>CM063294.1:2526451-7326451 GCA_032173965.1 Sitta carolinensis | reverse complement strand
TGTGTTAGAACTCACTGTGGCTAGTAATGATGATTTACATAGCACTGTCAAAGATTCAACTACATGTTTCTCTCTAACTGAAATACTAAACTTTTCTCAAAACTTGTTAAAGATCCAGTGTGATGGAAATACTGTTTTGGTAAATGCCCATGGCCTCTCTCTGTAATCGAATAAAGTTACAGGACTCCTCTGTCTCCTTTTTTTGATCATAAACCTCTGGCATGATGGATTAATTCTTACACAAGCAAGCCCCAGGGCCAGTACAGGAACATACTGATTAATAACTAAACAGCAACTGCTCTAACTTTAGAATTAAATATATGGAATGTTCTAAATATAGATTTCAAGTATGTCATCTTGAGCCCTTTGAGCCCCACATTAGGGCCCAAAAGGACTGTAATGCTTTAATCCTAGTTGTCAGCTAAGCACCACATATCTGCTTGTTCAACCTTTTAGTACGGTGTGGGCAGAAAAGGCCTTGGCTCTGTTCAAAACCATTCCTGTCTTATCAGTACCAGCTCCAGCACAAATCCAAAACATAACCCCATGCTATGTCCTGTGATGAAAAGGAACTGTTCTCACAAAACTTCATAGCTCTTTAAACAGATAACACTATTACTGGTTTGTTACTGTATCAGTCCCTGCAGGGTCAGTGTAGCTGAGCTGCCCCTTTCCTGATGCCTTTTTTCCCCTCTTGCCAACTGTGACTTGAACATTAGTTAAAGTTTTCGGGTTTGATATTTTATGTGTGGTAGGAAGGCTCACTGGGTGAACTTCATGCAATGGGGATAGAATTGGATTTTGCCACACTTACAGCAAGAGGATGTCACTGGGATCATGCGGGGATGGCTGTGAACAGATCCAGAGACCTCGGCAATAGCTTCTGGGGGGCTATGCTGGGCTGTGATGGATCTGGAGCAGAGGGAAAATGGCACGTCTGACAGCTCTTGCTGCGAGGAGCACGGGGCGCTGAAGGAGCCGGGGTTAGGGGGCCGCAATATACCTAGCCCTGGGATCCGCAGGTGCTGGGGAGGGATGCAGGAGATGCGGGGGGATGATGGAGCCTGGCAGGCGGGGTTGTCCGGCCGCAGCAGCCGTGACTGCGAGCGGAGCCGCGAGAGGGAGCCCCGGCTGCGGGGCGGAACGGAGACACCGGAGAGACTCGGGTGGGCCGGGACACCGGAGAGCCCCGCGGTCCCCCTGGGGCCCGGGACACCGGAGAGCCCCGCGCTCCCGCCGCTGCCGGGGACATCGGAGAGCCCCGGGGTCACCGGAGAGCCCCGCGGTCCCGCCGGTGCCGGGGGTACCGGAGAGCCCCGGGGTACCGGAGAGCCCCGCGGTCCCGCCGTGCCGGGGGTACCGGAGAGCCCCGGGGGTACCGGAGAGCCCCGCGGTCCCGCCGGTGCCGGGGGTACCGGAGAGCCCCGGGGTCACCGGAGAGCCCCGCGGTCCCGCCGGTGCCGGGGGTACCGGAGAGCCCCGGGGGTACCGGAGAGCCCCGCGGTCCCGCCGGTGCCGGGGGTACCGGAGAGCCCCGGGGGTACCGGAGAGCCCCGCGGTCCCGCTGGGGCGCAGCGGCTGCCCCGGGCGGGGTTGGTGCCCGCGGGCTCTGCAGCATCAGGCCGCCTCTTTCCGGGGCCGCAGCAATCCGTGTGTAACACGGATCCCAGCGACACAGAGAGCTCTCTTGGTGCGCAATGTAGAGCCTTGTCTTCCCTCAAGGCAAAGCCCGATCCCTTCCCTGTGAGCGGTGCCAGGGCGATGGCTGCCCAGCCACGGAGGGAGCCTTTTCACGTTGGTTACTTTTCTCTCCACTGCTGCTCAAATTTCTGCTGACATCTACGCAAGCTGCTGTATTAGGCTTCTGTAAAGAGCCATCTGGAATGCTGGATGTTAGTGGGTTTTAGGAAATATCCCTGGCAATATTCACTTTCCCTGGAGTGTTTTTCCCGGCTAGTTTGCATGTGCAGTTGAGAAGGTGGAGAGGAGATGATCAATCCCTCAGTGAAACGCAGGGGAGATCGGGCTGAGCTGGGGGCATGAAGTGCAAGTCTTCCCCTCTTTCCTCTCTGGTACACTTCGGGCTGTCCACAGAGACACAGCCCAAACGTGTGCCTGGCTTCCAGCAAGGCATGTTCCTGGGACTGTTGCAGGGAAAGCCCAGCGACGGGGCCCTGGGAACGCAGTTCTGCAGGGCAAACACGCAGTTCTCCCAGCCTGTGGGGTGCATGGATATCATGGCCAGTGTCCCTTCTGGAATGGCTCGGGAGGTGTGAGCAACCCGTGTGTCAGAGGTGCCTGCAGGGGCCTGAGGAGCAGCACTGTGCTGGGCAAGGACACAGAGCTGGCTCCATGTGCTGCTGGACCATCATATTTGAGAAGGACAGGCTGTGGCACAGGGCAGGTCACAGCAGGCACAGACACCTCTGTTCTGGAATGTTCCCATCTGGGAACATCTTTCAGCAGATCTGTTTCCAGAATAGGAGTGTTTTCTTTGCCTGTTGTTCCAGTGCAGGTTCTTCAAAGTCTCTATGACTCAGTTTTGGAATGAGAACAAAACCCATGCTTGAATCACCTATTATTTGGCTTCAGTCTTCTGTAAGCCAGGTGACCAAAATCATTAGATGTAATTTTTGTGCCTGGAGGTACACCTAAGAAAGGACTGGGACCTCTCTTGTATCTCTCCCCAAAATGCAGATCCTCAGAACCCCTGCCATGATATGCTACCGAGCTGTGGTGGCACTGGTGGTTTATGGCTCCTCTGTTTGCTGCAGATGAATTCTCTGATGGACATCTGTTTCTAGGCAGGTAGCTAGAGTCCTCACTACACCTCAACTAAGATGTTCCTTGGCCTCCTTATTCTGTGGAGGCTGACGGGACCCTTTTCAGAGCAATTTTGTCTCATGTGGAATGCGGGCAGAGTGGGATGGCAGCTGAGGAGGAAGTGTTGGTGTTTCTATTTCCAACAGCAAGTACCTAAATGAGTGTGTGAGAGGCCAGGATCCAAATTCCCTGATGCTCGAGGGGACTTGCAGCCCCACTCACAGCTGAGCTGCTCTGGAGGACTCTTTCCACCTGCTCCAGAGCAGACCTGCACAGGAGGCCTCGGTGTGCCTGGGCAGGGATGGGAGGGGATGGCTGGTGGCTTGGTGATTTGTTACTGTGATGCAGATAGAAACACACAGTAACACACACAGCAGGTGTTCAGGCAGAGAAGAAGAAAAGAAGAAGATCCTAGTTTATCGTTGACTTCATATATATAGTTTCTGGACAGTGATCAGAGATTGGACAGAGAGTTTCCCACCTCTCCATCTCCACTGGTCACTTGAGAAGTCCATCAGGTGAAATCTATTACAAAGGAATGCAAACATGATTCTTGTTTTTCTTACAATTTATGAGAACTGACTCTACTGTATTAAAACAAATCAGAAGGCTTATTTTCAGGGACAACAGTGATTAGGGCTGCAAGGGGAAGGAAGACTGGTTAGCAGACAGTCCTCTGGGTGGATAAACTCTTCTCTCCTTTGGGCTGTGGCAGGAGGAGTCTCATTTCTCTGTGTTCCTGCCCTGCTGATGCTTCCTGCTCTCAGGCTCACTCACTGGTTCTGGGTGCCTGCCCTAGAAGGGGTTGCTGTTTGCTGTCCCTCTTGCTCAGGGCTGACTCACTTCCTGCCTTAGTAACTCATTTGAAACCTTCCTGTTTTCTAACTTCTGACTGCAAGGTGAAGCCATTTATGAAGCTTGTGAGAGAAATTGTACCGTGCTGCCTGGTGCTACTTTGCATCACTTTCTTTTCACTTGAACTGGCTGACAGGGCAGTAGTGGAATATTTTCACCTGTTGAAATGCTGCATCCATCTCAGAGAGCACTGTTTGCCTCAAGGGCAGGGTGCAGGCCAGCTGAGGACTTGTCCCAGGGAGGCAAGCGTGAGAGGAGATGGTGGCCAGGATGCAGGTGTGGGGGCAAATCTCTGGGTGTGCTGTGCTTTGTGTGGAGTCTGACTCTGTTGCACTGTCTCTCAGACTCTTGTTTTCACAGATGTTAAAGCCAGTCACATGAAAATAATTAAGAGAATGACAAACCTGTGTAGAACAACTCTGGCAGGGATTTTAGGCACTGGGACAAGCAATCTGGCTGTCATGAGGGGCAAAGAGCAAAGCTGCAGGGGCTGAGGGATGTTCTGACAGCCTTGCATGCAACTGTGAAGTAAAATTCTTCTTTTAGGATAAGGAATATGTGCATGTACATGCACCCATGTACACAAACAGGCTCTAGGGGGAAGGTTAATGCCTCTGTATAAATCCCTGCAGGCATTTCCTACTGGGAACATTTCCCAGTTTAGAAAAATGTGTCATGGAGGATGCTGCAGCTCTCCTGTCTTGGCATGTTCCTCCCTCTTTTCCCTGTCCACGAGCAGAACTCTGGCTTCTGGAGGCTGCACAGGTCATCAGGAGTACACATGAATTTTTCTCTCATCCCCTCTCCTCCCTGCTACCCAGACACTCCTGACAGCTCTTCAGTGCTTGCATAAGAGGTAGGAGCACGGTGTCCTAGTTTATATGTCTGTCACAGTGGGCAGTGAAATGGTAAATCAAATCCTACCTGGCTTGTGATACGACAAGAGACTTTGTAAATGTGCAAAGTGGTCTGTGAAAGGTGCATGATTTATTAAGTATTTCCTCAGTTTCTCTGTCAGCCCAAGTTCTCTTCAGTGTATTGGGTATTAAGCAATAAGACAGGAATCAGAGGGAGAGCTCATCAAATTTTAAAGTCAATTCAGCTTAAAGAAACCAGACAACTAGATGCACAAAAGAATAATATATGTATATCTATAAGGCTGTGTATCTCAGCAAAAGGTCCACAGAACTAACCTCTCATGGGAAACCAAGAGAAAGTTTTCTTTTAAGAGTATTGAAGAAATTCCAGTTTCTTCAGAAGTAATGAGCATTTTGCCATAGTTTTCAATGGGACTAAGCTCCAGCTCTTGTTGGAATTCATAACTCATAACTCACTGCCTGTCACAAAGAGATACTCTAAGCAGGGATGAAAGATTTATGAAACCATGCATGAAATGACTGTGTGTCTACTCTGCTTTCTGAAGGCTGTATTTTTGTGGGAGTTATTTTATATAGAGGACATGATTTATCTCTGATGCCTGCATGTCTTTTACTTCAGTAAAGAATTTAACCACCTTGGGAGAGATTCTCCCTTCTGGGAGGAACTTCTCCCTCGATGAAAGAAGGAAGTCAGTTTCTTCTATTGATAAGGAATGCAGTGAACAGCAGTAAATAGAGCAGAGAAGCTGGAACCCTGGTGCTCTGGCACCTGGGCTGTGATTTTGTGCCCTTAAGTTGCACTTGCATCACTGTGCATGTGTTTCTGAGAGTGCTGCTGTATTCGGGGTTGTAGTGTTACCCTGCTTGGCTTAACATAATATTTGCCTCTAGAGATTCCAGCCACTCAATTAGGCTGAGATCTAGACTTCCTGTCAAAAAAGAGATTCAGTTATTCAAAACTTTCCAGATGAGATGCTAAGAAGATAATAAATGTACTGACTGATGCCAGCTGTCAGGAGCAGTGCACAACATACTGCCAGGCTCTTCCACTCTGTACTAACTTTCCTTTCCTTGACCCTCTTTGGTCCATGCATTTTTTTCACATGCAAAGTGAAGAACCTGTCCTGCCATCGTTGCTCCCTAAAGGCCTCTGTAAATGTTTTGTCTTTACTGTACACTTTCCTGCTTTCTCTTGAAAGATATGCTGAGGACTGAGGAAAGTGCTGCTCTCTGCTCGAGGGGATGTGGGTTCTGTTGGGTTCTGTTCAGCTGCTCTCTGCTCGAGGTTATCCAGCTGTGACACATTCACACAAGGACATCTACCTTTTGGGACACAGGAAACTCGAACTATCTTTACTTAAAGAACCAGCAAGGATGTACTGCTCAGCAGGGAATATATTAATCTAGTTCAGGGTCTTTTACTAATAAGTCTTTAAATCCGAGACTAGAGGACGCATTTTGAAAGTTGTGCAAGTGAGCACTGCAAACACAGCTGAATCCCAGCCTGAGATTTCACTGTTCCTCTCTTCCTGTGCAATGACTCATTCAAATTCATTTAAGCATCCTTATTGATAAGTCCTACTAGAGCCTTGGCTTCTCTGTGCACTAATGTGACCCAGGGCAGCATCTGAGAGCTCAGACAATGGTATATTTTTAGCCCATCAGATCTCTCATGCTGCTGAAAAGCAAAATCCCAGTTTCACATGCTTTTGGGATCTGTCTTTGTTGTTACGTATTTTGTTGCGAGTATTAAAATGGTGAATGTTTTTGTGTATGAAACCTGTGCTCTAGTGAATTGTAACTTGTGTATTAGCCTAGTTTAAAATCTGCAATCCAGATCTTGGGATGAAACAAAAGATGGTACATATTTCTGTCCTGAATATGGACAGCCTGAACTTTTGTACTCACTCAGCGGTATAATAACAATATTATTAACAAGAATTTACAATAAATATCTTTCAAGTTTTCCTCTTCTCCATGGTAGCTGATAGCATACATGTGCATGCTTTTGCGGTAACCCTTGGGGTGAGTGTGACAGAAAACATCAGAGCTATCATGCAAAGTGTTTGATACAGGTTTTTTGTGCTGGGAGTGTGCTCTCTCTGCTTGCAGACATGCAATACATGGGAAAATGTTCCTACACTCATAGATGGAGTGCATTTCTTTATCTTCAGAAGTTGTGTGTAAAGGACAACCTCCTGGAATGTATCCTAGAAAAGTCCCTGGCCTGACTGGGATGAAGACAACCAGTGGAGAGGGTGTGATTTCCTGTGGGTGAATCCTCACAAAGTACCCATCTGAACTGGAAAATGCTGGAAGTGCTGGAAGTTTACTCTTCCAGGGCTAAATACACAGGCCTAAATGCTGTCAACCTGTTCTGAGTCTGTGAACAGGGTTTGGAAAAATCTGCCTAATGCCTGGTAAATAGGAGTCTACATGGAACAAAACAAGTCTTGTCCCTTGCCAGCTTTGCCAGAAAAGCCCATGGGAGGGGTGGGCACCAGAGTTTCAAGCAACCCTTCTCTCTCAGAAACAATCTGCCTCGTGTCAATGGTGAACAACTTTGGAATGGAGTAAGCTGCTGCTTCTGCACTACTTGTGGATAAATAAAAGCCTTAATTAACCAGACATCTAATTCCACTCCTTTTTAATAAGCTGAACACACTTTCCGACCATCTTGGTACAGATATGGAGAAGTAGATTTGTTTATGCTGGTATCAAACATCAGCCACAATGTTTTGGATACCACAGATGTTAGGCTGCAAGTTTCCTCCTTTAGGGTCTCACTTTTTATTTAGACTTTAAAACTGTATTCAAATGAGGTTTTGACCGAAACTGAATCACTATGTACTTGAAAGCTAAAGAGCTTATCAGGCATCTGATAATGTTTTCAGGATTTCCCCCGATGGGACCGCGTAGTGTACAGACAGGAAGCCAAAGTATCGAGCGCCTGACCAGAGCTTCCTCCTGCGCGGGAGTGGGGCTTTCTCTGGCTCGAGTCCCGCGCTGTGTGCGTGGTCTGAGCCTGAAATCTGGAGGATAAGCAGCACCCAGAGCGCCCAGCTGAGCCCCCCGAGCCCGGTGCCTGGAGCTCCGGAGCGCAGCCCCTCGCTGAACCCTTCTGCTGTGCCGCGCTGGCTGCCGGCTGCACCAGGGGGACCGGACGGGACTTTCCACAGCCACGAACGCGCGAGCCAAGGGATGGAATGAACCCGCATGCAAATGAGCTTGGGTCCCTTCCCTTTATAAAGTTAAAATGTTTTTGAGAGAGAATCAGATCCTGCAGTGTGTGGGAGCCCGAGGAGGTCGCCTTGGGCTGGCGGTGCCTCTGTCCCTGCTTTTCTGTCTGTCTGTCTCTCTGCCTTTCCATCCCAGGGGGCAGCGGGGAGAGAGAAAACGAGAAACACACCTGTGGTGACCGAAGAGGAGGAAGGAAAATGGAAGAGAAAAAGCTGAAGAGTGGGAAAATATAGAATAAAATTGATTTTGGAGATTCCACTGTGAGTAAGCTGAGAGAAATGTAAGCTGATTTATTTCATGTTTGTCTCCTGCCTGAGCGCCAGAACACTTTGTATACGTGAAAGGTAATTTGAACATTAAAGACTGAATCCAAATGTCAACTCCTTCTTCAATTCCTCAGTTCTGAACCAGGATAGCTCTGCAAGCTTTGATGGATTTACACTCTGTAAATGCAACATAATGAATGTCAAACCTTTTATGTAGTTTTGAGTTATATTTATACTAAAGTGATGAGAAATTTAGAATGACTCTCGTGTCAGGGAATCTGCACATTTGCTAGTGCTTCGCTTCACCATGCAGGAATTTTTTCTCTTGTCCTTCTAATGCTATTGTGACTTTATTCCAAATCCAATGGAATTCAGAAATAAGGGGTGGTGATATGATGTGTATTGATATTTTCCTTGAATTATGATTTATGTATATTAATTTTTTTCTTTTAAATCTGTATCTTAACTCACTTAAATAACAACTATTTAAATAGGGAAAGGATGTGAGTTAATTGATGTATGTATTTTTTTCTTTTCATCAAATGCTACTAATTTAGAAACTACAATGTTTGATTGTAACAGAAGAGTTTGACTGGCTATCCCTGGTTTTCTTTCACATCAATTCTTCACTTTTTTGAAATGGCTTATTTTTATTTCTTGTAGGTGCTTCGAGCTTATCTAAGCATACAAATTTTGCACTGCAGCATGGAAAAAAGGGACAGAGAAGTTGCCACTCTTCTGTAGTGAAATTTCCAGCAAATTCTCTGTTGAGTTGGTGCTGGGAAGAGTTTCTGGAGTTTGCAGGATAAGGCAGCCCCCTCCCTTCACTAGCATGATTAGAGACAGGCAGTTACTCTTTCCTTTTTCTGATTATTTGCTTGCTGAAAAATGCAGTTTTGACTGAAATGAATTTATTTACAAAGCTCACCTGAGTGCAGCAAATAGTCTTGAGTAAATAATCAAAAAGTAAATTTATTTTAACATTTTAAAAATTAAACTTCTATATTTTTCTTGAAAAAAAAATTTGCATTTTCTTAATTGCTCACATGCAAAAATAATAATGGCAAAAGACGTAACATTTTTTTGTTTGTTTTATGCCAAAATATATTATGTAATGTATCTCAAATGTATGCATTTTATTTTCAGAAAATAATTTTAGAAATTATTCCAAATTTACCCAAACGATATTTTTTTTATGATTTCTTTTTCTTCCTTTTGGCTAGTGGATTAAAAAATATTAATTGCCACATCTTAGGTTGCATTTCATCTTCATCTGGGAGAATGTTGAAATGAATGTTTTTTTGTGGGAAATAGTGATGAAAACCGGAATTATTTTGATGCTAAAACTTTCTGGTCTTTTAAAAATGTCTTTTTATCAGTCAAAATGACCACATTATCCATCTTTTCCCAAAAGAGAAGATGAACATAATTTTTTATGATTCAAATAAATTTTGTTTATCATTGTTGAACCAATTCCCTAATTTCATGAGCAAATCCAGCTGCTCTCTCTTCTGCAGCTTTCCAAATACTTGTAGTCCATCCAAATTTTCTCTGGGGACAGGATTCACAGTTCTCAAAGGAGCTGTTGGATAAGCAGGGAGTTGCTGGGGAGAAAGAGCTTGAGGATTGCCAGCACAGCAGGACAAGGGCCAGGGTTCCAGGAGGGACTCTTTGGCAAGACAGAGGTCTCAAATATATCAGTGACTACTTGGGATGGTCTTGGAGGATTCATCAAGGAGAAGCCTGAAAAAATGGATTCAAAGCTGGTTTTAAGCCTTCAGAATACTCTGGGTATCCAACTCCACATTGGCAACTCTAGTGATCTTAAGCTATTCGTGGGATCATTAGTTGTAGGCAACATACTTGCCTGAATGTTCTGGATGTGATCATGTTGAACCTAAATAATACCTAAATTATTTTATTTAAAATGAGATCTGATGAGTTCAATGAGAACAAGATTTAAAATGTTGA
Organism: Sitta carolinensis; assembly: GCA_032173965.1. NCBI lineage: Eukaryota > Metazoa > Chordata > Aves > Passeriformes > Sittidae > Sitta > Sitta carolinensis. The sequence goes on along the minus strand of CM063294.1, from coordinate 7,316,418 downwards.
ACAGGAGGTAAGTGTGCCCCAGAGGAAAACAGCGGGTGCCACGGGCTGGCTGTAGGGGAGCATTCCTCAGCCTCTGTTAAGGGACACCCTTTGAACTAAAATCTTGGACCATTTCACATGCCCAAAAAGGAGCCATCTGCTCCTGCAGGCAGCCCCTGGAAGCTTCCAGAAAATGTCTCCCAGTTTTTCATCTTCTAAACACAATGGCTCGCGGGCTGGTCCCTGGCAGCAGTGCTCCCAGCCGCCGGGCTGAGCCCTTCCACGGGCGAGAGTGCAGGGCCAAGGTGCCTTAACAAGGGCACACTCAGGCACCTCTCAGCTAAGCTTCACACTGCTTCAGCTCTGACACCACACCAGTTCATTTCAGTGCGTTAGTATTGAAACAAACCACGCATGTAGTCAAAGTTTGTTTGCTCTTGGTAGAATGCTTTATTTTCAATAACTACAGTATAGTTATATATAAATATACAACCTTTAATATAATATCAATAAAATATAAATGTAATACAATATAAATACAGCAACCTTTTGGATTTTAAGTGCTGATATAAAATACCTGTTTGAAGAAATCTCTTGCTTCTAATGGATTACTATCTTTACAGATGTTTATTACAGTGTGCTTCTCCAAGTAAATTCCTTGCTAGGTGATGATCACATTCCTTTTTTTTTTAAATAATGGGAGGGTTACAAAAAAGTGAATAATTGATGGTTTTTAACAGCTTATACAGAGTTTTACCATTTTTCTATTATTAATATGTCTAGTAGTTATGTAGTGACAAATGCTGTAAATACCTGTGTACTTTCAACAGAAGAAACATTGCCAGTACTGTCGAATTGTTAAAAATGTGTAAATTGGGAAGGAATAAGAAATGGTCATCTACTCTGTCCTGTTATTGGTTTTTATATCTTCTTATTTTGGGTGTTTAGATTATTTCTGAAACGTCCTGATTGACCATTTCCAGCTTGCTCTGTTCCACTACTTTTATCAGCAATTAGTTCAGCTGAACAGTTCCCACCCTGCTGGAGACAGCACCTATGGTACCTCCAGCATCTGCCCTGGGCACACTTATCAGATATCCTGACCAGGGAAGGAAGTGTCGCTGGGTTTGGGACAGCTCTGTATTCGAAGGGGTAGAATTTTCCTTTGTCCTCAGTCAGCCGGTGTGAAACTCCTTGTTTGTTTGCAGTAAAATTTTATTGCTGAAGTTAGAAAGGATAGGTAGAGGTTGAGTTCGACACAGCTGCAAGGGCTTTTGACATCTCAGTTCTCATTGCCCTTGTTAGCACACTTAACATTTGCTTTCCAGTTTCTTACATCTGGGCACTGTTAGTACAGCTGCACATTGTGTCCATGTGCAGAATATGTGCCATAGACTGCTGCATCCTTCTACACTAGGTTTCATCCCATCATCTGAAAGTATATATAAAAAAGCCAGAACATGGAGCCCACAAAAGTTTCTATTTTTTGACACATAAATCTTGCTAAAATTGTCTCCAGGGCTGTGACTTATTATGTCAGAACATAAATGAAACTATACTATATTGTAACTGCACTGTAAGTAAACAGTGTAGTGATTACTAAAAATAATACTTAGTATTAGAAGTCTTTATTGTTATTGTTGTTAACCAGAACTTATTAAAATAGGAAATAACTTTTCATTGTGCACTTTTGATACTAGTGTTTTTAATACCTATAATGTATAATACTATTTTACTACCTATAATGTATAATTTACACATCTGATGGTGTAAGTGTTGTTTTTCTTAGTGATTTATGCCTAGAGTGTATTTTGCCATGAATTTTTCTCCAATTTAGTGAAAAAACACAGAAAAAAATCAGTAAGTTCTAGGTAAAAAAAAAAAAAAAAGAAATGGAATATGCAATCATTTTTATCTTACACGAAGGAAAATCGTTTGTTGCCCAAAGCACTGTGTTGGATAATGTGATTAAAATGGCGACAAGAGAACTGAACATCAAGATAAGCAAAGTGGAATTATTCTACAGCAGAAGAAATTCAATGTTCACTATTTGTGGAATAGACATTGGCCATTGAAATGTAACTATCTCTTAAAATTAAAAATGCAGCTAGAAGAGAACTGGAACCAGAAAGCATTTTGGAAACAAATGCACTTGTTTCTGGAAAACCCAAAATGTTTTTGGGCTAATCTGATTCCTCATGAGATGGGAATTTTTTTCATATAATAATTAACTAGTCCACATTATTAAAAAAGAATAATCTTTTCTCTGTGGTGTGGGAACAATGAAAGTGTCTGTGTAGTTGCTGGGCCAAGGGCATTATGGACCTGTTCCATTTTTCATCCTGATGGGTTCAGGGGAGAGAATATCTACAGTGCCTCATCTGGCATTGCCTGTGGTCTTCACTGATATGGGGAGAACCTGGGAGCAGGGCATGCTTGACACCAGTGTGTCTGGTCTGGTGTGAGCTGCTTGACACTGGCAGAGCTCAAGAGAAAAGCTTAGGTCTGACTTTCCTTTAATCCTTAGCTGAAACTTTGACCTTGGGTTTTTCCTGGGTGAACACGATCTTTATAGAGCGCAGAAAGGTCTGTGTGTGAGCACTCTGCCTGTGAACTTGTATATGAGCTGTCCTGAGAGGGATTAACAATATTTAAAGTTAAGATATGGGCAGTGTTTGCCTTGTGCCTAAGCACTACAGTAAAGACTTTCTTATGGATCCCTAATCTGCTCTGCTGAGAATGGGAATGACGGAAGGAGACCTGGCCAGTGTAGAAAGGGTGTTATTGTTTTTGGTGTGATTGTTTTTGGTGTGATTGTTTTTGGTGAGGTAAAGCAGGTTCCCCAGCACACCAGCCAGCTCCTTCAGGACCTGGAATTACTGTGGAGAGCAAATAAGGCTGCCTGTCCTGGGCTGAGTGGGAAAAGGTGGGCCAGGCTGAAATCAAAGAAATGGGTAATTTTTAAATGCAGAAGACCAAACCTTTGGGTATTAAAGGTTGAGCTCTGAGTTCATGACAGCGGGCAGAGGCTTTCACGGTGTGAGGCTGATCTGGAGCTGCTGCAGGGGATGCTCCAGGTCTGCCCAGTGAGCAGAACTCCCTCGCAGGACACTCTGACTTTGCACAGCACAGAGCCCATAGCCTGCACTGAGATGTCAGCTCTGCCCTGCAACACAGCCGGCACAGCTGCACCTGAGAGCTCCCACTGGGCTCCACTCTCTGCCTGCCTCTGGTGCCACTGGGCTCCTTTCTGGCTGTGAGTTTTCCTCCTTTAAAAAAAGTCAAAATCTCTAGAATAATTTCATCTTCCATTTTGCCGTCTTATTTCAACTACCCAGCTGTCAGTGTAGCTGTGAGACGTGTTTTTCTGCTAGCTGTGGGAAAATGTATTTAACGAAATAAGGGTGAAAAAGATGCTTTATGCTCCTAATGAAATGCTACCATATTCATATTTTATTTCAAGATCTCTGTCTGTGTTAATTAATTACCGCCCATGATGAGCTCATTTGGGTAGTATCCGGATTTCATGTGAAGCTGCAGTAGATAATTGACTGGTTAAAAAGCATTAAAATCTCACTCTTTGGTTACATTTTTGGACAAATGTTGATGTTTTACTAAAAAGAGAGATTGCAATGGCAGCATAGAGAATAAAAGCAGGGAATGGTAAGGAAAGTGCAGAGAATTTACACATTGCACTAATTTGATGGATTTAGGATCTTTATGTTCTTTTCCTGTTAAAACATATTTAATTAAAAAGAAAACTTATGGAAGGCAGCTAACATTATTCAATCACCCTTAAAAAGTTTGCCTTTTGGCATAGCAGTAAAACTTTATAAGATCATTGTCTATTTAGTATCTGTCCTGTAGGAATTACTAAATCTGGTGTAACAAGATCTCCAAGGTATGAGGTACTGAGGAACCTTGCTGGAATAAACAAAACAGGGTTTTTCCAAGAAGTAGATTTATGGCCCATTGAAACTACTCGCCTCCTCACTGCTCTTGCAAAGGCAGAACAATATAATTTTATGGGCTGTCTCCTTGTTTGCAAATGCATGAATTTTATCCTTGAGTAAATGTGTTCTCAGAGGGAGGGCATTATTCTGGGAAGGACAGTGAAAGGATAGAGAATGTCACAGAGAAGTTCATTAAGGGTCAAAGCAGAACTTGGCAGAAACTGGCATCATGTTTTTTAAGAGAAGAGTTAGCTAATGCACTGCAATGATATTAAACTCTGCAGGCAAATTGAAGGAGAGAATGTTACCTTTTGTCTTACTTAGTTAAAAAAAAACTGTAAAGCCAACTTACCTAGAAAAGGTCTGTGGAATTATGAGGATGTATCCTTTTGTATCTTTCCTTAGGGATTTCACTGAAGCTAATCCCTTAGGGATTTCACTAAAACATTGGGTGTGCTGCTAGAGAGCTGGGCTGGTCTGTCCTCCTTAGGGACACCTGTGGGACAGATGCACCCCAGATTTCTGGGAGGCAGTGGAGCAACCTCAGAGATGTTCAGCTGGCTCCCTGCCCGGGGGCTGTCTGCCCCCGAGCCCCTGTCCCTGGAAGAGGCAGCTCTGCAGGGCCTCCCCCAGGCAGGGACAGGGGGGCTCCAGGACCCGTGAGAGCAGCTTGGGGAGCACCCAGGGGGGCTTGGAGCTGCTGCAGCTCTGTGTGTCATGGAGGGGCAGTGCACATCCCCCTTGTCAGGTGTGCCTGATGTCACTGTCTCCTATAACACACGACACAGGCTCTTGTGAGTTTTTCCGAAGGGTAAGAAAATGACTCTTTTATTAGGGACCGTTCCCTCTTATGTACAATTCTACACAGACCAATGGGATTGGTGAAAGAAAGGCAAACCTCTTCATCCACATTGGTCAAACCAGAGGGACAGCAAGAAGAAATCCTTCTTCCCAGAAGGAATGAATAACACAGATATTATTACAAAAACATTCCATCGTGTTTATCACACTTTCCTGGGAAAGAACACAGAAAACTGAAATATCAGGCTAGAAACCACACTACACCTGCTTGTGCAGTGCTGAGTGCCAGATCTGTCTGTGCTCAGAGGAGCTGCTGGCCACAGCAGTACCAGGCAGGAATGCCCTGCACTTCTCACAGGGTGGGATGGACACTTCCACCCTCTCTTCTTCCTCACCTGTCCTCTGCTTTAAGATATGATTTATTGAAGATCAGTAGATGTTTTTCCTGCTTGGAATTGCAAGAGGGATTGCCACAGAAGTACCATACTGCTAAAGAAGTTCTTGCTTAATTAAGTCAGGAATCTTGGTGAGCAGTATTCACATGACAAATCAGAAATATCAGACAAGAAAAATTTATGGCTACAGGACCTTATTTTTAAGTTGCAGATGAAGTTTTGTCCTATTTGAGGGCCTTAGCAAGATGCTACTTTTGTTTATTTGGTTTTTCTTTCCTGTCTCACAGAGTCAAGTGACAGATGGGTAGGACTGAGCAGGGCTCTGGGTACCACACAGCAGTCACTTAGCCAATATGTTTGTTCAGAGGTTTCCCTCCAGCAAGAGTACCAGTTAAAGAAGTATATTTTTAATTTCTGTTGTTTGGTTGACTGGTTCAGCAGCCTGAGAAGACAATTAGAGTTGTAAAGACATGGGCACACTGCTGCCTTTTCTGCTAATGCTGCTGGGGCTGCATGTAAGGCTGGGAAAATGGCATGGGGTGTTAGCAAGGATTGTTCACTGAAAAAATACTTATAACTTAATAAAATCAATGCTAAACCAAAATAATTCTATTTGAACCGTTCTGTTAAGTAAATTTTCCTTAAATTTAGTTTTTAAAGCTAAAAGATTTAATCTGAAATCCTATTGATATAGAAATATTTTATTTCAGACCAAATATTCTTTTCATTGAAACCAAAGAGAATTTTTTTTCTGAGACCTCATCTTGCTGGAACAAAAAGAAGTATCTTTAAATTGTTCGAGTATAAATCTGAAATTTTTTATAATTTACCCAAGACTGGTTATATATGGTCCTAAATGCATCTATCATCTAATTTACGGATCATCTAATGTCTTGTCCAACCTATTTTTCCTCACATTTCCCCGTGTGGGGTTTAATGAAACTGTGACTTGCAGGTTTGTCAGAAGTGACGAGGTGTGTCCTCGTGGTAGAGGTCAGCCTTGCCCTCAGTGTGTTTGAGCAGTTTTTCCTGTGCTGAGATCGCCTGCTTTGGGTGAGATTGCCAGCCTGGCATGAGGCTGGCCCGTTTGGCAAAGCTGTATCAGTACAACCACACAGCTGTAGTGCTGGAGGATTGTACTTGTCTTTTTGCCATACAGACTCTGGTGTCTCATCTCTGACGATTATTCTGTTAACAGCACTGCTGAGTGACTCTGGAAGATTTTACCTCTGTGTCTGTGTTGTATTTAAAAAAAAAAAAAGAAGAGAAAAAAAATTTATAACTCATCTCTTTGAAATTCTCAAAGGCTTACAGAAAAGTGCAAAATGTTTTACTGTTATATTCCTTGGCTGTAAATTTTTTTTTTTTGCTACTAGGAATTCTGCAAAATGTTAGGACGCATTGTGTGTGTTCCACTTCTGGTGACAAAGGAATATATAAAATAGCTCATTTTTCAAAATATATGTCCTCGAGCCATTATTCTGCTTCTGACCTACGTCTGGGTACAGATGATTTGGCTGCAGTGAAGTTTTCACTCTTGTTTTACAGCCCCTGGAAGAAGGCCAGGCACTGGAGAGAACCAGCAGGAGCATGAGATACTGCCATGTGTTGGGACAGCCTGAAAATGAATGCCATTTATTCTCAGCTTTGAGAACTGAATTCCATGGGTTGTAATTGAATCTGCTGTCAGACCCATGGGGCTCAGTTCTTCAGCTTGGATATTTCTGTCTTCGCAAACACAGGAGATCAAAGAAGCACCTGATCATTCACTCCCTCTTCTGGATGGTGATAGCAGCAAGCAGGAGTGGAAGCATAACTGATGTGAATCGTTTCAGCAGGGAGGGGTCCTTGCAAAGGCCTGGCTCTCTCATGATAAACAGCTGTGTAGTGGTTGAATCTCTTTTGAACTCATAGCTCTGTGTTCCTACTCACTGTTTGATCAGCTTGGTTCTTTCCCCTCACTGTTATAAATCTCTGAGATACCGTTGGCTGGACGCTGCTCCCCAAACACTGCTGAGCAGCACGCTTCTCCTGTGGACAGCTGTGGTGAGCTCCTTTAGACCACAGAAAACTGGCCCTCCCCTGGGCTGAGCACTGAATTTGCCACCTGCTAATCCACTGTACCCTGCTCTCTTGGCACCACTGCTGTGCACTCATGGCTTCTTTTACTTTGTCTTATGCCAAACACCCATTTGCAACAGAAGCTGTGACCATAAAGGTTATTCATTTGCACCAGCCAACCAGCCCTCTTAAATAAACCTAGATTTCCTATCCTGGAGTTAGTGATGTGCTACCAAAGTGTTTGGTTTAGGGAGTTTCCAGTGTGATTAGTGATGCCAATGTAAGTGCTGCTTGAAGGCTTGGTAGCACAAACATCTCCATGTAGGAGACTTCATTCAAGTAACAGGTTGATGTTTTTTCTTGGAGGACTTATGTTAAAATGTTTCATTCAGGCATCAGGAAAAGTGTTTGTCATCGTTAAGCATGTAGTTATGATTACCAATGAGTTTTCCACCTCTTTCCTGCAATAATAACACCTTCTAAATTACATTTTTCCAACTCAGTAAAGTGGATCACACACTAATCCCTTTATTACAGACCTCTTAAAAGCATAGAAATGCTGAAATCACACAGGTGCAGGAAGAGTGTGTTCAGCTAAGTAGCTTAAAATTGCCAGGTGCATTTCATTCTGTATATGTACTTACATTAAAAAAATCAGATATTAATCACTGTTGCCTGTGGATGCAGACATACCTTCATATTGACATATACTTTTTTGTATAAATTTTTTTCCTGGGAGTTGAAGAGTTTCAGTTGTGGTTGTCTGAGATGTATTGTGCTCACCAGTTTAGAAATTACAGTTCTTGAAAGAGCTCACTGATTCCACCAGCTCCTGATGTAAGAATAGCCATTAAATGATACGGAGAAACTGGGCAAAGGATGATACTGAAATTTTGCTTTTTATCTTCTCTGTCAGAAAGAAAAAATGAAATTTGAGGTCAGAGTTGGCAAATCTTCAAAAGAAGGGAGGTCAATGGAACAATTTGCAGTGTTTCTGATGCAGGCAGTGTGGTGGATATTAGATGCCCAAAGCTGCCAAACTTCCTCCTCTCCCTTCACTCTGATGCCCAGCCTCTGGGCAGTGATGCAGCAGAGAAGGTGATGTGTGCATGCTGGCAACTAGGCCATGGATGAAATCAAGGAGTACAGAAGTCTTTGCAGTCACATCTATGTGACAAAACAAAAATGTGGGGTAAGTAATGTTTTTTCCCTCAAAAGTTGGGTGCACGAGTCACTGTCACGCAGGCAGGGAGCACACACAGGGCTGCTGTTCCTCTGGGGATGGCTGCTGCTCGTGGTCATCCTGGAGGGGCCAGGGGGTACCCTGGGTGGGCCAGAGCTGTGTCTGTGCCCCCAGAGTGTGGTTCTTCACAAACTCACACACCAGCTTGCCTTTGGCAAACTGCAGATGGGATGTCACCACCAAAAATTTGGTGGCCACGTCTGCATGGTGCTGAACCTTCCCAAGTGTATGGAATTGGCTGTGTCCAGGTGAAAGAGGAATCCCCTGTCTAGCTTTGGGCTCCAGCTGTCCATGAGTGATGGCCTTTCATGTGGAGAAACTGTCTCATAGCTTGTGTGTAACGAAAATTAGATGGAGTTTGTGCCCTCAGCAAGGATACATTCTGATCATAGTGTTCATGAGGAAAATGGGGAAGGAAAAAGCCATTCCAGAGTTCATTATTTTCAAGCCTTTTTCCTCTCACAGCTCCTGGATGTTTCTGTGGTCTACAGACGCTGCTTGGTGAGAGAACAAATTAAAATGAACAGGTACAGAGCTATTTTGGAAGCAGATGCAAGCCTGCCTTTCCCCTGCAGAGCCCAGCCATTCAGAGTGCTCTTCTTCAGGCCAGGTGACTGCAGCTGCCTTTGAGGTTTGCTTGCCCTTCATGACAAGGCATCTTCTTTTGGGATATTCTTGATACATTTAAACCAGTTAAGTTTTCAAGTCCCAGCCTGTCCTACTGACAGTGCTGCGCCTTTCCAGCAGAATAGAGAGTATTTTTAGTGTGCGGTTTCAAACCACTTTCTGTCTGTCTCAGTTTGCTGCCTCACAGTATATCTGTTTATTCTGCTTCCCTCTAACTGGGGCAGTCTCAGGATGGCCCAGCCTGCATCTCACACCCCCAGCCTGCACACAGAAGCAATGCAGGGTCACAGTGCTGAAGGTAAAATGACTCAGGGGCTCCTTTCCTAGGGTTCTGTCAGATGTACATCATATCAGGGTACATTCATGGATTTAAATCTTTACTGAATCTACCAGCTCCATGCACAAGCACCAGAAGCTGAAGTATCACAACTCTGATGACTGCATCTCTTCTGGAGGATTTATCTGTTGCTCCAAAAGTTTCATTCCAAAGTGAAATTCTGATTTTTCACTTTTTTTTTTTTTTTCAGTGCAGAAGCATTCAGGTAACTGGATTTTTTTTAGTGCTGGTATAGATTAAAAGCTACTTCTTGGCACAAGTAAAGCTTTTCCTAAAAAATATATACTCTCCCTATTTCTCTTTTAAACTGGTCTGTGGCACCTTCTGGTGCTTATTCACAGATCTCACTCTCTTAATTTTGTTCTGAATAAATCAATGGTCTGAGTCCCCCTGGCACAGCTCTAGCAGACCAGCAGGGCTACCTACATTTTGCAGATGAACAAATTGAGAGACTGAGCACTTGAAATGGAGAAGCCCTGAATTTTCTTGCATGTTTTTTGCTTCTGACTTGTGGTTTTCTGCTTACTGTTCTCAACAAACAAATGAGGACAAACACCTACATACTTGTTTATAGGAGCGTGTCCCAATGTCACCACAGTGCTTGTGTGGTTTGCTGCCTTCCCCTCCCTTGACTGATATTCTGTCCCCACTTCTTGGTCCTGGATCCCTCCCCGCCTCTCTCTTGAAGATTTTTTGCTTTTCTCCCCTGTATGTTGCGTATTATCTCTCTCCCTCTTTTTTAAAATTTTATTTACATTTTTTAGCTTATCCCATCAAGACTCTAAATCATCAAGAAGGCTAATAGCATTTTTTTTTAGGGATCATTCTCCCTTATATACAGTTTTCCACAGACCAATGTGATCAGTGAGGGAAAGACTAACCTCTTCACCCACGTTGGTCAAACCAGAGGGACCTCAAGAGAGAGCCCTCCTCCCAAAGGAATGTACAACATAGATATGGCTACAAAAACATTTCATCTTCTTGTTCCCATTTTCTGTGGGAAAAGAATTTCAGAAACCCAGAACGTCAGAAAACCAGAACTTTAGTAAACCAGAAGCCTGAGCCCAGACTACAAGGGTCTGCATTTGTTGCCCAGCCCGTGTGTGCCTTGCCCGTGCACGCTGAGAGGCTCAGGGAGGTTCAGGCTCTCCAAGCAGCAGCTGTGCCTTGCAACCCCCGGAGATGGCTCTCTGCTGCTCTCTGGCACTCCGGGATAGGTAGCTCTTGCAGACTGTGGCTCATCTTTTTGGCTAGCATCTCTTTTTCCTTCCAGGAAAATGATGATTTTTCTGTCGGGTTCAGCAGTCCTGCTGTCTGCACAGTTGAGAGGAACAGCGCTTCTCTGGGAGTGGGAGAGTGCTCTCCAGCTTTGACAAGCCTCTCACCTGCCCTGGGGAAGAAGAGCAGGGCTGAAAAGCGATGGAGGCACAATATGCTGACTAAGGTCAGTAGTTTGCAATGACTCACAATCTGTTTTTCTGGCAGCCCAACCATAGAGCAGGTTGTGCTTTATTTATCTTCTGTTTCTTTCCTTGGGAAAAAACCTCTACATCAGAAAAGTTAGTGCCTAAAAATATACAGGAAGGTCTGAGCCTTTCCCAGGATACACACAAGCCAGCACAGAATTCTCTGTTCATTGGCATCCCTTCCTCACTCTACTGAGCTAGCCTATTTTCACACTGGCAAAGAGAAATTTTTGTAACTTACATTATAAAAGATATTTTTTAGGTTGTCTCTCTGGTATCCATTTTTTTTTTTTCACTTTGTGATCACTTACTGCCAACGTGGAGAGGGATGTTGGGCAAAGCCAGCTGAACAATCTTGTGCCAGGATCTCACTGAGTGACTGAGATGTTTCTGCCTGCCATGAAGTATCTCATTTTAAAAAGAGAGTCTTTTCCATCCTTTTTTTAAAAAAATTCTATTCTGGGCTTGGGATAGTACTTTAACTGCCTTAGAACCTATGAATCACAGACTCATAGAATGGTTTGGTCCAGAAGGAATCTGAAAAATCACCCATTTCCAACCACCTGCCATGGGCAGGGCCACCTCCCACTAGACCAGGATGCTCCAAACCCCATCCAACCTGGCTTTGGACACTTCCTAGAGAACTCGGAATTAGTAAAAAAATGTAATTTGTTAGAAGAATCTGCCATGAGAGCTTTTTTAACTTTCATTTTTCTAACTTTTACTCAAAGTTTTTTTTTCTGACTTTGTTCCCCTTTGTTTTCCTTTGTCTTTTACCCCAGAAAAACTTTGGAGCAAACAAGCATAGAGTCATTGGAAAAGGAAGCAGTTTCATTTCAAGATGCGAAGGGAATTTTAAATCACATTTGTAATAAAATTACCTTGTCCAGAACATTTGTCTATATGGACTAGTGTCTGTTGCATGCCTGTAAACTCCTCTGCTGTGCAGGTGTTGGCAGAGCAAGAGGAGCCTTCAAGCCCTGCCACCCTAGCACGAGGAAGCACTTCCACTGTGCTGTGGAGACACCTCTTAGAAACAGGTTGTAGGTAGATGAAGCAATGTACATAAAACCAGTAATCACTGAGATGTTCTTTTCAGGTTCATAGGAGTGAAATTAATAATGATCATTAATTTGTTTAGAAAAACACCTAAACCCAGCCAAGCAGTTCCACCTTCCATAGACAGCAATTCAATTACTGTTTTGGTGGTGTTACATCTCTTGGTATTCCTCTGAGAAATGTTATTCCTTATTTGTTTTTTGTTTTATGGACTAGGACATGGGGACATACTTGCCTGCGGGCAAAAAATTATTTTAAGTGCTGTAGGACTTTTGCCATACTTAATACTATAGGTTGAAAAGAGGCTCTTGGTGTTGTCCTTAGATTATGCCTCCCCCAACAGGTGTCTACAGTGCAGAAATGTCTATTTTCTGCTCACATTATTGCACAGAACATTGCTTTGCCTGTTCAAGGCAGGGAGAGATACTACAGAAGAAGAAACAGCTCCTGGTGCCCAGCAAGCACTGAACACCATGGAGGCAGGACTACCTAAATCACAGCCTATCCCCAAAAGCCTCCTGACAGTGTTTTACACCTTCACGTGTTTTTAACATGTCCTCCTTCCTGTGTTTTCCTGTGCAAGCTCAGGCAAGGAAGAGCTTTTTCCTGGACAGAGAAATCAATGGCTCTCAGGGCATTTTTAGTCTGCCAGTCAGGCAGTTCATTTGGAAAGCCTTTCAGAGCAAGTTGAGGCTGTGGCACATCCCTTGGTGCCTGGGGACTTGTACCAGCCTGGGGCTTAGCAGTGGAAATTTTTGTTTTCCAGCATGAAAACAAAGCTCTTCTCCTGAATAAGGTCTCTGGCACTGCTGACAGAATTTCCTGGGGTCCTGTCAAATAACAAAGAGCAGTGTTTTCTCTAAAAACCAGAACCCATATTAAAAGTTTCTAAGGTAAATTTATGAAAATCTTGGATTTTCATTTGATTAGGAGCTTGAATTTGGTCAGACTCCTTCCAGCTTCCCCACTTCATTTCTGTAGGATACTGCAGCTGCTCTGACGAAAAACAGTTATTTAAAAATTTGCTTGTAGCGATGGCAACGTCCATGCACTGTATTTCAATGGAAAATCTACAAGAGCACCAGAAGTTTCTTAATAGGATATTTATGAAGATTTTAGTCTTTGTACATTTTAAAATTAAAATATTCCATTTTTAAAGGGGGGATTATCAAAATCTCATTAATTTTCGAAACACATTTTTGTAGTAAGGGCTGCTACTTAGTTTTTTTTGTTTGTTTGTTTTGTTTTTGTTTAAGATTCCTCTGGTTACTTTAACTCTTCAGAGTCTAAGACCTGGAGCACTTTCCAAGTACCAGCCTCACTCTCCTGTCTGTGCCTGCCTCCAGCCCTACCTTGCAGACACAGGTTTTTTACTGGAGGGACAGGGCAACCAGTTGTGCTGGCACAAGCCTGGAGAAGTGCCAGGGATCTCAGACTTTGCCTTCCTGCAGTAAATAACTCAGAGGTTCATTTAGCCCTTTGCCAATTGATTGCCTGGTTTTTGTCTGGTCTGAGAGAAACAAATAGATGTGCTTATAGTTGGGTTATTTGGTCTCTCCATGATGTTTCAATGTTCTTTCTCAAAGGCACAAACATTCACAGGGTACTCAGTTTGCCTAGGCACAGCCCCAGTAGTAGTTAACCTTCCACACAACTCACCTTGGAAAGGTTAAATTTGTAAATCTGCTATTTTTCTTTTGTTGTCTTCCCTCTTCCTTTCCTCTCTGTCTTTACACCTTCAAAATCATGAGGCTAAAATGAAGGAAGCCTTGCTGAAACACATTTCTGCCCTAAACCCCTCGAGCCGTGCTGATACCTTCTGGTGCCTCCCAAGTGTGGACTAGGTTTAATCAATACTGTTTCTTGGTCAATGGTTTAGATACAAATCAAAGGGATTTATTTATTTACTGCTGTAACAGCAAAGTATTTTTGCTAGGCAGCTCCCAGTGCTGCAGCAAGGAAGTTTGTTCCTAGTGGCAGGATTTTTGTCTGCTGTAGGTGACTGATGGCCCCATCACTCTTGAGTTTTTGTTTGGTTTTTCTTTTTTCTAGACAGGTTTGCAGCTACTGGTTTGCAGTGGAAGAGGTCTAAGATATGGGCAGACTCTTCCCTCAGGTGCCACAGTTTTGTTTGCCTGAGAATTGGCACCTTTTTTCTGATTATTCCTGACCCAGGTGGTGAAATGTTCACTTCTGGAACTGCCTCAAAGTAGGTTATAGTGAAGAGTTGTTTTCAAGGTATTCAAAGAGGATTTTTGTGTTTCTTTATTCTAATCTTAAAAACCCCTTGAATTGATCGTATAACTCTCAATGCATCTCAGAGGAAACAGGCAAAGGATGTGAAACATTCAACACCCTCTTGCTCTGCCATTCTGAGTTCTGGAGCACTGACAGTGTCTTCACTCTCCTCTGGGTACCATGGACTCCAGTGCTGGATCCATCTGCCTTGTCCCTGTAATTGGATGAGGCAGTGATGGGACAGAGAAGAATATCTGCCTGTTGGACAGGCAGAAGGGGAATTGCACTACTGCAAAGAAGAGTAAATTAAATTATGGTACTTTGCAGCCCATTGACTGCACCAAACCAACTACACTTTATTTAGGGTTGTGAACTCTAAAGGAACTTGGAGAAATCTGCCAAAAGGGCTGGAATTCTGTATTGGAGTGGGAAGTCTCTGATAAAATAAGAAATTAGAAGGACCAAAGAAAATAAGACTGTGTGGGATCTTAAGGAATCCTCTAGTCTAGCCCATGCAATGCAATTAAAGGCATTAAGAGGATCAAGGAGATGCAGGGCTTGGGTTCAGGGCTGGATCTAAGCTTGAGCAGCCCTATGTTGTAAAATTTCCTCATCAAAATTTCCTCGTGTTGTAAAACATTTTTTTTGGGAAATGCCATGTGCAGCGTGCAGACACACAGGGCTTCACTGTGTTGTTATCTGTAAGCTGTGAGTATGGCTGGACTATATATGTGGACTAAAATAGCATTGGCACCATCTACTCTGGGACATTGTGCAGAGGCAGTTGGACCATGAGCCAAAGTTTACGATTTAAGAAGAACTATTATCTACAGTTTGCACAGAGGCAGCCAAGAAGCTGTGTTAACTCTAGAACACCTAGTTATGCTTGTCTGTTTTGCTTTATGGTTTTAAAATCAAATTGGCTTCTTTCAGTAGTAGAACAAATTGAACATAATTAGCAGACCAAAGACAGGGCATGATTTTGTGTTAATCTGCTTCAGGAGGATTTGTGCCCGATAAAAATTAACTTGAACATAGCAATAGATTTTGGCTTGGGTTTCATTTTCCTTGGAGTTTTCTCAGTCACTTTTTAAGACAAGAAGAGATAGGTAAATTTAACTCTTTTCAACGAGTCAGTGCATTTAGCTACAAAATTATAATGGAAGGAAAAATGATGTCTGGAAAAGAACCAACAATGTTTGGTTTGTTCTGCAGTTTCCTGCTTGAAAAAAAAAATAAATTCCCCCACTACTGAAAACATAGAAGCACATCCTAACAACAGCTCACAACTGCAAGGGATTAACGTGAGCTACAATTTATGAAAGCTGTTTACAAAAACAAAGTTTGAAGGGACTACGGCATTGTTACAAGTCCTCAGCCCTACCTCAGTCTTGCTGCTGCTGCCAGGGTGGCTCTCGGCTGCTCGGTTACTGTACCTGCTGCACTGACAGCGTGGTGGACCTGCCAGGACCGGCTCTTGCAGGAGGTCCAAACTGAAAAAATGTCCAAATATTTCTAGGAGCATATAAAAATCTGTCTGTTACCCATCTGCCTGCCTTTATTCAGATATACTGTGACGTTTTCAATACACCTAATCTAATAGATTAAGAGATTGAAGCCTCACTAGCTCTGTCACTCCATGGGGTCTCTTCAAGGGAGGTAAATCTGGTAATTTTGAAATCTCTGTACGTTTCTTAGTGAGTGTTTAGTGTTTCATTACTCCTTAGTTAGACATATGACAAGCTCTTGTCTTTCCACTGTTTGGTTTTACTTTTCCTTGTGTGATTTTCCCCTTAATCTTGAAGCTCACATCTGCAGGGAAAAGGGAATGAAACCCCGCGAGTTCTCTGAACTGCTAAAAGCAGGCTCATATTAACTCGGTTTGAGGTTTAAGAAATATTGTGATAAAGCCAAGTTCTCTGATGCATACTCTTCAAACTCGGCTGAGAGCCTGAAGACGTGCAAATATCCTTGACCGAAGGTAGTACGAGCCTGAGGCTCGGCAGATCGCGGCTGCTGTGCGGGCTCCCGGCGGGCAGCGCCGGGATTTGGGGAGTGATTTCCCCGGTTCCCTGCACAGCAGGGACGGAGCTCGGCTCCCTTTGCCCAGGAGAGGGCAGGAGCGCCGCGGCAAAGCTCTGAGCCTGGCAATGCATCCCGGTCTGGCGAGGAATCACATCCTGTTCTCTGCAGGACAGAGCAAAGTGGTGCCAGGGGCACATCGAGTGGGACAGGCTGCTGCGGGCCTCTGAGTTTCCTGGGGGTGGGAAACAGAGGAGGAATCTTTGCCAGTAATTCTAACGTTAGAAATCGTGAAGCAGGTGTGGCATCCTCCGGAGCCCCTGTGGCCACTGGTGCGGTTTAAGAACTGTGTCAGGAACACGGGCAGTGGGACTGAGGGCACGAAGCAGGTCTCCGGGCTGTACGGGGCTGGAGGGAGGGGATTACACCCCAGGGACCTTGGCAGGCTGTAGAGGTGGGACTTGAGAACCTCATGGACTTCAGCAGGGCCACGTGGAAGGTCCTGCAGGTCAGAGCCATCCCAAGCATAAGCACAGGCTGGGTGAAAGATGGAGTGAGAGCTGAGATGAAAGACTTGGGAGTGTAGTTTGGTGAGTTTAACATCCAGCAATGTTCACTGAGAACTCAGAAAGCCAAATGTGTCCTTGGCTGCATCACCAGCACTGTGGCCAGCAGATGATTCTGCCCCTGTGTTCCACTTTTGTGAACCCCACCTGATGTGCTGTATCCAGCTCTGGGGTCCCCATCATAAGAAGGACATGGCTTTCTTGGGTCCAGAGGAGGCCACAGAGGTGCCCCAAGGTCTGGAGAACCTCTGTTGTGGAGACAGGTCGGGAAAGCTGGGGGTGTTCAGCCTGGATAAGAGAAGGCTCCAGGGAGACCTTAGATCACCTTTCAGTACCTAAAAGGGCTTCAAGAGAGCTGGAGAGGGACTTTGGACAAGGGTATAGAGTGATAGAAAAAGGGGAATGGCTTTAATCTGAAAGAGAGTAGGTTAGGTTACAACATTAGGTTGATGTTAGGAAGAAATTTCTCCCTCTGAGGGTGGTGAGGCCCTGGCACAGGGTGCCCAGAGAAACTGTGGGTGCCCCATCTTGGAAATGTTCAAGGCTGGATGGGGCCTTGAGCACCCTTGTCTGGTGAAGGTGTCCTTGCCCATGGCTGGAGGTTAGAACTGGATGATCTTTAAGGTCCCTCCCAACACAAACCATTCTATGCTTTCATGATTTTACTTTAAAAATACTAAATTTAACAAAGAATTTGCAGGTGTAGAGTAAAGTCAAAAAGGAGGTGTTCTCAAAACCGTTACTTTCACCAATTGGCACTGGGCATTTTTCCCATTCTTTTCTAAAACTTAGCAGGAGGAAAGATTCAGTGATCCCAGTCTTATTTAGTCAAAATAGCTCTCTGCTTTCCTTTGCTTCAGGAATTGTCTGTTTGCACAGAAGATTGCTGAGCTGAATCTGAGAAACATTTACTTCATCGCCTTCCCCCTTCCCTGAAGACTCCTGGTTTGCAGGAGTGTGTCAGTCCCTTTTGTGAAGCTGCCTGCAGAGCTGCTGGGGAGCCAAACACAACTCTTCAGACTTATCAAAATGCATTGCTTGCTTTTTGGCAACACTGCTGATGTCAGTAGGAACGACAGGGCAAAAACATCAATATCAGGCAAGCCAAGTCTGTGTAGTGTCTATCTCACATGCACACAAAGTTTGGATTTGGCTCAGCTATTGCTGTACAGGCACTGGTGGTATTAGTCTATAATGGAGTTGGAATTAAGGGTAGAAGTCTCGGTGGCTGCTGGGCTTAATACTGAGCCAATTGTCTCCAGGGCTGAACCCTGACCCAGTGTTGAGCACTCCGACGAGTGCAGATCTTCGGAGCAGCACTGGAGCTAAGGAAAGCTTTTATCTGGCTCAGGCTGGACACAGAGTGAAAGAGCCTTGTCACCTTGGAGTGCTGTGAGGGCTGGTACTGTGCCTGCCACTCTCCATACACAATGGCAATATAAAAGAGAAAGAGGCAGCTCTTCAGGTGCTCTGCTGGGAGAGCATATTACAGAAATAGAAACAGTTGATCTAGCACTGCCCTCCTGTGGGTAGAGATGCCTTTTCACAATGCACAGAAGAACCAAAACGGCTTCTTCACATAAGGGAGAGAGAGTACTCTTCTCTTCTACCATTACTGAAAAACTGCTTGCTCAAATTAGCTAATAATTTTAATGGTAAAGCTATTTGTTTTTTCATCTGGAAAGCTATGGCTGCTGTCCAAATCATCAAGGTCTTTTTTAGCTGAGTAAATGAATAAATATTACAAATACATGATAAAAAGATAGAGTCTCACTGAACACTTTCACAAAGAGGCTGAAAGAGAACACTGAGCTGCTGAAATAAAAATGCATCAGTGGATGGAAGTGGATCTCACCCATGGGAACCAAAATCCCTTTTGTCTGAATGTCTAGTTGCGACCAACCAGGGTGTGCAACCCATCTCAAGCAAGGTAGAGCTATTTGTTTAAAATGCCTTACCTTTGTATACAAGTTGCTCCAGTAATGACTCAGGAAATTGCAGTGAATTGAATTACTACTTAAATTGCATGAGAAGTTCACCTGCAGAAAAAAGGTTAGTGAAAAGCCTCCAAAATGTAAGGTGATCACAGCCCAAACTGCTGTGATCATTTTAACTTGGTAACTGCTGCAGTCTGGGCTGAGCCTCAATGCTGATGACGTTTTTCACCTCAGGACACTTGTCCTGCTTTTCTTAGGATTATATTGGTATTGCCTAGTGTCCAAATGAAGAGAATATTTCCATTCAGTGATTTTTGTATGCAGAATGTGTTAATCTGCTCTAAGCAGCAGAGTATCTTCCATTAGCTGATATTTTGACATTTCTTTTGGTCCAAAGCTACTTCAATTTTCCTGAACTCTTTGAAGGGGAAACATGTCTTGGCACAAAAAGCTGCGGAGGTCCCACTGCTTAAAAGAACTGAGGTACCTTCAGCTGATGAAACTTCTGTCAAAGGAGTCCAGGCCTGCACAGACATACTGAAACTGTGGTGAATATCTTGCAGATGTGATTTCCTTTCTCAAAAGGAGGTACTTTCTTCCAGTCAGGTCAGGAACTGGACCAGGTCCTTTCTGAGAAGGTAGAAATTTTAGCCTTTAAGGAGAACAACTATGGAGAAGATGTTAGTAAGGGTGGCAAAGCGATATTTGTGGGCAGTGTCCCCAGAGGGTACCCAAGACTGTCAGTGACTCCAACCAGACACGGGCAGTGCTGCTCACTGTTTAGCCAGTTCTCAGCTTTCTGCTAGCAGAACTCACCCTGTCTCCAGCACCCCCGTTTGTACCCAGAGAGATGCACAGCCTCAGGAGCTGTGAGGGTGGGACCAGCAGGGAATCAGCCCTGTGTGCTGTGGACAGAGCTGCTGCTCCCTGCCCTGCAGGCCTGCCAGCTAGTGCCGATTGTGGCTGTGGGAAGGATCTGCACAAAGGCAGGGCTGTCCTGCTCCTGTGCCCCAGGGGCTTCCCTCACCTACAGAAGTCTGAGCACTAGCCATCTAAACTTGTTCAAGCCAGGGAGACTTTTACAGCTCCAAAATAATTAAATGCAGAGACCAAGCATTTCATGGGAGTCTGAGTAACCAGCTGGATGGCAGGGGGTTGGAAAAACCTCATTTTCCCACAGTGAATAATGAAATAATTGCATCATAATGAACAAAGCTGCGGATTTTAAGAAGGTTCTGTTTCCCAAGGTCAATGCTAAGATGACAAGCTTTTCCCTCTGGTGTGACACTTACTGCTCTTCTCTGTGTGGTATTGTATAGCGGTTTCTATGCATAAAGTGGCTACTTAGCAAAAGTAATAGGTCAGTATGAGAACTTTATATGGGGTTTGGGATACCATCACTGAGCTTTTCATGCATTAAAAATACCATAATAATGTCAGGAGAGAACATTTATCTATTGCTTACTAGTTTGCTTCCCAGACCACACCACAAAACTTTTATTAAGGGGTTCTTGCACTGCTCCCAGGAGTTATTGGCAGAAGCAGCTCCCTGGAGCAAAAGTGGAGAAGACAATTTAATGTGACTAAGGTTTAAAAAATGCTTCTCTCCTTTCTAATTCAAACTATGCGATCAATTATCACTCCTCCTAGGGTTAGAATATATGCCCAACATTTTACACCTGGCAATAGTCAATAGCTGTGCTTATGTAGCCTGCTTGCTCTGCAACCAAGGAAAATGGCTTCTTAATATTTTTCTTAAAGACTTAGTGTTTGTGTTGGCTTTCCTCTATATTCATAGGATTTCATTAGCAGCTAAACTGCAACAAACCCCGCATAACTATTAGGAAATCTTGCACATAATAGAAAAAATGTAGAAACAAGATTGCTAAACAGAAATTGCTCTGTCTTTAAAAGATCATGGGCTGTCAGCTGTTCCTTTGTTCGGATTATTATAGAGACACATCAAATATTTGATTGAATGCTCAAGTTTTCCCCGGCTAGAATCCAGATGGATGTCAGATAAAATAACAAACACCCCACTCCACCCCTCCTCAAAATCCCTTCCTGCTTCGGCTGCATTTCTCCCTTTATTGAAGCCAGTATTTCAGGGACTAAATTGGACAAAACAACCTCCTTTATATTGATTTCCAAATCAAATCATTGTTAATCACATCAATATTCCCAGCTGGTTTAACAGCCTTGGAGTCCAGCTTTCTGGCTCAAGCAAGCTCCTCTGCATGGATGCCACGGAGCCCTCTGGTGTGTTGCCCAGGTTTGCTATTAACTTCTGTTGAAAGCATTCAGGTCTAATTCTTTCACCTCTTCAATTCTGCACGAGACATTGGATTTCAAATCTCCCTATGAAGGCAAGGGGACACCTGCCTCGTACTGAAATAGTGATCCAGGGCATCATTGACTCACTTTAAAGGAACCACAATTCCTCAGTCTGAGAAGTGTGACAAATGTTTTAGCGCAGTGAGCTGCTAATTTCTGGGGCTAAACGCTCCTCTTTTGGAGTACAGCTCTGTTGGTGAATGTGACATCTTAGATGGTGTCAGTCTGCCTCCTCAGGCTGTGCAGGCTATGGAGCAAAAGCCTGCTCTTGTCGACATTTGTCCAAAGGATTAATTTCAAACCCATGTGCGTCTCTTTATGTTCAGTGAGAAGCCTCTCATGCTTTAAAGGAAGCACACAGTCAAAAAGGAAAGGTATTTAACATAAAAAAAATGTAAAGTCATAACCCTGTGAGACATTTGGATTTCAAAGCTGGAGCTGGTCAGGATCTGGATCTGGTTGGGATTTGTATCAGAATGCTGATAAGACCCCCAGGAAGGGGTGTAAAGACCAGCACTGTCTACTGACAGGGACTGGGTTTACTACATTTTACTATGAAAAGTCTCTTTTTCTTTCTGAATAAATAAATGTATTTGGAAGATGTTACAAAGAATGGTGAGTGGCAGGGCTATAAGCTGTGAATTTCCTTAATTTTCTTGCTTTCCTTAAGTTACAGTGAAAAAGATGATGAAATGAAGGGCAGATACTGTGAGAGGAATTCTGTAGCTATAAGAGTAGTTCAGCTAACAATGCTGGGATTCAAAGGGTTCTTACAAACTATGGGGTTATAAAGGACTCAGACCCCAAGCAGGGATGATTTACAAAATTTTTATTGAGAACTAATTAACCATTCACAAAGCAAAAGGGACAGCACTGGGTGTGTGGCTGACCACCAGAGTCTCATCCACAAAAATGTCAACTCTGCCTTTTATACCCCTGCAGTTGTGTCACCAAATACATTTTATAAGTGGTCATACACATTCCAATATTTTCCTTATATATCTTTTTGCTGTCCATTGGTGGAGACCTTGTCACCTGATTGGAGGTGAGGTGTTGTCAGGCCACGTCCCCCCAGTGACAGCTTCCCCCATCCCCAGCTGCCTTCTGCAAGGGGCACGTCTAGGGGCCCTCCCCTCATGTCTGACAGCCCTGACAGCCAGGATTGTCTGGTGGCACCAGCACAGAGGGGAGAAGAGAGGGTTAAAGGAGAACAAAAGTGGAGAACCTACAGCAACAGAGTCACACATCAGAGAACTTTAAACCTTAACAAAATTTCTTTCAACACGCATACTATCCATTGTGAGAGCAAATCATCACACCACCCATCGATAACATAAGTGTTCCTTCATATTCAACAAGGAGTAGAGTAGTACCTTTGAGGCCTTGATATTCCTTGAGCTCTGAAACCCCCTCCTGTTGTGTGGCATGTCTCTAGCCTGCTAAATCCCAGTGATATAACTCCTTCATATCTGAGCACCTCTGCAAAAATCTCATGTCCTTTGCTATGTTTCATCTGTCACTCCCTTTTTCGATCAATAAAACAAAACCCAGCTTCAATCTTCATTTATAATTGAGTGAAAAGAGTTTTGGTCATTTTCCTTATCTGACCCCAAATATAGCTGGTTTCTGAACAGAACAGTAATGAGAGAGTTCTGGTGGGACACAATACTTATGGGGCTTCTGGGGCTGTTGGAAATAGCATCAGCCTTCCCCTCTGTCATGCCATAACTGAAAACCTCAAAAGAATGTGTGTGTTCAGAAACCTTCTGAGATTTACAGTCTTGAACAACGGGGCAAAACCTTCAGCAGTTGTCTGAGCTGGCTCTCGAGAGACACCATCACTTCTTGGTCAGAGAAGATTTAGTCTCTTCAGCTCTGTTTCATACTGCTCTGCTCTCTTCCAGCTCTTTCCAGCAGCACAGACTGGCTTAAGGGTTCATTACACCAGACCCCAGGGGACATCATCCTTAGCCTTTTACTGTGGATAGACAGCCTGCTCAGGAAATTTATGTGCATCACAAATGGTAAGAACAATGGGTCTGTGGAATTTCAGGATGCTTGGATTTGGGGGATGGAGTGTCAGGAGTGTCATGACTCTCTGGCACAGTGAGCATCGTGAAGAGCAAGCATGAGCACCATATGGTGGGTGCACGTCAGAGTGATCTGAGGATTACTCACAATCATAATGAATTGGCCAACTGTCCTGCATAATGGAGGTTTGACTTCATTGTGAGTTTTGAACTGGGGGGAAGGTAAAGGGCATTTAAAAGGAAATAGATTTATATTTGTCTTAGCTACAGAGTGATCAGACCCCAAGAGCTTTAGGTGAAAATTAGAGAAAAGCTTGGATTTTTCTACATGCTAAAATGAAGGCTGGCTGACTTCTTTACTTGCTTTGACGAAACCCCTGCATGAGATGCAGAAGCACCATACAAATTCCCATCATTACAGACAGCCCCTCGTTTCATTCATTGCCTGATTTTGCAGAGCCACAAGGTTTTATCTTTCTCTGTTTTACAGTGAAACCATAACGCTGTGCTCTGTACCACTGCAGGGCATGAAGCTCCTCAGGACACAGGGCCAAGGATGACATTTCTTTGCAGGTTGCCAGGCCCTGGCCCAGCTGTGCTGCAACAAAACTAAGGAACCACAGGTGGTGGAATATGATCTGTCAAGTCATTTGGTTTCTGAATGAGTGATCTCCCCCTCCATCCACACTGCTGCAGAACTTTTCTCTAAACACATATCCCTGCAGCTCTCAGGCAATCCCATTCGCTTCCCTCCTGCAACTGCTCCTGTCCTTGGATGTGATCGAGCCAAGCTGTAACCAGTATGGCATTCAGGGCTCAGAAGACATCATTTCATGAGATGCACTCCAAAAAATTGAAGGAGTTGACCTATCACCCCTCACCCCAAACATACTGCAAGGCCTGGCCTTGAGTTGTGGAGCTGCTGAGCTTTTATTGTCTTAGACATTTTTTCTCTGCAGATTGATTTCTGTGAAACACCTACGTGTATTTGCTAGCGTAAGCATTGCTCCAGTGGCACAGGTTTCTGTTTATATTGATAGGAAGGAAAGAGCACTTATTACTGAAATTTTCCCTTCCCTCAACCTTTTCCCTGTGAGGCAGCAATAGGCAATAATGATACCTGCTTTTTGAAATTTAGGGCTGTTTTCTTATATAGATGAATGTGATGTTGCATAAGTAATACTCTACTTTTGTGCATGGATTGTCTATTCCAGAGTTCATTGGCATATACAGCACAAGCAAACTGAAAGCTTCTCCGGACACATAATGTCAGCTAGCTTGCCAGGTTCTTCCCTAGAGAAAACCATCAAGCCCATGGAATTGAAGTTTGTAATGGCCTTTTATTTACTTTCGATGTCCTCTGTGCTGGTAGCAAAGCTCACCACAGAGCTAAATCAGCAGTTCCATTAGAATTCCCAATTTTCAGGAACGTATAAATTGCTGGTAAAAATTAAAGAGCAGGATGTGGCTGAGTGGGAAGGATGCACCAGGCATGGGGGGTGTGTTGGGGTTGGTTCTGCAGAAGAAGAAGACCTCAGCTCAAGGCTGTGGGAAAAGCCCTGTAGTCATGGTGAACAGAAAGCTCACACCCAAGATCCCTTGGTTGTTCTATGTAAATTGTTGCTAGAAAGTTCTCAGTTCTCCCTGTTTCCATTGGTTACATTTTGCTGCAAGAATTATAATAGTCCTAATTCCTCTCCCTTTGGACCCTTCCCTCACATCCCCACCCTAGCTCCTCCTGTGTCTAAATGTATAAACAGCCCTGCCCTACCCTGGATTCTGCTCTTTTCTGATTCCTTCCTGGTCCTGTGCACTCCATCCTGTTTATTGTTTTTGCCTTATCAAATTTCTGTTTCTGAACAATCAGATCAGAGTGGTCTCTCTCTCCCTAAGGTCTCCAGAGCTGATTGCCAAGGACGCCCCTGGTGGGACTGCCCGGGCTGGGACCTGGGGCTTTGGGGGGTTTGCATGGGATTCTAAGAAGTGCACAAAGCCAGAATGACAAATGCCCTCTGTATAAGGCAAGCACGGTGCTGGGAGCTCTGGGGCTGCAGGGAGAAATATGGGGAAATATTCCCTCAGCCCAGCTCCAGGGTTTGACTTTGCCTGCTCATTACCCCTGCCTTGGGCTGTGCCACGAGCACGAGGAGGGACCCTTGTGCCTTGCAGGGTCTTCTGAAGGCCCACAAATGCCTGGACAGCTTGTTTGCTGGAGAGCTGATCATGACGCATGATATATTCTACTTAAATAGATTATGAAAGGCCAAATTCTCTCATTAATTGTAAAATTCTCAAGAACTTCATTATGAGCAAGATTTAACTGCAGAGTTTATAGCCTTAAATCACTTGATATGCCAGATGTCATTGCCCTAATCTAATACTCCGAGCAAAACCCACTCCTGGGTGCTTTATGATGAAATCCATTTACAACAGATAACAAATAGCTTTCAGTTTTTCCCACTGTCTTACTGCTGAGACATACCTTCTGCATTTTTCTATGGAAACACACTACTAAATTTGCTGAAACAAGGCATGAAAGGAGTTGAATTTTGAGATGCTGGATAACAAACTGTGAACTGCTTTGTGTCTGAGGATAGTCTTGGTGTTTTCTGAAAAAATGGGGAATGATGATCAAATCCTCTGTCTCTGCCCAGCTCACAGAATAGCAGTTTTCATAATGACTGTGTATTAAATTTACCTTACGTTTATAGTTTATCATAGTGCCTGACTGACTCCCTAATGCATGGAAGCATCCTCAGCATCCAGATGCTGGAATGGCCCATGATTTTGGAATCTAACCTGAGTAAAAGAGGGTTTACATAGCTTAGTGCATGGTGCTTGGTATTAGCTGTTTCAGGACTAAGAGCTTCTTCCTGGATATACTGATGGAAGGGGGGGCATGCTATTGACCAGATTGTTATTTTAAAAAATGTTTGTTATCAAATTTTGCAACATACAGGCCTGAGAGGTTTAGTAGAAGCAATCCTATTACCCAGAAGAAATTGCAGCAGTCTTGAATGTATTAGCAGGGAAAAAAAATGAAGGAAAAGTGTTATTGTGATGCAGATAGAAACACACAGTAACACACACAAAAGGTGTTCAGGTAGAGAAGAAGAAGGAAGTCTCTCTTTTATTGTTGACCTCGTATCTCTCAGTTTCTGGACAGTGAGCAGAGATTGCACAGAGAAGTTCCCACCTCTCCATCTCACTGCTCACTTGAGAAATCCATCAGGTGATATCTTTTACAAAGGAATGCAAACATGATCCTTGTTTATCTTACAATTCATGAGAACTGACTCAATTATAATAAAACAAATCAGAAGGCTGACTTTCAGGGACAACAGAAAAGATAATGTGTTAAATGAGACTTTTTGGGGTGTCTGCTTGAGTTGATTCATTTGTTGTTAATACGTGCAAACCTGTGCTGAAATAATACCAATACAAGCATTGTAATGCGATAGCAAGTGCTTAGGGAAATTTGGATGAGTTGTCTGGGTGACTATAAGAACAAATCGTCCCAGTTAATGGACAGGAAAGTTAAGAAAAATGAGTTTGTTAAGTGTTTGGAGTGATGCATACGAGTCAAGTTAAATGCAGTGGGGTTTGGCCCTGGCTTCCTCTGCATGGTGGCCAGCAGAATTCTACAGTCCTGCACTGTGGCCTCCAGTTGGAAGGGTTGAGGTGTTCACTTCTGCACCTCAGCTGGAGGAAACAGGTTTGATTTCAGTAACAAAGTTGTGCTGAGACATGCAGTTGGGTTTCTGATGCATATACTCTGGAGGGCTTGGAGTGACTGGTCAAGGGGGGAATGGGAGGATTGGCTGCTCTCTTTTATTTTTTCAGGCCCACCAAGTCTAGGTCTAAGTCAGCCAGGCTTTTGGGCTCCTTCCATAGACAGATGAGCTGCCACTATGGGAAAATATTTTGGGTTGGTTTTGCCTTTCCTCATCCTTCTTGACTCAGAGCCTCTAACAAGATTTTTGGGAGGAAATGAAATCATTCCCCAGAGCTGGTTTTCCTACCCGTTCCAAATCCCTCTGGCAGGCAACCAAAATTCTTGCAGGAACAGAGGGAGATGCTAGTTGAAGAGTTAACAGATCACATTGATACTGTCTATCCCAGAGCTCCAAACAAAAAAACCCAACCAAACAAAATATACTGCTAATGTAGATCCATGTTGTATTGTTGGATCCATGGCTTTACTCCTGCCATGGCAGAACTGGTTCACCTGCCTGGATATGAGCTGGGAATTAATTTCAGCTTCACTTCTTTTATTTTAAGCAAAGTTTCATTTTCAAAAAGTGCCTGAGTTGTGTGTTGGGCACCTGGATTGCAACACAATGAATGATTATTGCCAGAAACATAGAAGTTTTAAAAAAAAAAGCTTGAGCTGAGGAGCAG
This sequence comes from Sitta carolinensis, assembly GCA_032173965.1. Classification (NCBI taxonomy): domain Eukaryota; kingdom Metazoa; phylum Chordata; class Aves; order Passeriformes; family Sittidae; genus Sitta; species Sitta carolinensis. Next base: position 7,288,969 of record CM063294.1, on the reverse strand, counting down.
CCTCTTCCCATGGCTGCTGTCCCAGCTGCTTGCTGCCACCAGAACTGTGTGGGATTGAGGAGATCCTGTGGGCACTGGGACATGTGGGAAGAGTGCCCTCGTTGAACAGAGGGTTGGGAGGTGTCTCCCTGCAGAAAAGGGGCAGCCAAGGAAACAGAGGTGCCTTCTTTCCTCAATATCTTGGTTGCAATGTTCTCATCACAAACACAGGCATTTTTCATGAGCAGGACCTGTATAAAAGAGGTTCCAAACGTGGTACAAAGTGTGCTGGAATTTTTCCCTGTGCCAGCTCCTCCTGCCCTGACTCCTGCCCTGAGAGAGGCCGAGGGTGATCAGTTCACCCAGAAGTGTTGCTGTCGCTGTGCTGGTGCATCTGCCAGGTCCCAGCCCAGGCACCATGGTGATGCCACCACCCCAGTGCTTGAGGTGTCCTGGGACAAGCTGGGTGAGGCTGAGCCCCTGGGAGGACACAGGCAGGAGGCTCCTTCAATTATGCTCAAAAATGGATATGAGCAAGATGCCTAAAGCAAGGTGGGGGCTTGAAAAATACCTTGGAATGCAATTGTTAGAGGTGCAGCCTGCTCTGGCACCTTTCTTAAATGAGAAATATCTTTTTTGCTGGGGTAATCTATCATGCTTGAAACATCCTGAAAGGTTGTATCTTCTCCCTAAATATCTTTACCATTTTAATTTAAAAGCTTTTAAAAAATATCACCCAAATGAATGATAAGTAGTAAGAGGGTAAACTGCTCTGAGCTCTCCATTAGTGCAAACAATGCAAAGCGACTCTGCTCTATTTACAGAAAATTAATGAACTTAAAAGATGAACTGCATGTCATTCCAGTGATCATAAGTTGTTTTTCATGCAAAAAGGTTTGCAGCTTTATACATTAAATAGGGACAAAAGAAACATCTGCAATATTAATAACCATAATAAATGATTGTATGCTGAGGGAATAGAAATAATATTAATTTTCTTTAATGAAGACTAATGAAATTTTTCTGATCTTTCCATTACAATTTCAACAAGTTTTTCTATTCAAGAAGATCCTGCTTTTTGAAAGCTAATTTTTCATTTTTAATTCCTGAAATGTCAGTGGAACACTAAAATGTAAAGGCAATATCATAGGATGTCAGTACATTTCCATTTCTAATGGGAAATTGGTGCATTTCAGGGGTTTTGTTTTGCTTTCGATTAAAAGAAAAAGCTTCAAGTAGTTTTTCTGTCACAGTCCCTTATCTATAGACTGACATGGCAGATCTTCACTGGGCTTATCAAGAGCTGGATGGACAAAGCTCCTTCTCCCTAAACCTGACCAGGGCAGGATACCCTGCACTTCAAGTTAAAGGATGCAGTCTAGAGGGGTAGGAGAGGGATAGAGGCCCTCACTGAAACCAGCTCCTCTGGGAGCACACAGCACAGGTAGATCATCTCTGAAAAGCTCATTAAGCCTGGTTACAGGTCCTGGTTAACAAATAGAACCTGACCTCTTTGGGGTGCTCATGTTCAGATTCACAGAGGAGCCAGCTGTAGGGGTTCACTTGTCTTTGGGATGAGACAACTCTGACCATTTTTGCCACTGACAGCTCTGCTCCCTGAATCCCTGTGGGTTACTGCTGCTGAGGTTCTCTGTCTAGGTGGAGCTGGACCTGCCCTGTGTCCCCTCTGCCAGCTGCTGGGTATCAATACTAATTCTAGAAGGAAAAAACTGGGGTGTTTGCACATGATTTTCTTGCTTTAATTCCTGTCACATGTATCTTGTACTGTACAGGTACTGCTACGTAAATCTGCTGTCTAACATTTTTCATAACATTATTATGGTTTTCAAGCCTTCATATTTTTCACACCTTACAGTTTCTTAGAGTGCATCGATTATTTTCCTACTTATGTTCACAGTTTTGTTGTTGTTTTAAAAAAAACAAAAGGAAATGTAAGAATTTATTTTACTTTTTCTTTAAACAGAAGAACTAAATTTCTTCATAACCTTTAAATATGCACAAAGTTGATAACTTCCAAAGCTAATGATGAAATCTGAACAGGTGAATTGCCATGTTCAGGTCAGTGGGTGCGAAGAGGAAAGCAGGATAAGAAAGTCATTCTGAAAATCGCTACTGATTAATGTGATGTTAGTGCCATTTCTAGCTGCATTTATGGCCCAAAGCACATGTAAACACTCACAGATACAGAAAGTATTTCTCTCATATAATATTTCATTTCTATGCCTGGGAAAAATTTCCTTGTATCCTGCATCTTGCGCTGAGAAACAACTGGCTTCTCCCCTTCCACTGTCCTTCCTTCCTCAGCAATTCAGGTTTGTTTCTCCACCTGCCTTGTCCCTCTCCCCTGCCCTTAGTTTGTTGTCATTCCCCTGGTTTCACAGCTGGACACCTTGTCTCCTCCAGCTCAAGGCTGGAATGATGCCCTGAAGTTTCCAGGTTGCTGAGTCCATCGTGCCCCCCTCTGCTGACTGGGGAGCCCCTGGGACAGCAGCACGGCACCAGGAAATGCAGGCTCTTGACAGATGCAGGAGCTTCGAGGTCATACTCTCTTTTTATTAAAACCCAAAAAGGACAAAAGGACTTCTGTGTCCGTGTCCTCTGTGCTATCTGTCAGCAGTGTCACCCGCACATTTATCTGACTTGTCCCTTTCCATTACACATACCAAATACCAAGATTGCAATTGCAGTAAGTATAGACTTTTCTGCCTAATTGAGATTAACACACACGGTTAGAGCATTAGCTCAGGAGCTGAACCTTGGGGTCTTCCAGCAATTACTGATCTATTTGCTGTGTCAGGTCCTGATTAGTTATTCCAACAGTTACATATTTGCAGCACTCTGCTGTGGGAGAGACCGCTCATCCTTCAGTGTACAGCAGAGCCCTCCCAGGTGTACAGGCACACAGGTGTCTGCAGGTCAAGCTGCTCTGCTCCCAGTGATACACACCTTTTGTCACATGCCGTGGTCTTGGCTAGGCTCACACATCTTTGTGTGGGCAGCAAACAGCAGCCTCCCTGGGAGGACCCCCAGCTTCTCCTTGTGCCTCTGTGTGTGACTGAGATGCTGCTGCCCACGTTGCTCTCTCGTAAAACGGAGCCATAAAATGACAGCTATCACCTGAAATTTGCAGTGCTTGCAACCACCAGTAACCGCTGGGCTAGTGGCCTTGAGCAAATCACCTTTGTCCGTGTTTCTGCTTTCCCTGGATACAGTGTGGTTTCTGGAAGACCTACTCTGCTGACTGTGAAGTCAAAGAGGCAGAGGTGGATTTTCCTAAGGTTTTTGGTGTTTTGCTTTTCAGGGGAATCAGGGTACTGACAGGGTTCTCGTGCACCCATCACACTGTGCCAGCCTGACTGGGGCAAGCAGGGCAAAGGGCTGAGATTGCTCAGCCTGTGGCCACAGGGAAGAACAGAGAGAGAACATTTCAGCTGCACCCCAAACCCTGCTCCCTGCTGGTTCCTGGTTTTCCTTGCTGGATTCTTCCAGCAGAAACCCAGCATGGCAGGAGCCTTGAGCAATTCCAGAGTGTGTCAGCCAGAGGTGGCTGAATGCTCCTCATCCTTCCATGCCTGGCACTGCCACATGTAATCTGGAAGGGGCCAAACCCTACAAAAACCCACAGCCCTGCTGGGTTTCCCAAGAGGTAGCTCTGTCTCCAGCTACCCTCGTGCTTCTCCTTCTTTCTTACTTCTCTCAGTTTTGTGAGTGTAGAGGTCTCTGCTCACTCTTTCCATCACAATTTAAGTAAAATAAGCCCATTTTGCAGTGGAGGCAATTCAAGACACGATAGAAACCATCATGAGCAGGATTTGGCCCTCGGGAAGCTGAGGCCCATGTGCAGCTCCAGCCAGCCTGGCTGCTTCCCTGGAGCCCAGCACAGCTGGGACTGCAGGAGCAGAGCAAGCAAGAGCAGGAGAGGGGGGAAAAACACCCAAGGAAATTATTTATTTGACTTTGTTTTCTGCACAAATCTCGCCCTAAAAAGGGCACAGCTGTCACTCCATTTTTCAACATCAGCAAGTAACTGTGTAAAGAAAAACATCATTGTGTTTCTGACTTCGGTGCTTGCTCTGTCGAGCAGAGCCCAATAGGTGGACCACTTGGATCGTGTGAGGAGTGGCACGGCATGATGTGCAAAGCTGGGAGGGTTCCTCCAGCTCCAGCTAATCTTGTTATTTTCTCCCCAGTAATAGAGTGAGAATTGAGAAAAAGAAAGAAAATCAGCAGTAGAAAAATCAGCTCCTCCTCGTTGAATAGAAAATTGAATTTTTTCCCTAGCACAATGTACCTGAAGAGTGAAAAGAAACAACTTTGATATCAAGCTAAATAAATAAAAAGATGTTATATAACCTAATTTTCTGTGGGTCTTACAGCAGTCTCTATCAGCTTTAATTTAATCAGAGCAAAATTAATAAAACGAGGAAAGTAGCGCTATCTGCAATACTATAATACTTCTTAAAAAGAAAATGTCTGTGAGCTAATTATTTTTTCTGCGAGTAGCTGTGTGGGAATTCAGAAGGGCTGACCTTCAGGAGAAGCTGATGATGGGTGAATGGCACTGAAGGCAGGGGTCCATGGTCCCCAGGCTGCTGTTTGCTATCAGGGAATTGGCTTCACACGTGGGAATTTGCAGCAGTGCTGGGGTGGCTGGGCTGATTGGGCTTGGCACACAGCTCTCTGTGCCTTGGAGGTAGGAAAGCAGGGCAGGAGGGATGTCCATGTGTGCCTCAGTCACATTGACTGGAAGCTCAATACTCCCAAGCACTGCCAAAACCTCCGTGATTTCAGAGGCAGCTCATTAAAACAAATTGAAATTATTTATTCTGAGCCAGAGCACTGCAAGCCCTGTAGTTCATAATTCCTCCCATTCCCCCCTCTTCTTCCCAAGAACAAAAAGAAAGGAGGAAAGATTAAATAAACATTTTAAAGAACTGTATTTCCAAGTTTTGTACCTGCTTAGAGATGTACTGATACAATAAGGAGATGACAGCCACGTGTCTCCCTTCCCCACAGTGTCTGATGTGCAGGAGCACAGAGCACTTCGCTCTGTCACCAGGCTTTAGGTATGGCTTTGGGGGCATTTCAAAACTCTGTTAGAAGGAATAACAGGTATGGGGCTTTAGATGTAAAATTCCCAATTAAAAAAACAAAAAAGCAGCAGGTGGAGATAAATGATTTTATTTTGGTTTTCTATTGCACTGCAAAGGTGGGAAGGAGGAGTCGAGAGGGCAGCAGTTTTACTTATAATAAATACAGCTCAGGTGAAAGAGAGGGACGGTTCAGTGCTTGCCTGACACTGGTGAGGGCAAGGGGGGTTAAATCCTGCCAGAGCTCAGCCTGTGGCGTGCTGGGGGCAGCACTGCAGCAAGGTGCACTGGATTAGATGTTTATGAGATGCTTGAACTGCCATCACGAGAGGGGGAAGCTCTTCGACAGAGCTGCTTGCTGCATACCCGGGGAGTGTGGCTTACCTGCCCTTGGGCTGAGCTCAAAGGCTTCTGTTCCTGGGAAAGCCTGGGGCCAAGAGTGCCCGGGATCGGCTGCCCCCCTCCCAAGCCCTGCTCGTCCCAGGGCACGAATCACTCACCACGGTCTGGTGTGGGACGGAGCCCCTTCCCTGCATCCGATCCTGCTGCTGGAGTTAAACTTGTACCTGCAAGCAATCAGGAAACAGTGACAAAGGCGGCCTGATTCCTCGGGTGTTAGACATTTACATTGGTGTCTTTTATACTTTGGAAACACAAAATGGGAATGGGAAAATAGATTATCCATTACAAAGGGTTATTCACTCGGACTTAACATTTTTACGAAGGGCAGAGCCTCTCTCGTTGTGCAGACTCTGGCTGTAAAGAGACAATAGGTGCTTTTGACAGCTTCCTGCAGGGTTTCCTGCTTTCACTTTACTCAGGTGATGATAAAACTGGCACGTGTGTGGCTGAACAAGTCATTGTACAATTTCCTTTGTGCCCCACGGTGTGCCAGTCTCCCTGCTTGTCCCCCAGTGCCAGGTGACACAGAGAGGGGTTCCAGGTAGACATTTGCTGTCTAGAACATCTCTAGCCTGAAACACACCTGATAGGGTGAGTGCAGCAGGCTGGGGCACACTTCTGTTAGAGCCAAGCTGCAAACAACCATCTCTGGTTGTACCTTCTCTCTATCGACAGGTTTCCTCCCATAAAGAAGAAAATGCAGAAGCATATCAAGCTGCAGAGAGGCTCTGCAGCATGCTGTGGTATGCAAATATAATGCAGATGCTATTTTGCTTAGAAGACAAGTAAATTTTTATTCTGACGTCTGCTTGGAATAAATGCAAATAAAAGCTAAGCAGAGTGTCTTCCTCTTCACTTAAAATATTGCATTAAGTGTAATGCACATATGTGTTACACAATTTCTTATTTGTATATGTATTCTTGTAAAAGACCCTTTCCCAACATTACAAACTGGAGTAAAAAATCCTGCAAATAACTAATTAGACATTAATATGCTAAATTATTTTGGTGCAAGATATCTCAATATAATATGTTGTCTTTAAAGTGTTTTCCTTACTACGAAATCCCAGGGAAACTGTGCTGTGAGGGTGAGTTGGGGGATAGTGGTGTCCAACTCACTATGGGATCTATAAAATAGAGCGTGATGCTTCAGCTGAACTTCATGTTCAGATGCTAGAATTTGAGAAGTGTCATGTGAATGGTCCTTGAACAAAAAAGCTTTGAGTGAAATCTTCAGGGAGTGATGCTGATTGTCCTGAATGACACAGGGAAGACCTCATCTCTGTGCCATATGGTACACGGGGGGGACAGTGGCTAAAGATGTAATTCCTCTCTGGCGTAAAATATTATTTTCCTACATAGTTTCATGCCCAGAATTTACCTAACACAGACCACAGCAGGAGCCTTCTCTGCTGGGTCAAAAGGATTGCTCACAGCATACAGCTTTAGTCCTGTCTTTTGAGCTGATATTGCACTCAGTGTCCTTCTTTCCCTCTTCCCCTCTTTTCCCACCTGAGCCAATGCCCTGAACATTTCCCTTCACTTCCACCGTCTCCTGGGAGGTGCAGTGGTTCCCCAGGGAATTAGTCCAGTGTGCTCGGGCAGGAGGGTGTGCAGCCAGGGGAGCTGCTCATCCTTGGTGCCTGGTAGGAGTTACACCACCACGGTGTGATTGACGTGCTCAGGGGTGGGTTAGGCACAGGAATGCCATTGCTCCTCGGTGCCACACCATGACCTGGATCATCACTGGCACACAAACCCAGCCTGTGTGCCTTTGCCCAGGGATGGGTCAGAGAGGAGTGTGTGTGTGAGAGCAAGAGCAGCTGGGAGGAAATCTCCTTCTCTGGGGAATTTCACCAGAGACTCTCTCTTCTCTGCGTTGTGTAACCTGACTGCAACTCCAGCCCAGCATGGGGGCTCGGGGTGGAAATGCAATGTCAGCACCTTGGCAGAACCTCGCAATCAGCTTCCAGGCAAGACCCTTCACACAACGTCTGCTGGTGGAGCAGAAGGGAGTAGCCTTTTCCAACACTTAAAAGACAAATTTATCAGGAATTGTGAATTGATCTAAGTCACTAAATGCCTGCAGTTTCAGCCCTGCTTTTAGGAGCAGAACTGGGGACGTATCAGTAGGAGGTTTAGTTTGGAAAGACCCATTAACCCCCTGCCACTGTTGGTCTGTGGATACTCAACGGGAGGTCGTTTTGTCTCTGTGCCTTTAACCTCAGTTGTGAGCTCTTTCTTCAGCTCTGAGATCTGATTGCATTCCCAAGCCCACTTAAACTGGCAGAGTATCATTCTACAGCCCATTACAGCTGCCAGTCATCTAAATTACGATTTGCATTTATTTGATAAACATAAAGAGTTTTTTTAACCATTTAGAACAGAAACTGATTTTCTGTTGCAGTTGCACACGAAATGCCTGGAGAGAAAGGAGGGTTGGGTTTCCTATGCCTTCCAGTCATCTCCCCTCCCACCCTGGCTGGTGTACAGCAGCTCACAAGCCCCTCGCTGTGCTGTCAGCCAGGCATTTTTCATGGTGTTCTGCCTTGTCTCCCACCTACCAGCAATCTTTTTATTAATGCTGAATTTTCTCTGAACTATTACCATTTTTCTCCTATCATTGTGAATAAATACAAGTGGCTGGTGCTATAACATAACCACAGGAGAAAGCATTAAACTGAAGTCATCATCTCATCAGCCCATAGGTTGTGAAGTATGAGTACAATTAATTAAACTTTTTTCGTCTGTCTCCTGAATGGGAACTTTGTTCTGATGAACTCCAAACCTCTCCTGGGGTCACAGCTTTGGTTCAGCAACACTTTTCTCCAGCAGCTGTAGAGTAAAGTAATCATGAAAGAAGTAGAAAGATGTAGTTTATTTGTTAGTCAAAGCAGTGGTGAAGTAAAAAGGGAAGCTTTAAAAAGGCAGAGATTGTTTTTACTACAGATGGAAAGTAGAACCAAATAGTCTGGAAATGCACATCATATGCCATAGTGATAGATTCCCCCAGTGATTAATTAGTTTGTCAGAAAACAACCCATCAAATAAATGGTTTTTACTCTTTCTTTTGGTGGACCCTGTGTTATGTTCTTGCTGAGCCCAAGGGGAGCCCTCTTTTGTGTTGGATAATCTTGCTCTGGTGTCTTCTGCTTGGTTCCAGGCTGTTCCTGCTCACCAAGAGCATGGAAAGGTAACAGGACAGCCTCTATCCAGTGGGAACAGCTGTTGAGACGTCACTTCACTTTTTATCACACTTGGTTTTCAGGCAGCAAGGCTTTTGCATGTTCAGTTCTTCACAGGGCAATATACATTGCTCAGTGACTTTAGGAGAAAACAAGTTGCTTATGTTCTCTCATGGAAAATATCAATCTTGGAAATGAGCTGGGGAAAGAACAGGGAGATAAGAAGCATTGTTATGATTAAAAATTGCCTTACTGATCTGCTGTGGTTTCATCTTAGCCAGTAGAATAGAAAATGTTCTATATTGCTCTAATAAAATTTATGTCTCGTGAGGCCATGGGGATGATTCAGCAAAAATAAATGTGTAGATGTTGATGTCAGACCTTGCAACATGTATGTTATTAAGGGGTAATAATTTTGTGTGCAACCGCTTTAGTAGTGACAGTGCTTTTATTTTGTACTAGAACACCCAGACACTGCCAGCCTCACCCCTCTTTGCAGCCTGGCAGGCAGGAGAGGCTGCAGGTCGTGGGTCCAGCAGGTCTCTGCTGATGGGGAACCTCAGCTCTGCCCATCACAGCCACAGTAAGAGAGGATGATGAAGGTAGAAATGAAAATTACAGAGGACCCAAGTAATAATCAGTGTCCTCAATTATGTTTGCTGTGTGAAATCTGCTGCCCTACGAATCTGGTCCTGCCAGCCCTTCCTGCATGGGGAGGGACCAGCCTCCTGGGTGGACAAATAGTCTCAAAACCAAATGGCCTCACAGGGCTGTCCAGGAGGGAGGAGTTTGAGAGGAGGGTAAACCCAAGAGTCACAGTGAGAAGGCACTCAAGAGTTATTGTAAAAGATTTTTCTACTCTTGCTGCCATTTAAGTTGTTTTCTTCTTTTTTTTTTTTTTTTTCCCCCCCCACACTCAAACTTATTCCACTTTTTCGGGCTCAGATTTGATTTAAATCTTTGTAGTCTTCTTAGATGTTTTCTGCAATAGCCTGTTCAGACAAGCCTGCAGGCAGATCCCATTAGCACCTGCTCTTTCCCCCAGCCTGGAGCAGTCCCTCTGCGTGACCTGGAGGGTGATGAATGGCTGCAAGTGTAAACTCAGAGGAAACCAGACTGCAGGGGTGAGCTGCAGGGACCAGCTAATTCACCTGCAGACTCTGTGTGGGTGAATGGAAATCACAATTAGCCAGACAATGCAATGAAATGTGCGCCCACTCCTGTTTTTCTCTAGAATTTCTCTTTCCCTTACTTTTAGTAAATGCCCTGGCGTATTTCAAGTCTGAAAGTTCTTAGGAAATTTGCCTTTTTTTTTATTTCTCTGAAAGCTGTTAATAATTAAAATATAATCTAGAAAATCACTGCAAGGGATACTTCATTATTAGCTGTGCAGAAGAATGCCTACACCTGCCTCATGTAGAACTACTCAAAACATCCTAATAAAATTACTATAAGCCTAAATTAACTTTTACTAATTCTGGTTTTTTTTTGTAGTTTAATAGACTATACACTGGGTGGTTGACCTGATCCTCACCATAGCTGATCGATCAGCCAAAATCAGCCCAAGTTTTGCTACCACCATGCCTGTTCATTTTGGCTGTACTCTTCCACACAGAGAGATTTATCTTTACCAGTCTTGGCAGTGCCAGTGCCATGGGGAAATTACTGGAATTTAACAGCACAGCCCACCATGGTGCCTTGATCTTCATGTGGGCTGAGAGCAGTTCAGTATAGACTTAATGGAGAATAAGGAATTGTACATACAAGGAAGTATAAAATACTTTGGACAAAATTCGACAAATTTAATCTTTCCTCTTTGTTAATATAAGTACCTGAAAAACCATGGAACTTATCTAAAGTAATGTATATAGAGACATGCATACATACATGTCTATAAATCTTCTGGGGGTTCATGTACATCTTTCAGAGGAGAGACTTCAAAAATGGACACCTTTACTTCCCAGGGTTACAACATTTCATGATTAGCAGTTCAACTCCTCCCACTGCATTACTACCAGCATGCCAATTATTTTTTTTTTGTTCCTTTCCTCCCTTACAGTGTTCATTTTTAAATATCACATGTGATGCTTTTGACATATTTATAAAAAGTATTGATTTGTAAATTAACATATACAGGCTTTTCTGTGGAGTTCAGTCTGGTCAAGTCTGAATGCCCTTCAAAAGTTGCTAGGTGACACTGTCATACCTCAGTCAGGTGAGCAAATGAGAGCTCCTGGTGTTAATGCAGTGTGTTTAATCAAACATTCTGCTTTCATTTTGACAGAGGCTTTTTTTCCTTTCTACAAATCATTGTATATTTTTTATGAACTGTGAGCAAGTTCAGGTTGTATTTTTTGCCAGTTGTGATTTAGATCATAAAGCCAATGCAAGTATTTCCATGTTGCTTTCATGGAAATCAGAGCAAATTCATATATTTGCATAAGCAGCAACATAGAGTGATCCAGAAAATTTAACAAATTTCACAGCTTTGAACCTGAACTGCATATATTCCTGTTTTGCTGCCTGCACTGAAATGCAGAACAGCTGAGTTGAAGCGCATCTTTGCAACCTCCTCCACAGTCAGAGCACTTGAAAACCCACACGAACCCAGTCTGTGTAACACAAACATATGTATGTGCATTATGTGCTTGTGCACCCAGGACAGATGAGTCATTGCTGAAAATATGTGTCCTTAACCAGAACAAGCATAGGTTTTTTCTGGTTCTTTCCCAGTACCAGAATCATAATAGGTAATACTAGAACTTCATGAGAGTAAAAGGGAAGAAAAGAGCAAAAGTATCTTTAATTTTTCTCTTTATTTTCCTTTCCTTTCCTTTTCTTTTCCTTAAAACAAATACTTCCCGATTTCTTTCTTCCCTGTTTTGAAACAGTAATCGTGCTGCACTGACTCAGACTGTTCACAAGGTGATTTCACTTACCTGAGATTGGTGAGAAATGCATTTCTAAAAATGTTCCTCCAGGTAGGGACCTATGGTCTCCTCTGAAGCGAAATGGTGAATTTGAAAAGAGCGTCAATGGGCTTTCAAGGCTTTGGCCTCTCTCTTCCAGCATCAGTTTTGTGATCCAAACTGGCATTAACTTAAGATGTGTTCTTGTGCAGGGTAAATAATAGCTTATAGCAGCTGTTAATTAGCTCAGCTCTGTTCCATTCTTGCTTTTCCTATCTATATATCTCCTTGAGAAATAAGAAGCAGAAGGAAATCATCCAAGAAGAAGAAGCAAGAAGGCAAAGAATTGGATGGGGATTGCAAATGGAAACTCATTTCATAAAACTTTACATAAATCTGGGCTGTATCTGTGCAAGGAACAGTGACTTAGAACGAGAAACCTGTCAATATTTGGAGCAAGGTGCAAAACCTGGTAGCCTCTTTGCTCGATTATGGCCATTGTGTGTTCACCTCTGAAATCTTGGTCTCCTCTTCCCTCCCCTGCCCTGGGTTGGGCTGGGGAAGCCACAGGCACTCTCAGCACCCCTGGGAGGGCTGTGGCTGAGTGTGAGCCCAGAGAAAACATGCTGTGGGCTCAGCAGCCTTATCCCACACTTATTTGGGGATAGTAAGCTGTTATCTTTCAATCAATTCTTTATACATAAATATATATGTACATTATATATATATACACATACATACATAAATAAAAGCATTCATCTTCTGGCCAAGAGGAAACTGTAACATTCTTGCTCACTTGACTGCCTGGTAAGGATTGCCTTTCTGGGAATCTTGGGATTATTCCCAGCATAAGCAAGCAGCTAAAAGATTTGTGTTTGCAGGTGCAGCAGGTGTCTGCTGAAAGTCTTTGCTGCTGAAAAAAAAGTGAAATAAAAAATGCTAGCTTTGTTTTACAAAAACTGATGGGGAATATTTCTTGTTATTTTACAATTCAGACTTTCAGTTATTGTGTATTGCTTTTCATAGATATTCTCCGAAGAAAAAGATCTTTGGTACCTTGCATGACAGGGTTGAGATTCTCATCTTGAGTGCTCTGAACTTGGTACCTGAAAAACAAGACTCTTCACAGTCTCCCTGGAAGAGAGAGTGCTGGATCAGTATGCTAGTTTGGATGCCACCCCTTGCTTACCTGCATGTTGCCCTGGGTGGAATTCTAGAATTACCTAGAATGAAAACTTTAATTTTCTTTATTAAGACCATCCCAGTAATACTGAGCAGCTCACACTCTGCTGTAGTTGGTCTCCAGGTATTAAAACAGTGCTTGTCTCTCCCAGTTACTTCTCCAGCCAGTCAAGACAATAAACTAGTCAATTTAGTCTAATGGCCAGGTGCACTCTGAGTATTTAGGGTCTTGCTAATATTGTCTGAAAAGACTTAAAAGAATTTGAGTGTCATGGGTGTCAGCTGCCAGAGTGGCAGAACATGAAACAGTGCTGATGAAATGTTTGTACTTGCACAAGAGGCTAATTCCAGTTTATTGTTCAAGACATGAACTATTCACATTTGTACTGTTTAAAATTTCCACTTTGTGAGTCTATGCAGATTTCCCTCTGAAATTTAGTTCTCATAAGGTTAAAGACATTAGTAGGGATTTCTCCTGATAAATCTGATCTGTATTCTCTCCACATTTGACACAAATACTTTCTGCCCAGCATCCCCCACTTCAGCCAGCATTACAGCCACTACAACTTAAAACCTTCTTATCCTCATATTGCCTGTTCCATGTAGAGGAAAGGATTGTTATTTCCTCTTGCAGACTGGGAGGGCAGCCATGGAGAGATGGCTCCCATTTCCTGGCAGGTATTTTCTTCTGTCAGAATCCCTGAGTGGCACCTGTGAGTGCTGAAAACCAAAGCAGCTCATTTATTTACCTGTGGGAGAGCTCCCAGGGCCAGACCCTGCTAGGGGATGAGAGCCTGCAGGGCAGCCTTGCTTGCTGGGTTTAAGGTATTTGTGCATTTTGGCTTTGTTTGAGTGCTGTTGCAGAGGGAGAAAATATTAAAGCATTTGTTGCACAGATAGCTCTGGAAAAAGACGTTTGCCAAGGCATATTTTGTTTCTGTTTTAGCAGCACAATTATCCATTTTGCTGCTGGCACCTGCATCTTTCTGACCTGGGACCTCTGTGCTGAGGGAAGACCATCCTTAGTGGGCTGGCTAAGGACAGCCTGGGGAGCAAGCAAGTGACATCTAACCTCAAAATACTAATTAAAAATTGCCCTTGAGTCAGCTTCAAGTCAGCTAGCAAGACAAAAGGCCCTGGAGAGGGATGCATTTTCAGTAAATAGCAAGAACTTGTAAGACCTTACTGTTGGTGACAGACAGAGGGCTTCAATGCACAGAGCTCAAGTCTTACTGAAACATGATTAAAACTACTTATGTACAGTTTCTTTCTGAGAAATGCAGTAAAATTATTTATTTTCCTCTTCCCAAAAGCCTGATTATTTAGCACAGTTGAGCCATTAGTGGCTTAACAAAGAAAGAACCATACACAAGCTAATAACAATGTTTTTACAATTAATGATCTGCTTGCCTTTTGTGAGCTGAAACAATCTTCAATTGTGACAGGGTATTGATTAGAGCAAGATAAAGACTATTAAGCAGACAATATATTTCTTGAAGGTGAGCATTTAGGGGATTCTGGATAATTTCCTATTTCTTGTCAGTCTTTGGAAAGATTTTCATTTATCACTGAACAGCAAGTAGATCTGAATAAATTGCAAAACAGATGTTTGCCCACAAAATTACTTTGGATATCTGCTTTTTATCAAGGAAAACTGGTTTTCACTTTAACTTATTTTCTGCTTTTCCTTAGGTAACTGTAACTTTTCAGTATGAGAATAAAACATTATTATGTGTAACAAATAGAACATAGTTAAGGACATACTTTCAATGAAATGGTTTTCAAAGTTTTGATGTTTGTGGTCGTTGTCACGAAGGTTAATGATGATAGAAATAATAGCACACAATAGGTGATGAAACTCCTAAACCCAAAGAGCAACAAAGTGCATATGAATCTTTAATGTACTGGCATTTATGTGCATTAATTATTTTAACAATTGACTAACTCTGCAAATTCCATTTTCCTTCAAAATTTCTGCATTTTTATACCAGAAGTACTGAATGGAAAGCTGATGTTTTGAAAACAGACTGATGTCATATTAATTCTGCATTGTGATAAAACTTTTGCCATAAGTCCCTGGACTGCTATGAAAAAAATATCTTTATCTCAAACCCTGTCATTTTCTATGTATTGGGGTGATACAGAAATCCCCAAAATTAAGACTGTAGTTAAAGTGATGAAACCAACATAATCAGAAAAAAAGGTGAAGATATCACATAATTTTTTTTGTTTATTCTCAGGACATGTAGACCCTGTGCATTGAAAGCCCAGAGGCTTTGTACTGACCCCAGAGGGCACGGGGCTGTCTGTCCAGCACAGCACCAACCCCTCCTTTCACTGCTGTCTCCCAGTCTGCCCTCAAGGCAGGCACATGCTAATGAAATTGCTCTAATAAATCTGTAACTACTGGTCCAAATATAAAAATGTATCTTCACTCAGCAGAAACCGAAGATGATATAGTGCTCCAGTATAAAATATTTTCAAACACTGTGACTAAAAATCCAGTTCCAGAAACACGTAACAAATGTAAACCAGAGTCCTTAAAAGGGTTACAGATGATTTCTCTGTGTAGCTCTTCCTGAAGTTTCTCAGGTTGCTAAGATACTACCAATGTTATCTTCAACTATGTGTTTGGTATTTGAAATGTTATATTTTTAACCCCTGTACAAGTCTCCTCCATGCCTTTACCTTCACCGTTCCTTTTGGAATGAGCAGGTGGGGAGCGTAGGTGAGATTCTCCTCACATATAAAACCCCAGACCTTCAGTAACTCCAGGGGGGCACTCCTGCCTTCCAGCCACTTACATTCTGGCCTGGTAAATAACCACTGCTTTATTTAGAAATCAACGGTTTTAGGGTGTGTCCTACCAGATAATGTAGGCTCTTCTATAAACACAGAGAATTTCACTGCCTAGAGGTGCCAGAAAATCAGAGAGGTCTGATTTTCAAAGTTTATTTGCAAATTATATGTTCAAATACCTGATTTCCTCAATCAGAGTAATATTTTTTGTCTAAATGGTTTGCATTTTAGAGCTCTACCATCACCTTGAACCATCAGAAAGCTTCCAGGCTGGGGAAGTTATTTTCAGGATTTTAGAAATGATTTTCAGAACTCAAGATGGAGTGATTGGAAGGAAACTCATTCCTTAAAGTTCATCACTCTCACCAAGCATGATTAAACACTATATAATTTTACATTATTTGCTGATAGGAAATCAAAGCATTTGCCCCCAGCATGATGACATTTACAGCAGTGGGGAACATTTGCACATTTTATGCTTACAATAACAGATGAGGTATGAAATAGATTCTGATAATGCTTTGAACACCATGGAAGTCTTGTCATTTATTACAGGATATGAGCTTGTTCTGGATCCCTACCATTATTGTGATATATTTCTACAAACTAGAAACAAACAAAAACTTTATTTTGATGACAGATAGTGGATAAACTCCAGTAAGCAGGTTCTCCTCAAGCATACTCCACCGTAGGGCTAATCTCCTTTCTCACAGAATATGAGTTTGAGTTTTTTTTAATCAAGACTTGAGTAGACAAATAGGTGACATGGATTGTCTTTCTCTCTTGAGACACTCTACTGTTGTTTGATTCTGTGAAAACATATCACAAATAACGAGTTAAGTAATCTCAAGAAACTGCAAATAGCTTTAAATTTTAAAGAATACAAGTCAAATGCACAGGTGATGCAAGAACATTCCTTTTGAATAACCTGTCTTCAAAAACAATATTAGAACTTAAAATGTTTATTTGGTGTGGTACTTGGACTGCATTATTGAAGAGTTTTGGAGAGTTAGACTCTTATTTGCTCTAAATTTTGGTGGTTTTTTATGTAAGAACTAATAGCTGCAAGCACAAATCTGTCTCTTTGATGTCTGTCTATATTCCCTCCCTACTGTGAAATTGAGCAAAGGATCTTAAGAACAGATTCCCAGTAAATATACATTTAAAATTTTCGAGAAATCCAATTTGAATATTTACAGCATTACGTCCTCTCAAAACATGATTAAACCCCTGCTCATTTTAGCTCCTGCAAGAGTGTGGCCATAATTCACAGTCCTCTGCACTTAACCAAGAGCATGCATGAGTGTGCACTTTACTTTTCTACTCATACAGCATGTTAGATGGACACTTAAAGCCCTTAGTGACATCTGAACATGATGGAAAGCAGTTCAAGGATTTGTTTGGAAAGCTCCAGGTGGTCTTGGACATGTTCATGTTCTCCCTTTATCATTATGGTGCACTCCTGGTCTTGACACTGATAGTCCACCTGCAATTCCATCCCATGTACACAGGAACAGAATGAGGAGTCTCCTCTGCTCTTCAGATCTTGACTTAGACCATGAAATTACTGGCCACAAGCTGCCTAAACATGGTGAAAGAGGATCCATTCAGACTGAGCTTACGTAGATGTTTGTCCTTCCTGGCAAAAGTCCTTAGAATGAAAGTATTAACAAAAAGAGATGGGGACTAATAAAATTTCAGTGGAAGCCAGCTGTTTTCAAATGAGCTCAACTGACCTGCCTGCAGTATATTGATTTCTGTTCGTCCTTTTTTGAATAAAACCAATAAATGTCTGGAAGTTCCCTAAATGATCTGTTTGAGGTTAAATAGAAAAATGTTACTGAAATAGAGAGGAACACAAGCATACAAAAGGCAGGAACCATCTTTGTTTAGACATTTCTTCCACTGTGTTGTCTACTTATTGCAAATATTTTTACTGTTTCCCCTCCTAGTTCCATTAAATTTTTGTCTCAGCATTATGGTGTTGTACAGTAATGGGTACAAGAAAGCAGCAGCATGACATGGCTTCTGTGAAGGTCAAAATTTCGTCTCTGTGAGCCAAAACTTGAGTCTTCTGTTATTTATGTTAATAATTTGTAGACCTTTGCTCTCCTGCTGAAGACACAATAAGCACACCAGATCTCTGGGCACTAGCATGGAAAGCATGGCTGGAAGTGGAAGTATACTACAGTAGCTGCATTGGGAATTGGGTGGATAACCATTCCTTCTATGTCTTCAGACAACAGATCCTCAGATTTTTTTTGAAAAATAATGATTTGGGCTCTAATCAGTCTCAATGTTTTTCATGTAAATGAGCATAAGCTGCAGTTATATTAAAGAGCCAGACAGCAACTTCTGTTTGCGGTTCCCTCAGGTACTGGTAATTTCAGCAAGTTCCAGTCACTGGCAATGTCAAAAGTACTTTATAGCTTTTCAGTATTATTTGGTCGTCTCTTTAAATCCCACCCTCTGTGCTCATTATCTTCAAGGGCCTCTTGTCTCCACATTTATATTTTTACTCATCAGTGCTGCTTACAAGTATCTAATCATGCTATATCCTGCCTGCAGTCACCTTGCCCCTGAAGCTATTAGCTCTGTACTCATACACCACCTCAAACTACAACCAAACAAATGAATTAAACATTGCAGCATCAGCCAGCAAAGTGGGAAAGCATATAAATTCATCCTCAGAAAAAGTTGCTGTTCACTGTGCTTCAGCAGAGAACCCACCTGCACAGAGTATTAAATGCGAGATAGGTAAGGAAAGAGAACAAACTGGAATCCTTCCTCTCCCACACCTGAATAGTTCTGGGTTTTGCACTGCCTAGTTATTGCTGACTTGCAGCAGGTAATCAGCAATAACTGTCAGGGACATCTCCAACTGGCCTTATTGAGACAGACGTGGACAAAGTGTGTACGTGCTTGCACTTCCTGCATCTCCTGTTAAAAGAGCCCAGAATATGTCTGATTTGAGAACCTGAGGGATGGCTCTTCATTGATCATTGCAAGCAGCAGGGGACTGCATCTATTAGCCACCAGACCTGGCAGGTCACTTCTTGCTCACCTCTGTGTGAGATGTCACCTCCTCTTTTTCATGTAGGTAAAGCTCTGTATAGCTCAAAGCACTGCTTCATATGCAGTATCATTAAAATAACATCAGAGACAAGAATAAAAAGAATGCAGTAATTTCACACATCCTTCCATTAATTTTAATGTTTTATTGTCCAAGTGTATGAAATATTGAATATCACTAGAGGATACATTAAAAATGAGACACCTGTTCTGTTATGAAGCATTCATATTAGAATTAATGCAACATGGACCTTGACAGTATTATTAAATATGTCTTGGAATAAATAAATAAAGCTACCTTGGAAATCCAGTTAAGTCTAAATAACCCATTTAGTAAATACACTTCCCTTCTTCCAAAGAAATTCCTTAGGAGACACTCTGTCTTGCTGTGGGCTTGTTTTCCCTGGAAAAGGAAGTTGTTTCTCTTGGTCTTACATCCCCAAAGGATGGATAGTCTCAGCTAATTTACCTCATGATCAAAGGGAAGTAAGTGCTTGTTGGACATTTTTTAACATGAGAGAGTTCATGGTAAGTGCATAGCCAGGAGCAGAAGGAAGATCACACTGCTTAGCCGTTAATGTGGGTCCAGAACTGAGGCAGCATCTGCTTCAGAGGATGGCTGGCAGCACCCAGGAGGGGAGATATAGAAGGCTCTGGAACCAGCTGGAATGTAGAGGTCAAGCCTTGCAGGGTGCTGCCTTTTGTTTCTGTTTCTTTCATCTTTCTCTCTCCTCAAAGATCAAGGAAAACGAAGGGGTGGTTTTCCTCTATGTTGCAAACTATCCAGGTAAATTCATCCATTGGACCATTTGTGGTAAGAGAATTAATTATCAGCTATATGTTTAGCCACATAATTATTTAAGGCATCCATGCAAAATTGAAGTATTTATTTCTTTCTTTTAACTGACATAACTATTTTGGTTACAGCCTATAAAATACTTAGAAATTACCTCTTCCACTTCTTTTGTTCCCAGACATAGCAGGAAATGCATCACTAAATATTTTTAGGGGTTATTTTTTTGGAGTTCCTAATCAATTCTGTTTTCCCTCCTTTTCTTAAAAGCACCCTTTCCCTCTGTGCTATTTCTGACCCTAAGCCAGGGCAAAATGCATGGTAGAAGAGTTTTGCAGAGACTGATGAGAAAATATCAGATTAATTCCTGGCTTTCAACTCAGGAAAGGCACACACACTGGCCTTCAGTTTAGGAAGTCTTCCAGATTTGGTTAAACATAACTTGCCTAGCCCCTTGCACATTCAGGTACATTTGCCATCTAGTTGTTCTGATAAGTGTCCTTTCTATGCACAGGAGCAGCCTCTGGAAACAGGGGTGCTGCTCATGGTGACAGTGGGAAAAGCACTCCTTCATCTCTGGTTTTGTCCTCTCAACAACACAGCAAGGCATGACCTTAGCACATTTATTTCTATAAAACACTTCACATTTTGTAGCACGATGTGAAAGGAATTGACATGTTTAAGTTCAAAGGAAATGGACCATTAAATGTAAAAAAAAAAAGCTGTGAATGTTAAAGGATTGATCTCTAGTCTCGTTGCCCAGGTCTATTCCCAGCTAAAGCAAACATTTGAGCAATCTCACCCTCCATTAACAATAATCTCGTCTATACCTTATTTCCTTAATTTTGTTCATCCAGCAAAAAAGTCTCTTACTGAATTGTTTAACTGCTGATAATTAATGCTCTAACAAAAGGAGTTCTTACATATTTTCTTGCTCTGGCTCCCAGAAATCCCAGTGGAAGATATGCTACTCAATTTTGCCTGAGTTGTTTTAAACTAAGACTTGAAGACTCTAGCTACAGTAATTATTGTACCATTCAGAAGTTAAATTAGCATTTGCTAAATAGGTTATTAGAAAGATCACATGTTTTCATAGGTAATAAATAGCTAAACACAGCATGTATAAAAAAACCCTATCAAATCAGAACAGTGGTAGAGTCACAAAATGATGGTTTGAATTTTCAACTAGATGAAGATTTAAGATTTCATCCCACATTGTGAAGAAAATCTTGGGAAATGGTCTTACTAGTCAACATTTCTATAAGAAATACCAAGGTCACCTTTCATTGCATTGCAATAAGTAGTTATGATGGTGACATCTTACAGTTTTCTCCTGCATCCTTTTGCCCTGAGATACCAAAAAGGCTTAACATATTATGCATATTTTGGTCATTTTACACCATGTACTTACTACAATGTGATTAGTGACCTTCATATATGGCTCATCAAAATCTCCATGATTGAGATCCTTCAGCTAATGAATGTGACCAACTGTGTGGAGGAGCAGGAGTCACACTTAATTGAATGCAGCAGCACCACATACAATACAGGGAATTGAAATAAGAAACTGAATTTCTAGAGGAAAAATCAGGGACAGCTTTAGAATTCTAGGACATAAATCCTTGAATGTGACTTTTTACTTGTCTACTTTTGTAGGTATGAAGAAGTAGACTCCACTTATCACCAAACTGTCTTGGCAGTTCACTTATTTGTATTCTCCATCTTTATAAACTCATTTGTCCTCTCCTTAACAATATCAGGTTTTTGCAGAACCACTATCTGCATAAAAATCCTAAGCTTACTCTTCAGGGAAAACAGGCTGTAGAGCTGACATTGTTGTATGCATTAAATATATATATCAAAACATGGAACATTCTCTAATGTCTCTCCATTGCTGTTATTCTGCAAGTACCTTTAGTTATCTGCAGGTAATAACTTTTCATGCAGAATTATAATTTTTAAATTACTAAGCTCTTTTTAAGATTTTGATAGTAAAAATCTAGAGTGGGATGTGTTGCTTTAAAACTTGGTTTAATAAAGAATTGATTCTCTTTCTATTAACTCAATGGCATAATAATAACATTGAAACTTCACAAGTATTTCCTATTAATATGATACAAAAATATTTGTTGAAAGGAAGTAATCGTGTGATTCTCAGCCACTGCATGATGTTCATGTAATGTTCCTGTAACATGACCAAACCAGGAAGATCAAAAAGTTGTGTGATGATAAACCCAGACCATGATGCATTCAGCTAAAGTTGTGTATGGGAGTTGCTATTGCCCTACTCCAGTCACCTCTCTCTGCATTTCTAGCGAGCATAATGGCTAAGCATAAATATTTTTATTTTCCCTGTTGAGTCCTTCTCCACCTGGGCTGTGGGTTCCACTGTGGAATGTTTCTTCAGAGTGTCACTGAACTCACTGACCGCCGGTGGCTTCCGTAATTGAAGTTGCTGGGATAACCTTTAGTCAGTTTGCCACCATCCTGCCCAGGAGCTGTTTCCCTGCTGGGAATGAGGGGGTGATGGCCAGAGAAAGGCCCTGCTGAGGCATCTGTAGCAGCACATTCTTCCTCTGCCCACCTATTAAAGAAGTAATAGCCTTCCTCATGTGTCCTTCTCCCGAGAGGACCGGGGGCAGAAACTCCCTGATTTTCTGTGTCCCTGTGGGGCAGGGCTGCTGCCGGATGAAGAAATGGTGACACACATAAGTGGCTGATGCTTTGGTCAAGGTCATCATTAGATGCAGGGGATGCCACAGGTGCACCAGAAGTAGCTTCTTTTCTTGATCTTAGTTTCTGGATTTCAAGGTCCTGTTGCCCCTTAGGAAGTTTATCTACTTGCTGTGCTTTCAGAATAAGAGATGCTCCGAAGGTTCCTCGTACAGCAAAAATAAAGAACCTGATGAAGGAGGAAGGGAATGGATTTTTTACCAGGAGGTTCATTTCATAATCTACATTTCATATCCCAAATACAGATACTAATTTTCCATTGCTCTACAGGTATCTGGTAGACACCTTATATCTGGCAGATGAAAGTTGACTCCTGGATCTTAACACAGCATGTTACTATATGTTTAGCTTGACCTGTATAGAGTCATATATGTATATATGATCATTTTTTTAGTATTTAAAACTACTTCTTTGCTGAACAGTGAAGAAAAATAGAAAAAGTCTTGAGATGCAGTATTTGAAAATATGGAAGTCATATTTATACTGCTAAAACAGGATAAGGAAGAGATCTTAATTTGTTAGATAAGAGAAAATTAGAAGTTAAAAATCTCAGCTTTTGGATTTTTTCAGAAAGCAGCAACAAAAGTGTCCTGCCTGCCCTTTGCATGATAGAGAACTTATATAACTAAATATTGTGTGCTGTGAGTGTACATCCTCTCTCCATGTTATGTCAGCTTGGTGTGAAAATCAAAGTCTCTTTCAAAGCATGTTTTTATTAGGATTTGACCTTTACATAGGTGGCTTCAATATGTATTTTAAAATAAACATAGGTACTCTGTGAAATTGCATTCAGAAAGGCACCATCCTCACATCCTGCTGCTTAATGTGTCTATAGACAAGAATAACAAGATTAAAAAGGCTAAAAAGTGACACTCAGTACAGAAAGGGATTTTAAGCAGTGGATTTCTTGGGCTTGCACAAGCAGGAGTGGATAAAGTTTATTTGCTGTGCCTGTGCTCAGGCGGGTCAATCCCAACAGAATCTCAGGTCTGGTCAGGAAGTTAAGAGCATGGGAGAGCCCAAGATTTTCTGTGTAGAACTGCTGTGGATCACAATGCCCTGTGTCTTTCCCCTCAGCCCATTCTCTGTATCTTTTGTGCAGGTTCCAGGTAAGCCAGACAGGAGGACAGAGAAGGGATGGGAAACTGTGCCTCCCCTCCTGTAAACTGCTCTCACCTGCTCCTGCCCTTCCCACAGCCCTGCGGGGTGTGGGACTCAGCTCCCTCTTGGGTCTCTGCAGGTGTCCTGGCAGAGCACACTCTGCCTTCCACAGCTTATAGTGCCTCCTCTTGCCAATGAATAAACATGAAACCAGACCCCTTTCTTCTCCTCAGACTCGAGGGCTTTTGTACCTGACGCTGTGTACCTAAGTTTGTGTCCCAAAACAGTGCAGAGGCAGTTTTGAGATGCAGATGTGCAAAGCACTGCCAGATGGTGCTCCAAGGAAAGCTGGAGCAGGCAGGGCACAGGCCAAACCTCCCCCTGAGTACTGCAGCTCAAACAAAAGGCAGTACCGAGGGGAAGAACACAGGAGAAAAATTAATTTCAAAAAAAATCTGTCAGAAGGAACCCAAAACCTCAAGACACCAGCTGAGGAGATGGAGAGCAGGCAGCGCAGCACGATGGACCACGGAATGGAACTTAAAATTTAGTGCATTTTAGCAAAGGGGGGGTTTACCACTGCTGGGGTCTGCTGGCACAGCTCAGTTGTAGCTGAAACGGGTCTTGGATATTCTGCAGATGAAGGACAGTGCAGAAAATAATCTCGGGTGGCTATACGAAGGAACAGCACTTGTCCAGAGTTGAAGACATGAATATATAACCCTTAACCTCAGTAACCTGCTGAGGCAGCAAGGATCTTAACTGTGCTAAATTCCCAGGATGGAGACACGAGTTCTCTAAACACGTGTTTGATGCGGTTATTAGTAGAATGCTCAGGGTCAAAAATGACATTGTGAATGAGGGCTGATAGGAAAACAAAAGTCACACAGGAGCAAAACACACTGGAAAAGGATGCCCTGCCTAGAAGACATGTGACCTTACTGAATTGTGTTGTTTATTCTGATCTGAACTTACATAATATAACATAAGATCACAAGAACATCTCAACTCAAATGGGAAAATAATAATAATAGTTTGAAGAAAAGCATCATTTATTCTTGAGAAGTTCCTTTTCAGTTAAAGATAAGGCTCAGATTCTAATACCTTAAAGCACTTACTAAATCAGATACTAAAAATATTGTTCTGAATTTTGTAATATCAGTGTGCTGTATTACTCCATGGGAATTAGGATGAGAAGGAAACTTGCAAGGTAGTCAAACTAACCCATTTCTTTCAATGTCCAAGCAAATAACAACCAATTAATTGAAACAAATAGTGCAACTCAAAACATATCTGCTTTAAGAATTAGTAACCTACTGAACACCAAAAGTAGTCAAGTTCCCATATATTTATATGGGAACAGCAGAATTGTGGGTTTTAAACCATTTTTTTCAGCAACACATCACAATAATTGTACCTCTCCAAATATTATCCAGTCACAATTAGTTATCTTTAATATATCTTACTTTTTGCAATACAAAGTAAAACTAAAATTCTGGATGCAATTAATTTTTTCATATAGAAATGCTCTTAAATTCAGCTTAGTAATGCACTGTAATGTGCTTAAACCCAAGAATGTATTTAGTAACTCTTAAACATATAGGAATATTTCAATGATTTGCTTATAGTCTTGATTTGCTCAACAACATTGTGGTTATGACACTGAACAATTACATGGCAGATGTGTACTGGTAAACTTTGATGCACCCCCAAAAGAAAGGGAAAAGTAGAAGCTATATAGTGACTGATCTAGGTTTATATAACTGAGTAAATGAATGGTTCATGAACTGGCAGGCTGAACTCAGTCCTCTGCCTCCCACCCTGATCAATTCTCTCTGCCCAGCACGTGTCTGACACATCACCCATCTGCACACAGCATTGTTGGTTCTTCACCCACATGTCTACACACCCACAAAAGGAAGAGAGGCAAAAGTTCAAACCTTGGTAAGAGTGCGAGGACAGGGGTAATAAGGCACAGTAAATAGAAGACAGGGTCTTTGAGCTGTCTCTCCATGATCCAATAGGGGTTGGTGGGAGGGTTGCAGACCTGGCAGGCAGCGTTGTAGATCAGGGAGAAGATGAAGTACAAGGCCACGCTGCAGATCATGGTCACCAGCTGCAGCACGGTCTGCAAGCACAAGGGATGCCTGTGAGAGCCTGACTCAGTGTGAGACAGGAGGAGACGAACACAGCTGGAGAGAATGCATCTAGCAGTGAATTGTACTGAAATCCGCAGCAGGAGAAATAGCCAGAAATGAATTTAGAAAACAGCAGTGAATACAGTTCTCCAAGAGACTCATATATTGAGGTATGAAAATATTTTGTACTGTCCTCTCCAAAGGCATGATAGAAACAAGTTCTGTCACTGCACATGAAGGTACTAACCTGGGGCGAGGTACCTGGGGTTAGTACCTACTTGTGAATTCCTAGTGCACCTGTCACTTACTTTTTGTAACCCAGAATTCAGGCAAATGACTCTGAAAGAGAATTCTTTGCAAGATGCAACGTTCTCAAAAAAACAGTGCTGTGGACAGGTCAAACACATACCCATGTTCTCATTTCTAGAGCCTGGTGCAAGAGAATGGTCAGGAGGGAGATGGTGTTGATGGGGTTTCCAAAGGAAAACACATCTATGTCAGAGTCTTTGTACATCTACAAAACAGGCAGAGAGACTGTGGTGAACCCTGAACAATTCAGAACTGAATTTACTACTCCTAAGGAGGACAGGAGAGTGAGAATATTAATAAACCTGTTACTTACCAAATAGGGAACAAAGAAGCAAATGAGGCTTTGATAGAAGGCATCCAACATTGTAATAATAAAAGTTGACAAGTTGTATATCTGCAGGAGTTTATAGATAACATTCATTATGATGGGATATACATGTCTAGCCTGTCCTGCAAACATAATTGCTGTCTGATTTTCTTCCATTCAGACTATTAATTATTGCTAACTGGTCTCCTTCCATGAGTAAATGCTTCCTGAGCAGCTGATTAAACCAAAGGCTTATCTCTAAACAGGCATTTTATCTGTATTAGGTAAAGATAGACCTTAGGAATGTCACCGTTAACCAAGAGTCTTAAATCTGAATTTTGCCAAAGCCCCATCTCTTCACAAGGGATCTTATTCCTCATATTCTTTAACCAAGCTCTTTCTAGAGTTATAAAATTGGTCAAAAAAATACTTTCTTCTAATGAAACACTTATTTTGTGCCATTTTAAATTTAATTTGCCAATTAATCATATCTAAATTTATCTAGTGACCTATGGTATCACAGCTCCCATGGAGCAGAATGTATTACTGGAGACACAGAAGATTTGGTTCCTATTGTTTCAATGTTTCAAGTCTAAACTTTTCTTCCTTCCCTCCTAAACAAAAAAGCCTGTGGTCCTTTGGATTATCAAGCAGTTATTTCAGCAATCATGACCTACCTCTGAATTTTGCCCATTCTTGTACAGCTCGGGCAGACGTAGGAGTGTTTCTGCAGAAACATCTTTGTCAAGGGCTCCAAAGAGAAGAGGGGGCACTGAGGTGAAGAATAGGTTGAAAAAAATCATCTGCCAGTAATCTACCATGGTGCTGCCTGAGAACCCACAGAAGAACTGGTACCAGAAGAGCAGGCTGACGTAGCACTGGGGAGAAGCAAATGCAAACACATAGTTCCACCTTGATGTGAGCCACTGGTTATTGACAGAATCTCCTAAGAGGACAGGATTTTGGTTAAAGGCACTGCACTTCATTCCATGAAGCAATGTACCTTCAGCATCCTGTCTCACAGTGATCCACTTGATACAGCTTTTTAAAAGCCATTATGGTTCTTTATGAACATATCAGAGAATAATTAAGTAAACTGTTCACAGCCCTGAGCACCAGATTTTAGAATCCTTCTAGAATCTCGTTGTCCATGTGGAATCAAAGGCATGCTGCTCCCTGATGCTACTGGGGAGATTAAAGAACAGCAGCATCCTAGTCTGGAGAACTACACATTGCAAATAAACAGCCTTTGAACTCTAAAAGGATGGCCACTTCATTTCCACTACAAATTTTAACAGTGATAAGAAGTAATCCTTATTGAAATTTATTAACATTTATTAAAATTATTGACATTTATTTCCACAGAAAACAGATACCTCGAATTCTAAGTAAAAAGCCTTTCATACTCAGAGTGCATTTTATGTCAAATGGGCTTGTTTGCCCAGTCTTGTAGAAACTGAATTACTTCATTTTTTCCACTTCATATCATACTTCAGTACATAGCTCATTTGCGTATACATTAAATTTTTAATAAAAATGACAGCTATGACTGCATCATTACTTGCAAGTAGTTCCTATAAAAATTCAGAGGTTTTACAGGCAGGCAATTCTTAGTGCACACTCATCTACATTCGAGTGCTAATAATCTGATCTCCCTTATGCAAGTTTTATTTTGATGCTCATGGGTATTATTAATAAAGTTTCTTGTGCTACCATTTAAAGTTACTAAGCCTTGAGTCCTTTTTCCCTCTGGAATAATGCTGTTTCAAAATATGTTTAGAGCCTGTATTTTCCTCAATGCAGCACCTTGCTAAGAAGGAAGTAGCATACTGTAAACTTGTGAAGAAACATGAACTGTAGCTTCATAAAAAGTAGGAGTATAACTTGCTAACAACCAAGAACACTTCCAGACCTGGAATTATTCTCTGATAGGATGAAAAATTTGTAATTTTAATCATCTTACCACATTTTTGTAGAAAAAGTAAATCACCATCTTTGCCAGGCGAGCATAGCACCAATGTCCATGGACAAGAAGGAGCTTTTTGAGATGCTTAAATCGGGATATTGCAAAGTCACTGGCCATCACAGCCTTTGGGAAAAGGAACAGAAGGTCATTTGCAATATATCCTTTTCACACACTGTGTAATGAAATTTGTACATAGACATTGAAATAATTTCCTAATATTGAAAGTTCAAACTTTCTATCTCTGCAGAACTCTCCATTTAAGGAGAATAAGGAAGGGGGACGTGGGAAAGGATTCAGGGCAGAAGACAGTGGAAGAGAATCCACAAAACCTGGAACCTGGAAATGCAGCAGCTGAAAAGATTCAGAAACCAGATGCTCACCTAACACTGGGCAGACATCTGCTAATTTCCCAGTCTCATGAGCAAACACGGGTTTGTCTTCACATGATAATTTTTGGCTCAAAATGCTCTTTTTTTCAGCTGGACCCATAATTACAAACTGCATAGTAATTTATGATGCCAGCTTGGGTTTTTAAGGTGACACTTGAGAGTATTGGGCTGCTATGAAACTTACTAAGCCTCAAGGGACTACCTGACAAAAGAGAAAATAAACTGAGAAGATACCTGCATGCCTTCTTGGCCAGATATTCCAATTCCAACATCAGCTGCTTGAATCATACTTACGTCGTTTGCACCGTCCCCTAGAGTGGGAAGACAGGAGAGAACAATAATAGTACAAGAAAGGGCACCTCCCTCAGAGGGAGGAAATAATCTCAACTAAGCTGATTATTTAAAATATTCTGTACTACCATGTATCTTGATCAGAACTGATGCGTGGCATCAAGCACCACACGAAGGCTCTGGCCTTGGTCTTGGTCTCCCTCCCTCCCAGTAGAGCTGGCTCCACCAGGACAAAATCCAGCATAGGGACTGCAACCCCAACACCATTTACATCAGCATCATTTTGTGTTTCTGCTTGGCCAAATCCATATGCTCAGGAGCATGTTTTGCAACACCCTATTTCACTGAATTCTCTGAATCTATGACAAATTTGATTACAGGTGACAATGTAACAAGCCAGTTTCAAGAATTATTTTGCTCATTTCAAATCGAAGCAATGTGTTAAATATGTAACCAAATTTCCGGGGAAAGAACAGCCATGCTTACTGCTTGCAATGTGGAAGTGGTAAATTAGGATAGCTGGTAAAGTAAAGTAAATGATGCAGAAGGCTGAAAGCTTATGGTTTGAACTGTAAGGCAAAGTAATATTTCAGAAATACCATAGACTCTTCTGTTTTGTCCACAGAGGTGTATTTTTTAGTTTGGAGTAATCTAAATCAATTCATCAAAGATTTTAGCGGCATCAATAATGAAAAGCGTGGAAGAAAACTCAAAGCATTTCACATTATTTGGAGGTAAAAGACAAATGGGTCAGTGCTTAATATCACTCTGGAAATCATTCTGTTTACACCAGCTGGGAAAATCTGACAGGAGAGGGGCTTTATGGGAAGATAAAATAGTGACTAATCTTGAGTGATTTCCAGGCCCAAAACAAGGACATTTTGAGGTGATATGTACGTGTGTTTGTACCGATATGCCGGGAGATTCCGAATTTGGAGTGCCTTCATCTTGTTTAAAGGGGGGCAGCTTTGTTAGAGAAAACTGAAGAAGGACGTTTATATGGGTTTTGATCAGGAAACACCATGCAGTGCTCTTTCCTCGCTGCTCTGCCTGAGGCACAAAACTCCGCGCGGCACGACACATTCCCCGCGTTTCCCTGGGAGAACGGCCCTGCTCCCCCGAGGCGCGGAGGCGCAGAGTGGCAGTACCTATGGACAGGGTCATCACTTTGAGCTGCCCGCGGACCAGCTTGACCACCATGCTCTTGTGCAGGGGGGTGGCTCGGCAGCAGAGCACGGCGCGGCAGCGCAGCGCCAGCGCCAGCAGCTTCTCCTGCAGCCCGGCCTGCAGGATGGTGCCCAGCGTCCGCCCGTCGAGCACCAGCCCGAACGCGGGGCTGGGCGCCTCGCACATCGGGCCAGGCCGCGGGGCCATGCCAAATAACGTCCTCTGCGGTTTTTCGGACTCGCAGTTCTTCTTCACCTCTTCCAGGGTTAAATTCAGGAGAGATTCGCAAGTTTCCTGCGAGAAAACAAACGTGGTTCTAGAAATAGTTATCTCCGTCTCCCTTTACAGCGCGGCGCCTCGCCAAATGTGTGTCTGTATAATCGTGCCAGTGGGTTTAAGCTTATCAGATAAACATTAGGGGAAATTCACTGAGAAATGCACTGATTTATCTGATTGGAGATGATTTCAATATGACACCATCCAATCCCTCAGTGAAAACACTGTGCATTTTATCAGACAGTTAACTGAGGTAAGGAATTATTTTAAAATATAATATCATAATCTTTACATCGGAAAGGCACATGTACATTTATGCTGAGAGTTCGGAAATTAAAAAGAAAATATTTTCTTTTAAGGAGAGTGGAAAATCCAGATCTGATATGAATGATATGAAATACTGCAGCATCTGCTTCCATAAAAAATAAATTGTAGTGAGAGAAACAAGAGGTCCAGATTTTTAAAATTATCCAGGAACTTTCAGAGTTTGGTCTTTTCTAAGTCACATCTCATGCATGTGTCACAATTAGGAAAGGAAATAAAACTTTTTATTTTCCATCATGGTGCCTCAAACACAAAGTCCTTCTGTTTTAACAAGTCTGCTTCATGTTGGATCAAGTTCCCTTTTAGATGCCAACAACTGGAATTGACTTGGTACTAGAAACAGATTTAAGTGGAAAACTCTTACCTCTCTCATCCAGATCTCCTAAATGGGCACATCACTATCAGAGAAAATCCAAAATGATCTCAAAGTTATTTTGCTCCCTCTTAGTACTCAAGTCCTCCTTCTCTGGCATGGCCCTGAATATCTGAGGAGCTAATCACTCCTTTTTCTGCCTTTTCTGTCAGCTGTATTGAGTGATGATTCAGTTCTATAATGTTATTTTCACTTTATGTAGCATAAGGTACATGTGTAGGATGTTTGCAAGATTTAAATTACACTTAAGTGGGAGGTTCTGGAATCAAATGTACCTCTGACATCTAATAAAAACCTGCACCTAGCTTGCATACTTAAAACTCCTATAAAATATTGAAGAAACATCATCTTTCTGCGAAAAAACCAAAAACAGTAGTGGAAAGTCCTGGTTTGCCTTGACTTGCCTTTTGAAACAGATTTGCCAAGCTACCTAATTATGTTGCATCTTCTTGGAAGATATTTCATTTTCAGTGTTTCAATAATCTGCTGGGCTCAGGGCTAAGGAGAGGTCCTTCACGCTGATGCCACTTCAACATCTAACTTTGGCAATATTTACAGGTTAAATGCTTTGTATATATTACTTGTGCTCCTCACTGCTGCTATTGGGAGCCTCTTCCAGAAGTTTGTCTTTGGCTTAGTTTTGAAAGTGAGGGAACTAAATCTTATTGTGGAGGAACCCCAATGTCCTTGAATCATGGGGATTCCCACAAGTCCCCATGTGCATGCAGGTGGTTCTGAGCCTGGATCCAGGGCCACAGAAGCTGCTGTGGGTCACTGCCCATGCCACAATTTCCAGGAGCCAGGGTGGTCCCGCCTCTAGCATCTCTGCTCTGGCAGGAACCACCTTCTAATTTCCACCCTCAATTATTCATCCTGCTTCCCCTTAAAGCAGATATGCGTTTCAAACGAAATTACACATTGCAATGATCTCTGTGCCAGATTCCACATCATCTTTGGTGTTTCTCTATTTCCATGACATTAGAAGAGACAGATATTTGCATAGGTTTTTTTTCTCGTTTGGAGAGCTACTGGCTGCAGACAAAAGCTGTTAGAAAGTAGGCCATCTCACTGCTCCATGCAATTGCCTACCAAAAGGAAAACAGTCAGTATTTTAACAGTGTTTACTTAATCCTCACCATAGCTTTATTGAGAAAAGCAAGCTTGCATTGGTAACTGTGGCTCTCTGGGGAGAAAAGCTGAGACAACCCAGATGGGTGGCTTGTCTGGTCACACAAGGAAGCCCTGCCTGCCCTCCACAGCCTTGTGCCAGCCTTGGAAGAGCTGAACTCACTGTTCCTCTTGCTGAGCAAGGGCCATGAGTGATGCTGCAAAAAAAAGGAGCTGGGGAAAGGCAGCAGCTGCTCTGAAGGCACCTCAGGGGCTTCCAGGCCTCTGTGGGAAGTAAAAGGTCACCAGCAAGAAAATGCAAAAAGGCCATCAAAACGGCATTTTGGACTTTTTGGTGTTTAGAAATGGTCAGGGCTGACCTTCCTTAGCAAATGGGTCTGGTTTAACCATAATGCCTGGACATAGTGTCCCCATAATCCATCCAGTAGGGAACCTCTGAAGGGATGAGGTGTGCATAGTGATGGCCAATACACTTTCTGACATTAAAGGCATAGAATTTCCTGGTACCTTGCTTATATTGCTCCACATCCAGCAAAAGCCAAGTTGGCTTGTCTAAAGCCTTTTACTTTCAGTACCCATAATGGCATTTCCCTTCTTTGGAAGTCAGGAATAGCCATGGATTACACCACAGATTGCTCACTGTGTTTTAGTGACTCACAGGAACTGACAGACCTGCCCTTGAAGCGATTATCCTTATTTTGGACTGTGTACCCTTTACCTACAGCCTGCCTTTCTTGTTGCCCATGGAAATTGAGGGAATTTTTGACCACATCAACAAATGTGTTTGCCACCATGGAATGTTGAGAAAATGAGTATGTTTTTAACTGGTCCCTGCTTTAACAAAGATACACTGGATTAAATTTTTTGCTAATAAATTTCTGATTAAGGCTAGTCCTATTAGGGAACATGCAATGAGAAAGTTCTGAATTTATTTAAATCTACACCTTCATACTTTTTCTTAGCTGACTCATACAGCACTTTCCAAATGTCTTCTAACAAATATCACTTAGGGTTAAACTGAAATTTTCATTGTAAGGTGGAAATCTAGATATCCATGTTATTAAGGAATTAGGCACTTAAATTGCATATTAATTTCTTCCTAAAGATACTCATTCAGGTAATATCTAGCAATTCAGGTTATTTTTAAAGACAATATTTTCATTTGAAATAATCAGCGTATTCTAATTGAATGAAAATCTACATCATTGTCTTATATTTCAATTCATCCTGTTATGTGTCATCGCCAGAGTTTCTGGCCTGATGCTGTTTGGGATTTTTTGTCTGTTCTTTGTTGAGTGAGGTCTAAAAAACACAAAGAAAGATACAATGAAAGGGTAAAATAGCAACTTCTGTGCATTTTGTCTTTACTCACCTTATTTTCAGTGTTAATGGTGAAGACAGTGTCCTCTTGGTTCAGAAGTTTACAGGAGTATGCAATGTTAACTGCTGTCTCCTGTTTGTCTCCTGTCAACACCCAAATTTTTATCCCAGCTTCTCTGAGAGACATAATAGTGTCAGGTACTCCATCTTGCAGGCGATCTTCAATCCCTGTTGCTCCTGGGCAAAAAGGAAAAGAAGAAAAATAATTTTCTTGTTTTTGGAAATCAAGTTGCTATTTTCTTGTTTAAAAAAAGCTCTTTGCTTTCCAGTCACCCTCCTGAACTTTTTGAGAATTGAACCAAGGTTTTGTCCAACAAATAAACATGCAGGCACATGATCTGCATTTGGATTAAGGTCTGACTGTGTCAACAGTCATGTCCTGTCTCTTCATTTTGTCCACTGCAAGAACAATGCTTTTCATTTCTTCCTAATAATCCAAAATGACAATGTGCTGGCAGAGGAATTACACCATATGCATTTTAAAAATACTGCATTAAGTCCCATCAAAGCAACCAGAAAAGATGAACTTCGACTGTTTAAATGAGTGCTGTCCATATTGTCAAGATGTCAGATGCTTCAGCCTTCAAAGGCAGAAGAAACAGTACAGTACATTTTCTTTTTGAACATGCACAAACTTAGAAGCAGACGCCAACACTCATCCTGATGATGTTGGGAAATCACCACCTGAATGTTACAATACTCCTTATCCCTTCCACTAGAGGTCAGTTTGAAGATGCTGTAACTGTGGTACATTAAAGATAGATATTGATTTAGGCTGAGGGAACACTTTTTGCAAATTAAAGTGTGAAAGCACATAGAGCCTTAGTACTTGGCAAAGGTAACAGATTCTGACAAGATCTACATTACTTCTTATGT
Source organism: Sitta carolinensis (assembly GCA_032173965.1). Taxonomy (NCBI): domain Eukaryota; kingdom Metazoa; phylum Chordata; class Aves; order Passeriformes; family Sittidae; genus Sitta; species Sitta carolinensis. The sequence continues at coordinate 7,254,779 of CM063294.1, read as the reverse complement.
GGTCTGCTTATAGCATTTACCATTATTACTCTAATTTTTTAAATCACTGCAGAGATTATGAGAAGCCATAATGCAAGCTGTTGCTTGCAATAGCAAGAATTCAACAAAGTATGGACACAAATTGTAGTCAGAGAAAAATGAGACCAAGACTACTCCAAAAATCGAAGTCGTAAAGAACAAAATGTTTGGAAACAAAATAGAAGAGAAAGCACTGAAGTCCTCCATAATTTAACAGAATTATGTTGTTAGATATGATGGTGATGAATGATGCAGAAATGTCAGTGTAAGTTTTAATCCTAAACATCTTTTTACAAAGTGCACAAAGCAAGCACAACAATGCATCAGCAGGAACTCAGCAGCAAAACACTTACATGTTTAAGTTACAGGACCTTATAATACAGCTCAATTACTAAAATTCCCTCAGAATTTGTGCTCAAAACTGAAGTTAATTTATAGTATTTTATAGGTTTATCTAAGGATATGGACACATTTATAGTGCACAACTGAATTGTGGGAATTTCATTATCTACTCTGTTAGCTGAGCCACATAACAGCTGATGTACATGTTCTTTGCTCGGGGCACACAAGAGTTCCAGTACACTTCTTCAAAGTTTCTGCTGCCCAAAATGCATGAGAACTCGTATAGACACTGTCATTGGATTTTATCTCCCTAGCCTGGAGATTTCCAAACCACAGAAGAAGTCTTTTAGATATAAACTAGTATAAGCTGTTTGTCTTATTGGCAAGACTATCACAGGAGAGCAAGTGATATTTCACGCAATGACAATTCTTATTTTTAGCTACCCAGCAGGGTGAGTTTGGTCTCCAGATGCTGTGCTGTCTCTATTAAGAGCTCCTCTCTGTTGTCAATCGCTGCTTCTGCCTCCCGACGAAAATTGGCCCATTTTTGAAAGTCATCTTCATTCAGGACCTGCGTAACACAATTTAAACAGCGCTCATTTGAAATTTAAATAAGTGAGGAATGCCAACATTCTGGATCACAGAGACCTAACTCCTAACCAAACTGGTAAAGTACTGTGTCATCTCTAAAATAACACAGACTTTTCCAGGAGAAAACTGCAAGAACAAGTAGTTTGTACAAATGACCTACAGCTGAAACTCAGAAATATGACATAAACTCTTGCTCACACAGCTCTTGCTTAGCTGAGAGGACACAGTTTCTAAGGGCTGTCCTACATTTCTCCAGAGCTTGAATAAGATCTATTTGTTGCACATTGACAACTTCTGTACAAAAGCATGACACTAAGATACACAAATCAGACTGGGGAAGACTTTTGAAATCTGAATGCTGAGCAAAAGAGAAAAAGGTTGGCTGCTCTGCACTCTTTGTTTCTTGCTTGGAAACACTGTTGAGTAGGTCAGCTAGAGCTACTGTATGAGAAACAGAAATAAATGTTTTCATACTGACTAAAAATCCATCATTTGGTCATATTGAGGAAAAAGAAAAAGAGACTCCAGACAAGGCAAATAGAGGGACAAAAAGATGGGCTATATCTGGCTGGTTGTCTGAAGCAGAATTATAACAACTGTATTTTTCTACTAATTCTGCTGGCACGTACAGAACCTGGTGCTGTCCCACCTTCTTAGCTATGCACAGAGTTCGCAGTCCGTCACGGGCATAGCACTCCAGATGCTTCTGTGTCTTTTCTTTTATTCTCTTCAGTCTCTTCTCTGCACTAAAGTCACCTGTGAAACACAAGGAAAAGATTCCATATTTTAAGCACAGATAATTTTTGATCTAATGGTGTAGATTAAAAAAGAGTGGACATTAGAGGAAAGCGGATTCCATTATAATACTAAATTCTTTGAAAGCTCAAGTGTTGGCTGTGCAGAAGCTGAAATCTTGCTAAAAACTCTTGTTCTCTTTAAGATAACTTGTGTTTTTGTTTGTTAATATCATATCACTCTTGCTGACAACCTGAAAAACAATGGTCAGGCCTTTGTGACAGTATTATTGCAGGGTACACAGTCCACATGGGTTAGTACTAGCAGTGAATTTTAATTATCACATTCCATATTCTAAGCACTTCTAAAGCTAAATAAATACCTCAGTTCTGATCTGCAAGGATAATACTAGACAAAGCTTATTTTTTTAATACTTCTAATACCTACATATAATATTTCATGCAGAAAAAACTACTGCAAGCTTCTTAGTTAGGAGACACAACAGAAATAGCTCCCTGGCTAATTACCTTTGGCAGAGTCGTCCAGCAGGTCCATTACTACAGAGTCAGCGCCCTTCGTGTAGACAACAATCTCCTTGGTGAGAGGGTGTCTCACCACTACAGACATCCTTTTTCTGACAGAGTCAAACCCCAAAGTGTAGAGGATGTCAAAGGTCAGCAGTGTGCCCTGTGGCAGCTGCACCGTGACCTGTTCGGGCGTCCGGGACACGAGAATGAAGCTGTAGGCCTGGGCAGCGTAGACAAGAGCTGCCTCATCTGGGCTCTCAGCCTCGTAGCAGAAGTCTGTTGGCAGAGAACTGCTAGTGGCAGACCTAAAAACTTCATCCAAGGAAGCAGTTCCAATATCTGTGCTGCCCTTGTCCTGGAGTTCCTGGCCTGTACTGCTGGCAGAGCAGTTGTTCTCATTGTCACAATTCTCCAGCACAGCAAGAGGCTCCTCGGTGTTCCTTGCACTGAAGCTGGCACCCAGCTGTGAACTGGACTGTGATGATGAAAAAGATTGACTAAGGCTTGCTAATTTTAGCCTTTGAAACATCTGATGAATCTTCTCCAGAGTGATTCCTGAAGGTTTAATTGGTGGTGGGATTGTGACCTAGAAATATGAGAAAAACAAATGTTAAAAATAAATAAATGTGAACTTCAAGAGCATTCTCAAAACCTCTCTCTATTTTTCTGCATCTAAATGACAATAATAATAACTGCAACTTCCCCTTTTCCCCTCTCTTGTCATTTAACTATGGTAGAAGGATTCAATAGAGAAGTCATATGTGAGATGGCATCCAAATTTGATGGTGATTTATATCTCCACCTCTGAAGCAAAGATGTAATGAAGCCCTTGTAGTTCTGTCAATTGCCTGGCAGATCAGAGAAAATCCAGCGTTCTGAACAAACTTACAGCATATATAATACAAAATCTGAAAGAAAAAGTGCAGATCCTGTGGTAGCCTCAACTATTCATCAAACATAAGAAGACAAGCTAGGAAGGGATACACAGGCAGGGAAGGAGTAGATATTACAGAAAATGTAAAGGAACTAGAGGACAACTCTCAAAGAAGCCATTTTTCACCACTTCAGTTTTCAATGGACACTATGTTGTTAAATTGAAGCATGATCAGTTTTCCTCATGTATTTAAAGTTAGATTACCCTTTGTCTTGGCTCAGTAGTCGTGGAGACCAGAACTGTATTGCAAATGGCAAGGGCAAGAAAAAAGTCAGTAAAGGATGTGGAAGTCTTCGTATGTATAAAAGAAGAAAAACTCTCAGTCTGGAGGGCAGCTTCTCGCACTCGCCTCAGCAGCCTGCTATCAGGAGCCACGTCCCTTTCCTGGAAGAGAAATTACTTAGTGAGGATTATTTTCATTTATCCTTGTCCTCAGGGAATAACTGGCAACTTCATAGACTTCCTGAATTTAGACCTAGAAAATGCCTTTTGTACTTAACATCTATGGAAAAAAGATATGTTTCAAAAAGCTGCATAACTAGAAAATTAGAAGGAAATGCATCTCCAAAAGGAAGATGATCTCAGAATTTTATTTCTTCTGAGATCTACTAAAAATCAGAGAAATCTATACTGTAACCCTTAACTTTGAAACTGCTAACTCTTGAATTAAAGGGCATTCCAGAATTATGTGTACTTGGGGGCTCCCAGTTCAGTGTGGAAGCTGATAGTTAGTTCAACAGAAAACATTTTGTGCTTATGGTTTAGTTACAGCAGTATCACTTGGTGTTTCCAGAGCAGTCTTTTTGCACCCAGAAAGAGAAGTGGTCTCAAAGTTTTCTTCTTCAGTTTTTGAAATAAATAAATAAATAACTAAATATTTACTTTTTCCTGAAATGTTTCTGTAATTTTACTACCACTTCCTTTCTAATAAAACCTACATTTGCAAGCCAAACTACTTAACTCTGTCACTTCCCTACAATTCAATTTGATGTAGAGCTATGGGAGTATTATATTTAATAGAAATTTCATGTTAGCAGAATCTGGTTTGGATTTGATTCAGGGCCATATTTAACAAGGAGTTCCAAATTTAAAAGACTTCTTCCCATGAGCCAACAGTTTTTCATGCCTTGTTTAAGGAACTGCCAAAGTTATCAAGCTACTTTCTAGTTCATTTCAGCTATTACCCTCACCTCATTCAATCTGGCACAGTTTTCCCAAGTTCTGTGAACATGCAGCACCCAGGCACCTTTTCAGCTGTACTGTGCTGAGCTGAATGTTACATTCCATCTCCTGCTTGCTGAAGTGACAAGCAGTTCTTAAATAATCCTAATAATTGCAAATAAATCTACTGCTCATTTTGCAGCTCAACTGAAACCCAAAGCTGGAACAAGGCTTTGCACTTTCCCTGCTGCAGAAAGCTCTGGTTCTTCTGGCTCAGTATTTTGATGCTTTTCTTACTTCACATAGAGGAACATGTTTGCAGTACTGGTACAGTCCTTTCTCTAACAAACAAAAACATGCTAAGGATAAGCCTGATTTTTCAGTTATCTTCTTGGGTCTCCTAAAAAAATCAGAGGCTGAAAAGTTAAATCTGCTGATTTTAAGAAACAATTCCACAGTGGTTCTGTGGGTGATGGGACTATGCCAATTCTATGTTTTGTGCATAGAGCAAACCCAAAACAGCTTAACAGGACAATTCCAATGAAGAACACATGTGCAGATACAACTGTCCAAACAGTCATGTCAAACAGTTATGTTGGGAATTCTATTAAATTTGAAACGTGAAAGATTAGAATCTTGCCAACACCTTGCACAATTTTTTATCCAATTCCTTCATGCATTGCCACAAATAGAATGAACATCACAAACACCAAATTATTATATGTGTATCTCAGCTTCTCCTAGCTGTCATTATTCCACTCAATTTCTTTTTAATCTATATTCTCAATGTCTGCTGCAAGTTCTTGTCAGAAGGGACAAGGCACTATTGGGCATTTCACTTCAGCAGCAACTTTTCCAACTCAAAAGTTTCCTCTGGAAAAATTGAAAATTGTAAGACTAATTGTGGCCTCAGAGCCTCAGAGACAGATTTTAAAAACAAAACAATAAGAAAAGATCAATATTAGAACAATTTTCTCTTCTGCTTTTTCACATTAAGTGACAGCATTGACCTGAATTTTCAGCCTGAACATAGATTAAAAACCCTAACCAAGCGAAAACTAAAACTGAATAAAACAGCACTAATGATGATAATCACTTAAATTTGCCACCTTTTCAATGTTAACAATTTTGTTAGTGAAAATGCTGATATAAAATAGCTAGTGCCATTCAGTTTTAAGGTTTTCTCATTAACGTGATAGCATTTCTTCTACTTGATGGCATGAAAATCTGATGACCATGGGACAGTGAAAATCTTCATTAAATGTTTCTAATAGCAAGGCACTACTTATTGGAACTATTAAATCTAGAAGGAAATGTACTGTCAGTCTCTTAATTCATAAGAACCCTAAAGGTAGAGAGAGTAAATGTTAATTTTCTATCGTGTTCCATTTTGAAAGATGGAGTTTTCTTACAAACCTCTGCCTGCTGACATACCCATAGGTCTACAAACACACTCTGTACCAGAAGTACTCAGGATGCTGCAGATTTGTAGCAGAGTAAAAATGCATTAAATGAGGTGATGTAAGTTCCAAAGGGCAGGAACCATAGGGACCCCAAAAAATTTATTATTCCCATTTTATTAATAGGGAATTGGCTCAGGTGGCAAAGAAGGATATTTAAAGGTGATAAAGGGCAGGCTCTGTACAATATCAAAATGCCTCTAGTTTTACAACATCTTCACAATTGTCATAGGGCATTAAAACAATTTATCTAGAGAGAGTGACACCTATGAGCAGCTAAGGCTGTTTATTTCTGTAACAGCAGCTTAATCTTCTTCTCCAAAAGAGCATTTGATACTGGTTCTTCAGGTATTGCTTTACAGTGAATTAAAAGAATGTTTATTTATAGAAGAAAAAGGAAAGGCCTGGCAGTAAAAAATGTAACTGGAATATATACTGGCAAGAAATTTCTTTATCATCCTTCAATAGCTATGACCCATAAGAAGTTCTCAGAAGACATGACTCATGTCTTCTCATGGGTTCTCAAGAATCCATGGAGATGTTCTCAGCAACTCATGAGGTTTGGGCTGGAAAATACTAGGATAACAACTTACAGAACTCCATATTCTAAGAGCAGTGGAGTTCTGAGTGGTGCTTACTATATGACAGTGGAATTGAATGAGGTAAGTAGGATCTGTAAAAACTGCAGCAAATAAAGTTCTGAAAATTCTGCATTTATTAGACCTTTATTAAAAAAAAAAAAAAAAAAAAGATTTGGGTGGGTTTTCCAGGCCTTTAATTTTATTTGGAATTCTAATTTTGAAAGTGTATGACCTTCTTTTAGCGTTCATGAAAGCCTTGTCTGAAATGTCAGTTAAAAAAAGTTCAAGAAGAGCAGAACAGTCTGCTTCACTTAGGCTGTAATTTAAGTCAAGCTGTACTTTGCAACTTAGCCTGTGTGTGTTTGGGAAGTTTCAGACCCAAACTGCAGCAGATTCTGCTCCCCCCTGGTTGCAGCCTGCTTGTTCCAATCGAGGACTCCAATTCTCCGCCTCACCTTTCCCTCTCTCAGCTCCAGCAAGGCTTGGGTTCCTCCTCTCTGCCCGTTGGCTCTCCATCCCAACAGGCACTAGGAGGGGTAACCCAGGGGTGTGAGCTCAGCGTGGTACTCACGATGGGGCTGCTGAAGGCCACCTGAGACTGGCTGCTGTCGCGCCGGCCGACAGACCTGCTCCTGGCGTGGCCCTGGGGACGCGCGCGGTCGCTCTGGCAGCGCCGCAGAGGCCTCGCCGTGCTGTGCCTGTGAGTGGCTGGGCTCTCCAGGTTCATGGCAGGAAGAGTGAAATGCTGAAGTTTTGTAAAATCCTCATTGTCTAAATCCAAATCTTTCTGTGTTTTCAGTCGCCTGTCTGTAAAAGAAAAATGAAACCTTACTGTCGCTGTGGGCGAGTGACAAACAACATGAACCTCATTTATGAAATCTTCATCTGACTGCAATCTTTATTCAAAACCTGACCCCCTTTATCTATCTTCTAGAGCAGACCATCTCATTGGTCAGAAGAGTGCCAGAACTCTTTATCCCATTGGCCCAAACCAAAAGACAGAGAGAAGTCCATCCACAGAGAAGAATCCAAAACATCACTCTTGTTACAATAACACTTGCAATGTTTATGTCAAGCCTGTGAGAACAAGGTCTTCCTAAACCAAACCATCATGAAGAAACTGAGTCTAGAAACTCAGAAACTTCAGGCCCAGGAGCCTCAGACTACACCTTACCTCTGATTCTGTTTCTTTTTCTTTTTTTAAATTGTTTGGGAGGATTTCCTTGATTAGTTAAAACACCTGAAACAAATTAAACTGCCGCCAAAATATTTCAAGAGCCACCACCAGAAAAATTTCACTGTCCACAGCAGTTTCTGGGAATTGCCACTGTTACTACTGCAGGAGAATAAAAATGTGTTTTCAAAGTCTTCAGTCACTTTTATGGGCTTCTCTTAATGTTTTGTCTCTTCAGCTGCTTTTTGCAGTTGGAACAAGAGAGTGAAATATGGTAATTCTCAAATTTGCTAATGTTTTCAGTCACAGAACACAAACATCTCTTTGGCAGCTGCCTGCCAGCTTAACTTTCCTTTCCACTGCACAGAGCACGAAACAAACGGCGAAGAAGGGGCCTGAGTCAACCCCATGGATTCAGAGCACCGCGTGCCAATATCCCTCAGAGCCAGGCTGCTGCCAGGACCTGCTCCAGGGAAACAGTACCTGGGTTTTTATATCACACAGAACTGTACATTTACATATGCACAGAAAGAATTACTTTTGGATCCACTGAACTTAAATATTAACGAATATCCGTTTGAGAGCTTATACAAGGTTTTCTGGTGTTCATTTAGAAATGAAAGACAAAAAGTTCTCTTTGTGTGCTCTTTGAATGTGAGGCAAATCCTGGAGGTGCCTGCAGAGGGATCTGGAAAACCTTTCCCATCTGACTCCTGAATCATTTAAAATGTCTTTGCTTTTGTGAATATCTGTAGCAGCAGACCCTCACAAAACAGTGACTGTTCCACAAAACTCTACATTCAATCAGAGGGCTCAGGATGTTTAGGTATTAATTTTTAAATTAATAACATTTAATTGCTCAGACAAAAAAAAACAAGTATAAAAAAGTGTCTCTCACCATTTTCCTGATGGGAAAACTCAATTCCATCAACAGTACAGCGTCGGAATACCATTTTATTTTCTGTTAGTGTCCCAGTTTTGTCTGAGAAGATATACTGGATTTGTCCAAGGTCTTCAGCAATAGTGAGGGCACGGCACTGTATGGGCAAATCTGCTTCTTCATCATACAGGTCAATGTCATTGTGAATTAAGAAGACTTGGCCCAGTTTGACCAACTCAATTGACACATAAAGAGATATGGGGATTAAAATCTGAAAGAGAGTTTAAATTCTCAGTGAGGAGTGAGATAATTTTCACTGCTTTCTCCCAGCAATGTCCTCTCACAGGTGTACTAATGATTTCCAAAGGAACAGTTCTTCCTAGAGACATATTGTAGGACTGATGAATAATAACTCACGGGTGAAAAAAAATACTGTGCACGATAGCAATGGAGAAACAGGGATAATAAAGGGCAAACTTGAAACTAAATTCCTAGAGTACTAAATTCAAAGATGGGTCTCTCAGAGGATGCCCTTACAGAGCACATTTTCTGGACATAGGATCATGCTTGCTCTTGCCTTTCTGAAACTCTGAAAGGATGGACTAGCACAGACTAACTATTAGTGCAGAAAAGTTTCAAAAACCATTACTTTGCACACATTTCCCACCCACAAGCTTCCTTCCCTGAAATAATAACGGAGAAGGACGAATTTCCCATTTTAAGATGCACAAATATTCTGTTTCAGTAATGAAGAGTAGTCCCCCAAGGAATCTCTAAGCAGCTCTGAAAGTTATATTCAGATTTTGTTAATGTTAAAAAAATTCTGTCCACTTAAATCTCAGCACTGACATCAAGAAATCTGAAAAGTAAATGGAATTTTTTTCCTTACCCAATAAAATATTCTTTCCCAATTAGGCTTAATCATACTTAGATATACAAATATTCTATTTCTAATTTCGCTTCTTTCCTAGACCAGATGAACATATCTAGTTATTATTCCCTACCGGAAGACTGGCAATTTTTGTTTCGCTGTTTTTCTGAGATGTTAAGTGGCTTTCTTATTTTGGAATTCTGGATATAGGCAGAAAAAAAAAAACAAAAAAAAAAGTGATGTTGGGATATAAATATCTTCTTTTCTCCATATGCTAGATATTCTGAGTTAAAGATATTATACGTGTGTTTCCTATTGATATCCTTGTGGGTTTTCAATAGCAAGAAAAAAATCTGCAGTTAGAAAGAAAATAAAAGAAAAAAGAAACATTATTTCACTCTTGGATAATTTGAAACACTCCTAGCAATATTTTCAAATAGGATTACGAAGGCTCTGCACAGCTATTAGTTGATATTAATTGTTCATTAGTGATTATACTCAATTTTGACTAGCTTCTTCCTTGGAGGTAACAGAGAGGTTTTTGTCTTTTACCTGCAACAGGATTATCATTGTCAGGAACATGTAGAAACCAGCAAGAACTGGAGACACGAAATTGCCATTCCCATCTGGGAGATCATAAGGTGGATGCTCCCCAAAGCTCCCTGTCCAAATGCCGTGCCCTGCAGGAGTGAGATACAAGATTGGATTGGCTGAGCAGTGAAGTGAGTGAGGAAGCTTCTGGAATGTGCAGATATGGGCTGCTCTGCTGATGGGACAGAGAGCAGTTCCAAAACAACGCTCGCCGAGCCACGCTTTGGAGAACACAGAACACCTGCAGAGCTCTGTAGCACATGCACATAACCGATATGCTAGTGAGAAATAAGGACTGAGGGATATTTTCATTCACCTCTGCCTCATCAGGTGTTTCCCATGGCTCTTAGCTCTGCACAGATCTTTTCTTCATTCTGTGTTTCCCCGCTGGAAAGCTCCATCTCTATCACCTATCCATAAAAATCCTCAGTGCTGAAGACTCTCTTTCCTCTCACAGAAATAAACCTTAGAACGTTTGTATATAGACAAAGTAAAATATTTCTTCTTCTCTCTGACCATACTTGATTTCAATCTGTCTTTGTTAAGGGCTGACAACTCCCCTAAATTCAGTCTGGGCAACTCATCTTTACATTCCTTCAGTTAAATCATATCTCAAACTGCTTCTAGCTCTGTGTTTTAAAGACCAGCAGTTATCATTGCACTGCTGCAACAAAACCTCTGTTCTCGGACTTAACAACACCTTGTCAAAGTTGTCTTACCACTTTCTATACTGCCCTTATTGAAATAAACTTTTGTCAAGGAGCAAAATTTACTGAGCCAGAAGCTTCCCACAGAGCTAAGGCAAACACCTTGGTTTCCCTCATTGCTTCATTTGTCCAGACACCAAAAACCTCTATCCTCTATCCATATTGCATATCTAGCTCAAATAAAACTTCCATTAGAGCAGTTAACCAAGCAGTTGTTATGCAGAATCTGCCTACTAAAATGCTGACAAAAATATTCAAATTATTTCAGCAATGCTCTTTGGCTGCTTCAGACCACAGTCGCATCTGAACAAAGACAACTCTGCTCTACAAGCTGCTTCTTACCCCAGTTTATCACTGTGTGAAGAACAATCCTGAGAACTGATCCACCAGTGATACTTTTTCTCTAGGACTCTACATTCAGACAAGGCTGCAAAGCAAGAGCGTGGTAGAGCCTCCAGACATTTTGAGTGGATTAAAGTTTTGCTTTTTACTCTTTTGCATGTTTCACTTAGTCTATAAATATTTTTTTTAACTTGAGCAGATAAATTATTTTTTAAATGATGATTTTTTTCATCTGAGGCTTCTTTTAACCTTAAATTGAAGGACTTTATTGCCCAAGAGCCCTACACACGAGGAGAGGCAAGTCTCTAAATCCACATGACAGCAGTCAGGGAACAAGGAAAATAAAATCTCTCTCACACAGAGCTCAGTTGTGAAACTGAAATCCCATTTTGGTGCCAGAAAGACCCACTGCAACACGAAGCAGTAATACTAAAGAAGTGATCAAGTCAGTTCAATTGTTCATCTGTTTTGGATGGTCCTTACTTCCCATGGTATTACCCTTATGACTGACTCATACATCACATACCTCCAGGGCAGGCACAGGAAAACTTGATTTGACTGTCGCTTAATCAGAGCAGTAGCACTAAGCAAGTTGTCACTGAAACAAAATCCATTAAAAGAAAAAGGGGCTCATGGGAGCCTCTGTTATCTCTTTAAAGCATTGCCCCAATCAAAAGTCAGTAGACTTAAATTTGGTTCTTTGCTCCCGCTTACGAGATCCTATTAATTCTGGCCTGCCTGGGACAGATTGCAATCAGAGCTGGAAGGCAAGCAGATACTTACAGGAAGTGAAGATGATTTTGAGATTACCAATCTGGTAAACTGCAGTCAGTTAACAAACACCAGTCATTAATTACACTAAATCATACATGCTCACCTGCAAGGACCCCAGAAAAATGCAGGCTATTCCGACATAAACAATTATTCCATTTCCCGGCCTATTTAAAGGGGCTTTTGAGAAGGAAGGAAGCCATGGAGGACGTAAACTGAATGAATTAGTTATGAGCAGCTCATGGATTCTAAATTGTATGACTCTGTTTACTATCACTCCCAAACATATTAGAGGAAGATGCTGCTGAAATGAAAGCTAAGCAAAATCATTTTACTCTTGCTTTTGTGCACAAGGAACAAACACCCCCTCAGGAAGCACTTGGGAAGGAAGGAAGATCTCGGCTGACAAATATCGATTCCTACAATGCAGTCACAGGATGGCTTTCTCCTGCTTTACATGTATTGTACTGTGGTGGGGATGAATCTTATCTGAAACATTTATAGCCATGTTTTCTTCAGCTGAGTTGCTCAGGTTTGCTGTTTTAACTCACTTATTGGACAGACCAAGGAGCCTAAAGACCCCAAGAGCATTCAGCTGTAGATCTCACTCGTGTCTATAACATCAATTTCAATCAGCATTTAGGAAAAAGACTTTTGTCAGTGCTTCATACCTACAGCTCCAACAAGGCACATCACAAACAGGAGCCCCACACATAAGAAAATATCCATGTTCATCCTCTGCTCTATCCTGCTGCGCTTGTATCGAGGACCGCTGTTATTCAGCATGGCCTTGGTTTCGTGACCTTCAAAGCACAAAAGAATATTGTCAGGTTTATGCAATAGTTTATATTTTGGTTTGGTTTTTAAAAAAGTATTCTTTCCCCAAATGAGAGCAGGATGATTAATGTTGACATTCAGAACTTTTCTTGTCCATCTTCCTATTTGACTGATTACATCAGAGTATAAATCTTGAAGTTTACCAATAACCTCCCTTATATCACAGGTTTCAGCAGTCATATTCATTTTTCTGTCCCAATGACAGCAGATTTAGTAGGATTGTAGGGTTTATATAAATTATCAAAAGCCAAATATCCATGAAAAGGAAAAAAAAAAGAAAAATAGTATTATAATTTTGCATTTTATGAACAAATTGTTTAGGTGCTATGCAGATTTCTGAAACCTACCTTTGAATATTTTTCAGCAGCAATTCAAAAGCCACTAGATACATTTTGTATAGTAAATAAAAATTCAACAAGTTAGTGAAAAACAATAATACTTTGCTTTTCACTATTTGGTTGTAAAGTGCTGACAAAACAGTACAATGAGAAATAAAAAACCCCAATTCATAAACTTAATGAGTTAGAATTGAGCTGCTCCACTAATAATGAAAAAAGAGGAGTGCTGCAAGAAGTCAAGAAGCAGAAATTACTTTTTCACTTCTATTAATGTTATCTAAACTGTGGCTCCACAACTGAGCTATCTGGACGCCATCTGTTGTTATATTGAATGGTATCTTTTAAATTTATTTCTACAGTGCTTTTCCTGAAAATACAGACCCTGCAGACTTGTATTCAGTTTTCATTTGTATGTGCATGATGTGTGTGACAAGGACTGTTTTCCAAGCTGCCTTTTAGCTTTCTCTAGGGAAGTGATTTAACCCAAAAACTGGAAGTTAGGTGCAGTTCAATCACACCTGCTGGATTAATTCCAGGTTTACATCAGAGGTTATTAATTAAGAAGAGAGCTAGAGAGAAAATTACTCTCCAGCCTTATGTTCAGGACATTCACTCAAGAGCTGGGGCTCCTGGCTTACTATTGCAATGAATGTGTAATTATTTACAGCACCTGGAGCTGTGTCAGTGGGACCAGTTTACACTACCAGTGCTGCTGCCTCTCCAGCTCACATGTGAGTACAAACCCTCTTGTTCACTCAGGCAGGTATTCAGTGTGCAGCTTGTGAAGCAGGAGATGTGTTCACTTCCATACAGGCAGAACTGGAAACAAACCCTAAGCCTTCCCTTTGTTGAGAAAATCTCTTAACCACAGAGTTACACTGAAGGGGAGGGCCCTGCTGCTTGCATTTCTGTTCCTCCAGCAGCTGTGCTCTTCAATTCCTCAGTTTTCTTTTATGTCAGGTGTAATGCAACGCTTTGTATTGAAATCAAAACAAGCCAAAGCCCTTTAATCCCTCCCAGAAAGGAAGTGTTGATGAATTTATTTCAGGAAGAAATCGTGATGAGTTTCTTTCCAAATATCAGTTCTAGCATTCCTTTCCACTTCAGGTGATCATCAGGAAAAGGATGCTTCTGTAACACAGTTATCACCTTGTAAGGAACAGAAAATCAGAAATATGAGGGATAAACTGCTTTGTTCTCCTCTAATCCTCACACTTTCCTATGCTGTGAAACACAGCACCTCACCTAGCACCCCAATGATACCTTGTCTCTCTATTTCTAGATGCTTATGGGCTCACCTAAAACTTCTTTCTGGTACTTTAGTATATGCAAAGCATATAATTCTTACTGCTGTCCCAATCACAATGAAAAAAACTACACTGGCTGTCACTCTGTAATGAGGTTTGTGTGTTTTAGTGCTAATGCTTTGTGTAGAACAGTTTGGGTAGCCATGAAAAGTATAACTATCCTCGGGTCAGATGAGAACTGCACAGACCAAGCAACCACACCGAGTGATGGCTGTACCCCCCACAAAGGCTTCCATTAGAAAGAAAGTCTGAGGAGTAATAGAGTCATAAAAATAGAAAGTGTGCCATCTTATTATGTGACCAATCTTGATTGTTCAGAAAAGGTCACAGACCATGATTAAAAGCCAGAGTATAATCAATGTGAAAGAACCCTAGAAATGAAGCTGATGCTGACCGAAGCCAGTCTAATTTTAGAAAAAACATCCCAAAACTTTTATGCTGACATTAACAACAGGAACTCAGTTGGAAATTGATTTGAAGACCTGCTCATCTGAAAACCACCATGTCTTGGGAATAACTTTAAAATTCCATCCTTTGCTACTGGCAGCTTAAGCAACATAAATGGAGATCTACATTAAGAACTGTGCTGGTGGTTGAGGGAACATACTGGGAAATCTGAGTTAACAGAAGAAAATTAGGAACTGTATTAGAAGAAAGGAAGATAAATTACTCCAGTTATATCAGGAATGATCCCTACCGAGGTTTTTATACAGTAGCTACTTTGAAAATAAAAAGGTTGCTGGGTTTGGCTCTGGCTGTCCTCCTCTGCCTGGCGGGTACCACCCCTGCATGTGGTGTTCACAGAGACACGCAGTGAAAGACCTGCAAAGGCAAAGCTACCTTGGAAACATATGGGAGCTACAGACATTTAGAGTCCAGTTGTGTAGTAGTGAAACAGACAGTCTGTTGTCAGATAAATTGTTCCAGGCTGTGGAGATTAATCTAAGCTAAATGACTCTTGTAGAGGTGTGACTTCTCTTTTCTTTTAGGTCACTTAACTCTGAACTCCTTTGCTGCTGATTAGACATAAACCAGTTAATATAACTCTACTGGAAAGATAATAATAGCTAATGGGATTAATTGTTGTGTTTGAATTGACTTTTATTTAATCTACAAGGAAGAGGATAGCTGATACCCTCTATCTGATGCAGAAGAGGGCACAGCTGGCAAAGCCAATGATAAATCATGTTCACTGAGTAAAAGCAGTGGTGAAGCAGTGGTGACACTCCAAAGGCAGAAGATGCTGAGAAACAGATGAATTGACCCAGTGCTGAACCTGGCCCTGCTGCATTTGACCTGGGCACTGACACCGTGGCTCCTTGTGCCTGTGTCTCCTGCACAGGTTCATGGTTGCACAGACACACTGTGTCTATGTCAGCACAAACCTGGGCTGCTGCTGCTTTCCTGGCACCTCCAGCTGCTGCCTCACTGCCTCCTGCGTGCTGGCACTGGCACAGACTGAATGGATGAATGAAATTCACAGATGAGGGGTTTTTTAACTAATTAGATCTTCAGCTGCTCTGGTTTCTACCCCGAGGAGCCAGTGAGACCTCCCTTAGGGCAGCTGTGTAGATTTTATGACAGATGGAATTAGTAGTATAGCCAGAGCTGAGAGTTAAATACACCTGAGCAAGTTTTTTACTTGTCTGGATATTTTTACAAGATATTTGACATGCACAAGGATACTGTCACTTGTCAAAGACCAAGTGCAAGACTTGCTGGCTTTGTAGATGGATGAATAACACCTTCATTTAAAAAAAGTGATATCCTTTATCTGTGCACTACCTGTTTTTAAAACAAAATGTCAAATTATCTTGCAATATTAGACTATACTTATTTTTTAAGGATACTTACAGGGAAATTCTCAGTTTACCTGAATAAAAAGTATGTCTTACCTGCATATATAACAATTCCTACTGCGGCCTCAGTATTTCTGATTGTACATCCACGAAGCAAGAGGTTTTCAATGTTCAAACCTATCTGTTCATGGTCTGGCTGCTCCCTAGAAGAAATATAATCAAATAGAGCAATTAATTTTTCTGTTCTAATGAAGTGTTAAAGAAAATTTTTGTGTGCATATCTGTTTCAAGTTGAAATCCAGTAATTTTGTAGGCCCTATTTTGCTTTTATTTCCCTCAGTTCCAAGGAAGACTCCAGCAAAGAGTTACAGAGATATCCAAGTCTCTTTTAAAGACCATTTGCACAGTGTGTGTCATGATGCCAATACAAACCAAGTTTGGCTTTCACTTAGAACCTTATCTGGCAGATTCGATATCTTATGGAAGAAAACAAGAGGCATTTTGCAACTTCTTACAGACAAATTTATTTTAGAAAGATGAGCAGAGGTTCAGATGAATAAATCTACACCCTGAAGGGGCTCTGTCACTCCATCAGCCACCAAAGGTCTTTGTGAGTCTCAGTTCACGCCAGCAGGCTTCAGGCTGAGGAGTTCTTCCTCATTCTCATCCTGGATAGAAGACTTTTCATCCTGGCTAAAGCTGTCCCATTACATACCAGATCCAGTTCTGCTTGCAGAACAAACTGAAAACCATAAGGTCTGTGCTCCATCAGGCTGGCAATTTGTTACTTGCCTCTGAAAATTAATGGCACATGCCTACCCCTACCCACAGCTTTTATTTTCTCCTGAGGTAGGTTTCTCCTGAGATCTTTACCAAAGCTGAGAGCTTTTATTTCAGATACTTTGTCTTGTTTAGTTATGTAAAGGTCAGGGAAAAAAAAAAAAAAAAAAACAAAACCAACTTTCTTTTCCTAGAATAATCAACTCTCTCTATTTCCTATTTGGTATTTTGTGTTTCATTTACCAGCAGATTCACTCAAATGAAGGGCAAGGCTAGGTGTTACAGCAGAGCAAAGTGCAGTCCTCTAAGTGCAGCTGCACATGATTACATAACTTAAATTAGACAAGGGAAAAGGTGTGGGTGCCAGCAACCTACAGCCAGTGGAATTGTAAAAAACATAATGCCAAAAATCTGTTTTTCTTGGAATCTAAATTCGCCCTTGGGGAACCGATTTAATAGAAGCCTTCTTGCATCCCCTTGAACAGAATTTTTTGTGATCAGACATGTCAGATGGATGTCAGTAAGCTATTTCTTATCATTTTTAAACAGAGAGTACTGCTGATTTTTTATAGCAAGGCGATGGAGCCTCAATAATTTATTAAGGGTTCTTGGAGAAAAAGTAGCCTGCTCCAAGTAATTTGTATTTACAAAATAACTCAAATCTCAGCAGATCAAAGACAGAAACTCCACTAACTCTTAGCAAGTAATTTTCCCCAGCAAATTCCTTCTTCTATCCCTGAAGAGGGCAGAGAAAGGCAGCTAATTCCATGTTCCATCAAGCAAGTGAGATAATGCACATTCTCCAGAGAGATTTTTGTTACAGACTTTCAGTTGAGAGTTGGATATTTTGAAGCCAGTCCTGGGTCCTAAGAGTGTGTATTAGTGTGGGTTTCCTTGTGACATATCTCCTACATTTCTATAATCTCAGTGCTCTTTGCTAATTGGAGGGATTGCTTCAATTTAGATTATACCCAATGGTCCCTGAAGCCAACAACCACAGCCAGCAATCAATACAAACTTGACCTCTTTTTCCCCTGTAAGGTAGAGCAGCAGAGGAGAAATGGCATTGCTGTTAGAGGCACCATTCTTACAGGGCACAACCTCCAAAGCAGATTAGATACGGTCACTGCTGATGGGAGAGAACTGTCTGGTTTACTCTGTCAGAGAGAAAATGGGAAGAAACTCGAGCCATGCAGCTGGATACCCTTAAGCAACTGGAGGGATTTGTCTAAAATCTAGCTTAGCCTAATCATCAGGTCTAATGTAAATGAACTTATGCCTAAATTTTGAAGAAAGCTGAAGCTTTGTGAAAATAGTTTGTATGAAACAAATTTCAAACGCAATCCCAAACCTTGGTTCTACCTTGCCACAAAACAGAGTCCAAGTCTGCATTTTATATTGACTTCTGAATCTGAGAATAGATAATACTGACAACCATCAATTTCCTCAAAATATGTTCCTTCCATCCAGTTCCTCCAAGAGTAGTATTGAAGTACAGATCCAAAAAGTATTTATGGATAACAAGTACTTACATGTAACCTTTGAATTTATTGAGATCATTGTTTGGCATTTCACAGATGATGGTGTTTTGGAAAAATTCTGGTTCAAACACAGTATCCTGGAAGAGAAAACACACTGAGAATGAGTGCCAAATCCAATGAGTATTTGAAATGCTCATTTAGACATTGGAAGGATGTCTTAGGAAAGACTTAATTTAGACCACCAGAGCTGGAGCACTTGCCCTAGAAGGAGAGACAAAGACATTTTAGCCCATTCATCCTGAAGCAAAGCTTCAGAAGGGCTGAGTATTTCCTCCTCTTGGAATAACAACTGGTTAAATGAAATGAAGAAAATGCTGTGTATTGTACAAGACATCACAGATGCCTTGTCTAATTACTGAAAACTGTCTCCATTTAAAGTGAATATAGTAAAGATAGTAGATTTAGGTTAAATATTAGGAAGAAATTCTTCCCTGTGAGCATGGTGAGGCCCTGGCACAGACTGCCCAGAGCTGTGGCTGCCCCATCCCTGGAAGTGTTCAAGGCCAGGCTGGACAGGGCTCTGAGCAGCCTGGGATAGTGGGAGGTGTCTCTGCCCATGGCAGGGGCTTAGAACAAAATTAAGGTTCCTCCCAGCCCAAACCATTCTGGGATTTTATGGTTCTATGAAATATTCAGATTACTTATAAAAGAAAAACAGTTGTCAACCAAGAGCAAGCTCAAATGAAAATAATTTCAGGATTTAACAGGATTTTTGATTATGCTAGAAGATTTATGTTACTGTCCAGGATGGTATAATTGTAAAGAGACCACACATTTGAATGACTGTGTCATAATCAAAGAAACCTAAAAGCAAGACTAACAGCATAAACCCACCACCACCCAACCCTAAAATGGACAAACAAATCCAGAAGAAGGCAGGCAGTAGAATAAACTCACACTGCTGGGCGAGACAAAATGAGACAAAGATTTTCAGGCCAAGGACTCATTCAGAATTTGGAGTTGAGCTGAGTCACATGATTTCACTTGAGTTCCCAGAGTTCAGGGAAATGGCTTGGGGTTTGGACTGCATGAAGCAATCCAGAAAGCAGACAGAATGAGAGGTACTTGACTGCCATAAGTGGTGATTTAGTCTTAGCTGAAAAATACATAGAACTCTGATTTTTGATTAAGAAAATGTAACAAAAATGGGATGTGATAAATGTGAAAAATAATAATTATTGCTATGCCACAGAATTTTTAAAAGAACTGAAACTCACTTAATGCAAAATCCTCTGTTAGGAAAGCTGGAAATCACATCTGCTACTGGGTCTCCCTAACTTTTTCTAAAGTGAGCACTGTGCTTTAATTTTTGCATTATTTTTTTCTCTCTTGTTATTTTGTCATAAATTATACATATATTCCTTTTTAAAAATATGTACATATATATAAGTACAAAAAAGTAGAGAATATTATTAAAAATTTTTGGAGGAGATAGAAAAGCTTCAGGAATATAAGGACATTTTGCATACTTTCTGACCCATCTGGCTGAGCATTCTTAGAATACCTGTTAAGAGAGAACTTTCACCTCTGCTGAATCTTGCTCAACTCTGTGAACTCAACAGGAAAATCAGTTCATATTTGGATTTGCTAGAAGTATTTGTACAACAGGAGAACAGGAGATAAAAAAGTCACCTGGAATGTTCATTGCTAAAAAAGAAAACTATTAGGCTTCTAGATAGAAAGGGGTACAGAAGAATGTTTATTGTCACAATTTTTTTCTCTTTTGATGACACGAATATAAAATTTGAGACTTCGAGTTAGAAAATGTCTTAAAAGGGAAAAAAAAAAATCCTTTCTCTCGGTCATTTACAGAGAATTGCATTCAGTATTCCTAAGCATATCACAGAATCACAGAATGGTTTGGGTTGGAAGGGACTTTAAAGATCATGTTGTATAAGCCCTGCCATGGGCAGGGACGCCCCTTCCTCTAGCCCAGTTTAACCTGGCCTTGGACCCTTCCAGGGATGGGGCACCTGAAACTTCTCTGGACAACCTGGACCAGGGCTTCACCCCCCTCAAAGGGAAGAATTCCTTCCTAATATCTCATCTAAACTTACTCTGTCAGTTTGAAGCCATTCCCCCTTGCCCTGTCCCTCCAGGATCTTGTAAGAAGTCTCTTTCCACCTTTCTTGCATCCTAAACTGAGGAACTCACCTCAGCTCATACCTGCTCCCTCCCTGTTTAAAGAGTCACTTTATAGACAGAATTACATCTGAGGGGGGTTTATGCAGTTCATAAATCACAGGACTAAGCAAAGCTCAAAGAACAAGGAAGAAGCTGGCACACTAAAACCTGCACATAAAAAGGGCTTTTATCCAACGCAGTGTTTACACAAGCACACGGCAGCAGCAGGGGGGTAGAGCTGGGTTTGCCAGCTCTGACCTCCCTGAGCACTGCCTGCCACCACGGCCAGGACTGCATTCACTCTGCTGATGTAACAGGAGCTCTGCAGAGCAGACATTCCTGGGCATGCACTTTATCTGAGTAACGACTCAAAGTCTAAAGGAAATCACCATGAATAGGCAGTCTGGGGCATCATCTAGCACGTGGGTGTTTTCTGATATAATGGAAGACCTCACATTACAAACAACTGAGGCAAAAGTTTGCATTTTGTGTAAAGGTAGAGCATCCTGTTCTCCTCCAAAAGGAAAAATAGATAGAAAACTTAACATGTAGATTAGAACTACATGACAAAAATGCAACATTTAAAAAAATGTTAAGTAGCCAGTTTACTGTTTTTCTGCTAAATCTCTACATATCAAAATTTCCAGTGTTTCTCAGGAACAAAACCTCTCCCTAGTCATCACTGGAAGGCACTGGCAAAGGCCTGTGCTATGTGCTGTGGCATCCACAATAGGAGAAAGAAAAGCCCTTAATAGTCTGCAAAGTGATTTCCATTTGAACAACAAGCAAATAACACTGGAGCACAGCACCTGATCTCAACTGGCCACAGAAATGGTGTGCCTTAATTTAATGTCTGATTGCTCTCTGGCAGCTGTGTCCCACACAGCAGTAAGCCCAAAAGATCTTCCTAGTGGCACTGGTACTAACTGCTAAAAAATTAATGTAATTCCTAGAATTATCTGTGAGGTTTTATTTCCTGTCTGCTGGCATGATTCCAATGGAATAAAGTTTTCCTCCTCACATGCTAACACTCCTTACATTTGTTCTGGGTTATTTAAAAAACTGCCCTACTGTGCTTTTAAGATACTTGAAAATGTAACATCTCTCCCTAAGTCATATTTTCTGGTTTACTTCAGGTTTATCCAATATGAGCCATGTGAATATAGCACTAAAGTGGAAAAAGGAAATGATACTGTCTATGAAAAAGAAATGGTGATTTTAAGAATTCGAACTGAATCACAAACTGATTTAAAACTTTTTTTTTTTTTTTTTTTTTTTTTTTTTTTTTTTTTTTTTTAATTTTAATTTACCTTGAATTCTCATTAAACTGCTCCATGAACTCCTACCCAGGAATCCATCCCCTAAATGTTCCAACCCAGAGTGCCTTAGAGCAGCCCCCAGGTGAGCTCCCGCACCTCCACCTGCCTATCAAACGAGGGTGGTGCCAGCCACAATGGAGACACAGAATCCCCGAGGAAACCCACGGATGCCTTGGCAGGGGACCACGAGCTTTCTGCCGGTCGCCACGCAGAAATAACCCCCTCTGTGGCCACCCTGCAGCCAGAGGTGCCCAGGGGCTCCTCTCGCACACTGACCCGGCTGCCGAGCCCCCCCACCACCCGGCGCTGCTTCAGGTTGGTCTCCCCGTCGAGGCTGGCGGTTTCCAGGTGGCAGATGCCGCTCTGATCCGAGGAGTGGAGCAGCAGGATGTCTGCCGGGATGATCTCGTTACACTGCAGCTGCACGAAGTCCCCCACTCTGACGTCTTTCCAGCACTTCTCCACGTAGGCATGCTCCTCCCTGTTGCATCAAAAGCACATCGTGGGTGATGAGTGACAGCAGGAAAGCAGGACTGCTGGGTTTGGGGCTTCCCAAAGAGAAAACAGGGATGGGGGCACTCAGCCCTGTTTTGGAAGGACAGAGCGCAGAAACTAGAAATTAGTGATTCAGACACTTCCATAGCACCACTTCCCCCCACGTCACTTTCAAACTAAATCTTTACATGGAAAAAAAAAAAAAAAATTACTACAATTCTCTTTCATTCTAGCACTAATCCTATATAATCTGCAAAGCAAAATATAGGAGGCAGTTCAGACTAACAGAGGTATTTTTGAGTATCTTGCTGAAGAAATTTAGATTATTGTTTTTGACTGTGACTGTTTCCTAGATACTTTCCAACATCAGCATATAGATCCTGAAAGAAGCAAGCTGATACCTCAGCCACACTTGCTTCAGGTCTTCCTAGTTTGTAATCTCAAGAAGTAGTTACAAATCTTGACCTTCATGCACAGAAACAACTTCAAAAGGTAGAAAAGCTGATGAATGATCTCTTACTATTAAGTTAAAAAAATACAACAAGAGCCCAAGTTTAATGGAAAAATTAAAGTGAGAAAAGAAGAGCTTCTAAATTAACAACAAATTTAATAAAAAAGTAAAAGAAAAAGAGCCTATGGGGTCCAAGGAAAATAAATTATTATTTCATCAATGAACTAAGTTCAATAAATAGCAGACTTTTTTTTGACATTGCATTTTCAGTAATTAATCCTTCAACTGCTCTTAACCATCTAAGCAGACCAGAAACTACACAATAAGCTTTAAAATTAGTTAATAGGAAAAATGCACTGCAAAAACAGCTTGGTTCCTCTAGCTCCTTGAGAGGAAATTATTTTTTCAGTATGAATAACTGAATCATTTTATGCCTTGCTCTGTGAGAGGGAAAATGCTCATGATACTTTACCAGGCAGAAAATAAAAGTCCTTTTGTAATGACTCAGAGTCTCATTTTTGGTTAAGTTTTTAATCACGCTCATCTATTGCATGGAGAATACTCTCTTTCATTGAAGTGCTTGTATCATGAGGAGGGGAGCAGTGATAGAAGAGATAAAGTGTTTTGCTGCAGTTCAAAGCACCCATCCAAGCACTGCTCCACAGCCTGGCCCAGGGCTGCCTCCTCATAACCTACTTTCCTGCTCTCTGCAAAGCAGGGCCAGCCCCAGAGCTGCCAGGCAAACCCTCCCTCTTGGCTGGTGCCCTTATCTGCAAAACAGCATCAACTAACAGTTACCTGTACGGCTTATGCAAGAAGTTAAATTCTGCCCATTTCCCAGTAGTATTCACTTTTTATTAAAAAAAACCAAACCCCAACTTAATTATTTGAATCCCTTTACTGCTGCCGTTGAAGCACTTACTAAACAATGGGGTTGTAGCAATATTGTTTTCGTTTTACATTAATTTTTGTTTCCTGATTTTTTCATTCTTCTTATTTTGTCTGATTCTGCTTACCCACCTGTCCTTTTTATTTTGCATAACAACAGACATAAAAGACCTCACTGAAGAACAGAGGTTTGCTGTAAGTTAATTAGATGTTGCCATGCATTTTTTAAAAAAAAAAAATCTAGCTAAATTTCTATTTGAAAAGTGTTTTAGCAAGTGTATGCTGAGTACTTACTAAATCCTCTACAAAGCATATACCAAAGTAATATAACAAATTAACTATGTAACTACCAATCCTTTCCATTTAATTTCCTTCTGGATAGGACTACTTAATTTGTTTGTTTAAAATATGAAAGAAAGAGTACGAGATCAGTTTAGAGGAAGTAGATGTCTTGTCTTGCCATCCTAGACATTTGGTGCCATTTATAGTTTGCATATAATGTTTACTGTGGCTTCTGCAGGGCAATCCTACCTCTCTGTACGTCAGCACTTGCACAATTCAGAAGTTTACAGAGCATATTTCTGATTTTGTCCACTCATAAAATGCTATAGAAAGGCCCTGTCCAGCTGACTGTGTTCCACACCAGCTGAAAGAAACCAGAGTAGCCCACATAAAACACAGAAATCACAGGGTTGTAATTTTTTTTCCATAGCTCCCTATGAAATCTATATTACATGTAAAGCTTCAGGGTTCTACACGATCACTAATTACAGAGGAGACAGTGAGTCAGAAAAGTCAAATGACCTCTTTGAGATCAGAGGAAAAGCCTTACTTAGCACAGGCACTACAGTTCAGGGATTGCTAGAATCCCAAACCTGTGTTCAGGTGAACTGTCACTCTACCCCAATGAGTATTCAAAGAACACACATTTTCTGCTCCTGAAGAAAACTCTTCCTCTGAACCTGTAAGATTAAAAATTTGATTATATTATAAGATTAATAATTAAAAAATATAAAAAAAAAGTACAAAGCTTTTCTACAACTTCGTAGAATTACCAGTGGATGAAAAGAAGCAAAGTACTCTGTGATGAAACTGGTGCACCCCATGGCAGCACTGTCCTAGTTGTCTAACAAGATTTTTCAGATGAAGCAGTTTCCTTTCAGCAATCCCTGTAACTGGGAACACTGCCCATTTTCTGCTCAGTGATTAAAGTTAATAGCACAAGCTCTGGTTGCTAAATAAACAGAGAAGCTTAATAAACCCAAGATGGTCTGATGAGAAACATACAAGAAGGGCAAGTGTATTGAACCAATAAAATAAACAAGAAGTGGTGATTTTCAGTACGTGGGAATTTGGATACTTGATTCTTATAGCATGTGGTATCAGGGCTGCAGCACACTGAAGACAAAATGTAAAATAAAAGTTCCTCTTTTCTCCTTTACCAGGCAATTTATCAAAAGCACATTCAAAAAGCGTTCCCTTGCTAATAGATATCATGATGCCCATCAGATGATATTGCCAATGAAAAGAGACCTTGAACAGTTAAAATTATGCCTGCCAGGACTGTTATTGAACTCATCAAATGTGAACAGAAAGCCTGAACAAAACAGATTTTATGAAGTCATTTCTGGGAAAAAGAAAGGACCATTAAAAGTCCTGCTGCAGTTGGAGATCATGGGTGAACTTGAATAAATTATTGACTTTGTGTCAACAATTTTATTTCACTTTCTTGGATTCAATAAAGATAAATTTCAAACAAAAACTGGATCAAAATGCATGGTGCATGGAGTGAAATAAAAATTATTGTACTTCAATACAGAAAAATTAAATAAAATAATTTTTCACATACACTCCACAGCATGTGTGTCTCCTAGATTGTCTTAGAGAAAGATCCTCAGAAATCTTTGCATCTAGAAACATTTTATGAGACGATTATTCCAGTGAATCTTATTCCCTAGAAATACTGCAAGCTCCATCTCGTGATCCTTTGCAGTTCAAAATAAAGATATTGTTTGCTCTGCATTATATCCCCCCAAATTGTCACCAGGTCATGGCACCTAGAAAAATGTATCAGTGTCGTAAATTGAGAAACCTTCATATTTATATTTTGTTGTATGCAAATTTACTAGAATGCTATATTTGAAAATGGCTTCCTTCAAGTGCCACTTATTTTATAACATCACCAATATTCTGGGATCCTGGTTCTACATTGACAACAGGTCTAATCAAACAGCTGCTTACCATTCACAGTCTATTTTTGCAAATAAAAATCTCACAGCTTTATGCTATCAAATATTATATCAGCTTTTATATGCAAACCCCTCACAAAATATTTTTCAAAGATCACATCCACGACCTCACCATTAGGAGCTACTGCCATGAGACAAAAAGCTGACAACAAAAGAGCAGATCTAGGGCTGGAGGAAGGCTCTGGATGGGACGGGAGCTGATTGTGATGCTGTGCCCAGGTGGCAGTGCAGCACAGCTGGCTGCTGCTGTCCTTGGGCTGCAGAGCCTCTCTGAGCAGGGCACTGCCCCAGTGCCCAGGGGTTTGTGCTGGCCCCTGTCTGAGCAGGGCACTGCCCCAGTGCCCAGGGGTTTGTGCTGGCTCCTGTCTGAGCAGGGCACTGCCCCAGTGCCCAGGGGTTTGTGCTGGCCCCTGTCTGAGCAGGGCACTGCCCCAGTGCCCCAGGGGTTTGTGCTGGCCCCTGTCTGAGCAGGGCACTGCCCCAGTGCCCCAGGGGTTTGTGCTGGCCCCTGTCTGAGCAGGGCACTGCCCCAGTGCCCAGGGGTTTGTGCTGGCCCTGTCTGAGCAGGGCACTGCCCCAGTGCCCAGGGGTTTGTGCTGGCCCCTGTCTGAGCAGGGCACTGCCCCAGTGCCCCAGGGGTTTGTGCTGGCCCCTGTCTGAGCAGGGCACTGCCCCAGTGCCCAGGGGTTTGTGCTGGCCCTGTCTGAGCAGGGCACTGCCCCAGTGCCCAGGGGTTTGTGCTGGCTCCTGTCTGAGCAGGGCACTGCCCCAGTGCCCCAGGGGTTTGTGCTGGCCCCTGTCTGAGCAGGGCACTGCCCCAGTGCCCAGGGGTTTGTGCTGGCCCCTGTCTGAGCAGGGCACTGCCCCAGTGCCCCAGGGGTTTGTGCTGGCCCCTGTCTGAGCAGGGCACTGCCCAGTGCCCAGGGGTTTGTGCTGGCCCCTGTCTGAGCAGGGCACTGCCCCAGTGCCCAGGGGTTTGTGCTGGCCCCTGTCTGAGCAGGGCACTGCCCCAGTGCCCAGGGGTTTGTGCTGGCCCCTGTCTGAGCAGGGCACTGTCCCAGTGCCCAGGGGTTTGTGCTGGCCCCTGTCTGAGCAGGGCACTGCCCCAGTGCCCCAGGGGTTTGTGCTGGCCCCTGTCTGAGCAGGGCACTGCCCCAGTGCCCAGGGGTTTGTGCTGGCCCCTGTCTGAGCAGGGCACTGCCCCAGTGCCCCAGGGGTTTGTGCTGGCCCCTGTCTGAGCAGGGCACTGCCCAGGGGTTTGTGCTGGCCCCTGTCTGAGCAGGGCACTGCCCAGTGCCCAGGGGTTTGTGCTGGCCCCTGTCTGAGCAGGGCACTGTCCCAGTGCCCAGGGGTTTGTGCTGGCCCCTGTCTGAGCAGAGCAATGCCCCAGTGCCCAGGGGTTTGTGCTGGCCCCTGTCTGAGCAGGGCACTGCCCAGGGGTTTGTGCTGGCCCCTGTCTGAGCAGGGCACTGCCCCAGTGCCCCAGGGGTTTGTGCTGGCCTCTGCCCCCTCCCACCCCACAGGAGGGTGCTTCTGCCAGCCCTCAGCCCCTCGGCCCAGCAATGTCATTGAGCCATGGCCAGCCCTGCACCCAGCCCCAGCCTGTCCCCACAGCTCCAAACTCTCATATTTTTGTATCATACCATACAATTCCAAATTCCTCAATAACAGTTCCTATCTTAGGTACTTAAACTGCCTACAGCATCATAACAAGTAACTTATTTTCTCAATGACACAAATCTATGCTCAATTTCTGTAACCAACTGATGCTTACATAAGTTTTAAGTAAGTACCAGAACTTTATAAATGTATTTTTTTGTTCATATAAATGTTTTTTGATTTCTTTTAACTTACTTTTGAAGAAATAAAATAGACAGAAACAGCATGTTGCTTAGTTTTTACTAGGTTAATTTTGTAAATTGTAGATTATTGTATTTAGGAAAATGCTTTTTTTTTTTCTTTTTTTAAACTTCCTTGAACAAAATACAATTGTTACAATTCTTCCTGGCACCAGCTGGAAGGAACAGATAATTTCAAGGCCACTCAATTGATGTCTCCTAATCATTAGCATTAATTTCTAGGGTCTCTCATTAACTTCTGAAGTTTCTGGAAAGCACAGCCTACATCACTTTTTTTGATAGTCATATCCTTGTATGACCATGTAGCTCTTGAGGTCACATGGTAGAAACCAGCCACTCTCCAAGTTTTAATGGTGTTTTAAAAGTTCAGACAGTTAGGATGAATCGTAATGCCATGAGGGCATGATTCTGCAGGTCTCTGAGCCAAAGCCAGAGATCCTTATTTATTTGGTCTTAATGTTTAGTCATTAGCTCCTGCTGCTGTCTGCTAAACCATTGCACCTTTTCTGTGAGGCAGCTTTAAATGCCGTGGCAGGTAATAGATCTTGAAGAAAGATCTGATAAAGCAATACAAGAACCAGTGGAAGCTTTAGTAATGTATTTTATGGATTTTCTTCCTCAGAGACCAAGGATCCTCACTGTAGCAATACACCCTGACTGACAACAATTACCAGCTCACTGCCCTTCCACTCTCAAGTGGTGCTGCTGGATCAGCTGAGAGTTGGTTTGCAATTGGTCAGTTCAGCATATCCCATAGTTCTTCACAATGCAATTATCACATCCCTCCTAAGGTGTTTTAATTTCTTCATGATTTTGGTACCACTGGTTTCAGGCAGTGTCATGGTGACATAACACACCTGAGTGTTCTGTTGGTTAAGGACATTTTCTCAGCTCACTGGGAGGTTGAAGAATGCCTCAAGCAGAAGACTGCAGTCAAACTCACTGCGAATTTAGGTATCCACAGCTAAACCAGGTACAAAATGTCCATAGTACATGAAGTACAGACAAAAATTACAGGGATGATAGAGCAGAGAATGCCACTGCCAGAGAACAACACTCATGTTTGATGTTGGGCAGGGGTGTAGGAGCTTGTAACTAATCTGAGTACGTGCTTTGTGGCTGTCACAGCAATGCACCTGTTCAGGAGGTCTTCAGCCTCCAACAGAAGAGATTCCTGCACTGCTCAGGGAAGGTACCACTGAGGTTTAGAAGCCTTGATCTCACTATGCCCAAGAAAACTGATTGCAATTTTGCCTGTGGTGAGGTTTCAAGTGGGACACAGGCTTCAGAGTTTTGTTTTTTTTGTGTGTATAAAATGAACCTGCTAAAGCCTCCAGGAGGGTCCAAGTCTTTAAAGTTATGCTTTGTCAGAAAACAAAAACAATAAAGCAGAAAGAGAAGGCTCTTTAACAAGTGAAAACTCGGTGCTGCTGACCAACACTTCAAATTAAAGTGTTGGCAAGAAATCTTTCTGCTCGCTGTGCCCTTGGCAGAATGGGATTTTCCTCTCATCCTGTTTTCTACTTTAGAAACTTTTGGGTTCACCTTGGGTGGAATGGCTTGCTTATGATATTTCTGGTCCAGAGAAAAATTGGGTTTTTTTTAAACTCTGAGATTTGACAGCAGGTCAATTCCTGTTTTCAAACATGCCCCCCACCCTTTCCTCTGCTTTCTTCCAGAAAATGCCCCATATCTCTGTTGAGCACTGCATCCCTGCCAGTCCCAGGCACTATCCCAGGCATGGGGAGCATCCACGGGAGGTACAATCTCTCCTCTGTTCAGAAATCCAGCTGAGCAGAGCATAGGAAGGAGGTTCAAACAGAAGGGCAGCCTTTGCCTTTGCTGCCCAGCTTCCCACAGAAACATAAAGTACCCTGTATGTATGGTCACCTGCAGGCAAGCAAATCTCCATTGCAGTCAGAGAAAATTGCAGCACAGAATTACAATACTTCAATCGATTGAAAAATTCTAGTTCTCTTTCAAAACAGTGGGTCCTGATTAAGCCACTTCCAGTTTTTCAGCTGTTGGCAGTTCTGATTTCGTGCAACAGTTACGAGCACTTTGTTTTTCCTTCTTTCTAAACCTCTGCTCTAGGGCTAACCCAGAGTTAGTGCTGATGCAAAAATCTTTAAACGTTCTAAAACCTTACACTAAGCAGACAAAGAGTCAGAGTGAAGGCCAGACTAAATTCTTAGTACCACAGACATCAGTGGACTTAGAGAGGAGGGGGAGATTGATGCTTGTAGAACTACTTGAAAACCACAAGGCCTGAAAGAATTACAGAGGAACTTTCTATGGGAAGATTAATCAGCCTACCTAATTTAGGATTCCTGTTGGCTTACCTACTTCTCCAAAAAGCCCACAGGATGATTCAAGGCATATAAACAAGGTTTCTCGGAGTCACTGTCTCAGATATCTGAATTTAGGTCCTTAAAATTAAGAAATATGAATAGCTTAAATAATAATGCTTTTGTGGCTGCTGCTGTGCCATACTGAACTGTGCATAGCCCTTGCATTTGCATCTTAGTGTCTACTAAAACACTGAGGAAAAAATAGGTTTAATCTCCCAAAAATGTGAAATTGGCACAAAAACCTGTCTGGATGTTATGGAGTATTTATGGAACTTGATATAACCCTTGGGGTATACCACAGGCAAGCTATATAATAATTACATATCAATTAGTTCCTTGAATATTATAGAACTTAAGAAAATTGAATAATAGCTTTTAGCAGCTATTGCATTGACATTCACTTTCAGGTTTGTGTACCCTATTCAGTGCTGAAAACTGAAGAGAATTTAGAAAAAAATAACCACGGTAGGTTTGGAGGGACTGACTGACAAGGAAGATGAAATAGCAATTTGTGCCAGTCTGGACTAAAAGGTCTCTGGATGTTGCATGTAGGTAAAATCTTATAAAATGAGGGCCTTGCTACCCTTGTGAAGCCATGGCTCAGGTCTGCTGCTTAGGCTAAGCAGACCAGGACGTTGGGAAAGAGACTCAGCTGAGTTAGGGCTAGGAAAACAAGTTACATCACTATTATGTGTTCACATCGGGGTGTATGAATTATATTTGTTATGATTTAAAACTGTGTAACTGGTAAAGGCCTAACTACTTAAAAAGGGCTGGATTTTGCAATAGAGAGGCTCACCTTTGCATCTGCTTGGGGACTCTGTGTCACTGCAGACCCTCACCCACATCTGGGTGCAATGAAGTGAGTATGATAAAAATCACACATATTTGAAGATTGCAATTAACTGTTATGGATGGAGTCTAACTAATTAGGGTTCCATAAATCAGGTGACTTGAGAAATTTAAATGCAGTTAAGGAGGGATAATAAACAATAATGTCAGAGAAAATGATTTGGCATATTTTAGTAATGGAAGTCCACCTCGTTTGGAAAATTTTAAAGTAGACGAAGTATATTTTAAAGAACACTGTGAGAAAGCAGGCATTTAAATAAAGGTCTGTACCATCTGCAATTCAGTTTTTTGTTCTCTCCTTTTGGTGCTATGCTATTCGTTCCAACAGCACAGCAGTTTGTCTACAGAGCATGACTCAAACAAAAGTTTTGGTTCCAAAATTACAAACTCCTCAACCAAACATCTAGGTTATTGCATCTCCCCAAGACACTTTAATACCTATTACTTGTTTCTCATTTTTTCAATTAAACATTCTTTAAATACACTACTGGAAGTGTCTTTTCTTAATTTGACCAGCAGACTAGATTTCCCATTTCAGCTGATCTCTGTGAAAAGAAAATTAGAATAATTATGTTTACAGGCCAGCCTATTTAATTTTAATTTCCCTTGCTCTAGGTTGAAAGAATGCAAGTTACTGCATTTCCCCTGGTGTTCAAGAACGTTTTGGAGAACATTCAGTATCTGGAAAAGTTTGTTTTGCCTTCGTGTTTCTTTTGGAACAGGTGGAGAGTCCTTATTAAAACCTGAAATAAAGACAACAACACTCCAAGATTACCTCTTAAAATCTAAGTAATATTTCATCTATGATGGAAGATCAGTTCCTCTGTTAGAAATAACCTTTTGCTGCCACAAGATCAAAAAAATTTGCAGTGTCCCAAAAAGACTTTCACCTATGTTAAAATAATTACCTATTTTCATGATTCATATCACGAAAGAAGAAAATAAGACATCATGCCCTTCCATGACTTTGCAGCTAGCAAGAAGAACAAGAAATATCAGCTTCCCAAAGCACCAGAGAAACCAGATTGAAATTATTCATAATATAATAAGTTGTAGTGACTGATCTGATGGCAATTGTTATTACACACAATTTTTCCAGACAGGATGAATGCTGTAGTCTGAGGCTTTTCTCATTTTCCTTTCTCTTACACCACCTTTTTGGGTCATAAAACTTTGGTGAAAGACAAGACTGATTCATAGATCAAAATCTTTTTTGTGGGATGGAATAACCAATTTCAAGGCAGGCCTGTCTCGTGTTTCTACATTGAATCTGGATCTGAATATATGTTGTAATTCCATGGTGAATATTTTTCCCTTTTACAAAACAAGTTCTACTGTATTCCCTACCTCTCATGTTCCCATGGTAAAAGGCTTTCAGATCTAAACTGGCACGGTTTCTGTGTGTAAAGAGAAAGTAAATAAGATCCCTTTGTGGAGTTATTTATTAGCACCTGCTGCCCCACTTCTTTTTCCTGTAGTGATTTTAACACGTATTAACAAGTAATCCATTGCCTCATAGGCTAATGCAACACTGGAAAGGCTAGAACATTCAACCAGACTGAAATTTCACAGATAGGCAGAAGAGGCAGCTTGCCACCCTACCCAAAGAGCTACAATTATTGACAGTCTTCACCACGGAAGAGATCTTAAATCCACAGTATTCAAAAATTGTAAAATTCCGGCTATTAAAAAAAAAAGTTGGCAAGGAGAGGAGTGAAGTTTTTTTTATAACAAATCATTTTCCATATGTGGGCCTAAGTTTAGCCCCTAAACAAGCAAACCTATTGCTTTCCTGTTTAACCAGCAGGACATAAAAATAAAAATCTGACAAACAACATGCAGGAGAAGCAAACAGAACTGCCAGCCCCATATGATAAAAGCCAGAGTTCTGCAAGATCTTGCTCATGGAAGCACATGTTATATAAAACCACTGTTGATTAATTTGAGGGATGACAGGCACATTCATGGAGATGGAAAGTTTTGCACTTCTGAGTCCCAGATGTGATATTTTATATTTTATATTTTATCAGGGAGAAGTCATTTGCTACTTTGCTGAGGGAACAGTTTTGATACAATAAAACATAATTTTCAATCTTCTGAATGTCCTAAAAGCAAGAAGCCATGAAACACTTTGAAGAAGTGAGCCCAGACACACGTAGTTAATTTATTTAGAGGTGACTAAACAGAGGCATATATTACTATCTTTCATTTCTAGACTGTTTTTATAGGTTCATTTTACATACTGCCCAAGAAAGAAAAAATAACTGAAAGCTAGTCAACGATGTAGAGTATAAAATAAAATGTGGTTCAAAGGGCCAGGTTTTTAAGCAATTTCTTGACATCTAGGAATGCAAACAATTCCTGTGACAGATCTTGTTCTGTGCTACCTTACATCAATGGAATTAAATCCTCTTGAAAATATCAGAAATTTAACTGCTTGTGGCTCTTTAAGCACCTATTTTCAGGACACTGTATGTCTAAGAGGATGATAGACACACCAATATAATGAAACTCAAACTTAACTTCCCAGTACAAAAATGCTTAAAAACAATCAAACAAACAAACAAACAAATATCTTTCCCTGTATGTGAACAAATACCAGGTGATATATAGTGGCCATGACTTTTCCCTATTTAACCTAGTGGCTGTGATTTTTCAGCAGTTATTTATTAATTTTTTTAACAAAAAGCCTTGCCATTGATAAAAGATCTTGAGCCAATATTTTTGGTAATAAAAAAAGCTATACAAAGCTTACCTGCTGTAAATGTAGCATCCCATATGATTGATTTCTTTGTCTAATTTATACCTCCGGAAGTCCTCCCAAGCATCTTTAATGGCTGTAATGGCCATTATAACACAAATGGGGATCACAGACACCTCTGGCTGGAAAGCATTCACCACTGGCACAAAATTCAGCAGTGCAATGAACACAAAATAAATATTGGCAAAGCGGTGAAACTGCTCATAGATATTTTTAGGGAGGAAGGTCAAGATGGTATATTTTGTGGTCTTAATTTCATTGGAGTCATAGTGTCTGTTTGGATTTTCCTTCCCCTTCTTGCTTCCAAAGGGCAAATTGGAGATGATGACACGTTTATTTTCATTTTTCTTCTTTCTTTTCCTTACTTTTCCTCTCTTCTCCAACTCCTCATTTTGGATTTCCGTGTCTGAAGCACCACACTGGCAGCAAGTTTCCTTGAAAAAATGGTTCTTCCATATCATTGTGGAGAAGCAGCCTGGAACAATTTTCCTTGACATCTTGCTTTTCTTTCAAAAAGTAGCTCCAAGTTGAAACCCAACGAAGTTAGAAGAGTCCAACAGTCCAAACGAACTTCCAAATTGTGGAGAGGAGGGTTGAGAGGTCCAAAGCCCAGGGCTGCCTCTTCCACTGCAGCCTCCTCCTACCCAGGGACAGGGATCATCCTGACTCAGCTGCACCAGCTCCTAGAGCCTGCCGGGGCGGCTCCCGTTGCCAAAAGCATCCTGAAAGGTTTGTTCTTCCTGTCAGCAGGCGCCTGCAGGCCCTGCTGAGACCATTTCCCTGGCAGTAACTCTGCTCTCATGAAGAGTCTCTGCTTTAACACAGAGCAGTGGCAAAGCTCAGAACACACACACGATTTTCACAGGGTGCTCGGGGAGTTTCAGAATCACTTTACAACCCTGAGAGTTGCCAGGAAGCTCAAAGGTAATGGGCAGAGCTCTGCGTCCCAGATGTCAACAAAAGATTGCTACAAGCCTCAGTGCGGAGAGCATTTGTTTTTTATTTCCTCTATCTATTATTTGTTTTCATGGCCATAACATGGATTATTATTAAACAAACAACTAACCCCCATTCCCCCAAGCTAAGTAAACCCATGATTTTGTGGTCAGATAAATCATACACAGACATAAGCGAGTGAAGTGCAATGTATTTGGATTGCCCCTCAGCCTGATCCTTCTCCCTGATAGACCCCAAACCTTCCTCTCTCACCCAGATACCCCTTCCCCTTTGATCCTTCTTCCTCTGACACGTATGTCAGCACAGATGAGGGCTAATTTACAGAAGGGCTAATGACATGTATGCAGACCATAGCAATTTTTTTCTCTGTGGCCTGTGCTTAAGTGCAGGTGAAAAAAGGAAAGCACACAAATATTTAGAGTTATTTTAAATGAAAACTCCTATTTGCTTCATGGTGTAGTGACAAGTTAAGCAGTCTCACTTTACTACTTGGACAAGAAACTCTGATGAAACGAAATGTTGCAATAAGAATTGCAGGGAAAATATTCCTTCCTTCTGAGTCAGTATTGAGCAAACAGCTTCCTGCAGGTGCTGCACCAGCTCCAGGGCCAAGCCAGGCTGCATTGATCTCTCTGCTTACTGAAGTCCAAGAACTGTTTTCATCTCCTGATTATGACTGACCGTGAATGTAGTTGATCATTAATTTCTGTATTACTGGTTTTAGTGTGAAACACCCGAAAGACATTGTTCCAATTTTCCGTGCAGCCTTAGTTTTCTGTTCCAGACTTGAGTAAATTCCATTTATCCTCCAGATCCTTCTGCCAGCAGGAGAGGATGTTGTGTGTGTTGGCAAGCTGCTCTGAAAACTTGGAATGAAATCCTGTATGTATCAGCACACACTGTTGTGATATGAAACAAAGCCTCAACAATATTGAGATGATTTGAGTGAGATAAATAAGGCATTTGTAAAAGTAGAAAAAATATTTTGGAATGGTTTTTCCAAACTTACAGTATTCTGAAAGGTCAGGGAGGGAGTCACTGTAAAATCAGATGAGCAGTTTCAACTACAACAGAAATAAGGAAACAAATAATTTGTTGTCCCTGAAAATCAGCCTTCTGATTTGTTTTAGTATAGTGGAGTCAGTTCTCATGAATTGTAAGATAAACAAGGATCATATTTGCATTCCTTTGTAAAAGATATCACCTGATGGACTTCTCCAGTGACCAGTGGAGATGGAGGTGGGAACTTTTCTGTCCAATCTCTGGTCACTGTCCAGAAACTTATAGATACGAGGTCAACAATAAACTGGAGACTTCCTTTCTTCTTCTCTGCCCGAACCCCTGTTGTGTGTGTTGCTGTGTGTTTCTATCTGTGTCACAGTAACAATAATTGATTTAGTTTACTTACTTGCTGTATACCTTGGTTTTAGTGAAGTTTATTGTCTTATCATACTGGTATTTTCTGTAGTCTTCAATGGCATCCTTAATCATACTGGCAAGCAGCACCACAACCAGAGGCAGCATCGTAATCTCCCTGTGGAAGACTTCCACTTGTGGGAACCAGTTCAGAACCACCAGGAAGAAAAAGTAAAGATTACTCAGCCTGAAAAGGTATAAAATAAATTAAAAGTAGTCAGAAATTAGAATGCATCCTTTCCTTAAAGAACAACCCCCATTCTGTGTCAAAGGAACATTAATAATTTCACTCCTCTACCCTCCTTTTCTTTCCTCCACAATGAATTAGCTGCTTCACCAAGATGCTAACTTTTTGTTTAGAAGAGCCTGTGACATACATTTTCATACTATTATAGCTAGCTCCAGTTTTCTCACATGTTAGAAACACTATTTGTCTCTGGGATCTCCAAGGTCTTTAACCACTTCAGTCTTGAAAATAAGCACTAAATTAAGGAAAAGGCAAACAAACCTTTAATAACCAATGAATTATAGAAATGTTCTCATCAGGAATCCATGAAGGATTCTGCAAATGGGCAGGTCAAGCTAGGAACGGGCCATTCTAATATACAGAATGAAAATTTCAAAGCTAGAGATGGATATACAACTTACATTTCACTTTATTGTGATGATGGTTCCCTAGGCATTTTTCTGACTTGAGTCTTTATGCTGGGGTGTTTCATATAATTTTAAACCACCACTTGGAAAAAACCTGACCTTGCACATACATATATACTATTTTTACATCAGTAGACAGTTACTTTGTGACATTAAAAATATATCAAAATTGAGCTGTTGAAATCCACAGAATTTTACAGGTGTCTCAAAACATCCAATGAATTATTTTTGTGCTCTATAAATCAGAGGTTTATGCAACACAAAACCAGAAAGATTTTTAAATAAAAAACTTAGTTTTTTACAAGCACTGTTACAGCATTCAATTAAAAAAGCTGGTCACAGCAGTGGTTAAGCATTCCCTGTGCTTGCTTTAATCTGACATTTCAGTGTCAACTGAGTGCCATTTTACAAATTATCATCACCTATGTTTTAGTAGGGTTGCAACAACAAAAGCAGCCCTTCCTCATCACACTCAAATATCACAGTTTCAGAGAGAATTCTTGAATCTCATGGATCATGGAATGAATTTTTTTACCTGTGAAACTGTTCCAAGAGATTTTGGGGCAAAAAAGTGAACCATGTGTATTTTGTGGTCCGTATGCTGTTTCTAGAAAAAAACGTGGAAGTTTGTTTCCAGTCTTTCCACTGTCTCCCATTGTCAGGCACCACAATCCTCCACTTGTTTGGGTCGAGTTTGGGTTTGTCTCTGGCAGAAGACAGCAGTGGTGCTGATTCTGACAGAGCCTGGAGGGGCTGTGAGCTCCCAGGCGCTGCCAGCGGTGCAGAGCCGAGTCCACAGACAAAGCCATGCCCAGCAGGGATGGCAGGCTGAAAGACAAACACATGACAAGTGCTGAAATCGAATTCCATCCTGGTAGAGAACTCCTTTCATGTTTTACAGGCAGAGGTTTAACACAATGACAATTCTCCTGCTCAGTGCACTGCAGGTTCTTCGATCTCAGAACCTCTGCAGAGAATTCACTGAATAAAAGACACAACAAAATCTTCAATATGAGAAAATCTCTTTCTATCTCTGGGGACAAAAAATATCTAAAATCTATTTTCTCTGTCTTATAACAGCAAATTGACAGAGATAAAACCAATTTAACAGTGGTGAACATTGGCTTTTCCTCATGAATCCTGTAAACTATTTTTCAAATTATAAAGTCCCAGCAAATCTATTCAGACATTTTTCTTAAAATGTCTAACTTTCTTACAATACTTTCCCTATACATTCTTAGTTATAATGAGACTGGTTCAGGTGCTGAATCTTAATAGCCCAGATAATAAAGAGCTGCAGCATCAACTTAATCGCATTTACACTTAAGAAACAGTTTTTCAAAGTCTTCAAAGAAACCTGATTTGAAAGGAAAATATGAGCCAGCACTAAGACAATGGATGTTTTATGGGTTGGAGAGATAAAGGAATTAAATCTCCCAATATAATCCTACTATGATAGAACACTTGTCTCTGGTTTGCTCACACATTCACAGCTGCAGGTGTGATCCAGTGTGGGCTCCAGCACACAAGGGGCTCAAGCTGAACACTGCAAAACCTCACCAAACAGCAGGGGTCTGAGACTGGGAGCTGCCACACAGTGACAAGGCACTAAATGTGCAAAAGCAAACCAAAAATAAAAGGCACTAGCCTTGTACAGCCTCAGGGTTCCACTGAACAAAACCTGTGAACTGAATCCACCTGATTTAGACTGGAGGAAATACAGAGTATGCGACTTTCTTTAGGGAAAAAACCCTTAATCATATTCAAAAATATGTGCATGTTTGAGTCTTGGAAGAAGAGAAAACTACTCTGCCAGTGTGCAAATGAATGAGTATTTGACTGAAATCAAAGTTATATTCAACATATACTAACTTAGAGCCATGTCCTTACAGTGTAACCTTTAAACTGTGGTGATGAAGGATTTTATAATGAAAAGACAGAAATTCCATTGTTGGTGGTTACCAAAAAACACACAGCGAGCAGTGAAAACATTGTAGTAAAATGATGCAACTCAAATTTTCTAGGTTAAAGGCTGGACATCTGGACAATTTTGCCACCTTGTTCTGAGCAATTAACTCCCCAGTTGATTTCAGCTTAAATTAAGATCTGAACAGTGGATGGAAAAGTGACCCAGATACATATTGTTCTACATACATCTTTAACCACATTATACATATATATATATCTTCATAAAAGTTGCAGGTGACAGAGTTACACACTATATCTCAGAGCACCTCATTCTGTATCTGAGAAACATCAAGGTAGTTTGAAATTCCTTAGAACTTAGAAGTGAAAAAAGCAATAATTTCAGGCATATGGCTAAAAATAAAAGCAGACAAGATTAATTAAGGCAGCTTTACACATAATAGAACCGTGTCTTCCACCACTTCCTCTGGGAAGCTCTTTCTAAAGCTTCACAAATCACACTTAGGCAAGCCTGCTTGACATTCAAGAGAGGGGCTCTCTGTACTCCATCCTAACATATTTCTTACTGTATAAATGAAGTAATGAAATTACTTAGTTTTATTCAGTTTGGAAACTGGTCCTCCTCCTGATTGTCTTTGAAGGGCAGGAGTCAAGGAATATCATATCCATGAAGAGAGGCCAATCGCTGCCATCGGGCAGCTGAATGTGTTGCAGGAAATGTAGAGATGTCCTCATAAACCACACAGAGCTAAGTGTGTGCTCTGTGGGGGGATTTACATAACTGCATGCATAATCAAAGCAGCAAGATAATGGCTTTCTTGACCTGTGAACTTCAGTGCTGAGAGTGTGAGAGTGAAAAAGTAGCAGAAGCAAACAAAACTTTTTATTTCAGATCAATGAAAACAAAGAAGATTAAATGTGCCGTCAATGTTAGGAGATCACCTAACAGGAAAGAAGAAAGAACTCAAAGATGCATCCTTCTGTAAAATGACAATTTTCTATAATTCATACTAATTCTCACAAGAATATTCCAACTTACTGGAAGTTTGATGTACTATGCCATCTTCTGTATGGAGGAAATTACTCCTTTGGCAATATGTGTAACATGTCTGTCCCAACTCTTTCTGAAAGAGCTTCATAAAATCCATTTTCTGAAATTCTAGAATATTTTATGCACTTATTCGATTCATATTTTCACAGAGATATCACTGAAAGAACCCGTGAAGTGCGGATTTTTTTCAACACACTTTTATGAAAGTAGTTGGCTTGCCTTCATCTGGTTAGTGAAGCTTCAGCATCACAATTCATATCCTGAAAGAGACAGATCAAGGTGATGCAGACTTTTCCAACACCATTATGTTTGGGATTTGCCATCTATTCCACCTCAGCACAGTGATTACAACAAGTTCTTTTTCCAGTGGTGGCACATTTAGAACTGTCGCAGTCTTGCCTGAGCTCCCTTTTGTCAGTCACTTCTGAAATACTGCCTTCAAAAGGAATCAGTAAGCTCCTGCTTGATTTCTGACTGGGATTTTAAGACTTTCCATGGCACAAGGTCGGGAACAGCAGACAGGGCTGCAAGAGGGTAGATGCAGTACTCACACTATTTCACAAGCTGCATCAAAATGTCTGGAAAATGAAGCAGTAACAAAAGTGTGAAAACCTTTGCACGTCTCCCAGACCTCTCCCAAAAAGCTATGGAAGAAAGTGTGTCCCTGAAATTTTTCAAGATTTCTGATGTTTGATGGAAGGATGAAGTGAACAATACACTGTAAATTAAAATGGTATCATTCACAATGTCATCAGGCAGCTATTGACAAAAGAGAATTTCTTTGCAACAAAAGGAGCACTGGCATACTCTTTCAGAAGTCTGGGTGCTTGTGTCATTGGTAACTTGTGTCATCAGGCAGTTCAGAGGAACAATGAAAGGAAACAATTTTTCTTTGTCATTTGCATGTGGATTAAAATAGCCATCTTCTATTAACTAACAAGAGTGCATGGTGCTATTCCTGGAAGAGACACTTTTTGCCTAACAGTTTTATAATGGTACTGTGAAACAAAGTTCCTGTTTGTGAAAAGCTATTGACAAGCCTGTCTCCTAAGGGGGATTTTGCATATAGAATAAACAACAGCAATGTCTCCACTGCAATAAGCAGCTGTTAAATTTACCTTATAAAAACATAAGCCACCATTCATGTTTTGAAAGGCTCTTTTATTTTCTTCTTCCTGTATTTAATCAATGAATGAAACTTTCATGGTTGGTAAGATTGTGCTACATTTCAGTCCTAAACATCTGTGAAGTCACTGTGCTGTGATTTAGCCTGCACTGTGATAAACTTTCACAGATACCCCTTGCCTGTGTCCATCACATAAAGTACCCAGGGTACATGAACACATTTGAAGAAAAGAGAGAAACAGGATAAATATTCATTCCTTTTGTTAGAAGAGCTGAAAGACACACTGAGCAGAGACAAAGGGAATCACAGTGGCAAGTTCTCTCCAAGTGTGGTTATAGCACGTACAGCTGGATCTGCATATCACAGATGAACTGCCTTATACTTACACACCTCAAGCCTTCTCAGGCAGGCCTGTGTTTATTTTTAAATTATTTTATATACGTTATATTATAATGGGAAGTTGTAGGCATTTTTATGCAACCTGTGAACTTTTTGAGAACTAAAGAAAGAAACCAGAAGGAAGATGGCATGCAGTCTATCATGCAGTATGTCTAGCATGCAGTAGACACAATTTGGCATTTTTATCCCCAAATGCTTTATCTTCTAGTTGTGAGTACTGCAATTGTAAGCCAGCAAAAAGTATTCAGTAAATACTTCCCTTGATTGGAAAAGGGGTGCTACAGCACAGCACTATGGTGTTTTCCTTTTGCATCCTTGTGTCACACTGTAAAGAGCCCTTCTCAATTTTTCATCACTAGCCAACATAATTAGCATTCTCCCTGTGATTCCTTCATCTCATCCAATACTAGAGAGAACTTCCCTCTTATATGATAGAAACAGACTGCATTAGAGAGCTATGCTGATGCTATTAGCAAGGAAGGAGAGTTTCTGACATATAATTTTACAAGACTTTTTCAAATGCTATCTCTTTTTTGAAGACTCTTGTATAGAAAAAAGGTATTGTTAACTGTAGGAAAAAGCTCACCAGAAAGTCAGCAATAAGAAACCAATTTTCTCTCTTTTGAAGTTGCCTCATTCCTGCAAAACAACAGGCTCAGCTGCAGATCTCTGCATCCCAGACTTAAAAGGCTGGAGAAAGGAGTCCTGTCTCCTGCATATGCAAAAAAAGTTTTACACAATCATGTCTCATGTTCTGTTTATTAAAGGGATCCACATTAAATGAAAAACAATCCTGCTCCTAGGCAAGTAAAAAAATATTTCAGAAGGTAGAGGTACAAAACAGTCATTTTCAGAGATATCAAAGAAAGACAAGATCTACACCTTGTTTTCAAAAGCTAGTTTTTGGAACTTCAGGGCAAAATTTCAGACACTGTGGAGCTTATTTCTGAAAATCAGTGAGAAAGTGCAGTGGTAGCACTCGCTTTTAGGAGTATGCATTATCAAGAGTTAGAACTAAGTAAATGATTCCACATTTTGGCCTGATATTTTCACTTCTACATTACCTGTAAATCAAGGTCTCAAATAACACAAGTCCCCTCTAAGGCTTAATTCCATTATTCCAAAGTTTTTATTTTATTTCCTAACTGACAGCAGCAATGACTTTGCTTCTTGTTGCCCTGTATGGATGATGCGACATCCATTCAAAAGGGCCATTCTGAGGAAGGTTTGGGCAGGGAGATAAACATTACCAAGTGAACTGAGTATTATAGACATTTCAGCCACAAGCTTCTTCTATATCTTCTTTGCAATTATCTGCTAGAAATTTCTTTGACTTTTTGGTGGCACTATATAGAAATTCTTCCTCAGTCACAGTTGAGAGAAAGTATCATGTAGTTAAGACTAATGGAAAAAGGAAAGGAGATTGGGGAGAATGAAGAATGCAGTGGTATTGATTAGCAGGATACAGAACACAGCCTAAAATTATCCTGTAGCATTTCACAGTAGAGCTATAATACTTGCAGTATTAAAGAAAGTTGCAAGAATGGAAAAAGAGCTCTTAAAAACGAATTAATTCAAGAATCTTGGTCAGCGCAGCCTGTTGTCATTCAACTGACAAGAGAAATGTATTATGGATTAACAATTATATAATGGTTTTGAGTCCA
Source organism: Sitta carolinensis (assembly GCA_032173965.1). Classification (NCBI taxonomy): domain Eukaryota; kingdom Metazoa; phylum Chordata; class Aves; order Passeriformes; family Sittidae; genus Sitta; species Sitta carolinensis. Next base: position 7,211,950 of record CM063294.1, on the reverse strand, counting down.
AGTTTGTGTTTGTGGGGGATAAATAGAAAAGAGCTTTTCATGAATCTACGTCAATAGACCACAGAGCTTCACTGTTCTATTACTGTATTAGACTGACACCTTTTTCACCTTGATGCTCTCTCCTTGGAGAATAAACCCCAAAATCTCACAATAATGGGTTAATTATAAGGCTCTTTCCTGAGCCCAGAGCAGATTTCAGTGCCTGACACAGAACATTGGTGTAGCTGAGCAGTGCAGAGGCATGTTCAGGCAGCTCTCCCTTCTGCAGGGCTGCAGCTGGTTTAGTAAGACTGGTTTCAAAATAGGTGTGCTCTCAGCACATGCTGCCATACAGGCCATGCAGACAAGGATAACTATCAAATATTATTCAAGAAGGAAGTTTCCAGCTTGCAAACAGTAGTGCTGGATGCTGTGTTAACTTTATTCTGTGAATAAGGAGCTTGCTCTGGTCTCCCACATTATGTGCTTATTTAAATAGAGAGTTGGACTAAAATTATCTGGCTTGCTTCAAGGAATAGCAGTGCTGCCAGCACACCCAAGAACTGTAGTGGACTATTATTACATTTGGGCCCACTGTACTTTTCACAAGTGTAGGCTTCTGCCACCTTTCAAAGCAGGGATTACATTTTCCCTGCTCACATTTTCAGCTGAGGAGACATTGGAAAGTGGCACTTGCACAGAGCCCTCACAAAGCCCAGAATGGCATGGTGTTACCTGGAGACACCACATGGAAACAGCAGCCAGGGCTGTGGTTTTCATGACTTGTCCCCTGGCTTTTCTTACTGCCAGACTTTGGCAATGAATTCCTAAAAATATTTTATATGCATATATATTTTCAAATAAGTAAACAGCTGCAGACAGAAGACTGCAGACTGAGGCCTGTGCAGAAGTGAGCCTGAAAAGTGGGGCCATTTTAAGAAAAACAACTACACATCTTGGCATGGATATTGTTCTGAGGATGCACATGTACTGTCCTAAACACAGATGTTTTCTGAAAACAGGCCTTTATTACTCTTATCCTAGAAACATAAGAGACAAAATCTCTTATAGTTCGCTTTAAAAAATATTAAAAAAATTTTCTATGCCACATGAACATACATTGGCCTAAACAAAACTGTATAAAAAGTCTATACTACTGACCTTTGAAAACAGCCTCCATATAAGGCTCCATATAATCCAGACAAACATACAAGTCTTTGCTCATAGAAGAGAGTGTAGTTCGTAGAAAAAATTCAAAATATTCTGGACCTAACTCCTTCCAGAACTCTAGAAAACCTGGTTTTCAGAAAAAGAAACCCAGGTAAGGAAATGAAGAGATGGGTATGCTCCAGTGCCTCTCACTCATTCAGCTGACATGACATAAATCTCCAGCTCACCACTGCTCTTTTGAATGGATGCTGCATCATCCATATGGGGCAACAAGGAGAAAACCTGCTGCTGCTTTCAATTAGGAAATAAAAACTTTGGAATAGTGGAATTAAGCCTTAGAGGGGACTTGTGTTATTTGAGGCTGTCTTGATTATAAGGGTAATGCAGAAGTGAAAATATCTTGATAATTTTCTGCATCTGGGAAACCTGCCTTATCTATAAAAACTCTTAAGACACCAATAACCAGAGAAAACAGCAGCAATCAGCCCCATCAGAGTTCTACAACTCTTACCATCCCTCCATGACTGACAAAAATCCATCTTTGAGGATTTAAAAAGTATTAAAGAATTTGGGCCCAGTACCTTCTGGGAGTAGTGGAGTAACAGACCGCAACAAGCCCTCCTAAACATCAACCAAGCAGGAGCAGAGTAACTCAGCTTGTGCAAAGTAACCTCTGGGTAGACAAAATCCTGGCCACCAGCATGACACAGTGAGGAGCCATCTCCACACAGATCCTGGGGAAAAGGAAGCACAGACAGATCAGGGAGGCAAGGCAGGAATACAGTAGGACACAGTGAGACAACTTGTAGACCCACAGACTGGAAGCCCATTTAATCAGAAAAGGCTTACTTAGTAAACTGCAAAACACACTTCCTCTATCTGTGTCTGGGGGGCTTTTGCACAGCTGTCTCTTGTTTTTCTAAATAAATCACATGAGCAGCATTTTCTGCTGCAGGATGGGGAAATGTTCTCTTGTGCTCTCATCTGCCTATTTAGAAATGAGTTTGCTATTAGAAAAGAAACCAATACCTGTTATCCAATGTATGCCTGTCTCCAGCTCTCTGAGTGATTCGGCACGCTTCTTAATTAGAAGTCCATGTATTTCAAACTCTAGCCATAGCAGATTTTAGTTGCATTTTAGCCCAGAAATGAGGACACCAAAATTAAAGCAATTGTCTGAATAATAATTTTTTTTGTTTGTTCCACTTAATATTCAAAATCAAAGTGAAGTGGCCTCTAAAAGACAATTTAATATTTATAGTCTGTATGATTATAAAGCACTTAGGCTGAAAATTGTGTTGCAGATGTTCATGTGGGAACTCAGCAATGCTGAAAAATTCCAAAAGGAAGCAGAAAAAAATGAAAATAAACTGGAAACTGACCAGAAGATCCTTTATATGTAAAAACCTTTTATGCATCTATGTTTTTGTCAGAATGTGCTGACTCTAATTTCAGTTCTCCAAATCTGAATATTAAAGTGCCTCAAAGAGAATAGTTACTTATTTATATGAAATGGAAAGAAAAACCAGAGAGGATAAAAAGACTGCCAATTCACTAGGGCACAGTTGCATGTCAATCAAAGATCAAGGGAAAGCTTAATCAGGACTAATCAGGCATTGTTGGAGGAATGTCCAGTGACCCCTGGGCTGGTGGCACGGGTGGGTACAGTGTGTACACAGCACAGACTTGCTCTGGTTCTCTCCAGGGCAATTATTTTTGAAAGAATGAGCTAAAAATCACTTCAGTCCAGAAATGTAGTCCTGGCAGATGTGCCCCACTTGGCGAACTCCTGGAGACCTGAGAGGACCATGTCAGCTACTGGAGGATGGACTCAGGTTAAATTGGACACAGGAAACTGATTCCCCTTCCTGCTCACAGGTTTCCTTGGCCTTGAAGAATACCACAAATTTCCACATAAGAATCCGAGAATAAAACGCATAATAATATGTAATTGTAAAATGCTCCTTGGAAGCATTAATTCCCTTTTAATAACATTAGTAGAATTCCTTTCAATCCTATCTCCCCTTCTATACTGCCATCATCTCCCAGGTTAGGTTAACTAGGATATGCATTTTTGCATTTAAACAAACTAGATAGATAAAATAGGATAATATGGCGGAAACTATTTTATAAGATCACAAAAAAGTGTAATATAAAAATTCACTTGTTGGCAGGGTGTTTCTCCCCAAACCCCTCTTAATAAATCTAAAAGCCAAAATTTACAGTATGCTCAGTCAAGGCTGGTTTTCCTAGAAAGGTTTCTAACCACCTTGTCCTATCCATATCTCTGATCTTTCTTGCTCCTCCGTCTTTCAGGTCACAGTTACAACATTAACCTTAGGAAATGTCACCTTATTCCAGAGAAAATGAGTCAGCTGGCAGGCAGCACTGACAGGGGGAGTGGGAGAGGACAGGGGTAGGAGAAAAACCCTGATGCTCTCACACTGCAAATTACTGCAGGTGCCTAAAACTCGTCCAGCAGTTCTGGCTCTTTCTAAAGCAAGAATCAGGGAGAAGTGGCCTACAGGCAACGTTCCATGGAGACAAAAAGAGCTCGTATTTGTACTGCAAGGTGACTCAAGCCAGACCTTTTACAAGGGAACAGGGATTATTAAGTAATTTTGGGAAACATCACATGATATCCCCATAGAATAATACATAAGAAGCAGGAGAAATTAACCCAGTCATGTCAGAAATTGTCTTTGCAGAATATCAGATGAACTGCAGTGAGGCAACATAAGCAGAGACCCAAAAGCACATTAAAAGTTTGAGACCTAGAAAAATGTAAGAAAAATCACTTTAGTCCATTTGCTCAGGCGGCATTTAGAGAACATAGGGATGATATGTAAATACCAGAATTAGGAAGCACAACTGGGTCAGACCTGATGAAGCACCTCTTTGTTATTCAGTAGTGTAGTTATTGCATAAAATTAGGCAAGGCCAAGAAAAATGGAGTGACAGGAAGCAAATGCTCCACACCATAACTATTTTGGGCCTAAGAGACTGTTATCCCAACAGAGCATCTCCTCAGGCTGGGTACAGATATTTCCTTTGCAGAGTCTCTGGCAAATTCAAACTTCCTCTCCCAATCTATGTTCAAGCTCTATGTTTTGAGTCAAATTTATCACAAAATCTCTGGTAAGGAAATGAAGAGCAAACACTGGCAGATTTTTATTTCTGGTCTGCAATCTCATATGAAACCTTCAGGTAAAAAGCAAAGACGTGCCTCTGTCCTTCTGAAGATTCCCTAGGCTTACTTTTTGGTTGCTTTGCAACAAATGACTTGTGCAGTCATTTTTGTGAATGCAAAATAATCATGACAACGAGCAAACAGATGATTGATCCCAGAAATGAGAGGTAGAATGGAATCAAAGTGATACCAGCAACTGCTAAGGCTGAAACCAAAATGAACTTAATAAATCTAATTTTGATCTTCACTTACATCTGGTTGCAACATCTGAGACAATATTATCATAATATGTGTTGTTAATTACTACTTCATCAATGGCAATGAAGAAATTTTAATTTTGCTTAAGATTGCTCAACTCTGAAATATGTCCTTAAAGCAGAATAATAAGTATCAGCTTGCGAAAACATTCTGAAGAATTACATTAAATGACAAAACTCCACACAAACCAATACAAACATCTTTTCTGCTATTATTATCTTAATTTCTAAAATTTAAGACTTTAAATTCTAACTTAGGAAAACCTGTTTTGTTCTTCTGCTCTGCAAGATATTTGTTTGGTTGTAGAACTTTATACTATCATAAACTCTGGCACAAATTTCAGCCAGTGAAATACATAATTAGGGTGTATTTAAAGAGCAGAACATGAAGCCTACAGTCACTCTGATGATTTGTAGCCAAGGTTTGTTTGAAAAAAATAGCAAATATATTTTGCTTGCCTTTAAAGTTTGAGGGTGGCTAATTTCTGTTACAAACTAAAAGACTGGCTATTCAAAGTACTCAATTCATTTAATTATAATCAAAACCAGATGACATTCAAAGTCAAACACAACAAAAAGCATTAGTGACATTAATGCTCTTTGAATCTGATGTATAAATGACTTCACTTCCAGGCCTTTTACATACAGTAATTTCACTGAAATTGCATTAGATCATGAGTCTGTCTTAAGGAAAAAAGTTCTTATCACCTTGCTTATACTGCTGACACAAGAGAGACTTGCAGCCAAATCTTCCTCACAAATTCTGAAGTGTTACAACTGGTCTCAGAGTGTGTGAAAGAGCCTCTGTACCACTGCCAAAGGTTGTGTTTTTGTCTACTTGTGCATTACCACAGTGATTTCAAGCTGACTTTTCTTGCTTTTAAAAGCACTGGTTTGCAATTTATATCTTCACACTGAAGTTATTACAGCCTCCTGTTACACGTGGCACTTGACTCAGTCATCCTCTCCACCGAGGAAGTGAGCTGGGTTTAGCTGTAACCCTGACGTGGATGGTGGGAACCATCATTTGTTACAGTTTTGCTTTGAGCAGGGAGTGCTAGGAGCTGGGAAAGCCTCAGTCTAACTTCCTGGAATTGTACTCGTGGTTAGTTATCTTATGTAAGCCCAGCTGACCTGCTGTAAAGAGCGGAACAACTTCTCCTCTAAATTCAGAGACAGATTCAACAACTTAAATTGTGTTCTTTCTTTTCTTCTATTCCTTAATTATTTTCTCTAACTTGAGTGTTGTGGGCGTTGATCTCTGCATCCTTTCTCATTGCATGAGCTTATAGTGAAGTTATAAATACTACAGGGTACTGGGAGCTACATTACCTGGAATAGAGGTGTGCCATTTGCCAACTCCTGTTAAAATTAACTGCCATCACTGCTTGAGTGGGTGATGGTTATAAGATAACCAAGCAATCTGTAGTTACTATTACACCAGGTTAAACTAGAAGTTAGTGCACAGTGGGTTTACTGCTTTTCTTAGCAGTAAGAAGCCAAAGTCTCTTGGCAAAATCGTCTATTTCTGTACCCAGCACACCATCTTTTCATTCATCAGTGCACTGCAGTGCCTCAAGATATGATTTGTTACTGTACCATGTGAATTCTACAAAAGAAACTATTCTCAGAAGCAAGTTCCCCTTGGACAAAACCCTCAGGTCTTGTTGGTCAGCCTTGCCACTACACAACAGTCTAGCACATCTGTAATAGCTAAGCAACTTTTTCATGGAACACTGGCATGAAAGGCAATGCAAACATTTAGGAATCCTGTTCACAAGGGCTAACTGTGACATCCTCACCAAGGAGCTGTGCTTCCACTGGCAGGAGAAAAGTGAGCTGTTTGCAAACATGGACTGCCAGTGTTCCTGGTTTTGCAGCTGTCTGAGGCATGAGACTGCATAGCCTGATTTCCTGTTAACACTCCTCAATACTTTTCCATTGCCACACTTGCCAGTACTTTTATCAAATTGTTCCTATATTAAGTATGTGCTTGATGGAATTCTTGATTTGACAACACTAAGAAATAAAGAAGAGATCTCTCCTAAAACAATTTGTCCTTAATCACATAAAATTCAGGTTAATATAGACACAGCAGAGTGATTTCCGACAGAAATTTGAAAAGAACAAAAACAATTTCAGGACTATTGTATGGCAAGTTTCAGTTTTTGCTGACATTTCCAAGAAGTGGTGATGGTTCTTGGGATTAGGCACCATGAGGCAGTTCTCCTCGAGGTCTGTCACACAGTATGCTGGTTTCCCAAAGAATAGCAATACAGATGCTAGGGTTACAAAAAGAAATGCCTTTTAGAGATTTTTCCAGTGCAGAGGCAAGACAGGGAGGTTGCACAACCCGAGCTAATCAACCAGGAGACAAATGAACTAGTGACAGCATGAGAAAACAGGCAGAGAGCTCAAATATTAAATGATGCCATATCAAATATTAAATGATGCCATATCTGGCTCTAATCGACATAAGAGCAGGATAAGAAAGAATTTACCAATTATTTTAAAGCCCTCTGTCTGTTTTACAATCATTAACCAGGTAGTAATTGTAAAGAGTTGATGATGTAAATGAACCACCCATTTTGCAAATAGAAAAATGACTGTTAGTGTCACAGGCAAGGAGAAAAATTCAGAAACCACTGTCCCAGTTTTACAAAACTATTTCTTGTGAAAATGTAGAACTGTGAAGAATATGTCGGGTTAACCCACATCAGCTGAGTATTTTACAAGTATCCGAGCTTGGCAAATTCACAGCTATAATTTTAACAGCACAATATTGAAAGGCAAACAGCAGGCAGACAATGTGGATTCAGGGCTCTATTTCCTATTTTTCCCCCTATGTTTACATGTTTTAGCTTTGCAGGATACTCCCATAGTTAAAGAAAGATAAAGGCATTTTTTTGCCCCAATTACACATGTAACAGCACTAAAGTAGGTCAGTGCCATTTATTAGAAATGAGTGCTTTAGTGTAAACAATATATTTATCTTGCCCTTAGAGGAGAAATATCTACAGATTTTAATGCAAAAAAGGGCACTTTTCTATTCGAGTAGATTTTGAACCTAAATTTATTAAAACTTTTCCTTTCTTTTTCCTTAATGAACCTAGAAGGTGCCCTTCTTGAACCATAGAAACTAAAAATTCCTCTCTGAGCTATGTGGTGTTAAGAAACAAACTAAAAATAGTAACCGTCTTGCCTTTTATACAGTGTGAAAGGTATAAGTAGAATTAGATATGTGACTTTTATAAGTTTATGGGTTGTTCCCAGCACAGATCCAGGCTTTTTTTCCTTGTGCAACACAGCAGAGATTACCAGGACAGGCACAGAGACACAAGGTGACTTACAGAGCACACTGAGGATGAGCAGAGCTGCCTGAGACTCAGAGATACCTCCACTGAAAACATTTCCAGTCAGGAAAACATTTCTGTGTCAGGCAGCAAGTGAGGTATAAACGGAGCAAAGACAATTCTTTAGTAGCAATGCACTTATTTTACAGCCTGCCCACTCTGCCTGCTTCCTCCCTCCATTAGAGCACTTTGCTGAGGGTAAAGAAGAGCTCTGCTGAGGGTAAAGAAGAGCTCTGCTGAAGGTAAAGAAGAGCTCTGCTGAGGGTAGTTACATTTATGGGCTGTTTGCTCTCTGCTCGCCTTGCAGCCAGCGTGGCACAGCCATCACTCACTGCAAGGCAGAGGGAACCTGCTGAAGAAAAACAGCTCTCCCCAAATGCCCTCATAAATTCACAAGGAGAAATAACTGTGCAGCACTACCCAAACCCTTTAGTTTTATTAATGGCAGGAAGACAGTATTTCTTTCTAATAAATCTCCTCAGCCTCACCTGCTGGTTGAAATGGAAGATGCTCCATGTTGGACAGTCCTACTCACCTCATTATTTCAACTCCTGCAAAATATTAAATCGTGTAATCTGGTTCACAGGACTGCCTGTGGCAGAAATACACTCTTGGAGAACAAATAAGCAATGTGGGAGTTTGAGCACCAGCAGTCTTCCCTGAAGGAAGGGCTACAATGCAAGGGGATCTGTGATATTGTGCAGTGGCTGATGCTCCTGCCCTAAACCAAGCTTTAGCACGTGCACTGCTCAGGTGTGTGTTTGTTTTGTTGTTTTTTCAAAGCTTCAGAGCATAAACAGGTTACTGAAACATGGTGGTGTTATTAGAAAGAATATTCCAGATTAATTTTATTACTACAGATCTCCAAGTGGAAGGCTCATTGCGACTTTTTGCAAAATCTGGGAAATATTTTGCAACTTTTCAATGCATTGAGCATGTTTTGTTCTGCTTTTTTCTCTTTGCCAGTGAGGAACATACTCTCCTAAAACAAGTTTTCTTTCTTTTTTTTTTTTTTATTTTTTCCCTTTTAGAGGAGGCTGAGGGAGACAGGATGGAAATGGCATCAAAACACATTTTCCACAAGAATTATTTGAAGTCTACTCTGCACAGCTTAACATTTTTAATCACTCCCAATCACATACCTTATGTGAGGAATAGAGCTAAAATGATGTGTTTATGGAATGGTGGCAAACTTTAAAAAGCACAAAGCGGATGAACAGATACTCAACTATCTGCTTAATTACAGTTAAATATAGAAGAACTTGTACAATTTCAGCCTTCGATACCCGCACCTGGCGCTCCCCACTTCAGAGCTTGGTGTGATAAGCACTCAAGATCAGCTTTCTGGTGGCTCTGGAAATGGGAAAATGGGATTCATGAGCCATGGGGATGGACCAGCTGCTGGGATGACAATATCTCCTACAATAGTGATGGTGCTGATATTGATCCACCTACTTTTGTACTATTCATTATATTTGATTAAAGGTTATAACTCAACATTATGGCCAGATTCTGGATGTATGGAAGCTTCTGCAGGGAGTGCCCACATCTGGAACAATCTCTTTCTCATCATTGAATTTCAGGGCACTTTAAATACAGCGGACACAGGCCAGTGATGTTTTCATACGGTGAAAAAATGACAAAAATCAAGAAAAGGTAGAAAGAGACTTATTGTGAAAACAGCAGAAAGCAACTGCATGATAGAAGAACTTTGAAAAATTATTTTTTAAGTAAGCTAGAGGTAACTACAAGTACATAGTACAAGATGGGGGAGCCAGCAGCTGGGATGAAGCATGCAGGAATAGGTTACTTTTTTTTACATGGACTTGCAATTGATGATGGGGACACTACAATCCTTACAAGGTCACCTCACTTGTCACTGAAATAGAATTGCTTGTAGAGTGGAAGGTAGTTACCAAGTAAGAGCAGATAGCAACACTATAAAAACAACTTTGAGCAATGGATTTTAAAAAGCTGTAAGGGGGAATTTTAGGTAGGCAGAATGTAATTATTCATTTGGAACTCATCCAGATACACAAAACTCTGAACTCTGCATTTGCTGCCAATCTAAATAGCACCACATCCCCACCATTGGCAGTGGTAGGACTGCTAGCTAGGCAGCTCACAGATTAAGCACTAGGTACCTCATGATCTATTTGCAGGATGGCTATAGCAAACCCTGCTGTCTGGAAGGAAAAAGCCAGAAAAAAAGCCAGAGAAGTATCAGGCAGCATGACAAACACTCTGTTACTTTGAAGTCAAGGTCCGATCCCTTTTCACACATTAGAGATGTGAAAAGTTATTTGGCACATCAACCTTCTTGCAAGCAACTGCAGCCATCTGGCTTTCCTTGAAACCTCCCACCCAGACAGCTCCTGTATGTGGACAGCCCCTGGGGAACCTCACACGTTGCTGACAGCTCCAGCAGATGGGTGCTTTCTCCTCCCTGTTCCTATCTGCCTAAATCCCTGCTTTGACTCACAGTACCTTCCTGTTTCCAGACATGCTGCTGAAGCTGGAAACAAGTGCCAACTGAATCAGATCTTTTCAACAAGACACACTCTCAACTATGTTCTCAGCACTTAACAGGCCATCTTACAATCCTCTTGGTGCATGCTCTCAGTCTGTTTTCCTGCAGCTCCTGCATTCTCCACACTTGCTGTTCATCAGAAGAGACAGGCATATTATCCATGTTAGCCACATGGGCTGGAAAGCAGCCCTTGGAGCCCATCCAGATCACTTTACCTACTTAGTGCTGTGTCTGGGATGCTCTTTTCATCCAGCATATTCAAGCACCATTTCAGAGAGCAACAGAGTAGACTTAGAGCAAATAAAACCCTCCCCAGATCATGAACTGTTTTTCCTCCTGACTTACTAGCCACAGCATAAATGACTTTTGCTGGTTTCTGAGCACTTTGTCTTTCAAGGAATAGTTAGAACTTAAAGAACAGCACTAAACCCCACAAATTCATAAGGGAAAATATATGATGCACTGGGAGCATGTTTTTTGCTATCCAAATTAGAATTATAGTTGTATCATTTATAAACATATAAGATTTCTGTATTCTCCTTCATTTCCTGCTTCAGGGGATGAACCTGTTCTGAATTGAGAGCTTGAAAGGAAACTCCTGCAAGGTTATGCCCTGAGCTGTTGAATTTAGTGGCACAGAATAATTTACACTAGCCAGGACCCCTAGAGATCCAATGTCCTACACAAGAGCAGAGAGAACTTCAGAGGCAGATCAGGTTGCTCTGGGCCTTGTCTACTCAAGTTCTGCATATCTCCAAGGACAGAGGCACCACAGACACTTAAAAAATTCAGAGACATGCAGAGCAGAGGTCTCATAAGGGTACCAGTTCTGCTGTGTGATGGTAATAGCTCGAGGGAGATACTCACTGCCAAAATACCCATATTCATATCCTAGTCTTTCTCCAGGTAAAAGGAAAGGTGAGAGGCTTGCAAAGGGTGATTTGAGAGAATCTGAGATGATACAAGGAACCTGCCTCTTGTAATTATGCAAGCTGTCTAGGGAAATATGTGTACAAGGCCAATGCCTTAATTTGAGTACCTACACATTGGAGATACAAATATGCAACAAAAGACAAATAAAAATTTCCTAAATATCCAGAAAATCTTGGAAAAATACCACCATCCACTATTGTTGCAGCACTATGGATGCCCAGAGTTTAAAGTGATGAACATACTTAGAAATCTCCCCAATTTCAGACCGCTCTCCTTGTTCCACACAACTGAGCCAGTCAGACACAATAGAAAATGCAGGTGTTTTAGAAGAGGTAGGCATGACCTGAAAGCTACAGCCTTTTATTCAAGTAACTGGGGTTTTTTTAGAGCTATTTGAAATTGTACTAGATAGTAGAATAAGGGTAGGGGAAGGAATAATGTACTCTTTTTCTCTCTGCATTGTAAAATTCACTCATGCTCCAGAGAGGTACAGAATAAAGGGCAAACTTTTCTGCAGCCAGATATGTCTCTAGTTTGTTATGGGTAGTGTGGCCTAATTGTTAATTACGGTCTAATACATGTTTAGGGCTGTTAACCCAATTAGCTGCCACATCAGAAGTGGGACACCTACATTATTTCCAACACAAAGTAGTTAAGCTATAGTAGAATGATTCAGAGATGTTATGTTGGAGGCAAGGATTTAATCAAAATTACTATTCAGGAAAGTATGACACCTGTTTTCATTCAGAATTTATCTGCAATGCCTTTAATACAGCTCCTTTGACAACATTTTCATTTAACTAAACCCAGCCTTTTTGAAATTGACTGCTAAATTTTAAATGTGAGTTTAATTGGAAGCTCAGTTAATGGACACAACTAATTTGGACTCACATATTCAGATCAGGATATGACCAAAAAAATGGTCAGCAAAATCAAAACTATGAATTTTTCATTAAAACCAAAGTAGGTATATGAAAACTCTGTGAGACGGCTTTGAGGTGGATCCATCTTCTATTGCAACACATTCCTGTGGCACTGCAGTAAGGATTGGTGACCCCCACCTGATGAGAGAAGGCTGTGAGAGACGCAGGCAGCCCAGCCCTCGGCACCTCTGGCAGAGAGCAGAGGGTGTGAGGCAGCAGAGACGTGCAGCTCCAAAGGGAGCTGAGACCACAGTGTCCCTAAGCTGTGTGAGAGGGGTGAGCTGTTCCAGCAGGACTGGTAGCAAGGATAAGGATTAGAGGGGAAGCTAACTCCCCACACCCCAGTAAGTGCCAAATAAATAGTTCAGGGGTTATAGGCTGTTATTTGACTGTCAGCCAACAAGAGCCACAGCTACACTCAGGAATACTGGATAAATTATTCAAACTACAGCAGTACAACTCTCATCAGTTCCTGGCAGAAATCTTTTTCCCTGCTCCCTGACCAACCCCAGTTAGTCAAGCAGAAACCAGACATGGCCATGTTGGTGTGTTCTGTGCTTTGCCTCCTCACTGCCCACCATATCACTGACAGAAATGAACTAATGTTTATTAGAGAGCCTGCGTTGAACAATTGTGATGGCAAACTTAGGCTAAGGAGAGCAAGAAGCCATAATGTTACACAGTTCACTTGGAAGAGCTGCTATCAAGCCCACTAAAACTAAAAATGTCCATGCCACTGAAAACCAAACAATAAATACAGAATGTGTGCTCTGTGATTTCCTGCATCAATTATTCCAGCTGCCATTTATGAGTAGATTTTATGTAAAGGATGACACAAATGTCTGAACAGGCTAAGTGGCAAGGAAGCAAAGCATTATAGGCCATTTTCAGACTCCTGGTTGTAAAGAAATACTTTCTTTCAACATTAAGGATTAGCTTGCCTTCCCTATTTACCACACCTAGGATGTTCCAATACTGTGCCATTTTCCCCTTCAAATCTACCCCATTTTCCAAGCATCCAGACAAAACAGTTCCAAACCTAAACTTTGGTTCTAACAACTTAGTTGTATCAGTAGGAGGAGTGTTGTCCCCAAGCTTGCTAGGACATGAGGAAGCAGAAATTTCAAGCAGCATACTGAATTGCACAGAGCTGTGTTCCCTGCAGGGAGCAGCCCTGTGAAGGCAGGCAGACATTGTCTGCAGTGACATTTCTGAGTGCTCAGCAGGGCCAGCCATGCCCAGCAGCCAGGCTGGGACCTCAGGGACTGGGATCCCATGGAGCAGGTTCCTGCAGACCTCCTGGCTGTGTGGATGGAAAACACTTGGCAATCCCCATGTTTGGGGCTCAGGGCTGCTTCTCAAAGTCCAATCCGACTCAGAGCAGACACCCACAATGCCTCCTTGTGCTGTTATCGCAGGGCAGAATTCGCAATTAGATGCAGAAGTGAAGGGAACCAACTCCTCTCAATTCCAGTCACACACAGCTCTCCTATGAAAGGGATCAAATGCTTGATCATTGTCTCAGATGCAAGCAGGAAGGGCAGGCTTAAAGAGGTTTTTTTGACCTTTCCTTTCTCCATAAAATACTTTAGGGTAAAGCCCAAACACCAGAATTAGTGTATATTCTACTGGTAAAAGAAAGAGCCAGGTAAAGGTCTCATCTCAGTTACCCAGGCAACTGCAAACAGCAGAGCCTGCTCATTAGAATATTTTTTTTTTAGAGCATTCAATCCTGGTGTCTGCAGTGCTTCCAAGTGATTATATTCATATGTTGTATATATGCTGCAAAAATAGCTTCATTTTCTGCCAGCCAAATTAACCATGAAAATGGACCAGTTTAAGAATGTAATTATTATAGACTAATTTGGCAAACTAGACAGGCAGTGTTTCCTCAGCCTGAGCAGCTCTATCTCCTGGGATTTCACTTGCCTGAGGGTTTTGTCAAAGAGCAAAGGCAGCTGGAATCATGCACTGTTCAGGAAGAGCAGGTAGGCAAGAAGAGCTATGGTGGAAGGGGCTCTTTGAACTTCATGTCTGCAAACAGACTGCTGCAAGTCTTCAGCAAACACTCAGAAAGCTGTCATTATTGCAGTGGGGAAGGGATAACCACCCCCACACTGGGAGCTGGGATTCAGAGCTTAAACAACTATGGAAATGATCCAGACAGCCCCATCTGAACCACGCTTGGAGGAGGAGGAATCTACAAATGCTGGATTGCACAGTCAGTGGGTGTCTGAGGAAGTGTGTGAGGAAAAAAAGGTGTCTGGTTCCAGAGTGGAAACATATTTGCTGTTCTGGACCCCCAGACACCTGATTTGCAATAGGCAGGACTCAGCTGGGGTAGGCTCAATTTAACCACTCAGCTGTTGGGAACAGCCCTGCTGAGCCACCCATGAGCAGGACTGGAGCTCAATGCAAAGAAAAATAAGGTTGGATTAGTTTTTATTTAATTTTTTTTGTCCCTCTGCTAATGTCAGGGATGGAAAGAAGGCCACATTATGCATGCTGCTCAAGTACTGCAGATGAATTTCTGTAAAAAGTACAGCAGTCTGGAAAAGCACAGAGGGACTGCCAGGTTCCTGTCCTGGCCAGATAACACCACACACATCTCAGCAAGTGAAAAACCAACCAAGAGACCTCCACTATTGCACCACTTTATGGTAGTGATGCACTCCTGAAGACCACTTCTATAACCTGATGGTGAAAAGAATGGATGTAATTAGAAATTTTTTTAAAGTTAGATGTTGATAAGACATTTCATTTCCTCTACCATAAAAAGAAGTAATAAACATTAAGGCACAATTTGATCTAGGAGCATGAATTCATTTAGATGAGGCTTAAAAGGTAGCAACATAGAAAGCTTGTAAAGACTATTTTTGGATGGCACAAAACCAAGGACAAGTGTGGATTTTTACCATTCGGAGGAAAAGAAAGAAGACACCTCAAGAGATATAGTGGCAATAAGTCAAAGCGGGAAAACAAGAATAGATGAAGCAGACAGAAGAAGTGAATAATAGCTGTGGGGAATGTTAGTCAGGGCACTGCCAACTGATGCTTCACTTTTTGTCTGTCATCTGGAGTGATTGTCACAGAAGCTGGTCACTATTATCTTGACTACAGACATTTTCTCTACAGGAGATTTATCAAGCTGGACATTTTAATGAAATACCTTTGGAAACAAAAAAGCTCTTTTTTATTATTTTTCATAAAGAGATGATAACTTGATGAGGAACTTTTAAAGTGTCTGACTGTTTTCTGATCTAACACATGTATTAGCTGCAAAATCTTTAATATAAAAACAATTTGTTAAAGACATTAGTATAAATCTGT
The DNA here is from genome assembly GCA_032173965.1 of Sitta carolinensis. Taxonomy (NCBI): domain Eukaryota; kingdom Metazoa; phylum Chordata; class Aves; order Passeriformes; family Sittidae; genus Sitta; species Sitta carolinensis. Next base: position 7,196,285 of record CM063294.1, on the reverse strand, counting down.
ATGAACAACTTTGCATTTTTTTAATGGAAAGAACCTGTAATTTCCTGTCAAATATTCTCTGTTGGCAATTATTGTACCTATATATTTTTTTGTCTTTCATGTGTTATGAGCTAGGTGGGGGAAAAAAAGGCACTTATATCAAAGTACAAATATAAAAATAGGTTGGAAAAGCCTTACAAAGGGGATGCTTTAGAAAATACACCAGATGAGATTCTCGTGTCGAGGCAAGGTAGGAGTTATTAAACCTTACATCTGGAGTTAGGGAAGAATGGCTCACTTGGCAGGACGAGGATGAAAGCCCCAGCAGTTAACAAAGACAAGTAATAAGCACCTGTTATTGCCTGCATATAGGAGCAGTGCAGGGGAATGGCTGTGACAGACTGCTCTGGCCAGAGCCAGCTTGCTGCCTTGTGTTTGTCCTCCCCTGCCAGCAGCTCCTCAGAGCTCTCCCTGCGGCTGGCACAGAGCAGCTCAGCCTGAGCACTTGCTCAGGACTCAGAGAATCCTCTGACTTCCACCTCTGGGAAAAGCTGGGTCACATTCCTTTTGGTGTCTGACTGCACTTTCTCCCAGGCCAATCCCACTCACCCCTGAGGTGGCTTTATCTACACAACTCAATATCCTGAGGAACAGGAAAGGTGAATTGCAGCCGCTTTTCTGCAGAGCAGGAGCATTCACCATCTGGTGCACTGTTTTTCTGTGGTTTGATCAGGCATACGAATCTAGTTATTTGTTTTTACCTTTAACTTCTGAAAGTATTGAAGGGATTTCTGCCCATTCAAAAGAAGAAGGAACCTTTGACATAATCAATACCTTTTTACTTTTAAATGAAATGTAGACTTTCACTCAAATGAAAAGTAGAATTCTAAAATTGATTGGTGGGGTCACCTGAGGAATTATTACAACAGCAGAAGAGGTTTGTTGTATAAAGACATTTGTTCCAATTCAAGAACTAATGTACGGACAGACTCTACATTTACAACTGTATACAGCATTACCCATTCTACAAGAAACTAAACACCTTGTTTTTTTATCACGCCCAACTATTCCAGGTTCCAGGATTTTCACACTCAAAATCAAAAGCTGCATAGCACACAATACCATTAACATTCTTTTATGTCTCCAAGTCTCAGTCAGGTTCTTTAGTCAAAGAAATTGTACTGCAATCTTTATCAAAACTTCTATATATTTATTAAATATTTGAATTGATTTAGAACCCCAGAAAATAAGAGCCTATTGAACTTTCCATTTACTCCAGTCTAGATTTGACCCATTGCTTTGTGTGACATAAGCAATTCATCTTGCTGAATCCCATTTAAAGGTTATGCAAGTTTGCACAGGACACGAGAGAACTTGCTATGTCATTACTAACAAGGCTACAACCTTCACTTGTTGACATCTTATCAAATAATCTAATTCTTGTTTAAATCTTGGCCTGAGTTACTTAAAATGACACTTTTTCCATTGCCAGTGACTGAGTCAGCCAGTAATTGCTGCTCAAAATAATATTAATTCGTAAAAGTAAATGATAGGAAATAGTTATTTTTAACATATTTGACTTGGTTCCTGAAATATCACTCAGTGACACAAAATAATAACTCATGGAAGGGTGAACCAGCTGGAAAGCTGGAGTGGATTTAATCATGGGACTGACAGCACTGCAAGTAACAACACAAGAGGCTCTGCTGCCTCCTGCTTCCTTGTCCCCACTGCTGCATCCAGATTTGCCCAGGACCCATCAAAACACTCACTGTGCAGGTCAGGTAGGTGCCCAAATCTGTTCAAACATCTGGAGACCTTGAACTGCTTTGTGAGGGACCCATGCGATGAAATGGAAAATCTCTGGGGTTGGTCAGGCTAGTTTTCATTTTTCCATCTAACCAGAATTTTAAAGCATGTCTGCAGAGGAGAGTTAAACATTTTAACTTTCAAGTATCTCCTCTCCAAAGCACAAGCTTGCAGATACACAGGTACACCCCTGATAACACTCAGATGTAGCAGAAGAATGAGAGAGACTGAATTTCTGTATCAGAAAGACCGTGTTCCCAAACCAAATTGAGTTTTGTAGTTTTACAGAGCCTGTTGGCCAGTTACATACATGGAGTTTCCATTAGTGGTAGCTAGAGGTTCAGCATGTTCTCACAGGATCACAGAGGTCAATGCTGCTGTGAGAAATCCCTCAGGCACTCAGCTGCCTGGTCTGTGGTTTTACAGCACCCACGACCCTCTGAGCTGCCTCTGACCGGGGGGGTGAGGGCAGTGCAGCCACACAGGAGCTGCGGGGAGCCAGGCAGCAGTGCAGCTGCATCCAGTGATGCTGCAGCCTGCAGTTAGTCTGGGAAGGGCAGACTCCCTCCCTCAGGGGAGCCACAGTGACACAGAAGTGTTATGGACTGGTTTAATCACAGAAGAGCAAAGAAAACAAGGTCTCCATGAGTAAAATGGATTGAACACAGAAAGGCTCGAGATATACCCCAAAACTTGATTAAAACCAAACATGGTTAGATGTTGGTGCCAGAGGTGATTGAATGCCTTGTGTATGAGACAGTTTGTACTCATCCTCAAAACCAACACTTCTTTCTGATGCTGTTATTAACCACATTAACTGGAAAACAAAACAGCAAAACCCTAACCAAGCTCATATAGATTTTTAAAATATTTATTTGACTAAGAAAATATTAACTTTTTCAGCCATATGTTTAAAAGCATATCTGCCATATGGTATCACCTTCTGTGTTACTTGGAAAACAAATACATTTACCTTCTGCTTCCCATTATTATCCTTAAGAACATAAAGGTGTGTCTTGAAGACAGCAGAGGAAAAAATAGAGAAAATACATAAATAATAACACCACAGTGGTTCAAGAGACCGGACCAAATTTAATTATACTGATTTGCTTGGACAGAAGCTCTACAAAGGCAGCAGAACACTGTGGACTTAACAGAACATGTTAAAGCACAGGCTCTCTCATCACATCAGCCAAGTTTCCCTTCTTCATTGCTGTAACTGCTTTCGTGCTCCTCGAGATTTACAGGCCTCCAAGAAAAGGCCTGAGCACAAAGTATTAATTACTACATCCAGAGCAACCTTAGTGCCTCCTCCTCTTGCTGAAATGGACAGAAACTGCAAAGGCATATTTACTCTTCAGGATTTGGGCAAAATGACAGACACTGCACAGGGGACAAAAAAAAACCCAGCTTAAAAAAACCCCAGAACCTGGTGAAGCCTCTCTTTTCTGCTATTAGAATTCTGTAGCCAAAGCAAATTAGAGGCGTCAGTGCCATGTCACTCAGTCCTGTCTGATGGTCAAAGAGCATGGCAGGATTTCCTTATTACCAGACTCTAATATTGCAGCATTTATACTTGTGATTAACTATTATTATAGTGAAAGGTTGTACAATATCTCCCACTGACACTGTTGCCAAAGAAGCAATTAAAAAGCAAAGTTTAGAGTCATTGCTTTTGACCAGCAGTAAAAGTAGATCACAGCTAGTGGGATGATAATTCTTCAGCAAGGGACATGCTCTGGTCCATCCAAACCTTCGTGGTTTGCACAGAAGTGATGCTGCTCAGGTAAAGCATTTTCTCCTATTCTAATCTCTCTTTTTTTAGAACAAAATTATCTAACCCACAGAAACTTGTATATGCTAATGGCAGGTTCATTTTTTTTATTTACCACATTTGCCGAGCCCAATTATTACTTATTTTAGGACAAACTCATGACACTATAGCAGTGTGTGCTATGTGGGTTGTTTGGGGTTTTTTATAAGCAAATAAGAGTCTGTGAGCAGAATGGATTTTTTCTAGTAGAGATTCTGAAAACAAGAGAACAGGAAACCAGGTATAAATCTTTAGCAGGCTATAACTTCTTCTAGATGCTACAAACCTATAAAATAGATATACATCTGATATCCAGACAGATGCTTTGGTGCCCTGCAAGTCCTTATATGAGATGCCTATAGGTGAACAAATAAAAAGATTTGCATTCCAGACCATATATCAAGACCTAAATAAGCCTGTAAAGCAGCAGAACTTCAGGCTTCCCCTCCCAGCAGCCGTGTCCCAGATTTATCACATGGAAAGGAAAGAGCCTTGCAGTGTGAATGTCAGAGCCCCAGCACTGGCTGCAGCTTTCAGCAATGAATCCCCTCCTCGTGTGCTGCTGAAGGAGCTGAAGGGGTGATGTTAGTGACTTCAGCTGCATCCTTGAGACCAGAGCATGCAAGACTGAAGCAGAGCCCTGCAAGGACAGTCAGGACCTCAAAAGGGATGTGTAGTTTAAAAAGCAGAGCGTGTAGCATTTCTGGTAATAAAATAAGTTTTTCTCCATCTTCCTTATATATAATTAAATCCTCTGTTAATTTTTTTTTTTTTTTTCCAGCCCTTTCCTCTGCCTGAAAACAGCAGAAAAAAGAGAAAAATAAGAACACTTGTAACTTTAAACAGGAGAAGTGTCTAACACAAACCACGGGTCTTGTCTCCAGTCCTCTGAGAGGAATTTCTGGTAGAGAGCAGAGGAGAACGACAGTAAGTTATACATCCTGGCATGCGAAATTTCAAAATTGCTCATGTGATCCTTAACTTCAAGGCTCTGCAGTGTTGTGGTTGCTTCACCACTCACAGGTGGGACAAACCAGTAATTTTACAAAGGTTTAGGAATGTTTCTTAATATGTAGTCTGTGACTAAAACTAACTCCAGAACAAACAAGATCATTAAAGTAATTATGAATGTTGAGTGAACTTTACTGTCCTCTGACTGTTTGATGTGCGTTTCTTTAGGCACAACTTAGCCCAAATGAGCTTGCTATACAATGTATTTGCTTCATGGATATCCACTTCAGTCCCTTGTAAGTGTTACACGTTATTAAAAATCAAACTGCATTTCAACAAAACCTTTGCTACACTCTAAGATTGTAATATAATCAAGATTATCCCTTTGTCTTTCTATCAATTATGAAAATTTACAGAAGGGGAAAGTGTTATTTATGAAATGAACAGCTTTTAAGTACCCTGAACCTATGTGGCATACGAATTTTACAATACTTATACATTCAATACATTCTTCATAATTACTATATTAAATTAAAACACTAAATTCCATCTGCAGACAAATTCTTCAGGTCCTTGGGATTTCTTCATATCAAATAGCCTGAACATGTGCAAATAAGCATTCATAGTCCATACCAGATGTCAAGGTCTAATTAAAATTAAATTAAAATTAGAATTTCAAAGGGCATGCTCTTGATGGTGGTGTTGATTTTCTGTACAGCACATTGCTGCTCTTCACTGCCTGCCTGGAAACAAACATTCTGTCAGATGTACTGACAGAAACTGGTGAGACACGCAATTCAATTACTACCAGTAAATCTGACTGCACAGAAGAATAATGAAAGTGTTAAATTAGACCCCAAGATTGCCATTACCTTCCCAAGTACCCAAAGGAGCTAGCAGTAGTTTCTTGTCTCTTTTCTCTCGCTATGAGAAAGGCAAGAACGATTGCTCATGTGCTAGTTAAGAAGATGACTGCTCTCATGGACAGCTGGACAAGAGGAAGCTGCACCAGTCTGGATCTTCCTCTTCTGAAGGACCAGTCCTACAGAATCCCCTCTCAATGATTCTTTATGAGAATCCCAGTGCTTAAAATAGCAGCACCCCCAACATAAATGCTTTCAGAGGGAGGAGGCTGCTTTAGTAGTGCCTCAGTCAGCTAAGAGCAAGAGAATCTCTGTTCATTATTTTCTAGGTAAGAAATGAGCAAGTTTGGCAAAGCCAAGGAATACTGTGGCCTAGGAGAAGAGCTCTCCTCTCCATCCTTAATACAGAAAATCTAGTAATGTTTTCCCTTAAGGCTGCATTCTAGATTGGAGTCACAGTTTCTTCTTTATAAAGAGCTTAGAAAAATAAAAGTCTCTCAGCAAGTGTTGAACACCAAAATGTGTAATATCTTGTGGATACACAAGTAGGAATCTCTTTAAAATTCTAGAAATATCCCTCTTTTTTCATCTTACAGAAAGAAACTCTTGCTTATAATACACATGAATGAAAGTTGCATTCAGATACCATGGGGGACCATGGTCTCAGGTATCAATGTGGACATAAAAGATATTGTAACATCTTGTCTTTACTGCATAAATAACTGGCAAAGACACATGCATGACATTCCAAATACAGGTTAAGCAGTGAGGGTGCTGATGAGGAACTACTTTATAAAGTTATGGAACCTGTGGCTTTGGTTATTCTACTTTCCCCCTTTTTTGAAAGTCTCAAATCATGAATTTCTACTTATTTATTTTTAACTATCTATAGATATAAATAAAAACAGGTTAAAAAAAAAAAAAGGGTAAATTTTACAGCTATTTTAGATTTAGAACAATTTATCTACCTGTGCTTCAGAGCTCACTTGTGTCATAGTATAAGACTCATACGTTTCTGAGAGGTCATGGTTCACAGAAAAGCATGACCTTTTCACCTGTACCAGTGTCTCTTTATAATCCTTTTCATGTTCCACTTGGCAAAGAGAAATGCTGGTACCATCTTAGAAGTTTGTCTTGAAGTGCAAAACAGGTTTTGAGCATTTTGAAATCATCCCCCATATTTATGTAGTTCCGGGAAAAGGAAAAAAAGAAATCCACAGCAATGAGAAATCATTTTCAAAATAATTTTCACCATTACAAAAGAGTAAAATTCTGTTCTGGAGGTGAAGGGAGTGACAAGCACCAAAATCTCTTCATTTTTGTTACAAGGAGGCCGTTTTGAAGTTGGCTCCATCAATATAAAATACCAAAGAGACATATTCAATAAAAATGCAGTTATTATGTTAAGTTTTGTATAGCAGCTGCTCCAATGTGCAGTAAATACAATTATGGTATCAAGAGGCATTAATAATGTTTACAATGTTTTGTCAGACTAAAAGTAATTAATTAAAAGGCAATATGGTGGCACATAATGGATTCTGGCTACTCGCCACCATGAGCAAGAATGGATTTAATTGAAAAAATAATAATAATAATAATAATTGCACAGATTATTTTTTTCACTGGAGTGGAACTTTCCATCCCCTATTTACACATCAATGGGTCAACGAGCATTCGAGAATCTTCTTTTTCCCCTTAGAAAACACACATACAAATACAAAACTAAAGGACAGGTTTCACGTCAGCCAAAAATGAATACAAATGTTTCTGCTCTCCTGCTTATTAAGGTAATAATTCTAGGCATTGTATTTCTACTGCATAAACAAATAAATAGTGACAAGTGCAATCAGAAAATGCCACCATGATTTGACTTGCAGAAGGTCTAGGCAGGCAAATCTAGAGAGTGCTTTGCAGACAGATTTTTAATAAAACTAATTTTTTGTTTATAAATTAGAATCATGGGTCATTAAGCTTTCTGTGGTAAACATAACGCTACCCAACTAGTCAACTGAAGCAATGAGTCGTGAAGGGCAGGTGAGATTTTATATTTTCCTAATTTCAGTTTGGAAATCTGAAAAGAAACCTTGTCGACTAGCAGTGATTTTGTCCTGCATAGATCTGTGGTCACGTAATCCAGCTATGACATTCAAGATAACGTTGCCTTCAAAGTTACTTGAAAAAAAACCCGTCCACAGTCTCTGTGCAAACCCCTTCACATCTGTTTTTACCTTGTCCTCATTATTTCATAGCACTTATGTGCTTTACTGAAATATTGTACACCTACCCAAAGGACTGCAAAACATTCCAGAATGTGTGATGAGAAAAAAGAGTCTAGATACAGCCTTATCTGAACCTTTCTGCAACTTTGTCTTTTCTTCCCTGTTAGATTATCTTCTACCACTTTGTCTTGGGTTACAATTAAATGTGAAACCAAAAGTATGTACTCTGTTACCATCTACATAAGCTATAAAAACAGGTGAAGTGTTCTTTATCTGCATGATTCAGGTCTGGGAACTCCCTCCAGGGGAGTGTCTCCTCAATGGGCCATTCTCACAGAATCACATCATCCCACTGTGAGATGCCCTGCCCAGAGGGAGGAACCAAACATCCCTACCTGGATATGATCTGAGGCTTGGGACACCAGGAGAGCACTGCCATTGGATTGCCAGGGGACAAGACCTCGAGAGCCCCCACTGGACCCCAGAGAAGGTTCAGCCTTTATACAGAATCACTGCTTCAACAGAACCACCTCCACCACTCCAACAGGACTAGCATTATTTAGTTGGACTGCTACCACCACCCTGACCAAAAGGTTGTCAGGCTGTATTCTGTCTTTTGTCAGTTTAGGACAGTGCATCTGTAGTATTCCCTTCATTTTAATTTTCCTATTAAATTGTAGTTCTGACTTGGGATCTCTTGCAAGATATTTGTGTGGAGTTAATTCCTCCCACTGGTCTGCCCTCAAACTAGCACACACTTATACAGCTTACAACTGCCCTGGACTTCCCTTCTATGCAACCTTTGTTAACTCAAGCTTTGCTGACACCTTTTCAACAGTTTCTTTTCCTTTTAATTGCTTTCCTCGTCTTGACATAATGACCTCATTCCTATTCTCTTATTCAAGGGACTCAGTGTCTTTCCAAAAGACTCAATCTCTTCTATTGCATACTATGGAAAAAAAATCACTTTGCTGTCCAAAATGCTTTAAACACATTTTGCAATTTTCTAGAATCCCATATCTTTCCTTGCTTTCTGTAAATGGAATTTACAAGTGCACTATGAAAATGCTTTATAAGGGACAAATGTAATGATAGATTTTTAATTTGCCCTAGGGTTTCCCAACATTTTTGTTCTTTTAGTGATCAGCATCATTATTTTCCTGTTTCCTGATAATATATTAATCTTTATTTAAAGTATAATAGTTTAAAACTATTTTACATTATTGATTTGTTTTTTCAAAAATGCCTTTCTGGATACATTTAATAATAATGCTCCAAGTTCTACCCAGTCAGATAATTTAAATGAGGACATCTGGACTGAGTATACAAGGCTTGTCTATTCCCTTTATTCTTCATCAACTCATGCAAAACTCTTAAAAAGTAGCACAAACCCCCTCCTGTGAGAGAGGGTTGTGGCATAAATTCCTTGCTATGGTAATTCACCTGAACAAGACAATGACTAGAAATTTTTTTCAGATAGTGTTTTTTTGTACAGGCTGTTCCAAAGTGATTTACAAAGTACCAAGTTATAAAGCAGCCTGGCAGAGCAGATACTGTGAACTGAAAGATACATTATGTGCTTCTAAAGGCTCCAGCCTGTTTTGAAAATTGGATATGGGAAACCAGCTGCTAAATTGGAAATGCTTAGGTCTAGTTGGAAAATGAGTTAAAAAGGACTAAAGGACTAGAGCAAAGCCTGCTGGATGAAGGATCATCCAAATGTCAGGAGAGGAATACAAGAGAAACTCTTAGTTTTACTATTTGCCCAATTATCACATTATGTTGGCTGATAAGCCATATTCTACTGAGCCATCAGACCTTGAATTAATATCATTGGGATGGATGTGAGCCTTGCAGCAATGCCAGGGGTTCATCACTCTCAGCCTGTCATGGGAGGCCAGGAGAGGCTCCCAACTCCATCTGACTGCAGGGAAGTGCTCTCAGTAGCACTGCAGGGAAGTCTGTGCCTAATCCTCAGAGCTTACTCTTGCCAGAGGATACTCAATATAATAAAGAACAGTGATGGTAAAATGCAGGTGGCCAACCAAAACTGAACTTCCTTAGGACCCTGCTCAGACCTGCCCTAAGGGAAAAGCAGCGTGTTGGTCCATCTTGGTACAAACACACACAGTCTCTCACACTGTTTTCAATCATGCTTCAATCATTTTTCTTGTCTAGACCTTGAAACACGGAAACAAGAGCATGCAGCCACACATCTGAGATGTGACCATAGGTGGTAGTTCCAAACCGACCCCCTCTCCCTCTTTTGAATTACCAGTCACAGAGATCTCTCCATGCCAGGAATCGGGGGCTCTCAAGTTGAATCCTTCTGGAAGGTCATACAGTGACAGGCACAGAGCAGGAATGTTCAGCAGCCAGACAGCCCCTGTGCACCCCTGGATCTTTCTGAACTGGCTTTCCCATGCCCTCCTGGCTGGCCCCAGGCACCAGCCAAGCACAGGATTGCTATCCACACATCTGGAAGTCAAGGAATTCTCCCAGCCCACTCCACACTATGGGAAATCCCTTTGCTAGGAAAACTGAGGCTGAAAAGCCATTACTAAAATGGACATCATACAGCAACAGGTTCAAAAAATTCTGAAAATTATTTTATTTCAATTTTTAGATAATCATTCCCAAATGCATGCTGTGCTATGGAAAAAAAATCAGCTAAAATAAAAAAGGAATCAGATAAGGATATGTGATAAAACATTATCCCATTTATTAAAGTCCATTTTTGTAAAGAAAAAAAGTTCTCTCATCTTCCATAAATTGGACTTTCAGCATTTAAAAACAGCCCTTTTTTCACTTATAATAAAGACATACAATAAGACTGCAAATGGAAAACTTTTCACAGGAGGGGAAATTTGTGTTTTGATCCAAGTGGTTGAAAAAGTGATTAAAGCCTGCAGAGTTCCACAGCTGTAGCTGAAACAAACTCTCAAATGTGAAAGTTATTTTATGAAGAGTAATGAATAATCTAAGTGGATGTGCAGGTCTCTCACTTCTTGATCTTTGTCATAAGAAATCAGTAATGAAAAGAGCATCGCTGGTATCTTTTGTTGCAAGGTATTCTTCCCTCCTTGCAATCATTTAGCATTCAGATGAAATAAGTGCAGGGGTTTTTATAACCTCAAAGAGCAAATAAGTCAATTTGTAAAAAGCATTGCAGCTGCAAAAGAAGGAGCTTGTTAGAAGCAGCCATTGCAACTTTTTACTTATAGATCAAGTTATCAATCCAGAAATGTTTCTTTCATAATTCTTTTTCCATTAATATAGTTTTGCCAAGTGCAAATTAAGCATAGAGTAATGGAGATATTTAAAATATGTTTCTATTTACGGAAACTAAATGCCAAATGCAAACTGTATTTTGTAAGAATTCACAGTAGTCAACAGTACAAAGACAAATCCCTGCTGAGTCCCCCAGAAAAATATAGTATTAAAATGTATTGAAAGAAAATGTTAACTTTTTTCCTTAAAAAAATCCCCCAAACCCCAAAACTTTTGAGTGCACTGCTCATGGTTGAGCCTACAGAAATAAACAGGATATTGAATTCAAAGTAAAAATATAGGGTTTTCTAAGGAAAAAAAAAAAAATAAAAGTCAATATTAAGCTTCTAAACAGCATCTCAGTTTCTCCAGTACTGGAGAAGAAGGGATTAAAAAAATTTAAAGCGACACTAGAAAAGTTTGAATCTTTAGCTTTCCTAGTCAGGATCTCAGGTCTGAGACAGTGACAATTTTGGGAACATAATCTCAGAAAAATAATATTTTCTTAGCTAAAAAGCCAAGAAGCACCAGCCTGCGTGATTCAAGTACTCTTCATGCTGGGAGATACAAAGACACACCTCAAATAGACACTGGCCAGGTGGCAGCTGTGAAATCATCAGATGATTACGGCAGCCTGGCCCAGTCATCCGTCATTTATTTTCAGTTTTAAATATTCCTGGTACAAGAGTATAATCTCAGAGTCATTCTTTCACTTTTTCTTAGTTACTGGGGTCAGCAGAGCATCACCCTCCCGATGGAGATCCCCTGCACACCTGCCAGGGTGCCCGGGGGCTCGGTCTGCTTCTCACTCTGCGCCGGCAGCTCTCCCAGCCGGGCTCGAGCTCGGAAGGTGTCACTCGGCTCCAAAGCAGAGCTGTGTAGCTGTGGTTAAAAGCACTGAGCCCAAGCTAATGAGCTCCTTGGAGACATGGGATTTGATGGCCCGGCCTCACTGCCGCTGCCTCACACAGCCCTTGTGCTGAGCAGGTGGAGCACAGCCTGCCAGCAAAAGCGTGTCTGCCTCCCGCCGTGAGCCTGTACTGCTGTTCCACAGGGAAATGAACTCACAGGGCATGCAGCTATCCCTGACAACTCTGCTTGCATTTCCCAGCTCGACTCACTGAAAACCACTGGCAAATCTGGCAGCTCAGAAGGTCACGTCCCTGAGCCCTCTGCCCAAGTTCTCTGCCAGAGGTCACCACTCCTGGTCCAGCACAGGAGCCTGGGCACCTCCTGCTGCTCCTGCTGGCACGGCTCAGGCTCAGCTCAGCCAGGACACGGCTCTGCCTGAACCTTCCTGCTGGCTGCTCTGCACGGCAGCAGCCCAGGGCTGAGCTGGGCAGCTTCTGGAACACCCGCAGCACGACCCACTTGCACTCACCTGGCAAGAGCAACTGCACAACTGTGCACAGCAAGGGGATAAATAAGCTCTGTGCTTGAATTACATCCAAATTGGTTGCTGTGAACAACACTGAGAGTTCAAACTGGACCTTCAGAAACCCACACACTCTCTGAAGAGCATTCCTGGCAGCAAAGGCAGGTGCTACCCTGGTGCACAAACCACAGCAAATTCAAGACACACATTCTCCTAAGACAGAGTCAAAAAATAGAATTGCTGCTAACTAAAACAGCAAAAAAACCAAAACCCCAAACCCCCACATGGTACAAGAACTTTAGCTATTTGGTATTTTAGTCTTGGAGGCACATAAACCCAAGACTCAGCTCATGAAACAGTATTCCTACAAAGCCCAAGATGTAAAGGCTGGTCTTCTAGTAAAGTCGAGGCTGCAATAAACCTCTGAGTCAGGTTACACTACCAAAAACATTTTTAATACTTTATTAAATGAACCAGTTTGCTTGCTATTGCTTTGATCACTCTCAACAACATGCAGGCAATAAACACTGACAAAAGCTCAGGATTAGACTACTGCTACAACACTGCTTTTCCTCATATAGTCACAACATGCAATTCCTTCTTACAGATCCTGTGTCTCCTGAGATCACCATAACACAAAGATAGAAGAAAGAGAAAACACACGTCTTTTCCCAAGTGGCTTTACTTTGACAGCACTTTCTACTTAGTAGAACACTTTTCTTGTGTTCTCATGTTTTATGTGTACATCGACTTATTTAATTTCCTGGCACTATCACACTGCTGGTGGGAGTAACAGAGCTGTCACCTCACCTACACTTTTTCTGGTTTGGGGAGACTGGTGACCATGCCAGCTGCCAGTCAGCCACAGCAGATGCAGGCAGAGGGCAGATGGAGAAGGGATCACTGCAGGGAAGACCTTCACCTGCCAGTTTCACCTGGACAGGTCTGGCACACAAACAGAGAGAAGATACCACTCCAAAAGACACCAAGGAGGAGCAATTTTGAAGCACATACAGCACCTGAACCGACCTAGCAATAGGTGAACAGTTTCATTAATGTTTGTAAGTGAATAGGAGTTTCTGACCAGATACCATGCAAGCACAAAGTACAAATGATTAATACAAGGCAAACAACAAAATCTGTGGTACTGCAAAATGACAATAACACATAGAACATCTCTATCTATATGATTTATGTACTTTAAGAACTACTTAAGGTCAAGTTTCCAGCTGTGAGTACTACAGCTGTCCCCCAAAGGTGTTTGAAAGCACTGATTCATGCCCTCAGGTGCTCTGATTGAAATCTATGCAGTGTGCCTCTAGACTAATTCAGAGGGGAGAGGTGTGTGTATCTAACAGGGTATTTGGCCTCAATATCTGTAAAACACGCCGCTCTGTTCTTTAAAACCAGAAAAACACCTGGCTAGACTGAAGTCAGAAGGTGGCTTGGCCTGAAAGCATCCACACACACAGGCCCACAGTCTACTCACCATGCTGCTCAGAAAGTCCCAGAGCTCCCCAAACTTCTCTCTGGCTAATAAAGCTCCAGACAAAGTAGAAAATTACATTGTTAGTTCTCTACTTGAAGGTTTTATATGCAATTCCTTGCAGACCTGCCTGAAAAGCCTTTTGGTAAAAATAAGATAATGAGTTAGAAAAAGGAATAAAAAAAAATACCCACCCACACCTGGTGCGGAAAGGCCACTTCTAAGGGTCTCACTGCCTTATCTTCCAGAGGATATTAATGAAGAAGAACTTCACTGCACACAAAAGAAGGAGAAGAGGCAGAGACGAAGCATAGGGAGGGATAGCATGGGAGAAACATCCCTGTTCTCTAAAAACATCTTCTGTAAATCCTGATGCTTTACTGTCCAATCCAGAATAAACTACTTACAAGCTCTCTTCAAGACTCAAATCCACAAATTAATTTAAAATAAGAGGCTGTAAAATTATTTCAATGTGGTAGGAACATTAACACTGCCCAGTATATGCAAGTACAAACTTCCTGAATTTCTGCTTTTCAAATATACTTTTAACTATTCTAGGCTAAAGGATGTATGCTGAATGCTCAGGCAAACCTCCAGCTGCATAGAAATGAAATATTACTGAAAGAGGTTGTTTACAAGAGCCAGCTGGAGCAGCTAATACATATTATAATATGCTAAGCTCTGATAGTCCCATATCAGTTGCAATTACTTAAAAATGCAGTAGTTCTAAGATTGAGGCAAATTTAATTCTCTTTATTCATGAAGTAACTAAAACAATGGGCAGGGAAATAAAAGAATATCTGTGGTAAAAGGTGGCAATTGGTAACAGACAGGCTGCAGGCAACAAAATATGCTTGTTGACAGCACCCTGAAGAATGCTAAACACAACACCCAGATTTCTTTAATTGGTTCTTATTTACATTATTTGATCCAGGCACAAACTCTATTAAAACAATGAAAATAGCCTCCTTGGGTTTACTCATTACATAAAGTTTATTTTAAAATGAGACCCTGGGTGCCTAGCAAAGGCTCTCCACTCTTCCAGAGAATTTTTCCGAGGATGGTACAGACAGGCACAAGCCCAGCCTGTGCATAGAGAGGCAGCCCCAGGTCTGCCCCTCTGAACATTGGGCCCACTCCATCAAGATAGCTACGCAAATAATTACAAAGCTCACTAAAAGCAAGAATAGGGTGAAAATATTGTGTTGAGTGGTTTATTCAGGCTGATGGTGCACATAGCTCAAGGCAGGAATAAAAGTGGCACAGCCAAAGAACAAACACAGCACATGAGTTATCGTATAAATCTAAGGCTGTATTCTTTATTTACCTGTGCAGAGTGTCTGCAAAATCTCACCTACCTCTGCTAGCCTGTGTCAACTGAGAATGCTGGATTATTGTCAGTTTTACAGTTGGTGGAGAAACTACTAAAAGCATGTTTCCAGAGTGACTGAGAACATGTGGAATTGGATAACCTCAAATTAGGGCACTTGCTTGGAGGATTCTGCAATATCACACGGGAGAAAAATCTGCCCAAGTGCAGGGTAACTCAAGAGTGTTTGTAAGGAGAGGTGCGGAAGGAGATGAGTGCTGCTGAGGAAGGAGGAACAGGCAATCCCAGAACAATCGTATTTAAACATTGGTGCATTTCTGAAACACAGAGTTAAAAAAAACTCCAAAAACCCAGCACAAACTATAAGTATGCATGCTTGTTAATGAGCAGAGAGAACTTCACTCTTCAGTAGAGCCTGGAGGTCTCTATTGCACAATGTAACAACAGCAATCTGCCAAAATTGGCTCTGTTTCTGAACAGCGATGGGTAAAGGGACAACGGGGTGAAAGGGCTTGGTCTGTAACATACAGGGGACACAGAGAGAGTTGCAAAAGAATATGGCTATAAGAAACAATTAAATAATTTAGAAAATAGCCCTCGAGGTCAGGGAGTTGGTGGCCTCTGCCCTATAGCTTCACAGTCTGCATTAGCTTGTGCTCAATAGCTCAGGAGCTAAAATCCATGCAAGATTTGCAGAGTACTTTGTCCACAAAAGGTGGGTGGAACAAGAAGCTGAGCTGATGGTTCAAATTAAGCCCCAGAAATACAACAGAATTCAAATATTGGTATGTGTTCCTAGTCCACACCTTGCTAATCCTCCTGAAATTACCATATAAATAAAGTGTCTCTGTGGATTTAGTCAGTTAGTGATCACTTGCAGGTAAATCCCATTACCGGTCACACTAATGGGAAGATTGTAAACAGATAAGAAAAATAAAACGAATGGAGTCTCCAACTAGTTTGTAAAACGCGTGTTCAAAAGGAAAACATTTCAGAAATCTTTACTTATTGTTATTGTATATATGGACTAAGTATAGCAATAATGTTCTTACCTTTCTGAAAGAAATTACTATTAGCCATTACAACCACCCCCCTCCCACACGGACAATAACAGACTCAGGAATGACTCTGACAGAGATTGATTCCTCATCTTGACTAATTGGTCTGAGGATACAGAAAATTAACTGCATCCTGCTCTGCCTGAGCTAGCAGCTTTTCTCTTTCGTAGGAACAGGAAAAAAGAAAGATTATACAGTACTTATTGTTATGTCATTCTCACTAGAAAAAATTAGAAGTCGTTTTCTCTGCCAGGGTAATTATTTCTTTTGCATAGAAGCTTATAATTTTTGTTTTGTTTGCTTGATAATTGTTTGTTTTCCTGATGCTTGTTTTAATTATTTAATTTCTAAAACCTTTTTTAAAAGCCTGGAATTAAGGATGTTATTGCTTTGGACTGGGGAATAGTGAAGGATGACTCAGAATGCTCACAGAGGTAAATGCAGACACATCTTTGCTTGTCTCAAAGTTCACACAAACAGCCCTGCAACGAAATTGCTGAGGACAGAAACACCCAGGGTAGGGATGTACCAGCACTACCAACATACCACCCATCCTTTAGAGCCCCTTAGACGGTGAGCATTCCATCTTTGCCTTATTTTGTTCCATCATACACCTTTCAGTACACAAACCAGGATCAACAGGGATCCTCAGAACGGCTGCTCTGAGCATCACCAGCACTGTTTGCTGTGGCTCCTCCAGCAGCCAGCACTGGGGCTGAAGTTACTCAGCAGCCTCTGCATTAGTGGGGTCTCTTACCCAACACAAAGCACAACAAATCTGCTTGAAGGTGTGACATAAATTACCCCAGGACAGGTCCCCTCATGGGACAACCATTTTCTCTGGGGCAGAAGTCGCCCTCCCTAGCTGCTCCCCAAACCAGGCTTTCTTTCAAAAATGAACCAGACGTAAAGCTCACAAAAGTTCCCAATGCATTATTCTCTTCTTTTTGTTAACAAAAGGATTATTTTTTATTCCTGTCTCCTTGAGTGTTCTTTCATTTTCATTTTTAAGCATCTATATTTCTTCCCTGAATCTCCCTGGAAGAGTTCTGCAGTCTCCTGTGAGGTACTATCAATATTAGTATTCTGCTGTTAATGCAGCTCCTCTGCTCTCCAGCCACAGCAGAGTCCCCTAACGTAATCATATTGTCTGCCATCCACAGCAATAAAGATAATCTTTTCTGAACCCCCTCATATATTGGCAATCTGTGGTTTAATGGATTAGTCTTTGGAGGAATTTGAGGATGTATCTAAATTGTAAAATAAAACTTTACCAGAAACAGCTTCAAAAGTCAACAAGACCACTACTCTATATTAAAACAGAAAGTTTCTATTTTATGCTCCATTTCTTTCCAATATAGACTACTTGTTACTGTAAAAGTCTCTATTTTGCCTGTTCTAAAACCTGTGTGTTTTCAAAGACCCTGGAAAAATTAAAAAGTCAAATAAGCAATTCATATCAATGATGATTTTTTTTTTTTTGGTATTACTGAATTCTGCAGTTATGTTTACTGCTTCAAGGGGAGCTTATAATTATGCAAATTGCTAAGCAGTCTGCATAATGTACAACATGTTTGGGTTCACTGACTGGAAGCTGAAATACATTTCTTTAATGCTGCTTATATGCTATGCAATTCTGTTTGCATTTCTTACGCTCTACTGCACTGTACCTGTCTCCAGAAGTATCCTTGTGTTTCTGAATTTACATGCAACCTCAGTACCTTTGCAGACATTTGGCTTTCAAAAATTACTTAAATAATTCATGTGTGCCAACTTAACATTTTTGCAAAGCAAAGCAACATTTTGATAGCCCCATACTTGCTGAAACCTCGTGAAGAGGCTTTCACCCTTTTCATTATAATCTCAATTGTTATCATCATAGTTAAACACTGTTCTAAGCCGTGTATATGACATTTAAGTGGGTGTTGTTTTATTTTCCAAATCAGATTTTCTTATATACACTCCATTGCCTTAAACACTGCATACCTCCTTCCTACCACAACTATCCTGTCTGCAGTTACTTATAGGCTGTAATATTAGAGTATAATTCATTTTCACCTGCTTGTGCAAAGCAGTTCTGTGACTGGCTCTGTCCCAACCTTGTGAATCCTCTGTCCTGTAGTGCTCTTCATCAGTCAGTTTTCCTTGGCTTTGAGACAAAATTAGCTCCTGGCTCTTGCCCAAGGCCTGGATGAATGCCCCAAACTGATGTGGTCAGCCCTGATGCACTCTAGGTGTATCCTAGGGTTATCAACCAAGAAGGGGTTGGGGAGAAAAACTACAAAAGCAGCATGAAGCTAAGCATGAAACCAGTCGGAAAATTTTACTGTCATCAACATCTGCTGCTCACTGTGGTGGCAAGACAGCACTCCCCTGTCTTGGGATGCACTGGGGCTGACCAGTGAGGGGGGGTTCTATTTCCACCTCAACAACAGCCTCTCAGAATCAACACTGGCTTGTGCCCCTTCTGCACACATCTCCCTTGTGCTACAGTGGCACAATTCTAGTAGGTGATTAATTAGAACAATTATTAACTTCTTCCCATTCTCAGAGTGTGGGATGCTATGCAAGATGACAGACTCAACCACAGGTCTTGACTCAGCTCTGGTTATGCTTTTATATGGTCTCTGTGGGACAGTGATGCTCAATTAACTTATATCACTGTCTACAAACTTAATAGAGTTTTATAGCTAGATGTAGCTGTGACATTTCTTTCACGCTCTCGTATCTGAGATCAGCTGAAAATGGTTTTTGTTCTGCTGGTGCAGGGATGTAGTGGGTAAGACCCAGCAAGGCTGGCACTAGGCATATGAGAGGCTGTGCAAGGCCAGACTTGATTTTCCCATTCTACCCAGCAGTCAGTATGAAATCCACTCTTATTAGCCATTTCTGAAAGAGGAAATATTCAATTAACATCCACCCTTCAAAATAAAATATTCTGGAAGGTTTTTCTTTCCACCTTGTGTCTGCTTTCCACGTTAGTTATTTTGTGTCTAAAGCTGAAAATGGATTTTATAACTTTCTAATATCCACTTATTTTAAAAAAGGAATTTGTTTCAGCACTTTCTAAGCTTCCTTGTATAATTATATGAGAAATATAAAACATTCTTCCTCCAGGGAATAAGCCAGCTCACGCAGTTAAGAAGAAATTTTCCTTAGAGACAGATAATTTCATAATTAGCCACTACAGGATTTCTGGTGGCTTCCAGCTATTATGGGGGGAAAGATATTTAACCAGCCTGACTCATTGGCCTCAAATAACATCCCCATAATTGTGTTTGGACAGGATAGGAGTGGGGAGTACAAAAGCTCTGATAAAAATGCCAAAAACCAACCCAGCCCACTACTATAAGCAATGCCTTCTTTTCCCATTTTTTGTTTTCTTTCATGTTTTAATTGAGATTATTCTCAATTTACCCACTGAGTTTATGCCTAGTAAATGAAACATTTCTATTGGTCAGAACAAACACTGTCTGCATTTACTGACTGGAAGATTTGGAGTTTATCTGTGTGATCAGATGACTCTTCTGCTACAGACTTGCCAAGCTTAATAGTGACCATGCATGTGCCAGGTCCAATAACACAGTGTCTCATGTTGTCATTACAACACCTGCTGTTTCTTTGTAAGACCTCAAAAAACTGCTTTAAAACAATCAAGTCTTTCTTGTGCCAAGACATGGAACATCAAAATACGCAAAAGTTCCCTCTTGAAGGAATACACAATTTTATTGAAAGAAAAAAACAAGGGCACGAGGAAAGGTGGCTATAGAGCTACAGTGAGAAAAGTATTTGTCCAACACTGTAAGAAGTACTCCAGATTTCTCAAGAGTCTCCAATCCAGACCCTCAGTAACAGATCATCTTTATTCCTCTTCCTGGTAGGTGAATAAAGTTTATTTTAGGTGAAAATAAAATTTTCACCTAAACAGATGAACCATTTCTCAAATTATATGCCAGATGTTGCAATAACATAGAGCTCATATAGAGTTTATAAACATTCTACCTTCACTTCTCACAATAACAAAACCAGCTAATTAATTCCTATTGTTATTTGTGCATTAAACATCCTTCCATCATTGCTTTCTGTTCAAGAAAAAAGAAAATTAAAAATTCTAGGTTGTATAATAGGTATCCCAAGTTCTCTAAGATGAGCAGTACAAAAAGTAACTCCAACATATTTTTTTTTTCTGGAAACATATTTTAAATAGAAATGGACTCTAACTTTTAATAGATATTTATAAAAGAGAATGTCCACAGAATAGTAATTTTTTATGAATCAATCTGCTCAGATTTTTCATCACAAAAAATCCTGAGAAACAGATCAAATGAAAGCATGACTACAAAAGCACCAGACATTTTTAATTAAACCTGCAGAACACAGTATCTTCTTTATCTCTGCATACATTTCTATATTAGCTTTTGATTGCTTGATGTTATTCACAATGATTTGCAATTCTAATTTTTTTGGGGGGAGGAGAATCTGTAACTGTCTCAAGGGGTAAAGGGCTAATTCACATGCTATTTATTGTTACTTTGAAGGCACCAAAATATGAAGGCCTGATCTTGAACCAGGTATAGCATTTACACAACTCCTGAAAACATCCCTTGCAGTTTATTGTATCCCATCACAGAAATCATCTCTCTGGATTTAGAGCACTATTTTAACAATTTTGTATTGATAAGAGCCTGGCAGAATACACACAGGGCTGGTCAGCTGTTTCTTGGTCTCCATGGGAATGAGCTCCCCTGGAATCAAACTCCCTTTCAGCTGTGGTGGGCTGGGGCAAGGTCTGAGCCACATGGAGTAGACAAGAGAAACCACTGGAAACTTTTTCATTTCCACATGTGAACGCCCTTCCTGTCATATTTCTCTCATCTCTGACAGAAAATTCTCACTGGCTGATTTCACCATTTTACATGTGCCCTTCTTCCACCTAAAATCTGCACCTGTGTGTCCCAGGGTGTCTCTGTCCTGTAAAATCTATGGCAGTCACGTCCGTGCATGGAAGATCAACTGTACCTGAGCTCACAGCACAAGCCCACGGCTTACAGTGATTTATCAACGTGCCTGACATTGACAATGGAAGATCCTTACTTCTGGAGGAATAAATTCACCTTCCTTGTGCTAATACCTACTGTTGGAATGAGGAAAAAAAATAACTCCACATAAGTCACAGGTATGTGAAGTAAATTCTAGTCCACAGGAATGACAGGATGTTGCTAGTGTATAGAATGAAGCCATTGATAGAATATTTTTTGTCAACAGAAAGAAGTTGCTTCCAATTCAGTTAGATGCAACAATTACCTTTTATGTTAAGTAAACATAATTTTCCTTAGATAGATCTGCAAAACTAATTTGTCTATAATCATGCACTATGTATGCACTACAATTAAACATTCATAGGTCAACTAAATATTAAATACTGCAGCAATGAAAACCTACAGAATGATACTTGATTAAAAGAACTTTCATTAGTTCTCACTGACTAGGAGAAAAAGAAACACAAAGTGAGGGAAAAAGAAAAATAACCCCACCAAACCAATAAACCAAAACCAACCAGAATCACTTTCATGTACCTGAGCAAAGCCTTCAGTAAAGTTTATCAGTAAACTGGAGTATCTTTTTAGGTCTTGTACAATTGCATTAGACAGGAGTATAAACTAGAAACAAAAACACTTGACCAATAAATAATCAAGACACTAAACACAAAAGATTTATTGGAGAAATTACAAGTGTTTGCAAAACTGTAGAGAAGCATAGTTTCTCTTAAGCAAAGAAATGCACAGCTCTAAAAGCATATTAACAACCTAACCTGACTCAATTCCTCATCTCCCAGTTAAAGTTTTAAATTTTTACACTGAATTTCAAAGATAGAGACTGTATTGAACACAAAGAACAGCCACTTGACTACAGAAGAGGGGATCCCAGAAGCTTTTGTGGATATCTGTTGATCTGTGTGAAGAGAAAAGGGCAGTAATAAGAATTCTCCTAAAATACAGGCAAAATTGTTTCCTTATAAAGCTCAAGGAATAAAATTATTACAATCACCCGTGATCACATCACAGATTTTGGCTGTGGCGTGTTCTGCAGTTCCTCTGGAACTCTCTGATAGCCATGATTTCCCTGGCTGGAGCTGCTCCCAGCTGGAGGAAGGCTGAGCTAAAGGCTCCTGTCTGGCTGGGGAGACAGACCCTAAAGAAAGTGCTCTTCAAACACTGGTTAAGGCAACCTGGCTCACGAGGAACTTCTTCATATTTGTAGGCTGAAGAAAGACAGAACAGAAAAATCAATAGTGGGATGTGAGAAAGAATCAATCATGGGGGTGCAATGGAGCAGTAAATAAACATGCAGCCTGACAGTCTGCTTGGGGCTATCAGGCTGCAGTTCTGAAAGAAGCTTTCAGTGTA
The DNA here is from genome assembly GCA_032173965.1 of Sitta carolinensis. Lineage (NCBI taxonomy): Eukaryota > Metazoa > Chordata > Aves > Passeriformes > Sittidae > Sitta > Sitta carolinensis. The sequence continues at coordinate 7,173,725 of CM063294.1, read as the reverse complement.
GCAGTTCATTTTACTTAAGAGGTGAACAGATCTAAAATCAATGCATCTTTTAAAGAGGTACTTCTACCATTCATTATACATGTTTAAGTTATGTTACAAGCACCTAAAGCAGGAAGGGGAGATGCTCAGCCTGCTCATGCTGCCACCCTCAGTGCCCAAAGCCATGGACAAGGGGTTCTTCTGCAAGCTGTGTGGGCACTACTAAAAATTGGGCTTTGCCCTATAAGGTATGATATTTATATTCAAATGTGTCCTGTACACATTATTTCTAAAAAAATCCCCAGAGACACAAAATGCTTTCTTGAACAGTTTTCTTTTCTCCTTATTTCATTAAGGTCATTCTGACAATTTGTGTCACAGAACTGCAGGGACACCTTCTCCGAGGGATTTTTTTTTCCCCCAGGTGAATCAGGCTCTGGGGTGAGAAGCTCATTTGTGTCAACTCTTCCAACAGCTTCCAGCAGAACAGTGGGAGGAAGAGCACAGACAGTTTACTCTCTGCACTTTCTCCTGCAGTTGGCTCCAATACTGAACAAAATCCTTTAGAAACCGTGCAAAAGCTGAAGTTCTCAGCATCATTATAAGACAGTGTTATTAGGACATCAGATAGGAAGTTATTTCTTTGAGGGAAAAAAAAAAAAAAAGAAGACTAAAAAGGAAAGTTTTGGTAAAACCCACTGCTTCTCTCCCTTGAGAGCTGCGCAGACAGGAGAGATGCTGGGAGGCTGAGGAGCGGGACACTAGATGGCAGTGCTCGATTTTCTTTAGTCATGTGATTGCAGCACTGCTCGAGTGCGCTCTTCTGAGAGAGGAAAACCCTATTTTGAGTTATAAAGGAAGAGAGGACTCTCTGATCTGGCTAAGAATCATTATCTGAATCTTCAGAACTAATCCATGTATAATCATGGAAAAATCAGCAGAATGCTTCTCCATGAGATAAAAAATACAGGAGGATGTGATCACTAAGAAGAAGAATAAAATGAGTATATTACGGTAACAGCACAATGTGCAGTAAAACAATAAGAATTTATTACTGTCTCTCGAAAAACATTTTACGGTACAGTTTCATTACTTCACAGTAAGAAAGAAAAGAAATGTAAATTTAACAGTCTTTTACCAAACTCTTCCTTTCTCTCTATTTCAAGTATTGAGGCATCTGAGGACACCAAGTTTCCCCAGACATCATGAATCTCAGCTTAAATTTCACTACAGTCTGGAGAAGGGAAAAGCAATATTTGCACCTAACACATACCACTGCAAAGAAGAAATGTTTTTAGTGTTATTCCTGGGAGAAATGATGTTAGGAGAGAGTTGAAGGAGAGACAATACAGTTTTATGATATGCAGAAAGCCTAGATTTTTACCAAGACTGTCTTTTTGAATCTATTTCACAGAGACTACTGGCGTGAGCCTGTCTCCCTACACAACAGAAAATGTGTGAAATAAGAAGTAATTTCTTTATCTTGCCAGTCTATCAGCAGCATCAACCATTTTTTCTTTGTCTCTCTCTCAAATAAGAGCAAGATTCAGACAAAAGTACAGAGATAGTTCTATTACCTGGCTTTTTGATCCGTCCTTGCTGCAGAACACCCTTTTCTTCAAAACCTCTTTCCTGCTGAATGTTCAAAAGCTTCTTAAAATTTTGTATATATGTCTCTCTACATTAGAAATCCTTACCTACAGTAATGAACAGGCAAATGAATAATATTTTATAAATAAAATCGACGGCTCTAACTGTGCTGCCTCGCAGTCAAACACTCCTTGCTCTGTGCTGGAGTGTTAAACACGTGGTCCTTCATGCTCTCTTTGGGAAACATACACCAATCTTGTAGACCAACAGACTTCAAAAATGCTCCCAACTAATTCAGTAATTGCTTTTGCTTATCATCAGATTTGGGGAGAATCCCGCTATTTAAAGAACATCTAAGCCAAACCCAATAAGAAGCTGTTTTCCTTCAGCTGCAGTCATTTTTCTCTTCACAGGCTTAGATAAAACCACATATGCAAGACATATTTAATGAACCAGCAAATTCAGTCTTGTGACTAAGCAACATCAGTGATTATTTGAGTGATTCTGACATCAGAGATAATTTACTCAGAGAAAAATAAGCTCAAGGTTAATTTCAGAAAGAAGACAGGAGTCCTGATTTAAATTTTACAACAAACTTCCCAGCTTTCTTGTCTCGTGGTTTGCTGCTCTCTAATCTAAGAATAGCAGTCAAATCCAGTCTGACTAGTGGGATTCTATGCTGCTTTCTTTTCAAAAGGCACGGGGAAAAAAAATTTGGGATGTAAACATAATTATTTGGTGGGAACACCTTAGGCAGTGTGGTTAAAAAGAGGAAAACACAGCAGGAGTTGCAATACAATTGCACCACTGATCACACATGTTTTCTACCTGTCTAGACCAAATTAATCTGTCATCTCTCCTTCCAACAGCTCTGTGATGGTTCAGATTTTGACTCGTTTCCCTAACTACAACGATAAAAGAAACATGACAGAAAGAGAAGGAAACAAATAATTTTATAATAAAATTGAATTTGTCTGAGATAGAAAAAATGGCAGATGGACATTTTGCATTCAGAGCAACTTTGCTTTGAAAATGCAACTAAGTCACAAAGTTTGTAGACTGCACGAGTCCCTACATACTGGAGAAAGGAGATAAAGCTGAGAAGTACATTTCTATTAGCAGCTATGAGGCATAACTCTCCCATCTCATTATCTGTTGCTTATTCCTTGTGCAGCAGGGCCTTGAAGCCTCTTTCTGTAACTCCCTAAAGAGTTACAATAAATTTCCCACCTCCAGGATTCCCTAAAGTGCAATCTGCGAAATCCGTGCATCTCAAAGCCTGAATTAGCTTAGATGATCTCCCTAAAATAAAGACTGTAGAGCACATTTCTGTGAGGTGAAATTCTTCTGAAAATACTAAATTTCAGCTATTTATATAGCTTAAAAGAAAGGATCAAACACTTTCCAAATCTGAAATATATGGATTTTCAGTACGAGCTATTGAAGAGTTTATAAAGACTCAAAGGAAGTTTGAGTCTTCATATGAAAGTTTTGGATTTATGTTCTTGAAAATGACATATTGCCTACAGAAGATCAATAGGAAAAGAGAAAGGCAATACCCCAAATACCACCTGCTGTTCTTTTGGAGAGATAGCTCTGCTCTGGGCAGTCTGCCCAAGAAAGAGCAAAAGATTTTTGTCCAAATATAGATTACATTACATAGCAATTATAGAGCCTTCCTGCTTAAACCAGAGTTTGAGTTTTGCCTCTAAGGCCTATTTTTGATGCCTTTCACTGCAGTTCAAGGACAGCACCACACCATGCACTGGTGGCAGTACATCAAAGGGTATTCTGGTTTCATTTCTGGGAGTCAAGTCTCTCAGTCCCTAACACAATCATTCATCTTGCATTCTTCATTAAATGACATGCCAAAAAAGTCCATGCTAAGCTTCTCTCCAAAGCAGACATCAATAATATTATATACCAGTGACTTAAAAAGCAGCTCAGCAAAAAGAACCCCAAGTACCAGAGCAAAGACCGAAGATTAAAGTTGTCCTTTCAATTCAAAATCAAGGAATAAATATTTGTGGGTTTTTTTTTTTTTTACTTATTTTTTAATGAAGGTTTTAAAAATGCAAATGAAACACCAAAACTCATGACACAAGCCAAACCCCAAATTTGGATATCTCCTTGATAAAAGCTACATTACTCTATGACTTACACTTCCATTAAAAATCTACAACTCACAATGAAACTGTAGTTCCAGTTCTGATGTGGCTTTAATAAATAAAGAGTGCAAATGAGGCTGTGTTTATAGGGACTTATGGTCTGTTTATTGGATTGACTGATGGATCCTGGGAAATAAAATAGATAAACATTCAGGTACTTGTTAACCAAAGCAAAGCCTCCTAGTCAAGAACACAATATGACAAATCTGATAGTCAAAATAGTATATAAGGTAACATATTTATAAGATTTTATTTATTTTTTCATAGGTGTTCTTGTTGTTACTATTTTATTACTCGGAGGATTAAATAATCTGGACACTTGGATACTCAGTTCTATTCAATGGAGTACAAAAAGCTTCTCTGAGACTTCAATAATGAGAAGTTGAAAATAAGAAGGAACAAAATCCTGTGAAGACCATTGTGGTCACAATGGTGACCATGATTGCAGCAGACCTTGGAGAGGCTGCAGAGGCTCCCCCTGCTCAGCTCTGCAGGGCACCCCAAAGCTGAAACTGAAGTGTGTGCATTCAGTGTCTGGCAGGCCAGAATTCCTAAAGGGCCTGTAAGTAACCCTACAGTTTGATGACACCCTTGAAGTTCAAGGTCTAACCAGCCATTCAACACTCTCTTATGAGAAGAGCTCAAGTTTTTTTTTTCTCCTGATTACTGAGACAGTTCAGTCAGAGGACCTGGGGTGAAGTGGCAAGAGAGATGGGGAAGATACTGAAAATCCAAGTATGCAGGATATTTCTGTGGATGTAACAATATATTTATGCTGTTTTGTGGTATCTGTTGCTCTGCAGATACAAACCTGCAGCTGCCTGTCGTTATAGTAATGTACATTGCATCCTTGTTGCAGTATGAGGCACAGCATCAAGCTGAAACACCCACCTGGCCCAAACAGCAGCTCCATAGGCACTGAGACTTCACAGTAAGGTATCCCAATGCACTTAATTAAATGCACAGAAAAGTGAAATTGCAGCAGAGCTCAGACTTTAAGGTATCAGTTCTGAATCACAGCAAATGCTCCCTGAAACCCCTGTGCACAGACAATGTCTTTCCAAAAAGCTCTGAACCCCCATGAAAGTAACACAGCTAACAACAGCTTGTGAAGAAGCGGTGTGCTAAGCACTGAATATTGAAAACATTAGCTTGTGTGCTCCAAGCAAGAGTATTCCAAAACATTCCAATAAAAAATGCAAATTCTAAAAATACAGAAAACAAAACAGACATTTGGTAAATCGTCTAGCTTCTAAATTAAAATTGGATTTCCTGAAGGCACCACATGTGCTCTTATTGACAGTGCTTTCAGTGACAAATATTTTGAAGTATGCTTATTAAGTGGCAGCAATGAAGGAGCCAGAGCTGAGCTGGATCCTGTTCAGCAGAGCCCAAGGTGGGACAAAGGTTGTAGTTATCATGCCTCAATGACCACAGCTCTCTTTGCAACACACAACACAGCCACGTGCAAATCATACAGCAGGCTTAAAAAAAAAAAAAAAAAAATCAAAAAAAACAAAACCCCAAAAACCAAACCAACCAAATAACCCCCAAAATCTCTACTGCAATGAGCTTCTGAAGCCTTGTCCTACAATTGCTGCAGTTTTTTTAAATGGCCCAGTGAATGGGATCAGGTGTGGAATAGGGGGACAGATATAATACACAGCTCAGAACTGCATGTTTTTTCTTTGCATTTTGAGATAGAAATTAATACATTAAATACCAACTGATTATCCAAACCATTTATTCAGTATTAGGGAACATTAAAAATGTACATCATGCGTAACCACTAATCAGCAACAAATTCAAACTTAATAAACTGGTATTTAATTGTATCTTGTTAAATTTAGCAGCTATCTTAATCATAATTAAAAACATTTCTAAGATGCATTTTAAATCATTACCAAAACCTCTCGCCAATCCATTTCCAAACCAAAAATAAAATTATCAGAAGTTCCTATTGATCTTTTTCTTTCTCCAAGCTGATGGCAGTAATTTATACACAACCCTGTCTCTGCCCCAGTAACCATGATTAACCCACATCAGCCAGTGCCAGAAAAGCTGTCCAAGGTGACAGCCAAGACAATAAATATAACTACACTACCAACAGCAATAAAATGCTTTGCCTCGCTGCACTGATTTCTTTGGAGCTTCACCTGGCCAGCAGCACTGTAGTGCTACAGTTCTGTGCAGGATTCTGGGTACATGGCTCTACAATGCTCCTCTGGGTTGTGTAAAAATGAAATACTGCAAAATGGGGCATGTAACTCACAGAAGTCGGCTGTAAGGAAAAGGACAAGGACCTTGGATTTACCGATCCTTTCATGCCAGCAATAAAAGATTGCAAGGTTCTGTCAGATGGAGGCAGCAGGATGTTTATAATTGCCCTATTGTCTTTTCATCAGAGGAGATGAGGACGAGCTTTTGAGATGATTTGCACTGACTGCCCCAAAGCCTGGCTGGTTCCTGTTGCCCCGAGCATGCTCTGAACACCATCCATACCCCATGGAGGAGAAGGGGGCCGTGGAGAGAGTCCACGTGCCCCTGCCCTGGCAGGAGATCCTGCACACACCAGGCACATATCTCCTACACCTCTGGCAATTCTGGTGCTAAGGGGCCTCTCTAAGTAAACTACCCTAAAGTTGTCTGGACACAGATAGACAGCATTTGGTAATACCTTTACATTATATCCATGGACAGGAGAGGTGGAGATACAGGGCAGCAGAGAGGGAAGGGGACCCCTGTCAGTAATATGTGATTTCCAGAACCTGTGAATGTATATCAGCACATGATATGCAGAGAGCATAGGCATGCTATTAACTTTGCTGAAAAACACATGTGCCTGGAAAATAAATCCATATTGATCTTTTGCTTTGGTTTTGATAGTCCAAATTTTCACTTTTTCCATGTAGCTTCATTCCTACAGATGGATAAACGGAATATGAGAACGTCCTTACCACAGAATTGCCCCTACTGCTCTTACTGTTGGGAAAAATCAGTAGTTAGAATTGCCTCAAAAATCAATTTTCTAATACTTTGAAATATTTTCAGGAAAAGGACTGGGAATAATCTGTGGGCCAAGCAATCAGGTGTGTAAATATGGCAAAATCTGGAACTACTTGAGCATTAATTCAATGGGAAACAAAAGTTGTAAAGACATGCTGTTTGTTCTTTGCACTATTCTACTCAGGCTGTAAGAGTTACAGCCCTTGAGCTTTATTCTCTTACAGTTTAAATGATTTTTTGTTGTTGTTGTTGTTGTTGTTTAGGCACTTTTCCTGTTTGCTCTATTGTGGTATATATCTGTCTGTATTAAAGCTCATTTAATACACTAGGGCTCATACTTAAGTCTGGAATTCTTTCAAGTCTTCTTTATTATTTGTTCCACATCCTCTGCTGCTCCAAATTTAGTTTAATAAGCAACTAACTAGTTCACTCTCCCTGTCAGTCATGTATATACATTAGATACTGACTATGTTCAACGACTAACCCTTTGGGAACCCTGCTTAATACTTTTCTCCAATTTAGAAGAGCCTTTCTGACAAGCAATTGCTTGTTCCAATTTTTTTTAGCTGTCTTGATCCTCTGTATCCACTCTTATGTTCTCCCTTGACTAGCCGCAGCATTCAGTTTAGGCAGAAGTCTGTGAAGAGGAACTTTTGCAAAGACTTTTCCCAAATCCATAAACTGAGCTGCACACAGTGCACTGTGAGGGCCATTGCCACGTCTTCAAAAGAAAGGGAGAGAAAAAGTGCACAGTTCCTGCAGTGCTGCTTCTGTGGTCACACTGGCTGGGTCCTCCAAGGTCAATGGAAGATGGGAATGTGTCATCTCTTGTTTCTTTCAAACATGTTGAGAGAGATTCTACTCTGGACAACACCAAATTATCCGTGGAGTTACTCCACGGGTTTCAAAGACTTAGTGTGCCCCTCACCTTTTCCCTACCATAGATGCCACAGTTCAAAACCTGATGTTGTGGATTCCAGCATTTAGCACAGTAACAAACTAAGATGCCTCCTAACTGGTTCAGGGAGCAGGACTTTTAAAAACTCATGAACAAAACAATCAAACAAGAAAGGGACTCTAATCCAAACCCTATGCATGGAACAGGGGCTTAGGATTTGTTGTGCAGAGGAGTTCAAGTTGAGAATTTTGCCCTAAGGGACAGCCACTACCCTTAATCTGTGCCCCCAGCTTCCAGCAGCACCACTGCAATATGGGAGCAGTTGGACTTTTCAGAAGCCTGTGTGCAGCCAGCCTTCCTGACTATTTAAAATCTCTGTCAGGACTCTCTAATGATTTGTAACCAGAGCATCTGCCATCTCCTGCTCACCTGTACATCTTTTGTATGGCCTCAGAGAGCATCCTGGTTCTCTGCAAATGCTGAGCCTAAACCACACATGTAAAGATGGTGAAAATTGTTCCCAAAACTACCAAACACTTAACTCACTTCTCTCTCTGGGCATCTTAGTGGCATTACAAGGAATCAACCATATATTTGCTACTATTTTGCATGGAATTCAATTGAGATGGAAACAATAATCTAATATAGCCAAGACACCTACATTTGTGAAAAGTTTTTCAGCATTATTTTGGGAGACAGTGCAAGCTCTTTCTCCTTGTGTGAAACATAGTATAATCCTTGGAAAAACAGTATAAACACATCTGAGAGTGAAGTGGCAGAAGGAAAGCATGGAGACAAAAGTGATCTGGAAGTATAAAAGCAATTCCTCCATGCCCCTTGTTTTGGATTCTGTGATGCAGTCACAGTAATGTTGCTTTAGGCTGAAAAAGAAAGAAAACTGGATACAAGGAGACTATATCAGGCCATATAATCTGACCAAGGAAAACCCTGTGGAAAACTAAAAACCAGGCACCTTACAAGATAAGGTTCCTTAAATTAAAGTGTTGTGTAAAAATCCCTTTCCTTTTCCTCCAGGAAACTTTCATACATAATCCCCTTAAATCCAAGGAATAACTCTTCACTTTGGATTCAGCAGTTGGCAGGAGAGAAAAAGAATAAATCAATAAGAGTTCTCTGTGCCATTAAGGGGTTTGCTGCAATGTCTGCATTAAACCAAAAAGTGAGACAAATCAAGACTGCCAGTAGAAGGCACATCTTAAGTCTAATAGGATGAGAAGACAGCACCTTATTGGAAAAGGTGAATGAGGTCCATCCTCTACCTGCATTCTCCTCTAAATCCCACCTCCAAAAGGAAAAATAAGTGTCTTTGCTGGAGATGGAGGAAAGATGTGCAGACGTCCAGCCAGTGGCTAAAATGAAGGATTAAGCACAGATGTCCAGCCTAGGGCTGAAACTTCCCCTTTGTTGTAATATATTTAAAATTAAAAGTTGAAATTTTAGAGCTTCTGTTACAGTAAACACAAAGTAGTGACTATGTATTACTGTGGTAATCAAGGCTGTGGGAAGGGAGGGCTCTCAAGCAGCCACTGAACTTTCCAGAATGACTGACTCAGGTTAAGAGTTCTTGCCATGCCAGGGGTTCCTGATGGGAGTTATGAACTGGATGGAAAATGCTGACTTTCCAGATGTCATGCGAAGACATTAGAAAAATCTCTGTAGAAAGTTTGAAGCTGAAGGAAAAATGCCACAAATTCTTCTGAAGCTATTCAGAGCCCCTGTTCCAAATGCTCCAATGAAGTCTCAGTGAAAGTTTCATTTTGTGACTTTCTATACTGCTCTTAATTCCAATCATTTTTACCCTTACTTTACTTTAGTGGCACATGAGTATACAGATCATTGCTAAAAATCCTGCTTAAAGGCCCTAACTAATAGAAAATCCCTACTGTGCTATGCATCATAAAGCAGATCATTTTTGCAAAGAAATTAGACTAGGAAAAGGCAGTTGTTAACTTTATTATAGAAACAGAGCTAGGAATTTACCTAAATGCCACAAATTTTGGAAAACCGACAGAGATCAAATCTACTTGGTTTCCTGTGCACTCCCTCACATTTTTTTCTAGATTCACCTCCCTCTTTCATGCATCAACAGAAAATGAGCTTGTTCAGTTCCTTCTTTGTATGATACAAGATAAGGAACCTGAAGAATTTTCCCCTAAATTAAATACAAACTCTAATTCCTTTATCTAGCTGGTAATTTAAGGCAAAAGGATACTTTCAGTCCTGGTTCAATGCCTATAAGGAATCAGATATTTAGTAGGCCACACCAATAACTACTATTTTAATATTTCTGAAAAACTGTATTTTGAATAGAAAGAATATTTATTTCCTTCGTGAAATGCTTTGAACAGATCCTATTTATGTTAGTAGCAATAATTAACTTAATTCTACAACTGCAAATGGAACCATCTTTATTCAATAAATAATACACTGCCTGTAAAGGTCTATTTATTGAGTTGCTCCCTTGCTATTTTTCAATCCAATCACTTCTGTATGTGGTGTTTATAACCAGGTGTCACACAGCACATCCCTTGCCCTTCATCAGTGCCCTTAAAGCCAATTTCCTATCATCATTCTCTTTTCCTTCTCAGTTCTAAGATCAATCAACACAGGATCATTAGTGGTGCAGCATTTAGCTACATCACAGAAGCTTTGTGGGACCACAAACGTAAGCAAGAGCAATTAATGAAATTTTGTAAGACAGCAGAAGAAAAACTAATCTTTTACAGGATTTCCCCTATTAATATGGAAAATCATAAGTTCAGAACATTCACGTGTTTCATAGTAAGCTCCTTAGCTTGTGTTCAGGAGTAATTGAAAATGGATGTAATCCACTATATCATCAGTCTCCTCTCACATTTCTTAAAGTTTCTTTGAGCTGCACATTTGCTTTTATAAATATGCCACTCACAAACACATCCCTGTGTTAAATACACCCCTGAACCTACAAATATATAAATATACCCCTGTAACATAGAAAATCAATAGAAATTGAACCCAATATTTTATTTAAAGAAATAGAGATTACTTTTTGGCATATCTGATCTCAAGTCAATAGGCTCCATGAGACAAATGAAGCACAAAATGTCACCAGGACCATGGGAGAGAATTGCCACACTTATGCTTTTGCTCCAAGCATCACCAAAGAAACCCCCCTGCAACCCAAATGTGAATGTCATTAACAAACAACATAAAAACCCCATATCGTCCGTGCATCATAAAAAAGACATAAATATGAAAAAAAGCCTCTTTTGATGGGGGGGGTCCTATTCTCAGTTATTGGCAAAATAGCCAACTGTAAGTTTAATATCTCTCTTTGGAAAACAACCAATATATGTAGCTTGAGAGAGATCTTGCACATAGATTCATGTAGGGGGAAAAAGGTAAATTTTGACATGGAATAAAAGCCTGTCTCCTCTGCACCCCCTTCTCTCTCAGCTATACATATACCCCTTACAGAGTTATAATCTATTTATTCCCTAAATATGCAGACATGTTTGAATTTTTCAAAATGCTCAGTTATTACATGGCATTTGCTTGGTAGTAGAAGATAAAACAACTTCATTCTGCAAGGGAAGGTACAAACAATTCAAGAAGAAAGCAGGATGCAACACAGACCTGCTCTGCTGAATTTATTTATATCAGACAATAGAAACCGCTGCCATAAAAAATCTGGTGACTCATCATTCAATAGAGTCAGTAGGCCTTAAACTTGAAGGATAGGCTTAAAATACAAATTAATTTACCTCTGATCAAAGTATGATGATATGAAGCAGCACCAAAGCATTCATCGCTTTCCAGTCTGGTGCTGACCTTTTCAACGCAGTGCCTGTGGTTACAAATTTTGGGAAGGCAGTGAGCCCTCCAGCCCCATCCCTGCCCAAGGGCAGGCACAGCACAGTGTGACTGCAGGGCTGCCCTGGGGAGCACAGGGGAGGGGATCAGCCCACCCCAACCCAGCCTTTGCTGGTCACACACTGCAAACTCTAGGCTGGCTTATACGTCAAGTTTTTTCCACCCTGGGCATGTGAGCGAGTTGGGAGCTGTTACTCTGATTCTTTTAGGTTTTGTACCTAATTTTGTAAATTAAGCCCCACACATATTAGATATCCTTCAGATTCTTGAAGCATAGGGTGCTTGCAAATCTAACACTGCAGTTGGCACGAGACTTGTTTAGAAATAATGAATGGCAGCTGGTTTAGCAAGAAGAGAGGATCTGAGGAGTCAGGCTGCATTTACCTGCTTTCCTAGCCCATCAGAAATCCCTAAGAGAAACTGCTAATCATCTCTAAGTATGCCATGCCAGACTGCTATCTCTTAAGTACACAGAAGGAAACTGAATAGAAACACAGAAAATATCGCCAAAAGGGAAATTAACTTAATTTTAAATAACTGCTTTAGACCTAGACTAGAGAAATGCTCATGAAAGCACTGCTAATGGACATTTATACCAGAAGACAGCAGCAGCCATTGGAGCAAACAGTACCCTATAATCTTGCAGCTTTTAAAGCTACAATAAAAAACAGCTGATGACTGAAAAAGTGCCCAGTTGTGACCATACACACCTGGAATTAATCAGTCACATCTTTAACCCCAGAAAAGACAGTGAAAGATGAACATGTATTGAAAGGGAAAGAAAATATTTATACTCCTTCCAGCTGCTTCCCTGGCAGGTAGCAATCACCACCAGTCCATTTAGGGCAAATCATTACTCCTAAACTCAGTGACATGTGGTAGAAGAGGAAACTTGAAGCAAACTAGGGAGAGTAGTCTACAAATAAAGCAGCATATTTTGCATCTTGTTTATTACCAGCAATGGGCACACTGGCTGCCAGATGCCAGCAGTAACACACAGATGCTGAAAGTGAAAGCTTGCCTCCATTTTCTCCCTGGAGAATCTGAAGAAATTGACTGTATTCATGAAACAGGGACAAGCAGTCTCCCTTTTAACAGGCTCCAAAGGATATAGTACAGTAGGTGACAAAATCTGTATTACATAAATTGTCAAACAAATTAATAAAAATAAAGAAAGAACTAGAGCTGCACACTAGACATCATGACACAAGGGTATGAAATTCTAACAATGTAAAATTTGTATTACCCTTGCAGAAAGCTGTTTGTTTGACATAGGCATGGACTTTTTTTTTTTTGTAACATCATTGTGCCGTATCATATTTCAAACTAGAATACCCTTTGTGATGGCACAACTCTAGCTGTCCAGTAAAAATATTTCCCTTTATATCTCACTCATCAATCGTGGAACAAACGTCCTCCCCTAGAGTTAAGTGATTTAAGAATAACAGTTGTTATATTGCAAGAAAACATTATCAAGGTTTCTACTTTCACTGTTCTATTTATTTCCATTTCACTCTACTTTACAGTTTGCCCCTTGCTTCTACTTTCCTGCCTTCTTCAGATTACATCCTAAATATCAGCTGCCAACACTCCAACCTACTTACAGCCCATCTGGTGGGAAGAAATTGCTGCAAACTCTCAACTTATCACCCCATCCAACACATACCAGTATTTTATTTAATATTTTTGTCATCTAGAAATTACTGCAGAATAAATATCTTTACAACTATCTTCTGTTGTTTAACTAAATAGCTGCTGACCTGGTCCCAGACGGAATGTTGTCTGAGTTTTGTATTATGGGGAAAATTCAGCAAATCCTTTGGAACGTTAAAAGTTCAGTGTTTCTCTCTCTGGAGATGAGGAGCAGTGGTAGAGCAGTGAGGCTTTATTATGTGTAACTATAGATAATGCTTCAGCTCTTGGGGGCCTAAACTGGTTTTTCACCAATTTAAGAGCCTTGTTACTCAAAGTTAAGCCAGTCTATGATCAAGCAATTTATTCCCTGTATCCTAATCCTGGAAGGGGCAGATTTGTCTCTTCACATACTGAAATTCAGGAACAGTATCTTAGTCATCATCCTTTATTCCAGTGGGTGTTTCACATCTCATCCAGCAGTGAAGGTAAAATGGAAAAGTTTTATTTCTAGAGAGAAGTTTGAACAATCTGTAGCAATTTCCAGGGTTCTAATATGAATGGGAATAGAGGAAAGACCACACACTTTTCTTTCTCTCCTATGTGTTAAAACTCAGTTTGGTGTGTCCCTAGGAGTGGAACGTATGTACACTATCTCAAATGATACAAAAATCCGTGAAAATCATAGAATAGCCTGAGTAGGAAGGGGCACAAGGATGGTTAAATCTAATTCCTGGCCCTGAAAAAGACAGACCCAAAATTACACCTCGTGCCCAAGAGCACTGTTCAAACACTTCTGGAACTCTCTCAGGGAAAAAAAAAAAATCAGTGACAGCATTTTGGTGAGGCAGCAGAAAGCAAAAATAAAAAAAAAATAAAGTCTTACATATTAGAATAAAAGTATAATTTAAATTAGTTTGTTTATGCAAAGAGGAAAAAATGTATTATTGGTTGAAAGGAGATTAAATGTCCAGTTGATGTATTATGAGTTAATATAACAATGTTCTGAAAAGAAAACCAAATATATTGTTTGCCTGATTAGTAACTTAATTTTACAGTTCATTTATTAATAACCTAGAAGCACCTGTTGATGGTTGCATATTTTCATGGTTTGAAAGTGGAAGCTTAGATCCAACTACATGATGAGCCTCTCATCTGCAGAAAACTTTACATTTCTTACTTCAAAAAAATTAGTATTTATCATTTCAGTGGGAAATCTCTACTTTAAGTTTATAATGATGAGCCAAAAGACAGCGTTAAATAGATCTAAGTATATAATTCTAATAAATAATGTATAAATAGAAGTCCACAAAAATTAGGACTTTTTTAATTGCCTTGACCTCACATACTCTCACAGAGCAATGCCTCTACCATCACACAGAGATGGGATGAAATTAATTTGCTGCTGTACAGATACCATTCTATTCTTGATTTACTGTCTGCAGTGGAAGGATTAATGGAACAGCAGTTTGCCAACTGTCTACCACAGTGTGTCGTAAAGGAAGGAAACACTAGAACTATTTTCTCAGTGTACTCATCTCCCACCTGTGGAGTCAAAATGAAACTTCAACAGCCAAAATATCATAATTCCTGTCAAACACAGTGTTGAGGGAAGCAGAGACTTCAGGCACATTGTATGAACCCTAATTCACCTTGTTTTATTAAAGTGCACAAAGCTGGGCTGGGAATATTTTTAAGAACATAGGAATTGTTCTGCTCCCAGGTGATTTGTGCATCTCAACTTTGAGAACTTGGAGTTTTTTCAACCCCCTTACCTACAGGTACCAAGCCTTTAATCCTAAAACTAAACCACAGCTAGTACTTTTGTGGCTGGAGTAGGTGGAAACCTTTTTTACCTCTTATTATTGCAGTTTCTTGTCAGCTCTCCATATCAAGAATTAGGGATCATCTGGGAATCCAAAAAGGAGATTCCTCAAAGATAATGAAAACACCTAGCAACTAAATATAAGGTGAATGGATATGAGAGTATTAACTTGAGTCTGTAGGCAATAGCAGCTCCCCAAAAATGGAATTTTTCCTTTTACCCATGATTCTGAAGTAAGACAGTCTTAAGTTAAAAAGTTTAACTTTTTTCCATGCTATTTAAATTTGAGGGGAGACAAATTTTAAAGTCACAGGAATTATAACAATTTATAAGTTACTACATGGAAGCTGGAATTGTAACTTGTACAAATCACTGCGGCAGAAATGGATACAATACACGGAGCGATTCTGGAATCAGCCTGCTCTGAGCTGTTGGCAAGCCCTGGGGTTGATCCTGACACAATGCAAACCTAAACCACTACAGGATAAGAGATTTTAAGTGAGTGCCTGTTGAAAAGGCTGTTTTGCAGGCATAGTTTTAAAAATGCTGAGTAGCCAGATTTCCAGTATGATATAGGTGGAAAAAGGAATCAATTGCTAGGTTAACAAACCCATTTCCCCCCCTGATTTCTTTGATTTAAGATTATTATAATCCAGTTTGTTTGGTGATATGAAATCCAATTTGGTAGCTATGTCTCAAGGACACATGAATGTAAAAGCAAAGGCTTTTCAAACTGATTTTTATGTGCATATTGGCTATTACTCCATGACCAGGCTCTATAAATCTCTAACTTGAAAGACTAATAGCTCTTATTGATTATAGTTTGATCATGCAAGATAAAGTAAGTGGCAATAATAAATCACCTTTATGGATTATTTGTGTTCATCAAGTGAATGGGATTAAATGTACATTTGACATATTTGTTGATGAATCTGACTTTTATGTAAGGATGCTTCTGTGTATAATCTGTTAATGAACTGTCACACAGAAAAGGAAGAACTATTTTCAGTCAGTTTAAACCATCAGTCTTCTGTCTCAAGAGCAAACACAGGGAAATACTGACACATAAATCATCACTAGCCCTAGAAACTGAGTTTTACATTAACTTAATTAAAAGACTGCATGAAAACACTGAAATTCAGTAAATGGAAGCAACTCCACCAGGCAGATTACCCATACCTACTCCAATTGTGCATGCAACAGCTTTTCTGTGATACACTTAGGAATTAAATTCTCACATGACAATAATTTCACAATTTACTTCGATTATCACCAAGAGTCACCCAGGAGATATTTGTAATTTGGTATGAAGAATATCCCCTCACTGAATTTATCAGTTTTGAAAATTATGCCAAGATATTCAGGATTTTTTTCCCCACAAACATAAACACTTTAGCACTTTTCATTGTTCTGTGAATAAGAGAGTATGAAAACCGCAGAAATAAAAGAGATAAAAAAATTCCTCCTACTTCTAAGCTCTATTACTATTACTCCCAGAGCTGGGATAAAATGCATTTGCAAAAAACATTGAAAGGTGATTCACTGAAATTCTGAATTTTGATGAAATATAACACAGTATTAAGACAGCAATCCTAAATCTATGCCTTGGAAGAAGTGTAGTGTTGCCCACCTCAGTCTTCCCAAAGTCTCCTCCCAGCTGACACTTATGTCTAGCTTTTCTCTCTCCAACCTTCTTCCCCCACTTGCCCTTTCCTCTTTTGATCATCTGCTTTCTTAAGAAAAAGAAATATGGGGGTTTTGTTAGCCCGTGCTTTTATGTGAACAAACAGAAGTTGACTCTTCAGTCCCCATAAAAATCTGTTGTGTATTGCACGGGAATAAAAAAAAAAGAGAGATTAAGGGCTTCAATTATGGGCGCTCTGAAAGTGCTTGTGTGGCAAAGTGACTGTTTTTTTAACTAATCACCACTGGTCAAAGGAACTTGCAACATTTTCCTATCAGTTTTTTCAACATCCAGTGTGTCAGAAATGCTTCTCCCATTTTACCAGCAGAAGCAGAGGCACAACCCACCCCAGCAGCTGATGGCTGAACTCTCTGCTTCAGCCACACACATTTACTTCTGAACTGCAATTCACTGTTTCACCCACTACTGGAACAAAACCTTGTCTCAAAGAGAGCTGGCTGAGCAATAAGATTATATGATGTCAGGAGGTTATATTTTCATTACATTACAGATTTCAGAGAACAATGACCTTATGATGGAAAGTCATGTCCCCAGAGAACACTCGAGCTGCTGGGAACGCACAGGCAACAGAGCACAGGAGCATTCTGCAAAGTAGGAGAAGAGAAAATCTGCCATCCTCCCCTCACCTGACAGAAACTGATTTCCATGGCAGATGGAGAGATAAGGAATGCGTGGATTATCACTCACAAAATTAAGCAAATTCTAAGGCAAACCACATCAGTTTTTGATTCCAACCAGGACCTCTGAGATCATTCAGAATACTGCTCAGGTAAAAACCTGACTTCATCAAAACATTGAAAAAGTAAGCTTAAAAAATGAAACATCAGCAGTAAAGACAGATTTTTGATGTTTAGGAAGTACAGCGCATTCAAAAACTTTTAACCAATGAAAACCAATTCCTTTCTAGGCAGCAATGACTGCTGAGACTCTCCATCTCCCGAATCATTAAAATTCAAAGCAAGTGTGATAGAGCGTTGGTAAAAGTCATTAGACAGTCATAGGGAAGAGCTTGCAATCCTGGAATAACAATTAATTCAAATCAATACAGAAATTAGAAGGAAAGATTAGAAACGGCTGAAATTTACCCAGTGAGAACTAATTTATATTTTTAGCAAAATGAATCCTGATAGACAATCAGTAAAGCTTCAATTAAGAGTCAAGCTGAAGTTTTCCAACTTATTTTTAGAACACAGTGTTAATATACTGCCAATCTTCAGAAAGAAATATATGTAGTAAACCACTGTGAAAATTTGAAGCACAGCTCTCGGGCTGCACAAAGAAAGGAAAATCTGGCAGAAGTAAACAAATGGACAAGATTAGATTATTAAAGAGGTCTGAGCTTTTTTTTTTTTTTTTTCCAAAAATATGTGACTGGAAGGCTGTACTGCAATATTTAAGCCTCACAGAAGAATCAGCCATGATCTGTTGGAAGGAATGCATTTGTTCACAGGGTGCTCATGAGGAGATGGGCTGGCACCTGAGCAGCAGAGCCATGGCCAGGCTCCACAGGGCACAGACACGGGGGCTCTTCTCACTGCCGCAGCACTGCAGGATTTGGTCACAGCTCCACACATGGCCACAATGAGCTCTACTCATTCTCTCAAACACAAACAGCACACTGTAAAATTCAATGTGAGAATTCAAAACAATTTTCCCTCTGGATATCTACCAACAAATTCTCATTATATATCAAGGCTGACATGCAAAGCTTTGCAACATTCAAGATAATCACGTGAACTTTACCCTCAATAAATCTATATAAATAACAACACCCTGCTCATGTGGCAGTCCTCCTCTCCAGGTTTTTATCTTCATTTGACAACAGAGAAACTTCTGATGTTTTTTCTTTTTTTCTACTCTGTGAAAAAGGGTGATAAAAAATGGAAAATGCACATGCACACCAGCAGGTGACAGCCTACTATGACTATGAATTATTTGAGGAAAGAGCTGTTCTTAAAGTTCTGAAAACATTTCACATATTGCTGGTATTTTGAAAACCAGAAAGCCGCCACTGTGAGCAATGATAAAGCATTTACTTATAATTCTTTTTTACAGAGGATGACATTACCAAATACATTTCTTGCATCTCCACCCATCACATTTTCCTAAAGCATCACAACAGTGAATTAACAAACATCCTATTACTATCTCTGGTGGGATAAAAGGTCACTCCTAAAAGCACTCCTCTGCTATGCCTGCAGCCTTCTAGAAAGAGAATAAAACTCCAAGGAACTGTGTCTCTTTACATGTCTAAAGATGTGAACAAGCCCAATAGATGCCATAATAAGGACAACTGGAATTTCTAAGAAAAAGACTGCTTGCAGACCCCAACTCCTGCACAGATCATAGCATGAATAGGACTGATCAGCAGTCTGCAATGTTTAGATGGAGGGCAATGCATTGAGAGGGAGCTCTCCAAATGACCCTTGAGAAGCCATTTACTTCAAACAAGTCCATCTGTGCAAATGCTGACATGAAGATACGCTGGCCAGCTCAGTCTTATTGCCATGAATTCACTGAGACACCACGCAGGAGAGGTGTGTGCAGGCAAAGAGCTCTTCAGCTCTTCCCCCTTCCCAGCCCAGCAAACAGTCACACAGCAGGAGGCTGGCACAAATGAGATCACTTGGAGGCAAGAAATACTACATGAGACATTAACTAGAAACACTTCCAGCTCACTAGTTTGTGAAACCATTATAAAAGAAACACCTTTGGATTGCTCAATTCTCACATTTTGGCCATTGCGTCATGAGTCCCTGTGCTGGTCTTTGCCACTTATGTATGAAGCACAGAACTATTTCTTTTCAAATTTTCCAAGTCCCAGCCAGATCTTTCATGGGGTTCCCTTTCAAGACCAGCTGTGTTCAGCCATACCCACTGCTCCATTGCTGCTGCTTTCTCAAGCAGAAGTTTCCTGCTGTCACCTTGGAGCACTTGCTTGATGAGTGTTCAGCACATGAGAGAAGAGAAAGGAGGGAAAATACAGAAGCATTCAAAAACAAACAAACAAAAAACCAAAAAAAACCCAAACCAAACCAAAAAAACCCAACAAAAAACCACAGAGGCATTGCAGGGAATCTTTACCAAAGATAAATAAAGGTAGGGATGCAGGAGAAGGGAAGAGATGAAGCCACAAAGAATAGAGAGGTTGTAGGGGAGTAAAGGGAGACAAAAGGATATCTATGGCAGGCAGCACAGTGAAAGTTTAAACATCCTCCTCTTGTGAAAATGTTTCTGTGACTTGGAAATAAATTCTCCAGTTTTACCAGCCTAACAATGCCCACCACATCTGCAAAATAACATTGGACTAGAGACTAGCAATATGTTTTCACTTTTTAAGCCAATTTCTTATTAATGATCACTTCAAAGGACTTCAACATCTTTTTTAGCTCTTGAAACTCTCATTAAGCTTGGTGGACTGGTTGCTTGCACTGTAACCATGACAGCTGGACTACCTTTAAAAATGGGAAAACACTGTCAGCACATTAAGCCTCAAGCTACATTTCTTTCACAGTCAGAAATCTGAGAAATTAATAATCCTTCTCTAGCAAATTTTCTAGAAATGAGTGAAAAGTTGCACATATTCTCTGGTGTTAGTAACACAGTGATGATGGGAGTTGAGAATATCAGCATGGCATTTGTGTAATTGCTAAACACAATGAATCAAGTGTTAATAACCCTAGCACTTACTGAGAACTCAGAAATATGATATTAGAAGTATATTGTAGTTCTATCCCTATGCTTAAGTAACTTTTTAATATAAACTACACTAAAAGTACCAAAGGAGCCCACAGACTACCCCCCACTTGCAGCACAAGTCCCCCACTGAAATAATGATGAGAAGCCAGAGCAGATGTGAGTGTGCCATCACAAGCGTGCTGGGAGCAGTGCTTAATTAGAAGATATGGAAAATGTACTAGTATGGGGAAAATAATGAGTTCATAAAATAGAGTATTAAAAAAAAAAAAAAAATTAATATTAGGGAGAACACCAAAGGTTACGGAAGAGGCAACTGTAATTCCCAGTCTTAACCATGTCTAAGTCTAGGATTGTAAAAGCATTTCTGAAGTTTCTTTAGTTGAAATTTAAATAAAAATGCTTCTGAGAAGTTCAAAATATTTTACTACTCCTGACATATGCACTTTGTTTCTGTTCATACTTGGGCAACAATGAAACCAATAACCCTGACTGTCATTGTTCCAAATGAACACTCTTCACCTGAAACCAACATTTTCTTCAATTAGCTTCCCACCTTAGCACAAAGATACTTGCTTGGTGTTTACTATCTGCACAGGTGCTTTATAAAAACATGCAGCTCTCTGCAGGACTCATGGATGGGATTTCAGTTGCTCTTGTTAGAGACATGCCTTTCCTGTTCTGTCATTAACACGTGGGATCATGAGTTTATTGATGGCCATTGTCATATAATCAAGTCAAACACAATAACTGAATTGGATTTTGAATTCTCACTTTTTTTTTTTTTTTTTTTTTTTTGATGGATGTCTGCAAATCTGTGAAAACCTCACAGCAAATTTTCTGCATGTCCCCAGGCACAAACCGACCCAAGTGGCACTAAGAACTAAAGCAAAACTTGTGACTCAAGTAATTCCTGATTGTCTTCCTCATGGGTCACTTATGTCTTGCCCCATCTGCTATCCACTCTCCCTCTCTGAAAGCTCTAGATCAGCAGCAAAGGAGGTTCAGGCTCCCTCCCTCTTGGTCACCACTCCCGGACTAAACATGGTGCAGAGAAAACACCCACTTGGATTTCATTCTCAGGTTTGCTACATCTAAGACTGAGTTCAACAGCATGGAAACAAAGTGAGAACACAGGAAATCCCATTTGGGTCAGGTTTTGCTATTTATCCTTTTCTTCCCACAGACATTTGCCCAGGCACTTGGCACAAGTTGCATTTCTTTTAAGCAAAAGCATGACCATACAAATTTAATATACCACTATCTAAAATTCATTAAATATTTAAACAAGGGATGGAACTATGGATTTTTTTTCACAAAATTACACAGATTAATAGAAGTTATTAAAGTACAACATTTGACTCTTGTCACTCTAGAGTGCTGCTACAGCAATCAGGATCTACAAAGTCAAGGAAACACTGAAGAGTCAGGGAACTTAGTAATTAGCAATTAACTAATGACCATTACTAATTATTATAAGAAGTCATTCCTCTTCTATTCTCAAAATGGTGGAAGAAGGGGCTGGATCTAATAACACTGACAGTTAAATATGTATAATTTGCTAAGCTTTAAAGTATTTTGCTTTTTACTCTTCCACTGAAAATGTTGACAATTCCATAATATTTTGTAAAAGGATTGAGCATGTTCTTAAAGTTTCTTAGGAAGCTAGAAACTTGTCTTTGGTGTAGAACACTAATTAGCTGTGTGCTGACTACATCATGAGGAAAAATTGATAATGTTTTCAGAAACCTAAGATTTTCTTGTCAGGTTTCTAAGGCCCATCTTTTCCCCTGATTTTTGGAAGGAATGGGAGTCATGTGAAAACCACCTGCTTTGTAACTTGTGTTGACCCAAGTTGTCATTTGCTATCATGTGAAATTATACTGGGCTGTCAACACTACTCAGAGTCAGCAAGAGTAATATCTTCCAGGGAGGTGCAAGTTTTAAATATGGAGGACTTGTCAATTAAAAAAATAAACTAAGAAATGCATATTTAGAAAGGAAACCAGAGCTAGGCCATTTCAGCATAGGACTGTAAAAGAAGCTTGAAGTGTGTCCAAAACTCTCTGAATGTCAATGAGATTTGGGAAGCTATATCCCTTCTGCATCCGTGGAAATTCCCAACTTATTAAACATTGGCTACAATTCAAAATGATAGTGGTAAATTACATGTCTTTTGCTTTGATCTTTTGGTTCAATTCAAACCCAAAGTGAAGCCAAATATTCGGCTTGGAAACCTGCAACAAGGAAAAACAGAGGACATTTTATCCCTGCAAAGAGATCAGTAAAGCCCCGTGAACCTGGCTGTAATCAGAGAGAGGAAATGCAAAGCCATGATATAAATTATACAGACCTGGCTTTGGTTAGAGAAACAGAAAAATAACCCTTGGATGTTTCCTATGGAGGAACATAGTTGCAACTAGTATGCTGTTTGAACTTAAATGTAAAGCAAAAACTACTCAGCAAAAACTCAGGGCAAAGCGAAATCAACTTCCTGCAAACTTGGTCCTGCCAGTGTTCTTTGGCTACATAATTTTAGCTCACTGACATAAGGTGAGGCTCAAGAGTTTGCTGTCAGAATAAGAACACTGAGAACCAAACCAGAGCCTCATTACCACACCCAAAGAATTATCCCCCAGCTTTCCCAAAGTACCTCTTTGCCCTCCTGTGCAAACCAGCAGCACAGCTCTGCCCAGAGCTCTCCCAGTGCCCACAAGGGTGAAACACTGCTTAAATCCTCACTAGCATTCAAGCTTGTCCCTTAGAAGAAATAAATTGAATCTTTTCTTATGCCTCTACTCATCCTGCCTATAAACCTTGTCAAAATGACAGAATCATAGAAAAAAAATCTAATTTTTACCCTCTTCGCTTCCTGCATTTTGCTTTTCACAATATCACAGAACTAAAAATGACATTAATATTTAACTGATAGCCCTTTTTAAAGCCCATCATAGAATGAGACAGTGTCAAACAGAATCTTTAATTGCAGAACCTCTGAAAAACAGTTCAGAAATAGATTAACTAGTTGCAGACTAAGATCAGGATTTTATCTGCTTTAGCTATTATTGTCTGTATTTAAAATTCCAGACAACCCATAATAAAACCAAAGAAACTAATCAACAGCAAAAAAAAAAAAATCCTAACCCTGCCTCAACCTTCTGCCTCCAAACCTAAGCTATGGATTTTCATATTTCAGGATCTGTCACAAAAATAATTGGCAAGTGCTTCACCAATACAGTAGCTGCATTCAAATGCACTTAACCATGCTTGAAAATATTTGTTTTATGATCACCTGGAGTTTACATCAGGGCTTAAGAACGCAAATGTTTTATTTGTGTTGCTCTCAAGCTGTGTTCAGATAAATAACTCCTAGATTTGTAACCTCCCATTGCTTGTCTCAGTCTTTTGGGAAGTTTGCTTTTCAGGGAGCAGTTGTTTAAAGCCTGGGAGGCTGGCAGGGTGACGGGGGGACCCGATGTTCCTGTACCTTGGGCACAGAGACCTCCAGTCCCAGCTCAGGTACAGCCAGCCAATGCTCAAGGCATGGTGTGTGTAGCCCTGGGAACACACAGAACCTTTGCTCTACCAGTCTGCAGGAAAAAACCCAATCAGTCATAGAAGGCAGGACTTCTGTGCCAGCTTGAACTTTTTTTTAAAAGGAGGAAAGTTGTGTAGTTTGTCTGTGGCCAACCTGCCTGCTGAATCTTCTCTCTGGCTGTCTGTTCAGCACCCTCTGTGTTTAAGCAGCACGAAACATCTTGTCAGCACAGCACTGACTGCAGGGCTCAGGGGGGGCTGGTAACAGTGAAAACTCAGAGCAGGATTTTGGTGCAAGCTTCCTGAGAATACAGAATTCAGCCCAGGATGGATGAGCTCTGTAAATCTCACTTGGTAAGTTTTACCCTAGGTCAGAAAAACCTCCTTAGTGGAGGTGATCAGCACTTGCAGGCAGTCACTGCTGCACATCCAGTCACTTCATCACTGGGGCTTCACACATCCCCACACTGGAAGTGTGTTTGCATTCCACTGGCAATCAGGCCAGGAATCAGATAGCCAGCTGGACTATGAAGCTATCTCACTTCACAGGCAGCATGCACTTTTTCAACAATGTAAACAGAAGATTAATGAATATGAGTGTTAGGGTGAATCAGGGCCTTGACCCAACAGACTGTCTCTGCTTCTGTCTCTGCTTTTCTGCTCAGATCATTAAGCAGGGCAGGGGGCATCTTGTGAGTAGCATTTTCTAATCTAACATTTTGGGATTTCTTTGAGACTACTGAACTTCAAGTATTACCTCTAAACCCAACCCTAGGAAATCTTTAAATGGAAAGTTCACCAAGCAGTGCAAAAATCAGTGAACACTGCAGTTGTCTGAAACAGTTCATACTCTGAAATTACATAAGTGATTTGAATTGAGTGAGAACTACAACCCTTGGGAGCAATTTCCAGCAGTGCTAATGAAAGCACATTGAGTTCTTTATATCCAGAAACCGTCAGTGTTTGCAATAGTATTTGGAGCACATCTTAATGCTGACTCACAGATGCCAAGCATATTATACCACATCACCTTTCAGTGCTTCTGTTTACTCAGCTATAAAGTTCTGCATCTGGTTCCCTTCTGGGAGTTTATTTATATAGAACACCTACTTATATTCTACATACACAGAGATTAACTGTAAAGACACAAAGGGCTGATGACTAAGGGCAGTGTTAATATGGATACATTCAGCTATATATACATAGGACCAGGGGAAAAAAGAGATACAGCCAGGTTGAATGGATTACTCAATAACTGTTTCAAGTTATGACTTTGGGGAGCCAGAATACTTCAGTTGCTAAATTATTCATGACAGACAGAGTGTAGATACATCACTTACACCTTAAATCAGTTGGAAGTTTTTAAGGTAGACTTCCAAGTTTGCTGAATAGTTTTAATGAAGATGTGCTTGAAATATTCAGGTATTAGCACACACTTGAAAAGGTGCAGCAAGTGATCTAACAAGAAAAGCAAAGCAGTGCTATTATTCCTGATTCTTAAGGAAGAATCAATTTCATAAAAAGACCCGTTCTAACAGACAACAATGTTACTCAAGTACAAACCCCCATGGGGAGGAGGAAAGTTTTGTTTTTCTCATCTCTGTGTCTTGGAAAGTACAAAATGAAGCAAGTCTTGGTCCTGTTATTACCCTCTGGAATCCTTCATTTTCCTATGCTCACAACCTGTCCTTCCTGACAATTTGGATTTTCTTGGTTTGAAAGACAGGTGTCCACCAAGGAAGGCAGGAATCTCCCTTGGAATGAAGAATATGCCTCCCTCTGAATTACTATAACTTCGAAATTAATGGGCTTTCAGGCAAAGATATGAGCTTGGCCACTGCTTTTGCCTATCTCAAGTACCCAGTTGTTATTGTTCCCGTCAACTTATGTGACAAAATTCTGTGAGGGAAAAAACCTCAAACAACAGGAGAGATCCTAACCCCCAATGGAATTTAGTATTAAATTTTGATAGGGACTACTGGATTTTCAGGCCAGTGTTCTGTGCCACATGAAAGTCTGAGATTCCATCCTTTAGTCTGTATTGCAAGAAGCTCTGGTTTTGTTGCCTTTTTCTGACATTGTTGCAAACTGGGTACCGCAAATCCCAGCTCTCAGGCCA
The DNA here is from genome assembly GCA_032173965.1 of Sitta carolinensis. NCBI lineage: Eukaryota > Metazoa > Chordata > Aves > Passeriformes > Sittidae > Sitta > Sitta carolinensis. Next base: position 7,147,697 of record CM063294.1, on the reverse strand, counting down.
ACCTACATTTCATTCTCTCTCCCATCAAAGCTATGCTCCAGAGAGCAGAGATGATGAGCTTTGCACGTTTGTAACTGGAAGTGTGCTGATTTCTGCTGCGCACCTTGGAACAGCCTTAGGGGCGCTCCCCACCGCAGCAGCTGTGCGATGGATGTTCCAGACGTTTGCCACCAGAGGGAGACGACAAAATCCCACAAATGAAAAAACAGGAATTGACGAAGACAGATAAAGCTTTCCCCCCACCCTCCCCGGCTCTAGATGGCTGGAAACCAACTGCATTAAACAGTACAAACTAAGCTCAATGTGCATGCCACATCTGATGAACGTTTAAACTTAATTTACCACTTTTCTTCCGTCAGTAGAGCAAGAAGGAAAAGAAAGGATTTTACTATTACGGAAATTTTTAACCATTAACATTCATTCCCTGATTCTTTTGTAGAACACAATTTTTGACTAATTGACATTCTGAGAGTCTGATTTACTTCATATATGTAAACATGCGTAAGAAATGAAACTCTTCCTTAAAAAGGGTTCAAGGCTTGTTAGCTCAGAGAAGAATGCTCACAGGAAGTGGAATTTCTTGCAGTCCTTTTCCTTTTTAGAAAGAGACAGTGACCATAAGCACTGGCAATGGCAGAGTTTGGGATTCAGCCCCAGATTCAGAAAGCTCTGAATGACCAGGGATACACTAAATACAGAAGGTGCCACACTGAATATCTGTCTGTTGGATGGAACCAGATGTACAAACAGCCTCCAGAACCGAAGTGCATTGGGATACCCAAGGGTAAGCACAAAGGAAAAGCTGATATACACTGAACTTAGAAGTTTCTTTCAGCCTGGTTTGAAAAATCAAAAGGGCAATATCTATTTTGGATTTTTAAAACTAGAACTTTTGAAGGCAAAAAGCGACTGCCAGTTTCTTCATGGAAGAGAACTCATAGCAAAGTCCAAATCAGCTGTTGAACAGCTGAAAATATTCATATGAATGGTTTACCTTTAGCACAAATCTCACAAACACACATCTCTCCCTCAAAGGTCTGTGGCATTTGTACCTGAACAATGAGCTTGATTTGAAGGATCTATTTATCAAGTTATCAATTATCTTTCTGAAAAATTTGCTCACTATAGACAAATATAGTAGCAGAAGAAATCGCTTCTCACTTTAAGTTTGTATTTCTATTTCAAAGCATTTTTTAACTTTCTCTAGTTGCTGCTGTCTTCTGAACACAATTTTTATCTTCTGTGGCTGAAGATGATATCTGTAAATTCTGTCTATTCAGGTGTGCTCTGACAAACACATGAATTCCATGCCATATACTTGGCTTGCTATTTTGTGCTCCAGAAAAACTGGGGAAAGACAAAAAAGCGCAAACAAAAAACCCAAACAAAACTCAAAAAGATGATGGATCCTCCAAAGGACTGTTCCACAAAAGAAGTTGAGACTTCATTTACTCTATGCTTAGAAGTCCCTAGGAAAACAATTTCCAGTTATTTTCTTTTAGTAAAACACTGTGAATGATTATTACAAAACAACCTAGTGTACCCCTAACTGGTTTTACATTGAAAAAGAAGGCATTTGATTTCACTGAAGGCAAAATCTAACCTATCACTAGCAGTTTTATTTTCCTCCCTATGCTCACATGGGTGTTCCAGCTACTATGGATAAATGGAGTACTTTCTTATTTTTTAAAAACTTTTGAGAACTCTTCAGAGAGAAAGAGGTAGCAAAATAAAATCCGTTGTGATAAATTTCTAAGCATAGTACAATTATTAAATCAAATAAAGGTGGCATATTAGGATATGGATCTAATTTAAATAAGTTTATGTTTCAAGCAACATTTAGCAATTTAACTTTAAGGATACACTGATGAGACAGCAGTAAGAGAAACCAAACCCATTTTGGTCAAGACAACGTATGTTTGCAGGACTTTTTGTTTATTGATTTCTCAACATCTTCTGCCCCAGTTCAGGATGATGAAACTATTTCACCTTCTGATAACAACCCACTCTCAGGTGACAGTCTCTGTCCCAACTTCCCTCCCTTTTTCAAGGAGACAAAACTGGAAAGAAAAAGTGTTTTGGCAAGGTGTTACTGAAACAGCTTGAGGCAGTGGCGGCTGTTCAAGAGAACACAGGCAAATTCATGTCTGCTCCCTGCCAAATATACAGGAAGAATAAAGAAAACAAACAGGACAGAACAAATTAGTAGATGGAAACAAATAGACCTACCCCAGTCCTCTAAACAGTCTTTAGCTTCCCTTGGCAGTGTTTGCAAATTAAACATAGAGGACTCAAGCAAGCAGGATAAGAAGCAACATCACTCTTCTCATCATCATTGGTGGGGAAAGGGGAACTGCAAGCAGAGGTTTCATTTGGATATTCTCAGCACACAAACAAATCCATAGTAGAAATACTGAGTAGGCTAGAGTAGATTTATTATCAATTAGGAATCATTTAAGCTGCTTGTAAGCATGCACACTGAAAGTATAACCCCTTCCAAAACATAATCTAAAAGAACTTAAAAAATGTTAAATGCAATTACCTGCTCTATAAATTGCCCAAAGCTTGAAAAGATATCTAGTTTTGACTATAGTTGAAAGTTGGCAGATTTTAAATTTAAATATCCAACATCAGTGGTAGATTAAAACTAATGCAGGAAGCTATTTAAGACAAACTTAATGGGCTAGAGTTTCTAAAAAGAAAATGGATATCAAGGACCAAATTAATAAAAAGTTAATCCCATCTCAGTAGTCTAAACCCATGTAGCTTAAAGCTTTAGATCTCTGATACACAGGAAGAACTACAATCTTCTTGTAATAGAACTCGTTTTGGTATAAACTCATGACAGAACTTTAAGCATGGCCTGCAAATTTAGCTCACTGCAGAATCTGAGAAGTGTGGGCTATCATTTCCTTGGGCTTCCACAGAATAATATGAGAGGAAAACCCCAACACTATCACAAACCTGAAAACAGACCATCGTTACAAACACTCAGGGTTCCAGATCAGGCTGTAGCTACCACCCAACCCCAGCCTGGGGTGTTTCTGTCTGTGCCACAGTCACAGATTGAGTGGATTGACGAGCTACGTACAAACTCTAGAGAACTACCAGGGATCTGATGTCAGAATAGAACTCATTTCCCAGAGAAAGCAACAGCCACACTACAGGAGAAAAAATAGGAACAGAAGCCAAGGATCTGAAATTTCAAAACAGGACTTTGTTAAAGACAGTTTTGTTGCAGATCCACTTTAAGTTGAATACAGCTACTAATATAATTTGTAAGCTTAAAAATTCTGAAAATATCTCATCTAGTTGTCCTGGCTAAAGCCCGACTCTGAATCTCCCTGCAATTAGGAAACTCTCTGAAGAGAGATTATAGATTCCTGATTAATTTTTCTTTTTGATTTGAATGAGCTTTTATATGTGCAAAAGCCAGCATATGTTGTTTTTTTAATAACAACAACTACAGAGAAATACAGATATAGTCTTTTGCCAATAAACCAATTTAAATCACTGCATGAATAAAGATTAATTGTTTGGTTTCATTTAACTTTGCACTTTCTGAAACTAACTGCCCTGCCTCATTCAAGAAGTTGGTTTACATCAATTTTCACTGATGGCTGCTGAGGAGAATTCATCATCCCTGTAACAGAGCTGCCAATGCTGTCAAACATCATCTTTTCATTCTGCAAACATAGAAGAGCACAAAGAGTAACTTGGCCTGAGAAACAATCCTCCAAGACTCTGCAAATGTCTGATTTGACAAGACACAATTTATGCCTGAAGGAGCAGAGGGCAAGCAAATTTCCATCCAATATTTTTAAAATGGCAGTTGAAGAAAGTAGAGTGTTACTTTTCGTTTTCATAAAAAACCCAAAAAAACCCCAAAACAAACAACAAAACAAAACTCCAACCCCAAAAAAACCACCTAGAAAAAAAAAAATTCCAACCCAAATCCAAAAGTATTTTTCACAAGCTAATCAGATTTAAGTGAATAGTCCTCTGACTTCTGGATTTGCCTTTGTTACTGGTTTTCCCCTTTAATGGGTAATGGGTAGCAGCAAAGGTAGCTCTCATCTTTCTAAAACCACTTCTATTCAACTATCTCTATTCCAGCCAAAAATTGCACTACTATAGATCAATCAAAGAGTCATATTGTGCTAAAATCTGGACAGAAGGCAGTTTCTAGCATTAAGATACAATTTCTATGTGCTGTGAATTTCTTTGTAGAAAGAGCTCATGTAGAGCTTAAAAAATTCTTCCGACATTCTCTGCAAAGTTAACAAACTTTATGCTCATTTTAGAGGAAGCTGAAAAGTGAACAAATGACTTGTTCAAGTAAAGTAAAGTTTTGAAAAGAGGCCAACAGTCCAGGTTCTTGTTTCCTCTTATAGTAATGACCTCTTTGGAGACTTGACAAATGTAAGAAAAGAATCTTCATAGCTCTGAAAACATGGACCTAATCAGAGATTGAGCAAGAAGAAGTGTGTGGGAGAATCAGAGATGCAATGAAAGTCAGCAAGAACAGGTTAGAGGCACAGCCCTGGCAGATTAAATTTACAATTTCATATATGGATGTATGACGTGTGTCCTATGCACATGGATACTGAATCAGTGGCATTTCAAAAGCAGTAACCGCATTTAATGTGTAGGGGATTCTGCAATCAGGGGAGATACTCCCTGAAAGAAAATAAAGTCCAGTGAAAATCTGAGATTTGAAACACTTGGATTCTACTTTTTTTGGAGTGAGTTTCAGCATCAAGATGTGATTTTAAGCATTATATCATTTGGAAGGATGTCTCTCAAAAGCACACAACTCACTGGTTTTGCCTTTTCTTCTGAGCCCTAGCTCATGGCAATTGGAAGGGGTGAACTACAGAGATTTTGAACTCCACTCAGAAAGGAAAATATCATTACCAAATACACTTGTTTTTAAATGCTTTGAAAACAATACTCAAAAATTAAGTCTGAAAACTGGAATTCACACTGACTACCTGAAATTGATACGTCAGCATGCTCCAATTACCTCAGTAGATTTTCCCGCTCATTACTAGGTTAATAATGTCAAAGAAGGATACTAATTTTTGCTTTTAGATGCACACATTTAAAACTCTGAGATCTACAGATGTTGTATTACAAGGTTCAGAAAATCATTAGAGTATGTCTGTCTTTCAACACTTCTCAGTTACTTGCTTTCCTGCTTTTACAATTGCTTAAAATCAAACAAATAACATCTGTAAAATCAATTCTTTAGATAAGCAGGGATCAGTGATTCAGTTCAGGTCAGACACAAGGCAATTGTTGCACGTGTTCATTTTCTCAGTCTTACAGACTGGGGGTACTGGAAATGTCAAATGATCCTGAAAACCACAGTGATGCTCCATCCCTAAGAGCTCGGGGAACAGGCTACACACACTGGAAAAGGTTCTGCCACTGCTTGCAGCCAAATCCTTACATTTTCCTTCAGACTTTGTCACTTCTGTACCCACACAGGGTATGCAAACAGAAAACCAAATTCCTGTTTGGCTGTGCCTTCACCTGTAATGGAAACAAATTGGATCTCTCTCAGAGCAGCAAGTTGTTGACAACAAAGCTTTCACAGTCAGAGACGTGACTGCTCAGTAACAAACATATTGATATAAATGTAGGCACCAAAGCAACTTAGAAGGAGAAATCATTCACCCCTGAAATAACACTTCAGATGAACACTAAAAACTACCCTAAAGAAATATAAATATAGAAAGAAGCTTTATGTATTTAAATAATATGCACGTTCTTCAAAGCCTCACGTAGATTAAACCCAGTGACTATCAATCAATTTATCATATGCAGCAATTACTTAGATAATAAGGGGGTGAGCAAAAGGATCAATTTCAAGCTGTCATTTAAAACTCAAGCACTCCTTTCCAAGGCAGATAGTGAGGGTGAGATGCTGTTCTCTAGAAATCTCTTGAAGGTCAAGCTATTTTGTCCAAACTAACCCTGAGAGTCCATTTCACTGGCATTGCACCAGAACTGAATGCAACTATAGAGTCCAATGAAGCAAATAGAATGATATCAACCTGACTTAAGCAGGCATCATAGAAAGCTGCACACTGTTTATATACAGAATGGAGAACTTCATTTTCATATCAGGTATGAGGAGATAATTTTTTGTTATAAAGATATTTTGTGGTTTTGTTTATTTTTCTTGTTTGTTTTTTCCAAAAGTGAAAAAAAATCAATTACAGCCAAAGAAGTCTAAGGGCACAAAACTCTCATGTGAAGCAAACCTGGAGGAGTTTACTTCTCTAAAGCTGCTATGCCATATTCAGTTACTTTTCACAGAGCTTTAAGTCAGAAATCATTCCACTGAGCCTTTAAGGAATTCCTTGGCTTTAAGGAATTTAACAGAATGTTATATAGCTTAGAGGCTGAAATGTAACATTTCATAGATAATTATATGGTTCTATCCAAAGAGCTTAAGAAACATAAAAATGCATTATTCTCCAAAAATTGATAGAAACTTAGAGTCATTTCTATAAAGTTGAATAGAATACTCAATGGAGAGTTTATGCAAATGGCAGAGAGTAGAAAGTTTGGCCTTGCTCGCCACTATGAAATAAACCTATCACAATTCCTGAATGAATCTGAGTGAGCAGAACACTTTCACACCAGACTGGGGCTTTCCATCATGTGGCTGCCATAGCATTTTGGATTCAGGTTGGAAGGTCCCCAAACCACAATTTTATACAGTCTAGCCATAGCCATGGTTTGGTTTCCTGCCTTGGAAAATTGTTTCTGTGATTTTCCTTAAATGAGTTTTAATCACCTGATTTTTCACTGACTGAAAAATCTATCATATGTTGGTTTTCTGGTGTTAGCCAATTAGATTGCAACTGGAAATGAATTTCTGGATAATCCCTTATTTTTCATCATAACCATCATAAAGATAGGGGAATGGAAACATGCACAAAATAGTCACATGCTTAAGGTAAGTCCTCAGTAAACCAGCTTGAACCAAAGTTTATGCTTCAGAAGCTAAAGAAATGTGCATAAATCAACAAAATAAAAAAAGGAATTTTGTGTCTTAGATGTAATAGATAGCTCTTATTCAGGTTCCTGGATAGTGCTCAGAAATCTCTTCTATCACCAACAAAAGGTGCTGATCACTTACAATATAAATTAAATACAATATAATTTAAAATTCTAAAAGTATAGCTTTAAATATCCTGGAAGCAGTTTTCAGGAAAGGGGAAATACTGATAAATAGCATATATTCTTGGTACTGTTGAAAGACATAATTACAGCAGTGTGTTTCAGAGTCTGGCTGCTGCTTAAGCAGACTGCCCAGGTGACTGGGACAGCTCAGAGAAAAATATATATATATTGTACTTTCCTCCTTAGGCATTTTAACAAAGCACTCCTCTGCACTGCTGTGTAAACACCAGGGCTCAGAGCTTTTCTCTGTTGAGTCATGAAGAGCATTTCTCAGTTGCAATCACGAAATAACATAACACCAAAACCTCCTTCCAAACACAGCCAAGAGTTCGGGTCTCTGTGCATATACAGCATTCATGGACATCTGCATATTCAGCTGAATATTAGCAACTAATGAGTATTTCTAAACTGATGAGCTCTGAAAAAGCAAGTTTACCTATAAAAACTACAGCAATGTTGAATTCTCGTTTCAGCATGAAATGGACTGAACCCCCCCCATGTCTTAAATGCTAGATTACAGCACTTACAAGCTTTAATATCTATGATCTGCATTATCATTATTCCCTCTGCTATTTCTTTTTGCATAAGCTTAGTGTTTTTGTTAGGAAAGCAACTTCTTGCTACAGAAGTTGAACAAAAAGTAGGTCTGGTGGTTTCCTGTTACTCTCAGCCCAATATCTTCACCCCAACAAGTTTCTATTAATATCTTACATTATTTCTCAAAAGTAATACTGGAGAAAAAATATTGACGTGTAGCTGGTTGTGTAACTGCATCTGTGACACATGGGTGAAGGGAGAAACAGCTTGAGAATAGACTAAATTATACTTTTGTTTGCCTTTTGTTAAATGGAATTTAGTAAAAAGGTGCTTTTTACTACAGTCTACAGTAAGAAGCCAAGGTGAAACGTGGTCAGTAGACATCACTACTAACAGGAAATGACTTTTGTTATCAGAATTGGTTCAGGGAATTTGTAACTGCTTACAGGCTTAGAAGCCATCTATAGAATGTGCTTTTCTTAACCAGCAGGTTACAACTTCTATATCTGCAATTTGAAAATCAAGCTTCTAATCTATGAATAGTGAGCAAACTGCTTCTGCTTCTTACCTGTTAGGATTTTCATCTTAAATAGTTGAAATGCTAAAGGCAAGCGTGTCAGGGGTAACGAGTAGAATTGGGGATCTTCTTTCCTTGGCCTTAAGCTGGTTTTAAGGTAAAGACTTTTACTTCTTAATCCATTTAGTCAATTCCAATTGAATACAAAAGGGCAGAGCTAAAAGCAGTAAACTGAAAGCTGTATATGTTCTGAAAAACAGATGAATGTACTCTGGGTGATAAAACCGAAATTCATGAACATCCCATTAAAAAAAAAAAAAAAAAAAAAAAAAAAAAAAAAAAAAAAAAAAAGGAAAGCCAAACCAAACTAAAGCACTTCCCATTTAATCCTTACTGTATCAAGAAATCTAAAGAAGGCTTTCCCAAAATCAATTCTAGGTGCAAGCCATCTAGACAGTATTTAATGCAAGTTATGCAGAGACTCACCTTGGAGATAAGTACTAACATAACAGAAATGAGTGATAAAAGAGCTTCCCTGCTGTCACAAAGAGGGAGAATCACTACACATTTTCCTGAAGTACTGTTATGCACAGGGAACCATCCTGCCATAACTTTTAAAGATGTCAAGCTCTGGTGGCCTGAATAAGGCTGCAGTGACCACAGCACACACTTTGGTCTGAGGCCACCACCCAGGTGCAGGCTGGACAGCTGCACACACCAGGTGTCTCAGGTGTCACCACCATGAAATGAAAGGATTGTTCATCTGCTCCATGGGAATTCCACGAGCATGATAGTCTGCCAAACAGTCAGTCTATGCACTAAAGGAGCAAAGGGAAATTTCCATCATTTCCAGGGTTGCCTGAAATCAAAGAGCTGGAGTCAGTCTTTTTTCTTTTTTTTTTTTCCCTGCAGAAGTGAGAATAGTAGTGGTTAACAGTGTGATCCATGTACCCTCCTCATAATTTCCAAAACATGGTAAGGATCAGATCTATGAAAAATGAGATGTAAAAACCTAGAAAAAGTGAACTTCAGAGAAACAATTGTCACCATAGGAGAGAATTCATAGCATGTTCTGTCTCAATTTCCATGACTATTCTTAATGTTCTTGAAAATCTTCTCAGATATTGTTGGACAACCATGGGAACTGGGAGGACCTCAGCCCAAAGAGCGTATTTGACATTTGCCAAGTGCCTAGAGACCGATGTGCTGCATTTCTGCACATCATTTCTGCATGCATTCTACACACGTGTTTCTGCAGGCAGCTGAGCAGCAGAGGAGGTGCATTCCTGTGGCACAGCCCCAGGCACACACAGCGCTGCACGCAGCCCTGCCTGGCTCCAGGCACTGGCACTCCCAGCACACCCACCCTGGCACACGTGGCCTTGGTTCCAGCCTTGGTGGGCTCTGGTTTCCACCTGCAGGACAACCCCAGCCTACACGTGTGGTGTTTACAGACACAGCCTTTGCCCTGGAGCAGCCCCGGGCTGGGCACCCACAGCCCCCGGGGCAGCAGCCAGGGCAGGGGCTCGGGGCACTGGGACCCTCACAGCTCCAGTTCCACTGTGCTTGAGCACTTCGGGGCAAGCAAACAGCAAGCGTGCTCTGAGCTGCTTCTTTTAAGTAGTAAGTTGATTAAAACTTGGCTATAGACAGGTTGAAAAACTTGGAAGCCTAAAATAATGCAGGAAGTTTACTTGGAATATAGAGGCTTATATTAAACACAAAAATGTGACTGCATATGCAAGTGTTTTTTATATTATTTTATATTATTTTTAGACAGTAGAATTGTTCCAGAGAATATATTTTTAAGGAACTGATTGAATACAGACTCCTATGAATTAAGTAATAGCACTAAAAAAAACCCCTTGGTGCTTTACCTACAAACAACTGCAGGCTTCTCGACACTGTTAAAAAGATTCACAGTATTAACCTACTGAATTAATTCATTTGGGTTTGAAAGTAATGACTAAGGTCTTCCTCAAGGCTTCTTATTTTACAACATCAGTCCAAACACTTACGTGTCTGGGGAAGAAGTATTAGCAATATTAATTTAAAAAACCCAAACAATATATATACCACTGCAGCCAATTTTAAATTTTGAAGTTCTGTCTTTGTGAACTAAGCCAAATCCTCATGTTCTGTGACAGCAATTTCTTTGGAAGAGGGACACCATCACTGATTTTGACCTGTCAACATTTTTAAAGTAATATGTAATATTTACATTAAAAAATAAATTTAAAAACACCATTTCCCTTTTCTAAACAAACATGTTTATATTTGTTCCATAACCCTTCACAATTAATAAGATGGTGAGATCTCTCTCCCTATAGAAAGAGGCATGCTGTTGTGACACACTACCTCGTTTGCCTTTCATCACTGAGAACATTAGTGCAGCTCCTGCTGGGATAAAGATTTATAGTTTAAGATTTTTGGAAACAGTTCATTAGGGAGCTGCACTAAGTTTCAGTAAAAGAAAGCCCAGAACATTTGCAAAATGGGAAAATAAGCTCCACATTCAACTCTTCAGTTCCAGCTGGAGGAGCTAGAAAGAAGACAATAACTGGAGAACCCTGAAAAGAAAGGAAGCCCTTTTCTAGACATGGAAAAATCCACATATTTTCGAGTCCCACCCTTGGCACTTCCACAGTTAAATACCAGGACAAACAGAAATAAGACTGTAACAAAAGTAATTTCTTACCTCCTTGGAGCATGCACTTGGAAAGAAGGATCCTGTTTGAAGGGAAACCTGCATCCACAATTAGCAAGGGCAGGCAAACTTGCTTCAGAGTCACAAGTTATTCCTGTTTCATTTACTTTACTAGAATTTGAGAGCAAAGTGGAACTGAAGAGAGCTTCCTTAGCTGTTTAGATATAAGATAAAGATAATTTTTTCCCCTGAGAGGCTCAGAAGAAACAGTTGAGCTAAAGATGAAGTTTAGGATACTTGGCAAATTCCTCTTGTTTATAAAGTAGTGCATTGCGTCTAGGAGGGAAGAAAGGAGGAGTTGAGAAGTTTGATATCTTTAACCTCTCTTATATCTATTAGCTATCAAGCAAAGCAAAAGATGCTAAATGGACTCAAGTCCTTGCTTGTCCCTACAAACAAATCATGTCCAGGAATTCCCCATTCCCTTGCAGGCACGCTCAGGGAATGCTTTCCATTCTGCTCTCTGGCTCTTGGCCCGGGGCAGGGGATGGAAGGGGAGCCCAAGCACTGCCAGGGGCTGCTGCCTGTCCATGGTCAGAATGCCAGGGACACGTGGGTGCAGCAGCACTGGCACACCAAGAAGGGCCTTCTGTCTGTCTTTATGATATTACACTGGAGTTTTCTGTCCAAAGCTGGGGGGTGGAAGCAAATACCTTGGGGACTGTTGGCCTCCTCACATTAACTTGCTAATGTCTGCTCAGAGCCCTGAGGAATTTAATTGTTAACAATTGGAACCAGTTAATGCTAAAATAACCCAATAAGCTTCTGCTCCCTGACATTAACTAGGCAGAACTATATGAACAATACTGTATTTAAAAGAAGAAAAAATCCAACAGATACATTTTACAGTGTGAAAAGCTGAACAAATGTCTCCCACTTTGTTTTCTTCAGAATAGGAAGCATAAAACTACAGAATATCCTGAACTGGAAGTGACCCAGAGGAATAAGCAATTTTTATCCCTGTACTGGACATCATCAAGAATCACAGCCCGTACTTGAGAGTAATGTACAAACACTTCTTGAAGAAGGCATACTTAATATGAGGGAAAAACCCCAAAATCCACCAACCAAGCAACCAAAAAAACCCAAACAAAAACCCCCAAAAACCAGCCTGCCCCATCCTCCCAAAAAATCCTGGAGACATTATATTCTATTATTAGATTGCTTGAGGGAAATGAAAACAAGAGGACTCAGAAGGAGATTTGGCTCTGGAAAATGGGTGAAGTCTGGAAGACGTAGGAAGAAAGCAGATTTTTAAAAACCAACAGCCTATCCTAAAGTCTCCAGTCATATAAATACCTCCAAATTACTGAGTTGCTATGAAAACTTGGAAGTTTTCACCATTTTAAGTTGGTAGGTTGTAAAGTCATGCTTACTGTAGACTATTCAGTTTGGTTTTCAAAAGCCAGAAAAAAAAATATTTTCTTTACTAATCAAACAAGAATTCTTTACTGTGGTCTCCATCAAAGATCAATGAATGTGTTCACATAAACCCTGGCTGAGTTCTGAGAAGTCTTGTGTGAATGATTTGGATGTGAATAGAGCTGCCTGCTTGGATCAGCAAATGCAGTTCATCAGATCTGCACACTGAATACTGTGCTATTTGTACTGTGCACAAGAAAGAAAATCCCTTGCAGCAGAGACAGAATTTGCACAGTTTCAGCTTCCACTGATTCCTATAAAAGCCATGTACTGACTGTACACAGCTTTAAAAGAGAGTACAGTTGTCACACCCATCAGTCTATAATAGCCAAGCAGTTTGAGAATTGATGGAACACCAGCAGAGGACTGGAGAGAAAAACTTGGGGTTTTTTTTTGGGAATATTTTCACAGTACTATGAAAAATAGGACCTTTCAGAACAGTAAGGCAGCCACAGCTGTTTGCATATGCATCAGGATGGATGATGTTACCAGGCATTAAATTTTCTAGAAGTGCAGAAGCATGGCCAAGCCCATAGCACAAATATAAAGTTACATTTCTATTCCATTTACTATGTTCTCACAGAATCAGGCCACTGAACCATTTAATAAACCTGGTAAAATAAAGATGAATAATTACCGGGGCTCTTTGTTTTGAAGAATGGCAATATGGTATCTTTCTGAAAGCTATAGCCTATGAGAATGATTTCAAGATAATTGCTCATAACTGCTGTCATTTACTACAGCCTTAGTGAAGACACTCGTTTTGCTGCTCCAGGAGCATTCAGGAGACAAAACCCCACAAACTTTTCCATAGCAAGATAAGCAGAGACTAGCATTTCCAGGATTTATTTCCTACAGTGTCAAAAAAAGAGACTGTTTCCTGCTGATGCCTACCAGCTTCTGTTTGCAACTTCATATTTATCTACAAACAGCAGTTGATAAAGTCTCCTAGCAACTCTGCCAAGGAAGGAAACTACCTCTTCCATCATATAGGAAAATACAGTGATCTTTGCCCCAGAACACATCTGCAAACACACAATTTTGAAAGAGGAAATTTCAAATGAATTAAAATAGCAAATGAAAGTCCAAATAATGCTATAACAGAAGAAAATGTCTTTACAGTTAAATTTTTTCTGCAAGAAATTTTTACAGTTAAATTTTTCACTAGGATATAATGGTTAATTACAAAAAACATTTGAAACACAGGTTGAGTGGGGCAATGTTTGGTTTGAGTGTGAGGTTTTTTCCCCTTTTTGCATTCTTATCTTTTTGAGCATAATTGCAAAGTACATTAGCTTTAATTGTTCCTCAAAAAAGGTACCTTAAGCTGAGCAGTGACAGTAAATCTGAAGACCATCAATTCTGCAACCCCCTACAATATATATTTTGCAAATGTGTCATGCAAGTATTGGTCTTCCAAAGTGCAGTTCCTGTTGGAATGCTACAGGGCACTCATTTCCAGCAATGCAGGGAGGATGGTCCAACAGGGGGGTCTGTGATCTGAAAGCAGCACAGTGTGACAGCCTCACATCATTAGTGCACAACATCAAACTGCTTGCTCTAAGACTCAAGGTATGGCTGTCTCCTGTTCAAGTCAGGAACCTACCAGAATTAATCACTTAATAAATAAAGTAGTTTGAATAAAATCCCACCTTTAATATGTGTATTATGTCTTCAGCCCTGAGTGAGAAAAGATGTAAGCTAAAAAGTGAAATTTCTTATGTCAGCTGTAGGTAGTTACCTACAGACAATCGAAACAGGGTTGGACGTTACATTGCTACAGGACTTCACCCTGAGTGCTTGGCTGAGATAGGGAATAAATCAAAAAATCCCTGGTTAACCCTCTGATCTGTCTTGTCTGACAGCCATCAGCCCCACATCAGAGCATTTACACTGCACTCTGGCATATGTTAAAGATTGAAACATCTGATGCTAATTTTAGCCCTGCTTCTGACTTTCTGGGCTTTTGTAGGACTCAGTCAGAACACTGATGCTATTCCAGGGTAGAATTCAGCCGTGCCATGCTTTACAGAAAGGAAAATATTTAATGCAGAAGTACTGAGCTCACTTGGTGAGTGGTAAATCTGTTTAAAAAAGTTAAATTGTATCAATCTCAAATCATGAATTTTTCTTAGGCTACATAGAAAAAGAACACTTTACGGGCACCATTACAGTTCCAATACAGTGGCAGAGAAAGGGGTGAGATCTCCTAACCTAATGGGAAACATCTACCCATGCATCACCACTCTCAAAGCAGCTGTTTTCAAAAGCTCGAGCTATGCTTTATGAAAGTGGATGTTTAGGAGCAAAAGTACAAAGCAATACTTGCTGCTAATCTGTTCTATCATTTTGGACAAAGGGAGATAATATTTTCTTGTCTCCTTCCCAACCCTTTTCCTCCCGTTCTCTTTACAGAGCAGGGGAGAATATAATATCAATTCTGAAGCTTAAACCAGTGAGAATAAAGCCATGGTGTTTAATTAAAACATTTCTCCAAAGGGCATTGAGGTGTAGGAGAAAAAATAACAAGGCACAGGGATTGAATTTTATGCAAGTTCTTCATAGAATTGCAGACATATACGATCTGGTTTAAATCAGTGAAGGAAGGGAGCGTGAGCAACCAGTCAGGCTCCACTCCTGCATGTTAATGAATCCCTGTAGAGCAGTCTGATATCCAAGAGAAGACTACCAAAATGATACTGCTTTTATTATTTAGAAATTTAGACACAATGTAATGCAATATCACCCCAGCAGAACAGCTAATGCCTTGGGAAGTGGAATAGTTATATCACAAGTACCTCAGCAAGTACTTACATAAGCAAGAAGCACAAGAACTGTTCCTGTAAGCCTTTCAGACAGCAAGTCTGGATTTCCTTCTGGGATATTGGCTCTGACAAAAGGTTCAGGAAAAGGCCATTACAGTCCATGTACTGGGCACCTTTACCCTGTAGTTAGAACCAGGTATTGGCATGGCATTACTAAAAAATCCAGCTTTTAAAGACAGAAGCAAACTTAACAGGATTCTGTAATATTTCTATTATCTCTGCTGGTTATATCAGAGTTTTCTTTTTTCTTTCAAAGGCTATCTGAACAATGGGTATTAAAAATAACTAGTGGGGAAATGTTATATTTAGGAGGTCTGAAAGGTAACCCGAAGTGTTTCAAAATAGTTATTAAATGAAATGTAACATGTAAAGATGTGAAGGCTTTGTTTAGCGGGTGGATGTTAACTCCAGAAAGATTTGTGGGTACCCAACAGCTACGGATAATCCCAAATAACCGTGGGACAGTGACTGTCAGGTTAGGACTCCCTGTCCTCCTCCAAGTCGGGTTGCACAACAAACTCCACTTACAACATTAACACCTTTCCCGACGGGCACAATCAAAGCCTCTCATTGCAAAACGCCCTTTGTGAGCCCAGCTTTGTATAACATGGCAGGGATTGGGGGCAGGATCATTTACCTCTCCCCAGCTCCCTGCTGCCATAGCTGGACTGCTCCCAGTAACAGAGACCTCTGCCCTGCAGCACCCTGGGCTCTGCAAGGCAGACCTGCTCAGTGCACTGCTAATCTTTATCTCCACTGCTGTGTAATGAGAAGATAATTCTTGTAACCATGCACATGCAGAACAAAACAGTGCTGTTTGTAGTTCTGGCTGACTCTAGGTCAGACTCTACTGATCCAATGGCAAAATTTGTCCTATGCCAAATTTCTACATGCCTTTTCTTCCCTCAGTCATTGTACAACACAGGGTGGTTTAGATCTGTTCTTGTGCCACTGAGGTGCAAATGGCTGTTATGGCAAAAGTGAAAATATATGCCATTCCCAGGAAGAAACATGAAAAAATAAGATCAAAATGTTTTGTCCTCTTCTAAACAGAGGCTTAAGTTTACCTAAATCTTTAGTTTATCTAGAGAGACCAAATAATTTAAGAACCCACAGAAATAAAACCATGTTGAACGCAACAGGCATTTTTCAGCTTACAAAAAATTCTCAGTCCTGAAGCTTCTAGAGAAGCATCTTTAATTAAATTTCATGAAACCACACTATACCTTGCTGATATCTGCTTATTCAGTTTCAAACACTTGTGGAATATGTATAGTTTAAATTAATCTAGAGAACAAAGCTCATTTGTTAAACCAAACCGATTCAGAGAGGTCATAATAGATGTCTACCACAATAAACATTATCATAATAAATCACAGCAAGTCATGAGTAAGAAAACCTAACAAACTACTAAAGGTTTAAATTAATCTTCTCTGCCTACTGATCACCCTAAAGGTAATTTTTTCCTGAATTATTTCACATCCCAGTAGCAAATATATGTCTGTAGAAAATATGAGAGAGAGCCTTAGTGATGGAAAAAATGTAGTCGTGAATCCATTTCTACTATGCAGCTGATGAAATAAAAGTTAATTCCTAGAGATTACAGTCTTCAGGGGCAAAGGCTATAGAGATCAGGAAAACTGAATGTGGAGTCTTTGAAAGTTTGTGGCGTTATTTGATATAAACACAATTTAATGAAGGCAAATTAAATGGGACTTATCAGTTTAAACTGGATGAAAATGTGAAATCCTGGACCTCTGGATCTCAGATGTTCAAATGGAATAACTCCACGTCCAACTTGTTTCTGGTAATTAAAGAATTGACATAAAAACCACACTGTCAGCAAAGGTTTCTGTATGTCATTTTTTGCACCACTCTCGCCAGACCAAAATGTGTTATTTTTTAATTTATTTTTTTTGTTGCCATCCCAAAAACAGATTATTAATATGATATTTCATCTGAAGGGGATAAAGGCAAACTCCTTTTGGACTCCATTCACAGTTTTCTTCTCCATTACCCAAATATGCACTAGAAATTCCACAGCAGTGCCACTCTTGCAAGTAGTGACAAATAACATCTGCAATGGGAATGGCAGGGGAAATTAGACAGACAGAATGTAATTAATTGCATTGGAACCTGTACAAGAGAAATTAGCAACAGGACAATGGAAAAAAATCTTGTAAAAAAATCTGAAGTCAAGGAACACCTGGAGTGCTCTTTTTGCTAAGCAAATGCAATATCAAAAGCTGGAGGATGGCAGCAGCAGCCAGAAACTTAACAAGACTGACCCTAACACCAGGTGGGTGCCACCTGTAGGATTCACAGCATGTCTCTGCCTGAAGGATGGGGAAAACCACCTCTAGCCCTTCCTAAAGCATAAAGGGAACTAAAATCAGATTCTGGACAAAAGGGCTAGAACATGTTGGCATGAACACTCTGGCTCCAGAAAGTGTAGAAAAAGAAGTTAGAAGAACTAGCATCAAAGATATAATAATTTGAGCAAGTTTTTTTTTTTTTTTTGGATGTATTAGGTTTCATTGCATTTTCCAAAAGAGATGAAATAAGCACATAAACTGGTTCTGACTTTATTCACTGTGATTAAATGAAATAA
The DNA here is from genome assembly GCA_032173965.1 of Sitta carolinensis. Lineage (NCBI taxonomy): Eukaryota > Metazoa > Chordata > Aves > Passeriformes > Sittidae > Sitta > Sitta carolinensis. The sequence goes on along the minus strand of CM063294.1, from coordinate 7,129,878 downwards.
CATTTATTCTTTTAAGATTTCATGTGTAGATTAGCTCTGCTAAATCAAAAACTCAGAAAACAGATTAGATGCTCTGAAAATAAACACTGCACAGAACTTCTGCTGTAACATAAAACCCCCAGCTACACCTATGCTGCCTCTAAAGAAGAACTGGGCTTAGTGGCATAGCAATCTTCAACTGTTCAAATTAATTAGAATTTGATTTTAGAATCAGCTTACTATCTCCCCTTTTTCGAGTCCCTTCACTGTAAAACCAACAAAAGATGTTTCTATCATGGAGAAGTAAAGAAGTTGAAGGACAGTGAGTAACTCAAGGCTCGACACTGAAGGATGAAGTCCGTTGCCCATGCCTGGTTCAAATTCTGCCTGGCTGTAGGCAGCTGGAAGGTGCAGATTGGCACCTACTGGCTTTTCCATGGTGGCCCTCTCTCCTGCCTGCAGCCCCTTTCTGTACGAGGAAGATAACAAGGCTTGTTTGCTGGGGAAAGCAAAAGATAAAAATAACTGGTGTCAGTAACTGATGTGAAAAAATGTTATGTTCTCTTTAGATAACTCTTATAAAAATCCAGAAAATGAAGATGGAAAAATATAATCTAAACTTGGGCTTGGATTTACTAGGAGACTTTAACTGTTTTTGAATCAAAAATATAGTAAACTCAAAAGGTTTTGCTATTAATAACATTACCTGGCAGATTCCATCATGATGCATTATTAGGGCTAAAAAAATGCTCACTCTGTGATGCAGTATGGAGCATCCTCTTGTTGGAACACTGGTTAAATCTCAGTTGGTTTAATAACAAAGGTAACATGGTTTGTGATAGCTTGAAGATCCCAAGTTATCTGCAATATTTTGTGGGGGAGGCTTTGGCTGAAGGACAGAAGCACAGTCAGTAAGAGAAGTCCCAAAATCTGAACCTGGTGTTTTTGACAGAGAGCTGGGCAGCTCTGCAATACCACAGGAAAGTGGGAGGAGGAAAGGAAAGGACACAGGCTACAAAAAAAGAAAAGAAAGAAAACTGCTGAACTAGGAATTCCAGCAAGAGTCACAATTATAATTTCTAAAATAACCTCTGTTCAAGTAATTTTTGTGAAATTTTGGCTTATATACTGTGTTATATAATACAGTCATACTCCAAGTGTGTCTGTCATCTAAGCTTATTGCTCATATTTTGTTTACCTACATCTTGATTTCAAACCATCCAGCTCCCTTAATTTCAAACAGTAACTTTTTTGATTCTCTGACCTGCAGGTGAGCCAACATCAGAACAAGCAAACAGCTACAGATCATGGTCTGCTGGTTCTCAGGGAAGCAAGAAAAAAATGCAGTAAAACTTAGAAAGGGCTTTGAATATCAGAAGCATCTTTAGCAACCGCTGAAGTCCACAGTATTTTTGAGTTATGCAAACCTAAAGCAATGGAAAGGATAAGAAGAGCAGAACAGGCTTAAAGACAGCCTCAAAAATTAGTGCTGCTCAGAGGTTACAGGCAGCATGAAACACGCCCCCAGAAAAGTGTGCAAGGAACAGCTTCATGAAGATATTTCTGATTTAACATCAGCAGGATAATAAAAACATTGTCCTGCCATCCTGACAGCCTAAGTACACCTTCCAAAGAAATACCCAACATGCTTCCTTTGAGTCAACAGTATTGATAACCCAACAAACTGGCTTCAAATCATCACAGTCCATATTTTTCTAATGCCTGGTCATATACAATGCCACTGCTGTCACAAAACTCCTTGGACCCTTCCTGCTCCTGACCCAGGGCCAAGCAGTGCAGCCAGGTTCCCAGTGCAAGTGCATTCGAGTGGGCAGGAGTGCCACGGGGCCAGGGAGGCAGACAGGCTCCACAAACAGGGAGGCAAGAGCTGCATGCCAGCTCCCTAATTGTGGAGTTGGTGTCTGCTGGGAAGCCAGCTGCCTTCCCAGCCTTCCAGATGGAAATGAGAATGTTAAAGACAGTCGACAATGAAGGGTACATGAAAATCAAATTAAATAAATGCTACTTGCACTACAGTTGTGATCTGTTCTGACTGACCTTTTTTTCTGAAAAGCACTTCAGGGTTTTCCTTTTTCTGCATGAGGTAAAAAAGTTGAGTATAGAAGGTGATGAAGGAGAAAGTACATTGGAGCAGTTGTCTTTATTCTCCAAGCATGCAACCACATATAGCAGCTATGAAGGAAAAGTTCAGAGTTTCCTTTTGAATTATTACAGTTTGCACTTTTATATGAGTCTTTTCAAAATTCTTCCATTTTGCAAGGTGAAATAACTGCCTGTATTTTCACCTCTGTTTTCATGCAGACAGTGATGCCAAGACTTTCTCCTAGTCTTGATCAATGAGAACAAGAGATAGCAGCTCTTTGGAGCCCCAGAAGAGGGTAGGTAATTTCTGACTCGCACAACACTTAGAGAATGTCTGAGATAAGGTGAACACTCATCTGAACAAGCTTCCCTGTACAAAATATTAGCAGAACAGCAAGGGTTGAGTCCCAGCTGGTTCGCTGCTGTCAATACTATGATATTTATTTCACTGGGGCATATTTATTCTTAATTACATACTAAACCACTTTCAACAGTGTCAAATGAAAGTACAATTAGCCACACCCCCATGTTGCTAGTACATGGTTATGGCCATTAAGCTACAGCTGAAAATGTCTGCAAAAATCTGATAAGGTCATTGCTGGATTACAAATGACTGCAACTTCAGTCCATCCAAATCATTATACAATCCTCCCAAAACTCTGGATTTGACCTCTCTCACCAGAGAGTTCAGAAACATACATATTTCTCTACATGAAACCAGTGCCCAAGTAGGATAAGAGCTAATTCTGGGAATATCACACAGTAAGTTTAGGTTTACATAAAGAAAGATACAAGTTTTATTACACAGAACAAAGGGGAGAGAAGAGATAGGATGGAAACACATCAGAACATGGAAAAGCAGAAATGGTTGGAATTCTCACCTCTTTCTTGAGATATTTTGCAGAGGTACATGAGTTTTTAGGTCATACAGATATTTTCCTCCACAAGAAACAGCCCCACCAGATTTTACTGCCAGTAAGGGTATCTAGCTGTATATTTCCATATTTGTGTCAGTATTCTTATGAAAGAGATAACTGATTTCAAGCAGAACAAAAATCATGTAATGTGTATTGCAGAATCAAACTTAAATCCCTTTACGATTAATTCAGAAAATTAAGTAATTCAGTGCCTAATACTGGAAGAGAAAAGGGTATTTTCCAGAGTTTCTAAACCTACAAAGTGCAATGCACAAACAGCAAACAGAGATTTAAGAAAAAGATCAGATTCAGAGAAAAATATTTGAAAGTTACTCTGGTAAAAGGAAAAGAAAAATGTAGCTAACCTAGGAAAACTACTTGATTACAAAAGCTAAATTTGTCCAGCTCTATCCATCAGCACTTCAGGAATTGCCTGTATTGATTATACACTGCTCCTACACTGAACTCCTGGACTAAAATATGTGACAGGGTGGATAGAGGAATCCTGATTTCTCTCCATCATGTTTTAAAATAACAAAGGATGTTGACAAACATGGAATGTTCCAATTCTGCATTCCTAGTTACCTCCTCAGGTGGTATTTTCATAAAATCCTAGTTAGACAGCAACCAACTTCCAAACCATAACACACAGACAGAGTCAAAGGCCATTCTGGAGATAATCAAGTCTTTCTTACTACTGTTCATGGATCTTCTTCCTGTCAGGAACCCACCCTCTAAGTACCATTTGTCTTTAGTATAATGGTAGACATCACTTTTAAATTTTCTAGTGATGCAAAATTTAACAGTTAGCATAGGAAAACCAGAAGGAAATTTGAAGAATCATGCATTAAATCTTGTGGATTTGCTTAACCATTACATGGTTTCAGGAATAAGAATAATTCTTTGAATTATGCTGTAAGTAGATCAAAAGAGTTTTCTTACTACCTGCCTGTTGCTGACTTATGGGTCCTTTCCAGAGAGATTTCTGCTAGTAAAATGAGCTTGTACCCAAGCTCAGAGCTGATGGAAACTAATTTGAATGTGCTTCACAATTGGTGTGAATTAGTAGAGCCCAGCTGACCCCATTCTAATTTGAGAGCTTCTACCACTACAGATTTGCATTTAGAAATTACTCATCAAGCCGAATTCCAAATACTTTTATATCCTTTCCAATCATAGAGACCATAAGGAGTGTGTGTTCTTTGGCCTTTCAAATGTAATTATTGGTCAGAAAAATACTCCAGCTTAATGAATCTCTCTCACCATCTTTTATATTTTCTAGTTCTGCTTTACAATGCTTTCCCATCTACTTTATGTTCCAGAAATCACCCTCTACTGTTATTACAACTGAATTTAAAGAAATTATTTAAACATTTGATGAAATATTTATTAAAATAAATATTTTTTTGTTGTTGTTGTTTTGACAGATGTGTATGCATGTCAGTATCTTAAAGCATCAGGCACGTAGTGATGACCTTATCCTTTACTCATAAGCAGGGATCTGGCCCTAAGTTTATGTAAACAACATCCCAAGCACATAAGCAAAGCAAGTCAGTGTTTGTTAAAGAGCTCTCTAAACAAACATGGAATATGCTCCAAATTGCAGTAGAATGAAAGAACGGAAATAGTTAAAATTTTCAGCATGCCCACTCAATGACAAAAGATTAAACTGGCTGTCTTGTAGCTAAATTAATTGGTAGGATGTCATTGATGAGTAGATGCCAAGCCCAAGTCCCCAGAGATTCTCAGACCTTTAAAGTCCTACAAATGCCTCCTGGAAGGTGTTTAGAACTCTCAGCCTCCTCACTTGTCAACAGACATGCAGCTGGCAGCTGTCCCTGCACCACCCCAGAGCCTCCAGTTCACTTCTTCTTATTCCCCCTGTGGTTTTTCAGAACTCCCTTTATTTCCTTTAGCATTAGGGAAGTGCCTTTATTCTCCCCCCTCCAACTGGTATTTATCAGGAAACCATTTCTGGCATCTAACACCTACACAGCATCCTTTCTTTCTGTTTTTATCATATCTATGACCTTAGAATGTCTCCTGTAGTTTTTCCACCTGACGCTGCTGTAGCTACATGCCAGAAATCTCCAGGTATAACAGATGGTGGAGGAGCAGTCTGCATTTTCTGTTCAGAGTCAATCTTCTCAACAGGTTATGACAGTTTGTAGAACTAACTATCTTTCTTTATGTTTTTTCTGTATTTTGTTTTACAAAAAATTATTTTATTTAAAAAAACAAACACCTCCCTGTGCTTTGCAGCAAGTGAGGGCAGTTGGAACAAGGAAGGTGTTTGGGGGGGGTGCAGGGTTAATTACAGTTTTGGTGTGTGACTAGATGTGAAGTAGTTCATATTACAAGGATTAAGAAGATCTATTTCTTCACACATCTTTGTAAAAGTATCATTTAAAGCGTCTGTTCATTATAATTTCTGGCCTTAAAATCCACTGTCATCTCATAGTATGGCAAAGAGGGGAGAGGCACAAATCCAAGTTCTGTTTAGTGTCTCTATTGCTTTTTAATCATCTCTTTGGAGTCTTAAATGACCATTTAATATCTTCTGTCATCATTTTTCAGAGTTTCACACAATCCTAAGCATCACTGTTGGTTTTAATGGCTTTTAGCTCTCTAGCATTTCCAGGCATTAGCAAACTTTCACTCCTGTCTAAGCTGGCAAAGATAATAGTTATATCCATCACAACAGGAATTCAGTGACAATCCACTCAGCTCATCCTAAACATCCTCAATGCAGTTCATTACCTGCAAGTCCATGAACTCTGTTTCTCCTATACTCAGTGTAAATCTGCCCATTTCAGCTCCTTCAAACAACTGTCTCTTATACTTGGAACACCAAATGCTGCATATTCCAGATCAGCGACATCAGTGCCTATGAAAAGTCACTGCCTTTCATCACCTTTCGTCACCTTTCTTTCAGCCATCTATCTTGTTTTATAGTCAATAGTTCTAATGTTTACTAAATTCTACTTTTTCTTTTTGTGGAACTGAAGAAATAAAAATTATTTTCACATAATTGTTCTGACAAAACTTGTACGATCTCCTTAGCAACCTTTTCATTGACCTGTATCCCATAATCTCATTCAAATTTTGTTATTTTCTCTCCTGTTCATATTTTTATCTTTGCTAAATCTGTCTGTGCCTGCTTTCACGTCTCCTCATTAACATCTAATTTATTAGTACTTAATTTTTCTAGAAGTATCTTGAATGTAGTTTTGCATTAACCTATATCTCTTATAAGGTTATTTGAAATTAGGATAAATGCATATGCCCTTTTCTTCTGCTTTTACTTCTGGAAAACTATAAAATATTTTTTTCCAAGAATTCCTAACATCTACTTAGAGATTTATAAACTGATCTCCAAATTCTAGCAAAGCAAAAACCAAATGATGAGAACCCATAGTTCATTTCACAATTTGTATCCTCTAAAGAACTAGGAAAGCTATTAGAAATCCAAGTAATAGATACTCTGCAAAAATGAAATACAAAGTGAAGTACGTAAATGAGTAAGAGAGCTCATTTTAGCAGCATTCAGAACACAAGTGTAAATAACACACAGATACCTGCTTCAAGCTTAGGTGCCCCACACTGATCATCTGAAAACTGTGATGTTAAAACATTTCTGAGTTTTCCTCAGGGTGCACTTTTTCGGGTGCCTGCCAGGAGACATTTCACTGCACAGCCTCAGGTTGCTGAGATTACAAGTTTGGCAGAAACACGCATTGTTCTGCTGTTTTTTCTAGTTTGTTTTTTCCACACAAGTTGTTCATATTTAGGGTTGAGAGGGAAGAAAGAGATCTACCATGTGGAGGTCTGTTCAAAGTGAAATAAATTTATGACTTTTTATTTACACAGGTCATAAGATACTCGTGATATAGAAACACAGCTCCTGAAAGTAGAGACTCTGTCTCAATTTCCCAGTTAGACAATACCTCCCCAGTTGAATGGATAAAAGCAAATTGAAGGGAGGAAACTTTCTTCCCTTCCCTTGAAGGAAGCAAAACCTACAACAACACTGGCAAAATCGGAAAATGTAGTTTTGGCTCAAACTAAATGCAAAGATATGTAGAAGAAGAAGAAAAAACGATATGTCTATATCTCAAAGCTCAAACCTACTGTTGTCTCTATTGAGAGGAAGCAATAAAATCCAACACTCCCTCCTCCGCTCCTATAAATTTAGCACTTGGCTAAATTTATTGAGCCGTTATTTCCAGGAAGCTTTTTCCACAATCATTCTGTCTCCTGTTCCTCTCACTCCAGTCAGCAGAGTCGGGAAAAGTGTGACCTTCTGACAGAGGATGGTGCTGAGAGGAGACAGAAGAATTAGATGACAACTGGGCACAGAGCCATCAATTCTCTAGCTGGAATATTTTGCCTTTCAAGATTAAAAAGTGTGTAGTAGGGATGAGGGAGAAGGTTTAAAGGGAGACTCTGGAAGAGAGAATGGGGCAGGGAAAGTTGCAATGTAAGCAATATATAGAGGCTTGCAGGATCCTTTGTGTGTCCTGAATGGGAAGCTTATCAAAAAGAGCATAAAGCTGTTCTGACAAGATAACACAGTGCATGGTATCAGGAAAAAAGGTAATCTGCTAACAGAGCCTTACAAAAGGCTTTTTTGCTTTGGATACTGAGTGCACTTGGGCATTCATAAAGTGAAAATGGCAAACCTCCCAATGAATGGCAGAAAGTTTAAATGCTTGGCCCCTGAACAAACAGCAAATGCTCAAGGAGAAGTTGGTTATGAAAAGCAAAAACTTTTCAAAGAGCAAGATGCTGATTCATTGTCTGTCTGATGATATCTGTGAGAGATATCAATACTGTTTTCAGGAAATATTTAACTCTCATTTTTGTTCTCTTTCTATGTGTGACTCTGGGGTTTTTAGTATTTTTAATTTCTATTCATGTCTGGGAAACAGCAAAAACAAGACATGTGCTCCATCTTCTCAGGGTAAATAATGATTAGCATCTTTATTTCATTGAAACAGGACTTTTTTCTGAAACTTATATGACTTGCTTGTTTTCTTTGGTTTTTATCAGCATATTTTGCCTCATTTAATGCCACTTGAATATATTCTCCTAACATGGGATGCAGAGCATGAGGGTCTCATTTGTACAGTCTTGAGAATCCCATTAGGATGAAAAATCATAAACTCTTATGTTTCAAGCATAGCTTTAATCCTTACATATCACTGCAGATCTAAAGTGCCAGAATAATTCAGCTTGCTGTAAAATAATTACAAAATCACCAGAGACTCTTCAGGAATTTTCAAGAAGTTAAAGAATTCAAAAAATTCAGGATGCATGCCTCAATTTTGAAGCAAGGAGATAAGTTACTTCAACTGAAGGAAAAAACCCTGAAACAGATCCAATGTCCAGGCTCTGCTGTTGATGAGCACATGTATCACAATTAATGTTCTCATTCAAGTTAACTAGGCAAGAAAGTGTTCACAGTTCATGGTAACCTGTTAAGAGAAATTAAAACACATTTTCTTACATAAGAACTTAAGGAAAGGCCTGTTGAGTAAGATGTTACTCGATGTTGTGTCGTGCTCTGGGCAGTGCTGTACAAGACAGTTTGAAGAGAACAGGGTTTTCCCTTCCATAAAGCCCCCTGGCCTTGCTGTTCCCTTGCACCCCATCCCACTGTGTTAGTGCATCTAGAGCACTCATTGCTGCAAGGTTCCTTTTAATGAGCGATTAAAAATTTAGTCTTTTTACAGAAAAAATGTGTCCAATTGCTTCTACTGGTACTCTTCAGCTATCACCTCAGTCTGTTGTGGAAACCAATTCCATTAAATTTGTAAACATCTCAGTAAAGAACATACTTTTTCTTAAACCAACCTCCCAGCAGTCCAACCAATCCATGTTTGTTCTAGCACGAAGGGACTCGATGCACACTGGTTTTTCATTCATGTTATTTTCATGACTTTGTAGATCTTGGATGTGACCTCTGCACAGAGGACACAGAGCCTTTTGGTTCTCCAGACTGCAGAGTCCCAGCATTTTTTTTTAGTTTTCTTATAAGACAACATCATTGCCTTTCACATCTTTCACATTGCAGTTGCATTTCTTTGCACTTTTTCTAACTCCATCGAATCTTGAGATGCAGAAAGCAAATCTGCCTACAGCTGAGCACACCAAGGTTTCATTCACCCAAACTGTTGTTCCCATTTCTCTTCTGACTAAGCACACGATTTCATCACCTTTACAAACCTAACCTGCCTTTTCACTCTTCTTACATCCTTGATTTCTCCTGTATTTTTTAAGCCTCTTAGTCCTTCCTTTTCCAGTCTCAAATGCTGTATCTCACTGAGCTCTCTCACCTACAGAAGCCTGACAAGACACATCCCATTCAACAGCAGCTGCTCCATGGACTGCTGTGCCAAGGAACCCTCAGATATTTCTGCTTTGTCTGTTTGGAAATGAGTGTGAATCACAAGAGACCTGCCCATATCTACTCCCAAGCTACTAAAAAAGCCAAAATAAAACAGGTAAATTTAAACCACACAAGAGAAGCTGGAGTGGGGATTTATTTTCAAGCTCAGAAATTCTTCTTTTGGTGCATTGGGAGGGAGAAAGAAGAGAAAGCCTTGGTAAAGCCAATTATATTTTACAAAAGAGGATAAATTTAGAATTTTTTTTTTTCTATAGATTAAGCATATGATAAATGACTTTAAAAACCTGATGATGCTTTCTCTTGGACTGTGAGCTTAGATTCCTTTAACAGTTCCACCTATACCACAGAGAACAAGATACCACTGACTGCATATGTCAAATTTTGAGCAGAACTCCCTAATGCTTCACAATTATTCCCCCCCCATGGCCCTCCCCCCATATATTGTACAGAAAAATAATCTTTGATGGGATTTTTTGAGAATTTTAAAGACCCTTCTCTCTAAAACACTGTTTCAATTATCTATACACAAATATTACACTCTTGGATTTGCCTGATTCAAACAAGAAAATCAGCACATTTTTATTTAAGACTTTGGCTCTTTTCTCACTTGTAGCAAAGGTTTGTTTATTTTAAGCCTTGAAGCTGTTCTAGTCAGCTCCCCTCATGCTGAGAGAAAAGCATGCTTCATCCATTCCTATCTCTTCAAATCTCTTAGGAGATAATTAGGCATTGCAATTGATTGCAATTTATTAATCAGACAGTCTGCTATAACTTTTTTCTTGTCTTGTTTTTAAACCATAACTTTACAGTTGCAGAAAATGACATGGATATCTAGCCAGATTTTCTTAAGTGCAATTCATTCTAAATAATTCCTGTTTTCTTTTTATCCCTGATGGCTTGTCTAATATTTTTAGTGGATCATGGACAAGTGTTCATTTACACTGTAATGGCACACAGCAAATTGGTTTCATACATGAAAACAGATTTTATCCATCCATAGTATACCACTGACTTTTCTGGCTCTTGTTTTCCCATAACCCCTACTGCCCATCTGTTTTGTTTATGACTGATGAAAAAAAACCCAGTTCTAGATCAATATTCATCTCTGAACATTAATTTGGTTTCCTACAGCAAGTTTGAGTATAATGTTTGAGTTGTTGCCCAGACAAATATATTTTTGTGGAATTCAGCAACAGTCAGTCATACACAATTTCCTAAGGGAAAGGCACATTTGGAAACAAACATATGAAAACATGCTTTAATTAATTTTGTTCTATTGTGTGTGGTAGCACTGCTGAAGGGTTTTCATGACATGTTTATGGATACCATGGGGACACATTACACTGGCACAATATCTGTGATATGCCCAACAGCACACCAAAATGAAGTGTTGGCTCTGATCTCTCAAACCAGAATGCTACAGAACAAAAAGCACAAGCTCTTAACTGCTTGATTCAATGAAGTTCCCTAGGTAGTACTACAGCCAGGCAAGGCAGGATCCCTCACCTTCAGAGTGCTTAGACTCACTGCCTGCCCTTCTGCAATGGGCACAGAGCTGTTCCAGTTGTGGTTTCTTGTTCATTGTTTGGTTTTGTTGGGATTTTTTTCCACAAGTTTGTAAATACACAAAACATAGCAGAGGTGTCCTGAATGTTCTGCTCTTTATTTTTTGGTCTGCCTCAATATCAGTCTCATTTTCAAATGTGTCAAACCCAGGTGACCAAAACCACTCATCTCTCTCTTCCTGCTGTACTTAAACTCTTCCCAAGATTAAGGGATAATACACAGAAAACCAATCATCCTGAAACACTGAATAGGCTTTAAAGAACAGCATTAGAGTCAAAAGGAACATTGTGCAGGGCTTGGGAGCTTTTAGGACAGGGAGGCTGAAAGGTTTGAGTTTCATTTGTCTCAAGTTTCAACTGCCCCCCTTTGAGCACAAGGTACACAAACCAGCCATTGTTTCTGCAGTGCAGAGGTCCTTTCAAATTGGTAATATTAGACTTCTGTTTTCATCTGGCTGGCAGATACTGCTCATTTCCAGTCGACTAGAAGGAGAAAAAACCCCTCAGGTATGCCCCCCACTCCCAAATCTCCCTCAACTACAGCAATAAGAGTTCCTTTATTTCCAGTTTAGCATCTCCAGCATGAAAGAGCTATACAGCATTATACAGTTATAGCAATCATGTGCCAGCATCCTGACCTAATTTTGATCCTCACAAAAAGAGACTCGAACCAAACAGCTTCTGTCCCTCAGTCGACATCTCATAAAAAACTCCAAACAAAACCACACAAAACACCAACACACCATGTTCTTTGAGTGGACAAAGTTATTTTATAGAAATTTTGAACAGATTTGTCTTGATCATTTTCTAGACTAAAAGATGGAGAGATGGAGATCTATCCACTCATCTCAAAGTGAGCACTACACTTGCGGCTCAGGCCTACAGCAGAAGTTGGAATGTGAACTTTGATCCTGCCTCATCTTTCTCCCCCTCTTCTCCAAGGAATGTACTGGACAAGATTACTTGAGTTTTAAGCCATTTTCATGATGCACTTTGTTTCTTTTGCCTGAAAATATCTGCCCTATATCGCTGCAATGAAGTTGTCCTTATAGAAAAAGATTTTTCTCTAAAATTCTTTGCAGAGCTAGAAAAGAGTAAGAACATTTCATTCAACTAAACACAACAAAAAGTACCTGTGTTAATCACTGGTTTTGATGTGAGTCAGTTTTGCTGGAGATCTGTGAAAGATCAGGCTCCACAAGGGTGAGCAGTCCTACACATGCTTGTTACAGGAAATAAGTGTTTAATTCAGTGTAGCACTTAACATTGCTACTCAGTTTTAAGTGAGGCACTCTGTAAATAAGAATCTTTCTCTTTAAGTCTTCAACAATTGGATATTGTTGAACTGAGCAGGGAAATTAAGAGAAAGGCACCAAGTTTACTTTGACCATAAGACTGTAAACTGTTGTTTCACCCTTGTTACTTTCAGCAAAGACCCTTGGAACCCTTCTGAAAGTATTTTCACATGGTTGGTACTATTCCACTGGTCTTTTACCACCTATAAGTGCATGTTTATATGCCACTCTCATCAATATTTCACAACACTGACACTCTTAAACAATTACAGTTTTCCTCTCATGTAGATGCCTTGCAGAAAATGATCAGTACAAACTAAGGGTAAAGCAGCAAAGTATGACAGGACCAGATTATGTTGTTAGGAATTGCTATTCGATGCCAAAGAATTCTTGCTGGTGTCTTTGCAAAGAATCACAACTAACTGCTGTTTTACAAAGAACTTATTAGCCTTTTTTCCCCAATCCTAGACACTGTCTCTAAATACAGAAATCCTGGGAAAAAGCATATTAGCACATTAGAATATAATCAGCAACTAGGCATTTGAGCTAAAGTTAGGGAATAATCAACATGCTCATGAGAAATGAGCATTTTCTCTTAATCACAGTCTGCACCAGCTGACTGTCAAATAGACGTCATGGCTTATTCTGCCAAAGAGAAACCTCTGAGCAGTTTGATTTTCATGGGGTCTCTCGGTCTAAGGAGAGACATTTGTGACATAGAACACAGACACAGAAGAGAAGCATGCTGAGGTGGAGATTACAACACTCTTGCAATGGACATTCTATCAAATTTCACATTGTTTTCCTTATTCCATGGGATTCTTGAATGTTGAAGTTCATGAATAATTATAAAGAATGAGAATATCCTGTACAGAAATGAGAGAGTATCATCTGGAATTTTGTGTCAGCTCACTTGATGCAAGAAAATAAAAATTCCTTTTATATACGTGAATATATATGCACACATATATACATATATAAAAACATGGATATGTGAAATATTCATACAAAATGTTCTTAAATTAGGTGAAGCATATAAATTCACCAAGACTGCCATTCTCTTACAATCTTCCATATCATTGTATGGGATAGATTTTAATGATCTAAGCAATAATTCCATTCTGATAATGGGAAAACATGAATTTTGGAGAACATATCAACTAGATCTTCTTTACATGAAATTAATTGATGAGTTTTCCAGTCTCTATAGAAATAATGCTATCAGAAGGGTACTCAGCAATTGAACTGCTAATATTGCCTGCATACAAGTATCTGCCATCAAGAGTTAGGCAAGCCAAATTTAAATGCAGGAACATAGCCCCAGGGAAACAGTGCCAGGAGCAGCAATTACTTTTCCAAAGTTAAAAAAAAAGGTAGAGTCAGCACTGGTGAGGTGTCTAAGATGGAATACTTTATGCAGAATCCAGAAACCAAAACTCATTAGCACTGTTTGTCCAGTAAATGTAAGTAATAATTGTGGAAATAAGTTTCCCAGCCTGAAAAAACTGAGCCATTTTTAGAGTGCTCACTATGATTTTCCTGTTTCTAAAAGCACCATGGATATACAGCATTTCAGAAGCAGCTCTTATCCAAGGTCTCTCTCATACATTCTTAACTAAGGAAGTACCATGATTATGTCCTTATTGGTACAATTAAATTATTCCAACTTATATACGAAATATGTTTACATCCTACTTATGATGAATTCTTATTAAGCATTTGTAAGCTCAGACAGCTTTGTTTTCTTTACCTAGAACTGTGTGCAGAAAGGGAATAACTGGTTCTTTTACATGTTTTCACAGTATGAATAGTTTGTAAAAGAAAAAAAAATTACGATTTAGCAGCTTGCATAAGATTCTCCAAATCAACTTTAATAGCCATACTGAAAAGACTAAATCCAGAACATGGTGTGGAAGAAAAACCCCACAATTTAAAAAATATGTATCCCCCATATTATTTCAAAACTGGACCAAAGGAGTTAAGGTAAAAGCAGGGGGAACATGCAACAGAAACTGAATTGCAGTCATCAGCATAATGAGAAAAAATCGTTGCCATGTCCATGCTTGATTCTATCTGCTCCCCTTTCCTGCCTCTCACAGCAAATGACAGTAATTACTGCCTAATGCTGCTTTTGGACAGCAGATGAAAAAGCAGGGGAGAAAAGGAAAGACTAGAAGCTTAAAATCTAGCAAAATATTCAATCTCTTTGCTAGATTTTTGGTATTAATAGAACCAGGCTCACTCAACTTTTTAATTACCAAGAACTTGCAATCAAGGTGTTGTGATGACAGTGGAATATATTTATACCATGAAGAATCTACAAGGGCTCTAGACCTTATGAAAACTCATAGGTGTAAGCTACTGGCAGAATTCGTCTCTTTATATAATGATACCAGATTGTGTATGTAAAAAGCTTAATAAAGGTTTATTTCTCATCTAACTAAAAAAAATTGGATCTCACCTCTTTATGTGCCTGCTTGAAATAAATAACCCTGATTGTAGTGAATAATATCAACCTGTGGCAGATCCCTTTGATGTTGTATATGTCTATGCCACTCAAAGACCTTTGTTAGGAGAATGAGTTATGTTATTATTATTCTGCATTAGCATGAAGAAATTATTCAACAGCATTAATAATGAGAAATTCCTTGCACTTGACTCCTCTCAGTGCTACAAGATCAAAACCTAATCCTTTCACTGCATCTCAGTTGGAATTTACAATACTATTTAAGAACAAAGAAAAGTACTGTAGATAACTATGACTTGCAAACATACAGCTTTTGACTTTGCAGCACTGGGCTATTGAAAGAAATTAGTTACTTCAATCTGGATAAACAGATAGACCATTCAGACTGTTGAATTATTTTTTTTTTTTCTCCAGGAGCCTATGAACCCCCTTTGACAGCAATCAAAGGAAAGATGCAAGCTGGCACCTGGTTATGGGCAGCAGACAGGTACAATTTGAATGTACATTGCCAAGAGATGCCGACTCTTCCTTTGTTTCAGTTTGTTGCCATCCTATAAGGACCCCAGAGGGGCTGTGGGCAGGACCAAGGGATCAGGAGTGCTGCAGAACAGAAAACCCTCCTGCACAGGGAGATGCTTGAGACCCCTGGTGTCACACAGGGCTGGTACTGGCTGCCCTCAAACCCTGGCTTTGGGGTCCAGCACCTGGCAGGGCACCAGGGATTTCAGACCACACTTCACTGCCAAGGAACACCTTTTGCTCAGCTCACACAAACTGTGCTTGTTCCTAGCCTTAAAATGTGACACAATCTGACACAGGCACTAAAATCCAATCCATTTTCTTAGGTTTGTTGATCACGTTATACAATTTGTATCATCTCTCCACATTTTTCAGTCTGTGCAAAGCCATAAACACCACTGCTAAATGGTGATCTGGTTCTCTATATACATTCTTTTCTACCACTCTGAACACAGCAAAGATTCTGGAAATGGCAGCTCTTGCAGAATATACCTGTGCCATTTTGGTATTTCGTGTAATGATTGCTTCTGAGAGGTTGTAATAATGTGTGGAGCAGACATCAGGGACTGAGCAACATGCAGTTAAGGTCAGTCAAGCAGAAGTGAAGATCAGCAGTGCTTAAAGAATGATAACTTGTTTGCCACATTAGGACAAAAATCACTGAATGCTATACCAAATGATGCAGATGGTGAACCTATTAAAATTTATTGCTTGATACCCAGCCAATTTCTTCTACCCTGGATGTAAATTGACATGATAATCAAATGCTATAAACAAAATTAGAGTGCACTGTAGTTCAGAATGATACACTAAAATTTCAAAGCAGATAGCACATAATAGCTACTGCTTCATGATTTAAAACTTGAGAAAAAAAAGTTACTTTCATTGGTACAAACTATCAAAAGCATTAGCTAGATACCTTAAAAAGGAAACCAAATCAGAAAAATTCAAAATGCAGACATTCCACAGCACATATTTTTATTAGCATGAAACTAGGAGCAGATTTATTTGCTTTGTTCGAAATTTACACAATAAAAATTCAGGCTTTCCCTGACTAATGTGTTGTCAATGCATAACTGTCTGGTTTGATTTGGCTCAAGGCTGGCAAAGGCAATCAGTCATTGAGGAATGCCTGCCTCTCCAGCTGAATGCACTGCTTACAGAGGGCTGAGCATATGCTTTAAGGAATGAAATCATGAACATTACCAATTTCTCCTTTCTTCCCCCTCCTCAAACAAATTTTTGTGCCCAGAAATAATGGAAGCTTCATTAGAAATATATTTATGACATCTGTGAAGGACATGTCCTGCCCTTCCATGATCCCTCTTATATTAGTCTTTCCATCTGTGGAGCTACTACAGACAGATGTGTAACATGTCAGCAATAAGGTTAAAAGTTGAAAAAATGCCATTGTAGTAGCAAGCACAATTTGGCCTAATTCATATGTCTCTTTTCTAGATTGGAAAAATATTCTAGTCAACAAAATTAGCCCACCCCTTTATCTGTCACCACTCCTTTTGAAATTAATCTCTGTAACATTACAAAGGAAAAGTTTTTATGTGTCATAATTAAAACTAGGCTTCATAAAATCACATGTGAAACATTCTGCATGCCCCTGCTAGACCTTGGTGAGACATTCACACAGAAACAAACAAAACAGAGAATTCTGCTGGTGACATCTGTGCCTGTGCAGGGATGTATGGAATTGAGAGATGCAACCAAGCTGAGACGAAGAAATGTCAGATATTACCCTCAAAATGTGGAAGGGAGCAGGTCCTCCACAACCAAATTAACTTCTCCTTTGCTGCTGCTGTGAGCTCTCCCTGCCTCACTAAGGAGCTGTTGGTTTTGCTACCACTGACTGAAACAGTGGAGCAATTCTGCTGTTTGTTGAGCATTTCCTATTTCTGCTCATCTATACAGCATCTGTGTACATCTTGCACCTAAAATAGGCTCTCCAGAGAGGGCTGGAAGGGAAGAACCAATGAGAATGACAGAACAAAAGAGCTGCCAAAAAATTGTTAGAATGGGAAAATCACTTAATAGAAGTCAAGACTACAAACCCATCCAGAAATCACAATTAAGTAAATGTTTTCCAAGCTAAAAATCCTTAACAAATAAAACAAACTCAGGTCAATTAATTGATTTTTCATTGTATGTTTTTATTTTCCCTTCCTCTGCTGTTTCGTCTTTTTCTTGAACCAATAAGAGCAAGGAAAGATGTTTTAATACTGCTGAAATAATGTTCTCATGCTGCATAACTTCTCATCCAAGTACCTGTTGACAAGGTTCCCCAGTTTGAATAGGTTACATACAACCTATGTTTTTTTCCTACCTGGAAAAATAGGAAAAACAACCCCAGAATCTGGAGTCAGAAATTTAGATGACTACATACTCTGTTCCATGACAACTATTTAAGATAATTACCTTCACTGAACTTTACTAATTATGTACTGCAATTTGTGGTTTGAATACAAATAGGATTCATTTCTCCTTTTTTATCCCTAACACAGAAAGTATAATGAATAATAGGATGGATTAGGCATTCAGAAACTTAAAGTGAAATCCTGTTTGCTTATCAAGGAAAAACAGGCTTGCATGCCTTTTTTTTTTAACTGTCATTTAATATTTTGGCAATAATAGGGAAGTAGTATGTGATATTTTCTAACTGGTAAGAAAGTATAAGGTATTTTTAACTTACTTCTGTGTTCAGGGAACAAAGTAGTTGGGCACTACTTTTTTTTTTATTTTTAAATTAAACCAGTGACAATACAGAACATTACTGTCTTGGCAGAACACAAAGAAAGAGATTTCACCTTAGCATTATTCAGAAGCCTTGTCTCTTCTGAAGTTCTCAGATAGAACATATTATCTCAAAGGCAGTTATTTTTAACCAAAAAATTTGGTTCACAAGGGAAATTAAAGTGATCCCTTGCTTTCGATTCTTCATTCCTATTATAGAAATAGTTGCATTTTCTTAACAGACAGCTTAGAGAGACAAGGATGACAAGGTTCCAGATGCAATACATGCATGTCCAGTGCTAATGCCCATTTGCTCACCTCCCAGACGTGTCTGGGCAATGCCTTGAATGTGCTTCCAGCATTTGGCTCCATTCAGTAAGCATTGGGATCTTCTGCTACTCTCAGCCTGTGTAATTGTGCTTTGATTACTGTAATGTGGCAATAAACACAGCATGGACTCTGCTGTTGTCTCAAGACTAGGGCTTAAACCAATCCTATTATTCATACAGCATCTCAAAGTGCACTAAAATCCAGCTCATCAACAGCTTGAAGCATTTGCACACTTTCTTTGCAATTATTTTGCACAGATGTTCCACATTTCCTATTTTTTCTCCAGTGTAGCAAAGCAAGGTATATCTGCTGATTTTCAAAAAATATGGATTACTTAAACCAAATAACATCAATACAAACTCTATGCTCCTCAACCCACTTATAAAAAAATCAAATGAATGCATTTTCATTTTACAATTGGCCAAATGGGCCTGTCTGCACTCCATGCTACTGCCTCCAACACACAAAATACTTCTGGGACTGATTTGAATGACCATTACCTATTTAGAAGATATTAAAAAAAGTTTTAATAAAGCAGTTATCAGTGTAATTCCTGAAAGCTATATCCCTCTAGAGGCTGATCAAAATACTGCTGGAAAAGGAGGTTTCAGTGTTTATGGTATACTTGCAATCAGAACATACCTCTCACTGAAATTAAGCTTTCATTACAGAACATGAAAGCAAGAGACTTGAGGTTTGCTTCACTTTTGCTATAACTCCTAAGAAAACATTCTGAAGGAAACAGGGTTAGGGTCAGGCCTCTAGAACGGATTATTTTTTGATTTTCAGGTGTGCATGGAACAACATTATAATCTTATAGAGAAATATTAACAAAGCACAATCATTTATGCTAAACGTATAAACGTAGTAGAATGAGAAAACTACATGTTCTAATGAAGACCATGAAGAAACAGCCCCTTCCCCAAGGATAATCCCTCCAGCTGAGTGAAGAGCCACTCTCTGGGCCTTGCTTGCTGGTGGTTAAAGAAATTCATGGGATGTGCCAGAAGTTCAGAACTTTCTGACTTACATTTCTCTGGCACTCAACTTTTGAAATACTCCCTGCTGCTGAATTTTAAACAGGCAGAACTACCTGTTCCAGCTCATTTGCATTGCCCCTGGCTTAGATGGCATCACTGGCTGTGCCAGAACAAGCCCTGGGACTGTCTTCACTGTCACTGATCAGAATATTACTTCTGAATAAAAAAAATAAGGGCTTGTTTTGGGAAACAGTTTCAGGCATCACATAAAACCAACAGCAGAGAAGGGACTGAGTTTCAGAGAAGCCCAACTGAGAAGCCCCTGTCTGCCAGCCCAGAGTAGTAAAAGGCTGGGATATGTGGTCACTCAGCTGGGACAATTCCACTCGCTGGAATACTGGGGTAAGAAAACTCCCCAATCCCACCAGCTCCAGATGATTATTTCTGGGCAACTTGCACTGTCACTTCTTTTAAGGAAAAGACCAAACAAACCCTCCCAACAAAGCACTTCCTTTGGAATCTCTGCTTTTGATCTCCTTTTCCAAATAAGAATTGTATTTGGGTGACAAGTTACAGACCATGAAAACTGCCCTTCCAGGCAGGCTGAAAAAGGTCAGCATCTTAATTCAAAAGAATACCATTCTGCATATTCCTCTATTAACTAATTAAGAGCTAATCATCAGCCTGTATGCAGTGGAGAGTGACGCCAAACTTCGTATCTGCTGTAAGGCAAATTTAAAAGAAAAAAAAAAAAATTACTGGAGAGTTGAAGGTCATGGCCATCTAATAAAGGATTTGTGACTATGTGAAATTGGAAAAGAAACAGTATATTCTGCAGCTATTTTTATGCCATTAGCTTAAGTCAGAAAGAATAAAAGCAAATGTTGCTTCAAAGATTAGTTTAGAAATCTGATGGGCAAAGAATGAACATGACTGGCACTTCTCCTTTCTCTCATATCTTTTAGATTGGGTTCATTCTTTCTTCGAAGGAACTGAAACGCAAATATTTTTTTAAATTTTTTTTTTGCCTGGTTTCCAAAGGCAGGATGATCTATTTTTTTTTGGCAAAAAAATATCGAATTCACTATTTTAGGAATTTACACTGATGCAATTGTCCATTTCAGAGGACAATTGACCAATATCCAGATAGCTTCCTATGGTTATTCATGAGCAGAATAGGCGGCCTGAAAGTTCACTTCACTGCATCACTATTGCCCTCCCCTTTTTATGAAGCTACCTTGTGATACCAAGTGACAGTGGGCTTGCAATAGCAGTGACTTTGATCATTCTTGGAGCATATGTGAACTCAAATGTCTTCATGGAGTCTGTCTTCCATCTTTAATTTATGTTGTTTTATTGTAAATCTAGTTACTTTTTAAAACTTTGGATGAAAAATAAAACCTCTGTTTCAGCTAGGAATTAACTGCTGCCAATTAGAGCTGCACAATTATCTCACCCATTTTCTGCCTGTCTCTTACAGATGCACTCTAACAAAAATACAATGCTCTGCATGCAACATTATTTTTATTGAAAGAGTTACAAAACATCTGAGAATGGTGATTAATCTAAAATGCACCATAGGAGTACCTTTAATTCAGCTAATATTTCCATGGAACAATAGTTGAAAATAGAGGTGTAAAACAAACGGCTTTGACTACATACAACAAATAGACATCAAAGACTACTTAGTGTCAACATAGCTACTTATTACAGGTCCTAATAAAATTGTCTGAAGGCTCTCCAGTTCTAGCCACCATCTGCCAGGTAGCACATTTTACTTGGAAAGCACCAAAAGTCTTTTACCAAAGAGAATGGTCAATGAAAGGCTTTTTTTTCTCATCATATGTTTCAAATCAGAATTGAATCCACTGGTGCAAAAAGTGTTTTGACTCCAAGTTACACATTTCAGTCAGCTCTATTCTCAATTTATACACTTTTTGCAACTTTAAATCTCCTGTCTAATATTTTTGAAACAGACACCCCCAACCCCCCCGGTTTTATGGCACATTAGTACCAAAAAAACACCTTCATTACTTAGCTGTGAACACAGAATTAAGGCAGAGACCTTTTTTGTGGCCTTTTGCCACACAGTATGGGAAATGTGAACAAAGACTTGGATAGCCAGGGAATATAATTCTTTCACAGATTAAGCTGCAGAAGTATTTGAAGTTCTCTGGTTTAGGTTGTCTTCTGAAGTGATAATACCTGAGATGAGGAACAATGGATTTTTCTACTCATTGGATTAACTGGAGAGACAAATTGAAAGGGTAAGAATGTGAATATCAGGATTATTCCCAGGTACTTGAAAGTGTAACTACAGTATAAGCCAAAGAAAGGAGGGAAAAGTTAAAGCTGAACTTTGTTTAATAGAAGTTTTGAAATATATGTATGTATACATATATTCAATCCTATCCATATACTAGAGGTCTCAAAGCCCCATAATCTGCTTCAAAACCAATCCACACAGTTCAACAGTCAACACTAGAGACTGCACTAAGACTGCTACATCCATGCAAACATTAAAGAAGTTTTTCCTCTTTCTTTAAAGAACAATGGCTGAGGGTAATGCACTAACCAATAATTAGTTTAAAAGTTATTTCTAGAGCTCTTTTCTATCCATTACTTGTCCCATGTCCTGTTTTCCAGCTGCTCCATTTCTCTAATTCTCTTTGCTTCCTCAAAATAATGAAATTAATTTATATACAGATCTACTAAATAGTAGTTTAGAAACTAGGACCAGGAGATATTTTTAGATGGACTTATTCAGTTATTCAAACCACCCTAGTTAAATTTAGAAAACAGCTACATCAGCACCATAGAGGGAAGGTTTCTGACTCAGTAGAGGAAAAGCTGTAACACTGAATTTATTATATTTGGTCTACAGGGGCTTGGTTTGCTCAGCTATAAAGGACTATATTAGCCTCCAGGGTAACATTTAGGATAAAGTGCATAATGTTGGTGAGGTCCAGGTGATATTTTCCTGAAGATTGTGAGAATATATAGTGGCTCAACTGTTGATTCACTGAAGTGAAGGCACAGAAAAGGAAGCAGCAGGGAGAAGAATGTATTTCATGCGAATTGACCTCAAACTGCAAATGAAGAGCATCTAAGATTTCCCTTGGTGCCATTTATGTTCTTCATTTAAATGGGATTTTTTTTCCTTTGTTTCTTGATCTTTATAACTCTTTTTAAATAGCATGTTGTATAATCACTGGTGACTGAAAAATGCAGGCAGAGAACCTCTTCTGCTCTTCATACACACTAGGGGAGATGACTGACCACTGCACTGCAAAGTAGTGGTAGAGTGATAAAATTCAGTCAGCTGTCCCATCTGTGATTGGAACACTGAGCTAAACAGTTCCAAGTGAATGAATTCTTCTAGAATTCTGTAAACTTCTGTAATGATCCTAACAACTCACAAGTTATCTCCCTATAGTTCCATACATCCAGAAGTTTTGGAAAAACAAAACAAAGAAATCAAGCACATCAAAGAACTTTTAAATGCATAATTTTGGTTAACAGCTGAAAAAAACTGGGCTGATAGCAAGGGAACAAAGAACATGCAGAGAAAACTGAATTATGGTCAAGCTATCTTTGTGCTCTCTGAAATTTTATCCCTGACCTTTGTGTACAAGACCATGTCCTAAAGTCATGTTTGAGGCTACAAGCCAGGGAAACAGTCAGTGATAATTGCAACTTTTGTTAGTATGAGTGTGTATTTAAAAGACGATGGGGTACGCTTGCAAGACAAATTATGCTGGTTTATGAGAGATAATAACAGCTGGGTGCTTGGCATTCATAGACTGCACTTCTGAGTTGTGCACAGCACCAGACTACACACAAATCTGGAAAGCTGTTTCTGGATCCTAAATCAAGTCACTGTTCCTTCAGTCAAGGTGATAAAAGTTCATCACAGATAAAAGATGATCTAATTAATGATTAGTGAGAACAGGGTTATTTCTCACCTTACAAGGAAACCATGAGTCACTCAAGCAGGTGAACTGTGAGAGTGCACTGCCAACAGTTCAGAGACAGGTGTAGGACTATTTTTAGAAACAAAACACTGCCAAAAAAAATGCAGGCCAGGTTTAGAGTGGGGACTGGCACAGCAAATGAAACAAGAAGCGTTATTTATGCACTGAATTTCTCTTTGTAGTCTCCCGTTTTCTACTATAAACATGCAAACAGCATCAAGAAACACAAGCTCGTGCAGAGAGCCCCACTCTGTATTCTGTGCCTGATCCACAGCCTGCTCTTCACCCAGAGGGACCCACACTGTTTGTATCTCTGGGTGGCCATGATGGAATAATATAACTGCTTCTGAGAATACAAGTACAGGAACTGGGATTACAAACAAGATTAATGCACTCAGGTATTTTACAATAAAGGCAGCAAAAACTTTAATCATCCCACAACTTCTGAATGTCAGGCAACAATATCTGGATCTCCTTCACACTGTCTAGGGAAAGAGTGAATGTCCAAGCTATCTGTAGTCCAAATGAAGCTGGTCAAAGGGGCTCCATCTATCCTCATTACTGGAAGGGAATGTTTCCCAACCAAACTATTAACTTATGAACTAAGCTGACAGTAATATTCCTTGTCCATCCATACTGGTCCACACAATAAAAGACTGTTGTAGACTGCAGGAGCTCCACCAAGATACGTGTGGAAGACAAAGGTTACTAATGAATAACTTAGGGACATCACAACTTTCAAGGGCAAAATTCGTTAAAATGTAGAAAACAAGAACACTTACGTAGAATTAACTTGCACAATGCATTTCACAGGGTCAGCATCACTCTTTCCTTTCATTGTGAGTAGATTAATATTGTCTTTAACCTAACCAATTGTGTGCTACTTGCTTCCCTGATAGCCTTGCACGCTCATTAACAGAGAATTGATTCTCTCTTCTGGCCTCTGTTACTCAATCACTTGTCAGCGTTATCTCAGGAGAACACGTAATCATTGTGGCTGAAAGGGTCGAGCTTGTCTGCTTGGCATATTTAAGCATGCTCCTTGTAAGAGCTGTCTTCAAGAACAAGCAGCTTGGCAGTGCTGTCTGATGAGATGCTGGATTGTCATAGGATTATCACTAAAAAGGGCCTATTTCACAATCTGCTGGAAAATACCACTTATACTGTTAAATTCAGACAAATATGGACAAATGTGGATTAGACTTGAGGGTGCTTTTTTATTCTAGGTGTGGCTTTTTTGCATTTTTTTTTTCTTTTTCAAAAATCATTTGATCAACAAGAATTTTCATGCACTGAAGGCTATTCCACCAGAGTAATTTCTTCGGGCAGAGTCTGCTGTTCTGAAATTAACTGTTCAATTACAAACTTTGTTAGCTTCTGAGGGGTGACAAGAACTTAGGCAGAAAACGAAGCAAACATGGTATCAGAGGCATCTTGAAATCATGATGAGACATATCTGGTTATCTTTTTTTGCCTGACAGAACAGTGCAGAGAAAACCTCTCTATGGATCATGGAGTTTTATAGGCAGGTTTAAATCTGACACATTCCTAATGGGACCTTCCAAAATGTTATTTATGTTGAATATTCCACAGTTAGGTCTTACAAACAACAGGCCAAACAACACATTTAGAGCTTTGTAAATAGTTTCTGTCACCTAGACAAATTTATTTGAACAGGAAAGCCCTTTCGATGTTAGCCTTCAAGAGCAAAGTGGCTGAAAACGTGACTGAAGCCCTTGGTGTAAAATTGTGCCATAAGACCCGATTAGATCACTGTACAGTTATCAGTCAGCTCAGAGATTTCTGTCACGGATCATTAGCCAGGTGCTAAGGAGACAAATGGCAGCATTTGCCACGTGACAGCTCGCATTGTTTTTATACATAGGAGCATATTTCATCAACAAAGTACAAATAGTTCTACCTTCCTGATTCATACTCTTCATGTTTATAACAACTCCATTAAGGTGTTAAAGTAAGAAGCTTTACTAGAGAAAAAAATTGCTTTCTTATACACAATTAGCTGTGAGTTTGAAACTCTAATTGCAATTCATCTGCCATAATGGCACTTTGCAGGTGTAGTTTACTGTCCTTGAACCTCAAGTTTTTGATTTCATTATACAGTTCTTCTGGAACCAATGAGTTAGTGTTTTACAGAGTGGTTACAGAGTTTGAAGTAGTAGTCACCAATTTTCAGTGGCTGTTTTTCTTTAAATCATTGTATGATAAATAACAGATCTAAGCTATCTTCTAATTATTTTCATTCCACACCTGCAGCAGGAATGGAATAAAGCAGACTAGTAAAATGGAGAGCTGGATTGGTTTTAGGATGGTTATATAGGTCAGATATAGTGTGAGCACTTACAGTGTCATTAGGTCATTTCTCTCTTGTTCTGTCACATCAAAACACTGCCAACTGCTACTGGAGACCACAGCTTGTCTAAATCACTTACATATTTTACAGCTTGGAAACAGCTGCTCTAAATTATTTAGATATGGATTTTTTTTTTTTTTTTATACTTAAAGCCATGATGGCTTTTAGGTATACACTTACATATGATGCTAGGAGGGAAATGTGTCTCTCTTCTCCTCAGGTGAGGTTCTAAGAAAGCCACTAAACAAAACCCAAATACTTTGTCAGAATTTTAGTGTTAGTTGCAAGTATTTATTCAGATTTAACCAAAATCTTTCGAAGCTCTTAGTGGAATTGATTATTTAAAATTGGGACACAGTAATAATAATTTAAGAGGTTCCAAGGGTGAACATAATTAGAAAAATAAACTGTGTCAAGAAATTAATTTTCTACTCAATATTATCCAATGAATTAAGAATTCTTTAAAAATCATTTAAGACATTTACAACTCACATTCTTCCAAGGCCTGCAATACAATGTATGCAAGGCCATAAATGCAATGTATGAAAATGCATGAATTTAGATCAATATCAATTGCTGGAAAATAAGTTTTACTTATACTTCTCTGGTTACTTTATAACCTCAGGAAACAATTAATTGCAACACAGGTGGATTTGACTAATTGGACTGAGTAACCTAACTATCTGTAGCAAGGTCAACAGCCTTTGAATAGCCTCAGATTCCTTAGGTAAAAATGGATTCAATACAGAAAGAACATATTTTGCAATGGGAATAACCAGGCAAATATGGGCACTAATTAGCTGAAAAATATCTTCAATTGAGTCTTAAGTAAGAAGCCTTCTAAGAACAGTGTTCTACACAATCTATAATTCTATTTAATACACACCCTAAAAATTAACCTCTCTTTGAGCAGGGGTTAGTTATTAAAAAGGTAAGCACACAGCAGTTGCTCATTTTTAACAAAGAATGCCAATTTTTAATGTACATTTTATTTCCTCTGTATTCCTTGAGATAAGAAGTATATTGAAACAGCAAGTAAATCAGAAGGTTGATATAAACATATCACAGTGAACTTAATATAAAGAAGCTGCAGTATTATATGGTAGTGAAATCAGAGAGAAGATATATCTTAGCATAACCCCAATGTATTTAAGACTATGCATGACATCTGTATATGCACTACATCTGTCTTTGGGTTTCCCCATGGTTAAATTCAAATTAGGTACAACAGAAATACTTGGTACATTATTTGTAAACTTCAGATGATATGGAAAACATTCTCACAAAGAAGCAAACCTCCCCTAGAAAGGGGCCTGGCCATCCCATTAATGAAGAGGGGACTGGAAAGTTTAAGAGACAATCACTGCATCCATAGCAAAAGAAATTAAACTTTGGCAAAGAAATCCAATTCTTAGACAAAGTCTCAGAGAGCCTAAAAGAGAATAAGCACTGACTTAAAAGAATATAATAGAGTCCACAAGGATAGGAACAAAGTAGAAATTTTCAAGAATCAAGCAGTGTTTGGCCATGACAAGTAACTAAGAATTTCTAAAGATAAATTACTCAGATATTGTCACAGTGCCAAATAAAAAGACAAATCTGATCCATAGGCTTGGGCTTTGAAAGTTTATGATGGCAGATATAAATCTCTGAATGCAAGGAGTTTTAAGGGATGCATCTGCTTTTAAAATTAGGTAAATTGATAGTTAGTCATTCTCCCTTCCCTATGCTGTTATTCTTCATCCTACCTACGAGCTCTGCCAGTGGGTCAGAGGTCCACTGGTGCTCTGCTCCCAAGCAGTGGCTCAGTGTAATAGAAATCTCTAGAGTTTAACTACCCATTTAATGAACACAGTTTTGTTCTGAATCCACCACCCATTATTTTATTTGAGGACTTCTGTTCTTACAGGGAAAGGAAATATTTCTTATTCT
This sequence comes from Sitta carolinensis, assembly GCA_032173965.1. NCBI lineage: Eukaryota > Metazoa > Chordata > Aves > Passeriformes > Sittidae > Sitta > Sitta carolinensis. Next base: position 7,102,292 of record CM063294.1, on the reverse strand, counting down.
TTGCTTCACCATGGATGATTTTTTTTTTCCTTGCTCCATGCCTTGTCAGCCATGCCCTTTAACAGAGGTGATAATGGCTCTCTGCTGAGAGCCTTTCACCCCATCAGAACTGGTCCTTAGTTTTTCACCGTGCTGCTGCTTCTTTATCCAGTCCTGTGACCACTTGACTCTTCTGGTCTTTTGACAGCTTAGCCAGAGGTTCTGCTGGGGAGGACTTTGTGGAATATATTTTAGTTCTCAAAACAGACTACCTCGGCTGGATCTTCCATGCCAATTTTCTTACTATCAGCTCACAGAATGTAAGTGAGTTTTCTCTGAGTCATGATTTCACTTTTCAGGTTTTGCCAACTCTCCCCTGCTTTGGTACTCATCTCCATGTCCATTAATTCTACTTATTTGGCCAACATGGGCACCAGACAAATTCTAGTTCCTTAGACACTTTCAAAATCTCACATAGCTTGCAACACACTACCCACTATTAATCATCTTCCACACTTGTCCAACCAAAGGTAGCATTCTACTCAATAGTTCAGCTCTCCCCTTCTTATTATTTTCTTGTCAAATTTATGGATTAATAACACTGCATCAACACAATGTACCTAGATGACTTCGTATTTATATTGTAAGGAACATAAAAATTGCCAGAAAAAATCTGAAACCTATTTTTTCACCTGCGTCAACAATAGATGGTAAAGAGCATAAATAATAAGGGAATAAAGGGGGGATTCATCTCTGATATAGTCTCTGTATGCATTGAGTTTGTAGCAATTCCTGAGGATGCATTCAGATCATGGTTTTATACCTACAGTTAAACTTATTTTGTATGAATTTGCTGAAGGACTCAAACTTCTTTTTTCCTGACAGGATAAAGTTTGCAATGGGTTCACAGAAGAGACATGAATTGCATTAAGAACCCCAAGAAACCAAGACATTATTTTAAGATTCCATCTGCTAAACAACAGTAAATGAAAGCAATGGGAGGAATAATGAATAATCTGTTTCCTGCTTATCTTCTCCACAATAGTAATGTTGCTACAGAAAAAGCAGATATGAAAGCCTTGTTTTCCACTGCCTTTCACCCCTCCTTTTGTGGATACAAGCATGAAACACAAATAAGCATGGAAGCAGTTTTAGACCTGTTTACATTGATGTGACTTATTTGCACAAGGAGTTTCACAATGAAAAAGAAAGTACTAGATAAGGTAATTCTTAAACAGTATAAACCTGTAAAGGCATAACTCAAACCTGTAGGGTCATGCAGATCTAAGCTACAAATATTTCCTTGCTAATATACTGGGGAATCCACTTGATTTTGCCCATCAATTTTAGTATTACAGCAAGTTTTTCAAATCCATGAATAGAATTCAGTAGCTTTGAGGAATAGAACACAGATTTGAAAGACATGAGTAATTTTCTTTTCTAGTACAAAAGGTTCTTTTCAATGTTTTAAATGTTTTGACTAAGTTCAATGAACGTAAGGGTGCTTGCAATGAGTATTATTAAAAAAGAAAGTTTTACTTATACGCTTAATATGAGAGATCAAAAATCCCATACTGGATTTTCTGGAATGCTGGGAACTTCTTCATATTCTAAAATGCACAAACCACATATTTACATGCTTAGAGGGAAAGACCAGGAAAAAGCCATTATGCAGTGTGACCCTCCAATGGTTTTTGGATCATGAGTAATTACTGTTATCAGGCTTGGCATTCAAGACAACCTGATAAGCTCTGATAGAATTGTTATTATCAGGCAGAAGAAATCTGATAATTTGTTGGATTTTCATATATAAACATCAGCGACTGCTCCTACTGGTCACTTCTTTCACAGGTCCAGTTCCAGAATAATTTCACCTGACAATTAGAAACTTTTGACACTTTCAAATTTGCACCTCATTAGCTAAAGATCTGTGACTTTTCATGAACTTAAAATAGTGATGTCTATTGACTGGGGATCACACAAATTCTCCCTTATTTAGTGCATATAATAATGAAACATTAGTAAATAAAGTCTTGAAAAAAAGACATAAAAGAACCAAGGTAACTCCCTGACTCAAAGCACCCAGGTTATAAAGATGTAAATTTAATTATTATTTTCTGCTTTCTGGTTGTGGTAATATACTTAACTGATCATATCTAATACAAAACAACCCTATCAGAAGTCTTGAAAGGTTTTATGTGGATTGCTAACACAAAACAGTTTGTAAATACCCATATTCATTTAATTCTTCCTAACAGCAGTAATGATAACACTGCTGAGACACAGGGAAGAGGGGAATAGCTGTAGGGTACAAAATACCTGGCATCAGTGCTTTACCAAGCAGAACCACTGCCTTTCACTGTTAAGATCCAAATATCTTAAATTTTTCGAATTATTACTCTTTTCATAATACAATGTAAAGGAATCTCATTGGTTTAAAGCCAAACATCTCTCAGCTCTTGAGAGCTTTTGTTTTGTCTTTGCAGCTGTCATGTAAATAACCCCACATTACAGAGTAAGTGTTTGCTAGTTGTTAAATAAAATTTACTGATCAAAACAGACATACATGGGCCATTTCTGAAATGTTTTTGAAGGGAAATCTGCATTATCTGGAATAAAGCTATTTTTATATTTTTGAAAAAACCCACCTATTTTAGAATACTTGTTTTAAAAAACCCCACGCCAAAACAGTGCTACATTTCATATCATTCAACAGCATCTTCAGTTTTCTGCAGGTAAAGCCAAAATGACAACTCAGCTTCCACCTTAAACTTCAAGTATTCTAAAAGAAGAAAAAACATATTGACCATTCAAAAATGTATCTGGTTTTATGCCTTTGTATGGAGTGGGAAGGGGTAGGCCTCTAAAAAAGAAATGTATAAATGAGAGTGACTACAGAAAAATAGTAGGTAAAGGAATACTGGAAGGGAAATAATTTTGAGTGAGTATTTCCAGGAAAAGCAGACATGGCAAGATGAAAGTCTACGAGTGTGTGGATTGGCAGAGCCGGCGTTTTGGGGGCAGTGGGAGGGACACGGGGGTTTCTGTGAGGAGCTGCTGTGTTATTGTGGGGCACAGAGTGAACACAGTAACACACACAGCAGGTGTTCGGGCAGAGAGGAAGAAAAGAACTCTCTCCTTTATTGTTGACTTTGTGTCTATAAGTTTCTGGACAGTGACCAGAGATTGGACAGAGAAGTTAACACTTTTCTATTCCCACTGGTCACTTGAGAAGTTTATTAGGTGATACCTTTTTACAAAGGAACGCAAGCATGCTGGTTTATTTTACAATTCACGAGCACTGACTATTACACTAAAACAAATCAGAAGGCTGATTTTCGGGGCCAGCCCTGCTGGTTGGTTCCACGCCGCCCAGCAGAGCCCCGCGGGAGGCACTGCAGACACAAGGGATGCCCTGGCACCACATGCAGACCACGAGAACAGCCTCTCGGAGCTGCGGGACCCTGCAGGAACCTTCGAATGAGTGGAAGTTGCTGCCAATGGTATCTCCGAGCAGCAGCATTTCTGCTAGGCAGAGAAGAGGAGCGAGCGAGGACCTGAGAGCAAAAGCAGCGCGGCAGCGCCGAGGGCAAGAACACAGCGGGGACAGCCGAGGAGAGTGAGCCCCGACAGCCCTGGGAGCCCCGCCTGCCCTGCGAGGGACTCAGCACAGCAGAGAACACACTCCTCTCCCTGGGCAAACAGGAGAGCATCTCGAGGGACAAAATGACCAAACCCCCACCCCTGTCTCTCTGCCCTGCCAGTGGGAAGGGTCTGGGGGAAAAAAAAAGGTGTTTAAAGGTTGACTCTACTTATTATCCTCCTCTAATTCTGTTCATAATAAATTTGAACCTATTTTGCTCTTAGAGTGTTTTTTTTTTTTTTTCCTCCAGTCTTTATTTCAACTCATGAGCCCTTTGTTAATTTTTTCCCCTTTCCTCTGCTCAACTATAGCAAAAGACTGAGCAAATGACTTTCATGTGTGCCTGGCGTTTGTCAAACCACGACAACAAGTAATGACAGACAGATTTAGCACCTGTGTGCCATGTAATATGCCTCCAAAAGAAAGCAAATATATTATTTCAAACTGCCTACCACAAATTAAAAAATACCCTCCTAAATAACTCTGTAAGACATTTCAATTATTTTTGGCAGTATATGATAAAAAGATGCAGAAAAACTAAAGGGCGTTTTGAGGAAAAAGAAAATTAAGTAAACTGAAAAATAAACAACTTTTTCTTAAGATGATTCAAGGAGATTATAAACCAGAAAAAAAACACCACAAGCTACTTGTTTGGGTAGGTGATGACTAAGAATGAATTACACACCAGGCATAACATATCTTCAGTGTATTAACTTCCAAGGGGGAATGGACTACTTAGTGTGGTACTCAATGCGTAACTAGAAACATCAGCATTAAATTATGTCACAGAAAATGCAGGCTATATATATACATAAAAACTCATGGGAAAATATGTTAGTTCCTGAGAGGAGCAATAGAAATTAAATATCAAGAAATTGTAAGACTGTTCAACTCCAGTGCATTAAAAACTATGTAATAAAAGATATTTACCCAAGGATAAGTACTTACTAAAAATCACACTAATTTTGACTAAAGAGTAAGCAGGCTCTGACAGAAGGTATCTTATTTCCACTTGGTTGGCTTGTTAAGGTGCTTGGGAAATGAGCACTCTCAGGATTTATGACCACTTTACAGTCATGAACGTTTTCCCAACACTCACATTTATTACTGCCCTTGGGATCATAAGTAAATAACCTTCTCTCCTAATGTTCCAGCCAGTTAGTGAAGATGGACTGATGTCCCTCCCTATGCACTACTGTAGTTTTCTATGGGGAAAAGATACATTGCTCGAGATTAGACCCTAAAGAGAAGTTGAGAATGATTTTTGTTGCTCAAGTTTTTGTTTTTGGCTAAAGAAATCCTTCTCTCTGTTATTTGGAATAAGTTTTACATCTTTTTATCTAGCAAGAAAAATGAGTCAGCTAAAATAATTTAATTAGCAGGAGATTCACTTAAGAAAAGAAAGAAAAAATATCATCCAGGTCTCAGAAAAAACATCCCACTAATGCCTTCAAAGCCTATATAAACACCTATCAACATTAATTTTGATATTACATCAATATTGCAGATACTTGTGACTTATGAGATATAGCTTAACTGTTTTTGATAGGTAGCCTCCATAGAGAGTTATTCACTCTTGATGTAAGTTTTCAGTATTAAATGATTAATCTTTACCAGTAGGCTTCAGTCAGGAAAAAGGTAGATAATTCATTCAGTAGAATGACTAGTTCTCATTCCTGTCCTGGGTTTTTTTCTGTTACCAAGCAAATCACATTGGCATGCCGTGCTGTGCTTCAAGTCTCAGTGCCTTTGCAGTCACCTTTCAAGAAACAGCTTTTCTCTAATAACTGATAGGAACCACTGAAGTTATTTAAATGCCAAGCCTCACAACAGATTTTGATTTTGACAATCTAATTTCCAGATCTCTACAGATTAACTGGTAAGTTTCTCTAACCTCCCCTGAATCTTAATAACCTTGTATTTCATCAGACAAGCATCCCATAAAGCTTGCTGCAAATGTGTACTAGTTTGGGCTCACATATCTGGATGCCCACAAGAATGTGTTGTTACTAAATGCTATTTTAAAAACCCCCAAACATTATGTATGTGTATATACTATAAATACACAAACTAATTTTTGAACAATACTGTGACGAATAGAGGTTAGAAGAGGTCTGGTGCAATAATACAGAAATGGACTAGTTGTCATGGTGAATAAAGTGGTAAAGAAAAAGACAAACATGTTTCATTTTATTTAAACTGTTATTCAGATACCCATGAAAGCATTTTTCTGTTTGGAAGCAAAATACCAGAGGCCTATAAAAATGGATTTAATTGACATAAGTACATGCAATATAATGTAAATATCTTTTAACTTAATGGAAAGTAATTACCATTTTAATATTAAAACTATTTTATGTAGAATTTCACCAGAAAACCTGCTAGATCAGTAAGTTAACTAAAGCTAAATACAGCACGCCAGTGCTCCCAATATCCTAGGTAACAGATATTTAGCCTGTAGCCACAGCATCTTGGCTTTCAAGCCCTTAGTAGAAAGCACCAAGAGCATCATTTGTCTGATAGATAGACCTTTTGAACTAATGCTATTTAGAAGCAAGTACTGTATTCTCTTCAATAATCTGATCTATACATCAACTTATAGAAGACAATTGAGTGGGAGTGCTCTTGGACAAGGTAAAGGAAGCATCACCTCACTGCCTTCCATATGCCCATGGGAGAGCTCAAGTGTTTTTGCAGCCTTGGTCTGATGCCACAATAGTTCTTGCTGTGAGTCTCTCTGCCTTTTAGCTGAGAATATCCAACAATAGAAATATTTTTCTCAGTCGGTTTTTTAAATGCCAAATCAATTATTGAAGTTATTTAGTGCTACAAGAATACCCTGTGTTTTTCACAGTTTGGTAGTTCAACTTCATGCCTTTCAACAGTACCTAGAGCACAAGATTTGGTCTTGGCATTTTCTTCCAACTGCCACTGTCAAAACACGAGTGTATCAGGCAGTGAAATGCCAAGCACATTTGGGAAAACACAGAACACTGCCAAAGATTTACTTAAGTAGTGTATGCTGTATGAAATCACCAGTTCCTGCTGACAGCCATAATCTTGTCACTTACCGTTGTTTCATTTAGCCAGGGCTTTGCAAGAATCTTAATTCACTTGAGTTCACATTTGGGTAGTTACTGTAACTATAGAGAATGCCCCAGCTCCTAGTGAAGAGCAATGCCTCGCAAGTAATTGCATAAACATTACTTTTATTTAGGCTGCGTTTCATGCAAATTTGTGCAGCATAATTGAAATAATTTCAAATTAGTGACTTAAATGAAAAATCTCTGTAAGGAAAGAGAACAATGTTCTTAATCTTATATGAGATTTGCATAAGATGACAAAATGAGAACAGTAGTCAGGTGATTACCCTGGAAGGAAAAAATAATAACAAGCACTGCAGCAAACCATTCTTTTTTGTGCAGAAGGGATCACGAAAGTAATTTTTGTATGAACAAGAAGTTTATCCTGCCAAGTTTTGGAGATTTGACCCTGTGATATTAGATTATAACATTTATTTTCAAATACTTAAGTGTATATTTAAAACTTTTATCTCTCCCCTTCCACTGCATCCTCCTTTAAAAAATAACACCCATGAAACTGCTTGGGAAACATTTTCCAATTATGTGGTATATTCTGCATGTAAAGAGGGCATGGCAGGCTTAAATATTATATGAAATTTTCTCAGACCATTTTTTTTAATTGCTAGAACTTTCAAGCAGACTAAGAACTAAAAATTCTAAGCTATGATCTCTTAACATCAGCACTTGAAGTAAACATTTGATTTCTCTGATTGTTTGGAGCAGAACATTAGAGTTCAGCTCACAGTTTTATATCATTCCACCGGCTTCTGAACCACCAATACTACGGGGAAAAAAAAGGTAAAAATCTTTATAACTGAAGAAGACATGACATAAACAAAAGCTGGATGGAACAATCAAAAGACAAAGCAATGTTTTCATGGTGACTTCTGACCTTATCATGATTCTGAGCTCTGTGCAAAAATGCTACTGAACAGACAACACTATTACATCATTTTTCTCAGTGCAGCAATAGAATATATTTCTAGATCCTCAGATCTTTTGCACATGGAGAATAAGGGATGTTACACAAAATTTTATTAATTTTGAATATTTCAAATATATACCTATGTGTTCACACGTTGTAAATTTAAGAGCTATTTTAAGCAATATAAAGCAATGGCCAAAAATGAAAACCTTTAAGGTGCAATAGAACTGTAACCCTCTATACCAAGTTGGAGATCCTTGGGTTCAGTTAGGATTTACTCCTTTGCAATTTATAGTGGATTTTTTTCATAGTTGTGCTAATTCCAAAAGAAATCAATATTGGTTTCTGGGTAAAAAGTAGAAGAGCTCTGTCTTTCAAGGTGAAGTTTTGACTCCCCCATCCTCAAGTATTTAGCTTAAATTGGTAGTTAAAAATAAGAAAGAAAAGAAGTGTCTCACACGTAGACCTTTATTTTTGGTAGCTAAATATTTCAAAGTCTTTCAAATTTTATTGTTTCCCATCAATTACAACTTGATGCAAAAAAACCTGATATATGTCAACCAAAATTCTACCCTTTTAGGAAGCAGCATTTCAGTCAAAGTACTTTTTAGCTCTGCTGAGTGAAAGCTGTTTGAGAGGAGCTATCAGCTTCATAATCCTATAATCCTGAAGATGAATGGGAAGCCATCACTTAGCAGGTTACAAGCAAAGCTTATTGAAACACAGCATGCTCTGGCCACCATCAGTCACAGCTTAGAGCATCCAAAGGGGACTAAAACTGCTGTACAACCTTGACGATAAATGTACACACTAACATACATACACCCACAGAGCTTCTCAGTGCTAAGGTATTAGGTCTCAAATTCAGTGCAGACTCACCCAGCTTAAGCTCTAGCAAAGGTAACAAAACTTTGACAGTTGGTATTTAGAAGAATGCTGGATTTTGTTAGGTTGGGTGTTTTTTTCACTAGCTGAATCCTCTGCTTCAGATAAAAAAAAAAAAAAAGTCTCTCTATGTACACAATATACATAAAATATAGAAATAAAGATTGTAGCTGGACAAGACACTGGAAGGCCCAAGGCACAGGACTCCCAGATTAGTCACTAAGAACTCTCCCTGCAGGGTCTCTTAGCGCAATAGCAAATCTTGCAAACAGTGCTTTCCTTCAAGAGAAATAAACTGCTATTCCACTTATGAGATAATGTATGTTTTCTGACAACTGTTAATTCACTATATGCTAGCAAGGAATGAGGGGCATTGACAAGAACAGACACCACACAATGGAAAAAAAGCAAGAAAATAGTGTAAAATAAGCTAGTTTGATCAGCTAAAGCTCTACTCACTACCATTTAGTCTCCACCTCTTGCAGCTTTGATGAAACATTTGAGAAGATCTATATATTATTTTCTTATCCAAAATCAAAGAGGATATCTTACCCAAAACTCAACTATTTCACAAATTTTAACTCTACATTTACAAGCATCTGGTACCAGCCTACAATTTGCATTAATAAAGATGTTCTGAACACTGCTTTTAAACAGAAGCCAGGGAAAAAAAAGGGGTTCTTAACAGTCTGTACCAAAATTTCCCAAGAAACTTTACTTAAGCTGTCTTACCACTCCAGAAGGTCAAGTAACCTCCAAGACAAATATTAAATTACATTTAAGCAATACTTCCTCCTCCATAACGAGTCTCTCTTGCAGTTCTTTACTGATATAGGTTTTTCTTTTTAATACAAATTCACTTTCCAATTTTCCTTCTGTTTTCCTCTCTCCTGTTCCTCCTGAACACTCAAAACTCAGTGGAGGGTTGTTGGTTGCTTTGAGTGCTTTTTAAAGGGCCCCTTACCCTCCCAGTCAGGTGGGATTAATGCTTCATTGGAGCTACCTGCCCAAATCCTTCCTTTCTGCTTTCCTCTGATAGAATTCAGTGTGTGAAACCCAATGCAAAAGATTTTCAGATCAGAGTATCCACTGTTATTTCATAGTAAATATGCAATTTTTTGTAATAAAATAAGTGACTCGTGAGGTAGGAAACAAATGAATGCTTTTTTCCATTTTCCATATGAATCAAGGAAAGACAGTTAAATACTGTTATCCACAGGCATTCTCTATATCCTGCCCAACAACTTCCCTGGACAAAGTATTTAGATATGACAGTGAAAGGTTAAAGCCAAGCACATTTATCCTTCACGTTAAATGAAGTAATATGGCATCAGGATATGTGTTTTTACTTTGTCATTATTAGAAAAAAATCAGATTGTAAATATGCAGAATAAATGCCAAGTTAGAAAACCCCCTTGAACTGTGAATATTACTTGGCTCCAACCTTTTTAATCACTTAGATTTTTTTTCTGAGTTGTCCCCTCATGAGTTCCTTACTGCCAAAATCTACATTGCCTGGCAGTCCTATAACAAATTAGCAAGAGGAATCATGCAGAACCCAAAGTAATCAAGTACTCAGGACAGAAGCAGTGGCACAGAGGCAAGGCTTTAGCATTTGCTCAGTCTTAATCTCTGGAAATAAAAACTTGAAAGAAGACAAATGAAGGAATCATTTTACCCATTATTAATTTATTAATGATCTTATTTCAGAGACATGATAAAATCTTAAATTAAGGTTCTATTGGAATATATATGAACAAAAATATGCCACAAACAGCCTTCTATTCATCCACTCCGAAATCAGGTCTATTGGCTTTTTTTGACAGATGGAAAATTTTATTGCTCTTTGGACTTAGGAAGCTGATTCAGCTCCAGTGAGGGAAATAGAATTTTGTTGCCCAATCCACAAATATGTTGCTACTTACACAAGGCAGTTTTGTTTAACTTAGGAAAAAAAGTTGTCAGGAATTGGATGTTCTGTAGGGTTTCCCTTCCAAAAAAGTAAAAATATCATGAATCCATTTAATAAGGAACAAACAAATCTTGCCGTGAAACAACGTTGCAGGAGTTGTACTATAAATTTACCAGCTCCTTGCAGCACATTTCAGCTGTGGCACTGTTTGCCCCAGCTGTGTGAATGCCTGTTTCCCAAGCTAGTGCTGCATGCACCATTTTCAAAAGCAGTACAACTTCATCAATGTCATATTCAAAAACAGCCTCCAGAATATATTTGGTACTTTATATTCTAGTAGGATTTAAAACTTTGTTTAAAGGCTTCTGTCTGTTCTTTTTTATTTTGGAATTTAATTTAGCCATGGAAGGTTAATTAGCCTTCAGATTTATAATTAGAGCAGTGAGTCAGCTCTTCCCCTCCTGTGGTATGGCCAGCTTTAGAGTAGAGTCTCTAAAGAAGAGAATGCAATTCATAATTTTATGCAAATATTCTAACAGCTTTAAATGAAATGGAGATGGAAAACTTTTCAACTCTTGCCTGTGTAAGAATCTGATGCCAAAAGATCTCATTAGAATCATTAGAAAGAACATAAAGGATTCTTCACATCCCTTATATATGTTATACATCCCTTATATACATTCTCATTTCCCTTATATGTAGGGAATTTGCACAAGTGTGGGATTCATTCCTGAAGGTTGGAAGGCTGCACTTTCTCTAAGCAAACTGTTGTGCAGTGTTGTTTACACAGACCCCAAATATTTCACAAAAACACATTAAGTTCATCATCTTTTAATAAAGCATTATGGTAGGGATTTCCTACAACTTAAATATTTTCACTCAATTGATAATTAATTACTTCAATATGATTATTGTGCAGGAAATCCTTTTGTAATTTAAGCAAAAAGGAAATGAGTCTATTGTCAGAATTGTTAGAATTGAAATCCAATATTCAATCAGATTTGAAATTTATCTATTAACCATAAAAGACCAAAATCCTCAGTTATGCTTCTATCTAATATGGTCTGTGTTATTTCAAGACACATTATATAATCTATATAACATATAATCTACGGACAACGGATACATTCCTTATGCAGAAAAGGCCACTAAGATTCCACAGAATTATTGCTGAATCAAAATGATAAAGTTACTCTCTCATCAGATGTAATGCTATACAAGAAAAGGAGAATATTTATGCAGACAGGTCTCCCCACTGTATGGGGAGAAACGTCTTTGGACATTCAATTATTGTTAACGTCTGAGAATGTCCAAAGTAAAAATTCAAAATGACAAATGCAGAAGGACTTGGCAGATTTTTCCCACTGTATGCATTATGAATGTGCATAGATTTAATTTTTATATGTATTACATTTTTAAAATTTCCTGTAAACTTCATGCTAGGAATACTTATCTCACCAGAGTGTAACCAGCTCAGCTGCCACTCTGAGTGTCCCCAACTGCAAAGAGAGAAGTGTTTTTTGGAGTGACCCGTTGCACTCTAAGCCAGTATCCAGCAGACCCAGGACAAATCACTGATGAAGACATAATCTACTCCCCACTGATTATAGTGGGAGCCTGGACAAAATGCTTCATGTGTGCATGTCTAGAAAAGACATCTGTAAAATGCAAATTTCTATTTAAAAATTATTTGGGAACAGAATACTAACTAGTTTAATTGATGAAGGCCAATTGGAAATGAGAAAGCACTTCAGCAGAATTAGTTATAACCTTGGAGGTTATGGAATTTCAACTTGTTCAGAATTCATCTTCTCTACTTCTTAAACTTTAAAATAATGAGTCCCTGAAACAAAGAATTTGCTAAAAACTAAAAGTTCTCTGATAGCAAGAAACTGACAGCTGGTTTTCAGACATCATGTAACATTTCTTCAGATAACTCCATAAGAAAGGTAAAAAAAATCATTATAAAACAGTTCTCAAAACAGAAGTAAACTGAAAAAATATTTTTCTGAGCCTAATAGATCAAATCTAAGTGAGAGGAAATGCATTATGGCCCTAATGTACAAGAAAAAGTGCCTGTATATGTGTCTGCTCTCATGCAAAAAATCGAAAGAACGGAATAACTACAGACGCATCCTCAATGAGCAGAGATATCTCTTTCAGAATGATTGCTACAGATGAAGTAGCAAGTGGATGGAGGATCTAATGATCTAACAAAATGATCCTAAAAGTTTTGCATTATCAGTTTGGAGATAAGTACTCTAAAATGGAGCAAAATTGTACCTCCTAAAGGCACTAGTGTTGCACAGTGGGGACTGGAGTGCTATCAGAATTACAGAAAAGCAGATGAAACGTCACCATTATGCTTCTACGTTCAGTAAAGCAGCGACAAAAGCATTATCCCTTCTAAAACCTTACCCAGTGCTTACCAACTTCACTTTGCCTCCAGATCCTGAAGGGTGTTACAAGACTCACTCCAAGGATTTTCTCCCTGTGGAATGCTCAGGTGCATCACACAGGAAAGCAAGTGAAGGGACACTGAGCCCCCAGGTGAAGGAGGCTGGTGCCCTTGCTCCCCTCAGCTATGACACAGAGGTTGCCTTGCTTGTAACAAGTCACATCAGACACAAAGTGTAAGCACGTGGTGAATTACAAATGCTGCATGGAACCAATGTCCAAAGCAGTTTGTGTTCCACCTTTAAAGGTATTTCACAAAGGGTTCCCAACATGTTTGTGTGTCACAGCTGCCAGCAGAGATAAAGCCTGGAAACTTCTGAACTAAAGCTCCTGCCTTTCTTGAAATTGAACCTTCTGTACTCTCCTGAAGCTACTCCATCTTACCTACCTAACATTTTTAATTCCATAGGATACCTGCTGAAAATACATCCTCTGGGACAGTTTAGGACATATATAGTACAGAGGAATTGTTAAGAAGACAAAGAAAGGAGTTTTGTGTTTAAAATAGGTTTCAATTTTTGTCCATCTCACTCTTTTCTCCCATCTCTTTAATTGAAATAGCTTTATTTTGTCTCTAAGCTAAAGCATTATTTGGGTGAATGTATAACTGATAGAAACGGGCTCTTTGTGGAATAAACTGTGACTTCATTGGTAAAATCCGCACATCATATCCTTTTATACCACACTGACAATGGTCACATTTCAATGACATTTCCAGCTTGCCTGGTCTTATCAATACCAACAACTGCTTTAAAGTTCAGGTGTTGTAGCATGTTGGCAGCTGAACTGAAGTTGGTTTGTTTGGGTTTTTTCCTATTCTATAATACAGAAAGGACTTTTAGGAGCGAAAAAATAAAAGAATAGTAAGAACTGTTCAAAGGTATAAATATCTTGAAGGATATGTGCATTATTAATAGCATCTGCTGAGGCAAGTCAGCTAATTGTGTGATTCTGTGAATTCACAGGATAAACACGTTCATTACAGTGGGAATGTAAATGGAAACAAAATTATCCTTATTAGTTACTCAGAAACAATTAAAAATGTTGAAAACATTCCCGCATAAGGAATTTTGGGCCACAGAGTGACGATATTTTGCTCACTAATGGCTTATTTTACAGCTATATGCAGTATTAAGTGGCACATAAAAGAAAAGCTCTAAAGTGAAAAAGGAGCTGACATAATATTCCAACCATAAATGTCAAAAGGAACACCATTCTGCTGTTTCTAAGTGTTCTGCTCCAGTCTACCTCAGGTTTGACTTGCTACCTCTCTCAATGACAGTGGAAGAAGAAAATAGCAGATTTGAAAAGGGGCCAGTGTACAGCATTCACTATAATAGAGTGATTTCAGGGAAATCACTGAGGTGACCAAAGCAACAGGACAGTTCAGGTAACAGATCTTAGTAGTCAGCTCGGTTTTCAACTCCAATAACTACAGAAACAATCAAGCTGAGCCTCTAAGGTTAGCCTTAAAGAGGGATACAGAAACTGTGCAGTTAAAATTCTGGGTTCCCAGGAAACATCACAAGAAATCAGTGGGGGAGAGAGACAGAGGTGAAAGGGGAAAAAACCCAGACCTTACTCTGGATGAACTCATAACTCTGGAATAACTACTTAACTATCTGGATTTTAGGCCAAGAATTTAAAGATAGTATTCCTACACATATCCTAACTCTGAAACTTGGCAAGTGTTACAGGATGTGAGTATTGGTTAGTGAGTATAATATAAAGTAGCAATCCATCACTCATGCTACCAGCCTTTTTTTTTTCTTAGATTCCAGCAGCAGCTTTTATATGAGTTAGATTTTACCCCAAATTTACTGGAGAAAAGAGTGTCTAACTGTACCACACTGTGCTGCAGTAGATAAAGCTGAATAACAGTAACTGGAAAGCAGACAAGTAGAATGGGTTGTGTATTTCTGGTTAGTTCAGAAGCAGTAACCAGGCATCTCTTCCAGCAGCCTTGCAGTCTCAGTCTGTGGGAATGTCTCCTAGGAAAAAGAAGAATCTCTGGGATATCTGCATAATTCTTAAATTTCTCTTTCATTTGACCTAATTTATTCCAGTCTCATACTCTGCAGACTTTTATGACTAGAATCATATTTTGAATTAGTTTATAACTTAAAAAGCATTTCATTTACTTTTGGAATAATTTAGAAATTTCCCATATTAAAATCTTTGATATAAGTTACAGACCAATGAAACTGGAATGTCTTTTATTCTTAGAATGTTTTAAAATGGGGTTTGGAATTCAGCTGTACTTTTGGGGCCTTAATCTCACCCAACACAGTCCCCCTGACTTTAACTGATTTCATTTCAATGCTAGGGCACTGTTTGTACTTGTCACACAGTGTAATTATCAGCTGATACTGCTCATATACTACTCTACATCTAGCAAGAAATTAAATTTTTTTCTTTCAGTCCTCTTGTGCATTTCAAACAGTATTCTCATGGAAATATAATGGTCAGTTTTAGAGGCTCTGGCAATAGGATTTCTACAACATAATTTCTGGTTTTATATCCATATCATTAACCCTTGTACAAGTTTTCAGGTTTTCTACCTCATGGACTGTTCAATATTCAGCAACTGTCATCTGTCCTCAGCCTCCTAATAGCAGCATTTCTCCCTCACATTCCTCACTTTAGCACCCTCTTAGTGGCATTTCCCATCCCTTTCTGATACTCTATTTGCCCTTCTTTGGAATCTTTTCTCCATCAGATATCAAAACTGACAGTGTCTTCTTAACTTAATTCCTAACTGCTTAAAACCCTGTCTCAAACATCTTCTACCCTGACCAAAATAACACTACTGATTTTTCTCTCAGCTTCTATGTGAAACTGAGTCAAGCGGCAGCTTCAGGTTGCCAGAGTTTGCTTGTGCTGTCATCCAACCATGTGACTGCAAGAGTTCACTTCTTTCTTTTAAGAAGGAACGTTTGAGAGGGGGTGGAGGTTTTTTGAAGGGATCTGGTTTATCTAGTCCACTGTGCCACGACTATTTGTTTTGGATGGTCTTCTGGTCACCTTGCCTATAGTTACTAGTTTCCAAAGAGGACTCCACTGTGTCCATATATCCCACATCATTCTTGTGGCCAGTAAGAGATAATTATTTTTAAACTCCTTTATTTAGTTCAATTGCCTAAAATTGCAAAGGTTCCACATTGTAGCCTGTAGAAGTATTTTTTTTAGGGTGGCTCTCTGAGTGGGTGTTCAGCACCCCAGCTTTGAGGCAGGAGATTGTGTGAGCAGCTGCAACAGCACCAGAGGACAAACAGCAGTGGGAGCCAAGGAACTGCTCTGGGTGAGCCCTGCAGAGCTGGAAGAGCCCTGCAGCCTCTTGGGCAGATGTGCTCAGCCTCCCAGACAGATTGAGCTGTGCTGGAGGGAACCCCAGGGCCAAAGTGGGCTCTGTAACAGTAGGTGAGTGGGTCTAAGGAGCAAAACAAAGAGACAGACTGAGTGTAGGTGTTGCCTGAAGAATCCCACTCCAATGTCACATCTCCATAGCCACACCACTAGTGGTATGAACTGGAACACATACTGAACTTTTTGGTAGATGAGCAAGAACATAAACAAGCATGACAAAGGGACTACAACCAAGCTTTACAGTGAGTCAGGACAGAATACATTTCATATAATGCCTGTAACGTTATGGGTACTTTTGTCAGTCCATTAACTTCCACTTCCAGAGAAAATACTCTTAATTTACAAAAGACCCTGAACAACTAGATAAAGTCTCCGAGTTCCTGTACAAAACTTTTCAACTCTAGATAAGACCAAAATAATATTTCATTTTCATATTGTGTTAAGGCAAGTTTGCTATCATTGCAGATTATACTGCAATGAAGGAGTGAAATAATTGCTTTGTGTACTCAGTAGTATGAAATTTCAAGCAAATCTGGCTTATTATTCATGAAGTTCTGCTATATGTGGATAGAAACTAGCTGGAAAAATAAAAGGACTGTATCTCCACCCTACTGCAGTGCAATTCCTTTTCTAGGGAAGGATATTATTTACTAGAACACAAGAAACAAAACTGATATTTCATGTTTTTGTCAAGACCAATGTTTTAAAATGGGCATTCTTTTCACGTCTTTTTTGCTTTCCAATTAATCCCTTACCACATCAGACATACAGGACAAATGAGAGTACTGTCAGAGTTTTAAAAGAACTGCCTTTATACACAGGAGTAACTTGTTGCAGATAGGGAATCTAAAAGCCCAGTAATTAAGTGTTAGTACTCATGGCTCTGAACTCCATTATAAATTAGATAAGTTATTTCAAAGTGCCTTTATCACATCATTAAATTTAAAGCATTATTGTGCTCAGAAAAGCTCAGCCAAGTTTAACTTACGGATGGATCCTGAAAAATGACCACTTGAAGGAATTCCTTAAATTATCTATTATTAAAAGAACATGTTCCCTTTAGAAGCCAGATAATAGGTTTTCAGAGTGTGTTGCAATCTGCCTAAGATGGAATTAAATACTTGTAAACGTGGTGATTGCTTTTATCATGTTGTGAAATTTGTTCCCATGGGTTCTGAAATATTAATTATTTATATTGCCTAATAACAATGTGATTTAAACAGTAGATATAATTTGAATTTTTACAGTACAGAAGAGTTATTTGAAGCTTTTAATAAATTATGTTATTTGCTATAAACACTCTACAAGAAGCAAAAGCCTGTATTAACTTCAAATCTTTTTGTATTAATAGCAGTCATATTTATTGCACACCACACTAATAGACAATAAATCCTCACAGGGGAAACACTTATTTGCAAAATAATAGCTTACCTCATAAGTCATGTGAACAATCTTTTATTGTTGTTTCACCTCTAGCATTCATTGAATTTAATATATGAAAAGTTTTAAGTAACTTCTTTTGTTAGTCCATAGTTTTCAGAATGACAGAAAACAATTGCCTAAAGTATTCAAGTATAGTACATGGACAAAACCCTCATATACAACAGATACAAGTACCCAGTAAAATGCATCCTAAACATAGCTCAACAATACAAGCAATCCAGAAAACATAAAATCTCTGAGGGGGTGAATATGCTAATGTGCTGTGCTTTTAGTCACATTACTCAACCATATTGTGGCTAAGACAAATCTGCCCTGTGCCTCTTCTAAGAAATGACAAATGGAGCGGTCCTTTTCTAATCAATTTATGGAACTGCCAACATCAATAGAGCTCCTGCTTTCATCTCTGGGTACAGAAGAGCTAAAGATATTGCTTTTTTTTTTTTTTTTTGTATTTCTGTAAAATGGACTTAAAACACAGCATTAATACGAGCTTGCCCTGATCTGCAGAATGTTTTAAAATGACATGAGTCACAGTGAGCATCCTTGGCCCCCTAAAGCCTGAAGGCAGAACTTGGAAGCTGTGCCTCGAGCAGCAGACTTGGGATCTTGGTGTTGGAACTCCCTCCCTCCTCCACCCGTGAGATGTGCCAGACCTGGGCACATACTCAGGTCTTGATTTACAGCACACCACCCTGAGGTTGCTGCTCACTCTGAGAGCAGAAGGAAGCCTCAAAGCTTCAGTTTAGAGATTTTGGGGATTTGATGACCTCAGCCTGCAGTCTAGTACCACAATAAATCTCTGAACTAACAGGACAGGATGTTCTGGCCACAACTGTAACTTTTTAGTGACTCCAGACCACAAAATGAGCATTCCCTTTCAGCATAACCCATTCGTGTGCCTGACTAGAAGAGAGCAGCTTTTTTACTCTGTACAAGCAGTGGCAGTATCAGTTCAGAGCCTACAAATCACTAACTCGGTTGTACAACAAAACATTTGGCTACCTTTTATATTGCAAAGAATGTTGTCAATGGCTTAATTATGGTTCCAATTCTTTTTAATTGGTGGAGAGGCAATGAATTTTTTTCACATCTAAGCTGATTGAGTACACACTCTGTAACTGCCATATTGAGTTTAACATTCTCTAATTTTATTCTCTTTCTTCCACTAAGATAAGCATTTGCAACATGTCATTTTTCTTTGGAAAAGACTCCTTCAGCTGAAACTTTGCTCTCTATGATCTTGGATAATTATGTCCTTTTCAAAACATGAATTCCTATTGTAAGACAAAAAAATTAAAAGAAAAGTATATAGCATTCTGGTGCAATGAATTTTCCCACAATGATGAGCCCTTCTACTGGATTTTCTTTAGCATGTGCTACCATTATTATGATTTGTAAATTGACACTTTTTCAGACATGTTTTCATTTTTGTCTCAGATATGTTACCATAGCTGAAACAAATGAGGAACTACAGATGCAGTGTAATACACTTTCAAAAGATTTTATAAACATCACATATCTGGAAAAAACCATCATAAAACTGTACATTCATTTGCGCACAAATGTTAAGCAATGGAACACGAAAAATTGTTTATTTTTGCCAACTATGAACATTTGTCTTGCAATTTATGAGGTTCTTTGCATCAGTTCCAGCCAAAGTAACCAGCTTCACTCACCAGGTATGTTTGTGGCTTAATTACAGTTTCCTGCTGGAATTACTGAATTGGAAAGGCCTGTCCAGAAATTAGAATGTGCATGCAAATCACAGATTTACCACCTGACCTTGGACCAAATATGTAGGCTGAGATTCTGCTCTTCAGAATTCTGTCAAAGTCCTCACACCTATTACTGTCTGCTGCTGGGTGTTTTAAAAGCATATAATTAAGTAATTTCGGGGTTTAACCTTACACACTTGTTTTAGAAGATAAAATAACAATTACTGAATCTAATGGGATGTTGTGAGGAGAGATATGAAAGTTGATATGTCTGAATATCTGGACTGAGGAACATACAAGAATCTAAGACAACTGAAGATGATCCAAATTTAAGTCTTGGACCTTCTAAGATCATATACAAGGTACGTGGAGAAACTAAAAATACAGTGCAAATGACACAACTCTAATCACATGAGGATTTCCAGGTGTGAGAGAGAGCAGGTGGTTTAGTACCACCCTCTGATCAACCCTTAGCCCAGATAAAGCCTGTGCTCTCATGCAGGGTCACAGTAGGAGAAGAGAGCTGGAGGGATGATGAAAGCCAAAGGACTTAAAGCAGGGCAGGGTGGGCCAGTGCTGTGTCCAGGCACAGCACCTTAGGCCAGGGGTCTGCACCTGGGACAGCCTGGGAGGAGGCAGCCTGGAATTTCAGGGGCTTCAGGAGCAGGCAGCCTGTTCCTTTCTACAGCTCACAAGAGAAGATCCTTTCCCCAGATTCACATCAAGGCTTTTCCCCCCTCTCTATCTAGCAGCAGGGATCAGGAAAAAAGCTGGATGTTTGATCAAAATCTTAATTACAACATAAAACCAAACTGATTTGCAGTTTTCATCTTCTCTGCACTTACTTCTTTACGAACTGTAATTGCTGAAGTGGCATTTCATAAGAGGATTCTGCCTGTGACATTCAGACATATGGCATTTGAAAGAGGACTGAAGATAACACAGAATCTCTCTGGAACAGTACAATCTGGTTATTTTATTATTTACCCTTCAGTAGAAGCAGTGGAATAAAAATAACCATAATCTGATGGGAAAAAAATAGTTTACAAAATCTGATTGTCTCCTCTTGAACTCGTACTTCCTTTTAAGCACTTAGTTTACCCTGACCATCCTATCAATCATGGGTGTTTTAATTCTGGGTACCTTACACCAGAGCTGCTGCTACAGAACAAGGAGGATAAAAAGTGACACACAGTCCAACAGGCCACAGTATTTCTCAGGAACCTAAAAGTTGTGCCATTATATCACATGTGTTTAAAATAAAAGTTAATAGATATCTCAATAGAAATATGGTGATTGGGTGAAGCACCATTGAAGATGCTTGAACCCAAGACCCTTTATTTGGTAGAGGTCCTTATGAGATAATTTTCCAAGCTATGGACATAAAGTATAATGAATAAGGCTTCAATCTCCTGGAGATCCCATGACTTGGATTTTTAAACAGATTCCACAAAGTGCACATTCTAATGTGGTAAAAGCAAAAGTAACTATAAACCAGCTCCTCATTAATATGAGAAAGGTAAAAACCAAAAAACAGAAGCTAAGGCAGTTTTTCTAAACACATCTCTCCCCATTTCAATTCAGAATTAAAGACAGCACTCCAGTTGCATTTCTGCTATATCCTCATTTTCTACTACAATAAGAAAGTGAATTTAATCATACATGGCAATAAAAAGGTTAGACAATGTCAGGCAGTGGGACTTATAAAAGAAAACCACCAAAAAAGCCCTACCACTGCATAGTAAAGAGATCTGCAGTAGCTTTTAAATTCTGTTTGAGTAAACCATTCTCAGCTATGCCATGTTCTGCAATCTAGTGCTGTCAATTTAAAAATTAATAAAGTACATCCTTATTCCTCACTATGAATCATCAGTTTGAATTAAAAAAAACTAATCAGGGGAAAAAAAAGGCAAAGTAAAGTAACAAGTTTAAAGCTTGGAGACAAATAGGGGGATGGGGACAAGGAGGAATGTCTTGAAACAGCCCAAAAAATCTTTGATCTTGATTGTGAATTGATCCTGTGATTTTTGAATTGTATAAGATATCCAAGTGTCTCTATTTATTTCAATAAGCTTGAATCAGACCCTTAAAGCCTTGTCAGATAATTAATGCTTTGCAATACAGTTAGCAAAAGTTTTAAGTAATATTATTAATTCGAATTTTATTTCTTTTAATTGGCTAAAACAATGGCAGATCACTGTTTATATTGTTAAATCTTGTAAATTCAAACAGAAAGACATATTTATGATACGGTTTTCTTTTTAAAGCAGCCTTTGTTTTCAAGCCAAAGTTCTGTGGGTTGGTACTCAGCACATTCTGAATAAAGTTAGATCCTCCCACACTGAAAAGATTCCAAGTCAGGCAGGCAAAATTGATTGTCTATCATTTTTAGCATCTTGCTTCTCAATATTGAAAAGCATGCACACAGTCTGCTAGATAACTTGTCTCTGAAAATTAGGTGAAGCTTAGGCTGAGAAAGTGATTTTCTTTGATTATGAAAATAATCAGTAAGAGGTACTTACAAACAAGAAAACTTCTCTTAATTGTACATTACTAAATGCAAAATAAAAAAAAAAAATCACAGTAAAATGTATGGAATAGCTTTAAACCCTTTTTTAGGTTTTGACCTTCCTTTACTACAGTTTAAACTCTCCCTTGAAGATTCCCTCCCTTTCAAATTAGGGACAATTAATAGTTGGCCATATTATGCTCATTCACCTCTTTCCACCTCAAGGTAACCATAAGTTGCTTCCCAGGACCACAAACCTTCACAAAAACCCCCAAACCCAACAACCAAAAAACCCAAATAGCAGAGAACTTAAACAAAAATTAAAACCAGAGCAATGAGAGTAGAAGTTCAAAACAAACTAACATAGCTCAGAAAAAGTGCATACTTTTTCCACTGAGAGTAGTTGATAAACAATCAAAAGATTTATTTACCATTTCTGATTGTTTCCAGTTAAATAGGGGGTAATTTTATGGAAGGCATGGGTTAAACTCAGTTGTGTGTCACCTGAATTCAGGGATGGCTGTATGAATAAATAATTGAAGCCCTGTTGCACCAGCAAAGAGATTAAATAACCTAACTACACCTATCCCTTACTGTGGCAGAACACGTGAAAAAGTCCTAAGGGGTCTGATGGAAAAACACAAGACTATGGAATCAACAGTAACTTTTCAGTCAAGAAACAAATCAAATAAACCACTGTAAATACAGGTCAGTTTTAGGGGATATGCAGGAATTATAAAGCATAATATAACATCTCTTTAGCCACCAAAACGGCTCAAATATCAGAAGCAACAAAGTATATTATGACTATGGAATTCTCATAATTCAGGATGCTGATGTGAGTTTTCATACAGGTGGGGTCTTGAACCTGTTTTTAAAGATGTTTTTAACAAACAAATTGGCCCAGTTTTAACAACATCAGCTCCAGTATCTCTGGAGAACTGAAAAAAACAGACAATTTCCACTGAAGAGACAAAATAGCAATGCATTTAAAGACCACCAGTCACTGAAATTAAAGACATCTACAGCTGCTCTTGGCAATTTCAGCTGAATATGGTGGGGTTATGCTTATATCCCTTCAAGGAGATAATGTCCTGCAAGTATCATGTCATTGAAGGCTGCTTCTCTTGTCAGGAGAGTAAATAAAACTGCCTGGCAGGAATTGCTCAGCCCACGAGCTTCTGTTTGCTGCTCTCCTCGCCTCATGCTTTTGTGTCTTTTCTTGGGTCTGCCATGACAAAATATTTAAATTGAGGTTCTACATGCATTTTTAATGTAATTTTAAAAATATTTCTTTTCTTTGTAGAAATGCATGCAGCTGTATTTGGAACATAGCATAAGGTATTTTTTCATTCTTTTTCAGTTAGCTTTCAGGTTTATGACATGTTAATAATTTAAGCAGTAGAAATCAGAGTTTGGAGAACAGGGGGAACAAAAAAAAGCCTGTAACATGGCAAATATCAGAGATCCTAAATTCACCTATTAAATAACAAGAAATTTACAATAGGTTGACATTTGGAGGACAGTCTAAAGGGCAGCAAATTAAATTAATGAAAGATTATGAAAGCAAGAAAGACATTTAGGATAGAAGCATAGCTGGGGACAGAGAAATTCTGTCATTGGTACTTCTGGCCAAGTAGCAGGTGAAGCAACATGTGGTGAAAGAGAAGCTGCACTCAGTGGTGATTATGTCTGTGAACGAAGCAACTGAGGCAAAGCTCATGAAGCAAATGCATGCTAAGCATAGTATTAATGCAAATTTCTGCAAATTATAAACCCCCACCAAAACAGCACTACTTGCTCTTTAACTCTGAAAAAGCCCTTTAGCAATAAAAGCCCTTCAGCTCTCAATTTGAGCTTCCTCTCTCCTCGTCTTTCCAAGGAGCATATAAATACATTTGCTAATTCTCTGAAAATTTTAATTCTCTTTGCATACATATATTTATTTTGAGTATAAGTGTTTATTGGGTAAGAGAATGATGTGTTGACTCCACATAATTTTATGTATTTCAATCATAGTTTTGTTTAAATCCCAGCATTCACCTATGTATCAAAAAGCACTTTAACTGAAAACCTTTTATAGTGCACATTAAGTAAGTCTTTTTATATTAATATTACTTGAAAATAAGGATTTCTACTTAAACTATTAAAGAAAGCAATGATGTATTTCCCTAGTGCTATGCAGGGACCAGCTTTTGCATAAGAAGTTGATTCAATGATTTATTCAATTAATAACTAATAAGTTAGTAATGGACACTTGCATTCAACTATAACGTTTCTAATACATTCTCAAAAGTTAATGTTTTTAAAACATTCAGAACCAATGAATTTTTATGTTGCCTGCCTTTCCCAGTATTTTACAGCTGTAATGATTATTCAGAAGGTTAACATAAAAAAACCCCATAAAGATTGTTCCACTGGAGTCCTAAATTCAGTTTTTCTTTATGAAGGAGTGGGTTAATAAATCCTACACTACAACATTATTTCTAGATTCTTATTTTCCCAAATTCTTTCTAAAACAATGTAGTGCTTTTTCTTGAACATAATTAACACATGATGCAGCTATCAAAAGATGGTGGTGTGCTCTGAGCCTTTTTACATTTTGAGAGGCTTTTTTCCTCAGACAATGCCACCTTTAATAAAGTTATTAATTCCAATTAAGACTCCTATCAAATACTGTTTAGAAGCCATCGATTGTCACATAGTTCAAGAATTGCAAAATAAGTGTAGAATGGGGAATAAGAAAGAAGAAATAAAGCTTTCTTCTACTTTTAAAAGAAATATATATGAGATAGATAATAATAATTACTGCTTTTCACCTATTCTAATCTCCTTTGCTGTATAGTTAAGTTCCTTGGTATTGCAGGGGATGATCAACCTGAGAAATATTGGCAAAAAATCCACAAGAAAAGTCAACAGAAGAGCCCTATCCAAAGTTAAAAGCCACATTATTAACATTATAAAAAAGTAGCAGCATTTCAATAGGCATGTGATCCTGAGTCACACCCTGAGGAGAGTTCAAGATGAACAGAGCACACTCACATTCAAAAGGAAAATGAACTGGCTAGAAGAGGAGCAGATCAACATCAGTTAACACAGTAACAGGAAAAGCAGCCTTTGTGAAGGTACAGCTGCCTCTCCAGCACACGTTTAAAGGACTCTGCCAGAAGAGCATAATGGGAACAGCTCCTCTCAAATAATTGAGCTCTGTAGCAGCTCATTAGTTCAGCTGAATTCTTTTCTACTAGATTACATAAAACATTTCTTAACAACAATGTCGTTAAAAAGACATTCTTATCAAAAGGAAAAGCAGCAAAATCAACCACAATAGAAACTTGGTCTTGAAAAGAGCATTGCAACTGTAAATAATTTGAACATAACAGGTGATGTTTCCTCACCATCTCCTATGATTCCATCCTTTCTGACTTCAAACTAACCTTCATTTGTGCTTGAAGTGCTGGTTTTGGCCCTGACTTGGAAAGAATGCTCCGATTCATCAGAGACACTAACGTTTATTCTAACTTCTGCTTTTCAGAATTTCCTGATATAGCTGCTGCAGACACCTGCAGCATGCTGGGCTGTATTCTCTGTGTTCTGTTACCACGCATATCCCACAGGTTTGTCAGAAATAACTTTGGGGACTCCTAATTTCAGTGGGAATAACGCATGTTTCTCCTTCTGTTCAGACAAAATTAATACTGCCATGTGATAATGCACTGAAAGGGAATGCAAATTCCACAGTAGGAATAAGTGATTTTCATACAGCTCAGGAAAAGAGGAAAGAAAAGTTGACTTATGTTCCAGCAGACCTCTCACTAGAGGTATAAAAGAGCCAAGACACAGACTCTCATTTAACACCAGGAAAAGGGCCCCAGTTTATTCTTTACAGCTCAGCCACACTGACCCTGACTGCAGCAGCTCCTCCTGCAGGGTCCAGCTGCAGCCTCTGCCTGCTGGCTCTCCCTGCTGCACTGGGGCTGCAGGGAGCAGTTTGCAGCCTCTGCCCACAGCTTTCAGCAGCTCCACTGGCACTGCAGGCTCCACCAGCAGCTCCAACCCCAGCACACCCACACTGACCTCACAGCTGAGCTGGGACAGCAGCAGCTCTCTGCCTTGGCTCTCTCTGCATTGCTCCTTCTCCAGCAAGGCTCCCGGGCCTCCTGCAGCTCCTCTCCTCACAAGGGCTCCCCTGCCCAGCCACCGCACCCCTTTGCTCACACTGATCTTTAGCAGACACAGCTGTGACCCATTAAGGGCCAGGCTGCTCCTCCTCTTTGGTAATTAGCACAGCTGAGATGATCAGGGGTGAGGTCACCTGCAACCCCTTCTCCTACACCTCCAGACTCAGTCACAAAACCAATCAACTGCTGTAGATGACACCTGAGACACATAGTGAAAGTGTTACATTTTCTCCTGGACACTGTTTGGCAATGTCTGTGTTGCAATTTATTGAATTTTATTGCATGGACATGTAGAGCTTACAGTCATGAAGCAAAGATTTCAAAATTTTATTTTCCTTCTTTTCTTAGCAGCCTGAATGACTGCACTTTACTGTACAGCTCAGATTGCCAGAACAGCTGAATCAGGGCTGTTCAGGTACCATGAAGAGTGTCTGGTTTTCCACACTATCCCCCTTAGAGCTCCACACTTCCACATCTGAAGCAGTTCTGATGCTTGATATTGCCTCAGTTACTTTACATATTTCAGAGCAATGCAGGCATATTAGATCCTGTTTTCAGTAAGATTCAAGGCTGGAAACCATACAGAGATAGAATATTCCTAGGACCTGGAGGCAGTTCTCCATGATTTTAAGGTTTCCTCCATTTAATTTTAAAAAAGAAGAAAATATTGTCATAGAAGAAAGAAGCATGAGCATGGGGGTCCACAAGTGTATTTACTTAGTCCTTATTTCATATTGTCCTGCAGACAAAATAAAGATTAGGTTTAATAAATTTCCAGACTAAGAGAGATTGCCAGTAGTTAGGAAGATATGCTTAGAACTCATATTGATTTCAACAAAAGGGAGATTTGGTCTGGAAAAAAGATTCTATTCAAAAGAGTAAGATGAATCTCTAACAAGAATTTTAAGGCACATTTTAAGGTCAGTGTGAGCAACAATTCTGCAAAAGAAGTTCTAAGGACTATTATGGAGCCTTACTTAAGTATGTGTCATGATAATGAGTAAAATCAGCCACTGTATTATGATAATAGAAACAGATCTGTATGAGGTATGAAGTCGGTTTTCTGCTCTTGTACTGACATTCAAATACCTCAGCTAATGTTTTAGATCTGATTTTAGGCACTGTCAATTGGAATACCAAGAAGAGAACAGGGATAATGACACAAGATTTCGAAGCAGGTCCTAATGTGCTAAACTTCTTGCATAGAGAGTTGAACAGATAGGAGGAAAGTACTGTCAGCTGTTCATCAAAGAGTCCTGGGAAGTGTTAAGGAGCAGTCTCTTCTTGCCCCTTGATAAAAAACAGAACAAGAAATAATAGCAACAACTTTCAGAAAGGAAGCAGGTGAGACATTAGGAAGAAAGCAGTGAGGACAACTGTGTGTGAGCCTGCCCGTGGGGCTGAACCTTCACCCACTACAGCGACCCAGCGACCGGCAGAGCCTGCGAGGAGAGCACAGCACTGCCGACACTGCCAAAGCCACGGGACGGGAGGGCACAGCCACCTGCCGGTGCTGGTCTTTGAACTGAAACTGAGCTGTGACTGAAGAAACCTGCGATGAAACCTTGGTCTCTTTAATAGGGGGGGCTGTTGTGGGAGGAGGGAAGAAAACCCCTAAAATGTAATATGAGCTCCTCTACTATATCAATGTGCACAGTATATCCATACATCTGCAAACAGACATCCCTAGTCCTGAAAACTGATCTCAGGATGTGAAACACAGATTTCAGGGTTACTTTTAAGTTACTTGTTTTAACTTTAATTTCAGAAACCTGGCTAGAATGATTCATGAATTGTGAATCAGTCTTGTGATTCTGAATACTTTTGCAGCATTACCATGGCAACCTGATGTGATAGAAACAGAGAATATAAAAATATATTGAGACATCTTTTAAGAAAAGAAAAAACAATGAAAACTGAATACAAGATAATGGAAATTATACACTTGCAACATTATATATATACTGAAATTCAATAAATGGATCCTGTGAAAGCACTAAGGATATATTCTTCTACCACTGAATAAAGGTGTAGAATTTACTTCTCAATATTGACACCAGTCCAGTAATAACTGGTTGAAATCAACAAAAAAATGTATAATTGAAAAGCAAGATGGCTGTTGGTTTCTGATCATCATTATGAAAGATGTCTTTATCCATCCTTCACCCTCCTTGCAGTTATAAAATAAAGATAAGCATTATTTTATTACTTAGCTCATCTGAGGACTTCTTGCTTGCTTTTAGGGATTAATGTTTGATTTAACTTCCCAGCTTCCTTGAGGACTACTCTTTTTTTAACTTCACTATTTATAAAAATGTGACTTAAGCTTTTTTTTTTTCTGCTTCTTCCCCTTTCTTATGCACCATTACTCATTTTGAAAACAGGTGTTGCAGTTAGATGTGAGATTTAGACAATTCAGAATATTAATGGCAGAACATTTCCCTTTGATGTCTTAATCACTGTCTTAAAAAGGTTGTGGCTACCTTATTTTGAATTTAAGAGGCCTCCATTTGTCCAATTTCTGTAGCAGGTATCAAAATACTACTGAATTTCAATCTCTCTAATCCTTCATTTTCATTTAATTTCCCTGAAATACAAAAAATAGGCACAATTTTTTTTCTCACATACTTTTGACCTTGGCCTGATCAGACCAGTTGTCTCACAACTACTACAATCTTCCATTCTCGCCTAATTTAGAAGTAGTTTTGTATCTGGAACCTCAATTTCATTTGTGAATTCACTTTTAGTTAGAACCAGTCCAGGCAGGGAGACTGGAACTTCTGTTGCCTATACAGCCTGGATCCTTTCTCCTGTGAGAAAAGTGGTTGGTAAAGTAGGGGAAGGAAAACAAGAGTAATGGTCTGGATTCAGAGACCTCCTACAGTTCTGCATTGTAATTACAAAAGGGCTTGAAAGCTGGTCCTGCTTCTCTATCAACCACAGGACAGGTAGGTAGAGTTGACTCTTCCTTCCAATTATTGCTAAGTAGTGGAGAGTTAAAATGTATTAAGTGGTAGAATTATAAGAAGCTGACAAGTTTCTTACCTACTAGACACTTGGTGAGCATGGAATTCCCTCAGGAGATAATTCCCACCTTGCCCCTTTTCCAGATGGTTCCATCCCTTTGATATGCCTTAGGCTTGCGTTGAATTAAACACCAACATGTTATGCATGAATTTGCACAAGGAATTCCTTCTCTGTTCATCAGTGATGGTTAATTGACCAAGAAATTTCATCTGTATATAAAAAAACCCCTCAAATTAAAAATATTTTCCATAAAAGTTTTAAATTAAAAAATACTAATTCTAGAATTATTTTTTATTTTGACTTTTAAGGCTAGTTCACTCTTTGTGTTTCAAGACCATTTTCTTGAAAAATATAATCTGAATTTGCAAAAATTTATGAATAATGTCGTGTAAAGAGCTCAGTGTTTACAGTCTGCTTTCTAAGAGACATTTTTGGTAGCTATCAATTTTTAATAGTCACAATATTATCATATTATTACATAAACTGATGTGAATCTTTTGCTTTGACAGAAGCAGGATATCATGAATCCCGCTGAGTTGCTGGAAGCTTTCAGGATCACACAGAGGAAGCAAGAAGCTCCTTGAAGATCTGTCTGCTACTTTTGTACTTTTGTTTATAGTATTTAACAGTTTACTGACTTCAGAGCAGATACAATACTACTGCATTTTCCTGTTCCCACCGCTCCTGATACAGAGGACAAAACAGAAACCTTTGCTCTTAGCCTTCTGTATTCCAAACCCAACCTGGTTAACTGGAATTACCATTTTAGGGGTCCTTCAGGATTTCTGTATGGACTGGAAAGCTCCACACATCAGCTGTACCAGGAGTGAACAACTCCCCAAATGCCTACGTAAATCTCTTCTCCTTTGAACTGCAGCAAAGAAAACAGATCCAGAACAAATCTAACAATCCAGAACACTTACATTCCACAGTCTTGGTAATATTATAAATCCTGTGTTAATCTAACAAGAGTTTATCTAGTTAATCACAACATCATGTCTAGAACATTCTCTCTTCTAATATATTACAGCAGACACCTTATTCTCTTATATGGCAAAAAGGAGGAAAGCACCGCTAGCTGCAAATGTACAAAGCCATAAGCAGAGAAGTGTGCCCAGCCAGGAGCAGCTATTTTAACACTGAACTGCCTTAATCTGAAGTTCCTAAGTACCAAGTACTGCATAAATATTGGCTTACTGCCTTATGACCTGTTGCACTTTGCCTCCAGGTCACTAGTGCTGCTGCTCCACTGAAGTACCCTGAGAGCAGTGTGGCAACGCCTTCACTGAATGAGAGCCTTCCACAGCTGTGGCACAAGCTTTCACTGGATGTGAGCCTTCCAACTGTGGCGCTTTCACTGGAATGGAGCTCCGCTGTGGCACAAGCCTTTCACTGGAATGTGAGCCTTCCACAGCTGTGGCAAAAGCCTTTCACTGGAATGAGAGCCTTCCACAGCTGTGGCACAAGCCTTTCACTGAATGAGAGCCTTCACAGCTGTGGCCAGCCTTTCACTGGAATGTGACCTCCACAGCTGGGCAAAGCCTTTCACTGGAATGAGAGCCTTCCACAGCTGTGGCACAAGCCTTTCAACTGCATCCTCTGCACACCTGGCTGCTCAGTGTCAGTCTCAGTCGTGTCAGTGACACACACAGCAGAGCAAAGTGCTTTAGCAGGTAGATCAAAGTAAAACAGCACAATGGACTCTGCAGTGGCACGCCCCTGCTTTCACTAACGGCTCAGGGAACTTCCCGGCAGATGGAGGCAAGTAGACTCACATTATGGCAATTCCATTTTCCTAATGAGGCCATTGCAACAACGTCAATATAGAGCAGCCCAGCTGGCTGCAGTATCTTGTCATCTGTGATTCAGCAAAGTGCAAAAACATTCCTCTTGCTCTGCAGACTCTCCTTTGTTGCCATAAAGACTTCTTGTTCTCACACAGGATGAGCTAGTGGATGGCATATTGCCTCCCATTTTTCAGATGAGAGTTTCTTTATTCCTCTCTACTCTTCATTAAATAATTTCACTACTGGGAGATGAATTTTCCTTTATTGAAATACAATTAAATGAGAGTTTTTTTAAGGGAATGTTGCCAATGCTGTTTTCATAGAGTAGAATTAATCAACAACATTGGTTTTTTGTGTACTTCAATGGGAGATTATTAGCAGTATGTGGGAAGTCAGTGAGTTAAATTAGGGGACATTGTTGTACATGTATGAGGCTCAGAAGTTTGTTATTTCCTCCTCTTTAAAGTATTGGCTTGTAGACAATCTCAAGGAACCACTACTATCCCAATATAACCCCTCAGCCCCCCCAAGGGCCTCAGAAGAGCTCTGAGCATGTTTACGAGCTTGAAACTTGCCTTTAGGCCAGAATAAATAGGATAAATATGAATTAAACATAGACTTTTCCTGTATTGGACCTAATAGCCTGTATCTGGTAAATGGGGTAGCAGACATGTCAGCTGGACATTTCAGCATAACACTGTTATGTCCTCATAAAATCATGTCTATAGTAAATGAACTTATTAAAGATACATTCAGCAATGTTTTCTCAGTTTATTTCCATTTAATTTCTTATTTATACTAAATTTATAACATCTATAACCCATACATAATGTACATCCTTTTTATATTGCTTATAAAATAAATTTAAGGAGATAAAGTGCATTCTCTACATTATTCCCATCTATCAGCATGCCCCCAATTCCCTTCATCTCAATTGTTAACACTGTTATAATGATAAAACAGTAAGGGAGCATCTGGCTGGATTTTTTTTAAGCAAATAGCAAAATAGGTTTAACTTAGGACTTCTAAGGTGGAGGGTGCACTGCTGTCCTCATGTTTGAATGTACTGAATTTTCACTGTAGGAGAAATTTCCAATCACAGAAATCCCAAGAAGCTCAGGCTGATTACAGTTTGTTTGTTGTGCTTGACACCACAGGATAAATGAAAAGCTTTTTGGAAGGATACCCATTCCCCCTGGCATAGCATTCATTTAATGATGTTCACAGTTATTTTTACAACAAAGATACTGGCTTATTATGAGCTATCACCAAGCTTGTGGTGCCATGGCTCTCGCAAGAAATTGCCAAAATTGATACAGACTGCATCAAAATCAAGCTGTGTAAATGAGCTGTGCAGGGATTGCATCAAAGTGCGTGTCAGGAATGGGGCTGGGGACACTCAGCCTGCTCTGTGCAGCACGTATCAGTATGCAGTCACACGGTGAGAGAGGAAGAGAGGGCTTTCACACAGATGTGTCCATGGCAACTGACAGACTATTTCCACTTGTCTCCAAAGATGTTTCCAGCATAAAGGACTCCATTAAAACTCGCAGATAAATCCAGAATATCAGAAAAGATATTAATTAAGAGTATTTGTTAAACTTATATTCTGTTTCAACAGGGGCGTGGGATTTCTTTGTTTCACAAGCCATTTACCAGTCCATTTTCATGGCATAAAACAAAGGCAAGGTTTTCTATACATAACGTATAAAAATTCAAGTATTTAAGAATATTGTAAAATGATATTAAATTTAGATCTTTCTGTACCCATCCACACAGTGAGTTATGACAGAAGGTTAAATGTCATCTATGAACACCAAGAATCAAAGTATTAAACAAATAGATGTTGGAACCCTTGACTGGAGCACACAAACAAAAAGACCTCAGAGCCCTTCTGGTCTTTCCCTGCCTGAAATAGCTGCAATGTTACAATGCTCTTGAAACAGGTTTCCCAGAAGTGATGAGAAAAGCTGAAAGAACACTGAGGAATAGCAGGCTGTGAAGAACCTGTGATCATTAGATTACAAGGAAATTAAGCAGCTCAAAACAGCATGAGGAATAAATCACACTGTTTGATTTTTTGATTAAGAGGCTATTGCACAGATCCATTTTATGGACCACAGTATTAAAGGAAACTCAACATCCACTTCTAAAGCAGAAGCACCTATTCCAAATGCCTACTAAGCGATGACACACCATGCAGTAAGTCTTTTAGTCTTAAAAAAGCCCCTTTAATTTTTGCCCCAATGTAGCAATTTTCAGGGCTCTTCTGATAATTTTTATCATGGAATGACTGTCTCCTCTCCCAGATCAACATTGCCTTAACTGAAAAACAAACAACATTCTTCCCATTGAAGGTAGAAATTATTTTTTACTGCATGGATTTTTCATTAATTATTTTACCAGATTTAATTGTTTTAATTTTACCAGAATATATTTTTTGCCAGTTCTTACCTTTTTAAAAAGCTTTCTGACTTCTGAATCACTTTTGTTCATAGATCAATCTGTCCTTCCATTCCCTATAGGCTCTCTGCATAATTGTGTGAGAAATTGTTGTGAATAGTTGTGGGGGTTTAGCTAAGTCTCTGCCTTTTGCCCAGGCCTCTGGAAGCAGGCAGTAGCTTTATCGGGGTGGCCAGCACCCCAAAACCCACTCTCATTTGCAAATTCTTCAATTATGGCTGATTCGCTCATAGAATTCACACATATTCATATAGAACGAATAATTTATTAAATAGATACAAAACTAACAGACATAAGACTTAAAACGAACTAATATTACACAGGAATAAGGACAAAAAGAAACTTCTAGTAGTTATATACAGCACAAGGTTAAAGGTACCGTTAATTTTGTAGCGAAGTAATAAAACTTAGGAGTCAATGTAACTTAGCATCCAGTTGGTGGGGCACACATCGAGATCCTGATTCAGCTGAGCCAGCTGTGTGCCTCTCTCCCCCGAGAGCAGAACACACACACCCTCCAGCAGAACGGTAACTTTTTACACCCTTTCCCATCAGCTGGGTACTCGGGAACAAACATTCTCCCCTGACCATCTGCTTTTGTGTGTCCTCCCCTCTCATCCTACTTCCTTTTGGGTCTTCAACCCCAGCCCTCTCCCTGCTCCCAGCAACACCCAACAAATGAACTAGAACAAATCCAAACAATAAATAACAACACATGAAACCAACAGCTTTCATTCTTTTACCTAATAACCTCCTGGCTGCAGCAAAATGTTACCTCATCTCTCACATCTGTAATATTCTTCTCTTGAGCAGTCATTCACCCAGTAGGTTTGAAACTATTTCCTGCAAGAAATTCAAATGTTGTAAAGACAAGTCTGGGAAGCTATGCAATACTGATTAATAACAACAACCTCAAAAACATCAAGCCTCATTGACAGTGAAGAGTTAGAGCTCTTCAGCACAGCATAATTCTCTGATGAGCTCCCTTAATTTCTCAAAGCTTGCCCTTTTGAAATAATTAAAAAAATGTAATTAGTAATCCACTTGGTTTATTTTTCGATTAATTTGAAATGGACTTAACTCAGGGTCACTCAATTTGGAATAATTTCCTGGGAGAAGCTCTTTTCAGTAAGTTATCTCCTGCCATTCAGGCTGCAAAATTACACAGCCTGTTCTTGGTTTGATGGTTAGTAACAAGTCTGTCATCTGGCATAGTCAGAAACTCATGGGACTACCCAATACTGTCTGTATTTTGTCTCCAAGCTACATGGAGGAAAATTAAGTGTCCCACAGTGAAACACTTGCATTCAGAATAATCATTTGTTTGTACTAATATTAAATTTACTCCAAAGTTTTATAATAACAATATATCAGAGATATGCCTGTGGCATATTTCAGAATTGTATTTTACAGTAAACTTAAGCTTGAGGTTTCAGTCTTTCAGGCTCCATCTAAAACTCAGTGTCCAAATTTAGTGTCCAAATAAGTCAAATGGTCATGAATATTCCTTATCACAAAAGACAGCACACAAGACATACCTGCAGGATTTAGTTTTTTAATTGTTTCTTTAGCTCATTTATGGTTAAATAGATAAGACACATTCTGATGTTGTGGTCTGGTGTGTACCAGTTGAGACTTCTGAGTCGTGAACTGGAGGCAAAATATTCAGCAGTAATTAGTAAGAGACTGTCACTGAAGCAAACCCATGCAATCTCCCATTCACATCGATGATATATTTTCACTGTCATTTAAAGTCACAGGTCCCCTAAATTTATCATAAATTTGTGAGCATAGAGCAGAGAAATAGAGAAAGCTACATGTCTCTAAACTAATTTCACTGTATTTCATCTAGAAAATTACTCTGTTAGTGGGTAAGATATAAATTTCCTAAGACATTCAAACAGACTCACACATACTAACTGTTTGTATTTGATTCCTCTGCACCAAAATGCACCTAATATTCATAAAAGCCCCTTATCAGGCTTGTAGGCCTTTTCTGTCATGCACATTCTGCCAGGAATCAGATGAGATGGAAATTGTGCCTTTTAATGGATTTTCAAAATTCCTTTGGTACTTTTGAAAATTCTATTGGAATCCCTGATTTAGCAAATCCCCAGCCCTAGTCAGTCTGATTTACCTTGATGAGAATACACACATGCTGAAAACCTTGACATTCCTGTAGAGAAACTTTTTAAGATAACACCTCTCCATGTGATAGAATTGTTAATGCAAGGCTTTCACATTATTAATTTAAAGAATATTAAAACTGTGCTTTATTTTCATCTAGTTCTCATTACTTTCATAATGAGATATTTGCATGCATATACATTTGCATGTAGGATAATGTGCTACACATTATGACTTAAGGACAGATGAAATGATAGAATGTGTATTCATGCTGTATTTGTTTGGGGTCAGGGGAAATATGATGGTCTGGATGGATGAGCAGGTTCAACAAGCAATGGAAAACAAACCAAGAATTGCTTAAGAAAAAATGAACTAAAGGAAGTGTACAAACATATCAGAGTCAGTGAAAGCACCAAGAAAAAGACCTGTGGCAATATCTGTTTCTATGACCAGGAGGATAGTTGATTAAGACAGAAAACGTTTTAGTATCTATTATTTTGAATTAGATTTAAAGTTAATTATTACCCACCAATTCGGTCCCTGCAAATCAATACAAAACAGCCTGTTGTGTGGCTTGTTGCCTCTGCTTTATTTGGGAGTTAAGCCGCTTTTTAATACTTCCTCCTTTTTTTATTGGATTGTCAGTGTTATTCAGCTTTGCATAGCCAAGCAGGTTCTTTTAAACCTATTTGCATTTAATTGTAAGAACACAAGTAAGTAGAGCTTAACTTTTTCTTAATTAAGCTCCAAACAACAAATCATCATTACTACAATACCCTGCAGGGACAGAGATTAGAGATACATACCCAAACCTTAAAATCTGTTTTTGTGCCTGCAATGCAATATTTACAAAACTATCAGAACAGTTTGTTTGTTTGTTAAAAATGCAAGAATATGTTAACAAACTATGTAAGAGTAAGTACTTTATGCAGTTCCATGTTCTCTTCCCCAGGGAAAAATCTCCTGTCAGGAAGCAGCAGACACAACCAAGAGTCACATTCCTAATGAAATCTGACCTTGAGTGTGTCCTCCACTGACTCAGGGATCACCAGCAGTCTGCCACTCCATGCTGGTGATCCTCCCATGGCTTGAGCCACCCGCCTCAAGTCTGCCCAGAGCTGAGGTATGTGTGGAACAAATGGCCAGCACCAGGCACGAAGTCCTGTCTTGCTGATAGGCAACTTTGGCCATCTGTGATTAGAAAAAATTCAGGACAGAACAAAAGGGTTTCAGATTTATTTCTGTGTTGCCTTTGCTTGGAGCACTTCAAAGGGATGTGTTCTACTTTTCAGTATCTGAGGATGAATGTGAATCATAGTCTGAGTGTTTCAGTGTGGGCCAATATAACAAAGAGAAGAGCTATAATTGATGTGGTTCATGTTAAGAGTGGCTGCCAGGCCAGCCCAGAGGACCACTGACTTCCTTATCCACTGCATCTGTTTGGCCATGGACGTTTGAGTGCCCAGCTTGAGGTGCTCTGGTCCATGATTAGTTTCTGGGAGCTAAAATAAAATAAATACTAATGAACTAATATAGTTGTATCACCAATATTCCCACTGAATAATCATAAGGTGCAACCTAAAAATTTCTGAGTATTTATTGAAGTCTACAGTTCCTTTGGTTTTAATTTTCTTTTAAACCCTGACTCATAAAGCTACAGGTCACATTTTCAGAGGTTCATTAGCACTAAGATGTCTATGACATTACTTATTTTTCATTTTTATTTATTTTTGGAAAGCTGATAGTTTTAAATAGCTGACAGTACCCATACTCGAGTTTTAAGGCAAAAAAAGACAAGTTATGAGTGTCTATGATTCAGAATTCACAGGAACATAATTAATCACATTCACTAAAGTGAAGGACTCGGCCTGCAAATAATATCTGTGTGATGGTGTGTGAGAGAGGAACAGAAGGGGAGACAGACAGGTGGACACAGATTCTCTGGCTTGAGCCAATTGCAGAAAGTCAGGAAGCACAGATGCATATTTTGGGATTTTCCTGTGAATGTTTTAGTTGTGAGTTGTTAACTATTGGAGTCTGCCCCCCTCAAATTAGTCTTAATGTTCACTTGAGATTAACAATTCATGAAATAGCAATTCCTACTGGTGACAATCACACACGAGCTTTTAAGCAAATTTTCCCTTTTGCTTTTATCATCTGATACTCTAGAAATGCTTTTGGGTATTGAATTCAATACTAATTAAAGAATACAGCCTGTCCCAGTGG
The DNA here is from genome assembly GCA_032173965.1 of Sitta carolinensis. Classification (NCBI taxonomy): domain Eukaryota; kingdom Metazoa; phylum Chordata; class Aves; order Passeriformes; family Sittidae; genus Sitta; species Sitta carolinensis. The sequence goes on along the minus strand of CM063294.1, from coordinate 7,064,564 downwards.
ATAAGATTTTCCCTTGGGAGATCTTTTGCCAGTATTTGTGAAGAGTTGAGTTGATTGAGGTGAACTATCCAAGGTTTTCTCTTAATTTGTTTTCCCTGCATCGCACTTCCCACATTCTAGAGCTGAGAAGTTTTATCTCTTTAGTTGCTGCATTATTCACTACTGCTAGTGTAATCTTAGCTTTACTATGACCTCCTTTGATTTATAACTTCAGCTGATATGTATCATTCATCATAATCTGTGTTTGCAGTTTCCTCCATGCTAACATTTTCATTTTGCTGGCTTCAGCCCCTCTTAGCAGCTGCTTACTTGGAAAATGACCTACAGCCATCACTCTGTAATTCTACTCCCAGTGTTTGTTTTGATTGAAGGCCTGTGCCTACCATCATTTGAATTAAAAGTGTATTATGTTAAGGCATGTTGGGCTACCCAGAAGAACAAATGGAGTCTCTATTTCAGGAGATCAGACATTAAGTGACACCTGTTCAATTTATATTACTTGCACTTAAGGGATACTAGTCAAACCAGTAAGCCCTTTATCATCTATTAATTTAAAACATTTCTGTTTAATTAAGGAGATACTTTTAAGAGACCTTGGATACTTTGCTCCTAAGTGTAAGATTGCTATAGATGAATAACCTGCTGCAGTACTGACTGTTCTACTGTGAACAGAACCTGAATATTGCCTGTGATGGTGCACAAGCCTGAGGCAATGTTGTTATTACCGAACTACTCTTAACTTCTGGTTTGGGTGTGTTTGATATGAATCTTATGAACATATGTAAGTGGTAAAGTCGTTAAGTACGTAAAGAATGTGTCACCAATAAAAAAGTTATTATTTATATTCTATCATTAGCCCTTATGAATCTTTTCCTACAGGTCAAGCATTGTTGTTAAATTCCATTACTGAACTTAATGTTAGTTGCAGTTAGGCATTTTCAAAACTGGACTACTTACTTGCATAGATGGAGAGACTTTGAGCAAGAGATGTTTTCCTCATGCCATCTTAAAATACAATGAAAACCTGAGTGATGAATGCATATATTTCTTAAGTTCCAAAACAATGCCACTCTTTGAAATCTGAAAAACATCAGAAGACAGGATTAGAACAAATTAGTATACGATTGAAGCAATCTGTTATTTATAAATGCAGGTTCTCTGTTTGCCAATAGGCAATTTCTTCAAAACAGGTGTTTGATCTCAACTATAGAAAAATCAAGAATATTGCACTTCAGGAAGAAAGCAAACATTGTGGGACATAGGAATACCAAAGTAATCAATTCACTGCATGTGGTACTTGTATTATCTCAGCTGCAGACTGTGTCTAACTTTAGCAATAGTTAGAATGACTGGAGAAAAATCCAGGGAATGCAAGAAAAATAAGCAACCTGGAAACATAAGGTGTTAAGTATGGTTTGAAGAAATGGAATTTGTTTAATATAGGGAGAAGAGGTAAAGTCTAAAACTTCATATACACTGCAAATGCCTGAAAAGAAGAAGAAAATAATCTGTTCCTCCTGTCAACACAGATTAGATTAAAAACACCCCAAAGGTCTTTAGCTGGACAGGGAAGACAGCAGGAATTGCTAAGCACTGAAACAGATGGCCCACATGGGCTATGAAATCATCCCCCAGCTAGCCTGTTTGGGTTTTAAAGTAAAACTAATGAACAAAAGGACAGTTCTTTTTGGTATTAAGAGAAGGAAAAATAACCCTAAAAATGACACTGCTTTAGTAGGTTCTGACAGTAGGGCATGATGGCAGTGTGTGTGTAGGTGTTGGAACACTCAGAAATATAGGACAGCAGCTTCGCCAGTTTTCCACTGTGACTCTGGAGCTGTGTAGGCTCCACCTGGTAGCTCTGAAAAGATCACATAAGTTTGTAACCAAATTACAGGTGGTATTCTTGGTATTTATTGTGAACGGTTAAATATTAACAGAAGAGGGAAGCTGGAGTGCAGTGACTAAATTGCTACATTTATGTGGTTTTCTATTCTGCTGTCTTTTTTATTGCCTTAATCCTTTGTGGTGCCATTTGAGACAATTTGATGTAATTCATCCTTTAAAAAAAAAAAAAAATTAATAGATTCTGTTATGATACAGCTAGAGAACATAAAAAAAACCCCAAACCCCTAAACACCCCTCACCCCCTCCCCCAACGATTGCTTAAAAAACCCCACTTTTTAAACATTTCAAAACAGTCAAATACCTGATTAGCTTCAATTTTTAAAGATCAATTCTGCACTGGTACCTTAAAAATTACCTTAATGATGCATTCCTGAACTATAGGACTGGAGAACCTAAACATCTTTCTGTAAGAGTGAATTTCCTTGTGCAAGCCTCACCCAAATTATTCAGGAAGGATGGACTCAAATTTCATGCCAGAGGTGAATGCAGGAGGCCTAAGGTAATACAAGGGCTTGATGGGCATCCTCAGAATAGGCTCATGCATTCTTCTTGTTTTCCAGACATTTTAGATCCTTTACGTTCAACAAAGATATTTATTTCTGCTTTATAAGCCCAACTGCTGCCTTAATATAAAGTAGTAGGAAATAAAGGCACAGGCATAGAAATAAAGGCAGAGGAGGAAAAGTGGGCTCTTCTTAGGTTCAGTCTCCAAAGGGATAGGACCCAGGAAGGGTAAGAATGAAATGCTTTCTATTTCACATACTTACACCAGTGGGACAACTTGTTTGCCAGCATCAGATGAAAAGTTAAACAGCCTCTAATAATCTAAAACCTCCTGACTTGGACAGAAGACAAGTCAACTTTTAAAGAAAACACATAAAGAATATGCTGCTAGTCAGTACTGTTTTTTTTCTTGGGGAAAAAACTTCAAACCTCACCACCATCTCCACCATTTTTACAGCTCACTGATGATTTTTAGGTAATAAACATCTTGTTGTAACACATGACATCCTTAAGCACTTTCCAGTGACTTGGTGTTGTAGTTTGGGAAAAATGAGTTTTTTCTGAACTTCAGTGGTCAAACCAATGAGTGCTCAGGTTTAAAGACTGGCACCTGGTGTGGCCACTGAGGACAAGGATCCGCCTCTGAGAACACAAGGGGTTAAAGCAGAGGGCTCCCCGGAAAGCTCTCTCTTGGTTCCGGTCCCTGAGGACGGAGGGATCTCCCCTGCCCAGCGGCTGGCTGGGCGGGGAGGGGAAGCCATGCGGCCTGGGGAGGTAGGCCGGAAACCTGGGCACAGAGGGGGAGAGGAAAATCCTGTAGGATGGAAGGGTGGAGAAAGTACAAAAACCTGGAAAAGCATCAGACAGCCTTCTTTTCCCTTTCCTCCCCCCTCCTCCCCCTCCTCCCCGGAGAGAGAAACTGAGAAAACCGTGTCTGTGATCTTTGTCACCTTGAAATTTGATATCAACAACTAGACAGCACGGCCGAAGGAGTATGGGGGGGGTGGCGTGAAAAGAGTGCCCACAGCAAAGATACCGTGAGAGTTCTGGGGAAACAAAGCCCAAGATTTTAACCCTTTTCGTAAATAATGGAAACTTTATAAATGCTAATCCTCCTGAATTTGAAGAAGAAGGATAGAAAGAACTAAGCAAAGATTATGAAAGTTTGTGTAACGTAGAAGATTGTCAGAGAACGCTGAAAAGAATCCTAGGTGGGAGGAGATGATGGAGTGGCTTTGGCTGGACTCTTTTGTATAGCCATGGACAGACTCATTTTTTCCTATAACATAGAAGCTGTATCTGGGGAGAGGCATTGGCTTAGAGCCAAGAGTGGACAGTAGTGTGAACAGAGATGAGAAGTGTCCCAAAATTGAGAAGCTGTCGTTTCTTAGAACTAACCAAAGCATTTTTAAAAAGAGAAACCCTAGAAGCAGCTCTGGTCCATGCACAGTGGTGAGAGCACTGGACATGGAGGAAGAGGCCACGATGTGGTGCAAGAAAGACTCCTATCTCTCCTCAACGAACTGAGTACTGATTATCGGAAGGGTGGTAATAGACTGAAGATTAATTATCTAAAAGGTGGTAACGTGATGGGGAATTTTCAGTTTGTTTTGTTAGGTTGAGAACTGGTGGGGGGGGAGGAAGAGTTTTTTTTTTAAAAGTTTCCATGTTCTTCTGTATGTGTCTTCTTTACCTATTATTAGTAATAAAGTTTTTTTCTGTTGCTTTCTAAATTAGAAACTGTTTTGCTCTGTTTTTGGTCACATCTCACAACAAATACCAGGGACAGTATATCGTTATAGGGGCACTGGCCTTGTGCCAACGTCAAACCTTTGACACTTGGGTAAAGCCTTATTTGTTCAACATCACTGATGTGGTGGGGTTTGTCATTCTTGATCTGCCACCAGCCAGGTGGCACAGAATACTTTGGAACTTCACTTTGGCTTCCTGTAAGGTACTACTACTCTGAACTGAAGGAGAAGACACCACATTTTTTTCCTCTGTTATCTGGTAAAAATGAGCTTAGTAAGAGAAACAAAAATTAATTCACCTCAAAAATGCTTTTGGGAAATGGAAACTTTGATTCAAAGTGACAAATCTAATAGTATTTCCTATTTTATTTTGAGGTTTTTTTCAGGTTGTTAAAAAAATTAAAAAAAGAAAAGAAAATTATTTGAGCAGAAGGAAGATAAACTGTTAACAAAAGGGCATGAAACAGAGGTTGCAATCAAGCAAAAATATGAAATTAAGTATATTTTAGATACATTTAGACTTTAATAACAGTAATTAAGCCTAGTAAGCTTTTTGTGGGGGAGATCTTTAAGCAGTCGCAAAGCCGGTTAAAGTTGTTGTTAACCACTATTTTATGGCCAGAGACAAGGATCAGAGCAGATTTTAAAGTTTTCCTCTACAGTACCACATGACCCTTTCATTTCAGTGACATATTATACAATATTTATATAATGCCAGAAGAATAGAGTCAGAGAATTAAGCATGTTCTGAAAACCGTATTTCATTCTGCTCTAGGAATTTGTCATGACAAGGAGAGTAAAAAACCCAGAATGTTACCTTCTATGTACTACACGTCAGAGTATCTTTCCTTGGAAAGTAAATCTGCTTAGTAGCAATCAAGTCAAAACAACATTGACTGAGTTTTATTTAAGGTCATAACTGGCTAGGATAAGATTTTTATCACATTAATCTGAGGGTACTCCTATTTGACAACCTTTTACAATTCAAGGTGAATGCTAAAGGTAACAAATAAAGGAGATATCTTTCTCAATGTATAGATATGTTTCCATAAAAATGACATGATGTTTCCAATTTAATGTGTCCAGCAGAAGCAAGAAATAATAAGGAGTAGGAAATTCAAGGCTCTGGCAGTCGAAGTGTTAACTTTTCAGCTCTTGTATGTTTATTACTTTCAAACCTGATTGAAATGATGTATTATCCAATCTCCATATTTTTTTACCCTACATACCTTTCACTCAAGTGACTGACCATAATTCCCTGCAGTCATTCAAATAATAAAAGAAGTCTCTTGATGTGATTTTCTCCACAGATAATTTAATATTCATCAGACCTAGATAGCATAAATGATTTATGAAAGTGAAAGAAAGGGAGAAACTGATTAAGTGATTGTGAAAGTGAAAGGAAGAAGCCTTCAGTTCTGTTCAGAACTGAAATTTTCAGGTATTTTTAACAGTGCTTTTTTACATCTTCAATATAACAACTGACCCATTTTGACTCCAGATCAAGGGGCAGAAAATGAGCTTTTGGTGAAACTAAGAAAGGTGAAAATAAATTATAACTATTATGTAATAATATTGTCTGTTCATAATGCACTTTCTTCACGTAGGTCTGATTTCATGAGGGCAACTTGATTAATATATGACTGGGAAAGAATAAGGTTTCCATAGAGTTGAAACTGTGGAATTAAATCCTGCTTCCATGGAATTTAATGATGACAGAATTTCATCTCTGTCCTTACATTTTCAAAATGAACCTCCTAAAAATATTTTAAATATTTAGGCCTGTTGAAATGCTGGATCTAAATTCACAAAAATCTCTTTAGTACCTTGAAAAAAATGAAGTTATGTTAAATTCAGGCTATGAATCCATTTTAGAGAAAAAAACAACATTTAAGGGTAGGAAAAGTTTTGGACTTAATATTCTTGCTTTGATTTAACAACATATAGCAAGGTGATAAAACTTATGGAAACAGAAGAGAAAACAGTGGAGATGGTGTGCAGGAAGTGATAATGGAACTCTAACACTGGAAGGCTTCCTTGAAGTAAATTCAGGGAAAAAAAGTCTGAAATGAACAATTTCATCAGATACTAAGAAGACTAGGAATAATCTTGGCACTTCTCTCTTATGAGCTCTACTTCAAATGGAAAATTTTCATTTCATGTAAGACAGAAATGCAAGTAGCATCTCATGTTCTTATCTTTCATTGAATATTTGAAATATTTGAAACTCTGGAAAAGGGAAAAGGGGAGTTTTTTGACTGAGTACCCCGGACAATGACAACGTTTCTTAGAAAAAAAAAAAAATAAAGACAATGCCAAGAACTGAACAGATTTACAATCTGTGGGTTACTTTCTGTAACAACCTACTGCAATTATTAAAGATGATAAATTAAAGATAAATATATGGTGTATTAGTTATTAAATAGCTATGACAAAATAGGAATTATGATTGAAGTACCTGGAAATCCATGAAATCAAGACTTTTTGCAGCTACTTAAAGACTTTTTACTAGACTATAAAAGAATACATCTCTTTGATACATTTGAAATTGTATTTGATAATTTGATAACTATAAAAATCTAATCCAGTCAGTATAATAAGCAAGGTTTTACCATACATAAAGGAAACAGAGAGGGGCAAACCTCTTGTTAAGAATCCTAAGGCAGAGAGATTGTATTTTGTAGTGAAGATGGTTCACTAGATCTCTAGAGCAAACTTACACAAAATTTTTTATTGTGCTTCCCATTAGGTCATGTTACATCTCAGTCCCTGGGCTCCATTGTCTTTAGATAGTCTTTTTTATTAAGTGAAGGTAGCTAAATTCAGCTTTTTATATACTGGCAATATACTTCATTTAAATTTTTGGAGCCCATTTTAAAAGAGATTTCTTTTAAAGTAGACAATTGTTTTATTTTTTAGTTGACTGTCAGAAACGTTTTGGAGGCAACAGCTTATTTTCTCCAGTTTTTAATAAGTGACAAATTTAGTTGAGGAAAATAATCACCGACTTTTAAATGTTCTTCTTCATAACATGTGAGGAATGCAAACCTTCTAGTCTGTGTCTGTGCAAAGCTCTGTCCTTTATCAAAGTGTCCTTTATCAAAGGACAGTGACTTCTGATGTCCTTAACACAACATTGGGCTACATAATGTACTTGAACAAAATGAATTCAAGGATTTTCATTGTAAGAGTAAAGCCTGGCCAGAGATCATACAACTCCCAAGATCGCTTTTTATTGCTTTTATCACTGCAGAATTCATTCATTGAGCAGGCTGAATGAAAAGACTCACAATCCATGCATTCAGTTTAAAGGGTATGGTTCAGACTAGTAACTCATTCACCATCCAAGATTACAGACAGGGGGTCCTGGATTCACTGTTTTATATATGCAACTCTAAGAATTAAAACACTCATTTTAAAGAAATCACCCACATCACTAAGGGTTTATTATCTTTAACTGTTTACCAAAATGTATGGGAAAAAAACATTATATAAAAGGATGTTTGAGGAACATTCCATTTTCCATGTTTTATGGGTACAGCAAGGTACTGACCATGGTGTTTTGTGTGAACTGTATTAGCAGCATCTTCCCCAACCTCCTTGAGCAACTGCACCTACCACTGATGTAATAAAACCTGTAAAACAAATTGGAAGTAACTGTTATTTTGTACCCATCGGTAAATTACATAACATTTCTGCCAAAAAAGCCTCACAAGCTGCCATACCAGCTGGAAATCCTTCAGTTTAGTATAACAAGTGCAACCCTGAAGAGCTTTTATAGATATGACTAATTCAGTTTAGGTTCATTCTAAATTAATGCATTGGGACAGCCAATAGTAAAGCTATTAAAAGAGAGAAATGACAGTGTAATTGTCAAAATTTCTCCCTTAGCCTGCATTTAGGAAGACAGTTTTAGGTACATGGGTCTCCAGTCAGTAGCAGAGGCAGGCATACATTACATTCAAAGTTACATGAGGTTTTTTGGGGCAGGACTTGAGGAAAACAGTGTTACCCACTGAACAGCACAATATGCATGCATATGAAATTTATTTTAGTTAACATGACAAAAGGGATGACGCTGGAATTAGACAAAGAAGGCCCCCCATCAGGCAAAAGCCTGTCCAAGCAGATGGGCTTTCCAATACACTTGAAGGTCAAGAGATTCTAAATCACCGAGTGTGTCAGTAAACATGATAGTTTTATAATCTCTCTCTGCTGTAGCTACTGGATCTAATCTGTAAATGTCTCAGCAGTTCAAAGATAAGGTCCTGTAAGCAGCTATCCAAGCAAACTGGAAGAGAAACTAGATCCTCTTTTCCAAAGAGAAGAGAAATCCTGTTGGCTCTTTTTGGATCACAGCATACAGGGAGGTTTATTTCTACTGTGGGCTCTCGCACAGGCAATCCTATGAGAATAAATTCTCAAAGACACAGCAGGCTGTCCTAGTATGAAAGGCGGGAACCTCCCTCGGAATGGAAAACGTGAGCCTGTGCCTTCCCACTCCTGTGGTTTGAGGTGCCGGGGCTGTGGCGCAGAGCGCTCAGAGCCGTGCCGGCGCTCCGCGGTGTGTGTGTAGCGAGGCACGCGAACCCCGGCGGCTGCGGCGAGCGCAGCGCGGCCCCGCCGGGCCCCGGCCCTCGGGCGGCCCCGGCCCTCGGCGGCCCCGGCCCTCGGCGGCCCCCGGCCCTCGGGCGGCCCCGGCCCTCGGGCGGCCCCGGCCCTCGGGCGGCCCCGGCCCTCGGGCGGCCCCGGCCCTCGGGCGGCCCCGGCCCTCGGGCTGCCCCGGCCCTCGGCGGCCCCGGCCCCTCGGGCTGCCCCGGCCCCTCGGGCTGCCCCGGCCCCTCGGGCTGCCCCGGCCCCTCGGCTGCCCCGGCCCCTCGGGCTGCCCCGGCCCTCGGGCTGCCCCGGCCCCTCGGGCTGCCCCGGCCCCTCGGGCTGCCCCGGCCCCTCGGGCTGCCCCGGCCCCTCGGGCTGCCCCGGCCCCTCGGGCTGCCCCGGCCCCTCGGGCTGCCCCGGCCCCTCGGGCTGCCCCGGCCCCTCGGGCTGCCCCGGCCCCTCGGGCTGCCCCGGCCCCTCGGGCTGCCCCGGCCCCTCGGGCTGCCGCCCCGCGCCCCTCGGGCTGCCCCGGCCCTCGGGCTGCCCCGGCCCTCGGGCTGCCCCGGCCCTCGGGCTGCCCCGCGCCTCGGCCCCGGCCCTCGGGCTGCCCCGCGCCCTCGGGCTGCCCCGCGCTCCGGCCCCGGCCCTCGGGCTGCCCCGCGCCCTCGGGCTGCCCCCCTCCGCCCCGGCCCTCGGGCTGCCCCGGCCCTCGGGCTGCCCCGGCCCTCGGGCTGCCCCGGCCCTCGGGCTGCCCCGGCCCTCGGGCTGCCCCGGCCCTCGGGCTGCCCCGGCCCCTCGGGCTGCCCCGGCCCCGGCTCCCCGGCCCTCGGGCTGCCCGGCCCTCGGGCGCCGCGCTCCGTCCGCGGCCGCCGGGGGCGCTCGGGCCGCGGGCCCGCGCCTGCAGGGGCGCTGTGCGCGGCGCGGCCGCTCCGCCCGCGGCTCGGCGGGCTCGGCCCTCAGCGGACGGGGGCGGCGGCGGCGGGGAAAGGGCGGCGGAATGCGGCGGGAGCGGCACAGCGATGGCCGGGGCTGTGCGGCGGCAGCCTGGTCCCGCAGAGGGGCTCGGGCCCCCGGGGCACCCCAGTGCTCGGTGAGGGCCCTTTGCGGGGAGGTCCGGGCTGACACGGTCCCGGTTCGGCAGCTGCTCTGCGGGCAGAGCTCACCCCTGGTAGGAGAAGCATGGAGAGGACAGAACCTCTGCGCTGGCAGCGAGCGTCCCTCACCAAACCCCCGTGGCTCCACCACAAAGCTGAGGGAGCGAGCGAGGAGCCGAGCCCGGCCGCTCACCCCAGCCACAATCCCACCGACCTCTGCCCTTGCCAAGAGCAAAACCCTCGGCTAAGAGAGTATCCAGCTGCACCCTTCCTCCTCCTCCCAGCCACATCTTTTGTTGTCTTAAATACTGTCTTAGGCAACAAACAGAAATTCCCCGATAGAAAGAAGAGAGATGAAAAATAACCTAACCTCCAGGACACGCAGTGGATATTTAATCCCAAATAATGATGTCTTAATATTATAGTTTCGATAAACAAACAAAAATGCGATGTTTTGTTCTGCTGATACAATCTTGCATAACAGTATTGAAAGAAGTGACATTAATTCCATGTGAAAGCTATAAGTAACAACTTAATTTAAGGTTTTTATACTAAAGTTCTCCAGGACTGAGTAGTCAAAGGATGTCAGAAAATTCAGCTACTCTCTAAATTGTTGCGGTTGATAAACACTCATTCTTCATGTACGCCTTTTTAAAATCCATATCTTCAACTCAATTTCCTTTCTGCGTTTACTTTTCCTTTTAATCTCTGTCCCTTGTGTCTTAAAAGACTGTATTTGAACAAAAGCACCTACAACCTCTTAAGTCTGTTGCTTTCAGTGAGGTTCTTTTGCCTCTTAATCTTTCCTCTTGATTAATCTATGTTTACTTTCTCTTTACTCATTCTTTCTCTCCTCTCCTTCTTCAAATGTCCTTCCTTTGTTTTGGGAGAAATAAAAAAAGTTAATGGAATGACTAAAAAACAGCCCGGGCTCTCTGATAAATTACCATCATCTAAAACTCAACAAAGAAAATTTTAATCACCTGGAAACACTCTTTCTTACCCTATTAATCAAGCCCATTCTTACAGTGTGGTGTAAGAACATGGAAGCTATTTCTGTTTCTTCGCTGTCTGAAAGGTTGTTCCCCTCCATTTCTTCTCTCAACAAGCTTCTCTTTTTGTCACAGGGAATCTTGGAATCTACCAAGCTTAACTTGGACATGTTAAAGAATGCACACACACTCCCACCCACTCATCCCCCCAACATGCCAGATGGAAAATACGGAAGTAGTACCTAAACACTGGAGACATTATTACTCATTCTTCCTAGATGTCTACCGTCCCTACTAGACCTTATTTCCTGATTTCTTCCCTAAATCTCAAAGCTATAGTTTGTTTTGAGAACCTGAATGTCACCAGCATTCTTAATAGTGCCTTATTCTAGCATTCCGTCTACCACACTAACCCACAGTAGTAGCTCTGCTCTCTGTTTCTTTGTAAAGAATTACTGGAGGGATTTATGTTTTAGCATCTATGTTTTAGAATAATGAAAGATGCCTCTCTACATACCCAATATCACTGAATATAGAATAAGGACCAATATTCTTTAAAAGATTCATCCCTCTGTCAACACAGCACAAATGTGCAGTGCAAGGTTTCAGTCAACAAAAAAAAATTGTTTTTTCATTTTAACAAAATAAAAAGTTTTGAACATTGGAGAAATAAATAAAAGAGCTGATGGCAAAACAATAAGCGTCTTAGGACTTCTAAGACATGTTTATAATTTCCAGTCACCCAAGTGAAAAAATTATACAGAAAAACCACAAGTGTGAGGACCAGGGTGTCAAGTAACTGTACAGGAGACTATACAGCTGAACAGTAAACGAATTGGAAACTACTGTGGTTTGGACCAAATCTGGTTAAAACCCATAGCAATTCATTAGGTCAGTTCCACCATCCGATGCACCATATGGTCATACAAGCACTTGTGCCAGAACAAGTGAGAAAGCAGCATGGGGACGGGGATTAAATGAATGGAAGGATACTGTGATTACACCTTTCAGGGACAATGCTGGCTTTAAATGTTTGCAAAACAGCAGAGTAACTAGACCTTGACATTTCAACTCAGAAAAAAAGGAACTGAGGAGAAATATAAAGATGGCGACACAAAAATTTCATATCTGAGCTCTGACATAAAATTTCACAAAAATTATGAACTGAAGACAACAATTCTTACCTCATTCTTCAGAGTGGGTGTGTACCAATTTAAAATTATCTGGCAATCCTTTCTGTACAACACTGGGATAATATTCAGGCATTATCTTAAGTTAATTAAAATGTATTAATTCAGCTACTTCAAATGCCAGAAGTTTTTATATACAATTGCTTTCAGCCTCAGAGCTACTTTAAAGGACTTAAAATTTTTTCATTAATTTAGTCATCTCTATGACTAAAAAGGAAGAAGTGGTTTCAGGCTTTTTTCTACAAAATTTACTATTTTAAAAAATATTTTTATTTTTTGATGTGCGTCATGTATTTCTACTTTTCTCCCTTGTCAGATCATAGTGAATGAAGTAACAAACTGGAATAGATAACCAGAAACTTATAACAGATACTATCTGCAAATTTCTTTCAAGTTCAAATACTGACAACTTTCTTTTATCCTTCCTCTACACAGGGTTAGTTTACATTTAAAGTTCCATCTGTGACAAATTCCGTGAAACACAAAAAGATGTTTAAGCTTGAACATATTTGTAATGTCTATTAAAATTTGAAACTTGTTCTTTCTTTCTTTTATTACAGTGCTTTGTTTAGTTACAGATTATATTAGCAACACTTTTTGATGTCATCCTCATCCTACAACAGGGCAAAGACAACAATCCAGTTTTCCTAAGATCATTATGGCTCCCAAAGCTTTAAAGAGAAACACATCTTCAAAATGGAAACAGGTTAGAAAGCAGTTCATGATGAGCAATCATTATAAAATACTGATTCTCACAGAAGCTGATTATTAATGAAAGTTCTAAATTTAGATCTGAGTCTTGAAATCCATTTTCCTTGCAGTGTTCCAGGGACATTTTTGTTCTTGAGGGAAAATAAACTCACAGTCCATTTGCAAGCTAGCACATAATCCTGTGGCTCTCAAAGAATATAAAATAAACAGCACTAAATCTCCTTCAGCTCTTTATCTTTCCCAGTTCATTAAAAAAAATTGCTTCATGTGAGAAATTGTAATAACTGAGCTTCTTCAGCCTAGGATAAATTACATAACAGGGAAATCCATATGGCAAAAGTTTCAAAGTTGAACCACAGTTGCATTTGAATCACCAGAGATATCTTTAAATAAAATTAGCGAGAGAAAGATTAAGTATTCCAGAGGGCTATTTCTGCTTGGTATGATTCATGCTGGAAAGCAGCTCACTTTTCAACTAATAAGGCCTAGCTCAAAGCCAGATGAATTAGGCCACCACCCTGCTGAAGGAAGGCTCTGAGTGGCTGATCCTGATGCACCTATATATTTCTATTACTATCCAAATAAAAAAGGATGGTGGGCCTTATATATTAAAGCTCTATTAGCAGGAAGGATTTTTCATATTATTGCAGAGTGTCTTAGTGAAAAAAATTTTTTTTTTTTTTTTTTTGGTTTGCCTGACAAGCCTTTAAAACCTGTGTAGGGGTCCAGGGGCAATAATACAGAAAAAATGCAAAATTCAGTATTGAGTAGATCCAGTAGTAGACTGGTGTGCAAAGCTATAACAAAAGAATTGGTTGACAGTGAGAACATTGACTTGTCATTATTATGATGATGATGATGAGATGTCACAATTTCACCTGTATTAGAGCCATTCTCATGCTCTGTGGATCTTAGTCCTAATCTAGCTGCAGACCTGCAGAAATAAAATCCAGAAAGGAAAAAAAGTCAAACGTTGTAGGGTAACTTTTAATTTCTTATGAAATACTAAACATGTTCAGTCTCTGTACAGTAAAAACAACTAACTGAAGTAAATCAAGGTGTATTTTGTTTTTTAAAAAAAAAATTGGACAAATTCCAGGGTCACTTATAAAAAGCAAAAAAGAATAGGAAAGTAAAAAAGAGTAGGACTGTTACAGAGAATTAAGTGATAGGATCACAGCCTCTTGTCATTTTATGTGAACAATTTTCAGCCTCTGTGCCTTTTTATAAATGAACCATTTTTACTCTCCTTGACCTGTCTAGGCAATTGATGTTACTCTCTGTTGAAAGGATATTTATATTAAAACATACAATCATTTTGCACAGCACTAAGGCCTCGCCACCTCTTATTTCATGTTTCACACACTTACTCATACTGGCCCTTCCTGAAAAACCTCTTCTTTTGAATCAAACACCCAGGTCTTACAATCTCTCTCAGAAATGTATGCAAGAACATATTCCTAGGCATCATGACTCACTTCAATGTCTTAGTCTCATTAGTAAGCAAGGCAGATGTCCAGATACCAGTGCTGTCTGTAACACATAACATTTTTATATAACACCTCATTATTTATATATAAATATATAATGCCTTACCCCAGAAATACAGCATCAATTTTTGGTCAAACAGTACTAAGATTCACTCATACTTAGAAATGTCTTGTTTATTTTAGTCCACTTCATGGTTTTCTTCTTTAAATTTTGCCATGAATTATGTTTATTTAGGAGAAAGCAACCCCCCTTTGGGATATTTTCCCCTGAATGCAATGCATATTATAAAATGTCAGTGGCAGAATCTCTTATGGTGTAGCAGTTGACAGTCTACATACTTTAATCAAGCCTTAAAGTTTTAATTATACTGCTAGAGGCACTGCATGTACATTTATTTTCCTTAATAAAGTCTCTGTGAGAAGTTAAAAAAAAAATAAAAAAGAGGAAAAAGTAGAGTTATTTGGGAAGAAAGATAAAAGCATTCCTCTGTTTCTTAAACACAGAGAAATCTGAACACTGTCACTATGAAACAGTCATGGAGTGTTTTAGGTTGGAAAAGACCTTAAAGGTCATCAAGCCCAACCTTTAACCCAGCACTAAACCTTGTCCCCAAGCTCCACTGCTATGAGCCTTTTAAACACCTCCGGGGAGGGTGGGGGGACTCAATGACTTCTCTGGCAGTTGAAAGGGATGCACAAGGATCATCATGTCCATCTCCTGGTCCTGCACAGGACACCCCAAGAATCCCAACATGTGCCTGAGAGGGTTCTCCAAATGCTCTATGACCTCTGGCAGACTGGTGCTGTGACCACTGTCCTCAGGAGCCTGTTCCAATTTCCAGTGAAGAACTTATGGTATCCAATTAGAAAACTCCCTCTGGCACCACTTAAGGCCATTTCCTCTTCACCTCTTGTACTATCACTTGTTACTTGGGAGAAGAGACCAACAACCACCTTTTTCCCACCATCTTTCAGGGAACTGTAGAGAACAATAAAACCTCCTGTGATACTCCTTTTTCCCCATGCTGAACACTCTCAGCCCCCTCAGCTGTTCCTTGTTCCTTCCCCAGGTCTGCTGCCCTTCTCTGAACCTGCTCCAGCAGCTCAGTGGCATTCCTGAATTGAGTGGCCCAGAACTGACACAGCACTCGAGGTCCCTACCAGTGCACAGCACAGGGGACAATCCCTGCCCTGGTCCTGCTGGACACTGATGCTTGTGCAAGGGTGGAGTGCAGCCGGGAGCGCTGCAGAGTCCCAAGAGCAGGAGCTCTCACTCAGCCTCGTGGAACCTCAGAGCACTGGTCTGAGCCCCTCAATCTGGCCTGTCCAGAGCCTTCTGCAGAGCCCTCCTGCCCTTCATCAACACTCCCACCCAGCTTGGTGTCCTCTGCAAGCTGCCTGAGGCTCACTCACACTCCTACTCTGGATCGTTGATAAAGATGTTAGATAGGACTGGCCCCAGTCCTGAGCCATGGGGGATGTAATTTCTCATGCACCACCAACTGGATTTAGCCACTGCTCTCTGGGTCTGGACATCCAGTTTGTGTTTTACTCACTGAGCAGTGCACCCAACCAAACCATGAGCAGCCACTGATACAATTCGAGGTTTTTTACACCAAGGAAGAGAAAATTGTATGTTTGGTCCTATTAATTATAATTCTTTTGGATACTGTAACTGTTCTAACAATAGCAGGACCTTTAAATAAGATTCTCCTCCCTAGCCATTTCCCTTTTTTCTGTCTCCTGGCATTCAGTACCAGGAGTGGGTAGCCCCATGCAGTTGGGAACTGTGCACCTGAACAAATACAGCTGTAAGAACAGCATGTGTCTTGCCCTATTTAAGCTCACCTTGAACAGTGTTTTAGCTTGGGAAATAAAAGGTCTTACCAGATGCCTGCCTTAGCAAAGAAAGGCACCATTATGAGGTAGCTGTTGGCCTTCAAAACTGATTAAAGAAAAAAAAGCGGAAGGACCCTGCTGTTATCAATTGAAACAGAATTTCTTCTCAGGACAGCACAATTTCTGATCAAAATTTGTTTTAGATTTAAATGATATGCTATCATCATTGAAGTCACTATATCAGATCCTGTTGAATAGCATTTTACATACATATGTATTTCATTAAATAAATTTAATTAATGATCTACTTTTGATGGCCTGTACTTTTGGGGCTGAATTCATAATTTACCTTATGGTGAAGCTGTTTTTTTTTTTTTTTCCCAAAGATGAGCTCATTAGCCATGGGGTTCCTGATTTCATTCCAAATCAGGTAGTTTTTTCTCTATAAATTCTCTTTAATCTTCATCTGAATGCCCTGTATTTCTCTCCCTAGTCTCAAAGTACTACTTGTGTAGCATTACTGTTAGAAGCTTTTCTTCATTCTTTCCACACCATAGGTATCAGAACTGTAAGAGTGAGAAAAACAATCTGTATGGGATAAGTAATGGCTGGAAGTTACAGACAGAAGATACATTATATATATAGAACTATTAATGTACCTCACAGTAGCAAGACTACAAATATTTTGATTAATATTGCACTTAAATACCAGATCAGGTCTCTTCGCTGGTGTCTTGTTTGACTGAGCAAATAAATACAGCGCATATAAAACGTTTTAATCACCCCAAACCAGATATTCCAGCTTGAAAAAGGATTTAAATGTCTAATACATAAATTACATGGAGTTTAAACTCCCAGACGCAAAGACAACCTTGAAACTATGTCCTTGGATTACACAGACTCCAGATAGCATGAACTGAAGAGGGAGTTCAATATAAAAGTTCTTCAGATAAAAAATCTCTAACTTCTCTAAATGATGACAAATAACTAATTCCTGGAAGAGTTAAGTGTCATGTACCTCACTGCAGATGACTAACATGCATTTCTCTGCCTCCCCTTCTAAAGAACTTGTGCCAGAAGATTTTAAAGCACACTGCAGACTCATTTCCTCTTACCAAAAAAAAAAAAAAAACCCACAGAAATTGTTTTCTTTTTCAAAATGACCAGAAAAAGAGTGAGATTTTCCTTTCCCTTGCTTTTAGACTACAGCTCACTCTTTGGAACAGTGACCCAGGGTTCATTCTCTTTCTGCCTTTAAAATGGTGTTCAAACCTATGTAATTACCAGATAAGAAAACGCACAGAGGTAAAGACAGAGGTACTTTCAAGCTTCCTATGGAGGCTGTGGCATTTTACATATAAGAATCAGGCACTACTTGTTGGGTATTTAGAGGAAAGAGAAAGGTTGAGTAGTATTCGCTGACCTAGGAATAACAGCAGGCAACCGAGGAGATGGATTTCTAGGCTGATCTAAGGAATAAAAGGACAAATGTCATTTGAAACATTAAGGAAAATAATTAAAGGAAAAGGGATCCTTGTTTGAATGTTATCCATCTCTCTTAGTTTGCTTTTTGTTCAAATGGAACCCATTGCCCATCTTAGGCTGATTCCAGCAACAAGTGCAGTACGTGACAGTGCAGTGACTGCTGTGTAGCAACAGAACTACAACTGTTCCTGTCTGGAACACAGGTGTCCTCTGGCTAGACAGACAGCATGATCATTTTTTGATCATCCACAGCCATTTCATAAAGACAATTGTACATCTTCTCTGCCACTAATTATAGTAATCATCTTAATAACAAGCCAAGAGCTTGTGCCAGAGCAACTAATTTTGCTTTTACTCCCAATTCCCAATTCATGCTACATTGTTCAACCTTGTCTTAATTAAAAATTGTCTAAATGTTTAGTTGGACTTAAAACAGAGGAGGTAATACTATTTCCTTCAAGATGTAGATTGGCTTCCTGACATGGATTGTTAGGCAATACTGTACTCAAGTGTAAAGCAGAAGAAACCACATTTTGAGGTGTTCCTCAGGCAAGTGGTGAAAAGTTATTTTGCAATACCATGTTTACAAAAAAATACTCTTTTGGTTAAAAAGTTACCTTAAAAACACTGCTTATGTCAGTGACAACATTTAAAGCAGCCCTTAATATTATTTCAGTTTTGAGATGAGAAGGAATGAATAAGTCACTTGTGCCAGCTATGCAATTCAATAAAGTGTCAAAAGTTTTACAAATCTGTTTGGAATTAATGCTCAGCATTCCGAGAGCCAAAGAAATGAAACAATGGGATGAAATTGATGATGGATATACTTGGTAACGCCCCTGAAATAATGACATTTCAATATCAGTAACATTCAGAAAATTCTCACAGAAATGTCATGACTGATCTGAAATTCAGCGGTGACATTGTAAACTACAATATATGCAGGAATATGTCAAAAGTTGAAAATAATTTAGAAAAAATTAAGTACTGATTATATAAAATATTACATAATTATGTCTCCTGTAATTTCTTTATGTGATTTCCTGTATTTTTAAGGATAAATACACTTAGTCTGACCTGCAGGCATCCTATCCAAAGTCTTCTTAGCTTAGTTCTGTTTCATACTGAATCAATTATAAGTATTTTGTGGGTTTAAAATTATTTATACCTATTCAAAGGAGACATTTTTTATAGTATTGAATTTATTGCCTCTGCATAGGCTGTGAGAAAAGGCTGAATTCTCTGTAGCCTGCTTGAGCTACATTTCTCTGTTTACTGGGGTAGGAGCTTCAGTTTTGAGCTCAGAAAATATTAGTCAGACACACAGTGAGGGACTGATCTGACCTAACACAGACATCTAAATTGTTCAGATTAATAAATCTGAACCAGTCACACCCAATCCCTTTCCTTACTGAAGAACAGGCATCTTTAAATGTTTATAATTTGATCAGATAAATTGCATATCTACCTTTCTCTCTCCCTCAGCCCAACAGTTTTCAAATAAAGAAATTTTTCTTGAAAACTAGACATGCGATTGCCTTAAAATTATTAAAATTTTCCCTGTTACCATTATGCTGGGCTTTGTTCATAGCTGAGAGTGCAGTGAGAGCAAGAGTTTCTTTAATGATAGCACAGGATCTCCATATTTTTTCTATACACTTCAGTGTTAAAATCTTGAACTTACTAGGTTGTAATGGAACTTCAGTAGTCGTTCTCTGTTTCTTCATATCCTTAGTGTCCTTAAAAGTTCTGGAGAGATTAGGACAACCTTGAGAAAAAAGAAAAAGCAGAAGTAATTTATTGCAAGCAGTACAACTGCAGAGGGTTTTATGTTGATAAGGGAATAGCCCTGGAACATGAGAAATGCAAATAAAGCAGGCAGTAATGGACTGCATATTTAAGAACTACTCATATAATAGGTAAATACTGAGGAAATTATTTCCTATTGAGCATGGCAGCTTTTGATATATCTTGTGAACACCAAAATGCCATTCGTAGAGATGAATCACTGCTTATCAATCCTCTCTCCCTCAACACATAAATACATTCATAAATGTGCATTTGGAAAAATTATTAATAAGAACAAACAAAATCAATTGAAGAAACCTATATATTTTAAAGAGTGTATTTTAGGATGAGTTTTAAGTCAGACATCCAGCTCAAATATCTTTCAAATTACTGCAACCACAAAAGGGAATCAGAAGAGTATAAGTAGAGGTAAGTAACTCAAAAACATTCAGAAAAAATCTCCCATAAATTTTATGAAGTTATAAAATTAAAAAGGGGAAAACATGAATGTTTAGTAGCTTAGGGGTTTGCTTAGGGAATACAACTTTCATGTATTCCCTAATAGAGCTCATGCTGTATGGATCTCATGCTCCACTGAAAACATTTCAGAACTTCCAAGAGTGTAGCAAGGCATTTCATGTATCTAATGGACAAAGGGGGTTCTAGTCCATCCAAAGCGGTGTAAAGCAAACAGGAATTAACACAGAATAATGAATTCAACATTAATTTTTCATCTTTTTACTCAAAGATCAGACCTCCTTTTGCCTCCAGCTGTTTCATTGTAGTACACTGGTCTCTGCCATGTACAATATTTTGGTATGCAAGGAAGCAATATTCTCTAAAAAGACTTGAAGTTTCCATTGGTTTGCCTGTTACAAAAATCTGTAGGCTGGAAAATAACTCCCACAGGACACTTTCTTCTTTAAAACTTTTAAATCTGAAATGTTATCCTTTTCACCTTGTTTATCTGGAGAGCAGAACTGCAGAACATGTTAAGGTACACATTAGTCACTTCTTCAAGTGAGCTAGCTAACAGAATAGGAGACATTTAAAATGTACAAAATGCACAAAAATACCTTTCAGATATGTTATGAACAAAGATTGTAGTCACCAAAGCCAAGCATTCAAAGAAATTCGATCTGAAGTCAAATGTTTCACTTGATAAAACTGCTGCAGAAGAAACATACATTTGAATTTCTCTGTGATAAGTTCACAGTGACATTGAACATCTCATCCACATCAGTATGCTGAAACTCATGACACTCTCCCTGCAAAATCAGGAAGGAATTTAATGTGAACATTTAGTAGATTTGGAAATGAAGAAATTTTTAATCTGGTTTTCCAACTAAAGATGAATTTCTCCAGATTTTTGCTTGGAATGATGACAGAACTATTTGTCAAAACAAGAAAAAGTTTTCCACCATCTTGTACAGAAAAAGTTGAACTTCTGTAGCTATTCCACATATTTCAGTTTAGAAGTGAGCCTGGTTTATCCTATTTTATCCAAAGAATTGGCATGCTTAAATCCATGGTTAAGTTACTGGCATTTGTCACAAAGTAAGAATGAAATCTTTGATCTTTAGAAAAATCTCTCTGTAATATATTCACTGTTAATACTTTCTATCAGAGATCTTCAGTATGATGAATTTATCTATGAATTTGAATCAGAAGATTGTTCAAACAACAATCCAACCCAATCAGATCTACTTCATCTCTCGTTTTGAAGTGGTAAGGAGTTTTTCTGCTTTCCCCCAGTGCTGCCCAGCAGTTAAATTCTCAGGGATTCCTGCTGCCAAGGCAGGCACCAGTTCCCTGAGTGTTGAGTGCTGACTGATGCCTGTGCCCTGACTTGCTCTGAGTTTGCACTGAGCCTTGCTTCTATTTTGGTCTGAAATTCCAGGGAAGGAAACAAGGCCAGATGCTCATTGTGCAGGACAGGCCCAAAGGAATCAAAGCTGCTGCTCTGAGGAAACAGGGAAGAAACCAGCAGTGAAATGTGGCGACGGAGAGGGAAGAGCTGTGATCTGGAAAGGAAGGAAGACACATAATGCATAAGCCACCAAAGACAGTGTAATGAAATACAATGAAGAAAGAAAAACTGGTGGGCTCAGCACACCATGACTTGAGCAGTGATTCTGCAAAGGAGTCAATAAGCCTGAGAAACAGAGCCCATAAGCAAATAGGTAAAGAAAATGAAGCAAGACAAGCTGAGGTAGAGAAGATACACCAGAACCAGAATAAATTGGGCAAAACTTATGCAAGAGAAAGCAGGAAAGCCTTTGGCTGTGAGAGGAAATTCTTTGGAGTCCACATGGAAGCCAAGATTCCTGACACTTATGGTTCTGAACACTAGCACAGTCATTAGCTGTGCTGCTCCATCACATTTAGTGCTCGTGAGCACCTGTCAGAGCCATTAATGCTGTCAGTAATTTCAGTTCATAGGTCAAACATCTACTGGGTAAATATAATGGGTTCTTTACATGCTAATCTTGTAAGGTAAAATAAATGTATTTTTATAGTTTTAGTGCATGTTCTGTGTGTAAAAACTTTTATGTTATTTTAGTAAATGTTTTGTTTATGTCCTCAGCAATTTCAATGGCTAGAAATAAGTGAAAGGCAGCATTCTTGAATATATGCTTTTGAATTGTTGCATAGGATTGACCAAACTCCTGTTTCATGTTGAAACTTGTTGGAAGATCTAAAACTCCAGAAATGGAAGTACTGTATTTAATTCCTTAATAAAACATCAATTTAAAACCACAAGTGAAAAAGACACCTTCCCAGTGGGTAATAGAACTCAATAATCTTTCCGATAACCGTGCAAATGAGCTACAACAATCTGGCACAAATTTCCTACATGTCCAGTGAACCCTTAAAGCCAGGCCTACAGCTAAAGAAGTGACTTTGCTGTGAACTTAGCTCCTACACTGCATTCAGGAGCACCTGGGTAACCTGGGAGAGACCCTACATTGTAGAATTCAAGAGTCAAGGTTCCTGTGTCTGGCCTCGCAGTCTTTGCCATTCTTATTTGCTTTTGTGATACCATTTTACATTTCATTTCAGAGAGACAAGGCTGAAATCCCCCTGTACTGACAGGCAGCCCAGTATCACATAACCCAAGAGTAAATGAGATGGGTAAGAAACTGCCCTGAAACTGAAACTCAGAGGTTGATGGTGAAACCATATGAATGCAAGAAATTGTATCTCTTTCAGGTAATCAATCAAATCCAGACCATGCTAATTTTTATCACTTATTGAGTAATTTCTAATGTTTTAACACTTCAAAACCATCCTAATCTGTGTTTCATCCTGATCTTAGTCTTGTGGTCCACATTTATGATTTGCTATATTTTCCCTTTCCTGTCCAGCTGTGGAGGGCCCTGCAGAGAGGCTTTGGTGGGTCTGACATCCAGCCAGGGTCAACCCACTACAGGAACAGAACTATTACCAATTATTGGTATTGATCTGCTTGGAGTGAACTGTGGGAAGCAAAGAGCTGAAGATTACACTGTGCAGGAGGATGCAGGGCAGGAGTTGTATTGCTACAGACATTTGACATTTCAGAATATTCCCACTGTATATTACAACAAACTAAAGCACTCTTAAAGCTTTTCCTGACAAAGGAAAAAGGACAGAAGAGGAAGAAAAGATCAAAACTACATTTGTAGCTACTATTTGGATGTTCACTTAGGCTGTAGGGAACCTGCAGCGTGGTTTTCAATCTTCTGTATTGAGAGCAGGAACTTTGAAGATATTTCTCCTTTCACAGGTACTACAAAGACTGCAGGTAAGAAAATCCTTTGTTTTGCTCAGAATCAGTCTCTTGGCTGAACAGAAATTACCTTCAGGACAGGAAAATGGCTCTTTGTAAAAGGAAAAAAAAAGTGTATTCCAGTAGAATGTTTCAGCTTTTAAAAACTTTTCCTTATTGAAAAAATGTATAATCAGAAAATTCCTACTTACCTCTAGGAAAAACATTTTTCTTCATACATTTGTTTCAGTTGCAAGCTTTGTCCCTATAATTAACTTATTTGTTTTATAAGATAAATCTCCTCAAGAAACTAGTGCTGCATTTGCATTTCTATTAAATATTCTATTTTCATGTTATCTTGAAAACACACTGCTTACATTAACAGCATTTACTTTTTCTACTGTTTGTTTTGAAGGCATAAGATTTTCTCGGTACAGATATCTATGAAACTTTTAGTAAGTAATTCAAATGTTTGGTTATTAAATGAAACTGTTTCTCATTTCAATTTAGAATTCAATTAGAATTTGTTCATTTCACTGGTTCACTGTTTGGAATCAATTTGCTCTGTGCTGACACATTGTTTGTTTTAGCGCTCAACCTTAAAAAAAAGGTTTGTGCAACCATAAAATATATAACTAAATTGTTTAGGAATGTAACCTGTGTTTTAACGTTTGCCTTCTTCCAAACATGAGTGCCAAATTCACACTTCTCAGGAGCAAACACAAGCAGTAAAGCTGACAAGATGTGATATGACAACTGACTTACCTTACCACCCACCTCAAGTTAGGACACCTGAAATACCACTGGGGTTAGAATGTCTGCACATGAAAGCAGAGACAAAGTTATTAAATAAATTTCTACCTTTATTCTTTTACAATGTAAGCACAACTCCAAATTGTCAAATTACTGCCTAATGTTGATGTAGAAGACAGCCACGTTCTTTTTCTAGGCTGTTTTTTTTTAGTTCTTCAGTTATTTGCAAGATACTCTCCACTTAACGACATTTTGTTTTGTTGATTTTCAGGAATTGTTGTCTTTTTTGAAAATAATCAGTTATTTGCTAAATAATATATGTGGCAGAGTTTTCTCTCCACTATAGCATAACGATTAGAGGGAAATAGAGCTCCTGTGATTAAATTTGCTTGTAAGAGGATAATATATTATAAATCAGCAGCAATAATGGCCTGTTACAACTAAAATACAAGAATTAAATGACCACTTTATGACAAAACATTTCAGAAACCATGAAAAAACAATTTATTAAAATATATAAACTTAAAAAAAGAGTAGAGCTGCATATGTCAAAGATTTCACATGATTTTGAAGTCAACATATAAAAGCAGTTACAAAAATGGAATTTCATAATAAGTCATTCACAAATTTAAAGGATATATTGTCATGTATTAACATAATTTGTTAATTATTCCTGTTGTCAAGTATAAATAAATGTCAATAGTCATTTAAGTCTTATGCTAATACTTTAACTCAATCCCTGTGCCTTAAAAAACTGTTTATAAAAAAAAAAAAAAACCCTGATCAAGTCACTTTGGCCTAATTAACAAATAATAATAAGAAAAGCAGATAAGGCTCCAGTGACTGTAAACTGGTGTGATCTGTCCGCAGGATGTGAGATCACACTGCCACATCTGAAGATGTGACCTTTCCTTATTTTCCTTTAGGAACTGTGTGTGATTTACCTCTTCATGATAAACAGCACCCAGGTCTTGGGCTTTCTGCTTGCCACATGCTCTCTAGAATTCTAGAACTAAGTCAGAGACAGTGACTGGGGAGAAAGCAAAGAAGGAGTGAGCTAAGAACAAAGATAAAGCTTCACACAGAAAAGGACATTTCTGTACATGCCTGTGCAGTTAATCAGCTGTTATGGCCACCACGTCCGACAGAAATCTTAAAGCTAAGAGTTCCCAGGAGACCAAAACTCTGAACTGTGGGAATCAGGGAGTGATGAGAGGGAGCAGAAAGGTAGTGGGGAGCTCCCAGGGCTCAGAGAAGAGACTCCCCTTATGCCTCACTGTACTATTCACAGCAACTTTAGTCTTTCCACATCATCTTCATTTCTGTAGAGTAAAAAAAATGCTATGATTTGAAAAGGTTTTGAATGTTTTTAATCAGGTATTTGCTTTTAAATGAGAACATTCATAATTGCCAAATGCACTTTGTACTCTGTATCCAGACTTTTTAGTCTGGATATAGAGGACAAATTCCATACTGTAGGAGGGTTACTTAACTTCAGAAAATAAATTGTGTTTATATATTATCTACCAATAAATTATTTACCAAGAGAATTGCTCTTCTTGGCAACAATATCCATTTATTTGCGTAATAAAATAGCTCAGTGTAAAATAAATCTCTCAGTGCAAAGTACAATCATAAATAGGATAAATATTACTCAATTTAAATAAACCAGTCCTATATTTTCCTCTCTCCAAATCCATTTTTTCCCCTTTAGATTTAATTAAGGTGTAATTTTTCTCTACAGTATATTCTAACTTTGTGTTCACTTGAGTCATTTTTTTTATGGACAGTTTCAGTGAGATCTTAGTGCTCTACAGATCCTCTTGATTTTTTTGTCACCGCAAAAGATTTCTGCAAATACATTAACCTGGAATTACAGGATTTCAAGTCACTGCCACTTACTGAAAGAGGCTTCCTGCCTCAGGGAATATCCGAATTCCCAATTTCAAGAGTATCAGCTAGCTAACACATTTCAGGGTGCTTACAGAGCACTCAGATCTGCAGTGCAAACCTCACATAGAAAGACTTTCTGCCTGGATGTTGTTCTCACTGATCAAAATTTTGGTGAGGATACCCAAGCACCTGAACAGCTGCCCTATCCTAGAGGTCTCCCTCATATTTTCAACCCAACCTCATGAGAAGATGCTGAAATTCATTAACTTGAAAATTAGCCCAAAGTACATGTTTTAGCACTGCAATGGGACTATTGTCTGCCTTGTGCCAACTGGCAGTGCAACACATCATTTTGTAATGACCAGACATCCTGCAAACTGTATACAAAAGGCCTCTTACGTCTCAGATAGTAGTGAGTACTGAACAAAAAATATCAAGTACTTCAAGGGTGGTTTCTTTTGTTGCTGGGGTTTGTTTTGTTTTATTTTTAATTTTTAATCAAAGATGGAAATCAAGCAGATTAAATTATGTTCCAATTATATATATGAAGTTCCATTAAATAACAAAAGCAAAAAAACCCCACATAAATTACTTTAAGGCAAATCTGTCAGTCTTTCACTGCAGGGAGACAATTGAATGTGTGGCATTTTAGCACCATGTTTGATTCTGTATTAATGTTTACATTTTTTATTCCCAGGAGACAGAAGTTTCCCTACTCTAAGCAAAACAGTAACTAAATCAGTATTCTTGTAACATATAAAACACAAAAATTGGTACTGTTTAAGGGGAAGGGAAGACTTTGAAAAAGAAGGGGGCTAAAAATTAATTCTACTCTTCTCCTTGGGATTTTGTCCTTCAGCCAATGTCCATTTTTTAAGACTTAGTTAAGGCTTCCCACTGCTGTCTATGCCTGGACCACCTGTTCCCATAATGCACTCAAATCAGCAGGGTTTGGCACTGCATTAGCCACTTCATAAAAACACTAGTCCAACAGTAGGCTTTTAGGGTGACCAGTGATCCCATGATCTGAGTGCTGTTTCCCTTCCATTAAACCTAAATGGTTATAACTAGGAAGAATAAATTTGATTGTAGGTCAGGCTGGTGGAAGTGAAGGAAAAGAGACTTTGAAGAAAAGCCTCAAGTGTATTTGTAGCATGAGCATTAGAGAGAGGGAAAAAGGGGCATCGAAGAGTAGGGAATGTAGACCATAATTTCTGGAGTTAAAGGAATGACAATGATGCTGAATAAAGAGAAGGAAGAGGCAACTTGTCTATTGACAGATTAGAATAAGAGCAGGTGATAAATCATCTCACACAAAGAGATAATGAGGAACAGAGGGGAGAAGGTGAAGTGGTAGATGGCTTGGAGATTAAACAGGTGGCTTAGTAAGGTAAATAATTATTGAGTGCCAGTTTTAAAAGCTCTCTGAATTATAAATTTTTATTCAACCTTCACATCTAGCCTCTCACAAAACTCCATATGTATATATTCACATATAGAAGAAAAAAGTCCTGAAACACAGTCACAAGTCATTTGTGTGTATCTCATAAGAAACTTCTCTAGCTGCAAAGCTGGAGCTGTCTGGTTCCTTTAACTTCCTCTCATTGAAGCAGACATTAGACTCTGCCCAACAGCTGACATGTCATGAGTTAAAGTACTATTGCCATTCTGGGAGGTGAGAAGAAAAGGGAGCTCCTCCTCCCTCTGGAATGATGAGCTTTCCATTCCCTCCATTACAGAAGCAGCCTCAGGCCTCTATCATTTGACTTTTCATGGAGAAAACACTTTATTCCAGGTCTTGGCACTGTAGTGTTCTTTGACACTCCGTCTGTGGGGATATTATCCTACACATAACACCTCACTGAGGGAGAATCCCAGAATTTTAAGTAAACAGTACTAGATCTCACACATTTTAGCCACTAAATCTGAAATTATTTTTTACATGCCTTCCCAAGTTGAACCTGAATGTAGACCCTGACCAGGTCTGTCCCCAGTGCATATTCCTGGTAAAATGAGAGGCTTGCTTGGATAGTGCAGTTTTCTCTGAAAAGAATATGATACTTAGCTAAGAGCTAAGTTCAAGTTCTGGAACTTGAAGAGGGGTTGAGAGACAGGTTAAAAAGTCAAAGTAAAAGGTTTCTTTGTATGAAGCTCTGGAAGGTAGAAAAAATATTAATGACGGAATAGAATAAAAGGTTTTATGAGCCATCTTGTAGCTGGTGAGGCTGATAGAGATCCAGGGCCAACAGTCTAATAATCTCCTTGCTCATTCACTCCACTGTCTCTACTTGGAGCCTTACAATTATGCATAAATAGTAGGTTCATTAGAGCTGGGTATGCAAAGAACTGGCTCAGATCCATGGTCCTCAATGATTTTGTAATGTACTTAATGGTTTCTTCATAGACTTTAAAAGCTTTTGTAGCTCAAACATTTCTTTATCCATAGTGATCTGCAATCCACAAGATAAGAGAGTTAAAGATTTGGTATTTTAAGACAGTTAAACCCAGTCTTTTTATCCTAGACAAAACAGAAATCTAACTTTTCAGAAAACATGTAAGGAAACTACCATTACATGAATGCAAAGTATTACAGAAATATAATTCCTACTTCAAATACACCCCTTCCTTTGGGATTCTGCACATGTAAATACCATCACATTTTCTTTTCTAAGATTTCACCATGCATGTGAAGTGGATATTAAGAGACACTGCTGAATTTAAGAAATATTATTGAAAATCTTATTTGACTGAGGCCCAGCTGTCACACAGTATTTTTTTTTTTTTTGCCCCATCATAGAGGAGTTGGGATTTCTGCCCCTGTCTTTTCCTTGGTTCACAGCCTTTCACTAATTCTGAACATGTGCATATTTCCTACACTTTTTGACATCACCAAGCTGGCAAGTGTCTCATCCAATTTGCTGGAGCAAACCAAGGTGCTGGCATGGCCTTCTTGAATGGTAAATATCATCACTGAGTGTGTAACAGCTGAGAATGTTGCCTCTAGCATCTGCCCACATGCTGTAGGATTATCTGGCATATCCACAATCTATCTGCTAGCAGAAAAATAAATTAAAACAAACAAACAAACCAAAACCCAACCAACAAAAAAAACCCAACCCAAAACCGAAAAAGCCCCCATAGAAACAAAAACAATACAGACACAAACCCAAGCATTCAACTCTAAGTGAAGTCTTTCTTTAACAAATAGATAAATATGACCATATCTGCTTCAAAAAGTAAAGTTAACAATGAGATCACTTATGCTGCCCACACACTGCTTCCTGCAAAGCGGCAAACATGATACAGATACAGAAGAAGAAATTCTGTCAAATTTCATGTGGTTACTGTTGCTTGGGAAACCACTTCCTTGGTAACTACATTGCATTCTCAGCACGACTCAGTATCAATTTCTCTGTGGCTCTGAGAGACACAAACCTGCAGAATAGTGTGAAGTGAGAACAAGAAAAACAAAAAAAAAAAACAATAACAAGAAAGCCAACCTGAATAAAAAAGGAGAGAATGACCAAAAGATTTCTTTTTGCTGTTTCAAATGTGTCTAAATGAAAAATAATGTAATCAGAAATCTATCTGGAAGTTGTTTTTAATATTGTTAATATTGTTGGAAGAAAAAATCATTGATATATGTCAGAAGGTGTGTCTTGAATCCTAAGTGAGAGGTTGGAGACAGGTTCTTGTGTGGCTCTGGAGAATTGGCTCTGTGCCTGCTAGGGAAAGTTGGCTGTCACTGGTGTTTTCTCTTTTCCAATTTGTCAGGACATTTGTTGCTGAATCCACATTATAAAATGCAGTTTAAGAAAAGATCTGTTAAGAAAAACTCGTTAGTATTTTAAACATAATTTCTAAAGAAAACTGTTGTAAGAAGAAGACATAAACCTTAGAATCCTTTCTCATACTGCTCCAGAAGAAGAAGTGGCTCTGGGATGCTGCTGCTAGAGCAGCAACAGTTTCCTTACTGCTAAAACACAGCAATCTCTCTTTTAGAAGTATTGATTTTAGCTCTTTGCATAGAATGCAAAATTCGACTTATCCATTGTTTCACACCAAATTCTTGTCTTCTGCTTACCTGGACCTCTAACTTCTCTTTGACAACAGGCATGTAAGCTGTTCAGCACAGTTTTTGTTCATGGATTACATATAGGAAATTTAATATTTATATGAAATAAATAGAAGAAATGCTCAAGTTATAGCACCAGCATAAAGGGTGGCAAAAAGGAGGCATCATGACCTCTCTACTTCTTCCATTTATATTAAGTAGCTTAGGACAAAGTGACTCTAAAAAAGCATGAAAATAAATAAGGATACTAGAGAAATATAAATAACCCTCTTAGTGCAATGAATTATTCTTTTTATGTTTTCCTGTTTAAATGTATAGATTTCTATCTGTACATAGACATACACAGGCTTGCCTTATCAATGACAGTAATAAATCAGTTTTCTACTTTTTTTCAGGAAAAAATATAACTGGCTGAGATTATTTTTTTCATACAGAAGGAGCATCAGCAAAAACCATTAATAGTGTCATTTTAACACCTTTAGTTCAAGCATGCCTTCCACCCACACTCCAAATGGCAGAGGATATACGTAAAACACCTCTTCCAGGAATTCGGGAACTTTTTGAGTCAATGCAAACATTGGTGCTAAGCTGTAATAATATACTCATCCCATTTCCTGATGCTGTTTCCTGGATTAAATACCAGGACAAAGCAAGAAATCTGAAAATTAGAAGAGCCTATAATTTGTTCTCTGGAAATACAGAAGTTTGTATATCTGCTCTGGAGTACGTGGCTATGGGGAGAGGGCAGGAGGATATCCCTGGAATACTAGAAAAGATATGATGGAGAGATGGGATAGATCTGGATAACAACAATGGAAAGGGCACTCTCATTGTTGACTACCTGGGTCAGCACTAGTTTCTCTTAAAGTATAGTGTCTTAATTCAGAAAAACAATTTAGGAAGCCCAGAGGAGTTGAACTGATTTTATATTGTGCTACTGTTCTCAGGTAGTTGAAAAACTTCTTCGGCATATGTTACTGTACTTTGAGAATGAAAAACAACAGTGGGAAATGCCAAGTCTTCCACATTGCTGAGATAGCACTTAAAATGCTTTGGCAGTACTCCTTCCCCTCCCTGTGAAGTTTAGTTACTCTGTCCAAAAGCACCAAGTAGCCATTAGGATCAACATTCTTTGGACACAGATGCCATGAAAGCTCTAGACTTGAATGTGAAGTTGTAGGTCTCCTGGTGCATAATTATTGTTTCCAAACTATTGGATGAAAAGCAGGAAGTTACATATATGTAAAAACAAACCAGACAAAAGAATTCCAACAAAAGTCACAGTCAAAAGCACCAAGTGAATTGGGATAACTCAGGTTTTCTGTTAGTTTTGGGTTTTTAAAGGAATTTTTCAACAGTTACATAACCCAGAAATGCACATGTAATACTTCATTCTTCTCCTGTCAGCATTGCTGTACTAGGAATTTAAATATTGCAGTCAGACTACTTCCTTAGTTTAGATGAGAGAAAAATTGTTGTGTATATCATGTTAATGTGTAAACCACACATAAACACACTTGTTTACCATTGTGACTTCATATCTAAATTTGTGTCTTGTAAAATAATTACTTATTAAGACAATAATGTATTAATAATGTATAAGCTTTCCTAAACAAAAACCTTGCTTCTGTGCCTAGAGTTTATTGAATATTTGATTGTTGAAGTCACAATAAAAAAAAAATAAAAATAAGGTAAATATTAAAAACATGTGAAAATGGGCATCCAATGGATGTTAAGCTGGTACCTTGCAGCCTGTTTCAGAAAGCACCATGCAAAACAAATAAAACCCAGGGTGAGATCAGTATTTCACATTATCAATTTCTAGCTCAACAGAGTGAGCTACTGCAAAATCAGGGTTCTAGGTTTTGCTGAGCCGTTGTCTCTCAGAATCAGTCCTCCTCAAGAAAAGCCCATTTAATCAGGAAGGGTTAAATTCCAAGAAATACTTTAGACAAAGAAAAGGTTGGGAAAAAACCCAACCTGATCTTAAAAAAGACTTTTTTAATTATCTCACAGGATCAAAGTCTCTGTCACTCTGCCTTTAAATAGATAAATACTGCTGCCTCTTGCATATTGTTGGCTTGATTCAAGGAAAAACATCTGTCTTTTTAAAAGTCAGAGTTTGTATATTTGATTTCTCAGAGGATTCAGTTATGTCTACAGTCTATGGGACTGAATTGAGATAATTATTCTTGCCTTTCATGCATTCATTTACAGGCACATGAGGTTTTCTGTGAATTTTTAAGTATGTTTGCCATACATCTGAGGGAGGTATTCTTTTTACATGGAATGTGTAACAAACTTGCACTTATCTTTTGCCATGGTGCAGATCAAGGTACTAACTTGTTACCTCACTGTGCAAGAGATACTGGATTTTTATGAGATTAAGCACAGTGCGATTAAACCTATTTCAAGTTGAGTTTTTGCCAGCGTTCATCTGTGAAGTGTTCCAAAGCATTCTCAGAAAGTTCTTATGGCTCTTCAATATTAGAGTACATGGATAAATTTTCAAAAGAAATGTTTTCAATATATGAGGTTCCTGTGAACGATTTTTGCACACTCAGTGTTATTCAGAGAAAAACTGCTGGAATATCAGGACCTGTAGTCAGACCAAGGATTTACAAAAAACAGGAAAAAATACCCATCTCTCTTGTACTTTTGACTGAAGTGCTAATTGCTGGGATATTGGTATTCTGTGCCATTTCCCATACTTCTTTAAATATGCATCAAACTAATGAAGGGTGATTTGGAACATCTCCCATGACGTTAATGAATCAGGAAGAACAACATCTCAAACCTTGGGCTCCCAGCAGCCAGCCCATTGTTGTTCTCTGATGTTTTCACAAACTTAATTTGCATGGTCTTAATTTGTTTCGATTGAGAATACAGAACAAATGTCAAACCCCTCTAATTTTAACAGAGGTTCCATTTTTCAAGCAGGTTTCCCTACCATTTTTGAAGGTTTTCCTATGGCCCAGAGGACTCACGTTGTCCTAGACAAAATCCAAACACAGTGCCATGGAATATAGCTCTCTCCAAACCAGTATAAATGGGCAATTTGTCTAAACTCTGATTAAACCTTTCCCTGGGGCTGCAGGGAGCCCAAGCACAGTCAGCTCCAGGCAAGGATTGATTTGCAGAGGAGCATGCTGTCCCATTTAGGCCAAACCAAGACCCTGTACTTCCAAATATCCTTCTAAACCTAGGCAAGGTCGGTGGCACCTTTAAGGAATCGAGAAAAAAAACAAGGAAAGTCCAGAGAAAAACAGTGGACAGTGGGAGCAGCTATTACAGTGGAAAAGCAGGGAAATTCCAAGGAAATATCCACAGTCTTAGTAAGACTCATTATTTGCAGTCCACGGACTCACCTCTTCTGATACTTGCACTTCACACCCACACCACATCTCTTCTCTCATGTCTCCCCAGTAAAATGAATTTTTGTATTGCAGCAACTCTGTTGCCTCTTAATTCCCTTTGGATTCCTTCCCACTTACAGTGTATGTTTTATATCCCTCACTGGATAAGTTTAAGGTGAGGAAATGTAGTTGCTGTCATGTTGTGCATGCATGTCATGGTCATGTCATACATGTCCTTTTCCCTCATGTTTTTCATCCACCGCTCTATTAATTATCACAACCCCCATGACTACTAGTAAGGAAAAGTAACTAGTTTTTCTGCTGTTACTCACTGAAATGCAACTGAACTGGTGTCGCTTTTAGCAGACAAGTTTTCAAAAAAATAGTGGCAAGAGATTAGCTTAAAGCATTAAAAAATAAAAGGTTTCTCTTAATGAATAAAAAATTGACACCCCAGCTGGCACAACACCCCCTGGACTGAGCCACCTGACCATTTCAGCCTCCTCTCTCCTAATCACCAGGATATTCATGTGACCACAGTCTCAAAGATCTCTTCAGTGCATATTTGTGTCCCACAATATCATAGGCAGTGTGTGTCAAGACCATCACAAGTGACCAAATAATTTTATAAAGCAAATACTTTAAAGCTAATGAAAATAAGGGTGCAACTAAAATGTTGTGTCTATCATAAGGTTACTTGCTTTTTGTTTTCAGCTTCCTAAATAATAGTGGCTCTCTGACATTGTTTATGATACTTCTGTTAACAATTGTAATACAACCAAATGCTGAACGTACAGCCAGAGTCAGAGATCTTTCTTCTCATGTTTTACAACTTTAGTGGCATCATTAGTCAGGTAAAGAGAGGAAAGAGAGTGAGATACAACAGAGATCTATAAAGTTATAAGTATTATTAGAAAGCTTAACAAAAATACTTACTCTTTCTTGTAACAAAATGACTAGGATACAAATTCAAACCAAAATTAGAACCAACTTCACACAAACTGAACTATGGAGATTATTGCTAATTCATGGCATTGATCCAGTTTATATGGATTCAAAAAGTACATTTATGAATTTATTGAATGAAAACTGGGAGAAGTACAGCT
This sequence comes from Sitta carolinensis, assembly GCA_032173965.1. Taxonomy (NCBI): domain Eukaryota; kingdom Metazoa; phylum Chordata; class Aves; order Passeriformes; family Sittidae; genus Sitta; species Sitta carolinensis. The sequence continues at coordinate 7,030,282 of CM063294.1, read as the reverse complement.
TTTCCTTTACTACCCCTAAAAAGTGGCAACTCTGTGATAATATATTGACAGACGAGGGACCTGAGAGGTAGCTAAGACAGCAGTTATTAAGATGGAGAACAGCAGCTGCCTGAAAAATCAAGTAAAAATTGATTCTTTCATGCAGCTCCTGCCAAAACAAGAGCAAACCGCAATGCAATGCGTTGCTTGTATGAAAAAACTAGCTTGAAATTTAAAACCTAAATCCCCAGAAAATGCACAGTGCTTGAGGCTCTGATTCACGCTTTTGCAGATAAGTAGGCTTTTGTTTCAGGTAATGGAACTAAATGCTTGAACTCAGAGTTTTGCCTTAAATACAGGTTTTTTCTTCAAATAATATAAATTGTTCTAGAAACTTCATTTTCTTGACATTGGGATGACATTCAACTCAGATTTCCACAAAATTGAGTAGAGATAGTCTAGTCAAAAATAAAAGTTTTCTCTCAATTATTCCTCTTATGCCACATTAATGTGACACTGTAAATACAAAATATACCCGTAATTTTAGGAAGCACTTGTATGAACAATACACTTAATTATGTTACTTGTATTGATCTTGAAGTAATCCCAGTTGCATTGAATTTTCTGTACCTTTATCAATGAAATGAAATCAGCAAAATGAACGATTTGATTTTGGAGCAATAATTTATAAACAGACCACTCCTTATTTTTCTTGTTTTGGGTTTTTTAAGAGGTCTGTTGGAACACTGTGTACTGTTTAAACAGCCATCGGATGCCAAGAGAGACTTTCCCCTTTAGCTGCAGCCTCAAGCCCTGCTGGTACTGACATACACCTGGGGTCACGGTGGTGGGGTCACAGCACAGACCTGCCCTCAGCTGATTGTCTCCACCTGCCCCAGGCACCTTCTGCAAAGCTGATGCTTTCCAATGGTAGGAAACTACTACACCCAGCAAAAGTGAGTATGAACCCAAAAATCTCATTCCCTTTTACAGTAGTGAAAAGGGTCCTTTTTAATATTCTTCTGGACTATTTTAAATACTTGCTGTGGAATCATCAAATCTAGTCAAGTAATGAAAAGAAACTGGTGTTTCCAAGTCTGACAAGACCTCTAATTAGATTGTTGAATTATTTTTCTATCTAAGAGTACCCCAAACAAGAACAAAAACCAGTTAGTAATTACAGTCTACATTAACCTTTACCACTCAAAAGCTAACCCATGAACACTCTGGTTCTTCATTAAAATCAGCTTTAAAAAACTTTTTTATGAACCTCCAGGTTATGCATGAACTTTCCTGAGGTCCAGCTGATCAAGTAGAGCTCCTTATCTTCCCGACTCCACACAGCCTACAAAATTCAGATTTTAAAGCCTCAAAACTTTTTACCCCAGACTCCTGACATTTTCACTGACTTAATTTGAAATGGTGATATGTATGTACATTTATTTGACCCTCACTTGTGTGTATCTTCTCCCTAAAATACTGTAAAGTCAAAAGAAAGTTGCAAACACCACTGCATAAACAGGGTTTTTTTTATGCAAGCACAGAAAGGATAATATGCAAGCACAAGCAGGATAAGTGTTTGTTAGAGAATAGGTCTTAGTGTGTACTTTAGTACCACTTCAAGTCTTCACATGAACAAACCTTATTTAGCCCTCACATTTTGAAAATGTGTTTTAAATTTAACTGAATACAACTCTATTGTGCATTGCTGGTAACAAACCCAACTAATTTAAATCTATTTTAAAAATCAGGAGACAGGACACATGATGTCACAGAAAGATCAGGATAACCATTCTTAGTTTGAAAATTTAAATTAAAACATTGGGATATATGATATTCTCTCTTTTGAATAGTGAAACAGCAGGAGCATTCAGAGACAGTGAGGAGTCCTCCTTCCCCTGGATTCTTTAACTCCACAATTCTCTTCTAAGAAGAGAGATTGTCCTCTCAGGAAGGACTCCAAGAGAAGAAGAAGTGCTAAGAGTGGGGACAGCTTGATATTTACTGTTGCAAAAACTACCACTGTACCATAGCCCAGCATTCAGCTAAATACAAGAAGCCAAGACATCTGGAGGAAGAGAACTTCCATCACCCATCTCTGCCTGACTGTACTAGCTGGAAAGCAAACCAGTGGGTGATTCCAAGTCAGAACTACAGTTTAGTAGGAAAAATAAAATAAAGTCAGATAACACTGGCTTAACCTGACAGAGTCAGGATGCAAGCCAAGAGCCTGTGGGTCAGGGGTGCTAGCAGTGTGATTACACGGTGGCTGCAGTCCTGTTGAAGGGACAGATGTGGCTCTGTTGAAGCTCTGAGCCCGTGGAAGGGTCTGGTTTTCCTCTCAAGGTCCAGTGGTGGTTATTAAGCCCTTGTCCTCTGACAATCCAGTGGAAAAGGCTGCCCGTGGTGTTCCAAACCTCAGATTAAATCCAGGTAGGAATTCTTGGCTCCTCCCCCTGGGTGGAGCACCTCCCAACGGGATGCTGTGATTTTATCAGCCGTGCAGGGACACTGTTAGTGCAGATGGCCCCTTCAGAGGGAGTGACCAGGGATGAGTCAGGGAGAGATAAGGAACACGGCCCCATCTGTTTTACCAGCTTAGGAAGATGAATAGAATTCACACTTTTGGTTACATCTTACACTGTAAGACACTGTCCAAGAGTGGAAATGGAGTTTATGGCCCAGAAGAGTTCATTATCACAGTACATCCATTCCATGGTTTTCAGGACCAGTGGATGCCATGCCATTTTCTCAGGACAAAAATGAATTTAATTGAACAGAATGGAATAGTTCAGTTAGAAAGGACCTACAGCAATCATCTAGTCCAACTTCTTAGCTTGTGTGCAATCACTTAGGACCAAGGAGATATTTTTGGCCTGAAAGGAATAAAATTGTTAGTGACCATTTTTGACCATCTTAAGATGCTTTAGAAAAAATTCAAACCAGAAAATTTTCAAACTTTCCTGCCTCTTTTCTTCCATATGTTCAATTATAAATTTCTATGGAGTGGAATATATTATCAGCTATTTAACCCTGTCAAGAAGCCATATCAATTAATAGCATAATTATGTTATTTTTTTTATTATAAGTAAGCTTTATGAAGAATTCCTGTGAACGTACCTCTTGTGGATAGTAATTTATAGTACATAATGTCCTGAAGGCATTTAAGTGGAAGTCTGCTCCCTTTCTCCCCTCTTAGAGGGTGACAATTTAACATGGAATCAAAGACTTATGTTTGTTTTTTAAAATGTTAAAAACAGGGTGGAATTTGAAGGATTCTTATTTCATTAACAAAAAAAGGCAAAAAGCTTTTAAAATTTTCTCATGGGGCACATTTGAAAACTATACAAGTAAATTGCCATTATCTGTATGTTAGGATAACTTGTGCTTTACAGTCTTTTCTGTCTATTTGCTGTGCAAACTGCTTAGGAGCAGAGGAAACCATAATCTCCAGGAGCCAATCTGCCACTGTTGTCTATGTAGTCTGATAGAATTTACATGGCCTGGCAGAAAAAATTGCCCTTTGCCTGCTTTGTCTCTAGGGGAATTTGGAAGTATGTCCAAGTTTTATAAAATAATGATAATCGCACAATACACCAAGCACAAATAACAGATTTTCTAAGGCCTTTTCTAAGCAAGTTAAGTCTGTGGATAAACAGAAGATAACAGATAATACTTAAAAGAAGAGGAAAACCAACCCATCTATGCATCAAAGTTAAACTGGGTCACTCTGCAACGTAAAGCACATTTTTAGTGGATATAAATTTAGCAGCTCTCTGCAGCATTATGCATGACAGCTGTCTTGTGATATTTCAAGTATAGAACAGGTCCCTGGAGACACCATGTAATTTATAATGGACTAACCATAATGAACCATAGCAGTCAGAAATGGAACTGGTTCCAATGCAATAAGGAATGTTGGTCTACTTGTCTTGTAGGAACATCATGTTGAAGATCTCACTTATCTGGGCTCACACAGGAACAGTGGGGAGGTCAGTTTATTGGTCACTAGAAAGGAAAAAATCAAAACAGAAAATCTCATGTTTGTCTAGAGTAAGAACTTAAAATAAAGAAGGTTCACAATACACTTTTCCAGCACACTAATCACTAGCAACCCTTTTCTCCAAGTGCACAGCAAATGCCTTTCTGCTGTTTGTGCTGGCAATGCTTTATCATAATTGGTGCAGTAACAAAATCCAGTGATACCTGCAGGGCCAGGGGCTCTGCCTTCCTCAGCTGTGCTGCAAATTAATTAGGCCCCAGCTGTCTACAAAGGCACTCTTTATTTGTGATGTATCTGTTTCTTCGTTATTTCACAGGGTCCTTGCAGGTAGACAGACTGTGGGTGTCTATTTGCCCTATTCATGGCTACCAGGGACTCATACCTAACAGCCTGCACAGAGTGTGGGAAATGATAAGCAGATTAAAGATGCTCTTTTCCAGAACATAAGAACATATTTAGCATATTCATTCAGTGCAGTCATCTGCACACCTTGTAATTAATGAAAATTTAGGTTAACCTCTTGCTTTTCGAGGCCTGGAAACTTCATTTCTATATCATAATTTCTTAAAAACCTTTGATGACATGGGAAATTATTAAAGATATTAACACGATGAGAGTTTCACTTAACATTCTCCCATTCTGACACTTGTTCCTTCAAAATAACAGTAACAAAGGGCTCTTGTTACATAATACTTTGCAGTTACCAATTAATGATATAATTAAGGCACAGGTATAACAATACTATTAGTGTGATAGAGAACATCTAATTCAACAATAGTGGAGGTAAAGTGTCTAGGAGGGAAGAAAGAGGATGCCACACGGGATGCAAACCTGAGGCAACTCCCAATGTGGTAGCAGGCTTACTGTGTCTATCAAACAAATGTTTTTGGAAATCCCAGAACTTCTTTCCAAATTCACAATATGCCAAAGCGATGTTAATCTTAATTTAATTCCGCATAGCGAAGTGTCAGTGCTTGCACACAATTGTCATCCTCTTTCAGAGCTGGCTCTCAAACTCAGGCATTTTGCCTCTGCTGAAGAATGGTTCAGGGACATTACAGTTTGACTTTTTTTATTTTCCAATGTCCATATCATTTTATTTCATTAGAATTAAATAAGTCACTTTAATTTTTGCAGAAATGAGCAAAGCAAACTCTCTTCTCAGCAGTGTACAGTTTTTGCATAAACTGTAGTTTCTATTTCAACAATATGCATGACTGCTTGCAAAATCTAGGCAAAGCATTTTCATTTACAGGGCAAGAGATTTGTTTTGTTATCTCAGATTTTAAAAGAGAAAGTTCTTCCCCCTTCCTCCACTGATACAACTGCTCAAATATTTCTCAGGGTGCACACAGTAAACAGAAATAGGTGCTTAACACCTTCAGAAATCCATTGGACAGAGTTAGGGGAGCAGGATTTGGTATTTGCTTTCAAATATTGTCAAATGTAAAATACACATCTAGGGAGAATGTAAGGATATGGATGCTGGATGTACTTCCATGAACACCAGGAGGTGTTATCTCATATCCCTTTCCTATAAGCAAACTGAAATGGGAAAACCCAGGTGATGGATGGCTGGTGTGCAGTTAAAAGACAGGGAAACATGTTATGCCAGAGGAGCAGGTAGTATTTACATTAAAATCTTGCAGAATGAGTAAGGAAACAACCTTTTATGTTTCTTCCTTTTGTCTGGACCTCGTAGAAAGCTTCCCCCATGCCTTTCTCATATCCTTAACTAGTTTGAATGTCAAACCTTTTCAGTAATTGCATTGCTTTGGGTAGTAATGAAGGCAAATAAATAATGCTTAACTTTTCTTGAAGAGATCTAGAGACCCTTCCAAAACCAATTTAGGCTTGCATTTTTTACTGGAATTAGCCAAAGTCATCAGGCTAAATTTCCAAACTTGTCTAAGAAAAAAAGCCCATTAAATTAAGGTTGGGGAAGGAGAAAGAAAAAGTTTATCCTTCCTACAGTCTTAAAACATTCTAATTTTAAATGATGTTATGAGTGGGAGAAAAATTAAGAAAATAAATTAGGTGATGCATGTTGCACTTCATGGCTGCTTGAGAGAATGGGAAGGAATTTGCTGGATTTGACCATACAGGGTTTTTGTTTTTCTTTTGGTACTGGGTTTTTTGTTTGGTTTTGTTTATCTTTCCTCCTTTTTCTGTCCAGCAATTTTTTTCCTGTCTGTTTGGCACATATTTTCAATTCAGATATCTTTTGAATGATGACTAACAACAGCGGCAATAAAAAACAAGATTTTTTATAACCTAAAACACAGAAGGACATCAAAACCAATCCAATTTGTCTGCAAATCTTGCAGATAAATCTTGCTGTCCTGACATGTAGGTTTTGATCTGTTTATTATCCACATTCTTTCCCCTGTCAATGTCTTCTCACCTGAAGAAACAATTTCTTTGCATGACATGGAGGTGGAAATATCACCCTCGGTAATGGAAGTGCACTGACCCTGCCATGACCACATTAGCTTTTGTGCTGTGGGTTTATCACTGCACATCCTGCCCTTTTTGCTACTGTCAAAGAGCATAAGACAGGACTTATTCCTGTCTCCTGCATGACATTGCACTCCTGTGCTGGCCTGGGATGTCTCTTCACAGCATCTTCATAAGCATCAATGCCATGAAATTTCAACAAAGGGTTGAAGATGAAAGACTGACATGATCAGTCAGACTCTTCAGAAATGATCTTTGGGAGTGTTTATCAGGGAGACCTCAAAGGTCACAGTCCAGTGTCAGTGGGCTTAGAAAGCAGCAGGCTTCAGAGGAATCAGCCATGCTGGGAAATGTGAGCTCGTGTCACCATAAATCCCCTCAGTTACACACAGAGCTCTGCTCAAGTCCCATCTGAAAACAAAACAGCAACAAAACTGAAAACAGGCAGTTTACATGATTGAGTTTGTAAAGTGTTTGTAAGGGAACTTAAGCAAGCTTTGTTTCTGTGGCTTTATTTTTTTCCAAAAAAGAGAAAATTTTAAAAAAGTGGTCTCAGCTGGAAGCGTGCCCTTAGCCATTAGAGTGCCAAAATGAATGCAGTATGTCAGCTCTGACAATCTGTCAGAAAGAGAGAAAAAAAATACTTTCGTTCCAAGAATAAGATGTATTCAAAAGTTCTGCCCTAACATTGAAACAAGCACCCTCTCCCCAGAAAACCTGGCTCAGAGTCTCAGCCAAGGGAAGCACATCTCTTTTTATATAAGCAATTTGCATCACCTGAATAGCCAACCCATGTTATTTCTTGACATAACCATATATTTTTTTTTATTTTTTTTTAATTTATCCCTTGATTAGACTAATATGAAAACCATAATACATGAGTCATTCAGATATCCCTCAAGAATAACAAGCATTATGGATTAATAAAGTCATGCTGGTCATTAATTTTGATAACCATGGAATTTATGTTAGTAACGTACTTGCTATGTAGTTATAATATATTTATAACATTTACTCACATGCAGCAGTTACAATGTGTTAAATGCCAGTTCCCATTATTTTACTGTTTCACAGCTGTTCAGTATTTGACAGATGCAGAATTTCATTCTTTAAAATACTCATCTTCCTTTTATAAATTAAGAATGGTGGTGTTAGATAATTTCTCTCATGTTTTGTTAATTTTAGATTATCAAGATATATTCAACAGTACAATTTATCCATAAGAAGTTGCTATTAAGGTTTCTAATTTGCAATCCAGTTAATTGAATGAAGGAGAGGCCATGTTACACATGCCATGAAGTGTTAAACTCAGAATAAAGGAAATAAATTAGTCAAATACCCTGTAGTACTAGCCTTATTTTTGTACCACTTGATTTGATATGACTTCTGTTAGGATGTGATAACATCAAATGCACTTATGAACACAGACAAGTGAAATAGCAGATAGACATTTTTGATTTGGTAACAATACTCACCAATTGATATAAATATTTTTAGTCTCTGAAATCATGAACCAGTCAAAGCTGAAATACTTTGCTTCCTAGCTTGTAATGATCTTGAAAATAAGGGGCAACAGTATATCACAGAGCTGTAACAAAGCAACTGTGTTGACATTTCAGTCGTTTTTCAGAACTTTGCTCTCCTTTTCAGAAGCTGCAGAGGAAGATGTATTTTAAACAGTGAAGGAAGAAAGTCATATTTGAGCTTTCCTTAACAGTCTGGAATATTTTAATTCTCATGTTCTGTCTCCTGACAGAGTCAGCATCCTGCACCCAGCATCTCCTCACCTCAGTACCATCTGTAAGACTCGAGCCTTCCCATCTTCAACCTCTGCTCCTTCTCTGCAGAACTGGTGCCCTTTATCCACAGAAAAGAGAGACAGAACAGATCAATCATTAAAGCAGTGCTCTGGTGGGGCTGGTGCAGAGAACAGCCAGGTGGACAACTTCAAAAGGAGTTACCAACTGCTGTCTGCATTTCCAGACAAAAATGAGAATTTGGCAGTTTTAGCCTTTGGCAGCCTTTTGTCTGATGGCCATTTGTTCCCTTTTCTGGTGCTCCATCTGCTCTCCCTGGGAGGATCCGCCAAAGAATCAACTGCAGGCATGTGCAGCTAAAGCTCCCCATAAACACCCTGGAATATCCCCCATGCAGGAATCCTTGGGCTTTGGAAACACAGCTATGGATTTCCTTTTATTAGAGCTGTGACAGCAAGCAAGGAAAACTCAAGACACTAGCAGTTCACTCAGCACAGCCAGTAAAAAAGTGTAAGTCTGAAGTATATTTAAGGCTCAAGATTCCACTAAGACAGAAAGAAGCAGCAAAACCAGACCTGTATCTGGATATTTTACTTCTTTGGAGCACAATGAGAGGCCCAGCTTCCAGTCCCTGCTACAGCCCTGTCCAAAGCAGTCAGAGCCTCTCATGACCATGCCTGACTGCCCCCTCCTCTGCTCATCTTGAATTGATCTTCAACGGAACCACTCCAACAGGAAAAATTAAATCCACCATCCTGGAAGGGACAATAATTTGTCATCCAGAATCTCTCCTGTTAGAGCCTGAGTAGGAAGGAATGAAACTTGGGACTTCCATATCTGAAGTCCACATGTTCAGATTTAAGACTATTTACTGTAAAAGGAGATACCATGCCCCTGCAAACATACCCTTCCATATTCCTCTGAGGGGGACACCAGCAACTCACCATCAGTAACAGACTCATGAGAGCTGGCTCTGAGGAGGTGCTACTGAACTGCCAAGATTTTTCAGCTGCTGCCCCTCCTCTCAGCATTTCCTTACTGACCAGCACCAGGCTTCTCACTGTACATTGCTTTTTGCACTCCCCAGACACTCAAGTCCCCCAAAGGCTGCACAAGGCAAATTAACACCTTATGGTTCCCCCTTCCCATCCTACACCTACGTTTCAGGGCCTCTACACCCAAATTCTGAGTCCCTTTCTGACCCAAACTCAGAGTTATTCACTTCAGATGAGAACTGAAATCTTCAGCTTTGAGAAAAGAGCCTGCCCAACATAACACAACTACATGTACATATTTTAGGTTTTCTTTATTTATATTTTTAAATTCAAGAATTACACACTAGCCAACATTATTATATATTTACATGCTGAAACTGGCTGCAATAATTTTAAATTCAAGAAAATATCTCTTATGTGCTACTCATTTACAATCATCATTTTACTACCTCATATATCCCAGAGGTTAGCAGTCCTTTTGAGAAAGACATGAAGATCTGATGCAATGATATCCACTAGTATTTTGCATTTTCTAGCCATTGGAAAATGTGCATTATGTGCATATAAGAAAGGCTACAAGGTCATTAGTAAGGCTGATGATTACTACATTATGAAATAAATAGTACTAATAAAAGATAACTCAGAACTGTGCAAAGACAGTACTAACAGAACCATTTAAACACCCATGCCAATAAAAACGTGATAGAAGTCAAATCATAGGCAGTTTGTCAGAATTAATCATGTTTCAAATGCTCTTTTTGTCTTCAACTGAAAGTAACAGGACAGACCATGAACCATACAGCCTGGTGAATATCTGCCGAATGACAGGAACAGTGAAAACATACAAAATGCTATCAAATTTGAATAGATGACCTCATGTCTGAAAAACATTAAAAAAATACAACCCTTAGTATGAAAGTAGAGGTGAGATTTTTCATCATTTAAGTTTCATTTTTTTTGTCAAAGCACTTACAAAGAAAATAATTTTATATTTATGAAATGCTAGTGTTGCATATTCTTGTAGAGATGATCTATTTCAATTTTATATAATGGATATTTAAATTATTAGCATTTTTACAAAGTAGAGTAGGGCAGTCTTTTTGATCAACAACATTCCATTTGCTTCTTAAAAATTTAGACAAAGTTCCTAGTGCATTTTACTAAGCTTTACCTTTGGTGTTAAGCAGTGACTTTATAGATTTCCCTTTTAAACAATTTCTAGAGTGAAGATTCTTTGGCTTTGGGGACTATGCTATCTAATGACAGTCAAACATCCTATTTTTTTATTTTTTTAAAGAAAAATATAAGCTTACTATTAAATACCGTAAGAGACAGATTTCAGAATCAGACAGATGCAATATGCAGGCTTCTGTAATGAAATCGCCGACAGCTGAATTCTCACTTTCCCTGGACACCTTCACCTCTCCACTGCCTGGAGCAACACAAAGGTGCCTCGGTGTAAGTGAAAACCAGCCCCTGTTTGTTTTGGCTGCTCTGAGCACTGAGTGTGTGGCCCGAACGTTTTACCCATACAAAAGGATCAGCTGTGCCAGCAGGAACATTGCCATGGTGGCTGTTTTACACTACAGCACTTCCTGTACTATTTGTTATCTGGAGTCCAAATCTGTTTATGCAAAAGGGTGTTTAAATTACTCTGCTAGAGCACTGCAATTATTGTACTCAGTAAAAAAAAACTCACTAAACAAATACTGTTATCTATTGACTGCTCATTTACAGCTTATTTAATTATTTACATAATTTTAGGACACATTAACCTAAACCATAAGTAGAATTAGCTTTTTGCCTTACCATAAAGTACAAATTAGAAGTTAAAAATGTTTAAGAAATCTGATAATATTTACACACGTTCAGCTTAAGTTATGGTTGCTCACATTGTATGTTCTATGTACACATAGCAAAATGTTTTGATCACTACTGATATAGTATTGTACCCTGGCCATTCCACCCTAGATTATTTTCTAGAAATAGTTACTATTTTGCCTTTTTTTTTTTTTTTTTCTTGGTTCTCTAAGGAATTTGTTGGTTTTGAAAACTTACTAGTGGACAATGCTGTTATAAAAGAGAGAGAAGAAATAGGCAAGCAATGTGAGGACTAGTCTAATTCCAGATGCAAGGAGGTACAGTACTATCATCATGTCAAACGGTGCAATACTCCAGACGAATCATAAGCATTGATCTGCTGATATAGAAATGCCCAGTTACCCTGTAGAGTAAGTTGTTTGGTTTTTTCCTAAATGCATTAATCTTTTTTTTTTCTTTTTTTCAAAAATATATTCATACACCGGTTGATGTTCGAAACAAAACTGTTATTAGCTTATTCCTTTAACACACCAACATGTGAATGTGTGTGCATATATATGTATATACTCAGTACGTGTATATATACACACATATGTCCATACAGGCATTTGGGGTATGTCCATATGCACATACAGCTGGAAAATGTTTCACATCTGTTCACTTATGTTCAGCACTGTGTTATAGGATTGGAACACAGTCTACTAATTATAGTGAAAATTAATTGAGGTTTAATTTTAATGCATGTTTTTCTGAAACAAATAGGATATTTTCCCCAGGTGTAAGACTACCACTCATTTTCTCTATGCATTGTGCTTTTGTACCTTACAGATTTTATGTCTTTTTTTATTAGAAGGTAGGAACTCTCTGAAGAACTCTGCCACATGCTGTTATCTAGGACTCTGTTTTCCTCCCCTGGGAATGAGAAAAGAAATGGTCACAATGTCATTGCTTGAGTCTTTCTCCCCAGCCATTGAACTGCGATAGGATAGAAACATAACATTCCTTATGCAAACACAGAAATATGTTGCATGAATTTTCAGTTCTGAAAATATGTATCATACTTACTAGCAGTCATGTACAGTATATATTTACAGATTGATCTCAAAGATTTTGTTAAAACTGTGCCATGTTATAGTCATAATTCCCCCATGAATTTCACAAAGATGAAAAACACCTTAATTGCTGGCTATTATGTCTAATAGAACAATAAAATGTGCAACTATAATTATATTACAAGTTTTATCTAAATTATTAACTTTGCTAATTTGTTTATTGAAACCAACAACAATTAACATGATAAAAAATACCTAGAATATTCATTTTCGGTCAATTCTAAAGTAAAAGCAAATTTATTCTAGTTTACCTGGAGGGTAGCACACTCCATATCTCACATATGTTGGCATTTCCCACCTTCACTCAAGTATCTCAGGAGTAAGTGCTTACCTCGGGCTCGAGTTAACGCTCTTTCCTTGATAGTGCCTCACCAGCCTTTCTCACCCCCACCTTTTTATATCACAGTGTTAAGCCTTAGTACAAAATGGTAGAATCTTCCTCTTTCACTAATTTTATACATCACGTTAATAGCCAGAAGAACATAGTAAAAGCAAAAGTGCTCCTTCCCCACAGATAATTTATCTTTCCTAGTGACACCTGAGCAGAAACCAAACATTTTCTTTCACTCTCTGAATAGCAATATCAGAGAGTAATATGGCTTGTACTGTAGCTTCAGAAAAGTGAATGTGCAGTTCCAGGATTCGATCTCTGTGGTTTTTGTAATAGCTGAAGCAGTTACCAATGCAGAGAGTCAACATGTTCCCTGTAAGGATTTATAGTTGATGTGTATCAACCACAGACAGGCTGTGAGCTCCCTGCAGTCACACTCTTCTTCTGTGAAACAATAAAAGGAGCTGTCAGCAATTTCTGAAATGAAAGAAAAGCTTGTACAGAAATACTATAAGACTTGTTTCATTTAGGATAATTAATATTAGGATAATTTTTAAAGAACAGACTTTGAAGAGAAATACTGCATTTTGATATGCTCCATTTCTTAAAACTGGGAAAAAAAATCCAACATGACTCATACCTATCAGCTGAAATCCCAAGTGCATCTACAAATGTTATTGCATTGAGCATGAAATGCAGTCACAAATTAAGCATGTGAACACAGAGCAAAATTTTGACTTGGAAAGTTAATCACGTGAGGAAAACCTGTCTCTACATATTGCAGAGTCTGAGCCTGGAGGCAGTGTGTGTATGCACACAACTCCCTGGCAGGTAGGGTGTATTGCAAATCCCATCCCAGGCTCCAAAACTATCCTCTCTTATTTGAACCAGAAATAAACATGGGAAGTGGTCAAAAAAAAAAAAGGCAGAATATTTGCCTATTAGTTCCCAGAACTATTCTCCTCCTATTAGTGTTATTCACTGTCAAATGGCAGGGGGAGGAACAAAAATAAAACCACAGAAACTTGTAAGAGAATTACTCTTTTAAATTAAGAACAAAAAAATAAAAAAATACTTTATGAAAAAATATTCTAAAGATTTTTTTTAGTACCCTGAAAAAACACATATTCTAGTTTCTTTCAAAAATTTGTGTATGGGTCAGAGGTAGCATGGATGCAACGGATGTAGCTTTTGCTTCTTGAAACATTGTGTCAAACAATATTGGGGGTCTGATCTAGTAAAAGCCATCAAGAATTTTTACTTTTTATATAATTCTTGTGACTGCTGTTTTTATTACAAAAAACGTTCCACAGTGGAATAAGTGACAAAACATTTTTCGTCTAAATTATTTTTTTTCCTATTCTATTTTGACTGTAAAAATAAAGCTCAACAGAATGAAAAAGACCTCAACCTTTTAAATCAAGAAGTTTCCCAAAGAAAATCTGAAATTTTCTAGGTTTGCAATAGATATCATCCTAAAGCAGGAAACACTCAAGAGTGCACTTAAACTCTTGAAGTGATTGCTATGAATTTCTTTCCTTTAGAACGGCGCATTCAGGAAAACAAAAAGTGAAATGATATACCTGATCCATACTGAGAAAACACCCTGTCAGTCAGTACCTCTGGTACAGAAAGATGCTCAGATCTGACTGCTAAAAGAGGTACAGAACCTTTAACCAAAAGCAGGAAGCATAATGCTGGAAAGATGAAAACTTGGAAGAAATCACACAACTCCACACGACTATTTCAGACTAAGGAGTGTACAACTGACAACATTCATCCTCACCGTGTATATACATACATATATACACACACACACACACACACACACTTTTATGTACATGCAGCCTCCTGTCTCCTTGCCCCCACACTTTGTAACTGCTCTCTCACTCTCCCTGTCCTAGAGAAAGGCAAGACACCACTGGTTTCCTTCAGCCATCTACAGAATTACTATTTGGGCAATCAATTTTGGCACTTTGGACAGATTGCTCAACACAACCCAGCAGCATCTACCCATTCAGTGCTGATGCATTTTCATACTGTCCTACATTGCTCTATTGATCCCAAACACAGTCACTGTGACTGTCAGCATACGCTCTCTCTTTAAATTACAAACTAGTGCTCCTTGCTTCAGCTTCTGTGCAAACACCCAACCCCAATATTATCAGTCAAAGGTTCAGTTCTTTCAATAAATAAAAGGAAATACCTGAATATGATTAGGAAACCTCTGACCATCATCATCTTGGAAAGATGATAGGCACTACTTGTTTTCAAGTTTACACATTTAAAAAGTAAAGTGTATGTGTTTCATAAGCATGATAAGTCAGTACACTCTTTTAAGTGTTTATGCATGCCTTGGATATGTACTTTTCCTAGAATGGCATGTACTGCTGTTGAAATTAAAACTTGTTTCTCAAATGCTACTCTATAATTGGTACCACTAAACTCAAATGGCCATTAAAAAAAAAAAAAAAAAAGGAAAAAACCCAAAAAAAGAGTGAGGGACAATGAGACAGAAGTGATTTCCAAAATCCAATTTGCCTTTACCTTTAAAAAAACCCACCTATTTTGATAAGGGGATATGTCCATACCAAAACTTAACACATATACGGTTTAGCAGATACAACCAAAACATTATAAAAACAGACCGTAGAGTGGGCCAGCAACTAAGGTGTTTTAAAATAACTTTTTGTCCTGAATAGAATTTTTCCAAGTCCCACTTTTGGCTGTACAACCGATTTGAAGAGAAATCCAGTTCTTGCTTCCCTGCGTGGCTTTGTTTCTTAGTTCACATAGTAAAGCCAATAGACGATGTTGAAAAAGGAAAAAACAACGGGGAAGAAGATGCGGGACCATCGATCTATGGCATTGACATCAGTCAAGTCGGGGATGGTGATTTTCAGCTGGGAGGCGCGCCGCCGTAGCCGGCTCTTCTTCTGCGCCACGTGCCGCTCCAGCGCGTTGCGGCCGAAGCTGTGCCGGGGCAGGCCGGCCTTGCGGTACTGGATGCTCGAAGTGTCATAGGCCAGCATCGTGCTCCTAGGGTCCCCAAGCCCCATCACAGCCTCGGAGGCAGCCATCTCGTTCTTAATTTCGAGCGTGCTCAACAAAATGTTTTCGTGTGGATCCATCTGGAAGAAAGGAGAAAGGGGATTTTAGCGGGAGGGAAAGGAAGCCCAGTCGGCTGCAAACTGAAGCCATGCTGATAAGGGCCGTATCTAACATTACTAGTTTGTTGGATGTCAGCCTAAAAGACTCTAAGCGTAGCTGTGATTATATTTATTATTGTTTATCTGTGACCTCAAGGAGAAATAGGGGCAGTAGAGTGTAATGCAATCAGTGGTATTTCCCTAGACCCAATGTTCAGCAAGCACAAGCAATACCTGGAAACAGAGAACACGCTCAGCTCCTGAAGTGGGGTTCTGCCACTGAGTAGGATACCTGGGGCAAAAACTGATCTTTTTGGGGTTTTGGAAGGAAATTGGATAGAAAATGATCTGCTTTCTTTTGGTTTTTCTTCTTTCAAACAAAAGATTTGACTCTGACATAAACTTCCATTATTCATGAGGTCTCTCTGCCTCTATGAATGAGGTTCAGAGCACTGCACAAGAGAATGCACATTTTAGGTCCCCATATTCCAAACAGGAGTGCTGGTTACTTGGGGAAGGCAATGGCATAGTCTAACTATAGCTACGTGAAATTCCATGCCCCAGTACTAACAAATATAAATACAGTGCATGCTGCTGTAATAGCAGAGATCTGCAATTTCCAGCAAGGAAAAAGATATGCAGAATGTAATCACATCAAATGTACATTGAACAGTTGTTTCAATGGGTAGATTTAGGTACTATGCATTCTTTAGAGAAAATTCAGTGAAAAAAATATTAAAGAAATATTGTAGAGAAACCCCTTAGACAATCAAGAGGATTTCAAAGATAAGGAACTGAATTCCACTCTTAGGCAATCTGGAGAAGATCTGGAGTGTGGTAGGAGATTTTAAAAAGAATCCATTTATAGAAAACAAACAAAAGTTATTTAGGAAGTTCTATTTCTTTTCAGCCTTCCCTCTAAGCATGTATTTTGAATTGTATGATAACAGATTATAATTAACTAAAATTACTTAAAACAATAATAGCTAATGAGAAGCTAATTAATTACACTGAATTAGTGATGGTAGTGCAGATATACTCCAGGCCAAATAAAAGCAAAAACTGTCCCAGAGCTCCTTTAAGAATAACTCAACCACATTATTCATTTATCATGTACAGAATATATTCCGTGATTATTACTCAAAGTGCAAAAACTGTGACTTTTGTGGATTTCTAAACAATAACAGGATATTAGTATATTCCACAATATTTAGAAAGCAGCTGTCAGCAGCAGATAGCTCTCTGCACTGCCCAGTGCAGATTGTATTTGCCATTATTAAAGCCCCTGTGTAATATTTACCATGGCAAGATGAGAGAACTGGGTTTAAATCAGTTGTTTTTCAGTAGCACCCCTGCACAGTGTAATGAACAGAGAAGACACTCACAAAGGTACTTTGGACCTACTGAAACACTGTCATTTGAGTGATTACATCTGTTCAAGTGATGCACAAAAACTACTGCTGCTGAGATGACAGATTTCCCTCTCTCTCACTATTTTGTCCCAATCTGTGTGACTTTGCACCCCTCTAGTTTCACTATATTTTAGTTGTAAATCAAATGTCATGACTCAATGTGAAACAGACAAAATCTTTAATTTTTGTTTGCTTTTCATCAAAGCCACATTAAATTTTTGAAATTTGAAATTTTGAAAATAGTGTGTTAGGGAAATCAATCTTTACTTGAAAAGTGCTGGGAAAATGGGAAAGTTGACCTGGAACTCAAGAAAAATTCCTTTAAGAAGTCTGCTAACATGCTACAGCATGATATTGAGCATAGTGAGGGGACACTGTTTCTGTCCAGGAAGGCCATCAAATCGTTCTCATCTGCATCAAACAAAACTAAGGTAAGAGTAGCATTCTGCTATTGTAATTCCAACAAAAGCGTATATATGCATAACTTTCAAATAGATCTACGAAACTTCTCATGGTGGATTTCAAACATTATTTTCTAATGAGTCTATTTATTCAGAAAATTCTTTTGTGATTTTTGGGGTGAAACAAAAGGGTAATAACAAATATAACATTTTTGTTATTAGATTTCAGACCAATCTTAAGACTCTCAGGGTCCTAAAAATAAAAGAATTAGTTACAAGAACTTGGCATTCATTGATCCCAAAATGTCTAAAATCACAAGAGATAAGTCTCCTACATGAGGGGTGCAAAGTCATTTAGAAACTACATTTTCTATATTTTCATATAACCTCGAGTAAAGAAGTTTTCGTTCCAGTGACATCAGGGGAAGTTTGAGATAACATCCACTAATGTGATGGGTTTACCCCTTGGCCCAGAGCCTGGGTTATTTTCAATTCAATGTTGTGCATTCTAGGATACTATTTTTGGAAAGATTTTAGTGCCAACAATTTTTTTCACATCTTAAATCTTCTTAGGATGGATCTACTTTAAGGATTTTATCCTTTTGATCTGCAATGATATTAGAAATTTGAGTGCTCTTTACATATTTGCATACATTCTATGCAACACACATGCAAGAAAGGCTGTTTTAGTCTGCTGGAGTTAGACACAGGCATGTTTCAGCAGCATGATATCACACCAGTCAATTTTTTTTTTTCTTAATGCAGCAAAATGCTGCAGATGTCTGATAATCTTGGAAGCAGTTAGTAAGATTAGTGATGCTGGGCAGAAAAAAACATTAAGCAATATTCTAAACTATCTTCTAGGGAAAAATAGATTCTTCTGTACATATCACACTCATATCAGAGCTGAAGCACAGCATTTTTTGTTTTCCCAAGACTTTTTCAGAAGAAATAATGCAAAATACAGTAAATATTAGTGATGGGCGAACCTTCAAGTGTTACAATACCCAGGTGAACACCACAAAGTTCAGCTGTTTCTTGAGCACTAATCTGACCCTCCTCAATCTGGAATAATGCATTGACCATAAGAATAAATGGAATTTTTCATGATATTTTGAATTTCCAACCCAAAGCGGAGGGAAGGGAAGGGAAGGGAAGGGAAGGGAAGGGAAGGGAAGGGAAGGGAAGGGAAGGGAAGGGAAGGGAAGGGAAGGGAAGGGAAGGGAAGGGAAGGGAAGGGAAGGGAAGGGAAGGGAAGGGAAGGGAAGGGAAGGGAAGGGAAGGGAAGGGAAGGGAAGGGAAGGGAAGGGAAGGGAAGGGAAGGGATCTAACTCTTCAGCCTTTGTCAGAAGGTTCCCTGTCAGATTGGAGAGAGCTGGGAATGTTTTTTCCACCAAGCAGGTTCGCCCAACTCTAACCAGCACATGCTTTTGTAACCAAGTGAGCCTGAGCTAGAGTGACAGTGAACCACATTTGCTGTAAACAGCACCACCCATTCAAAAGGATCCCAAAGCGCTTTACAAGCATTAGAAAGAAGAACCACTTCACTTCCCAGTGAAGCACAATCACCTCAGAGGTGAAATGTGGTGACTGACAGTGCAGAACAACACACTTTATTTTAGTTGAGGAAATGGAGAATGTTGTAGCCAATTGAAACTATGGGGTGGGTGAGTGGTGGTGGGGAATGTTGGGTAAGCAGAACAGTTACATAAATTGGTATTTGGCCAGGTGCTTGGGGTTGAGATGACCACGCTATAAAAAAGTGCCATGGGATCTTTAATGACCATAAACGGGTCAAGACCTGAATTTTACGCCTCTGAGGATAAAAACATTAGAAAACAATGAAAGATACCTTTGTTGAATACATTTCTGGACAATGATATGTGCCAATTATTCTTCTGTCCTGTAAGTTAATAAAATCAAGACCAGTTTCCTTAGAGATAAGGCAGCTATTATCTTTCATTTAAAATTAAAGCACTGTAGGATAACAGTAGGACAAGTAATTAAAATATATAGGGACCTCTAAGCCAGCAATTAGCATGGGTACATTCTGGCTTCAGAGGTGCTATTACTGCCTTGCTCTGCTCCTCAAGGTAACATAATGTTGTGATGTAAATGTACTTTTTCCAACTGGTCATTTGACCAAGGAAGATATGATGATATGAAAACAATTATTAAAATTATTCTGGGGGGAAAGTAAGTGTAAAAGTGGTTTCAAAAGGAGGTGGAGGAAGGTTAAAAAGGTCTCTTGGTGCTGAAGGATTGTTCAACCATAGAACTAGACTCTTTATGGTGAACAGGAGAGTTCAAACTTAATGGAGAAATTCCCAGGACGAGAAAGGAAGGGAGGATGAAGATGAAGAAAAAGCAGCAGCAAGTACTATGGAAATAAAAGGTGAAGGCAGAAGCGGAGGAGAAATGACCAGAGCTCAGCAACCATGCAAGACACGGGGGTTTTTATAAATCAGTCTTAAATGTGAATGACAAAATATATGATGCAAATGATTCATTTAGAGGTCCAGGTCAAAGGGAAGAAAAGCTGACTCTGGAACCTTGAAAGTGGCTGTGACTTTTTAGATGGTCTCAAACAGAGGGAATACAGAGGAAAGCATAGAATTGTTACCATTATATATTCTTCCTGATACCTAGAAACTCCAAAATGATGGCTTTCTTGAGGAATTCATCTTACAATAATACATTAGCAACTGTAAAATACAAGGAAATTACAACTCCCACACACATTCATTAGGAATCCTCCAAGGATGACCAGACCTCTGAAACGATTAACTGTCAGTAAATCAGTTACTTGGTGATTATGCTCTGCTGTTCTGCCAAACACAGCTTTATAACACAAAAGAAATTTACACCAATGAATCGAAAAGATATAACATTGACACTGCTCCTTTCTCTTACACTGTTCCGTTTCACTGTGACCTTCAACTACAGGCCGGAACTGATGGCTCATATTATGGTAGAGTGGCTCAGAAACTGTGTATAAAATAGAGAGCAGGGATGGAATTCCTGATAGAAAAATACTTGGGAAAAAAAAGAGTTGTAAGTTAAAAAGAAATATATTTTTATTAAGTAGAGCTGCCATTAGACAACAAAATCTGGTGAGCTAAAGCATGAAGTCTAAACTGGAAGTACCCAGTCTATAACAAAGATTAAAACCTGCAGTTTGGCAGTTATATGTCCCATGAAGGGACATTCTTAAGAAATGACAGAAATAAAGATCCCTTTCTCAATGAAGACTTACACAACATGTCTAGATATATAATTTAATTTGTTATAGATGAAGACCTTTCTATCTACAGCATAGTTTCCCACCTCTTAAAAGCTGAGGTTTATTTGGAAAGCCCATAACATTCCATTCCTGAGTAGTCACAGGAGCTCCAGCAGGATCAGGTGAAAGCAGGACGTGCACTTGACGTGTGATAGGGACCTGCCAGCTCCTCAGCAAGGTTTGGCTCACTGAGTGAGAGCCCTGAGCTCTGGGGACAGCCCTGACTGCACAGGCAATGCGTGGGAGGCAGTCAGCTCTGGGTAAGCTGCTGCTGGGTTCACCTGGATGAAAAAACAACTAAACATTTTCAAAGGGCACCTGCCTAAAGCTAAACTGGTATTTTTGACATGATAAGCCAGTCTGCTGAGACAAAGCTGTAGAAATTTAGAAGAAAAAAATGCCTAATATTTCAAAATATCCATATGTGAAGCAATGTCTTTAACAATGCAACAAACAGTGCATTTCCACTGTCTGTACAAAACTCAATTTACTGCCAGTAATGTAGTTACTGTATGTCAAACCAGGCTAGCATGCATTGTTATATACTTAAGATTTGGGTTAGGCAGTAAAGAATGAGTTAGAAGACAGTAAAATTAGGTAGACTTATAGTTTCACATTGCTTCACTTGGTTCCAGGTCAGAAAATTCAGAGGAACTCTGCAAATTACAGAAAGTTTTCTTCAGGTTCTTGACCTTTTAAAGACTGAAAATCTAAGCATAGCCTGCCCCCTGCAAGAAACCTGTAAGAGTTAAAAAAAAAAGAGTGTGAGGAAAAAATACAAGAGCCGAACACGGAGCTTTAGCATTGCTATAAATACTTATAAATAAATTTCTAGACATCTGTTTTTACCTTCTGATATATGTGACTTCTTGATCATTATCTTTAGCAATGCATCGATAACTTAGTTGCAAGTATTGTAGTATTCTGGAGAAACGGTTGAAAACATAACTTCCTGCTGGTATGCATTACTTAAACATGGGATTCTGTATTTAAGGCACTGAAGAATGAGTGCCCAGATAAAATGTGAGAGGCTAAAGCATCTTGGGTTTGATGGCATTTGAATAAAACTCATGAAATATGAACTTATTCAAACTGCTGCATAGATTCCAATAAGCTTGAAGTTTATATCAATGTCTTCTCAAATACAATTTTCAGCAACCATTTTTTTATTACTGAGACATTTAGGAGGAAGCAAAGGCAGGTTATCTGGAACAGAGGACTTCTGGGATAACAATTAACAATTTAAATCCTACTGTTTCACAAAACCCAAGGTATTAGGCAGTCCAGATTCTTAGTAATACTGATCTGATGAAGTTATCTGTTATTTCTTGCTTAAAATATCATCCCATTTACAAGTATATAATTAATTTTCTTGAAGACAATATAAATGAAGAATACATCAGCAAGAATCTGCATCATAAAAGGTGTTCACTTCTCTCTGTGATAAATAAAATCAATTTTTCATCAAGCCTTTATGACAATCACAAGTCTCCCATTATGGTGTCTTACAAAATACAATTTGGCAGATATATCTAGCATCAAAAACCTACTACAGAAACAGAGCAAAATTGCTTATATAAGAGTCTCATGAAAGATAAAAAATGCATAGAGCACACAATTATCACCACAAACGGCAAAATTTCTAGGGTATAGTTTGGACATAGTTATGGTTTTGACAAATGAACTAGATGGTAAAAATAAGGCTGTTAAGTTCCTCCAGAACAGCTTCTGTAAAATTTACTAAAGATATTATTTGTCTTGCTTGAAGCCAAATATAATGTGCAAAGAACTATACAGCACATCCTTCTCATGAGGGTGGGTGGACTGAATGACAGTCTACCAGTTTCATATATCTGACCATGATATCCTCACTTGTCAACAGATTTAGGCTTGTGTTTTTGGGGAAGATATAATTCTTGGTCCCAACCCAAAGACAAAGATGTTCAGAGACAGCAAGAGGTCCAAGGATAAAACTGCAACTGGAGAGAAACTGCAACTAATTCAACAACGACAAAAGAGCGAAAAGAAAATTCCTGAGATATTTCTACGGAAAATCACTGAGAAAAATTTGCTACAGAGAAAATAAAGATGAATTTCTAACATTTTATAACAAATGTCTGAATTAAAAACAATCCAGAAAAGTATTTCATGTGATCAGTTCAGTGATGATTTAGAAGCCTGAAACAGAGACAGTTCCACAGCTACAGATACTGCAAGGCTCAGAGAACTAGTCCTGACAATATTATATAAAGAAAAAAGTTTTCTTCTTTAAAGTTATGAAAAAAAACCTGCCTAAATTAAAATGTTATTGCACAACTTACTTGTACACTGATAGTCTAGTTTTTTTGGGGAGAGTCTAACATTTTGTCACTCATTTCAAAGTGAGTGACAAGAATGAAGAAGCTTTCTTGCCGAGATATGGTTAGTCATTTAAAATGTTTCTGAGTAAATTTCTGTATATGCAAAATATATACCAATATTATATATAACTAAAAAATGCATTATACTTTAATTGATTTTGTATATGCATTCATTCTAGGGAAAATAAAAACTAGATTGCAGTATTCTTCACAACCTGGTGGTTTTTGAGTCTGCGCGTTTTAATCAAACTTGAGTTCAGTTAAACATATAATACTTTGAATACTTATAAAATACATGGATAAAACCCCATTATATGAAAAATTAGTATTGATTTAGGCTCTGTGACCTTTACTGCTGCATCCTTCAGGCCACAAGTGTTGAATTTCTGACAATCACATAACCAGAACTTGGAGTTTGTTCTGAGAACACGAGCAAGGAAGGGTATGTAGAGCTTTCTGCACACAGCTCTAAGACGCACTAAGTTCAGGAAAAAGTCTCAACAATCTTTTACATGGGGAAGAAATCTATATTCAAGTCTCTAACACTTCTTAAAAGAGGCATAAGAATTAAAACAGACATAGAATTCCATGTTCTAGTACAATTTTTTATCATTACTGAAGTATTCTTAAAACTAGTTTCTAAGGAGTAAAAAAGATATATTCACATATAGACAAATATTTTCTCTATATACAACTATTTGAATTTAGGCATAATCCTACCCATCTATTTACCTAATGTTTTCCTGAGTTACACAAAACTAACTCCTGGTGTCTGTCTTCCTCCATATGCAGAATTCTGGGAAAGCAGTGGAACCAAAAGAATTTGTAACTAAGTGAATTTACCAAGAAATATAGGTCTTCATAGGCCAGCTTGACTGTTTCACTAAATTTAACAAATGTATAAGCAATACAAACCCTAACATGCTTTAAAAAACAAAAAAGTAAGTATTCAGTTTCTGCATGTCTAAATGGATGCCTCTAAATGCATCTAAATTGATGGAGTCTTTGGAATGTGTTCTCATATAAAGAGACTGACAAACAGTCACTGTAACAACAGTCTAATAATAGTTTGACCACTTAGTAACATCCAAGTGTACAGAATCCAGTGATCACAAAATTCATGAGCACACCGAGGTTGCCCTCTCTAGCACATACTATTTGCAGTTAGAACTTTTGTCTTGCATAGAATTTGCCAGCTCCTGGACGCTGAATTAAACCTTGACAAGCTCTTTAGAGCTGATGTGTTTCAGGAAATTCACCTAAACACCCTCTGGACTATATCTACATGTATTTCTTCTACTTCACTGTACATAATTTGTATTTTATGTGTTTTATTTCTTCACAACTTGATATAATGACCTAAACTAAGAGATTCTTATATGAACTAAAAATTGTGCTCTAGTCAGGGTCACAGGCTGTAGATGCAGTACAAAAACAAAGGGAAGAATGTGCTTTAAACAAGCGTACAGGCACTGGTCTTAAAGTAATTAAAGATGGCATTCAGAGGAGTGCAACTGGAGGAAAAAAGCCTCACGCAGTAGACTTGACCTTTACTCAGATGTCATGTGGAATACCAGCACAGATTGTGGAAAATCACCTTCTGACTGCTTCTGCAAAGAGCTGTGAGCTAAAACTGGAAGCTCCTCAAATTTCACTGCTATCTGGTTTGAAAAAACACGAAGAGGCTGGCCAAACACCCTGTGCATTGCTGACTGTTTCACATGCAAGTTGTTCCTGGAGAGTGCATGAATGTACATCTAAGAGAAAAACTAAGCTTTTATAATCCATGCCTACTTTAATACATGTCCTTCCATAAACTGCTGTGTAAGGAATACCTTCTGATCCTCAATCAACAATCAGTCCTCGTGCAGCTTTACCTGTACTGCAAAAGGGAAACCCTCCTTGGAGAGAAGGAAAGAGGATGAATTCTTTCACTGACATCTGGACAGTGGCAGCATTAGCTCCAGCAATATAGAGCAGCAAGGATTTGAGACCGAAATTTTAAGAGCTTCCTGTTGCCTTAGTGTTTTAATATCCTGTTCAGTTTATTAACTGAGTCTGTGCATATAGCCAGTTTAAAAATCCTCCAATTACCAAAAGCTTTTACATCTTGTTGTAAACATGTTATATATGCTTACTCATGTTTTATAGTAGAAGTACCTCTAGTCCATAGGGTATAAAGTGCCATTCTGTGTAATAAATATTGACTGGTTTTAGGTACCTTTGCAATAGTTTCTTCTCCCTGAAGATGTGTTATATGATTTCTGCAGATAGAAATGAACAAATATTGCTATGAAGTGAAAAGGCCAGCGGCAAGCCAGCAGTAAATCAGTGGGGAAATAAAGGCATTAGCCAAGCCTAATTGTTCTGGAGCATTGCTCTGGAGCACGGTCTATTATCTCAGGCCTACAGCCCTGCCAATGCATCTTCACACCACAGCCTGAAAAATGAAGAGTGACCTTGTCTGTCTGCAGTGCACTGAAAGGCATCACAACCTGCACAGAGCCACGAGTACAGATCAGTGCCTTCACTTGGGCTCAGGTTAACACACTCCTTCATCTGATTCTCCCCTCCTTTTCTAGAGACATCTATGGATACGATAGATAAAAAACCCCCACATGGGCTCTTCCAGTTATTCTCCAGTAAAGTGGTGAAAAGAAGTTTGGAAGCTGTCAAGGGGCATGTCAGGCAGCACACCAGCACCTGAGCGGACTGTGCAATTTCCAGGTGTGCTGCTGTAGCAGAGGGCATTTCTGGCACAATGGACTAGAAAGTTCTCAGTCTCCCTGCTCCAAGAACACCCATACAAAGACAGCAAATCTGAAAGTGGGTATCTGAGGAAGGAGGATGCTGTGGGAGCCCCATTTCCCTGCTAGATTACACAACATCCTCAGCCTACCAGTAGCACAGCTGAAATAATTAGGTGTAATCACTTGTGAGACAGGTAATTGCATGCTTTTATTTCTCTCAAAGTTCTGATTACACAATGGAGTTCCCTTAGAGTGAAAGATCTGAGGAAAACTATTAAACTTGTCCAGCTGAACTTGGCCAGACTCCTTTTCTTGGTCAAAAAGCTGCAGGGAAAAAAACAGTAGCTGAGACAGCTTGAAGCGGAAGAAAGTTAACAAGGGCATTTGAGGACAGGTTAAGTTTGTATTTGTTGTTGGCTTGCCATCTCACCTCCTTTAGCAACCCTGTACTAATCCAGGACACCCAGATATAACAACAGTGGGCCAGGAGGGCAATGATTGCAAAATCTGTGTTTGTTTAAACCTTAGCTCCCTAAGCCCTTCATTATTTTTTTGAGAACACTTCTATTGTATTCAAATCTATTAACATGTATTTAGACTCATTATCTCATTGACATTCCATGTTCTTGGAACCCAAATTTTGGATCAAAAAGTGCCTTAGTCTGACAGCTCCCCTTGTTCATGATTTCACTATGAGCAGCAGTGCACTGTCCCTTTCAGGTGTGCTGACTGAATACCTTATGTAATACAAAGAGGTCTGAGTAAAGAATTACTCATTGATTTAAAAATACACTCAGTATATTTAAAAAAGTGTTTGTGTTCAGAAAAGAAACCTTATCTAAACATGCAGAGGTTAGCAATGTCACTTCACATTTATTTAAAGAAAATGACTGAATAAATCTGTATAAACAGTTTTACAAAACATTGTATAATACGTTGACATTTTTCCCCTCTTTCCCAGAGGGAAATTGCTGTGTTACTGCTCACAATAACAGAGTATGATTGCCAAATTAAAGGTACTTTTATTTATGTGATTACATTATCATGTACTTCAGGTATATTGCTGGTGCATTGGAGCATTTTCTGTGCTTTAAGCTAAGATGGAAACATGCAGACTTCAATGATTACTGCAACTGTCTCCAATCTAAAACCATATTTAGTGATGTATTTACATGTATTTTACGTTATGCAAAACATAATGCTGCTTCTGTGAAGTGGCAAATCAAATTATTTGAAAGAAAGTAGCTAAGAAATTCTATATAAGGAATGCTAATTTTGAATCATTAACTCTTATAAATCTAGATGATTTAACTATAAAAAAAAAAAAGGAAATAATTTAGAAATAACATAAACACTACCTGAATGATACACAGGTAAGAATTAGAAAGCCTAGAAATCAAATAAGGTGCACCAAATGTGGTAATGCCTCTGTAAGGTTCGATGTGTGAGTTGAAAAGAGGAAGTATCATATCCTGTTTCTAGGGAATATCCTGGTAAAGAAACAATAGTGATGTTGAAGAAAAGACTGACCAGGACCTCCTTAAAGAGACAGATCTGTAGCTCTTCCTCTAATGAGAGTTTTCATGCAGGAAGTGCTCTCAAAACTCACAGTGAGTTCTGTCTCTGCTGCCTGACACATCACAGCCTCTGATGCTGTGCAAGAGGATGGCACAGAGCTGATTTCCATGGGAATCACCTCTTGTCAAACATACAGATGGCAAGAAGCACTTCTTTAACAAGCAAGAAGAGTCAGCTTTTTACTTACCATGGTCTTTAAAGTGACAGTCCTGGTTTTAGCACTACCACAGAGGTTTTCTGATCTACCCAGTATAACAAATATAGATTTAATTGATATTGAAAAGCATTTTCACCCTCCTTACACCTCAAGAGTAGTCAATTAATGTACATAGTAGTTTGGATCAAATGAGTCAGATGTAGAAAAACAAGCAATGAAATCCATTAGATGTAACAGCAGCTTATGCAGCTGGTTGACAGCAAATTTAGTAACACAGGAAAACATATGGAAACTGTAGAACTTGGCAGGTGATCAGCCAGAAAATGTCTAGAAGATCTATCAGACTCATCACAATGGTCATCATCAGCAAGCCCATCTAAATCAGAGTTCCAAGATGGAAGAATCCAAGGTAAAAGTACTAGAAACAACAAATTAAATGTAAATTTAAAAGTTAACCAAAATTAACTTGGCTCCTGGATTCTGGAAAAAAAAAATTGAGGGGAATAAATCAGCTCTGAGAGAGCACCAAGAAACTCATTATCTGAGCTCTCATAACAGAAATGAAACTTATTAAAATGGCTGGGGGTCAGTTTTTACAGGCTCTACACCGAAATTGTGTTTAGATGAATCATCCTGGAGACAAAGCCAGACTTCAGAGGGAGAAAACCTGAAGAATTATATGACAGTAGCTTGTTTCCCTTCCCTACCCCCCTTCTAACCGAAAAGGAAGCAACGAAAAAAAAAAACAACCCAAAACCAAACAAAACATAACAAATCAAAACAAACCCCACAAACTTACAATGAAAAGAAAAAAATACAGTCATAGAGGTTTCTAGACCAAACCCTTCTAGACCATTTGTATGTTGCTACTGAACAAAAAGATATGATTTAGGGATTTCAGCAAAGCCTTTGGTATATTATCTTATAACAGAAGAGATAACATGTCTCAGATGAATGTACAATTACCCACAGAAAGACAGGTGAATGATAGTGGGAAGCCAGAGGCTGGAACCTGGCCCTATATTTTAATATATCTGTAAATCATCTTGAAAAAGCACAGACAATATTGGCATGAAGATTCATGAAATGCAAAGGAACAAAAGGACATCGATGCCCATCAAGATTCTTACCTCAAATACAGAAGTTCACAGAATAAAAAGACATAATAATGGCATAGAGTACATGTACCATACCTTATGACATGCCAGGCTCTCAAGCAGACATGGGACACTCCCAGTGTACCTATCCTTGTGTACCCTTGTAGTACCATGCCATCCAGAACAGGAGAGACTGAGAAACTTGGGACTACCAAGGCAAGAGAGGCATTTCAAGATATAAGATGAGAAACTTGAAAAGTGAGGTGAGAAAATTACGTGAATGCTATCTCAAATAAATGAAGGATGTCTAGAGTAAGAAGAAAGCCAGTGATTTACCTACAAGCAACAATATGATTGTTTACAGAAATAACAACTAGTCTTGACAAGGTAAAAGATGATAAGTTAGACTAAAGGAACAAACTGCTAAAGGCAGCTTGAGAAGTTTCAAGAGTGGACTAATGATACATACATTTTTATCTGAACTCACTGCAAAGAAAATCAAACAAGCCAAATATGATTTAACAAGTCTGTGGCAATGTATCTGCTGGTAACTGAATCTGAATCTTCCTTGACTTTTACGTTCTTTAAATTTCTCTATGATTTTATTGCTCAGGTTTCAGAATCCAAGAAGCAAATCAAGATATAGGCCCAATCCCTTCTCTACCTTTCCATTACCCCAAACAGGATCAACAGTCTTTGAAAACAGAGTATATCTTATGTGATATTCAGACTAGATATAGAGAAGAATTTTTTTTAAAATAAGAGTGATGAACAGTGGAAGAGAGTTCCCAGAGAGGTGATGGATGCTCCATCCCTTGAAACAGGGATCCAAGGTCACATTGGATGATGCCCTGAGCAACCTGATCTACCTGAAGATGACCCTGCTCATTCAAATGAGGTTGGAGTAGGTGACCTTTATAGGTCCCTTCCAACTCAAACTATTCCATGATTAAGAAAACCCCAAAACAGAACAAACCCCAAACTACCATATTTTGCATAGGCTATGAATATGATACGGAATTTAAAGAAATATTTGGCCACAGTTTCATCTGGAATAGCCAAGGGGAAGCTCTGCAGCCAGCCTGCAGAGTTCACTCAAATGAATAAACAGGGCACCCGAGTCACCAAATCTCCAAGAGATTGCAATGGATTCAGCAGATACCACAGTCATGGAGGAAAAGTTTCTGTTGCACATGGTGATGTGGGCGCTCTAGTATCTGCTGGATAATACCAAGCAAAAAGAGAGAGATTAGCAGTGCCCATGTCCACCCTGGAATCTGTCCATGAAAGAATTCAACAGCATAAAGGGAGCATGAATTAACTTTTCCTTTGATTTTGCAAGCAGTTGTGGATGAGAGGACCAATCAACACTTCTCCTCTCACCACCTTCTGTTTGCAAGTTGTATGAGATTGTTCCCAAACAAGAGTGTTGGAATTGCAAGAAAACTATTACAGATTTTCTGGTCTATAAAGTATAAACAAAGATGCTGCACTACAAACTGCAGTTCCAATAACTATTTATCCACTTCTTTGACAGTGTCAAAGCTGAGTGCATCAACAGAAGTCATTTTGTGCAGAAGTTTTCATCCTCATATTTTTAGGTTCATTCCTCATAAGCATCAATCTTCTCTCATATAGTATCTGATTATGATGAATTCATAATACTGCACATAGTGATTCAAGAGGAATCTTGTAGTATCACTAAAGAACACTCATACCTTGTAAAATCATCCTTTACTATTGGAGCCTAGTTAAAGATGGAGTGTTTGTGTGATCCCATTTATAAATATGTTGGGTTTTTAAAAAAAACTGTTTCTGAACTAATTTTAGCAGTTCAGACCCCTTTTTGATTCTTATAAATGAAAATAATTACATAATATTTGTCTCCCTTTAATAGATAAAATATTCAGGTCCATTAAATATTAATATGTTTTCTTGCTGCTGGTCAAACAACAGGAGCAGCTGTCAGCTCCTTTCCTTCTCCCCTGAGCAGTCTCTGTGCCGCAGGACAAGTTCTCTGATTCTCTCCTGTTTGATTCCCTGTCTATTGCTTAAAGGACTGCAAACCTGATTACCAGATCAGAGTGGATTTGGATACCAGGGTGGAACTGCCAGAGACTGTTAACCATGCTGGCCTAGTACAACCACTAAAAGGCTCAGTAAAACACAGGTACAAATCGTGTGAAGTTGTTACTTGTGTTCCACAGTATACCTTG
Organism: Sitta carolinensis; assembly: GCA_032173965.1. Taxonomy (NCBI): domain Eukaryota; kingdom Metazoa; phylum Chordata; class Aves; order Passeriformes; family Sittidae; genus Sitta; species Sitta carolinensis. The sequence goes on along the minus strand of CM063294.1, from coordinate 6,999,424 downwards.
TGTCAATCCTGTCAGCTGGCAAACTTCTTCAAAATTAATGAAATTAATTTACTCTGCCTGGTGAATTGGATTAGCATATCAGTTAGTGCTTTCAAATTCTTCTTCATGATCAGCAATTTGCCACTGGACTTCAGCTATTCTGTTACACTGCTGAAAGATCTATTGTGTGAACAGGAATATTGAAAATATCACAAGTGGAGCCAAGTGTACAAAAATGTACCTCAGGTAGTGGTGTCACTATGACACCTATGGATCTTAAATTTCCATTGATGATAGACTTCGGGTAAATGCAGGTCTAGTCTTACAAAACTACTTGCAGGATAGTTTAGGAGCATTTTTAAAGGTGAAATTTAATTTTTTAAAAAAGAAAAAAACCTTGACAAATTAAATAAAGTCTCCCTGATTTTTTTTTTCATTGCTGAAAAAAAGACCAATAGAAATAAAAGCATGTTACAGCATCTTCATGAACTTTACTATGCTAAAAGATGATATATAGTAACATAACAAAATTAACTCATCATTATGACTATAACTTCATTCATTAAAATATATTTCTCTCCAATCAAAAAGAAAAAGATAAATCAATGAATGGATGAGATGCAAACCATGGTGATATAACTCTCCTTCTTAAAAGATTACAAACTATAACCTATAAAACTATTTTGTGCTAACAACTTGCAACGGATTTTTGGAATAAAATGTTCTTCTGTCTGCAGGCTCACTATATGTGTAGAGGTTCTGAACAAGCATCAAAAATTTCACATGGAAACTTAAGTTTCCAATTGACAAATGATCCCCTTGGTTTTTTCCAATGCAGATTTTTATTTTTTTTTTTTATTTTTTATTTTTTTTAATTCTAGCTTTGATTTTTTTTTTCTCCTTGGACTGTCATGATGAGTTAAAACTCGAAGAGCTTCCCCTGACAACAAAACAAATCCCGCAACCGCCACACCCCCTCCAAAAAAACCCCAAATCCCCAAAGATAATTCAACCTTATTTAACTTTCTGATTTGCATGTGTGTGAAAGTTTATACATTTTAGACTGAGAACACTTTTGCATTCAGCACAGATTTGCCACTGTGTGAAATTCATCCCAAAATGGTCAAAGTGATAAATTACAAGTGCTTTATGATAAGTGCCCCATTTTCATTAAGCATAATGGATACTTTCCCCAGAAGTGTGTATCTTGGCAAGTATCGTTTCTGCCTCAATTCTCCATCCCTAGGGGGCCACTTTTAGATTCAAAATTAAGTACACAGCACATTGATGGTTTATTTCTGAGAAGTTCCTCATTTAGTCAATAGTATCCTGGCCCATTATACACTGAAAATATGCAAACTTGTCAAGCTTTAAACACTTCTGTGGCAAATATTTCTTATCCAGCCCATCTGAAAGATTTATAAAAGCAGGTTAAATTTAGATTTTACTTCCAGTGTTCCATACACTTCTTACTAGAATATACAGCCATCATTTTGGATTTATTCCTTTGGAAACAGATTGTACATATTCAAGTCTACAATCTGACTAAGAAAACATCTCTCAGTAAAGCTTCACTGACTGCATGCTTTATAAACAAGTCATTTAGCTTTCCAGGCTAGAGGGCAGCAGTCATTGCTGAGGTGGCTAAGTACACTGCTCTGCAGAGCAAAGACAAGGTCATCAAAATTCCACTCCACTCATTTTCTACAAGAAATTACATTTTAAAGCACTGTCTGACAGAAGTGAGAGTCTGCCTTCCTGGGGAAATGCTAAAAATTTATCCCCATTGCAGTTTACCTTATTGACATCCATTCGCAACTTCTCATTGTTGGCACTGGCAGCTTTTTCTGCTGCTTTCTTTTGACGCTGAGGTCCCCTGCCAAAGAAGATGTAGTTGACCAATGCATACTCCAGCAGAGCCATGAAAACGAAGACAAAACATCCCATAAGGTACATATCAATGGCTTTCACATATGGAATTTTGGGAAGAGTCTCTCGAAGGTGGGTGTTAATTGTTGTCATTGTGAGCACAGTTGTGATTCCTGGAAAAAAGAATTGACAAGTCTAGTCATTGAAATAATTTTAATTTATTTTCTAGAATAATAATTTATACTAGTGAAATGCTGGACTTGAAAAATATTTTTTTTCTGCCTGGTGGAAAAAAGATCTCTCTAACCTCTGTCCATATTCATAGAATCCTAGAAACATTTGAGTTGGAAGGGATCTTCAAAATTGTCTAGTACCATGGGCAGAGAACCTTCCACTAGACCAGGTTGCTCATAACCCCATCCACCCTGGCTTCAAATGTTTCCAGGGATGGGAAGCCCCAACTCCAGGCAACATGATCCCCTGTCTCACTACACTCAGAGTGAAGCATTTCTTCCTCAGATCTAACCTAAATCCACATGCTGTCAGTTTAAAGGCATTCCCCTTTGTCCCAAGTCCCTCTCCAGCTCACTTGGAGCCCTTTTAGGCTCTCAAAGGTGCTCTAAGGCCTCCCAGGAGCCTTCTCTGCTCCAGGCTGAACAATTCCAACTCCCTGTCTTCACAGAGAGCGATGCTCCAGTCACGCAATTATTTTTGTGACATTTCTCCAGCCTGTTAAGGTCCCTCTGAATGGCATTTCTTCCCTCCACCATGTGGACAGCACCACAGCTCTGTATTTTGCTGAGGATGCCCTCCATCCCATTGTCCAAGCTGCTGACAGAGATGCGAAGCAGCATCAATCCCAACACAGACCCTGAGGACACTTGCCACTGGTCTCCACTTGGACATCAACTGTTGACCACAACGCCTTAAGTGCAACCATCCAGCCAATTCCTTATCCACTGAGTGGTCCATCCAACAAATCCATGATTCTTGAGTTTAAAGAGAAGGGTCCCATGCATAGCAGCGTCAGATGCTTTGCACAAGTCCAGATAGATGACAGCAGTTGCTTTTCCCCCATTCCACCAGTGCTGGGATGCTGTTGTAGATGGCCACAGGCTTTGTCAGGCACAACTTGCCCTTAGAGTGAAGCCAGGTTGGCCCTCATCAATCACCTCCTTAGTTTCCATGTGCCTTGGCAGAGTTTCCAGGAGGATCTGCTCCGTGACCTTGACAGGCACCAACGTGAGACTGACAGTCCTGTAGTTCCCCAAATACTTTTTTTCTCCTCTTAAAAAGGGGGGGGGGGGGGGGGGGGGGGGGGGAGTTTGCTTCCACTCTTCCAGTCAGTGGAACTTCACCAGACTGCCATGGCTTCTCAAATACGATGGATAGAGCTTTAACCAATTCATTCTCCAGTTCCCTCAGGACCTGCAGGCGCATCTCATCAACTCTCAAGGACGTGGGCTTGGGATCCCCAGGTTCCTTAGATGGTCTCAAACAAGCTCCCTTTGGCAGGTGGTTCTTGATTCTCCCAGCCCCAGCCTTTGCCTTCTGCAGCCTGGGCAACTCGTCTGGAGCCCTTTCCATGAGAGCAAGGCATGAAAAAGGTGTTCAGTGCCTCAGTCTTCTCTAGATCCTGGGTATCCAGGCCTCCTGTTTCCTTTCAGAGAGGACTCTCGTTTTCCCTTATTGTCCTTTAGCACAGATGTACCTATATAGAAGCTTTTCTTCTTGCCTTTGATGTCCCTGGACAGATTTAGTTCTATCTTAGGGCTTTAGCTTACCTAACCTGATCCCTGGCTGCTCAGATTGTTTTTTTTGGTTTTTTTTTTTGGTTTTTTTTTTTTGGTTTTTTTTTTGTTTGTTTGTTTTTTTTTTTGTGTATTTCTCACAGGCTACCTGACCTTGCTGCCATGCTCTGTAGGTTTTCTTTTTGTGTTTGAATTTTTTCAGGAACATCTTGTTCAGTCCTTATCTTGGACTTGGATTTTTTTTTTGCATAGCATAAAAAACACTACACCTGTAATAAATTGAGCTCAGTCAAGCAAACAGTGATTGGATTACGTAAGTATATTTTTAGCAATCTAAACTACAACCTTCTCTAATGAGTCTCAGTTAAAAATTACAGGCTACAGTCACTTTATGTTGCTTTCCTCCAACATTTTCAGGATGTCTGCAGTCTCAAATTCTTAAGGCAAAATGCTACACAGAAAGGCCTGGTGAAACTCAGATGTATTCTATAACATTAAAATGTCAAATTCTCAATGGTATCTTTTATGGGGATTTACTATTTTAGCTATACAAGTGCTATACTGGCAGGAATCAGTCTGATTTAGATAAAATTTGGCAATAGATAGAGATACTTATTTTTGTAACACGCTCCTTATGACGAGGGGCACAGAATAAACAGACACGTGGGACTAGTGATGAGATATAGAAATACTCTAGAGATTAATTAGGGAAACAGTTTTGCTTTTGGAATGTAAGGCAACAGCAAGGAAAAAATAATCAGACTCTTACAATTGTTTAGGTTGGAGAAGACCTTTGAGTTCATTGAATCCAATCTTTAACTCAGCACTGCCCACTAGACTGACTACTGACACTGGTAGACACTGTCCACCACTAGACCATTCTCCAAGCACCAAATCTACACGTTTAAATCTCTTTGGTACCTCCACCACTTCTCAGAAGAGCCTCTGCCAGGGCTGAAAACCTTCTGGTGAAGAGATTTCCCCTAGGATCTGATCTAAACCTCCCCTGGCATAACTCGAGGCCATTTCCTCTTGCACTTGTTATTTGGCTGAAGGGACCAACCCCAGCTGGCTGCACCCTCCTCCCACGCAGTTCCACAGAGCAAGAAAGTCCCCCTGAGCCTCCTTTTCTCCAGGCTGAGCTCCCCCAGCTGCTCCTCACCAGTCCTGTGCTCCAGACCCTGCCCCAGCTCTGTTCCCTTCTCTGGACACTCTCCAGCCCCTCAATGTCTGTCCTGACGTGAGGAGCCCAGAACTGGACACAGGATTTGAGGCACAGCCTCCTCCCTGAACGTAAGGAAAAGTGAACTACACAACCCTAGGAAAACTTTACTCAATTCCTGAAAGGAAAGCAATTTATAATCCATAACACAATGCTGAAAGTATGTTCTGGACTGCCATGGGCAAAAGCAAACTAAGTGCATTCTTTTTGGAGTAAAAACAAGCAGTAAGGGAAAAACAGACTATGTTGAGACAATTAGGCTAATTTTGGTTACAATGATCATACAGTTAGCTGATTCAGACATGAAATCACCTTAATTTTTATTTAAATTCTGATGTTTTAAATGCTGATTCAAATAATACAAAGCTTAGCAAGCCAAACAAAAAAGATCTAACACATACATTTTTTATTTTCAAATCATGCACTATCCACTCAGCCAGAAGCTAGAAAAACAATTCAGCTAATGCACACTGCATGAGATGTGTAAAAATGCATACCTAAAGCAACTCTTGCAGCTGAAGCATCATAATTAATCCAGAAGGAAACCCAGGACAGGATAGTGATCAGAATAGAAGGCATGTAGGTCTGCAGAATGAAGTAACCAATGTTTCTCTTAAGTTTAAAGCTGAGAGACAGCCTTGGGTAGGCACCTAAAAGAGAATATTTCGTATGGCCATAATTTATTTGTATAATGCCTGAAAGCATTTTTCTTTTCTGTCATTTTGGTTTTATTTTTTTTCATTCATTTTTCATTCATTTCATTTTGCAACATTGAGTACACTCAGAGCTGAAAGATCCAGGATATTCAGCTGCAGAATCTCTAGCAAGAATTGGGATTAAATAATCTTTTATGCTAAGGGTACAGAGGCTCTGGTTGCTTATTTGCTGGCAATCATAACATTCAACAATCAACAGCCAAAATACATGTCAGAGCAACAAAGCACAGAAATGCCTCATCCCTGACAAACTGTCACATGCCAGCTTCAGTGCAACCCTTATCCCAAACTGCTCTCCAAGAAAAGCAACTCATCTTTTGTCACTGGACACCACAAAAACTGTAGTGTATGAAACATTTGTTAATATATGTGCCTAGAAAGCATTCTTCAAGTCCCATTTCTCCTTGATTTTGAAGAATTTGGGATGTAGAGTCCTTCTGTAGAAGATGATTTCTACCCATATCTCGAAAATGAGTTTTGAAGATAATTTTTTTTTAACACACCTAATGGGTTTCTCAAGTAGGTAGAAAACATCTCCTAGTAACAACCAATCCAACTCTTACCTCTCTTGAACAATTTAATGTCATTAAAATATGTTATTTATTTATTTATTTATTTTCATTAAATCAAATCTGATTTTCTGCTCCTTCTCACAAGGCGTCTTTTCAGCCTTCAGAAAGTCATACACATGCTAGAATAGGCTAAACTGGAAATCCTGGAACAAGCATTCTAAAAATTTTATATTGAAGACAAGATAAGTCAAATACATCCCAAACTTGGCAAAATGAACATCTAAGACTATGGAGAAAAAGGTTCCTAAATTTCCTGCATGCTGGGTTGGCACAGAGGTGTGTAAGTGGCTGAATCAGTTTTCATAGGTAAACAGAAATAGAGCTCATTTGATGAGCATTAACATGACAGATTACTGTGCCCCCTTCATATGTTCATGAACATATAAACACCATGGAAGCTGTAATAAAAACTTCTGCTTTCCAAATTCACAGTTGCTGCTCTATTTTATTCCTGTTTCTAAAAGTTTTGCTCCACAACTGCACACTGAGAATTAATCCAGTTTCAAAAGTCTTTAGAAGAATTCCCCTTTTCAGTTCCCCTCCACAAACCTGTAGAGAAAACAACATTCTTGGTGATAAGCTTGTAGTCTACAATGGAGAACTGTGGCAGTTCGATCTTTGTCACTCCCGTGACTGCATTATCACCCCCACGCCAGTAAAATTCAATGTCATCTGTTGTATAGCCATCTATAAAAACAGGAATAAACAAGTGAGATACAAATCTCTTCTGACATCATGGGGAACAGTTCATCAACTCAAAATATATAAAATAGACTTCTAAAATTCAACCATTTGCAAAGAAACAGACATAGGTAATTCCAAATATAACTTCGAAAGGCAATCCTATGTGTATTTGAATATTTGTTGGGTTTTATTTTTATTAAAGATACATTAGATAAATGTATTAGCAAAACAGACCTTGAAAACCAAATTAAGACTACACACATCCCATCCCTAGATAGCAACTGTATATTGGCTTAAGGTAACTTCTGATCCCAAGGCTGGACAAAATGGCATGAGTTTGCTGAAGCATCAGCACTGGCAATCTTTACATTTACTTGTAGAAAACAGCATAATTCTTTTTCTTAAATGACTTGAATGCAGTACAAGACAGCCACAGTCAGTGAGGTTTGTAAGAGGCCTTGTGGGAAGCAACTATACAGATGCAACACCCATCAGTAGAAAAAAAAAATCACCCACAAGAAATCAAGCAAAGGAAAAAATCCCACCACCCATAAAAATACCCCAGAACACAGCACATGTTCACAAAGTCATAAAACATGTCCATGAAAAAGAAATCTGGTTCCAAATGGCAGCTGAGCCAGGTTGCGTGCTCTGGAGTTGGTGTACAGAACTGATCATGAGACAGCAGAAACAAATCGATTGCAAAACCAGGAAATGCAATGCTCATTAATGTTTCATTATGCATTAATCTAAAGATTTTTGTCATTGAAAGTAGTAAATAAATCAACTAAAACACAAAATAATGACGATGACTTTTTTGCAGATTGAGATAAATATATCAAACACCTTGATTTTAAGTCCTCATCCACAGACAAGGAACAGAATTGTACACTAAACACCATTTTGGAATGCTAAATACCATTGAATTTCAAGAAATAATGCATAGAATCTATAAAACTGTTCCTGTGCATCATCAATTTTTTGATAATCCTAGTAGAACCCAGCTGTACATCATTAGTGGAAGGCAAGCAAGTTTGAAAACATAAACCAAATAATCTGTTAAAGCACTGAAACTATAAAAATCTATCTAATAACACACAATTTTTCAAAGTATTTTGGTAGATACATTCCTATAGTATGTTGATAGCAATTCCAGTCTTGTGTAAGTGACTCTTCAGCTTTCCTGGTCACAAGTCTGTCTTCAGCAAAGAGGCAGAGAGCTTACTTATGTTTCCCTGCCTAGCAACACTTGAGCAAGTCCTTCTCTAGGCTTTCAGAGAAAGAAATAAAATCTAAAACAAATAAAAGATAAAATAAAAGTCAAAAATAAAATAAAGATGAATAATTCATCTGATGATGATTAGCTGATCTTGAGATGTAAAAGCAATTTACTACAATTCACAGTATAAAAAAAAAATAAAAGAACATCCTCAGAGAGTTCAGGAAGGCTGATATTATTTTTTTGGAGTATCTTTGGGATATTGTCAAGTTGTGCCGATACTCTGACATCTATCCTGCCCTCCAAAGGCAAGTTCCAGATTCTAATACCATTTACTGAATTTCTTGGGATTAATCAATGTAATTTATTTAATTCTGAGGTAACTAAACTGTTAAATTTCACAGCTAATAAATCAATCATTTATTTTTATTTTGCTTATATCTGAAAAAAACAAATGCTAAAATAAGCTTCAGCAGGGAAAAACCCCACTTTTCTACGTAAGAGAAAAAGTTTATAAAAAGCCCAAATGGCTTTTGATTTGCTTCTATTTTTAGAATATCTGTTAGGAGAAGTTTTTTGCTGAACTGCCTATGAAGAGTTTAGCCTTGAAGTGTCCAATCATACCAGGGTTCACACAGAGAACTCCAGGATTTCCATTCCAGCTGACTGCCAAATGCTTCAGCATTACCCTCTACCAGGGAGACCTGGTTCAGCTTCTCCCTGGATTCTCACAGCCTGAACACTCAGCAAACACTGACAGCTATTCTTAGGAGAGAGGAATCTCAGCCAAAAGGTCAAACCAAAGATTCCAAACCCCGCAGCTCTGGGTGGCTTTGGGAGAACTGGGCAGAATTCCCTGCTGCCTAAGGACTTACAGTGGACAAATGATGAGCTGAGGCAGACCCAGAATGGCAAGACTTGTTAGTAGGTATCGATAAGGAGAATACCAGGAAGTCTCTTTAAGCATTCATTAAAATACTTCTCTCTCTTTCCAAAAAGGATAATTATCCCATTCATTTCAGAGGGTGGAGAAGGAGAGGAAAGAATATTACAGTCATCTGCACATGAATGCTCTTGTGTACTACTAAAGTACCCAAAGATAATCTGATAAAAGTCTAATATCTGCAAAACATCTGCCAAAAGAGAGAATGGGCCCATTCATGTCTCTAGTGGATGTTTTACAGTAAAGTCCAATTAACTGTGGCTATAATAAACTCCTTCTGCAGGTATCTGGGACTCAAAACAACTCTACTTACAAGTTAAAATTATTTAAAGATCAACCAATTCCAAGCAGCAATAAGCAGTCTAGAAAAAACAACCTGTAGCCGTTGACAAGAAAAAACAAGAATTAATAAAGTCAGTTAAATATTTCTAAATCATCAGACTGCGTGTTGGTAAAGTAGAAAGGCAGCATACTAAATCCAAAAATGCTCCAAGTAATCTTTGCAAGAATATGAGTTTAGCACAGAACACTATTTGATTTAGACTGTAAAACAACTGTTGGTTTGCTATATATTAAATTGTATGTAGCTCTGCCAGCAGAGAGCATCTGATTGATTGCTTTTCCCTCAGTCATTTATATATCATCAGCAGCACGATTTACTTCACGTTCAGAAAGTTCAATTCCTCATTTCTGTCATGCACCACACACTGGCAGTCAACCAAATCAATACATTGTCCTGGTAATATGGCACCAATCCTGAGAGAAGCAAAGCGTTCTTGACTCCCATTAACAGGGACAGGGAGTTTATCATCGTGTATACATTGAGCAATGACACATGATGAAGCACTGTAGAGGAAAAACAAACAACTAGTAGAACATAAAATAAAAACCCCTTCACATAGAAACTATAAAAGCACCGATTTCTTTTCCCAGCCTACTCAAGACAAGTTAAAAATATTCTTCTAATACAAACAATCTGAAACAAAAGCTGAAGCACTACTGTCTGAAAACAAAAATATTTATACTCAAGACAATTATCAGAAACACCATACAATGGAAGAAAAGCAGCAGATTTTTCAAAAAAACCTCAGGATTTATCAGGATTCACTGCCTCATAATGCTGCAGTTTATACATGACAGCCAGGAGATATTTTACATCTACACGTCTACAGTGTGCACCATGAAGGAATTCAAGTGTTCCACATTCCTGACTCTTTCAGAGTAATTGAAGAACTTGACATCTACAGGCCCTGTAAAATGAGATGTATGCTATAAAGAAAAATTAAGTTATTAATCCTGTTTGTATAACAGACTGCAGAAGACATTTAGTAGCAACATCTATGCATTTATTTTTAAACAGAAAAATTACTTATAAAATCGTAAGTAAAATAAAAGGATATTTTGAAAATCCTGAAGCCTTTCACATCTCTCAAACTTGTTTCACTGTATCACTTCAGCCTTCAATTACTCATTCAAAACGTAGCCAGAAAGAGCAAATTAGAAGTGTTTCTTGGAATATGCAGAGATGTTTAAAGCTGAGGAGAACGCAAGACGTGAGGTCCTGAAACCAGTGGGGTGATACAAGGGTGAGCAGGAAAAACCCAGCAACTGGAAAAAATCGTGTGCCAGAGCAATTGGAAAAAAGCACACCATACTTGTTTCTTTCTCATCCCCTCTAAATTCTGTCTTTCTGCATAAAACATTAAAATTCTTCTTACATTTCACCTCAAAGGCTTTTTCCCCCACGGTTCTGAGGATTTGGATACAAAGAGGATGCACAATTTTCTGACTGCAGTGAAATTCAATTGATTTTTAGATTACATTGACAACATTCTCAAAAAACAATCATCTTCAAGTTGTACAAATGACTCCTTACTGGGGAGAGCAGGGTGGGCCAAAGAAAGAGACGGAAATGTGATATTGTAATTACTATACACCAGCTATTTAAAAAAATAAAATGTCTTTCAATGAACAAGTGAAATGACAAAATTGATTCCAGGCCTTAGAGCAGGGGTTTCATGATGTTAGCAGAGTCAAGTTTAATTTTCATGTAGGGACTTCAGGCTGATTCTTGCTTACAGGAAGCCTGGTAACTTACAGAGTAGGGATCCTGGTAGAACTTATTATTTATAATTGTTTTTCCTTAATGATTTCACTGAAAATCATTCATACTTCAGAGCACCTCCTGCAAAATGCTTTCATAAATATATTTTCACTGCTGCAACATGTCTAGGAGAAGAGAGATCAGAAACAGATAGGGAGAACTGTATCCACGCAATAACATTCAAAAACCTCTTATCTCCTGGAACACAGCAGTTTCTTGTGATCCTTCTGCTTCCATAAGGTCAGTTACTCCCACCAGTATGAATGACGTAAAAAGTTGTTGGATTCAGCACGGTGGAAATGCTGCAAGCCCAGGAGCTCCTCAGCCAGCAGAGACAAAGCAGGTGGAGCAGGAGGTGCCTGCTGAAAGGCAGGTTGTGGTGGCTGGCACAGAGAGGTGCCCCAGCTCCAGAACCAGATTCCTCCTGGGCTCCAGGGTCACCTGGGCACTCCCCGGGCAGGCTGGAACACAGATCCTGCCCCAACCTGCACACAAGAACACTCTGCACCTTTTTCCTTCTGATTTCCATCATCCTTTTGTCATGCAGACCCAGGGCTATGTCTATGCATTAAATATATCCCAGAACACAATAAGGCACAACACATCTGGCTCAGTTTTATTTATTTAAATGGCTAAAGTCCAGGGATTTCCATCACTGTGGAAATTACGTATGTGATTTCTGTAGGCAAACAAATAGCATTAGATCATTTTTGCACAGTACACAGAAACATCCTGTCCCCTATTTCTGCCACTGTTCGTACTCCCTAACCCACTCACTTCATTCAGCAGATGACATTTTCTGAGGATAAGGTTGACAGCATGATGTCAGCACATTGATTAAGTCTGGATCATCTTGAAGGCTATTTCAGTGTAGCATGGGTGACATTAAACAAATATGTGAGGAAAACCTGGTTGGCAACAGTTGTCAATAAAGTTAGAGCTAAACATATTTCTCACTTTCACTACTACTAAAATTATGAGAAAAAAAGCCCTTAATCTTGAAAATCTTAAAAAAGATTAGTATATATTAGACTTCTGCAGTAAAGTTTATTATTTCCCTATTACAGATAACACAGAAAAAAAGGAGTTCTGGAACACACAGGTAACTAGGTGAGACGTGACAAGTCTGTCCTAGACATAAAAGATCGTGGGAAGCTTAGTTGGATTTGCAATTAAAAGTAGACTCTGGTAGAAAACTGGGAAACTCAATATTAAGAAACCCAATATAATGAAATATTTTCTTAAATTTCAGTTTTATAATCAGCAACACAGAAGAACCAAGAAATTTACTTTCACTTCTCATAATGGCAGACCTTCAAAGATGCAATAGGAAATTGCAACATGCAATCATGAAGCTGGTACCAATCTTTGCTGAGGAAAGCAACGTTTAGGCAGAAAAAAAATTCTATTTAAAGGTGAACTGATGTAAATAGGATAAAAACTAATATATGAATACTTAAGTGATCTAATTCAATGCCATTAAATCACAAAATGAACAGAACTCAAGTGAAAACAACCACTGAGAAAAGACAAGTACAATCAGGTATAAGCAGGCAATGTAGTTTTTTTTTTTTTCCCCAGAACAATCAACAAAGTGAAAATACAAATTATTTCCTATGTTTCAAGACTTAAGATTCTACTGCATAATTCATAGCTATTTTCTTCCACATTTAATCAATGAAAACAAGCCAAAGTAAAATAAAAAATTAAAAATAATACCTTCAATATCACACTGGCAACAAAAATTGCTTACAGGAAAACAAATGTTGGTTACCCCAGTTCATGAGATTTAATCTCAATCAGAGAAAAGCACATGCCCCAGGAAGCTGAGCTGGGAGATCTACGTGGAAAGGAGAACTTGGAATGCCAAGAGACTTCTCCAGGTCTGCTTGCCCCTTCAGCCATACCCAGACCCTCCCGTCTCAAGGGCACGACAGTGAAGTGCACGTCAACAAACAGGGCTAAAAATGTTCAACTGAACAATTCAGTAAATGGATGATGCCTCTCATATATTAACTGGATCATTTTATCAAGTCCATAAATTTGCACAGGTAATCTCATCAACCCCACAATCAAATATGAAAATTCTGTGTTTTTAAATGAGGGACATGTACAAGTAATGACTCAAATAGGAGATACTGTGTTCTTTTGGCATGACATCAAATAGCCAACTTGGGTGCAGAGGGAACAATTTTTTGTACTTTGATGCATATATATATATTATATACAGAGACTGAATTTTCAACTGTATTCTGAAAAGATATTTTTGAAGATGGATGGAAATTTCTTAACCCTCAACTCTTTGTGTAAAACTAAACACTGTTTCTGCTCTTCGAAAATCATTATTAGCAACTGCCTTCTACTTTTGAAAGGCCATATTTCAGGAACAGAATTTTATAGTAAAATGTACATCCAAACTGAGTGGGTGTAAATGACAAATTATTTTCTCCTCTCTCCTTTCAGTAAGGACAAGGCTCACATAGAGAAACCAAACACTTATATTTGCACCCTACCATGAATTTCATCACTGCAGCTTGTACTTCCTCTTCATGATTTGAGCGGATTCCTATACTTTTATCTCATTTGACTACATTAACTAATTTATTCATAGGAAAACTGCTGTCCAAAACAATTATGTGATCTGGAAATTACGTAGGTCATGGAATATTTTTCTCTATTAGACAAATAAATGTCACAATTTACTTCTTTCAGAGAAGACTTCATGAAAAGACTGTGTATGCTGTTTGCTCTTTTGTCTGATTTAAGAATTGATCTTTCTGAAACTGGAAATAGAACTGAGGGGTATATCCAAACAAATGAATCAGCAAAGCATCATCTCCACAAGCTCAATTTTTAATACCTTAGATATGTAAGACCAAATGTTCGAAGTTTCCTGCAACCCACTACCAGCCTACGTTGTGAATGCTGATGTACATTAAAAAAAGAGGAAAAATGAACATCTGGCAACCTTAACCTTATTTATAAAATTGCATTAATACTCCACTCTGCTTAATTATTCCATAGCTGTATTAAAAATACAAGGCCACAAGTAGAAAAATGCAATTTGTAGAAGAAAGCCCTTCTGTTTGTGGCTGTCATTTTTTCAATGCAGAAAAGTATTTAGTCATTATGATATGCTGGCTTGCAATGCAGTTTGAGGTAATATTCTGAAATATTATTCCACCTCTGCCTGAAGGACATCACAGTACCTAAAACACTTCTACTTTTAGGTAAACACATGGTTATGAAAGTTTAGGAACATCGGACTCAGACTGCTCAACAGGAGCATGCTAAAACTTGTTATTGCCAAGAGTGAAAATTCACTAGAGTGCAAAACCCCACAGGTTTTTACACATGCAGAATGATGGTTGGCTTTGGACACTTAACTGAACCTGCAGAGATTAATTTTCTTTTAGTAATGAGCAGGTGATAAATAATGCTCCTTCTAAAGTCATCCACAGGTATAGATTTGGGAACTTTTTCTTTCCTATCTGCATAAGTCTTCTGTCATCTACAAGTTTTTCAAGGATAATTACATGTACCTTTGATGTGGAGAGCTATTTATAGAGTACCATGTGAATGAAGTTTATAGGAACTTTAATTATAGATCATGATATTGTTAGAACTACATCATTATTTTCTAAAAATTGCAATAGTCCTGTAACATTTCTAGATGCCCTTCACACAGCTTGGTTGGTATCAGAAACCACATCGCTGCCTCCTCGAAATATTTTAGTGGAGCTGTGTGCCTCAAGGCTCAGAGGACTTTCCTGCAGGAATCTCTGCTGTGGCACCTCTATCAGAAAAGACAGCACAGGTTTGTTGGCAGTAACCCAGCTGCTTTCCTAGGATGCTGAAAGAGGTCAGAATAAATTCTTCTGACACCCATCCCTCCAGCTTTTAGAAATGGTATAGAGAGAAGAGTCACTTGGTGGGTAACAAGATGCTAATGGTTGTGGATGGGTATGCACAAGGTAGCAGGAATTGGAAGTGTTTTAACAGGAGATGGGGACAAGGCCAGAAGAGAATGAAAGCTACTTCAGCTCTCTGCATTTATCTGGCACAGAAGACTAATCCTGAGAGCCTTAAAAACACCACTAAGCAGCTACTTCTGAAAATCCATGGCAGATGCAACCTCATCCCACATTTTTTTCACTAGAAAAGTTCACTAGCCCTGGTCCAGTTTAAAATTTTGGCTTTCATGTACCACAAAGCTATGTTAAATCCTGCTCTATAGGCAATACACTGTTTTACTCAGTATCTGGTATTCTCTGATCTGCACTGAGGCACCATACTAGGTTTCATTACCACATTTCAGAAGTTCCTAAGTTCACAAAATTGTCTATAACTTTTCTAACATTCACTTTTCTTCTGAGCTGCAACTCCAGGCACTGCTCGAGGCTATGCTTATTTCATGAATTAGATGTGACTGATACAAGATAATGTCAACCTGACTTTTCCCTGCAAGCAGATTTTAACACACTGTTGACTTTTATTCTGTTTTCCTCTAGCTCTAGTATTGTAACTATGTCAATATGCAAATATGTATTACATAAGGTTGCCTCTTGGGCTGGAAAAGCAGGATATCTGCATATAAATGTTCATTAAGAAGAATCCAGTACAATATTTTAACATACATAAAGGGAAATCAGTCTCAAATACAAAAGTTAAAGAACCTACAACTTTTTGCTGAGAGCCCCATGTGGACTGCACCTCTCTCATGCCTTTGAAATAAATACCCTTCTTCAGAAAAAATGAAGAGAAAAACACATGAATAATACAATAATGTATAATAAACCATGCAGCAACAGAATATGTTATAATTAGTACTTCACAATCACTATTCTTTCCGGACACAACTGCACAGAATCATTTTTGAAGAAGTTATGAGTCAAATTCACCTCCAAGCTACAAAAAACACCCAAACCCCACCAAAACACGAATGTAACTATTTTCAGACTAACCTACAGTATTCCATACCTGTGTCTGTATGTTCCTTATTGAAACTGCCTTTTCCCTTACACAGTGACAGTCATTCCTAGCTTATCCTTACAACACAAGCCTTATGTGCATCACACATGCCATTGTCTACATTCATCTCCTGTTTTCCAACTTTGTCTTTCCTTTGGAAGTGTTATCCTGTATGTGTCTGTGGGCTTTATGAATCAGAAAAGTTGCTACTTGTAGGGAACACACTGCTTCAGTGCAGAAGCAAGAAACCGACAGTACAGTGAGCTCTGCTACCATAAATACGAAAATTGGATTCCTCCTCTGCTCTGCAGCATCCTCGGTGTCCAGGAAGCTGGCACTGCTCAGGAACATGCCCATGAGGCAGGTGTTTAACAGCCACCTTGTAATTGTGGTTATTGCTGTAGTATTTATAAGGAAATAATTTATTACTATTATTGTATAAAGCAAGTATTTGTGAAAAGCTTAAAACAAAAGGATTCTTGTGTGGCAAAGAAGAAATGCAACCCAAAACATTTTTGGAAGGCACTGAGTTGAAGATGGTGATCTCTCTCATATGAGCTTTATCCTGTCACTGTGTCACAAGTTAGAAGGTGGAACACTGAAAAACTGACCTGTCCCAAGTGTCTGAACTGCCACTCTGACTTGGAACATCTCACGGAGCTGTTAGACAAAGGGGAGGAATTCAAACACTAGGTTTTCCTGGACACAAGATCTCTAATAACATCCAATTTGTGTGTAGAGTGGTGAAGCTAAGAAATACTTTCATTGCCTTCCCTGTAGCAAGCACAGATACAGAAAGACAGACAGAGTCTGATTCTTGCTTTTTAAAGATCAAGAGCTATTGAAACACAAAAGTGTTGCCAAGTCAACGGGGAAAACATAGGACACTTTCTCTTCAAGGAAACCAAACATCATAATAATGCTGTGCTGTTTAAAAACTGTCAGCACAGATACATGCCAAGGACAAACCTGAAAGGGATGAACTGGAGCAGCTCTCCCCAGAGGCCCATTACACTCTGTTTGCATGGAATTGCCTGGCCATTAGCAGTGGTAAATGCTAATGAGTACCATAAACGCATGTGAACATAAAGAATGGGTGATCCCAGCAAAGGGCCCGTGTCCCTGTGGTCATCAGGGTGAATACCAGAAACCCAGCAACAGAGAGAGAGGAGCAGCCCTTTGAGAGGATGCACCACATTCAGTGGTGGTGGTTTAAAAAATCCCTACCCCCTCTACAGTTTACTGCACACATGGCTGAGATCACCAACAAAAAGCCTTCCAATATCAGATTTCAAAATACACCAATACCTATAGAACACTTAAAGGACCCAATAATATTAAATTATAAGTTTACTTCCAAGGTTTGCTTATTTGTTTTGATTTTGGATGAAACTGAACACATAGAAAGCAGCCTGCCAGCTTAACTACAATTAAAAAAAAAAAAAATCTGAGGTGAAGTTTTGTCCTCTTCCCTAACCCAAATGAATTCATGACCTCTCCATTACAGCTATTTGATGCACTACTGAATATAGAAAATAGCTCTATATTGTTAACATTTTCTGTAGGGTCACTGCACTTGGAAGAAAGTTGGTAGCTGAAGATATGGAACTAATACAATACCAAGAGTTAAAGAGACTACTGGCAAACTAGCAAGAAATCAATTTAAAACAGCAGAATACATTAAAAAAAGATTTTTCTGAAAACATATTTAAAAATATGCCCTATTTCCTTCTGAATATCCAGATTAATATAACATGTAACCATTCTAAGTAGCATAATTACACAGCCTAATACATAAAGCTATGAATATAAACAAAAAACTAGCTACAGTCATTCGCTACATAACTTTAATATCAAATATATCCAGAAAGATTCCATATAAAAATGACTATTAGAAAAAAAGAAAAATAGGAAGTCATTATCAAATGTATAATTGATGTACATGATAATGGCAACATTCCCATGGATTTACACAAGAGCTACACGTCCAGCAATGAACTGAAAAAGAATTTTCTCTCACTTTGTTGAGAATAACCTTTTAAGTAAGCAGAAATACCAGAAGCTGCACTTTCATCAGCTGTGCTCTGCAGAGCTGCTGCATGTCAATATTTCAGAATGAGTTGTAACTCAGCGAGAGTTTTGGTCTGACCAAAGGAAACCATACAGGACAGTTGCTCACATGGGGTTGATTATCAATAGATTCCTTAGGGTTTACACCTGTGGAGGATCTAGCAGTAAATGTTTTTCACACAGAAAAGTGATCAGAAAAAAATGTTGGGCTAATTCTGGGTGCTTATTTTCAGCTCTTTTCACCATCTATACAGCACTAGGCTGCGTTAGAAACTCATTCATATGAAAAGCTGTGATCGCAGGAAAAATTATTCTAGTTTGAGGTTAGATGTGTTTCAGAACTGAAATTATAGGAATGCAAAAATCAAAATTTGGCAGAACAGACGAAAAGCTATTGCAATAAAGAAAGGCCCTTCCTAAAAAGGAAAATTAATTAGAAACACATTAGCAAAATCCAAGGGAAGCGATTTTGCATTCAGCCTGTCTGCCTTTACTTCAATATTGGTAGACCAGAAGTGTTTATGGCTCTATTTTTACCTAAATTAACTTAAACTATATATTTATGGGATGTGCAAATTAATCCATAGTCTTATGAAGACCTAACTTGTCTACAGCACAGAGAAAACCAGTTTTTTGTAGCAGACTTCTGTCTCATGAGAACAATCTTTCAGCTTAGTTTCTTCACCAGTCTTTGTACCGCAGTACTTTCTTTTTAAATTAGTTTCCAGCATGGACAAAGTTGAGCTTTTTTTTTAAAATAAGAAACACCTTATAATTCTACCTGTACATTCCCTAGAGACAATTCTCTAACACAGTTTTCAGCCAAATAAAGTCACTTGAGAAAACCAAGTGAAACCAAGAATGAATTTTGTCTGATGATTTCATGGATTTTAGCTACTAAAACAAATAAATTTTAAATCACTTCCCAAATTATCATTATATGTATTAGGGGTTAAGGAATATGCCAGCTACCAATTAAGTGCAGCCATTTTATAGCACAAAGTAGCCTCACACAACAATTTATGGCATACACTGAAGAACACAAAATCCAATTAAAACTACAGGGGGAATTTAGCAGGGCAGAATTTAATTAGCAAAGATAAAATTTTGCCAGAAGACTGTGGCTAACACCTGTTCTGAAGTGTAAAGTGACAAGGAATATGTAGTAACAAACATTTGGGTCACAATTGATGTTGCATTTGCTAGACAGTTCCTCCTTTAGCTCCCTAGCTCCCTGTGACAGGGGAGCGCTGCTTTCTCAGCCACCAGCGCTGCTGCACAAGTCCCTGACTCATTCCAGAACCCCAAGCCAACCCGAGCAGTGCTGATGGAGTGCTGAAACGCTGATTTGCGTGTTTCTGCGTGCAGTTCCATCCCATTTCTCTGCCTGCCTCCCCTCTGTGGGGCTGCAGCCCTGGTGGCCCCAGGGACACAGGGCTGAGCCCCCAGCCCGTGGCCAGCAGCCACTCTGGGAGGGTCCCTTGGTCAGCAGCAAGGTCCAAGGCAGGAGGATGAGCAGGGGCTGATCCTGGCTTCCCCACTGGCAATGGCCCATCTGGGAGGGCAGCCAACAGCACCTGCCACATGGCACAACCAAGAAAACTCAGTTCTATCATAGTTTTCAAGTTGAATTAATTTAAGATTTTTTTAAATTCCACTATTTAGCTTCTGCATGCCCAAAGTAGCAATGAGGACACTTACTGAAAGATATTTGAACCCCTCCTGAAATACAGATGACTAATATTTTCAAGTGTTCCCAAAGGTGGAAATCTTAAAAATTAACTAAAGCCATGAACTGAATCATCAGGATTTTCTGTTATATTCTGGTATTTTTTTTACTTGCCTAGGAGAAAGCTGGTATTTGCTTTGATACACATGCAAAACATCCTTGGAAACATACCCTTCATTTACAATTCTAGAAGGGATATATTAACTAATAAGAGCATGTTCTACATCTGGCAAGTTGTTACATTCACTAACATTGTGAATTAAAACCCAAATTCAATTCTACTATCTTTAATGACTGCAGTTAATGTTTTTCTCTAGGTTCACTAGCCACTTCATTATCATTAACATCAAGTCACTGGACTACCTCACTGATGAAAGATGAAACCCCTGATTAAGCCGTTCATTATATCCATCAGCATTATACTTATGAGTTAAAATCCTATCCTATTAGTGATGAAAGGAAAGGAGTACATATCAGAAACACAGCATTAACAAACCCTACTGTTAGTAAATCCACATGCAACTGCAGTGCAGGACAAATAAAGCATCAAGATTAAAGCTTTGAGCTTTGACAATTACATAAATATTGAGAGAAAATAATTTTTAAAACCTCGAAGCAAAGAGTGGTTTAAAAAAATTCATCTTTGCCTCAAGGCTGCCCTTTGAATAACAGAAATATGGAGCACCATTACTGTAATTCTCACATGAGAATTTTAATTTAATTTAGAAAATAAAAATTTTCATCATAAAATGGAGGTGTACGCACAGTATTGCTTTCAATTAATTTTACTGAAAGCAAAATACAGACTTATGATTTAGGAAATTGTGAATTAAATCTATATATTACTGATTCCCCAAGTTAAGTGCTACAACTTAGGATAGATGAAATAAAAGCAATTATTGGTAATCCTGAACAGAAAAATGAATGCTTTAGAAGTCCATCTCACAAAGCTGTCCAAAGCAATAGAAATTACTATATGTTCTGAAGTGGTTTTATTAAATATATCCAGCTTTAACAAATCTGATTTATTTGGAAAACATGTTTGTTTCTGTAAAGTTGCTTTTACACTAGCAAGGAAGCCTCCAGGGCATGCTATGTGCTGTGATTGCTACTTGTTCGTGCACTGTGGATTTCCTTCCAACCCACTTCTCACCTAGAGCACTTGGTTGCCCTAGCTCAGCTCTCAGTCAGCAAGTGACTTTAATTATCTGCTGAAAAGTGGCTGCCAGCTGTTGATTAAAGAAATGCCTCAATTCCCGTGTGTGCACCTAGCATCAATTATAACCTGCATCTATAACACCAGGTACTTGAATTCTTCCTACTGCAGCACTGCTTTTAAATCTCTGCAATGTGTAGGAATCGAGATTTTAAGAGACTAAAACACTACTTAAGAGACCTTAAAGGGGGCTTTGGTTCTGAAAACTGAATTGCTCTAACTCTGTCTGACAAAAGGCACACTGAATAAAGAGTTCTAGCATGGCCTTAAATCTCCACTTTTCATTATTGCCCTGCCTCCCATTGGAGAAGATTTAATTGCTGTTATGCTGATCACTATTGCTGTTTTTTTCACTGTGCCCTCATTCTGCAGCCACTGGGCTGTGACTGTACAGCAAGTTTACTGTTAGTAACAGACCTGGGGAACTCAAGGCATGTGCAACACTCCACTCTGCTCTGGGAGTCATTAGAACCAGGAAGACAGGGAGGCGCCAGGAATGAAACATCTTCTGGTGCCCAGGCTGGGACTGCGAGTCCTTTACTCATTTCATGTGTAATGGCTGCAGGATCTCTGCAGATTGATACAGGCAGAACCAGAGAAACCCTTTTACTTTATGGTATTTTTAAGTGAAAAGTAACTTCAAGGGGAAAGGAACCCACTCCAAACTTTCCTTTCACTTATATTCAATGACTATGAAATGAAAATTCCTGGAAAATTCTCAATCATTAATTCATCTTTCCTATTAAAATAAGTAATGTGTTACATGTTTTCTGTCTTACTGTAGTAGGTTGGTGCTGATACTACCTGACAGCGAACTTTTATGTTTTTAACTACACCTAGCAAGAATGGCAAAATAATAAAACAATCTGTCAGCAGTTCACTTTGGCTGCTCAATAGTCTAAACAGAAAGTAAGTATTTCTGTGGGAACATAAAGGAACTTCTGAGTCACTTACATACAGAGATCACTCTAGATTTAGATACAAGGCTCTGCTTTATAATGGAGCTTTTAAAGACAGATATGCCACCTCTTCCATTGATTTTCTGTACATACACTTGAATAAGTAAACCCAAGATTTCTGCATTTGTACATATCTCATTCACCTAGCACTTGCAATGGGGAGCTGATGCTTTAGAAGAAACAAAAATGCTACCCTCATGTTAGTTTATATACATTTATTTGTATTTATATACATTACATATCTTTAACACAGACCAATTTAAAGGATTTAGATTTTATATAAATGGTTTTTCTTACAAATTCCTCTTATTTGCTTAAGGATATAATGAACTATAGGAATATATTGAAGAATTTGAAATCACTGAGGAATCAGAAGTCCCCATCCTTAGATCTCTTCCCCCTGTCCTAATGATGTACTTGAAAAAAAAAATCACTAATTTAGTTCATAGAGAATAATAATAATAGCTCCTATTGTTTCTTTTCTGTCTAGGAATAACCACTACTAAACTGGATTAGCTGTTACTGAAGATTGGAGAAGTCCCACCTTATTGGCATTTAGACAGTTTGATCAATATACAAGGCTGAGAAGTCATTTTAACGTGTTACTTTTTCACATAATATTGTTTCTTCTTCATCCTAATAATGAATATTGCTTTAATAAGAAAAGGCTTATAACTGAAATGGGGCAAGGCAGCTGTAAGAAAATCGAAAAATGTGCAAGGAATATGCTTAAATGTATGACTTTGTCTTTACTCATCACATAATTATCAAACCCATCAGATTTATTCAATAAAAGCTGGGTTGATTCATGATTTAACAGTAAAGTGCCATATTACTTTGGGATTTACCTTGGAAAC
The DNA here is from genome assembly GCA_032173965.1 of Sitta carolinensis. Taxonomy (NCBI): domain Eukaryota; kingdom Metazoa; phylum Chordata; class Aves; order Passeriformes; family Sittidae; genus Sitta; species Sitta carolinensis. The sequence goes on along the minus strand of CM063294.1, from coordinate 6,976,563 downwards.
TTAACATATGTGGCTTTCACACAGTGAAATATATAAATATATCAAATTTAACCTCTTTCCAAAATCAAATTTAAGTGTTAGCAATCTCAAGCAAATATGCTCCATGCATTCCACATCAATTTTAGATTTTACTCTGTAAACTAGGTAGCTAATGGCATAATCTCATCATTTAAATTTGCAACCCCATGTCAAACAGAAAGCCTCACACAGCATCTTATCTCCTCTAGATCTTTAGCCCTCAATTGTTCTGACCTCTCACCTGTGCTGTCAGGATTTACACTACAGGAGAAAGAAAAAAAACCCCAAAACCTCCAAAAGCTCCCAACAAACCACTTCCAAACCCACCCTACAAACCAGATGAAAACTCTGGCTGCTTGCAAACACGAGAAAATAACTGCGGCATCCAAACCAGCATGAACTTGTTGTGCAACTTTTGCTAAAAACCCTGACCTGAGGGCTTCTCACTGAAATATTCCAGATCCTCATGTCTCCTTGAGCTCTGCTGCTATTAATAACATGGGCAGCAGGGCTTGTTCTGCTCTCTGTTTCGGGGGGTTTTGTAGCTTTTTTAGTTCTTCAAAAGAACGTCTGTTTCCTGTGACAAACATTTATTCTCATACTTGAAACACTATAGTTGCATAAGAAAAGACAAAATATTCTCTGTCCTTGTTGGAGATCGATGGAGACACAAAAGCAAAAATCTTTTTCCTCACTGCAAACCCATTCTTATGTGCAAATGCCTTTGATATTCAAAGTGTTTAGTTTTAATTTCCTATACAGTAAAAAATAAAAGGCACTAACTGAATGCTTCAGAAAAAGGAAGGCTGGCTTGAGTGTTTCTCAAAATTACACTCCTAACTAGCTAAATTCCAAGTACTTCTTTGTATTTTAAGAGGGAAAAAAATAGTCTGAAGTCAAAGAAATAGAAGACCAAATCAGGAATTCATGCATATGTTATATAAATGCAATCAGGTGGAGTGCATGTAATCCCTGGATTTCAATATACCTGCTCTATTTTTCAAATCTTGTTGGGATTGAAAAATCACTTGATTACGTGAAATAATTTGCTTTTCTTAAAAATACATGCATAAAAATTACTGTATTCCTTTTTAAGATGTTATATGTGAATACTGATATGATAAAAAATATTTCTTAAGTAAATATAGCAAAAACATAATATAATCTGTTAATTGTGTTCTAGCAGGCCAGACGGCGTACAGCTTGTAATCTTCAGGGAGAGACAAATCAGATTAGTGTGCTCCCATACACTGCCCAATGCTATCAATTTCTGCTTGGAGTCAGTAAGAAAGGTAAAAAAAAAAAAAAAAAAAAAAAAATGTAAAATGAATGTGTAACAGTCTATAGTATTATCTTATTATGCAGTCTGCACTAATGGGGCCAATCTGTGCACGGTGTGCTTTCTCTTGGGGGGTCATTAGGTGCCCGAATCATAAAACATGTGGAAGAGGAAAAGCTTTACAAAACCAGCTTTAAATAAAGAGGTAATTACATGCAAAGGGCATAATGTTGAGAGCAATTATTGCTGATAACCTGGAAATGCAATTGACTTAAGCAGTTCTCCCCCAGTAGTATTGTTTCATATGAGGAGCTATATTATATTTCACTGCTCTTACTATAGGCAGCTTCCTCCTAATGCTCTATGCTCCTAAAAACCCAATCACTCCAGATCACAGCAGCTTCAACTCACGCAGGGGGTTTGCCAGAGAAACATTAATACAGTATAAAAAGAAACTATAGCACAGATAAATGTCACCACAGGTCACAGAAGTGACCAAATTAGTGGTAAATGAAGAATCAGAAATCTGTTTGCCAGTCTGGTGCTTTTCCACACCAGCTGCTCACCCTTACTGGGACACAACTCTCATAAATGAGCTTTCTTTAAGAGATAAACCTAATGACATCAGGGACATGACCTGTAAAGAGAAATGCACCTTGTTCTACACCTTAGAGCAGTACTCCTTAAATGGGAATTTTCATCAGATAGTCTCCAGGGCCTGGTGCCAATGTGCACCATTTGGAAGTGGGCTACATACCTGAGCTATTTAACATTTCCTGTTCCTTTTCCTTGTAACAATTGTACTCACCATTAGCATTTAGTCACCAGTTTTCTCTACAGAACACAAATATAGCCAAAGAAACACCACTCATATGATTATGGCATGATGTCACCAGGTTGGCTTTTACTCCCTGAACCACACAGGAGTGAGCTGCAAAGGCTCTGCTCAACATGTAGAAAACAGTGCTGAATGATGGGCTGTGCTCAGATACCCTGGAAATTGGAAAAAAAAAAAAAAAAATCAAGGGAAAAGTGCACTCAACGTCAGAGACACTAAGCCTTGCTTCCGACGTTATGGTATTAGCTCCTCTAGCCCAGATACTGATCATTCCAAAGATTACTTTGGAATTAAGAAATTTTCTCTGAGAGAATCTAGAGATATAAATACTTATAACACATAAGAGGTTTTTTTTCCCTGATAAAAGAAGATGACTGAAGACACACAGTCCTTCAAATCATGATTATACCTAACCTGAAACCATTCTCATTTTGAATGAACTACCATGGTTAAAGCCTCTTAGGATTCAAAAATATATATATATATATATATATATATATATTTTATATATAAAAAGACAGGTATTCATGGGCAAGCACAAAGACTCATGATCAATTGTCCAGATTATAGAGTTGCTGACTAGATATAAAATGTACATTCCACAGACACAGAATATGTGGATTTGAGGAAATTTCCAGTTTTACCAGCAGAATAAACAGGATAGAATACATATTAAATGTTGATAGTGCAAAAGGACAAAAATAACATACTGAGAATTCTGAGGATTTTAATAGCTCAATTCAGGCTAGAGAGAGATTTAACATCCCTATATTCACAATCCTAATCTTTAGACTCAGACTAGGCACCTGGACTCCACATACAGAATGTGGAAAGAATTAACCCCAGAAGGATACACTCCCTTGTAAACCAGGTCTGACAACCCGACTGGGGGGGATGTACAACTTTCTGTTGGCAATACAGGTAGTTTAAACAATTTATTTATCTAGATCATTGTCCTTAAGTGATTTAAACACTAACTCTTCAGACAAATGCTACTCTAAGGGTGGTTTTTTTTTTTATTTCTCTCAGCATTTAGAAGAGCTCAGCAGAACCACAAAACACAAGGACATTCTCCTGAACCAAAGGATGGAATTGTTTTTAATATAAGTCTCATATTATAGGGAAAAAATGAAAAAAATATTATGCAGACACAGCCAAGCTACAGTCATGAAACAATATGTTCAGTTTGCCTGTGGACTGTGCTATGTTTCATATCTGCTCTAAGCTGTGAACATGAATAGTGTCAAGAATTGTAAAGCGTCACAGATACCTGGAGTGTGCTGCTGGCACATACCTGAACAGCATTAAAAGGACTAATATCCTCCAACATCTTTCTTCTCTAAACTATTTGAAAAATAAACCATGGGGACTCTTAAGCCCAACAACAGATCCCTCTAGTTGAATTCTCTTCCTTTAATTCACTGTGCTGTATTCTTGCATTATGACACAGCCCACAGAAAGGCAATCACATGGCATTTTACCCACACAACTCTCCCTACCACACATAACAAGCCAACAGAGACTTATTGTTCTCTCAGATACAGAAAATACTTCAACAGCTAAAAGTAATTGTGTACATAGGTATATTTTGTGCCAACCCTGTGCTTTCCTGATACAGAATCTACAAAACTGGGCATTGATTTCTCTCGCACAGTCATCAGGCTTAAAAAAAAAAAAAAAAAAAAAAGAGAGAGAGAAAAGGAAGAATACATGAAAGAGGTATAATATTGCTGCATACATCTTTCAGGGTACCAGAAAATCACAACAAATGTGATCTGAATACATATATAGCAATAACTTTCATCCTTGTTTAAAAGGAATGCTCTTCCACAGCAATGTATTAGACAGCATTACCTCTGTCCTCCTGTAATCTATCTAAAATAATTATTAAATGAAAAAGCCAGCTTTCAAGAAGTGGCTGGAGTCTATTTAGACCGCTCTACAAGTAGCCAGAATCCGGGGTGCCTGACCATTTGGGAGGGGCTGAGCCCTTCCCAGCCCTCCCTGGGGCAGCACCAGCAGGGATGCAGGGATGCAGGGATGCGGTGGCAGCAGCTGCCCCTCGCGGGCACTGACCCCTGCCTGGGGCCGCCAGCTCGGGGCTGCACCGAGCTGCAGGGATGTGTCCCCCCTCCCCAGCCCTGCCGGGAGCCCCGGCCCCCGCCGGGAGCCCCATCCCTGCCGGGAGCCCACCTCCCTGCCGGGAGCCCCATCCCTGCCGGGAGCCCATATCCCCACCTCACAGGCAGACAGCAGCAGCTGCAAAGGGCCTGGCAGTGCTCAGCGCAATTTCACATCTTGGGGGAAAAAAAAATGGTGGAGAGACTTCTGCTCTCTGTCACAGTATTTGATTAATGAGTGTAAGTATCACCACTGACATAAAGGATATGAGAAAACATTTTAACTGCACCACATGTGGGATTTTGACACAATCAGATGGTTCATTAGTGATACATTACAGCCCATCACATTAAAAATCATGTCCATCAAAAAAATATTTGATTTAAAAACCTTTCCATAACACAAAAAAACCCATTTACACTTAGGACCAATATGAATTCTGGAACCTCAGCGCAACTCAAAATTTCTTTCTTATTTTCTATAAAACCAAGCAACAGAGTAATAAAACCTATAGTTTATAAATTGCAGCACATTGAAATAATTCAGGATTTTTCTTCAGCATTACAGACAGAGCTCTTTCAATTCGAGTACCACTGAAAAGACCTTAACTTGATTATTCCCATTTGAAATTATTTATGTCAGAGCCTTCTCTGAACAAACTTCTGTCTTCCACTTGTATTCCTGATGGAATTCCTGATGGATTCCTGATGGTCTTTTTCCTGGGTGCCCATGCTGAAGCCCAGAGCAGAGCAGAAGTCAGCAGCACACAGATATCTTAGAGCAGGCTGCCAGTCTTCAGCATGCTTCAAACTTTTGAATCATTTCTCTTTTTCATAAATGTATAGGGGAAAAAAAAGTATTCTTGTTCTGATGCTAAGATTTTTATGAATAAAATTTGGTCTTTGCATTGTTCTACAAAGATGGTAACTTTCATTATCCTAATAAATTAACAAGAGAAGACATCTCTGTTGCAATCATGTTACATAAACATCTCACCGATAGAGATATATCATTAGATTATATTTTAAGCTCCCATATGTCACTAGAATTCATGCCGAAGCCACCTTACAATGCAATCTTTATGACAGATTTCTGTGGATTAACCAGCTTCCAGTTTTCTCTGACATTTTGTTAAAACTTTAATACTCTAAGCAGTGTCGTCTGACATGCTTTCTGCCACTACTTTTGCCAAGCACAAGCATATGCTACCACACAGCAAAGGCTGCTCTTGGACTTATGTCTTTTACAAGAAAAATAGTTTGCACTGACGCTGCATATTGTTTTAAAAGTACTTAGCTGAGTAATACTTTATTTTATACATGTGGGACTTTGTTTCCATGTGCTTTGTTACTTTTATTACAATCTGTTTAGATAGAGCACATTGATTGTATGAAACTCACTGACTCCCTAAACGTGCCATTGCTAACTTCCCCTATGCAGAAACCTGCTGAGGTTAATCACAGGAAAGAACTTGAACTAAGGAGCAGGACAGATGACAACATACATAAAATGATAATGACTGAAGACAGAAAATGGACAGGCTCTTTCGCCGTTGTGGCACAGAGCACAGATCACAAATTCCACAAGGATGCTGTCAGGGGAGCTCCCTGGTATATTCATATTTCAATAGAATGTATTGTTCTCCCTTCTTGCTGAAGGCTGAATTTTATTCCTTGAAAAAAATCTTAGCTTAATAAAGATGACTTCCAGATTTGAAACTGCAGATAATGAGAAGTTGCTGGGCATGAAGTATCTAGAACTAGATTTCTGTTTCATTCCTACATGTCCATCTGAAAATTCCTGGAAATACTTGCTGCAATACGTGATCTTCAAATGATGCAGCATGTCACTCCCTCCCTTGCTGAGTCAGCTCTGTAAAGAAAAGTAGGAGCCACATCATCACCATTTCTCCTTCAGCCTGGTCTCCTTTAGGTGTTAGGGCTAGCTAGAACTAACAAATGGTTCCCAATAGAATGATTCCTATTAAGCAGCCATATCTGAGGAAAATTAAAAAGAAGGTGAATGTTCCCCCCCCCCTAATTTCCAGAATCCTGGAAGCAAAACAAAGTTAACAGAAATATATTAGTTCTTAAACAGCAACCCAGAAATTTAATGAACAGCTAAAGCCAGGAATACTGACAAACTGAAATTGCTCAAAACCCAGCAATGCCACTCTAAGCTCCTGAGGACATTTTATATAATATGGCACATTCTTATGGGCTTTTTCCCTTTCACTGTTATAAGCAACAGAAACAAAGAAAACACACACAATACTGATGCAGGATAGTAATTTCCCTCTCAGAAAAAAAAAAAAAAAAAGCTCAACCTCTAGCATTCATTCTCTTTTAAACTCTTTTCATAGCACAGAAATTACACACACATGGTAATAGAGAGGATAACTTCTTCCCATAGCTATTCCAGAGGAGAACCTGAGACAAATTTACAAAGACACAGCCTTTTATAAAGCTCAACCTGTCCTGTGCTTGCAAATACTGAAAGATAAACATATCTATGCATACTCAAATACTACTCAATATGTACAGCAATATACTTGTTATTTGCTGATGCTTGTATGCACCTGAAGAGGGAGTGCACACCATTACAAGGAGAAATTGTAGACAACCTTCTACTTGAAAATAAATCAAAATAACCTTTATGATCTTGATTATACTCTGAGCCACCCATTCTAGCTCTGCTTTAGACTGGTAGGAGGAAAATGCAAATACGGTCTTTGAGTAAGACATGTTGAGTTCTCCATCTGTTTATCAAGCCTTACTTTTGGGTTTTAATCAACTGTTTATACAATGATTTCATGCAGGTGTATCCATCATTCATGCAAAATCTATTTATCAGCGAGGTTAGGGGCAAATGTACCTCCACAGTTCCTGTGAAATAGTTCTCTGCTGGTCTTGAGAGCCCTCCTGGTGTGGACCACAATGGATGTAAGTCCATCCCTGCCTCTCACTGTGGTAATCTTTATATTTCCCATTCCTACCACTTTGAACTTTCACTGCTGCAATTTCAGATCTTCACTTGTCCTAACCAACATGACAGAAACACATTATCTTCTTCCCTGCAGAACATTTTGTGTATTACAAGATTCACACATCTCTTCCTTAATTTCCCTTTTACAAGAACAACTCTTTCTTCTAAGTCGTGTTTTCTAGGACTTGGGTTAACTTTCTTGCTATGCCTTGGATATTCTCTAACTGATACAAACCTTCCTTGAGTTGCAGCCCTTAGAAGGACATATCCAGACCACCACATATTGCCACTACAGGACCGAACAGAAAAATTCAGTTATTTTACAAATAGCACTTCTATTTATAGACCCTGATGTCAGCCTTACTACTGCAGCCAAGGAATCAGTGTCACATCACAATCCATAGTATCACCCCAAAGTTGTTTTCTTTATTTTGATTTGATTCCCACACCCCTGCCCTGGGCTGCCATTTACACCTAGTTATTTCCCAGTTCTGAGATGCAAGTATTAGATGTAAAATTGAGAATTTCGTTTTTTTCAGGCCACCTCTCTAGCGAGAACCATGGAAACCTAACTCTATCCTTTCAAGCTGCACAAATGTTTTGAAAATTCCATAATCTTCAGATCATTAAATGAAAACAGCAAAGAGGGACTTGATAAAAAATTGTTTCCTTCCTGTAAACTCAATCATGTTCATGTTATTTTCCAAATGTGGTTTTCTCTAATCCATGTTTCCCCACCTTGTTTATAAGAATGTCATCCAATACAACAACAGGCACCTTATTAATGTCAAAATATAGGACATCTACTGCCTCCAGCAAACAACTCTGCTGTTTAGAAATCATTCAGGCACCACCACATGGGATCCACTCATGAACAGGAGTGTTAGGTTCAAAATGGAAAAGCAGCCACAAAAATAGGAGATATTTGCATTGGCAGGGGGGTGATATAGACAGCTGACCATTTTTGCAGGCTTGAGGTTTAAAAATACTAATTGGGCAAATAATGCTTTTGCTCATTTAAAAGCATTAACATTTCCAACTGTTACTGTGACTACCCAGAGGTGATTTTTCTCTGGAGACTCTGCCTCTAACAGTGCCAGTGTACTGGATGCAGTCTCAAGGGCTCCTCAGCTGGCACAGAGGGTGCAAGGTCTCACTGTGCTGCCAGCTTTGCAAACACTCTGGTGCATGTTTGATTAAAGAAGGTTTAGAAAGGAGAGAATCCCTTATTGATGATTCAAACATGAGAACTCAGAAAACAAATATCAGGCTCAGCACAGAAGCATCAGTGGTGGGATGGAGAGAGGGGGACACTGCCCACAGTGTGGCAGGGCAGACACACTGACTGCACTGACTCCTGACATTTGTGCCACAGCCCAGGACAGACCACTAAAGGCAGCAGGGAAAAATCCAGAAATAACACTCCTGAGTGAGGCACCTTACTGCTCCTCTTAACAGAGCATGGAGGTAAAGACATACTTGCATTTACTCCTACAAAGGCAAGTGGTGACAGAAAACACAGAAAAAGGCAATGACAATGAAAAACCCCAAGCGGTTTGGAACTCCTTTCATAGCCATAAAGATTACTGGACAATTTTCTGTGGGCTGACATCCTTTTAGGAAAATACTCAAGAAAAAGTTTCTGGTTTGGTCATGTGTATGAACATACTTCACAGGACATTTAATGTGTCTGGAGTTATGACACAAATCACAAGGAATTCAAGTAATCAGCATGTCTAGAAATAACATGGGAACATGAAAGGAGTCAACTTGGTTTATAACAGATGGATAACAACTGCAAAGCTGGTACTGGGGCTCCCATGCTGACATTGTGGGCTTACCAAATTGCTGGGCTGAGTGCAGACTTCATGGAGCTTTGACAAAATTCTGATAATTTAGGGATAGGCGGAATTTTACAGATATGTGAAAGACTTTTTTCATTGCTCAAGAGGCCTGTGATAACTTCACCCTTCTTTTATAAATGAGAAAAAAAGTGGTCATCAGTGCACTGATGTGCACTGAACATTCATAAGCAAGAATGGATATTCTCAGAAATTTTTAATTTCACTCTAAAAACCTGAAAACTCAAATCATCAAGCACACAGTAAATGAACTGGCTGGGTTCCTTTTTAGGAAGATTAGAGTCCTTCATGCTCAGAAAAGAGAATATTGAGACAGGCACCAACTCCAATAGACCACTTTTCTCTCTTAAAATACCCTGGAAGTTACAGAACTTTTTCATTCTTTATTATCATCATTTTTCAAAGAAGTCATACAGAGCATACAGACAGGTAAAAAATAGATATGGGATGAATAACCCTGTCCCCTAGATGAAATATTCAATCATTAGCAAGATTTATAGAAGCACAAGCATGTGCATTCCATAAGCCAACACATCTACCTTACAAAATAAATTTCTGAGATATCTGTCTGATCATACACTTCCCAAGGCCTTTTTGCACTAGTTTGAACAACTTAAAATGCAAAACTACATAATTTAGCTGCAGACACACAGCAAATAACACCCAATAATTTCCTCATCAAAAACTGTTACAACTAAAGAGAACTTCTATTTAAATCTGTTTACCTAAATTGTAACATTTATTCTGAGAACCAGACCAATTTTAAAAATTAATATTTATTTTTTGCATTTCCTCCCTTAATTGTAATCCTGTATGGTCAAACATTGCTGTATTGATAGACTGAGAACTGTCAGTAAAGAAGGACTTCGTGCTGTGTACACTGAGGCACTGATGACAAATTTAGGAAACAGTCACAAGACTCAGGATCCCCTTGAGACAGCACAAAGCACCAAACCCTGCCTTGTCCAGAGGGCAACTGGAACAGACTGACCCTCACACCTTTGACATCTATGAGCAGCCATCAGAAAAAGACTGCAAATTTTTGTCTGGACAGTAAAAATCTCATTTAGCCACTCTGTGACATGGATGACAGCAGAATGCTTCCATGGGTAAAACTCCTCACACTGCTGCTATGTTCCCAAAAATCTGGAATACAGACCCATTTATTGAAGACTCTGGGCATCAGCACACATGAGCAGAAGCAGGTGTGAGAGACCAGCAACACTGAGCTCCAAAGAGGGACAGCACATTTCAGACTGCACGTTCCTGTTGCAACAACAATGACTTGAGATGGGAACATCTCTTATACAAACATCTCTTTAAAGGGTGAAAACTCCGGGTTAACATTTATTTGATCAGATTTTAGTGAGAGATAAGGACTCTCAATCTCTTTTAGCTATATTGACCAGAAAACTATATCTGCTGTTCCCATCAAACAAAACCTGAACTTTAAAAGTTCCACACACGCTATAGGAAACAACACTGACTTATTGATAGATCTGCCTTCTGCAGACAGCTGCAATGCAGTGGACAAAATCTAAGACAACCAAGGGGCTGAAAATAGTCCAGGTTAAAGTACACAGAGCTCCACATCAGCTCATCTGCCCTTCTTTGATTCTGTAAGAACAGATGTACACTATCTGCTAATTATCTTCCTCTATGCAACAGACTCCGATATTCTGCTCAGATATTTTTATAGCATACTTTGATATTTTTATCATGATTGGAAAAACAATTTAGATAAGGAAAGATCTAACTAAAAGGCTTGCCTAGTCATCATTCTCATAATTATTTAGGGCTTACATTCATCCTTCCTATGGAAGCAGTTTGCAAGCTATTCTGAACAACTCACTAGGGATGACAGCGCTTGAGCTGAGCTTCTTCAAAGGTCAGACACTCATGGAATAACCATTATGCATAAGCAAATTAGCAAATTCAGATACATATTTGTAATAACAGAATTATAAGCCCTTAATACAAGGTATTGCCTCCTTTTTTACAGACTGAGTTAATTTTTGGCCGGTCAAGAGGCCTCATGTGTTGACTGATGAACATGTGGAACCCTCACTGCTGTATTTTCAGTCCCAGCTGGAGTCTCCCCAGTGAGCTGCGTTCTACCTTCTGGCTAAAATATTTGCACACAATCATCCAAATCCCTGAAGGTAAAGATAACTTTAAAAAGCCCCAAAAAGCCAAAAAAAAAATGACCTACTCCCCCAAACCACGTACAATAAACAGCTGCTCTAAGGTTGCCTTTTGTTTAAGGACAACATGCTGCATTCCAAACCACAGTGTTTCTCCTCTAAGAGAAAGAAAAATCACAAAACATTGTTTCTGTATAACCTGACATCCTACTCACCTCTAGAGCAGCCACATTAACATCTCAGTATCCATTCACAGTAACACTTTTCTAGTCCAAGAAGAAACAAACTCAAAGAAGTAGCCAGAGGAGCTTCCCGTGGTGGGAGGTGCTGGCTAATGCCCAAGCAGGAAAGATGTGCTCCAGCCCTTTCAAAAAAAGCTCATCTTCCAACAGCAGGTTTCATACCAGAAAAAGGCAGTTTTAATCAGCCTACAGAGCTACCTGTCATTCTAAGATATAAAGTATGAAAATATGTTACAATGCCTGTTCATATGTGGCCATTACAACTACAAAAATCATCCTTAATGGTAATTACATCACTGCTTTTATGATTTAATTATGGCCATACCATATGTAACAGGCATACAGACCTAATTTATCAAATATCTTCTTAAAATTCCTTAAAATCAAAAGCAATTTGGCATTGAGCCATAGAACAAAGTGTCCCTGAGCTTCAAGGCCAAATAAGAGCTAGCACATATGTAAATATGTGCAAATAGGAACTCACTGTTCAGTTAACAAAGACCTATCTTCAAAAACAGTGACTAAAAGTCAGTTCATGGATCACTCAGCAGCACAAAGTAACAGGACAGTACAAATGTTACTTATATTTCCATCACTTTCAAGAATCCCCATCCAAAATAAAGATTTTTTTTTTAAAATATATTTTTTTAATATATAATTTTTGGATGTAGAAATAGAAAAAATTATCTGGCAGACATTCAGACCTCACAGTCATCTTCTCTCAGCACATTTCAAATATTTCCTGTATTTTACTGTGCTCATAATTCCATTCCACTCATAATGAAACACACAGATGCAAAAGTTAAAAACACCATTTTATTTTTTAAAGAAAGTTAACATATTTAGCTAGCACCTTCTAATTTAATAATACAAGCAAGTTTCCCACACCTAAACAATCAAATCTACAGTAGTAAGAGCTGTACATAAAGGGTCATTGAAAGGCAAAAAGGGGTAAAATGGGCAAAGGGGAAAGACAGAGAGAAAAAGGAGAAAGTGGGGAGAGAGAGAAAGAGGAAAGAAAGAGAGAAAAAGATCAAAAGGGCAAAAGAGAAAAAAAAGAGAGCTATGCTGTACATAGCACACTATAGGGTAAAATGCTTATTTTGGACATAGTGAGATGCCAGCTTTTCTGCCATCATAGCAAAATGTAAAACCCAGTTCTTTAGTACCATCTTCCCACAAATGAATAAATATAGGGAGGAATAAATGATAGTTCTACTTGGGCAGTAGGACAACAACTTTGATAAGAAGTTAGGTTGATTTTGCAGGAGAAAAGTGTCATGCATTTGCCAATAATGCTGTGGAAATTGCAGGACTTGAAGAAAGTTGTCAAAACCTGAAAGGAAAGCAACACTCTAACTAGTACGTGTGCACAGTACCACCACTACCGACCTACCTGTGCTACAGCAACATAAACAACTTAGAGAGTAAAGGCATTACCCTTGCAGCACCTGGGGGCACATCTGCACCCCTGCACATTCCTGTTAGCTGTATGTGGAGAAGGAAAATGGCAATCTCTCCTTGGCAGGGAGACCATCCCTATGATAATAATTCTAGGAGTCACTAATGTTACTCTTTAGATTACTCATTTTTGGTCTGCAAAGAAAAGAAGATAGAGAGGGACCACAGATAAAATGAAAAAAAATCTACTGTTGAGCTCTTTGTCCCTTTACGGAATTTTTTACCCAGATGGTGTGCCAGGAACAGGTTACAAGCATCCATACACAAAATGTCTCCATAGGAATAAAATCATAATTGACAAGCAGAAATGGAACTTACCAGCATTTTGCTCAGGTTGTCTGTGCAACATTTTGGTGCAGATCATTCTTGCAGAAGTCAGCTGTTGAAGGGCTGATTGTTCCACCAACAAACTGTTGGTTCCTTGGAGTCCCCTGATTTTCACTGATGGGCTTCCACACAGTCAGACTGAGGTTCCTGCTGTGCTTTTAGGACACTTGTTCCCATAGCAGCCCACAACAGGGGTGTTTGCCTTGAACAAAGCTGTGTCTGATATTGGACAAATATTCACTTCTAGTGTATGATGACTGTCAATTAACTGTTCAAGAAAACCAGCTAAAAAGCGGTAATTTTACCAGGAAGCTGACATGTAAGTTTATGCAAAATCCACCAGATACTCAAATAATCAACTTTCACAACAAATATCACTAAAAATCAGTAAAGTGCCTGGATTCAGCAGAGTACTTGATTCCATCCATGCAACTGCAGATTCCTGCTGTTAACAAGGTGTTATTTCCAATGTTGCACAGTACCAGGTCACAGTATCACAGTGGAAAGGTGTGTCCTTACACATAAAGCCAAATACTGACTCCCACATGGTTTTTTCTGTTATGTTACCCTGTTTTTATGTAAATTATTGTCTGGGCTCAGGTACTATCTCTAATTCTGGCTGCAGTGACACATCAGTACCAGATGAGACAGGCTTGTATGAGAGGAAAGGAAATAAGTAGATTGCTCTGCAGCTCAGGAGTAGGGGTATGACATACCACGAGTTCCAAATCTGCATTTCCAACACATTCCTGCAAAAATGACTACTCATATCTGTGCTCCATACCCAATAAAGACAGCCTATATGTTGTACAGTCATAGAATATTGAGAATTTCCTTTTAAACTCATACAACAACAAAGATGCCAAACATGATAATGAAAATTCTGAGATCATTATCCAGGGGAAAAGAACCCTTAGGTTGAGAGTTTTTAAACCATAACAAGCAGTGACAGAGACACTTCAGTCTACATAATGGGAATGGTACCTGTGTAACTGAACAAAGAGATATAGAACAGATTATACCACACCAGATCATACAGGGAAGAAAAACTCCATTGTTAACTTGCAAGACTACTTGTACAACATATTGATTTATTCAGAGCATTCTCATGGAACTGTCATTCTGTTTTATGACTTTTAACTTTTTCACAATGCAGGTCAATGCAGCACTTAGGTTCATTTCAGATTAGTAATGGTAAACACTTATTCCTAATTCTGTAAGGCAGATGTAGGATCCCAAGTCAGGATAAATCTAATAGAAAACTTGAATTAAACTTCTTCACTGTTATGGTCAGGCACTGGAACAGGTTGTCTGGGGATGTTTTCCAATCTCTGTCCTAGGAGATTTTCTAGACCAGACTGGACAAAGAAAGCCCTGAGTAACTTGGTCTGACCTCAGAGCTGACCAATTGTTTAGTAGGTTAGACTAAGGACCTCCTGAGGTCCCTTTCATCCTGAATTATTCCTGAAGTATACCTTGAAACATAAGTATATATTAATCTACTTAGTGATTTCTCTTTCCTCATAAATGCAACATTGAAAAAAACCACACCTTAATTATCACATAAGAAAAAGGGCAAAAATAAACCCCAACTCATTTATAAATACAACATAAATGATAAAGACTATAATCTTTATTTCTCTCAACCACTTAGAAATCCTTTCCTTTATAAATGTTCAGTCACAAAACATGTTTCAGGCTACTTGGAGTAATAACAGTATTTGTGTTTCATTTTTGCTCCGAACAAATGCATATAATGAGACAGTGTATCTAAGACTTAGAATATTTCATACATAAAAAAAAATCTTGAATTTCCATCCAAATAATTTTGGGCAGTGTGCCAAACCCACAGTGGATACTCTGAGGGGCAGAGGTATCAAACGTTTCTAAAACTAGAATAGTTTCCTTGTGTAGACCTGCACATCTCAACATCTCAGTAAATTTACAGGAGCACTTTCCCACTAAAGTGGGAAAACTACTTGGAAAAGAAGTTGAAAACTTGTCAACTAAAGTGGACCCAGGCAGATAGAAGATAAAGGAATTAGCCAGAGGTTAACTCCCCTAGCACTGCCAAAATTTGCATAATATAAGGATGACTTCTTTTAAAATGAATGACTATTGTCATAAGCAACACTAACTTTGACTTCAATATATACACTTAAGACAGAAAAATGGGACTGCATCCAGTAAGAGAAAGTAGCCTGGTTTTGCTAAATATAGGCAGAATTTGAGCAGCCTGACTAGCAGTGCCAAATAACATGAGCAAATGAAAACAAAATTAACTTGTTTCACAAAGCACTCATCATCAGCAAGGTGTAATCAAGGGATGAACAGATTGTAATTTTTAATTTTGCCAATGCTGCTTCTTAATTCAATTTCTTCCGTTATTCCACCAAAGTAAAATAATATTTCATTGGCTTGTCTACTTGAAAGGTCAACCCTTCCTCAACCCAAATATAATGTCATAATCAAAACTAGAGGTGATATTAATATTTACTCTGGCTCCTACTTGCTGAAGCAAAACCAATGAAATGGTTTCCCTTTTCAGGAACCAATGATGCAATATTTTGTATTTGAACATCAGTAAGAAAAAGCAAAGAAACATGAGATTTTGGAAAAAACCAAAACTAAATCACCTAAACAAAAGAATTACAAACCTGCTGGAGAATACAGTTATTTCTTTTCTTTAACAAGAGCCACTGAGGAGGGCTACTCTCATATTTGAGAGATCAACCTCCAATTCCTATTCTAGAAACTTCAGACAAGTGGGCAAGTATCAGTGACCCAAATACAGAGCACACTCACCAATCTGGTCATTTGGCTTGCTCCTCAAGCAGCAAATTGAATTCTTTCCAGAGGGGGAACCTAATGATCATTGCCACATCTCACCCCAGTCCAACTGCTGCCCGTGGGGAGAGGAGGGACCAGGCCAGTGCAGGGTCAGAGTTTTGGTTTGGTGGTGCCAGAATGCCTAGGCAAACTCCATCTGAACCCACAGCTCTGCAGTGACTTCAATACTCATTTTCATCCTTCCCCCACTCAGCAATTCAGCAGGAGCTGAGCAGCATTAGCAAGAGTACTGGCACTAATTGTTTGAGTTCCTGCTATCAGTGACCAAGGGCAAATACAGATCAGATGACAACAGACTGAAACAAGTGCCCTCCTGCCCCTACGTGGTTTGAAAACTAACCTAAAAAACCCTGAATTAATTCTTTAATGTAAATGATGAACAAAAGAACAAAATTGTAGTTATATATAGGGAAAACCCCCTTTATCTTAGGAAATAAAATGACTGTAGAAACATATTTCACTTTTCACAGGTATGTGATCACTGTGTAATAATAATATTGATTAAGTGCTGGAATCCCTGGACCTCAGGTCTCTTGCTTTACAAGACAATGCAAACTGTGACTATTTCATAAAAGCTATGTTTTGTTGAAGAAACTATTTCATTTTGAAAAAAGCAGTAGACTTCTTAAGTAACTTGATACCATGAAGAATAAGCCATTATTAGCTTTTAGTACCACTTCCATCCCTGAAATTTTCAAAAGAAGGACCTAACCACATGTGCCCTCCAAGGAAAACAACAAAAATGAAGTACAATGTCAGATCATACACTACACCCTGGTAAGGCATGTAACAATATCACGGGAATTTTCCAATAGCACTTATAAATATTTATTTTTCTTCAAGAAGTCACCAGTTACAAGGCATCTGAAAAGAATATATGACCTACAGAAAAAAACTTCCTGAAGTATAACACTTTATAACTGAGATCCTAAAATATAAAACCAAAATAAAAGGTGAATATTTACCTTGTAAAATTCATACCTTCTCTTTACAGGACTGTGAAGTACTAACCCATTAGCTTTCCATACTTCCACATAATTTATTGGTTATAAGATTATCAGAGCTTTTGTTAGAAATACATCTTGGCTTTTGGAAAATATCTTCCTGCACAAGAGATGCCTTTCTGGACATATAATTTTTTTCCAAAACCTCAGAAAATACATTTGATACTTTCTGAATATGGACTTTTTGAAAATGGCCCTTTTTGTTTCCAATAATCACTTGATAAAATTTATTTATTTGTAAGAATGAAAAATTTACTCTTGTTCAAACGGAATATAAAAGGCAAAATGCATTAAAAGTTTTAAAACCACATTTTGTTTCTGAATTTTTGATTATATATATTGTCCACATTCAACTGTAGAATGATACAAGAAGAAAAAAAAGGCACTTAAAATTATTAATTTCTCTGTGGAAATCTATGTTGCTGATATGGTCTGGGGCTAACAGGCACAAATTAGATGTTTGCATTCTACATTCCCTTTTAGATTTAACTTCAAGTAACTTGAAAGCATTAAGAGCCATTTGCAGAGCTCTTGTACAATTCTTTCTTCATTTGCAAACACTGGCTCACCTTGTTTGTGCTATGAGAACTCCCAGGGTGCAGAGTCTGCTGCAAAGATGAACTGAGATTTAATGAAAAAAGGAAAACACCCCGCTCTTGCCTCCCTGTAGGGTAACCTATCTGAGCTCCTGTCTGCAAGCCCAACCCGCAGCTGGGGGTGTGGGGGTGTGTTATCAAACCCTCACAAACACTGCTTCCCGTGTACACAGCCCACCCTGATCACATGCACTGATGGGGAGTCTAAAATTTTTTCCCCTCTTCAGACTGCACAGAAGAATCATCTACTGCTGGGGATTATTTTAGCTCTTCCTGAATCATCCTATCTCCACACTGAAGAGCAGTCAAGGATTTCCTGTTCATTTTCAGTGTGCATTATGCTACTGAAATTATACCTTTCCTCTTCTCAGCATACTTGGGATGAAATTACTGAGGACAACTTAAGAACAAAGTACCTGTCCCCAGGAAGCCACAATGGCAGCTGATGGTGCCAAAATGGCAACGGGCATAGGTGGAGCTATCACTGTTTGCCAAGCAACCCATGTCCTCCTCCACACACAGTGCAGTACAGGCTGAATTAGCACAGAATCCAAATTAGGAAATCTGAGTAAGGAGAGGATGAACAAGATAGAAAAAGGGCACTTTGCTAAGACCACCTTCTGCTGACAGAGGAATATCCTCTCTGTGAGGGCCACTACACAAAACAGACTCAGCTGAAGAGACAAAGGGGATGGAATACACATAAAGCTTGATAAAAGAAGAAAAAAAAATTAACAACGTTTAAAATTCTAACTTTCAGTGGCCTAAGGGTCATGTGTTTAGCTTTCCAGTGAGTGTGCAATTGCTGGAGTCACATGTTGCCATGGTGCCCTGCTGTGCTGGACACCCCACTGCTGGGCATCGGCAGCTTTGTGCCTGGCATCAAACACTTGCCTCTAACCCAGACCAGCCCTGCCTGGTCAGCTCCTGGAGTTCTACCACTTGTGTGACCTGATTACAGCTTTGATCGATGGCCAGAGCAGCCATCTGCAAAGTACTCAAAGCTCCAGCAAAAGCTGCTTTGATTTCTTTTCAGTGCCTTAGAAGTACTCATAAAGTCACCTTGAGCACACAAACATGACTTCTCTCTCTCTGGTTGATGAGCTTCCACAGATCATCTGATTAGAAAGTGTTTGGTGCTGGGCTGCACTGCCATGGGGAGGAATGATACTCTTCTGACTGTTTCTGGCTTTTTCCAGATTCTCTTACTGAATGGAAGTTTTTACCCTCATGTGCTTCTCTGGTGGTTTTGTCATAAAGTAGAAAACACAAATTCTAACGATTTCTGCTCCGAACACCCCAGGTTTTTACATAAATGAGATGTCCTGAAAACAATTACTTCTCATGCATTAGGAAAGCATTCCCCCCTGCCTGTCTGTGAGTGCTTTTCCCTGGTCAGCACAGCCACGTGGGGAGCTCCCTGTCTGCTGAGGCCTCCCACAGCAGGGCTTTGATGTGCTTCTTGAATGCCACATCATTAACACACCAAGGAAAGGCTTTCTGAGGATATTCTTCCGAGGAGAAACTCAGTGACTCTTCTTTGTTCCACAGCAACAAAGAAATGGGAAAAAAAAAAAAAAAAAACATAACAAAAAACCCTACTGTCATAAGGCAGATTCTGAATTTTTCCTCAGTATAACATAAATATAGCCAGGCCTAACACATTAGGAAATAAGATAATGAATTGAAGTAATTTTTTATATTTATGTAGCACTACATAATTGAACCAGACAAAGGTCCAGATGTACCAGATGAACCTTGAATAAATACTCAAAAGAATCACAGTAATTTCTGTTAGGCTAAGGATGTGCAATATGACATTTTATTAGTTTATAGGAATATGAACTATTCATCAAATTGCCTGGTACTTCTTGCCTTTAAGCTCTCACTAGTCTTATGGATGATTAGCTGAGACATTCCTTTCAACAGTTACAATTTCAGAAAGGCAGAAAACAGCAAAGAAATGAAACCATTCTCAAGAATCATCAGAAACTGAACAACACAAACTGCAGTGGCAGAGTTAGCGTGCAGAACAGACAGGTATTTACTGAGTCAAGTCAATATTCAACCAAACCGAAAAAACTCTATGCTGCCTGCAAGTTGGGAAACTAAAAAATGAAAACATGGGAAAATTGGCTTTCCTCTGGTATTACAGCCCTGCTGTTCAGTATGTTGGAGAAAAACGAAAGAAAGAGAGAAGTAGACTAGCTCAGAGTAGACCCCCTTGGGCATGAAAGTGCACAGGCTTAGAAGCACCTTAGCAAAACTCAATACTGAACAAGCTTCTGTTTTTAAAGGACCTCAGAGTGTAACTAGCTATACATGGAAAAAACCCAGGATTTCATTTCTCAAAACTGATAATTTTTAAACTAATGGAGAATAGTCCTCTCTTACACTTTCAGCACCTCACTAAGACTGCCCTAGGCTGAAATAGAAAAAATGCTCTTTCTTGTATCTTAAGAGATGATATCACCCCTTCTTTGTCATGTTTTATGTTTTATATACAACCCTTTTGCACAAGAATTTCTAATTTGCAAATTAATCTACATTTATGCAGCTCTAGGCTAACAAAAACTTGATATTGGCCACAAATTTCAGTAAACACTATGACATCAAGAAAAAAAGTAGCCCAGGCATCTAAGAAGGCATTCAACTCTGGCATCAGTAAGAGGATGAGGGGAGGACAGAAAGAAAAGGAGGATGAAGCAGAGAAAGAATAGAAGGACTTAGAGACATTACCATGAATTCAAACAGGATAAAAATCTCTCATTATAACTCAAATGGCCTGACTTGACAATAACTCCTTTTTTAAACAATGTATATCTGAACAGGATTTCACAGAAGTATTTGGTATAAGACTAGGAAGAGACAATTAGTAAAGATATGTAAAAGGTATGTAGGAAATTGTACTGCACTTAAAGGTCATGCTCAATACAGAGAATAACTGCAAGCAAAGCTCTTCCTCCTTGACATGAATATTTAGTATTTAGTATTTGTGTGTTGATGAAATTTGTAATGGAACAAAATCAGCAGGCATTGTTAGGACCAAGGATGATCAGAACAAATATAACAAGAACTGGATAACCTTGAGGACTGTAGCAATATTAAGAACCCTGATTTATGTGAGCAGTGTTATGAAATGCCAAGTCATCTATTCTTAGCACTACGTAAAAAAAAAATCTTCAAAAAGCTGGAAAGAACCCACTGCTGGAAAAGGAGTGAGAAAGGGAAAGACCCTACTGTACTCTTCAGAAAAGGCTCCCACCTGTGGTATGCAGTTGGGAAGAAAGGCAGAAGTGGCTTTGTGAAGAAAGGAAGGATTAATACCAGAGTGTAAGACAGATTTCATCTGGGATACTGTTTATGGTACTAGTTATTCCTAATGAAGAACTAATGCCAGTTCTGCATTTCTCTCAACATACTCCTGCATGAGAAAGCAAAAAAAAAAAAAAAAACCTGGAATACACAGACATTAAAAGACAATGTCATAGCAAAAATTTTCTCAATAAAAGTCTCTGTAAACCTGAATCATGCCAATAGTTTTCTCACACATTATAATCAGCCTAATATATATATTACTTATATACTGGTTATATAACAGCTGGCTGCAGTATGAGATTCTGATTGAAATGCTATCAATGGAAATTCTACACTGAACTATTAAAAAATCCCCAAACAAAAAAGATATTTCCCACACTCAGTGCAAAGTCCACTGAGTTTGCTGCTTGTGAAAATCAGTACACGGAATTTTAATGATAGTCTCACTCTGTTTACTTATGCATAGAAATTATTGCAGGCAATCATATCACAAGAATTTTAGCATTCTGTAAATTCCAGTAAAATGAATGAAATTTGGACACAAATATAAACATATTTTGAAATACTTTGTCAAACAGAAGTCCAGCTGCACCAAGTTCTTACCAGAAAGTAGCAGAAATTAAACACAGAAATCCACATATCTGATAATACAGAACTTATTTTCAAAATACACACACTTGTGTGTGGTACATTAAAATGTGACAATCTTGAAAGTTCTGATATAATTCTAATTAGAGTGTTAAATAAAATGCTTGCAAATATTGTCATTACAAAATGATTATGAATCTTTTTCAGAGAAAAGAGAGGGTTTACTTCACAAGTTTTATCTACATAAAAAGTTTAATAGATGCCAGCCATTAAATCAGTATATATAAACAGACTGTTTACATACATTGAAGTTTAGCTACAGCACAGAGGTTAGGAAAAAACCCACAAAGCACCTATTTCAAGGACAATTCTAACCTCTTGCCTTCACTTATAAATGGAAACAAGCTGCCACACAGTTCAGCAGTAAAGGAGGATAAAGAAATGATAATAATCCTTGTGCTCCTCACATGAACTCCAGCGAGGCATTTGAATGAGACTTTTAAAGCTGTAAATTGTCCATCAAAACACAGAATAACTTTTGCTAATCCTTGTGCCACAAATTACTAATCCATCTGGAAAGCTATTTTTGTGTGTGTGTGTTTACAAGGATCTAAACATCATCAGACAGAAAGACAACTGGGTTAGTAGCATGTGAAAAAAAAGACAAAAAACAAAAAATCACAAAACCTGAACAAAACCTGGAAAAAACCAGAACCCAACAGAAATAAAAACTCTACAGCAGTTGCCCATAGAATAAGCAGGATTTGCAGAAGTACTTACAGCTTTCAATCTCCAGCGTGCAGTTCTGCTCGTCCAGCGGATATCTCCGCAGGTCCATCATGCAAGCAGCTGTTGTTGTAATTCTGGGAAGGAAACACAAGAGTTTGTTAATGGGCCTGATTCAATCTTTCCTTGCTCACACTCAGTTGAAAGAAGACTCTGTATTTCTTCAGAACTGATGCTCTGCCTGGTTTTCTTGGTGCGCCCCTCGTTTGTATGCGGTGCTGTCCCAGGGAGGGTCTCCCAGCCTGGTGGCCGTGCACAGCTTCCCCTGGACACAAGCAATTCCAGCACCTGGGGAACCTGCTTCCACACCATTTAAAAATGAGAGCAGTGGGCAGCAGCCGTTTGAACAAGCTCTCTTCGAGCTGAAAGGCTGACCAAATGAATTGCTCAAATTGTAAAATCCAAGAGGATGATCTCCACGATGGGACCGAAGACGTAGCAGCAGATGGAGTGCCTACAGCACGAGCAGACACTAAGACATGACAGGATCAGAGTCTTTGCAAGGTATTAATGAGAGATTGGGTGTCCAACAGCTTCCTTCTCCAAATCCTCTCTCAATTAAAAAGTTTACTACTGGCCTTTCATAGCAGATACTTAGAATGTTCAATAACAGTTCAAAAACTGTTGTACGTTCTTTGTTCTGATAAAAAGATTTCAGTGAACTTTCAATGGACAGATATTATTCTTTCTCCTTGAATACCTAAAAAACATTCATTAGTGGTAAAAAATCACAGTTGTCTGGTCAAAATTCACTGCAGCAATTATTTCTGCAAGGCATTTAAGAATCTTCCTAACTATGCCTACTGTCCTACCCTATTGGTCTCTTCAAGAAAAGGAACATCTTTTGGCACCAAGTTTTCTTCATTCTGTACAGGGGTATTCAGAGTTGCTTTGGAAAAAAAAAAAAAATTTAATCAGCATGTGTTACCAGAGATCTTTCACAAGGAAGCTTCTTGGAGTGGGACAAAAAGACTCCTTTGGTGCCTCTCAGAGAAAGCCTTCCAGCTTTTAACAAAATCAGATTGCTGAGGAATACGTGTGATAGCAAATGGAGC
Organism: Sitta carolinensis; assembly: GCA_032173965.1. NCBI lineage: Eukaryota > Metazoa > Chordata > Aves > Passeriformes > Sittidae > Sitta > Sitta carolinensis. The sequence continues at coordinate 6,953,089 of CM063294.1, read as the reverse complement.
AAGCAACAGCACGCACTGGTAAAAAAAAAATCTCTTGGCAGTTCATACTTAGCTCCTTATTTTTAAATTTAAGGAAAAAAATCAAAGAAATTGCACTGTTCCAGTATCAATGTAAGACTGATTATTTTGGGATAAACTTCAAGAAAGGTATAGTGAGAGCAGAAAAAAAATTACAGCTCATGTTTTTTGTTGGGTTATGTTTGGGTTTTTTTTGTGGGGAGTTTTATTGTTTTGTTTTCCTCAGTATTTCCATACTTATTTGTGTGTTAAGGTCAGGAGTTTTACAAGAATTTCAGTAGTTCACAGAGGAAGAGGCAGACCACAGACTTACAGCCAAGGTTTAAATGCACAGAAGAGTTGTGGTAAAAGCTAACCTGGTTCATTATTAAGTTTTCTCTCAGCTTTCTCTGCACTAAACGCTTTCTACCAGAGTCTAACAGACCCAAAGGCTCCACACAGAGGCTGCCCCCAGCCTGTGCTACCCTCAGCAAGGTGTCTGTTCACACTGATGGAGTGGAGAATTCACAATTCTCACACACTTCCAGAGGATTTTTGGTGCAAAAAACCAGAGAGGGGCCAAAGGCTGCAGACAGCTGGAATAAAATCTCTGTAGGGAACATTAGCAAATTATTACAAGACATGATGCCCTGCCTCACTAGAAAATAAAGAAAAAAAAAGTGGCACTTTTTAATATGGAAAATTATTGGTAGAGAAGGGATTTTATCAAGTTAAAACAGAAGTTTTAAATAATGTATTTAATCCAACTTGCTTGTTCCTTCTTATCCATAATGCAAATCCACTGAAATAAAATCAGAAGTCTGTCCTTTCCTCTCCTCGTACCCCCATTATATTTTTAGCCTGGCTTCTCACATTTATAGTAAAGTAGAAAAAGTTCTCTTTCATCTTCATAATTAAATAGCAAAACTACCTTTGGATAATTCTTAGTGGTCCTCAATTCATGGTGATTAGCTAAATCAAATTACCAAAGCAAGGGAGTGCAAGAATTACCACCCTGGAATGGTGTTAAAAGCCAGAGCTGTGACCCACACCTTTCCAGACAGAGGGAGAAGCAGCAGTTCATTGGAGAAGTTGGGAACACTTGAAACACGCCCAAAGCCTCTCCCCCAGAGCAGAGCTGTTTCAATTTTCACAGCAGGATTAAAAATATTTTTATACAGCCTGTACTAGTGCAAAAAATATAACATTGTGTTTTGCATAATGTAACCTTGAGAGCAAACAATGAGAAAGTGAAAGCTTTTTAAAAAACAACACTGTGACTCAAGGCACTGCAGTCATTAGGGATGATGCACAATAACAGCACTCAGAGAGGCACCACATGAAATGAAACACATCACAGAACTGTCTCTCCTACACTCATCTTTTCATCTGTTGCTAAAGAAAGAGAAACTGTGCGATATTTTATGATTCCTAACAATGAAAATGAATTTTCATCTTCCTCTTTTATGAACTTTATTTTGAATATAGACTATTAAGAAGCACAAAAAAACCAAACCCTGAAGCATCACTAAGCTGACTAAATAAAGTATTATGAAGTAGACCTATAGAAAACTTCATGTGTTAAAACAAACACAGCTACAATGCAAAAAATCTGCACCACAACTGACTTGCAGGGAAAGTCAAGTTTGCTGTCAGTAATTCAAAATAATTCAGATAAACTCTGAGAAAGCTGAAAATCTTCTCACCTCCAAATCTTTGGAGGGTTTGTGATTCAAATAAGAGTTGGAAATTTGCACTGCTTCTTTCAGAGGCCAAATGTGAAGGCTATAAAGAACTTTTTTTAAACACCCCCAAACTTAAAGTGAGTCCGAAAATAATACCAGTATTATAACACCATCCCAGAAGGGCTAGTAGGTCTTATTTTTCAGCTCTATGCAGGGAACAGTTTTCCAAAATCCTATAGATTTTGCTTTTCTAACAAGTTCAAGTGGGACGTGAAATGCAAAATAGCAACTTAAACAGTTCTGACATCACTAGTGAAGAAAATGCAGCACTGGAAGAGAGGAGAGCAGTGCTACTGCCATGTGCAGATGGACAGAATCCAATTCCCTCTTGAAGCTGCAACAGCTTTGCAAAGCTGTGGAGAATAAGCTGTAAGAGAAACTTCTCTCTGCACGGGAAGAGCAGCCCTGACCTGTAATTACAAGTCTACAGACACAAAGAAATGATGAGCAGGAGGGTGACAATTCCAGATAGCTGTCCTGAGTAGAGTGCCAGTACAAGAACTCTGTAACACCCTCCTCTCCTGCTCCAGCTCTAACAGATCATGATCCTTGAGTCAACAGAAGAGCTGAAGCCCAGGAAAACACAAAAAACTAATTCTTTCTCTAAATTTATGCACATATATTTTATTGAAAGCAGAGTGAAATTCTGCTTCAGATTTGTGTACCTATAAGCTGACTCACTCCCCACTAGCGGCATCAGGGGCAATCCAAAGGGCTCACTGGGACAACAGACTGAATCTTTATACAGGACTTTATAAGATTTTTCTGTGTGCAGTGACTGAGAGTCAGGAACTCTAAATTAGTCACTGAAATAATGTACTGCAGCTAAATCCACTTTGCTTCTTGGAAAAAGTGCACCTGCATCACAGTTGAAGATACCTGTGACAGCAGCAGCCAGCAGAAGCAATTTTAAATACCTGGAAATTCTGGGAATGAAATATCAGCGCAATAAATCTCTCTCCTGGATGATAACATGGGATTTAAACATATGTCAAGGCTGATAGATATACTAACAGATCTACTTTTAAATAAAATATATTTATTGCTAATTAAAGAGTTCACGGAATTTTTCCTCCTTCTGCTTATTCACAGGAAAGAAAAGCTTCCCTTTTGTGACCATAGGTTAAGAGTTGGCTGTAGGAAACTCCAAACAAGAGTGATATTTCTAAAAATTCAACATTAAATCTAAAAATTCAGCTATTGAATTTTTCAACTATAAATCAGTTATAAACTTTCAACTGTAAACAACATATAGAGTCTCAGTGTAGCTTTATAGGGAAAAAACCCCAGCTGTTTTTTTGATGTAGATGTCTCTATTTGAGATGAAACAATATACACAGGCTACCCACAATCTGTAATATGCTCTCTTCTAACATATTTCCTGAGTATTCCAACCTAAGTGCCAACAGCTCACTTTTCTTACTCCATTTGGAACATGTTATCTAAAGACATGTAAATATTTTCCCCTTGTTTCTGTAGTGTATAATCCATGGACTGTAAGGTGTTCTCTGAAAGCATAAAGTATATTTGTCAAAGCTGAAAGGCATAACTATAATACAAGTTAAAATACAACAACACAAAGGATTTGATACTAAAGCATTATCCAAATACAATACAAGAGAGGAAAAACTTTTGTAGCTAATAAAACAGAGGGAGTCTGAACCTACACAGAAACTCTGACCTCATTAAGATTTTTTGTTGCTGAGCTTGTTGGTAAAAGAAACATATCAGATTTTTAAGAGGAAACTAAAATCTGTCTGCCTCTGATCTTTCTTGGGAAGTGTTCTTCATTTCTCTGCTGAAGTACAGCCTATTGTGCCATCTGCATGCCAGCGTGGAAGAGTCATGGAAAAAAAGAGAATTGGGCTCTTATTTCATGGTAAAAGAATTCTGTCACAAGAATCAGAATTTTGCTGCAGAATTCCATTCCATCTTCTGCTATACTGCAATATATGTAGCTCTATGAATTGTTCTTTAGGTGAGATAGCATTTCCTACTATCCTGTCACTGTGTCCAAAATTTAGCCATAACATCATCATAATTTAATCCTTGTAAAAAGCACATATCATGTTGCAATAAAACCCTCTGCTGCAATGAGCTCAGCTTTACACTGAATTCATTCAATCCTTTCTCTGAAGTAATAGGTTCTTCTCTGGAAAATAACACCTATTTTAAATGGCAGAAGAGCTGAGAGGAACACGTCATAATTTTAATATTTTATCACTGAGAAATGTTTCCTTGTCTTTCAGCATTCACTTCTTTTCAAAAGAAATAAATAAAAGTAAGAATGTGAAAATACTACAGGACTTAGAGCAAATGAAACAGTATAAGCATGATCAGTGGTTTGAAACAACAACCTTAGAATAAAGAGTTAGTACATCTCCTCCACCTATCCAGAGTTTATAGTCCTTTTGTTTTACTAACCATCACTGAAAATGTGAAAGTCTCACTTTCAAATATTTTGCAAAACATGTTTCTTATTCTGGTTGGGAAAATCACATGCCTACTTCATTCAAATAATGTCAGCATTGAAATAAAAGGTGCATTGTTTCACTTTCTTTCTCTTAAAAATTTATATTGTTACCATTCGAGTTACACTGAATAAAATAAATCATATATACAAAACATTTTTAAGTCATGATAGTACACCACATTAAATAGAGTCTCTCAAACTATGGAAGAGAGCTAGAACTTTCCAAGGAGACACATGATTTTGGTGGATTTTTAATCAGTTCTCACCACCTAAAATAACATGCTTAGCTCTAACAAGTACATTGCACTGTAAATGTACCCTATATTAACAAATTTTTATTCCAGGAAGATAAAGATACAGTTCCTAATTAACTGAACTCCTAGAGAAAGAAGGGAATATCTTCTCCACAAAATATGCACTGCTTCAATGCACAGATTGTGCAGGTAATATTGCCTCTAAGAACACAGAAATAAAGAAGTGCAAATTACCATAGGCAAAATAACATGAACTTGGCTCCAGGCTACTTTTTGCTATTTTACTAACAGAGTGCCAGCTGCAGTGGCCCTATCTCTGTGAGGGCAGTGTCCTGCTTCCCCCCAGGACCTGTGTGAGCTCTCGTGTGGCTCCCTGGAGAGAGGAGCCCTCTCCTCCAGCACACCTGCAGGAGCCACCCTGCAGCACTGCTGGCTCCTGGCAGCTGTGTGCCATGGGCTGCTGACACAGCCTGCATGCCCTCTGCCTGGCAGAGCTCCACAGAACCTGCAGCCACTTCAGCATCCTCTTAACCCGTGCTTTCCACGTATTTGTTTCCTCCCTTTTCACAAAACACCACCAACCAAGAATACTACCCATTAGTTGTAATATTACCCAGGAATATTACCAATGAGCTCCTATTCCAGGAAACTGAGTGGAAGGGATTCTTGCTGTTTTAGAGGAAAAATGTTCTACTTGGGTCAGAAACTAATGTGAAAGTCAAAACCATCTTCAGTAAGAAGTTTTATCATTGCAGCTTTTTCAGTAATTCTTAAGTAGTAGTAAGATAAGAGCCCAAAACTCCCATTCCTCTGGCTTTTGTGAGTCAGACTGCTCATTTCCCACAGGAAAATGTCAATAGAAATAATAAATGCAAGTGGAGTCTTAATAAGCAGAATTGCTCCCAGATCCAAAAAGGTGGGGAAAAGTCAGTAAAAAATCCTATAGCACAGACCAGGAATTATCAAATTTCTTTCAACAATCTTTACAATAAAGCAGTAATGATGCAATTCTTACAAACCACTGAAACAAAAGTAAAATAAACTCTCCCTGTCCTAAAAATAGTGTCACACCTTAAAAACAATCAAACAGGGAGACAGTTAAGAGTAAGAATGAAGGTGAGCTGCAAGAAGCGTAGTAGAATACCAGACACAGGTTTTTGCTACCTAACTCAATTTTTATTAGAAATTTTTACCCATGCAGACTGGAATGTAAAGAGTTGCACTGCCTCCATGCAGGATTTCTATTAGACCATTTACTCTCTGTGCCTTTTCCCCTATTTGACAATCTACTATGTACTTTTGCATTTCTAGTAAAAACGAAAAGCTCACAAATATGCAACTTCTTTCCTCTTCACTCTGCTCAGAAAGAACTTCACCAGAGCTAGTAATTAAGTGTTTTCTCACCTTTTCTTAATATCTTCTTCCATTTTCTGTCTATTGACAACCTGACCTTCCCTAAAACGCATGAGAAACTATTCCAGGAGCATGTCACAGCGACATTCCAGGACATGTCACAACCACGATTTACTCACCACAAGAGAGAATGAGTAAGGGAGAAACCCTCCTCAAGCAGATCCACAACTACATCATTATGTGTTAACCCTGCTGCCTTGCAGTTACCACCACTGCCCAGGGCATCTTGAGTGCCTCAGATACTGAAACTTTCTAGAGAACATTGCACTGGGCCACCTCTATCCATGACCAAGTCTTATAAAAATTTACATTTTTTAAAATTTTTTTTGGATCTGCTTTTCCTGATATCAGAGGATTATGTTTTCCCGTTCCTTACTCACCAAACAGGTCTCAAAACAAACTGCCATTCACCAGCTGCTCAGTTTAAAAAAAGAGAGCATGCCAAGTGATCACTCAAGGTAAGAGCCACAGACCTGTGTCCCAGGGAAGCACATCCTGAGCAGCCTACAGCTGTAACGTGCTCTCTACTGGCCACAAAGTGCTCCTGCAAAATGCATCTCCTAACCCCTGGTAACACATCCTCTTCCATTCTCTGAGAGGTGAGCCACTATCAAACAGATGTAGAAAATAATTTTTTTTAAAAAACATTTCCCATGAGAGCTGGAAGCACGTGCAGTTGCTAAGCTCATCAGAAGGAGAATGGTGCAGCCAAAATCTCACCTTCCCTCTCCCCTCATGCATCTTGGAGGCTTAAAACAGTGACACAAGGCAAGAAGAGAATGAGAAAACGTCCCTTTTTGTTCTGCTATTGCACAAGCTGATTAAATCTTGTGCAATCATTCAGTAAAATAACCCAAATATCCTTGTAATTGACTATTGTAAGATCAATATCTCTAGCTTTTCAAACAAATATTTCAGCTTATTCCTGATATTTAAGGCAGAGTTAGAGTACCCAAATAGGTAATTTTACCCTAATGACATCCGTTCAAATATCACTGTAATATCAACTGCCAATAAAGGCAGAACACAAACAAATGACACACACTATCTTAAAGCTCCAAAGCATCTGAAGTACAGCCCTCAGACTTTAGATTTACTATGCTAATGTATTATGCTACCATTGGCTAGATTAGCACACTGGCACATAGATCTGTTTGCTTTTAATTTTATTGAATGACCATTATTTGCAGTTAGTAGGTCGTTATGCTGTGGCAATAAGGGGATGGTGAAGTGCATGGGTAGGTTGGGATGTCCACAGCAGATTTTTGTAAACAAAAATTCTGCAGTGCACAAAAAAATGTGTGTGTGTGTATGGATCTATCTCATTGCTACTGGTAAAACAGAAAGCAATATGAGGGATATATTTCAGTGAGAATAAGACTGTCCACACTACATTTATCTTGCACCTGTGAAGCCAATGCACATAATACTAATTGCAGGCATGTTTGCATATCCTCACCTGATCAGCATCCCCAGAGGCCCTGGAAAAGCTTTTAAAAGGAAACAATAAGAAACCAACTTCCCCCTCTCTCCTGCCCCTTTCTTTTGACTGTAAGATTGATGATTTGATACTTTAAAATCCACATCTTTCAGGACTCAACTCAAAGGAAAATGGGAACCCTCTGTTTTTAAATACTTAAAAGTATGTATCTTCCTATATACTGTGGGTCTCAAAGTATATGAAAACATGATTTAAAAAGAAAACAAAAATAGCTTTGAAGCACACAGAACAATTCAATCAACTGCGCAGCCACATCAGAAAACATTACTAATTTACTAATTCCAGTTTGTGTTCTCATTCATATGAGTGATAAGCAACACAAATACATTCACACACACTCATATATATAGATATATATATATATACACACATAAAAACATACTACTTGATGAATTCTCTTTCTGACTTTTAGTGCTTATCCCTGCAGCTGTATTTTCCCTTTTTTTTTTTTCAGCCAAATACCATTTTCAATCCCTGCCATACAGGCTAACAAGGATTGGGTGTCAGTGATTGGGAAGTTGCTCACCAAGTTTATATCCTTGACTGTACACAAATCTTTATTACTAATAATTCCTGAACTGTTCCTCACTACTGCATCACCCAAGTCAATTTTTAGATTTAACAAAGAGAACAGAAGCTGACCACAATATTAATGTCACAAGATCCCAATTAATACCTAGCACTGATTTATAATTTCGTTACTAAGAATCCAACTTTTCACCATTGTTTTTATCTAATTTTATTTACAGAATTTGGTTCACTGATTCCTGTAGCTGTTAAAATAAACAATGAAACTGCTGCCAACAAACTTATCTTATCCCAAGTGTTTTTAGGTTTTGCTTTTTATTGCAAAAAGTTGCCATCATATGACTGCAAAAATGTAATAAGTATAATTGGACTGAATTGTTCTTTTTTTTTTCCCACAGCACTGATGTCAGCAGGTCATACACACTGCACAGAAGGAGATTATTGGCCATTTTTTAAAACTGTGTTTAATTCATGCCCTTAGGAGTGTCTGCACGGCAGCACCAAGGGCCTATTTCCAGATATTAGAGTGGTACAACTGACATAACTGAGAGTGACCTGGAACATCACACAGAATTAAAACACGCACTGCAAAATTACAGAGGAGTCCTTGGGGGAGGGTTTTAATGGCCTTTTTGCAGCAACTGTTATGTCCATAGAGTAGTGATTACTGAATAGTGTAGACTTTATCACTTAGGAATGACAGCATTTTTCCCTAGAACAGGGAAAAATCTAATGGGTCAACAGCACTCCAGGTAGTTAGATGCCAAGAATATGAGAAAAAACCAACCAAAAGCCAAAAACTATATGCAAAATAAATCTAGTTTTGATAGTGGTGTTAATGTTAAGGCTGCACCATATAGGTAGTGCCTCACACATCCTCTTGCACAAGTACGGGACTGCAAGACCTGCAGATCCAAGAGCCTGAGCACATTACAGGCATCAGCCATGGACACCTCACAAAACTGCAGAGGGTTGGATAAAGATGTTTTTAAGACAGAATGAATACTTTCAGTGTCAGAACGATTCAATGCAATTGAATGTGGCTAATTACAGACTACTTTCAACTACTTGTCTCACTTTTTTACTTTGTTAGATCTGAACCACTCCTCACCTGCTTGCCATGATCTATAGAAAGGCTGGCACTGCACTGCTAAGTGGGCAGGAGGCAGTATTAGCAAACAAAAAAGGACAAGCAACTCCGCTGCTAATTGCTTTTGAATTGCCTCATTTTGTTTCAGTGATGTTTTTATTTCCAGATTTGTATTGGTTGTATCAGGGATATCACATAATTTATTCTACACAATAGACTGTTAATTAATATTTTCTTAAATATGTATTATTTATCAATTAAAGGTTCAGTTCCTTTAGTTGATCCTACAAGTTACCTAAGCAGATGTCCACGGACACCAAGCAGGACACCAAATCCTACACAGAGTAAATAAGGTCTGGCAAATATGGACAGTACAAATACAGATAGTGGGTATTTGGGTATTCCAGAACTATATTTTCAATTTATAGAAGGTAAATCACTCACTTAAAATGACTACCAGAATCCTTAAAAAAAATGGCTACAATTTATTTGATGACCTATTAAATTATTACTTATAAAGCACAGATGAAAGGGACATATATGTAAATCATCCTCTACATGCACACTAAGAATTAACACCTAGGGATACAAAGCTACAGAGCCTCCCCTTGAGCCTGGTGTGTCTGCAGGGTCAGTGGGGCTCCTCCTGCCCAATTATCAGCTGGGTCTGAGGCTGTTTAAGCTGTCTTGAACAAATCACCTGTTTGCATTGTAGTTACATACCTCAGCTCAACAACTATTCCCACGTGAATATTATTTAATTGAGGAAGTGAATAAAGGAGATATTTTTAGGCCTAATTCACAGCAAATAGGTTTCAAATTACAAATGTCTATTATCATCAAATGACTTTAGGTAAGGCTCCTGCAGAGAGAGGGATGGAAAAAAAAAAAAAAAGACAAGAAAAACAGCTACAGATGATTTTTTATATAAAATGCTGTAATGGGGAGCTGGGAAAAGCAGATGCTTCTTGTTCATATAAATGCTTCAGGATAGGTCTGACATGGGCAAAATATGAACAAGCTTATTCTGTTTTATATTCTTTAACACTGGTATTTTTCCTGCTCAGGGTAGTCTGCAAGTGGAGATCTGTGGGAAAAACCCATTTTGCAGCTATTTCTGATCATACTTCCTCTTTTCTCTCTTCTGACAGATAGGTCTATTGACATGCCCAAGCCAGAATAATTCTTTTTTATTTTGACAATGAAAAAATAAATTACTTAGAATTGCCTTCTATCACATTCCAGATGTCATGTCTGGCCTCAGCATCCTCCTCATCTGTTTTGTTAGGCTTGTATTGCCCATTCATATCTGATCCATTTAGGACACCAAATACTCTTATTGCTTAAATACATTATAAAAGCAGCAGGAATATTATTTTGAAAATAGGAAGCCTTAAACATTTGAAAATCAGTACCTACATCAATTCAACTCATCTTAGCTATCAGTTTATTGGATGTGTGAGAGAAGCATAACAATGAGTCAAACCTAATGACTAAAATTAACAGGCATCTAAGTTAACTCCAGCCATCCTTCTGGAATCCAGTTCCCTAGGGCTACACATCTCCTCCTGTGCCAAAATTAGGATGCTCAGTCACGACCTTTCTCTTCCTCATCTTGATTTCAGAACATTTGTAACTTTGTTCCAAACAGAAACAGGAAAACCACCCAAAAGAGCGCTGACATATCAGCTGCATCGCACTGGCAAGAACTGAAAGCTTGATAAGCTGTATAACACACTGAATGCTGGGAATACAAATAGGAAATCTGGATAGGGAGTATTCAGTTGGTCCTCTTCTGTTTATGAAAAAAACCTTTGAAAATTCTCAGTAAGTAGATCTCAGTGGCCAGAACTCTAATCCATACACTGCAACAAAAAACCAAAAAAAAAAAAAAAAAAAAAAAAAAGTTTCCTGTTCTTTACTATATTTTCCTGCAAAATATGATTTTTAATAAATTAAATCTGTATTCCCTTAAGACAAGCTTCAGAAATCTTAGCAAGGTCTCTTCTTTTCCCTCCTAAAGCTTGTAAGATCCATCAGTTTCTGCAGTCGAAGTTATTTGCATTTGTGATCAATAAAGCCAATAGATTTGGAAGATACGTGACTCTGACCTGCCCAACAGCCTGGGATGATGCTGTACAATCCCATTAGCAAATAGGGGTGACTAGAGTCAGATTAGAATCAGAGGAACTCAGACTCTGAGACCCTCCCTCTCAAAGCTAGTCTGAGTTCAACTGATCCTAATCAGAGTTTAATCAGGTCTCAGCTTCCTCTAGACCTATGCAGACAGTGGGGATCACTTCTAACGTTCTGTGCAGCCAGAACTGCATTTTAACACTTCACACTGCACTGAAAGTTAAATCAATACATGGGCTACATATGAAGGAGTTCTTTGTACTGTGTACTTTTATAATTTAATTTAGAAAACATGCCCCCCATTGATTTTTCTGTTTCTTGTCTATACATGAACCTTCTTTTCCCCAAGAAACAATTTTAAACTACTTCACATTTGAGGTAGATGAAAAGTCAGCTGGAAAATATCAGTTCTGCCCAACACAGCAAACATACATCTAATGGGAAATTAAATGTTTATCTCGAATATATCAGACCTGTCCAGGACCCATTCCTTCGATTCAGGGAATTTTAAGTGATCATTTTACTGTAGAAAGTGCACCTACCTCTTTCTTTCTTTCTTTTTTTTTTTTTTTTTTTTTCCAGTCAATCTCTAAAATTACTCCTATGCTTTACTTAAAAGTCTTTTATACATCAACAATAGGACGACACATGCTGCAACTCAGTAAATCAAATTCAGAGCCTTGGGAAGCATTTACTTGATTAAATGCACAGGTGCTTTGAGGAGACTGCAAACACCGGCATAAAGCAAAGCACCACTGGCACAGCAGGTTGAGCCCAGAGCCAGCCCCGAGGCACAGCACAGAGGTTGGGGGCTGCTCTGTCCCCTCCTACACATCCTCACCATCCTCACTCACTCGTGAGCAACGCAGCCACAGCCCCTCAAGCAAAACCCACAGAACCCCAAGCACGGCAGCACTGCTATCACCTACATGGGGAAAAGTCATGGCTCTTTTCACTGTCCACCTGGGCAGTGGTGGTCTTGACCTTTTAAAGTTTTCAATGTGCAAGGATAACCCTGGCACAGTAACAAAACCATTGCTCCTCCATGTGGCAGATTGCTCGTGGGAAATATGCTGGAAGAGCTTTTCAGAAATAACTACCCGACAGCAAAGTCTTAGCAGGGCTGGGGACTTCAAGTTAGTGCTGCCTGCAATATGAGGTCAGAAGAGGATGCAGAGTAACAAAGCAGCCACACTTTTAAGGGCAAGCAGGATTCCCAGGAGACCAGCATGGGACACATGAAAGTTATCTGTGCCATGTTTTAAATGGGTAAGACAATTCTCTGTATAAGCCAGTCCAGCATTTTTCTCATTTCCCAGTACATGTTCTCAAGTATGTAGCTAAATGCTTTTTATTATTTCTGTTAGGAGAAATATCCAGCAGTTTGGGTTTTGTTTGGTTCTTTCAGGGTTTTTTGTCACAACAGAATTTTGACACAAATTTTCTTTCAGCTATTTCAAGCACTGACCAGAATACATCACTACTGTCATGCATTACCTATGTTCATTTAATCTAATGCTAAAGCCAGTGACTCTACAAAACCTCTCTCAGGTGGTAAATCTCACTTCTAACCACAGACCAGAAATTTAGTGAACCATGTCAGCAGTTTAATAACTCTCCTGTTAAGGTTAAATGTTTTTCTCCTGCTGTCTCTCCGAGCTGACAAAAGAAGAGTAATCACACGAACATCAGTACTGAGTTACAGAAACCATTCTTTGGAATTTAAATGGGAGTCTGTTTATATTGTGATCCACATTTCATAGAGACACAGAAACTGAGGCAATAACCAGCTTGCTCAAAGTGGCTCCACTTTTCAGAATTTTCAACAGTAACCATCTCAAATTTTTGATGCTGACAGCATTACGAGTTTGTTTGTGGTGCAGTGCATCTGTCTCAGCTTTCCATTTACTCAACGTCTCCTTCTATCAACAGATTAAAACATGACTGCAGTGCCTTAAAAGGATATTAATAATTTCTCTGTTCTTGGAATAGCAGAGACACTCCTAAATTCAGAGTACCAGCACCTTACTTGGCATATTATGCAAAGCATAATATTTGCATTTCCTGTGTTAGGTAACAGAAATCATGCTCTGGGTCAAGCCTACAACTCTGTGTTGATGAAAACCAGGTTCCCTTCAGGTTCTTTCTACTTCTTTTTAGTTCCCTTATTCATTCACATTTCTGTTTCTATCCCAGAACCTTGACACCTCCCTGAGTCCTCTCTCTCAGCTTCACTTTGTGTCACTCCCCAAGGCTCACCATCCCCTGGCCCCTGCATGCTGTGAGGGGTGTTCATCCCTGTATGGCCAGAGACAATAAATATGAACTTGCTAAGGACACACCTGTGTAGAACTCTCATTGCTAGGGAAAGAACTGTAACTTCTAAAAAGTAACCATGAACTTGAATTATACCTGCAGCACAGGATTTTTCTTAAACAAACAAAAAGCAAAAGAGACTAAACCAAGTTGCCCTAGTATTTGCAAACAATAATCCAGAATACAGCAGTGATATTTAGAAGAAAACAAGCTTTTAAATTATAAGTAAAATACATAAAATCTGTGACTTCTTTGGAGAACAAACACAGAAAGTGTTCGAACACAGAAATGTCAATACTATTGTGTGAAAGAAGCAATAATAGAAAATCTGGGGAGCAGAGCAGCCAAAAAAGACAGATGAAAGCAAAGAAGAAATAAAATTTTAGGGAATTGTCTTCATTAGTTGTGCCTAAATTACTCCTGTTGTTTCTTGCAAACCATAAAAAAAATAAATGCAAGAGTAGAAAAGAAAAGCAAAACAAAAAAGTAATAAAAGTATTTATTTTCTACCTGTCACATACAACTACATTCAAATTCTAGCAATTAAAAAATAAATACTTTTAGTGAAACTTCAATACCTGTAAATCCTGACTTAAGCTCTGGCAAGTTTACAGACTGAAAAGTCTGAGAACCTCTCGAAGCCATAAGGAATGACTTACAGTTACCAGCATAGACCTGGCACTGCTGATTTCACCTGTTGGTAGTAGGAATGAAGATGGAAATTCAATGCTCCTGGCTGTGATTTGCTTGAAGGTTTCAGGCAAAACTTGGCACAGCTGTACTCGAAAGAAGAAAGTGCACGTGCAAATTTCGCCTCTTAGCAACAAGATGTGATCATAGTATTGGATTTAAAAGGCAGGTGATGAATCACAAACCCTCCTAAATAACAAGATGGCAATACACCCTCTTTGCACAGTGTAAATGCCACGAGAGGAGGAGATGGAAAGGGAACTATCACATAGCTAAGCCACTACCATCTGCACAATTAATATATGCTCTAAGCAATGAGGGAGTAGGAGGAAAAGCATCATCACTTATGACTATGTAGTCATTAGCCAAGATCCTCTTCTTCATTAGACAAATAAACTTAAATTCACATTTACTGAAGCTGTCACAGTGACTCCAAAACAATACTCTAAAAACAGTCCCACTGGATTTGCATGAAAATGGTGCCTTTGGAAAGAGCAGTTAGTAAGCAGAAGCATGACATCAAATACACTGACAATCCAGGGCTATTAACCTAAGGAAACCCTCCTCCCTCTTCTACAATAAGGAGAAAGAAAATCGAGCACATGCTAAATTTTAGTGAAAAACAATGACTCGGGATAATAAAGGTCTGTAACTCCATGAAAAACTGACTTCAAAAACACACCACTTTTCCAAAAATTTTAGAGCTTGGAGAGATTTTTGCATTAGAAAATTGCTAAGCAGAAAGCATGGGTGAGCACAGCGATGAGACAGAATAGTAAAACTTAAGCAAAGCCAGAAGGGGAGAGGATAATGCATTTTCAAAACAATCATAAGAAAGCAGGAAAACTTGCTCAGTGTTAAGACTATATTTGATGAATTAAAAACTGGAGGGGAAGGGGTAGGGGAGCTATTTTCATTACTAGCCAATATTGAAAATAAACAGAAGTTATGCTCAAACAAGAGGGCAATATTTTGCTAATGCTGACCCTTTGATGTTGACCTCCACACTGAGAGGGACTTGTTTATCTAAATGGAAATTCTCCCATTTTCCTGGGCACAAAACAGATTCACTCAAACTTTTTCAGTAGATAAATCCCCTGATGCAGAGCTGACACCCTGTTCTCCCAACTGGCATCACACTTTCAGAACAGAAGACAATACATTGTCACACTAGGCCTGAACTGTCAATGTCTTTCAAAAAGCACTTTGAACATCATGTTTTCCAGGGCTGGTGAGAGGTGCTGAGCAACAAATAACTGCAAGGAACAAAGCTTTTCACTTGCTCATCCCTGTCTAAACTAATGAGCAAAACACTGATATCCAGCTCATTTCTCTCAACTGAAACAGAATTTGAAAAGTCTCAGAGTATAAGGATACTTTATTTCTATAAATAAATAAATAAACAAAACTACAGAAACAACACTTACTACAATACCCAAGTATCAGAATCTGAGATATTCCTACACATACCTTTCTTATATGGTTTTGGAACCAGTGTCAAGTGTACAATTATAAAAAGAGTGCCATGATGTAAACTTTGGGTCTGTCCAGTTAAATCAAAGGAGGAGCAGAAAAGAGATGAGGACAGACTTGAAAGGCAAAGTGCAGCTGCTGTTGATTTACAGCAGTGCCACCTCACCTGCAGCTACAGAACCACCTGTGCAGGGGAGAGGTTTCCTCCTAATTCTTGTCTACAAAGATCTTGCTCAATCAGATTTTAATTTCTTCTAGGATTGTAACTGGTCTCCTCAGATTTTTCAGGGTTATTTTCATCTTTTAAGCTAACTATTTTCTTTTTAAAAAAGTCATAATTCTGAATACTGCAGTATATGCATCTGGAAATTGCTCTAGGACCCTTCAAAGCCCGGCTAAGTTTTTTTGTATTTGTATTATTACAGACATATATAACTACAAAATATAACACCTTCCTGAACACCAGCATTCAACATTTTATCCATATCCTTCAGTTTTAATAATGGAAAAATAATTTAATTGAAATTATACTATGACTTTATAATATGGAACCACCTTGCACTAGAAGATGAAGATAGGAGACTATTAAAAAAGTAATCTTGAGTATATCTTCAGTATCTCTTTCTTCAAAAGGAAATAAATGACTCTGTTTGGTTGGGAGAAGGGGTGAATGTTTCTTTAACACACAGCAGTGTCCTCAGAAAATTCTTTTTCAGATAAATATTGCAGCTCTTGAATGCATTTCTGGAAGGCATAGCAAAGTTACATGAAAATGACTAATGGCATATCTTTCTTATAGCTCCTCTACCACCTCTTTAAAAATCCAAGAGCAACCAAAAGTCATCTCCTCTCTGTTGTACGTGTCATTTCTCCAGCAACATTAATGCTCTGAAACAATATCCAAAGGCATTTCAGGATAACCATAATGTAATATTTGTACATTCCAACTGTATGTGCTTCAGAGACCCCCTTGCAGAAGCAGCCCACAGACTGGTGTTTAAAGATGCACAGAGCTTTTCTCTCAGTTGCTTGCCAAGAATAAGATATACCCCGGGATGGAACTATGAAATAAGCTCCTGTTGTGTGTAATGAAAAATAGAAGGAGAGAGGAATGAATATTCAGCATTTGCCTCCTTGCCTTCATCTTGTTTTCCATCTCATGCACTGATGATCAAATAGTTTTTTGCAGAGAGAACCAAAGGGAAAAGTCACAAGCCATCTCCTAGACAGTGAAGGGTATGATGAAAACACAGGTGATGATATCTCCCTGACACGACAGAGCTTATCAGCAAGGTCTAACAAGAATTTACCTCCCCAGCTGACCACAAACAAATGTCTTGCAGTTGTCTGAGTTCAAGGGATTTCTAAGTTCTTTCCAAGTAGTTTTCATTGCCTGAAATTTCTAATATTTTGGCAAAAATATCTATGAGGTAGACTGCAACAAGTTTTATGATTGCAGTAAATTTGCTTTCTTGGTTTTCCACATCAGCAGAAGCATTCCAAATTTCGTTGTGAGGATTTCTTCCTATGCAATATCAGCCCTTTTGCCCTGTTAAGGTACAAGACTATTATTCTAAAGTGCACATCTTGGTTTTAAATTAAAAACTCCCAAAACCACACAAAAGTCTATTGCTGATAGCTAATTTTTGCTAGCATTTCTACCACTAACAAATGCTGTAAAAAACGGCACAACAAAGAAATTCAGAATAGCAAAGGACAAAAAAGAGAGGACAGAATTTGTGGTTGCTAACATTGTGATAAAGAACATTTTCCTTCTAGCACCAACATTTCTGATGCTTACCCAGGTATCTCCACATGGGGACAGGTTCTGGAGTGACAACACACTGAAGTAGGCTAAAAAGTTGTGATCCCTAAGGAAGAAGCCAGCCAAATAATGCTGGGCCACTTGGTCCTAAACCTACTGTTTCAGCTTCCATTAATGCAAGTTAAACTGAGATCTCAAAGTGCTTCCCCATCAGCTACACATCCCATGTTTTTCTCCATTCTGACACTGCAGAGAATGCACCATAACCTTTCTCAATAAACACTGAATAAATTTTCCATTACCACTTTAAATAGGAAGAAAGCTGGCATACAACACCTTCAGCAGTAAAGATATCTTAGTCTTGGAGGGATTGTTAAGGTCTATCACTACATTTTTCATGTGAAAACAAATGTTTGCTTTATAATCCCCAGTGGCTTTACAACCCTGCAGAGGGCCTTGGGAAAAGGAGACCTTCAACATTAAAAGGTCATATGCTTTCATATGCCTTTCACTTTTCAAGATGGATTTTTGGAGCAAATATTTTAAAATGTGTTTTAATAAACAGTCCTGAGACAGATCCCTGTCAGTGGATGAAAACACACCAGAAGCTGTAAGTATTTTTTTGGGCAACACACATGAGGAGCAGGGGGCCACTGTGCAGCAGAAGAATGATGATGTATTTTTTGCCATTGTGGAAAGACAATGGGATGACTGGCACAGGTGCAGGGCTCAGTTCAGGAGCCCTCCCTGCAAGGAAGGCAGAGGGACTGGAACAAGGGCAGAGCAGGGCAGTGGAGCTGGGACAGGGTTTGGAGCCTCTCTCCTAAGGGCAGCCTGGAGAAAAGGAGTCTCAGGACCTGGCAGGAGGCTGGAGCCAGGTGAGGGTCAGCTCTTCTACCAAGTAAGAAGCAAAGGGCAAGAGCAAACAGCCTCAGGATGAAGTAGGAGAGGTGTGGATTGCACATTAAGGAAAAACTTGTTTACTGTAAGGGCTGTTAAGCACAGTAACAGGCTGCGTTAAAGAGGTGGAGTCACCATCCCTGGAGGGATTTCAAAGATGTGTGGATGTGTCAGCAGCAGCCACCATAAAAAACGGTCTGGTAAACCACTGAATGAGGTCATGAGTATTCTATATTTTGCAAATACTGCAGGGTTCTTTTTTAAGTTCTCTCAAAAATGACACGCTGTTCCACAGGAAGATGTAGAAAATTGCCCTCAGTTCAGAAGGTGAGCAGGATAAGGCACTCTGGAAAACCCTCCCGTGAAATGCTGAATGGGGATTTACAGCCCATACTGAGAATAATTTAGGGTCCTGAAGATTTGCTTGTTTCTGAACGACTTCCAGAAAAGATCATGTCTACAGAGCACAAGCCCTGCGGGGATCCCTGCTGTACTGATTACAGCACCGTGGAACTCCCTCTGCTCCGGGAGCAGCAGCTTCTGGGGGAGCAGTCTGCAGGCCAGTGAGGGGATTGCTGAGGTCCTTCTCCTCTGACACAAGGAACATGCCTCATGTAGTTTCTTCTTGTGATTTGCTCTCAGTCTCCTCCTGGCCTTGAGACATTCTTGCCATCTGCTGCTACAGATGGCACATTCATGTAAATTTTAAAAAAAAGGGTTTTCCAAACATTTTCTATTCTCTCTCTTCTCAGATAGTTCTAGACTAGCAGATGCAGTAAATGTTCTAGGAATGACTATACAGAAAGAAAAAAAAGCATCAGGAAAAAAAAAGTGATCTTACACAAGTAATTTAGAGGAGAAAAAAATTCTAATCATTGAACAGCAAGTAGAAATATCTGCATCTCAGTCTAAAAATCACTGATAGGCATAGCTCTGAAGTGCTCTTCTGCAGAGGCTTATACAGATCCTGAGTCTGGACAACTTACCTGGAAGCACAAACCCCTAGAATTTCTTATAACTTATTCTAATTTCTCTCCTTCTAAGCAGGACTGAAAACTGTTCCAAGAAAAGCTCTCTTCAATTACTTTGCACAACCACAAGAAATTTCAATTTTCTGAGAAACAAATAAAAATAGATCCAGGAGATGCAAGGAAAAAAGGTCCTAACAAACCCCTTACACTTGAGGAGTTTAGGTAATTCTTATCTCTCAGAAAATATTTCACTATTCTGTAAAGTTGAATAACAAAGTAGGATAAAACACTGGGTGAACAAATCAGCGATTATCTTGCCAGAAAATACATTAAAACATAACAGAAATGTTTTTTGGGTGAAAAAAAAAATCATCCAAATTAGATATTTAAGAACAATAAAAACTAAATCCAAGTACTTACACCTTCAGATAAGACATTTGATAGGGAAAAACCTCATATTCTTTCTTTCAAGAAATAGTATTCTACAATGTCTTACATTAAAAATGTAAAAGAAAAGCTTCATGTGCAAAATCACAACTAGAAAGGGATCATGTGTGATCCACAAGATGTATTTTTAGTTCTACAGACGGTGTCATAACTTTTATTTTTCTTCCATATGCAAGGACCCCAACCTTGCTCCTACTTTTGAGATCCACCTTGCA
The DNA here is from genome assembly GCA_032173965.1 of Sitta carolinensis. Lineage (NCBI taxonomy): Eukaryota > Metazoa > Chordata > Aves > Passeriformes > Sittidae > Sitta > Sitta carolinensis. Next base: position 6,933,175 of record CM063294.1, on the reverse strand, counting down.
GTTTACCAATTTTAATTAAAAAAAACCCAATATATGCAAGTAGAATGTATACATACACAAATATACTGTATTTATTTATCAACTATATATCTTATATTTCAGTAAGTGTTTGTATACACACATTTAACATCTATCCCATTAGCTGAGTCTTGATCAGAGCATTCTGAGATCTGGTGCATGACTCCAACTGGAAACTCTCCCTTCTCAGGATCACCAACTACCAGCTCACATGATATGATCAAAGACATTGCAGAGGAGAAATGATAGATTGCTGTAATTCTAAATTATATAAATTAATATTTTTTAATTTAAGATTAAATGTTCAATGACCTCTATATGTTTTTGGAATATGCAATAGCCTTGGAGCAACTTAAACTATTTCATGGTTCTGTAGCTGATGGAGTTTTTCTTACTAATAAAGACTAAATGCCACAGTCTGTCTGTTAGGCAATAAAACTCAGATTTTTTTTCACTTCATTGCAATGTAATAATTTTGGATAATAGGGCTTTTAATGGAAAGGATTCCTGTAACTTAAAGCTGTTTTTTTTTTTTTCCCTTAAGCTTAATTGAATTAATTATTCACATACTAATGACTTAACAGCCACTTCATAAAAAAATAAAAGCAAAAGACCCTTCTGAATACTTATCCTATACTTAAAATCTAATAAAGGGACTGAAATAGAAAGATATCTTTGTTTTCTTTCAGATAGGGGAGATATTTAACACACAATTACTCTCCCTCCTGCTGCAGATGAATGGTGAAAAGATGCCATTCCAAATCCTACAGAAAAAAATGCATAATAATCTACGAGTCCTTAATTGAAAAAGGATATTATGAGAGTCAATGATTGCCTTTTTTTTCCCAGAAACTGCATCTTTCCTAAAGCTGGCTCATTTTGTGAATGGGCTGCTACGTAGGAAAAGTGGAACAATGTGATTGTGAGAAAAGGAAGCAGATTTGGATCTCTAACCTGGCCATCCCAAGGTGCACATGAGGGCTGGCATTTCATAATTCTTCATAATAATGCTTGGCATTTATGTAGTGTTTTGTGGGATCAAAGCACTTTACAAACTAATTAATTAATCTTCACAACACCCCTGTGAGAAGGTAGGTTTTAGCATTCCAATTTACCGAATAGAATAACTGAACAGAGAGGCTGGGTGATTTGTTTCATGTCCAGATCTTCAGTTCTCAGAAGCAGTGTTATTAGAAATAACAGTAGCTGCATTCCTCTCCTTTATTCCTTGGAACCTACAAAAGATCTATTTGCATGAGAATGAAAAACAGCATTTGGGCCACACCTTGGGCCTGAGCTGATACCTTGTTTATTTAAAACAACAATTAATTCACTGAAGCAACACGCTGGGATTCAAGTTCCTTTCCTTATGCAGGATCTGTATTGACTGTGCAAGAAAAGAGACACAACCAGACTTGTCCTGCCCCACGAGTTCTAAATAATGAGATTGGGGTGCTAAGGCTTCCTTGTCAATGCAGAAATTCTTTGTACTCGAAATTCTACATAATTGTACAGTATTCACTTTTTTTTCAAGTCTTTGCAACAGCTACATGACTTCAGTTTGACATGATGTCTTAGTACATTGGCATTTATTTCTAAAAGTTTCCAAAACGTTCTTGCTTTGACCACCTGCCTACAAGATTTAAAGGTTCTTACACATTATGTTTATTAATAGATGTGAAAATCTGTACACAGAAATTGAATTCACCTCATTTCTTGGGCAAGAGTAGACAGCTGCATGTGAATTAGCTTTGGCAAGTGTTGGCAAAGGAAGAGTCAGGAAAAGTCAGTAATTGCATCTATAGATGTGAGCACCAGCACAAAAAGATTACCACTTAACACAATAGAAACACTTGACAGATTGACAGCCTCATGTTCAAACACGTCTTGCAAAAATTACTTTTTACTTCCTCTTTCAATGCCTATATATCCAAACTTAAGAAAACTTGTATTTTTAATTGGAGAACAGAAAGCTACTGACACTTCAGCCATCCTAATAAAAGTATGCATAAAATCTATTTATTTTAACAAATGTCAACACTACTCTGAGACACTATTGGTGAGATTTATGCCACAGGGTACCTCATTATAATGTTTATTATCTCTTCCTCCCTGAGGCTGGACAATGCCCCAGTTGGCACGAAGGCAAGAGAGGCACAAATGGGATGGAACCAGAAACACCTGCCCCCCTTGACAGGTATCACCATCAAGATTAGAACATCTGCTCCCCAGAAAAGAGGTCCAGGTTCTTCTAATCTCTTCTGAAATCCCCAAAGTGAGAAAGATTTTGAGAAAATCTTTTGCTTAACATGAATGTGCATTAAAAGTCCTTAAACACTTTCTGTCCAGCTTCTGGAAATATAATATTGTAGCAAAAATGTAGGACAGGTCTCTTGCTTCCTTGCAGAAGATATTTTGGAATAACAAGGATATTTGAAACATTGTAGGCAGTCCAAAGACTTTATTTTAATGCACAGAATCACAAAATGTTAAGGGGCTGGAAGGGATCTTAATGACCACCCTGTCCTAAATCCCCTGCCATGGGTAGGGTCACCTCCACCAGGTTCCTCAAGCCCCCTCACACCGGCTTTGAACACTTCCAGAGTTCCAGCTAGTGCAAATGATTGCATGATTTTAAATTGAAAAATGGAGCTTTACCTCCAAATTATGCTTAGGACTTAATTAAAATTAAGCCCTATCAGAAAATTTAAAAAAAAACAAAACCAAACCAACTTAAAAAACAAAATAAAAAACCCAAACCAACCCCACCAAATACACCAAAAAAAAAAAACCCAAACCAACCCCCCCACAAAAACAAACAAGCAAAATAAAACAAAACAAAAAAAAAAATCAAACAAAAAAAACCAAGGAAAAAAGAAAATAGTTGCAAAATAAAGATCAAATGCATTACTGAAGGGTAGCTGGTGTGAACACTCAGCCTCTCAATATGGTCTGAAAACTAAATATATTTGCCAAGCAATTGCTTTTAAAATTGTCCTTAGGATTTCATAGACAATAAGCTGCCTGTGAGAAGTTAAACTGCTGAACAAGTCTAATAATACAACAAAAATGCCCAGTGCTGGTTTACCAGAGCAAAATGTGGGAGAACCCATTTTACTTGCAGAAGTGAAAATTTCCAAGCAGCTGAAACTGAGTGAGCAGACAGCAGAAGGCACAGCTGAGACAACACAAAATACAGTCATCCAGGACTGTTTAAGATTCATGTGACTCAATGGTGGTAGCAGGAAATGGAGAACAAAGCAAGGCCATCATACACATAATTCTCTCATTTGTGGGAGATTACTGTGTTCCATCAGTCAAATAGAAATTATTGCGGGCTGAGTTGGAGACTCATATCTGGTAATGCATTAGATGAATCTTGGCAAGTAAAACTGTTGGGCTTTCAAATGAGGAAAGTCTTTAATTTCTGAAAAAAAAAATCCTCTGTTCTGCCTCCTTTTGTTTTCCTTTTGGCTAAATAGGATGGGAATGTCATTACCTCACAGAACATGCTTCGTATCAGGAGTCCTGCATATATTCTATTTTTCTGTAAAAAACACCCACAAATTCATTTACAAAAAGCATAAAACCATCCTACAGCAGAGATACAAAAGCATACAATGCTCTTGGTCATGTAATTATCAGTTCTCTACCCACTGGCACAGAGCTCCCTTGTGAGGAATGTTGGGGGAAGTGTATGCAAGAGTCAGGATCTCTGTAAACAGCCTGCTAATGGTGCAAACCCCCACAGAACATCTTGGTCTTCAGCCACTTCTTCAACTACATTTCCTCCTTGCATTCTAAATGAAACCTGTCCCCTTACTCTGGCACATGGCATTGCAAGACCCTGTACCACAAAAAGCTAAGTTCCAGAAAGACACCATAATGTAGTTATGCAGAAAGTAATTCTAATTGGCAAACAGAAGGATCTTACTTGTCACCGTTCTCAAATGTTGCATTCCATCCTGGGAAAAAAATTCCAAAAAATTGGTGCTTTCAGAGTCTGCAAAAATCAGAGAAGTGATTCTTCCCCAGGCTTACACAGAAGAAAGCAGAAGACAGATGAACTTTCCATCCACATTTTAGAACTGGTTTGTGTCAAAAGTCAGGGGAAATTTTATATATATATATATATAATACGTATATATACAAAAATAAATCTAAGCAATAACAAATCTCATCTACTGCAGCATCCATTTCTGCTAGGTGTATTATATAAACCAGATATTTTGACACAGAGAAGTTTAGTTAAAGCCATATCTTTGCCTCAGTTCTGATTGCATATCTTATTCAAGCTTTACTCAACCTGCTGTAAACTATTTGCTATCCTAGATTTGAATGTCTAAATTTACTGTTCTAAATGTTATCAAATCACTGATATGCTCCTGCAAGTCATCTTAACTTCCAACATAGTAATTTTCCCTGTAATGACTCCATTTAAGAGTACATGTTTACAATTTTCTACCATTTAGGTGATTTAAGTATATTATCTATTGAACATCCTGGTCATGGCAGCAATTAATAATTTTCTTGACAGATGGAATACGAAAAAATACAAAAGAAAACATTTTCCCTAAACATAAAGAGCTGGTAGTTATCCCTCAGAAATAAAAGTTCTTAACTTAGAAGCAACCAGCATGTCATGGTCTCTGTAAAAAAAAGCCAAGAATTTAGTTATGCCCTTAACTAATACCCTGTCACAGTGAAGAAGGCAGGCTATGAGGACAACACACCACCCATTTGGATGTCCCCATTCATTATTAGCCATTTCTCTTTTTCCCCCTCCTTCTCTCCCCTCTTTCAGAGACAGGATAACCCAGGTGCTCACAAAACTGCCTCCTAGTCCTTGCTGAAATTTAACTTCCCACAGTCAAATCTAACCAGGTGTGACAGGCACACCATGTATGGTTCTGCTCACAAAAACCAAGAGAACAATGTTAAGGGATGACTGTTTGGTGTATGAAATAGGAATTTAACTATAGGGATGGTTACATTTATACTAAGAGCATGTGCAGTTCAATGAATTTGGTTACAGCAATCAAGGGAAATGCAACTGAATTCACAGCAACATTTATGTGTGTGCATGTGATGATGTTTATAAATAGATGTATGGGGAGGTGAAAAGAATTCAGACTGATACTTAAAGGAATCTCAGTTCAGAAAAATCCCAAAGTAAGACTATGACACTGCAAGTACAAGCAAAAGTAAATTAATGCAGCAACAACAGTACTGATTTTCAGACTAATAGTGTGCAGTGGGTTTTAGATATGTGAGAAATACAACTAAGCAGGCATTTTTAAGATGTGGAAATTACTAACAAGGAAGAATTAAATATATCAGTACTGTGGACACTTGGAATAAAAATAGCTCTGAGTTGAATTTAGAGGAAATAGATAGATAAAGCTACTTAAAGCTATAAAACTAAAACCTTAATATTAGAATGAGATAATTGATTGCCATTTGGTCCCAGGAAGGCAAAAGCAGAATATGGCCAGTCACAGCACCCTGTTGTGCTAGCCCTGGTCCATCTTCCCTATCCATCCCAGGGGCTGAAAGATGTTTTAAGTCAAAGAAAAACTTTGACCAACTGAGCTGAGCCTGCAGAGGAGAAATCAATACTACATTTCACAAGGTTTGTCTGTGGTTCATTAAGAATTTGGATATTTAAGGGGTTTTCTAACCATGTCATGACGTCTGTCATGTTCCACAGCCCCTACCCCAGAGCACCAAGAACCAGCAGCATCCTTCACCTCTGTGCTGAACAGGTACACAGCAGTGAAGGCATTTGCAATCCCTGAGCTTGGTGCTGGCTTGGGCAGCACAGGGGACAGTGACAGTGACCCTGCCCTCAGCCACAGCCCACTGCAGCTCAGGGGACAGTGACAGTGACCCTGCCCTCAGCCACAGCCCACTGCAGCTCAGGGGACAGTGACAGTGACCCTGCCCTCAGCCACAGCCCACTGCAGCCCAGGGGACAGTGACAGTGACCCTGTCCACTGCAGCTCAGGGGACAGTGACAGTGACCCTGCCTCAGCACACCCACTGCAGCCCAGGGGACAGTGACAGTGACCCTGCCCTCAGCCACAGCCCACTGCAGCTCAGGGGACAGTGACAGTGACCCTGCCCTCAGCCACAGCCCACTGCAGCTCAGGGGACAGTGACAGTGACCCTGCCCTCTGCAGCTCAGGTGACAGTGACCCTGTCCTCAGCCCCAGCCCACTGCAGCACGGCACAACAGCAGAATTCACATCCATCATTCAGCTCGTGCCAGCTCACAGGGCAAAGAGAACACTTTAAATACACTAAGCAGAGTCTTAAGAGATGTAAGAATTGATAATCTCAAATGTGAGATTGCTAGGAATACCAGAACACTAGAAAGTTACTTCCTAAAGTGAAATTTCTTGATTAGGAAAAAAAGCTGTCTAAATACCCTTAACTCTGGGCTGTGCACAAGTCCTACAATAGAACAAAATTCCATTTTGGATAACATAGAGATTGCAAGTATTGAAGAAAATAACTCTAGGAAATAAAGGCTCAAAGCATTAATAATGATTCCTCTAATTACATTAAACAGCTTTAAGTAAAAAAAGAGACACAATTTCACTTTATTGCATCTCATCAAAGACAGTAAAACTGATTTGCTATTTATGCTGAATGAAGAGGAGGAAAGGCTTCACCCGAAACAATGAAGCATTACCAACACTGGTTCAGCTCAAAAAGTAAGACACGAACAAAACTCTCAAAACCTTATACAAATATATTTCATGAAAGGTTATAAGTTTTTGAAAAACAAAGAAACATCAAAAAGAAACTTCCAGAAAACAAAACTTCTACTTGATTCTTCTATGGACAACTTTTTGTGAGCTCTACTTACTGTTTACCAACCTTTTAAAATAGTAGAAATTATTACAGATGGTTAAGTAGTCAGAATAAAGAATGCCACAAATAGCAAAAAAAAGTAAGCATTATTGAAGACATTAAATTAGATATTTATTTCCAATTTATTCTAGAAGATAATAATAGAGATTACGATTCCAGAATCTTAAACTGAAAATTACACAAAACCATCGTTATGCTCACTCTCACTCCATGTTGCTCTCACACATTTTTGTCTGTGTTATGTCCTTGGTTCACATTTCACTTTAGACTACAAGTGCATTTCAAGGAATCAAGTATCTGTTGGTTCATTGAACAATCACAAAAACTCCAGATTTGCCCCCAGCCATAGTGCCAGAGCCTGAGCTGCTCCTACAGCAAAGACAATTGGGCACAGCAAACTGCTAAATGCAACAGCAGCTCTGCAGCATTTGCTGCAGCCAACGCTGTCCTGCTGCTTCGTTACCTACCCACACACACTGTCAGTCACCTGCAGCTCGAGTTTTACATCCATTTCCCAGCAGTTATTTATCCTGTTAACATCACTAAACAGACAATTTCCCAAGTTTTAACAACTTCGCAAGAGTGAAGCCCTTTTGTTGATTTCTCCAGTCACCCCTCTCCATGCAGGCATACAGAACAACAACAGGCTGTAAAACACTTCAAGTCATACCTCATCTTAGTGAGAATCAGAAAGCTGATTCATGTGGGTAGCATATAAACCAATCTAATATTCAATCAAAAATATTTTTAAAACATATTAGTTAAACTGTCAGTTCAGCTGTCATATACATTTCCTGTTTTTTCCTCTAATCCTCATTTTGTATTTCGTATTTCAATTCCTTTGAAGAAGCAGTTCTAAACCAGGCTTTTAATCCAGAATGAGTATTTCAAATAATATTTACAGTCTTATCTGTTCTTAATACAAGTCTCTGAACTGTACTAAAAATGGCAGTTTATCTCAAAACCTTGTATTAAAAAAAAATCCTTAGAATATTTTTTTCCTGGAATTTCATCAGTTATGCAGAACACAGCAATAACAAGAAAGGTATTAAAAAAAAAAAAAAAAAAAAAAAACAAGGAATGGTGTTTATTTTTAGCTTTTTAATCATGGTTTTAAATTGAGAGACAGAAGAGTTAGAAATGGCTCATACTGACCTGAGTCCATAAAGGACTGTTCCATCTGGATGCAAACGAATCATTCTGTTCTTCACAGTGACACCATGAACAAATGACTTCTTGTCATTCAGGAAATAGGTATCGGGCACCCAGAGCTGGTCAGCTACTCTGTTGTCCAGAGTAAGGTTGAGAGGTATTACATTGTAGGACAGCCTCTTGTCCCTCCACGCCTGCTGGAAGTACATTGTCAAGGTATAGTCCTGTAGTTAAAAAAAAACAAATGGAGTTTGCATTGAAACAGATGGCATATAAAAGCAAAAAAAATAAGAAAATGCAAATCCCATGTATTCCTTGTAACTGTTCCTAAAGGCAAACGTGTCTGTTCAGAATTTCCATAAGTAGATTTATTTTTGCAGTACCGAACATCTTGTATGCACTTAGTAACAGCCAAAGATGAGGCATTTACATTTTATGAATGACTTGGAAGTTCTCATTTCAATATTTAAAAATAAAATTTAAAAAATTGTAGACATTTAACAGCCTGCAATTTCTGTAGCACTTAACAAGCCTGGGAGTTCTAGGAAATGGGAACATGCACAGATCTAAATTTAATTTCAAGGTCTCCACTGTATTCAATAGAGCTCTGGATCAAGCCTTCTATCTCTGAAGTTGCAGTCACCACTCAAAGACTTCCTTAAATTAAAATCTCCTCAAAGTCTGTTAGCTTTCCCCTGGGCAGTGAAACCAATGGGAATTTTTGAGGTTCCTGGGCTATACACTCTTAGTCTTAATTTTCCAGATGAAGCATGAGCCTTGCATTGTCTTGATGCAGGCCACCACTGTATAGTGCTTCCAAGGTGTTTTGACCTCTTGGTGCTTTAAAGAATAACACATTTACAAAGGTTCTATCTTTGTAAAGCCTGTTATACAGATGCAAATGATCATTATATTTAGCAAATGCTAAAAAACCTCTACAAATAATAGAAAAAAATACACTGAGACAATCCTGTGGAGAAAGACTTGCATAAATGGCAATATTAGTTCTTATTCCCTATTTTACATTGTAAAGTAGTATCCACTCTTAAAAGTATTTTTATTACAGTTGGAAAAGAAAAAAACTATCTTCCAGATGAACTACTTTAAAAACATATGCCACAAGTGTATTTTACAAACATTTTCATTTAAAAGAATATTGGACACATGAACATTATATAGATCTTCACAGAAAACACAAAAATTATTTCTTCCTATTCTGCAGTTTCTCAAACTGAACACCACAGTAAGAAATTACTGAAATTGTGTTGCTGCAATTATTGTCTTTAAAATTACAATGTCCACCCTTGAACTAGGGAGGGCCTGTGAGAACTATGGCGATTTCAGCAGAGTTCTGTAAGCAATGACACAGCACCTTGAAACTAAGTGACCCTGCCTCTTCTGCAGAACAGTGTGCACTCAGATGAATCAGTATAAACCGGCTTTTTATAGAAATGTGCATTTCAGGGTGGAAACACTCTTTATTTTTTGCCTCATCCCTCCCCAGAAGAGCCCATGCACACCGGTTTCAAAATGCCTCTTCAAGTTCCAATGGATCAGGGGAACACACGTTGTGAAGAGTTCCTGCACGTCTTCCTTGCCAGCCCAAACCACGAGAGGCATTGCTGTGCCCTCAGCACTCCTGCCTGCCCTGGGAAGGTCAGTGCCCTCCCCTTGCTGTGCCTGGGACCCCAGCACCTCTGGCAGGGCTCACAGCAGCCACTCTGCAGGCACTCCAGCAGGGAAACTTCCCAACTGCTTTACTAGCAAATATAGTCACCTGGTAGCTGTTCTGCAAGCTGATCAGTTTTAACAATCTGAAACCTCTCCCCAGGCTCAGGATGAGATTCTGCTTGCAAGAACATTCCACCTACATCTGAAGGATTTCACTGTTGTGCTTCATCACCATTCTGCAGGATTTGATTCGTAACCAGCTATCAGAAAAGCTTCAGCAGGAAAATTTGTTAGTCTTCACTATACTAATATATCACATCATCAAGAATGATTTGTAGCAACTGTTTCTCTATTATCCTTGGAATGTTGCATTTTATTCCTATTCCAAGGAATAACCTACATGTATTAATATACTGCATAAATACATAGAACATGCTTTCCTTTTTACACCTCAGTAAAAGAGGAAAAGAAGAGGAGGAAAAACCCTAAACATACATGGTTCGTTGCATAGAAGTGAATTACATAAAGCTGTAAATTTGGAACACTGGCATTGCTGAAAGAAAAGCCAAGTCACCAGGCTGGAGTTTAAAATCAAACACACTGTGTTCCAGAAAGAGCTGGTGTTCGGACTAAAAATTATTTGTCATCTGTTAGCCCTAGTTTTCAGATGTGACTGGAGTTTCTGATGGTCAAAACAGAACTCCTTGGAAATTTTTATAAAGCTCTCACAAGCTTTTGAATTTAAGTTTTTATTTTTAATGATAATTTAAAAAACCCAAAGATGTTTTAAACTACATATTTCAAAGTGAGATTGATAAGATAGGAAAAAATCAAAACCTATCACTTAAACTGCTATTTATTCCTTAGAAAGGAGAGAGGCATCTGTTTTCAAAATCCAAATGAAAGAGTAATTCAAAAGAGACGTGCAGGTACAAGAAGTCCCTAAAGTAACCTAAGACCCTTTATACTTTGAGATTAAGAACATTCTCATCTAATAGGAATACTACAAGAAAAAAGTCTGTTAAACTCACATTAAATACGGGCATTCCCCTCTATTCTAAGGATAAATACCAAAAACATGTAAATATATTGTCTCCAGGAAAAGAGGTCCACAAAAGAAGTAGAGGAATAGAAGAAAAGTTATTTAAATTTGTTAATGTTTAGCATCCTTTTAAATTCACAGGACGGGATTGTTAGAAACAGTAGAAGTTTGAAGAGGAAATGGAAGCAAATTCCTTTTCACAGCTTTGCAGTAGGGACTAATTCTAATGAGCTGAGAGAACTCCAAGCCCGAAGCTCCTGATGATGGGGTCTGTATAAACCGTTACACAGACACAAACTACAAAGGTGCAGACCATTTGCAGCACAGGCACGTAGACACCTTTCTCCCACAGAAATAAAGACATTCCTTCGCTGCCCTGGACATGAAATGTTGTATAGAACTGTACTGGTGTTGACAAAGTCGCAAGAAAAACCCTAGACTATAAAAGAGCAAACAGATTTTCTGGGAATAATATCGATTTTGTAGCTTTACTATTCTATTGTTTGCCTAGATTTAAATGTAATAGTTTTTTTGTTCTGTCCAGAGCAAAAATTCAGGCATTGGAAAATGGATCATTACCCCCATGTTTAAAGAAGTCTCCTCTTTCCCTCACCTCACCTTTCCACTCTTCTTTATTTCATACAATGAACAGAAGATCAGCAAATATAAGACAAAGTTAATCTTTATGCATAATTTCCCATATGAATAAAAAAAGAATCAAACAGTTTCGTTAGTATTACCATATTCATGAATAACTTGTATTCCTGCACATTATCTCTGTGCAGTGGTTGCCTGCAAACATTTTAGCTGCTGGAAGCGTAAATACACTGAGGATTTAAACTTGTATTTGGATCAAGAGCAGTATTGCAGACAGACATACTGTCAGTGAATGACCATCAATAACAGAAGATACAGGACAGGAAAGCATCAAATCGGAATACTGGCATTCCTATTTATATTCTCACATTTCATTCATGCTCTTAAATGCTAAAGCAAAAAAAAAAAAAAAAAAAAAAAAAAAAAAAAAAATCAGTTTGGGCCTGTTATTAGTTTAAAAAGATTAGAACACAGGCCTTAGCTAAACCTACCCATGGGCCAACAACTGACATATTGCTGATCCTCTTTTTATATTGGAAAAAGGATCAAGGCAAAAAAGGAAATAGAGGTCATGAATATTCACAATGACAGTGGGTGTCTAATGCAAAGACTCTACCAGATGTAAATTTTTTCAAACGTGATAATAAGGTCCAATGTGAGAAAACACATTTAAAATATATCTCTTTCTTTTGCATTACACAAATCAGGACTGATTTACACTGCAGCTTAAAACTGTAACCCACACTTGTATTAACAGGGCTATAAAACAGCTACTGAAACACTGGAAGCAATAAAGGCATGAAACTCCAGAAGAGAAAAAAAATAAGCAGAAGGAATACACAATATCTAATGTAAATAATATACCTTCTGTATATTGTAAACACATATGAGACTGCGTGAAGTTGAAGATATTTATCATTGCACCACAGCAATGAATGGAGAACTCCTTTGTGGTTTGGCTTAAGTCCACTCCTAATCACATTCCTGGTTATCACTAACTTGTAAAAATGCTTTACAACATTTCCATGTACAGCTATTCTAAAACAAAATAATTTCCTTCTGAAAATGCTTGAAGCTGACAGTTTTCCTGAGTGCTATATATATTTAACACAAGCATTTAAAAACTGTTGGTTGATAGCATTTTAAATGCTGATTGACAATCCTTTCCATCCTCTTTTTGTTTAAAGCCAACCACTACTACATGTTTGATTCAAAATTATCTCAGTCTCTCCTTGAAAGAAAATAATGTAAAAGCTCTGCTTAATGCTGGAGACACCACATAATGCACAAAGTGACTAAAATGTGACTAAAAAAGAACTACTGAAGGAATGAGTGATACCAAAGAAATGCAAAGAGTCATACACCCTTTCAAAAAAAAGTATTTTTCACATTCTGTACATCTTTACTTCAAGATAAAAAAAAAACCCTCAAAACAAATAAAAAGCCACAAACAATGACATCAGGAACCCTACACAGAAACCAAGTTAAACTCAGTCTATGAAATCCCACTTCCCAAGCTACTCTGAAACCTGTGAAACACTTATAATTAACTAAGTCTGCTAAAACTTACTATAGGAGTTTTCCTTGATGGGAATTACATCTTTTCAAGTTTATGATCTTTCCTAAAATAAGATCCAAACACCAGGCTTACTCTTTATTTTGCTGCAACTGTCCTGGCATTATTCCTCCACAATTCTCATTTGTCAGCTGAACAAAGCAGCGAAGTTGGGCTGTTTCTCTCCCCCACAGCTCTCAGAAGAACACAGAGTTAGAGAATCAGGCAGCAGACCTGGGCAGGAAAGCCAAATGACTGCCAGCAGAGCTTGGCCCCTTAGCATGAAAGTTTGGATCCTGAATATATGAAATCTGAAATAAGGGACTCTGGGATTTCAATAACAAGAGTGTGGATTTGTGTCTCCTTGGCACTGTTGAGGGTAGCCAATATTTAGATTGTTTCTCCGGGGTGATTTGGAGAATGACAAGCCTCACACTACAATGGATTTCATGCACTGGAGTGAAATGAAGCAGTTGTGGCTGATACATTTCCTGTAACCTTAATTAGTTCAGCAAGACACTGTGAGACTTGATTTTCATTTCTGACAAATCTTCCAGACTGAAGCATGAGGCTGCACTTTTCCTGAGCCAGCAATCTGCGTGTCACTCTCATCAGTGAGCACCTGCCAGGGGCTTTCAGCTCTCGCTGATTTGCTGTCTCTTGGTAATGAGAGGGAGATTGATGAGTGAACCTGGACTGAAAACTGTAATCTAACTGCTGCTTGGTTCAGAGAGTCAGGTGTCTTGAGATCCTCAGAGGGTTCTCTTCTGAAAGGATCTCATCATCCTGATACAGCACTGCAGGATTCTCAGATGAATAAAGCAAATGCAGACTACAATAAATGGATAAATGCAACAACACTCACTTAAAAGAAGTTAGGAAAACAGTAGTTTTCTGCCTCAGACAAAATTATTATTTAGTTGTGTCTTGGAAGGAAAATAAAATGTTTTAGGCTGCAAGAAACATCCAAAAGTTTATTTATATTTGAATTTCAAAGTTGCCTTTACTCATATCTCAAGTTATTTCCCAGAGCTCACAGATCATTCCCTATGTAACTGTACAACTCCACAGATCTTCACAAAGGCAAACACCTTCAAAAGAAATCATATTTATATTGCTTTTTATTATAGCCTATTCTATAATTGCCTTGCAAAATAGTAGAGAATCCGTTGAAAATATTAAAGAACAAAGAAAAATCATAATCATTGAGTGGCAATAAACCCGTGTTATGTTTTGCAGAAGAGACTCAAGGGTAAAAAAACCAAAAGCAACAACCAGAACCCTGAGTGTCCAATACCTTTGGGGGTGGGGGGAGGAGGAATTCCAGAGTAAGAATATAGTTATTGATAGATTAAATCTGGCTGAAATCTGAGAATCCAAGTTTTGCCTAGATGCAGAACTAAACAGGCATAGCATTTGAATAAGTGCTCTCTTTCCTTATGCTTCACAGATTCCTAAGCTCCTTGACAAACAAAGCCTTGAGAATTCACTCAGAGACTGAAAGAAATGGCAAATTACTGCTGCTCTGGATCATTGCAATTAACTTCAGAAAAAAGTCCTAAATTAATACTAAAACAAATAGGTGTTAATTAATCGAAAGCACATAATACTTGTAAGATAAATATTTTGCAATATTTTTCAAGGAGACTTATGAAAATGGATAAATATTCCAAGAACTTATTTATTTAAAAGCATAGTCTTGCTTCCTTCAATCAGGGAACTGCCACTGCATAGAGGCATGAAGACTCCAATGGCAAAAGTGACATTAATATTCCTGTTATTACACTACATAGCTCTGTGTGCCTTTCTGCATCTAAGAGGATATGTAACAACCTCTAAATTTTCAACCACTGACTTAATACTGAAACAAGCCACAAAGTCATCTCAAAGGGTAAATTTAGTTTCAATATTAAAAAGTTAGGAGAAATAGCTGACAAAAATTTGAATATCTGAGCTTCAGACTGAATTTTTATGCTTAGTGGTGTTGAGAAATTCAGTGCTCCAAGAAAAATACTTTCTTCTGTGCTTCCATTTAATTCAGCTGCCTGAGGATTCACTACTTGAAAAAGAAAATTATATTAATATTTTATTGTATTGTCTTTATAGGCAAAAGAATTTACTTTGCTATGTTTAGTTTGCTTTAAAAACTGATTAATATTCTAGTATTTCCTTTCAGGTAAAAGCCAGCTGCCTCCTCAGTTAGCAATGAAGTTTCTGCAAGAAACAGGCACACTCAAGAAAGCACGTCTGTATATTCATCATTTTCCTGGCTATTTTCAAGTAATTATTCTATTCTGGTAATATTGTTACACCTGGCTTGTCCAATCCACATCGTATTCCCCCCCATGTCACATAGTACCTGAACATTTTAGAGTGGCTTTCATCTAAGTTTTTGGCCTTGGATATTTTCCTTATAAGAACTCTTTCACAAGTGAGAACACTACTCATTTTTGCTTTGCTTGTGATGTAATAACCCTGAGATTCAGACATATAAAACCTTATCCATCTACATGAAAATTCCCTTTTGCTTAAGGGGACCAACGACAACAGCCCAGAGAGCCTAACTGCAAGATGAACAGATTCTGTAGAAAAGGAGGAGTACAGATGAATATTAATCAATGCTGAGCCAATATTAGCAGTCCTGGCATTATGCAATTACTAAATATTGCTTTCATTTTAATGATAAAAATTAAAGAGAGAAAGAGAAGCTCAGATGAAATATCAAGTCAGGCTTTTAGGAGGCCTCAGAGTGAAATCCCCAATAAAGCTGGACAGTCCCATAGCTTTTACAAAATTTAAATGAACTTGTGGGTACCAACAGTTAATAAACCCCTGTCATATCAGAACTGGGAAAGTGGACAAAATCTCAGGGTGCTTTTCTTACTGCTGCCCTAAAAAAAGAGTTGGAGATATAATCCTGATCTAAATTATTAATTAATGAACGAATTGCTCTCCTCTGTGTTCCTTGACAACGAACACAGTCACATTTTCTGTTCTGACTTGGAGTATCCTTTAGCAAGATACAGGCTCAGCTATTGCACAGTTTTGTCAAAGTAGTTATGATTATCTTATATTTGTAACACTTCTAAAACTAGATCAATTATATATTGCATAAAAAAATTAATGCCACCTTTAAGATCACCTCAAAAGCAATGTTTACACAGATAAAACAATTACAGAGAACAACGATGTAAGAGAGAGGCACTGAGTGAGAGAGCATGAGTTGAAGGAAAAGATTTTTTAAATAATCCAAAATATTACCTTTAGTGTTTAGTTCATTGGAGAATTACAAAAACAATGGGATAAATAATACTTCCTTTACTAATGTGCTGTATAACTGAAACACAATTGGACTAATTTATTTCTTTAGTTTATTACACTCTCCAAAAGCTGCTGATACTTCACACAAATTCACAGGACAAAACCAGCCAGGTCTGTGCATGACATTTCCTGAGCTTATTTTTGCTTTCTTTTCTTTTTCTAAATGAGTCCTTCTGCCTTCATCTGTGTGCATACATTTTCTTACATACTACTACTACTAAGCATTGTAGATTTTTATGCTGATTTTCTTAGCATTTTTGTGGGTTTTTTCCTCTTTCTTCTAAATCTTTGCCAAACACGTGCACTTTGGAAGCAGAAGCCAAGCTGTTTGCAGGCAGGGGTGATGTGGCAGTTTTCTCACTCATTCCCCAGCCCCAGGAGGAGGAGCAGCAGCAGTTCTCTCCTGTTAAACACTGGCACATTGCACAGCACATGAGCCCTCTGACTTGCTGATCCCCAGCTCTCCAAAAGGGTCCCCTACCCCAGCAGTACCAAACTGACCCCTTGGACAAGGCAAGGTGCACAAATCCCCCAGCAGCATCCCCAGAAGTGTTTCTGTCCCTTGGTGCAATATGCCAGAGGCTGCCCTGCAAACTGATGGATTTCTCCCCATTTACATGCAAATCTTGGGGGATAGGCAAACCACCCTGATTCAGCCTTTCCTCAACCAATCATCTCCTGCATCCTGCAACCTTGGGTACAGACTTCATGAAATTGGAACAGTGCAGAGCATGAGGATGAAAACAAGCAATAGTGTCATGTCACCTGGACCTTGCCCTGTATTTTAAATGCTCTCCTCCCTGAAGCCCAAGATGTGACAGGCTGTTTCCTCTCAAAAATGTCAGGCACTGCAGGGAACTGCCAGCACGGAAGTAAAAAGGACAATTTATTATAAATACATATCACTTCTTTCAGTGATGACAAGCCTGTGGAAGCTGGTAGAACGTCCAATTTGCATGACAGCACAAGACTTCAGCAAAGAGAACACACTTAGTTGAGACATAGCAAGAGAATAAATGCTGTATTCAGATGAGAGAAAAATTCATATTATTATGCTATAGGAAAAAAATTGGAAAAAATGAAACAGGTGGAAAAATATTGCATCTGTAATAGTCATTAATCGTACTCCAATTTGTTCATGGTTCAGCAAAGCCAAAACCTATTGGAATATCTCACAGCAAAAAAAAAAATCATTACAAGTGCCTCTGTTACAAAGGTGTATTTTCTTCAACCTTGCACTCAAAGCAAGATCAACTGTGAGGTCAGACCAAGTTGCTCAGGGCTTTATCCAACCTGGTCTTGAAGACCTTGGAAAGTGGATTAGAACAAGACTTCAATAACAGTGAAATTGCTACTTGCATTTAGAAAGAAGCTCCCTATGCTTCAAAAGAAAAAGTCAGGATGGTCACCCTAATCTAGCAGTGACTGCAACTTGATTTCAGTTTGATTCAAAATCACCATTGTCTGATTTTTAGAGCCATTGCACAATACCACTTTTACCTGTTCTGTTTAGTGTATTATTATTCCAGTCTTTTTGTGTCATTTTCTCAGCAATTGCCTCCACTCTTTAATCTCACAACTATTTGAGACACTTAGAAATCAAAAGGATTCAGTTACCACTGAGGTTTTGAAAGCATCTATTGTTCACTATTTCCTATATGCTTCACTTGGCAGCAACCATTTCTCATGAAAATATTCCCTGTTCCTTTTTTTTTTTTTTGTTTTCTTTCTCTTAATTGTCACAGTTTCCATCTGTGCCAGAGAACTTCCTATGCAATTAAATAATTTATTTCTGCTTTCAACACTGTTAATAAATACTTTGTAAACAATCCTGATCGGATGTTGTCAGACTGAAACTCTCCTCACCTCAGGAACTAATAATGTCTCTACACTTGTACTATCAGTACAGAAATATACTCCAAGAATCAAGAAGAAGAAACTAATTTGGCATCCTTTACTACCAAATGGGTTTATTTATTTGTCACTGATTAAGTACCTCATCTCAACCTTCAAAATTTGTCACCTCCTTTGTGGTTCACTATTTTTTCCACAGTTCAAGACAGACTTGTATTTCAGTGACCAAGTGGCAAAAATGTTTTGGCAGCTGGGAAGATCAAGAACAAGACCCAGGAGAGCCTTTTTTCAAGGGATGAAAGGTATATGGTTAATGGAAAGGGCACGGAAAGTATTTCTTACTTAGCATTAATGCAAATCCAGCCTATTTTAACAAAATAAGGATAAATAAGGAACCATACTTCTTCCCCCCCAGTCAGACTGCTTGTTGGGGAAATGGACAATAAAAGTATTGCTGGCCCCATGATTTTAGCCCTTCTAGCAAACACCCATCTAAGTGCATCAGGAAATTATTCCAGAAACACGGATCACATTTTAAACTAAGCTACTTCATTTATAATTGTACTTTAAATTTTTTTGACTTGGCACACACTCATCTGAAAACATGGATGGGTTTTAAGCAATTTTAAGATCTTGCACAGAGCACACTTTCAACTTACACAGCAGTTCCCTCCAGCTACTCTTACTGGAAGGCATTTACACAACCTGCTGGGGCTCAGTGTGACATCCTGCCTTCCATCTGGCCATCCAAAGCAGCAGTCTGGGTACAAGCTCTGCTGCCTTCTCTCTACTTCTCACACTTGACATTCATTGAAATTTCCAGAAAATGAAATGCCTAAGAATCAGAAATGCCTCTATGAATACTTCAGAATCCCTTGAGAAAGGGGTTTGCTTTTTCTTCACAGCTGAAGAAACACCAAACCAGTGTTTCCAAAAGCAGTAGTCATTTTCTCGCAGGTAAAAGAACACAATATATTTGGTTGCTTTTTTAACACGTGGAACTGGATTATTATTCTCACATCTTTGTACATTTGGAAACAAATCAAAATTAAACAAATCAATGTGCTCTGTTAGAAAGAAGTCTAAGGACTCATTCCAACTTAAAACCTGCCAATTCTTAGATTAAAAACTCTCCAAAATTTGATAAAGATACAGAAACAAATTAATCCATAGATCAGAAACAAATACTAAATTTGCAGGAGAGACTACCAAACATTCCTTAAAACTTAGACAAAACCTGTTGTCATTCATAAGATGACCTGGCAAAAGAGTTTCAATCCCTGTTTATGACAGGGCCATTACTTCCTTTTCCCTCCAATGGTCAGTAGATATCAAACAAATTTTGCAGTCCTACTATGTGAATTTTGGAGAGAAACGAAAATCAAAAACAACTCAAACACACATACAAAGACACAAACATAATCAAAAAGCTCTGTGATGACTCGACTGAGATTGTCCTGAAAATAATGACTCATCTCTTGGCAGCTTCATCAGCCCTGATGAATTTGCAACACTGGATTTCTGAGTTCATTTTCTACCTTCGCGACAAAGACTTCGGTAAATATTTTAGTCCCAATAGGTTCTAAAAGACATCAGCTGAAGTGCTTTGTTTTTTTTTTTCCTCAAAATATTAGACCATAGTAAATAAGTGCAGAGCCACAACAATAAGTGCAGGGCTTGAGCAGGTGCTAGACAAGCAAATCCTCCAGTAGCTCATGTATTTGCAGCCATGACCTCATGTGCTGGATGCAGTATTTCTGCTTGAGAACATTCCATATTAGCTGGGAAGCAGCACACATCGATTTGATATCTACTAGCTAGTAGCTGGTTAACTCATGCATGAAATGCACTTATACAGCAATTCACTGGTTTGATTGATGACACATCTATTCTTTAAAAATAACAGCATACTTCCTGTCTCGAGAGTCACGAAAAGCTTTACAACACATTCTTATGTTGCTACTTCCTACTTGAAATGTAGGATTTCTTATAAAGAAACTCTTTGAGATGCATTCTCCATCATGTCCAAATGAAGCAGAAGCTCTATAAATTTTTCCCATTAAGAATGATTTTGTTTTATTTTAAAAAGTGAATTCCTAAGTAATACACTCGTCAGAAAGGGTGTTTCACCAGTGCCAGTAATCTCCTCTTCTTCCTCATTTTCCTCTCATTAAGTAAGCACTAACATCCCTGCATTGCACACTACATTGTTTTTCACTTACTGGGCTTTGCTTAGCAACGCTCTATTCTTGAATTCTGATCATCATCTTTCCCAGAAAGTCACAGGAAAAATGAGGACGCATTCAGACCCACGTTTATAAGCAAACACAACAAACCCCAAATTTGATAACAGCACCACAGAGAAGAAGCCCTCTGTTTTTACAGAGAGGGCTTGGAGTTTTGTAATGGTATTGTTTAATGGTTAATCCATAACCATTCCACGAGGAAGCTTGAAACCTTCTTTGCTGTGCAATAAGTAGAAAATAAAGGAAACACAGCTCAGAAAAACAAAAAAACCAGCAAATTGGTAAAGACTGTCCCATACGCTCTGCCCTGCTCTTGAGGAAAGACTATCTGTACAATTATTTGAAACTTTAAATGCCAAGGGCATTTAAAGTAAAGGTATAATTTATCAGAAACTTTGTTTGGCAAATGAGACCAGAGGATTCTACCCAGAGTTCTCTATCATTTGTAGTGCTTTCCTGAAATAATTGTTGTATCTCTGCTCATCATAAGTAACAGAGTAGATTAGGTAGGGACTGTAGATGTTAAAAAAAGGAATCATGCTAGTGAAAAGTACTGGTGTTAGACTCTTGTAATGATAGCCTTTCCTCCCAAATGTCTAAAAATCAATTGAAGTCTAAGGAGAGCATTTCAGAACCAGCACTTACACACTCCTGAAAATGTCTTTATTGATTCTACTCAAAGTAGCTAATTTATTGTCACCATCTGCATATACCTTGGTTTGAAGTTCTGATTTTTGTCAATGCAAATTTTTTACTGTTTGCTTTTTACTGTGTTACTTGATGCAACATTTCTTCCTTACCTGCACCAAAGGTCTCCTCCTGAACACTAGAGAACATTACTGATGCTTGGACTATGTTGTAATAGCACAGATTTAGCCAGTGGAAATATTGCCCAGACACAGACATTTGAATTCTAACTCATGGTCTTCCCTAGAAAGCTGGTGCACAGTTTGGTTGTTTTTCCCCCCCCCTCAGTGGGTGTGAAGAGGGAAGAGCAGGGAATATAAGCAAGTACATGTGATCTTTCGAGGCCATTTCCAACCTGGGCTGTTCCACAAACATTTTGAGACAAGCACACCCTAAATTAACTGCTTCATTTCTTGTATTAGACAATGTGTTATTAATGTCACCAAATATTACAATTAAGGACACCTCTTAAATTATCTCCTGATCTCTGCAGTGTTCAAAAAGTCAAGCTAGACCTCAGCTGGCCTACGGCATAACATGATTATCTACAGCAGCTCACAATTAACGAATTACACTTACAATGCATGCGCTCTCACACACAATTACTTAGGAACTCACTGAAACATGAATTCAGTATCTGCTTGTTTGAGCTATTGAGTAAGGAATATTTACAATTGGAGATGCTCTCTGAGCCTGGGAGAATTAAAGACTTTTTAGATTAAATAGGAAAAAATGCCTAAAATTAATTATAGTTAAATTCGCACAACAAAAAGCAAACACAGTCAATACTTCATGAAAGCACATTTCCTGAGGAAAATATTAAGTGCTTAAAACTAAGCATGTAATTTGGGGTTTTACAAAAGAGCACTTTATCAAATCAATACTGTGAAAGGTCTTAAAAAAAACAAACAAAAAAAAAAAAAAACCAAGAAAACCTCAAAACCAAACAAGAGAAAACAGGTAAATCCACAGGCAAATGCAGATCTCTCAGTTTTATGCAGGAACAGAGATTTTAGGCACGAAGCTTCACATGTCTGCTAATCCTGCACCTACTGAAATCATGGACACACGTCAGTAATGGGGCTGTTCCAGCAGACCTCTCATCAGGGGCAGAAATAGCCAAGACACAGACTCTCATTTAACACCAGGAAAAGGGCCCCAGTTTATTCTTCTTTACAGCTCAGCCACACTGACCCTGACTGCAGCAGCTCCTCCTGCAGGGTCCAGCTGCAGCCTCTGCCTGCTGGCTCTCCCTGCTGCACTGGGGCTGCAGGGAGCAGTTTGCAGCCTCTGCCCACAGCTTTCAGCAGCTCCACTGGCACTGCAGGCTCCACCAGCAGCTCCAACCCCAGCACACCCACACTGACCTCACAGCTGAGCTGGGACAGCAGCAGCTCTCTGCCTGGCTCTCTCTGCATTGCTCCTTCTCCAGCAAGGCTCCCGGGCCTCCTGCAGCTCCTCTCCTCACAAGGGCTCCCCTGCCCAGCCACCGCACCCCTTTGCTCACACTGATCTTTAGCAGACACAGCTGTGACCCATTAAGGGCCAGGCTGCTCCTCCTCTTTGGTAATTAGCACAGCTGAGACTGATCAGGGGTGAGGTCACCTGCAATCCCTTCTTCCACACCACACAGGGATTTGAAAAAACGACCCAAACAAAACTTCTATGCATTTTTGATGCAGACAATGACAATTCTGAGCTTCTCAGATCTGGAGATACACGTGAGCCACTTAAAAATGGAGCCTTCATTAGACTGTTTGATTCTTAAGTTTCATCTTGATCCTTTTTTTTTTTAGATCTGAGTACAAGAAAAGCCTTTTTGTACATTATTCCATTTCTAGTAACTTTATTTCACTTGCTTTTTATTTATATTGCTATCATACTTTGTACAAAATGTCTCCGTTAATCAGTTAAATAAACAGTAAATATATTTTTTATTCCCTAGTTGAAGTTTTTTCTAAATACTTAAGTGTGTGTGATTCCTTTGAGTCAAATATACACAATGGAATTAAAAAAAAAAAAAAAAAACAAAGTACACAGCCCTGAACTTCTCTATTTTTTCTTAACAAGAAAAAAATATCTCTGCTGTATAAAGATGCATAATTGCAACTAACTCTTTGGATGATTTAATAAAAAATGTACCCCTCCATATCACAGATCTCAACTTTCATGATCACACCACATTTGTTTAACAAAAATTTAACTTCCTCTTCTACCCAGACGAAGTTAAACAACAAAACAGAAGTACTGAATTACTGAGTTATCATTTCCTAGGACATAATGACACTTTAATTCCACGACATATGTGTTTTCATGACTTCAGAACATGACAATACAACAGCTCAGTGAGTGAGCTGGGAAAGGATGCTATTTATATGTTATTTTTCAACTTCTAAGTTCAAGAACAGCACAATCTCATAGGAAATTCCTAGTTAATAGGGAAACCTCAGTCTATTCATTACTTCACGCTTATTTGTGGCACAATAGCAATTTTTAACATTCATCTTAGTTCAGTATAATTAACGATCCTGCTTGGTATTGAACAGACAACAAAAATGAAGGGGTAAAAGAGGATTCAGATTCCAACCACTGGATAATTTACACAATATCCACACATATTATCTATTATTAACACTAAAAGTCACATTTTAAAAACTGAATATTGAAATCCAATATTCCTGGCTGCCAGCCAAGCATAGAAAACAGACAGGCTAATGCTAAAGAAAACAAATTTTTATTCATTTACCTTCTGTGGGAAATGAACTGTGTAGTGAATTTTTTAGAAGATGAAATTGTAATTGTGTGTGTAATAAAGCTGAAAATTAAGGAGAAACAGATGGAAGACTAAAAGTTCTTTTTTGTAAGTGATAAGAGGATGATTCATAAGTATTTGACATTAATTAAAATTACTTATGGAATAAATGTTTATGGAAAATGTTCTGCTTAGGACAATGTGCCATCACACAATCAGCAGTGAATTATTCCAATTGTGATCCCTAATCAAAAAGAGAAAAGGAAATAAACTAAAAAAGAACCAAGTCAAAACTTGTTAACTTCCCCTGAACTTCAGTGACTTGTGTCTTAAAGGTCTACCTCAAGAACTGAGGGGACTATCAGAAGTATTGTTGATCACAATAATTCTATTAATTTGCAGTTTTAAGATCACTTTACTAAATAGTAATTGACTTCTTAAGGTCAGCTTACCAGAATGTGGGGAAAAAATAGGTGGCATGTAAATGCAATGAGACTGGCAGTGAAATTACCACACTTTGTTGCAAAACCCCAAGGAAACACCACTTTTAGTCTCCATCTACCACTTCTAAAGAACAACTGACAGGAAAGCCAATGATCTTATCCACATTTACATGGCTGCATATGACTTGAAATATGCTAAGCGAACCTTTTCACATACAGCTAAATACTTAAAAGTAGCAGGAATAATTACAAATACACAGATTAATTTCATTGTTTTCCTAATGCTATATCATGAAAAATGCAGCTACCATGCAGATGATGGTTTTGTTCAGAGTAAATAGGCTGGCACTTGGACTATGCAGTCAAGAGTTCTCTTTGGCATTAACAGATTGTGTCCAGCAGCCTTGCTGTAGGAGTGGATAGTGCAGGACACACTGACACAAGTGTTGCTGTGGTCTGGAGCAGCAGAGTATTGCCTGGCCACTCCAGGTAAAATCCAAAGTGTATCTGGAGCCAATAATGCAGTAAAGCACATCTTAATTCATCTATCAATTTTCTGGTTTAAAGTCTACAGCTGAGTGCTGCTGTCTCTACAGGACATCCTCTTCCAGGTCACTTCCTCAATCACTCACAGATATATTGCTATGCATAGATATTTATAAAACAAGTTAATCATGTCACATGTGGAAGGTTTCATTGAGAATTTCAATAAAATAGTCCCTAACCTCTGTTAACTGTTAATAAAGTATTGAAAAATATCTACATCTTGGTCTTCCTCTTCCACACTGGCCATCTAAATTGCTTACTGATAATATAATAGGACCAATTTGCTCTTCAATATTGTTTGAAGACAGAATCTAAATGACAAAATTAAAATTTCTGTCACCATTTTACTTCAACCAGCCACTCAGGTTTTGCTTTGGTTTAAAAACTAGGAGGGAGTGCCACATCAATAATTATTAATTTTTTCGACATGGTCATCAGAAACTCTGCATTGCTAGTTTGACCACAGATATTTTCCGATCTCTGTTAGAAGTGTACAACCCCAACACGAGTTTGCAAGATTCTGCAGCCAAACAGGCAGGTGGGCTGAGCAGGGCAGCTTTGACTCTGCTCTTGCTCCCCATTGCTGCACTGTTGGCCCAAGACACCAATCACAGCAGTTAGGGTCACCTGTCAGCTGCTTCCAATTTCTCCCTATTTTTCACTCTGCCAGTATGTTGCATAGAGTCACCTCATCAATACAGAAACTCTGAGAGGTTAAGTTATTCTAATAGTAATGACACTAAAGGGAAAAAAAAAATGTCTTGCCCTTTTTCTGTGGTGGTCTGGGTTAGTGTACAATAACTCTTCAGCCTGTTTTATTTAAGGCAGATATTTGGTATCAAAGAGAAGAGCAACAGCAGAACCTATAAAGCACCACAGTTACACAACAGGCAGACTCATGCCCCCAAGAATTTAAAAAAAAAATTACAATAATAAGTGCACAACTAGAGATATACTTATAGAGCCAGAAAGTATTTTCAAAGTGTGTAAAAGAAACCTATAGATACACACAGCTAACAGCAAATTACTTGTCTGTAAAAGCATCCAAATTTTAGAGATTTCTGGTTCTGCAAGACAGCATTTTCTATCTACTCATAGATCAAGAGTAACATTATTATGCATTGAAAATATCTAAGTGAAGCACATATGTCAAATAAAAGCTGAACTTTTCTTGTGACAAAGCAACTGAAATGGATACTTTTCAGTACCCAGGAAAATTGACCACGAGTCAGTTTATTTTTTTGCCTAGAGGGGTTCAAGGATATTAAGCAATTTCTCCACACATCCTGATGTTTGGATGTTTCTATGTATTCATTTTAAGTAGTTGTTCACATTTTGATTTTTTTCATTGTTCTTGCAATGATTCATTTGCCTACATAATCTCATGTTGTTTTTTCTGTCTTCCCATGAAACGGGATTTCAATGACTGTATCTTACTCTAACTGAACAGGTTATTGAAACCTAGATCACAACATCCCACATTACATATGCAAAATCAGTATGAGAAAATTGAGGAAATTTTCCAGACTACAGCACAGAATACAAAGTCTGGAACAGCAACAATCCAAAGCATCTTAAACACTTTCAAAATGTCAGTTAAAACACCTAAACTCCCCACCCTGATATATGTCTGATGAAGAAACACCAAACATTGAAAGCAAGAGGTGCCATTGTTACACATGGACAACAAGCTTAAACATGGACATAATAAAGTTTAAAGAAATCACTTTGGTACCTCCAATTGACAGACTGATTCCAATCTTTCAACATGTTGCAGACTTACCCCCTCATGTTCAGCATGGCTATTCTTTAAACATATAATTTTGTTCTACCAATCAAAGTTATCTGTAACCAGCTAAGGGTACCCCACATCTGGGAAAAACCTGACAGTGACAGGACATTAATGATATTAGTTCCACAAAAATAAACAACATATTTGCACATTCAAGGAAGAAAAATTGCAACGAGGCAAATACAGGAATAGAGGAGCACAAATTGTGGGGTTTGACAATATAGGTCATTCTCCAGAGGTCTCCAGATACAAATACAATTTCAGCCATAGAACAGGCTGAGAGGTTGGGTTTTTTTTTTAATTTCCAAATCTAGTAGATGATTTTGCACCGATCACTTCAAGTTTGGTGAAAAAGAGAAATAAATAAGCAAGAGAATTACTGCAGAAAGTGGAAGGCTGGTATCATAACACATGGCATAATTCAGGACTTGATGCAGTGAGGAATGACATCTCTGCCAAAAACCTGGCTGTTACCAAGGCTGAAGTCCAAAAAAACCCCAAAAAAAACCAACAAAAGACCAAAACAGGAAAGGACCAACAGAAACAGAACCAGACAACCACATATTATAATGCAGCTTTCAGAAAAGTAGAAGATTACTTGCGTGGCTTCAAAGCTTTTAAAGCTTTAAGATCCCACACACACTCCTCTGAAAGCATCATTAAAAAAGAATTCCTTCTTCATTTGTTCATACCTTAAGAAAGCCTTAACACAAATGTATTGCAATGAAGGGAAAAAGCAGATCAACAGAAATTAGCTGCATGAACTGCCATAAACACTTTGTATTCTATATAGAAGGAAACACACCTGGAAAATTTCTTTCTGCAATATGTTTTACTTAAGAGATAATGTCAATGAATTAGTGCATTGTTAGAGGATAATGGTCTCCTGCTGCTCTAAAATGCCGAGGCACAGCTAAGTCATTGGCAAAGCAAGGGACATTATTCCAATGATGATATTCCAGTACAAATGGCATTTCTACTATACTGAATAGGGTATGTTGATTCAATCATTCGACCTGATACCTGCTATTTTGACAGAGCAACAACTGCTCAAAAGTGCTGTTCTAAAATTTCAGTATTTGAATTGACCACCTATAGAACCTGCAGCATTTGCAACATTTAATCCAAGCACAGAAACATCAGCCAAGCCTTAAATAACATTAGATTTGTATTTTTATGGCCATTTGGTACATAGAGAAACTAAGACTTGACCTGCCTTATAGTACAGCTTAGCAGAACAACTAGAAACAAAATGGAGAAATATTTAACCTTACAGGAGAGGTACACCCTCCTACTGGGGTTAGCACATAAAAACAGGGATATGCTTTATAGAAGCATGAAGAGTTTGCATCCTTTCAGCCTTCCAAAGGAGGTATTCTGGATTCCAAAAAGAGGGCATGGAGGGCATTGGACATCATATTTGCAAGATTTCACATATCTAAAGATAGGAGATTGCTCTTGCCTTCCAGTGTCATTCATTCCTCTCACCTGCACAGGAGGGGCCTCAAAGCACTCATAACTCAAATTGTTGAGTCTCAGAAGCATCACTGTCACTACTTTAAAAATGTTTGTTTTCTGAATTTCTATGCTGAGATGAACAAGATCCTGCAACCCTTCCTCACCTGAGGGCAAAGCAGATGATGGGAGCAAGGCTTCACGTGTCCACAGAGCAGCTGTACCTTCAGAAATGTTTGTCATTTTCTTTAGGAGGATGGAGATTTTGGGACGGCCTGTGCAGAAGTCGAGTGCAAAAGAAGAGAGAACTGTTATGGCAGGGTTTGTTGGTGATTGCCTTGGTGCCTGCCCATGGATCTTACTAAGACTGCACCAGAGCAGAAGGTAGAAAGAGCAACTGCAGCCAGAGTCAGCTCACCAAGAGCCATCCTGAGACACACAGAGCACAGGCAGACAGGCAGGGCAACAGCTGGGTGCTGCTGTTGAAGAAAGAAGCACTTATTCCATATTGAGAGACAGTTCAAAAGGCTTTTCATATGAACATGGAAACCCATCAGGGATTCCAGAGCCATGCAGGACAAGACCTCAGTGACAGCAGAGGCACCTTGACTCTCCTTGCACTGCTAGTGAAGAAGGTGTGCCCAGTGCTGCTCCTGGCACACAAATGAGGGGGCAAGAGCATCTCTTGGACACCCACAGCGGGCGGTGGGCTGGCAGGGCAGCTGGGGCCAAGGGGCTTAGCAGTGTCATAGAGTCAGGAGCTGTGAGCTGCACAACCCGAGCCTTTCTGTGCCCCAGCTCATCGCCCACAATCCCAGCTCTCAGTGAGCACCTCCAGATTCCAGCAAGAGCTGCCAACTGGCTGCTTTTCTTCCCTAACAGCTGGCGAGGTGGTTTCCTAATGCAAACTTGACAGAGTGGATAAGCACCACAGTGCAATGCAAACCCAACCATGATTGGCTGTGTAAAAACATAACTGAAAAGCAATTTACTAATTAAAGCAAGGATTCCCCTGTGGTCCAGCTGAATAGAGAAAAAATTAAATTTGACTATAACTCATACACCAGGCACTTAAGAACAAAGGCACAAAACCTCTGTTTCACATTTTAACGACTAACAATATCTTGAAATTTGGGTGCTTAAATCACATGCATATTCACAGCAAAACACATATACAGACAGTCATGGGAAGGAATAACAAGAGTGTTCTAATGATAATCATGTTCATTACAGCAACTGATAGAAGAGTGCTACATTATAAACTTCATGAAACTGTTGATTTTTATAAGCTTGCTTCAAGCAGTTCATTTTGTTTTGTACAATTGTCATTCAGCTACCTCTAATCAACAGCCATAGAGTCCATGCTCAGAATTACATGTTACTATATAGCTTAAAATCTTTCCATTAGGAACTTCAAGCTCCTATACTGCACAGAACTCTATTTATTGAATTATTTTTTTCTTTCTGTTTGTATTTGAATTATGAGTAATTTCTCAGGGAGTTTACACAATAAGTGAAAGCACTGAATTTGTCACAAGTAAAACCTTTCATATTCATCAGTTGTTCAGAGGCAACTTTTGTCATCAGCACCCATCCAGTTCAGACCAGGAAGTGGTACTGTGAAGGCAATGTGACAAAATCTTAAAATGGTCCTCTCAAGAAACTCTAAAGCAATTGATAATTTTTAGGTTTTCTTTAATTTTTTAATGTGGGAGAGCAGATTAGGCCCAGGGCATTTTTACCCTCTTCTCTTTTCATGCAGACCTCCTTTTGTGGTCTAATGTTCATCTGGTGATTTGGGCATTAAACCTCAGTTACGTTCCTCTGCCTTCTACAAACAACTTCTGTGATCAGGAAGAAACCAGCCAAAAAATTCTGTAATTTCACTGTATTTCCCTGCTAGGGAAAGTGTCCTCAGTATATTATATGACCTCGACATGCCAAAATTTGCTAGAAATTTGACAAGAAATCTACCAATACTTAAATTTATCTCAGCAGACACCAAGATACCACTAATGCTCTGGAGGTAAACTGAATCTGCATGTGCTGCATGTTTGTGGTTTTGCTTGTCTCAATAAAGGATGGTTATTTCCTTTTTTATACTCCCTGTGGCATAAGATAATGTGGAAGCTAAAGTAAACACCAGACAGACTTAAAAATTGATCCTACAGTTTATTCTCTGTGTTCCTAGGGGCTTTTCATTAATATCACCCAAAAAGTAAAAGCACAATTTACCTTATGTAAGGTAAAGTTAATTATCTCACATTAAAGCCCCAGTGACCAATCTATAAAACAGCTGGTAGCATCTATTTTCAATTGCAAAACCATTGTCTATCTATCTTTTTTGTTTCGAGAACATTACATGCAATTATTCTTGATAATTTTTGCCTCATAAAAAGCTGACCTGTCTTCAGATAATACCTACATTATTAATGTCAGAGCTAAAAAGATTCTACTATGTGCCAAAAGCACCTCCTATGGTTCTTACCAAACCGATACACATGGTTCAGAACATCATCTATCCATAAAATACACTTTTCCTTTCAGGTCTGTCTTGCCTTTCAAAAAAGAAATCATTGTGCATATAATACCAAAACAGATAGAAATCTTTGCTGATATTAAATACATGAATACTGAGAGCCAAAGAAAACTCTTTTGTTCAAAGATGTGTAATAAATTTACTGCTGCATGACCACACTTAAGGTAAAACTTACCAAAATTATTTATCATTCATATATCTATGGATAAGAAGAGAGCTTTGATGAGAACAGAACTTCCTTATTTTTCTAAAAATGCAATGTAAAAGCTTTCTTTCATTTTTCTGCCTCATGTGCTTCAAAATGTCTAAAGCACTTCTGAAAAGAAGAACCTAAAACCTCCTACTGCTGCAGAAAAGTTTAAGTGGTATTACTGGTATACTACAGAAAAAAAAATCCCATAATAACAACACTATGTAATAGTCACAAAGAGTGCAGAAACAATGCCAAGTTTTAATTTCAAAACATAGTGATATATATTAATGAAGTACTCTGGAAAAACTCCAAGTGTACAAACTTGGGGATTACCACATATCGAAGGGAAAAAACCGTCAGAAAAGGTCAAATGAAAAGAAATTGGTGACCACATTTACATAATCATAAATAAGCTCCTTTAATCTTAAACTCAATGCCAATTATCAGTGTAAAACAGAGCAGGACAGTGAAGCAGGAAAGACCCCAACACAGGTGTTGCAGTACCACCAACACAAACACCTCCCCTCTGCTAAAATTGCTCTTAAACCATGACATTTCCTTCTTTTTTTCTGACCATGGTGGATCATTTCCTCCACAATATAGATGTGTTTTTCAGAGTACATAAAACTGTTCAGATTCTTCCTGCTTCAAATTAGGTGTGAAATTAATGTAGAGCATATATGTGATACTTTGGCCACTGAGAATCTAGAGACGTGAATAGGGAAGTGTTCTGTAGTATTCTTAGTAATTCATTAAGTGTCATTTATTTTTGTTTTATGCTTAAAAGGTGTCTTTGAAAGAAAACTACCTCTTGAACAATGCAAAACCAAATTCTGAAACAAGTATTTACAGAAAAACAGCAATCAAAAAATCTTTTACCTGTCAAAGTAGCAGTCTTTCAGTTAATGTCTCCCTCTAATTGAAGCCTTGCAGAGCAATGCAAATCTCTAACACATTTTTGCTCTTCACAAAACCAGATGCTCACATGAATTCTACCTTGAAGCTACATGTCTCTCCGATCACCTCATTTTTACCCTAGTTAACATAACTGCAAATGCTCTCAGAAATAAGCCAATTGAAAAACAAACAAAAACCCCAAAAGCCAGAACCAAACCCCAAGCCCCTTAAGAATGCTCTTGAGGTGCAGACTCTCTATCCCAACCATTCTTGTGTGGCAAATGAGTGCTGCCTTGGCTCCACAGGAGATTTGCCTTTCTGAATCTCCTGCCCTATCAGCAAGACCTCCCAAAAGCCACTTCATAGCATTTGTTACATAAATTACTCTTTAAAAAACCGTTTTAATGAAACTGTGAATGGAGTAGATTTTCCCAACTGTAATTGTTTCTGCCATAGAGCATTCCCAGGGATGCAGGTAAGACTACAAGTTTCTCACCTTTTTGAAGGAGTGAGGAAGGGAGGATGATGCAGAAAGGAGGGAAACAAAACCAAAGAAGGGCCAGCATCTTTATTGCTACCGAGGTGGCAAATTAATTTACTTTTATCTGAGGCTTTGGATTTGTAACTACTGCTATTCAATGCTTATTAATAGTTCTGAAAGCATGGAGAAGCATATCGATTCCACTCTAATCTCAATGTTCCTCCAGACAAGCAGCAACTTTGCCTGAAGATTTATCATGAGACAACAAAGAATATTACTGTGAGAGGAACGTAAATAGTTGCAAGAAATGCATCCCTTTCTCAGCAAATATGGACAGACCTGAGCTAAAACTGCCAAACTACTCAGCTTTGGGCTAGGCGAAAAACATTATTTCCACACATCCAAAAAATAAAAACTACTGTGAAATATAAGCTATTATAGTCTTAAAGAAAGTGAAAACAAATGGTAGATAAACTGGAAGAAATCTCCTGTCATTGATTTCACTTGGGTAACATCATTAAAGTAACATCATTTTTAACACAAATTTCACATAGTTGTGTTCTTCCTCTACTGCAGGAACTCTGAAAAATTACTATTTTCTTCCTCCATGTAATTCTTCATCCCTTAACCAAATGGCTCCATTAAATATCTTCTTTGTTCTTGTTCAAGCTGTCTTTATTTTTTGTTTCACACCTCCTGAAGTGCCTTCCTATAGAGGTCCACTCATTTCCATATAGACACTGGGAATCTTACAGCAAGGTGTCTTGCATTCCTTACCTCCTACCTTCTAGTAATGTAAGCTCTTTGCATCCCTGCTGCTTTTACTAATGACTGCATAGAAATGTTTCAGTGTCTATTTAAACTACTCAGTATTACAGGTTAAATTGTGATATATAATAATAGCTCTGAAAATAAATCTGCCTGTAATTAACAGCTTTATCCATACAATTACAGAGTGGTGCCTGTTCCCAAAGTCCACTTGCTGCAGATTCTTAGTGTGACAGCAGTAACTGCACAAATGTTATTGCCTGTGGATAGTATTCTCCAACTCTCACTGCCAAATTAAAGCCCCAGTAGGCATGGACTGGGCCAAACACATAACAAAAGGATGCCTCGAAATGTCAGTTGCATATCACACCATTCAACTGTTCCAAATTCCCAAGGCTGCATCTTCACAGACTTTGACCTCAAAAATCAGAAATGCTGTGCTTTTCCGTTATACACAGCTTTTTCCACCAAATGGAGTCATCAGTAACGTCTGACTCCCCACCGGCCACCTGCTTGGCCTCCTTGTGTTGTGGTCCTCAGTTAAATATCTTTATGTACCTTCTAAAACAGATCTGGCTCCCTCATCAAATCACTCTCTAAACCAACCTCCTTGGTGTCATTTTGCACTTTCCAGCATTGGCCAGATGACTTCTTTCTTATTGTAGTGCTTCTGAATTAAAATGCAAATTCACCAACAAGGACACGTAATTATATGCACAACAGAATGCTCCAGAAATTACTGTTTCCCTCAGTAGAAAGTAGAGGAATTTTACATTTTAAAATCAACACTTTGCCTTTTGTCTCAACATGCATTTTATGCAACAAGGTTCAGAATATGGAAGGTAGAGAATAACACACTTCAACCTCAAACTCTGTGTGGTTCTGACACAGATGCCTGTGTCACCACTCACCTGCTTCTGAGAATGCTGCAAACTTGAAAAGACACGTGCTTGAGAAACCACAGCTCTCATTTCCCATCAGAAAATGCACAACAGTCTCCCTACTAAAAGGCAGGAGAAGTCATGAGTAAGAAATGGGGAATATTGTGGAAAGTGAATTCCCTGCAAACGAGAGGCAGCAGCTGTCAGGTCACAAGCCCCCACTGAAGGGTGGGGGAGCAAAGGCAGGTGACCTTCAGAAGGAGAGGATCTCAGAAGCTCAAAGCAAAATCCAACTCTCATTTTACAAATGTTAGCTGAGGGAGAACCTGAACGTTGCTTTAGACTACTTAATTCCTCCTATATACCTCCCAATTTATAAACTAAACATGTGACCAGGGAGGAAAAGGTGGAATTTTCCAAAAAGGGAACTGATGCACATTCAACACTGAAAAAAATCCTCATTTCCAAAATGTCCAGATAAAATAAAATATGAGGACAGAAAGGTAACACAGTTGATACAGCCAGTAGATCAATTATTAATACATGGAGTTGGCAGACAAAACTCAGATCTCTCTCCTTACTCTCATCACATTATGAATCAGTTATACATTGCTCACAGCAACAAAATGATGTCACTTATTTGAGTTATTTTGTTAAATTTCATTCACTTCCTTAGCTCTTGGTTCACTTGACTTCCTGTCATAAAAATTAAAAGCAGAATTAAGAAACAAAGCACTTTTCTGACTACTAAATATTAGCTAAGAAAAACTGACAACATGAAAGATAATGGCTTCTGCTCTAAAATGAGTATTTCATGGTTTTCAGACTCCAATGTTTTCATTCTTATCTCAGCTGAAAACATTTCCACTGAGCTATTATGCAAACGAAGTGCGGAAATAGAGACAAAATTTTCTACCATGAGGACTATTTATGGAATGGAACCAGTCCACACTGATGCTGAGGAGGGGATTAAGGCATGCAGCTGTAGTCTAGAGGAACCATCCATCACTAAGAGCCTGCTGCTTTTATGTGAGTCACTTCACTTACAGATTTTTTATTTTTTTAACTTTAAATCCAAAGTCAATTACTGAGATTTTTGAAGCTTTCTTGAACCAAACTTTTTCATATAATTAAGGTCCTCTGAAATGACAGTGAGTTTTAATTGCATTGCAAATACTAGTTTGGACTGTGTGCCCAAAACCAGAGGTGATCATTTCCAGCACAGTACACTCTTCTTTCATCACTACTCTCAATCTCCAATTCAGACCTGAGAGATAAGAAGTAATTCCTGAGAAGCTCAGGAAGCCCAATTCCCATCAGCTCCAGCACATGCCATAAGAATGCTACACAGCTTTTTGTCCCTGAAAAAAAATCCAGAGAGCTTAAAGCACAGATTGACAAAAACAAGTCTGTTCTCAGCAAAAGTGACCATTTCATCAGGAGTATAGTTCAGGAATTATGTGACAACTCCAAAGTGCCAGAAGACGTTTGGAGTGCAAGATTTTTTCTGGAGATTGTTATATGTTATACTGAAGTTTTCACAATACATAAACCAAATATTTCTTTTACAGAATAACGGAATATTCTGGATTGGAAGGAACCCACAAGGATCACCAAAATCCAGCTCCTGACCCTGCACAGGACACGCCAAGAGTCACCCTGTGTGCCCACGAGTGCTGTCCAAGCACTCCTTGAGCCCTGCCAGGTTGGTGCTGTGCCCTGGGGAGCCCGGGCGGTGCCCAGCACCCTCTGCGGGAAGAGCCTTGTCCTGATGGCCAACCAAAGCTGCCCTGGCACAGCCCCGGGCCAGCCCCTCGGGCCCTGGCAACATCACCTGTGCTTCCCCTCATGAGGAAGTTGCAGATTGCTTCAACCTTGTGTGGACTTTTAATGGAAATTGGCTGCAGTCTGCCAGCACATCACTTGTCAGCTGCACGTTGCCCTGAACAACAAGCAGGCCATTAGCTGGTTACTCATTTTAGCTTGTTTTATGCATTCTCTCTTTTTTTTTTTTTTTAATTTTTCTTTCTTTATTTTCTGTTATAAAAATTAACAAAAAATTTTTCAAGAAGCTTCTTTCTAATAATTTAGGAATGCATAAAGAATGAGCTGTGCTCTAGGCAAGCAGAGCACAGCTCCACTGCTGACTTATTTCCTGCATAGCTTTCTACAGAGTACAAGACATGCTAACACAAACATACAAAGCTATGCCAGTTTTTTACATTGCAGTTAAAAGAGATAATCAGCTGGGGCTGAAAATATTCAAAGAAACACATTTCTCAGCTCAGTGAAAAATGCTATGGATTATAAAAGTGCTAGGCAGGAATAAGGGATACATGTTGTACCTTGAAAACAGAATTTGACGCTTTCTTCTGAAAATGCCTAGTCATAAGTAAAATTCTACATAAAGTAAGGTACTCGCCAGTGCAAGGACAGCTGCAGTGCACAGTTCTAAGCTGTGTATTTCAAATTTTCTTATCTATGTTCCTGCAAATATTCTTTCTCCATCAGAATGTTTTGACTCTAAAGGCTGCTCATAGTGTATGTGTGAATGAGTCAAGTGCCCTCAAACCCGAACTGGAATTATTTTAAAAGTGCATTTGTATTTTCTGTTTGGAGGATAAGACTCAGATAAGAGCAATGCACTTTTCAATATACTTGAAGAAGAGCAGGTAAGACTCCGCTGCAGGCAGCTACATTCATTTTACACAAACTCATTTCAATTTTTAAAAGTACACTAACTCCAGACAATCTGCTAAAAATAACATGGCATGGTACACCTGTAGAATATTGATAGCAAAAGACTGACATATTGGTCAAACTACTTTTACCTGTCCATTATTACTCGATTGACTTCCATTCACATCACCATTTTGCATACAACCTAATACACTTACACACATAATAAAGTCCTCCCAGACACATAACACATCGAGGCCACTCTGACTTGCCCTCTACCAGCATGAGAATAACCCCAGGCTGCACTAAAGAACAAGTCTGTGTCTCAGGACTTTAACACCTCACATTTAGAGTTTTATGGAAGATAAATAAAAGCTCTCCTCTTTGGAGAAACAGCACACAGACATCAAAGGCATATTATTCTTTATTACAAATGTCTTTCAAGACATGTTAACCCCCCTGTGACAAAGTCTGTTGCAATCACACTTTCTGATCCATGTTAATAACAAATTGTCTTGGCCATCAAATAATGGCATGTGGAAAGCTGCTGAAGCTGAAAATTCTGTTCTCCCAGAAACTTTAAAGATAAATTAAATCACTGAACAACAATAAAAAAGCACGACTTCAAGATAATCCTGCAGAACTAAGGCTCAACCACTGTCTATCCTTAACTTGCACCATTTAAAAGCAATAACTTAGCTGTCATTTGCTGACCTAGATTCTTGGCTTGCACTCCAGATGTTCTCACATTCCCTGCTGCTGGATTTGCTTCCTTACAGGCAGTATGAATGGGTTCTCCAGTAAAATTCTCAAAGCACTGGATAGTCACAGTAATACAGAAGTGTTTTTCACATTCTTTCCTAATGCTCTTATCCTCTTTTTTTCTTGTGCTGTTTTCATTCAGCAATGTTGAATTGGAAAATGTTAGGGAAAAATTTGAAACCAGCTGTTTGAAAAAAGGAGCTAACAGTACCTGGGGCAACTGTTAACAAAGAATTATCTGTTGGTAGTGTTTAGTACATAGTCACCCCTTCTGTGAGCACGGAGTGTGGAATACTCAGAGCAACCTCTAACCAAAGTGCTCTTGTTGCTACTCTTTAGTTAACAAAGCATGCACTACATGAGTAATTCCCTCTGTGCTACAGACAGCCGAGCACCAGGACAAAAGTTCATTAGCCATTTATTGTTATCTAGTCCACTCATTTAATTTGCCTTTCAAGCCCAAGGATTGGAAGGAGAAATATGGCTAAAGGAAACTGGGGTTCAGCTCCAATAACCCAAGGATTTTTATTTTTTTCCAGAAGTGAGAGGAACCCTGAAACAGTCCAGATGATCCAATAGATGAGGCACTAAATTGCCCTCAGATTATTTTATCAGCCCAGAGAATGGCATGCTGTAATCCAGCCATATTTCCTTCTCTAGGCACACACTGACAGTCTACTAAAGGAGCATTTATGAAGATGCCAGAGGAAAAAGGATAGCGTGAACTGTATGCACTTGGTAAAAATGAAAAGAAACTTTATCTGCATGGAAAAGATAGAAGGGTGCATTAGAAGAGTCATAAATGGAAAAGGCAGTATTTATCTGGAGCTGGTACTCAATGATATTTTAGATTCATTCCAAACATACAAATGTTCTAGCTCAATTACTACGGTATAGATGTCACTAGGAAGTGATGACTTTTTAAATGCAGTCACTGCAGAAACTATTTCAAATCTTTTAAAATAATCAAGTCAAAGTTTATGGATAAACACACATAAAACTAAAGATCTTATATCCTATCTGAAGACTGTTACAGCTGTCAAATTGATATCTGCATGAAAACAAGTTTGAATCAAAAAAAGAGGCATATGCAGCCAAAATGAAGAGCCCCCAGAGAAAGCTGCTGACAACAGATGCCTAAAAAAGGCATTTCATAAGTCAAACCTCCTCTATAGTATCATGAGGAAATGTTCCCCATTATTACAAATACTAAAAGTACGTCCAGAAAAATACTTGGGTTAAAAAACAAAACAAAAACCACCAACGAAGTAACAAACAAACAAACAAACAAAACCCCAAAATACAAAATAGAAAAACCCCACACAAATTAAAAAACACCAAAAGTAAGAAATCTAAAACTTCCTCCCAATTCTTAACCATGAATCACTTTCTGCTATTGCCACACCTTAATTCAGAAAAGAAAAAGTATAGGTAAGACAGACCCAAAAACCAGAAAAAACATCACACAGAAATAAAGAACTGTACAGTAACAACAGCAATGGAGTACCAGCCAAAGAGAGCATCCTGAGGATTTTGTGTGTCACTGTCAGGCAGATGAATTCCTGCAAGAACTGCAGCCCACAGTTTTGGTTTGCAATGTAATGACAGTAATGTAATTTCTCAGTAGAAGAGAGGAATACTGAACCTACAGGAATACCTACAAAATTTGAGTGATAGTAACCAAAAGAATGTTACTTTTAAATGACTGCCCATGAATACCTTTGCAGGTCTGAACAGTGAGAAAAGTTTGATTATGATTAATCATTACAAGCAGAAACACTGCTTATTTTATTTTGCCTGTGTCCAGTTAGAGGACTATTTTTATAAAAACAGTGATTTTGGAAAACTGATACTGCTGATATGCTGGAACAATTGGCTTAGCTGAGGTCCACCTGTTCACTTAAAACCTCCTCCTGTCTGCTACTCTGGTTCCCCTTCAGAGAAATCGTTACCCTTTTTCTACTAGACAAATCTTCAGGCCAAAAAAATGGGAAGAGAAAATCTCAGAGGAGGTGAATAATTACTGCTCTATCAAAATTAGGTCTTAAAAAAATATTTTGAAAGTGCTTCCACAGTTGGGTGCTATAAACAGGAGAGAAGCACAATCCTTACTATTACAAAGCCTCTTTGCTGTAGCTCATTAAGAATCCTGTCTTTGCTTAAAAGGGTATTTCCTTACGAAATTATTTTCATTTTTGCCAAGTTTTGCTCACTTAAAAAATTAGTGACTAATACGATATTTTATTTTCTCTAGATGTATCAATGCAGATGGCTTCAGGAACCAGACTGCAGTTGAGTTATATTTAGAAAACAAGAGGGCAAATAGCCCAACACAGCAATTCTTTTCTGCCGGTGAAGACTTCGTTTGAGACAGAAGCAATGTGGCCACTGTTCTTACCTTCATAATAAAGATCTATGTAAATTCCAGCTGTGAATTAGCAATCAATAATTTTAGAAGAAAAAGGGGCTGAAGGATGGGAAAATTTCCTAAAGTCACTAACAAACCACGTTGTAAAGTTTGCAGCTGTGAAACCGAAGCCTTGTTGACAATTTAGCATTTGTGCAGAATCCTGTGCCAGCAGGGCACAGAGATTCAGGGGGGAGCAGCACCCATGTTCAATAGCACTTAAAAATACACAGGCAGCATTTTGGAAGCCCAGGCACATAGGATAGTGAAGTTCCACCGACAGAGAAAAATCTGCTCTCACATAACTTAAAACTATTGGATGGGTAAGTGCCATATTGTAAAAAGTCTAGCAAGCTAATTCTGTGAAATAGGATTGAGTTGAAAAGGATGGAGAGGTCTTTCTGAAACCCACACATTTTTTACCCAAGATTTTTTAAGTTTTCATCATATGTGAAGATAATGATAAGGAATGATTGCCATCATATGGATAAAAGCTGAGACATTATAGCTAATTCCCAGTCACAATTAAAGTAATCAAATAGATTCATTCTCTTTCCCATTCCTTCTATAAGTAGATGCAAGGGTAAATTGAAAGTAAACAAAACCTCACTGCCCTCTCCCGCCTTGGCCAGCTTTACAAGGACAACCAGTAATTTAGTACAAAGATTTGAAATGGGTGCACTTGAAACTGGGAAACAACAAATTACTGTAGCATTGGTCTAACTCAAGAGAGCTCTGAGGTTTAACATATGCTCAAATTGATAAAAAATTACTTTGAGGTCTTCAGACAAGAGGAATTAAAACCTTATTTCTCTAGCATACCATTTCTTTTTATGACAGTTTATCTAAGACTCAAGTTCTCTTAATATCAGGAGTACAGCTACACAAACAGAGACAGAAAAAATAATCTAACACACTGCAGTAAAATTCTGCCCATAAAAATATACAACTCCAGCCATTTTACTATTGTAAATTGTAGACTTACCTGTGTTCTAGCCTTACTGAAAACTAAGTGTTGTTTGGGTTTTTTTCCTGAATTCATTATTTTGGTTTGTTTGGTTTTATATACAGGAGAAAAAACCAGGTGAGATAAAGCTTGGCCTCTCTAGAGGGAGATGTTTCCTCAGTGGAAAGTTTGCAAATCTGCACTCCACAACCACTGGTTCTAGAAACACATTTCTCAGCATTGAGCTTCAGAAAAAAGTTTATCATAAAATACTGCATTTAGTGACAGCCCCACAATGTTTCTCTTGCTTTTTGCACAAGCTTTTATACACACTTAAAAATTAATCTTTTGGGGAATTTTTCAGAGAGCATGGGACCTAGATTATTGGTTCCCACTTGAGACAGGAATTGCAGTTCATCTCCTTCAAGCAGATGATCTTTGTCATTTTTTACACAGGTGTTATTACCACAGCTTAGTGGCTCTTTCTGCAAAATGAAAAGAAAAACCAAAACTGCAGCATTTCATAAGCCATGGTTTGGAAGCTCTTATGGGTATGAGAGGAAGCCCACAATACTATCAAGCAAAAGTAAAAAGGTGAAGTCAACTTTTACAAAAATTGAATTAAGTCTTAAATTAAGCAATTCTACTGATGTGATATAGTTACACAAATAATTTTTCTTCCACTGCTGTTCATATATTACCAGTGATTCCATGTGCAACTTAATTATTTTTCTGTTCTTTAAAGCATTTAAACAAATGCTTTAAACAAATTTAGACAAAACTCTCACTCCCAAA
The DNA here is from genome assembly GCA_032173965.1 of Sitta carolinensis. Classification (NCBI taxonomy): domain Eukaryota; kingdom Metazoa; phylum Chordata; class Aves; order Passeriformes; family Sittidae; genus Sitta; species Sitta carolinensis. The sequence continues at coordinate 6,891,817 of CM063294.1, read as the reverse complement.
TCAACTTTCCTCCCTTTTTCCCAGAAGAAACTGTTTCAAGTTTACTGACATCTCAAGAATTGATGTTTCACCTTACAGTTCCAAGGTTCTACATGGTTTAAAGTGACTAATTTTGAAAATTTTTAGTTTTGGTGCAAATAAAAATTTGCATGAATGCTTGCCTGCAGTGGTGGCAGTGATATGTCTTCGTATTTATAGGAAGTTCAGGCCCTCACAAAAGCAGTAAACATAAAAGTTTAAAACTTCCCATGCCAAGCAGATTAAATGACAGCTGCATTTTTTTTCCCCCAGAGAAAGATTTTTTTTTTTTCCATCTTCCCACTTGGCCTCCAGTGTACCTGGACACTGTTTAATTCAGCACAGTCAATTAGTTAAAACACCAATTATACCTAGCTTTAAAAATTGCTATACTGCTCTATATTCTAAATGTAATACTCTGCAGCAAGGTAAACTTGCTAAAAATAATGCTAATCATATTTTTAAAAATTCTATGGAATCTGATGACTATAATCAAAACACTTCTTAGATTTGCAACTTAGGAATTAAGAATTTTAAATACATTAATTACTTCATATTTGCTACTCATGAGTCAGCTTTGATCTGCTAAAATAACATACAAAAGGCATTCTTTCCCCTCTTAAGATTTTCATCTCTGCATTATAAACAAAATGCTTTTGTTAGTATTTAAAAATGACATTAAGATGACACAGCAAAGTAGTGTGGGTGAGAATGTGTGGGAAGCTGATCAGAAGCACAACGAACTTCTTGGATGTTCAGAGAACAGCGGATGCCTCCAGGGAAATTTGGAAAAAATATTCTGCATAGAAACAACTCTGGCTATATATCACATTTTATCTTTTTCTCCAAAGGTTCTTCACCACTTGGAATACTTGCGGGAAAACAGATTTTTCTGTCTTGATGGTTGTCTAATCTGCTACTTACAACTCCAGACATAATCCTGTGTGTGCCATTGCCATTGGCGACAGGGGCGAATCCCCCACACCCACCTCCAAGGCGAGGTCAGGATGAGCAAAGGACGCAGTTCAGCAAAAAATGACCAGCCTGACCTCACACGTGTGTGTGTTGTGTGTGTCTGTATGTGTCCTCAGCAGGTGTGTGTGTCTGTCTGTCTGTCTGTCTGTGTCCTCAGCGGGTGTCTGTGTGTGTGTGTCTGTGTGTCTGTATGTCCTCAGCAGGTGTGTGTGTCTGTGTGTGTCTGTCTGTCTGTATGTGTGTGTCCTCAGCGGGTGTCTGTGTGTGTGTGTCTGTGTGTCTGTATGTCCTCAGCAGGTGTGTGTGTCTGTGTGTGTCTGTCTGTCTGTATGTGTGTGTCCTCAGCGGGTGTCTGTGTGTGTGTGTCTGTGTGTCTGTATGTCCTCAGCAGGTGTGTGTGTCTGTCTGTGTGTGTGTGTGTGTGTGTGTGTGTGTCTGTATGTGTCCTCAGCAGGTGTGTGTGTGTGTGTGTGTGGTGTCCCCTCAGCAGGTGTGTGTGTCTGTGTGTGTCTGTCTGTCTGTCTGTGTGTGTCCTCAGCGGGTGTCTGTGTGTGTGTGTCTGTGTGTCTGTATATGTCCTCAGCAGGTGTGTGTGTCTGTGTGTGTGTGTGTGTCTGTCTGTGTGTGTGTGTCCTCAGCGGGTGTCTGTGTGTGTGTGTCTGTATGTCCTCAGCAGGTGTGTGTGTCTGTGTGTGTGTGTGTCCTCAGCAGGTGTGTGTGTGTCTCCTCAGCGGGTGAGGATGCGAGCACACAACACGCAGCACTCCCCGTGCCAGCAGAGCCCGGAGCTGAGCGCCCCGCAGGGATCCAGCCCGGAGCTGAGCGCCCCGCAGGGATCCAGCCCGGAGCTGAGCGCCCCGCAGGGATCCAGCCCGGAGCTGAGCGCCCTGCAGGGATCCAGCCCGGAGCTGAGCGCCCTGCAGGGACCGAGCCCGGAGCTGAGCGCCCCGCAGGGATCCAGCCCGGAGCTGAGCGCCCCGCAGGGATCCAGCCCGGAGCTGAGCGCCCCGCAGGGATCCAGCCCGGAGCTGAGCGCCCCGCAGGGATCCAGCCCGGAGCTGAGCGCCCCGCAGGGACCCAGCCCGGAGCTGAGCGCCCCGCAGGGATCCAGCCCGGAGCTGAGCGCCCCGCAGGGATCCAGCCCGGAGCTGAGCGCCCTGCAGGGACCGAGCCCGGAGCTGAGCGCCCCGCAGGGATCCAGCCCGGAGCTGAGCGCCCCGCAGGGACCCAGCCCGGAGCTGAGCGCACCGCAGGGATCCAGCCCGGAGCTGAGCGCCCTGCAGGGATCCAGCCCGGAGCTTAGCGCCCCGCAGGGACCCAGCCCGGAGCTGAGCGCCCCGCAGGGATCCAGCCCGGAGCTTAGCGCCCCGCAGGGATCCAGCCCGGAGCTGAGCGCCCCGCAGGGATCCAGCCCGGAGCTGAGCGCCCCGCAGGGATCCAGCCCGGAGCTGAGCGCCCCGCAGGGACCCAGCCCGGAGCTGAGCGCACCGCAGGGATCCAGCCCGGAGCTGAGCGCCCTGCAGGGATCCAGCCCGGAGCTTAGCGCCCCGCAGGGACCCAGCCCGGAGCTGAGCGCCCCGCAGGGATCCAGCCCGGAGCTGAGCGCCCCGCAGGGACCCAGCCCGGAGCTGAGCGCCCCGCAGGGATCCAGTCCGGAGCTTAGCGCCCCGCAGGGACCCAGCCCGGAGCTGAGCGCCCCGCAGGGATCCAGCCCGGAGCTGAGCGCCCCGCAGGGATCCAGCCCGGAGCTGAGCGCCCTGCAGGGATCCAGCCCGGAGCTCCCACGGGCACCCACCGGCTCCGTTCGTGAGCCGCCCACGCCGGGCCTCAGCCGCCGCTCCATCCGCCCGAGGAGAGAGCAGCTAGCTGTGTGAGTGACCGGAGCTCTCCCGCACACCTGCAGGGGCAAGAGGCACACAGGCCAACCTGGCAGAAATCAACGAGCAACAAACGGGAAGAACGAGATCAAGCGGTGGAGGAACACATCAGCTGTGACCAAGAAAGGTTCGCCCTCCACTCAAGTGCAATACTAAGAACTCCATGACGGCATTCCAGCTTATATGAATTACTCAACAAGAAAACATGTATACCCATTCTTTGTTTTCAAAAAGTTTAACTCGAGAGGTAATTCAAGTTACATAAAATACGAAATACTTCCATAATATAAACCATTGGGACATTGATTAAAACAAGCCCTTTATGTATCCAAACACAGCAACTTTGATTGAAATCTTATATTCTAAATCTTTAATAAATAACTGCTGCCTTCAAAGAATAAACAAAACTGCTATCCAGCCAGCATATTATTGGGACATAGGTATCTACCCTAAACTCACATATACCACATCAAAAGTTCATACACTTTTGTGTTCTCAAAAAAGCAATGCAATTAAAAAATTAATCAAAATTTAATTTAAGCTTTAGACTTTGCACTATCATCTAGCTTACCAAAGATGATTCTATGATTTTAAGAAGTTCATTTTTGTTCATTTAACTGAAAGTAAAAAATTGATGCCAGAAAGATTTTTATGTCAAGTGATGCCTCCCATTTAACATGAGGAAAACTCCTAATGCTGCCTCAGCAATGCATTTGGTTACAGCACAAACTCAGGACCAAGAATAAAAAACGTGTACTCTTCCTACGATTGGACTAACTGGGTTTTAAATATCCTTAAATCAAAACTGCCAGCAAGGCTTTATGACTTTCCAGCCAATTAAAGCCACCAGTAACATCTACTCTCTTCCAAAGAGCACCTATTGCATAGCAACAATTCTGGGGACTTTTACCCAGTCCCATTTACACTTGGTGGCTGAGGCATTAGAAGAATCATCTTGTATTGCCTTTCAACTCACTCAAGTGCCCACAAATCCTGTGTGCAGAAATAGCCTCCATGGAAGAGTCAGCATCACATTTACACATTTTAAGAGCTCAAAACAAGGCTCATGTGGGACCTGAGCTCACAAAAGCATTCGGCCAAGCCTATGCACAGAAGTGAGTACTTTTAACAGCACATTTGAGTGCAGCTGGTTAACTAGAATTATTATAGATTTCTCTGTAACTGGTCACTTGTGTCACATAATAGTAGATTAATGAAAACTATTTTCATTTCCAGGCATTTACACTAACAGGAATGATTATTTTTAACAGTCCCCTGGCATTTCCATTACAAATCTATTTTTTGAGGATTTATGTCAGCTGTAATAATATATTTGTAGCTGAAACTCAATGTGAAAGGTCTCAGCTATGCATTATTCAGTAAATGTTCCCACACCTTTGAAAAGGCTTCTTTCAAAATTAAGAAAAGAGAGTAATTTTACCTCATTTTCCTGTTTATTGCGGTTGTTGAACATTTTATTTTGAGCAATCCAAGGTAGCATTTGCTACAAGATACAAACATTACATTGCTAATTCTATTATGGACTCCCAACAAGTATCTCACATCACAAAACATCAGTGAAAAAGAGCAATTGGGCAGGAACACAGATTGAACAGTCATATAAGTTGAGGACAATTCCAGGCTGATTAAAGGCTTCTTTGCCATTTCTGGACCTACATGATTAGAGAAACAATTATGGAATTAATAGAAAAATGCTCCTTTTCATTTGTAAATGATGTGCATATTTGTTTAATCCTATTTCCTTCTTCTCTGTATTTTATCTAAAAGAATAAATCATTTACTAATAAGGAATAATAAAACAGTTACACTCTTAAATTATTTAATTTATGAATTTAATCTACTGGACCTTCAAACTATTTTTTCCCACTTAAATTTTATGCCTCCTTTGGTGCACATCTTGTCAGACATGGATTAACACTCTTACTCTGACACACCTGAGAGAGTCAGCAGAGTTTATTGGGTCATCAGTCCTTGGGAGAGGAAAAAAAATTCCAGAACACTCTACAAGTTCTTTGGAGCTACAAGGACTATTACTTCAAAAATACACTTATAAAAGTAACAAATAAGGATTAGACAGTGGACCATAACAATTTCTGGACTATTGTGTGGTAACAAATGACAACACATTCACCCTTACTGACCAAAAGGAATTAAAAGTATTGCACTACTTTCACTGTGGTTGCTATGATGTGCCTCTTTTTTTTAAACAACATACATTTTTAAAGGTCTATACTAAAAGTTAAAAAAACCTGAACACTAATTTTAGTCAGTCGAGCAAAAAGAACCTCTTCCAATTATTAAAAAACAAACTTTCATGGAAAAAAATTAAATCAATTTGCAATAGAAATTAGAATCAGTTTTTCCAAAGGCTTCTGCATCCATGGCAGTGAATGCTTTTAAAAAAGGCTTCAGTATATTTTCCAGTACTTAACAAATACATTTTAATAGCTGAGAAATAGATCCCTTCAGTTCCTTGAGGAACTTCTGGCTATATCACAGCTGTATGTAATGCAAGAAGTAGAATGAGAAAGACTTCTGAAATCTAAATCACAAGTCAGCATTCTGAGACATCCCAAATATATGAATATCAACAGGCATTTCTGGAAGATCTTCTCATCTCAGTTGGGCTTAGCATGACCTTTACTTAACTCTACACCTTATAAGAACTTCTCTCCAGAGGTTGTATCTAAAAATAAACACTTAGAGCATTTTGCACATTAGGGCCTTTTGCCCAATGTCAATCAAAACCAACTTTTCAAGGAAATTGTCATGACTATTCTCTGAAAAATACTACATTCACAAGTTTCTGCCATTTTTATGATTTAGCTTTCCCAGTTCACAAAATCTGTACTGCACACCTACTCCAGAAGGATCTGCTCCAGGTGAGCAGGCATGCTGTTCCTACTGGAGACCATTTAGACAGGTTGATGATATTTAAATCTCATGCAAATATAGACAAAAGCAGTGTGCATAGGTAATGTCTAATGTAAGAGAAAGTCATGGCTACTCTGGTTCAAAAGGCAAAGGAGAAGGCAAAGGATGTGTTGTCAGCCTTTCACAGGTTCAGTCATGACAAGCAAATCCTGTTTTTCTGGACCCCTGACATCCCAGAGCTTCCACTCCCAAGCACCTCGGGCTATCAATCCATGGACACCTACATTCCCTGCAGCCAGGGATGTAAAACACGTGGCCATGGAAAAAGAGACATTCCAAAGCAGTAATAATGACACCCAACTGTCCTTATTAAAAGAAGAAAAATTCTGGGGTTAATCCATTGTTGCAGAGTTGTTTGGTTAAAGAAAAAAAGAAAGAAGAAACAGTCCAGAGAACAGACACTGGAACAAGGACTTTCCACTTCAAATAACTGAATTTTCTGAGTAATGCTTTCATTAGGGTAATTTAATATACTGCTCCTGTCCAAGGCCAAACTTTCTGTAAATTTCTTCTACTTGTTCAAAATTTATAAAGCTGTTTGTCTTTCAGCACAATCACAAAGAATCAGTGGTTTGTATATAGGAAAAATATAAAAAAGCGAAAAAAAAAAGTGGAAATACTCAGAAGTGACATATTTACTATAACAGCACACACTTGAACTGCAAAATGCATCTCTGAGAAGGGTTGCTTTTCTCCCCACACAGTTAAATTCTTAGTATTTGAAAACTAACAAATTAATCCCTCTGTCAGTATTTACAGAATAAAAATTAATAGGCCTTAGCTTTGATGGAGATATGCACAAAGAGGCTCAAGATTGACAGAAATAGCAGTCTCCATTCTCCTTTAAGTCTAGGAACAGGGGAAGAGCTCACATTCTCAATGCTCTATCTGGCCTGTGATGAACTACATTGAATATGATCTATATATTCTGTACTCAGTTGTATACATGTCAACTTCCTGAATATTAAATGTCTTCTTATTTAGAACAGAACTTCTGGTTTTTATTGGGAATTAATTACACCCTTCTCTGAAAAACTTGTAGGAAAATGTCATATTCAATTGGTGTGATTCCAAGTCTTGGGAGGATCTTTGCATTGTTCGCTTAATTTGAAAATACTTAGCCAGAAAATTTGCATGTAAAGATTTTTGTAGGGAAAAGCCATGAAGTGAGAGCACTGCTACTTCACTGGTCTTCAGACAGGCCAGACTGAAAGTGTAAATGTGCCCCCATGTCACTATTGCTCCAGGGCTTGTGCTGTCCTGGCTGTTATCCATCCACTGTACACAGCATCTCTGTCCAGAACTGGGAGAGGGTGGGAATCCCTGAAGAAGTACAGTTGGAGTAATTACAATAGAGTACAAAGGCTGATTCTGTCCTGGGTTTCTTTTTGCAAACCCACAATTGACAACATTTGTCAGTGCCTACAATTCATACGTAATTATACACAGGTACAGACAGATTGCATCCACTCGTAGCAGCAATTTTTTCAGTTTTAATAACTCCAGACATTTGACTATTTCTGAAATTATCATCTCTAAGGACAAACAACATGCCATTTGCCACGTCTAAAAAGGGGACTTGCAAAAATTACCTTGTGGATGAGCATCATCCTTTGAAATGAGGGGACTGAACCTTTCTAACTTAATTCTTACAAGCACTAGTAGACAACTACAGCATTAACCACTGGAACTGTACTAGGATTCTGGACTACTTCAGGAAAGAAAGAATTATTACTACACAAGACTGTGCCTCAACATGATTGACTACTAAAGGTTCTATTATAAACCTTACAGAGGGTTGCATGATGTATGAGGATAAAAATGGGAGAGAGGTATAATAAGGATTTATTCAGGATGCACTGAGAGACATTGGAGTCACTAAGGAGCACAAATACAACCATTGGAACAGCTTAAACTTGTAACAAGTTTGTAGAGTACAACATAAAAATCTTTTATTCTACTACACGGCTCATCTATAAAGATTTTATGTGATTTTCAATAGAGGAGTTATGAAATAAAGCAGCCTATAGCAGGAGCTAACATGTTCATTCCCACGCATTAGCACCAAGATGCTGCCCATAAAATACATTAAAGATAAATTTATCTTTTCTTTTGTGGCAAGAGCCAAAACACTTCAATATTTATAGATCAAGGCTTTCTTACAGAAAAAAACCAAACCAAAACAAAACAAAACAAAAAAAAATACAACCCAGGAAACAATAATTATTAATTCAGTAGCACAAATCACCTCCAAGGCAATCTCTTTAAATTACTAACAACCATCCCCTGGTCTGCAGAAGGGAGCGATCACTTTGAAAAATCACCACCAACAACCAAACAAGAAGATTTTTCTAGTGATTAAAGCCTTGCAACACTGTAGCACACTGAAAGTGAAATCCAATTAACAAACCATTTGTATTGACCTTAAAGAAAAATGAGACATATGTCATGCTTCTAGAGATGTATAACTTATCTACACACAATGTATATAAATATACATAATAATTTATTATTGGTGACCTATCTTATAAAAGTAGTTACAAACTTGCTATATTCCTGCATATATGTTCTAAACGAATATTTTCATGCTGTGGCTACATATATTCTAGCAAAACCAGCATGAAAACTTCAATCCACACATGGAGTATCAATAGAAAGACTCATATTGGTCCTCAAGAATAAATATTTTATTTGAACATAGGAGCACTTACTTATTTTCACACACCTTTAAGCTAAGAAAGGAAAATTCCTGAATTAGAGACACATAGTAACAAAAAAATGGAAATCCATCCTAATGTGATTTAGTTCAGTTCAAAAATGTCCTGTGATGTTATTCCAGACAGTAACTGAAGGAAAAGGTGAAACGAGGTTTTCAGTAAAAAGAAGTTCTCACTTCTAAGATAGACATCACCTGCTCTGCAATCACAGAAGTCCCTGTAGACACATTTCAGTATGAGTCAGTAATGTATAAGCACAACAATTTGACAAGAGCCAAATTCGAACTGTGTGCTGAGAATTGCAATGTGAAGAAACATATGCATTTATGACACAGAGAAACTAATAAAACCAACTGTCTCTGGCAGCAGAAGTATTTAGTGAAGCAACACCTTCTCAATATTCCAATATTTCATTTTCAGTGCATTTTCAGCCCTGTTCTCTCCTTTTTCTTTCTACAGAATATGTGCAGTAACATAAACAACTAAAAAGCTTTCACAAAAGAAGATATTGCTGACAGAAACCATTTTCATGACCATTTTCCTCATCTCTTTCTACACCAGTGTATGTAAGACATTTTTCATTTTTCTCTATCAGGACTTTTCCATGAAGTGTTGGGGTTTGGAACAGCTCCACCCTATTTCCTTGCCACTTAATCCCCATCTTTTAAAATCACAAGCCATTTCTTCCTTTTACACACAAAGATAATTGCTGTTGCTTGAGAGGCAGCAACATAGCTCCTGTTGTTTTCATTATCTAAACCCTGAGTTTTGTTAATGTCCCCTACTGAAAAGACCTCAAGAAAAAGGAGAGATTTTAAGTAAACTAGTGGGCTTCCATTATCAACAGCAACTCAAAATCAGAGGTCTACCAGCAAATTATAGCTATGCCAGCACATTTCTTAGAATCTTCTATCTATGAGTATTATACGTCTTGTTTTGTACAAATTTGGCGTGACTCAAAGGCAAAACCGAATATTTTATATATATATAAAGATTTTCTTTATAGAGCTTGGAACCTATTAGGCTCTGCTATGTAAAACTTGGCACACACTAAGAAATAAACCTTTGTCTGATAGATGGTAACAGCTCCTTTGTTTCTGCAGCTCCCACTTGATGGAAGGATTATGCTCTCAATCAACGCTAATGGCTCCCACTAAGACAAACCAATCCATCCTCTAACTCCACACACACTACTGACTCCATGTGCCAAAACCTGTGCACAAAGCAAGCAAACACTTGGAATTAAATAAACCATTCAGGTTCCTCTCTGCAGACCCCAGTGACCCACTGTGTGAACAGTTATATTTAATTCTACTTACATCTAGACAATGAAAGCAGACCATAGTGATACGGGACCATACAGCCTCCCCAGGACACATATACAAGCCATTACCTTGAAAAGCACTTATATCCTGAGTAAAATCTGTAGCTACAGAATATTTATCTCTCTTTTCAAGACATTCTGTACTAGAATCCCAGAATAGCCACAGACCAAGGGGGGGGGGGGGGGGGGGGAAAGGAAGGGAATGTTGACCTATTTAATAGGGAATAAGCCAAGACATTGAAAACTAACACGACCAATGTTATCCATAGAAATTCTCATGTCTTATCTAGATAGACCAAATGCACAACATGTTATGCAGAATCTTCAGGGGTGCCCAGGGAAGAAAATTTATTACTGTACTTCTTAATGAACCTGCACAATTTTTTACAAAGAGTTTATGAGGGAATTGTCGGGAGAAAAAGGAAGAAAATTAGAATGGAGAATAGTCTTCATTACTACATTTTCAAGGGGTCTATTCCAAAATTAACTGAGAGGAAAGTGTGGAAATGTGAACATTGCATTAGACTCACTGCAACACAGCTAATCTTACATCACATCAAATTCATTAACCCAGGAAAACCATTTAAGCAGCCTTCACAGATCTCCATCTTTGTTCTCCATTGTTACCTGAGTAAGAGAAACCCTGAGAAAATCTATAGTATAACTAGAATAAAGCATACACTCAACAATACTGCGGGACCTGGTGGCAAGTGGAATTAGCCATAACCATTACTGTGTCACATAAAATACCTGCTGTATATTTTTTCTTTGCAGAATACAAAGAAATTAGTCCAAAGAGTCATAACATTTGTTTATTTGTACACTTGAAGTCCTCACTTTTCCCATGTGCATTCAGTGCATTCCCCAGAGCTGGAAAAAATTATGTTCACAAGAACCAGTATTTTGAAACCATTTCTGCAAACTCAGATGAATGCTAGTTCAAGTTTCTGACTACCCAAGGTAAAGAGCTTACAGTTTCAGCTCTGTTGCATAAAAGAAATAATTATAAGCCACCTGTAAAGCCTAATACACTCAGAGTTCTTTATGGTGCAACTCCTTATCACCTCTTTAAGAATTCAAAGAAAATAATATTCTTGAACATCCTTAACATACTTTTATTTTCTAAAAGAGCAAGTCTAACTTATCCTGTTCAACCAAGTGAAAACATCATGATTTACTTCATGACACTGGAATGACAAACATTCTGCCTGTAGGGTGGCATGAGTTTATATGGTAGACACAAAATATCAAGACTGAGAAAGAAATGCAATTCTAAAATAGATTACATTAAAATTAATAGAAATTATCTCAAGCTGAATAACTGTGATTATTTAGCCTTTCTCCCAAGGCAGAAGTTTGAGCCCATTAACATTAGTACATGAGTCCAGGCAATGGCCAGCCTTTATCTAAAGTCAACAGTGTTTGCCATGGCTACAAACAAAGATACAGCAAGGCCGTGCTTATTAAAAAACAGGTCCATAAACCCAAAAGATTTTTTTGAGTCTCTTGCTATCTCAGAAGTCTTTGCATCAGCTAGCAGTCCATGATGTTCCTCCTGGTTTCCACCCCAAATTCTGGTGAACTTGCAAGCAAAAAAGCCAAGGCCTTGCATACTAACTTATGTGACTTGCATATTTTGTTGGTTTTTTGTATGTCTCCCTCCTCATTCATTTCGGGTTACATTCAGGGTATATTAGCACTTGCCATGTTATACAGACCATTATAGAATCAAGTGTTACATTTTGCAATTAAACAGATTATAATCTTAATTTGAAATCTCTTTTGCAATTCTAAGTGAAAAAAAAAAATAAATTATGTAACATGTTTGCCTGGGTTTAAGAAATAGGTGGCTTCTTCAAGTAAAATAAACCCAGAGCTTAAATGCTTTAGGCAAATTAGTAGGACAAAATTGTCTATACAGTTCCTCCTCTGAGTTCTGCGGGTAGTCTGACAAGACTGTTTTTTTCAGAAAGGTCAAACATTTCATTATATAGAAACACAATAAACTGACTACAGAATACTAAAAATAATACTGCCTTATATAGTAAGGCTGTAAGGGTCAGATCACAGTATTCTGATATGCTATCACCTTAAATTGGAGACCAAATGTCTAGAAACCATTTAAAGAAACAAAGAATAGATTCACAAGATTTTAAAAATATTTTTCACAAGAGCCTTCCAGTTCTGAAGGGATAGGAGGATATGGCACTGACTTGGTAGACTGCAGTCTCAGCAAGGAACCCTCATTGTTCCCTCCCTGCTCAGGGCTCAGAAATAACTCCATGTCCCCGCTTCTCCTTCCCACAGCTCTCTTAATGAAAAACAAGGGCTTTAAAATACAATGTACTTCCTGTGCACTTAAAGCTCCTGGAGGTAGAACACTAGACAACAAGTTTAGTGATACAAAGTTTGGAAGAAGCTTTTAGCCACTTGGACATTTTCCAGAAGTAATGTTTCAGAAGGTGAAATTATTCAGGTTTCATGGTATCTTGAAAAAGAGCAGCATCAAGCTCTCTGTCAGCAACACCTCCCTGTCTCACAGTAAAATCACCAGTAATGTTATCCTCAAATTAGGCCAAGGGCTTTATTTCACATTAGGACAAAACTCCTGTACATCACACAAACCATTCATCTTGAGAACGAACGTTGGCCAATTCATTCAATATCTCTGAGAACCCAAGAATGACACTGAGGTATTAAATATTTTAGTAGTACAATGATATTAAAACAACTGATAACTTTCCAGGTGTTATTTTATAATGCATGATCACAGCTACAGCAATAGCCCTAAAATTACATTTGTATTTAGACAGATGTTTGCTTGAAACCTCTTCAAGAATAAAGGAAAGGTTGCTTCAAACAACGAACTTCCATTTACAAATACTTGACAAAATCACATTTATTTTGCATCCCTTTTGTACCCTGTGCTGCTATGTTTCAGTATCCTTTGTCATTCTTTATAAGTACCTATGAATGTTAGGCCAAATTCCATGTCCTTAACCAATTAACATGCAAATTAAGATAAAAACTTCAAAACTTGACGCCAAACATTTCCAAATAATAAAAGCGAATGCTAGTAAAGTTTCTTCTAAGTCAAGAACAGCTTCCTCTAAAGTATGAATCAGACTTGTCCAATTTTCTCCACACCTCATTAGTCTCCCAGGTGATGAAAGTGAAACACAGAAAGCGTCAAATTACTACATTCTGAACAAGCTCAGTACTTGAGCACGGTCACTTCCAAGCATTTAGGTAAGACAGACACATCTTGGGAAAAAGTAAACTAAAATCATCGACTCTTTCAATCACCATCCAAAACAGCGTCAGGCTGGGAAAGAAAGAGCTAGTTCTGGGTACACGCAGAAGTAAACTCTCTTGTTTTTGTTTTTAGTCGCTAGCGCAGTGCCGAGGCCAGGGCAGTTGTTGGCTGGTTTGGGGTTTGAGGAGCAGCGGGAGCCAGGGCTCGGGGGGCGCCGAGCGCGGCCCTGCGCTGCGCGCGCGCTCCCGGCAGGGGGCGCCCTTGCTCGCGGGAAGGCGGCGCGGGCGGCCGGGCGCGCCCCCGGGGCTGCCGCAGGCGCGGCCCCGCTGCCATCCACCGGCCCCGCCGCCATCCGCCGGCCCCGCCGCCAGCCGCCGGCCCCGCCGCCAGCCGCCGGCCCCGCCGCCAGCCGCCGCCGCCCACCGCCGCCCCAGCCGCCGGCCCCGCCGCCGGCAACGCGCCGAGGCCGCCCCCGAACCCCGCCGACCCCCGAGCAGCCGCCGTGCTCCGCCCCGGCGCCTCCCCGGGGCAGGAGGCCGCGCCGGGTCCCCGCACGCCCGCGGGCACTGCTCCGCCTTGGCAGGGGCGGGGGAAGCGACAGCCACCCCCTCCGCGAGCAAGCAGCCCCAAACCCTAAGTACTCACCATATTGACTTCCGAGACCATATCTATACTGGCAATGTCTATGTTCATGCCAACAGCCACTGGGGGACCTGCAAACCAACAAGATGGTCCGCAATGTGATCTCGAAGAACTTAACTCATTCTTACCAGAGTTAGCAGACCGAGCACAGCGTACGCATGAAACGATGTCTAAACACAAGCGGAGGGTCAGGAGGGAGGCATAAAGTGCTGCCCCTTCATCCCCCCCGCCCTCTCCTCAGCGGGGTCGCACCGCGGGCCCGTACGGTGCTTTATGTAACAGCGCACACGTGCCGGCACCGGCGCGCCCCGCACCGCATCCCGCTCCGCATCCCGCACCGCGACCCGTGCCCCGCTCCGCGTCCTGTACCGTATCCCGCTCCGCGCCCCGTGCCCCGCATCGCAACCGGTCCGCGCCCCGCATCCCGCTCCGCGCCCGTCCCCGCTCGCGCCCGCATCCCGCCCGCTCCCGCTCCGCCGCCCGCTCAGCCCCGCGCCCCGGAGACGGCAGCGCCGAGCCCCGGGGCAGGGACGGGGGGGACCCGGACCACCCACAGCGAACACGTCCGAAATAAACAAACTAGTTGGGAGTACGAGCACGCAGGGGGTTAAATGACATTTTTGTATCAGTTAACAGTACATCTTGTACTCGAAAATAGTAACTGTGATCACAAGCACATTAGGCTGAAAGGAACAAGCGTTGGGTGAACTTAAGAGAGATTTGCATCTCTATAAAACCAGTTAAACAAGGGTCTAATTACAGGTCAGTAAGTATCACCACACACGCGCGCACACACAAACACACACACACACACACACGTACAATGAGGGACCGGTTACGAATGCACAGGTAATTTAAGTGATCGCATTAAGAGCACCCTGTGCTAAGAAAATTGAGAAACAATGGGCTTAAGTTTGGATCAGCTACAGGAAATGGCAACACACACGCACACCCCCCAAAGCAACAGCACCCACAAGACGTTTGAAACCGCCCCCACACACAACGCACCCAGCCCGGATATACAACCTCTCTTATGCAAAAGCAATCAAATTACCTCCAAAATCTGGCCTCAAGCGAATATCATAGCCCTTCAGCAGTCTATCCACGGTCTCTTTCACCAGTGACATATTACTAGGGTCATTGACACTAAGGAAAAAAGAAAGAATAATACTGTATTATTTCTGATTTCTCAGCCCTCAGCTGTACATTCCTCTCAGCAGCAGCATGCACTGCAATTCAAAGTAAAGGAAAGGAGATACCTTAATCACTTACCTCTGTGCACACACCGCAGCTATTATTAAAGGGAATGACCAAATCCCAAAGTAACCCTTTTTCCGGACTCTCAGCATCCCTTTAGCTTTTGATATGATTTAGGGTTTCAGTGAAGAGAAGAAGAGATCCAACTTATTCTGGCCAGTGCAGTAATTCTAATGTGAAGCGCATGCGCACGGCGTACCACAACATCAAAAGGAGCAGTGGTTGCTGCTGGAGATGGAGCAAATTTCCTTGAAAAAAAAAAAATTAAAGGGGAAGAAGGAAATGCATTATTAAAAAAAAAAAAAAAAAAAAAAAAAAAGTAATCCACAGGAGGATCCAGTATATTTTTGTTATCCTTTCTGTTATTACAGAGTATAAATCTCAGCAAGAGGAGAAGTTTTAGGAGTTGCAGGGTTCAGCGGCTTTGCAACCTAGTTTAAGCGTTGGGGGGGCTGGACGGACTCGCATTAGGCACAGGGAGAATAGTTAAAAAGGAGAATGCACTGCGTACGTATGGGGGCAGGTGGGGG
This sequence comes from Sitta carolinensis, assembly GCA_032173965.1. Lineage (NCBI taxonomy): Eukaryota > Metazoa > Chordata > Aves > Passeriformes > Sittidae > Sitta > Sitta carolinensis. Next base: position 6,876,266 of record CM063294.1, on the reverse strand, counting down.
GAGAGAGGGGGCAGCTTAACTTTTTAGTCCCTGGAAAGAACCGCCTGAAGAGAGGAGAGGTGCGGGCACAGGAGCGGCGCTGGGAACGGGGGCGGGCGGTGGGGGAGGAGGGAGATGAGCGCCTACAATATTTCTCACGGAGGAAAAAAAATGATGACGAATAGTTTCTTGTAAGAGGGGATTAGGCTGTTTCTTTCCTTGCTGTGATGCCAGGCGCTATTCCAGGAGCAGAGGCTCTGGGAACTGAGGGGGTCGCCCGCTGTGACCGCCGGCTCCCGCGGGTCACTGGCTGGTGCCTGAGGGGCGGGCACGGAGCCCCCGCGACCCCGCTCCCCCCGGCGCATTTTCCATTTATCGACCGGTGTAACACCCAGCGATGCGAGTTCTTCAGGTAGAACGAAGCCTGGCCACGGAGCTGGGGGAGGGGGGGCAGGGGGAAGAAAAACACCACCCTGAAAGGCTCTCGGTGACCACCCGGACCCGATGTAGGTGCATGAGCCCACTTACCTTAGTGGGTAAAACACCCAAGCTCTTCAAAAGCAGCGTGTGATCCAATTAATGCCTCGGAAGAAACCGGAGACGAGCGGAAAGCTGATCTGAGGATGCTTTGAGTGACATTTAAATCCTGAGCAGAAAAAAAAAGATAGAAAGGAGAGAAAGGAAAAAACCAAGCCCTGAAAAACAACAAACACCGGAGTTAAATTATTCCTCTCAAATCTGCTTTGTGCCCGTCGCTCCTTTTACACCACCTCCTCCTCCTCCTCCTCACGCACATACCCGCTCGGCCCCGCGGATCTGTGCTGCTTCACCGAGCGGATCTGGGCGTGCACACGTCCTCGGTCGGCCCGGGCGGCGAGGGGAAGGGATTGGGAACACTTTGGGCGTCAATTTACAAAAGAAATATTTAACTCGCTGCAGGAGAGTGGAGGAGAGGAAAAAAAAAAAAAAAATTGGGAAAAAAAAAAAAAAAAAAAAAAAAAAAAAAAAAAAAAAAAAAAAAAAAAAAAAAGAAAATCGGCGGGTGGTGGGGGAGGGACAAGGGTGAAGGTGTTGCACAGATACCGAGGCGGGCTGGAGAGCCGCTCGCTCCCCGGCACGACGCGGTCCCCGGCGCGGGGCTGAGGCGCTCGGCAGCTCCTGCGCTGCCCTGCCCTGCCCCGCCGCCCCCGGGCCGGCCACCGCCTCCTGCTCCCCGCGAAAGCCGCGATTCGCCTGACACGGCCGGGCCGGCCCCAGCCCACACCCAGGCGCGCCCCGGCCCGGGAGAGCCGGGAGGGTGCGGGGCCGGGGGGATGCTCGCAGAGAAGCGGCGGCGGCTCCCGGGAAGGGCGAGGGGAGGAAGGGCTGAGGTGGGGGCGGACGGGGAGGCGGTGGGATGAAGCCTCACCTAGGGAAGCCGCGGGGTGGAGAGGAAGGGGGAGCTGCCCCCGAGAGACGGCAGAGCTGCTAAAAAAAAAAAAAAAAAAATAAACAGGCAAACCGTGAAAGCAGGCGGCAGCCCGAAAAGCAGGCAGCCATTTAATACAGCCCGACAGCTAGCTTGGCCGGAGAGCTGGGCAGGGGGAAGCCCCGCAGCATCCACCTGCCGCGGGAGCGGGGCCGCCCCCGGCCCCGCAGCGAGCCCCGCTCCCGCCAGGGCCGGCCGCCGACACGCTGTGCCCCAAGCTCAAGTAAGTAGCTGCTCGGTTTTTCCTTCCAGAAACAAAAATAGCCGTCCTTTGGGGGGCTGGGGGCAATTCGTCCAAGCGTTTTCGCTACCTTTTCCCATTTGTAATTGGAATTGCACAAAGTGAGATAACACACGCTTCCTGCTGAATCAGACAAGATTGTGCGGGTGATAAATTTCTCATTTATGTATTCAAGAGAAGAAAACCCAACAACTAAGTTGAAGAACGTTTAAGCATTTTTAAAATGAAAAAAAAAAACCAAAAAACAAAAAATAACAAAACAAAAAAAAAAAAAAACCCACATGCGCCCCCCCTCCGCCCCCCCTTTCTTTGGCTTTCTGTTCCGTGGCTGATTTTACAGAGCCACTCTCCCTGTTCACCAGCGGAGGTTTCTGTTCTCACACAGCCAGGCTGCTTCACTGCCAAACCTCTTGAAATATAGCCCTGAAAGGAAGATGGTGGATATGCTGTGCCGTGAATCATTTTACTTTAGATGTATAATAGGCATTTTTTTTCCCACTTTCTGCAGTCATATGCTAAGACCAGGGAGGTCTCAAGATAAAATGCTTTAATCCTGCACTGTGAAATTCACCTGCAAGTGCTAACTTGGGATCACATCTTCTCACACTCCTGAGCTGTTTCTGAGTCTCTGCTATTAATTGTCATTACACCACAGAAATGTGTCATTTGCCACATCTGAATATGACTAGATTTATGACCCTGATTGATATCACCTGATCCTGAAGGCTGGTAGTATTTGGTGCTGGACTGACAGGATTTTTAATTTGCATATTAAGAAGAATTCAAGCAATGCCCAAATATCTCTGATCTGGTGTAAGCACTGATAGTCAGAGAACACTTGTTCCAGGCTCAGAGTACCCCAGTGCTGTGTGTAGTGAAAGCTGTTCTCAGTCTGGCTATCCTACCAAAGAAGAATTTAACATATCTCAAACAATCTTAATAAACATGGATATCATGGTGCATTATGGGTGGAAAATTAATGTATATCCTTGGGTTTTGGAAATTTAAAGGTTCTATCGAGCCATGTTTGTGTCTATTTGCCTAACTCATTATTTTTGCTAGCTGTAAATATACTGCTGTCTAAATGTGTCTATAGCAGTAGCATTGCCTTAGCAGCACTGCAGTCTCTGAGTGCCACAACAAGCCTACAGGGTAGGGGTTTCATCATTATACAGTGACAGTGTACAAAGTCATACAACACTTTTCCTTTTACAAATGTGTTCGTGCTTTGCTATACGCTTTTGACAATACCACTTTTTCTCTGACCACAGGGTTGTGGTCTATCTCTGCCAGTTAAAATTTCTTCTTGCCTTCAAAATCTCCTATTTATTTTAAGCAACTTGTCAAAGAAATTGTTTCCCTCTTTTTCTCACTTGTGTCTGTGTGTTTGATTGAAAAGTAGAGGAAATAACTGGTGTGAACACCAGTATTGGCAAAACGTAGAACAGTTCGTGTGACATGTTTAAGGATTGCAAAGATTTTGGGTGTCTTACAATGGGCAAACAACCTGGTTCCCAGCTGGATATGGTACTTCTGGGTCTAAAAATATCTCAATTAGACTACAAGTACTGTAACCGCTCAGAGAACCCAGCAAAGACGGGCCTATTTTAAACAGCAGTTGCAGAGTATTTTAATTCCTAGCTTTCAAGATGGAAAAAAAATACCCCTCAAAACTGAAATACTCTTAAAAAATGGCCCACAGTCCTTGCTGAGCAGTGTGTGATACTGTGCAAGAAATGGACAATAAAGTAACATCATGCTTGTTCATCTTATCAACCCTTGACTATAGCGTTATTTTCCTGTCACCACGAGTAATATCCCAGGCCATGTACAAAGAACTCTAAAAGGTTTTCAAATGGCTTGCTGTAAATGTTTTAACTATGCAAAATAAACTCTCAGATGGAGTAAGAGTTTCAAGATAGGTTCTCAAGAGATCCAGTCACTCAAGTCAGTGGAGACAGAAGAGATGTTGATTGATGGTAGCCCATGAACAGTAGCCCTGTGTCACAAATAGTGTGACTGACAAGTGCAAAATCCCACTTAAAAAAAAAAAAAAATCTTTTCACCACACCTCAACATGCTGTTATGTTCTATCAAAGTGATGTTTTCTGAATTTTTTAGCATTTGGATAAGATGCAGCAGTATCAGAAACACACAGGTGAAAGTTGTTTCTGCATATCAGATAACATTTAGTTCTCTAATTAACAGAAGAATGTTAATAATAAAACATTTTTGATGCATGATTTCAATTTACAAATCCTGTAAAGCTATAAATTCATGTGAAAGACAACACAATATAGTCAAACATTGTAGAAATTTCCTGAACAAGGTTTCAATATACCTTATCTTGGTCTCTTTACTTTCATTGTAGGTCTTCAGATCCAGTGTGTCACAGTTCATGCTCATACACCATCCCAATAGCAATCAGCATGTCCATATAAAGAGACCTGTTACCTCACATTCATAGAAAAAAATATTCATGCAAGTGTCTTGATTCTGCTTTTCATGGGCAATGAAATTCATAGCCACAATTTTCTGGGATTCACATCAGCTTCGACTACTTGTATCTAAAAGAATCCAAACAGGTAAATTTATTAACAAAAGCAAATCTGTAGGATCTTCCAGTTATACTGCTCTTGGACCTTAAAAAATACTAATTTCTCAGTATCGTACGAAAATTCATCCAGTAAGAGTTGCTCAGGAAACAAATAACACATGATACAATCATGACTTAACTGTAAGAGAAGAGCAAATGGGAGGGGCAAATAATAATCTCTTCTTGGTTTGCATAATTCTGTAGAACTTTAGATGTTTGAGCTCATATATCTTCATTCTGTAACTCACTACATGCATCTCCACAGGGTTAAAGACACAATAGGTAAGAGCTTACCCCAGTTCTTGACCCAGGCAGTATTTTATGAGTCAAGGACCTGCTATGTCTTGAAACAGAAATCTTTTTTGTAGTTTGGGTTCAGCAGAACTTAAGAGTATATTGAAGTGTATATTGAAGAAAGTCTTTTAATGTGAAAGTGAATTACAGATTAAAAAAAAAATCCTCAAGTGCTTGTATTGCAGACAGTTGGAAGCAACTCCATGGGGATGGGAACAAAATACCAAGTGTCAGGCACCTAGAATTACGATGGATTGAGAGCTGAAGTCCTCTTATCAAATCATGAATTCACCACAAAACGCTGCCCAATTTCCTTCAAGGTGGTGGAATAAATTAGTTTAACAGCTATATAGACAGAAATTTTTTAATTCCTTGATTTTAGCTACATTGGCACTTAGATAAGAAATATCTGCAGCATCCACATCCTTTCATAGGAAGGCAGGGAAAGGCAGAATGAGTGATTGCATAGCGTATGGATAGTAAAACACTTAAAAGACAGCAAAAAATGTGCACCAAGACTATGTTGCTCTGTGTCTAAATCTCCTTCAGGATGTTTGTGTAAGATTCAGCCCTGGAAGCAGATTGCAGAAATCTGTTATTAAATTAATGGAGTGGCATTTTTCTGCATCAATTGATTGCAGGATTTGGTCTTCCTTTCTAAGCTTTCTTGGACAGAGGGTTGGTTTCCTAAATCTTTTATATTCTGAAATACTGCTATAAAAATATCTGAGGGTTCTAAACCTGTTAAGTTAGAAGCTTTTGATGAATAAAATGACAAAAATTTTCTTTTTAAAGCCATTCAACTTTGACTATCACTCTTGGGTCTGGTAGAACTGTGTGCAAGTTTTGAGATTAAAATAGTTTTACATGGATTATTCTTCAGCTGGAAGGACTTCACTTTTTCAGAAAACTTTTCCTCATTATTGGCACCACTTTGGCCGGGTGAGTGGGACAACTCAATAGAAAGAGTTTAAAGAATTCTAACTTATCCACTATCACTACTGTGGATTTAAACAATAATCAAACTGTGTTTTAGGCATATTTTTTTTAAGAAAGAACTGGAGAACAGAAGTTTGCATCGGATGGTAAAACATATTACAGTCATCCTTTAATTGGTGTTCTAGAAAGGGAGATGGAACTGCTTTCATCAAAAGTAGAGTGTTATTAATTCAAGCCTTCCTTGAGAACAGAGAAAACACAGTGCTTCCACTTTCTTGCATGGCAACTCCAAACGTGCTTGTGCTACCCTGAAACCCCAATCCTATTGAGAAGATGCTCCCCAGCACTGCAGGAAGGATAAAAACACGTTCTGTAGCACATTTTGCCCCTAACTAATCCTTTCTAACTAGGAGCATGCAGACCATAAGGTAGAAATTTCACTGGGAGATGTTTCTGTTCAGCAGCCATCCCCAAATCTGAATAAACCAGTTTTGCTGGATTCAGAGTGTTTTTCAAGAGCTGCATTATCCTCTACAGAAAGAGTATTGTTGCCTAAAGGGTATAACATGGAGATGGGCTGAGGGCCAGTGAAGATGGCAAGGTTCCTGTGTTGCAACTCAGGCCTAGAGGACATTATGGTAATCCTGGGAAAATTCAGAATGCCAGGGCAGAAAAGAAAAAAAAAGAACCAACACTCAAACCAATCACAAAACCTACTGTGGAATAATCCCTTTCAAGAAAATATACACAGCAAAAACCTCTAGGAACACTGTCAGTATTGACCATTTTGCATTCAAGGATCTCTCTAAAATATTTCAGTGTTACTGTGGGGAGCTAATTATCTTTCATTCTCTCCCCCCATCCCATTTTGTGCTCAGACTCAGTAGCTTACAAACAGCTATGATCTGGAAGGGATCTCATTCATGCAAGTTTGTACAGCATCAGCATGCCAGGCTGACAGGTGAGGTAGAGGATTCTACCTCTAGAGTAGATTGCCTTAGCACTCAAGACAATCCCTACTGAAATTAATGGCAAAATCCACATTCAGGTCAGGAACAGCAACATCAAGGCTCATCATACAAAGCACTAAGTGTTAAAAAACTGTAAGATACCAAACATACATGATTATTCAATCTTTTTACCAACCTGGCCTCTACCACGTTTACAGGGAAATTAAAAATACTTTCTGATTTTTATCTAATGAAGTACTAGATGGAAATGAAAACATCCTCAGGTTGTTATATTTTTTGAGGCTACAGCTTTCAAACTAGAGGATGTCTTAGATCCTCTAGGGTGTTTAGTCTTTCAAACTGGATGCCTCATTAGAGAGGTCAAAGGCACAGGTATGCTCGGTCCTCAGGCAGTGCCAGGGGGAGCTCAGGGAGGGTGGAAGCCTCCATGAATTTGTATGGGGTGACCTCCCCCCTAATTCCCAGGGACATTTTGTACTGATTCCACACATAAGGTCACTTCAGCAACTCCTGCTGGTCACTTTGGCAGACATGGGCAGTTCAGTGAAATCTTAAACGAGGGGACAAAATTGTCTTCAGAGCCGCTTTGGAGAGCTGTGAATGAACCAGTCAGAGCAAGAGTCTGTCACTGGAAGCAGAACAGCAGCTCTGGGTAAGTCATACTAATCAAGGTATTAACTCTGTAAATTTATTCTTACATGTGGCAAAAGCAGCTGAGTAATACCCATACTTGATGTTGTTACACAGCAAATTCAAAGCACTGCTTTGCATTTTATCTCTCACCATGGCAACTTTGGACATTTCTTGCCAGTGTAAATCAGGAGCAACTCTACGGGTTTTACACCATTGCAAAAAGAAAAATCTTAAATCCACAGACACACCCCCCAAAAACCAATCTAAAAATAGAGTTAAGGGTCAGACCTTCTCTGCAGAGTAAAATAATTATGCCTCTTTATTTATATACCTACCTAAATTTTGGTGACACGCCTGTTTAGCTCACTATGAACAACTAAGAGTACTTCATGCAACTTCCACAACAAATCTCAATTATCCTAACTCTATATATCAATTACTTGCATATTCATTCTGCCTCAGAGTTCAAGCTCAAAAAAAGCTGAACCTATCTTTCAACTACCTTTTCATTTCTCCAGCTGTACTTTATAAATACAGATAATTTGTATCACCATAAAGCATCAAGGATCACTTGACCATGTTAAAAACCATGGAGTTAAACATTTTCTTCTCTAATTTCTTAAATTTTAAGTCCAGCTTAAATCTTTTCTGTTTTGAGCTTGAATCCCAGCATCATCCCTGGTAAAAGGTTTTACACTAAGCCAGCGATCCAGCTGACACTGTCATAACTTTCTGTTAGGGCCAGGGGTAAAAGTTCTCTTTGCAGGGCAAGGCTGATGGATGTTCCTGTCATTCATTTGCAATTTTTTTGGTTTTTTCTGAACCCATATGTTTTCTGGTGATGCTGTGAGTCCACAGCTCCACAGGGGAAGATGTTGTATGTGCAGGAGATTTGGCCATTACTGCTACAAATAATTCTTCAAGAATTGCTTTTTTTTTTTTTTTTTTTTTTTCTTAAAGTCATTACAATATAAAAGTTTAGTATGATTCTAATTTATACTCCCTCTAAAATCAAAATTATTCTTTCACCATTCCTTCATTTCAAACTTGTTTTTGAAGACAAAAAATAAACAACTACCTTCCATTTCCTTCTCCTTCAAACATTCTCATAATAAATTTATTTGCAACAACGAACTTCTTGCATGTAATGCACTGCAGTGTCATGGGTTAGAATATTCTCACTAGTAACCCTTTCTTTCAAGAAAAGGATTTTTAAAAAATTCTCATTCCTAAAGCATATATCAGAGTAATATAATAAATCCCTTTGAAATGTATGCATTAGTACAAGAAATAAATAAGTAACAACATCTGAGAATGTGAGAAGATTCTGGTATGCTTCAAAGGGTTTAGGACAAATCTTGCACTTCAAAAATATGACAAAATAAATATTTCAACCAATAAAAAAAGACAAATACATAAACAGTTTTTTGAAGAAAATCAGGGTCCATGTAAACATTTGGGAATACATAGTATGATTATATTGTTTACACAAAGTTGGGTGCATACCATGAATTCTGAAAAGAGGACTACAAATTATAAGTCAAAGGTTATTTATTAATGTTACCTGCAGCACTTCTTTGGATTGCCCTGATGGCAATAACTCTGTCAATGCCTATATGTGCACAAACCAGCAGTGCAATATTTTGGAAGTCACGCCAAGTTCTATTGTTTGAATATGGTTCAGTATCACTGTGACACGAGAAGTGCAACCTCCCCACCCCAACAGTGCTGCCTTTTTTTCCTTCACTAGATGGGCTCTAGACTGGTCCATGAAATTTCTGGTTCTATGCACCAGAGAGGTAACTCTTAGAATAAAATGATCTTCCTTGGGCCAGTTTAGAGTGATTGCTAAATAAGCAATATTGTCTATGTTGGCCCTGTGTCACAATCCAGGTATGTCCATACTATACTGCAGCATGATCCAAGGTGGAAAATACTTGTGCAGTTGAGAGAGTTTGCTGATTGTTCACAGAGATTAGAACAACCTCTGACAAAGTTTGTTAGGACAACTATCATACCAAATATATCACAGCATAAATTGGAAAGAGAATTTGGAAAGTCGTAAACAATTGTATCTTGCAAGAGCTCGGTTTGAAGCACAGAAGAGAAAAGGCAATTCACTTTGCATTAAGTAACTTTCTGAAGTAATTCCTGTAAGTTAGTATGATTGACCTGCTAGAGAGAAAAACTTAATATAATTAAATTTGACATGTTTTGTGAGACCAAACTAAGTGGTGCTTTGCAACACTAATTCAGGAGCCAAATTCTCTTTAAATGAGTAGGCTATAGCAGTTTGAAAGACAATGTAGTAAAAAGAATAGAAAACAAAAATCTGAAGGAAGCAGCCTGGACACCATGCTGTTAGACAGTCAGGGGAAAGCTGTGGGTATACCAAATCAACAAAAATGCAACAAACAGAGTAGGTTTAAATATAAAGTGGTTTAAATATAAAGTTGACCTTCAAGCCACTTTTTATCCATGAAACTCAGATTATGACAGCAAGTAGGATTCCTAACAACGGCTACCTAGGAGGCTATAATTTCAATATGATTGTGAAAAATAAGGACTAAATGTAGTAAAAACTAAATTTTGGAAGCTTAGCAGAATGCATGTGGGATGCCAGTACCCCCAGAGATCTGTTGGTGAGACAATCATTTTACTTTGCTCTTTAGACATAAGTGAATATGAGAAACCCATAATACAGCACTGAGGCAGAAAGCAGCTTTTGAGGCATTACCAAAGATACAGATATCAAAGTCTGCAAGTAGTGGGTATAATAAGAAGCCTGAAGTAGTGCATTGCCTCTGAATTTTGTACCTTTCAAAATACACATCTCCACTCCTGTATCCTTGGAGGGGCTTTTGTGGGATTATATTTAGCCTGGGTATCAGGAGCTCAGCTCTAGCAGCATGAAGCTCAGCATGCACTAATTAGTCCGGCTCCTCAGCAAGCACTTGCAGGCCACACTCAGCCCTGAGATGCTGCAGATACTGCTGGCATTTGAAACACACACCAGCCTAAACAGTTCATTTGGTCCTGTTGTAACTGCACCAGAGAAGACCCTGCAAAAAGAGACATTTTGCCCTTGTGTGCAGATGTCAATCTTGAAAACAAGACACCAAGCAGTTGGTGATGAACATATACATTTATTCCATGTGATGTCACATCTTAATTCTATCTTCTCTATTTAGTATATAGAGAGAACATATACCTATATCATGGCTTCTGGCTTTTTCTTTGCTTAACTTCAGCTGGAAGTTGTATGTTAAACACAAAACAACTGCATAATGAATAACAAAGCATGTTATTTAATTCTTTTGGGGGAGACCAGCAATTACTGTATGCTGACTGTTCAAGGGTGTTATTTTTGTAAACAAGAAAGAAACTAAATGAGCATAGAATTCATCATTAGGAAATCGTCTCTTATTCAATTAATACACATTCAAGAGAGCCCCATGTGCATGTGCTCTAGTCAGTGAAGTACTGCAGGAAAATAGGAAGAGATCTCCCACGGTGCAGCACACCCTGCTTTCTCCACCATATGCCTTCTAAATATGTTCCTCTGTGTCACTACACTCACAAGGCAACTTGCTGATTCTTGGCAGATCGACTCTGATACATTAAAAACATACAATTCCTAAAGAATAAGCCTTTCCCTTATCAAAAAAAAACAACAAGCAAACAAACCCACCAAATCACCAAACCAATGAACTAAGAGAAACACCCTTATGAAAGTGATCAGTGAATTCTGGCAACAGGTAAATACTTCCAAAATCTGGAATAATCTACTCTTTCCAAATTATGGTCTCAACGAGGTCCTGAAAACAGCTTGAAAAACTTGAGAGACTCCATGGTGCACAAAACATATCAGGTTGTTTATTAGGTTGAGGTAGTACAGACAAGAGTTATAAATATGAAGAATGTATGACAGATACAGGGAAACCACAAACTTTTTTGACATTAGCCTAGATGTGGATGAAAGAAATTTAGTGAATTTTCAAGAAAATGCTAGAAGGCAGCTAAGGAGTTCAAATAATAAGCTGCTGGTAGAACACAGATTTTAAATAAAGTACTAAATTTACATTTATGGTGTTAATTTTCAGTGCCGTTCCATAAAGTTGTACAACAAATTGAGTAGGAAACTTTGTTCTTAAAAAGAGACTTTTAAATGCTCTCCAAGTAGTCATAGAATAAGGAACTATTATTTAAGAGGAGGTGGGAATATAAAGGATAATGGAAGAAGAATTAATTGGTTTATAGTGGTTTAATTCAAGATATATTAATCCATTTTAAGGCACATGTGTGTGTGTCACAAAAAAGAATCAAGATGAACATGGAGGGATTAAGGCTGAATGAAGGTAAAAGTAGCAATAAATAATATTATATAAATAAAGTAATATTATTTGTTATTAAATAATTATATAATTATATTAATGCATTAATAAAATAGTATCTACAGATGGTAGCTGAGATTAGAAATGCAGGAGTTGAAACATTAGTAATCACTTTTGGAACTCTTTGAGAATTGAAGAGGTAGCAGTTGACTGGAAACCAGTGATTTGTTTTAGTACTTTGAACAGCTTTCTTAAAATTATTTAAAATAGCTACACATCTGCAAGTGGTACATATCTTTACTGTGGGCTTTAAAAACACAAATTTCAGCTTGTGTGTTGGCTGTTTGCTTCCTAAACTTAAAATGAATAGGAATGCTTTTCCCAACAACTCAGGAACCTGAATTTCTAACCATACAGCCTGTGGCTTTCCTGAGAACTGGCTGGATTTGGGGATAAAACCTTCTAGTGCTTGCCATTCCTTTGCCCAGCCATGAATACCAGAATATTTTGTTCTGTTTTAGCTGAACTTTTGCAGTCACTGAAATCCTAATCACAAACTGTGCTGGAAAGTAGTTTTAAAACCAGTTCTAAGAACTAGCAAATTCCATTGAGTCCAATGGGCAGAAATAATACTTAAAGTGGATATAAATTTCCAGTGTTATTCAAGAAACAGGCTTGGAAGTAGATACACTCATAAGACCACACATTATGTGAGATAAATGAGAGCTTTTTTACAATACCAAACAATTCATTCTTAATAGAGAACCTATTTACAGATGGCTGTTCCAAAATATGAGCAAAAAAATGTCCATCTGCAAATAAAATAAATCAGGGACATAGTGAGTATTCACTGGGTAGATATGATTTATTTCAGTGTGCTCCAGTGAATCCATCAAAATCTATCACATAGAATGTAGAAAAGATGGGATCTCTGTTAAGAAGATTTTAGTGTTTAGAAGGCTCAATATAAATCTTTTTGCAAAGTAAAGCAAAAACTAAACAATGTATATTATGGTAAAGGGAGTCTAAGGAGGATACAACTTGACAGTGACTCCTGCCATAATATCATGACTTTTAGAAATTAATCATGTCAATTTTGAGAAATTCAACCATGTCATAAAAATCTCAGAGGAATGGAGCTGTCTTATTTTGTATTCATAACAAATCACACAACGTGCAACACATTTTATTTATGTTGACTTAAATTCTAAACAAACAAGGCCTTAGTTCTAAAATAACACATAATAACAAACTATTCAGTGACCACTGATAGCATCAGCAATAAAGGGCATTGCTGGAGAGTTGTTTTTTTTTTTTTTTTTTCACATGTTTGAAGAATAGTTTTCTTTTCCTCAGAAAAATACACGACTGGACATTTGAATCTGAGGCTTTTATGGTATCTGTAAATAAATCTGCTGAATCCTACATTGCTTTCACTAAGTTTCCACCTATAACCATGGTGTTTTACCTCGCTGTCCTTGGCACCAGTGAGTCCCTGGCCTTTTGGTTGTGTTCTGTTCTTCATACTCAAAATTTCCAGAGTAACAAAAATTCTTATTCAAGCATTTGAAGAAAGTTGCCACCTTAACCAACAGGAAATAATTTAAAATATTTCTCATTACACTGTTCAAAGAGATTGGTATTTTTTAGATAAAATAATTACAAGCTGTTTGCACACTCAATTGCATTCCAGTTATTCCATGACAACGCTAACACTTGGTATCTGATTTTTTCTTCCTCAAATTTCTGTTCAATTTTATCTATGCAGATATTTCTCTGGCTATTCACATTTAAAGATCTTTTTGAGACCCTTTTGAAAATGCAGCCGCTAATGAGAAAGATGATTAAGAGGCCTAGTAGTTTCTATTAGCATATGGAAAAATGAAACAGTTTCCATCTGCATACCTATTTTTATCTCTGTTTCTTCTCCTGCCCTTAAAGTAGAACTATTACATTAGGCAATGTGCCTTGTTAAGGCATTGGGAAAGCAATGCAAAGTGAGAAGCATCCTGTGATTGCTGATGGAACTGCCCAGAGAAGCAGTGGCTCATCTGCACATTGTCATCTTTGTGCCACCATAGAATCAGCAGTACAGTTGTCTCAACTGCCAACACTGATTTTAAATTAGGGGGTTGGTCAAATTCAACTTTTCACCTAAACAGAGGTGTGTACAAAGATGTCACATATTAACAGAAAGTACGTTAACTGCTGTGTTGTATGCTAAGGATTTCCTCCAAGCCTGTAATTTAACTTTTGGATTTGAGACTATCACAAATAAAATGTTTTTGAAAATTGCTTGTGAATATTCAATGCAGTACATCACGCCTAATCTCCAACCTCCAAGGTTAAATCTGCTAACAGTCTCTTATTAAACATCAGACCAAAAAAAAACAAAAACAAATCCATCTCTAATTAGACCTTCACACTCTTTCTTTCCTTTTTTTTTTTTTTTTTTTTTTAGTAACAAAAACTATCCAATGCTTAGGATAACTTACAGATCTTAGACTAGTGACAATCTAAAATTTCAAATGAGTCTAATGTTGGATTCAGCTTAGAGAAACCATTAATTTTTCTTCAACACTGCAAAACGATAATCATTTCCAAAACAACACAAATACTAAAACACCCAAACTTCACACATTCTGAACTACTGGCTTTGAATTTCTTGTGTTTAGATTGATCCCAACAGAAGTCAGCATTGCTTTTCCTCCTTCATACATAGTCTCTTTATTAAAAGGGCACAAAGGGACCAAGCTCTGACACATCATCTGCAGATGGCATCTTTCAGTGAATTTGCATCAGTGGACTGCAGGAATTTCTGAATTCCCTGCTTGACCACGCCTGAGCCAGCCAAAGCCATCCTGAAACCACCCCTCAGCACCTACCATCAGAGCAGCTGCAGTCAGGAGAGCTATAACAACTGAGAGAAGTTGGAATTGTGCAGATTTCCTACATCCTACAAGAAAATGCCTGCTCATTACCGTAAGGGAGGAATTTCAAATTAAAATATCTCATGACGTTACTTTAGCACAAGTGGTTTTATGACTTCTTTTTTAAGCCACTGTAGATTGATATTCTGAGCATACTTTCGGAAAGCAAAGTGGGGGAGGCAGGTATCCTTTCTCCATTCTGTAAGCATAAGGTTTCTGCATTTATTTTAATAGATTGTAATAATATATTCAAAGACTACTTATACACAATATGAATCAAATCTTTTTTGAACATCAAGCTAGCAGACAAGCATGTGTGTTTTCATGGAAATAAAAAACTACAAAACAACAAAAAGCTAAAAATAAACCCCGTACACCACAACCTGATCAAAGTTGCTTACCTTGGACCATGAAAAATAGTAAGGAGACCAAACAATATGAAGGACAAAGCTGCTTTTAGAGAGCTAGATTTTTCTTATATGGTAAATAGAATACTCCACCCAGAGCAGTATGGACAACATAGACTCAATAAACTGAACACAGGCTTCAGAGTGGCATTCAGAATTGTACTAAATGAAGAGCAAGCAGCTTCTGAACTATTTCAGTACCTGAAATACAATCTAGCAAGTATAACACAGGATATAACTTGCTTAATTTCAGGTGAAAGGGAGATAAAAGCATGTTTCATAGCTTCATCTCCATAGACAAGGAAAAGCATTTCCCTTTGGATTTTCCTCTTTCCTCTTGAAATAAAACATTGTTTCATGAAGCCAGTCACCATATATTTGCATTCCAACACTGTCTATCATCAAATATGGGCTACAAGGAGCAGCCCTGCCCTTTCTTACATAAATCCAGTCAGGAAAAGATTTAGTTTCACAGAAACCACAGGTCTGTTCACAGCCTAAACATAATCAAACATGGATAGACGTCACCTGCTTGAGAGTGTTTTTCTGTTTTGGTTTGGGTGTTTTTGTTATTGGGGTTTTTATCTACCAGCAGCTGTTACAGCTGCTCTATAACATCATGGTGATGTTTCCTAGGATGCAGATATGAACTGATGCAAGTATGATCAGGCTGAGAATTTTACAGCTCCCTTAAAGGGGAGATGATGACTGAAGTCAGGCACAACCTGGCAGGTACCACTATTATTAAGTCAGCTCATTTTTGCTAACTGGTGAGGTGCTACAGGAGAATTTCCAGTGTATTCACATCTTCAGAGCAATATCTATTAAGTGCTGTTGTATCCTCAGTCTTTCGCACAGCCAGAGGGACTTGTTGAATACCCTATGGATCACCTGGTACACAGGGATGCTGTTTCAGAGCTGCCTGACACTGCAGCTCTTCATCTGGGCCATGCGTTTTTGTACCTCCCAAATGTTTAACACTGGACATGGCCAGGTAAATCTTTAAGGTATGGTAAAAGGTACAGACAAAGGGAAAATGCTTAAACTATATTTACGCCTGCAAGTTAAAAAAACCTTCCTCATATCCAAATCTAGTTAGTATCAAAATGAGTCGAGAGCCTGAATTCTGTGCAAAGTGAGTTGGCACAGAATGCAGATTGGGCAGTTCACAGTTCATTTCAGGTGTGCCCAGTCCTGTGCACAACAGGACACAGGTGGGGGCACCACAGAACCTCAGAAACAGAACAACAGCAACAAAATTGGGAGGAGGAAAGATGGAGCAAGAGGGCAAGAAGCAGTTACGTGGCACAGATAAAGTAGAGATACTATCCTTAGCCCAGAAATTCTAAAGATATTTAAGCATATTCTTAATTTTCAAGTTTGATTTGAGGATTAGTGGTACAAAGAACTTTTAATAAGCTCTATTCTTCATGTTTCAATAAGAAATATAATCATCTCAATCCACTGTCTCAGTTTGACTTTAGGATTCTCTCCCAGAAAGACTGCTAAGATTAAGTCGATTCTGTCATTTTTAATAAATAATAAATTTTGGAGGTTTTTTTAAAAATTAAAATTAGAAACCTTTTATGAAGGACAAAAAAATAGCCACAGTATAAATAGAGTAACAAATTATATAATTCATAGTATAATAATTAGAGATACAATTTTAAAAAGTACAACCAATAATGCTTTACATGATAAAATACAAACAACAAAAACAAAGCACAAACAAAACCCCCCAAAGAGTACTAAAGGAGAGAATCAGAGGCAGTCTCCTGCCTGCTAGTATTAACTTTCTAATAAATCATGGAAAACTGGAGTAACTCCAGCAGATTAGAAGAGAGACAATGTTGTGTCCATACTAAAAATGCCAAAAGGGATAAA
Organism: Sitta carolinensis; assembly: GCA_032173965.1. NCBI lineage: Eukaryota > Metazoa > Chordata > Aves > Passeriformes > Sittidae > Sitta > Sitta carolinensis. The sequence goes on along the minus strand of CM063294.1, from coordinate 6,859,590 downwards.
TCAGGTAACCACAGGCCAGATGCCCGACTTCAGTTCTTGGCAGCATAAAGAGAAGCTGCTGCAACTGTTTGACAAATTATAGAAAAATATTTAATTCCCAGCTAAATTATTTTAGAGGCAACTGGTCTGGACTAAAAGCTTGATTTTATTCTTTCAAAAGATTACAAACTTTGTTCATGCAGGTAAGCATGTACATGTAATGAACTTAATTTTTGCATCGAAACCAAGCAGAACTCAATATTGTATTCCATCCATGCAGAAAAAGGTATCAGATTGCTCTGGAGGGTTAGCCCCTAAATTCCTGGGGCTTTGTGCTTTAAAAGACAGTGACAGCAGCTGCAGCTGAGCTGAGACTGGAGCAGCCCTGCAGTTCCCAGTGTCTGGCTGCCTATGCTTAAAGGCTGACTGCCCTGCTGGTGAGGAAAGTTGTGAGAAATATGACAGAATTTACTCCAGATTCATTTGTTCACATAACAAATAATAGCTTAAAAAGTTGCACAGAAAATTATTTGATCAGAATATGTCTTATCTTGATATATGCTATGAGTATTTTTGACCACCTTGAAATAAGAAATAAGAGACTTCTGTGGCCATCATTGAAAACTCCAGAAGGGAAACCTGCACCCTGCTTCAAAATATGCATTTTAATAAATGTTTACTTATTTTGTCCTGTCCAGGCAATATAAAGCAAAATATTTATAGGGTAGACAAACTAAATGTCTGTCCAGCTGCTGGTCTTAAAACAGGCTGGGAGTTGGTTTGCTTGTTGTATTTCAGTATTCACTTGCAATGAGAGAGGCATCAAGTACCTACAAGTTCCTTAGTAGGATAATGAGTATTGGAAGCCAATGGCTAAAAGCTACAGTCAGATAAACATTAGCTGGAAATAAGAGACAGTTTTCAGTGTGATGGTTCACAGCATAGGATAAATAAATCAGGCTGGAAGATACCTCAGTGGCCATTTAGCACAAACTCCTGTTAAAAACCAGATCAGCTCTGATCACTCAGGGTTTATCCTGTCTAGTCTTGAAAACTTACAAAGGTGGAGACTGAAAAAGCTCCTTGACAGCCTGCTCTATTGCTACTCACTGTAATCAGGGCTGAACACAGAGGTGAAGATATACTATAGCTATACATTGTCTTCTGAATTGAAAAAATGTCTACAATTCTGAGAATACTGCAGTCATTCAAGGATGTAAATGAAATGCTACTAAGAAAGAAGCAGCGAAAAATAAAAATATTAAACTATATCTGAATGGTACAGTAGTTTTACTTTAAACCCATTCTTTATTTCTAATATAATCATAGAAGCATCCAAGAGTAATTTGGGCAGTAACTCTTTGCAATGTGATATCAGCTCTTCACTAAACCCGGGTATTTCTGTAGGCAATGAGGGTCAAGTAGCATCAGATACTGAAGGCAAAACCAAAGGATAGGGGAACTACATTATCCATCATGACTTTCTAAAAATATTCTCCAGACAATGACTTTGCTTTTTGCTATACAAGTTGCTTTTTTCAAAAGTAAGAAAATTTGACATAAGAAGGCCTTAATTACCAACAGATTTTTGGTTGAAAACAAAAGATGTGTTCCTACATTGTTGAAAAAAAATGTATGTGAAGCACAATCAAGATATTGAATTCATCATTCTGCAGGCTATCACTATTCATCAACGCATCAATGGGAGCAGGACAGGCTATTGAACAATTCTGATATTGGTTCTTAAGACATTAAAAAGGGGAAGCGTATAAGCAGCTCAAGGGATGTGAACTTTTATTCTTCTGCTAATATAAAATGAAATATTCTATTTTGTAACATATCTAAAACACTATTTACTGTTTCAGTATGGGGTTCTGGGTTTGTTGGGGCAGGGGGGATTGAGAGACTTTTTGCTCTTTCCTCTCAGACATACTGTGCATGTCCCACAGCAGAAACAGCCAGGAAGAAAAAGAAAAACCAAGGCACGTCCCCCAAAACACTATCATCTCTACAAAGAGGAAATTTGCAATCCATTACTCATTCTAGTCAAACTTCCAAAGCATTGCAGATGTACTGCTTCATGTGGCTTACTTCAAAATAAAAGAATCTTAAATCGTGAATCATTTAGTGCTACTTACTTGTGCAACCTATGAGATGTCTAGCACTTGAAACTGCCCACGACTTTAATAATCAATTGGAGGATGCAGCCAATCACATTTCCCCCCATGACAGTTTCCAAGGTAACCAACAAAGATACTGACATGGGCTGCATGCAGTGCAAAAATGCACAAAAACACTGCTACATTGCCACTTTTTTCAATACTTTGGATTGTATATTATATAATGCTAAAAATCCCTTAAATTAGTATTGACAAACCCAGTTGCAAAAAGGCCAAAGCGGAATTAAAAGACAGCGATGATGAACTTCTGTCTGCAGTGATTCTGGAAGACTACAGAGACTTTTTGAAGCTCTGTGTTTCATCAGCTACAGTGTGGACCCCTCCCTCCCTGGTTGGCCACAGAAAACGAGAGCTGCAGCTCATTAACACAATTAGGGCACCTTCTCTGTTTTGTTCCTGTAAATACTTGGCTTAATTGGTATTTGTTTGTGAACTGCCTTCATCATGAGACAGCATGACACTGCTTTTTACATAGATTTATGCTAGAACTTTAAGTGCTCAGCCCCTAAGAAAACCCCTCCAGACAAAAAGGGCCAGTAGTACTTCCATATAAAGGAGTCACCAAATTACTCATTAGAAAAGCTCTCCCCCACCACCTCTCCTTCCTCACCCAATCCTGTCAATCAAAACAGATTATGCAGGGGGAAAATGTTGGGATCTTTGTTTGGTTCACCCCCCCCCTTCATGCTCACACCTGACTTTCAGGCCCTAGTTTCTTTTCATTAAAATATCTCAAAAAAATCATGATCTGGGCAAAATGAATCTTGGAGCCAAATTGAGCTTCTGTTACTTAAAGTCTTAAAATTGGGATTTAGCAACACATGGGTTCTGTGAAAGCAGAATCGAGCATGGAGACATTTTCAATAACTATCATTAAGAATAAATAACTTATACCTGATAATTGGCTCGGGTACACAAATGTTTTCCTGAGAAGCACCTTGGCACAGTTTCTCTAGTTCGGAAGTTTTCCTGATAAGAGATTGTCAGTCACATTTCTCAGTGCAAAGCGACATAGTGCATAGACTTTGCTTTCCCCGGAATCTAACACAATCCTGAGGCTTGATTTTTCTTGTGAATTCACCAAAACCCAAACCTTTGATCTCCAGAAAAGAATCTGCATCGGGAAAAAGATGCTTTGCCTTATCCAAGAAAGCCCCCAGAGCCAAACCAACTAAACCCAGACCCAAAATGGACAAAGTCCCAAAGTAGGAAACCCAAACCAATGCACGTACAAACCCACACAACAGACTTCAGTCACTGGAACTGTTTCTCTTGACTCTCTGATTATCATGAGGACAAGTCCTTTATGAAGATATTCAGTTGTCTTTTATTTTATAAAGTGCAGAATTACTCGAGTTGTTTGGTGATGTTTGTACAACTGACTCTTCAAGCTCACAGATTGGTTTGAGTAGTTTGAAATGTATTAGAAACTCAAATGATTTGAGCAATTTTAGCTGAACTGGTTAGGTTATTAAATATAAAATCTGTGCAATATTTGCCAAATAATTTTGAATGCAATAGTACTTTTCAATTACTGAAAAATTTAACACTAGCACTCTCTAAGATCACCAAATATATAAGCATTAGAGTAGATACGAAGTTGGCAATCAGGTCTTAATTTTAATTACATGTACTTTCTACTAAATCTTGCTGTAAGATAAAATGGTTTCAGAATATAACCCTAATTCATTTATTATTATTATATTTATATTTATTTATATTTATTATTATTATTGCATGCGGCAACCCTTGTGAAGAAAGAGGCACAGTGAAATCAACTTCTTATGTTGTTTAATAAACAGCTTTGTAAATAAAAGGAATGCCAAAGTTTGAAAGCAAGGTGTAGGCAATGAGACTGCACTAATCTTTGTTTGCACATGCAGCAGGGTAACAACATCCTCAGCCATCTGCCGGCAGAAACACCAGCTTTGAGTCTTCAGTTCTGCAAACAGAGTTTTTAAACTGTACCCTGAAACTTCATAGAATACAATAAAATGTAAGATTTATTTTTATTGTCCTCACACTATGTAGCAGTAAACAATAACATTTCTTGGAAACATAAAGAGGCAATGATCCTAGCTTGCCCATTTGCTTTACATTTCCCCATCTATTCTGACTGCACTGGGTGGGAGAACGAATGTGTTTATTAAAAATTTGTATGAGAACAGATTGACCCAAATGTCTGCTACAAAAATAGATTATATTAGCTAGAATGAAGTGTGTTTCTTCCATGAAATCAGCAACAGCCTCATGAAAATGTCAGTTCTTATATATACATTTTGATGTAGGATAAGTCAAATTCTTTTTCAACTCTGGAAAATAAATACATTAAAAATACTTTGCTTTGTACTGTGAGCATGGAATATAACTCTCCTAGAAATACTGTTCTTGCAATCAGTTTCTTTCAATGCCAAGTTTTATTCATCTCTCTTGGTAGACTACCAAAATAAATCAGTTTCAGACAGTCCTTTAAAGTCATTACTAATTAAAATTAGCAAATAGACATTTGCCATGAACAAGGATGATCTCTGGTAGACCAGTCTAGAGCTCCTTATGTCTGGCCAAATCATCCCCAGCATGAAAGCACAGCAGCTTATTGTAGACTTAGCATATTGTACAGTTGCACTGTAGGTTTCAAAGGCTAGGACAAGTCTCTTGCCTTACAAACCATTACAGTGCTTCCCTCTCATCCTGCATGTCAGAAGGAACCCAGGAACCCCTGACACCAGAGCATTGAAGTGTATGAAGACATCAGGTGCATGCACTCCTGCAATGTGTTGCAACCTGCCCTATCAAAGATTGTCCAGCTTGCTGTATTCCACCCTTTTTTTCCATAAGTGTTTTTCTTCTAGTTTTTATTTAAATGCATCTCTGTCAGGAGACATAAGGGAGAGTAATGCCTACTTTAGTCTCACAAGTTATAACTATTTCACTTTTATCCTGAGTTTTCTAATAATTAGCTAATACAAGAGCAGTAAGATCTGGGTTAGATAAAGTTCATTGTAGAGTTGGGGGTCAATATGTTAATAATGATCTCCAGAATGTTTCACAGTGCCACAGAATCATTTGCAAATGGTCAATCAATTCATGTTTTAAAAAATTATAGCAGAAAAAGAAATAACACAAATAAAACAGGAACCTCTTTGGGGCCTAAGCATCCAAGAGCAGCTAACAGGAATTAATGTCACTTACTATCACTATGTATCATCCATTAGCTACTTCTCTCAGTGGACCCTACTCCACATGCTATTTGCAATTGCTAAAACATTTCCAACTCTATATTTATGTGCAAACTATCAATGCATTATTATTTCTTCTAGCAAAATATTTTGCAAGACATGACTATTTAACCACCTTCTGTTTTATACATCTGTATGCAGGAGAAATGCTGCTGGCCTACTTAAAAACTACAACGTGCTGTTGCTTTATGTGTTCACCCTTCACACCTGTCAGTTAATTTACCTACATCTGTGGAGTTACCTCTCATTTCTTTCATTTCCTGAATAGATTATTCCAAAACTTATTGGGAAGCATCCAAGTATTTACCAGGCATAGTCACCTGCTGTCAAATTTATGTGCTACCTTTTCATTAATAATCTTGCAAACAGGATTTTCTTACTGAAATACAGGTACCAGCCAGCCATGGATAATGGTCTGTGTTTTATATGAAATTATATCTTTAAACACCCTTAATGATTAATATTAAGGAAAACCCCCTAGCCTGAAAGCTCAAAATTTAAGTATGCATGTTAAGGCTCTAAGTTTCTGGGTTTTATATGAATTAATTCATTATAAGAATTGGTGTTCAAAAAATGAAAAAGTAGCATTGGCCTGAGACAATACCAACACACCCACTAACCTTACAGACATTTTTAAAAGTGAAGATTTGTATTTATTAGGAAGCCAGACATATAGCACACACATATTTATAGCATTATATGATGCATCTGGAACCCTGTTCCTTGCATTCAGGTGAATAATATTAAGAAGAACAAATGGTAACATCAATTGAGACTAGAAAGAAAACCAGTCTGTGCTCCCCTCTGTGTTGTGGCATGTTATTGTAACAGACAACTGTATAAAAAAATGTGCTTCCCATTGTGTTGGCTATATGAATAATCAGTTAAATAAATCCCTAAAATTATTTGGACACTCGTTTTAGAATAAAAACATTGCATGGGGGCTATACTTGTCCCTAGTCCCTACTACTGTGTAAGCTTAAATGTAGAAAAGCTTAATATATATTTAAAAGAAAAAGCAAACATCAAACACAAATTTATGTCTCCCATTCTGTAGGAGTTTGTTACTTAGCAGATTCTGTTCCTACAAGGAAATAGCTATACTTTCTTAGATTTATGATTATTTAATTTTAGAAAATATTAGAATTGGTATTCAGCCAGCAACATTTAATAGGCCAATTTCTGAGAGAAAAAAAGAAATGAGAAAAAGGAAAGCTGATGAAAGCACTGTAGTTCTGATTACATTTCTTACAAAATTAATTATGTTAGTGAAAAGTAATATGCACAGATGTTTCTACCAGGCCATACTGACTAAATGTCACAAATAATTTTAATATCCCCATTGAACAACCATTTCTAAGGTTGAAATTCTTGGTAATTTGAGGACTAGCCTTAAAAATGTGATTTTCTTCCAGTAACAGAAAACAGAAGTCTGCCTATAGCTTTAACGGATTTTCAACTGTCTTTGGGCCAGATATTTAAAGTGCCTAAAGATGTAGAAGATACATATGGGATTTCTAGAAGTGACTAAGTGAAATTCAGTGGGAAGTAGATACTGCTGTCTAAATTGCCTTTAAATAATTCTGTTAAACATCTGACTGTATCGTCAAAGCACCTAAATAGATCTTTCTCTAGTAAATGCTTCTGCTCATCTTCAGCATTGCTGGACAACGTGCTTGTTTGTTAAAAATATTCTCTTTTTGCTTAGCAATCACACCAGCTTTGAGATGTTAAGAAGCAATGGGTTATTTAGAAATATATTTTTTGAAATAACTAAAAAACAGAGTGTCTTGCAACCCAGAAGTCATATCCCATTGAAGTCTCTCAAATTCAAAACCAGACTATTGCTAGATTTTTCTACATAGTCTTCATTGTACAAAATGAAATCTTCATTTAGTTTCACTGTTTTCAAAATAAAATGTCTTTCCAATGATTAGGTTACACTTATTTTATCATTATTTGTTTTTTTGGGTCATGTTTTACCAAATGACATCCCCAAGGGGAGAAAACAACAAGAAGAAAGGAAGTTGTGACAGTATCATAAGCACATATCTGAGAATGCAATTTACTTTTGGATTTCTTAATTCAGATTCAATTTACAAACCAACAGGAAAGTTTATTTTGCTATCATTGGGCCTGGGTTATTCATCCCAAGACATCTTTGCCATCGGGTTCTGCCCTGGGAAAGGATGGAGACATGAGGAAAACAGCTTTGCCTCCCTCCTGCTATGGGGATGCCCATCCCTCCCCTCTTCACTTCCCACTGCAAGGTCTCCTTCAGATCATGAAGTGACACTTATAATAGGAAAAATATCAGGCTGTGTGCTCCTCTCAGACAGGTTCAATGTAACAGAAGTGTTTTCCAGGTGTATTTTCCACCTTGTGCTCTATGATTGACTGAGCTGAGACCAACTCCAGGAGACTTTCTGTCTCCAGCCACAGAAATCCTCAGAACTGGGAAAAAGCAGCTAAACAGCATCAAACTGTACATGGTCACCGGAGTCAACACTTCATACTCAAAAGGTGTAAAGGAAATAATGAAACGTGGCTACCTAGGACTTGAAAGAGGTGAAAGACATGAGCTGTGATTGACAAGCTACTTTTAAAGTCCAAGTCTTGATAAAAGGGATCATATTTGCTATCAGGAGTTGAAGTTAAAAGCGAAAGGCAGCAAAATACTTTTAAGAACTCAGTACAGTGGATTCTTAAGTGATTTTTTTTAAAAAAATTAAAAATATGTTTTATAAAGGAAGACTATTAAAATACATACCCTTCGAGTATTCTAGTTAGCATGTATGGTTTCCCTTCCAAGGATTTTCTTATTCCAACTTGAATGAAGGGAGAGAAGCAATTTCTAATGCTCTCTGAAAATCCAAGACCAACATTAACTATTCAAAGTTAGGTTCTGGTCCTACACATTCACCAGAAAAGCCTCACTTCTGGCTGCCATGAATGAAATTTCTCCTTCCAAGTAAGTTGCTGTCCCATCATCTGACAAAAGAATAACTCTACAGGTCTAAAGACATGTTTGCAGGTTTTGCCCACTGCCAGAGAGGGGTGGTTCTACTACAGCTTATAAACCCAAATGTGATGAAATTTTGCTGTTATTGATGAACCTCTGCTGTCAAATTTTTCCATGATCAGAAAGAAGATATGTGCTTAAATATTGGAGTAATGAGAATGTTTTATTTAAAAGATGCTAAAACAACATCTTGTGCTCCAGAGTACTGGAAAAGTCTCCACATATTGACATTCCATGATGCTATCTAGTGGATATTTATCTCAAATTATCTTGTGATGATATAATTGCAGCTAGAGTTCAGTAAATCTCTACACTCATCTTGAGTGCATTAATGAGCTTCGTTAGCCACATGACATTTGGAGCATCTTACAGACATGCTCCATTCTGGTCATGCCATGGAGAAAGTGACTCTTGGAACAGGGCATTTTTGTGCTACCACAACCTAGAGAAGGGAAGGATGGCAGTGCATCAACAGTCCAGTTGATTGGTACAAGAATTGGAATTGTAGTACAGTAGTTCTGGAATGATGGAATTTAAATTTTTATTATTATTATTTTTTTAACATTCAACGTTGTAAATAAAATGGCAGGAAAATTGTGTATGGAACATCTGTAGCTTAACCTACTTGCATATTACAAAAAGTGAAAAAACAGACCAGTAGGGGAAGCCTTACCTTATTTATACTAAGCCACAAATTCAGAGATCTTGAAATGATCAGGAGAATCAAATTGAAATCTTGAGTAAAAGATGATAAACTACAGAATTCCAATTTAATTACTGCAAGGATACTTTTTCCTTGAATTATGTTTTAGCTTTCAGTTTGGACATTTCAAAGCAGAAGAAGGTTTTCTGATGAATATGTTCTTGAGTTCTAAAATAAAACTAATATTTACATCCAATGCTTGCCCGCTTACCCGAGTGAGTCGCCTCAGAGTTGGGTTAGCCATTGTTCTAGAAATGAGGGGAGAAAGATTTGTAAGGAGAATTTGCTTATGTTGCAAAGGCTCCTGAATTCTGAGTCTTCTCACTTAATGGAGGTCTTCTTTAAATAAGGAAAAGTTATTTTGAATTATCAGGTCTCCTTCTGCCCCATTAACACAGTTTTAGAATTTAAAAATCTCTCTCATTTACCTCAAGAATGAATTTTTGGCACCTAAACTGTATTTTCTGACAAAACTGACAAATTTATCACTTGCAAGAACTAAAAAGAGACCATAAGCTTGAGGTATTGAAGCTGACAAAAATCAAGCAAGTTGAATACACGCAGATATGTTCACCTGTATTGAATGTAACTCCTGTGAGTGTGCTGAAAGAAATAACTGTCCTTGTAGGGAATGAAGTACATGTTACACATGCAATCAGACACATCAAACATTAAAGACATACCAAAAAGGCCAAACATTTTTCTTTTAGTCCACCTGCAAACTTCTTTATAGTTTTAATCATAGTCTTATGCACCATCAGTACTATTCCAAAAGATCTGATTTTCTTCCTCAGTTATCTCTGGCATTTTTCAGGAAATTTAGGTATTCTATGTCCTAATAATCATCCAAATAACTGAAAAGATTAGAGGAAAACAAAAATACCCCCCCAGTCCAATTCCTTGGGTAAAGTTGTACTGAAAAACACAAGGTAGTTCCTAAAAGGACTCCACAGGTTGTAAGCTAAATCATTGTCGTGTATCTCTACTGTAGATCCACCAATGATTTTACTGAACTGCACTTCAGCTTAATCTTTAATGTTTCATTAAACTGGATGATTAATTTGTGCTAAGATTCTGAAAAAATTTTAAAGACTCATTTCTTATTGGAAAAAAAAGGCAATAATGGAAATTTGACAATCAGATTTAGTAGAAGACAATATGAGGAAAAACTTACTGAAACAATTTTTTAGGGTATTAAAATATTGCTAGCAAGGAAGTTAGAAAATTGAGACTTCTCTTGCTGCATGAAATGACAATAATTTAGGAATTATGCAAAGAATCAGATTTAGTTTGGGCAGATTTTGCAGAGCAAGAGAAAATTATTACACCTGCCTGTAGTATACACATTTAAATAAAAACAATCTGCATGTCAGTTGATTATATAACATCCAACTTAGTTGATTGTTAAAATAAACTGAAAAACTCAGCACAAGGCAATGAAAGACCAATATAATTTTCTTCCTATCTTAAACATCTTTATATAATTGTTACCGACTTGGGATCAAAATCAACAAATCCTGATATAATGAATGCACATCAAAACTTGATTTTGATCGTAGTTCAGATAGAAGAAAGCACATAAATACCAGCCTGATCTTCATCTTGAAATAAGTAAAAAAAATTTAAGACTGGTAATATTAAAAAAACCCCCATGATCAGTCCTCCTAATGAGCAAAAGTTACACAACCATGTTCAGATAAAAGTAAAAATAAGCTGGGAAGTTCAAGCAAGAGCTGAGTAGATGGCTGGCTGGATTCACATGCATCTGTGTACAGAGATTTTTCTCAGATAAGATATTTTAGTAAAATATGGCACAGACGAAAAGCATGGGCACAGAGATCTCCTTGAATGGCTCTCTGCACTCAGGCAGACTGGGATTCGGGTGTACCACAAAAAATCCAACTTCAAGACCAGCAGCTTTTCTGCCAGGAATTTCTAGTGCCTCCAGAACTGCTGATCAGCAATAAGCATGCAAATCTCAACCAATGAGCTAAAGATGTCAAACCCCACTTTCTTCTGTACCCACAAAAGAGAAATTCAGCAGATTGTGGATAATAACACAAAAGCAAACAAACAAACTTTGCAACTGAAAGTATATAGTGGTCATAAAAGGTAAAGTAACTTTGATAAATGTATGAGAAATAATAAACATTTATTAGGACCATTTTGAAGTACTAATGCCTCTAATTTAGGGAAGTTATGGGTGAAATTCCACAATATATGCTGCTGTAGTCATAGCCAAACTGCTAACCTTTAAAGACCACTATTGCAATAAATTTTTTGTGAATTATTTAATAAGAGAAGATTAGTACTAATACAATTAATTAATGCTATGAAGCAAAACCAATTAATAAAAATCAGTGATGCATTAACTGTTTAAATCAATAGATTTAATTTTGAATGTTACTCTCCATAAGATTGCGCCTGTATATTACAGCGCAAAGGAAGCTGAAAATAGGATTTTTTTCAGAAAGTTGAATTAAATCAATATGGTCTTTATGCAAATTATCTTAATTGGCTCTATGACACATTTGATATGTTGCATAACATGAAAGTTTAGCAGTGTGCTAAGGCAGTCTCCAAGCCTGGGTAACCCCCGTCAGTGCAGCCACCGTGCAGTACTGCCTCCAGCAGATGGAGACAGGAAAACAAATGAGATGGATGCAGCAAGCAGCTGCTGGTCAACTCCGGAGAGCTGACATGGTGCTGTTAGGGATCCGCATTTGCCAGAGACATAGAAAAGCCCGAGTTTTCCTTTTTACTGTTGTTTCCAATACTTTCTCCCCATCAGGTACTCGGGGTGCTTTCAGGAGGGAATATTTTTGAAGTTGTGCTGTGGCCTAAAGGAGGCTCACTGCTACTCTGTCGTTATTATGCCTCGCTCCTCTCCTTTCCCATTCCCCTCCGTCATTTCACATTCCCTGCTCACTCTGGCACACAGACTGTTATGATTGCCTGTTGTCCACGTGTCAAATGCTGATTGTGTTGTGTTCTTCCTGGTGTTTCAGGTAGCCCGTGCAGGCTGGCACCATCTGCATGTGCAAGGCAGATCGGAGAGGGTGGGAGGAATCTCAGAGCAGCCGGAGTTGGGAAGGATCCAGAAGGATCATCAGGTCCAACCCCCGAGTGAATGGCCCGTACAGGGATGGACCCCTCCACCTCAGTGTTATCAGCACCATGCTCTGACCAACTGCCAAGTTCTGTTTCACACACAGTGAGAGTTCCTCTGATGAGAGGATGAACTTCCAGTGCAGGTTGGAAAGACTAAACCTAACCCAAACTTTTCCTCACATTTCTAGGTATGTTTTTTGTTACACATAGAGAATATTCTTTACTTTCTGTAAAAAAAGAATATTAAGGCACTGATATAAAACATGAAGAAACCAGAACAAACTGCAAGAACAGAAATTCCAGCTAGATAAAGAGAAATAAAACTTCATGGGAAGATTGGTCAAACAATAGAACAGACTAGCCAAAAAGGTTCTGCAAGTCTGTCCTTGGAAACACTCAAAGCTGAGATAGGGTTGAGCATAAGCAAAATGATCTGACATTGAAGCGAGATCCTACCTTTGAGCAGGGGGCTAGAACAGATTACCTCCAGTGGTTCGTTTCAACTTAAATAATTTTAGGATTTTGTGAAAGTATAGGGTTCCTTTTCTTATCTCAGATATACCAAAAGAGAAGATAACAATATCATTATAATAATAAAAGAAATAAAGTTAGCAATATGGGGTCTTATTGATTTTTTTTTTTATAAGAGAAAATAATCAGAAAAATATTTTACTAGGGCAGAAATGTTAGTACAACTAGTATTCTTATCTGTAGATAAAATGCTGCTTGTCAGACAATGACAACTGGGATTATTTAGTAGTCGTCTGTTGCAGAAACTGACAGACATTCAACAATACTCCCACAGAAAGAATTTTTGACTGAAATTTAGCTATTAAATCTGCCATTGGTTTAAAAAATACATTATTCAGTAAAGGTGGAAATTCCCATGAGGCATTTGATTAATAATTTTCAAAGCTTCAGCAGGTAAGCATTACCACATCAATGAAGGTTGTCATGAAGAAGCACCACAAAAGCCATCTGTACCAGCACTGTATAAACTCAGATTATCATAGACTTCTGCAAGCTACATCATCTACATCAGAAAGACAGACACATAAGAGAAAAGAAGGACAAGGAAGGCAGTATCATAACTACCTTTGACTGAGAAAAGATGAAGGGTTTTTGCAGTGGATTTTGACATTTGGATATATGAGAGAGAACAAAATCCAGAAACACAGATGTTTCCTGCAAAACTTTGACTTGATTGCAGCTTCCAAGAGAGTTTTCCTGGTCTGTGGTTAATGGGAGCCCAGATAATAAGACCTGGCAAGTGTTGAGAGCTGCTGTGGTAAAGACTGAGCCCTCAGAGGAGGTTTAGATCATGTTCCCCTATTTGGGGGACAATGTCCCTGCTGAGGCTCTGGCCAGCAGAGCTTCCAAAGCCTACAGATGCTCCTCATAGGAAGAAGTCCAAAGTTCTCTGCAGCTGAGACAGAACTTGAGTGTCTCAGAGTATTTCTTTTAATAAAAGTCATGAACAGGACATTTTATTATCATCATAATTTTTCCATCTGGCTATCTCTACAACTTATCCTTCATCCCTAGTGTCAATTTTTATAGAAAGTTGTACATGAAAACAAATTTTACTAAGAGCTGGGCCATCAACAGACTCCCATTCTTTTTGTCAGCTGTAGTTTTCTCATGAAGCAAGATTTACATATACTAGTTCTTTCTCATGAATCAATTTTCTTGCACTTATATGAACTTAAATATATGTTCTTGTACATTCAATCTCAGTAATATTAAAATTAGGATAGTATACCTAATAAGTACACCACTAAAATCTTCAGATTTTGGGGCAAATAAACTAAACCAGAAGCAGCTGAGGCTTCAAAATGTAAAATGGTGAGTCTGCAGAGACACTACATTTACTGGGATACAAAGGGATGGAACTCACTGGACACAATAAAAGGTGGCAAAAGTCAATCGAAAATTACTGCTGCTGTACTTATCAGGCACTGCCTTTAAAGTAAATGCTACCTATGAAAAAGTTTAGAGTTTGGTGATGGACAATTCTATTCATGTAAACATCGGGAAAAAATTGCACAAAAAATAAGCCCAGTAATACAAAGTACAAGCAGTGGAATTGTAGTCTTTGGCAAAAAATTAATTGGGCAGGAGCAGTTTTTTTATCCAAACCAGATCCCCTACGTGTCCCAGAGAAAACACAATCATTATTCATCACTTCAGAATTTATACACCATAGTTTTCATCCACTGATCACCAGTTTTACCTATAGATCTCATGGCATTTCAAATAGAACCAGTATCCTTCTTCCCATCCACTCAGACTTTAGAAAGCTGAATTTGTTAAGAACTTCAGGCCACTGTGACCCAACATGCTGAATAAACTGAGAGGAACAGCATCTGTATCTAATTTTCTACAACTGTAGCATTTGCATAGGGAAATCACGTTGAAGATTCTGTTGTGAAGAAAAGGCTGACATGTCAAAATTAAAATAATACAAGCATTTAATATTTTTTTTTAATGCTATAAATACTTTTGTGAGAAATGGAGAAAATGCTGCTAGGCAAGTTGGGGAAAACAAATTGTAAGGATACATTAAAGTAAAGGAAAAAAAAAAAAATCAATATCTTCACAGAAGCCAGCATGCAAAAAGGAGGACACTGATCCAGAAATAATTATACTGGGAAATAGGATAAAGAAGATAAAAATAGCTGTCATTAAACTGTTATTTTTCTTCCAGTTGTCCTATAATATAATGGGTTTTGTCCACTGCCTAAACTATTTTGTCTCCTATATATTACATGTATTAGCACATACGAAAAGATGCCACAGCTGAATAAGATTTTATGTTTGTACAGTTATATAGAAAAATCTATTACCTACTATATATAAGTACTAATAAACACAACACTGTAATAATAGTGGAAGAAATAGAAACCATTTAGGTGAAGCAAATACGCACTTTCTGATGGATTTAATTTTAAATTGATGGGCTTTTTCACAATTACCAAGTTGGAATGAGGCTATGGAAGGTAAAATTATCAACAGTGAAGCAAGAGGAGATGAACATCCTGGGAACAGAGGGGCAGAATCCCATGAAATCATAGGTTTGATAGCAGGCATTTTAATAAACCTGCTAAACTAGAGCCTTGCTTGGTTGGAAAATCCACTGTCCTTGTGCTGTAGTGCTGTAACCATTCCCTGTGCAAACTAACACTGTGCAGTCCTGGACAAAAGCACACGTGGGGGTTTGGTTGGTGTTTGTAGTCCCAGCCATTATATTGGCCTTATATAGATTCTAAGTCATCTTATATTGGTCCTGCTGTGACAGCACAGCTGCTGACTGGGGCTGCCTCTGGTCAAGGTTCCAAGGTACAACCCAGTTTCCCAGGGGCTCTGTGCCCAGGGTGCAGCTTCTCTGCACAGAGCAGTTCCCTGCCATGCCTTGGTGATGGTCAGCCGAGCCTGGGTCTGGGAATGCATCTCTCCTTCCTTAAATCTACCAGTAACAATGCTCTGGATGAAATCTTGTGTTCCAAATCAGATTCCCGAAGCTTTGTCCACATTTCTTTATTTGCAAGGGTCCTGATGATGACAGTACAAGATGGGAGAGTTCCCCAAGTCATATGAACAGGGCTAGAATACCATGCATATATGATAAACTATGAAAGATCCACTTCAATCCACTACTGACATTGTGTTTATTTATCTTTCTATTTAAAGACTAAAAGGATCAATTTTTCATTAATGTAGAAGTGTCAGCAGCCTGATAAGCCTCTCAGTATTATATCTGTTGTAATAAAATAACTCTGGATTATATTTAATTCTTTTACTATATATCATGTCAAAGAACATCTGGCAAATATTTGAAGCAAACTTTTTTTTCTATTTCATTTCTCTCTGTGTCTTTCATTTAAGCCACTGCCAGATCCCCTTTCTAGTAAAGGCTATAAATACCTAGAAAGCACTTATTCTAATTAGTATTTCTATATTTTATAACTAGTGACAAATTACTGATTCCCAGATGCTCATCCAAAAAATACAATTTTATCCATTGTAAAAATAGTAATAAATAGCATATACAGTACCACAAACTTTTGAAGATAGGAAAAAAATCTAAAGTAAATTACAATTTTGAAGGCTGTTGTAAAAGAGGGGCAGACGACTCAAAATTCTTAAGAACTGGAGTTCTTCACAGCACATGATTAAAATTTTGATAAACTATAAGGGTTTATGAAATTCAACAAAAATAATTTTACATTAAATATGTGGCAAATACATGATCAATATAATAATATTTTTATTAATAGAATTTCCTATATAAATAATTCTGCATTAAATTTTTGAAATAAACTTGCATCTTTAATTATCTTGTTTTCAGGATTGCATTGGAAGAGGGTCTTTACTATAGTTATTAAAAATAAGTTGCATTTTTCTGGTTTATTGTGCTTGGGTTTTTTCCCCCTGCAGCTCACACTATAACTTTGCTGGGTTGTTTTTTAACATGTACGCATAAACACTGCTTAGTTTTTAAGCTAAGACAAGACACAAAACCAGATACTTTAAACTACATTACGTTAGGCTTTATTTAAAGCTTTCAATCCAAATGTGAATTGGCTGAGACAGTGAGCTCCCATTCAGAGCGAGGCATTGCTGGAGACTAAATGTTATAATTTATAGCTTCAACACCTTCACGAGGCACCTTTGCCTATTGTAGCAAAACTGTGCAACAAAAAGAGCAGAGAAAGCTCCACACGCTGAAGGGACCTCCTGTCTGAGCCCCTGCACTGCCCACCGATGGATGAGAGCCAGTGCTCGGCAGGCTGGGAAGCAGAATCCATCCTCGCAGGCTCAGGCTCAGCCCGGGAGGAACCACGGCCCCAGCGCCATCAGCTGCCAGGCTCACCCAGCCCCTCACCCAGCCGTGGGGAGAGGGCTCTGGGTGTGTTCCTGGTGGGAAAGGCTCTGGAGAGAGGCAGTGAGCACCCACCCTGCCTGTGCAGAGGGCTCAGCCCAGGCTCTGCCCCCGGGAGAAGCCCCAGCCCCGGGCAGGACAGCACAGGGGTGTCAGAGCCCCCCAAAGCCCCCCAGGGTCCCCAGCCCTGCTGCAGAGAGGATGGAGAGACCCTGGTGCTGGCAGGGACAGAGAAAGCCCTGCCCTGCCAGGGAGGCAGCTGGGCACTGCACTGCCCAGACATACATGAACCCAGGGATTCCATACTTTCCATCACGGCAGCGGTGATGGGTGCTGGGGGACTCTCACCACTGAGACCAGAGGCAGGAGAAGCCATGAGAGGCTGTTGAGACCCCTGGAAGGGTGATTCATTTCTACCTAATCCCTGTCACTCTCTCCCTGGCCCCCAGCCCCATGCACAACCCTTTTTCTATCTCTTTGCCCCTTTTTCTATTTAATAAATATGCCAATATTTTTTAGCATCAACATCTAACCTCGCTTGGTTTTAATTACATTTTTGGGTATTTTTTTTAACCTTTCTAGGTCTGATACACTTTATTCACAGAAGCGTAGTTTCCCCTCACTCTTCTGTGTTTAAATCGGTTTGTAACAGGCATTTAGAGACAATCTTTAACAGACGTACACAGCAAAGTCACTAAAACTGTTGTGCTCTAAAACTTCTGTTAGGAAAAAAATAAATGAAGCACCTTGCATATAAATACATAGTGATTTACCTCAAATATAAGAAGGGGCAGAAATTTTTTGCAGTATGAGAAATGAATATTTTTAGCGCATCTGTTTGATAGTCTAAAATATTTACAGACAGGTAAGAAAAAATTGACTAAAATAATCTCAGGAGATTTGCAAAGAAAAGCTACACTTTCCAAGATGTTTTGTGAGTTAATCATTTACAGCACCATAACTTTGATGATGCTAGGACTGATGTAAAAAAAAAAAAGGCCATTCAATATTCTTATGATTAATATGCAGGTTGGGTGAGTACTAAGGTAGAGAGAGAAAAATCTGCTAACTCCACAGGGAAAATGTGTGACAAATGTAATCTGTATTGGCTTTAATGGAAAATTTATTATTGTTGTATTTCCTGACATTAAAGCAGAGAATTTCAGAATAAAATATTTTTGTAATGTTTTTTAGTAATACAGAGCACTACATGTACATCTTTTCTATAATGCAATCCTCTAATCTTTTCTAATAACTTCAAGCAACTGTTGGGAATGAACCTAATTAAGAGACACTTAAGTGGCTTATCTCTACCCAAACAGTCAACAAGAGCAAAAAAATCAGATGTCAGAAGGGGTGTTTTATGCAAGCATTCAAAATAGTCTCCAACATGAAAGGTAAAAGAAATTTCAATATTGTGAAATGAAGGAAAATAAGGAGAAACCTTTAAGGATTACCACATAATCCTCAAGTAATACTTTCAGAAATCTTGCTCCTTCCCCCTCCCTCTTTTTTTTCCCCTGAGATGGCAAAGAAGCAGGGGAAAGCCTGAGGGTTGTAATTACAGGAAAATTATTTGCCACAATAAAAGGGACAATTAAAAATTTTCATTTCAAATATTTATCTTAACAGATTTTATATAAATGGTTCTCTACAGTATGCAATATTTAATAGCTGGTCTAACTTGTGACTGCCAAACAACTTACAAGAGCCTCTTGCTTTCTGTTCAAGGACCCAGCTAATGGCACATTTCTAAATGCACAGAAATACAAGCGCATGACTTTGGAACTTCAGCATTTAAATTATGTATTTCAATTATATAACCGTTTTTGAGAGAATATATAAAACAGAGACAAATATAGATGAATTAATTTTCCTCAAGTGCTTAGGTGAATATCTTCAGGGAAGTGACATAAATCCAATCTCTGATCACAGTCAAGGAGTGTGAGCTGGAAGGGATGATGGTGGTTATCAATGTGTCTACAGTCACTCTCGAGTGAAATATTAGTATGTTTAGTATAACAAATGATATATTTAAGGCATTCTGGACCTAGCAAGTATTAATCTTATTCAGAAGCCCTACAATAAATTAACTTTTCCACATTAGCTTGTTAGCTAACACACAACCCAAAAACCAGTGAACTATGAGATTCCAAGAGAAAAGTATGGATTCGCTAGACATCCAGGCAATGTGGGATTTAAGCGACTCTAAAGAAGAGACAAACAAGCTCCACACACACACACTCTTTTTTAAGTCTTGTGTAACAACAAACAAACAAAACCCACTCAAAATTAAATCAGAAGTTAATTTTATACCTTCCTTTGGGTTTAAAATTAGTTGAAGGGTTTTAATCATATTTTTGGAAGAAAAATCATGTAGAAAAATATCCATATCTCAGAAGTAAGTCTGTAAGAAAGTTACCTTTATCCAAAATTTACATGAAAACAAATTAAATTTAACCCTAAGTCTCTACAATAAACCGAACCTCATTAGGTAATAGTTGGAAAAGTCTTATTAAACACACATCTGAAAGTTGATTTGTTCCTTTAGGCTAATTTCTAAATGTGGGCTCCTTAAGACATGTGCTCAAGGAAAGAATACTAACTAGCACATTACAATCTCTTAAATAATTTGTCTAATTTATGTATCTTGTGCAGCCATGCATATATTAAACCAGACAGCTTTATCTTTAGTCAAAGACAAAGATATTGAATGTGTCTATGCTCTGTCTGTACATCCTTGCCATCCACCACCCACGTGGCTGAATAGAAACCCATTTTACTAATACCACACAACCACCAGAAAGCCAGCAAAGATTTACTGGGCTTCTTTCACTGTGCATTTGGGCTCAGCATGGTCTCCAGGCAATGTAAAAAAGGACTGACTTCCAAAGAAGCAGAAATTTTGAGACTTAAGAACCTGTACTCACCAGTTCTTCAAAAGTGAAGGATGGCAGGCTAGAAACCATCTCTCTCATCAAAGAGCTCCTGTTCAGTGAAAAGAAAGCATTGCTACTGTTATTACAAATATATAATCACAGGCATTACTATTAGTTAACACTGCTGAGTTCACTGAACTTCACACCTGCAGCTCCCAGGACCTCCTACCTCAGGTGTTGCTGCTAAAGAAGGATTTCTTTCTCATTTTGAGATTGTACCTTACACCTGCTCTAGAGACTTATCCAAACAATCAGAGACTCAATGTGTCCTGGGTTGACAGTGACATAAGGAGAACTTGATTCTGCTAGATTAGGACTTAGACATTTGCCAATACAGTCAAGACATCAAAGTTTATGCAAGATCCAGAAAAAAGAGAATATGGAGTAGAACCTGTTTCTCCCCTACTATAAATGTCTATCCTCAGATAAAGGATACTATTCCTGACAAATTAATATTAAGCCTCATTCTTTAGTTGTGAATGACTATGTAAAGATTACTTAAATTGAAAAAAATAATGGATAGTTACTACCAAGTGCAATTGACATAATGAATCAGATTTAATTTCTGCATTGTATCTCTGAGGTACAGGAGAACTCTTAGAAAAACTCTGTAACACACTTCTGCAGCATCATAAAAAAATTTGGAATCTGAGTACATAAATGAGATGATCTGGAAAGCCAACAATTTCACTAACAGAATGATCACTCTACCATCAGCTCTGGTGGTGATGGAGCTTGAAAAGCAGGTGACTGAGACACGTAGAGGCACACGATGACACAGACTGTTAGACAGCATTGCTGTCACCCCCGATTCCTTCCCCCTCCAGTTCAGAACAGGAAACAGTTGCTGCCCTCTTGTCTGTTAATACTGAGAGGCGACTGGAATGGCACATGGCAAAAATGCCAGCAAAAGAAAAGGTCTTTCTGATGCCTTAAAGGACCTATAAATGAAACAACACACATTTGAGATAATATTGATGTAGGAGGTAATATAAACGTTGATCTTTATTGAAGGCTCTGGGGACAGATATGGGAAATGTCCACAAAAGCCTACCCCTCCACAGGGTGAATACTGTTTTATAAGTTTAGTAAATTAGCATAATTAAAAAAAAAAAATCACCAATTAGGAGTGCCAGTGGTGATGAAATTCCCCCAGTTCAAGCCCCTCTAAATCCTCCCCCTTCAGACGGGACTGAACTTTTTTGGTGAAAATGTGTCTGGAAGAGCTGTTTTTCAACCTTTGCTTCTAAGGAGAACCAAGATAGCACAAGGGTCTTGGAATGTGCTTTGTCTTTTTCCTACCAGGGCAGGGAAAAGTACTGGGAAAACTAGCTATGAATGCAATAACAGGCTACAGAACTCAAATATATGTGTAAAGAATACAGAGAGTATATAAAAGAAAAAAAAAAGGCAAAAATCATTAGGCATCATCTCAAGTGCTGGGGCAAAGGAGAGTTATACAATTATTGCTTGTGGTTCCTACCAGGTTTGTTTTGAGGTGTTTCACCTCTGTACAGCAAGTAAGGAGCCTAAGGCGCTCAGTTTGGTTCAGGTTTTCTGTAGATGCCTCAATAGGCATCTAGAGAGCCCTCAGCTTTCACAGAATGACTCATGGATACCTCACTTTTCCCAGAAACATTTAATTCCTGTGATGACAGAAATCCTAAGAAAAACAAGTAACCACACAATACTTGTATCGATTTGTACACACAGTGTCAGCCAGTTCCATCTGTACTTTGAAATGGCATTTATGTATCTGCACGGTAGGTGGAATGAGTACCAAGAACTGAACAGCAGTCTGTCCCATATCTTTCAAAAATGCTTAATGAAGAATTTGTTTCATTTTCTGCCCAGTAGATCTGCCAAAAGCAAGCTTCTTTCCATTACTGAAGTGTTTATGCTAGACTGCACGTTGAATAATGTCTAAGAATCAGCCTGAAATTTGAAATGTTATGATTTCTCTCTGTTTGGACCTTTGACTTCCCCGGACATAAAAGCAAATTCAGGTTCAATCTCCTATGCATACAAATGTTTAAGCATTTAATATGAAAAATAAGAATGCATGTCTGTATGTGTCTTTGCACGTGCATAAATTTGTATGTATCAATCAGAAAATTTTTCACTGTGGTCGAGCTTTGTACAGGACAAGAATAAGTAGGACAGAGCATCTTTACCTCAGTGTGTTCCCTCTGTTCGGAGAGCTTCTCTCTCCTGTGCCAGCCCCTGGTGTTACAAGGTACCACTAAGGCAATTTGGGAGCAGATGACTCATCCACGTTGGAATTATCTGCGGCAGGGTGGGGTGAGCAGCATAGGTAACAATATGTGCATACACTCTCCCTTGGAGGTTTTGGAAGGCAGAGGAAACATCTGAAAGGGTAAACAGAGTAAACATTGTCCTTTGACAGCAAGGTGAGCATTAAGGAATACCAATCTGGCAGGCATTCCATTTACAAAGAATTGTACTATGTTAAAACTATTTCCCTCATATCTTTGTACATTCCCTGTAAAAATAGTTAATTCACTGGGAAATCAAGCACGTAAAAAGAAAAGCCAACAAAACCTTGAAATGCAAGCTTTTCCCACAAAGTAAGGACAGTTTTAAAATAAAGTTTCCATACGACCTTTGAGTTAATTTATAATCACATCCACAACATAAAATCTTATTTCTTCTTATGTAGCATGTAGATGCTGATCAAAAAGAAATGGGGGATGAATTTCTCTATCAAAAGCTGAACAGATAGCAGGTATCAGATTAACTGCAAATATGAGAGAATCAATTGCAATCTTGTAAGCCTTTGTGCCAAATTTGTCATATTTTAACTTCCTAGTTGCCACGGAAACTTCAGTCAGACTATTTTCATTTCAAAATGCCTCAGTTTCGAGAAGAAAACAAACACATTTCTCAAGAAATTTTCAGCTGTTGCAAAAGATCTAATTTTCAGCAATAGTATTTCCAAACGAATCAGAAATCTCATTTTTCATCTCAGTGCTAATGACACCCTACAAGGTGATAAAAATAGCAGCTGGAAAGTGTAATCTTGCCACCACACTTCTCAATTTGCCACTCACTTTTTTCAAGCCTGTTGTTCAGTTCATGCCATTTTCTCAACAAATTTCCAAATTGTTTGTTTAATTAAAAGTCCAAAGCATATGTTGCTGACAAGATTTTTATAACATTTTCATTATTCTCAAGAGAGCTTTGTCCATCAAGAAACTTCTCTTCCTGTCTCCATAATCACTATTCTTTTATAAAGTGTGCTCAGTTCACTTACAAAATTCTAATTTCAACTGATTTTCAACTGGTATGATAACCAGTCTCAATAGAATTTGCTGGTTTAATCTTTTCTGATAGAGAAATTTGTACAATTGATAGCATGAACATTTCAGAAACAGAAAACGACTACAAGAGTAGGCAGTTTCTTGGTGCAAAGATTTTCAAAACTGCTGAGAAGGGGAATATATCTGTTTCACCCTTGAAAGTTTTAAATTCACAAAAAAAAAAAAAAAAAAAAAAAAAAAAACCCACCAAAAAAAAACATTAACTGAAAGTTCAAGATAAATTAGATTTAGCAAACTGTCCAAAGCCTCTTTCAGCTCCTGAAACCATCTAACTCTGTGACAGTAAAGCCCCTTCTACTGCCTTTACTATGCAAATGCTGCTTTTAGCATTTTAGAAGGCAAGCTGGAATATTTTGAGTGGCTTAGAGATTTTTTTTAATGTCTTTAACTGCAAATTTCTTATGAAGAATATTATCATGTCATTTTCTTGCAGGGAAATCCCATACTGAAATGACACAATGTATTGAAAGACTGCATCCACTGCCCAAGTTTCCTTTTTCTGCCATCAGAGATCCCTGCAAAAATTGCTGGGCTAGTCTCAGAGGTGAGGTAATAACAGACAACTAGGGGAGTTCAGAGAACATCCCAGCGTGGGATGTATGCCAACCTGGTCCAAAAAGCAAATGTATTAAACTCCCCCAAATTCCAGGTAAAGGGGAAAAAAACCCCAGTTCTGTCTCTGACTCCCATCCCAATCTACTGCTAGTGAATGAGACAGATTGTTTATGGTTCCACACAACAGGAGTCTAATTTGGAACAAGGTGCTATTGAACAAAAGGCAATCGACAATTATGCAATTAACAGAAAATGTGATTTACCTAATCCACAACAAAACAAAGTGGAGTAAAAGTATGGAGTTGTTGATGGCCCCATGGAGCACTGGCTTTTTAGTACTCAGGAGATACTTATTAAAAGAAGCTGCAAAAATAAACCCTTTCAAAGAAGACAAATTGGATGTGTTCTGTTCAGCTGGGGATACTGATGGGACACAGCATATGCTTAATTTATTAAGTTAGTTTCCTTTTGTGAAAGGAATTTGAATATTCCTGTTAATATTTTGCCAAGACTTTTTTTTCCTTTATTGAAAAAGGAACTGGACATTATTCCAAGAGGACATGCAAGGTAAAATACAGAATATAGAACCCTTAGAAGTAAATAAAATGATCTAATTGGACCAGAAAAATAAAATAAAAGAAAAAAAAGAGCAGTCAACTTTTAAGTGTATTTACATGTTTAATATTAATGAAAGCATATTTACTAAAATGGATGTTAATGATGTTTACATGCTAAGTACAGTTTTAATGTTCTGAGAGGAGTGACACACACAAATAAATATGTCTAATATTAAACATATATGAATAGTGGGGTAAAGTTGCAAGTGGTAGATTTTAATCAAGACCAGAGAGAAGAACATATCCCCAGAAGGTTCTGATTTGTTGAATTCCCTTTTCATCTTTTCCCAGTTCCACTCAGTATTTCATACAAACCTTTGATTTTCATAGATGAAATAGTATTATATTGATAAATCAATGCACGTAAATGGTTCTGAATATCAACAAAAATCCTGAGCTATACCAACCCATGATGAATTCACATAATTCACATCTTTGGTGTATTCAGAGAGCATTTCCAGGGATTCTCAGGAACTCACCTTTCCAACTGCTGAAAGGCAGACCTGGAGCTCTGGCAGTGTGCAGAGCCCACCTCTGTGGATTATGTCACATTAGTGCCCATGACACAAGGGAAAGGAACTCAGTGACAGAAGGTATCTTGCATTTTTAATTACATCATTGAATTCTCTTGGTTTTGTAGCATCACAGTCTCTCTTGAACACAAAAATTGAGCATGGAACCACAGCGTCAGCCTTAATGTAGTTTTACTCCTGAATAAATACATGATTTTCCTAGTTCATGCAATTCCTTTTTCAATTTCTTGATAATTAATATGTTTCTTTAGAAGCTGGTAATCAAAATGAGGTTTATGCAACAAAATGTCATGAAAATGAATAATTTGTTTTGGTGTATTTGTCCCTCTGTAAAGAAAGAAAATGGAACCAATTCTTTTGTTTGCGGTGTAGCAAAATGACATAGATGTTACATCATTCACTTGTTTTTTGAGAAGTAATAAGGCCACAGAAAAAGCTGGAGCAGCATGAACTTTTTTTCCTTTAGGGTTGACTACATTAAGACACTTACTGCAAGAAGGGACAGTAATGATCCAGTCAGTACTTATCAGGACAAAATTAGTAATGATATATAATCCCAGTGGTTTAAAAGTAAGGAGCTCCAGTTCTAACAAAAGTCCTGGTAATGCCTTGGTTTAAAGTCTGAGCGAAATCTGTGTGTGTAACCCTCCGAAACAGCTTAGTATTAAAAAAACCAAACCCAAAACTCACCCAGAATAGAAAAAATTAAAAAATAATAATAATAATAAAAATTAAATAAAAAAAAAAAAAAAAAGAAAATAAAAAACCAAACAAACCTAGAAATCTGGACCAGAACCAACTTTTAGTGTTCAATATCCAGATATCAACGTTTAGATACTGGAGATCTCTGTACGGTTCTGAAGAATTGATCAACAGGAAAACTGTTGAGAAAGGTTAAAAACCCAGTAAATTGTAAACTGTAGGGTTCTCCCCCCCCCCCAAGTTCTAATGATGTAGAAGCCGCATAATAATCTCCCTGTGAACCATAAACATAATAAAAGCTGGGGCCATTTCTAACATAATCTCTATCAGCAAGATGCCAGCGCTTTTCCAGATTTCCTAACTGGTCCCTGCTAATTCCATGCCAAAACTAGCAGTGGATTTCTTCCTTTTAATCTCCCCTAATGCCTTATTCGATTATTGTCACTGCTCTCCGGCCGCGCTCCGTCCCCCGGCCTCTGATTCCCGCCCGCAGTCGGATGCGGCTGGCGGAGCGCGCAGCGCGCCCGTGCCCGCGGGCAGAGCCCGGCCCGGCAGCGGAGCCGGCCCCGCTCCGCCACCGCCCCGCCGGCCCGAGGATGAGCGCCCGCTCCGGCTCCAGCCGACGGCTCTGAGGGCACCGGAGAGGCCCCGCACACACCCGCGGCATGGCTCTGCTGCTCGCCTGGGCTTGTGTGGCTGTGAGGTGAGTGAGAGCCCGCCGCGGGCCGGCCCCGAGGGCCCCGCAGGGCGGCCCGGCCGCTCCGCGCTGCCCGGGCCGCGCCGCTCAGCGCGACTCGCCTCTCCCGCAGCCTGGGCACGGCGCTGGGGGACCAGGGCGACGGCGCGGACCTCTACTCGGAAAACATCACTCGGATCCTCGACAAGTTGTTGGACGGCTACGACAACAGGCTTCGACCGGGATTTGGAGGTAGCGGGGAAGCGCCGTCCCCTCGGGGAGCCGGCGGGTGGGGCAGGGCGGGCGGCAGCGCCCCGGCTGCCCGGGCGGGAGCGGCTCGTCCCGAGCCGGGGCAGGAGGGAGGCGGCGGGGCAGGAGGGAGGCGGCGGGTCCCCCAAAGCGGCCGCACAGCAGCACAGTTGCCCGAGTCCCCCAAAGCGGCCGCAGAGCAGCACAGTTGCCCGAGTCCCCCAAAGCGGCCGCACAGCAGCACAGTTGCCCGGTCCCCCAAAGCGGCCGCACAGCAGCACAGTTGCCCGAGTCCCCCAAAGCGGCCGCAAGCAGCACAGTTGCCCGAGTCCCCCAAAGCGGCCGCAGAGCAGCACAGTTGCCCGTGCTCCGCAGCCCCCGGGTGTTGCGGGGTGTCTCCGGTGCCCTCGAACCGGGGCGCGCCGCAGCGCCGGCCCCGCTCCTCTCCCAGCCGCTCTCCGTGTCCCGCAGGCGCCGTGACCGAAGTCAAGACGGACATCTACGTGACCAGCTTCGGGCCGGTGTCCGACGTGGAGATGGTAAGGGTCCCGCTCGCCGCCCCTGCTCTGTTTTCCCGGGATTCATTACGGCGGCATCTGAGTTGACCGTCATTAAAGCAGATTACGAGGCTTAATCTCTTTGACAATCTCTAGGGCCCAGCAGAGCAGTTGGGCCAGAGCTGCATACAGCTATTTCCCGGGCGCGCCAGGCGGGCTGGGCGCACGCAGCCCGGTGAGCGCACGGGCCGCGGGCACTGCTGCCCCGTCCGCCCTGGGAGGAGGATGCTGAGCGCCCGCGTCCCAGCGCGGCTTCGTGCAACGCGGCCTGGTAGGAGGCAGCCCAATGAGCAGCTGCAGGGGAATGGTGCCGCTGCTGGCACCGCTGCCCCTGGTCCTGCTGGGTGCCCCCACATTCAGGCAGCTGCACACTTGGGGAACTCTGACAACTACAGCAGAAGCCCCCAGACACACGTTAACTCATGGAAGTGAGGATGGCATTGATGTTCTCATTCTAGAGATTGACTTGTGCTGCTGTTTTTGCCTTTGCACTGCTCTGACATCAGCTCCCCTGAGCCTGCTGTCCAGTTTGCAGGCCAGGAACTGTAGGCTCCAAGTACTACCAAAGGTTTTCCACTGCTTTTCATCAGCCAGTCAATGAGAAGGCATAACCTTGCATTCTTTCAAAATTTGTCCTTGGCCAGGTTTAGCTCCATTTCCTAAGCAACTTCGGCAGAGAGTTCTTTTCTGAAGACTTGTGAAAATATTGCTAAGAATTCTTGGAAAAAAGTCCCATCAATTAATATTAACTTGACACCATAATCCTACTGTGATGTGACTCTCATCAGTCCTTACTTTGTGAATATCCAAAGGAAGCTGCAGAAGAGTCACTGAGCATGTCTTTTTGTTTCTGGCAATTAAACATTGATAGTTTGGTCTTGCACTTTGAAAAGCAGACATTTGTATTTCCTTAGACCTCAGTCACTTTGAATTAAATTATTATCTAAGAGAGTACAATGAAGGTTGTTTTGTTTTTTTTTTCCTTACTCATGTCAAATTATCTGTTCACTGATTCAATTGTAACTATTTTTCAAATAATAAGAAAATAGGATATGTTTTCATGGATAACTTTTTTTAGTAACTACTTAATGATAATAGGATTGAGTGTTTAAGCAGTAAATGAAATGCCATTGACATGTGTGTTAGGTTGTCTCATGGAGTTACTGTCCCCACAGCCACCTGGGACTGCTGACCCCCACAGAGAAGCCAACCCCTATTTTTTTTCCATAGGAATACACAATGGATGTCTTCTTTCGTCAGACGTGGACTGATGAGAGGTTGAAGTTTAGTGGGCCAACTGAAATTTTGAGACTGAACAATTTAATGGTCAGTAAAATTTGGACACCAGACACATTTTTTAGAAATGGAAAAAAATCAATTGCTCACAATATGACAACTCCTAACAAACTTTTCAGAATTATGCAGAATGGAACTATTCTTTACACAATGAGGTGAGAGCTTGTTCTGCTTCTGGTTGACCTGTATTTTTGATTCTATTAGCATTTTCCTGCATACCATGTTTTTTCATTATCTACAACTCTGTATTCTAGGCTAACCATTAATGCTGATTGTCCTATGCGCCTGGTGAACTTCCCAATGGATGGACATGCTTGTCCACTGAAATTTGGAAGCTGTAAGTTTTTCTGTATCTTTCAGTTTGTTAAAGTAACACATTTGGTCAGAAGATCCTAAGATATCACTTAGTGTCATAGCTGAAATTTTAAGTTGTATTTTTATACTAGAATTTTACTTTTTTCTCTGAGACTCAGACCATTCATATGGACATAGATTTATTCCTTGAAGGGTGACAGTTGGAGCATGTTTTATTGTTTATTGTTCTTACACTTCTGGTAGTCAAAGTTGATCCTTCAATAAATCATAAAGCCTCTGCTACATTTCCTATATTACTTATAATTCTGAAAACATGTAGTCTGTGGTAATCAATTTTGAAAATATTTAGTTGAGCTGTGCTAATCTATGTATATGTTTTACAGAAAATTAAGAAGCAAAAGCTAGTTCCTCTCAGGTCCCTCCTCGGCCATTCTCTTATTGTTGCTTTTTTTGTTTTGGTTTTTTTTTTTTTTTTTCATTTTGCCATTAGTGAGGTTAAGAACTCACTGGAGCAGGATGCATGATTCTGTGGGCATTTGAGCTACAAAAGGGATTATTCTACTTATTTTTTCAATTGCTTATAAAGTACATAATTGGTAATGGCAATTTTCCCCTCTGTTACTCAGATGCTTATCCAAAAAGTGAAATAATTTATACTTGGAAAAAAGGACCATTACATTCAGTAGAAGTACCACAGGAGTCTTCCAGTCTTCTCCAGTATGACCTCATAGGACAAACTGTATCTAGTGAAACAATTAAATCTAACACAGGTAAGAGGGAACCATGTGGAAATATTACTGTTGTGAAACATCTTGATAATAAATTACACGTTGTTTTTTTTTCATATAGAAAGAAATTAATTATCTTTTGTCGTTTTAAAAAGTAAAACCCTTGGACAGACTCTAACCATTATCTCTTAAAAGACAGGTTTTCAATACAATCTCATCAAAGACAGATTTTTTCATGAGATTCTTAAGAATTCCCACTGCCTCTCCACCCCAGTAAAAACAATACATAAATTGAATATTATTCTGCTCTGTTTCCATAAGGTCACTTTACCTTTTTTTAAGCAGCTTATTTTTATTATGCACTAGGAGGTCTGTGATTTCATCAGAACATATTATGCTGGGTTTAAGCCAATAATGTTTATTCACATGTTGCCAAAATAATGCTGACATACTTGTCTCTTAACAGGTGAATACGTAATCATGACAGTTTATTTCCACTTGCAAAGGAAGATGGGCTACTTCATGATACAGATATACACTCCTTGCATTATGACAGTCATTCTTTCTCAGGTGTCCTTCTGGATTAACAAGGAGTCTGTTCCAGCCAGGACAGTTTTTGGTATGCTGCATTAAGGACTTTGAAAAGCTCAGCATCACATCTGCCATTCATTCATTCCTTCCTTTCATTACTTGTTTGTTCTAGGCGAATATTCACTCCAGCTGCTCTATTTCCATCTGCAGAGGAAAATAGGCTACTATCTCATTCAGACATACATTCCATGCATCATGACTGTAGTCTTGTCTCAAGTTGTGTTTTGGATCAACAAAGAATCTGTTCCAGCAAGAACCGTGGCTGGTATTTGTGTTTTTCCTTCTGTCATTCATGTCATTCACTGTATTGAATCCATTGTATCATCAGAAACTGTAATTTGGGGGATTAAGAAAGGCACCTAGTAGGTTTCAGTCTGCAAAAGTAAATACTAAAGTGAAACCAAATGATAGTCAATTTGCCTGCGAGGGTCAAAATTCTCGACTCAGAATGTTTGGTTAGCCAGAGTTGTTTGTGAAGATTTTCAACATATTTTTGTATGCAGGAAAGGACAGTTTCAAAGTAAATGTCAACCTCTTCACTTTTTAAAGAGGATTTTTTTTTTCCTATGGATTTATTGTCTTGTGAAACCAGTATTAGTTAAAGCTTTAAAAGAAAAAAAAAATTTACATGGAATGGAGTGATTACCTGATACAAAATGTCTCATCTAACACTCATTCTGGAGTGGTCTCTTCTCCTCGGCTACAAAGCTATCTAAACAACTAACAAGGGCTTTAGATGGATAAAGACCAGTGAGATGAATACTATCCCTAGCACAGGTTGAAGTATAATGAGGAAGATGTATCCATACTGCTTGTCAGGGCCTTTATTTTTCTTTCCAGTGGTTTGAATTAAGGTTCTCAAAGCTTTGAGTCTCCTGGTTCATCTATATATAATGGTTTATACTCCAGATATGATGCTACCTGATTTGGCTTCATGTTGCATCTCTGGACTGTGGAGTTACATCCTCTACATTTTGAGTAAAACCTACTTGCAACATAGTGGGCATGGAAGGTAACTGTAGCTGCTTGAAGGGAAGTGCAAGTAGGTCTGTAGCCAATTTGGTAATAATTATATAAATACCTAAACACTGGAATAAAAGCTCTTAGGTGTTGTACTTGAGAGTGACATGGACCTGAAAAAACATTTTATGAAAAGAGTAAAATAAACACCTTTCTGTATTGTGGAAAAGAGCGATGTTAGCATTTTAAAAGAGTATTTCAATCCTTATTCCATTTGTATTTCTCCCAAATACAATTTGTATTTGTATTTCTGAATTTGTAGTCCTGGCTCATTCAAAATCCCATGGATTCTGAATACCTTAAACTAAGGAAAAGAAGGCAACTTTCTTATGACAAAAAAAAAAAAAAAAAAAAGATTTCTGGTCTTTTTAAGTGCAAAATACAATTTTAAAATTGAGAAGGTTGAAAATGCATCATATTGCATATACTTGATTTATAAATTTTCATTTTTACTTATAAGTCCCAAAACTAAGTTTGATGGAAGATAAATTAATAGTAGAAGAATAATGATATGTCTAAACCAGTTTCTCAGCACAAAATAATTTAAGGACTGTTTAGCTCCAAAATGGATGCCAGTTATCAGATTTCAGTGTTTGCACTATGTAACATATTCTTCAAAAGTTACCTAGAAATGTTCAAAGTGTAAAGACAAGGGTAAACAATCAGCAGCTTCACAGTTTACCAGCTGTAATTTGGTATTCAGTTTGAGGAAGTAGCTTTCCACAGTGCAGAGCATTTCATCAATATTCACTCCACATTGAGAGAATTCTTATCTATATCTGTAATAGAATAGACTTATTCCTAAGTTAAATTCCTGCTGCAGTAAGTTTTTATTCAGACACAGAATATATCAATTTTATTACTAACTAGCACATGGACAGATTCTAATCTAATCACACGTCATTTCAAAAAGTTCATTCTGGACCTTTGAAATTGAAATACATCTCAGCATAGCTGTATTCGTGTTATAAAACTAGTCTTGCAGATTTGGGAGAGGTAGGGATCCTACACATTTCTATACCATCTCCTATTTGTATTTCATTAAAATGTGTTAAGTAATGACATTGGGATGTAGATAACCTTAGACAGCTGGCAAGCCACAACATGAGGAGTTCAGAGAAACTCTGAAAATAATGTCACCCTGTCTGGATGCTGCAATATGCTATGACACTGCATCCTTTCCTCAGAGCATCACTCATAGCACATTGCTTCATCAACTCAACATGGCCATTGTAAAATGACATTATAACATCTTTTACTTTGCCACCTACCCTTTCCCAACTCCAGAAAATAGGAGAAGAGGATATTCTCCACCTTACTGTCTTTAAATATCCACACTTTTTATATACTAGCAGGCATAATTATAAGTAAATATGAGTCACAGAGGCTTGCATGTAAATGACTGAGTTTGTTCTTGCATTTTTGCTTGTATCAGGCAGCAGTAGGAAGTAAGTATATTTCCTACATTATTAATGCTGTACACTCCAACACAGAAAGAATAAATTCATGAATTCATGTGAAGAACACCATGGGGCCCATGAGCTACATGACCAGATTTGCTCTGTGAAAATAGATAAGCAGCTCTAGAGAAGTAGCTTTTCTGTCCTTCCCTATCTGTAACTACGGGTGCTTTCAAATCAGCATACTCTTAGTGAATCTTAAAAAATGTATCCAGTGATTAAAGACAACAGCTCAGGGGACCAAAGCGTTATTACTTGAAATGTTTGGATCAGGCTCCAACTGTTTGTAATGTAGAATTTGACTGATTAATGAGCCTTCTGTAAGCCATGGTCTGTCTTGTACAACAACAGGAGAAAGGGAGGATCATTGTTGGGGAAAGACAATATGTGAATCCAGCCAAACATTCCGCTTACTAACCCCCCAAGGAAAATCTCTTTTGTATTTTGAGCCTGGATTTTGTTATAGCCATTTTTATCACAATTCTAAGAAGTTGCACCACGTAGAAGGTTATTATCTTACCTTTCAGTCTACTCAATGCATTAAGGAAGTTTTTCCAGACCTTTAAGATGCTGAATCCAGTATACATGAGTTCTTTAAGGATAAAAAATATTTAGGAGTCTTGTTGGTTAGCTGGGATGTAGGATGGCATAGCTAAAATCTGAAAGGGTGTTGTGCTTTGAATTTTTTACATATATACGAATTTAAGAGTAGCAGGGCTTTTAGCAGGGCTGAAGCAAAGTTCTAATGCCCCCATCCCTTCTCTGGTTTTCAAGGAATCACCACCGTTCTCACGATGACCACTTTAAGCATCAGCGCTCGCCATTCTCTGCCCAAGGTGTCCTATGCCACCGCCATGGACTGGTTCATAGCTGTGTGCTTTGCCTTTGTCTTCTCTGCACTTATTGAGTTTGCAGCTGTCAACTACTTCACCAATCTGCAGGCTCAGAGAGCGATGAGGAAGGCAGCCAGGGCAGCAGCACTGGCAGCAGCACTATCGGCAGCCACTGTACCGGCAGAGGACGAGATTGTCTCGGTAATTGCTTGCTTTTCTGATAATAAGCATCATATAGGAACAGGCAGCTGAAGTAGTGAATGCAAAACAATATTAAAGTGATCTTAACCTGAAAGAGATTATGTAACCAGATTGGGTCTATTTATCAAAGACATTGTTCTGATTACAGAAAATGAAAATACTTCATTTATTTGTAGTGTTTATTTAAATTTGCAGTATGATTTTCCAGAGAGATGTTTATTTGGCAAGATATTTAAGGAAAGCTGTTAGACTGTTATCCATAATACTTCTCTTGAGCAATGCTGTAGGCAGTGTGGTCAGGCAGCTGTGGTTCCAGTAAGTCTGCAGAATTTGTGGGACAGTGTGCAATGGAATGAACACGTGCATTGGCCAGATGATTATGGGATCACTGTAGTACAAGGGTACAGACCATAAGTGAGTCATTGGTAATTAGCCTTTACATAAACTTGGCATCTGTTATCTTTAGGAAATCTGTGTTGGTGGAAGCTTGGGAAAAAAAAAAACCCCTATAAATGAAAGATAGATTTTGGTACACGTGAAAGACAGGAACTCTTTCTAGTATCAAAATAACTGTGTCCAAATTGCTTGCTAATTTTACTCTGTAAATTTCATGCTAAGTCGTGAATGCTGTCTCACAACATATGTTAATATATTTATCATTGTGGCCTTCCTGTTTCAAGATCAGTTTTACTACCATCATGATTTCTATTTTTAGAGAAATAACAGAATTTGAAGGATATTTTGCAAAATGTCTGAATCTGTATTTGAATAAGGAATCTGTAATTGAATAAGGAAGACAATCTAAGAGGTTCCCATATCAAGGCAACACCTTACCCACCATATAGTAATTTTTCCACATTTGCTGATAAATAGCAGTTAAAGTTACAACATTTACATACTTTCAAACTATTAAAATCATAATTGATGAGTTATGCTGACTCTTTTTTGGAGGACAAGCTATCAGAAAAAAATACCTTGGCTTTATATAGCATGGAGAAAATATTGATAGCTACTACATCTTGAAGAGGCACAACAGCTTGGACCTGTCCTTTACACCCTTCTTTATTCAAGTTTGAGTTAATCATTAGAAGGTTTACTAGAAAGAAAAAAACCCCAAACGAAAAATACTGCTTTCGTTTCCACTGAAGTCCCTGTTGAGCAACATGAAAACTGTTAGGCTGACTCTGCACGTGCTGCTGGTGCATTCACAGCCACTGCTGCCACCCCCGTCACATTCCCAATCTCAGGAAAACAACTGTTCCAAAAAATAATCTTCTGCTTCTGCCCAGATAAGCTAAGAGCTTGTTCCTGATGATAGGGCTCCTCCAGATTTACATGGTCTATGAATCACAGCAGACCAAGCTAAGCACCAAATATAAAATTTGTGTTGAATTAATGAATAAAAGATAAAGAAGTTAAAAGACTCAAATTTCTTATCAAGGTCTCCAGCCATAAACAAGCATAGAGCAAACAGAAGATGCTCCTTCCTCTTTTGTAAAAATTATCTTGTTAGGTTTTCCAAGTAAAAACCAGCAAAAAAAAAATTAAAAAAAATCTAGGAATAAAATAAATAAAATACCCATCTAGGAAGCACCCTACAACAATCTGTTCAAGAACATTATTTATGTGTAGCTGACAGCATACAGATTTAGAAGAGTAGCAAATCCCATAACATTTATGCCCCAAAGTAAACTTGGTCTCTAAAGCAGCCCACAATGTTCACAAAATTCTACAGACCTGATCTTGCTCAAAGCAAACAGACATTTTCAAGACCTGTACATCCACTGCTTTTTTTCTCCCAGGATCAGTTCTCTATGAGAACTGCACTAACAGAAAGAGCAAACTCAGTGAGCTCCTAAAAAGGAAGGGTACTTAAAACTGAAGGCAAGATGATGTAGTCAAAAAGGCTTCTAGAAGAATTAGCTATTGGATTTAAAAGGTTCCCTTCCAGAAGGGCATTCTGGGAAAAAGGAATGATTACAGGATAAGAGATTTTAAGAAGCTTTTCTTTTTTCATTCCTTTGTATTTTTTTCCCTTTGGTAGAGATAAGGGGGAAGGAACTTCCATACTTTGTCTCAGTGATAGATATACTGCAGTCAGTGATCTCTGAAGCAGACCTGAAGTGTCTAATTTGAATGCTAACAGTGGATTTCACACAGGCTGATTGCATGTGTGTGTGACCATTTCCTCAGGACTGTTGTTCTCACTGAGCCTCGTGCTGCTATAGCTACATCCCTGGTCCTAGGGCAGTTATTTTTAAGTAAGGCACACAGCATAATACCCAGTTTCTTTCTTAATGCAGATTTAGGAAGTCCTTTCTGAGGTCCCAATTTACTCTTTGTTTCCCTGTATTCCCCAACTTGTTCCAATTGTTTGCCTCTAAATCCTTTCAACTCTTTTCTTTCTGGATTTTTCTCTCTTTTTTTTTCCTTTGATTGGTACAGTGCCCAATTCTTATTCGTTACCTTCCTGATAATTTATCTTACTCTCCTGCTCTTCTTTTTGTCTTTTCTCATTTTCTTCATCTCCCTTCTAAAAGTATTGTTTTCCAAGTCACTAGAAGTAAAAGCTTAAGAGAATCTATGTCATACGTTATTTTTAACAGTCTACTTTATTTGATTTTAAAATCATCTTTTTCTTCTCTCATACCCTGTACTTAGGTGCCTTTTCCTTTCTAATCTATGTTTTTTTTTCTTTTTAACTTCATTTTACTCTTTTAGATAGCATAGTAAAATTTTCCATCTATTTTGTGATTGCAATACTTTTATGTGTGATTTTTCAATACATAAAAGTTGTTAGAATTTTAGGTATAGGAGGAAGAGTAGCAAACTGTGTCAAAAATCCTGTCTTTTTGCATTTTTAGAAGTCAGCTGATATTTTTTCATGAGGATTTAAAGGTTTACTTGGTTTCAGAGAGTCAGTTTCTAAAAGGAAAGTCAAATGAATTTTTACAACTATTCAACTTCCAGTGGAACTCTGCTACCAGCAGCAACATTAAGAATAACACACAGACTATATGTTTTTAATGATCTATTATTTTAACTTGCCTGAAGAAGGGCTAAAGGGAATCATGGTGGGAATAACCTTAGGATGTCTGAGCTAGTACTTTTTGGATGACAGGTAGACCCAGTACTGCACAAGAGAAGCCCAGGGAGTCTGGTATAAAGGGGTTTGGTATAAATGAAAATAGAAGAGTTACAAAACAGCCAGTTAGAAACTTCTCCTACTTGAGCGAGGGCCTAAAATAAAGATAAACGTATCTACAGAATATATTATTTTTAAAAAAAAATCCAGATTAAATGTTTATTGGAAAAGAATAAAAAAAAAAATTAAATATTATCAAGCAGCCTTCTTTCCCCTTCAGTCTAGTTAGTTTTATTTAAAATTATTTATTCAATAATTATTCAAAAATCTAAAATCTCTCCCACAGGTTTTTATAATGTAGCCAAAAAACCTGTACACTCAGAAAAGAAATATGTCAGAAGGCCAAATTCTGCTCTACTGTAGAATGACAGTAGGAGAAAATGCTGCAGCCACTGAACTGTGGTGTGTTCAGTAAGAGAGATGAGGCTGTGCCTGTGTGCTCAGCAGAGAGCTGAGAGCCCAGCAGGCCTGGGCTGGCTCCAGGAAAGCCTCTCTATTTACCTCAGTTAACTGAGAGCAGAATTTGGCTTGCTCTCTTCATCAGCTGCAGGCAATCCCTGTGTGAAACACAAAACTATGGGTGTTCCTCTGCAGAACACAATGGCAGCAAGCTGAGTATTCATCTGGACCCTGACACAAACCTGTTCTTACGCATATGGTGGCCAAGCTGGTTTTAGCATGTCAAAACCAAACATCTTATACATATAGAAAACCAGGATGGCATTTAGCTTTTAAATCCATTTCAAATGTATATTTTCTATGACAGTTGCACTGTTTCTTCTTGATGACTTTCTTTTCCTAGGGAGATCCCTGTCTGGCAGTTGCAGGGGAAGGGAATTGTGTGGAGCACACCATGTGCATTAATGCTTTGTGGGATGGTCAGAGAGTTACCCCAAAAGACCCTTTCCATGTGAGAGGCTACACGTAAAAGACAAAAGATTAGCACCCTGTAGCAGCTTGATTAGTTGTGTTCTAAAAGACCTCATGTTTTAACAGAAATCAGCTCAGAGGGGTGAAATACCTCTGGGAGAGCTTTCTTCTCCCTCCCATGAGTTTCAATACAGGGCTTGGGCAGGAAAGGGTTCTTGTTCTCTTTAACAACCCTGGCCAACTGCAGAGCAGCCATATGTCACTGGTATAGAGGATTTACATAAAGGAATATATGGAGTATGTTTAATGAGTATCTTGGTGTAACAGAATACTTCTATGTGGATCATCAGCCACCCTTTAGGTATCATCCTAGAAACAGCTATATGCTTTAAGGTCTTGACTGAGAGCACTGAGGCCTAATCCCAGTGCTTTTTCTGCAGGAAGGTAGTGAGAACAAAATAAAGTAAATTTAATTTTAGGGAAAAAAACATATGGACAGACACTGATAGATTTAAGAGCCAAATGTGGCTTTGAAAATTTAAATCTGTTTAATGTAAAAACATATTTTGACAGCAGAGAGCCTCTGTGCCAACTGTATGTTTTTTCTAGCATGCTACAAATAAACGTTAGGAAGAATCTCTACCGTAGCTCATTCCCCTTGAAAAGAGAATGACCAGGGTTCCAGTCTCTGCTCTCCTTACTGCATATCTGGTTTATATGACAGCAATTTTCTTACAATGGGCATTGGGTACTTTTCAGTTGTGCTTCCTGCCTATATAGATCTTTAGATTTTTCCATGCAAAGTAAAAGAGCTTTGAAGTAATAAGGTAACAGCTTCTCCCCTTATTCACCCCCACCTGATGTTTAGGCTATATTCTGAGAGAAGTGAATTTCACTTCCTGGAGGTTAAGAAATAATTTGAACATGGTTTTCCCATGCTCCAAGTGAGTAATGAGACCTAAGTGATTTAACCCTTTTACTAGGGTAAAAAATCATGAAAACAAGTCTGCATGTTTTTCCTCGTAGCAAAGGTAACTGAAAATTCCTAAAGAGATGCCTAAAGCTCGGGCTATGACTTCTAAACTATGTTCAGCTTTTGATTATGCAGGACACTGTTTATATATATAAACACATTATTTGCAATAGACATTTTTTAAATCAGATCCCACAGATGAGACATTCAGAGAAGTGTCCAAATTAGGGTTTATAATGAATCTCTGCCATGAGATGGGTACTGAAACAGCACAGGACTGTCTTGAATGAGGTTCCTTAGTACATGGCTAAAAGATGATATTGCATACTGTAATGAACTTTCCTGCTAGAAGAAGCTGCATATGGATTGTTCAATAGCCAAGGAGAGTTTTTAAAGATCCCACTGGTAGATGTAGGGACTAAACCATGTTTATCTCCCCCTTTGGGAGATAAGTCACTAGCATGTGCTGTTATGTCTGTAATGGTTGAAATTACTCAAACTGTATCTACTAATGAACAGAGGCAAAAAATGTTATATATTTAGGCATTCTGCCTTTTACAGACACTAAGTTCTGTTTCTAGGTTGGTTTGTGTGTATGTGTTTTGATTTAAGGAAAGTTCAGTGCCTTTATCAAAGAAATTATGAAGAAAAGAAGAAATAACACATTTTTATCTAAACTTTTAGAGCTTATTCTCATGAACCTCTTTTTACGGCATTGCTAGCAGGAAAAAGAGATGTGAGTAAAAGAGAGCTAAGGAAGGACATACAGATAGATATTCATTTGTTTAAAGTTAGCCAGTATCTGGGTTGCATATATAAGAGACTCATGTTACTGTTAGATCATAAACTAAACTGATAGAGAGAATATGCATTTGCAGTACAAAGCAACAGAGAAGAGAATTCTACAAATATGAATTACAGAAATCTCTTGAGGGAAAGAAACATAAGAACAAAGTGCATTCATAAATCACAGTTAGTATGTACCAAAAGAATCAGAAAGAGCAGACAAAGAATTCTGTTTACTCCAAGGTTATGTATGCTGTAGATTTTTAGATCTGTAAGGCAAGAAATTGGGTGAAAGCCTCCTGAGATATTCTGAGTGTGAGCAA
This sequence comes from Sitta carolinensis, assembly GCA_032173965.1. Lineage (NCBI taxonomy): Eukaryota > Metazoa > Chordata > Aves > Passeriformes > Sittidae > Sitta > Sitta carolinensis. The sequence goes on along the minus strand of CM063294.1, from coordinate 6,819,764 downwards.
ATCCTAGTGATATTGAGGAGAGCTGTGAGGGAACAGAGCTTTATATACAGGATGAGAGTGCTTTGTGAGCTTTCCAGGGGATGAGATAGCTTGGCTGCAAAAGCTTGATAAAGAAGGTAAACTATGCCTTACAGACCATCTACATACCAGTGTTTGTCTAGTCCAGTGTGGTGGTGTCTCACATTAAACACTGAACTGGCAATCTGTTCTGTGTCACTGCCTACTCACAGAGCTGTAAGTTTAATTGCCTGATGGGACTAACATTCCACATGAGTGCAAGAGTACTCCTCTGAATCAAGGTTCAGTAACTTAAGAAAATCCATTATTTCCTTATGACACAGTGTGCCATGCCTCAGGCTTCTTGTTCTTGCTACTTGTAAAACAGTCTGTACTTGAGTGATTGGCTCTGTGAGCTATGCAAAATAGGCTATCCATTTCCATTTTCTCTCTATGTTTTGTTAACAATTCATGATGTTATTATATGTAATCTTTGTCAAAAGGAGAAGTTAAATCTAGATATAGTAGACAAATTACTGTAGCTGCTGTTCAGAACAACTGTAATAAGAAATTATATGGTCTCCTCACTGCCTCCTCTTCTTGGCTCAGCAATGAATTCCAATGAGAAATATGAGTTGTGGTTCTGGGGCAGCAATCTGGACTACAAACAACTCCCATACTGAGAAACATCCTCATTACACATCTGAGATAAATTTAGATTTAGAATTCCATATCCTGAGTAGGGATTTAGAAGAAAATAGACTTGACCCTGAGTTCTCTGTTATAGGGACACAGGATTGTTAAAGACAGGGTAAAGAACTACTCAGGGTTCTTCTTGAGATGAAATCACATTGAGATAATCCTCCTAGTTTAGGAATCCTCCTTCTACCGGAATAAGATTTAATAAATATAAATAAAATAATGACCAGGATTACACTTTTCCAAGTGCCTATTCAAATGATCACAAAGATTTTACTACCTCCATATTCTAAATATGTTCAGTACTAAACATCATCCAAAGGTCATATGCTACATCTGTTCTTCTTACTCTTAACTTCATCACCTCAGCACTGTAATTCCTGATTCATGCTTGAATAATCCTGAGTAGAATTTGACCCACCTTATACCAGAATATTGTAGATAAAAAATGGCCAAGATTCACCTTAACACTTGTGTTTTTAGGAGCCACATAGTCTCCACAAAAGGTAAATTGAAAACCAGGAAAAACCTTACAACTTGTACAGAGCTGTTCGAAGCAGGGCATGCAGGCAAGATGGAAAAGCAGTTGAGTGAAAGCAGGACAGCCAGCTCAGCCAGCCAGTCTGTTTATAGAGTGGGATTATTATTATGATTAGTGCAAGTGGACATGGATAACCCTCTTTCTGTTTCTGTGACACATCTGTAGATCATCCTCCGTTTAAATCTGTTGCTTGCTGTGTTACTGGAAAATACAAAACTAAACATCTGCGTTCCAGATAGACACAGGGCAGCAATGCTCTTTAATACCCATTCAGAACATGACACCAGGCATATAATGTATAGAGGACAAATTGGAAGTGATGAGTGGTTGTAAGGGAAGAGAAAGGATAAGGGAACTACATAAATACATACAGGAAAAGTACCTTTCTCCTTCTGAAGTAAGATGATGTTCTTGTCACCTTTTATTCAGACTAAAATCAGCTGTGAGGAATCCATCTCTCCCTAATTTTGGATAGCAGTCCATTAATTCATGAATGGAACTTGGCATCCTGTTGTAGAAATGTCACTTGTTCAGATTCTCTGACAGTAGCAATGATTTCTGGAAGGATAATTCCTCTTACAACTATTTTAAGTCACCCAGGAGACACCTGTTGTACTAGGTTAGTCTGTTGCCTAGAAATTGTGTTCCAAGTACAAGAGTGGGCAATATATTTCAGAAAATGCTTCCTTTCCTTTTAGTGACTCAATAATTTATCTGATTGACTAAAATCTGTTCCCATTCTTAGAAATCCTGCAAGATAAATCCCAAAAATGCTGACAGCAAGCTACATTTAAGTGAATGGTTGTCATTAAATCGCTCTCAATGAATGACTATGGAAATTTCCTATCTAATAGCACTTTTCTACCTTAAAATCATTCCAACGTTATTCTTTAATTTTGTTATAGATGTATGTGCTGTTATATTGGGAGTTATTTACATTGTCCAAGACCTCCCTCATCTGCTTCAGTCATTTGGTCATCTCTTTCTGCTGACCAAAAAAAGCTCTGTATTCAAATGCAAGAACATCTGTGTATGTTGTGTGATTTTGTGCACAAGATTTTTCATCAGTATTCTGGGAAATGAGCTTTATGGACAAAGTTTTAGGCTTAAGCTCCATATTAACAGAACACTACAGTACTTCATCTCAAAACAAACAACAAACTAACAAAGTCACTCTCAGCATCCTTCTGTATTTTCTCAGCTATTAGATGAATCTTGCAGCTGCTGCCGTGCATCCACTAATGGCCATCCTGGGATATGGCAGTAGCAGCAAGGTTTTTGAATATTTCCTCCTGTTTGATACTGCTGTGAAAGAGGGTAATCAATATCCACCAGAGCAGGCTTAGAGCCTGTGGTAGATCCTATTGCTAAGTCATTTCTGGAAGGAAGAACTCTATTGCTGCACTTTTGTGAAAGTAAAATAATGGCAGTGTGGCCCCAAATAAAACAGATTTGCAAAATGAATACAAATGTTAGCCTAGTAACTAAGAGGTAAGCTCTACATGTCCCTGACTTCTGGCTGAATTTTCATAAGAGTTTTAATACAGCTTTCTGAAGAGTAATCAGAGCTGGCTGTGAATACTGCACAACATATGGGAGTAATTTGGTTTCATTTCACCATAAATGAAAATAAAAATAGTCCCATTACAGTTAAGTATATTTGTCTTCAGTTGTATGCATGGAAGTGCTGTGGGAATTATGAGATATATTTAAAAATGAAATTTTATCCTAGAAAAAACAAGACGACCACTTAGCATTCATGTCTTCAGCAGCTGTAAAGTTAGTGCACTGCCTTTTGTGCAGCAGTTCTCTAGTTCTTGCATGGCTGCTTGACTCCATTCAGTGTTTACCAAAGTCATCAATGGGTTCAGCCAGGGAGGACTGCACCTGAGCCAGCCTGAGTTGCTGTACTGTTTAATCTTGATCCATATCTAACAAACTTGTTGGTTATACCAACCTACTGCAATTTAGATACACTATTACCTATTCTTCCTTTTAGCTCCATCTTTTCCTTTTTTTTTTCCTTTCCTGGAGCTTCAACTTATCACAATGTTAAAAATATGAAAAACACATATTCTTTCATGGCTTTACAACAAAGCTTTAGGCCATAAATATATATCCTTCTGTAGATACATTAGTTTTATGATTTTCTGAGATTGCACTATAGCAGAGAAGCAACAATAAAACCAGAAAGTTAAGTTAAAAGGTGGAAAGAAGTCTAAAGATCACAAAACCTAAGACTCCGCATCCAAATATCACCTTTTTATTTCTTCTTTTTTTCTTTCACAGCATTCTGACTCCAACTCTAACCTGAAGAAGCGAGTAAACTCCATAACATCTCAGGCAGAGCAGTCTCCTGAGCCCAGCATAATATCAAATACTGCATCCCAGTGTCAGCCTCTGTCTGTTCCTCCACCTGCCCCACCACAACCACCAGCTATTGGAGGCGCGAGTAAAATAGACCAGTATTCCAGGATCCTTTTCCCAGTGGCATTTGCAGGATTCAACCTGGTCTACTGGGTTGTTTATCTTTCCAAGGACACCATGGAAGTGAGTAGTAAATTCTCTGAATACTTGTCTATAGTATGTAATATGTTTACTTGGCCAGCATTAATTTAATTGTTCATTTACTGTTGCAAGTCAGTTCATCAGCCCTTTCTGAGTAATACTAGAATGTTTTCTCAAAAAACCCAGCTGTAGCACTCAGCACAATGCAGAAAGGCTGTTTGAAGAGGGGAAAGGTCAACACCTCTCTAACCCATGCTGCACTGAGCAGAAAATGCTCTGCAAGGCAGCATAGGATGTCATTCTCAGCAAACAAACTGATCTTAAATCTCGTATTTCTTGACCTGTTGTAAGGAATTATAGAAATACCTGCTGAAACAATGAAATGAAAGAGATAGGGACTTTAATATCCTAAGGTTTTCTCAGTAAGCTAGTGCCATAAGTCTCCCCAAAAACTTGTTATATAGTACAAAAGATTAATAACTGCAGTATAAAGTTTGTGAATCAAGGGTCCTTAGTTTTGTACATTTCAATATTATTTTTCTCGTTCTTTCATACAACTGTACTGTCTTATGCAGATAAAGCTGAAAAATCTTTGCTTAAGTTTGTTTGAATCAGGTAGAGAATGGTTATATCTTTAGATATCCATGAGGTCCAGAAGAGACAAGTGCCCTGCAAATTGAGCATGTCTAGAATAATCAGTTGGTAATCAGTCATTAAACTTTAGGTCTTTAATGCTTTAAATCTCTATTTTTCCCCTTTTTTGCCTAAATAAAGTTAATGGTGTTCTATTTCCTTGGTAAAAACATATATTCATTTGCCTTGTTGCTATAGAATTTTGGATCTCACTGTACATTGCAGTCATTATGATTGGTATATTTAGTTTATTTAGGACAGCTAGGGAGATAATGATGGTATTTAGATAGCACCAAATGCACAAAGCGCCTCAATCAATAAAAACAGAGTCTGGGGATCTGCTATGAATGGGGATCAGGCTGTACCTTTATTTCCTAGATTAAAGGTAGAGTAGGCTGAGGGAAACCTTGTGGGCAGCCAAGAGATGTTGCAGTGCTGGGGAAACAAGGCAGTGCTGATCAGCTGACTGGTGGCACCTTACCTCTGCTGGAAGGCTGCTGCTCTACCCGACTCTAATTTTTGCTACCAGTAAGATTTAGAAAATGCTCTGTCTCAGAGATGGAGCTGCCAGCAGCTTCTATGGAATTGAGAAGGCAGGAAGGTGGGAGACACTGTCTCTTACAAATGTTCCTGCAGATATCTCTCAAGAGGTCACAGCTGCCAACTCCTGGCCACTCCAACCCTACCCAGTTCTAAATTTAGCATTTGTGCCAGAGTTACTGATCCTGCTGTTAAAATATTGACAATGTGTGCAAATTACTTATCTCAGTCAGAGGAGGGAGGTATTGAAAAAGCTCATGTCTGATCATGACAACTTCTGTTTAGGGGCCAGCTCCTCAGCTTGCATGGCTTGCCAAATCTCCAGTGATTTCATTAAACCATTCACATTTTGGATCTAGAAATATTTGGAACATACTTGCCATTTCCCTTGATAGTGATGAAATATTTACACTAAACCTCGTATATTAATAATAACATTAGAACCAAGCTTCTAAAATAGTTCCAAAGTCTAGAACTAAGTGCTGACTATAAATATTTTTAAATGCTACTGTGCAAGCTCACAAACGTGCTCAGAAGCTCAGAAATTATGTTCTGTAGTAGCATTACAGAATGACAGAAATCCAGCAAGAAGAGTTAGAAAAGAAAACAATATTGACAGCTGGTGTGTTTTGAATTATGAAGAATATAAACAGTTATGTAAATTTTGACTAAGCTCTTCTTCCTAAATTACATTTCCCCATTTTGTACTCAGTGTTAACTAACTTACTGTTAGTTATATTTATTGTGATATACACTGCTAGGTTTCTAATTCAACTGTTGTATCACCAGTTGTTACTTTCAACAACCAGGATTCTTTTTGCTTTAAAAATATATTAAAAATATGTAAGCTTTTAATTTCAAAGACAGGAGATACACTAATTAGGTGAGCAAAGCATGGTGTGCTTCAAGGGCAGTTAATCTTTGGCTCCCTCAGGCCCAATAGATTTAATGTTGTTACAGTATTATTCAGCTTATTTAATTTTTCAAAAGTGCATTTTGTGCAGTATTTCAGGTATATTAGCTTTTTTCAGTTACTTTTTTTGAGTTCATGGGACTTTTGTTTAAAAAACAAAAGGAGGAAAAAAATCTAATTAACTAATTGAAATAAACAAATTTCCAGTGCACCAGGTCTTGTCGTGCAGCTTTCTAGGATTTTCATTAGTGCAGTTTGGAGTGCAGAACATCCCTCATGTGCTTAAACCAAACAGCTGCCTACTGTCTCTGGAGGTACAAAGAGAATAATCCAGGCATTTCATGAACCTCTCTGTAAAAGCACTGGAATCAAAGGTCATTCTCAACTCCTATCATTATTTTCCGGGCTGACTCTTCTTTGGCTTTGAAGGAAGAGCAAGAACAGTTTTTTATTTCCTGTTCTGGACCCAGAACCTCAGCTGGAATGAGCAGCCTTGTTAGTGTAATGACACAGAGGTGCATGAAATAAGGAGCTCTCTTCTAAGCTGTTCACTTCTAGTTTGGTACACTACTAAGCAATTTTCTTATGGCTTAAAGAATGGTCCATACATTACAGAAATGAAAAACTCATTTTTGTGTATTGTATCTCATAATATTTATGAGAACTTTGGGGACTGAGTGCTTTTCAAAGTGTTTCTTAGATAACTTTTACTCCCCCTCCATTTAATAATTTTCTCTTCAGGTTAATCAACTTTTCTCTTACTATATATGTAAACTTAGGGTATGTAAATTACACAGAATTTTTTTGATTTAGAAGTTTGTATAAAGAAGGTGTTTTTAATAAAATGCATGCCTTTAAACATTTGAATGCTATCATCATAGACTAGTTTGGATTGGAGGGGATCAGCTTGGAGATCATAGAATTCCACCCCCCTCCCATGGCAGTGCCACTTTCCACTAGACCAGCTTGCTCCATGTGACATCCCCATGATTTATACATGGGAAATGGAGCAGGCATATTTCTATGTTTCATGTTCTTCTGTAGGGTACAGCAGTATCTGCCATCCACAAGAAGCTCTACACAGCAACAAACAATACACTTTTGTCTAAATTAGACAAATAGAAAAGTTCTTGAAAGAGGAGCAAACCTTTCTGACAAATGAAGAAAAATATATTCTAGCTTTTTATTTTGTCATACAGCATATTTTGACTTTGTTTTCTGTTTTGAATCTTCCTAAGTCCTTGAGCTGGATACTAATCTATCATAGTGTCATTGGAAGGTGAATTGCACACTTAGTTTATTTTAAAATTTGCTTGATTTATAATGCAAAGAGCCCCTTTTTAAAGGGCTGCAAGTACTACCTTTGCCATATAACTCATAATGCATACACCACTGCCACATCATCTTATGCATCTTGTTTCTAAATTTATCTATCTTAATATTTATATGTAATATTATATTACAGTTTCTCATGTAATGAAACATGGAATGATGGAACGAATCAAACTAGATAAGGAGATGATGTTAAAATTTTGATGATAAAGTCAGAAAAAGAAGCAGAGGCCAGCTTTTATATTTGGGAGCATAGGAAGATACAAAGTCACTGAATGGACCAAAGTTGCTGAGTCCTGGATATTATTTGGATGCAGAGATCACAGGATGGCAGGAGAAGAGTTACATAATAAGTCGAAGATGCTGATGATGTCAGGTGGGAAGAAAAAAAGAACAGAGAAAGAAACAAGCAGGAAAAGTGTTTAGCTTCAGTACATGGATATTATAAAGCTTGTAGTGCATATCATTACATCATTTTTCAGTTTAAACATTGGAAAAATAAAGTTTAGGAGGAACAGTCTGCCATACCTACTTAACAACTCAGTTTTGATGATCCAGGTAATGAGCATCAAATTCTAAGAGGATTCTCCTTGTAATGCAGTTCTATTTTGAGTCTGTTGCATTAGAAATCACGTGGGTTTGTTAGTTAACTCAGTTGTCCTTAACGATGTTTAACAGCCCACAGATGAAACCTCTCCAAACTTTTCTTCCAGTTTTTTGAACCTTCAGCAATGCATTTTCGAAATGACCCACAGTCCAACTGAAGAACAGCTCAAGATTTCAAGGAAATCACTCAAGGGCACAGAGGATTGAAGAGACTTCAAAGGATTTGTCTGTCCACAGGTGCTCTCAGTTTTCAAACAGGGAATATTTATATTGGACATTACCTAGATGCAAACTCTGGACAAATCAAGAGCTGCAAACTGCTTAGTGTTCTAATTAATATTTTCTTAAGATTTCTTACAATGATTCTACTACAAAAGTTCTTGTAAAATTATTCGTTAAATTGTCAAAGGAAAAGAATGTTCATTTGTTGTAAAACATTTGTATACAATTGAATATTGACATTTATATGAAATATCAATAAAAGGGTTTGGGGTTTTTTAATAGAATAAGGATTTCTAAACTCAGGTGATTCTGAACTGCTATAACTTGGCATAGTTTCAGTGAAAATTTAGGAGTTGTACTGATTTACAGCACTTGAAATTACCCAGAATAATATTGGATAGAAATCCTGTGAAAAGGATCTGTAATTCCATCATGTTTTAACCCCTACACATAAAAGATAAGAGATTAGTTCTTATTTTTAATTTAATTTTCATCTTTGAGATGACACTTATAAAGAATGAGATACAAGAATAAAAAGGAAATATAAGCTGTTTTTTCTGTGCTTTAGCTGGTTGGTTACCACAGTGCAACTTTCTTTGTGGAAAGTCTCCATTGAAGTACAACCAGACTAATAACAAGCAATTTCTTGGCAGGATCTAGAAATGGAGGACTGGAATTTCAGGGAGTTTTTAAGGTCTAAAGCTGGATAGACAGAAAAAGGCAGCTACCCATCAGGCTAAATGCAAGCCTCCAGCTCCAGGGAACTTCCTGGAAGCCGGCCTCGATAACTGGCTAAGGAACAGCTTTTTATCAGCTAATTCTATGGAATTGCCTGTAGCAAACTCCCTACAAAAGTACTGCCAGCACATTCATAGTTTAAAGGTAATAATATTTTGCCACTCTCAACTCAGTTACAGAATTTCTTCATTCACCCCTCATCTCCATGATCCTTCTCATGAATGTAATTAGGAAACTTATGCCTAATCAAATCAAACCCAAGACCAAACTATTGCAGCTGTAATGGACATTGGGACGAGTTAGAAGCACACAAAGCAGTTTGATGTGAAGCCAAATAAAAATTAAGGATTCCATCCTATCTTGAAATTTTAGCACAATACCAGAAACATGAAATAATGCACAGATATAGGATATTCAGGGTCTTTTGCTTTGTCTACACAAACATCTTAATCCCTGTGAGAAAATACTTACAGGCTGACTAATTGATGCCAGTAAGTCATCAGCTCTTTTACTGGCACTATAGCCATTTTAACTCTTTGAGGGCCTTCCTCCAGCAGTTTTCCTCCTCCTGTTTCAAGAGCTTTTACTAGTGTGGTAGCTGCAGTGATCACGGGAAATCCTTTTTGTACACCCTGCTCTCTAACTCTAAAGGGCTTAAATGGAACAATTTAAGGATTTGACTCAATAATAAATATTGTTTGTACAGAGCTGTCACATTTGCAATTTGCTTTTTCTGACTGGCTGCAGCCTGACACACTTGGATGTATTTGTAAGTGCATGGAATTCTTTCTTCATTTTGCTTTCAAGCTAAAATTGTGAAAAATTTTCCTATTTTCAGCCTTTATATACTGTTGTAAGAAAATATTAAGCTATTGATGCTGGGCAAGTATTTTATAATTTGTAAATACATCTTATTTTGAAAAAATCAAATTATGCTTTAGGCATCCAGAAGTTAGTTTTTAGAGTAACTATACTCATTCTTGCTTCACTGACTAATTTCTATTTTGAGAACATTAATATCTGTAAGAGTTTCCAGAGTATTTTAAAACCAGTTTATGCACAAAATGAAAATGTTTAAAGCTATGGTAAAACAAGTAACACCAAAGGAGCTAAATTTTGTATCTGGTCTTTGCTTCAAAGAAATCTAAATATTAATTTTACATCAGATGCAGAGATTTACTAAATAGTGACTATTTCCTTGAAATATTGTATTTCAATGTATAAAATGGTGGTAACTTCCCAATTAGGAAGCTGTATCAAGCTTAATCTTTTACAATTCTAAGCATCTTAAAATTGTTTTGGTAGCTCTTGGTATTTAATGACACACTGCAACATGAGCACAAAGACTGCTTATCTTTTTATTCCAAAGAGTTTTTCATGTGGGTATGTCAGAAAAGGGTTGCTTCTCCTCAGCTGTTTTGGTAGGAAGGGAATGTGTATTTTTCCTGTTACATACTTTGTAGAGACACAGCTGTAATCAATAATGTTAATAATGTCAAGTTATATCTTAGAATAAATGTAATTACTTACAATTAATGTCACTTCTTAACAATCCTGGTTATGGTCAAACACTAATCAACCAAGAAAGACAGATAAATAGAAAAAGGTGTTATATATATGTATATATTTCTGTATGCATATATACATATGTATTTCTGTAGAAAATATAAATAATAAATAAATAATACAATAATAAATAATGTACATTTCTTTCCTTAGCACAAATCGAAAGAAAATTAAGGGATCTGAGTTTCTTCCTGTATTTTTGACTGTACTGCAAGAGGAGGAGTGGGAGCTAAAATTGCTCTCCCATGGGAATGCCTCTGAACCAGGGCACTGTGGGGAGAAGATGTGCAATGCCATTGAGCATTGCACTCTGCTGCACGTTATCCAGCACCAATTTACCTTTCTGTGGATCTGCTAGAAAGGATGCTCCGGTTTTAGCCCACACAAAGTGACCAAATGTAGCTTACATTCAGTGTTGGCATGTTCTGATTGATCAGAAGGGCAAAAAACACGATAATTATGAACCAAATTACAGAATTATATCAGAGTAAATTAGAACCTTCCATTACATATAAATCTTTATTATTCTTGATCTGGCTCTACCCCCATTATTTTTTTCATAGTTCCTAAACCAAATGAATGAGACCTCAGCAGTTTTAAGACCTAGAAACTATGCAGTGGCACAGTAGATCAGCCTTGTGATCATCCACTTCTGTGCTCAAAGAACAGTCCTCCCCAGCAGCTAAAACAGGAGCTTCACAAACCCCATCGATGTGAAGAAATTGTCTTGACAAAGGGTACTGTCCAGTGTTTTGATATTTTGATGCTACCTGCCAGGTAACAAACTCAAGGCCTTTCTCTTATATGCAAATGAAATTCAGAGGTGACTTTGTCATTGCTTAGTTCATTACATTCTTGTTTCTCTTCCAGTTCATGACAAGAGCAGCATTCCTCATCTTCCTTCTCCAATGAATTCATTCTTGCAGGATTTTCCACTAATTGGTAATCAATCAAGGCCTTTCAACTCTCTGCATAAATGATGTCTGTCACCTGGCTTTATGGAGAAATCTGGGAAGGAAAAATCCTTATCCACAGTCAGACTGTGTAGGGACTTGAGAAGTAAACGTTGTGTTCTGCATCACTATTTCAGTAAAATCATCCCTCAGCCAGTGCTGGAGTGGTGCTTGTGTACAAACAATAAAGCTCTGCAGCTCATTTCCAGGCAGCAGTTTGATGGAACTCAGGAAAGCATATTGGAAGTAGAAGTTGGTGACAATGCACAAATGAGACACTCATGCTTTGAGATTCAAGTTATAAACCAGAAAGTTTTACCAAGAGAAATGAAAGAATCCAAAGAAACCAAAGCATCTCCACAATTGTAAAGTAGGAAACAGAATTCTATACTTATTGAGTCTTTAAAAACAAACAAAAAACCAAATTCTTATTCCTGCCCAAACTATATGTAATCTTCCAATCACAGTTACGGGAAAAACCCCTAACCCATGCCTTTAATGTAGTTCTATAAAAGTAAGATAATACAAGGCACTGAAGGATCTCATAAACCAAGATTACTTCATAGTAGAATTAGTGATAGGATGCAGGACATACACCTAGAATACTATTCCTGGGATGGTATGCCTTTGATTATGAAGAAATTTAGAGGGTTGTAGCATCTTTGAGACAGCAGTTCCTGCTGTAAATTTAAAAATGAAACACAGAAAATTTACAGGACTCTCAACACCCAGTGCCATCCCCACATAGCAGAGCTAGTGTAAAAATGCAGTAGCCTCCAGAGGAAGAACCCACCGAGGCCAAGAGAGCATGGCAGCTACCCCAGGCTTTGCCAAGATGCAAAATACAGTCAAGGGTGTCTTGGACACTTTGAAAAGGACACAAACTGAATGAACAAAGCACCACAGATGTGCCAGCAACGTAATCTGCTCATTCTATGGGTAAGAGGAAGAGATGTGGACAGTTGTGCACAGCAGTGAGGAATTATGCCCTAGTTCCAGGGAATGGTTATGGCCTGATGTACAGCAGAAGGTCTTCTGCTGCAGACACTCCCTGAGAGGGACCAATTGCCTCACCATGGGTGATGAGCTGCTGCTAGCTGGGACAGCTGGGTCTGTGACTCTCTCATAACTGGGAAATTGAGCAGCCTCAGCTAGTTCAGCCATCAAACCACCTGTCTGAGTCTGCCAAAAAGGTTCTTTTTGTCTTAGAAAGTGTCCAGGAGTGTTCCAGTCCTGTGAAACCAGCTGGTTCACAGATGCCTTGGTTGCTGAGGTTCACAGTTGGTTTTGGTTTTGTTTGTTTGTTTCCCACTTCAATCCAATAAAAATGACGAACAGCAAACTCCATTGTAACCCACTGAGGTGCATGGGATGGGTGTTGCTATGGCTTTTATGACAAGGCTGTACCATCACCTACTACCATCCACTCAAGGCCACAGCAGTCAGTCTCAGCATTCCTTCCTCATTTCTGTCAAGCGTGGTTCTCACAATCTCATTCTCCTTATCTAAAACATCACTCAAGATTTTTCTTTCAAAATATGAAGACTTTCGTAATGCCAAAACCCCAAACTTGCTTTATACAACTACTTCATCTCTTTTTTCACATTATAGTCTTTGTACATGTGGCTGAGTAATACAAATCACTGCTTTCTGACATTTCTGTCAACTTCTGAATACATTATTCATGAATGTTTATTTATTACTGTTGAACCAGCTCTAGAAACAGTGAAATAATATCCACTAAGTAGTTTTAGTGTGCCTTTTATTTTTATAAACCAAATAATTTGAGAGTGTCTTATTTTTTAATCCAATGTGCTATGTTTGTTTTAAGGACAGCATACTCTGGTTAGATTTTCATAAATGCCTTCCCACAAGGAAGCTGGACTAGCACATCTCCTGGTAGCTATTTAAAACAGAGAAAGAAAGCATTCCAGAATATAATGCCAGTTATGTAGCTAAGGGTGGCCAGGTGATCACCTTAAATCCCATGGTCCTTATTGGATACATAATTCAGCCAAATCATTGTGTTATTCTAAATGCTATAGACATATGTTTTTCCAAAAACATGAAGGTACATATACTGGAAAAGACCAAGTTAAGAGTAATTTGAGATCTTAAGCAGGCCTTTCATTAACTTGCCCCTAATTTAATGCCAATTCACATCCAAGACTATTAACCTGGATTTAATAGTACATATTTGTCACACAAACAGTGATTTATGCCCACCTTAGAGTGAAAGGCATAGGAAAAGTCATGTTATCTCTGGTTTTATTTAAATACAGCACTATTTTTCAAGAGCCAAGTGACACAAGCCCTTAATTTTTTACAACATATACAATATGGAAAAAATTAATATCATGTATTTAATCTCTATCACAATTTACCCATTAAAACATGAATTATCTGCTACTACAAACTGTAGAAAATGGCACCTCTGGTACTGCCAGTGAGGTTTTCTTCATGAGCACCACCCCCCTCAGTTTTCTTACAGCCCTCTAACTCCATCTCATAGCAAGTTCTAAATAGGAGAGAGGCAACTTAAAAGAGTGGAGATATTTCAAGTTTTCATGAAACAGGACAAGGCCACTTACAAATCCCAAAATTCCAAACAAGTGCCCATCCAATGCATATCTCTTTACAGAAAGAAAACCCTCTGTGAAAGGCCCTTCATGATTGCATTCAAATACAGATATTAATAGTAAATCAATATTAATTCACTGTTACAAAACCTTGTACAAGAGTCCCATCAAATTGGTGCTATCACTTTGTCTTCAAAGTATTTTACAAATGACTCAAAGCTACTTTTCCATAATTTCTTCAAGAGTTCATTTCTACCTTTCAGTATTAAATGTTTTGATTAAAAGGCTTATGATATCCCTGTAATTTACTGAACTTTTATTTAACTTGTAAACACACACATGCTCATCTGGTGTTTCAGTGTATGCAATTAAGTGCTCATAATGCTGGTTTATTGACTGAAATGCCAGGGTTTGCTGGAAGCCAGACAGTATTTCAGGTCAATATCTTATTGAGTTGGTGCACTTAAGTAATAGAATAATGCTAGGGTTGTATGTATGTGCCAGGTGAATGCACAGATTAATTAATCTCATGACAAAACAATTATGCAGAAAACGTTGAATTTAAATGCCTCCAGTCAGAACAATAGAAAAGTCAAATATGCTGAGAGGCGTCTAAAACATCTCATCATGCAACAGATGGATTAACAATTACAATTAAACTCTCCAGTGTTATTTCTCTAAATAATATCTATACAAAAAGCATAGACTAATCTGTGGTGAACAGGTAGAGGAGAAGAGATCTGGGAGGTGCTTTTCAAAGCAGAGAAAAAATTTAAATGCCTAAAATCTTTTACTGACCCCCCCCCCCCCCTACTCGAATGCTTACAAGATTGTTCAAAACATATTTGTATATCTTAAATAAACCAGGGCTATCTTGATTTATTGCTGTGGTTGTATGCTATGTAATGCAGGATATAAAAATGCATTCAAGTACATCATGAAGCACTGATGAGTCAAAAGTTCAGCACTAAGACAGCATCGGATTTTCAGTTTAGTTCAGCTCCCAGTCTGCTCTCAAATCAGATTGAGATAAACTGGGACTAAATAACACCCATTAACTTTGCTTGGTCCTTTTATGACCAGGATTTTCTCTCTGGAAATATTTAGAGAAATTTTGAAATGGAGTTGTCGGTTTTCTACTGCTAAGAGCAAAGTGGTTCACTTCAGCAAGTGCCTTGGGTAACTATCTGGCTGCAAATGTCACTTTGAGGAAGGGCCAAGGAAACATTTCTTTAAAGTGTCTTTTATATCTTGTTTCTATCTACTTGGCATCCATTTTGCACATTTGTTAACCCAACTGCTTGATCCTTTAGATGCATTTGCCATTGTAGTGAAAGCAGCTTTGTATCTCATCTATCAGCTCTCTGCTGACAGTATAGCACCTACCTGCTACCAGCTCTTTAAGCTGGGTTTATTATATTATCCTAGTTTTAATATTAGTACCAAGACTGCTAAAACCTGAAGCTCAACAGTTCTAGCAAGTAAACCTGTCTAATTTAATAACAAAAAGGAAGATTTCTTCATATATATAATATATATATATATCTATATATATATATATATATATCTCCTAGTAACTTAAATTGTGAAGCTTATTGGACTCATGTTTTTCCTGCTTCTGTTTGGGTACACCTAAAATGTCCCTCCAGTGCTGAGAAACTGGCAAAAAAATAATTTCTTGCAACCATTACCTTCTACCTTCTATTTCTTCACCTTTAAGCACAACTGACACGTGGCACATTTCACTCCCAATTTGGGGGCATAAGGACAGTAAAAGTAGAGTATTTTTACAGTAATTTCTCAAGTTTTCTTGAGTACAAGGCCAAGAAGAGGCAGAAAATGGGGGAGGATGAGGGCATCATCACATACACAAAATGAAAACAAAAAAAACATATCCAACAAAAATCAAAACCACCAAATCCAAACAGATCAAACTTGTGGAAGTCTGATCACTGGCACTAGAGGATAACCTCTTGTTTTGCCATCTCATAGAAAGTTTCTGTAGGATGGCCTTCCCAGCACTGCAGGAAGGAGCAGGCAATGAGCTCTATGCTAATGCTAAACTAACCATGAGGACCCCCTTGGCAACACTGTTCTGCTCTTTGGAACGAGACAAAAAACAAGAGGGTACAAAATACAGTGCCTTTATACAATCAGCCTGTATTCAAAACTTCCAAGCCAAAGAAATGTTATTTGGGAAGATAATTCTCAAGCAATTCAGTTTACTAAACTTTGCAGGGTTTTGTGAAGGGATCAGCGTTCCTGCTTTAGGCTTGTTGGGCTTACATTTCCATCTCATTACTTCCCTGCAAATTGTGCAAAATTTACAGTTGCCTACTAGCAGCTAAAAGCTGGTATCAAAGCCCTGCTTTAATGAACAGAAAACTGTACACAGAGCTCAGGGGCTTCACTCATTTTGTTAAATAGAGAAATTGACAGAGGTACTTGTTAATATGAGGAGATAATTATGGAAACTCACATATAAACACACCTTTCACAGAAATTTTCACTTTGTGGCTTTGTTAAAAGTGCTGGTACTACTCTTGCTAGCAAAGACACGCAAAGCCTGAGGGGTGAGTGGAGAGCACCTCTCTGCTGTTCCATTCAGCACTTCTGAGACTCAACCACTGAATTTTTCAAGGGTTAGAAGCCGCAAAT
The DNA here is from genome assembly GCA_032173965.1 of Sitta carolinensis. Classification (NCBI taxonomy): domain Eukaryota; kingdom Metazoa; phylum Chordata; class Aves; order Passeriformes; family Sittidae; genus Sitta; species Sitta carolinensis. The sequence goes on along the minus strand of CM063294.1, from coordinate 6,803,279 downwards.
TTATTTCATATGTTGATAAATAAAATTTTACATGTAATGTAACATAGTCCACTTTCATGGTGTCCTTAAAACAGGGGATTCTCCACAGGCTACTGCAGTGACAAGTCCCCTTCATCTATTTTCACAGAGCAGGAGAACTCCATTTGGAAGTGCTGGAAGACACTGGCTGTATAGCTCACTGTCTTGTTTCCAAAAGCACAAGAGAGAATTGTGCAAGTTTTCAAAACTAAATCCTGCATGCCATTGAATTCCTTTTAATTAATTATAATCTCTCATCATCTAATTTATTTCCACCTGATGCAGCTTTCATTATGTAATTCTAAAAACCTGCATTCATAAAGATAACTTTTAAGATGAGACTATTAATGTGAATTCAGTGTTCCATGCAAGATTATGTATTAAATGTATGTATTTAATATAACAGTCATTTGAATGTATTGTAATGACAGGTAGCACCAAATGGAGCAGCTGCTGGTCATAGGACTTGTTCACCTTCAATTATGAATTATTTACTATAACAAAATAAACCACAGTTGTTTGTTTTGCAATTCAGATTCTACTGGCTGCTTGTTTCAAAAGAAAATGGAAGTATTCTCTGATTTTTGGTCTACCTTTATAATGGTTGTAGTCTTAGTACGGATTTACATATCCCCCTGCCTCTCCCCAAGCTAATAAACTAATGCCTGTTCTATGCTTCTTGATTAAAATAAGAAAAAAATGCATTGTGTTGATGAACATCTGTTCAAGACAGTTAAATGCAGATTCATGTTTACTGTTCAATTTGCTGGGTGGGCTCTACATCACTGAGTTCTCTGCCCATGGGAATTCTCCACCTATTGATATTCAAACAGGCCTGCATTGTTCACCCCTCACCCAGTCAGCTCATCCAAATATTGACAATTTTCTTCTACCACTGCCACACCTGTAGCTGCAATGAATAAGAATAAACAATGTCCTTTAGAAAAAAGGCATTGATTAGGTCTATAAATAGGATGAAGAAATGCAAATTAGCATCCATTTTGAAAGCAAGGGGCTTTCTGAACATAAAACTTGGAAGATTTGGGTCCAAAGGTGCCTGATAATTTTCCCTAATATCTTTAAAGAATGCTTAAAATTAGAGCCATCATTTCAAAAAGTCCACATTATATTGATCTTGTCCAGTTTTACACCATAATTATTTTTAGTAATAGATTTTTTTAGAAGACTTTTCAAGATAAACTACTTAATTTTACATCATTCCAGGGAGGTGAATGCGAGTGAGTGGTGATTTTGTTTGTGGGTTCTTTGGGGGTTTTTTTAGCTTCTTTTAACTGATGAGAAAACAGAGATGGCAGGGTCACCAGCTCAATATGACAGTCAGCACCCTATGAACTGGAAAATTCTAATTCTTAATAATTTAGGTTAAGGTTGTGTGTACATCTCTGCATAAGACATTCAGAATTACAGATCTCAATGCAATTTTCCAAGGTCTGGTGAGTCAAGACAGAAAAGAAATGAAAATTCATAACTTCCCTCCTCTGTGGCACATTTTTATAGTTACCAATAGACTTACAATAACCATAACAAGGAACTCCAAGAGTTGTACCATTGCAAAATACAACATTCTGCAGAAAAGTCCACCTGCTCTTCTTTTAGCTGGAATTTTCCAACCCTCTTTTGTGTATTCAGCAAAAGCTGAATTCTGATTTAAAGGAGGCAAAGGATAGCACTCACCTACCCAAGAGGTGGATTTGCTCCAACATTCAAAGTGAAGAACTCACACACAGTTTTCTCAGCCACAGTCCAGACTCAGGTAGAGCAGTGTGGCCCCAGTTTTCATCCCAAAGGACACCAGTTAGATATTGAGGTTTCCAGTAAATGCAATAATCAGTATGGGGGACGTTTCAATTTCTTTTCTGATGCAGTCAAATGTCTCACATATGACCTTGAGGAGTTCATGATTTCTCTGGAATTTACATCTGGGAAATCCTCACAGCATTGGTTTCTGTCTGTTCTACATACACTATAAACTCTCCAGATCGGGGTCTGTGCCTTCTTACATGTTTATTTCACTAAAAATTCCCAATTAACACCAACCCATCATTGCTCTCCGAGTTTCCACAATATATAAATACACTAGGAATTATTTGAGTATTCTAAATCATGCAAGTCAATGTCAGGAGACATTTTATCTCGTTAAAGAGAATGTCAGGAGCCTCTTCATCCCACTTATTCTGCAATTGAACATTCATCCACCTCACTGTGGGTAGAAACACCTCTCACTTTCAGAAGATATGGTATTTTTATGCACACACTTATATGCAGCTGTTATTAAGAATGCAGTCACATCATTTTTTATTCTAATAGTGGGAGTACATAATCAGTTCAAGTGCTTCACTAGTAAGGAGAATTCAAGACAAATTATAAGTCATAGATAATTACTATTAATAGAAAATATGCCTCAAGGAGAATGGAGTTATTAGATAAACATCATTGCAGTGCTTAGTAGCTCGGGAGTGGATAACAGAAAGGAGAATGACTTGCTCTGGGATTCCTTCAGCCTGTAGTAGTTGAAAGGATATTTTTTTTTTAGAATCCTTTTTTGTTCCTAGCCACATAAATGCAGATTTCCTTCAGGAGGCCTGAGGAACTCCAGAAGTGCCATCTTGGGGCAGTGCAGTATTTGGTACCTGCTGAGGAGATGCCCCAGCTCCTGGGCCAAAGTAAAGGCTCTCTCACACTGCTGCCCCAAGGGATCACAGTGGATCCTCACAGCAGCACTGCTAGAACAGGAATTACTCATCAAAAACAAGATTTCATGTATAGGACCTGGCTGCTTTCATTTGAATTTGCATAGAGGTGACATATCTTGCTAGCTGTGGAGTGCTTTATGCCCTGTACTGGATGAAATGTTTCCAAGCTTGCTACACTTCTCTTCTGAAATTTCTGATCTATTTTTTTGTTCTTCCTTTTGTCTCCACCCCAGAAGCTGGACAGGGTGTCTAAGTGAGGCAGTTTAACAGCAGGGAGGTCCCTGTGGAATATTCCCCTGGCCAAGGCTGCTGGAAGCTGAGAAGGAGCACTTAGGCAGCAGGACCTGAGAGCTGACATTAACACTGTCTCCTCAGTATTTTGTGAGTGCAGAACAGTCTCCATGGGAGTTACACAAACCACAATCCGTGTATCTGCCTGTTTGAGTCTCTGACACACTTCATGTGATTTCCCAGGCACAGCTCTGTGGCTTTTTTATCAGCACACCACCACAAGCTCACAGACACACAACTCCCCTGCTGGACTGCAGAGCAGTGCCAGCTTTGGCAGGGGTCGATCCCCCTCTGTGTAAAGATGTCTCGGGACATCTGTGAGCTCAAGTGGGAGGCAGTGATGGCCCTCTGCTGCCAGCTGGCTGAGGGGCAGCAGGGATGTCAGCGATGGAACATCTGCTCTCCCACCTGCAACTGTCGTGGTGGCAAAGCTGCTTTCTGACCAGTGGGGGAAGAGACAAATGTATATTTTCTAATTATGCAATTGCACTCTCCTGCTTATTTTCCACTCGGGAAGGCAGAGAAAATTGGCACAACTAGAAGTTTTGCTTAGCAAGGCACATATACCAGAAACAAGAGTCAAACAATTCTCAACTTCTAACCAAAGTAATGACAAGAGTTATGATGTCAAGTAATTTGATGCAAAGAAATATAACATTGGTGTAATAGCTAAGAAACGACATGAGGAAATATTTGAATCCAAAGGCTAGATTCCATGATACATATAAATTATTCCTTTCTAAGTCACAGCAATCAGAAGGGGTGTGATTTGTCTTTGAGACACTTCACAGAGGAGCTAGTTCATGAATTCAGGAACCTATGGCAGCTTTATTTATTCATTGGAGGTATGCCAGAGCAGCCCTGTGGCCATCACTGGTCACAAACACACCTGGATGGACATTTCAAAGTGTTCTGCACAGCTCAGCAACTTGACTTGTGCCTGACAACACTGCAAGGTACACAAACAGGCACTCAAAAGCAGAACCTGCAACAGCTGGGTTTGGTACTCACAACACAAATATTCTCCACCAAAATACTGTGCATTAAGAACCCCTTATTGCAGTTTTGGGCTCTAAAATACTTCATACAAATATAAAGACGAAAGGTGTGACAACAAAGACTTAGGCAGCTTCAGCAAACCTTCTGAATTTTCCTACTGCTTTCAGACTCACTGAGTGGCATCCTAAAATTCTCATTTGGCCTTTCCTAAAAGCCCTCATATGGAATAAAATGATATATCACACAGTAATAAGTTACCTAAATTCAACCTTTTTAAATATTTTTTTAAAAGCAGGTTCTCAGGAAAGGAAAACCTTTAGGATGGAAGCTTGGGCAAATAAAACACAAGGAAAACAAATAACTCTTTCTGCCAGCATCCTGGTGATAAGTAGCAGGCTAGAAGCCTGAACAATGTGAACATGTACAGAAAGTGGAAGGATCCCCGTTAAGAAAAGTGAGGTGGGAATCATTAGATAAGGACTTAATATTTCTGAATGACCCCCCTTTAAACAGGGGATTGCTCAGTCAAATCCATCTCTGGAGCTGTGCTTGTCAGAAGCTCTCTGAAGCAGGTTTCCAAGCTCTCACTGTTGATGTTTGGAGCTGTGTTGCCAAGGGAGGGGAGCTGACAATGAAGTGCTGTCATTAAAACCATACAGCTAAACTCTTCTTTCAGGAAACAAGCACCAATGTAACATAAAAATAGTTACAGATATTCGGGATTGTTTTGTTGTTGCTTTATGTATATTTTGTTGGCTTTCTTAAAGATGGGAATATCGCTTCCAAACTGATGCTTGAAAAGTACCCTCATAAGGCTGGCTAAAATTAGAATGAATAGAACTAGAATAAACACAATTTCATATTAGTTTTCATCTGTTATTATTTTCAGCTCTCCATTTAACTGGGAATGATCATGAACAAAATTTATTTCTCTTACTAATGATACAGTAGTCTTACTCTTTCATGTGGGATCACTCAGATTGAAACACACTAATGAAGCTTTCAGAGCTGAGCTCACATTTCCCATTTTCTTTGAGCATTGCCTCAGAAAGCAGATTTGCTATTCGTGGAAGTAGAGAAGATGAAGAAGCTTTAAAAATGAACCCAGGGTGGGTCCAAGGGGTGATCCTCAGGAGGCACCAAGCAAGGAGGTGGGGGTTGGATGGCAGAGGAGGCAGTGGTAGCAACCTGCTGGTTGCAACCTGGGAGCAACGTTCCAGCAGTACCTGCTGCTCTGTTTCTCAAAGGTGTACAGCCTGAGTGCTGACTCATTAATTCATACAGAATCAGGGAGCTGATGAGCCATGCAGGTCCATGCTACACCAGAATAAATCAGTGCAAACCCAGCACTTCCAACAGGCTGGGAAGCAGAGAGACACCAGGAATGGCTAAGTCTCCAGAAGCTCATTTGTATGCAGCAATAACAAAGCACTCTTGCTCAAACACAAAATAAAACCAAAACCCAGAACACTCCTGCACGTACATTTTTACTCCATAATTGGTTTTTGCTCAAGACAAAAGTTAGAATAATGACAGCTTGTTTTCAGTAGTATCTTAAGACAGCAACAGCAGATGTATTAATAACAAGAGGCTAAGCTAGCAATACCTGAATGTTTTAGGTTGGGAAGCTTTTTCTATGCTTATTTGTATAATGGAAATACATTAAAAAACCTAGAATAGAGAGGTTAGAATTCAAGAAGCCTACAGAAACAGTAAAAATTAAGAGAGAATCAGAAACTTAGGAAAAGAATTAGAAGAATGAAGTTCTATAAAAGGGCAAAAATGAAAACCTGTGAATATTAACAGGAAAGCAGGAAGAAAAAAATGAATACTAAACATCATTCCAAACCCTTGAGAAGGTGATTTCAAAGGAAACAGGGAGATAAATGGATGACAACATGCATATTAATGAGCCCAAAGCAATTCTCATTTACAGTTCATTATCATTAACCATTTGAAAAGTAAAAAGCAGATAAACAACTCGGCCTGCTCCAGCAGGAGTTGAAAATTGCGTGGCAAGAGATACTTCCCTCTCAGGAATTCTAAGGCAAAGAGTGTTTCTCTGGATGTAACACTTAGGATTCCATTCAGATAATAATAAAAAAAAAAAAAAAAAAACAAAAATACTTGGGGAAAGGGGAATTGGGTTGCATTGTCCAGAAGACAGCACACCAGTCATATTCTGAGCCCTCTGTTGGATACATACTGCCAAGCTGCCTTGCAGGAACAGCTAGTCTGAACACCAGGTTGAGTGCAGCCCCCTTTACCTTTCCACCTTCATTCCACCCTTCCCTCTCTCCCCCAGCCCAGCTCACTCTGCAGTGATGCCCTGTCAGCAGGTTCCAGGGTCTGCTGATTGTTTTCCTGGTGCTGCAGGAACCTTCCCTGAGGACTGCTGACTAAATACAATTCTCATGCAACTGCATACATGGTGGGGATATATTCTCAGCACACACATTATAGGTTCAATGTCAAAAATTTCTGGCCTTGTAAGTATAAAATTAGTCACCTGCCTTGCTTAGATTGAGTTTTGGAAGGAACAAGGATATCAGAAGGGGCAGGATTTAGAAACTAAAAGAGTGAAGAGACTGGTAGAGCCAAGGACTCTCATTAATGCTATAGAGAGTACAGTGTGCTCTGTTTGTCACACTGAATTTTTAGAAACTCCTTCTCCTCTCAGAGCCTGTGACTGGCTGCTCTGGTAAGCCAAAGCCATCAGAGTCTCCTTGGAATGAGTGTCTAGAGTTTGATAATTTCCAGAAACCTGGAAGGATTTTGGTGACCTGCTGGAGCTGGAAATGAAAGAGAGCTCAGAAGCTCCTCAGCTTCACCATCTACCAATACAAACATTTTAATGTTGTAGTCTGGCATCAAGCATTTCACTCACAGAGCAGATGAGACACTGAAAGGAAGATACTGGAGCACCCTCCTGCAAAATATTCAAGGTTTAGCAGCAATGAAGAGATGCCCAGAGTGCTACCCTGGGCTCAGCTGCCAGGAGGGGTGTGACTGTGTCTCCCAAGGATCCTGCCCTCCCTTGAGGCCCTGGCCAGGCTCTGTGCCTCGAGGATGCTGAGGGTGTCCCTGTGTGCACAGAGGATCCAGCTCCACCTGCCCCAGCTGCAGCCCTCAAGAGCCCTCCTGTCATGGCACAAGCAGCAGCTCCCAGCCAAAACTTCATTAATGGTGTGATCTGCTTTAAACCTATTTCATCCATATTATAAACCTATTTCATCTGTATTCAAAATTATTTTTTATATGCCAAAGCTTCATAAATAAACAATTTATGAGCTTTTTTTCCACCAGACTTTCAACCACACAGAGATAGGACTCTCATGAGTGACAAGTTCTGTTTCCATCAGAATAGATGCATTTATGCCCTAACTGTCCCTATAAAAGTCTGTGACAAGAAAACAGTGAGCAAGAGCTTAATAAAGAAAGAGAAGTCTTGCAGTAATTTGCTGTGAAAACCAGAGAGAATCAATGCAGTACTTATTTTCATTCTTTTACTTACTAAATCTTATTTACAAACCTATAACTTTTGCTAAATTCTATGCATTCTTTGTATTTTTCCTCTTTTGATGTTACAAAGTCTTCTGTTCTCATAGCTCAATCCTAGACAAAATAGGAGGCTGTTTTGCTAACCTCTAAATTTTGTAAGACTTTCAAAATTGAATCTTGAAAGAAATTCACATCCTGCCACTGGGTCCTCAGTACAATAATCAGTGACTCCCTTGATGTGAGAAACATTAATTTTAACTTTGTAAAGTAGTTGCTTTAAACTTTTATTACCATCCTGCGTCTAGTACAGAGAGAATAAAGCATTTGTTCAGCACTAGACCATTACAATTTCTAGGAACATTTTATTACTTAATCAAAAGCCGAGAGTTTGTGCAAACCATCAGAAATAGAAACTGTTTGGGTTTGTTTAATGATGCTGTATGAGAAAGTTACCAGGCAAAGGAATTGTTCAGAAGTTCTATTTCTTTGAACATTACAACATAGTTCTTGTTCTTTGTGGTGAAATCAGGCAACAGTCTGGGTCTGTACAATACACACTTCATAACACTTTTGTTTCCAAAGCTGGTATTGTCCAGTCCTAGTCATATTTTTCAGAACAAGTGTTAAGACTTGGAACAAAGGAACAAATCTGTAATTTTGAAACCTTTTATCTGATGAAATTAACAGCTTTGATGCCCAGTTCTACACAAATAGTTCCAACACTTCTAAATGAGAATTATCTAAATTTCCAACCTTTTAATAGAATAAGAAGAAAACTGCATGTATGTAGTTGTTCAAAAATTGCATTTGATCATTAAAATTTAGAAATCATAATCTGATATTTTGAAAGGATTTGAGTATTTTTTGAAAGAATCTTTTTAAGTAATTACACAGCAGCTTCTGAGTAGTACATAAATCTGATTTTGTTTTACTTTTTAACTTGATGTTGGAATACATTGGGATGCTTTCCCATAAGAATAATTATTTCCCAAAGCAATTGAAATGTGTGTGATCAGTACAGGGTTTGGGAAAACAGGGCAGAAATAATTAATCTGGATAAAGAACTCAAACTGTAAGACTCGTCCATTTGTGCAGACATCCTTCAAACCCTTAAACCACAGTTAACCTGTTATCAGCTCTTTGATAAGAAGGGCTCTAATGACATTTCTTTTAGCAATTAACAGTATCTCTTCTGAATTCAAATGTGTTTAAGCAGGCAGGGCTAGAGCAGAAATCAGGGAACAGAGAAGCATACAATTACAAGACCTATTCAAATAATATACTCATCTTTTACAGTACCTCCCTATGCACCAAGTCCACTGTGTTCAGGTAGAAATTGATAAGAATGGTCCAAAGTTACTTTCTGAAGCAGAAATTACTGCATAAAATTAAGAATTATCACCCTTTTTTATGTGTTCTTTGAGTGACTTTGCACTTCACTGTATGAGACCTACACACATTCACTCAACTCACTGGCATCTCACATATTTATGAAGTTTCATTTAACTTTTCATTGCAGCAGAATGGTTTTCATGACTTCTGGCTTTTGCCAGAATATGGAGAGATCACACAGCTCTTTACCAAAGCCTCTACAGAACCATCAACCACAGCCACTTTTCCTCTGTTCCTAAAGTCACTGTCATATGTGGTGATAGGAAAATAAAAAAGGGAAAAAAGCCATTCATAATTTGTTTCATATTCAATTCTTTTCCCTGCAGCTTTGATTAACAAAGTTCACTATTGAAGGCATTTTCTGCTTAATTGCTCAATATTGCAACCAGGCTGTACTTTCTCATTTCAGAAGATATTTCAATGTAACATTTACTATTGAAAATGTCTTGCTGGCTATCAAGCCAACAAAAGTTTTCACCATTAGTTTCAATAGGCATAAACCTTCAAATTCATATTAAGAATATATTTTGCTGATATGCCAGCAAGCAATGTGATTAGGGGGGTATATTACCCACTGATCATTTCAATGCATAGCTATTGCAATAAAACACTGGGTTTAACTAAAAGCTTTGATGTCATCAGCATCTATGAAAATGGAGCATAACGAATGTGTGAATGGGAGACCTCTCCAATCTGGAAGTTAATTTGCATGACATTATGACCTTGTTTGCATAGCAGAATATTAAAATATTCCTTTTAGCAAACACTGGCATTTTGAATACCCAGGAAATGCCATGCTGAGATTTTAATAGGTTATTAGTTATATTTCAGCTTCCCCAAATTTTTTCCAGATGGGTGTAATTAAAGAAAAGAAATCCGTATTATGAGAGAAAGGGTAGGATTTGTTTCCTTTAAATATCTAGAATAATGTTAACATATATTAAGAGACCAGTATTAAGGTATTGTCAGTCTTCCTTGTTAATATTGCACTGTATTTTACAGTAATACACGTTAACATTTTCTGTAAGAATGACTATTGTTCAGAATAAAATTATTTCCTTTACAAAAAGCTGATTTTTATTATTATATTCATTAATGAATGAACAGAAGGAAATAAGGCAGGGATATATTTCATCCATCAGCACAAAATCTTCAGCACTCAAGTAAGCAATAATACCTTATTACTCTCAATGACAACAGAAAGGGAAAATCCAGCTTGGCTCGCAGCCTCAGTTCCCACCTGGGCTGCTGCCCTGAGGCCACCAGGCCCGGGGCTGCCCCAGTGAGAGCAGTGAAAGAGGAGCCTGGCCAGGGCAAGGCTGAGCTGCTCCCAGCTCCTAAGGATGGCAGCAGCTGACAGCATTCCCAGCTGCATCCCTCCAGCCTGTGTCCCCTCTCACCACTACTGAGGACAGACTTGACTTCTCCAATAGGAAAGCCAAGAAAGAGGCAGCAGGTGTACAATCACTTTTAGTGTTTGAGCTAAATGGTATTTTGATGTACTAAAGTCTTTGTTATTAATGGAATCTAAGCTCCAGAAATATTTTCAGAAAGTATCATAAATCTTATAAATCCTTCAGTTCCATATATAATGTCACTGTACTTGCATATATAACTTATTCTTGGGAACTCATCAGCAGATTCAGGATGCAAGATATTTTCCCTAAACGTCCAGCTTCCAGACTGGCTCTTTAGAAAGCATTCATTCAAAACACACTGAGAAGGAAAAAAAAACCCCAAAAACCATTTTATGCTTAGGTTAAGCATTCCAAACTCTGTTATGTCCCAAAAAAGGGACATAAATATCCCAAAGGAAGGCAAAAGATTATCTAACAGCAGTCCACAGCTAAACTCCTATTTTCATACAGAGCTGTCTGCTCCTTCAAAAAGAACCCAAGAACAGCTCTTGTTTGCTGGAAAATGGTACTTAAATAACAGTCTGTTCTTTTCAAGAATTTAGAGGTGTAGAATATTCCAACTGATGGCCAAAATGTTCTTGTTCTATTTATTCTTTTGCTTCTATTCTCTCCAATATGTTAGAATGCTGCTGTTAATGAAAGTGTTACAAACCACTGTATGGTTCTGTGATTGCCAGAAGTACAGCTGTGAGATCAGAGGCAAATGGAGTCAAAAGCCAAGTGGGTCATTCCCAGTCCTTGGAGGGGAATGCAGAGTCCCTGGCAGACCCACACAGCCCAGCCCAAGGGCAGCTTAGCCCACCCCTCTTAAGAAGGGTTCACCCATGGCTCAGGCATGCAGGGCACCAAGGGACTACAGAATCTCTGACATCAGACTTCTATAGCCACCTTGTATCTCAGGAGAGCCTCCAGATATACAGTCATTTCATCTGCAAAACAAATGTTAGCTGTCTTCAGGGAAGGGGATGAGCATTTCACTCAGAAATGCAGAAGACAGAAATTGGAAGGGAAATCTAAAGCTCTTCTCAGAAAGCAGAGGCTGTGACAATGGGAGGACAGGGGGCCTAGCCATAGTCAGGCTGCTGACAGAGCTGCAGGGCCATGCACCACTCTCTCTGTTTCCCTTGTACTTATTTTCTCTTTTCTTTTTCTGCTGTGTTGTTCTTTCCCTGGGCTTGTTGCCTTTGCTGCTTTCTGGACTGTTTGAACATTGTCCAAGTGCCAACTGGCTGTCAGATCTCCCCTTACAGTGGAAGGACAGAGCCTAGGCTATTCTAGGCTAGTCCTCTGACCTTGATGTTAGAGAGACCATCTTGTGCTAATTGTCTGGAAAAAGTAAAAAAAAAAAAAAAAAAAAAAAAAAAAAGTATTCTTAAGTGACTTAATTTTCCTAAGACTGACAATGCCACAGAATCCTCAGGTCCAAGTAGGACATGGAGCTGTTGTTCAAAGCCAAAACTCCCTTATACTCTTTATGGCATAGAGATAAGTTCTGAAATTTCTGAAGAAAATTATTATCTCTAGAATGTGCCAACAGGTCTGAGTTTATGTAACCAATGTGATAAATCCCAACCCCAGCCCTTCCCAGCACCCCAGCACTGCCTTTGGGGACGAGCAGGAGTGAGCTAATGCTGGAGAGCCCTGGCTGAGTCTGAGCAGAGCAGCAGGTGGGATCCTCAGCAGATCTAAATGCACTGATCTTTCCCCATCATCTCAGGAGAACTTGGGACTTCCTCTCCATTGCATGCCTGCTGCTGCAGCACGAGGGACTGGAGGGGGCTGGCAGGGACCCATGGGTCAGCTCTGGCCATGGGCTGGGAACCCCAGCTAAACAGCAGCTTAATTAAAGGCTGTTGTGTGCTGCAGTTCAAGCACAGGCCACTTGATCCAGCCAAGCAAATGCCAGTCAACTGCTGCTGTATTTATTTAAAGAGCTACTGAAAAGGGGACTAGTGACACATGTGCTGCTTCTGACTTTTGCAGCAATAGCTGAAAGAAAATAGTGAGACCTTCTTTGTGATTTTTAATGGAAGAAGACAGCTCAACTTGAAAAGAAGGGACTAGAGCAAATTTAGCCCAAAGACAATTTGAATAGGGACTACAGATTTGAAGGTAAACTACAGAAAGGTCAGTAAATTTTCAAGATTTAGATACTTCATAAAGCCTCTGAGGTCTTGTAGACTACTGACCCAGCTACTTTCAGAGAAAAACACATTCTGATTGAATGCATGTTGAAAAGATATCTTGAGCAGAGTGCAATGTTATATACTCTTTTATCAGTGACCTGAAAATGGAGTCTTGGCTGCTGCTTCCTGCAGTGCTACTGAAAGCACTGTGCCTACTTGGCATGAAAATGGGACAAACTAGATGGGCCATAAGGGCAGATAAGACCTGAAGCAGTTTGTGTTTGGTTAGCAGGTATGGCCAGCATGCTTGGCTTAGTAATGTTCTAGACAGAGCTCAGGACTTTTATAAATAAAACAGCTTCTTTTTGTTTGTTTGTTTTTCATTAGGAGGAAATGAAACACTGAAAGCGTATCTTCCACACAACTACGCAAATTATTTGAAAATTTTTGGCTGCATGAGTCTGTTACTGGCAAAATCAGTCACACATACAGAGACATACGTAGATTTAACTTCATGCAGAAATATAATTTCATGCATTTAGAAGGAGATATTACTATTTTCTCTCAGAAGAAAAAACCTACAGTAATTTCTTTCTATTTTGACATTTTTCTGCAAACAGCATAGTTGAGACTGTTAGCAACAAAAGAATGTGTCTTTCCTTTAGCAGCAGATGAAGGAGTCTGCTTGACAGGACTTTGTTTTAGAGAACAAAATATGAACATCCTTATTTTTACTGTGCAGACATTTAGTTCCTTCTGCTGGGCAATCCTGTCATCCACTTACCCAGTCCTGCCTACAGGTAACCCTAGATCTTGCTGTTTGTTACAGCAAGGAAAGGCTCGAGGGTTTTGGCTGAAATAATAATAATTTCATATTCATTTGGTCTGTACTCATTCAGTAGTGCTGTTGACAGGTCACATCACTTTAGTCTTTTCTTTGAGTCAACATGTATGATTTTATCAGTGCATGGCAAGCCATGTCCATTTATGGGCTGGGGGTTTTTCCCCTTTTCCTAAGGGAAATAGTCTATTTACTCTTTTTTGACCTTTCACTCCTTCATTTCAGATGGTGCAGAGGTGCACCTTCCCAGAAACATTCCACCAGAGAAAACCTTCAGGGAGGTGAACACCACTTCATCAAGGACTTGTGAACAAACTCAGCCAGAAGTGCTGTGGGGACCAAAACTGAGCTTCTGTACTGCCTCACCTCGTGACTTAGGACCACCTCTTAACAAGGGAAGCTCTACAGATTTGGGATAGTTTAGGTTTTGATTCTGAGGCCCTTGTGAAATGCTCATTTCACCTCACTTTGAAGGCTGCTTGGGCCTGGGGGAAGCAGGAGCTTCCTCTGAGCATCAGTCCCTGGGCTTGAGCAGGTGCAGCCAATTTCAGACATGAATCCTGCCCATGGTTAAATAACACATCTGAAACCCAGAGGCTCTGCTGCCTTGAGATGGCCATTCCCCCTCCCCCCAAGCTTATATATAGCACGAATATTTGTGTGTTCTGAATCATTATTTTTCTTTGAAACATCTAAAAATACTATTGCTGGAGGAAGCCAGCCATTTGAACTATGTATATTTAGTCTTCTCCAGCTGCTGGAAATGCTGATAGGATTTGAATTTATCAGAAATTTGGTTTAGGCTGCAGGTTTTTTTCTTAGCAACAGTTGCTATGCAAATTATTCAGAGAGTTTCTGCTGCAATTGATGCTGGATAGAGATTTGGAATATCAGATTCCTAAAAATCTTTGCTGCAAGACACCAAGTTCTTAACCTTTGGCAATGTGCTGAAATTTGACAGCTATATCAACAGAATCACTTGCCCTTCCTCACTGCTCTTCAGCCATGAAATCTTAATATTTTCTTGATAATACATAGAAAAATTAGTTTATAATCTTCACAGTATTACACAAGAGAACAAACAGATGCAAAATTGTCTTTTTCTCTACCCTTTGGTCACCACAGAGGGCTCAGTCCTTTGTAAAGGGGAAAGCACTATTCCTGCCTAGTGAACCAAAACTCCCTTCTAGCATAAAGTCTGTTAACATCTTTGTGAAGTTTGGTTCAAGTTTGAATTCGTTGTTCGGAGACATAAATCAATCCATGACTATGTTAAATCACAACTGCGCAATGGAAGAAGTAAAAAAAAAAAATCCCAAACTCCCAAATTTCCAGCACTCAGTGTAAGTCTGTAATAAGAAATACTGATCATCTTTCTCAGGTCATCTCTTGAAGGTGTTGAATTTCTATTATCTGCTCCTATGAATTTATGCAAAAGCATTGTATATAAATCCTCTTATTCTGCCAAGAGTGCCAGTGGGGGAACTGGCCTAATGCTACCACTGCCAGCTGGAAGTAGATATGGGCTGAGTTCTAATCATATTTCAGTCCAGTTTAAAAACAAGGATTCAGTGTTTGAGGTTCTGGGTGAGTCAAAGCTATAGTTCAATAATCAGTAAAACTTGTCTTTCAAAAACCCCACAAAGTTAATACAAGAGCATTAATTACTCAGGGATTTCAGTCTAGAAGAAGAAAATTAACCACTAATATGTTGAGCTCACACAAATAGCATGTCTCTAGAGCACATATCTCAACAACCATGCCTTAATCTAGGAAAAGGATGACATAAAGAGATTCTCAGCTCTCTCAGAAATTGTGTATGACAAACATTATCCCTCTGCTCATTCTGCTTAAACAGAGGGCAAGGCAGACCATCACCAGAGACCTATTGATATTTCCTGAACCGTGAACACATGAGAAGATGGGAGAACTGCAGGTCTGTGGTTATATTTTGCATATTGTACAACACTGATCAGCCGAGAGGAACCCACTAGGATTCAGCTGGACTCAGTGGCAAGCCCAAGCTGCATCTGGAGGAATGACTAAAATGACTAAGGCAAGGAGATGCCAGGCAAAAAAAGCTAACCCTGTCAAAGCCAACTAGTAGGTGAAGAGTCAAAAATTTACAGAGATCTTCAAAAACTGAACAGAAGCTGGACTACATGGAAAATTTCCCCCTAAGTTCTAGTTCTGTACCTCTGCTGGGTGCATTGATATTGTGTAACTGGGAAGTTTGAGCTCAATCTCTACATGCCCTTCTGTAATCTATGATTACTTCTGCAAATGTCACACTGATTAGCCAGATCCTTATTGTCAGAGACTTGTGCATTTCTGTTTTGTGTAAACAATCAATGAACAAGGAGTCTTCTTCCAAGGGCATGACAGGCAAATACATTATGTAATAGCTTACATTAAAGAAGTTGAAAGCGTAAGACTTGGGATCTTCTAAATTCTCCAGCTGAAAATGGTGTATCAGCAAAAAAAACCAAAACCCATTAGTTATTGTGAAGAGAAAAATCTAGATTTCAATTATTGTGTTAAGTAGCACGCAATAGAAGCAAAATCACAGTTTAGTTACTCCTGTCCTCACTGCCAGAAGCCCTTGTGGCTCAGCAGATGTGCCACACACTTAACCTTCTGTGTCAGCTGGGGAAGGTGGGCCTCCTGGGAGACAAGGCAATGAGCATCACAGCAGCCTTTTGTACAGGCAGCTGGGGAGAGGGGAGAGGGGAACATCTATTGTAGTAACTTCTTTGTAAGCCAGGAGAAATGAATCTACTCACTGAACTGAACTAAGAGACAAAATGCTAATAAAAGCTTGCCTTGGGCAACAACTTTTTTTTTTAAAGAAAAGTTCTACTGCCATCATCTCTGAGTATTATAAAACGTTCATCTGACTTGATTGCCCAGAATGTTTGCTCCTATGGCAGGAGGGCTGCAGTGCCACCCTTGGGGTGAGCACCCTTTCCTGGGCAGGGTTCAGCACTCCTTGTGTCAGACATGCTGCAAGCAGCTCCATTCCATCAGGGAGTTTGGACTCCTCTAGGGACACAGGGCAGAAGCAGATTTGCTCTGGGTACAACGAGTCCCACAGTGGGGCAAAAACCATAGCCCAGAAATGAGTCTGTGAGGAAGCCTAGCTGAGCAGCTCAGATGCAGGCACCTATTTGGTAGGGAGTTAAAATGAAGTGAGGAAAAATTCCCTACCATTCCATCTTCAGCCTCAGTCTAGTGCATACCTGAAGCCACAAAGTATGGAAGAAGTTATCAGACAGATCAAAAATGAGTATTTGAATAACTGTATTTGAACACTGAAAATCCTCAGATAGGTTCCTTTATTCTGCTAATTCCTAATATCAGGGTAGAAGCTTCCTTCTGTCTCAAGACTTGTCTGTTTTATTATAGCTTTAGGCATTAATATATTCCTGACAATTTGTTTCTCCCAGGAATAAGCACAGTTCTTTGAAACCTTTTCATGCATTTTAGGTACATCACGCTTCACAGTCAGTCACAAAATAGGGCCTTTCACTAATGGGTTCATTGGATAGGTCACCAAGCAAAAAGAAAAGGAGGAATATCCAATTGCATTGTGTTCTCTTACACGATAGGGATTAATTGTGTTCTCTGAGTGAAAAGTAAAGAAAATGACTTCCTGTTTCCTGTCTGGGCAAAACTGTGCTCATTTCAGACAGGTAAAAAGAACTAGATGAGTTTGGCCATAGAATTTACAATACTGGCCTTAGGTACACTGTGTATTGTATGCTATGGAAAACCGATTTTATCTTCAGGATCATTTCTAGAAGCACAATATAAAAATAATGAAAAACCTACAAGTGTATATTTAAAGTTATAACATGGTCCCTGGAAAGATTGAGGAAAGATAATCCTAACTTCACATAAAGGTTTCAGCACAATGGGTTATATTTATTTAAACTTTTATTCACTTTTCATTTCTTGCAGGAATTAAAGAGAACTATTATCTTATAACTTATTATAAGTGAACAAATTAGATAAAATACCATATAGATCATTATCACATGGCAAATTTAGTGTTATTTTAATGAATTTGCTGCTAGACTGCAGGTTACTAAGATTCATTGAGAGATTTGAAAGCTAAAGTTGATTTTCCACCATAAAAGACCCTTATTCTGTCCTCCTCCCAACACATTGCTTAGAGATCTCCTTTTTTTTTTTTTTTTTTTCTCTTTACACAGCCTCAGCAATGCCAGCCTAAGAAAACTAATTGCTTTGCTGTTTTTGAAATTGCTGTGAGCATTCCACTGTAGAGAAGCTGCTTTTCTAAAGCAAACATATATGAGTTTCTGAGATAGAAAGACTTCAATTGACATCAGAGGGCTTTAGAATTGCTTCTTACTGTTCACATACTTTTTAACAAGGCTGAATTCACTTTGTAGAAATCATTAGTGCAAAATTCTTTAGCAGACTACATTCTCTTCAGTCATTTCAGTTGCTGTTTATTCTGAAATGATTTAACATTCAAAGCAAAAGAAGGCCTGCTGCAGTAAAAAGACAACTTCTTTCTGTGCCTCTCTGTGCCACTGCATGCAATAAATCCAGAGAAGACAGAATAGAATCAGGAGTGATTTGAAATACAGCTGCTTTTCTAACATGTTTATTACTGACCATTACTGCTCATTATGCTGATTTAACTAACACAGTTGTGGCATTTTGCATGCGTGACTTCCTACCTGTTTCTGTAGAAGTCAGATCAATTTATCTGACCTTAAGCTCAATAAAATGCCAAAATCCTGCTCCCAGCTAAGGAAGTAAATACATTCTCCAGTTAAAAGCTATTCTTTTCTATAACTCTGTCTGGTGAGAATCCTTTCCTTGTGATTTTCAGCTCTATGAGGTAGGTTTGGGACAGTACCATGTCAGACCTTCAGCTTCCACAGTTTATTGAGCCAACCCCGACTGATATGGTCCTGGCAGCTGCTATAAATTGAGTTACAACTGAATCTTTCCCCAAATCTCTTAGCAGAGATCCTTTCTGCCAATGACAGGGCCAGCCAGTCGACCCTGAAAAGCCCAATAATGCCACCACTCTGAATTTCACAAACTCAAGGCACAGGTAATGGAGGGGGTCAGTCTGGCATGTCACAGCTTTTCCTTTTTACAAGCACATTTATTGGCAGCCATCAGCTACTGAATTAGGTACAGACCTAAAGAAACCTTTCATTCCAGGTTAAAATCATAATATATGTGGAAATCTAAAAAGAATGTAGTACTTCTTTTATATTCGTTTTATTGGATTCTTACTGAAAAATTCTCAGAGGCAAGCACAAGCCCACAGAGAAGTGCATTTAATGTTTTCAGTACTTGACAATCTACTGCTTAAATTATGAGCCAGATTTGGGACATAAACCAGAGAAGTTTGATAGGCAAAGCAAAGAGGGAGCTGAGCACGTCCACTCCATCAGCATTCCTGCAGCACAAGCTTTAGTTACCTGGAAACAACTCTTGTGGTCGTGCACAGCCCATTGAGGTGCTTAATGCAGCTCTGAAAAACATCAGTGCTGTCCTCTTCAGCTGGAATAAAGGGAGCTGCTTGCAGGGCGGGACAATATCAAATAGAAAACTAAGAGACCCTCAAACAACTTGGGATGGAGTGAAAAAATTCTACTCTTTACCTTCAGTTCCTTTTTAAAAATCAGAGGGACCGAAAAAAGGAAATCTGACTCTGCTTGGAAATTTTCAGTCTTCAGTAAAAGCGTATATGAGAGACAGAAGAAAATTCCTCTGAACTATGTTTTCAACATTCTAAATGCAGCAGTTCCTGTTATTTCTCTGCTCTTTAAACTGCTTTGTCACAAGAGGCTGTCCTACACTTGATAAATTCCACTTTAATCAGCAGGTGCCTTAATTTATGACTCAGAAGAGTAAAAAATTGGTTAATCAGTCAAAAATGTATATAATCAAATAAAGAAAACCTCATAGAACCTCTGGGACACAGTGTCTGGAAGTTATTAATAATTAACATTCCCATTTTCAAAGGGAAGTTTTATTCTTAGAGGTGACTAATTTTCCAATTCAAGATTCCATTTTCCTTATTGCTTTAATATCTTTTTGGAGTAAAGAGAAATGTTATTCACAAAAAATCATAACTCTCAAATAAAATGAAAATGGAAATGCATTTTAGTACTAACACTTGCTTTCCTGAGGTTAATGTGGAAATTGTTTGTCATTTCCCTCACTTTATGTATTTCAAAGGAGATTTGGCTGATACTGTACAGGAAGAATATTTTCAGAAGGAATGACAATTAATTATAAACACTGTATAAAAATATATTCTTGCTTGTCAAAGTGGCCTCCTTCTTAAAACAATGCCTATAGCATAATATTTGCCATAATGCCATTCACAGCTTTCTCTATTCTCTCTCAGTCCATGCAGAGATGTTTGACAACTGAGATGGGTGATTAAAGACTGTGCTCCCATCCTAATATAAAATAAGATAAAATAAAAGAAACAGGCGAGGTAGAATATATTTGATACATAGTAAAGAAATCAAGCTGCTGCAACACCTTCTCCTGTCTGCAGAACAGATTAGCAGAACGGTGATAAACTATCCCTACCTGAAAAGAATCCAGTTAACAGTTTCTAGTGGACCGTGGTCAGTAGAAATTACTTGTGGTTTTACTATCCAGAACTCTAACACTTAAAACTCTGACTTAATGAAAAGCACAGCATAACCTTCAGCAGTAAACCCCTTTCAGAAAGAACTCGTGTGCTTAGACTGCCAAGTGAATTTAAATACCTTCCTAACAGAGAAACAGAAATTCCCTGTGTGGTGTGGGCAGGCACCAGCTCCAGCCCAGCTGCCAGACACTGCACACAAGCACCAGCTCTGCCATAGGCCCTCGGGGGCTGCTCCAGCCTTCCTGAGAGTCCCACACCAAACCCAGAGCAGGATTGATTTCCCCATCTCCAACACAGCACACCCCTTACTGGATACTGCTTCATCATCCCCGCTAGAAATTACTTTTTCCTGGAGCTTAGGGAGAGGTTTCCGGAGAGAAAACCTCTCTCTCGCAGTGTATCAGGCTGCCCCAAATGGCAGGTATTTTCAGAGGACTTGTTCCTGAAGGAGGATAACCTCCCTACAAGGTCTTTACTCTTCTGCTTTACCCAGCTCCCCCAGCTGAGCTCTGCACCAGCATATTAGCATGCACAGCATCCCCTTCTGAAAAGCAGAAACATTTCCAGCAAGGGCACTCCGTGCGAGTTGGTCTGCTAAGTGGCTTTGCCTTCTCCTTAAAATATGCTTAAAATAAAGCAGTTCTCAGCAAAATAGATTCCCTGTTATTCCTCTCCCTGTGCAATGTATTCAGAGTCAGGACATTTTTAGACCCTCTCCTTTAACTGCTGTGGGTTTGCAGCCAGCCCCTCTGTTTATGGCGCAGGTGTTGCTGCGGGCTGAGGCACCTGCCCTGTGCCCCCTCTCTGCTGCCGTGGCCCCAGTGCACACCAGGCAGCCCCTGCCCGTGGGCTCCGGGCTCGGCCAGCACAGCCCAGCCCTGGGGAGCAGCTTTGTACCCCCAAACCATTTCTAAACCAGGGCAGAGGATATTGCTGATCTAACAGCTACACCTGACAGCAGAGTAGGCGCCAGTGCTCCTGCTGGATGTTACTAACTACTTGCAAGGAATAGTCAGAGGACATTCATTGGCTCTGTTTAGTCTTTATGTCCTAATTAACAATCTTCAAGTGCCCAAATCATTTACCAGATCCTTTCAGATGTTACCATACAAATTACAGTTTCTGGATGGGTTTAAAACCACTGCTGACTTTAATATATCAGAGGTCGTTATACTGTTTTCTTACACTGAGAGGAGACTTTATTATTATTAGGTTCTGCAGCCTAAGGCTTGCTTGTTAAAGATAAAATAAAACTGTGACCTGTAGCTATTACTATTAATTTATAATAATTATTTTTATTGTTCAGTAATCATGGCTAAAGATCAGATATTCATATCAGTTTGCTTTCAGTTAATAAAATATATTAAATGAGGCAACATATAGGTATTTATATTATTATATTTACATACATATATGTGTTTTGAATGTCTCATCTCAGGAGATACAAAGCCCACCTGGATGAGTTCCTGTGTCACCTGCTCTGGGTCACCCTCCCTTGGACTGGACAGTCTCCAGAGGTCCCTTCCAACCCCAAGGACTCTGTGATTCTGTGCACATGCATTCTGCAGGTCCACATCTACTTCCAAGAGCACATACTGACCAAGACTCTTCTAAATATTATTTTTTTATGCACAATGGTACAACAGAATCTATGTTTTCATGTAATGACACAACTGGATTTGAGCTACTAAAATTTCATCCCAGCAGAAATATCCATTTCTTACTTTGTCATAGAGTATGGATTATATTCTGTTAGATCTTAACTACAATTTGAAATATTTAAAATCCTTTACACAATCCCTATGAATTTTATATTTGCCATTTGTCTTTGACACTGCAGAGAGAAGTTAAGAAATTAAAAATATCTATTACATAAATAGAAACAACACAAGACAATCAGAGACAAAAGTTCCAGGATGATGCTTCGGTTTAGTAGAATACTTCAGTGTTAGCTCTGCTGAATTAACTGGGACTGCTGACATACTTTAAGTTGTATGCTTGGGGCTAAAGACCAAAGGAGAGTGTGGCTGTGCTGTTGGCTTTGGAAAGATTTCACTTTCAGATCCACTCCTGGCGCAGCTCAGGCTGGGGGTGAGCGAGTGGCCCCGGGCACGGCTCGCCCCGGCTGGCTGCAGAGCCCAGCCCAGCCCAGCCCAGGAGCTCAGGGGCAGAGCAGGGCTGTGCCCTCTGCAGGGGCTGCCTGCTGTCCCAGCCAGCACAGCTGGAGCCGCAGCAGCAGCACGTGCAACACCTCCACACTCCCTAGGTGTTTGCTGCCTCACCACTCACGGGTGCTCAGAGCTGATTATGCTGAGCAGAGAACAAGAGCCAGACTGGCAGAGTCAGGCAGAATACAAGCTTAATGAAAAACACCTTTTAAAATACTGACGGGTATCTCTTTTAAATTGTTATAAATATAGACAATACAATCTCTGGCAAAGCCCTCAGACCTTCAAAGCTATACTTAGCTCAGCAAGTGAACAGGAGTAGAAGCTAAAATGGAAGTGATGGTATGTATTTTAAGAGAACTAATAAATCATTCATCAGTCTCTAATTATCCTACTCTATAATCAGAGAATCAAGCAATAAGTATTTTATACCCAAATTGAACACTTCTACCTGGCCATTGACTAAAATTCGGAAGCACTTAAAGACTTCTGTTTTGGTTTAATTATAGACAGCCCAATTTCAATCTATTTATTATGTCATTTACATCTCATCCTGAAAAACCCATATGCATTTCAGCATCTTTAATTGTGTGATTAGACCAATGACATCAATATCTGCAAGACTTTTTCTTTGATTTTGAATAACGTTATCCCGGCATGAGAATTAATCTGTTCTGAAAATACTTAGTCACACCTTACTGTATTTTAATAATGTTCTTCAGCAGTCAAGTGTAAACAAAAATACAAGAAATATTTTATTTCCCGACATTTTCTCATTGTAATTAACCTCTTTTAAAATATGCTATTTCTACTACAGCCTGTGAGCTCCTACCTGGGACCCCAGTAAATTTATTATTCTGCCATCCCTGAATTAAACCCCTAAGAAACCTTAAGGGATAAAGTGATAGAAATCACTTCGGTATCAGAATACTCCCTTGATTTTTTACATGAATACGATATAAAAACCAAAGTAACGAAAATAAAATTTAATGACATTTTCTTAATTCTGAGAAAACATTAATTAAAGTAATTCGGAGGTAATGGAGACTTGGTTTAAACTAAATGCCAAGTTTTCTTAAAACCTCTCGAAACCACACCTGATCGATTTTTTCTACTGTGTTGGTTTGGCATGGTCTGGTTTTTGATAGTGGGGGGTCACAGGGGTGGCTCCTGTGAGAAGCTGCTGGAAGCTTCCCCCGTGTCCAGCAGAGCCAGTCCCCGCTGGCTCTGAGGATGGACACGCTGCTGGCCAGGGCTGGGCCAGGGAGAGCCTGGAAACACCTCTGGGAGAACAGATTGGAGAAATCAAAATGCAGAGATCCACCCCCCAGCCCTGGGGATCCATGGGGATGCAGGGATCCACCCCCAGCCCTGGGGATCCATGGGGATGCAGGGATCCACCCCCAGCCCTGGGGATCCATGGGGATGCAGGATCCACCCCCAGCCCTGGGGATCCATGGGGATGCAGGGATCCACCCCCAGCCCTGGGGATCCATGGGGATGCAGGGATCCACCCCCAGCCCTGGGGATCCATGGGGATGCAGGGATCCACCCCCAGCCCTGGGGATCCATGGGGATGCAGGGATCCACCCCCAGCCCTGGGGATCCATGGGATGCACGGATCCACCCCCAGCCCTGGGGATTCATGGGATGCAGGGATCCACCCCCAGCCCTGGGGATCCATGGGATGCAGGGATCCACCCCCAGCCCTGGGATCCATGGGGATGCAGGGATCCACCCCCAGCCCTGGGATCATGGGATGCAGGATCCACCCCAGCCCTGGGGATCCATGGGATGCAGGGATCCACCCCCAGCCCTGGGGATCCATGGGATGCAGGGATCCACCCCCAGCCCTGGGGACCCATGGGGATGCAGGGATCCACCCCCAGCCCTGGGGATTCATGGGATGCACGCATCCACCCCCAGCCCTGGGGATTCATGGGATGCAGGGATCCACCCCCAGCCCTGGGGAGGTGCCCGTGCTGGAGCAGTGGGTGCCTGGAGGAGGCTGTGAGCCAGCGCAGCCCCAGTGCAGAGGGGCTCTGCTGCCAGGCTGGGGCAGCCTGTCCCTGCAGCGCTGCACCCCGTGCACAGAGACACCCACACCCCAGCAGCCTGGGGAGGATTCTGTGCCCCGGGGGGAATTCACACTGCAGCAGTTTTGGCAGGACTGCTGCTGGGGAGAGTGGACCCACTCTGGAGAAGTTCACAGAGAACTGTCTCCCGAGGGAGGGACCCCAGGGTGCAGCAGGGGCAGGACTCCTCTCCCTGAGCAGTGGAAGAAAATCTCAGTGATGAACTGACCAAAACCCCCTGCCCTGTCGGTGGGAAGGAGGGAGATAAAAAGGTGTTTTTAAGGGTTTATTTTACTTCTCATTATCCTTTTCTTATTCTCTTAGAAATAAATTCACTTGGTACCTCTAAGCTGAGCCTCTTTTGCCCTTGATGTGTTTCTCTCAGTGCTTATCTCAACTCATGAACCCTTTGTTAACTTTTTTCTCTCCTCTGCCCAGCTGTGGCAGGGAAGAGTGAAGCAAGCAGCTTTGTGGGTGCCTGGCATTGGGCCAGTGTCAAACCATAACATCTACAAACAGAATATATTAGTAAATACATGGGTTTGACTATCCTAAAGGGTATTTTTTCCACTTAATATTGTTATGCTTTTGTGCTGTAAGGAGATGTTTACATAAAACATCATTAAATTTTAAGTTTACAAACAGAATAGGGCTTATAATCTATAATGATACATGCAAAATTTTTTTATTATGTTAATGTAAGTTCAATAATAATGAAGAATCTCTGAGATTTAAGACTTAGTCAGAAACATGCATCATATTTTGTTTAAGTTTTTATGTCTAACAGACTTAAAAGGCTCTAACAGAGCCTAAATAAAGTAGCAGTCTTGGTAGTCTGTTAAAGCATGACCATAGCTACTTTGGTATTCAGTTTACACAATCACATCCAGACCTGCTACAATTGCTGCAGTTATTTAGCAAGCATATACAATATTCCTCAATGGAAGGTCTAAAAGACTTAAGAATTAAAGTCTTTTTTTCAGATGTCCTTTTGACTATGAAATTTTTTTCCCAGCACCTTTGTTATCAATATCTTCTCCTCAAAATGGATTCAATTACATTACAGTGTCCTCACACATATTCTTGGAAGACTTCATATTTTAAGCAGGTTAAAAATAAATCAGCCAAAATTTCTGCCTTGATATCAGTGAATATATTTTCTTGTCTTTCAATTGTGTTAGTGACCTATTGGTTGAAAGTTTTCAAGACTTTGAGGTATTACATTAAATGTTTTGTCAACAGCATCTCTGAAATAAGGCTGTATGCCCCAGCATTGCTGAGCATCTGCTGCCAAACACTTAGGAGATCTGGACTTATCTTTAGGCATTGGGCTTTTGTTTGTTTGGGGGGAATAGTTGGGTTTTATTAATATGAATTTTACCACATGCCAGAAAAAACAGATTCCCTGTAAATATGTCTAAGCAGTTCAGCAAAAGAACAACCTACAGAGGAATATAATTTTTCACAAAACCTGTATTAGTGCATTGATTAAGTTAGGTAAAGAAATATTAGAAATATGATATTGACATTAAACCTGGAAATATATTTTTAACCTAATACAAAGATCTCAACAGATACACACTGACAAATTTCAAACAAGAAACATGGCCCTGGGCATAAGGCAGTGTGTTGCTTGGGAAAAAATTGCTCCCTTAGATCCCAGATGTTATAGTATTAGGACTCTTGGGAAGCAAAGCTAAGGATACACTTGCATTTCAGACTTCATTAAAGTGTGAAATAATTCTCAGAGTGTTGCCTGACCTGCTGTAGGCTATGTCCTTCAAATGCCCACACTTGAGCCCCTGGAAGAGGGAGCTATGCATTTTTGAGCACCATCACAAAATTACAACTGCAACCAGCTGTGTCAGCTTTCAGCCACTTGGCTGTCAGGAATACCTCCTGTATTGTCAGAGACCAAAATATTATAGTTTATGACTTAAACAATTTCATGGAGGACTTTAAAACTGTATTACAAAAGCTGCAGAGAGGACCACCACACCCTGTCTGAGCCCCTGCACTGCCCACCGATGGGATGAGAGCCAGTGGCTCGGGCAGGGCTGGGAAGCAGAATCCATCCTCGCAGGGCTCAGGCTCAGCCCAGGGAGGAACCACGGCCCCAGCGCCATCAGCTGCCAGGCTCACCCAGCCCCTCACCCAGCCGTGGGGAGAGGGGCTCTGGGTGTGTTCCTGGTGGGAAAGGCTCTGGAGAGAGGCAGTGAGCACCCACCCTGCCTGTGCAGAGGGGCTCAGCCCAGGGCTCTGCCCCCGGGGAGAAGCCCCAGCCCCGGGCAGGACAGCACAGGGGGTGTCAGAGCCCCCCAAAGCCCCCCAGGGGTCCCCAGCCCTGCTGCAGAGAGGATGGAGAGACCCTGGGTGCTGGCAGGGACAGAGCAGCCCTGTCCTGCCAGGGGGGCAGCTGGGCACTGCACTGCCCAGACATACATGAACCCAGGGATTCCATACTCTGCAGGGTGGCAGTGAGATGTGGGACCCTCCCCACCAAGAGCAGCAGATGGGGGAGCCACGAGACATGGCTGGGACCCTCGGATGGGTGATGTGCTTCCACCAACCCCTGCCACCCTCTCTCTCCCCACTGCCCCACTTCTTTTTCTATTCCTTTCTTTCCTTTTTCTCTTTGCCTCTTTTACTTTTAAATAAAATATATCAATATTTTTGGCACCAACATCTAACCTTGTCTGGTTTTAATCTCGTTTTTTGGGTCTATTTTGACCCTTCAAAGTTCTTTCCATTTTATATACATAGACTTAATTTTCTTTGCTCTTCTGGGTTTTAACCAGATTGTAACATGTATGTATGTGTAAAGAATATCAATAGTGAGCAGCAAAGGTAAGAGAGATCTTGCTGTAATAATGTTCTTGAGCTAAAATATTATTAAATAAAAAATTATTAAATAATTTATATAAGAATTCTTTGAGTCCACACCACTTTTCAATTAATCTGGTCATAATCCCATCAGGAACACAAACCCCTGTAAAGAGAATTCTAGGTCCAAATACCACAAGGTTCAGCTTTAAATGTGGTTTTTTTTTTTTTTTTTTTTTGCTTTCTAGTGGCAATGAACTAGTCTTGTAGAAGAAAAAGATCAGGTCCTTAAACTTTAACAAGGGAAGAAAGCTGACATTATTCCCTGTTTATTGAAATCTCATCCATATTATCTTCATACTGTAAGTTTTCATTTAGGAGATTAAAAAATAACACCATGAAGTAGCTTGACAATCCATACCAGTTTTATGTCTTGACACACAAATAACTGGTATTGACAGTCAATATTCTCATGTTGTATGAGGAGAGTCTTTTTCCTTGAACTTGGGAGAAATAGAGCAGTCACACAAAAAACACGGCCAAAAAAAAAAAGTTTGGCTGGTGTAAAGATTTGATTATGTAAGGAACAGAAACAAAGTTTCACATTTTCTATCATTTCCTGTGCTTTGTTCTGCCTACTGACTTTATTGACTGGACGTGAAAGTCAGCAGGTCTCCTGGTACTGATAGGAAGAATAGAGAGAAGAGATGATTTTTAAAAATTTTTTCTTGTTTTAAAATCAATGAATGTAGTTTACAAAGAATTTGTTTTATAAACTCACATATTTCCTTTTTGATTTATTACATTAGGTGTTTGGTTAGAAGCTGTGTTTGTAAACTATAGATGCAGGATAATAATTTTGCTGGAAAAAATAAGGATTGACTTATGCTTGAGCTTGTCTTGCTTATGAGGTATGAGGTATCACTTGAGATCCTGGAGACACTGAAAATTAGGATATATTGATTGCATGTGTTCTCTTAGTCTTACCAAAAAAAAAAAAAAAAAAAAAAAAATCATAAAACCTGCAAAGCTGCTCCTAAAAACACACACACATTTTTCCTGGGAAGGTTAGTTATCTGTCTACTCATGCCTGGTGCTAATCTTCTGAAGAGTCTTGAAAGGGGCTTTGAAGTGGCAGCGAGACAAGTGCCAATATCCCCAGCAAGTCAATATATTAATTCCTCTGAATACCAACTCAAGACTTTGGAAATGCACATAAAAGGCCGAGGCAGAAATGACACTTATAACTGCATTCATTAAGAGCAAGTTCATACCCATTTTCTGCCTAATGAGCATCCAAGATAAATCAAACTTACTGAGCTCCCAGAGCTTTGATTTAGAGAGATCCTTAATAACCTAGGGCATAAGATATAAGTGCAACTATAGCTACACCATCAAAACCAGGCCAAGAATAAGGTCTTGATCCTTTGTAATGGCTAAACATCCATTACAAATGCCATGACACTGAATTTCAGAAATCTTGATTTACTTGCTGATTTGTGAGTAGTTTCTATTCTAAGCAAACAACTGCAAATTCTGAGTTGATGAAAAATGTCACAATATAAATAAATGTTTAGGATATTAAATTGCTTCCATAATTCATCCATGGCATACAGTCACTACATCTCTAGCCCTGTATAAGAAGTTATTTAACTGAAAATATTAATAGCTGAAGAATGGTGCTGGGAGATTAAGACTAGGAATTGAGCATATAATGCATGTATTAAAATTACATAATGTTAATGCTCTTTTAAAGAGCAATTTCTGTAGAGGAATTTAACAAACATTCTGGCTTACAAAAATGATGGATGCAAAGTTCAAGACCAGAACCATTAACAATTCTGCAATGCTTTTTCCCGATACAAATTTGACAGTGTTTCATAGCTTTGATTTTCAATTCTCCACATTTTGTTACAGCAAGATCCATAAGGTGTTTTCCTGGTTAGATTTATTCTCAGGTCGATTCAGAAACACGTGCTAGCCCATGTTTTCAAAGGAGCAGGAGCTGCACCAGGAGTGTGTTTCACATCTTGCCTCTCCTCCTGTGGTGCTACACCTCTGCTGATTCTTTTCTGTGCAAGACTTGTCTTTATTTTTCTTGGTGTACTTTTTACTATCAAATTTCTTTCACTTAGCAAGTTTATGTCTAATGACTGCACACTTATTTATTATTATTATTGCAAACATAGATGTCAATGCATGGACACTCTCAGGTGTCACAAGTTGCCTTTGGAATTGTCACGACCAGCTCAGGGGTACAGAGTCCTGCTCTCTTGCTGAAGCACAAATGCTTCTGCACAGGCTGTGCTGGGACCAAGGCTGCCTGGTGGTAAGGCAAGAAAAAACTGAAATAAAACTTTCTATCTGTGCTGGAAGGGCACAAACCACCCCTTTTGTATGGGGTTATTCTACACTACAACAGTCCTATGGAATTATCAAGGAGCAGAGAATACATGTAGATACCATGTTTGAAGGTCAAAGAGAGAAAGGATAACAATTAATCCTTCAGAATCTTTTAAAGATTATAATTTTCTTTGGTTTAATATTTCTTCCTCCACAGCAGTAAACCTGTGTTAGGACAAGTTGAAGGGAGCTTGCCTGTTGTGCATTTCCATGAATTGCCTGTCCCTGTCACTTCACTGGAAAAACTCTCTTATGTTTTTATAACAATGGAAAAATCCAGCATATTTTCCAACAAATTTAAAGGTCTTCAACATAAATTTTGTTCTGTGGTGGTTTGTTTCTTTTTTTTTTCTAACTTTTAATGCAAATTGAGTAGAATTACTTGAAACACCTGTTCAGTTCTGAATCCTTGCTATTGCTTTATAGTTTCACTCCCTACTGTGAAGCACAGCTTCTAGACTACATCATAAAAAAGCCTTCCAAGTTATTCCTACTGTATGAGTGACATAAGAGCATCTGATATTGATATTTAATTCTTACCATGATGCCATCACTGCCATCAAACAAGAATGCCTTATAGTCAAAAAGTATTTGCTTCTTACTCATTATTAAGACAGCCCTGTCTACATCTTTGCATTTTTATGTCGAATTCTTTAATAGGTATTTTTGTGAGGACTGGACATCTCACAAACATATTTCACATTTCTCTATAGCACCTTCAGATGCCTCTCACTTCAATTTCAGCTGCAATGGTTGCTGTATAGTAGGTGAACAGACACAATCTGATAAGGATTTCCTTGCTACATTGGCTGACTCTTGCCCTCTGAGAGCTTTAGCTTTCCAATTTCTTCTTCCTGTAAAAAACTAATGAGGTCCCTTCTGTGCTGCTCCATATTGTCAGTCATTCTTCATTGCAGTGGTCTTTAAAAAGCTTTTCTGTCAAAGAAGTTTCTCTAAAGGTGTTAACATGACATACTGAAATAAATGCATTCGTTCACCTTAGTTATAAAATCCGTCTCTCTTTATAACTCAGAAAAAATCTATTTGGGTAAATAATACTCTAAGTTATTATCCAATTTTAGCACATGTTTTTCCAAACAGATTTTTTCCCCTTTCATTGTTGAGATCAGTATTGTTCTATATAACAGCAATTATGTTTAGTTTACATACTCTTTCTAATTTTGTATAATATTTTGAATAAATATATATAACAGAGTTGTGAAACCATATAACTTGTGCTTCTTCACTAAAGACCTCTCAAAACTAGGCTTCTAATCTTGTGCTTTTGGCACTTTCTATTTTACACTGACTTTGTACTAGTAAATATTTTTCCCTAAGTGCACCCACATACAATAAATAGTCTAAAAGGTACAGTTAAAGATATTTTATACATAAAACCTCTCCTGCCATATTACACATGGAAATGTCCACTCGACCTTTGTGTAAATCCAAGCCTGTTTTTCACTAAATGTTTGCTTTGATTAAGTTTCAAATATATGATAAGGACTTGATGAGGCATTCCCTGTTTGCAGCATATTGCTCTATAAAACCTTGTGGAGGTCAAGAAACATTTTAAAACTACTAAACTGAAGTCATTGGCAGATTTTTTTTTAATAGGTCCTATAGTGACAGTATCTTGTACATTAATTTGCTGAGGAGCAAACTATGTTGTATTTTTTCTGTTTGGGTTCAATTAAGCTCAGTCACAGTTAGTACTGAAAAGGCTAGGGCTTCCTAAATAAACATTAAAATAGACATTAATGGCTTTCTTTTTTTTTCTTGCAGTAGTTGTCATGTTAGTGATTACACAGGCAGTAAGAGAAACTATCTCATCATTAATATAAAGTTCTGTCAATGGATTGGAGGGGAGATGGCTCTCAAAGCAGAATCCTACATCCAATATCTGAGAAACCTTGTTAAAATGTTGAGCTTGTACTTAAAAAGACTCAGGAATATACAGTAGACACTCTTGGTGAATTCAGTGTCACTGCTAACAGGCTTAAGAATGGGTATTGGCATGGCATATGTTGACCACTTCTAAAGAGATATCCACTTCCAGGTGCTGAGGCTGTTGGGGGGAAGGATGGTTGTTTTATTAAAAAAAACACAAAGTATTTTCTTTGTATTTCTAATGAGATCAGTGACAGGAAATCCAAACTTCTCCACCCTCACAACCCTCACTAGAGCATAGTGGAACAGCTCACAGAGGGGTGGCATTCTAAATCACACAAATATTTTTTTAATTAGGTGCATAAATGTTGAGAGAGAAAAAGGTAGGTAATTCCCTAGCTTTCAAAGACTGCTTTGTATTTTATTCCTGATAATACTCTGTACTGTTGAAGGTGTATTAAAGTTCTTTATTCTGCTGTTGAATATATATCCAGACCTTCATTACCTACTGACACAGTGATGGCTGGAGATACTGATTCTGGCTCCTTCCAGTCACCCCACACGGCTCCATGTGATGCTCCCCATAATCCTGCTGTACAGAGGGAACTGGCAGGAGGGTCTCTCAAGGGACATGGCAGTGAGGTGCAGGATGGACTACCTGACTGTAAACTCCTTGACTTGCTAGAGAGGATGAGCCAACCATTCTGAGTAGTTCACTTTGCTCGTTTAAATAATTTTTGAGGCAGTCCAGGTCTGTAAAAGATATTTTTTGATATTTAAAAAAATCAAACCCCAAGAAATTAAGGGAGTCTTGCCCAAACTGCTCAACTGTACTTGCTCAATTAATCTGCATAATTGACCTCATTTATCCTAATAATGCACATAAAAATGGCAGCATACAGCAGGGAAGGAAAAATGGCACTGGTACTAAGACCCCACTGAAAATCCTTTGCTGGACAATAAACGAATTCAGGTTTGCAAATTTCTGTATTAATTCAGGAAACATTGGCTATTCTACACATCCAAGGCCTATTCTTGCAGAGATGAGAGGGAAAAAAAACCCCAAACAACAAAACAACCTCCCAGAACAGAAGAAGACAAAGGCAGAACTCCTGCTGGATGCTGGAAGCAGGGAGGCAACCTTATAAATCAGAGAAAGGCATGGCTGGCATAGCCATAAACAGACACACGCAGCTCTGCACCCTAAAAGAATTCTGAGTGTTGGTGACATGGATATTGGCATGTCTAAAATTTATAACATCAGCCTCAAACACATGGCGAAAGGTGAAGTGAATTAATGTTAAATAACATATATGATGAATATCTAAATATCATAGGCTGGCTTTGCATTAATTGTACCATAAACCAGTAAATGGAGGTATCCAGAGCAAAACAGCTGATACTGTGGACCATCACCCAACCGTGATGAATTTTGAGAGGGTTACTTCTTGCCTGGCCCTGTAGGCTGAACATGCATTACTGCTGGACCATATCAGACACACACCTGGGGACCACCAGCTGATTGTGTTTAATTTACAATGATTTGAATGTTCCTGTTCTGAGACTCCTCCCTAACGAGAGCCAAACTGCAGGGAATAGGAACAGCCACATCTGCTTCAAAAGGCTATAAGATACAAATAAAACACTAACATGAATCCTCATTTACATAAGGGATTGATAAAAAAGGCTATCTTTGAAGCATACTCTGATCTTAATTATTTACCATGATTTAGATTGCAAAAGCTTCTAAAATATGTGTATTCTTGCCTTGCTACCTAGAAAAAAAACTTTGAGATTTAATGGAAAAATCTGACCTACAATCTGATACCTGCTGCCTATGTATGTTTCTACAGCAATATATTAATGGAAAAGAAGGTTTAGCTTTAGACAGTAGAAATGATTATGCTTGAAGAACACGTTTCAAAATTTGGAGAAAATGCCTGAGTTGCTTGGGTGACTGATACTTTTTTTCTATGCTACTTAATTTCAAGGTCAATAAAAAGATAAAACGAAGTTCACAGAGAACTCGTAGGGGTAAAGGTGTGAAGAACACATATTCTGTTCCTTGAAGAAAAAATTGGTAGAAAAATATAAATTATAGGCAGAATTATCTTAAGCATCTGCTGGCTGATTCACCTAAATTACAACAAAATTTGCCATTTTGACAGAGCTTATACTTTACAGCAGATATTTTGTGATAGTGAACTTTTTGCCTTCAAGAGACATCCTTAGCTTCTCCTTTCTTTTTTGTTACTTTCTGGGGAGAGGAGCAGTCCAAAGCTGAGCCCGTCCTAGTTGCTGTCTGCCAAGGATCAAGCATTAGGAGATTGGAGTAACTACAATTCTGTTGACTGAACAGTTTTATTTATGGGCACATGCTGGTTTGCTGGGCCACTTGATAACTTTGTACCACTGTCCCCAGAAAAGGACCTCGAGTCTCTTTCTTTAGCACCCAAAGCAAAACATACCTTGATACACTTTAGTCACTAAAGCAAACCACTCTGCATACTACAGAAAATACCAGCAGCTCTGCAGCCATGGGGCCACTGGCATCCCCAACTGATCAGAGAAATTCATGGCACCACTACAGAGCAGCTGAAGGTTTTGTCACAGATCTCCTGTAAGGCAAAAGTCACATGCAAATTGTTGTTTGACACAGCCTTAAGTAATTTCAACACTCAGGTGTCTCAAATTATTGTTTGAATTACTTTGTTAGTGAATGACACTGCCTGTAGTTTGCAAGGAGGAATTTATTTCCACTTTTGACAAGAGATCCCATACACCAATATGGTTTGGGAGTTTGTTCTGAAAAAACAGAGGGTACTGCTGTGGCATCACACAGTGCTCACTATCAAAATATTGTTGTATTGCATATTTGCCCTCAAATTCTCAATTGATGAGATAGAAATTTTAAAAGCACAAAAAGCACAACCCACCAAAGCTGCTACAAAACAGAAGTAATATTTTCTAGGTCTGACTTTACAGACTTTTATTACATTTATGCAACTAAGTTTTAGCTAAATATTTATAGGTATTGAGAGGGTGCATCTCTTTTTTTCTTGATTACAAATGGTGTCTTCCCTAGGCTTTTAGGGATCTAATGAGTCACAGCTGAAGATGGGTGAGATGAACCCTGCCTGCATAACCTGCAAAGCATTTTTCTTTTGAAAACGAACAACTTACTGCATTAGCAGTTACCTTTCCACAGAATAAGAAAGTCTCAATAAAGTTTTTGTCAGTCTCTGAAAATATTGCTAAAAATAACTCTGTATTGTCCAAAGCCTGTGCAGTCTCATTCTCTTTGCTAAGAGTAGACCATGGCAATCAAGAGGATGGTTCCTTAACCATGCCAGCAAGTTACTCTCAAAAATACACCTCAGACTGCTTTTCCCCACAGCAGAACACAAGTGAAAAAGTAGATTCCCTCCCAGTTATACCAGTAACTGTTAGCCCAAATAGTCCTCAAATTCCCATTGCTTTGCTCTTGATAGGCAGCAGTAAAAAAAGACAAAAGTCTCAATAAACATTCTTAGGGAACGAATACTGACCTAAGAGGACCCGTTTCTATGCAGACACATTTCCTGATTTTCATATTCAACATTTAAATTCTAAACCAAAACCAAATTAATATTGGGACATGGAATCTCGAAAGAGGCAAAAAATGCACACCAATATCCCTGCAGTAAAGACTTGATAAATACTAAGAGTTTTTATGAAAGCAGCAAGTAAAGATGCTGCATGTATTTGGCTCCATATGAACTTGGCTGCCATTTCACAGATTACCTGAGCAAGGCTCCCTGCTGCTGTCAGTGCCCAGTTTGCCTGAACAGGGGCTGGGAAAGGACCAGATCAAGCTGTAGAACCCAGCTGGACTCAGCTCAGCTGGGCTGGTTACCTGTACTGGGCAGCTAAGCCTTACACCTACAAAACTTGATACTATTCAACAGTAAAAAACTGTTGGTTGAATTCAAAAACATCACTTGGATCATCTTGAATTATCAGAGACCTTCAGGAATTGTGTTCGTTGAGCTCTCCCTTAGAATAAAGGGCAGAATTAGATTATAAAAGAGTTTCAATTCCAACTAATATTTGCATTTATTAATAATGTCAAAAAAATACTGATTTTCAATTATTTGGAGTTTTGACTCTGTAGCCCAGTGATTATTTTGTCTGCTTCTGGATTAAAACAATAATTTCCTAGTATATATAAGCATCCATACAAACTATTGCAAATACAGATTTGATGTTGCAAAGCTTGCCAAATAAATATAACAACTCTGAGGTATTTTTCTATGAATTAAATAGATAGAATAGGAATTGTAGTTGAATCAGCATGGTTCAATGAACAAGAAAAGAAAAATTAAAAGTTCATCAAGCAACTCTCTCTAGATAACATCAAAATTTCAGTTTTGCCTAACACCAGAGGCTCTGCAAGGAAATTCAAAACATATAAATCATGATTTAATCTGTAAAAGCCAAAAACCAAGCAACACAAACCAGAAAACAAATCAGGAGAAACCCACCTCAGAAGGCAAATGAGTAGAAACAAGGAGCCCTAGGCAGAAGAAAAACTTCCATCTCCCATGCTCTGCTCTTCTATTGCCTCTAAATGTCTGCCACTAACACCTGGAGCTTCAATTTCCCAGCACAGCTGCTCTGGGAAAATTACACAGGTTCTGCCCATGTAATTTCAGTAGGTATAAAGCTGAACATAAATAATTTTAAAACAGGAGAAAAATGAAGAAGAGTTATCTTTTGGACAAGGACTATAAAAGGATGAATGCAAAAGCTAAGCTAAAAATCACATCATTACATCCCTTTGTTAATGATTGCCCCAGTGTATTCCCCATCTCCATTTCCTATCCCTCACTACACTTGGACTTTTAACACTAAGCAGGTCATGCAAAAATTAAATTTGAAATATTTGAAATAAATTTCTGAATATCACTTAAATACTCATGTGGCTGTTTCTACAACAGGACTGGACCTCCAGTGCAGGACCGTGCGTGCAGGGGAGCGCGGGCCGCGCTGCAGTGGGGCGAGCACAGCTCCGTGCACACAGCAGCCCCAGGAGCACAGGGTGCTCCCAGCTGGAGGGCAAAACCACCGGAGTGTCCTTGCCAGCATCTCGGGGAGGGGACGGAGGTGCTGGAGTGGGAGGAGCGGTGACTGTACCCCGTGCCTCTGTCTGGGGTGGGATCAGCGCCTGCCCAGGCAGGGGGTGTGTGACCCTTGTACCTGCACCCCAGAACCGGAGCCTGCACCTCAGAACCTGCACCCCAGAACCAGAGCCTGCACCCCAGAGCCTGCGCCCCAAAACCAGAGCCTGCACTCCAGAACCTGCACCCCAGAACCAGAGCCTGCACCCCAGAACCAGAGCCTGCACCCCAGAGCCTGCGCCCCAAAACCAGAGCCTGCACCCCAGAACCTACACCCCAGAACCAGAGCCTGCACCCCAGAACCAGAGCCTGCACCCCAGAGCCTGCACCCCAGAACCAGAGCCTGCACCCCAGAACCTGCACCCCAGAACCAGAGCCTGCACCCCAGAGCCTGCACCCCAAAACCAGAGCCTGCACTCCAGAACCTGCACCCCAGAACCAGAGCCTGCACCCCAGAACCTGCACCCCAGAACCAGAGCCTGCACCCCAGAACCTACACCCCAGAACCTGCACCCCAGAGCCTGCACCCCAGAACCAGAGCCTGCACCCCAGAGCCTGCACCCCAGAACCAGAGCCTGCACCCCAGAACCAGAGCCTGCACCCCAGAACCTGCACCCCAGAACCAGAGCCTGCACTCCAGAACTTGTGCCCCAGAGCCTGCACCCCAGAACCAGAGCCTGCACCCCAGAGCCTGCGCCCCAAAACCAGAGCCTGCACCCCAGAACCAGAGCCTGCGCCCCAGAACCAGAGCCTGCACCCCAGAGCCTGCACCCCAGAACCAGAGCCTGCACCCCAGATCCAGAGCCTGCACCCCAGAACCAGAGCCTGCGCCCCAGAACCAGAGCCTGCACCCCAGAGCCTGCACCCCAGAACCAGAGCCTGCACCCCAGGACCTGCACCCCAGAACCTGTGCCCCAGAACCAGAGCCCCAGAACCAGAGCCTGCACCCCAGAGCCTGCACCCCAGAACCAGAACCTGCACCCCAGAACCAGAGCCTGCACCCCAGAACCTGCACCCCAGAGCCAGAGTCTGCACCCCAGAGCCTGCACCCCAGAACCAGAGCCTGCAGCAAAGCCCCAGCTCAGCACTGCACCCCAGAACTTGCGGGCTCCTGGGCTCACACAGGCTCACAGCCTGCACTCTGCTCCCTCCACAGAGAGGCACCGAGACAGGGAGAGGAACTAAAGGTGGCTAAGGTCACCTGAGAAATCAGCAGGGGATTTTTGGCTTCCAAAGTAGCAAAGCAACAAATTAAGCCTAGAGGGACACATTTAAGTTTAAGCATATTTATGACCCATGGCCTTAAGTGGATTCTGAAATGTTTGGCTGAAAATGGATGGATTTAAACATGTTTTAATCAACTATCTGAATATAGATTGAGATATTCTGACTCTACATGTTTTAGTTCAATCAAAGGCCAGTATTTATAGAAGGATGGGTGAGCTGAAGTTTTTCTTAATGCTTTTTTTGTTAATATTTTTTTTAAATTATTGTTTCTTATTTCTATAAATATTTCCATTTACTCATATTCCTTTCATAGTCACTAATTTTCCTCATCCTCAAATAATCAGTATCAAGTGTTTCTTAATGCACTAAACACTGTATGGTTTGATAAAATTTTTAAAGGAAAGACGTATAGACCTTCAAGAGTTTTGAGTAATCAAGAACTTCTCTTTTCATAGATATATGTTTTATCCGACTTTAGGAAAAAAGTCATTATTACAGATCAATACTGTTACTTAAGAAAATATGAAGATACGGGTGAGTTCATTGCTCCATAGGAACATGAACTATAATTAAGTATATCAAACTGCAAGTCATCATTCTAAGATCTGAGTCCTAAACAAATCTTCTCTTCCATCTGCAGAGCAGGCAGGACAGTAAGCCACAAAATTAATTTTGGAAGTATAACTGACAGGCACACCACGCTGCCAGGAGTCCACTCCTCACCTCCTGTGGGGAGAGCTCCTGCTCGGCAGGGCCCCCGCTGCTCTGGGGCTGGGAAAGCTCCGGGACACTGCCCAGCTCTGGTCAAGGCTTCGAGACTTCAGCAGCAGCAGTGAGCGGGTAGGAGATAACCTAGGAGTGCTTGCATTCCACTGCAGAGGAATCCAGCTGGTAGGGGAAAAGCCTCCTGACAAAGATCTCACCAATGATCACCACTGGAATTACAAGTCTTCCGTAATCCCCAAAAACTCCCACTCGTGACCTTTGTTCTTTTTGGTGGTCTTTCACCAAATTCCACAATGGGTTTTTTTAGAAAATAGATTAATAGCCCATTCTTCCTTTCTGACATCAAACAAGAAATCCTATCGTTATTATTTAGGAAAGAATCCTCCATTTTTGGCTTTACAGGTTAAACTTTGTGTGATTGGCAACAGCATGGCAAGACATAATTAATTGTTACCTCTGTGGATTAGAAAATCCGAGAAATTTATTAGCAACTGGGTTTTCTGTTTGAAATACTGTACTTAAAGACTTTAAAACTCAAGAGACAGTCATCATCTCTAAGTTTCTGGGCATCAGCTATTTTGTCTCTTTATTTAATTTTTAATAGATAATGGGTCCAAAGAAGTGCTACTTCCAATTTTCAACACAATTCTAGAGAGAACAGTCATATGTCATTATCAGACATTGTAAGTGAGACTGACTCTTTGAAAATAGTGCAACTTGTTTTCATGAAGATTCTCAGTTGCACTTCCCTGAAAGTTTCTGCTCTTTTTTCTCTGTCTACTATTTTTTTGAAGAGGAAAGAGATGATGAATAAAATCTTATTTTAAAATGAAAGAGGCATAAAAAGGGTGAACTTTTTAATGTATCATCAATTGCATTTTATAAAAACAAAACAAAACAAAACAAAAATCCACCACTAAGTGACAAGTGTATGTCCTATTTTATTTACTGTAGATTTAAATTAAAGGGGAAAAAAAGTTAAGCTATTGAATTTTGTTATGTCTACTAAAAGGTTAACAACTGTGCTTTCATATATTACTGAAACACATTAAATTAGAAATCAAATTGGAGTCATATATTTTACAAAATATTTCCATTTAATCACACGAGCAGGACTTGTAAATAACAGAGCTCAAAGCTTTGGAGCAGATGGTCTTTCTGTTTTAATTCTTCATCTGATCTGCTGTATGCCAGTAAATCTCTGAGTTTCATTTGCTTTATTCAAATCCCTTGGCTATTAAGGACACATTGTGTCAAAGCACTCTGCTGTGGAATTTCAGTTGTTTTATATATTCCTAAACTAAAATTAAACATATGTATATTTTGCCTACACAAAGAAAAATATGATAAAAACCGTAAGACTGAAAAAATACATTCTTTCCAGGTGACCTATTTAAATACTATATATATATATATATATATATATATATGTATGTATATATACCAAAGGAGTAGGCCAGACTTCAAAAAGTGCTTACTAGAAATTTAAAAGCAAAAATAGTTCTAACTACACTGAAATTCCTTCTCTATGTCAGTTTTAATCCATCATTTAATAAATATATTTTACCAAATTAGGATTCAATTGGTTTAACTTCACTGCTACTGATCACTTGCACTAACATCAGGGTTCAAAGTATTGCACAGAGCTGTGCCAGGCTCGCTTTGGCTGATGTTTATATTTAATAATATTGTTTTTAAAGGATATATTTCTACATTCCCATGTAACATGAAGGACATACACTCTTTTTGAAAACTTTATGGAATCATTAAGCTGTCTTGAAAAATCATGTCTGCCTGACATCGTCCTTTTCCAAATGTGACTAAAACTGCAGAGATGCACATCACCTAACACTGAGTTACCTGGAGACGTATGTTCAAAGGCAGCTTTCCTTTCTCATTTGAACAATTTGTTCAAGAATGAAGTCATATGACCCAAAGACTCACTGGTACTATGCACATTCCTATATATAGCTTGAGATTTTAAAAGATACTCTCTTAAGTTAGGTGCCTGAAATCCACAGATGGACTTATCTGAGAAATGCATTACCCCTAGTTGTGTTTGGATTAGGTCAGTGGGATTCAGAAGGAATAGGCAAAAAGTAAGAATTGCAAGACACTTAGTTCTTTTCCTTCAAAAGAGCATTTTTGCTGGTAAAAACAATTTGTATTTTTTTTTTTTTAAGCATTGGTTTTGATAACACAATCCATCATAAAACAGCCTATTTGTTTGATTACATCCAAATATTTTTAGCGTTTACTATGGAATGACATGATAACTGCAATAACAGCTTTTGAAAGGAAAAGATAAAATCTGGGTTACATGTGAGCACTGATGGACAGGAATCTCTGCCATGGAGGAAAAATAGTTTTGTCCTACTTTCTGAGCAGATGCGAATTAGAGAGAGAATGAGCAACTTCCAATTTTAGGTCAATATTTTCACCCAGTGAGAACTCAGGAAAACGTATAGTCCTTTGGCACACAGCAATCTGCCATGGAGGCAAAATCATGTGTAACCCTTGACACTTGAGTAAACTAAAACCAGT
This sequence comes from Sitta carolinensis, assembly GCA_032173965.1. Classification (NCBI taxonomy): domain Eukaryota; kingdom Metazoa; phylum Chordata; class Aves; order Passeriformes; family Sittidae; genus Sitta; species Sitta carolinensis. The sequence goes on along the minus strand of CM063294.1, from coordinate 6,762,306 downwards.
TGTCATTGTTTATCTACCAATCAAAATAACTCAAGAAAACTATAGGATGCAAGGCTATGTCTCATGGGCTCTGAAACTGCTTCAGCTTTCCAGTTGCTCAGATTTTAGTGCACAGAGGTACATGAATCTCTGTCCATTAATCACCCACTTTTCAGCCCATCTTTCTGTCCAGCAACGCACACAAAGAGCAAATATACTTGCAACCTCTTTGTTCATGAGTAATGAAGGAGAAAACGAAATATCAAAGCTATGTTGAATATTTATTTATTTTTGTAAACATATATTATTCATCTAGAAAAAATAGTTTAAGGTCATTGTAAGAATGGAATTAATGCCTTATTGGCAGGGGAAGGAATCTCAGTGGTTTTAAAGTCACAAAATGTCCATGTACTTTAATAAAATCCATTCTGTTATTCTGGTGCTTTTGTAAACTCAGGTGAGGACCTCAGTTTCATTGTTGCTTAAGCTAAGCTCTCTCGTGCTTCAGTGGAAGAACAAAACCAGAGTAAATTGTGTTAGCTAAGAGCAAATGAAGGTGAAAATATTCCATATTTAAAAAATTCCATCTAGCCACTAAGACTGTGTCTATGCAATAGTGATTTGAAAAGTCGCTACTTATAATTTCCTTGGAAAGTGGGTAGGTTTTTCTGTTCCCTACTTTTCTGTGTACTGCTAGCAACCTTGAATCAAAATGAGATGAGCTACATTGGAAATGCCAAGAAACTAAGCAAAAAGTCCATTGCCAGCCTTTAAAATAACCTGTGGCTATTCAGTGCTGATCATAATGACTGGGTAACTTAGTGCACTAGGGGAATTTGATAAACAAAATTTCAATTTTCCTTGTGCTTAGGGAAATCATTGCAGTGTTTAGACTGTTATATCAGGCACTTATTCAAAATGACTGCCACCTTGGAAGTTATTACCAGCCTTAGCTATGAATGTCTTTGCTTTCTTGGGTCAAATCAAAACCTTCTTGTGCTGTTACACAGACAAACAGAACATGCATTTCATGAGGATGTGCAGCATTTCATTTAAAAATCTGGATAAAGCTTGCAACAGATAGCTTAACTGTAATATAAGGTATCAATTCAGGTTATCTCTGACAAGATATATGGATTTTGATCTCCCTTGGAGCAGCATCATAGGAGGGAAGAGAAATTGAATCAGTGATGGCGTTGAGAGAAGAAGAGGGAAAGCAGATGGTATTTCAAACCCTGTAGGTGCATATGATATAAAGAAATATATATATTTTTTTTTTTCAGTCCACAGATGCTGGTAGTGCTTTATAAGGAAGAGACGCTGTTGAGGAAGGATTTCATTTTATCTTTACATTAACCAGAGCGAGGACAGCTGGCCAGGCAGTGCCCGTGGCAGCAGTGTCTGGTGTGTCTTTAGAAGGCTCGGAGCCGGTGAAAGGCGCCTCGAGCCGAAGGAACGATAACCTGTGCGGGGCAGGTGAGCGCTGCCCGCGCCGCCGCGCACACCGGCACCTGCCCGGACCTGATGCGCCCAACTTTCTCCGTGTTTGCCCGCACAAGTGCTGGCGCCGCCGGGCTCGCCCAGCCCGCTGCCGTCTGAGGGAGGAGGTGGGGTCGGGGTTAAAGTGACGCTGATGTGGGGCAGCACTGTGGCCCCGGTGCCCGCGGGCCGGGCCGGGGCCGAACCGTCCCCTTCCCCCGGGGCCGAGGGAGGCACCGCCCGGCGGGGCCACCCGGACAGCGCACAGGGGCTGCCAGCCCGGCACAGCCCCGCACAGCCCCGGCACAGCCCCGGCACAGCCCCGGCCGAGCCGCGGCACAGCCCCGCACAGCCCCGCACAGCCCCGGCACAGCCCCGGCAGCGCACCGGGCAGACGTGGCACCTGCCGGCTACGGGCGTGTGGAAGAGGGGGACAGCCGCCTGCTCCTGGAGCTGATCTCCTACGGGTCTCGCCCAAAACGCGCGTTAGCTGCGTTTAATTAGTAGTGCACAGCATCTCTGTCCCCGTCTGGGTACAGCCGTGGTCTGCCGCCAGGTCCCTATAGGTACACGCAGTCTATAGGCACACGCGCGTAGTGCTGCATCCTCTACACCCCTGGCCAGCCTTCATTCATATTTATGCCGCGACTAAATATTCGATCAAAGGTTGAACGTTAACGCAGATCGGTTATATTTTTAATGTACGACCCTTAAAATAGACTGTTTTGTAAACTGCAAGTGTCTAAAGATGCTCAGCGCAGCCTCCCCCGGCCGCGCAGCCTCCCCCCCAGTAATAATAATGCTGCAGATTGTAGAAGGATTTGAGTCTGCAGCCAGAGAGAAAGGGATTAGGGCGAGAGCACTGGAAGTTAAATTGTGCTGCATATAAAAAATGGGCGGATTGGTCTCTAGATGAGAGCTTGGTACCACCTTCCTTTCTAAAATAAAATCTCTCTGGCATGAAGTCACAGCCTATTTCACATCCGGTTTACCCTGGGACGTATTACTACTGTCTTGGTAAAGAGAAAGCTTTTGTTGTATAGCGGCGGTCGGAATATTGGGAAGAGAAATTCGGGTGCCGAGCCCGGAGGAGCGGAGCAGCGGCGGCGATGGCCGAGGCGGAGTGAGCGGCGGAGCGGGAGCCGCGCAGCCTCCGCGCCGGCGGGCGGGCACCGGCAGGGCAGCGCCGGCAGCGGCGCCGCGGACCCGCGCCCAGGGCTCCGGTAAGGGCGGCTGCCGGCTGGCACCCCGGCACACGGGCACGCACGGGCACACACGGACACACGGACAAACACGGACACTCTCCCGCTCCCCTCCGGGCGCTCCCGGCTGCGGGCAGCGCGTCCGGGCGCGCGGGCGGCTCCTCTCCTCTCCTCTCCTCTCCGAGCTCTCTTTCCGCAGGTACCGCCGGATCGGTGTGATTTTTTTTTTCCCCCCCTCTATCCCTCCAGCTTGAAAATCCGCAGCGATCGATGGGCTTTGTCAATTTTCTTATTTATTTATTTTTTTTTGGCGCGGACTGATTTCCGCTGGTCCCTCGCAGAAGGGTTTTTTGGGTTTGGGTTTTTCCCTCCCGCGGGCGCGGTGGGAGGGGTGGCTGCTCCGGGCCGGGGGATGCAAAGTTGAAATGCCGGGAGGAAAACAAGTCTCGATTTGAGCCTCAGAGAGGAGGAAATCTCTCACAGTGAGTCAAAATGCATCAAAATGCCCCCCTTTTACCCCCGATTTTGTTTTAATTCCCCCCCCCCTTTTTTTTTTTTTTTTATTTTTTTTTTCCAGTGGGCGCTGCTGAAACGCTCCCAGAAGCGTGGCTCTTGCTCCCATTTTGAATGGGAGAACCGGCGCTGCTTTCTCAGGCGGTGCAGCTGGGGGAGGCCGGGGGCTGCTGGGCTTTAACCCTCACTCAAAATCTTTATTAACATTTGCTTTTTCCAGCTGCAAGAAACTTTCCTTCTTTAGGATTTATTGTGCCTGGATGGGTTTATCGAAGCAGGGGGTGGTGTTGGGAGAAGGGGGGCGAGCGTGGAGCTCAACAGATCAAAATAGTTCAGAATAATTCACTTTCCATTCTTCATCCCGAGGAGCCTTTTGCAAAGGCAGAAGTTGGCAGGACCGGGAGAAGGTGATTTTTGAAGCCACAGATGTTGTCTTTCCCTCCATAAAGGGGCTGATTACAGGGCAAGTTAAGATGCAGTCTCGTCCCTGAAGATCTTTACCCACACTTTTCTGCCACATCCAGCTCCTTCCTATCCAGTTCGATTAGCTCAGCCCCATTCCATGCATATCTGCCGATCATTTGCTATAAACGCATTAATTATATCTCATTGCTTACATACCGCTTTGTAACAGTATTTTATTGATTTAAATTGTCCCTGAGAGCATGCAGTGAATTGGGGGAGCTTTTTTAAAGCTACAACATTTCTATGTACAGTGCTTCATTTCCTCAGGCACGTAAAAACCCCTCCAATTCACTGTTGGGGGAAAACACAGGCTTCGTGTTTGTTAACCTTATTTATGTAATGAATCCTAAAAATCGATGGTATTCCAGCACACTTTGAATTGATATGTAAAGGGACTTCCAACATCTCCTGGGCAATTAGTGGAACCTGCAACACTGATTCCACAAATATCAGCTAACTTTTTATTTTATGGTTAATTAGAAAGCAGAAGAAACTTTCTGAGATGTGTTACTTTTTGCTCAAAGGTAAACTGAGAGTAACTCAGTGAAGTCTGGAGAGAGTACAGGAGATGTTTGGAGAGGAGGAGAGCGCTGTTAATGCAAAAAACATTTCCTAGCAGCATTCAGAGCCTGGTAGAGACTGAGGAGAAGGTGTGTAGGTTGTCAGCACATGGTTTCATTACGAATTGTGCCCTTTAGCCCTAAAGTGTGCCTCTGTAGCAGCAGATCATTGAGTTAGAATCTGCTCGTTTTAGTCCTTTTCTGATGCTGTATTTCAGGAAGAGGAGGATTGTTGCATCTCTAGAAGAAAGTTGCTTCCAACAGATCAAAGCAAAGCAGGGGCTGTGAGGAAAGCAGCACTCTCCTCAGTGACACTCAGAACCACACACTGACACTGACACCTGCCCAGAGGGTTGGGAGGGCTCAGGCTGGTTCAAGTCAAACAAAAAAACAATTACACTTGGTTATCTGGAAATGCAATGGAGGTGCCCTGATACATTTTCAACACGGGGAAACTGAGTAAGAATTGCCACAGAGTTTGGGGACAGCAGCTTTTACTTGTAGTTGTTTTTTGCTAAAGATCAAGAGTAGTGTTTAAAGAACACACCCTTACCACAAAATAAACCCCATCCTTGGTCTGTGGGTCTAAAAGTAAAAGGTTACCAGGAGAACAGCCAAGGCCATGCACTCTTATGCGGAATGGCATCAGCTCTACTCTTGTGAGGTCATTGCCTGACATCAAATTATTCTGCAGAACTTTCCAATGTCAGATTTTTTTCCCTTAATGCCTGTTTTCATGTGGGGATGTTAATGGTTATTTTCCTCCTAGTTACAGAGTCCACCATGAAGAGATTCCTGGTGCTTTGTGACTGCCTCTGGGCCTGGAGCCTCCTCCTGAATGCACTGACTGAAAGAAGGTGGGGAGATATTTTTTAATGCATCAACATAGTTTAGGAAGCTTTCATTTAATGCAGCAGCATAAGACAAATACTGCATGGGCTGCAGTACCTAAGTGTATTGGGGGAAGTTAATCCCTGTTCAAGTCCCAGCTAAATTTAGGTGATGTTTAAAAAAACCCCTACAATTTATTTGCATGAAACTTTTTTGTTCAATATAGTGAAGAAAATAAGCAAAAACTTTCTGAAACAAATTGAAACTAATCTACCTCTTAAAGACCTGTGCAATTTTTTTCTGTTCTTATATAATGACTACTCAGAAGTACAGGTTGCTTCAGAAGGGAAATAAGTATAATGAAGGGATATTTTTAATCTCATTTAGGTGCTTTCAGTAACTTTATTGTGCCTGCAAGCAGAGGCATAATTTAACTTCTTGTTGTGCTTAGTAGTTGTATTGAAAACCTGAAGTAGACTTTCCTGGTGAAGGGAGGCTGCTTGCATGAAGAAGAATTTGTAAGCTCAAAGCCCATGACAGTTATGTTTGAAAGACCATTCTGCACTGAGTATTTGTGAAATATTTGTTGCAATCATAATCTAAACATAATGTTAGTATTAAGAACAATTTATAAGCATACAACACCTCATCAAACAACCAGTAGCTTAACTAAAGACTATAAAGCAGTTTAGAGTATGCTTGAAGTACTGTCTGCAATTCAAAATTCAGTGAACACATTTAAGAAGACTATCAGATATATTTCTGTATTATAAAAACATTAATGTGCTTGTCAGTGATGTTACCTAACAACCAGAAAGCAGTAGAATATTTTTATTGTCAATAGTGATCCTTAAAAGATCAATAGATATTTGTGCCTTGATTTACTAGTATCTTATGCATTCACAGTTCTGATTGCCTCAAAGATTTTAAATTTGTGTGGAGTGGTAATGGCCAAATGTTCATCTGCACAAGCATTTCCTTTAAAAAAAAAAAAATAAGAGGGGTGATTAGTGTAACAGCTGCGGTATCAAATAATGTTTTAGGAAAAAGACCTTTATTTTTATAATATATAAAGGCATGATTTAAAGTATACCTGAAGTGCTTCACCAGACTTAGCTAGAGAATTTTGTGAAAACATATTTATTCTATAGATATTTGCACATATATCTATGCACACATATTTATTGTAGCTGTGATGGGTGCATGTGCATTCTTAATGTGAGAATTAAAATGCACTGGACCAGAGTTTAAAAACCCGATGGTGTGTCAGGAATATAATGACCTGTAGATGGAGTCCGTGCACAGTTTTTTATGTGACTGGGGTTTAATGTGAAAACACAATTGCATGCAGTAATTTTTTCCTCAAAATGTACACACCTTACACGAAGTAGATCTGGTTTAAAGCCATTTTGCCATTGCTCATTGCCTTGCTTTCCCTCTGGCGTGCTGTTAATGCTGTGTGATGAAAACCAACTGATAAACGAGATCAAGTGCCTGCGATACAGAAGGACAGTCTTCCCATGCCACTCTTGTTATCATAAAAAAGCCCAGCAATGGGACTATTTTAATACGTGTGTTTTGAAAGAAAGATCACAATCCCTCTGGAGTTACAGTCTACTCCAGATGTGCATGAATGGTCAGAATCGCCCTGTTGTGACCATGTCAGCTGAACCCAGCCCTCATGGTGCTTTCTACCTTTGTAAAATGGTGGGAAGAGCAGGTGAGGGCACTGACAAATGTGACTTCCAGCATGGGAGTGGGGCACGGTGTCCAACTGCACTGCCTCCAGCCAATCTTCCTGATGCCTCCTCACAAACGTACTCATTTATTTACCATTAACATTTCTGACGTGGTTTTGTATCCTTTTTCCACCTTAATACCGATGACCTTCTGCTATCCTTGAGATTTGTATGAAGAGCAGCTTTTTTTCTGACAATGAGAGTTAATATAAAATTTAATCCACTGAAGGCCCTGCGTTGAAATTCTGGGGAAGGTGTGAGAGGAAAGATCCTTTAAAAGATAAAATGCTTGCTAGAGACAGCAGGAGAACTTGTTATTTGGTGACATAGAGGAAGAACAAAAAATATTGTCTGTGACTTAAAATTCGATTGTAGGCATGATGGATAAATATGAATCAAGCTAATTTTTTGTTAATGAAGTTGTATGATATGGTTGGAGGAAATTCATACTCTTTAAAAAAACTGTTAGGTATTTTGCCTTTTCATTAGAAATAATGATTTATATGCATTAAAACATCACACCCTATGGGAGTAAACCAAAAATTATTGAAACTTCTGTGGATGTCAGTCCTGAAGATGATTTAAGTTTGTAGTGTTAAATACTCAAACCTGTGCTGCAAAATGAACTTGGAAACATTTCCAGAGTACCTATATATGGGGTATCCTTCCTCCTCCTCTCTGTGCCTGATCCAATGGAACGTTACGTGTGGGATACACAAAGGATGTCTGACTGGTGCAGCTCACAGAAAAATCATTTCAAAGCTATTTTAAGGGAACCTGATCATTTCCTGTAACATCCCATTCCTCCTGAGAGGGCCTGTAGTGGTTACAGCAGGAAGGACTGGCTGGGCACCAAGAGCCACGTACCCCAAGCAGAAAACAGGCTGGCATGGGGAAGAGTCACTTCTGTCACTAGGCCTGATCCTGAGGAAAGTTTTTGGTGCTGCACTGTTTCTTCAGTTCAGTAGTAATGTGTGCAAGAAAATGATGTTTTGGAAAGCAGCACTTTTGCTTTTATCCCTGATGACTCCACGTGTTTGTAATGGAAGTCTTCCCAGCAATGAATGAAAAACCGCTGCTGGGTTAGGATTTAAGACAAGTGTAATCTATGATTAAGGGAATCATCTGTGACAGAGTATTAGGTAAAGGTCTCAGATTTAACAGAAAGGTTGATTCTGGTGTCATCTACAGCAGACAGAAACCATTAAGCCTAAGGATTTCATTCTGATTGGTATTGATGGAAGTAAGATTTTGGTAGCTGAGTTCAAAGAGCTTTAATTTTATCTTCAAGTAAAATTTCAGGACCTTTGACTGAATTAGAGACATACATAGGGATCTATAAGGGAAGCTTTATAGACACAAGAGATTTTCATATCAACAGATGGCTCGGTTACACATTTGAAAAGCAAAGATGGAGATAGTCCTCCAAATTTAACTGCTACAGGAAAATGAGAAATAAAATCAAAATTACATATAGATCTATGAAAATGTACACTCACTCAATCTACTTCTGTATCTAAAAAGAAGATATCTCTGTTTTTGTCAGTACTTGTCAGTGTTCTAAATTACTGTTTCTTTCCTTGTATGCAAACCGTTTATGGCTATTATGAATTAAACACATTACTCTTTGCTGACAAATGAAAGTTTTCCCGAGGAAAACACATATTAGCACACTGTAAACATTAAGGAGTAATGAGATATGATTTTTTACGATTTTAAAGTCTTACAATTTGAGGAGAAAATGTAAACATACAAGAACTCTACAAAGGACTTCAGTCTTGTTCTATGGACGAGGTCATGTGACCATAAACCAGTATAAGCGAGATTGAACGGATTTTGGAATTACTGTTTTCTAAGGTTATTGGTGGATTACTGTTTTTTCAGTGTTAACTGTTGTGTATTTCAGCTATGGCCAAACCTCATCACAAGATGAACTTAAAGACAACACCACAGTGTTCACCAGAATATTGGATCGTCTGCTGGATGGTTACGACAACCGCCTGAGGCCAGGACTGGGAGGTGTGTTGTGTTATGATTTTCAATGTTATACACTAGATAAAAAGTTAAAGCATTATTAAGTTAAAACATTATTATTTTTTCCATAATATACTTGTTTTAATTCTGTTTGTATATACACACAAATTAATGCTGGTACACAGCTCTTTTTTTTCCCAAAAGGCATGCCTTTCCTGACTTTTGCAGACTTGGTTTTCTCACACTTATACCCAAAACAAGGAGAAAATGGTTCACAATTCAAGATCTTTGAATGGGTAGTAAAACATCGAATGTATAAAGACTAAAAGATAAAAAAATACAACCTGTGGTCTGACGAATGACAAGTTGATGAATGAGGCCTAAATAGCCCATATATCTATGACTATTTTCATGAGGGTTTTTTTTTTTTAAAGTGAAAGTATCAATTTACTCTAATAGATTGTCTCGGAGAAGTTTTTAAGAGTTTTTTTCTACTTAGGTATGTAAGGATTTCTTTCTGTAACATTTTTTCTTCACAGTTCAGTAAAAATGTCTTTCTTCTGCTGCTCTTGGTGCTGAAACCAGAGAAAGACATAAAACCACATAGGAATTATGTCCTAATAAAAACATTGTTACAAAGCCTGGTCTTCATCAGCATCTCTGTGTTCACTCTTTGATTTGTTCTACTGTGACATGATCCCAAAATTGGGTCTTAAAAGCTTACTGTTCACAGACACAGAAATTCTAAATGGACAAGCACAAATTCTTCCCAGTGCATGGAAAGGTTGGCTTTACTTCTTTTAGACGTCTGTTGTTTTTTTTTTTTTTTTTTTCCTTTGAACTCTTCAGACAAAATAATACAGAGCAACCCACCCCACGAAATATAGTTCAGACTGTTTTCCTATAATCACTCTCAGAGGAACTGCAATATAAGGGGGTTTACATTAAGAATTCTTGTATCATCTCCCGTGGATGAAGTGGAAGGTAATTAAGAGTGAGGTTATTCTGTGGTTTGAGGCCACCATCTTGCAACTGTTCTTGAATTGTGAGCCAGGCTCTTCAATAAATTGACTTCACTGATTTTGAGGAATAGCTAAAGATTAAATTCTGTTTAAAAAGTATTAACTGACACATTTCAAAATGTTTTAGTCTGTAAATCTTTGTGCAATTTCAGGTAATAGACAACAAAATAAGAGTAATTTTTTGCTTCTATCTACCAGTATTATTGCCTGCTTTCTTGAACCCTTGACCTAGGGTAGATAAATGCTCCTTTATTCTTTGTTTGTTGGAAGTGTAGAGCGCAGTCAGCTACTCTATCATTGTAAATAAAGCACAGAAGACAATAAATGAATAAATGAGACTGTAAACTGAATCTGGTACATGCCTGCAAGAAAAATCTGAGCATATGATGATTTCTTGTATGAGTTTTATAGCTATTTTGATTTTTTTAACAGACACTAGAAAGGAAAATAAAGGAAGATGCAGGGAAAGGATTTTCTCTAATTCTTTGGATTGCAATTTAGAGAAATAAGCTTATCAGTATCAACTCTTATGTCTGTGTATATATATATGTTTCTGAATGAAGACTTCAAAGGTGTACTCATGACAGAATCATCTGGTCCAGTTAAAACTTACTCCTGACAGAAGGAAAATTAATCTCTTTGCAAAGTTAAATGGCAATCTGTATGGCTTTTGAAAGCAACAATGAGTGATGGGAAATACGGGGTGGAGGGAAGGAAGGACTGGAGTAGTTTCTCTAACTAAGGGTTAGAGAAGTTAAAATAATGTTTGCATCCTTCCTTTTTTGAATTGTGTTGCCTGTTCCTACTTGTAACCAAGAACCCTGAATATCCAAATTTGCTTCTGCACAGAATACTGTATTTTCATGGTGTCAGTTCAGCAAATTTCTCTTGTGTTTGTCAGCTTTGAACACTAGAATTAAGAGTACCATGGCTTTAAAAAAACATCCCACATCTGAAATTTTGTGTGGTAAATTAATGTTTGAAATCAAGAATAGTAAGAAGCAGCTATATTCTTAGGACTATTGAATAAGGCATTGTTCAAAATATATAAATAATAGATTTCGAAACTAGGGACAAATATCTAGGCTGATAATTTCTGTCCTGGTAGCAACTTATTATAAAGGGTGTGCTCAGGAATTTGGAAATTCACATCTTCAAAACTTTCTTCCTCAGTTGTCTAAATCTGAGTGAAGCACCTCAGGAAGACTCAATTTTGACAGTTGATTTAGATTCTTGGTATAATGAGGAAATGTATTCTGAAATGTTCCATGCATTAATATCCAGTGAGAAATCTAACTCAATATATAAAATATAGCATGGGTTTTGGAGTTGGAAGTTCAGTAGCCCTCCTTCATGGCATGACTTGATACTGGAAATTTTAAAAAGTATGGAAAAACAGTGGTTTCTTTTTTATGTCCAACAGCAGTGATGGCTTCCTGTTAAATATTTTCATCAGAACATGATGTTTATCTACTCTGAAGTAAAAGTTAAGAAATCTACCAATATAACAATATTTTTAGATCTATAGAATTAGCTCTAAAACTCATTCCTTCCATATTAGCTGTGATGCAGCTATTGGAGAATTTAAGAGACCACAGACCTTCATTATATATTATGTTGATAAATTTCATGCTGTTAGGCACCATGTAAATCTGTGTATGACTGAGTGCACTATAGCACTCTTCCAATCACCCAAAACTATCTATTCTGTTTTTTGCATGCTTTCTGAGAAACAGCAGATGAGGTAAAAGAATGCGTGGTGCAGTTTGTCTTACAGAAAAGGGCACGTTGCAGAAAACTCTGCTTAACCCAGTATGGCCTCTCCTCCTGTAGTGCAGGTTTTCAAATCTATACACCTACAGAAACAGAATTCTGTGCATGAACAGAAGCAGAGATGAGACCAATTCTCTCTTTCTCACCTCTGGAATAAAAGGTGGATGATAGTCTCTTCAGTAAGGTTATTTGTTTTTCCTTCCTTGCCATTATGTGTATGCACGAAGAATTCAGTGGTGAAAAGCTACCTTTAGTTACTGAAAAATTGTAATGAGCTGTGAAAGGGGTTTGATCTCGATCTTGGCTCTCCTCATTTGGAGGAGTAAATTCTTCCTTTCTGAAATAAGCACCATGGTATTTCTCAATCCCAAGTTTGCACACATCCTGTCAGTGTGCTGAACAGGGTTACTGTTTGGTAGAACTATTCTGGTGTGGCTGAGGAGGCACCAAAAAGCCAAGAGCAACCTTCTGGAGAAATCACATTGCAAACATTCAGTGTAGCAGCTGTACTATGTATTCATGGGAAAGCCAGGTAAAAGGTGGAGCATTAAGAAAATGAAAACTTTAGAGGGGTTGAATTTTGAATCACTCTTTGAGCATGCATAGAATAAGTGTTAGATTAAAATTAACTCTCCCCTTGCCTTTTTTTTTTTATATCTTCTTTTGAGGTATTGCTTCAAAAGGAAAACTAAAAATCATATATGCTCCATAGAGAGTATGGGAATGGAAATTTTCATCAGATAACCTGATAAGGCCATATCTGAAATTAAATGAGAACCTCTGAGCAGTCTACCATTAAACAAGGGGGAAAGAAAGAATTATTTTTCATTAACCAGAATATTAAACAGTGGAGTTGGTGACCCACAGGGAAAAATTATAGTGATTGAATATGCTTGTTATTCCAAAAATGGCATCGTTGATATAATTAATCTGATTCTTTTTTAAAAGAGCATGCAACGCCATGTTATGCATTACACATTTACACTTCTTAGTGATAATTATTGATATAAATTATGTTATTTACTTGTTTTGCCTCTTCGTATGTGGGTTTAGTCACTTAGGCAGACACTGCCAGGAGATAGCATCTGTTGTACCCATCCATAAACATGAACAAATAGTTACATTTAGTTATTTATGCATGGAAAATAGAACTTCCAAAATGAGTATAAAAATGTGAATGTTACTAGAGGACACCTATTGACTCCAAGAGAGGATTATCATTTACAAAAAGCAAGGAGGAGGATTTGCAGAGAGTAACATTGGGAAGCTGGAAAGAGGAAATCATGTCAGACATTAAGGGAAAAAACCCGAGGGAGGTCATTGAAGCAATGGCGTAATTTTCTGTGGAAACTACCCGGACTGTAGAACTAGAGGTGATCAAAAATAGCCTAAATAATAAAGATGCTTATTTCTATTCAAATACACAGTCCTAAAAAAACCCTGAAGGATCAAATGGTACTGGGAAGGAGTGAAATAAGAAGCAAAATTCACTTTGGTGTGTAGTGATCTCCCCTAGTAAAGCACTGTGTCTAGAGTGGGAGTTAAAAAAATGAAGTGCTATGAAAAAGGGTGGAAAAACTAAGTTCCTCAGATGAATGGATGTGCCATTCCCTTTTGTTTAGGGTTGTCTTCATGAGGGACAAGGTTGCCTGGGTTGCCACCACAGCAGGCTTGAGGTGCCACAGTGGAGACAGGGAAGTCTTGCTCAGGGCAGGTTGTATTTGGTGATGAGATTCATTAACATGAAACCAGGGGCCGCTACAGATTTTCTACGACTTTCACCTCTAATAGCACATCTCCCTAAAACTAGAGGATACCACATGCTCTATGACTTTTTAAATTAGAATAAAGGTAAATGTGGCTTATCCCTTTGAGAGGGATTTTGTAGTAGAAAGATTAACACAGAATAAAAACCAATGGGTTTGAGTTGACAGGCAGGAGTCTTCCTGAATTCAGTTTGGTTTTATTGATGGGTTGAATCACAGTAGATCACTCCAAGTAGATTATCAACTTGAGTACTGAACAAAATTACACTTATTTTATGCTGTCAGTTAAAGGTATTTTTTTATGTCTCCTGTGTGATGTTTATCAAAATTGAGTGGGACTGTCCTTAAGTGGAACATCAGTCAATCTTGGGTAATTCATTACTCCACAGAGTGGAAGAGATGGGGAAATGAAATTTCCTCACAGTATTATGTTAATTAGTTTTTAAGATTCAGTTGTATGAGAACATTGCCTATAAAAGTGATAAAATTCCCTCTTGGTTATTGAGATCTCAATGGAAATTGTTGGATTTTAACTTACCTGTGCTAATATAAATTTTAGGGAAAATAAGGGTTTTTTCCTATGCATAATAAAAAGTTAAATTATTCTACTCTAAATGAAAAAACCTCACCCCTACACATCATTCTGTAAGCAAAGAAGGGCCAGATGCTGCACTTTGTAAAACTGAAGGGTCTGTTTTTGGTCTTCTTTTTCCACTCTGTAGGCACCAGATTAATGTAAAGGCAGCTGTAAAAAGCCTTGGAAAATCCTAGGAAAACTGATTTAATACAAGAGTAGGGAGGTGGGTAGGATGTGAGCAGTTTTGAGCTGCTAATTGGCATGTGCAAGTCCCAGTAAGCTCAGCACAGGCTGCAGTGGGTGATCACAGCTCACTCTTCTCCCTTTTGGTCTCTACTCTTACTAATCCAGCAGCACAAAGTTCCTATGAGTGCATTTGTTGAGATTCTTCAATCAAAATACTTCACAGGATACAGCTGGACTGATTAATCTAAGTGTGCACTGCACAGGTATCAAAATTCCTTTAATTTAAAGCCAGAGGAAACGTCTCCTCCATATGAATAATTATAGCACAGACAGACATGAGACACACAGGAAGAACAAGTGCATTAACAAAAAAACAGAATTAACTTAAACCACCACCAAAACGTGCAATTCAAATAAACCTTGTGCTCAAATACTGGCAGATCATAAAGGGAAATATTTCGTGTATGGTCTCTCCTGATAAATAAGCTTCTTTCCTGCTGTTTAAATAAATCTGTATTTCTTATTTTGTTCTCAATTTATAATCCAGTCACAATTCTAACAATAATGAGATCCCTGGGACTTTAAATCAAAATATTTATTGTTACTAATTTTGAGTTTACGCTAGTCTAGCATCATTAGCAAAACACAGTATTTGTAAACAGCAAAATTACAGCAGTTGAGGTTGACTGATGCTTTCATAGCTGCACGTGGATCATTTGCCCAAAGCTGTTCCAGAGTGTCTGGGTCTGGTACTCAGCTGATTTTTTGCTGCTCACTAACTACTTGGACCCTGTGGTTGCCTTAGAGTCAAACCAGTAAGTCATTATTAATTTCCTTAGCTTTTTTCACTGAAATTCTTACATGTTCTACAGATCTCTCTACATCACTTACTCCTGGTTCATGAGATAGATGGAATAGTCAAGAGACACAGTCAATGCATCTTTAGAACTGCTGGGTTTCTCTTCAGCAATCCAGACAGCTCCTGACCTCAGCCTGTCTTGGTCAATAACTAAGACTTCTCTAGTTCTCAGGGATGTTGTGAAGGTTTTGAATACAGCTCAGGATTTGTGGTTCCTGAGAAAAGCATTCTGAGCATTTGAAACACGATTTAAGCCTTCCCATAGTAATCAAGATGCAAATTGAACATGGGCAACCTTGATTCTAAATATATAGCTCAACTGTATGAGTAAACACATGTCCTGTGCAGGAGTGACTCACAACTTCTGAAGCACTTAACAAAGCACAGTTGAATCATCTAATTAGTTAAAGAGTAAACAAACATTTCAAAACTTTCATATGGCTTTGGAGCAGCTAGTCTTTTTCTGTGTTTTGATACACACTTTTTCATTGGTCTGGAAAGCGAGGTACACACCAAATAAAAAAAATAATTTGGTGGTCTGTACATTGGTTTATCTTCATTTGAAGGGATTAGGTGCACTGCAAAAGTGTAATCTGTGTGAAGATAACCTGAGTTCACAATCTGAATTTTCTAATTTTCTTGTGATTTATGTGTCATTTAAGTTATTTGCAACATTATACAGAAATAAAAAGCATCACTTATTTTTTCACTCCCTTGGAAATCTTCCTGCTTAGTGCAAAACCCTTAAGTTTCCATTTTGTGTCCTCAAGTGATTTCCTTAAGCCTCAGCCCCTCTTCTATGACTACATGCCTCCCAAAGCCAGAACTGAGGACAGCACAACATGGTATGCTGCTGATTCGAAGAGCCCATTCTATGTTTGTGCAAGGCAAACCAGCTGAATTATATTAAACAGCACCTTGCTCAGAGCTGGGACTCTTAAGGACAAGCCTTTTGTGTTTAAAGAGCTTCTAGAATCTTCTCTCTCCCAAAGTGCCACAGAGGAAAGAAGACCAGAGGGGTCAGGAACAAGGATGAAAGTTCTTTAAAAGCCTTTTGAGGTTCACTTTTCAGTCTGTAAAAGGCTAATAGATTTCAGGATGGTACCAGTTTTTCAGCCTTAGGAAAAGGTGATTTGGCAGCTAGAGCCCAGTCAGTGATTTTTACTGGACCATGGGAATCTCTTTGTCCTTTTTCTGCCCACTCTTTCAGGCACAGCCACAGCCTGTTGGACTTTTGTGACAGTGATGGGCTGGAGGGCAGAATCCTTTCCTCCCAAGCCAAGTAATTTCTGAACAACCATATGCCTCTTTCAGTTCCAGAAAGTCAGATTCCCAGCATGAACTTCTTTAAGTCCAGAGACAAGGAGATGTCAAGAAAACACTGGAATTTCTTTAAGTCAATTGAAAAGTTAATTTCATATTAATTCAACTGGACACCTAAGGAGGAAATTTCACCTATCCAGTGCTTTTCTCAATAGTCACTGCATTTTGTACTCATCTTGGTCAAAGATATTAAGAATAAAAATAATATTAAACAGTTCAGCCACATCACATTATTTTACTTTCCTTGATTGTGAATAATACATTGGAAATGTCATCATTTTTATGAGTCCTGAAGATTACTTTTGATACCACCTATTTTTTGCATTAATTTATTAACAGAATTTGGGTCGTCAACTGTGTTCCTAGACCAACAGTAGAATCAGATCTAATATTACTTTTTAATTTTGGCTGTCTCGCAAAAGGACATATTTTATTGTATCTATACTAGATATTTATAGGAAACTGTTTCCATTCTTAAATATTTAGAAGTTGCACACTTTTTTTTTTTTTTAAATGAAAGACCTGTATCAGCATTGTGGAACAGTGATTGTCATTAGAACTTTTGCACAGATACAGAAATGTATATTGTAACTGGCTGCTTAACCCTGATTACTTATTTTACTTCCCTTCAGCCTGAATTTCCTTGTCAGATGGAACAAATGGTATCTAAACAGTCCAAAGTCTTTTGAAATCAGATGGTTGTATTAAATTAGGAGTTTTTCATTAATTTTTTTGCAATATTTAAATAACATTACAAAATTAGCTAAAAATATATTTCCTAGTCTTAGGAAAATTGTCTGCTGCATGTCTGCTCACTATGCATGTACTATAGTGTTTTCTTTAGGATTAGTTTTAATATTACAGATTGCTCAATTTATCTATTTTTTGAGAGTTATTTCAGAAAGGGTAGCACTTGTTCCATGTTTGAAACTTCTCCCAAAATCCCTGTGCTGGCTTGTAGAGCACAACAGTAAATGAATCTGGACTTAGGTCACCATAACTTGGGAAAGCTGATGGGGTTAGCTGCACTCTACACTGCTTGGGTTCCTGCCTCCAGGTGGTGTTACTCCCTGCAGCTATATTTAATTCAACAGGGTTATTTTGATATATGCCATCCTGGGTGAATATTTTGCTAAGTGTGCCCTAGAAAACAGCACTCTGCTCACGAGTGACTGATCCTGTGTGTGAGTAGAGGGAGAGCAGAGGAAAGGGGGAAGTTAAACCTGGGTGTTTCTTAAAGTGTGTTTTGCCAGTAAATCTACAGAAATCAGATGTTTGACCTTGAGATCAGCACCAGTTTAGGCATCTCAGCACTTGTGACCATTAAAATCAGTGGTTTCTTCGGAAATGTGCAATGTCATTGTGCCACGGAGCAAATGGACGTCCTGGAAATCAGAGGGCTCCACCTGTATGATACAGCATGTGAAGGGAATCTGGGTTATGGGCATGTTGCAGATTTCTGAAGTACTGTTTGTACTAATCTATCATTTAGGCTTATAGGACTGGAGAGCTCACTTTCAGAAAACATTTATACAGATGATTTCAGCAGGGAAGTTTAGCTGACTTTTTTTGGAAAAAATTTAACTCCTTTTTGTTTATTGAAGTAAAGGGTAATAGAGCCATTTCTACCTCATACCAATAAAGTATATTCATGTTTGTATACACTACGATGTACCTCTCTCTTTCTTCAGTGTTCTTGGTCTCAATACAAAATACATAACTCACAAGGCCAGGGTTAATTATTAGAGATCTTATTTTAGCTTGTCCAGAAACTGAGTACCCAGTGAGATTCCAGAGTACTGTGTACAATATTCAGCACTGGTTATAGTGTCAGACAAGAAGATTTATCAGTCAAAGAATGAAAAGGCTTCCACAACAGCTGAATGGCAGCTGCTGTACTGTTGCATCTCAAAAAGTTCTGTGGAAAAACTGCAATAAAAAAGCTGTTGCTGCCAATATTGACTGTGAAATTACCTCTACAGTAAATTCTCAGGATCATATTGCAGACCAATTTCAGAATGGCTAATCAAAGCCAATAATTTCTCTATTTATTGTGAGAATTGGTAGTGGTTAGATCTAATGAAGGCTGTTTATAGACACTCACTGTCCTAATTTCGTGCTTCATCAGAGCGTGTAACTGAAGTGAAGACTGACATCTTCGTCACCAGTTTTGGGCCTGTTTCAGACCACGATATGGTAAGTGATACCCTATATTTTTTCAGCACTCATTTACTCTTGTCTTCTTAATTTGGAGGATGAAAGATCTATGCAATAACTTATTTACCCCTTTTAAGGCTGGGCTTTCTTTAAGCCCTTGATCCAAAAATGCCATCAGCTTTTATGTGCTACCATTCCTGCTGCTGTGGCTGCGTTTAAGTGCCCTGAAATTAGAAGCCTCAGTGACTTTAATAATGTGTTTTAACATACTTTATATTTGCTACATAATATATTATGAAATGCATCCTTATTCTTCTGAGAGTGATTGCTTAGGTCCTTGCTGGCACATCACTGATCCTATTTGCCAAGAAAGATCATCATCTTAAAATGCAATTAACACTTATGCCTATGGTGTGACATCTGTACAGTCTAACCTGTATTTTTATATTAAAAGCTACTGATCAATGGAAAGTGACTTTCCTAGATCTTGGCTGCTAAAATGAGAAGATTAATGAGAGAATTAGTGTCACTTCTTACGGAATGAATATTAAAGTCAAATTGTCAGATAACTGCAGGGAATGGAGATGTTCAGAAAACTGAATGAAGATGTTGTGAGCCCTGGTCTTAAGAGATACTAAGAGTTGTGTAGAAATATGGATAAGGTACTTAAAATTTTGCATATAAATGAGGTTTGCACAAGTAGGTTGCTACTGAGAGGGATAAAGCCTGGTCTGCAGCCACCAGTACCTGCTGGATGCAGGGAACATCCTTGTTAATTTAAATGAAGAAATGAAAGCAGCTCAAACTTGTAGCTGGCTACATTTAGCTAAATACACTTACCAAAAGAAAGATTCAAGAAAAAAAGAAAAAAATAAGTAGAGGAAAGGGAACAAGTTCCATTTTTGACTACAAGATTGTCAGCTGCTTAATTTGAAGTAAAAATTTAAACAGGCCTTAAACACCAGGTTATTACAAGTTTCTGATTACTCAAAACAATGTTAAGGAACGGAAAAACAGAAAAAGTAACTTTTGCAGGACAAGACAGTTTATTTTTCTAGGTGAACTTCATGAAAAGACACCATTTTTTGATTGCTTGGAAAACAGCATTTATAAAACTACAGTGAAATTTGTAATTGCAACCAATGGCATGATATCCATACTACCTTGACTCCTGTTTTTCAGTCAGTTAAACAGGAGAGAGAATTCATCATCCTCTTAATAAAATGTGTGACCAAGAAACACCGAGGCAGGTGTTCATATATTTTGAAAAGTAAAGAATTCACAGAAAAGCATTTAGTGTAAACTCCTACTCACCTCCCATAAAAAGTAACGTGTGTGCAGCCTACTCATGGTGAACCTTTGCTTGAGGAACTAGGTGTGAAACCAGAGACAGAAAGATAAACTGAAGAGTTTGCCAGAACAGGGAGTTGATATTAATTCATCTCCCTGGGCACAATGACAGCAGGTTGGTGGCAGCCCCTTGGCTGCTGTGGGAGTGGTTCTGGCAGGCGAGGGGAGGATGTGCTGTGCCTGGGCTGGGGCTCTGCCTGCCCACTGTGCTGGGAGAGCACAGCCCCACTGGGACCTGCCCAACCCAGCCATGGGCACGGCCCTGGGCAAGGCAGGGGGTGCACGGGGCTCCAGCCCGCTCTCAGTACTCTGCTCTGAGAGCACAGACAGAGCCTGGTATTCCATAAACTGTCTTGGCTACTTCTTATACTTGTGAATCAAGTTAGATGGGAGAAAAGCACTTTTCAAAATAAAATTGTCTTTTTTTGGAAGACCCTTGCAGGTTTTCAGCCATGTTCACATGGTGGATTGAACTGAAAAACAGATATTTGGCTGTTCTCATACAAACTGTCATTTTTGTGCAATTTTTTTTGATGTATATTATTTGGAATAAGAAACATTTCAAAATTAGCTTTTTCATAAAGACAGAATTTTTTTCTAGTAAGCCTTCACTCCCAGTTTTTCTGTACAGTAAATTTTTTGGATTATCTGTTTTACTATTTTCCTGTACAGAACCTCATGTAGACCACAGAGTGGTCTACCCTGTGAATAAACAATCTCCAGGGAGAAGTAGTAGAAGAGTAAATTAGAGAACATTTAAGTCAAAGTATTATAAATATTCAATACCTTATAATTTATTCAAAGTGCAGATAGGAATCTTCTTTTTTTAACCTGCACACTGTGGAGTGAAGAGTGTCTGCTGTGGAGAATCTATTCCAAATTCCACCTCACTCATATGTCTGCACACAGGCGACTGCTATTGAGCATAGTCCAGAAAAAATCCCTCTGCTCCCTCGTTCTGTGTGCCCCTCTGCTGTAGAAGAAAGCCCTAATCAGAGTATCTGATGGCTCAGCCCTAAAGATCAGCTGTCTGTCAGGATTCATTTGAGGAGAATTAATATACATGCTTAAGTGGGTAGTGAAAGGTGAAGAGCTGAGATATCTCAGCCAAAATTAATTCACTCTATAAGGCATGATGACCTGGGATAGGGAAAGATTCAGTCTGTGCCAGGCAGGACCTGTCAGCTACTTTTTAATTGAATTTTCTCTTACACTCTCAGGACCCTTATCAAATCTTTCTGACTCCTTGTCCTTTTCCAACAAATGAACCTTGTGTTTGTATGAAGTAAAAAAACCAGATGTGCTTTTCTCAACCTGTGCCACCTCCCCTTCACCCCCTTGGAGCTGAGAGAGAAAAAGGGAATGGCTTACATGCACGCTGGAATGAAGTCACCTTCTGGGCATGTCTTTACCTTTCCCATGTGTGTAGGAGGAAATTTTCTTTGGTGCTAGTAAAATGGGGGAAATCCCAAATTTTAATGATGGATACTGTCTTTTATACCTCCTTCTCTCCTACTCTACTGCACAGCTGGGACAGGATTTTGCCACAATTCAACCTAAGGCCATGACCCAGAAAAATTCTGAAGCAATTAATTGGTTATAAGTGCAAACTGCTTTCACTGAAGCTGGATAAACTCAGGCTTCAGCAGTTCACTGAGCAAGTGATTAAAAAAATGGAAATACAACTAAATATGCACCCAAATGATTCACAGGTCTAGGATATAAATAAAATTAAATTAAATTTAAAAATCCACCAAACAAACCCAAAATTAGAACACCCCACGTAACTACATTTCCATGTCAACAAAAAATTTATTCACGCTTTTCATACCCTAAAAGCAGGAAAAACACACTTCAGTAAGGATCACCATTCTTTCTTGCTAATAGTTGCACAAGGGAAAAACAGCTCCAAAGTTCTTATGTTGTATGGAGTGTTACTGGTTGTTAAAAAGAAGAAACACAAATCTGAAGGAATTTGCTGTGGAGACATTTTGCAGGCTCCTTCCAGAGTGTTTCTTTATTAACATGTTTGTCAGGACAGCTCTTTTTCTTATAGCTCAGGAGCTCCATTCACAGGAGAGCTCAGCAAGGGTTCCATTTCTCAGCCAACAGTGTCTCCTTCAGAGTCATTCAGAACACGTTTGGATAAGTGCTTTGAGTGTTTATCACAATCCCAAAGATGCAAGGGGCAGGGTGATCCCATACGGAGCTTCCATGTGAGCACAGAATTTTCCCCTGGGAAAACGCTGTACTGTACTGCCCACATACGTCTCTATTTTATGTATAATAGTCCAACATATCTTTCTTACTTTCACCCTCTCCTTTTTAACTTGGTTCCTGTTGCTTTGTCACAGATATTGCTTCCGTTTTATAGCGAGTGTTGGTTGTCCCCATGCCCACTGAGTCAGCCACTGCTGGCCCAGCCCATGTGTACTCACACTGCAGCTCTTGCCCAAAGGTGTCCTCAGCTCCTGCCCTTTGTGGTCCAACCATTTATCCCAGTGAACCATTCCACATCTCATCAGTCAGACCATATAATGGTCGTGAACTGTGAACTTTCTGCAGGTTGATTACACATTTATGCTAACGAGACATTTAGAACAAAAAGCCATGGTAAGATCCTGTCCCACAAGGCTTGTTTTACCCTGACACACATTCCCTGTGCCATGTGTACTGGCCACCTATCTGCAGCTTCAAATTACAGTTCAAGTGGGAAAAGGGGAATTATTTTGTTTCCATTTTATTACATCGAACTTGTGGGCAGCTTTTGAAATACTTCCTG
The DNA here is from genome assembly GCA_032173965.1 of Sitta carolinensis. Lineage (NCBI taxonomy): Eukaryota > Metazoa > Chordata > Aves > Passeriformes > Sittidae > Sitta > Sitta carolinensis. The sequence goes on along the minus strand of CM063294.1, from coordinate 6,739,769 downwards.
ATGTTTATTCCGTTGAACACAGTAATGATATTGTAACTGTTTAATAACCAGCTTCACGTACATTGTAAGGAATTCAGAAAATAAACATTGTGATAATGCCTAATTTCATTAATAGTCATCTTGCTTCTATTGAGTAGTAAGAACATACTTTTCAAGTTCTCATATTGGAACATATGACATCATAAGTGTTTCCCTTTTTTTCTGAATTGATGTAGGAATACACTATAGATGTATTTTTCCGCCAAAGCTGGAAAGATGAGAGATTAAAATTCAAAGGACCTATGACTGTTCTTCGGCTAAATAATTTAATGGCCAGCAAAATTTGGACACCTGATACCTTTTTCCACAATGGAAAGAAGTCAGTGGCTCATAACATGACAATGCCAAATAAACTATTACGAATTACAGAGGATGGAACGTTGCTATACACAATGAGGTGAGCCCTAAAATATTACATCTTTCATTTAGTTTTACAATTTAACTTGTGAAAACATATTTTCCAGAGAAGAAACTTGTTCCTTTTTGAGCATAATTTGATTCCTGCTTAATAATTATTTTCAGAATAGGCCTTGGGATGATGGGCAAACTGACCTGTTTGTAGTGTTTATTTTTATTCTCCTGCTGTGCTACCTCTACAATCCCTGGATGTGCCTCAATGCTTGATTTTAAAAACGCTGTTACAGTATTAGGAATCCATCAGTTTGCAGAGGATCTTAATTTGGCATTGCTTTCAAGGATTCCATCAGCAAGTATAATAAAGCCTGAAAGTTTAATGTAATCTGTACTCCTAAATTGTGTGCAAGGGTTTTTAATCCTTGGATCCAGTAGAAAGCAGATTCTAAGAACTAACAGATGCGCACAGAATTCATTGACCATTCTTAATATTTCTTGTGCTTGGGGTCATAAAGCATGAAAGCATAAAAATAGACATTTCTTTTTCCATTGATTAAAGCATTTGGAAAATTAGGAGAAAAAATTATTTTTGTGCTGACAGCATTCATTGGAAATATATTATTCTCATCATGGATGTTAGCAATCCAGTTGTTAGAGGAGTTAAATAAATCCTTTTGAAATAATGATGATATACGGTCATGCAAACATTCTAGATTAAAAAACTACAAATGAAAAAATGAAAAAAAAGGTACGTTGTCTCTATAGAGCTGCACATCCCCCCCTTTCTGTCTCCCATGGAATCAAAACAAGGTATGAAGGGATTCTGTTGACTTTAAATCAAGATGAATAACTTAGTACATAGGTGAACACTGAGTTTTCTTTAAAAAAATTTTGAAGATGTTTTTAAAATTAGTACAAGTGTTTGGAGAAAAAAAATCTCCAGGCATTTGGGATGTTCAATTTATTGTGCAACATCTTTCAAGACTGGCTAGACTGAAGTAGAACTGTCTTGGCTGGTAGCTATACAAGTCCAGGTCACTTTTTCTTGCCTTTCTAAATGCTCAGCTGTTAGGGATTGAATCCACAGGAACACTATCTTGGCAGCACATTGTTCACATGTGTCTCTTCTTTTGATCATAAGCATTCCTATTTCCTCACCTTTGCAAGTGCCTTAATGCAATCTGCAGCCTCCTCTTCAAGTATTACTGTTCATTCTCTGCTGATGTGTGGTATGTGACTGTTTCTAGTTCATTTAATCTCTTTTATCGAGAAACATGTTTGCACTCAAGCTGATAGCAATGAAATGATTTCAGCAAATGTCTGAGCACCCAGAGTGGGCCAATTTAATGATGGAAGCAAGGAAGCAAATTGTAGTTGCTAATAGATTTTAATCCTCACAGCAAATTAGAAGCCTGAGCATGCCTCTGCTGTAGCATGAGGAAGGGCAGAGGGGCAGGGCAGTCGCCCCCCTCAGCCAGACAATTCAGGTCCAGTTGTAAATGCTAATTAATCACATAACAGATACTGTGCTGTACTTATGTGTCTTAATAGAAGTCTGTTTGCTATTTCTATGAAACTAGAATAAATGTGTCCTTTTGCTCATTAATCCATTATAGATTGACTGTGAGAGCAGAATGTCCAATGCATTTAGAAGACTTTCCTATGGATGCACATGCTTGTCCCTTGAAATTTGGAAGCTGTAAGTTTATTTTAAATGGAGGTTTCTCCCATTTTAAGGCCATTTTAAAAGAATATGGTGCAACTGAGAAAACCTCAAGGTTTTAATCTTCTGTATCTTTCACGTTTTTGTCAGGGTTGTATCTTTATTTATTTTTTAATATATATATATTTACACACACACATATACATATATATGTATATAAAATATAATGGACCTCTTTTATGTGTCTTAAACATCCTGCAGTGTGATGCCTGGACATTCACCAAAGGTCAAAATGACAGTGTAAATATCTAGAAAAGTAGTTTGTCACATAGAAAATGTTGTTAATCTTATAATTCTGTTTTTTGTTAAAACTCAAAATCAGTCTTAAAGAAAAGCAATACATACTATGGATAACTGAACTGGTTTAGGTGAAAAAACGTTTTGCCACTGTAGCCTTGGTATGTTTAGATCAACATTTTCCCTAGGATTAGAAGATACTCATATACGCTCATGGAATATTTTCAGAAGTGAAAAATCTCAGAAATATCCAAATAGAGTCCTACACCTGCAGCATACATAGCCCTAGACAAAAGAACATAATGCACACTCATGTAATTGAAATCAGTGCAATAACTAACAAAGATTTTGCTAAGTTAAGAATTTTCCCCAAAACTTCGATTTGAATAGTAACCAACCTGACACTTAACTAAACATAATATTTGCAGAAATAAAATATAAAGAAAAAAAACAAACAAACAAAAAACCAAAAAAGCAACGATGATCTAATTTACTCTAGTTCATTTAACACAAACAAGGAAGTTAAAATATATGGAAGATGTAATGGTGTACAAATTGTTTCCTCAATGGCTACGTTTTTTCTAACAGAAATGGGTCGTTTCACTGATAATGGTTACTTAGTGGCTTGATCAATTTTAGGAGTCAACAAACGGAAAACCCAATTCATTCTTCACATGGTACCCGACAGGGTGATAATTTACTTTGGGCTGAATAGCGCTATGTTTGCCAAGAGACAGCGCCGATGTTTTGTCTTTAAAGTGCTGCTAATCTCCTAGATAAGGCTAATAAATCTTCCCAACTCTCTCGTGAGGCAGAGTGGATGGGGGGAGGCTTGACTCCCGTTTCGAACAGGACAGATGCTGCGGTGGGCTCTTGGATAATGAGAGCCCAGCGAGATCAGCAGTGGCTGCAGGACCGAATTTCTTTCGATGTGCTCACTAAACTGTTCCTGCAGGCATGCAGGGATTGCTGGAATTGCGAGGTAGGGAGAGAGCTAATCCAGCAAAAATCCTGCTACTGACAATTCAAACCAGGAATGGTTTCTAAACAAATTTGTCTTAATAGACTGAATTTTATAGACTCGACAAGACACCTATCACCACATCTGTGCATCACTGAACCACAGCCCAAACACCAGACCTTCCCCAGTATGAACAATATTCCCCATTCTTGTCCTACACTGAGCTCTTCCTGGCTCAGTGTGCCCCAGATTAATGTACTCTTCATTCACAAAGTGCACGGCTTTCCAGATTACTGAGGACTTTGCCTCTATTAAATCACTAAGATTTGCAGAAATTATTAAATAAAAGGGAGAGATAATGTGGATTTGCAGAAAAGTCCAGAACCACACCAGAAGGCAGGAACAAGACAGCAGAAAAACATGCAAATGTATCTGCATCTTTTGTATCTAAATTGATTTTTTTTTTATCCTTAAATAAGTATTTTCATAATATACATAATTTTCTTAATTGAACAAAAAAAGTCACTGTTATTTCTGATAGAAGACCATTTCTTACACCACTCAAAGGCAATAGCTGACATTCTGACAAACTCAGATTACAGCTGTGGACTGTCATGTTTTGCAGGTTTTTTCATATTCTTTTTGTTTGAACACTGATGCTCTATGGCAGCTGTCCTAAATTGGGCCTAGAAAAACAAGTAAATACAAATGCTTGGAAGGATCATTAGACAAAACCAAGGAGTTTACAAGGAAACTTTTCATTCACCCAATGAATTCAGGCGAGCTCCTAATCTGGGATCCTCATGGGGAGGAGTTCCTTGTGTAACAAGGTTTTACTGCAAACACTGCATGAAGAATTCACTGTTGGAAACAGCCCTTCAAGCTGGATCTCTCCCTTCCTTCTCATCAGTTCATATACAATAATTATCAGGTTGTAGAATATTTCTCAATATTTCATTACTGATATAAACAGAAATATCTCCAACAGAACAAATGGGTGGACCCAAGCAAGTTATGGAAGTGGGACCCACTGTTACACAAAAAAAACCCAGATCTTATAATTAATTGCCACTTTTTAAGTGAGAATCATTTTTAAATACATTTGGGACATTTTTGTCAAACTAAAGCAATTAATTATAATCATCTTAATGGACTGGAAAATTTACTGGAAAATGCATTTAATTGTCACAAAATCCATGCTTAAAGTGCAAACTACAATCTAGCACTTAGCTCCCCAAGGTAGTGTTTTCCTAGCTCCATTTGTTTTAGATTAAATTGGATAAGAGGTTTTTTATGTCCTCCACTGTTACTCATCACTTGTTGGAGCTGGATCCCTAAAAGCCTCACAGTGGAGGAGTTGCACATCTCCCATGGTCTCTGCCCATACTGTGGGGACCAAGAAATGTTTGAGCCAGCTCCAAGGCTAAAGTGATTTGCCAAAGAGCAGCTTAAGCTAGAGGTTACTCCAGTGTAAATTCAATGTGACAAATGCTAAAGAAATTCTGGAACAACAAAATGCCATATGTTGGCAAAACAAAATCAGAAAGGCAGATGCTCTCCTCAACTCTTACCAGAAACATCTGATTGTCACTTTAAAACTGAGGCCACTCTGGAACCCAGCAGTGAGGGGAGCAGACTGCTGCATTGCTGCTTATGCAACAAGAATTGGAAGATGAGGGGGGCAGCTGAATCCAGCCCCAAATCTGGCAGCTCATTTCTAGCACTGCCCAGTGCACCCCCTTCCCTCTGAACCAATCCAGTCATTCTCAGTAGCTCACTCTCTCTTCCTAACTATGCTCATATTCCAGAAATGCTTGAAAATTAATTTTATTACTGTCTTTACGTGACTAGATTAGCAGAGACAATTTCTGTGTTTACTCTGGCCATGATTTTTGAAGTCAGAATTATCAAGATGTAGATTTGCTTTTGCCATTGACTGCAAAACCATATTCTAAGATTTGTTTCAGCACTTAGTGAACATGGAGCCTGAAGAAAAAAGCAACCTTCAGCTTCAATAAAGTAGAATCAAATGCCATGCAATTAATTTACCAGCACATTCTACCCAACCAACTCTTCAATTACTAGCTGTTATCTCTTACACTGATAAGGTAAAATTGCTAACTCACAAATGAGGTCAAGGGAATCAGATTCCTCCCTTTCCCTTCGCTCCTGTCAGTCTGAAAAAAGAAATTCTCATCTCGTAGGTAGAATCCTACTGTCATTTTGGATGCCCTAAGATGGCCCATCCAGCTCCAGCTGCCTTTGGTGGGTGCAAGCTTGATGTAGATTCTGGCCACACATTCATTCCCATTCCTGCCTTTGGATGCTCTTCAGGTGTAAAGAATCACATGAGAAACCTCTGTGCAGCAAATTAACTCCCACCCAACTGCTCTGAGCAAGAGCTGCCAGACTCCAGGCTGCACAAAATGACAGCAGAATTTTACTAGGGAATTGGGATTAAAAATATTTATGTGTAGCTCGATTCTGGGAAGACCATAAATAACAGCACAAAACCCTCCAATGGCATGTATAGATGCTCCTGAATTATCTGTGTAACACAGCAGAGTGCTTGGAGAGCCTACAGTACTTGTCTTTTGCCTTGTTCCAAACTCAAGTCTTGAGTGTGAGGATTATTCAGAAAACCAAATCCCCCCAAAAAAACCCCAAAACAACAACAAAAAAATGAGTAATTGTGATATAAACTCATTCTCTCCTAGGCAGCCTCAGCAAATGTCTGCTAGGCCCATTTGACAGTGTGATGGGGAGCTGAGGATGAGGGGATCACTGAAGCCACTGAGAAGGATTTACAGAGACCCAGACAACACCACACTAGGAAAAGTTGAAAACTGGGCCTCATCTTTCTTTACAATAGCTCCAAGTTAGAAAAAGATTTGGGGTTCTTGCATGCTCATGAAATTCCACTTCTCACTCTCACTTCTTTACATAGGCAGGAAATATATAAGAGAGAAATATTTTCATGCCGTAGAGGACCAACCTTAATCCAGCCCTACAGCAGATATTTAACTATTTTGTAAAATTCAACTGTACTTCCTAGAGATAAATTCCAGTAAGATAGTTGTGGGTTTCCACAGATAATTAAAGAGAATTAAGTTTTGAAACTACTGCTCCAAACATTGTTCTGACCAAGCCACAAAACAACAGAAAGTGCAAAGCTTAAACACAATGTATTTCTTTTAAATTAGATGCTTACACCAGAGCAGAGGTTGTGTATGAGTGGACACGGGAACCAGCAAGGTCAGTGGTTGTGGCTGAAGATGGCTCTCGGCTGAACCAGTACGATCTGCTTGGACAAACTGTGGACTCTGGAATTGTGCAGTCCAGCACAGGTCTGTGAAAAATTTTTGGAAGGGTGATATTTAACTGTCAAGAGGTAACTCAGAGCAAGAATAAAAAATATGAAGACATAAGAGTGAGGGGTTAATGATAATGTGTACTTCAGATTAGGAAAACATCACTCTGAAAAGATAATACATACTGGAATTTTCCTACTTCAACTGGTGGTAAAAATATTTGAACAATTAAAAAGCTTAAATTAAAAAGTGTCAGATCTAGCCAGAAAAAACAATAATTTATGCAACAAAGAAGCACTCCTTATGTTCTTCTCATATTATCTGCTTACTATATAAGCTGATAAAAATAGCAAAACAATATGAATCTTCAAAGATCATATTTCTGGAGGCAGTGAACTCACTAAAAGCAAATACATAGTTTCTCAAGGAAGTATTTAGAGAATGAAAAAAAAAAATTGTCATCAAACACAAAACCATCTGAAACATCCAAACATGATTTCTTTTAATGCTGGCACCAGCTTTAACTCCAAAAAATGTAATGAGGCACAGAAATACAGCTGACACTTGTAGTATGATATACATATAACCTTGAAGCTAGATACAGCCCCTTATTTTTTAACTTTGCAATGCTTATTTCAAGGCATAAATTTTATAAAGTTTATTTTCTAATAACTTGGACGATCTAAATGCAGTAAGAAATTGAGCACTGGACATGAACAAAAGCTCTGTTGACCAGACTGGACCAAAAGCAGCACTGCTTTAGGTGAAGAGGTTCTGTTGTTTTGGATACACCCAGCATTGTCACTTAGAGAGAAGCCCACTTATATCTGCATAAACCAAATTCCCTAATGGTTGTTGTAAAGTCAATGAACACTTAAGGGAAAGTAAGTCATTATAACGTGAGCTGTAATTTGTGTCTGAATTTTTTATTTAGCTTGTAAAAATATATTCATATGCTCTATTAAGCCAAGAAAAGCTCTCACAGACAAGTTTCTAGGTTACTGCTTGGAAGTTTCTGTTCAGTTGATATGAAGGTAAGTGGGATGGTAATAATAGGAACTTTGTATAAGAGCAGCATCAACACAGCTGCTGCCATTGCTGAGCACAGAGGTGTGCAACAAGCAGGTAAAAAGGGAGAACTCTTGGTCTCCCCACGGATGGAAATGTGGCCATTGGCTTTTCTGCAGCCAGTAATTCAGCCCAGCTGCCCTTGCTGGAAAGTCAGCTGGATTTGAGAGGAGCTGCAGGGATCTCAGCTCTTGGTTCCCTCACAAACCTCACCAGCCCATGGGGCTGCCTTGGCTCCCTGCTTGCTCCAAGGGCAGTAGGATCATCAGAAAAGACTCAGGAAGGAACATAATTAAATTAAACAGAAATACCAGACATGGTTCAGGGTAATTAGACAGCAATGTGAGGAGCATGCTGTTACCTGTTAAGGGCAGACAAGAAATTTTCAAAAAGAACTGAAACATAATCTTAAGATTTCTTCATGCATTTCCATGAAGAAACATTTTTTTTTAACCCATGCTATTTCAAAGACTTGACTTCTGCCTCCTTTTTCTACCTGAGGAAACTCCCTACCACTGTTATCTATAAAGTTAAATACAGCATAGTTAATACATGAAATATGCTGAGATGAAGATACTGCTGTCTAGATGCCAAAAAACAGTACAATGAACTAAATGGAATAGTTACCAAAACTAGAAACAACCCCATTGCAGAATCGTTTTAGTATTTATAAATCTACAATCCACTCTAATTACTACCTGATAAGAATACACAGTTGTGGAAGAAACATATTTATTGTTTGCAAATTCAATGTCTCAAAGGAAAATCTTCAGTATTTGCTTTGGAAAGAAAAATGCTTTGCTTTCCCCATAGTAAAGGTGATGATCAGAAGTGTTTAAAAATCCCTTTTCTCCCTCTTGAGGTAGGTGGGCAGGTAATCTCAACAGCATCTTCCTGCATGTCTTTGTCCTCTGATCACCCCGGTTTAATATATTACATATGTAATGAAAGTTATGAAATTCTGTTTTCAGTGACTCATCTTACAAAAAGACAAAAGGAATTGAAGTCAATCTTCACTTAAGACTTCTCAACACACCTTTATTAGGCCAGAAAATAAAGCTCTTTTGCAACTGATTCTGCAGATCACTTAGAGCAACCTACAACATCTTGGGCAAATTTAAGATGATAGTCATAGTTATGTGGCATTCTAGATACTTATTTTCCCAAGGATCTGGGTGTATCCAGGTTATTCTAAACATCCTCAAAATTATTTAAGGATTTCATGGATCTATGGAGTGTTTTTTTCTTTAAGTTCTTCCTTGGCGAGTAGGTCTCCTGCAATGCTTATTTATGGATACGGGACAAGATAACTGCAAACACTGATTTTTTTTTTTAAATGATGAGAGAAGCTTGAAACATTTAATTTTTTTTTTATTGTATGGTTTATTCATCTATTCTAGCAATGGAATATGCAGGTACTACAGGCTTAAAAATAATATTAAGTGAAATAATAATTATTGCTGCTGCTGTTTTTGTTTAAGCAGAGTCATCCTTTTTTTTTTTTTTTTTTTTTGTATATAGAATTACTGTCACTCTCCAACCACTGATTCATATTAACTCAGAAAGATTTAAAAATTATCCTTTTTGTAAGCACCTTAAATGCTTAAAGGGCTTCTGCAAGTTTCTAATTATATAGAATTACTTTGCCACCTTAAAAACATTGTTTTGCACTGAGAATCATCAGGATTTATTGTCAAAACTGTTAATTTTCTCCCCGTCTCTGTAAATCTGCAGAGATGATGCTAAGAGGGTTTTTTAAAATGAGTTACATGGCATAAATAGTAAATGACAAATCTTTTGTTTTAAATTAATGGCAAGGAAATCCTTATTTCTCTACCTACAGTAATAGAAAAAGCATTGTTACAGCTCATACTCAGTCCCCACCTCAAACCTGATGTCTGATGTGATGCACATGAACTTTAGGTGCTGATAAATCTGGTTTTCTACAAATAGGTTACAGAACACTGAGAAATAACTATAATGTGACTTTACTGAATTAGCAACTACTTTGTTCTATGGGCACAGGTTAGTTTATACTACCTGCTCATTTGACTCAATTATTGCAATATACTGTAAATTAAGGGCTGGTTAAAAAGTGCACCTACAGAAGCACTGAACACAAAGTCTTCCAGACTTCTGGAAATACTCCAGCATGGACATAATTCAAAAATTAATATAGATGCAGAATTTGTTTTAAATAACTTTTAAATGCTTCATATTACATATAAACTAATTTAAACATTGTAATGAATAAAATGAAAACCAGATTTATTTGCACAATGCAGTTATTTGTAGAAGACTTTGGAAATTACAATTTAGCTAAGAAGAAATACCTTTCTTTCTAACTTCCTTGGAGAAGAAAAGAGATAAGGAAATATAAGATGTATAAGCTACAACTTGTGAAAGCCTAGCAATCAGACACCGGAATATAGACAATATTTTGCTCAAGAGCTATTTGAAATTATAGACTGTAGGGAATTTTATGGCTGTTATACAATGCTTTCAAAACAGAATCACAGAGGAATTGGAAAGTTACAAGTGTAATCAGCAGCTGTCACAAATGGGGCAACACCTTTTAATTAAAAGAAAGCCAAAAAACATGGCAAGCTAAAGATACAGGAAATAACTGGAGTGCCTTCATGTCCTGCAGTCACTTCCTTCAATCTTATCAAACATCTACCATCTTCTACTAAGTGACTGCCCAATCAGTGCAGCCCATTGGTACTGCGGTTCTCAGGAACATGGGTTTGCCTGGTAATGAAGGGCAGAGCATTATTCCAGGCCCCTGCTTTGCCTAATTCACTCCTCCCAGCTCAGACCTGCTGCAGTGCTTAGCAGATGAGAGCAATCCCTGTCTTTTTAATTGTCTTTATGCTTTGGATCTTGTTCCCATTTTCCAGAGGTTAAAAATACGTTGATAATTTAGGCAGCTAAATAAAGCTTCCAAGTACAGTGGTGTGTTCACTCTGTATTCTTAGCTTGCCATCTACAATCACGGAATTAATTCTGACATAGCATTGTGCACATTCTATATCTGATTGCATTAAAATAGTTTCCCACGTCATATTTTAAGTAGATAAAATTAAACTATTGGCTCTCCTAGCTAAGACTGGCACCTTTTGTAAGATCATAATCTCTGGTACAGAGGAGAAGGAGCTTATTTCAGTGAAAGTTAAAGAAAGGTGAGCAAAATTCAAGTAATAATTCCCACTATACCACATCCACTCCTATTTTTGAAAAAAAACAAAAAAAAGTCCTTGTCTATCCTTTGCATTACCTCTCGATTTATAATTTAGCCTTTCCCCGCTTTGCTACTGTCTTTTATATTGAAAGAGCATTGTCACATCTTATAAATAAGCTTTCCTTGGGGTTAGAAACTGAGCAAGATTGCTCAAACGAATGTTCTTCTGGACTCTGCATTACAGAACTGGGCATTTGACATGCTCTGTGCATAAGCAGTCAATGTCTAGACGTAGTTTTCCCATCAAGTTTAAGCTTTTCCTGTACAAGGGCAGTTTTCTCCTTCCAGCTGCCTACATTTTAAAATAGAACTACAGTAATTTCACATCATCTCTAATCTAGACAGAAGTTTCCGTTCAGTTATGTGTCTACTTGTTTCTTTCCTAAGATGTTTATTGCATAATAATAAGAATCAGTCTACTCAGAAAAAAAAAAAAAACAAAAATCGAAACAAGAGTTTTTTCAAACTTTAGAGGGAATATACTCTTTTCCAAAATCCATTTTAAATTATATAAATAATAATCTGAAAATGAGCATTATTTGCTCTGCTGACAAGAAAGGTTTATGGAATGATATAGCGTATTAGAATATTAAATATATTATATTCATTATTAAAAGTATAAATAGAATTTACTTACATATTTAAACCAATTAATTTTCAATGCATTTGGAGTATTTCTGTAGTTACAAAAGCATTAATGCTAACGAAAATATTGTGTGTTATTCTTGTATTCATTTATTTCAGGAGAGATAATAATTTACTAAATTAGCAGAACAGGGACACTTCAGAGTACATAAAGCACAGTGCTAATGCAAACACCATCACATCAGCAATTGCATCTTAAGCCTGGCCCAGCAGAAGCACTTTTGGGAGGCTCTCTTGACCTAATCTTTAGATGATGTTTACATGGGTATACTGGGGTGGCTTTCCATCTTCTAATGAATAAGATTGTCTAAAAGAGCTTTAAACAGGAACCAGTTAATGCAGACTTTCATCCACTACTCAGCAGAGATGGAAATATGTAAATTGAATTAGCATTTCACAGAAATGTTCAGTTTTGGATTATTGGGTAAAATTTAAAAACTCACCAGGTTTATTAAGCATTTTCTTCAGAGCTGACCTATTTTGATTTGAGGACTTCTGTTTTATGATAGGGGTGAATATAATGAATAAATACCTCCTACAAAGACCTCTGATTGTATATATTTATAAAAGCTTTAATGCTTTTTCTTGCTTTTAGGGGAATATGTTGTCATGACCACACATTTTCATTTGAAGAGGAAGATTGGTTACTTTGTCATCCAGACTTACCTGCCATGCATCATGACAGTGATACTGTCACAGGTGTCCTTCTGGCTTAACAGAGAATCTGTTCCAGCAAGAACTGTATTTGGTAAGCAAGACCTACAAACCCCCTGGCACTCATGAGGCAGCTGGGTTTCAGAGATGGGAAGGTAAAAGCAGTTATGTGTAACGTGGCACTGGAGAGCAGCGTGAGCCTGGACATGTTGTGGCACACAAGAGCTCACAAATTTCATTGTGAGGATATAGGTCCAAAGCTTTTAAACTGATTTTGAACTGATTGCAAAAAGAGACCTGAAAATACCTCAAGCCATCCGTCACCATTTGAATTTTCCAAAGCAAACAGATTATGAATAAAATATCTCTGACAATGGCAATAACATTAATCATGGGATTATTGTAGGCTTTAATCAATGGATATATGTCATTTGACATCCTTAGGCCCTCTGAAAATTGTTTAATTTTTTTTCCTTAATCCCTTTTACAAGATACTGTTGAGATCAGCAACAATTTATTGTGCTTACAGCAGTAAATACAAGGAATATCAAGGAATGCAGTGAGAAGGCAATCCAAAACACTCTCAAGTTTATACAGCTGGTCCCCAGAGTTTAACCACTGCTTGCAAATGCTTATCTTAAAATTCTTCTATTTGTTCTTATTCTTTGGAGATAACAACTGAAGTACATCCTAAAAAGAAGAAAAAAAGAAATCAAACCTAAAAAAACACCCCAAAACCCGATGAATTTTGATTTGGGAAAGCTCCTAGAAGCTGAGATTTCTGCTATGTGACCTAGTCCTTGGTGATATCCAGATGGGGCTGCTGAAGACCTTTGGCAGGAGCAGAAGCAGCCCCAGCCCAGCTGGCTTTGGGGCTCATTTTGCTGCCTCAGGACATGGCAAGGGCAGGAGGCTTTGGGCTCTCTGGCTTTGCCAACAGAATGAACCCATTTATGCTGAACATGGCAAAGCCAGAGAGCCGCTGTTGAGAAATGCAGCCTCTGAAGCTCTTGTTGAACGAGAGCTATTTTTATGGATCTTTTCTTGCACCCTTCACAGCTGTGCTTTAGTTTCCCGGTTTCTCTGGAAATCAATCACAACTTGCAGAGCCTTAGACCTCATGAACGAAGCAGTGGCTTTCTGTTGATATACAGATGTGCATTTACAGAACAGTGGTTTAGACTACAGTGTAATTAGATTTGATTTACATAATATTGTTTAGATTAACAACTAAAATTAATTCGGAATTTTTAACATCAGTTTTGCTGAGAACTACTCTACTAGGGACTTTTATAGTCAAAGTTATTGAAATTGTAACTGTATTACCTCTTTTTGCACATATCATTTAAAATGAAATGCCTGATCATCAGTTTGAAATGCTGTACTTCATTGTCACTAGATGGAGAATAGAATTTCCTAATCTCAGTGGATAATATGCAATACTGGGCATTTTCAAACTGCTATCTTCACAGGCTCAAGAATCTGAAAATTTCTCAGTTTTCCTTTTAGAAGACCGTTATTTAGTAAATACCCTTGGGTTTACTCCATCATTATGTATGAAGATGGCTTTTTCATTTCAAAATGGCAGTGAAACAAAGTTTCAGAAATCTTGCATGAATGCACGTACACACAGAAGCACAACTCTCATCTTTTGGCCCACTTCATACCACAGATAATAAAAGTCATAAATCTTTCTTCTGCTGCTATGTAAGAGAAACATAAGCTTACTAGCAATAAGTAAAAAAAAAAAAAAAATATTTGGTTGCATCTCAGGAAATAAAAAAAAAAAAGCTTCCTCATTAGTCCTTAATAATTCAAGCTCTTCACCCAACCACATAAATATGTTATTCATTAATTGACCTATTTTAGATGACTGCTCATTTCCCCTAACACTCAGTGCAGTAAAGATGAACTCGCCAGACACATTCAAGACATGACAGTGCAGTTGTCAAGGTAACTTGTGGACATGTGATTTGATGTAAACGCCTTGCCTGCACTTGAGATTCATTTATCCAAGTAGCTGCAAGCAGAGTGAATTCAGTACAGTCCTGCTTGCTCTCTGGGGCCAGGCAAGAGGAAAGGTTCAGCAGTGAGAAGCTCTGATATCAGAAATGCAAATTAGATTGTTGCTCTAACATAAAATCTTTGCTATGTTCAAGGTGTCAGTGAATAAAGGGACAGAAATCTGTAAAACCATTGATTCAAAAAAAATGAAATAACACATAACTCTTGGCATCCTTGAATATATCTTTGAAGTATAATATCCCAAATAAACTGAAACAAGTGTTTTTGTTTTCTAAGTATCTCAAAACTGCTGCAAGAAAGAACTACAGATGTTAAATGTTACATCTATAGTACAATTTGCAGGGTCAGCAAGAAAATCCTTCAAATAGCAGGGAGAGTATAGTACTTCACAAATGGTATTTCCAACCTTAAAAATAGTATTCTACTATAACAACATCAAAGAATAAAAGCATCTGAAAAGTTTTGAAAATTTTGTAACTTCCACAGAACTTAAAACCTGATATCCTCATTTAGAAACTGAACTCAGGGAGGGAAGTTTGTAAAAAACCAGGGATGTATAAAAGGCATTCCCACCCTACAGCAGCTGGGAAACAGGGCACAAAAACCATCCCCCGGCCTGAAGACACCGAGTCTTTGCTTTGCAGGAGTGACCACGGTGCTGACCATGACCACCCTGAGCATCAGTGCCAGGAACTCGCTGCCCAAGGTGGCCTACGCCACGGCCATGGACTGGTTCATCGCCGTGTGCTACGCCTTCGTCTTCTCGGCGCTCATCGAGTTCGCCACGGTTAACTACTTCACCAAGCGCGGCTACGCCTGGGACGGCAAGAGCGTCGTGCCCGAAAAGGTAACGGCTCCCTGCAGCCCGGGGCACGCTCTGCCCAGCCCAGGGCAGGGCTTGCACAGCGAGAACTCCTACACAGAACAGGTGTTTGACCAAAAGAATGTCCTCCTGTGTCCACACACAGCTTTCTTTGCCATGATCACTTAGACATTTAATACCTAAATACTGCTTCTTAGATACTGGGTGAGAGTTACTGCTATTAATATGAAAAAATTTTCTGCTGACTACTACTTGACTACTGCAACTGAGCAGAAAAAAAAAATAGGAATGTGTATTATTTTAAGGGAAGGCAGTTATTTTTTTCTGCTGGAACAAGAGAAGGTGTGGATGCCTCAGTGTAAATGTAGGAAAAACGATCTCATGGCTGTAGTATTTGACAGTTCCCAAGGTACAGTGCTCCCCAACATGAAATTCAGAGGGGCTGCTCTATCATTCATGACCAAATAAATCATCACAGGACGTTTTTTCCACCTTTCTTAGCTATAGGAAAAATGTGTTTGTTTAGAATGAGGAACTGAGAGCTGTGCTGGGAGTGTGCAGTCCTGATCTGTACCTCCCTGAAGGCACTAGAGAAAACTCACACTGATTCCTTTTGGTCTGGGATCAGACTTGGCCTGTAAACCACAGGTGCATCAGGAAATTGTTGAGGACATTTAAGGGGTAAAAGAGAAGTTTCCATGAGTTTCCTATGAGTTACCATGACAGCTGCTTCTGTGAGCAAGCTTGTTTGGTTGGGTTAATTTGCCAAACTGGTAATCATGAACTTTCACAGATTAGAGATTCAACAGAACAGGTACTTGGAGGAGCAGATATAACTCACTGGTATGCAAAGATAAGTTTTTAATTCAGGATTATAAGCATATATATTATGTATGTATATTAGTTGCATAAGTCAGAGAAAAAAACTCCATATTAAATTAGGGTGTTTATCAATGGCAACAACTACAAAAGTATCGTAGAAAAAAAATGAGTCAAGTAACAAAACAAACTTACAGTAATGAGCTGCACAACTGCTGTTGAATGTTGAGTTTTCAGTTATTGATGATAATTTCACTGAAAATAATTTCTCTGATTGTTTTCCTGTTTTCATTACATTTGTTATAAAAATGAACTGCATTGATAGAACTGTATCCTTAAATATTAAATATTGCCTTGCTAATTTATCCTCCCTTGTAATGTAGTTACTAAAGTGAGCGGTTTCATTTGTTACCAAGAAAATTAGATTCTAAAAATAACCCTATGCTAATAAACATTGTTTAAAACTTTGGAAGATTTATGGCTTTGTGGTCATTAGCAGGTACAGGGCTTTATGTACCATTCGCTGGTACCTGGTGGTGTGAGTTTGCTGCAGTGAGGAAAAGCGAGCAAGGCAGGCTCACAATGATCAGAGCATCACAGCTTAATCAAATTTAGAGCTCTAATTAGCTGTCATATTGCTTTCTCATGAAGTTGAATTTGACATGAAATATTAAGACCCAGGCCAGTGTCAAGGTTTTCTGTGGATCAGATTTCTAGTGACATTTAAATCTATTGAAAGGGATTCCTCTGAGAATTCAGTGAAGCTGCTCTTTGTCTGCTGGATTTATTGCTGCTCACCAGAGTGTCTGAATGAGAAGCAAACAGAATTGCCTTCACTCCCAGCAACCATGGTAGCAGCCTCCCTACCTGACAGGGGTAAAAATGGACAGCCAAAAACCCAAAAACATCCCCCAAAATGAACAAACAAAGCTGTCCAAAAACCAAAACAAAAAAGAAAAAAAAAAAGGAACAAAAAAAATTTCTGACATGCCTTTTTTGCTGTAATATATTTTGAACCTGTTTGTTCTGAAGATATGAAGCTTTTTCTTGGCCTAAAACTAAGAATTTTACTAATTAAACACATCT
Source organism: Sitta carolinensis (assembly GCA_032173965.1). NCBI lineage: Eukaryota > Metazoa > Chordata > Aves > Passeriformes > Sittidae > Sitta > Sitta carolinensis. Next base: position 6,722,783 of record CM063294.1, on the reverse strand, counting down.
ACATCAGAGTCATTTGGTGAATTTGAGGAATTTCCTTCCAGCATGGGGCTCCAAGCTGTTCCTCCACAAGCAGCTCCCCTCTTGCCCTCAGATTTTTGCAGCTTCATTTCCTGTCCCCAGTTCAGGAGCCTGACCACCCCTGAAATGCTCACCTCTTGAACAAGAATTTTTTTATTAAACTCCATTATTTGGGGGTCAAAGTAGCCATTAACCTATAGTTGATCTGTCATTAAAAGTACTGTGACCACATAAAAAAAGATTGCTTCCTTGGGACAGCTGCTTCTTGAAAACAGAGAATTGTATTTGCTGTCTTGTGAAATGACATAATAGATCAAATTCCACTGATATTTTCTCTTCAACCGTATCTTCTCCCCATCCCAAGAGGATAAAATAGATAACATTTTCCTTATCTTTGCTAAATAGTGCCTGAAGATTTTTTCTAAGCTATTGGAATTGGTTTTCTCTCTACGTTTTGTTGTTGGGGTTTTCTTCTCATAATTAGAGGAATCCTTACACCTTCTTAATGACCCACTACATCTCTCTTCTGTGTTTATCCTTGGGCAGTGGCTGAAGAAAGTTTGGTCTGCCAGACACTGCAGACAGTTGAATTCTAACTGGTATGCCCAGATGTCAATATTTTTTTCCTACAACTAGATCCAAAAAATAGAATACTAGAAAATAATAAGGACCTAGAGATAACATAAGTTTAAACAAGCTCAGTAAGTCCTCCTCCCCTCAAAGATATTCAATACTTCCTTGCTTTAGCAATATAAGTAGGTGGATGAAAAAGTCATACAGGCATTAAAGTCTTTGCATATGGAATGCCATTTCAGCCATTATGATCCAATTTTAAGATTCAAACAAGAACATTAAGTTCCTAATCCATAATGCATATATCTTTGGTGTAAACCATTTAGTGAGTAGAATACTGACAGCTTTGCATCTTATTGAATAAGCCACTCCTTTAGCACTTGGTTATGTGATAATTTAGTGTGTATTTTTGTGTACAAATTATGTTAAAACTCTTCATTCATATCACAATATTTGTCAATGCTGGAAGGCTACATTAAGAATTCAGCATCTTCTAAGTTTTTATCCTGATCAAGGGAAACAGTTTGTGGGAACATCAAACTATGAGTGGTTTGTCACTGCTGATTATCATTACAGGTGATTTTGCCAGTGAACCTAGCTATCAGGTCTCATTATTTTAGATGAGATATCTGTTATTTTGATGATATATATATATATCATCTAATTTGGTTTACCTAATGCAAGTAATACAAATGGATGATTTTGTCTTCATTGTTACCTCAATATTTTGCATGAGTTACATATCCAGAACTAACTTCTCTCTTACAGCTTATTATACTTCATGGTATAAATTTGATTAATTTATAATTATAATATTATAAAATGTTATAGTGCTTTTTCATAATTTCACCTGTTGAGAAGATACTGAGAATGAAATATTTTCTTCTTTCTTCAGCCAAAGAAAGTGAAGGATCCTCTCATCAAGAAAAACAACACATACACAGCTGCAGCTACGAGCTACACCCCTAATATTGCAAGGGACCCTGGGCTGGCAACCATTGCTAAAAGCGCAACAATTGAGCCCAAAGAAGTTAAGCCAGAAACAAAACCTGCAGAACCCAAGAAAACTTTTAACAGCGTCAGTAAAATCGATCGGCTATCAAGAATAGCCTTCCCATTGCTTTTTGGAATCTTTAACTTAGTCTATTGGGCTACCTATCTAAACAGGGAGCCCCAGCTGAAAGTTCAAACTCCACATCAATAACCTCATTTATTCATATAGTTCTGTTTTGTCTTTTGCTCTGGGAATTGCTTCCCTTTTTCACGTACAGTAATTCCCATTTGCTTCATTGCCTCTGTCTTAAAGAAAATAAAGGTTTCTTTAGTTAGAAAAAGGTAAAATATATCTGTATATTTAAAAAAACCTGTGTGTGTGAGGGAATGAACATTATAAGCTATATACTTTGGAAAAGTGGTTTTGGAAATGGAAAGGAGTTGTAGAGTAATGGGAGGGTGGAGGAAAAAACCAAGAAAAACATTTGTAGCAAGCTTCGTACTGAATATCCCAAAAGATAGTGTATATGTATATGAAAAAGATATTTTTATTCAGAAGATTGTAGGGAGGGGGGAAATATTCTTTATGACATTCCTGATGCACATCCTAGACTGTATCATTTATTCAGCCACTGTTTATAATCTTTTCAAGGATGTAAAGCTTTCCATTTGCTGAATCCCTTAAGATGTGTTATTTTCCTAATCCCTTTTCTCTTCTATGTTCCAAACTACCTGACTTAGAATATTAAATAGTCTTTAATGAGAAAGGAAATCTACTCACTCTAGGTACAGTTTGTCACTGTATAGCACATAAGATCTAATGGTAACAAATGCTTTAATCTGCTCTCTTACTGCAAGCTCGTTCCAAGCATTAAGTTGTCACTAGACTAGACTTAAACCAGTTGCACAACCAAGTGCAGATCCCAAATTTCTATCACCTGTGTAATCCAAACAATTCCTGGATGCTTTAAAGATAGCTTTTACTCATCACTATGTTTTAGAGAGTTAAAAAAATAAAAAACAAAATTTTTGCAAGCTCTAGATATGTTGAATGTATTCTTTTATAAAATGGTACATTAAAAGAAGCTTTAGACTGAGATTTATGAATAGCAGAAAGATAAATATAGTATTTAAATAATATCTGTAAATACGCAGCATGAGATTGTACATTTTTTTACTTTTTTAAAGTTGTGTTCTTAAAACATTGTGTAGGATTCACCTCTTAGCTCTTAATATGTTGTTAAATGCTCAATAAAACATATTTAGAGCCTGAATTAAAGGGAAAAATAAATCAGCGGTACTGGAAAGCTTACAAAAACAAATAAGCAGAAAGTGCTTGGAATTTATTCCATTTGTAAAGTGGTTAAGTGTACAGCAGCTTGCAATTTGACAATGTCATCCAATGTATACTATTAGATTAACAACTGGTCTGCTCAGGTCATGCATAAGCACTAAAGTATGGGATTATATTTGGTAAGTAAAAATGGTGAAATATTTGTTAAGACAGAAGTTCATCTGTATATTACTGCTATATTTGCTGAAACATAACTGTTACAATAAGCGATGTAATATATGTAGCATTAAATACAAAGAAGTCATACATAAAAGAATGTACAGGAAAATAGATTTTATTGAGTAAACTTACTACATTTCATTTTTACTGTAGCAATATATTTGTAGGAACAATATGTAAGGGCTTTAAATACAAGATGTCCATTTTGCAGGTATTGTGCTCCCTTGAAAAAAATTCTAGTCAGTATCAGTACTGCTAACTCCTAGAAATAAACTTACAGATAAAGTTTTTGCAAAGAGATTGGAAGAATGGTGGATATTTGCAAGAATCAATTAAAAAATATAATTTATGCTATTGAATGGATTTTGAAACAGCGCTACATGAGCCTCTAGAGAAACAGCTACTGAGAGTCAAGTTTAATAGGCAGTGATTTCTAAACTCTTAATAAATCAAAAAGTTGACATTCTCTATCTACAAAAGGAAATATTTAATGTTTGATTTAGATTTTTTTTTTTTTTTTTAAATAATGCTTCATTGTCTACCATTTAGTCCTGTCTGAACTTGATAAGTTATCTGATTGGATCTTATTTAAAAGGGGATGTTTCATCTCTGGTATCATGTGTAGATACATGTATAGAAAAAAAATAAACTATGGCTCTTTAACTTCTGTGTACTCGTTTATCTTGTTATTTTTGGCGTTAAACTAGTGTGTTCATTTAGGGCATTTTATCTTTCTAGCAATTCATAGCTACCTTTTGGTCTGCATTTTGCACATTAGATGTGAATATTACTTAACTAGTCTGCTTTTTGCTATGCAATGATTGCATTATATCACCTCTTAGTTAGTCTATGCCAATAGTATTATACTGTATAAACTTGACTGCACAGTTTATCAAAGACAAGGTATTCTCTATGTAGCTTTTTTACAATGCTTTGCTAAACCATGTAATAATAGTAAGTCTTCCTTGAAAAAATGATACACTCTTATAGAGGACAGTTTCTGTTTACTCCTGAGATAATTTTAAAAAGATGACATTGAATGTTTATTGCACCTCAGTGCAGTGATGTGGCAATAAAACCTAAATCTAATAGAGGTTGTTTATGGCAGAAGCATGTATTGCTTTACAGAGTTTAGCAAAAGCTCTTTATTTTATGTCAGACTGTAATTCTATTATAATAATAAAGCTAAAAATGTTCAATAATGCAAGTGAATGTTTTACTTTGCTTTTCTTTAGTTACTGCCTTTTATGACACATTGCTTGATTAGCTGCTATTCATTCAAAAGCTTCATTTCCTTGGATTTGGTAATGAATGCAGTTTTAATAGATGTGATTTTCTGTCCACTGTTTTCCAGGGACAAATATATAACAGGAATGCTTCCCAAATCTGATTTGACATTCAGAAAAGATATTTCACTCTGCACCATGTATATCCAGTAAGGCAATTAATTGCATCAGATGAACAGTTGTTAAGGTTTTGTACCACAACATTGACTCATACAAGGTAGGAGCAAAGTAACATGCATTTTCTCTCAGATAAAATGGCAGATAAACAGAAATTGAGAGTAAAAATATGACTATTTAAGCTAAAGATTTTACTGATTAAATAAACACACAGATCTCAAAGACTCTTAGAAAAGAACCTCAGGCTGTATAAAAAAATATTTCACTTATTAAAATAGTTGTAGGGATATCTTTTAAACAAGAATATGTATACCTCGAAAATCTTAGTTATCAACTCCTCTTTCTTTCCCAAATAGAAAAAAAGGAGAGAGAAAAGTCATTCCAGTGCATTCAGCCCTCAAACTTTCTTGGAAATGATGCTGGAAAGCAAGGCTTGTGGTCTTCTGTAAGGAGACATGCAGAGCTTTAGAGGATCCAAAAGCTGACACAAGAGCATTGTTGTATATAACAATACTGCTAGTGTTCTCAAACATGAGTCCTATAGAAGGATTCTTCAAAATGGAAGGAAAGACTATTCTATTAATTTGTTTTCCTCTACTTTAAAATGAGGATAACTCAGTCTGAATCCCTGCTCCTTGCCTCCTACAACTGACTCCACAGAGATGAATCCCTATGAAATCCCACACGGGCTTTTCTGGAAGAGGATGGTAAAGAAAGCGTTTGCACACCCACCTCCTATGTTCACATGCCAGATGCAGAGCATGCATGGGGATTCTCACATCTTTGTCACTGCTCAGACATTTTTAGGCAGAATTTTACTCAAGTAAAAATGAGTCAAAATGTCTAGAGGCAACAAGATTTGACTCAGAAGGAAAAATATATAACGCTCTTTAGTTTGACAGTGTGGAAGAGCAGCCTCATCAGGTGACAGATTCGCAGCCACCAGTCAGTCCAGCATGACACACTGACATGGGAGCTCTCTGTTCAGATACCACATCAGCAGAAGCTCCTTCAGTTGTCCTTGAATTATCCCTAGAAGCTACTGCAGGACTTTCTTAGTTATCAAGAACCTTTTTCACTCCACCAATTACTTTACTAATGAAATTCTTTCTCATGGATTCCAAGACCTGAAAAAACTGATTTTCTTTCTATCTCCTATTTTTCATCAATATGATAAATAATAGAAACTTATGAAACACCCTAATGTCTGGAAAATGGGGCAAACATGCTTCAAGGAGCAAGTAATAAGATAACTTCTTTCAGCCTGTGCTTTGTATCTGAATGATTGTCCAAACAAATTAGTGTGACTGGGCAAAGTCAAACTTTTTCTTATGGGCTGTAAAAATATCAGTCATACTTTAAAATATAAAAATGTTAGATCTCCTCAGACTTTCTCTAGCAGATCCACCAAAGACAAAATCCTTGTGCTATGCATAAACATGACATAGCTTAAATAAAAATGTGTTTACAGTCCTAGCACATGAATTTTGCAAGTGAAGTGTATTATCAGCTTGTCAAGCTGTTGCTGTCATGTTCCATCTGATTACAAACTACGTCAAATACAACAGGAGAGGTAAAAGCCTTGAAACAACAAATTCCTATAGGCCCATTCTCTCTGGCCATAGGCCCTTCCAAACTGGCAGGATGACTTCACAGATGCTGATAAATTTATTTGATTAAACTGCTTTAAGGCATCAGAAGATGCTCTGAGTGGATTTTGCACTTGCAGCGCAGCTGTTACAGGCATCTCACCCAAAGACTGGAGCTGCTTCCCCCCAAAATCCTGCAGACCAACCAACAAAGGGCACAGCTTTTCTGGATGTGCTGTCAAGGGAGCAAAGATGTGTTTGCTGAACTCTTTCTTCAGCCAAGGACATGTGAATGCAAACAGATAGAATGAATTTCTTTCCAAGTGTCCTTGTATAGGCATCATTTAATCAGCCTCAAGTGGTACAAGCCTAAGGATCTAAACCAGCCCCAAGATGTTAAATTGATTTAGCAGTGATTGCTGTTAGCTGGCCAGCACACTACCTTTGCTACACTCTTTGTTTGATTTTACATGTATCATCTGATGAACACCAGATCCCTGCAGGGCCTCATAGGTAAAAATAATTCAGCTGCCCTAGAATTAATCAAAGTTACTTAAAGACCTCACATACTTGGAGATCCTATTCCATCACTGCCCCTAGCAGCAGAACCACACCTCAAAGAAGTGGTTTGCAAGCTTCTAGGATGGCTCTCCATTGCATTGATATTTATTAATTTAACAAATTTACTGCAAGGATATGAAACACTCCAGAAAAAAATCCCCATCTTTTATGGTTATCTAAACCCAAATATAAGACATAGCAAAACTACAATAGAAAGATTTTTTTCCTAAATTAAATTATCTTTTTATGAAATACTTGATAAAAGTAGTAAAATAGATTTCAACCAAGAATCTTTCAAATGAGTACACCTTTTGAATCAAAGAAAAAGACAATGGAGGTCATAGTAAAAACTGTTGCTGATTATTGGGACCTGCTGTAGGCACATAAATTTAAGAAAGAAAACTAACATTTTTCAATTAAACCAACAAATGAGAGTTCATCTCTTTTTCTTGATGAAACTGTTAATTTTAGTAAACCAGGGGGCATTTCAGACAGGGTTTTGCTTTGATTTTGTTTTGTACAAAACCCCTCAAAACTCAACTTCTGGTTTCATCTTGCTCCTGCCAGAGGAGCTGTGGCAGGCATGAAAAGGTGAGGGACACCATTCTCCAAGGTAGTGATGTATTTGACAGGAAATAGAAGTCTTACATCAAACATTAGCTTTAGCATGGCCATGTAAAGTATTTCTGTAGCTACACATAATGCTCAGCTACACCTCATGGACACAACAAAATAATGCACAGATTTACGCAAACCTGTGGGCTTGACAGGGTTTGGTTTCCATTGATGCACACCTACCTTGCCTCACCAGCCCTGATCTGCAGGAACTCTGCTAATTTAGACCAAATAAAATGGGGCTTTGGGCCATTAGGGCCTTCACCAGCTTGTTCCTGACCCTCTCATCTTCTCTGTGGAAGGCAAAGAATGAAGCAACTGCAGCAATGTATCCCCTTTTAGAGTTAAAGGACAGCGTGAACCATGAGAATAATGAATGTACTGATACAATCTTTAATGGGTGCAAAGACAGAATGTTCACACCTGCAAGAACTTTTACATCCATGTCACCTCATCCATCAAAAGATAGCCAGATTTGCAGAAATGGTGTTTTCCAGTTCCAGAGAATGCCAGCCATGACTTCACTAGCAGCTTTCTAAACATGTATTGGAGCTGTGTTCTGGTCACTGAGTTCCTGAGTATCGACACTTGTGTTCATCTCTGATCCTAACCCAGGCTTTCTTTTCCAACAAAGTTTGGAGGACCAAAAGTTCTGAATACATTTAACAGTTTTTGAACAGACAGATTTTTGGCTTGCAACTCCCAAACAGTATAGGGGAGAACAATTTTAAGACTACTGAGACAGAAGAGAAAGGTCGTTATTGACAATACAAAGAACTGGTAAAGCAGAAAGCCCTTATCATAGCTTTAGTTCATAACTAACCATCCATCATTCCATCCCCTGACAGCACTGGTCTGCTCCTAGCAAATGAGTTAATAAAACAACAAAAAATGCTTTCAAGTGGATATGAGCTGAATTAAACAGGTGCCTGATGCTTTTGGAAACCTCATGATTTCTATCCATCTATAGAATGGGTTTTAAAAGCATACTGATGGTGCTGAAAAGCAATTGTAACACAAACATCATTAGGTTGTGCAGCAAGTTCTGCTAACAAAATTTTCTGAGTCTGAATTCTACTAGAGCATGAAGCTAAAAATCCTCCTCTTGCAGCTACATGAACAATGCAATAAATGCTTAGGTGACAAGCCACAGAAGCATGGGTTTCAAGACTTAAAAAGAGACAAAAATTTCTAGGTTGTAGTCACATTGCTGCAAAATGTTTTCTTAATTATATAACAGCTTGAAATTTATATTGAGGGTTTTCAAGGATCTGCTTGGAACCATGGATCAGACAAACTTAACACACAAGTTACTTATGTTCCTGTATCAGGCCTTAGTAGTGGCAGTAGGAATCACAATTAGGTATTCAACTCAGTTCTGTGACATATTTTACCACATTATTCTAAACTGACAGAATTTATCTTTCAATGCAACTTTTATTTTTCCTGAATACCATCCTTGGTTAAATGAAAAGTAAAAGATAGAAAAAGCAGAATAATAATTTTGTTACAGCCTTAGGTTCAAAAGGAATAAGTAAGCTTCAAGAGATTTAACTATGTACCTAAAGAAAAGCAGTTTTATCTGGCTACTGCAAGAAATAAATGGAAAGAAGTTTATAAATAAACATGATTCATTTATTTATAAATGTCTAGAGATAAGAAATAATAAAAATTCTGTGATGGAACAAAAGCTGACGTATTTATTACTAAACATAATGTACTTAACAACAAGAGGTGTAAGACAACAGGCTGTTTTACTACTGCCTCTTAATGGGAATTAGATGAATAATGAGTCTCAGGAGGCACTTACCAGTGATATAGGTAAATATTGGCTCTAAAAAATGTCAGACAAGCTATTATATCTTTGTATTGCAAGCAAGCTACACAGATTATTAGCTATTATTTTGTTTTATATAGCTAGCATTTAATAGCTGGGAATGTATATTTAAAAGATAAAACGACTGATAATATCTGAAGCACAGTCAGTGCAAAAGCAAATAATCATAGATTTCTTTTCACACCATAACTGTGGCTGGATGGCATGCAAGAATAAAGGAAAACAAGCTTACATCAAGGTCAGTGCAGTGAAGGATCTTGAACAGAAACCAGCACAGAACAAACAGAACTGCAATGAATCACATTAAAATCTCAGATGGAAAATATAACTTGTTTCTACTACTATTAGTTTCTATATAGGAACAGAGAAGAACTTGCCTGAGATCTCAGCCCTGGTGCTTGACCCATTACAGTGTGTGCTTTGCATGGTTTGAATGGACACCCTGCTCTCATCAGTGCACACAGAGAAAAATCACACCAAGAGGAAAAGAAACTGCCTGTACTACACCAGAGGGAATAAGTGAAAGTAAGGAAGGTGTAAAGTCAGGGTTGAAGCAGCCTAGCAGAGGCTGAAGGAGGATGGCAAGCAGCACATGTGCCTCTGTATGCAGGGAGGAGGAGATGCTCACAGCTGCTGCTCCATGACCCTGTTTGCACCAGGAGCCTGCATGCCCAACCCTCCTGGCCAAGGCTCCTGCACATTGCCCTGCCTGACCAAGCAGCCTCCCTGCAGGAGTGAGCTGGCACAGAGCAGCATTGTGCCTGCCACACATTTGGGGGAAAATCCTCAGCCTTGGGGTGGGGCCGAGTCTGTGGTCCCCTCTGAGGGAACGTTGTGGTACCAACTGAACAACAAGGTTGGAAAGCACACAAAGCTGTCCTTTCTCCAAGGGGGACAAATAGTTCTCACAGGAAACACCATTCCTTATCTCTGAATTATTCTTATTTAAATGTATTAATTGTATTAATGTAATGATTTCCACAGTTAAACCAAAGTGCTTCGGAAAGGCCAAGAAACCATTAACACTGGATATATGCCAACAGTTTTCTGTCCAAGAAACTCAGGCTACTGCAAGCAAAAAAAAAACTAGACAGGCCAGACCACAACCTGTTAGCTGCAATAACTGGTGACTCAGGATCTGAGATTCAGGAAACTGTTCATCTGAACAAAACTTTTCACTTCGGCACAGTCAAGAGAAAAATATTCACCATGGTCACAATAAAATAGTTTAGGTGATATAACTCAAAGGTTTTAGCTATGATTTAACTGTCCAAGGACTCAAATTAGCAAATTTTTTTCTGGGTGAAGGTGGATAAGTCATTTTTGCAAAATGTGAAATGGTAATAACAGAGCTGAGCTGTTTATAGGTTCTCGTCATTTGTTTGGTCTTAAACAAATGATGTTTAAGAGGAAGACTTGTTTGCAGTTCACCAGACTTGAAAAAAAATCATTTTGCTCTCCCAGGCTTCTTCAATGACCTTTATATTCTGCTGAGAAAAAATGTCAGGTACCAGCTAGGTATTACTGCTATTAGCTCTAACAGCAGCTGGGATCTGTGGTGTGCAATTGGGACTTCTCAGCAGTGAATGCTGTACAAAGAGTGAAGAGGCAGGTAATTAGAAAACAAGTAAGAAAAGCTGGCAACTCACCACTGTAATGGTAGTATTCATGTACATTAGAAGTCCCAGCACTGGAATGTGCTATTAATAACCAAAATTCTAGCCTGTACTAGGCAACAGCATACAAGCACATTGTGGCTAAGTCAGTTTTAAAAGAGAATTCTAAATGAAACAGAAATACATTTTGTGGAAACCTTTTTCACCCCAGCATGATTCTAGTGAAAAATCAAAGATATTAAGGTTTTTGAAATAGATGGTACTCACACAGTTTATGGAATTCTTAGCAGAAACCTAAAATGTCTTGACAGCACCTTTGGGTTTTCTGGTTGCAGGGTATGCAAGTTCCCTTTCTTGCAGTGAATTTCTCCATAAAGAAGAAAGTTTCCCAAGTTTGAATGGTCTCTCTGTGGTGACTGATTCCCAGCTGTAATATATTTCAAAAGAACTGTCTTAACTCACTCTACCCATCAGTTCTACTCTACAATTGTCACTTCTGATGTTCCAGAAATCACCAGTCTGACTTACATTTCTTTTGCCACTCATGTCACTGCTAGCCAGTGCAGAGCAACAGAGGTCAAGGGGCAGAGCTGTAAAAATATGCCAAGATGCAGAAAATCAATTCTGGAGCCTAAAAGGCAAAACTACCGATGCAGAAGGTTGCTAAACACAACCAGTTGCCTTATGGCTCTTGAATCTTCCAAGGAGGACACTGAGACTGCTGTTCAATAAATATGAAACAGTCTTGGGGCAAGTCAGAAAAAATCAGATTTTTCTTTTTCTATTGCTCCTAATTACTGTTTGCTTGGAGGGGGGAGGATGGTAGTGTTTATCTGTGTAAAATACATTAAAAGTATTTCTATGGCTAACATAACAGAAGGTGCAAAACCTGCTGACCCTTAGAGAAATCTGCATGAGCTCTGGGACTCTGCCAAGGGCACAAAGTCATTGAGGAAAAATAACTATGTTTTAAATACATGTATTTTAAATTGTGGTATGGTGAGAAGGAATGCTCAACCCTAATGAAGCAGCTCTGAAACTCCAATTGAATTATTAAAATGCTGTTTTTTTTTTTTTTTTAATTTATATATATATATGAATATTCTGCCCAAGTTCAAGTGATTCTTCTATCTGCCATAGCTTTGTGTTAATTTGCACTTAAACTTTCATGTCTAGACACCTGAAACACAACAGGACTATGCACAGATACCATACTACATAATTTACAGAGAATTTCACTCTCAACAGATCTTGTTAAAACAAATAAATAAAGTAAAATCATGGTAATTCTCTTCTCCATGGTAATAATGGAACATTTGAGCTAGAATTTCCTTGCAGATACCCTCAACTTTGTTAAATCTTTAATTGTGTGCTTTTGTTTCACTCTTGCTTTTGCCAAGACTTGTTAGGGCAAGATATAGGGAAGAGACTCAGGAAAAAAGTGAGATGACAGAATGTTCCATGCCACAAGGGACTGTGGGATTAAGAACCACTACAAGCTTGTGGAAAGATTTTGTGGCTGCAGGCAACCTATGTCAGAATTAGAGAGCAGCAGTCCTGGGACAGCAGTGCCCCAGAGCTGTGACTTGTAACAACTGTATATGGCCTAAATACAAAAAAAAAAAAAAAAAAAAAAAAAAAAAAAAAATTCCCCATTTAGTCATCTCCAATCTAGTCAAAGGAGACAGTAAGACATAGAAAGGAATAATTAAGTAGTTGCTGCATTCCAGTCCATTCTGAGACTTTTATCCTGAGCTAACACAGACTTTGTATGTGATAAAAAATTAGCTACTGGAGCAAAAGCATATTATTACTCTCTGTAAGATGCTGAATCACCAAACTGGATCTTTTTCATAAATACAAACTCCCTTTATTTTTTTTAACATAACTTCCCTTCATATGATAAATTGTATTTGGACTCAAAACATGAAGAAATGAGTTTGACCCTAGTGAGTGTTAAACAAACACTGGAATTCACTTGGATTAGATGATATTTAATGAGCAGGCACTCAGCAGGTACAACATCAACTTGTGTGCAGTCCAGTCTTAATGAATCAGTAATGTACCATTTGAGAAACCTGAATTAAGAAGACCAATGTACAACTGCTCTAGTCTGAACTGTGTACCATCAAACCATAGGACGTGCATGACTGAGCTATCAGTATGAAAAATAGCCTGGTAAATACTCAAACAAAATTTTACTGCCTGTGCTCCATAAGGAATTTTTTCCTTTAAAAGATACATACATACTTTCTTTTGAGAAATATATTTCTGCTCCAAAAAATGATTTTGATGAGATGATGTTGGTATTTTATTTCTAAGTTAATAGGCAATATAAGATGCTATGAAAAACAGTGTGGGTCTACATATGATCACTAAAGTGCAAGGTTGATAATGTAGCAATTCTATTATTGTGTCATCAAGTGATTCACAAGAAATAGATAGCAGACCAATAAAATCCTGCTCAACTTCCATGGGTTAATAAAGCATATTATAAACATTAGGTATGTTCTGCTATATAAAACATTCTCTTATTTGCAATCTTTCTTGTGTTTTATACTGAATAGTATAAAAAATGCATTCTGGACAAAATGAAAGAGGAATAAAAAAGCAGCAGAGATGATGGTTTTCAGCGATTCAGCTGGAAAGCATTAAGAAGTAAAAAAGCTCTATGTGCAATACAAGGAAGATTCAAAGAAGTTTCAACAAAAAAAAATAAGAGTGAATAAGGGTCCATCCACCAGTAATGAGAATTGAGAATACTAGTGTACATCCCAGTACTTCAGCTGTATTTGTATTTCTACATTTTTGATTCATTCTAAGAAAGCAAGACCTAAGTACTGATTTGACCCTCCCCAGCTATATCACAAAATTTTGCTAGCGTAGTAATTAAGCCAATATAAATAAAATGTGATTTAATTGAAGCAGGATTAATTTTGAAAAAAAGACATCTAAATGAAAAAGAACAAGAAAAACATTCCCATGCCCAATTATAATTGCCATCATAATTTCCTACCTGACCAAAATATCCAATGAGAAATTTCAACCCTAATAGGAAATATCAGTTTGAATCACCCAGCTCTAGAGACACATTCAGAGTTGAAAATTTGGAGGGTTTTATCATAGCTTTTGCACCTCAACATGGAACAGACATTTGAAAATTCTGATACAGTTTGCAGGTTGTATGGTGCTGAGTCATGCGTGGAAAAAAGGGTGTGCCAGAATCAGGCTGGGATAAAAGAGAAAGGTTTCTAATGAAGTAACATGCTCAATTGCAGAGAAATAGAAGATTCCAGGGAGATCCAGAAACCCTCTTGACAGCATGGGTGGCAGTTTTTAGGCAAAACTCTATCATCATAATCTTATGAGGTGATTAAAGACAAAGACTCGATTAATAAGGATTGTTATAATGTGATTTGAAGTGGATTATAGTATCATTTTACTTCCTGGGCTTAGCAGATAGAAATAGCAGATGAGTGCAGGATCCTATTACCTAGCAATAAAATAAAAACCTACAAGCCCAAACTGGGAAAATAAAACAGAAAAGCAAGCAATAAAATTACTGACATGAGGTCGAGGCTTATGCTGCTGCAAACTGATCAGGGTAGGGATTTGGGGAATTGCTGCTGAAAATTTACAAATTTCAACCCAATACAATGCAGTCATGAAGTAGGAAAATGAAAATTGTAATCAGAGCTCCAAAGAGACTGAAGTGGAAAATAAATAAGAAGAACTCATGTTGGTATCTATTTTTTTTTTCCTTTCATCTACAGTAATAGGATGTTAAATACAGAAATCGTGTTCAATTCTGGATGAGAAAACTGACAAAATGAAAAGTTATCCCACAGTGCCTGAGAAACAAAACTAATGTACATCATGACTTAATATAGATCAGAATGATTTCCTAAAATACAATAAATTTTAAAACTATCTCTGATAGAATAGGAGAGATTAAAATGTGTGCTACGAAAAAGGAAGCTGTGCAGTAGTTTGGACAGCTATACATAAAGTGACATGCTACCTGTTTCATTAAGAATCAGTAATCAAGCAAGTTGACTAAACCAATTAATATTATGCAGCAAAGTCAAATTAATTGCCCTACTGGGATACCTTCTGTAAAAGTAGAATTATTATTTGTCAGAAAACCTAAATTACCAATCTGAAGTGAGGAAATTAATCTGCTTCATCACCAAATCCTACTGACATGTCAAGTGTAAGCCTCTAGGGCTAATTCTCCATCACAGCAGATTCTCATCTCACACTGATGAGAAGCACATGAGCAGACCAGTCTGGGAGTCCTCTCTGTGTCATCTTGATTGATGACCAGTTCAAAGAGAGATTTGTAAATGCTTATTTGGCCCCCTGAGTTTCAGTCAGCACATTAGACAGCTCAGAGTCCCAGACAATACTGTGGCTTCCTTGAACAAGGCACTGTTACATAAACCAGAGCTCTCCAGGAAATGACTATCAGCAAATGAAGAGAAAGAAAGGTTGATAAGGGGGCCAGACACACAGATAAGAGCAGATTAGTATCAGAAAGAGAAGCAGTTCTTCCAGGTTTTGCCCAGTGTCACTTCCATACTACACTGTACGTCCATCCCACTCAGGACATAAAAATTATACCTCAGACTCTTCCCGCCCCCCCCCCCCCCCCCCCCCCACTTCCCTTTGCCTCATCCACCCCATCCCAATCACTGATTATTTCCATGTCCTTTCAGACACCCAAAGATGCTGAGACAACAGATTGGAGGCTCACTTCCCAGCTCTGCTGGAACCAGCATCCAAAGACTGGCGAGAGATTGCATATAACCTCTTTATAAAATTAATCTCCATCCCCGACAGACCTTGCCACCGAAATACAAAAATCAGTCTCTTCTGAATCCCCATGATAATCAAAGTGCTATAGCCCTTGTTATAAATAGATTTAAGTGATCTTAGCTCACTTGTTCCACCACTGTGCCAGACAATCTTGCAATCACAAAAGGATTATCATAAATGACCTGAAAAATTCTGTTAACCCACAATGGCTCCAGAACAGTTATAGTGCAGGTCAGCTTATAGTAGTTATTTCTGTCCTTAACACTTATTTATAAAAGAGAAATATGTATTTGGGAGCATTCTTTTATCTATTTTTCTTTCTCCAGATCTTACTTACCTTACAGAAAAACATTCTGAAAACAACAGACATAGTTCTAAAAAAGCTCCAAAACCCCAAAGGAACAAAACCCCCAAAACTGAAACACATCTTTCCTTATTTTGACTTTAAGATACAAGAAGTCAAGGTTAGTTCTAAGGCATTTTCTCCACATATAACTGAATCCAAGCTTTTTGCACAGACACACTCCAATTAACCTGTGATTGACAGCTGTCAGACTGGCTCATAATCAGGATTCTTTATAGTAGATATTCAAAGAGACTAAAGAAGGAAAGTCATAGAAAACTGAATTTTGTTAGTAATCAAACTAGTGTTAGCTCACTGAGATTTTGTTGTTGCACATGCTTCTTTATCCATTTCAAAGACAGGCATTTAAAGATATAGTCAGCTTTTCCATAGCACAGACAGCTACTGAGGCTTTCAGATGAATGAAGTAATCCAGGAATGAAAAATTAAACAAGTTCACCTACACAGAATAATACACTTCAAGAATATCTGTGCAATAGCTTAAACTAATGAACAAGCATATGCAAAGAAAACAAGTACATGCAGCAAGCATACATGTAGCATAACTTCACAAACTATAAAAAGGGAACTTAATATTTCTAAAAATAAGAATGCCTTCCTCTGGCAGACTTCTGATAATGTAATATTTTGTTTATTTTAACAAAGGGAAGTTAGTAGGAATGGCCACCAGTTCTCCCTGAATGTCCCATAGTTAATGCCTGAGATTATTCCTTCTCCCTGCCTTTACCATTATTCACATCATAAGAAGGAGCCATACTACGTTGTTCCAGGTGTTATCACACCTGGGCTAAAGAAATTAGAGTGGTCTTATTGACTTTTCAAAACAACCTGAAAGCTAGTTTTTCTCACCAGCTCTTTGACACAAAAACCCCACTCTTCTGTTTAAGGCTCAGTGTACCTAGAAATCACCAAACACATTTTCACACCTTCTCTCATTCCCTGCCTTCAACAAGGGTGTCACTAGAACAGTAATGTTTAATTTGATACATTCTAGGAATTCTGTGCACTGAATTTACCCACCAGTGACTAGTCCAGAGAACCAGCGTGGTACTCACAGGAAACAAAAGCATTCATGAAGTGAGAATTGCAGATAAGATCACATCATCTTGCACTGAGAACAATGGCCCCAATTACCACTTTCTTTGCTTAAAAATTATCTCTGCGTTTCCCCTCTTGCATGTGTTCTCACATGGACCAAAAAAAGAATCTAAGTATTCTGGAATGTGGGAAGTAGACACAGTCTGGGAATGGCCTTGTCTTACTGTGCTGATTCCATTGTGCTCCTAATTGTAGCATCAACGGCCATAATTAAAACGTCACCAAGAAAGTAAAAATGTTCCTATTCTGCAACATAAATAAAGCTCTGTTTATTCAACCAGGAGAAGGATTTGTGACACAGAATACCCTTCTACACTAATTTAATGAGCTCATTTTCTGGGGAGGATTAACTGATAAGATGTTTAGATGGAACTTAATTATTCTTCGTGAGATAAAGTAACAAATTAGGGTATACTGGGTGGATTAGCAAATAAGTAATTTATTTTTATATAATTAAGACCCAAGTTCAAGCACCAAGTAAGATGGGTTGTGTTATCAAGAGACTGTATGCTACTAATTTTCCCAACATTCCTGTGTTTCAGCACATTAGTTTATTATCCAGAATTAAAGGACAGTTAAAAAACAGAAGATACACTGAGAAAATGAGTGGAGAAAAAAATGTTACAAGCTTTCATGACAAATATTTACATGTGAAGAGGATTTTGTATTCAGATTTCAGAAGCATTTGAACTATAGAGTCCAACTATTTTCAGAATCACGAGATGACAAATTGAGTCTTTTATGTCTGGTCTATTGTTTATGCGAGGTTTTCACAGAGTGCTAAGTATGAATTATCTATATCTATATAATCACAGAAAGATGATTAATACAGATTGTGTAGTTATTCAAACCCTTAACACTCCAACAGTGTTACACATGATCATTCAGTACTCCATCATGAGGATAAATGTGATAGACAAAAATGGTTTTCCATGCTGTGATTTTCGAGTCTGGAGTTTCATAAAATGCTTCAGATCAGCGAAAGCTCTTGTTTTAGGTAAACTAAATTCAGTATGTTTAAGCAGCACATCTGTGGCTGGAATACAAAAACCACAGAACCACAGGACAAACACCAAACCACTGTTGGGGTTCTGGGAGTTCTGTTCTGGATTTCTCTCTCTCTCTTTTTTGTTTGTTATTTTGGGTTTTTTTTTTTTTTTTTTTTTTTTTGTTTGTTTTGTTTTTTTTTTTGTTGTTTTTAATCTCTTAAGAAAGGTTCCACCATTTGTATTGCTAGGAGACAACCACGACCAGATACTGGATTTTCAATTCCAAGGGAGGCTCCTGCTTTCCTTAGCAGACACCTGACTTTCAAACCAAGATAATCACCTATGAAAAAACGGTAATTTTTAAGTTTGGTTTCATTCGTATTGAAGCAAGTCCATAATTTAAAGCCTTCTGCTCCATATTGTCAATAGAAGTGATACACCTGGATCTGTTGAGCTCTAACCCTGGATCACTGAGGACTTAAAGCAAACAGAAAGGGCATCAGCATCCACAGCATCTTCACTGTGCTTTTACCAGAGAATCAGAGGGACTCTGCAGAGCAGGCAGACCTAAAGTCAGCCAATAACACAAGATCATAACCTTTTGAAACTCACTTTGTTCCTCTGCATTAGCATTTGCAATCAAGCTGTTAGCTGCAATTTCTGAAAACAACTGCATAAATAATGACTGATCATGTAAATTAGGTCATCTATTAGAATGTCTCACAGAACTCTCATTTAGAGTGTGTATATACTCTAAAAATACCACAGTGTTCAGCCACCACCATGCAGGAAGGTGGGGAAGGTCACACCTTTCCCAGTGCCTTGAGCCATCAGAGTTTGAGGATGGGCAACACTGTGCATGTCCTCCTTTAGTGCCCAACAAGAGCCATGTCCAAGAGAACACCCACTGTCTTTTGACATCCATGATGACCATGGAATTTACTCCAAGTGTTTTCTTGAATTCTCAGGTTTTTTAACTTTACATTCCTTCTTTTCTGGTATTTTTTCTCAATAAACTCAACATTAACAACTAACCAACCAACTGGATGCAATGATTAACCTACTAACACACAAAAACGGACAAAGAGCATCAGCTAAAAATGGTTCAAAGACAAAAGACAGATTTAACTTGCACCTTTTTCACCAGAGCCTCAATATCTAAATGACCACAAAAGCTGCTTCTCTGATATTTCCCTGCTCTAATGCTTCTCTGGGCTTAATCACCCTTGTTTGTTTTGCTCCTGACAAGTGCATGTGGTATCCTAAAAACAGCTACTCGGGTTTTCAGTCTAATTCTTCCAGGAGATGGCACAATACCTGCTATCAGACATCCTGTGTCCATATCAGACAGACTACTGGGCAATTCATTAACAGCACAGGGGCAGAGAGGGAGGCAAATGACTCCAACCTGGTTTCACAGCTCCTTCTCTTCCACAGACAAAGAAATCTTTCATGTTGTTAGTTATTTAGCTTAAATCAATGAGAATATTCTGGTTATATTTGGCTGTGTCTAACTACATTTTTCAATTTATTATTGTTTTCTTACAAGACAAAACATTTATCTTTTGGTGAAATACAGCTCCCCTACCAAAAAATTTAATTTCAGCAGCTGTTATTTTACAGATGTCTCCTGCTTCTTTGCCCTAAAGCTTCAATTCTCTTTCCTCAGAGTTAAATTCAGACACTCAAAACACCCCAATGTTTATACCCAGACACCTTGTTTTGCTTCTATTGCTCCACACTTGCCGACAGGAACAAGAAATAAAGAGAGAGAGTACAATCTGGTAACCATGTGAAAAACACGTTATGGCACATTTTCTCTGGCTATCATGTAACCCTATTCAGTTTATAATCTACCACAACCCTTGAGCTATCACTTCTCAAGAGACAGTTCCCCATTCTTTTAAAATTTAACATATTGTATTATTAGCTATCTAAATTAACAAAATCTTATTGTACTTTTCTAACATTCACCTAAAAAGTTCAGGTGATTCTGTATTGGTGATCTTTCCTATCTTTTCATTTGCCACCTGCATTTATGGTTCCACTATAAACAGAACAGAACTTCATCTACAAATGTAACAAATGGTGTAACAGTGCTGGTGCAGTGATAACATAACTTCATAAAACTTATCCAGCTGCCATGCTTGGCAAAACTCTCAGCCTTATGGTGGGATTCGTGGGGTTTTCCTGTGCAGGGCCAGTAGCTGGATTTCAATGATCCTCGTGGGTCACAGCCCATGACTCCCTGCAAAAATGTGCAGTTTCCCTTGAGTGAAAACTCAGAACAAGTTGCATTGCAGCAATATTCATAAGAACTACTTTTAAAATTATCTTTTGCTCCATTGGAAAATGTGACAGACAAGGGAAGGGAGCTGCTTCAATCCAATTCATAAATAATCTGTCCTCTTCTATTCTGCTCAAGCCTAAACAGTGGCACCATGCCCCTGTTTATTTTGAACTTGTCACTTAAAGCAACCAGACAAGTTATTGACCTCTTCATCAAGCATCTCAGTGTAAGCTTTGATTAATTGCCTGTGTTCTTTCTGGGAGTGAGGAAATCGCTGAACTGCAGTGGCAGATGAGAGGAAGCTGTGAGAGGCTGCCCCCAAAGTCATGAGTGTTCACCTGAAAGCCCTCAGAGGGGATGAACCCTCTGCTTGGGGACACTTGCACTTACTTGTACCTCATTTGAAACATGAGCAACTACCACAGCATTCAGCTCAAAGTCAACTCAAGGTCAAAAAAGTAAAACTTGGAGAATGCTGATAGATTTCAAAAGAAAGTGCAGCTGAGGCAGAGCTTCCCTTATCTCAGTCACTGAACTGAAAAACAAGGGTGCTCAAAAAGCTTTTGTCAAAACAAGGCTTTATTCACAGCAAAAAGTTCAGAAAGCATGCATAGAATTTTTTTGCTGCTGCTGGTTTTAGAAAAGTTTTCGTTAATATACACAGGAATTTTCAGTGAGACTTCTCTTTAACAAAAGGAATTACACCCCCTTGAATGATTTAAAAGGCCAGGGTCCATAAGGAAAAATGAAACTCAACTTGGTGGAAGAAGACACAAAGCACCAGGCTCCCCTTGAAGGCCACTGTATTTTTGTGAAAAGGTGAGGAGTTGGAAGTGTCATCAAGAAATACACTTAGTTTCCCTTTTATCATAATGAAAGGCCTACTCTGGCAGATGCTCTTAGATATTTTGTCTGGCCTTTTCCCTTTTTTAACCTCTTTTTGTTCTACCCACTTTTTTTCCTCTGCAGAAGGGATTGCTTTCCTTCCACTTTTACTTAGCTGCATAACATGGAAAAAAGTTATCATTGATAAGTGAATTGAAATAAATGCAGTTCTTCAGTTTGCAATTCACTAAGGCTCGTGTGCCTGGGAGCCAGCACTGTGCCCACTGAACATTAAGTTTCACAAAAGGGTCACAAAATCATGGCAGGCTCAGAAGTGGAAGAGTGAAAGGTCTGAGGCTGAGTGGGTGGAGGTGAGGGACCAAAAGGAAGAAACCAATACCTGAAACTTGTTTGAGTATCAAATAGCTACACAGGAGACAAACTGAAAAAAAAAAAAAAAAAAAGAAGTGGAATATCTCTATTATCTTGACCAATTTTTTAGATAGCACTGTGTGCATATGTATATATGTGGGCTTAAATATATCTGTCTCTTTTTAATGATTGGATCTCAGAAAAATATTACACATTATTTCTATATTTCCATTGTTTGGGGAGGAGGAGAAATCAGAAAAAATAATTTAGTGAATTTGGAAAAGGCTGAGACATATTCAAGGCTATCACTTGTGATCTTTCCCTGTCCAAAATCACCAAAATAAGTAATTGATGCTCATAGTTTCATGAGTTAAATGTGCAAAGTAGAATAATGTGAAGTAGAATCTGTCGGAAAAAGCTGAGCAATCAGGGACCCTTTTCAAGCTGCTTTTTACTCTCTGTTTATACTGTGTCTGGTCCCTGAAAATTCTAATACAGAAGTTTCACTGACTTAAAAACCTTACTCAGCCTTATCTTTTGAATTAATATAGCTGGGCTGTGATTTTTTCCTTGAAAGGAACTTTTCAAAACATGATTTATTGTCAGCTCAACTCAGGATGGAGGGGCCTCATTGTGTCTCCTTTCCAGCTTGCAAAGGTCATGTTGGACCTCACAATTACTGTCTCCACACTCTCTGATGGGCAGAAGAGTGAGAGAAGAGTTAAAAGTTAACACATGGTGGGGAAAGAGGAACTGGAAAATGGTGGGAAGCAGTCTGAGAGAAGGAAAATAAGCTTTCAAAAAAGCACTACAGCACATCTTATAAATGGGAAGCTTATCCATGCACACCACTTAAGGACAGCTTCCTAACATTTTGATTTATAACTGCTTTAATTTTCCAATTATTTCCTTTACAAATAATTTTCTGAATTAAAAACAACCATCCCAAATACCAGTGATCTGGAAAAACACGACCACAGTCGTGCTGGTGAAGGCAAACATGCAACCAACCTCGCCTATGGTTCCAACACCACTGACTTGTTGCTCTTCTGTACTACCTTTATCCAATTCACCTCACCAGGGTGATTTTCTGCCCTTCTGTGATTGCTCCGTAGCCCTCAGCATGCTGTGTCCCTTTCCCTTTAGCACTGCTCAGCTGTAGCCTGTTAGGGGTGGGGCTGGGCTGCAGCCCCACTCCCAATCACGACTGTGTGCCTACAGCTGGGTTCCTGATTTGAGCTCTTAAGTGTCACCCGTCCCCAAATGTGAGAGGGGGATGTTGGGGTATAAAAGAAAGAAAGGAATAATTTAAAAAATGTGTTTGCCAATAGTTACTAAGTCACTTGAGTAGGTCATCTTGCTAAATTGAAACTCCTGAGGAGCAGAGAAAAATCCTGTAAGATGACTGTGGCTTTTGCTGCTTTCACCATGCTCCAACCAGATGTGCTCTTCTCCAAACTATATATTTTCTTTTAGCTGATTTTGTCTTGTGATATTGCAAACAGAGAGCAGAAAGAAGCTACTTGTTCCTAACCAGTTCATCTTTAGTATAAAACACTGCTAGGTGCTTTTACTCCCTCACAGAGAATTGAGTAGGTTTTCCCTTACTCTCCCCATTTCATGGACCTTTCTTCAACTAGAAAGTTCATCAAGTGGATCAAATTATGACTCTAGTGAAGTCAGCTGCAAATTATCATTGACTTTGAGAGGATTTCAAGCTTCAAAGATGATTACATGCATATATGTAATGTTACCCCTGAATTTCCTGTATCTCTATAGAACTCCGAAGAAAGTATAAACAGGTAGACTGATCTCCACACTTCTCAGATGGTCCTTCTTCAAAGATTGTTATATCTTTCAATTTTTAACTTTGAAGTACTTAGATTCAAGGAAGCAAATATGATTATTCTCTGGGAGACTTTAACCATCTTAAGTTTTTTTTCTTGAAGTGTTCTACTTATAGAAGTAAACTAATTATATGCAATTAGAACACAGCAAGTGTCTTGGAAAATGAGAAGCTGATAGAAAGCTACAAAATAATAAAATGAAAGCATAACTATTTTTGAATACAGAGTTCCATCTTTCCATCTTAATCTTTTAAACCCTGCATTGTACAAAACAATTATATAATTTAACTTTGCCAAGTGAACGTAAATGAATATACATGTATATTCTAAATTAATTAATTGACAACTTTGTGTTTGCTTTTCATGAATATTTTACTAAATAGCCTAATATGAGAAAAATTGCAGCAGCTGCAATGTTAATATCAAAGTTACAAAATATTAACTAAAATGTGCTCATGAAAGCAAAGTCATATATATGAAAATCTACTAAAATGAATTCTTTGAATTTTCCCCATTTAAAGAGAAGCATCTATATTTAAGTATATGGGATTAGGTCAGTTAGTTTAGAAAGTAAGAAGAACTCAAGAGACTTCAGCTTGTTTGTGTAATTTTTTAGGAAATCACTATTGCTTTTTTAAAATAAATTCTATCACAGTTTCATCTGAGCTCAGATGAACTATTAAATAACGGTGTACATATTGTGTGAGGGACCCAAATGACCTAGTTTAAGTGGCTAATATTGAAATCCTGGAAATCACATAAGGGTATTAATCCACAAGCCAAATTCCATCCATTCACTTAACCCCCAAAGCCTCATGATGTTTGCTGTGGAAACACAAATATTGTCTGCCTCCCTCAAAAGATTACAAAATAGCTACATCTACACAAGAGGACAAAAAAAATCCATTTGTAAAGTCACTGATTTCAAAGAAGCAAAACTCATTTGCTCACTCCTGTCTCCACTCCATCACTCTGTATCAAATAATGATAGGAATGGTGCAGGAGAGGAGGGAACAGCACAGTAACACTCATTAGTTTGGCTGGTCATGGTTTTCAGCACTGCATTTTCAACTAATACTGCTCCTTAAAGTTTCTACAACATATAATTATAGAAACACAATTTTTATATTCCCATTAAGGAAGAACCTTGGGAAACAAAACAGAGACCCTGCTGTTGGCAGAGAACGTCTCTGCTGCTGCTTGCTCCTTGATGCAAAGGGTGGTATTGAAAAATGAAAACAGTAGCCTGGGGGCTGGGAACGTCATCTGTCTTCATTAACCACCATCTCCAGTGCTATGGACTCAGAGATAGCCTGAGGGGAAACAATGTGCCACAGAAAACTCTCCTCCAAATAAATCACTTTTTTAAAGAAACAAGTCAAGCACTCAAATGGCACCAGCTGCTAGCATTAAAAGAGAAATCCAGCCTTTACTTATTAATATACTATCTATACTTATTACATATACTTTCCCAAGGTTTTCAGCTTGTAATGGGAAATTATTGCCATTTCGAAGGAAAAAAGCAACCAGCAACAACCCTATTTGGCATCGTTCTACATTATATTACAAATCAGACTTTCTGGGACAGGTATATACTTAAACATTTTCATCCTAAATTTTAGACCTGATAGGTGTGTGTGATAAAAGGACCTGACTTCATAAACACTAGGCAACAAATTTTTTCTCTTAGAAGTCTCCCTGTTCTGTTTGGTAAAACCTTCCTCTAAGGGATATAAATCTTGGTACAGTGAGTGCATTTTTGCCATCTCAATATTAGGTGTCTAACCCTACTGAACTGCCAAATCAAATGCCAAATGCTTTTGCCTGCTCATGACACTGAACAAACCTTTAGGATCCCTTTAGATCCCTTCACTGATATTTCCACATTTGAGCTCCTGTGCTCTTTGTACACTTTGAGGGAGCCATGGCAAAGGCCAGAATGCACCTGAACTAGAGCTCCTCCATGTAGAGAAGCGCTGACATGCTGCTCATGGTGAGAAACGATTATTCTTAGGACCTCCTGCTCTCTGGCATCCAGCAGGAGCATCGCTTGCCTCTAATAACAACCACCTGTAGTGTCATGGACTGAGAAAGGAGCGAGCTGTGCTAAAACTCAGCAATGACTAATCCTTATTTTGTGGGTTTTAGCTGATGTGACAGTCACCTCCATATGACTGCTCAGTGCTCTGCACAGACACAGCACCTGCTCCCACGCCCAATGTGACTGTGGGGTGGCTGCCCACGGCTGCTGCAGGATTGGCCCTCACAGCCTCTCATCCCCCCGTACTACGGATGGGCTAGTAACTATCACCATCTTCAGACAAGTCACCACTCTTGCTGCACTAATTTGTCCTTTTGAAGTACCTGAAACATCAAAAGCCAGCAGTTTCTTTGGCTGAATGCAGTCTTGAAGTTAATTTTTAAGATAAGACTGGCTCATTTTCCTTAGCTTAGTCAAATGGAAGCAGAACCTGACAAAAAATGCAGAATTTGGCAGGAAGGGGAAGATTTTGCTTTTGCTGAAGAACAGATGAGCTTCTAAAATGCCATTCTTTTTGGATCACATTCTCCAACCCCCCTAGATTAAACCAGAAATCCTAGTGTGGCACTCCAGAAATAACTATTGGTATAGCTTGCCAAAGATTTCCAAGACATACTTATCTGTATGCATGCCTGGCTCTTTATAAACGTGTTGTTCCTAAAACTAAGGAAGCTGGTCTGAGAAGGGATAAATTGATATAATTTGATTATAGCTGCATTTATTTTACAAACAGAAGTCTGCTAAATCTCATGTGAGCAGCTAATTGCAATCAGAAACAGGTTTGCCCTGGTGCTGCACAGAAGTGTTGGGAATACCCAAGAACAGGATCAAGACACAAATGATAATGATTTATTTCAAAATTATATTTCCTATTTTAATATAAGTTGCACTTAATGTATAACCTTGCTTTGCAATTCATAGTTTTTTTCATACATAGATATTTTAAGAAAATTCTTCCCAACGTCTAAGTACAACAACAAAACAGAACTTTCATATGAAGCGGCCCCAATCATCATGCATGGCACTGAGGAGCCTGCATCTTGCAGGCCATGCTTCCTCTTCAGTTACAAATTGCTGCTGTGTGCAGAAAAATCTGGCACATCATGATCTCCTTCCCAGCCAAGTTGTGGACTGGCTTTAAGTCAGCTTGGTGCTGGTTTGAGCCCTTGAGACTTTGAAAAAAGGCTCAGTGAGCTGAAAACTAAAGTGTGTCATGGAAAGAGAAGCACAGACATGTGACCTCCCTTTAAAGTGTTAGAATTTCCCTGGGGACCTAGGAGGAGACTGACAGAACTGCTTTAACCAAGAAAGCCACCAATTAAGCAGTGTGGGTCTGATGAAGACATTTAAAGGAGATACAATGGAGGGTGTTTGCAAAAAAGGCTGTGCCATGCCTTAATCCAAGCTCTCAGTTTCCAAAAGTGTTATTCAGTATTCATAAATCTCTTTCAAAGCCTACGCACCTTTTTGGACATTCCAAGTTTCTCACTGCACCAGAAAATCTAGGGACTCCTACTCAAGCTCTGCCCAAAGTGAATCTTAGCATAGACACTTTCATCAGTAAAACAAGGCAATCTTGTAAAATTTAATGTTCATAAGACTCTCTGCTTTTCAGTGGGATAACTAAAATATATATATTGAGATATGGGGACATGTCATGCTTATGAAAGCACACCACAAACATCTAGAGAATAAATTAACTCCTAAAAACTGCAGCAAACTAAAATAATACACTACTTTCTAGGCAATCACATGGTTAAAGATTTCCAGCTTTAGACTTTCTAAATAAGTAGGAGCAATGGGTGTGTCTGAATAGACGGACAGAAAACTGAGCTATCTGGACATGTCTCAGTATATCAAGTGACAAGTGAGAATCCAGTGTGTGGTGTCTTTATCACCATTCACTGCTCTTTAAACTATGCTGCCTTTTACATTATGGACAAAAACCAACAGCAAAACCATGAAGTCTGACAGGCTGTCTCAAGCAACAACTTCAGCAGCTTCCTAGTATTAGCTCAATTCTCTATTTTTGGCACTATCTGCTATGGAATGGGAAAAAGTATTCAGCTGACAGTTCTGTAAAAACTGTCCTGTACATCTCACTTTTAGATAATTTTGGGTGAAGCAGGGCTAGGGTATGAGGAAGGGTCATCTTCAAAAGTGAAAGAAGTAGAACAAAAATGATATAAATAGTGCAAATTAATCACAACAGGAGTATATGATAAACTGCAGACTCATGAAAAGAGTTGTTAACAGAGACCTAAAATCTTTAAAAGGCTCACTGGTTTCGTCAAGTTAACGGTACACTTATTTTAAATACAAGTGTTTTTACAGCAATGAAACTTGCAATTGCATTAGTTTTTTGCAATTGCTTAATTTTTTGAGAACCAATCAGATAATTTGATCTTTGCTCATATGTCTAAACCAGTGTAATTGCACTGACCTTTATAAACCAAGCCCACCTCAATTAATTATTGCAGGCATTTTTACTAAATTAAATGAGGAAAAGCAGGCATTTGCTAGAAACCACATTGCACAGAATGTGATCCTTTGGCGTCCTCTGAGTCAAAATTTGAAGCTTTATTTCTGCTGTACTGAAAACAGAAGGAACAACCTGCCCAATTCAGGCCACTATTTCTAAAATGGCACAGCAGTGACTTTTAGACATTAAATATTGTTTATTGTCATGCAGGAAGTTATTATGCAGCACATACTTTGTCTTGACACTGCTTGTGGGAAGATTTTTGCTTGTCTCAGCTCCTTTCCAGTGGAATTCTATTCTTTAAGGAACAGAAAAGCCTAAAGCAGTTCCTCTGCAATTAGGGCACCAGTTGAGAAAAGACATCATCTCCTACAGGATGCACTGGAAAG
Organism: Sitta carolinensis; assembly: GCA_032173965.1. Classification (NCBI taxonomy): domain Eukaryota; kingdom Metazoa; phylum Chordata; class Aves; order Passeriformes; family Sittidae; genus Sitta; species Sitta carolinensis. Next base: position 6,694,550 of record CM063294.1, on the reverse strand, counting down.
GATTTATTTGACTTCCAGAATGCTAGCTGTTGTAAGAACAGTCATCAACAGTTATGTTTTCTCTTGACTGTGCACTTCTTAATGCAAAGTCTTGAGTGATATTTCCAGAAAATCAAACACTTCCCCCCCAAATTATGCTGCAAGGGTCTAAGAATCAGTTCCACAAGTGCTTTAAAAATGGGGAGATAGAATTAATGTTTGCTGAAGAGGAACATGACAAAAGCAGAACAAAGACACAAACAAGTGAAAAGAGCACACTAGAAAAAGTTTTTTGCCCAAATAGAGAACAGAATAGCATAAAGTAAACTGTCCCAACAAGAAATAATAAAAATAAAATACCCCTTACTTTTCATGCTGCTCAGTAGAAGATACTAAGTTTATAGGATGAACTGGCAAGTGAGAAGCACACAGTAATTAAGTATTGTTGGAAGCATGTAATCAATAGGTCCTACTATGTATGATTAGTTTAGAAATCAAACCAAGTCATCTACTGCATCATTCTAGAATTGAAGTGACCCTTTTGAGTACTAGAATTGGACAAGTTAATTGTAGCAAACATTAATTTAATACATTCCTTTAAATTATTTTAACAGATTAATTGAACTGACATCTAAGCTATGCAAATTTGCTCATTTAAAATTATTTAGTGAATGATTTGTGCACCATAATTATCCTGAATAAAGGTAAATATTTAAGTTCATCATCTAGATACCTTGAACATATTGACTGTGTAAACAGAATGACACAAACGTCCCCTGACTGCTGGAAGTGGCCTCCTCCTACAATGACTAAAGAAGATTATATATTTCTCAAATTGAGATAATTAAATAAATGAATTCTAAGACCCTCTCTCCATGAATGGTGATTGAAGAATGAAGAGCCTCTCTCTATAGACAGCAGGTATGAGATCTGAGTTGTGAGACCTAAAATTTGGTATGAGTAAATATCCAGGAGATGCATATTATTTGTAACACACCCCTGTTCAATGTCAGAAAAATTATACTTCATGACTACTCTTTTACTCATTTCTGACTCAGATTGTGAAGAACGTTTTTAGCACCACTTCTCAGAGACACAGAAGCATGGCTGCTGAACAGCCACGTTCAAATGCAATGCTGTAGTCTGCCTAAAAGGATTTGGTCCCTTTCTCACCTTGTCCTCTAACTTATTTAAATATTAGACCATTCGAGATCCTCATACACTGCTGTAGCTCAGTCAGTGCTTTGGATTTCAAATAAAACTGAAAATAGCATTTAGCCTACTGTGATTTAGCTCAAAATCACCAGCTGTCTTCAAACTCTGACGTTAGGAACATATGCCATTTTTATTTATCACAGCCACCCTTCTGGAATATGTAAGAACCAAACATATGTACACGTTTTGGCCAGGAAATTAAAAACACTCATGGAAGAAGTTAGTGAACAGATCTGGCTTGTGTTAAACCTGCTTTTTACCTTGCACTCCTCTCACTATGCAAATTAGATAGTGATTATCTAAATAATGATATACATCACAGGATTCCGAAGGGGTGGAGAAACTCAATATAAAGCCATACACAGTTCTTTTGACAGCTTTCAGCAGAAAGACATCAGGTATGAGCAGGCTTGTGATGGTGTCCATCTGTTAAATAGCCCCTCAGAGATTATCACAGCTGGATGTGAAACAGCAGTCACCAGGGAGCTCTTATTTACACCTGTGATTGAAGTGCCCAGCAGTAACATTGTGATAGAAAACTGCTTTTGCCATAACTGCCATCTGTTTCTTTGCCAAATGTAGTCCCACTGATTCAAATGGCCCTAAAACTTACCACACTCCAGTACAAAATATGAGTCTTTAGTCACAGCTTGTAGAAATCACTTAATCATAATTCATTAGATTACAATAACTACTTATTTTAACAACATGTGATTATTTCAAATTTGTTTCAAGGTGACTCTGTTCTATGTTAAAAAGAAATAAAACAAAGAAATAAAATAAAAGCCCAACAGCTTCTCCCTATCAACCTGCTCCATGCTGTTGTACCCAGCCAGCCCATTCTTTTACTGGCGACAGCTTGAATTAAAACACGTTCTCCATATTTGCAGAGAACACTTTGTCATCCTGGATTAAGATTCTGTTCTTTCCTCCTTACCCAGACCAGTGAGTAGAGGCACACATTCAGCTGAAGTGAAAAAACACTGGGATCTATAGGACTGGAATCTAGAAGTTTCTATTATAAGCCAAATATTCGATTTAGTCCAGCCATCTTCTCACTGTGTAAATGCTCCCTGCATACAGATTTGACTTTGCAAAGAGAGCAGCTTTGCACACAAGTCCCTGCATGCTAATGTGGGCAGAGAGGATGTGTTTGTGATCAGCTTAGTATGGCACTCTGTGTTTCCAGAGACACTCCCTTGAAAGAAAAAGGCACCAGCTTGTGAGTAATAGAACACTTTTTTCCCAGGGTCTAAGTATGGATTTCACTATAAAACAATCTGCAGAAGAGATGCTCTGAAACACTCCCAACGTCCTTGTCTCAGACAAAGGTATACCAAAGCCTTTCAGTAACTTGGTGAGACCATTCGAATTCAGAAACACAGAGTGGCAAATGCAGGAAAATGTCCTGTATCGCTTTTCCAATATTTGTTTTCCTCTTTTTTCATATTTTTTCTTCCCCTTATGCCCCCTTCCATACATCCCCCCTCCCCTTTTTTTCTTTTTTTCCTCTTTCTGTCAGCTCCATTAGGAGGAGCTCTTGCAGTATTTGGCCTGGCTTGGATTCTGGTTTATCTAGTAACATCCAAATTGATCATCACCCAGTAGGAAGGGACACATTGAGTTTAAAAGTCAGAGAGAATACACTGCAAGAAGTATGACTTCAAGCATACAGCTTTCACTAACATGACCTGCTGACAGTAGATTGGCCAGTAAAAAGCAAAAACACACTAGAATACCAAGTATTCCTGTGTTTCAGGACATATGCACATTTTCAGACATTCCCACAATATATCAGCCTTAAAGCAGCATCACATTTCTATTTATATATATTCTGGAAACAGAGATAAATGCTAAATTATGAAATACAGAAACAGTCACTCATAAAGCACACCCTTTGCATGACAACAGTGAAAATACATCTTTACAGAAAAATAGCAAGACATTCTGGCATTGCAACAAATACTATGGCACTGAAAGGTCCAATTTCTGATATATTTGCTAACTCTGTTGTGCTCCTGGATGGCACTGAACTGGCAAAGCTCAATGGACAACATTCTAAAGGTGGTTCTGAGAGATGAAATGGAATTCATCCACCTCCTACCAGACAAAGACAAGGAACAAACGTGCAAACTCTTATTTTCTGCACACACTAACCACAGCACCTGATCTCTACATATTGATGGGTTGATGAGACAACGTTCAGTCTCAAAGCCGATGATTTCAGCACTACTGACTTCAGCAGAGTTACACTGTTAACTAATAGGTACTGCTGCCCTGGGGGTGTGTTTCTACTGCTGTGACTGATGCAGAATCTGACACTTCCTGAAGAAAGAAACACTTCCCCCAAAAAAAGATACAAGATTCAGATGCTGAGCATCTACTGCCCGTTCCTTCAGATGCAGAACTGCGTGTAAATCAGAGGAGAAAGGATGGGAGACAGGAGGTATGTAAATGTCAAATCACACGCTTAGATGTTATTAAATATGTTATCAGAGAAGAGCAAACATCTTCCAGAGTCCAATCTAGAGAATCTCTACATGCAGGGGAACTTAAAGGTAAATTTGATTTAATATTTTAACAGCAATTTTCATTAAAAATTCAGCTTTGGCTGTGCTTACATTCAATGACATGGTGATGCTTTATGTAACTCCACTTGACAGAAAATGGACCATTAGCTTTTTCAGTAAAATAAAATTTATTGTACTTTTGGGAGAAAGGTATGATACAGTATGTCAGAAACCTGTCAGTCTGATGAAAATATTTAATAAGGGGATGTTTCAGCTAGTGCTTGTTTTTTCAAGGTATCTAATTTAAAGAAGCTTGCATTTTAAGTCTGCCAAAATAAGGATCAATAGTAAGGAAGAATAGTGTGAAATAAACATTTGTGAGTACTGGAAAGCATTATATAAGTCTAACTACTCAAGATTTTTCTTTTTCCTTTTTTTTTTTCCCCAAACCCTGATACCGTATCCAAGTCCACATAAAATTTTCAAGGCAATAGACAGTTTAATTTCAGTCTCAGGATTCTCTTTCTACATCATAAATACTGAAACATGGACCTCAGCTAGATTAGCAGAATGCTGCATAAGTGGGGAAAACTGATGGTTAAATTTTATTTAGCAGTTCAGTGGCCTTCATGTAAGGGGCTCCCATTGGTACTATCCGATTCATTTGCACAACATTTTTTGATATAATTCTACAGAAAAGATTTCCAGTATTATTCTTTCTTCTCCCTAATTGCACAAGTATAATCTGATAAAGAAAGAACTGTCAGCTTATGAGTGGACAAATACCTAAAGCTACATGCTCTAGACATTTTCTTCTCAGAAGTTATTGGCTTAGAAATTGTACGCTATCACCTCGGGATACATAAAATCCTTCTCTCTGTGCAGTGCACAAAGGTCTGCTGTCCTTTATTCTTGCCAGCAGCCCATCCACACCACCTCAAGATGATGTCTTACACAGTGACTGGGAAAGATCTACAGGCTAAGCTAGGGAAGGAAAAATTAGATCAAGTGTCTCTCAGCAGTTTTCACCCTCTTCAGCTCCTGCCATCTGCTGTATTATGAAAACCTCCAGAGAGCTCACAAATTTTAGTGCTTTAATTCAAAAAGGAATGCCATGGAGAGCAAAATTTGTGTCAACAGCTTCTCCCAATCTCTATATTGTTCTTTTTTTCTTATAGACGTAAGAAATTGAGGGGCTATTTTTTTATCAGATTTGCACCATTCAAAAGGACATTTTAAATACATTTCATCTTCTATAGACTAAAAAGAAAGTGACATTTACCTGAAGGAATTTGTAAAAGCAAAGTCTGCAATACTGAAGGGCTAATTTCAAAGGCAAGAGCTTTCAAAGTTTATCTCAAATGCCTATAAACAACCCTACAGAATGCATACCAAAATATGAAAAACAATCAATCTAAATCTTTTCCAAAGGGCAACAGCTATTAGGCTAAAAAAAGACAAAGAAAGATTTAAACTCTAGCCCTCCTAATGAATTATTGTATTCCTGTTGGTTCAAAGTAAATTTTTAATGAAGTCCTGCCATAAGTTTTTGCTACCTAATATAAGTAAATAACAACAATGTTAAAATTAACTTTCCAATGTTCCATTCATTTTAAAAACTCTAAATATATATATATAATTCAATAATCTTAACATAATTTCTTATGTGAAAAGTTATGAGGAAAAGGAATTATCTAGGTGTTATTTTTCTCCTTGACTCAATATTGTTCTTTTGAAAACCCAGAGTGATTTTATGTTTTATATTTTTCAGAGACACTGTTTTCATTAATTAAATAAACACTTCTCAAAGAGAAACCTAACAAGAGATTTTATCCTGTGAGTGAAACTTAAAGAGGTGCCCAGTTATTTCTGCCATCAGGGCTGTGACTCTGTTGGTAAATAGTTTATGTAGGGCCATTGTCAAGTTCTGTGGAATAAAAGCTCCAGTCATAGGGGCATTTGCATGGCAGTGGTTTGACTTACCAAAAAACCTCCAGAATCAAGAGGACAGTGATCCACTGCTGCCTCTCAGCAATTAAAAGCTTTTGAAAAAGAATGATAAAATATGGTATCCTGAGAACTTCCACAGAGGCTTAGTACAAAACAATTTAACAACTACCTGGAAATATTAAGACAATTCCTGCCTCAAAGAGCAAAGGTGGAGATGGTTACAGATAATCTTCTGAAACTTAATTTTAAAAAAGTTAACATACCTCTGCATCATATTTCAGGGGTCAGAGTGTAAAATGCTCTAAGACAGACTAACTATGAGAGAATATTACCTGCAGGTTCATCAGTAACCACAGTGTTTTGGAAAACCATACTTGTGTTCCTGTTAATCATTTTCCAAAGTAAATTCAGAATATTTAGCCATGACGGTTTACTCTACAAGTTTTCATACCTCAGAGTTGATCAGGTAAAATTTAAAAATGGATTTATGACAGAGAAGTCTGTCATCACCATTCTATGAAAGAATTTGAAAAAATCATGCAAATCAAACAAAAATCTGAGCTTGGACAGGGGCATGAGATCCCCTGAAAAGTCTGCCTGAAGTACTTGTGCAAATTTGAGCACACCCAACAATCAATAGAACATTTCTTGGCTTGAACATGTGGATTTGAGGCTGACATCACAAGTGCACGATGTGATGCGTGATCTTAGTTCTGACTGACTGCTTATGGAAAAGTTGATTGTAAAATGAAAATAGAGAGAAGTAGCTTGTGTTTGATAAAAGAGGAAAGGAAAGGCACATAAATAAAATTACAGGGTAAGGAAAAACATTTGTGAGGCAAATTACTTCTCACAGTGGTATCCTGGCTGACTCCATTAAGTTTTAGGCCAACAGCAGTGTAAATCACAGCAACTGGAGGCCAGAAGAACAGACTGCAGAAAAGCCTTACTGATTGCACAGCTAAGAAAGCTTATCTTCTAGATCTTGGTTTGTGATAATCATAACAACCTAAATGCAAATGCCTCGATGAAAGCCTGAGCAAAACAGTGATGCACAGGAGACAAATCAAAGAGCTGCTGTCTCTGAAAGAGGAGACAGCAAAAGGAAAACATGTATGTTTTTGTCTAAAGAACAAGAGAGTTGTGTGTGAGGACAAGTCAGAAAAACATGTCATGATTTTCCATCGAGCAGGTGGAATCATGTCACACTGCCATTCTAGAGGTGGGTTGAAACATCTGTGCTTGCAAATAAGAACCTCCATAAATCTGGCATGAAGCTAGAAAATAAAATAGCAAAAGTTCTGAGAAATGTGAAAAAGATATTGAGAAAAATGACTGGCAGCAGACCAAAGGTCAAGAGATAAAGACAATGACAAATTGCATAATGCATTTTTAGTACATGGAAAACCAGAAACAAATAGAAACTTTTATCTAACATTCCTTTACTAAACTACTTGGATGGATGATTACTTATGCTGACTATAAGAAAAATGGCTTCCTACCAAGTGACTTAATTTTTCCACACTCTTTAATTACTACTAAATGACACTAATTCCAAGCCAGATCATCCTATTTCTGCAAAAAATCTAATTAAAGGCTTTCACTTGGCCTTCTTTTGTGCCATTAAACATTTTATGCTGTTCTTTTACAGTAAGCAGTGATGTAAAATGCATCATCAATCCCTGTGTGAACATCCACAATATCAACATTTATTCTTGTAGATGTGTGTACAAGCTACTTAACACCTATCTAAGATAAGCAGACACGTACAGGAGAAATACACAGAAACCTTCAAACTAATTACTTCAAAACATTGCACTAATCCTAAAGATTTATAAGAAATAACTGATTATTCTATGAAGTGTTTGTCTTCAAGCAGAAGTGAAGGGACATGGCCCAAGGGACATACATTGCAAATGAAATGGGAATGGCAGTGGCAGGCCAGGCTTTCAAGAAAAAACCCTCCAAATCTGTTCACCTGAAGGGATATTCACAGAGGGTATTAACATATACTCCTATTTAGTGATTTTGCATTCCTTAAAAATAAAAACCCATCCCAAATGACAACCTCAGCATTTGGTAGAAATGTTTCATTAGTCAAATTAGATGAGAACTACAGAACTGATTTTCATGAAAGTCTGTTAGAACACTTAATCCCTTGAAAAATATTTTGACAATGTAAGAGCTCTTTTTTTTTTTTCCTTTAAAAACAGTGTTGGTAAATTCAATTGCCAAGTTAAGCTAAAATAAAAGAGAAACCAATACTACTTCAAGTTATTCTTATGAACAATTAAATCCCATTGTAAGAAAAAAAAAAAAATATATATATAAAGTATTTTAAACCACATCAAAACTTGAAAATCTCCCAGCAATCCCATTTGTTACAATCTTAGAGCAGGCCCATTTGAATTAAGTTGCAAAATGCTGCTCTCACTCTTGAGCCTGAACATAGACCTCTTCAGACACAGATTGTTTTGCAGAAGGAGTGTTAGATGTTCTGGTGGCTAAACATAATCCTTTATAAACCTGAAGGAGAAGAATGGGATCAGATCAGATGCAGCTGAGTTACATCTGCTATGGCCACTACTATCCTTAGACACCAGTGATGGATCAGGAGGAATCTGCTGACCCTGTCTGTATTAAAATTAATGTCCTGCATCCTAAGCTTGACTCTGGTAGCAACACAAAGCTTTAGAGAGTGACACTGCAGCTTGGAGACACAAATCTTACTGCAGAGTCCAGAAAGGCCCATATGGATCCAGAGAAAGAAATTAAGAGTGATAGCAAAAACAAGTGTAGAAAGCAGTCAAAATAGAAAACAGGTGCAGTTCTACAGATTTTGAAGACAGCCATGATTAGCATTATATGGGAAGCAACTTTTCAATAGCTATGGTTTCCAAATCCACATCATCTACAAAATTCAAAAACTGCCTACTCATCAGAAGATAAATTTTCTAAGTTTGCTTTTTTCTAAGATTTCCTTTAAAAGAAGGGATGGTTTATGCTGTACAGAAAATTAGTTTAGTTTTCTAAGTATTAAATTTATGACAGAGAAAAATCTCATCCATGTCCTTCAAGCATCCAGCTTCAGAGCTTGTTGCAGTGAAAAGGCTGGACTGCAAGCATGCCTGGGTGAGATACCTACACTCAAATAAGATATACTTGAAATTGAGTGCAATTATAGGAACGGGAGCAGGAAGGGTGTTGGTTTAAAAGGAAATCTCGCCCATGGTGTTTACATGAAGAGTGACAGCAAAATTACTGAGTGACTCCAACATTCATAAATTTGGGTGGCTTCAGGGTAGTCAGCATAACAGACACAGCACGAGTGCTAGACTGTTTACAGACATTAGAGTTCAAGGGATTCCTAAATCTGCAGCAGATCTGTTTTTTCCTACATTTTTTTTTTTTTTTAAGTAGAAGAAAAGTGATTTACAATATAATGCATTTCACAAAATCTGCAAAGGCCGATAAAACTAGAAATCATTGTTTTATAGCCAGAACAAAAGACAGCTCAACACCATGGAAAATCAATCACCTGTAAACCTCAGAAGCAAAATTTTGCTTACTTTGTATTAAATTGTGCTGCTAAATCCCTGAAGTAATATCATAAGTCTAATTTGCATTTTCTATGATATTTTTCTATTTCCCCTTTCTTTAGCAAAAATGTTCAGCTATTCTGTTTTCAAGCATGAGCTAAAGAACTCTCCATGTGGTTTTCCTTTCTAAGCATTCTTTGATTCACTATCTTGATGCTAAAGCTTCACTGTTTTTCTGTTAAGCTTTTTAATCACAAGTTTAAAGAGAGAAGAATTTTAAATACCATCAGAGGAAGTTGCTATCCATTATTACCCAACTGCACATCCATTCCTGAGCAGAAGACTTGCTCTAAAAGAGCATCCTGACCTGAACAGCCTCCACATCCTGAGGGTGAGGGACAGAGGCACTTGGACATACTCTGGGTGCCACCATATGAAGTTGGAGGAGCAAAAGAAGTCACAGTAGATTACAAACAGTAGAAAAAAACAAAAGAAGAGATATTTGAGAGAGTATTTGAAAAAGTTTTTCATGTATCTTCAGCAGATGAAATAGAGCTGGTTTACCTTTCATATCAGATCAGGCTTAAGTATAAAAAAGCCTCCACAATATATAAACCAAGACAGCAAGGACAGAATTGCCTGCAAAAACCTGTAATGAAGTTATTTAATCTTTAAAATGTGAGAATTCACGTGTAACTTCTATTTAGTCTGTGGGTTTCTTTCCCTGTAAGAGTAGCTTGAAGGAAATAATTTTTCCATAATTTAACATCAATCCTTAAGTCTCCCTTTTACAAATGGCAGGTATCTCTACTTTCTGCATATTAGCTATATTAAAAAAATCCAATATCAAGAAAAAGCAATCATGAGACTTATTTTAAGACCTACAATCACACTTTTCATAAAACATAGAAGTGATTGGTTTCCACCACTTACATCAGGTTTTTCCAGCACCTAAACTACAATGCCCAAGTGTTTTTTGAATGCATGTGCTGGCAGGGTTTTAAACATGCACACCTACAGCTGGAACACTGACAACTTCTGTTCAGCTGAGAGCAGACAGCCTGGCTGTGCTCAGGTGAAACCCTGGAAAGCCTCAGGTGCACACTGGAGTGACACTTGCTCCCACTGCAGGAGTATCTCCAAACCAAAAGGTACCAAACACCACATTTTGCAGATAATGCCAAAAAGATAGAAAGTCTGCTGCCATTTTCTTTTTTTCAGACGTGCTGTTACTAAACTTTTTTTCATCAAGAAGTCACAGTAAACAAGACCATTAAAAAAAAAACACCCAGATTTTTGGAAAGGCAGTGAGCCATTCCAAATGAGGATTAGCTACACTCTGTATGAAAAAGGCCTACATACTACCTACAGAATAAAACAAACAAAGTATGTCAAAAAAGACTTTTTACCGTATTTTTCTCCATTACAGTGCTACTAACAAAGATCAGAGTGACAACTGAAATTTGAGCACTCGTTTCCTTTTAACAGCCCCCAACCAAGTCCCCCCAAAGCCCCACAGTACCTTTGCAGCACTCCTGCTCTCCTCTTCCCAACTAAACCCAGCTGCCCTGTTCCAGTCTTTTATAGGCTCTGGTGGGTGCCAGGTGCCCACACCTGAGCCCACTTTCACTGGGGACCCAACCAACCACCTGCAGCTGGGACCTGCTGAGCACAGACTGCCCCTGGGGACAGAGCCTCTGCCTCTCCCACCAGTGCTCCTACAAACCAAACCTCTGCAGGAGTTAGCTTGTTGCAAAAGACCAGAGGCTGGATTTCAAAGGAATTGAGGAGTCAGAACGTAAATATACATTCAGTGAGCTTCCCAAAGCACTGCCCCTCACCTGGTGCACGATTACTCGAGCCAGCAGCACATTCAAGGACTGATGTGCAGCTAACTGCAGACAAGTGATACCAATGAACGAGACTTTTCAGGAACTTAGAAGCAAAGCCAGCTCATCCTTATCTGATATTGACCTTATAATTCCACCAGAAGGAGGGGCTGATCCGTTTGTGGCATGTTACTGCAGGCCTGTCCAAGGACAGTCCACTCAAAGAAGAAAGTTATGCCCAATGTATTTGTGCCCAGAATAAGATTTCTCTCTTCCATGTGAATACCACAGCAATCATAACTAAACAATTAACTTGTCCCATGCTATTTATGACTGGAACTGACCCTACATTGAAATTGTAGAACACTGAAGAATAAATTTTCAAGACAAATTATTTTCTTCTTCTTCTAATACTTAATCATTTACCCCTCCTTAAAGTTCTGTATTATTAAACATTACTTATTAAATCAAATCCTTATCCATAAAGATATATTTCTTTTTTCCCAGGCTTGTTGAACTTTTCCCTACATTTGCATCATTGCCATGTTAAGTGGCAGGTAAAAATATTTTTCCCCCAAGTCTTTTCATTAAGTTCAGTGAATAATTACATCCAAAGTATCCTTGAGGAGCACTTGTGCAACTTGCCTTATAAATATGTAATATTTAATTAATAATTTTAACTTTATGTTTATGTATTATGAGAATTATCGGGAAAATACAAGAAAAATTCCAAAGCATAAGCCAGTCACTGGAAAAAAAAACCAATTCATCAGGAAGTGACCTTTAATATCTAGTGATGATGGCCCCCAAAGGAAGCTAAACTTCAATTTAAAAGTTAAAACAAATGAATTAAAATTTAAAGAATTGCCTCATTGCATGCATGGCTTTATTCAACCAAGAACAACTTTTGCCAAAGGAATGAATGAATTAGACAGACACAGAAATCAAGTAATCTTTTGGATGTCTATTATTTAATAGAGTGGAATATTCTCTTGTCAAGGTCACCTTACTGTTGTATATTGTTGCTGAAGGGAACATTAATCAAAATCACTGACAATGAATACTGCATCTTTAGATATTAATAAATGAAGCTAAATGCTTGTTGGATTTTCCAGAATTCAATCACAGCTTTAAATTAAATATTACACTAAATACCCCAAACTGCCAGAGTGTTTTTCTAAGACCAGTACTAGAATACTAATTAAACAGACTGGTGCATTAGTACATCATTCTGAGCTGATTTTTAACTTATTTTCCTTCATTTGAATACCTTTATATTAATATTTTCCTCTTTTATATGATAGACTGATCAGCAATGTTTCCCATGAATCCCATATCTAAAGAATGGTGCCCGTTAACCTTGGGCACAGTACTGTCACATGGATGGGATATTGCTATGGAACACCCTACAATTTCCATTTATGCCCCCTGCCCTTAGAAAAAAATCATTTTAGAGACAGCACATTTTTCTCTCTTATCTTTTTCTATTAAAGTCAAGGTTGCAGGATTCTTCTTCTGGTTACTGTATTTTTCTAAGATATGAAACATTCCCTGGAGCTCATCAAATTCAACCATTCCACTTTTCATCCAGTTCACAATTGTGCTAAGTAAGGATTTAATTTTCTAGAGCATAAGCAGGTTTCTTACCCTTGCTGCCACGTGTGCAAGCCCAACAAGGTTCCAGGGAATGACAACCCCACCGAAGCAAGGAACAGGCTCTAAAATAAATAAACCACCAGACTTGAATATTTGGAGGCTGTGTCTGTTCTCACTAACACTGTGCAGCATCTTTCTTTCGAGCTGCTTCCCTCCAGTGTGGCTGTTTAGAATTCAGAGGAAGGGGCTGGCAGTCAGGATGTCAGTGCATTCCTTGAGGAGCCTGATCTCAGCTGCATTCTCTGCTGCTGACTAGCTGGTGACTGAAGGTAACACAGAGGCACCAAAGTGCAGTCTGTTGTTACTGTGACACAGATAGAAACACACAGCAACACACACAACAGGGGTTCAGGTAGAGAAGAAGAAAGGAACTCTCCAGTTTATTGTTGATTTCTTATCTGTAAGTTTCTGGACAGTGACCAGAGATTGGACAGAGAGGTTCCCACCTCTCCATCTCCACTGCTCACTTGAGAAGTCCATCAGGTGATATCTTTTACAAAGGAATGCAAACATGATCCTTGTTTATCTTACAATTCATGAGAACTGACTCCACTATACTAAAACAAATCAGAAGGCTGATTTTCAGGGACAACAGTCTGTTATCTAGCTCCTATTGATTTCAGCAGATTAATAGACTACCAGAGAATGGTATCTCCATTAATATGGATTTACACTTAAAAATATCCCATTTTTCCTGTGACAGACATTACATCCCATCCAGACATACCATTTATTAGAGCTCTGGAGCCCCAGTGAATGTTGCAGGTAGTTACTTTCTCGGTTCTATTTAGTTTTTTTTTCCATGTTATGTTAGTACTTGGGACCTAGAGTCAAGTCTTAATCTCAAGTCCAAAATAGTGCATAACAAAGACAGGTTCTGCCTTGACAGGAAGATATCATGCTCTGAAATGCTTTGACTAGACTTTAATTCTCATATTCTTAGATTTCCTAAGTAACTTGCAGTGCATCACTTTGTTCATTGAGGCTATTATGTAATGATATAAAAATAGTGTTTATTTCTAATTTCCTTTCCTCTCCAGCTCTAAATAATGGCTCTAAATCAATCAGGTGCACCTTCCTCATTAATGTGGTTTATCTCTTACCCCTTGACTATTCAGACTATCTTTTTATTTCATTAGGTTTTTGGGGTTTTTATCCTGATAAAATAATCTTAATACCATTTTAATATTTTCCTTTTCCCCTCTCTCCCTCCTCTTGATGAGAAAAAGAATTATTATTTACCCAGTGGTATCATAAAGCAAGCAGTTAATAGAAACTGTGTGCAATTTACAGACCATTACCAAACTCTGCATTTGCCTTCCTTGTACATCACCTCCCAAGTTCCAGCAAGAAGATCATGTGAGCACAGTACAGCTGGGCAACTTATTCAGGCAACAAGGACATTGCAGAGAGAGAGAAAAACTATGTAGGATATGATGAAACTACACTTTCTGCAGGCTGGACTTGCCTCAGAGCATTGTGAAAATAATTCCTATTTCTGTTTCAAACCCTCGAGTTAAAGGAATACCTCAGAATATTCAGGTAGAACGCTTGACTCATGTTATTAGAGAGTAGGGTGGGATTTGTAAATAAGAACTCATGAGCAAACTCTGAAGCAATTAAAGTTAAGGAGTTTTGCCAGTTCTGTCACAGCTGTACACTGATCTTCAAAGTTTATCCACAGTCTGTGATTTCAATTCTCAGCTAAGTAAAATTTCCAAACTGCCTCCTTAACTCCACCATAGTGTCAGTCAGACCTCTGGCATCTGTAGTACAGCACTGGTCCCATACTTAGGAATTAAAACAAACATTTTCAACAACGAGAGCTGTGAAATTAGGAAAAGGGGGAAGTTGGCAGAAGGCACAAATAAAGCCAATTGTCAGACAGAGCCTCTTCGTGCCCTCCATCCCTCACATGGTCACCTGGACACTGCAACTGTCCTTGCAAATAGGAATGTTTTCCTTATTGAACTGCAAATGTGGGGTCTTGTCAATACACACTGAATGATGTGCTGTTGAATTTTGTACCAGCTGGGCCAGCTCAACTCTTCCATACTTAGCTGGACATCTCCTAATGACTCAAAACTGGAAAGCCATTGTGCGTTTGAGGAATCCTGCTCTGACATCCAAGAAAAGCTCAGACTACCCTATGAATTCCTGCCTGAGGACAGGGCAAAGCAAGGACATCTCAGATTTCTTCATTTCCTCACTCACTCCGTAGGAAGAAAAATAGTAAGACAGAAAAACACAGGTTTTTCCTAATTAAAAATTTGGTAGAAATGAATGAATGTCATTGTCGATAAATTATCTGAGCTCTCAGATAAGTCAGTGACCATCTGGCAGCTGGCAACGTAATAACTCATGAAACTACTTTGGGGAAGCTGTGGATTGAAATATGACATTCTGGATTTCTTTTGCTTTTAACTGACACAGAAAACTGAACATCTTACAAATTCCGTCACAACAAAATGTAACAGCTCCTATCTTCTTCACCATCTTAAATTCATTTTTTAAATAGTACTTTTCAGCAATCCACAGTGACATGCTGTAGGTGGGCTAGTGGCTCAGAATAACTTTTACATACCTTCTGATTTCGTGAAGCATTGGAAATAGAAGACTGTAGGAGGGAAAACCCTTTGCTGATACATTATTTGCAGGTCATGCTGTATATGCCCCTATATAATTGTAAGATGACAATGTTAACAGTGCTAAAATTAGGTATAACATTTAGAAAAAAAAATATGCCTAAGAGGTTTAGCAGTTTCAGTTTTCCAGAATGTCATGTGCCTGGCAGTTGATACCAAGAATACAGCTGATAATTTTAAACATAATCTAAAACTGAAATTGAGCTACAAAAAGAACAATCAAGTAACAGACTGCTGCAGACATTTGAACAATAATACTATGTTTTCAGTCAACAGAAAAGAATTTTTAATATGTATATGTTTCTCTAATTTTTAAAAGAACTGATGAAGTTAGGTATTGACTAGTCAGCTCTGAAGACATAGACATAATAAAGCACTTAGAACTGATAGAAATTTCCTTTGATGAGTATGACAGCACTTGTCATTTTAGAAATTTTTTCATAATTTTTGGAGTTTTCCAAAAGCTTGTGTTGAATTGCATTGCTAAAAATAAAATTAAACAGACTTTAAAGCAAAAAGCAACAAAGGCTGAGTAAGCAACAGAAATACAAACACGCTGTAATTGAAATGTATAAACAGGAGTAAAGATATTCGACTAATGCATAATTCAGGATCATGTGATGTAAAAGCAAAATCTCACTGATAAATTGAGTACATCACTTGTTTTCTTAAATTCATCACATTTCCTGTATTTACAGCATGATACATTTCTTCCCCTCCTTCCTCAGGCTGGCTCACTGCTGCATTGTGCTGTGATTCCTGTCCTGCCGGGCTGGGGCTGGGCTCCCTTTGCTCGCCCCCTCTCCAGCAGGGCCACTGTGGCAGGGAGCAGCTCGCCCACCTCCCCTGGAGGAGCAGCAGCTGGGGCGGTGGAAACCCCCTGGCACCCGCTGCAGGGGCTGTTCTCTTGTCACGGCCACAACTGCCTCTGTGACTGCCCCTGTAAGATGTGACCGGTGTGCCAGAGCTCCAGGAAAGGGGCAACAAATGTCATCCAATCCCTGCTAGCGCCAACAAGGCCAGAATTTTACTCCATGTGTTCCAGCGTGAGGTTTCTTAGCAGGAATTTGAATTGAGAATTTGAAAAAAATAGAAATTCCAGCCTTTCTAACAAAAACGAAACAAACCCATACAAAATATAGGCTGTAGTGCACAAATAACATGAAAATAAACACAGATGAAGCTGTTCTCTGTTCTCTGCTGATAAAATACATGTCTGGTTTCCTTCCTTCTATGATTAAGTCTTACCTGTCAAATTAATAAAGAGAATTTATCATTGTAGCAGCTACAGCTGTTTATTTGCAGAAAGTAAAATTCAACTCTCTTTCATCAGAGGAAAACAAATAAATTTGTGCTTGAAATGTCCTTCACAGTCTGAGTTGCTGCTATTTCTCACACATGACTGTTACTAAGAGGGTTAAGACACCATATATTTTGTGTTTAATTAAAATTTATAATATAATGATTTATTAGAGGTGGCATCATATCAATTGCCTCTTATGTTTTGTTAAGATCTTCAATCAGGTTGAACAAGAGGGGTAACAAGATAGGCTTTCCTTTCACTGAATGGCATTTCATTTAGTGTGAGAAGCATCTGAGTTTGAAACCTGAGTGAAAAGAATAACAACGCTGTTTGCACACATGAGGCTTTTATAATAAATTTTTAAAAATTTAGATACCACCTGATAGCACAATTATGGTTGATAACTCCAAAAGGAACCAATACCACCAACTTTTTTCAGCATATTCACCCTCATTTTCTTCTGGTCTGTCTTAAAAAAATAATTATTCTCACAATTGCCTCTGGGAGCAAAATAATTCCTCACATGTAATAAAACCACAGAGGAATACAACACACTACAAGTGATGGAAGCATCTTCTTAGCAGGTAAAGAAAGAAGTAAAAATCCAGATCAATTTTCTTACACCTGGCATAGATGTGCCAAGTACAGAATATTATGTCTTGATTTGAAGTTTCATAGAAAAAAGAAAATTAGGTGCTTGTTGTGAAGAACAATGCTCATTTAATCATCAAAATTACTTTTAAGTGTCACTTAATAATGCAACCAAACTGATAGAGGAACTGGTGATTTGATTATAAGAGGCAAATCTGCACACAGTAACTCCTGTCATGATGTCACAGTGTTATTAACAGGATCCAGCTCGATTGTAAGGGAGAGCCAAACCAATGGTTAACATTTCTGTGCCATTTATAAGCCTAGTGTGATTTAAACTCCTGCTATTTAATTCATCTCTATTGCAATTGGAGTCGTGACTGAGAACTGAACTGGCATGTGGAGTTCACGTGTCTATCATGAACTGAATATTTCTTCTGAGATCTTACAATGTACTTTTAAAAATCAGAGAAACACGTGACTTTTGACTGTCTTTACAGAGGGAAATGAGACATACAAAGCTGGTGGCAGAAGAGGTAACCCAAATTATCTCCCTACTTTTTATTACCACCTTCATCTTTTGGGCTTGAATCGAACCTAGGGTACAGCATCTTAGTTTCTATCGATTAATATAATATACAGGTATTTACCAGATACTTTCATAGGAGGTAGATGAAGTTCTATTAATTTTTCCGGTTTTATCTGGTTTAAAATGGGGATTTTTTTTACAGATCTGTTCTGCCTTACCTCTTCTTTGTTCAAAAGAACATTCCACAATCAGTAACATACACAGGGGAAATGGTGAGCATCTTTCTCTCTGTACCTCACAATGTGCTGCACAGAAGGGTTTTGTAGGTGCTCTAGCTTGAGGTCTTTGAGTTTCTATTTTTTTTTTTTAATTTTTATTTCCCTTTTCTTTTTTTTGTTGTTTTGTTTTTGTTTTTGTTTTTTTTTTGTTTTTTCCCCAAGAAAACAGAGCAAAAGTCTTCCCTGTGCTTTTGGCAATTTGTGAATTGTTGCCTTGCTATTGCTTCAAGTGTTGGATAATAAAAAAAAAAAAAGGAAACCTTTGGACTCTATGAAGGGTTGAACTAATTCACTTTTCCTTTTCCTGTTAGATATCTGAACTTAAAGCATAATTTTTATGCAATTTTAATTGAAAAAAACCAAAGGAGTTCCCCATTCATCGATAAAAAAGGTGATGTTTAAAAAACCCATAAGCATAATATGAAAGTAGGATGGATGAACAGGGAACAAAAAGTACCATGAATTATTTAACAGATTAATGTTTTCTATCAACTCACATGTTCCCTTGTATTCATTGTGAATATTTCATGTTAATATTGATTTAGATTTGGCTCATTAAGTATTCTGATGTCTAAAATCCTAGCAATAGGTAGGAATATTTTTTCTTGAAGCATATGACTTGTCATGAAAATTTCTGTAGCAAATTTCTCTTCCCAATCACAAAAAGGTTTATTTATTACAAGTTTATTCACGTTACAAGTTTATTCACATTACTAAAATTGTGATTCAGTGTACTTTGAAATGTTTTGAAACTTTCCATTCTTACCCTCCTGCACAGAATCAGTCATTGGCATTCTAATTGCTAATGGAGTTTGTGTGAGAATGCTAAGTAATCATGGGAAAAAACTGTGCTAAGTTCCATTATAGTTGTCCAAAATGAAAAATCCTTAATCGTTAATTCACGTCCCCCTTATTTTCATTATGGAAAATAACTCTTCTAAATAGTGGAAAAGGAGTTATTTCTAACAAATCTGAATTATTACCTAGGGAACTAAAAAATACAAGAGTGAAAATAAAACTATGTAGGAATGCATGTAGGAATTCAAAAGCAATTACAGCAGAAAAATGTAACCAGTGTTGTCTTCTTGCTATCCAATAGATATCAACAGAGATACAGATATACAGAGATACATATCTGTTTCACTGTGTTTGCAAACCCTTTAACCCATGACTGAAAAGAAAAAAAGGAGCTGATTCGGCACAAGAGAGATTCGTGACCCCAAGAGCTGTTTGATGGATTTACACACAGCAAAAAGTTTTAAAAGTTTCTAGAACCATGGGAACCAAACATTCTCAGTCGGAAAACCTCCATGGCATGCTTTTTACACAGTTTTATTTCACCAGTTTTCTTGCAATACCTATCCAAAGGGAATAAACTTAACTAAAATTAAAGAATAGAGCATATGGGTCCTAACTATAAGAGAGTTTATAAAGGAACTTAGAATATTATTTTAATAATATTATATGAATGGCCTATGGCAATGAGGGAATCTCAATAAGAAAAATACACCTACAATAACTAACACAGTTCAGATAGTGACTCTATGGATAATAACTGACCAGTTAAAGCTCTTTTTCTTCTCAGACCCACTGCTGGATCAATAATACAATGGTAGATCCTTCACCTTGCCTTAAGGCTTGTTTATTGTATTTCCACAAATGTTTTTCTCCCTCTGATAAGATTAACATATATTGCAGGCTCAGCAGGTAGCCTGAACCAAGTTTATTGGAACATTTAAATCAAAACCAGTTATATTTAACAGATAGTGTTATTTTGTTCAATTGCTTTGGGAAAAGTACTGATTGCCTCTTGACTTCAGTTTTTCTCCTCTACTAAATAGGAATTACTAATAGGACTTCAGTTTTTCTCCTCTACTAAATAGGAATTATTTTGCAACAAAATAAAATTGGCCTCCCTGGAAATAAACCATTATCATTATTATGGCCTTCTAGGAGGGGAGCACATGTAGATAAAAGAATAGTTGAAAATATATATATTTAATTATGATATATTTCTCCTCTTAGTGTTATAAAACAATAAAATAAAATAAATATGGTAGACAGCTAATAAATCAGGCTAGATGTGAAAATAAATTTAACTCCTATCCTACAACAATTTATTATGGTCAGATTTGTTTCCATATTTACCTAGAATTTGATTAAATTTGATCACTCTGAGACGTCACTGATAAAGAAGAGATATTTAAATGCTACAGTACGGTATTGTCTAACAAAAATTGAGAGTGAGTATAGAAAGAGAAGCTTTCCAAAAAGCTTCAAAGAATAAAAAATCTTTGGTTGAATTTAGGTAATGAAGGGTGTACTTTGAAATGTTAATTTCCTAAGGTCTTTCTTCATATGATGCCTCTGATGCAATGTAAATCTCCCCAAAAATTAACAGTGTACTGGATTTTATCTGGATGACTACTTTTTACAAATTCATTCTTGGTTGTAAGACAGTAGAATATTCAGAAAAAACTTTAGGGAGAAAATCAGAATTTATTGCAGAATTATAATCCACTATAAGGCCAGAAAATCCCTGGTGAAAGTGTAGCTCTTGTGCTGAATTTACCAGCAGAAGTCTTTCAGTGAGTAGGCAAGTAGGCCAATGAAAGTCTACAAGAAAGCTTATGGATATTATGAAAGACAGCTAAAAACTGCTTGAAAATCTGAAATATCCTGCTCTTATTGTGCTAAAGCTTAGAAACACAAGGTTCAGCTGAAGCATGGTCCTGGCTTTAGCCTGCTACAGTAAAACTTTATTTTATAATGTATTTCATTTTAGTTCTTAATGTATCTACTAAATAAACCAATGAATATATATACTTAATCTAGGCACAAAGCCTTTTGTCTATGTTTTATCTGAGTCATACTCTTATCAATGTTTGCCTATGCTTTACACAAATGGTATAAATGGAAGAAAACACAAAGGATATATTTTTTTTCCTGTTATAGACAAAGCTTCTAAAAGAAGAGATGGTTTCTTCAGGCAGCAAGAAATGTTAATGATGAGCCTCATTCACAGCACTGATTAAAATCATGTTATCTTAAGAAATAATTTAATTTTATTACCCATTATCTATTTGAAAATACTTCTTGGAAGATACATAATAAGAGCATGATATTAAACATATTTCAAAAACAAAATGTAAAATGACATAAATAAATCATTTATGCATTCATTCTCATTGCACAGATGAACATGACCCGACAGAGCTGCTCACAGAAGAACTTTGATTCCCATGATATTCTGACTATTACTGCAAATGACAAATTCTTGGAAAGGCAAAGACATCAAAAGGTAAAGGAAAATTACTTTTTATAATGTAGGAGAACATTACTTTGTTCAAAGCCATGAATATAATGACTCTATCTGATTTTTTATAATGAAATGGCAACAGTCATAAAGAGGTTTATGGCTAAATTCTGACCATCTATTCAGGTGTTATCTAACTGGGAAGATGCACTGTGGCCAAACTAAATGGTTCAGTGAAATGTGTTTAATACTTGTAATGAAAATTGCTTTAGACAGGAATAGAGAGACAGGATGTCTTAAATTAATAAATAGAAAAAGTTTCTTAGCTAATAAATTAGTGAAGAACATCTGACTTCAATACTGAGTTTACCATCTAAAAATGTACCTTATATTGTGTTTGGGCCTCAATGGATTCCCTAAAATGCTCAGTCATTGGTAGGCATATCCTTATCAAAGAATTATTCTTTAAAATTTTACCCTTTCTTTGTCTTCTCCTCTTAATTACATCTTCTGTGTATTTTGCCAGACCCACAAAAGGATTCAAGGACCTTGGAGGCACGTGGATTTCAGGTGGATTTTTTTCCCCTCTCTTTTTGGTGCATGACTCCTGGCAGCAATGCCTGCTCCCCATGTGCTGGGGTGTCAGCAGGAGGCTCCTGCTCCTGCTCCTGCTGCTGCTCAGAGCCCGTTTGGAGCATCCCCAGGGGCAGCCCAGCCCCAGCCCCATCCTGACTGAGCTTGGGGCACCTTGGGAAGGCTCTCCTGACAAATCTCAGACATGGCTGGTTTCTTCTCTAGCTTTAACAATTCTTTTCTGTTACAGTTTCAAGGCCTCTTATACCTAAATAAATTGAATTGCAGCCTTCCAAAGACCATATCCGAACCTGTTGTCTAAATGCTGAGTACTTCAAAATACCTCAGGGTTTTGGATTGCCACTTTCTCAGTAATGATGGGATGATTAATCACTCTCACAGATCATTTTCAGAAACATTGCAACCCTGGGACTCTCCTTTACACTTTTAGACATGACCTACATTCTTCAATCTTATATATATAGTTGTGTTCTAATCTGATGCCAATGACAATTTAACAATCCCCTGAGGATGTATCCAGGTTTCACATACTCACACACGTACAAAAAAAGCTTTGTCTTGCCCCAGCCAGTATCCTGAACAAACTTTCTCTGACATGAAAAAAAAAATAAAAATTGTAAGTGAATCTACTCAGTTTTTCTTTTTTCACAGTAAAATAAAAAGTGCTGCCAGCATTCACCTGGAAGTTTCTTGGCAATGTTACAAAAGTTTGGTAGTAACTGAACTCCTCAATAGAGTCAGGCATTGGAGAAGTCACACGGGCAGTGTGGCAGACAGCTTCAAGCCAGGAACTGCAGACACTCCTTTGAAGACACATTGTGGCAGAATGTCTCTGAAGAATATTATTGTGCATTTAATTTGCAAATCAGCTGCGCAGATCTGATCTATAATAAATGTTTCCTTTCAAAGAAATGCAAAAGTCTTAAAAAACCACAGAGATACTCATAGTTGTTGTAGGTATTACAGTTCCAATTTAACCAATTTACCAGTTTAATGTTGAAATTTGCACTATTTAGCAGTGTGGTTTTCAGTTTTCATATCCATACAATACAGAGAGAGTATCAACAGAACACTTCTACTATTAAAAAGGTTGGTATTTACCTTTTTAGTTTCCCTCCTACCACTTTATGTAATATTATATCTAAAAATGCTAACTTAGGCCATCTGTTCTTATTCCTATTTCCAACCCACTCCTTTTTTTTTTTTTTTTCTGCTTTTTTTTTCCTCTGCTTTTTTTTTTTTTTTTTTTTTCTTTTTTCATTTTCTGTTTCATTCCCCTAGTTAAACTGATTTTAGCAGCACTAGAGCTTATTCTGTGACATTTTGCTGCAGGGAAAATCCATGTTTATTTCCATACAATTTCATAGACCAAATCAAACAATGAATATGCAAATTCCGAAAATAGCAAGATTTTTGAAAAACAGCCACAAAAAACCCCCTCTCTACTTATGAAAAGAGAACCAAAATGTTAGAGAACAGTTGTAATGGATGCTACCACATAGAACAAGGAGTATAAGGAGGCTCTAGAGCCTACAAAGGAATATGAGTCACTGGCCAGATCACCAAATAGAATAGAGAAAATATGATTTAGTTACACAAAAAATAAAATTTGAGAAAAGCACTAGAACTCTGTGAAGTTTTACACATTAATAGTTTATTCACTGCCAAAAGGAGAACAGAAGTGACAAGACATATTTGCATATATGTGGATGGCGCTGAAAACAAGAAAAGGGAGAATTCTCTCAACATTTTGCTTTCCATGCTGGTGAGAAGTTCAAGGAAAAGTAGTAAAAAACATGGCATCACCTTGGCTGGCATTACCTTTGGGATCTTGATGCCAAGAATTCCCCAGTTGCTTAAGCAAATTTCTGCCCATACTTTGAAGCAGTGCAAAAGAATCAGGGCTGGGAATATGATCTGACTGAACCCATCTGAAAATTCAGTTTAACCATGCATAAACAAAATGGAAGGAAGTAACTAAGCAAATGTTGTTGTGCATAAATAACTTCGGGCAGTCATTTCCCTGTTAAAAGAGCCTAATTTATTTGTTTTCCCAGGATTTCCTTTCACAGATGCTGCAGAGATTTTTTTCTCCTCCTTCTTTCTGCAGGATTGTCACTGCAATGTCCATTAGGGAGGATTATTTTGAGAAACAGTCTCCCCATCTGTTGTCTCTTTTAAATGCTGTTAAGTAGTATTTTGCCTCCCTGGAAAAAAGCTGTCCACATATCCCATTCCTGCTGCTCAGCAGCAGCAGCCTGGAATGAACACCTGGGAGGTGCAACTGGCTGGAGCAAGTTCAAAGAGCATTTGTTTAATGGAAGGTAAGGGTGGTCTTACATTACAGAACACAAAACTCAACCCCGGAGTGCACTGTGTCCTGTGCCTGCAGTCCTTTCACACCCAGTGACACACACGAGCTGGGCTAGGGCATCTTTCCCTTCCTGGGTATTGCAAAGCCAAACCCTGCACAGTGCAGGGAGCTCACCCATTTCAAGATGGCCAGTAGGATAATCAGCTTTAAAACAAGTTAATATTTCTGAATTTTTGATTTCCCATATCTCCTCTGAGGTCTCTGAAATTTCAGTTTTCACTCTAAACGTGTAATATTCACCACACCACTCTGTATTCCTATAAACTGTAGCACAAACCCTGATGAATACCACATAAATAAAGAAATGTTTTGCTTGTGATTATGCAAACTTGTGAACTCAGAGGCATAAAAATCTGGTTCCATTCTTTTTCTCAAGATTGCTATGAAACAATATAAAACTTAAATAAGTAGTATCTCTTAAAAACCCAACCAATTTAATCTCCATTTGACTTCTACCTTAAGTGATGGTGCAGGTGCCACTGCCAAACTTCCAGGCAGAAAGGCAGCAGGCTCAGTTTCTGGATCCAGCCTGGCATTCCCTGCTCTGGGCATCATCTGACAAGGACCCAAGTGTGCAGTCCACTCGTTTCTTGGCCTGTTCTTTGGGAGAAGAAGGGAAGATGAAATTAATATTTGTGGAATGGGAAAAGATCAAAAGTCTCAGCAAAATTAATCTTGATTTACAGCTCCTGAGACGCTCTTCTAAATAAAGAGGAATGTGTAACATCTAACCAATAATTAAAAAGCCCTTGAAAGCCTCCTTTGAATGGTCTCTTGCTGTATCAATTCACTGGTGGTTTCACTGCTATGTCAGAAGAGACAACACTTCATTTTCAAGTGGATGCATTTTCGGATCCTCCTAATTTAATTTCTGCCTGGTTCTAGGTATCTGACAGTGATGATGGATAGAGAAATATTCAAAATGAAGCTTTTTCATTTTTGGTTTATTTAATATTTTTCTTAATTTGCTTTATTATTAATATATACATTAAAATTTAGTTTAGTCCAAGCCCCTGGAATGACAGCACATACATCTTTTCAAAGCAGACAATGCTGCCTCATCATAATTATCACATGATCAACTTTAATAATAGTGCAATTGTTTAATAATTATCATTGCAATAATAATAAGTAACTTTACCTGATTATGCGTTACAATGTTTTATATGTCTAACTTTTTTTAACTTGTTTTAGTTTTTTTTATTCAAAATGTAGTTTGATTTACTGAAGTGCTAATGGGATTGTGTTGAAACATGAGCATAATATTGTATGGTCTCATTAGCTGTAACAGCCCCTCTGATAATAAAGCCTTTAGAGTAAAAGAACCAGGAAACTAAATGAGCATCCTTTGAAAATAAATGCATTTAAGATAAATTATTTTAAATAATTTTTCTATGAGAAGATGCACATACATGTAACATTCAAGGCAGGCACAAATAAATAAACTAAAATATAGTCCTGGGAAAAAAAGTAAAAAGTACATGGTGATGGTACTTTACAGTAATTTTTTTAATTTTAATTTTTTAGTGTAAAGAAAAGTAACATTTTTTAACCATTTAGTTTAGCTATAGCCTTAAATTTTGCACTTTGTTGTTTAAAAAATTGTGCACTAAAGGAAACTGGATGCAGCCCCATCAAGTTTGTGGATGACAGCAGCTGGGGCATGGTGTCAGTGTGTTTGTGAGCAGGGCAGCCATTCAGAGAGGTTTCATCTGGCTGAAGGAATAACATGAAACCCAGTAAGAATAGCTCTGAAGCACTGCATATGGGATGGGCTAATCCCTCCCCAAATAGTGCTGCGGGCTGACTGGCAGGGAAACAGGAGACAGGGCAGGGATGAAGGCAAACCTGAGGAGGGCATCGCTCACCTTTAGCTGCCTTCATCAGAGCACACCTGGACCACTGTGTCCTTTTGGGGGCTTCCAGACAGGAAATTGTACAGTTATTCCGCTGCTAAACTTGAGAGAGCCCCCAGAGGACCACGGAGGTGGCTGCAGACGGCTCAGGAGGGGCTCAGGAGGCAGTGCCAGAGGCGAGGGTCGTTAATCCAAGGGGAGAACAAAGGACTCCCGGCCAGCACAATTAAAGACTAAAGAGAACTGCACAGAGGGAGTGTGAAATCGCTAACTTTGATGCTTTTCTAGACCTAAACAGCAAGGTCTGGTTTAAATTCGGTCAGCACTGACACCTCTTTGGAGCTGGATGAGGGGATCATCCATCCCTTCCTGTGTCTGACTCCCGTGTGCATCCCAACAGTGCACCCAGGCTGCAGGCTGAAGCCTGGTGATGTTACATCTTTCTGTGGCAGCTTTTTAGAGAGATTTTGTGTTCTATATCCCAGTTCTGAGAGCCTTATAATGCTGAAAGGAGTCAAATACTAAATTCCTACAATTTCCATACTTCCCGTCACTGTATGGTCTCAAAGCAGCTTCTGAAGCCTTATTTCATCTGAAAAAAATAAACTGTGGTAGCCAGCTAAGGGCAAAGAAGTGACTATAAGCCTTCACAGTTTCTTTCAATATGAGCTTGACTTTTTAAGTGGAATATATGGAACTACATCACTTCAGCAATTTTCCCTTGATGTGTCACTGCTTACATTAGGAAATTTATATTTTGGAGCAATAGGATTCTTGAAAGCTTAAAACCATAGAGAAACAGAAATCTGTTAGCATAGGTAAAAGCTAGGATCTGGTCTGCAGCTGAGATCATCACACAATCTACATTTCAGAGGAGTAGGGATGGTTCAGATTCATTTTTTGTAGTCATGAGTATATGGGCCACGTCACTTAGAGATGCAAAAAAAAATCCACTATATATGCAAACAGGAAAGAAGAATAAAAGACATGTCTCTTGTAGTCCAAGCAGTTTGAAGAGATTTGCAATGCAGTTACTGTTCTGAGTATGTTGTAAATTACACAAGATCAAATAGCATGAAAAGTAACAGGGTTCAAGTTCTTCTTAGGAATATTTTCCTTATAGTCATTGCTTAATGGTGAACTTCCATGTCTCAAAAACTGAACTTAAGAGATAGACATGGAAAGAAACTACAAACTTTATATAACATCCTTGGAAATCACTTCTTCTCTTTCTATTTTCTTTTGATCTTGCAAGCAATATACTTTTTATTTCTCATCTAAATCATGAAAATTGCATACCTTTATTTTTGTGGCAACAAAATCTTTCATAACCCCATAGCCTATTAAATGAATTAATTTCCATTAGTTCTTTCAGATGAAAATATATGTATGAGGCTGCATTTTTTCTTTTTTTTAAAAAAAAACTTAACTGAACAATTCTTTGTTTAATTTCATCCCATTATTTAGCTTATACAGAGCACTACCTATCAGTCATAGAAAGAAACACTGAAGGAACCTCATATTTGACCTCAGAAAACTGTTTCAGTGCTCTGGGATTCCTACATAGGGCATTTTTTTTGGTTTATCCAAAGATAATTAATCTAAGAAGCTGTGATAAGTCTCTATCATCCTACAAAGCAGAAAAAACAGCTATTCATGCCTCATTACACCTGTACATACTTGAAAACTTGACATAGTTCCTCTCAAACTAAACTACCATCCAGATCATCATTTAATATACTTAGTACTAAAAAGAATAATCCTATTTTGTACCCAACTGCACTGAAAAGCAAACCACTGAAAATTAATATGCAGAAATTTCTAGAACTAGATCAAATATCCTTAGTTTGCCCATAAGAATGTCATAGTGTCATAGCATGACACCAAAAGTCCAGAGTCAAAATAAGAACTCCTTCTATCAGCTATCACTGATAACAAAGTGCATTTGCATCCAGTGCACACAAAGTGATCCTTCTGAATGCTGAAAGATCAAAAGAGCTTGCTCTGAACAGAAACATGTCCAAACTTCTTCAGCTGTATGTAAACTTGAAAAGATTAACCCAAAATAAACCAAACTTACAGCTCAAATGCAGACATGAAAAAGGGATGTTGAATACTGTATTGAAAACTCTGCTCTTGCGGATCCTTACATTGCAGAATTAGTATAATGAGTTAGCATACTTTTTTTCTTCTTTCTCAGAGAGAATGGGCTGCCTCCTTCTGCATGAAGAAAACATTCCTTATGGCCTTTTTCTTCCATTAATTCCTCTCTTTTGGAGGAAGAATGGAAAACCATTTGCACTGATTATACAGAATGGACAGCAGTGGCTTGGCAGGGCTAGCTGTAAGGCTTTCACCGAGCCCAGCACCCTGGATCACTCCTGCTGCAGCCACTCCTGCTCCTCTCAGCCTGTGTGGAGCTGTGTTTGTGTCCCAGTGTGTCCTGCACAAATGGCAGGAAGATTTCCTCACATTTACTTTGGGAGGAGATACTACTTTGCTGCTGGAAATAGACTTTGAATATTGCAATCACAGGAGATAATGACACATCAAAATAGATCTTGAGATTATATAAAGTGTCTAAAGGAAATACCAAATCTGGCCTGGAAATACAGAGCTTTTGGATCAGTGTTAGGGAACACTAAGCAAGATGCCAGACCTACAAGGTATGTCAAATCAGATTTCCTCTACAAAAGGGGGAAGTACAGAAAGTCAGCGATGCTGCCTCTGATAGAAGGAGGGGCACCCTGAGTGTCTGCAGTCACACAGGCTCTGGGGTCTGAAAACGTTCGCTGCTGAGCAAACTCAGGGCTTATATTGCCAAATCTCACCTTTTTACTTTTAGATCTCACTTGGTGAGAGAGAAAATCAGAAAGAGTAAAAACATCTTTACTGAAAATACAGAGATTACAATTGTGAAAAGTGACATTCTGAGGCTGAAGTTTTCTGTCAAATAGTGGTCTTTTCTTGCAATAATGAAAAAGAAGGTTGCACCTCCTTGTGCAAACCCTGGGCTCAGACAGCAGTTAAATATGCCCTTAATTCACATCAAGGTTTGTTGAGACTCCCTAAACATGCATTTCAAACTGCTTCCTTAGGCCTCTTGTTTGCATTTCTAGACTACACTTCTAAAAATAATATACCTATTTGTGGAAAAACTGATAAAACATTTCTTTTTGAATGATAAAACATTTATTTTTGAAAGAAGTAATCATTCTCCTAAGGTGGGCAAGCTATTTTTCTCAGGCATAAACGAGGCATGTGATTTTGATGTTCTTGCTGCATTATAGATTGAGAAAACTTAATAAATGAATGAACCATGTTTTCCTGGTCTATGAGAATTTTCATTCTTCTTCTGAGAATAAAAAATAATACTGTAGATGTGCACAGCTTAAATAAACAGATTTAGAAGCCTCAAGAGCACTATTTCTTTGTAGTAGTAAATAAGGAAAGTTACATATACAATGACTTACAACAAAAACATATAATTTACAGAACACATTAATGCTGCCAAATGTGAGTATGCACTGATCAAATATATTTGCAAGCATATTGGTCCATGAAATGTGCTGTTTCATAGCTGAAGAAGACCTGTTTAATTGTTTAATTTCATTCCAGTACGCATATATTCAAGTACTAGAACACAGTAATGGAAAAGTACCCTTGCAAAATTTCTAATGTGCCTTTCCCTTTGGTATTTAGTGCTGACTGTGCACATGGTATTTCTTCCTTTCTCATTGTCAAATAGACAATATGTACAATTACAAGTTACACACAGGTAAGTCCCCAAAACAAGATGCAAGTAGGTTGAATGGTCACGGGTAATAATCATATTTATGATCAACAGAGTTCAACTTGTCCCACTGAAAGTGCAGATTATGTGAAAAGGGTTCCCTTGTTCCTTCACGTAGAGATTCTGCCATCAGCCCAGGGAGGAGCCCAGCAGTGCCCACCCTCTCTCGAGCCCAGGAGTGAGGGGTGGGCAGCTCCAGCCTTCTCCTTCCCCCTTTGGCTGCTGCTTGAGTACAAGAAGCAGAGGCTGCCTTCCTGGGATGGTTTCAAAGTGGTCTTAAATTTAGAAATTCGGCCCAAAGCAAGTATGGGGAGGAAACTGTAGCTTGACCACAGGATTTAGGTCCAAGCTCTCAGTATAAACCATGTGCAATATTGCATGCAACACTGATATATGTGAATTCATGTCAATAAATGACTCCTCAAAATCGTGATTCCTCAAAACTCTTGTGAAGCAAAAAATTCTCCTAGGCATTAATAAAACTGTTCAGAAAAAAAAAAAAGCCAAACATTAATATATTCCTCAGAAAGTACCTTAGCATGGTGATTTCTTCACATAGCATTTAGTGTGAAGGAACTGGGCCCTGCAGGTAACGGTACAGGGTAAGGAGGCTTAATGAGGTCAGGAGCAGGGAGATGGGGAATGCAGTTTGCTCCAAGAGTTTTATGATAAAGGAATCTTAGATGTTTACAGCACAAAGTAGCATTTGGTAAGAGTGTTCCTGGCAGGAGCTTGTAAATCTAAGCACAGTGAGAGAGCTCTTAGCCAACAACTTGTTTTCTTCACTGTTTCAGCACAAGATCAAAGCACATAAGCAAACAGAGTATTTTGGGGTTGTGTTTCGGTTGTATTTAGGCTACCAGAATTTTTGCTTTTAAGTCAAATACTTGGAAAGTGACTGCTTTGAATAGAAACCTGGTGATAAGGATTGAATAATATCTCTCTGTAAAAATGTTCACTTAGTGTTAAATCCTGAAATACCACTGTATGCCTTTCTTAGGAAACACTTCTCAATTTTAATCACTAAGCTTTAAAATAATTCTTTAAAAATAATTTCCCAAGCAGCACAAGATTTGGCTTTTTTGAAAAATGCAGTAGGTTGAATACTCTAAGAAGGTGGCTTCAGCTTGAAGGATTTATTGAATTACTATTTTTAAGCTATTAAATGTTTTTTTCATTTATTCTGATAGTTCGAGTGAATCATCTTCCAAATAAACAGGGCTGAAACAATGCTTAAACAATACTTTTTCTGTTAAATAATTAAATATACCTTAGAGTCCTACTTTGAAATTCTGTGGCATCCATATTCTACACAATGAAAGACAATATTTCTGACTCCATCCAATATTTACCAGGGAAAAAGAGCCGTGAGGTTCAATATTAAGATTTGACTATTTTTATTACTATAACAAATAATTATATTTAGCTTACACTTGGCAAAATAGACAGAACTATATTTGGGTAGACTGTGTACTACACTTTTGAGTTCATCTACTTGCCATGAATGTGTGCATTTGTGCAGAGGCAGTAATGGTGGTGGGCTTGGTTTCCAAAGCTCTTTGACAGGTCCAGATCTCATGTTGTTTCAGTCAATAATCATCTCTAAACTATGATTTTAGTCTAGCACTTCTCTAGTGCAGTTTTTGTTCAGCCCACCTCCATTCCACTCCTTCACAGACTCGCTGTATTTTGAGCACATGGATTAAAAGAGAACTAGGTGTCTGGGTATTCTAAATGAAATCCTCCCATGCACAGCCATTAACACACATGTACAATAATAAATGTATAAAACCATGAGCTGCCTTTCTCCTAGAAGTGTTCCAAGGTTAATTTTTATGTTTTCCATGTTTTAACATACATTTATACACCTATTGATGACTGGAAAATGTGTTAGAAGATAGACCATGGGGAAAAAAAGAGAGATTATATCAAATACTATAATTCCATCAAAGAAATGCTTTATATTGGATGCTATTTTTCTCAGGAATTCAGTATTAAATTATTTACCCAGGAATAAAGTATGCTAGGAGAATCTTTGAAGAAAGCAAAATGTTATCAATGTTATAACTACGGTTATAAAATATACGTTTATATTCAGCTTTATACAAGCTATTTTTAAAAATATGTGGATACATGAAGTTCAAAAGTCTTTTATTTATAACTAGGATATTTTATTTCAGAAACAGTAGTTAAAGTATTTTTTGAAGTATCAAAACATCACTTGATATGTAATAAATAGTCTCATAAAGCATACTTATAAGAGAATTTAACTACCTAAATGTTTCCTTCTTAAGTCTTTAAGAAAGCATCCTCACCATGACCCATATAACCAATTACCTCTACCCAAACCATGTGCCATTTGAGAGAGAGTGAAATAAGCACTTTACTTTTGGTGGCTTGCTTGTTTGTTTTTGTCTAAAGCAACACAAGGAACAACAAGCTGAAAGAGAAAGAACCTCCAGATAGGAACATGTGATAAAAGACAATTTGCAAGACCTTGACATTGACAGAGCCTTTTTTTTTTTTTTTCACTTTATGCATCTTTTGTAATGCCTACTTTTGCTTTTTGACATGTATCTTTGTCTTCTTCCTTTCTGATGTGTGATCTAATATTTGACACACAGAAAATAAATCATTTTAGGGTAAGGAAAAGGCATGTTTTTCTTGGGCTTAAGGATGCAGACACATAGGGAAATCACAGGAGCCAAGAACCCCCTTGCAAACGAACAAGGTGTCTGCCAGACTGACTAAGATACTCTTATAATATTCTAGTCTGATACAGAATGCATTTTTCTGGAACAATGACTTCTGTGTGTAACTATTCTTCTTAAGACTTTTTTTTTTTCAAAAACTTGAAATTCTGTGTTGTGAAGATACCACATTTGTGCCGAGGGACAAGTTACTATGTGGGATTGGTTTATCACACAAGAGGTGTCAGGAAAACATTTCACACCAGGCAGTGTCCTCATGTAAATTTGATCCTGTGTGATAATTTATTATGATGGAATCCTAAAACATCAGTGTCTGATAGAGCTTGTGGGCACAGAAAGAAGAACACTGTGCTTCAAAGACAATGTGTATTCAGAGAGAAAACAGCTTGGCATATTTTTATTTTCTGCGGCAGTTCTATCTGTTAGAGATAAACAAAGTTTTCCTAGCAGAGGTTATCAGCATAATATAATAATATTGGAATTCTTTAAGCATAAAACGTGGGTTTACTTCCCCTTCCTTCAGACCAAGGTTACAAGGGGCTGCAAGGGCAAATTTGCATTTAAAATCACTCAGAGCCAAAATTGGTATTGCTTGATTATTGGTGGATAAGTTTTATGGATTGGGGTCAAGTATTTTAATATTGAAATGACCACTCATGGGAGCACTCAAAAACCTGACTTGGCCATTGTGTGGTCCACTGACTGTATCAGAGGCCAAAGATCCTAATTCCCACTACCTAAGTCAATGCCTAAATGTCAATTGCAGGCAGCTGAAATAAAAATTAAATCTGATGCATCTGGGATGAAAAATTGATCATATTATGGTGATGCAAGTTTTAATATGCAGAAAAATCTACGCAAACTTCAGAGTATGCTTGTCTATCAAAACCCACTGATATCCAATTAACAATGTGAATAGAAGGTAGAGCTAATAAAGTACCTACAGGAATAATATTATCAATGGTCTCTACATCTTAATAACCTCTGAGCAATCAAGGATTAGTTTGACAGCATCCAATTCTTTTTGACATACCATCTGTGTGATGGGAAGCTTGGAAAACTGTCTCAAGCTTTGACACCTGCAGGTTTTTCTTCTATTGCAGAGCCCTTGCCTTTCATCACAAGAATAATGAGCTGACCCTCTGGAATGAAAGCACATAAGAATTTTGTAGGAGTCCAGGAGCTCTTTTCTGACAAGAAAATTTTGCTAATAGAATGAATTTTCAGTAAAAAAAGCACAGAGTAAAGCTGCCATGTTTGTGCAGACACGGTTGCTGTAGCCAAGACAATAAATGTTTGCACAGTTCAAAATCTCAGCTATCAACCATTTTTTGATTCCCTCACCAAACTATACACAGTATTTTCATCCTTCAAAGGAATGTTGTGATAACTGATGAGAGAGATTTCACCTCAGTAAAATCACAGAAGTGTCATGTTTTCAGGTAAGGAATTGAACCATGAGCAAATGTTGATATTTGAACATGCATACATATATATATACCTATATATACATATATAGATATAAACACTGAGAGGAAGAGAGATACAGGGAGGGTATTTGAAATATTTTATAGCTTTCTGTCACTGAAGAGGCTGCATTTCACAAGTTGGTGAAATAAATTAGTAAACAATAAGACCATTAACTGGAAATAATAAGTAATGGCTTTGCAACTTCTTATTTTGTTTGTAAACACTGATGAAAATAGTGACTGTGTTAGATATTAGCCTCAATAATCATCAAACTATCCAGGAACCAAGATGTATTTAATTCAACTAATAATTTATTGATTATTGTTAAGATTAAATGCATTGTGTTTGAAAACAGAAAAAATTAACTTGATGGCTGAAGGCTGGATCTATGATTTCGAGACTCTGAGAAAGCAACTACTGTACCTAATTCTGATGGATAAATTTCAGTCTGCATTTGGACATTGGGAACTAATAGATTGTCCAGAACATTAGAAGGTTTGAGCAGAATCCAAGTGTCAGATTTGGTTCAGACTAGACTAAGTCCAGCAGGAAATTTTGATGCTTTCATTTTATTGGGAACATTTAATTTTCCCATCATTTAAGTTTTCTTTATGATAATTATTCATTTATTCCTCCCTTAAGTTTCAGAAAAGTGGGTTTGGGACTAAAAAAAAAAAAAAAAAACAATGTTCCCGATGATTAAGTTCATAAATGTCATTGGGAAGGCTTGTTATTGTCTATATTTACTTTGATCTAGGCAGAAAAAAATAGGGGAGGTAAAAAAAAGTGTCATCATAGGTCATAGTCCAAGTACCTATTTTAGACTGAAATGCTCCTACTTTAGGAAATCACGAGATTCCCTGAAATTTTTTACACCACTAGTAGTTGCTAAATTGCATTTTGGACAATGGAACTTGGGATTCTGGTTCCAAAATTTGGCAGCATTCATCTTCCATAGTCCTCTAGTGTTTCCCCTCTGGCCAGGAAGTGTTTCCTGTGTCTGTGTAGACTCATTCTATTAGGGGGAGGGGAGATAAAAATCTTGCATATTCCCCCTAATCCTATCACACACTAAATCACCTCATTCATACTGACTCCACCAATGCTGCTTTCCCCATTTCCTGAGTTACTTAGCAACAACCATCCCTCCCTTTTCCACTCCCCCTTCCATCCTTTCATTTTTTTCCCCCCTTTGCAATCACAATTTCCACGCTGTTTAGAAAAATGAGGATGCTCAGCAGCATAGGACAAGCTTTTCCTTCCAATCTCCTTTTTTATGCCTGCCAAATCCTTCTCAGCTCCAAAATGAAAATCCAGGCTGTCTGCATATGTGTAATCAAAGGTTAAAAAGCACCCTGGCTGACACCACGCATGTGTTAATCTGTGCTGCAGCAGAGTGCATCATTTCCACTTTGACCTCAGAGTTAATCTGCATTCAAGCAGAAGCTCCATTGCTTTATTCTTTCTCTTTTTTTCCCCCCTCTCATTTACTCTTTGTTGCTTTATTGAATTTTGCTGCATGTGTGTCAGCGATTCCGTAAATGTGTATGTGCTCCTTTCCTTGACTGTTTTTATTCTGTGAGTGTCTGTGATTTTTGCTTTTTGTTTGGGTTTCATTTTTTTCCTTTTCTCCCAATTATATTATTTCCCTAGATTTGGAAGCTGCTGCCTGCTGCCTGAGCTGACGTTTTCTGATTATATCTGCAAAGGGCTTGTGCAGATCTAATTTCTCTCCCCCTGCATATTAATTCCCACAGCTGGGCGCAATGTCTCATCCCACTGACGGGACCTGGTAGGGAGGAGGGAGAACTACTACCAAAAAAAAAAAAAAAAAAAAATTAAACAAGGGGACGGATCCATCTGCAACCAAGAGGAAAGGGGGAAAAAAGCTGGGGGGGGGGGGGGGGGCTGGAATAGAGATGATTCCTCCAAATCCAACAAGCCTGGGGAGCACAGCATTCTTGAATCCTGCATTTTCTCTCAAAATGATGGTGTGGGCACTTCTGTTCCTCTCTCTCATCCAGTGGTAAGATGTGCTTTCTGATTCTGTTTGGGAGGGTGGGGGGAGAGGGAGGGCTGGAGGGGGGGGTTTGAAGAATCTGCGAATTTGCTGAGCTGTCGTGAGAATGCCAGAGGTTTGGATAGTGGCATTGCATTCATCTATCTCTAGCAGCTGCGATCTTAGGACGTTTTATTTCTCTTACAATTGTTGTGCTCTGACACGGACAGGGAGGGTGAGCGGCGGGTGTGTGTGCGATGGTGGTACATGCCGGGGTGTTCACAGAATTTGGGGCCATATTAATGAAACCTTTTATCTCTGAATTAATTGCTCGCTCCGGTGCATGGGGTTCCGCGGCAGCTGCGTTTTTCGGGCACAATGTCCGTGCATTCCTGCTGCTTTTCCCGGCGCCGGCAGCCCCATCATGGCTGAGCGGGGCTGCGCGGCGAGCGCGGCAGCGCCGAGCGCCAAGGACGGCGATGCGGGTCCCGCACAGCTCCCCCCGGCTCCGCACAGCTCCCCCGCCTCCCTCACACCCCTCCAGGCTCCCTCACACCCCTCCAGGCTCCCCCGCAGCCCCCCGGGTCCCCCGCAGCCCCGGCCCGCACATCCCGCCGTGCGGACGGCCGCGGTCCCCAGGGGATGCGATAGTTTCGGGGCTGGCATCAGGGAATGTTTCCAGCAGCATTTCCCCGCAGCCCCGGCGCGTTCTGCCGGCAGACACCCCCTGCACGCTGCATCCGTGCATCCTGCACCTGAATGCAAAGGGTAGAAACCCCAGCAGCGCAGGAAGCGGGAGTTCGTTTGTGGACGAGCAGAAAGCGGAGGGCGGGAGAATTGCGGCAGTGCCAAGCTCTGCACTCCAGCAGACATTCCTGCAAAAATGTGTGGACTGTGCATTTCACAGGTTAGCCGAGAAAATCTCTCTGCAGGGCACAGTGTGAGGCCTTTCAAGGGGCGAGGGATCGCTCCCCAGCGCTGCACAAGCCACGCTGTCACTAATACCCGCCAGGAGTTAGTGCCCACTCTCCTTGCTACTGATGCTGGATCCACACAGGCTCCCCAAATACCCCTTCTTTCTCCTTCCTCCCTTTTACCTGGACACTACCGTACCAAAAAGTGGGTTCCTCCTGTTTGTTTGGGGTTTTGTTTGTTTGTTTGTTTATTTAAGAAAAATCAGACTTCTACCTGCAGTGGTAGGATCTTAGTTCTAAGCCAAGCAAAAGGCCAAAATGCCTGGCCGGGAAATGAAAAGTTGCTAGGTTTTCAAGTAACTTTTTTTCACACAAAAAGAACTTCGTAAAGAATTCCTGTAAGAAACTAAAAATGGTTGAAAATTGAGTAGGAAATGAGATGAAACTAGATAAGCCTACCATGAGGGTACTTTGGTGTTGGGAGTAAGACAGGTGTTAGGTATTTTTGACCCTTATAGAACCAGTTATGGTTACTACCTGAATATAGAAATGGCAAATTCAACTTTTACAGGATTTTATGACACAGGCTTTCACATTATTTTGACATAAAACTTCCACTAAAATAATCCCAGATACTTATTTTAGCACTCTTCCTTCTTTTCACTCATCTTTCAGAAAAGCATTGCCTGAGAGGAATTTTGCCAAAGTTATTTCTTAAGCTTTAAAAGAAACCATTCACAATGCAACTTAAAGTTTTATCTCAGCAAAAAGTTCTGTATTCTGTTCTCAGCTGTCTGAGAGCCAAGATGGTTTCTTCTGATGGCTTTCTGACCTCATAATTTAAAAGAATAAATCATAGACCAAGAAATAATAGCTACAAGTAAAGGGAAAATCATCCTTAGTGCTTTACAGAAACATTTTAAATGAGTCAATATGCATGTATGATTATAATTCTAATAATCAGGACATTTTCCTCCTCCCATTGTGGAAGAAGTCTTGTTACTAATTTTGGAAACTCAAGAACCAAGACTGAGTTATAAAAGTTGAACTTAGTTATAATTTATTTATAGCCAAGATGAAAGGTTTTCTTTGTTAAAAACTCATCAAACACTTCAGAAGGAGGGAAATATTATTGTATTGTGTGTCACTTGGACACTGAAATTCTGAAGGGCCAGCTGAACACTAACAAAGGTGTTCCATGTTAAGCATCTGAATAAATGAGTGGATATCCATCAGCACACACAGAGAAATATTTGCAGAATCTGACCAAAGTAATCATTACCATTACTGTGCAGAAGTTTGAACTCTATTAATAGAAAAAATTACTATATAGAGAAATTTATTGTTGCAAAATCATTAATGTTTAGAAGATTGAAGATAGGAGATGAAAGTTAAGACACCACTCAGGAATTATTGGAAGTAGCTAAAATTCTAGCATTGATTTCAGTAAATCATGAATGAATTCAGAAAAAATGTCATTTTACAACACTGTGGTATTTTACCTTTACAGAATTAGTATCAGCTTCATTAAATGCACAAAGTACATCCTCACTGAGCACACTAAAGTTTTAGGAAGTGCTTTCTTCCAGTTGGTTTCTTGACATTCATAACTGGACTGCAAACTTCTCGCATAAAGTTCCCTCCTTATCTTACCCCTCAGATTAGTGTAACATCAGTGTGCAGTCCATCACATGGACTTGGAGCTGTGTCCAGTGAAAATTAGTCAGATCGAGCTCCCAATTTCTGAAAATTGTACAGAAAATTGTCTCTTTGGATCAAGAGACAATTTTAAATTATTCTAAAAATATATATTAGTACACCTGACGTGGTTTAATCAGATTGTCCTTATTGAATGTACAACATGTATTTAAAACATTACATGTAACAGAATCACCTGCAAAGTTTCAAAATGATTTAAAGCTGTACTCTGCACACTATTTATATATGGGGTTTATTGGTTATTTTTGCAGCTCTTTAACAAATTGCCAGCAAAACTACATAATACAGTGGAAATTAATATTCAGATGGGAAATGTGGGACTGTTTTTTCCACTTGTTTGTGCCCAAGTAGTTTCATGGCAATGTTTTTATGCTGCAGCTATATGCCTAAAATTGAAGACTGTCAAGACTGATCAAAAAAACCCCAAAAATAAAGCAATCATCTTAGCATCAAAATAGTCTGGTGCCTAAGTGAGTACATGTATTTTTATTAGTAAATTAATGAGCATGCATGTAAATAAAATTCTCTTGCTCTTGAAAAGTGATGCAATATCATAAGAAGGATGAAAAGAATATCCTTCAGGTGGACAGTCACTTGGAATCACTGCCAAACTTGCTAGTGTCAGTTTGGTGTTAATCCTGCAGCTGTAGTTATTCACTTTCACACAGTGTACAACACAAACACCAAGCCAGAGGTCCCAGTACTGGAATAAGGAGTTGCTCAGAGACAATTCCTCACCTCCCAGGGATTGGACCCCTTGAAAGAAGTGTCATGATAGAAGATGTGGATCTAAGTGCTACTAAAATATGACTTTATCCTTATCTATGATATCATGAAAGTGAATATTTTATGTACCCCAGTGTTTGTATCAGCAGAGCTAAAGCTGTGTGGACACAGCACCTGCACTGCTTGAGCCTGTCAGGGGGTACAAGGACTGCCTACGAGCTTTTCAGAGCCATGGTGCAGCTGGGAGCTGGAATGCTGGGACACAAACTCGAAATTATTATTGTTGTAAAAAGAGTACCACAAACACTGACATAAAGTAGATTTGGAAATGAAGTTAAATTCTGACTTTAATCACTTGATGGGGCAAAACCAAAGACTACAGTCACTGTTTCCCTACTTGAAAATATATGATTTAAAAATATGGATGAAACCCTTTAACAAACTTCTGCTGTAGTGACTGAACCACCTAAACATAACCTGCATGCCAAAACTCATGTATTCCAAAATA
Organism: Sitta carolinensis; assembly: GCA_032173965.1. Classification (NCBI taxonomy): domain Eukaryota; kingdom Metazoa; phylum Chordata; class Aves; order Passeriformes; family Sittidae; genus Sitta; species Sitta carolinensis. The sequence continues at coordinate 6,654,606 of CM063294.1, read as the reverse complement.
CTTCAGTGAGTATGGAAAGTGATGTTAGATGTTTTTCAGAAAGTTTGAATCTTTGAAAATCTAAAAAGTTAAAGCTGGTAATAAAAAAAACTATAGAAACTAACTACAGTAAAAATATCTTAGGAAAGTAGTCTGCTCTTTTAATATAATATTTCCCATACTATTCATATTGTATGTCTTCTTCATGGCCACCCAAATCATGCTTTAGGATCTTTAGGGTTTAATATGTTCATGATTAATGGTAACCTGGAAAAAGTATCTTGTTGAATAGTAATTGCTACATTCTCTAAATTCTGTAACAGTTGCACAAAAATTTAAAAGGGAGGAATAGGAGTGAACTGAAGAAAGAAGCGAATGTCATGTCAGGGGACAAGAGGGAACTCTTTCCAAGTCTCAGTCCCAGTACAATTAAACTCCTACATGCTTAAATAATGACCACCACTTTCTCCAATAGAGAATTGAATTGTGAATCGAATAATAAATTATTCAATTATTATTTAAAGCATTAGACACAGGTGACCAGTAACAGCTGCACACACTTACAGCACGTGAGTCCATTCAAGTGAGCTCCAAAGCAGAGGCAGTTTTAAGGTCAGTGTCTCTGCCTGGCACTGCCCTGCAGGGAGAGGTGCACTGGCTCATCTGAGCTGGCTCAGTGCCTCCAGCCCTCCCCTCACTACACTGAGTGCCAGCCTCTCCACCTGTAAAAGTCGTACACATTCCTACATATATATTCCTACGGTCCTATTAAGGTGATCATTTGATAACGGTTTTTTAGCATTCATCAGGATAATTGGAGTGTCCCGGGGTTCTCTGTTGGTGCAGTCTGAACTGCAGCTTTGCAAACCATGGTACCTGCAGCCTCACTCACAGAAAGCTTGAATGCAGGAAAAGAGGTGGCTCGTGTGAGACTGGCAGGGACTCGTGTAAGACTGCAAGTGAAGAACAAAGTGGAAGCTGGGGGCTTGATTAATGCGAATTCAAGCTCAGAAAATCCCAATCACTGAATTATTAGGGTTGGAAAGGAGCTCTGGAGATTATCCAGCCCAACCCCCATGGCAAGGCAGGGTCACCTGGAGCAGGTGACACAGGAACGTGACAAGGGGGGTTTGGGATGTCTCAGAGAGGGAGACTCCAGGAACCTCCCTGGGCTCTGTCATCCTTAACATAAAGTTCTTCCTTGTGTTGAGGTGGAACTTCTTGTGTTTCTGTTTCTGGTCATAACTCCTTGCCCTATTGCTGGGCACCACCAAAAAGAGTCTGGACACATACATATAATACAGAGAAATTAAGAAAAAAAAATCAAAACCTGATACAGAATGTCAGAGCTGAAGAAGTTTTTTTCGTCATTAAACTCCATAGCCTATTTAGTGTTGTACTTTTAAAAACAGATTTCTACTGCAATACAAATTTCTTTAAACACGAATGATAAGATATAATTATCCTTTTTCCCAGTTTTGTCTGGTAAGAAACCAACATCTTATCCAACACCTAATGCTGAAAATCTCAGCAGTTCTGGGAATCTTCTCACATGACAGGCCTCATCCTCTCAGTAATCCCTGCTCCACTGAAGTCAGTCTGTTGCTGAAGGAAAAGCCAGGGCATACCCAGTATAGATTCTTACAGGTAGTTCTGTGCACATCTAAGAACTGGGAAATCACCCAAACTTAAATTATAACTCAGTAAGGACCTTCAAAAAGTGTTTCTTACACTGCATAATGCTTTTGCAAAGCTCTCAACCTACATTCCAGCTAACTGATTTACAATACCCCTAAATATTTTTTCCTTCATTTCTTCTTTTTTGTTCTATACCGACGATCAGGTAAAACTTTATACTCCACTTCAGCCTACAGACTGTAATTTAAATTGATATTAAGTGGCACATAAGTATTTTCCTGGCTCTCTGGACAAAAAAGAATTTCTCCATTCTAGAAAATGAGCTGTTTCCTGTGAATGGGAGATCTGAACAAGCACTAGGGAGGTTTTTTGACAATATAGGAGAAAGAGATGCATTCATTCTCTTTTTAGAAAGGATATGATGGATGATAGAATTGGGCATCCAGATAACTTCACTGGAAGGAGATGTAAACTTTCTGAGCTCAAAGCAGGAAGCTGTTTACTCAGAACAAGACACATGCCTTATACAAAGAATAAAAAGACTGCAGAAAGTAGCTGGAAAGAACCATAAATTCCAGAAAAAAAGAGTCCATCACAATAGCTAGGTAATTATAATTATTATTAGGTAAGGAAGATCCTTTCTCATAGAATGAGACTGAAAATCATGGAGCATCAATGAAATTAGGGGCTACGACTGCCCCGAGGGAAAATATCCAACACACAAAAACCAGGGTGAAGAGATATTTCAGGTGATGGAGACATGAGAAAGGAACAGTATAAAGTGTCCATTCTAGATCTTTTTAGACTCAGTCTGGTAAGTGACTTTTGATGACTTTAAACTTAGCTTTCACTGCTTCCTTCCTTGTTGTAATGGATCATGGCCTAAATTGTCATGAATATGTAAAAAGCAGAGTGTGAGAGTCTGAATTCACCTAGAGCGTTTACTTGTGGAGGTGTGATGTCTTTAAGGCATTTTATTTAGGTGAGTACCTGCCTCAGAAGAGCTCTAGTGCAGTAAATAGGAGCTTTGCTGTTTGAATTGGGTCTGCTTTTCTATTTTAATGTCCAGAAGAAACCTGCTTTTTTTTACTCTTGTAATTAAGAAGAAATCAGCTTTGCATGAGGCCAAAAAAAGTGAAGAAAACAATAAATAGAAAATAATATTACTTGCTTTTAAATTTTTCATATGAAGTGGTCAGAACTTAATTTATATCAGAATGTGTAACCATCTCCTTCACTGTGAGAAATTTACAAAAGCACTATATGGTTTTTTCATCTATATGAAAAAAGAGTGGGTAGAGGGAGATATATATTTTCACAAGTTCCAACACCTGCCAACTGGCTCAGACAAACTGAGGTAAAAGAGGGGTGATGGTGGTAGGTTGAAGAAAATTATTGAGAGAAGAGTGAGGGTTATATCTAGTGTGATTCTGGGGTATTTGTATAGTTGTGACAGGAAATTAATATGCAAGTCTTGTCAGACTGAATATTGGGTATTCAGTCTGAGACACGGTGATATCCTCTTATTTATATAACAGCAATATTTTTAACACAACTGCTGTCAAAAAAGGAGGCTTTAATGCTGATGAAAACCACCAGTGACTGCATAAGCAGAAGGGAAATGTAACAAATACCTTCCCATGTAAATGACTACCTCAGCTGCATAATGTTTTTTCATGTGATGTCCTAAGCAACACGGAAAAAGTTGACTACAGCAGCTTTACTTGTTCTCTCTTATATAAAGTGCATGGAGCATGCAATGATATTATCCCTAGGTGAAAACTTACGAAAATGTTTTTATTTTTAATAAGTGAGGTGATGCAGAGCCCAAATATTTATATAGATTCAAAGAGAAGAGAAATATTTTAAAATCCATTAAACTCAGTGATAGCATTTCATTATAGGAAATCTCTAGCTGCATGTTTCTGGAAGAGGAGCGATTTTACCAGGGATATTTCTGCCCTTATCATTTGCTCTCATCCTCTGTTATTGGCAGCTGCCAGATACAAAATACGTGGCACAAAATACCACTGATTTGATCCAGAGTAATGACACATTATGGTTACTGCAAAGTGATAGCAGGCAATAAAAATTCAGTAAATCATACAAGAATGTCAGTGCAACAGTTGATCACCACCAAAACCAAAATCACTATTGTTTAAAACAGATTTTGGCATCTTGAGGATCAGTTCTATTTTTTCAGATCTAGTGAAAGGACATTTTCACACATATTCAGTAAAGAACAACACAATGTGTAGGCCTAGCTGTGAAATCTGGCCATTTTGTATGAAACTAAATATTAGTCTTACAAGACAGAACTTTCATCTGTTTGCAGACAGCCAACAAAACATTAAAGAAATATCCTTTTTACCATACCTAAGCCAACATATACAGATAATTACCAGAAATAAAAGATCAATACATGTAAAAAATTATTTTAAATAAATGAAAGATAATAATGATCTTTTAGAAGGAATGGAATAAGAAGTTATTTACTTTTTATGCTTGCACTAGCTCTTTCTAAATGATGCAGGTAGTCATGTATGAAATTGTTTTGTTACTGAATGTCATCTTGGACTTCAATGTGAACCCTTAAGATAAAAGGCTACATTTCTTTCTGAGCTATTTATCTTCAACTTTTTGAATGCCCCATGTTCTGCTGAAAAGTACTTCTGATTCTACACATTGATGAGAAATGCACTTTAAAGGGGATCTCATACATACCCATAATAATCTTCTGGTAGAATTCCTCCCCCACAAAAAAGTGGATGATATGGGAAAATGAGTGTTTTCCTTCACTAGTGGCTCAATGTTAGATTGTGTAACACAGAGAGCATGTTCTGGTCATACGAAGCTTTTGCTAATCTGCAGCAAGATATCTTCAGATCCAAACAGAACTCTGCCTGCTGCAACAGATTGAGGATTATCCACTAAATTCCACTTTCATTTAATTCCCTTAGATTATTTTTCAAGAGACAGAAAGAGATAGCAGGAGAAAGTACGAGAAAGAGAACTATTAAGAGGAATTAATCAGATAATGCTAGAAAGCCTTACTAAACTAATCAATGTATTAGTCAATATGTTATTAAGTGATGCACTTCTTGGACCTACTGAACCACACACATGTTGGCTAAAGGTGGAGAAATGTGTCACCAAAGCAGGAGATGTGCCCATGACAATCAGGCACAAAGATCAGTTTTCTCTTGGGCATTTTGTGTACATCCCATGGAAGGGTGGTAGAGTTTGCACTCTGCTTTTCCTCTCCAAAAGCAGGGTAGACACAAAAGACCTCACACTCCAAATTAACACTAAAAGGGCTCCAATCAGGTGGACTGCAGATACTGAAGCAGGCAAGGGAAAACAGTTTATCTAGGAGTCTACGATGACTTTTCCCCTCTGCTACTCTGATCAATACCTCTGGCTTCTACTTTCATGGCCCTAAGAGTTATTAATCCAAAATTTAAGCTTTTGAACTGACTCTCTGAGTAGAAAAATAACCACCTGACTCCCTAAAAATCAATAGCATAATTCTATATGTAAATCATTAACTCATTTTTATTATTGGGAATGGACAATATTTTCAAGACAACTGTGATACCATGGCCCAAATGGATAAAACAGGAAAGGCAAACAGGAACACAAATGTCAGTGAATGAAGAATGCCATCAAATAATTGATATAGAATTAAAATTACAGTCAGCTTGACCTTCTTAGACAAATTACTGATAGCTCTTAGAGTTACTTAATTCGAGGAGTAAGGACTTCAGCTCTGAGTCCAGGAGGATTTTACACTTGCTATGAATAAGAGGAAGAACTGAACCTGGTCTGGACGTGAATTATGAACACTGGAATTATAACATTTTTAACATAGTGACATGAAGCCTGCTATGCTTCAAACAGAAAAACAAGTGCAGGGATTGGGAAGATGAGTTATGTTCAAATTAATAAAGATGTGAAATGCAGAGCAACCATCTGCATGAAGTGAAGACAGCCTGGGTATAAATTTTGGGAGTCAGAGACCAGAGACATTGTACACTTGAAGAACACCAGTGATGAAACCAATAGTGGCTTCAGAAAGAAGATGGGGCCTGTGACCCCTGTGATAATATTTACACTGCCAAGAACTGTCTTAGTAGCTGAACTTAAATACTGAGCTGAAAAGACTTCTCTATATGCAACTTAAATGATGCATTCTGCTCCTCTAGCCTGTGAGGCTCAAATGTGTTTGAATATTAAAATTTTGTTTTATAATGAAGTAAAGAAGTCACTATTTTCTGGGAAGGTGAGGATTTGGAAGAGGGAAAGATTACCAGCAGTAAAATACCTGGAGGTTCTTAGAATACAATACAAATATTGCTGCTCTTTTACTAAAGCCAAATAATTAACCAGTATCACAGACCATGCTGTATTCAATAAACATATTGGATATTTTTAAGCTCTTTAAGACAAGAACAATCAACAATAGATTAACAATGACTTTTCTCATTTTCTTTCCTTGTTTCTAAAGGAAATGCTAAAAAACTTCACTAAGCTGTTTTGAAGACTTATAGTATACACTTAAAATTACTTAAAACCATAATAAGGCTCTAATATAGCACATGAGATTCGTGTCATGACAAATCTTTTGGGCCAAATTCCTAAATTCCATGTCCAGCACAACTAAAAAGGCTCTGAAACCATATTTAAGAATCAGTGGTGAAAAACATGAAAATATTCTCTCTGCACTAGTTATTATGATCCAGATCCACAGCTCTGCCTCCTTGATGTCAAAAGGCTGAAAATCCAAGGTATTGATATTTTGTCCAGGTGAGGACAGGGTATCTTTGCTCTCACCACATGTCACCAGCATCTCCAGGGACAGTTCTTTGCTCTGAAATTAAATTTAACAATTCTAAATTACCTGCTATCAATATCTTACCACTTTGAACCACTGTTCTACCCACTTAATGCATTTTAACCACTTAATAGACAACCACTTTTACTCTGGTGTGCCTCTTAATAAGGATTATTTCTACAATGAGTTCCAGAATTTACTATCCCATCATCTAGGGATTATATGTGTGAAAACAACCCCTACATAGATTTGATATTAAAAGGGAATAGGAATAATTTTAGCTTTACTGATTTCAAAAAGTGGATTTTATTTTGGGCTTTGAAATAAATTTAATCTTTGGCCAGAAACCAAGAAATTCTGCTCGTATGGTAACTTTGAAAAAGTTCTGAGGATGCGATGGCATATAGAGAATACGAGAAGGGAAAATTGTTAGCAGCTTTAATTATACAATTTGTTAATGTAGGGGGAAAAAAAGAGAAAGAGGAAGGGTACTATATCTGTGAAACAAATTCTTCTGTTACCATCCCCAAGGCTCTATCTCTCTTCATCTCTCTATAGTGGATAAGCACAGACGTGATTAAATTCAATGCAACATATATTCAGACTAAAAATGAGAAGCATTTGTTATCTGCAATCATTACCTGCATATGCAATGTTCTGAGCTTCTCAATAAAGTAGCAATGAAAGGATTTAATGAAAACCCCGAATTTTTATAGTCAAATTACCTGCAATCATAAATAGTGCATATTTTAAAAAGGACCTCTCATTTTAGTTAACAAGAAACAATTCCAAATGGTTTGTAAACAATGTATTTCTTTAACAAAGATGTCACGTCTGCAGTGACACCTTGGAAAACAGGCTGAGGCAGCTAAGCTGGGCTTTAGTTTTGCAAGGTTTTAAGCATTCAAGCCTTTATCCAGGAAAACACTTTCATTTGTGTTTAAATGTTTACCAACATGGTTTTCTGCACAAGGATCGGAATACTGAGCAGCTGGCAGTATGGAAAGCATAATCCTGGAAAATCTGACAGATATAAGCTAAAAATGCAACATTTGCCAGGAAATGTATTCCATTTATGTCCTTTCTTCTAAATTATTTCTTTGGTAATCTGTCCTGGAAAACTCTAGAGCTGAGAATAGCACCTGTTTTTGTTAAACAAATTATCCTGAGGTGCATTTGCCAAATTCCCCAGGATCTCAGGAGGATGAATTGCATGCAAAGATTTACTTCAGTGGCTTCCAGTGGAATTCCTTGTTATCAATACTCTGACAGTTATTCTGCATAAGTCTGTAGCTCATAAAAAGCTGCTGGATCTGTAGCAAGGGAAAACTGAGGATAGATTTATCCATGTGGGAGATATGCTACGATTAGTAAAACATCTTCACCCTTAGCTTCTGCTCATCTCCCATTAATTTTAGGGGTCTGCAGGTGTCCAGCCTCACCTGATGGTCCCATTGGCATCTGCTCAAGTCATGGAAAGACTCTTGTTTTTAAAGAGTTCCTGATTATGCAGTTTGGATAAGATCCATAAAGGACCAACAAAATCCTCATGGTGCCTCCTCTATGTCATAGAAAATGGGGTCTGAAACCCTCTGCTTTTTGTCAATGAGCCTGTTCTGAGTTGCCAAGATATTTTGTGCAGCTACCCTAAATTCCTTTGTGGAGCTTGCTTCAATGCTCACAGGAAGGACAATCTCCAAAAATGACACCACATGCAGCTGGGGCTTACATCTCTTCCAAGGAGACCCCACAGCTGGCCATGGAGCAATCCAAGAGGACCTGGTAATGCCAGATGGTAGCACCTGCCTGTCCCTGCTTGGGCTTTGAGGCTCCTTGCTCTTGTGCCATAGTGGGTGCTCAGAGCTCTGATGGAGCCAAGGAAACCTGCTGAGGAGCTGGACATTGTGGCCTGAATACATGGACAGTTAGGTTTGGAACTGAAACAGTCTGCAGCACATTTAGTGGATCCTTTGACTTAGCCACAGTACAGAGCTGCAGGAGATGAGGAGACAAGGAGAAAAGAAAATCCTCTTATATAATCTCTTGAACTGACAGAAGCATTTTCTCCACTGTATGTTTTCCTGAACTTTTTATCATTCTCTGTAGCATCTTCAGCACCCTGTATCATTCCATTGGTAAACACATTTTGAAACTCTTATTGACATGAGTCTACATCTCTTAGACTTTAATATGGATTCTTCTCTCCAGAAATTTTAGAAATAAATTGGTGATAGTGCTGGATAAACCTGGCTGCCAATGCAGTGTTTCCAAATAATGCTTTTGGAATATGTCTGTGGTTACATTTATACTGCTTCTGACCCTTGTAGCTAGTTCTACACATTAATCAAACCCACTCATAGATTCTGCTTGTGCTTGGTTATTGTTCTTATTCTTGCTCTCTTTTCAAGTTATGAGGCATCCAGCTTTCTCTAGCCCTGAATAACATCTACTTATAAAAGAAGTTTCTAGTATTTGTCTGTTTTTCTGAAAAAACAACAAACAAAAAACAAAACAAAACAAAACCAAAAACATTCTATTTCTTCTCTGAATTTTCATTCCTTTTACAAAGAAAAATTTCCCCAACCATAATCAGAGCAATGGCAACTTATAAAGTAAATTTCTGTAATGTTGGCGAGAGTAAAAAAAGGTATGCCAAAATATTTGTGGAGGAAATAGAGAGTTCTGGGAGATATATGTTTGTATGTGGATGGAATAGAAACTGCTCCTACTTTCCTGGTGTTTTGACGAGCCTTAAAAGTCACATTCAGATTCAAGGGATGGGAAGATAGGCTCTGCACTGATCATTATGCCTAGCCCACTCAAACGTCAAAAACTTCAGAGCTAGGTAGAATTTGCATGTTATGTGCCTTACATTTTACTTATTGGAGGTTGACAGAAAAAGAAACAAGACACTAAGTGAGGCCATACAGAGTTTCTTCTCACTAAAATAAAGTTACAGAGTCACCATAATATTTATTAGTTAGGACCTTTAAAACAATTGACCATTTTTTCAGAAAAAAGGTTCTGACATTCTTGCATATAAAGCTGAATATAATGAAATAGATGAATATAGCTGAATGCTGAGATTTTCTGTCTATGAGCTACATATCCAAAGTAAGCCTTTTGGAAAATTTTCAGGATCCCAGCATTTCTTTTTGGAATTGTCTCTGGAGAAGTGGGGCATGAATAAGCAAGTAAGATGTAGCATCTTTGCATCACAATATATGTGGTGGATTCTGGAAGCACCATGTGTAGGCTGCAGCTGCAGCCCTGCAGCACACCACAATCACTGCTCTGTGCTGAGCCTGGGGACAGAGGCTTGGCAGGGCCTGAACTCCTCTTGACCTGCAGCTTCGTTTTACTCGGTTTAGCTGCCACAGCCATTTATCTAATTGAACAGGCATCTATGGCTAATTTATTTGACTGTTTGTATGGTAGAACTAGAGTTTTATTTAGACAATAGTAACAAGCCACAATTCCATGGAGAATGAGTTACTGACATTGCTGTGCAGTGCAGAGAAACACGAGGCCACTACAACAGCAGAGGCACTGACGAGTGGGCTTGGAATACAGCACAGCAAGGTAAAGGGTCATAGAATCATGGAATCATTAAGGCTGGAAAAGGCTTCTAAAATCATTGAGTCCTGTCATTAACCCCACACTGCCATGTTCACCACTAAATTATGTCCCCAAGTATCAAATTCACATGGCTTGAATACTTCCAGGCTCGTGACTCCACCACTTTCCTGGGCACACTGTTCCAATGCCTGACAACCCTTCCAGTGAAGAAATTTTTCCTAACATCCATCCTAAAACTCCCCTGGTAAAACCTGAGGCTGTTCCCTCTTGTACTATCCCTTGCTACCTGGCAGAAGAGACTGACCCTCACCTGGCTACAACCTCCTGCCAGGGAGGTGCAGGGCGTGATAAGGTCCCCCCAAGCCTCCTCTCCTCCAGGTTACACAGGCATGGGGTGAGTTGAGAAACCCTGCCTGGCTGCACTGCAGAGCAGAGGGGCTGACAGTCCTTACCCAGAAGCTGGCATGCTTGTATGTCCCATGGGATTCAGGAGACCCTCCCATGAAGCCATCCTGAGAGTACCAACCACCAAAGAAAGTCCATCAAAACAAATTCCATAGGGGAATTTCAGAACACTTGTTGACAATTTTCCTACTCAGCTGACATAGAGACATTAGTTTGCCACTTACATTCTTAATGTATCACACATCTACCCTGTTATCAGAACTAAATTCCACATCCACCCCTGCACAGTCTGTTTTATGAGCATGAGTGCAAACAGCGTCTTGCATGATATAAGCTGGTTTATGTGGGAACACATGGGTTACTATTGGTTACCATGCATTAAAAATGAAGTTAAATCAGAAGCATTATTTAAAAAGGAAACAACAAAACCAGTTTAATTTTCACCATTTGCTTACTCCTATTTTGTGAATGAGTTAGCGACATCATGATGTAATTAAAGACATGTGTATTGAGCAGCTATTTTCTGTTCATTCAGCTCTTTCTTCAGATGCATTTTTATCTAAAAACATTCCAGTAATCATACTTCCATGATCTGAGAGAAGAATGATTAATACACTCAGAATAAAACCTATACTAGTTTCACATTTATTTTTGACTGGCTCCCTAAACACTGAGGACTCATCTGACCTGCTTGCTTTACCAACAATAGGGGCTTTAACGTCGCTGGTAAGCACGATGCAAAATCATTCCCTAAAGAATGGTTAGGGATTGTTTCCTCCTCCATCATGAGGTTTTAGCATCATACCCAGTCTTCATCAAGCACAAATAATAAGGAACATTTATGTGCTTGTTAATGCCGTAAAAATGGTTTGCAAGAAGGTATCGCTTGGCTTAGCCTAGCAAGCAGGACACTAGTCCTGTGGCTGGGGTAAGAATTCTGTGCTCCTGGCTCCCAGCCCAACATCAGGAACACTTCACTATAGTGCTTTTCTGTGTACTGAGATGTAGAAGATGAGAATTAAAACATTCCCTGACAGATTTAATTATAATAAGGTTTTATATTAATCTTAACTTGAATTTATGTTCAGCCTAACTTGAATTTGTAGCTCAATTAAAAGTATTTTAAATTTAAAAAAAATGCTCAGGAATGTTGCTCAGTAAGCAAAACTGCTGACATTTCTAACACCTCACATGTTTGTTTTTAAACATTGACAAATAGTGATGAGAAGATGACTACATCATGAGTGACTGATTCCAGAAGTGACTTCTTTCTGGGTGAAATTACCAGGCAGACAAAATACAGAAACAAATTGTGCAAGCATTTTGAAAAATCACAAATATGAGTGCCTCACAGGGTGCTACAGAACAAGAACCTATTTTTTTCATTTCTCAAGTCTAATTGGGAGATAAGATTGAGGGGTTTGAGTTAATGTTGTTTAAATAGATGGCTGGAGTGCATCCATGTTTTCCTAATTTTTCTTACTGAGAAGAGAATTGAGCTTTTTAATTTACAGTGAGATTTTAGAGCAATCGTTTATAAAAGCAATGCACATCATTGGGGAAGAGGAATCACATGGAATAACAGATGACAATTATATACAATAAAACACAGCCAGAAAAAGTGGAGTGAGCTCAAGCTAAAGCAGACCCAGCCAAATCACATTTCAGTAATGGTCGTTTACTCCATCTCTTGAGATTTGTATAGTGGAAATCTGCAGGAGCGGAGTAATAGCAACAGGCAAAAATCATGCTTCAAGTGCCTTAGATGTCACATTCAGAGATGCATAAATGGTTAAAAAAACTTGAAGAGGAGTGAATGGGAGAGAAGGGGAGAGGAAAAAGAGAGAAGTGTCAAAAAGATGAATGTAAAACAAAAAAGAAAGCTTCTGAGGTTCACATAATTCCAAGACCAAACCTTTTACACTTAGATATAGCTAGGTACTGGATAGCAGATATATGTAGTAGATAGCTAGATACTAGATATAGCTAGATTCAAATAAAGCAGATCAACTCAAGGTAATGCTGTGATTGATGAAGAACAGCTGAAGCTATTTCTCCCTTTTCTTTGTTTCTCAAACAAAAAAAAAACAAAAAAAAAAATGCTTTTGCTCACTGCTAACACGAATATCCATAACCACAGTGAAAACAGATACAGAAGTAGATTATATAACTTCCAGTAAAAAAAATATAAAGAAACATAGTCATACAAAATTCTAGCTCAAAAAAAAAAAAAAAAAAAGAAAAATAAAACAAACCAACAAAACAAAACAAAAAAAGAAATAATCATCTTAAGTTATGGAGGCTTATCTGAATCATCTGATCACATCTTAGACTCCTCCAGAGCTGTAGTAACTATAAATTCTGCACTTCAGGCTCAGGCTGCTCGAAATGCATGATGTATGCTTGTTTCTATAATTATCTTTCTATTCCTTACTGGCCTAAAGTTTCTTTCATCTCTTTACACTTTGCTATCTTCCCTCAGGGTTGCATACAATTCCTCTGCATACCCACAAGTTTTATATTGTGGTGTAATTCAGCTTTGGTTAGTAACACCAAACTGCTCTGATAGACCTGAAGATGTAAATCCTGTATCCACTTATTTAACAATCTACCTCAATGTTCTGCTGAAGAAATGGATTCTAGACTGGGTGCTACATTTCAGTTTTTGGTTCTTTGCCAGAGCTGCTAATACTGGTCTCTGTTACCGGTAATTTTTGTGACAACTGGCTGTGAGCTCATTTTGTTGCAACGAGAAATATTTTAAAAGGGACAATAACCCTCATGGTCACTCAGAACTTCAATCCAATCAGTTGTGCAATGCAAAAAATTGCACTACAATTTTTCAGCACAGTGAACTAGAAAACACCATAAATACTGCAAACCAGAAGTTTTATTGTTAGCACTCTCAATAAATGCACTCCAAAGGTCTTTTTAGAAAAGTATTTTCATGAACTGACAGGAATGAAACAAAACATAAACCAAGTTAAATTTTTCATTTTAAACCTTTCTTTATAAACATTTGCCGCAGTCAAATTCAGCTGAATCTAAAAATATGGAAAATAGATACTTTAACAATAGTTACAAAAAGCTAAAACTTATTACATCTGAAGTTCAGTAGTTAATGTGAGTCTTGAGCAAGATGTAGAAGGACTGTAAGGTAAACCAGTCTGCTCTGACTGACAGTTTTACAGACACAAATACAAAACCACCACTGCCATATAATATTTTAGAAGTCTGTGAAGAGGTTTAAGCACTGGACTGCTTCACTCAAAATGGCTGATGAGCACCAGTGAGGCTGCTGGGAGCTGCTGAGTGACTACAAGAAAACTGATAAAATCCACAGCCTGATCCATAGGCGCTGTGTGGCCAGGTATAAAATCCACAGCCTGATCCATAGGCGCTGTGTGGCCAGGTATAAAATCCACAGCCTGATCCATAGGTGCTGTGTGGCCAGGTATAAAATCCACAGCCTGATCCATAGGTGCTGTGTGGCCAGGTATAAAATCCACAGCCTGATCCATAGGTGCTGTGTGGCCAGGTATAAAATCCACAGCCTGATCCATAGGTGCTGTGTGGCCAGGTATCATCTCTTCAGGAGAACAGAGTCTAAATGTTCACAGGAATCCAGACAGCCTCTGAATCTCAGGGCAGCACAGTTTTCAGAAATGACTGATTGCTGGCAATTTGGGGCCTTCACATTCAGTGAAGATGACTGAGAAGTCTATGCTGGGAACATTCATTTGTGCTCCTATAGTAATTTCTGGCTCTTAAAAAAACCCAACGTTTTGAGACTTGTGTGCTCAGTCCCATAATCTGTTTCAGCTGCACCTATTTCTTTATGACAACTGTAATATTCTTTTAATAATTATTTTCATATGCACTTCAGTCCCTCTGTGACTTAGGGATGACAAAAATTTAGATTTGATTTGTTTTAAATAACCATAATTTCATGCCAAGATTTTAGCTACATTACATAATCTGTGTAGCACATGGAATGATAGCTGCAATAGAAGCAGTGCCTAGGAAATAAACTGTCTTTTACAGGTGACCTACCTAAAATCCCCCCCCCACTCAAACCACTAAATAGAGGTCAAAAATGTTTTCTTTCCTCCTGTGAACTTCCTCAGCCTCCCTCACTACATGACTACAGCAAACGGCCAAAATGCAGCTTATACACCCTTGTGACCATGTGAAACAAGCTTTGCTAAAAACTCTGTGAATCCAGGATTTCAGGCTCTTCTGGAACATTACAGCTTCATCCAGAATTGTGGTTGCAGCTGCACCACAACTCTAGGTGAAGGGAGTAGGACTATGAGACAGTTTCTCAGTGATTTCTTAGTCCAAATTTTTCAACTTTATTTTCTGTTATGGAACTTCTGAGAGCTGACTGGATCTTCTCCTCTCTAAGAAAAGCACCTGAGTTTCCATCTTTGATGTGGGAAATAATTCGGGAAGAGATTAATCTTTGCATTACATGATTTGCAGTCCTAGTAAAATCGAAGGTTGGCTATTTGTGATGAACATTTAGTAGTAAAAGGGAAAATAGGTGCAAAAAAAAGAGAATAGGTGTCATTTTTATGGCAAGAACAGAAACTCAGTCCTGTGCACATCCTTGGGATTTAAACACAAATGGACAGAATAGAAACACAAACTGGACAAGAGAATCCATGGCACAGCTTTGTGAAAACATTTTATGCTTCAATCAAGATACCTTTACTTGAAATGTGAGTCAACAAGGGAGAATTTAGACACTGTTATATTTCCAGAGACACTGTGTTCTGTTCCACATCTGCTCTCTGCACATACTCACACGTCACATCTGCATACAGCATCTCTGTACCCACAGTGGGAACCTGGAATACATCATCCCTTCCCCCTGACCCTATTACCACCATGAAAAATGTATGACCTATAGATTAGGGTAATTTTTTATGCACATCAGAGAAAGAATCGAACCTGACTCCTCATTAATTTAAACAGTGCTAGTTAAACAGGTGAACTGGCAAGCCTTGTTTCAGCTCATCCCTGAGTCATAGCAAATATTGGTGCTTTCAGTGGAAAACTCAGTTTATGTTCCAGTAGCTTACTAAATCTTTGCTGAAAGCTCTATAGCTTGTCTTGTATAAAAGATGAAATTGCCCAGATTTTTTGATAGAATAAACTTAGGTTTTTAATTAGATTTAAATTATGTAGACATTAGCTACAGGTCTTTCCCTTCAGACAATTAGTGGCTACTCTGATTCTGCTTGTAAATAGCAATGCAATATTGGCAATTAACTCTTAGGTGAAGTTTTACAACAGAATTCTTTGTAATAGTTAAAATTAATTTTGTATATTTAGAAAAATTAGAGGTCAGAGCCACAGCAGATACAAATTGGCATAACTCATTTAAAGTCACTGGAACTACAGAGATTTTGACAAGTTAATATATGACCTCATATCTGAAGGCTGAAACACTGACCAGCCATGGAAGGTTTTTTTTGCCAGAGTATCCTTTCCCTTCCACTCCTTGTAACAAGTCGTGAAAATCATGTTCTTGTGGATTAGGAAATAATACCTTATTTCAAAGGGATATCCTTTGACAGATATCCTTTGTGAGTTACTGCTCATTACTTAAATGAGATGTGTCCAATCTGTCCCCTCGTTTGGACTGTAAAATTATTGCTGCTGTCTGTGATGTTAAATAATGCATGGGCTATCTCTGCCAACATGTGGTAGTGTCTTTCCAAGAAGCATTACATGTGACCCTCCTGGAAGTCACATTCAAGTGTCTCTGATCTAGAGATGACAGCAGAGATCATCCAAAGTTATAGTGCTGACTTTATGTTAGCAATTAACTAAAACACAGTAGTTTTGAAATGGGTAACATATGCTTTATATTAATTTTTGAACTAAAGATTTTAAGCCAAAAGACTTGAAAGCATAATAATGTAAGACAGTTATATATTGTTAATATAATTATTTGTTAAGTTTTACTGAAGTGCAGATTATTTTCACATAGGCATCAAACTAACTTCCAGGGAAATGAAAGCACAAAAGAAAAGAAATCATGCTGAATCTATTTAAAACAAACAAACAAAAAAAGATTCCCAAATCATAATGTGGACCTCTGTGGCTTTGGTCTGCTGAGAGAATGATGTATCAGCACATTAATGAAACATTTAAGTAATGGGTTTGACCATGTCTTCTGAAGAAGGATCAATAAAGAAGATGGAAAAAAAATGTTTTCCTAATGCACCAGTGATTTCCCAGCAGAGATGTCCTTTTCTACAATTTGAATCTATTTCCAGTATAGAAATAATGCCTTTAGTGCTGAGGGGCCCATAAAGGAGCCTGTAGCAATGGAAGTGAGCATTATTTCATTAATCCTTTTCCCCTTGGCTGGTGACCCCAGCTGCACCTGCAGTGGGTATCTCTGCCCACAGAGATTACACTTGCACCAAGGATGATTAAACGTTGCCCAGAGAGCATTGCAAAGAAAGGTATGGATCAAGTGAACTGCCAAAGATCTGAAGAATAAATTCCTGAACACTTAGTTTGCATCAACCTCAGTTTGTGCTAAAGTTACACCTCACCACTGAGCACTCAAAAAGGCTATATAAATGCTATAAATTGAGTAACAGCTTCAATGCAGGATTAGGGTTAGTATGTGTTTGGTTTAAGAAGGAAGATAAAAAACATCAGTTCAACCCTGTTTAGCCTCTGACATGGTAGAAATCTCATTAGCAGAATGAGTTTTTTATGTAATTGTAGAAGGACATACTGTTTTATAGATATTTGCATATATTATTAAGAAAAACAGATATTAAATTAATAAATGCTTATTAGCACCGTAATTTCTGCTCACTTCCTGCTTTGTGAAGATGTATTTCAAACAAATTGAGATGTACGAAGATCCCCCTGAATGTTAAACTCTCGTGGTTATACACACACACACACACACACACACACACATATATATATTTTAAGTGATTATCATCAGAGCCACCACATGCAGACTCAGCTGGCAAATTGAGAAGGGACTGGACTAGATGACCTCCAAAAGTGCTTTCTAACTTTAATTACTCTATGGCTTGAAGTTTCAAGCTTGTGTTCTGACCCTCTTAAGTAATCTCTTTTCCAGCTAGGGAAATGTGTGGATTTATGGATTCATGTAAAGCAGTGTTGCTGACATCTTGCACTGACATTAATATCACTGTGGGAATATCTCAAATGATGAGATTTTGTATCAGTGTCCAAAAAATGAACCTTCAAAAAATTATAGTTTAATCTGAAAATAGTCAAATATGTGTTTCTTTTCATATATATATATTACTAGATTTGAAAACTTCTAGCAGTCAGAAAAATAAAAATAGATTTCAATATGCATTTGGATATAATCTCATCTTTAACAAATTTGGGTTGGACATGAAAAGCTCGTGAAAAATTTCAGCCATACAATTAGAAGGACTGATCTGAAAGTCTCAAGAAGATGAAAAGGGCTTTGTCATTATAATTTTCATTGTATTAATGACATTGCATGGCTAAAGCTCTGCTCTTCTGGATAGAGAAGCATCTCTTATTTATCTGGCTGGAATGAAGGTTTACACAGACAATTACATACCCATGCTAACTTATGATCCTTGTGGAATTATAAAAGCTGGAATTCAGAAGCATTTTCCCCAGCTACATGGGCTGTGTTTTCTCTCCTCTGTCTCCCACTAATTTCATGAAGCATTTGCTGGTTTTGGAGATGTGGAGTGCCAAAATGGTTTGAGACGAGAGATGAGCAAACATCTATTTCTGTCAATAATTTCCAAGAAGGAATGGAAGTTTCAGTTACTGTGGGCTGCTGTTTAATAAGGTTGTTCTAGATCTGAGAAAACTTCTAGACAAACATATTTCTAATCTAGAACTATCTAGTAGACATCTCTACTACTAGTAGAGATAGTATCTAATATTCTAGTATTAGCTCTATTAATTAGCTGGTTTGAGTTTTGAAGCTTTCTCATTGCACTGGCATTCAGTAACATGCAGCCTTTGTGAAAGAATGTATTTTATTTATTTTTCTTTTCTATTCAGATATTTTTTCAGAGAATGGTTGTTTAATTGGTTATAAAACAGGAATAAGTTTTTTTATAAATAAAGTTATTTTTCTTCATTCACTGTGCATAGTTTGAAAACACATAATCTAGTGCCTTCTGTTTGTAAAGACTTTATTTAGAAGTATTTCCTTTCCTCCAGGAGAGAGAATTTGGCTTCAGTTATGTTTCTTTGAATTACAATTAGATCTTTGAACTCCAGACAACTGAAAAAAAAAAATCTACCAATTTAATTAGATTGGCCTGTTTGTCTGTAGCAGCTATACTATGGACCATAGTGCCGATTAAAGCTTTGCTTTTGATTCCCGATGAAACAGTGCCGGTGATGGAGGCTGCAGCTCGGGCGCCCGCGGCTGGGGCTGCAGAGGGGCTGGGGCTGCAGAGGGGCTGGGGCTGCCTGGGGCTGCAGAGGGGCTGGGGCTGCAGAGGGGCTGGGGCTGCTAGGGGCTGCAGAGGGGCTGGGGCTGCCTGGGGCTGCAGAGGGGCTGGGGCTGCGAGAGGGCTGGGGCTGCCTGGGGCTGCCTGGGGCTGCAGAGGGGCTGGGGCTGCAGAGGGGCTGGGGCTGCAGAGGGGCTGGGGCTGCAGAGGGGCTGGGGCTGCGGCTGGGGCTGCCTGGGGCTGCAGAGGGCTGGGGCTGCGAGGGGCTGGGGCTTGCCTGGGGCTGCCGAGGGGCTGGGGCTGCCTGGGGCTGGAGCGCTCAGTAGCAGAGGGGCCCTGGGAGCCAGGGCAGGTCCCGGGGCTGAGCTCAGAGGGGCTGGCTCGCTGGCTGCACACTGCTGACCTGCTGGGCAGCAGCCCCCAGGGGCACAAAGGAGCAGAGGTCTCTTTGCTCTTCGGCTGGGCTGCGCCTCTTCCCTGGCGAGGCTGTGTTTGTGCAGCTGCTGTACAGCGTCCAAAGAGCCAACAGGGAGGAGAAAGCCTTTGGGCCGTGCACCCTGAGCAGGGACCAGCTGGGTGCAGCTGGGGGGCTCTGCAGGGAGGAGTGGGCACGAGCTGAGCCAGCACTGCTGGTGATAAACTGGGGCTCAGGCTCTGGAAGAGTAATCCCTTCACCACTGTGGCCAGCTGTGCTTCTTCCAGTCCTGTGCCACGCAGAGGATCCAGCCCCCAGGAGAATCTGATTCTCTGTGCTCTTTCCCACTCCTTTTCAGATTCTGGCTGAAACTGAAGGAGAATTTTTTTTTTCTTTTACCCATTTGTATCCAAACTCTATCCACTGGCTTAAGACATTTGTAGTATCATTAATATTTTCCATATTGCCAACAGTGTTCAAACTTTGTCACAGAAGAAGGGCAGGAAAGAACACTGGCATGTTATGCAAAAAAAACCCATACAGTTGCCTAGCACTATTCAGCTGATTGCCACTAACATTCTGAAATGAAAATATCTGATTATGTCATATTCTAAAGTAGTTTCAGTGTTCTCCTCTAGAACTGGAGGCACTGATTTTGAGAAAACAAAACATCCATTAAGACTAGTCTACACATTTCTGACTCCGAACTTGTTTTTTTTCACTGTGCTAAGCAGGTGGAATTACATCAGCTGTCACACCTCTGAGTAGCAGAAAAACCCCAGCAGACAGACATTTTGTCTTCTGTGGGTTCTGGTTAGCAAAAGTGAAAAGGAAAACCCTTGGCAAAAATGTGTGCTCAACTTTCCAAATGCACAATAAACTCAAGTTCATCAGAGAGGAGAACAGCTGCATGAGCAAGTTTATCTGAATGAATCTAATTATTGGACTTGTCAGTAATGTGTTTCATCAAATTGTTCTCTCCAATAGAAGTAAAGCAACAACAATGTGTACATAATAAGTGATATTTTGGTGGAGAGTTGCATAAGCTAAGTGACTGATTTGTTTCATAACAGGTCCCACCTGAGTCAATGAGAGAAAAAAATAGCCATGACCAAGGTGATAAGCACTGATGTTCCTCTGAACAGACAGAATGTGATCTCAACTGTACTAAAAGGAAATGCTGATAAAGTGAACTGTAACATCAACTGTGATTTGGCATCTTTACTGGGAGTCTAATTTTGAAAATGGGAAATGTTAAAAATGTTTAAATATTAAAAGTGTTTACAGCACTATTAAAATCTAAAATATGTGTGTTTTGTCTTCCAAAGTTACCTCCAAATTTGTATTTTTCAAGGCTTTTCTTTATTTTTGTTTCTTTAATAGTTCCACTCAAAAGGGAGATGATGACTATGAAGATTACACTTCAAATAAGACTTGGGTTTTGACTCCCAAAGTCCATGAGAGTGATGTGACTCTTATTTTAAATGGCTTGCTGGAAGGATATGACAACAAATTAAGACCTGACATAGGAGGTATGTCGGTTTTGTCTTTAGACCACTTATGATCAGGCAGTGAAGAAAAAGAATTTTTATGTCATATTATGCTGCTCAGGAAGCAGAATCCATTCAAGGTAGTTATGAGAATAAAATGCTATGCATAAAAACATCAGAGGCATGTAAAGTAGTCTTGATTTTGAGAGCTGACATAAATTAAGATTCCTGACTCTATCCTAAGACATCTAATAAGAGTTTTATAATTTGCTGAATCGGCAGCTTGTGATGATTTACCTGCACAGAACATTCAGAATTTAACTCCTAGGGAATGAAAAAGCAAGCTTTTCTTTTTGTACCTAAGAGATGCTGTTAGAGAATTGCAAATAATACACTGGAAAGAAAGGCCCAGGAGGGGCTAAGACAGCCTGATCCTTGTATGATGTGATGGATACAGAGCCTCCAACAGCAGCAGGCACGCACAGGCTGATGCAGCCTGGGCCCTCACTTGCACAGCAGGGCAGGAGGTGACAGAATAGGGCAGAGAGGAAGAGCTCACACAGAATAACTGCAGTCAAGCAAAGCCAATCTGCCCAGATGATTCCCACAGCCAATACAAGGATGTAGAGCCAAGCCTGGACTCTAGGAAGGGAAGTCTCATTGGACTGAATCACCTTTCAGAGGAATCTTCCTCTCCACTGGTTACTGATGTAACTCGAAGGAAAAAGTCTCCCTGAGTTGCTGCAAGTCAGTTTGAGAAGGCAGACAATACCTCTGCAGAAGAGGACACAGCAGTAATAAGATTAGAGAAAAAGGCACAGATTTCATGGACGAGGCAGACAGAGGAAAGCAGAGAGCAGCAAGGTTAATGAAGGAAGCTAACAAGTTCATAGAGGCTTATAATCTGAGGAATATTTCACAGGGAAGGATAACATGAGTCTTTAACCTTCAGTGTATGTATACAGAGTAAACTAGCAGAGGAATTTGTCTTCGCTTAAAAAAAGGCTTTAGAAACAGAAAAGAAATAAAGGATTCCTAAAATCTGGAAAAAAAAAAAAAAAATCATGCTGTAGCCAAGGTTTAGAAGAAGAATAAAGCTGAAATGGACTAATTTCGAAATAAATTAATGGAACAACTATTCTTAATTTCTGCCTTAGACCCTTAAGTATTTTGGCTTTGGGATCACAAAATTTCTTACTTGTTTACAGCCACCTATACAGACAACAGCAGTCATGTTGCATTTGGCATTATAATGCAAAACAAGTGATGCAAGGCAGCATAAGAGAAATCAGTTTGCTTTCGTTGGTAGTGTTTTGGTTTGATTCATTGCTGTGACCTGACACAAAAGGTAGATCCTCTCACTCAGAAAAACCTCTCTAAATCATCAACACTGGTTTCAGTATTTGTTCTGATAGCATAAGGGAATTCGTTTTCATAGAATAAATGACGTAAGAACTTGTCTCCCAAGTGTCTCCAACTAATTTCAATCTGAAGACATTGTTGCAAATTTGCATTTAATTTATCTGCACATTTAAATATGAGGAAACCAGAGGAGAGATGCCATAGTAACATGCTCGTGCTTGACTTTCATGTAGTTGATTTTAACCTTCATTGGTTACTGATTCTTGTTGTTTCTCTTGCAGTTAAACCGACAATAATTCACACTGACATG
The DNA here is from genome assembly GCA_032173965.1 of Sitta carolinensis. Lineage (NCBI taxonomy): Eukaryota > Metazoa > Chordata > Aves > Passeriformes > Sittidae > Sitta > Sitta carolinensis. The sequence goes on along the minus strand of CM063294.1, from coordinate 6,632,135 downwards.
TACGTAAATAGCATTGGCCCTGTGAATGCTATCAATATGGTAGGTAAAGGATTGCCCATTTTCCTTGTTACAAAGTCTCCATCATTTTGACATTACAAAGCTTCCATTAGTTCTTAATGTTGTGGCATACCGATATTATTTTTAAAATCTCATTATAATTATGGATGGGAGGACTCTACGAGCCATAAATCTGTACAGAAAACTGAGATATATGCTGAAAAAATCCAAAAAATAATAGTTTCAACATATCCTCACATTTTATGTGCTCTCCTTTCAACAGTTAAACAGTTTTGCAACAGTTTAACTCCGGTAAAACCAAGCTTCCAGATAGCTACAAAATTGGGGAAAACCATTCGTGACTGATATTACCACTCTTGCCACCAAGAGACAAGTGAAAAGCCTAGAACTTCTCCAGAGACTTCACCATTTCTGAGATTAACCAGGGGGCACAGACAATTAAGGCAGCTCAAGCTTTTCCTGTCCTAGATGCAAGGAAATAAATAATTGTTCTTTAACCTGAGCAGGTGCAGGCTGAGATGTGGGGACACAGAATTAGAAAGGTGCATATAACACTCACTTGCACCTTAGTTTTACCCTCAACAGTAAAATAATAAATGATTTTAAAACAATACTTGTTGGTAAAACATGCCTCAAAACTTCGCCACAAGAGATTGGTTTTATCAGTTCTAGTATCCCCTTCTGTAGCTCACAGATTTTTTTGTATGAAATTAAGGCAAGCAGATCAGGAGTTATGTGGAATGCTGAGTGCTATGTTTTCATCAGTATTTCTGGTTAACACAACAGGAATATACAATTGATATATTTTTCGCCCAAACGTGGTATGACAGACGTCTGAAGTTCAACAGCACTATAAAAGTGCTCAGATTAAACAGCAACATGGTTGGGAAGATCTGGATACCAGACACATTTTTCCGAAATTCCAAGAAAGCTGATGCTCATTGGATAACCACTCCTAATAGGATGCTCAGGATCTGGAATGATGGCAGAGTCTTGTACACATTGAGGTATTTATACCTAACTTTAATTTAATTTTCTCTAAGGAAAGCCAGAGAGAAAAACCCTGTGAATTCAGGTCATTTGACATTAACCTGAAGGAAAACATATTGGGGTTTCTTTTATATTTATGCAAACAACCCTGGAAAAGGGAAGAATATAGAAGACATCAATTGTATGAAATTCATGTTATATTGACACAATAAGACGTTTTATTTCTTCGTACAGATTGTACTGTCTTGCTCCACAATAGTCACCTTCCTATATTAGCATTAATATAGGCTTTTTTATAGTAATTAGTCTTTTTCAGGTATGTTTTCTTGTTTGCCTTTGGTTTGGTTCCTTTTACTTTTTCACTGTGCTAAACTAATAAATGTGAAATATCCTTGAATGAAGTAGATGGTATAAAAGGAGCTATTACATACATCAAAGGTCTCTTATTCTGAATTGATTACAATTTAACCACATGAAACTCCACCCTGAAAAAGCAATTTATTCCTCAAATGTCTTAGTCTAAGATTTTGCCATCCCAGCACTGAATATTTAACTCAAACCTATGGATATGCCCCATTCCACCAAAATTTCCATGAACCTGAACTTGACATGGCCTGTCCAGGTTCCTCAGTCATGTGTATAGTTTTCATTTTAAGATAAATTGCTTTTTCAATAATTAAGTTACGTATATGGCTTATTTAATAAATCAAATATCACATTCCAAATAATTGTATTTACTAAATGTGAAAATCCTGGGGAAGGGTTATACTTTTTCTTGAGTCTGATATAATATTTGGGTTTATGTAAAATACACAGCATTTTTTCAAGAGAATTTATAATTTAAAATGAGAGTATAGAATCAAAGATGATAGACATAAGATTATCTGAGTTTTAGACCACGTTTTGTCAAAGCTTTTTTTTTTTTTGCTTTTACTTTATTTGGTGCCAGAAATAAAGTTTTGAAGAAAAGTGCACTTACAATTTTGATGAATTGATGTGAAGCTTTGGTTAAGGCAACCTTTTAATGTTGCAACTGTCTGAATTACGAAAAAAAGTTTTATTTCATAGTTATTTTACGTTTATTGCATATTACATTTCCAGAAGAGATAATAGAATAATCAGAATTGAAATCCAATGCAAATCAAAGTTAGCCTGATAAAGATGAGTCTAGATCCACTTTTTAAACATTAAATTTGGATTTGGCTACACTACTGTCCGTTTGGATTTTATTACCTTTCTCTTCGAGTTGCTCAGTTTGTCTCCCTAGAAGGAGAAGTATCTGGTAGAATTTGGAGGCAGTTATCTGCTATGAATGTATACTCAGTTGTATATTTAGTTGTGCTGGTGAGTCACAGCAAGCACCAAGGATTCAGCCTCGATTAACCCAGAAATGAAAGGCAATAGCATCACAGAGCTGGGATCCTGTCCTGGAGAGGGAGCCAGAAGCACTGGTAGATTTTTCTCAGTCACCTCCCCCAGGTTTAAGAACCACCCTGCCCAGCAGGAAATCAAGTACCTGTAGTACTAAAGATGATGAAAATGAGAAGGGAAACAGGGAAATTAGGTTTCTTCCTAAATCCCTAATGCACAAAGGTTGCCTCTGGACTCCATTATCTTTGGTTGTCCCAGTATTCCTCTGCATCCCACAGGATGAGACTCAGGGTCAGCTGCCCATAACACCTTCATTCAGGAACCTGGAGACAAACCAGGTTCATTGTCCAGACACCCCAGAATCAGCAAAGAACAGAAATATACAGCTTTTCTGCAGACACCTCATGGGAGAAATGTCTTACCCCACCCTTTTTCCATCTCTCACCCCTCCTCTTCCCTCTCTTCCAAAGTGCAAGCACCCTGCAGCTCATGGCTGGGCTGGGAGTGAATGAAAAATGGTAGAGCTTTTAGCAGGAGCACCAGAGGGAACATTTCATCTTACTTGGGATTTATAAAAGTAATTGTCTTTAGCTGAGCTTAGCACCTACACTGCCTGAGTTATCATGGAGACTCTCCTAATATTCAGTGGAGACAAACACCTTTGGTACATTTTCCTTCTGATTAAATTTAAATATCTTATTTTGGAGTGAGAGGAAATGTATCCTCAGAGTGCCTCTGCACTAGCTGTGAAGAGAGTCTAGATGGCTGTCTTGGATGCAGATGTCTAAATTTGGACTCCTATCCATCATTTCTGAAATAGAATCTTTGTCATATAAAATACATTTTCCTAGTGCATTATGGCATGTTGTGACACAAAGATTTGTCACTGCTCATGAGATGACCTGTGTATCTACCTACCTATGGATTTGTCAGTCATGAGTAATGCTGCCATTTGAGATGCACAGGAACAGAACTTTAATACCTTATTCCATTACACAGTCCAGAAAGTAGATGATCAGGGTCGATGGAACCAAAAAAGAAATATTGCTTATCAGTAACCATTATGTCATCCTTTGCTTGGAATATTCCAATAATTCCCTAGATAGCAATAGTTCACTATACATATATACATATACATACATATATATATATATATATTTATAGTGTTTGTATATTTTATAGCCAGGATCCATATTAGTAAGAATCTTGCTTTGATTGACATGCTGTACCTTTCAGGACAAACATCTCAAGTTCATTCTCTATATCCTGATCTCTTTCTTCTCAGGCTGACAATTGATGCTGAGTGTCAGCTACAGTTACACAACTTCCCAATGGATGTCCACTCCTGCCCACTGGAATTTTCAAGCTGTAAGTAACACACTTAAAAATATTCCTTTTTCTGACCCACACTGAACTTCTTATTATAAATTAATTTTAACTTACTTAGTCTCAGTAAAGGTTATGTTCTTAATTAGACATACCCCACTGGTTTTTGCTTTTATTTTGATATTTTTTTTTTCAGTACAAGTATCATACATGTTTACAAACATCATTAAATACCACTATTAAAAAACATGTAAAATTTCTGGAGCCTATGTGATTAATTTATGCATATATCTGACCATAAACCAAGAAATTTTTAATATTAGCATCAAGGTGTCCTGGCCTTCCACTTTCTCTCTGTGCATGGGTGTTTTACTGTTGCACTAGTTGGAGTCAAGAGTTTGACATTTTGCACTTAGATCAGTGTGTGAATTCCTTGTCCAGCTACAGATGGATCTGGAGGATGGGCAAAATCGAATCCTATTAAGTCCACAAAAGCAGAAAACCTATTTTTGAAAAATTTATCTCAAAGGCTATTATAATTTATAATTAATAAAATGCAACATGAAGTAAAAGGCACTAGTAAGTAACTTGAGGAAAGCGTATCTATAATTTACTTGCAATATGCTTCTCCAGTTTTTTCCAGAAATAGGTAGTAGTATTTTTCCTCCCCAAAGCACCCTAAACCCCAGCAGTGACTAAGAAACCAAGCCTTCTGTCTTTTGCATTGCAATAAGATGGCTACCCCAGGGAAGAGATCATTTACCAGTGGAAGCGCAGCTCGGTGGAGGTGGGGACACCCGCTCCTGGAGGCTCTACCAGTTTGCCTTCACAGGACTAAGAAACACAACGGAGGTGGTGAAGACTACTTCAGGTAAGACAACTGCAGGGTTTGCCTGCAGGCTCAGTTAGCACTTTATTAACAGAATTAAACCAAGAGAGAGATCTCTGGTTAGATCTTAGCATTTACGCTGCACTGAACCATTACAGGCTTTTCAATATTTATGGAACCATCCAGGCTTTGGTATTTCTGAACTCCTCATAGGATGAAAAAGTAGTTGTTGTCCATTCCTGTCATCCAAGAAAAACCTCTGACTGCCAGGAGAAAGCCACTACTACAAAGGGTGGGTGGGTGAGGGAACTTGCCCTGCTCCAGTGCAGAAAACAGCAGAACTGAGCCACTAAAGGATGATCTGACACTGCACTGCACAGTTTACAATCCCCTTCAAATGAAACTCAAAGTCCCAACCTCTTTACTACAGAGGCTCCAAGTTTATTTTCTTCCTTAAAATAAGGCACATTCAACTCTCATTAAAGAGAACAGCCTTACAAATCAGGGGCTCAGATGGCTTTCCTTCATATTTCTATCTCCTTGGAAACAAGCAATAGAATTTAGAATGATGAATGAGGAAGTACTCAGTGTTTAATAAAAATACAATTTTAACCCTACTAACTAAACAGAAAAAAGATATTTTTCTAGACATATATATTGCTTAATTTCTAAGTGGAAATAAAAGTGATAAGAGGAGAGATGTAAAGAACTGCATATTAATATTCTTGTATGTGCATGATATCTCTTGTCTTCCATTTCTTATTTTCAAAAAGAACAATGAAATATAAGCAAGTTGGGGTTTTTTTCAGGCTGCTTCCAATGTTTACCTTACTTTATAGTTCTGGCAAGTATCTCAATTTAAATTCAGACATCTGTGTTTATTCTGACTTCAGAAATACCCCCACCCATTTTATTTCTAAAAGGCCAGAATTGTTGTCATATTCAAAAAAGAAAGTGAGATACGCTAGAGTTGAGAGGAGCCTGCTGTACATTACACAGGAGAACAAGCAAAGAGATGGAGAATTAATTCAAGTTCCAACCCCTGAATCTCTGGACATTAAGCACTAATGATGTGTTCAGTCTCAAGAGCAGGGCAAAACCAGAGTGCAGCAATGTATGCCTCATGGAGTCTGCTGCCATCGTAGCCAGGGAAGGTATTTAGTCAAGTGTTGAAGAAAGCATTTAACTTTTCTCATTTTCTCAGGAAAACAAACACAAAGGTGCAAAAGAGGACAGGAGAGCAGCAGGTTGGTGAGCCATAGCTGCTAATAACCACCATTACACAGGGCTCTCAGAGCAAAAATATAAGCAGCAATAAACACATCTCCCCTTAGGAAGCACAAATGGCAGCATTGCACCCAAGTGTGCTTCCAGTCTCATCCTGCCCACGTTGAAAACTAACTATATTTCAGCCTTAATTTGAGTTTCTTCTATTTGCTATTTTCTTTAATTTTCTGCTTGAAACTTTGCCTAATCAACTCTTTATTTTTGACCAGAGATAGAAAATAATAAAATCTTCATATGCTATGAGCTTCCCTGATTGAGTGCACTGGTGACTCAAAAGCATTCTCTAATGTTCTGTTAATGTGAACAAAGTGCATAGTGGGAAATAAACAATAAAATACAAAAGAGGAAAAAAATCCCTTTCTCATGGAAAACCTTTCCTTTTCCAGCGTACAGTCATTCAAGCTGTTTGCACTCACTGGAGTACTCCCATAACATAGCATCCATAGTTTTTAATATGATGACACACACCAGTCCACTTTATTTGCATTAAAATAAAATAATTAGCAGCTAACATGCACTTTAAAGCAGCAAAAAGTCGAATTCCTAAGTCAAAAAGCACATGAAAGGCACTCAGCCTGCTGCTGCTGCTTTCACAGGTCTGCTGTGTATAAAACTTTTGAAAAATGTCCTGTGTATGTATTTCTTCTGCTTCAGTTACCCTGTGTTTGCTTTTCGTTGCTCCTCTTGTTTTTATAACCACAGATAGACAAAACTAGGTTTTATTTTGATCTAGGTATGGTATCTAAATAATTAGAAAGCAGGGAAAAAACCTGGCAACAAAGCATTTAACCTGAATCTGGTCTGTTTCCTACAAATATTTTCTTAAAGCCAGCAGAGTCTAAAGGGTCTTTGTGGCTTCCTTAAGTGACTTATTAGCAGGCTGGCAACTGCATTGTGTCCAATATTCCTCAGCCAGACCCACACTCTACCTATAATTACACTCTTAGCATGTGCATATTTTCAATAGTTTCATGAACAGTAAGGACAAAAAAATGTTTCCAAGTTTATCAGCAACCTAGGCGTAGCCTGAGTACTCCAGTTAAATGTTTGAATACCCATACAGCTCAAAAAATTCTGACACTTTATGCAATTGCTTTCAGAGCAGAATTTTGGTACAAACTAATGCCAATGCTTTGATGGAGATAGAATCTGAGGTAAAGTGGAGGAGGCAATGGAAAAATTAATGAGATGTTGCAAAGAGGGCTATATTATACTCCCACAAACTCTTCCCAAAATGAAATTTAGGTGAAAAAAACCCAGAGAAACCAGAACACAAGAGGTATTAGAGAATACAGAAATGAACAGTTAGAGAACAAAGGGATCTTGGGGCTAGTGTTAAGGCACTGGAAATGAGTGAACTTTCAATGTCTCAATTTACTCAATTTCAAAAAAAATTCTTGTTTCCAGCTTTATACCTCCCAGAAACCAACACCTTTCTCATCCTTGAGGGCTATGCTTGCTCTGTGTCTGGAGAGAGAATCAGGATGGCAGAGATTTGACCATTACAAACTCCACTACTCTCTTTCTGCCATGTCAAAGCTAACATTTGAGCTGTGGGCTGGGTCATGGGCAGAGAAGGACAAGGCTTGTTTGAGTGTAAGCTTCCTAAGCCTGAAGGTCTTGCTGAAATGAATACATTTATCTGCTGCACTTCCTTTGCACACACCACAGAAATACTAGATTAACTCAAAGGGCCAGATGTCGGAATTCTGTCCCTTAGTTAGCAAATCCCAGCAACAGCTGAAAAAAGCCAACTGGAATATTACAAGCCATCTCTCTGTTCTCTTATCTGAAGTAAGTCATCCTGAATTACCAGCTTGTTTCTCTCCAAACTGGACATTTACATGCAACTTTAATTTTCTTTGAAAGTCACTGACCAAGCAGTAAGAAATAACTTAGCAAATGGAGTCCACCGTCCAGTAATAGTGAGAACTCTTAAGAAAAGTTAGCTATAAACCTTCTGCCTTTTGGTAATTTCATTAAAATAACTGAATAATCCATTTATATTATCTGCATATATTTGTTGCTTTATCACAAAAATCTACTTGTTTAAACAGCACTGGTTTAGTTTAGATTATTTCCAGTAGAGTATATGTTCAGACTTAATATCATCTGAGTTATATAAACTATTACAGTTGACTTCACACACTTAGAAACCGATATGGGTTTGAGATATTTTGTATTATTGATGCATGTCCATAATCACTGCTCAAAGGATGCATATCTTATTAAGAAACTACCATTTCTTGTGTTGATCTTTTTGCTCACAGTGTAAGGCCCCAGCCACTGTATGGCAATGAGATTCTCCAATAAAAAGGGATGAACTAATGGAAAAATCTCAGGAACAAAAATTCATCAACTTTCAAAATTTGGATGCACACTGCTATGAGTAGCTCTTAAAAAGAAAGCAACATGCTATACAGAAGTATAGGATTTGCAAAATATAATGCACAGATGGATTATATTGAGAAGGACATGTTGCACTTTGGGAACAGGAAAATAGGGCATTTCAACATTTGTAATTAGTTACTTTAATTTAAGAGGGAAAGATTGTAGGAAGGAAATAATCAACTGCGCAAACATAAAAAACATCAGTAGTTTTGCAAAAAAAAAACTGAGAGACTGTAGTGGCCCACAAAGGTCAGAGAACATGATCCTATTGCAAAAACCTCCTCTGGGATGTATTATCCAGCATTGTGTGTAAACTTGGGAGAAATATTCACTGTGTGCTCTGTGAAAAATTTATGTCAAATAGTTGTGGCATTCTACTAGATTAATAAAAAAAATCACTTTTAAGTGTAATATTTTGAGAAAGATGGGGTAGTGAAGGGGAATATAACAATCAAAGAGTTTAGAAAACATGACTTATGGAAATAGTTGGAAATATGGACCTAGTCTGGAAGAAAATATTACTGATGATCAAAGGAGCAAAACCACCACGCTATTTTTAAACTGTAGCAATGATCAACACTGGTAGAGAATATTTAGGAAAATAGTGGAAACCCTAAAATCAGAAATCATACTACAGACCAAGAGGATAAGAGCAGCTTAAATCTTGAAATTCTTTCTGTCAATTGATTTCCATGAATTTCATACAACTCCTAGATAATTTGCACTTCTACTCACTATTCCAGTTGTTTTGAAGATACAAAATATTGTACTATGCAAAACAGTTTGTAAATGTGTAATTATTCAGGACAGATGGAGTTTCTATTATTCCCAATTCATTTCTATGACTGGGTAGTTGCTTTTTTTAGACCAGACATTGTCTACTGCTTATTTACAGAGCCTGTCCTGAATTTTTAATTAGATACAAAGACATTAAAAGACTAATGAATACAATTCAACAAGCTGCACAGGAGCCACAAGACTGGTCAGGCAATATTTGTAAATACCTTTTATTTTCTTCCTTTTCTATGTTTTAGAGAGCTAATCAGAGCTATGCAAGAGACAGTGCATTGCTCATAATTGATAAACAAATCTGTAATTAAATATTCTTCTTGCAATGCATCTATTAAGCCACATAAGTAAATCTGGTTTCTGTTTTATCAGGAAAATATGGTCAGGGCTATTATTTTGTGGAAGAGGATGTATTTTCAGGCTTTTATACTTTATTTCAAAGTTGTATCCTAATGAATTGAACTGTTGGCAGATACGCAGTCCTCAGAGGCTTCATAATGCTCCAAAAAACCCCAGAGGTCTTCTGCCTCTTTATTAAAGCAAAATATGACAGCTGCAAATCAGATTTGTAGTTCTGCATTGGGAAATAGTCCTGACATTAAAAACGGACATGAGTGGATTGCTGCTGCACCTAGAAATCCCTGCCAGCCCCAGCACAGCCTCAGGCTCTAGGATGGGTTGGCTATAACACATGGCATGGCCAGGGAGATCCATCTGAGAGCTCAAAACATTTCCTGTTGGAAGATTTTGATCTAGTGAATGGGTAGCAGGTACTTCTACCTGCATCTTGCTTTAGGCAGAATTTAAACACTTCTGTATCCACTTTAGAGAGGAGTAAACAATGTCCTAAGCTCGAAGTCAGAAAACCCAGATGGCTGTTAAAGTGTTCTCTGTGTTGTTATTGTTCTCTTTATGGTATGGGAAGGTATTTATCGCAATATCCCTACTTTTGAAAAAGGTATATTAAATTATTACCTTAAACATGTTTGTCTCTTCAGGACAGTGCAACATGTAGAGCAGAAGGCAGACACAATAGATTAAAAGGCCTATTTTCATGCTTGCTGCCTCAATGGAAATCCTCAATTCTAAGCCAATATCCTTAAGATAACCTTAAAACACCTTAATAGCTACACCTTAGGATTTTACTCCCATTGTAAATAGACACCTATCCTACTAAGAGAGAGACAACAGGGGATATTTTTCTCATAAATTCTTTTTTTTTTGTTTTTTATTCAAAACAAAATTTCAACTTATTGAAACCCCTTATTTCAACCTGCATGAACCACCACATTACTGCCTCCAAATATCATCAATACACAGAGGATTTTAATTATTTGACTTTCATATAATAAATTTGACTTTCATAAAAAGGGATACAGACACTTCTGTGAGCAGAAATTCAGCTACAGTGGCAGGTTACAACAGTTTGATATTGCTCTTAAGGGATAAAAAAAATCTAAGGTAACAACACTTGCATATTCTTTTGGAGAATAATGGATGAGCTATTTCTAAAACATGAACAAGGAATTTTTACTAAAATAATCCACATACTTCTACTGGTCAGTCATGCATCAAACCATATTAATTAATGGACATTTACTAAAGTTTAACTGTTGAATAGTTGGTTGACTGAAAATAATCTTCATTTCAGGATTGTGACGTCAAAGGGTAAAGCTGAAATACTATTCCCTTAATTCTCTACCTTTTGTATATTCTACACTTATTTCTGTTGGTTAGTTGTGTGGCAAATATGAATTTACATAAAAATGTGTATGATTGAATAAACTAATTCAGTAAACAGGCATTTGGAATCCTCCCTCCCATGCAGACTTCCAAGATCTATGTATGGGTTACTTTTTTAGAACTGCAAAATCAGAGCTCCTTAGCACCATTTGTCCTTATATAATCCCTGTAGAAACAAGACTCCAGGGGAAAACTGAAGCTTCCCAGGACACCAGACGAGGAAGAGCAGGCAAGGACAGAGGTCTGACCTGGAATTGCTGGGCAGATACATTTGAGCCTCTTCTGTACTGGCTGCTTCAGCCCTTGGCTAAAAATCTGCACAGTTGCCTTCCCACTTCTTTGGTCATTCAAACACCTCTCTGCTCATCCTCTGCTCTGTAGTTTCTTTTCAAATCACCATGGACTCATCTTGTGGCAGCAGAGCAATAGGAAAACCAAAGCCATCTTTACAGCACAGGCTGAAGCCGTGGAACTTAACACAAATGACATATCCAAAAAAAAACCACTTGTGGGTCCAAGCAATAATGAATAGCCAGGGTTTGCCTGGTATCAGCTCTGTGCTCAGTTATGGCCACAGTACAAATACAAACGATCTTGCTGGTTTCTGAGGCAGGGGTAGTTGCACATGGCCTCCATCACCCTGCAAGGCTCCTCGGAGAGATGGGATGGGGAGCAGGGAGGGAGGAGCACCAGGGATGGGGAGCAGGGAGGAGCACCGGGATGGGGAGCAGGGAGGAGGAGCACCAGGGATGGGGAGCAGGGAGGAACACCAGGGATGGGGAGCAGGGAGGAGCACCCGGGATGGGGAGCAGGGAGGGAGGAGCACCAGGGATGGGGAGCAGGAGGGAGGAGCACCAGGGATGGGGAGCAGGGAGGGAGGAGCACCAGGGATGGGGAGCAGGGAGGGAGGAACACCAGGGATGGGGAGCAGGGAGGGAGGAACACCAGGGATGGGGAGCAGGGAGGAACACCAGGGATGGGGAGCAGGGAGGGAGGAGCACCAGGGATGGGGAGCAGGGAGGGAGGAACACCAGGGATGGGGAGCAGGGAGGGAGGAACACCAGGGAAGGGGAGCAGGGAGGAACACCAGGGATGGGGAGCAGGGAGGAGCACCAGGGATGGGGAGCAGGGAGGGAGGAGCACCAGGGATGGGGAGCAGGGAGGGAGGAACACCAGGGATGGGAGCAGGGAGGGAGGAGCACCAGAGATGGGGAGCAGGAGGAGCACCAGGGATGGGGAGCAGGGAGGGAGGAGCACCGGGATGGGAGCAGGAGGGAGGAGCACCAGGGATGGGGAGCAGGGAGGGAGGAACACCAGGGATGGGGAGCAGGGAGGAGCACCAGGGATGGGAGCAGGGAGGGAGGAGCACCCGGGATGGGGAGCAGGGAGGGAGGAGCACCAGGGATGGGGAGCAGGGAGGGAGGAGCACCCGGGATGGGGAGCAGGGAGGGAGGAGCACCCGGGATGGGGAGCAGGGAGGAGCACGCGGGATGGGGAGCAGGAAGGAGAACCAGGAATGGGGAGCAGCCAGGGAGCCACCGTGGCCCTGCAGGGACTCCCCCCTCTGCAGGCAGTGCAGAAAGCCCCCAGGGCACAAAGACTCCTCCTCCTTGCCATCTCTTTCACAGTGATGGGTTAGATCTTCTTAGTTTAACAGGCAAGGGAAAAACCAAACACTATTTCCTAGAGAATCAATATGTTTAAAATCCTCACAGACTGAGAGAATCTGACTTTTCTGTCCAGGTTTTTATCTACAGAGATTCAGGCTTAGGCATTCAAATCCACCTGCTTCTACCTAATCATATAAAGAGTTGAAAGGCTCTTTGATGATTACTTTTCATTTTTTGGAGAGAGGTTAAAGACTTTCTTCCAATTCCAGTGACATTAATTCAGCCCTTTTTTTTTCTCTCGGTTTTTCCTAGACTCAATGTCAGCTGATTCACCTCAGCAAAACAAAATATGACTGTCCCTGGGGAAAAGGGCTGTTGGGGCCTGAAATCCTCCTCATAATGACTCCCCAACAGAACAAAGATTCTTGAGGGTCAAGGCTTTTTTCTGAGCCTGTCTTTCATAAGGTTTCCCATATCTAAAAGCATGGCTTGCTATAGCTTAAACTGATCTTCAGAAAGGTCAGATAAGGATAAAAAGAATTAATATACAAGTAACCAGAGTATAAGGAATAATGTAGGATCTTACAAGCATTTTCACTGAACTTATTCCTGGGTAATTACAAAAACACAGATGTTAGAAGCAAGATCAGTTTTGCATTGAATGAACCTCTGTACATATGATAGTTAAATAATAGTTGTTCATTTAATATCAAGAAAATAATTAGATCTTTTAGGATATTTTAATTATTAAAAAGAAAGAAAAAACTGAACTTTGAATGTTTTTAATTTGATGATAAAATCAGCAAGTTAAGAGAGTGAGTCTATATCTTAAAACACTTCCTGCACATAACTAAGCATAAAATTCCTGTAATGCTCTTATGCCCCAATGAATATATTTTCATAAGTACTGGTGACTCCTTGAGACAAAGCATATTATCCCAACTCCTTTCTATAATTCCTGTTTCGCAATTAAATCATCCTGCTCCAACCAGTGAGTGACTTTCAGAAACATCACAAGGGAAAATCATTGTAACATCACTCCTGCCAGTTACAGCTTGTTATAATGAATTGCAGGGAGAAATCTTTAGTCCAAAAGGATCAGACCAGGTGATGTAATAGTGAAAGAATAATGTATAGTCACAATTGCTTTAGAATTAAAATATGTCTGAGTATTAAGTATTTTTACAATAGGTAAGAAGCATGTTTGAATCACTGATATAAATAAATATTTTTAGTGTGCTGCTCAAGTAACTGAAGTTCAAGCAATCCTGTGATAAATCAGAAGGTTCCTGAGCACTTCATCCTTTCATCTGCAGAGTACTTGATAATCTCTGTAGCCTGTAAACTTATCAGCATAGGACTGAAAATTTCTGTACTGATGTTTCACTTCCAGACCCTTTTTTATGTCAAAAAAACATGTTTGTAGTACAATGATTATAAGATATCATCTTGGACATTTTCTTTCCTTGGCCTTATTTTATTATTCACCATCTTCTTCCTTTCTCAGCGGAGAAAAATTAATTCATTAGGATGTCTGAAGATGAGGACAGCTTACTGCTCATTATGTGTATAGAGTAGGGATAGTTCATTTGAAATAGGTTTAGTTTTGCCTGGGGCACATTTATGTCCTAAATAATAAACATTTTCCTCTAAGACTCCTCTTATACAGTTAAATCCCTTTACTTTGCAATATCTAGTTTCTCAAACCCCTGTCATTACATTGCATTTTTAGTAACCTACTTATTTAAGATGCTGTTTTGTTGTTGTCACTGTATTTGAATAGATATAATTGAAAGGCTGGTTGGAAATAAGACATACAAGTCTGTGTCACATTTAACAAGAGCCAGGCATCATCCATAGGAGCTAATAATACTCAAATTCAGCCATATGTTAGAAAAGATATGTAGAAAGGAAATCAAACTATATTAACATCACTAACTTTGAAGAGACCTTCACATTATTATACACTTTCACCTTAATTATTTTTATCAACTAAAATGGGAGGAACAAAAAGAAAACACACTAGGGTGTTAAATGAAAATGTGTACATGATGTACAAACTACTGAAAGTCTCTGCCATACCTTGTGACTACAAAATATTCTGCTTATGTTTTTAGATACATGTTATCTACAAATCCAAATCCCATCCTTCAATGCTGATGTTTCTCACAGAGAAACAGAGTAGCCTAACACTAAGCATGGTCATAATGTTCAAATAGCTGTCATCATCATTGTATATTTCTCAAACATTAACTCCCTCATTTTGTATTGTTAAAACAAATTCTGAATTGTAAATAGAGTGTGTTTTAACATTGCCTTTCGAAACAAGACGTAATTGCCCTCATTTCAATGTACATTACAGAAGCTAAAAATATGCCACTTATCTCAAAAAGTGATACAGTCTATTAAGTGAGTTCTTTGCTACTCTCTAGAAGATTGCATAATTAAGGCTAAAGAGCTGCAGGATAAAATTTATGTAATAATACTTTCTTGTATCATGCCCTACATAGGAGAATTTGAAAATATTTTTCAAGATTTAATGCATAAAGTGCCACAACACCCCTTGTGTGTCTTAATATTAGAGACTAGAAATGTTTATGAAACTAGTTAGTAATTGCTATTTTTTCTTTCTTGTCTATTGTTCCAAAAATTGAGAAAATTATGAAAATTTTTGACTAATGCAAATAATGTGTTCTTGTTGACTGGAGCTCAATTTCTTCTATTTTATTCTGAGAACATGACTTGGAGGAGGAAGTAGAGTCATACAGGAAGTAGAGTCAGACTGTAGATAAGAATCCATCATAAAAACTTGCTTCCATTCTCAGTGCACAGGTTAAAAACCCCCAGTACCTCGCTTCCTTGGCCTACCTCCAGAAATCCTATGAGTTCCCAACCTAACCATTCAAATTACAGAGAGCAATAGCTGCTTGACCTTACTTAACACTCCTCTACTGAAGCAAAATGCAAAAGCACCCAGTCAACAAAGAATAAGCATTATTTGATGATCTGCTGCTGCTACCCTGTAACACTTTATGCATACCGAGGAGAAGACAAGTTCGAAAGCTTTCAGCCATCCTTGCAGTTCATCAAAATTGCCTTTCTTATCTTGCAAATGTCTGGTCTGCAACAGAGCTGGTGGATTGTCCCTGCTACAAAATCCTAAGGTGACACAGCAGTGTCTTGGAACTGCATGTGCTGACTTTGGTTATACAAATGCAAGAGCAATAACCAGGGCATTCATGACAGCACACTCCACTTTGCTCTAGTGCTAAGGGTTTGATCTAAGAAAAAAGTTCTTGAGTAATCCTATTACTTGGTTTCATCCTGGAAAAAGCTAAAATATTATTTAACATGAAGAAAATTGATTAGTTTTCTTCCCACTATTATCTTGAAAAACAAGGATTGTCAACAACTCTATGACGATATTTAAAAAAAAGCTTTCAAGTATAGGTACAGGAAAACCTCTGGATAACCTTCCATTCTGAGAGAAAAAATGTACCTCTGGTGACAAGAAAAGTAAAAAAAATTCATCAAAGAATTTATTACTAGAGAATAGTGCAAAGAGAAAAAGCTAAAATCAAAAATAAATGAGTAATGATCATTAGTATGCTTATCTGGATGCAGTGCTGCAGAGACTACCCATGGAACAAAAAAACCTTACAAAACAATATAAAAATAAAATGTTTCATGGTGAGAGCTGCTTGAAGAACTTTGTTTACACCTGTACTCATGTTTTCCAACATTGTTTTGGCTTAAAAATGTGTTCACATAGAGATATTAGGATCAAGAAACAAGGAGGGAACTACATCAATAAAACATGTTCTTTTTTCAAAAACTACCAGTCATCTTCTTTTGAACTTCCAGAAATATTAAAATGTTTAAAATTGAAGTGGCTGGGAGCTGCTGGGATGCAATTTGAGAACACCACTATCATTGGCACATGAAAAACTGAAAGTCATGATAGAATTTAAGTTGCTGAGTTCAGTAAAGAGAGTAAAGCAGTATTTTAAATGGTTTTTTGGCTACTCTTTCTCTCTGCCCTACAGTGTGTGCACATGAAGAGCAAAGTGCTTCCTAGGGAATGTGGCCAGCAGAGCTGAGCCAGGAGCAGACCTGGAGGAGCAGGGCTGCACTGCCTGGTGGGAATCTTGGTTTCCTGAAGGAAACCATATGACTTGGCCAGGGCTGCATCACTTCCAGGAAACTCATGAGTCCCTTCAAAGCAAATACTTTGTTGGGTGTGAGAAGTTAATGTTTGCAATTTTGTCACTTTGCCTCTTGGGCTTTGAGTATCCTTCTCTCTTTATGGCATCCGAGGTGACATCAGGAGTGTCCCAGAGAGACGGAATGTCCACTGCATCATTTCTGCATCCAACCTGCCACCCCACCCTGAAGCCTGGCAACCTCTGTAGAAAGAGAAATATAAAACACTTTGAAGGTCTCTCTTGAGCATATCAGCCTTTTCTGATGCCTGCCACTTGTTGCAGCCTTACCTCTCTTTTGCAAACACAGCACCCAAATTTCTAAAAAATCACATAGGACACTCCAGAGAGATGTGGGTTCCAGTGCCCTCACATTGCATTGTGACCTGCAGGGTGCACCCCAGCCTGCACAGCACAGCCCAACCCACAGCCCTGTGGGGCTCCCAATGCACCCTCTGCTCAAAGTCAACGAGTCCAGAATTGCCAGCTCATCCTTAAAAGCTTTCCAGGACATAACATGTTCAAATGCTACAAGAAAAAAGTCTTAAAAAGACATTACCTATGGGATTCACATTGTTGTAACCTCACTTTTCAGCAGATATTAAGAGGTTTCAATTCCAGGCCTGAAAACGTTCAATGTGATGGCAATACACACTGTGACATGGAATGGGGACTCCCAGGGGAGCCTCTTCTGTAGTAGCTGTGAACTTTTTTCCTGAATATGTCTGTTCGAGAAATAAAGAGTTCTTCAAAGGTCTCCTCTTGAAAAGAGCAAACCATTTAAATACCTTGTAGGATTTGGACTTGGGTGATTTCATACACCTAGAAGCTCTAGCTCTACCTGTGAAGCTGGTAACTGAAGCTTCAAGATGGTTAGCTGTAGTCTTTAAAGATTTTTTTTCACATCCTAAGCTTGATCTGTTTGACTTCAAATGGCAATACTGGGTATAAATTATTCATGATTCATAGCTGTCTCTTTTGAGGCATGATCTTCAAACCAAGCACCCTCTTTATCTCTGCTCCTCCCTTCAGGCCTGTTGCATGCAGACCTGTGGCCTTGCTCTTGGTATTATGTAAAATTTTAGAACATCATCTCATTGTTTGCCCTTTTTCATAGTTTTTGACTCGTTCTTTCTTTCTTAGTTTCTTGAACACCTTCTATGTTTTTTAAGTTCTCCATTTATTTACTAATTTAATAGTAACCTAGTTCCTTCTACTTCAATGTCTTTAATTCTTCTCTGATTTAAAAAATCCTTTCTTTCCCCCTTCTAATAGCTAAAGAGAGAATGATTTTAAAGGCTTTTTCTTTCCTTCATCATTTACTTTCTATTTGATGTCAATAATATCCTCCTAGAAAGCTCAAGAGGTTAAAAAAACCACACCCAAACACATTTGCCATCTCCTTTCTTAGCATATAAATAACTGGTCTATTACAGACAGGGTTTTTCCATTTCATTTCCTCACCAATCACACCTTAGACAATTTTGCAACACCTCCTTTTGCCAGCGGATGTTTCTGCTGCTACCTGTTAACTGTGATTGTGAACAAGATTAATTTGCACATTGCTGAAGGTTTGCACCTGGCTTCTGCAAAACAAAATACTTAATAAACCAGAAACAATTTGGAGTCTGCACACAGAGCAGGCCTTGTCCTCAGGCAAACTGATAGCAGGAGAATGAAAATCATGTTTACCTCGCAAATACTAGCCCACTATAATCTCTCCTAGGAGAATGTCTCAAATTAAAAAAAAAAAAAAAATTCTCGTATTTTTATCAAAAATTGTTCTAAGTAGTTCTAAGCACCAACACTAAGAATGTCATATCTTTAAAATTCAAAAATGTGAACTCTGGAGCACTCCCAGGAATTTGGCAATCTCTTTATATGTTATGGCTTTAAAGTACGGTTTTAACAGATTTTAGATGCTTATAAAATGTTGACAATAAACGAGTTATTATCAAACAAGTCAACCTAAACACAGATCCAGATGCTCCTAGTGAAAATACTTTCAGAGATGTTGTATGTAGGATCTGCGATATTTTAAAAGCAAGAGTCATGCAGGTATGGCTGTATGCAACGTAGTAATACATGTAACACCACTTATTTCTGCAATACACGTGACTTCATACAATTTATATTCCTTCTATTAAGCTTGGTTCATGGAAAAATGTAACTACAGCTCTAAATTCTGTGAGGCAGGCATCCTTCTTGAAGCATGGCCATTAGTGGGAGCAGCCTGCTCCTGCCCAGTGCTTCCCAAAGCAGAGCTCACGGGTGGCTGCTCTGGGGTGAGACAGCTGCTCTGCTCACAGCAACAGCTCCGAGACCACTGGGACAGAGGGCTGCTCTTCACAGGCCTGGAACAGACCTCACGAGATGGAGGAGATCTGTCGCTGTGGCAAATGACAACAGGACACCAAATTTTCTCTGAACAGCTGGGAGAATTGGTCTGAATCCCTTTACTCAAACAGCTGACCCCTTTTGTAGATTTTGGACAGGCCACTTGTATTGGTGGGAGAGAGACAGAACTGCTAACCCACACTGGCCAAACCAGAGGGACATCAAAGTCCTTCACACAGAAAGAATCCAAAACATAAGATTTCTTTACAGAAACAATCCTGATGTTTATGTTCAAGCTGTGAGAACAGGTTTCAAAAACCCAATGCAGAAACTGCAGGCCTGGAAAAACCAGACTACAAAAATAATTTTGCTCTTTTGAGCACCATAGAACTCTGTTAAAGCTAAAAACTATCACAGCTATCTCAGCATCAATTTCAGGCAGCCATATATTAGCAATTAGAGGAAAACAAGTGCACTTTCACCCACCTTTAAAATACTCTAAGATCTTCTACACAGACCTATCACCACTGTCACCATCAAGCATCTGGGTAGGAACTCAAAACTGGAGCAGCACTATAGGCTGCAGGCATATATTGACAGTCCAAGAAACCAGTTCTTTTGTCAGGGAATAAGGGACATTCTACTAGTGTCTGTATCTGAAGAAAAATAATCATTCCACTCCTAAACAGTCCTATGTCATCATATACAAGCAGAGAAGAGGGATAACCCAGCCTGTAAACGAGCAGCAGTGATGCTGGGGATGCTGAAAGCAGCTCCATTGGGCTGTGTGCTCAGAAAGGTGTCAGGGGACATTCACTGCTACACACAGGTACTGAGATTACCATGGTAATAAAAATTATCACTAAAAACTAACAAGCAAAACAACAACACACCACCACCTCAACAAAACTACAAATACTGAGACTTCCCAATAAACCTATTATTCTTCTCCCTTCTTTCCCCTTACATGAAATACATACACACACAGAGAAATGTTTAAGACTCATTCAAACAACAGCTCCTCCTGATGTACCCAATTTCCATGTCCACCATGCTAATGAAGGTGAACACTAAGATACACACTGGAATTCCTAACAAGAAATTAGCATTAGAACTCAGAAACGTGTGTGGACATACTCCCTTCCTACCTGTGTATACCATGGGTTTCTGAAGAACTTAATACATCAACAAATAGCCAAGGAAAGCTAATTGGGAGAATTTCTTGCAGATTTCTGCAAGCTTTTTGACATTGAAAGCCTTTATGATAAACCCATGAATTTTTAAGCAACAGAATTATCTTTGCTATGTAATTTCATTTTAAGTCAAGATTTGACAGAGGCAAGTAAAAGAAGTTAAAAATGCATTTATGTTTTGCTGCCAGCTGTATCTGTCACTGAAAAAAGAAACAGAAAATTGTGGACTGTCTCTCTGAATGGCATAATCACTACCTGGTTTATGCACTTACTTAGATTGCAATTAACTAGTAATCTAGCAAGAAACTAATGGTTACTTTTCGACTACATAAATACTCTTTAAGAATAAGGGTATCAAGAAGTTCAGAATTCCCACAGCCATTTGAGAAGCCATATCACTGAGTGTTTAGTCATATTCTGAGATTGGAAACATTTTTTAGTGAAAGGTGCAGGAATCTGATCCTACACATCCATGACTTAATAAAACACACATGCACTTTTCACTTTTATTTTTCTTATTTCTTTGCAAGGCCCAGTGTATGGCAATTTTTATTGCTTAAAAAAGTTCAATTTTCTGAAATTTCTAATGATTTATAGGCATCATTTGGTTTCCATGTTGTATAAAAACTACTTCAAAACATCTAGTCTGGCTTTTTTCTGGCATCCCAGAACCATGAAAAGGCATGAACATAAAACTGAATGGAGTTTGGTTTTTTCCTTACTATTATAAGAAAAATGTGTTTGGAAAACAGCAGAAAATTTCAGACCAACTTTATAGCACTGACTACAAGCTCTGGGCTTAAATAGGATAATTTGTGAATATATCTTACATTGCTTCTTTGGATGACTAACCCTAAATTGTTACTTTTTTTGTATCAAAGGAAACAAAGTAATAGTAATCAAACATCTCTGAGTTCTCTTTCAAGTGAGAAGCCAAAAAAATTATTATACAAGCATAAAAATTCATTAATGTTACATAATTACATCATTTTCTTGTTTTCCCTTTTTCAACTATGCCTGTTAAATTTTCCCAGCTAAGTTTAGAGCAGAATCTGCAGGTGCTGTTGGAACACAGTGTGCCTGTGCTCCAAACAGCTGTCCCACAGCTGGTCCATCACTCAAGATCTCAGACTGGGCCTGAGATCTCTTGCCCACTGCCTCTGTGTCCTGACCAATAATCCACACTGATTCTTTGAAATGTTTTTGGCTACAGTGTTTTCCAACAGGACAACTGACATTTTTCCATGTATCTTGGTTGGGTTCTTGTGCTCAAAGACATTTTCTTTTCTTGCTGAGCTCTCTGGAGCCCACAACATTAGGTAGGTGACCACACTGCATTGAGTTTCATCTGTATGACTTTTCCTCTTTGATGTTTTGCCTTCCAGGGTCTCATACTCAAGTGCAATTTAGTCTTTTCTTGCTTAGTTGAATTGCTTTCCTGGGGATTTAAAACTAAATATCCACTGATGAAATATCCTGAAATATTTAACGGAAGCTAAAAATAAATGGAATTGAAACACTAAAAAAAGAAAAGAGAAGTCTCTGTAATGCTGGCAGCTGAGCAATAAAGCCAGATGCATCCCTCCCTCCCAGGGCCCCTTGGGCTCTTTGTTTATGGCACTGTCTTCCCAGTGCACCCACTGGAAGTGAGATGCTGGTGTTTGAGTGGTACTTCCTTGTATAAATATTTCTTCTGCTGGGGCGTTCAGACAGAATGAATCTGTGAAATCTGTAGCTCCCCTGCAGAACATTGCCTCCACGCAGTCATGCCTTCTCTCCTCTGGAGAGGAAGGAGAAGGAAACATCAAGTTTTATTGCAGCCCCAGGTTATGTATTACTGTCTCCTGGCCCTGAAAATAACTGGAAACATCAAAACCAAAGATTAAATGTACTGTATCCTCAAATTCCTCTTCTCTCCAAATGAAAGGCATTCAGAGGAATCTAAGAATGACCTCTGCCATGCAAGACAATTCACAAAGATACAAAAGCAAGTCTGAGAAGGGATGTTTATGAACTACATTAGCCATACGCAGTTATTTCAGCAACCAGGACTTGCACAAAGCTCATGAAACAGTACTAATTCCAAGGGAGTTCTCCAACATGTCTTTAAGGTTGTTATTTAGACCAAAATTATTAAATACCTTTTTTTTTCCACGTGGAATTCATCAAATAAGCCTGTATCTAATTTTTTATTAGCCGTCTTTAACCTAGATGTCAAAGAGTCACATTTATTTAATTCCCATTTTTGCATCTCACATTTCTCTTAATACCCCTTGCCCAGACTCGTTTTTCAGACAAGCCCTTTGCAGTTTCATCTAGAAAGTCCAAATATGTAGACCCACAGTATTGTATCAATCTTGTTCTTTGCCACCCCATAAAACAAAAATAATCACTATTTTGTGTTTCTTTTCTCAGATGCAAACTGCTGAAA
Organism: Sitta carolinensis; assembly: GCA_032173965.1. NCBI lineage: Eukaryota > Metazoa > Chordata > Aves > Passeriformes > Sittidae > Sitta > Sitta carolinensis. The sequence continues at coordinate 6,609,618 of CM063294.1, read as the reverse complement.
ATGTCAACATGATAAAATTTACATAGTTTTGACAATCCTTATTCCATGCCATTTCATAATTCTGATAGTGTGTTTGATCTAAAGTACCAGGGATGTGTTGTACTTCATGCTTTGAAGTACAGAAACAGAAGTTATTTCCAGTTCTCCCTGCAGCAGGCAGGTTTGGATGCTATCAGAAAATGGTTATACCATCTGGATACCTTTAAATTAATTAAATATAATAAAGCGTATTTCTTAGTTGCTTGCATTGGTGATTGTGTTATATTAAAACCTGTATTATTATGATAATAGATTAAATAACAAAAAATTAAGGAAGTCATTATTTTAAACAGGCACAGAGCCTTGCTATAGGTGCATAGCTTTCTTGAAGCAGACAGCTTTTCTTGAGGTATTCAGATAACAACCAGACATCCAAAAAAGCCAAGGACACAGAATGTGTCAGGCACAGCAAAATTCCTGACAGAACAGCACCCCAGCTGGTGCTGCTGCCTGGAAACAGTGACTCTACTTTCTCTCCTTACTTGAGATTTCCTGTCATTCTCACATTTTCTAATCTCTGAACTGGAAGGACTTTTTATCACATGGAGTCAAGCAGGTTCTTTAGAACCTGAGCCACTCCTGAGCATTCAGAGAGGAGATGCTGAGTTCCTATCCTTGCTAGATGCTTCCTGGGCAAGGGGAATGTCAAAGAAAGCGGAAGGCACTATAACATGAAGATCATTTGGACACTGGAGCGTAATGGTTCACTCACAGAACTTGCAACCTATTGCTGATGTTACACCTGAATACTAATCCTGCACACTAAAAACTCTCCTGTGTTTCCTAAGGCAAATGCAACAGTTCATTCACCTTCACAGACAAGCAAAAAAAAAAAAAAATTTTTTGTAATTATGCCACAAACAACCTAAAAAAATCATATCATGGGTAAATATATAGGGTCAGTAATGTTCATTTTTCTTTCTGGCACTCACAGATGAAACCTTAGAAACAAGCACACCTAAATTTACATTCAATCCTTCAATACATTTCCACATAGTGATAATTTTCAGCAGCAAAAATTTCTCAGGCTAAATCTTGTCTCTGTGATTTCAAAGGGAAGGTGCAGACAACAGTAATAGATTTTAATTACTGCCTAGTGTCATTACATTCTTTCCTCCTATAATTAGAAACTAATGAGAAATGGAACACATTCTGTCAAATGAACTGAGAAAACAGCACTTCAAGTGGAATGAGTGGCCAAGGACCGAACAAAATCCAGAGATGTTGGGCAGAAAGTCATGTCATACATAAAGAAATTTCATTTGGTTGGATGAGTGTAATGATTCATCTCATTTTGCAGAAGTTTCATCAACTGAGATTGTCATTTCACAAACATAAACTAATTGCAGCTCTCTTCTGCCTGCTCCCCCAGGAAATCGAGGTGTTTAATGTCAGACACATTAATACATAGACATGCACCTTACTTCCTTATTTTTTAAAAACTGAAAAAAAAAAAAAAAAAAAAAAAAAAGCAGATCTCCCGCCCCCTGCTCTCCATCCAGCTGTGCAATGCAGTTAGGATTCATCCCTTGCAATGTAAATTGAAAACCAGGCTTGCAGCTATCTGAATCCCAGAGATAATCTTATATAAATGGACTACAGTGCAAGCTTTGTCAAAATCTTAATATTGTTTTACCTCATTGCATAATCAAACTATAATCACGGCTTAGAAATGGATATTAAGAATTTCTATTTTTAGATTTTTTGGGGAAATCACTCGGTACAGTTTCTGTGCTGCACCAGCAATGACCATGGCTCACCCATTCTTTATGTAATGCCAGCAGTCAGGTAGGGCACTGCTTCCATGGGCAAGTCTGTTAAAAGCAAATACCTGCAATGCCATGGCATATTTTCTTTTTTTGTCCTAAAGGCTGAATATTTACACCATTTTATTTCACATCATGACTTCTCCGTGACACAATTAGTGGTGTTTTGCAGCTAAATCTCAGAGGAAAAGAGATTATTGAGCACTTTTGGAAAGGAAGAGACTCAATTATTTTTTTTAACTCTCTGGCCCTTGTGCAGTCTAAAAATCTGTCAATGAAAGAACACAAAGCTGTCAAGGACAGAACCAATGAAAAGGGCATTTGGCAAAGAACGAGATAAGGAGAAGGACTCATGGTCAGATACCTAGGGAACAGTGTTCCCTCTGGTTTTACCTTTTCCCCAGACTTTCCATTTCTGTCTGTGGGAACAAATAAATCTCATACATATCAGCTTATGATCATATTTCTGTCCTGTCTTTATGGAAATGAATTCAGTCATGTGCCCAGTGATCAAATCCTTCAGCCAAAATTATTTTCCTGCCATATATGTAACAACATTACACTGTAAGAGGAAATATAATTTTTCCACGTGACAAAAGACCTGTTTTAAAAGTACACTGGTGCTGAACTTGACATTCTTATGAACTTTCTGATCTGTTGGAAAATGAAAAGAAAAAATAGGTCGGTTTAGGTTTCACACAAGATAATTATTGGAATAGGTTAAATCTGAATCCTCATAGAAAACTGTGTGTCTAGGACAAATAACATATTTTCTTTATGCCACTGTAATGTAAGACATCTCACTGCACCATATCTGCAGGCTGACTCAGTACCCTCACCAAGACAGGCAAAACTCCAACACAGACCCTGTCAAGGCAAGAGAAGAGACGGGCACAAAAGCCAAACGAAGATGCATCAGGACAAATACACCAATCTTAAGCAATTTACATGATTTTTGTCCTAGTTTAGAGATGTGCAATGTAATCCAGAGTCTCACACTTGCTTGACTTGGTAGAGAGGTCTGATTCTTGTCTCCTTTTCTCCCTTTTCCTGTCTTTTCTGGGGCAGGGATCTGCCTCCAGCCACTGCTGAGCAGAGCATACACCAGAGCTTTGGTACCAACACCTGATTTGACATGAAAGAGAAAAGGCTTTGTGCACATTATTTCCTTTTCCTTTCATTTTCTCTCCCCTTGCAGCGACTTTTGGGTAACCTTGCTGCCCTCCAGTGTGCCAGGAGGGCTCACAGTGGGAAGGAAATCAGGAAACTTCCTGCTTTACAGGCAATGCCCCACAAGTTTACCTATCAGTTGTTTTCTATTATTGCAGAATGTCTGTCTAAAAATGGCACCAAGCCTGACTCTTTTATGAAGGATGCATTTTAAACCCTTTTGGTTCCATTTACTATTATTTTTATAGTCTGTACTAATCCATAAACTTTTTAAGAACTGGAGAGATTTTGAAGTTCCTATAGACATCACACAAGACTGTTTTAATGGTATTTCCACATACCATGACTAAACCCAAGAAAAAACATCTATTCCATCAAACTACCACTAACCATTCCTTCTTCTAAAATAAGCCAAGAGTACTGGCTCTGTTCTCTGCCTAACAGAAAAGGAGGCTGCTGACCATGCTCACAGTAAAAGAGAGAGAGAACAAGGATGTATCTATTAGCTATTTATAAGGAAAAGAAGATAAATTCTGCTGCCACAGTTGTTCTTCATTAACAATTGATGCAGTTTATATTCATTACTTGTAGCATGAAGGTGATGGTACTTGGGGGATATTTCTATCACACAAGAGTTGGTTTAGTCTTTAAAAGTGCTTATCTAATAACAGACCCACACAAGTCAGTTGTGCCATTTCAGTTGTTTGTATAAACACTCAATGGGAAGAATAATTAGAAATTTTTAGAGTTTGGTTTTCCACTGGCAGACTCGCAAGCTTTTCTCATTTCTATTCTGAGGTGACAGTGCCCTCCTGTGGCACGAGGTTTTTTTTAATTTGCTTTTTCCCCTATGTATACTCCATCCAGAAAGAGGAACTGGACAGGGTTTCCCATCTAGAAGCATGTAATATATTTATATACTTGTTTATAGGATGTAATTTTGAGAAAAGGTTTAATTTCTGTCTATATTTTCATACATCTCTTTAAACAAATATTTTAAAAAGTGCTTGCTTTTCTCTGTATGGTTTCTGTGCAAATTTAGGGAATAAAAGCCCATTGGGAATCTGGACAGCTGGTGCAGGAACCATGCGGTTGTTATTTGCTGTACTAACAAAACTCTGCCTGTTACATACCAGAGAATCTGTAACCTACATCAATCCTCGTTTTGAGCCATTTGATCTGTCCTGAAGGAGCAAATGATGACTAGAAATAATGGGAGTGTTTGGATAATGCATTACTGTTCTCCAATCTGACTTTTTTTTTGGCAGTTTAACAAATTCATGTAGTGGAGAAAAGGTTCCAATTTTAAAAGGATATAATAAAGATACTTGGTAGCTTTTGCTGGCATTTATTGATTCATTACCAACATACTCCAATATAATTTATTTTCTCCACAGATCTTAAAATTTTAAGCACAAAAAGCTCTACATTATAATCAGAACTACTAAATCAGATATTGATTTTTATACTACTAAACATTGACAAAAATATTTAAGGCAACTAAATAGTCAAAGAAACTACCATTTAGACCCTGGGGTAGAAGACATGTGATTACTTGGAGAGAAGAGCTTCACAAGGCAACTCCTGACACCATGGAGTCAGCATGAGGTCATCTCATGTGCTGTAAACTCTCAGCAAAACAGAGAAATTCTGGAGATTTTAGGAAGCGGAATTTATGAAGGAACAAACACAATTTTAGAAGAAGAGAGCCACTTGTAAGTCCATCTGTTTCTGCGGGGCTGTTCAGAGTGGTGCATAGAAGAAACAGAGAGAAAACAAAAGTCTTCTTCTAAACTCTCAAAAACCTTATTCATATGGACGTGTCCATGCATACATTCACTGTTTGCCAAAGCTTTTAAGCCAGTCATGAATGACTTAAAAATGCAAACCCTCTCACCTAACTGAATTTTCCTGTTCAAAACTCCATATCCTTAATAGAAATGAAACACTGAATGTTCCCATCGAAAACCATTCGAGAATGAACCAAGTAACACATACAAGTAACATGGCCATGTGGCCAATATCTGATTTTTGAAGCTTTTTTGCATCTCTTTCAATAATTTCAATCCAGCAGTGTTTTGAACAACAGAAAGAATCTCAATAATAAGCGTGAGACAATCTTAACTCTAAGTGTTGTTACCTGAACTATAATTATGACACCAATTCCTTGTGGTGTTATAAAGCTGTTCTTTTCTCTTGCATTTGCACTAGTCTCCAAACATTTCCTGAGTACCAATTACAGGCTTTTTCCCCAGTACCTTACACTTTGCACAGTCACTTAAACATGCATAAAGAGAGCACTAATGGGTGTAATTCCCCACTCGTACAGCACAGGTATGAAGAATCTTCAACCAGGAAGCAATGAAGTTTCACACCCACTGTGCTGATTAAATCACTTAAGTGCAGTGTACATTCCCCTGGCTATGCTTCCTAGCACGACTAATTCCTTCTGTGGAACCTTTGGGACCTAGGCCAGCACATATGCACAGATGGTTCCTCAAATCTGTAACTCACTTTCCCTACAGTCTAACAGACCCCAAATCCTAGTGTTCCAATCACGGTCAACAAGTGTAGGGTAGGAGGAGGACCACCATTTCCAAAGTTCATAGAGAATGCTAGTAAATTAGGGTGGAACAGGACCGTTAGAAACAAAACGTTTTGCAAGGGTTTGCTAAGGTCACAAGCACTGAATATTGATGCATAAATCTAATTTTCAAATTATCTCCTACTCTGTACTTAAGGTCCATGCACTTCCTCTGTGTGCCCCAAGAGGAATATTCCACTTCCCATTCAGAGTGGCAGCACGAAGATGCTGTGTCTCAAGGCAGAACACTGCTCTGCATCTCTTGATCTTCCATACATAACTGGGAGGAATATGCACTCAGTAGACAGTATGATACAAGCATTTAGATGTGAGGATAAATATGACCTGGATACCATTTTCCTGAGGGATTACATTCTGCTTTAAATATACGTATCTGAAGAAACTGGATAACTTGCTATTGTATCTTCAGATGAAGAAGGCTGGCTGGCTATATGCAGATACAAACACAGATGACTACAGAGCAACAGGAGAAATGTGTAGATTCAAAGAGAGGAAGGGTCTAAATATATGAAGGATCAGTTATTACACTCCTCAGTGCAGTAAGATTATTTTTTCCAGGGAAATTTTGTATTTCTTTTAAAATTGAAAATTACTGAGGTGTTATTTTCTAGACACATGTAATAGAAATATACCTCAGAATGGACAATAGGAATGTAAGGTCTCTGTGAAAGGCTATGTAATCCAAACCCTTCTAATTAGGATGCCAAATGCTGAGTACTTAAGTATGTTGTCTTAAAAAGATACTGTTAGGTTGCATTACCATTTCTAGAAAACTCCAAAAGTGTATTAGTGCTCCAAACAGCAGTCTGACAGTCTGAGGAGCTTTCTTGCTGCAGCAGACAATATTGGACAAACAAGAGCCAGAGCTCAGGGAAAGAGGATGAAGTAATAATGAAAAGATTATCAATTTGCCAAGTGAGGACTAATAAACGACATTGTGCTGAGGATTGAATCTGACCATTTTTTACTAAAGTAATGTCTTAGTTTGACAGCTTCATGCAGGCATCGCACCAGGAGTGAAAAATCACCTGAGGCACAGAGATAATCTGAAAATAACAAAGCATTTAAGCTGGTCTCAGCTAAAAAGCTGAGAAGTGCATGAATAGAGTCAGAAAAGAAACCAAATCTAGATAAAAACAGGGCCAGGGCAAGATTGCATCATGAAAGGTATGATTAAAGCCAAGTACTGTCAAGTCCATGTTCCACAGGGGACTTAATGCATTTGATGCTTTGGATGTACGTGTTGTGACAACTGAAACTGAGTCCTAAAACTTCACATCTTAGGTCTTGCATTATTTGATATGTTCAGAGAACTTTTGTTATTCAAAATCTCAGAAGACCTGCTGTTATATCCTTCAAACATCACTTAAGCAAACTTGGCAATCCCAGCAAGATACTTGTCTGGAGCATTCCACCACTTCGTCCTGTTTTCTTTATCTATCTATTGCCACAGTTTTCCCTGGCTAGCAATTGAGCATAACTGGCTTTTCACTCACTCCCCACCCAGCACCTCTCCCCAGTGGGGAGGAGAATCAGAAAGAAAAGATAAACCTCATGGGCTGAGATAGGAACAATTTAATAATTAAAACAAAATATTACTGTCATTAGCAAGTTGCAAATGACACTAATCATAACTGTAAAAATAAGGGAGAGAGAAAGGGACAGAAGCCAAGAGAAGCAGGTGATGCACAATGCACTTGGCCACTACCAAGGCCTGATGTGCCCAGCCCCAGCAGTGAGTGGCAGCCCCCAGCCCACTCCCCAGTTCATGCACAGGGCAGACATCCTAGGGTGTGGAATGTCCCTTGGGCCAGTTTGGGTCAGGCTCTGGCTAGGTGCCCTCCCAGCTTTTTCTGCAACTACTTGCCTACAGAGCATGAGACAGAAAGTGCCGTAACTTGGGGTAAGAATTGCTTAGCAACAGCAAACATCAGTGTGGCACCAGCATCATTCTCATGCTAAATGCAAAAAACACAGCCCTGTGCCAGCTACTCAGAACAAAATGCACCCTGTCCCAGACAAAACCAGAGCATATTACTTGAAGGTTAGGAGAGCTATTAAGTACATTATAGAATTATTGACTTGCTTTGTCTTGGCAAGTCTTAAATTTCATTTTTTTTTTCTTTTACCTTGAAAAAAAGAGTCATCTGTACATCTCAATTCCCAAAATTCCAAGAAAGCAAGGTAAAATATTAAAATTATTCCTTTCTTTTGTAAGGATCTGAAACATTCCATAACACAACAATGTCTGCAGCGTCAGCAGGCTTTCAGATTAGAAAGTGTGACGTAATTTGAAAGAATTTATGCATCCTGGAATGACTCTTCATATTGGTCAATTCCATACTGCCTGGCAAGTTATAGTTGATACTGAAGTTTTTGCCTCCCCTGATTTAATTTCTCCATTAGTAGAAACCTTAAAACTCATAAAATATATACGGTCTTTTATTTGCTTGAGCTTTCAGTAAAACATTTCCAATTCTACAATGCATAAGAAATAAGGTCTGCCAGAAAAATATTGTGGACTTTTAAATATCAGAAACTGATAAAGTTTCCTACAAATATAATTCTGGAGTAGTTTTGATTTTTTTATGCAAGTACCAATTGGGGAAGAAAGTCTTTGCATAAAGAAGTGTACTATAATATTCGTGAGGCTTGGAAAATCCTACAATTATATCAGTTTTTAACTTTAGAACCTGTTAGCAGAGAGATGTTCTTTCTAAACTTAATTGCTTATGAAATTAGGTATTAAAAAAAAAGGAGGAAAAGTAAAAGAAAAAAGAAAGGCAAAGGGAATTGTGTTGATTAGATATGAAACACTTCACTAGAGTGTCTCCAGTTTGTGAGGCAAATGTCCTGTGGACACTGCTGATGCTCTAGGATGGAATTGCCCTCTGATGTGCATCCTCAGGATGACAATCCAAAGTTCTGTTTCACTGCCACTCACTGGACTAAGGCCTTCACAAATTGGTTTATGTTATAAAAGGTCATAAGAATTACATTATGAACAGCAATAAAATAATTAAAATAATGCATACTGTAATAGAAGACTGTATAAAGCACATTTCTTTCTGGGTTAAGAGAAAAATCCAGACAAGCCTCAATGGACACCAGGGGATCACCACCGAAATCCGGACAAAAAGAAGTATTTGGAAATGGTCTACAAATGGAGGGACAGAGGATGTCCCTTTCCACACACACAGATGAACATGGACACATCATGCACAGCACCCCTGGCTGGGTTTGCACACACAGCAGCTGAACAAGGACAGGGCTTGCACTATGCCTCGGTCCAGCCCATCTCTATTCAGCTCTTTTCCTTCTCAGCACAGGCGCTGAATTTGGGATTTAACTCGTGTAGCTGTAGGAAAGTTTGGGCTTTTGCACAGGAGTCTGATGTTTTCTGTTCCTTTGAATACAAGCAGGAGGGCTACAGCTGCCAAACACCTGGAGAAAAAGACCTGTGCAAGTACAGGACAAAAAATAAGGAGAAAGTCACTTGGGGTCTGGTACAGCACTTATCTATCCCAAAAGAACCCAGAGCAGCTGGAACTTCAGTAGAGACGAACAAGAACAGCAACGAAATAACTAGTTTTTAAATTTAATTCTGGCCCTTTGTACCTTTTCATGTTCTCATATCTATTTGGGTTTATGTTTCATCTCTTACATCTGGAAATTCTTTGTCTCATTAAATTTATATAATAGCAATGAACATGAAATTCTTCTCTTTAAAAATGTTTGTATGGAAATAATACAGCTACAGCTTAAAGTGATCTCTGCCATATCATAGCAGAAAAAAATTGAAATATCAATGCTATTAATAGCATATATGAAGGTGAATGAATAAAAGGATGATTCCAAAAATTGAAAAAATAATCACTTCTTGGGAAGTTAATATATGATTCAGAGAGATGAAGAATGAGTCATACTGTAATTTTATGGCTTCAGCTTTGCAGTGCTGCTGATGAGTGGTGGTTTATTCGTAGTTTGGTTGGACCATTTTGGTATATGAGGGACATGCAAAGTTATCTGTGAACTAAGGAAATAATCAGACTTATTAAAATTGCTTGCTGATATTCAGATATATCTGAATATAAAGCACAAATATAAAATTTAGGGCCTTTACGTTTTTTTGGCTTAATTATAACATGATATAATTAAATTAAAGCCAGTTAATCCCAGGAATATGGACACTCAAATTGAAAAAAAATAACAAAGAAGCACCAGTTGAAACATATCTCTTGAAGTTTCTTCTGTGGTCAGGTTCAAAGGGATTATTCTGGGGAAATTTAAATTTAATTATTCCAGAAAAGAGGGAACTCAATGTTAACTAAAGGTACTGATCTAAGCAGAACTTGCATTAGCCACAGAGACTCTTTGATAATGCTGGAAAACCACCTCGCTCTGTATTTGCAAATCATATCCTGTTTCCATTAGAGACTTCTCTGGGCTGTGTTTCACTGAATTGCAATGAAGTTTTTGTAGCCTGAGGTTCTATTGTTCCTTTGCAATAATGATTTTTCCCAGAAGTGATGCAATCTGAAGTAAAGATAAGAACTAGGGGATTTTTTTAGTTTAGGAAAAAACCTCCACAACCTAAAATAACAAACTGACAAAAACAAACAAAGAAAAACCCCACAAAAACTACCAGCCAACCGACCCAGAAAACCCCCACAAACAAACAAAGCAACCAACCATCCCTCCCCAAGGAAAAACAAACAACCAAAAAAAAAAAAAAAAAAAAAAAAAAAAAAAAAAAAAAAGAAAAAGAAAAAGAAAAAGAAAAAAAACCCCAAACCATAACAAAAAAAAACAAGCCACAGGAAAAACTTAAGCTTTGCTGTGTCCCTGAACCCAGATGGGATTTACTTAATAATTTGAGAAGGGAAAAGAACCTGAAAAGACAATCACAAACTAACCTGAGTAAGAATGATGTGTTATATACACCTGATTAATTTCTAGCCCAACTTCTGGGATCACTTAGGAAATGTGGGTTCAATTCATTTCAGAAGAGAAAATATAATAGAAGAGCCGCAGGCAAATTAAAAAATGAATTATTGACACAACATAGCCCTGAAGAATTGTTAAGAGTATGAAAAATTTAGGAAGTAAATCTGAAAGGACGCAACATTTGAGAGTGGAGCTGGGAGCACACTAATGGGGACACAGAGACTGGAGGAAGGCTGGACCCCTCCCCACCCTGGGCTGCTGCACACAGATCATACCAGGCAGGTCTGGGTATGAGGAATGACTTGGGTGGAAGTCATGCTATGCAAGGCAGGTTACTCTTGAAATCCTATTGCAAAGTTACCTGAGTGAGTCTGCACAACTTAATTTTCCTAGTGTGGAAAATCCACCTGTTGTTGAGCTACAGCTATGTTGAAGAAAATGTATGTGTGCATTTGTCACCAGTACAGCTGGTGAATCAGTTTAATATTGATGCACACACCCCCCAGATGTTGAATACACATTTTATGTTGGTTTTCCAACATACTGTTCTATCCTGTTCTGCTTTTGTTTTTCAGGAGACTATGTGGTCATGTCTGTCTTCTTTAACCTGAGCAGGAGAATGGGTTATTTCACTATCCAGACCTACATTCCCTGCACACTCATTGTTGTCTTGTCCTGGGTCTCTTTCTGGATTAATAAGGATGCAGTTCCAGCCAGAACATCACTGGGTGAGTTTATCTTTCCTGTTTTTCTTCAAGCATTATGATGTTTAATTGACACCTCTGCAGATCACCAGTTTGTAAATACGAGGACAGACACCTCCACATGAACTCTCCTCATTTAGAGGAATGCAGTAATTTCCAAGGAATAACAAGGGTACTTGCATCTCTTCCTTTTTACAATGTCAGATTCTGACTATTGTAGATTGTCAGCAATAAAAGCTTTCACATTTTTTTCTGATCACAGCAGTATTTTTTATAACCATCAAGGGAATGGGGACACACGGCTGGATTAGAAGCAGGATGAATTAGTTTCACTTGTTCTACTTCCATATCATGGCAACTGGCAACACAAATTAAATAAATTCCAAGAAGGAACCCAGCTTTCTGGCTGTGTGTCCAACTGGTAACAAGGGGAGAATGCACCACTACGACCACTTTAGAGACCAACAATCAAATGTGGACTTCAGGCAAAAAAAATCAACTGAATTTGGTATCCAAAAACCTTCTACTTGAAAATGTAACATGCAATTAATCAGAATTAGAAATTTCTACACATTTAGCAAGTGCTCCACAAATAAACCAAGACAGACCAAATTAATTTTGCTTGTGTGAAGCAGCTGTAACAGTAAGAAATAACAAATCAGAAACATTCAGCTAGAGAAACTTTAACACATTTTCTACTTCTACATTAAATCCACATAAGTGAGAATTACTTCAGTTTTTGCCTTTTGATTTCTTCACAGAACCACAGCACAGAGCACTGGAGGGTAAAACAGGGGACACAATTTGCATTCCAGACTCCTAGAAAAAACATAACAGAGGACCACGACCAGCTTCCATAACAGAAAGCTTTAAGCATTTGATTGTTTTTTGGGTTTTTTTCGCATCCTCTTTAAAAAGAGATTAGAAAATCTGCTTTAAAGAAGCACAAAATTATGAAAGGCATTCAGCTGTTAGTTAAAATTTTACCTAGATTCACAAAACAGACTGGTCCCTCTGTTGAGAATTAGTCTCTTTGCACCACTAAGAAGATAAAACCAATGGTGTGAAATTTGCCATAAAAATTGTGGCAGACTTTAACTGTTTTGATGCATTTTTAGCGTTTTTCACATCACAGTGCATGCCATAATGTTCTGAAAGAGAAAGGATGGTGAGGCATGTCACAATACTTCTATTTTGTAGATCTTTCCCTTGCTCCATTTAAGTATTTGAGCACATAAACCCTAAATTCCAATTTTCAATAAAAGTAAAGACTCGCCAGAAGTAAATGGCAAAACCAACACCTTAAATTAAATTTCTTAGAATTCATCTAACCAAAGTATTCTACAGAGCAGCACTGGCAGTGACCATGCAAAAACGTCACAGCCCCTGTTAATCATCTAAGCTCCCCCTGAAGTGGCATTTCACTGCTGGAATGTGCTGCTGAATATCTTTGCTGCATGCTTGAACTCCAGGCACACTTCAAAACCAATCAGAGACACATAACTGGCAAAAACAGTTTGCTACTTGAAGTAATGTTATTTCTGTTGTTTTCTATCTATCTACTAGGAATTACAACTGTCCTGACAATGACCACCCTAAGTACAATTGCTCGTAAATCTCTTCCCAAGGTCTCCTATGTGACAGCAATGGATCTTTTTGTGTCAGTCTGCTTTATTTTTGTGTTCTCTGCACTGGTGGAATATGGAACTTTGCATTACTTTGTCAGCAACAGAAAGCCAAGCAAGGATAAAGACAAAAAGAAGAAAAACCCAGTATGTATCTTTTTACCAGCAAGGCCTAAAATTTAATTAGTTTTTCTGAGAGAGCATTTAAATCCCTCTTTATAACCGTCCCTTTTTTTTTCCATACTTTTCTATTGCATGTATACCCATCCTTTGTAACTATAGGAAAACAAACATACATTTTGAGAATCAAAAGCTCATATATTACAGTTTTCTGAATGCCAGAGAAACTAATTTCTTAGGATAAAGATCTTACCCAATGTCTTCTGCAAACTACAACTACCAAAGCCATTACTTGTGCTATATATAGATCTCTTTATAGAAACAACTCTGTTTCTCTGTCTTAGTATTAGCAATGTTTTATGCCATTAACTTATGTCCACATTATTGACATGACTATCTTGCTTATCAGGACTACAGTTAAACTTATATTCAAACTTTGGTGTGTGCTTTTTCCAACTTCCCCTTAAGCATCCGTTTCTTTTTCGTTGTTTCCTTAAATTATTTTTCTTATATTTCTTATCTTATTTACATATTTCTCTGCTTAGAAAGTGATTTGGCAGTAGTTTATAATGATACTTATGGATATATGCTACCCAATAGTAAAAATAATGTATATAACAGCCACAATAAAAAAATCCTGGAAATTCCCTCAGTAGTGATTTGGGCTTTTGCCCAGACAGGGAAAGAATTTGATGCTTATTTTGTCCAGGACAGATTTCTCCTTGCCTTTGGCACCTGAGCTGACAAACTTGTTGTCTAGAATCTGTAAAACATTTAGCCTAATCATCTGCCAAAAAAAGTCCAGAAAAACCCCCAAACCCAAAGCACTCCCATAAAAACAAAAAATCCATGAACAAACAAACCAACACCACAAAAAAAAAAAACCCTTAAACCAACGCAAAATAAAAAAACGAAAGAGTGAAAAATTTAAAGGAAAAATGGTTTACATTTATAAAGAGTACTTTCATCTCTGTTTCAGGCATCTAACAAAGAATAAAGTCATTTGGATCTCATTTACTAAAATATTCAAGGACTGTTGAAGTTATTTTCTTTTAGCTTTAAAATACATCACAAAAATGGATATAGAAAAAAAATAGCAATTAAGGAACCTTTCACTATTTAGTATTCCTATAATTTCAAGTTTAAATGTTGCTGAGAGGTAGACTGTAAAGAAACAAATTGAAGTGATCAAGAGATGTATCCTGTGTTAGATGGAAATAAAACGGTCTGTATGTGTGTCTTATGCAGTCAGGTAAAGGACCAAAGCCAAATGCACCTCAGATTTATTTGTTTTGCTTTAAGGTGCCCATATAAAGAAAAATTAGTTCTTTACATTGCTCATCTGTGAGCATCTGGGAAGAAACAACTATAAAAGTTTACCTGACTCCTAAGCACAGAGCCTAAAATCCTTAAAAGTCGAGTGTTCAGGGAACAGACTGCAGGTTAAAAGTCTTCTTTCCAAAAAGTGCTTCTACAAAATGTGAATGGTCTCTTTCAAAACAGCTCAGCATTAAAGATTAGAATCCCTTCAGGATATGAAAACCTAACAGGAGTTTGATATGTCTTTGGCCCAGATGTAAACAAGACAGTGACAAGCTGAAAATGTGGGGGATTTTATGTTACAGATACTTGTTTCAATTGATGTAATCCCAATCTTTCTATAAATTTAGTTCTTTTTGACTTACTGTGTTTTAGAAACATATTTTTAATTTGCTTTATTTTTGTCTCTTTCTTTCTTTAATTTAAAACAAAACCCTCTGATTCTCTTTTCTGTCTACAAAATGAAAGCTTCTTCGGATGTTTTCCTTCAAGGTATAATGTTTTTTGGAATGGAAATTCACTGCATGCAACTGCTGAATTTAGCTATTAGAGCTTAGATGAAAGTGGTGTTTTGTTTGGTCTTTTAATTAATGAGACAGCTACTCAAGCTACTTCCCAATTAAGTAGAATGGTTACAAATTTCTAAACATTGATAGAGTTGATTCAGCAGCCCAAATAGCAACCCACTATGGTTCTGAACTTACCTAAATTCAAGAGTGACCAACATTATTGGATCACATGAATTAAGAGAGTTGAACTTTAAAACATTTCTTCTCCTCTCTCTCAATTTGCCATGGGATCCAATAGCATCAGCTATCCTAAAACCTTGCAACAAACCCTTTTAGAACTCAGCTCTGACCATGGATTTTAAACCTTTGTGATTTCACTCCTAATTGTAAAACCAAATCTGTTCTGATGTTGACCCCAAAAAAAAAAGAAAATCAACATCACCATCAATTACTCAAATGCTGTTCATTATGCAAAAAAAGAAGAGTCAGAGTTTTGGGAGGGTTTAAGATGCATATGGATTTCTAATGTTGTCACTGGATCAACACACTTAGAAAATTAGCAAATATATCTGTTTTCTATATCTATATAGAAATCTATAGCCGTGTTCCATATCTAAATCTTATCTCCATTCAGAAATGCAGAGATTTTACTAAAAAATAAAAAGAGTCTGGGGAAGGGGGGGAAGAACCCACATAAAATAAATTGCTTTGAATTTACATACTAATAGAATGGAATTATTATCCTTCTCTAATAACTATCAGCATGAAATTTCACTGCCTATCATCCCAGCATTCACCCAGTGCTCAAATGTGTTTAAATGCTTAACTTGCTCAATTCATTCTAAATATATGTATGTATATATACATGTACAGCTACTATATAAAATTTGGAACATGCTGAACCTTCTAGTCGGTGAACATTAGTAGGTGGTGAGCTGCATATATTCAAATAATTGGAGAGTCTTATAGAGATTCTCCTAATCTTATTCAAAAGACCTAGTTTTTGCCTTTTTCCTGTGTATACAAATTTGCTTTTTTCTCAACACGAACCACTCCTTTTAAAATCCTGCATTTCCAACTGATTCAGTTCCTTTCATGTGCAATACACAAATTGCCTTCAGATATCAAGCAGCTACGTAAAGTATAAAACAAAAGTTCAAAATGCCATCAATTACATTGCTGGATGTTCCATTTAACCTCCCATGTTTACTCCGTTTAGCTTTGAAGCTAATTGCCCGTAGCTGTCACCTTCAGATAGATTTGTGTTGCTTTCCTCTAAAGGGTGTGATGCAACAGACTTTCATAAGTTCAAGGCGATATTGCTATTAGAACACCTCAGCAATTCCCCATGTACCCCCTGCAGAACCATCATGCACATGCTGACTGTCATCCCCCAGCTGCTCTGGTGATAATAACCAAGTTTCTCCCTCTGCCATATTTTTCTTTTCTGCTGCTCCACCTTAGGCGCCTACTATCGACATCCGCCCCGGTCGGCCACCATTCAAATGAACAATGCTACACACCTCCAAGAAAGGGATGAGGAGTATGGGTATGAGTGTCTGGATGGCAAGGACTGTGCCAGTTTTTTTTGCTGCTTTGAGGATTGCCGGACAGGGGCATGGAGGCACGGCAGGATACACATCCGCATTGCCAAAATGGACTCCTACGCCCGCATCTTCTTCCCAACCGCCTTCTGCCTGTTCAACCTGGTCTACTGGGTATCATATCTGTACCTTTAAAAGCAGTAGGAAATCAGTGATACGAGCCTTACTCACTGAATTTCTTAGAGAGATGGTTTCCTAAATCCACTTGAAGTATTTATGATGCGCTTTATAGTGACCTGAATTCTTTAGTGCCATAATCCCGTAAATATCAGTCGTATCATTTGTCCAAAAATTGCCATCAGGTTATTGTGAATTACATGTCCATTCCACATGTCAAAATGAATTTAAAATAAAGTAATGTCAATAGGTAATATACACCTATGCCTGCTGGAATAAAGAGAAATAGGGCAAGGGGAGCATAGCAACGCCACTTAATAGTTGATACTGTGATTCCAAACAGGAGTGAGAGTGAGGAGAATTCCCAGGTAAAGTGCTGTACAGTTTGTTAACATTGGCTATAATTATGCTATAGCTTTATTCTCTGTGGGCTTTTCTTTTTGGAAGAGTCATCTCTCACTTTGAATAGGTATTATTAAGCTAGGAAAATTAACTTCTACTCCCACCAAGATGAAAACAGACCTTTCCCTTTGCCATCCCTTTAAGAGCACATGTACAATGCTGTAAATATTTCAATACCTTATAGTACATAAAGCCTAGTGCATGCATCTTTTGGAGGCCAAAATAAATGAAAAAAGGTACCATAAAGTTTTGTCTTTTAATTTGTGTCTCTGGATGTGCTATTTTAATTGAAATGTGGAAAAACCTAATTTTCTTTTTTCTTGAAAAATTGCCCCTCTCCCTCATGCATGGAAGATCCAAGCAGACAGCACTGTCATGCAAGATATTAGAGAAGCCTTAAGGATTCAACTAAATAACATATAGACAAATCTGTATGGCAAATATAATAGTTCATAAAGTGTAATGTATGTGTCCTCTGCACTTGTAGCCTTCATTTCCCAGTGATAATGTTGCTATATTTCAACTGAATCTCCAGTAATTATACATTGCAAGATCAGCTTCTGAATTTAATCCATGTGCTTCTATTGTTCTTTTCCCATGTTGAGCTCCACTTTTTTCCTTATACAAGTGTTTGTGGGAGTCTTTTATTCTTTAATCCAGTACAGGAAAGAGCTTTTATTCTAGACATTATTTTTACATATGAGATTGAAGTTAATTTTGAAACATTAGTCCTCCTATTGTATATACACACACAATTCTCTGCCCATTCAAGTCCTCGACCAGCAATAGTTGTTGTCAGTGCTGCTTTCACTCAGTGAGTACCTTTACTAAAACAAACCTTTACCATGGCTAGCACAGAGTTGATAGATAGCCTTGAAAATAAAAGGGAACAGAGGGTGTCTTGGCTACTAAATCACATGTATGCAGTTATGTACGTATTTAAAACCTTCAACCCATCTGGGTAAATCTTGAAAACCACTGGTTTTCAGAACCTGTATGATGCTCAATTATGCAACCTTAAGCACATGTAAATATGACTGACAGTTTGGGGTTTTTTTTTAATTGTCAAAGATGCAAAATGCCACCTCCAGTAAAGTGGGCTTGCAGCTTGAAAAGGGAGACCTATAACTTATCACTACAGAATTATTATTAATTGAAATGGAGGAAGAGGAAAGCTTTCCAACGTTTGTATAGTTTTGGAAATAAAAATGTAAAAAAAAAGGAATATCTCCTAATCATCAATTGCTCCTAGTCCAATGTATTTGAAAACATTTTAATAAAGGAATTGCACACACCTGTGGACTTTTTCAATAAAACCGCTGCACTCAACTCCAGTTTTTCTGTGATGAGTTTTTTAAAAATCTTCTTTGAGAACTAGACTAGTTGACCAGTTGGACTCATTAGCTGCCTAAATATAAATGATTACAATCCTTATAATTCTCTGCATTGTCTCATTTTGTAGTCAAAGGGCTCACACAGCTTTCAAGAAGGGAGACTAACTCTTTTGAAGATTATCTTATTCTTAAAAAAAAATAAATTAAGAAGCACTGCATTGCAAGTACTCTAAAGAGAAATAACCTTCCTTTATTTACTTAGAGAGTCTTCAATATCTGAATGAGTGTCCATCACCTTCATATGGAAAGGTGTTTCAACTTGTACCAGACTGACCGCTATTTCTTTTCCCAATAGTGAGTGATTTAAGAGCTTTCTTTTATTTTCTTGTATTTAATAAGAGTGACTAATGTTATACATTTAAAGTTTCAATTTTTCCCTGCTCCCATATAGGTTTTATACATATCACTACAAAAGCCAGCCCAAACCAGCCCATTGATGCCCAAGTGTATTTTGGTTAACATACATAGAATTTTTTTTTTTTGGCCATGATCTATGGAATTAACATGACTCTCACTAAGCACTTTACCCTAGTTCAGCCATCAGGTTACCTGTGCCTAGGAAAACCTGCAGTACTGATGAATTAGATGTAATAATGATTATATTTCCCTACTTGGCAAGTTTGGCTTCTCCTTCCAGCAAGGGAGAAGTTAAGAATTGATATATTCCCACCTCAATAACCCAAACCACACAAACAGGAAAAGCATGCCACATATGCCTTAGGGAGGTGAGTGAACTTTTCTCACCATATATCATGACATAAAGAAAAGGAAATAATCCCCTAACCAGTCATTACCCAAAACCTCCCTCCTGCCACACATACTGAGGAGATTGGTCATTTCCTCCTGGGGAAGATGGAGGAAATTCAAAAGGATGGTCCATGGAGAAACAATTCCCAGAAAGAAATGGACACCAAAGTGCAATCTAGTGCTATCTGAGTGTTCCTCTAACAGGGATTATTTTAGCTATTCAGTACAGAAACAAACCTTGGTGTTGTAAAGCCAGATTGCCATCACAGTAAACAAAACAATAAGCAAAATAATATTTGGGTGTCATAAGTGTTATTATTCAGAAGAAAACTGCCCAGAAACCTCTCTATATAGGCACATTCACGTATGCATATTATAGAAAATATTATGCTAATATATACATTATGCATACTAACTCTCCCAGTTGTATTCCAGGGAAGAAACTCTCTTGATGCATCAGGCTTGCTGAGATGTCCTCAAGCTCATGACACTGCAAATGAATGTTACTGCTCTGGGATGTGTCTGGGGGGAGTCAGACTGGCATTGGAAGTCTTATCAAGTATACTCTAGTGGGACAATTGTTTACTTGCTATTTGTATTCCAAGAGTATGGAATTTTCTGACTGAGACAAGACACTGTTGTCCCAGGGATTATACCAAAACAGGACACCTTCAAAGCATTTATAAACCTCTATACATTTATAACATTTACAAACCCAGATTGTAAACAAATGGCTAGTATTCAGGGAGATCACATGACTAAACAATAATTTCTCCTATTTTTTATGTTAGTCAGCCCCCAAAATATATATTTTGCCAAGCAAGTATGGAATAATTTTAGCCTCTGTGCAATAAAAAAATGTTAAAGATACACACACACACTCTAAAAAGGGGGAAAATAATCAAGGAACCTTTTTAAAAATCCACTCATTTCTTCCTCATTTTCCCACAGTTACATAAATCTATGACATGGCTGGGCTGGCCCAATAACAATGTGTGTCTATTGCAACAACTATTGAAGGTCCAAATATTGAGACCTCCTTCCACCTGTGCCCCCAAAGCCCTTCAGCATTAAAAAGTGTAGAAAAGAAAAAAGTATACTTATAAAAGAATTAGGCAAGTGAATAACACTAAAAAAGAAAGCTCTGTTAGCTGCACAAATTTTAGTGGATAGCATCGTTTTATATGGAACAAAAACTATTTTTGAAAACACAGTTTTGGATTACCTGCCTTACCACCAAATCTGGGTTTGGTAGCGCCATGGTAGAGATGAGCTGCAGAAAAGGATTGGAATATGGAAAGCAAGGACTTTGCCAGGTTTGCTGAAGAGTTTCTCAGGCTTCAGAGAAAAGGCAGGACAACATGAAAAAAAGAATTAGTGGGAGATTTTGGTAGTTAAACAGAGAAACTGAGGCTTGGATATGACACAAATGCTGATCTGCTCTCTCCAGGCTGCAGCTGAGAACTGAATTAGACAAGCAAGCCAAAGAATTTACATTAATGGACTACAGTGTCAGCCCAGAACAACAAGCTAAGAGGCCAAATGATCCACAGAAAATAATTCTTAAGATTAAAAAAATGAAGATTGCAGTCCTCTGAACTTTTAATAGAGTACCTTTGGGATTCAGGCTTCATCTACATGCATGAAGGATCAGATTTTAGTGATGCCATGGTAAAAAGTTAATGTTATTTGGAAATTAATAGCTACAAGATGAGGTCTTCATGAAAAATAAAGTCTGTTTGTGGGCTTCTGTAGTTGATGGACTAAAGCCTGTTATTTTAAACTAAGGGATCAGCCAAGACAGAGCCAGTAGTAAGAGGGAAGAGAAGAAAAGTAATATATGAAGAATCCATCTAAAAGCAACCTAATTATAGCTCAAGGGACAAAATAACATTTTAAAAAGCAAGTGTTGTCTTTCAAACAAAATTTCAGTCGCTTTGCTGAGAATTTAATTAAATCTTATGAAAAGCTTCACAGATAAATCAGTTTATTATGCCCATGAGAAATCTATTGTACCTTTTATAAAAATTAAATGCCAGTGCACTTTCCCCTTCTCATTTAGAAGGATTCTGCAGATGAAAAATTTAGGCTTCCTACTTACACATTACTGTGGGGCTTTTTATAAAGTCAGGATTTACAATGAAAAACATACCTGTTGAATATGTAAAAGAAAGCTCATGACCTTTAAAAGATCTTGAATACAAGACATGAACTAAAAGCTTGCTTACAAGTCAGCAAACAGATTTGAATAATTCATCCCACTTCACAAAAATATATTAAAAAAGTTTGTCTTTCTTGTGGGAAAAACACCCAGACTGAAGAATGTTGGGCTGGATAAGACATTATCATTTGGATTCACATCAAATTCATATCTATTATCAAAATGAGAAAAGGGAAAAAAAGAAATAAGCAAGTATTAATATAGCTTTAATTCAACCAGTATGAAAAACATTAGAAATATTGATCTTTCCACCAGAAACATGCTTTTTAATACATGCATATTGAAACCTATATCTGATGAGACTAAATCTGCCATCACTCTTTAGCATTTTCAAGTATCTGCTAGAAGCCTAACTATAGATTCAGTTATAATGCTGTGAGAAGTCTAATCTTAATTTAGCTATAGAAAAAAAGGAACAAAACCCCAGAAAAACACCACTAACCTTCCCCAAAAATGCTCCAAATCAAGACTCTATTTCATTCCCAAAATGAAACACAAACAAAGAGATATCCACACAGCTAATATATTTGCAAGATGTCTATAAAAATAGCAAATCAGTCTACAAACTACTTGAAAGTCAGACAGACCTTCTAGAGAGAATTTAGCATCATAGCTGGACACTTGGTTATATTAAAAAAGAAAAAAAAAGAAAAAAAGCCATGTAAACTTACCAGGCTCTTACTAAGATTAAAAAAAAAAAAAAAAAAAAAAAAAAAAAAAAAAAAAGAAAGTCTCCATGTTTGTATTGACAAAACAATGTATATCCATGAACTCTCAGAATTCATTACAGTGTTTCCCTTAGGACTAGAAGGGAGAGACTAGACAGCTTTAGCACTTCTACAATCTCACAAACCTATTCTGATTTCAAAAGCTTTTCTGCTTCTTGTTCTTGTTCAACTTAGATCACAACTCTTTAATCTGCTCCCACAGTGAGATTTCTTATAGAAGAGAGCACTTTCCAATTCCTTTGCCCTCAGTTACATTCACCTGAATCTGACAGCTTCCTGCTGATTTAGCACTTCTGGATCTTTCTTGCACAAATACTTTTCTCCCAAAAATCACCACCCCACAGTTTCACCTAAATCAGTGATTCCATTTCAACCCTGAGAAATTATTGCAATATGAAAACTATTACTTCTAAAGAAGCTGTAAGTGAAACCATAAAGTTAATGGACTTGATATCAGGAAACAAAAAAAAGGTAAGACATATTGATTGCTAACTTCAAGCTCACCTCTATTTGACTTGCTTTCAGGAGAGCTGATGCCAGCTCTTGTTAAAGCATGTCCCTCTCTGCTCAGAGTGCCCACACTGGCACGATCTGCAGACCCTGCCAACACCCAGGGGTGGCAACAATCTCTCCCAAACCATGCCCTCCCCATAGAGGAGCTGGCCCTGGGCTCCTGAGGATCCTGCCTACAGCTGCTGAAGCACCTTGAGTGTTTCTGGAGAGCAAACACCATGCTCATGCCAAAACAGATGCCATTAATCCTTTCACACCTCAGGTAACCCTTCCTTACATTTTTGGCTCCTTCCAGTAGCTTGGCCAGTTTATTAGGAGTCTTCAGCAGTCCTGTTGGAGAATTACACACTGGCCAGTCTACCCTGGATGGCCCTCGGGAGATTCTCAGCATCAAAGAATCACAGGTAGAGACTACACAGGCATGTCAGAAGGTAGCTTATGTTATGTTTGAATGAAGATGAAACATTTTTTCTTCAGCTCAAATATTTGGCATATAGTAGAAATAAGTCTAAAAAATGAAAACACCCCACAAAATGAAACTGCAGCAAAACCTAGTCCACTTGAAGGGATTTGTTTCAAACTACTCTGCATGATCCGCCATAACTGATGAGAACTTCCTATATTTGAAGACTCATCTTGTTCTAGTACATTTGTCTGTGCTAGAATAAAATAACATTTTTAAGCACTGGAAACCTTTTCTGTCCTTGGGAGCACACACTTTCAAGCAGAGGTAGAGGTAGGGCAGTTCCTCCTCCCAGCTGTTGTCCACCTCATACCCACACTTGCATGCAAAGAAACAAATCTGAGTCCCAAATACATCTGAAAGCAGACTGAACAGAGTCAAAAAAAATGGAGATTTTTTTTTAACCAGAATGATGGCTTCTTTCCAAGCCCCTCTAAAGAGCCTTGTCCCCTGCCCATGAAGGAGCAGGGTGTGCTGCAGCCCATGCAAGCTGGCAGCTCCCACCCAGTGCCTGAGCTCCTCCTCGAGGGCTGCTGCTGCCCCCTCCCTCGCCTCTCTGGCCCACTGCTCCAAACCAGGGCAGCAACACAAGTCCTGAACAGCATGAGAAAGCACAATGTGGAAAAGCTAATAGGAGCTGAAAGCCTCAGCACCAATGATAAACAGGAAAATTTGTCAGCTATTCAGTGTTATTAGTTTGTAATAGTTAGCCGTAAAGTGATGCCTCTACATATAATTTTTAAGAACCATAATTTTTTTGTTCTTTTCTCTACATCACTTCTGACAGTTTCTTTTAGCATTGGTATTAACAGTTGGGAACAAATGTTGCCCAAGTGCAAATGACACATCTCTTCTCTAATTGCATAACTTAGAGCTATTGAGAAGTGAACAAAACTGCAGGACACCTGTCTGGTAAAGTAGTGGAGTGGTTGGCTCTGCTCAAAATCTCTGAAATTTGAAAATAATCTGATCTACTTTTTTTTTTCTCTGTTGGCAATTTTGTCCTTTACAGGGAATTTCAAGATAAAACAGGTAATTTAAGAATAAAATCCATCTCAAACCTGAAATAAGATTTGCTATGGTAATATTTCCTAGGGGATAAGCTGAATACAAGCTCATTGCATGAACATCCATTTTAGTCTCCAGAGGATGTTTCTCCTACCTCTACAAAGGGGAAGAGCCAATAATGCTGAGTTAATGCAGACACACGAGTTTTGATTATGTAAACAGACTGAAGTTCACATCCCATGTACATCTGAGATAATTGTAAAAATTCTTCTGGGGATTCTGCCAAATAAATGTTACATACTCTGGTATTGCTCCTTCTACCTTCCCTCCCACTCTCCCTGGCATCCAGGCACAGAAGAAATGAGATCTCAGTACTCTTGAATTCATACATGGAAGAAAGGAAAAGTACAAGGGCAGAAGACATCTTAATTTTACCCTCATCTGAAAAAAAAACCCAAAACCCCCATAGAAATGAAAAGTAGCATTTGGGAGGAAGCTTTTAAAGACAAACATCTTTAAATTAACTTTGCAATAAACTTTTCTAGACAAGTATTAGCATCTACTTTTCTGTTCTCTATTTGTTTTTCTAAACATCTTAGAAAAATTCAAACCACAGTAATTTAGTAAATTAATGCTGGTGGATTGAGACCATAATGACCATCATGATCATTCCTGTAAAAACTATTACCAGACCTCTACATCATTTTAATTGAAATTACGATTAAATAATTCTATCCTATCTGAATCACTTATCACAGTTCTAAAAAAATGGATTGACATTCTGATGTTACCTAGAAAATGTATTCAATGAACATTTGGAAAGAGAAAAGGAAAGTACCACTGTCTCAGGTTTAGTAATAAAAATCTTACTAACTTGAAAAGTTCTGTTTAATTCACAGGAAGCAGGCAAAATATTAATCAGAATGTTAATCAAAATATTTCATGCCGTAGTAGAACAGAATGCATGTTATCTTAACCAACAACAGTTTTGAAAGATGTTCTGAAATTATTACCAGTTATGAGAAACATGCTTTTCAAAGAAGTAAAATACAAAAGGCTAATATATTTATTAAGAAAAAAATGAAATAATTACATAGGAAATGAAAGTAAAAAGAATAATCAAAAGAACTATATCCCTGAAAATATGGTAAAATAATGGAAACCATAAATTAAAGACTAATTAGATACTTTTTAAGAATTAACATCCTTAAAGTTTGCACTTTTCTTTCCTCTAATTTAGAATACATTATTATTCAAAAATCAGACCCACTGGAGAGTTCTGTCACAACCACCAATGAATATATCCCCACCTGAAAGTAAAATTACCATCTGTAATTAGCTCTGTAGATCTGCATTTCTATTTTGTTTCCTCTTGTTCAGCACGAGACACCAACTTTATTTCAAAAGCCTTCTTTGCACATTTTTGTAAAATTTAAATCTCATGTCACCCATCTTTAGTATGCTTAGACAATCAAAACGTAAGGAGAGAAGTTAGATCACCAAAAAAAAAAAAAAAAATAAAAGTAACTTGGCAAGTTACCACTTAGTCATCTCTGGGAACTTCAGAAACCATATCTTCACTTTTTCTCCAGGTCTTATACAGAGTTAAGTTAAAGCTGACATTTCACTGGTGTATGTTACAAAACTCAGGAACTGCCCTTGAACCTGACCTGGAGAGAGCTGCCTCCTGTGCCACACAGCCCTGCGAGGAGGGCACGAAGGAATCCCTGCTGGGATCTCCCCCACGAGTCACGGCTGCAGAGCAGTGTTCTAACCTGTGCTGGCAGAACGCCCCCAAACTGCAGATCCGT
This sequence comes from Sitta carolinensis, assembly GCA_032173965.1. NCBI lineage: Eukaryota > Metazoa > Chordata > Aves > Passeriformes > Sittidae > Sitta > Sitta carolinensis. The sequence continues at coordinate 6,583,805 of CM063294.1, read as the reverse complement.
CCCTTAGGCGTGACTCGCCACATTTTGGCAGGGATTTCCCGGACTCCACCCAGCTTCACAGAGATGTGTAGACGGCGACCGAGATCCAGAGATTAGCATGAAAAAGAACAGTGGAGGAGACAGGTACAAGGTTCTTCACAAGTTAATGAGCATGTTTTCCTCAGATTGTTGGACAGGTTCACACAGAGTTTTAAAAGGTTATCACTTCAGTGTTATATCATCCCTCTAACACTTTTTTATATAAAGCTAAATATTAAGGTGTGTAAAGAGTCAATAACATTCATTACTGTGTATCACTCATACCTTTCATTCATTTGCTCTACCACTCAATGTTTAAAGTACCAGCTGGGGATACCATCTTCATATAGTTCAACTATACTACATATTTTACAGTAAATATTGAAAACAAGAAAGTGGACCATTTTATGATATTGAGAAACATTACACAAATTTTCTTTGTGAAATATCATTCTGCCTGGAGAGCAGTTGCTTTGCATTTTCAATCTGTCTAACAAACTACCCACCCCCATTAAGGAGGGAAGCACTACAGATGTCACCTACAGACAGAAGCAGACACATTTGTCTCAAGGGATTTTTGATTTGGGTGTTTTTGCAGGTTAGGGGATGAAATACAAATATACTGCATTATCCCTTCTATTTTGAATCTAAAATGTCCCTTTACCTGAGGTTAAAAAAGCCTATAGCAACCTATGGCAAACATTCAGGCTCTTTCAGCTTATTTATTAACCTTATGAAATTAATCACCTTCGTTCCTTACCAGCAGCAGGCAAATATGATTTCATGTCAGAACAGGACACTCATGGGCAGTGAAAACGCCAGAATTTAGTCTCTCTGTCCCCATACTGCTTCCCTATTCATTGACTAATAATGTCACAAAAAATTAAGATTCTCCAGTTTGCTGAAACCAGAATTCTCCTCTAGGTGATCACCCTACAATTGTACTTCTTATTAACTCATGCAGGCAATCTTGGAAGAAATTCCATTTGCTACCATAGAAACCAAGGATGTGGACTATGCACCCATCCCTTGAGTTTAATCCATTAAAGACTGAAATACAGATTTGAAGGCAATAAGGAACAGAAAATGCATTTCTGAAAGCTGTCTTTGAAGAAGAATAAAAGGGAGAAATGAATGTAAATCCACTGAATGGTTTCTGCATTGTCTAGGACAAAGTGACACAAGTCCCAGGGAGGCAGGGACTGCAGCAATCCTGGACACCTGCACAGAACTTTCCACCTATAGTGCTCTATAATCTCCATGACCTGCAAGCAAACCAGGATAAATTGCCTCACACTGCCAAGCAATTATTCCTACCAAGAACTTTTCTGATGATACTGCTATCAGGAGAAGTGGTAAATGCAAGGGCCATTTGTTCAAGCCTCTTCTCACTTTTTCCATTCTTTCAGTTGATTCTTTTCTTCCCTGACCTATTTTACAGACTCTGGAAAAAAGTGAGAAAAACACCTAGAAATACAATCTGCCCATCTTGTAAATATTAAAATTGTAAACAAAGAATGTCAGATGGCTCTCAAGGAGCCATTTTTGGTTTCTTAATGTGCTATTAAAAAAACAACTTTCTATTTTCACTAACTGGAAAAAAATGTTTTGCTTGCCAAACCATCACAAGCTCATATCTTTTATAGGTGCAGAAATCTTGGCTTGACTAATACCATAAGCCTAAAAGATTGAATATGTCATGAGGGGTCAAGCACCTTCCCAGAGCACAAAACTTAGTTAAAATAAGACAAGGCATGTTATTCTCAGGTGAAAAGGGACCTGATTTCATGATGAGATGAACAGTATAATATATGAGATATAAACCCACAACAACTAAATTTGAACACGAAAATATATTGTCTTTATGTCAGACAACACGAGTAAAAATAGTAATAGCTCCCAATAAGAGCATTTAAAAATGTTGATACACATTTCCAACTCTGCTCCAGTCGCCCTTGAAATACCCTCTGCTGTCTGTGCAGCACCAAAAGGATGAATATTCATTTTTGCTCGTAATGCAGAGTTAGCAATACACTGAAATATAAACATACCCCCAACATGGAAATTTGCTGAACGTTTGTACTATGCTAATTTCATATTGCTAATAGACACATTGTTTGGTACATTGAATTTTTCTGATATGTGTTCTTTCTTCAGCATCAGGTGGGCGTACAGACACACTGCACACTCTGTTAGTCTGACTTCCCACAGGGGTCAGGCACAGGCACAACTGCAGCCCTGAACTGGAGGCCTGAATTTCACATCACAGCAAAGTTCAGAGCTTCACTGAAAAAGACAACATTTAGGGTGCCATGACACCTAAATAGACAGAGGACTGCTATCTTTATAGAGAATAAGAAAAAAAAAAAAAAAAAAAAGATGCAGGCAATGTGAAGTCTAAACTGACACCCATACAAAGTTTATATCAAAAGATGTAAACTGAACTAGAATCCTTTGAGACCCAATCTATGCCTTAATCACAAATCTGTACTTTCTATGCCATAAAATGGAAAATCTCCCCACCTGCCTGTCAGCCAGTGACAGCATTATAAGAGGATTAAAGATGAAAGGTTTACAGAGTTTTTTAAACTGCAGATCTTAGAGATTCTTTGCTTTTTCTCTCATGAAGATTTTATATTTGTTCTCACTTTGTATTTCAGTTCTCCTAATCTAAAATGAAAGTCATTGAGACTGAAATGTATGTTTTGCTCTTTATGCACTGAAAACACAGCAAAGCAAGCTGTCAGTGAAAACACAACTGTGAACAACAACAAACTGCTTAGAGCAAAGAGAAGGTGGAAAGCATTCTTGCATTAGAAATAGAAATAATTAAAAAGAGCAAAACCAGTATGCAATCAAGCAAGCAAAGCAGTCTATTATGCAAACATAGAAGTTTTCAGTTTAATTAAAAATATGTGAAAAATCTCACTATCCTTCACAGCGGATCAGCAAATATTTTCTGCAAATGCTCCTGAATAAATGAGTTGTTTTTAACAAATTCTGCAGCCCTTGTAATTTTCCCTGGGACTACTCATAGAATAAAGAACGACACAGTGCATGCCCTAAAATTATTCACAATTATATATACTAGGCAAGTTCATTTGCCTTTTCTCAAAGTCATACAAAACTCTAACAAATTTTGTGGGAGGGAAGAAGAGGATTTTTTTTTTTTTTGTGGCTAAAGTGCACTAGGACTTTATGTCTGAATGTGCAAATCTGGAGAGGGAGTAACTTAATGGCAATGTGAGGCAGAGCCTTGCACCCCAATTGATGCGCTCAAACTCCGAGCATCTCCCCTCTCTCTTAGACCTCAACTGTCTGTCTGCATAAAAACCCAAATGTCCCCACCTGCCCCAGCACCAAACCTGCCCTGCAGCCCAGCGTGTCCCCCAGGTCAGAACAGGACCAGAGCTGTGCCTCACCAGCAGTGGAAAGCAGAGCAGGTTATATCATATGTATGCCAGCCAAAACCCCTGACCTGTTTCCTTCTCAAAATCACTTTGAAGCTTGGAAGATGCAGCAGAATATTGGCACTTGTGTGCTGTGGCCACACAATACAAAAGGTGGTGAGCTTTTACAAACCAAAATTTTTTGTCTATAGTGAATTTAACTGATTGGTTCCCAAGCTGTGGGCCTTGTAGGTTGTTTTTTCATTTTAAAACAAAACTCCAGGTTGATGAGAGGTGGTAAAACTGAATGCTTTGAGTCTGCTGCATCCCATGGCTCTATTTTCTTTTTGAGTCTCTTGCAACTAACTGGCATCAGTTGCCACTGTAAATATAAATCAATAAAATAATTGCATATATTATTATTAAATATTTTGTTAATTTTAAAAATCCAGGACCAACAAGAAATGTTCTAGCAGTAAACTCACATTAAAATATCCATATTGCTTATTTTGGCATCAGCAAACATTCTGGTCCCTATTTAACTTCTCTAAATTTCTTGATTAGCCTAGAAATTTGCATGCATTGCACATCAGTAGATTGCTTTGAACTCTTAAATAAGTTAATTTCCTAAAATCATGACAGCTTTTTTTTCCCTAGCTTCTATAATCTTGGTGGAACAACAGTCAAAAATCAAAATTGAAAAAAAATTAAATGTCTTTCCTTAAATATACCTCTTATTAATAAAATAAACTCCACACTGATGTTATAAATAAACATTATGGTGACAATTGATTTGATTTACCCTTTTTCTCTCTCAAAACTATCTATATTTGATCAATTCATTGCAAGTTGTACATTTCAGCCTATAGAGAACTCTCAAAATGTGTATTAGTTTATTCAAGTGTTCGGTCTTTGTGCCCTGATCACCAAACTCAGATTACATTTATTCTGTTCCTGATGGATTTGACCTTTGTAAACTATTTCTAGTTGTTAAAGCCAGGTTTTGATTATACAGATCTTGGCACTACATAAAAATCTGCATTATAAATGCATTTACACAAAACAAATCACATTTCCAATGAAAATTATGCAAAGGGAGCACATGAGGGGTAAATACAGTAGAGACAGCTAGTATTCTAGTTAAAAGACAAAATATTTAGAAATTAATTTAGTCCTCTAAATGTCAGCTGCACTCATGAAGCACCAACTTTCCTTTTTCTGAAAGGGGAAATGCACACCAATATGCCCATTGTTCCCTGCTCTTTGTGCCTCTTTCAGGACAGCAGGAGCTGTGCCAGAGAAGAGGTGGCAGCTGATGTGCTCCAGTTCTCTCCACCCTCTGTACAAGTTAATTTTGTTACAAACTTCTGAAATACTAAAAGCCGTCTAGACTGGGGAAATACAGAAATACACCTATTCGGTTGTAGAACTTCATTACCAATCCCCAAACTGTAATTCTTTCCTAGTCCACCTACCATGACAGCTGTTCAGAAATTTAAGAACAAGAGGTGTAAAGCTGTGGGGACTCTAAAACAGCTGAGACGCAAAAAAACTCCTCATTTTTAACATGAAATTTTTAAAGAATGAAAACAACAAATAAACCATGTTCTAAAAGCCAAGAGGTAATATTTTACCAACTTTGGTAATTAAATAATTTTTCCAAATCTCAAAGATGATTTTTTTAATGATTATTCCAGCTGAAATTGTGAAAATGATCTTGATAGTCAAATATAACATGTACATAAGTATTGCCTCTGCCTATGAACTATTTAGAGTAGGTTCTTTTATGTGATGTGTAACTTTAGACCCCCAGTAAGTGACTATTAAATATTTCATATACATAATTTTCTCTGTCCTGAACCATTACAACACTACTAAAAAACCCAAATTTAAAAGTACATTTCACTTTTGCTCTTAAGAAAAAATTGTAATGCTTCATTTTAAAGCTATTGCTGTTTTTTCTGTTTTCTCTTTATTTTTAATTTCCTTAAGACAGATAAATAGGACATTTTTTTCTTTCTTTTGAAAAAAAAATCTCAAATTTATTCGTGAATTAATTTAGGAAAATCATCTGATCTCATTCGTGAGTTTTCTGTAATCCATTCTGCTCCTAGAGTCTCCTGATTATTAATTAATTGGTAAAAAAAAAAAAATGAAATATCAGGGTCTGATTTGGAGTGGAGAAGTTCAAGACATGGATCTACTGAGAATTCTTAATTCATAGCTTAATAGCAGCAGCATTGATTTACATTATGATCATAAGGTTATTCAGTGATAACACTCATCACTGGCAAAAAGTTTATCCTGGGAAAATCTGCTTTCTGGCTCTCCCTGCAAATTGCTCGTTCCCACTGCAGAGACTTTCCAGGTGGTGATGAAACACCTGGTGGTCTGGGAATAGCCAGCCTGGTCTTCTCCAAAATGGTGTCATATTATGAAATTAAATACAATTGAATATTAATTTATTATTATTTCCTGCTCCACTTTCAAGTCAAAAATTATATTTAAAAGGGCTTTAACCATGTACTCTCCTTGATTCATACTACAGACAGTGTTTTGCTGACACATGATGCCTCTATAGTATCACCTCTGCCTGACCAAAGTTTCCTCACAGAGTGGGAATATTTCAAACTCAAAGTCTTTTCACTGGAAAATTGAAAAAAAAAAAAAAAAAAAAAAGTCTAGCTGAATCACAGAGCCTGACTCCTGAATGCCTGAAAGATAATGCAGGGAGATACTTGCTAAGTGCTGCTGCAGGCAGCAGCTTTATTTCAATTTGCAGTGAGACTAAATCAGCACCATCATTAGAAAAAGTAGGACTCCAAAGCGTAGGACATTTAATTAACGTTTCACTCCAAATGACTGATCTTCCACACCAGGGTTCATGTGAGCTGCTCCTACAGAAACTGGCACTGCCAATTCCATCCCCTGCTCTGTGCATGAACAGCAAACTCCACAGTTCTCACCTTTGGGGAGCAGCAAGTTCAGACACTTGCAGCAAAGTGGTTTTCAGAAAGCTTTACACTCTGGCTACAACCCAGGAAAATGGCCCTTTGTAATTAGCTGTGTGTGAATCCATCAGAGAGGGACTGGAGCTCCCAAATTCCTGGGCTGTCAGTGACCCAGAAAAGGCAGCAGAGCACTGACAGCTCTGCTGCTCCTGCCTGCATCTCCCATGCCAAGAGACCAGAGCCACATCAGCCACTGCAGTGCTCTTCAGAGGCAAAACTGAAATTAGTTTCGCAACTGAAAGACACAGACAGCAATGTTCACATCACCTCATTTTGTCTGCTTTTCCCGCCCCCCCCCGCCCCCCCCAGCTTCTGGGCACCACACTTTCTATTGCCTTCAGATTTGAAATTTAGGTCATCAGCAGAGACCAACACCAGTTTTGGGCCAAGTGCCCAGTACCAGTTAGATATTATATATTATTACTGAAGCAGGACAGAAGAAAGGGACCTGCTGGAGTAATTTTTACTCATAAACAGTGCTGAATAAGCCCAAAAGATCTCTGGAGAGTTGCTTAAAATAATTTTAAAATGTAATGGATATAACTGAGAAACAATTGTATTAAAAGAATTGGGTGTGATTGGGGGGGGGAGAAAGGAACTAATGAAGATATTTAATGAAAAGAGTCTTCAATGCCAGAAGATTGGATTCAAATTATGTTGCCTACACAAAATAAATTTTAAGTACAATGCCCTTAAACATCAGCACAAACAAAACACTACACACTGCTGACACAAAGGGGTTTGTAGATCTAAATGGAAGCTGAAAAAAAATACACTGGACTAACAAAGAGTTTTCCTGTATGCTTCTCTCCAGTCAGAACAACTGCAGAAACATAGCAAATCAATTTTCTAACTTGTTTTTCAAATTCTCCAGAACTAGCACAAGCAAATGAAACAGATTTAAAACCAGGTCGTGTGGAGTATGCAGTTCCTAAAGCTTGACTTTGAGGAGGGAGGTATATTTAGATGTCTTCCTCATTGTACTGCTCTAGCTGGAGTATTGTCAATTCAATTCCATTTTCTTACTTCTGCTTTCAGAGACAAAAATGCTGTGACATTACTCAAAGAATTATACTAAACTGAACTCAACAAAACCTCTGATTATTTTACTAGAGCTACCTTGTCAAAAACTACAGCTCACTGCTCCAGACCTCTCGCTACTTGTTTCCTTGCCCTCTTATATCTGTTCTGGTTTTTAAGTCTACTAAGAAAACAGATAAGAAAAAAAAAAATACTCCACTCCTCCAAATCGAGCCCTTTATCCTTTATTACTCTTCTTGACACATGAAAAGATTTCATTCTCTTGAAGGTATACAACCCAATCTAATCCTCAAAAAATATTTTTAGGAGAGTCATTCAGACCAGAAATAAATGAAGTGGCAGCTGTGTAGGAGGAATGGTTGACAGAAAATATCTGAATGCTTGACTGAAACCCCTCTAAGTGAAACATTCAGTAAAGTGATAGCAGAATTCTAGAAACAGGTATCCATTCTAAAGCAAGTTTTTGGCCCTTACCCTATGGGACAGTCTAAGGGACTTTAATTCCCTTCCATGTTTGCCAGATTCTTGCTCCTCTGGGTGCCCAGACCTATTTTTCAAGCCCCTTGTCAGGGATTTAGGGCCTTTGATGTGCCTGGCTGGTTTTCAGTCCAGACAACTCCTCAGAAAGGCATTTTCCCAAGCTGTTACCCTTCACTGCTGTAAGGGGAAGCTTTCTGCCATGCTCTGCCATCCCCCTCGTGCCCAGGGGCAGCTGCCAGGGGTGGGCAGAGCCAGCTGCACTCAAGGGCACTCGCTGGCAGCACACAGAGCAGTAAGAAAGCCTAAGCATCTTTTCTCCCATTGTCTCAGAAATACCACTATCCATTCCATAGAAAGAGGGTGCGGGGGAATGCTATTTGTCTCTTTTCAAGCCATCTACAGCTTCATTCAATATAGAACCTGCTCAATGGCAGGCATTTGAGAACTTTATTGTTTGAACAAACACGTATTTTTATAACCCTTTTTGTAAACTTCTAGTTTGATATTAGAGCACTTCTACTGACAGACACCAAGCCTCTGTTAAACTTGAATAGAAATATGCCTGTGTTAACAAACAGAAAAAGCATTTCATTGATTAGATTACACATAAAGCAGAGCAAAGTAGAAAATGTTCCAGTGTCTTTCTTCTCATTTGGGCTGACCAAAACAAAGACAAGAAAGAAGAAATCAATGTTAGAGTCATAAAAATTAAAAAAAATTTAGGGAAGAAGGTATTCCTTTAAATTAAAGGATCTCTTCTGCCTCAAAGCAGGTTCAGATATGCCTAGCTACATATTGCCACAATTTTTTTATTATTTTTTCTCCTAAAGATTGCAGTGATGCAGAATCTGCATCCATTGATGCAGAGATGTTTTGAACTACGTAGTCAGTTACTTTTTCCTCTTTTCATGCTCAGGCTGCCTGTGGTTCCCTTTATCAATTGAAATGTTCAGTCCTATCCCTTAGCAGACAATACTGAATCCATGAATATCATTTGGAGTAGTTATCACAAGTGCTTCATGTTCAAAATACGTATGAGATGTTAATAAACTAAATAATGTAATGTAATTTTAAAAAAAAATCTGATTAGATGATTCATATAAATAACCAATACTGCTTCAAGTGAGAGCATTCTCTTTGCTGCAAATTACATTTCAATTGCAAATGAATTTCTGTGGACTTTTGGCTTAGCCTTTTAATCTAACAAGAACACAGTAAATAAGTTTCTTACCTTGAATATTAGAAAAAACAGAAAATAAGAAACAACATGTAAAAATTTCAAATATGAGAAAGTATTTTTGGGTTTGTTTCTCTTTCAAGGTAAGTTTTCAGTTGTTCTTAATCAAGAACACGAAATGGTTAAAATCCAACAGTTTGTTGCTTAATATTTATTGGGCTTTCTGACAGGGCTAGGGTGGCTTACTCAGTTATTCCTTCCCACCCCTGCTCTGCTACCTTCAGCTTAATGAAAAATACAAGTTTTCCAGTCATTCTTCATCTCCAAATATTGCACTACAATGGAGATTCCTAACCTGGGTTAAGGTTTGAAGAATTTCAGGAAATTACTTCATGAGGGTCTATATTAAAATACCTGTTTTTTCTATAAAACAACTTAATGAAATGTAATAAAACAATAGTAAGCATTTATAATATACAACACTGTCACTGGAATAAGCCCAAGCAGAAAAAATAGCGGAGAATAAATTAAAAATAGGAACTTCCTGCAAAGTTACTAACTTCTCTGCTAGTGTAGCCATTCGAGTTAAGAACATATTTTTACCCTTTCCTAATTGAGATAATAACAGCAGTTATTCCTAGATAGAGTTGCATTAATATAACATGTAATCTGATTTATTCCCTTCATCCTGTTGTTCATAACTTCTGGGTTTTGGGTTTTTCTCTAGTGAAAAAGCTTCTCACTAAAACAACTGACTTGTGTGTTTCCTTGCCCATGGATACTCACAGATCTGATTTCTACCTTAGCTTCAGAAGCAGCGTGGCATTACTTCTAAATAGAAGCATTCCATATTTCTCCTATCTACATATGTCAGTAAGAGATTCCAATCCCTCTCAGCACCCTTTTCAGGGTGCAGTTTAGGGTTTTGGTTTTTGGTTTCACAGAAACCTACTTCTACCTGAGCTCCAGCTGCCCCGCAGACTCTTAGTGCACATCACTGTGTCCTATTTATCCTCCTCACTTGACTACTTGCCTTATGCTTTATAGTTTATGACTCAGCTCAAGTTTGGAAAATGAGGAAGAAATATTCTGTGTATGCTTGGGAATAATCTTCAGTGCCATGATATGAAAATTCTGGGCTTTGCCACTGTTACTGATACCCATTATGAAAATAACACAGGCAACTTCTTCACTCCCCAAATATTTACTCCGATATGAAGTTGCTGAGTTTCTAATTCCCTTTGTACACAGGAGGGTCCTGGTAGAATTAGCATAAACCTTACAAGATCATAAAATTATTGAATAATATTTTATAACAACATTAAAGTATCTGGCATGTCTAGATATTATTATCTCCATAAAATGCATATCCTCTGGAACTGTTTTACAGTTAAATAGATTCGGGCTGGTGTTTAAGGGCTTACAGGAAAAATCGCCCTAAGTAACATCTGCAGGATCCAAAACACAAACCTTGAGATACATGATATGAAATGCAAAAATTTAAGATAGAAAAAGATTTTTCTTTAACTTTTTCTGACATTTTGATCAAATCAAACCATAATACTCTGGTGTTTTCCTGTACTGTCCCCTATTAGTAAAAATCAGGATAGAAAACTTATAATGGATTAGTGCTTCTTAAATATAAGTAGATTTTGTCCAAATCTACTTAATATTATGCATTCACTTCACATGAAGACTCCTGGGATATTCTTTGTATGTGTTTACTTCTGAGCTGCCTTGCAATGATCTAGCCCATGTAACTCAATAAGCGCCATTGCTCAAAACCCTGTATTTTTTCTGTATCATTTGGGAAAACATTCTGCTTCTTTCCTCAACTTCATTACTGAGCTGCAGCTTTTATCACATGACTAATCAAAGTTCCTGATCCATAACCAGAAGAGCAACTCAGACAGCAATTGTAAATAGAAGCAGATTTTTCATACTGCTAACAAGGAACAGACAAACAAATGTTCTGTCACAAAAAGAAATATTATGCTTGGAAAACAGATGAGGAAAATTCAACGTACAATTGTTTTTTAGTTTATGGATCACAAGCCTTAAATACTGCATTTTGTTGAACCTATGTGGCACCAATCTGTCATAAAATAAGAAAGTAAGCAACAAAAAGTTGTGTGAGTTAAGAGTTATCTACCCTATATTGGGCAGGATCCAATGTTTATTTTTTATGAAAACACTGTTATAATGTTAATGTTTTTAAAACTGGCATGCAGCTCCAACCATTCCAATTTTCATTACTCTCTGTAAATTTCCCCACACATTACACATAGGCCGGACAAAGAAGTCTACAGTCTGTTTTCCTGTGAATAAAAATACAAGACTAAACACTAAAATCCCCTCAATCTTTGAGATAACAGACAACCTCCCTCTACAAGATACTTTTTACAAATATTGGTCTACTGTTTAGTCCTTGAAGCTGTCTTTGACCATTTTAGCAGTAGAGTAGAGCCAGAAAATGAGCCAGGTATGAGCTAAGTCTCACCAGGCAGCAGCAGCCCTGCTGGTTCCAGGTGATGACTTGATTCCTACTTTGCACGAGCAGTGTGAGGGTGTTTCTGATCTGCTGTGTGACAGCATCTTTTGTGAAGATGTATCATATTTTTACTTTTGCACCGTTTATTCAACATGATTTATTTAACCAAATATTGATCTTTATAACTAGCTGAATATCTGGAGTCTTTTTCTAAATGAAAGGAAACTATTTCCAGTGTTTATAAAAGCAATATCGAATACAAGTACAGAAGTCCTTGCTTGTTTTCCTTTAAATGATGCATAATAGGAAGCAGCCCTGTTGCCATCCCAGTGCCATAACTGCCCTTACTTGTCCTGTCTGTAAAAAATATTGGAGAAATTACAGGAGGACATCACTTTTTCTGTATGACCTGATATTAAGCTTCATTATTTTTCACAATCACAAAAGAAGTCCGTCTTTAAATTCATCCTCTTCTCTGTTCCAAATGGAAAAAGAAGGTCACTGTGTTCTGTGCCTACCAGCCTGCTAGGTTACACCTGAGAAGTTTGGATTCCATTTCCAGGTGTCTAATTTAAGTACAGTGGGACTCCCTGGAAGTCCGAGCAGGGCTGTCTGCCAAAAGCTGCAGCATGACATGCCTGTTGCTGGACTGAATGTCATCACAGCTCCTCTGGTCACTGTCAGCAGAAGGACGTGGAAAAGCTCTCAGGATTCCAAGGAAAACCTGCACAGCTCCCTGCATTATTGTTCCATTACAGTTTAACCCCAGCCAGCAAGCAAGGAACACTCAGCCACTCCTTTACCCTCTTGCAGAGGGATGGGGGAACCACTGCAAGTGTAAAAGTGAAAAAACTCCATGGGTGAAGAGGAGAGAAAGCCCTGATACTGCTCAGCAGTACCTAAAATATCCCTGTGCTAGCAACACTGTTTTCAGCACAAATCCAAAACACAGACAAAATAACTCCATCCCAGCCAAAGCCAGTACAGCAATCCACACTCTCTGCTCCATAAGGGGCAGTGGTGCCAGACAAAGTTTCAGCAGACAAAGCAATTTTCCAAAAGAAGCAAAGCAGAGTGTCCTGCACTTAGCTGCTTTCTGAGGGTGCATAACAAAGCCTCTGTGAAGATTAGCAGATAATATCTGGATATGGCAGATTAATTTTATGGGGTTGGAAAATATCTCATGATTTAACAATTTGCAAATGAGTTGCCATCCTCAGATACCAGTGATGCCCTGAGTTAGAATATCTGGGTTCTTGCTTATAGAGACAGTTGCTTGCAGGTCCTTTAAGAAGCATATGCAAATTCATATTTTGATCAGTCAGATAAGTTATTTGATGTTGGTTTTCTTTAACTAAACTGCTTAGGGCAACTGAACTAGGGGCTGTGGTTGCCTGGGAAAAACCTGACTGCCAACAAGGCCGTCAAGTGTAAACATATTATAAAACACTCCCAAACAAATCAACGCACATTTTGCCTCCTCCTCTTCCTGCTGTCTGTAAAAAGAGTAACTTCTTAATATGTATTGGGACTGAGGAAGAAGGAAATTCTAGAATCTTCGATATTGATCTTGTAATCTCTTTACTCCTATTTACAACACTCAAATAACTTAAGAGATAATGTGCACTAACATTTGTGAGAAAATCTGTACACTACCATTTATAATCCACGTGGAAGTCAGAGGAGTCTAGCTAAACAAAATAACCTCCAAATGAGAAAGAAACTATTACAACATTTGCTGACCTTCACAGCCATAAATCCTGCTTGGTCAGGACCGTGGCTAGTTTGCAATATATCTGTCACATGAAAACTCTACTGTGCAGTTAGTGGCCATTCATGTCCCAGAGCATTACTTCTGTAAAGAATTTTTAGGATTTTATTCTAGACAAATCTAAGATAATGATTTTTTTTAAATAAAATATGGTTCCTCCTCTTTGTTAGAGTAAGGATGTGTCTATTCATGTATATAATTAACTCTCTAACAGAGCTGCTCTCGCTGCCAGATCACATTTACTCTTTCTCAGCTGTCATACAGAGTGGTGAAGTTTATTTTCAACATCACAAGTTTTAAAGCTTTTTTTTTTTTCTTTTAATCTTAGATGAAGACACAAAAGATCCACTCTTTAACACCTTACACGAACACAACAGATGTTAATGTTAATAGATGTTATGTTTATGTCATTTCTCATTTGGCTTACGCATTCCTCATTCTTTACCCTTTGATGGTACAGATGGAATGGGGTCAGTCGAAATCTGTGCCTTGTGCAGTGTCCATTGACAGCACAGAGTGGAAAGTAACCATACCCTAAGTCTCACTTGTAAGACTCAGCAGTGTTATAAGCAGCTTAAATTCAAACAAATCAAATTAAAATTAAAACCCACTCACACTTGAGAAATAAAATAGAATCATCTAATTCAAAATGTGCAAATATTCCTGGGCATATCTTATATTAACACACAAGAAAACTACTTGAAACATATTTTAACTTACTTTCTTTAAAAGCCTTTCACTAAATCTGGGGTCCAGTGCTACACTCAGCACATTTTGATTTGATTGCATGGCCAAGTTCTCATTTTCTCAGTAATGGAACTGAACTTTGTCTCTATAAAAATCTCACTCTGGAGCTTACAGTTTGTCTGCTAAATGGAATATTCCTTGTAGGAAATTTGTGTCCAAGATGATTATTAAGAGGAAATGTTTTATAAAAATGTTGAAGGCTTCCTGCCCACTGTATTTCATCTTGAATAAAAAAAAAAAACAAACCCCAAAAAAAAAAAAAAACCCAAAAAAAACCCCCAAAAAAAAACCAAAAAAAAAAAAAAACAAAAAAAAAACAACAAAACCAAAAAAAAAACCACACCAAAACAACTTTGTTTAAAACTGATAGATGCTTTAGGATATTTTTGTTTATACTTTTTTTACCTCCTCTACCCATATATATCTCTGAAGCATGTACAGACAAGCTGTGGGACTTCTTACAAGTTATTTCATGATGTGCACAGGAGAGAGCAGAGATGTGTCACTCAGATTATGCTGTCCATGCCAGGACAGCACAGCTCCTGCTGGCACATTTTCTCATCAATACAGAGTTTACATTTTCAAAAGTTCCATCAGTGTTGCATCTCAGCATTTGACTATTTAGATGAGTCAGTTGACATTCCAACTCATGTTCCTCTTTATTTACAAGCAGACTTCACCCTGCTCTCTGTCAAGAACTTCCATGTTAAAAAATCTGTCTACCAAAAAATGATAGCAAGCATATAAATTAAAAAAAAAATACAGTCAATCTCTTAATTGGGAATACAATTTCACACAGATGTCATGTTGGTCTCTGTATACTATTTATTAATTTATAAGGTCAAATTCATTATGTTTTGGTCTGCCCTTTATGTCAAATATCTTACTTTACCACATGTAACAAGCAACCATAAAGGTTACAGACCAGGAAACAAAACTTGACAGGACATGGGATAGTCTTTCTCAAATCAAGCTATGAGCTTTTTGTAACACTGCAAATATAAATTGACAAGTGAATTATACTACATAGTATTCCTTTAAAACCAGAAAAAGAGAAAAGCATAAAACACTATAAAGAGAGCGTTTCTAACTGTGGGCCTGGAGAGGATTTCTAAAATGCCTTTTACAGTGAAGAAATAAATATACTGGTTCATCAGTTATTCTCTGCTATTCATCATCATATAAATATGATCTTAACATACTTCTGCGTTTGTATCACAAGTAAGATTGATTACTCAGCCACTGCATTCAGTAATGCCAATGCCAGCTTGGCAGACCCACACACAAATGTGGGTTGGATTCCACACACTTGGGTTCCAACAGAAAACTTCTCCAGCCATTAAGAATGCACAGTGAGTTTTTCATGTCCTCCTGAGCTGTGGGTTTGTGGGGGGTCTTCTAATAATTCATCATGAAAAACAAAACAAAAATAATTAAAAAAAAAAAAAAAGTCCATACGCAACAATTCTTCACAATCAAGATAGAAATAAAAGGCAACTGAGGACAAATGGTACAAAAATGTCATGAACACATCCTAGGAATTACCTGAAAGGAAAATTAATTCTGTGGATATACTGGAAACCATGAACAGCAGTCTATACTGTAAGAAGGAATTTTGGGCACCTAATTTCTTCATTCAAATATTGAGTATTGGCAGGCAGGCAGATATGAGCATACATGGTTCAGGTGCACCTGGAGCCATGCACATTGGCAGCCAGTGAATGCCCAGTTTTCAACCATTGCATCATAAAACAGTTGAAGTATTTGCAAATATCCCAAGTATTAAAAGCAAATAAAGATTGTAACTTGTGGACGTACTCAAAAGAGAAAATCCAGTTGGTCTTCACAAATAAAATAATAATTTTTAAAAATCCCTATTCCAAAGCACACTTTCCTGCATAAGCTAACAAAGTTTGCAATGCATTTTTGGCTCTTTGGAGAGCCTCCAGTGAAATAAACACACAATTGTAAAGTTAAGTCACCAGTCCTGCAGCTGATAATCTGAAATTCTTTGGGAGCAAGCACAAAGGAGTCAAAAGGTCTAGTTGCAATTTTTTTCAGTAGAGGGGAATTGTCACAGAACATCAGAGTGGTTCCTTGAAAAACAGGCTGTAGGCTCCTGCACAGAGGACTGTGTATTCAGAAAGCCTTAAATCAATTTTCTCCATGTTGTGTAACAAACTGTACAAAAAGGTCATAAATTGCGAACATCGTGAGATTATTAATATCCTGAATTAAAGACTTGGTTGAAAAGGTCAAGGTTAGACTGAAAGAAGAGGAACAAATATGTAATGAAGTTTTGCCTCATAGGAAGGAAATGATGGCTTAGAAAGAGGAGCTACTCCTCCTCTCTTGTCCATTCTTAGGATTCTTCAGAATTGACCAAGACATCAAAAGGATGCATTTTTCAATGAGACAGTGAGAAATGAAGTCAATACTGATTCAAGGCTGTTACAGTACATCTCAGGAGTACAAACTGAGCTGCCTGTGATTTAACTTGGCAATCCACCCTGCAGTATTTCTAAAGTGAAAAATGTAGATCATGGATATTTGTTAAAGGAATATGCTGAAATACTCTAGGAAGGAAAGAATTCTGGACAATTATTAAAGTCTTTTTTCACAAGTTCAAAGACAAGGACACACCATTAGCTACTCTGTAAAGTCTTATTATACAAAGTGCACTGAATAATAGGCCAGAAGGTCTTTAAATATTCCTATTTAAAGGCATTTTCAAGAGGCTAAATTTTTTTCTTTATGAAAGACTACAATGTTTTCAAATATATATTGATTGAAATACTATTACTTGAGACAGTGAATCACAAAGAACAATGAATCTGACCAGCAGGTGCTGATATGTGATCTCAGATTGCCACTTAAACACTCACCAGCAGATGACTGCTTTCAGTCTGAAGAACAGGCAAGTATCTTTCTGGAAAAAGACAAAGCGTGCAACACATTTTGTACACTCAGAAAGGCCTTTGAAGCATTTCCTTTTCTTCTAGATATTCTATCTGGTTTTCAGCTGGCACAAGATGAGAGCCAAAAGTTCAGCCTTCTCATACTTGTAGAGCTTCAGAAAGAAGCCTTATAGATTAACATGTTCTTTAAAAGCACATTCATTGTATCATTATAAAAGGTATTTTGACAGGAATATAATTTTAAGTTCAAATAAAATAAACCCTTTTATGACAAACCCCAGGAAATTAATATGGGAAATAGCAGTGAAACCAAGAGCTGTAACAGGGATAATTCTATTTTGTAAAGAAGGTCAAATGAGCGTGTACAGTGACAGTTACTTTCCATGTACAATTTAACAGTTATTTTCTTGCAGAATTCAAAAAAATAATTATGTTACTTAGAGGTAATGGTAAATCCTCAAATTCGACAGATTCTTGTCAGACCAAATCATATACTGAATTATTTTGTATTGCATTATTAAAGATTCCCTGCATTATTTGTTCCTATCTTGCCTCCTGCACACCTGAAATAATCTCTCAGGTACATTTCTGTCCCAAGAAGTACCTGCAGCTCTTCCCAGGGCTCTGCAGAGCTGAGTTTATGAGCAGAGCCTGCTCCGAGAGAGCAGAACAGGACCCAGCCTGTGAACGGTTGCAGCTCAGGAGCTGTGCACTGCTCCCTGCTCCTCCTGCAGCAGGATCCCGCTGCTCCCGAGGCAGCAGCAGCCACCCCTGCAGCCCTGGGGGAGGCTCTGGCCTCAGCACCAGGACATGGGCAGCAGCTGGACGCTGTTTGGGCAGGTGACATTGCTGGGAGAGGCAGGTTCCTTCTCCACAAAAACCATCTCCCCCCCTCTGGCAGCCACTGCCCTTGTCCAACCTCTGCTTTCTTTAAAAACTACACTGCAAGCTAAAATAAAGGTGCACGTTTTAGGCGGCGAGAATTCAGTTTTCAAAGGACTGTGTGTTCTACCCACATGATTAAAGCTGAAAAGGTCACGTGATTGCATTTTGTGTGTTCACTGGAATATTTAAAATTTGTCATTCCCAATAAATGAGACAATACAAAGTGATTCTCTAGCTTCATTGTAGAAATTTCATTTATTTGGTATTTTTTGGTGAGAAATAGGCCACCATTCCATGACTATGAGACCTACACTTTTCCTAAATTCATAGCAGCTTTTGAAAGAAAGATTTTCTGTGAAAGGAGTTAAATGGACTGGATGTTTTCCCTCAATCATGCTCAGTAAATTCCTGCTCTTCCAACATTAAATAAAATTCTGTATTAATGAATTCTGTCTGTAGGTGGCCAATTGCATTCGGTATCACATTCAAAAATTCACAAGCAAACATGGCTCTCCTTTAAACTCTCACCATCTTTTTCTCCTCTAATCCACACATAAGTGATAGCAGCTTTATAATGCAACAAACTAGAGCATGGACTGTTTCTCAGGCTGCTGAACTTACTACTGCTTTTTCCTTATGCCAAACATTAAACACAGACTTATTTTTTCCCCTCTTTCACTCCTCAGGAAGAGTAGAAATCTCATTCTGGAAGACTGCATGCAGGATTTTGGAAGGCTCTTCCACTCTAAGCAGTGAGTCTGAAGCAGAACAGCTGAGAGCTTGCAGTATAGCTGTCTCTTGGCAGTAATCATTTATTCCAGCTGAATGCTAACAGCAATCATTTACTCCGACTGCTAACAATCCTTTCTTGAGTCACAGTGCTGTTATCCTGCTACCTAGTGCCGGCAGCAAAGTCAATACAGTGCTTCTAAAAATAATAATAGCAATAAACCCTGCTTTTCAGAAAAATTACCTGCTGCAAGCTAGTTGAAACTTGGATATCTTGAGAGGTCAGGGAATTCAGTAAGTGGAGGGCCATGAGCTCCCACTCACACAGTTCTGAGCCTGAGCCAATACCCCTGAGTGCTGCTCAGTGACCTCTGTCCCGGGCAAAGCCAGGCATTAAAGCATCACTACTTGATGGACAAAGCTGGCTTCTGACCTGAACATGCCACTGCCTTTTGTTACCTCCTCTGGCTTTTAGGAAGATCTGCTCTCAAGGAGGAGATTTCTCTAAGGTGCATTGAGCTCTGGTGTCTTGTTGGTTGAATCTGAGATCCTTGGAAGTTTTCATGGAGAGGGCTTGGAGCAACCTGGTCGAGTGTTACTGTGAAGTAGATAGAAACACACAGCAACACACACAACAGGGTTTCAGGCAGAGAAGAAGAAAGGAAGTCTCCAGTTTATTGTTGACCTCATATCTATCAGTTTCTGGACAGTGATCAGAGATTGGACAGAGAAGTTACCACCTCTCCATCTCCACTGGTCACTTGAGAAGTCCATCAGGTGAAATATCTTACAAAGGAATGCAAACATGATCCTTGTTTATCTTACAATTCATGAGAACTGACTCCACTATACTAAAACAAATTAGAAGGCTGTTATCTTTGAAAATAAACTAAGTGGAAGGAGTCCCACGGCAGGGGATTTGGAACCTGGTGATTCTAAAGGTCCCTTGCAACCCAATCCATTGTGACCTCAAAGCTTCAGTGTATGCCAGCTGTACTAATGCATCAAATTGGATTTTTTTTCATTTCTTTTACCGTTTTTTCTTCTTTTTTTTTTCCCCAAAAAAATTTTGGCTAGAAACTTTATATTAATTTCTTTTAAGCATAAGTTGATCTGGACAAACACAGGAAATTCTCATGACTAACCATCTCAGAGGATATTATTAGTTTAAATGATGTACTCCATTACCCATTTTTAGTACCAGGTACTTCTAAAAATTCATGAAATGAATATAATAATGAAATATTTCTTAGTCACCATCACTACCCAGTAAAATACAAATTAGAGCCGCAACTGCAAAAAGAGTCAAACAAGCCAATGAAGAAGCAAAGAAATACTTTCACATGGGTAAAGAAGCATTTTACATGAGTGGTTAAGCAGCAGTTTAGCCCGTTTGCAGGTTGAGCCCTGGGTGCTGCAGGGCAGGTGTAATACACATATCAAGGCCTCCTGTATACTCTGGTGCATTAGCAGTAAGCCTTAACTGACTGACTAATTTATGAGGTGCAAAAGGAGTTTTCTGTCAGAAAACAAGTCGTTGTGTTCTGCTCTGCCCCTGTCCAAAGCTCAAACAAAATAGAGCTTCTATTTGCCATACCAGTTAATCTATTTCAGCTACTGCCAGCTATAAAACCTCATTCACATTCTGGAACACCTGAAAGAGAAATACATTTGCCCTCACACCTTTCAAAAACACAGTATGTTCTACAGAGGGTGGTGCATAGCTCATTGCTCTGCTGACCACCCATGAACACTGATATTTGTCAGCATTCCAGGCAGGCAGCCAGCTGTGCCTGGTTCAGGGCTGTTTGGAGCAGATTTGGAATGACATTAAGCAAACAAATTCAGAGCTTCGTAGAACATTAATGATTGTCATAACCAATGGAAAACATTAGCACAGAGAACAAAACAATGGGTTTAAAATGCCCAGAGAGAGAAATTCAACACCAGTTTCCTTTGCAAACTAAATGTGTTTTGAAGATGTATCTTAAAATTGTTGATAAAGTAAGAGGTTTGACAGGGGGCCAAGTTAAGGCACCCTTTTTTCAAGTTGTCTGACTGTGAGCCAGGTAGGAAGCAGCCTGCTTCACAGACAAGGGCTCACTTGCAGGGGTTTTCCCTACAAATTGGAGTTAATGGTCAATAACAGGAATAAGATTTTCACTGTCATGGGTTAATGTAAACAGAGGCCTATATTCTGATTCTGTAAGAAAACATTTCCTTTTCCCTTCCTTCTTGCTGGTTAAAGAACTTGTAAAGCTATAGCTTGTTTAGCAAAATCAGTTTAAAATCAGTTTCCTGAAAAGGGGAAAAAAGAGAATCAGTAAAAAAAGAGGATGAGCTAGAAAAAAAGAACTGTATCGGGTTAATGTAAATACTGCCAGTGTTACTATTAGCAAGCACAATTTTAACTGTAACTGGGGGAAAACCACCCAAACCCCAAAAGTTACAGAGCTGCCGCTTTTATTTTACAAGTTTTTCACTGTTCCTCATTCCTCAATGGTTAAAGAACATATTTTGTCATAAATCACTACAAGAAAATTCAGTGACCTTCACTGGCTAATGTATTGGTATCAGAAAGAGAGGTTGGAGTGTCTGTGTAAAAAGGGTGAGCTTTTGGCAGGGAGAGCTTGTTCACCACCTGCAGTGTTCAGGTTGCAAAAAGGATTTCTCTACAACTTGCTTTGAACTCAATCAAAATGAAAAAACTTTTGTTATTAAATTCAAGTATCAAATTTAATTCCTCTATTTTATTTTCTTAAAGCAGAAGTTGTACCAAGTTGAAAAACGGATAATTGTAAGAAAATTAATTTCAGAGTTTAGACTGTCATCAAAACACAGAGAGAAAGCCACTAGGAGCTCTCAAGAGCAGGGGGTGGTTTTCCTCTGTGTCTAGGAGGTTTAGCATCAGGAACTCCATGGCATAGGGTTGAGTAAAACCTTTATGAAATCAGGCACCCTTCTCTATGCTCTTCCTTATAAATTGTTAAAAAACATGAGTCATTTCCTCATCAATATTAATTTGTCAAGCACAAATTTGCTTCACTATATCTGGTAACCAGGGATCTAAATAGTAAAAGGGTGACAAAGAGATGGTGAGTTGATAAACTAGGTCCTGCCCTCTTCATTTGCATTTCACCAGGCTGACAGGCTACATTTCAACACACTTCTTTATTTAGGTCCTTATGTTTATTTATCACAAGGTTAATTCAGCACGCATTCAAATTAATAAGCATAATTTTGTCAAGGTCAGTAGGTTTTAGACTGCAGCCTAAATGCTCAAGTTCTTGCCATTGTTTTCCTCATTAAAGTCAGAGCTTAAACAGAAGCTCAGTAGATCAGACACTTGAGTCATAACCAATTTCATTCCCCTCTGGGGTGGATTCTCCGCTCTACCCATTGGCTAGCTCTGACTCATTCTGTACTTTTGTCATTCCTATTTTTTTATCTCCTTAAAAACATCACCTTAATGTGACTATTGTTTAGGTGGATGTTTTTAACTCCAAGAGCCACATGAAGATACACATGTGGACCTTGATATTTTTTTAATTTATTGTGCTTTTTTTATGGTTTAAATTTATGTCACTGAGTACTCTGAGCTGCTTCCTACAAGCTCATTTCACCAGGAACATCCAACTCACCAACTACTCTGGTCACATAATAAAGGTTTGGGCTAACAGACAAAATTTGGTCCATTTTTAAAATGCTGCACTGGAAAGGGAGGGTAAATTCCAAGCTAACAACAGTCCTTTCTTCAAACTTAATCTATTTTCCCACCGTAATACAAAGAATTAGTTGAATATATAAGATAACACACAGTAACCCACCCTGAGGGTATGGTACCTGCAGGAGAGCCCACGTTCTTGGTGCATAGCAGTACAAACTCATAAGGAATTTTTATCCATCATCCCCCCAAGAAATCCCAACCAAGTAATGAAAAAATATCCTTTTAACTGGTGCCAGGCAACAATCATTACTGTAGCTTTCATCCTTTGAAAGACATTGTTCTCAGAAATGCTTTGGAGAAAATTAAAATCTACAGTTTGTAAAATTTACCCTCCATTTTATACAGATGCAACTTTTCTTCACCAATTATTTTTCTGGTTCTACTCACAAGTCACCCTGGAAAAAAAAATCTTACCTACCAAATCAGAATCTTTATCTGAATCCACCTATTCTGAGTGACACATCCCAAACTTTGATAGATTGTTTGCCAGTTTTCAAACTTAAATCCACAAAGCATCACAAGATGTGATAGAAATCTCCCATCTTTGTAAAGTTTCAGTAGGTTCTGTCACAGGCCTCTGGCACTAATTCTTTTTTTTTTTTTTTCACCCACATATTTTAGCCTATAAAATGTACTTTGGGTCAAAACTTTTTAATGAGACTTGCTGAACAGATTTTTTTTATTTTCAGATCTCCACTTTCTGGTTTATTTCAAAGAAATTATCTGAGCATTTGTCTGTGACCTCTCTGAGATTTCTTGACGGGTAGAGATGTCAAAAAACAGTGATGCCTCAGTGATGTTTATGACTGCCTGCTCTGCTCCTGTTCAAAACTGAAAACTTCCATTTTTGCTCATACATTGTTTTATCCCTTCTGTTTGGGGCACACACATCACTCCAGTGGAGACACACAGGCAGAGGGAGAGGGGCAGCTGTCTAAATATAATTCAGGCAGTAAAAATCTGAGTGTGGAAGCCATGGGAGCACATAAGCTACTCCTGGAGCACAGGAAAAGGGGCAGATACACCGAGGATGCAGGGGGAGAGAACATATAGTTACTTGTAAGTGCAAGGACATAACAGTCAAAAAGCAAAGTTACAGGGGCCTGAGCTACTTATTACTTGTTCTTGAAATAAGAATTTGTAGGCAAATGGCAACAGTGCCACAGTGCATCACTGCTACCCAACACCACTGAGTGCCCGGGGTTCTGTGTGCTATCCTGTAAGCACCAGCATGAAAAATTCTGGGCTTCTATCATTTCTTCTGAGCAACTGTCTGAACTGTACTGATGCTGTAGTGGGAGAGCACTCCTGGATCACACATCACAAGCCCACACCTGCTGAAAATAATCCCAGTCCCAGCAGTGTGACCACTGCCCATATCAAGGCTCATCAGGCAGCATTTCTCATGCTTCACTGTTTTTCCTAACACAGGTATTCATTAAAAAAATAATGAATTCAAGTGGAAATTAGCTGGTCGCTTCACAACATCTTTGATACAGATGATATGGATATACATGATATAAAGCATTTCTTGCTTCAGAAGAAGAGTTTAAAAAAGGATTATAAAACTTGAGCAGCTGACAAAGCCTGCAAGGACTCTTGGTGCTGCCCTCAGTCCAAGTGGTTTACTCTATCAACCACTGCTAAATTTATGTGACCACCACCCCCCTTTTAATGGATCACTTCTTTGCCTCTAAAATAGCTGACAAGCTTAAATTTTGATCAGGGCAACACCTGAAGTTTAATTTTGGATCTCATCAGTGCACAGCTTATAGGTTATTTTCCCAGTCATACAACTGAGTTCCCCAGAATTATTTTTGTGCAAGCTGTGATAGCCATCACTTTGAATCTCATTATAAAAGCACTGTATTAGTTTTTTTAAAAAGCAATAATTAAAAATGTATAGCTTTATAAGCAATTAATTACAATTAAAGCTTAGGATCAAAGACACCCCAAGCAGAAGTCTTAGAAGTCACAGAACATACTAATTTTCTTTAGATCATATTGCCACTTATAGTATGCAAGCTTGATGACAGCTGCCATCACTCCAAGCCTGCCTACACAGATATGAAAAGGAAGTGCCAGAAATTAAGTTTTCTAACTTAAAGTTTCTCCACCCTCCAGATATTCATATTTATCTCTGAAACCTGTCATTTTTCTGAAAGGTCTTACAATTGATTCTGCTCCTGCCATCTTTATCACAACAAGACAGATTGTAGAGCACAAATTTTTAATAGCTGTCTAGGGATCATTTTCACTGCTCATTTTAGAGTCCTGGTATATTTGCATTTATGGCTGACCAGTTCTATTCAAAAATCCTGTAGACAAGTGCTAGGTCCTTTCTTCCTGTGCAGTGTCAGCAAAACAGAGCAAGTCAACATCATTCTAGTATAACTGAAGATCTTCTAATGATGCAGACTTCCTATTCACAACCTCAGTTCCACCAAAAATATATATCTATACATGTATTAGCTTTTCTTATTAAATGAAAAAGAAAAAAAGAAGTGGACTATTTTTGTCAGCATCTAAACACTAGTTAAAATGTGGCAAATCTTCCAACTTCTCATGTTCAGGTGATGAGCAATCTCAAAAAAAAAAAAAAATATACATTTGTAAATGAGACTGAAAATTATGTCACCCAAACTAGATAAACACAGAAATGTGGCCCTGAAAACAGAGAGATCATTGTTTAAGTGTTTGGCTCAATTCTTTCAGACTCAATTCTTTCAGCAGATTTATTAAAAACTACAGACTTTTCTCTAAAGGAGCTAGACTTCATTTTACAGAAATCACTGAAGTACCATTTAAAATGGTAAAGGCTTTTAGGAGAATTGCCCTGTATTGCATTTGGTATTTAAAAATATTCCACTTTTACATCCTAGTGATCTATAGTTTTTGTTGATGTAGTGGAAGAGATGTCACAAATCTAGGGATGAGTAAGCTTTTCCTTCTTCCACTTGGATTCCCATTTCCTGGCTCAAGCTCCATTTCTTTAGTAAAACCCCACTATTTTTGTAAAAGCTCTGTCAAATTATTAACAATAACAAGTAGACTCGATCTTTTGTCTTCATTTATCTTTACTTACCCTATTAAAAAATGGGACAGAGCATACAGTCTGATATATTTACATAAGTCAGACATTTAAAAGCTTCTCCTGAAAAATAAATAGAAGATAATTGCTTTGTAATTAAACTTAACCTTCCCAATCTTCAAAAGAATTAATTTCAATAAGTTAATAACCAAATAAAAATAATTTTAGTATATATGAGCATGAACTTTACATACATAGATGTTGAAATTTTACAAACAGATGGCTGAATAAACAAATTTAATTCATCTTCATCAAGTTTTTTTTCCTTGAAGATAAATTTGGTCTTTATTACAAACCTGTTATTTTTTATTGGGATGAACGGTACTTTGCTTTTGAATTTAATCTTTGAAATACCTTCCCCATTATTCCTTCATCCACTGGATGACTTAGTTACACCTTATTAGCAGATAATGTTGCACTGGAGTTTGATGCACCTTGTAACTTGCATTTATTACCTGGACTATCTCTCAGAAGGTTACACTTTTATTAAGTTAGCAATTAGTGCAGTATATTATACAGGCTTGTGAGCTGCTCGATTCTTCTTGGTCCTCTGCACTCCGGCATGGTCTGGTTTCCCTCGCAGCCCTTACCTTTCATCCCTCTCATCCCTTAGTCCATCCGCCTTTCCCACGCCTTTCTCCCTGCTTCCATGACCTCTGCTGGTACTTGCCTCATATTGCAGCACCTTGGGCTGGATCCACCTGCATCCCGCAGGACTTAACACATTTCACTCTTCTGTTCTGAAACCCTTGTTAAAGGCTCCCTACACCACACATCTCTCATTCAAATTTCCACTTGTCAAAGTGACAACACTGATGGCAGCTCTCAGTTCTTGGGGATGGTTCTGGATTATCTGCTTACCATCTAATTCTTATGGCATTTTAACCATGTAAGACACACATTTAACTAACCACAAACCCTCCCATCCACAGCATCCTTGCTCTTCCACTGGTGTAAATATTCTGATTTTGGCTTCCTAGCAGGTTTCTGAGGAGGTAGTGATTATGTTCTGATTTCTCACTTGGTACCTCCCCATATCACTTAAAAAACACCAACTTGTGTCATTCATTGAAAGCTCTGAGCATTGCCACAGTAGGGAGCAGCTAATTCTCCATGGTGCTTCACCAGTGGTAAAGCAAACCACTGATTAAAACAAGACACAAAAAGACCACAGAGAAAAAACAGAATAGACAGATATGTTCTATGACCTTGCAGAAGAGTCAAAAGAATTAAAGATTCAGGTTCTAAGACCTTGCCAGAAAATAAAAGGAAGACATTTTGTGATTTCTGGTTTTAAGAAGGACTAGAAAACCCTATATTCCTTTAAATTGTCTATATGCCAGATCAATCATCTTTTTTTCCATAGTCTTAAATAGTGTTACTTATGCAAGAAGTTTTTTCAATGTAACTGATAAGAAAAGCAACTGAGGGTGTACAAGGAGCTGAATGGCACATACAGAAGAAAGAGGAATGACTAGGCAGGGACAAGGGAGAAGAGAGTTGCTGCAGAATGTTAAAATAACATGACAACTCCAGGGATACACAAACGGGCATAATTTGCCCAAAGATCAACTGAGATGGCATAACTCTGTCTTGATAAAGCACAGGAAATTCTTGCAAGGCATTTTTGAAAATGAAATGCTAATCATAGTTCAAATATATTTTTCTCGCTTATTTAAATTTATAAAATCTACTGGTATAAAAACACCTCATATATCAAAAGCTATTGAATAAGATTTAAGGAATACTGAATAAGATTTCAGCAACATGAGGTTCTGTTCTGTTATTAATGTTCTTTAAATTAGCCAATTCCTTTCTTGTACTTTATCCCTGTTTCAAACCTGCCCTTATGATTTCCAGTTGTTTGGTTTTTATATAAATTCCAAGACTTGTGGGAACTGCATCTTCCATGAGGTTGCACCTCACCAGTAAACACAGAAAATTTTTTCAGGAGAACTAAAATTCTGACTTCTAAGAAAATAAAAATGAATTTTTGTTGCAAGGCTACCGATTAGCTCAATGCACAAGCTGTAATTATTCATTCACATGCCCTGTGGATCTCTTAAAACTCACTTCATGTAGACTGTTTCTAAAATCGGTTCAAAGTGACATTGCCTTTTACTATTTAAACTTGATATTGGTGCTACATCTGCCTTGGCACTGGGTGACTCTTCTATCTTAACCACTTAGATTTGGCACTCTTTGAGGTGATATGACACAATAATCAGCAGTTTGAGAATCAAGTATATCAGGTTTAGAGGAAGATGCTAACAATCATTTACTTAAGCAAGAAAAACAATATCATTTGAGCCAATGGTTTAGCAATATTCCACGAGTAGTACATAGAGAATAAGAATATTTTAGTGCCTAGGTTACAGTTTCCTTAACATAAGTGATAGACACACATGGAACAATTGCTGTATGACACAAAGGCTTTGGCATCTGTGCCTCCAGTCAGTGGAAAGGAAAAAAAATGTCTGAGTTATCATGTAACAAGACAACATTAGAAATCACACAAATAGAAGTAACCTAACAATAACCACAGTAAAAATATAAACATTAAGTGTTCAGAAAACTGCTTGAAAACAAATTTCACTTGCTATTCTTGGATTCTGCCTTAAATTAGTCTTTTCTCTTGCTTTAACTCCAACTGCAGAATTTTCTACTCTATTCTTCCATGTACAAACACACACACATCTGCTGTGTGTCTGCTAACATATGGTGTTGCACTAATTAATTGCTAGCGATCAGCCAGGCTCCTATTGCTCATATCAAAGTGAGTACCTCCAGAATTCCACAGTAATGATCATTTCACAGATTCATTGCAGTAGCCACCGTTTGGTCAGAAGGCAGTTTTCCATGAGAGGAATGGTGAATTATGTCACCCCTTAAACCCGGCTCTGTTGTTTTAATATTGCAGGTTCATTGTTACATAGAAGGAAAACATCAGAATAAATTCATGTTAATAAATATTTGGGCATGCCAAAAACACGTCTAGTAGTTCAGGAACTAACTAATGCTGATGAAAGCAGAAGTGTGGAAGGCACTGGGATAATTCAAGTCCAATAAACTTTCAACACAACATTTTAAAAGGGCTGTGGTTTAGTGCTTATGTTGTAATTTTTTCCTACTAAAAAAAGCTATTTAAATGCTCATTAAAAAACTTATTTCTGCATGTCTTTTAGGTACTGTGCAATGTCATTTGGCTCTCCCGTTCTCAGTGTCAAGTGAATTTGGTGGTGACAGAGTAACTCCCTTCAGCTTTTGGTCACGTTCTTCTGGTGAGTTCATCCTACTGTGTTCCAGAGCTCCTTGCCAAGCAGCTAGCTGGGAACTCGTGACAGAGCTCTGATCTCATCCCAGGGCAGTGTGAAGATAGAGCTCTGGAGGCAGCATGGCCCCTTCACACTTTCTCATCCATGGGATTTCCAAATCAAAGCAAACACGAGTAACACCCTGGAGAGGGGAAGAAAGCAACTGTGGACTCTACTCCAGGGACTCAAATGTATAAGTTATGATTCCTAACTTTTTTTTTTTTTTTTTGAGAACATCTCATATATGATTCCTGCTCATGTGTGGAGGCATTCATGGCAATATGAAGAAAATCTAATTTTCTGTGAATTAACCTTATGAGTGATTCTGTGTCTGTACAAGTAGACTAAGAAAAAGTCCATGGACATGCCCAGGGATCTGCCTAGAGCCAACTACTTCATTGTATTCAGCCTTGTTTTAACATGGGACACCGAATAAAACCATAGCTTTATCCAGATTTAATGTAACTTGCGTATAAAATTTTGCAGCTCTCTCTAATGTGCAGAAGGACTTACAGATCACAGGGACCTGTGTGAGACTGAGCAGGCAGCACAGGATGAATCATTCTATATGCAAACATTTCCAACCATTGACAAAGTAGCCAACTGACAAAGAGTCAGGAAAACAAATAGGGGATTTCAGGAGTAAATCAAGAAATACACAGTACTAAAGTCTGTCAAGCCATTATTTGATCTAATAGCACAGACTGGTATGAAATAAAACACTTCAAAGGAAAACAGAGTTTTAATCAGAAAAGAAAAAAATAGCTTGATAAGAAAGATTCTTCCTGGTCACATAATATGTCTATTCCTTGGTTACATAAGTGTGGTATCCCAGACTTAAAGAGCAAGAAACAGTCAGAACCACGGCAATGACATGGTACAGAACTGTGAGAATAGGTGTTGGTGTAAGCCAACCCAGAAACAACTTCTGCATTTTGACCATGACAGCTGATAAAGCAATTGTCTATAGATTTCAGAGTCCAGAACAGCATAAAACTTGCCACTCTCAGGGTCAAACCAGAAAGACTTCCCAAGATGAGAATGAATTCCAAGATCAAATTTCTGAAATTATGTTTTCAAAGGGAAACATATTCTTCCAATAAGAATAACTATTTAATTCTACTATCTGCTCCTCAATGTCTCACTGGCATTGTTATAAGATACAGTTAAATCATAAAAAAGACCTGGCAGCATCTTTTAATATAAAATATTTTGCATTATGCAGAACAGTCTTTGTGTCTGTATCTCATTATGACAAATTCTAGCTAAATATAAACTTTACCACTTGCAATTGAAGGTATTAATAATAGAAGCATTAACATGACTTTAATCATAGCACCAACGTTATAATTATGCATATTTTATGACTAAACAGTTTTCAGAAGAATGATATAATAACCAAAACTATTAATAAAGGAAAGCAGTGAATTACAGACAGGTAGGAGAACTGCCTTTGGAATTAGAACACGGTTACTGAACATAATTGATAAGACACAATAGTCTTAAAGAAGCTTTGAGTTTTGCATTGTTTTTTCTTTTAAATGATGCAAATCCCTTGGCAGCTCAGTAAGGGGATACATAGATAAGAAGTATGACACAAAACTGTCACCACAGGGCTTAAGAACTGAATGGAGGTGCTGCTCAGACTGCAGCAAGGTGAGCTTGCACTTTTCCAAAGATGACATTTCTTTTGAGTCTGACTGAATCACAGACAGCACCTTGGGGAACTTGAAGAGAAAGAAGAAAAAAGAGGAACCCCAGTCTATGAACTAAAGCCTGTTCACTGTGGTAAAACATGGAGTGATTACACGAGGAATGAGAAATGTCCACAATCAGAAGAGCAAGTTCAGGCAAAGAGCAAGTGCCAGTGGACAGCAGTTCTGTCCACACCTGCTGCTTAAAGCCTTGGTGTTGTCCAGCTCAGTGCAAGCTCCTGTTGTAAAACCCTTTTGGGCTAACCCATCATCCTCATTCATCTTCATATTTTGTCACTGGTGTCCTGAACAGCCTGGTTGCTTCCTCTTAGTCTGAACTGGAGGATGAACACTTACACCAATCTTACCAGAATCTGCAAAATGTTGAGCAGTTCTGGGTGATGAGCACCCTGTGTCTAAAGCCTGTTTCCCAGGACTCCAAGGCAGTCATCTCTAAAACAAGCCTGTCTGATTTTGAAAACTTAATATTAGTTCCTAATTCCTAGCTCCACCTATCGCCATCCTATGAAAACCTCTATCTAAAATCCTTCTAGCCTCTGACAAAGAGTGCTACCTTAGCATGGTATGGGCAGCTGACCTGAAATAGGTGACAGCCAAAACTGCACCTTCACTGGAGGCTTGAATTACTGGTTTTTCTATGCAATGTCCCTTCATGACTCTAATTCCCCTTTTCAGAACACCAAGGCTCACACTTTTTCCACTACCAACTCCCATCTAATAATTAGTTTCCTCTCCCTCCTTGCCCTCAGACTCT
This sequence comes from Sitta carolinensis, assembly GCA_032173965.1. Lineage (NCBI taxonomy): Eukaryota > Metazoa > Chordata > Aves > Passeriformes > Sittidae > Sitta > Sitta carolinensis. Next base: position 6,552,547 of record CM063294.1, on the reverse strand, counting down.
CTGAGAAAAACAAGACAATGAAACCTGCAAGGTAACAGGAAACAATATATCAAGCAGATTCAATAAGAAATATGTTTCTTCTTAATTCTCTCTCTGCCCAACACTCATTCATTTCACATTCACTTTCTGTACTTTTTATGCACTGTACAGAAGACACTTGTTTTTAAAAGAACTTATTGCTATTTGCTCACTGACAGTATATAATCAACATCTGCTGTATGACTCAAGGCTGCCCTGCAGAAAGGAGTGCATTTCTATTTGTATACATGGGCTCTATTGATCAGAGCTGCACTTTGTTTACTTGTATTTGCTCTTCTCATTCTCCGTCTTGTCTTTGTAAATGGAAAAAAATTACAAATACATTATCTACTGTAAGAAGAATTGAACCAAGTGTCATAGATGTGGGACCTGCAAGGTATTTGCCACTATATATAAAAAAAAATTCTTATCAAGAAAAAAGATGCAACATTTATTTGTAACAGAAAACGTAGTGAATGAGGTCACAAGGTGTCTTACACTTGCCTAAGCTGACTTTTTCAATTTACCACATAACATCAGAGCAGTATAAAATGGACTTAACATATATTTAGATATGCCTGGGTTTGGAATTACTTTTTGTTGTTGTTTTTGTTTTTTATTTATCTTTTTTAATTAGGAATTTTACATTTTTAGTAGCAGAATGTGATAATAATAATATAGAACTAGATCCAAGTACACACATAGTTGTAACTTCTTTCTACAAAAACAAACCTCTGCAAAACAGTTTGAGACAGAAGAAACAATATTAGCATCGAACAAAAAATTATTACAAAGTCTTTCAGAATTAGGTCACTTTTAAGTGAACTGCGTGTGATATCCCAAGACAGCAAATTTTTTTGGAATTTAAACTGCTGTCGACTTATCTCAGTAAGTATAAATTAAGGAAGACAAGCTGGCAGAGGGTGAGAACTTAATCATATTTTTTAGCTACTGTCAATTGTCAATAAAAACTCATAGCTGAAGCCAAACTTTCAAAAGTTAAGCTTACAGCTGCTATGCCAAGGAAGTGACCTGAATATGCCATCATGATCTTTGCTCTTCCCAGGAGGCCAATAAATGTTATGCCAAGACAAGGAAGGAGACTCTTCTTTCACACAGTAGCTCCCCATAATTAACTTCAGTGGACCCAGAGACACCGAAGGCTTGAACTAAGCTTTCAAAAGTGCCATCACAGCAGCACTAGGGGTCAAAAGTTCTTGGCTAGAAGCTCTGCCTGAAGACTAGAGCAGAGCCAAAGGAAAACCTGTCTGTGAATGATCTTTCTGAAGTGGTTTTAAGAGACTTGTACCAATCTACAGAAAGCACTTCAATACAGTGAAAGTGCTGTTCGGAATCGTGAGCTTATCCATGGCCACAATTATGCTTCTGGTTCTAGTAATTGGTCATTCTGTGCAATTCCTACTGTTCTACTAATGGGGTTGTGTTTGAAGAGAACTAAACATAGCACATACATTATACCATTAGCATTTTATATGAGGCAACTCTGAGGGGATAAAGAAAGTCAAGTTTGCTGAAAGGAAAGCAAACAGAATGGAGGACTTGGGTCTCAACATTTGTTTTTAATATGATTTCCCAATGAACGAAAAGTTTATACAGGTAGCTCCTGTGCTTGTATACTTAGGAATAATGATTTACAAGAATTTGCCTTGGCATATATGACTGCCTAAACATTTTTCTGTTCCACAGATGAAGGGGGTTTAATTACTATGTGTTCCTCAGTTAAGCAAGTGAGAGCAAGTAGATCAGCTGGCTATCTACTCCCTTGTTTCTCACATTCACAATCTAGGGGAAATATCCCGCCAGCATCCTTCTACTTTCTGAGCTCCGAAGTTGTGATTCTAACCTCCTTGTAACTGCAAATGTTCCTTCTCCACCTGACCCATGTCACCATTCTAAGTTCAGTACAAATCTAGCTATGCTATAGACAGTCCCAGTTATGTCAGTCTTTTACTCATAATGATATGAGAATCCATAATACAGGGCTTTGTCTTGAAGTATTCCTTTCTGTCCACCATCAAAACATGGTGCAGTACTTCAACAGAAATTAATTCTTTAGCAAATCCACCTCTGACAAAGGAAAACAAGAACAATTTTCTCCACCATGTTGCATATTGTGGGCAACAAACCCCTTTAAAACTGTCATTTTGGGATGAACTAGTACGTTAGGAATCTAAGTTTGGGGAACTGGTTACATAAACTAATGTAAAATTTGGGTTGAAATCATCTTAAGCTTCATATCATCCATTTTCAGCTATAGATTCAGAAGATAGTATCCCAAACCACTCACCAACTCAGTGTCAAAAATCAGTGAGCCAGAGAAAAGCAATAAAACTAATCATGTCTCTTCCAGGTGACAGCCTGCCAAAGCTTCTTTATTCATATGGTCTTGGCATCTAATGGATTTATGAGCCTCAGAGTTGTCTGAGCATAAAGACTCCAGAACAGAAGCAGAGCAAGAGCTCCAAGTGCCTCTCAGTGCTGGGGAAGCGTGGGCCTGCAGAGCAAGTGCCAGCAGCTGGGCAGGGAGCAGCTACCAGGGAGATGCCATGGTGTGCAGGTGTGGAGCTCCACTGAAGCTCCTGTGGCCACTGAGCAGATCAGGGATTGCCAGGGAAAGGTGCTCCTCGCATTATCAGCCCCTAGACCCGGGACTGAGCTGCTGTGCAGGGTGTGTAAATGAGGAGACCTTCGCTGTGTGTCCTTGTGTGCAAAACATTGGCACACTAAGGTTGAGATTTGAATCCAGCTGGGCCTGGGCACACCAAGACCTCAGCAGCCAAGCTGGGACCAGGTGCAGAATCTGTCAAACTCAGCTCTACCAGAGTGAGAGAATCCCTGGGTGAAAGGTACACTGAATTCTCTGGCAGCAAGGATGAATGGAAACTAGTTTAGTCAGAGAAACTGAGTTGTTACAGGAGATTTTACTGGTATGAATCACCCAGAACAATTTAAACACATTTCTACAGAGAGCAGGAACCCCACTGGGATTACCTTCTCAGGTGGACATCACACAGATGTAACACCTTGGGCAAGCAGGCTAAAAGCACTCTCTGCTGTTGAAGCCTCTGGAGGTTTTTGCATCTGGGTGCTCAATGGGCCATATTGACCTGCAGCTACCCCACGATAGCTCCAGAGAAAATCTGAAGGAACATGACTCTGGGGACAGCACTGGCTCTCCAAGTGGCTGAGCAAATACCAAAGCTGTCAGTTACTACTTGGGCACCCCCCTGGGAAAAAGCAGGCATAGGGAAGACCAAGTCAGCCTAATTGTCCTCACTACATGAAGAGAAACTGAACAAGCCCCTCTGATGTCCAAGCCATTACACTAGTTCATCAATCCTCTCAGATTTTAAGTTAGCCATGTAAGCTACAGTAAAACAGGAAGTTATATAGCATGGGCAATTAACCTTCAGAAAAGATCTTTACATGGCCCACTTGACAATTCCATCTTCGTTTTGCCAAAGGTTAAATATGTAGTTAGAAATTAATCCATCTCTTTTTTAGTTCAGATCTAGGCAGAAAAGTCAGATTGACACAAGTGAACAGAATATTCTGTGTTCAGCCTGTGCTGCAAAGATTGTGCTTTGCTGGCAAAATTGTCCAGTCATTGCTACAGGAGGAGAAGACAAGCAAAAATAATTCCTCAATGCTGGTTGAGTCCTACAGAATTCACTAAATCTGAAATCTTACTTGCCCAGTAATATTTGTGAAACCATCTGTGCATCCTGTTACAACTATACATTTTAGTTCAAAACATTTTGGATTCCCTTTCTCTCATAAAAGAAAACACTCCAGTTTGCCATCCCCATGCTTTAATGCACAAAGAAAATTTAGTGCATGATTGCCTAGAGTCACAGAAAGAAAATCCTCATGGACTTTTCCTATACACACAAGCTTGATGTTGAAAGAATGGAATCTTTTCTATTACACTGTGCTTATATTTCCCTCTTCTGAATTTTAACATCCCCTAAGACCTTTTCTTTCCTCTTTCCTCACATCAATTATAACACTTAAAAGAAACATCTAGCAAGCAAAACGAGAATGAAATGTCAGAGGTCTGATAACACTGAAATACTGTCTTAGTGTTTTGTATTACAGCCATTAAACAATGGCTTCTCTGAACAGAAAAGGCACTTGGAGCCTGTGAGCAAACAGCTTACAGCAAGATCACTTCCATCTTAAGAGGTTCCTTACACATTTTTCGGTTAAATATTTTGTGTGGAAAATTAACAAAATACTTATGAGACAAGTACTTTCTTAGAAAAACTTATTTGTGACTATTCTAAGAGCTCTGACAACCTGAGTCCAGTATATGACAAATGGTTTTGGACAAGGTAGAGTTGTGGGGAGGAAGGAAGAATGACACAGAAAATGTTATGCCCATTTTCAGAAGGAGAACTGTGATTTTTCCATTTACAGAGGACAGTCATGTCTATTCTTGACTAAGAATGCATAAAAACTTGCATAAAATCTTCTAATGTAATATACTGGGGGGAAACAACCACTAAAACATTGAAACACTCCCTCTCCCCAGAAAAACTAAACAATGAAATCTCAATTCTCCCTGAATCAAAGATACCTTGAATTAGGATAGCCACAGCAGAAGGGTAAGATCATTAAGGAAAAGAAAGACCAGGCACAGGAAAATAGTTGAATTTGCTTACAAGTGCCTGCTTTGCTACAGAAGTCTTCATCCAAAAAAGCCAGCCTGTTGTTTAGGCCACCATGGTGACAAGCCATCCTTAGCTCTGCAGGGCCATAAAAAGGGCAGTGGAGAAGCAGGACAGGCCACCCGTGCTGCTTCAGTTATGTCATACAGTGCACAGACTTAAAGTCCAAGTTATCAATATTAAACCAATTTTCATTTTAAGACAAGGAAAGAGATTGTGGTCATTAAATTTTAATGGCTGAAGCTTCACCCTACTCAGTGAGGATTTGATTTCACTGTCAATGGAGATTCACAGAGCCAGTAGCTGCAGTGTAATTAAAATCCCATCATAATCAATTCTGTATCCTCGGTGAGGGGTCATCTCAGCTCCCCATGCTCCATGAGATAGTCAACTGCTCCTTGGGAACACTTTTAAAGCAAAAATATAAGCATCATGTTTTCAAGGTCAGGCACGAAAACATCAACAGTATTTGTACCAGTTTAAAAAGGTGTCCTGTAACAGCATGTTAAATTTTAACTGATGATGTTTATCAAGCACGGGGAATTGTAGCAGGGGCTTGGATGAAAGGAGTAGGAGAGGAAAAAGTTGAGCTGGGAAAATTGGAAGGAAGATGAACATCTGGGATTTTGCTGCAGAAGCTCAGAAGTTCATCAAGAGATTTTAGTTGCAAGCTAAGGGCAGCTGTTTCTTATCCTCAAGGTATACACTATTATGCACTTGAATTTTATGCTTCTTTCAAGCACTAAAATAAAACAGTTTCTAGTTTAACTGCAGTGTTATTCTAAGGAAAGGAACGCCTATGGCCCTGTCATTCGTGACCTTTAGCAGCTATCAGATGATAATGACTTCTGCCTGCTTGCTTTGGCTAAATTCACTTTCAGGCCTGTAATAAGAAGTCAGAACTACAATAATGCTTCATTATGCCACATAACATGTGCAATTTTCTTATGCTTTCTGAAGAAAACTGAATTCAGAATGGAATTTGCCAAAAGAAATATCAAGAACTTAAAAGTCAACAGACATCAGAAAAGGGCACTTGCTTCTTGGCAGTGGATGGAATATGACCTTTGAATTTATTCACATTTGAAAACTCCCTTCCCTTTTTTATTTTAATGGCACAAATGTAAAAAATATTTTAAGAAACTGACAGTGGTACTTTCTCCATTTCATTACTGTTGCTTAATTCCAGAGTCTGATAAATTCTATATTCCCACAAGGCTGTGTAAGAGTCTGAGGTTGCAAAATTCCTCTAAGAAAGGGAGTTACAAACCCCATAATTCCAACCTTTGCAACCACTTCATGTGGATTATTTATTGCACATTATAAGATATCCTCAATGAATACACATTTCCACTTATCAAAGATACATCTAGACCTCACAAGAGAGAGCCTTATCTAAAAATTCCCAGAATTAGTGCCAATATTTTGAAAACAGTCTGAGAAATCTTCTGGTAGATTCTGTCTAGAATTCTAAAACTCTTAAAAACTTTCTTAAACAGGAGTTGAAGGCTTCAGTTCTTCCCTGCCTTAGGAATAAAAGAATAACCAAGCAAATACACATGATAAGTAATTTCTTATCTATTAAAAGGCTGTTTTGTTCCCTAAACTTTGGCAATGTCCAGTGCTGCATAATGTACAAAAAAAGTGAAACAGGACACCCTTGGAAAGCATCCAATTGAGAGAAAATTATACCTTGCAAACATCTTTAAGACAAGGTACCAATAAGAATGCAGGTCCCTTTTTCCTACTTCTCCTCGTTTCAGTTAAAAAAATAATAATAAAGCAACAGAAAAAAATCTCCACGTGCACACTGTAGACTTCAGATCCTGATCCAAATGAAATAAATGTTCAGCAATTCTAATAAATTATTCAAGTTATGTTTTCCTTAAAATATATTCCCTGCAGACTTTAATGAATAGATTAAAATTTCTAACTGTGATGTGATATTTTCTCCTAGTAGCTTTGAGAAGTAGGTCAAACTAATTTGAGGGTGAGGGGTGGGAAGAAAATATTTTTAAAGCTTTGCTAAAGATTTTGGTCTCATTTAAAGCATTTACAGCTATCTACCTGAGTAGCAAATGTAATTTGATATATAACAGAAAAAAAAACTTTTGTGCAACACATGATTCCAGAAAACTCATATAAAAACTGATCCATTAACTGTGCCCAAAATTTCTACAATATTAATTTAAATTGTCCTTCTGTTTCTATCTGTTGAGCACCTTTTTTAAAGTCTGCTAGGCTGAAATTTTCAGTTTCTTCCACCAGAGCAATCTTTACTCTTTATAGCTAGTAGCATTAGAGTTGCCAGAAAGATCACAGTGACACGACACCCTTTAAAGATAAATTACCTTGTGTTATACCAATAAATGTTTATACTCTCTAAATGGAAATTGACTTTCTGAATAAAAGCATATAACCTTAATAACCTCCTAGATATCACCATGATTTGTAGAAAAGAAATGGGTCTGGTCAGAGGTAATAGACATTCATAAGCAGGGCACGAGTAAGTATGATAGAAGTAATGAAAGAGGTTAATATTCAGCAGTGGCTTCGTGACCAAGGTAATGACTCCTGGTGTAATAAATGCAGTAAAATAAAGCAGAGTATCAGCAGAGTCTTTTTTGAGACCATACAGCTGGATTCTGCTCTGGTTTCAAAATATCTCTTTATAGATTATGCACAAAGAAAGGGAAATTTACACTGGTTGGTCCCACTGTGCTAACTGAAATACTGAAGTTACAGTAATAAATCTGCAGTAGTAATTCCAACCAAGATAATAGCTTTTTAACTATCTTGAGAACTCTCTGGAAGAAAGAAGAAAGTAATGTCCTGTTATCAAAACTGGAACACAAGTAATACAACAACAACAGTAATTTTTGTAATTGTTTGTGTTCAAACTGATCAGGTTGCTCCATTGAGCCGCACTGGACCACATTCATCTTCTGCTCACTGAACCTTGCCATGCCTCATCTGCCAGTCAAACACAGTTTCCCAAGCTCCAAAATAAGCAGTGCAAAGTGGAAGACAGAGTATATTGGTATTCTGTGTGCACAGCTTCCCAGTCCAAAGGAGGGGCTGCCTTAGTCCTTATTTTAGCAGCTAAAAATATGTTCTGTCATATGAAACTGAATTTCTTTAAAATATCGGGCTTCCCAAGGAAGGTATTGAAGAATCATATAAATTTAAGGCATTTTTCCTTCCTTAGTGAATGCAGCAAATAGGCCAGTTCTTTCACAACCATTACCACATTATGTGTTAACTGTTAACAGTGGAAACCAGCATATGTTCATTCTGTTCCCTCTGCAACTTCCAATCAAACATGACCACACTTACAAAGATTAGTTATTCTTGATAATACTATGTGGCAAAGCACCATTTGATCTTGACTCATTTCATACATAAATAAAGAGCACCAGCCCTTCTGTCTTAGTGAGAAAACTACCAAAATTATGCAAGACTATTTCCTTACCATGGCCCCTGACTCAGCAAGCACAATAACTAAATACTTTGACCTCCTCAAATGAACTAACCTGTTACTATGACTAGAGCCTGTGAATATCTTGAAGTTACCTGCATGCATCATGCCTAATTATATCTTACTACAACAAAACTGTTTTAAAGCCAACCTTTTCCTAAATCCATATGTATGTGAACTGTCATACACTCAGATGTGATACAAATGGTATCCAAGTCAACCTTTCCAAGGAAAGATACATATTTTCATTGTTCAAGTAGCTTTGTTTGTAGATCAATCAGACAGGAACCCCATATGTGACAGGAGGGAGGGAAGCTGTACCAGACAGAACCCAACAGGCAGGACATAAATTCAGGGTGCCATTGAATCAACTGCAGTCAGTAGGGACCTAAGAGTGAGTTTGTATTAAATAGAAAGACAGCTCAGAAAAAGGAATGCAAAAGAGACTATTTCCTTACAAGTTGGTATCTATTTTGTAGATAACAAGCTCAAGAACAGGGCTTTAGAAATAAGCAAATCCAACCCAGAAGAGCTGTGTGAAACATCTTTATAGTTAGCTTAATTTGACAATCAGGTAATGGAAGAGAACCAATAAAAAAACTTAAAGTAAAAGCTACAAGCGGCCATAAAGCTCTAAGCATTTGTTTATTCCTCTGCATTACAGTCTCTAAACACAATTGCTTCTGTAAGTTTTTCACTGGAGTAAAATAAATCCATTTTCACTTTTACTTTGAAGGCTGCTTTGACTTAAATGTTATTCACAGCAGTTAAACTGTAGTCATTCTGTTCTCTAGAGAGCAATGCTAAACAGAGGCATCACATAATCTTCATGGGGTACCAAACATCAGCTACAAAACTGAGGATCTTGGACAGTCCCACATGAAATGAATCTTACTTTTAGGTATTGCTAACATAGAGGATGAGTCTAGAACACACATTACTCCTTGAGAAGATTATTTTTGGTCTGTGGCAAGAAATTCACAAGCTGGCCCTGTACCTCTGAAACCCCCTGAAATTTTTCCTAATTTGATTCAATTATTTCACCGTGAGATCATTCCATTGTCTCATTCTACACTACTACTGGCATGACGCTGAAATATCCATTGTTTGATACAGCACAACTTTCTAGGCTGTTTTACCACCAGCCTGTAAGAGAAGAAAGACAGAAAAAAGGCCTCATCCACCTTGTAGATAAAGGCAAAACCAAGAGCACACTCCCACATCAATCCCATTGGCCAGAAAAGTTCTGTATCACCAGATCATGCTTCCTCTCTATCTAGATGATAACCTTCCTCAATGAATCTTTGTTATTACATCATTAACCTCTTTGTCTGAATTGTGTCTTCATTTTAGTTTGCTTCCTAGGATTTTAGTTCATTTCATAATTCTATCCAGTTAGGTTACTTTCCAAGCAAGGAGTGTTTTTATACCATATTTAAATCCTTATTGAAGCTGAAGGGTGACTTCTCATGCAGATGCATTAAGTCCTTTAACTTAACTGGTTGTTTTGAAACACCCTCTGCTTAACTTTCACACCACACTAGTCACATTTTCATTTCTCATTTCAGTAAATTTAAATACACAAGAGCAAAACACAAATGAGAATTCTTTGTATTCAACTGACTTCAGCAAAAGTTGTGTGCATTTTCCATGTGAGTTGTTCCCTAATCTCTATCAAACTGTACACAGAATAAATAGCAGACAGTAATGTCTTTTGCACACAATAAAATACAAGACGATGGAAATGGCTTTGGGAAAAAAAAAACCAACAAGAATCAAAGATACAAAAAGCCTCTCTAAAATAAAAACAGTCAATGAGAATAATATTTATAGAGTTACAAAAAATATTAGAGTAAATTAGTCTAATTTTAAGTCTAAGCTAATAAAAGGGCCTTAAAACTTCCTTATGTCATTTTTACATAAACTACAGGGTTTCTAGATAAAAGCAAGTCCTCATGTGAAAATATCTAACAACAAATAATTTACTATGACAACTCACAAATTTGTCCTCAGATGAGCTTCATATTCTGTTTAAGATATTCCTCTTCCTAGTCTGAATTGCACAGGACCCAGTTGGAAGAGACCTCAGGAGGTCTCCAGTCCAACCCCCTCCTCAAAGCAGGGGCAGAGCTCAGCCAAGGTCACTGGGGCTTTATTAGCTGAGTGCCCTCTAAAGGAAAACCATCTCCTCCTAACCTGGTCAGAACTTTATTTTATATATGTCACTAGATGTGAAGATTCCATTAATGAAAGTCAAATTTGTCAAAAGAACATCTCTCCACCTCTGCCACCCCAAAATTATCACTGCTTTAAAACTGGGTTTTGGCCTAGGACCAGACTGAACATCCCACTCTGTTGGAAAGATATTCGGAGTTATTTGGCTTCAGAAAAGCTTTGGTGGAACGAAAGCTGAAGCACTAGTGGGGAAGACCTACTGCTCTAAACCCAAGAGATTTGGAAATCTTAGTGCCTTGCTATAAATGTGCACAGGCACGTGCTATGATCCATGCAACTGTCCCACTGCATTTGTGCCCTTTCTCTTTGCATATTAATTTCACAAGTCTCAAATGTCTCCTCAACCCTTGGCCCAGTCTCACAGATGAAAACAGGCATTGCTTTCTCCCTGCATTCTCTATCCAGCCCAGATAAGCAAAGAGTCTTTTCTTCAATCTTCTCCTTTTCTCATGTTACTTTTCCTTACCTAGGAGTAAGCTATTTTTCTGCTAAGGAACTTGACTGTGAAGACTTCCCTACCTGTTTATCAGGAATGTCACAAGTTCCTTCTTTGATGACAATTTATGACCTAATAAGAAGCTAGTTTTAGTTATTTACTAGTAGGTTACACCTAAGGAATGAAGTCCTGGTCACTGTCAAGGGGCTATATGACAATTTCTAATATCCTGCAGCTTCCTCTGTACAACAGCAACACAGTGAACATCAACCCATTTTGCCTGTAGCCAAGAACTGACCCAGTTGAAGAATAAATTGAAATTCTATTTACTGCAGAATATCTTTTCTCAAATGAAAGCTTACTAACTGTAAATCAACCCAGGACAATTAGTTTTATAAATCAAGGGCAAAACATCACCAGTTACCCTATGCACCTACCTTAGGTACACCACACAAAATTATTCTATGTAATAGCTTCACAAATTAAAGAACAATTAGGCACATCAAATCAAATAAAGACTGCTAACACAGTTTTCCATCTTGATATGAGAAACATTAAGTTTTGAGTAACACTTCAAATATTTTTTCCCAACCCAGATGACAATCTGGGTCAAGCTGAAACTCCATGTTCTGTAGTTATTTATAAACAGTGTCCACCTAAAGGAGCAAGGTAATAAAAGGCAGCATCCTCAGGACCTTCCAGCACATGAATGTACTTTCTGTGAACTCATCATTTCCAGTTCATGTCACAAGCTGATTACCACACAGAGCACTGCAGATGGGATTACACCATATGCACACACTGACTGCTCATGACCTGAGAAAGACTTTGACAAGTCTTATAATTAAAAAATGAATGAAAAATTCAAAGAATTATACACAAATACCACAGCCAGAATTGTAAAGACTGGCCCCAGAGTGAGACTGGCAGATCTGTTTACATCAATGACATTCTATCAGACTCTGCTAAGTACATATATTTCTCAACCCACTATGACTTCTTTCCTCTGAGGTCTGCTGTTCTTCAGAAGTCTTCACCTCTTCATCAGAAAAACCACTTGATTTGTGTTTTGGTCAGAAATGTGGATCAGGTTCCACTAATGAAACACAAGAAAATACTGCAGGTACCACCTGGCTTAGCTTTGGAGCTACTGAGAATTGTCAAAGCAGCTACAGGACCAACTTGAGCCTACAGTTCCCCTTTCAGCCTTCACAGTGATCAGGCCAGGCAAAATCTAGACAACCTGTTTGCACACAGAGCATTATTAATAGCACAAATAAACAGCAAATTCTTTAATTTAAAAGTGATATTAAAGGATGAAGTCATAAAAATACAACCATCTTGAATACTACAACAGGAAAGCCCGTTAACTCAAGCTATGACCTAAATTTCTTCTACAAGGTAGAAACAAAGAAGCAAAGAGAGCTGCAGGCTGGCAGTTCAGTCCCACTCTTAAATAAAACTCTGATAAGGAAAATGAGGAGAACATGTAAGAGACAGAAGATCATCCAATCTACAAAATATAAATGAATACACGTTGGTTATAAGATTAATAAAAGGCTTTGAAGCAGTCAAAAAAAGATAGATATTTTGGAATATTATTCACACAACATAAGGAGAAAACTAATTTGTAGCCTTTATAAAGTATTAAGGAGTTGATATAAATTAACTAGGAAATCCTAAGTTCTGATCAGAAATGGCTAAAATTCTTGCAGTAGAAAGTGCAACTGCTGCATACAAGGGATTCAGCAAAAGTCAAAGTCCTGTGCTGGCAAACTGCAGTTTGTTACAATCAGGAATTCTTTCTAGTCATGATTAAGTAAAGTGAACTAGATTAAGGGAAGTAGCTCTAACATTAATTGTTCTTAAATCTTAGGTGCCTGCATTTTTACTAACTTTTAAAATAAACGTAAACTTTAACTCAAACGACTTTTAGCACTTCTTTTAGTTGCAAGTAAGTAAATTTGTGTTAAAAAGTACTGCTGATTTCCACAAAATCTTTTTGCCTATCTAGAGCCTGGAATGCTGCTACTGCTTTCCCTGCTAAACCAACAGGATCAAAGAAATTTCAGTCTTCAAAGTAGCCTTGAACTTTATAAGTACCATGTAAAGCTTTGCCTTTCTCTAGGCACTCTGTTCATGCTGGTCTCTCTATAAAATAGGTTTTGCTCACTTTCTGGGGGTTTGGAATAGAGTAATGTCTTTTCTTAAAATCATAATTTACGCTTGGTTTGATTTTTCCAGTTATTTCTGTGTATCACACGATTCTTTGTCATAAACTTGTTCAAAACAATTTTAACACATTTGATTTCTGAGAAATACTACACTAATAGAAAGCAAGAACATTCATATTAAGGTGTGAGACCACTGATAAAAAAAACTGGATCAGTTTCCACTAAACTCCACTGTGCAGCATTAAAAAAAAAAAAAAAAAAAACATGTAAGGCAGTTCCACTGAAAAAAGAATTAGACCAAAAATTCAGATCTGAATTGTTATCAAACTTTTAATTGAACTTTTATGAACTTTAAAAGGTTCAAATCCCAGATTTACATAAATTATCAATTCCTAATTTAAAAAGCCCCTTCCATATACACTTAAAATTTCTGCTGCTTCCAGCTGAGGGTGTAAGATCTACTGTCATTTTAAGCCAAAGGTCACAATGAAATGAAAGAATAATGTTAGGGTACTGTTTCACTGCCATTATTCATTGTAGGACCAATATTCTTATCCTGGTTTAACTAATCAGTGCTTTCATTTGAATATGTCCTGCATGCGAGATCCTGCAGCAAATGCCAGTGCAGGTTTCTCCACAGTCTAAATGAACACTGCAGATTAAATGTTTATTGGTGCTCCTGACTGTATCTCTGAAATTTCTGCTTTGTAAAATTTGTTTATCATACTAACAACATACATATATATACTGATATATGATCAATTAATATTGCAGATTGATGTTGTCTGAAGGACTGACAAAGAGCAAGCCTGGGCTTGTTTTTTTTGACTGCAGCCCTTATCAAAACTCTGAGATGAGAAGTTCTGTAAAGTACCTATAAGTTGAGAAAGGCCTTCACAAGGATAATAAAATAACTTCTTTTCTTGCTCCACCTTTATTTTGTGCCCCATCATGAGATAGTCCTGTAATAAATAGTCGTCCATTTAAGAAGAGCTGACCTTACTAGACTTGCTAAAATTTTGTGCTGGAGATTAAGCAGTCAGGGTCAACCAGAATACTGAGATACAATAGCACAGCTATTGCTGAGTCACAGGATAATAATACAATTAAACAGGGTGGATTTCTTTGCCAATGGCAGAGGAAAAAAATACCTGTTCTCTAATATCCATGGATGAGAAAATCAGCAAAACAGAAAATCCTTTCTACAATCTTGGTGCAAGAGTCTACTGTGACCCCTGGTTTGTACTCTTGGGGGCTCACAATTCCTTGGTAAACTGAAGAGTTTTGATATGAGCCTAATAGGAAAAAAAAAAAGAAAAAAGCCAAAATGCAAGCTGGCATGCATCTAAATTCTTCTTTTTGGGTTTTTCTCTGATGCTCTGTATGTACCTCTCATACATACTGCAGCAAGGCCCCAGCAGGACTGGGCTGTAGTGCTGATGTGCATGTTAATAGAACAGCATTGCTCAACAGCAATTACCTTGGTCCAGCAGCCTGCATTTTACAGGGTTCAAAGGGACAAGGGGAATACCAGGGGAACGACAAAATAAAAGGTGACTACATGGATATGCCTGTGTATGTCAGAAACTTCATGTTTCCACTTGTAAATAGGTTCATGTTACTTCAAAGCATGAACCCAGGAGAGTCAAATCTTGAGTACTCAATTCTCCTTTTCAATGGTGGTTAAGAAGTCAGAAATGACAATTTGGTGATGTGGATAGTTAATTTGCCTAGAGCACTTTATGAATATTAATCCTGACACTTATTACAGAGACACTGTACAACTGAATAACAAAGGATAGAGAGACAGCATGTTTAAAAGCAAACCCAGAGACAAAAAGACTAGACCCTTGAGATGGAACTTCATTTCTGTTACCAGCATTGACTGGAAGGACTGTAAGTATTTGTGTATCCCAAGCATTGTTTGGCTCTAGTGTCTAACTGAAGTAATCAGACTCTTTAGTGTGCCTATGAACATCTCCAGGTTGTTACTCTATTAGTGTCTATGAAATTAGTGTAATAAGTGACAAAGGGTTATTTCAGCACCTGTCAAGCACTTGATTCATAACATCACAATAGCAGTAATTATGGGTATGGAATGGTGTATGCAAAGAAAAGTAGCATGAAGTGCACCAAGAAAGCAATCTTCAGTATATACAGTTAAATATTACAACTGCACTAAGATCAGCTGCAAAAACATCAGCTGGCAAAGCAGACATCTCTATATTACTAATGAGACAGTGCAATTCTTTATAACATGTTTGTTTCAAAGAAAATACCTCGTTTGTTTTTAATTAGTCTCAGAAGGAGGTTTCATTGAATAGGAGGTGCTCAAATGACAAGAGGAAACAGAAGACTCAGCAAAGTGAAGTGAACTAGAACCAGAGGAGGAGAAGCTGAGTGTCTACTGGACAGGCTTGCCAATATCCCAGCAATCAATGTCACTTAGAGTAGAGGCATGCAGCAAGTGTCTCATTATATTAAGGCAACTGCTACCTCCGAAGAAGTTGCTGATGTAAGGTCTGTGCATAAAGAAGTTCTAGCAATGGCTGTAGGGGGTTCTGTTTGTTTTCTTTCAAAAGACAAATTAGAGTTCATTCCACAATGGGTAAAGTTAAAAACATGTCACAATTCATTAATGAAAGAATGGGACCCCATTCTTTCAATGGCAGCAGCTCCTTGGGTTTGGTACTTTGAGGAAAGGAGAGGGTGAATAATAACTATAGAACCACTAATCATGCCTTAATTATGAAGAATTTAGCACATTATAGGCAAGAAAATGAATTAGGAAAATAAGTTTTAAAGGTGTTGAAAAGCATATTCTAAGATTTCTTTTTAGCAGGATGAGTGTTTTAGGCTGACTCCAAATTCTAAAACAGAAATTGTTACTAATGCTGACTAATAAGAACTAAAGAAAAAATTGTTTAGGCACTAGCCTATTTTGTCAAATTTGAATGAACAAAGGAACTTTTATGCATAAAACAAGTTAGAGACCAGGCAAAAAAAAAAAAACTTCTATCAAATATTTAAATAAACCAGAGCAATAAGTGTACAAGGACAGGACAGTATATAATTGCATATGACTGGATTTTTTCAGAGCTTTTTGCCCTGCAAATAAGAACAGCAGAACTGTCATGTTTACCTCCACAGAGAAAAGAAGTGAATGACTCCAAATTAAATAAGCAGCTATCAGAGGAGTATTGTTTGACACTGTCTGCAGGGCTCTTGATAGCAATCAGTGAAGCTTAGCTTTGCTATCATCCTTTTCATGAGATTCAACTCTTTTCTGACAACCTCAAGGTGATAATGATGCTAATTTACTTGTCTTTTAAAAAAAAAAACTTACAATTATGTTTTTTTCCTCTGAAATCCATAAGAAAGATGCTGTGGAGTGAAAAGGTGAAAAATATCTAAGGACAAAAATGCAGGGTGCCAGGAATCAGTATCAGGACCTCAGAGAAAAAAATGACAAATACTTCCCTAAACCAAACAGTTGCCACTAATAACAGTCAGGACCAAAAAACGTAACATCTTTAGACACAACAAAAAAGAAACCATTTGGATTCAGGAACTCAGTATTGGAGAAAAAAAAAATGGTTTTGGTAATTAACTACTGGAAAAGTGAGCATCAGTCCGATCCACTGTTTTGCTCTTAAGATGGGAGCCATCACCATTTTAACAGCTTTTAACACCCTTTCTTTGTTTCTAACAACCAAGAAAGTGGGAACACCCTGTAATCCAACAACACTTGCATATAGAAATCCATCATTAAACAAGTTAGGCATGTTTTTCCTTCAACTGTTTCCTTTTACATTCCAGTAGCACAAAGGCCACTATTGACTACTCCATTAAATGACCCTGGGCAGTTTGCTGGATTTAGTTGATATCTGATTTAGTTCATTAATTTGGTTTGAGTTTTGACAGAAAGGGGACCTTTTGTGTCCGTTACAACAAATTTAACAGCAGTTGCTAGTTTCAGTCGAGACACTACTCCCCCTGTAGAAACACACTCAGCATGTGGACACTGCAAGGCACATGGAAGCAGGCAAGAACGTGTGGCCAATGTAAATATTCATAATCAGCACAAACCTTAACATGTGCAAATGCATATTTGCTTTGCCAGTATTCAAACCTGTAAGCGCAGAAACTCATCTCCTAATGAGTGCTCATAAGGTACAAAAAACTCACCCAGCCCAGGCAGGAGATCCTCAGATTAATAAATTAGAATAGCCAGGACACTGCAAAAACAGGTACACCTTTATGCCACCTAAATCATTAAAAGCCTCTGTTTTTGTAAGTAACTTCTAGCCCAGCTTTAAAAACCCATATCATATTTCTTTTTTTATTCATTGTTCAGTTCAGTTTAACTGATGCTTTGCTGAGCTATGTAGGTCACTTCCATGTACTTTGAAGCACTTTACAAACACAGCAGCAAGCTGTAGCTCTTCTAAATGTTCTCCCTCATCTTGGTGGTAATACAGTCCATTTGAGGGGCTTGACAATCAATGCACTTGTAACATTTAAACTAGAAAAGAAAGAAGTTTGATTTAGACTGATAAAATATTCATATTGAGTCATACCTTGTAAGGCTCCAGAAGTTAAAGGCAGTGTGTTTGCCAAGATGGGATAGCAGCTGTATCAACTTGTGAAATGTTAAGATACAAGTGATACAATCTGAAATTACATTATCAATCAGATTTACTGTTCTAGTTGCCTTACTGGGAAAAAAAACCCAACAAACTAGACTCTATACAGTCTAGTTTAGAAGTACACATCTAAAATACCAGTGAAATATCATTTATGTGCCTATTGGTTCTATTATTTCTGTTCCAAAAAACTATTATTCTAGTATGTTATTACTGGAAGTAGCATACTACTGCTAGAAGTGATAATAACACTTGAAAATTATCTCACATGAAACAGTGCAACTTTCAAACAACTAATATATTATTTATTACTACGGAATATTTTCTTCCCATATACACCAAGTCTAAGGGGTCCAAGAAATTTCTGCAGAAAATCAGAGACATTCTTCATTCCTAAAGATTACTGCTACTTCTATAGAGTAACAGTATTCAGAATGTAAAAGCCATTAGATGCTTTCTCCACATATTTCTTATTAACATTAACCTCTGAAATTTAAAAACCATGAATTCCTAGGTCTTGGCTCTAATAAAACCAGACAGTGTAAATGGGCACTATGGATAAAGAGGCTTAATTTTTCTTCTTAAAAATCAGGTTAAGTCTGAAAAAAAACCTGCTGCTCAAACCTTGAAATTTAGCCCATTAGACTTGAAAACATATGCTGAACAACAACAAATTAGAATATCTAAAACCACATGATTAAATCAAACAAAATGGAAGCCACTAGTTCCATTCTGGTTTGCTAAATGAAGAATTAAAACTTATCTGTCAGGTGCACACTACCACCAACTTTCTGTTTCAAATTTGGCCCCTCGAAACCTCTGCATTCAGCAATACACTGCTTTCCAGAAAACTACAAGAGTTCATGAACATTTTCTAACTTTTTTCCTTTCTAAAGAATTTCTGAAGTTGAAAAGCATTTTTTGCCTAAAACCAGATAAAACAGCTAGAAGAAAAAAGCTGAAATAGCAATTGACTAGCTAGAGAGCCTTTTTTTGTCTTTCTTACTCTGTTATAAAGTTCTTACCTGCTAAATTCCTGTCCTCCTGCGATCTAGTTCTTACTCTAAAGATCTACAAAGAATCTCATTCAAAAAATCACTTTCCATCTTAGATTGTTCAGTATCAATTAAAGCAATGACGAACCCAATCACAGATAGGCAAGAATAAAAACTAAACAGGTTCTATCAGGGTTGATTTGGCCCAGCCTGGTGTTTGGTAGCCAGGGAAGGCCACAGAAGTGGCTTCTGTGAGGAGCTGCAGAGGCAGCCCAGCCCAGCGGGGCTGCTGGGTGTTGACATCCCCGACCTGCAGGTCACAGACTGAAGCAGGAGAGGAGACTCTTGCCAGCTCTGCTCTAACTCAAGAGTTTGCAGTTGCACTCATGAGACCTTTTCCCTTGATTTAGGAACCCCACGGAGGTTGAGCTTAACCAGGCCTGTGGGCATAACTTCTCCTGCCTTGTTTCTGACTTAGCATAGCACCAGAGAGAGAACACAGCAGCAAAGACTGGGAATTCACGGCCTCTGAAATGTCATGTTCCCACTTGATAAGAAAAAGCAACTAGCAGCTGAAGATGAGTTTAATTGCAATCTCATGTAGTAGCCAAGATGATAATCTCTCATATTCACTATTTAACACTGCAGTGCTGGTCTGGCACAGAGGTCCATGGCAAAGTAGATTTAATACAAATGACTGAACATCTTAGAGTCAGGGAAATGAACTAGGGAAGAATTTTTAGAAAGCATCCAGCCTGGATTAATGTTATGATACAAAAGTAGTGAAGGTTTCTTTACTCTTTAGACAGAGTGAGATTCCTAAAACGTTCATAAAAGGAGTTTATAGCATGAAACCCAATACAGAGCTATAAAGATAATGCTAGAATTCAAAATCCCACTTATGCTTTATTTTGTCAAAAAGTTATGAAAATGAGACAGACTTAATAATTTACAGATGATATCAGGGGTTACCTGAGACCTTGATCTCTCTCTTTCTGATACAGCTACATTGTCATAAAAACATTTTTTTAACTTTATAGACAATGACTGCATATGTTGCAGCAGACCTCTCATCAGGGGCAGAAATGAGCCAAGACAGACTCTCATTTAACACATGAAAAGGGCCCCAGTTTATTCTTTACAGCTCAGCCACACTGACCCTGACTGCAGCAGCTCCTCCTGCAGGGTCCAGCTGCAGCCTCTGCCTGCTGGCTCTCCCTGCTGCACTGGGGCTGCAGGGAGCAGTTTGCAGCCTCTGCCCACAGCTTTCAGCAGCTCCACTGGCACTGCAGGCTCCACCAGCAGCTCCAACCCCAGCACACCCACACTGACCTCACAGCTGAGCTGGGACAGCAGCAGCTCTCTGCCTTGGCTCTCTCTGCATTGCTCCTTCTCCAGCAAGGTTCCCGGGCCTCCTGCAGCTCCTCTCCTCACAAGGGCTCCCCTGCCCAGCCACCGCACCCCTTTGCTCACACTGATCTTTAGCAGACACAGCTGTGACCCATTAAGGGCCAGGCTGCTCCTCCTCTTTGGTAATTAGCACAGCTGAGATGATCAGGGGTGAGGTCACCTGCAACCCCTTCTCCTACACCTACATAAGTCTCAGGCGTCCCAGCTGAAGTACCAGGGCTACAGGGAATGAAGCTGAGTCTGGGATAAAACACTTTAGGTTTTGTTGCGTCCCGTGATTGAGCAATCCTCTCTCTCCCCACACCAGAGCCACCCCTGTCACTCCTGAGGGTCCGAATTTCAATAGAAGGGCTCTCCCTGTCACTCCAGGATCGGGCTGCCGAGTGATGGGGCTAACAGAAACAGCCCCCCTCCCCAAAGGGGACTGGCCCCCTGCCCTGTCCTTCTGCTCTGGGTCACTCCCCCGCCCTCTGGGACTGCCCAGGGTCGCTCTGGGTCCCCCCCCGCCCCTCCCCGGGTAATCCAGCGGCAAGCCGCAGGGTCCGGATTCTGCTCCTGCTGGTCACTGTGTTCGGAGGCTCTGCTCGGAACCAAGAAAGCTTTTTCACCGAACCACGGCAGGATCGGTTTCTTTCTTCGCTGATCGTCTAACTTCACGGTTCTCCAGCCTGTGATACAGTTTCTAGGGTCTGCTGCTGCCGCCCGGACCCCGGACTTGCCTCCTTTGGTGGTCCACGTGGCCACTGCTAAGGAAGGTATCCCTGTGGAAAATAACCACAGAGCTGCCTTCCCCACGCAGGCACCACGGAGGACCTGGATCTAAAATAACTTTTCCCAAATCCAGCCTAATTCCCTGCGATGGCAGTTGGTAAGTGATCTCCAGATCCTTGTTTCCACTCACAACGTTTTCACCTTCCTTTCTTTCCCCATCACGCTGAGAAGGGGGAGTGAAGGAGTGTCTGGGTGAGCAGCTGCACGGGGTCACCCCATCATTTACGTGGCACCCACTGCTGGCCCCAGCACACCACTGATATTAGAAATGGTTTTATGCTCTACAGCTGAGGTACCTGGCCATTCTCAGCGTGGTGTCAGCTTAACCCACAGTAAAAACAGGCTCTGCTGAACCTGTTGTTTTACTAAAGTATGTATCTTTCCAAATGAGAGTCCTTTTGGCTGAGTTCCTGGTGCTGATAAAGTGTTTTACTGGAGATGTGCAATGCAGTATAAATATCTAGACCTGAACACTGGGAAGAAAAGCACAAACAAGGATCTTCAGTATTTGCACATCTTTATTAAATATAGAGGACAACTGATTTATTAAGGAAGTTTAATATTTGTGGCATCACACAAAGAAAACCACTGAGTACCATTGTACATAGTGGTGTTAGTCTAAACCAGTATGATAATGCAACACAGATTTTACACAAAAATCTCTTGAGCAAAAGATTTGGCAAATTTTAACATTTTTGGCAAACAATGTGTCGAAGTAATTTTGCAAAAGAAAAGCTGGTCATTACTAGCACTGTGATCACACTAATACAATACATTGCAGGTAGTATAAGTTTGCTTCTTTTGTGCTTGGCCTAGATACAAAGTTAAATAAAAAGTTTCTGTCAAGCGTGCACAAATAAAAATGCTTCAAGTGCTCTTCTCTGGTTTGGTGATGGCCTGCTCTGCAAAGCTGTAAGGTTTTCAGCATTCACATGGAGATCATGTCCTGCCAAGCTGCTCTCATTAGGGCTTTTGTATGTGCACAGAACTCTCCTGCTTTTGGAGCTGGTTGAGGCTGCAAAGGTTTTCATGTAGGAAAATGTTTAGAGGACAAAGCCAAGAAATCCATTGCATTTTCTTTGCAAGCTCTAAAATCATCACAATTTCTCTGATCAAATATATCTTCTGTTCTTATCTCTGTCATTCCCATCATGTTCTGACTTCTGGCACTGAAAAATCTTTCCAAGTAAAGAAGAATACTGCAACCAAGATATCACATCCATATGCTGCATCTGCAAAATACAAAAATTTAAATTAATCATTTGCTTGGTTTTCCTCCCAGATGTTGCCACTTTTTGAGTAAAATGTCCTGGAATTAATGAAGTTTGTATTTAGCTTACACTGCATCTTTCCTAAAATTTGTACACAAGCTCTAACTGGGCTGGATTAAAGGCAAAGCACTGAGCAGTCAACTGTAGCCATGACAGTGAGTACAGAATATGCAGAGCAATTTTTTGTCTTTTTCTTGGAAATGGCAGTATTTAAGTGTGGTTACTCAATAATCTTATGTGTGGTTACATTATGGGTAATGATCTGGAAAAAACAGTGTTTGGGATGGGGTTTTCCCAACAAGGAGCTTTCATTGCAAACTAGGCAATTAATCTTCAAATAGACCATGTAAAAACAGGTGTTCAATGACACACAGATTGGTGGCATTGGTATTGAAACATCTTGTTTCCTAGTGTGTTTGCACCAGTATGGAGGGAAGAGAATGTTTCATCCAAAGCAGACCGACACCTTTATAAATAACTTTGGATTCTCAAGACAACTCTATCTACATCTTCGTGTATCATGAAAATTCTAACATTAGAATCCGTTCATCTGAATGGAAAATGCAGCCTAAAATTAGTTACAAACTGTCTTCATCTGCGAGCTGTCATACACAAGTTCAAAATCTATATTCCTACTTTTTCTGCCTGAAATACAATAAAATAAAGGAACAACATCTTTATATATGAAATCTGTGATGCAAGAAGTTAACATGCTGCTTAAGCTATATTCTGTTCTATAGAAACCACTATCTCTGGGTGGTTCTGTTCTCCACCTAATCACTTATTTTCACATATTTGGAGAAAAAGCAAACCACATGCTAAAAGGAAGAAAAAAACCCCATGTTTTGGCCTGAAGTAGATTATCACATTGGTAAATGCATAATTACTGCTTGCACAGTCGGTATGTGAACTGACGTAATTTCTTTCGATGAATTTTGCAGGGGTCGGAGTCTGCTGGCTCAACCATGATTTGGGTTTTTGTGGTGACCCAGGGAGAGCCTTGTCCAGGTCCAGGAGGAGCTGCCAGAGAAGGGAACAGGAACAGGCCCTGAATGTGAACCTAAACACAAACTACCAAGGGGTGTATAGTGAAGAGTGAAGGAAGTTTTCTGTGTATTTAGTCATTTTAAGGAATGCCTTTTTTGGATAAATGATGATCCATTGTATTCCATTGCCAAGCCAACTTCTCAGATGGTAAAAAAAAAAATCTGGCAGAGCACTATCCAAGTTGATAAAGCTTTGCCACATGGAGAGGGCTTCCTACCTTCTAGCAAGAAAATAATGTTCCTTTCCTTTATAATTACTTTCAGTTATGTTAAACATTTGCTGATTTCTTTTCTTTTTTTTCTTTTTTTTTTTATTTTTTCAGAAAAAAAAGTGCAGGTGTTGTCTCCTTTTAGAATAGTAAACTTCAGAACTTAAATTATTTAATGCTCTACATACCTTGTAGCCTAAGGGTGTTTTGGCATGTCAAAAAGGGTCAGCAGAAGTCAACAGAGCAAGTGCAAGGTCTGATGGCCTTTTGTAATCAGAATGTTTTTAAAATTTATTTTTAAAGGTTAAATTTTTTCTTCTGCTTTTCCTTCTAAAATAATGAAATAAGCCGAAATGCCAGTCTGATGGAAATGTTGCCAAGCTCACAGCATTAGAGAACACACTGTCCAAGCTTTGATGTCTAGTCAAACATCACTAATGTACTTAAACACAAAGAAGAAACAATTTATTTTGAGAATTACCTCTCCTCTAGGGATATGTGCAAATTACACTGAGTCAAATAAGGAATATAAATCTTGGAAGATACTCTTGTGATAAAAAGAGCTAGCTGTCGTTCTTCATATGTTTGACACTGGCTGGTGGCTTTTAAAAATGCACATTCATTAGCAGCCCTGCTTTCTAAAATCACTTTATGATCTGGTCACTATTTAACACAAGAGCAGCTGGATACAAGTTAAATTTATGCCTGTCCTTTAAAAGATGGATGTTGAAACAGATTTGCACAGTACAGTAACTGTGTTCACACAAACTCCCTATCGGTTCAAGACTTCTGTCTGAGTGATTTCCAATGCAGTCTGTTCCAGGCCAAGGGGCTGGAGGACAGAAACAAATGTGTCTTATATTTCAGGTGATTAATGTTGTTTTCTGAAGTATTTGTCACCTGTACTGATATCCACATGCTTAACTTGTAGTCAGACTTTTTCTACAGTGCGTTTGAAAGGGAGTTCAACAGATAAAGCTTTTTTCAATGCATGCTGTTAGACATGAATAAGCCTGTTATTTCATATATCAAAATTCAGAACTAGCCTTATGGTCAAATTAAGCTTCAAAACACCAGGGTATATATATAAGGTACCCTTTACCTGCCAAAAGTTACATTTTTCATTCTAAAGAGATATCTACAAGCTTCCCTTCCCCGAATGTTTACAATAGTTTTTTTTTAATGACTTTACTAAAATTAATAAAAATTCTTCCCTTAATATTTAAGGGTTAATATATTTAAAGACTCTAGCATGGAAATTTTTATACTAAACTAAAGAAAACTCATCAATCTACAATTTTATTTCCCAAAAAGTAGTGGCAAAAAATAGCTTATGTTCCCAAAAGAATTTAATGTTACAGAATAAAGTAAAAATATTCCTCAATCTAAAAAGAAACCTCAACACTGTTCCAACAGGCATTTACAAGAACAGTTAATTTTGAAAGAAGAAAAACTTACTACTACCATGGAAATCAAGAACTTAATTAAAATAAATAATAAGCAAAAGAGAGAATATTTTTATATACATCAGATAGATAAATAGAGATGGAGAGAGAGGGGAGAGAGAAAAAAAAACTACACCGACCTTCATGAAAATCAGTATGGCAACTTCCCACTGTTTTTCTCTGCAATAAATATTGTTCATTTATCATTGTGGATACTAAACTCCCTCACTTTCAATTAACTCATATAGATGTTTCTCTAACTGTCTCACCTTACAAATTAGAGAGTACTTGTATGCATCAGAAACACCCCATAAATCACCAATACCATTATCCCCTCAAGAGGTCAGACATTGTCCAGGGAATATCCTGGAAAAAAAAGCAGTTCCTGACAGATTGATAAGCAGGAAGCATCTACCATGAGCATCCAGAGATTCAGGGCTAGGACTGATAATTTGTCTTTACAAGGTAAATTCCAAGTCTCTGAAGCCTGACCATGCACTTTCAGTTTCAGTGACCAAAATTTCAAGTAACTTCAATGGAGAGAGGATCAAGCTCCAACTATTCCTGGAGTTACAATTGTTTCAAGTGATGAGTATCGCAGACTTCCTTCCGTGTGGAAGGTGTAAAGCTGACTTACACAGTCTGGCTATGGTGAGAGAGAGCGGCTGGCCTCATCCCTCTAGAGGAACACTGTAGGGTGGTGGCCTCAGTCTAGACTCCAGAGTGCTGGGGAGCATTCTAGGCAGCACTTCAGAAGAGAAAAGTCACTGCACTGCTCACACACCCAGATTGCAGCTCTTGCCCCAGGAGTGAGCCTGCTCCCTCTGCAACCAGCACCAGGTGCAGAGCCCAGCAGTGGAGACTGCACAGCTCACCTTGTGAGAACCTACAGACCCCCAAGGAGATCCTCACATTGCACAAAACCCCTTACTTTTGTTAGTGCCCTTCTGGCAGCTGCTTATTATTGTGCCAAGGTCCAATGTGCTGCTTGTTTCAAAAATACACAGAATTCTGTCTTGAGTGCCATGCCCATGCCTGCTTCTGGAAAATGAAAATAAAATTTCCTGGGTTGCCTTTGCAAATGTTGCTTCCCTACTCACTAGAACTAAGAAAATTGAGGTACAGGTCTCTTTCCATTTTTTTCAAAATACAAAATGAAGCATAGCAGGAATTAACCTGGATATGAAATGTGGAAAAAAGAAACATGCTCTTGACATTTTTAGGGCTAGAAAAATGTCTTTTCCTCTAAAGTTATGCAGATACTTAGAGGCAACCAAAGGGCATGCAATAGTGGACTTGCTCTAGTACAAATAAAATCACTCCATTAGTTCTACTGTTTTATGTAACCGTTTGATCTGCTCCAGTGGTTGTAATGGTCTTATGGGAGAAGGCTCCAAAGTACCTCAACAATCCCTTTATTTTGTCAAGTCACTCTGCAGCTCTCTCTTGTACCACTTCACTCAAACATGCTCCGTGCCACCTAGTGAGAGAGTCAGAACAAATTCCAGACCCTTAAAGAAATGTCTTATGTCTTGAAACTGAGTACTTCAGTACGGAGTAAAATCCTCTCTGCCTTTAATACTGAATTTAATAAGCTCTGTGTCCACATCTACACAGTCATTTGCTGATTTCACAGAGCACCACAGTCCAATCTTGTGGTCTTCTGTTAGCACAGGAACCTCTTATGTGTTAAATAATAATAAAAAAAAAATTGTGTTTGAAGACATGCAGGTTAAGAAGATGAACTTCAGGAAAGAGGCAATACAAGTACTTGATCAAGCTGGCACTTCCCTTTCCTTTTTTTGCAGAAAAAGCAGAGATTTTCTCTTAGAGGTTTGCTAAGATCCCTAAAGCGACATAATAAAGACACATTCATATTTTTACAAGTATTAGGTGTTTACAGATGCAGATAAATGCTGCATAAGCATATCTGAGAACTACACTGAAAGCCTGTCTGTAAATTCAGGTTAAGTTCTTTCAATGTAACACAAGACACTGATACCATGATATTTACGCATGCAAATAGAAGTACAAGATTTTCAGGCATGTTGATCAGCTGTGATTCCTACTGATCATAATTATTTAAAATAATATGCTGATAGTACAAGTGCTGCTCTGTATTGATCTGTGTTGGTCCTTTTATAGCTCTGCAAATTTGAGTGAAATGGCACTTTTGGACTCTGTACTGGGAGTGTGTGACACACACAAGTCATAGGGGTTTATTAGCTGATAGTTCTAGTTCTCTAGTACAACAAGCTCACCTACTGACATTTCTTTTATGCATTTACAGAAAACAGACTGAAAGGAGGGACAGTGACATGCAAAATAGGCATTCTCATTATCTGTTTTCCATTATATTCTTAAACTGGAAGAAGAATTCTAATTAGAATTCTCAGTATCTGACCAGGATCTCCTGGTGCTAGGATATGTACAAGGAAACATTTTTTTCTCCTAGTGAAAATTAAACATACCATGCTCTCAACAAGGTGAGGTTTTCATGAACAGCACTTGCCCTCTGGAAAAATTACATTCTGAAATATCTAATAATTTGGAATTAAAAGCCAACAGTTTGTTATTCAGCACTTCCATTATGGAAGTCAGTTATGCTGTTCTATAAAGCTGCAGTGAGACAGCTCTATGTGCCTATTCTCTTCTGAAGACAGAACTGTCAGTTTAGAAGTCATAAGAAGGTGCTCTGCTTGCAAGGAGATTAAATTTCATAGTTTCTGGTACACTGGAGATTGAACTACAATAATATCAGTCAGTTTGCAATAAAATGAGCGGTGGTAAACCAACAATTAGATCTAAAATATCTTAAAGTAACTGAATAAAAGAACTAGACAGCTCAAATCATGTTCTTAAATACAGAAAGGTAATTTTAGTATTGTCAACAATACCCTTGATGGAGAAGACTAGAAAGAA
The DNA here is from genome assembly GCA_032173965.1 of Sitta carolinensis. Lineage (NCBI taxonomy): Eukaryota > Metazoa > Chordata > Aves > Passeriformes > Sittidae > Sitta > Sitta carolinensis. The sequence continues at coordinate 6,524,800 of CM063294.1, read as the reverse complement.
AAAAGGAAAACAATTTCTGGTGAAAACAAAAGCTGTATTATTTTAGTGCTGCCCCTCTCTGTTTTAAACTAATATCTTGTAATTACCAGCAGTGCTGCCAGAATGTATGCACGTGTACATTCAAGGTTTCTGTTAGTTCTTGTATAGTCATTTTAAAGAACAACAACCCCCAGCATTTGCTAATGAATGCACCGTCTCAAAAGAGACACTCTCCCCAGGAGGTGCTGCCCAGACCTTGCTCAGTGCTGCATGAAGCTATGAGAAGAAAGAGAACAATTTCAATTGTTCTAATCTTGCAGAGCCCTGTGCCTTTTGATCTTCTCTTTGTTCCCTCTTTGTGAAGCACAGCTTACACTGCCTGCAATTTACTGAGTTCACTATTTACTTACCTTTTTTGAGCAGTAACAGCTTAGTGTAAAGTTCCTCTGCAACTCTTGGATTATGATTTTTCTTGCTTCTAAAGATGGCATCTGCATTTGTTTCTATTGGACTGTCTGAATGTCACTTCACCTGTCTGGTGTCTTTCCAAACACATGAACCTCTAATTGCAGCGTGTTTGTTTAGTGACTAGAACAGACTTTTCAGCTAATCTCTGATTCATTTCCCCTCAGACTTTGTTTGGAGGCTGTGAGGGACAATCCCACAGCATATGCTACACCTGTTAAGGTGGATTATCACACAGCTTGTCAACTAATTAAGAGGCAGGCAATTCTCAGAAAATGTTCATTACCAAAATTTCCACTGGCATTTATTTTCTTATGAAAGCAAACATGTATGGCTATATTGAGCAATTCTCTCACCTTTATAAATAGTTTTCTGTTTAAAGGCTGAATGTCTAAGAGAAGAAGCAACACTGCTTGGTACTCAGCTACTGGCAAAGTGGACTCTTGTCTGTAAAGACACTAATAACAGATATACTGTTAATTACAGTATATCTGACCCCTGTCAGTGCCACAATAGAGTGAGAAAAAGGAATGTGATGCAGTGCAAACCTGGTATTTTCCACATGTTGGAGAAGCAGAAAATAAAGTGGGGTACTTAATACTGTTATCAGTTTATACATTTATACGTTTCTGCTCAGAAAATGAGCAGAAAAAATGCAGTGAGATGTGGCTGGCTGACAATTCTCTGGATGGCCAAAAATCTCTCTTGATACTGGGTTGACCATAACAGGCTTTGCTCAGTGTATAAATTGTTATGAAAAAGGTTTCAAGGATGTTACTTCAGAAATGACTACAGGGAACACACTACAAAATGTTGCAAGTGGGACAAGAGGTTACTCTAACCTGCACCAGAGACAATGCAGGTGAGATCAGAGCAAACAGCTGCCCCAAACTGAATGCAATGCCCAGCTTCTGTGACAAGCAATTATCATCAGAAGCACAATACTGGAATCTGTGTATAATTTTAAATACATCTATTGCTGTTTTAGAGCTTTACTTAAAAGTACTTGCTTTAATTTAAAGTACTTAATCATAATTTAGAATTTGAGATCATAATAATTAGGAAAAAATCCCAGCCTTTGAATGGTAATTTACAGCTTTAAGTGGAACATGCAAATAAAAAGATGTTTGGATATATACAAATGCATACTTTCAGGTCTCTGTGAAAGATATTCTCTATACACCATGTTTGCATGGCAAGTTTTTCAAAGTCAGTATAAAGGAGCTTCACAAAGATCAATGAATTCAGTCATATGGTATAAACCATAAGACAACCCAATACATTTATCTTCATTTATGCACATACATGTTTAGAATTCTTCCTTTCAATTTTCTTGTTAAAATTCTAGTTGTACATTTTAGCTGATAACACCTTTGCTATCTGACTAGATCCATTTTTGATCTTGTCACAGATTTGATGCTGGGAAAAGGCAGAATTATGCAGGGGACACATGGAGGTTAAGCAAAAAAGAGAATCAGAACAACACTGTTAGCTTCTCACAATTCAGAGAATTCTCCATCCGGATTCTGATGAATACCAAAGGCTTTTGAAAATTCAACAGCAGTGATAGGGAAGGACACCAGTGAAATCAAAATACGATCCTCCTAGTTCATAAAGTCTTCCAGTCATGTATCAAGGGTGAACAGCCTAATCCATTATGTTAGTCATTCATTTAGAGGTAGGTAATAGGAAAAAATCCTCAGGGACTAGCAGACATTTTCTATTAAGTGACTTGCTGCTCTTTAGTAACTTCAATCCCACAGGACACACATTTCTGAAGTCTCAACACATTTTTCCAAGTGCTAGGAAATGCAATAACAAAAATGTTCTGCATAACTCCTGTTCCCAAAGCTTAAAAATATAATTTTAAACCCTTGAAACCATAAGAGAACAAAATATATAAAAAGGAAGTATTCCTGACCAAGGAATAAATGATTAAATGTAGGTTTTGCTTAAAGTTAGATTGTATCTTAGAGGTCAGACTATAAAGAATGAAGTCTTTATCATGCCTGAAGGCCAAAATTTTGGACCTTCTTCTGTTTTGGTGCTCTGTATCCTTGTGGAGAAGGCATAATGTGAACAAATGAATGTTTTGTAATTGTATAGTACTACTCACCCAAGAATAGAGAATGTTTAGTTGTGCCCCATTTCTTGAGATCTACAGTTCTGTGGGACTTTTTAAATTGATGAACTCTTTGAATGTCATGCAGACAGCTATGAAAAGCTCAGTTAGTCATGACTATAGAAAAACACAGCAGAAAACCCAAATATTTCAGATTAACATTATTTCAAATCCTAATATCAAATCCTAAATTTGAGTAAACTAAAAAAATGTTAGAATCTATTAATGTACTTCCTGGATTCATCTCTGCCTGACTTCCAGGCTTAGCCTTGAATCATCTTTCTCTTCAGAAATTTTTTTGACCATTCCAAAAAAAAAAAACCCAACACAAGCAACTCTGAATAATTCAAAAACTAACACAAAATAATTTTTAAAAGCACTGAAATAATTTTCATATTTGTTTGTTTCCCCAATAAATTTCATAAAGATAATTCAACTTCACAAACTTTCTGCAAACCTGTATTACTGCCAGGGCTAAGGATTTTTGTTTGCTTGTTTGTCAGGTTTTTTGAAAGACATCTGTAAATATTCAAGAGATTCTTTTCTTTTGTTTAAGTCAGTGTGACAGAATAGGTTGGAAGTTTTTGGAATTTAGTCATATTAATTTTCAGTAATGCTACACTGGTCTTACCTGCAGCTCTTTGTAAACCCAGGTTCTTATTTTGGCATCCAGTGCTTAATAGGATAATAAAAAAATATAATGCATCTCAGAATCTTGTCAAATTACATCCTTTTTAGCTACTTAACTAGGACAAGTCCAGTGTTTAAAATTCAGCCAGTACACACAGGAATAAAACGTATGGGAAAAGGAAAAGAAGATGGATCTTCATAAGAGTTCTTTCTGTTTTCCAGTAAATGTTTAATGAACTAGTAAAATCATAATCATCATCTGTAATTCAGATTAATTCAGCTTTTATCTTTCTATACATCACTTATTTGCTATTCAACTTGAACCAGTTTTTGGTACATTTTAGTGAATAAACCACCTTTCCAGAACTACAAGGTCATATTTAGTGCAGGTAAGGTCTGCACCATTCTACTATTGCCAGCCCAGATTGAAACCAGGCAGACAGATCAAGGTTTCCTTTACAGAATTGAATCCTGGCAATAAAAAAGGAGTGTCTTTTGTTGGTTGGTTTGTCTGATTTTTAATCCTTTGTGGTACAATGATATTTCTTGGCTACAATAAGGGAGTATCCTATTGTGTTTTCATGTCAATGTTTTATGCATGGCCAGAAAGTGCTGATAAAGTGTTTCTGTGCATTCAAAGGGGAAAGCACTCAGAAATGTGTTTCTGCAAGTCTTTGAAATGTATCATAGTGGAATATCAGTGTGTGCATTTCAGCTAAAACAAATAAGAGCAATGTATGCCAAGTTTATCTTCCTCACATCTAATTTACTCTTGAAAAGGAGTTTAATTCTAATGAAATATATAGATATACCCTGGTTTTAAGCTCAGATAAAGAGCAGACAAATAACATTGCATTGTTCCTATTTTACAACTTTTCCAGTTTGCTTGTACCATTCCCATTAATTTCCCATGTCCTTTTCCTGCCTCTAAATGGCTAAAACAAGCCAGCCTGTGTCATAGCTTTTGGAAGCAAAAGCTATGGGAACCAACAACATTCTTTCATTCCTGAAGGACCCAGCTTCCCATACTGTGTCTTTAAGAAATTAAATCTCATAAAAGGCAATTTCACAATGCCTTTTATGCATAATAACTTTGATGTTCTAATCAAATCAGATCCTTCCAAAGGACACAACACTGTCAAATTCATACTTTCAAGCATTTCATGACTTGTACCTATACACTCAGTTTCTGTGTCATTTGTTCATTTAAATGAGTTCCCATTGGAACCAGAATAAAGGAGGATAACACTGAAAATGTGTAAATATTCTTGAACTACAATTTGATTTTGAAGCAGATCTCTCTTCCCCACATGTAACATTGGCAGCCAGTGGTGAGCAGCCTGCACTGGCCTGCTGCTGTTGGGAAGCCCAGCTTGAACTGATGGGCAAACCAGAACCAGAAATGCAAAGGAGAGCAGAATGGCATCGTGCTAGAAGTCCTCCTGTAGTTCCAAGAGAGATTGCAGCTTCAGCCCTCAAAGCAGAACAGCTGTGCTGACTCATGTCATGAACAGCATCCTTTTCATTAAAGGTGTGAGATACAAACCAGAGCTGTGGTTTTGACACAAGCTGTTCCCTGTACACCCAGCCTGGAAAGCAAATTTGATGCAGGCCTACAATGAACATGCTAAGATGCCTGCTAATTTCAGAGTCCCTCTGTCATCACTCAGACAGTCCCCTCCACAAGAGAAAAAGCCCATCTAACACCTGACTCTGGAAATGATTTTCATGTTTCAGTGATGCAAGGGAAAGCACAGAGAATACTTTCTGAACCTATAGATCTCTAAGTGTTAATTACTAAGAATCCTAAATTGAATATAAACTTCACTTCTGTAACTTGAGTTGATTTTTAATGAAAATAGAGTCTGTCTCCCATGAATGCCTGGAGCATTGCTTTTGAAACTTTTGCAAATGTCCCATGTTCTGTTTTCTGAACATTTTTTACTCTCTGTTCTTGCAGAAGGCAAAAAGTAGTATGTATTCCCTGAGGAATTTTAATGTGGAGAATTATTTGGGTTTATCTATGCCAGATACAAAATACTTGCTATCACACATGTCCAGTCATCTGAATCTGACTAAACCTACTGTAAGTATAGGACTGCAATTACATCATTTATGAGGGAGAACACAAAGTGCATGAAGGTCACAAGGCCATGGAAAAACGTGGGAAAAGTAGCTGGGTGGGGGGGAAGGAAACAAAATCAACCCAAAAGTTGAAGTTATCCCTGGAATTACTGTAGAGTCTGGGGAAACATTAGAGCAAATAAATATTTCAGAAAAGATAGTAGAAAGGCAACTCCTGCTACCTGCTGCACTGAATGAATGCAGGAATAGTGCTGATCCTGCTGCCCTGCCTGAGCTTCTCCAGTCTGCACACAGATGCCTTCTGCAGTGAGGAGCCCTGCAGCACAGCCTTCTCCACCCAAGGCAAAGATTGAGAGAAATTTCCCAAAATGAAAGGTTAGATATCAAAGCAGGCATCGACAAGGCAATATCTCCATACCTATATCAACAGCTCTAATTGGTATATGATTTATTACATACTTTATATCATAATTCAGCTTACTTACAAAGTTTTCCAGGCAGAAAAAATCCATTAATGTTTCAAACTTCATGGAAAAGTGAATGTGCATGATCTCTCAGAAGCAAGCATGAAGCACAAAGAGACTACACCTAAGAAAAATCAATGTATCAATTTGCCAAGTCTATTCATCATCCATATTCATACCTTAATACATTAAGAATTGAATTTTTAAATTTTGATAAATTCAACTTATTTGTAAATGTTTTTAAAGTAAATCATTGGACAATGCATTTTCAGTGATTATGAAAAAAGAGAAAAAATATTTATTTCATAATTTATATTATCTATGAATACAAAATTGAAATAAAAATAGTTCATCTAATATATATTAATTTGTTCAAGTTCAAAAAAGCCTGTGTAAGATTCACACTATGATTTCACTGCAGTGATTTTACTTTCTCAGATATTTTAAAGGATAGACTCCTAATTCAAAACAATTTTTGTTTTCCAAGGGTGGCATGATTACAAACTTTTTCTCTAAATACAAAATATGGAGGACTAAAAGAGATTTAGACCTCACATCTAAGATTTAAAGAAGTATGAAAATTGACTACCTGCTTCATTGTATCATCCAGAAGGAATATTAGTCCTGCATCCCAAAAGGAATAACACTTCCTGAAGTACAACCCAAGAAAATTTTAGATTTTCAAAAACGAGAACAATACTTAAAAACTTTCCTGTATGTATCAGATACATGTTAAAAGAAGTATGAAAGATTTATCCAAAATTAATCAGGAATTACAGAGAATGCAGGATGTAAAGGAAAAGGAGATTACTAAATATTAAGTAGTATTTGGAGGAAACATGTTGGGATTGTATCGTTAGATAAGAAGAAAACTAAATAGGACAACAATGTTGAAACAGAAAACGTATTTTTATATAGAGACTCATACAGAAAGATTTCATTGGATTAGGTCTAGAAGCATTGTCTAAGATTTTTCTATAAGTTAGATACTTGTATCCTTTTTTAAACTCTCCTTTTAAAACAAGTAATAAAATATCTGTTACTCTTGTAACTGCCCTCATTCAAACCTACTAAAGCACTTTACAACAGAGCTCTTGATTGTTTTTCTTGACAAGTGGAAGAGCTGAGGCAGAAGAAAGATTATCTGCTATCATAAAAATATGGTATTGATTCCCTCCAAAATCCTATCCAACCCTGTGTATCCTGTTGGGAAAAAAAAAGAAAGGAAAAAAAAGAACAGTCAATAGAGAGGTTTAAGTGCCTGCTTCTTTGTTTTTCAATTACTTCAATGAAACTGGAAGGCTGCTGAAAGAGATAACAACAGAAATTAAGCAGCCTGAATTCAGGTCCAGCCTATTAAGACAATACACAGTTTATAAAGGAAGAATCCAGAAGAGATTTGTCCAGTTCAGGAAGAAATAACCTTTAAAGAAGGCATACATGGATTCTTTCTTGAAGAAGAATACCCATACTCTAAGCTATTTCGCTATTAATATGTTCTGACAATGTATTTATTTAGAAGAAATATGTAGAATTTTTTTTTTTTTTTTTTAATAGGCCTCTTGCAAGTTTGGATTCTAGCATTCACTTTTATCAAGTGTTAGAAACAGGTTTGAATTCTAAATTCTAAATACTCATTACTACATAAAATTTAACATTTTTAACTTTGGAAATGAATTATTTTCTGGTCCATGTCTCAACAAAGTCCAAGAGCAGTTGCCTCTCTAAGGTCAGACTGAGTGGTAAATGTGAGAGGATGTGAAAGAGTTCAGTTTTAGAAAGATGATAAAATTTGACATGAAGAAAAAGAAATAGATAGATTTTAAACAAGTACATGATTTCCTCTTGTAGACAGAACACTTTTTTAGCTTAGTTAATTGAATGAGCCAGAGTAACATTTCCCAAAAGCATTCTGTAACTTTGAAAAAGCCATGATCCAACTCAGGGTTCTCTCTGACCCATGGGATATTTAAAAAGGATAACAAAAACTTATGACCACCAAAATATAAACCCAAGCAAGGCACTGCTTTGGTTCGGTGAAGCAGCAGCCGGGATGTGCCGGATTTGGTTCGGTGAAGCAGCAGCCGGGATGTGCCGGATTTGGTTCGGTGAAGCAGCAGCCGGGATGTGCCGGATTTGGTTCGGTGAAGCAGCAGCCGGGATGATGTGCCGGATTTGGTTTAAAGCAAGTACCATGATTTCCTGTTCGTAGCAGCAACACGTTTTTAGCTAGTTATTTGAATGAAGCAGCAGTACATGTGCCAGCATTCTGTACTTTGAAAAGCAGCATGATCCAAGTCAGGTTTGTTCTGTGACCCACGGGATTCGTTAGGTACGGAAAACTTATGCACCAAAATATCCAGCAGGCAGTTTGGTTCGGTGAAGCAGCAGCCGGGATGTGCCGGATTTGGTTCGGTGAAGCAGCAGCCGGGATGATGTGCCGGTTTTGGTTCTGGTGAAGCAGCAGCCGGGATGTGCCGGATTTGGTTCGGTGAAGCAGCAGCCGGGATGATGTGCCGGATTTGGTTCGGTGAAGCAGCAGCCGGGATGTGCCGGTCGAGGAGGGGCGCACTGAGTGCCACTGCTCCTTGGCGCCGCCGTGCTCCTGGCACTGCCGGGGCCGCCCGGGGCCGCCCGGCTCGCAGCCTTGGGCAGCTCGGTGCTTTGAAGCTCTTCCTTCCTGCCACCTCCCCAGGGTGCTTCGGCTGAACCATCAGAACCAGGTCTGGGCTGAAGGCTGATTAGATATTGGTGCGTTCCTGAGGAATCAGTCGTGAGTCCCTGATGGAGTCCCTGGCACAGGCACTGCCCCCCGCCAGTGCTCTTGGAGCAGCTGATTTCACTGAGTGGATAAACAATGAGTCTCCAAACAAAACTCATTTTTGGAAAAGCAACATATACAGTTTATGGCAACCAATCATGGAATAGAAACTATAACAATGGAACAATGTGACTCAGGTGACCCATTACAACAGCTTGAGTATAAAGCAGCACACAATGAATATGCTGAATTTGTGAGTAACCCACTGTCTCAGTCCAGATCTTGCAGAATTTTTCATTGAGGAAATATAAACAGTGTGAGAGCTTTTTATATACTGGGCAAATAAAGTAAGCCAAGCACTGCCTACTAAATTATTTATTTTGAATTATTTGGCTTCTCCAGCACTGAACACTTGTAAGCAGGGAAAGAACTCAGTCATGGCTTGAAAGACAGAGGAAAAAATTATTCTGCATATGGCAGGAAAAAAGTCAAACAATCAAACAAATTCCTTAGACAATACTCTAACTCCCTATTTCCATTCATAAGGAGCCTTGGGAAGGCCTCTAAGAAAAACCTTGATTTAAAACAGAGTACTATGGTTCTGTAATTCACAGTAAGAATTAGCAGCTACTGCAGCAACTGTCAAGTTCATGATGAGTTTTGTACCTTTGAGAGCATTGGGTTAAAGCTGAAGAGAGGAAATACACACCTGGCCAATTTATTCCTGGTTACAAAATCTTTCTGACTTCTCAACACTGAAATTTTAAGTCACTTCACTGTCTTTGGTCTCCACACACCCCCAAAGTAAAAACAGTATTTATATAACATATTAGATTCAGACTTAATATTAAAGATTTATGTTCCTGCCCTGTTAATTCTGAGCTTTTGGTCTTCAAAAGATTTTTCACAGGACTTGCAATCTACTGTTCTTCCCGACACATATAATATTGGTGGATAAAATGCAGTTCCAGAGATGGGGTCTGCAGCGTTCTTACAATAGCATCACTCTCAGCAGCATGAAAAACACTCATCTACAGAAAAGAATGAACCCAAGTATTGGATCAGTTGCATATTGCTGGGGTATGTGGATTGCTCAGACTTAGCACCCTCTTTTTATATTTATTTTTTCATTACGTTATGTACCATTATAGAAAATCTCTGACAATAAATCTGTACTTGAACATTATAATTTATCACAGTTTATGAGAGTTACTGATATTTTCACATGGGTTTATTCTGACTTTTGCACAAATATGAGAACAACAAAGAAGCTTAAAACTTCAGACCTTAATCTTTATGAGTTTCAACAAAAGTTTCAGAAAACATTAAAAGAAACTCTCAGCTGAAATGCAGTCACATCCTAACAAGTTTTCTCCAATCCAAACAGGTATTCCAATATACTTTTAAAAGTCCATGCAGTCTGGGCTATGTGGAGGAGCTGACATTGCCATTATTATTCTGTAGCTGTTCTGCAGTTGTTATGAAATTCCTGAATAGTTCCCTTGGAGGACAAATCAGGCCCACAGTTCTGGAATAAGATTTTAGGAAAATAATTAGGGATTTAGAGATACTGATAAGGGAGGATTAAATTTCTGTTGCCAAGAAAACCCACTTGATAGAAACCTGGGTTTAAAGAAATGTCACACTATTTGCTCTTGTATCTCTGCAGGGAAGAAGAATGGAGGATTTCCCACTTTTCCTACTCAAGGTGACTCCCAAAAGCCTCAGAGAAAATTCCCCCCACTCTTAATTTGTGGTGAAAAAGAAATCATCTGCCTATCAAAGCAGCAAATTATGAATAATCCAGAGGTTCCGAGTTATCTAGAATGGTTTATATGCAAAACCTAAAACCAGACTAATTTCAGTCTAGTTTTTTGTTTTTCTTTTTTAAATGATATATGGGTAGTTTTTTCATGACTAGACTTTACACCATTTAATTACAAATCGAATGAACCAAACATGGAGATTGCTTTGAGACTCTAGGAATGGGATGGTGATTTCCATACTATTTTATAACTTGCCCTAGCAAAACCTGTAGAGTACAGCTGCAACACCAATCTTTGAGCTTCCTATTTTCTGCTACAGGCAATTCTCAGAAAGAGAGATACAATCAGGAAATAAAAATAAACATGCTAGCAAAAGGGTTGTTTATCCAATTGATTTTCTATTTAATCCCATAAAATGCCTCCCTTCCAACACTATCAGCCTCTCTAAAGAAAGCTCAAAGTGATATTATCTAATCTAAGAATACTTTGGCACAGTGCAGCAATAACTCCAAAGGTTAAAATCTGAGGAAATTTTAGTAATGTTGCTGACCATTAGAGCTGAAAGATTTAAAAAGCAAAGATCAACAAATCAAGAATGCAACAAATGGTCTGGGAGAAGACATCAGGGAAAGAAGAAACACTTGTAATTTTTTTAATGAGTGGAATCAGTTGCAGAAGTTTAATAAGGTGACAGAGAAATAGGTATGTATTGATTGCAAGTAAAAGTTTTCACAGGAAGAGTTTATCTAACATTCTTCAGCCTCCCATTTGAGGATTAAAGATCTTTCAAACTTCTCCTCAGGACAGAACTAGCATTTGGAAGTCATCTTCACTACAATACTGAGAAGTTAAGATATCTTCCAAATTCTTCTCTTCATACTCTGTTCAACCTGTCAGTGATTTGTACTTCAGGGGTACAAATGTATGGAAATCACTGAATGCACAGCATAAAAGATAGAAGGAAAGAAAAAAAAAAAAAAAAAACAAACTTGTAAAAAGGAATAATTGCTTGCATCTCCAAGTTCACTGCTGTTTGGAGAACTGACTCTACTGCTGTGGAAGCTCCTTGAGGATGTACATTGCAATCCCTGGCCATTTGGAGAAGGTGACTTCCCACCTGAGCAGCTCTGGGAGGGTGAGAGCAGTGGCATGAACTGCCACGCCAAAGGTGGGCCTACCTCACCTGAATTCTCCTCTGAGAATACACTTGAGTAGGATCTGAGGAAGCATAGACACTTATTGTAACAGCTTTTGGATTCTGAAAATAATAGTAAAATAAGTGTACTACCACTGAAGTAAGCATGAGCAAACGGGGGTGTTTTTCATAAGGGGAAGTGTTATGTTAGATCCTGTAAGTTTGTAAACCAGGCAGAAAGTTGTACTTGTAACAGTGCTCCTTTCATGATTTCAGTGAAGATAAGCAATATTTTTAAGACTCTTTCAAGTCAGAGTTTGAAGAAGCATTATGGGATTCTAAAATGGGGGAGCAATGCATGCAATGGTAACCAGAGCACTGTTTTATAAGGCACACAGACAAAGGATACACACCGTGGATGCAGATGCAAATTCCATGGCTTCAGGACAGAAACAAGAAGCAAAAGAGTTGATTTAGAGAATTTACTTTCCTGAGAAGTTTCCTCTAATATTAGTTCCATAAGCAAGTATAAGAAACTATTATCCTAGGAGTTCTTGTACTATATTTAGACTGAAGTGTGTTAAATGGATATCTTAACCCTTGCTGCACAGGTATTAACTTCTATAATTTTTACCTTACAAATTAAAAAAAAAAAAAAAAAAGTATTTAGTTGGCTTGTATTAATAGTCAACAGTGTAATCTCATGAAAATGCACTTAGAAGCTGCTGATATCACTGGCACATATCCATATACTAAATGAAATTGCCTTAGAAAAAAATAAGGTTGGATTTTTACCCAGAAGATGAGAAGGATCAAATTCAGTGGCAATCAATACCTTTGGAGATTTGATATCAGGGAAACTGCAAGGCTCTCCCAAGTGGAAACACAGTGAAAGCAACTTCCCTACTCTGCACAAATGAAGTCTAAAATACATATGCTTTTGACATCTAAGCTTTTGAATCCAAAATTAATCTTAAAGCAGTGAGAGAATAAAAAACAAAGAGGGGAAAACCCTTTAAGTTCTCATTTTGTGCAGTGAGATTGTTTCCAGCAGCAGTTCTCTGTCGTGTCCTAGGATTGCACTCCCCAGCTGGTGTAACACAGCTCCAGAGCTCGCTCTCTGGTGAGGGTGGCAAAGTCTGTTCACACTGCAGCAGTGCTGCTGAGATACAACACACCCGAAGAGATCCATTGCATTCTGAGTTGTTCCTGCAAGTGGAAACTGAAAACAACATATTGGCCTGAAGAGCTGAGACAGCCATTTAGTAACTGCTGCAGTACTGAGCAGTTCATGGTTGATTTTCTTCCCTACTTTAACAGTACATAAGGCATGCTTTTCAAGTGTGATGCAAATAAATATATTTTAAGCAATAGATATATTTAAAAGTTGGTGTGATTAGAGAATTAAATATTATGTTTTTCTCAGTGTCTCCTACCAGTTTTCTTACCCTTTGTTGTTTCCTTAAGATCTTTTTCTGTTATCTCACAAAATACTGAACCAGTCTAAAAATACTAAATTCCTGTAATTCCTTCACGTCTTTACTCCTTCAATCAGTTCTCTGGATTTTCTCAGTCCATACAATGTCAGGCAGTTTTCTTCACCATTTCTCATTAACATAAAAAAGGATCATGCCTCCTCAGGACTACAGAATTATCTTTTGCCCTTTTGTTTCTCTGCTTCTTGATGGGTAAAATATAAATTTCTTTTTCTGACTGTCAGACACCAATACAGTAGGCAATAGCAATGACTCAACTGTGAAATATAACACCTTTCAACTTTAAGAGAGCCTCACAAGATTCTGTTCCTTAAAAAAACCCAAGGTAATTTATTCCTGAGCCATAAACAAAATTTTAATTTGGAGGAAGAAACAATACCTTCCTGGCATAGTAGATAATTAGTAGACAATTATCTAAGCTGATATATGCCAAAACGTTTGACACAACCAACAGCTGAGGCGTGAGTCCTAAGATGAAAAAAATAGGAGAATACTGAGATCATTAAAAAGTACATGAAATGAAATGAAAGATAAAGAATTGCAAGCTGACAAGCACGTGGTTTGAACTAATTGTACTTCAAGGGACCATCAGCCAGATCTTAACAATTCTATTGATTGAAAATCCTAAATTAAATGCTGCATGCAAATCTGCCTGGAAATGATTCGGATCTCTGCAAGTCTGTCAGATTCCTGCCAGCGATACCAATGGAAAACTGCCTTATCCAATAGGGTTTTAACAACAAATGAAAAGACATCTATTTCAGAATAAGAGAGGACTGAGCAATTTACAATTAATCTGCTTTTGGGTATTTTTTTCCCCATAGGGCAGTTGTGGTGAATATGTGCTCAACAGTATTCCCTACAAAATCAGGTTTTATTTATATACAGAGCCGAATGCAGATGAGCCTCTCAGGCTAAAGAGAAAGCCAAGTTAACAGCAGCAGCCAGTTCTGATCAATTATTTTTCCAGAGTAACATGAAAATTGATGACTTTTTAAAAACAGTGTTATTTAAAGATTTTTATTTGCTGAAAAGTTTCTGTAACATTAATATCTACATCTGCAACTTTCAAGTAACTATCTGGAAATTCTGTGTGATCTGGATAAACAGGCTGTGCATTTTGCCTTCCCAGACCAGCTGTTTACCCATGGCATGTGTGGGAGGCACACTGAATGTTGTTTCAGATGTGAACAGTAGAATACAAGCAGATTTCGTTTTTAAAAAAACACCACTTATTTATGAACCTTGATATCAGGCAGTGTATTTTTCAAAATTTTGATTATTTCAGTAGGAACTAACCATCAGCTCACAAAACAGATGGCAGTATTACTGCCCACCAGATTTAAAAATACCCCAAGAGAATTTAAAACCCACAGCAAGTCTTCTGTAATTAATCCAGTAACTAAAGATTGTACTCTGGCTGTTAATTAACAGCTTCACTTTGAATTAGCTGAGAAAGAGAGAGAAAGAAGGAAACATAAGTTTGTTATTTCTTTTTTTTCTCTGTTGTTAATAAGGAACTTAGCATGAAGAGTCTTAAAAGAAACCTGTGGAGTTCTTTTCACTTTCTTACCCTACTAAGTGTTTGTAATTGTTAATGAACTCTATAAATCCTCACCATTACTTTCCACTGTGACTTTTATGGGCATTAAGTAGAGATTTAGGTCTAACATAGACATATTAACACTATCAAAAACTGCTTTCCAAATTTAATGTTGTTTCCAATGAATGTTTCCTCCAAAATGCAAAAGGAAGAACATTTTTATAATTATAATATTGCCTTAACTGTATCTACTCCCATTCATACAGAATAAATGAAATCAGTATTTGACTCATTGCTTTTATTCAATTGCAAATTGATTATTAAATATAAATAGCATGTTATTCTTCTTCATACTAGTGAACAGCTTTTGCAATAAATACTTTCCTCAAAATAGTCTTAAAAGCCATTAAAATGACTCCTTTTCTCTGCTTAGTTAATATCTAAACATTTGTTAGAAAAGATACTGCCAGCTCTATGGTGTCCATCAATCTTTCAAAGATTTCACTGAAGTCAAGGGAAAAATCCACGGTTCTAATGATCAGCTTAGAGTTCCAGATCAGGCTTATCAAGCAACCTGAAGGCTTGAACATTATCTCTCTGCTACTTTAGTTTCACTGGTTTTTAATCCAATGAAAAAGGAATAGATCCAGGTAAGTAAAAACAAACAAACAAAAAAAACCCAAAACAAACAAACAAACAAACAAAAAAACAACCCCAAAAAATCCCACAAAAAAACCCAGAAAAAAACAGAAAAAAGTGGATTTGTACAGAATGCTGTATCTATAATAATTGAGTCTAGAGCTGAAGAACTCAGAAATCTTCCTGGAGTGCATTCCATGCCCGTGGCTGTTGGCAGTGTGGGCAGGGAGCAGCCCCCTGAGAGGGCTCCTCCCCATGGTACCCACGGGACACCAGCCAGAGTCCTCAGGCACTCGGCTGGGAAACTGTGAGTCTCTTTGGAATTCTCAACGTTTTTAGGATGTTTGAGTAATTCTGGAAAATATGGTTCTTCATTTAGTTCTGATATCTCAAGAAACTACAGACTTCAGTTCAGTGCTTAATCTACATCCTTTGTCACACTTTAACACCCAGGTTGTTTTACCAGATTCTGGATGAACAGTCATTCTTAGCTGGATCAAATTCCATTAAATTTAACAGAAGATATATATGTAGATCTTTACCAAAAGAGATGTAAAAATCACAACTGTAAAATCAAGGGTGTAAAGCAGAAAGATTTTTTCCATATTGCAAACTGTGCAGGAAAGAGTTCTGTGTTGTCAGTTGGGTCTGTGGGGTTATCAGGGAGAGAAGCAAAAGCAAAACACTTTAAAGGCCTTTGCAATGTATTAAACTTGAAAAAACCTTCGACTTACACCTTACACGAATTCTTAATAACCTAATGTCAGATCACTTAAACATAGGTTTAAGACATTGTGTTAAATAGAGCTGAGCTGATAAGAAAACAACCCAGAAATACCCAAGAAGTGCCTGTGAACTACTGAGACAGCCTAGAAAAATGGGTGCAGTCGGGGGAGATTTTGGGCTGTACTCTGCTTTGCAATCAGATACAGATTTGAAGCCATCTGTGTACATGGATGTAATATTTCCTGCAGTTGTGGCAGACAAAGCCAGTGCTATCAGATGATAGGACAAGCATGGGGTAACATCCTTGGATCCATAAAGGACTGTATGAATACTAGAAAAGTTAAGTTTCCCTACTGCTTTAATATGACAAAATACTGATAGCACAAGATCCTATATTTACAAGTTCATGTTTTTCCTTTAAAAAAAAATCTCACAGTGCTATACACATGTAGACTCTAAAATTATGTTTTTCTAAGTTCTAAAATTAAAGTGTTTATTCCAACTATACATGCATTTGGGAGGAAAAAAAAAGCCAAACAAACAACCACCCAGACACCTAAGTTCAAATATTTCTCCAAATTCTGAACTGTATGGCATAACTTACTTTCTACCAATTTCTACATTCTTCCATTTTTTCAGAATTTATGGATCTGAAAGATTTGGGAAAATATACAAGCATGTGGGAGGCTACCTGAAAAGTGAAAAACTTTCTATAAAACTTCACACATCACAGTTTACTCAGTGTGAAGGCAATCATAAAATGAGACTGGAAAGTAGCTGTCTCATCCACCCTACTGCTGCAAAACTTGCTAACTCTAATTTTTGCATCCCTCCAAGTTCTTCAACAGAAGAATTAATTTAACAGATGTAAGTTTCTTAATCTGAGTTTCCTACCCTGGAGTATCACAATTGCAAAGAAAAAAATCAGACATTTGGTTCCTACATGGATAGCTTCAAGTGCTTGTCCAGATTCAGGAGTGTTCTGACTCCTATACCCCTAAGGAGCCATGAGATCAGAGAGGTTATGGCAAAATGGTTTTATGTGCTAAAAGCTGAGGTCAAATTTAGCAGTTGATTAAAACATTCCAAGAATAAATCAGCATTGTAACTCAGGCTGTCACACCTTGTGAGGTAAAACACCAAATGTAACCTTGGCCATTCCCCCCGAGTCCTATTTGGGGGAAAAAAGCCTTAAAGAAGGAAAGACAGGCTGCTCCTAAACAGAACTCCACAGATTTCTGCAGCATTGTGGAATATACATCTCCCTGTCTGATATCTTTTAAAGCTCTAAGTGAAACTATGATGTGCTTTTGTTCTTCTCGACTAATTCCTAATCTTCTGGAAAGTAAAGATAATCAATCTGCTTTTCTCAGCCAGCAACAGGAGAGAGTACTCTTTAGTCACAGCGTGTGTCTTCTCCTCCAGAGACTTTGAGCTGACTGTATTAATTATTGGGGTCCACTCAAGTCAGTGAACTACAATAATTTACATCACTTGAATTTTGTTCTTTTATTTTATATTATAATACAGCAGTGAACCAGGGATCAGCCTAGCTGTGATGGCTGGATAAGTAATATGGAAAGATGAGTTGAAAGAACATAGCCTTGATGGACTTGTTCTTGATTGATGAAGAGCTATAACATATTTACCAGATAAACAGAGGAATATTTGAAAGGGAACAATATGGCAGACAGAAGGGAGAGGACAGAAACTTTTAATTTCATTGCACAGTGAAATTCATCTATTTGTAAAACTTTAGCTAAGAATACCCATTAGTATATTTAACTCCAGGATACCAACCCCACAAAGTCCAGTAACACCATTACTGCAGCAAGTGCTTCTAAGAACTGTGTAACTCCACTCAGTCAGAGAAAGTCTCCAAAACTGGCCTGAGCAGATAATTATCCAAGCCTGTGAAAGAACAGAGTGCCTTGTGATGATTACCCAGTAGGAATGATAACCAGGGGCAATCACATGACAGACAGAACTGATCAGATCATTGAAGGCCTGCACAAAAGAAAAAAAAAACAAAACCCAGCATTGCTGATTGAATAGCAGGAGCAGCACACAATAGAGATGATTAAAGAGATGGTGGTAGACATGGGGCTTCAGGAATAGCAACTTACACATCAGAATCTTTGACTAGAAGAAGCTGTGAAAGTAAAAATAGATGCTAAAGAGCAGCTGATAAGAAATCAGAAAGAAAGGAATCTGTTGGATAAGTGGAGTGTGATCAAGGCAGACTAAAATTAAACATGAACAAAGCAAGAAAGGAGAAAGAGGAAGATATTCAGATTTTGGAACAGTCTCAAAGGATTAACTAGATGAAATATGAAATATATAATTACAAATCCAGAAGATCTATGCAAAAGAGAATTGATCCTACAGCTACTGACAATAGGATTACACCATGGGAAGGATAACTCTGCAAGAACAGCTGATCAGACAGCTGGAATTTAGGAACAGGCAGCCATGCAGCTGTTTGCTTAGTAAGTGACTGAGAAGGCAGGAAGTGTAACTGTGGGGCAGCCATGTATTAGACACCAAAATCAGGCAGCAAGAAATGATCTGAGGGCCCAGGGCTAGGCAATATAAATAGAAAAGAGCAAATCATAAACAGAATGGAAAAGAAAGCAATTGATTATAAAAACAACAGGACCTGACAACAAGAGAAGTGGGGAGTGGGATCAGACAGCAAGAGCAGCTTACTGAACAGGGCTGGCATCAGACAGCATGTGCAGCCTGTTTGACAGGAAAAGGATCCAGAGCCAGGAACAGCTCTTTGGCAAGAGGCACAATAACCCAACAGAAGCAATAAATCAGGTTTGACAAGATGAGTGGAGTCTCCTTCACTAAAAATGATCTGGAAAAGCCGTCCCTAAGGAGCAGAGCAAGCCTGAGCAGTTAATGTTAAGCACATTAATACAGCCCCCAACTGGAACCTGTTGCACCTTGCTCTGGTGTCACGGCATGTGTTCCCTTCCTGCTGCAGGTAATTAGGAATGGGAAGGGAAGGGGCCCTGCACTAGACTAGGACAATTATAATCCTTCACCAAGGCAAGGTCTCTGTCACTTTCTCTCATTGCTGTTGTGAGTTTGACTGGTTTGAGAGGATTATGAGTAATGATTAAATCCAGCAGCCTCTTTTTCTCTGTACCAGGCACCAGAAAGTGTCTTTGAACCTTCTTCCTGCAGCTGGAAAAGTTCTGTTTAAAGCTGCAGCACAAAACCTTCAGTAAAATATTAGCAAGGCATTGAAGGAAGAGACATTATAGGTCATTGTCTTTAGATATCATCTGGCCTAATGCACTAGCACAGAATGTGACATTGAAAAAGAAATAGCACCAATACATCACTGATCCCTTAAGCATCTATGACTGCTATTAATTTCATCTTTCATTGGCTTATTCTTCCTGTACTCTTGCCAATTCGTGATGACTGTTTCTGTTTCTATAAATCACTGGAATGCCTGGAAACATTATAAAAATCACAGAGAAGTGAAATTTCATTTTTCATTCTCTCCTCTACTCTCTCCTCTTCCCCTGCAAACCCCATAGTTATGGGTATGAAGGATTTATCAAAATTTTTTATTTAATCTTTGAAGGCCTGCATTATCACCTGTCTAAACCTTCAAGATAGTGGTTAACAAAATTTATAGACCAGGTTTTTTACTAAGAGCTGGTGTGGCTAGCACTATTGCCCAGTTCAGCATTGTATATCTACTGCAGACAAGAACAGCAAGATGTTAAAACCCACACTGATCATATACTACCCACTCTGACCTCTGTCAGTGCTGAAGCTGCTCATGACAATTTTCTTTGCAGTGAATTTGATTAATTTCTTGATCATTCCTCAGTGACATGCAATCACATTAAATCACATCATATCTGCTCACAAATTCTTATCTCTGATTTTCTCTGCTCTTGTTTTGCTCTCCCATATATTTATTCTTTGAATTGATTCTTCTATTCCCTTCTTCCAAAAAGAGTGAGACATGAGATCAGCACATAAAAGCTCATGGGATCAACTGCACTAAACTTTTCATGAGGTTTCTCAGCCCTCTGACTCTTCATGCTGTTAACAATTAAAGCATTAATTTGCAGAGCAAACCAAGAGTCTTCCCCGGCCTCTCCTCACAGAAGCGAGTCTATGAGATCTTAATCTTTCTTTGTGTATATGCATATTGTAAAGTCAGAGATAGCCCAGTTTCTTACTTAGGTCCTGACACTCTCTCATCAGGTGTTCTCACCTGAGACCTGTAATCTGAGCATAATTCTGCTGTAAACCTATGCCAGGAGGCTGCCTGAGGTTTTAGGCAAAAGCCCAGGACCAGTTTTCAGTCTTAGTGACAACCTGACCACTCTCCCAGGTGACTCAAGAATAAGTAATGGAGGTAATGGTACCTCTCAAATGCCTTCCCATATCTGCCTCTGTGGAATATGCATGTTTGGTCTCTGTCCTCTGCAGTTCTGCACTGAAATCATTCGAGGTTTTTCTACACTAATCCAGCATACACATATGATGTATGATCACATATTTCACCCCCTCCACCCCCACCCAGAAATGGCTGAGGTTTTCTGACCCTGTAACCTCTCACCGGCTTTGCAGGGGGACTTAGACCCACCTGTGAGCACTCCTGGAACCGGGAGAGATAATTCCTTACAGGCTGGGGTAGTGGATGGCTTTGTGGGCAGGGGCTCTCAGGTGTGTGTGCAGACCGCAGGCTGCTGTCCCTTCCGCCAGGCTGTGCCTGCCAGGTGCCAAGGCAGCAGCCGCAGCCTGTCCCACCCGTGCTGACCCACGGGCCGCAGTGCCGGGTGCGGAGCGGGAGGCACGCACGGTACAGCCGCGCCTGGGAGAGGGCACTGCTGGCACAGTACGGGCTCTCATCTGGGAGATTTGCTGCCACGCTTTTAAGGCCAGCCCTTTACAGCTATCCTAGGAGTATGGAAGTACTGTAAGGGGAAAAGAAGCACATGGAATGTACTGGAAATTTGTGACATGAAAGCAATTTATTCTGTCATAGTATTTGCAAAGTAGGTGCCTGAATCTATCAACACTGGGTTCTTCTTAACCTGCATGTTATTGTGTTCTCTGATGCTTTAATAACATCTGAAGTAAATTAATGATAACTGCAGCATCCTGGATATAGCATATTCCTGGAAAGGAAGATTTAAATCTATATTCAATATAGATAATAGAAGATGTGAATGCCAGTATTTCCTGCTGGTAAATGCTGTGGAGAGGAGGAGAATTTCTGCAAACCTCTTTTTTCAAGCCTTAGCTAAAAGACAAGTGGGGTTTATTCTGATAAAGGCTGAAGTTAATTGAAAGAGGATTGCAACACTTGTCATTTGCAAGGTCATTTCACAGCCTCACCCCAGTAATACTTACAGCCCCAAAAGTTCAGGATGACAGAGCAGCCAAAACAAAAAAGTAACTTTTCCCTGCAGCTCAGAGTAAAGTGTATGACGGGGTGAGGGTTGGATTTGAGCTGTACCTTTGAAGCCAGCTTCTCCCTGCAGCTGCCTGGGATGGGAATCAGGGGAGCCTTGCTGGGCAGCTGAGAAGAGCTCCTGTCTGTATCGCCCTCCCCAAACACGGCAAGCTGTTTGTTCTCCGCGCTGATTTAGGCAGCGCCCCGATCACTCTGTAGGGGCTGGGGCACACAGGGGTTTCCCCCTCTGTGCCTGGGAACAGGAAGGTGCACAAGGAGCCAGGGTGCAGTCACAGAACTCAGTCACAGGGCCAGCACCCCTTTCCAGGCTGGCTCTAAATTTCTCTTCTAACCCAGCCCTCCTGTGAGCGAGAGGCCTTATTTATGTCGGTACTTTCTCTTGCCTTTACTTCTTACACATCTTAACATGCAATTTATATGATTACTCATATATCTAAATATATGAACAAATCATATAGGAAAATAGAAAAACTTCTGAAAGAACATTTTAGAAAGAAACCAACCAAACAAAAAGAGTTGTGACTGGAGGGAATGTAGTAACTGCTGATGCTGCAAAGGGTCCCTTCAAAAATTACAGCAGAATCAGGGAATTTAGCAATGACCAATTCCCTTGATTTATGGATAAGGAAAAATCTTAAATCCTTTTTAATTCTACAGCCATTAATGCAATCTTCACATTGCATTTAGCAAATACACTAACGTGTGTAAATAAAGAGGAAAGCAATTTTCTGCTAAGAAAGTAGATTTTGCTTTCCAAGTTAATGGGTAATAGTAAACAGCAGCCTCCTAGATATACTTTGTAGCATGAATAGAACCATCAGCAGAGTGAAACGCAGGGAAGAAGGAATATTTGCTTCAACTGCTTTGTAGTTCTTTTAATAAAATAACCTCTTGCAGTGTGCAGCTACAAAGCAGCTATTTATTTATTTTTTTTTTAAAGTATCATTTTCTACAGCTTTTGAAAAAAGGGGAGAAAAGTAATAGCAACAATAATAGGATGAGATGCATTATAAATTTCAGGAAAAACCAACCTCTCAAAGGAGAAAATGTTTGTGTCAGAAAAAGTCTCCATTCATTCCACAGGAAAACGAAAGATACCTTTGGGAACACCTAGAACATTATATTTTCTTTTAAAAAACCCCAGCTTCTGTGTTCTGCCTTTTACTTGTTTTGAGAGATACTTTGCTTACAACATTCTAATCTTCAACAAAAATGCCATTATTCACATTTGGGGAACTTACCCTCACCCTCATCTAAGGTCAGTCCTATTGGAAGAGACTCAAATCATCCCTCTCTACACCTGAATTTGCCTTGCTAGAGCCACCTTTTAATAGGTCCTTCCCTCCCCCCACCTTTGTCCATATCTCTTTGTATTTTCCAATAACTGTATGCTGGTAAAATAAGTGCATAAGATTTCTCCTTACTAAGCAGCAAAAACTGGAGCACCTTTCTGTAAATAATCAATTCTGAAGTTATATAAAATTAAGTTCAGCCTCAGTAACAGGAGATTTGCACTACTGTAAATCAGAGAACAACCAGTTCTAAGATTTTCAAAACTCTGAAATTTTGCCAGGTCCGAGCTATTGATTTTGTCCCTCTAGGTACTATAAATATTTGAAGGAAGAGCAAATACTCTGAAAATATGTCAGCAATCATGTAATACAGAAATGGAAAACACTGTTTTTCACAGCAGCCCTTTTTTTCTTGGACAGAACTTTTTGGGATAATTTCAAGAGACTTTTTTAGTATACACCCTTGTAATTCTAATAATGTATTTTTGTTTCATATGTCCATAGTATTCCTGTGATAAACAGGAGTGTCTTTCAAGAAGTCACCATTCACTCCATTAGTGTGAATTTATGATTTCTGCATCAGTGGTTGAAACTGTTATAAAATTCAGTTTGACCTCTGAGGGATTATAAAATCATAGAAGTTGTTGCTGAAATATATTTATGAAATTTTTAGGTCTATCCTACATATGAAAAAATATATTATGGAAGAAATTTATTACTGTTTACACCCATCACATTCAGAGTGATTATCTTAGTATTTACAAACATTTTTATATTTACCTTAATAACCAAAAATCTTAGCCTTAAAAAGAAGTTGTATTTGTCTCTAACACAGACATTTCTGCATTAGCTGTGCATGGCATATCACATCAGCATATGCAAATTTATCAGATATGTTAATAACTCATACCTTGGCTGATAGAAGATTTGGAATATTTCAATATAAATGAGGCTTGCCCACAACACTTACAGAAAAGGATAAAGAAACTCTTCTTCAGGATGCTGTATGCCCTCATTATACTTGTTAAAATAATAGTACTTATCATTTGAAATATTTTCCCTCTA
Source organism: Sitta carolinensis (assembly GCA_032173965.1). Classification (NCBI taxonomy): domain Eukaryota; kingdom Metazoa; phylum Chordata; class Aves; order Passeriformes; family Sittidae; genus Sitta; species Sitta carolinensis. The sequence goes on along the minus strand of CM063294.1, from coordinate 6,501,174 downwards.
AAAGGAAAAAATGTAATTAACTTACATGAAGTAAAATCTCTTTAAATTAATGAAATGAAAAGAGAAATTAATTTGAAGGGGATAAAAAACAGAACAAACTTTATTAACTACATTAAAACCATTAATATTCATTTCACTGAAACGAATATTTCTAATATAATTAGAAATAGTTAGCAAGCAAGAATGCAGAAATCTGTTCTCTGTGCACAATGGAGGAATCGTTCCATGATACTCTCTCTGGAACACAGTTTCATATATTTCATTGCAAGTAGCTTTCTGATACACACTGTATTATAGGGTTTAGTTGCAAAATTGAAAGCTAGTAGTTCTTCAGTTAAGAGATTTAAATTCCAGCCTGAGTTCTATCTCAAGAAAATGGTTCCATACAAGATTAAAATAAAATATGAGCAGGTATTATTAATGGCCCTCCATAAAGTGCTCTGCTTTATGGTCTGCTGTGTGCTAGCCAGTCCCCTGGAGTAAATGTTGGCTAATTTAAGCAAGGCAGGAGCAAGCAGAGACTGAGTTCTGTGCTAATATTCCATCTTGGCTCCCAAAGGGAACATCTCGGGAAGGAATCTGTAGGAGCGACTCAGGAACTTCTCTGCCATGAAGACAGAAGAAGCCAGGAACATCACCAGCCTGGAGGACAGAAAGACTCACAACAAGGGGTCTGTGTTCCTCCTAATGACAATGTCCCAGCTGCCCCTGACTGAAGGAGCTCTGGGGACACCCTGGCCCGGGGGGCACGCTGTCAGAGCTGCCCCTCGTGCAGCACACGTTCCAGGGATGCTCCTCTCAGTCCCCTGCTCTGAGCCAAATCCTCCACTTAGGATGCTCTGGGTCTGCTGGGGCTTGAATATACTTGTCATTCATTTGTTGGTGTGCACTAGTTTGTACCTGCTTTCCTTTTGGTCTGTAAACACTGGCTTCAATACACAGCACTCCAGAAAATATATTGATAAACACTAGGGATAGAAGGAGGAATCATTCCTTACATAATATTGAAACCACCATTTGTCTGTACCTTCTCCACCTCAGAAGATTTTATTGTTTAGCAAATGATGTTTTTTGACTAAGATGAAGTGAGTCCATCCTGCTTGGCCCCTCTTTCTGTTCACACCTTCCACAGAGGTTTAGCACACTAGCAGCTCAAGCTGTAAATGAAAATAATATAAATATAGATTCTAGTAAAGGCTGTCAGTATTAAACAGATCACACAACTTTTCAAAGCCTTGAGTGGCCCCACTGTGACCATACTGATTTCTATAATTTTTGGAGACAACCATAAAAACATAACATGTGCAGACTGGCCACTTAGAAAGTGTTCTAAATTCTCTTTTGAAATATACTCACAAAATACTTTGTCTAATTATAGTAAAATATACATTTAAATGATCTGGTGAATCTATGCCTTCCTCAAACAAACATACAGGGATTTGTATGGTGAGATTTTAAATTCTGCTATATCTATGAAATCAATAAATAACAAGGTTTAACAGAATTCTCCCATATTTTTTTTCCTGAATAAAAGAATTATTAACCAAATTATGCTATTAGATGTTATTTAAGTTTGTATAGTATGACTTGCATAGTGTCTTTCATGTTAGTGTCAGAACTGTCAAGAAAAACAAGAATAGACAAGAATATTGTGACATACTGCCAAACTACCACCACTATTGAAGCCTTGACTTGTTAACTTCCTGAATGGATTTAAGGCGTGTCAGAATTGTCATAATCTTGACAAGTTTTCTCTCACTCACATTCTTCTGCTTTCAAAAAAGAACACTTTTTTTAAAATGTAAGTAAAATGAATTTTCTGGAATATGGAACACATTAAAGTAACTTTAGATATTTGAAGAGTCATGGACTTTCATACCACTGCAGATATTCATGGTTAAAAAGTACTTAATGATAAGCCACCTAAAATCCTTCACAGTATAAAGCTTCAAAGCAGTGTAAATTCTTCAGGCAGAATACGTATATATGAAATTTTTGTGTGACCTAGAGCCAAAACTTCAACCAGTCCAACTCACAGTAGATTCATTATCTTTAATGAAATGCCACTGATCCACCCTTGGAGTACTGACCCATAATCTTTTAATGCACCTCAGCTGATTAGTGCTGATTCTGCTTTCTATAACCCTTTTCATGTATTATTCCATCTACTTTGCTGGAACTTGCTTGCTCAAAAGTGGGAGAGATGCAAATCTGGGTCTTACTGCAGCCTAAGCACTTCTGCCTCCTTGCAGCAGATACCAGAGCAGCTGTAAGAGAACCCTTGAAAGCACAGAGGCAAAAAACTCCAACCAAACTGAACAACAGCAGCTGCACAAGGAATAAAGGAATCCCAACACCGTACCTGGTAAAGGAAAACCTACCAACAACACACATTTTTCCCAGCAGACCTGATCTGCTTGTAAACTCACAACTACCATCACATTCTCAGTCCCAGCTGGGTGTGCCAGCTGTGAGAAAACCCAGCACACAGCTGAGAGTGGCACACAGCCACAATGAGATCACATGGAACAGCCCATGTGCATCTCAGATCTAATTTACAACAGAAAATTATTACATTCATGCAGCCCTGACTAGCCTATATTTCACATCCAAGAACTCCCCCCATCTCCTGCATGACCCAAGAGCCCAAAGGGAATGGTAGAAATTCCCCATATTGTTCTTACAACATATTCTTGATCACAAAACCCGCATGGAAAAATGTACACTCAGTTTCTGCCCATGAAAAAAGAAAGTGGAGCCTTAGCAAGCTTGGATTTCAAAGGCATTAGATGTTCTCAGAAGAAAATTGGGTTTCTTGGCAACATTCACAGCATGTGTAGAGACAGCTACAAATACTCTCAGCTTTATCCAGTCAACGGCTGGATCATGCATTCCATGGAAATTGAAGCATTTAGGAGTCATCTCACAGTAAAAAGTGGAAAATAATCTTCTAAAGAAAGAAAAGATTTTAACCTTCTTGGAACTCAAAAATAGCTGGGGAAATATGATCAAAGTACTTCTAGAGCCTTGATATCACAGAAACAAAAAACCAAAACCAATAAGAAACAAACAAACAAAAAAATAGGAGACCCTTTAGGTGATAATACAGCTCGTGTTAACTAAAATTATGTGAAAACCAGAATTAGAAAAGAAATTTTAAAAACTTGAATTCTCACAATCTACACACACAAAATCTTATAACATTAGACTGGATAACAGTTGTAAGAAAATCTCTTTAAATTAGAAGTTTTAAATTAGTATTTTAAGTAAACAAAATAAAGATGTATGATGTTCTGAGTTCACTTATTCTCTTTATAGCATCGATGACATGTGTTCAGCTTATTTGTGGAACAAAAGGCTCATTTTCTTCTCTTTTTGGCATTGTCGAGACAGTAAAATTCATAAGAAATAATCTGTCTTCCTAAACGCTTCATACATCAACTCCAAAATATACTGCATTGCAGAAAACAAATTTGTAGAAAAAATATGTCTGCTAAATGTCTGTTATGCTAAGAAGTCAATGTTCAGTGATTTTAATGTCTTGGAAAATGCATAAAGTGTCAGAAAATATATGCAAAATGCTCTGAGACCTCTCACGATGCAGCTGCTGTAGATAGCACACAAACTCCTAATTGTGGGAGCTGCAGAAATGGTATTTTTTCCTTTTAAGTGCACGTCATCAGCATAATCTCTTCCCTGTGCCTTTTGGAGTTGTTCGCCAGCAGCAGTGTGTGGCAGAAGTGGCCGCTGTACGTGGCACAGCAGCAGGGCAGCAGAAGCACAGCACACGTGTGGGAATGTCCCGGTGCCAAGACAGTAAATAGCACACATTTACAAGATGCCAAGTGTTTAACTAAACGAAAATGTTAAGTAGAAACGATCTGTAAATCGGAAGCTGGGTCTAGGAACTTTGTCTCAACTAAGGATCCCAGACTACTCAGTAAGATGAAAATGTTTTAATTCCTGACCCATTACCTGACTGTGGTGCAGCACGTGAAGGCCACCACTGATCTCAGAGAGGTGACAGTGCTCTCATTCTTCACCGTGAAGGATTCTTCCATTGATTAGTTCTTCTAATGCAATTTCTAGCAATTTAAGTATGTCTGAATATTTGTAGACAAAGACTTGTCCACCAAATTTTGATTGGTGCAAGGACATATGTGCTAATGGGTGTTAACCCATTTTACACAGAGCATATTTTTATTTTATTTTATGTACAGACATAAAGCATTTCATATCTTGCATACATTTTTTTAAAAAAGAGAAAAATGTGATGTTTTTCCTACCAGCCCACTAATTTGTAACATAAAAATTGCTTAATTTCACTCTTTACATACATAACTCCTTATTGAAGAGACCAAGCTAACTTGAATTTTAAGACATTAGATTAGAACAGGGAAAGAACCAGCTAAAGAATATTTATAAAATGTAGAAATATTCACCTTATCAGCATGACATGAATTTCAGTATGGAGTACATAAGTGACTATCAAAACAATCTCTGTACCTTCCAAGAGGATGCATAAGGAATATGGGATGGCTCAGGAGGCCACAGAATGTTAGATATAATATTTATCCTGAAGAGAAAAACAGCAGGCTCCTGGACATTACTGATCAGTTATTCCAGCTGCAATATCTGAAAGGCGCTAACAAATACAATAATAATAACTTCTGAGGCAAAGAGAAACAGTGAGGGAATAAAAAATGCAGCTGACATGAATTTGACAAGGATAAACTCTACAAAATGGATTTAGTTGTCTCTGGGGTCACTGGTCTACTGAAAAAGGGAGAAGTTAGATGTTTCATATGCTCATATGAAAATAAGCACAGTCTAATAAATATAATAAGAATATTTGTAAAAGAAGGCTAGAAGAACCCACTATAAAATGGATTCTGACCTGAATACACCACTTTCACTCAGAAAAAGGTTCAGGAGTGGCAATTCCTTCTGAGATATCTCCTAAACCCATATTTTTCTAATATTTTGGACAGATGGCATAATATAGTATAATATAAACAATTCAATCACTCTGAATTTTACACCAACGTTCTAAATGTCACAAATGCAGCTTTAAGACCACACAGCTGCTATGCCCAGAATACACAGCAGAGATTAAATGCGTGTGTGACACATTTTCAGGATGCAGGTCAAAGGAAGGAAAACTTGTCCCTGCAGGAAGAGTTTCCCCCCTCCCTGCAGAGCAGCAGCTCCGTGCCTGAGACAGGAGCTGCCTCTGCAGGGAGGTGCACTCTGAGTCTCTCTGAACGACCTGTCCCTTTGTGCAGGACGGGAAGGGCACAGCAAAGAGGGTGTGCCTATTTTTAATGCTGTTCTACCAGCTGGCAGAATCTTTTGGAAACCAGGAACATTTTATAAACAATAAGTTCTTGTTCTCACAGAGGTCTTTAGATGGGCAGAAGCACAGAGCTCTGCCTTCCACAGAGGCTGTCACAAGCTTCGAAACATCACTGACTCTCTATGAAGCTAAAATTCAGGGTATAAACGTGGGGAGAAAGAGAAACAGCAGGTCATGTGGTAAGTAATTTCTAAGGAAATATTTTCCTCTAAGCAATTTGCAGATGCTGTAATGGACAGGAATTCAAAGTGATTTTTTGATACAGTTAAAGAAACCCATGAGGGTTTGTTTGATGTTCAGCAAACACTGCAAGTCCCCAAAGCAGCAGGTTACATCCAGTTAACATTTGAGATTGTCCACTAAGCTTCCACACCCAGGGGAAAACAATGAATAATGCTGTGAGTTAGGGAATGATTGCTTCTGCATATGAAGGTCATCCAGAATCTGAACATTCCCATACTGTAAATTCATTTTGTACCATAAGGCTCCACGCTACCTCACATTAAATGTCATCAGAAAGAAGAGCCATGCTACTCATTTTTCTAAGGATTTCCTTGAACTACATAAAACTTACATTGGAGTAGATGTGTAATACCATTACAGAAATAAAGCACTGTGCTCCACTTCAGAAAATTTTAATGACAGAAAAATTTTTTGCATGACAAAATATTATTTTATACTCCTAATTGAGTCACCAGAATAATTCTGTTACCAGATTTTTTGCCACTAATATTTCTGTAGTTCTTTTGCAGCACAAGTCCTTTTGCTTTACAGAGTTATCTTTTTTTTTACCAAAATCTCTTCTTGTCAACAAGGACTGTAATTCTGCTAGGAAAGTTTTCCAATATATTATGGAAACGATACTTAAGTGAAAAATTTTACTACAGCATTTCAATAATCTCCCAGGACTGGTCATCTATTATAGTGGAAGTTGTTTCCATTATACAGGCACCAAATAGTTTAAAAGTGCAGGGTGCATACCATTGTTTCAAATCAGGCAAAGGTAGAAGTAAAATTGTTTATGTAGCCAAGAAAGCCACTGCTCAAGACAAAGGGGAAAAAAAACATTGAGAGATGGGCTGAGAGCTCCCAGCATTGTAAAAGGGTGCTGAAAGCAGGAAGTAAACAGGAACCCAGAAACATTAAAGGGATATAGTATTGAAAAATATCTGCCACTGCTTTCAGCTGTCTCCTGAACACTGTTCATTCCAAAGGCTGTCAGGGCAGGGGAATTTTGCTGAGTTTGAAAAGGAGAGAAAGTGCAAAAACCAGAACTGCCACTATCCAATATAAGGAAAAGAGCAATGTCTACAGAAAACTACAACATGGTCTACAGAAGACCTTAAGAATGACACTGCCTTTTTCTAAACAACATGTTTTTTCCCAAGAAGTGCTTTCTCTTTCTCATCCCTTTCTTTCTATAATTTAAAGCTTCTTTCAAAACCATATCTTAAAGTTTGGGTGACCCCTGCTGCTATCTCTTTATCTGCCCACACAGAATCACTCATAACTATCAGAGGTCCAAGACATCCAAAACCTTAACTGATGAATTCTTAAAAGCATCCCCAGACTGCCAGTCCTCAGAAATGCCTTTTTAGCCCCATAACAAGATTACTGTAAGCTTTGGTTTCTTAACACTAATGTTCAATGGGAAAAGAAGCACATCTGCCTCTGAGCATGCCAAGGTTTAAATCCAAGATTTTTCAGTGACACCAGCTAGACATCTGAAGAGTTGTAAAATAAAAATAGAGTTGTTCTATGGCTTAAAGATTAATGTTACAATACCTGGAAATCAACAATGAGAGTACGCATAATTAAATTTTCAAAATGTGTTAGAAAGTCTACAGATCTTTTTTTTTTAGTAAAATACATGAATTCTTTTCAAGAGTAAGTGCCAAGCATTGATTTCCAATATTAAAAGCAGATGACCTGCATTCATTGTACAGTTACAACCATAAAATGTGTATTTTCTTTTTATCCCAGTCTATTTCAATACAAGCTGTTCTCAAGTAGGAATTGCACTACTGAAATAATTTGCAGAGTTTGCTAATGAATAAATTACTTCCATATTTCAAAATATATTTCCTAAGAAAATCAAGCCAACCTAGTCAGACCCATAATGGTACAGCAAGTGAATATAAATAACCTCAACACATAGATCAAGATATGGCAGACTGGCATTCTGATGTAAAAACACAATATTAGTAAGTGCAAGCACATACAGAAAGCATTATTGCTGGAAATTGAACTGAAGTCTGAGAAGATTAGCTAAAATATGTGAAGATAGTGGAATAGCTATGAATTTGTTTCTCATTTTCAGCTCAGTGGGCTGTATTTTACATAGGATGTTGAATAGGACACAGACTGATTTCTAAAACTTTTGGTTAAGTTACTTATTAAAATTAAACACAACCACAGAACTTCAACACGGGAAATGTCTGACTTTTATATGTTTGAACAGAATGACAGCTGGATCTGCCCCAGGTAGAATATTTTAAAGAATAATGAACTGGGAAAGGAAATCAAGAAATCAGAAATTAACCGCTAGATGAATTGATTTAACCAATAGGCTTATGTCACTAATTTACTTCAGACCTGAACATGTAATTATTTTATCTATACGTACATTGGTTTGGAATCAGAATAAATTCATAATTCTTAGTGCCAATTAGCATTGAAGGTATTAAAGCATTCTGTATTAAAATACAGATAAGGAAATCATAACTGGTTACATTAAGCCACTGGATTATGCAAGCAGTGTGGTTGTATTTCTTATTTCAGCTATTTCTGTTTCACTTATCCAATCTCTCTCACTTCTCCTCCTGATTCTTTATCTCCTCCTCTCTTTTGTTCTGACTGATATCAAACTCTGGACTAAAGAAGAGTAAATTACTCTCTTCTATAGGTTGATGTAAAATGAAAACAGAAATCTAATGGACAAATAAATTTGTATATGTATCATAACTTATGGAACAGCGAGGATGAGCGAAAAGCCACCGAAACCAGAGACAGTTTTGAGGGGAACAGATATTTTATGCTTTATCTTCTAAAAAAAATATTTGAGTCCAGAAAATTTCAGATGTACAGAACAAAACTGTCACAAATATATGAATCAACAACATGAGGAAAAGGGTTGGGTTCATTTGTTTTGCAAGGATCCATTTCCACGGAGCCTACAGGTCTAAAGGCAGGATGTTGTTGTATCTCCATGTAAATCACGTAGGCATTCCTCACTCTCAGTAATGCAGGATCCTTATCAAGCAGTTCCCTCTCACCTGTTAGTGACTGTTAGCAGCACAGGACACTGACCCACTGCCTGCAATTAATTCCTCTGAGGGGGCAGAGAGAGGTCCAGCCGAGTAATGAGTTTGTTTCTGTGTGGAAGGGAATAGAAATTAGTGGGATGGAGAGCAGTGTAAAGCTGCCAAGAGATGAAGGCTGCACTGACATCCTGGTCCTGGTTCCCTAATATGGTCCTAAAAAAATGGAAGTTGTTCAGAAGTAACTTCATGTCAAATTAACAATGGTAATTGACCTAAAATAAAAGCTGATGTAATACTGCTCTTGAATGGTTTTCAGTGATTTTGATTAACTTAGACATAAAAATCAAAAATTCTCAGGCCAAAACAATGATAGAAAATGGACACCCAGATACAGGAGAAACATGAGGAGAGAAATAAGGCGAACAGATCTGTTTCACAATTTTGAAGTGTTTATGCAAATATGAAGAAAGCAACTAGTGAAAGGCTTAACAAAGACTGGAGTGCTAAATGCCATATGACACTGGAGGTCTGCTAGAGCAGAAACTGCCACCGTCCTCCCACGTTTGCAACTCAGTACAACCATGGCATTTGGCTGTTCAAAACCTTTCTTCTCCCAGAGAAAAGATTTGAGGTGCAAATTGTCACCCTGTTGCATTTGGTGCTGTGATTACACCTAACTCTTCGAGCCCTGTAACACAAAACAATAAGCACTCTAAGGAATTTCAGAGCAGGGGTGATGCAGTGGCTATTTCCATTCATAACATGTAGCGAACCAACCAAAGCTGCCAAGTGGCATAGTGTTCTTGAGAAGAGGTTGCTAAAAACTGAGCACTTGATAAGGCTAAATGTAAAAGATCTATGTCTGTTTTTCCTCATGCTGACCCCTGCAATACGTCACCAGACTGTAAAATAGCAGTCTACACAAAACACAACTAAAACGTGCCCACTGGCCAAATGGGAAGCGTTATTTCAGCTGGCTGCAGTGGTGTCTGACAGACACTGCCAGTGTTCTCAGCTGGCATTATTGGAGACAAAGACCATCAGCAGTGGAGGTGCTGGCTAGAAAAGGTTACATACAATCTCTGCCAGAGATCCTTGGAGGGATTTTGTGAAAAATACAGTCATTCAGCTACATTTGAAAGGAAAGGAGGAAAGCACACTAAATTATTCTTATTTGTGAATATTCAGTTGTGAACTACATGTATGGCAGGGGGCGTGAAAGGCAGCTGTCAAACCAGGCAAGGCAGAGCTTTTCTTCTTGGGTTCAGTGGGAGGCTCTATGAGGAGTAACCGGTATTACAGCAAGATTGGTGCTGCTGTACTTCAACTACAATTCCTAGCAGCTCATCTGAGGAATGCCCATTTTGTACCTATGTTTTACAACTTTCTAAGTCCTCCTCTCTGACCCCCCATCTTTCTGTTGGGCCCTTTTGCCGTGGACTATCCCAGGGCTTCTGAGGTATCCAAACAATGTAAAGCAGTCTCTAATGCAACACAATGAATTCTTCAAGTTTACTTTCATTATTTTTAGAAAAACGGCTCTTCAAACGTCATTGGAAGGCACCGTTGTTTTCACTGCCCACACCAGCAATTAAAAGATTTTTATTCTTAAAACATCCTGTGTTCACACTCCCTTCCATTTTGCTGCCTGATATAGTTTAGTAAATTCTGCCTTGGTGCCTGAAAAGTTGTCTATGAATGACTAAAAGAGAGTGTATTTAATTAAGAAAGCTCTGGATTAATAAAGGCTAGAGATAGAAATTTGAGAACTTGCTGCAGGCTCACTCTGAATTAGCAGGATGCAATGTCTGGTTGTAAGGGTATTTTTGGATTCAGCAGCTTTTCTATCCTATGCAAAGAGCTTCCTCCACATCCAACAGACAGCAGCTCGTTCAGTTAAAGCTTTCCAGACCCGAGCTGGGATGAGCTGACATTACAAGGCAAATGTGGACTGACTGTGCAGCCTGTGTTTGCTAGTGCTGTTCTAAACAGTGCCACAATTCATTGTATTTTATCTGTTCTTCATGAATGCTATCTTCCCTTTTCTCCAAAACAATTTGAGGCAGAATAGTGGTTACTCAGTTTGACAACAGCTGTGTGAACATAGAGTGGTTTTCTTAGGGGTCTGGAATGTACCCAGCATGAACTCGGAGACATTGCAAGGGGTATTGGAACTACAACTTCAGTAACCAGCCTCTCCTTTTTTAATTTTTTTTTCCTTTCCCTTAAGGAAAACAGTACTCCTAGAATTGAGTTATCTGCTAAGTAATTTTGAATATTTCCTCTTCTGCTTTCAACTGGATCAATTAACATTTTATAACTACTCATGAATTATTTAAGCATTGAAAAGTCTCTCTTGAATGCTCAGCTAAATTAAACCCAAAATACTTAAAAACCAAGTAAATTTGGAATTGTTCTAGAGCCTCAGAGGTATTAGCAAAGGATTATTTAGGCTTTTTATTAAAAACAAATGACAAACCCAGCAAACACAGAATAACTATTTAGTTGATGTCTTCAGAAACTTTCTGGACTGAGTGACCAGCATATACTCAATATTTGTGACAATTTGGTTCACAGAGCTGATAGCATGGAAGCACAGTCTGTCCTGGCTTCATGCTGATACCATAATTGTTTTGTTGTTATTCTCTCTAAAAAGTCCTCACCTTGCTAATATTTTTTTCTTTTGCTTCTTCTTGTTCTAATAATTTATCTTTTTCCTGTTTCTTGGGACATTATGACTATATTCATTACTTGAGTATTTTTAATGTTATTAAAAGCTACTTCTGAAACTCAGTATTACTAGTGCAAGAAAATTTTAAATATCATTTTGGTAGCATAAATTTGAGACAGTAATTGGGACAATCAGAAAATGCATAAAAAGCAAGAGACAATTGTCAATGCTTGCTCTAAAACATGTATAAGGGTTGTTTAATCAGGATCAGCATTCTTAATAAAAGGACACAGCATGTGATACTGGTTTGTAGGACAGAAAAAGAACTTGATGGTTATGGAAAGTAGCTACTCTGGAGAAGCATGATAGTATTTTCATATAGAACATTTAAGACTTTACTGGGGGGAAAAAGAAAAAGGTTTTGATTCTCTTACTGTAAATATGTCTCTGATTTCAACCATCCTTTCTAGAAGCCTTCAAATTTCAGCAAAATTCTATTAGCATTTCCTAATGTGCCTCTTTCAAACATCTTTTTTTTTCTTACATTTAATAGCATGTGGTGGCCAGATATTGTGTGCATAGTGATAGCTAATGGATAGGGCATTAGACAAAAGAGATCTTTGTATTATCCCCAGCTCTGCTGTTGATTTACCCTGTAAATCAGCTTTTTTGCCTTTGAAATGCAAATAACAATACTTATGCCACCTGAGAAAACTATCTGAAAAGAACACATGGAAGAAAAGTCTGACTTTTTAGAGCTCAACTTCTGTCCGTAATTCCTTCACTTTTTTTCTTCTTTTTCCTCCTTCTGTTAACCACACAATGGAAAGCAAAGGCTACTTCACTGAGATCTCCCCAAAGGCTGTTAAAAGATTTAAAACAGCATCCAGGCCAGAACCCAAAGTCCCCAAACACTCTAGGCACACTCTTTCTCTTTTGGTGCACTAACATTTATATATAGCTCATATACTTCTGCCTCTTTAATACAACTCCTTTTTTCTATGAAACACTTTCAGAAGTACTCATCTGTAAAAATCACTGCACTGGAAGGCTCAAAAAAACTTGATCTCTATAATTCCTGCTCACAGACTTCCCACAAACTGAGTCCACCCACACAGTAGATACAGCTCCAGAGAACTTCAATATGTAAAATCATAGTTTACAGATTTGCTCGCTTCTCAACTCTTTTATATATTTTATATAATTTAAAATAATTCTTGGATTTCTCCCTTTGGCTGGTATTAACAGTATTGTGTGGAAAAATTCTCTGTTGATGTCTGAGATAAATGACATGACAAATTTTCCTCCTTCTGAAAAGCATTTTCTACCTACTTTTCCAAGTCAAGAAGGCTTATGTCATCATAATGCCTTTGTGTGTGTCTATTAGTTGCCTTATGATCCTGTTAGCTGTTTTCAAATAGCAGTGTAAGTCCTAAAGCTAATAACTTCTTCATGACTTACTAAAATAGGGAGCCAGGTAGATGAAGGAAAATTCTCAAATTCTCCTTCCTTCCCCTTCTTCTGAAACTCAAGAAAACTTCTTCCCAAGCACAAAAGGAGCTGCATTGACATCAAACAAGAGGAGTGCCTGATACAGTGAAAAATTTAAAAAGAAGCTTTCATTTCATTAGACATCAGAGAGTGATGTAAGATGCAAGACAAGGTCACAGAGACATTGGAAAACAGGTTTCATTTCACAGAACAACTTGTTCCTGAAAAAAGGATGTGAAAACCAAAATATTTTCCTTAAATGAGGTTGAAACACAGTGTGTGTCTTCCTCAAGGAACTGTGTCATTCAACCAACCTGTACAATTCACTGAAGTCAATCAGAGCTTGTTGCATCATTCCAGTGAGTCAAGCTTCAGCAAGAACTCAGCTTAGCATGGAAACAAGGCAGAAATGAAGCACTACAGCTGCAAAGGATGTGGAAATTAAGAGAGCTCCAGGAACTAATATCGATAAAGTTCTATACTTTACAAACATTAAAAGCAGTAATAGGACAACCATCATTGTTATTAAAATGGAATATAAGAATACCAGATACTTCCAGAACCAACTTGAGATGTCTCTGTGTTTGCGGCATCCCATCCTATGTTTTCAGTGAATAACTTCCGTACATTTTCACATCCTTGGGTGACTGGGATAGGCTGCAAGTTTTCTACTGAAATAGATTCAATTTGTAAGCAATCTTCAAAAAACCTCAACAAACTTTTGACAACTTCTTCAGTTTTAAATGTGCCATTTTAGGGCAGCAGACAGACTGGAAATGACAATCCTACAAAAGGGAGCAGCCTCAGCTCTGCTCTCTTCTTTGCAAAAACATCAGTGCTGAACATTGTGTCACTTTTAGCATCTCGGACTGCATTTTTTGTTAACTGCCTTTTGAAACGTAACTCATCTTGAGAAAGAAAGGGTTTAGAAAAGAATACCAATGCCTGAGAGGCCAGAGAGGTTCATGTGGAGCACCTTTGATTATCTGCATTAAAAATGCAATTCGATTAGAAGGATTAGACACAGCAATGCTTTTAATTGCTTATTGTGCATGAATAAGTAAACTAGGAAATTACTGAATACTGAATAAGTATTCAGTTACTGATAAGTTACTGAATAACTGAAACACCAGAATGTGCAGCATTCTGTAATAAAATCTACAGTAGAAAACCTTTGGAAATCTACATTTCAAAATAAAATCATCCCTGTAATTTTCTTATTGATTCATTCTCATATTGATAGTGACAAGGATTCCAGGATGCCACTGGCCTTCCTATGTCAAAGCACTGTTTCAAGGTGCACTTTTGACCTTTGTGGTCTTTTTCCTCTATCTGAAAATTCATTCAAGTTCAGTTAATTTGAAGACAGGAGAATTTGTAGTTTCCTGCTGAGCACTTTTCCCTCAGAACACGTGCCAAGGGCTTCTGCTGCAGGCAGAAGTCAGCCAGGTGTGTTCTCTCATTAGCAGGGCTCCTTTTACTCTGCGGGTTGGAAGCGGTGTGGAAGTGAGATGAAGGGACTGATTACTTTTCACTTATTTTAGTCTCTCATTTTCTATAGGAAGTTTGTGAGCAGGAAGCTCTTCTGTAGAGCTATAAAGACAGAATCCTAGGAAGAAATGAAGGAAAGAGGAAACAGAAAGCTCCATCTTCTTGTTTATAAGACTGAAGGCAGTTTCTGCAGTAATCTGAGCCTTGGTTAAGGTTTGTGTTTACAAAATACATTATTGACCAATAGGGAGAAAAATTTCAAGTCTGTTTTGAGGTAGAAATTTCTCTTTTACAATACTGAAGCAAACAGTATATTCCAGTATATTTTATTCTGAAATTTCAAACATCCTTGCAACTGACAATTTTTGTTAGTTTCTATCAGGTGAATAATTTCCTTTACTTCAAAAAGCTACTTGTGAAAGCAGAAAGCAATATGTGGTTATTCATTTGACAGATTTTTCTAGTGTTAACATTATACTTTTAAATCAATAGGTTTTGTTTTCCTATTTATGGTTTGGACTGATACATAAGCAAAAATGTTGTAAAAATATCTAAATACACACTAGAAATAAAATCTTAACATTTTCTTTTCTGTGGTCTTTTTTAAGTACAAGCTTGAAATTTTCCAGTAAGTTAGTGACACGGGAAAAACACATCTTATAAGGATGCTGATTTTTTTAGATGGATTAAGGTAACCCAACAAATTCCAGTAAATCTAAGATTTTACAAGAATTCTCAGAGTCAAATCATAACCTAAAGTTCCAACAGCAACTTATAATGTGTGAGTGCACTACTCACCAAAAGCACTCTACGTGTCTGGGAGATGCTGATGATGTCAAACTGGGCTGACAGCAAACTCTGTGCTGTGTGGAGTGCACTGGGGAAAGTCCTGCCCCAGCACCCATGGGAGTGAGCCCAGGGTGGGATATGGGCTGAAGGGAACAGCTCCACACGAGCTGCAGTGTCAAACACAGACACTCTGTGCTGCTGCTAGAACATTCTGGAAGAGATGTGCCTTGAACCAAGGGAGCTGGGAGCAGCTTGTCAGGTATAATAACAGGAGAATAACTCTACAGGGTGGAAGAAAGAGAGACAAGACTTACTTTAGGTAGAGAGAAGTTGTTTCACTATCTGAAAGTATTACAGCAAAAGGACAGAAAAGACAGATTTATGCATCATGCTTCAAGAAGGGTGTTATTTATCCAGACCCCAAGCTTGTCTGTAGGGAAGCAGGATCCTGTTTATATGCAGAAACCTCTGTTTAAATACAAATAACATTCTGGAATGTGGCCCCATTTCCCCTTCCTCTCCAGAGATGATAACAAAAACAAGAATGACAGAAATATGAGAAAGGTTTGCGTGCTAGGAAGCTTGAGCTGATCTAATGAAAAGCTCACTAGACTGACATAAACAATAAATCTGTTAGAACAGCACAAACAACTGAACAGGCAGTTCAACAATTACACTAAACTATGATGTTTCTTTGAGAATTGAATTAAAAAACCCACTTGGACTGACTTTTGTTAATGGAATAAAATATGGGAAAGGGAAATATTTTGATGACTAGAAAAAGAGGAGGCTTATAGCACCTATAAGAGAAGGAGCTCTTATTTGCATCTAGGTACCAGCTGAATCTAAGTCTCTAAAACATTACTGGAAACATGCTTGACAAGCAGTGAAATATGGCAGTGGTGCTTTTATCCAGACAGCTGTCCTCACTGAAGCCTTCACAGCACTGTCACAGCAGGACAGAAGATGGAGCAGCATTTTACTGCCAAACCTCAACAAGGAGTAACTTCAGTACTTGTGAACAAGACTCGATTTTTGTCATCTGTTTTACTCCTGTTACTTGTACAGTCTTTTCTGTTTGATTTTGCTGATATTTATAACCCTGCAAACTGTTCCAAATCCCCACTGCTTTTTTGACTGTTCTGTCCAAGCTTCTTCAAATTCTCTTTGCAACAGAAGGATTCCAAGGTTTAATAGGCTTTTCATGGTGTTTCTTTGATCAGTGACTCCATGAGGGTCATATTCAGCTGTGGGCGCTGCATACTTTGAAAAACGAGATACAAAAGGTAGACAGGGAAAGAGTGAAAATGTAAAATTTGGAATTGCTGCACATTTTGTCTTTAAATGAAAAGCAAAAAAAGCTCTGTGTGAGAGATCCCTTGAGAGCTTCAGGTTTCAGTTTTATTCTTTTTTAAATTATTCTCATTCCATTTACACTTTGGACCACCAGAGATTCACAACCTACGGTCTAAAAATCATTGGACCTTAATGACGTGTTCTCACAAAACTGCTCTAAACTATGCATGAGTTCTCCAGTTGGGTTGTGCTGAAGTTAGAAGGTTCACTGGAGTCAGGATCAAAGAGCTCTCAAGGTTTGGAGAAGCCATAAACTTTTAGCTTTTCCTACAACACCGGGGATAGGTTAATGCACAAACCCACACATTCCGTGGCTCCATGTGCCAGTTGTCCAGGATCTTAAATGCTATTTTCATAACTGTCTTGGCCAGCTGGTAATGCTGTTTCCAGGGAAGTAATCTCTGAACAGACACAGGTATGCTTGCAAGGGAACACTGCCAAAACATTTGTTATTCCCATTATTCAAATAGTCTTTTTTCCCAAGTACATTATCTTTGATTAGCAAAATCATCCTCTTTGCACTAACATGGTCAGTGCATCTGTCTCATTCTATTTCTGCCTCATTGAGAAAAATCCCCACATTTTGGTGCCTTGCCAAATTAAAAAAAAAACAACAAAAAACCCCAAAAAAAACCCCCAAAAAGGTAGTGGAAAATACTAACAAAACCAAGAAAATTAATCCCTGTTGGCATTAAAAGTACAAATATATTTACTTTTATAGGATTACATTGTGTTTTCTGACATACGGTAGGAGGTTTGAAATGGAAAGAATGGCTTTTTCTCCAAGTGAACACTATTTGTGCAATTTTTAGAGTTTTTATAGCGATTAAGCAGATACAAAACAGATACAACATGGGGGTGTAATCAGCTGCAATACTGAATCTCACAAAGTGTAGGCTTTTATTTACGCTGAATTTCACTTTGTACAAGGGATCCTCCTGCAGACCATATTCACTATGTACAAACATACACCAGCATTGAGGCTTCAGATCATGACAGCAAAGCACAACTCAACTCAGATCCTGCCTCTTCCTGATTTCCTAAATGCTGTGTGAAAATAAATTAACCTCTTGTTTAAACCCTCAATGATATCTCCTTTTTCACAGCCTGAGACTGGAACCTCTTCCACAGAAGGGTCTTGCGAGCCCATGTTCGTATGATGTTTACCATACTGCCTGTCCTGACTCAGGCAGATCCTCTGGGCTGTAATGCATGTACTGCTTGGAAAGTGTTAGTATGGAACCACGAATGGGAGTGTCAGGAAAACGTACTGATTGCAGTTGTCATGTCTTCTCTAAGCCATTTGGATGTGTTTAGCATAGCCAAGCTAAATACATTAAAGCACTTTATAAAATCTCAGACAGTGCTTGAACAGACTCGTTGGCACTTGTTTTCCATGGAATCCATGGAATTAGCTCCAGACCTGCAAACATGATTGAAGGGTATTATGGGGTCACATTTTAATGACCAAGTCTAATTATGAGGGAGAAAAAATTCCCTTCTACACTTTTTCCAGAGCTGTAGTATTTGAACTGATGTGTCCTTTGCCTTCCTGAGCTTTGTGCATTGAGCTGTTATTTCAGCTGCTACAACACACACTGGCAGGATGACACCAGTGCCTACCAGTTCACAATTTAGCAAAAACTGAGATTACATTTGCTATCACCAAAAGAATTTTTATCCTGAAGGTGACAGCTATCCCTGGTAGGTCACAGCTGCCCTCTCTCTTCAAATAGGGATGGCTGAGGCTTATCCAGCAAGGGCAAGGAGTGACATGCTTAGTGCAGGAGCCCCAAAAAGACACAGTTTTACCCATCTTAACCCATTCTAAATAAAGAATTTCACTTTTCACTTTCCAAATTCTTGAAAGCAAAACTAAGTCTCAGGTACTCAAATCTATTTGACCTTTTTCTAGCGTTTCTGTAACTGTTTTGTTACATTTTCCCTCACTTTTCACATAAAGGAAACATAATAATCTCCCTATTGCCTCTTATCCTCAAAGAAAAGTCTCCATTTACTTATTAATTTGGTAAAGAAATTAATTTCCTGTGCCAAGAAATTAGTCTTGCAAACATACTATGGATATTTCTGTACAATCACAAGGCTGCAAAACCAACCAACTAGAGGAAAATCATTTTGCGTCATTAAATATTGATTAAACTAATGAAAACTTTGACAAATAGCCATATGATGGCATGAGATTAACTGCCTTGTGTGCTTTTACTAGATATTTCTCCTTTGTAATTAAGAGCAAGTTTATATGTCACAAAAAATTATATGAAGAAATGAAGTGGAATTAAATTAATTTTATATTACAGTTGAAAATGCAAATGATACCCTTTTGATACAAATTATAGTCTTTTGCCAGGACCACCCTTGGTACTTCAGAAGCAAAATTTAATTAGAATTTTACAGGGGTTCTAATAGACCAATTATTGGTATTATTTATGAAGACAGTAGCTGTAGTGCTAGACAAAAACTGAGTCCCCTATTGTTCTTCAGAAAATCTCTCTTATATTCTATATATGTGCCCAGATCAAGAGGATTTTAGAATCATCAAAACAAACTGGCACAAAACTGCACCAACAGTGTTAATAAGAACAATATTGTGACAATGAGAACTGTTCTTACAATAAATTTCTTTTTCTCTTTTTCTCAAAAGTTACCACTCTTTCAAGAAACTACAAGGATTTATACTGACCAAAAAGATGAATTCACAGTGTGAAATTCCAGCAATGAAGACCTACCAGTTAGTAGGCAATTATCTGCCAGGTACGTTTGCAAATTGAGGGGCTTAGCACTACAGGAAAGGGCAGAAATGCACTTTTCTGTGATCTAGTTTCAGACAATTCCCATAGGAACTCCCGGCCTCCTAAAACATTTCCTAATACTAGTTTTGCCACACATGGTTTGTGAGCATTCAGAAGAGAACAGTATGACCTGTAAATAAATGCCATTTTTAAAAAGGACCATGTGTGCAATTAGGAGATTCCCCAAAGAGCTAAGTGGGGTTTAAAAGCTACTCCAATGCCTTTGGGCTGCAAAGCTTGGCACAGATTGAACCAGAAGATTATTTTGATTAACGGTGCCTGGGAGGCAGAAAGAGAGAGAGGAGAGCTCTGGCGATGCTCAGCAGCACTGCTGCAAGGCATCCTGGCCAAAGCCCCCCAGGGCACGGAGCTACACTCGGCTTGGAGGTGTGACAAGCATTTCTGCCTGTAATAAACCCTGATTATGAACAAGGACTTCACTTCTTGCTGCCTCAGTGCTGTTGTCAAAATATTCTGGGGACTGCCTGGTCCATAACCTGCCCTGTCACAATTACTGGAGATTAGGAAACTTCTGGTACCTGTGCAGCATTTTCCACCATCCCCTTCTCCAGTCCTCAGTATCATTACTTGGACTATTATTGGATGACTAAAGAGATGGCAGGAGCAAGAACATTTACAGTCATTCTCAATAGAATTACAATGATACCACCTAGAGAACAATAAATCACTTTATAACATGTTCTAATCCAATATAAAACTAATTTTATTCTTTGATTTAGTCTTCTTTTTATTGCAAGTTCAAAAATAGTACAAACACTCTACTAATTTATATTCCATGCAAGCTTTTACTTCTTTGCCTAAGATTCAAATATCCTCAGGAGACCTTACCCACCTATGACTTTTCTTTAACCTTAATTCTAAAGGAGAAAAAAATCTTTAACCTTAATTCTAAAGGGAGAGAAAAAAATCTGAATTCAGTCCAGAGCTGAGTTTCACTGTTTTATGTGGTATTTCTCCCTCCTTCCACAAACAGCTCCTCAAGGAAAGTATGAAGCTCAGCTGCCATCAGCCTACACTGTACGTGGTGCTGTTTGCTGTGCACTGTCCCCCTTCCTCTCATATAACTCATCTGGCACAAGGAACTCACAGTCCCTGTGAACAACTTTGCAAAGAATGCATCCTGGGACTGCTTTCAGCATACCTGAAACCTGTACCTAACTTCTTCCCAGCTGAAAGAACACTTCAGTCTCTATTTCCAATCATTTGGGTTTTTTTACTCTGTGCAGAAAATCTGTCATATGACTAGCAATTACCCTTATAACAGATAATTTCTATGATGGCTATTTGTCCACTGAAATTAGATTAATTCATGTATTTAAGAAGTGTGTCAGTGGTATCAGAATTCTGAAAAAGCCCAGGCAAAACTGACTTGGACTGGCAGTGCATCAGTGGCCAGACAGCAGCTCCATATTCACTGCAATGAATGAATTTTTTACTATTATTATATCCCTCTTCTGAATGCCTTCAAGTAGCTCAGTGAATACTTATATCCAGAAAAAATGAAATTCAAGCTTTCAAAAAGGCTTATTTTACTCTGAAACAGATTTTGTGAACATGTCACTGGAGATGCACATTTCTTCTGGTTTCCTGATTCAGTTATCAAATTTACCCAAGTGAGGGCCGAAATAAATGCTTTTGCTTTTTCCTCTAAATGACACTCAGGAGATGACAGATCGTTCTCACAATCTGAATTATTTGTGAGTGCAATTTTGTGACAGTTGCTGTTGTATGGTCAGCTTTAGGCCTGATTTTGAAAAGAATCTTTTTTTTTTTGAAGAATCAGAGTAGCACTTCAGCATATGTCTAATTTGAAAGCTGTCTTCCTCTCTCCTTAATTCAGTCAGGTTTAAGCATATGACTCAAGTTGGCTCTTGCTGAAATTTCTCCTTGATCTCCTTAAAGAAACAGTTCCAAATGCAAAATCTACTTATTGTTCTTCTAGAGAATATTTTTATTACCACTTATTTATTAAATTAATCACATCTTGTAATGATGTTATACTGGAAATATATCATGGTTTGACACGGGCCAAATACCAATCACCTACAAGAGTCATTCCCTCTTCTTACCCTCTTCTGCTAGAGCTGGGCAGAGGAGAGGGAAAAAAAAAGAATTAAAAAAGAGTTGAGATGAGGACTGGGATAAAAACACGCTAAGGGTAAAATAGGTTCAAATTTAAAGGTATAAAGTAAATTTATTATTAACAGAGTCAGAGAAGGATAAGTAGTAAGAAGTAAAGTAAGCCTTTAAAACACATGTTTTTCCTCCCAGACCCTCCCTCCTTCCCACTGACAGGGCAGAGAGACAGAGGTGGGGGTTTGGTCATTTTGTCCCTCGAGATCTTCTCCTGTTTGCTCAGGGAGAGGAGTGCGTTCTCTGCTGTGCTGTGAGTCCCCCCCAGGGCAGGCGGGGCTCCCAAAGCTGCCCTGGGTCACTCGCCCACGGGGTGCAGCCCTGGAAGGACAGGCTGCTCCAGTGCGGGACCAGGGCCCTTCTTTCTGTCCCTGACAGCAGCAGGGCCCCTCTCTGTGTCCCTGGCAGCAGCAGAGCCCCTCTCTGTGTCCCTGGGAGCAGCAGAGCCCCTCTCTGTGTCCCTGACAGCAGCAGAGCCCCTCTCTGTGTCCCTGGGAGCAGCAGAGCCCCTCTCTGTGTCCCTGGCAGCAGCAGAGCCCCTCTCTGTGTCCCTGGCAGCAGCAGAGCCCCTCTCTGTGTCCCTGGACAGCAGCAGAGCCCCTCTCTGTGTCCCTGGGAGCAGCAGAGCCCCTCTCTGTGTCCCTGACGAGCAGCAGAGCCCCTCTCTGTGTCCCAGGAGCAGCAGAGCCCCTCTCTGTGTCCCAGGGAGCAGCAGAGCCCCTCTCTGTGTCCCTGGGAGCAGCAGAGCCCCTCTCTGTGTCCCTGGGAGCAGCAGAGCCCCTCTCTGTGTCCCTGGGAGCAGCAGAGCCCCTCTCTGTGTCCCTGGCAGCAGCAGGGCCCCTCTCTGTGTCCCTGGGAGCAGCAGAGCCCCTCTCTGTGTCCCTGGCAGCAGCAGGGCCCCTCTCTGTGTCCCGGGAGCAGCAGAGCCCCTCTCTGTGTCCCTGAGAGCAGCAGAGCCCCTCTCTGTGTCCCTGGCAGCAGCAGGGCCCCTCTCTGTGTCCCTGGGAGCAGCAGAGCCCCTCTCTGTGTCCCTGGGAGCAGCAGAGCCCCTCTCTGTGTCCCTGGCAGCAGCAGGCCCCTCTCTGTGTCCCTGGGAGCAGCAGGGCCCCTCTCTGTGTCCCTGGCAGCAGCAGAGCCCCTCTCTGTGTCCCTGAGAGCAGCAGGGCCCCTCTCTGTGTCCCTGGCAGCAGCAGAGCCCCTCTCTGTGTCCCTGGCAGCAGCAGAGCCCCTCTCTGTGTCCCTGGCAGCAGCAGGGCCCCTCTCTGTGTCCCTGAGAGCAGCAGGGCCCCTCTCTGTGCCCAGGGAGCAGCAGAGCCCCTCTCTGTGTCCCTGGCAGCAGCAGAGCCCTCTCTGTGTCCCAGGGAGCAGCAGAGCCCCTCTCTGTGTCCCTGGCAGCAGCAGAGCCCCTCTCTGTGTCCCTGGCAGCAGCAGAGCCCCTCTCTGTGTCCCTGGGAGCAGCAGAGCCCCTCTCTGTGTCCCAGGGAGCAGCAGAGCCCCTCTCTGTGTCCCTGGCAGCAGCAGAGCCCCTCTCTGTGTCCCTGGCAGCAGCAGAGCCCCTCTCTGTGTCCCTGGCAGCAGCAGAGCCCCTCTCTGGCTCTAGCAGCAGGGCCCCTCTCCATGCAGGTCTTCCCTGGATCACAGCTCTCTCTGCCATCCAGCCGCTCCACCCTGAGCACTTTCCCGTGGGCTGTGAGTGGATTTCTACATCCCCCATGGGCCCCGGACATTACAGGGGCACAGTTTGTTACACCTGCAGCACCTCCACCTTTGTTTCCCACTGTCCCTTGGTGCTGCCGTTTTGTTTTTGCTCACTCCCTCCTATTTGACTATCAGAAAAACTGCTGCTCATAGATACCCTTGTCAACAAGTTCACCTAAATCAAAGATTCCAGGATCCCATAGTGTGGAGAGGTTGATCTCGCCTGGGTTCCATGTCAGGGAGTCTCTTGCCACATTTCCGTGCCAGCCAGCGGTGGCTGCCGTGGCGCTGGACCGTGATCGCCTTCATCCCCGCTGGCTCCGGTGAAGAGGAGCCCGCGCTGCCCTTCTGCCCGCGGCTCTGCTCGCGGGGCTCTGCTCGCGGGGCTCTGCTCGCGGGGCGCGGCTGCGGGGCTCTGCTCGCGGGGCTCTGCCGCGGGGCTCTGCTCGCGGGGCTCTGCTCGCGGGGCTCTGCTCGCGGGGCGCGGCTCGCGGGGCTCTGCTCGCGGGGCGGGGGCGGTGGCGGGGCTCTGCTCGCGGGGCTCTGCTCGCGGGGGCGCGGGCGGGCGGGGCTCTGCTCGCGGGGCTCTGCTCGCGGGGCGCGGCGGGCGGGCTCTGCTCGCGGGGCGCGGCTCGCGGGGCTCTGCTCGCGGGGCGCGGCGGGCGGGGCTCTGCTCGCGGGGCGCGGCGGGCGGGGCTCGGCTGCGGGGGCGTCGGCTCGCGGGGCCTGCCGCGGGGCTCTGCTCGCGGGGCGCGGCGGGCGGGGCTCTGCTCGCGGGGCTCTGCTCGCGGCGCGGCGGGGGCTCGGCTCGCGGGGCGCGGCTCGCGGGGCTCTGCTCGCGGGGCTCTGCTCGCGGGGCGCGGCGGCTGCGGGGCTCTGCTCGCGGGGGCGCGGCGGGGCGCGGCTCGCGGGGCTCTGCTCGCGGGGCGCGCGGCGGGCGGGGGCTCTGCTCGCGGGGCGCGGCACGCGGGGCCTGCTCGCGGGGCTCTGCTCGCGGGGTCGCGGCGGGCGCGGTCTGCTCGCGGGGCTCTGCTCGCCGGGGCCGTGCCGCCATGGCGGCAGCCGCGGCCTGCGCCGGCCGTGGGCTCCACGGCAGCGCCTCAGCGCCCCGGAAAACACTGCCTCTGCTGATCTTCTGAAACATGTCACCACAGAGGCGTGACAGCCTCTCTAACGGGGCCGGCAGCGTGTCCCTCTTCAGAGCCATCGG
The DNA here is from genome assembly GCA_032173965.1 of Sitta carolinensis. Taxonomy (NCBI): domain Eukaryota; kingdom Metazoa; phylum Chordata; class Aves; order Passeriformes; family Sittidae; genus Sitta; species Sitta carolinensis. The sequence goes on along the minus strand of CM063294.1, from coordinate 6,476,885 downwards.
GCATTGGTTTTGCTGGATATGGTGGAAGCTTCTAGCAGCTTCTTAGAGAAGCCACCCCTATGGCCCTTCCCTGTTGTCCCTGAAAATCAGCCTTCTGATTTGTTTTAGTATAGTGGAGTCAGTTCTCATGAATTGTAAGATAAACAAGGATCATATTTACATTCCTTTGTAAAAGATATCACCTGATGGACTTCTCAAGTGAGCAGTGGAGATGGAGAGGTGGGAACTTCTCTGTCCAATCTCTGCTCACTGTCCAGAAACTGAGAGATACGAGGTCAACAATAAACTAGAATCTTCTTCCTTTCTTCTTCTCTACCTGAACACCTGTTGTGTGTGGTACTGTGTGTTTCTGTCTACGTCACAGTTAACACTTCCCTGCTACCAAAACATCAGGCCGTGCCAAATCAACACAAAATGCTAGAAACCCTCATCACGTTTATCTAAAGGTAAAAAACAACCGTTATCTAGGCCTTCACGTAAATTAAATTTAAAACAAAATCCCTACATTCTCAATTAATTTTCTGAAGCATTTTTCTTCACTTCCTCAATAACACACTGCTGATTTATTTTATAATCTGGACAAGAACTATGCTCTGGATAAACCTGGACAGTCTCTAAAGAATAAACTTTTTGATATGTTTTACAGCCCTTCATTATCAGCATTTTCTGGGCAAAGAACCACCCTTCTCTTTCACCTTGCAGCTTCAGTGCTGCCATTCCCCTCACACACCCACACAGCACTCCCTGAAAGCTCATCTCCTGCCTTCTTGCAGCTTCTGCCCTAATCGCTGTATCACACAAACCATATCATGGTAAATTGAGTTTTTATCATACCTAATTTAATTCTGGAGCAATCTCTTCAGAAGCAAACATTACCCACATTGTGCTAAAGCACGCTTTCTGCAGAGTAGAACTCCTATATTGTACCGCGAACTAACTGCATCTGAGAGCATTGGACTTGCTTAAAATACCACATCAAAGTGCACAGCAAAATATTACTTTAGCAAAATTTCATATTCCACACTGTAAGAGTTGTCATTTTTATACAAAATTTTATACACTTTATACAAAGCAAACCATTAGTCACATAACAGATTTTTTTTCCACAGGAAAAAAGAGATTTTCATATACAGGCAGTGATGGCATTTTTTCTAATCTGGATCATTGCTCAAGTCTTTTATGTGCTGCATAGCTCTCCTGATTTGCTCTGCCCAGTTGAATAAAAGGTGTGTCAGCTCTCTGTGTGTCTCTGTGAGATGTGTCACCTCAGTTACTGCTTTTTTGAGGGTAGAAGAAGATTCATTGGACTAATGACATTACTACAAGTAAATGGGAAAAAAGAAATTAAATTGCCTCTCATTATGATACACCACAAATATAGGCCCACTTTAGTCAGGTAAGAAATAGAAACACACATTGTTGTGAATTAGAACCTGTTCTTTGGGGAAATGTGATAAAACTGCTCAATGCCTCTAATTTCCTTCAGTAATTAGAAAGTCTTAAGCCCTAAGCAGACCCACTCCCTCCTTTTCAGTTTATTAAAATGGGTTTAGAAGAAAGACTTTATTTGGAAAATAGTTACAGTTGAGTGGCTTAAAGCATGGAAAAAATGTCAGTGATCTTCCTGAGTCAAACAGAAATAAAGGACAATGAGCAAGGTATTCCTCTGCTTGGGTGGCAAGGTGAGAAAGCACCTTCCTACACTTCAGGTGAAGTGTCATGGCTTAGAAAATGACTGAAGGTTTGCAGAGTATGACTAATGGAAAGAATTGTATGGGAAACTAAAATAATGGTTTGCAAAGTCTGGAAGTATTCCAAACTAACTTCTAAAACTAGAGAAGAACCACAGAAGCTCTTTCTCAGAACTAAAATATTACTTCTGAGGAAAACCCAAATCCCATTGGGAAAACAAAAACAAAAATGCAAAAGATTTCAGCAAGGTCTCACAGCTACAACTGGATACTAGATTTGATCTCAGGTTGAGTTCATGAGGCTTTAAGAGAAGCCCAAGCTGATAAATCATGATGTAAAAACAGAATCACAAAATTTGAGGCTGGTGTGACCTCTGGAGATGTCCTACACCCTCTGCTCCAGCAGGAACAGCACCACACCAGGGTGGTTCCAGCTGGGTTTCAGTATCTCCATGGATTGAGACTCTGCAACCTCTCCAGGCCAACCCATTCAAAACTGGTCAGAGCTGCCAGCGTGCTCAGTTACATGAATTCGGGAGAATTACAGAAACTAAGAGGGTATTACAGCAGGAAGATGACAAACTCAACTCATTGTAATCAGCAAAGAGTGAAAAGGTAGTATGGAAATGATAGTGGGAGAGTACATACACACATACACATCATCAGGTTATTGTTTGACAAAGTGACTTTTCTCTCCCGAGACATTTTATCTGTTTATGTAATCAGAGAACAGCCTGCCTGAGACTTGAAGAAAATAAATTTTCCTGGACTGGGAAGAAAATCTGACTTTTCTCTCACTGAATGTAATTATGCAGCAATGAAATAAACATGACTGTTTTTAAAGAAAGTGACACGGCATAACATAAAATGTGTATTGTGCACCTTTGCCTATGTCCCAACACATAATCCCCATACAAATCCAATCATTCCCACTATGTCAGCATTCTGAATGCAGGGCTAAGGTAGGGCAGGTGACTGTTTATTTCTGATACTCTACTAGCTCCTAAATCACTGACACAGACTGCTAAGGAAAATTATATATTTGACACTACAGAGTTGCATGACAGGTCACTACAGAATTTATTCCCTGCACATTTAGTACTTGCTGGTGGGAAACACCTTTACTTCTCTTTGCCAAGTCCATTAATGTGAAGGGTCAGTGTCCTGACTCAAGGCCATGATACTACGTGGGTTTTAAACATTAAATGTTACAGCGCATTACACCAGCTGAAATAACATGTCCTGCTTCTGTCTTAAAAAGTGACTTATTTTATAAAGTATGGCTCTGCTGAGAAGTTACTTTATAAAACCAGTATCGGGTTGCCACATGACTTTGTGATGACTGACTTGTATCATGTTTCTCAAGCTACAGATAATTTTTTTGCCTAAACTTCCACCTTCATTTTAACTGACAGTCCAGAATTTTTTCATGAATGCTGAGACTCGGGCAGATCTGCCAACCCTCACCCCTCACCACTCCTCCACAGCTAAGCCAGGCAAGCCCTTGCTGCAGGTCCACAGCTACAGCTTGAATAACGGGCTGAACCGGAGCGATTTAACAGCGATTTAGAAACTTATTTGTAAATGAAACAGCCTAGTGAGGCTGTGAATCTTCCTTTGTAATCAACCAAGCACCCTAATAACCCCACTGCACGTTTCAGTAAAGGCTTCTGCTTTAATTCACAACTCCACAGACCATTACTCCTCTTTGGTCAGTGAGGAAGCGGAGGTAATTTGAGAGAGGTGCTTTCTAGAAAGGGTTTTTCAAACTCTGCTACCTAAAGCCCATATCTGTTGGTAATTCCCAAGCCAGAAACAGCAGCCATGTGAAACCTGCATACATTCAGAGGTTTTGAATGTGCATACGAAAGTATTTTATTAAATACTACTAATTAGAATATTTTTAGAGATTAAGATCATACCCCACTTCAGCCCATGACTGTATCCATATACCAACTGCAGGAATGCACTCAGATTCTGTTACAATCCCATAGATGAATTGGATCAGTATTTTCAGCAGTAAAATTATAGCTCTGCCACTTGCCTCTCTGCCATGACTCAGAATGGGATCACAGCCTGACACTGCAATCCTCTTAGAAGATACAGCTGCATGCAATTTTAAAATTGCAATTGTTTTTATTAATAATGTCTTCTTCACATTTCACTCTGATCTCTGTAAATCAATGAAATTCAGCTGAATTCAAAGGGTTAAAGCAGTGTCGAACCAATAAAGCAGTTGGTCAAAAAGCCTCACAAACTCCATGTCAGTTTTGACAGCCTACCATAAATACGTTACCATATTAGTACTCTAAATAAATATTTGACCTTGACCTTAAGTCCCATAACTAGGTGAAGTCTAGGCTATAGATTAATTAATGTATACAGCTGCTTTTCTGCACAAGCTTTTGCATTTTTTTGTTGCACACAGAAGACAAGTTTGTTATTGCTTAAACAATAATCTAACTGCAGAACAAGGTCTGACGGGACCAAGAGTCTTTAATGGGTTGTGGATGGATTTTTAAGCATACTGAAAACCATGAGGTGAATTAACACACCTTTATTTTAATTTCTGACCTCAAACAATCAGAAAGAGGAGAACACCAGTAAATTAATATTTTATTAGTTGGTGGTGGGGTTTTATACTTTTGGGGTAGTTAATAAGATTTATTTTAGTTATAAGGTTTAGTTCGGTTAATACTTTTGGATTCTATACAGTTGGGATTTTTAATGGTTCGATTTAGCAACAGTTGGTTTCATATATTTTTTCAAATACTGTTTTATACAAAAGTCGGGTGTTTATTCATTGGATCCTTTATGTTATGGTTTTTTACACTTTGGATTTTTCTAGAGTATTTTGTACTGGTTTTATATTTACTTTTATATTTCTTATATGGTTGCTTTTCTATATTTTTGGTTCTTCCTGTGAACCTAGGTTGAATATTGTTAGACTTTTGTATTTTTTATGTGGCTAATTTTAAAACTTTTGTTTGTTAAAGAGGTCTTTTCTTTCTACACTTACACAGTTGGTTTTAATTTGGTGGGTGTTCTGTATATGGCAGATTTTTCAAAAATGTCTTGTTTTTACAGTGGTTGTTATGACAGTTAATCTTTAGGTGTAGTTCATTTTCACAGGGTTTTAAGCACTTTGCTCACTACATTTTGGCTTTTAAATACAGTTGTACCTTAGTTTTTTATTGCAGCCGATGGCTTTTGTACATTTGGAGTTGATTTGGTTGGCTTTTGATGCAGTCAGGTTGCAATATAACTGGGTTTTGGGTTCCAGTTGTATTTCTACCACTAGTGTGTTCTATACTTTTGGGGTGTATGCAATTGGTTTTTGGTTGGCCTTCTTTATACAGTTGGTTCGTTATACTTTCGCTGTTTAATGTGTTTGATTATTTATGCTTTCATATTTTAACACAGTTTTTATACGGTTAGTTTTTTATACAGCTGCTTTTTCATATGGTTGGGCTTCTCTGTTGTCAGGTTTTTGTGTTTGGTGTTTACGCAATTGTTTTTTGCACAGCTGTTTTTACTATAGTTGGTTTTCTACCCAGCTGGTTTTTGCACATTTGGTTTTAAGAAAGTTGGTTTTTACAAGCATTTTTATAAGACTGGTTTAATACACTTGGGGTTGGTATAGCTGGCTTTTTATGTGGGTGATTTTACATTATTTTTTTGACCACAGTTTTTTGCACTTTTTTTTGCCCACCCACCATTGGCTTTTGCACAGTTGGTTAAAATATATTTGGCTTTTTCACAGTTGTTTCTAAACCAGTTATATTTTAGAGATGTTTTTACAGTGTTTTTTTTTACGTGGTTGTTTTTTATAATATGGGTGCTATTCAGTATAGTTAGTTTTTTGTATTGTTGTGGATTTACACCTTGATTTTATGTTACAGTTGGGGTTTTATAGTGTTGGATTTTCATACCATTTGCTTTCATAGGGTTGCATTTTTATGAGTGGGCTTTACAGAATGGAATTTGTACCTGGTTCTGTTTTATATAAATACCTTATTAAACTCTGCTTTACATTACAGTTGGGTTTTTTTAATGGATATTTTCAATACAGTTGGTTTTCAGTGCCATTGGTTTTTTATGTGGTTGTTTTAATGCAGTTGATTTTGTTGTGGCAGGTTGCTTTTACAGTGGTTTTACTCATAACCACTTATGCAGGGAGTTTACTTATAACCCTTTCTACAGGGGTTTTACATATAACCCCTGATACAGGGTTTTATTTATAACCCTTTCTATAGGGGTTTTACTTATAACCTTTTTACAAGGGTTTTACTCATAACCTGTTTTGCTGGGGGTTTTACTTACAACCCTTTCTACAGGGGTTTTACTTATAACCCCTGATTCAGGGTTTTATTTATAACCCTTTCTATAGGGGTTTTACTTATAACCCTTTCTACAGGGTTATAAGTTTTATGTAAAACCCTTATACAGGGGGTTTTCTTATAACCCTTATGCAGGGGTTTTGCTTCCCTGTAGCAGCTGCCACATGCACCCTCCACACAGGGGCAGGGGGCCAAGGCCCTGGCTTTTCTCCTTCTAATAATTTCTATGATAATTTCTATTGCATTTTGAGTTTTAGATGGTTGGCTTTAATAAGGTTAATTTGTCCTTTTTTAAAGGCTGGTGGGTTTTTTTAGGCCTTTGGTGTTTTCTTCTGTGCTTTTAATCTGGTTTATTTTTGAACAGCTGTTTTATTAAAGAAGGTTGTTTTTTTAGATAGTTGGTTTATTGCAGTTTGTTGTTTTGATATAGGGTGGGTCTTTTTACTTTTTTAAAAATACCTACAGTTTTTGTTTTTTTTTTTTCTATTCTGATTTTTAATATGAGTGGGTTTTTTACTATTTTAGTCTTAATACGGTTGGGGTTTTTCATAACTTTTTAAATATGGTTGAAGATTCAACTACAACAACAGGTGAAGTCTAATTTTTATACAGCATGCATTTTGGCAGCAAACACAGGTTCTCTAAAACCTTTCTCCTGAATTATTTATAATAATAAATGCTACCTTTATCTGCTGTAATATGATATTTTTTTATAATATGGGCTTTTCAAATGTTAAACAAATATATACACACGTCCAGAAACACATCCAAGGTAACAGAGGTGTTGTAAAGTCTGTGCTGTGTCTGGGCATACAGTGACTGGAGGACCATGAATCCTGCTGATAGCACCATGATTAAATTCTCTCAGAGTCATGGTGGTGCACCAGCCCGATGCAAGGCCAGTGCAGTGGGCTCCTGTCCTCCTTCCTGTGCCTCTGGAGAGAGGTGGAAGGTACGTGGCACATAACTCACCCACTACCTGTGCTCACAAACTGCAGCCACCTCCAGGCCTGAAAGGACATTTTGGCACCTGGTACAGGTGGATGCATTCATGGCCAGTCAGCGGGAACCTCGTCAGTGTTTCCCTTTTCAAGATTTAATGATAAACTTATTGAGATTCCTCCAACCTTCCTATTTAATATTTTTTTTCTTCTTCTTCAAGCTCACAGGCATACTGAAATTTTCTTGTCAAAATCACAGATGTACCTTCTCATTAAAAGTTGAGATAATATAGGGATCCATTCATTTGGAATCAAAGAGCAGTATTACATTTTGCAGTGAAGCTTATTAAATAATTTAAATGGGAAAAGAAAATCTTGTATTCTGCTCATGGAAGTGAGAAGAGCAATGATTTTTTAAATGTAGATTTTTGATTACTGAATTAAATGATGTAGAACAGAAAACTGTCATGTTTAAAGAACAGGAAATTTTGCATTAAAATACAGTCCTCATTTAAAGTTGTTATTTGCACATTTGAGACCCACTGAAAGCTCTTGCAATACACCTAATTAATAAGCCATATATATTTGAACATCTGTATTTCACTCTTCATTTATTTTCTTGCTCATCCACTTGGATAAAAACCATTTTAAAATATTTAAATGAACTTACAATCAGTAGATAAAATCGCCATTGACTGGTAAAATTGTCTGGTCTGATGACTTATTATTTGTATGGTTTGCAGCTGAATGACCTTCTGACAACACCTACTTTCTGTCATCCACACCACTGGCTCATAAATGCAGTATGGTTTACATTCTGAGGTATGTAACATTCAGCTCAGCTGCCTCAGAGGGGGACACGACTGACTTTGTTGCAATGCTACCCAAGATGCTCTGGATAAACTGGTAAACTAAACATTGGTCACAGTTGGTTACTGCAAATATTCGCTGGGTGAAACAGCCTATCATTCATTGCCATTAAGCAGGAGTTAAAGCAGCCTCTCCCTGACAGCCTTTCTTCTCTCATCGTTCTAGACCAAAGACCCTTTCGTAAAGAAATGTAGTTCTTAACAATAATGCACATAACGGCTTCTGGGTTGTTTGTTGCGATTTTATTTTTTCTGTTTTTCCCACTGACTGCAGTTACTGCACCCTTTTTTCAGAGTCACTGAACATAACAGTTTGCAATCTGGGCGGAGACAGATCCTCACACAGTCACATTGCCAAACTCAGTCTCTTACTTCAGTCTCTGCCTCACTGACATTTAAAATGCAGTAAAGAACAGCTAAATCTTTGACAGATACCCCCCAGAAATATGGGAAATACTTACAGATAAATAAAATTAGACATCATGATAGTACCAACAGGAAAAAAGCAGTTTTCCTGATATTGAATAGAACTTCATAATGCCAAACCAAAAATGCATTATGAGAGGAAATTTAGTTGAGTCAAATTTTACAAGCAAATAATCCTGACCTCTATGTTTAACAATGTGTATGACAGCCTGGCTATCAGGAATGCAGTGCCCTACGTGAATGTACTTAAAGACCATTGAAACAAACATCAAAACAGGCTATTTCACTTTGACTTGGGTAAATTTCCATACTTACTAAATTCAGTAGGCTCATGCATATTTTACATGTTTCAATGAAAGCCTGACATCTTTAATTTAATTTCTTCTAAGCCTACAGTAATAAAATAAGTCTTCTGCCAGAATTTTTCAGTCACTAGGTGACTTAATTGTAATACCATAGAAGTTTGGAAAATAACTACCATGAGAATTTTCTTAGTTATCTAACAGATACACAGGAAATGAACAGACTAATCAAATGACTTCCTGCATGGAAGCATCCAAGGGAGATTATTTTTGCTTTTTGCACTAGAAAAAAAAGTGTTACTGAGCACTGGAGAGGGGCAAATAACTGGGAACCAACTCAAACCATTCTGCACCACATCCCAGGATATTTGCTCTTGTTTCCCTGCTAGAGGCATTGCAGACATGGCAACTGAGAGCAATCCATTTCAGTGCTTTTCCATAATCTAAAGTCCTCCACCCATTTAAAAATATCCATTCATGCAAATTTACATTGAAAGATTAAATATGCTCAATGGATTACAAAAATTAAAGAAGCATCTGAGCTCTGTTCCTCATGAAATAAAACAGTCCTTAAATTTTTTCATCTGCCTTAATTTTCAATCACATATCTTAGTCACATTTGTCTGTAAAAGAACAGTGAGGTGTCCGGATCATTCCCAGTTCACAGCAATCCATCTCATGCAGTTGTTTGTAGGATGGAGAGCTGTGAAAGTACAGCTTAGAAAACCACAGAGCTAATATGAAACCTCTCATGGGAGGCTGAGGAAATGAAGAAGATTTAAGAATTAATATACACTGCTTCATTTCAGTCCCATTCTGTCATATCAGTTGTTTCCAGAGAATATGGAAAATCATCCAGCTGTAAACTAGCAGAGTAAATTGACTTTCTAGGCATTGCTCACTAGCACACAGAGCTGTGTATGATCACCTGTCTCAGTGCACACCAAATCTCACCACAGCTAAAAAAAACAACTTCATATTTTAGGAAATTTCATTCTGCTGTGACAGCATACAGACAACAAAGATTTTGAAAGAGAAAACTTTTTTTGTAGAGGTTCTTTAAAGGTTCTTACTGCTTCTGCAGTTCTCACTGAGTTTATTTTACCACAAAGCAATTCTGAAATAAAATAATCTCCGCTATCATCTAAAGAAGTGGGAAGAAGGATCAATTACACAGCCTATGGAATACTCCTGGTTGCTATCAAAAGCACAGACCTAATACAGTTTTTCCAGCAGATCAAAGAGTCACTCTCAAAGTGCCTTATTTCAAACTGTGGACTCTGTAAAAGACTTTCATATTACCTCTGCAAGTGTTTAATAAACTGATTGTTCACAATGAATATGTAGGAGTAGAAAAATAGATTTTTTATAAATTCATATTATTTATTTTTCTTATCTGCAGGGAGTAGCCAAGACTGACTAGTTTAAATGAAACACAAGAGGGCTTGTGAGATGGAGTTTATAGACACAGGAATCAAAGCCAGCTTTTGACAGAGGCAAAAGTTGTTACTGAACTGTTCGTTTTATAGAGATAATTTTGAGATATAAATAAATAAACAATACCAGGGACTCTGCTGACAGTCTCCAATTCCAACCTCTTTTCAGCTGCCCTACCGAGCATTTCAGATATTTGGCAGTATTCCAGCAGGACTCACCTGCTGAAGACACAGTTTGAATGACTTCCCCCAGAGTTAACCAGTAAACCCCTCATTATTATCAAGTCACACCATGATGTGACATAAAGTCAACATGTCAGGGATTCTGGCACCATTAAAAAAGCCTCAACAAAACAAACCAAACCAAAACCTCTAGAAGATAAGATACAACCTTGAAAAACAGGATTGTGCTAGTAGCAAGGTTCTTGCATTTCAGATAATCTTAGGTAAATAAAGTTTAAAAAAATTCCTTGCTACTTCTCTTGTCTGTTCACTCTGATAGTATTGGGGACCCTAAGTCTCAGAAAGCTCAGTACAGGATACTTTTGTTTTCTCTAGAGGAGCTCAAGGATATGCCAAAGGATTCCTTTATTTTGTTAGGATATTTGGTTGGGATTGTTTCTTGCCTCCCTTTATTTCAGCTTTCCTCTTGCAGTTAGCTATGGCCCTCCTGAATCCTGGTGATTATGGAGCATAGTTCCAGTATTACAAGGTAGATTTAATACTATTTGAGACCAAAATTTTTCATTTTTTTCTTCATTTTCTTTCTGTTTCTAAGAATAAATGACAGCTCATATTGTGCGTAGGTTCCTGCTCATGACAGTCCCGGCTGCTAACAGATTGCTAATCTGATAACTGGGCTATTAAAAGATCTTGAGGAGACAATTTCCTCTTTCTTTCCAACTACAATCTGGAAAACTTATTTCCCTGTATTGAATCATTAACAGTATGAATTACTGTCATGGTACCTAAAAAGATAATGTTCTTTAAATCAGTTCCACACATTCAAAAAGTGCTCAATCTGCTTCCTCCCAACCCCTGCCAAGGATGGGTACGTACTATGTTATCACACAGGGAGGGTATCCTAGGGTTGGGAGCCTCCTGTGGGAGAGGGAACCAAACCACACCAAGTTATGGTCAAAATAAGTAAACATGAGCCAGGAAGCTGAGACAGGAGCACAATATGGCACTGGCAAATGTTTCTGTCTGCTGGACATAGATTTAGTGTCACATTTTCTAGAGTTACAGATACAGACAGAGGAGCTCATACAGAGACAGCAGCTGCAGATAGGAAAAACACTAAGAAATGAAATAGTTCTCTACTAGTTTAATACTACAGGGATATTATTCATAAATTCATTTTGTATTAGAAAGCATATTATCAGTTCTAACTAGGCAGAGAAACTTCTAAAGCATTCCATCAGTTATCTTTTTTATGTGAACATAGAGAGAACTTACTTTCCACGCCAAAAAAAGTAATTATTCTTCAGTGTTGAAAGAGGCTATCACACACTTCCTTCTCATGCAAGGCAGATGAGTTTGGTGATAAAGCCATCTCAGCAAGCCTGGAAAGCAGGTGTATTATTATATCCTAACATATGCATTATTATATTTTCACTTGAACTGAGATAATTCTTAGGGTCCCAGGAATGGGGTAGGATGTTTCTGTACTAGGTACTGTAGAAAAAGAAGATTGAGAAAACACTTCCTTTCCTAAAGCTGTACAGAATTGCCAGCCTATGGGATAAATATAGGATGGCATGACATCTCCTGGAACAAGGCAGTAAAGTCAGCTATTCCCACCAGCCCCTCTTAGGCTGCTGGGGTCCCTTAGATGGAGCTGACAGCACCTGGTAACGGAGCTGTTACTGCTCCCTCTGATTGTCTCCCCAGAGGGAAACAGGCTTGGAGTGTTTCAAGAGCTAAAGGTTTCTTCTCTCATCCAGCTTCTGCACCAGCATGAAAATGATGTATTTTCTGCCTCTCACTGTAACACAAGGGCACACCTATGGAGCAGACAGGAGAAGCCAACTCTCCTCCAAAATTTCTGTGGCAGAATAGGCTGAGCTAATCAGCCAGAGTATGTGTAGATGCCTCTTCACCAGAGCTGATATTTAAACTGAAGAGTAGCCCCAAAAATGAGAACAAAGCTGGTGTCAAATCCCACATACTTTGTCAAGTCCCTTCCTAAAATAAAACCAGTGAATTAAAAATCCACAACTTTCAGTCTAAACATATTTTGAAGAAGGTAAAGTTACAGTGCTCAGAAAGTTAATTAATGTAATGAACCAGGATAAGAAATTCAGTTTGACTATTAAGTGCTTATGAGGCAACTACTTCAATTAAGCAAAGATACTCATGCTAATAACTCACTGACTCTCCCCTCATCAAAAAAAAAAACCCAGCTAGTATTACAAAATTCAAATTCTTCATTATTCCAGTCTATTTCTCCATTGGCTGACTCAGCTGTGACCAATTAGATTTTTTGAACAACCAAGCAGTTTTTAACATGTTTTAAGGTAGAACAAATTATGTTTATTCTAGCCAATAATAAATCTGTAAGGTTTTTTTATAAAAAGCGTGAATTGCTGAAATGTCAACATTTCTCTCTCTATGTGCTTTTGGTATTCTAAACCAAGCTACACTGCAGCAAGGAAGAAAACATATTTTTATTAACTGCTCCTCTAAAGATGATAACACAGCAAGTAAATCTAAGGAAGTGAACTAATAGTCTGTCAAATGATTTCATGAATAAGAAACGGAGACAAGACAACCAGAAACTGACAGTGACTCGATGGCAATGCTCGGACAAAAAAAGGTGAATTGGACAGGAGCACACAACAAAATCTGTGCTGGGATTCTATGTGACAGATCATTATCTAAGAATAAAAACTGTCTCATTCCATATCAAAGCATTTACAGACTGAAGGGCAATTTTGTGAGCAGCATGAAACTGTCGGTTTTGAAATGAAAATAAATTCAAAACAGTTACTTTTCAGACAAGTATCTGGAGATGGAAGTACAAAAAGACAGAAGAACAAGAAAAAGGTGCTACAGAAGAAAAGCAACTAACTGTCATCAGGTCATTTTGCTATCTCGAGTCATGTTAACCGATAATCTAGTTTAACTAGACTGAATTAGACTGCATTAATGGGTAAGAGAATATTCATAGAAAGGTTATTGGAACACAGATAGGGTTGCAGATGCTGAATACAGAAATTTTATCTGAAACAGACAAACTATGGGTAAGATCCAGAAGTCAGAAAAATCTGAGATTCTGACCAAATCCTACAAAAAATCAGTTAAAAGCGTCACACTGACTTTAATGAACTCTGTCAAAACTAAGTGATCAAATTAAAGGAACATCTTTTGTTATGTACTTGAGAGTTCATGCAGCACAGGAGAATAAGATTCAAAGAGCACAGCAGAAAATAAGGAAGACTGCCTAAAGCATGGAGTATCTTCCATCTGGTTGGGTTACCATCCTGTGACTGATGACACACTTTGGACTGTAGGCAATGAACTGAATTTTGTCAAACTAAATGAGACACAGGAGAATTTGAGCAAAGACCTTTAGAATCAAGAACATGAAGTATTATCTTCTCAGATAAAGCTGTATTGTTATGTAAGCAACTAAAAACATAGCAGAAATGTTAGCAGAAAGGTTAATCTTAGTGGAGCAAAACAACTTCAGAGCACAGACACTACCACATATACACAACATCCATTGGTGCATCAACCTATTTTAGGTTGACTCAGGAGGGCACTTCTGAAACAAAAACTCCTGGTTCCTGTGACCCAGCATGCTGTGGTGTGCACTGCAGAGTGCTCTCAGCTTGTACAAACCAGGTTTCTTTGGGAGAAAACTCAATTGGAGAGAAGCCTTGAGGAACCCAAACACTTGCTAGCACGTGTGCAGTTCAAGACATAGAGGAGACTCAGGTCAGGGGAAGTTCCCAAACACTCACAATGCCACACGGATCCTCAACATCACTCTCAAGCCATGCTCCCTGAGATGTTAACAGCCTACACGTGCATGGATTGTGTCTGAAGAATCTATCCACAATGGGATCAGTTTTGGATGCAGCAGAACAAAGAGAGACATCTGTTGAAACAGTAGGGAAAAAACCAATCAAAGCCTCAATCTGAGTTTATTCTGAGTTTGGTAGAAAGAATAAACAAGCAGAAATGCAACTGAAAAAAACCCCTATTGTAATATTAAAAAATAAACTCTCAGTCTAAAACAATGAGAAAATGTAACTGCATGAAATATCTCAGGAGATTAAACACATGTATCTGAGCTAGGCTTTTCCTTCATTCTGTTTCGAAGTTTAGGAACTGGGCAGTTAATTCTTAACACTAGTTGACTGGTTCATAGCTAAAAGCTATTTTCCTTGGTCTATATTAAATGGTGTTTACTTGAGAAGGTCAATAAACTTCACTGAGAGAAAACTGAAGTATGAAAGAGATTTTTTTCATAGTGGAAAACAACCAGATATTGACAGTAATTTGCCAACTTATTGACTATTTCAACCCAAAGGTCAAGGGATAAATGAACAATGAAACACTTAGCTGTGCTGTTTCTTTGCAACACAGATACTTCACACTTTAAGTCCTGTATTAGTCTGTTGGAGTCAAAAGGTCAACAATATGTGAAAGGGAAATGGCTTAGTTGCTCTAAGGTAGCAAGGGAAAATATTTTGGTTTTGCCTTTTGTTTGTTATTAATTACTATGATAAACAATAGCTCAGAATTTAACATATTTTAAGCTGTATTTGCCAATAATCACTGGAAATTAATTTAGGTAAAAAGAGAATATAGAAAATAACATCAGAGATTTCCAATAAATTTTCTCTCAGAAATAGACTTATTTTTCCATTTCACTGCACTGTTAGACACATTCAATAAGTTTAAGGACTGCAGACATCTTTTATACCATACTGAAACCCTAAAAATTGTTTGAAACTCTCAGAAACATGTTATTACCTCAGTTCATTCCTTAATGAAGTTGCATTATAGTCTCAGTAGACTTTACTCTTGGAAATAATGTTCATTGTAGCTCAGACCTCTTGCTACATTTGGTAAATTCTTATTGCTCTGACTAGACACTGGAGGTAGAGACTTTAAAAGTGAAGATGGTGTGAATTATTTTGGCATCTGATGGCAACGATGTCCAAATCCCTACTACAGTGCACATCTGTGAGGGGAAAAGTAACCAAAATATGACAGCTAAAGTGTAATTTAATAACAGATTAACTGATCATATGGGTATGCCTTTGGACCATTTTTATACTTTCACTTCATCTGTATTGTAGTCATTCCTTAAAGAAAAAGATAAAGTAGTTCCTGTTGCAGAATGTCAGACCATGTCTTCTTTTGGAGATGGCTGGATATTGAATAAGAGTGTTTAGAAACAATCCCATAACATCTGTGAGATTTTCTCTGTAGCAGGTTGTCCCACAAGGAGTTTGCCATGGGTCCCAACTCTGTGAAAGTTCAGCATGGTCTTTGCTGCAAACCCCAGAACACCAGGATCTTGCAATGGAAATTTTCTTGTGTTTCTTAAAAAGGTAAAATTTTGAAAATGTCCATTCTCTGAAAAGTTTCTGTTATGACTATTTTCATTTTGGGAGAGAGGAGACTACAGCTTTTTTTTTTTTTTTTTTTATTGCTATGTCTTCTATATAAAATAACCATTTGTGCTTAATGCTGTATTGGGCATGAAAAATTAGGAAAATTTGGATCATTTCCTAAGGCAAATTTGAACAGAGCAATCCTAACATAACACTAACTATTGTTCACACTGGACAGTTGCTCCAGTGTGTTAACCTAGACCTGACAGGAATGACCTTGCTGCATACTGCAGGCAGACTGCAACAGTGACTACTGTCTAATTACTGCCAGAGCATAACACGCTTCTGAAGGGTGCTTGAGTCACTTCTGTCCTTCAGACATTTACTGGGAAACTCTATGAAGACCTATGCCAAAGGCATTAGGAAACCTGTATGTAACTCTTCAGGGATGAGTGTTTACACAGCACTCTTAAGCTGGTTTGTATTTCTAGTCCATTTTATGTCCTGATGCTCTCTATAGGAACAATTTAGCTGATAGAATCAAGGAAAATAGTTACAAAACTGCTGACAACACAATGCTAAGCAGCAATTCAAATAATTTAAGATGACACAGGAAGGATTAGGAGGGACTTAGCCATTCAAAATTACTGAGTGTTTGTTGGCATTCAGTGTAGATGGCTACAAAATTAGCTGAGACATTTGAAACGGCAGTTGAAGGACACAGAGATTTTGGTAAATGCCCAGTTTAAAAGGTAATTTTTAACAGTAAGTGACTGTTACTGGGGAGCCATGTAGGCTAGTACTCTTTTTCTCTATGAAAAAACAAACAAACAAACAAACAAAAAACCTGACAAAACAAAACGAAAAAATCAGAAGAGATATGTAATTTTTAGATGGTTTGTGACGCTATTCAAAGCTATGGATAAAATATTAAGGATGATAAAATACTATAACAGGGAAAAAGTAAAAGCAAGAACAAAATCAATTATTGGAAATGTATTAATGATTTGAGGGTTTGCTTTGTTTTTCATTAGAGTTGTGAGAAATTGTAATTCTAATGCAAAGAGACATTTCAAGGAGCACAGCCTCACCGCTAACCCAGTAAAATCTTTTTCTAGTGCTGGGATCATTTAGAAAACATTAACTGCAGAAATTAGAATCTCTTACACAGACAAAGGCAATGAGTACCACAAGACTGATCTTTGCCTCTGTTTACTGAATGGTGTCTATATTAGAACTGAGATAAGAAACAAAAATTCTTGATAGAGTGTTGATTTGTTGATTAGAAGTTGAATTTACTGCTCTAGAAAGTAAGATGCAATGGGTCATATGAATATAACTGCAAAAAGCAGAATTTTAGCAATAAAATTCTAAAACAGCCCTGAGGAGTTCTGAGCAAATATTTGCTTTCTTGGGAAATGAAGCTTTTCTGTTTATTTACAGGCTGACTTGCAGGTCACCATTTTGGAGAGGCTTCTTTGTCCCAGCTGGCAAGCAATTGCTACTGAGTTATGTCCTAACACTCTTAGTCACTGTGACATAAACTTCCAGCACAGCTGTTCCTCAAGAATATCCTAAATCCTGAATTTTCTTCAAATGCTCAATAGTCCTTTCAACATCTCTATCATAGCCTGCAACAGACAGCAATTTAAAAAACCCCACTGTTTTAGAAGCTGCTAAATATGCCACATTTTCTGCACCAAGAAAAGAAAAAAATACTACCATTTGAGATACTAAAGATGCCAATACATTACATAATGAATTCGGATTATTTCTTCAAAGAAATTTCTATAATGGGTTATGACTGTGTTGCTTTTAGCTGGATGATTTCTGAAGTGCCTATCCTCCAGGGAAAGTCAAACCATGTAATTCCCATGAAATTCTCTTGTCTCGCAGAATAGCGATTATGATGAAGTTAAAATCGACATAAGAGCCAAGAATATTTTGAGGGTTGATGAATATGGACATTCATCAGATATCCAAGGGACTTTTTTTAGTTCAGAGACCCGTCTTGACAAGTCTAAACACTCTCTTAATCTGCTCATCACCGGGTAGCTCAACTCTGCTGGCAAGAGCTCGGGAGGAGTAAACAGCAGCCCCTCCTTTGTGAGGGGGCAGAGAGGGGCTGCTGAGCACTTGGGAGCATCCCCTCTTCTGTTCCTGCCCAGGGGCTGAACTTACTCCTTATGTGAGGTTATATAGGCTTTACTTCCAGCACTTGTGTAAAATCCTGATAATCTACTACTAGAGATTGCATATGGAGAATTCATACAATAAACTCCTTTTAATAACCCAGCACGTTACATGGTAAGGAGCACTTAATTCACTTATGCTTCTTTTGATGGCAGAAGGATTGTGGTTTGCAAACCTTTAAAGCACATCAGCTGACAAGCACATATATTTATTTGAAATTTAAACAAACTCAGAGTTCCTTAGGGGTAATCAAGCCCAGCCATATACATTTTCAGTGTTGCAAGTATTTCTGAAAGAGAAAGGGGGCATGGGGCAAGACACTGAAGGAAGCCCTTCCAGATTCCTCTATTCCATAGTTTGGCTTAAGCTCTTCTGGTACAAACACTGAAAAGGGCATCATGTCCAGAAACATCTGCTAGGTTCAATGCCTTCATGCCAGCAAGTTTAATGCAACCTGAAGCATGATATTACAGCCAGAAGACATAGAACTTGGAATCAAATAGACTGGTACAAACTGCATTTTAAAATTAGAAAGAACAGTTCTGAGGACAAGAACAAAAAACTTGTCAAGTTTTCAGTTTGTATAAGAAGCTGAAACTCAATGTGGACAACAAATGAGCAACAATGATAGAAGATTGCCATCTGGCCCTTTTATTTATAAATTAAGAGGCGTAACAGGATGAACAGCCCAAAAGAAGCAACAGATGACAGGTTACTGCCTTCAATATCTCTTGAACTGATCCCTAAAATATGCTGACCAAGGGAGGGCTCAGGGGTTCTGTGAACTCATACAACTCAGAAAACCTTGACAAAGCAGATGTCATTATTACAATTTAAGTGCTTTTAAGTGTCTTTTTTGTGAAATTACTTTGGTTTCCAAAATAACTGGATTTTAACAGAGACCGTTTTGAACTACCTTTGGGAATCATTCTGCTGTGACATATGAAGATCTCTGTGGACATTTTTGTTTTCTTTTCTCTTATCTGCCATACTTTTAAGGAAATTCTGTAGGATGGGTTTTATTTCTTCTGTCTCTCAAAGTCTCCACTACTTTAACATGTCCATTAATATCAATATCCTTATAATAATTCCATTAGAGAGAAGTTTTATGTAATAAGTTTCAAAAATTAATTTTTTAGCCACAGGAAGAAGCAGGACAAATTATGTTCAGTCTACTTATAAAACATTCTGGTTTCTCCTCTCTTTTGCAAAAGGAGAATAAGAGATACAGGAAAATGAAAATGCCAATACTATCCATCATGAAGTTCATATAGTTTCAAACAAAAGCACTGTTTATCTTCAAAGAAGACAGCTTTGGATCCAAGAACTTTGAAACAGAAATGACCTAAAAGTATGTGTGCTTAGCATACTAATTGCTCTGAATCTGAGCAACTCTGCTGAACTGTTCTGCTGGACCAGTGCATACACGTCTTAGTTAAACCCCCAAAATACAATAGAAGGAGAATTCTAATTATATGTTTCATTAGCTTTCAGAAAAAATAGTATGCACTACTGACTTTGAGGTGCCATAATAAATGCTGCTGGGTTCTGCTTTCCCCCCCTGAAGTAATTTATTCTGTTTGGATAAGTCCCTCTCCAGAAGGAGACGAAGATGTTTGGTGAAGTGTGGCAGGCAGGTATATTTATTTTAGACAATTGCTGGAGAATGGCAAATGGATGGTCAATATATTTTAGTTAAGTAACTGTGTTCACTTAATATGAACAAGTTTCATCTGAATATTAGAACTGTTAAAGGAGATGCTAAAAAACAGCTTTCAAAAGTTCAAGAAAAACATAAAGGATGACTTGGGGTTTTAATGCTTTTTTAAAGACTTCTCACAGTTGGCAGACTTTACCCTAATATATCCCTCTTGAAAATGCATTTAATCAATTTTAATTAATTTCTGAAGTTCTTTCAAGGAGTTACATATGTGTCTTACAGAAATCTAATATTAAAAGGTCTAGAAAAGTAGATTTACATTTTTCATGCACAAGCTCAGAGAGCCCAGGGTAGATAAATTTTCCTCCCTACGCCTGTACCTGAGAAGTATCAGGCACCAGTAAAATGGAGCTCTTGTTGCAAGCATCCATTAAAGACGGTCTCAGGTTCTCCTCTCTCCCACACATCACCGACCCACACCTTTTTTCCTTCCCCTAAATCAATTAACATTATGATAATTTTGTTCCTGACTCCTGTTTTTGGCTTGATGAAGCTGGCTTTCTAATCAGGAAGGGTAAACTTTAAAGTCAAGTGCAATCAGGGATTATTAGGCAAGAAGCGATTATGAGAAGTATTTAAAGGTAACGACTAACGCTGTACTAGTATGAAGAGCAAACACCCTTGAAACAAGCCAGATGAATTATTCTGTCTTTGATTTAACACTCAAATAACCTAAAAATGGGTGGGTATGCTCGTATCTTATCCTCATCTTAGAAGAGGAAATATTTTTGAGAGAGAGATTTAACCACAGAAAATCTTCATCAAATCTGATCCTGATTTATTTTGACAGACAACATAGAAAGCAGAGACTGGACAGAACTGGAAACTTAAGTCCCCAAAAATTTGCTGTGTTTCAGAACAAGTGTGGATGCAATTTGGTTGATGAAAAGTGAAGAACAAACTCTTGATGTGGTGTATGCACACTGCCCCTGTTCTGTCAATGCTGGTTGTCAGTTCTACAACAGAACACACCCAGCAGAAAATGACAGTAAATGATGTTCTGAACATCAGGATTTGGTTTTGTGCTTGTAAGAAATTCAGATAAAGACTTTTTCAGACAAGGTCACAAAATACTGTGTTTATAATATATTCAGAAACATCTCTCCATTACACATGGAAACGGATCAAAGACAAATGCATTTTCTTCTGCTGCTTCCAAAATCTTTAAAAATCAATTAAATCCATGTAATTATTTCTTTTTAAATGGAAATTTCAGGATACGAATCTGTGGGAATTTAACTTTTTGTATCATTAATTCTCTCTCACCCTAGAGATTGGACACACTAGTTACAGTACAATTGCCATAATCTTTACAGGATTTCAGACAAAAGAGAATATAAACACATCATGGGATATGTAGAGCCATGCAAATGGCTCCTCAAGGAGAACTGATCTCACAAGGCCTGGAAGTAAAAGCTTTACTAGGTGCCTACAGGACTTTTACAGAAACCAGTGAAATTAGGTTATTATGAGACTATGATAATATTCTCTAGTGAAATAGAGAATTCCACTGAAATGAAACCATTCCACAGAAATTCACCTGTTAAAAAAAAAAGGAAAGACTCATAGGGAAAGGCTTCAGTGGAGGAAGAGGCTTCACTGAAAAATGGTAACATTATCATCATTTGGAAATTCTTTAAAACCTCTGCTTAAAAGTTCACAAAGAACTAGCTCCACCACTAGGACATCAACAGAAGTAAAAGATGAGACAAGTTTGCCTGTTCAGGGCTTTGGGAAGGCACATTGTTTTCAGACACAATGTGTTAAATTGTGTGGCAGAGTTCAATTTTCATCTTCTCCGTAGGTGCAGACTGCACATAAACTTGTGACAAACAAGCTGACAAAATGACAGCATTTCAGAGTATTTAAAGAATGATTTCTATGTCCTTCCAGTATTGAGCTTGGTAGCTCAGAGTCCCTGGACAAAACACCTGGATGGCCCCACCGCTGTGTTGTGACAGGTGCCAGGATGGATTGTTAAGTGCTGCATGGGCAGTGCCTGTGATATCACAAATGCAGGAGTAGTCTGTTAACATGCAGCCTTCTAGCACACAAATAACAGTTTCTGGTTTCCTTTTCTTCCCCTTCTCTGCCAGGGCTGGAGCAGCAGGTGCCCCCTGCCCCTGCCAGGCGCCGTGGCTGTTCCAGCCTTCCCCCCATCCCTGCTCCTGGGCTGCAGCAGGAGCCTGGCAGCAGGGGAATACACGCCAGGAGCTGCTCCCTGCTGAGAAGAAAGCGAGCTGTGGGCTGTTCCTGACATACCCAGAGATGAGCTTAATTTGAGTTTGTGAAGGTAGGTGCTCAGAAATCAAGGGTTCCCTCCATGCCCTGCCACTTGGAACTGGGAAATTCAGATTATTCTGCATTTCCACATTCATTTCTGATATACTTCCATTAAGTATATTTTTCATAAAACACCCACAAAGGGAAAACTAATTAGAACTTGTTTTTAGGATTAGCTATTATTCTAAGTGGTAACATAGAGTAAAAAATGTAAAGACTCTAAAAATTTGTCAGTACATTAACAGAGATCACTCATTGCTTTGTATCTTAGCAACAATACCTGTTTGCAAATCAAGCAATATAGGCTACATAAAAAAGTGCAGAAGTCCAAACTTTCCACTTGAAACAAATACAATAAAATTATACAATTTATAAAATGACTTCTTCCCACATGTAATAATTAAATCAAAAGTCTAAAGAACTTTCCTGTTCTATTTCTGAATCAGTTTGCAAGCCTCAGAATCCTAAGTATCTGTCGTATTGTTCCAAAAATTCGGGTAAATATAGGATCTCTGAAAAGTACTTTTTAAGTGTCTTTTAAAGTTTCAGATGCTCCTGTTAAAATACCTGATCTAGGAAATTATGAAAATATGAACGCAAAAATATTGATCATTTTGACTGGAGTTATACTTTGCACCTGTATCATATCAGACAAATAATTAACAGTCAATGACATCTGAAAACAGTGCTAAAATCATACATCAACATATAACTTTGAATCTGTGTAATTGCATTTATTACAGGCCCTGTGAGGAATCAGTTTGAGAAGTTCTTCCTCCCCATTTCAATTATAGATATAACACAAGTAAATTAAGCCAAGTCAATATTCTCAGAAGTCAATTCTATGTATGCCAGTGTCTGCTCAGAAGTTTTAAATAATAATTTATGCATAGCAAGGAACACTTGGGATTTGGTTTTGATCTGCTGCTGTTTGTGGGTTTCTTTTTTTTTTTAATCTAATGAGGGTTTTGCCACACAAATTTACATGGATTAACATTTATTTAAAAGAATCTTATACTCTACTATCATTCCATGTTTACCTCATTTTCAAAGTCTTTCTTTCCTTTTCATTTCCGTACTTACACAACACATTTTTTTCTTTCAAGCATTGAGGCATCTCACAAACTGAGGAATATAAACCACCTTGGTGTCATTCATATTTTGTGACAGCAATATTGGAATCTCTGTGTTACCTTATCCTCCATTACTTATTTTATTTGTAGTCATAAGACAATAAAAACTAGAGGCAATTGCCATGGCTCCGTGACAAAAACACAGACTCAAGAATTTAATTATGCCAGATATGTGAATATAAGCAGAAAAGACGAAGCAATGATCTTAGTTGTCAGGAACAATTTTGGCAGCACAAGGAGGTAAGAGCAAGATTCGTGGTTAGTCTGTTTAATGTCTTTTTAGGACCTTGGGGATTTTATCTGGATGCCTGCTGAAGTCTAACACAAAGAACATAGAAAAAATTCCCTCTGTAAGGTTTTGCTTCTTCACTTTGAGATTCTTGGATTTTTGATGATTTAACAAAGCTGTTACCATTCAGTAGAGCCAGCAATGAAATAAAGGGACAAGGACAATAAAGAGTTTTGAACCTTGTTTGCTGCACACCCAGGTCTTTCAGTTATTGTTTGATAAACACCTTTTTAAAGAAAAAAATCTTGCAAACACTTGCAGCTGTTTCTCCTCTGTCCAGAATAGATTTTCCTGAACTGGTCCATTGTAACACAATTTGAGTTAAATAACTGTCCTGTCAAGGCCTTTCCTTGTGTCTAACCCATCCTCAGAGGAGCAAGCCCCTGTGATTTGAAGAGGGGCTGAGGAATTGACTTCCCCTGGCATTGTAGCAGCAGGAAGCTCACACTGTTCCCTGCTGTCTAACCCTCCCAGACAAATCAGCAGCAGTCCCCAGTAATTAAACCCACAATTTAAGATTTCTGTTAATGAGAGCCCCAAGGACAAGTACTCTGTCTCATCCACCTGAATTTTACCCCCAGGAGGAAAACAATGGGAATTTCTCTTCATTCCAGCCATGCTCTCTGTGCCAGTGCCACTGTGGCTTTCTGTCTTTCCTGGCAGGAGAAGGTCTCATTGTTACAGACCCTCTGTACTATTCCCTTTCTGGAAGAAGAATTAGTATATTAATATCTTGCAATGTCACCTCTCCCTTGATTTGTAAGTGTATACATAATCACACCAAATACTAATTCATCTCTGCAGCAAAGTCATTCATTTTAGATGTTAATCTTTGGCAAATTCTAATAGATTGCAATCTAGAAAACAATAGTTTTCCCATCTTCCCAGAAGGAATAAATTAACTGCTTGTAAATCATTAATTTGCAGCTCTCCAACGATCAAGGCTGTCAGACTAATGTGATTTTAAACCAATTAGGATTTGTTCTTTTGTTCATTCATACCAGTAACAATAACATGAGCATAGTAAGAGTTGATATTAAATTACCAGCTTTCAATTGAAAGAGAAAGATTGCAGATTTCGCTGCTTCATGTACCATTTCCCAGCAGCTGCAGCATATGGACTGTTAAGTTAAAAGAGTTCACTTTAAATCCAGCTGGCAAGCTGTGACTGATTGCACCTGACTGGCAATGAACTGTATCTAAAAACCTACAGTAGGTTTTTAACCTGTCCTCCACTCAATCTGTATCTTTAAGACTGTTTCATTTCTCTGGTGATGTCTTATTTTATATATCACACTGTCTTTTGGATCAAAGTTTTCAGGCATTGAATATTCTGCATACTAGACCAACAGAATACCTACAGCCTCATAATACAATAATGCCGAATTATAGTCATATATTTATGTTATATATTTATATTTATATTACTTATATTAATATTCACAGTCACTTCTTTCAGTAGTTTGTGATTCCTTAAACAGACACAATTAAGTGCTTGGGTTTCCACAGCAGTTTTCAATATTCATCCCCCTGTGCAATTTCATACAGACATTGTTTGAGGACCAAGTCAACCTAGTGATCTTCACCAGCTAGACTGAGGAACTTAACAAAGTGAATCAGTTTTTATTAATTTTCCTCTTCTCTTGACCTTTAGAATCTGTAGGAAACTCAAACTGGCTCGAAAATTCACCTGATTTCTCCCACTGCTGAGCCCCACAAAGTGCTGCAGCCAAGCTTAATGCTTCGTTTGTATTCAAAACCTAATGAGAAAAATTAGTTGAAAAGTAGATGTGACATTTCTTTTAAACACTATCATAACAAGCCAGATGATACATTCACCTGCTGCTCATGCATGGCAACAGTGAATTAGGAGAAGATACAGATTTGTTAATGAACATTTAATTGCCATGGGACTGAAGGTGTCTTGGTTTTTATGTTGCAATATTTCTAAGGCTGTACCCATTAAATGCAAATGAGTAAGAAAGCAGTCTTGATAGATGGAGCAGGAAAAATGATGCATCTTTTATGTCCTTATTGAATTTCAATACTATTTGAGGTCTGACCCTTTCTCTGCCCTGGGTCCATGCTTGTGATGCTATTTGCCTGCTTAATTTTCAGCCTGTTTCTTGAGAACTGCTGTTCAGCAGCTTTTCCCACTAGCTGGGGATTCATCCAAAGCCATCCCCAGGCTCACACACAACACTGTCTTTCAGCTATTTTCTATGAATATGATTTTTTTTTCCAACACAGAAGAAAATAAATAAATAAATAAATTAAAAAAAAAAAAAAAAAAAAAAAAGAAGAAGCCCAAATAAAAAAAAAAAACAACACAAAAACCCAAAAACAAACAAACAAAAAAAAACCACCTTCTCGAATAACTCAGGGCACACATATGCTCACTGTGAACACTTATGATAATTTAATGATAAACCAAATGAAGAAGGATAAATACCTGATCCTTACCCTGCTGTTACAGAGGGGGATAAACTGAGATTTCAAAGAGTTAAATAGTTTCACAAAGGCACCTAGTAGCACGTGTGTGTTCCAGCCATCTGCTCCAGGGCTCACCATGTAACCAGTCCTACCCATTAATCAGAGCTGGTTATTTCTTTGGGTTCTGAAGGAGGAGAAAGAAAACACAAGCACTTTTAATCTAAACTTGTCTTCATCCCGTATTTCTGAAGAAGGGAGATATGTCTGAAGAGAGAACCCTTCTCTGGCCAGTTGAGCTATCACAATGAAGAAGGCACTCTCAAAATCTTTTTTTAATTGATGAGTATATGAATCGAGGGAAGACTTCAGGCTGAGAGTCACCACTGAAACAATGACTGACTGACTGTAAACCAACAGGACAAGTTCCTCAGATGCAATAAAATCCCAGTAGCACCATCTGGCACTCAGTGATCCCTTGTGGAATTGAACTGCCTGGCTAAAAACAGGAAAACTGCACTCTCCTGTCCACTACTTGTTCTTAAAACCTCAAGTTTCTCACAATAACTTTAAAAACTGCCTTATATTTTTAATCTCCAATACTTCAGCTGTCTTGGGAGCATTTCTTTAAAGTATAAATACAGTGGTATTTCTTAGTTGGCTTACCCTTAAGATTATTTTATTCTTCTCAGAAATACACTGAGACAAATACACTGGAGAAAACTGATAATGTAACATCAGCCAAATCATGACAGTTGGAATCACTGATAGGAAATGCTTTGGAGCATGAGGCGAAAAAGTGTTCATTTTCCTTTTTACATTACACACAAACCCTGCAATGGTAGCAAATAGGAATAAAATCTTAGAACAGCTCACTGTCAGGCTGGAAGGATGAGCAGCATTAGAAGTTCTTGGAGTGCATTACAGAAGATTCTGACTGCTGGTGCCAAAGCTTTTGTAAGGACACCCTGCTGATATCTTTTGATAGTGACTGATTAAAATCATGGTCATGGTCATGCAAAGACATGGTCACAAAATCATTTTGCCCTGTTAGTCACAATGATCATTCCAGTTCCCCCTCAAACTTCCCTCACCAGAGGAAATAAAAGCATATTTGCATCCCCATTTTGAACAAGAACCTTCTTAAAAAGCCCTCTGAGGACCTCTTTCACTAGGCTATTTTCCAATAGTTTATCTAGCCATTAACAATGCACTTTACTAGAATCTACTTGACATTTCTAAAGGTGTTCTTTTCCTCCAAATTAACACCAGAATGGAGGCTGAGAGAATTCTTTCTTGGGCAAACAAGGGTCTGGCATATAAGAAATAAAACTGTGTTATTAAATATGTCAACATTTTATATCTGAGTTTCATGACTTGGCCCGTGTGTTGTTCCCTAGCACACCCAGAGTCAGATAAATAATATTTTATGATTCTGTGCAAATGAAAAGGTAATAAAGTTTTTATTTATTGCTAATAAAGGGACTAAAACTGTTATCTTCAGGCAAAGGAAAGTTTGTGTTCCAGATCATAATTCCTGTTCTTAGAAAAGGTTGTACCTATTTTAAAAAGAGAAACAGTGTATTAGCAGCCATAGCTGCAGTACAGTCTGTCACCTGCAAAGGACAGATACAAGGTATAGATCTTTTATACTATATACTGTATCTTTTAAATATATATAATATATGCACATATAAAAGAAGACAGACATGTATCCTGTAGGATTCTTCACCTTTCTCATTATTGCAGCTGGTTCAGTGCTAGATGAAGCATAACTAGAATTTTCTTCCAGCCATGTGCTGAATTAAGATTTCCTGCTTTTCCATGAAGGCTCCATCATTCTCTAATGGTTTATGTTCTTAAGCTTCCAGATCAGATGATGTCTGAATTCACCTCACTGAATTCAAGTGTTATCTTTTGTTGCTTTGAGTGCTATATTTTTCTAGTTTTTTATAGCACAAGATCCTCACCTAATATTAACTCTCAGCTGGAAACACTTACTCAGTCTTCAGTTTATCCACCTACCATTCCCTAAACTCTTCTTGCTTTTAACTCAGCAACACAGACCAGCTTCTGTCAAATATATTTTGACAAATATTCCCAGCAGTTTACAGAGCCGATATAAACTGAAGGTCTCTCTTCTGTCTCAAAGCAAATCAATGTGTTGCCAGCGTCATCTTAGAAGTAAAATGGGGATATTCCCCCAAAACATCTTGAGTACTACAAAGAAAGTTCATTCTATTCTTGACCAAAAAAAAAAACAAACCCAGTTTTGATCCCTAGGCCTTCACAGCCCTGCTCGTGGAGATACAGAAACAAGTTAATTCTAAAGTAGGAAAGATCTTATTGACATAGCCTAAATTCCTACTTAAGAGTCAGCAGCTACTCTGGAAACTATTCAAGGGCCTACAAAGGAAGTTGAGGGAACAGTGATTTAGTTCAAATTAATTATAGATTGGCTTTGGTTCAGAAACCAGCACATGAAATTTAAATATCTCATGCAGAAAGGCAGACTAATTGATTCAAATTGCTTTTGGTAGTTTACCAGCTGTGAGTAAAAGTGGCACTACCCCAATTACAGAGGCAGAAATCTTGTTCAGACAGACACAGCATTTATGAATGAGTGACGTTTACACTCTGTTCCTTGTAGGAAAGAAGTGTGCCTTCAGATCCTCCTTCAATTATTTGCTTTTGAACTGTTACAGGACAGCTGCCTTTACATAATAACATAAATTCTTGATGAAACTTTCAAAGAACTGGGGTCATCATCTTTTGTAAAGAAACACATCATTTGTTTTGCTCATGCAGTACCTGGCAGTGCAGAGCATCTGTCTCAATTTGGCCTTCTAGGCATGGGTGCCATACAAAGCTATCACACACATCTGCATCTTTGCAGGCTCTGGTGTTTTCCTTGGAAACAGAACATTATAAAGCAGAGTTCTATTTTGTGTTAAAATGTTGCATTTGATGGCATAAAATCATTATCTTTGGTTTCATTTTCTTCCTGTTTATTTTTATAGTGGCTCAATTACTATGTTATTTATAACCTTTTCAGAGTCTAATTATATTGCATCAGATATCCTGAGATATTTCCGGATGGGCATTTTCTACACAAAAACTTCCTGCTTATTCTTATTACCCTTGCAGCTACGCAGTTCCAGCACACTACCCAAGATTAATTAAGTAGGCACAATATTGCTGAAATCTCCTCTGGTTTGCTCTGTCTATCATCACTGAGAATTCTACAACCAGTAAAAGACCTGCTAAAGAAATATGTGACTAAAGCTGAAACAATCCAGTTTAATGAGACCTCCTGGGAAACCACTTCTCCTTAAGTGATCAAAAGAGGAACTTAAATCCCTCTTTGTTCAAATGGAAAGGCTAACAGGCTGCATAAATATATACTGTAGCTAACTATGCTGATCTGTTAAGCAGCCCAGTAGCTTTATATTAATTTATTTACTTCACACTCAAATATAAATCTTATTCATAAGGCCGACTGTAGGCTCTGCATCTACAGAGCACAATTCTGCTGTCAACTACCTAGAAGAATTTATTTCCTAATTGCCTGACTAGCAATTCACTTTTCTTCTCTGTGACATATTAAATTCTGGTAAGCTCAACAAACCCTGCACTATTTGATAACTGCAGACTGTGTTTACCAATGTGATGATTACCTGTGTGTTCACAAGAACAGCACCAAAATTCATAGAGCTGGTCACAAATGCAAAGCACCAACAGCTCTGCTAAGATTACAGGAATTCTCCATCCTACCTACCTAATCACAGGTTGAGTCTTTATGGATTCCTTATATATGAGACAGAGAGAGAAGAAAGATCCTGCTGTGAGTTGTCCTCTGAGAAAGCATCTGTGTTCATGGAATACCAGAGATGGGGAGGCAGCTATACTAATTTTTCCAACTGACTGCCATGATGCCCTGTAAGGTTCCTTGTCATCCAATCTAACCTTTCCCTTCTTGGGAGGAGAGGCACCATCAGATCAGTTCTTGCCCTAAGAACTCAACACAGTCCACTGTCTGCTTCCCCTCACGTCCTGATCTGTTCAGCTCACACCATTTTTGTCCTCCTGCCACCCTCCTTGGCTGGAGTCCACTGTGACTGCTGCTTTGAGGAGCCCTTGTCCATCATGTGTCAACACTTGTCTAAACTACAGCCCAAAAGTACTTAACCTCCAAAGGATGAGGAAAAGAGGCCACCAACAGAAATGCAAAGGGTTTTTTTAAGCAAGACAAACCTTGTATCAAAAATCAGAATAGGAAATATATCCAAACAGCATAACCCACTGTATATTCTTTTCCTCTCCTCCTTACTGTACCTGACTGGTCGTCCTCTTTTCCTGGAGGACAGAATGTCTTCCGTTTCTGCGTCTCCCACTCTTAATTCATTTTTAATTAAGTTATTGCTGGGCATAGAGTCTTCAATTTCAGCCAATTTTGACTAAGCTCCAATTACATTTTAATTTAAAATGTGAAAGAAAATAAACTACTTCATACAGAATGCTTCTGCCTGATAATTTGGAAAATGTATATTTTGGTGGAGAAGTCATCTTCATTAGCATATTTTAAATAAGGTTTTATAATAAGACATCTTCTCATTTAATACAGCATTGCAGGGAAAATTGAGATAATCCCACTGAATTTTGCTAACATGTTTTAAGACTTTTAGCATTAATTAAATAATGTTTGATCATAGAGAAAAAAATGTAGAAAATTTCACAGAAAAACAGAGCTTAAATGGTTTAAGTTCAATACAGGTATAAAAGAATGGGTTCCTCAGGGCCAAACATTATTGTGAAGGAAATACAGCTGAACAAGTTAGAGTGGGAGATATCGAGAGGGAAGCTGGAAGTTTTCAAGTGCCAGGTTACAGCACAGAATGAGCGACAGCCCTTGCAGCTCTAAAAAGGACCCAACATGACTGGAATTGTCAAGGATTTTTGGTACAGGAATTAATCTCTTGGGTGTGATCATTTTTTTTTAAATCGTTCCATTTCCTTCTGTCTATTGACTGCAAAACTCTAGAATACAAACAGCACAAAATCTACACAGAAAAATAAAATAGAAAATACAGTTGTGGGACTGATAGGGACATTACATCAGGTATTTGTTCTCTCTGAACTAATATTATTGTGGATTTGTTGATCATAAATGAAGGCTGTGAAGAGCTGAAAAGCATCCAAATATGGACCATTTCAGCAGGTTTGCATTATTTCATTTTTCTTCCCTTTTATTTAAAATACACACAAATGTAAAGAGAGGTATAACATGTTCTGCTGCTGCTAATACTGTTATCTTCTAGTGTAGGCCTGAAACTCCAGAAGTCCAGACTCCTGACAGGTCTAATATAAAAAGCTGCTCCAAGGAACTGAACATGTATTTTTCTTTCCCTGTTGAAAGACCACGACCTTGAATGGTGATATTTTTATGAGAACTTTCTGAAATCAAGTACCAACCTGGCAAAGCTGCCAGGAAATGGTATAATGCAGGCTTAATCTGTCCCCCTGCCCCAGTATTTAGTACTGGATCAAATACTGAGTAAGCATGGACTAGTGAGGAGAAAGGGAGATGGTGGGGACTTGGACACCTCCTCCTCCTCCTCCGGAGGGTGGATGTAAGGCTACATGTGGCACTAACAGGACCAGCTCACTCTGCACCAAGGCAGAACAGACAGCTGCTTCCCTTAGTCTCCCTCTCTATCTCCAAGTCAGGGACTCTTACTCTTGAGGTATCTTGGTGCATAAGAGCAAAACTGAATTGTTAATTTTGTCTTTTTGTCTAAAAAGCTCTGCTAATTCTTGAGGAATTATTCTGGACTTGGAATTAATGAGATAGATTATTGCTGCACCTCACCAGCCAAGACAAACATCCCTAGCTCAGGTTCCTGGAGCAGTCAAACTGAGCCAGCACAGAACCCCACAGGGACCAAGATCTTCTAGCAGCTTCTCTCAACCCTAACAAACCACCAGGAGCCAGCAGCTCGCTGCCTTCCAGCTGCTCAGACAGCATTGCTCCAGCAGCTTCGACACAGACACAACCTGAGCACGGTGACTCAGCCAGCATGTCAAAGGGAATCAACTCCTTGAAGCCTTTCACACGGATTTCTGTTGGGTTTAAATACTTCCAACTGAAAAGACAGCGCTAGAGATTAATTCCTGAATGCATTCATTAATACATGAATGTATTGATGAATGACCGGCCATTAGATCATCAACAACAGGTTAACACAGAATTGATTTATAAAGCTAGAAGGTTTGTGATTGTTTATAACATTTGTTGAAGATATAACCAGTAAATATAAAGGATTTGAGATGCTTCTTCACTTACTTGGGGCATAGTGATGATTTAAAAGGGAAAATTAGAATGTAGTTTTCAATGAGCATAGTAATCAAGATTCATACTAATATGATATATATAAGTATGTGTGAGAAAAGGACTGACAATGATAATCATTACCATTGAAGATGATTTTGATTAAATGATGATTAAGTAATTAAACATAATTATTTAAAATCTTTCCATTTCCATCTTAGCATGTTTGATTAAAATGTCACATAAAATAACGAGGTCCTGCATTTAATAAAGCATTATTTCAACATTACAAGCAAAGCTTGTCTCCAGAACAAAGAATAAGGAGACGTTTATTTCATTACTTTCTGTTCTAGTGTGTTATTTATAGGTGATAATTTCTTTGAAGTAACTTTGAACTGGGGAGGAGCTGCTGTGTGTTGTCTTTCCTTCTCATACCCTTCAGCAGGTATTCACAGAACCAGCTGAGGTGGAAAGGACCCACAAGGATCACCAAAATCCAGCTCCTGACCCTGCACAGGACATGCCAAGAGTCACCCTGTGTGCCCACGAGTGCTGTCCAAGCACTCCTTGAGCCCTGCCAGGTTGGTGCTGTGCCCTGGGGAGCCCGGGCGGTGCCCAGCCATCAGGAAGAAGGTCACCTTGTCCCGAGTGTGTCCAAGCCTCCTGGCCTGCCGGGAGTGGGCTGGCACTGGGCAGGGCCCCAGCCCCTGGGTAGGGGCCTGTCCTGGGGCCAGCGGAGCACAAGCCCAGCTCGCGGGCAGCAGCTCGAACCCTTGCCTGGGCAGGGAGAAACCCCAGCTTCCCTGGGCAGCACAGCAGCAAACCCATGTCCTGGGAGCAGCAGCAGCAGCAAACCCCAGCTTCCCGGGGCAGCAGCAGCAGCAAACCCAGCTCCTGGGGCAGCAGCAGCAGCAAAGCCCCTCCCGGGGCAGCAGCAGCAGCAAAGCCCAGCTCCGGGGAGCAGCAGCAGCAGCAAACCCCCTCTCCCTGGGAGCAGCAGCAGCAGCAAAGCCCAGCTCCGGGGAGCAGCAGCAGCAGCAAAGCCCAGCTCCGGGGGCAGCAGCAGCAGCAAAGCCCAGCTCCGGGGGAGCAGCAGCAGCAGCAAAGCCCAGCTCCGGGGGCAGCAGCAGCAGCAAAGCCCAGCTCCGGGGGAGCAGCAGCAGCAGCAAAGCCCAGCTCCGGGGGGCAGCAGCAGCAGCAAAGCCCAGCTCCGGGGAGCAGCAGCAGCAGCAAAGCCCAGCTCCGGGGGCAGCAGCAGCAGCAAAGCCCAGCTCCGGGAGGGCAGCAGCAGCAGCAAAGCCCAGCTCCGGGGAGCAGCAGCAGCAGCAAAGCCCAGCTCCGGGAGCAGCAGCAGCAAGCAGTCAAGGGCAGCAGCAGCAGCAAAGCCCAGCTCCGGGGAGCAGCAGCAGCAGCAAAGCCCAGCTCCACAGGGCAGCAGCAGCAGCAAAGCCCAGCTCGCGGGGCAGCAGCAGCAGCAAAGCCCAGCTCCGCGGGGCAGCAGCAGCAGCAAAGCCCAGCTCCACGGGGCAGCAGCAGCAGCAAAGCCCAGCTCCCGGGCAGCAGCAGCAGCAAAGCCCAGCTCCACGGGGCAGCAGCAGCAGCAAAGCCCAGCTCCGGGGAGCAGCAGCAGCAAACCCAGCTCCGCGGGGCAGCAGCAAACCGCTGCCTCTGCAGCAAAGGAGAGAGAGGCTGAAGACATGGCAGGGCATTGGAATTGCTCCCCTACATTTAGACACCTAAATTTAGTTGTATGCAATCTGCTACTGAAAGATACCATGAGGGATTCATGTGCTCTATGCTCGAGTTGTCATGATTCATCTGAACAATTTTAGATCTCCATATCAGGATGGGATAAATCCAGGCCTAGAAACACTGGTTTTCTTTTGTACTTTAGCACTGGAAAGGAGCCTTTATTTTGACAAATAAGAGCATTTCATCTTGCAACTTAAAATTATATGAATGACTGTGGAATAACATATTGCATATAATTATATATATATATATTAGAAATTTGTGTAGATATAATGACTCCTAATCTCCAGTCACTTCCAGACACCTGCCATTGACAGCACAGACAGAAAGAAATCTGCTTGATATTT
Organism: Sitta carolinensis; assembly: GCA_032173965.1. Taxonomy (NCBI): domain Eukaryota; kingdom Metazoa; phylum Chordata; class Aves; order Passeriformes; family Sittidae; genus Sitta; species Sitta carolinensis. Next base: position 6,442,832 of record CM063294.1, on the reverse strand, counting down.
TTGGTCTAAATGTTTCATAATTGAAAGAAGAAAAATACTTTTTCTTCCTTGTTTGGTTTTTTTTCCTTTTTTAGGTGAGAAATTCATCAAAACCTATCCTGTGGGGCAAAGTTTTTTCCTCTAAATGATCAGGATTCTGTCTCTTCACTTTTCCTGCCTCATAGTCATCAAAAATTTTGTTACCAAGTTTAAGGGACTAGGAAAGACAATAGCAGTCTATGATTTAAATTAGTACCTTAAAATATCGAAAGCTCCACTTTGATCAAAAGACTAAAATTCCAGTTGTAAAATCAGATTTATCAACCATATGGAAGGGGAGGCTGAAATCTTAGTGGTATATCCTAGAGAGTTTCTACTAGAGCACTTACATAACTGTAGCACCTTTACAAAGGGGGAAACCAGAAATGAATGCAGAGAAATACAGTTGGTCTGCTGCTCACAGATGGGGAAGAAAATATAAATTATATTTCAGATTTATTTTTTTTTTAGCTAAAATTAATCTTGAAATCTTAAAACTATATTAAGATAGCATCTCCAGTACAAAGAAGAAGTTATAGGTAACACTAAAGGGACCAACCCAGAGCAAAGATGACCATGCAGAAGGACCTGGGCTGATGCAATACTCAGACTACAATGGGGCCATTCTAAAAGTGAATTTCCCCATTTCCAGTTCATGATGTGACAGGGCACAGTATTGAAAACTGAGAGGTGGTTGTGGTCACAACATTTGGAGTTCTTCCAGAGTAACCTTCAGAGGTTTTAAAATGAGCACGATCATTTCTGTAAGTGCTCATTCATTTTTCATGTGCCCAGTCTGTCTTCCATTCTGCATTTAAATGTATTACGCTTGCACTTGCACTTTTAATGGATATCTAAGATTTTAATGGAATTTCAGTGAACCGCACTTTGTATTTCCCCAAAAAGGAATGATTCATTAGGAGCTGAAGCCAGGCTCCTTTTTTGTTCTGGCTACTGAGAAGACAGCCTGGAGGTATATTGTATTAATTCCCAATATAAATGAAGTTAGATGACTGCAGAGCATAATGGTTATTTATATTGGATAAGAAAGCAGGCACAGCAAAGAAAATGTGAAATGGAAGGGGACAGAACAGAAAATACATTTCTACAACCTAGGGAATGAAGAGGGTAGAAAGTTACAGAAAGATTGCATACAGCAAAGCATTCAAACCATAAGCACACTTTTCTTTGAGATATCATAAGTGGAATAGGATTTTGTGTCATATTAATCACAGTTTTATAAATGCAACACAAAAACCCATACAGGTGAATGATTACCAGTAGCTAACAAATGAAATAAGAGTTTTAAGTATATTGTTTAATTTGCCAATTCCATCACATTCCCTGCAGGAGCTGTCTGATATTCCCTACTTGGAATAAATATATATGACTTTAAAAAGAAATGTATTTCAGAGTGTAGTTCTTCAGCTTTTTGGTAGAGCAGACTTCATAACAGATGTGTGCATGCCATGGTAGATGAACATGCAGAACTTTAATTACAGCTATGTCATTTTTAGGCCCCAAATCTTGTTAAAAGCACTATTACATTGGAAAAGCTTGATTGCATCGACTGTGTAGCTATCCTTTACATTTTGAAATGCATTTGTTAAAGGTGACACCATTTATCTCAATTTTCTAGTTCATCAACATGTCCCAGAACATTTTTTTTACTAGCCTCAAATGTTTAGCATTGTATCTTAAAATTTAATTAAAGATTTATTTTCTGCCAGCAAAGAAATGATAAAGCAATAGCTTTCATATGTAACCATCAAGGAAAGCAGGTAACAATCTCCACTAAATGATTGAACAGGACACATTCAGAAGGTAAAGAAGCTTTCCCTTTCCTGGGCATGTCCAGATGAGTGGGCCAAAAGTATTTGCTGTGTAAAAGACAACAGAAACAGAGCCTATTGAGTTCAGTAGTTTTGCTAAGCAGTTTTACAATGTCAGTCATCACACTAAGACTGGAGCTTCTACGATAAGAATTGATTACCTTCAAGGCAACTAATGGATAACAGATCAAAGAGAGATGGCAGAACCTCAAGTTATTGAACAGGTAGTTTGATCTTTGAAGCTGAAAATAGAACACATCTCCTTTTTCAGGCTTGTTAAAATGTAAGAAATAAGGGCAGGACAGTTTAAACCTTTTTACTGTCTGTCACTCAGCCAGATCAACAATTCGGAAAGCAAGCACAGGGTCTGGACTGCCCAAAGATTCCCACTCAGGGATGTGAGTTCATGATCTTTCCCAGGAAGATCAGGAAATAAAACTATTGTGATGCCTAAATGGAAGCTACTGTTCAAAGAAGGCAGGATCAGCCTGAGGTATGTGGTCAACTCATACAGGTAAAGTGGACAACACACAAGGCACTCAAATCACTTTGCCAACACAGAATTCACATGACATTGTTGTACCCCTTGATTAATATATCCTTTAGCCTGTGTCTGAGGCCAAATTTCCTTTCCAACCACAACAGGTGAAGTCTACAATGTCCCCTAGGAATGATACAGTGTGTGCTGGGGAGAGTATCCATACCTGCTCTAAAGATAAGTACTCAAGTTGTGCTTGGCTCCACATCCCCAAAATATCCTATCCATCCTTAAAAAAAATTGCCTGGGTATTGTGAAACAGACAGAGTGAGAAAACTACAAGAGAGCTAAGGTCATGTGCCACCAAATTAAATGGAACAGATGACTAGGTAAGGCCAAGCAGCCTGAACAGAACAGACAGGATGAAGTGTCCTGCTCCATAGGTCTGAAAGGCTGGAATTGTTTTGGTATTCCATTGTCTTATTACATTATGCTCTTTATCAACTCGTTGTTTTCCTTCTATAGTACCCAGTCGCCTTTTTTTTCCACACTAAATAATCCCTTTTTTGCAGAAACACCAAGTTGAGATGCACATCGTTGTATCTAGTTCTCTGAGAATCTCAACCAGAGACTTCTCACTGACTTCACTAGTGGTTGGACCAAGCAATATAAAGAGATGTGAGACCAGCTCTTTCACAGGTGTCTTTACTTCACAAGTTGCTTCTTGTTCACAAAAGGAATGATTCAATCCTGAGAATGTGTCATTTCTTTCCAGAGGAATTATTACATTTGTGCTCAAAATAGTTCCAAGAAAGTAATTGTTTTATATAACACCCATGATAATTGAACTGTGTGCTGCTGATAACTACACTGGGGAAAAAAAAAAATGAATTGCAGAATTTCCTCTTTTGTAGGAAATAGTTCGAAAGCTTCTGGATTTCACATCAGAACCATGAAAATTCTGTCACCCACAAGCTTGTGAAGAAGAGTGACTCACTGAAGAAACAATTCTTTTATACTTATCAAGCACAAACATATGTTTCATAGGTATTATTTTTCCTATTGGAGTCACACTTCATGATACTCCTAAGCAAATTTTTGCACCTTTTAGCTAGTACCAGCCCTAGATTTTGCCACTCTGAAATAAGTACTTTATATTGTATATTTGCGGTCAGTGAGAATCACAAAAGGAAAGAAAAAATAGATTCATCAGTTAAAAAATGTAAGCATATGAATAAACAACAAAGTAGATACAAATTATTATTAAAAGAACAGGCAATTAACAGTATTCTCACTGTTAACAGAAATAAACTCCCTGCTGCAGAAGTGGTGGCTCCCATTCATGTCTCCATACAGTCTCAGGAAGTCTGGTTAATGTTGTGCTCGGCACTCCAAGTCCATCTCTCCGCAATCTGCCATTTATTTATTCAGATGAACACATGTGACTCCTATCAGAAGTCATAACTGTTTCTCAAAAATTCTATTACCTGTTGTTTGACTAAAGACTTCTTGATACATTTATGATGGTGGGTAAAAATCTAGGCGATGGACTGCCAGCTTTTCAGCCACCAGTTCCAGAGAGCATCTGAGTCCAAGGGCTGGAGCCACCAGTCTTTACAGCTATTCAGCAATCACTGCTGCAGCTACTCTACTCTCCTCCTCCTCAGCTTCAGGACAAGAATGCCATCACAGAAAAATCTGAAATTTATGCAAAAGGTACAAGGAACCTCCCAACCTACCCGCCTCAGCACAAGGAATATCTCAGCAGCCTCATTTAAACATAATGATATGTTCACCTGATTTTAGCCACCAGTGTCTTTCAGACCCTCTTCAAACAGGTTGATTCCTGTTTAACTGTTCCCATTACAGCCTGCCTCAGTAGCAGATGTTACACAGATCTGTTACCATTGATACTGACAATACTTGAGCCACTCAACTGCACTTTGTCCAAGCTGCTATTTTGTCTGTGAGGTTTTCTCTCAGGACCTATACATGCAAACTGTAACAATACTCATTGTGTATAATAATACTGATTTCTGCAACACCTGAGCCAAAGGCTTGTGAGAGACACATACACAGATGCTTGGTTGCCAGCCCATCCGTGAGTGATCAGGCAAGAATTTATGGACAGGAGGACTAGATGGCAGGAGCCATAGTGAATAAAACAGGCAGGAGCAGTAGTGAATGAAATAATGCATGAACACTTTGGCAGCAGTGACGGAGAATCTTTTTCCACCCGAGAAACACAAACAATAAGCACATCTTTTCAGATCAAAAAGGCTTAAGAGCACTGTTTCAGAGGCAGCGGTCCACTAGTCTGGCAGTTCAATAGGGAAATATTTTCACTGGCCACTGAATTAATCTACACCTCAAATTATTCATCATATCCCAGGAAAACAGCTCTCCATTAAGGAGACATCTGCATGGGGCCTGCCTGTTCACCCATATTTGCTTCCCAGATCTCATGTTGCAAAACATCTGCCTCTATTTCTCTTCTCAGCAACCTTCCATGAAGGCTTTTATATTCTGGTGCACAGATTCCTGAAAGAATGACCTTGAGGGGATGGAAGCAACGAAAGAATAATCCCTAAAAAAAAAAAAAAAAAAAAAAAAAAAAAAAAAAAAAAAAGCCCAAACCAAACTGTAGAGAAAAACAGGACTTTCCAGTGCAAGTTTCACAGCTTTTCAAGTACTTTGATATTCAATGATTAATAAAACAAACGACAGTACTGGTCCAAGTGCACACAGAATATTAGACACTTTCTGAGAAAGTGCTAGTTCATGCAAGAATACATTTACCTGTGATACTAGAAGAACTTGAAAGCTTCTTATCACGCTAAGAACTTCTTACCCCCAGCACTAACTGCTAATTAATCAAACTATCAGTTAATTGCCTATCTTTAGATTTGTTCCAAAAAGCATAAATACTAGCTTAAATATTACACAGGAAGATATTACTACAAAAAGAATGCCATAATGAGAATAAAGCAACCTGTCACATGAACTCCCTTTAAATTTATCTTCTCATACACTTTCACAAAATGAGGCATTCCAAATTTGCCAAATGATCCAGGCAGCTCTGCCAATTTCTAAGCATTAATCCTAACATGCCTCCCATGAAGTATTAATCTTATCATAGATTACTGCCCAATGGTCCCTTATCTTGTACTTCATTTATATCAGTTAAAGTCTTTGAGTGGCCTGCTCCAGAGTGGAGGCTCTTGAGAAAAAAAAATCTCTAACAGAACAGCCTCAGGCTTGGGGTTTCATTTCCCCTGCTTTTTCTTTAGATACTGCATTAACATAGGAATTACTAATTATCTATCACCATCTAATATATTTAGGCCAGTGTGTTTTTTCATTTGCAAATGCTCCAGAGACAGATCCTCGTTCTGCAGATGTGTTTATGGGGGAACCTGTCCCACCCAGTGACAAGCATCAACCGTGTCACCCCGGGGAGCGCAGACACCCCCTTAACGGGGCCTTACCTGCCCTTGAGGGCTGGGGAGCCCCAGTTCTCTCGGCTGCGGGTCATTTCCAGAAATACTCACTTTGGTACGCAGCTGACACAGGCAGGAAGGCTGCAGCTGGCCTCTTCCTGCAGGGGCCGTGGCACTCATTGTGATGGATGTCCTTTGGACACGGGGTACGGATCGTGCTGCTTTCACTGCAAAGGGATTCGCTCATTATTTCGGTTATTCCTTACCCTGCTGAGACAAATGTTATGAAGAACAAAACACAGAATGCTAATCTGGTGTGAGTTTTGAGCATTACTCAGGGAATTGAAGCACTATGAAAAGATCTTGTGGAATCAGAAATGCTGCCTGGTAATAATAATAGAAGAAGGGACTTGTTCTCTAATTACCAGACATGAATTTGAGAAATTTGTCTTCCAAGACACCATGACTTTGCAGTTCATTACATTCTCAATGACTCATATAATGAATATGTCCTTTTAATTGCTCTGTGTTGTCTTGACCCTTATATTAAGAGGTTCATCCATTCTTTCAAAGATAGTGATTACCCTTGTGTTCACAGAGTACTGCCTTAATCTAAGTGGACTTGCTGCATCCAAATCCTAACAGGTAAGGAGAATCCAAGTGAAGAGCCCAGCTACAGAGACTGGGCTATAATCCAGAGTGGGAGAGAGAATCTTCTCAGAGCACAAAAGAGAGCTGGCAGAAAGAACAAATTAAAGGAAGATGCACATGAGCACCAGAGGGTTAGAGCTTTCAATTCTTGTACTATGTTGATATCACAGGTTTAGTATCCCATGGTGGGGTCCTCATATAGATACAGCTGTAATAAACTTGGCTTCCCATGAGAAGGTATTAGAATTTGAACTGTCCTTCACCACTTGTCACTAGAGTTACACATAGAACATGCACAAGCCAACACAGGAAACATAGAAGTACTAAATCTTAGCAGGGCTTGAAGTACGTTTGGAATGTGGTATTGCTGACTGAATGTCTTCAAAGTAGTTAGCAAGAAACACTCAGTTTACACACGTGAATTTCATATTTCCTGAGATGTTAAAAATTCCACTCCAACTAATTTTCATAGTTAGATCAGTATCAGTGCAGGTTGAATCAGGAGCATCTTCTGTTTAAAAGCTGCTACAAACCACTGATGCATACAGACACTTTGAATTCTCAGTATAATGGAAAATCCTTTATGCTCATGTCAAACAGGTCAAATTTTATTGACTTGAAAGCATTAATAGTCCATATTGACCTTGAATTAACATAGTCAATCAAAATCTGAGATAAAGCATAAGTTACCATGTCGGCTTACTGCTTTGTGCTGGTTTCCTTTAGCACTGACTTATCTTAGGATAAAAGGCCAAAAAGTTCTCACTGCTAAAGAACTTTGAGGAAGCTTCTCACCCTGTTAGCAAAAAAGATGTTTAAAAGTTCAAAGAGAAAAAGAACATGAACTTATGGAAGAGCAGCCACTAGCAAGCCTAAAATCTCAGTTAATCATGAAAGCAGAGTAAAGGAAGACTTTTTATATTTTTGGAGATGTGTTAAATCTTACCTAACTAGCATTATCCAAGAAGAACAATGTCTAGCCTTTTTGCTTAGTATCACTTCCCCTAAAAAAGAGCCCTTTTCACATAGACCCTGGAGAAGCTTTAGCATATGATTTTGTTTGGATTTTCCTATAAAAAAAAAGAAAAAGTAGGCAGAAAACTTGCTAGTATTTTATCTTTTAGCTTCTGATAACTTTCCAACTTGTTAACACTAAACTAATTAAAATCCTGTTAAAGTCTGGGCTGCCTGAATATTTTTTTTTTCTAGTACTGAAGACATAATAGGAGTTTTACATGTTTCACTGTCAACTCTATCCATTGCATAGAGGCTGAAATACTGAATTTTGAAAGGGATTGTCTTATGTTATGAAATCTCAAGAAATGTAATAAAACCATGAGTGCTACACTTTAGAACTGAACTTTCTAATCTTTTACAAGTGGAACTACCTAGAGGTACACACGATGTGCACTTATTGTAACACCAGGACAATGATGCAAACACAAAATCACCAAGATGCAAAACAATATGGTTTTATGCAAAACATGATTTAGATAAAATTTTTGCTCTCTTGGAATAAAAGAATTCAAGCACAGCGATTAATGCTAACACTGAATCATCAACATTGCAGTAAGAGGGCATACAAAGATTTATTGTCTTCTCCCATATTGGCCAGCAAAGTGTTTTTCCAAAATGCAATTTTACACAAGTCCACAAACAATTGAAAGAGCAAATTTGCTTGTGATTATGTAGAATTTTTTTTACTGAATGTTAATGAATTTTAAATTGTCTTTGCTAATTTTACTTTTTAATTACAACACAATATGAATTTACTGGAGCTGGTTAAATATTGATTCACTCATTTTTTAGCAAAAGGTCTAGTCCCAAATTCTTAAATGAGACTGGGTATATTTAAAGTGCAATTTAAACTTTAAAATGAGAAAGAATAAAGGGTCATTTTGTACAGTTTTAAGTTTTCAAGCAGTTCTTAATATTTTTTATATGATATATGAATACAGGTAAAAGAGAATGTTCTTTTACTAAGGATCCTGATTACATAACATTTTCATTTTGGTTCTGAGGCTACTTGTTTCTTGATAAATTAGCATGGTACTGCCAACACAATCTTTTTTCAAGTATTAGTGGTTTCAAGCTGAGCTTCCAAGAAAAACAGAAAACGTCCATATGGAGTTTATTTCTGGTTATGTATGTCACTACTGAAACAGAGTGGTCACATAGAGGAAATCCTTATTAGAGGAAATACAGATCAAGAGACTTGCAAAGGTAGCTCTGGGGAGAGAAACCAAAGCATAATGTAGCCACCACTGCTTTCAAAGTATTTTGAGATAGAGACAGATATATACATATCTGTTTATTTGTTTTCCTACTGACACTCATTCACAAACCATGGAAGCAACGAACAAGAAACATAATTCTTCTGCAACTAGTCTACGTTGTGGTACAAATATTAACATTATGCTATGTACAAAGCTTAAGTAAAAAAAGAAAAAAAAATTGGTTAAAGGAGAAACTTGTATTTTAACCTCACTGAAAAGAGGCACTAGCAGTTAGGTATAAAACCCCTTAATTCTCTACAGAAATACCTCAAAACCTCCTCACTGTGGGATGCACTACATCCTTTTCTTAGGTAACCTGTGCAATAAAACAGAGGAGGGGGTACAAGGTGTAGGACAGAATGGCAGACACCAAAACTGAACCTGGAGGTAAGCCCTGAGCTGACTCAGCCCAGCCCACGAGGTTGGGGGCACAGGTTCCCATAACTGGTTCATCCACAGCAGTTTCCTAAAAAACCTCTCAGGCACTCTGGAAAGCAAACAAAACTCAGTGTCAGAATTTGTGCCATGGATTGGGTTCCACATGACAGCAAGGAAGGTTGTATTTCTGCCTTAATACCCTAAGATGCCAGGGCAGAAAGTCACCTTAAGCAGAAGTTACAAATGAACCTGGCAGTCTTTAGTGGTCTGCTTTTCCTCACAGGTTTGCCCCAGACAGTGAGAATCGTGCAGGGGTTATTCCCTTTTCAAAGCCCAAAGTTTGTTCCAAATCACACTTCATACACATTTCTTCCTCCAATAAACAGCTGTACCACCAGTGTCACAGTGAAGGGCTGCTGCACATATATTTACACACTATTTTTTCTTCACTGAGGCCAAATATTCAACTATGCCATTTCTCTGTGAATTGTTTTTATACACAGCTTAATGAAAAATCTCTCACTGAAAGTCCATCACTCCATTGAGACTGAGCTTCCCAAAGAAAATACCTTAGATATTTTTGAAGGTCTTTGCTCAAGAGATATTAATTATTTTATACTCAAAATACACAGAGATTTCATGTCACTATTTTCCTGCCCATATAGAAGCAAGCCTTCAGAATATCAGATTCATGCTTCCCCTCAGCAAACAGCTGAGACTGACAACAGGTCAAGGCATCCATGCAAAAAAACAAAACAAAAACACAACCCTCCACAGAAAACAATAACACTATGAGTTTGAGCAATAATGCTCTGTTTTATTGCTCCTGCTTCCAAGTTCCAGATTCTCTCTACCTTCATTAAATAAATTTTATTATCCATGAAACCAGAGGAAATATATGTATGCAAATATAAGGAGTTATAATCAATTTTGCCTGTAGATGGTATGATATGAGCTGTAATCTAATTGACTAGATGAAAAATAAAATTTGAATTTTCTATGCATTTTATTTCAATATCCACAACACTGAATGTTCAAGAAATTTTCATTAATCTCAACATTTAGAACTTTGGATATTCAGTAATAGTTTCTATTCCTAATTCAGGGTTCCTTTTGTTCTGTGAAGTACACTTCATAGGCAGTCAATTTGGTTTGTGTTTGCTTGGCCACATAAATTGCAAGAGGAAAGTGTTTTTGAGAGATTAGTTCTATTAATAATCACTACTCATATGCACTCTCCTAAGTGCCATATAAACACCTGGATAGTCACCAGGATGCCTCCTGCTGTGGAGAATTTTATCTGTTCACAGTGGATGATGTGTTTATATCAGGCCAAATATGTAACTTGCACATTTATAAGCACTTTTTTTTTTTTTAATTTAGGCATTTAGAGGAACCAACCATTCAAAATTCCTTGGAGCAGTCTCAAAACACTTTCTGAAAATATATTGTTTAGTTTATGTGGACTTCAGAGTGACTGTCTGTAATCACATTTCTCTATCTGCACGTCTGATAAATTCTCCTGACTGCAATTCACAAACGGTCCATCTACAAAGGAGTTTCTACCAAAGCCTCTGCAAGAAGTGCCTCGTTGGTGACTGTGACACAGTGATAATTAACTATCCACAATGTCACATTGGGCATACTACATCCCATACTGTCTAAATATGATCAGCAGTAGGAACAGTGCAGAATATCTATCTGTCTGCTGGGAAGCAGTTAATGGAATTTCCAACAGGAATCAGAATAATTCAGGTGGGAAGGACCTCTGAAGGCCAACTAGTCCAACTCCCCTGCAGAGAGGGGTTCTTAACCAAAGCAGGTTGCTCAGAGCCCCATCCAACCTGACCTTCAGTGTTTGCAGGGATGGGACATGCCCCACCTCTCTGGTCATCCTGTTTCTTATACAACATCCGATGACAGGACAACGGGAAAAAGCACACAAATAGAAATAAAAAACAAAAAATTAAACATAAGGACGTGTCTTACTGTAAAACTAATCAGACACCACCAACAACCACAGAAGAGGCTGCCCAGAGAGGCTGAGGCTTCTCTGCCATGGGTGATGCTCCCAACCCAACAGGACAATGTCATGGGCAACCTGCTTCACTGATTCTGCTTTGAGCAGGGATTTTAACAAGATGATCTCCAGGGGTCCCTGCCAAACTCAGCCCTCTTGGATTCCATGGTCCCAAGTGTTTTTCTCATCTCTGTAACTCCAGCAAGCCTTCTGGACCTCATACTTCCTTGGCAAATAAATATTTAGGGACATAGTTCAGTTGAGGTTTACATTTCCTCTTCAAAACTACAGAATTTGCCTTGCTGTTCATACCCTAGAGTTTTTAAGATCCTTAATGTCTTTGTTAAAGTCAAGAAATATTGCATTTGTCACACTGCCATGCACTAAGTAACTATTTTAAATCAGTGATGTTCACTGCAGAAAGTGCTAAGATGACTACTTTTTCTGGACTGGAACAGAAAAGAAAAGCATATATTTGCGAGATAAAAAACCATGGTAATAGAGGCCTGTTTATGACAACACATAGTATAACTGATGATTAAATAAGCTTGCACATACGGTAAATGAAAATTATACACAAAATCAAAATTCATGCATGCATCTGCAAAGATAAATTGAGCACTGTGTAAGACTAGGGATGTTTTTCCTTTCTTTTGGAAAATGTCTACTTCGCTTTGAATGATAACATAATGTAACTAAAAACAGCACTAAAAGCAGTGCTGTTCTGAAAGACCACAGAGGCAGGAACAAACTTAATGCAGCAGTCTAAAAACCATGACTAAAAGCTTCCTCTTCCCTCCCACCACTACCATTTAAATTCAGTTAGTACAAGGTGTAGTCTCTCATCATGTAATAATGTAATGCATGAAAAGTCTCTCCCTCTTTTTTGTTTCAATAAATACTGCACATGCTTCTGCCCTTTGCTAGTGAAGTCAGAAGTCAAGACAGCAAACAGAAGATTTATGACAATATGTTTTACATTGGGATCAGTAACTCCTTACAGACTTGAATCACAAGCTTTCTCAGATCATATATGGTTACCAGTTCTAGATTGTGATCAAGAGAAAAACTCTCACAAGCATAAAATCCAACAGCTTAGACATGCTGTATGAAGGAAATGAGTCAAATGGTGGCTCAACCTACTCAATGCTTGGGAAACCTATAGATTAATGCAAGAAGTGTGGGGAGGAAACCAGAGAAGCTGAAGAGGAATGCACAAAAACGAGAATTTAATGACCCCCAGTACAGAACCTTAGTAAATTGGACATGTTACTGCAACAGAAAAGGCCACCATATTCATGCATGACACTTGAGATGCAAATTTGGGAAATTACTGTTGCTGAAAGTTTGGAAAGGCATTAGCGCCCACTGCAGATGACTAAATCATGAAAATGCAGTGGAAAGAACTTTTGGGAACAAGTACCACAACTACCAAGGCACAATACAAGGTGTTAATTTACATTACCCAGAAAAATCTTTAAAACCAGAATGAATACATGGATTAATCTGTAAACTATGGTACTGATTAGTTTTAGAGATGCACATGCACACCCAGCAGGCAGAAAAAAAAAAAATCTCTGCAAAGACTGTTGCATACTTAATCAACAAGAACAGAAGAGAAATGCATTTTGGATGAAAATGACCAGAGGTCATGAAAGAGGTAATGAAACTTGGGAAAGAAAGGGGGCTAGATAGCAGAATAGTAACAGATAGACGTTTAGGTTTACTAGGAAATGGTAAAAGTTACTCACCAAAATTACAGAGGTTGATTCATAGATGTATTCTACTCAATATTTTCATTACTAATCTAAATAAAGGAAGAGAGAGTACATTTATTAAATATGCACCTCCCACCAAAATAAGAAATGCCCCATGTACATTGGGGGAGAGGTCTAGAATTCACAGTGGTCTTGACAAACTGAAAAAAGAAAAAATATGAATCTGACACTAAATTGATAAAGATTAAAACCAGACTGAAATTCCTTCCTAAGCAAAACCCAAGGCAGGAATGTCACACAAACATAACAAAACTAACGTTATAAATGCTTGTGCCCATTTAGTAAACATACTTAACATAAAAACATATAAACCACAGTGCACGTAAACCTACATATACCAAATAAAAAATGAGAAAAATCCTTGTCACAGTGGTTCTCTAGTCACCTTGGGCAAGGCTTCAGCAAGTATTGCCTCTGTGAGACAAATGAAGCTGTCAACTGTGCTTTAGCAAAGACACTGACGAACCCAGGTAGATAATCAGAGATTTAGGAAGCAGAACAAAAGAAAGAGCAAAAGAGCAAGGAATGCTTCAATTTGATAGTTACAGTAGATAAATGGAAGACCAAAGGGCTTAAACTACACTAACACACCAGTTTAGAGACTGAGAAAAATCTCTGGTACTAAGGAAGACACAGTAAAATTAATTGCCTGGGGTAACCACGGCATAGTTATCACTGGGGGATTTTATAAACAATTATACAAACATTTGTCAGGAGGTACACAGTTGTAATTTATTCTGCCTTGAGGGTCTCCCTGATTTCTTTTCCAAGATGCTGCCATCCAGAATAGTCACTAATTTAACAGATAAGATACTGACACAAAATAAAGGTGTTCTAGTATCAAGTTTCTACTCCCACCTAGACAAGTAAATATTTAACAAGCACTTTGGCCCCTGACTTGAGTGCTGATCATCTCATCTGACACAGGTGCTCCAACTCTGGAATTATCATTGCACTGGCAATCTCAGGTGTCCTCTCATTTGTCTACCTACAGGAAGTTTCTACATCTCAAAGACAACATACCTATATGAATTTTGTGCACATTCTTGTGAAAAAAAACCACAAGAAATAAATTAATTTTTCCACTGTTGAAACTATTTAGGCTAGGATTCTTTCCTACTTGACTCAAATGAATGTAGCTTCCTGCATTCTTTTGAGTCTCTTGGGACTGGGCAAACACCCCAGTTGGTACGTCCAGAGTTTAGCCAGTTTCCTTGGACTTTACACACTAACTTATATAGCTACACATTGGTGGGACAAATCCCCAAAGTCAAAAACTGCTTGCCTACATTACCTTGCAAAATTAAGAGCATCACAGTCTGACCTTTAACATTTTTAGCTTTCATTTCAACCCTTATCCAACAGAGATGATAGCTTGACACCTTAAAGTTATTTTATGCATATTCTGATTATATTAACTATTTTTAGCTGTCTTTTTTAACTGAAGTGTGTGAGTAAGCACATTTTGCCAAACTGCAAAGTTCAGCAATGCTTTTAAAGGCATAAGCTCCTTTGAGGTTTAATGCAGGTTTTTTCCCAAGTAATATGATTTCAATCCAAACTCCAAAACACCATCATTTCACTTTGTGTTCTTAAGCAACAAAGCAGATAAAAGAAATTCGTAAAAACTAACCCCCAAACCCCTCATTACTTCAAACAAGCCTCCTCTATTATTAATGTGATGATGAATTTTTCCCTGATCACTGTATTCTGAGCATACCTAGCAATGCCATTCCACCCGTTAGCCAGGAGCACATGGCTTGGAATGGAAACAGCTTGGAGGCTTCCATCGTTTCAATTCTCTGGGAAGGACAGCACTGCAATGTCCTATCTGCCATATGCACATTGCAATGTCATATTGTGCAGGCCAGGCCTTGCTGTTCTGCAGGAATGACTGGGCTGGATCCTGCAGTGAACTCCTGAGCCCCAACAACACCATTCCCTGCAGGGGCTGCTCCTGCCCTGCTGCAAAGGGGGTGCCACGGACAGGCTCAGTAGGGAGGAGAATGGGACTGCTCCCAAGTGGAGAGGAAAGGCAAATCCAGCACACAAAGTGACTGCTGCTAATGAAACCACAAAGCAATCTCTGCCAGGGGGTTTAGTAAGCAATGATGAAGGGAACAACTCGTGACAGTGCCAGATCAGTGGTAATATGGGAACACCAAATGCCAATCCACCAAAAATCCTACACTGCAGAATTTTACTACAGCAATTCTACATGAGAAAAAATTGAATACAGAGAAAACTTTACTAATTCTTTAAAATTTTTAATAGCTTTTGAAGAAAAATTTAAACAGATTCAAATAGGAAACCAAACAATTTTATCTTAAAGTTCTCTCTTTGGCAGTCTAATTCAGAAAATTAATGGTAGTCTTGCAGGACTGGTTCTGCAGTTCAATCAGTCCTGAGATAAACTTCTAAGTATAAGCAAGACATAGGACAATCTTCCTTGAAAACATTAAACAAAGAAAAATTCCCTTCTTCTGTAGAACTATAAACATTGTAAAGATACTACACGATTGTTTTTTCATATTTCATATTGTAATGAAAACAATTGTAGAAACTTGAGGTAGTTTTCAAACTCCTTACTGATTAATCTTACCAATATGCTGTCAATAGCTACAGCCAGCAGAAAGAAGTCTATTTTACAATACATAACTCAAAGTAGCATCTTCATTAATTGGGTATCTTTTTTCACCATATATAAGATCAGAATTTAAAATTATATGCTTTGTGTTTTTATCTAAAATTTCATCATGGTAAATCATATAATATAGAAAATATATAATTTATGCAGGCATGCAACACAAAGACAATTAGAAACACCCTAGTTTGATTTCACACAGCATAATTTTGCCTCCCTAGGCAGTGATTACTTTTTAGTGCTTTCATTAGCTTCAGACATAAGAGTTGAACATGATTTTTTAGATTATTCTTCTAAAAATAAACTTCCCTTAAGCAGAAATACTTTTTATTACTCTTCACACCTCTGGGTTCTTAAACATGTCATTCTTCCTTAGTTATATTATTTTTTTTTTAGCTCCAACAGCACTTTCACCGGTGCAGTTCCCTGTGGCACAGGCTGCGTGATGCCCTGTGGACAGGACACAGCAGCGGCAGCAGCACCAGGGGCAGTGGGGATGGGCTGGGGAGCGGGATGGGCTGCAGCAGGACCGGAGGAGCGGATGGGGCAGAGGATGCTACTGCTGCGCTGCAGCCCCCAAGGGAGCGGGATGGGCGGAGGAGCGGATGCTGGCTGCTGCAGCCCCCCGGGGAGCGGGATGGGGCGGAGGGAGCGGATGGGCTGCAGCAGCCCCGAGGGAGCGGGATGGGCGGAGGGAGCGGGATGGGCTGCAGCAGCCCCAGAGGGAGCGGGATGGCAGAGGGATGCTACTGCTGCTTGCAGCCCCCCAGGGGAGCGGATGGGGCGGAGGGAGCGGATCTGCTGCTGCAGCCCCAGAGGAGCGGGATGGGGCGGAGGGAGCGGGATGCTGCTGCTGTGCAGCCCCCCAGAGGGAGCGGGATGGGGCGGAGGGAGCGGGATGCTGCTGCTGCAGGCCCCCGGAGGGAGCGGGATGCTGCAGAGGGAGCGGGATGGGCTGCATCAGGTCCCCCGGAGGGAGCGGGATGGGGCAGAGGGAGCGGGATGCTGCTGCTGCAGCCCCTGAACACTGCAAACGCTCTCCAGGCTCTGGGTTTGCGCCTGTGGACATCTCCAGCATGGAAATATGGGAAAACGGCAGAATGCCAGCTCACCTCTGCTCATCACCCCCACCCCTGCACACAGGGCCCCTGTGCAGAGGCACAGCAGCCAAACCAGTGCAGGGCTCGCTGGCCTCGCACGGAGGGAGCACCAAGCACTGAAACTGCTCGTGGTGTTTTCTGCCCCAGGTAAACAGAACTGTGTTTCCCACAGAAATGCTACTCCAACAGTATTTGAAGTTATAAATAAAAGAAGCTGAATATATCCTACAACATTAACACAAAGAGAAAGGCTTTGTTTGCTGTAATGACACACCTCTGATCAGCATTTTAACATCTCATAGCTGTGAATTCCTTTGCATAAAAGGGCATCATTTCAAGCAAATGTGCGCAGAGAACTTCAATTTATGTTACTGTCTGCAAAAATACTGCTTTAGAAAAACTCTTCATCTTCCTGGATATTCTTTATGACATTATTCTTTAATTATCTCAGATGTAAACATTAAAGAAAGGACTAATTAATTAGACTTTTGTGCTAGACACCTGATGTCTAGAAAAATTAGCATTTGTTCTTTAGAAGGTCTGGGAAAGGATGAAAGAAATAATTTGAATTAGTTGCAGATAGTTCACATTAGCAGATAATTAATTTTCTTCATATTTTGTCCTAGATTTCATTAGGCAACAGTTGTAAACATGTCTGTGCTAGTGAAAGAACGTCAGAATTCAGTTTAGGTTATGACTCCTCAGGAAAAAAAAAAAAAAAAACAAAACAAAAAAAAACAACCGCATCTGCAAGAACAATGAGCAAGCAAAACCAGAAAGAATAAACTTATTGAGAATTAAAAACACTATTCTATACCTTTTTAAACTGACTTCTTTTGGAAGTTAAGGGAACACAACCCTCATCTCTGAAGGTAATCTAAGACCTATAGTACTTCCAAATAGCAAAAGCAGCATTCTGTTAATTTAACCTGGTAGCTATGATAACAAAATAACTGGAGTAATGGTCTTAAAACACAGGATAGCACTACATTTTCTTTACTTCTGTATTTTTTCTTTTGGTGTTTAATATAAGAATTTATAAAACCAAGACATTTCTGCACTTGAGGATTTTTTTCCCATTTTCTTATTTATGTGCAGAGTAATATTTTGTTTAATAAAAGCAACAATACTGCATAGAATATTTGTAATAAACATGCTCAATTTTTATCTTGAAGACAGGTGTTATGAAAGATATGTTCTGATTGTGACAAAAAAACTGAAAATGGGATTGCCAGGACATAATTTGTGGGAAAAATGTGATTAACATGTATCCTACCCAAGCACTAACTCTGTGAGTGATAGTTGGGATGTAGCACTACTGATAATGCAGGTTTCATTCCAAACTGTCCGGCTGCTGACAACACCAGCAGCAGCACCTGCTGTCATTTAGCTGCCATCCTCAGACATCACCTCACTGTGTAAATGAGACAGATGAAACCTTGCACCACGCAAGCTTCTTGAGCTGATCATCTGTGTGGAGATGGGGACAGGGCTGGAGGAGGAGCTGCAGTGCTGCCTGCACCACCGAGGAGGCAGAGCAAGGGGAAAGCATTTACTGACCAAGCATTGGATGAAACGGAGGGCTGTAAAATTGCCTTGGGATAAATGCAAAGGATTTGCTTCTCCTGAGTTCAAAGGATGCAATTACAGTCACTGGGGTAGACTTAGGCACATATTCAAAGATTCTTTGGCTCTCCAGACCATTTCTATGGGTGCCTTGGGTGGGCCTCCACATCCTGCAAAGTGCCTTTTACAGATTACCTGGACTCACACCAGCCATCCAAGCAAACACCATTGCCAGTAATTTTAAATGCCTGTAAAGATTCACTACAGTATTGACTAGACTCAGTTTCAGACCTGGAATTCCACTCTTCCTCAATGGTTTGAAAGAATTGTCTTCAAAAGGTCCCAGACATCTATGACATATGAAAACATGCAGCGCTGCAAAACAGAACTTAAGAGCAACTCATTCATTAACAGTTGCATTAGAAAAGCAGACTTTTTCTACCAAAAAAAATATAGACTAACCCAAAGAAAGATAAGCAAGAAGATTTATTTGAAAGACTATTACTACAAATCTGAAGGACAGGGGAAGTTCTGCAGATATATAGAAATTATTTTAAAAGAACTACAAGGTCTTCTTGAAGTATAAATATGCTGACATTGCAAAAGCAAGTGTAGCTTTCTATACCTACAAAACATCTGTCTCAGGCACTGAAATAACCATATTGAAAACAACAGAATGCATCTGCCTTCAGAAACAAAATCAAAACCAAACTATTTGAAATATTGTCTGCTTTAGCTAATCAAACAAAAAATGTGATTTCAACTTAATTGAGCTTCATTTCATTGTAGTTTTAATAAAATTATGCAGACCGTATATGCAAGCAAAATAAACCGTTAACAATGACACTACAACTCACTCAGCGCACCATATTAAAAAAAACAAAAGGCAAGAAAAGTTACTAGATCACCGATTTTAGTGAAAATCTGTTGCAGCAGACCTGCTATTAAGGTTAGAAATGAGCCAAGACACAGACTCTCATTTAACACCAGGAAAAGGGCCCCAGTTTATTCTTCTTTACAGCTCAGCCACGCTGACCCTGACTGCAGCAGCTCCTCCTGCAGGGTCCAGCTGCAGCCTCTGCCTGCTGGCTCTCCCTGCTGCACTGGGGCTGCAGGGAGCAGTTTGCAGCCTCTGCCCACAGCTTTCAGCAGCTCCACTGGCACTGCAGGCTCCACCAGCAGCTCCAACCCCAGCACACCCACACTGACCTCACAGCTGAGCTGGGACAGCAGCAGCTCTCTGCCTTGGCTCTCTCAGCATTGCTCCTTCTCCAGCAAGGTTCCCGGGCCTCCTGCAGCTCCTCTCCTCACAAGGGCTCCCCTACCCAGCCACCGCACCCCTTTGCTCACACTGATCTTTAGCAGACACAGCTGTGACCCATTAAGGGCCAGGCTGCTCCTCCTCTTTGGTAATTAGCACAGCTGAGATGATCAGGGGTGAGGTCACCTGTAATCCCTTCTTCCACACCACAAAAACAGAGATTATTCAAGTATCTTGTTTAAGATATTTATTTGCTTATATGAGATATAAATCTACTTGCTGAAAATATATTTCTATTTAAACTACAAATGCTAGTTTTACTGTTCTAAACTTCCAAGCCCTTTCCATGGCCTTAGGTCAAACATTGAATCCATCTCTATCTCTGAGTCTAAATGCTTGAGGCCTTGGGAGCTCTCTGGGAGACATCACTTCATCATAAGAAATGAGAAAATGAACTGCATTTCAGCTGGGACTTTCAGACAAACTCAAAGGAATTAGGTACTCAAGTATGACTCCATTTTATGACTCTCTTGTCACCACAGTGTCTTATTTGTACTTTGAACCTTGCCCTGATCACACTAAGATGACTTGTAAGGATTGGAAGAGATGTCAATCAATGATGAGAGGCTCAGGAGTGTCACACACTGCAGCAGCATCGGGCACTGAAAGCTGTGCACTGGGCACCAGGCACTGAGCACTGTGCACTGAACACTGGGCACTGAGAACTGGACACTGAACACTGTGCACTGAGAACTGAGCACTGAACACTGTGCACTGGACACTGTGCACTGAGAACTGAGCACTGAACACTGTGCACTGGACACTGGGCACTGAGAACTGAGCACTGAACACTGGGCACTGGACACTGTGCACTGAGAACTGAGCACTGGACACTGTGCACTGGACACTGGGCACTGAGACTGAGCACTGGCACTGGCACTGGACACTGGTGCACTGAGAACTGAGCACTGACACTGTGGCACTGAGAACTGAGCACTGACACTGTGCACTGGGCACTGGGCACTGAGCACTGAACACTGTGCACTGGACACTGGGCACTGAGACACTGCACTGTGCACTGGGACACTGGCACTGAGAACTGAGCACTGAACACTGTGCACTGGACACTGGCACTGAGAACTGAGCACTGGACACTGTGCACTGGACACTGGCACTGGAACTGAGCACTGACACTGTGCACTGGACACTGGCACTGAAACTGAGCACTGACACTGTGCACTGGACACTGTGCACTGAGAACTGAGCACTGAACACTGTGCACTGGACACTGGACTGAAACTGAGCACTGACACTGTGCACTGGACACTGGCACTGAGCTGCATGAACACTGTGCACTGGACACTGGGCACTGAGAACTGAGCACTGGGACACGCATGAGAACTGAGCACTGCACTGGCTGCACTGAGACAACTGGGCACATGAGCATGAACTGAGCACTGGACACTGTGCACTGGACACTGGGCACTGAGAACTGAGCACTGGACACTGTGCTACCGGCCTGGACTACACTGGCACTGGAGAACTGAGCACTGGACACATGACAAGCTGTGCACTGGGCACTGAGCTCTGAACTCTGGGCACTGTGCACTGAGCACTGGACACTGATCACCAGACACTGTGCACTGAGCACTGGACACTGAGAACAGGTCACTGAGCACTAAGAGAGCTCTCCCGACTCCCAGCGCTTCTGCCGCTCCAGCCGAGCTGGCGCTGCCCGGCAGGACGGGCTCCACGCTGGCACCTTGGGAGGCACCACAGCAGGCAAGACGTGACCTCTCAAAACGCCAGCGAATTCGCCAGCAGATAAAACTGACTGCAAATCACCCCCGAGTTTGCTCTGCCTTCTCCGGAAGGATCTCCCCGTGGTTGTTAAGCAGCTCATTGATTAATGAGCGAGCACCTTGTGCTTCAGAGATGTCAGACCTGCACAGCTCTCTGGAACTGCAGCCCCGTTGCTATGGATACAACAAGCTCCCATAGGATGGCTGCATTTAGCTGGCACGTCCCAAACACCCAGAATACTAATGAAATGGAAGAGTCCATCTATCTGCATTGCAGTTCAAAGGTGTGTTTTACTAGTCTAAAACATTTGTACTTAGTCAACTACAAATACAATTATCATCTTATTTCTCAATTATAAAAATAAAATCAAAACCAACTACCTTACTGTCTTTGCTCCATAACTAGATTTCATTTTCATGATTTTTTTTTATAAAATAGAGTTTAAATTTTGTGGCTTAACAGAAATAAGTATTCGTTTTCCTAAAATTATAATTAAGCAAACAAAGGTAATAAAGATTTCACATTAGCTACGTGCCATTTTCCTGTGGGGTTAGAAAATACAAAGCTGAATATAAACTGACTTTTACTCTTTTGGCTGAAACATCACTGGCCTTTGCAACACACTTTACAGAATCTCATGTTGCTGAAATTGTGACAGCCACTTAATAATTATCTAACAAAAAAAGTCTTGGCTGTGATTTAACTGTGATCTTAGGCCCTAAAGTGAAGCATTGGCAGTGAATACACTGCCTGCACCCATGTGACACAGGATTAATCGAATCCTGCTCCATTTTCATGGTATGGCACTTGAAACAATCTTCAATTTTGTTAAAGGACCCTTAGAGTTCCCACAAAATCCATAGAGGGTGAGATTCATGAATGGCACGATGAAATCACCTTAACAAGTACATTTTTATTGGTAAGTAATAAAAATTACCAGGTTTGTGTAAGGGAGGATGGGTGTTCACTGCCTCTGTTACACCTGACACCTCCTGCCCCCTCATTTCAGGGGGATTAAACCTGGCCTCTGCAGGCTGAGGTCTCCCCAAACTCAGCCAGGGAAGCACCTCTGCTGCTTTCTTGGGGAGGTATTCCTCTCCCTCAGCCCTGTTTGTTTATCCCTAGGCCGAGGTGATTGATCAATGGCATTATCTACGTGGCTGAACTTCCAGTCCAAAGTTCCAGTCAGGTATCTCCAGGGAGACTTCTTTGGGTGTAGCTTCTCTATACAGTTTTTTTTTGTAATGAGCAGAACTCTTTTATATCAGTGTTTGAGGCATGAACTCAGTCTCTGACAACTTGTCTACAAAATAATCAATGAGTGAAAAGTTTCCATACCAGCAATCTATGGTAAATTTTTATGGAATAAAAATTCTTCTTCTTTATTGATACTGAAATAAAGCTTGCAGCTCAAATAAAGATATCACACAGAAATCTTGTGGTTAATACATGATAAGCACTTGAAAGATTTACATAAATCATGCCAAATTTTTAACTTCTTCACTATTTCAGTGTCATTTAGAGTAAATTGCAGTTGGTGATTTACAGAGCAGAAATATTCATAGTGGCTGTGTGGTACTGAACTGTTTCTACTGAGCAATTTCCCTATAAATAACAATTATTCATCTGTCTCATGTAAGCATGACAATGCAGCAAGGCATAGTGGCATACTTCTAACATGGTCTCCTCACAAAAATAAATCAATATTCTTTGGATGATGTCCCTAGGCCAGATAGATTGTACATTTGTTAGAAGTGTACAGTAGTTTCTCATGAAATGGGGAAACTGGTCTTAGACAGAGGCCCAAAGGGGTGAGACCTGAACCTTGGCATATTAGAAATAGCAAGGAACATCATGGAGCATCTGTTTCACAATACAGGCTTGCCAGAGTGTTCCTTAGTAAAGGAACTGGAAATGGCTTTAGTGCAAAACAAGAGGCAAAATAAAATTTTGTGTAGTTACTCAAATAAACAACATAGAAGTTGTTCTGTTTCACTGAAGATCTTACAATTATGGCTTCTCTCTAAGTGCTGGAAACCACATCAATTTTCAGAATTTTTGTATAACTTTAGCCAAGTTGGTTCACCTTTGCCCCAGGGGAAGAGGACTAAAGCTTTATTTCAGGGCATTGTTTCACTAATTCACAAAGCCTGGGTTCTCCATTTATTTGCAAAATCCGTACATATTCATAAAGTTACCCAACCTGCTTATACATATTCACTACCTGACCCCATCTATCCCTGCTCTGCATTAAAATGAGTTTAAAGTTTGACTGTTCTTGCACAGTTCTCTACTTGAAATGAGTCAGTGGGTTTCAAAATGGGCCAGAGGTCTTCTTCACATGGCAACCTCCAGCCTGCCTCTGCTGCAGGGCTGCCTGTCCCTTGGGCACAGTCCAACCCCACGTTCTGCACAGCTCGGGCACAGCTGCAGTCACCGTTTCTTCATCTCCACAATATAATATTTTTCTTATCTTGCTTCTACAAATACAACTAAGCCAAGTAAATGATATATTGTCTTAACTCTAACTTTCAACTAGCTCAATTTGCAATTAACTAATCACTTTATCTTGCCTTTGATTCCCTTACTAAGCTCTTCATATATTGCTTCTATCCTTCTCACTGTGCTTTTCAATCCCTAACCCTCTAATTCATGATCCAAAGGGGCACTGAGGATGCTGTCTTGGGGTGCTTTCCTGTTCCCTTGTGCCCTGCTCCATGCCCACAGGTGGTTGCTGTATCTTTAGGTGGGGGCTTTCCCA
Organism: Sitta carolinensis; assembly: GCA_032173965.1. Taxonomy (NCBI): domain Eukaryota; kingdom Metazoa; phylum Chordata; class Aves; order Passeriformes; family Sittidae; genus Sitta; species Sitta carolinensis. The sequence goes on along the minus strand of CM063294.1, from coordinate 6,418,826 downwards.
ATCCTCCCTCCCTGGTGCCCGTGTGCTGGGCAGGCTCTCTGGTGCTGAGCTAGCTTAGCTTTTTGTTGGCTTGGGCAAGAAGTGTTTTTCTCTTTCTCTGGCCTTCTGTGGCAACAATCCTTTGAGGCCTCTGTTTTAGTCCTGAGCTGTTTGGTTTGGGTTGGTGGGAGCAGCTGCTCCATCCCAGCCCTGCACTGTGAGAAGCCAGCCCAGTGAAGGAAAGGACCCTAAACCCACCAGCTGTGGAGAGGGGACCAACATCAAACATTCACCAGGTTCCAGCTGGCTTTTTCCCGAGCTGATGGGTGAACCTTTAATTTTTAATTCCCTGAGACAAAAACCCTTGTCATTTTGCTTTATTTTTCCCTTCTCCCCACAAAGTGGTCACTCATTTTTATTTCTTCCCTTGGCATTTTCTTTTTTTGTTGGTAGATTTTTGTTTTATTTTATTTTGGGTTTTGTTTTTCTTTTCATTTTTATTTAGAGGGTATTTTTGTTGGATTTTTTTTGTTTGGTTTGTTTTTTTGGATTTTTTTTTTTTGTTTCAGGGGGCAGGGGTAAGGTTCTGACAAACCAACATTTATTCATTTTTTTCCCATGCCATGTGGGCACTTGGTTTGTCAATAAACCGTTGGGATTTTTCACTTTCATCCACTAGTACTCATTTTCTCATTGACAAAATGGGATTGTTGGAACACCTTTTTTTATGTTAGAGGAAACACTCATTCCAGAGTGTTCTCCTAAACTTGCCTATAAACTGAGACAAGATGACACTAGCACAATGGTTAATCTTGCCAGGTTCAGTCTTTTGAAATGCCTGATCTTCATCTCCTACATCTTTGTCCCTACAGAACCTGGAGTCCTTAGATACTCTGCTATTCTTTTAAAAAATAAAATGGTTCTGACCTTGAATGTTTTATTAAAAACCAAACCAACAAACACTTGAATCATACTCTGGTTGGCAATCACTTTCTTCCCTTCCCAACTGTGCACTTGATTGTTAAAATTATAACCTGGAGGTCTCTTAAATACACAGCACTGTACAAATGCCCTCTAAGTAGTGGGATGTAATATTCTGGGGAATTAAGGTAGCTACCAATAATAAGTTAAACAAACAGTGTTCAGTCATTGTTGTCCCTTGTGTTCATAAGTTATAGGGCAGATACAGTCATTACTGCAGCCCAGCACAGGGAATTCTCAGCTAATAAAAATTCACAAAGGCCTTAGGTGAAGTTTGTGGAAACATGACTGAATTTTCACTGCTGCCCCAGCTGAAGGTGATATAGGTAAGGGCCTGCTAATACATCGCTGAAAAATTAATTAAAATATACAGGGACTTTCTCACAGATCTCACTTTATCATTGTTCTTGCCCATCAGCGGTCTCTTTTTTCCTACTCCAGTTGCTGTGCCTCCCAGTATGCAAGAGGAACATGGGCCAAACTCATTAATATTCATCAGTTCACCTTTTCTCTCCCTCTTCACAAGTTCAAAGGGTACTGGAACAACCAACTGAGGGCTATACCCAGAAGCTAACCTCTCTATTTTTCTTCATGTTTCATTGGAGGATAGATACAAAATGAATAATACTTTGTCCTCAGTCACAAACCTCCATAAACTGTGGTAACTAAAACCTTGGAATTTCCTCGAAGTTTGTAAATGCTCAGAATTGGTTGTAAACCAGAGTCCAAGTGGCCACCTCGGTGGGAGGCATCAGGTGCCTTCAGTTCCTCCTTGGTGGCACCTCCAAGGTTCTGATGAGCCACACACCTCCTACAAATTATCAGGCAGATGGAGGTGGGACACTTCCACAGTAATTCACTTCAGAAAAGCTCAAGCTCAGGATGTCCTGACTTTTTGGTTTGATTCTTTGCAGTGCAATTCACTTACCTCATCCATAGCTAAGAAAACAGAGAACTGCGATCCCTCTCCTCCCCCCAGGTTTACAAATAAAGAGACTGAAAAGTCCTACAAAGTTGCTGCAAGCAAAATTAAGAACATTATCTAGGTCACTAACATGACAGGGCCAACTCTTATACACTCAGTTTTCAATATCTTTCAGCTCAGCAGAGGACTAATAACAGGGAATTTTGCTAGAAGCTGTAAGCTCATCAATTGCAGATGTCACAAAGAAACCCAGGCATATTAGTCACCAGTCACAGGATGAGCCACCAATGGGATAAAAGTGTAAAAAAAGTAAATGAGCAGCTAGAGACAATCAAAACAGACATTTCCAGGGGAGACTGAAAAACATTAATTTTTGTCATTATTATGTTATTCATACTTTTAAAACTTAAGTGAGACTGAAACATGCAAAAGAAAAAAAATGCTACTGGCAGAAGAATGAAGAGACTATTACATGAGAAGAAAGAACAGCTCATCAGAGGATATGACTGTTCTCTATAAATGCACTTCAGATCAGGTATTTAAAAGAATAATTTAAGCTAAAGGTTAAAGTAGGTAGATGAAGAAATGCATATAAACTCAGACTAGTTTCTCAGACTGGAAACTAGGCTTCTAGCCTTCAGAACAATGACATTCCTGAACAGTTTTCCAAGTACAGCAGCTAAGACAAAAATCCTAAGTTAAATCCTAAGGTAAAGTTTGATTTGAAGTTTATGAAACAGCAATACCAACATAGTTTATTGATCCATGAAGCTTTTTCCAATCCTTGTTTCCTAATATGCTTCTAGAAGCACAGATACAGAGCTAGGAGGCTTAATACCCAACATGTATCTATTGCATCACAAACACAGCATCTCACAGTCCCTAGAGAGTACAGACACCTCTTTCATGCAGGAATAACACTGCCAATACAAATTAAACATTGCTGCAGCTGCAGAACTCTTATCACCTAATCAAACTAGGGAAAAAAATAAAGAAAAAAGATCAATAGTCCAGTTTTCCCTAACATATTCAGATTACAGTCAATATTTTGTTTAACATATATTTTATTGAGCTCAGCAAGCCTAAAGCTGCCTTTTCAGACTAGGCTAGATTTTAGATGCTATTTACAGAAGGTTATAAATATAATTATTTTCTGAACTCAGTGTAAGATGGTGTTTCTGTAGACTCAAAAAAGGACTGAGCCTGTGTTAGCAAACTAGTATTTCCAGCAACTAGTCCTATTCTTATTCTCAGATATAGTTAAAAGAGCAGTCAAATCTTGATTCAGCTCTTGGTAGTAAGAGAATCCCTCTGTGTTTTCAATTTTTTATTCAGCTAAATGTCCAGAGATGTCCCTTACTACCAGTTTCATGGTGTGCTTTTGCACTAATGCTCACCTAGAACAGAAAGCTCAAGGTAGAACCTAATCCTAAGTCACCTTATTTATAAATTCTTGATTTGCACAAGGGTTTATTTACCATCTTGCAGGTAAGGAATACGGGCTACTACAGGAGCCCAAATGTAACTCAAGACAGTTAACAGCTCTAAAACACATTAGCACTATGCAGCAAGCAAAAAAGCCCTGAAGGGTTTTTCTAATAAGCTTTGAAGTCTGATAGATTGTCTTGCTTAACCAATAGAAAACATCTTGAAAAAATGAAAAGCCAGATAAGGGAGATCATTATCTTTATGCTTGTTACAGTCCTCTTTATTTTTCTCTAACCATGGACCCATTCTGCTCCCACGCTGTCTTCCAACTTAGCCACCAGACAGTCTAAATTCCAGGAAGGTGATAGAATCGTTCTCAAGGTTTTCTAAGGTCATGTTAAATCCCACCTACTTGCAATGCTAGCAACAAGGTGAAAAAAATTTCAGTGAGCAATTACTAGTGCAATGACTCAAATTGAAATTCCAGTCTCTATCATATTCTCTATCTATCATATCTCTATATCTCTAATTCTATCATCTCTGAAATCCCCTAGCTTCCGCTCATGCTTCATTTTTATTCCTTCTATATGGAATACGAGTAATTTGCTTCATAACAAATTTCTCCTCCTAGGCAGAGATTAGAAGAGTCTGCACATGCTTAGTAATGCTGCTGGGGTAAGTCCTTATCAGTATGCAGAGGCTTTAGGATCAGTAATTCAAACGTGCAATCAGTGCCCCATGTGAGGAAGCCTTCAGCTCAGAAGCTTCCTGTCTCTGTAACAGTCTGAAGAGTAAGTCTGACAGGTTAAGTAGAATAGTTCCATTCTGTCCTCACCCTGAATGTTCTTTTACTGTATGCTAAAAGACAGCAACTTAAAAACCAGACCAAAAATCCCACGCAAACACAAAACCCCAGAGCAAGTGCTTGCAAACTCCAGTCCACAGGCAAACAAGCATCTACCCAAGAGTATTCTGCACAAAGAGAGAGGTCAGTACTTAATTCACAGGGGCAGAAGCACAAGCTTGCATTGAAAGACTACTGCCCTTGTGTTCTATCAGCCAAGGAATGAAAACAACCACTGATGTACATTCCTGTATACAGCACTGCAGAAGACTGTATCCCACTTTCCAGGTAAATAGCTAAAATTTTCTCTACAATTTTCTACACGAGACTCTATTCTTGTACTGGTTTGTCAGTTTTCTACTCAGGTGAATCAGCCCGTGAAAATTTGGAACTCGGATAAAACCAAGTTTTTCTGTCAATCCTGTCTGCTTTCCTCACACAACAAGGCTCCAAACAGAGCTACCAGGGTGGCCACTGTGAGCTAATCACATCTCCAGGGAACTGCAATTCTTGAAGGCACTTCACACTTCCTGAGCTTCAACTTCAACAGCTGTAATTAGTTTGCAGTAATTAGACCTTGGCAGTGTTTATTTCTTAAATGTCTGCCATATCTAAACATGCCAAAACCAGAAGTCATTTAGCACTCGAGTCACAGAATATTTATATCTGTCCCAATATTGTTTACCTCTTCTGCAGTAAAAGCATTGGGTTTTGACTTCAAAACAGCTCAGACTGTTCAAACCCCAAAGGACTGGATTTAGAACCTTCTTTTGAAATAGGAGGAGCCTTTTTTTCCTCTTGGGCCTCCTGAAATATGACAACAAGTTGAAGGTTTTGGGGGACTTTTCCTTGTAGTTGACCTCTGGACTAAAGCAGTTTTAATTGTTGCACACAGTAAAAACTGTCTACATGATGAAAAGTGTGTTCCCCAATACCCTTCCTTCCCCCACAACACTTCCCTGCAGCTATGTCTCATTAGCACACCACCACCACCAAAAAGCAAAAGCTCTCCAAGTTTTCAACAAAGCAGAGATCTACTTAAAGAGAAATTCATAAAGACTGGTTAACTGAACACCTACAAGAGAATATTCTTTAATTATTTGTGCTATTAGCAGATGCCTTCTGTCTGAACTAAACATCCCACTCCAGATCACAAACTGTTCTTCTTTGTAGTAGACATAAAATATTCTTTTGTCTCTGCAACTCTTTGTCTTCTCAATGTTTTCTTTAGAAAACAAACAGTGCATTAAAAACAGTAGATTATCATTATTTAATTTCTTTTCAAAGAGATGTCCATACATAATCAGAAACAGTGCTGAAAGATTTCTCTATTCATGGATAAAAAACCCTCTTCTTTCCATTTGTCATCTTCTTACTGTGTCCAACAACACTGTCCTTTCTTAACAACTTAAATTCTTGCTTGCTTACACACTGTGTTCTTCCACCTATGTGAGTTTTAAATTATTGGTCTATATTAAGACATCATGACAAGTGAGATAAGTTAGATACAGATGAAAAATTTGCAAACTGGCATAAAGAATAGCTGCAAAAGAGCCCAGAGGATGACTAATAGCTCTCAAAATCAGCCAATTTTATAGCTGCTGGATTAAAGGCCCAAACTTCTCATTCTCAGACCTCCAGTTAGAGATCAGAGTCTTGGGATAACACAACACAGACAGGATGAAGACCCTGGGATCTCAACCACACCATATTTTCAGTTCTCAAATACTTCTGCTTTTTTCCAGTTTTGGAAAGACATTTATTTCATATCTGGCATAGAGATGAAAATGCCCTATATATTCATCTTAATTATTTACATTTTATTCATCATCTAACCACATTTTATGGTGCTCACTGCACATGGGTTTGCTTGGTTTACTAACTCCATATACTACAGTAAAGGTTACCATATATAATAGAAGAAATATTTCCAAACACTCAACCTCCTGCTTTTCTCTATGAACTGCATTCCATAAGTATGAAATATCATCAAGTAAAAACTGATGGTTAGGTTTCCATCACAAAATCAAATTCCTTGCCTGAGACCTCAGTTTCCTCATTTTCAAGAGAGCCTAAAAAAATAATTGCACATATATATTGCAAACAAAGTACAAAGCTAAAATGTAACAGAAGTAGCTTGTCAGGTCATTCAAGAAAAACAAGGGGAAAAAAGAAAAAGGAGAGTAAACACTGATCAGCTTCTTCTTGGTAGGTTGAATTTGAGCTCCTCAAGAACCTCAGACTTTCTGGGCCCCTGGAAGAACAGCTCTTGTTGCAGTTACTAAGCAAGGAAAATTCTAATGGATTTTTGATGAAATCTTAATGAAGATTCAACATGAGAACAATACAGAAAGACATCTTTTCTTAGTATATTTTGTGCTCTAGTAGCTTTGGCCAAGTAGGAGCAGTCTTTGAATTAAATATACACATTGATGTACTGCATGGTTTCTCATTTTGTTTTGCTTTTAAGAAACTAAACAAGGACTAGACAAGAAGAAATAATCACTGGGTCACACTTATGAAAGCAGAAAATAATGAAATGAGCTATAAACTGATTTTAACTGAAATTCAACACAGTTACAGATGGACATTTGTCTGTTAGAATAGCTCATTATTTCATGCAAGTCAACAGTCTCTCACCTTGAAGCACAAACTAGAATTTTTTCACATTCCAACATTGTTGAACAACATGAAATTGAAAGATATTACAGCCTCTAGGAAGGTAAATATTAAAATTTTCTATTATCTCAGTTAATGTTTTTCATTGTCTCTGATGAGAAACCTATTAATTTAAGCTTAGTCATGTCCAAAATAACAAAACCATTTCTTTTTTTTAATTAATGTCATATGTTAAGGCAGTGACAAGCAGTCACAGATCTTCTCTCTCCGAGCCTGTCCAAGGTTCCATTTGATCCCTACTCCCTGCAGGGATGGCAGCTGTGCCTGAGCAGGCACAGGAGTTTAACCATGGCAGCCTCTGACCAGCTCCTCACTCTGCTGCTGGGACCATCACAGCCCTCAGCCCCCGTGCTGGGTGGAAAGAGTGCCATATCTCGGCTGCACTGTCTGCAAGGCAGGCTACAAACCCCCTCTGGGCCACCCGGACCAGGGAGGATCTTTTAGCAAGCAGCCTTCATCTGCCTGGGTCAGGGCAGCCCCAGAGGGCAGGGCAGCACCCACACTGCTGAGAGCACCATTCCCTCTTGCCCAGAATCTGTTCTAACATCAAACACTTGCAATTTTGCACTGCAAGCTGAGAAGCCAATGAGTTGGGTTAGGAAAAGCTTCTGCTGCTCCCAGCTCTAACATCAGGCTCTCCCTCCATGCACCTGCAGGGAGAAGCCCGTGGGGCTGTGCCTCTCCCTGCACGGGACCTTGTGCAGAGCAGCACCTGCAGCTCCAGCTGCTGGAGAGCAGAGCAGGGAAATGAGCACATGTGGTGAATAATAATGTTCTGGTTTGTAACCTGTGGGGTGGAAACAAGCACTGCTACAGACCAGAGATCTTTTGGACAGATGTTGCTGTGTGTGCACTGTTACACAAGAAAAAACGGTTTAAGACTAGAGGTGATGAGTGCTGAATCCTGCCCAAATTTCAGAAGGAATTCAGAAGCAGGAAGTAATAGTTTTAAACAGAACTTGGAAAAGATACTGGCACTAATGCCTTAACTTTTACAAAATGGGAAAGGGAGGAACACTTTAGGTAGTGTCACTGTGTACAAGGAAAGTCGTTCCTAATTTATGTCTTGTTTCTGTAATGAAAACTGTAAGAGCAGAATAGTTCTCTATTTCACTGTGCCATGTACAGATAATTTTCCTAACACAAAAAGGATGTAAAAAGCTGCTGAATGGGAGCAACCTGACCCAGACTTTGCCAAGGGACACTGCACCATACAAAAGAGAAAAAAGCAGGGGTTTGGCAAGGACATTTAAATGATCCCAATGGCTTGAACAGTCACTCTTAACTACCATGGGGTATTCCAAGAACACATTCCACTTGGCAGTGTTCTTCATCTCTCAATAATCACTGAATTTGATGAAAATATTTCAATCACTTGTGGTGATTGGTGCTATTGTACTCTCTGTAGCTACATATAACCTAATTACATGAATATTTATTATCTTAAGTGTGACCTTTCACAGGCAAAGTCATTTTGAATAGCTGCTGGTACTTTCCAGGTATTTCATTATATACAGAATATTCTTATATCTACAACTAGCCTGTGACCAAAGCTAGACAACAGCTAAATTGAAAGGTCTTTTCTTTGTTTTGTTTTTTCTTTTTTTGCTTTGGTTTTTTTTTTTTTTTTTAACTGAGCCTGTAAGCAGCGTAATTTCTTCAGATTTCTACCACGCAGTAGAAAGAAACAGCTAAAAATTCAAGAACCTCAGAGGTTACTGTATTTCTCCCCATAAAAGAAATGGGAAAAACAAAGCCAAATTATTACAGCTGACATTTTAGGTATAAATTCTGAACAGAATAGCTTATAGCCATTTAGCTTTGAAATTTAGGAAACAAACAAAATCAGTTTCAAGGTCTTATTCTTCATATATTCCTAATAAATTAAGTGCAATTTTAGAAGTATTCCAAAATTACTTGTTTCAAAACTTTCAAGCGCTACCTAAAATAATGGCAAGCTATTTACCCCCAAAATCATAGAATTTCCACCTATTAAAATTATAATTCTGGTGCATCATTAAAAGGAAAAAAAAAAACAACAGAAAAAAACATATAATTTCCTTGACTACTGAGAATGAATAATGTAAATAGTAAAATAAAAAATATGAGTAGATTCTTTTCTTGATTATGTGTATTTGGTAAAGAGCTGCATCAGACCAGCTGGCATTGTCTACACACTGATTCCAAAAAACATCACCTTTGAATGAAAAAGCAAAAGAAAGAAAGAAAGAAAGAATCCAACCCAGCAGTAATTAACACCAATGTACCACTGGAGACATAGAACGGGGATTTGGGCTTACTGAAGTGAACAAGAAATTTTCACATGAAGAAGTACAACCATCACTTCTATCTGGAACTGAAAATGAGTGCTTAAAAAGGACAAGACCACTTTAATGTTTTCCATAACATAAGCCTAATCACATCAGCAGCACCACAAAAAAGAGAGAAGTGGAAAGGAGGAAGGTGAGGTGAACGGATGGCTTGCTATGACTTTGTGATGTAAATAAAATAATTAAATTCCAATGTCAAGGCATTTATATGTACATACCATAGTCTGAAAGAGAATAGTGATAAGCAAAGGTTAATTCCCCACTTTTAGAAAGCACTAGTTTTGGAAGAGTAGAGCCTGCGAACCACAAAGCATCTGTAACTGAGATATCTCTGCACCACAGTGCACAGAAAGACAGAGTCATCTATTTGTAAGAGCTGCAGCCACAGCTGATGACATATGTTTCCTGTCTAAATATGCAGAAAGATAAAGCAAAGAAAGAATCACATAATACAGTCATTTCAAATTTGCAAATGGTCTATGCCAACTAATTATTGCAGTTAGAGCCCTGGACACAGGAGAAAAGATGGATCATATTCACAGCACAAATGAAAGCACTAACTCAATTTTTTCCTTCAGCAGAATCACTGGATACAATTACTGAAGTACATAGTGGGATACATTAAACGGTTGTTATCCTCTCTGGATGATAATATATTGCATACTCTCCCACAGGTACAGAAGAGAACAAATTGGGCATATCTCAAAACCTGTGAAGTCCATTTCAGTGTAAGCTCAAGGAAAATGCAAAGAAAGGGATAAGAGGAGCAGCAGTCCCTCCAGTCAGCCTCCTTCCACAGCCATGGCCTGCCCAAAGACACAAAACAGCTCCCTGTGCATCAGATTCTGTGGGAAAACAGCTTGCTGAGGAAACCTACTTTTTCTTTCTCCAGTGCTTCAGGCTGAGCTGGCCCACAGGGATGTGGAGGAGACACACCTTTAACACTGATGTCTCGATGGTCCTTACAGGAGCAGGGGAATGCAAGAGGAGCACTGTGAGAAGCAGGAGGTCTGCTGTGCTGCCAAGCTCACAGGTTCATGAAAAAGCAGCTGAAAAGTCAACCTCTCTCTGAGCACCTATTTTTCACTTCTCTGATGCCATCCCAGTCAGACTGTGCCAATTTCTGTGAACATAATTTATCCTGCCTTTGTAATGGGGCTAGGTGACAGATTAAAGCAGAAATTCTTGCATGTCCTCCCTTCCCTTACCCCTGAGTGCACACAAAGTCAGTGTTGCATAGCATGATTCATGTGGGTGGAAACAGGAAGAAGTGGCAAATTATTAGAGACTTCCCCTCTTTCCTTTGCACCTTGCAGACCTTTCCAAGCTCTTCTTAACTTTTTCCTCTTTCAGCCTTTTTAGAAAGGCATGAAGAAATGGGAAACAGCTTCTTCCAGATGATGGGTAGACACACTCAGGACTAAAGATTTTGTCAGTCACAAGTCACATCCCAGTATGAATTCTGAATAATGTTCTTTTGGCACTGATTGAAAGGATCCTAATAACAACCCCCTGAGAAGTTGCTATCTTTACATTTTCCTTTGTCACGGCACAGACATGATGTAAATTTCAACTCCCTTTTGGTATTCTCTGTCTGCTGGGTACATTCAGTCAGTCTGGGCAATGACCCTTCAGCAAAGTGACTCACAGTTTCAAAGGTAGAATGCAATTTCATTATTTTTGGTGCTGTGAGTAAAAATTCGCAGAATTCAGCAAAAGGTATTCAGATGCATACTGCAAGTCAACAAAAGCTTTATCCTCTGTCCAACCAACTGAGCTTTAACATCTTTGGTTTTTTAGACCCTTTGCCACAACTCATTTCCTGAGCCTTTTTCTTATTTCCTTGTCTGGTTGAGAGTGATTTGTTTCTGTGCTCTTCCTTGTAGTGGTGCAAGCCAGATTTAAACTGACTAGCACTTGATCCCCTCTGTTCATAGTGTCTTTATCTTCTTCAGTTCTTTTAACTCCCCATCACTCTTATTTCCTTTATTTGTTTTTTGCTCTTTACACAGTGGTGTTTATTTTGCCTGCTTATATAACTGATTTCCTCAGCTATGCAAACAGTGCCAAGATTGTGATATTCTTCAGCAGACAGACATTTTGTCATTCAGTATCTATAAAGACACTTTCAGTCTCTTTTCTTGTTTTTGTTTCACTTGCTAATGATGGAATTGTTACTCTTTTTCTCTTTTGTGACTGCAGTAGCTCTTTACTGCGATTTTTTTTTTTTTGCCTTGAATATTAATATGCTAATAAGATACAGGGTACCATGAACCCTCTGTGTAACTATTCCTTTTAACTTTAATTATTGATATGCTTGAGATGGTAGCTCTCTATGGCAAGAAATTATCTAAGATAATTTTTGCTCCAAGATCCAGAGGAAATGCACTGCTCCTATATAAATCCTTTCCAGTAACAGTGTGGCACTGGTGTGATATTAGCATGGTATTAACGTATGTGGCAAATTAGCATGAGTGGTCACACAGCCCCAAGTGCAACAGGAGCAGCCAGACCCTGACCAGCAGTTTGTAACTAATTCCCTGCATGTATTGCCCAGCACACACACACAGGATGAGATTCCTTTTGAGCATCTGAAGACCAGTGAATGCCAGCATCACCCACTGATTACACTTCAGTGAGTGCAAGGAGAAACTGCAGTGGCATTGCTAAGACCCAAACCAAGATACAGAGTTTGCCATTCAGCATAACCCTTGTGTGTTCAACGGTAATGTATTTTACAAACCCTTTAAGAACAGGTATCACAGAAAGGCTTTAGAGAACATAATTTTGTAATCCTTTTTTTATTCTTCATTTAAAACCTCACTTTTGTAAAGTCAGGTAAGGTGACCCCATATTAAAGTTCACATTAGGCCTGTCTTTCCTGTGTCCCTGTGTTTGTAATTGATTCTGTAGAAAATGGGGTATTTTTGATCTGGCACAGCAAGGGCTTTTCTAGGACCATGGGTTTAAAATTCTGTGCTGGCAGAGTAATGTACCTTGGAGAGCATCTGCCTCAGCTCAGTGGCTAACAAAACACATGGGGTCCCTATGTGACAGAGCAGGACCAGGTGAGACAACGGCTGCCAAAAAGCAAAAATAAGAATTCAGCATTTTAAAAACTGTCAGCTTAATAGTCCTGGCACCTGAGCTACCCAGCCGTGGAGTAACGCCCTGCTCTCAGCAGCACGGGCTGGGGGAGCAGTACCAAGGGAGTGCATGCTACCCAGCCTCCTCACAGCCTCCGTCTTTTGGACCTCTGCCCACACTGCTCTCAAGACAGTCACTATGTATCTTTGCACAGAAATTAAATGACTAATTACAAATTGCTTATCTTAGCAAGACTGCAGAATCCTTATTGTAGATTGAAGTCTTTCCCTTTGCTACAATTGCCAGCAGGGCCCGCATTTGGGGTTCTGTTAACAGTAAGGTTATTTAGAAAAGAAATACCAAATCTCTCTTTCCATTTGGTGTCAGACCTTTCTTTTGTGTGACTCAGGGCAGCAGTCTGTGTGTCCCCCCAGGGTTACAAAACTCCTCTTGTATTTGGCCTTGACATCTTGAGAAGTGATAGGAGAAGAACTGCAGGAACAGCATCAAGCAAGCCTTCTCAGAAAAAAAAAAAAAAAAAAAAAAAAAAAGGAATTTGTAAAGAAAAAAGAAAGAGAAAGAAAAACCATGCACAATGCAAAGCTGACAAATCCCTTGTACAAACATATAAATAAATTAAATAGTGCTAATGGATAAGTGATGGAAAAACAATAGCTTATCAGCCTCAGTTGCATCAAGAAGTATCAATTTCACACTCTGACACCTTACATTACTGAAAAGAAAGATATAGACTTGGGCATTAATCAGAAAAAAAGTTAAACATAAATGTTTCCCCCCATTCCCTTCTGCAATTTGTTATTTAGAAAGAATATAATAAGAACAGTATAAACTGGCATTAAAATAGAGGTAGAATGACATCTACTGGCTGCCAGGAACTGGCTGAAAATGCTAAAAATGCTTTGGATTTGTCTCCCTTTCCTCAGAATATTTAAAACTGAGACTCCTATTACTGGTCATAGAGTTTAGCTATTGAACAGGGAATGGAGAATAGCTCAGTAAGTTCCTCAAATAAAAGTCTTTGGTCAAATTTTAACCAATTACCTACCTAATTAAAAACACCCACATAGACAGCTTAATATGTTTCAGATCTTTAATATTAATGCTGGTGAGTAAAGAGATGCTCTAGTCCAGAACTACCACAAACTGGAAAAAGACCCAGAAACGCCACAACTTTGCACTGGATGAAGGTGTCCATTGCACATTTTACAAGAATACTGATAAACAGAACTAAGTCTCTTACCAGAAAATTACTTACACAGCTGAATTTTACAGCACATCACTTTGTAAAATGATAATAATTATCTTTTTCCTGAATTTATTTAGTGCATTATTACTAATTTTTTTGTTTAGACTTCTCAGCACCTTCTATTTTAATGATTTTTAAAATTTTCATATGAACAAGACATTCTATTCCAAGGTGTTTTTTGCTCCTGCTCTTTTTTTTAACCATCCTAGAACAATCACCCTTGATATAAAAATCTCAGAATGTCTTGAGATTTTGTTAAAGGTCACAGAAACTTCTCAGTCCTAAGTGAACATTGTTGTGCTATACACATCTCGTGGCCTCTCTTATGGATCTGTGAGTGAGGCTCTCTTCCCTGTGAGCAGTGATCCTCTGTGGGTGATACTGCCAGTACAAACAAATCGATCTTGCTCTCTTTCTAGCTACCACAAGATATATTTTCTCCTCCTGCAGTTTCTCCACACTAGTTAATTAAACTCCTCTCTGCTCTGTATTTGGTGGTCTCCTCACCAAGAAATATCTATCCAGCTCTCACGCCTCCAAAAAGAATCAGAAATTAGTCAGATGTAGACAAGAGCATTTGGTGATTCTTTCCTAATATATTCAGCTGGGGAAAAAAGAGAAATGCTAAGGAGATCACAGTGTTATCCCAACTGATGTTTATATAGCATATATTTATACAACATACTGCAGAGAGGCAAAAGCAAGCCTCAAATCTGCCCTTGAGCCATGGCCAAAAGAGACAAATATGAACAACGAGATAGTGTGTGAGCAAAGGTGGGGGAAAAGCTGAGGGTGAACTAAAGCAAGAGCTGATATTTGCAAGAGCAGGCTGGGGGATTAGTAACATCTTTCATAAAATTTCCATGGCTTCTCCAGTGCAGGAGTGGGCTTTAGCAGGAAGAGCAGAGCTGTGCAGCTGCAGCCAGCAGTGCTGCCTCCTGCCTCTGCTCCCCAGAGCAGGGGATGCTGTGCTGGCTGGAAGGACACCCGGGCAATGCCTGATGCTCCTTCCTGCAGCAGCTTCACGTGGCTCTGTGTGTGTGACCCCTGAACCTGGAGGGAAGCTGCAGTGCTCAATGTGTGCATGAGTTAGCCCTGCCAGAGCAGGACAATACAGAACCATCCTTCACGTGACTTTTTATTTCATATGTTTTGAAGTTCACAAAGTGTTTCCAGGTATTTCTTTAAGGATATTGTGGATATATTCATGCCACTACTTTTTGTCCAATCCTATTATCTCAAAACAGTTAGCAATATACTAAACTGAAATTGATACATTGTTCTTGATAACTTTTTACAATATAAACTATCATACAAAATTTACTGAAGTGAATAATTCAGAATTTATACTGAAATCATATCCAAATACAAAGAAAAAATACCCAAAGATGTTATCTTGGATTGTTCCAATGCATCAATAGAAAGAATATGGTACCATACTCACAAATTTTAACCACAAAATACTTGGATATGAATTATTTATTAAAGCTTCCACTACAGATTCCAACATTTATCCCACTTGGGAAGTTCTAGTTCAAAGAACAAGAGAGCAGCAGGTTGCTTTAACTCAACTCGTTCACCAAACAATTCCCACAGGAAACAGAACGAAATATCTGTACTTCCTAGGGAGAAAAATCTGACATTTCACCCAGCTCAGATTGTTACAAAAGTCACCTAATCTTTTCCTTAAAAAAACCCCATAAAATAGTTCTGATGAATCGCTTTCTAGAAGAGCCTCTTCATCAAGTTCAAAAGGACTCTAGCTAAGATATAGATATCTATGGCAGGAGTCTGAGGCTGGAGGAGATTGAATCTCAGCCTATAGATAAGAAGCAATATGCTCCTTGCACTCAAGCTCCCAACAGTCTTCAGGACTGAAATTTGGTTATTTCACTGCTCTGAGGGCTGGAGGACTTGGAGTGCAGCCTCCTATGTTGTGTGCTGTGCCTTCTGCAGACCTGGTGTCGGAGAACAGTGGGAGACAGACACCATTCTATAATGATCAATCAGTCTCCGTTTATTAAGATCAGAAGGCTACATTTATATCATTGTTAATAAGCTCATGCATATTGCAAAAGTAAAGCTCATCATTGGTCACTCATATCACCACTAATTCCCCCTAAGTTTACATTCTTGCAGTCAGAGTGGGCATTTTAGTCATTCTTTCTCTATTACAATGTTTTGTTGTTTTTCTAACGATCACTTACAAGGGCACAGTGCCCTTGTCAGCCTCAGGATTAGGCTGAGTACTAAATTTAGTTAATTCCACATCTGAAGGCTGCTGTAAATCAACACGTCCCTTATTCTTCAACCATTCTTCCACAATATTCTCCACAACCTGGGATTTTCAGCTCTGTGCTTCTACGTGCAACTGAGGCTTCAGGTCTGCACTGCTGAAATGGGAGGGACCTGCAAGCCCAGCAAGAGGATCAGTAATTCAGTTTATGCTGGAACTGGCTACTTGCTCTTGGGGAGTACAACTTGCTGAGATCCTGTATTACAGTTTTTCCCACATTTTATTTTTTCTTTCCTATTTCTACATATACTTATTTCATGGCCCTGATTTGGTATCTGCATTTACAGACAACTCTCCAAGCTGTGTATTAAACTGAAAACAAAAGCTTTTTTTTCTCCTGTGATATTGTTTGAGATCTTCATAAAATTCTTATTGCATAGCTGTCTTTTTTCCCAACATCTCTATTCACAGGTCCATGTAAAAAACATGGATCTTTTATTATGTAAATAAAGCCTACAAGAAGAAAATGAGGAGGGCTGAAGCTATGTCTGACTTCATACATCACAATGATTGATTTTTGCTATCATTAAAAAGCTATTTCTAATGCGTATTTTGCTGTGGAGATAGAAAATATAAGGGTAAAATGCACTAGGTTTACAGCAACGTATTGTGACATAATATGGTGTTTCTTTCATTTTTAATGAATTGATGTAATTATAACTTCCTAATTTCTAGTTTCAAATAGATATTTCTGATGCTGTTATGGAAACTCAGTAATAACAAAAAACAGATTTATTGAAAAGTTACCTTATGCTTTATATCTCATAAAATCCTCTCTTCCTAGCCTGCCTGCCATTTTCTCACAAAAAAAACTTGATATTATAGAATAACTCTCATGTGGTCATTCACTGACTGATACAAAAAATTTGTCAAGAAAAGTTTCATCTGGTCAAAGGAAGAAATATTTTAATGGTTTGGCTATTTAATGGGCTTCAGGTAGGCACACTTATTTTATATAAACTGCATAAAAGTCTAAAAAAAAATGCTTGCTATTTCAGTGAATCTATGCTGCCTTTACTCAGAGTGCACTGATGGAGGTTCAAGTCCCATTTCAGCCCTAAATAAAACAGATTTTCCTCTCAGCTTGTCATAAACACAAACAAAATTCCTGTGTTAGAGCTGAGCCATTGCCTGGCTCACATTTAAAAGTGTGAACTGCTGCTGTGACAAAACAACAAACAAACAAACAAACAAAACCAAAACAAACAAAAAAAAACAACCAACCAACCAACAACAACAAAAACTCAAAACCACAAAAAACAAAACAAAACAAACACAAACAAACAAACAAACAAAAACAAACAAAAAAAAGCAAAATCAAACCAAATAACTTTGAAGTGCAACAGAGACTGAATTTTGGTCATTCCATTCGCCATCTCTGTAAATCCCCACTGAGTGAGGCTGTACCACCCTTCTCCTCTGGAATATCTATGGCCTTTATCCCATCATGCTTTTATTCTTTAGCACCAGCTAAACATATAAAAAGGATAAAAAAATAAATAATGAAATCACTTCAGTTCTTACCTTGACTGGCCAAGACATTCCAAGGGGGTTTCCAGAGGTGATTTCAATCCCTGGCACAATGGCTGCAGCCAGCACAGTGATCTTAGTTCTCAGAAATATCTACAAAATAAAGCACAATAAAATAACCTGTTTTCTATGATGCAGGAATCAAAATATGTGAGTAAAATATTTATAATGCTTTTTGCATTAAAATGGTACATTTCAAACATAATTTTCCACTTGATTTATATCTTTGCTTATTCTTTTTCACTTTAGAGATGACTTTCAAAGGTTCCTTCCAACCCAAATTATTGTAAGATTCTGTGACAACTGCCTTGAATGATTCGTAAAGATAAATTCCTTTATAGAAATGACATCCTAAAGTAAAAGATTAAATTCAATTACATTAGAAAGCTCAGGACATTATAAAGAAAAAATACAGGCTTTCTCAGTGGACTCTTCATCAATAATTTTGCATTACATGATTTTCAATAAGGAAACAACATCAAGTCCATTCCTAATGCATGCACTTTGTTGTACTCAAAGGATGACAACCAGATTTTTATGGCTTTAAGAGCCAATGCCAGACTAACAGTGTCATATTAACCCTTGCAGCTTAGAGCACTGCACAGTTCCCTGAAGTTTTTAAGAAGTAAATAAGAAATGATACCAGTTTAGTTAACTCACTTTGATTTCCAATATGAAAAATGCGTGAAAGTCTCAGAATGAACAGAAGTCAGGACACCAATAAGATTGGGGGGGATTTTTTGAGCTCCTTTCCTCCTGAACACAGCAAAGCTTTTTGCTTTTTCCCTCAGTGTCTCCACAAATGTGGACACTTTGCCACTACTTTCACCTACCAGTGCTTCTAAAACCCTCACTCCTTTTCAAAGCTCTTTGGATTTCTCCACACTTCAGTAACCCTGTTTAAGATTCATTCCACAATTAGTATGTATCTCTGCTCTCATCATGTACTTCAGAGAAGCCAGGTTTCTCAAGCACAGTGAATACTTAACTTTAGCTCTCTCACAGGTGAACAAAAAATACCTGTGAGATTATTTTTGCTTAGAGCAAACTCTGCAACTTACATATTTCTGCACCAAGTCTTATCAGTTGGAACAAATGCATTATTATATCTTTCTCTTTCTACTTTAAATTAAGAAGTGCTTTCATCATTATAATTTTAGATTGAAAAAGAAAATGCTTGCAGAATAAATCATTGTTTCAAAACAATGGCTAACCAACCCTGTAGCAGCCAAAGGGAGATTTATCAGTACTGTTCATAAACATTGATACAGACAGAATGAAATTATTATCATTGTGGTCTTTATTGATTATTATATCACACAATGTGACTTCAAGTGTGACACAAAATACCTTGAAAAATATTTCACCTCAAAGTGTTTATGTCAATAGCTAGGAGAAAAATTCTTTTTCTTGACCTTTCACCAGAGGCAAATCTTCCACATATTACATATTGATTTTGTGTATTTCAGAACGTCTTGAAAGATGAAAGCTTAAATGAGTTGTGATCAAAGGTTGCTTTCTTTTGATAAAAATGGATTAGCTAAAAAAACTTCTATTAAAGAAAAATAAAATCACCTAAAAAAAGGAGGCATCCTACAACAGCATACACAATCCCTACACATGATCCAAAGTGTGCATGAAGATATGGGAAAAGTTATCCCAGAGATACAACTGTTCATTTGGCTGCTTTTACTTCATTAATGTAATAATAAAATGAGGAGGAAAACATTCTTACAGCCTGCAAAGGCTGTATTCACTCTCATGCTGAATATCCAGGTTTTGTCTTTCAGCATCAGTGGGGCAAACCTGCCCAAAAGCACATATAATTTAAGTAACATCACCTGATTTTAGGTAATGGGAGTGAAGTTTAATTTGTCCTATTTCTCTAGGGGCCTTTTGTAGCTACTGAGCTACTCCTTTGTCCAGGTTGTACATACAAACTAATAATATTTGGCGTCAGCAGAAATGTAGGTTTATACTCTTGAAAGTAAAATAAGGGAAGGCCACACACACATATAATATAACTTAATTAATCCTTTAAAAGAATAAAAATTAGGAAACTCATTTCTCATAGGACCTCCAGAAAATATGAATATAATTTCATGATATGTCCAATTTCATCTGTCAGGACAATCCTCTCGTCCCTCAGCTTCCAGTCTTTATTGTATCCATACTGACAAAACTTTCATCCCTTCTCCTGCAGAAAACCTTGGGGTTTTAATTTTTTGTGCTTAAATCATCATCCGCAATGAGTCTTGTAAAAAGATGATTCTTTAAAACCTACAGAGAAAACATTGGTCTCAGGTTCTGTGGTCCAGGCTTCATTAAGCCTGGCATTTCCTTCCTTCTGTGTTTTAGAATGTTAAAGGTTTTTCTCAAGAAGTTAGCGACCTGCTCTTTAGATATTCTTGGAATACAGCATCAGTTGTTCTACCTGACATGCAGGGGGATGTACTGAAACACATGCTCTGTTCAGATATTCCCATTGCTCAAAGCAGAAGTTCCCATCACCAGCACCTCTGATCTCTCTCACCAGTTGTACTGGTTACTGGGTTTGTGCCACCTGCAATGTAACAGATTATCCATTTTTCTTTTTTGTAAAAACTGGCAAGGTGGATGAAACAAGAAATTGGGCTTGTCCTCTGAAATAAGAGTTTTGCCTGAGCTCTAGCATAGAGAAAATTCAAAAGGGAAACAGTTGTCCTAGGGTGATGTTTGTATCCCCATTTATGTGTGTTCTGCTATGTTGGATGTTATGTTCTGTGCCTGTGAGACTGGCTCTGAAGGACAAATGTTTTGTTTTGGTTCTGTTATCAGCCTGCTTCCCCCCCACGACTGGCGGGACACAGAGACGGGGCAGTACAGTGTGGCTGTTGTTTTTTGCTGCTCTCTTTTCTCCTTGACTCTAGCTCTGGCTGCTGCTTTTGCTCCTGCTCCTGCTTCGCTTCGCTCTTGCTTTGTTTTTTCTCTTTTTTTTTCTTTTTTCTTGTAACTACTGGGACCTGCTCCGGACTGGGACCTGAGAACACCTTGTGGCCGGCAGCAGCCATCCCCAGCGCCGGAGGGAGTGACAACAGGGCGACCACCCCCAAGAGAGACTCGCTGCATTTGTCATCTCTTTTTCAGAGCTGTGAAAAAGTGTTGTCATCTGGTATTGTTCATTTTGTGTACTGGGGGGGGGAGGCTGTGCCTGTTAAATAAACAGGTTCTTTCCACTTCTCTCCGAGGAATCATTCCCGAACCGGCTGGGGGCAGGGGCCGTGTGGGTTTGATCTCCGGAGGGAGCTTCCTTTGGAGGTTTTCTCCCAGATTTGCCCTAAACTAGGACACAGTGAAGCAACTAAGCCTTTCTTTAACAATATTTTGCACAAGTGCCTCCAACTTTTTAGTTTCACCTAACACATGCAATTCCAAAACGAGTCAAGGTGAAGTGCTGGGGGAAAGAAGGGCATTGAGAAAGTCTGAATTTTTACAGTCTGGGACATTTTTGTCCTTCTGGAACAGTAAACTTGCAACTGCCAGTTTCAGTAAGGATCCCAAGAAAACACCTGCCAGACTGCTCCTCTCTTTGTGGACCATAAAAATGCACTGTGTTGGGTCACTCCATTCCTGAAAGTGATTTCATCCCAGCTCCTGCTGCACAGTGCTCAGTGCTGAGCTGTTGCCATTGGAAGCATAGTCTAGACAAAGATAAAATTAGAAGCAAGCACTGTCCTTTTTGGAAACCACAAAACAGTATCTAATCTAATCTCATCTCATCAGACTTGTTCTGTCTTGTCTACATTATCTAGTGACATAAAATCGTGGACAGGACCCTCTTTTCTTGAATTGAGGAGCAATCTAGTAAGTGCAGTCCCAATAACAGGTATGATGAAATATAAACACCTACCACTTTTCAGAAGAAAAAGAAAAATCTGACAAGCATAGTTTTCATCACTATTCTACAAAACCTTTCCAGTTTCCCTAGCAATGTAGAATACATGTCAGATTTAGCAACAATAATTATTAACTGAGCTGACTCCAGGGGAAAATGGAAAACACGCAATGCTTCTGTGCTTCAGAGACAAGCAGTAACCTATGTGTATCACAACTACTTTACTTTGAAATGTTTTTAATTCACTTTCTGCATGGCCTTGACCCCAATATTTTTCAGGATCCATTTTAAAAATGCAGGACTAAATTAGATTTTTTCCCCTGATTTTGGATAATGGCAAATTACTCACCACATCCTTAAGTAGGTTGTTCCCATGGCTAAGTTAACTGCAGACAGAGCTATGAACGTGTTCCTGGATTTCATTCCCAGTATGTCTGTTGTCACATTGACTGCCAGAACATTTTATGGTCATTTTTTCAACTAGATTGAAAAGCTATCAACAACTAAGATATTATTCCCCTTGTATATGCTATCCTTAACTAAAATTCATTTTCACTTGAATATGCAAATAAATTCAGTTCATTAAATCTTTCACAAGTCAGTTATTTTTTCAATTGCTTCTCCTGAATCTCTCCTAATCACTTTCTGTGCTATTAGTAGGGAAGCAGAAATGTGAGCAGCATAACCCTGTAAGGACAGAGGCTGTGACTGCCTCCTGCAGCAAACTCCCACACAGCCCACACCTGATAACTGTGCTTACTCACACCAGGCACTCAGATCTGTCACTCGTGTTTGCCTAAGCCCAGCTTTGTATGATTGAGATAAACTTGACAGCACACAGGTATAATGGCAGTGAGTGGCAAAACATTCTAATCATGACAAATGCTCCTGAACCCCTGACTTCTCCCAGCTCACCAAGGTTTGGGCTCCTCTGTTAGTCCATGCCACCCACACTCACAGCACAGGGGTCCAGCAGGGTTTTGCCTGGCACATCTGGGTTGCCCATGGTGGTGTTCCCATCCAAACAGGTGCCATGCTCAGGTGAGAGGACTACCAGTGTTGCAGCATCTTTTGCAGGTCACGCTTCTAAATGTTAACTTTGTATACTCCAGGGTTTGTGTGAGTTGTGCTCTCTTGTACTACTTGCGTAGACAGATTTATTTCTTCATCCCAGCTGAGCCAGGTCCAAACCCAACCCAAACATGAGTTCTTGCCCTGCAGTTATCCTACTGGGAATTTGCCCCCCTGAAACCAACCCAGAGAGAGCCAGCCCCTTCAGCCTCACTCTGCCTTAAATACAGTATTATTGCCTTGTTTATTTTATGGCCTTCTGAAGGTTAAATCAGCAATTCCCTACACACGTTAATGGCACATCAGCAATTTATTACTACTTAATAATGAAATACTGAGTCAGCAGTTCAGTTAGTATCTGCCTTACCATAGAGATGTTATACTGGGTCAACAATTGATTATGATTTTATTATGAACTCCAGCCTAATGGTTTCCTTTCCCATATCATGGATCTCTGACTCCTGCTGCATTCAGCTGTTTTCTCCCAATGGCAAACCAACACCATAACTCTTAGAGTTTGGAATTCCCACATGTCACTCTTACATGTCTTTACACCAATATTCCCTGAGAATATATTCACCTGCCTCTTCCCAGCATTGCATCTGGAATTCAAGTCCACCTGCCATTTATCACTAACAGCTATTTGAAAATATAAAAAAATCATTCTCTACAGTCCTCTACATTCCTAACTTTCGTACTCTCAAACTGCAAAATTTATTCATTCTTCTTTAGGTACTTTTAGAAACCTTCTACATGCAGAGGATGTAAATCAAGCACTTTGGTGTTTGGCAGAGTGAATACTCCAGTAAACTTTCTTCAGTACTCCAATTATCATCGCATCAGTTTCACTGATCTGTGCTCACTGCAGCAATTTAACCAATGGTACATTCTGTGGTTTTTGCAGGTATTTGACCTTTAAAAGTTTCATTATTTGAAATTGTTATGCCTTTGGCATTTATGACCAAAACCCAGAAGAACTGGTTTGCTTAAATCCTCACACTGCATCACTCAGCCCTGTGCCACAGCACTGGCTCATTCTGACCTACAGTAGCCCATGGCCATACAAGAGAACTTCTGTCTGTAGAATTATTTACATTTTGCAATATTAAAAAAAAAAATTACTTGAGCCACAATGATACACCAGGTCAGCTTTTGCTTCTTCTCTTAGACAAATGCCTAAGTGCCTCAATCATGATTTTTTTTGAATGATTTCCAAGGTTTCAGGTACTTCCAGTTACCCTGCATTTCATCATTTCCACTGCCACAAACCCTTCTCCCCATGGAGAGCCATTTTGCCTCTATCAATAATCTTAGAGATAAACAGAGAGGAGATTTCATTAAACTTTAGGATCAGAATCACAGGATAATTGAGATTTCACTGGACCATTGGAGTCATTTTGTTCTAGCCCCTGGTCAACTTTATTTACATCAGAGAAAGAAATTCAGCTCTGCTGTATTTATTGCCTGAATGCTTAGGATCTTGCATACGCTTGGGTTTTAATACCTTGAAAGCTCTTTGAGGGTTTCCAATGGAAATCAAGTACAAGATACTTAAAATGTACACTCCTACATATTTAAATATGTAATTTTTTATCTGTAGGAATAACATGTCTGCAAAAGAGTTTCCACAATATTTCCATAATGCCTAGATGCACTTCATGCAGAAAGAGTGTCTAGTGATGAAAACTTGTTGAAAAATTTAAGCACAAAAAAAAAAAAATCACCCAGTTCACTTCCAAACTTCCCTGGTGTAAGTCTACTGATTTCAGATGAGTTCATCCTTATTTATAACACAGAAATGTCAGAAACAACACATATATCAAATGCTTGTTCCAGAATTCCCCATATTTACCCATTAGGAAAGTTGTGGGAGACTATAATTTCCAGCTGTGCAATCCCACCACCATGCCCGTGCTGTTTCTTCCAAGCATCAGTGACATGCATTTTTAACCTCTATTTGTCACCAAAGTAAACATTAATTCACTTAAAAATAACATTCAGACTAAGCACTCATAACTGACACTTCTTTCTCACCTGCTAGATTTTGATTTTCCAGTTGTATGGAAAGAGTTTGTCAGTCATTTCTCTGAACTCTCAAGATCCCAGCTTAGGTAACTTTCAAAAACCCAAATTGTGTTTTACACATTGCATGTTTTTACATATTAGATTTTTTATTTGGATTAAACATGCAAGAGTTGAAGATCTGCAGTGTTTTCCAAGCAAATTCCATGCAGCAGGAGTGATGCAGACAGATTGTATTCCCAAAACGATATTGTTGTTTAAGGCACAGAAATACAGCAGTAAGATAACCTTTAACTGTTTCAGGTCTATGCTGCTCAAGAACACTCTTCTAGATTAAATTTAATGGGACTTGAAAAGTGGCCCAAAACAAAAAAATGGTAACTGTATTGTTAAGATACAAAGATTTGGATATTTCAAACCAGCATCCAATTTTAAGATAATTATTTCCATTACTGTTAAGCTATTCCAGTGATTACACAACAGATTATAAAGTACCTATGTTTCAGCTTTGCTTTTTCTCATTTTCCTAAAAAAGCAAACAGTATGTATCACACTCCCTGTTTGTCCATCTTCATTTGTCAGTCCTTCATTCTCCCTACAATCACTTTTCAATTCACTGGGCCATTGCAACCAAATTTGATGAGGTTAAGGTTTCGTAAATTTAACTTTCAACATTGTGAACTCTAATGACTGACTAGAGAGCTGCATCCAATTAGTGCCCTGACAGAGGAGATCAGGGAGAATTCAAATTTTAGCTGCTCTGCTCATTTCAGTCATCAGCTAAAGGGCAATAATCAGATGATCAGTCAACCATGAGTAGTTCCAAAGCTATCATGGCATGTGCTGCTTGTTGACAGCCAAAAGCACAAAGGAAAGCATTTAGGGGATTAGTGAGAGACCAGACAGATTTTAAGGGATGTTGCAAGACTGTGGGCAACCAGTTACTAATCTTTCTGGAAGGATTTTCAACTTATTTTTAGTTGTTTGATTGTTAGGGTTTTTTGTTTTGTTTTGTTTGGGGTTTTTTAATAAGATCTACAATCTGGTTTTCTTATGTGGAAATAAAAGTCACAAAAAAATTTCTCATCCATATAGAGATCTTCTTTCTGTTTCTCCTCCACTTAAGAAAATCTTAAGGTGGGTCAGTTGCCACTTTTAGGAAGATTAAAAGTGATTTTTAACTGTCTTTAACTCATTTATTTGGACATGCTAGTCAAGCTCACCAGGCAAAACAGCAATCATATACTCACACACGTAACTCTCAGTTAACAGCAGTCATCTCTCCCTAAGACTGCCTTTTTCATACATTCTGGATGTTTATTTTTCTTGACTGTTTTTAATATAGGTGCCATTATTCTGTTTGACCCTTTTTTATTCCATCTTACATAATTAATAGAACATAGATACGTTTCTGAAGAAATACATAATTGTCACCAAACTGGATAAACAGCAGTGGTCATCACCTAGTGCAATGTGTTATGTCAGAGCTGTTCATTGCACTGGCTTTATACAAAACCCATAGAACTGTCTATTTCCAGACTGTATTCATTATAGGAAAAGCCTATCTAAGGAAGGAAAAAGAAAAAAAAAAAATTGGTGTTACATGACATTGCTCTTGGTTTTGTTCATATTTCAAACAAAAAAAGGTCTTTATGGTTCCCCTTCCACTCTCCTCTCCTCCCTCTCTAATAATTTTGGAATTTGCTGGTGTTTGATAGAGCCCAAAAACACCAAAGAAAATTGGTTTCCTCTGATAATCAAAAAAAGAAAAGCAAAACTAGTGCTCTGAAGGAAGGAAGGTTGGGAAAACTCATCAGCTGCACAGTTTGACACAATCCAGATAACCATTCAGGAGGCACAGATACACAGACTGCCAGTACGCTGGGACACAGCCATATGCCTTTATGTAATGAGAAGGAAAAAAACTATCTCACAAAACTTAAAGTTCTTCCAAAAATCGACAGAAAGGAATGAATAAAAAGGGAGATGCAAGTTTCTGCATCACGGTTCTGCAGGATTTAAGTAGCCCTGAGATAAGACACAAGGTATTTACCCTGGGATATGTGTACACAAATTGGAAACAGAAGTAAACAGTTTTAGCAGTACAAAGTCACCAGTGAAGTTTCCTAATCTAAATTAATACCACACACTGGTAAAGGTGGGGTGACTCTGGCCAGCTGCCCCTGGCCACTCGCCTCTGTCCCTCCTCAACGGGACAGAGGGAGCAAAAATCAAAAAGCCTTTGGGCAAAAACAAAGGCAAGGAGGTCACTTAACAACTGCCAAAAAACCACTCAATTTGGGGAACACTGATTTAATTCACTGGCAATTAAGAATTTTTTAAAAAACACAAAAAACAAATTTCACATTCTTAATGATCTGGACTGTCCATACTCTTGCATGAACAAGAGCTTTGAATTTTTGATCACAAAGATATCAGCTGACAAAAACATTAGCTGACTGCCCAAAAAACTTGGTGGGCATAGGAAGATTAGGAAGGAATACAAAAACAAGACCTCTTGTGTCACTACATGACTCCAGGGTGTGACATGCAAAAGGGCAAAGGACAGAAAGCTCAAACAGGGAGAGCCAGGGAGAGCCGTGCAGGCCATGATTCCCCTGAATAAGAAGAATTCCAGGATGTCAGTGGCTGCCAGGGAGTGAGGGCAGCACAAGGCAGGTGGCAGAAGGGGGTGGGTGCTTTGTACACAGCACTCAGTGCCCGAAACCTCCTGCCACAGCACTCCAAGAGTTCACACAGGCCCAGGGGAGAGAGAGTGTATTAATGCAGGCAAACACATCAAACCCCAACCTGCACAGGCACCCCACCTTCCTCGGAGCTACAGAGTGCTCTGTTCCAGCCTGCACCACAGGTATTTGGGGCTGGCCACTGGCACAGACAGGGTGCTGGACCACACAGGACAAATTTCCCATCTGCTGTGTGTGTGCCTCTTCTTCAGACCTGGGTGAATGGAGACTATTAATTATCCTTTTTCCTTTGCTTTGTTTGTCCAGTCCTATACACATTATCATGCCTGAACTGTCTTAATTCACACAAAATCTCCTATTTTATTATTTTCTACAGAACAGAACTAAGTTAACAGGGAAAACACAGAAAACAACATCTGCACTCTCGTTACTGAGCGTGCTAGCTATAGATGTCACCCATTTGACATTTGTTCAAAGGATGCATGTGTTCTTTGTAGGTTTTTCAGAGAAATGAGAAAAATAATAATCTTTCTATCCAGATGGTGATGACAGTAGAACAATTTAGCATCATGTCATTCTGTTTCTTTAGGAGATTACGTGGTTTTATACAACAACATATTTGGAAAAAGCTTAACCACAGGTAATTCTTAACTTAAACACAATAAAAATAGGATGTGTTTTCAGCCAAGTACACAGAAACACCATAAAGGGGTTTTTGAAATCTTAAAACGTTTACTGATATTAACTGGGGAAGGAGTTGAAATTTTGTATGCAGATTTGTACATTCATGCAAACTCGAACTAGGGCCACAAAAATGGATCAGAAATAAAGAAGAAATAAACAGGCAAGTTTTCCATACAAATAAATAACACAGAAAGGTGACTAATTTTCTGGAAAGCCATAATTGCCTTAACACCAGTTCTGCATATCTATGCATCTTTCAGTATAAGAATTATTTAAAAGCTACATCATAATACTTCTGTAAAGATATAAACTCTGAGTGTGTATTTTTATTATCTCCTTTAGACATCACATATACAACTATTTCCAGTGATTTCATCATAATTTTGACTGCAACCACACAAACTGATTATGCCATCTAAACTCATTCTAAAGAAAAAAATTTGCCTCCTGAGCTGTGTTGTTCTTGCTCTCAATTTGTAGTTTTTAATAGTTAATACAAAGATTATACCTAGTTTTAAAAAAATCGAATGTAAACATCTTGCAAATAAAATATATATTACTATCTTCAATTCACATAGGGTCAGGAGAGTACAAAAGAATTCTATTTTTATTCAGTTCATGTAGTCAGCAGTAAAAAACTACATAGCTATGTTCAAGGGAGTTCCTGCAAGTTCATATAGTGCTTTAATGGAATATTCCCCATATTCCAGCATATAGGGTCAATGATGTTCCAGCAGACACACCCAGACACATTATCCAAGAAGAGCAGTTGAATTCTGCACGGTTGTAACACCATGCAGCTCGCATCCTCCTTTTTCCTCATTAATGTAGCTCTGAACATCTGAGGATCCAACTTGGGCTGTGAGCACACAATAAATATTTGATTCAACCTTATGCACCTTCAGGTAGAAAGCCAGGAATGATCAGTGCAACTACTTTAAACTAGCTAAGGCTTAGAAAAAACCCAACAGCTCTCATTTTCTTTCCCACTAAGTCTTCTATTTTGTTAATACTAACAAAACTAAAGATGTCAATTAGAAGCAAAAAATCCCCAAAAAACAAACCACGAGACATTAGAAGTTTCTATTTTTGTCAGAACACTAAGGAAATGGTATCCATATTTACTGTTACCTATTTAAGCTTTCCAGACTAGTCAGCACAGCTCCATTTTGACATGAGTGGGCTTTTTTCCATGACAAATGTACCCACATTCAGCATCTTCCTCTAGTAATCTGTCTTGCTATAAAGAATTGCTGAACTAAGCTAGTACATTCAGAACACATAAAAAAGCCAATCGAAGAAAGAAAACCACAAATGAGAAGTGTGAGGAAAAAGATCATAAATAATGAAGTAGATTTCTTTACCTAAGAAGTCATTCTCGTTCATAATACTTCACTCATAAAAACCAGGATTTAAAACACTACTAGTGACACTCTTAATGGATAAGGATAAAAACATTATGTCCAAATAATTCTTTTTACTGTGACTCAGGTTTATTGAGAAATAAAATGTCTAATAATCTCTTTCATTAACTCCTTTCTGTATCAAATTTTTAAATACTGTTGAAAATGAAAACTGTAACTCTAGTGACTAAAGTGACATTGTGCTGCATTCAGCAGCTGATGACAGACATTGCACACGAGTTTGAATACTGTAGAGTACTATGGCAAAGAGAAGCACGAGGTTGCTGCCTGCACTGCTTGGGGAAACTGCCTGAAAACAAGAGATCTGTGGTTATCTGAGCATCAGGACAGCGGGCAGCAGTAATAAGGTACAAGATGTTATCCTAAAGGGAGCGATCAAAACATCACTGTTCAGGGATAGTGTAATTCCTTGTGACATCTGTGCTAAAATTACATTTCCATGCTACAACATACAGCAGATCTGATTTAATACTTTCAAATGCATTTCACATAAGAGCGGCTCAGAGTCTCAGAGAGACAATTTTGCCCGGCGCTGCCAAGGTCCCTTTTTGAGGAACCAGAGCAACTGGGAGAATGATTCCCTTCATTAAGTTCTGCTCTATTTCCTTAGAAAAGCTAAGTGCCAACAACAAAAATAGTGGCATATGGTAACAACATTTTAATCTGCATATTTTTGTTCTCTGCTCTTGGTCTCTTGCTTTCCATTTTATTATCTACATACTCCCAGTGTAGTGTGATTCATCAGCACTGTTCTAAAATGGTGAAGTGACACTAAGAGTTACCTAAGATTAAATCAGAAAGATTCCTCATCCATTTCTTTGTTACCTCCTTGTCTTGCCAGCAGTTAGACAAACATAAAGCTGTACACGGAAATCAAAATAAAAATCACTTATCAAAATATTAAACCACAGGATGGCAGCTGACAAGAGAAACCATTAAATCCTACCCATGCTGCCTTATTCATCAATTTCCAAACACATGTACCCAGCCATCATTCAGATACTTCTACAGTAAAGCTTACAATCCTTCACCATGAATCCAGGAGATGTTCATGAGACAGGAGCACTGCCTCTCTGGGAGCAGAGCAGAAGCACTGACTGCCCTCCCAGACTGGGGCTGCCCTTGGCTCCGTGCTGTGCCCTGCTGCCCAGCCTCCCAGAGCACAGGGCACTGCCCAGGCACTGGCAAGGAGCCATTAGCAGGGACTCTCAGATTCAGGAATGCTGCAAATACCATCCACACTCAAACACTGAACACAGAAATGATGTAAAACAGTCAGCTCTCCAGCTCAGCCATAGCTTAAAACAAGGCACTTCCACCACTCTTCCTGTTGAGAGCACAAAAGTTGTATTCATCATGTTTGCTGAGGCTTTATTTGAACTTCAAAAAATCAGAAAGTCGTCCACAAACATAATTTATTTTTTCCAAAAGGAAAAAATATTTTTCCATTAAGTAGTCATCAACTGATGATGAAAACACAAAAGAAAATTCCCATTTTGATGCCTACCAAGGACACCACGCTGGCAGAACACAAGGAAAGCAGTCAGTCACCCAGTGGGGACATTCTCAGGCAGAACATGGAGCATGTCAGAGCACTGAGAATGGCTCTAACCGGTGTAAAGTCGCCAGTTCCCTTGGTGCTAACCCTAAACACGCCCTTCTGAGGCACCTGGCACTCCCTGTGCCCTTCTCAGTGCAGAATCAGCAACAGCAGCCACAGCCAGAGGGGCTTCAGCAGCTTTTTGCAGTCATCCTGTCCATCTTTGTATGCTGCCTAAACAGAGTAATAAATAGAATGATTAGCTTATAAAATACACATATGACACAAAGCCAAGCACATGAAAAGTACACACATGAACAAGAAAAGTAACAATACCAAGGATATTGAAAAATATAACCTTACTTTCATGTATTTCCAATAAGCCTGTCTGGTAGTTTATTGCATTTCCTCTTAGTAATTAGTGTCCTATAGGGATCTGTTTCACTGCAAAAAAAATTGAATAAACCATGAAAAGATTAAACATAATTATCATTATTTCCATTTCTGGGGCAAGGCCTTTTCATAAATAATTATGTTGCAGTGTAAAACTGGAGGCTTTATACAGTTGCCCTATCATTCATAATAATGAGCAGGATAATAAGCCACAAGCCAAATCTTCACATTCTCATTAGATAGAGAAGATTAATTAGGACTTTAACCAGAAATGCCACTAAGCATGATGCTTACTTAGGTAATTAAAGCACTGAGGATATTGAGGCTTATGTTGTCTTCCAAATCTGCAAATAGCATGATACTGATAAATTTACATTGTATAAAACCATATGGTCTTCAAATAAAGTTAGAAGAATTTGTGTGTGTCAGGCCTTCAAAAGAAAACCACTTTAGTGTCAAACAATCGGATTTTCTTCTCACACTGCTCTCAACTAATGTGGAATTCAAGGTGGTACCTTCAATGTAAAACTGCTGTGACCAAGCCCTCTGCCAAAGTGACAAAGCCCCGTTTCTACAGGAAAGGCAGAAGGACCTCTGCCCTCAACTGGATGAAGTCAATGAATTGACTCTCTGCCAGGATGCAGGCTCAGAGCAGCCAATGGCATCAGCTCCCATCTCCTACTCATTAAACTTTCAGAAGGACTAATTTTGGATGGAATGGTCTTTTCCTGTATTTTATGCTTGAAGGAGTTGCCTGCAAGTACCTGACAGCCTGCTTTTGTCATATCTCCCTTTGGAAAGCTACTTTTTGTTCTAGCCTCCCAACAAACAATACACACACCAGGCTGAACAGGTGGTGTGCTGAAAATGCCATTTGCCACTGACAAAATTATACCAGTCTCCCATTTCTTCATCTTCCTTTGTCCACCTGCTGACTCTCCTCATCTTTTTTAACCTAAAGGCTATATGAAATGTCTCCTGTTCTGGTTCTAATTCTGTATAAAATATAGGCCATGCCTATAGCTCATGGGTATTGCTCATATGCAAATAATGTACATTAGTAATAATAAAGTCATGGCTGAGGTCAAATCTCTTTGGAGATCTTAAGAATATTTCACTGATTGTGGGAAGATAAATATTTATGACTATGTTGAAGAAAAAAAAGAGAAGGAACTGTTCTGACATCTAATGGTTCACAGGAACAAGTAGCAGCTTAAGAATCTATATTCAAGACCCCCTACTAAAACACCCTAGTTTCAGCTTAATGACTGCTTAAGAACAGAAAATGTTATCAATAAAAAGTCTACCCACAAAAAGTCTTTTTTTTTTTTAAGATTGAATGTTTATTCTCCAAACATGTTCTTTCCTCAGACTAAATCATTTGTGAAAAACGCAATTTAAAAAACCTTCAAACAATTAGACATCCATTTTAGCAGGCAAAAATTCACCATTATCACAACATTCTCAATAGACTTTAGTGAGCACATTCTGAGCTCTATATAAAACAAGGCTTGACATGAAAAATGCTATCTTAGACTCTTCAAAGCACTAACTTTCAGTTTTACTTTTCATTCTGGATGCTTTGGCCAATTTTGCTGAAATGCAAGCAGCACTCAAAAAGGTACTGGCTTTAGTTTCTTTGTTTTTAAAGTACAGACAAAACACTATACCAACCAAAATATACAGCCAAAACTGGAAAAAAAAAAAAAAAAATGAAAAGAAACCTGAATCTCTTCCTGGATGACAATATGGAAGGTTCTCAACCTTGGGTACAGAACTAGAAGTAAACTGTGATTGCCTCACTCTAAACAGCCCATGAAATTATACTGCATGAAATGTAACAAAAAGGTTTTAGAACTATTCCATGCTTGTGTTCAAAGTAACATTCCCCAAGAGTGAAAGTGATCTTGTGTGGTTTATTCTAGCAGAGGAGAATATTGCTAGCATCCTTTTTCAAGCTGCTCTGGCAACTTCTTTTCTTTTAAAAGACAACATTTTTTGACAACCCCATGCTCTGCAAGAGCAGTGGAGGTGAAATGGCTTGTCTCTGAGAAGAGAGAAACTCTCAAATTCTGTCCTTCCTTATACAACTCAGTTTAGGTTTACAAGAGAGATAATGATTTAAATCAACTCTGATTTCTTGGTACAGAAGTTCCATGTAGTCTGAAGCAAAGTTCTCTGCAGCTGTGGCAGCAATGTTCTCTGTGGAAACTTGGCCACGTGTAGGTCCAGAGTAAGGACTGGAGCAAAGAAGGGTCACAAGAAAATGTGAGCAGAGCAAGAAGAGGAACAAGACAAAAACTAAAACAAGTTGATCACAATTTGTCACAAGAATAGCTGGTGCAGGACATTGTCTTCCTGAGAAGAGAATTCTCTTCCTCAAATCTGAGTTTGGCAGGACTTCAATAAGGATGCTGAACTGAGAGAAAATTCTAGACTAAATAAGAAGCCCGTTTTTTCAAGGAATTGTAATCCCCTAGAAGGATTCCGCTGGGATCCTCATACCATGGGCCATTTTTGTTTCTGATTGATCACTTGACCTAATCCCTTTACACTTGTTTTAATCTCTAGATCTTGTTTGAAGAGAATTATCTAGGCAGGTTCTCACTCCACTTTATATTGCTATGTTATTAGCTTTTCGCAGCATATAACTTAACTCCTTAAAACGTGTAATGAAAGTGGGCATTCCAGACAGGCATGGGAAACCAATAAACCCAATTGTCAGGCAGGAAAGCTTAAGGAGAAGACAATTAAAGATCAGTTACTGTCTTGTAAATTCTATTTCCTGGATAAGAGTCAACAGGAACTGGATATTCTTGTGACTTCCAAACGAAATTCAGGGTAGCACCCTCAGGCTCAGGGCACAGGGATCAACAATTCTGGCTTTGTGACTGTGCTGTGAACATCATCAGCAGCTAAGCAAGTCCTCTGATGGGAAAAACATAATTTAAAAATTATGAAATCTTCAGTTCCAATTACCACAAAGCAACAAATGTAATTTTGTTTTTTTTAAAAAAAAGATTCCTAGATTAAATAATGTTGTCCACTCATATTGCCTTGTTCACTCTGCTATGCTTTGTAATTTAGTAAACTAGCACCAATGTCATGTCTGAAGTGTATTTCACGTGCTGTTAGGCATAATAATGCATATGGGATGCTTCATTTAAACAATCAGATACACCTATTACTAGTCATTTATTTTGCTTTTTGTTATTGATTGCTTTTTATTTCACTGGATGAGATGAATTAATCCTGCTGACAACTTGCTTGCAAGATCATCAATTAGAAATTTTCAGTCAAGCAGTACATATTGGATGCTTTCTAAGAAGTCCACCCAGTATCACAGATTCTCAGAGTTGTGCTAAGCTCAGAGCAGTTAGAGCTGTCTGCCCTAAAGCAGCAAGAGAACTCTTCCTGTCCTCTAGTTCATTCTGCACACTTCCTTGACATTTATATCATCTCTAAGCACTTCACTTATTTCCTGGTTTTTTGCCTTTCTTCTTAGTCCAGTCACCATTGTAGAATTTTAGAAGGTGGATATTAAGATCTTATGCTTGCCTTATGGCATGAGCATTAATTAGCCTCACATTAAAAACACTAACTGCAACCACGTTCTTGAAAACCTGAGTTTACACATCTGTAGCCCAATCATGTGCAAGAGTTCCTAAATTTCTCTTTCATTAAAAACTGGGCTCAGATTCAATCACTGCATTGGAGAGACACTCCATTTAAATGTGACTAAACATTTGACTCCTATTTTGGTCACATGAGGACAGCACACAGGAAGCCTGTACTTGCTGTCTGCCTCCCATGGAATATTAACTCCACCAGGCAGCCCAAAACAAGCTCTGAATCAAAACTGAGCAATAGTGGCAAACTTCAGATCCAGCACTGTGCCATACTGCTGATGGTGGAGGCCTGAAGTCAGTGTGCCAATGAACTTTTAGTGAGCTACTCCTCATTAAAAGGAGAAGCAAACTAGCCACGCTTGCTTAAATCTGCACATGTATATGCAAACCTGCAAGGATATGACTGTGGGATTTCTGGCTGCAACGGAAAAAAATTTTTCTACCTCTCAATAAATAACAAAGATACATTATTTCAGAAAAATGTTTAGCTCTGTCAATAATCCACGTCATAAGTCTATAAAATCTTTCATCTATTATAAACTTGTTTAATAATCTTGTCATCTACTTCACTGCTTATTAATTGAATGGAAATGTCTCTGAGCCACAGGGCACATGAGATATCTGATTTCTGCATGCATTATGCATATGCAGAAGCAGCTGAGAGCTGTAAATTTTCCTATTAGGGGACTCTAATGGGCTATTTAAAGAGAAGCAGTTAGAGATGACTCTTGTAAAATGGAATTACAGCTACCTTAAAAAGGGTTCCACATGTTAAGATACACCAGCCCAGCTTCTGAAGTGCTATGCTTTAAACTTACATTACCAGAACTCCTAATGTAGGGTGAGATGAAAGCAAATTACATTTATATGTGGACTCACAGATTTATTTTGTTTTCAAGGTGTTGAAAAATACAAAATAGAGTGCAATAAAATGTTTTGGGTTTGCATTTCCTTTTTAGATCAGATCAACTTTAAAAGGTCACAAAGGAATGAAAAGAAAGAGAATAAAAGTGAGCAGAATGAGGAAGATGAATCAGTTGAAAACCCCCTGAAAAGATGAGTAAAGCTTTTCATTTTGAAAGCATTGAATCAAACCACATATAATAGCCCTATTGATAGAGTATTACATTGGGAGAACAATAACAGAGACAACATCAATGAAAATTTATAGTAGTTCATATCCAAAATGTCTGTTCAGTTAGGGCAGAAATCCCACATTCACCAAGGGTGGACAGACCTCAACAGAGCCAAGACATCACCTCTGTAATCAACCCAAGCAGATTGTCCTTTAACAAGGACATTTCCTCTTTAAACATTAAAAATTCTACCTATAAACAAGTGAAAAAGCATATCTAATTAAATACAAGGTAGGATTTAACAGGGGAGAGGGGTGAGGAGAAGAGAGGATATTACAGAGAGAAGAGAGAATGTGAAGATTAGACAGGATTGTCCATTTTTATTTAAAACAATGCCAGAGTATTACCTAACAGTTCTTATTAATATAGATAACTGTAAGGAACTTAATTCAGCATAAGAGTTTAAGATAATGAGTTTAGTACATGGACCAAAGAAAATTAACACTGTTTAGCACCAGAAAAGCTCTCTGCCAAAATGCAAAGACTGAACCATTTAAAATAAGTATAGATGAAAGTGAAAATCTAATCCAATTCAATCCAAACAAAAAATCTGGTTTGATTCCACTGTTGAAGTAGAAAGACAAACATAACAACAAGGCAAAAGCTGGCACTTGGGTTCAGCTTTCAGGATCTGTACATCAGTTTCTTCTGCAGTCCTGCAGTTGAGTGAGTGATTTCAGAGATCCATAGAGACTAGAGTAATCATTACAGAAGGAAGTTTGGATGCAATTTATCAGTTTTTGTGACAAGTACTGCAAAGCAAATACTCATTTATTATTAGCCTACTGTTTAAACAATTCTCACAGCACTTAAAAATCCTCCTGCCGTGGCTGTTCTACGACCCTGAAATACTTAGTGACTTTTTTTTTTCATCTCAAAGTCAAATAACCAACCAGCCATATTAAACATGCATACTTAAAAATAAAGCGTAATTAAAGCACATAAGAACCAAATTCAGACCTATTTATATAAAGGTATTTTCCAAATGCCACATGATATAAACTTTGTTTCTAGCTTTCAACGTCAGAATGCTGCTTCTGGTGCATTCTCTTCATCTCTTAATGAGTATTCCTAGAAAAACCAGAAACAGAGACATAGCACCCACTTTATTTGCCACTTTCATGGCAAAATTATTCAATAACATTAGACAGAACTGGATTGGACAGTGAGTTTAATAAGTCAGGAAGGACAAGCCAGTTTTGGGAAATAGAAAAATAAGATAGAACAGTTTACAACACAAAATACTGCATGCTACATGCAAAACACACACATATGCCTTTATGATGGGTAAGACACATTTAGTTGGGGTTTTTTTTCCAATATTTTCTTTATATTGTAAACTCCATTATGAAGGCTGAAAGATCTAGCTCGGTAATGTGCCACAATAATTCCTGATTATCTGCAAGTGTTGCCTTCAAACTTTCCTTCATTACCAGACACAAGCCCCAAAGAACACATGATTCACAACTCCCTCATCCAAACGGGATCTGAAGGTAAATGGTCATTTGGTTCATCCTGTTCCTATTGGACCTTTCAAAAGCTTAAGAGAAAAATGGAGTTCAGGACATGAAACACTATTTTTGTGATGATGCTGAACATTTTGAACCAGATACATTCTACACAGTACACAGACAGCAGGAACACTCAGTTTTGCTTACTTTTTCCAACTACTGTATAATAATAACAACCCAATTTTCTGATCTGGATCCTACAGGAATTTTTTTTTTTTTCTTTAGACTACTTCTCTAAGTCTCTGGCTGACTCATCATGTAATGTATCTCAGAGGCCTGTCTGTCTTCTCAAATTAAGTTGAACAGGCTACTGAAGAGGGATGAATGACAATATATTTTCCACTTGCAAAATAATTCAGGTTGTATTTTATATTTACTATCCAAACCTTTCTTTTCACTTTTTACCATATAGTCACATTTCTAAAGAACAGATATATTGTCTTCTATAACTTTCTTTTCATACACTGACCTGTTAAAAGAGTATCTAAGAAAAAGACCCTGTTAATCCTTCAAGATCTGACATTATTATTAATAATCACTTGGTTGCAGACCCTCACTTAGGCTAAAGCCCCAGAAGAGCAAGACTTTTCAAAGAACTACAGATGACAGCCTTTGCCCTAACAAAAGGCCAGGAGAACAGATGAAAAACAAAGCACCCTCTGAAAGCTGTTTACTCAAGGATGCAAGATCATGAACATGCCCAGCATAAAAATGTGTGTCTCCAAAGGATGGTAAGGAAGCAAGAAGTGCTTTGGATTTTTTTGGGTATTGCACCTGCAGAGGAACAATCACAAGAGAACAGCCTCAGAAAAACAAGTTCAGCATTTTGCTGTTGTCTCTACATTTGTTTCCTATCTTTTTGTTGCCCCTTGAACAATCAGGAGACAAGTTTCGGGGAACTGCTTTTGCCAGAAAAATAGAAGCAATTTGTAAGCAGAGTTCTGGGTATTTTCTCCCTTTTTTCAGGTCGTACATTGCCCTGAGAAATATTTATTTACCCTTACCTTGTACCCACACACATACCTCTCTCCCTCCATCACAGTTACATCTCCATACTCAGTCCCAGCAACAAGAGGTGGTTTGGGAGAGTTTTGACCTCCCAGCTCCTCTATTTGACAGCTTTGCTTCACACATGCAAACTTTCCCCAGCGAACTCATCCTCCCTGTCTCAGGACACAGCCAGCAGCACAGACCCCAGCAGGTTTTCTGCCGTGGGCTGCATCACACCACAGGTCACTTCTACCCTGTGTGCCTCCTCTGCCAGCTGGGCTGGTACCCAACCCACGACCAGGAGCTGGATCCCCTCCTCCCAGAAAAGATGCCTTCAGTGCAAGTGAGTCCCCAAGAGCCCCAGATCAGCAGGGTTTTGGGGTTTTTGTTTGTGTTAGGGTTTTTGTTTTGTTGCTGTGGATTTGGGTTTTTTGTTTTGGGTTTTTTTTTTTTTTTTTTTTTTTTTTTTTTTTTTTTTTTTGGGGGGGGGGGGATTGTTTCTCTTTTCCATTTGTTCCACTTTTAACCATGTATCCACACAGCTCAGGTTCAAGACTGAGCTTTATAGCCCAAAAAGAGATCTTTTTCTATAAATGGAGCAATTATCTCTGGAGAAGTCTAGGACTAGCATTGAATTCACGAAATCCATACTAAACAGTACAGATTTTTTTCTTGGTAGGTGAATCACGTGACAGAACCATGCTGTCAATAAAAGACTGAGGACATTTATACATTAATCTGACTAATAATTAACACGGTTTAAGTTTCATGTTCTGGTGCCAGCAGTGAGAGCTAGAATTCCAATTGCTCATCATCTGAATTCTGTATTTCAATGTACTTCAGCTGATGTGCCTTCTCATTGTATTTCCATTCCACAGAACTCTCTGGAATTTCAGTAATTCATTGATGCAATTTTGCTCAAGCATTTAAATTTTTAGAATTCACATAAATAAAATGCAAAATATGTGCTTACATCATGTAAGAAAGTGTGTTGGAAAATGCATTGAGCACAGGAGTGAAGGCACCAGGTTTGAAAAGCCACCCCCAGGCCAGCCTTGGCTGCTCACTCATACAAGGCATGTGCTGGTCTCAA
Organism: Sitta carolinensis; assembly: GCA_032173965.1. Lineage (NCBI taxonomy): Eukaryota > Metazoa > Chordata > Aves > Passeriformes > Sittidae > Sitta > Sitta carolinensis. Next base: position 6,379,405 of record CM063294.1, on the reverse strand, counting down.
AAGGGCAAGTCTGACTGACCCAGAGGGATTCACAGCTTGAACCCAACACCAGCCAAGTGTTGGACATACCTAAAAAAGGTATGAGACCTCGCTGGAATTATTAAAGGAATTAGAACACACTATTTTCAGTTGCAACTTACTGGAAAGATGAATTTTTAGCCTACAGAACCCCCATTTTAGAGCACCAATGCACAGAATCTTCCTGCAATGACATGTAGCAGGCTCTAGTGAGAGAACACATTCAGAAATCTTCCCTTCACCACAATATTCTTGCTTAACCATCTCAAAAGGGGATAAAATAACCCTTGGTAGACATGAAATTGTTCAGTTTTCGATTTAAAGCAATATCTGGGAAACATCAGGAGGTCATGCATTCCATTCATAATATATAAAGTTTTACATCTTCCCAAAGGCACTGGAGAGCATGCATAATTCACAAGAAAGATATATTCAATAAAATGTTCAAAACATTTTGCAAACAACACACAGAAAATAAGACTTTATTTGCTCCTTTAGTGTTATGCTCTCTTTCCCTTGAAAATACTCTTCTCTGTATAATTTTTGATCCAACAGTTCTGAGGTGTTATTGTTGTTCTGCTACCTTCCTTAAGTAAATTACATATAAAGAATATCAGAGGATGCTTATTTGCAGCTACAATCTCAGCAAGAAATATATGCAGCAAATTCAGTGCTGAGAGATTTGTGTGATTCTAATCAGAAAATGTCATAATAAAATGTTTACGATGGAAAATGAAAAATCTTAGGCTTTTCAGGGCTGCAGGATGGGACATTTGCCACTTGGCATAGCTGAATTTTTATTAATGTTTATGAATTATTCTACTGGAAAATGAATGTTGGGCTATAATAGTTTTTGTGTATATGTCACTATTCCCAGCCACCCTGTGATGGAACTATTCATGTACAACAGTTAATACAGCAGAGCTGGAGCTTTGCCTGCCTTGGTAGGTGCTGGAGTTTGCAGCCAGACATTTGCTAATACCCATTGGTATGCATCTGATTGCAGACACTGTCCAACTTCAGGGAGACAGAGCAGACAGAAAATGGAGTTCAGAAAGAAATACATTAGATATCTGAAACAAAACAAAAACCAACCAACCCCCTCCCCACAAAAAAAAAAAAAAAAAATAAAAAGGAGGAAGGCTGAAATCCAGTGTGAGACATCTCCATCCAGCTCATCATTCATGCATTGCAGCTCATGAGCACAGACTCAACCCCATTATACATTCCTCACAGCACTCAGGGCACCTTCAAAACACAGAGGGCAGCAAATCGAAAACTTAAACAAAACAAAACAATAAAACAGGAAAAAAATCTGTTCTATGCTGCCACCTATAGCAGACCTTGCCTGAGCAGCAGCAATGGGGCAGCAGTAGCACAGCCCACAAGGGAGGGAGGAAGGGAGTCCAGCAGCACTCAGTGCTGGAGGAGTTTGTGCCTCAGAGAGTGCTTTGGCTGAGCTGTGCCTCAAATTCCTCCAAAGCCACTGGCTGCCATGCCCTCACTGAACCTCTCTGTTCTGCTGGATCATTAAGCCATGGATAGGCTGCTGCTCTGTAACATAAAGGGAACTCTTATTTTTCCTTTCCCTTTCTTTTCTCTACCTCCTGAGAGAGAAAATAACTACAGCATAACTACAGCACACATCTTAACTCTTAAAAGAAAAAAAAAAGGAAAAAAAAAGGTTCTTTTAAAATAAACTTTCAAAAGACGAGATTAACAAATACAATGAATAAAACCACTTAATTGTACATCAAACTCTATTTGCTGGTTAAAGAAATTGCTCCTGTGTTCAGGTTCCCAAGACAGAGATCCCATTTTCCCAGAGTTCCCATTACAGATAGCAGTCAATTAAAGAGTGGAATGGATCACAATTTTTCTTCCTCCTGGTCCTTTGGAAAGGCAAGGTGTTGCCAGAAAGTTGTTCTGTTTATTTTGTAATAGTTCATCAGAACTAGTTTTGCATTGCACCAAATCCAGACTAACTTGTGCCATTCCACTGCCGTTACTTTCCTTCCATGTTTGCAAGGTTAGCAGCTAACAGTGTTCATGGAATGCTGCCAGAAGGGCTGTCTGCAGCTCACCCACTTCCTCCTCTTGGTCTCACCAAACATGCACACCTTGGGCATAATTAGAAAAAATCAAGAACAGCACCATACCTGGCAGAGAGATCTCTAGTCATAGCTGCTTGTGCCATGCTGAAATTTAGCTTTTTAAAAACAAAAAAGCCAAGCAAAACATTTTCCTTCCCCAAACACAGGAAACACCTGGATTTGTCAGACCTTCAGCCTGTGGGTTCTTCCTCTATTACCCAGCAGCCTCAGTGATCACTGTTTCTTAATGTTTAAATACCTCTGTAATGAACTTTAGCTCAAAAGATATGGCTGCAAAAATTTAGGCCATGGCATAGTTGGAATTTTAAAGGAAAGTCTGTGTGTGTGTTTATTTGAAGAAATATTTATGCAAACAAGGTTCTCTAATTATACACACGTGATAATGCTCTGAATCAACAGCACTGGTACACCTTTGACATTAGTTAGTTTTATACTCTTTAATATGACAGTAATTAAAATTAATTCATGCAGATTTTCCTTTAAATATACTCCATTAGCAAAGAGCATTTGTCAAATCTACCTCCAGCTCACAATGCCTAATGATATCCCTAAACATTAAAAGCCCTAATCTTGTAATTTATAGCTCAAAGCAGTTTACACATATTAGTCTAATAAACTGCAAGCAGTGAATTAACAGATGTCTGCTTGTACGTGGAATAATTCATGCATATTTAGTAACAGTTTGATCTGGGTAACTACAGTGGACCCACTGAAATGGGAACTAACACTGGTGAAGACAAAAGGTGTTTTGAATACTCTCCATCTCAATGGTTTTCCTAGGATGTACCATTCCCATGCATAGTTTATGACATGCATCTAATTAGAAAACTCAACAGGCTCTAGAGCAGAATGGAAGAACTGCAGACATGGAGAATTGCAGTATTTACCATCCCAATATTATTCAGTCTATTTATTCAATAAAACATAGCACTACCTATTAGGCCCATTGCCATTTAAGATTATTAAAAAAAAAAAATCATTGAGACCATAAACAAATTCCAATTCTCACATCAATTAAATGTTAAATATAGGAAATACAGCTACAGATATAAGTCCAGGCTTATAAACAAGATTTTCAGGTCAATATTTATGTTAAACACCTTGACTCAGAAATACCAAATAAATACCAAAAGTACCAGTTTTGATTTTTATCCTTGATATGCTAAAGGTTCCTACTGTGTAAGTCCAAAGTAGTTCTTAAGGATGACTACACAAGCAGCACTGATAATGAAGAAAATTCATTGCCTTTGATTGATAAAAGCCTAAAGTACTGTAATGCAGAATTATAAATATTTCACAAACAACTGCTAACTCCTGTCCTCACAATGAAGGCAGCATTCACAAATACACGAAAGGGAAAAGTGAAGCAGCAACAATCACAATCCAGAAATTAGCAGCCCTTAAATTTTCAAGGTGACTGAAGAGGCACAGCAGACAATCTGGCTGGCATTATGCAGTTGGATCTTATTAAAAGGGTCTCTGTGATTATATCCTTTGAATCCTCACAGCACCTTGTGCTTAACTAAAACACATAACTGCAGTGACTGACTTGGTAATTAAAGAAAATGTCAGAGACACAGTTTTCTTATCAAGAACTTCAGGATCTGAGGTTTTGAATTGGGAAGTTGTGGCAACCAGCCAGGTCTCAGTAAATCTGAATTACCAATGGCTTTCAGCACTTACAGGTCAACCAAGGTTAAAACTGATTAGGCCAAACCATAAAAGCCCAAAGAGATTTTCTGTAGTATCACTGATCCTACAGGTTCCTGAACTTGATTTTCTCCTGCACACTACAAAAAGATGAGAGGATTGGTTCACTAATATTCCTGTTATTGAAGTCATGACATTCATCGATCATGTCCTTGACAATTGGATAGATGGTTAATATCTGATAGTACACAAATAATATCACATATTCAACTCCTGCTTCTTCAATAAAAATGTTTTATACCAGTAAATGAGATTTTCCTCTCACTTTTACCAATGGGAATTTGAAAATAAATTATATGAAGAAAGAACCAAGTGAAGTAGATTTCCACCTCCTCCCACTGTGACTGTTTTATAAGTGAATTGATTACTGTAGTGTCCAGCACTTGTCATTTCTAACTGGTTCTGATAGTTCAATACAGGAAGATATAGCAAGGAGGGAAAAAAAAAAAAAAAAAAGCTATCGTCACAAACCTTTCTTTCTCGCCTGATCAGAATTCTAGGTCTGATAAACAATTCTGGTCTGTTGTATTTCTCACGTCCTTCATTTTGCAGGAATCACCCTGCCAAATGTATGAAGAATTGGACAGCATGATGAAAGATATCTGAAAATAGGGCTTCACAGCACTGGCACTTTTATCATGTACTGATTATATAATAATTAGATTTACCATATTACTTTAGGAAATAACTCTAAAGAGCTATAAATGTTATACCATTTTTTAAATCACAAACAGTTAAGAAATGCAAAAGGCTATTAGCTTCATTGCAATCCCTTAAACTGCTGTGAAATGAGCTCTAAATGTGCTATAAAGTGATTTCAACAATTTATAAGCCTCCCCTGATTAGCCTTGAGCAAGATATAAATGTTATAGAAAACGATTGTTGCAGAAGAGATATTCACTTTGGAGATGGATGATAATCCTTTCGTAGTTTGCACTGAAAAGTCAACAATAAAGGTTTGCTCCTTTGGTGTTCATTTCCAGCCAACTTCTACAGAGACTCCAGAATCTGCAGTTCACCTTAGAGTTCCAGAAGAGAGAGGGATTTTACTTTTATTCTGCATGTCCCTTCCCTGAGCTCTTACACCATCTTTGGGCTATCTTCTGAGCAGCACCCCTCTCCTTTATTCCCACAGGCACCACTTTCTTCCAAGGTCCCTAAATTACTCTCACATTTGAACATCTTATAATACCCATAACAAAAACAACTACCCATTTTGGAAGCACAATATCCCAAAATGTGACCAATACACTGAAGATGTCGATGTACTGCATTTCTGAAGCATCTCCTTAGAGACAGAATTTAAGTTCTGTGCACTGAAGTGCATATAGCACAAATAGCTTATGGAGAAAACATTCCCTGCAAGTGTCCAAGGCCAGGTTGAGTGGGGCTTGGAGAAACCTGGTCTAGTGGTAGGTGTCCCTGCCCATGGCAGGGGGTGGAATTAGATGACCTTTGAAGTCCCTTCCAACCCAAGCCACTCTGTGATCTGATAGTCCATAAGAACAGAAAAAACCACATAAACACAATCTACTTTTTCTTACCAAGTGCACGCATCATGGCCAAGAGAAGACAAAATTGCATTCTTCATTTTTTGATGCCATTAGATTTTATACCTTTAAAACACATGTGAGAATGTAAAAGCATAATTTCCTATTAGTCTGGACATGAAAGGAATCATTTACAGAAACTCAAAGTCACTTTTTCCAGCCCCACTTATGAAAGCTATTTATTAGAGCCCTGGCTGACTGCCCTGACCTGCTCTTCCCATTTCAAACCACTCACTTCTCTCACAGTGTAACAAGCCACTGATCAACACCTGGGATCTTCTCTGAATAAAAGTAAACTTTTTCCACATCAGTTGGCAATCTTCCCCTCCCTCCCTGAAGCCCAGCAGAGCAAATCAATTCTCAGTGTCCGCTTCATCTGTTTGCATTTTATGAAGTGCTTCAGAGAAGGGAGGAGGAATTCTGCATGGCAAGCTGTCACCCACCTTTGCACACTTCCATTAGGAAGCCAGACTATAAATGATTTGCCTGGAACTACATCTTGCACCCACTTGGAGCTAGGGCTGCATGGGAGATAAATCACACAGGAATATCAACCACTCCATGTCAAACCCTGGACATGGGAAGCTGTAGAACTCAGCTGCAGAGTATTTTATATCTGCCTAGGCACAAATGCTGGATTACCCACGGGAGTAAAGGAGAGCTGTTTGTGCATGATGGAGCTCCTCTTCCAGACAAAACTAAATTACTTCTATTTAGGATTCTGAAGATTTCTTTTTCAGGCATTTCAAGTGGGTTTATTTTGCTGGGTTTTGGTTTTCTGATTTGGTTTACTTTTTTTTTTTTTTTTTTTTTAATACTTTGTACCCCAGGCAGGAGCTGGAGGGGTACAGTTGTGGTATGACAGAAGTATTGACCCAAACTAGAAGTGCCAGAATCATCAAGAGAAGCATTTTTAAGATTTAAAGTCCAAGTTAGCCATTTCAAAATGTGTATATGCCCTAAATAAGCTTGTAAACTTTTGGATACTCACACAAACTAAATTAATCCCTGAACCTTTTGTGATAAATCTGTTGTAATTATGATGGGAATTGTTATAAGAATGTAAAGCAGTACAGTTCATAAATTCTATTAACCTCTTCATCAGAGATCACTTTGAAAATGCCACTGGATCTGTTACAGCCTTTTCTTTTTGTTTCCTGCCTGCCAAAATTGCTATTTTCTGCACAGCTAATAGTGCTTGAAAGATCTGTTCACAAGATTCCTAAGGAGAGTTTGAAATATTATGCTCTACTCTACAAAGTATAAAAAGAAGATTTTTGATTACTAACTTTTGTTTATATTTCTTTTTTAAAAAAATTGAATTAAAAAGTACATAAAATTAAATTATTCAAATGAAATTATTAACATGAGACTAATTATTATTATCTGCAAGGAACAAGACTAAAGACAAAATGTCCAGATTGAATGGAATTAGACATTTTAACTTCACTGGAGTCTCACATAATTTCTGCTCTTAGGTAAGCACAAGCTCTGCTTGCCTGTGAAATAAAGGTGTAAGATTGAGCTTTCTGGGGGAGGGACACGTCCACAGTTGAAATTCCAATGCAAAAGTATAAACTTAAATATTAGGATAAATTGTCAACAGCTAAACACTAACAGTCCTAATGAATTTCCGGTTTTAATTTTTTTCAAGTTACACACATGCTTGGAAGGGCTGCTCCTGGAGCCACAGCATCTCTCACCTTTGTCCACTTCATTTGCTCTTCAACCATCCCACAGGATTACCAGACTTCCCAGTGGGAGCTGCTGCACTGCAACCAGAAACAATGAAGGAACCTGAACCAAGGATTGAGAAATAAAAATTCCACCCTAAAGAAGCCAAGGCTTCCCCAGAGTGTGCAATGACTCTTGAGATACAAGGTGGACAGGTTTGTGGTCATCTGTCACTGCCTCACCTCAGTTTTTTTCTGTGACCTCACACAAATTGTGGAGATTTCCTGAGCCTCAACTCCCTGCTTGTATGATAGGAATAACAACACAGTCAACAGTTTAAGGGAAACAGCTGAATGCTGGCAGAAAATCTCAATCAATACAGGCAGACAGAAATATTTTATGAGACTTAAATTAAATGAGAAACTTTTAACAGCTAAAACAAACAAACAAAAAAAAGCTTTGAAAAAGCTCAGTGTCATACAAAATGAATCATTAAAACTAAGTTTTGATTTATTTTGTCATTACCGTCTCAAGAAAACTATTCAGAAACCTCCTTGTGGTATGTAACTGTGAAAATGAAAAGCAGGAGATGGAGAAAAAGGCCCCATCCAAGAGTGGTCGAGGAAGGTGAAGATGATGGTTTTGTAGAAATCCTTCTCTAATCAGATTTATCCCAGTAACACAGGGCTTCAGTCAGGCCCAACAGGGCATATGGACAGTAATTTAATTACTCTCTCTGGCAATAAAAGACACCACTGAGTCCTTCCAGCCAATCTGAGCCTCTAATTCTATATGGAGGCTTTCCCAGTGCAGTTTGACATTCGGTGTCTTTGAAGTCAACCAGGAATTAAACATGACCTTGCGCAGCACAAGCTTGCTTTCAAAACTTCTCTTTTTGGAGAATCTTTGTAGGCTTCCTGAGCTGACAGATTTTGAAAGACACAAAGATATCTTTATTTGTTTTTAAATAAGCCAAATAGAATTCAGGATTGATTAGGTTAGTCTCCACATTTTTCTGAATCTTTGGAAGATTGTTGAAATAACTCTGAATTTACACTTCTAAATTAATTTACTCCCTTAAATCCTATCCCTATATTAGCTATTCATATTACAGCTGTCATGGAACCGGCCTAAGAATCCAGACAGATCTCCCAAATACATTAATTTTCACCTCACCTGTGTCATGGTGTAACCCCAGCCAGCAACTGTGCACAGCCACTCACCCACCGTGCCCTCCAGGGGATCAGGAGAAAGAAGCAGAAGAGCAAAAGTGGGAAAGCTCAAGGAATGCTAGCAATGCAGTTCTACAGGGAAAGCAAGAGCTGCACACACAGACCAAGCCAAAGATCCACCCAGCACTCCCCGTGGGCAGGCAGGGGTTCAGCATCCCCAGGACATCAGGGACATGGAGCAGTGCCTTGGGAAGACAAATGCCATCAAACAGGACACCCCTCCCTCCCTCCCTCGCCCAGAGTTTCTAAGCTGACATTCCCGAGAGTCTGGAGCAGCACTTGGGGCCAGCTGTCCCAACTGCACGCCCTGCCCAGCACTGGGGAGGGCTGAGGAGCAGAAAGGGCAGACTGTGTGAGCTCAGCAGCATCCCTGCCTCATCCCCACTGGGCCAGCACAAGCCCAAAACACAGCTTGGTCCACCACTGACTGCGGTGCTTCCTGCCCCCACAGTTCCACTCCTGTCATGCCTACAGTTTATCCCTGTGTGTGCCTCTTGTCAGGAGAGCTGCTGTTAGTGCATAAATTGAAGCTGGGCTGTCCATTACTGTAACAGCAATAGTATGCAAGACAAATGTGTCAATAAAATCCATTTTCAAGTGATTCTCCATCTCTCAGAGCTAGAAAAAGCTAATTCAAATACAGCTCTGTTGCAAGTCACTGCTTGCCTAGGAGGAAAAATGCAAATACTTGAGAAATAGCCTCAAACTGCTACTGAGGAAGGAGATAAATCTAAACAAAACCAAATATTCCTCTCTTACCCTGTGAATTGAAATGCAACATCAACTCTCTTTCATGCTGCAGCAATACTTGGTAGATTAGACAGTCAAAACACGGTTTGATTATGTGCAAGTCAGAAACACGTGAAAATAATTTTATTCAAAACCTGAATGGGTCCTGCACAGTTTACCTCAGGTCTCAAGGACTCAATTCATTAGCACAATACCACTGAACTTGGTTATAATTCACTACTGCTACAAAACCCTTCCAAAAGTACAGATTTAGATTCATAGCTGGATTAGAAATGGGAGAAGCTGTTCTGCTTACCAAGATGAAATTCAGGAATTCATAGGACAAGAGATAAGAAATAGCATATTGAAACAGAAAATGGGACATTTGGACACCAAAATCTATCTTTTTTATTTTTTCAATTTCTTCCTCCATATAATTTATAATATAAAAGATAGGGTGTATGTGAATACATGCACAAGAGACAGACTCTTCATGACAATTGATCCACATAAGTAATATACCTAATTAAATTTCTGTGCTCTAATACAAAACATATGTCAAATACCAAATTCCTTAGAAAGACCTGAAAGGTGTTCTCTTTTGTAGGTTCTGATCAGGAATTTTCATCTCACTTATAATCTGGAGTACTCAGCATGGTTTAATGGTTGTCATTTGTAAAGGCAGAAAATAAGTCCATTCACAACTTTTAACAGGTAACACATCAAAAACTACCAGGACTACCAGCTACTTTTTAGCAAAATGGCTTTTTAGTGATATAAAAATAAAATTAGTAAATCATGAATAGAAAAATATGGAGAGGTAACAAAATTGATAAGCCTTGACTATAGATATGCTATTCTGAACTTTTGTTTTGTTCAGATGTTCCTGCCAACCTAATTTCTGGATAAATCACCTGTTACATTTAAGATAGTTATTGATAGCATACACATATGTATCTACATGTGTACATTTTTTAATGTAGGTTTATTTCAAAGGCCCTACTCAAACAGGAAAACTAGCTACAGACTTAGCCTGACTACACTATTCCTGGGCCAAAAGCACAAGACACCAAGAATTAGTTTGTTTTAAAAGCAGTTTTTCATGTATCCATCTCCATCTCTCTTCAGGGAAGCGGTGACATATGGCAGGGAAGGAAGATCCTGGTCCTGGGAGTTTCATTCATAAACTTTCACTGCTCCAGGCTCTAGATTAAATGAGCAGTTTGACAAATGCTCAGGAAGATGTGTCTAATAGGAATATGATTCAGCATTCCTTTCCCATGTGGGCAGAAGCCTTCATCTTCTGGAGTTCTTCAGAAAGAGAGAGAACAGCACTGCATTTGCTCTTCAAAACCTGAACACAGTTCCCATAAATAAGACCCAGCCACAGCAGACATATACGCAGGGAGGAATCATCAGCACGAGGATACAAAGATGAAGTGAAAGCTCAAGGGAGGGCTGAAAGATTTGTCATTGAAATATTTATTGGCAGATTAAGAATTCCTTTCTGCACTTCCTTGCACACTTTGTAAATTGCTTTTGTAAATAGTTTGCACTTTGTCAGAGTCCTGGGATTTCTGCAGCCTTGCTCCCTTCCTTCTGCATCAAAATTTAACCAGAGATGACTGGGGAGACAGTAACTAAGCCTGCTTGAGGCAGCCCAAGGTGACAGAGAGAGCACAGGAACACCAAGAGAAGCATTACTTTGTGCACAGAGCTCCCATTATTGACTAAAAGCCTTACAGGAGCTCCCAGATCCATCTCCTGAAAAACCTGAAAGTGATCCAGGCATACCACAACCATCTGGAGTGGCTTCTGATACAATTTTAGAATAAAATAGTCTCTTCATATTACAACTGCTGATGTGAGGATGGAGGAACCTTAATACAATTTCACCAAAAAAAAAGAACAAAACAAAACAAAAACCCCAAACACACTTGTTATTTTCTTCTGTGTTTTTGAGGCTGGAAATGTTTTAAAAGTGTATGTAAAAGGAATTCCAGTCCCAAATATAATGAAGCCCAACAAAAGTCAGAGAAAGCAAGAAGAGCACAGCTATAGGAAGTCACCAGGAAAAGAAAATGATTACTACTAACTATTACACTATAACTATATACTAACTACTACAATGGTTAAAATCAAATTCTGATGTAAACATCACAACAGTGACAATTGAACCCAGCGTCTGTGGGAATAACATTCCATGGCAGATGCCCCAAGAAAGTTTCTCCAAATACTGATCCCCATGGAGATCACCCAGACAGGAAGAGTGTGGCTGGAGATTTTTCTGTTTGGAGGGGGAGAGTATTAGAAAAGTGTGACAGTAACAAGCCTGTACATTTTTAGCACCTAATTAAAATGTATTTCAACAGCAGGTAAAAATTGCTAGCTACAAAATATCAGCTGATTTGTTATTAAATTTGAGTGCTGCTGACAGCTGCTTAGGGAGCTCAGGGCTGGAAAGGAAGTGTTAAGTTTTGAAAAGCAGAGGATGGGAGAACCTCTGTGGTAAAACACAAAATTTTCCTGACATTAATCATGGAATATTTTCTGATAGAGAAGTTGTAGAAAATGGATTTTATTGCCTCCTTGATTCTTTGATTTACTGAAAGATCTGATTTAAGGAATTTAGGGTTCACAGGAACACACACTGTACATGACCCAGACATGAAGTAAATGGAAGCTGCCCAGATACTCTGCACTGCTGACTCCACAACTGCTAATTAAGAGGAAAAGAAAGAGCATTTTGCAAATATTGGCCATTGGACTGGGAATCCACTTGTAACTAGGAGCTCTCATTCTCTTTCCATTTCCATCCTCCCAAGGCAGACTCAGCGACCTCGTGTGAGAGCAGCTCTCCAGCTGTTGGGAGAGATTTTGGCTTTGGCAAATTCACAGCTATTTTGACAAGCTGAGGACAAACCCTGCCAGATTTGGTGGCACTAAGGACCAGCACCACGTCCATATAAACCTCCAGCAACCAAAGAGAGAGTTGTTCTCTTACAGCATATGAGTCATTCCTTTCAGCCATACAATTTTAAAGCCCATTTTTACAAGTCCAGTTGGCATTTCTCGATTTTTTTTTTTTTTTTTTTAATTTGAAGAAAAATTTGCTTCTGGTGACAACAAAATATTGATATTCTGAACAAAGCTTTATGTCACTGTATTAACCTATTTTTCCTTTTGCCTTTGGAAAATCTGATTGAAATAACTTTTTTGGCTTTAGAGAAAAACAGGCATTAGGAACTCTAAAGAAAATCACACCCACCTAATATATTCAAGTATAGTGACTTTGAGGGCACCTGGCTTTTAAAAAAGCCTTCAGGGCAGCTACCACTACCTGCCACTGATACCCAGAACATGTTTGATCCCACACCAAAGTCAGGAACTTTAATAAACTCTTGCTAGAGTTCAGAGAGGCAGCTGCACAAGTTGATGTTCAGTAGTTATTCTGCTGTGAAGAGCTTTATTTGCTTGATTCTGCTCAGTCCTACAATAACCAATATTACAGAACAGCAATTCAGAAGTATTGCCCCTGCTGCTATATTTGCTCTCATGAGAAAACTTCTCCATCAGACTCTCCTTAATGAGAATTTCCTTAGGGTTATTATTTTCTTGCCCCAATTTGTTATGATTATCTAGGTTATTTCAATTTTTTTTCCTAGTGATACATAAATATTTATTAGTATTAAAAGAAATAAATTACAACACCTGCTTCAAAACATACTCTACCATTTCTTTGCAGAACCTGAACTAATATTTCGTATTAAACTGTATTTTGATTTTTCAGCTGTAGTGCTCATTAAGATGAGATTAGTAATTTTATGATCCTAGTAAATAAACTCATGGTAAAATAACATGAAGTAACACCCTAGCATTAAAGCACAATTACTTGAGAGAATCTTCAATGAAAAATATTCTGCATTTCACCTAAATACATGGCTTTATTATAGAGTGGCCCTGAACTCTTGCAGTGTCCTGTGATACAATGAAGAAGCTGCTCTGATGCCCCTGAGCAACTGAACAGTTAAGTTGAAAAGAGCTTAGTGATATCTTGTTCCACCAAGCCACTTTATTTCCATTTTACTAAATTATGTACTGGGAAGGAGTGAAAAAGATTGTACTTAAGTGTCAGGGAAAGGTTAATTCAACACTATAGGATACAGCTTAAGGACTTGCAGACTATTTATTCTAGAATAGAAAACTGAATTTCTAGATTGTCTATTCACATCCCAGGCAATGAAGAATTGTGTTTTGTATGGTAAGAAACAACAGACTTCCTAGGTGTTGTCAGCCCTGACCAAGAAGAGGCAACATTCAACATGTTTCTATTCACAATGTCAAATTAAACAGGTTAAAACAAGTGTCAGCTCTGCACAGAAACCTGAGCCAGCTCTTGCTGAACTGCTACCAATGCAGGCTGTGAGGTGTTCACACCGAGGGGAGCTTTGGCTGGGGAAGAAAATGGATACAATTAATTTTGTGCTAGAAAGAACCCAGTCATGCCATCTTACAAGTGAGACATTGGAAAAAAAAATAACATTAGAAAGAATAAGTATAAGGGCTATACAACTTGTCAAAAGTTTTAATATTATCCCTCAATATCATCTGAGATAACGAGACAAATTACTGAGGGATGCTGCTTAACTTGTCACCTCTCATTAACCTTTATCCTCCAACCCAGATGGATTTACAGATAATTTACAGCCATTTGTTGTCTTTCCCTTTCACCTTGAATTGCTCTCCCCATGTTCATGTGTCCCTCCCTTCACACACCCATAGAGGTCAGGTGATAAGATTTTCCTCATCAGAAACCTTCGTCCAACTCTACCTGACACCAAACACTAAAAATCACGTTTCAAAGCAGTCATTATCAAAATATAAATGAGCAGCAATCATTTTATTAGGTGGTGTGCCCTTTTTCTTTGATCAGATGTATTTTCATTATTACATCTGAAAAGATGCCAAACACAAGGTAAGCTTAAAGATAAAATAAATAGCTTTATGTAAACACATTATTTCTTATCTTGTAGTGTGAAGTATTAATTCTCAGGTTGAACATCTTTCGTTTTGGCAAGCTTGAACATCTATCCAGGCAGCCACTTGCTCTTTTCCAAGACTTAGGAACTATTACTTTTCACACCATTTTTACTTTCAATTCAGAAGTGTTAAATAGTGTCCATGACATTCAAGTACATTTTCTTTGTATCCAGCACAGGAAAGATTTTTAGTTAATCACCCCAGAAAAAAGATACTTAAAGTGAGAAAAAGAAACTTGGTGCTCTGCTCCTCTGGAGACTCTGACAGGGAGAGAGCCATGGAAATCAAGAGTGAAAACTGTCTGGACCTCAAGGACAGAGTTCAGCTAAGGACTGCCCTCGATCATGGCCACCAATTATTTGCTTTATACTCTATTCTTAGAAGTGCCACCAATTCAAAAAGTTTCACACTTGAAAATGGAATTAATAAGGAGCATTTTGCTTGGAGATTTTTATTTCTATTGAACCAGAAACTCATGAAACAATTTTAGATTGCCACCCATGCATCTCAGGATGATCAGCTCAAGGGTGCTACAAGGCTTTTGCCCTATTTTTCAGCCCCTTGTTTTGACATTTAAATTAGAACCCAGTAAATGTTACTTTTTTCATATTTAATGTTAATACAGGCAACACTGACTTATTTTACATCTTTATTGCTCTCTTTGTAATTCTAATATGTGAAATGAAAGTTTTAAACTCCTAATTATCAAAATGTGTGGAGGAAACACACCTGCTGTAGAAATAAAGCCCAACAATCCAAATTCATAGAATCAACACCATGGAACAGTACGAAAGCTAGAAACTGCTAACACTTATCAAACCATTTGGTTTGGGTTTTAAAAATAGTTTAATTTATTTTAATATTACAGCTGTGATTTTACATCAATCTCACCAGAAGAAAGCAGCAGGTCAAGTGCAGGAAAGATGGACTTGTTTATTTGCATTTTATGCCTTCTGGGACATGCAGCAAATCTGCATCCCCTCTCGGATATATATGAATCCAGAAATCTGACTTAACATTATGACAACAAATTTCAAAAATAATTACATAGCAGCTATTCAAGCAGCACCATCTAGCTGTCCAAAAATTAAAGCCTAAACTGTGGGTATGTAGTAAGCTCTGCATGGTAAAGAATATAAACAAGCATTTCTGATGGAGGCACATGCATTCTCAGGGTTCTTGGGTGGGGAGGCTGCAGCACACTATTTAATAGAGCCAGACAAAATGAACAAGATGCAATTCTGCAGGTGTCCTCGGGCCTGCCTGTAACCAGCACTGCCCAGAGTGACAGCTCCTCCATCTTCAGTGCCTTGCCCTCTAAACACCACACTTGCCATCCTCTCCTGGCAGAGGCTGGGAGTCACAGCCCCAGTGTCTTGGGAACCAACACAGACACACATCTTGGATTATCAACAATCAAAGCACAGACTTCTCAAAGCTCCTGTGAAGCACCAAGAGCATCAGTCAGATCTTGTTAGTACATAAGCAATGCTGCCTGATGAACACAGAACTGTCTTCAGCCACCACCATCATTATTAATTTCTAATGTCTATCAGTATCTATCTCAAAATACCACATATTGTAAGGGATTTACTAATGCTCAAAATAAGCAAATTTGAAGAGATATTAGCTGAGCAGAAAGCACAGACTTCTTATTTACAAGGGTGACTGGATTTTTAGAAGAGATTATATCAAACTTGTTTGTCAAAGTGCAATAAAGACCTACCCAGAAATAAATGACCTCAATAAACATAACTACAGCTAAGAAAATGAAGGATCCTGCAGAGTTTTGTGACTTTGCTCTTTTCAGCATTGCAGTCATGAGACAGTGTGAGTTTTGTCCCCTTTCCAAGGGAAAAAAAAAAAAAAAGTTGCTAGTCAGAATGAGAATAAGATGAGCACTTCCCCTCTATGCTGCATTGAGCAGCCTTAGTCAAGGGGACATTTCGTTTCGCTTTAATATTATTCTTTTTTAAAATGCATTACTTTTTAAAAATTAGGTTTACAAAGCTAATTTCACTATTAATATGTCATAAGGATACAGCACAAATAACACACTTAAAACACCTTTAACCATCCTGAAAAAAGCAAACAAGGAAAAAGGCTGGTTCACATCAAGCTCTGCTTTACTTTGTAATTATTTAAGATGACTATTAAGTTCACCTGGTTACACATTAATTTGTTCCAATAGAAGTTTTCTTCTATAAGTAGCCCATTCTACCTACATGATAACAAAAGAAACGGAATATCTAATATGCCAATGTGACCTTGAAACCTGGAAAGTAGAATACATTTGAATAATTTAATTATGAATAGCATCTGAAGTGATTATTACAAATCTTGCATCTTGAAAAAGCTGAAGAAATGTAAAAACTGATTACATTTTGGTACTTAAATCCTGCCTGCTTCCACATAATAGCCCATTGACTGCTGTTACACTTTTTGGGTTTTTTTTCAATTAAAAGGTATTACTCCAGAAATGTAAATATATGCACATAATATGCATACAGCTCATGCATACACTTCCATACTAATATACATATCTTTCTGTGTTCAGACACCAAAATTTCACTTCCATTTTTCACTCCAAATTACTGAATTATAGTAATACATTTGGTCTGATCTATTATTTTCAAACTCTGAGGATTAAAAAATCCTTGAAAATAAATTCCAGCTAAAGCTATCATGATGTTTCTGCTCACCACAGAAGGAAGTAGCCACTACAGGAAAAAATAACTGTAGATTCTCTTTGTAAAAAAGTATAAGAAATAGGGATTTTTACATTAAATAGCCCATTGGACACGATCACTCTTAAGATGGTTCGTTTTCTCCAGGAGCATTTCCTGCCTACGAGCTTTCTGGCAAGGCTTTAGAACCCTGTGAATTTTCAGCACCAGGCCCTAAAATACCCCAAAAGGCAGCTCATGCCCCTGAGCACCTGCCCTCATCACCTGCACCTTCCTAAAGCCCCTCCTAAACCACACAGAGGACAGAGAAGCCCAGGCTGGAAGGGATTTCTGGGAGCCATCAAGTCCAGCTCCCTCCTCAAACCAGGTCCAATGAGATCTGACTGTCCAGAATGCTCTAAGTATCTCACAGAACTGCAAGTTCCACTGGCTTTTTTTCTTTATCTATTTTTTTATGGTTTCAACTTGTATGAGGGACTGGACTGAACAGCAAATAATGTATAAAGATGAATAATACAGGCAGACAGTTTTTTAGGAATATAAAAAGAACACAGTATAGTCTTGCTTGGTTTTCTTTTCCTTCTTTATGAAGTGAAAAGCACCATTTCAACTGCAATGACCAAAAAAAAAAAAAAGTGTGATTGATCACCATTATCAGAAGCTGCTGAATGATTACTTTTTCTAGTAGCTAGGAGAAGAGTAGCTAGGAGTGCAATGAGGTGATGCCATGGACAAAAAGATGACAAAACTTGCTTCTAAGTTTGATAAAAAGCAAAAACAATCAGCTAGAAAACCAGGAAACCAGAGAATGGTAATTCTGCGCTGCATGTTTCTCCTGCATATTTAATATTACAACTGAATTTTCACATCAGTGGGATGACTCCCCATGTAAAAGTCCTGTTCCTGCCAGAGGAGAGTGTTCATTGCCAGCCCTGAAAGCAAGGGATAAACCCTTGAGTGAGCTGCAGTGTGAGCCCTGATGTGTTGACACAACACAGGTACAGATGCTGTGAAGGGGACCTGATGTCTTGGGGCACGTGGGAACTTATGAAATTACAGATAATTAACAGTTTAATATGCAAAATAAAACATTCAGTTATCTGTCCCTGAAATGATGCAAAACTGAAGTATTCTCCAAAGAGAAGGTGTGTTTTGAGCACATTCCTTTTAATATATAGGTACATTCTCAGCTTCTGGGTCTCTTATTTTGACATCATTTGTTTTTCAAACTTGTCAGAAATTAAGTCCATGTTTTTGTAAAAAAATCAAAAAAATCCCAAGCAAACCAAGAGTTATTTTTCATATTAATGTTTTGTTTCTTACACTATGAGTTCACACAAATATTTTTATGGATACCATCTCAAAACTGTACAATGTTTAGTAACAGCTTCATTGACAGATAAAATATCTGCTTCAACTGCCACAAACTGAGAAGTGGCAAGCAGCACAAATAACCTTATTTCTTTCTGGAAGATTGCTCTTTACACTAAGTAGTTCCTATTTCCTCCATTCCCCCATCACGTGAATGTTAGCTCCAGAAGGGAAGTATCAATAAAATAATATCAGTTTTCAGAGCTGACCTCCCAATGAGTCTGTGACTTCAGCAGGTTCACTGAAAAGGGCTCCAAAGACCCAGCAACTAATAAAGAGGAGGTCAGCGTCATCATTACCTCATACTCAGCATCTTGTGAGGCAGCTGCTCACACAGGCAGCCAGCAAGGAGCAGGGTGATGTGGCTGAGCCCCGAGGGCAGGGCTGATCCAGGCGCTCTTCCATCGATCCAGACTGAACTTACCACTGATCTATGCCAGTTTTTATCTAATTTAGGATGAATCATTTTGCTCTGAACAGCTTACTCTTACTCAGGATATTTCACTTGGCACATACAGGCACACCTTCATGCCAGTGGAAATGATTTGAGCATATTCATTAACATAGGATACAATTTTATCCCCAAAAAAATCAATTTGCAGTAAGGTGACATAACCCTCCTGACCTCAATAGTAGTTTGCTGGGGCAACAACCAATTTTGAATGAGCAAAGGCTCCAGGAAATGTCTCCAGTTTGGCCAAATCGATGTGTTTTCATACATAGCCAAAGGAGAAAAATGAATAAAACCCAATGGTCAGGCCTCTTTTGTTCCTGGCTGGCACACACAGGTGAGCAGCCTTTCCAAAGGTGATTTTCCTTATCCTAGAGGAGCTTCCAAACTGTCTCAGCTGTCTTGATGTTTCTAATACAAGATCCTGGCTGCAGCCAGGGAATGCACTTGGGAGAAAAAGCCAAGTGAATCATTCAGGTTCAGCCACTGCAACACATCTTTTTATTTGTCCCTACCCAGCTGTTGATGTGGATGTGACTCTTCCCCTGGAATTCATCTTGTTTACTACTTACAGAGATGCTGTCCCAGGACAATTTGAGACAAAACTGAATGACCCCTCATCAGTGAGCAACAGGGAAGCTTTGTGAGACAAAGTGTGCAATAACTATTTCTGAGTAACTGCCCCAGAATTTCCCAGCACTGTCAGGCACATTGCAGTGACTGGGGAAGGGGTACAGTCTCCTCTGTAAAACTCCCCAGGCTGAGAGCAGTCATAAGTTTTAATGGACAACAAATCTATTACAGCTTGAGCAAAATATACAGATTATGCTACAATATTTTACCCTTCACCTTGCAGACTATCTCAATTAAAAAAAAAAAAAAACAAATAAACAAACAAAAACATTAAATAATCAAGGTCCCTGAAAAATATTGCTTAAAAAAAAAAAATCCAACACCATGGTGATCTGTTGTTTCCTCAACAAAAGAAACCAAATAAATCAAAACCATCTGGTGCCTTTGGTCTTACACTGCAAAAAATGATGGGTTTTCACTTCTGTGGAATATTCCACAGGAAGGTAAATTGTCCTTCCCACTCATTTATTTAGGCACTCAGCCAGTTCCAGGCTATCAGGCACACAGCCTACACAGATTATGAATTTACGAACAAACACCATCTCCTTTCTTTCTATGTAAATACAGATTTATTGCTTTTATGCATTGGCTGCAGACTTTTAAGCTACTGTCAGTTTTAATTTATGAAAGACAAACAAACATACTCTGTGGGTTCATTTGCCTGTGTCACTGCCTACCAATCACTCCTGAGGGGCTCACCTTTGCCATTCACAGCAGAAAGTCTATAGATATAAAGTTTTGCAGCAATGCTTGGAAATGCCATTCATTTTTAAGACTGATATAAGCAAGGCAAATAGTACTTAAAGCCATTGATTGAAAGAATTCTCATTTCAAGCTGAACCAGTGCACTGTAAAAACCTGACATATAAACTCTTTAGCAATTTCAGTAGAAGACAGACTTTTATGTCAGGAGTTAAGACATCTGATATGACAAAAAAAAAAAAAAAGGCAGCAAAGTAAATCCTATCCTAAGTTGCAGAACAAAAACTTAGCTTTCAAAATGGGATGAAAACACAGCAATTTGTGGCATAAAAGGATAAAAATACTTAAAAGGGTGATCTCTTCAGAATTATGGATGCATTTGCAAGCAGGTAAGAAGTAAGATGAGAGTAATCATATACCTGACATTCAGTTCAGTGAATCATAAGGAAGCAATCTAGTTATGCTGGTGCACTGAAGAACAATGGCTTAGTTTATTGACTTGCTAAAAAAAAAAAATGTAAGTTAATTCAACATACTACGTACTTTCTATTAGCAAATAACACTTCCTGTGTACGCAAAGATTTTTTCTTTTTTCCAGATCATAAATCCTGATTTATATAGATTATAAAATGTCTTTCATTTCTCTCCATGCCAGCTGTCTAAAACACATCAATATGAATACTGCTAGTCGTGTATGCAGTTAAATAAAACACCATATTTGGCCAAATGGCCTAATGTCTTGCAGCTACATCAGTGCAGATATTATCACTGGCACTTAATGGCTGTTGATTAACATAATGAAAGTAGGATATTAAATTGAAACAGTGTGCTGGGTTCCAGGAGGTCATGCAAAAACAGCTGGTGAGGTTATGGTTTGGTTCCTTTGCATTATGATCAGCACTTCATCTATGATAACAGCACAACACATTAATATACACATTTCTTTGTGCCATCTTGAAGATCTATATCCTTTAAGCATGTTTACAGTGACAGAATCAGCAGCTCCCCCTTTCCCTTGCCTGCATTATTTAGGCATCACACTGCTCCAATATGTGTTATTGTTAGACCAGGGATGTCTAAGAAGTTCATAGACGAGCAGGAGGATGTTTGTCCAAATCAAGACTCAAAGGAACCTGAGTGAAGCTACTGCCCCAGAGTCTAAATCCTGTGTTCACTCCCCTGCTTTGGGCTGTGCCCTGAAGGCCACCACAAACACACAGCTTGTGCCAGCTCCTCCTCTCCTCCAAAGCACCCAGGCTCCTCAGGAACACCACGGCTGCAGGCTGTGATTCCAAGTGTCCCTGCAGTGAACTTGCCTGCTCAGACCCAATCAGCAACTGATTACTGGGACTCTGCCAGGGGCCAAAAAGCTCCTGCTCAGGAACTGAACAGTGCTACCGTTCATAACCTCCATGTCAGGAACTCTGTGGCTGTAATATGCTGCTGGGCTATAGAGCTAAAAGCAGGACAAGCCTACAGTTCCAGTCAGAGATTAACAGGATTCAAGAGTTTGAATTCTTTACAATACACAACATTTGCTTTCCAAGTCACCCCGCAGTCTGTAACTTCTAAACTGAATTTAAAAACTTTTAAAAATCCTCAGAGCTATAGCGCAGGCACACAGAATTCCCACGTTAAATTATTTCATTCATACAAAGTTTCTAAATGAAACATGTTCTCCCAGCCAGATGGCTTCCACACAACTGTTAATTAAACCTCAGCCAGCACACAGGGGTAACAAGAAGGATCTCCCCTCCTCTGTTTCCCCAGCTTCTCCTGAGCCTGCCCATCCTGCACTGCACCAGGAACTCCATCAGGGAGTCACACAGGGAAGCTCAGGATCTGCTGTGACCCAGCATGCTCACCTGGAACAGGAACACTCCTGCCTGGCTAAATTTGAGACAAAGCAGTAAAGTAGAACACGTACAGTGAGCCAAGAGCAGTGGAAAGTTACCAGGAGAAGAGTAAGAATGTAAATGGGGCTGAGAGGTCAGCAAGCAGAGAGGTTCAATTAAGACCTGGTCAAGCACAGTTGGAGACCTCAGGGTCGGGGTTTCTCCTTGGAAGCTGTCCCCAGGCTACATCACCTGTCTGCTGCCTTAAAACAGAAATACAAGCTCCCTGTACTCTTGACAGCATCTCATTACTTAAACATAAACTCAGTCTTACTCATATGGGAAATAACAATGCAAAATTAAAGATCCTGGCAACACTGCTGATGAACTCTGCACGGAACTTGGGGAGGTGCCGATTTCCACATGGAAGTATTTGGCACCTGAAGCCAGTTTGCATATCCATGGTCAAAAACCAGAGCTTCAATTGCAACTGACAGTTGCATATCTGTGGCCAAGTTCTTTTAGCAAGCAGATATAGTAGTTTCCTAATCAGAGATTTTTTTTTCCCCCCTATCACAACTCAGTGTTTATATATCAAACAGCTGTATGCAGTACACAGGGGTATGCCATAAAAGAGGGAAACAACAGTGACTGCTCCTCTGAATACCAGGTACTTGGTCAGCTACATTTCTTATCTTAAGGACTTGTACAGATTTCCAGGAGAGGTTTTGGTATCCAAGACATCCTTAGACAGATCACCTGGAACCCAACCACATTTTGCCAAGCACTTCTTTTGGACACTAACATCACCTGACACATCCAAACTGTGTAACAGTGGTATGTGAAAGCTGAACTCAAAGAAACCTAAGCAATGCTATAAATCACTTGGCATGCCTACAAAAATACTCTCTTGAAAAAAGACAGCACCATAGATGCAGGAGCAAAGGAAAAATGCACTGATTGATATCACTAAAAACAATTGGTTGCGTTTGCACCTATTTTTTTAATCCTTGCTTTTACCATAGATCATTCATCTCTCACACATTTCAAAGCATCACTCACTATTGTACAAGCTTCCAGAGAAATCAAGGAACTAATCAAAGCAGATTAAATAGAGTTGCTTAAAATTGCTCTACATTTTAAATTAAGCAACAGTTATAGTGTAGTTTTTCAAGATGTCAAACTGCGAAAAGAAACTGAACAAGACACAACCACCCTAATATAATTCCTCTCATTTAAGAAAGTAATTTTCTTGGCATGTGTGTGTTATCTCCCCCTCCTCCCCTCCCTGGATAATTATCTCACATTCTTTTGCTGGGGCTGTCACTAAAAATGATTTTTAAAAACCTATTAGAACAGTTTCAATGCAGTCAAAGAGCTCATGCCCAGTTTAAACAGAAAGTCATATATCACTAACCAGTCTTATTGAAATTAGTGACCACAGCACTGATCACTTCATTCTGGCAGCCTGGCTCAAATGGGTGGGAGCCACAGGACCAGAAAGGGACTTCGTTTTGCTCATTTTTTTTTTTCCTCTTGCCAAGATGGTGAATCATGACTCGGATTATAATGAAAATACATCCAGATCATATAATTTAAGGGATTTCATCTCAGGTTTCTAGTGATATTTAATAGTCTCCCTCTGCCTTGCTCTCTCAAAAGATTAGAACAAAGTGTGTTTCTTTATGGCAATTATCACCTCAGCATAGCCAAGCCAAAGTACTAGAAGCAGCTTGACTGTTTTCTGGCATAACTAAAATTGAATTCATGAAGGGAAAACCTAATAGAACAACAAACCCCTTCAACGAGCAGAACTGCAGTGCTTATGACTGCTGAAATATATGCTGAAATATATGTTGAAATATGACTTCATTCTACAATTACTTAACAAGACAGCCAATTGAAGTAACTCCATAAGCCAGCTTTCAGTGGACTACTTGCAAGTGAAATTACTTACAAATGTATAATTGCAAACTAAAT
Organism: Sitta carolinensis; assembly: GCA_032173965.1. NCBI lineage: Eukaryota > Metazoa > Chordata > Aves > Passeriformes > Sittidae > Sitta > Sitta carolinensis. Next base: position 6,355,679 of record CM063294.1, on the reverse strand, counting down.
TACTGTATGATTTTAAACCACTTAGTTTTTTACTTACATGACTGCTAGGTGAAGATTTCAGTATTGTGTCTGAAAGCAGCAAAGTACTGATTTTACTGGATTTCTTAACGTTGGTATATTTATGTAGGAGTGTGTATATGTATTAACTCACATCCTTCATATATATACAGCTCCATCTTGTCCCTGAAAATTTAGGAAAAGAAAACTCACTCAAGTGAAATGTTATTCAATGTTCACAAGCTCACAGATTAATTGTATTTACAAGAGAATGTAAATGGATCTGAAAAAGCACACCAAAGTCCGTTGTCCTCTTTCAGACCTTTTACTTTTTTATACAACACTGTGTACTTCATATTCCCATATAGTTCTGATTTTCCTTGTGTGACAAGTTTTTTAAAAAGCACTATCACCAGCAAAGCTGCAGGTCAAGAGATGGAACAGATGTCCTCTTGTGGTACTTCACAGAAATCCTTTAGTCCGTGCCTCTAGAATATATGAAAGGGACACATTGCTACTTGAGCAGTTGATGCCCACAGAGAATAAAAACATTGAAAATGTATTTCAGGTTCTGCTGTGGATTCTCAGAATTCAGGCTAAGCAGCACTCAGTCTCCCACAGAACAGTTTATTTATATGTGTATACTGAGATGCTCTGAGCTGCAAAAGTTAAATTGTCTTCCTGTGTGTACCTCAGAAACTGTAGCTGGTGGAACAGAGCAAGCACATCTTTGATTCCACACAACTCAATCTATTAGTAAGCCAATACAAAAAAATAAATGGAAAAAAAACTTAAGAAACACACCTGTACAATCTCCAGAATATGCATTAAAGAAATAACAAACTGTGTCTTTGACTCAGAAAACAAATAGATTTTTGAACAATAAGGGGTTTAATTGGAGGAAACATTTCATTTCCTCAACAAAGGAAGGAATTCATGGGAGATATCTAAGCAAGGCCTCGGCAGCTGAATCAGAAAGGGTTTCATCATCTGCATTTCACATCTTGTCAGACTTGTATTTTACGTATTTAAGCCCTGCACCTGCAACAGTCTTACAATCAGTGGACTGATTAGTCCAGCTGTATTTATATTTCATGTAAAGTTCATTTTACTTCTCATTCCTTCTTTACATTCCAGTCTTGACAGTAAATTTACTTTGTGGAATATGACTGGGATTGGATTTGAGGCCTTCTGTTAAAATTAAACTACTAAAAAAAAGACATTCAGAGAAAGCTGAATTTGGAAATGAGGCATGCCAAGAACTGCCCTTGGGAATCTGCCCCTTGCAAGGATGATGATGAAGAAATTGGCTAATCTAAGAAGAAGGATGGGGTGCAGGAGACAGAAGAAAGCAGAGTTAAGGAAATGTTCAAGTCCGCATCAGGAATAATTTTCACATTTTTAAATTCCCAGGAGAAACAAATCCATGTTGGAATGCTTGGTCATTATTCTACTACATGAGAAAAATATTTTTGAACTGTGTAGCTCTGGTCTTTACTAAGGTACTCAATTGGTTTAAAAAAAAAATAAAATTCTAATGGCAACCACTTGCTATCTCCAAGACCAACAGAGATGTGTCAATGGGGTGCAATTCCCTGCAGGTCCTCTTGCGTCTCCTGGTCACCTAATTTTTTGGTAAAGCTCTTCTTTCTCTCCTTGGTGAATAGTGCAAGGCTTTGGCCAAAACACTGCACGGTATTTTTGCATATTTGTACTGAAAACATAATTAAATCTTTTAGTGCATAATTCTTTATCCTCATAAGTCAATAGCATCAACAACAAGGATCTGGACAAGGTTTCTGCCTTCAGCTATATGCTCTGCTTAAATTAATCATCCCTGTTAATTTTCATACAAAAACTAACACTGCAATAATTTTTAACTGGCTAGAATTGTTCATGAAAAAAAAGTAAATATTAGGAACTGGAAGAGCTAATTTATTTCTTCAAGTGCCCCTAAAAGCAAATACTTGAGGCCAATGTTCAACAGAAAAAAAAAAAAGAACAGAAACTTTTTCAATGTCGTAATTGTACTCAGCCTATTTTTCCTCTTTATTTCCTGCTTGTCTCTTGCCTTCACAACTCATCTCTTCTGTAATTTGTCACAACTACTTCCAACAATTGTTAGTGATATTAAAAATGAAAAATAGCAAAATAATAAATTTCTGGCACATCCCACTCTCCCCTGAAGAGGAGAGAACAAACACATTTAATATTAATATAAGCTAATTTCAGACTAAACAAAAAGCAGCACAACGCCCATTCCTTGTCTACCTAAAGCAGAGTCTGTCATGCGACAGCAAAATGATAAACCTGAGAATCAAATTTGTTGTGATACAATTTCAGTTCCAGTGTTGATTGGAGAAGACAGATCACAAACCTGAAGAAAACTTCTATTTAAAGAAAACTGAGTAAGACACCACCAACCACTAAAAATGGAAAAAATAAATCTGTCCAGATACCAGTGCACTGGCAAATCAAAGTGAATGACTTTTTTAGCACAATTATTATTAAAAACTTGCTGCATGTGGAAATCATTAGATCCTTTGGAGAGCTGGTCTGTGGCACAGGAACCTGTGATAAGCCCAGCAGGGCTATCTGAGTCCCCAGTGACTACAGCTCTCCCTGAGCAACAGAGGCCACCAGAGCCTCTACCCAGAGCTCTCAGTTCTGCTCAGGGTTCCTGTGTGACTTCAGAAGCCTCATCAAGACACAGGCTGAAGCACTTGGGCCATCTCCCCGAGTGTCTTTGGGGCCCCACAACACCCTCCCCCAGCTGCCAGCCTGTATCCAGAGCCATTTACCTGCAGAGGGCTGCTCCCAGGGCTGGGATGACCATCTGCACCTGTGCACACCCTCTGGAGCAGGCAAGACACCAACCCATGGCACGTGTCCCTGCTGGTAAAACCCTGCTCTCAGGCTCCTCCTTCCCTAGGTCAATGAACACCAGAGCTGAGTCTTGGCCATACAGAACAGCTGCAATGACCAACAGGCTGCAAGGGAGGGAATGCCCTTATTCTAACACACCAACACAGGGAGCAAAAAGAGAAGAACACTGCTTGCAAGTCAAGTCTAAACCAGATTTCACTCCAACACAGTCATCTGTCACATCAGGCTGCTGGTGAGGACAGATTTTCCTGGAAAGACAAGTCACAGAACTTCTGAAGTCAAGCCAATGATACAGCACATACCTCAACTGCCTCCCTCTCTCTGGCAGTTCTTCAAAAACACAACCAGGCTTCTAAAAGTTCCACTTGGACAGTTTGCTCTGCCAGAGCTCCTCCAACGGCTTCCATTCAAATATTTCAAAAAAGGGGATAATGTGCCCTCAAGTGTCTCTATCCAACCATAATCATGGGGCATGAGTCAGCACTCAAACAGCTTGAAAATGCATTTCTTGAAAAGATACAACTTAGTACCAACACATATTTCTCAAGTTGCAGCTTTTAATTCAAGTTATGCGCCTACAGTGAGATATGTACCTAGTATTTATTTTCTCCCCTGTAATTCAGCATTAATTCACGCACAGAATTGTTCAGGGACAGCTACTTCAGGCAAAGTCACTCCACAGAAACCAAGATCTGTGGAGACTAAATTTATTTTTTGACAAAATTATTCAAAATGCAAGATTAAACATTTACCAAGAACACATCAAGCAAGATACTTTGGTACTGTCTCTTCTCAAAGCATACATCTGGTGTCAGAGTAGTAGCATTACCTGAGTGCTCTTCAGAGATCTGCACTTCCTACTTCTGTCTAAATAACTCCTTGTCTTATTCAAAGCTACTGAATCAAGGGAAAAATCTTCAGGTTCCTGCCCAGGGAGGTTTTCAATCAAGATCTACTTGAGGAAATTCACTCTGTTCTGCTGCTCTCCAAGGAATCTGCACAACAAAACCCCATTAACTGCTCACAGGTACTAAAACTCACTTAGCAGTCCTCTGCTGTTAGTAGCTACAGTCTGCTTAAGCCAATCTCTAATTTCATTTTTAAATAGTACTTCAGTAGGTGCAAAGTTTTCATCAACTGTGCATTTTGGTCCCCCAAAGTCCTTATGATCCCAACCGTCAGCACACGCTTTTATGAGTTAAGTTTCCCATCCTTAAGAAGACAAGTGAAACTAAATCCTGGGATGATACAAGACACTTCCTAGCAGAAATGCAGCGTGACAACTGCAGTGCAGTCCATCTGTGGGCTGAGCAGGGGAATGCCTGCCAGCACCAGTAAGGGTGGCACTGCCTCTTCACAGCTTAGCTAGACAGAACAATCCTTTTCCAGCCCCAGAATCAAGGACATGGCTGCAGCTTTGGGCCCAAAAAACTGCAAACAGCGAATTGCAGAGAGCAATCTGGGAGGGGGGGACTGCAAAGCCTGGAGCTGTAATTGGACAATTGACCCCAGTATGGACCAAAACTTATAAAAGTACAAAATCTCATGACTCAGGGCCCATCTTTGGTGGACCCATGACCAGGCTCTTGCACTGCCCAAGATCTATCCTTTGGAGGCCTTTTTAAAACCCCCTAAATATTCCTTTAACTCTGTCCGTCCTCTGTTCCAGGGAGCCTCGCCAGGCACGCCCTCCCCAGCAGCACTGTGTGCTGTGCACAGCATGCTCCTGCCTCCTCCCAGGCTCCACAGGACACCTGCAGCTCAGGGACAGTCCCAGGGCAGCTCTGCACCTCAGCAGATCACAGATGGCTGCTGGGCCAAGCCTGGCAGAGTGACCTGCCAGCACAAGGCACGCTGCGTGCCAGGCACAGCACCGGGGTCTCCGGGGATGAAGACGTCAGCCACAATAAAACACTGCTCAGGGCAGGGGAAACCACACTTGGCAAGCCCACCTTTCTGCCCCCTGGCTCAAGGACTGACCCATCAGCTGTGTTTGGCTGTGTCAGGGGCAACTCTGGGGGAAAGGACCATCCTTGGTGGGGAATAACACCAAGGAAGGCTAAGGAAGAGCCAGGCTGAGGGCAGAGTTCCCAGGCAGGCTTTGGTACTCTGTGCCTCTGGTTTAGGTGACCAAACCCTGCATGAGAGGACAGTCTGCAGAATTGCTGTTTGTACATGGACTCTGCAGATAGTATTTTAGAACACTGGTAGGAAACAAGCCAACAAATACTGCAAGAAAAGAGATGCACAACCCTGGAAAAAGATGCTTGAAATCATGCCAGAAGGAAACATAGCTGAAGTTTCAAAGGTTTGCATTTGGGGACAGAGAAGATGCTTGTTTGGATATATCATCAAATTTATAGAAAATTTAAAAAAAAAAAAAAAAAAAAAAAAAAAAAAAGTCCAGAAGTTTGAAACACAAGGTACTTGTGGAAAGCAAAAAAGGGTTTGAGGAGGACAGTTTTGTTGGCCTGGGGGTTTGGAGGATTTGGCTTGTCTAGTTTTATTGTTGTTTGGTTGGGGTTTTTAAAATTGTATTTCTTATCTTTAAAATTGTATTTCTTAGTTATTGTGAGGGGTTTTTTAACACAGAACTACAAGGCTTTCTATAATACATTAACAATCTAAAACCTACTTATCATTGATTTTTTTTAAATTATGTTATCAAAAATTAGAAAACTTTGTTTTCTGACTTGTGTTAAATGATTACACTAGTACTCCTCAAGCTATTTCCAATATTTAAATTTAATATAATAAAGACTAATTTAAAGGAACACTCAATGTGTTCTCGATTTACAAGTATTCACATTTAGTGGCTGGCAGTGGGTAAGATAACTGACCAGTCAGAGGAAATTAGATTGCCTTCACTGCTTCACCCTGGATTTTGCCCATGTCCAGCAGAAGGCTCCTGCCTGCTCTGGTGTGACCCCAGGGAGGTTCCTCCTGCCAAGGGAGCAGCACCACTGCCTGCACAAGCAGTTATTTTTACAGCACAGCCCCAGGACAGTTGCACTGGCACAATGAACAGGCAAATGAGGACAAGTAGTCCAGGCAAGGAAAAAATTTCTTCACTGAGCACTGTACCCAAGCTGCATTTCCTCAAGTGGCACCCACAAGCTGCAACGATACTGGCAGCTTAAGGGTTGTGCTGAATTGAAAGGGACAGCCCTGTCACATCCCAGTCCTTGGACAGTCTGTCTCCCCTGCCTCATGCCAGCTCTCACATTCCCCAGGCCAGGGAGCTTAAGCAGCCAAAATAAGCCAAGCCAAAACAGAGAATTAAACTCACTCATTTTCAAAACCTCACTTATGTCACACAAGCTCTTGTCTCAACACAATAGGAGGGATGGAAACAAACATCTGAGGCAGAGTTATCTTCTTCTCCACTCTACAGATGTGCCAGCACTGCCACCATGCTCCTGCTCTGCCCTTGTGTTCATGCTTTCACTACAGGCACAGGTGAGAGGGCAAGGTGGGTCTATTTGCTCCCCTCCACAACACAACAGCTGGTGAAACAAATCCTTCCCTTCAAACCTGGAATACTCAACTCTAAACACCAACTCAATCAGAGGGCAGCTCCACTCAACTCCATCAATAAGGATCACCAAGCAGCCCTCTCCACAGAGCACTCGTGTAACTGAAGTACTAACAGCTAAAAAATACAGGGCCCTAACTCATCTGGGCACTCCAGCATGGGCCTAAGCTGGCATCATTTCTCTGAACACGGAAGATAAGACACAGTAAAAAAAGGAAAGGCTTCACAGTTATTTCATACATGCCATAAATCCCAAGTAAGGTATAGTCATTGTCAGGTTCAGCTGACCAGCCAATGACATTCATTTTTTTCTCAATTGACTTCTTCAGGGATTATACATACCCTTTACCATAAGCCTATGCTTCATCAGTACCTAAATAAAAGAGGCTTATGTACATAAAATTTACTCTGCAGTGGCTGACCCCCAACCAAAAAAGGCTTCCTACAGCAAGCTGAACCAAGTTAAACCTTGGAAACTCTCCTTTTCCCTTATAAATGTTAGTTACAGGAATTTAGGTCTACTGAAACAGACCATTATGTAATTCTCCTAATCCTGCAGTGTCTTAAAATATCTTGCTGTACTATCACACCGAGTGCAGGCACACAATGGGCATCAGATGTTTGTCCTGTGAATAAAATTGGAATAGAAAAACATTCTTGTATTATCAACTTCAATGTTTTATAATGTCTCTTGTCTTGAGACAAGCTGTTATTTTTTTCTGCACTATAGAAAAATAAACGGATCTGTTACTTGTTTGAATTTTCTTTTTGCTTTTAAATATTATAAACTAGAAAATGTACACATTTCCAAGGACATATATTCTCTAGTTATATGACATACATGTCTACACAAGCTTGCCTGAGTAACTACAAGGTTCAGGTGAGGACTACTGAAAAAATGCACCATAAGTTTTGGTCACCTTCTATTTAATTACCACAGGCTCTCCTGCAGCTTAGGAGCTTTCTGCATTTAAACAAAAACCATTTGTGATCCTTATCAAACATAGCCATATGGGGAGGCTGCTTGCAAATCATTGTTTTTTTCAAAGGAGTAGGCAAGCTTTGCTGGCCTTAGTTGAATATGCATCCCATCACAATTCCTTGCATTGCTCTAATACCACATTAAGATTACATTGCAATTCTTATTCAGAATTGTTATCAAGATCATAAATACACAATATGCATATAGAAGAGCACTTCAAACAACAAAAGCTGCTTTATGCACAGAGTAACTACAGGGTTTAACTAGGAAGACAGCAGGGTTGGGTTTGTCCAGTCAGGTATTTCTCAGTCCCTCTCTCTTATTTTGCAGTCAGTGCTGGTGACTCCTGCAGCTCCAGAGTGGCTCCATGTCAGAGTGACCTTGGCAGTGGCCAAGGAGCTCCTGACCCCAGTGGGGAGCTCTGAATACTAATAAATCCTGAAAGGAGCAGAAATGGCAACATCAGAGGGAGAGGGGAGCAGTGTCTCACTCGCAGCAGTGCTCATGAGCAAGCACAGACCTGCACACACTGGCTGGAGCAGAGCCCCCTCCACACTGCCTGGGGCTGGCTGGCTGCTGTCACCTGGGAAACTGGGAAGCTGCTTCACTGGAGAACCTCAACACAGATGGGAGAAGCAGAAATACAGTCCTTGTTCCTCTGTAAAATTAGGAAAAAGTGGAGTCTGCTCTTACTGTGAGCAGCAGTCACTCTGGAGTCACCCTGGCACACAGGAGTCACCAGAGAAGCCACAGGCTCTTCTGGATCACTGTGGGGTCAACATGTTCCACACACCTCTAAGGGGTTGAATCCTACAGCAAACATCTGCTTTACCTTCTGCAAAAGCAATTGGAAGAAATGTGACTATTGTTATGATTTTCAGCATTCTTGCTGTTTTATATTCTGAAGAGATGGTATAATGGTTATTTTCAACAAAGTTCAGGAACTAAACAAGACCAGGTCCTTCAAGGTGAGGCCTGCTGCACCAGGCAAACCCAAATGCTCCATCAGCCACAGAAGACAGCATGAGATTTTACAGGCAGTGAATGATTCAATTCTTTCATTTTAGCTTCCATATTAAGATTTCACCTCTTTAGAATTTATTTCTCTCAGAAATCTAATTTATTTTAGATTAATAGAATTGTTAGTTGCTCATGTATTTTACCAGCAGAACAAAGACCATTTACTTTTGTCTACCTGAGAACTCCAACTGAAAACTCAAAACATATTTACCATTGTAGACTACTCATTTAATTTCCATTGGAACCACAATGCAGACAATTCTTTTTTTTTCCTTTGGAGCTCAACTGTTGTGATTTAAGTTTTTATACATGTTGAGACACCTCAAAACTTAACTACTGAAATTTATCATTAATTAACTAGGAATGTTCTCAGCAACAAATCCTATGTAGCAGCAACATCAAAAACAAAATTCCAAGGCCAGGAGATGATACTAAATTTAAGGGAGATAAAATAATGACTGACAACACAAGCAGCTTTAAACTACTTCAATCATTTAAATGATTCCTCCAACAGATGGCAAAAGCACTTCTGAGCACACGTTTACAAAATAATTGGTCTGGAAGCAAGCAAGTAAGACAAGAAAAGTGTACTCTAAATGGCACAATTATTCAGCACAGGGATTAGAAAAAGGATTTGGGGGCTTAGCAAGGGAAAGCAATCACTGAAGCCATTGGCACAAAGGCAGACAGTAAGACAAAGCATTCATTAGCAGTATCAGCCACCAGGCAGGCTATCCTACCAGCACACAGACTCGAGGGGCTCTCCAGCTGGCACCTACCATTCCCTGGTCTGCACGAAACAAAACAGATGTTTGTGTAACTGAGTTACATTTTCTACCTTCTTTCTGCCCTAAGATAAACAAGCTTTTTGATTTCCACCCCAGATCTCACCAGCACATTATTTTCTGGTGAGTATGTGAGCCATGAACCTGTCTCCTTTGGTCAGTTTGCAGTCACACAAGTGCCAGGGCTACCACAAAGCACATGATGCTGTTGCAAAGTTGAAAAAGAGTGATTAGGGCCAAGGAAGACTGTTAGCATCACTCACAGCTTCACATTGCTTTTGTTCAATGTTGATTTCAGTTTCACAGCACTTCTTAACAGGGAGCTTCTACTAAAAGTAGTATTTTCCATTATACAGCCCGGCACTTTTCTCTCCTGAATGTGATTTAAAGCTTTGACACGAAATGAATGTCAATATAGATACACAGCATTAGAACATGACAATTTGAATTACTAATCTGAAAGACTTCTCAGCTCCCACCATCAACCAGTCAGCCCAAGTGCCACAGCAGCTGGGTAATGCAGCCAAGGAAAATAAGCCAGGCAGCCAGCACTCATCTTCTCTGGCAGAGAAGAAAGCCTCATGTAAATCTGTCTGACAGATAATGGCTGGGAAAGCCAAAGGAAAGCTTTTATAATAATAATAATTATTTCCATATTTTCTTGGAAATGTTGATCTTATGGCTTCATCATGACAGCAATTACCTGCTGACACAGAGCACAGTTTTTAAAATTTTTCTTACAGACAAGATATGCTTTAAATTTTATATCCTAAAGACCATAAAATTATTTGTTATATAAAATTAATTGCATGAAGAAATTTAATTTTATAAGTACATTCCATACTTGAGCAAAAAGAATTTGGATTCTTTAGCAAAGTACCATTTCAAAACCTAAATTTCTGGATACTTCTTGAAAGCACTTGGACTATGGGCTTCTTGCAGAAACTTGACAGTATTTAAGCATTAATTGGGTCCAAAAAAATGTACTTGCTTGATGTAGATCTGTGCTACAACTCCCATTCAAACATTTGGAAAGCTAAATAAGGAAGACAAGCTTATGGCCCCTCTTGGGTTTCTAGGTTGGATTCCAACTGTGGCATACTTCAGGGAGCTCTTAAAAAGTAACAGAACCTCACATCAGTCTGCACAAAACTTGGCACACACAGCTCAGGGAGTAGAAGCTTTCAGGAAAAATACTTGGGGTTTTTCCCATACTGTTATGAGATACCCGCAAGCAAAAGAAAACCACTATTGACAAGCAGTGTTTGTTCAAAGCAGCTTTCTTCAAAGCTGGCTGTGAGAGTTCTTACACTCCCACATGCCTCTGTCTGGTAGGGGAGGCCTTTTTGCACAAGCCCTCGTTAAGAAAGAAGGCAAACAGGACTCTTGGTGGTTCTCATTCTTCAGGTTGTTTATTGTTTCCTTATCAGCAACCTCAGCACACCAGGCTTCACACCAGCTCAGCATGAGGGAGAACAGACACCAAAAGGCCCCAACACACAGAATCAAGGTTCTCTTAAAGAGAATTCACCCAATTATCACCTAGAATGTACATTATTCCTACTTTTCTACCAATAACCAACTAAACTTCTATTCACATAGCTCTAGACTGCAGCAAACTCCATCCTGTGTCCCAAACACTGCAGAATATGGAGCAGATGAAAGAGGAGGAAGCCTGAAAACAACAAGGATCCTCTATCTTGTGTCCATTTACTTCCCATACTAACAAACCCAAAAATCTAAATTTCTCACCCTGTGATAAATGACATACTATGCTACTATCTAATTTACTTTCTTAAAAATTGTTTCATCCCAAAGCCTAGGAAGTCCTCCATGGATTAAGGTTAAAGGTAGTGTTTGTCAAGGGGTTTGGCCCTTCAAAACATGCAGTGAAATATTCTCTGCATTCTGGACTCCAACCCTGGTGTAACCTGTTAGCTCTTCTGAGCAAGGTGGCGCACAACTGCAATTTCAGCCACGTAGTGAAGTACAGTGGTACAAAACCTATTGTACACACAGAGGCAGGGGCTGGGCTCCTCTTCTTCTTCCCAACACCCCAGCAAGTATTTCACCCTCAGCTGGAAATGCAGCTTTTACCCCAGGAGAGAGAGACACCACAGTCCTCACTGCAGCGGCTGCAGGAGAGCCATCCTGTGTCCCCTGCACAGGATGAGCTCTGCCATGCACGGGACACAGACCCACACCAGAACAGCAGCAGGGGCTCAGAAATAATTCCACAGCCCTGCAAGCCAAGCTGGTTTAACAGAACCCAAACCATTATATACAAAATGGCAAAAGGTTTTCCACTGCTATGGATTAGTGAAAAGCAGAAAGCCCAGCAAAAGTCAGCTTGCAATCAGCACCCATGTCCCACAGTCCATGACCCACAGACCAACAGCTGTCTGCTTGTGACTTCACTTTTAAACGGTGCCTTCAGTACATAATGGAACATCTGATTTTTCAAGTAAGGAGGTATCTGGATACATCTCCTAATAATTTTGGCGTACAAATCAGGTCTAAGTACAAGAAAATGAAAGCAAAGACACCTTTTTCTTAGCTTCTCCAAAACAGTTTGAGGGAGTAAAAAGTCAGTAGTTAAGGGCACAGAGAGATCAGATTTCCCTGGTTACAAAGTCAGGCAAGCCTGATTTGATTCACACACAGAAAAATCTTATTTGATTTCATTTATTTTCTGTAGTTTAGTGTGACAATAGCTAACACTGTGGATAAGGAATGCATGATAAGACTTCACATGAATATCAGAGAAAAATGCACATGATGTGATGCAACATTCATTGAAGACCCCAACAGGACTGAGTGACTGTAACCACTGATCCATGGACAGCCATCATCAGAAGGTCAGATCAAAGACAATCCTGTGGCTATCTCAAGTACCCAATACATATGCACACAGCTCCTAGATACCTACAAATAACTGAGTCTGTAAGCAATATTTCCACTAATTACCACAACCTTCCCAAAACAGCAAGAGGGAAAAAGGCAAAACATAATCAGCCAGCTGAAGCTATGAAACTAGAATAAACATTGTCCACCTTTTTTGAGTCCCTGCTAAGCATCAGAAGAGTCCTAGAATGCTTTCATTCAAGAATTACAAATAGAAATTGAAAAAAAACAAACAAAGCAGAAATCATTAAACAGTTCTTTTTAAAAGGCAGCTGTACAATTATGCTTTGTTATTTTCTCTCATGTATAAATTTTTAAGGAAAAAAGAAAAATAGTTTCAAAACTGGAGGAGATTAAGCTGATGCTTCTAGAATTATGAGCCAGACACAGTTAAGGGATAGAAGGGTTTTCACCTTGGTATGTAGTAATGATCCTTATACCCAGTATACCACATTTACAATTGTACAGACCTTGCAAAATAGCATATCTGACAGAGATATGCTATATTCTCCCATGAGAAGCTTAAAAACATCATGTGACATCTCCCTATTCTAAAGTTGCCCTATTCTATTCCCTATACCCCCAGACGGGGCTTAATCCTCATTTACAAAATATATTCTGGAGAGAAACTTGGTTTCTCAAGACAAAGTAAGCTGTGAGGCCTTCAGAATGTTTGGTTGTCTTGCCTAGCAGAATACCAGGACTATGCTAAACTATCAGGCTTAAAGAATTACAAGTATGTATGCTAAGAATACTGAGAACACAAAAGAGTACATAAAAAGAAAAAGCAAAAAACCATCATGGCATCATTGTCACTGATGAAAATATCATAATATCAACTATATTAAAACCAGCAAAGTACTGAGGCTTTCTGACCCCAGAAGTGGAGCAGAAAGAAGGATTTGAAAGTAATAAAAATGAAATTGTAGCATCCTTATTCCCCCTGCACAAAGCTTGACTCATTCTGAGGGACCAGCTACTGGGTCTTGTGTCAGTCCCAGAGAAGCCTTACAGCCCAAACATCATAAATACTGTATTAGATTTGAGAAAATGAAAAATTTGCAGAATGGAAGGGCTCTTCCATCCAGACACCTCAATGCTACAGCATATTGCATCCTTCTCAGTGTGACTACAGCACAAAATTTCATTTTCTTTTAAGTGGTTCAAGGTCTATGAGAAGCCACTTGGTCTCTTACCAGAGCTTCAGGTACTATGAAAACAAGTAAAGCATAACCCTTGACTCCTTTTATCACTTCTAAATTGCAGGAAATAACAAGAAACTGCTTAGCAGTGTATCAAGGCAGAGTACAAAGTGACCCAGAGTACTGTTAGTTTATCAGCTATAGTTTGGTCCATAGGAAAGAAACTAAATATTTCTTCTTTCAATTAAAAAAATAGTGAATGATGTGGCAAAGAGGGAAGGTGCTTTCTTCAGAATGCAATTGTTCTTTGAAATACTTGTACTCCTGGACTCTCCAGAGTCCTCTGTAGTTATTCATACAAGCTTATATCTTTGACAGCCCATCCTTTCATAAATGTAAACTCTGCATAATGGAACTGTGCTTTTTCAATTAAAAACTTCAATGAGCATTTAATAGAAAGAAAAGTCACTTATAATTATAGAACTGACGTTTCAAGAGACTTATCTCTATTAGACAAAATTATGGTAACTAACTCTTATTTGCTAAGTATTATTATTTATAATGTAAGCCAACTAACACATATTTAGCACCTATACTACAGTTTAAGCATTCAATAACATTGTGGTTAAGAGTGAAGCACTGAAGGATCAAAGTGACTTCTGGAATCTAATGTACTTGTATTTAAATTGCAGCCCATAACCCTAGTACACATTCTGTCATTCTACCTGTTAAGAACTATTTAAAACATCATCTGTAATTGTCTTCTTTCAAGCATGAGCTTGAGCACAATGGAAGTTCTCTTTCAAAGTCACTCAAAATCAACCACAGCAAAAAAGAAGTATTTATAAATGAAATGAAGGGAGGTTCAGTACTCAGAGCTGCAATTTCTAATTAATATAACTTTCACCAACTCCGCTGTAAAATTCAGTGATGAGAAAAATGTTTTATGTGTTCCACCTCCAAGGTACACATGCCTGTTGCTCATCCTGCTGAAGCAGCAGCCTAATTAGAACTTCTGGATTTGGATGCACTGAGGCCTTTTTCAAAGTTGCACAACTATTCCTCAATAATTAAGAGGTAGGAATTGATCTCTCTCTATTCCACTTTTTAGCTAAAGAAACTTGCTGATGCGGTTACTCTGCATTTTGCTTCCTATCACTGATTAGCTTTTGAAGTCCAAAATTTTAAAACTACCCATAATGAAATCTGAGGAAGTATGTCTTAGGCTTTTCCTCCTTTTAACTTTTCCCATATGTTTCTTTTCTCATAGAAAAAGAATCCTATAATGTCCAGCTCTCCCTTTAAATGCACTGGGCGATTACAGAGGAAGAAGTCTCCAGGGACTCATACCTATCAAGATGAACATCCCTAAGACGTTCCCTTCTCCCTAAGAACCACTTACTATGTCAGAGTGCTTTGAAGCAGGATGGAAAGTTATTTTCAAAATTTCATTTCCTCTATTTTACAGCAAATTGTCCTGTACCACAAGGCAGCTGGCAGTCCTTTGTAGGAAATGTTACAGAACAAGATGCTTGACCTTCACTTACAACATTTCATTATGTTATTGTATTTAGCATTTTTAACTTACTTGACAGAGAAATAAGAGCCAGATCTGGGACACAAAACTACACAGTGCTGATATCTCACAAAGATAATATTCCCTAAACTCCTGGATGCTCCTGTTTCCAACTGATTTTTGTGTTTTGTCAACACTTGTGACCTTTGAGGGGGGGTAGGGGGAGAGGGGAAAATCAAGACATTGATACTTGTCAAACCTCAGCTTAACTGACCCATTTGAATACTAATGAGGAAGAAGATGCCTTGGAGAGGAAATATGTTGGTCATCTATGTAGGCATGTGGCCACAAAGCCTCCTGGAAAAAACACAGTCAGAGAGCTCCACCAGAGCTGTTTGCTCCTCGGTGAGTTCCATTAGAATTAAAAAGCTCAGAGTTAAACTCTCTAATGCCAGAACACTTTTAGGCTCCTCCTTTTAATCAGCTTCTTGAAGCAGAAATAGAGCCTCAGAAAAAAATTAGCACTTGTCATTGTTTCCCCTTCCTGTATGCTCCCTCTTCATGAGAAACCTTTGATTAAAGTTTCACTGCTACTCCTACTTTGCCACAGAAAGCAATCTGTGTGCCTCTCCTCTGGCTGCACAACTCACAGCCAAAGGTCAAACCAGACTGAAATCTCTGCAATGGAGATTTGGCATCAGTTCTAATTTAGTTATCCTGAATCGTGAAAAGTACATGGAAATAATCAGTGCATACCTGCATTACTCCACTAATATATGGTTGATATGGTTAAGCATATCAATTAATGTATAGAACAACGTTAAACCACCATTAAAAATTAAATAAATGTTTCTTCAAAATTATAATATTTAAACCAACAATAAACCTAGGGAAACAAGTTGTTTTCACCCATTTGCTCTGTGTGCAAAAACTCCTGGATTTCTCTCATTTATACTGTCAAAACAACACAGATGATTCATTCATAATAATAATCTTGAGAAAACTATTTTGCCTGGATAGTTCAAATTGCAAAAGTCAGACGTCAGTATCTAAAAGTTGCTCAATCTGATTTTGAGCTAACATTTGACTGACATTTGGAATATATTTCATCCACGAAGAAGTCATGAAATTCTGATAAGTAAGGCCATGAAATGTTCCTTCTTCCCCAAAATAAAAACTTTCAAATGTTTAATAGGAAAAACCAACCAAATTAAAAAAAAAAAAAAGTAAAATAAATAAATTTTTGCACGCAGATTACCACTCTTCCCTATGGACTCTCCTTCACCTTATATTTACCATAATCATCTTCAGAGAATAAATATAATTGGATGTTCTCCTGCCTCACAGACCTAGAATACACCAGGCACAATTGTGCAAAAAAGCTGCAGGGCTTTATTTAAGAGGTGACACCAGCTCATCTCAAGGGCATTGTACCTAGCTGTAAAAATAAACTTAAATAATGCTTTCAGAGAAGAACTAAAAACTTACTTATAAAATGTTCACTAGTGTGCTTGTTGATAGGATTATTCTAAGAGGTTAAATACTGTCAACATGCAGAAATGATTGGAGTATTTTCCTATCATTAAGTGGAAGAAGACAAATAATCCATCACCCCACACAGCAAACACTGCATTCAGAAAAAATGTTCAACAAAATGGTTAATTAGGGAATAAATTACAAATGCTTGACTTGCTTGTTTAGTTTGTGACCTTTCAAGCATCACTTGTTCATTAGCATACTACCCTCCAAACTGAGACTAAGCAAATACCAACTGCTCCAAAACTTTTTAAACATTACATGTATTATTAAACATTCCAGTGTTAGGGAATTACCAAAGCTAAATGGTGTTATTTGGAGATCAGATTACAGCAATAAAAATAGCTACAAAAGTCAAGTTTGGGGAAGAGTTAAATGCATGAGTAGTTTAGCACACTTGCTAAAGAAATTACTATACATTCAGTCATAAGAATTCTGTGCCCTACACAGGGCCTGAAACCCACATTATTTGTTTTCATGTTTCCATCTGTCATGGTTTGACACTGGCAAACAAAAGTCAGTCACTCACCCTCCCCTGCCACAGCTGGGCAGAGGAGAAGAAAACTTAACAAAGGCTTCATGAGTTGAGATGAGGACCAGAAGAAAATACTCCAAAGGCAAAACAGGCTCAGCTAAGAGGTACAAAGTGAATTTATTACTAACAGTTTCATAGGAGGATAACGAAAAGTCAAATAAGCCCTTAAAAACAACTTTTCTTCCTCCAGCCCCTCCCTCCTTCCCACTGACAGTGCAGGGGACAGGGCAGGGGGGTTTTGGTCAGTTCATCACTGAGATTTTCTTCCACTGCTCAGGGAGAGGAGTCCTGCCCCTGCTGCACCCTGGGGTCCCTCCCTCGGGAGACAGTTCTCTGTGAACTTCTCCAGAGTGGGTCCACTCTCCCCAGCAGCAGTCCTGCCAAAACTGCTGCAGTGTGAATTCCCCCAGGGGCACAGAATCCTCCCCAGGCTGCTGGGGTGTGGGTGTCTCTGTGCACGGGGTGCAGCCCTGCAGGGACAGGCTGCCCCAGCCTGGCAGCAGAGCCCCTCTGCACTGGGGCTGCGCTGGTCACAGCCTCCTCCAGCCATCATCAGTGCTTCTATTTAATTTAACCAATCCTGAAACCAACGAAAGGCTCAATTCAACTCTTAAAAAGCTACTGACCACAATATTGGTACTAATTTAAACTAAGAAAAACAGAACACAGATTGGGATCAGACTGTAGCAGAGGACAAAATAATACACATCTTGCCCACAACTAGGTACCATTGTTATTCTTGTGTCTTCCTTTCCTTCTCCTGGTAACAAATACCTGTAAGGAAACCTGGTTGCACTTCATTTTGTTTAGATAGCCTGGTTCCCTTTATTCTAAGCAGGTGATTGATTTGCTTCTACACACTCTGTTACTCAACAGCCACACCTATGCTGAGATCCTCTAATGCACTCATGAATTAGACATTGCTCACACACCTTCCTTCAAGAACAAAAAGATACCTGCCAGCACAGGAGGGTTAGAGCCACACTGAACAAGCCACTAAGCATGCTTCCTAAGAATCACAAATTACCCTATAGCAGTTAAGGATCAAATAAAATTTTACAGTTTTATTTATAAAATTTGATTACACCAGTACCATGGGTTTTACATGGAATTCCCCAGTTTTTAATCTATTTGAAAGTATTCCTTGGGCTCAAATACCAGCTTCAAATCATGCAGTCATAAAAACAGGCAATATTTATAATACAAGATAAAACCAAATAGCCTCTAAAAATCCCACAGTATTTTCCACAGAAACGAAACTGTTAGCTCTAATGTACTGGCTAAGATCCAGTCTGGGTAATTATGTTCCCTTACCTGAATTGCTCTTACAGTTATTCAATTTCACCACCTGTCCTAAAACACTGAGAACAGTTAAGTGAATTCTGTTCCTGCTGAAACTGATATAAAGCTTCCTGCTTCAGCCAAGCTTTATAGGAAGAAAAAAACTCTTTCTATATACACATACTTAGATATATGTGTGTACGTGTACATGTATAAGTGTGCACCTTTTGCTGACCTCAAAGCTGTCATCTATGATGTTTCTCAGATTCCACAGGCTTCCTTAAAATTTCTGTCACCCTGTCAAAACTTGATGTCTGATCCATCAGCCAGATTATTTTAGAGGCAGGAAATCATGGTATCAATCTCAGATATGATCAGTGTCCAGCAGTTCTCTTTGGGAAAAGTAGTCTGAAATTGGGAGATTCCCAGTTGTTGCAAGCGGTGGAAGACTTGAGATTGGGGAAAGAACTTCAATAAAGTTGAAATCTCATTGTAGGTCCATTGTATTCACTAACCTCACCAAAAGTCTGGGAACTGTTTTCCATTCCAAATGGCAAGGCATGTCTGGGGCTTGTGGGGCAGCCAAGGCAGCTGCTTCTGCCCCTCCTGGTCACCAAGGGGTCTGGAAGAAGCTGGCTTCCCTGCCCTCATCCCCCACTCCCTGTCGGGTGCACACACCCCCAAACAGACACTGATTCAATCCTGCTGAACAGATAGCCCAGTTTTTTACAAATTCTCATTACTAATCAACACAATCAAGACTTGGTCTCATTAAGCTGCTTCATTCCATCCCAAAGCTGTCTGCTGATTAATTGCATATGTCAAACAAGGTGAGGTTTCTAAGGAAACACTGTAATTTTTATTAAATCAGCCGATGCAATTAAAAAATAGCCATGCTTCTGAGAACACAACCCCCTCCAGTTCATTCATCCTCCCTACCAATGGAAATGTTTCTAGAGCTTATTTTAACCTGGAATCTCTAAGGAAAAAGCGGTTTAAGGAGCTGGATCAATTTTGCTATTACACTAGCAAAAATTCCAACGTCATCCAAATTGCTCATTCAAAAACACTGTCACATGCCTTGCAGGAATCCTTATTGCCTACAGGTATTCCAGGCTTTGGAGACTGCCTTGCCTCTCTGCAACACAAGCAGAGGCACCCAAGAGCCAAGCTGAATATTACAGCCTGCATCATCTAGGGAACAAATCTTGAGAGGATTACTCTGGCCATACCTAGCTGGAGAGGCAGTTATTAAATTTGTAGAGAAAACCAGACTAGAAATCTGATGGTGCAGAGTTGATCAACAGGTTCAGGCCTAAACAGATGCCTGTGGCTAGAAACTTATTTATAGAGCAAAGTCAGTACTGAAGGATACTGATCCCCCATCTGTAGTTACATGCTTTAATTCTAGACTTGACAATTTAAAAGTGAAAGATAATAACAATTACAAATATTCAGCATTCATAAAAACATAAGAAGCTATAATTGTCCTTCTTTGCAAGAAAATCATGACTCTGCAATTATAGTTGTTGCAATTATAATTCTCATGCATACCATAACAATAAGTTATCAAAGTTTTACTTTTTGAAAAATGATTATTAAATCATTAAATATTAATTACATACACAAGCACTTCTTTTAACCTAAGCACTATCTAGTCGATGAACATGCATATATTGCACATCACATACTACTCCATTAGCTTTCAAGCCATTGCCTAAAATTTCACAAAGAACTGAATTCATCTTCCATAAAGCCCAACTTACTTTAGCAGTGCCACAAAAACCCCAAAAAATCTAAACTTACTATCTTTAAGACAGAAGCATTTGACAATAAATGGAAGCACTAGAGAAATATTAAAATAAACAGCAGTGAGAAGAAGAAATAATACAGCCTGATCAACTCCAATTTCACCTTTGTAACTCCACTTAATTATAGACAGAACTACACTACTCATTGAGCTAGTGGTAACTGATACACCTTTAACTTACTTAACTCCTAATGATGTCAGATCACTCATAATGAGGTGCAATTTATCCCAAAACTTGAAAGTCATCAATCAAAGCACCTGAAGTGAAGAAAAGTCATCACAGACAGCTTCAAAACGATCCATGCAAAGAAAATTTGTTACAAACATTTCTGCTTTGAACCTCAGTAATTCTCAAACTTTGCAAACATTTGCTTAGAGTTGGTAGGTCCTGATGGAGTCACAAAAAAAGCACAAAACAAACAAGAAACTGAAGAAAGGAAAAGTCAAAAGGAACAGGCTGACCTAGAATTAAATGATGAATTGGCCTCTGAAGCGTTTTAAGAGCCAAATATAATAACACTTTTAGGTTTCATTTCCCCCACCCCTCAAGGTCTGTAATATTTCCTCATTAAGTAGTGCAGCTCAGGAACAGACTCGGCTCTCTTACTCCCAGACAGAGCTATATGTGACATAAGGAATCAATATGTGCTCCAGAACCACTCTTTCTCCAAAGTACTCATGCCAGAAAGAAATGGTCTGAGCCAATGTACTAAAACTCATACACAAATTGTCTAAATGAAGATGATTTAACTTCAATCTGCAAAAACCATTGCAGAACACTAAATATCTACAGAGCTTCACTTGGCTCCTCTTCTTTAAAGAAAATTTCCTACCTTTAAACTATTACATTTGAACAGCCTGCTTTGACAAGGGCAGGAAGCAGAAGGGATCAGATCACTTGTCTGCAACATAAAACAGTGTCCTAGTGATCTATAAAGACCAATTGTCTAAAACATGTCTCACAACACATGCAAACACTTTCCATCTTGAGACTGCCAAATGGCTCTTCCCTGTTTTGACATCCATACGGCAGGTGTTCCAGTGGATTTTTTCCTCACTTTTTTTTTTTTTTTTTTTAGACCTCCAGTATAGAGCAGAAATTTTATTTCAGCTGTGTTTGCATCATTAACTTTCTGGCAATCATATAAGCCTAAATTATCCAGGCAAGCAGTTTCATTTATCGAGACCTCTTGCTGGAAAAGAGCAGCAATCAAATCAGTCAGCCCAAATTATCCTTGACATTAACAAAGGGCTCTAGGATCATTCTAAGAAATTACTTTCTCCTATTACAGAGCTGATTATGTTGTAGATGCCTCTGCCGCATCACAGCGCAGAACGTTGTTTAAAAGAAAAATGTTTATAAGAGCATGTAATTTTCATTGCCACTGTTTGTTATATTCAATGTTTTATTAAGGCATTGCTAAATATACATTCTATGTGTGAGGGTACACGTGCACCAAGAGTATATCAGCAGTAATGGCTACAATAGCTTGTGCTTCCTTCAGTGAGCAGCCCTGCAGAGAGGGAGCAGCAGCAGCCAGGGCCAGGCTGAGGGGCTCCGAGGGCAAAGCCAAGAAAGCTCCACAGGTGATTGCTCTGCATCACTGCAGGATTGAGGTCTCATCCTCTCCGAGGCCACAGCAACTCGAGTGAGGTTTGAGCTGTTCCCAGACAGCAGTAATTTCTCACTCATCTCTAGTGCCTTGTGCTCAACTCCTCTGAGATCTTTATCAACCCAATTCTTCATCAACGCCTTAGCTGGGAAGCATAGAGAGCTCAAACGGGCAAGGAAGATATTGGGAGCTCTCCATGCTTGCCATTGATCAACTGTGAAGGAGGAAGAAAAAAAGAAGGCAACTTCACAGTCTCAGCAATCAGCAAAGTTATATCTGAAAGTACAAGAAAAGTTTCCAGCTCTTAAATTTTGTAGTCTAGAGCCCAAAGGACACTGCTGTTCCTGAGGTGGTGAGGTAACAGGTTCTGTATTTGCAGCTCACTGATATATAGCATACAAATCCATAAGAAAATATAAAAAAATTTAAAAGTGCTTCACAATTATTTCAACTACAGAAAAAAAAAAAAGCAGCACAAAAAGCTACAGCTGTCAAATGGATAAGGAAAAAATTAGAGGAGAGGAAAATTTATTCAAGCTTCAAAAAGAATATTAAAAAATCCTACTGGGAGCAAAAACACATTTAAAACTAGAAAAATAGCTTCTACTGAAAGCAGCCCATAAAACACAGGATGTGAGATTTTTTTCCCCCCTAGGTAAACACAATGAGCTAGAACAGCAGCTTGGTGGTTAAAGAGAAAGACATTTCTGGTTCAGGGCCCAGCTATGCCCTTGTCCAAAATTATAGGTTTGTAATGAAAACAGATTTTTACCAGACACATAAACCTGGACTAAATAACAAATATAATGAACAGATGAAAATATACCACAGTCAAGTGAGAATTCCTAACTGTTGGTTTTAAGCTTAAAATTGGTAAATACGTAAGACTGCACTAGGATTGGTGAAGTTCACAATATTGAAGGCTGACACTGATTTTAGACATCCCTACCCCACATGTGCTAGACAAGTTTCCTGCACCCCCAATGGTATGAAGTCAGTTATTACATACTCTCCTCTCCAGTTGCATGCTATTAAATACATTTGCCTGCATAGACTCCGGCATATTGTGCTAACAGTTTTCAGATGTTTGCAGTTTGCTTCCCAAAATGTGTGTCCTACTTCCAGACAGGCAGACTAAATTCCAGCCAAATATGACTCATATTGAGTTCAAATTAGAGAATCACATGTAGATTGATTTGACAGATTACATTGGTTTCTGGACCCTTAGTACCTCGCAAACCACTCCCCATAAATCAGTGTCTTGTAAATCTTGCCCTGACACAGCTCACTTTCTAGTACACCATGTTCTACATCCACTCAAATCACCCTAAGGTCACAGCAAAACCACTGATTCCCTGGCACATGCATTTTACAAATAAAGTGGCCATCAACCTATTCCCCAGCACTGAATTTATGTTAAAAACCAGACCATGAGACCAGGCTTAATTTACCCTCTCTGGCTCAGCAGCATCCTCCTCCTTGCAGCCACTGTGCTGGGTTCCCACAGGGGTAAAGCACATGAGACCCCAGAAATGGCAACCACCCCTCACCATGCTGCTCCTTGGATTTGGAAGTGACACTCAGGGGAAGAGCCAGGCTTTAAAGGTTTACATCTGGCCAGCTATGACCAAGGCACAGAGGCATCACACGTTTCAGACAACCAGAGTTGTTCACAATGATTGTCATTGTGGTGTCTGGAAAAGGGTTGAAAAGCAGAAATACAAGAAAATCTCTCCTATAGATACCACAGTAGGTTCATTTGTAGGGACACAGCAGCATTTACAGATATTGTCTTTCAATCAGAACAAACAGGTTTATTTATTTCAGCACCCTTCTGAACCGAGTCAGTGGGTAAAAGCTCGTCTAAATGACCCACAAATCCTCTTTTTCACCTTGGGAGCCTTTGGTCGTTGCACAAATAAGTTTATTTGGTATGCATGAGTCTCCAGAGAAAATTCACAATGTATAACACTCTAAAAAAAAACCCCATCAAGTCAAGAAGGCAACATTACTGGGTCCTTTTGTCCCTCTTGTAAGTTGTTTCGACTGTCATGTCCCCACAAATCCCAAACTAACTAGTACTAAAAGAAAACAGAATATTCTGAAGAGCAAAAAAGCTGATGTCCAGACTATAATATTTTTTATGATCTTGCATCTTGAGGCAAAGATTTCATCAGCTAATTCTTTTCCCCCTTCCTTCCCTCAAGTTAAACTGGTGAGACCCTTAAACACACTCTGCAACAATCACTTGGTTCTTTAATCTCTCCAGAGAGAACATGCTGCAAATGAATATTTTTCCTGCTTACTCCTTCCTTGCCAAGGGCATAGAATTGTGTCTTGAAAGTGAAAAGATAACTCAAACCTCTAAAGGAACTCCAATATATTACAGTTGAGATATACCTGAATCTAAAAATGCTTCCTTATTTTTTTTACAGCAAGATTTGTAACTGGATTTGCCAAAATTCGATTCGAGTTGTTTTTCTGTTTCCTCTGTAGCTTAATAAACATTTAATTTTGGCACTGAGAAGTCTTCAGCTGGACAGAGGGACAGCACCATTCAAGAGCAACCTTAGAAACATTCTTGCAAGATGCAGGAAACCTTATTTCTAAAGTCTCACAGAAAGCAGAGAAAATGAATCTAAATATTAAACCCTTACATAATCTATTCTAGCAAGTAAAATAGTGTTATTTGCAAAAAGCTCTTGACATTAAGTTGGTTTTTATTCCTACCAAACTTCAGAGAAAAGTGAATTTTATTAGCATGTTTCAATTAAGCTCAGGTTCTGAACGACAAGTTCTAAGTGTTATAGTGACATCTGCAAATAAATTGAAGAAAATATTTCCAATCTATGCCATCATTCAGTCTTCTATTTTAAAGGAAACAAGTTAAAAACATAAAAGCAACAAAATCTCTTCTAAATCCTGCTGAGAGCTCTGAGGAGGCTCCGTGTCTGCCTGAGAAACTCAGCAGGGACCCTCAGTCCCACCCCTGCTCCAACACAGATCAGAATTGACTGGAGCACAGTCAGCTCAGAGCCAAGCATGAGAGATTTCTTCTTTCATTTCAGGTGTTCGAAAGAAGGCTAATCCTTTGGTCCCCACCTCTTCTCTTCTGCCTTCAGCAGAAGTATATCACTAAAAAACTTGCCACCACGAGTTCGACAACTGGCATGACAAACCTGCACACAAAAATATTAGGGACAAACATAATAAAAAGGCAAATCTTGCTTTTTAGAAGAATTTTCATACAAATATGAAGACAATCATATGTGCAAGACAGCTTTCTATAAGCTGAAATTGAGGGAATTAATATGGTTGTACTTGGACTAATACATAATGCAATAAAAGTAAAATAAAACATTTTATATTACTGGAAATATTTCCAGCAGGTTCCAAAAGACATGGGAGAACATACTGTAAACAAAGTACCTGAAAGGGGTGTTCCTGAAATCCTGTTTCAGAACAGATTCTCTGTGAGAAAAGACTGAAAAAGTCACCACCACACAGACACCTTTATTGCTGTATTGAGAGAAGAAATAGGCTTTAATATTTGATTCTTATCCTGTGCATGATTAATTCAGCTGAACTTGCCTGCCTCAAGTGTGTATTTTACTGCAGAGGATCTTGGTTTAATTAGTCTCAGGTCACAAAATGTGTCACCTCAAAAAACCTATCTGAAGAGCAGGCACTCAAGGCAAAGTAAAGTCGTTGAACATAAGATTTCTTTTAAAGAAGACATGACTTCACTTGTCCAAATAGACTAAGAGTTTTTGTCTTTGACTGACAGAACACGACACAAAACCCACAAGAAATTATTCACTGAACAGAGCAACAACCAACTGCTTGAAATTTCACTCAAAGCAAGCTTAGATGTTTTATAATCATCATCTTCTCTGCAGATATTTTACATGACACTTTTAATATACAGAGGCATTTAAAGTCAGTTTCTCTTGCTTAAGTTTCTTCTTTTTAGGAATTACTTGTAGATATATTAAAATGAAAATAACTTGAAAATTATGCTATTTCCCTCTGAGGAAAATTACTATTTTCCTGTTACTATTTAACAAGTAGAGGTAGGCTGTACTGCAAATCAGTCAGCAGTTCGTTCAAGTTTGAAACCTTTAAAAGAGCCTAACACAGATTTTCTGTTCCTAACCAAAACCCAGAAGTCCCAGTGGCTTAAGTTCTTGCAAAGAAACACTCAGATATTGAGGGAAAACACAAACTGAAGGTCAAGAGGCACCCTACTTTACTGCCAGGTATCACCCCAAGTTGTTCACCAGTACTTTCCTGCTGGCACGGGCCAGTTCTGAGCTCAGCCCCATCCCAGAACCCTGTGGGAGGAGGAGAACCCCTGCAGGCACTGCAGCCCCAGGGCTGTGTCTGTGCTGCAGGACAGAGCTGGGACAGGAGCAGGTCCAAGGAGCACAGGAGGACAGAATGACACCTGAGAGGGCTCAGGGCAGAGCTGGGACAGGAGCAGGTCCAAGGAGCACAGCAGGACAGAATGACACCTGAGAGGGGCTCAGGACAGAGCTGGGACAGGAGCAGCTCCAAGGAGCACAGCAGGACAGAATGACACCTGAGAGGGGCTCAGGACAGAGCTGGGACAGGAGCAGTCCAAGGAGCACAGCAGCACAGAATGACACCTGAGAGGGCTCAGGGCAGAGCTGGGACAGGAGCAGGTCCAAGGAGCACAGCAGGACAGAATGACACCTGAGAGGGCTCAGGGCACAGCTGGAAAGGGAGGAACAGCTGAAAACCAGGAAGGCAGTGAGCCCAGTGCTCCCCCTGCACGCAGGATGGTCCTTTCTGTGCTACAACTCCTCATTGCCCATCTCCCACTCATCTCCTGCCCTATTTACCACCCGTGCTTGGTTAAACCAAAAGGTGCAAAAACATCGTGAACCCAGAAGGACTTCAGCATTTACCTGTGAGTGAGTGGGGACAGATGCAAAAAGAACCAAAAATGGAGGCACTCAGTTTTGAAGAAGTCATTGTGAAGCCTCAAAAAACATTATCAAGGCAGATGAAAGAGATGGATCTTGATGTTAATTTCATAACAGTAGCAAGTTTCTAATATTTATCAAGTGAAAACACAGAGCAGGAAAAAGCAAAACAAGAAAGACAAAAACAGAGAGGGATCAGGTCAAATGGCACCTTCAATATTAAAACTGATGCATTACATTCCTACCAATTTGCAGATACTAATTCAGGTATTATCTTGGCAGTAGGAAATGGAGGCCTTTTGTTCATATTACCTGATTATAAGCTGCAGAAACAAGTAATTATTTTGAGTGATTTTTGGATGCAAATATTCCTAGGAAATAGCTGTGGAAGACCAATTTTGCTGTCTGAGGGGGTTATTTGAACTGTGCTGACGTTCCGAATAACTAGTCCTGTGCATATGGAAAAACTATGATAATGAAGGTATTTTGCTTCAATTCTAAACATGGTTTGATCTTGATGTTTATTCACCACAAAGTAAAACAGACTTCTGAAATAAAACAACTAAGAACTCTTAAAAAAAAAAAAAAATCTGAACTTCACAGATCTACTTGATTTCTTTCAAATAAAATTTGAACAAAACCTACACAATTCAAGAAACATCAAATGACAACTACATTTGCTGTCAGAAATGTTTTGGTTGAAAACATGACATAACTCTACGGCACCCAAAACTCCTCTACACCCTAAACAGAACTTCAGTGAATTCTCCTAATAGAAAGACTAAATTACAGAAGTGATGGGAAAGCATTTGAAGGGATAGAGATCAAATACTTGAATTAGTAATTATTGTGACAAAAACTTGTCAGTAGTTCCATGTTCCCTGTAGACGATAAACCCAAGGCTGTCAGCAGGTCAGCTCCAGCTGCTTGTCTTCTTTCCCAATTCTCCTCTGATGTAACACAATCATTGCACTGTGGAGCAAAATGACTTGTCAGCTTTCTTTAAAGGACAGACTGATATGAAATCACCAGAAGCAACATGGTAATTTGTGTTTCAGTGCTTCCAAACCACTTTCTCATTTAATATAATAACTTCATGTAAGTTCATATTTCCTTTTCTAGACTTCCTAGCTCCCTCCTCAGAATCAAATAGACAAATGTTAAATTGTCTTTATTTTCTCTACTCTAGCTGTACTTATGACACAGGCTCAGAATTTGATAACAAGTTAGACCAATTTGCTCTTGGCTCTCCTTTTGCAACTAAGGTACCTTTGATACTTTTGGTGAGGCTAATGATGTAATCTCTGAAATAGAAAAAAGCAGGAAGGTCAGTAAAAATAGAATTCAAGGCTTATGCCAGGTGTCTATAAAGGTAGTCAGAAAAGTTGCAGGCCCCCACCCTGGCATTGCAAGCCTTTGAACTTGCAGCCTTTCCGAGATCAGCCTCTGTGCTAATGCCTCAATTCAGCAGGGCAATGAATGAAAAAACGAATTGGAGCAGATAAGAGCCCAAGCAGCTATTGAGTGAGAGTGTCCTAGAAAAGGGAAAGCCAGATGTAAAGTCCCTTACTTCTGAAAAAAAAAAAAAAAATCAGATACGGTGTTTCTCCTTCCCTTTTCTCTTTTAAGGCTCCATGTGCCAAGTCCTACTTCAGATTCTTAATACATTTAACTATTGGGAGAGGTATTGGAATAAGAGAACACTGGTTTGGAATAATAATTTCACTGATACAAAGAACCCCCTGAACTGAACATGTTTTCCCTTCATCCCATGAATTCCCTGAAGTCACTATTTATTATCAACATGTTCTGAAAACACAAGTTCTCTTCCTGAAGACATTCCTCACTGCTCAGTGTCTGAGACTGCTGCCAAGAGCAGGTCACTCCACCGAGCTCCTGGGACAGAGGGGATCTCTCCAGAGAACATGGTCCAGGTCTCCATCCAGCCCATTTTCAGGGAAAGCACTTGGAGTTGGACAGGGTAGGGGAGGCCACATGGATGAACACAAAACTGAAAGTCTAAACAAACCATTGTGCTGATTAATTTTTCTTTTATTTGCAGAACACAAACTTGAGCCCTTCCCCATTTCAAGCATATTCTTCTCACTCTGTAGTGTTTAACTTGCATAATTAATTAACTTCAACTAGGAGAAAGCCATGCAAAACACTAGAAGAGAGGGATAAGGACAAAAAAGCTGGATACACAGTTTTCAGGACTTCAAAGCAACAACGTTTTCTTGCAGACGCACAGCAGGGATTGCCTGAGGTAAGGTAACTTGAGCAACAGAGACTCATCCTAAGTATTATTAAAAGGGCTGACTTGCAAAATGAAATTAAAAAGAGGTTTGATTTTAGTCTAATGATTATGGCAAATAAGAGAAGCATAAAGACTGACATATTGAACTATAAAGGTGAAAATCCTTTAAGACAAGGCTCTTACTAAAAATCAGTAACCTGAAGAAAAACATTACAAAAGCCAGCTTTCTTTTCTGTGACTAGCATTAAAGTATAAAGTTGTAAGAATTATCTATATCACTCTGCACTTCATATAGGACATGTACAACACCACTACAAGGTTTTAAATGCCTTTTCACTGAACCCTCAGGAAATACAGCTGATGACAACAAATAATGGCACAGAAAAGCCTATCATTATTTTATAGTACTTTCAAGTCAGTAAAAAGTGTATGTTGAAAAAGATCCCAGCTCCTAGAAACCTGAAATGTGCTGAAATTATGCAATTTCCTTCTCAAATATTCCTCATAAACATGAGGCAGAAGAGAGAAAACCAAAATTCTTTCCAAGTTATGCCTGAGCATTTTCTGAACAAAGGAATAACAGCCTGTACTTAACACTCACCATTTCTGTCAGTGTTAATAAAACATAAATTATTTACTCACCTTTCTGTAAAGCACTGAATAAAATTATCATTAGAGTTAATGAAGCATCTTTAAAAAGTATCACCTGTCCCTGTGAAGCTGTAAGCTGCTATTTACCAGATGTCTCATCTCTTAGCAGGCACTAAAAGAACAGAGAGACCCTTCTTTGTCTTCTAGGTACCAACTAAAGGCTAAAATATTACTGCTCATTTCTTATTGCACTCTTGGAAACTCATAAGAAGTGATGGAAAACACAGTTCTTCAAACTGGTGAACAAAAAAGCCCCCAAAAAACCCAAACAAGCAAACCCCGTAAGCAAACCCTGTAACAAAAACTATTTAAAACCACTGTAGCATACAAAACATGGCAAGACGACCAGAAGAACTGGCTCTAAGCAAATTCAGTCTGGAATTTAAACTAAGTCCAAGCCACAAGCAGAATGAGGTTATAGAAATATCTCCCATGAACAAAGAAAGCCAAAGAAACACAGAATAATAAAGAGTAAACAATTAATTTGCAGATATAGTTCTCACAACTTGAAATTAGTTGGTTGCTCATTTTGATTAGATGCATACTGTAAAACTGTATACCACTGAGAGGATTACATTCTTATTTTTATTATAGTTAAACTCAAACTGTCGAAAAATCTTCAATATTTCTTCCAGTAAGATAGGACAGTACATTAAAGTAAATCCAATTAGAGTACCTTGAAGCAAGTGTGAATTTTTTACCAAGTTATTTAATAATTAATCTTAAATATCCCAGCAGGGGAAAAACAGTTCTTATTTCCTGATATTTTTTCCACTTTTCTGAAACTTCAGCATCACAATTCTGTGTCAAACAATAAAGCCTTCTAAACCTTTAATGCAGGCCTGCAGGCCCATTCTTGCACCCAACACTACTTGAGTACTCTGCATATTAATGGCAGTAACTGCATTTCTGTGTATTTCTACAAAAGCCCATAAAAGACAAGACTGCCGTTTCCACCTCATTGCAAAATCCAGCCTGAGCAGAGGAGATGATATAATCCTATTTCTCCCACAAAACCTCTTTTTTTTCCAGTAAGTATTTTGTCTTGTCTTCTCTTCAGTGAGGTATCTGAGAGACCAAAAGAGACTTCTTCCCCTACATAAACTATTTTCAATTTCAAGTTACTCTCCAATATCAAGGTTGAATTTAATCTTTGCTTCAATGTAGGCAATACTGCCTAGTGTCCCAGCTTTTCTACAAGTTTCTCTTGTAAGTTTTGAACTATCAACATAAACAATTCAAAACACAGTAAAATTCCCAGAGACTTCAGCATGTAAGAAGGCAAAATTGACACAGCAACAAGTTCATACTGCAAATTCAAGGCAAGCTACTGATCTGAACCACTTGATACTGAAATGTTCATACTGCTAAGCCAAGGTGAATTATTGATCTGAGCTGCTTACACAAGGCTCAGGGAGGGCTGTGCTTCAGCTGAACTCACCCTCTGTGCAGACCTGACCAGAGCACCTTGCTTCCCAAAAACGAGCCCATGCCTGGTGCCTGCAGCCCATCTGGAGAGCACAGTGCATGCAGCAAGCCCAGCACAGCACCCACCACCCACCTCCTGTAAAACAAGGGGGCTCATTCTTGTGTAATCTAGCATCAAAGCAGTCCAACACAAAAATGCTTTTCTTCATCTGCCACCTGTATTCCCAAAAATAAGATTCAATTTCCACAAAGGCAAATGATTTGATAACAGAAGTCATCTGATTTTTCTGTCCACGTACTCAGACACAGCCTTGCATAGCCTTAGCAGTTGAACAAGTATGAAGGGAAAGTGGTAGAATTTTTTTTTTTTTTTTTAAACTTAAGGACAACTCCGATAATAAACCTGAGGCACACAAGCCCAGTTTTTTTCTTTAGAATCCAAGAGGGCATGCAGCCAGTCCTAGAAACAGAGCCCAGAGCATTTGGTTCCAAAAAAATCACTTAAGCAGTCATCAAGAACTGAAGAACTCTCAAAGCTGTGCTGCCAGCCTTTGGGAAAATGAAACAGGGATTACCTTAAAGATGATCAAGCTGACAGGACATTTGCATATTTTAACTCTACACTCTGCCATCAAGATGGCTTTCAAAATAGAGAAATGGGAAGTTCTTACACATGAAGCCTTCAGTTTTCTCTTGACCTGGCAAATGCTGTTTTTGTCTCAAGCTTTCAAAAACCACAAAAATTCTGAGCTCATAACACCTATTTAGAAGGTAACACCCTCTTACTGTTCACATTAGTCACATTTTCACTGTGGCTCAACAAATACAGCAAAATTTTCTGATTCCTCCTCCTGGCAATGTAGCAGGAAGTGGAGTCACAGTACCATGATGTGAACCAGCTCCTTCCCCAGGAGAAACCCTGCAACACCACTCCCCCTTTTGGTTCTGCATGCAGACAGCAGTGGTAATTGCTTATTAAATAATTCTACTTAAAACCAAGCAGGTTCATCCTAGAGTCCCTCAAGTTAACTCTGATTAGTGGCTTTACACAGGCTGTACATCTTTGCTGAAATGATCAAAAGAGAAAATCCCTTTAAGCAGTTACAAAGTACATTCTCCACTCAGAGGCATAAAAGTCACTTATATTTCACTTAAATCCTGCCTCTAATGTCTGACTTCTGCTGTGTCATTTGTTCTGGCTCTTGCATGTAGTACTTCTGTGCATCTGTTGCTGCCAACACCTACAAGTATTAAACAAGAGGAATTCAAACAAAAATACTCTCCTTCTGCAATGGTTACACATGGGGAAGAAATCTGCATGATATGCATGCTACCAAAACCTGGTACACTTCTTAGAGGCATTCAGGTCTTCCTTTAAAATGCTAACTTGTCTCTCAAAACTAAAAACGATTCCCTCTTCCTCAAAAATTACACAGGCTAACACATTCCAGATACAAGCAAAAAAACTCTTCAACTAGTAGGTAAATACACACCATTTTATCAAGAAAGTTTGTTTGGTTTTTTTTAAGAAAAACCACAGCATTTCACTCACTACTGTAAGTAAGTGACTTGTGACTTGTCTTCTTATAAGTCACTCTTATGATTTTTTTTCTCTCAGATTAATCCCTCACATTTATCCCTTCCAAGCATTCTGCTACTGAAGAAAATTGCTCCTTGTACCTTGTAAGACATATTGCCCTTACTCAAATGCTTTCCTTCATTTGGCAAGTTAATAGAATTCCAAGGAAAAAAGCAAAGCAGTCCACAAAATTGCAACAGCTGGTCTAAACATGAGGCACTAAGGCACCCTATCACATCCTAAAAATAGAAGCATTTCAATATCATGATTGCACATTTTCTCCAGTGGAAGTACAGTTGGTGTGCCATTAGTTACAACACATGGAAACAGACTGGAAATGCTGAACACCAGGGCAGAGACCTGCCTCTGCCAGTGAGGCAAACCAACCTCAACCCTGCATTGCAAGTGATCTTTCAGCAACACCAGCAAGGAAGTGATTTCCATAGAAAAATTCACACCTACCTCGAGCAAATAGTCTAGAACAACAGCGCATTATAGAAAATAAAAAGCAACCATCCATCTGGCTGATTAGACCACAAGAAGCTTGATAATTTATCAAAGGTATTTTTCTAATTCAGCTTGGAAACTCTACTCATAACAGCAAAACACATCAGAGTGCTGCACTGTGAACACAGCCTGACTGAGAAAGCAGCCAGGGCAGCACCTCCCTTGGTTTTGGAAGATTTTCTGGCCTTTGAGAAAGTACACGTTGTGTGTCATGTAGATGCAATGCACACACAAAGACCTGTCCAAGGGGAAGCAAAGAGGAAAAGAAAGGTACACACCAAAGAGACACAAACACAGAATTGTGTGTAAAAGCACTCTTCATCCTTACCTGCTCTTGTAATGCAACATAACAGAATCTGGATCAAGGCAGAAGAGGAGCTGTTCTTACACAGGTGTTCTGTTCCTCTACATCAGTAAATTCTGCAGGGTATTACTGAAAGAAAAAACATTCAAATGAAAATCAGACTGCTGCACTAAATCTTTGCTAAAACTTCTTAAATTTACATTAAAATAGTTAAGGAAGCAGAAGCTTCTGAATTTTCTGTATTGTCCTTCAACACTCTTTTATGGCAAAGACAGATTTAAGGAACATGGAATGACAAACTAGAAGGACAGTTTCCTCTCAGAACAAGAGTGTCAGCAGAGCTCTTAGCCATACCAGCTTACATTTCTTCTTCTCCATCCCCATCAGAGTATTTCACTTGGCAAGCCAGCACCAGGCAGAATGAATTTTAAAATACACAAAACCAACAAAAATGCCCACAAACATT
Source organism: Sitta carolinensis (assembly GCA_032173965.1). Lineage (NCBI taxonomy): Eukaryota > Metazoa > Chordata > Aves > Passeriformes > Sittidae > Sitta > Sitta carolinensis. The sequence goes on along the minus strand of CM063294.1, from coordinate 6,321,996 downwards.
TTTTTGCTCAGGTTTCTACTCAAATGGCTCCATAGGAGTAAATCACTTCATACAAGTCTTTAACACCTGCTATAAAACAAATGCTAAAATACACTTGGATCACAAGAACTCTGGCAGATATAACATTGCATTCTATAGTGAAGAGCTGCCCTTCCTAAGATTGGGACCTCTCATCACCACATAAGAGCTGGGGCTGGCTACAAAAGAAACCTTACCTGGAAAAAACAACATGAGAACATTCCCCCCCAAGACTAGACACGGAGATAAGTGTGTTCAAACTGACAGGAGCATATTCATGCCACATATATTGATCCATTTTTCATTATTCCAAAATTCATCTAGTAGGACATAGACACTGGATGCACCTCTTACAAAGCCATACTGTAGTCTAGATTAAAAAAAAAAAATGCTTAAGACAGATGTCAAGACAAAAATTCATCTCATTAGGTGTGTTCCTCTAACTGTTAATATTATAACAGGCTCTTGTCACCATGTCAAATGTTGAAAAGACTGATCTGAATCAAATGTTAAGCTTTTGAATAGCAAAAATAAACTGTTTCACTTATGTTTCATTTGTTGATTGAGTTGCAAAAAGCAGAAGTACTACATGACTCATGTTTACATACATCTGAAGCTATTTGATTTGAAGGCTGGAACTTAACTACGCTAAAAATCGCAAAGATTGTGTTTAATGACTTCTTTGAAGCTCACAGTGGCTGCTTTTCATGAACTGTTAATTCCTTACATTACTCAGAATATTCTCTCCACATATTAGAAAGCAGCACTGGTTATGTAATAACAGTTTCTATAGATTACAGTGTCTACAACACCGTTTTTATAATTTAAGTGACAATGTAAAGATTCTATAAACACTCTATACACATTCTTTCCTTAAAAGGACCAAATCGTTATCCTGTTGTCATAGCAGCAAGTTGTTTTTTGAAGCCCAGACCAGGGAGGTGCCTGTGACTGAGTCCAGATAGGTAAATTACCTCATCCACCCATCTGCTGCTGCCATGAGACAGAAGGCAAAAGCCTGGAGGGTTTTTGTTCCACTCACACCTCCTGCATCCCAGTCTGATACTCCACATGTCTACAGAATAAAGCTTCAAAGAAACCATGATCTCAGCTATGCTCCCTCACTCCCAGTTCTTGGAGATCCAATCAGTGGGAAAAAACCCCAAAACATACAAGAAGAATGGAGCCCCCAGCTCCTTTTTATTCAAAGCATGTATTTTTAAGCAAGACCATATGCATGGTTCTCAAGACAAGATGCAATTAATGTGCGAAATAACACCAGAGTAATAGGCAGCATCCTGCTATTGATGGTTCAAGTCCAAATTCATTTAATATGACTCAGGAATTCTGGAAGGCCAGAGGGAGAGATAGGCTTAAATAACATTTAATAACATTTACAAACTACCATAAATGGACATATTTGGCCAAAGCAGTAAAAATGCAAATCCATTCAATATTTGCATAGGACTGAACTATCAGGTACACATTTGACATGGACTCTGCACTTGTAGAAGTTCTTTCCATACAAAGGAATCTGTTCTTTGTTATCCCAGCCTTATGCTTGATCCTTGCTGTATAAAGCATACCCAAACATCAAAACAGATGGTGATTTCTGTAAATAATTTCAGCAATAGTTTTCCTGGAAATGCTTGAGCTAATGCTTTTTTTACAAGAGTCATCATTAACATCAGACTGATACTGAATAGAAATTTTGTCTTAATACTGAGAGCCAATTAGCCTATTTTGATCATTTTTATTCATAGTCTCTCAAGTCAGTAAGATTCAAAATTAATAAGGAGTTTCACTAAAAATCTCATGTCCCTGGAGAGTTAGTTACCTTTTAAACTAGAGGGTCCCTCACAGCTCCCCTAGAAGCAGCAACACAGGTGAGAGCTGTGACACATTTGCACAAAGCCTGGCTCAACACAGGGCACCTGCTCTCTTCAATGTGCCTTGCTTTGGGAACATCAAGTCAAAGCCTCTCAGAGAGACAACTTCATTTTCAAAACCAGGTTCAACTCCTGATGCCTTGTCACATTCTTGTTTTCTGATATGAAGGAGGGTTATGAACATCCAACTCAGCACAATGTTTCAATACAAGCCTAAGTTTCACATGGTTTTTTTAATCCACTTGCAACAGAACAGACAAATGTCTTTTCAGATGGCTGTTCTCTCCATACCTTTCCCCTAAGAACACATTAACTGTGAGTCATACAGCTAAACGTGTGAGAAAGCAAAACAAGTGTGTTGAATTCAAGACAGCAACAATTCAGACTTGGCTTTCATCACTTCTTGCTGCCCACAGTAATAATCATTGTCCCTCTTACCTAATGAAAAGCATTTACCCAATACAACAGAAAGTTTTTTCTTTGCCTCCAGAACACAATCATGCCATCGTTCCTTTAGCATTCAAAAAATGTTGCCACTAGTGAGATATTATTACTAAGTAAAATTAATTATGTAGTAATCAATAACAATATTTCAAAAGCAGATTTCAAAAGACATTTTAAATATTTATATAATTTCTTCAAGTCTTCCCAGTGATCTTGTAGTAATGTGGAATAAAACCAGAGCAAGTTTATTTTAATCAAGTGGAATAAAAAAGTATCAAATGACTTTAAAGTTAAACAATCTCTATACACAGCACATCATGAATTAACTGGCATCAAATAAAGAAGGGGAAAAAAAGGAGAAGTATTACAGCTCACAATGGGTAATGGTTTGCTCTAAGAATGCACAATATGTTTCTTAGAGATACAAGAGGCAAGGCTGGCAAAAAATCCACTTGAAGGAAAAAACCTTAATGAGGACTTGTAAATAAATCAGCCAGCAGTGCCACAGGTTCAGCATCTCCAACTCCCTCAATACATTCATCTTGGAGTAATCAGTTGGATGTATAAGAAACAAAATTGTCATTGGAAATCAGTTTCTTTTTTCTTAGCAAAGGGACAAGAAAGAAAAAGGGAACCAACGTTTTCTAAAGAGAAGACTACACAGAGACAAAACAACCAACATTCAAGCCTCAACACCAGGAAAGTTCTCAATGCAGAACATGTGAAAAAACATTCACTTGTGTGCAGCTTTCAGTTTGCTTTGCTTCTGTGAGTGAGCTCAGCTGCTTTCCATGCACAAACAGAGTCTAATACTTAGTAACTATTTGTATTAACAATATGCTTATTCTATACAAGAGTTCACAAATTCCAGTAAACCCACTATGAATGCTTCATTGAACCAATCCATCCCAAAAAATCTCCTAACCAACACATCTTGAACATTGTTTTGCATTAAATAACAATTGCCTATGCCCTCCATTTCCTAAGACTGTATACAGCTATTAAATTTTTCCTCCACTTGCAAAAAAGGACTCGCACATTTCACTAGTTAAAACATAATTGTAGTACTCAGATCTGATTTTCAGGTAAAGTCTAGTTCATTGAAACCAGAAATATGTCAATGTATGTACTAAAGGGGAAAAAAAAAGGCCATGTAAAATTCTGTTACCACTCCCCTGTGGTGTTCTCCCTTCAGTGTTCGGGTTCTCCCCCCTCCCTGGGGCTCATACACACAGCAAGAAGGGTATATACCAAGCAGCCCATAGCCTCAGAATTTCAGAAAGAGAGGTGTTGGAGAGTGACTTAATTACTGTGAAGACAATTGGTCCCATTAGGGTGACCCAAAGTACACAAAGAATTTGTACTGTCAACACAGATAAGAAATTTCATCAGCTCTCAATCAGTTAAGATTTCACCTTTGTCTTAAATTTCCTTCCACTCTATTATCACAGCCAAGCATTTTATTCTACAGGGGGTCTAAACCATTCATGCAAATTTAATTTATGGCAATTTCAACTGTGTCAGAAAGTTAATAATGTAGGAATAATGCATGTGTCTCTCACTGAGCTTAATCAGTGCCCATTAACGTGCCTGTTATTTTGCTTTTTTGTAATTCACGTGTTCTAATCTGAAACCACATTTACTTTGAGTAGAAACAAACCTACCCAGCTCATCAGAGCTCAAAGAAAAACCTAACTTGCCCAAAAGACTGATTGTATTGAAGTGATTGCATTTTTCTTAAAAGAAAGATTACACAAGTTCCCACGTAGATGTAACAATTACAAATATTTGCAAGTGCACTTGGATTCCATCTGCCAAAAAAAACAACAAAAACATGCAATTGTTTATTTCAGAAATACAGCACATTGCAAAAATAAAAACATTAGCACTAATAACTGCTGAAAAAAGGAGACTAAAACCTCACTAATTATATTTTAACAGTGGGGAGGGAAACAGAGCATTTCAGCATACAACTGTACTTGCAAAGAGTTTCTTCTAACCCACAATGCCAGAAGCAGTGGATTAACCTACTTTCTGTGGGCACAAGACTAGAATCTATTGCTGAGTGCAGCTGTCAGAACCACCTGCATATCTTTGGCTTCAGTCAAGTCTTCGAAGTAAGCCAAAGGGTGATTTCAGGATGCTGCAGTGTCCATTTTAATTTGTTTGCAAAAAACCAAGCAAAAACATGACCAGTATAAGCTGGGAAGGTTGAAGCTGCTAACCATGTCTGCCTACAGGCTTAAATTAGACCAAGCTGGAATAATTTGTGCTTGTCATATTTTTCCAGCATATGCAATGATGTCAGTTTGACCTTAGTTTTCACATTTGCCTAAAATGGCCTTTCCCACCTGAATTTGAGCACATTTGGGTTAGCCAAGGAGCAAGCTACTACTGCCAAGAGTCAAGGACAAAGCCAAATGTGTGGGGAAAATCAAAGTCTCACAGGTAAAGGAAAAAGTAAGCTAGGGATTTCCAGTTACAGGCAAGCTACCTTGAAACAGCTCAAATGAGTACTGCAACGTTCAGGTGCTTATCCAGACTCTTCCAGATATCCCTCAAACCTAGAACAGTAACTGGGCTGACTTGTCCTGAAGATTATCTACTCAAACTCACCATTCTCTGCTTCACTGTTCCCTAAATATGAGAGAAACTCCTCTGGGTTCAGCTATGGACTATCCAGAACACACAAGAAACAGAAGTTCCCTTTACAGCACTTGTGCATTCATCCAGAAGACCCCCAAAGACTGTTTTGTTTCCACTTTTTTGCCCACTGACAACTCAATATAGGAGCCACCAGGCTGAGTGGACACATTCCACAAAACCTTCCTCAGCAGACAGGACCCATTCCTGGGAAAATGTCTTGGTGTATTCTAAGCACACACAGACAAACATTTATTTTTTTCTTTTCTGAACCAAGAGTTCACGAAACCAAAGCAATGTTTGGCAGATTCACAAACAGTCTGAGTAATAATAGAACATTCTGATAAGAAGAGCTCTAATATTCAAAGCTCAAAAGTTAGAAGAACAAATAAGTCAGCTTATTTTTCAGATAAACTGAAAAGGCTGGAAAAAGACCCAGAATGACAACTAAGTTTATAACTACATAGAAATATTAGAATGGCCAAGAAAGTAACATCAGAAATACTTTCACTTGTTTTTAAAATCCCACATTACTGTAGAAATGAAGACTGTTTTAATGGTTCAAGTCTCAGCTATTTAAAAACCATGCTGAACCCTGCCCCTGTTTCTTGCCCTGTGCAGTTGTATGTATGACAGGAGACAGCTCAAAGTGCTTACACAGCAGCTGTTAGTGGTTCTGCATCTGTGCTACGCCAGTTCTGCCACAAGAACTCCCACCCAGCTGAGAGGAGCTGCTGAGAAGCTGCTGTGCCTCTGTGCAGCCCTGCTCTGTGTGACAGAGCCCTGAACACAGGTTTGTGATCAGCCTTGTGCTGCAGACACTGTGCCCGCTTCAGGTACCAGCTGAGAGCTAAGAATCAGCACAACAGATGCTCCTAGTACATATCAAAGGGAGTCATCCTTTGAAAAAAAACAGTTTAGGAACTCCCCACTAAGAAAACAAAGGCTTATGTTCTCAGACAAGACAAAGAATGTTCACACAATCCAGCCTGCCAGCTCCTGTTTGTGAGCAAGCTTTCAACAGGAAACAGCACAGAAAACCCACACGTCTGTTTCTGGAAGGACAAACTGATTTTAATATTACACACCCTTACAGCCCAGCAACCACACATCAAAGCCTCTGCTCTGCCCAACCCAGCATCCTCCTCCCAGTAACCTGAGGAGCTCAGAGTCTCAGATGGCAAGTACTGCCTGTCACCCTGGCTCTGGAGTAGGACTGCAGATTCAGCACTGAAGAAGCCCCTAACTGAACACCAACCACAAACGCACAGCAAATAATTTGGACATGTTTCTACCCCAACCCATAAAGACACCATGCTGCAGTCTTCTGCTGCTGCCATGAAAAAAACCTCAAAATTTAAGCCAGATCAGAAACAAGATATACAGCTTTTGCTTCTTCTTGTTGATCATCCCTAACTTTTTAAAACAACATGTTTATGGGCAATAAAGTTTAAGACATAACTTCTACTCAGGATTTGCACTTGTGTCCCACAGGGCAATATTTCCATAGTTTTAAAGCTGATTCACCTTGCCTCTGAGGCATTTGTCTTCATTTATTCTAACTGGATGGAGAAGCTCTTTATCTGATTCATCATATTTTTACAGATAAATTTGCAGTATAAACACAATTTATAATGTAAAAGATATTAGGAGTTTTCTTATTTGTAACACAAGAACAAAACCTGACCTGACATTTGTGTTAGTATGCACATATGAAATTGGTTGCTTTGTCATTTTTTAAATTTACTTTACAACTTAAAAAAACCCAACTGAAAATAACAATTAAATATTAATTAATTTTGTATTTTGCTTACTTGTGAAGTGTTTGTTAATTTAGGCATATAAAAATTATATTAAAACTACTGAGTGCTATCTTGGGTAAAATAACTCATCTATTAGCCTGGGATCAATGCAAATTAATCCACTCAGCACTATGAAAAAGGCTGCTTCTGCTCCTTATGTTGCATCAGAGAAGGAAAAGGTCTGATAAAGGATGGATGAATAGGCAGAACAAATAATTTTTCATACAACTTGCTTTTAGCAGCAGAGAGTAATTAATTTAGATAAACTACATCAAGTGTCCTGCATATTATATGAGACTTTCATTAAAGTAATGATGCTTTGATTAAGTCACCCTCTAACACGGGTTATCTGCAGGAGGAAATTAGCACTTTCATTCCCCTTTTGTGTTCAACACTACAACAATCCCTGGCTATCATCAGCTCAGAGGCACTGGCCAAAGAAACCTCTGCTCCCATGGACAATCTGTGACGCTGCTACTGATGAAAAAAATCAGAGCAGGGCACTGCCACTGACATCTCTGCAGAGATTCCTACCCAAAGAAATTAGAAATTAAGACCTTGAGTAATGCCACAGTTACAAGAGTTGGTTTGGATGGCACAGGTCTCCTACATGTACACAAAATTAAACTCTTGCAGAATCAAGACCTGAATTCCATTTCCGGAACAATTCCTGTAGAGGAAATGGATGTATGATTACAAGGGCCCACCTATTTTCTCGTTATTTCTCCATATGATTTCTGGGGACAATGACAGATCCTTGGTAAGCTAATGAAAGCACAGAGCAACCAATCTTTCTGTGCTTGCTATGGAGCTATCTGCACAGCCAGGTTACAAATGTACAAAGGTCTGTGAAGCCTGAGTGAAAAACAGCCAGTCACTTACTGCAAACCCAGTCAGAACAAAGGCACTCTGTAAATGCCACCCCAAACCATCAAGCCAGGCCATCAGATCCCCATCTAAAAATCCCATAATGACACAGTAGCCAGCATTCTCTCCTTATTTGACAGATGATTGGAAATTTTCAGGTACAGCACCCAGCTGAGAGTTACTAGAATCCCAAATTACCAGTCTGAGGAAGAGGGAAAGCAGGCATAGAACAGTATTTTAAAGTGTGATACTAAGCAAATACTTCAAGCTAGTTTGCCAGAGGTTTACCTGAGTTTGGTTTTGCCAGAGCACCATGACATATAAACCCTGACCACTTAGAGTGGCATTTTCTATCACAATCCATGGCACAAGGAAAGAGACATCCTTCACCTTGGTTTTCCTTGCCTCCTGAAAGCACAGTTTACCTTCATTCAATAATGCTGGAAAATTATTTTCTCCATAATTCATTTAATTTTTTCCTTTCTACTAGGCCCTGTACTGACAAAAGGAAAGTTTGTTTCAGCAACAGTCAATGAGCAGCTAATTGCCAATGTCATTTCCAAATCATCAAAAGTAACATGTTCCAAAAGCTAAACCACAAGCTAACCTAAAGTAATTTAATATAGGAGCGTAAAAAGCAACGTTTTTTAATGATTGAATCTTCAATTGTGGGGCTTTTTCCTCCCTAGTAAATTGAGAAAAAACACATTTTAAATAAATAAATGCCACAGTGCCATTAAGAAAGCTTTTAATCTCTCAGAAGGATAAAGGCCTATTCTTTGTCTTAACATTTTAAAGAAAAAACATATTTATTTGGCCACAAACTCAGCTATAAACCTCAGCCATTTCAACTACAGCTCACATGAGAGAAAATAAACATAACAACCAAAATTGGCTTTTTCACCCAGATCTGTATCAGCTACAAGACCTAAAGGGCACTTGGTCTTGAAGTAAATCCTGATTTACTAATACTAAGATAGAAAAGTGAAACAAAAACATCAAACTGAACAATAACCTAGATCAATCAGCTGAGTTAAGAAAGAACTTCAGCCAGAAAAAAACAAACCGAAACAAAAATAACATATTTAGTTGCTTAAACAGTCACAAGAAATAGGGTGCAAAATGGTCAGGTTTTCCTTGCTGTAAACCAGGAGGCCCTCATTCATCAAGAAACACCCATGTACTACTGTTCCCATGTAGAGCAAAGGCTTCTTTGCCCAATTTAATTTTAGGAAAAAGAGAGAAATTACTTTCTTCCTGCAAATAACATTTCATGAACTTCACCAAATCCCACCTCTTTGATACCTCCTAGAACTTTCAGCATCATTCATCACTTCAGTATGGCAAAATTCTCAAACAAGATCAGGTGTATCAGTAGGAAGCAAGAAGTTACACCTCTAAATTTCTACCTACTTTGAACTGAAATGCTAGCCACATTTAATTTTAATGCACGTCACTCAAATGACTAATTTAGAGTATGATCACAATACTATACAACAATTGCAATGTTTTCTCTTATTGGGTTTTTACAAATACTCTGTGTTAAGGAAATATTCCCCACATCATTTAAAAAAGTTCAAGATGACAATTCTGCTAGACCATTATAAACCAGATAATTAGGAAAATACTTCTCCCTCTCTCCCTGATCCCAAATACAGCTCATATAACTGTTGTGGTTTCTTATTTTTTGTCTTTTAGAGCTCCTTCAAAGACTCCAGCTCCAAAAGCATTTATGGGAATAAAATTCTGCAGCATGCCCCAAAGCTCCTCAGACTACTACATGACCATGCACCCACACAACAGAAGGATACATTTACATTAGAGAAAAGACACCAACAAAAACAATCAACTCCAATCTATGCATCATATTAATAGAGATTGTTAGAGATCTAGTATTTATAACCAGAATTTGGATAGCAAAGACTATTCCCCCTGGTTTTGAACTTGATTATAAATCAATATATATGTATATATTCAATCAACATATATGTACCTCAATGCGTGAGGTGAAGGATTCCTGTTACCATGAACAAGGAACAAGCACAAAGCCAAGTATGAGCCATTTGTGAATCCTAGTCTCAGTTTGGAATAAAGCTAGCTAGAAATTTTCCGGCAGAAGATTAGATGAAACCTAAATACCTTCTAACTTGGGGACTCAAATAGTTTTGATGGCAGAAGCACGAAAAAACCTACAGTGTCTTCTGCTCCTCATGTTTTCAACGAACTTTTTATTTGATACTTAGACAATTGCAGAGAGATTTTGTCTTGGAAAGATGAACATTCTATTTAAGTTATGGAAGAAAGTAGAAAGAATAAATCCCCCATCCCAAAATCCTAGGGCTTCCAAAAGCTGCATCAATTAAACAAAAAACTCACAGATCTATATCTCTCAAAATGTTCTTAATTTTTCCTCTAGTCTTAATTCCATTTCAACTTCTTAGTTTCTTCAAAACTGGCTACCTTCCCTGTGCCAATTTCTACTCCCTGCCTTCCCCACCTACCTCTTGTTAGAGACCATGAGATTAAATTTCTATTAGCATAAAACAAAACTGTTTTCTGTGCTGTAATGATAATTTTTAAATCACAACAAAACCCTACTTGTATTTTGTGGTGGAAAAGCACTAATAATCAGAGAAGTAATTCTGAAAAAGACCATTTGGCACACTCAGGCAATAAGAAGTGCAGGAGTATTACCTTGCCCTTGGATTACTCTCAAAACAGATTTTACATATCCTAAACATCTGAATTATCCAGGGTTCATAGTTAGCCTGGTAAGCTATAATTTGATTGTTCAATTACCACAACATTCTTCCTACTAAAACAATGAGGGGACACATGTCCTCAAATGTCCATCTTCCCTACGTAGAGAAGGAACACAATTCATCTTTGCAGGTTACTCTGGTTACTCCCAGAGGTATCAACATCCTCAGAGTACCAAACTGCCAACAAAAAGCTATTTACCAGTTCCTTACACTGATCATGTATAGTACAACTGGTCTCTGATGCCTTATCAACAAGGCTGACAGAGAAATTGTTAAAGAAAAATGTTTAAATAACCTAAGCTACCACTTTATCTGTCATCACATTCTAAGAAGAGAGGAATTGGGAAAAGCTGTTACTAAATATTGCAGACTGAGTGAAGCACCAGTTAATACATTTGCTGTCTCCTCCAGAGACTGTCAGTGATTGACCAGACCAATCCTACGCTGATCCAAGAGAAGAGTTTACATTTTTCCTCCCTTAATCCATAAGAAATTAATTACTGGAGCCTGAAATCACTGTACTTAGCCTCTCTCAAGTCAAAAATAAAACCTTAACTTGGGCATGTCAAATTCCTTCACTTATCTCTATCTTTCTTCACAGAAAAACACAAGTTGTCCAACACTCTCAAGGGAAGAGTAACCTCCTCCATCAGTGTTCACTTGGCACAATCAGTCAGTCAATGTTTTACCATCCACTAATCCCCTCCCCTGGGAGGCAGCACCTGCACCAGCTGTGCCCTGGAGTGGGACAGAGCTCAGAAATGCTCGAGCATCACAGACTGGGGAGTGGAGACAGGGATGGAGTCAGAGGAGATGGGGCACCAGCACGTGCTGCTCCAGCAACTCCCCTAACCTGGCAGGGCATCTCCAGCTGCATTTGGAAACCAACAAAGACCAAATGCAACCACTACACAAAGTTCCCTGAGCACTGGCTGGGCATGGCAGACCCGTGGGATTTCCCTACACAGACAATTCCATGGAGCTGGTGTTTTGACAAGGTTTGCCAGTGTGAGTTCTTGAATGTTCTAATCCAGGAAGCTTTTGTCAAGCCAGGTGTGACACTTCCCCAGCAGTAGGGACAAAATAGGCTTAGATATTACAAATTGTTCTGCAAATGTTGAAATACACTATTTCAAACTTGCTCTCACTGTACCCCTATCCTGTTCCCCAAGATTTGATAATTAAACACAGATTTTATTAGGTCTGTTCCAGAAACAAACACAGGAATCAACATTAACACAAGTTGGACTATTGGAAACCCGATTTTATTTTTGTGCCTCTTAATTTGAATTTATATAGAAACAGTAGACTGAAAGGATGAAAAACTCATTACATCTCAACTACCATTCCCCTACTACCTGCCAGAATTCACTTGTTGGCCTTCAATAATCTTGCCATCACCAACATATTCTCAAAGCCAACCATAAGGTACATTATAGGTCAATCACTTCTCTTTAATTCGCTCTCCAGAGAGCATGGATCCTTGATCAAATTCCAGGCTATAACCCTTTAAAAGGTGAGACTGAATTCATAAAGCAGACTCTTAAAAAAAAAAAAAACCAAAAAAAACCCACCAAGAGGTTTTTAAAGAAGCTGGGCACCAGTGTAACTCCATTTAGTCATTCCACACACAAATAACTTCCTCTCTGAGCTGCCACTGAAATTGGTGTAGTCCACCTCAAAGCTAATATTGTCTAGATTTCTGACTACTGACAAACTTTTCCTTGCCTGCTTTTAGACAAATGAAGAAAACACACACATTCAAGTCTTCTGTTACTCAGGCCTAAACAAGATGCTGCCCTAGTGACTTAAAATAGATTCTCCCTTCTGCAAGCACAGAACGCAGCACAGGCCTGGGTTTGGGATTGCTTTATAATAAATTCTGAGTTGCTGTGCCAAAACATGCAATCAGAACCTGCAGCATCTCTGCTTTCTTCTACCAAGGACCTCGAGGGAAGAGTGCAACTCTGCTCAAGCATGTCAAATCACTTGGACACTTATGAAGTCCTGATATCTTTTAATGAAACACTGTTAAGGAAACCACCAAATAATGTTTCCTAATCTTTATCAAGAACCTTAATTAGGAAGGGAAAAAAAAAAAAAACTTGAGCTTTCATCAGACTCATTGGAATACTAATAGACCTAAATGAATAGACCTGAAGTTGAGTCTAATCATCTTCACCTACATGGTTTTGGACATGAAAGAGGTGTTGATAGCTTTCAGCAATTAGCAATGTTCTTCACTCTCCATACCTTTTGCCAGTGCTTCTCAAAAGACGCCAGATTTTGCATCTCACTTCCACCACACCACTCCACTTCAGGTGAGATGTTTCTTGACTTATTTTTTTAGCTGTCTGTAATAAGACACACCATGCAAAAGAGATAACCCTCCAGACCTTTGCAGATAAAATATATGGTTTTTCTCTCATCTGACAAACAACAACAAATTAAACCTTCTGCTAATCTGCTAATAAAGCTGTTTTTTACAAGTTCTACACTACAATAGGAATAAGATTTAATCTACAAGGAGTCCGCATATCAGAGAACCATTAAACATTGAAATGACCTCCAAGATAAAGCCTAATCTTTGCCCAAAACGGCAAAAGAGCATCAGCTTGTCTCCAGCATCTCACAACAAACACAGAGAACTGCAACACCCCACAGCAGAGCACCAGAGGGAGGGCATTGCCAGGGTCAAGGAACTTCAGATGGCAAAACTTCTTTAAGCAAGTTCTCCAAATGGCCCCAAGGGGCCAATCTATAAATGACACTGAGAAAGAAAGAAAAAAAAAAAAAAAAGAGAGCATCCACAATTACATAAAACTGAAAAAGAAATGCATTCTGCTAACCTCAGCACATACTTTCAAGTGAACTTAGAACTTGAGTCCAGGAAGTTGCCCAGAGTCACAAGAACACACGAGGTAAAAGTTCTTTAAGTCCTAAAAAAAGCCTTGCCTCAAGCCTAACCTCCTTTCCTTCAGTCTCTCTTTTTTTTCCTTCCTTTAGTCACTGAGACATGAGCTGAACTTCAACTCAAACTTAAAAATACTTAAGGCAAGAAAAGTATAGAGCTTGCAAGTTAAGCATTCAGATGTCTGTACTTGACTTAAATCCTTATTTGTGAAACTGGCCAGAACGTCAGGAGGGGAAGCAGAATATGAAGGTACAATCATCATATACAGTTTCCTAGAGCCCTCTGAAAAGAGGTGACAATATAGGAACTAAACACAGAATGACAAAAAAATGCACCTGAGGATTTTTTTGCTGTGCAAAATTAGAATGAACAGCAGCAGCAAAGACTCCCACAAACTTTCTTAGCTGCTTCTAACATGTGAACAGCTGTGCAACCTGAACCCACAGCAACACAGAACGGCAGCAGGGTAACACGATTTACAGAGTACTGCAGGAGCTGCTTGTAAACAACAACACAGAAGAATTTTGCATTGCAAAAGATGTTGAAAAAAATGATAAATGGGTATTAGTGCTAGAAAACAATCAGCAATGTTGTAAGATAGAAATGACAACACAATCAAGATAAGTCAACAGGTTCACAAGGCAAAAGCAAGTAACCTCATAAGATAGTTGTGTTAGCACATGTTAATCACTGCCATCAAACAGACCAAGCCCAAGAGCAGCCACACATCCCAGAAAAGAGAGACTGCTAGAACTCAAGGAAAACAGAAGATACAACTCTACAGTCTGAGTAGGAATAGATGAAGCATATAGAAGCTATCAAAAAAGCAAAGACAAACTGCTTCAAAAGTTCAGCTGTAGAAATACCATCTATATAGATAACTCAGGAAGTACATCACCTTAAGTAAGTTGTTTATTTCCTACAAGCTGCAGCTAAAACAATTTTCTACATCTAAGACTGAGCAGTCTCTAAAGATAAAAATCAGAATAGGTCAAAGAAATTGAAATATATCTACTTAAAAAGACCTATTATAAGTCCTTTTCTCTACAGCATCTCTGAAAAAATCAGACAGAAGTTTCTATTAAAATCACCATTTTCCCAATATTTATTAAAAAAAAAAAATCCCTGTACTCTCATTTTATTTGTGACCTAAAGTGCCCAGACCCTTAGGAAGTATTTTATAAGAATTAATGGGTTGCATAAACGAGCCATAATGGTTCTCATTAACTGGTTATTACAGCCACATTCCATCATTTACCAGATTACATGGCTTTTTTTTCCTCCCTACTAAAAGGCAGATAGACCATCCTGAGAACTGCCACGCTCGAGTGTTATCACAAAGAAACAGAAAACATACTTTAAAACCTACACATCCATTTACAAAGAACATCCTGATATATAATTACATTAAGTTATGATTTTAGCACACAAAATTACCAAGCAGCATTAAGTGGAAAAAAAAAAATGCCCCCACCATATTTTTTTCATAGCTGCTTAAGTTTTAAAGGTGCTTCATCCAGAAGCAAGGAGGTTTTTAGGTACACCGTGTTCCAGCTCCCTCAGCAGGCACACTGACCAGCCCAGCAGCTGCCAGTTCTGCTCTCTGACCTCTCCCAGACCAGCCCAGAGCCCAGCTGCCCTTCTAATCCTGAGCCACTTCCATGGCCACAGAAGGACTCATGTTTCTAATGGTGAGAAAAATTAGAAACTGTTCCAGCAGACCTCTCATCAGGGGCAGAAATGAGCCAAGACACAGACTCTCATTTAACACCAGAAAAGGGCCCCAGTTTATTCTTTACAGCTCAGCCACTGACCCTGACTGCAGCAGCTCCTCCTGCAGGGTCCAGCTGCAGCCTCTGCCTGCTGGCTCTCCCTGCTGCACTGGGGCTGCAGGGAGCAGTTTGCAGCCTCTGCCCACAGCTTTCAGCAGCTCCACTGGCACTGCAGGCTCCACCAGCAGCTCCAACCCCAGCACACCCACACTGACCTCACAGCTGAGCTGGGACAGCAGCAGCTCTCTGCCTTGGCTCTCTCTGCATTGCTCCTTCTCCAGCAAGGCTCCCGGGCCTCCTGCAGCTCCTCTCCTCACAAGGGCTCCCCTGCCCAGCCACCGCACCCCTTTGCTCACACTGATCTTTAGCAGACACAGCTGTGACCCATTAAGGGCCAGGCTGCTCCTCCTCTTTGGTAATTAGCACAGCTGAGATGATCAGGGGTGAGGTCACCTGCAATCCCTTCTTCCACACCACAATAATCAACTCTATGAGAGGATGAGTAAAGCAAAAAGGTTTCTGTCACTCACAGCTCTGGATTAATTTCAAAGCCAAAGGGCTGAGTGCGGATCCTGGTCTCTCCAGGCCAGTAAGGTTTGAATTGGTTCTATTTGGACCTTGACTTCTTCCTTTCTGCAGTGTTGACATTTTCATTTACAAGTGACTGGCAATGAACAAAAATCAAAGCTTGCATCTGAAAGCAGCAATCTGCACTATAGCAAAACCCTGTCTGCCCTCAGCTGACCAGTGCTGCACCAGCATGCAGACACAGGAAACCACCCTTCAGTCCACAAACACAGAAACCTCTCTTTTGCCAGAAAAAACCTGCCATAGCATCTCTCCAACAAGGCAAAGCTCCATGAATTACAGAGGTTACCTAGTTCCATATAGGTCTCAGACCTGAAATTTTAATTTCCACTTTGTGGACAGTTTGCTTGACCTTTGACCTCTGTTAGATCCAGACTATAATTTTCCTTTCGCTCAGGTCCAGTGTAATTTTTTGCATGACTGTGGGAGAAGCATAAAATGCCATTTCAATGCTGAGCATGGATGCACTTGGACTACAAACATGGAGGGTCACTGTAGTTTCCCAGTCTAAAAAGTATAACAGTATTTCCTTCTCAGAGAGTTGTGTGAAGACTGTTCCATTTGTGTTTTGCAGACATTCCAGCCCCAGAATGACAGAAGTAGTACTAATCCACACACTAAAAAGTACATTTTTCTCTGTGTTTATTCAGTAACGGCAGAATTCTGTTTTCGTCATTCAAAGATGTGAACTGACAAAATCAAGTAAAGAAGCCATCCATATGTTCTGGTGGAAGCATTCCTACAGGGAGTATCTTTTTAAAAGAGACAGAAATATTTCATAAGAAAGAAAGAAAAAAAAAAAAAAAAAAAGAAAAAAAAAAAAAAGAAAACAACTACTTAGTAAGGAACAGCTATTAAGAAGTACTCAGTTAAGAACTGTTTCAGCTTTAAGTTCCTCAGCACAGGACAAACTTGCCTGATGCAGTAAACAACGAACAGTCTGACCACTTCTCAATCATTTCTTTTGCTCATTTCCTATGAAGGGAAAACCAAATCCATACAGAGTGATTGAAGAGGTCTTCTAGAAAAACAAGTTTCTTGAACAGGTTCATTTGAACTTGCCTGTTGAGCCTTCCTCTAGAACATAGTTTATGCTAGAAGCAGATTTCTGTTGTGGAAGAAGAACAAGATTAAGAATGTCAAGCTTCACTAACACTTTAATGAAAAATTACCTACTCCGGCTTGTTAGATCTTTTTCCCTTCAATTGAGCTGTGTATTGGGATAATTCATTGCATAGCTTCCAAAAAAGCTTTTAGTCAGCAGCACTTCTGTCAGCCTCAGGGTAAGGAAAGCCTCTTGCCTCCATCTCCCATGGAGCTTTAAAAGCAGGTCTGATTTCTCTTATGTGGAGAGCTGCCATTTAACTTTCACTAAAGGCCAGACTAGGGTTAGATCTGAATCTGTGGCTAGTCAGGGAAAAAAAAACAACACAGGACTGAATAATGTCAGCCTGAGGGAAATACTAAACAATAAAAATACTGCATCATGCAGCTTTCTTTTCTTCTTCCCAGTGCACCAGCCTCTCTGGAGTGCACTACACTGCAGATCTGTGTTATTGCATCATTTCTTTCCACGCTCTCATTCAAGGGGTTGTCTGTAGGTTTAGAAGACAGTGACCACAGGTTATCCCTTGTGCTGCTCTGATGCATGAGAGCAAAGCCTAAGGTGCATTGTCATAATGGCCCATTCAACAAAACCACTCCACCCTCCCTTCTCAAGAGAGGTGACATTTGTGTGACTTGGAAACAACCAGCTCCAGGATCCCATCGCTGAAAGCCAGTCACTAGTGAGAAAAACCAAAGTTGGCCCAGACCAGTTACGCCTGCTCACCTTAGGGCCAGATCCACGACAGGGAAAGTGGACCTGTAAGCACCCAGAATTACAACTGGCTTAAATCACTGTAGGTTCATACTGTCAGATGCCCCTTGCATGCCTAGATCAACTAAAGATTAAGGATGCAAGCAGCATGATGATTTCATTCAGCTCGCTTCATTCCAAAATTGCATCCCCATTTTATCTCAAAATTAAGTCAGGC
Organism: Sitta carolinensis; assembly: GCA_032173965.1. Taxonomy (NCBI): domain Eukaryota; kingdom Metazoa; phylum Chordata; class Aves; order Passeriformes; family Sittidae; genus Sitta; species Sitta carolinensis. Next base: position 6,304,261 of record CM063294.1, on the reverse strand, counting down.
CCATGCTTACACATTTCAGGGTTCGAAATTCTCTAAGTGATATACTGATATGAGAGCAAGGATGATGACATTTTACTGCATGATTTACATCCAGACAGGACTGCTGTCCCTTATTCTGAGCTCTGAATCGGCTCACTTTCCTGCAGTGAAAATTGATTCCCTGTACTGAACTGAACCGAGTTACTGCTCTGCAGTTCCCAGTCACAGATTTTCCCTCCCAAATTTCCCTGGTGTATTGAGTGTTCTGCTGAAATATGCACCATCAACTAAATAGTTCTTTTGCAGAGCTGTGTCTAAGAGAGATTTTGGGTGTCTGTCCAGCCTTCTCATCCCCCAAAAGAGACTGGGGAAAAAAAAAGACTATCCATGGATATGAAGTTTTAGAGTCAGGGAATTCTTAGATCCAATCATATCTGCTAAGATTTTAATCCTAGTGTAACCCTGATAGATATATATTTGTATGTATGGAGAGAGAAAGAGAGAGAAAGAAAGAGAGAGAGAGAGAGAGAGAGAAAGAGAGAGAGAGAAAGAGAGAAAGAGAGAGAAAGAGAGAAAGAGAGAAAGAGAGAGAAAGAGAGAAAGAGAGAAAGAGAGAGGAAGAGAGAAGAGAGAAGGAGAGAGAGAGAGAGAGAAAGAATAACTTCTATAATTTCAGTAGTACATAAAACCCAGCAAAGTCTTTTATTGTAAAAGAATATAGGCAGGAAACTACTTGCAAATACAGGGTTAAAATGTCAGGTTAGACTTATTTCTCTTAAAACTGGTCACTGAAAGTTTATTCTTTTTCTCATCTTCATCCAGAAAATGATTACATTTTCCACAGTGTATTCTCAATTTCAGACCTTTGCTCTTTCCAGGGTCCTTCTGATAAAGGTGGAGAGATGAATAATCACCAAACCCTAGAACTGGAATGGGCCACACCCTTCTCAGCCAAACTTCCACGGACCAATTTCTCTTTGAGAGAAGTTAAACGAAATTGTGAATTAATGAACATCGGGGTCTTGCCGCCCAAGAGGAACCAAATCACAGGCTGCTCCAGCGGTCCCTGCGGAGCGCTGGAGAGCCGCAGCAGGCAGGAGCGGGAGCGGGAGCGGGAGCTGGAGCAGGAGCAGGAGCAGGAGCGGGAGCAGGTTCGGAAGCAGGAGCGGGAGCGGGAGCAGGGGCGGGAGCTGGAGCAGGAGCAGGAGCGGGAGCAGGTTCGGATGCAGGAGCGGGAGCAGGTTCGGGAGCAGGAGCGGGAGCGGGAGCCGGAGCGCGTCCCCGCCGCAGCAGCGCCGCCCGCGAGTCGCTGGACCAGGGCCGGGGATTAAGGAGCAAACTCCGAAGGATGCAAGACTTGAAAGCTGAAGAAAAGAAGTGGAAAAAAATAAATTCTCTTTTCATCTGCTGCCATCCCCCGTCTCCCGCCCTTAACCCGCAGGCTCCCGGTGCAGTCGGGAATTGCTGGGAATGGCTGGGAAACGCTTCTCCAGGCGGCGCAAGATTGCCACCTGCAGGGCTCGGGAGCCAGGGCACTGGGCAGCTCGGAGAGAGCGAAAAATGAGCACCAAACAGGTTGTTGTTTCCATGAAAATTCACTCCATTTTCTCTTCTTTTCCTTCTCAGTACTCCGACTCAGAACATTAATCTACTGCTCTCAAATGCAGGGAAAGTTAAGGGCTCTGTGCTGTGGCACAGAGAGACTAAGTAGACATGATAAAATTCTTCTACATATTCATGCCCCAGTTCTTATCATTTTCTTATAGCTCTTGGAGATTGTGATATGCTCTTACCTTTTTTTAATTTTTTTTTTTATATAGTTTTACTTTCCCTGTTCATATTTTGGTAATAAAGCAGAAGCTGAGAACATATCCACTAGGACTCTCATACGTGGCTGACAAGATAATAATAAAATTGACTTGGTCCATGCTGACTTTCAGAAGGAAAAGAAGATTTTATTACTAGTTATATCTTGGACTGACAGTGAAATGATTTTTACAAAAACGATCAGCATGCCTGCTTCTGCAGACAAAAGCCTATATCCCTGTGCACCCACAGGGAATACTAATTCCACCTAAGCACCAAGGGGTAGAGATTTGCTTCATATATCCTCTGTTTACTTTGCATGGACATAAGTTTGGGAAAATCCTTATATCATTATACTTTTCTCTGTAAGACACTGTAGCAAAAATTGGCAAAGTGATGACTTGGTAAGAGGAAAGTAGAAATCAAAATGGTCAATTCTACACACCTCATAGACAAGGAATAGTTAAATGCTGAACAATTTCTGCTTCAGGGACCAAGCAAGCTGGAGGAAAAGCCCTTCACAGCAGCAAATCTAATCCTTAAGACAAGAGTTACATTAAGTCATGGCTAGAAGCATATACTGAAGCTCAAGAAAAACAAATGCTACAGGGATACCAATACCCTCTACAAACGAAGCACCACAAATATAAGATTTCCAAAAGTAAACTAACTACATTTAACAGGCTCCAGCCCTGTAAGGCTAAGCAAGTACACTGCTAATGCATCAAGCCATTTCAAACTCAGCCTGAAGCAAAACCAAACTAACAGCTGGTGCTTCTGGATTTATAACAGTACAGTGACTTTGTGGAGAACTGTATTTTCTATATTTCTATGCTTTATGAATCAACCCACAAAACTTACTCCTAGCTACCTCATTCAAAATCAAGAAGCTTGGCAAGTAAATGAAAGCATCTTCATAAGGAACTACGCACTGCCCATAGAAGGCACACCTGAAGTCAAGAAATATGGGACAAAGACATCTAACTGAGTATATTTTCTATTTCCTTTTTCCCTGCTTTTTCAATGTTTAACTGACCATTAAAGATTTTAGTAGTTTACCTGAAACACTGAAATATTCCTGCTGGTTTGGTCAACAATAAATCAAGTACCAGAAACCAGTAATACATGAGTAACTTGGTCAATAGGATGACAACCTGATTTTAAGAAAACAAAGCAAATCAAGTGTAATTCAGCATAATGCTTTAAGTTTAGATTAAGCCACTTCAAGGAGGGATAGAGAGATGCAGTTCTAGGTTTGGAGAAAGGGCAAAATGGCCCTGGTTTCATTTGGTGAACTTAGAACTGGGGCATTTTTGTCTGGATATGCTGGCCTGCCTGTTAGTGGCTCGTGAGAAAGTGGTGAAAAGCTCAGTGAAGACTCCATGACTCCCATCCTACATTTACTTATTCTAATAGCTTGCTCATTTTCAAACAGAGAAATAAACACTACCAGGGACATGAACAAGACAGGGTTTCCTGAACACTTAAAGCTTCAGCTCAAGTAAGTGGTGACACTGAGTCCTTGCCAGTCTTTATGGTTTTATCTAGAAATCAAAACAGGGGAGATTTCTCTTAGAAAGCAGTGGGGAAAGGACTCTCACCAGCAGAGTAGCAGCCTTTCTTAAAGCAAAAATCCATGAACTGAGCAATGTCAGTGTCAAGAGAAATCAGCAATGTGAAACCAGGTTGGCAAGAAGTCACCTGAAGCAAGCTCTATGTTAGTTAGTATAAACCATTGTTGTTTATTCTGTCTGAATGAAGACTTATTCCTGTCCTTCCCCAGCCACCATCTACTGCCTGAAGCAGAAAATCAAAGGCACCAAGCAAAAATAAGGTGAAAAGAGAAGCATCGAGTGATTGCTACTAGGAATAGCAACCAGATTCAGAACAAATTAATAGATCAGAGCCAGGCACACAAAGAATGGAATGAAGTCACAGATGGGCAGAAAACCCATCCCACAGACACATCAGCAGATGGACAAAACAAGTGATAGCACAGAGCCCTTAAACTAGAAAAGTCATGATACTTTGAGCTCCAAAAAACACTACTTTTTTTTTTTTTTTTTTTTTTTTTTTTTTTTTTTTTTCCCCAAAAGCAAGGTAATATTATGCTCCAAGGGAATGAGAAAATTATAAAAGGGAAGAAATGTGGGGATTTTTTGACTGAAAAAGAGAAAAATGTGATGATTTTAAGCTCAAACAGAGCACATGGGCTGGATTAGTTGTGAATATCTGAGAGAAGCCCAGCACCTGGGGTGTGCCCCAGCTGCAGGCTCCCAGCACAGCCTCCCCTAGCAGCTATCATGCAGTTCTCCTTCACCCATAAAGGAGAGCTAACAGCTCCAGTCAACCAGCATAATACGTGATTCATGTTTTACTATTGCAGCTACTCCAACAATTCTTTAATTTCCTAGTATTTATCACAAAAACGCATCAAAATATCCAGGAAAAACAGAAACTGAGACACAGACTGGGTAACAGTTAATACTTTGGCAAAAGCATGATCCCCCTTTCACCCCAGATAATTTCCAAGTATTTTTGGTAAAACTGTCTTACATAATAGTGCATAAGGAATAAATGTATTTCTTCTACTTTTTCTACTAGGAAGGAAGCAAAAAATCACACATTCAGAGAGCTCTATTTCTAGTTTTCTTTTCGAATATCAGGGACCTTTGCTCTTTTCTCAAGAGCCATAGCTGGAAATAACGAGGAGGGATCGAGGGCCACAGTAGTTAGTCACAGCTGGGAAAGCAGTCCCATGAATGTCAAATCTGTGCAAGGCCTGTGTTTTTTACTCACAAAGGGTGCATACCAGATTTATGAACTTTGCACTCCCAAGAGAAGATCTCCCCTACCTCTGCTTGACAATTGCTTTCATTTTCCTCAGCACTGGCTTGCTTGGCCTCTCAGTTCCTATTACCAACTTCTCCCTATATCTCAGACTGCAGAACACAGAGGGGGAAGCAAAGCAAAGCAAGAAATCAAATGTCCCTTACTTACAGGTACCCAGCTGCCTTTTCTTCTCCACACCCAAGGCTTCTGACCACCACCATTTTTCATTAAATCTATTGATAGTCCTGCTCAGCTGAGGTTTGTAGTATTCCTGTTTCACACCTGCATCCTTATAAAGCCCAGAAGAGAGACTAAGGAAATATTAAAACCCTAATAAAAATAAAACCATCATCACCCCATCTCTGGACACGTTCTGAGAGTCTGATGTGCTCATTGTACTGAGGCACTGACACTGCACAGTGCCCAGGATGGGGTCACACCAGTGTGGTGCAGAGTGGGACAATCTACATGTTATAACCACAGCACATCATGTCTGCTTCCAGAAAAATATACTGTCTTCAGGACACATCCATTTTCTCTGTACAAAAGGAAATTGTAATGTGCAAAATTCAGATGAAAAACCATATTATTAGTACGCTTAAAGCAACATTTTCTAGACAACCTGCATAATTGGGAACAAGGCCCAAAAGGCACAGATGCCTTCCTAAAATTATATTCAACCAAAACTTTTGCTCATAATGTCAAGTTTGATCATAATTAATACTTTCTGGCACTGCAGGCTGAAAAATCCAAATTACATTAACTAGCTATGAGTCAAGCTGACCTCAGCTACATGGCCAGAAATGCCAAGTGACCCTGGCCACACATGCAATTCCCACACATCAGAGATCAAAGGCTACTACACCTTCCAAGGAAGGGGAGATGGTCAGCAATAAGTCATTCATCCTACAACAGAGCATGGGTGATCCACACCATGACATCACCTGCCTTGCTGCAGTGTGTTTTCTTGTAACCCTTCTACCTGTTGTCCTAGATTTTATTAGTCTAAATTCCATGACAACCTTGTAGCCTTGTACTGACAAAAATCCTTTCTACCACATCAGCATTTTACATAATGTATTTTTAATTCAGAGTATAATATCAAATCATTTGGGAAAACCATGCTCAGCTTTAATCTTTTCTGTGAATAATTAGCAACTTGACAACAAAGGATGCTCGTCTCTCTCTGGATTGACATGTACTCCAGCATCAAGACATCTGCATTTGCACCGAGGGCCTTGGTAATACTCTGTTCACTGAATTTCTGCTTTTTCAAGCTGAAAAGGAAAGTGAAATTTCAAGGAAGAATTCAGGCCCAGTATAAACCATGCTAATTTCCCACTACATCAGATTTGTTTGGCTTCCTGACATCCAACTGTAATACTACTCTTGACACAGAAACAGGGCCAGAAATAACTACCAGGTGCCAACGTTTATAGAAAACATTCCGTTAACTGCAGCTGATTTTAGGACAGTGTGCAGACAACTGAAAAGCATGCTACTCTTCCCAAACATCACCAGGGCATAGCTTGGAACAGGTTTTAGTGCATACTGAGTACTTTTGGTATATCTGAATGGCATCTCTAGAGACTGCACCACTGGCAGGGATTTTAAAGCTCCCACTTGCTGCTCCTCAAATAAAGTTTGGATTGAAAAAGATGCCTGTGACTCTCGATGTGGATACCTTATACCTCTTTTTAATTTAAAGCAATGAGATGTCATTTTTCTTCCTTGTCTAGCAAAAAGGAAAAGCTCCATCCTCTACTCTTGTCCAAGAAAATTGCATGAACAACAGTTACCATATAAACCACTTATTAAACTTAAGAAACGCTCATGGTTGGGGCAAACAATCCAAACTTCTGCCAAGGCTTGTGGACTTGTGGTGCCAGGACAAAAAGTCCACAAGAGAAGTCTCTGAAGACTCACCAAACAGTTCTGAGTTTAAAACCTCTCACCTTGAACACATTTTATCATAGCGTTCTTTGAGAAATCCAAATTTCTACTTTGCAGGTAAGTACCATCCTGCAGAAAAAAGCTTAAAAGCTTGAATTGGGTCATTAGTCTGTTACAAAGATCAAGCCTGAAAATACTAATTTTAATATTTTTAGAATTTCCTTCTTTCCTGGAATAAAAAAGATAAAACCAGAAGGGGTGGTGGATAAAGCAGAGGTCGAGAATCACCGCCATGCAGGCTCTTGTAACAGCCATGGCAAAGTGGCAAAGTGCTTTGGTGGCCTGGCTTCAGGTGGGGTTTTAAACTGAGAGCCATTTCATGATGTGATAATAACAAATCCATAGCAGTTCTTAGGACAAGGCTGCTGAAGGTCGGGTATAATGAAGGTTATAAATTTTATAATTTATAACAGCTGTTCATACAAAGAAAAAACCCAAAGAATTTCTTTCCTATGTTGCATAAAGATGGGCAAAAGGTTATGCTTCTCTACCAGCATGCAGGAAGACTGAAAACACAGCAGTAATAATGAGCTACAATGCAAATTGGTAAGCAGCTTCAGTGCTTAGGATACACCAGTGATATGACTGAATTTCCACCCCCCACCCCTTAGGAAGAAGGCTAAACTTTGAATAATAATTTCTGAGGCATTAACAGAATATGGATTCTAAAAATTCCTAGAGGTACTAATAACCTTTCAGATTGTTTCAGGAAATGTCAGGAACACTTCATCCTCCCTGCATCCCATTCTTCAGCTGGGGTGCAATACAGCCACTGCCCAACAGGCAATAAGAGGAGACATGGAAAATACAATTCCAGGCAATTATACAGATACCTGAGGCAAGGGGAATGAAATTACCAGAGACAGAATTTGATCAAGTTACAAAGATGCCACAATTGGTAAATGTTTTGTGATAAATAACAGTCTGAGGGTCATTCTCTTAAGAACCAGCTCCTTGAAAAGGCAGGGCAAGATTCAAAAAGAGAATTACAATTGTAAATAACAGCAGTTGAACAAAAATGGGAAGAGGGAACATGCCATGGGTCAATGTGACCATTCATATTTCTTGTGTAATTCAGAAGTTTGAAGATTAAAAATCATAGAAAGGTTTCTTTTTTAATACCCTTTAGTGTTTACTATGTTTTCAAAAAGTACAAATAAACAGAGTCAAGCTTCCCATTCTCAAGTATTTCCTTTAACCTATGATAGCATAAATTGATTCAAAAGTATTTAAATGAAGAAAGAACTACCTAGATTTGAAGCAGCAATATTAAATCATTTCACACACCACACTGTTTCTGTAGATGGTTGCACTGGCTGGTAGATGAAACATGAAATTAATTTTCAGACAAATAAGGGTACAATGCAAACACTGTGAGAGAGAAAGAAAGGGGAAGTGGGGTAGCTTCATTTTGTTGTTCCCTTGGCCACATGTCAGACAATGTTTGTGAAGTGCATGAACTGTTCATGTTATACCTCCAGCCTCAATCTTCTTTTCCAAGGATGCATCAATCACTATTAGACCTGTTAAAAGGCATTGGTGTGTTTCGTTTGATTGTCAAAAAAAAAAAAAAAAAAAAAAAAAAAAAAAAAAAAAAAAAAAAAAAAGCCAATGAGAGTGAATTTGTCAAGGCTTTTATGTTATAAACTGCCTCTACCTTAACACTAGTTACTCCAAATTTTTCCACTTTTCTTTCCACACTCATCTAATGTTGTCTTTCTACTTCCTCATTTACACTTTCAAAAAAGGAAAACCTTTGTCAGTCTCTACTCTGTATAGGCACTTGTAAACCTTCAAAAATTCATTAACTGAGGGAATTAATACAAAATACCTTGAATTCAGGACAAAATCATGAGAAAACTTGTACAAAAAAAATCACTTGGAAACCTTCCTCCTTCCCTCTCTCCCTTCCATAATTTCATGTGTAATGTGGTTGGTTTGTGTCTTCAACACACTTAAGATAAATGCTCACTAAACATAATAATTAACTGTTTTCAAACCTCTTTTACCCATACAAGTAGCTGAAATTTCAACTGCAATCCTTTGCTACTCAGGAATTGCATTTCAAGCTTTGCATAAAATAAGCACTCAAAATTGTTCACCATTGCAATTTCTCTTTGCAGTGCCTAAAATTACCAATATGTCCAATGTTCATCTGAAAGAGCTTAACTCACAGTGCCTCCTTTCAGAGCAAGGGGCTTCACCTAAATTATAGGTTAAAAGAATATGGACTAACTAAATGTAATGTAATTTTTGGTGGTGGTTTAGTGTAGGATTAAGTTAAGCCTTCAGTGAAATTACAGCAAATTTGCACTTAAGTATAGATCAGAACTTCATCCAATATCTTTTACTGAACTCAAATGGAAGCTTTTGTTTCCAAAGACAAGCAATCACACTTACATGCCACAGATTCATTAAGTCAGCACCTCTCCTCCTCCTTCTGATACCATTTTCATTACCAAGATCTTTGCATAAAATACATAAATGTGGACATACAAATCACGTATTCATTCCCAAATCCCTTTAACATTTTAAGTTCCTTAATTCTGTAGTTATTAGTCATTGATTTGTAGACTTGCCTTATCCCTAGCCTTTAGAGCTCTGGAAACCAAATACAGAATTTTTACTGCATATCCTACTACTTCTACTGTTGAAATAATGAAACCTTATATAAGTTAATAATTTCATTATAAAAGTTTATTTCACTATATCTTCCAGAAAAGCCATTCAAGACAGAAATATGCAGCCAATTATCCAATAGAATGAAGTGGTAATGCTAATTAGCAAGTTAATGTTCAATTAGATTTAACAAAAATACTGCTGGGAAGTTGAGAAGAGCCATAATACTGACGGCCCTTTATTAATAGAATGATAGCATACAACAAAGGAAAACCTGCCAGCACTGAGATGTCAGACTATAAAGAGTCCCAAGAACAGATGACTTTTCCTGAGATTTAAGCTTCCTACAATCCTCAGAGCTCCTTAGGGAGCCATGTCAATTATACCATCATCAATGCAAATGGCATTTTAAAGAGTCTCTGCAACAAACAGGGAATGCTAATGCTGATCAGAGGTGCTGGTGTTCAGCACAGTTCTCCCAGAAGCTCTGTAACCTCTTGTGTGCTGCTCACTTGGTTCTGATTTTCTGATGAGCCACTGCTGCCCCCCCTGCTCTTGTCACTCAAACATCAGCATTAAGAACTGCTCATTTTCCACCATCAGAGCAGTGTGCAATGCAGCACTGGCAGCAACAAGATGAACTCCTGGATGGAGAGAGTGATGCTGTGAAGTCTGCTGGCTTTCCTGCTTGATAGGCTGTTCTTATTAAGATAAAATATTTTCTAAGGAACTATCATAAATAGAAATTAATTTAAAAAAAAAGGAGTGATGGAGCATGAAAGCACCTAATACTGCTACACGGTATGAGCAGGAAATGAAACTTTGCCTGGAATGCAATTACCACTATTCTAAAAAAACAAAAAAGAAGAAAAAAAAAATTTAAAATCTGACATGCTCATTTTCAAAGGGCATTTGATCTGCATCCTCTTGATGCTCTACTCAGCATATAACAGGGCTCTTCTGGGAATAGATGCAAACAAGAAATTAAAGAAGTAGCCTTACATGTCAAAAGGAAAACAGTATTAATGAAACTGGAATATAAATCCGAAAATAAATTAGAACCCAGCCAGTCACCAAAGTGCAAAGCCATTCACATGTGATATATGCACTTCACATTTACATAACTAGCAAAAGCAATAGAAACTCTACATTTCCTGTATGAAAAAGTTGCAATGTTTACCACAAAGGTTAGAGCAATCCCTTTCTCCTTCATCAAAATTTTGTATTTGAATAATGTAGTTTTTGAATGTAGTTCAGTTAACCAGGATTAGAGCTATTTTCTAAATTACTTGCCTGTAATGATTATTTTTTCTTTTTCCTAAAGGTCATTTGTAATACTGGTTAACGCATGGAAAAAGGTGAAGGCGGAAAGGTGATAAAACACCGATCTGCACAAAAGAATCAAGAGCAAAAATAGAAATACTGAAAGAAGAAACATGGGAGACAGGTGGACTAAGCATTTAATCAGTTTTACATAAAGCAGAGAGAGATTTGAACTGTGCAGTGTTCAGGGATGTACAGATATACCCGATTCTAACACTGGCTTTTTATTTAATGGCTACTCCCTTTTGATCTGAGCTTTAGTCACACTTTGGTGTATCTGAAGACTGTTTAGGCTTAAAGGCAATGGTGGGGAGAGAGGGAAGACAAAAAACTAGAGGGGTTTACATCCAAACATACTCGTAGAACAAGTGTCCTGTGCAAGATGAGGTGTGAGGCCTCTGCAATGCCCATACAACCCTTGGGGTTATCTCTGTCTTTATTGGCAAAGACATTAAATTGTTCTAGTTCAAGGGTTATTGAACAAAAAAATAGAGCATGGCACAGGAAGGTGAACTTTCCAGTGATGTTTCACCTTGCAGAAAGTCATCCTATACACAGCTTTTCACAACACAGAAGAAGGTGTTCATACTTTATCCACATAACACATATTAAGTTCATGTAATTTTCTAGGAACAAATTGTTAGCTCTAATTTTTTCCTTTATTTTTTCCTAGCATGCATGGCTAGTCAATGCTTAGTTTAAAAATGCTCATGCCTTCTACTAACTCTACCACTACATTAGTTTCATAGTATTTTTCAAAAGACAATCTCCCTTCTGTAAGGAATTCTGTCCTTCTGGGAAATATAACATTTTCCCAGCACAGACTGAACACCATTTTTGATTTTGTTAAGAGCTCCTCTGCTTTCAGCTTTGAGGTCTGACACCTCCACCCATCAGCAGCACTGACCAAACAATGAGCATCAAATGTTGCAGAAGAAAACTCTGTTCACGGCAAACTCATGGTATTTTCCCCCTGCCTGCCCAGCCCCAAAGGCAAGCTCTCCAACCCCTCTGGCACACACACAGCTGCCACACTCACCAGTTCCTGTATGAAACTCAGGCATTGCTCTCTCTCCTGCACAGTGTGACAGCAATGGTCACTGCTCACAGCCACACACCACCCAATTTCACTGGATACCCAGGGGGAGACGTGCCAGGGTGGCCTCAGTCAGATTCACCAGTTTATAGATATCTGTGACTTACAGAAATATTTTAGTTCCCACACAAAGGATTTTATCAGACTGTGATACCATTAGGTATAGAATCATTTTGATGTATATACACCAATATGATATTTGTCATTACCAAATGTAAGTTAATTTGGGGAGGTTTTAGTGTATCTATATAGGATTTCTAAACTATTTATTTTCATAGTAGTTCTTTTCATCTGGATTTATTTGTAAATGAAGAAAACAGGCTGAAATTGTATCCAGCTCTCTAATTTGTATTACTGTATTTATAAACATGGAAGACTATTCCACAATCATTCTCATTTTCCGAAAACCCAAGCAAAAAACTTCATCAGAAACCATATGAACTAAACTTTGCAAGTCCTCCATGGAACAAGAATCCCTGTTGCAGATAGTAGATTTTAAATTAGTTTTTAAATCAGTGAGATAATCCCTATTTTTAATTTGATATTTCAGTAAAGGTTTCCATCGATCTCAGTTTTCCAAGTGCACTTGAAAACTAAGTAATAGCAGTAGGCCAATTTTTAATTTTGCTTTCACACCACTTGACTGGATTCAAATCTGTTAGGCAAAATGATAATTTGGCAGCAAATGACACAAGATGCCACTTGGCGTCATATTCTGAGTTTTAAGCAGAAACTGTTGGAACGCTTAAAATAATTTCTTTGTCTTACTATAGAGTATCTGAAACACAGGTCTAATTTATTAATGACTCCAATGTCAAACAGAGGAAACCAGCACACTAAACCGTCCTTTTTCTGTAGATTGGAAGGACATTGATTAGATGAACTGGGGGGAAGCTCAAAGCATTGCAGGGTAATATGTCTGAAAATTAAGACCTACTACATAGTCAAGAAATGCTACAGACAAGTAGAGACTTTACAATCTGAGGAGTCACGATGGTCAGTTCAGGAGCTACATGCATATTTTACAGACCACTGCAACCCCAAAACAGAATTTGACCAATGTAACCCATGGTTACATCATGGACACCATTTAAGTCAGGATATTTGACTTCATTATGTTTAGCCCACATAAACACTTACTCTATCTCAGTTGAGCTGCAGTACCACTGAGTACTACAAATATTATTTTCATGCTTCTCCATTCAAATCTCACATTCCAGTACTCTTTGTTACCCTCTCTCATCTCAGTGACTTTGCCATTTGTATGGCAATTTCTTCTAATAGCTTTACTCAGGTTCCAAACTGTGAAAAATGCTGAACAAAGCAGAACAAATAATTCAGGCACCTTTAAGAGGACTACAGAGCCCTTTTAGATAAGGCTAAGCATTAGATAAGCTCCTGGACAAACACTATTTATTTTGCAAATTATCCCTGAGGTAACTGAATTCCACAAAATCCAGAAGCAAACTCAACAAAGAGGAATGCACAAGGGACACCTTTGCTGTTGGGGGAACCCTCATCTAGTTGGGGAACACAACCAGACTTAGAAAAGAGATGAACGGGGTTTAATGCTATAAAGCAGCACTAAATCTTACTCATGCTTGCCTCTGGTAATCAAGAAGCTTATCAGAGAGAGAGAGAATAAAAGAGAGCAGTGACAATACATCTCCCAGGTTTCCTCTGGTACTCAGGGAAAGATCCATCACTAGAAACTCATATTACACAAGGTGGGACTGTCTAACATCTCTTGATATTCACACGTAATACAGTGGTCAAGGGGTACAGTTTTTCGCATGTTTTTAGCCAGCATAGACTCAATATTATTGAAAAGGACACCTTTAAAAAGCAGTAATGGAATTTAGTTCTGAAGATCCAGAAGGACACAATATTAGTGCATTCCTCTGGTTTACCATCAAGGATGTAGACAAGCCCCATTTTAACCTCTATGTCAGAAATGCCCAAATAGCCAAGGCTTCAAGCCAAGTTCACCACAACTGGAAGTACAGGAGTGGGGAATATGCACTGCTGATGGTTGGGGCCCAACCTCCAAGCTCTGACCAGAAGCAACATCTCAACCTTTTCAAACCAAACTTTTGTTGAAATTGGCCCATCCTAAGAAAAGCATTTTGTCAAAAATGTCTTAACCAGCTCTCATTCACCAGTTAAGCATTTACTCTCACAGAGGCAGATTATTTTGTTTTGTTTCTCTTCCATACAGCTTCAGTAAGAACACCCCTGGTTCACTCAGGCAATTCAAGACCCACTAATGCGCCTTCCACACAGCTGCCTCAATTCAGCCACACATTTGAGCATAAAGCATGTTCACATGAAAGAGTGAGAAATAAGAGCCTGGCACTTGTTGGGTTTATAGACAAAAAAGTAAGATTTCTTTTTGATAGCTGACAAAACTGTCAAGAAACATAGATTTAGGAGCTTGAACATCACTAAATAAGCGGCAGGAATGAAAACACACCATCCGTTTAGACTTGCCAAACATCAGCTTCATTTCTGATTCTAAGTTATAAATCTTTGATTGTTTGGGGCTATGGAAGTGTCCAGACAGCAGTGAAACACTGACTCATGAAAATGAAGCATAAAACAAGCAATACAAAACAAACAAATGAAGAAAAAAAAAAAAAAAAAAAAGACCAAAAAAAAACCAACAAACGACAAACCCTTGTGCCTACAAGTGACTGGGGTCCCATTGCAACTGAGCTAGTGAGGTGTGAAACAGGAGCTGTTTTCCATATAAGAAGCACTCTAAGTTACACTGCAATGTTTACTGCTGCATTGAAAACCCTTGCATTCAAAAGAGGTGTAAGAGCATTATTAATCTGCCCAAGGGTTTGCCCAACAATATTGAGGAGTCCCTCAGGTTCCTCTCCTGCAATTACCCTTTTGAACACTGACCAGAAGCCCTGGCTCAGGCACACTGTGTTGAGCAGCACATTAAGAGAGACTGGAATAACTGTGGAGGGGAACAAGTGCACAGCAGTCCTCACGTGATTTCATGTTCACTTACTCTAGAGCAAGGGCCTGTCTGCTTCTGTGGCTCAAGAAAAATCCTACGAAGTCCACAGTATGCAAACCAAGAAACAGCACTCTTGAGTTTTATCGTTTTTCCCACAACACCATCACAAAGACACAAAGAATGGCCACTCACACACTTACAGAGCTTGTGCCAGAAGGAGCTTTCAGAATGTTACCTTTCAAAGTGCTAAAATGATTGTTCACAGAAACAAAGCCAAGCAACAGAGGCACAAAGCACAGATGAGCCAGCACTGGACAACAGCCAGCACTGGAGCTGGGCAGGAACCCAGAATTTCAGGATATTCCCATTCTGACTTTAGCCTCAGAAGACTTTTTGTCCTCAGTTCAGCTCCCACTGCTGCCAGCCTCTCCACTGATTTCAGCAAAAGGTTGATTGGGCCTCGGGGCTTAAGTTTCAGACATGCTGGATGTGTGTTGACTTCAGCTGTCGTGGCAAATGCTCAGCAACACATCTGGAAGAGCAACTCCCCTGCATGCAAAACAATTCTGGTCACATCATCACCTCACGGAAGTCACAAAAGCAAAAAACTCCTTTACTGAAAAAGACAGTGCTGAGAAGGATGGTGACAGAGAACTTCAACAAACCAATCAAGAAAACTAAGCACAGGCTGCAGACTTGCAGGAGGTTTCAGAAATAAATGCACATCCAGTTCTCTATAAACTGAAGCTTTCAGTAAACTAGACTATAAACTAAAGCATTCTGTAAACTGAAACATTATGAATGAAGATGTGGGAATTTCAACATGCCTTAAAAGACAACACAGTTCTGAATGATTTGCAGTAAACCCTTTTCTTTCTTCCTGGTTTATATGCATATAAGCCAGGACTTACATTTTCTTCTCCAGCCAAAGATGGCTGTCTTCTATTGAAATTGTTGTTTCCATTAAAGCACAAGTCACTTAGGTACTTAAAATGTACTTCTGTGATATTCTGTTTTCATAGATCCACAACATATTGAACAGTGTCAGTTTTATCCTTAAAATACTAGTTTTAATAATGAGAAGTTACATGAAAGCATGCAGGAGGCAAGAGAGAATGTGGTAGGCACTATAAAAAGCATTTCTTTCCTGTTTCTTAAGTGTTTAAGTATCTCAAAGACTAAAAACACAAATGGAAGGATATGCAGGGAGTTCAGTACGCTGAACATAGTGGGGAAAAGTAGTTCCAATAACTACCTGTTGTAAATAAGAGATTTCTATCACATGGAAAAAACACTTGAGATTTTCTCAACAGATCAGTAGTTCTCTATTCAAAGACTTCTATTTTTAAATATCTAAATTTATTTTAAAATCTCTATCTTCCTTTCTAAATCTTTTTTGCCTGCCCATCAGGAATAGCCTTTATAATTACAAAGTAAACGCTGTGCTGAGTTAGAGCTGAGAACCTCCCTGGAATACTTTATGAAATCTACTGGCTTTCAGTGCTGTCTCAGAGATTTTCCAAGAGTGACAAAAGAAAAAAGGGAAGCAAAGCATGCTTCTGATGAAAGATATTGAATGAAGATTTAGGGATTCACCAAAAAAGCTGTGATTTCCCCTTCATTCATAGCTAACCTTTCACTAGTTACCAGCTTTAAAGCTGGGAGTTCTTGCATTATATCTAGTCAATGCCTGGTGCAGGGATGACTACAGGTCCTATTAGAAGGGTGGGACTGCAGACATCAGTATCATAGCTCCTGGCTGGATCCTAGGCTGTTCATAACTTTCTCTGCCCAGGGAAGAACTGAATACAAGTGCCCAAAATGGTTTCCTTCAGTAAATTCATAGTCTATGGCCTGGCTACACATTGTGCCATTACCATTTGGATGTGCTGCTGCTTAGCAGATAATCAGCAATGCAGATTTTGGGTAAAGCTCAGGGTGAAATGAAATAAAAAGTTAAGAGATGAAAATCTTTGTCAGGGCTGAAATTCCTTGCACATTCCCAGCAGCAGGATAGGCCTTCACTAGAGTGCAAAGCAGCTCTTGATTGATGCACACAGGTCCAAGAATTATCAGCATAGCAAGCACTGGAAATCACAAATGTAGGCAAGACTGCATTCAAGTCTTGGACCAGGAGAGACAAAAGCAATTGACAGTACTCCATCCTGTCTATCTAGTCTTGCCAGATACATAAATTTAGCACCACAGGACCTTAGACATTCTAATGTTCGTGGCTCACATTAAAAACACTCAGATTATTTTTAGCCAGTTTTTCAACTCATCCTTTTCTTAGGTAAATCAAAACATAAGTTGCTAATGCCAAGTTTATGGAGATGGCTGTTGATAGTCTTTTGATTTCTGCTTGAAGTTCTAAAATATTTCCTAACAAAACCATACTTTTTTTACAAGACAAGCAAGAAACACATTTTCTGTTTATCTACTGGGATAAACAAAGCAGCAATTGGTAATTCATATCTTCCTTAAATTATTTTCCTCAGTAGGAACTGAGACACTCAATAGGTAAGCATTGAAAGGAAGAAAAACAAACATCTGACATGCTGCAGGTCTTTATCTCACAGCAATAATTATGAAGACAGCCTTTATAAGTCTTCCTCTGCCAGTCTGAAAAAAGTTCCATGTTACAATTAAATCAAATCAGATGTAAGAAAAAGAAAGGTATGAAACACTGAAGTGTAAAGATGCTCATTACCCTGAAAGAAAAATGAAACTGCATACAGAGTTACTGCATAAACCACACATTCTCATGTCACCAGCCAAAACAATCTTATTGATATATATTTTTAAATCTGACATTAGCTTGTAATAACATTTTAAAACAATAGTTCTTTCCTATTGATTTTCTGTGCAATCCATTACAGAGAATGCTATCACCTTTGAGTCAGCTACAGGGTTTTAACCTTCCAAGAAGTCTGGGAACACAAATATGACAGTTTTTCTGAGCAGCATTGATTGCCGCATATTTTAAGTTATTCTGTAGAGGAATACCAGAAAAATAGCTTCTGGATGCATAATGTATAAGCTCATTTACAGGAAGCAAGGAACAAATCAAAAAGGGAGAAGTGACACCTAAGAAACTGATAGAAGCAACAATTTTGTCAAGATAGGTAACAACATAGCAACTTAACCTTATGGAAAACTCTCTTTATTCAAAGCAGGCATTTTGATAAACAGCCTTTTAATTTGCAAACTGTGCTTCCCAAAGGTAATGAAGAGCACCCAAAATGAAAGGAAGGGCATTGCCCCTTGTTCCTGAGGCCTCAGCACACAGATAACCTGTCAAAGCCCCAAAATGTGGACTTCCCTCCCACAAACACCCAGAGCACATGGAGCACGGCACTAGGCTTCCTGGCCAATATACATATTCACAAACCTCATGATAAAATTTAAATAGAAGGTTTGCAAACAGAATGCTACCATACTTCATGCTTCTGCAGTTCCTTGGACCTAGACTTGTGCTAGATCCAGATCAGCAGCCAGTAAATGCCTCCTAGGGAAGGGTTTCCCAAGCCAAGATCAGAATGAATTTTATTTCACAGCTTTAACCTGAAAACCATACTCTGTTACAGCATAATAAACATCCAGCCAGGAGTCCACAAATATTTAACTAATCAGTATTGGTTTTGTTTTAGGTAGCTTGACAATTTACAGCCATGTGTTAAAGAAGCACAGGCTCTCCAGGCAGCCACAAAGCGCAGCAAAACACAAGAGGGGGGTTTGCCCTGTCCATCCTAAGAGAAGATTCCCAAACTCCTGTCACTGACCACTCTGTTCTAACCATGCACATTCCAGTGGCCTCAAAGGAAGGAGCCAGTCCCTCGTGGACCCCACTAATTGAGGCACAAGACCAGCAAGGAGGCTTTAACCTACCCATTCCTTACAAAGAGAACATCTGCAGAGTGTCTGAAGACATGGCACCATTCAGCACACAAGGTATGTTTGTACTACAAATTCCCATACAAAATTTAGCTGGATAAATTTCAAAAATTATGGTTAAAATTATTTGCAAGCAGAGCTAATATACTTGTTCTTCAGCTTAAAATAAGCGCTCTGCCCAGCAGTTAACACTCAGAACTGAAGTGTGGATGTCACCTCAAAGCCAGTGACTATACCACTTTTCACCAAACATCTTTCACAGTGCTCTAGCCAAGCCTTTAGGAAACTCTGATCATGTACAGTGGTGTTAGCAGGCACATAAACACAAACATCCCACCATTCAACAGCCAGCAGCAGTTGTGCTTGCAAGGAGTTACTCTTGCACTTCATTTAATAATCTGCCAAGTTTTCTGCAGAGACCTCAGCTCACTTTTCTGCATCATTATTGGCTTGAGACTGCAGTTGCCAGACTCACTGGAGCACAAGCTTATGTAAAGCTGAGCAGAGAGCAAACAAAAGCAAACTGGACATAATATCAGCAGATTCTCTAAACCATAATACCCAATTACATAATTGATTCTATTATTCAATCCAGTTCTTGTGCTACCTCAGCAAGCTATCTATCCAGTTACAAGCTTATCTTCACTGCTACATTAACTGCCCCAAAAACTTGGTCACTAGATGCCCCATTCCTCAATTGGTAGAGAAGCCACACTTCAAAATGCAACATCCATTAAAACACCTGCAACAACATACATTGTTCTCTCTCAAATCTATTAATATTAATCAATACTGAAAGCCAATTAAAAAGAGCATGATGGGTCTTGTGTTACAGCAAATGGAGGGGAAATTACTCATCTGAAACTTCCATAACTGCTGCTGCAAAGTGGTCACATGAGGATGTTGCAATTAAAAGTACAAGATTTAAGTGCATGTAAATAGATTTGGTGGGTATCGAACTAAATGGTAAAATGAAATACTGTGTATGGAAAACAATCTTTCAGCAAAAATTACTCCTCATTCTTGTAAAACTTGATTATTTGAAAATCTAGAAAACTTCAGATATACACTTGTAAAGTCTATTTGTCAAGTGAGTGCCTCTTATTCCCTTCAGCAAGTTGTCCTGATTTCTTTCAAACCTCAAAAATCCTTCTAGGGAGAGGTTAAGTTGAAAGTCCTCTATATAAAAATATCTCCCTTCACATTCTTTTCTCGTATTTCTCAGCCCTGAATTTATAAAAGTAATTCCACACCACATTCGCTGAAACTCCGAATATAAACCCCCAAATCTCACAGTCTGTAATGAGTGTTACATTAAACATGAGCAAGGATTGTGCAATCCGTGAGCCACCACTGCCCTCATCCGGGACAAGGCTGAATCTCCCCTTCTACCGGCAAAACTTGACTTTTCCACACGATTGTTTGTATCATTAGAGAGAACACATACTGTCATTTACCTTTTCCTTCAAGATTAAGTGTCCTCTCTCAACAAAGGGATTTCTTTTAGATCCCCAAGCAAGACAAGGAGAAAAACCTGCTAGTACACCTGGGCAAAAAAACAAACAAACAAAAGAAAATCACCAAACCAAGAAACACACAGCACTTATCACAGGAGTGGTAACAAGTGATTTCAGTGCCAGATCCATCTACATACAAATGCAAACACCAAATATGCAGGGGAAACAAATCAAAAGATGAAAACAACTGGGACTCAGCTCAAATAGAAAGAGGTATTAGAACAAAAAACAGTGAAAATGGAAATAGCTTAAATACGCTCCTCTGTTATGCATAAAAGCATAGCTACTTAAGGGTGGATAAAAACCAGCCTAAAGAGGGCAGAAGGACAAAAACTGCTGTTGAACAGGCATGATTCCAACAAAGGTAAGGAAATGGACTCGTGACATGAAACATTTGATTAACAAAATTTAAACCAAATCGATATGGCACAAACAATAAGGAACCAGATGAGTTTAAAGGAGCAGAAGGAATTGCACAGCCTTGACCCACTATGACTCAGAAACAGAAAAAAACACCCAACCAACCAACATTATTTTGCTCTCCTCTTAACTAAATCACAGCCCTATCAAAATAATTCAATATTTTAAGCAATAATTTTGGCTTTTAACATTTGATTTATAGCAAATGAGCTATTTGAAATGCCTCTATTCCACATTTACACATTCATAGAGCATTCTGTGCCATTTAAGTTGAATTTTAAACACTCCCTACAGAAGCTGGAGTCATGATAATATTTTTATTGAAAATATTTAGTTAGCTGTTTAGTCTAAATCAATCCCTAGCAGTATCTTTAAATATTTGCCTATTTATTCCTTCAATGCACTACTCATTTGGCCCTTTTCACAAAAAAGAAAGCTAAGTCATCCAGGCTCACACTGGTAGCCCAGTCCCTAAAACTGGCAGCAGATTCTGAGGTTCACAAGCTGAATTTAACTGTTCAGTAATCAGTGCTGGTTTCTGCAGAAATTACTTGTCTCAGCTGTTTCAGATCTTGTAGTGGGAGAGTGACACAAGCAGAAGTCAGTGAGGCTGCTCACAAGCATTTATTTGTTTAACCAAGGAAGAATGTTTTCCGTGTTTTTGTCCAACAGCCGGCAGCTTTGGCCAGCTGTGAGCAGGTTGCAGGGCACTACTCCCACTGCAGGATTACTGAGGACTCCCAGCACTGTTTCAGCCTCCACAAAGTGGTATCAGACACCACTGGCCAAAAAGCTTGGAACTCTAGATACCATAATACAAGAAAACTATGACAAAAATAAGTAAGGGGCATGTACGGGTTGGATGGCAAGGTATGAGTAGCACAGGGGGGAAAGCAGCATCTCTTTCAATTACAAAATTTCTCAGCACCTCTCTCACCCATATATTAAAAACTAAAAAATAGACTTCCTTTGCCCTCCTCTGGGACCTGCTTTTCAAATGTGCACCAGACAAGCAGCACAACAGGGCTCATGTTTATCTCAGAGACAACACTGTCACTCCAGCTACATTTGTCTGACATTTTACATTCACACATTAGGAAATGATGACTATTTCTGGACTGCAAAATACTATCTGAAGGACAGACAGATTATATACTGTGCATTCTAAAGTGGCAGGTTGCTATGGTTTCCCCCTGCAAGAACAAAATTCACTTCATTAGGTTATCTGAATATCTCCACTAAAACCAAAAGGGGCCATGAGGGAAGCAGCCTGTCCTTTAATCACAGCTCTGCCTGCATGAACACCAGTCCTTTTGTCTTCTGAAACATCTCTTGAAAAGAAGAATGTAGTTCTGCACATGGGCTGAAATTCCCTGATACTCCATATTCTGAGATGAGCTCTAACCACAGAGTTGGCACAACATGGATACTGACTGACTCGGAAACTGCTGCACTGCAAACCTATGGTTTAGAGAAAGATATTTAACTCTTGGATGTTTAAACCACTACCTGAACTACTAAACTCATTTGGTAAATACATTAGGAATCAGCACATCCTCTTTTCTTGAAAGTAAGACATTTTATAACAGAACAAATATTTCTTCTTTAAAAGACACAACCCCAGCCAAGGCAAATACCCATGACCAGGTGTCACCTTGCTTCTGGAGGTTGTGGCAGGAATAACATCTTCGAGTTACTTTTTTTCCTCCCAACAACCTTTTCTTTGTATTTTTGCTTATCTCCTACACAATCCATCAAACAAAAATTACTTGCTCATGCCATCTCTCTGGGCTCTTTAGCCAAGCACAGTGCCAAAGATTCCCAGGTACTGCTTTTAGCAAACTCTTTTCAACCACTGAGAGCTCCTGAGCTCTTAATTACTGTTTTGAGTTGACTTTTTTTTTAATAAAAAAAAGCGTCCAAGTGTGATTGACTTCCTAATATTTTTTTTTTCTTAAAAAAAGTCAAACCACATATTTCCATCATGTCACATCTCAGCTCAGAGGGCTCACCAACTGTTATTCCAGAGTAGTCAGGAACAATGAGCCCATTATCAGTAAGCCTAAAGCAAATGTGCAGCACCCACACAACCATTGGAAACATTCAGTCCATAAGCAAAAAAAAATATAAAAAATTAAATACTTGAAACATGAAGCATGACTTTGTACTGTCTTGCAATGACTCATGTATTTCTACCAGTCCTCTCTGAAAGAAACTGATACTTTCCCCAGGCTGCTCCTCTCAGGGTGATTAACAAAAACACACATACTTTTGCAGGCTTATTAATCATCACAAGTGCCTGGTCTCAGCTTTCCCTATATCTTCAACAAATTACCCTGTGTTACAAATCCAGATGAAATGACTCTTCCTGAAAAAGCAGTCCTGAATCTTCTCAAAGTGTGAGAAAATACCTGGCTGAAACTCACCAGCAGAGAAGATATAACCAGGACTGCTGCTAGTTTTTAACACTGCAAATCGATGATTTCATAGCCCATCCACACCCTCTTCTTCTAGGGCAGCTAACTACACACCAGTCATATTCATAAGCTGTGCTGATGTTCTTAACAAAGGCTGGGGGAAAGGCATGTGAAACAGCAAAGCATTTTCCTGAATGATGTCAATATAAATACTTTTGGGGTAAAAGAGCATTTTTTTTAATTCAATGCATCACAAAAATAGTTCAGAGATCACATAAGCAAGCATACAGCTCAAATACCAGATACAGACAGGAGACTAGCATGCAGATTACATATTATTCCAGTGCAGTAATAGACCAAAAAGAGTTAATGGACTGCCATCATCCCTACCCAAAACAGGGGTGTGGGCATTACCTTTGCAGTCAAGATTGAGAAACCTCTGACAGTCTCCTCAAACTGGCAATTTCACACAGTATACAGTAACAAGTTTTCTAGTTTGAAAAAGGAGGCATCCTGTTATTACCATGTAATTCAGAAAAGAAAGAAAGAAAGCATAAAGCAGATGTTTGACTAAGATCAGTGTAAGAATAGAAAAGGTAATGAATACCATAAATACCAGGTTTTGTTCTACAATTTCCATTGTCTGACAAAGTGTCCTTCTCTCAAATGATTTATAGCAAAAAAATGCAGAGCTCGCTGCCTTTTTTTTCTGATTAAAATTTGAACAGTGCAAAGTAAGGCAAAAGTCACAAGAAACTTTTGAATTAATTTAATCTCAAATCACTCACTGTGAATAAATAAAACAACTGATGCTGACTCTGGTCCCCATGATCCTACTTCTTCAGTGAAGTTCAGACATCTAAATTCTTTACATTAAGGAGAGTGGGAGTTAGATGCATAAACACATTCAAGAACCTGGACTTCTGAAAGCTTTGAAATGGAGCCTTTGAAAACAGAATTCAACAGTTCTCCTGAGCCTAAACTGAACTTAATATTGTGAACACACTTTCCCTAAGGCAGGTCCAAATGAGTTAAAGACTTGTCTCCTTTGCCTCCCACCTGTATTCCCAAGCTCCTGCACTTAAACCCATCTCAGAGACCTTAACTCTCTCTTGTGATATATTTGATATAATAAGTAAAAGAGTAACAGCAGAGAAAGCAAATGTCCTACAGGATCTTACACTTACTTGGGAAGCTTCACCTCTTTCCATTCTGTTTGCCTTTCTTTCTTGTGTGCACGTCTGTACAATGATGTCAATGAACTGAAGACAATTATTACAATAAGAGAAGAAATAAGGGAGAAACCTTTCCAGCTGTTACAGTAATTTATTTTGCAACTGTAATCCCAGAAAAAAAATTAAGAATCTTTACGTTAATTCTGATGCTATACTCATAAAACACATAGCAAAGGGAGAAAAGCCAGCATTAATTTTTCTTTGGCTGCCTTGAGAATGGGGTGCCAGAAGACATACAGCTCTCTTTCCCTAGAAGGTAACAAAAAAGCTGAGGCCAACCCTGGCAAGGGCAGGGCAGGACCTCACCAGGAAAGCCACGAGCCCAAAGCAGGAGCAGAGCCAGCCTGGTGGCAGCCATGGGCTGCACTGTCACCAGCAGACAAACCAGGGGACACAGCACGGCCAAGGGGCAGCTGGGAAACCCAGTGAACAAGTGTGGCCAGGCAGGGGACAAGGGCAGCCACAATCCTTCCTGGACCACAGCCTGGAGCTACACTGAGGCTCCCAGACCCTCGGGAAAGGAGTAGGGGTAGAAGTCTGCAGAGTACAATGCACATAATTAAGCCCTGCAGGTGCTGACTGTGGCAGTGAGGATTAAACAGACACAGAGATTTCTAAAATACATCTCATACAGGTTAAGTGGAAAAGAGGTGAAGATACCATCCTGGAACTACCCACTCTGCTTCTGTGGCACCACCACCCACCCCTGCAGCACTCCCAGCACCGCTGAGCTCTGCACAGGCACAGACTCTGTGTGTGCCCTCGCTGCCAGACCAACCCACAGGGAAAACCCGTGTCCTGTCTCAGGAACAGACACCGAGCAGAGAAGATGCAGCATCTTTACTATTCAGTCTAAATCCTCCCTCTGCCAGGGCTACAAGGGAACAGCTGCAATGCATTCCAGGAGCTCCTGCTGCTCTCTCTGTTTGCAGCTCCCTCTTGAAGCCCCTTCTCCCCAGGCACAGCAGCCTGCAGAGCACAGCAGCAAGACTGGCAACTCAGAGCAGAACACATCTCAGCTGCTGCCCAAGTGGCTACAGCAGCCCCATGAACGTGTTTCGGGCTTCTCTTTGCCAAGTGCGTAAGCCCAAAGAACATTTTTAAATCAAATCTTGTACGTTATCTTTAATCAACACAAACTGCTTCTCCACAGTCACCTCAGTCCGGAATCCATACTGCAAGAAGAAAAAGCAGGCCAGTGATTTTGCCTGCTGCCAGTGGCTTCAAACCTGATCCATGGCCCACTGCTTTTTACAGCACTCCCTTAGTCTATTTTTAAGAGCAATTTGAGAAATAAAAGCTATTTAAAACAAGCAGCATGAAAAGAAGTATCATTTGCTTCACATGATTATTATGTGCATAGTAATGACAGGAAGAATACTGTGAATGTTTTCCAACTCTTAAAAAGAAAAAAAGAAAAAGAAGAACACTTCCTTTGCAATATATAATTTTGAATTTTAATTTAGATAACTCAGACTATTTACTGGCAACATAAATATCCATATTCATGACATCTGATTTACTATAATCTTTATTTCTGATGTGCTGCATCTGTGAATACTTGAAGTACTTGAGTTTGCATTCATGGGCAATTATATGGGAATGTCATCCAATAGCAACAGATTGATTTACAGTTTAGAGTTCATAGCACCGAAAGACAATTCATTTTCTCTCAGATGGGCTGTGGCATGAGACCTGGGATTGATGCTTCTGCTCTCATCTTTTTAACAAATTACTTTTTCTTGTCTAATAGACACTCAAACCAAGGACATTATAAATGAGGGTCGAACCAGTGCCTTTTAGACACACTCTCTCAACCAGTAGTTTGCAAAGTTCTGAGGAAGGAAGGGAAATGGACAGCAAATAGAAACTTAGATTTCATGCAAGTGTTTTAGAGGGGAAAGAGGCACAGGCACGGTATTTGGTCATTTCACCTTCACACCCAAGGACTCCCTCATGCTGACTTCCACTGAGCCTTCCAGAAATCCAAGCTCTTGCTATGAAAAACACATTTTTCTTAAAAATCTCTGCATCTCCAACTATATTTTCTTCTGGTCTTGCCTGCCGGAAGTTTTTTTTCTGAAGTACAAAGATTCTTCCAATAAAACAAATTGTAATTAATTTCCACAGATAAGTGATAGGAAGAATTAAACAAACCCACAATAAATCCATGGTAAGTACAATAGGAGAAAGTAGTATGAATATTGCTTTTGATGCATATATTGAGTAAATAAGGTGATAAAGCTGATGGATGCATGAAATAGTCCCTCTTTTACGGTTCTTCGAAGGAAGGGGCACAACTGCAGAGGTTTCCCAGAGAGCTGCTCTCTCATCACCCTCTCCATGGGTGACAACAGAGCAGTGAATATTGCTAAGGACAGCATTAACACAGGGAGGGTGTGCCAAGGGCTTTTAACAGCCAATTGTGATCACCGAATTCAAAGCAACTCAAACACTGGTGAGTTCTCACTCTTGTGAAAACACACGCAAATTCCTTGCTAGTTCTTAGCCAGTGTTTCTAAACAGCTAAACCCCCACATATAGGAAGAGCTTTTGCTGAACAAAAATACCTTATAGCTGATCTTCATTAACAACGTGACTCCAAGGCATACAGAGATAATGAAAACAACTGCAATTTCCCATAGTTATAAAAAAGCCTCTGAGAGCAAATCCAGCAGTCATTTCAGGCAGAGGGGGCCAGAGTTTATTCACACCAGTCACTGCCCCACCACTTAAAGTGCAACTCTACTTTCCTCTGTCACAAAGGGAGGCATAAAGCACTTGAGAAACAAAACTTACGGCAAGAGCAAAACAAACATGTTCAAAGGCAGAAAATGTAGAGAAAAATCAAATTCTCAGACTACACAGGATGACTGGGCTTGTGCGTTCAGGTGTTGGCTATCAATAGAGCTAGCAAAAAGTGGTACCAAAAACACTGGCTAAAAGCTTAATAAATAATTCAACCTTTCTTTCAGGAAGATTTCTAAATAACAAACAAGCTGATAGACTTCTCTGAAACAAAAGCACCCTTCTCAGGATAATTATCACCTAGTCTTAATTGCAAACTTAGTCTTCCTAGGAAAATTTGTAAAAACTATAAAATCCACCTGGATTTGAACTCTTTCATGCCCTCGTGAGATGCAGAGTACTTCCTCCATCAGTAAGATGTGTATACGTTCAATATCTTCATCAGTACTGATAAAACCAGTTTAGAGCTGTATTTCACTTCATATATTAGTGACATAACAACATATATTTTCTTTGAAGATGGAAAAGATCAAATACAGGTAAGAGGTCTGCCTTAATAAAAACCTTGCTTTTTTTGAAAAGTTCAGTTCACTCCTCAAGAGAATTTTAAGAATTTCAAGCAATTCACAGTAATCTTTGAAAAATATCTTGAAAATTTTAGGCTGAAGTAGAAATAACACCTCAACAGTTTTAAGAAAAAAAAAAAACTTTGAGTAACTTAAACCCACTTGAAACACCTTCATAATGGTCTGCAAAATGGATTCTTCAGCCGTGGCTCAGTCATTTTAAGGAAGTGGCAATCACTTTGGATAAGGTAGCACATAATGGAACATTTATTAAGTAAGTAAGTAAGTAAATAAATAAAAAAATAAATAAATGCCTTGGGCCTCAAGAATGCCCAAAAGTGCTTTACAGTATGTAATTCCCTTTACTTGCCTAGAGTCTGTTCAGCAGTGGATTATTTTGAGCTCCTGGAACAGTTTTCAGTGCTGGTTTGAGTGCTGGATATGTCATGCAATGATTTTCTTTGCACTGCAGAGTTATGTGTGGATGAGATGATTGCTGTTGCGCATCCCGGCCAGAATAAAGCAATGCCTTGGCTCTCTAACACTGGAAGTGTTGTTGGAGGGTTTTTGTTTTTCCCGCAGTTCTGGTGAAAATCTCACCTTCCATGAACATACCAAAAGATATTGGAGGGGCTGAAAGTGTTACAGACAAGTATCACTGTGACTAGTAACAACACGACATGAATTCTCTTCAAAACATGATTTGACTCCCCTTTATTGAAACCACTGACACCTTTTTCTACCTTTTTGGACAGGCCACTATGATTGGCGAGCAAACAACGGAACTCTTCACCCACACTGGCCGAACCAGAGGGTCATCAAAGACAGTCCCACGGGAAGAACCCAAAACGTTAAGCTTTCGTTACAGAAACGATGACGATGTTTATGTTCAAGCTGTGAGAACAGGCTTCCAAAACCAAAACATCACGAAGAAACAGAATTTGGAAACTTAGAAACTGCAGGCCTGGAAAAACCCAGCCTGCAGACAAGAGCCTTTTAACGCCTTGTAGCTGGGAGGTGAGAGCAGCACAGCACCGAGCCCAGCCAGCCCTTAGCCCGGGGCAATCGTCTGCCCTGGCCTGGAAACCGCGCCAGGAGCCACCGCGAGGGTTCGGAAACCATTGACGCTTTAAAAGCCATTTGTGCCAGGGCTGGGAGCACGCTCAGGGAGCTCCCAGCGCCCCAGCGAGCGAGACCCGGGGCGGGAGCGGCGGGGCTGGCCCGTACCCCCGGGGCTGGAGCGGCGGGGCTGGCCGGCACCCCCGGGGCTAATCCGCCCCTCCAGTGCCGGTGCGTTCCTCCCGGTGCCGTTCCCTCCCGGTGCCGCTCCCTCCGGTGCCGCCCCCTCCCGGTGCCGCCCCGTGCCGGTGCCGCCCCGTGCCGGTTGCCGCCCCTCCGGCGCCGGACCCTCCCGGTGCCGCCCCCTCCCGGTGCCGCCCCCTCCCGGTGCCGCCCACTCCCGGTGCCGCCCACTCCCGGTGCCGCCCACTCCCGGTGCCGTCCCTCCGGGCCAGGGCCCCTGGCAGCGGGGACTGGGCCTGGCTCTGAGGGGGCGGGGCCTGGCTCTGAGGGGCGGGGCCTGCTCTGAGGGGGGGGGTCTGGCTCTGAGGGGGCGGGGTCTGGCTCTGAGGGGGCGGGTCTGGCTCGGAGGGGGGGGGGCTGGCTCTGAGGGGGCGGGGCCTGGCTCTGAGGGGGCGGGGCCTGGCTCTGAGGGGGCGGGGGCTGGCTCGGAGGGGGCGGGGGCTGGCCCGGCGGGGCCGGCAGGGGGCGCCCCTGCGCGGGCGGAGCCGCGGTTCGTGGGCTCGGGGTGCTCGCCGGTGCCGCGGGGCCGGAGAGCGCCCGGCCCTGACTGCCCGGCCCCGACCGCCCGGCCCCGCTCCGGACACTCCGGCAGTGACCGCCCGGCCCGGCTCCGGACACTCCGGCCTGCTCGGCCCCTCCCGGGCAGGGAGCGGGGCCGCACAGACAAGGTAAGGGCGCGCAGCCGGCTCCCGTCCCACCGGCTGCGCGTTTGGCTTTTCCGTGCCGTGCCCGTTCCGTCCCTCCGTGGGGTGAGCGCTGTCCCTGTGTCCCGCCCTGTGTCATCCCCGGCGGAGCGCGCAGGTCGCTCGTCCGCCGGCAGAGCCCCGCGGCAGCGCGGGCAGGCCCGGGCATGTCCCGGGAGGCGCCGCCCGCGGGCCCCGCCGTGCCCCGCACACGCCCGGGCCGCGGCGCTCCGTGCCCGTGCCCGGGCCGCTGCACCTCGGCCGTGGGGTTCCTGGGGGTTTGCCGAGTTTGGCGCGTTGTGGCTGTCTGGCTGTTTAATGACTGTAGCTGTTCGCCGTGGCAGATGATCGATACCCTGGCGGGCGGCGGCGCTCGGGACGTGCCGCTGGAGCTGGCCGCGATGCTGGAGCAGGAGCTGCGGGCGCAGCCCCGCGCCGCCGGCCTCAGGCTGCTCGAGGCTGCCCACGACAATGGGCTGCGCATGACGGCTCGGCTGCGGGACTTCGAAGTGAAAGATCTCCTCAGCTTAACTCAGTTCTTTGGCTTTCACACGGAGACCTTCTCGCTAGCTGTGAATTTCTTAGATAGGTTCTTGTCAAAAATGAAGGTAAGGCTTTTTAAAGTGTAAGCTCTCAGCCTAATGCCTATTCGAAGCTATCATGTTTTGGGGTTAGATAAAGGTTAAGCTCCTTCTAGAGATTGTTGATTGTGCGGGGCTAAAAAATTGTGCTCTACATTTAGATTTTGGTATTGTTAAGAAAGTTTTTCCTCTGGAGAAGGAAAAGCTGAAGAATACGTATGGGCTGGGAAACAGGACGTGTTAATGTCTTAGACCAAGACAGACTGCCTGTCTTGTTGCATAGATACAAGGACATCCTAAATCACTTCTTATTTAACTGCCTTTTCAACCTATCGATAAGCCTTGTGTATATCAAAATGCTGTTGAACACTTAGAATGTGGTCAAACATGAGTTAGCACTGCATTCTCCCATGCAGATGTGACATGCTGACCTGGGTTGTTTTTAATTGCCTAACAAGACAGGATTACCACTGTACAATTTGGACAAGAACAAAAGCTTGTTTTCCTTCTGTGTTCAAACAAAAATGAGAAAGCTAGATGGAATGGATGGGAAAATGATGATTTCAAAGTCTTGTGAATCCAGAATAAGCAGTAAAAATCGGGACTGCATTGTCTATGGAATAAAAATAAGACAGTTTATATATACATGTATATACATATGTGTATATATACTTAAAATAGAGTTAGAACCCCCCAATTTTTTTACTGTCACCCAATCTATACAACACTTTAAGTCCTAAAAGCTTCCTGTTAGGCTATTTTAGAACCTTATGAACAAG
This sequence comes from Sitta carolinensis, assembly GCA_032173965.1. NCBI lineage: Eukaryota > Metazoa > Chordata > Aves > Passeriformes > Sittidae > Sitta > Sitta carolinensis. The sequence goes on along the minus strand of CM063294.1, from coordinate 6,273,540 downwards.
CCAGTTCTACCTCAGCCATAATTGCTCTGCAGTCTTGCTTTTTAGATGAATGAGATGCAATTTACAGTGCATAACTGTTTTCTTGTTTGGTTAAATAAGAATGTACAATAAAAAACTTAATCTTCAATTCCAAAAAACAAAACAACCCCTCATCCCCCATAATTTTTTGATAAAATAGATTGGTGCCTACAGTTTGATACTTGCATGTTGTAATAGCTGATTACAGAGGCCTTCTTCTTTGAAAATAACAATTCATTTTTTTTAGGTACAACCTAAACACTTGGGCTGTGTTGGACTCAGCTGCTTCTACTTGGCTGTGAAGGCATCAGAAGAAGAGAGAAATGTGCCCTTAGCCACTGACTTAATTCGAATAAGCCAGTATAGGTTCACTGTTTCTGATATGATGAGAATGGAGAAAATCATATTGGAGAAATTGTGTTGGAAAATTAAAGCTGTAACAGCCTTCCAGTTTCTACAGCTCTATCATTCATTCATTCATGAGAATTTAAGCTGTGAAAGGTACAATAGCTAATCCTGATTTTGCTGTAACTTCCTATGACCAGAAAAATAAGCAGGGAAATTGCTTGAGTAATTGGCCTTTCTATACTTCAAAAATCCTACAAACTTTCCCCTTTATTGGTAATAGTCATAAATATGAGCATCTGTGGTTTAATATAATTGTAATTTTAAATATTGTTTGCATAAATGGAGTATTGCTCTCTGAGCAGAAAACCAAACTTGACCAATAATGATAGTATAATAAATCTCTGCTTATGCTGCAGTGAAGTATTTGCCTCATTGTAAAGATTGCAAAATCTGGTTTAAAAAAGATTCCTTTTGCTATTAAGAACTGAAATTCCTTGTTAAGCCTGCTTTGGTAATGCAGCTCTTCCCCAGTGTAACACAAGATTTATTTTTGGCATTGGGACTGCCAAAACTGAACACCTGTTTGAATGTAACCCCAGAAGTTCTGGGACAAATGAGGCCTTTGTTTAGGTAATGAACATTCTTGCTGCTTTTCTGAGTTCCCAGAGTGATGCTGCCTTGATCAAGCTTAAATTCCTGTAGATTCACTCATCTGTTTTTATTACAGGAGGAAATACCTTAATTTTGAGAGACTTGAGACCCAGCTCAAGGCCTGTCACTGCAGAATCGTGTTTTCTAAAGCCAAGGTAAACATCTTGAAAGTTCAAAGAAAGTTAAACTGCTGAAACTTAACAAAGCAGTGTTTGAAAACCTCTTCTCTCTCTCCAGCCTTCTGTCTTGGCACTGTCTATTATGGCACTAGAGATAGAAGAACAAAAACTGCTGGAGTTGACAGAGGCATTGGAATTTCTACAGTTGCATTCCAAGGTATGTGCAGATAAAATTTCAGGGGAGGGTGGAAGAAAAATGCATGGAAAGGTCAACACAGTGAGGAAGGGACAGGTGCATTGGCATATTGGTTTCTTTGTGGCTTTCTTGTGATGTTTTGTTGGGGTTTTTTCATTTGGCTTGGGATATTTGGCTGCCTGTCTTGTTGAAGAAGCTGAAAGTACATGTACAAAGTAAAGATTTAACTGGTTAGTAACATAGGAATTCTGCCTTTTTATCTAGATAAGCAATAGAGAATTGACCTTCTGGAAGGAGCTAGTGTTAAAGTGCCTTACGGAATATTCCTCAAGCAAGTGTTCCAAACCAAATGTGCAAAAATTAAAATGGATTGTGTCTGGACGTACAGCTCGGCAGCTTAAACATAGCTACTACAGAATAACACACCTTCCTACCATTCCAGAGACCACCTCATAATAGGTAAGTCCTTGTAAAATCAACTTCTGATAATGTAGAAGTGAACTTAGCTGTTCTCTACCTCCAGGGTCCTTACAGGTTTCCTCCTGGAATCATGTGACAGAAGTGGAGTGAGCCTGTTCTCATGTTCATGCTTAAGCCAGTGCTGCACCTTAGGAAGTGACAACCTAATTAATGTATGAACCCTGGAGAAAGAACTGATGTGTGTTGTGGTAGCAGAAATGTTCTATAGACATTGGTGTCACATTCACACTAAAATGTGGAGTAAAGCTTGGAAAAGAGGAAAACCCCTTTCCTTTGCTCTTATCCCCAAAAGAAAACCAGCCTGTTAGAATGAGTTTCTTGTAATTGTTCACTTAAGCACTTACTAGAAGACAGTGTTATACAGTTTTACTTAATAACTGGTTAGTGAAGGCTAAAATCTGTAATTCAGTTATTCCTGTTACTGTTTTACTCTGTAGAAATGGTGAACTTACTTCCAGAGGCTACACATTCTTCTGTAACAGCCATCTTGCTGTTGTCTTGCTGTGTTAGGATTCTTATGCTTTGTGTAGCTCTTGGAGAGAGCACTTAAGTTGACTGGTTTGTTTGGGTTTTTTTACAGGAGTACAGTAAAATGAGAAGACCATCCTGTGACAAATATTTGAGAAACAGTCTGAACTGTGATCTTAATAATGAAGAACTCAACTCATGCAAATATGTAACTTTTCAGACTAAAGATCCTTCCAGCAAATACCAGTTCTTTTCATGATGAATTCTACAGTACGTGGTGTCAGTTTTCAGTCTTACTTGGTAGACTGTTTACTAGTCAGTGAAATAACACAATCTCAGTACAAGGAATTTTAACACCTTACAGTTTGTAGAGCAGCTTGTGTAATCTAACCTTGGTTTACAGTAACTGCACGTGCTGAATTAGGTATTAATTTTTAAAACCTGGTTCACTTTCTTAGAATTATGGGATACTAGGAAAATCTGATGTGCAGTAGTGCAGTGCTGCCATGTGTTAAGAAAAGAAAGACTAACCCCACTCAGTATTGATGACAACAGCAAATGCCTGCCAGCTCACCTGCACCTTGTGTCCATGTGCTCCTGCCAGGATGGGCACTGGCCTCCTAGCACAGACACATTAAACACGAGCCTGTGTGATACCCACTGAATGTGTCCAGTAGGTAGGGCAGGAGAAAAGAGAAACTTTACTGTGTTTCTTTAGCAAAGACAGTCACTAGCACAGCATCAGTAACTGCAGGATTTTGTAAGAGCTGTAGTTTGCCAATGCCACGAGTTATCTCACCGAGTGTAAAAACTTGGTGATACCTAATGAAGACAAGGGGAAAGAGCTGGGTTACATGTAACCCTTTCATGCCCTAAATCTGACATTAGTTTTCCAGAGTTTTGCTGTATTAGAGGTAAATGCTGATGCTGAACAGGCACATTGTTACAGGTACAGTAGGAGCAGGGCTAGTTCCCCATCTTGGCCTGTGTGTAGGAGCAATCCAGTTGAGAAACATAATTGCTTCAACTCTGATCTCTTTAATGGGAAGTTCTGTAAAATACAGCTGTTTGTTCTGAAGACCAGGTCAGTATTTGAGGCATTCATGCTTCTAATGCTAACAAAGACGTGAATAATAAGAATGTATTATTGTATGTTATGGGAGAGTGTTGCTAATGTCCTCTTGAATTCTGCATCACTGTGGGACAGAGGCTGTTGGCAACAGGCTGTTAAATAACCTGATTGTTAAACAACCTGATGGTTGTGGACTGGAGTGGAAAAGGAGAGATCAGTGTGGGATGAGGTGTTAGCCAGTCAACCCTTCCCTGAAATGGTACCAGCTGAGGTGGAAACCATTCTTTGCATATCTCAAGCCAGTTAAAGCTTTCACAGATGACTCCATACCAAAGCTCTCTCAGGTTTTCTCATGAGCTCATGGGAGTGATTGCACTGCAAAATGTGTAACAGGGTATCATACCTGTCAGTGCTGCCTGGGCATTGTGCTGGCCTGTGCAAAGTGATTCAGAGCTGTGGTCAGCCTACTGGGAGAGGATGCAACGTGCAATTCTAATTGTCCTGTCTCAAGATATGTACCTTTAAATTAAACACCAAAATGTGCTTAACTGAGTAGCTTTTTTCTTGCTTGTTATGAAACATTAATAAGAAGCTTTAAATGTGACTTATACCTGAACTGTACCTGGAGAAAAATTTCCAGGTAGGAGGTAAGACATAATGAAGATTTTTTTCCCAATTTATTTTTGTAAGAGGTTGAGGCTTCATGGGAAGAACTAGACAACCACATAAGAAAATGGTAAAAATCTTATCCTATCTGCTCTTCAGCAGTGAATCACAGAATGGGTCAGGTTGGAAGGGACCATGGGTGGGATCAGCTGGTCCCACCTCCTTGCTCCAGCAGGGTCATCCCAGAGGAGATGACAATGGATTTTGCCCAGAGCTTTCTTGATTAACCCCAGTAAGGCAGACTCCATACCTTCTCAGGGAAACCTGTTCCTGTGCACACACTGCACAGGAAAAAACTTCCTCACGTCCAGATGGAACTTCCTGGGCATCAGTTTTACAGAATCAGTAGGTTGGAAGAGGCCTTCAAGACTGAGTCCCACCCATGTCCTAATACCTGAACTAAACCATGGCACCAAGTGTCATATCCAATCTTCTTGTAAACACAAAAAGGATGGTGACTCCACCTTCTTCCTGGGCAGACAATTCCAGTACTTGATCACTCTTTCATAAAAAACTTTTTCCTAACTTCCAGCCATTATTTCCCTTGCCACAGCTTAAGACTCTGTCCTCTTGTTCTATCAGTTGCTGCCTGGAGCAAGAGACCAACTCATGTGACTACAGCCACCTTTCTGGGAGCTGTATGGAATGATAAGGTCACCCCTGAGTCTCTTTTTGTCCAGACTAAACAAGCCCAGCTCCCTCAGCTGTTCCTCACAGGATTTGTCTTTCCAGCCCCATTTCCCTCCTGTAGACACGCTCAAGCATCTCCACCTCCTTCCTAAACTGAGCCCAGAACTGGACACAGCACTCGGGGTGTGCCCTCACCAGTGCCCAGCACAGGGGAAGAATGACCCCACTGTTCCTGATACAGGCCAGGATGCTGTTGGCCTTGGCACAAACACACAGGGCACACTGCTGGCTCATGTTCAGCCAGCTCGAGCACAGCCCCCAGGTCCCTTTCTGCCTGGGTACTGTGCAGCCACACTGACTCTAGTCTATCATGTTGCACGGGGTTATTGTGGCTAAAATGCAGGACTCGGCACTTGCACTTACTAAACTTCATCTTCTTGGACTCTGCCACTCCATCCATCTCATTGTGTCTCCTCTGGAGGCTGAACAGCCCCAGTTCCCAAAGCCTTTCCTTGTAGGGATATCCTTGAATCCCTTCCACAGCCTCCAGAGCCTCTGCTGGACTCACCCCAGGAGCTCCACGTCCCTCCTGTCTTGAGCAGCCCAACTGGACACAGCACTCCAGATCTGGCCTCACCAGGGCTGAGCACAGGGGCAGGATCACTTCTCTGACCTTCTGGCAATGTTTTTTTTCCTGATTCACCTCAGGATATAATTGGCCTTCTTGTCCCCCAGGGCACTGCTGGCTCAGGGATAGCTCACTGTCCACCAGGACCCCAAGGTCCTTCTCCACAGGGCTGCTCTCCTGCAGATCAGCCCCAGCCTGCTGCATGGAGAGGTTCCTTCTCAAGTGTAGATAAGCAAGAATAAGATGTCCTTGCATTAAGACAAGTGGTAGATTTATAACTGATTCATTTTCTATGGTGTTTCTAAAAAGAAAAAGCACCTAAACCAAATATTCTGCTTAAAGATGTTACTTTTTGATGTATACCTTTCTCTGTAGTTTGCACCTTAGTATCATAAAGTTATCACAGCCTAGAAATCAGCTGGTAACATTTTGTCTTCATTCTGCTGGAAAAGATCTTCTTCACTGAAGTAATTACTTTGACAACAATCCATTGAAGAGATCACTGAAGTCTTCAACAGTTACATGATTCCAGTCCTTAGCTGTAACATGTAATTTGTCTAAAGGATCACATAGGAAAAGTTCACTTTTCAAGACTGGAAAAGTCTGGTCCTCCTTTGCTGTAGTTTCCAGAAATTTCTGCTCCACTGAAGTCAAACCCAGGGTTCTGATGGAAGAAAATTAAAAATTGTTTAGTAAATAAATTATTTAGAATAAAAATGCTTTAAAATATCTCAGACAACCCACAAATAAAACCCCTAAATTGCTTTTTGTTAATATTCTGCATTGTATCAAGAACATATAACAATCAACTTGTCATACATTTATCACAGCACTGAAACTCTTGGGAAATGCACCAACAAACTCCAAATTGTCATAGAATGGTTGCCTACTGCTGAAGTGACTTTGTAATGCTGTTCTTGACTTAGCAAGTAGTCAGATCTCCCAGAAAAGAAATATTAAGGAAAGTTTAAGAAGGAGATCTGGCTTTTGGTGTCCTTTGAAACTGCCTTTCGAAAATCTAAGTATGTGTCCTGATGGATAACAAGGTTCATAAAACTGCTGTTTTCTGCTGCAGTACATAGCCTGCTGATTCAGCTGGGACATAAAATGTTGTAATTCTATACCTCTGCAGACATGTACAGGAATAGCTGTGTGCCAAAGGTATACCAAAACAATTTAGGCAATTTTAGTAAATGTGCAAGGAACGTTTTTCCAGCCAAGTATTCCACTTCATCTTACGTTATAAACAAGCATATCCAGTAGAGTTTGATGTTCACATTTTATTGTAAATATGCCTATGTCGTAATTCTAGATAATAAGAGAAATTGTGTGTAGCCTAACAAGTGAAAAGTTGTTACGAAGATGCAATTACTAAAACAGCAATAGCACCTCCAAACTCACCAGAACTTATCACAAACCTTGTAGACAGAGTGCAGACAGAATAATCTCTTCAAAGCACAGTGATAAAACCTGGTAAGCATTTTATAGATATTGAACTAAAGCATATATTTTCATGGCATTTGCTCAGCTTTCCTGGCCACAACCTCTGTGAGATAACAAAAAATAAAAGGAGTAGTTATGGTCCTTTAACTTACTTCTCTTTGGAATCGCTCCAGTGTGAGTTTCCTTTGCATCTGGTCCTGCACCCAAGGATCAGCAGCATAGTCACTTTCTAACAGAGATGTCCAACAATTCCCAGCATCTCTATTTGTCTTCATTAGAACAATTCGTATCAGCTGCCTGTCTTCTGTTGAATGAAAACACAGAGCAACCCTTAAACTCAGTCCTATGTGCTGGTTCTTTTCTTGGCTTGGTGAATTCACCCTTAACAAGCACAAGATGTGAAGTAATTTAAATTCTTAATGCCAATGCCAAACTAGTTCTTGATAAATAAATAAACATTAACAAGAAAAAAAAAAAAAGGCTGAAGCAAAGATAGCCTGTGCTGTCATCTCTCCCCTTCTGGCCTGTAAGATGCTGAAGCTCTTTTAAGAGATTAAACACTGTTCGTAGGTAGTTGTATTGCTAACATAAAGTAACCTCTTGGAGATGTTCACAACAAAGATTTAATCTCTTAATATAGAGAACTCTACTAAGGCAGTAATGAAAAATTTGAGGTCAGGCTTTACAGAGAGTTATTACCAACAAAAGCCAGAACTAAGTATTAGCAACATATGAATGGATGATTATTTAAACAGTGTGTATGGCCATAGAGCTTCCAACATATTGGAGGCATGTTTCAGAGTAAACCTGCAGGGTGTTTAGCTCTACTGAAGTGAATAAATACAGTATTTTGAAGATTATTTGTGTACTGAAAAAGACTGGGCTTCACTTAACAATATGTAGTAACACTTTTGATTTTAATGTTTAAATTACTAAATTTTCGATAAATATTTACAATAAATATTGAATGGAAAAGAAAGTCCTTCCTAGGAAAAAAACGAGAGGTATAGTCCACAAATATGATTGCCAAACCCCAAGATATTCTGAATACTTTACAGTATTTATGATATAATGGCTCAATATGCTATTTTTCCTCATTATATGTAGGAATCTTAGTGTGATTTTAAAATTTCTTTCTGATTCTCTTGGACTGTAGATTTTGTCACTCATTCAAAAATTTAATGCATAAAAAGTAGTAATTATAGAGAGTAACAGACCACACAACTGTACCATAACTGTTTACCCTTAAATGAAGGTTTGCAAAAAACTTCTCACTATATGGAATTGTTTGTAACCCATTGATTATGACCTTCTAGGATGTAGCATTTTCCCATTAGCCTTAGTCTCAAGTGCTTTTGTAACACCTCAGTTCCTTAATCCAGCAATAATGACTCTTTTTACAAAGCTACGGGAAGAAAGTAATCTTTCCCATTTATAAAGAGGGGGTAAACTTTCTGCAGTGTCAGTTGGAAAATTTTACTGCCTTTATAATGTCACTTCAGATATAGGTTATTACCTAAGGTCCACGTTCCTTCATCAGTTACTGTAGAGTCAAAAAGTTTACCCTGCAAAAGACAGGTACAGTATTATAAATCTGTAAAACCTCTTCAGCATTCAGCTGAAGTTTTGAGTAAAACTTAACCACCTCATATTCTGCTGAAAGTGAATAGGGTGATCTGGCCCTAGAAGTATACACTTGCATGTAGCCTGTCAAAGAATTATTGCTTGTTGCACAATTAATTTTTAATTAAAGTATTTAATACCTTCAGTGTTTCAGTATCCGGAGTCATTGGAAAGGCTTGTGTTTCTCAGCAAGTAATGCCATTTTTAATAATCTTGTCATGCAAATATAAGTGTTTTTGCCAGGAGTAACATCTAACTCTGATGCAGGCTATAGGTAGTATGAGCAGTTCATTATAAAAGTGAAAGTAAATCTGTATTTAGGCTGTTTTGTTTGTTTTGTTGTTTTGGGGTTTTTTTTTGCTTTCTGGAGCAATTGAACCTATGCACTGAAATGCTGGTCACATTCAAATTAAAATCCATGTGAATTTGTATCTTTATTTTTCATAGACTCACAGAATGGTTTGGATTGGATGAGACCTTGAAGTTCATCTCATTCCAGCCCCTGCAGTGACACCTTCCACTGTCCCAGGCTGCCCCAAGCCCTGTCCAGCTTGAACACTTCCAGGGATCCAGGGGCATCCACAGCTCCTGTGGGCAACCTGTGCCAGGGCCTCCCCACCCTCACAGGGAAGAATTTCTTCCTAATATCCAATATAACACTGTCTTCTGACAGTTTAAAGCCCTTCCCCCTTGTCCCATCACTACGCGGCCTTGTAAGAAGCCCCTCTCCAGCTCTTTTCATGTACTGGAAGACAGACACCACCTGTAAAACTTCGTGCAGGTGAACAAAACTGTTTCCAATTAATATCCTTTCTAACGCATCAAACCTGGGGTAAAGAACAGAGAGGCAGCACAGGGCACGGGTGTGCAAACCTTCTCCCAGGCGACTGACGAGAGCGCCTGAGGACACAGCCCAAGCCGTGCCAGGGCACTTCCACGGGAGGAGTGACTGCACACTGGCTCGGGCTGCGCACGGAGGCGGCGGAATCAGTCCCCGGAGTGTTTAGGGATAGCCCGCGGTCGGCGGACGCGGTCAGGGGCCGCCCCCAGCGATCCCAGCGGTATTTCATACCCGAACCGAGCCCCTGGCCCGGCGCGGCCTGCGCGGCGGGCGCGTTCGGCCCGGGCTGCCCGCGGTACCTGCAGCAGCTCCTGCCCGCACACGGCCAGGGAGATGTGCCGGCTCCGCAGAATGCAGCGCACGTCCTTGGCGCGGGTGCCCGGCGGGACGCGCACCTCGATGAACACCTCCTCCAGCGTCTGGTACCAGCGGCCCCAGGGCGTCTCGCAGGGTACCACCCCGCTGCGCTCCTCGAACGGAGCCGACATGGGACACGGCGGCAGCGCTCCGCGATCTGCGCTCCGCACCGAGTCCCGCACGGAGCCGGTCCCGCTCCGCTCCGAGATGCCGATGCCAATACCAATGCCGATACCGATAGCGATAGCGATGCCGGTGCCGGTACCGGTGCCGGTGCCGGCCGCGCTCCCCGCCCCGGACCGCCGGCAGCGCCCGCCCCGCGCACGCGCCCCGCCGGCCGCGCCCCGCCGGCCACGCCCCGCCGGGCCCGCAGCGCGCGTGCGCCTCGCTGGGCGCGCCGATTGGCCGAGACGGGCGGGGCGGCGGCAGCTGATTGGCTGGGCGGCGCGCGCGGCGGCCGTTGGGTCCTTTGAACGCCGGGCCGCGGAGCCCCAGCGCCGTGATGGCGTCCGCGCGCGCGCCGGCCCGCTGCCTGCGCCGCGGGGGGAGCGCCGGTACGTGAGGAGCGGGGAGAGCCCGGGGACGGCGGCGGGGCGAGCCCGGGAGAGCCCGGGGACGGCGGCGGGGCGAGCCCGGCAGCGGCACCAGGCAGCGGCACGGCCTCGGCGTGCGCCTTCCTGCGCGGAGCTGCCCGTAGCGCGGTGCCTGAGGACCCTCTGAGTTCTCGCGGGGGTCTCCTAAGGCAGAGGGTCGCGACTTCGTGTCTGGCTCTGGCATACCGGACACAGTAGCGAACAAGAGTTCTGTACGTAGTAAGTCAGGCGGTGCCAAGCCTTGCTGGCCTCTGGTGCCGGAGCACAGCGCTGTGAGGAGCGCGCAGAGCTTGGCACGGGTGCGGCACTGCCAGCGACAGCGTTTCCTCACGTGCGTCTCTCACAGTGAGGTTTTAGCTGCAGATTTACTCTAGATGTGTTATCAGCCTCAATTCATTGGAGCTGAAGTCCTTGTCATTTACCTTCGTTGTTTCTTTGCTGTTCTGAAAATCTCATTTCTAGCATGTAACCCCCTGCAAGGATCCCGTAACGTTAGGCCGTCAGAGGGAGGGGGAAGATTGCTGTCCTCTGAAGCATGCCAAGGGTTTAGGAAGCAGAAGAGTAAGTAAAAAATGCACACAACCCGATGATAAGGTATCTTTAGAGGTACAGTTGTTAGTGCTGTTACTGCTCTGCTGTTCAGAAGTTGGTTGCTGTTGCAGAGACTTCCTGCCTACCTTCCCGTTCAGAGGAGCAGCTGTAAAAACATCTCTTGAAGTCTTGCAAAAATAGCTTTATATGTGATGTCTGCTAATTAGGGGGGCCTCTGGAGGTCTAATGAGCTGCTTATTAACCTAGGGTTTAGAGATATTTTCATGTGTTTTTAATAACTAAAGCATCCCTCAGTTCAAAACTGACATTATGGATCTGGTCCATGGCAGGGAACCCTGGCAAAAGTGGGAATATCAAAAGTGTCACCTGATAGTCTGTCTCTGAACTTTGCAAGTGCCCAGGTGACTACTATTGAACTGGCTGATTGCAGTAAAAACGTAGCTGGTATTGTGTTGTGAAGCTGATAGTCTTAACCACCAGGTGGAATGTTGTCTGATGAACATAGTCAATTAACCTTGTGTAGTTTGGTTACATTTGCCTCTCTTGTGTACATGTACACCTTCCTTCACTATTCTCTTCTACATCCTCCTGCAGGTGAGACAAATCTGAGCAGTGAGAAGAGTGCACCCACCCCAGTAACTGCAAGGAGGCTCACGTCTCTTGGCTCGACAGTAAGACTCTGCTGTGGTGTCTGCAGTGCTCTTAAATCCCAGCTAAATCCGACTGCTTAAACAATGCAGCCTCTTTATACAATTGTCATTCCTCTGCCTGAGTGAACTATGGAACATATTGTTGTATCTGTGTTCCTTAAGACCTAAGCAAGAAAAATGAAATTGTTGCATCCTTGGGAATCTTGTGATAATTAACTTGGGACTGCAGAGCAGCTTGTTAGATTTGGTGCTACACTCTTAGGATTTCTTTTCCTCTTGCTCACCATGTAATTATGATGTGACTCCTCCTTTTTAAGGAGATGGTGTTCCTGCTCTCATGAGTTGGACAAGGCAGAGTGGGAACCTGGTGGTGAAAGAAACAGGGAGGGAATGGTACAGCATGCAAGGATACGGATTTTGAGATTAATAGCTTAACAAGCTGAAAAATTATAGCTCTGACGTACTGATTAGGTCCATGAATATTGGTGATGTAGGATGAAATTCTGCAAACAAACACGAAGATATTAAAATGTTTTTATGAGGTTTAGGAGTGCTCAAGTCTCCAACTTTGTTAATTTTCTTCCTGTCCCTATGGTTATGAGCTGTTCCTTCAGAGAAATGCAAATGAGAAACTATAAGGGTAAATCCCATCCTAACCTGATACTTTTCTGCCCTGTCTGGGAGAGACAAAGGTTTGCTCTTTATTTGCTATGTATCTTTGTAATATTGTCTAAATGAAGCCCTGACTCTTGTGTTTAATTGTGCTCAGCTGCTATGAAGCTAGAAATTTCTAACACTTCTCTATTCCAAAGGCAGCTAATGGGATTGTGAAGTCTAAAACAGAAGTTATGCTTATGAAAGAGAGAAAGAAACAGAAGGCACTGGAGAAGGAGGTATGAATCCATTATGTGAGTGAAATCCTGTCATGTCTCCTGCTTAAAATAATAAAAAATACAAGCTGGTAGAATTGGCCTCTTTTGCATCACACAGTGTACAAGTAGTTTACAAACAGCTCTGTGCAAAAGAAAGACCATCAGCTATTATGGATGTATAAAGCTAGTGGAATTGCATTAATTCCTGCTGATTGTGAACAACTATTCTGTCAGTCTTTCCAAAAACAGAACTTAGTCCTCTATTTGCTACCCCAAAAAGGTTCTGTTTTCTTGAACAATCTCTAGCTGAATGTTTTTACTCATTAAATGTCATACTTTAATGCTTAAGAGGCACCTAAACTGTGTCAGTACACTTCTGTGTGCTTATTGGTGCTTTGTGTCTCAAATGTCACGTTCTGCCTTTTTGTCTGTCACAGCCAAAAAAGGAGAGTTGGCTTCTGTTGCCTAATAAAGCTAAAATTATTCTAATTTTAACATGTTGTGTATGTCGTTAAAAAATAAGTCAGATGAAACACTGCTATTGTATGGTGTGTACTAATAGAGAATTGTGGTCGTTCTTATTTCCTTCCTGTGAATGAGAGTTGCAGATGTATCTTCTCAATGAAAGTAAATACAGTTTGGATGCCTATGCCTGTGGTTTACTTGGAGAGCCTAAGCTAATGATAGTAGGAAATAAAGAAAATACCTCCTGTTTTAGATTCGTGCATTAGTGAGAGAACGTGGAGAGCAGGATAAGAAACTTCAGGCTCTGGATGAAGATCTTGTTAAGATTGAAGCCAAGCTGAGTGCTGCAGTTCAGGAGAAAACCTCTCTTTCAGCCAATGTTGCATGCCTGAAAAAACAGCTTCTGGAGTTAACAAGGAGCAATGAACTACTGAAGTCAAAGGTATTCAAATAAGTGCATCTTTGCTTTGCCTCTGCTGTTATTGAGTTTCCTGTGCAGGAGGGAGCTTCAGCTGCTGATCAGCATCTGTTGTGACATAAAGCATGTCTGGTTTAGGGTCTTGTGCCCTTCTGTCCAAACACAGAGTGGGAAGGGAACACTTGGAAAGGGTTGTGTGAACAGCAATTCATACAAAGGAGTTACACTTAGTGGGTTTATCTTCTTTTCTAACCAGCTGTGTGAAGATGGTGTGCAGAAGAAAATGAGCAGCCTATGCATGGAGTTGATGAAGCTCAGAAACATGAGGGATGCTAAGGAAAAGGTATGACCATTTGCACAGGACAGTAATTCTGAGCTGCTCAGGAATATAAACAGTGATCCTTGGTATACTTTGAAGCTCTTGGTGGTTGTTATTTAACAAGTGGCTGATATCTTTTCAGAAGGATAATTGCAATCACATTTAACATAGTAGCTAGTGCTATCATTGAATGGGGGTGATGATTAAATTTCAGTTGACCACTGTCTCTGCCCCAGTGCCTTTTTTTTCACAAAGTCTTACTTCAATGTTAATATGTGTGTTTCTTTGTTTAAGACCGCACTGGCAAAGCAGGAAAACATGGAAATGAAGCTGCAGGAAGTGCAAAGGAATCTAGAGCATTCAAAAGGAAAAGTAGCACAGTTACAAGAAAAATTGTAAGTGCTGGGAAGGGAGTTAGATGAGCTATGACCTGGCTGCGTTTCCATGCTTATCCTTTGTAGTAACCAAAATCAAGGGTGTCTCCCTACTGAGAAGGAACAGACATTAGCAGTGTTTGTAATCTGGAATAAATGCAATGGAATGAAGTTCTAACAACTGCTTGTTTGATAAAATAGCCATTAGAAACCTTGTTTCTCTTGTGTATCTAACCTTTTCCAAAAAACAAACTGTATCATGTCAACCCTTTGTCTTCCAGTGTGGTATGAGTGGGGTTTCCTTGGATGTGGGGATGGAAGACATATGTCTTTAAAACAAGAGTGGTTGTTCCTGTTGGAGGGGAGGACATTTGTATAGATGGGATATTTCTGGCCCTTTAGACTACTTAGTTAGGAAATAAACAAGAATAGAGAAGCATTAGAGCAGGAGCTGAAATCCGAATTCAGCAGCCAGGCATTTGGCATGGATTTGATGTACAAATTCATGTTCTCCAGAGAAGTGCATTGAAGAGCCATTGTGGTGCCTTCAGAGCTGCTTTGATGTAGACGTGTGCTTTGAAGAAAGGCAGCTGCAGAGTCTCTTGGGTTTAGCAGCTCTGTGTAGATAGAGAGTGAGTTCTAACTCAGCACTTTATATTCTGCCCAAAAAATGTCATGTGCTGCACAGGAACAGTGCACTAACATGTAGCTTATTGCTGAAGACAGTGACCTAGGATCATCTTGCAAACTGTGTTTAATGTCAGGTTGGCACAACTGGCACTGCAGCATGAACTTGGCTGTTAAAATTCATAAAGGTAATAATGGAAGTAGCATAGGTCACAAAGTGAGGACATGCTGATTTGCTACAAAAGCTGCATTACATTAATGCATTATTATGTTTCTGGCATATTGCTCATGGCAAAATGTGGCTTAGCGTCTTTACTACAATGAGAAGACTCTGGAACAGGTATGAAAAGAGAGTAGAATCACCTCTTAGAGACTATCAGTTTTTCAGGTGGACTGGGAGATGAAAAGTATGTGTTACTGCTTGACTCTGAATTTGTTTAAATATATCTGTTATAAAAACTGTCTGGTTTTAGGTCTGCTACTGAGAGAGAGAAAGTTGAAGAAAAGTCTGACACTGAAAAACTCCTGGAATATATTACAGAGCTCAGGTAACAACAAATTCTTCTCAAGAAAGCCATTTTCTTCTCGGAAACCCAGAGTCCTAAGCATTTTCTTCTGTGTTGATGTGTACACTTACTAACAAAATTTAGCGGTAACAAGTGCCTGAATTTCATTCTGCAGCAGTGTTGCAGAATCGGCCGAGAAATACCAACTAGAAGTTGCCCAGATGGAGGAGACCTGAGTAAGAAAGACCAAGACATTGAGATCCTGAGGAATACCCTCAAAGCAAAAGAGGAAGAGTCATGTAAACTGATGGAAGAACTTACTAAGAGGTGTCAATTGCTCCAACAAGAGAAAGGTAATTATTAGTTCTTGTACACTGCACCATATGTGGAATCACTCACATGCCTTAAAGCATCTCCAGTAGGTGTTTTCCAAAATGTCAATTTAGACAGGTTTATTCCAAATGAGAAGTCAAGTCTCTGAGCTCCAGCTAGAAACACCAAGGTGTGTTTTTAATAACAGGAAAATCAATCACATCTGACATCTGTTAAGTCTGAATTGTGGTTTCCATGGAGGGTAACTGGAGTGGATAGTACACAATGAAAATTGTAGGAGTGGCTTTAATCTGAAAGGTGAACACCAAGAAGTTCTTGTTCTTTACTCTTCATTGAGAAGCAGTATAATATTGTATGAATTCACTGCTGACAGCTTGCACACAGGTTCACTGAGGTGCTGGCAATGTGGCAAGGATTGTTCTTCACCTCCTTACTCCTCCTCTCCCTACACCAGCAACTCTGCAGTTTCTGTACCAGCTGCCTTCTGGGTGCTGGGTTGTGGAAGAAGCTTTGGGGAACTCATGTAGTTGTTTTCCCTGCCATACTGCTCTTCTGGTGAAGGCTAATTGCTTGCTCCAAACACTCCTGCTGTTAGAATTATTTTCAAGTGGTATACCTCAAGCTAATTTTGAGGAGTTTCCAAATGGGCTGTAGGTATGAGTTTGTTTGGGGGGTTCATTCCATGTTTTTGGTAGTTAATCAAGGGAAAAACAAAGATGTAATGCAAGTATTACGAAGAAGATGTATTGTAGCTATTTGAAGATGGAGAAGGGAATTTGTGTTATATTGACCATTTTTCTATGCAGAGGAAGAGTTGTCTGAGGCCAAAGGACAGTTCCTGAGTATGAATGCTGAAATAGAAGACCTGAAAAAAAAAATTGTTTTGGTGGAACAAGAACACCAAAAACTGCTTCAGAAACATGAGGAGGTCATCTCTCAGCTGCAGGAAGAGAAGGTAAATACATGCTATAAATTAGACTAAAATTAGATTCTGATCCCAAGGATTGGCACTAAACATTGTTTTGGTTATGATGAGATGTGCATTCCACAGATTGGGTTATCATCAATATGGCAAAGTGGGTACTGGCCTGCAGAAGCTTGTGTGCTCTAATAGGTCTAAGAAGGATTGTTGGTGGGATGGGGGTTTTGGTTCTCCCTGTAGATTTGAAATTTAAACACAGCAATTAGCCCTTTACTACCCAGAAAGTACTGGTAGTTTTAAAGTGTGTGGTGCTCTGGCATGCAGGAGTCATCTGCATCAATGCAGCAGAAGTTACTTGAGTTTGAAGATGAAGTCACAAGTGAGAGACATCTTCTGGAAGAAGAGCTGAACGATACCATGAAGGAGCTGAATAAATTGCATGCAAAGGAGAAGAAAGCTGAAAATTTGGTGAAGAGACTGGAACAAGAAATTAAATCTCAAGGTCTTGAACTCGCACAGATGGAAGAAGAGTTGAAAGGGTTTGTGAAAGCTACGTTCTGGTTCAAGCTTTGAAGGGAAAAATATTCAATTAGTAGTGTAAACAGAGCTTCTGGAGCCCAGTTCAGGTTTTAGAGACCTGAGCATATCTGAAGTTATTTCTTGCTGATTGTTGAATACTGATAGTGATGAGATGTAATCACTAGGAGTAGTAACTTGAGTCAGTAGCAATGGTAATTTGAATCAGTTTTACACTGTTATAATTTAATACAAAAAAAAGCCAGTTGGGATGTGCTTGAAAGGCTGGTCTTGTAGTGCTCTGACCTTGCTCTGCTGGGTAAGCTATGTGCATCTTGTACTGGCCATTTCTGTTCTGGAGAAGGCAATGACAAAAAGGTTTTCAAGCCAGTTGTTTCTTGTTTAAGTTTTCTATTACGTCTTCAGTCTATTCTGTAGCTCCATTGGAAAATAAGGGAAAGGGGAAATCCTTAGTAATACCTATTGTGAAGATTGTGCTTTAGTATGTGAGACATTTGTCACAATTACTTTATGGCTGCTGCTTCAAGCCCTCTGTAACTCATAGCAGCATTTGGTGATGTGTTCACACATGCTGCTCTCCAGCGTGCAATACTGAATTTTGATTTCAGGAAGAATGCAGAATTAGAGCAAATCAAGGCAATGCATAGCAGTGCTGTATTGAAAATCCAAGAAGAGCACAGCAATACACTGCAGAAACTTGGAGAAACTGTTGCTGACTTTGAAAGGTATTTAAGTTTTGTTGTGTAGGATAGACATCTCTAAGATGCCTATGAAATGTACTGTTCATTTATGTGCCTTGGTACTCACACTGCATGTGAGTGTTGGCATGGCATAAGAGCAGAGGATTTTGTAATGGTGTTTGGTGGCATTAAGAATTTATTTCTTGAGTACTAGGCAAATATAGTGACAGTCAGTCACAAAATTTGTCATAGTGTTACTGCTTATGGCTTTATGAAACTGTTACCTTTGGGTTTATCAGTGCCTGTACACTGCCATATCTTCAGATTATAGAATCTTTGAAACTTGCTAGCACAAGCTTGTATTGCTCTTGTAAGGTGTGAACCCAGCAACCTGTATTTTGCCTGAAGTAACAAGGTTTTTCTCATTTGTACTGTAATACCAGCTACAAGAAAACATCAGCTGAAGAAATTTGCAGTTTTAAACTGGAGAATACCTCTCTGCGAGAAGAAGTTGCCAACCTGAAAAAGCAAGGCCAAGAGAATCTGCAGTTGCTTCAAGAAGCAGAATACACTAAAAACAAAGCAAATGAAGAATGTGCAAGGTACTACACAGACAAACTTTTCCTTAAGCTAAGGCATGCAAACTGAGGCTTGCCTTTCTAACTAGAACTTAATGTGATGCTCTAGAAGATAAAATCAGTATTTGTTGTAGACTGATGTTTCTTGCTTTTCTCAGTATGGAAGGTTGAAAATACTGACAGACAAAATTTATTAAGTTTATATGCATTAGGAAACTGCTCTGTTCACTTATTTTGATTTTTATCTATATGTGGAACATAGAGGAAAAGGCAAGTATTTGAATGAAATATGTTGGAATATTGTCTGTTTCAGAAATATCAGTTTTATTTACTGCTCTACAAATAAGATCTCCAGGGGAGACAAGCAAGTATTTAATGCAGAACTTGCTGTTTCCCACTCCGGTCTGAATGGTGTCACCTCAAATTCTCACAAGGAGTGGGGTGGGAAAAACTGAGGTCCTCTCTCTGCCTGATATGAGGCACCACAGTGCAGCTGATGAGAAATAACACCCAAGAAGTTGTGTTAGGCCAGGAGCTGAGGACATGCTTCTTTGACTAACAGCACTTGAGTGATCCATGTTCTCTGGTGGTTCTGTGCTGGATAAGATGCTTCCCTTTCTTTCCTCCCACCTGCTTCATGTCTCCAGTTTGCATTGGAGCTGGTAAAAGGAACTGAAGAGGTATTTCCTGGCTGAGGTGGCAGCGAAGGGATGGAAGGATGGAACAAACAGCTGGGGCTGAAAAGGGGTCACTGCTTTTAGGTGTAGGGATTTTGTAATTTGCATACATCCACACTGAACAGTCTTGATTAGTCCCTGCTTGAGCAAATTTCTGCAATGTAAAGCCTAACTACTAAACTGTCACTGCTAAAAGCTTTTGGCACTGAACAGCCTTAAATGAGTCATGTGATCTTTCTTTGCTTCTAAAGGACTGCTTGCATCCTTATAAGAAAAGGTAAAAAAGTTGTTCATCTTAAACTTAATTATGTTATGTATTACTGTTTTCTTTGTGGCACTGTTTGTGCCAACCTTTATTTCAGTTCTACTAACAGCTTTTCAACCATGGTTACTTGTGGATTTTACATTTAGTATGGTGGAAAAAAAGTAAAAATCAAGAGCTCATTAAGAAATTATATTTTCCTCAGGATGCTTTTAGAAGTCCAGACCAACCTTGCACTAAAAGAAGCAGAAACAGAGAGAATAAAAGAGTCTTGCCTTGCACAAATGACTGAACTTCAGGAAAAACTTGAGGAGCAAACTGAAGACCTGAAAAGAGAGCTTGAAGCAGAAAGATCAAGGTGACTTTCTCAAGCTTAAACTGCATATGATGCACAGCCAAGTTTTATTGTGGGGAGAAGTGCTGAGAGCTAACAAGGAACATAATAAAACTCTGCTTCTTGCCTCTTAGGAAAACCCTAAGTGAAGATGTGACCTCTAGCTTAAAGAAAGAGATCAAGACCTGGCAGAAGCTGTATGAAGATTTATATAACAAAGTTAAGCCTTTTCAGGTGTGTTGTGAAGTACAGGTTTGTTAGTATCTGTGAACATACGACTTCTGCAGTTGGCTCAAGTTCTACACTTGAGAAGTAAATACACTACTTCCCATTCTAAGGCATTTATTCTGCAATGGTTTCCTAAGTTACTGTCAGATGAGCCAGCTATTCCCCTTCCCAAACCCATCTTCCTTGGTAGATTCCAGTACAGTTAAAAGTTATGCTTAGTTGCAAGTTTTCTAAGATGTTCAAATTTATTTCAGCAACAGCTAGATGCTTTTGAAGCAGAGAAGAATGCTCTCCTGGAGGAGCATGGGGCAGCCCAGGAAGAACTGAATAAACTGAGTGATGCATATGCTAAACTACTTGGTCACCAGAACATGAAGCAAAAAATTAAGCATGTCATGAAGTTAAAGGAAGACAATATCCACCTGAAGCAGGTTTGTGAAATTAAATATTAAAAATATGTAATTTACTAATGTTCCTGATGCCTTTGTTTGTTGCTCTGAGTATTTATAGACTAATCCTGGAAGCTACTTATTTCTTGGTTCTTAAAATCTCTGCACAAGGTAGATTGCAATAAACCACCAGCCTCCAGAAATGCCAAGAGTGGTTTTCTTTTTGACTGAATTTACAACACACAGAGGAGTCAGCAGTACAAATAAATACCTCTACTCTTAGCTTGTTTGTTTTTTCTTACCTTTTCTTGGGGTCCTAGAGTTAATAAACTACCTGCTGAAAGTTTCAGACTGCCATACAGCTTAGTGGTGTTAGACAGAACCTGTGTCTGCTGCTCGTTTCTCTAAACCTGTATGTTGGGGTTGGGTTTTAATGCCACCAATAATTGTCTGTATGTTTAGCATTAGGCAAAATGGCTCCTCAGTAAGTGATGAAGCAGACTCTTCTCCTGCTCTTCATCTAACTTCCAAGTGTTGTTTTCTCTAGGATGTCTCAAAACTGCGTGCATTGCTAGCCAAGGAGAAGCAAACCAACAGACATCTTCAGGAGCAGCTGGGTGCAGTCCAGGGCATTAAACGTTTTGATCCTTCCAAAGCTTTCCAGCATGATAGCAAGGAAAATATTCCTCCAAAAACACCTTTAAAAGAAGGTAAGTTGGATATTGATGAAGCCTTTGTACCTCTCTGTACCCAAAGAAGGTATGAGAGTCTTGCATAGTCTGCTGCTTCTGGGGGAGGTCAGTGGCATCTCCTGTTCCACAGCAGATGTTGGAGGCTGCATCAATGGGGCACTCCCAGTGTACTTCCCAGCCCAGATCCTTTCAGCCTGACAGGAGTAGGTGGTGTGCCAGGCCAGACAGCAGAGCCATGTCCCTGCTGTCCCCAGCTCACATGTCTCTCCTGATGAGGTGACAGCAAGTGTCTCCTGCACAGGTCATGGGGTGCAAGTGGCTCAGCCAGACCTTTGCACCCTGGTTCTTTAGCTTCTATCTGGCAGGACACCAAGTCAGGTGTCAAGGTAAGATGCAGAAAGGCTGTAAATAAATGTAGAGTGGTGAAAAAGATAAGGAGAGCATGGGGGCCCGCACCAGGGAAAGCAGGGATGGGGAGAGAGTTTGACTTGAGTGTCTGTTCCAGGGTCTGAAATCCTGGCTTGCCTGTGAGATTCAGTGTAGGGCCTTCTGCCCCGAGGAGACAAGAAATTACTCCATGTGGTGGGAACAAGAGGTGAAAAACTCAAACTTAATAACGTTTTTTCATTGCAGGTAATAAAAACAGAATTTAAACTCTTCATTTTAAGTAAATAAATCACCCATAAATTCATGTGCCAAAGGAGACTTGAACAGACTGCTTCTTCAAGGTGAACTTGGATGCTGTATATAATACAAATCAGTAGGAGCCCTAGAGAAATGATCTCAAATAATATATTTTTAGAAAACCTACATTTACTACAGGTGACAGCACGTTCCTGACTCCTAGTAACATTACAGGCATGAACTCTGAAAAATGTTCACTGCTGCACGTTTTGGATATGCTGAGGCTGCTTAGTTATGTTTTGAACAGAGCATTTTAAGTTTGGAAAAGGAGAATAAGCACTGGAGAATAAGATGACACATTAAATCAGATTTCATGTGAGTTTTTTTATTTTTATGTATTTTTAACTTTTTTTCATATATCCCATATATACAATTCTATGTTAAATTAATTTTGCTGGTTTTAGAAATCCTGTTAAGAGACCCTTTTACTTCTGTGGCCTGTACACTATAGGGCCAGTGTAGAAATGGGACTGTACACTTGATTTTGATATTCTACATGAGCTATTTCCAGTATATGCAAGTTTAAATCCTGGGGCTAGGTGCTGCAGCTTTTGGTCTTCAGAAGAGCATTTTCATGTCAAAGTCAAACTGAATGCATTCATCTAAATGTTTGTGTACTGTGACTAAGATTCGTGTCTTAAGAGCAATGCTCTGTCCACTGGACTCTTAAACTGCCACAAAATCTTTGTAGCCAGCTGTTGTACATGATCAGTGCTACAGTGACTAATAACAATAATAATGATTACAGAATAACAACAGAACTTGTCTCACTTGGGTGGGAGGACACCTATGGCACTCACTTGCATTGTACAGACTGGAATTTTGGCAAGGGGGGAAGAATCTATTCAACTGCATTTCAAATTAAGAATGTTTTAGCACAATAAAGCCTTTAAATTAAATAACTTGTCCATTTCCTGTGGAAACCAGGGATAAACCCCAAAATTACATTACAGTGGGATTCATCTAATGTTCTTTTTTCTAGTCCTGTCTTCAAAACATAGCCCGATGTCAGTCTTGCCTCAAAAGCTACATATTCTCTAGTCTTAGGGAAATTTGTGAGCTGAACTGTACAATACGTACAACCTGCAATTCTCTTTATTTCTCTTAATAGAAAAGTAAAATCTGAATTTAAGTCCAAGGTGGAACCGTGTTTGTTATTTTATGTCTGTGCAGCTGCCTTGCACAGAGGTGCTGCAGAGACAGTACCCAAAGCTTAGCTGGTAGAATTTATTGCTATTTATGCTGACATTGTGAGTTTACAGAGACTTGATAATTGCTAGGAAATTATATACAAAAAATGCACTTTAAGTCCAAGGAAAGAAGTTGCTAGATGTTGTCTGTTAATGTCATCTGTCTAGTTGCTGGATTACTTGAGCCTCTGAAGATTGAGGATGAGGATTAGTTTCAGGTGGTTTAATTAGGAGAGCACTTATTATTCAGCCTGAAGTGTTGAGAGATGCTTTGATAAAGAAGTTGCTAAAAGTATTCTTAGTTCTATTCTTAGTTCACTGTAGTTGTCTCCTTGTGGAGGAAACAAATTCATGTTTTCTTGTCTGAAAGATATAAATGGAGTAAAAAAATTGTAGAGGAAATGAACGTTAATAGAAGGTTCCACCAAACTCAAAACATAAAAATGGAGACACTGAGTTAAGGTACTTTTTTTTTTTTTTTTTTATTGATTGAAGGTACAAATATGCCAAGGGAAGCCAAGAATGGCAGGTGGCACAGGACTGGGCTTTTAGGGTTGCTACTTCCTTGTTTGATACAGCTGGCATGAGCATGCTTATACTGACAGAAAAAAAAGGGCAAGGCCAGCACATAACTCTGCTAGCCTTACAGCACGGGTGATCCTTGAGCTTTAGAACATGGATAAGTCAGGTAGAGCAGAGTGGGGAGAGAAGCAAAGGGTGGAAGTCAAGGGCAAGTTGAGGGCTCTTTGTCAACTTCAGTCAAGGAGGCTTTTTTGCTTTCCCGCTCTATGAAATGAAGTATTACAAACTGAAACCTTAATTGTAGCTCAGCTGATGTTAGTACTCACTGCAGGAGTCCATTACTTTCATGTTGTGGAAGATTTTTTTGAATTGAAAAAATCCCATGATTTTACACAAAGATTTCTCTGCTCATTTATCTTGCTGTATTGTAGCAAGGGCTGGGCTGTGCTTAGTTGAAATGTAAGGGAAGAGTTCTTGGAATCCTCAACCTGCCTGACCTAATTAGAGCCCTCCTCCTGTTTGCTATAAAAGACAAAACTGTCTAAGACTCAGTGCCAGTGCTTTGACTGGATCCCATGCACACATGGCTGTGCTTGCTCATGCTGGCTGTTATGAGGTAAAAATTTAAACTCCTACTGAGCTGCTTAAATGGTACCACTGGGACCAGAGCAAAAGCTTAACAGGATTCAGAGCCACACGTGATGTAGGGCTTGGATTTGTGTTTTGGTTTCAAAGGTCAGCAGAGCCAGTGCTGCTCTCAGTCCAGGTGCTCCCTGCAGGCACAGCAGACAAAGGGACGAGGGCACAGTTGCACTGCAATGATTTCCTATGCTGGTGATGCCCTCGGTGCTTTGGCAGTGCCTGAAATGCTGCTGGAAATGGAGCAGGTAAGCCTCTGGATATTTGCATTAACAGGTTGCTACCACACCTGGGTTACAAAATAAAGGGAAAAGCAAATGGGGAGGAGAGAGGGAGATGTAATTATGCTTTAGTCTCTGTGAATTACAGTCTGAAATGTTAATTGAATGAGTGGTCTGTTTAGTCACTCAAGGATGCATAATGCTTAAGTGACTGTGATCTAGACAACAATACAACTTTTACTGTAAAATCATTGTGTTTCACAAAGGGATGTAACAATAATTAAGACAGTAAAAGTATAGGTAGAACACTACAGAATTCAAGGTAAATATTTGAGGAAAGAATAGTTTATATTATATAATGAGGGTACAAGAACTATATGTAATTTAACTTATTTTGTGACAGAGATGGTAAGATATTTTACAGGCTCGTTAATAATTGTAGCTTGAGACTTCAGTGTTCATGCTTTTGATATTTTCTTGCTCTGAGCCCAGAAGAGAAAATTTTTATTTCCTTCTCATGGTTTTTGTTCAAATGCACAGGGAGCTTTTTCCAATCTGTATTGGGAGAAGATGATATGACATCAGGTGTACTGCAAGTTCTTACCTCCATGCTGCTAAACGTTTTGGTGTATTTCTCTGTAGATTCTTCTTGATTTCAAGTTGTAAATTACTGCTATTTTGAAATAGTATTCTAAGGTTAATAGCAGAGAATTAAGTGTCAATAGATTGTTACAGGGTAAAAAGGACATCTGTATTCCATGAAGGCAGAAACTGGCTGAAGTGGTTTAATATTTTATATATATACACCTTGTCCTTTAAATGTTACTTGTTTGTCATAAGTAAGTCATTTACAATATTCTACAAATTTTTAGTATGATTCTATTAATTTTTGGTAGACTTTTCTGTTTTTTTGTTCCTTGAGTATTACTAATTAAAACTATTTTAATCTAGTCAAGTTGAAATAAATTCATCGGCATAGATACAAGTGTGAAGTGAAGTAGCTACAGTGAGTTTTGGCCAGTATTTTTTACACATCTACTGAACAAGAGAACTCTTGCTATAACGATGGTAGGCACAGTCTCTGCCTTTGTGGGTCAGAAATGATACAGTAACAATTGGTGTACAGTGTCCTGTTACCTTCAAAACTTGTATTAAAAATCTGTCACCTTGTAAGCATGAGACATAGAGGATGAGTACTGTAACCAGTAATTGCTCTCTCAAAAACAACTCCCCTTCTCTGTGGGATTTACAAGCTGCTTTTACACTGAACGCTGGATCAAGGTGAATTGGAAATGCTTGTTTTTCTCTGTTCTAAAAGGAGGAAGTAAGTAATGGATGGTGAATAGGTAACAGCTGTAGGCAGGATCATATGATACTTTGGTCTAATTCTTAAGTTCCACTTTGATTACTCCTTTGTAAAAAACACAGCCAAGTTCCGTTTCAACAGGCGAGGCGTGGTCAGATGTTAAAGCGCAGTGCTACGCTTTAACTGATCCTGTTGAAAGCACTACGCGCTCGAAGAGAGGAGCGGGCCCCGCAGGCAGGGCAGTGCCGGGAGCACGGCCCCGCTGTTCGGTGTGTCGGTGCAGAGAGGAGCGGGCCCCGCAGGCAGGGCAGTGCCGGGAGCACGGCCCCGCTGTGTTCGGTGTGTCGGTGCAGAGAGGAGCGGGCCCCGCAGGCAGGGCAGTGCCGGGAGCACGGCCCCGCTGTGGGGCGGGTCCCGGCGCTCTGGTGCGTCGCTGCCGCTCTCTCCCTCAGCGTTCCGCCACCCACCCACTCGCTCGCCTCGCCCCGGCCCCTCGCCTCTGCCGGCCGGGCCCGCCCCCCGCACTTAAATACCTCTCTAGCCCCGCCCCCGGCGCGCCCCTGCCAATGAGCGCGCGGCGGTGGGAAGCGCGTGCGCCGGGCGCGCGTGCGGCGCGGGCGCCCCCTGGCGCGCGGGGCCGCGGTGGCGCAGCGCCGGGCGAGCGGCGGCCGGAGCGGCACAGCCCCGGCCCGGCCCGGCCTCGCTATGGTCGGCCGGGACAAGGAGCTCCGCATCCGCTTCGCGCCGGGGCGCTGCGAGCTCGTGGAGGTGAGCGCCGCGGGGCGGCCGTGCCGGCCGGTGTGCAGCGCGGGGCCGCGCGGGCAGGCCCGGAGCGCTGACGCGTTCGCGGCGGGGCCTGGCCCGGGGGCCGGGCCCTGAGGGGCGGCGGGGCCTCGGCAGGCGCGGCTCTCGGTGTCCGCCCGGAGGGGCCGCGGGCGCGCTGTGCCCGGCTGCTGCCCGCGGGCCCGTGCCGCTCTCGGCTGGCCCGTGGCGCAGGCAGGGGCTCGGCGAGCGAACCGTGTGCGGCGGCTCCAGCGCGGGTTCCCCGCCGCGGCGCTCCCTGCCGCCGGCCCGGCAGGGGCCGGTGCTGCCCCACAGGTGTACGTGAGCTGCCGCGGCAGGGAGGGCTGGGCGTGTGGGGAAAGGCAGAACCGCTTCTGGCAACGCCAATGTGCGTTCGCCTCTCATTGCGAGCCTTCGGAAAGCGCCGGGCTTTGCCTTTTGCTTTCCGTGGCTGCAGTGGATGTGGAGCTGAGAGAACGCGGTCTCGCGTTCCCTTCCCTGTAGTGACTCGGATCTCATCGTATTGTGTTGCGAATCTGTTACGCCAGGAGCTTCCGGGTTTTAGTAACCAGTCCTTAAAATCGATGGTTGTAGTTCATCGTGATTTTCTAAATAAAAATATAAAGCAGGAAAACCTTTATAAGAACTTTTAAAATATTCGTTTCTGATTTTCAACTTGAAATGCGTCATGTTTTGTTCTTTTTATAAATTACACTGTTATTTTATATTTTGGTAGTGTCTACAAAGTGATCTGGTGTCTCATAAAGGCTATTTTTTAATCTGATAATGCTGTGACTTGTTTATTTTGATGTAAATGAGACTTCTAAACACAGGGTTTTTTTGTTATTTTTGGGTAATATGGACATCAGGTAACAATGGGATGGTTCACTATAAACCTCAGAATTGCAAGTTTCAGTAGTGTTAGTAGACCATAGAAATGCTGCTGCAGCTAGGTGATGTCTTGTGAAGGAGCAAGGCACCATACAGGGAAAGACTTCATCTCTTCAGGTTCACCAGAATGTTAAAACTTGTGTCAAGGAAAGGTTCAAACTGGTAATTAGTTGGTGTTGGATTTCTGAGAAACATCTATCAGAAACGAGTGCCTGGAATCAATTAGTCTTGCATACAACAGTAGTAGCATGCAAGCTGTGCTTGGTGAAAGCTGTGTTTGTGTCCAGTTCAAGCTGTGCTGCTGATGTAACATCCTTTTATGATATGTAAAATAAACAAACTTAGATGAATGAGGCCTTAAAACATCAGATTTTGCAAATGACACTGGCTTTTGTGTTGGTCACTTTCTACTTACTGAAGATACTCAGTGATGTTTTTAGAGAACCTTTTGACTCTGTTCAGCAGCAAGTGTTGAATATTTATTAGCAGGCATCTCTGGCTGTGGAAGCCCTGGTCGTAGGTCCTGTGACGCTGTGCAGACTTTGCTAAGAGAAGGAGTACAGAAGGAAATAGCAGTTTGCATGTTCTTGCTCATGCTATTCAGAGAAGCCTGGGTAGCCTTTAAAATGGTAAATCAGCTTGTGTTCTCAGCTAAAATTTAAGGATGAAAATAACTTTTTGAAATATTACTTGCTGTAGCCTGTTATTTTCAGGCAGCTGTCTAGAGGTAAATTATTACTTCTCATCAAGTA
The DNA here is from genome assembly GCA_032173965.1 of Sitta carolinensis. Lineage (NCBI taxonomy): Eukaryota > Metazoa > Chordata > Aves > Passeriformes > Sittidae > Sitta > Sitta carolinensis. The sequence continues at coordinate 6,246,004 of CM063294.1, read as the reverse complement.
CTAATGGGAATAAGCCTTCCTCTGGAGATTCGGAGTTGAGAAGAATGCATGCACCGTGCTGGGAATTTGAAACAATTGTTTTGGGGTAGGCTGTTTGCATCGTGTCCCTCTGCACGCACCCTTATGGAACAAAAGCTCTGTAACTTCATGGGTAAAAGACAGTAATTTGGAAGTGATTGCTGTGGCTTCCTGTGCTGCAGTCAAAAAGTACAAGTCTGGTACGATGCTTAGAAATTACTGGGCTGTTGAGATTGCCTAGCAGAGAGCATTCTATGATGTTCAGAATTATAGTTATTTGTCACAAATTACTGTAAGTAAAGTGGTCAGGAAATCCAAGGTTTGTGGGTAGTGCACACCCAAAGTTTTTTCTGCCCAGGCATGGTAAAGATATGCTTTCATTTTTGTTTTTAGCACGCAGGTTTTGGGTTTATTTGTGGCAGATACCGAAGGAAAGCATTAAAGGAAAATAAAGATTGCGGGACAGACACGGATCTTGTGTTTGCTGTCTTGAAAACTTGATGCTCTAATGAGAGGTGGGATGAAGTTTGTGAACTTGATGTTCACAGCTGTCCCAAGTACCAAAATGTGCAGGAGCTGAAGTACGGTTTAGTCTGTTGGGTAGATTGAGAGCTGAAATTGTCAAATCACTTCTAAATGCACTTTGTGAAATTGTCAAGAGATCAGTATCTTGGTTTTACTTACTATTAGACTATTGTTTTGAGTAACAATTACTTTTTTATTTAATAATACAATTCAAGATGTTAGTTACTACAGTAAGTTATATTGTATTGCTGCAGCTTTTAACAGACACAGTCTATCCAGAATTATTTGTTGTAGGATTTGGACCCTAAATGTTACATCTTTTGGGTCCACTTCCTAAAGAAGTTATTTCCCTCTTTTCAGACTGCACAAAGTTATCAGCTTTTGAATGAACTTAAAATTCCATCTTCCACTTGTGGTTTGGATTGTTGCCAAGTAAATGAGTTTCTCACCAAAGTTTTGTTTTCATTACCTTTGAATATGTGTTCAAATAGTTGACTGGCTGCAGTGTTGGTCGTCCCAGATAGTGATGTTCCATGAGACACTGCAAAAGACTCAGGAGAAGCTTTTTTAGTACAGTAGCCTCTGACTGTAGTCTTGTATACTTCTAAAGAAAAAACTAAAATATTACAGTAGAAACAAAACTTTTCCTGTTGTCATTTCCCTAGGAAGATGTTGACATTCCCAGTAGGCGAGTTTTGATCACTGGTGCTACGGGACTTCTTGGCAGAGCTGTGTTTAAAGAATTCAAGGAAAATAATTGGAACGCAGTTGGTTGTGGATTCAGGAGAGCTCAGCCCAGATTTGAACATGTTAATCTTCTCGACTCTATTGCAGTTCATGACATTATCCACGATTTTCAGGTAAGTTTCTGAAATATAAAGTGGGTGGGAGGGGTCCTTGATGTGTCCAGTGTTCAGGTGATGGTGCTGCTGGGTTCTGGGCCATGAGTGGGGCTGGTGCTCTGGCAGAGCTCTCCAGAGCCCACCCCGAGCAGGGCTTTGCTCGGGAGGTACACACAGCTCTGACCTGTGCTGTGCTCCCCACAGGCAGGCTGCGGGCACAGCTGTACGTGCCAGCACACTGGAAAGGAAAAGGTACCCTTGAGTTATTGACACAGTAATGTGTCAATATGTCTCAGGGTTTCTTTTGGTCCAGGTGACCCTGAGATGTATAAAAAGTCTCTGTTCCCCAACCCAGCTGTCGATGAATGAGTCAGAAGTCTTCGGCTGATGCTCTCAAGGTTGTTTTATTGTTTCTTATCTCAGATATTTTCTGTCTGGGCTGCCCAGGTCTGTTCAGCAGGGCAGCCCAAGGCACTCTGCCCTCCCCTGGGACAGGCACTGTTTTTCATACTACAAACTACATGTTAGTTATTTACAGTTATGATCCAATGCCTATCACCTATGGTAGACAGTTCCATTCTACTCCAGTCCAATCCCCAAGTGCCACCATCCCCAAGAAGATGAAGTTAGGAAGAAGAAGGAAGGAGGACAGGACAACGCCCAAGTCCCTCCATCTTACCTCCTAAGCCCCCATGGTAAAAATCCCAAAAAATTCCCTTTTCACTCTACAGCTACTACTATTATGCTATCTAAACTTTTGTGACGTTTAGTTCTTCATTCAAAGGTGGTAATTTGTTCCACGGGTCAAACTCAAAGCCTCAGGAGTCCCTGGCTGCCTGACAGGGTCTGTGACCCCCCCCCCCCCCCCCCCCCCCCCGCCAGGGCTGTAAATCCCCCTGGCTGGGATCATCCAGCACTGTCAGAGAGACAGCCTGGGTTCCAACAAATATGCACTTCTAGGGAAGGGGAGGAATATTTGAATACAACAACAGTAACTCTGTGTAGTGTGCAGTGTTCACTGTTTTTTCAGTCTGAGTGCCCCAAGAGGAATATATAAAACCTGAAATACATGATCCATGGTGCCATTCTATAAAATAATAAGTATCATCTTGATGGTCTGCATATGTTAAGTAAGCCATGTATAAACAGCTTACCTAAAAATTTTAGAAGCCTTGTGTGTGTGAGAGATCTATCTTATATTAATATATATTTTACTTTACAGAGTTAAAAATAAAAAAATCCTCACAACTTCAGAGTTGCTGTAAAATTGAAGCTACCGAAGACCATAATTGCACAATTAATAATAAATGTTTTTAGTATCTTGAAACAATATGATTTTACTGTAAAAAGATACTAAGGAAAAAATGTTCCTCAGAATGCCATAATTAAAAAGAACAATGCTATTTTTATTACTTAGTTTTGCCTGAGGGGTGTCATCGGTAGAGTTAGGGTGCTACTGCCATCTCTTGAAGTGTTGGTTGTTTAAAATTAGTCTTTAATTTCCAGCCTCATGTTATAGTGCACTGTGCTGCTGAGAGGAGGCCAGATGTTGTGGAAGGCCAACCAGATGCTGCTTCTCAGCTCAATGTGGCTGCTTCAGCAAACTTGGCAAAAGAGGCAGGTAAGGAGACCCCCTCATGGCTTTGGGGTCTTGTTAAAACCCTGCAATCTGTTTACACAGGGACATCAATACAAATAGTACAAGTGTGAATGTCACTTCTGCCATCCCTGTGCTGCCAGTCTGTTTTCCGTAAGAGTAGTGTGCACAACTCTCTGAAGGATCAGGGAGCAAAGCAGCAGGAGTAAATGTGCATGGAAGATGAGATCCTTGAGAGATTGGTTTAAGGGTCTATTGGGATTTCAAAGAAGGCATGAATTAATATAAATGATCTGTGAACATTTTCTTTCTAGCTGGAGTTGGAGCATTTCTGATCTACATTAGTACAGACTATGTATTTGATGGAACAAGCCCTCCATATAAAGAGACTGATGTACCAAATCCCTGAATTTATATGGTAAAACCAAACTGGAGGGTGAAAAGGCAGTTCTGGAAAACAATGAAGGTAAGACAGTCAACCATTTTTAATACAGGCTTTCTATTTTTACTCATTTATTTATTAGCTTAGTAGACTCTGAAGTCAATGATGAAGTTGCAAAACCATGGAAACGAGTTTCAGAGAAGAATGTGATTAGGAGTTGGTCTCCTTGTCATGAGCAGTTCCCCTTGCTTATATCTTGATGACAGCTTTATTTCTTACTTGTTCCAATCTTCATTCATGTTATTTGTCTCTCCCTTATGGACATTCATAAGCCTTTGTCTATTGTGAATCTGCTGTTCCTAAGGAAAGATAAAATACTTCATTCAATCCATAGCTACAGTTACTTATGGGGATGCATTGCAAGCGTTGTCAATTTTTTTTTTACTTAAAGGGAAAACCAGACCTGTGATTCAGTAATAATGCAGCTCAAATCAACATGGAGTCTTGTTACTCTTTGGGTTTTGCTCTGTTACATATGCCAACAGGCCACCCATTTTGGTTTTACTCCCCTGCACTCATCAGATTCCTGCTTGTAATGCTTTCTAAAGGGTTAATAACATATTTATGGTTTTAAACAACAAGGCTTTTAAAATTTGTTTGTCTTTTCTTAATGAAAATTTGGCATACAAGATACACAAGCATAATTTCTAAACTTATACCTAAGGGAAAAGAACATGTTCCCGTTAATTTAAGATTTATTTCCTGTATAAGAGGGAGGTTCAGCTGTTTCTAGTTAGTGCACTGTCAGTGTCTAGTCACAGATTATAAAGAAAGAAGCACTTGTATTTTGTGAAAAGATCTGAAGAAAATAATCTCAGTACACATGCAGAAGAGGCTTGTGATATGTCAGTATGATGCTCACACTGTGATTCTGTGCTTCCCAACCAGAGAACCAGTCTATTGATCAATTAGTGTCATGGTGTTCCAGTAAGTAAACATATGCTGTGTATGATGGATTTGGGATTACTAGTAAGAAAGAAACTTTGTATAAAAATACCTCGATAGGAAACGTCCTGTTTAGATTAAAAAATAAATTAAATGGCAAGTTATTCACTCCACCTCTAGCTTAAATACCATCTCCAAATTTGACTGTGATGCTGTTTGCTCCTTCTTCTAGACTGGTAATGAAGATAAGACTTTACCAAATCCATGTATGTGTGGGCATCTTCCCAGACCCTTCCCCCAGCTCAGCATGCAGTTTGGTTTCGTAACCTTTTGGAGCAGGATCTGTCAGGCAGCAGTGGGTTGCAGCAGTGGTATTATTAGCAGGAGGAGTGTTGGGGTGGTGCTGAGTAAAGAGTTTGAAAATGTGAGTTCTCATGGTTTGTACAAATAGAAATATTTTCCATGTAATGATGTTCTAGCCACTAATTTGCTGATATGGTGTGATACGGTGCAGGTAGAATTCCATTGGTCAAATCTGTAGCTGTGTGAAGATCTGCCCTGTTCATTTGTGTTATAAAATGCAAAAATCTCCAGTAAGTGGGTTTAATATTTTTTTTAAAGATACTTCACTTTGTTTAGAAGGGGTTAGATACATGCTTATAAAAATAAATAATCATGCTTATAGACCTAAAAGTGTCAGGAAGTCCTCAGAGCTCTTAGTCATGAGGCTGGTCTTCTCCATGTCCCAGAGAGCTGAGAATGAAAGGAAAGCTCTCCTTTGAGAAGAAATTGTCTTCTCAAAGAAGGAATATTGTAAAAATATTTAAAAATAGATGTTTCAACCAGTATTTAAAGAGAGAAAGAACATATCTGCTGAGTGGCCAAATAACTGCTTTTAAAGCAGAAGGAAATCAGTGCCATATTGGGTTTTCTATTTGTTTTTCTTGTCTAAGTGCTTTTTCTGGTTTACTTTTCTGTGAGAATAATTTCTGTGTTAGCTTTTTCTGTTTGTCTCTCCAATAGCTGTAGCATTTTCCTTCAAATATATTAAGAATGGCAATGCTTTGATGACTTCAGCTTCTCATTCCAGGTCCGATTTTTTTGTTTTCTCTTTCAGCAGAACTATTGCTTTTAAGTAATTTGTCATAGCCTTGGGTTTCTCCTCAGAGGCTTTTTTGAGTCTTCCTGACAGATAGACTAGTATGATGTATTCCACCATGAAATATGCTTCTCTTTGCATTTTATTAATTTCTCAAATCACTGTCCTGGAATCTAACATTTTGAGGTTCATGTCTTTCTTTCTGGTAAATAATATTCTCCTTTATGCAGGAGGTTTCTGCATGATGGGTGAAAATTTGTAATTGATGCCTAAATTTGATGACTTGTGATTGATGGGATTTTTTTCTCCTTACTTTTACCCAAGGAGGACGGGGAGTGCTGGAGTAACTGCACAGAGTAGTTGGTTTTTTTAATTTTTTCATTTTTATTCTAACCCAGGCAGTCATCTTTATAAAATTAATGAAAGCTTGTTAACTTTCTGGAAATCAATGGCATAAATGAAAAGAAATAATAATGTCTATAATCTTAGTGTTTGTAAACTGGTTTTGATATAAATTAAAATTATATTCTTTGAGCCAACATACTACTTGTATTTTATTTGTGATTTGTAGCTCCTTAATATATCAGCATATTTATTAACACTTCCACTTTGCAGATTATGCTGCAGCATTTGTACACACCCATGATGTAAAATCTTTCTTTTAGAAACTGCAGTACTTAGGATTCCTGTCTTATATGGAGAGGTGGAAAGACTGGAGGAAAGTGCTGTGACAGTTATGTTTGATAAAGTGCAGTTCAGTAATAAATCTGCCAACATGGACCACTGGCAACAGAGATTTCCTACCAATGTCAAGGATGTAGCAGCTGTTTGCAGGCAACTAGCAGAGAAGAGAATGCTGGTAAGGATGGCAAGAGACGTGCTTCTGCAAGGTGAAAACAGTTTGATTCTAGCTTTGCTTCTGAACAACTGAGAACTGCACATCACCTGGATTATTTGCATTTCTGGAATGCTGGGAGGGAGGAAAGAACTGGCTGCAATACTGCAGGATTTTTGCATGACTATGAGGGTATTGTGGTCTTTGAACCAAAAGTAATTAAAGGGATGGGACAGAACCTGAAAATAGTCTTGTGTCTCCTGGTATAGAGGAGAGAATCAGAAATGCCAACTTATTCTGATATGCCTTTTAAAAATTGCTAGTTTGAAATAAAACCCCATGTGGTTGAATGGAATTCTCAAAGACGCCCTTATTTATTGTATTAACAACACTGAAGTGGCCAAACAAAGCCCCTGGACTGAATTACTTCCTTGAATTTGTTCACCACAGCACCTTCAGATTACCATCTTTGCAAGGTAACAGAACCAAACAACAAAGAGACACCTTTGTTTTTGACACAGTAGCTTTGAAACTGTGGACCTGGACAGTGGACATGGTGCAGTCAGTTTGGCTGGACTTGTACAGGGTTTGTAGCTTAACACTCAGAATGTGTGTGATGCCTTTTGCCTTTGAGTAAGTGAGCATCACAGAACAGCTGAGCTCCTCCTCCCCAGCTCTTTGACCTTGCTTGGTTGGTGGGCAGCTCCTTTCCCTCCTGTTCATTCTGCAGGACCCAAGCTGTTTGTGAAGTCAGGTCAGAGAGAGACCAGTCTCCTGTCTCAGTCCCTGATCAGGCATTCTCTGAAAGGGTACAGATGTTTCTAGAACACCACTGAGGTGCTGTAAAATGTCTTTTGAGATAGGGTCTTGCTGGATGCTGTTTCAGCTCAGTTCTTGCACAGGAATTAGCCTGAGGGCCAGCTGGCTGCTTCCTTTCATCTGTGTTTCCTCTTTCTTCTCTAGGACCCATCAATAAAAGGAACCTTTCACTGGTCTGGCAATGAACAGATGACTAAGTATGAGATGGCCTGTGCAATTGCAGATGCTTTCAACCTTCCCAGCAGCCACTTGAGACCAGTAAGTGATGTGCTGGAGCTGTAGGCAGACAGATGTGCCTGATCAGTGCAAGTAGCAGGTCTCCCACTGGCTGTACGAGTGAGCTTCCTCTTCAGGACAGGTTGTGCATGCCCAGCACAGCTGCTCTGTTGCTGAGGGGACTGGCTGGTATCAAGCTCAGGAAAATAACAGCTGCTTTGACCTGCTGAATTAGGAAAATTACTCAGTCAGTCAGTCACCAGATTCCCAGTCTGTAGTGTAATGGTATTTCTGCAGAACAGTTCCCCTTAGTCACAAGCAAATCTGTACTTTTATGTTACAGATTGATAGAATATTAACTTGAAGATGGGCTCTGTGAAAGCTGTGCAATGTCCAGATTTATTTCTGAATACATGCATTTAAGAACTACAAATTATTTTTGTTTTGCTTAAAACACCTGTCTGGCAGTTTTATTGGCACTTGAGACTGCTCTTAAAGACATACTGATAATGTGGTGGGCATATAGCATTTATCTACTTACAAAATAAAATCTTAGGATTCAGAACTGGTGAAACTGGAACTGAAATGTGACTTGGCAGATGTAAATAAAACAATGGAGAACACTTAGTCCTAATTTTTCTTGCCTAACTCTATTTCTCTTCAAGTATATTGATCAAGACATGGTTACATTTACATTCTGGAGCATTCCTTACCTTGTGACAGTAATCACCGAGTAAAAATATGTATAAAATGTTGGAAAACACTAATAGTAGCTGTAAAGATAGTGAGAAAAATTTGCCTTAAGTCATTTCACGTGTTGAAATAAAGTTAACTATAAAACAAAACAAATAGCAAATAAAGCCAAACTGGAAAAAAAAAACCACAAAAAAAATTGGAAGGGAGGAGGTGACCATACCTATATAGAAAGCTGTGAAGAGAAAGTTCTCATGTACATATACAAGTATTTTTCAGTCACTTCTGATTACTTATTGGTGTGGGGTTTTTTTTGTCTTCCATTTCTGTTTTTAGATTACTGATAGTCCAGTTGTGGGTGCTCTTCGTCCGAAGAATGCTCAGCTGGACTGCTCCAAGTTGGAGATGCTGGGGATAGGTCAGAGAACACCATTTCGAGCTGGCATCAGAGAATCACTTTGGCCTTTCCTTGTTGACAAGAGATGGAGACAGACAGTCTTCCATTAGTTTGTAACTTTTTTAGTAAAAGTATGGTATGTGGCACTTTTTTAAAAGAAAAAAATAGTTTTGTATGAGTGTTCTTAAATTGTGACATTTATGAGCTTTCATTTAATTGGGTAAACAAATGGTCTTGCACTAGTGAAACTTAGCCTAAAACAAGAGTTCAGTGACAAAAACTGAGCCCATTTGATTTCATGAATTTTTTGCTTCCATTTGTACCAGTCTAACTTAATATCTGTTCTTGGTGGATTGAGGTTCTTAGTAATGAGTACTGTGTGATGCTAAGAATGACTCAGATCACTTGCTGACTTACTTTTGGCAGAAATATGTTGTTGATGCTTAAGGTCTGTGCCATTATTGTATATACCATTTCTCTTCATTAAAAGACATGGTCAGTTACTTTATCACCAAAAATCTGAGGTTTTTTGGTTTTAGTTTCTGAAGGTGGTGTTCTTAGGGAGTTAAGCTGAAGTAGGAATCCTTAAATGTTTGTTTTGCTTGAGCGCTGATCAAAATGTTTTTTTAAAAAAGTGAAACTTTATTTTTGCAATTATCAAGTGTACTTTTTATGCTTGAAATATTTTCAGAATGTTCTGTAAATTGAATGCTTGCAGCTTTGTATTTGTACAGTAAGTTGTATGCATTTGTTTTCATGGTGACTTATAAAAGCTAGGGGGAGGGTGGACATGGTGGACAACCAAAAGTTTTAACCTTGGTTGTTTGGGGGTTTTTTGGGTGGGGGATTGGAGTTGCAGAATCTTTTTTTTTTTTTTTTTTAACTGGGTGGTTGTTTGTTTTTTGTATGAAAGCACAAAATATCTTCATCCTTCCCTTCCGTTTTTGGGGAAAGCATTTGCAACTTATTAAATTAATGGAATATGTTTGTTAGTCCATGGGAGACAGAGAGCAGAGGGGTTCAGTAATTTGTAGCACTGCAGTGGCTTCTGCACAGACTGTCAGACCTGGTGCTGCTGCAGCTTGTTCTGGAACAGCAAAGTATGTGTGGTGAAGGTTTGCAGCATAATTTTAAACCTTTCTTCCTTTTACAGTTGTAGAATCAACAATCTGAATGTTCTGATATTGCTACGGATTATTAGTAAAGCTAGTAAAAGGTGCAATTAGACAGTCATTTATTTTTCTGAGGCTGAAATGAAGGGGAAGGGAAAGGGAAAGATGTTCAGATTTATTTTTTTTTAAGTGTGTGGGGGAGACATGCAAAACCAGACCAATTGAAGGTCTTGTAAGGGTGAGCTTCACGTTCAGTCATTTCATTTCAACTGGCATATGCTAAGCATTCATAATCCAAATTTGTTTTTAGTCTGAAGTCCTGATACACACATGGTAACCTGTCTCTAAAATGACAATAAATATATATTGCCAGCATGAGAAACTGTTGTTGATTCTTTCTTTACCATCAGGATTTGTTTATCTGAATCATAAGTGTTTGTAATTCTTCTTTAAATCTGTATGCCCTTTCACTGTTGTTTTTTTTTTTTTTTTCCTCTTTAATTCAATAATTATTTCCAGACTTGGATTAGGTTGGATAGTTTCTCTTTCAGTGTCGCTGCCTCAGAGATGTGATAAATGTACACACTGAAGGTTTTGAAAATATGAGCCCTGAAACATCTTCGGCCTCAGGGCTGGATCAGGAAGATTCTATCTCCTTCCCCTTGCAGAGAGCAATTTGATCAGGAAGGAAAAAACGGGTGACTTCTCTCCCAAAGATAAAGGGCGTAAGTGAGAAGAGTTGGGCATTTTACTGGGAGGACAAAATTGAAATATTTGAATTTTTTTTCCTACACTGGGCAAGTAAGTCCCATTGTCCAGTTATAGCCTGTCAGAGGGGATCCATGTCCTCAGCACCCCCTTGGAGACTGCAGTCTTGAGGCATTTTGCTTCTGGACAGACACCTTGGATGACTTTTCCCTCCTTTGCTTATGGAAATCTAAGCACCAATAAATATTGCAGGACGCAGTGGAACTAACACTGTCATTTGCCAGTCACTTTAAAAATACGTTGCTGTTGAAAGAACTTGTCGTACTCTTCCCTTTTTGTTTCTGGCTCTGTGACACTAGGTATTTATGTTCATCCTCAAGGGCCCAGGAACCTTTTAAGGTCAAAACCATTGTGATTGCATGAGACACAGTCTTGGTGTTGGGAGCAGAGTGGCCTCTTCACAGAAGCAGTGCCAGTTTCTGCCAGGTTAGTGATTGTGGAAGTGTGGCAGCACAGAGTCCTGCTTGAGTCCTCGTTTGAGGGTGGTTGGAGGGTTCTGTCCATTTGTTCATTGCTGTCTTCAGCTGTGGGCACAGAAGAAGAATACTCGCTGGGTTTAAATTCTTGTTTTCTGTTCAGGCTGAGGGTGCTGCAGGAGCCCTGCAGAGAAGGGGCTGGGTTGTCTCAAACACTGACAGCTGGATGGGTGCAGAGCCAGCCAGGGGCTGAGGGTGTCTGGTGAAGGGGCCAGCCAGGGCATGGGCAGCACTTTCTGGGACAAACATCCCTGTCTCTATGGGCGATGAACAAACGACACAAAACCTCGTTTATGAAAATTTCATCTGACTCCAGTCTTTATTCAAAACCTGACCCCCTTTATATATCTTCCAGAGCAGGCCATGTCATTGGGCAGAAGAGTGCCAGGACTCTTCATCCCATTGGCCCAAAACTGAAAGACACAGAGAAAGTCCATGCCACAGAGAGGAATCCAAAACATCACTCTTGTTATAATAACTCTTGCAATGTTTATGTCAAGCCTGTGAGAACAAGGTCTTCCTGAACCAAAACATCATGAAGAAACTGAGTCTAGAAACTCAGAAACTTCAGGCCCAGGAGCCTCAGACTACAGCTGGTGACATTTCTCATCACACAAAGGGAATTCTAAGTCACAAAATGTGATTTTGGCATTTTTTCCGTCTGCTGTCCAGCAGAGGATCTGGCCAAGCGGTCAGTGCACCTGTCGGTTGCACACCGAATTGCTGCAGCTGGAGGAAAGCAGCAGCAAGGCGCACCAAACGCTGTCCCGGATGGAGCAGAGGAGGCTGTGCGGAGCGCGCCGCGGGCTGCAGTGCGCTCCCGAGGATGCGCTGCTGCCCCGCCTTACACTGCCCGGGAGGCGCTGCACCCGCCGCTCCCCGCACCCCCCGCCTCCGGGGAAGGGGCCTTTCAAAGGCTGCTGCCAGTTACAGGGACTGCAACCGAATCCGTGAAGGAAAACTTCATTAAGGAGTAATCCCTCGGGATGAAGTTCTTCTGTGTGCTGAAGTTCTTAAGAAGCAGCTGGAATATTTCAGTCAGCCTTGCCTGACGCCCCCTCCCTCCCCATAACATCACACACATTTATCTCAGCACATTGAATTCAAGTGCTGCTACAGAGGCAAATAGGGGTATAGGAATTAGGAAGAAACCAGCTTTTCAGTGATTAATATAAGGAGAAATAAGTCTGTTAAGGATTCCCCCACTGGCACCCCTCAGACTGCCCAGTACGTGTCTGAAGGGACTGCATGTCTCCCCAGGAAGCACCTGCTTGTGGAGAGCATGAGGGCAGCAGGGGAACAACGCCTGCTCCAAAGCACCTGGAGGTACCTGCAGGAGGTACCTGCAGAGCTGCAACCTGAGCCCGGGGGCACCCGGCAGGGCAGGGAACTTCATCTCCAATGCTATCAGCCATTTCTGCCCTAATGTACATGAGGCTGTTTTACATTAACTCACTAATGACATAAATTGTTCACGTTTCAACCATTCTGATCCCACACACTCTGTAATTAAATTGATACTGGGTGTTCTTTTAAGTGGCACATCTCTATTTAAGCTATTGCTTCATGTGTTAACTTTACAACCAGTCACTCATATACAAAACTGCTTGTGCATCTAGCAATTACAGTATAATAGAAACTTAAATGAACTGTCTACAAGATGAAAATATATGGCCTCCTACAAATATCCACCGGTTTTGATGAGATTTTAGACTTCAGAGATACATTGATGGTAAGCTTAGCGCTGTCTTGAGGGTCCCTGTGTTGCAGCTTTGAGCTCAGGGAACTTGTGGCTTTGCAATGTTGCTTGTTTACTTTATAACAACTTTATTCAGTAACTTGCCTGAATTAGCGCTTAATTAAAACCTTAGAGAAGTGAGACTTCTGTCTGAAATGGCTTCTTTGTAACCTGAAAAAGGTCTCTTGAGTAGGATTGGCTGTTCAGTGACACTGGCTTCCAAAGTAATGACTGCTGTGTATAATGTCATAGGGCATCTGCCAGCATGAAAAAAATATCATTAATAGGTATGGAAAATGGAAAAATGAGTAGACAGCAGGGATTAGGAGTTACATTAAGAAAACTATTACAGAAAAGATTTCTCTCTGTGCTTAATGTTCCACTGATTTCAGTAGGGTTCCTTACCATGCTTACATTTAAGTACAGGATAAAACTTCTAAGCATCAGCGCTTGGGAGTACCTTGATGAGAGGTGAATAAGGATACAGATTATGGACTTCCATGTATTTTTAAGTTTTGATAGTACTCTGTTGGGGATACTGTCATTCAAATTGGTATCAAAGAGTGCAGCAGTTAAGTTCCAAATCTTTTCACTGCAGTCAAGGAACTGGTGCTGGCAGTGAGTGCAATCACAGGGGATGGACCTGATGAGATTGCCAAAGCCACTGCTCCTACCCCAGCCCCAGTGACAATGTTGTACAAGTAAGAATGTATGCAAATAGGGCTTACACTGCATTTTATGGGGCTGTTGTGTTGGTGGAAAGCAAAGGAGGGGCTAAGAGAGTTTGTAGTTTTTACTTTAAAGAAATCTGGGAAAGCTAATTGCTCACAGTGCCTAAAAGTCAAGCAGAGACATTAAAGAAACACTGCATGGGAAAAAGTCCTCTTGGACCAACACCCATGGCTCTGCTGTTTGAGCAAAGGGAACAGCCTGCATGGCCAGCAGTTGTGGGAACAGCCTCTGAGTCCTCCAGGATGGCCAACTTCCAAAAAACAGAAAAGACACATTTGGCAGATATGCCCAGGAAAAGCTACTTGGAAATTTTGGGGCTGATGTACTTTTAATGCCTGGTTGTATGTAGAGACATTTTCTCACCTCCTGCTGTGCTCTTCCTCCCTCTCCAGCACACAAATCTTTTTTAACCATCAGTAGGAATTTTAATTGCTTGCTGATCTTCCTTGTATAGGCATATGCTGTATTTGCCTAGTGTGTTCAATACACAACAGGTTGTACTTGTTCCACTGTCTTGTGGGAAGTTTCCAAAACAACCAAGTACTTAACGATTTCAAATACCAGGTTCTGTTCTGGCCTGTCTTGCCAGTTGATCCAACTAGTGCATTTTTACTTTTAATTCAACAAGCAAAAGGTCTAATTTTCAAAATTACTGATCATCCTCTAATAGTGAGTATCTTGCTTGCTGTTAGTGTCACTATTCTGAGTCATTAGAACACAGGTAAATCAGAGAGTACTGTTGAAAGTCCTGAGTGATGGATGGACAAATAAAGCACAGAAAAAAGGCTTGAAAGGAGTCAAGGTTAAGGAATCCATTAAAAAAGAAGCTTGGATTTGTATACCCAGTCCTAGTCACTTAGTTCTGTCGACCCAGGAAATACAAAGAGGTAATACAAATATCCTATATAAACTCAATTAGTTCAACAACAGCTCTGAAGAACCCATCTCTAGGGCAAACACCTGAGACAAGTATTAGAAGGACAATGACAACTGCACCATTTCTACTGAAATGGTGAAGAAAATTGAGTCCTTTAACAGCTGGAAGGAACAAATGGGATGAATCCACGGCCTGGGAGAGGTGATGGAATGCATGCTCAGCAAGTCTGCAGATGGCACCAAATTGTGAGGAGCAGTTGCTTTGTTCAAGGGCAAGGCTGCCGTTCAGACAGTCTGAACAGGGGAACAGACACTGGCAGCAGTCTAAGTGAATTTATTTGGCCCATTATTCATGAGAAAGGATGGAGAAGGTCAAATTTTGGAAACTGGAGTGAGATGTTAAAAGGTTTTATGATTATGCTGGAGCAGACGGTCAATTATAAGTATTAAAAGCTGACAAGGCACAAGGTCGAGATGAATTATATATTTCTCTATTCTAGCAGGGATGGGATGAGGAGTATTTTGAGCAGCAAATATTTTGCCACAGTGGAGGTTCAAAAGATGACTGTAGGTCTAAAAGACTGAAAACTAACCAATATACACTTGTATATAAAGAGGCTTTATTTTGCCCAAATCCAGTTTGTGAATGAAGATGGCAAGGAAGGGAAGAGCTTGTGAATAAAGGGTCCAAATGAAAGCAGAACATATTCCTCCTTGTGATATTCTCTATATTTACTCAAAGAAGTTAATCTAAATTGCAAATCATTGATCTTGCAATAGTTTTACTGTTTCTTGCAAGAAAGGGCAATACAGGAACACCACCAGGGGGTGACAGCAGCAGTATTTTTTATCCCTCCCAAGTGTGTGCATATCAAAGAGACAATATGAAAAGCTGCTTGGTTCTCACAGGTGAAGCAGCTTCTGATTTTCTCCCTGAGGACCTAGAGCACCAGACATCCTGGGAGACAATCTCTGGTTAGCTAAAGGAAAAAGAAACAGGGACCAAGTCTGTGCATGGCTGTTTCAAGTCCTTAGTGGATAACTTGCTCCAACAAAAATGCAATTGTGTACACTGATGACAGTGATACACAAAGACAACAAATACTGGAAGAAAAAAAAAAAAAGCATAGAGACACACTGAAAGTACAAGATAACAATACCCATAAACAAAAGTTCTCCATCTGAAAACAAATAAATTAGTGTAAATGAAGATATGCTTAACTCAGTAACTAAAATGTTAAAATGTGTAATATTTATCTTATCTTTTCATGCAAACAAGATGTAAATACCGTAAGAGCAAACCTCCATCTGCACTCTCAGCAGCAGTGCTTGTCTCAGCCTACATGAAGCCTGCACACTCCCTAAGGGTACTGTTCACTTCAACCTGACTTCTAGAAGCACAAAAGGACAATTGCATATCCAATCCACGAGAACTGGATGCCCAATACTAGTCTGAACCTTTACTTGTGCTTTTGATACCACCTCTCATTATCTTCTGTGCAATTAAGTGGGGAGTTTTGCACAGTGTCCACCTCCCTCCTGCTGAGAACTGTTCTGATTTGTTGATCAGGAGCAAAATACAGCTTCTTCAGCTCCCAGAAACCTGAATTACCCAACTGACATGGGGGCACCTCTGTAAGTGCCTGCATATACCACAGATCTAGAGGATTCACTTCTGCAGGTTAATGTAAAACTAATGTAGAGGAAAAGAAGAGGAACATTTAGAAACATCAAGTCCAGACAAAAGGAAGGGAACTGTGAAAACACTGGCTCTGTGCCTTTCCCAAGACACAGCAAAGGATTCTTATCTCCTCCTCTCTTTGGGGCAATACAGGTGGAGTTGAATGGAAGTTCAGCAAAATACCTTCATATTCAGACTTTCTTTTATTTCTGTTTTAGTTACAGATACCATGTTATGATTGGTCTCTTTCTTGTTTGGTTTTTGGTGAGGACTTCCAGTAGGAAGAGATAAAACACAAAAAGCTGAGAGTTTGGAAATGACTGCAAGGGGCGATGGAGGAAACAGAACAAACACTGAACAGATATGGAAAATGCAAGGTCATGTTCTTAGCAGTGGAGTGAAAGGCTCAGAGGCATGATTTAGATCACCAGGGTACCCTGCAGACACATCAGGGCCCTGAGGGGGCCCCTGGCCCTGCAGCCCCTTCCCCTGGGCTTGGCTGCAGCGTGGGGTCAGCTCTAGGGTGGGGCTGCCAGAAGAGGCTCAGTGGGAAGAGCTGTGGGAGAACTGCCTGGGTCTTTGTCCCCAGATGTGACTGTGGTCACTGCCAGGCCCTTCCCCTGCCAGCTGGGGACAGGCTGTGCCAGAGGCTGAGGAGCCCAGCCTGCCTGCCCCACGGGCAGATCCTCTGGCTTCTCCCTGGCCAGGGAAGGAAGAAGGACTATAGGAAAGAAAAGGGCTGGGTGAGATCAGAGAAACGACTTAAAATGTTTCTCTTCTTGAGGCTTCATGGTGGCTATTTTGACTTTTTCTTTCTAAAGTGTGCATTTTACTGATAATTTATTAAAGGACAAAGCGCAGCATTAGGCACTCAGGAGCATCTCACAGAAGCAGAAGGACTGGAAGAAGATTGAGAACACTGTGGGCTTGTAAATCTGATCTCAGCGGCAGAAAATGCATGGAGAGCAATTATGCACACAGAACATTTAGATATATGTAATTGCTTAGGGGGAGTCAGCATGGAACCTGGAAAAGAAGATTAGGCAAGATAAATGTGCTTGGCAGTTCTGGGTAGGCAGGACAGAGTGGAAATCATTTATCTGGATTATGGGGAGGGAGGGGAAAATTTCTTAATTCTATATAAACTGAAAGATGACTCATTTTCAAACATAGCTTGAGAAAAGAAAGCCAGTGGACTGCATAATGGCAGGCAGAGACAGCAGGCACAAATATCATGTAATGCTTTGTCAAAAATTCCCCATCTGATTTTCAGAGGGTGCTTAGTGCCCCGAGGCTTTGTGTTTCTCTCAATTGCACTTACCTAATCCCCAGTGGCTCTAGGCCTGTCCTGGTATAACCTGAGCAGTTTGTGTGGCAGAGCCTTGAGCCGATTCCCCTGTGACCATCACTGCCACAGGAGTTAGGGTACAGGAAGGGGCCAGCCTGGCAGCAGGGACCCTGGCAGTAATTCAGTCACCCGCTTTAAGATGTGGTGGAATCTCTTCTAGGATCCCATGTTGCATTAGCTCCTCAGGGGTGGAAAGCACTGGATCTAGGACAACTCTCAGGGCCTCCAGCTTTTCATTTCCAGCTCCAGCAGCCATTCTTATGATTTTGCTTTTTTTCTACATGAAACATTTTAGAACTTAGAGCAGAGCAAGGACACTTTTACTTTAGAGTATATGGCTGGGCTGGAAAACACAGATTGGACTCTAGTGTGCTTTTCATGACTCCAGTTGGAGTGGACACCCTTCCATGGCACCTTTATGGCCTTACTGCTGCTGTGCCACCACTCCAGAGCAGGTATCCAGCACTCCTCAAGAATCAAAACCGGCCGGAGCTTTAAAACTCAAGTCACTTCAAAAGCTCATTTTCACCCTGCACTGAAGTCTTCACCCAGTTTACACAGAGGAATTAAACTGGTCAGAGTACAGCCTCATTTCTAGTTCTCAAGGGAGCTGTTTCTTGGGATAAAATATTTACATACATTGACACCCTGCTTTGTGTCTCCCAGACTGTAACATGGTGAGCACTTCTGTTCCAGTCGTGCTTTACATTTCCCTACATAAAACTACATTTTTTGCACAAACCAATCCTCAGGCCTGAGGCACATTTGCTCTTATACGTTATATATGTTCTCATAGCTATGAGTTAAAATAGAGCA
This sequence comes from Sitta carolinensis, assembly GCA_032173965.1. Taxonomy (NCBI): domain Eukaryota; kingdom Metazoa; phylum Chordata; class Aves; order Passeriformes; family Sittidae; genus Sitta; species Sitta carolinensis. The sequence goes on along the minus strand of CM063294.1, from coordinate 6,228,089 downwards.
ACTTTGCAAGACTGTTTTCCCCATTTTACCCTTCTGGAAATGAACCCTGGATGTGCACCACAACCACCAGCACAGGAGAGGTGTGAGAGCAGAGGGTGAAACGGAGAGGTTTCACATCGCAGGTGATGCTGAGTGCCTCAAAATGGTGTGACCCATCCCAGGGAGGAACTGCTGGTTTTTAAGGTATTGTGCTGTGGTCTGCTTGGGGTTTTATAAGTACAATGGTTTAAGCTGACCACCTCAAAGTGTTTTTGAGGAGCTGTTTGGGGTTTTTTTTTTTTCTGGATCTCTAAATACTTCAGGGCTCCCCAAGCTGAGCTGGTGGATGAGTGAAGCTCCTGGTGGTGTAGGTGTGCCCTGGGTGCCAGCTGGGGCTGCAGGAGGGGACAGCTCTGCCCTGCGTGCGCCCTGCCCACCAACAGCGGGGCAAGGACGGCACACTGGGGAATTCCCTGCTCGCCTCAATCGGCAAATACCGCAGTGCCGGGCGGGCTGCCGGGGCTGAGTTCCCTCTATGGGGCGGGGATCCGATCCCCGCCGGTGCCGGGACCAGTACCGAGTTCCCTCTATGGGGCGGGGATCCGATCCCCGCCGGTGCCGGGACCAGTACCGAGTTCCCTCTATGGGGCGGGGATCCGATCCCCGCCGGTGCCGGGACCAGTACCGAGTTCCCTCTATGGGGCGGGGATCCGAACCCCGCCGGTACCGGTACCGAGTTCCCTCTATGGGGCGGTGATCCGAACCCCGCGGGGCCGGTACCGAGTTCCCTGTGTAGGGCGGTGATCCGAACCCGCGGGGCCGGTACCGAGTTCCCTGTGTAGGGCGGTGATCCGAACCCGCGGGGCCGGTACCGGTATCGGTTCCTGTGTAGGGCGGTGATCCGAACCCGCGGGGCCGGTACCGGTATCGTTCCCTGTGTAGGGCGGTGATCCGAACCCCGCGGGGCCGGTACCGAGTTCCCTGTGTAGGGCGGTGATCCGAACCCCGCGGGGCCGGTACCGGTACCGGTACCGAGTTCGCCGCAGTTGCGCGGGTGCAGTTGCGCCGCGCGGCCGCCCGAGGGCGCTGCTGGCCGCGCTGGCAGCAGGGGCGGTTCGCCACGGACCCGATTTATATTTATTTATATTTATATTTATATTTATATTTATATTTATATTTATATTTATATTTATATTTATATTTATATTTATATTTATATTTATATTTATATTTATATTTACATTTATATATTTATATATTTATATATTTATATTTATATTATATTTATATGCTCGTTATTTCTTCCTGTGTTTGTTTGCATCGGTGCCAGCGGCCAGGGAGCTGATTTACCTTCATTTGTCAGCTTGATGGACACGCGTTAATTGCGTGAGTAGGGCGCTCGTTTCCCGCCAATGCAGGGCTTGGACAACAGGTGATATTTAGTTGCTAGCACACAGCACTTGCTGGATGCTACTGCCAAACCTGTCATTAAGATTTCAGCTGTGTTTTTATACAGGCAGAGTAAATGGCTGGAGGCAATAGGATCATTGTTTTGGGGGGTGTGTGGTAATGAGTTTACCTGCCCTTTTATGCTGCATGGCTGAGAAGCAATAACAATGCCCAAAGTCTGAAAGTTTGTGTGCCATCAAGCATGATGTTGCACTGTAGTTTTCTCGACTGGTAAGAAAATCCTGAACACAATTGGTTGGGGAGTTTTCTTGTGAAATACACTGTGGGAAAAACTCTACAGGATTTAGTTTTGTTTATCGAGCTTAAATATAAACAATCTTATTTTCATAATGTGTGAAATTTCTCTGTTTTAAATTGACTGTTCATCTGCTTCGTCTGGAAGTGTCAGCTACTCATACATGATGACAGAAGTGCATTAATAAAGCAGTCAGGAACAAAATGCCAGGGCCTTCACATTCTGTCTCTTGACACCCTGGAAATCCTAGTGTTTAGTTTTCACTTACTATAGCAGATTGCATAAGTATTGGAAAGAAATGCACCTAATCCTGAAATGCACTTTTGACCCCTTGTCTTTGACCCTGACATAAGTTGACATTGGAAATTAAATTCTGGCAGTTTTGCTGTGTTCAGTAAAGGGAAGTTTGCACAGGCAGACAGGAAATCCATTCCCACTCTGTAGATTTATCACAAAAATGCCGAAAGCAAACAACAAAGCAAGTTTGCTTTACTGGAAACAAACTCACACCTTTGCTCTTTCAAAGATCCTGTTTACAAGTTAAAGCCATGGCTCAGACTGTCTTTCTTCTTAAACTACCAATCTCTAGGTGCTGCCTGAAGGCACTTGCACAGGAAAAGATCAGGAGATATCCTGCTGCTATCATGGTCTGACAGAAGCACTTGATGTTCTGAATGCTGGATGATTGTGTTTCAGTAGTCTGAGAGCCTGGAGAGCTGCAATGGAGGCACAGGTGTGCTGTCACCAGCAAAATGATTGCTCTGTGTGGAAAAACTCCAGCTGAAGTTACCCAGAGCAGTACAAATCTTTCTGGTGCAAAGTTATTCCCAATAAGCTTATTAATGGGCTATTTCATAAAGAGATTCTAAAAAGGTCAGTTGAAAGGATTCTTGATGTTATCTTCCTCAAAGGCTCTGCCCAAACTTGGAATAGAGCTGTGTTTGAAAGTGGTGTTGAGGCACAGTTTGAGTTCAGCTCTAGCTGTTCCATTAGCAGCCTGGCAAGAGCTTGGATGAGACATTAGAAACTATATTTTCTTCTTGGAGGTGGAGAGGAAGGTTTTGAATTTTGTAGAATTAAACAACGTGTGTAGCTTTTTTTTTTTTTTTTTTTTTTTTTTTTTTTTTTTTTTAATTTTTATTTATTTTTATTTCCTTAACATGACTGCGTTTGTGCTTAACATTTTTCTATGTTGCAGGTCATGGGTGACACAAAATTTATCATGGATTGCTTTTAAGACTGTTGCCAGCACGGCTTTCCTTCTCAGAATAGACCCAATCTGTATTTGGAGAGAATTAAATAAAACCATTATAGATTGTGAAACAGACCTAGCAATGAAAGTGTGTTATGAGAACATGACAAGAAATTGCTCCTGTCACATGGTGGTTGTGAAACTTAATACACAGAAAGTGGTGAAGGAGTGGAGGTGTAGATTTGTTAGATTGCTAGAAAATAAATGCAATAAGTTTGTAGTATGACTGGGAAGAAAATCCAAGTATTTTGGTGCCCAGTTCTGTGTTCTGTTTGCTGGCAATGAGTAATTTGCATTTTGACACTCTAAGAAAGTGGTACATGGTAAGAAGACTTCTTAGGACTGCTGATAACTTGTCAGGTTCCCACTGGCCACTGTTGTTGGTACAGTTTCTGGTGTAAAACTCCATTTTAACTCTTTTTAATGTATTCAAACAGATACATTAAAAAGAAATGAAAATTCCTGGTTTTCCTTTCTGTCAAGGAAATTGCTGTTAACACATTTTCCAAACTGTTTCCTCTTTCCAGAAGATGTTTTTACAGTCAGTGAGGCCAGCATGGTATAGTCAGGACACCAAATTTTATATCCATGGAAGTTGCTGAGGGCTGCTTTTTACTTTGCTTTACCTCTTGCTGGCTGGTTCTGCATCATCACTCCCTTATGTGGGTGTGTTTATTGCATTCTCAGTTACGACATGAAATTTTTTACTTGCAGTGAAAGATCACCTACAAATCAAATGGGAATGTAGAGGTATCGTTACAATGCCTCACCTAAACATTTGCTCAAGAACAGGTGCCTTATCTTTAAAATCCTCTTGATGGCACTGAAGCCTTAGATATATACACTCAGAGCCTTTTCTTTCGGGTACCAAATCCTATTATCTAGGTTAGCTCATCTGTATTCAAAAGATCAATGTTGCATTATTACAAAGATCCTTTCAAGTGTAAAAAGGATGGCACTTCATTACAGAAAGTAAAAGAAACTAATCAAACTTTCTTGGTGAAATCATTGACTTTTTATAGTAAAGGGCAAATTTAAGAATTTGAAAGTCCGAAATGTAAGACTCTTACAGTTGAAGCTCTGTGCTACTCTAACTTAAATCTTCTGTAGCACAGTCCTTGGATTTTCATATAATCTGGAGAAGAAAGAGGTGTTATGTAACTTCCCTGATGGCTTTTGGCTAAGCCAAGTTGCCATTTGCCCTGCTGCAATCTGATATTCTGTGTTGCTTAGGAAGTGTCCAGCATGCAAACCAGGGTCTTTATATGAGATAATCTCTTTGCTGAGGACAGTTAAGTTGTGCCTTAGCACTGTGCAGATATTCAGTTAACCTGAAATCATAATGTGTTTGAGTTCTTGTCTAAGATGTCTTTTATCTTTGTGCAACTTGTCATGACAAATAATTGGCTATTTTTTCCCATTTCGTTGTTTCATTACTGAAAGGACAGCACAGAGTTGTACAGTTTCCTGGTTTGTTTCTGATAGCCAGATCTCCTCTCTCATGCCTCTTACTCTTAGTTTTCCAAATGCTTTGTTACAGAAATGGTTATTACTGCTTTACCTTGCCTGAGGATAGATCCAGGACAGAACTCAGACCACTGAGCTTCCACTCCTCAGTGAACTGGTATAGCAGCTCCTCTATAAACACCTCACGGGGAGTATTGGTAATCACTTCTTTTTTCCCTTTTGCTTATTTCCTTGCTTGATTAGATGACTTGTGTAGCTCACCAGCCATTGGCAGGCCTTTCCTCTGGAAATGCTGCTCAGAATTCCCTTTTGTTGACTGAGTGCTCAGTTCATTTTCATGAATAAATCTCTAGCATCTGATCATCCACAGAAATGAATATAAATGGCTTATGAATGCAGCCAAATCAAAATTCAGCTTTAGTTTGTATGCATATTCATGAGTGTTTCTTAGCACCACCTCCTCTCTCGCCGACAGCAGGCACGAGTGAAACTGCCAAAGGTCAGTGCAAAGCAGAGCTCGCCAGCTCTGGGAGCAGATCAGCCCAACCAACTTGGGCCACTTGCACTTGGAACTTGGTTCCTGCTTCTCCATCACATCTCAAACAGTCTTACATTTCCTTTGTGCAGGGAATACTGAACTGCCTCTTTTGTGGTCAAGGTGAGGTATTGGAGACTGCAACCCTGAAATAAATTGTAATTAACATCATATTTGATAATCCAACTACTCTATCCTCAGTACTTCAAGCTAATGATGGTTGCTGGAGAAAACTGAGCATGAAGTAGTATTTACCTGAAGGAGAGAAGGGAACATCTTTCCTTGTGTTAGGATGGGTTCACCTTGGGATTTCTGGAGATGAGCTCAGTTGGTTGGAGCATGGTGTTAATAATACTGAGATCCAATTCACTTCAGCTGAACTCAGTGATCCTCGTGGTCCCTCAAACTCAGAATATCCTGTGATTCCCTGTATTTCTGGAAATAGCTGGTATTGTTTGCTATCAAAGATGAGGTGCTGGATTAGGTGAGCACTGGTGTTGGTAGGTTTTTCTCTCTTTCTGAAAATACTGGCAACAAATGTACTGCATAGGTTGTGCAAGTCTGTCAAAGGGTAGAAACATGTATTGGGCTGAGGTTTCACATTATTACCTATGCCATTGGAGAAGATTTATAAGAGCACATACAAACCTAGTTAGCAATTAGTAGGTTATTTCTGGGAAGTAATGGAAGACTTCAAAAAACTAATTTCTTTTCTATAGAGGTGATTGTGCTTACAGCTTGTAATCTGATTTCTAAATTATGTTAGATGTGGTTTTGTTCCCCTACTCTTTATTATTATTTTTGGTGGGTGTTTACATTTTATCTAGTTTGCTGAGGTCATGTAACAGTTCTGTGCCATCTTGGCCCTGCTGCCCCAGAACAGAATGTACTAAAAACAGGAAATGGAAGTATCTTACTTTTCCCCTCCATGGCTTGTTTGCCATTTGTGTCACTTATGTTGCAGGTTTAGAGGGTGCAGAACTGAAATTCTCTGCCATTTTACCATGACTCAGGAAGGCTAAAGCAGACTGCACAAAGCTGTCAAGCTGGATTGCAAGATCTTTTATAGGGCTCTTTTCCTTACATTTCAGCATTTTATTTCCTCACAAATATTTTGACTGATTCATTATCTTCAGGTGTTGATTTCAAGGGAAACAATGTGCTTGATCTAAAGAACAACACAAATAGATGTGGATAGTATCAGCAGCTTACATTTTAAGGCTCAAAGTAGTCTTATTATTCTTATGCAAGAATTCAGAGGAAAACAAGTTGGGTTGTTTTTTTTTTTCTATAAATGCATGATACTGTTACACATCCTTTATAGAATATGATGGTACTTAAAAAGGTATTAAAACATTTTCTGTATTTTTATACATCTTTTTCTGTCTTAGACAAATGACTTGCACAAAATCTAATGAAGAGCAAGATAAACACAGTTGGAAAGTGAATTAATTTCATTTTATAGTAAATAAAGCTATGATTTTTTGACTATTTGTATTTTTGATATAAGAAATGAATCTGCTATCTAGATTTTTACTTCTTAGGTTTATTGTTGACTTAAATTTGTCCTGGAACTGGATGACTTTTCTTCCTGTGTCTTGATGTTTCTGGTGCTGTGCATGTGAATTAGAAGAGTTAACTTCTGCCAGTGGTACATGGAACTAGGGTACTCCATTGTCAGAGGAATTTGTTTGAAAATAGCAGGATGTTTCTGTATCTCAAATGCTTAATATTAGCTCTACTGTTGGGAAGCACTATATTTTAATAAAAAAGTTTAAAAAGTTCACTCCTTGGGTTCAAAAGTCACTAGTTGGAGTGTTTGTGGCATCATAAAATCTCTGTGCCTGATAGATTTTGAAAACATTAAGAGCATGTGTACAGTTCATGTCTATTAGATCTTCCTTTTGCTCAGCCATGCCCTTTCCTTGGAGCATTAGCCCTGTGTCAGGGACCAGCCACCCTGGCACACACAGCCAGCACAGGCCAGACAGCCCAACCCTCTGTTCTGGATGCACTGGTGAGGGAATTTAAGAGTAGACTCCCAAAACACCTTTAATTCTGGTTAAGACCTGTGTCTGACTACAGGTAATTTTCTTCGTCCTTATGATTTTGACTCATGTGGCCCTGAGTGTGTCTGGGTTTCCTGTTAATCTCTACCAAAAAAGTCACAATGATGCATCCACATATTCTATTAAGCCTGTCTTCCCATCACTTTATCTCATTAACTGCTTGATCAATGTCAAAAGAAGAAAAATCTTTCATTAGCCCTCAACTTCAAAAGACTCAGATTTTCAGATCAAACAGTCTCTCAACAGCCGTATAAAAGTCTATAAATCCTGGAGGTTAACTTCAAAGAACACCTTGTGGGTGTCCTGAAACCAGCTGACAAGTAAACAGTAATTTATGACCAAAGATATGCTCTAATGAAATGCCTTTAAAACCATGGGTAATCTCCTAGTCTTCCCCTTTTTATTCTAGTGGGTGGTTCCTAGACTGACAGCAATACAAGTGGATGGCTTAATTAGCCATGGAGCAAGCAGTGATATTCTGGGTTTTTACTGTACCATTCTACAAACATGCTTAAAATATGCTTCATTAGGAGTGGGAAGCTACTCCCAGAAAAAGAGGAACAGCTATGTCTTCATTTTCTCCTGCTTTTAGGCCTTTCTCTTAAGGCTGGTCAAGTTGAATTTGGTGGGTTGATGTGTAGAGCAGCAAAGCTTAGCAGCAGCTGGTGTTCTAAGGGGACTGAGTGGGAATCTGGGAGGAAAGCCTGATGGTTTTGTGCTCTTCCATACCCATCTTAAAGGGCAACAGTATAAAGACTGTTACTCATTCCATGACTCAGGAGGTCTAACAGGTCTGTGTGAGATGCTGCAGAAACTCAGGAAGTAATTTGAGGGAGAACAAGCAGAACAAGTGGTGGCTGGGAAGGAATGTGGGCATTATGGCACTGCTGCCCCCCGTGCAAGTCCTGCCTCTTTCCAAATGCTTGGCTGAGGGTATCAAAGGAAAACTGGTGCTTTGGAGTATGGCTTCAATAATTTATTCCTTTACTTTGAGATTTGAAACCCACGCTCTAATACAATGCTGGGAATTCTGGATGTTCTAAAGAGATTAGAAATCTAGGCCTAAGGAAAGAAAAACTGTAAAGGCCATATCAGAGCATTGCTTCTGACATAGTGATTGTAGGATCCTGAATGGAAACTTCTGGATTATATTCTTCTGGAAGACAGGTAGTAATGTGTCACTCTGTGTGGATAGGGGAGGAGAACACTTCTTTTAGTTAGGACTGTTTCAGGCTCCTGCAAATATTTATTCTGTTGCACAAGTAGTTTTCTCCACACCTTATTTTTATTATATCTATTATATATATTTATATAATATTATATACAATATATATTATATTATTATATTATATTAATTATTATTTTAATTCTTTGGACTTTGCCTTAACAGCTCAATCTTGTATAACAGTGAAGGAGAGGAAAAAGCTTCTTCCCTGATAAATGCATATTTGAAAGAGATTGTGAAGTGATATACCAACTGTGCTGGTTTGGGCTGGGTAGGGTTAATTTTCTTCACGTTGGCTGGTATGTGCTGTGTTTTGGATTTGTGTTGGGAAAGGTACTGGCAGCAGAGGGATATTTTAGTTATTGCTGAGCAGGGCTTGCACAGTCAGGAGCTTTGCTGCTTCTTGCCCACCAGCGAGGAGCTGGGAGGGGACACAGCCAGGACAGTTGACCCCAGATGACCAAAAGGATATCCCAGACCACAGAATGTTATGTTCAGCATATAAAGCCCGGGGAAAAGAGAGGAAGAAGAGGGCAGGTGTTTGGGATGGTGACATTTGTCCCTAAAATCGCTGTTACCCAGGTTGGAGCCCTGCTTTTCCTGGGAAGACTGAATTCCTGCCTGGCCATGGAAAGTGGTGAATAAATTCTTTGCTTTGCTTTGCTTGTGGGCATGGCTTCTGCTTTGCCCGTTAAACTTGCTTTAGTTCAATCCCCAAGTTGTCCCAGAGTTCCTGCTCTGGTTCTCCCCCCATCCCACCAGTGAGCAGAGCTGTGAGGGGCTGCTGGGGCTGTTTCCAGCTGGGGTTAAACCACAGCACTGTCTGACATCAGCTTATCAGAACCATAGTGATGCCACTGCTGGAACAGAGTGAGAAAGAAAAGATTTCATCTAGGACAGTTCTGCTCAAGAAAACCTTAGGCAATTTTACTCATAGGAATATTTTTGAGATGAGGATCATGGAAAAAATATATCAAAGTCTTTCTCTCTTCTTTAGTCTTTCAGACCTATAATATTCTAGATACTAGACAGAGCAGAAGTAACCCATTGTGCTCCATGGTAGCATTAAGATTTATAAATTCCATTAAGATTTATAAAATTCCTACTAGCATCAAAATTATTGGACCTTTCAAAGATTTCCAGATCACTTATCTGTCTTTCCAGGTGGCCACTTCATCATCTAAAGTATGTGTATCTCTTGGGAAAAAGAAAAAAACCTCTTACACAATCTTGTTACTCTTGAAAAAACATCTCTCTGGCTACTGAAGAGTTGATGTCAGACTATGGATGCAAAGTTAAAACTCAATGGTCTGATTATAGCAAAACTTGCCGATGTGATTTTGTTCTGCTCCTGCACACCGACCAGAGTGGTGTTTGTAGCAGTTTTGGGGCTATTAGGCTATTTGCAAGGGACATTTTTGAAGCTTTAGCAACTAAGGAGTGCTCTAATCTTTGTTCCTACACCCTTGCTATCAGCAGAACTACAGATGTGCTTCTTGACTGTTGGACTTGCTCTCATGAGTGCCTTTGTGTTAAAAAGGTGCAGACAGAAGCTGAAATCAGGCTGGGTCTCTCCCTTACTGCACACCCTTGAAGGTGTCCTGTAGCCTCACAAACTGTTTTTCTCCTGGTCCCCTTTTGTAGCTGGCCATGTGTGTGGTTTTTGTCCTCCAGTGAAAAGCCAAATCCATGCCAAGTGTTTGGTGATGGACCAGCATTATTTGCATGTTGTGTAAAAAAGGCAATGGGCAGGGAAACAACACTAACATGTCAAGCTTCTTGATCTGTGGGCCATTAAGCCTCCAGATTGCTTTTAGCTAGCAACATTTTACCATGTAAATGATGACATTGCTGAGGCAGGGAGGTGTGGGAGACAGATAAGGTGTCGGAAGTGATTAATCGGTGTTCTAGTGACCATGCTAATTTTGTGTGGTGTTGGACTCCTATGTACATTTCCTTGTCTGATGCAAACAAAGACAGACATACCCTCCTCCCTCTGCCTTTCGTTTAATTATGGTCCATAACAACTTATCCCTTTGCTTAGCCTGAGAGCAGCCTTCTCTGAAAGCATCGTTACTCTCGCTCACGTGCTTTGTGAAGTTTTGTGGCCCTTCAGTTAAGGCATGAAGGCCACACATGCACCATTGCTTGTTCAGAAAAGCACAAAAGCCTCGAGGCAGACAATTGGAAATACTGATCAAGTTCTTTCAAGGTGGGCGTCAGTGTTAAGACCAGGTAAAATTGCCTGTCTTACTGCTCTTCAGCTGCATGAGAAAGGTACATTCTGTTCAAAGCCAGCTCTGGATCCACCCCGTACAGAACTGATGTCAGCAGACTCAGCAGAGAGCTCTCGAGCTCTCATGGTTGTTCAGATGCTCAAGCAGTCTCTGCTCCTCAGGATGTGCCCCATCCACTGAGCCCTCCAGGCAGGCTGAGGGGCAGCATTTGAAGGCTGACACCATCCTTGCCTATGCTGCATCTATCTCTTGGATCGCTGGAGAACTTTCATATTCTCTTTCTGCTGCCTTTTTCCAACACTTAAAACCCAAAAACCTTTTAGAGTGTACTCACCTCACAGCTCACATGATTGGGCATGTCTAGAACAATCCTGCTGCTCAGTGCAAATGTGATGATGCTGTAGGACAGAGTTGTTCAAATGAAGGAAAAGAACATGTCAGTGACCGTAAGGGGAACTTGTAAAAGTGTGGCACCCACAGAAGAAGAGAGGGATGTCAAGGGTAAGCCTGGGCTAAGCATTAGTAAGCAGATATTCAAGTGCAGAAGTAGAGTACTCAAAGGCAGTTTAGAGCAGAATGAATCAACAGATGGATCAGTGAAAATTATTCAGAGGTTAATTCAGCAAATGGGTTTGTATGGAAGCTTATTCATATTTTCTCATTTTCATGAGGAGTTTTGCCTGAATAAGCAAGATTTATTGAGCCTGCAGTTGTCGCTGTACTATTAAAATTGTTGTTTGCACTATGTGAACTGGGCATTCAGATCCCCCCGGCAGCTGGGACAATGTCAGCCACATAATAAACACCATCCATATTGACCTGCTGCAGGACATTGTTTCCTTTGTTCCTGGACTGCTGAAAGAGGCTGTTACTGCCTTCCAGGATAACTGTTCTGATCTCAGTTCAGGAAAAAAAACTAATGTATTTGTGTATAAAAGCCATAGGTTCAATATGTCCAGATATCCTTTGTGTATAAATGCCCAGAAGGAGGTTAAATCAATCACGTTTTCTAATGAATGAGCCACACAGACAGTATCTAGGTATAGGAAGGAATCTCTTCCTGCTGTGTCCAATTTATGATACGCTCACATAAATTTAAATGTCTTTATACTGATTTACAAGAAATCACTGAAATTAAAAAATAAAAAAGGTAGGCAATCGATGGTCAGAAAGTCTGGAAAGGTTTAGTACTTGGGCTGAGCTCAAGAAAATGTCTGAAAATATATCCAGAATTTGTTCAGCATACCTTCGGCATTTCATGAAGTGAAAAGCTGAGAAATGTCTTGCTGTTGCCTGCGTTTACTTTTTTTTAAGAGCTGAGAACTTGACACTTCAGTGTCAAGTTTTTGTCTGTGTATGTGCATGTCTTGTCTTTATTTCGAAAAGACGTGTATTGTTTTGGATGTCTGCAGTAAAAGAGAGAAAAACATAGGCCACAGCTTGAGAACCACCTGTGAGTAACTTGCTCTTTCATTTTTAGCTCATTTTGTTTTGTGATGTGTTGGCATGTATTGATTACATGGCTAGATTTTCAAGACGATGAGCTAAAGAAATTGAGCAGCACATGCAGTGAGAATAAAACAGTTTGATGAAGAATTATATTTTTAATTTGTACTTAGATGACACTTGCTTTGTGCCATTCTCTGTCTTTACCTGTTCACTGTTTAGTTGCTCTGTTGTAATCTTGAGTCTAAACAAATCTGAATTTGGCATCATAAACCCACATTTTTCTTGATTTTTTTTCTTTTTTCTTTTGTACTTTGCTATAATTTTAAATTTAACCTGACTCTGCACATCTTTCATGGGTTTTGATTGTGAAGTTTGATCTATATTAATTCCAACTAAATGATGTAGAACAGGAGTGGTAGGATAGTCAAACTCTCTTGGTTTGGGGATGGGGGGTGAGGGAATGAAGGACAGAAATTACAAGAATACTTAATACTGCAGTGTAATGCAATCATAAATAATTCAAGGGAAAATATGATTTTTTCTCACTGCATTTTCCCATATCACTGAAAAATCTAATTGCATATGAGGAGAAGAACAGCACTAAAATATGTCAATAGGATCATTTGCAAAAGACAGAACATGCCTTTTCACAGGGGCATAGTGAACTTCAGGAAAAATACCCCCCAAACTGAAGATTGTTGCCTATCTTTAGGTTGTTTAGTTTAGTACTACGTTTTACATCTTATTCTTAAGAATTTGCATCTTAATCTTATGACATTTTTTTATTCTTCCCACTTACTTTTTTGTTATTATAGTTCTGAAATGAATTAAGTAACTAAGTTAATTTAGACTGTCAGAGAATTTAGGCTTGTTGTTTGACAAGGCTGGTGTCTGGGACTATGACAAGGCAAGGGACTTTGACCAATAAATCAGATTTTTTTCCCCTGCCATTTTTTTTTCTTGCCAAGTTTCATAGTTAAAGGCTGTGGCTTATGGGATGGGGGGCTTCAGGCTTTGTGGCTCCATTTGCTCTAGTGGAGATGGAATGTCTTCTTGCTTATACAGAACTGATTGAAGTAAAATGAACACAAGTTGAAGGAAGCAAAGTGTTTTGTGTTATGCCCTGTATGAGAGGGAAGGGGGTTACAATAACTTGCACAGCCATAAGTGTTTTAGAAATGACATCTATGAGAGAATGTCCTGGATTGACCAAGTCATTTGGGAAATGATTTTCAGTCCCTGCAGTTGACTTTCCTCAACTTTGCATAAGCTACTGAACATTCAGTGGAGCTGTGACTGGAGTCCCTGGTGCATCTTCTAATTGCAAGGGTTTAGTACTGTTTTTATGCACTCTGAGGATTTGTATACAGTGCACCAGCACGTTCTGCTAGTGCTGTATGTGATTCTGGGGAGCTTTGGCAGAAAGATGAAACACTGGGGTTGGCTGAATGTCTGCCTCCTGAAGCACAGCGATTTGGTGATTTCTACCACCACCACCCTCTGACCTGCCTTCCCTCAGCTGCTCTTTCTGTGCCAGGGCTCTCTGTCAGCATTTTAGGGAGGAGAAATGACTCTGGTAAAACCAAAACAGAGGCTGGGTCCATTCTGCATGGTGAGAGCAGAGATGTGTGCTCATGTCTTCACAGAGAATTCGGTGGGTGGAGGGATGGGGGTGAAGGTTGGGGGGTGAAGGGATGGGGGGTGAAGGGATGGGGGTGAAGGGATGGGGGGTGAAGGGATGGGGGTGAAGGTTGGGGGGTGAAGGGATGGGGGGTGAAGGGATGGGGGTGAAGGTTGGGGGGTGAAGGTTGGGGGGTGAAGGGATGGGGATAAAGGGGTATGGGGGTGAAGGTTGGGGGGTGAAGGGGTGGGGGTGAAGGGATGGGGGTGAAGGTTGGGGGGTGAAGGGGTGGGGGTGAAGGTCAGCAGGTTTGTCACCAGCCCAGATAGCCTGGCTCCTGAGAGACAAGAGGCTGCACAAGGCTGAGCTTGGGAGCTTTGGGGTGAAGCAGTGGGTTTGGAGGGGGTATGGGGTAGGTGGCTGGGAAGGCTGAACCTTCCCAGTGCCTCAGCAATGGGGAAAGGGGGAGGGAACCGTGGGGCCAGGAGTTTGGGATGAAAGGAGGCTGCACCCCCAAAAGCCCGAGGGAAGGCACTGTGTGCCTCAGGGGTCTCTCCCCCTTTGTTCAAATAAAGTGGAAGGACTCCTCTGTCTCCTCTGGTGTTTGTGGATTCTCCTGACAATGTTGAGTCTGAATGTTCAAGTGGTGCTTTGAAGAAAACATCACTAAGACTGAAGATGAGTTCTGCAAAGGATAACTAATACTCTGTAAGCTAGTTGGTGGAACTAGAATTTGAAGGAGCTGTGGAACTGTGTGTGAGCACTTGAAGTGCTCTTGCAAGCCTCTGGAACCACCTCAGGTGCTCCAGCAAAGCCCTGTGCTGAGAATGGCACATACTAATTCCCCCGGGAGCTGCACATTGCAGATTACCCAAACCAAAAAAGAGTTCCTCTCTGTCAGCTTACTTGTTTTCTCCCCTATTCTTGCCACAGTGGAGATTTTAATGAGGTGACAGAAATTTCTGAAATCCTGATTTGCGGCGTGAAAGGCTCAATGCCAAATCATGTTTGCCTTTAAAAGTAGTCTGAGTTGCTTTTTGTGAAACTGCCTCTAGTGCTCTGCAGTTCAGTGCAGTAATGTAGCTCTGCTAGCCTGGCTTCAGCTCTGTGCCATGAAGAAAAAACCCTAAAAATAATGAAGAGAATGACTGTAGGCATAGTACTTGTACTGCAGCTCTGCCATGTGGTATTAGTGTCTGCAGCAGGAATTCTACAGCTTCTTACACAGTTACAACTAGATGTAGACAAGACCACACTGAGTTCTCTCCCCTGTCTTCTGCAAATTTTGTTTTTCTTGGTCTCCTATGATTAAAACTCCTTAGAAGAGTTGCATCTCACTAGGCTGGGCTCTGTGGCAGCCCATCCCTGCCAGGCAGTGCTGTCAGGGGGGCACCCACCCCCCGAGCCCCTTCCTGCTGCTGGCTGCACTGCTCCGTAATCCAGGGCTCAGCTCTTGTAAGCACACTTGAGCTGGCTGTACTGCCCTTGGCTTCAGTCTAGGGACTGGTAATTGCTCCTGTGGGCCAAGCATTTTTCTTGCTTAGTTTGACTGAAACTGGTCATTTATTGTGGTAAAATCATCAAACTTTCTGCAGTGTTTACAGATAAGCTTTCTGTGTGATAGTCATTGAGTCTACCCAACCATCCATATATCATAGATATTGCACATTTTCCCTTTCTGTGTTCAGACAAATCAGCTGCTGATTTCAGTTTGATTACATGTCAGTTTATAGAGACCATCCTATGAGTTCACTTTCCTAACTTCTGCTTGGAGCAAGAGCACTTTTTCCTGTGCCTGTGCTAGTTTTTCTGGGGGGGTTGTTGCAAATTACTGGACTAAAACTCATCAATAAAGTGAACTAAGTGCCTTTATGTGTACTTAATTATGAATCCCTTTTTCTTATTGCTGCATAAAAGTTTTAAACACTGCTTCATGAGGTTTTTCAAATATTAGTGGTTTGGAACCTATTAATATTTTCTTCATAATTTATTCACAAAGTATTAGCTAGAGTTCATTTACAGAAATATAAATATTTTGTTTATTGCCACATTTTCCTAGCAACTAAATATCTGAAGTCTGAGAGTGCTTTAGTGTTTATGAAAGGAACAAAAATCTTTAGAAGAAAACTGGGATGGAATTCCTCTGAGCACTCTCCTACAGTGAGATGGTTGTTATGTGTCAGGGGTTAAATGAGTCATTTCTGGGATGGGCAGTCTGGGTAATCGAGGGCATTTGGGTGATTTTATGTCCAAAGAAATTGAAATGGATAGTTTTGATGTTACTCATTTAAAATTGGATGAAAGCTAACCATTGGTAAGAGTCTTGATGTGACCTACAAGTAAAAAAAATGTGCAAGGAGAATTCAATGAGTAGAGATCTTTGGGAAAGAACTGTTTTGCTCATCTTGGTGAGCTTTGTGCAGGACATTACCTATTTTCACTTTCTCTGCCATCTAGGGCTCTTACTCACTTTAAAGAGAGTGCATTCACAAGACTTTATACCTTTTCAGACTTTATTCTGTAAAAGAAACAGGCAGTAGTTCAGATTTTGACATTTCAGAACTCTATCCATTATTATTCAAAGAATTCCAAATGATTTTTTAGAAGTATCAGTCTTTGTGCCTCATGGCAGTCAGATAATGTGTGACTCTGAGGGTTATGGGTCTGACTATTTTGCTTGAGCAATCAAGACTTCTGCTTTTAGACCATGTGCCATCTCATAGGTTTAGAATTGGATTAGAATCCATTAAATCCATAATTTAAATTCTGTAAGTTATGAGTCTGTACAGATTTTTAAGATCATTTGGCATATCACACAGAGACACTGAGGCTCCAGGGTGTTAATGGTACTTTATGAGCAAGTTAACCTTTTGGATCAGGTTACCTTTTGAAACCTTTCTTTGACCTATGCACAGCATTTTCTTTAGCAGTATGTTTTTTGTGCTATGGAAAGGTGAGAACTAAGAATTAGCAAATGGACATGATACCAGGTGCAGTGAGAATTTGAACTACAGGCTGTTACCTTTTGCTATTAGATGTGTCTACTTTGTTTTGGTAGGTGTGGTTTTGTTTCCTTTTTTTTTTTTTTTTTTTTTTTTTTTTCCTTTTTCTGTGTTTCAATTTTATGGCCAGTGCTTATTGTATACGATTGCAGGGGATTCCTAAACCCTGTTTCCTCCCAGACAAAACTGGACCTTTCCCTGGTAAGGACTTGGCCTATGTAACTATCAGTTTGGTGGAATTCTGCATTATCAAACCTATTGTTTAAGAGTTGGATTTTTTTTCAGGCAGCATTCAACAATGAAGATAACTCAAAAGCCAATATCAAGTTGTAAATTTTACAACAACATTTAAAAAACCAATCAAGCCCACCAAACCACCTATTTATCTTGTACTTTCAGAGTTGTCTTTGTTAAAGCTGACAGATTTGTGTGTTTTCGTGTGCACTGACTTTACACGGAATGAAGTGTGGATTAATAGCATAATTCTGCAGCAGAGAGTAGGCTTGGAGCAGAACTGGGGAGAAAGGTGTTTGGAACACAAAATGCATATGTAGTCTATATACATTTATATGAATAGATAATCCCAACTCAACATGTGGAAATTCAGGGTACTAAAACGAACGGCATCTGGTCTTGAGGAAAAAATGAAATAAAATGAATCAGGGACATGATGAACCTTAAATTATTTAAGCTCCTTCAGTGGTAGTGCTGTAATTGCTTTCCTTTTCTGTAAATGTTTCACAGCTGTGAAGTTTCCAAGTGAAGAGCTAACGTGCTGGCTATTGTACAAAAATTAGGACCAATTTCTGCTTGCCTGGATCTCCAGTATAATCTCATCAGGGCTGTGTGTCCCTGTCTTGTGCTCTCTGCAGTCAATTACACCTGTGCCAAGTGCTTGAGAATTGCTACTATTTATGAGCTGATGGAGTTCCATCTTGTGTTGTGCCCCGTATACAAGACCACAAAAAGCAGCACATAGTCCTGGACTGAGCCCACTTTTCCTACAGCCAAAGGATGTGCACTGGAAAACAAAGACCAGTCAAAAATACATGAAAGCAGCAGGAACTTTGTGCAGGTGCCTAAAAGACTCAACCTCCAAAAAAGCCTGAGGGAAGTGAAGGCAGCTGCAGGTCGCTCTGCTTTCACTGGACACTTGTGGGATGCAGTGTGGACCAGCCAGTTTGGGGGTGCTTGGTCAGACAGGCTCTGCAGGGAGCTGGACTCCCTCCCTTACAGGGCTTGAGTTTAACTAATCTCCTTTCGTATGTCTCTGGAGTGTTAAGTATAGGAAATCTTAGTTTTTGTTTTATTCGCTTTCATTAATTGGTCTGAAATGTCAGCAGTAGCTTTCTTCTGCATTATTTAAGAGTGTGATTTTTTTCTGGCAGCATTCACAATGAAGATAATCAAAAAAGTGCTTTTATTTTGATTGTGTCTGGACAGCTACCATTTTGAGAAATGAAAGATAATTTGGAGAAATTCCTTTCTTTCATATGATTCCTGGCCTCAAGAACACAAAACTGTGTCTGCTTTCGGGTCAGGCATGTTGTAGTACTCACATGAGGGTTTTTTTCAGTTTTACTCTTTCAGCTAATATAGATTTATGTTTTTTAGTTTTACTCTTTCAGCTAATATAGATTTATGTTTCTCTGAGGGGATGACTCTAGAGGATGTGTGTCACTAGGGGCTGGTTGCACTTCAGCAGCAAGCAGCATGGATTTTGTTGGAATGACTCAAATGTGTATGTAAATATATGTAAAACTGTGCTGACCAAAGTGGGATCTGCCACAAAATGTGACATAAAGATTGGCTTTGCATAACTCATACCACTGTAGTGATAATGTGGCATTTGACTGCTTGTGCCCTGTGTTCCTTTTACTTGCCCTCATAATTTCTTTAACTTTGTGGGTTTTTTGGATTTTGTGGAGTTTTGTTCATTTGTTTTGGGGTTTTTTTTTTGGAATGTGAATAGGTGCTGTTTTTCATGGGTTTGAATGTTTTCAGTTGCTTGTCTCTTTGGTTTTTGAAATACAGCTTTTGCTCTGGTGTCAGGTTAGACTCAGTAAGCTGTAGAAAAATCCAATCTAACGACTGTACTGAGAACTTAAAATACTATTGGATTGTTTAAGTTCTTTAAACATTTTTTTTTTCCTTTAAATGCATCTCATTGGTATTACAAATAAAATTGAATTAGCTGTAATTTACCACCTCTGCCCTATGGTAGAATGAGCTAAAAAGCTTTTCATAATCAAGTAATTTGGAATTTAACTAACTTGTTTATTTAAACAGAGTGTATTTTTCAGAGAAATCCATAGTCTACTTTGTAAATTCTTTTCAGATCTTTTTATTTTTATTGACTTTGATTAGCCAGCTAATTTGTACTAAATCGATAAGTGTGATTCTGATAGCTCATTTTGAACCCTTAGCATGGAAGGCTGAAACAAAGAAGGGATTAGTGAAGTGTTTTGCTGACATTCCAATCTATTTTAAGTGAATGCAAGCTTTCTAATAAATATTTAATGGACAGTTGTTTGTGGTTTAATAGAATTAGATAATTCTATTAAAATCCTGTTTGGAGATTTACATGTACCATACATCACTGCCGAGGACATGGTTAATAATTTAGGCTAAGTGACTAGTAATTAGAAACACAGTTAGAGTAGGCAGGGGTGCTTTTTCTGTCATCCAAGGATTTAGGTGGTGTTTGCTATGCAACTGCAATTCAATTCTTAGGTTCTCTTTCATACAGGAGAACTAATTTGGCAAGTTTGGGACAAGCCTCAAATGTGATAGCAAAGCATGAGGCCCCTGGGTTTATTTAATATCTTATCCTCTGAGTTAATGAGTTGGAAAATAGTTCACTGTTTATCTACAGTAGATTGAGCAGATGTTGCCAATTCAATTTTATGGAACGTAATCTCTGAGAGATTGTCTTCTGCCCATTGCTTTTACATGTTTGAATCTCTGCTGTCCTCAGCTTCAAGAGAACATTTCCCACAGTGGTCATGAGTTGTCAAAAGATTAGCGCAGCAGAACTTGGCAAAAGCTAGTTAGTATGGGGAGGCTTTGCAAAGAGAGGCTTTGGAAATTTCTGAGAATGTGTGAAATTTAAGTTGTAAACGGAATGGCAAGGAAAAAGATAAGCATTTGAGAAAACACTGAGGAAAGTTAAAATTAAATATTAAATACTACCATTTACATCAGCTTAGGTTTTCAGGTGAAGCTTTAGAAATGGTTGTACAGGAATCTCTGTGGACCCTTAAACTGGGGTTAGTACAAACAGCTGTTCACAGCTGCAGCAGGAGCCTGTTTGCTGTTTAGACCTGATCTCAGTGAGTGGGTCTTGACAAGAAAGATGTTCTCATCTCCTGCAGCAGTCTTGGAATGTGCAGACAATTGGAATGCATAGCTGAGTGAAGGGATCAGCAAGCTCTGCATCCCAGCCATGCCTTGGGCAGTGAGGTGAGAGGGCTGTTACTGATCTGCACTGTGCAGGAGGTGAGCTCTTGATCTGTCCTCTGGTTATTCACATTGCAATGTCACCTTTGTGCATCTCCTGGACTACAGAGCAGTCAGTTACCACCTATCCAAGGAGTGTGGGAGATGCTGACTGCATTTCCTGAGGTATTTGTTCTCACATTCCTGTGTGTCTGTGAATACTGGAGAGCTAGAAATGGTGTTTTCAGGTTGACCCAGCATTTCAGCTCTGGTGCTTTTTACTTCATTCAGTGTACCTTCTAAATGGTGTAGAGCAGCAGGAGCACTGTTGTGCTTGTTGAGAGTTTTGTCTCTAAAGCCCAGGTTACTTTAAGATTCACTTTTGTAGGCAGGAGAGTTCAAGAGGCAACAGTACTGCAGAGTCAGCTTGCTGCCACTTCCCTTTTGTTCTTACCAGCTGTAAGATGTGTGCTACATACCTGATAGACATAATTTGCAGAATTCTTCTTTGAAGAACATTGATTTTGTGAGGCTGTGTAGTTAGGATGGTAGATGGAGTTTGATAAAAGCTAAGAAGTGATCCTTCCCAAAAATGTCATCTTTCCAAAACTCAGTTTTCTTTTTAATTGAAGGTGAGCTAGTTGATGAGTGTGACGAAGTCTGCAGATTTGAGGAGTATCATGTCATTGTTCAGTTACACAGAAGTGTCAGGAAATGTGCAAGAGGACAATTTCACAGGAATCTTCAACTTAGACATGGCTGGAAAATGATAAGGAATGTAGAAATACAAAGTAACATAAACAAGTTTTTTTGTTTGTTTGAATTTTTTCTTTGCCTCATCATCCTTTTCACTTCTCTAATGTTAGTCCTTAGCTCAGTTAATATTGCTGTGTTGTAATTGGCTTGAACTGGAGCTGGGCTCTGCTCTGGACACTGCCAAGCCCAGAACTGGACCTCTTGCGGGTTGAAGATGATCTCATTCTTGACAATTTTAGAGTCAGTTCTATGGAATTCCTGTCACTCCTTGAGTTAAATCTGCTGAAGCTGAGGCGTAATCTGGCCTTTAAATTTAGTGCATGCACGTGTGTGTGTATGTGTGTAAGGAAACCTTCCCCAAGTGCTGTGGGCAGGTTCTGAGGCATCGCTGCTGATGCTGAACTGCCTCGGTACAACGAGGTTAATAGACACTGCACTGGCATGAAAGACAGGATTAAAACTCTTCTTTTGAGATGCTTTTTCTTAAGCTTCTCTTAGATTTTCTCTCGTCCTGGCATGGATGAAAGAATAGCTTCACCCTGGCTCCTGTGCTCATTTGAAGTTTGCTCTGTTCCAGTTGTATCTCTTACGAGGTAGTGATACATATTGTGTTCTCTGGAGTGCAGTTCCATTACTGTGAGCTGTTAGTTCCACTCAATATTCACTCCTTGGAAACAATGGTTTGATGGGCTGGGACATGGATTGTTATATTAAGCAAGAAAATAACTTGAACTGCTCCTGTAATTACTCTGCATGCAGTCAGTCTCAGTATTTCTGGCAAGCTCACCTTCATTTCTACATCTATAATGTTACGGTACTTAGCATTTCTGTAACATGGCATTACACCTTCAAATTGTTTTCTAGTTATTAACTAATTAATCTCATAACACCCCTGTAAGGTATATCTGTTTGTTTCTGCTTGGGTGACTGTGTGGAGGATAATAATATGTGGCTTGAATATTAACAGACACAAAGTAGTGTACTGCATTTGTAGCTGGTGCTTTGTTTTGAGGTTTTGTTTTGGTTTAACCCTGGCTGGCAGCCACTCGCTTCCTTTCCCTCAGCAGGATGGAGGAGAGGATCAAAAGGCAAGAGTGAGAGAGTTTGTTGGTTGAGATAAAGACAGTTTAATAGAGAAAGGAAAACTGAACAAACTATGAAGTAAAATAGAGAATGAACTCTCTGCTTCCCATGGGAAGGCAGGTGTACCTCCAGGACAGCAGGGCCCCACCTCCGTAAAGGTGACACAAAGAAGACAAGTGCCACACAACTGAATGTGATTGCCCTTCCTTCTTTGCCCTGGCTTTTACTGCAGGTATGATTCCCCACGGTGCGGAGTGTCCATGTGCTGTGCCCCCTGTGTCAGCAGGCCAGCTGTGCCCAGCTGTGCCAGCAGTCCACTGTGCTCAGCAGTCCCAGCTGTGCCCTCTGTGCCAGCAGTCCCAGCTGTGCTCAGCAGTCCCAGCTGTGCCCTCTGTGCCCAGCTGTGCTCAGCAGTCCCAGCTGTGCCCCCTGTGTCAGCAGTCCCAGCTGTGCCCAGCTGTGCTCAGCAGTCCAGCTGTGCCCCCCTGTGTTCAGCAGTCCCAGCTGTGCCCAGCTGTGCTCAGCAGTCCCAGCTGTGCTCAGCAGTCCAGCTGTGCCCCCTGTGTTCAGCAGTCCCAGCTGTGCCCAGCTGTGCTCAGCAGGCCCAGCTGTGCCCTCTGTGCCCAGCTGTGTCAGCAGTCCCAGCTGTGCCCCCTGTGTTCAGCAGTCCCAGCTGTGCCCAGATGTGCTCAGCAGTCCCAGCTGTGTCAGCAGTCCCAGCTGTGCCCCCCTGTGCTCAGCAGTCCCAGCTGTGCCCAGCTGTGCTCAGCAGTCCCAGCTGTGCCCCACCTGTGCTCAGCAGTCCACTGTGTCACCAGCTGTGCTCAGCAGTCCCAGTTGTGCCCCCTGTGCCCAGCTGTGTTCAGCAGTCCCAGCTGTGCCCCCCTGTGTTCAGCAGTCCCAGCTGTGCCCAGCTGTGCTCAGCAGTCCCAGCTGTGCTCAGCAGTCCCAGCTGTGCCCCCCTGTGCTCAGCAGTCCCAGCTGTGCCCAGCTGTGCTCAGCAGTCCCAGCTGTGCTCAGCAGTCCCAGCTGTGCCCCCCTGTGCTCAGCAGTCCCAGCTGTGCCCAGCTGTGCTCAGCAGTCCCAGCTGTGCTCAGCAGTCCCAGCTGTGCCCCCTGTGCTCAGCAGTCCCAGCTGTGCCCAGCTGTGCTCAGCAGTCCCAGCTGTGCTCAGCAGTCCCAGCTGTGCCCCCCTGTGCTCAGCAGTCCCAGCTGTGCCCAGCTGTGCTCAGCAGTCCCAGCTGTGCCCCCCTGTGCTCAGCAGTCCCAGCTGTGCCCAGCTGTGCTCAGCAGTCCCAGTTGTGCCCCCTGTGCCCAGCTGTGTTCAGCAGTCCCAGCTGTGCCCCCCTGTGTTCAGCAGTCCCAGCTGTGCCCAGCTGTGCTCAGCAGTCCCAGCTGTGCTCAGCAGTCCCAGCTGTGCCCCCCTGTGCTCAGCAGTCCCAGCTGTGCCCAGCTGTGCTCAGCAGTCCCAGCTGTGCTCAGCAGTCCCAGCTGTGCCTGCCCCCCTGTGCTCAGCAGTCCCAGCTGTGCCCAGCTGTGCTCAGCAGTCCCAGCTGTGCTCAGCAGTCCCAGCTGTGCCCCCCTGTGCTCAGCAGTCCCAGCTGTGCCCAGCTGTGTTCAGCAGTCCCAGCTGTGCTCAGCAGTCCCAGCTGTGCTCAGCAGTCCCAGCTGTGCCCCCCTGTGCTCAGCAGTCCCAGCTGTGCCCAGCTGTGTTCAGCAGTCCCAGCTGTGCTCAGCAGTCCCAGCTGTGCTCAGCAGTCCCAGCTGTGCCCAGCTGTGCTCAGCAGTCCCAGCTGTGCCCCTGTGCCCAGCTGTGCTCAGCAGTCCCAGCTGTGCCCCGTCCCAGGCTCCTTGCTGGTGGGGCAGGGTGGGAAGGGGAGGGGGCCCTGAGTCTGTGAGCACAGCTCCACAGCAGGTGGAATATCCCTCTGCCAATGCTGTTCACAGCACAAATCCAAAACACAGCTCCAGAATAGATACTGTGAAGGAAGTTAATGCTTCCCTCAACAAAACCAGGACAGACTTGGAATTCATCTACATGGTTTCTTCCTCCCAGCATCCTTGCCTCTGATATGGAATATTGATTTGCCTGTCCTTAAAGGCTGAACAGAAATGTGCTGTTACACAAGAGGGTAGTCCTGCAGGAGTCAGACTGCCACAGCTGTGCAAGGAAATATTTTCCAAGGAAGCAGAACTCTCACAAAATCTCCCTCTTCCTCAAAGGAGGAAAAAAACCAAAATCAAACCAAACTGAAATCTGATCAATTAAAACACTAAAAAAAATTATCCCCAAAAAACAGACCAATGATCCCACCCTCCCAAACTGCAATATATTCAATCTGGATGTAGAAAGGGCTTTATTTTGTGGGCGTGTCATGTTCTTCTGTGTGTTTAGTGGGAATCTTAGCCTGATATTTCCCTGACCTCACTCCCAAAATCAGATGGTAATTTTTCAGCTTTGTCCAATTTGACTGTTTTCAAAATCTGATTTTCTGCCTTCTGTATATTTGTACAGTGCCTTGTACAGTAAAAGGATAATTTTAGAAAGGCATTTGGGTTGTTGTCATAAGAACCTGACTGAAACCAGTGCGGGGTTTTGTTTCCTGTTTTAGAGTCTGTATGAAGCAGCACCATTTGTCCTGTCACTGAAAGAAGAAAACTGAGGCACCTGGTGGAACTATAAAGAATTGTATATTAACCATAGAGGATAAACAGGGAAGAGTAGGGTGCCTGGCAGCTGTGTTGATTATCAAAGAATACCTGTTTTGGCAGATAAGCTGCGAGTTGCCAAGGTGATTTGAGTCATGACAAGCATCATTAGACAGTTCTCTCCAAGGTTTTGGCTAGGTCACTGACTAACTGTGAATTTGGGTCAAGGACCTGACTGGGTAAAGTAGCCTCATTTATCAGCTGCCATGGCTGAGATAACAGTCATCAGTCCATTTGACTAGCTGAGGAGGGAACAACATATTTTGGTTTAGTAATGATTTGAGAGCCTCATCAATAAAATCACCAATACTCTTCAGTGCAGTAATCTGTCCATGTCTCAGTGGCCAGCATGATTTCTTGGCAGCAGAGAGAAGGGGGGACCAAGTGGACAAGCTGTTTGTGTTGCCTCTCATTTCCTCTGAGATTGCACCTTGGAATCTCAGGGCTAATTCACCAAGGTTATCCAAGTTGGGATTCTCTTATCCTGCAAAGCAGTTCTATCTTGTTGCATAGAAATAGTTGAAACCTATATAAAGCAGGAATATTTTCTGGTTTTGTGCAGAAATTGTTCCTAGAAATTGTTCTTAGAAATTGTTCCTAGAGCACTGATTGTGCTCTTCCTCCTTATTTTGTTTAATTATGAACAAAACATCTTCCTTTGAATGTTTCCCAGCTCATGTTCACAGAGGAAAGGATTTATGTAGTCCAGATCAGCAGGGCAGGGTGTTTTGCTAACACAGTTGTGGAACTCTCAAACCAGGTAATATCTGGCCACCTTGGAGGGTAGGCAGAACAAATCTGCATTTCCTTGCATGTAATTTGCCTTTGTAGCCTGCCTGCAGCCCTGTTGAGCTGCAACTGCAGACAGAGAAACACTTGGGTTGATTTGAGCTAATTGAGTTGATCAAGTGTTGACGATTAGCTCAATTTGCACAGTCCCACTTGTCTTCACTTGGAGCAGCAGCAGTGCTGGCAAATGAATTACCTCATCAGAGCTCTTGTCACCTATAGACAGCAGAGGGATGCATTGTTTCTGTAGTGTGAGACTGAATGACGGGCTTCTGACAGAAGTTGGTTACTTTCATAATTTGGCTGACCCTGAGAGGTGATTTATGCTTTACTCCCTGCAGAGAGTTTTCTCTTCTGTAGGCTGCTACTGCCCCAGATGTGGAATTTAAATGGCAATAGCTGAGTAGCTACTGTACACTGTCTGGCAGGTGTTTGTATTTCAACCTGTTACTTTTAGATTTTCAGCTATGCTAATTCTACATCAATGCATTTTTTTTTTTTTTTTTTCATTCATATCCACTTGCCACTCTTCAAAGAAATCAGTAAAATTATCTTCATATTTGCACTGTGATTTTTGCTCTTCTCAGCTGATACACAGTAGGGAAGTGAGAAGCACTTCACAGATGTTCTAAGTTGTACAACTCCCTGAAGTGTAGGTGTTGGGAGAGCTGAGACAAGGGTTAAGTGTTTTGCTTTACAGTATGCAGGAAGATGAAGTTTGAGATATTAATAGGGAGAAGTTACATTTTACACTGAGTCCTGGGGAGTTGGCCTTCAACCAGTCATTTCCTAACTGAGACCACTGTGTTCCTATGTCGGTCTTCACACATACAAGGTCCTGCTAACATACTTATAGATAACTAAAAGGACCAAAAATTAAATGTCATTAATAAAAATTTGAATTTAAACTACTATTTAATGTAATTATTTTTTTTTCCTTGTTTAGCACTGAAGAAAGGAAGGGTTTATAAACTCTAGTAGATCAAACCCAGAAATTACTCTAAATACCAGAAATTTTTTTTCCAGAACTCCTGCTTGTTAGCTGTACTGCATTCATCTGGAAAGAATGTTGGAAGAGTGTTTGCCTGCACCAAGTGAAGGGCCTTGGGCTACCTTAGAGCAAGCAGGTGCTCACTGCATCCTCTTCTCCCTTGGCTAACTAGATATTAAAAGAGCTTGGGATGCAGCTGTAGGAGTGCAGAAACACAAACTCTCAGGGGATTTTATTTTTGTCTAGGTCTCTTTCATGTGGATTATGGCTGTTGATGTCAATACAAGCTCAATTACAATATTTGGAACTTGAGGGTTGTCTTGCAGTCAGCAGCAATGGAATAAGGATTCTTTTCCCAAGGCACCTTTGAATTCCCTTTCTTGAGGATTCATAACATTTTTACAGTGCAAGTGTTTCAGGTCATGATTGTTGCATACGCCATAAGGTTTGGTCTATATAAAACTGAGGTGAGTTTTTAGCTTATAGCTACAAATGGAACAGATACTGAAATAGGTTTTTTTTTAAAAATGAAGTAAAATTGTTTGGTAAGTTCTGGTGATGTGCACAAGGCTACATTCTGTGCTCTGTATTCATGATGGAAAGTGCTTTGGTGCCTTGTTCTGTATTTTTTCCATGTAATGGTAATTTAGGGGAGAACAAAGCTTGTAAGTACATGGGAGTAAATGTTACCTTTATGCAGATAAGCCCCTTTCCTGGTAAAAGCTGAAATTTTTAAGGAAGACTTCTAGAACTCAGCTTAAAATCCATGATCTGAAGTTTAAAATTTGGGCCCAAAAAATTGCTTTCAGTGAAAACTGTCTGTCAGAAAAGCAAAACCAGTTGTCAAGTGACCTGTTTCACATATTCCTTTATAACAAGGAAGAAGAAAAGGAAAAGATTTCTCTCCCTTTTCTCCAAATGCTTCATTGGAAAATAAAAATATTTTGAAGTCTCATGAGAGCTGACATTTTGTTGATTCATGTCTCCCTTCTGTTAACTGCTTTTCCCACGTTGCAAATATTTAAACACCTTGTGCATTGTGGGAGAAATAGTCTGTACATTTTAATTTGTCAGCTAAATATTTTGCTTCTTCCCCAGTTATCCTTCTCCAAAAAGTATAAAAATGCCTAGAATATTAATTCTCTGTTGTCTGCTGCTGCTTTTCCTCTTCTGTCTCTGATCTCCAAACAGTTCTACTTCAACATTTATGGGTAGTACACTTCCTTAATCTTTTCGAGTTCATTGCATCTGGAAAACATTTTTCTTATTTCTTTCACTTTTTTGCATTTGACAGCATTCAGTGCGAAGGCAGCACAGCCATTTATTTCTCCTTTGTGTCAGCGAGCCCTCTGTGGGTTTCTCTACATATCCTTGATGTGCTGGCTTGGGAGAAAGAAATATTTAGAAAAAAAAATAGAAAGCAGTGATTCTGAAAATGAGGAACCCTTGTCAGGACTCAAAGGTGAATGTAGTACAGAAAAGCACCTCTAACTCTACTTTAAAAGAGAAATGAATAAATAAAAAATGTCCAGCCAACCAAACTCTGGCAAAATTACAAATTGTCTCTGTCCTTTTAAAGCAAATGTAAACTCCCTCTGAAAGGAGCAGATGGCTTTGCTTTGTATGGAGATTTTTGTTTTCTTACTGGTACGTGCAGCTGTTTCTCAAACGATGTGGTTTTTTTTAAGGAAGCACTACCTCAGGGGCAGAGTGAGTAGTGCATGTGAAAGTTTGGGGGAATGAATTCCTTGCAAATTTTTGTGCCTGTTGGATATTTGCATCCAGATACGTTCCTCTGAGAAGAAGCAGCCCCGAGCTGAATCCCAGCTCTTCGGCAGCCCGGCTGTGCTCTCACGGAGGAGAGGGGGCAGCCCAAGGGCTGGCCCTGCCTGGTGACTGCTGCAGGGCGCCGGGCTGTCCTGGAGAGCCCTGCTCCAGCAGGAGGATCTTCTGGGGTGCTGGCTGAGGAGCGGGGTTTGGGGTGCTACTGCTGATGCCCTTGGGCCCGGGGGAAGATGTTTATTTTGCCCTCTTGAACATGCAGGTTCTGGTGGCCAGTGTGGTGCTGGAATTGGACAAGTGCGCTGCCAAGCTGGGAGAGCTCAGGGTGGTGGGAGGGAGGTGGGAGCACATCTCCCTCTGGGCTGAGCTCTGCTGCAGGGCTGCTGAGCGGTGCTGCGCTGGTGACCGGTCACATCTGCACAGGAATAGCTGCAGAAGGCTTTCAAAGCACGCAGAAAGCTCTGCACGGGCCTTATGGTGCCCGTCAGCTTCTGGGGGCCTCTTGTGGGAAACGCTGTATTTTCTTCTTGTGGGGCTTACACAGCACTCCAGAGAGCCCAGGCACACAGCCCTTCCAGACTAGAGGAAAAAAGAATAATTTTTTGTTTATTAAATAAACACTGATTCTTATGAACAGTGTTTATTATGAAATAACCACAAAATATTTCACTTAAATTTGATCTTTTTATGCCTTAGAGGTGGTAATCTCTTTTCAAATTTTTTTTCTGTTAATGTGGAACAAACATATGTTAATGTGGACCAAACAAACAAGGCTCTAACAGCGTGGGACTGTCTGCCCTGGGGGGAGCACTGGCTTGCATTATGCCTGTGCCCAGTCAATACTCTATTATTGCACTTTAAGTGGTTTGCTACAGTATCCTGTGTGCAGGGTATTAGGAAGGATCTTATCTAATTTCCTAAGCAATAATGGTATAAACAGTATGCATTTTTTATTATTAAAAAACAAACTGTTGCCTCCGCTGAGTTAATGTTTCTTTTATATACAGTTAGCACCCAGGAGACTGACTCATAAATCAGCAAAATTAAATGGAAAGTGCAAAGTTTTAGAAAACTAGAATTTATTATAGATCCAGAGTCTTTGACTCTACCTGCAGATAAACTTTAACTTGCTTAATCATATTTTTATTTGACTGCTGTGTTCTTCAGTGATTTTAGTTGATTAGAAAGAAGTCCAACCCCAAACCTTACTAACCTGCGAGAAATAGGAACATTAAAATGGAGTGAGAGGAAAGTAAGGTACATATTTTTATATTGAGAGTTTCCTGCTGCTTTGAATGTTGCATCAATTTCTGTTCAGATAGCCCATAAAAATACCATTTTGATAGGTTCCTCACACTATATAGTAGGATCTTTGTTTATGGGAGTATTGTGTATTACTTTGAAATTCATATTTATAAAGTTGTTTTACCACTCCTCTCCAATATAAGGACATACAAATGAAATATATTATATTTTTGAAGGCATTTTTATTAATTCAGTTGAGGTATGTGTTTTGTTTTGTACAACTGGTGTTTCATGTCAGAGGAATCCAGACATGAAAGTCAAGATGTTAATGTCAACACAGATATTTCTTGGATTTGTCACCAGGGGCCCAGGTAAGGGGCTCCTAATCTGCCAAGTTTTCTAAAACCTTACCTTGTAGCTTCACTGAGGTTAAATATTTTGGGTTTTTCTCAGCTTCACATTATCCTACCCAAGTTCCTTCAACACTATTGCTAGAAGTGGAGAGGCACTTGGAACTTTTTGCAGTTTTCTGTTTGTGACAAATCACAGTTAAGTTTTAGGTGAATCTGAGCTAAATCATGGATTTTCAGTGAAAAATCACATTTGTGTTTAAAATATAGAAACAATATATGCTGCTAACTTGCAGGTAAAATAGTAAAAACTTGTTTTGATGTGCAGTTTTTGGAACTAAGTAGTTATCATGTGAAAAATGCCCTTAGTGAGCTGGTGTAAATCACACCTTCACTTTTCAGAGCAGTAATTTGGTTTGAAAGGATGTGTGGATGTGCAAGACAAACGAAGGTAAGCTGCTGAGCTTTATGGGACTTTGTTCCTCTTGGTTTACAAGTGGGATGAACAGTTCAATCCAGCCTTTATGCCTTAATAGCAAAAGCAAATAGAAGAAAGGCTAAATATATATGAGAATCAAGGGCTTTTGGGCACCTCAAAGAAATGCCAGTCGAGGCTGCTGAAATGTCATAAATCAAACCTACGAAACAAAGGCTGACCTTAGCTCAGGATATCTTAAGTTGGCATTCTTTTCCTGGAAAAATACAGAGGACCTGCTATAAAAGAACCTTTATCATATCTACCTTTATGGCAAAAAGCTTTAGTCCATTGAAAAGCTGGACTCATTTTCTAATGAGTTCCTAGAGGCTAATCCCAAAGCCATTGCAGATGAGAATGTGTCATCCTGAGAAGGTTCCAGGGAAGGGCTGTCTGTGTGCAGCACCAGAATGTGCAGAGGTTTTCTGTCAGAGGTTCTGCAACTGCAGAGGCATCAGTGTGGGATGCAGGCCTGCAGTTCCTGCAGCTGCTCTTCTAGTGCTCTCTTCCCAATGCAGCCTTTTCATCCTGAAAGAATCCCCAAACCCAATCTAAGCAAAACACCCAACCTCAGAGAATTCTGCAGAACTGTGGTAAATGTCTTGCTTTAAAACTGCACCAAGCAAGGGTTTAAAATAGGCAGAGCTGTGCTCTGTAGAAAGGGAGGAGCTGCAGCCAGATGTGTGTGTCAGCTCAGGGGTGCCTGGTCCCCACGGGGCAGGGTGGAATTCTGCCCTGGAGCAGGGTCTTGGGCAAACAGGGTCTTCGAGGCACCACAGCTGAGATTCTGAGGGTGGGTGGCCAGGAGGCAAGTCCTGTGCTGGAAGGACATTGCTCACTTGAGTGCACAATATGTTAACTACATCTGGATTTAGCATAATCATCCTTGACTAATCTGAAGAGAAGGGAGAGGGTTTAAATGCTGAATAAATAAATTACTTAATTTCATGTTATCAGAGAGGAACAGATGGTCAGTTTAGTGTGTTTTCTGACTGCTTATGCTTTCAGGAGATCCACGCTGGTTCTTGTACGGGTTTCCCAGTGTCAATAATTCATATGTGTGTACATCAAGCAACTTTTTCTCTTATCTTTGAGGTGTGCCTTGCTTTGGTTCCCTTTTAGGCAAATAAAACGCTATCAGAAACGAATATTTTATATCAGTTTCCCTTTCCCATGTATAGTACCTGTATATTTATTGTAGTGCTAGTTATTGCTAAAGGTAAGGAATGGCTCAGGATACCACACCAGAAGAGCTGGATGACTGCATGTCCTGTCATAGGGGTATTGTACTATACAAAATATTTCCATATCTTTTCATTTTTGCTCTTTGGAATTCTCCTGTAATCTTCTGCCAGCTTCTGAGAAATGCTTTCCTTGAGAGTTATCTCAGGTCCAGACTTCAGTGCCTGTGTTAGTTGCCCTGGCCTGCTGTTGCTGTAGCTCTTGCCATCCCACCTTTTTCATCTCATGAGGAATTGTATGTGGGAATTAAGTGTAGAAGTGTTTCAGCTTACTTTAATGATTGTTGCCTAAATGCAGGGAAGAGGAGCAGATACTTATGTTGTATTTCATTTATTAAGATAACAGAAACAGCAAAAGGGAAAGTCTCCATTCTGAAACCACACTGATAGAAAGCAGGTTTGTCACTGGCTTCTCAAGCAGTGATAAATACTTCTCTATTAACTGTAATTTCTTAAAAGTGACACCTTTAGTACTTCCCTGTGTATATACAGTAAAAGAAAATACAGCAACAAATGCTTGAACTCTAATAGTAAAGCATGTCCAAATTCTGAATCCAGGATCCATTTATATAATGAGGTTGATTTCTAAATATCTGTTTTCTTCTGGTAACCCTTTATTTCTGTGCCTAATATTGGTTATAATAAAAATAAAATCCTGTTTTGATGATGTCATTTGAGCAGTGAGCAGGAATGAGGGCTACTATTGCCTGGTGAAGTACTTGTCAGCATCCTTAATTTCCACATTCCTGCACTCTGACTTTGCAATCACAGCACTGAAGGTCAGGTCCTGGTGTTCAGGGCTGCTGGTTTTTGTGTGCATGTGATGGTTGGAGGAGATCTCTGTTTTCTGTTGTGCCTGGTGCTTGGAGACAATAGCAGAAGAAGGAGAGTATCAATTTCTGTCATGTAATTGGATTATTGATCAGTTTACATGACAGAGCAGGCTCTTCATTGAATTAACTTGAAAAGGGATTATATCAATAAATAGCAGGAAGAGGAAGGCCATGTTAGCTACTATTTGTTACAAACACTTCTTCAAACATCTTGTTCAATATCTTTATTCTTTATGGAGGGTCAGACAATTACTGTCCACAATTAAGTTGGGTTTGCTATAAGTTTTTATTCTTGACTTCTGGATTGTATCCAAATGGGAGGAGAGGGGAATGCTGTGGTGGTGTTTGGTTTTTTCCCCCTCTAAATCTTCTGTATAACTGTCAGCTCTGAATCTGTCTACTTGCAAAACACCAAAACAGGAAAAAAACCTGCAAAATGCACAAGTTGCTTCTTTGAGTCACACAATGATTTTGAAAGGGGAAAGGCAGGTGAGCTGTCTGTGTTTTGATGGGAAAGTGTTGGAAGGAACCCTCCTGAATAAGAACTAATGAATGAATCCACAAGGACCTGATGTGACTGGACACGTCAGTGGAAGATGTCACTCCCATGAAAAGGAGAGACCTCTGTGGGCTTTACATTTCTCCTGGCTTTGGCAAGGATCTTTCCTGAAGGTAGAAGAATCACAGATGCCATAAATACAGTCACAAAGCATTTGGAACATTCTGAACTTTTTCAGGAGTCTTCAAAACTTTTTTTAATAAATCAATTTTGCCTGAAAATCTGCACGCGGTTTAAAAGAAATTGAATCTGTTTCAGGGCTCAAGCAGCGTGTCTTCCATCCAAGGCAAAAGGGAGATGAATTTCAATTAGATGTTCCTATTATAATTGTCTCCACCTGTAGTTTTCATCAAAACTGTTGGGAAGTGCAATATAATGTATGGTGAGGATTTGCCCAGTAGCAGCAGTGTGCCCGTTATCTTAGTTTAAAAAAAGGTGTGTGAGTGTATATTGGCTTCTCACAGTGAATGACTTCATTGTGACAGGCAGTTTGTATGGGATTGGAAACAGATCTGTATATTTTGTGCATGTAATGCATACAATGGTTTATGTTCTTTCATTGCCATGATGACACAGGTTGCTAATTAGACTGATAAAGCTGATGTTTCCAGAGATGGATTGTGATGTCGCCAGGGTAGAGTCAGGAGTGGCTTTAAGATGTGTTCATAGTGGTGTTTTGTTCTGAACTTGATGTTTATGGGAATTTTCTTTGGTGCCTGCCCACAAGGCAAATGTGAGAGCATTGTAATTAATTCAGGCTCGTGGTCCACCCCTGCCAGACCCTGGAGCTCTCCCGCCTCACCGTGGCTGCTGCAGGATGGTGGGAGGCCTTTCCCTCCTGCCCCTGAACTCACTCCTCCCTGCCCAGGGAGATCTGCCCTGCACTGGGGGAACAGGCTCAATGTCCACCTCTGCTCACTGCTTCCTACAAAGTTGTGTCCTGCGGACATGGAGAGCTCCTTTCCTCGAGCAGGAACTTGTGTTTTAGGTAATGCCAATTTCAAAGCCGTGTTAAATTTCCTTGGTGTCTTGGCTTCTTAAGATGGCAGGTTTGGTTTTTTTTTTTTTTTTTTTTTTTTTTTTTTTTTTTTTTTTTTGTGACAGTCCTATGATGTTTAAAAACTTTAATTAATACTTGGAGTGGTTACTTGATAAATGGCCAGTCTTAAGTTCTGTTGTAATAAATATCACTCTTAAATACTTTTTAGAAGCTTGTGGAAGATCAATGACCAGTTATAAGTTTATATATTTCTTAGTTTATTTTAAAAATACTGGAATAAAGTATACTGCTATTGAAAGAGATTTTATTTAATTCTCTTCCCTTTTTATTTTGTTGCTGATGAGAGGAAAACAAATTGTTTAAAGAAAAAGCCAGACAATAAAACCCACAAATGGAAAGTATTTTTTCTTTTTGTTTTTCTTTGTTTTTCTCACTATTTAGAAGTAAAAACTTCATAGAAGTAATTTCAGCAACCAAAATTTTAATTCATGGCTTCTATCTGAGTGAGTTTTGAGTAACCACAAGTTCTAGACTAAAACAACAGTTTTTATAAAAAATAAATAATTCCGAAACTACAACTTCCTTAGCTGTATTTCATTCTCCCTGCTACTGCTTGGTGAGCTGCATGCAAAAGTAAAACCAAGATAATTTTTTTTCCCCTTAAGCAGTTCAGAAAGGACATTCCTTGGTGCTTTCTGTCCTGCATAGCAAACACAGGTCTGTTTAGAAATTCACTGTGGGTCCTGGCTCTATATTGCCTCTTCAAGTCCCTCAGTTGTTTTTGAATCCTCTAACCTGAGCTATTCTGCAGTTTGCTTTGGTTTGTGGCTGTTCTGAAGCAAGGAGTTTATTTAAACTGGCCAGCTCCAACAGTTAATGCAGCATCTCTGAAACTGCCAGGGAACCTAAATTAGGTTGTCAGAGTCAACACAGCGATTTAGTGAGCCTATTAAAATCTTAATAACTTTTAAAATTGGACTCTGGGTAACAAAACATTGTCCCTGTGACTGTCAGTAGATAAATCCATTAAACTAAGTCTTCTCACCTTCCTTCTCTCTCTGTTAGACACTGCCCAAACAGGAATTTTTAGAAATCCAACGAGTACTTTTAATAGTGAAACATCATAAATCAGTTATCATTGGGCTGCATTCAGTTCATCCAAATCAATTCTGCTGTGTTTTGAAAATTTTCTGCTTTTCTTTGGGTCCTACTGATGGTGGTTGGAGGAAGGTAGGTTGTTTTAATGAGGCAAAAATAGAGGGAAGATAGCTATAGTGTTTGTTTGTTGCCTGGTATTTCTTATCCCATAGTCAGTCCTGATCTTAGTAAAGCAGTTGCCAATTAGATTTAAAATCATACTTCTGTTCTCTCAGCTTCAGTTCTGAGCATGAGAAAGTGCTTCCAGTCCAGTAAAGTTCTATTGCTTTCCTCCTCTCCCTCCAGTAAAGTGACAGATTACTAGATGTAGCAATATCCATAAGGCATTGACATAAATTGGAATTTCCTCCTTCGCTTTACTCTGAATTGGAAGGAAAATTCTTCTTCTGCCATGATTATCACGTATCACTTAAGTTCTCCTTCATTAATAGATGTGAGGGGGAGGTCAAAATTGAACTTGTTAATGTGAACAAAGTTGAAGCCTTAATTATGGAGGAAATTGTAGATTACTCATAATAATCAACTGAAGTTTGAATTTTAAATTTGACTGGCAGAAAAACATCTGTCACTATTATTATTATGTATGAGACCAAATCCATTTGCACACAAGTAGCAAGTGATTAGACAGAACTAGGAGAAGTAGATGGACTTTTATAAGAAACTCATTATAATTCTTTTCTTTCAAGAAGGATAATTAGTAGCCTTTTAGATATTTCAGCTAGTTGAAATGCTCTCTGAAAGCAAATTAAATAAAACCAAGCATGGTCATATATGACAGCAGTAACTGAAATGACCCCTTCTGCTCTGCTATCCTTTAGTCTTTGCATTGTGAATCTCCGTGCACAGTGGTAATTAGCAAAACAAAGAGATTTTTCCCAGCAATTAGCTAAAGGAGATGTTAAGGGTGGGTTATGTATAGCACATGTAATGTGGATAATTTTTCTTAGTAAACAGTATCTTGGAATGCAGTTGTCAATTCCACTGTGGTGGTGTCAGAATGCATACTCTAAACTTGGAATAAAACCATAAAATGGGAATTGAGGAAGGTAGACCAAAAATGGGACAAAATAAGGATGCCTGACCTGAAAGAGAGTCATCATCACAGACTGTGAAGTCAATATTACCAGCTGCAGTTAAAAATGCTGCTAAACCCACTGAGTGATTTACTGTGGGTTTTTCTGCCTTAGCACAAAAGGGTGAAGTTGGCTTGAGGTGTCTTGAGCAAACAGAAGTTTTATCTGCCAAGCAATCCAAATGCCAGCACTTGGTTATCATTAAAACCTAATTGTCAAGAAATCTGTATCAGAGGATATTAATGACAGTGCATTTTGTTATTTAGACAAAACACTCCATTAGAAACTTGTTTGAAAGAGCAAGTGATAAAGACAATTACCTCTGCTAAATGTACTCTGTGGTACCTTATCTGTGCGTTTTCTCCTTACATGGTTAAATATTCCCTCTGCAATTTATGTTTCATCCAACAAAGAAGATTTGATTTCAGATAATTCTTCTTTTAAAAAAGCAGTTGGTACTTTAGTCATCTATTCATCCATATCCACTTCTCCCAGAATAAACACTCATTCATGAAAGAACTCAAAATATAGCACAACATGCAACTTCTCATTTGCAATAAATTGGTAGGTAGTATTTTTTATTCTCAAACAATTCGCTACCAGTGGCTAAAGCTCCAAGGAGATGAGTGCTATTGTAAGATATATGAGTTTCCACTTCTCCAAGGAAGCATAGATCTATCCTTGTGGAGTTAAAAAAGGACTGCATGCTAACCTCAGTGGACATGAGGATTATTTCGTTTTGTTTTCCCCCCTCATTTTTTTATAACAACCAAAATAGAAGCAACCGGGGAAGTTGTGTCTTTACAGACAACACAGTCCTATTACCTTGTTCCTTTCAAAGCTCTCATAATAAACAGAAATTAACAGGAACTGTTCCTTAGATTGGGAGGCTGTTGTGCTTGGTACAAATACACTATGTGAAGTTCATAACTTACTCCTAAAGTTTTTATAGGTTAAGCACAAAACTTGTCAATACTGAAATTGGACAAATGGCTGGAGCTGGGGAAGATGGGGAAGTGATGAAGGAATATCCACAGCACAGCTGCAGTCTCCATTGTCTGGCTTTCAGAAGGGTTTGAGTTTGGCTGGAGGATCCTGTTTAGTCTGGGACAGGAGGTGAAAGTGGGGGTGTCTCAATTGCAACAAATCACAGTGAAACCTTCTTGTAAGCATGAGAGAATGAAATGAGGTATGAGGCATCTCAAAAAAGTAAAGTGTGCAACACTTTGAGAAATATAGGCTGTAAATATTGCACAGCAGTTAGAAGGAGGAAAAAAAAACCACCACAAAAAGGACCCCAAAGCAAACAAAAAAAATCCCACCCTTACTGGCGGATGTCCAAGCAGCTTGAAAATATCTATTAATTACTTCTCTGTGGGAAATGATACAAAGATCATTTCACTTGTTTTGGAATTGGAAATCAGTTGCTGTTAATGTGTAGATCAACATTACTGCCATCTGTTAAAAGTAAGAAAGAAAGCTGAGCTTATGGACAAAGCATTAGTTTGCAGTTGGGATGTTCACACACAGAATGTAACTTTGAATTTCAATTTTAAAAAGCAGGAAAAGACATTTTAGTGGTTTTGTGTAATAGAAATCTTCATATCTCACATTTTGTATCATCTCTTTTGAAGTGAAGATGGAGCATTGCTACCAGGAGGTCTAAACCACCTGATGATTGTCATAATGTAATCCTTTTACTGACAACCTGGGCACCTCAAAGGGGTCAAAAGCTTCGAGAACTTTTCTGGCTGTTTGAACCTCAGAGCCTCTGCTGTTTTCTAAATTACTTATGTGAAGTCTCACCCCAGCTGCACTCTTGGGCTGTCATCTTTGCATTGGTGTATATCATAAACCTGCCCATGGTTACTGGGATGCATCAGGTGGAGCAAAGACCTGTTTTTATAGGGCTTCACCTTTCAGTTACTCACTTCTCCAAGACTTGATTTTCTGTAGATATGAAAATAACTGTAAATTACTTAACTGACCTTGTCTGTGATTTTTTTATTACACGTACCTCCTATTCATATCTTTTCAAGGATTTGGTCACAATAGTAATCACTTTTTATTTTTTCTAGGTTTGTGAGCATAGTCATTCAGTTTTAGGTTTAGCTACTGTTCCCATGATAATGACATTTTTATCCTGAGCATACCTGTAAAACCAAGCAAAAGGTGAAATTGTCTTTCCCTACTTGTAAAACTGGGCCAAAGTAGCCAAGAAATGTTTGACATCAAATAATTTCTTCCACGTAAATGAGCACTTTTGTCAGTTGCCTGGGTAAATAGTAGCTCTTATTAGGTGTTAGCCAGTACAAATGTATGATGAAAACAATCTCTCATTTTCTATAGAAATAATGCACTGATGCCCTTGAGATAGCTGTAGGAGATTTTTTGTTGAGAAGAACAGCACAGGAGTGGGGGGTGGGGAGATGTCTGTGTTTTACTAGTTTTTTGGTTTGGGGTGTTTTAAACTATTATTCACAGAACTACTCATCTGTCTTCTGTTCCTTGGGTTTGATTACAAGTCTGGTATTTCAGGGAGAAGAGTGAGATGAAGTGTATGGTTATTATTACCGAGCAGAGGGGAATATTCTTTTCCTGCCATGATCTTTGAAGGCACACAGTGTCCTTGGAATGGGCTGTTTGGTGGCTTTGTGGTTTTTGTAGTTGTTGTGTTTTGGGTTTGTTTGTACCTTTGTTTCTGAGGTGTGAGTGACAGTGTGCAAGACATTCTTAGAATGGGGGTGGCTTGCATTCACATATGGTAGAAAGGAGGCAAATAAATAAAAAGGTGCTGCTTTTAAAATACACTAATTGTGGCTGTATCTGATTATGAAAATTAGGGTATCTTTGTTCACTTTCTACTCGTTACTGACATTCAAATGCTTTTTGTCTAACTAGTAATCCTGAATTTCACTCGCTGAAGAGTTTTCTGTGGGAAGTTCTACCCTTGTTATTTTTGTGTGTGTGTGTGGATTATGTAGGATTTCTAAAAATCCTGGGCTCCCCTGTGAAAGTGAGATGCTGAACCATCTTATTTTAACTTATGTCAAGTGTGGCTTCTAGTGTGATTGAAAAAATACACATGATAAGACCCAAATTCATCCTCTCACCACTTGGTGCCACTCTAGCTTTGTGAACCGCAGTCTCACCAAATAACAGATTCTTTTCCTTTAGGTTTGCCAAGTGCTGTCTGAAATACGATGCTCTGAGACCCATCTTTGAGCTATGCTGGTCTGAGGCAGAGGACATGGTGGCTGATGGACAGATTTCTGACATTGCTCAGAAGGGAAGGAGGTGGTGGGATCGATGATGGGGATTTTAAACTGAATGTGTGGCTATGAAAGCATTGTAGATTTTTGTTTTCTGATGATGCAGTAAGTTCAAACCTGAAACAGGACGAAACCATTTCGGTGACTGCTCTTCTTTTCTTGAAGAGGAATAGAGACAGCCATTGAGCATTCTTGCAGGTATTTCCATAAAAATTAGAAAGAATTATAGCATGTGTTACTTGCTCCTTTTATTTAAGTACTTGTTACATGGCATCTCCATGTGCTTAGGCTCCAGGACCTTGCTCTGAGAAGTGTTGTGCAGCACATGCCATTCCTCCACAGGCAGCCCCATCACCAGAGTTCCCTTTCCCAAGATGTGCAGTGGTACCAAAGAACACACAGTGCCCTTTTGCAAAGACTTTCATGCCTGCAGTGCTCTGACACAATACAACCATCAGACAAAGCCTCTGTCTTGAACCTAAAGCTGGTGTAATTTTGCCAAATTTTGAAGTAGCTGACACCACTTTGTGCTATCTTTGAATTTCTCCTAGAGAGAATCTGAATATGTCAATACCACAATGCTCTCTGTTTTTTCAGTGGTTCTTATCTTCCTTCTGTGTATACCCAAGTTACTTCCAAAGAAGCTGAACCAATGTTCAACATGCCTAAATTTTAACATACTAAAGAATTGTTAGTGCTGTCTAAAAGATTGTTTCCCTCCCATGTCCTTTAGCTAAAGGGAATGAAAATAAATACTGTTTTTTAAAAAGAAAGTTTTCTTTTCCTTCTTTATATTTTTAAGGCTTTGAACATTTTCTTTTTCCCCCAATATATTCAACAAAATGTGACAAAGACTTCTAAGGGTAGATGTTGCCTTGATACTAAGGAGGCAGAAATCTTTGTATTGTAAAACCAAGAGTCTGGTCTTACTGTTTAATATTGTATCATTAAAGGGTCAAATTGGTCATGTTTTGCTTTTTTGGACCTTTTTTTAAAAATGAAAATTAATGCAACAATTCTTGGGAATGAAAAGTGTTGTAGTAAAGAGTAAAATGTGCTATATACACTGTCTCCCTTTGTAAATATATTTTTTTCAGTAGGTTTCAGACATAACCTATGGCAGAGAGACAAGCAAGATGTCTATTTGTATGCTGCATCTAAACTAACCAGATTAGCTGAGTTCTGGAAGTAATTTTTTTAAGACATCACTCCAGAAGTCTTTATTACAGGCTAATTTATCCTACATTGCCATCTTGCTATGGCTTGACTGCTTTCCTGCATGAACTGCTTTGCTTTAATCTAATGTGGATTTCTGTACACTAAATTCGAGTTTGATGTTTGGACACACCAGAAAATCTGATCCTTCCCTTCTTTTTGTCTGTGACCTTTAGCACAAAGCAAGGGACAGGCTGGATGGAGGGTGTGCCTAGGCTGACAGACCTGCAGCTGAGTTTTCGAGCAAGATGAGCAGAAGGCTCAGGCTCAAAACCTCCTTAATTTATCTGTGTTAACTCTGTTGCAGTCAGCCCACCCATGTGTGTGCCTAGTGCTCTGTGAAATCCTTGATGTAGTTGTGAAAATAAGACTATGATAGTATTTTTCAAACCACTTGTGAAATGGCAGCTCTGAAAATTGCAAACTTTTGGGGGGAAAATGGAAAATGTTATGCATAGCTACATAAAGCAGCATGCGCTTTTGATGATGAAAGACCAAATTCCAAAGGAACTCATGAAGTCTGTCTGACTTTTTGAGGCTGTGGTGATGAGACACATAAAACATTAGATCTTAACAATTGAAAAATAACCTTAAAATGTTCTTGTAGGTGTAAACAAGAAGAGAGAAATCTACCGTTTGAAAAACTTCTGCTACTAAATAGTTATAATAACTTGTCAGCAAAGGTGGATTTGAGAAAATGTGCCAAGATTCAAAAGAAAACTGAGTGATGATCTGTGAAAAAGCAGATTAGCACCTGAAGATGCAATTGTTTTGTTTATTAGTAAGTTGTGTAATCACAAAAAGTACCACCTGTTTATATTCCTGGGAACCTTGTTCTGGCAGGCAGAGTGAGATCAACAAGCACTTTAAATTTAGGGCATTTGATGGTGCAGTCTTAGGTGAACTTCAGTCAATAATATTGAGGTGGGTTGGTTTTTTTTTTTGTTTTGTTTTGTTTTGTTTGGTTTGGTTTTTGTTTTTTTTTTTTTTTTTGTTGTTGTTTAATCTGAAGGAGCTATTGGAACACTGCTCTCCTCATGGGAAAAAAACTGAAGCAGAGCTCCCTGTCCCATCAGACCCCTCTGCTGCAGCAGCCCTGGTGGCCAGATCCACGTTCTGAACTGCTGCAGCACCACTCAACTGAGAATAAAACAAGTGCCTTTGGAGCAGGCTGGGGGGCAGGCACAAAGCTCAAAATGTACCATGGCTGTGATCTTGCTGCATTCTGTTCTTTGTGAGCATCTCTCTCTGGGTGCTGACCTGCACTGGCTCCAGCACTTGTGGGCAGGCTCTTAAACAAATAGCCAAGCATTTGCTTTCATTGTAATAATGGCATTAATGTTTGCTCACCATGAAAAATGTATTAGTAATCTGTTGACTTATTGGTTAATGGGAATCTGTGATTTTGAAGGTTGAAACGTGATGCTGCCGTGTTGCCTTCAAGTATCATGGCAAAAAGGTCAGGCAGGGATGTTATTACAGCACCATATTCGGGATAATTCCTCAGGATTTAACTGAGGGTGTTCTAGGGGAAGAAAATTGATTTGATAAATGGAAACTAATCAGGCAACATTCCATTTATACCATGTGCTTTTTCAAGCAATATTGCCTGTAGCTGTCTTAGTGTTGAAAAAGAATTGTTGGACCAACGCACATTTTCCTGGACAGGCTGAGTGCTTGGGAGTTTACACTGGGGATTAACAAGGAACGGCAATTGCAGTTCTCAAACCAAGATTCATTCTGTTTAGCTCAAGTGCTTAAGGATATGTGTGGATTTGTGGAAGACTGAAACTGTGTTTCTGTCCCAGAAAGTAATTATGTAGGCTATTTTGAAATATCTGGTCCTTAATATGACTTTAAAGCATATTACACTTGTCCAAAGGGAAAGTTAAAATGGTACATGTGGACTCAAATAGAGTTATTGATAGAAGTATTTTGATCACTAATAAAGAAAATGAAATAAAGTAGTAAGCAATAATAAATAGTGTGAGTTATTAGTTTCATAGGCCAGAGAAACTCAGAAAACCTGTAGTGTGCATAGGGACAGGAATAGCCAGTGAAGGAAAAGACTGGAACATCAGCTGTCATGTCACTGTAACCAATAAACCTTCCCTAAATTGTACCTTGAATTGGTAATAGGTGTGGTCAGCTGTGCAGCCCAAGGACTGTATGAGGAGACAGAAATCCTGGGACAATCTAATGATGATTTCTGTGCAAGTGCTTGAGGGAACTGATCCTTACCCCTTCAGTATCGTTTCCTTCCCTCCTTTGGATCTTCCGTGGTACCTGGTGCTGCATTTGCCTTTCAGAGTCCAGTTGGGTCGGAAACTCCAGTGTTGTGAGTTGGATCTCAAACAGCAGGAGGTGAAATGTGCTTCCATAGAGACTGGTTTTCACTGCAAACCCC
Organism: Sitta carolinensis; assembly: GCA_032173965.1. NCBI lineage: Eukaryota > Metazoa > Chordata > Aves > Passeriformes > Sittidae > Sitta > Sitta carolinensis. Next base: position 6,185,173 of record CM063294.1, on the reverse strand, counting down.
AAAGTGTTTCTTGACATCACTTGTCATCTTGTATAGTTAATAAAAGCCCTGATATAATTTGTTTTCCTTAGATATACTGTGTTTATTTAGTCAGTGTGACCTTCTGGTAACCTGTAGTGAAACTTTACCTAAGTGAACCCAGTTTTTTATTTGAGGGAGTGTTTCTAGGTCAGTTCTGCAGCAAGTTTCTCTAAGTCCATTGTTGTAAGGACATTATATGTCAGTCTAAAGAAGTATAAATGTTCAGATTGTTTTGGGAACCAGTTTCACATGGAGTTTTCAGGAATCCCTGCAACCTCATGCTGTTAATATTGAGAATGTTGAGCATGCTACATATGAACATAGTGGAGTAGAAATCTCATTTAGCTCCAACTACCCATTGCCTCAAATTGACCAAGCTTTGTTTACAGACTTGCACTACATTTCTTTAACTGGTTGTAATTAAGTGTATAGGTAGTAATTAATTACCAGCAAGTTAATATAGACTGTAAAGCCAGAACTTTAACACAATGGCTCGATAGCTTTTACCTATTGTTTACTCCTGCCCACAGAAGTAGGAGGAGCATGTACCAGTGAGAAACAAGCTCCAGTCAAGCACTCTGTTACAGTTCACTTTGAGGACAAAATGATCTCTGTATTTTTTGTCCCTCCTTTATGTCTTTGATGTGAAAGACATGCACTATCTAGGCAAGCTATTTATTACTCTGTTTATTGATTTTCTTTGCTCTCTTTACTGTAAACTTCATCAGCCTTAGTCTGTAGCTGCTGAATAACATAAAGTCATGTTTCAGATCTTACAACACCTGTAGTCTTTGGGTTGAGATCAGCAGTAATTTTTGTTCATTGTTTACTTCCTCTTAAAGATATGTTTTTAAATAGCATGTGGATACTTAGGCAAGGATTTATTGCATTCAATGTAAATAGCACTGCAGATTTTTTGTAGGAAAAAATGGATGGAAATAGCCCTGAGTAGGTTTGCTGTCTGCCTTTTGCTCCATAGTCTAGGCTGCATTCAACTGAAATATTTTTAAACTAGTAGTGACAAAAGATAGTTCAGGAGTGGAACAGAAGTTCCTGTTCCCTGTCAAGCTCATGATATTTCATTTCTCTGAAGAAAGTCATAATGGTAGGCATTTTGCAGAATTTCTAGCTGGGGAAGTGCTGGTCTCTCCAGAGAATTATACTCCTTGTAAGAAGAATACATCTGTCTGCTGGTGAGGTAGTCAGGTGAGGAGAATACCTCACCTGAGGGCTGAAGCAACTAGTTCTACATTTTCTAAGAGAAATACAATGTTACATTATTTATACAATCTGTAATAACCACGGCAAATATTAAGAATCCACAGCAAATATTAAGAAGATGCAAAATGTGTCTTCAATAACAATTATAGAGATGAGGGTAAGGGGGTGAGGTACTGTAATAAGGGGAATTTTCTCTGGGAAAAGACAATTAGAAAAATTAGTTTGTCTTTCCTTTTAGTAGTTAATTGAAGGGTTGTGCTGGTTTCCTTTGAGTTTCTTTCAAAATATGAAAAAATAAATATTCTACAGTGCACTGAAGATCAAGTGAAGTATTTCATGTTGGATAGATGAGGTGGAGATCGGCCCTGGAAAATGGAATTGATTCCTTTTTTTGGTGGTGTTTCTGTTTGTTTGTTTTAGCTGTTAAACAAATGTAATCCTTAATTGCAAGTATTCTTAAAGACGTTGTTTATGGCAGGTATGTAAATAAAAAAAAAATTCAGTGTTCCCTTCTGATTTCTATTCTTATTCATTGCATTCCCAGATTTCTCCTGGGTAGAATGATAACTGCCTCAGGTCTTTGACACAGCCTTTCTGCTGGCTCAGGCAGTTCAGAGCAGTTAATTGTAATAGCTGTATTTGTCTTACACGGGCTAGAATTTACTCTGTGATATCATGATGTCCCTTATGCAATACATCAGGATTGTTTCTATTAAGATCAACTAAATGCAATTGTTTAAGTACCTTTAAGCTGGTCTAAGCTAAAAATTGATATTCAAACCACAACAACTTCGGGAAAACAAACAAACAACCAGAGTAATGATTTGGTAATCAATCAACTATCATTATGCAAGGGCTGAGTCATTTGCTCTGGCATCTGTAGGACTGGTGTGGACAATTAAGTAATATGTGAAGAACAAAAGGAGAGGTTAAATTCAGTGTAGCTCCCACAAGGAAACATCTCCATCTCTGTATGTTTAGTAGCAGGCACTTGCCAAGAATTATTTTTTTATCATAGTGACCATGTGTAATCCAGTAAGGAGTAGCTGCAGTAGTTAGAGGAGGTGTTAGGCTGTCAGAAATTTGTTTTGTTGTTCTAGTGGGGCTCATTCCTTCTAGAACAGATGTGTTTTGACAAGGGGAAAGAGAAGGAGGGAGTTTGGTTCATGTCCTACCTTAGATGTGAAATAAGGCTCTCTGTACCCAGTGACCTCTCCTTGTGAGGCTGTGCACAGCCCTAGTGAGATATACCAATGTCACCAGTCAGAGAAAGCAAAGACAAGGATTAGATTTCTGAGTTCTTGAGTTACAGACACAGTTCTAGCACTAAACACAAGTTTCTCTTACCTGTCTCTTATTTTGGCCCCTAGAAATAGTGTTTTTAGGGTGGTAAAATAAATTGTTAGTATTATGATCTACTTCCCAAAAATGGAACAACAGAACTCAAGTAGTGGGAGGGAGATCTAGAAAGACACATCTAAAATACCAAGGGCACAGCTATGGTCTCAATTGCTTCAAAATTATAGATTATTTTTGTTGATACAAGTCACTGTTTCTCTTGATCTTAATGCCTGCTGAACAGGAATAAAATTTTCTTAAGACACACGACTACCACTTTGTGCTTTCTTTTAGGATTTATGTATGTTGAAAACATTTTTTTAGCTGCTTCAGAGGATTCTTTTGTACTGAGGGATTTATGTTAATGCAAAAATAGGTGCTGAAGTTTTCTAGCTTTTAGTTCTTAAATGTTTTCAAGGAGGATGGACATGATGTGATTAATTCTAGGGCATTTAAAGAATTGGCTGTGCAGGGAAGTGGTATCTGGGGAAAAGCAAATATAGTACTTCAAGAGGGGATAGGGAAAGGATGAGCTGGTAATTAAAGACCAGTCTGTTTGGCTTAAATCTAGCAAGAAATAATTGGATAGACATCTTATAAGCCCCTGCCAGTTAGCAAGATCTGTTACCAAGTAAACAGATTTCTCAAGGGCAAATTGTGACAAACCCATTTAATTTCTTTGAACAGCAGTGCTACAGGTCAGGTGGTGAGAAGAGAAGCATTAGATATAATACACCTTGATTGGCTCAAGTTTCTTGCACTGTATTCATGTAGTGTTTTCTTGATTCAGATGAGGAATAGAGGTCTAGAGGTGTCTCCTGCCTGGTGGATATAGAACAGGTCGGAAAAATAATTAAATAGTATGTATAATTAGCCAAATGTCAGAACATGGTGATATATCAAGGAGGGCTTGTCCTTATTCTGTGTCTCGTATTATTCAGTATTTTTATTAATGACCTGGACAGTAGAATGCAGAGTATTTTCTGAGTCTGTAAACGCTGGCAGAGTGAGAAGGGACACAGTACACAGGGAAAAAGGTACAGAACTCGAAATTATCTGGGAGACAATACCACTTCAACAGGATGAATTAGCTGCATAAATCCCACACAGAAACATCAGGCTAAATGATACTCCTGTGTAAAGTGATTTAGGATCTTTAGAGAATCACAACTAATAGTTAAGGGTTGTGACTGTCAATGACTGATCTATTCTGGAAGGAGAATTTTCTTTGCAGAATTGAATGAAGAATTTTTCAATTACATTTAAATATCCTCATATACTTCCTGGCTCAGGAGATGACTCGTTTTGATTCACCCAGATTGAATCTTAAAATTGTGCAGTAAATATCATCTGTTTCCTCCTGCTCTCTCTTCTTTCTCAAAACCAGCTCCAAAAAAATTACATGTAGACTCGTCTGGTTAATGTTGTAAGCCAATAAAGGTTAAGTTAAAAAACAGCCTATGAGAGCTGTAATGACTGAAGGGGGAGAATACCAATTTCTTCCTATTTCTGGTTACAAAAATTCTTTCTCTTTAGAAACTGATCAGAAGTCCCTGGATTGCATCAAAAAGCAAGGCTTGTGTGCTTAATTGTAAAATGTCTTTACACCTTTTGCTAGAAGGAAATCTTGGAACTTCATAAATAAATTCTGCATACAGACATGTTCTCCTTTTGGTTGTAATAAAAATCAGGGTACAGGGATTCAAATGTGCATTTGTAAGAAAACAGAATGGCAAAAATGTACAAAGTTAGCCTGGTATATCCTTAGTAAGGCTGCACTGACACATTTATGGTCAGAAGATTTAAATTAGTTTTACCTGCCTTCCAGCTGATAGCCCTCCTACACTTGGAGAAGGAAAGATTTATGACGTAATGTGGATGGGGAAGAACTGATGTGGTTAAAGCTAACCTTTACTCTCCTCTTCAGCCCTCCATCACCTTCAGTTTTGTTTCAGCCAGTTACATCCCCTGTGTCTCACTGCATTGGGCAGACACTTGCACCAGGACAAGTGAGTGAGTGAGACAGGACTGGAAACAAGATGGATGGAAAAGGGGCAGAATTACCTCATGCAGTGGCACTGCTGGCTCAGACTGTCCTGAAGTGTACTTGAAACTTGGCTTTCAATTAAATGCCCAAGCTCTCAACTTCTGGCAGCTTTGGCTCAGGTCCCCAGACTCCCCGCATGCCTTTTTTTGGTCCGCACAGGTTTTTTAGCAGTACCTGTAGCTTGCAGCAATAAAACATGTATTTTTAGGCTTCCTTGGGCTAAAAGGTAAGTTAACTGAAGAACTAAGATGGGTAATATTAAATATTTAGCCAGTACATCTTCATGCTTGCCCTGCTGTAGGTTCTGTGTCCGAGCCCTGCCCGTGCAGCCCCGCACACACCCCAGGTGCTGCTTTGATGTCAGTGGGCCTCTGGCACAGGCTGCTGTTCAGAGCACAGGCTGTAAAACAGACCCTAGGATAGGGCTGGAAGCTTCAATCAACAAAAGGTTCTAATCACTTTTGATTTGACATTGTGACAGGCTCACAACTTCTCTTACTTTTCTTGCAAAAATTATTCCTGAAGATTCAGCTTAGACCAGACACTTGGGATTCTGAAGCATATGCTGATACTTTGTCCTAATATTAGAATGTTGAATTGTTAGTTTCTTTTGGAGTATGGACTGTTATTTTTTGTCCCTAGAATGCTTTGCTAGAGAGCCATAGGTATTGCTTAACAACTCAAGGTTCAGAGTTCATCATAAAAGCAGTTTTAGCCTTGCTAAATTGGTCACTTGGTGTGCAGCATCATACAGCAAAGCTGTGGTGAAGAGCATTCACCTAAATATGAACCCTGGAAAATATATCTACATATGTTTTATGCCTAAATTGTCGGTTTCTTTAGATGTAACTTCCTTCTTAAGCACAGGAGGATAGAAAAACATGTGGTGATGCAACCTGAAGACATAATTCTGTACTGCTCTAGGCACAGCGTACAGCAGATAAAGCCAAATGCAGGCACCATGTTGACTGCATTACAGGTATTCTTTGCTTTGTCCTTTATTGCTGGTCAGCACCTCTTCTGTTCCAGTGGTGATTATCATTCAGATAGTTTTTCATACTTAGACCTGTTTTACATATGCCTAGAGGACATTATTTTGTCCCTTAGAATTTCTTCTTTTTTTTTTTTTTTTTTTTTTTGTTTTTTTTTTGTTTTTTTTTTTTTTTTTGTTGTTTTTTTTTTGTTTGTTTGTTTGTTTGTGTGTTTTTTTTAACAATAGGCTGGAAAATACAAAGGCAGATTTTTAATAAGTGTATGAGCACAAAGAACCTCAGAGTAACAAAGAAGGGAAGTGGATAAAATGGCTTAATGTTAACTTTTTCCCTTTCATGGTCTTCTACCATAAGCAGATTGGACAGCTGGGGAGATTGGTGTCAGGATGGTACACTGTGATTTGAAAGAAATGCATGTTCCAGTGCTTGATGAAACAGTGCCCCTTTCAGCCTTGTATTGTCTGTATGATAATAGCTCTTACCACTCAGAGATTAGTCAGAAAAATTTATCCTGCTTTTCCCCTGTCCCCCAAAGTTGAGGTCAAACTAATTAGGATAAAATGCTCATTCCTTGTTATTTAAATGCTCAGTTTAGCTATCTCATCTTTTGACAAATAGGTATAATTAGTTCTCTTGTATAATTTATTAACTCCCATATTAAGTTGTGTACAGATCAGTGAGGCACCAGTCATGCTAGCAAAATAGGCTTCCAATTAGATGGTGATAGATGGGTTTGTTGTATTTGATAAACAGGCTTTGTCATATTTTCAAATGAACCTGGAAGGAGCTGTTTTTGTTTAAATCCTGTCATATTGTGAGTCCGACTGGTATTGAACTAGATTCTGTTTTGTGCATTGCCATGATAGCTTTGCAACAAAAGGAGATTTCAAGATATTAATAGCATATAAAAAGAGAATTTCCACATTGTCTAAGAAAGGTACAAAAGAGGGTTAGAACAGAAGCAAAAAGTGAAAATTTCATCCTTGTCTTGTACAGTTTGCTGACACAAAAACTTGTGTCTAACTGTGCACTTGAAATTGCCTCAGAAAGTGTTCTCTGGGGCCCGACCATGGCAGCCTGTGGCAGGCTCAGTGCTGAGGCTGCACTCAGGCTCTCTGGGCTCAGGTGGGCACGGGGCTGTTCTCTGACCTGGAGCTGCAGCAGCAGCAGCAGCATTACTGCCACCAGAGCACTGCCCTTTGGGGAAACCCTCCCAGCACATGGCAGGGCTCCCCAAATTCCATGGAGAACAATTCGGGGAACACTCAAAGGATGTCCATAGGGCAGGACATACCCAGGGTATCTCCAGAGAGATGGGTCTGGCTATGGTCAGATATATGTAACAGGAAATGGAGATTAGTCAGAGTGAGTTTGGGACAGAATTAAAAAAAGAAGGGCCCCATATCCTATGCCCTGGCTGTATTTCCTTTGGAGTACTTTTTTCTCTGTACAACTTTACATACGAAATAATAGTGCAGTGTACAGTGATAAAATGGGACTCACTCACATGAATATACACTGTTATTAAATAATTTCCTTAGCATTTTGCATTTATAATTGTCAATATTGTGTATCATCACAGAAACAGAGATTTCTGGTGTTTATATTCTTCACCATCAGCAAATTCCTGTGCTACTGCTCTTTCTTAAATGAGCTATTTCCTTTCAAATTGATGATAACTGATCCATGTACTGCACTCAGCTAAACACTCTGAATCCAGATCTATTCCATCAAAAGAAATGCATTTTGATTTTAGAGAGTTGGCCTAGCGGCTCTCTTCCATCAGTGCTTGTGCAGAGCTTTCTTATTCTTCTCCTTTTTGGACAGGTTTTTTATTTCTCAAGTGGGATCTTTATCTGCTTTGCCAGTCTGAAATGAACGCCCCCAATGCCCTGTCACAAGTATCACAATTTAAAATGGTTACAGAAGATACTAGTTTTAATTTCCAAAGTTGTGGTTTCCTCTGAACTTGTTTTGGTTTGTCTTCCAGGTGTTTTTTTGTTGTTGTTGTTGTTTGTGTTTCTTTGGTTTTGAGGGAGAAGGCACAGTTGTTAGGTCAGACTTTCATACATTATTTTTGATCTATTAAAACCTGCCATGATTTTCAATTTTTTTTTTTTTTTTATTTTGTCCTGCTACTGATGTATTGCACAGGAGTGACTCTGGCTTCCTGAGATAGTTTATCTTTCTGCTATTTCCCTTGGCTCTGTAACTGTCATTTCCCTTCAAGGGTTTTATTTACTTTGGAGGTGTTTATACAGTAGGCAACTTTTCTTTTTGCTTTCATTTGGATCCAGCAGATCAGTTTTCATTGAGCTTACGAGAAGCAGTTTTCCTTTGACCCTAAGGATGAAGGGTTACTATTTCAGCCAGTATTTCTGGTATAGCTTTTTCCCTTAGGATTTTTCTAAAGGAATGAGCTTACAATATGACTGCCAACATTAAATATCCAACATGGAAGTACTGCTTGAAAGTTAAAGACCCTTGGCTTCTGCTTCTCTCTCTCTCCCCTCTCTCTCTCTTCAAAAGGAAAGGTAATAAAAGTTCTGCCTGTTTGACTACCTGCAGAAAGCTAAAATATCTGGGTGATATGAGGTGCAGGAAGCTGGAGAAACTAATGAGCTGGGCGTGGAAGAGACTTGAGGTGATGCCCTTTGAGATGTCTCAGTAAGATTACCAGTGCCTTTTCTCCTGGCTGATGCTTCATAAGAGCATAAAATGCTGCCTGTAGAACCTGCCAAACTTCTTAGAGAGAGTAAATATGTAATAACTAGACCTAAATCTTCCATGTTACATGTTCTAGAAGTAAATAGAGATTTTATAGGACATACCTGAATTTTGAACAGGGAGTCTGTGTGGCACTAAGAAACCAATAGAACTAAGTTGGTTTTGCTCCTATACAGAATCTGTTACAGGCCCAAGGAGAGATTTTTGTCAAATGTCTTTTGAACAGTCTGTCTTGGGAGTTCAGACTTCCTTTTTCCTTCTCCATTCATACTGTTCTTCATTGCCAAATTTGAACATGGATCCCCTGCACCATGGATTCTCCTGAAGGACCTGCCCTCCAGGTGATGTCACTCCTGTGGTCTGCATGCCATCACTTATAGATGAGGAACAGGATTACTTTCCAAGTCTAGCACAGCCCAAACCCGTTTTGGGTTGCAGTTTCTCTCATTTCTCCTTGTAATGTCTCAGAGGCTCTTTCTAGCATATATGCTTTCTAGCATATGCTCTTGGGTTGCCATGGTAACAAATATCTATCTACTTGATTGTTCTGTTGCTGTTTTGACTTCTATTTTCTTATACCTTGCCCATCACCATTGTGTTCACTCCCCATAACAGCATAGAACTGATTTATTCCAGCATCAGACCTTCTCTCACAGCACCTGGAGGCTCAGTTTTATTGTTTATGTCACAGCTTGGGCTGTTGATCACACAGAAAGGGGATTCACTAAGTCCTGTCCTTTATCAACAGGGTTTTGCTTTTTATTAGCAGTTTTCTAATAGAAATTTATTCTCCAAATACTTTTTGTGAAATATTGTGTCTTTTTTTCCCTTAAAGACACCATGGGTTCAGGGCCTTGATCTTACTGGTTGAAAGCTCCTTTGAACCTTTCTTGTGTGGTAGCCCCTAGCTAAAGCTGGGCACAAGAGCACTGCCCAGTGCTGGAGCTCTAAGATGCTGAGATAATACAGACTGCTTAAGTAGCATAAATAACTAACTTGCTACAAATTATGGCATGGGGAGTTCCTACAGCAAGGCATTTGCATAGAGCTATTTGTAAGGATGTAAATATTTTTTGACAGAGCAAAAATATTCAGTATTCTTGTGAATGGATGACAGAACAAATTTGCCAAAACAGACAAATATTTTTCAGTTATGTACATAAACCTGCCCAGCTCTTAGAGAGTTTTCTTTTGGATGACTTTAACACAGTCTATTAATGGTCCTGGAAACTAATTCCAGTCACTTAATTAACTTATTCGATGCAGCTTCTAAAGGTGAAGGTAATTCAGCTAGAATGAAGCTATCAGGAGCATGGCTATCACCTGTTCATAACTTTATTGGGGGTTCTGGATATCCTTAGCCAAATGGATTTAGAAGTTGTGTTGCAGAAGTTAAAAATTTACAATATATACATAAAAAATGATACATTGCATATATATAATCATCAAACAGGGCTGTTAAAGGAAAGAGCAAGTAGCTGAGCCTCTTTGTGACTGTTGGAGTTCCTGCAATAGAAGCACTTGTATGGTGTGTTCTTCCTGCTGCTTGAGGAACAGTTCAGAATATCCTCTCAGAGCTTTGGGTGGTTCTCATTCTAGTGGAGAAATCGTCCTTGTTTTAACATCTTGGTAAGTAGTGTGCACAAAAAAGGAAAGGAGGACCTGTTCTGCTTTTGGGGGACAAAACTAATTAATCCCTTAATTTAGAAGCTTAATTTGGAATAAAAGGAAAAGAGGAGGATGTGAATTTCTCTACTATCAGGTCTGGAATGTTAAGTTCAGAAAAACTTGTTCTTTGTATAGTCAGATATATTTCGCTGTGATTCACAGATAAATACTTTAGAAACTATGCAAGTTCTTGTACTGTAATGTTGGTGACAATGTATATATAAGGATGAATTACAAATGCAAAGAAGACATCCAACCTTCAGTCTCCATTTTGAATGTGAAAACATCCTTTACCTGCTCCTAGCAGGAACTGCAGTATCTTTCAGAGATGATTGACTTATGCTTGACTTTTTTGTGGGTATTAATACAAACTCTTTGGTGTTTTATGTATCAGTGATCTTGGGAAATAAAATATTCAAGCATTGAAGTAAGATTTTAGGAAAATGTGAATATCTCTTAAATAGGGTGCCAACTACAGCAGTGTGTCTCCATAGCTTTTTTTCCCTTTTTTATTACTGCTGGTATTTATTTGGGTTGCTTCCCTATTTATTTATTTATTAATTTAGGTGTGTCTTCTTTTTCACTGCTCCAGGCCAGCCTGACATGCTCTGAATCATTAACCCTGTCCTCGAGGGAACTTAGCCTTATGGCAGCATCTTTGATATTAGATTGGATCCCTTCCGGCCAAAATTTAATTGACTGGATTTCTAGGGAGAGAGCAGGTTCCCTTAGTGTCTCACTGCTCCAGCATCATTGTCTCAGCAGCTGATTTAGAAGCCAAGTTGGAGCTGTTATGATAGTGGAGGGAGAGCAGGCAGTGAATCAGAGGGTACAGGCTGTGCTTTGAAGCATAAGCTGATATGTTTCTTGATTTGGGGATGTATTTGCTCTAAGTGTACTGGCACTCTATAAGTATTCAAACCAATAAACACAGCATGAGATGGATGAATACAATTTTATAGCACTTGATTATAGATTACAGGGAAACCTGGAATTCCCTCTGTGGTTATTCAGGGAGACAATCACTGTAACAATAACGTAATAAGGTGATGTATCTTACCTGGAGCTTGATTTATATAACTGGGGTTGTGATTGTTGGCAGGTTCAACCTCTAGGATGAGTTGGAGAAGCAACAGAGGCTATTGATGTGTTTTTTGTATTGGTCATGGCTGTAGAATTGCTTCTTACACAAGTGCCCCCTGTGAAGTCAATATATCTGTTGATAGCTACTTGCTTATTCAGGCACTGCATTGTCAATGAGTTCTCCCAGGATCATCAAAGTTGTTTTTGAAAAAAATACAGAGCAGTGATGAGGAGAGCAGTGGTTGTGGTTATCAACTTCCATGAATACTTGATGTGGTACCTTTAGTTGGTAGTAACCAAACCCAAGTGCTTCCTCTTCTGTAAATGCTCCAGGATAAAGCAAGACTTGGAGAAAAACCCAAGAGGCAGAAAGTTCACTGTCAGCTTAGTTATGTCAGGTGTAAAAAGAGAGTGAACCCTAGATGTTGCCTTTGTATTTCAGGCTGTTTTCCTATCTACCTGTGTTGAGCTGTGTCACAGCCATAGCTTGGGGAGCCTCTGGGTATCTGACAAATTCAGGATTAGTTTTGTAGGTATTCAGTATTTTAACTGTGTGTATAATGAAAAGGACAAGACTGGTTTTGTAGCAGTATGGAGGCAGTCCTGGAAGGGCTGATAGAAATGGCATATTGTCTGCACTGCCTTTTTGGAAGAAGCTGTAATTTTTTTGAGATATAAATGTTTCTAGCAGTGTTTTTAAACTTAAAGAGAATATTAAGAAGGACAGCATAACCCAGAAAACCCTTTTCCCTGTGTTTAGATGGATTAGACTCCTTCCTTTGCTATCTAAATCTGGGATAGTTCTGCTGTTATCTAAGAGCAGTTTTCATTAGAGGAAAAAATGTACATCCAAGTAAAATGTGAAGTTGAAAGTCAGAGTTGAGCTAGAGATGCTTGCGTCACTTGATCTCTATCTGAATGCTACTGGTGTGATTATCACAGTGCACTGGCTCCGTGGGGAGGGAGGATGTGCAGGCAGGAATTTGTTGGGGGAAAAAGTGAAAAATTTCACAGCAGTTGCTGTGGGTTTTTACTAAATTTTGCTGAATGGTGCAAATGGAATACTACAAACCTTTTTTGGTACTTTGCTTTCAGGGAAAGGAGAATGCATTAAGAGAATACGTGGGGATAAAAATGAGGCAGTAATCTGCAAATTTCCCTGTCTAACAGTTGAGTTGTGGGAGAGCATAGAAATACAAAACTGTGTTTCTTGTTACTCCCTGTGCCACAGATCTTGGGAAAGGTGAAAGAAGAATCCCAATCCCACAGTCTCTAATTTCTTTTCGTGTTCTGTCACTGGGATGAGTGGCACACAGTGAGGAAACTGGAGCAGCCTGGGAGCCTTTGTTCTGCAAAGATAAATTCAAGTTAATGAAAGAGCAAACAATAGTAATCAGAGCAACTGTGGGGGATTCAAAGAACAGCAAAAATGCATGAAAGCCCAGTAAAAAAACCCAAGCCAACAAAACAATCGCCCCCCAACACCAACAGAAAATCCCCCTCGTACCTAAAGAAGAGTCCCTCTGCTTGGCAGTGCTGCTCTGTCCCAGGCTCTCGCTGTCTGCTGCTTCTGCCTCCCTCTACCTTTTCTCTTTGTTTCTCCTTCTTTATCCATTTCTCACTGACTGACTGCAGTCCTGCTCTTTGCAGTCCTTGTTCTGCCTACATGTGCCTTGTCCTGGGAAAGGAAAATGGGCAAGGTGTCATTAGGCAGGAAAGACTTCAGACCTTGCTGCAGGGGCACTTGCTAGCACTGCAGTACAAATAACATTCTCTCCAGCTTGCAGGTGAGAGGGGTAAAACTGCTATCTTATTTACTGAGCCCTTCAGAGAAGTCTCGTGGGAAAAATGAAGTTCTTCAGCTAGCAAAGGTCTTGAATGTTTTCTGAAAAGCCTTCAGATATTTTTCCCAAATAACTCCCATGTCAAGACTTAACTGCTGTGCTGCTTCCCTCCTGGATAACATAACCATATACAGTTTTTCCAAGCTATCACCGTGAGCTCTGCACCCCCAAATCTCCTGAAAGCTTCTAAATTAGTGGTTTCATCTCTGTCATAACTTGTGTCAGAGCCCCATCATTTTACACTAACTCCCATTTTTTTGCTTCCTTTCTTTAACCACAGCAGCTGTGAGATTTGCAGAAAGAAAGGGTGTCACATACTACATCAGCTAAGTGAGGTATTGAATATTTTATGAGTTTAGGTCTTCAGTGTTCATTTCTCTTGCTTTTTTATTTTCATTTAGGAAAACAAACGGTGTCATTCACGTTGCCTAATGTTTTACAGCAGCAACATCTGTTATTTTTTCTCTTTTCTCTTTCTGAGGATATAGACATATCACATGTGGCACTTAAAGCTGCATTTAACATAAATTATAACTGATACACAATTTGTATTTCTCTGTCTGACTTTTTAAATAATTCTTAGAGATTAATCCATGTTCACAAGGATTTTGTTTCCTCAGTAGAGCTTTCTTTTTTGCTCCCTATGCTTATGTTTTGCCTCTGATATGAGGTAAAATTAGCAGCATTTGAATCAAACAAGGAATGTGCCACATTCAAAATTGGGCAGTATAAGCTTGTTTACCCTTTCCCATTCTTTACTACTAGGACTTTTAACCAGGCTCTCATAACTTACCATCTGGATTACTGCAGCATCCTTACAAGCTGCAAACAAAGCTATATCCCCCTCTTCCAATGTATATGAAAATGCTACATCTCTGAACATTCTGCCTATGATGCCTTCCCCTAAATGAGCCCTCTCTTTATGCTTCATTAGATTCTCATTTTGTTTCATCCTGTTTGCATCTTCTGCTACTCAGTGCCTTTTCTTATATAATCTTTTATTGCATTGTTCACATTCTTTCTACTTTATTAATGGTCATAACCCTTTTCTTCAATTTTCTTTTCTTTTCTGCCAGTTAACTGTATCTTTCCGCCATATAACTCTATTTGGAGGTTTTCTGTGCAGAATCTCAGTGTTACTTATTCAGAATCCATATTTTTAGAACAAGTTCTTCAAGGAAATTCTTCTGTAGTGTTGGTTTCAACCAAGCTAACTCAATAGTGCAAAACATTTAACTTCCCTGGATAATAATTTAATCTTATGCATTCCCAAGAATCTTCCCCTTTGATCTTCTGAAATTGTCTTTTGTTGGTTGACACTCTGGATCAGTCCTGTCATCCTGTTGGGGTTCTGAGCTTGCTGCAGGCTTGAGCTCTGTGTTCACGTGGAGTCAAACTGACACTAATGGCCTTAGTCATAGTTTGCAGGTGTGTGTCTTCATAATATGAATTATGCATCTTTGCATTATGCTCTTCAGCACTGAAATGATACTAGAATTTAAACTAACAGAGAATTCTTATGTTTTAGTAAAAATGAAGTTAAACTCATGAGATGGTAATACTTCAGGATCTGAAAAGCTTTAATGTAGAAATGTTGTTTGTAATTATCTGTTTCCAGGAATCCGATTCTAGATTTTGTAGTATCTTGTTGAAATACACAGTTGAAGTTTTTGATAAGGTATGAATGAAACCAAAATTTTCTGTGACACTGAAAAATAACATCAGATATGGTTTATTTTTTGCAAAATGGATAGTCTGATTTTGTAACCTCTTGAAGAGAGTGCCCATGAAATTTTCATTGCTGCTGTCCAGCATTGACCTCAGCTAACACTCATCAGTGAATTTTGCAGCTCCACAGTGCTGTTCTGCTGCTGCCAGTGCTGTTGAGTTGGAATTCATTGTGCTATGGTGTGAGCAGGAGAGTTTCCGGCTTATGACATCTTTAAATTCAATTAGTGCTCCTTATGCCATGGCAGGCCATTGCAATATCTGAAGAGAAGAAAAAGAAATAAATTCCTGCAGCCCTCTCTTGTTTGTACTTCTTGCTATTTTCCTAGAGCCCTGCTCTGAATTTAAATTTGTATTCCTTGCAAGTGTCACAAAAGAGCAGATGTTAAAAGCAGGACTGTTGTGGTTTAACCCCAGCTGGTAACTAAGCCCCACACAGCTCCTTCCCCCTCCCAGCATGAAACAATTGCTCCCCAGCAACCAAACGATGCCCAGACAGTCCCAGGGCAGCAGCTCCTGGACAACCTTGCCCCAGTTTATTGCTGAGCATGATGCCATGGTCTGGAATATCCCTTTGGCCATTTGGGATCAGCTGTCCCAGCTGTGTCCCCTCCCAGCTCCATGTGCATCCCCATCCTCCTCGCTGCTGGGGTAGGGAGAGGAGCAGGCAAGTCCCTGACTCTGTACAAGCTCTGCTCAGCAATAATTAAAATTACCCAGTGTTATCAGCACTGTTCCCAGCCCAAATCTAAAACACAGCTCATACCAGCTACTGGGAAGAAAATTAACTCCCCCCAGCCCTAAACAGCACAATTACGAAGAAATAAACATTTATTTAGATGGTCTTTTGTGAAGTTGCATAATTTAGTTAAAAAACATTCTAACAATAACTAAAGCATGCTGCTGGCTGACAATTTACTTCATCCTGTTGAGATGCAAGGAGTTGTTGCATGCTGAGTGAATATTGATCTGGCCTATACAGATAAATGAAATTCCACTTACAATTCTTTGGTTGCTCACTTGTCACCAATTAAAACTGAAGAGCATGGTCATGCACCAAAAACATTAATTAGCTCTCTTCAGTTGCTGGTTATCTGCTGACCCAAGAGGCTGTGACCTGCCTTGTTGGATCCAGCTGTGTCTGGCCTTCACTCTGCAAGAGCTCCTCTCTGGCTCATGTCATTTCCTTTCCATTACCTTTTGTGATGATGAGAGTAGTAGAGTGCAGACAGGTGGGGGAAAAAATAATTATTTCTTCCTTCCTTCCCCTGCTTCCTTTCAGTTTTATCTGGTTGTTAGTCATTATCTTTTTGGAGTATTCTAGTCACTCTTTCTCACTACTGCCTGTGGAGTTGGTGGTCATAATTTAAAAGCTGTGTCTTTACTGGATGTGCAACCATGTAACAAGACATGAACTGATGAAAAAAACCACATGTACTAGAGTAAAAAATGAACTTCTAAGTAAACTGTTTCTTCTCTGGATCATGAGGTTTCAGAAAGTCACAGGACCCCTATCAGGGATACGACTGATTGCCAGAAAATGGGCCATTATTATAGGAAGAGGAGAAAACAAATGACAGAATGAAAGCTAGGGAGTAAGAGAAAAAGGAGCACTGAGTTTGCTGGGAGGGGAGTCTGGTCAGCAGACCAGCTCGGGCATCCTCTCCTTTGCTGCTGCTCCTGCCCCTGGCTGCAGCAGAGCTGTCACAGCCTGCAAGGAGCTTGGCTGGTCAGTCGAGCACTAAGAAGCAATAATGGCTCTCCTAATAGGAGCCAGGTCTCTGACTTCTGACCCTTCCTCACCATCAGGGGGTCTAAAAATGCCTTCAGAGAAAGGGCAGAAAATAAATAAGATGATGAGGCTGTATTTTGAGCAGTTTCATTTGTAGATCCTGAGCGATCTTGCTGACATGCAGTTAGTTATACAGGAGATTGTGATCTAGGCCTTGATCTGAAAATGACATTTCAGTTTTTTGGCATCTCTAAAAATACTGGTATTTCTAGTAGTAGGAGACCATGAAAATACTGATTCAGCAATGGGTTGCTTTGTAAAGCACTGATGGCTGGTCTCTCAATGGAAGCTTGTTGCTTCAGATTCTATAGTACATTGCTATCAAGGAAGGAGTAAGGCCATTGGAAACCAAACTTTTGTAGGTGAGGAACATTGCTTAAGGAATCAGCTAAGTTGCGGCTTTCTGACTGTACATCCCATTGTCACATAACTTGGAAAAAAGAGTAATTCTGTTGAGAAAACCAGACGACTTGCCCAGTAGTTTAAGCTACTCTAAAGCAGGGGAGAGGTCTCCAGATCCCTCTTCCTTAGGGGATCTTTTAAATACGCTCACTGCGTGGTAAAATATGATAAAATCCACAGAAGCTGGAGAGATTAAAATGACAAAATACCACTGGACAGAGCAAACTTGCTTGTCACTGTCAAATTCACATGAACCTGAGACAGAGAACAGAGCAGAAGCACTTGCTAGTATTTACAGTATGTGGGCAATGTAGTTATTTTTCATTATGAGAGCAGTAAAGAGAAGAAAACAAACCTAGAGGAAAAAATGTACTTTATTAAAAGTGTTTTCTTCAGAAAGAGCTTATTCAACCACCCGTGCCATGCTCCAGCAAACACTGAAGTAGATCAATGCAGTAGAGGAAGAGCATTTTGGGAGCCAGCCTGCCTTGGTGTCTGAGTGTGCCAGAGTAACAGAGGCGAGCCCAGCACAGCTCTGAAACAGGCAAGCTTGTTTCTCTTGTGCTGGTAGTCAAAGAAATGAAGGAATCACTCTGTTGTGATGTTGTCATGCTGCTGTAACAAAAATTAGAATAGACTGTTAATGTTTATCACGTCCTTTTTTATGTCATAGACTTCACTGCATTGGCTGTTCCAACAGGAACATATCCTAAGCAAGTTTCTCCCCTGCTCTCTCCACAACCTTCTGTCCATTCTGCTCCCATCCTGTCCTCTAGTTCATGTCTGTTTCAACACCAAAAGAAAAATAAAAAAACAAACAACAACAAAAAAAAAACAAAAACCAAAAACAAAAACAAAAAACCCCAACTACTACTTTTTGTTGGGTTTTTAAATTTAAATTTATTTGCGTGCTTAGAAGGCACACAGAAGGATTGCAAGCCTTCTTTTAATTCAAAGGAACCAAGAGGGGCCTTTATCTGTTGATTCATTTGCATAATAGACAAAGTTAGAAGGCCACAGTCTTTGTTCTCAACTGGTTTAGTCCTGTCTTCTCTGCAGCTGGCAATTTCAGAGAAGGGAGAGTGTTCAGGATCATGGCAGTACAATTTTTTGCTAGGGAATTCACTTCAAAACTCCCTGACGAGGAAAATTTAGACCAAGTCTAACACCAACTAATGCCATTGTGCTGTAGCCTTATCAGCAGAGCAGTTGTGTGAGTCTGTTATTTGAAGGTTGGTATTAACAAGACTCTGCAGGTTGTTCATCCAAACATGAGCATTGAAAATATCTATAGTGTGAGGGAGGGGAAGAGAGACAGGAGAGTGAGATTCAGCTCCTGTTCCTATGGTAATAGCTAATCCTCTTGGTATGTGGACAACATGATTGCTCCCAAATCAGTAATTTAAAGCTTGATGAGCCGTCAATGAAACTGCCTTGCAAACAGCACACAAATCAGAAGCCAAGCCAATGATTCTAATGATCACTTCTTTCCCTCCTAAAACTTTCATGTGTTTTAGGGACAAGACACTGCTGCTGCTGCATCACTCTACTACTGCCACTGCAGTTGCATAGAAGGAACTTACTACTTTTGATTTATCCCCCATTTTAACTCAAAACCAAAAATATAATTCTGTTTCCTCCAAACCAAGAGTAATGTTACAACTTCAGTGAGAGAAGTGGTATCAGATGAATTTAAGGGAAATCATCTGGATGGTACCTAAAGCTGAAAAACTTACAGTATTTTACCAGTAATCCAGTACTGGTAGTGGGCAGGCTACCCGTGTAGGGGAAGTCAGAAAGCTCCACCAATGTTTCTTGCAGGTCTGTATATCAACAAACTTGCACTTCTTCAGCCCAAACCTCTTAATGTTCTCATGAACAGCATATTCCAATTTGGGTTTTGATTTTTAATCTAAGAATATACTGACCACAACAGGCCTTTCAGTTGGAGAACCTGGAAAAAGAAATTTCTAGGAAGCTGAAGAAAACTGAGATCCCAAAGGCTGTTTTCTGTTGATGGGGCTGCTTTCTGGATGCACCCATACAGCTGAGGGGAAGCTCTTGATACCTTTTCTTGGTCCTAGACTTATGAGACAGACATAGTTAAGGGATAGAAGGATTTTTACCTCGATATTTAATAAGGACCCTTATACCCAGTGTTCTGATTATGCAATTTACAGACCTTGCAAAATAGCATATCTGACAAAGATTGCCCAAAGAGAAGCTTAAATGACTGACATCTCCCTAGTCTAAAGGCCCACCCGCACATGGGGCTTAATCCTGGTTTACAAAACATTCTGGAGAGAAACTTGGTTTCTCAAGACACTGTAAGGCTTTCCAGCTGTGAGGCCTTCAGAATGTTTGGTTGTCTTGCCTAGCAGAACACCAGGACTATGCTAAACTATCAGGCTTAAAGAATTACAAGTATGTATGCTAAGAATACTGAGAATACAAAAAAAGGTATGTAAAAAGAAAAGGGAAAAAATCATCATGGCATCACTCTAGTCTTGTACCACCTCGGCCTCTGTAGCACTTGGGATTGGAAACTCTGCACTCTCTTTTTCTTAAGAGAACTTTGGACACTGGAGTTTCAGTTAAAATTTTACACAAAAAGGCAGGAAGAAAAGCTCTTCAGAAAAAAACCCTGCATTTTCCCCAAGATGCCAAGGAAGTGGGTTCAGAAATATACCATGAAATTGAAATTTCTCAAAGTGCCTCTTAAATCTTTGCTGCAATTACTGTAATTCACAATAATAGATTCAGTACTATTTTTAAAAGCTTTTGAAAGTTGCAAGTAGCATCCATAAATTGTGGGTTGTGGGCAAGCTACGAAACCATAGGTTCCCAGGGTTTTTATTTAAATGAGAATGAGAGAGAAAGATGTAATAAAAGTAGTTATGAAAAAACATGAAAGTTTGCATTGTGATGAACAGCAACTAAAAAATGGCAGGGAATACTTCAGCCTTTGTAAAAGTTGTCTTCAGGTTGGGCATCATCGTGCAGGAATGGGAAACTCTTTTATTCTAATAGTTGCTTTTTCTGAGCTGGTTAAAATGGCAGCTCACTGGGCAAGGAACTGTAAGAGTTTGAGAGAATATGAATACACATCTACAACAGCCAGAGGAACCTGTTCAGGCTGCTCTCTACTGGTACAGACTTTAGTATTCAGGTAAGGCAGATTGTGGGGATGGGAAGAAGGTCAGAGTGGAATATTGGCAACAAGAGAGGGAATGGAGGAAAATGGCCACCAAAAGAGAGTATTAACACTGGTGATATTCACAAAGGGCCCAACAATTGTAAAATGGTAAATAACAGCAGGAACTACTGATATGAGAGCTATTTTTTCGCTTGAAAAATAGCGTATGAAAAAGCAATATGTTTTTAATATGCTTAAATGAAAATTAGTTTTATCTCTATGGCAGAGAAGTGCTCCAGGAAGGATTCAAACTCAAAGTTGAAGGATTTGCCTGAATGTTAGTCTCATCAGCCTGTCTCTGGAAGCATAAGAAATTATTAGTGTTTCGACAAGGAACACAGTACTAGTAGTAAAGACTATTTGATGAGAATACTGTGGCTATTAAAAAATATACAATTTAGGAATGGTACTGAATTGTTGGAGGTAGTCCACAGAACAAGCACAAATACATATTATACTGAGGGATCCAGGGATTGCAGTCCACTGTCTTTATCAAAGAGAACTGGAGAGGAATTTAATCAGTGTGTACATAAGTGCTGAGAAAACAAAATGCTCATCTATATGACTGTTGTCTGATGAACCAACTGTCTGAAAAAGCAGCAAATTATACATATTGGAGTCAGTGACAGATGTGTGAGGATGGTTTATGTGAGCTATCTGATTGCAACATCTTATCAAGACAAACCCCATCACAATGCATCACTCCAAGCTGAGAAGAAATCATAGTTGTGTACAGTACTCTGGTACTGTCCACAATTTTACTTCAAACTGTCCTGTGCCATGTGACTATTTATTAGTGGGTGCAGGAGGATGTACGAGTCAGTGTGTGGCCTGCCAAGATGTATTTGAAGGACCTGTGCAGTCTACAGTGAGGACAACCTACAGAACAAAAAACACAGAAATCCTGTCCTGACAGCAGGATTCTGTAAGCAGCATCTCTCTATCCACCTGGGCTGATGCATTGTGTCAGGGTTTGTCTTGATGTGATGTTGCAGTCACACAGCAAGGTATGAAAGAGATGTCACATAACTCAGTTGTTAATGAAGCAGCTCCTCATTGACTGCAACAACTCATCACGTGTCTTCTCTGACATGGCATGAAAGAGGGGGCTTCATTTGAGAAAGAAGTTTCAATGAGAAATGAAAAAGAAAGAAGCTGTTGAGTAAAATGCATATTCCTCAGTGTTGCTTGTTTTGCTGCACCAGTGTATTGCAGTATGCAGACTCATTGAAAACAGAGCCCCCACCTCCTCAAATGTTTTGGAAGGTGGGTGATTGCTCCCAGGCTTGTAGGTGAATGAATTTCTCATCAGTGGTTTGGCATCCCAGGCACTGATGTAGATCTTTTGACAACAAAATCAATTGCATTGCTAAGTTTCACAATTTGATTACTTTATAAAAAGTCTCTAGAGCAGCTCTCTGTGTGATTATATAGATGTCTGAACTGCAGGCTTAGTCCCACATGCTTCACAGGTCTAAACAATTTGTAGTAATTACTCTGATTAGACATATACTGAAACGCTGCTGCAATAATGAACGAGGTGATGTGCAAATTATAGACAAGAATATGCAAGAAATCCTTAAAGATAAATATAATAAGGCTAAATCAGCTCTGGAATTACTGCATGAAGCTCCCTGAGGTTTATGTTATGTTTTTGAGTCCAAATCCCTTGTCAGCTTGGATGTCTTTGCAACAAGAGTAGTTTTGCAGATGAGATCTTCCATTTCTCTCATTTCTGATCTATTTTGAGTGATAAAGTGTTAAAAATAGTGTACATACATAAGAAATGGTAAACTGGGTTACTGTTAGTGATGAGCCTATTAGAGCAAAAAAGCTGTAGACATTTAAACTCACTAAAAAGAAAATATTGACTGTATCACAGGCAAATCATCCAGCCATCTGGATCTGTTAGACTGTTTAATATCATGCTCAATATTAAAGTATAGTTAAAATATCAGCAATTAGCAAAATTAACTTCAGAGCTTTGTGTTAGCAGGAACATATTTTTGGCCTGTAGAGCAGACCCTGTGTAAAACCATCACTTATTATTAATAACTGTAAAACCATCACTTATTATTAATAACGAGGGTTTTGAATGTCATTTTTGGAGATACTCAAAACTCACCTGAATAAGATCCTAAGCAACCTGAAGTAATTGGTCCTGTTTTGAGCAGGGGAGCAGGTTAGAGAACTCCAAACTTCCCTTCCAAACTAAACTTATCATTCTAGGGTTAACCAATAAGATTTTTTTGTGTGAGGAGATGAATGAAAAACACTTGCCTGCAAAAAAATCAGTTTACTTTAAATAAGTGGAAAAAGACAAATATAGATGAATTAGTAGTTTGAATATAGTGTGTTTGGGGTTTTTTTACTTCTTTCTTAGAACCACTATATAATTGGTTCTCTCACTTGAGATGTACAGATCTCCATTTAATGAAAAGAATTCACAAACTGATTTTAAATAGTGTTTAACTCTTGTATAGAAAAGTGTCAGCAGAAATGGCAGGAATTAGGGTGAGGATAATATTTCTTTTGAAGGCCAGCTTTGTTTGAGAAATGGGGTTTAATGACTACTTTTTGTCCAATTCTATTTATTTCCAAGCAAAGATATGAAATTCACAATACCAGAAAATGTGAGCCTTGAAAGTAGGATGCGAAGTTAGACTATGCAGTGTGGGCTTTCCACTGAATTGAGGGTGGAACAGATTTTCAGAAACCAGTGGGGGAGCATTAGTTCTTATTTTAGGTGACAACAGTGTTGGATAATTAAGGTCCTATTTTCTCAGCACTGTGGGAGACTGTGGATATTACAATGCCTGCACATTTTCTGTCTCCTTTGCTTGAAGGTTGCACTCAACCTTTATTTTATGTGTAAGAGAATGAGCCTAGTTTGAATTTATGACAAGTTCTTTCTCCATTATAGTCTGGCATAAGGCATAATTTTTTGCCTTCTCTGTGTAAAATTCTGTGTATAGGTTCTATTTTACTTTTTCTTTGCGCTGCTTTGTAAGAAAGAGAGCGACCAATGTTCTTTGTATAGGGGAAAGTTCAAATACTTTTCATTTTGAAAGGTGACATCAGTGGCAGTGCCAAGTGATTTGGGAGTGAATTGGAGTGACACAGATTGACTGTCACAGCAGAGATTTGTGAACTGTTTCTTAAAATTATTTTTTGGTGATTTTCCTGGAATGTGGGATGCATTAATTTCATTTTTTATTAATTTTATTTTTATTTATTTTTTAATTTTAGGCCACAGTTCAGGTGGGACCAAACACCTCCTGTGCTGATAAAGAATGTGCCTGTTATTCATTGTTAGATAATGACAACTGTGTTTTCACTGGGTATCTTTAGGTGCATATGCCTCCCTTAAGAATGAGCTAAACTCTGTTTAGCCCTGGAGCGTGGTCTGCATGGAAGCTCAGTAGCTGTACTACAGACATGGCACTCCAGTCCTTCTGAATATAATTTTACAGTAGCCCTTTACCATGTGGCACATTGGTTTGGGTACTGAGATGTATTAAAACTAGTTTTGGTGACAACAAATAAAATTACTATTCAAGTGGTAACATCAACATGGTCAGGATGGATCCAGGAAGGGATCCATTGGGTCTGGAGTAGCATCCTGTAACAGTGCATCATTGTGCAAAAGCCAAGGAGAGAAATATGGAAAAGGAGTCTGATCCGGTTAAAAAAATGGCAAAAAGATGCATAAAAATGTTTAGATCTATCCAGGTTAGCATTTTCCAGTGTTTTTTCATCCTGGTGGTGCTTTTTCAGATAGCTCAACTCCTAAAATATCAGTCCCAGCTCTATATGACTTGTAATTTGACAGCTTCAGGCTGTATAGTGGCAGAAATGGGAACATCGAGACAGTAGATGCCAAAATGGAGGAGTACAAAGCAAACACAATTTCTTGATTTCCTTTCTTCCAGTTAGGATGTCTGTTCACTTTTCTTCCATTTCATCACAGTTGTGTCAGGCAAGGAAGGAGTTAAGGAGCTTGGCAGGGTATGGAATGGACTGGGCCCTGCACCATTATGTGCCTGTAAAGCATGTTGTACATCCACTAACAAGCCTGCCATTCATTTTTTCAATAAATACTGCACAGAGGTATTAGGGTCTGTGAACTGACAATTGATTTGCTGCCTGGAAAATTATTCTTTATTGATTTATATTACACAGCAGCAACCACAGATCTATAGCAGCCTTAATCAGAGAGAAAATGCTAAAGTTAGTGTCATTCTTACTTAGTCAGGCAATTACAAGTAGGAGAATTGGTTTAGTACCTCTAGGTGACATCTACATATTATTCAATTATGAATCTCAGTAATCCATGAATTACAATACATAAAAGAGTGTGAGATCTGGCTAATTAATTTTTTGTAATAGGAACAGTGCCCTTTGTGCAAGAAGGTGTTTTAAATGTCAACCTAGCATTTAAAGTGAAATTTGGCACCAGAAACTAAGTATGATTTTTAATGAAGATTCTTGAGATCTTTACTGTGCCTGGAATTTTTCTCATATTTTGTGTGAACTGGACAAAATGAATCTGAGATATTTACAGAGTTTGTATATGTGACATTTTTTTAAATTAGTAGATATCCCTTTATTTTTATTTTTTTTTTTTTTTATTCTGAGCTCAAAATGGGTTGTGTGCCATCCATAGACACAGGAACTGTGATTCTGGGCTGGGCTGGACATTGTCGAACTGTCTTGACAACAGACTGAAATCAAACAGCAGAGGTTCAGAGCTCATTCCGGACTGCATTTTCCAGCCTTACCTTCCTTTAACTCTGCAGTCTGTCTCAGGTCCAGCTGTGTATAAATGGCTGTCATTGCAAACCCTTCAGCTCTGTGGATTGGAAATTGGGGTGCTGGACAGACCAGTGCCAAAAGGATTTGCAGAGGATGGGGCTGGTACTGAGGACCTGGAACCTAAGAGCTGGATGGCAAAGCCATGATGGGGTTGGGATCTCTGGCATTTGACTGCAAAGCTTTGGGAACACACCTGAGATGTGGTGTTTAGCCCTTTCATTTTTCTCAGGAATGTGTGTTAAAGTAAATGTACCTCACTCTATTGGTAAAATAGAGATGGATCTCTGTGGGGTTTGAGATGGGTTATTCCAAGAGTATTTTCCTTCTCAGAGAAGAAAATGTGGGGATTAGAAAGGGAGAACAGACTGTGCTGTATTAAGTATGGCTAGGCTTTAAAGCTATTTCTCCTGCAAGAGTAGAATGGAATGTCCCCTTAATGAAATTTTTATTTATTTAGTAGCTAAAGGACATTTTTCTGCTTTGCAGGCAGTGGTATCTGGTATGGCCCAAAACTTTCTGTGCGCCTTCTGTGGACATGGCATCTTAATAGTTTAGAAAAAAGTAAAATACTGGCTTAAGGGAGAGAATTTGCTGTCTCTGTGGCTCATTATAGTGAGGTATTTTTCCAGGCAGTGTGAAAGTGGAGCTTCTTCTGGATCTATTTCCATTAGGTATTTAACAGTTATAAGTTTGTCTGCTTTGTCACTGGCTAACATAATTGTGAGTCTTGAAAAAATTCTAGAGCCCAGTTATTTCATCCTGCTGGTCACTGTTAAGTCCCTGACCCAGAAAGGAGAAATGGTTAAATATGAGCCAGGTGTGTGCTGTATGAGGCTTTGTCAGTAGCCAGGCAGGAGAAGCACAAGGAAGTTGAGAGCCCAAGTGCTTGCACAACCTGTGCTGCTCTGCTGTGCTGCAGCTTTGGCTGCAAAACACACACTGCTGCTCCTTGGCAGTTCTGAGAGATGGCTAACTGTCAATATCTGCGTCCAGACCTCCTCTTACAACATAACATGCCACCAATGGTTTTTTTTTCATTCTATTACTTTCTGCCAACAAAGATACTGGCTTGTTAAAACCAAGCATTTTGAAAGGGGAGTGGCGATTGTTGCTGTAGACAAGCAGGTTAATGAAGATGTTACTAAAATGCCTTTTCATTGATGAAAACTTGGAAGTCAATTGCAAAAGCCATTCCCTATCCCAGTGTCTTTTTGTTATGTTTGATAAGCATTAGTTCTCGCTGAGAGCAAAGAGAAAAATTTATTTCAGGCATTGCTTTCCTGTGTTTGGAAAAGGCAAAACCAGGAGGGCACTTAGACCTGTGGGTCTGATTGCTGTGTCCAGGGCATGGGTGGCTCTCTGCAGCAGGCCCTTGGTTGGCAGCCTACTAAAAACCATTGGTTAATAAAGAAATACCCAAATACCTTTGGAAAGTTCTTAGCCTTCAGGAATTTGTTTCAAAATGCCACTTTTGAAATATTTACTCAGCGTGTTCATTATCTCTTTTCCTGTATTTTTGTGAAGTTCAGGGAGCTCTTAAGCATTCTACTGGAGTACAGTGTAGGAAAAAATCCTACTTCTAGCTGAAAAAGCTGTGAGTCATGTTCTTTCCACCCCTGGCAGCATCTCTTTGCATGGAAGTGTTGTGAAAAACAGCAGCTGCTGAATAGCCATTTATAGTTAATCTCTATTGCAAGAGATGCAGGTGATTTCAAAGTCAAGGCAAGGACAGAAATAGCACACACTTGGCTCTGATTTATGGCAGGGGTGTAATAGAAGAGCTCTAAGGAAATGCAAGAAAGCTGTTTTTTTTCTAGAGCACTGAGAAGTCACTGAAGTAGTGAATGCTCATCTCTGTTGGACTTCAGGGGATGAATGTAGGTGCCCCTGGTCCAGCTGTAGTTCATGGTACCAGAACCTGGCAGGTCAGCAGTGCTGTGCTGTCACAAGTACAGCAGCACCAGCTCCCTTTCTCAGTGCCCTCCTTCCTAACCTAGCCTGCCATCCCACCAGCCAGGTGAAATCCCAATCCTACTGCTGTTCTTTTAGGAGGGGCAGATAGAGGTTTCACCCCAATGTCCCTGAGCCATTTGTTGTGGTGTGGAGCCCCTGGGCAGTGACAGGATGTTTCCCTGTGCTGCTCTCCTTGGCTCGAGGCAGCTCTGAGGGAACAGGTAACTATGCTTCTCCTTCCTAGGCAGTAAAATCATAAAAACATAAGCAAACCCAACTCTGGCAAGTGTGGCACATATGCAAAAAAGTCATTAATATGCTTCCATTTTTGACGCAGTTTTTTTTTAAGTGACTTGTAAAAAAATGACAGTTCAGAATGATTAATTACTGTACGACCAGAGGGAAGTCCCAGCAGATGACCTTTTTTGGCAAAAATCAGGAGAGGTTTAAAATAAGCCATTTATGCCTCTGGACTGGAACTTCTGGGTTGCTTGTGGGTTTTGTTTGTGTTTTTGGGTTTTGCTTGTTTTGTTTTGGGGTTTTTTGTGGTTTGGTTTTTCTGTGGTTTTTTTAGTGTTATGTTTGTGTGTTTTTTTCTTTTTAAAGGCTATAATTGCATTTCTTTGGCTTTGGGGGATGATTTTTATGATCAAGTTGTTGAATATCATGTGTCACAAGATAAGATGATAATGATTTTGTATAAATATGTTAAGTAGGAAAATACTTTCTTTCCTCTGTACACTTCTTTCCATTCAGACTTCATTGTAGTAACCCCAGGCAAATACTTCTTATGAAAATCCTTTTATCCCCTTCTTTCTTTAAACCGAATAATTAATTTACTACTGGACTTTGGATTCAGTAAGGGAAAAAATATTAGAGATTTTTCTTGGAATTAAAAAGCAGGCAAGTAATGGCTTTGTCTCATCTACCTAGCTTGGAATTGCATCTCTCAAATATGGAGCTAACTATTGCTTGCTCAATGTGCAAATTAACTGTTCACAAGCATTGCTATTAAAATTTTAACTGATTGATCAAGCAGGTGGTCCCTGCTGTGCCTTTTTATTTCAAAGTTGTGTGAGAAATCAGGGTTTTGGAATGGAGTTGCTCTTCTGACAGTGCAGTGGGATGGGATGGAGTGGCACAGCATTGCCCTGCACTGTGCCCAGCACCAGGCAGGGAGGGTCAGGGGTGCCAGAGCCTGCTCTGGGTGCTTCCCTCTGATGTGACTCAGCTTTTTAAGGTGTTGTTTTGTATGTGTAGCCTATTCCAAGTCCCAGAAGTACAGCATTCTTGAGTAGTTAGGCTTAACATTTAAATTTACAGCTATCAAGACAAGTTATTGCTATGGGTAAGCTTTTTTTTCTGCTTCAGATCTGAGGATTTTCTTTGTTCCCATTTTGTAACCAGAGATTATTAACTGATTGAGCAATAGGTGCTAGCTATCCTTTAATTTGGTGGAGAAAGGACATCTACTGCATTTAAGGTATTTTGTCATCCCCTCGTGTCATGGTCCACTGTGGGGAACTATGGGGATTTCTTTTAAAAATAGATGGTCAAGAACACAACTAAGTCAAATGAGACAAACGTATCTGAAAAACATTTAATGTTAACAAAAGAAAACCAACCCAACCCCAAATATAAAGGAGTTAGTTACCCTACCAAAGAGGGCTAGAAAAGACAGAGCAAGGGGAAGAAAGATGGGAAGGGAATGGACGGGGAGAGAGAGGACACAGAAGGAAGGAGGGCACTGGCAGCAGAGGCCAAGGGGTTGGGAACCTGGCCATGGTCGGGTGGGACCATGGTGGTGGGCAGGGCTGGGGGTGGGCAAGGCTGGACATGGGGGGGTCAGGCAGGGCTGGACACAGGGAACAGGCAGGGCTGGACACGGGGAACAGGCAGGGACACAAAGAAGCAGGCAGAGCACTGGTCAGCGACACAGGGAGGCAGGACAGACATGAGGGCGAGCAAAGCCAGCGAGGGCAGGAGAGCCTAAAGGTAGGCTGGGGCCAGGGCGACACTCAAAAAGCCCCCCAAAAGACAAAAGCCTAAGCTCCAAAAAACCCCCAAAAAGCAAAAGACCGAAACGTCCCAAGGCAGAGGCCAGGCTGAGGAGTGCAGAGGGCCCCTGGCCTGCCTGCTGCCGGGAGCGCCGGCCCCGCAGGGCCCGCTGCAGGCCACCGCGGCCCCGCTGCGGGCCACCGCAGGGCTCGCTGCAGGCCACCGCGGCCCCGCTGCAGGCCACCGCAGGGCTCGCTGCAGGCCACCGCAGGGCCTGCTGCAGGCCACCGCGGCCCCGCTGCGGGCCACCGCAGGGCTCGCTGCAGGCCATCACAGCCCCGCTGCAGGCCACCGCAGGGCTCGCTGCAGGCCACCGCAGGGCCTGCTGCAGGCCACCGCGGCCCCGCTGCGGGTCACCGCAGGGCCCGCTGCAGGCCACCGCAGGGCTCGCTGCAGGCCACCGCAGGGCCCGCTGCAGGCCACCGCAGGGCTCGCTGCAGGCCACCGCAGGGCTCGCTGCAGGCCACCGCGGCCCCGCTGCAGGCCACCGCGGCCCCGCTGCGGGCCACCGCAGGGCTCGCTGCAGGCCACCGCAGGGCTCGCTGCGGGCCACCGCAGGGCTCGCTGCAGGCCACCGCAGGGCTCGCTGCAGGCCACCGCAGGGCCCGCTGCAGGCCACCGCAGGGCTCGCTGCAGGCCACCGCGGCCCCGCTGCAGGCCACCGCAGGGCTCGCTGCAGGCCACCGCAGGGCTCGCTGCAGGCCATCACAGCCCCGCTGCAGGCCACCGCAGGGCTCGCTGCAGGCCACCGCAGGGCTCGCTGCAGGCCACCGCAGGGCTCGCTGCAGGCCACCGCAGGGCCCGCTGCAGGCCATCACAGCCCCGCTGCAGGCCACCGCAGGGCTCGCTGCCATGGCGGGCAGAGTCCCTGCGGGCTCGCTGCTGTCCCTGTGCAGGGCAGGCTGGGCTGGCCGCCAGGCTGAGTCCCCAGGACCAGGCTGTGCTCCATCTCCTCCCGGTGCCTCCGGGACGTGGCTGCAGTGCAGCCCCTGTCCCCCGTGTGCCCCGGAGCGGGGCTGAGACCAAGCGCTCCTGGCAGCTCCGGGGGGCTGAGCGCGGCTCCTGGGGTCCCGGAGCCCCCTGCCCTTGCTGCCGGGAGCCCTTCCAGCAGCGCTCCCTGTGCGGCCGGGGCTCCATGGCATCCATGGCCCGCGCATCCCCGCTCATTACACCGGGAGCGGAGGGAATGGCTCCGGCACAGTCACCGCTGCTGCACAGCTCGGAGCAGCAGCGCTGTGCCTGTAGTAATGCGGCATTAATTTATGATGATTAATATTGAAATATTATCAAATATTTTATTCTGTTTTATTATTCTGAAAAGCTTTGGGGAGACCCCTGTATGAATGTATAATTCAATCACGTGTAGATTACGGCATGATTGGTTTCTTGCAGTCAGTAATGCTTCGTTCAATCATCTGAACTTCTTTGGAGATAAATTTCTATTAAAAAAATCCTTATTTTTATTCTAGATAACAGCATTTTGATCTCATTAGCATGGATCATTTTCTCTAACTCAGCTAGACTCTAGTGTAACAACAAAAAGCTCCTTTTTATATCAATTAAAATATTTTGTCTTTTTGACCTGCCGTATAATTAAGATCCTGTTTATTAAAGTTACTAGCATATTAGAACACTAATTGCATTACAAGCTTACTTTCTTATTTCTGAACTGTTTGATTTAATTGACTTGATTAAACTAATTTTCATGTGTCTGTGCAATTAACAGATTAATTGAATTTATTTACACATGCAAATATTAATATATCACCCACTGTACTAGTAATGACGAAAAAAACCCCATCAATGCCCTAATTGAGTGAATTCTTCAGCATGCATATGCAATCTGATAACACTGCAATTTGGCTAGGAGTAATAGCACCTTTAAGAGTTTGCCTTCCTGCAAGGAACTGAAGCTTAAAGAGGGCAACTGCACCATGGCTGTTGTGCCTAAATGATCTTTCATTGTACACAAGAATAACCTTGAGCCAGGGGAAAATCCGGTAATTTTACTATTTTAGCAATGAGATGCCTAATTATATTTGAATATTTTTGTCATTACTATAGAGACTTGATAGCAATAAAGCAAAATAGAAGGAAGATTGTGGAAAGTATCAGTGAATTAAAGTAAGTATGATGTGAAATCTAAAGGAAGCTTCTTGTAAGTTGTAATCCAAAGTCCAATGTTGTCAATACTTTTGTTCCACTCTTTTTCAGGTGATTTTAATGTCTGAAGGAGACAGAAGTGCACTTTTTGAGACCATTGTCAAAAAAAAGGATTTTAGATCTTACTGTTACCTTCTAATTCGACAAACACAAATACTGGCCTATAAAGAAAGATGTAACAGTACTTTTCAGTCCAGAGAACACATAAACTGGAGAAATGCATTTAGTTTAATCTCTTATCTATTTTAAAAGCCTGAAAAATGCCTTCTCTTTCATGTTCCCTCTCTTTATTTATGTGCAAAGACTTGCTCGAGTGGCTGAATTCCCTAAATAGCTACAAAGCTATTGTGATAAGAACAGGAAGTGTTTTTGACAATGTGTCATGTATCAAATATAGCCCAGCAAAGGCTTTAGGGTGATCAGAATGCAGTTTCAATATATGATTTCATGCTTGTGGTGGTTTGTACTTTTATTTTAGCTTCCAGCAATGAGTTATAAAAAGAAGGAAAAATAGAAGTATTACTTAAATGCATTTGTGCTTTAAACTTTTGTGTTTATTTTTAACAGTAGAAATGCTGTTTATGCATATAAGATCCACTTCTTAAAATAGTATCTTTAATTGTGTCTTGATAAACATTTATTTATAAACATAGTTTGCTAGTAAGCTGTTTTGAAAAAGTCAGTATTTTCTCATGAAGGTACTCCAGTAAACATTTTCAGGATAAAATTACACTTAAATCAGTTGCCAGTGGTGCCACTGTATAAATGGAGAACCAGTAGTCCTGTGTAAAGTGCAGATCCATTAAAAACTGCTTAGAGAAGTGAAACACACTTCTAATGTTTTAATTTTTTTTTCTTAAAAGAAAAAGCTGTTACCCAGGTACAGGTTTACCCTGAGACAAAAGAAGAATACCATTAACATATATTGGAAACAAAAGTAAACCTGCTCCACACCAGCTGAAGGTGATGTGTTTTAATAAGTTAGTTTGACTTGTATCTTTTCTTTAGAATTTCTCTAGCATTTCATCTCCTGATAGTCTTAATCCATAGATGTCAGTGTGGTCCATAAATGTTGCTGTGTTCTATATGGCTCTATTAGACTGTACCAGGAGTGTATTGGTGGGGGATTTGTTTCAATATACCATCTCCAGGAGTGGAACTTAGTCTTTTGGAAAAGGAAGGTTGTTCTTAAGCTTGTATTGCCAAGTATCTGAGCTAAAATCCTCAAAACTGAGATCTTACCACCAGTTCATCCTGCAAATTCAACGTTGAATTTTCAGTTGAAGGTAGATCTGGTAGATACTTTCAAACTCTTCTCTTAGGAGATCTGATTTGTAGGGATGCTGCAGCAAGGAGTCCACAGGGATGGAAACAGAAAGCATGTGTGAGGATGCTTAGGAGAGATCTACTTTTATGTAGATACACCTAATACTCACCTGTGTTGGCTTCAGAGAAAGTGAAATAATGCATGAATTCATGTGATAGTCCTCAGCAAATGTACATGGAAGGGCACTGCAGTGTGGCTGAGTACAATTCAAGATTAATCCTAAGCATGGACTGTCTTAGCTGTACTCTGTCATAGGCACAGTGCAAGGGTGTTGGGAGGAACCACACTGACAAGGAAGCTTGAATCCCTGCCCAAAAGCTTGCCCTTTTCTTAATTGTGCCAGTCTAACTGTGTACCACAGGCCTTGATTCCAGCTGTATCTTCTAGTAATGGGTTTTACAAGACAAGTATTTCTTGCATGGAGGAGATGAAAGATCCAGTTTTGTTGATGGCTAATTAGAGCTTTCTCATTCATGGGGGGAATAAACCTCAATCCAGCCCTGAGTGTGTGCTTTTACCCTGAGATACTCATACTGCAAGGGAGCCTTTTCTAGCTTCTGAATTCAATTTACAGAAGGAAAAGTGCCAAATAAGAGCAAATGTTTTAATATAAAGAAACACTTTTCTTAGGTAAGACAATTACTATGTTTGCGAAATGAATTTAATGTGCTACACAGTCTACCAGTCTAACAGAGTTTTTAATGAATGCTAAGTCAGAAAAAACTGCATGAGGCAGCTGTGGTTGTATTTGCATATTTGTTCTGGATAATTGATAGAATTGTTCAATTAAATATTGTAAAAGGCAATAGCCTAATACACTCTGTGCAAGAAAAGTAAAACCATGAGATTCAGTAATTTGTGTGATTGAACCTTTTGTATATTTAAGCAGTATGTCTCCATAAGTGATGCATTTCTGGGTCATTTGAACTCAGCTTGGGTGGAAATGGGAAACTTCATCATGCAGAACTCTGAAAGGGTTTTATTACAGCCAAAACTTTCATTCCATGTGACCCTAATCTTAACTCTAAATACCAACTCAGATTTGGCTTCTCCTTTTCTGGAATAATATCCCAAATATGTTATTCACTGTAAAATCTATTCTATGTATCTCGTATTCTATGTATCTATTCTACTGTATCTTATACAGTCACATGTGTTGGTGTATGTATATGATATGTATATGAATATGCTAGCAATCAAAAAGAGAAAATCAACAGAAAACCTAGAAATTTAGAAAATAACATTTCTGAACTGTTACAATCACATATTTTGTATCTAACTATTTTTCCAAGGAGGAAAAAGAACAATACATCCTTTGGAAAATCCTTTGCAGTTGCCTGATTTCCTGGAATGAGTTTAAAAGAAGTGATTGATTCATAGACCTTTGGTGAAGCTGGTGTGTGAAAAGAAGAGAGCTGGACTTAGGGAAGTCATCAAAAAAATTGCCTGGCCAGTTTCTTTATTTCATCATGGATCCCTTGGCACAGTTGTCGTGTTTAGCATTACTGAGGGCTGAGCAACTAATGATGTGCAAGTGATGAAACATCTGTAGGATACAAGGGGACAGGGTTTGAAACACTGATTCCAATCAGTTATTTACATGGGGACAAAAGAACTTATTCTAATTGAAATGCAAACACAGTGTTTGAAATCCTTTTCTCAGTGTTTCCTCTAGATAGCTTTATGTTACATACGTTACAATGGGTACCATTATTTACAAGATTTAATTTAAATGTATTGTTGATGCAAGCATTACATATAATATGGTATTATAATAATAATAATTTATAGTTGTAGTCTAAATAGTCATGTCAATCATCAGAGCTGTTTACTAACAATAATGAGTTAATTCAGTCTTGTAAAGTTATCTTTTATATGAGCCTTTCTTCCAGGATTCTGTGTATTTTAATAATAATAATTTGTTTATGATATGTAAAATAGCCACAATATGGAATGCTGTGCTTCTAAAGGACCACAAATCTGAGCCAAGTGACTTTTTTAATTGAATTTTTGGTCAATCTGGAAAATTGCCTGATTTCTTTATGACCCTGAGAGTAGACAGCTTCTTGATTGCCTAATTCTTCTGGTGGGGTTTTTTTTTTTTTTTTTTTTTTTTTTTTTTTTTTTTTTTTTTTTTTTTTTTTAATTATTATTTTTTTTGACTGCTGGTCTAAGTTGGTTGCTCCTAATGGTGGAAGGTCATGGAGATTTGTGCCAGCACACTGAGCGAGGGCTGTATGTAAGTGTGACAACAAAGGTTTGAAGTAAGAGTTTCCTTTAGATGCTCAGGTTAGGAGACTGAACACTCTGGAGCCTTGCAGAATTAGTGCCTTTCTCAAGCACCTGAGCAGCATTCTTTGATATGCAGCTATTTCTTCCATGTAAGTAATGGCTTGAAGTAAAATACTCTAAGTATGCCTGTCTCCTTTCCCACTTGAGGGTTGGGTTTTTTGGTGTTTTTGGTGGGGTTTTTTTTGGAAGCAACTGGCAGCAAACATTTCTTTAATCCTTCAGAGAAGATGTTGGAGACAGTCAGTTGCTGTGCACATGGTTTCAGTGATGTATGTGCTTGTTTTCCTGTCACTGATCAGAGTTCCTAGCCTGCCTTGCCGAGGTTAATGCAAGTTGCTAAATAGTGGATGTCAGTCTTGGAGAAACACATAAAGTGGAGTTGGTGCAAATGGTGCTTCAGTTCAAATGAAATCAGAACCTTAAATTAGACTTTTTAAGGTTGAAACAGGTCTTGTACAATTTCCAATTTAGAACCCAATTACGTGTATGGGAATCAGCACTAGGGATGAAGCTACTGTTCTATAGGACAAAGACAGCAACACTGTTTAATTTAATTAGGATTAAGGATGCAGAATTCGGGGTGTTGTTGAATTACAATACTGACTTTCTGTCAAAGATTTTTCTGTGTTTATTGCAGCTTTTGTAACCAGCACTTTCTGATACTGCTAACTAATACAAAACAAAATTGCTAGGCTATAATAGTTCCATTTCTCTCATTTTCCTGGGATCTCATTTTCTCATTTGTAATCCTTACCTTCCTAAAACTTAATCATCTCATATTTTTTTGAGATGTATTTTAAGCAGAAAAAAAGGAAATTCATCTCTGTGGAGAGCCTTCAGAACAGCATGGTACCAGTGCAATACTCTTTGTGTCTTTCCACCTGGAATTTAATGGTTGGTTTTAGCTTGTGAAGCCCTAAGGTTTTCCAGCTAATGGGTGAAAATGAAGAAGAACTTGACATCCAATTCCATATAACTGAAAACTCCCTAACATGGGATCCTGTGATTCTGTGACATTGCAAATCCAGTGATTTGACTCTGAAATGTAACACAAACTAGTTCAGGGACAGGTGTTTATCTTATTGCTAAAGCAATTACTGAAAGGCCAAGGTCAGCAACACGGATCATACCTCCTAGAACTTTTTGTAGTTGATACTTTGTTTTGGATTTTTTTTTGCAAAATAAATTGCATAGATAATATAACCAGGATTTTATCATACTATATCAGGTTTCTTTTGGGATTTAAGCTATTGTTCACTTGCCAAATGGGAGTTCTTTGTGGAGTGTCTGCTAAGATTTATGGACTGTTATTAAACAGGTATAGTATTGTATATTTAAAAGAAGAAATTAATGACACAAACATTTTTTGCCAAGGAGATGAATTGCCAAATCTGGTGTATCTATCCAGCTACAGACACAAATTTTATTTGAAACAGAATTTTTTTTTATTAATAACACTATGTTGTGATTGTTTTTCTAAAGGTTATTTACTTTTGAAGAAGGAATACATGCAATCTGAGTGATTTGACAACTCCCTGGTACTATAAAAATTGTTCTATTTAATTCCTTTCCCAGAAGAAGTTACTTCACATTTCAATGGTTTCTTAAAAGCTTATGGTGAGAGAGACTTCCTTCACTCTCTGCTAGGTCATGTCTCATTAGGACATGGAAATGTTACATTTTACAATGTCACTAAGATGATTCTAAATGTCTGTGGTATCCATCCTTTAAATTATTACTTTGGGGTGCAATTGGATGTGATGCCGTTTGATTTATAGCCATTGCTGCCTGCAAGTGACTGGACACATACAGCATACAAAAATACAACTAAATTGATTTAAACATTCCAAGCTGAAGGATGCACTTTTAGTATCCTTCCCATCTCTAAAAAATCAGGTCTTTCAGTATCTGGGCCAAAGAAAAGACCAGTGTAGTCCTAGGTGATTATGAATCATTTTGGTTTTACTGTGACACTAAAATATCTAATGATGAGACTGTTTCTTCTTTTCTAGCGACCTGCAGTAGTAAAGGCAAAACTGAAAAGGTTGTTGGGCAGTTCCTGTTTGAAGTACTGAAAAGTAGGTCTAAGGAAGTGTCTCCAGGAATACAATCTGCTCAGATTCCAAGCATTGGGAGTTAAATCTGAAGCTCTAGGGTCAAGTTTGAGAAAGAACTTAAGTGGCTGCCAGTGGATTTTTAACTGCACAGGGTCTGTCAGGGCTCTGGAGCCCTGGGCTGCCTGAGGCCCTGGGGACTGGAGAGGAAAAGAAAGAGCAAAGCTCAGACTGCTGCTGCTGCTTTTGAGGAGCAGGCAGTGCATCTGTATCCCCCTTTAAACCCCATGAGGAAAAGACTGAGTGAAATATATGGTGTGCCATACTGACATGAAGTTCCTTAAAGCAGTGACTTGAACAGTGTGACAGTCACCCCACAGTGCACTTCCTTCTGCATTTCCCAGCCTCTGGCTCACCTGACAGCCTGTGAAACCTTGTCTAGCACAATGGACCAATTATATACAATATTTCCCATAGCTTCACAAGTATTAGTGATCCTTAGATGATCACTTGAGTTATGAAGTGAGAGGGCTGATTCAGAAATTATCATAGCACTCATTTTGCTGTTACAATTTGCATGCTGACCCAGTATGTTTACTGTAGGGAACTATGACATCCTCTGTTCTCTGAAATCTGATACTTGGTGATTCTGGTTTTTGTGTGTAGTTGTGTTGTTCTGGTTGGTTGGGTGGGGTTTTTGTTTGGTTTCTGGTACCCGCCATCATTCATTTTAGGGAGCTAAAATCCAAGGAATGAGAGAGAGGAACCAGTGCTCAAAGTCGAGACATACTTAAACAGAATGGGAACTATGCAAGAGAAAGGGCAAATCTATGCTACCATGATGATTTTCTGCCAAATCTACAAGAATAAAAGACCAGATATGCACAAACATACCTTGGAAAACAAGCCAAGTGGAATAAATGATGACCATACCTATACAGCCTGGGATTCTTATTTATTACTGGGAAAGTTTTTTTTGATCAAAAGATAAAAAAGTATGGTTTTGAGCTTAAGGTGACTCCTGCCTAATAGAGAGGGGCTGAAAGGAAAATTAGAGATGAAAAGCAAACTCTGGCAGGAAACTTTTCCCTCTGGTACCCTCTTTGAGCCATGACTTTTGATAATTGTGAGATCAGGCATAATATGCAGGTACAATTTCTGTTAGATATTTCTCGTTAAGTTTTCCTTATTTCAGTTCTCCTTACTTAACTCTAACTCCAAAGCTGCAAGCTATGTCTGTTAACTCTTTTTTTCCCACCCTTACAGACTATTCCTACACATACCCAGCTAATAGGGAATGAAAAGGGATGCCATGCACTTAGCCAGCGAGGTCAGAAACCTCTTGAAAATCCAAAAGGAATGTGAAGCTCTGTCGTTCATTTTTTGTAAACAGTGAATAATCTTTTTTGGTTTTAAGGACAGAAGTATTTCTCCAACAGTGTCTTGGCAGGATTTTAAATTGTAGGAACAAATTTTGAAAGAAAAGGAAAGAGAGGCAATTAGCTTGCAAATACAAATATGATTATTGAAGCTGCATCCTCCTTTGAGTTAGGAAAATGCCAAAAGACATTTTAATGCATAGTTTTGTCCACTTGTGAACAATTAGGACTGTCAGCCTAGGTGGTCAGTTGAATGTTTACGTTAAACTGCATTTTTTTTTAGATGTTTAGATGTTCTCTTGGATGGCATTTGGAAATCTTCCTTTGGAATTACAATCACAGCCATTGACTGGATAGCTGAAGTGGCAGAATCTAATTATTGCTGAAATCCCCATGGCTATACCTTTTAAAATACATCACAAACAGCTAAAGAAAAGATGGGGAGTGGATGGATTGGTACAAGAAAATGTTGGTAATGGAGGGAATCTTTCAGTGAACAAGGGATCAAGCAATTGGAGCCAGGGTTTCTGCTCTGCAAATGGTGTCTCTGGAAGAGACAGGAGAAGACATGGCAAATTCATGTGTTTGGATTTCTGCCTCTAAAAAAGTGTTCAGGAATGAAATGGAAAAAAAACTATACCTGGTCCAGTGCTGCCATTGGTCAACTAGAGGCAGCTTTGCTAATTGATTCACTGCCAATTCTGACACAGATCTGTATGTATATGAATATGTATTTTTGAGTGTATATATCTTTTTCTCCACATGTGGTGTATTGGGAAGTCAATGTTTAAACTAATGAGAAACTTAACCTATTCTTAGAATTTAACCTCGGTATAAAACAAATGACTTAATGTGATATCTTGTAAGCTAAAATTCTGCCCTGACACATGCCCAGTGTAACCTATTGATTGT
Organism: Sitta carolinensis; assembly: GCA_032173965.1. Lineage (NCBI taxonomy): Eukaryota > Metazoa > Chordata > Aves > Passeriformes > Sittidae > Sitta > Sitta carolinensis. The sequence goes on along the minus strand of CM063294.1, from coordinate 6,146,161 downwards.
TATGGTGTCTCACAGGATATGTGCTGAGTTATCTGCATGATTTCTGTGTCTGTAATCCAGATTTGAATTAACAGGTTAGAGCTTTATTTTGACCTTTTCTGACTTTTTTTTTTCCCTGTACTCATTGACTTTTTTAGTGTCATTATAACACTTTTTCTAATGACAGTAAAATATCTGCTGGAGATGGGCTTAATGACCTGGAAGTAATTAGAAGAGTCTGCAAACAAAGATAACTGCCACATCACAAACAGAACTGATATTTTATTCACACAAGCTTCTAGCTACTGCAATAAATCTAGATCAGCTACTGTACTCATTAAGTAAAGAGATAATTAAAACTTGAGGGATAAACCACCTGGCAGAATAACACCTTTTATGAAGGGAGACAGGAAGCAGGTCTGCAAGTCTTGAGAAGGCTTTATTAAAATAATCAAAAGCTATTCGAAAGATGCCATACAACACCATTATTTTGCTGTGTGAAAGGAATTCATATTCTAGTGAAAAACTAGAGCAAAATAATCTAGTTCTGTCAAGTGCATCAGCTCTAAGCTTCACTCTGTGTTTCTTATGTTTAGCTGCATGAGACTAGGTCTGTCTTTGATTGTTTGCTGCTTTGTGGTGGCTTTAAGATATTCTTCTGTTGACAGGTAAAAGAGGTAAGGGACAGTAAATTCTGATGTGACACTTTGACTTGAGGTTTAGTAGAACATGAATGTAATGACCATATAAAAATGTAATTGCATGATTCTATTTTTGTTGAAATATCTCATTGTTTTTCTTTTTTTTTTTTTAACCTCCTCAAGTAGTCAGGTAGATCTTGGATATGAACTGAGTTCAGTTCACATCATCAATAAAATCTGTTTTACTGAAAACAGTTTTTCTCAGTGTCAGACTTCTGTTTTCAGTCTACATCCATGCAGACAATCTGAAGAGGGATATGGTGTCACAAGATGAAAACAGCTAAAGCAGCCTGATTGATGTTATGTCATGTACCAGAAAGTCTTAAAACTGTGTGTCAAGGGCTGATTAAATACAGGAGATTCAAGAATAGGAAGATAAGAATTAAGTCACTCAAAAATGTTTCCTCTTAAGTTTTAGTTTTATCAGAAGGTCTGTAAAGTTTGTATCTAATCCATGTGAACTCTCTGGTGCATTTATCCTACTTGTCTAATAGCTTGAAGTTAAGAGTTTAGCCATCTGTCAGTAATTAAGGGGTAGGCACTGATTTTCATGTAGTGGGACACCTTACAAAGAGAGCCATTTGCTGGGACTCTCTCTCTTTAATGGCAAAAGCAAGTAGGAAATCAATCATGCTTTTCACTGGATCAGTAACTAGTGTAATGTGGGGTTTAGTATAAAAAACAGCATCAAAACCAAACTTTGTCTGTGTGCATGCAGTATATCACCGTGGCAGGTTGCACAGGTAGAGAGATGATAACAATTTAAGTTCTGTTTGAGCAGATAAGTCACATCACAAATAGTTGGATAGGACTTCATTCTTCTAAAAGAGTTAGAGGCATGGGTTCTTCACTCTTGTAATGTGTTTTAGAAATGGGAATGTAAATATTTAAAAAAAAAAAATTCACTTGAACAGCCTGCTTGGGATTTTGATGAGTAAGAGGCAAAAAGATTTTTTGTTTGTTGGATTCTTTTGTTGGAGTGAGTTTAACACGAATGAAAGGAAGGAGATTGATAACAATTAGGACTGTAATCTCCTTCCAAAACATCCTCCAGCCCACCCAAGCAGTGGCAGTGCAGACAGTGTTGGCCTTGCACTGTTTGTCAGAGGCTCTTTTTCTGCTGGTGTTCCTATCAACTCTATTTAGGGCTGTCCCTTGTAACACAAACCTGTCAGTGATCACCACAAGTACAGAACTGATTTGATGATTTGATTTGGTGGGAAAAGTATTTAATTCTCAGCTGCCCTTTTAATTCTTTGGATAGGAACAGCTCTGTCTGTGCTGTATTTGCACTGTTTTAGTGTCACTCAGCACTTCATCTTCAGGGAGAAAGGGACAGGTGTAGTTCAGACAAAGAAGATAACCATTTTTAAGATAGAATTTATACTCTGCCCTGATGTGGCTTTTTTAGCATAGATACTACCAAGTTAGGCCATGTTTTCTAAGAAAAAAATTCAAAATATAAACAGAGACAAACAGGAAGGTTTAATAACTTTTACCAGCCATGCCATGTGCATTCCTGAAAATACTTCCCTTGCTCTTAGTTAGCAATCAATATTTCATTCTTGTATAATTTGATCTTTAAGCCCTGATATCATCCAGGATAAAGCAAAAAGTTTTAAGGTCAATTACAAAAAGGAATTGTTTTGAGACTATAAAATTCTCCAAATTTTATATTTTTTTATATGTTTGAAATTACTTACTTTCTGCACTTGAACAATTATCTCAGTAACAGCAGTTAATGTTGTACCGTCTCTTGTACCAGTCTATTCAGAGCACAGCAGTGCTGCTGTGAGCAGTGCTGGAGCTGCAGGAACGTGGTGAAGCTGAAGGTGTTCTCAGTGTATTGTCTGGCATTTTGTCTGCTCTGTCTAAAAACAAACAAAACCAACCCCCAAAGCACAACAGCAGACCTGAAAGTACTGTAGTTTATTTCTGAAATTGCCGTATTCCTGGTTAGTTTTGGGTCTTCATTTGGAGCTGTGAATTGATCCTGTGTGTTCACTTACAGACTTGCTTTAGTGTACACAATCCAAACTCTTTTAAGTCAATGCAAACTAATTTTGCTCTGTGTGATCTTTGGATTGGTGCACTCGTTATTAGCTTTGTGACTAACTAAAGCTATAAAAGCAACAAAAGGGTTTCTCTTCTTCAGTGATACAGTCTATGCAATACAAGCAAAATTGCAAACTCCATATACTCCATTTTAAGATAAGGATGTGATGTCAATGTTTTAATCTATATTTACAGGCACATTTGTGCATCCATTTCCTTTGCAACCTGCTGAGAAAGCAGGAATCCGTGCAGAATTAACTCTTTAGAAGGACACCCGACTTAGCTACAGGCTTAAACACTTTTCCCTAAAGTAGCTGGAGTTCATAGCAGAAAAGAAGTATTGTATGTGAAATTAAAGAGAAAAAGCTGCATTAAAGAAATGAGTTCTTCAAGTTTAGAATTTAATGTCCAATGAGTACATGAAAGTGGGAAGATGCAGTAAAGTAGAGAAATTTGCAGCAATTGTCTGCCAATAGTTCAGAAGAATGCAGGACATATTATCAGTGAGAAGTTAAACTCTGCTCTCTGCTTAAACTCTGTGAAGTTGAGGAATCCATTCATCCACACTTTCTTTGATAAAGGGATTTACTTTTGCAGAGGGTTACACAAAGAGCAGTCAGTGTACCTGTATACTCCCAAAATACACCAGGTCTGGGGGTGAAGGGAGGACAATTGTGTGTCTGTTTTATTCTCTGGGTGCTCCATGGGCTGCAGTTGCCTTTCACCTGCATTTGTGTTGCTTGGAGCTGTGGCTCCTGTCCCTGGCAGTGCAGCAGCCTCTCCCTGTTGGCCTGGATGGTTCTTGAACATCCTGATATTTAGAAAGGGATTCCTTGGGTTTAAGCAGCTGATGTGATGGTGGTTATTCTGTCTCAAGGCTCTTTGACACTGAATTCGGATCAAGATTCTTAAAACCAGCATGAATGAGGGGAAAGCATTTTGAACACGTGTTGGGTCTAAGGGCCCTTTCTCATTTTCAGTGAGGGAAGGTTTCTCTTATTAGGAGAACTCATTAGAATGGAAGTGACTCTTGAAAGAGTCTCTGGGACAGTGTAGAATTGGAGCCTGGATTTCAGGCCAGGCGGAACTGGGACCAGGCAGTTCCTAAATGTTTGAGTGTGAGACAGGCTTTGATCCCTTGCTAATCAGAACTAGCTAGCAGGCTCTCTGTTCTTCCCTGGGGAAGAGAGCTCATGTGTTCTGGGTAAACAAAAGTCTAAGATAAGCCTAAATTAAGAATAAGCTTCCATAACAGCTAACTATGGATTTTTTTATCATGAAAATATTGATGTGTTTCATTGCTTTGGGCAATTGCTGCTTGGAGAGGATTTGAGTCTTTCAAAGGTATTACTAAAAATAAAATTATCTAAGCTCTTCAAAGTAAAACAGATTGTCTTTTATATCATGTGTATTTAAGCAATTTTTTTTCTTGTAACTGAACAAAATTTTTTATTCTTCCCGATTCTGTGACCAGGCACCTCTAATTTTATTATATGAATGGGAAACCTCCTGCCTCACTTCAGTAGTAGCAGGTGTAAGTACTTAGGAGAAAGTATGAAAGCATATGAAATGTATGTATTCAGAGGCATGAACTTGCAGTGGTCCCAGATTACACAGACTGTGATATAACCTAGTTCATTGTGCAAAAAGAATGTAAGTTTAAAAAAAATAATCATTACCATCTGAGAAAACCTACATGTGGTGTAGTAGAATGCAGCCCCCTACAAAATCCTCTTGGGAACCTTTAACAGATTGCTCTTTCTTACTGCCCTATCTCTCCATTGATTATTTTCATGAGCTCTAATTAAGAAAAGGCTCTGCAGAAGAGTCCAGGTAGAAGACAGTGTATCTTGAAGCAGTGTTACCCCTTGCAGGTTAAACCAGGCAGTTCATTCAGCCTTACAGGAGCAAAACCCAAAATACTGCCAGAATGGTCAGCCATTCAGAGTTGCCTGAAGTTGAGCTAAATGCAGTTTCTTCTGTGCACTCAAAGAGGGGCTTTGGTAAGAAGCTGAGAGTGGGAATGGATAAGGAGACCAACCTATATGCTGTGTAAGTCCCACATTTTTTTATTTTTTTTTTTTTCCCTGGCTGGTTATCTCTGGGCCTGCAAAGATCCTTAGCCAACACAAGCTTCAGAGAACTTTTGTGAAATTCTGGTAGGCTGAATACTAACTTAAATGCCAATCTTTAATGGCACAGGAGAAGGCTGACAGACACATCTGCCATTTGTTCAAATAGTTTTCACATGCTTCTACTTTAATACACAATACCATCTGTTGAGCTTTTCTGCAAATGGAATTCTTTTCTTCAGTCTACCCACAAACTTAATTATGGATGTGAGGATTGTAGAGGCTACCTTTTTAAATATACAGCCAGCATTTCTGGGAAAAAAATACATCTCCAGTTCTTGTTTGTGTGAATTATTTAACAGATGGCAAAAATGCATTTCCAGTACTACCCCTGTCCCCACAATGGAGGAGAGCAGTGTTTACATAGGACTGGGTTTTACTGTTGACAGCATACAGCACTCCTTGGCATGCTTAAATGTGATGGGGTCTGATCCACAACTCTTTCTTCTGATTATTTATTTGATATTTAACCTATGTTAAAATGATTTACAAAGGCAAGGCCCTTCATTATTTTAATGAGGGCTAAATTGCATCAAATGACTTGCAGGGTGCAGGGCCTTTTCACAGAGAACTGCCAAGGATAGGGTGATGTAACCATAAACTGTTGACCCTTCTAAATACTGAGACTGTGAAGATAGAATTGTTCAGTGAAACTCTTTCATGGAAATTAATATTAATGCGATTTTACAAAACCTCACAAAACCAACAAGATATCCCCAAGCTTTGAAAAAATTCCTACTCTTCTCTTCTGAATAATTTTAGGCTTGTTGGATGAGTCCCTGTAAATTTGCTTTCAACTGAAGTGGCTAGAATTTGAAGGGTTACTGAAGTATCTTATTTTTATTGCCATCATGCTTCCTCTTCCACCTGATCTAATCACTATTGTTTAAGCTCTAATCCAGCTATTATGTGTCTGAGATTGACATGAGAGCTGAGAAGAAGAGAGCAGACTGTCAAAACCAGCTGTCAGCATAGATAGGAAGAGTGTGAAATTGAAATAAAACTGGAATAGCCACAGCATCTGTTCAAAGATTTTGGAGAATTTGACCAGTTGGCATCCACTCAGCCCCAGCTGAGTGACAGCATTTAATATAAGTCAGATACCTTTGTCTTTCAGCTCTATGATTCATATAATGTCAGGTGCTGTACACTGGAGAAAAAAGCTTTAAAATTACAGAGGAGGATTTAAATCTGACAGTTGAGCCAACAGCTGATTGGAAATGACAGCAGTTGCTTTATTCTGAGGGCAAGAATGCTTGAGAAGATATTTAACTTGGGCCTTTGTAGAGACCATGAGTTTTATCTCTATGATACATTTATCAATGGACAAGCAAATAAGGTCAGCAGATGTCCCATATCCAATACATCATTGCTCAGTAACTTCCTCCTGGCACTGAGAGATGTTAGACAAACAGAACACATTCTCTGAAAAAACGTGAAGTTTTGCAAAACAATCTGGAAAATGTAAAATCTTTGGGATTGTAAAGCTCAGCTGTGAGAATGTTTGTAAGTCACATTCACTTTCGCTACTAGTCTGTGATATCCAGCTGTAGATAGTGAAGAGCACCCAATTTGCTCACCCATCAACAGCAAGAGGTGAGTGAAAGGCTTGGAGAAATTCTCATGAGTTATTTGGTTTTTCATTTGGTCTCTTCCAGAGCCTTAGTCTGGGATTTGGATCTAGCCTTTTGTTCATCTGCTGCATTGCTTTTTGATTGTCCATATTTCCTCTTTCTAATACGTAAGATGCCAATCCTTGTTTTACTGCATTTCTTCTCTATCTGGTCCTTTATTCCGTCCTTCTTACTTACTCAATCTTTCCTCTCCTCCAGCACCAATTTATATACAAACATATTCTCTCTAAAACTTTTTATATTTTGGGCTGTAAGGTCTTGGCAGAGAATTACTCTGCATCAATTAATTCTGTGCTTGGATATTGACCTTTAAGAGAATTTTCCTCTCTGTTACCTTAGCTCTGTTTCACTTACTCAACAATTGCACAAAACAGCCTTAATGTTAACAAAGAACAAGTGGTTTTTCCCATTTTGTCACCTGAATCAGCTGAAAACAGAAGACAATTTTCATCAAGCTCTGTTCCATTCTTCTTACTGTGGTGGAAGGAGAGTGTTAGGCAAAATGGAGGTAAGGTTTGTGGAAATTTGTGTAACCCATCACCCTTGACAAGCCTCAGCACTATCTGGAAAGCGTTGAGCTGTGCAGGATGTGTCTGAATATTGTCCAATTCTATGTCATTCAGCATGTGGTTTTCCCCAGTTTGCATCTATCACTATATTACAAGGACTAGCAATAAAAAAATATTTGATACTAGCTATAGGAGATATTTTAGTACTTCTAAGATATTTTTAAAGATATTTTTACCAGTACTTTTTCTTGCCTTCAAATCCACTGCATCCTGGGCCTCAAGGATAATAATGCACACATTTTTCATTCTTGTGTAAATGTGTTTTCTGTTTCAAATGATTTGTCATGGCTTTGTTGTTTTTTTTTTGAAAACAAACTTTCTCCTTGGCAAAATGACTGCTCCATGCCTCACAGCTATTCTTGGGTATCAGGAAAGAATCTAGCTAGAATTAATCTGATTGACATATTGCTGACAGACACATCAAAAGGGCTGAAAAGATGTCATAATCTTTGGTTATGTAAATATCTGAATCAAGATTGCTCTGAGGCAAACTGCAGAGCAGATGATAATATAGGCTTTCTATACTACATCAACAATCATTTTGACAGATGAATTTGAATGCTAATATTTAATGAATAACATTTTGGGAGGAAGGGTAGAAGATGTTGTCTGCAGTATGGAAACTTATCACCAAAATACATCTTCATGTTGGTAAACTATGAGCATTTTTCAGTTCTCTTTAACAATTTGTTAAGGAAACACCAGTCTTTTCTGTCATTGCTTCTTTTGTTCATGGCTGCTTTTCTAGTCCTTCCTGTTCAGAAGTTGTACAAAAAGCAGAGAGGAGAGGAGCCTGAATTTGCAGTGTGCCTTAGCACTGTGGTAGCACTGCTGATGGCTGCATGACTCTGAAATCTTTACTGCTCTGCTGCTGGCTGGGGCATTGTTGTGAGGGCAATATTCATCTGCTGAAGGATGTCTTGTGTTACTTCAAATCAAGTCCTCAACACTACTAACTCTTCGTTGTAATTTTGTGATTGGTAAAAAAAAAAAAAAAAAAAAAAAATAATTGGTGATTTTTCTTTCCACGCTGCAATAATCTGAGAAGTAAACTCCTGAGGAGTCCTCAGAAGGGATTAGGTTTATTTTACTGGAAATAGGACAACAAGCAGCAATCTTGCATGGTGGCCATGGAGATGAAACTTGGCCAAGATGAGGGAACTCTCTTGTGATGTTAACTGTGTTTCACAGTGGAGAAGCATCTGTTTGTGGGCCCATTCTAGCTCCTGCAAGTTTCAGTGACACTAAGTCCTTTTTGCCTGGTGTATTTGCCGAGCATTTCCTCTTGGTTAGATTTTAGCATTTCCTCTTGGTTAGATCTCTGAGGGTTTCCCTGTGCCCATGGGACAGAAGTGTGATAGTGTATTTCTGTGGAAATCCTTTAATAGCAGGCAAAATCAAACCTGTTTCCTTTCTCATTCCTTCCAGACGTGCAACCTGAATTCAAAATCAAGTATAAATGGCCTTTCTAGAGAGGCTCGATATAATTGGATGGTATGTAAATCCCACTGCATCAACTTAAAACCTCTAAGAATTGTACAAGTGGGAGTAGCAATTTGAAGTTGTGTGCAATTGCAGCCAAAGGAATTATTTTCATTTGTAAAATTGAGCTAAATAGTCACAACCTTTACATCTCCTTTCTTTCCTGATGCTCTTTCAAGATTTTACAGAACAATCTTATGGGAGGTAATGTTTGGTCTGCATTTTCAGGACTGAAGATGTGACAATAGAAAAAAACAAGCATTGTAATCTGATCACTAGTTTAATCCATAGATATAAGGAAAGTGATATTTTGCTCTACCATTCAATAGCATTGTTTGCCGAAAATGTAGTTATTCATTATCTTTAAAGATTAAAAATTCCGTGAGGTAATGAATTTCTGAGAAATTGTGCATCTTATTTGAGAAGTTGTAAAGACTGGTTTAGAAATACCCTCAAAAACCCAAAATACAGACAAGGGACCTAGGCTGGAACAGGGTCTTACCCAAGCTGAGGAAGAGGAGGAATGCTGTATCTGCATCAGAAGAATTGCTGAGTTGTGTGAAAAATAATGTTGCAGTTTAGTAGCATAATGTGTGAACCTTCAGTGCTTTGGAAATAAATGTATTAGGCACAGTATAGTGCAGGTAGGAGCAGTTCTGCAGAGCAGGCAGGACCTGGCAGGAGTGGGGAGGAGCTTTAAACTCTGGTTGTACAGACTAAATGCCAGCCAGCAGCCGAGTGTGCTTGGCCTGGTGTCAGGGAGCAGCTTCTCCTCAGCATCCTCTGAGGTTTTCCCATGACAATGCTGCAGGGCCAGCTGTCCCAGCAGTGGGACACCTGAGGGGTCTGCTTGCCAAGGGCCCTCCCTGCTGAGCCAAACTGCAGTGCTGATTTGGGCACTTCTAAAGGTCAAACCACTCTGGAGTCCTGCTCAGGAGCTAAGCAGCAGTCTGGGACATGTCTGCCAGGGAGGTCTGGTTGTTTTTTGTTTGTTTTGGTTTGGTTTGGTTTAATTTTTTTTTTCCCTGTGGTAGCTGAGACATGATTTTACTTTAATTGAGTTGCCTCTAATGCTGATTGTGAACTACTTTCTAAGAACAGCCTGGAAGGTCTTCCAGCTCCTTCCAGCTCCTTCCAGCTCCTCTGATTCTGCCATTGGGATTTAATGAATGATAAAGCATTTTAATAAGCAACTTGCAGCTGTGATCTCCACTTAAGCTGTTAATGCTCATTCTTGATATCCAGGCTACTTACAAAACTTATTTTTAGCCAGATCTTCTAGTGAGGTACGTTTTTTTTAATACTAGAATCTCAGCAGGAAAGAAAGGACATTAGGATTCCCCTATGCTGTATTCAGGATCAACTGGAATGCATCATTTTTATCTAGTGTACCATTACTTTTTATTTTCACAGATTTCTTTATGTAGCACTTCAGGTCTCAGATATGCTGAGGGGCAAAAGAAGTTAAACTTGCACTTTTGCATTTTATTTTTGTCATTCGTTTCTTTCAGCCATTGATGCAGGTGACACCACTGGGACCCGCTGAACAGAGCAGGATAAATGATGGCTATTTACAAATAAGTGAAAGTGAGCACTTACCTGTTTGGGAGATAAGTCACCTTGGATGCCATCTGTTGTTCTCAAAGGGACATCTGCTATTTATTCCTATAGCAACTGCATTTTGTGCCTCTGAGAGCTCTTTAAAATCATATCAATAAAGCTGCTTTGTTTTGAATCTATAGAGCATCAGAGAGGTCATTGCCCTGATAATACTTTCTGCCTTCTAATGCTCACCCAGTCATCTTTTGAAACAACAAATGAGGTTGGATACCTTGCAGGGAATATTTTGAGATTGGATTGGCATTTCTCCCCGCCCCCTTCCCCTCCACCCCAACTTTTAAGTAAAAATTTTCGTTGATATATCAAAATAGGTCATGGGAGATTTGTTAAAAATACACCTTTTCCCCTCGGTGTTACTGCCTTTCTAGCATATGTGTGTTTTCCTTGCAGGTCTAATGTTCATGCCCTCCAGCAGCAGGAACATGCAGAGAGAATGTCAAATCTCTTGCTGCCAAATGATAATGGAGATTTTCTTTAGCTCAGGAGAGAGGTCTTTGAGGATCTGAATGTTTTCTCTTGAAGTCAAAGCAGGGGCAGATTTCAGAAAGAGGGGCTGCATCTGACACCAAAGCTGTGTTATTTTTAGATGTCAGTGTACATCCCACCTCTGTAATGATGATTTCCCCGAGGGGCCCTGAACCCATGCATCACTCCACTTTTGAACAAATGTAGTTTTACACAAGCCTGAGTTTTATGAAAACCTGCCTCTTTCTGCCACTTCCTTTCTGGGAGAAAAAGACAAGACCTCCTGCAAGCCCCCCGCCCTCCCTATCTTCTGCTTAGTGGGCCATGACAGTGTGTCAGTGGTGTGTCAGATCACTGACGAGTAATGAGCATGTGAAAAACTTCTAAAATGTTTCGACTGTCAGGCTTGGTGCTCAGATTTAGCCTGCTGGCATCTAATATGAAATCAGAACACTGTACTCCACCAATACTGCTTTAGTGTTGCTATAAGTTAATAAAAAGTTTCAGATACACGTCGAATTGGTGTTTTTACAAGACTGTAGTCTACTTGCTTGTGTGGGGGTTTGGTTTGTTTTGTTGGTTTACTTTATGTCATTTTTCTTGTTTTGATAGATGCATGAATGGGCTAAACTGTTTTGTTTGCCACAAAAATAATTTGCATTATTTAGGTCTATGCCTATGAATCAAACCAATTGAGAACTTGTGGATATTTTGCAGGGGGACAAAAAAGAACCAAATTTTTTTTTTATATTTAGGAAAGGAAGGTGATGTGCAAGGAAGTATTTCAAACAGTGAAGCACTGGTCTCTGTCTTGTGTGCAAAAACCATGGCCAGAGTGCTAAATGCAGAGGGCAGAACGGGCTTCTGCCTACCTGACCAAAGCCTGGATCATTAAGAATCTTCTCCCCACTACCAGAACTCTTAACCCAAGACACTTTGAGGTGCTGCAGTGACACCATTTGCTTTCTATCCGCTTCTTAAGTGTCATCATTGTGGGGCTCCGTGCAGGGATGTGGGGAAAGGGAGCAGCTGTAGGTGTGGGACTGGGACATGGAGCCACCCCTGCCTCCCTGAGAAGCGTGAGGGTCCTAGCTGAACAGAAGGGTTTCAAGTACTGGAGGTGGGAGAGGAAAGAGGAAAAGAATTCAGTTGCCATACAGGGAACTGGAATTTTCAGTTTCAAGCTGCAGTAATTTAAACCTGTATTCAAATATAACATGGCCACAGTGATATTGGTAAAGCTGTCACTTCCACCTATTTAACCGAGCTAGGGTTTTATGTTTGCAATTGAAATGCTTTTCGTTTTGTTTTTTTTTCTCCCCACTAACTTGTGAAAGATTTTTTTTGCTGAAGGAATTGAAAAGAATTTACTGGACCCACTGATTGTACAAGACTGTGTTATACTCCTGATTTCTGCAGGAGTGAGCTGCATATTTGTCTGAAAATACTGTTTGAGTTATTCTTACATATCTAATCAATGCTTGAAAATATAATACTTTCTCCATCTTATATTTGTAGTATATTTACTCTTAGTTACCACTGGCAAAATTAAAGGAAGAAGCTAAAATTCCAATAGACTTTAGAATATATCCTCAGTCAGTTTTTATCAACTAAATTCATCAACATCTACACGTGCTATAAAATCACTGTTAAGTACTGGATATCCAGCTGAGTATGGGTTTTATTTTAACAAACTATAGTGGATGTAAAATGAATGAGCAATTATTGTATATTCAGCTATTCCCACTCAAATGGAAGTTGTTAAGCCTCTGGGAATAAAACCTGGATATTTACATAGGCAATTAGAAGATTGACAAGGTTTTGACATTTGCAGAGACTTTATGGAATTTGTTATGGTTTGTTTCTTTAATCTGCTCTCTATATCTTTTTCCTTCTCCCCTCCTTGTAGCAGTTGTGACTAATTACTTGTGTAGAATGATCAGTGAGCAAATTAATCTCCTCCAGACAGTCTCAAAACATAATTTTTTTTACCTTGTTGAAGCTGTTAGAGCAAAATCTTGTGGGAAAAAAATGGGATGAAAAAATGTATCTGTCCTTTGCCTTTCCTTTGGGCTGTTTAATCATTAAAGGGGAAAGGGACATCCTTGTCTCTCCAGGGCAGTGATGCCAGGCTGCCATGGCTATTCTGGAATCCCTCTGCAGGGATGGGAGGTACAGCAGGGAGCGCTGGGAGCTGGTTCTGGTGTTTTCTAGGTGTTTTCATCCTCTGGCAGATTTCTTCCCAGAAACAACACTAATGTTTGACAGCAAGAGAAACCCGTTTTCATGCTGCTGTGTCTGACACTGAGCAGTTGTGGGATGTTTTGGAACCTTCTCTCTCTGTCTTCTTAATTCATGTTCAAGTGTTACAAGATGAAACATCTGCCTTTTACCCATTTTCATTTCCTGTCTAAAATTAGTCACTGCTGTCTTGCATTGCACCAGTCAGCAGCTAAAGAGAACTGGAGTTTCCATTCCGAGCTGGTGCACTGCTTTTGACTGTTGAACATCCTTTGGAAATAATTTCAATAAATTATTAAAATATTAGGGGAAAACTATCCCAAGCTTTTTCTCTGCTGAAGCAGCCCATGTGATGTGATGCTGCATTCCACTAGTTTGGTTTTAAATTCGTTTATTTTGCCCTCTCTTCTTTAAATATATTTACTCCACAGAGCAGCGTGGCAGAATATGTTTTCATTCATGAGTGCTTTGGCAGCATTTCTTCCTTTCCATCATGTACATTTATGTGTTGATAAGGATTTAGTGGAGTCAATAGGTATAAAAATAACAATATGAAGTACTTCATTTCTTGTGCTTTGAAAGGTCCACGGATATTTCAGAAAAGAATGGCCATTCACTGCTTATTTTTGGGAAGGAGCTGTATAAAAAGAAGAGATTTTTATAGACAGCCCTCTAAAGGAAATGCCAGTACTTTTGACACCCCTGTTGCACCCAGGATGTGCAGGAGTTTACTGTTCCAAAAAATGAAGTAGATACTTCGATGCTTTTTTTTACTTTTTATTCTGTCTCTAACTTTATAAAGAAGAATCACCAAACAAAAATCTATTAGTGTTGAAAATAAAAAGATAAGATTGACCCAAGTCAAGACTTTTAGCAAAGCTGACAAGATGACATTGCCTCCCATCAATTGCCAGTGTTGATGTGATTGCTTGTTAAATCATACATCTCATAATCTTACTTTCATTGACTGGGAAGAAATCTCATTTTGGGTAACACATCCTAATGCATAAAGTGGAGGAAGAAAGAAACTTTCAGTTTGTTCTGGAACAGACTCTTGGCCCTGCATTGCATAGAGGCCTTTGTTTCAGGCACAGAAAGCCTTTCACTTGTTATTTCCCTTATCTGTGCTTTTGTTTGTTTTTTTTTAATGGAGTAATCTCAAGGTTAATTTTAAGTAGTTTATTTGTAGTAAATCTCCTACACTGAAATGTTGATCTGAGTTGTGTCCCTAAATGGAAGGTGTGACACTGGAGATCTAAGTCATTGACTTTTTATTAGCTTATTCAGCATAGTATATTTCTAGTTCTCTTGCTTTGTAAAATGTCAAGTCAGTTAATAAGCACAGGTATCAGGATGTGGGAAATCAGTGGCTCCTGTATCTAACATTCCTTTCCAGATAACTTATTCTGTATTGTAACATGGATCCTTTAATTTTTAAATAACCACCCTGAACAGCTGGTGTGAATTTTGGGGAAGATTTAAGGGAGGCTTTGTTACCTGCTGTTTATAAAAATATTGAAGACTTTTCTTAGTAGTGCTGCTGCATTTCTACAGATGTAAATGCTCTTTCAAGTAACAAAGAACAATGTCTGAGAATATTTATACTAAAATAAGATATAAAGGACAGAGTCAAATATCCTGCACTTCTTTTACTGTTCTAGTTCATGTAAGAAACTGTCTTGTAATCTAAAACCTGAGAGAGGAATCTTAGCTTTACTCTCAGTGATCTGTTCTTAACCCCTATTTTCATGGCCCAGGGTTTTAAGATTTGAGGGAGGAGGATTCTGCAGTCAGGAATTTTGTTAACCATGATCTTCCCCAGAGAGGACTTTCCTGTTGCCAAGTCCTGGCCTTTTCACTTTGTCCAGGTAGGGGTTCTGTTTCCTTGATAACTTGGAAGTGTTAAGTCATAAGCTCATTTCTGAACATTTAAACAGAAAACTTGTATTTGTCTTCTGGTTGGTATAGTCCACTATATTATCAATAATTTATTTCACTGTTGTGCTTACCTTGTTTCAGGTTAAATGGCTTGCTTCTCTGTTTAAATATTAGGGTTATGAGGGCCTGTTCTTGTGGTGACAGTTCCTCTGGATTCAAATATTGGGGGCTTTAACTACACTTATTAGAGGAAGAAATTAAAAGTGTGACCTGATCAAAGTGAAGCTCTTCTGAAAAAAAAAAAGAAAATTAAAGTGGATTTCCAAGTAGCATTTAGTGTGGCCAAGAGTAAATCAATTTCCATGTTCAACTACCTCAACAGTAAATAAAAATTTATAAATCATGTAAATATATTGCCTGGGAAAATTATGCATTCTGGAGCTTTCCACAAACCAGACTGGCATTTGTCTTGCTGCCTTATATTTGGATGTAAGTTCTCTGTCGTATCTGTCACATACACAACCATTTAAGCACTTTGCTGGCTGGCACAGTGTGCAAATTATTCTAAACTAGTCAAACATCATTGTTATTTAGAGAAACATAATCTGTACCTTGCATAGGATTCTGTGTTCCCGAGTGTAATTTTATGAGACCATTTCATGTATTTCTGGCATTTTAAAGAGATCATAAAATTGGTAGAAATTATATGCTAGCTTTAAGTTTTTCACAGTGACTGATATTTAAAAAACCCACCTTTCATCACAAATTAGCATGAGCATGTGTATCAGAAGGGATACTTTTGGAATACAATATTTTTAGAAACATTTTTGTGTTTTCACAACCCAGCTCTTCCTCACGCACACACTTGTAGCAAATTTGATCCTATAGGTTTTTTCTAGGTTTATATTAAATATTAATATCAATATTAATGGTAATTTCAAAAGAAACTTGAATGGGACTGCTTGTAAAAAAGCTTCACTGAGGAGCAGTAGTTTTGAACCAATTTAAAATCCAAGCCTTGTTTCTGAGAAAAGTGCTTCAGAAACATTCAGGAACATTCAGAAACATGTCTCACTCTATTGGGTTTTTTCACATGAACTGTATCATTCATGGATAACTGTAGTTGATTTGATGATAAATACTAATACTGATGTGAGAAACCACCCACAGTTTTCTCTTCTCTGTTCTTTAGTAGCAATTATTGGCTTTGGGATTATGACAAGTTATCAAAAAAACTCTTCTGTCTTGAGCAACTGTAGCAGGGTTGTATTTCAGAGAGACAGGAACATGAAGAGACGTAGTCTGAATGGTTTCACTCTTGGTTCTTAGACCAATTCTCAAGGGAGATTTTTCCTGTATAGATTTATTTACTCTGACCATTCGAAATTCCCGGTAGTCTTTTCCAATACCTAAGGAAAAAAGTCACCTTCTCTTTTTTCATACATGGAAATCCACTTTAAAAATTGCTGAATAATCTGTTTGTACAGCCTCAGATCTTACTGTCTGTAGGCAAAGGAATATTTTGTAGTCACGTATTCTTGCTATCATTTATTGTCCCAGCACTGGAGCAGTTTTGCTTTTGTCTGAATGATCTGATTCGTTCTTATCTGTTCTGTCTTCTTATATTGAGATTAACAAGCCATATACCTTCAGGCATAGGCCAGATCTATAGCAGCAGAGCCCAAATGAACTTGAACACAGGGTCAATCAACTGCACAAAATACATCACACAGTTATTCCAAGGCTCATGCTGTGTCTGTAATTGCCCCTTGTTCTGTCATTAGAGCTCCCCTACAAGTCATTATTTTCAGTCAGCAGAGCTGCAGGGAACAGTCAGCCTGAGATAATATAAATATCTCCCAAAACAGAAACACAAGAAGCAGGTATTCAGATTAAACCCTATAAAATGGCAAGTTTGTTAGCCCCTTTTTGACTCTGAATTAAAACAGTACCTAAATGTTCCCACAGAGCTCCAGTGAGGCTGTGTATTCACTTGGCACCTTGAAATGGTGATTTTCTTTCACTTAGTGTTTCCCAAAAAATACATAGAAACAGGCAGCAATTATGCCATGAGGTTATGAAAACCTTATTGAAAGAACACATAAGCCATGGAACTACTGTTTGGGAAGTACTGCTCTGTCTTTTTGCATAAATCTTAAAATTGCTCCTGTTGGGTGTTTTTGCATAAGTGGTTTTGCTACTCAGCCTGGAAGAGGGTCCTGTGAGCAGGTGCTGCACATATCAGTGACTGTCATTATACCTGCAAAAATTTTGATTTTTGAGTACAAATGCCAAGCAGTCATTGGTGAGTAAGGGATGAGGACGCATGGGCCAAAGCATTTGTGTGGTTGAAGAATTCAAGAGAGTGACAATCAAGTGTGCATTTTCTGGGAGAAGCTATGCCCTTGTGCTCTGGTTACAGCCAGCAGAGATCCCTCCATGGAGGTGCTCAGAGAACATCAATCATACTTACAGAATCTCTTAGCTTTGGAAAGAGCTTTGACACCACAAAGTCCAGCTGTGACCCCAGCTCTGCTGAGCCCACCCCTGAAGCAAGCCCCAGGTACCACAGCTCCTCCAGGGCTGGGCACCCACCACTGCCCTGGGCAGCCTCTCCCAGGCCCTGACAACCCTAAAGGGAAGAAATTTGTCCTAAAATCTAAATCTCTCCTGGTGCACCTTGAAGCCATTTCCCTATCATCTTCTCTGTTGACTATGGAAGAGAATCAGGGAATATGAAATCTTCAAAGGCAAAGCTAGGCTGTGAAAGCCTGGAAATATGAACACTCAACACAGAGACTATGAATTCCAGGAATGATGGCACTGTAGAAATTTAGAGAATTTGCAGGTAAGAACTGAAGCTTTCTAGATAGGTGAAGGACAGAGATATGTGATTAACAGGTCCATATGTGTTCCTTAACATAGAAAACAGATTCACAAAGTCACGATGAACAGCAATTCTCCTCCAAAAGAGTTTGGATAGAAGCTATAGACTTTTTGCCAAATGGTTAGTCCCCAGAATCCACACTTGAATAAAAGTGTCAACCAGTGATTAGTTCTTACTGTTGTAATCGTAAAAGTGGACATTATTTGAATTATACTAAAGCTAGGCAAAAGTCTTCAGACTGAAAATAATAACCTGGATTTGCTGGTGCTGCTGAACTTGATGGTCTCTTTGCAATCTTACTCAGAACAAACGAATGCATAGCTGTGACAAAGCCAAGTTTATGAAGAGAAGCAATCTTAGTTCTCCACATAATAAATACCATTTTTCATTGTTCTACAATAAACGATAAACCAACCAAATCCCAGCTGGAAAACTGAAATACAGAATGACACTTAAGCTGTTCTTTTTCGAGTGATTTCTTTGAGCACAGTGTTTTGTCCATAAGACTTCATTAGTCGTGTATATTTGCAAGAAAAAATGCATCTCATGTGTAACCAGTTAAAAATAGGATTAGATTTATTAAGATTATAATCTGTAAAGAAGATGGTCCTTCCTACACAGATCCTGATTCCAGGAGGATCTATAGGAGGCATGGAGGAAAAGCAACACTCAGATTTTCAACAGAGCCCTAAAATGAAAGAAGATGTGATTACAAATTCGTGATGGCTTTCTCAGGCTGATTTTTGGAGCAGTATTACTTCATGCAAGTGGCAGGTCCCTGAGGAGGAGCTGGTTGTGTTCTAAGGACAGACACCCTTAGAACAGAGCAGCAGTCAGTCATCATGAGGTCACCTGCAGTGTGGTCAAACTCAAACCTTCAAAAAGGGTGGCTCATGCCTGCTTAAAATATGAAACTATTTTAAAGCCATGATACTTAAAAATATATATAAAATAATTCATCTTGATTTGTTTCCCAGCTTCTCTTTTACAGCAGGTATAAGAAGCCCATTTTTGAAATCAGAAAGTCATGAGTGTAGGAAGTGAAGGTATTAAAAAAGCAGGCCATATGTATTACAGATGTATGAAGGAGTCGTGAGCATCATGACTGGTGGGGTTTCCCCACAGTGATATTTTTATGGTACTTAGGGTACACAACGATTTTTGTGTGTAATATGTAGATGTAAAAAGCTGACTACTCTTAGCACATTCAACAAATGTTATTGTATCTCTAGACTTTAAAAACCAAACAATCAAACAAAAAGGCAAATATTTGAACGCTAGTATGTTTTTATATCAAGCCTCAAAGTAAGCTAAGGCTCCTGGCAGTTTATTTTAGACTGGTAGCTGAATTTTGCTGAATTTATAGGGTTCTGTAATTGTTACAAAATTTATCCATAAAAACTCATGAGGGGAAATGGAAGTTGATTAATGTTAATTAAGTAAGTTAATTTATTAACTACTTTTGCAATCATAATACATGAGAAAATGGGATAGAAAAAAGAAATAAAAAACATTGGCATACAGTGTTTCTACTCTTGCTATGATGGATCCTTATTCATAAACATATCAAATTCCTTTGAAGAGTTGGGAATCAGCATTATGATTATATTTTTCATTAAATTTTTTGAATTGTGATGAACTTAATTAAATGTCTCATGGAAAACCATAAAAATGTGGATCTATTTTAGAGCTGAGTCTATTTTTAATGACTTAAAATGTTGCAGAAGTTCTGCCTTCTTGCACCCATTGGGTTGCTGATCCTATTCTTGTGTATCAATTTATATTTCAGAAATAGAACATATTAACATTATAAAGTGTAATGAATTACACAGGAGTCTAAAATATTTCTTAACTCTTGTTTCTGAACTCTTTTATTTTAGACATCCTGTGCATAGGGGCAGCAAAGGTTTTCTCACCCAAACTTGACTCTTAGAGAGAAATGCTATTGAAAGCATCCTGTATGAAATAGAATGACAGAGTTTAGGACCCATGCTCAGCAAAGTTTCACTCTCTGCTTTTCATATTACACATCACAGCAGTAAGTCATCTGAACTCATGCCATGTAGTAATCTTTATGGATTACTTCATTGCCTTCCTGCATATTCCAGACTGGTCATCATGCACTTCATAGAAAAGCATTGTTCAGAAATCCAGAGGACACAGATGCGACCAGGTGTTCAGACAAAAGAAAGGGTTCCCTGCTACCAAGGGGCAAATTTGTGCCTCATAGCACTGTAAACTCCAAATTGGCAACCAAGAACTTGGTGCCAAGACAGATTTCCTGCATTCATGGAGTCTCATTTCAGGGATTACTAGAAGACTGGAAAGCCTGTATTTAATTTACTGACAGTTGAGCAGCTCAGGCTGTGGATATTGAGGGTGGAACTGGCTTGCCAACCTGAAAAAGCAGAGATCTACATCTGATTTCCTAACACTGGTCCCCTTGGAGTTTAGAAAATTGTCAGCTTCAGGAGTGTCTATGAATTAAGTTTATAGAGTCATGGCATTATAGAAGCATCAAAATGATCAAGATGAGGCTGAATTGTCTTCCTCCGTATGAGTTTCACCTCTGCCATTAAAGACCAGAGAAAAGACAAGAAAAAGAAAAAAGAGGGAATGGATTATAGGAATTTAAGGAAAAAGAAAATGGGGATAAATGTAAGACACAGCATAGCCTGTAGGAAAACTAACACACTGACATTTTGTGACTTGCTTATAATATTTTGAGATGCAATGAATTAATGGGTGACAGGCTCTGCTGCTGGAAGAAAAGAAAAAGGAGGCTCTTACAGACTTGAGTTTTCCATGATCAATTGAATCTAAAAGACACTGTGTTTCTGGGAAGACCATAAAAGGTGTTTTTATCTCTGCATTTTGGATACTTGTTTTGCCTGCCTGGCTCTGCAGACAAAAGCTGCATATTTTGATATGTAGGTGAAGTCTTCTCTGTGTCACGTTATTTTTTTAAAGAGAGATTGAATAGTGCACATGTCAAGAACGGAGAATCCTCTGCATTTTCTTTCAAGCCTTTGTGTACATGATGAGCTAGAATAACCTCCCTGAACTGAATTATCCTTCCATACTATGGTTCAGCGAATATCATTATATTTCAGCACAGCCTGAGTGATTTTTAATGCCAAAAACATCAGCAAGAAATACAAATGTTACAAAAATATTGAAACAATACCATAAAAAACTCTGGGATCATAAATACTTTACTTTGCAAGGTCTGGAAGGTCAACATAGCTATAGTGTGGAAAATTAAAATGCTCTCTATGTGAATGCCTTTGGAAAAAAAAAAAAAAAAGAGGCAGTGTTTTAGCCTAGAAATACAGAATTCCTATCTGTAGCTGGTTAAAAATAAAAACTAATTTTCTACAAAATAAAATCTATAGAATTTCATGAAATTAATTAGTATGTGATTTTTCTTTGACCATTAGCTGCGTGTTCTTAAATATAATAATTAAATCAGCATTAGAGAGGGTTTAAAATCAGTGATAGCTTTCCTGTTGGTGTTGCCCTGCACCAGGTAATGTACATCAGCCTAAGATTTTGACAGGATGAAATCAAATGTGTACAGGCAATAACTGATGCTTTTGACAAGCTTTGAATTTGGAAGGCTTTCCCTTAGCAGGCAGGTGTTCTGTCAGTGCACAGGATCACAGGGAGGGCAAGGGAAAGGGGCTCTGCTGCTGATTGCTGGGCTGGAATTGAACAATTAATATTTTTACACAATCCTACCTGTTCTCAGTTACTACTTTCCAGCTGGAAACTTGTCTTTGTCCATTAGCCTTAAGTCAGCAGTTGTTCTCTCCCTTGGAGGTCTTGCTTGGTTTCAGTGTTCCAGCACTTAAACATTCCCACCCGATCTGCAGGCCCCTCTTAAAGAATCACTGTAAATTTGTGGAAGTGCAACTTAACAGAGTTCACTCTATTTCTTAGTGCACAGATGAATCACGCATAGGAAATAAGGATTAGAATCAATTTTGAATGGTTTGCATGGATACAGGCTGAAAAAGAGTGCAAAGGATATGGATACAAAAGGATTTAGCAGCACTTACTCACTGACTAATTTAATATTTAATAACTGATTTAATAGTATTTGCTGCAATTATAATTGTGACTTTATTGTAGATTCATGATAACAGTATTCATACCATAATCCACTCACACGCACACACAGATGTGTACATCTATATCTGGGTGTGTAAAGGCACCTCTCAGAAATTCCCCTTGGATTCAGTGCCAAACTCATGCCAAACCCCTTAGTGTTTCTCAGCAGGTATGGGTTGCACCTCAAGGAATATGTGTGTGTGTGTGGGGAGGGAATCAGCTGCAATCTTTTTCAATGCACCTCCTAACAGTGGGACCATTTCACTAGGGCTATGAGTCAGGTAAACTAATTACTAAAGTTAACAATATTATTCTCCATCTCCTGACAACAAAGTGCATTCTGTTTTCTAAGAACATCATCTTAGTGTCTTAAAAATTTTCCTTCTGGGTGTTTTCTGCCTAGACATCCAAAGGAAGAGCTATGAGAAGGATTCACGAGCAAGCCTTTTAATATGATATATTGAGATTAATATATATGCTGTATCTCAGAACAGCAGCTAAGTGATCTGTTCTACTTCAGAAATAGCCACCTTTATTTGCAGAACTATAAAAGACAACAGACCGATTTTAACTGTTTATTCTAAGTGGCTGTTTTTAGTCCAGAGATGCCTTCACTCAGTCTTTGACTCAGTTCATGGTCTGTAAGCCCTGATGTCCCTGCAGCAGCATCCCAGCAGCTTTATGCAGCAATACCCACGGTGATGTGGGTACCAAGGCAGGGTTTTATCTGCCCTGAGCTGGAGGAGGTGCCAAGGTGCAGCCAGAGTCTTGTTCTCTGTGCTGACCTCTATAAAAGCTGGCAGGAGGATGCTGGAATGAGAGCAGTGGTGTTACTGGCACCAGGGAAAGTGCTGGGCTGGTGCTGAGACACAGACAGGAGACATAGCAATAAGAAGCCTCAGTAATGTGCTTGTACTTCATTCTTCACCCTGGTTTAAACACCATCAGTATTTTTTTCCAATCTTACATTATAGTAACAACAGAAAAAACCCCATACTTTTGGGTACAAATTGCCATGAATCATACTTTCTGAATTTGTCTGAAGTCTGAGCCTTCTATAAGGCTGTCCGACCTTGTAGACAAGCAAATGATTTAGAAACAGCATGCAGGTATAGAATCATTTACCAAAAAGATTTTCCCCCCTTTTTATTGCCTGGAAAATAAATGCAAGTCAATTGCTTCACGAATAGAAACTGCATTAAAGGGAATTTGAAATGAAAGAGGTCTTTACAGCCTCAGAATGATCCTTTCTTTTTGCCTTAACCTCCTCATAGTAGCACATTTTGCAAACACTGGAAACCTTCCTGGCCTTTTAAACTAAGAACTGTAGGCAAACAGCTGATACTGTAAAATGAAGCAGAGTTTAACTTCTTCTGTAGTTGCTTCTATTCTGGGTAATTATGCCATCAGTGGGAATAACATTTACTGTCAGTGAAAGTGGAAAAAGCCAAAGGTGCTGTCTGGGTCTGTGAGCTGCATATGCTGCAGAAGGCAGCACACTTCCCACAGGTACCCTCTGTCCTGTGGCAGGACACACAGACACACTACACCAAGTCAGCTGGCTCATAAATTACTGCAATTTCTGAAGCTCTTCTGCCAGGAGAACTTAAGTACACTTTTCCCTTCCTGCTCAGATAAAAATTCAATCTCTGATTTGCAAAATAGAGCTGTTGGTCATTTCTAAGTATGCCATGACAACTGTTCAGGTTGCAATTATTGCCTTTTGACAGAACTCACTTTCTCTCCTCTTGGGCTCATATCAGAGAATTTGTTGCTAACCAGCTGTATGGTGAAATTATTGCACCAGCTGGTATATGTTTCTTTGTATCATATAAAATTAATTATCAGTTTTTAGATCTTGGAAGGACACAGGTAATTACTTTACATTTCAACCTTGTGAAACCTGGTAGGTTTCCTTAGGGAAATCCTGCATTTTTTCCAAATCAATCCCATATGAAATTGATATACATAATTATTTTAAAATGCCATGATGCTTATGCAAATAAGGGCTCTACATGGACAACAGAGATTTTATTTTTCTTGGCTTAAGATACAACAGGCACTCCAAGGGGTTGAAAGCCATTGACTTCTGGTCATTACTAATTTAATAAGCAGCCCTCAGAGTTCCTGCAGATACAAAGGAATCTGACTTTACACGTGTAATATGCAGTGTGCAGAAAATACTTAGTGCTGTTCTCTTTGAAACCTAGAGGACAGTTATTAAAGTTTTATGGCTCAAATTAAAATTTAAGATTAAAATACAAGATCAAAAGAATCAATTTTTTCCCCTCAATGCTATTAGGAATAAGCCTTTTGGAATAGAGGGGCTCAATTGGCTTAAATGCTATGTCTTCCTCCTTCTCCTGAGACCTCGATTAGAAATAATCACAGCTCACTACAGGAACGTAACTTTTGTATTTTTAAAATTTTTTTTTAAAGAAAGGAACAAGCTTTTATTACTTTTTAATGTATTATGCTATTGTAGAGTCATGGAGTGTAAGAGATGCTTGGGAACCACAGTGAAAGTTCTTGGAGAAGCAGTTTGTTTCATGAGCAGGAGGGAAATCTGCAGTTGTGGAGCTGTTAAAATGAGTTGGAGCATGCCAGAGGATTTGCTTCTTTGTCAAAGAAAAGGGGAGCAAGAGGAGGCTCCTGCCCTAGCTCAGTCTGATTAATTACTATCAGAGTGCCCATTTTTCTAAGGTTTCATGCCATTAATATGTCTCCCAGTGTCAAATCCACTTG
Source organism: Sitta carolinensis (assembly GCA_032173965.1). Lineage (NCBI taxonomy): Eukaryota > Metazoa > Chordata > Aves > Passeriformes > Sittidae > Sitta > Sitta carolinensis. The sequence continues at coordinate 6,121,660 of CM063294.1, read as the reverse complement.
CCATTTCTCTTGTAAGACACTTTAATAATAAACTGCAAAATCAATGGCACACAGAAGCAACCTTATGAGGAGAAAGTGCCCTGCTATATCTTAACTTGAAACACAAAGTCACAAATCTCCTTTCTGGTTTATGTATTTCTTTGCTGAAACTTTACCATGGTGCTGTACCCTCTGTGTAGCTCAGTTTTAAGAACCTGTTTTTGCTGTTCCTGAGCAGCTGCTTGTCACTGGGAGGCACGATGACAGTCGTGGGCAATTCTGTGACACAGATCACAGAAGAGGTGACAGTGTAGTTTCATTTCCTCATGGAACTGGCACAGAATGGTCCTGATCCCTGGAAGTGCTGCTGCTGACTTCAGCAGGGTTTGGTTAAAGCCCCGTGGGCACAGCTCTCGTGGGGGCTGTTGGAACAGTGTGGGATGACACTGAGCACTCTGTTGGTTGTTAACTTCAACAGCTGTGCCCTGTGCTGGGGAATAGACTCAAGCCACAATATGCTTAGGGGTTCTCCCCAGCTTGAAAAAATAAATTATATATATATCTATCTGTATCAGCAAAATTTACCTTGTTCCTGGACAAACACTAGCAAGCAAAACCTCTCCAAGCTCTGCCAGTCAATAAAGAGTTGTTCACCTGTTTTTATGAAAAATGTGCATGTACCTCTTCTTTTTTCCCATGACTGTAGGCTGAAACATGATTTGAATATTTTTTTAAAACTGCAGAAATTATGGGATTGATATCATGTAAAGAAAAACAGTTTTCACTAAACTGATCAACCAGGATTAAGACTTTTTCTTTCATTTATAAGCCTTCAAATCCTAAGGCAATAGAAAATTAAGCTCCTTTTATTTTACTGAGGAGCTTAAGATGACTGGATGACCAGCATGAAATGCACAGTAGCATTAATTGAACAAATACAGAACTGGATTACAGCAAATCTGCAGAGAACTGCAGAAAAAGGGCATTATCAAGGATTCAGTGGCAGATTCCCCTTATTGACAAGCATTTGTTATAGCATTGAAAGAAAAGCACTGCATGAAAACCATAAGCTACAAAATTCATTAAGAAAGATCCTTTTAAAATGAGGCCTAGGAGACTCTATCTTATCACAGAAGCCAAAACATGTGGCTGTGGTTACAAGTTTTTCAGACTTGTGTGTTATTGAAGGTAAATAGATGAAGAGACTGACTATGCCAAAATGGAGATAGAGGAAAGAAAAAGAACAAATAGAAGAGAAAAAACATTGTTGACTCTATATACTTGGAAAGAAAGGATTGACAAGAGGAAAATCTGGGGACAAAATATATTCAGGCATTATAACTGGTGTAGGGTCTGTTTCTGTGTATATCACAGTAGGGATATATCACAGCCATTACTTTCTATAGGAGGATAAAGGTCCAGCGTTGTCTTTTGCAATAATATCTAGAAAATAAGAGCCCTGTTACCAGAGCAGAGGGACAAGTGCAGCAGCTGTGAAAGGAGGGTTTCTCTCTTAGCAGTGACCATGGAGAGGACATGCATCACATGGTTCAAGTGCCATGCACAAAATAAACCCCAGGGTCTGGTTTGCCATCCTTTCCCATCCAGGGAAATGCAGGGGAGCAGAAAACTTGATTGTTTTTATTGGTAAAACTACTGACTACAGATTTAATCACAGGCAGGTAGAGGATAAGAGAAACTGCAATCCATTCAGATTCTAGTGCCTTAGAGTTGATTGGAACTATTTAGGATTCAGGCAAGCTGGGCTGTATTTCGCCTTTTGAATTAACATACTTGCTATTTTGTAATCCAAGTGTCAGCAAGTTTCATGTTATTACTACATGACCTACTTTACTAAGGGGATGTTTTGTAATGATAACCCAACACTGAGTGCTGCTTCTCTGAGTTTGATGGAACTGCAATCCGCTGCTTCAGTGAGGAAAAATAACATTTAGATTTCTTTTCAGTATTTTTAATCATGACCTCTTTCTCCACTACACTCTAGCATTTATCTTTGTCTTTGGCCCAGTAAAAAAAGATGTCACCATTCGACTGGGTAGGCTTTGAGGGGAGGTAGATAACCTGGCCTGAAAAGCCCAGAAACATTCAGGAAGGCTGGGACAGGGACTGTCAGCTCCCAGGCAGTCTCACTAGCTCTTTCTGAAAATGTAGTGCAAGAGGTTTTGTTTTATTATTGTGTAGCACTTAATGTACCAAATGAGGGCTGAACCTTCCCCTCAGTGCAGCTTTGGGTATAGAACAGTAGTATGTCCATTTTTCTTGTCAGTAAAAATTTCCAGTAAAGTGATGTTTGGTCCATGAAAGATGTTTTACAGAATACTTAAAGAGCTGTTATAGTCAGTGTTAGGCAGTGTGGGTTTGGTTTATTCAGCAGGTGTTTGAATTTAAATTTGAGTACTCTTCCTCTAGTTTCTACAGCAGGAAAGAGCAGCCAGGACCACCTTAACAGCTGCAGTACAGTGAGTTTAAAGGATGGACTAGAAAATAAAGTATGGTAGATGGTCTCTACCAAGATGATGTGGGATCTGGAACATGGGGATGGGTAGAAGGCAATATTTGTATTTTCTGTGTTTGTATAATAGAACATGAAAGAAAGGAAAATAAAAGCGCCTTGGTAGTAACAGGGGGCATCTTCCTCCTCACTCAGGGGCTCCTGCTGCTCGAGTGGAGCTGTTGCAGGTGAGAAATGCACAGGAGGCTTTTTGGGGGATTACCACCATGTAAAATCAATATAAAGAGGGAGTTTCATAACAACAACCAAAATGTAATTGAACAGTTTGATAACCGAGTTGTCATTGACACAGATTTCACATTGCTCTAGAAATCCCTGCTTCAGTGGAAAATTAACCTACTCCATGTGGTATGCAGTAGCTCCTTCTTTTGATTTACACCTAGCTATTCCCACAACAATAAAACATTAGTTCTACGAATCTTTAATTTGGAAAATATTCAGTATTAAAACTATGCATTAAAGTATCTGCTTGCTTTTTTATCCTCTAGTTCTTTAGAGTTTTTTTTCATGTATGCCTGTTTGTCATTTTGGTTTTGAAATTAGCTCTCCAGCAATCCATTTCTCTTATATTCTTCTTATGACAACAAATTTTTAAATTCTGACAAAGAATGTCGATTGAAGCAACAATTAGTTGATATCTTTAAACCCCAACTCCCTGGAAAAATTATTACTGAGAAGGAGATGCACTAAAATGTGCTTTGTTTCTGGTGGGTTTTTGTGAGTTTTCTGGGGGTTTTGTTTGTTGGGTTTTTTTTGGTAAATTTCTACAATATTCTCATTTCCGCTGAATACGATATTGAAAGGTACCAACGTAATTAAAAAATTCAGCTTTTACAGATGTTTACTAGAACTTTGGTAACAGCTGAATGACAATTCAATATCTGATGTTGATACAGTTTTCAACTATAATTGAAAGTTCTCATTTTCTTTTTACACATCAAGCAGACTTCTCCTTTCACAATACAAAGCATTTCCTTGCAGAGACTTTGTAGATAGAAAAATGAACATAAGATCAATAATGATGAAGTGGGCTGACCTCAGCTGAAGGCCACATAAAGACAGAGGAGAGAAAAGGTGAATGAAAGGAATAAATTAGGAGATGGTTGCGGCAAAGGGAGTTTTAGGAGATGCTGATGTTGGCAGCAGGAACCATCTTAGCAGAGCTCTGCATGGCACACCCACAGCTCCCTGCAGCTCCTCTGAGCAGCTCCTCAGAAGTGTCAGACTCCTGTAGCCTGAGCTGCTGCCCTGGAGGGAACAACCCGGGCAGGATGCCACAGTGGTGGGGCTGTGTTCCTCCTGCTGCCCCTCACTGGCTCCTTGCATCTAGCAGAGGCATCCATTTGTAAAAAAACCCATCTCCTGGTCTTTGGCATCAGTGCTGTTAGAAAATGACTCCAGAGATTTTAAAAAAAAAAATCTGAAAACTTCATTTATTCTCAGAGATTCTTCAAATCTATATTGGGGTTTTGTAAATAAAGAGTTTTTTCAACTATTTTGAGTATTGGTTTACAAAGAAAATATAGGCTTCTGCAGTGAAAAAAAGGTTGAGTTGTTTCTTAAGACTGCTGAAGTATATGGAAAACTTAAGCTCCAGAATCAGGGGTGTCTGCATCGATGTTTTAATTGGTTCTGCTCCTTGCTGCTGGGAGAAGGATGGTCCAGAGCTCTGAGAGCTCAGTGCAGACCTTTCTGTTCAGCTCAGTGGGTTTTGAGTGAGATCCCTGGCGAGGCTGGGTTGGAGGGCAGCAGCAAGAGAGGAGCTGCTGGGCACGGGGGAAGTGGTGCAGAACTGCTCACCACGGAGCACAGCCCCTGCTGGGAGGGAATCTCCGTGGAGGGGGCTGAAAAGAAAATTGGCTTTTACGTTTTCAGCCAAGGAAGCTACTTTGAATACATTTGATTAAACAGAATATTTCATTTTTCTGTTTTAATAATAAATCATACACACTGAATAAATGCAATATTTGTAATACCATTAAAATGTAATTTCTTTTGTACTCTCAGTGAATTACATGATAGGTGTAGCATACCTTTTCTTTGTTCTTGGTAGAGTTTTAGCATGTAATTATTTTCCAATTATGTGTCTGTTTCTTGAGCATTTAAATCCTTTTTGAAAATGGCACTAAGGAGTTTCATTTCAATGGGAGCAAGGGCTCTAAATGCCACAAAGGGTGTTGCCCACAAAGGGTGTTGGCTTAGTTCTACAATTCTTACAGTTTTTCATTGGTAAATAGCTCCAAAATGTATGGCCCCTACACTCACCAACTGGCTCTTTTGAGTTGTTATCAATTCAGGGTGGTACAGTGCAGCCTGATGTTAATTTTTTTCATCAAGATAGAGATGCTGGTGTGTGTTTGCTGAGACCATAAACTCATGGTCCTGCTCTGGGTTTTGTTCTGGTTTTTAGGAATGGTGAAGATCTTGTGTATTTCAAAAGGAATTAAACATTTCTTCCTGGGAAGGTGCTCGCAGATTTTGTGGTGCAGCTTTTAATGGTGCTCCTTTCCTGTTCTGCATCTTGGAATCCCTTCAGTCAATACAGAGCCAAACAAAGAATATTCAGACAGGTGGTTTTATGTCCATCATTACTGCAGGGATGCAGTTTGAAAGTGTTTGGTTGGGGTTTTAATTTTATTAGGTTTTTGAGAGTTCCTCTAAACTTCTGAAACTGAACTGATATTTACGCGTGAGCCTCTTCTGACTGGCACAAATCCCATCTCTGACCACAGTGGCATTAAAACGTTTTTGTTACCAGCTCTTTGTTGATCTCTTGTGTGGAGGCAAGAAGAACCCAAAATTTAAAAATTGGAAGCATGAAATGGAAATTACATTGGGAAACAGAATCTCCTGACACAGGAAATTGTATAATGATCTGCTTTCTGTCCATCTGCTTTCTGAGCAGCCCAGTATCCACAGCTTTGTTACATGACAGTGAGCAGCATCCTTGTCTTCCGGGGTGAATTCCTTACACAGAGCAGTCTGAATCTTTCTTTTGCCTAAAATGAATGTGACCCGATGGCATTTTCAACATCTGCCACCCCTGTGTGGTTGCCTTTAGTCACTGATGCTGCATCAGTCGCAGGGGCACGGGAGGCAGTGGCTGGTGGTGTGGAGTGCAGGTGACACAGGGCGTGGCAGTGACAGGTGAGGAACACAGCTGTTCACGGTCTCTCTGCAGCCACCAGAATCCAAGGAAGTTTTTAGCAGTGAGGTGCTGATATGAGGCTTGGCATTAGACCTTTAACAGCTTATAAATTACAATATGTGATAATAAAACACTCTTCCTGTTGTGGGTAGCATAGTAGTTTGAAATGAGTTGGTGCTATTTCCTTACAGCTCAGAATTTTGTAGAGGTGAAGTAGTTGATAAAGTTGATTAATTAATATATTACTTTTAAAGCTTTATTTACTTAATTCTCTGATGGAATGGGAGAAGGAGCTGCCTTCCACGTAATATCTTTTACACCTATTTTAATTTGATTCCTAAGATCCTTTGTGTTTGTAAAGCTTCTCCTCATTTTTATATTTGGTGTTTGTAATCTGTTTGAGGAAATATAGAAAAATAACAACCATGTATTTTTGCATTTTTCAGTTTGTTTATTGATGTAACCACGAAATTAGCAGATTGCATTTCTTTATTAAAGTAAAATAGGCCTTTGCAATTTCTTTATATAAGTAAAACAATTCGATGCAGCTTTCACTTGTAATGTTATGAAACTTATACATTTATAAACTATAAAAGTCATACTCAGAACAAGAATGGTAGGTTACACAGCAAGGACAGCCCAGATGAAAGAGCTATATTGAAATAGTAATTGTATTCCTAAAGATATCAAAGCAACTTTTGGAAAGAATGAAGCTTCTCCATCTCTAGATAAACTTTACAATTGTCATGGATTTCAACTTTTTCAGTACCTATTTTTTTGTTTATCTCTCTCATTGTAAAATCTTTACTGCTGTTTTATTGTCATGGTCATTTGTGTTTTCATTTTAATGCTAGAGAAAGATCTTTCTAGTAGCAAGTTAGTGTTTCCTAATAAGTACTTAAAAAGGAGTTAAATATTATTTTATAAAATTTTCAGTGTGTGTAAAGGAGCAACTGTTGAACAACATAGGGAAGAAGTAACTTTATTTATTTAGTTTTCCTTTGAAAATACTTCAGAGAACATTTTTTCATTGTTCAAGGGCAGTCATTACTAGAATAAATAGGGATCCTTTATTCTGTCAAATGAAAAATGGAAACATTTTATGGGATTGACACTGTCACTACAACAACGTTGCTTAAATAATTAGTTGTCCTTACTCAGATATGGAATCATTGACTTGGTGGATATCAAGCTGACAAGTCATCCTGCTAAACTGCAGTTTGTTAGTTCTTATTAAAGATTACTTTGATTGTTCTCTCACAATTGATATATGCATATGGAGCTCCTGATATCGGTTACACAGTTGGGATTTTTTTTTTGTTATTTCTGGTTTATTTTACTGTAATTCACATATTAAAGTGTACCTTAGTACTTACCATGCATTTATAAATAACAGCATTCTGAGTTTTCATTTCATATTTCAGAGATCTTGTTGCTCTTTACAGGCAATAAAAACAGACACTTGAAAAATCTGTTCCTTCTTTTGTTTCACTGAAGAAGATATCGAATGCAGATGGTTTAAGCCCTGGGTTTTTTAAGTGTTTTTTTGGAGCCTGTGGGACCTGATGTGTGCTCAGAGACAGGAAAGGCAGTGCCTTACTCAGCAAGCAAAGGCACCATGGCCTGGGGGCTGCAGGAACAAATCGAGTTTAATGCATCCAGAGACCTTAAAGCATCTTCTGATTTATATGAGGCTGGCACTTGCCTATAGAGGCACCAACTTTGGTGGTCTTGGGTTATGACTGCAGACATATTCTTACCTTACTCTTTTGTATCTATCAGATGATGCACATAGGCTTCACTTCCATAGAAGAAAAATTTCTTTGAAGCAAATTTGACTTGAGGTTTTGAGTTCTGGATGCAATATTGCTCTGAAAGGCAGTCTACTGAACTTTCAAAATAGGTAAAAACCCTATTGTTTCACAAGCCTCACTCCCTTCACAGCTCAGCACAGCACTTACTTCCATATATCCTGTAGAAATTATTTCCTTTTTAAAAAATGTTGAAAAAAATGTCGATTTACTTCCACATTTGAAGAGCAGGGGATAAGTCATACTTTTGCAAAAGAGGTATCTCATTAGGAATTTCTAAATCTCATTTTAGATGCTCCTTGCTGCAACGTGAGGTTGTTGGTTGGTCTTGACAGGAGACTCTGGGCAAGAGCCTCTATAGGAAAGAAGCAGAAGGGTTTACAGAGCATCACTGTGCTGACAATGAGATCAAACCTGCACTGCTGACTGTAAGGCCTGAAAGAGGATGAGACCAAAGAGGATGCAGAACCAAAATGACTTCCCATTCAATGTTATTTTTAACAAAAAATGAGTTAATATAAAAAAAAATATAGAAAAGTAATTTTTCCTTGCTGTTCTGCCTATTGTATCTTCACAAATGTGGGTGATGAGCTGTGAGCCACAGGTGCATAAGGACAAATTTCCCAAAAGGCTGCTATTTTTTGATACATTCAGTTTACTTTTGCTGCATTTGTCTCTGTGATCCTCTGCTAGAAGTTCAGTCCTAGGAACAAATCTGGCTGCTTGGACTAACAATTTTTATGGATGTTCACGGTGTTCAGCTGCCAATCAGATTCATGCAGATGCAGATTGGATAGTTAGATACACAAGTACTTTGATTTGTCTGTAAACTCATCTTGAGCCTGTGAAGTCTCAGTAAGGATTTTTGTAGGTGTAACTTTCAGTTTTTGAAAGGACCCTGAACCTTCAAAACACCTTCACTTAATGGCTGGTTGGGTCCGTTTGTTTATGCTCACTTTCTAGATGATGAAAATCTTACAAGCCTGAAGCTCAGCCTAAAAACATATTGCTGAGGCTAAAAATATTTGCAAAATAATGTAACAGATAAAGTTCTGAAGAAACAGATTTTATTTGACAGTCTTGATTTTTTTTTTCAATGACCTCACAAAAACATTAAACGGGAATAGCCTGGGGAAGAGGCACTAAATCAATAGGTACCAGTAAATTTGTGAAATCAATTTTTTGCTTTTCACATACACGAGAATTGATGCAGTCAATGCTGTGTAACTCCCATTAATTGCCCAGGGCGACAGAAGATTTATCAATTGCTTATTGACTTCTTTGAAGCCATAGGGGGAAAATGGAAATAGCTGCAAAGTTAACTGAGCAGTACAGAAGACATCCTCCCCAGCTGATGTGTAAATAGAGGCACAGCAGATACCTGCAATCAGGAGCAGGAACATCAGTGCAGTGGCAAGAGTGCAGAGGTGTGCAGGGCTGGCACCGGCCCTGCCTGTGACCTGCAGGGACCCTGGGGAGGGCACTAAGGGTCACAGAGCATGGGACACCCTGGCACGGGGTGCCCAGAGCAGCTGTGGATGCCCCTGCATCCCTGGAAGTGCCGAGACAAGGCTGAACTGAATTATTAAAATATGAATATCGATCTAATATTGGTCTCCAACTATGCCAGACAAACCCTCTCTAACAGTTTGAAGTTAGGCAGGGTGTGTGGATTGCCACACCGAGCAGCGTGTGGGGTAACTCCCTAATGTGCACTGCGAAGAACACAGGCAATTACAAAGCTTTTATTTACAAAAGTGTTGAATATACAAAATACAAATGCATATTCATACTCCTGCCACTTCCTCTTTCCCGCTTCGTATGCTAATTGGAAAGAAAGCTATTAAGGATGCACATTTTGTCCCCTTAAATAAGTCGGGGGTCTTTTTAGGGGAGGGGTCTCGAGAAATGATGAAATAAAATGAGTCACCCTCTTCTGACCTTTTTACCTTTTCAATGCATGCATGACAAATGAAGCCTTGGCAGTAAACACAGCGAGTCTATAGCTTATCTGGTGTCCTTGGGATCTATTTACTACATTTTGTCTTTCACTACATAAACACAAACTTGACAAGGAATGAGTTACTGGATCCAGCATAGCTTATCTGGTTTCTGTTAACAGACAAAGCTTATCTATCTACTTTAGCTAATTCAGCTACTTAAAAAGAATTCTTAACTCTTCAAAATTAATGTCTCAGGACAGGGCTTGGAGCAGCCTGTGACAGTGGAAGGTGTCCCTGCCCATGGCAGGTTCTGGAACTGGATGAGCTTTAACATCTCTTCTAACCCAAAGCACTTTTTGATTTTATGATGTGTTACTACCTAGCAGTCACTCAGTTTTTACACACAATTGTTGCACAGGAATTCCTGTTAAATTTAGTAGGATGACTTGTAAAGAAGTTACTAAAGGCATCTTGTCCTCACTTTGAGCATTTTTATAGTGGCCACAGGCTTCAATTTCTCTGTTATAAATAGCATATTTCACATTTAACAGCTATAAAATCAGCTACTGCTTTTAATGTGCCCTCTTCAGTCTTCTTACTTCCCCCGGGTATGAGGTGTGGGAGAGCTCATTAAATTTCTGAGTCAGAAAAGAGAAAACAGTAAATAAAAATAAATATATAATCTAAAATGCACCATCTGTGGTATAAACAGGGCACTCTGAAATGTTAGTTAAAATTTCCATAAATGTGACACATGATAAAAAGAGCAGTAGCACAAAGCAAAAGAAGAAAAAGACTTTCAAGGCTAATAAACTTAGCACTGTAAAGTGACACCTGACACTTCAAAGTGAAGAATGGAGAATTATTTATGTGCTTTATCTCTTTAACAGAAAACAAATTAATAGTCTTTTTTTTTTTTTTTTTTTTTCCAATAATAAATTATTTGCAAATCTAGCATACCTGTATAACCTACAGTGGAACTAAGGGTGGGAGGAAGTTTTGGCATAAGCTAGATTTTATATTTTTCCCTTTTTTTGTAAATACTGTTAAAAAAGCCTTCTTAGTCCTTCAGTGTCAGACTAATCTTCTCCCTTTTATCTTTACCTCCCTTCTCACTCCTCTTTGAGGAAGTAAATCCATTTAATACCCTTAGCATGAATGCAGACAAACATCCTGGAAAATAAGTCCATCACGGTCTTGCTTTCCATCTTTCTTCCCTGTTTTCTAGCAGAGAAGCTAAATTTCAACAAATTGAAAATAATCCTCTGTAACGAGATTTTAATGGTAATAAATTACAGCTTCAGCATAAAAGTAAGATCACAAATGCACAAGATGATTGGACAATATATTCAGGGAAGTTAAACAGATTATTTGGAGGTGATGTTTATGAAAAGAGAATGAAGTGGTTTTCAGCAGATGGAGGCATTAGGTTAACAGTCACAGAACAAAGTCAAATTTAAATTTTACAAAAAAAGTAGCTGGTAAAGATACAGCTTCTGTTTAAAAGGGGAGGATACTGATTGGGGATTAAAAGCCAGTCAGCCACATGATGCATTATGAGCACACTCGTGACTGGAGCTCCACACACGGGGCAGTCAGTCCTTGTGCAATTCCTTCCTCCCTTCCCTTCGTGACGCTCCTACGGGCAGCTCCACTCATCACGGACTCCTCCTCTCTTCCTCCAACCTCCTTCTTCCCGCTGGGTGACCGGCTGCCTCCTCTCTGTCTCTGTCCCTGTCCCTCCTGGCGCTCCTGCTCGCAGCCCGGCCAGCCGGCTCCAGCGGTGCCTCCCTCTGTCCCTGTCCCGAACACCCATCCTCCCCGCACAGCGCTGCCCCCGCTACGGCAAGGCTGTCCCCGCTCGCTGGTACTCAGCACAGCTGCGGTTCACTGGGGGAGACTGCCTTCAGCGCTGTCTCTAGTTCTGACAGTCCGTCCTCCCACACTCGTGAGTGCCTTGCCTCTAAACCTCATAGGCAGGAGCTCCTTAAAACCCTGGATGCTGCAAAGGACAATGGAAATGGTGGGGGAGGAGGAGGAGAAGCAGATTTGGCAAGCTGCATCTTGATGAGCTATTAGGCTTAAGAGTGAGAAAGCAAGAGAGTTGCAGCTGAAAGCTCTATCAACCTGCTGAATACTTCAAAAGAAGCAGATTTAAAAAAAAAAAAAAATCAGTTATATTTGGAGATCCACAGCTGTGTAAATAGAAGGCTCTTACTGGCTGGGATGTACAGTCTGGATGTGTTCCTCCAAGGGTGGCCAGGAGGTTCTTGTTCTTAATGGAATTGATGGTTTCTGGTGTGATGTTGTGACTGCCCACACTGGGCTCTGTTTCGATTTGGCTCCATGGGTTAGGCAGGGTGCAGGGAGTGCACAGCCCTGTCTCTGTTCCTTTGTGCCTGTGGGGTGAGTCCCAGCTCCAGGATGCTGCCAGAGGAAGGGGTTGGAGCCCCTGTGCATGGCCAGGAGCTCCTGTGCTAGCCTTGCCCTCTTGCCTGTCACCTCCCCTCTCTCCTTCCCTGTAGGGCTGCTCTCTGACCTCTGAGCCAGAGGAGAGAGGAGAACGCCCTTTGTGGCCTGTGAGCACCCCTGAAGGGATGAAGTGGGGGCAAAGGGAACAGGTATCACAACTGTGAGCTGCTTTTTGGCTTGTGGATGCTGTGAATGTACAGGTGTGTTTTAGCAAAGACACACTTCCATGTGTTCAGTGTCTGGAGGATGAGATGTCTCCCAGCTGAGATCTGGTGTGGGTCACTGGTCTGATGGGAGCAGCCAGTGCTGTTCCTTCGAGACTGCATTTTTGGGATGTATCTGTGTATTGCTGCATATAATGAAACCCTGAGATGAGCCTTGAGCCCCTGACAGGAGCCAAGGAAAGCAGGTGAGGAGCAGCAGAGGCACAGAGTGCCCATGGCAGCTGGCCCTCAGAGCTGTTCTGAGCCTGGCTACTGAGCACTTCATTGTGCAGGAACTGTCCTTGCACTTCTGTCACAGGAACTATTTTGTGTTGGAGGAGTCCCTGCTATGGGGTGCTAAAAGGCAGCTTCCTTTTGAGACATAAATAAGTATGTGCTTGGCAAAAGTGATGTGTGAAGTTTTGACAGTGTACTGATAGTACATGAAAAATAGGGGACTTAATGTTGTCCTAGAACTGAGGAGTTACGTTTTAATAGTGAGACTGATTTGCCCAATTGAAAATTTACTGAGAAATGAGACAGAATATCTATTCCTTAATGTGCCAAAATCAAAATGGGCATATTTCAAAAGATAGAGGGTAGCTGGAATAGATATTACAGACTCACTTCAGGAAAAAGTTGGTAAAAGACTATGGTTGTCAATATGCAGGAGGTCAGACTGGATGATGACAATGGTCCATTTCTGTTCCTATAAATCGGTGAATCTAATAATTTCAGCAGAAATGCTGCCTCTGAATGTCATTTGCACCTCATCCATCTGGAGGTGTTAAGCAGCTGTAAAGTAGATGCAGGATCTACTGACTTGGTCTACTTTCTTCACTAGGACAGTAAAAAGGGGTTGTGTGGAATTAGGACTGGAAGCTTTATTTGGAAACTTGTCTGTAAATTTTTGGGGATGGGAGGAGGGGGCCCATCTAGCCTAGATTCTCTTTTATCATATTTTATAGTTTATTTTATGAAAATAATATATTCTCTGATGAATGCAAAAGAAAAGTCACTTACATATTTTTTTCTTTGTTTTTATTCAGAGACAATGTTTTGACCCAAAGATGAAGCAGATTCTCATCTTTCATGGCCGTTTTTCACCTTGAATCTTTCCCTGTATTCTTTAAAATATTCATACTTGCACTGAGAAGCCAAATTTTTGAAGGTGATCCTAGGTGAATAGGATTAAACAACTCAGGTCAAACTACTTACTTAATCACTGTATATTCTTCATGCAATTGGCAAGAAATTATATTTCATACAGCATTCTTTATAGTCTCAAGTTTTAGTATTCTGAGAAGAGAAAAATGAAAGGCAAATATCATGACCTTTTGCATCTCAATGACCTGAAACTGGAGATGGGTTGCAATTTAAATACAAAATTCGATCCTAACTTTAAAGTATCAGTAGGCACTTGTAAAATAATGTCTGGGACATTCAGAATGGAAAAGATATAATGTAATATCCTTCCAGGGAGAAGAGCTCTGAAAATTGCCATTTTCCCTTCACACATTAAGGCACTTACTGATTAAAATTCATGAATTTGATTAAGAAAAAGTAATAATTTTTCCCAGAAGCAAAGTTGTTTTTTCCTTTTAATTGTTTTATTTGTTTCTAGTGCAAGAGGGATAACCCATGTTTTGGTTTTAAGCCAGAAAAAATGCTGATTTTTTTTTTTACTGTTTTCATATGCAGAAATGTTTCATTTTTTAAAATTATCATTAGTGACACAACTATTTAATTTATACTCAGTGTCCTTTAACAGAATGAATTCTGACAGCCAAACATCAGAAGTTAATTGAATAATGAGTATCACTAGGCAAAAAAAATCAGACTTAGCTGGGGTGTTCCCCTTCTCTCTGAGCATGTGCTCAGCCCCATGGGAATCAACAAAGAATTGTACCTATAGCACAGAGAGTAAAATCTAGGAAATGATAGACCTGAAAGGATGACCTGCTTCCTCCTGAAATTAAACTAATGAAGACTTTCCTTGGTCAGGCTGCACGGGCTGAGGAGTCAGGAGTGCAGTGGAACACTGGGGCTGGTGCAGGAGCCCCGGACAGAGCCTGTGCTGGCCTTGAAATCGTGTGTCAAGGATCCGTGCAGCTCCCGCAGGGGCAATGACAGCTCCTCACCTCGTTACTCTTCCAAATGCGGGATAAGGGGCTCAGGTCTGACCACTGGCTTGAACTGCCTCATGCTCAGAAGCACCTACCCTGAGTATCCTTCCAAGATTCTTAGAAAGTGCTGAGCACCTGCATTTTAAAAATCCTGATTCATTGGAAGTTCTCAGCATAGGGGTTCCAGTTTCTTGTTCGTGTCGAAGTCCTGACTGAAGGCAATGTTTTTGAATGGAATAGAAAAAGGATGGTGCAGCTGCCCAGCGGAAGTGCAGAGCAGCTGAGATGGCACAGGCCAGCACTGAATGATCTGAAGTGGTGCAGATGATCCAGACAGGCTCGGCAGTGTTTGAGCTCCTCACTCGAAGGTGCAGCAGGATTGTGACTGGCAGCCACTGAAATGGAGTGGCATTACTTCTCCTTGCCCTCTGGAGCCAGAGAGGCTCTCTGTCACTGGGCTGGACCAGCTGTGCTCACACAGCTCTGCCCACGAGCAAATCAGGAAACCTTTTGTGATTTTTCTGACTGGAGTGGAGCAAAGGCAAACATCTGGACTCAGCAGGAACATGCTGAACAAAGGGAAACCTGCCAGCAGTGTTTCTGAGATATGTATGCTGTAAGGAAGAAATCATTGTGCTGAAGGTGTTAAAGCAGCTCCTGCTGTTTGTTTCTCTGACATTCCATTGTCTTCATAAGATCAGCAAGAGTACTGTACCAACAAAGACATAAGTCAAGTTATTTATACATGAACTTCCAGTGCTTTTTTCTCTCATATGAGATACCTGTGTATCCAGTGTCAGGGAGGTCAAAGTTCTCCAAGTGCACACAGGTATTTTTGCTGAGAGTTTTTAGACCTCATCAATGTCAAGCCTGGATATTAGTATTTTTTTTTAATATGCAAACAGAAAATATTAGAGTTAAAAACAGGATCTTGAACAAGGTTCTGTAATTTTTTCTTGTATGCCTGCAAGCAGTGCTGACCAGCATGCAAATCCCAGGAATAACCATTAGGTTACAAGAGCAGGATGTGAGACAAGAGGAAGAGGCCAGTTGGCCCTCTTCAACTTCTAGGTTTTGTTCACAAAATTTTTCTCCTCTAAGGCAGTTTGTCCTTAATATTCCCTAACAATTATTTTCTCAGTTTTTATTTCCTTGCAATATTTAATACTATTTGTAAAGCTCCAGCTGCCAGGCTGGTAGTATTTTGTAAGAGCCAGCTTCTAATTTTTTATAGTACTATATTTGGTTTTACTTCTTATTGTTCCAGAGAAGTTGAAAACATAAACCATAACACCAAAAAAGAAAACTAAAGAAAAAGGAAGGAAAATAAAAGAATGAATTCCAAACCCATTATTTTGGAAACAAGTTCTTTAGGCCTGTAACAATTTGCTTATAATTTGGAGAGAAGGGGAGATTATTTTTAATCCCTCTTGGTTATTGTGTTTCTTTATAAGGAAAAGCTATATATGGAGTATGAACTGTAACCTCTTAAGACCTATGACCTATTAAGAACGGCACAAAGCAGAGTGAAAAGCAATTGCAAATTGTAGAAGAAATAATTTTGTCTCTGTCTCAGTTTACCTTTCTAACAGCACCCAGGCTCTGAGAAGTGTAAGGGCAAGGATGGCACAGAGCAGAATACTTAAAAGTTCTGTGTTTTTTTCAGAGGTTGGGACTTTTCCCCATTTTCCAGCATTTTTCTTCCTGTAAATAGAACAGGTCATATGAAGAAAAATGCTAATAGTCTGTAACTCTTTGGCCGAAATTGCTACTGAATGTTATTAAAATGTTAGATTTTTTTGTCTTTTCCTATTTTTTAATCAAACTTATTTCATAAAATAAGACTTAGTCCTAGGAAAATGTTTTGAGATTTTGTAATTAAAAGCAATTGTTCTAGAAGTATTAGTTCTTTACAGAAGATTTATCTTTTATGGAAATAAAGGCCAGCATAAATAATACAGTGAAAAGGAAAGATAGCGTCAATTGTTCCTATGCTTCCTTCCTTAAAATTGAATTATTCATTATTTCCTTTAAAAATGCACAGAAAATAACCTTTTTTTTTCTACCTTAAGACTGCCACTGAGGCTGCACATTAAACAAAAATAAATCTATGCCTAGACAGCTTCCATGAATTCTTAGTAATTATCATACTTCAAGTTACCTATTTTGTGATTTCTCTGGGTTTATATTTGAAAGCAAAATCAGATGCCATTTCCCAGCTGAAGTTCAATTTTGTTGTAATTCTCACAAGTTCTTAGATGATTTCTTTTTATCATGTTATTTTTTGTGTAGGGAGATACTAGGGTTTTGTCCTATTTCTGCTTCACTCATGTCTGTATCAACTGATAGGAAATTACAAAACAAGTGAATTTAAGATTTTCTCATCCCAAAGCACATACCTGGGAGGCTGGTGAAGGAGTAGCTGTGTTACAGAAGGGCTGCTCTGGGAGAGAGGCGGACAAATGGCCTTTGTCTGTCTATGAATAGAACCCTAATTCCTGATGCTTACCAGTCTATGTGAAGGATACAACTCAGGATATAGTAAACATATTTTCTGAATAGAAAATTTGTTTATGAAAGAATCAAAGCCCCTGTGGCAGTGTTAAATAACTTGTGTAAACAGGCTAAATGGACACTTGGCTTGAGGTCAACCACAGGTCTGCTAACCCAGACACCATAGAGGACTTTATTTTTTGTGACCTTTCTTCTGTCTATGATCTCTACAAATTCTCTCATTTGGCAGAATCTCTCTACGGGTTCCACTTTGCTCTTCTCTCTGTCTTGCTGTTCCCTGCAGGATGGCATTTTCCAGCTGGCTCTGGGGTGAGAAGAGGGAGGCAATATTTAGGGTACATAAGGCTGACCTCCATGGAGAACTGCACTGAGTGGCATTTTCCACTAGTACATTTTCCTGGGAAACCCAGGAAAGGATGGAACACAGTCATATATATTTCTGACAAAATATTCTGCATGTGAATTCCCTGTTTTCAAGGAAGATGATTTTGGTTCTTCAAAAGGCTTGGAGTAGATGTGAGCAGGGCACTGGAATGTCTTGTCTTGATGGCACCATTTTCCTTGGCCTGGGTTAGACCCTGAAGCTTTTATAGCAGGGAAACCTGGAGCTCTTTCAAGACTGAATCATACCAGTGCTTGTAGAAAAGAGATGACATTTCACATTAGAGGAAGATGAAAAAAATATTTATTTGGCATGCGGATTTCAAGCAAATGATGGATGCTGTAATCTGTTCACTGGATTGGAATCTTAAAGCCCCAGGGAACACAGAATTATCTGGCCAGTGAGGCAATAAAAAGGACATAAATAATTGATTTATCATATGTTTCTGCAACTTTGCACACGGCATTCAACTCCATGTACCAAGATATGCATTTATCATATATGATGTTTCACATAGGTAGAGTTAATGCATACAAATGAATACCCAAAAGCTCATGAATGGAACACCATAAATACATGATAGAGAACACGCAATTGTACTAGTAAAAGCATAGTAATCAATACAGCCTTTCACTTGGAAGTTTCTTTGGAGGAAGGGGACAAAGGGGGAACAGTAGGACAGGAGAAGTGCTGCCAGGGCAGAGGCCTTGAACTGGCAAATGGAAAGCTCTCCCCCCTCTGCAGTGGGCTGTGACCCTTTCCATCTGAAGAAAAATTGTTTTTGTATCATTGATATTCAACCTTCACAGTGGGTAGTGAAAGAAACTCCATTTGCATCTTTAGATAATCATCCCACTATTTTTTTCACCAAAGAAGCAGCTGGTGCCTTGTCCATTGTGCAGAGGAAAACATATTTCATCTCTATTAATGTTCAGAGAAGGTCTTGTCTTAATTTATGACCTATAGTGTTAATAGCCGTCATCATTTTAATGAACTAATTAGATTAATTACAGTTATTGCACATTATTATTATTATTTTTACCATAATTACCATGGGGAAAATTTTAAGTATTAGAAATCAAGAACTGTATTATTACAACTCTAATTTGTAGTGTGCCAATATTTCCCCAGTAGGCCCCAATTGTGTGGCATAATAATGGAATGATTTTAATTCATAATTTAGCTGCAACATTATGAAGAGAGTTTCTGATTTTTCAATATTTTTGAAGGTTTTGGGTTTTTTTTTTAATTCTTCACTCTTTTTGAACAATATCATGGCAGGGTGAATGCTGAGGTAAAAATAACTTAGTCCCTTTCTTTTGTATTACTAAGATGAAATTTGGGTGCTTGTTTTCTGAAGATGTTTAAGCCCTGCATTTCCTTTGACTGGAAGAGTTGTATTACTGTGCTTTGTGGGCAGTAGGTGTTCACAGGTGCTTGTGGCCTGTATCTCGTAGATATCTATACCTAGGTTTGTTTTATTATGGTCATAATAGAATTGGGATTTGGAAGTAAATTTTAGCTTTTATGTGAATAACTTTTGAATGTGTGTCTATGCTCCATTTCCTCCTTTACAGCCTTATGTTTCATTTCTTTATGCACATAGGAGGATCACTCTTTGCCCTGTTTTTCATGAAATGGATATAAATTTGCTTTCAGAAGTTTAAAAAATTCAGGAAAAAACCTGAATACAGATGTCTCAATAAATGAGACATCTTCCTTTAAATCAAGTAGAACCTACAGTGATTTTTCAGAACCCATTTTTACAGCCTCTTTTACAGAGCTGGTCTTTTGGCTGAATGTTTTGTGTATATGTGTCAAATAGAATGGGGCTGTCACCCCAGGATCAGTTTTGCAAGTAGCTGGAATAGAAATGGTGATGATCATAATTAGGGTATTTCCTTGTGTTAACACAGTTTTTCCAGTCCTATCGAGATGCTCCAGTCAGATGTCATAACATGTACAAAGAGGCACTGTGAGAATATCCTCAGAGTGACATGAAAGAAGCTGGGAGCCAGAGAACAAAGGAATGATCAAAACCTGACTTTGCAGGGAGGGAGCAATGGAAGGAGTAGAAAATTCAGACCACCCCAGACAGCAGGTGTAGCTCTGCATTTCTGAAGAACAGTTACAAATGCACCCGGTGAACTAGGATTGTGTCACAAGGCTGTGAGGGCAAATCTGTACTGGAGAGAGGCAGGGGAGCGATCATTCCAGGGAAAATGACTCCAGCTGGAGGGTGAGGCAGCAGAAGTTCTGCTTTTCTACTGCTACTGAGAGAAATGGTCGAGGGCATCGGAGTTTTGAGTGGAAAGCAAAAGTCAGACTTATTTCACATCCCAAGGATCCATATTAGGGACTAGTCTGATTGAAGTAAAACTCATGTAATGTTGAAAGATTTGTTACTTTATTTTGCCCTGGTCCTCCCTCTCTAGGTTCAAGCGAAAACAATTATATTTCTTACAGTTTCTTACCTCTGATTTTAATTTAAGAGGACAGGCTATTTTTTATGTAGTCTAAGAGGTGTGATACAAACCACTTTCTTTTGCCCCTGAAGTCAATCATGCTGATGTTGGAACCTGTGGTGGTTTAAACTGGCAGGAAGCTCAACACCACAGAGTTGTTTGCTTGCTCTCCATCCACACTAATGGGATAGGGGAGAAAACTGGGTAAAAAATTGCAAAATGTGTGGCTTGAGACAAAGACAGCTTAATGGGACAGAAGTGGAAGGTATAATAATAATTATTATTAATAAAGATTAACAGAATATAGAAAGCAAACGATGAACAATGTGATTGCTCCTGTCCTGCTGAGTGATGCCCAGCCCATTTCTGAGCAGAGTGCCCCTGGCCCCTTTCTCCCTGGTTTAGTTCCTGACCAAGGTTCCACGTGGTCTGGGATATCCCTGGGGTCAGTTGGGGTCAGCTGTCCAGGCTGTGACCCCTCCCAGCTCCTTGTGTACCCCCAGCTGCTCACGGGTGGGGTAGCACAGCACTGTGCCAGCCATTAGGAAGGAAATTAACTCTACCCCAGCCCAAACCAGGACAACCCAACCAAACTGGCCTTCAGATTCTTGCCTTGCTTTATTTCAGTTCAATGGTTTGCAAAGACTTACCTTGCTTTTGCCTAAATTGTGAATCACAGCACAGTGGAAAAAGATGGGTATATTGGTCAGTGTGTGAGATGAAGATAAACTTTAATAAGAGTGATAATTCATACAACAACTCATCTATTTGTGTTTGGATATGAAGATACGCTCATGTTGTGAAAAGCTCTAAAACTAGTTGATAAACTGATGATAAAATCCTTAAATAAAATAAAACCCGTCACAAAGTTGCACTGTCTTAAAATTGACTGCAAAGAAGCCTTTTTATGTGCAATTTCACTAACACTCAATAGGTAAGTAGAACATATTTGATTTAGTTGTGCTATTTTCAAGTTATGTTATCTGACAAACTTAGGACAGAATACATAATTAGATCATACTACTGTGTTTATGATAATGAATGCTACATTCACAATACTTGAAGCTGCACATTAAGCAGGTATTTAAATTTTTATGGCTGTATTTGACAGGTAACATTTTTTATCTTGAACATAAATCTGCCAGAAATTCTATTTGTACTAAAGGCTTACATGTATATATGACAATTTTGATTTTTAACTGGCAAATTTGTGCAGGCATTTTATTTTCTAAGCAACGTAGCTTTTAAGAAATTAATTGTAATTGCCATTTCTTCATTGTATTGTATCATTAACAGCATAAAGCAGGCTGTAAAACACTTAAAATTATATTATTTATCAAAATGTTATATATTTCACAAGTAAAAGTTGCCTGATAGATAAACCCACTTTTAGTCCCTGGCAATTGATAGAACATGAATGAGGAAAAGCAAAGAATTCAAAGTTGAGATCTGACAACTTTGAACTGTATCCGGTAGATGAAAGTGCCTCTGTTTCTGTTCAGGTTAATTTTACTGGGTAGCAAAGCACTGGAAAATGTGCCACAAGAAGAAGAGGAAACATGAGAAAGTTCAAACACGGAACTGAGTTTCCTGTCTAAACGAGGTGTTGTGGGTTCTAACACTTGGCAGGAATTGCCTTCTGTGTTCTGAATGCAGTGACTACAGTGTAATCCTTAAGAGTTACTGTTCATTGCTAATTAATTAATCAATTACAATACTGGGTTGGCTGCCCCCTCATGCTGGCCTGTTCTGCTGGAGGAGGAGGATATTGTGAACACATATGTGTATGATACCAAATAGCTGATTCACAAAGCCAAATTTCTCTCCTACAGAAACAAGATAATCTACCTTGGCACCAGACCTTATCTTCTCTTTATTATCACCAATATGAATGTAATGAAAAGAAATTACTTTTGGACATGATGCAAAAAACAGTTTTAAAATATGTAGCTACTCTAATCAGAGTTCCTGCATTCACGATCTCTCTGGGGATTTTGGTTGCTAGTAAAAAAATGAAATAGCGTGGAAATCTCTGGACAGTCCTTTTGGCATCTACAGCCCCAGGCTGCATTTACTCCAGGAAGTATATTTAAAATGGAGAAAATAACTTGTCCTTATTGTAGTTGTGTGTGAGGCCTTCATAACCCTTGGATCCTCTGAGTAATGGGGGACAGAGGTGAGTAATCAGGGCTGTGACTGAATGCATATTGCATTTGCTGGAAACACTCATGCTGATTTAATGTGGGCATTGGATCAGGCTCTGACAGTGCAGGGGAAAGCCTGGCCCAGCAGATGAGGGTCTAATAGACCTTCCTTCCTTTAAGGTGCTCTGGAAAGCACAGAAATACACACTGGGGAGCCTGGAGAGCACACAGATAGGTGTGTGGAATAGAGGCTTATCTACAAATAAGTCCAAGAAGAGGAAGATTATATTTATCATAAAGCAATGGGGAAAATCAGTGTGCTTGTGAATCAGATACTGCATCTTCTTCTTTATCTGCAGAACAGATAGTGGAGACACACAGACGTGCCCTTTTCTGTGGAGTCTGCATTCCTGCCTCAGAATGGAAAGTCTCCAAATCCTGTGAAAGTGACACCAAAGTGATGATTAACTTTATAGGCTAAATCACCTTCATTAAGTTTCATCTGATCAAATTAAAGCTTTTCTTTTTAAGCACTGCTTTAAAAAAGTAACAATTAACACAACTACTCTGGGGCCTTGAGTATAGATACTGCAGTCCCTAAGATTGGATGCTGTCAAAATTTACTGCCTGTATCATCTGAAATATGAATATTTTATTCTAAATACTTTGGTTAAGGCTTGCTTCTCACAATGTGGTAGAATTTAATGAACATGCTTTCCTAAATAATTTTATGTTCTATAGTGCTTTAGTGAAAAGGTAGGAGCACATAATTCTCAGCTATATCAAGAAAATGAGTTGTGCCAATTACTTAAATTGTACTTTGAGTAATTTGTGCCATATATCTGCAGTTAATTAATAACTTCTACACCTGGCTTTTGTTAGAGACACCCCCCAACCCCACCCCCTACTTGGTTTCTCATATTTACAATTGTGCATTGTGCATTGTTCCTTCCAAGGCTGTTTGCTGTAAATTTGACAAAGATGAACAGCCATGATGAGTGCAGATGGACAAAGATGATGACTGCAGGTGGCAAATGGGGGTCGGAAGCATAATGGGTACAATTTCAAGGACTACTCAGTCATTATCTGAGGGAAATATTTAGGTACCAGCGTGGGGTATGACAATTTCATCCTGCTGGATGAATAATAAGAAATCATGTTGATGGCCAATGCGGTCTATTTAAATGACATCTTGCTTCAAAAGAAATGGATGGCAAGGAATGAACTGTGGGACAAGGGAGACAAGTGCTGTGTGACCTGGGAAGGCTCAGCAAGAGCCAGTGGAGGGAGATCCCATCCTGCAAGGGAGCCCTAGCAAAGGCCAGCCCTGGAGTGTGCTGCAGAAGGGAAGAACAGTTAGAGATGTAGTAGAAATAGATCCCTCAATTTTACTTCATAAGAAAAAACAGTCCTGAAGCCATGAAAAAAAAATGAGTTTGCTGGTGTTTAAAGTAGCCTGGGAGCCTGTTGTGAGCCTGGCTCAGGAGGTGCTGGAGAAAGGCTCATCTCTGGGTGCTGGTGGGGTCTGCTGACCAGAGCCAGAGGAGAAAGGGTCCTCAAGAAGTAAAAGCACAACCCAAACCCAAACCCAGATAAATGTGGGGGCTGCTCCTACTTGGAGCTGGGAGTGGTCAGCCCTTCTGACCCTTATCAAGCTCAATTAGTGTCTACTAAAATCCACAGACAATAATTGAATCACACTGTTCAGACTGTGCCCCAGAAACAGGGGCACTTTTGAATTGCGGAGCACAGAGGAAATCTGGAAGAGTTATGTGAAAGTAATTACTAAAAAGAATTAATGAATTATGCTTTTTAAAATCTCACAGTTCCTAGCTGGCCTAACAGCAGGTGATTGTCATCTGGTTTCAAAAACAGAAAGATAAATGAGTACATTTCCAGACAGCCATGTGGCTGATCACTTTTATTTGCCACTTGTCTCTTTTGTTCTTTCTTCTCAGGATGATTCCTTGCTCTTCACTGTTAAGAAGCATTTAAGTAAATCAGTTATTAGAAATTATGGGATTAAATGCAATATTCAGGTTTTAAAATCTTTAAAGAAATTCTCCTTTTAAGGAAAAATGTGATGATGTATAAAAAGGAAAACCTCAGAATTAATTGGATTTTGATTTCAAGGTTTTGATTGTGGGCTGTGTATTTCGAAAAATATCATCAAGAATGTGGAATTTCAGATACTTGTTGGAGCTTCTTAGTAAATCCTCAGTAATTAACAGTAGGTTGGATGTCTCTGTAAAATGTATTTTTTCAAAAACTATTTGGTAGTAATTTCAATTTGTTTCCTTCTGTACATTTATGCAGGTAAATGGGATCTCAGCCAGTTGATGACTCTTCTGAGGAATACCCAAATGAAAGTAGAGTTTAGTGCTATTTTTTTTTTTTTTTTAAGTAAGAACCTTTATATGAGCTGGTGAACTTTTAAATAATTTTTCTATTTTAATTTTTAGCAATTCTCTGGAATGGTTGCAGGCTAAGTAGTGCACCTGGAAGAGTGTAATTATGTCATAATGAGCTAAGTAGAATATGTCATATGAGCTCTAGCAGAATTGCTAGAAGTGCTATTTATCAGCACTGCAGTCCCTAAGCCTTGGCCACTTCAAGGGATAATAAAAGTAATCCTGTGCCATTTCCCATTTTCCTGAGATGCAGCATTATCTTGGTTACAACTTTCTTCATGTAACTGCATTAACGGGGAAGGGAAAGAAGAAAAGGGAAGAATGAGACAGACAAATGACAGGAAGGAAGCCTTTTCCCAGAAAGTGAGAGGAGCAGATGGTTTGCATGGGGTCGTTCTTGCTGTCCTGGTGCTGCTCTGGGGTGCTGTTCAGCTGAGGACTGAGGACATTGCGTATATTTAATTGTCGGGAGCTGTGCTGGGCTCAGAAAGCAAACACTGTCAGTCTTGTGGTAATCCGTCAGGGAGGAACCAACAAGGACAATTCTAAAATACTTTCTCAAGCTGTGCCCGTCTCTCAGATGTGCTCCCTGAACTCCGCGTATATCGGCGGCGTTGGGCGTCCCGCTGCAACAAGGGGAGGCGGGGAGGATGGGTTTTATCGATTCCTCGGACGAAAATAAAGCGCTAACGCGGCAATATTGTATCTGAGAACTGTTTATAAATAAAGAAGGGTAAGTTTACCCTACCGAAGTGGGATAGAAAAGAAAGCAGAGAGGGGGAAAGAGACAGAGAGAAACAGAAGACGGACAGATCGACAGGGCAAGAACGGCGGGCGCTCTGCCGGGATGTGCCGCGGGATCTGCGCGGCTCCCAGCGGCAGCAGGCGGAGTGTGCCTGGCCCCGGGGGAACGGGGGGCACGGCCACGGCCACGGCCACGGCCCCGGCGCGGCCCCAGCCCCAGGGCACGGCGAGCCCCGCGCCTGGAGCGGCCCCGAGCAGCGGCGGCAGCGCGACAAGGGCACCGGCCAGCGGCGGCTGCGGGCCGGTACCGCGGGCTGGTATCATGGGCCGGTACCATGGGCCGGTACCGCGAGCCGGTACCATGGATCGGTACCATGGATCGGTACCATGGGCCGGTACCGCGGGCCGGTGCCATGGGCCGGTGCCATGGGCCGGTGCCATGGACCGGTACCATGGATCGGTACCATGGGCCGGTACCATGGATCGGTACCATGGGCCGGTACCGCGGGCCGGTGCCATGGGCCGGTGCCATGGACCGGTACCATGGATCGGTACCATGGGCCGGTACCATGGATCGGTACCATGGGCCGGTACCGCGGGCTGGTATCATGGGCCGGTACCGCGGGCCGGTGCCATGGATCGGTACCATGGATCGGTACCATGGATCGGTACCATGGGCCGTACCGCGGGCCGGTGCCATGGGCCGGTGCCATGGGCCGGTACCATGGGCCGGTACCGCGGGCTGGTATCATGGGCCGGTACCGCGGGCCGGTACCATGAGCCGGTACCATGGGCCGGTACCTTGGGCCGGTACCTTGGGCCGATACCGCGGGCCGGTGCCATGGGCCGGTGTCATGGGCCGGTACCATGGGCGGTACCGCGGGCTGGTATCATAGACGGTACCTTGGGCGGTCCTGGGCCGTACCTTGGGCCGTACGGCGTGCCATGGATCGGTACCATGGGCGGTGCCATGGGCCGGTACCTTGGGCCGGTGCCATGGATCGGTACCATGGGCGGTGCCATGGGCCGGTACCGCGGGCCGGTGCTGCGGGCCGGTGCCATGGGCCGGTGTCATGGGCCGGTACCATGGGCGGTACCGCGGGCTGGTATCATAGACGGTACCTTGGGCCGGTGCCATGGATCTGTGGCCGGTACCTTGGGCCGGTGCCATGGATCGGTACCATGGGCGCTGCCATGGGCCGGTACCTTGGGCCGGTGCCATGGATCGGTACCATGGGCGCTGCCATGGGCCGGTACCGCGGGCCGGTGCCATGGGCGGTGTCATGGGCCGGTACCATGGGCGGTACCGCGGGCTGGTATCATAGACGGTACCTTGGGCCGGTACCTTGGGCCGGTGCCATGGGCCGGTACCATGGCGGTACCGCGGGCCGGTGCTGGCACAGCGTCCACCCCTCCCGAGAACGCGGGAGCGCTCTGCCGTGGCCGAGCCACCTCGAGGGAAGCGGCGAAGCGCGGCGGGCCAGGTGCGGGCAGGGAGCACAGGCAGGGAACGATCAGGACCGCAGAGGAAAAAAGGCGAGGGCGGGCTTGGGCCAAGCTAACACTGCAGGCGAGCCCCCGCTCCCTGCGGTAAACCCAAAGCAATGCCCCGGGTGTGCGGCAGGCAGCTGCTGGCACTGCCCCGGTTCCCGGCACCTGCCCGCGGCCCCGTCTCTGCCCCGACCGCCTGCCCGGCGAGGCGTCCCCGGGCCAGCGCTGCCAGCGGGTGTACAGCCCCTAGAGTAATTCTGCACCTTGTGTATAACATATTGTGAGGCGTTAATAAAAATCTGCTTGGTCCCTCTCAGGCTTGAGGAGTGGAAGAGGATGGAGACCCGTGGCATGCGTGTACTACAGACAAGGACCCAGGCAGGCTTTGGAAGGTACAAGGCATCAGTGACACAGATCTCTGGGTTGGGGACTGCTGCATGCTGAGAAAAGCAGCAGAATCCAGGCAAAAGAGGGAAAGTGGGTAGAAATCCTGATGGACAGCTTTCTGCCCAAGGTCCTTCTTGCACACTTAACCCCCAGTTTGGGAAGGAAGTGCACCATTTGTCATATCAATCTTCAGAGGGTGCTGAAGAATGCTCAGCCGAAAAGGCCTCTTTCCAAGCCATTTGCAATTTGGCTACTACAGCTACTTCTTTCTCAATTGGGCTTTCCCATTGCTTTCTGCAGCAATTCAGAAGCAGAGCCAGTTCCAGTTCCAGCTGTGTTAGGGAAGCCTAATGGCTGCTCCTTTTTCTTGTTTCCATGCTGTTGCAAAGGACTGCTCACTGGTGGCTTTATGTTCTCAGACAACTGTTTATTTTCTTGTCATTTTCACTTCACTGGTTGAGGAAAAATGTCTCTAATAAACAGTGATGATTGTTGGTCTGGCAACAAATCCTGCTCAGCTTGGGGCCATGCACAATATAGGCCCCCAAACCTGCCAGAGGCTGAGCTCTGTCTGCACTGGTGAGAGGCATCGGCTCTGTAATTCTCAAACACTGCTTCATCAGCCCTACTCTCCCTGAGGGTTTCTCTGTGTTCATACTATGAATTTCTGCTCTCCTGGTCCTCACCCAGCAAGCTGGTGAGGTGCTGTTGGAGTGGAGTCACAGAGAACAATCAAAAAGTAGATGGCAGGTACATAGAAGAGAAAATGTTATTAATTTGGGGGAGTTTCACTGATTACACACGCACATCACATGGGTAGCTTATAGAACAAACTGTCTCTCTGGATGTTATTAAAAGTTGAAAACAAGCTGTACACTTGAAAATCTCTGTTAGCAAAGAGTGCCCTCAGGCAGCTCAACTTTTTAATCTTGATTTTATTTATTGAACAGAACGTAAATAACATATCAGCAAGATTAAAAGGAGTGAAAGGCAGAGAAAACTCAGTTATGGTATGCTTTATATTAAGTAATTTGTTCAGTCAACCAAAACATGTTTCTTAGAGCTGAAGGGAACTTAGACATTGTTTTGGGTGCTATTTTTGAAAAATATTCTTATTGTTAGACATATAGACAACTAATTTAGAGAAGGGATGGAAGAACATTATGTTCATACAAAATAGTAGCTTTTCAAGCAGTGTTGTTGGCATCCTGTGATTTTTCATTAAGATGTGTCCCTACTGAAGTGATGAAGTATCTAGATAAATCTCCAGACATGAAAGTCTAATTTTTGATTAAAAGCAATAAATTCATGAAAATATGCTGCTGATTTGCATTTATGATCAAAGTCTAAGTCATGCATGAGCCTGTGAAATGTGAGTGAATGGCAACTCCAGTAACCTTCAAACTTAAAGAAAGTGGATTAAATATTCTCATAAACAGGCAAAAGAAAAAAAAAAAAAGTGAATTGCATGGAAAATGAGAAAGCTTTTGGGAGTATCCTGCTGTAAATAGAAATACTCTTGAATGTGACACATAAATGTAGCCAAGATTAATATAAACACGCTGAAGGTACTGGTGCATGTTGAGCCTCTAGTGTGACAGCATTATTCAGTGATCTTTTGCTCCTATCTAAATATTTGAGTGATAATTATAGGACAGAGCAATGACGAAGCAGACTTAGAAAAGTAAAATTTCTTCCGCCAGAGTGAAAACTTCCTAGTGCTACAAGGGGTTGATTTCTGTCTGGGGGCAAGTTAGCTGAGAGTGATGGTATTTCAGATGAACTTGTCATGGGACCAAAACTGCTGCAGCCCAAACTGGTCTAGACTGGAGTTTGCCTGGTGGCCAGTGAGGTCCAGCGCCAGTAATTGGAGAAGCACTGTCTGCTTTAAAAATACCAAAGAAAAAGACAAAGACTGATAACTCTTCTCAGATGAGTTAGTAATCCTGTCATCAGGCAGATGATAACATATTTTTAGTGAAATGTCTGGTATCTGAGTCATATATTGTGGTTTTTATATATATATATATATATATATATATATATATATATATATATATATATATGATATGTATATATATTAACTTGGTTGATTTTTTTTAACTCATATGTGTGAATCATATGAAATAATTTGCACTTCAAAAGATTTTACTCAAGAACTTATCACTAATATCCTTGGAAATTACAAAATCTGAAAATAGGCCGGCATAAGGATTTTTCTAGGTAATCAATTTTTGTCTTCTTCATAAGTATATATGTATAGTAAGACATTTACGCATTCTCTTAGCCCTGTAGGTGTGGGATACAGGAAAACTTTGCCTTTTGGATCTAGGTGAAAGAATGAAAGCTTGTTGTGTTTAAGTGGGCATCTGAATCACCAATATGACAAGGAAGGGATAAAAGTCAATTGAATGTTTATGTCTGCTTCAGAAAGCAGAGGAAAAGAGGATGAAGACTATGAGCCAAGTAATTTTCTGTCAAAGCTAATGAATATTGTCTTTTACTTTGCATTACAGAACCCTCTTTTGTGGTACGGGAGAGTAGGTACTGACTGTCCTTGTAGATGTCAGAGTGAGGAGCAACAGATTTTATAGGAAGACTCAGAAATATGGAAGCTTTAGCTATTGGAAATCAATAATAAAATACACTTATTTTTTAAATAATAGAAATGTAGAAATCCATTCCTGGGAACATTCTAATAGCATAATCTAATAGCAGCACTAACCTCTTGAGCAGAGCACTGTGGCTTCTCTCTTTTCAGCTATGGAACTAATTAACTGTTGCTACTTCCAATTTTTAACCTCGGTCTATTGGTTCATTTCATTTTTATTCTGTCTTTAATCGTAGCACGTCCATCTCAGCGTTATGTGGCATCCAGGCTTAAAATGCTGTGAATGAGTGAAAGAGCAGACAGGAATGCCTCCAAGCTGAGCATACCCTGTGTGAAGGTTGTTTTCTATGGAATCGCTGTAGACACCCAGCAGAGACAATTAGAATATATCTACTCCAAAATACCCTCTGGTAGAGCATTGGTGACTGGCTAATTAGAGGCACTTTTACAGCCCATGGAGATAATGAGACTCTGCTGCCACCTCAATAGAAGGGCACACAATGGGCCAGAAAATTCCTTGTTGCTCAGCTTACAGAGGGCTGAAATCTGGCAAAGGACTTGCTTCCTTTTAGGGTTATATCCTTTAATTCTCACACTGATGGCTCATCTGGCTCATGGGCTCTACTCTCTGTCCTTTAGAGCCTGCACTATTTTCTTCTGCTGCATTTCTGCTGCACAACTGGCTTAAAGAGGGATGTGTCTGCCAAACTCTGTCTGCTGCTGTCTCTTCTGTGTGGTCTTCTACTGTACCTCTATGATTCTACCTTGTTATTTCAGTAACTTACTGAAGATTTGTGTATGAGCTTTGGGGCTTTTCTTCTGCTTTAATGTTGGCCTTATATAATTAATCCAAAATAAAAATTAGGGATGATTACACAGGCTGTGATTATAAATAATTGATGTTTAACAGCTAGTAATACAGGTTAATGCTTGAGACATGAGGTTTTTTATCAAAGCTTGTTCAAGCGCTGGTCAGCTCGAATTTGGTCAGGATAGAAATTGCCTCAGTCTTTGCAGGAGAGTGTTTAAGCTGGCATGAGCTGCTCAGGGCACTGATGAAGGTGTGGCATGTGTCTACAGCTGCAGAGATGGGGAGATTTTTGTTCTCTAGCTCAGCAGTGAGGCCTGGGGCTGAGCTGACTCCTGCGGTATCAGGGCTGCCTCCAGGCTGGGGGCAGCTGCATGTACCTTACCTGGGGAATATGGAGTTAGAGCCTGAAAGTATTAACAGGTACATGTTAATAAAAAGAGGTGGTGGAGGCTGAAATCTTGCCTTTCCTACCAGCTTCTTCGTGTATTACAAAATGTGTGTCTGGAGAGGCAGTACAGGGACTCTTGCAATAAATCTAGATTGGCCCTTGGCCAAGAGCAGTTATTGAGCTCAAGGATCTGGGCTTCTCCTGAGGAAATAAAAAAGCCTCAAACTCTCATGTTTCTAGTTGCACAGTTTACATTGAATTAAAATATGTTTCATCTATTTAGCAGTCTGAATAATAAAAGCTGTATACAGCTGCACTAGCACTGTGCTATGCATTTTAATGACAAGTTTGTGACTACACTAGAATTGTAACTGCAATTCAGATGTTTCTTAATGCAGCCCAAATATTTTATTAGGGCTTCTTTTAAGTATTCATGCCAGAGAGGGAGGGAAAAGACGAGTAAATAGCATTTAGGATTTTAATAATCCTTTGTTAAAGAGAGTTAATGTAAGGAAAATATGGAAATTGTATGTTTTCAGACTGACAAGCATAATAATTTTGCCACAACATGATTAAAATGACTGTCTAAATATTTGGAGTGTCTTCTAATAAAAATATATTCAACCTGTTTTCCATGCTCAGATTAATTCGAAAGCAAAAATGACATGCAGTTCAAAAGAAGGCATTAAATCAGAAAGCACCACATTGTTCTCTCATGGAAACCGTGATTTAATATTCAGACTAAAGTCTTAAATGTTTGTGTATTTTTGCCAGCTGTTTAGCAGCTTGAGGCACTTTGAATAGTTTCAACAAAATGACAATAAGACTTGGGCAAAGTAAGATTCATTAGTGGAAAAAACAGAATAAAGTAACAAATAACATAAAGAGGGGGAAATAGGAAGTAAAAAAGGAAAACTGCAAAATTGCTTCCCTTCAGGTTGGGTTTTGGATTTTTTTTAGTTTAAAAAGAGTGTGTCTGTATACATTGGATAGCATTCTGCACACAAGAAAAGCCTTCAGACTAAAAATGGATAGTTAGGCATGGCTTGCAGTCCTCTTAATATGTAGGTGTAGGAGAAGGGGTTGCAGGTGACCTCACCCCTGATCATCTCAGCTGTGCTAATTACCAAAGAGGAGGAGCAGCCTGGCCCTTAATGGGTCACAGCTGTGTCTGCTAAAGATCAGTGTGAGCAAAGGGGTGCGGTGGCTGGGCAGGGGAGCCCTTGTGAGGAGAGGAGCTGCAGGAGGCCCGGGAACCTTGCTGGAGAAGGAGCAATGCAGAGAGAGCCAAGGCAGAGAGCTGCTGCTGTCCCAGCTCAGCTGTGAGGTCAGTGTGGGTGTGCTGGGGTTGGAGCTGCTGGTGGAGCCTGCAGTGCCAGTGGAGCTGCTGAAAGCTGTGGGCAGAGGCTGCAAACTGCTCCCTGCAGCCCCAGTGCAGCAGGGAGAGCCAGCAGGCAGAGGCTGCAGCTGGACCCTGCAGGAGGAGCTGCTGCAGTCAGGGTCAGTTGGCTGAGCTGTAAAGAATAAACTGGGGCTCTTTTCATGTTGTTAAATGAGAGTCTGTCTTGGCTCATTTCTGCCCCTGATGAGAGGTTTGCTGCAACATTCATAGTCTGTGGGAAGAGTGCAGTGCCTTATGATGACTTTTCCGTACAAATGCAATAGGCACAAGTTACAGAGCGAACACAGTTGTAGGTGTTTCAGGCTTTAAAAAATATCAGCTACTTATTGCATTAGGTAATAACAAAGCTTTATCCAGCTAACATTTTTCGTTACAGGGATGTATGGTGTAGAAAGTTCCACACGTGGTAGTATGTCATGTGTAAACAGAGCTTTGATAACAAAGAGTGGAGTTGTACCTTGATTCCACCTGTGAGACAATGTACTTATGAATTGTGGCCCTTTGGTCTTAGTGTCTGAAGTGCTTTATGTGGGCATGTGAAGAAAATATTTTAAATTAAAAATGTATTAATTGTCTGCTAATACAGAACAGTGGATCAGGATAGTCACGGGTCCTTTTATCTTGCAGCTTTGTGTTGTGCATTCACTCTGATTGTGTGTAGTGTAGTTTATTTGGGCTGCTCCTCTTTGCCTGTTGTGTCAGATTTGTCTTGTGTTAAAGAAAATTTTGCTGCTTAAATTACCAGACTCTTCAGTTAAGACTGAAAAGTTAGTCTGTAGAAAGTATGAGAGCGTTTCTATGGTGAGGCCAGTGGAGGCCCCCAGCCACCCTGGGGAGCAGCAGAACAGGGCCCCCTTAGTGCAAGGGAAAGGATAATCAAACTTGTTTAGTTTTTGTCATGCTGTATTGCTGTATTAGATAAACATCATGAAAGTTGCATAGTTCAATCCGTTGCCATCAAACTATAGCAGCTGTTCCTCACTTCAGGTATTAAGACAATTTGGAGTTCAGACTTGAGGCAATGAGAAGCTCAGGTTAATTTGCTTGCTTAGCCTTGGTGTTGAATGGTCTCTGAGGAATGTAGATTTTGGAACCCATTTGAACTAAACGGCAATTCTGTATTTAAGTCTTCCCCTAACCTTCCACTCCCTTTACATAGAGAACCCTTCTGTGCATGCACACCACACCCTCCAGTTCATCACAGAAAATTCCTCACATGTGCCTCCTTTGCAGCCTTAATTGAGGAGCACTGAGAGCACCTGCACACCTGTCTGCTCGCAGCACACACTGCAAGGAGAGCTCAGATAGTCTGAGGCTGCATCCGAAGACAATTTCTGGGGCTTTGGAAATATGGGGCAAAGCGCCTAGGGGGTTGTAATGTGGAGGTGAAGGGATAGAATGCCCTGAGGGCAGTTCATACCCCCTCATTCATGGCCGGCTGTCTTCGGCGGGGCGGGCAGCCGCGCAGCGGGCAGGGGGCAGCCGTGCAGCCGTGCGCCGCGGGCAGCCGTGCAGCCGTGCGCCGGGGGCAGCCGTGCGCCGCGGGCAGCCGTGCAGCGTGCAGCCGTGCGCCGCGGGCAGCCGTGCGCCGCGGGCAGCCGGGCAGCCGTGCGCCGCGGGCAGCCGTGCAGCCGTGCAGCCGTGCGCCGCGGCAGCCGTGCAGCCGGCGCCGGGCAGCCATGCGCCGCGCAGCCGTGCGCCGCGGGCAGCCGTGCAGCCGTGCGCCGCGGGCAGCCGTGCAGCCGTGCGCCGCGGGCAGCCGTGCAGCCGTGCGCCGCGGGCAGCCGTGCGCCGCGGCAGCCGCGCAGCCGTGCGCCGGGCAGCCGCGCAGCCGTGCGCCGCGGGCAGCCGCGCAGCCGTGCGCCGCGGGCAGCCGCGCAGCCGTGCAGCCGTGCGCCGCGGGCAGCCGTGCGCCGCGGGCAGCCGTGCGCCGGGCAGCCATGCGCCGCGCAGCCGTGCGGTGGCGCTGCTGCACCGCTCAGTGCGGCCGGCGCTCGGGCGGCCGCTCGCTCCCGAGGAGGAGAGAGATAAGGACTGGGGGAGGGGGATTCCGAGTCACATTCATCCCGGGAGTAAATTGAAGCCAGGAACTTAGAGAAGATTGAAACAAGATAGGCAGGGCTTTTTTCCAGCGGTGTCGAAGGCAGCAGAGTCCATTAAGGCACGGAGGCTTGCAGCTGCTTGATTGTAATGAAGGAAGGAGAAGACGTTCTCAGTGACAGATCCTGGCTTGATTATTTTTAATTTTGATGGATGTATGAGGGACCAAAGAACAGAAAGCTTTATTCAAGGATGGGAAGAGGAACAAAGCAGTGTAGAAAACTCTTTTCTTCCTGCCTCGGGATGAAGGCATTTTTTTGCTGCGTTGGAGTCCGTCCTCATCATTCATTCATTCTTTAGGACATTGAGAATAGGTCGTTTGGGCTTATTTTAATCCCCCGTGGTTACTGTGTTCTTTCACTGTTTCTGACAGTGGTATACTTTGGATCATAAGCTCTTAATCTGTGTTGTTAACACGTGCCTATTGCAGTTGTGTTCTGTTAAGTTTGATCAGAGTAATGTATGAGTGTGTTTGTGAGCAGTAGGTATTTTGGATCTATTAAGGAAAGAACAGATTTCCCAGTGTCATTGTAGGTCTGTTTATAAAATAAACATAGGTGTAGTAATGCAGGGAAGATCAACAGCAATAGATAGTTGAGTAATCTATGTCAAAATTGATCCTCTATAGACTACTCTGGTTTCATGTTTTGTGTTTGCATAGTAATATCCAGGAGAAGAACTTAATCTCATAGGTTGCCATAGCTAACTTGTGAAAAAATAGTTTAAATTATCTTAGAAACGAGCACTATCTGTCGCAAGAGTTGGTAAATAGATACACTGAGTTATAGGGAGATATTTCTGAGTTTATTGGTGCACCTGGTTTTATTTAACACCTTAATAATCCAGAAGGTACTGTAAGCAGGATGGCAAATTCACAGGATGTATTACATTTTGGAAGAGCTGTGAGATTGGATGATAACTTAAAGATCCTACAGTTAGAAATAGGACAGAAAATAATAAATAATGCCATCTAGAAACTAGTGTTTAATGTAATAAGAGAGCAATACTTCAACATGGAGGAGATGAGATAGTGGAAACAGCATGGTTTTCCAGTGTGAAATGTCTGAAATAATGGGGAAGGGATTGTCAAGGAATAGTTAGAGGACTATTTTGTAATGAACTAGGCACAGAATAATGGTGAAGATGAATTCATACAATTCTTTTGACTTGCTGTGGATTTGGCGAATGAAATTCAAAATCATTATTATCTTCTTTTTTGAAAGCTCCTATGTTCCTGATGCTATTATAAAAGTCTAGTTTTTTATTTTCAATGAGATTTTGCTTCTGGCATTTAAATAAGAAAATTAATTACCTCATAAGACAAGTAACAAGAAACTGTTGATAATTAGAGAGATGCCACTGGCTGAATTAAGGTGCAAATGAGGCCAAAGTCAGTAGTACAGATTTTATTGAACAATAAATGTGAGGTGGGGTAGAAATAAATTGAAAAATAGCAGGTAGTGGGGGAAAAGGAGTTGCAGGGAGACAGATTTAGTAGGAAGATATCAGTACTCATGGCTCCAGATGGTGTCCTGTGGGCCCTCTTCTTGTGGGGTCCCACACAACAGAGTTCCATGGGTTCAGTGTGTTCAGGTGTACCTGGAATGCCCAGCATCCCCTGGCAGGAGCTGTACACTCTGTTTCCAACACCCTGCATCCGTTCTAGCTCTGGGGGTCACGTGCAGTCCATAGGTGGCAAAGGAGCCTGGTGGTGTTTTGGGGGTCTTTGGTCTTTATGGCAGTTTCTGGCAGCTGCCTCTCTGTCAGAGCTGAGCCAGTTTTGCTCCCTCAGGAGGGTGAATGCCCTCGGTCTGCTGGGGACTGTGAGTGTCCTGTGCTCAGGGCTGGGGCACTTTGGTGGGCACAAATGAGCAGCTGCTTCTTTGCAGTTTGCTAAAATGGGTCAAGTCCTCAGGTGATTTAAACAGTGTTTAAAACATTTGTGATCCTAAAGTCTTTTACAGAAATTCAAGTGTTTTTTAAACACTGTGTTTTTAACCTTATTGTGGTGTATTTGAGACTGAAGTTGTAAGTACTACTTTGGCAATACTGATCTCTTATGCACATCAAAAGCTGACATCAGTTACCAAAAGTGTAGGTGCAGGAAAAAAGTTCAGCAAAAATTCTTGATTAAAGAACAAGAATTGCTGATAAAGAAAAATATAACAGGAAGATGAATAAATAATTTACCAAAATGATGATAAAACATCTATATAATAAATATCTGAACACTGAAGGATAACTAGGTTTAGAAAACATGACAGCTTGCTGAGCTATAAGTAGGAATAATGGGTACTATGAAACAAGAAGTAAAAATAAATAAAGCAATATTTATCAAAGTAATGAGTAAATTATTCTAGATGGTATAAATAACTTGAGGGTAGAAGTGGGTTTAATAATTTTTGAAATGGAGCATGGAGTACAACCAAGATGCATGAAATCCAGGATTGGTAGGGGGATAAATCAGACACAGCCTATCCTGTTCCTAATGCTGCCTGCAGTGTCATGGTCTAGAGCCTTTGCACTCCTGCAACATCATAATGTTCACTATACTTCTATTGTGATGTGTTGCTTTTCCTGAAAGGCTAGCAAGACTGAAGGTGACTAATCTTGGGGAAGACTACAAATTTAGGGTTGTTGTTGGCAAATATGATTACAGCAGAAATTACTCTGAAGGCTGAACGTTGAGGTCTTTAACAGCAAATTTGCTTTCCAAAAGACAGATCAGAACACTGGAAAAGATAGCTCCATTGTAAAACCAAGATAATCCGTGAGGCTTTGGAGCAGGTTTTAAGAAATGCATAATTCAGTCTTTTCCTCTCTTAGAGGCATGATTTCTGCCTGCTGCATTCAGGAGAAGGTGCAGGAATCCCAAAGATTGGTTTGTGCCAGCCCTTTTCCTGCTGTAGTCACTCTTACACATCAGCACTTCCTGGGTACATCAGTATGTGTCTTTGGGGTGTACCTGTGTTCCTTTCTCTGCCTTTGAGAGGTCAAGGACAATGTCAAGCAGGTCAAGTTTTGGGGTCAAAATACCAAACTGCCCACTGCAAGAGAGCCAGTTTGTCTATCAGGAGGTTGGCTCTTGGTAGGCTGTCCAAGACTGGCAAAAACCCATGTTAAATATTCCCAAGAGTCCTCTTTGCCACTTAATGACAGTCAGGGTAGAGTGTAAAACATCATAGCATGCTGCATATATACCCAGGAGTGTGATGGCAGTGGACACAAGAGAATTTGTGTATTTTGTTAAGAAGGAGTTCCATTTTCACACAGGATTGGAAGTGTTGGCCTCGACTACATACAATGAGGAAAACAAGTGCTAGTAGCAGGTTTTCCATAGGTGATTCTAAAAAGGACAGGAGTTTTTGTATTTAATGAATTTTTGAGTTGACAAGAGCATTAACAGTTTTTTTTACCTTTAAATGTTTGTGTTTTAAGAGACTGCTTTCTGCTATATGCTGGTGACATTTTTTTCTAGCCCCATCTGGAGTGTCTTAATTGGTTCTGCACATGTTTAACTTGTTTTGCCTTCCCGTCAATTACTGGAAACTTCCACTAGTGTCCAACTGTGTGTTCTTCTCCCCATTATACGTTCAGCTACATGTGTTCCCTCAACATATATATTCAAATTTATGTTGCTAGACAGTTTTGTCTCTGATTACAAACACAACTGCTTTTAAATGTGTCAAGTAGCCTGTTGCAAAGTCTGAATGTGTGTACGCATGTATAAGCTAGAGGAATTCCTGGATAAATGTATAATGATTAGGAAGGAACCTTTAGCTGAGCCAGAGAAAATGGCAGATGTGCATTTATAGTCTCTGATGCAGCAAAGTGCTTAAACACCTGTTTTACTTAAGAACACAGGCAACCCAATTGATGTTAATGGGACTATTCACGCTTAAAAATAAGCACATAGATTGAAGAGTTGGATTGGAGCCAGGAATATTAACAGGCAGCAGCCATGGTATTTATGAATTGTCTTTCTCTCAGGCAGTAAGTTCATAAACCAGTATCTGTAACAGTGGGACTGCTTCTGCTTTGTGCAGCCACAGAAATGGAAGGAACAGGAAGGATGGAGTAGTTCTACAGAAAGGAATTAAAAGCCACTGAATTAGTCTTCTGCCAGACAGTGAATACTTTAAAAATTGAAGAATCTGCTTGAAAGTTAGGGATTTGGATGAGGCTGACCCCTTGATGTAGTAACTCAAACACAAACCAGGCATACCAAAGCCTGATGTTTCCCTTGTATTAGCTGTACTTGTATGATGTCAAATTAAAATACCTCATGCCAAACTTTACTGTTGTATGTGGATTTATCCCAAGGCCTCTAGCTGTGGAGGGAAGAAACCTCAATTGGTTGGAGTGCAACTTTGGTGGTTTTGTTTTGTTTTTTTGGCTTTTCATCCAATGATAAGTGCCTTTCTAGCATGATATCTTTTAAAAAGCTGCAAGGCACGTGTGTGTTTATGCCCTTACCTCTCTTTGGGCTAATGCTGCCTCTGCAGACTCATTTCTACCTACTGCTCAATACAAATGCCTTTGGCTGTCTCACAAGCAAAGAAAGTGATGCTGATGAATAAAACAAAAGAATTTGCTGACTCTTCTGTCTGAAATCACACCAAGTACTAATGAAAATGCTGTGTCTGCCTTGTTGGAAAGCAACTCAACCCAGAATCTCCACTCTGTGAATCACCCATTCCCATTGATAATCAAGAGAAATACCTCTCCTTGCATCCTAATAAATCTGAAGAACATTATGCAAATTGAAAAATGCACCTTTGTCAGAATGCTGTCAGGTAGCACCTTTCACTCTGGAGAACTATTTGTAAGCACAAGGAAACATCGAGAAAGTAGTAATGAATTGCTCTGGTACACTGTTCTGGCAGCCGTTAATAAATCAATGTGAAGGGGAGTTCTGAAGGGCAAAATGTTGCTGTCGGTAGGTGTCCAATTTAATTTTGCTCAAAATTAATATTTCGGATATGATAAGTGAGCTGGCAGGAACAGATTTCATGATTAATTCTGTGGAGTCAAAAATGCTTTGATGGCACTTTAATAGCAGCTTCACTGATCTAAAAGTCCCTTCAACTAGCTGGTGTGCTTCAGTTCCCAAATTATATTATTAAACCTCCTTTGTTGGTTTGTAAATAGTGAAATGTTGCATATTAAAAGGTGAAGTTTGTACTGCTTCTAGTTCTACCCATGTAAAGTGACAGGGACTTCACTTGGATGTGTAGTGGTTTAAACAGAATCAGGTAAAGGTCAACCCTTTTGAGAAAACAACCATAAGTTATTTTGCTGGGTACCTGATTCTCCTGACCCTGTTAAGACCTTGATTTTTGTGCTGGAATGAACTAGAGAATGTTTGAAGGTTCATTAGTATCTACTTAGGGTGGACTGGGAAAGCTTTTAACTGTAGAATGATGTTAATAACAAATATGCATTTTGTTGCGTGTGAGGACCTTTCATCCCTGCATCTCAGGGACCTTTGCAAATGCTAATCGGTGGAGATTTGCTGTACCCTTGTCAAATTTCTTACCTAACATTTGTACATACAAATCCATTTTTTTAATGGAGTTGTCCTTTGTATTGGACATTTGCTGTTATGCCAGATTCTGAAGGAGATTCTTCTATTATCGTTTTACTGATAGAAAAAACAAGTTACAAAAGGGCAGGTTCACATCTAAGTTGAATGCCTCC
This sequence comes from Sitta carolinensis, assembly GCA_032173965.1. Lineage (NCBI taxonomy): Eukaryota > Metazoa > Chordata > Aves > Passeriformes > Sittidae > Sitta > Sitta carolinensis. The sequence continues at coordinate 6,081,895 of CM063294.1, read as the reverse complement.
TTGAATCTGTAAGTATTTTACAGCCTTTTGCTGATGACTTCTTGTAAGCCACAGACTTTTTAAAACTTGAGACAGGCGTGGTTCTAGAAATTTGTAAAAGCAAATAGGCATGAGTAGAGTGTCTGGATGTACGTATGCATATTAAAAATGAGAAGATGCATTTATGCAGTACAGATGAAAAATCATGTGGATGCAAAAAATGTATAAGAAAACTGATTAACTTTAGCAATGTAAATTACCCTTATGTTTATGCATTTCTTCAATTTAGAATATTCATTAAAAGCCATAGAAACAAGGCATGTTGCTAGTTGTTTCCAAGAAGGTAGCACTCAACCTGATTAACTTGTGTTTTGAGCATAGTGTATATATATTGAGTTTGTGTAGAATTTACGGTTTGTCTTTTGTAGCAAGGTGTATACAGGATGAGTAAATTAAAGCTTATGTCAATTTTTTTCCTGAAAGGAACTATTTAGATGGTGTTTACACCAGCTCATCTATCCCCAGTTTGCTGTTTAAGTTAGAAGTTGGATTATGCCAGGTTCAACATAGAGCCAGTCAAGTCAGCAAACACCAGTGGCAAAAGTCATTTCACTGGCAGAAGCCATGTGTGGGGCAGAGGTGTGCTCTGAGCTGCACCCAGTGTGCCTCCAGCGTGGGTGACAGCCTGAGGCAGCCCCTAAATATTCCTGGTGACATCTGGGCTTGCCAAAAGATGTTTCCTGCACTGGGAGTGCTTCCTCCACTGTGCACAGCTGCAGGGACACTGCTGCTGGGAGCTCTGCTCAGTCTCTGGGTCCTGGCTGTGGTCCAGAGGACCTGAGCCCAGCTCGGCCAGAAGCTCACAGGGCTGCCTCTTCTGCTGTGCAAATACACTGCTGCTCCTGCTGAAAGCCATTAGGAAGAAAACAATGTGAACCCAGCGTTGTTTGGCATCCAAACTCCACCTGTCAGGCATGGGAGAAGCATCATTAATTTCTGAGGGGCTTTCTTAGATATCTGCAAGAGTAAATGAAAAGGTGAAAATGAAGAATAAATTCTCTTATATAAATGGAGCACTTGGATTATAAACTAGCCATAATGTTCTGTTTCTGTGGCAACACAGAGGGACTGAAGGCTCTTAGAGTAGTAGTTCTCTGACTCACTCCTTGAAATTAATGCGGTCTTTTAATTTGAGGCTGTTGGTTTGGCAAAAGAACTTCAGAAGCAGCACTTTGATGTCTTTTTGTAGCTGAGGAAAAGCCTTTAATTAGGTCACCTTAACTTCATTTTTTTAAACTGTTCACTTTCACAATTCCTTTTTCCTTTCCTTCCTTTGATGTTTCAAAATATATGCCAGTGATATTTAAGTTTATTTATTATGCACTGGCATTAAACCTTTGCTATTAACATTTACTTAGATGCTTGAAAATTGATTAATTGGGTGTAGAGGGAGAATTAGTCATTCATGTTTCATTTAACATTCTACATGCTTGTATACGTATGTTGTGCTCTGTAGGAGTAACAACTGTAGTGGGTGTAAAAGGGTGTTATGTCTCACAGCACAATGGCCTTCGTGGTCTTAATTTCATATGTAGGATGAAAATTCTTTTTGACTAAGCCACTATGAGTGGACGAACTTTTGAGCTGAGCTGCAAAGTGAGACACATACAGATCAGCCTAAATGATGGGAAAATGTTATGTAAAGAATTCTACAGTAGCTAATGATGGAATGTGTTATTGCATTACCTAACAGTTCTTTCTGTATATTGTCTGGGAGGTTCAGAGAAGGGAGATTTGGTTGGTGTGGCATTCAAACAGGCACAGTTCTGATCTGAGAGCTTACACAATTACTCTCATGCCAAGGGGGAGCAGAATCAGTACCAAATGACCTGTCATGCAGTCAAAAGGATGGAGCTCAGCCTGTGCAGTGGCACAGACCATTACCCACGCTCTGCTAATGTTCTGTATTAGCAGCCCCATACTGAGCACAGTGCTGGTAGTGCCTGGATCCTCACAGAGACAGATCCAGCTCTGGTAAATGGTGATGAATTCTTGTAATGCCAGTCTGCAAGGCTTCTGATGAATGACATGCATTTGCATGAAGCATTGAGTGTCTTTTGTGCTCGATCTGAGGGCCTTGCAGCTGAAGAAATGGCTCTGTTTGGGGAACAGTTCTTCAGCCAAACCAGCAACTGCTGGTGTTTTTCAGCAGCTGGTGCTGCAAACCACCTTCTCTTTGGATGCCCACCTGTGTCTCACCTTGCAAAGGACTGGAGGGGCGTGTGGTACTTCACCTGTACTCAATGAAAGAATTCAATTGGTATAATAAAATGATTAGAAGGAAAAAAAAAATGTACAAGGTTGGGAGCAATAAACCAATAAGTTCTATGAACATGGTGCTGTACTGAGAAAAAAGTAGTGAACTGTAATTCTTTCAACATTTTTAGATCTGTCCTTATTTTAAGATCTCTTTTTGGTGGGTTTTTTTTCCTCTGTTTTTTGAGGCAAATTCCAGTTTAAAACACAAATAAGCTGTGTATATATATGATCAGAATACATAAATGTGTTCCTTTTATGTTCAGAAATGTGCCTCCTTGTCAGTTCCCTGTTATGTGGCTGTTGTTTTTTTATCTCCTGATGTGGTGATATATCAGAAAATCAGAACTGGGTAGCTAATAGCAGAACTCTATTATGCTGAGAACAGGCTTCTTAAGAAAGGGAGCTATTTAGGAAAAGTAACTATGCTTGTGCATTATAGGGTATAGAAAAGAGTTATTAGTCATCTTAATGCCTCTCTTTTTTCACCAAAGCACCATTGTTCACTGCAGAATGTTCCCCTTGTTCTCTGTAGCTTTCAGTAATCCAGATGGACAGAAATCCATTGTCACTGCAATGAAACAAAACTGTAACAAAGAACAGGATGACAGCACCGTGTGCTGAGATTTTAGGCAGGTGCATGTGGTGAGCAGAGAGGCATTGAAGGTTTTTGTGTCTGTAGAAGATGCAGAGGCACAAAGTGAAGACGTCAGAGTGTGATCAGGAGCAAACATTGTTCTTCCATAGGTTTTTTGGTGGTTTTTTTTTTTTTGCACAAAGAATAATGGAGGAGCAGGGTAAGGGGGTAGTCAAATATGAGATGAGTGACATATAACAAAGATTTTATGATCTACACTTGGGAAACTTTGGCAGAAAAATCTGACACCTGATACATCATCTGGTGCATTCCAGAGGGGAAGAAATGTGTTCTTGGCAGTTTCTGTAAACACCTCAGATAAGAGCTGCCTCTGGCTCAGGATGGCATGATGCTATTGAGAAAGAAGGGAACACTCCAGAAGCAGGGAAATTACTGGGAATTTAGTACTAAAATGCTAATGGTCCTTTTCAGTGCATCATAGGTTAAAACTGAAGACACAGTATGTTACATTTGTTTTTCCTGTTCTCTCATGCTTTGATTAGACTACATAAATAGAATCATATTAATTGTATGTCATCTTACCGTCTGCAATTGAAATTCAAGGCTGTAGCTTACAGCCTTTTGATTGAGATGCAGAAGAGCTTCTGGTAATACCTTTTTGTAAAATAATTTACTGTCCCTGTTCTTGCAAAAAGATCTTTCTCCCCTTTTAAAAATTGTTCAGTCCAGTTTATTGATTTATTTCTATTGCTTAAGGATATTTTTTTTTTTTACTGATGGGCAATGATTAAAAAAAGAATACGTCTCCCACAGCAAAAGGTATTCCTTATATTCCTGTTATTGATAAACCAAGGTCAGGTTCAGTCCTGTACATACTGAAAAATAAATGTGTAGTGGAAATCTTCCTGCAGGTGTAAGATGATTATAATTATAGCTTCTGCTGTGAAAGAAAGTGAGTCTGGAACACACACAAGGAACATTGGGGGGGGGGGTGTGGAATTATTTTGCATTTTGTCTTTTTTAACATAGATTTTGTGGGGTTTTTTAGGAGATGGTTTTGAAGGTACTGATAAATGAGTCTTATTGGAAGCAAGAGAACAAGTCAGAACTGTTTGTCAGTCCACACAAAGACATGGGTCAGTTCTACAAAGATCTTCTTGTAAGGTAATAGCATGGAGCTTCTAACACTCCTGTGTGCTTGATGGGTTTGTACTCTGGATATTGACTGCTGTTCATAGCATGGCTTTATTTGGGTTTTGTGCTCAAAGGCTGCACTAAAATTAAACTTGCATATCTGGGTTCCTGCTGAACTTTTGTGGGTTGAGCAGCCCTTCATAGCTCTGCAAAATGACAGTCTGCTGCTGTGGGGTTTGAACTCCAGGGCACAAACAGGTATAGCCAGAGCATTTTCAAGCAGCTGTGCTTGAGTGTACACCTGTGCTAGCAAACTGTTGAGAGTTCACAAATTGGAAAGGTGTGAAAGCCCCTTGGGTGTAAGATTCTGCCTAGTCAAGTGTCCTGACTCTTCACTGTCCTGTCACAAAGCCAACATTTGTACACTGCTCAAGTGGGAGGGAATCCCTCCCATTCAGGTTCAGTAGTAATTACGTACAGGATGTCAGACACTCCACACAGTCCGTCTGCACCAATGTAAAAGACAGTAGAGAATTTAATTTGTAATCAGCATTGATGTTTCTGATTTGTAGAGTGACCTTGAGAATAGACTGGCTGCCCTTCCCGAGGCTTTTAGCAGGCTTCCCTCACTGTTTGCTCCCTGATGCTGTGTCTGAGGAGAAGAATTTGTGGGTGTGGGTTGAGGAGAACCTCAGCTTGCCCTGGCAGTGAGAGCTCCCAGCCACAGCAGCTGTGTTCTGGGCAGCAGGCCAAGGGAGGGGGCTCTGCCCCTTTGCTCTGCTGAGAGAGCTGGGTTGTTCACCTGGAGAAGGATCCAGGGAGACCTCAGAGCTCCTTCCAGGCCTGAAGGGCCTCCAAGAGAGCTGGAGATGCACTTGGGACGAGGGCCTGGAGTGGCAGGACTAAGGAGAATGGGTTCCAGTGCTAGAGGGCAGCTTAGATGGAATACTGGGGAGTGGCTCTTCCCTGTGCAGGTAGGGAGGTCCTGGCACAGGGTGCCCAGGGAAGCTGTGATTGCCCCATCCCTGGAAGTGTTCCAGGCCAGGTTGGGTGGGGCTTGGAGCAGCCTGGGTGAGTGGAAGGTGTCCTTGCTCATGGCAGGGTGCTGGAATGAGGTTATCTGTAAGGACCCTTTCCACCCAAACCATTCTATGCTATGTTACTTTGTAGTAGTCATTGTAAGGCTGGGTAATCTGTCATTTCTGGATAATTTTGATACCATTCATCATTAATGAGATTCTGTGGAATAAAGGATCAACAGTACCCTTTAGTTCATATTTGCTGTTCTTATTCCTGATAAGTTTGGACACTTGGGACCTTGTAACTGGTAAGCCTTGGACAGAAAAGCATAAGAGTATCTGCCCAACTCAGAGGTTCTTTCATGAAGGATTTGTCATCTAGTTGACACCTTTAGTCTGAATTTTCTGAAACCATGTTGCTCTTAATAAATGTTAACTAAGCATTAACCTGTCATTGATCTGTACCTGTTAAGGAAAAGCAAAGCCAGCGTGCTGAGGAGAACTTTAGATTTGCAATTTGTGGTAAAGCGCTCTGATTTTTTGAATAAAGCAGCAACACTCAGTGGCAAAACAAGTGGCATGACTGAAGGACGGGCTGTTTTCAGGAGAGGGTGGCTGCTGGTCCAGCCCACAGGTGGAGTATGAATCCTAGGCTGTTGAGGGATGGCTGATTTTACGATGTGCTGTACTCACATAGTTGTTTAATCGTTTTTGTGATGTTCTGGGAGGTCCTGAATATCTGTTGGTTTTCCTTTCTTACCTCTGCCCTCTCTCTCCAGCTTACCAGTCATGTCTGTTACACAGATGTGGTTCAATGTTCAGCACAAGCTAGGGTCAGGTGTCTCTAGGAAGTGCTGACTGTGGAGTGTGTTGTTCTAGAGCAAGGAAGCTTCCAGTGGCAATGGAAGTCTTTAGCTTACAATCTATTATCAGTTGTGCTTAGAAAATAGAATTGAGACCAGCCTAATCTAGCCAAATGTTGCTAAGACAGCTGTGCTACAACATGAAGTGTTGACAACCTGTGTGGGTCAGATCTCTGGCCAACTGGGCTTTTTTTGCTCGGTCTTGTTTCAGTTTCTTGAGAGGAATAATTTATTCCATTGCAAGTCTGTCCATAATAAAGCTTTAATAAGCAAGACTAATAGAAGTTAGAAAATTCTACTCCTAGTGTTATCAAAATGCTTTGTTATACCTGTCCTTATTACAAACTGTGGAACCACTGGCATGGAGAGAGGACTGAGAAAGGAGAAAGGGACTCACAGTTGTGCACTTGCAGCACCAACTAAATTTATTTGATTTTCTGTTCTGGGTAAAGTGCTAAGAGGAAAGTAGTTTGAAGTAGGATATTGAAGAGAATATGCCGTTTCTGGCTGTTAAAAATGTCTTGTTTTTCATGAAGATTCATTCCACTATAACTGCAAAAGAGAGACTTTTAATTAGACTTTTGAATTCCATTAGGAAAAACAAATATCAATACTTAATTACTCATATAAAACTTCATAGAAAATTGCTAATGTAATTAGATTTTAATAGTGTTAATGACTCTCATTTCTTATTAGTAAGAATTAAATCTAATGCAGGATTGTATGAAAAATTGTTACTGCCTGCTTTCCTACCCTAAAGTGTAAAGAAGTTGTACGTACCTGAAGTCAGTTTTCTCTTGCTCTTTGAAGTCAGGTAGTGCTGTGGTATTTTAGCCTAACTGGCCTATGGCAGGAGGATTTTCAAGTGAGTCTTAACAGGCAGAACGCTTTAAGTATAGTAAGAGGGTTTGGTATTCCTAGAAGTATTGCAGCAAGCATGGAGCAATATATAACCACAGATTAAACTTCATTAAGATGCTTAAAAATCAGGGTTCTAGATAGCTTAAAGCACAGTATAGTGTTCCTTGTGCTTCTGGATAGAAAGGTATGTAGAATCACACCCTGTAATCCCCTTTTTATTTGTACAGACACAAATGCAAAAGGCAGAAATTAGTCACAAGGATTTTATACCCATGTCCTCAATTTATATCCAAATCCAGGCTTTACATGTCACTGTCAAGGCAAAACTGCATGAATCTCTCTTAAAACAAAAGCCAAACACTCTGCAAAAGAAACCCTGATAACTGTACTCGTATTTCTTTCCAACCTAATATATATCTAGTTTCTGAGCCTGCCATTACTTTTGCTGTATTTCTTTGTGACAGAACATTGCATTCAGGCCCTTAGGCTGCCTTTCATCCTGGCATTCAATAATAATGGACAGAGTGTAAAGATCTGTAATCAAAAGGTAAACACTGCAGCATTGTGTACAAATAACTCTTGAGATATTTATCCTGAAAGACATCCAGGTTAACATTTTAGCAGAGGACACCAGGGAAAACCTTCCTGGTGGTGAGTTTGTTCCTTTTGTGTTTGTTTTTGTTCTGTAGTGCTCAGCTGTTTCCCAAGCACGCTGAGCTGTGTGAGCTCGCGGCAGAGCTGCTGCAGCACCGAGGCCATTTTAACATGACAGCTCTGAAATTCACCCACTCCTGTTTTCTTGTTTTTGTTCTGAGTCCTCTTTGAGCAGCAGGTGCTGGAAGGGTCCTACTACCCTGTCGAAACATAAATGTTGTACCACTCTAGCACTACTGGTGTCACTTAATCACTTGTGTCCTCACAGAGCTGGCAGCAGATGCAGTTAACCTGGTGTACACAGGCAATTCCGTGACCTGTTCCTGTTTGCCAAAAGGACTAAGCCCTGTGGTATGAGGTGCTTTCAAGAGGTCTATTTATCACTGTGACCTGTGTCATTCTAGGAATTACACCCTAACTTGGGTGTAGAATGAGTGTGCAAGCAAGAGGAGACAGATGTCGAAGGAGCCAACACAAATCAAGATAGATCTCCAGAGACACAGCAGTCACTTCTTTGGTTTTGCAGAACTATAAAAAATCTCTATCAAGTGCCATGGTTTAGAGGCCATCTGGGCTCTGGGCTGCAAGCCCTGCTGACAGGCTCCAGGGCTGCTTTGGGGTTCACCTGTGCTCTGTTGCTTTGCACAGTGCCTCGTGTGTGGGAGGGTGCTGTGGGGATGGGCTGCAGCCTTCTGGCAAGTCTCTTCATCAGGCACATTCTTTGGATGCCTCCATCCACTTTGTTGAAAAATTTGCTTCATGGCCATCTGGCACTCTCTGACAACATCTGTGACGTTACCCTCTTCTTCATCATGTGAACTTCTGCAGGGACACTCACAGCACCACCACTCAGAGGCCAGTAAGGGACAGAAGTAGAAGCAGCTGCTGTCTAGTCTGGGCATTTGTGGTCTCTGATCCCAGTTTAATTTTGTCAAAGCTTTTGAGCCTTTCAAGAGACTTGCAGGAACTCAAAACTCCCCATCAGGCTAACTTCCTTATATTTTAATATATACTGGACTCCTAAAATCCAGGAATGTGGTTATAATTCCTAGATAAATTACATATTGAGCCCAGATTTAAAAAAATTTCTTTCTTCTCTGCTACCCTTAGATATTGCTGTAACAAAACCATATGAAGATTGTCTCTTGTACTAGAGAATGTAGTAATTTCTTACCTTATTATTCACTTGAACTTGGATTAGATGCAAAATGAGAGAGTGAAGAAAGTGAGAATTTAAGTTGTCTTTTCCAGTCTTTTTTTTTGTTTTGCCTCTGTTTCTTCAGCCTTTATGTGCACAACAGAGTGCTCTGTACAGAAGGTACTCAGGCCTTGGACAAACCTCTGGTTAACTCATGACAAGTGGAGTTGTCTCAGCTACAAACTCATGATGCAGTTCCTAAAAGTGATTCAGCTTGGCCCCAACAGTTGCATGTGGAGCCCTGGATCTCAGTGCCCAGTGCTCTGCCTGCTTCCATGCACAGCCTGTTTCTTCAGCTTTTCAGCTGTTTGAGCTCTTGTACACAGCTGCTACCAGGCAGCTTCCTGCAAGTATTTCAAGATTTAGCTGATGCTTTTTGTGTCTTTAGTATTACTGTGTGTTGTGGTTTAATCCCAGCTGGCAGCTAAACTCTTTGTAGCCACTCAGTCCCCTCCTTCCTTCCACTGGGGAGGAGACTCAAAAAGAAAAGATGGTTGAGATATAGTATGAGAGAAAAAAAAAAGAAATATGAGGAATAAAACCCTAGAGAAGCAGGTGATGCACAATGCAATTGCTCAGCACCCACTGATTGGTGTTGAGCCTGTCCCTGAGCAGTGATCACCAATTCCCAGCCAACTCCCCCAGTTGATGTATAGGACATGACATTCTATGGTGTGGAATATCCCTCTTGCCTTATCTTCAGGTCAACTGTCCTGTTCTGCTCCCTCCCAACTTGTGCACCTGTGCTGACAGGGCACAGAAACCTGAAAAATCCCTGAGTGTAAGCACTGCTTAGCTAAGAACAAAACATGTGTGTTAACATATTTGAACACTAAATTCAAAGCACATCACTGTACCTGCTACTGAAAGAAAATTAATTCGATCCCAGTCAAACCAGGATATGAGCCTAGAGGAGGCATGCTGGACAGGGTGGAATTGTGGTGGAGGTGCCAATGCCTGGTCCCATCCCGGTTCTGCTGTCCCTAGTGCTTGGCAGCTCAGCTCCTCGCATGTGATGTGCTTATGATGAGGGGAGAGCAGGATCAATGCCCTGAGCAAGGTGGAAGCAGGGAGAGAGTTGTGCTGTTCCCAGGGCTGCTCAGGAAGCAGGGTGAGAGTGCTGACATGTCATTAGCTTCTCAGGATTGTGTCTGGGCCATCAAACCTTGTTTATCACTGTTACAGCTTTCCTTTCAAGGTTTCCTTGGCTTCCTGTATCTCCTGTTTTGTTTTCTGATAAAGAACTGAAATACCATGGAGACAAACTCCTTATAAACACCAAGCAGACAGGTAGGTCAGCCAGTTTTCAGCACGTTATTTTACATGACATATTGAGTGGGAGCACAGTGAAGGCTGGCAAAACATTCAGTTATACTGCAACCAATCAATTGTCTCATGCAGTGGATACAGATGATTCTGTTCATAATAAAAGAAGAATAAGCTCTCTGAGAAACCAGAAGTGACATGCTGTGTGATGCATCTCTCTGTTACAATTTGAAAAATCAGATAGATAATTTAATTATGTTCTTTCTTTGTCTGTACTGTTTTGAACGGCAGCTACTTTAATCTGCCTTCCCATAGTCAGAGATTACGAAATCATCATTAATTGTATCAAAATTAACAGGAATACTTACAAATTAAAGCAGTACTCACTAAGACTAAGTCTGGGTGAGTAATTTTTTGTCTTTTTATCCTGAGGTATAAAATAAGAAAAATGAAAAATATTTAATTCTTATAACAACCTGTTGGTGACAGCAAAGTTACATTTAAGTGCAGCATGCATTGAAAAACAAGCAGAAATAAACGAAGCTGAGCCCTGCAAATTCTCAGAGAGAGGTGGACTCAACAGATTTTCATTAAATTGCTTAATTATGTTTATATAAAAAGCACCTGGTTTCTTCTCGTTTTAAAGTGACTCTCTGACCCAGCAATGCCTTGGCTAAGTAAAACAGTGACTGCAAAGAAAATTGCAGATGGTTGGGTGGGGAGAACCCATTGTTTCTTTTAGGGAAGAACAGAAATTCTGAGGGCAAATTAAACCTCATCTTTCAAAGGGATTCACTGTGTTGTCCCACTTTGTGGACAAATGGAAAGACTGATCATGTGTGGGGCATGAAATAAATAGCCCAACTTCAGTTGGTTAGACTGAAGTCACCTATTTCTTAAAGCCCAGGGTGGTTTCTATTCGCTTCTATTGTGCCCCATGTTTGAGGAGATCCAGGACCCCCCTCCAAGCTCTGAGAGGGCGTCTGGAACAGGAGAATTCAGGTCAAGTTATTCATTTACCTAGGGCATGTGTTGTAGGAAATTGTCTGAATATAGGTGCAGTTATTGGGTAACTAAGGTAGGAGGATTAGACATGTAGCACATATTTACTGAAGTTGGAAAAGAGACCAAGGACTCTTTAAAATTGTTTTTGGGGGACAAATTTGCCCTCTGCCCCATTGAGTTAACTAAAATTGTTCCTATTGAGGCCTGAAATGTTGCCAGAAGTCAAACATTGAACAAATATGGTTTCTTTGTTAAGCCTGGGTTGATGATTGAGTATTGAACGATGTATAGTTTCTTTAATAAAGCTCTTTTCACCCTCTTTAACCTCCACTGCTGACAGTCATAGGTTGTTTTATGTAGACCCATTGTATCTAAGCAGGATGCTTAGATAATTCAGCTGAAACGTGGCCATAAAAAGGTTCATACAAAGTTTACTGTGAATTGAAAACATCAAATTTCATAAAACAGCAGCTGAGTCATGGTAGTTGACTTTACCTTGGATTCTTCCTACCTTTCCACAGATAAGTGGATTGCAGTGGATATCTTTGGAGTTAAATATCATGAAGGAAGATGAAGGAAAATCAGTCAAGAAACAGGCTTGGTTTGGGCTTTTTGGGTTCTTGTTTTTTTGGGGTTTTTTTTCTGTATGTGTGTAAAGATACGAAAGTGTAAGAGGCAAAAATGAAGTGATGGGCACCTTTAATTTTGTCTGATCAGCCGTAACTCTAGATTTTTATACAGATTTCCTGAAAATGAATCGTCAAGTCAGCTTAAGATATGTGAAATTATTGATATCAGTTTTCTGTTGAGAAAGCCACATTTAGTTAAGCTGCAAGCTTCTCCTAATGAAATAATCTGCCAAAATCTGGGCTATTGTCCACAAAACACAGAGAGGATGAAAAACAAAGCATGTAGATTGCTAGGAAAGACCTATTTTTGCTGTCAATCAGGGCTTTTTATTTCAAGCTGGACAAAAATTTGGACCTAATTTTGCAAGCCTGTTGCAACAACTCTATGGCATTTCAGGAAATACAGGGGTTGTGTATGCAGGGGAGAAAAAGCTTCACCCCAAATTTTGTGATTTTTTTTTTTTTTTCCCCTCTTCTTTGTACTGGTTTGAGCAGATTCAGTGATTTTTCTCATTCCTGTGGAAATTGTGTTTTCCCCCATGTTCTCGCTCTACTGGAACATGTAGTTAAAAATCTACAGAAATGGTTTTAAGAAATCAGGTTATCTTTGCATAACCCCATAAGCTATATTGTCACTGCCTGTCTCAGGAAAGGAAAACACCAGGTGAAATACTTCAGTTTTTCTCTAAGAATGGGAATTTCTGAGATCTTTAAGTGGGAAATCTGAGATACCAGGTTTGTCAAGCACTTTTCATGTAATAAGCTTTTTCTCAGAATTCTCAAGTACTGAGGATGACTTATTCCTTTAACAACCTTTTTAAAGGGTCAAAGACTTTTCCTGTTTCCTAATTCTGGCTTGCACAGTTGGAGCCTTCCTTGTGTCCCCTTCCCTCCTCCATCAGATGAACTGTTCTGCTAAAAGGCCAATTTAGTCATTATAAAGGGATTTTCATAGTCATGATGAGGTAAAGCAGAGTGTGAAGATGCCAGAGTTTGTATTTAATGGGGAACTGATTAAAGGAGGATTGATTGCTGAGCAGATAGTTCAGACAGGCATGCATATATAAAGAGAAAATACACATATGCATATGTATGGCTTTGTCAATGTGATACTAATTGATGGAGAGAGTATAGATGTTAAATAGACATCCACTTGGAGGGCTCACTGGAATATGGATTACCAGCAAATCCAGCTGCCCATCTCAGTGCCAGTACACTGCCCTTCAGCATGTGATCACATTGTGATGTGACACTGCACTACCCTGAAAAGTGCAACAGAACTCCCCTATTGCATTGGAAAGAGGGAAAATAAACTTGTGCTGTCTCTCAGTTTGGATGGCAAGCCTGTTATGAGCTCTTGCAGTGTTTGAAGTGGGTTGAGAGAGTAGTGTTCATGGTGCACTAGTTCAGCCTGTATATGCTGATAATGCAAACTAATGTGTGGTTAAAGCTCCTAACAAGTAATTTTTCTCTGTATTGGAGCACTTTACAGGGAACTGGAGGTACGTAGGTAGACATGGCTTATAGAAACAAGGAGAATTATGAAGTCAATGTATATAAAGACAATATTCGTACAGGTTGGTTGTTCTTGGCAGATTCTGGCAGTGGGGAAATTGCAGATAAATGCATATGAATGTTGTTATTGCATTCACTGGCAGGTAAAATAGACCATTTTGCTTAATTCTTAAGTTTACAGCTGTAGTCCTCAATTTTGCATCCCTGCTCCTGTAATCTAAGAGATTTGGCAAGGGCTGGTGTGGCTGCTGGGGAGATTGAAGTCGAAGGAGGTGCAGAAGCAGGAAAGCCTCTATTCCTCAGTCCTGCTCTGTCAGCCAGCAAGGGGAAGCAGGATCTCTGCAACTTAAGTGGTATAGATGTGTTTGGCTGCTAGTCTTTTGTAGCTCATAGAGGAAAGCAAACCTATGAGCAACTCTGGGAGAGTGAGTAGTTGGGGATATTTGCCTTTTGAGATTGGAACAATGAATGTGATTGTTTTGCTTGAGACACCTGGCATGTGAACAGAACTCTTTTTTTTCCTGTTCTTCATTTGGTGCTATCCTGGAAACTAGAAATCCATTTTGAAATTAAGTATGTAAGTTACCTCGTGTATATATGTTGTTGGAAAGGCTCTCTGAGTTGGAGAAGCACAGTGCAGCTGAACATTAAACCTTGACTGGGTAAGGAATCTTGTCAATGAGGCTGTGTTTTGTGCTCCTGCTAAAGGCTTCTTCACAGGGAACAGTCTGGCTGGGACATGGAGGAGGCCAAAACCGAAGTATCCTGGAGGGAAAATGAGTCATCACTTTATTCTTCATTTGTGTTTGCAGAATGAAGTTGCAGACTGAAGCTAAGCTTGCATGTGCTGCCAGCTGGGTGCAGCCTGGGCTGTGTTTCTGTTCCTGTCACTGACTTATCTCAGTAGAAGGCTCTATTTCTCCAGGTGTGCGTAGGTATTTGAGGATGTTGTGGTAGTTACTGTGTGAAAATGATACTGCAAGTTGTGTTCTTAGTGAGACAACCTGGAGAAGGTCTTTGGATCTGAGCAGAGCATGATTCTTCTATGTCCCATAATAACAGCTCTGGCTGGTTTGGTTTTTGGGGGATCTCAAATCCAAGAGATTAGGCAAGAGGAGTGTAAGAGTTAATTTATAGTTATAATTTATAGTTTAATCTGTTTCTTTATCTTTAAAGTATTTTATTATGATCAGATAATGTAAAGATTGACTTGGAAATGTCCCATTGACTGATCTGGTAAGGAGAAAACAGCACATGAGAATATTTTGTAAAGCAGTATAACAGCTTCAGTGGCAAGGAACAACAGGCTTGGTTCTGCTCCAGCATCTGCCAAATGAAGTAACTGAAACTCCTGTTTATTACATGGCATAAAAGAAATGGAATAATACTGTTAAGAGTGTTATCTTTGGAAAATGACTGCACCTCATTGAAGCGTGACTATAATGATGTGGAATTATGCTGCTAAACACACCAGTTTTGTGGCACAGTCACTAAAACATATACTCTGTGGTGTTCGTAGTAAAGGCTTTATTGCAGATACTCTTGTATTAACATATTGTCATGAGGCCAAAATTGGCATTGCCTTTTCTGGAGCATTCTGGAGGGAAACCACAGTTTTTCCTGCCCTTTATCTAGGGCTTATAAATGAAAAAAACCCCACTTAGTAGGATTTGTAGTCTTCATTAAATGATTGTGATACTGGATTTATCTTGTCCTATGGGTAAATGCTGCTTGTCCTCTCCATTTCTTTGCAGAGTGGTTCAGTTGAAGCACTCTCAGGACACAGCAAATGCTAATGGCAGTAGGATTATGTTTTGGAGGAAATGAGACAAGGCTGTTTTATAACTACTTTGCTGCTTGTCATAATAACTAGCTGAGTACTGTGGGTATGAATGTGGCTGTTGGCCACTTCTGTATATTTTCTGACTCAGAATCTTACTAAGGACCAGCTATTCACTGTTGAAATTAAAGGCTCCTTGATAGTGTTCAGATAAACGTCATTTTAATGGCAGCAATCTCTTGCTGCCCATAGCTCCAGCCCATTTCTGACGTGTCTTCTGTCTTATCTCCAGTGCTGGATGCCAGGTGATGCAGTAAGGATGTATCAACTTCCCACAGATTCAGAACTGCATTTATATTTGCTTATCATTACATTTTGTTGGGGAACATTTTTAAGAATGCTCTCCATTTCACCACTCACTGCATTAGCTTTGAGGGAAGAGCCTCATTTTGCTGCTGGGAAGTAAATGACTGTGTGTACTTAGCTGTGAATTGTTAGGGTGGTGTTTTCTGTGCCTCCATGGCTTTAAACTTGCAAACAGGGGTGGAACAATGAAGCCTTGGAGCCCTGGCAGTCATTGCACCTGCAGCTCAGCATCCTGCTGCAAAATGACAAGCATGCTCACTGCTCTTTCATGGAGGCTAAATGTTTTGGCCATTGTATTCCACTCATGAGAAACAGTGATTGTAAAAGTATGGTTTTCCTATGCACACAAATCAAGGGAGGGTTTTTGTTTAGTACTCGCTTTGCTGTAGGAAAATTTATCTGATTGCAGAGGCTGTTACATGGGGTAGCTTGCTGGAGAAAGTTTTTGGGTTGGTAATGTAAAAGCTGAAGTAATATATGACCCTAATAGGGAATGACATGTGGGAAAGCTTGATGTATCCATGGCCACTCTGCCATTTTCACAGATTGTCCCTGTACCAGAACAGGCCAAGGAGAGCAATGCCTGATGCTCCCATCTACAAGTGCTGGACCCTCAGGGGTACGAGTTGCTAGGTCATCTTGGAAAAGGTGACCTTTGTCTCAGAAGTAAATGTAATCTCTTCTCCATTCTTCTACACTTCTCATTTATTTTCTGTTTAAAAATGAACCCCTTTCCCTGCATCAGTATGTTCTGCCACCTTCAGTGCTTGGGGGGACAAAACGCACATTTCATTCCTTCAGAATTTTCATATATTTATGATCAATACAACTTCTTTTAAGAGTAGTGAGAGGAGGAATGGAGAAGTCTGTATATTTAAAGTGACAGTTCACCCACCTCTACCTGGGATGTAATAAGCAAGTTCCTTGGGAATGCTTCCTTTGCCTCCTGCTCTGTGGTCTTCAGACAGGCAATACAAGACATTGGTAATAGTTATTTATAGGTTTTGCTGCATCTTCCCATTTCTTTGTATTCTTCTTTACCCACTTGGCTTGCACATGCTGATCTCTGTTACTGTTTTTACTCTTTCCCTTTTTAAGAATCAGTTTCTTATTCCATTTATCTTTCACCTTTTCTTCCAGTCTTGCTTTCTGCCCCTTTCTCCTCAAGCCTGAGAGCACACCAGGGCAAACTGCAGGCATAGAGGAGCTTGCAGGGAATTCAGACTGGCACCTTCCTCATGGAAATATCAGTAGTGCCAGTTCTGATTTTTCCATCTTTTTTTATAGCAAATGGAAAACACATTAAGAAGTTGTGTTTTTTTTTTGGCTTTGTGTCATTTCATCCATTCCCACATCTCCAAAGATTTTTTGTCTCTTCCCTGTTTGCAATGGGCTGCACTAACTCCAACTCCTGGTGAGTTATGAAGCCTTTTTCTACTTTTTTTGGCACCTACAGGGACTTGAAGCATCCTGAAGTTCCTCTAGAGGTACTCCTCACTTGGGTGATGGCTAGCCCTAGGGGTCAGCTATAGGATCAATGACAGAAAATGGTGTTAACTTGTTTTCAGTGCCGGCAGTGCAGTTCTCCCCATCTCTTTCCCACAGTCATGGCACACAGTCCAGGAAAGTCTGCTCACTTTTGGTGTGTTCTTCATCCCTGTGGGCTCCTGGAGAGGAGAGGGTGTGTGTTGTGCTGGCACGAGCAGCTCTTTGGATAAAGTTCTGTAAGAGCAAGGCATTACTAATTTCAGTGTGTGTTACAAATGTCTCTCTGCATCTAATGATTATTTTATGTATTCTGACCTTTATTTCATGGCCTTTATCACTATGATATCTTAGTGCTGAAAGAAGATTTTTGGCTTTGTAAGCTTTAGATATTGATTTTTCCTTTAACTTCCTCCTCTGATTCAAGGAAAAAGAGAAATGTTATTTTAACTAGTGCAACTCCTATCACAGCCAGATTCAATATTAATGTACTAGATAAGCATACATCAAATATTGCCTTTTAATAACCTTACCAGTGCTTTTAATGCACTTCTTTGTGTTTTGCAAGCTCAATGTGTGGGGATTTTTTAAGAACTTCTTATTTAAAAATAGGATGTTAAATAGAATTTCATGTTGTTAGCACTTTAATAGGCATCTACCCTCAATAGCCATGTCCTGGAGGCACCCATTGAAACCAAACTCCCTACACTTTTCTTTAACTGGAATCATGTTTCTGCTTCTAATGTGGACATGATATTAATTAAATCCTTGGATATCATATGTGAGTCCAGGTCTCTGTAAACAGAAATGTCAGTGCTGCTGGGTGTGAGGTCTTTTCTTTGTTGCCCACATTACAGTGTGCTGTGTCCTTGGGCAGAGATATGGAAGCCTTTGTTTCAGTCTGTTCCCCAAAAATAGGCTGAGTGCTATCCAAGATTTGACATATTTAAAAAGTATTAATCAACCTTCCTAATAGTTGCTATCCAGCTAATCACACTCAAAATGGCAAATGGCTGTAAAGATGTCAAAGAGATATGCAGAACACCCACGGTTTGAGCTCTTCCCATTCTCATTAAAATAAGCTCTTATGGCCCAGCTAGTGTAATCATGTGATAAAATACTCAAATTAAGAGCATTTAATAAAAAAACATGGTGGGGAGCTTTATTAAAGATCTCTTTAGTGTATTTTTGCATTCATGTTGAGGACATTAGAAATAATTTAATCATTTCCTGATTATACAAATGTGAGAAATAATGGGATCATTGCCTTATCACACGTGGGATAATTCAAAGGCTCATTATTTATTTGTCAAGCATTAAGCATCAAATCAATTTGGCTTGATACTTGAAAGTAGGAAATTTAAGATAAAATTTGAAAGGAAGATTAACAAGTAAGATTAAACCTTAGAAGAGCAGAACTATTTTGCTTGCTAGAGTTGAGTCACACCTGCAAAAAATCACAGAATAAATGCATAAAGTCAGTCTTAACCTAATGGAAATGTGTCGTGGAGTGAATGGCTTATGGTTTTGGACAGAGTACCATTTCCAGTGTCTCCACATCTTCAGTTTTCTTGTGACTCACAGCTAAAGTTACTTTGAGGTTTCCAAACAAACCTTTTTCACACTTATTCTTCCATTAATGAAAATATTTTTTTCTTTATATTGGTCTCTAAGCTGAATGCTATAACTAGAATAAAAACAGTTTTTCAGTACTTTTGGGGTTTTTTTAGTGGTAAAACGATTAGGGTTGAGATTCAAAAGCCCAGAGTTCAGTGAGTTGCTCTCCTTTTTCTGTGTGGGTATGTGTGTCTATGTGGTGCTTTGTTTTCACTACAGAAATACATTCTTTTGTGTGTAAAAGCAGATTCAGAGAAGGGACCTTCCAGAAACTGCATACCAAGCCCATCTGAAGGGGGTGAATGGAACAAAAGATGAATCCTTTGTTGGTGGCTTTGATGGAATTGTATCATTTTCCCCTAAAGAGGAAAGAGTTTCACTTGGGTCAGGAATATTTTCACAACGTTAGAGAAGAATGGGGATATCAGTGTTAATTATGGAGGAGTGATCCTCTGCTGGTATTTCCTGGTGGATTTTCTGCTGTCTGTATTTGAGGTCTTGATTGTGAGAGAAGATTGGTTTTTAGGGAAAAAAAAAAAAAAGACTTGAGGGAGATCTTGAATTTTGCAAACCCATTTTCCTTTCCTCTGAGTTAGCTGGAAGCTCTCTGGCTGGTCTGTTCACAGACTGGGCAGCTCACACACCAACCTGCTGCTCACTTTACAGCTCTCTGGGGTCTCTGCTCTGCTGCTTCAGGCTGTCCCCTTTTCAGCAGTTGTGCAGAGCTGTCTGCCCCAGCCCAGAGCCCTTGCAGAGCCCTGCCCTGCTGTGCCTTCCTTGGCTCGGGAGCTATCCCTGGCTGCCATAAGATGAGCAGGGATATGTGAGGGCATCGAGTCCCCTGCATGTTTTATGCTTGCTGAATTAATCTCACTTACTACGAGCTGTCAGACAACATTACTATAATTTATTTACATAACTTGAGGAGTTTACTTCACATTAATGTAACCTTGCAGAATGTGTAACGTGTGTTTGTGCTGCTGCCCTGGGTTTCCTGGAGCCAGCCCTGCTCAAGTGTTTCTCAGTTTGTGATTGATTTGTCTTCCAGCTGCTAATGTGAAGGGTGAACCTAAACACTGTTGTTACAAAGATCCGATACTTGGAGCTCTCTTTATTGTTGCATTTATTGAATTAAATGAGCTTCTCTGCCTTGTACTTAATTCAATGAAAAGTATGTTATGTTCCAATTAGATTCTTTTCCTTTTAAAGCAACACCCACAATTCTGACCTCGCTTTTTACAAAGTAAAAATCTATACTTATAAGGAGGAAAACCTATCTTTTGTTCAAGCACTTTGTGTGTATTAACAGGTTGATTTTTTTTTTTTTTTTTCTCCCTTGAGATGGGCACTGTCCTGATATTTGTGTGCAGTTAGACTGCATTTCTGATGCAGTTGAAATGGTCAGGGCATAAGACAGTAGCAATGGATGGGTGCCTGCAGCTCTTGGTTCCTCTCCCTGTGGGCCATGTTGTAACACTGTGTCTCAATTTGAAGGTTTATTGTCTTTTGATTTCATTAAAAAAAAAAAAATCTAAACTGATTCTTCTTGTACCATCCCCCTTTCCCCGTTGTCTGCAAAAACACTCAGTATTGGGATTTATGCCAAATATAAGGAACTCAGATCCTCCTGCTCTCCAGGTTGTTCCTGTTTTGACCTGATGTATAAGATCTGTGGGATATAGAGTTCAAATTGTTACTGCATTTGAAACTCTAATATAAAACACTCTCTTATAATTTGAGGGACAAACTGTTTTAGGTGTGGTTCTTTGAGATGCAGGATTTTTTTCCTAAAAAGAAGCTTGATGTGGAGAAACAAAAATTGATTTGGTTTTTAAGGAATGAGAGCACTAGGTGATGGCTACTGCAGGAGATCTGTCCCTTGTTTCTGCTTTTAGGGGTCGTTAGGGAGAAAGGGACAGGAATTATTCAGGGTTACTAGTTACCAGAGGAGTGACCCAAAATAGGATTTACAGAGCACCTCCTTTCCAGAACAGAAACTCCTGTCACCTCACTTGGGACTGTGGATATCAAATTTATCTTCTCTGAGGTGCACACTGAGGGAAGGTCCATTTAATGAAACCAAGAGGTGGCTTGAAGCTCAGAAGCCTTCTCATAAGGGAATACTCTGACTGCAGCAATAAAAATGAGAACTCACATCTGTACAGGTCCCAGGTGTTTCAAAACTGTGAAAAAGGGCCCATTTCTGATAACATCTTGCCTTCCCTTGCCTCTGGGCTGGGCTCTGCTCTGTCCTCCAGATCCCTGTACCTCTGATAGCAAGGAGCTGGCTCCAAGGCAAGAAAGCCAGCTTTCTTGAAATGGAACAAACAAGGAAGCAGATAAGCTTTTGTACAAATCACTGTCGCTGTGATCAAATTGTGTGCATTCCCATGAAAGAAATCTTTTTCATCCCCCTATTGCATGGGAGAGAGGCCAGTTCCTGCTTTTGTTTATGGCACGAGCAGAGTGGTTTGTCCAGAAGAACTTTACCTCTCATGTAGGATTAAATATGAGGCACCTTTTAATGACTCAGCTATGGAGCTAACTTGTTTTTTTCCAGAATTTTACGGTCAGATTGTTCCTTTGTCATAGGAAAAGAGGGAATATGAAACTATTTTTGGCCTTGTGGTTCCAGCCACCTTATCTCTTTCCATTCTACCCTTTCCTCCTTTGCACTGGTGACAAGTTTAAGGAGAAGCCCAGGCTTTCAGTGCAGGCTGAAGGTTTGGCCTTAAAACCATCTGATGTGATTTCTGGAGGTGGAGGAGGAAGATGAAGAGGCAGCGTCTCCTCCCTCCAGCTGCTGCAAGGTGTCCTCAGGCTTTTCCCTGCTGCTCTCACAGCCCCAGCTTAGAGGTGCTCCCCTAGGGAAGACAAAGTGCCAAGATAGAAAACCACTTCAGAACACAAATTGGACATAATTGAAAACTCTTTTGTGACTTTGGACCAGCACCTGAGTTCTGAGGGAGGAGGATACCTTCTTAAAAGGACAAACAGACCCCAGTGGAGGGGCACACGTGATGCAGCTGCGCTCACAGCAGCTCTGCTGGGGTCAGTGGCACTGCAGCAGTGCTCCTTTCGATGGCATGTCCCACAAAGCTTAGCTCTGGGGAAGGAAATGGTATTGCAGGAGAGAGATTTATGTTTGCAATTCCTTAAAGCAATTTTATTGTGTTCTAGGTGTGTTTTACCTTGTCAGTGTAGCTGCAGCCGCTGCTGTTCATGGAAGTTTCCTTTAGTAGCAGAAATATTGCCACAACTTAGTTTCTTGCAAGTCACTTGTCAGAAAAGATTAATGAAGCTTCTGTTCATCAGGATAGCACTTAAATGCTTAGTTATCCAAAGGTGGTGTGCATGATAATTTTGAATTTCCTCTTTCTGTTTCATTTCCCTGTCTGCTCAATTCTGCTTTGTAAGCGTCTGAGTTAATTTTCATTATTTCTTTGTCTGTTCCAGTTAAAATCTTGATTTTATGTCTGTCTTCTACAACTCTCTAGAGCGTTATTTAACACAAGAAAGAAGGGGTGCTTGCCATGTCTGCTGCTGGAGAACAGGCTGCTGTTGCTTTCCTGTCCCCTAATGGCATCAAACCTTTTAGGAGGCTGTGCCACAGCTCTTCTCTGCACACGTCCATGTGTACTGCATAGCTCTGAGTTAGGGTAAACCCCATCCTTTTCCTTTCGACTTTTCATGTGTTTATTTTATTTAGAACATGTTAATTACACAGAACTCATGCAAATGTCATATCCTCATGCAAAATTTGAAGTTCATTATATTCTTCTTAGTAGAAGAGAGGGAAATCCCCCTTTCAGTACAGTACTCCCTTCTTTATTTTGAGTGTAGTAGAAGTATAGGTTTATTAGCATACAAATGTGCTGTGCCATTTATAAGTAGATATTTTGCACTATCTCTGATTTTAATTAGAAGGCACTGACTGTTGTCTCTGCTGAGCAAAGCAAAGATGGATTTGAAGTTGCTTGCATAGTTCTGGAAATCTAAAAGATGGCATAAAATAGTTCCTGTGAGAAACCTCTTCTGTTAGGTGCTGGGAACCTTGTCCTGCTGTGCGGGAATGCTGGAATTGTTTGATAAGTTTTAGTGATAAGTATAGTATAGTTATAATTGTTATTTTAGTGTAGTTTTTTCTAGTCTCTGTAAAGGGGGCCCCCTGCATTGGGAGACACCTGGTCAGACTCCTGATAAGAGTTCCCAAGACAACCCCGGCCTCTGCCCAGAGACCGTTTCCCCATGGTTTTCCCCGAGATAGGCTTCTGTCCACCCTAGCATTGTAGCTTTCCTCCCTCGGTCCATCAGTCATCTTCAAGGTCCAGTACAGTCCAAGACTTTCAGAGGTTGATGGATCCCCCAGAGACCCCTCCCCAACTTACTTTGAGTTGTCTTATTGGTTTGTAATCTGTATCCACCCCACCCCCATCTCCCTTTGGATAAAAACCCCCTTGTAACCCAGGTTCGGGGTCTCTCTTGCCTGAGGCACCGGGCCTGGGGTCAGGGGCCTCCCCTGTAACCCCCGAATAAAACCTATGTTCCCGGATGTCTCTGAGAGTCCCCTCTTTGAAACCACAGCCGTGACAGCATGGGCTAAGGTGCTGCAGAGCCAAGTACCCACACACCATACTGTCAAGGCGTGTGAGAGCGAGTGGGCGGTCAAGCCGAACACCAGGCTGACCAGAGATACGCAGGACGACACTGCTGTCAGCTGAGAAATCAACCAGGGAAATGAGCAGTTCTGGGAAATAACATTATTATTTCCTTAAATATATAATTCTCACATTTTATCCCAATATGTGTAGAACCAGTTTTCCTGCTGCTCTGTTCTGCAGCTGTGTGCTGAAATCATCTGGAGTATAACACACAAATTTTTTATTTATTTTTTTTTTTTTTTTTTTGTAGAGCCATATTGACAAGGGGATGGTATTTAAATTAGTATAAGGAAAAAAAACCCTAGAGCTTGGTCAGGTTTTGGGCCAAGAAGTATTAAAGAAGTATTTCGAAGGGATAAAACTGTTAGAGTCCCACTTTGAGAAAGTTGCCGTTTGTAGGAATTATGTATTGGTAGGTTTTATGGCTTTAACTGTGCTCTGCAGCTTTAAAGTTCTTTTCCTCAAAAGTATTTCAGCTCTTATGCAGAACTAGGACATGGAAATCACCAGGGTCTATTAATGAGCAAAGTGTGATAGATACAGGTTGAGAATAGAAGTTATGAGTGTTAAGAGAATACAATACCTTTGTTCAAATATTTAAACTGTAAAACATAAGAGCAGGACTTCCTCTCCTGGATGTAAAGGAGGCTGAAAAAGACAACATTTGGGTAAGGGCTGGCATGGAGAAACTCTCAGGCTTTTGAGTTCTGCCTGGTGGAGTCTGCCTAGGGGAAGCAAATGTTTTTTGTGTTGCGGGAACAGTGATGGGCCAAGTGTCCCAGGGAAGAGGGGGCAGGGGGATGCACTGCCCAAGCTTGGTGTTTGATTTTTAGGCATTAGGGAATAGCAAAGAGTTTCATAGCTTATTTCAGTTTTGTCATAGGTTTTGGGGTTTTTTAAAGTATGATAGAATTCGAGGTGTGGACTTAAAGACAAAAACAGCCACAGAGGCTTCAAATTCAGCCCTTCTGCCCAGAGTGAGGTGCCTTGGCTTTTTCTGTGACAGAGGGACAGTTGATCCACTGTCTGAGTCCTTCAAACTGCATCCCTGCCAGTTTGACCACTGAGAGGCTGTGAAGCCCTGCTTGAAACCTGAACCTTGCATTATTTCTTTCTCTGTTTTCCCTTCTCCTTTGGTAGGAAGATGATAGCACTTGAAGGAAGGAGGAAATCAAATCCAGAGACAGGAGAGGAGATGAGCTGTTAGAAATCTGATGATAATAGCTGGCACAGAAGGGAGTGAAGATAGGTTCTTTCTAAGAATAATAGCAATATATATAAGCAAGCAATAAACTGATGCAGTCACTGCACTCTACACTGAATGTCCAGAAGGCATTTCTCATGTTTAATTTCTATTTATATCTTTTTATAATAATAAAAAAAAATTGCTCCTGAATACTGCTTCTGTTCTTGAATTCTGTCTAAATTTAGGTCTCCAGATTTGCTTTTAGGTGGAAGTTGCTTGCAGATCAGGATTTAAAAGCAAGAACTCCTGAAGGTGTAAATGGTTTAGGGAGTAATAGCTCCTTTTTCTCTAGTTTCATCTTAATTAGGAGTAGCTGCTGTCTTTATAAGCACATGATTTTGTAACATATATCTGATTTCTTCATGTATTTACTATTGCAGAAGAGGAGGAGTTGTGGGCAGTGCAGATGGAGGCCAGCTCTTGCACTGATGCTGACAGTCTGATGTAACTTCCTTGGATTTACTGCCCAAGTTAGCTAAATCACATTCATAGATATCAGGTGTTGCAGGTCTTGTCTTTCTCCTCCAAGACTGCTGAGCACACGTGGAGTGTTGGGTGGCAGTTACTTGCAGATACAATACTGCTTCTCAAAATGATGTCATAGCTCTGGATGCTGTGAGGACATGATTTGTTTTTATGAGGAATGGATTATTCTCTGTAGAAGACATAAAGGCTGACATGTGGGATTTATTTTCTAAGAAGCTAATATAAATTAAATCCTTAAATAAGGCTGTATTTTCTAAGTTTGAAGTATGAGGCTATCCTTTTCCTGCTGACTGCTTCTTCAGCAGCTTTTTCTTTCAGTTCAAAAAAAAAAAAAATTCTTTTATTACCTACTGTTCTTTATGGTGATTTCTAGGTTGGGAACACAAGTGAGGACATCATCTGTGTCTTACTCCTCCTTTGTCCTGTGGTTATCAAAGGGGGCTTTGCCTGGGTAAAGATTATATTTAATTAGCTTCAATCTCCACCCTAACCTTCACACTTTCTAATTTGTTTTTCCTTTAGTTATTTTCTGTAACCACTGACATTGCCTTCCAGATTTTTTTCCAGAGTATTTTTGGCAAATATACTATGTGGCAGTTTGGGGTTTTTTTGCCTGTCTGACTCTCTCCTTGGAAACAGACTCTGCTTTTGCTAAGTTCCCAGACGTGCTGGGGTTACACTGGAAGTGTTGGAAAGGACTTTTCTCTGCTTAAGGAGAGAAGTTAAGCTTTTGTTGAAAGAACTGATTGTGGCAGCAGGAGAACCATTTAAATTGTTTATTCTGCTCCGTTTTCTTATTATGCCTCAATTGATTCTAGTTGGTTTGCTTCATCTTTCAGATATCTTGAGTTCTTTTTTGCCTGTTTACCAGCTGAACACGTTTCTTTGTAAATAGAAAGTTCTTGCACTCAAGTCAATGACTCTTGAATTTTTCAGAGTGCCTGTTAGAAGTTGCTTTCAGCTGGAGAGGTCACAGCAATATCAGATGCACAGATTGCTACCCGATTAATACAATTATCAACATGTAGAAATTATTAGTTGAGTTAGCATTTGAAATAGCTTTTATTTTAATGTGCACTTTCAAAAGCATATTTTAAGGAGACAAGTTGAAATTGAAAGTGTTCCCAAGGAATGATTTCTGTCTTTTGTGCAGATCAAAGTGGCAAAAGCCATTTAACAATTTGTCTGTCTTTGAAATCTAATGGGTTTTCTCCATTTCTCTAAATACAATAACTGGACACAAGTCTATTATTCCTTTTTAATGCTGTAAAAGCCAGCATTACGTTACTTAGCGTTCTTAAGACTTGTATAATGTAGATTTTTATTATGTCACATATACAAGCAATTATGTTTGGCAATTTAGATGCAAAGTTGAATTGGCAGCCACTTCAGCATTCTCACCAATAAAAACATTAAGCATGTCTATTAAAAATGTTTCTTCTATAATTTATTTTTCATAAGCTTTCAGCTGTGCCACAAAAGTCTCCTGTCTCTTTTACAGCTAATTTCCTGCAGACTACTTTACAATTTAGACGTGAAAACTTTTTTTGTGATTAGTTTGTCATAAATGAAGGGTCCAATTCTCATGGTATCAAACCACTAGAATTCACAGGAGCTTTCTGGAGAGATGTAAACCAAAATTTGATGTCCCCAAGCATAGCACGGTGCTGATGTAGAACCAGGAGGGAGAGTCTGTGGCTGTTCTGGCTGTGCTGCTGGAGATGGGCTCTGCTGGGGGAGCAGCTCAGTTAGCTCTGCCTGCCCCCTTCATTTGCTTACCTGTGTCATAAGGTAGAATACAGAACTGTAAAATAAACCTGCCATTAAAAAAAAAAAAAAAAGATTTCTCTCAAGCACAGAAAATAAGATGATTTCCTATTGTACATTAAGGTGGTTTTGCCTTGTGCAATGTGGTGAGTTAGCCTTTTTAGGCTAATAGTAATTTTTGTAACTGATCCTTTGATAAATTATTTAAATAGGGTGACATTTCAGTATGTGATCATCAGTGAATATGATCAGCATAATGTAAAAAGTTCTAATTCACTCTTGTCCTGCATGTGTCTTAAAAATATGCAGAAATTTATATGTAGTCATCTAGGAAAGCATATGGGAATAAGTGATTGTGTGTTCTGTACAAGAAGAATGAAAGAGTTAATTGTTATCTCTGAACCTATTTATCATGCAAAAAGGTGAAATAAAAAGCTCCAAATATAGTGTTTATTCAAGGAAACCTTTACTCAGGTATTTCTGGGATGAGGGTAGGTGCAGATTCAGTGGCCTATCAGGGTATGTATATAAAAATAAAATATACAATGATGCTGTAAATGCTGCTGAGTCAACTTCACTTGTGAAGGTTTTGATGTACTTTTGTCCAGTGGAGAAACTGTGTGGTTCAAATGAAACCCTGCAGCTGTGGCTGGGAATCCTCTATGGGAAAGAGGCTGATGGGTGGGCATCAGCCAGTTAGCTCAGAATTGCATGAATAATGCTCCCCAAAACAGGAATGCCTGGGCATGTTAGTGATCAGCCTTTTTTCACATAAGACTTAGCAGGCCAGGTCAGTGTGTGCTGACTTACAAGAGTTTTTGACAGGAGTTGGAATGTTAAGAGGTAAAAGGGAGTCTTTGTTTGCCTCAAATCTGCCATTCAGAGCTACTTATTACAAGTTATGATGGTTCTATTTAGAATAGATTAAGGAAGATGAAATGTGACATTTGGATACTGGAAGTGTCTCAGCAAGAGAATGCTGCAAATAAGGAAATTAGAGGCTGGGAAGCTATTTGGAATATGTGTTTGAATAGTGAAATCTTTTGTGTAGATAGCAACATTTCCTTGGGTATCCTCTTGTTAGAAACAGGCATAAGATGTATTTAATAAATGAGCAATTAGGAACCCTATCTGGTGCTTTAATGGTCAAAAATGAAGTCAGCTGTGCTTTGTGTCTGGCTCAGAAGCAATCAAGTAGTTGAGAAATTTGATTATGGAAGCTGTTCCTCTGCTTGGCATCTCACAGAGGGCTGCAGTTTAAATTCTGAGCTCCTGCAGGCAGGGTGTTGGGAAGACAGTAGCAGAGAGAGCTGGGTGCTGGATGGTTCCTTCCAAGCCTCTTTTCACCCCTTCAGTCCCACATCTTCATACCAGTCAGGGCATTCTGTGCCCTCTTGCCTTGTGCACTGCTCTAACAAGTGTGGCTGAAAAAACATGGTTATGCATGTCCCTGAAGCACATTGGTAAATCTCTGTGAGAAGAGGGGAAGAATTAGCATAGAATATTTTATAACTTAAATGAGAAAATGTTTCACTTAGTGTAATTTCCAGCTGGTTCCCTTTTCTTAGTATGCTATTAAATGACCTTACTCAGAGTCAAACTTGTGGAAAGCAGCATCATGATTTGTAATTCTATAAAATGTCAATAACTGAGTGCTCCAATAAATGAAATTTATTGATGATCGTCTTTTTCTCCCTGTTATAGCACATTTCAACTCAATTTCATAGCAATTTCTGGCTTTAATATGAAATGTCAACAGTATCTCCATCAACCACCTTGTTCTTATTACTTACTAATCTTACTTTTATCAAGATTATTTCTGATGCTTTGTACATTGTAGGTTTTGTACATTTAGCCAGTGATGAAAGCTGTATAACAATAAGCCATAGTTTGACATGGAGTGTCTAAAGTCTGTTCAATTTGCAGATTGATTTGCCAATTCATTCAGTGCTCATTTCATATCAAATAAATAATATCCAACAATCACTCAAACACTGATGACATTCTTGCTTAGATCCATTGGTAAAACTCCATTTATTGGAATAAAACAGGACAGCAAATTGAGTTTGTATATGCAGGCATTGAATTTGAAATTGGGGGGAAATAGTTTCAGTGTAGAACTGTAGTGTCATCTTTATTTATAGGAAGAAAAACTTGTGTTTTGGTTCCTTGAAAACTGAATCAGAGAGATGGGTTTCCCAGGGGAGTTGTTAAAGGGATTTCCTGGGTCTGCCTGAGCTGCTGCAAATATTTATCTTTTGTTATGTATGTGAGGACATCAGATGGTGGAGAAAATAAATGTTGAGGAAGAGAAGAAAGGAAAACAATGGAAAATAGGAAAATGCTGTTCTGCATTTCTTCTAGTGCATGTAAACCAAAATACTCCGGTCCTCTAGAACATCTCATGGTTGAGACAGTGAGTGGAAAGCTTCTTTCAATGCTGTCCTCCACCCCGTGTAGTTCTGACTTCTGAGGTGTTGCCTGATGGCTGAGATGGGACTGTAAGGTGGAATTTTCCTTAAGATTTCTTTTTATCTTTTTATTTTAAGAAATACAGCAGTGCTGTAAGCAAATCAGCTACCAGGCATATGTTTACTGTTTATCAGCAAATGATATGAACACGTCTCTTCAAGTGTTCAGATTAAATGTTTAAATACTATTAATTTGGGAGTCTGGGACTGAAACCTTAATTTTTAATTCCAAAGAACAATATTTTTTTTTTCCTGAAACTTAGCAGTATTTATAAACAAACATATAACAGCGACTTCAGGATGAGGATATTGTAAGCATGGTCTTTGTGTGTCCATCCTTAAAATGATCTGTGGCAGCAGCAGCGGTAGCTGCATGTGATGTTTCTTCAGTCCTGAGATCAGGATGGATTTCCTCACCATGTGATTTGTCCTGTGTGAGTTTTCTGACTTCAATGTGAAGTTTACGAGCTCTGCTCTTGAGGTCAAATTTTTAAGAAGGTGGGACTAGGAATTGTGATTTCAAATACAGATGCTTTGTGGGAATCAGGACTCTGGGATGGACCTGTATATTTTGTTTTACCTTTACAGATGTTTGTTTTAAGTAACTCACTTTACAGGGGGAGGGGTTTAGGTTTTGGTTTTTTTTTCCCTAGAATCTGTTCTTTTCCTCCCACACAACATACCAATGATTTCCACGCTACACCTCTTTTTTTGTAAGACGAATGTAATTTGCTATTAGGATGCTGTCTGAAGTTCATACTATTGAGGGAGGTGATTTCAAGAAGGACCTGTTGTATGTGATAGCTTTGTTAACTTTGCAGGTTTTGAACTGGCCTTGAGGTTCTCTCCACCATTTTTCAAAATATTTTGAGTTGCAATTATGTTCTCCAGCTCGAAATCAGTATCAACATGTGTATGTCCTGCTTCAGAGGCATCAGAAACAATTAAATAATTAGTATTTTAAATAATCTCAAGGGATGATAACCTTGAGTGTAGATCAAGGGAGACACTTCGCTTACACTTAACTGTGATTCTGTCAAATGAGGTTTTATTGTAGCAGACTGTGGGAGGAAAAGAGAGGGAAAATAGCTGTGAAACTATTAATTTGCACCTTATGAATATTTATGTACAGAAAAACCTTTTGTGGGTGTTTGTGAAATAGATGGTGAAATCAACCCATACCCACCAGCAAGTGCAGCTGTCAGTAGGTGCTTCTACACAAAGAAGAATTATGGTTTCACACAATCCTGGGTCAGCCACAGGCATGCTGCGTTTGCTTTTTGAGCATTCACTTTCTAGCACAGTCCCTCATTTTAGGAAGTCTTGTCATCTTTGTGGAAAACTTTTACTTAGATAAACTGCTGATAGCAGTTATTAAGGTGGGCATCTTGGTTTTGTAGAAGCAGTGATCTGTGTGTCTATTTTCTGTATGTGCAAAATAGGTACATGATTTTGTCAATTGAGTATATGTATGGCTATTATAGCAGTCATGCTCATTTTGAATTTGTTTGAATTTTGTTTGTAGTGATGTGCCTTTGTATATTTCCCCCTTTTCCTGTGAAGTATTGCTCTGTAAAGTTAATTACCTGTAATTACCTCGGTCAGACAGTGTTAGAGAGAAGTTTTGGAACTGTAGTAGAGAGAGGAAATACAGAGTAGGAAGAGCAGCTGAAGAAATTCTTGTGCCAGTGGGTGAAGTGTCTACCAGAAAGGCTGATAAATCCATGCAGGTTTTTAATTCAGGCCCAAATAGTAGCATCCATCTAGGTTAACAGTTGATATTGTATTTACTAATTGGATATTTGTAAACCTCTAGCAACCTCCCTCACTACACAAGCAATCTTGACTCTTCTTTCCCATCCTCGTTTTCTACCTCAGAGTTTCAGCTTGGATGTTCAATAGTGTCATCAGTTGCATCAGGGAGGAAAGTTTTGATTTCCTTCCTTGTTAAATAAGCCACTGGACATCAAGAAGTCTACTGCATTGAGTTCGAAGGGTCTTAACAGTATGATGTAATTTTTATAGGTGTGTATTTTTCTTACTAGACTTGCTCATCCAAAATCCTTTTGCTGTTACTTCTACATCCATAGTAACCCAAGAAACCCCAGAGTGGTTCAGTGAGATGCTTTGTGCATGCTGTACAAACACAAAGGAATGCTGAGCAAGTTCCATGGCACTTTTGGGCTACAGAAAGACAAACAATGAGGGAAAGATGTGATAAGGAGTTAAGTGAGGATTTGTTCATATGTAATTTGTTAATAGGTTTAACAAGGTCACATGTGAAGTTGGAGTGGGCAGTTGTGGGGCAGGACTGGGTAGGAGAGGAGAGCAGATAAAGAAGGCCCTTTAGAATTTAGACAGTTTAGTGGGTGGGGATGAGACAATGAGGTTGCCTGTCTGTCTCAGTGGAGTGAGTGCAGACTGCTGAATCTATGGTGCATTGCCTTGATTCAATTGTTTTAAGCTTGCTTCTGAAAACAGAACTGTTTAATGAAGTGCTTGCTGTTATTTTTTGGAGCCAGAAGGCATTCAAATGCCTTTTAAAACAAACTAAAATCCACCAACCCCCCCAACCAAACAAACCAACCAACCACATTTAAAAACCCAAACCAAAAATGCTTCAAACCCAAACCAGACTCCTCATCCTACTGCTTCATCTCTAAAATGTGGATAAGGTTTGTCTTTCACCAGGAGTGTCTGTACTGACAACAAACCATTGCAGATGATGTTGTATGATGTGTAGACATTGCAAGAGATGCAGGAATTGTAAGAAGAATAACTGTAGTCCATGAATTGGTCAGAAGTCATCCTTAGGTACTGTCAGTCACTGAGGATATTGAAATGGTTCCAGCCATAGAGCAACAATTTCTGGAATAATGGCTGTAGATAACCTAGTTATGATTTGAAGAGAGTAGGAGATGAAGTCTGGATTATGTCACTTAGCATTGTTGTCTTCTGATGTTTTGGGGATTTCAGACAGGGAGTTAAATCTTCTTATTCCAAAGAAAATTATTCCAGAGAGGTCTATAAATGATGTAGCACATCCAAAGATAGCGCTCTCTCTTTCACAGGGCTGGCTATCACACTTAATTAGCTGTTCACAATCCATTTTATGTTTTTGTTGGAAGCCTTTTCTGGAACTTTAGAGTGCCCAGCCAAATCTTGAGACATTTGCAGTTATAGTAACATTATATTAAAATGATAAATGAACTAAGACTAGTTATCTAGATTTTGTCTAAAAACAAAATCCAAAATCCTCACAAAAAAACGATTTCACAGCTCTGAGTTTCTCAGAAGATGGAATAAGTGCTCATAAAATTATATATGTGCATGTGTATATAGTTATCAAGGGCCTAAACTTCACATTTGTTATTGCTGTTGAACAAATTAACTTTTCAAGACTTCAGTTTTAATTTGTTTAGAACAGCAAAGTGGCAGCACATTCGGCTTTTACAGGTCCTCACCATCTGCTGGAACAGCAATGAAGCAGCAGTGTAATCTTGCTGTGTTGACAACCAGCTTAGTTAAGACAATTTGGAAACTGGAGCACTGTTGAAATAAATATTCTGCTTCCCCTGGGCAACTCATGGAAATTCTTTCCATCACTTGTAATTTATCCAGCATAAAGTTGGGACTGGGCGCTGTGTGGATGTTGCACAGCACTTCTGCAGGGTCCTGGCAGTGAGGTGAGGTGGGAGCACCTTGCCCAGGCTGGGCTGATGCAAATGGGAAAATGCTGTCTGTTCCTTCAGTTAGATGTTTGTTGCAGGTACATTGGGGGTGAAGAAATGTGGGGTGGCGGGCTCCCAAACAGTCATGTTTATCTTTAGTGTGATGTGTGGAGGAGAGGAATTCTAAACAGATCTCTGCTGTAAAGAGTGGCATTGCATGCTCTGGAAGGAGAGAAGAGTTAGGTGTTGCTCAATAAGCATTTCACTAGAACTCTCAAAAAGGAGTCTGAAGACTGGTCGGTGAAAGATAACTTTGGTAGAGATAAGCAGATTCTGATGTCAATTTGATATTGCATTCTGAGAGGATTCTTTCAAATTACTTCAGAATTAAATCACTACAGAGGAAATTAAGAACTCATGAAGTGACTTCTTTAATTTTATCCAGTCATGTGTAACCTAATTTAAGTAAATTTTGCTGTGACATTTAATGTAAATAAGACTGCAGATATGTGACATTGGTGGGACTGGTGAGGATTAACCACTCTTGCCTTCTACAGTATCCCAGTATGAAACCAAGGGATCTTTTTCCTTTGCATTCCATTAGATTTTATCAACTTTTTTTTACAAACCTCGATAGATTTTACAATCATTCCAGTTCATCTCACAGAAGAGCTTATGTGCAAACAACAGAATGGATCTGGCATTTGAAGTGAGCATCTTCCTCAAGCTCTTCTGTCCACATCCCAACAACCTAAGGTGCTGTGGGCCAATAGCTTGGCACACTGGCAATGCAACCAAGTGTTCACAGCTCATCAGGGCTTTAGACAGGGCTTGATGTCGGGCAGGATGCACTTCCACCTCCAAAATATGCATGTGCAACACAGACATAATAATAAAATTCCAGATGGATTCATGATTATTCATGCATTTAAACAAATTGTTTTTGTTCTCACATTGAATCTCTGGTTTTGTACCTTAATTTTCTTAGCACATATATTATGACCAAAGATTTTACTGACCTGGCCAGCTCAAAAAGCAAATGTTAAGCTTGCATGTTTTGAACTCTTGCAGCAAATTTCAGCATTGCTTCTTATCAGCACTTGAAGCAGAATCTTCATTTATGATGTTAAGGGTATTTTCCAATGAAGTAGAGGAAGGAGTGTCAGCTTTACTTCTTCTGTATAAACAGTATATTGGACTTCAAAGATATCATGTGTCACAATTGTTTGGTAGCCACAAATAAAAATAAACTAGTTGATTGTTAAAGGAACTCTAGAAAGAACTAAGAGAAAATGTTTGGCATTGCTGAGAAGGTCTCTTGGAACAGAGGCTGTTGGCTATGGGACTGAATTATTTATTTTTTACATTGCTTGGTGGGAATTGCCAGTGACCCAGTTGTGTCCTCAAAGCCTCAAGCAAGTGCCAGGATGTTCATAATGTCATTGGGCCAGCCCCTGGTGAGGCTCCAGCGTTCCCAGATCCAGCACAGGACTCCAGAGTGCTGGGTCCCACCCACCCTGACTGTGGTGGGGTGGTGCTCAGGGTGTGCAGGGACCCCAGAGAGCACAGATAGCTGTGGGCTCTCTATAGGAGGACACAGTTCCACTCTTGAGCACCATTTAGGACCTAAGTACAGAGAGCTGGTTGTGTAACAGATGATGTGGTCTTTTTAGGTTTGCAGGTGTAGATAAAAAGGGGAAAAAAACAGCAGTTCTTATAATTATTGGAGTTCCCTTCATTGGATCAAGTACAGACTCTGGTATTTACTTTTCTGATTAGGGTGACATGACTGTGGTAAATGAAGAGGAAAATAAATTAAAAATTTCCATAATATAGTAAGTATTTTCTTTGTGATTCAAACTGCTCCATCCCCGGCTTGATAATGTTGTTTGTCCATAGTTAAGGCTATGTTAGAATCCAATTGTGTAACTATTTGCCATTGCTTGCTGTTAGAATGAGAGATCATGCATTTGCATCTCATATAACCAGAAATTCAAAGTGAAGGACTGACCACTTGACACCATTGTAGTTCTTGAAATAAAGCCTGTTGAGCTCAATTTGTTGTGGCTGCTGAATGACTCTGCTTGCCAATTTGAATACATGATGAAATTTCTGTTAGAAGATGGTGCTATAATAATTGATGGCATAATGAAAGTGCCCAAAGCAGAATAGAAATACTGCTCTGTTATCCCTTTCTTTCAGAACAGAGTTTTAAGATGCAGGTTTTGAAATGCACATGTGACATGTTGTGACCTCTGGAAGGGTAATCTTTTCTGGTTTTTTTTTTCGGTCCCCTATACTGGAGAGAGCTGTGATAATTTCAGTCTTTCAACAAGGTAGTGAGAATCATACATTGCACACTGTGGATGAATTGTTTTTGTACTCCAGAGAAACTATTTCCCCTCAGAGCGGTATAAAAAAGGAAAATGAATGTTGGTGGTAAGGCAGTGATAAAATGCATTGCAGGCAATTACAGGCAGGAAATACTGTTTCCACTACCTTAGAAGCCATACTGATAGAAGAACCCTTACCTTTACAACTGTTTGGAAGCTATGTAAACTCACATCTTTGAATTCTCAAACTGTCCCCTCCCCAAGGTTCTAATTATTCTGTATCAGGAGCCTCTTAATTCATGCTCTAGGATGAATTTACATTTATGTGCCTGTATCAAAGGTGAGGTTCCTGTATTCTGGAATGCAGCTTTGAAAATGATGGGCTAGGGATTTTTCTATCAACTACTTTAATTTTTTCTGCAGAGCTGCATTTCATATTCATCAAAATAAAACATAATCAAAAGTAGTATCTAAAAGCATCAGTTAAGAGACCTAATGTTGCAAAAAGGTGATCCTCTTTTTCATTATACATGTTTCTCCCTCTTTTTTCTATTTCTAACAAAGAAAGTCAGTGCAGGTATGTAGAATATAACTCTACTCAAGTTCTTGTGTGAAGACCACTTTTTTCTTAGTAATTGAGTGTCCTATGTCCTCTGTGTGTCTAATGCATTAAAATCAGAATTTAATGCTGTAATTATGAATGCTTAAAGGAAGAAGCACGTTGAATGCACTTCAGATAAGTTATCAGCTTCACCTTCCCAAATATGTTCTATAATAGAAGCTGATTTCCTAAAGAGTTTTGTCGCACGCATGTATCTGGCTGAGAGTGGCTCTTGCACACTAGGGTATGAATAAATTATTTCTGTAGCTCTAATGCATCCTTTTTTTCAGTATGGGCCTTAGGCTTTCCTTTTCCTTAAAAGCATCATTTGGCTGCTGAATCAAAAACTCTGAAAAGAGACAATAATGAGTATTCACATTTGAAATGCAACAAGCCATTCAGGTCAGAAAAGAACTGCAGCAAAGTATGTCCTATCTCTTCTCTAAACAATCAGTATTGGTACTACTAATCAGGTTGAATGTGATTAATAGATTTTTAAAAATTGTATATGGATATTCACAGGAATTAGATATTTTTTATGTTTTCAATAAATTTGCTTATTTTTCTCTACATGCAAGACTGTCTTAGGTTTAGGTATTCTCAGGTATTTTTTGGGGCGTGGTGTGTATGTTTATATCATGACCATATTTTCATATTCACTGGCAATGACTGGCAGTCAATCAGAATGGCTCAGGTGATGCCAGTTGTTGTAAGGTTTTTAAACTGCAGTGAGGGAAGGGGGCTTTCAAATGCACACACAACCATTGGAGCAAGCTGTATTCTAGAGAGAGGAATAGACCCAATAGGAGCCAAAAGAGGGCAAGAGGGCACAGAGAGCAGTTTTGCTTTTTTGTTCAGGCAGTGCAGAAGGGCAAAGGAGAAAGCAAAAGTCAAGGAAACCTTGCTGGTAGCCTGTTAAAAATAAGTGAGGGCATCCTGCTGAATGTTGGGAATTTTGGATCAGGTTCATT
The DNA here is from genome assembly GCA_032173965.1 of Sitta carolinensis. Taxonomy (NCBI): domain Eukaryota; kingdom Metazoa; phylum Chordata; class Aves; order Passeriformes; family Sittidae; genus Sitta; species Sitta carolinensis. The sequence continues at coordinate 6,045,403 of CM063294.1, read as the reverse complement.
CCTGCTCTACTGGCCCCTGGAAATAGAAAAACACTGCAGTTTTTCTATGAACAGGGGAAGGGGTGACACTGCAGAACACAGGAGTGAATTGTGCAGCTGCCAAGGCCATCTCTATTGGCAAGGGATCTAAACCGATGAAGAGTGGCTGCCATGGGGCTGTGACTTTGACACAATCTTCAATTTGTTCTTGTATTGATTTCTCTCATGACTGCAGATGTGAATAAGTCTATTTAAAAAGCTGGGCATGGCGACCTGTCTTCTGTAAGGCCTGTCCAGCAGGTCATTTCCCACAGGCCAGAAATTACTCTCTAAATTGTAATGAAGAAATATTACCATGATCCTCAGAATATCAGAGAATAGTTGCTGGATACTTTGAATGGTATTTCTTATCTGAAGTTTTACTTTGAAGTCAGTGAAAAATGTTTCATTGATCAGGTTCTCAAGTGCCATTCTTCAAACCATTCAGGAGTTGGTGCAGTTGAGAACTGTATTGAGCCCTGAGATAAACACTGAGGTCCTTGTGAATAAACAGGCTCCTGGGGAAATGGGTAGCTGAAGGCTTAGTGGCTGTTCATGCCTCTTTGAGCAGCTTTTTGAAGAGGTCTTCCCCTGGAGTTTTGTGCCTGGGCTCAGTGCCACAGCTCCTGCCCGTGGGCGTGTGAGTGCTGAGCTGGGCAGGTGCTGCCGTGAGCTTTTGCAGGTTGCTCTGTCTCTGCTCAGTCCCTGCAGTCACTGATGGCTGAATCTTCTCTTCCCAATCCAGCATTCACAGGGTCCCCCTGGCCCTGGGTAGCTCCTGCTTTACTAACCAATTACCAATGAAAAGTGAGGCTGACTTAGGCTATTTCTTGTCCATTAAGTCAACTTTGGTCCCTGCTATAAAAACTGTATTCAACAAAGAATTAATTTGCATTAGCTTGTTCTGTTTAGAAATGGTTGTGAAGATATATTGTTTTCTTCTGTGGGATCCAGAATGCGCTAGGAGGGGAGAAGAAAGCTAACTTTCATGATTTGGATTTGGGTGTTAAAATTCATGACTTATTCATCTTGCTGGGCCACTGAAGACTGTAATTAAACCTGACAGCACTTTGCAGTGATTAAGTGATAAGCATTACATGGCATGCATTAAAATGAATATTTTTATTTCTTATTTTGAGATATTCAGGTCCCAGTATCTCTTTAAAAAATAATTAAGAAAATGTAGATCTTCTGTGATTATTTTCTTCACCTCCCACTCACATGCTTAAAAGAGTAGATAATAGGCTTTCTGCACTTTAGAAATGGCTTTTTATTCAGGTCAGAGTTAATCTTGCTGTAGTTAAAAATGGATTATCAGAAATGGAGCCCTCCCCATGGTTGGCTGGGAGTCAGAGCTCATCTGGCAAAACTCACCTTTTTTATTTTCCTTTTTTCTGCTGATCCCTTGGGGTCCTGTTCCTAGTAGCGAGCAGCAGCATGCCAATTTCAATTAACATTTCCTTTAAAACAAATGTTATCATCTGCTTTAGTGCTTGTGACTTTCCATTTGTAAGGAGGGTGACAGGAGTGTCGGGCTTTGTCTGGCTCAGCATGATGTCACTGCTCTGGTGAACATCATTAACCATTATCCATCCGTGGCATTTCTTCAGGTTCCTTGGGGTTTTTAAAGGTCAAGCCAAGGCTTGAAGAGGGAATTCTGTGTGACGCAGGGATGTTTCCTCTCCCATAACAGGATAAAAGCCCAGGTCCATTGCTGTTAAACAGCTGGGCTGCTTTCTCATTGAGACCACCAGCCCCAGACTTTTGGAGAGTGCTTTGCTGTTGCAGGTCTGTAGAGATACTGATTACATCTGTGTGAATAAATTATGTTGTTAGATTGCTGATTTTACCGGAGGAGAAGGCAGCAAAAAAATTTTGCTGATTTGTCCTAAAGTGTGTTTTTCTCAAGCACAGGAAAAGAGAAATAATTTTAAAAATCACTGGGTTAGCAGAAAATACGTTTCCCTCTGAAAAGCCTCACTTAACTCTTTAAAGTGTTTAAAATTTAAGATACGTACACATATAAAAACAAAAATCCAAATGCTTTCTTTTGAGAATTTTGACAATTCTAAGGTTTTCAGTGCTTCTTGGATATGTTACTATGTGGAATCTTATTTTCATCTTTTCTATCGCCCTCCCTACATGACCCTTTGTGATTTTTGCCTGTAATTGTTTGGCTCTTCCACTCCTGCCTTTCACCATACATCAGACACAGAGATGTCTTAAACAGTTGTTGTGACAGTCCAAATAACTGTGTGCCAACGTGTTAAAAGCCTGGAAAAAACAAGATAGTAAAAGAAACAGTTCCTGGTCCACAACCAATAAGTGCTGGGCTTCTTCCTGACTCTTCCATGACAATCAACTTGCAATTTCTTTCTGGCCTAAAATGAAAGTAATATGTCTTGGGTAGTGAAAAATGGGAAAGCCAAAACTTTTTTTTTTTTTTTTTAAGGGCATAAAGAAAATGGGGTGAGGGAGGCCACAGACCCAAAATCTACACAGAGAATATTTCAGTCATATGTCACATGTCAAACACGCCCTTATTAGTGGGTTTTGTCAGTTGGTAATTTCTCAGGGTTGTTTATGCTGCCAGAGCTCTGGAGTGTAGTCTGCATCCAGGCAGGTCCGTGCTCCACCACACACCAGGTATTTCCATGTGTTTGAATTGATACAGAAATCATGGCTCTGCTGACCAGGAGCTAGAGTTGGAGATGGGGGCATCCCAGTTCTGGAACTTGCTTTAAACAAATGCTGTTTCCTGATGCTTTGGAGAAGTTTGCCTTAGCCTCCATAATAAATAAAACAAAGCGAAAAGAATTGAAAATAAGATAAAGTGACCAGAATGGAATCCATCTGAGTTCACAGCTGTAGGTGGGCAAAGGGTGTGTTTCTTGTTGGCTTTTGAAAAAGGCTCAAGAGGGCTTTAGAAGCTTTTGAAGTAGTAACTTAAAAAAATGTGCAGGTATTCAGGTGTTTTTTGAGAAAACATCACTCTTCAGCTCTATCTTTAGGCCCTTCTCAGTGTCTCACTGAATTTAATAATTCTTGATATTTTGCTTTGTGTTCTTTATTTTTTTTTACCAAATTGTCTTATCTCCATTCAAGTATTCATAATTCATTTATTCTAAATTCCTTTTCAGCTACTTGAGGAAAATTGTATTTTATGTCACATTTGGAACAAGAAATGTAGAGCACTGAGGAGTGAAGGCTGTTATCTTATTCACATGACAAAGGCATATATTATTCATACTGCAATACTCAAACTGCAGGAATTGATAGATGGGGCTTATATAGCCAACTCTCAAGCAAACTAAAAATATATTTTTTGAAATAAACTGCTTTTTGAGTGGTTAATTCAAAATCAGATGGCTTACTGAAAGATATGCCTTGTGATTATTTTTACTGTAGGGACTCAAACTACCTACATATATTTTCTCACTGAGACTGGAAAGTCTTAATGCATTTATTTTTCCTTCTCTTCGGGTGATTTAAAATCTGAAGAAGGAACCAGTGGATCAATAATTTAGTGCAGTCAGATGAAAACTGTCTTAACCTGTTGGTTCAATTGTAGGATATTATAGAGTCTTACATACTGAACAACTGCAGTTAAATTATATAATCCATATTCAAAATAATGTCTAGTGGAAGGAAAATTAGCCTTTGTGGAGGAAGTGAATATCTGTGTTGGCTCCTTTTATCTTGTATCAAAAGGTCTGAGCAGCATAAAACAATATTCTGGGATTATTCCTCACTTGTCCCTCACCCCATTCTGTTAAGGCTACAGTGAGAAGAAAAGCAAGATTTTTTTTTTTAAGAAGTTAAAACCACAAGGTTCTTAATTTATGGCTGTCACAGAGATAGTTATGGAAAACAGTATCCCAGATGAGTCTCACTAGGCCTCCTAAAATATTTCAGTCAATGACCTTACTAATGATGCAGGAGGAGATTTAGAGAAGTCATTGTTGCTGCTGCAATGCTGTACCAGGTAGAGTGAAGTGGGTTTCTTACCTCCTGTGACAGACAGCTTGTCTCATATTCACAGAAGTGACTTGGTACCTCTGCTAGCAGAGGTTGCTGGTGTCTTCCTGCATGGCTGAGGCTGCCTGTGTGTTGAGAGTTTTCTGCTCCTTCACAGGCAGACCCGTGCACAGGGCACAGAGATCAGGTAGTGATCACTTGGTTTAATCCATTAGGAAATCCATTTTGGATTTTTCTTGCATTTCTCTGCAGTTACAGAGAACAGCAGTCAAGAACTGGTCAAGATTTTTCTTTTCTAAAAACTAATTGTTTAAAACCACAGCTTTTATTTAAATGTTGGAATGTGATATCCTTAATCACTGACTAGTTCTAGAACTATTTATAAAAGGAAAGCAAGGAGAATATTCCCTTCTCTTCTTAGTTTTACATAAAAAATTCTAATCTGTGTTGTCATTTGGAAATGACAGCAAATTTGGAAACACGCTATTCATGTTTCAGCAATGCCCTTCTTGCTATGTGCCACTTGCCAGGATGTTATTGGGTGTGCTTTGAATAAATTGGTTTTCCTGTGAAGGGCAAAAGCAATAAGCAATAAATAAATTTCTCACTGAAACTTCTGTAAACCTTCAGCTTGTTTCAGTGATGGTACAGTTAACCACTGGCTTAATACAGATGATATTCATGTGCAATTTGATCAGCCATGGAGGTGACAAGGGTGTTGTACAAAGCAGTATTGATCTGTTCAGCATTTGGTTTTAAGATCCTGTGTTAACTTCGATTACAGCTGTTAAATTTTCACTCCCCTTTAATCTCTTTTCCCTCAAGTGGAGAGCACCTTTCTTATTTCTTAATTCTCAGAAAACTATCTAACCCAAAAGATGTAACTTATAAAAAATCATAGCATATGCTGTGTTTTCTCAGCATTAAGCTCAGAGATGAACATGACTGAAAATCAATACTGTGCTCGGCCTGCAGCCTCGTCATTTATTGATTTACATGTCGTTTGTCTCCATAGAAAATGCAATTATTGCTTAAATACAATACAGTATTTTGCTAATAGGATACAAATGTCACCACTGGGCAAAAAGGTCACACTTGCATGTAAATGATTGTCAACCCAATCCCATGTTTGTGCTGCTGTTATTTTGAAGAGGCTGTCAAGAAACAGGAGGCCTAGGTGTAATTCTGGTGTCATTAATGGGGTCTCAGATGTCGATTGAAGTGGCACCAGTGGTTCCAATTCTCTGGACTTACACAGGCACTTTGTGCTTCTTTAGTTTTACAGAGTTCGGTCAGGTGGGATTTTCTCTTTTTCTTTATAGCTTTGGAGCTATTAAGAAAAATCTTCCTGTAGAAGAAATAGAGGACAAAAAAAGAAGTAGGAATCCAAAAAAGATTGCTGGAAGACCTGAACGACCAATGCCATGCAGAGAAACCAACTTTCACCTCTGTTATAGTAGGATGTGGAATGGCCTTAACTGTGGAACAAGCTAACATGGTTATCACTTGATAATGTGCTCAGGGCTGGCACAGCATGTTTAGTAGGGGACTTAGATGCTTATGAAATACATGTATCATCTTCTAATAAAGGAGAATGATCTAATTCACTTTAAAGCTTTGGGTGTCCTGAATGAAATTTCCCTTTGTGAATAAGTATATTGACATTAATAGCAGTACATTTAGAGAGAGCTTTAGGAATTTGCTCTTGTTTGCATGAAGATACTTTTCCCCAGTCTGGCTAATACAAAAAATCAGGAATGTCAAGCTTGGTAATTTAATGTGCCCATTTTAGTATTAATTTAAATTCTCAAGTACTAGGTTTTTAATATGCTTGGAAGTTTGTTTGTCCATGTTGGTTAGAGATTCAATATCTATATGTTAGAAAGCACTGAAAGCTGATTTTTTTTTTATTTCTTAGCATCGTTAGCTTCTTAGCTACTTTGCTCTGAAGGAAACTTGACTATTCAAGTGTCAGCAAAGTCAGTATTGTTGGTAACCATGAGTTATTTTCCTTCTCTTGGCCACCTTCCAGGATTCCCTTGGCCAAAGTGTTTTAGTCTGTATCATGAGTAATACTGGGCTTTGTACTTCTGACTGGCCTTGTGTGCAGGAGGTGTTCCCTCAGCTCAGTCAGTGTTTTCCTGATCCAGTGATGGAGCAGCCCATGGATAAATCCATTTCCATGGGCCCTTCAGCCCAGTGCCCTCTGTTCATCTGCACCTGCTGCTCCTGCTCAGGGTCAGAGCAGTGACTGGATCCCTGCAGGGCAGCACATCTGAAACTCTCCAGAAGATCAGCAGCTGGGCCCTGAGCTCCAGCATTTCCACTGTCACTGGGGTGTTTTCCTTTTCTTTTCTTTCTCGAAGGTGTTTGATAGGTGTATGCTTGAGATTCCACTATTGAAATAAGATGTGAATTTCTATATGCAAATGATAAATATGCAGAATGATAAGTTGATGGGCAGTTAATAGTCTTCAGATAATTTCAGTGTTCTATCTGGGTTTTGAGAGTAAGCAGCACTCTCTTTTTAGCTTTTTTTTATTGTAACGGAACAGACTCTTCTTAAAACCATTTTTTTTTTTTTTTTTTTCATTTTCCACATCGGATTTGAGCTAATTCAAATCAAGGAACAAGGTGGTCTGAGACCCTAAAGTCAGTGATTTCTTATTTTTCTCTCAAGGGTGGTATTGTTCGAGTGGCTGTGATACTAATTGCAGCAGTGTTACATGCTGTGAGAGCAGATTCAACCCACCCAGGACTCTGCATTTAAAAAGAAAAAATAAAAAAGGGAAAAAAATCCCAAAACAACAAACAAACAACCCCCCTACACCCCAGCTACTTGTTTGTTCCAAAGAAATGCACAGGTATGCCTGTATATATCCTGCAACATGGATTAAATGGCCGAAAGATTTTCTTTAACACATTTGTTGCCACGTTCTATTTTGAATTCAATTTCTGAATACATGTCAAGTGCTGAGGAAGGTTATTCCATGTGAAAAATACCAAATTCTTTAAGAGATTTTCATGCTAGCTGTTTTTTTCCTAATTTTCTTAAAGGAGAACCAGAAGTCTAGAAGTATTTTCTCTACCCATTGGCTGCCTTTTAGTAATGTGAAGCTGACTAAAAAATAAAAATCAAAAATAATTCCCTCTCCCAGCAGGCAGCACATGCACACACAAAGAGACCTCCCAAAACTAGGCAAGTGTGAGCTTTATTCCATGGCTTCCTTCATTAGCATCTTTTAATTATTAATATTTCAGTTGCATCTGAATTTTTCTAGGGATAAATATCTCATATATATATTCCTAATTAAGGATACCTATGTATCCTGAAGGTTGTCTCCATGCGTTAATAGCTAAATATCTCCCAAAGAAACAGCCCTGGCTCCATGTGTTGTAGGATGCAGAAATACCACAGCCAGGTTAGCAGTGCAGAGCAGCCCAGGGTCCAGCTGTGCAGGCTGCTCGTGCAGCTGGGAGCACTGGCTGTACTGGTTGTACTGGTGGGCTGTACCTGCTGTGTGCTCACATGCTACAGGGTGCAAGAAGAGGGGATCAAAGTTACTGGGATTTTTTTCTTGATTCACCAAACAAATTATTATGCATTTTTGCAACCCCTAATGGGGGTGTTTAAAAGAAATAAGTGCACATTTCTGGTATCTTGTCCTTCATTGAATAAAAGGCCAAACCAATATAGTATATGCAGTTTTATTGATGGTACAGATTTAGAAAAAATGTTTTGCCACTGATGAGATGTAATTCTCTTTGAGTAAAGTGTAGATTTTGAAATAAGTTCTAATAAGCTGCTGATAGAAACCATTTTCCATGGATCTCATTTCATACCAGTTCAAGTGTTTTTCTTAATTGGATGGAACTTCAAATGAAAGAAATAAGCAGAAGAGTAGAAAGCAAGGAAACCTTGCAATGTGCCTCACAAAACCCCTCTCTCATGCCCTTTTTTATGGTGCTATTTGGCACAGCTGGTCTCTCACTGTGAGCTCCAGCTTTGTCTGAAACCCCAGCACCGAGTCCCAGGTTTGTCTAAGATAAATCATCTACTGGTATGTTGAAAGAAGCACTTACACCTATCTGTAGTGTGAAGAGCAGGCTCTTCCTTCGTTGAGTGCTTGGTGAGAGCTGAGCAAGTCACAGAATATTGCAGACAGCTCACAAGCATAAAACAATTGTATTGTTCTTCTTTTTGATCTGCATTTTTGAAGCTGCAATACCCTCTGCATTTGGTTGAATTTATCTTTGTTTCCCATTAACTGAAGTTTCGTGAAGCCTATTCCATGAAGCCTTTCTTTCTATTTTAACTCCTTCTGGTTGTATTTTTCCTTCTTGCCTGTCCTTCTACCTGCTACCCGAATCATTTTCTGTTTTCTGCTGCTCATCCCTTTCTCCCTGCTCCACTGGTGCAGTGTGGCTGCAGAACCTGGACCAGGCTGGCCAGGAGCAGAAGAGGGGCCAGGAGCCAGGCAGGCACGGGCCATGGAGCTTGTGCCAGTGGGGAAAGGAGTCATCCTGGCTTTGGAGCACGGGCTCCGTGCCAGTGGCTGCTAGAGGACAGTTCAAAATCCAGCAAATGGAGCTACTAAAGTTGGTTTAAAGCACTGTGCATCTGCTAATCTCATCTCAGTCGTTTTGGTGTCATGTTTGAGGCTGGTAGTCTTTGATAGAGGTGTAGAGAATACAATCAGCAAATGAAGATGTGCCATCTTTGAAGGGCACCACAAAAAATACTGGGTCAGTCGTTGTTCTCTCTTTTTAATGGGCATTGGAGCTATTTGGCTCACATGAAGAAAGGTATTGATGTGCTAAAGAACTCCTGTTTTGTAGAAGAATAACATTGGCAATTTAAGGGATGATTTTTTTCTTCAACATATTCCCAAGGGTTTGTGCCTCTTTATAAATGTAGTTTGGTAAGGGCCTGGATCTATTCTTTTTAAGCAGCATCAAACACAAGAATACAACTGGATTTTCTTCTTTTGGGTACTGCTTTGTCAGTATAAGTTCTACTAATATCTGTATTCCTTCACTAATTTGATGAGGATGTTTGCTGCAGTCTAAGTCATGGAATTCCATGGAGGCAGGAGTGCAGTACAGTGAGAAGAATCAGGCCAGGACACTTAATTTGACTCTAGCCAAGCACAGATGTTTTTCTACCTTTTGGAGCTTTGTAGAAGTTTGTGAGCAATAATTTAGTCCTTACTTTAAAAAATGCTATGCTACTACTTTGTACAGATTTAATATATATGAGATATATATCAAGGACAAAATTGTATTAGACAAGTACAACTCTCCAGTTTCTCAACACTTAACATAAATAATTGCTGTACTATGAAGATTTAAATGGGGATTGCCACTTTTATAATTAATACTTTTTTGTTTCATCCTCCTTACTAATTGAAAATGGGCTTTCAATGCAGAACGCTTTGAAATTGTGTGAGGAGATGGAATTGGAAATGAACTTAATTAACTACAAACTGTCCAAATCAATCAGTGTTTCACAGTGCCTTTGTAATATGCAGAGTTCATAATTGACTTGGGACTTGCCATAATACATATGCCATAATTGCAAAGTAATCATGCTAAGAGTGTCCAAAATTTAGTGTTGTGCTCTGATGCTCTGTTGGAATGAAATGTCTATGTGTTCCCATACCAAAAGGGATTGGGGGCAAAAGGCTGTCTTTTTCCATTAAGCAAACTGAGAACTTCTCTGAATTAGGGTAAGTCTCCAAGTGTGGGCAGGGCGTTCGGGTGTTAAGAGTTAAAAAAATCCTTTGACTTCCATGTTCAAGCAGTCTAGCATTTCAAATGGCAGTGGTTTTGCTACACTGTCTGTTGTGTTTGCAGCATGAAAACCATAAGTTTATGTAAGATCAGGGAAAATAAATTCAGTGGAAAAACACTTGGCAAAATTTCTCTAGGTTTTCAGAAAATTTTTGCAAGTAAAGCTTCTGCTGACTTAAGGCTATTGAAAATCTGTCTGTTATTTTCTATTGGGGTTGAGAGTTGTCTGTTCAATTTTTAAGCAGTTCTTGTGTTTATTATTTGGAATTCTGAGGGTGACAGTACTGCTAAAACTAATTGAAAGGGTTTTTGCCTGATTAATTTTATGGACTATGTTAAAAAGGTTTGCTGTTTAATTTTTTTGGTCTGGTTTAAAATAATCAGTATGTAGTGTTTTGCCCTTGTCATTTAGGGAACAGGGAGTGCTCTTTTTATTCACTTGTGTAGATTACTTGCTCTCTTTGGTATTGTAACATTCTGGTAATGACAGTGGCCTTCTTGCTTGTTAACAGGACTTTATGAAAACAGAGGAAAAGTATGAGTAATGTGCTCAGAGTTGCTGACTGTTTAGAGAAAATAAATGCTTTATAAACCATGGAACAATAATATAAGAAAATTAACTGACTTGTGCTACTATAAAAATGGTAATTACAAGGCTAAAATTTATCCTCCTTTCTCAAACCAGGAAAATTATTAAGCCTTCTCTTTTCTCTTCCCAACTTGTCTTTTATATGTGTACACCTGGAGCAGATATCTAAACAAGCAGGTTGGTTTCTGTAGCACTCCTCTGTACTCAATATTCATATGGAAAGATGGATTTTGATGCTTTAAGGTTTATCCCGAAATCTGTTCCCTGGTGTGTCTCCTTCCCTCTCTCCTCCTTTTGTTCCCTCATTTGCCTCCCATTTATTTCTCTCTCCAAAAGGAGCCTGCCAGCCTTGCTGAGGGTGTGATGCATCAGTGTGAATGCAGCCAGTTGCAGATGTCAGGAGCCCTACTGAGCAAAATTCATGCTGTGTGACACAGCGTCCCCTGTCAAGGGTGGGAAGAGATCCAGGAGGAGGCTAAGAAGCTAATGAAGAAAAACTTGTTTGATTAATAGCTAGAGACCAGGCTGATGCCCTGACTGATGCCCCAGACAAGGACAGACCAGTCAAACACATCTTTTCTTTCCCCAGAACATCACCCTTCATGGGTAGAAAATGGAAATAAGGCACTTTTCCCCTCCTTTCCTCCTACACTTCTCCAAAAGTTATGCTTTCTGCTGGTGTCTGTGTTCTTTATCTGTTTACATGACAATACATGGTTCAGTTCATGTCCCCTCTTTTTTCCTAGCAGAAAGGCTCCCAGGATGCAATTTTTGGGTGGAAGCTTTTTCTTGCCTCATTCAACATCTGCATTCTTTTCCTGGGATGACAGGAGGGAAAATGCTGTCTGCAAATATTCCAGAGATATTCCATGCAACTTGTTGCTTATTCCATGGCCTGACATAAGAGTCGTTGGTGCTTCTGTAGGAGATGTTCCTGACATTTTTCCCTTGAAGTCTGTGGTGGGGAAGGTTTTGGTGTTTGCTGAACTGGCAGGTCCTGCCCCTCGAGAAGGGGTGCCAAGCTGGGCACTGGTAGAACTCCAGTTGGAGTCTCCTCCTGGCAGTGGGGGCTCTTTGCAGTGCTCTGGGCATGCTAAGCCAGCCTTGAAAACATCCAGTTGAACAAGCTCTTTTTCAAGTGATATAATAGACGAGCGCTTCTCTAAATCCAGCCAAAAATCATTATGCTGGTCCCTCCAGACATTGCCCAAAATCTGCCCGTGTCTCCTTTGCCAGCTCCCCGTATGTCAGGTATCTTCAGCTTGGCCCGGCAGGAATTAGCTGGCAGGATGGAGCAGTGTGTGAGGAAAATGAGAAGTTAAATATCCAATAAGTGGGATATAAAGTGGTGTCCAGAGAGCAGAGGTCAGAAGAGCCAGCAGGCACAGAGAAGGGATTGTGGGGCTGCCAAAGAGAGCTGACTGTTCAAGGTGTGTAATTCATATTTATGTAGAAATCACTATGCAAGCTGTCTGGACAGGGAGGCCAGTGACAGCTGAGCAGACACATACCTGGGACTGAGCCCAGCCTACAAGCTCAGGGAAGTTTCCTGGGAAGCCACTTATTTGGAAGGATGATAAGGTGGCCCTCACTGCAATAGGGACAACAAGCTGTCCAGATATTAGGAGCTGTCATCTGTGTTCAAGTGCAGCACTGCTGCCATCACAAATAGAGAAACTTTGCCCCTGATACCAGTAAGCCTGAAAAAATGAATATTTGGAATATTTAGTGTCCCTGTTTACCACAGTGCTGAGTGCTTGGACAGGTGAGTGTTCCCTCTGACAGTCAGTGCAGCCAGTAAACAGCTTGATGAACGGGCAGCTGAGCGCTGCTGTGCATGGGAAAGTCACTGTTGATTTAGGTATCTCATGCCCATAAAGGATTTTTTCATCACTTGCTAAGAAACAGGAAGCAGCAGATAAAGGTGATTTTCATCAGAAGGAGGTCATTGCTGGAAATCCTTTTGTCTTTGTGTCTGATGTGTGGAAAAACAGATGAGTCTGCCTAAACAGAATAAAACAGAAAGCTTCCAGATGCTGCTTTTTAGTCCACAGAGCCCCAGAAACAGATGAAGGGCAATTCAATTGCCCTTAATGGTACTCCACTGAATACATGCTTTATTTCAAAAAGCCAGCTGCTTTAATGCCTTTGACAAACACAATGTAACGTACTAGTGTCAGTGTCCATGTAAAACTCTACCCCATTTTAGGCATTTTGTGTCTTGTAATCATCAAGTAGTTCACCTTGATGCACAATGGAAAAGCCGACTAGGTACAGCAGTGATATGGAAAAATTTCTTTAAATTTATTTTTAATTCGAGATTTATTGGTATCGTACAAGTGCAAAAACAATGGTATGTTTGTTTATTTATTTTAATAAGCAAAGCTGTGTGAAAGTATTATACTTTGAGGTTAAAATAGAGATTTCTGTGAAATTTTACATCGTGTCTGTAGTCAGCACTGCTGAGGCCATGCCTCGAGTACTGCCCAGTTCTGGGCCATTTATTTCAACCAAGACATTGAGGTGCTGGAGTGTGTGAAGAGAAGGCCAGTAAAGCTGAAGGATATAGAGGGTAAAGCCCTGTGAGCAGCAGGTGAAGGAGCCGAGGGTGTTTAGGCTGGGGAAAGGGATGCTCAGGGGAGACCTCATCACTCTCTGGAACTCCCTGAGAGGAGGGTGGGACAAGGTGGGGGTCAGGCTCTTCAGCCAGGCAAGACAGGACAAGAGCTGTGTGACAAGGGCAAGTGACAGCACAGCCTTAAGATGTGCTGGGGAGGGGCTTGGGTTTAGGCTGGATATCAGCAAGTGTTTCTTCACTGAAAAGGGTGATCAGGCATTGGAAGGGGCTGCCTAGGGAGGTGATGGAGACACCACCCTGATGGTGTTCAAGAAATGACTGAGTTTGACATTTGTTGCTGTTTTCAAGGTGGTGACTGGTCAAAGGTTGGGCTAGGTGATCTTGGAGGTCTTTGCCATGATTTGGAGGAGTATGGGTGGAGGTCTTAACGATTCTGTGTGTCATGCTAAGCTGATGTCCTGGGAGAATTTCTTCAGAGAAAGGAACCTGTAAGATGGACCTGTGCAGTTGTCAATGGGTTTGTATTCCTTGCTGTGTTGTAAGCACACATTCATGTGGGAATGTGAACATCAGTTTGAATTCAAGGTTAAATGGACAAGTTTTTGGCACTGCATTTCAAGAGATCAATATTTTACATAAACTAGCAAACTGGCAATTGCTGTGCAGAGCTCACAGAGAACCAATAACGAGGCAAAAGTTAGGAACTGCTGGACTGGGATGAGTTTCTTTAAATCTATTGCTAAGGATGTGCTGCAGAGAAGTGTCTTGGTCTCTCTGTTGGGTCAATAATATTATCGAAGCAGGCAAGGCTGAAACCTTCTGTTACTGCAGAAATGGTGGGAATCTTTTGCTTGGCAAAGGGTCTTGGTCTGGGTGAATTTCTGCCCTCACAAAAATTGTTGAATTGAACCAAGTCCCTCAACCTCTTCCCGACCAACTCCTATCTGTGAGCTCTGATGTACTAGCAAAATGTTGTGTTTTGAAACAGAGTATCAGTAAAGGCATTTTAGATGTAAGTAAGTGCTGTATAAGAAAATAAAGTCACATTACTGAATTTCATATTAAATTTCTCTTGCAGCGTACTGCCATTCTCTTTGACAAGGCCTTACACACACAACTGAATCTCATAAGAACTGTGATAGAACTAGCTAAGAAGGTTGTTTTCATTATTTCACATTATTTCACTCATTTTCCTTTATCACTTCATTATCTCAGTAATTGTTCTCCACTTCATTTAAACTAATCAACTATTTGTTATGGCCATTCTTAGTTTAGTTCTCTCTTAGGAATCTCTGGGTTCTTTAAGATATTGAATTGAGTTTAAATGTCTGGAATAGCAAGAATGAAGAGAGAAGGAGGGCTAGGCCAGGGAATATTCTTTGTGGTGCTCTTGAGCATTTATGATCTGTAACTTCCACTGAAATTAGGTGCACAGTGGAATTGACCTGCTAGGAATGGATGACTGTGACAAGGGCAGACTGCATCTCAAGCACTCACTTAAAAGCCTTATCAGTCCTGAGTGTAGGATGCTGGTGACTTAGGGTGGGTAGAATGTATGTATGTGAACACTGTAGCACCCTGTTATCTTTAAAATAGAGTGGATTTAACTGTACTGATTTAACAAGTAGTATATTTTATCATTTATTTGGGATTCCAACATTACTGTACGTACCATTTTGTAAAGTGAAAATACAGAGAGCTTCAGAGTTCCCTACAAGCAAATTTCAGTAAACCAGTACATCCTCTGAGTATGACAAAACAGTTAAACTGTTGTTTCAAATTCTACATCACACTGTTTTCATCACTCTCTAATTTCATATTCTCCTTTAAATTATAAATTGCTCAAGTGGCTTGGACTAAGCCTAGGGAACTTTTGGGATGTTTTTAATATGGTTTTATTAGCTTTACTGGAGGCTCAGATTTGGTGTGTTGTAGACATATCTCTACTCAGTGATGCCTCCCTCAGGATTCATTCTCTTTTAATGATCAGTGAGAGACAGTGGCAGTGTGTGAGGTATGTTTTAGCATGGTTGATGAGTTTCTGCAGTTAAAAAGTATGTCATTGTTATTTACTCTGTGTTGTTTACACTGCAAGACTCTCAGAGGCCCCAGCCCTTTGCACTAGGCAGTGTAAAAGTGCAGGTAGTATCTGTATTTTTTAGCTGCTTTACCTGAGAATTAGAGGCAAAGGTAAGACTTGAAAGAAGTCAGTCAGACTCCCTCCTCCTCAGGTGCATTTCATGTTCTGGGCATGGTATTGGCTGGAACATGATTGGTGGTGTGTTTATTTCAGGGGTTCTTGGCATTCTAGGAGTTGTAACATTAATGGGCTCTTTGCTGACTTTGTCTTCATCATCCCATTTTGCTGTTTGACTCAGGAAAGGGGGCCACTAAGTAAATTCAATACTCATTAAATTCACTAAAGCCTCAGGAAACAGGACTACATAATGGAGAGTCTGTAGAACAGAGTGAATCTGAGCTCTGCAATGCTGATTTTATTTAATAATGCTAATTTTATTTAATAATAAGTTTAGATTTGGATCTAGTTATTATTGGGAGATTGTTCTAGTTGATACAACACCTGAGTAATGTACTTTTGTGTAGCCAAAACCAGTCAGTTTCGTAAATTCTGAGGTGCATTTGTTAAGAAATTAAGAAGGGCTTATCATAACAAAAATGCTGCCCAGGGCCATACGTAGTTTTATAAACATTCTTAGTTTTCCACCATTGTCATAGTGAGAGATGCTGACAGGCAAAGACCAATTAAAACAACCTAATTTGTTTTAATGCCAAAATAAGCCATCTTCCTTAAACACACTGAATGTAACTCAGTAAAGCACAGATACCTCAGAAGAATATGAATGCATCATAGTGCTTAGTAAAAAAAAAAAAAACAAAGTTAGTGGGGTGGAATAGCATTTTATGTACTTGACAGAGTAATTATGTCTATTTAAGTAGATGCATAGTTTCTGTCTACGGTGGTAGAATTTTTAGGTCTTTGTAAGTAATGATCCAAGTTAATCAGTTTCTATGGCTCAGTATTCCTGAATATAGATTATCTTCAGGAATTGTAACAAATGAACCCCCTATAAGACAGGGTTTCATTAATGCATTTTCTGGTATTTCTAGTTTGTGTTGCTTCTTTTAATTGACTTTAAGGCTAAATTTATCTTGAAAGGAATTATTTCTAAGTTCTGTAATATTTAGATTAAAATGATATTGAATGATGGAGAAAAACACCTTTATGGTGCTCTGCTTTACAACATTGAAACCCACTAAGATTTGCAGCTATGAAAAATTGTTACTGAAGAGCTTGACTTAGTGAGTATTCTATATTTTATGTAAAAAACTTTGTTTCTTGCTCTCAAAAGGTACAGAGAGGACTTAATATTGAAGTGTTCATACAAACTGAGAGTCTTTCCACAATGGATTCAACACAAAACTTTCTAAGATCAACCACGTAGAAAAAGTTAAAAGTGACTTAGATACATCCTCTCCCATTTCAGTGGAGGCCTGCTGTGCTATGGAGACATAAAAGCAACAGATTCTAAAACACTATGGTGCTTTTAATGCCTTCTGAATTTATTAATAGGAACTCTTACCATAAAGAGACACAACCAAACTCTACTTCTGCATGGATCTCTCCTT
This sequence comes from Sitta carolinensis, assembly GCA_032173965.1. NCBI lineage: Eukaryota > Metazoa > Chordata > Aves > Passeriformes > Sittidae > Sitta > Sitta carolinensis. The sequence continues at coordinate 6,028,799 of CM063294.1, read as the reverse complement.
TTTTTTTAATATTTTCTGAACTTTATATATAAGACTTTATTATTTCAAATTTTCCTGTTATATTTTTAATGTTCTTCCTAATAACTAATTCAAACTTATCTGAAACCTGATCTTTTTCCTACTCTGCTGTAGGAATTAGCATAATTTCCTTAACTAATTCCTTAAGAATTAGTGTTCTTTTTGTTCTACGTGTAATTAAATAGACTATCTGAAATTCTGGAATAAGTACATGAGGGTGTATTTTAAGCATAATTCAGATCCTCTGCACTGGAGTGAGAGGCAAGTACCCAGTGAGTGCTGAACATCCTGCCATGTGAGGTGACTGGCACCTGCCCTGTGCTTCTCCTTACCTGCCTTTCCCTGAGCAAGGAAGACCAAGCATATCTGGGAAATGCAAGAGAGCAGTTGAGGAGTGCAGGCAGCAGCCCTTCTTGCAGAAGAGATGAATTGCAGCATCCTCTGGTAGCTGTGACTTTCCTAAGCCCTTACTGATGATTCCCTGGTACAGCACAGTGCTGGAATTGAAGGCACAGAGTACACACCTTTATCCAGGTGGGAATCCTCTGGCCTGGCAGGTGACAGGAATATTCATTTTTGTAGAGATCTTAGAGAAAGCAAGTGTTCCATAAGCTCTCCTAGAGGTGTGAACGGAATTCTTCAGTAGCTGATTCCATTGCTGCTGTGGCTGGTCCCAGCTCTGGAAATCATAGGCTGTTGTTTTGTTAGGCTCAACTCTGTGTAGTACATTCTGTTTCTTCTCCTTTGCTGTAGGTGAAAAGACAGATCACCCCTGAACTTAAAATAGTATGTTGTATCATCCTCTAAGAGGCCAAAGAGAGAGAAAAATGAAGAAAGAAAAAAACCCCAAAGTAACCACCAAAAACTCCCATGGAAAAGGCTGTAATTCTTATGCAGATCGAGCCAGGGGAAGGTGGCTGCCGTGGGTCAGAGTGGAGTGAAAAGGGCAGGGATTGATCGATGCCTGTAACCTCAGGGGCTGTTATCTGTGCCTCTGTTCATTGATGAATTGCACAGAAGGCTGCCCTTCTCAGGCCTTACTCTGAAGGTCTGCAGAGTTCTGCAGTAACACTGCTGTCTTGATCCTTTCCATACAGTCCCCAGTTTCCAGACACCTGCAGGACTTACTGTGTGTGCCTGTGCTTTCTCGTTTCACTCTTCCTTCCAAGGATAAAACAGAATATTTCCTTGATGACATTTGTTCTTGCAGCACAATAGGTATTTTCAGTACCTTCAAGGTTTAAATTAATTGGAGTACATATTTAACGATGACTCTTAAAATAGTGACCTGTATATCACAGCCAAAACCTCAATGCCAAAGGTTTATTGACGTTTGGTGTTGCTTGCTTATTAAAAATGTAAGAAAGAAATTGGCATTTCTTATCTTTTCACTGTACACTTCCAGATAAGTGGAAACAGTTTAATCTTTGTTTCCTTTAACAAGGTATTGGATTCTGATAAAAGGGATGATTCCAGCAGTTTAAGCATCCCTTTCCAACAAACTCTTTTTTTGGTATAGTTGTTTTTTTTTCATTTTTAAATCAAAAAAATACCCACTAAAAAAATAAAGAATAGTAGGAGTGCAAGCTCCTGTATACAGCCACATAAGTACATATGTATATCATGCACTTGAAGCTACACTGACTATAGTTCATTTGCATTCACTTGAGTATGTCCTCAGACTTTTGGACTGTGAGTAATAAAATGCACCTGTGCCATGCAGAACACAGATGAATGCAGACAGTGTCCTAATAATTTGCTTGTCCCACTGAACATTTTGGAGGTGTCCCTTTCACTGTCAGGAACTGGTTGCAGTGCTCATAACCTCCCAACTGGTGTGTCAGACCCTCAGAGCTGGCAGTTCCACTCTTACACCACTGGTACAAACACACTCACTGTCCTACAAAACCTCAGCCCTCATCTTCATTATCAGCGCCGTCATTTTCTCTTAACTAAAGAGATTGATTCCTTTAACGTTGCAGAGTGCAAGAAATAAACCTCTTGCAGATCAATAGCATAGTACTCTCTGTTCCTGCCTCAGACAGTCCTGGACAAAGCAGTTTTTAAATTGCTTATCTTACTGACTTAATGGCTAAAGTAGAAGGAACAGAAACCTCTGTTTTTTATTTTTTTTTCTGATTTATTTTAATAGTTTTCTGAATTTGGGTTGCCTACTTAAGCTGCCTTAAAATCTCCCAGTAAGCATCAGTTTGGCCATTCAAGTCTTGCTGGTATAATTTTTTTTTTTTATTGTGTTGTGTTGACATTACATTCCAGTAGTTTAAAAAGCAGTGTCAGAACACCCCAGGTTCACAGGTCAAATTAATTTGAAAGTTGGATGGAGCACTGAATGCTATTAATGGAAAATTGATCCTGAGAGGTAAAGCTCATTACCTAGGAATGCATAACTGGAGTATTACCTCAGCATAGGTCTCTCTGTCCTCTATAGGAGTAAAGTTACCAAACACACAGGAATTTTTATTTATATATTTTTTTCTAGGAGGGCTTTTAGAGGAGATGGCAGTGGATCTGTGTGCAAACTGTTAAAGCATTTGTTTAGTGTTTGGAGGAGGAAAAGAAAATCCACCTAGCATTTTCTCTAAGTATGAACTCGCCAAATAAACTCTGAATAACCACTACTACTCTAGAGAGCAGATATCTGCTAGAAGAATAGGCATGACTTTGAGGCATCACTTGGAAATCTCAATTTAAACTACATAGTTCTGGGGTTTAAATTGTGTGAGCAAGTTGCTTTTCTGCTGTGCTTCTCTGTCAGCATTTCCTCTGGCTGTGATTGTGTGTGTGTGTGTATCTTAACCTCGCCGCAGATGCAATTGCCAAGTCCTTTTGTGTTGGGCCCATCTCTGAGATGTGTCATTGAACGCTATTACCTCCACAGGTGCCCAAGCAGAACCAGAGTCTAACTGGAGCTGCTTTGTCTGGAATGCTCAGGCTAACAAAGGACGAGCCATTACAGCCTATTACAAGTGAAAGGATTCCTCCCTGGTCTCAGTAAGTGGTGCAATTTGTTTAAGAACGCCAACAAAGTGTCCTAAGTGCGTTCTTAGCGCTGCCCTGTAGACTCTGGATGGCCACCCTGCTGTGTCCCTTTGTCTAATCTTCATTTCAGTTAAGTTATTAACATCGTTTCTGTCTCACCTCTGCCACAATCCTTTATCTCCGGTTTACTTGGAAAAACGAAGCATCATCCTACCGAAAGAAGGGTCTCTGTGGGGTTATTTGATTTTAAATGTACAGTAACTTTTTCAAACGAGACTTCTTCGTACCTGGGAATTAAAACTTACTGGTTCTGGTAAAAATAATAGCATCTCTAGTGGTATTAGGAATGTCTGGTATGCATAGTGGTAATTCCCTGCTGTAAATTGATGTACAGCAACCGGTGTGCCTCTTGTCTCTTTGACATAAAAATCAAGTTGATAAAATTCAAAAATAGAAGACAGGAATTGCAGTAAGCTGTTTGCCAGAGGTCCAGATTCTGCAAACAAGATGCCTAGGCACTCATGATAAATGTAGACTCTGCCTCTTTTTGCCCAGTAGGGTCATGTCCAAATCCTTTCACCTTTAAATCACGTTGCCTTTTGCTTCACTATTGCATCTTGCCCTTGTTTCTAGTTTGATGCTGCCTTAGAGACTTCTGTTGTTCCTGAGAGTAGAGAGGAGCATTTATTAAGAGAGATTTATTTGGAAAGGTCAGACTCTATATTACCTCAGCATTAGGTTCAGTCTGCAGAATAATGATTTCATTTAGAACACTGAGGTTTTTCAGACTTGTTGCTTATTCTAAAATACGGCTTTGAGGAATCAAACGTATGTCAGAGTGTGCTAAATAAGTGACTCTCTGGTCAGCTGAGGGCTTCTGAAGCACTAGAATCTTTAATGTTTTGTTCATTCATTTGTATTAATTCTTGATTTAATTAAAGAATCCTGCATAGTTTTGATATTTTAAAAAACAGAGCACATCTCTACAAAATTCTTTCTGCTCTGAATTAAAACTCAGGTGGTTTCACAGTTCCCATTTTAGCAAGACAAAGAATTATAAACATGTGATAGGCAGAAAATACCTATTTCTTATAACTGTTGATGTCAGTTTAATCATATAGAAAAAATACCAACAAGCTTTGTTCAAGCTGTGTTTTGTGCTGCAATTCATTAATTCTTCCCAATAAATTCAGTCAGCACCTCTTTTTCAGGACTTACACTATGACAGTAATAGAACTGTCTAAAAGTCCACATTCTGGAGCTGGTGGTTTCAATTTTGGCTTAATTCACAAGGACCTCGTTGTAAGTGTTATAGAGCTTTATGCTTGCCTGATTTACTAAAGTACCTGTATGTATATTTAGTCATACAGCACATAGGAACTGTGGCTCTGTGCATTAACATCTGGAAATGCAGATATATGCCAGACACAGTAAGAGCACAGATCAAAAACACTGTTCCTTTAAGTATTTGACAGGATACAACAGATTAAGATGTACAGGGACATAAGAAGCAGTATTAGCTGGCTGTGTACTTATAAAACAAGTGACTTATGTATTGTTGAAAACTTTTGTGGGCTTTTGTGTTTTCTTGCTATTCCAGACATTTAAACTCAATTCAGTATCTTAAAGAACCCAGAGATTCCTAAGCGAAAACTAAACTGGGAGGCTCTTGGTGAATATTGTAGGAAAGGGGAAGATATGGAAGATAAGAGGTGTAAGGAATAAATGTCAGAAGAGTTGAATCAGAAAACTGAAAGACAGGAATTTTGTGCACTTGATTTTACTCCTCTTTATCTCTCTACTTACTTTACACACTGTTGTCAGCCCTCTCTTTCTGCATATGCTTCTTGCTTAAAATTGTTTCTGCTGCCTGTTCTTTTCCTTTGGTCAAGAAACATTGTTCCCAGGTTTTCCTTCTCTGTGTTTTTATTTCATCCTGTGTCCCTTGTTTGATACCTTCTTAGCTGTATTTCTTCAACAGCAAATCCAAGTTTTTTTTATTCACTTCAGAGGTCTTCAGCATACTTACTTCCTTTGTCTACCTGTGTGTATTTGACCAATACTTGGCTTCCTTCCTCTTTGGCAATGGCTGTATTTGATTTAACATCACAAAGGCTTCTTTCTTACTGTCTCATAAGCATGGAGAATCCTTCCAAGGCTGACGGATAACTTAATATCTTCTTTTTCTACTGCTATTGCACATAAGCAGCACAGAAATTACCAACTGAAAATAGTCTTCTGCCTTCATTTTTGTAGCAATTATGGGATGCTGGAGGTGGGATATCTGCTTCCATCCTACCTTAGTATACTGAAATGAAAGCTAAATAACAGTTGCAGGACTATTCAAATTTCTGTATCAAAAGCTTGCCTCTTCACTATCTTAAACTGCATAGTCTCATTTTTCTCTGTTCCGAGTGAATGCAATACCATAACATAAAAGAACTACTCAAGGTTGAAGTTGATGGAAAAAATTGGCATGAAACAAAATAAAACCCCAAGTCCAGCTGCCCTTTCTATTAGCACTTAACAGAATGTGTCGTTTTTGTCAGTGGCTGAAGGAAGCATTTTAATAAAAATTCAAGGAGATGCATGTAGAATGTGAATGATAGTTGAAAATTGCTTATTTTGAGACTGACCCTTGAAACCTCACTAAAGACAGTACTGGATTTTCTATTCCAGTTGGGATTTTATACCCCTCCAACCACACAGGTGTTCAGGTCTCTGCTTTGCTCAAATCCTGCAATATGATTTACAGAGATTAAGTAGACTTCAGTACAACTGCGATATTTACAGTATATTATGCTTAGATCAAGTCTAACACAAAAAGTGATTTGCCAAAAATAATATAGAGATCAATGGTTTAGCTTAAAAGTAAAATTCAAGAAGTCTCATTGACAGCTTCCTCTCTACCCACTTGACACTACTTATTCCATACATATGTGATCAAAAGACTGCTCTAATGCATGACTCTACCTTTAAAAAGAAACCAAAACAAAACCAAAAAGAACCCTGAAAAAAAATCCATCTCATTGGAACCATTTAATAACACTGGGGTGACAATTTTTTAATTGTAAGTCAAAATGAATGAGTGTGTTACTTGTGATCTGTACCACATCTGTTTTCATTCCTGAAACGTAACCTGTCACAAGTGAAATATTTAGTGGACAGTACAGTGAAGTCACCAGTTATTTATGGGGACCTGTGAACTCTGACCAAAGAGGGAAGCTGTTGTCCAAACTGGCACTAAAATGATCACAGAGCCCGAGCCCAGCAGTCTGTTTTGTGCTGTCATTTACCATGACATGCCTGAGCACTGGGTTTGGTTTCTCTTCTCTTCCTTCCCTCTGCATACAGCATTTCTGTAAACAAGAAAACCAACCTAGGATCCAAAAATAAGGGACACACGTGCTTTAAAAACAATTTTCTATCAGAAAATTCAATCAAGGTTCTTTTAATCAAAACATTGATCTCTCAGACACCTATCACAAAACTTAGAGCCAACCTGGCTGCTATTCCTTCTCTTCAGTCACTCAGAAAATGATTTTCAAAAGCTATCAGTGAAAGGTCATTGTGAAGAGAGGCAACACAGATGCTGAAAAACAGTTCTAAACATGATGAACTTGATATTTTTTGTTGATCTCCTTCTGAGTTCAGCCCTTTGGGGAGGTGATGAAATAGATTCGGGCAATACCAAACAATAAAGTGACAATCACTGTAAAACATAGGCTGTACATATAACCGTGAGAGTTATTCACTGTACTCAATACCAGGTCTGAGTTTGGGTTTATTTAAGGGAGCTGCAAAGCTGTAAGATAGCAATATTTAGAATGAAAACAACTGCATTCCTTCTTTAGGTGACAGAAGCTGATTGCAGGGAACTTATCCTAGACCACATTAGCAATGAAGTCATTCAGATGCCAAGATGTTGGTTTGCAAGCAAAAAAGACAGTGATATCAGCTCTCACTATGCTGAGGCCATTATTTGGGCTTTAATTACAATCAACACCTTCAACAGGCTCTAAAACATTGGTAACAGCTCAGGTCATGGCTCTGTTCACTAGAATGTTTGCAGTCATTTTTTAATATATTGACCTTCACAGCTGAAAGTTCCAGTGTCAGTGAGGATGGGATCTTTCCCCTCAGCTTCTTTTTCTCTTGTACAGTTTTGTTTTTTCTTAAGTGATATGTTTCTCTCCTTCCTTTGCCATTATTTCTCTTTTAATATTATATGACCTTTTTTCAATGGAGCCTTTTTCCAAATCTTTTTCTTTCCAAGCTGAAATTGTGTTGGCATAACAAAGTGATCTGTCAGTGACTTTATCCAGGACACATTTGCTCTCATCGTTCCTGGACATGGTGTTAATTAGATTTTTCTGAAGCCCATCCTGCAGCAGATGTTTTAGGCTTACCCTGTACCATGTATTTAAGAGGTCAGAGACGAGCTTTCCTAGCGACAGGGCTGTTTGTTGAATCATGGAGATCCAGTTTGTTGGCTTTTTAAGCATTTTATATTTCAAAGATCAATTAAACACTGATGTTTAGCTGCAACATGCAGCAATTCATCTCTATCTGTTAATAATATGGTGCAGTGATGTTGCAAAGCTCTTACTGTTTGATGGAAAGGATAAAAATTAGGGTTGTTTTCCTTTTTCCTGTGTAGCAATAACCATCTGTTTGCCATCAAGTTTTGGTTACAGCCAGAAAATTTCATGTCTGGAGCACTCCGTGCTGTCTAAATGAATATTCCAAATTCACATGCTGCAGGTTTTTGCACACTTTTGAACAGTTTCCTCATGCCAGAGCCTGGTATTGAGGTTGATGCAGCACTGCCCTCATTGCTGTTGTCTTCCTCTTTCTAGTGAGATGCCAAACTCATCCAAGGAGTGGAATGTGCAAAAATGAACTAGGACATGGTAAGGACAGAGAAAAAAAAATATACTGCTGACTGTAAATGAATTAAAAAAATGCAATCAGGTCTTTGTTCCAGGAGGCTCCGAGCAAGACCCAGGGCAGCACCTTGGTTACAGCCACTCTAAAGCTGTTTTGCCAGAGCCAACAGCTCTTTGTTGCTGAGCAGGGACAGCAGCAAAGTCCCTGCCAGAACCCACTTGTGTCTGACTGCAGATGGCCAGGGTGGCTTCTGGTCAGAGATCCTCGAGGCCACACTCTGTACTACTAAATAAACTCTTTTCTGCTTAATGGAATGGGGACCTTTATGTGATCCTGACATCAGCTGGCACAGGATTGCTGTGCCTGCCCTGTGTAGTGCTTGACCTGTTCCCGTTAGAGCTAGATGGGGGCATCATCCCTGGGGAGGATTTTCATCTACACCTGCTGCCCTTTGTGTTGCCTCTTTTTCTGTTCCTAATGGTAATGCTTCTAAAATTTTGATGATAATGATTGCTGATCTCTCCCACATGGCCATATCTTACAGTCTTCTTTACAAGTAATTAAAATCCTTCACTCAGTGCCTACATCATTTGTTCAGTTCACTCCATGACCGTCCCACTTGGCTCTGGGCAGTGTTGGCACTGGCTGGTGATTTTCACCCCACTCACTCGTGTGATTACTGCAGTGCAGAGCCCTGATGGGTGGATCTGGAAATCCAATAAGTGTTGCCTGGCAGTGCTGCTGCTGACAGCTCCAGAGGCTCCTGCTAACCCCAGGGCAAAGCACAGAGAGGGTTGGCCTGAGAGTCCTGCTGCACTGGGGACTCAGCTGCTGCTTCTTGTGTTTGGTAAAACAGTACTGGCAATGGTGTTGTGACAAATTCATAGGACAGAGGGCAGCCTTCTTCCAGGAGAGAGTTGATTTATACCACCAGACAAAACGTTCTGATTTTATTCTTTAATATGTAAAAATATTGTTTTGCTTAATACATAACGATAAGGTTATCTTGCAGTTTTCTGCCTTTCTTTGTAAAGTGCCTGAGAAAAAAGTGGATTTTTTTTTTTTTCCAGAGAAGGCAGTGATATTGTGAATAATGTCTCAAAAGCACCTATTTTTGGTACAGCATTTCTTGTTTAGAACTTCTGTTTCCTGGAAGAATGCAGAGAAAGAAAAGTAAAGAAATGGGGATCAGAGGAAAGGAAAAGAGAGCCATGAACACCATTCTATTTACACTTAACGGTGTTGCAATTGCCAGTCTTAACACATCGCTGTGGTATTCTGCTACTGCAGACATTTTTTCTTCTTTTCTTTCACAATAATGAAAATGAAATACTGTGTCACCTTGAGAGCTTTACTTCTGCGATGGGATTTCAATCATAGTGCATTGGTCCAGAAACCACCAAACCTTGAGATGAATAAAAGGTTTGACAGCTGCACATCAGTGAGCTCTAGTGACCTATTTTCCTGTGCTCCTACCTGCATTATGTTGTGTGAGCAGGCTGTACCAAATGTGTGATTGTTGCTACATTTATAATGTGGTCCACCCAGAATCACAAATAGAAAAAAATACATTTTTGGTGCCATCTTGATAAAATGGTTTTATAAGTTGCTGCCAGTCAATTTGCAAATCTACTCAAACCATTTTAAATTAGCTCAATAAATTACTTTTTTTTTTTTTTTTTTTAATGGCTCACTCTCTCTTGGAAGAAAGGGGCTTTCACACCAAGCCCCTACAGCAGAATATGCAATGTGAGAAAGTATTGTATGTAGTATAGTTCATCAGTGTACAGGTTGCCTACAAAATGTGCTAAATCCTCTGTATTATTAGTGATACAAATATTTTGATTTTTTTCCGGGTACTGATATTTCTTTTGATTTGTGAAAGTGAGGTGTGAAGCAGATGTTATTGGTGTCACCTACAGTGTTGAAGTGCAGCTGCACAGTGAGGCTGGTGTGCAAAGTCGAGCTGAAATGATGAAGTCCCAGCAGCAGAGCAGCTCCCTGTGTTCATCCCTGTGTAACCCACGATCCACAGCTCCTGGTGTGATCACACAGGTACTTGTGAGCCCTCTTGGCATATCCACAGATTTATCATCAGCATTACCATCATCAGCAGTGACAGGTCCTTCCCTATCACTTGGTTCCTGGAAATGTTGATCTCCATGAGATGCTCTATTGGCTGATAGTGAATAAATTAATGACTAAGCAGAAGGGAGGACAGACCTGGGGTGACACTCGTTTCTGCCAAAGAGTTCAAATTTAGCACAACCTGAAGTCCTCAGTGTTCAGTGAGACACCCATGAGCGTCCATGGAGCATGGCATTGGCTCTGTGTGCACAGGAAAGGTGTGAGTTACTGATGGAGCTGCAGAATCCTAACCCAGGAGCAGCTGTTCTGTTCTGCAGGGCTGTGCACTCATCACTGGCAAACCCAGAGTTAGCCCTGGCTGCCGTATGTGGGCAGGTGGAAAAGCCCTTCCTCTGACACTGAAAGGAAAAAGTAGGAACAGTCTTTTCCTGTAGGAGATTAAAAGATTTCCACTCAAAAGGCCTTAAATCAAGTTACATGGGCATCTGTAAAGAAAGTCCATTCCAAGCAAAAGACAAAATTCCTATTTTGGTTTTCTTTTTGTCAAGGGCTGTAAAGATAATTTCTTCAGGAATCATCAGTCACTTCCTAGTGGAGAAAAAGGTAGTTATGCACTTGCTAGCTTCAATTAGTTAGGAAGTTTGCACAAAGGAATTGCCAATGCTGTAGAGAGGTGCTATAGAGAATTCTCTAACAGCAATCGAACTTCTTGTGGCAGTGTGAAAGAGTGTTGCAGCATGCTGATTTATCATCAGTGGGATGGATAAAGGGACTGACCCAGCTTTGTAGCCACTTCTGAATGCTCTTAAGGCTTGTGCCAAGAAGTGTAACTTTGAACTTCAGGACAAAGTCCTAAGAAATAAGTGCATAGACTCAGCAGTGAATTCTACTCACAACAGATCAGTTGTATAGAGAGGTTTGTTCAGAAGTTTCATTTTCTGATGTTAACTCTCTTCTCTCAAAAGTACAATACAGTGCAAATGCGAATGGTCACAGGGCTTGGCACTTTATTGTTTCAGAATGTTTATTTTTCACTTCTCACTGCTTTGGAAGTCAATGTAAATCTCATTTAAGATGTTATTGGGCATTATGTTAGTGAGAACAGGGGAATAATAATAAGAAAACTGAAAGCTTTGAGAACAAAGAAGCTCTGGATAGCCTGATGGGCAGACAATGAACTCCAGATTAGTCCTATCTTCAGTGCATGGGTGTTTTCACTGCACAGACCACATTGAAACTTGTCTCCTGAGCCAGAGCAAGCTTCTGAAAGACTCAGAAGTGCCTTCTTGTCATGCAGTGAATGGTAAAGTTCTGACTTACCATGCTATTTCCTCAAGGGTGGTGATAACTAGGAGAAAATTCTTATCAGAATAGATATGATCTCATGTTTTAAAGTAGGTCAACAAAAGAATCCTGTTCTTTATACTAAAGAAAGGTTGCTGATTCAGACCCATTGCCTAGCCTGGCATGTACTAATAGGAGCTGAGGAGGTATGTAAGTATTCTGACACGAAGAGACATTCAGGGAAGAGTTCATTCTAGTAATTCTATGCATTCACATTGCACAGCCCCAGAACAATCTGACTGTTTCTGTGCAAGGAATGAGTATTTTGGAGGGGAATTACAGAGCCATCATATGTCATGGTGTACCTGGAGAGAACATTGCTGAAATGTAAAGTTGAGAATTGGAAGGTAATTACTGTTAAGAGAGACTCTGGTTGCCAATAGGTGCCCTTCATTGAACGCTGTGCTGAGCACAGATGCTGAATGTGTTCAGCTAAAAAAATAAAAAAGGGATGTAAAAACAATTCGAATTACTTGGGACTTCCAATTTCAGCAAGTTTCAAGGTGACTTTCATTCCTAAATCTCTTACCTACACTGAGAGATAGCTGCACTTTGGGATTTCTTAAATGCAACATTGTGCATGTAAAATAGAGCCATTACCTGGGGAAAAAAAGTGGGCTTTGTGCAGTGTTAAAAAATCATTCAAAACTCTTGACAAAAGAATAATAAAAACCATTGAGGGAACATTGGGGTGGTGATACCTCTGGAAGCTGCTGCTTCACAGGTTGCTCAATACACACATTAAAATTAAGCCCTAGATAGCATGATGAGTATATTACCTAAGGTGGTTCTGAATAAGCAATTTTCATATTGATGGCTTTCTTGCTGTATTAGTGAAAAGATGATTCACCACTCTAATGGGGACATCACTTAAATTACACCAGAATTGCTAACATAGAAGCAGGTTGTTAATAAAGTAAAACTAGTGTGTGCTAATGACACTCCTGTTGGATAAATAATGAATTTTTCATTCACAACTGTTGTTCACAAGAAGGGAGCCAACCTATTATTGTTGTAATAAGGTTATTTAGATACTAGAATCTGTCTGGTATATCAGGAAAAGCCTGAGAGCTTCACTAGGAACAGTGATGTCCAAATGACAGACGGAAGACTGGGTAGTCCGTTGTGACTTGAGAACATGTTGTAGTCTGGAATTTCAGCTTCTTAATTGATAATGAAGTCCTGTAGTAAGACTTGAGTGGTTCTTCTCTTTAGCCGTTACTTCAAAAACCCCTTGCAGATAAATGTACTATTTGCTTGTATCTTTCCTTAAAAACGTGCTTTGTCAATAGTGAAAGAAATGAGAATGTGTTGTTCTAATTGGAAATTTTTATGTAGTTTACACTAACACATCCTGCTGCAAGCAAACAGACACAAAGGAGGTCAGACATTCCCGAGAAAAGAGTAAGTTTGCCCATAAGAAGTCTGAAAAATAAAGTACTACACTCTCACAGAGGAATGGCATCTTTTGTAGACACTGTAGTAAGAACACAAATAATATAAACACAAAGCATTAGATAAGCTGGCTGGTCTTTTGAAGAAATACTTTCTCAATTATTGTAGTACTTGATATTTTGTGAATGTTTCCTGAAATGGTTATGTTTTTTGATTTTGGAGAGACCATAAATTTGAAACATCAAAAGTGACTTCTATAGAGAACCTCCTTTCAGGGAGGGCATAATACCTGTCTTCTGCAAAGCAAGTTGTCTTTTATGTTTTCTACTGAAGCTCACTGTGGAATTTTGTAAGCCCAGATTCACTAGTCCTGTGTAGTAATATTGCCACAGGAGCACAGATTTGCAGTCAGTAAAGTTCACGTGAGCTTTTCAGTAAACATCATAGGTTCATGTTTTCTTAGAATGTTAGTGAGTGACATTTCAAATGGGAAGAATAGGCAGTTAAACTGCATGAAGTGTCTTCAGTTGTAAAGTAGCATTTTGTCAGGTTTTAAGGACCATAGGAAGGTGCTCTGTGCTGTGGATTTTGTTGTGTCCTAACCCTTACACTGCCCCTGTCCCTGTAGTGTTTGCATCCTACCAGCAGTGCATAAGGTGACATGTGCTTGTTCTCCCATGCACAAAATTTATCCAGGGGAGAGCTTTATTTGGAAAGGTCCTGTGTGCATCTATTGGAGAACATGAAGTCAAACCCTCCCATCTTTACCTGAAGTGGTGTACGTATGTCCTTAGGGAGTTCTGTCCCAGCTGTGAGCTGGATTCCCCACAGCTGGCTGGCACATGCAACTTCACCAGCTACATTTCACTTGAGCCAAATAACCCATTAGTCTGAAGTGCCTCTTTTAGAAGAGCATGAAGTATTTAAAAGTAGATGTCCGTCATTTCCAGAGGAGATGGATTCTAATGGAACGCTCCAGAGTGTAAATGAATGCATTCCAGTGAAAAAAACTCAACTCTTAATATTTCATTATTAGCATAAATAAATATTGGGGAAATCAGGCTGCATGTAAGAGAGAAACTGAGTAATGCTACTGCAGGGCAGAGTTGATCCTGTAAATAAGAGAAGTGTGAAAACTTTAGTTTGGTTCGGGCGTGTAGCTGTTTTACACTTACAACTCAGATATGTGTCATAGGAGCTCACTGACCTGCTTGTTAAAAATGTTAATGTTTTTAACTGATGATCAAGTGTTAAATTAATGCTTGCTACTGATTAAATCAAATATTTATGGTACAATATCACACAGATCACTTACTGCATTTACTATCTCCTTTCCTCATTGCAGCTCATTTATACATTACAGAGTGCTGATTTTGTGATTTTTAGGACATCTGATGCACTCTTGGTAATAGAAGTTAGTATTAATTTTCAAGTATAAATGTATTTTTGCCTTTTAAGCTGAATCTTGTTCACATCTTTTTATGTGTTATTCCAGTTTTCTGTAGTGTAGCTGTACTCATAATTGCTTTCTAAGAGGAAAAACATGATTTTTTGCCTCACTAAGCTCTCTGTTCCTCACCACTAGAAACTGAACATGCTTCAAAAAATATTTATCTGTTAGGTCTCCTCACATTATTATTACAAAGTTGGCTTTTTTGATTGCTTACTGCATTCTGTCCCTCTGCCTCTACTGCAGCTTAGAGTTTCCTTGGAGTCTGTGTGCTTGCTGAGCCGGGATATTTCAGAGATCTGTCTGCCTTTAATGATGATTCAATTTCATTTTGCTGTTCACACATGCAATACAGTGAAGCTATTTTGGGTTTAAAAATCTTCAGAAGAAACATGATCCTATAAAACTGTTATGTGTCTGGGTCACTTGGTTTGAGATTGTGGGACTCTCCCAAAAGTGAGCAGGACTGCAGAGCTCGATGCTCTCAGAACCACTGTCATTTCCATGTGATTTCCATGTCATTTGGAATTTCCTCAGTCACCAGCTTCACTGAAGTCACAGTGGCAAAGAAAAGGGAACTTAAGGTTGTTGGGATTTGATCTTGTTAGTATTCTAAGATGGGCATGTGAATGGACTGTCAGTCTGATTTCTCTTGAAGCAATGTGACTGAGGAATTCTCCAAGGTAGGCAGGAGAAAAGGGCAACTGCACCCCTTTTTCTGTTTTTCATCGTAGTGTGGGTAGATGTCCAGCAGAGGATGAAAACTCTTCTGTGCTTGCTCCTTTATTTCCTTTAAAATTCAGTGAGATTTAGATATTGTTTCCTTTAGAAATCAGTGATTATTGGGTACTTAATTATTTTAGGCAACTCCAAAAATCCCACTGTCAGATTGAGGCGCCTATAGGTGCTTGTTTCATCAGTGTGTCTTGAACGTGTCAAGCAATTTGTGGGATAAATAAATCGAAACAACTAGGTATTATGCTTTATGCGTTTTTAAATATTGCAAATAATCTCTTGGTAGCTCAGCAATGAATGTGACTTCTATGTACTCCTTTAGATTGTTTTTAAGATCATGGATAATAATTTTTTTTCAATGTTACTATGTAACCTTAGAAGTTAATTACTTGAGATAGCTGGCTTATTTTTGCTTATCTTTATTCAGCTGGGATTACATACAATTCGAATGTAGCACCATGGCAGGAGTCCACTTCAGATACAGTCAATTATTTAAGTCTATCAGCAGCTATTTTATTATGGGCACAACAGAGACAGAAGGCTTGTGTTCTGTGATGAATGTAGATTAGAAAGAGGTCACCCTGACATACATAATTAGTTTCAGAATTTTAAATTAATAGGTAGTGTGCCCCCAAGGCATCCATACATTCAGGCTGAGGCTGCAGGATATCTGGTCCAGCTCCTGGCTGCTTTTGTCAGCAATGACATGGCTTAATGCACTGCTTGTATAATAGCATAAGATATTATGGCAGGGCTAAATCATTGTAAAAACAACATTTGCATAATGCTTTGGTCATACTACATATATTTCCCTTTGGAAACATTTGCACTGTTAAATTATTATGCAGATTTCTAGAGGATGGTTGGCTCAGCCTGGTGTGTCTTGAGGTGCTTTAGGAGAGCTAAGCAGATGCTTAAGCAAGTTTCTGCCAACAGTTCATTGAGAGGATCTGGGGCTGTATGGAACTGGGGGCCTGGCCTGTCGTGTGAGCACCACTGGATTCAAGTGACTGAGCTGAAGGAGAATGAAAGGCAGGAGATGAATTATGACATAGAATTCAAGTTTCTACCCCAAACTTTAACACCAAACCTGAGAATTCCATTTCAGTGGAACTCCACTGGTAATTCCATCTCTCACAATGGATACATCATTGAAAGTTTCTGTCTGCCACTGCTAAGAGGTGTTTATAGGCAGGATGCACATCCTTTCCCTTTATGGTTTACAGGCTTAAGTACCACACCTACATTTCTCGACCTCTTTGAGGTGCTTTGAGTTTCAGTTTGGGCTATAAGTTAATCTTAGATATTTCAGGGCAAAAAAATTCTGAGCAGCACATGAAATCTGCTAGCATGTGACAGTTCTAAATTAAAGTGACACAGATTATTTTTCAGTTTATTCAGGAACCAAACTGGGGAAAAAAAATACTAATTCAGTATTTTTCAAAAATGGAGGCAGTGTATGCATGGACTTCAAGAGATTGAAACTATTGATTATAGTGATCCTAGAGAAAGGAAAGTAGGAAAGGGTTTTCAGTTGTGTGGGTTTTCTGTGTTTTTGTTGATGTTTGTAATCAAATACTTAATAATCCTAATGAAAAATGTCTCAGATGCCTTTCTGCACCACAGTAAGCTTTAGCTGTGATGCAAAATATAGGTAACTTACTAATTGTATGGTTTTAGATATTTTCAAGTGTTAGGTCATATTTAAATGTTTGAGTGATATCATTCTGAAATAGAAAAAGTTCAGAAAACGGAAGAATACAATTGTACAGTGTTAATTTGCTGTCTCTTTGTGAAATTATTTGTCAGCTAGAGTCTCTTGTGAAGCCATTGGTAGGTAGAATTGAATTAATGGAAGGTGACAGACATCCAGACATCCACAACCACTCAATTTTTATTTCTTTTTTATTAGACATAATGCTGTTGAAATACAGTTACAAAACAATGGTTTCCTGCTGACACTGGAATGCTGTAATAAAAACAATTATTTAATTTACAGTTAACTTTTTTATGGCAGAGAAATACTGGGGGAAACCCCAATGTTTATTTTGAAGGTAGAGGACACGGATCCTGTGACAGCCCTCTATGATGTATTTACTTCCCTTATTATGGTAAATGATTGATGGATTGCAAATTGATCATTTTGTCTTATGGGAACTGTTGTAGTTGAGTGATTTTCATACAGGAGTGGTTTCGTTGAATTTCTGTCTATCCTTCCCTGTGGTCAGTTCAGATTACCTTTCTTGT
The DNA here is from genome assembly GCA_032173965.1 of Sitta carolinensis. Classification (NCBI taxonomy): domain Eukaryota; kingdom Metazoa; phylum Chordata; class Aves; order Passeriformes; family Sittidae; genus Sitta; species Sitta carolinensis. The sequence goes on along the minus strand of CM063294.1, from coordinate 6,011,632 downwards.
TCACAGATTCGATGAAAAAGTACTTAATTTCCTGTCTGTGACTATTATTTCTCTGATTGTTTCCCAGAGCTGTTTTCACATTCTCTGCCCCTTCTCTATTCTGTCCCATAGTTTGGCAGTGAGGAGAATGCAAATGTTCCTCTTTAGCTCCTCTTTTGTTAAGACCCCTTCCTTTGAAATTCTCCTTTTGAATAAATCTACCTATTGACAGTGGTATTCCACAGCTCCCACAGAAAAATTAATTTCATCCCTAGTGGATATTCAATTCCATGGATGAGAGCATGTGAGAGGACCACAGAAAAGAATGGACAAACAAAGGAAAATATTTATTTATACTCCATATGAGGAAAACACAGGGAACCGTAATTGACACAGGCAGGAGCACCTGAGAAACATTTATATAAAAGTGACTGGACCTGCAGAAACATTTATATTAGTTTCAATTTGTGTGGTTTGAAAAGATAAATAATAGCAGAGCTCTGAAGACATTGGCCTGAATTCAGAGAAATATTTCTCTTATCTTCTCCTGAAGATAAGTTTTGAAAAGTTCTCTCATATGCTGCATAAACAGTATTATTTTTTTCTTCCCCACTATGAAGTAAGAATATGCAGAGGCAACTAAGGCACTTCTGCCAAAGTGGGTTAGAATGAGGAGCTGAAATATAAAATTCAATTCAGACTTCGACAAATTGAAACTGCCATATTTTTTCTTTTATGTGTTTAAAAAAAAAAGTGTGTCAGGAAAGTTAGTTATAAAATTATAAAAAAACCCTGTGAAATGTAATAGCCCTTATCAGTACATCACTGATGTTGTAGTAGTAGGAAAAAAGGCTGCATTTCTCAGCATCACTGCTGTAGGTATGTGTTTTTAATTTCAGTCACAATTTCCCACTGTTCCAAACATGCCATATAATCTGCAGGGATCTAGGGAATTAATTAGGTACATTTCATTTCTCCTCTAACTAATCCCCTGAATTCTCTCCGTTTAGGGAGCTGAACACACCAATGGCTGATAAGCCACAGGGGCCTTATTTACTTTACAGAAGGTTCTGCAAATCCCTGCGAGACATTGGCCTGTGCTTAAATTCTCTCCATTTAGTCCTTGGGACAGTGGCATTTGAATGTGACCCTTCAAATCAAAAGCATTATTGCACTTGGAAAAAGCAAATGAGGGTAGATTAATGAGAGTAAAAACCATAACAGTTTAACAATAAACCTCTTCTATAGCCTCAGAAAGGATAGAAAACAAAATCTGTGATAAGCAGAATCAACTGTGACCACTCCTAAAGTTTCCAGTGAAATATGCTCATGTTTTCTGAACGTGGTTCCAGTTGATTAGACTGACTTTGCTTCAGTCTGGTTTTAAACTTCTCCTTAGTTTCAGATTATATTTTATTGTCAGAGAATTGAAAATAAATGATTGATCTGAATGTGTTACTGCTGACAGGGCAAACACAGCTCTTCCTGCTCAGCGAAGGAGCAGCAGCTTCACATTCACCTCTGCCTGGGCAGCTCATGAGGCCAGGGAAGGAAGAGGGAGGGATTTGGGAATGGCACTAAAGGGATGCAGGGGCTCACAGGCATTTTGTCAGACTCACCTGGGGCAGTTGTTTCATGGCTGAAAACTGGAACTATTTAATTTGGGGGATGGCGAGCTGGCTGAATAATCCCAATGATTTTGTTGAGTGTTGATTTGCTGCGTTGTATTTTAATCATTTCAGGACTGGGTTTATTGAGGAACTATGTGTATAGAACCTTCTGAGGTTTGCTGGGTTTTTTAATGTCTGTTTTTGTAAAAGAAAGAAAATAGAGTATTTTAATTTGTTGCCTGTTATTTATGGTAAGAATAAGCATGCAGTGTATCCTAGCTTTTTTGGAGTGTTCCACAGTGATAGGGTGACCACAGAGTACTATTGAATAAGGCCAGTCCTCGCCAGTACAGTTCCTCATCTCTCATCACTGGTCCTGTATCCAGATCAGGTCAGCAGAGTTGTCTGTTGGGTCATTTTATTTCTTTCTTTCTCCTTACCTCTGTTATATCATTTATTAGGACAGAATCCCAGCTTTCTTTACTCTGGGAAATACACATTGCCTGAAGATGCCCATATGGCTGTATGAGGAGAGTGAGAATAAAATCTCCAAAATACTTCTCTTGGAGGACTCCTTGCAACAGGGAAAATTACATTTGTAGTAATTCCTCTAGGTCATTTTTCCCAGGACTATACCCCTATAATTGTGAAACAATAGGAGAGTCCTTAACAGCTCTGAAGCACTAATATATTCACTTTAATAGAGTGAAACACAACAATATTTTAACAGTGAATTCTTCACATTAAGTTGTTATAGGAGACACAACTTAAAAAGAAAGATTTGTAAGCAGTTGTCTCTCTTCATAATTTCTGACACTACCTATCCAGAGTAGTTTGCCTGATGAATGTGCAATACTTGCAGTGTTTGTGATTGTTCTGAAGGTTGTATGAGGCTCCTTTTTCAGAGTTTGCCTCTCATTCTTAAGTCAACTGGCTGGTTCTCCACAAATGGACCAGAGAGCCTGCATAGCATCTCTTGTCTGTATTGATCTTTCCATAGAGCTCAGAGGAGCATCTTCATCCTGTGGCTCATTAATGTGGCCAATACTGAGAGGCTTATCTGGAGAGAGTAATGATGTCACCTGATGTGCTGTAAAACCACCCGTTCGATATCCCACATTTCAAATAATAGCTTCTCATTGCCTTGTCTTACCTCCAGTAAGATTGGAGCTAATTAAGCTTTGCTAATTTCCTTTGTTTTATTAGTTAAATAGAATAGTTCATGTGTACAATCTGCTTTGTTAGTGCTATGCCTATGCTATGCTATTAGGCAACTGTAAAAGTGCTAAGATTTAGAGAGATCAGCTAACATTCAGTAGGCTAAGATCCAAATAAATCTGCTGTTTTATGGTGCTTTCAGTGATATTCTGTAAAGTTCACTTTAACTCAAGTAGGCAGCCAGACACATTTGAAAAAGTCAACTGCTGTGCTGGAAAAACTGGAGGATTTCCAGGTCTGCCCCAAACTACACAGCACACAATGGCTGGGATCCTTCTGAGCATCATGGAACAGTGCTTGTTCTGTAATCCAGGCCTGGCAACGACCTTTAGAAGTCCCTGCTCATGGCCCCAGTTAGTGCTGAAGATAGAAGCCAGGAGCACACACCTTATGCAAGCAGCCAAATAAAAAAAGGCACCAGTGGGAGGCTGTGTTGGAGGCATGTGCACAGACACGTAAAGGGATAGCCCCTTGCCTTTGGTAATGGAATTTTGTCACCAAGCTACCTAAATCTGCAGTGGGAATTCCAGTCCTAATTTCTCCTCTTCTGCTAAGATATTACATTGCACAGTAACATATGCAGCTCTGAATAAGGGATTCCCCCCCCCCTTGTAACCAAGAACCATTGTTAGCATGTCACAAGGTGTCTGACACAAGAACAATGGAAAGAAAAGAAACTGCCAGCAGTGTTGTGACCATATTGATTACATGGTGCTTATCTTCCTTTGATGTTCTCTCCTGTCTAAAATAATGCTGTTCTTTTTCCTATGAGTTGAGCAAAAGCAGATTAGCAGTTATATACTGGAAACCTAATATGCAAAACTTTCTTCTTTTTAGCTGTAATCATTTAGTGCTCTGAGGTAAAACACATGCTTCTTGAATGATATACTCATTTAATGCCATAATAAAAAAACACTTTCAGAGAAATTATTTATTTAATTTCACTGGCTTCGGATGAAGTCTTTTTTTTCAGATGAAAGTGTAGATGCCTGGGAGAATATCTTCACATCATTGATGTTTGTTTACTTAACTGTCAAAGCAACCTTTTTTCTACAAGGACTGATATTAATGCTGTTATTTATATTGCTCCTCAAAATTTTTCAGTTGTAGTAGTAGTAATGTGAACATGTTACTTAAAAATGTTTCTCAAGCAGGAAATCTACTTGCAGCAAAGATTCAACCAACACTTCTTCCCCCCTGAACTTCATAATGGAAAACAATTTACAATCCAGAATCCCTAATCCTTGAGTATCCCTTTGCCCCCATCAGTGTCAGTAATTTATAGTTTCAGGATTTTAGTCTTTCAGGTTTCCTTATCCAGTGTTGTACTCTGCATAGTACCAGAAGCAAGTCATGTCTCTGTCAGTAACCCTCTTTGCCCAAATACACCTCTGTAATGCTTCCATGGTTCTGTAGTGCTGAACCTCAATATCTTTATTCAGATTTCAAATATTTTTATTTTCTCACCTTGACTTTCCAATAATGCACACTTATATTCTTCCTATTTTAAGATCCCAGATATGAACAACACAATCATGAAGCATAATTTCAAGATGGATCATTAAATTCTCTAGACATATCTGAAATTTTCTAGCTGAAACATGAGAAACTTAAAATATTTAGTAAATTTAATTCTTCCATCTTGTAGTAGAGGTAGCAATCTCATCATGAAGCATTTCCTGAAGATTAATAAACAAATGAAGTTAATGATGCTGGGCTGTATTTTGGGACATCAGCTCCTCCCAAGAGGTCATTAATTCCCAGGAAGCCTCCTGCCTGTGCTGTCATTGCTTAATTAGACCATTAGGATATTGCATGGTGATTGCAGTACTACAAAGGGAGATGATCAAATGCTTACAAGGATCAGCAGTATCAGAATAAGATGATTGCAATATTTGTAATGGTTTTAACCAGAGCAGCCCTGAAATCCTGTTATGCTCCTATGGGAACCTGCATTCCCTGAGTGAAGCATGAATCAAAGAGTCTGACCAAAGCAAGGAATAGAAAAGACAGTGGATTTCTGCAGGAATCAATCTGAATTAAAATGTATATTTGATTCCAACCCTAACATAATGTAATGATCTTTTGAGATGGTACTATAATTCCATCCAGTGACATTTTATCATGTTTATGTCCTGTATAATCAGAAGTGATTGCAGATGTATCTTAAAATTCAAGTTTCACAGGTGAGGCTACAGAATTTCTTTCAAGAGTGTCACCTGCATAAGACAAGCAGAAAACTGGGACCTAAAACCAGCAATTCTTTATTTTTTTTAATAGAAACATAAGAAAGGAAATGCTTCCTTTTCACTGATGCACAAAACTTTTTGTGTGCAAGCCATACAAATTTTATTACCTCTAATTTTCTTACAATTGCATAAAATAGGAGTAGTTCAGTGTTTCATTTTATTGTAACCTTCCTAGACACGTTTTTCTATCCCTAAGTATTTTAGTTTTTAGGGTCTGGCTTCTCTACTGTAGTGATGAAACTGCTGACAACAAACCCTGGGTTACTTCAGGGCTAAACCAGCGTGTGTGGGATGGAACTGGGAGTGAAGTGTGGCCAGAACAGAAGCTGATGTGCTCATCAACAGGTTGTTTAAATAAGGATAAATAAAGTGAATAAATCTTCATCTCAGTTTGAGTCAGGAGGAATCATAAGCAGTGTAGGTAGAGGCAGTTGCTGGTGAGGGGATAATGCATCTACATGTAAACTGTTATTCAAATTTCACAAAGCCAGGGTGTTTGTAAATCAAAAAGCCAGAAAAACAGGCTGGGAAGACTGTGATCACATTTTTGCTTCAAAAGACAAGAACTTCTTTGGTTGCATCTTAATTCTTTTCATTGAACATTTGTACTCATAGCCTTTTATCATTGAAAGCCTCTCTATGATCAGTCTCTGAATCAGAAAAAAATATCTTATTTTTCTAGTTCAACTTGTAGCTTATTCTAGATTCACTATACTTGTTCAAATCTGTAGAACTTTCTTTAAGTATGCCCCCACAGTATTTTGAATTTTATCTTAATGTACCAAGAGATGGTGCTTACTGCCTTCATAGCAGAATTCTGAGAATAAGTTAAACTCTTTGGAAAGAGATAATATGTTGCCAAATTAAGCTGAAGTTTAGCCCCCAAAAGATTCTTCCTTACAAAGAATCTTACTCCCTTCTTTGCTACCAAGATTTTTTTTTCCCCTTAGCCCTGAATGTTATTTTTCCTTTATTACCTTCAAAAATAAGGTACTGTATTAAGGCAGACATCATGTCAGATCGAAGTTTATCCAGTTTCTTTTTAATCTTAAATGTTTTGGGCTTTTTTTAATTTGAAAGTGAATTCTGCCACCTAATTTGATGTGTTCAAACATAAATCTGTTTAAAAAATTGCCATCTGTGTTTTCCTCTCTTCTGGTAAAATATCTTGTCCAGCTCTACTTCCTATTATGATCAGCTTAACAGTATTTAATCTCTATTCTTTAGTTTGACCATCTGCTAAGTTTGGACAGTATTTCATATGTATCTCACAAAGGTATTGTGAAGCCTGTTTCATCCAGATTTTACAGCCCATCCTTGGGGCAAAATAACCAGAATCAACTGAGTACATGGAATAAATATTAGAAATGTTTTTGCTCTTTGATGTTGTAAGATGTTATTTACATACAGCTCGGTATAGCACAGGATATCAGAGCATTCTGTTCTGCATATCCAGTTTGAAAAAAGGACTCCATGCAGAGTTTAAATAGCAGGTTTTGTAAACTTATTTCCACAGACTGGCAGTGGTTGTTTATCTGGGTGGGTTTTTTCCATGGAATGTTTCTTTCATCAATTGGACATCTTGTTTTCCTATTTCTTTAACTTGGTAACCTATTTAACTGTGGAATTTAAGGGAGCTCATATTCTTCAGGGTCTGGAGAAGCTGTCCAAGTACGTAGCCATCCTCATTGTGATGTTTTTTCTTCAATATTCCATTGACATTTTCCTTCCTCATTGCAACTTTTGCTGTGCACCTGCAGGTGCTTCTTTTCTGTGAGCTAAATGAACGTGGCTCCCTCACATAAGCATCTTATTAATCCTCTCCTTGGACTCAGTTTCTCATTTGGGTCTGGGGGCACAAAATGGGACAAAGTTCTCCAGGTGTGTTCTTCTGAGAGCTCAGAAAAGGCGAACAGACACTTCTTTCAACCCTCTTAACTTCATTATTGAAGAGGAGTATGTTTTTGGAGCATTTTTTATTTTTTGTAATATATTACTTAATGTTTTTTATCATAGATTCTAATAAATATAATGCAAACATACAGAGACACAAGATATTATATTTGAGTAATACACTGACTTTCTGGGAAAAATACAATGCAATTAGGCAAATGCATTGAAGGATAGCAGGGTTTTTCTCTCCTTATCAACACAGAAATTTCATCGTCTGTCATCTAGAATTGGCCTTCTCCAAACTGAAAAATAGAGAAGGAGGATAGTAAGAGAAATAAGAAACTTTTAAATTTATTTCAAGTCATACATTTCTCGTTTTGATGGAAGACATTTTTCTCAAATGAATGGGTTTTTATTGATTTCCCTGTAAATAGTGTATTTGAATTACCCTTTCTGCAACAACGTATTGGAAAAATCTTACAATTTATTCAATATCTGAGTAGATCTGCACACAGTCTTCTTCTTTGACTAACAGCATTGAGTGTAGCCCATCCACACTATATTTCAGGCATTGATTTTTTTTTTTTTTTTTTTTTTTGAAACTAAAACAATATTCTGAATTTGATTTGCATTTAGGAGGTAGCTCATATCTTCACAGTGATGCTTGCAATTGCTGTACTTAAGTTAATTTTCACTTTATGGTTTTTGGGTTTTTTTTTGTAAAACTGTTGAATGTAGAATGAATTGATGGAGTTCTTTCACATCATGTATCATTAAGTCTAAAGTATGCAAAATTTTAGAAAGGAGAGATGTGGTGTAGCATTTTATGGTTACATCTGTTAGATTAAAGCTTACCAACTACTGAAAGTAATAATTACATTGAAATTCCCCAGGTTCTTGGATCTTTCTGTAATTGTGCTCTATGTATTTGGCTTATGTCTTCACTCTAAATATTAAAATAATAGACCAATCACAGTAGTACATGGATCCTTGTGTAGCTTCCACCCAGTGACTGTGCCGGTGTATAAATAGTTACTTGGAGTATTTTTTTCTTAGAATGACTAGTGCAGTAATTTTCAAATTAGGTTCTGACTTGGTGTTGGCCTTCAGGTTAAATTATTTTTTCTCATGGCAATATTAATCTCTTTTCTCCAGTGGCTCATTTTTCACATTTTCAATATTGACAGAAGACTGCAGTATGTTAAAAATCAAGACACTTCAAATTATGCCTATGAGATTGTATAATACTTGATAGCATAACACAAATTTCATTTACACTTATTCCGCAGAGAGTAGGGTTAAATGGTTAATTTGGGGGAGGCAACATCTCAGCTGGGGTTGCACTTCTTTAGAACTATTCCTTTTCATGCCAGCTGAAAAACTTGATCTGCAAATGTGGCTTGCTTTTCTGATTTCCCAGTGACTTGTTTTATGATCTTTATCACAGTACTTCTGCCTCATTTCTCCATTAGTTTATTCCAGAGTTTTGTTTTTTTGACGTGTATCTGTGTAAAGAAGGAAATTGTTGAGATGCTTCAGTAGGATCTGGAGGAAAGAAGGAAATAAGAGGCAGTTATTAGTACTTCTATGAACTGAAGCTTAATTTATAAGCACACATAAACTAACTTAAAAGTTTTATGTAATAAAGGACATGCATGCATTAAAAAGATACCTTAGAGCCAAGCTGTTGTCTTCATTTCTTACCCTTACAGGTTTAAATATCTTAGACAGTCAAATACAGTCATGAACTGAAGAAAAATATTAAATTCAAAGCAATTTAGTTAAGTGAATATGAGGTGGTCTTGTAATGGAGGATCAAGTGGGCAGAGCTTTCCTTGCATGATAGTCCCAGCAATTTAATTAGACTTCTGAGGAAACAAGATATTGCTCAAAATCAAGTCAGGTTGATGGTGTGGTAGCCCTAGGTCCTGGGCACCTATTACTGTATTTTAATAGTGCTAATTTAAATTTCTGTAGAACATATCTCCAGACACCTTTTTAGACATTTGTGAACTTCGCTACATTTGTATTTAAAAAAAAAAAAAATAAATCATCACAATCTGAAATCAAATATCTGGCTTGAAATCCTTGGTTTCTCTTCTCAGGGCACTTGATGAAGTCAGATGACTGTGTCTCACCAAGAAAGTGAATTTATACCCACACTCTACTGTTCTCCAGCTGGTTAGAATAGACTTCCATAATTTCTAGGTAGCTGAATGTACAGAACAGACTACTTAATTTTTTCAATGCTTAGTTACCTGAAAGAGAAGCTGGAAGAAATGCTGTCATTAGTTTCTTAACAACAGGTTAGAGGGTTGATGATTGCTCTAATCATATTCAAATTAAATAAATTTTTAAAAATCCCACAAAAGCCAACAAACAAACAAAAAAAACAACCCACAAACCAACAAATCCCAGGTATTATAGAACTTTGCAGTCAGAATTGACTCCAAGAATAGGGAAAAAAATGTGGAAAAAAATGTATTGTGTGGATTTGGTTCATCCATTTCCAGCTGCATGTTCCCTGTAGGCATTCCCCAGGAATGTGTGTGTATCTCAAATGGCACGTTAAAACTGACCTCATAAAAAAATTGAAGAGATTGATATTGAGTAGTCAGAATCATAACTAGGTCTTCAATTCTGCATTCCTTTTAATATTTATTGTTACTGCATAAATCTTGTTCCATTTCTTTTTATTAGTGTAATGGGTTCCACATTTCCATTTCCATTAAAACCACATTCAGAGCTATTAGTGCATTGTTATTATCCAGGACTGTAACCATTAATGGAGCCAACATGTGAAGAAGAGGATGTAGATCAGTTCTACATGTGAGGCACTGGCCTTGTGGACTGATTTTCTTATTCCCTAAAGTCTTCACAGAGAAGTGATTTTTGATCAGGAGGTGAAGGGTTAAGAAAGAGAAAATAAATATTTAGCAGAAAGCTTCAGCAAAGGCACAAATCCACATGTCCTTGTATCTAAGTGGAATTGAATCAGATTAGTTTGATGCATTCTGATTTTTAATTTATTTTTTTTAAGGAATGTAATTCACTCTTAGTCGCTTTCAAAATCGTCTATGATTTCCTTTTGTTTTGCACAAGGCTGGGTTCCAGTTCTGGCCACACACCTAGCTCAGCGTTTTACATTTTATGACTATTTTGTCTGTATCTCCCACTTTGTTTTGTTGAGTTGCACTGGCAGATTTCAGACTTCAGGCAAGTCATCATCCAAAATATGCAAATTGTTTTGATGGAATAAATAAGTACCTGTTACAGCATACACAACATATGGAGAAAACAATAAAAATCCCTCCTGCTCTCATAGCTGTTCTCTTAGAGTTGAGAATAACTACAATGAATCTACTGGAATTCCATCAGTGCAAGGAGGAGGGAAGCAGCTCATATGAGCTCAGTGCCTGTTAGTGCTATAATCAAATGCTGGATACATTCTGGCTTTTAGAGGGATGCAAGTCAGGGCAGCTTCAATCAGCTGACTACCTACAGCAAAAATCTACAAATAAAACAACATTTTTCCTCATTTTTACTTGGAGTTCCTGTCCTTTGCTAGAAGAGTAAATTTCTCTCTATTAAGACCCTGTATCTAAGTTTTTCTCTGTGTCATGCTTGTGATTTTCTATTATCATTCAGCATTATTTTCATTAATTATTTTGCTATTATCATATTTTGGTTTTGTATTGAAACATCAGTTCCCTTCATTTTAGGAAAAGGAATTGTTTTTTCCCACTGAGTTTGTTACAAGTCCTAAGGCTTTGGATTTTATAAGGTAACAAAGTACCTGCTCCAAAACATCAACTGTTTTAATTAAAATCTGCCAGGGGGAGGTGAAGGATTACTGTCAAGGTTCAATTGATTCCATCTTGGTTGGTCCATAGCCATGAATACCTGTAATCTCTCATAAACAAATTCATGTGCATGCAGCCAACTTGTCAGTCATGTAGGGAATGCCCTGAGTATTATAAAGAAAACATGTTATTTAGTATTTTGTGTCATTTCACGTTTTATGTAATATCCATTCATAAGATGTAATTTTTGGTAACAAAAGAAAGCCTTCCTGGTTTAATAAATAACTATATTCTACATGTGGAATATAGTTCTTTATTAACCTGGTGCTTTTCTCCTGGTGCATACTTGTGTGTATAGATGAAGTTGGGGCAGGTGTTCTGTCAGCAAGAGTTCCTTCTGAGCAAGAGCTGCCTAGGCAATACAGGCTCAGTGCAAGGCTTGGAAGGTGGAAAAGCTCAGAAAGTAATAAAGGCAACTACTAATTATTTTTCTTTCTGGAGTATAGATAGGAGACACAATGAGTTGACAGAAGCATACTGCAAAATCAATGAAAGCAAATGTAATGATTGAAATTTCCACACTGCTTGTCTTTGCAGCCTAAGGATATTCAGAAATTAGAATCAGCCCTGATTTTCAGTAGATTTCCCCCCCAATTTCTACTACAAATGTGACATTATTTCAATAGTGTATCATATACTATGGTAACCTGGGTGAAAAATCAGTTTGAAATCATTGCTTAGATTTCAGATGTGAGCTCAAATGTCTTTCTGATATCCTGAGCCTGGGTTCATTCCCTAGATCTGCCACTTTGCTATCCAGGGCAGCCTAAATCTCTGCTTACCTTGCTGTCATGCCCTGTCCTGTGGTGGGATCCTAAGAGAGAAATCATTCTGTAAGCCACAAGCCTTGCAGGGAGATGGAAAACAAACGGGGCTATAAAGAAGATTAAACATTTTCACTGAGAGGCTGGTGTCTAGAAAACGGGTCTGAACTTATTGGGTCACTTAATTTAGGCCACTGGACTGTGGTAATTAGAGCTAGGAGGAAAGAGCCCTCCTGTTCCAGGAGCCTGAAGGGCTGGCCCTGGTTTGCCCCGGGTGAGCAGTGCCTGACCTGCAGGGACTGCCTGCTCCCAGCACTGCAGAGCACCACAGGGCAGGGGCCTCCACTCTGCACATTGTCTTCCAGAAAAGAGTTTAGAAGATGTAAAGCAATGTCAGATGAAGTGCCAGTCGTTAGCAAATGAGCCACCAGCTATTAACAAATGCTTTTGGTGAGTGATGGAGCCAAGCAGTGCCCAGGACTTTGGCTTCTGGTGGTGCTTAGGGCAGGGAATAAAGTGAAACGTGAGCTTCTGGTTCACCTTTCCTCTTTTTCTTTACTGTAGTAATTTTCACCTGGCCCAGGAATTTGCTTTGGATAGTGCTTATTTTAGTTTGCCAAAGCAAATCCTTGTCACCTTATCTGTGTAGCTTGTTCAAAAGGTTTTGTCCCAGCTGCCTCTGCCTGACACTTGGGCCTGGTACCTGCTTTGCCAGGTCATAATTATTGCATAACATGTGCAAGACTTGTCCTGGAAAGTGCCAGAGGTGTACAGGCTGCCTAAATAAGTCCATATTATTTACTGCTGCCCACACTTGCTCATGGCCATGAGCAGCCTTCTAGAGCCCAGCCTTATTTTAGAAAAGGAGCAGGCTCTCTGTGTTTCCAGAGCAGGACATCAGGACATGACTTGCACCCAGTTTCTGAGAAGCCAGCACTTAACACAGACCAACCTGTATTGTCAGACAGATAAAATGTCTTGCCTGAACATAATATTCCATAAACACATACCTTATCTGCAGGTGCAGAATATTTGCTAAACCACAACCAATGGAGGTATCTCCTAGCCTAATTAATGTGAGCTTTGGAAGCATTTAATTTTGATCTGCCTTGCAGGTCAAGAATCACACTGATAAATGTAATTTATGATGCTGTGAAGAAAGTCCCCTGTAGGTGGAAATTCAGGCTGCAGAAGGGAATATTATGCTCTCTGACAGATTTCAAAGGGGAGGGAGGAGAGGACACCTTTGTTTTAGTCTTTACTTTTGAGAATTTTCTGTAGTTTTAATAGCACAGCAAAAGTATATTTAGTTGCTTTTCCTAAAAGAAATGTTTCATTTAAATTATTTTAGACTAGTTAGAGCAGGTAATACAGGACTGGTGTATTGCCTGTACATGTAGCCTTTTAATAAAAGCCCCAGTGTGTCTAGGTAGACAATTTGGTGGCTATTCCAAAGGTGTGTCCTTTGTGTAAGGGTCAGGAAAAGGGCTGTGGAATTAAGCAGCCATATTCTTTCTGACCCAGAAGGAGATCTGCTGTTTTCTTTTCACTGTATTTATCATCTTCTTACGTTTCTAAATATTTTCAAGTCTATATGCCTTATAATCACTCAAAAAATACATTCTAAATTTCCATGAGAGTTTGACAGCACCTGCACATGTTTTTATGAATATGTATTTAAAAGCAGCATAACTGTTTCAATGACGTTTAAAATTCCTGGCTTTGTGTGCATGTGTGTTCATTGGTTTTCTGTTTCTTCTCACAGAGACAATTTCTCGGTAGATGTTCCTCAGCTCATACAGGAATATGCCCGTCAGAAACGTGTGCTCCATAGCACACACTCCTAATTGAATCAATCACTGAAATGGGCACCAAGAAGTAATGTTAACTGTAAAGCATGTGAGGCAATAAAAAACAGATAATGCCACTAACTTCATTCTCTTCCTGGGATGTCTTTCATCTAGAGGGAGAAATGTGAATCTTCTGTCCCATGCTGAGCTGAGCAGATGCTGTAGGGACAATTGTGGACTAAAGATACCCAATGCCCTTCCATTCTGCAGGGCTCAGAGGGCCAGGGCCAGGTGAAAGGCGTGGAATAGGGAGCCAAGGTGTTTGAATACCTGTTAATGGAGTATCTGTGCTGCACACTTTTGTCTCTTTTGACAGAATGAAAAGCGTTTCCTGTTAGAGATGCCAGGGGGTTTCTGCAGGAGGCAGGGCAGTCCCGTGCTCAGGCTGAGCTCAATCTGAGCCTGGTGGCTCAGAGCTCTTCCTGCAGCCTGGCCTTTCTCCCACCCTGCAGGAACCAAATGGCTCTAGGAGCATGAGCTTTGCTGTGGTGTGTTTTTCTTTATGGTGGGTTTTGCACTGTAACTTCTCAAAAGGATCATTCCTGGTTTCACCATGTTAGTTGGCTTGGTTGGTTTTCTCCTCCCGTTCCCAGTTGTCCATCTTACCCCATCCCCGCCCCTAAGCCCAGACTGTTCTTTTCCCTCCTCATGTTAAACTGTCAATCCCGTGTTGTATCTGCCCTTGGTTCTGGGCTGTTCCCTGCCATCCCCAATCCTCGGTTGGTTCATGTGTCCTGTTCTCCCGTGTAGTCCCTCACTGGTTACTGTACAGTGAGACCCTGCCTTGTGCCTCTCCCCTCCTTTTACCCTCCTGGCTGAAGAATTGAACCCCCCAAGTTAAGAGTGTGTGCACACTGCTGTTCTGGGCTCTGGTTCCTGAGCCTCCCATGGAATAAACGTCCTCGGGAACCCCCCAGAGACCCCTCCTGTGCTTCACCCTGGACTCAACACAACCCATCTGGAGAGCCCAGCCCCAGCCAGCTGCCCCTGGGTTGTGAGGCTCTCTGGGGCAGCCAGTGCCAGACTGTATCCCAGCCAGCTCCAGGGTAAAATCCAGCACCTTGTCACTCTGCAAAATGGGCCTAAGCAACGAGGGAGAAGGTGCTGCAAGAATTCCATTCCAAGAGTTCCGTTCCGAGTTGACTCTGACAATCAGCATTGACAGGACAAGCTGCCACTTTAAAAAAATAAATAGTAAACTTGCAAACATGGGCAGAACATATGTGGCATGAATGTTATTTCAGGGTGACTGGATTAAATTATTTTCTCAATTTTAGAGTTTATGGCTTTATATATAGCACATTGATGTATAAAATAAAAAATATTATCTTTGCCCTTTATTGGCTACATTTATTTTGTTAAACTCAGAAGAATTGCTTCATCACTTTCTCTGGAGGTTCGCCACTTGACTTACTGAAAAGATGAATGATAGGTAGGTGGGTGTCCATGGAGAAAAGACAAAACAGTTCAGGAACTCTCAACTCATCTTCTTTTGTCAGAAAAGTAATATTTGTTTCAGAAAATATGAAGTTAAAACTGTATTTTTTTGTTTGATATTAAAATCCCTACCTTTTCAAGTTCAAGTGAGGCAAGACTATTCACTCATATAATTAAAAAAGAATATGGACTTGGACATAATGTGTCCTTGGAGCTGGAAGGCAATGCCTATGATTAGAAATTTGCTGTGGGCCACATCTAAAATGAAGGCAGGTAATCTTGAGTGTTCAAGTTGGTTGTTTTTTGTTTTTTTTTTCCTTTGCCTGCTACTTAGAAATACCTCACAGTGACACTGATTTGATTCTTTAAACTCCCAAAGCCTTTTGGGTTGTGAGGATAGAATGTAAGAAATTTTTTGCTTGGTGTCAGTCAGTAACTTTTGCTTTTCTTCAGGTTAGAAAAGGTGATTGACAGGAGTAGCAGTGCTGCTCAATACTACAGTTCAGATTGAAGAGAAAATAAGATTGACTGGCATTGGATATTTCTTTTCCTTTTAAACAGCTGAAAACAATGACAGTGAGAAAAATGCAAGGAGTTCTTGATTGACCTGCTGAGGGATTTTTTTTTATTATTTTTTTTTAAAAAAGCCATAGATGAAAAAATATGCTGTAAGCTGAGAATGTGAACAGAATCTGCTAAACGAAATCACTTGTTCCCTCTTTTCTTGCATGTGTGTGTATAATCTCTCCTGGTGAGTTGAAGGAAATGGTTGAAAGTCAAACACAGCAGTGAAATATTTGCGCTGTGCTTTTTTGCCCTCTCCATTCTGCTCACAGTGGCAGGCACTGTGTTCCATTTGTCCCTGTTTCCACACGGTGCAGCCTGCCTCCATCTGCAGCTGACTGCCAGGGCTGGGCTTGAGAGAATTTTAGGAGAAGCTTCTTTGTGGAGCCTTTATTAACAGATGCTTCACCCCTTAGATTCTCTGGTTAGACCTGTGCTGATAGCACTTGCCTGCAGCCATGATAAAGTTTGGAACCTCAGGCTGAAAAACAGGGAGTGTGTTGGGGTGACAGTTGGCAATAAGGATTTATTTGACCACCACAAAGTGGCCAGAGATAATTTAAACTACAGATGGTGTCTGCTCATTTCTCTTTTAGGCATATATCTCTGTCTCTTAAATTTAGGTGACTCCATAAAAGAAAATGTATTTCTTTCTCTTTTTAAGAAAGAAATTAAAATTTGGTGTGTGGATGAAATATGTAGCAATATTTGCAGCCAGGGGTACTGTCCACAGCTATGAAATAAGATCAGTACATCTCCTCCCTGTCCTTTTGGTGGGTCAGACAATAGAGATCAGTCTTCCACTGGGACTCCAGTGTTCCTTATCTGTACTGCACTTGATGTACTTTGTTACTAAATGCACCAGAGGGAATTTTTGAGGTCTCAGGGCACCGCTGGTGGTGAGCAAAGACCCTGAAATTTGTCTCTTTGTTATTCCAAAAAGCAATTCAGATTGATTTTTAAGTTACCTGTGGGATCAGTACTTCATCTGGAAATTTTTCTAGCAGGTTTTGAATTTCTCACTAAGTTATTAGTTGGGTGATGCAATGCTCAGCTTAAATTTAGAAGGAGTTTATTCAATTACTCTCTATCCTATTGAGGTGAGAGCTGCAGCTCATTGCAGGGTTCCTTGTTGGGTAAGTGAATTCATTGTTGGGAACCTGACAATGTTCACAGCATGTTGTGTTTGGGTCCTCTGTGCAGAGGGGCTCCTGGCACTGGTCTGAAATTCTTCTCAGTTCCACATGTTGGACATACTGCCTAAGCAGTTATTATTTTTATTTTTCGTGCTGGATATCTGCCCATGTAGCTGGAGTTCTATAGTGAGAAGAGGGAAGGTTCATTTATGTTTCTGTGTATTATATCAAGGCATGGCAAAGTGAAACTCTCTTAACAGCCAAGTTTGAAAATTCTGAGCTGATCCTGTCTTGCACATAGGTTCAAACTGCTCTTGTAGATATATAAAGGTCTCCATTGAGCTGTAGAATGGTAGGGAGATGGTTGTGTCATCTCTTTAATGTTTTGGGGTATTTTTAATGAATTTTATCCTTCCTGTTTTTTCTTGCAAGTTCTTGAAACCACCTGTTTTCTTCTGCTTGGCTAGATACTTCTCTTCAATACATCTTTTCCCCTTTATTATAGCAGGCACATCATACTTCACAAAAAATTATAGGTTAAAGACATAGTCCTGATTCTAAGTGCTCACCAGCCAAGAAATCTAGTGAGGTATGAAAGGAAATATGTGAAGCACCTGCTGAAAGACAACAGGAGCAGAGGCATTGTGCATGGACAGATGCATGCAATGCTTCCTGCCCTCTGTGAAAAGCTTCCTAAAATGCACAAACCAGCTCTTGATTTAGCACAGTAGGAAAAAATCAGGTGGCCAGTCAGTCTGCCTTGTTATATAGCAGTTGAACCAAAGGTGACTGTGTCCAGCTGAAAGAGTTGCAGATGTACCACTTAAAAGTTGAATAATGCCTAGGGAGCAGAGCAAAGAATTATCTATTTAAAATGCTTGAATTGATAAAAATTATGTTCAATCCTCTACTGTATAAACCATATCTCCATGTCCTTGGGAAGTCTGAGACAAAAGAAAACAGGATAGGCTGCATACTGCAGGCTGTAGAAGCAAAGAGCCCACTTAGATTCAGTGAAAATTTTATCTGATTAATGAATCAGACTCCAGTATTTGTCCTGAAATAATTAGTGTGAGACCACATTCATCTATCTACACTTGTAAACTGAATGTTGCAATTAGGAGTGTGCACTTTGTGCATTAAGTTTGAAAAAAAAATATTTTCTGGGGACATCACTGCTGTCTTTTACTTCAGCCGTTAGAGAATTCTGCCTGTCTGAGCTAGAGTTGTGCATAATTTCTTTGGAACTTCTAAGTATTCCCTTACTGCTTTAACAGGCCTGTTTCATTTAGTGAGCAAAACAGAAGGGAAGTTTTTTCTCTGTATTTTTTTGTCCTTGAAGTTTACTTTCTGTCTCATGTTATATTTATTGCCCGCTGTTCAAACGCAGCTCCCAAGTCAGCAGTGCTAATTTTCTCATGGGCTTTTAAATGGTGTTTATCATATTTATCACTAAGGTATGTAAGTGCTTCAGATACATTAATGAACTTCCATAAAACCTCTTTGAGATGAATGGTATTAGCATTATCTATCCTTTGAGTTGGGAATGAAAGTACATATGGGTGTTCTATTTCAGATATTTATCACCTTTCTCCTGTCTACCCCAAATGCTTAGCATTATGTAGCAATTTGTACACTTAGAAACACATCTCCTGTCATCTTTGTTGTGGCTATGAGTGCCAAAAATGGGCAGAATTTGAGTATTGAACTATTTCCACATGGGCAGAAAGTCTTCAGATGAACTGTGCAGTTTCTGAACAGGTCAAACAAATGGAACTAATCACTCCCACCAACATCGTGGACAAATTGTCAGAAAAGGTAAAATATCTCAGTTCTTCATAGTACTCATCTCTTCCCCGAAATCTTCATCTTCTTTGTTCTACACTCTCCAGCTTCTACAAATAGAATTTCAAAAGGACCATGTCTGTAATCACTAAGTATCTTCTGCTCTAACAAATCTGTAGTAAGAGGAAAAAATAGTAGCAAAGGAGTTCACATGGGATTGTAGAAGGAAATCATATAAATACATGATTGCAAACACAGCAGGAAGTTTTGAAGCAGCCAAAAGAAGCGTGGTTAAGAATGACTTGGCTGGTGTACCATATGCAGATTTACAAAAGTTATAATAATTTTTTTCTATGTGCTTTGAAACAAGCTGTAATGTTTAAAGAATCATTGCTAGAGTAATGTCTGACTACTCAGGAAAGGCAGTGGACATTCGAGGAAGATTTCAGGTGGACTCTAGTAAAAATCATTAAAGGCATCTTTATTCTGCTTTTTCATGGAATGAGTAGCAAAAGTTATAAAGTTCAAACATGTAACACTCAGTAACAGTGAAACTGGACCTTGCTGCTATGAGTCACTATGCAAAAAATGGCAGGTGAATTTCAGTGTTGGTAATTCTGAAATGATACCTGTATATAACTTCAGAAATGCTGTAGTTTTCACTACTTTATTCAGAGATTTTTGGCAGTTATGGATTATTCTGCAAAAGTACACACCTAATTAAATTTTTAAAAGGTGGTCTCCCTCTAATTTGGCAAGGATATTTTGGACCTGGAAAAAAGATGAGAAGAACAATGGAATAAGAAGATTGGAATGAATTCTCTGTGTAGAAAAGTTAAATGGACTAGAACTTGGAAAAGAAACAACTGAACCAAGCACACAATAAAGGTCTCCAAATGAATGCAAATAAGGACTAATTATTCATCAGTTCTTGTAACAGAAGAGCCAATGGGCAGCCACTGAAACTCTTATAAAGCAAATTTGAACCAAAATGCTCTGTTTTGCATGCCATGCATAATTCAAGTGTGTAACTTGGGATTTTAGTTATATCAAAGGTATAAAAGGATCATTTAGCAATTAGAGAAAGCCATGGACTCATCAAGGGCTATTAAACACCATGTGCAGATACAAACTCTATCTCGGGAGGTTGGGACATTATACTTGTACAAGTTTTATCTATATTTGCTTGTTTTATGCTTTTCCCACACTTATAAAATGTTTTCCGTGGTGAGACAGGACAACAGATTATGCTTCTCATCTGACCTAATCTGTTCTTATTTTCTAACTACCTCCTAACAGAAACACAAAGCATGTTTGTCCTGTGCATTCAGTAAGGCAAGAAAAATTTGAAGACTGTTATGTGTAGTTATGCATTAGCACAACAAGCCAAATTTTGTCATCATTTCGAGAAAATACTGAAAAATTACAGTAGTGGGTTCCACAGGTAGTTTGTAACAGTGTATGACAGGGTCTTTTGCCAGGATTTTTGCTTTCCACTCTGGTCCTCAAAGTCTCACTGATATCCTTCTTCTGTCTCCTTTTCCCAAAGCTGATTTCATCTATTAGTTTATATCTCCTCAATTTTATTGCACATCTTTTGCTTGATTCTGACATGTAAGTTAAAACCTTCAGTTTCTGTTCTGTTTCACATCTTACCCTGATATCTCTCCATTACTCTCTGCATCATTGTTCTTCCCCCTTTCCAAAGCCAACCATTAGAGGTTCACATTCGATTTATATTTATTCCCTTCAGTCCTTTATTTTTACAGATTCCAGTGTGAGTGTCTGAAAATCCTACCTAAGGGAGATAATTTTTCTGATCAATTCCCCGAGGGGCCGACTCCTGTAAATGAGTGTTATTGCAAATAGCTCAAGTTAGGAAATATAAACAACTGAAAACAAGGCAATTAGAAGCATGGCAGTTATTACTTTTATGATTATGAATGTAGGTGCTGTTATGTATTTATGTGTGACAGATGTTGTGGCCAGAATGCTGGTAACATACAGCTGTTCCCCAGCTCATGGAGCGTGCAAAAGACTGGAAATATTTCGGGTGTGTTTGTTACAGCTGTGTGGGGGTGGAGTCAGCTTTACTGCTTGACACTTGCTCTCACCTGGGTGAGGAAATATTCAAGAGTCATCTTTTTCTCTGATTCTGACTTCTCCAAATAAAGGCTAGAGCTATTTTTTTGTGGGCATGGCTCAAAGAAATCTAAGGAACTAGAAGAAGAGCAAGACATTAGACTCTTCACCTTTCTTCCCTGGAACATGTCCCCACTGATATGCTGAGCTAAAACCAGGGAGAGGGGTGAGGACTGCTCTCTGATGCCAGCAGACCATCTTACACCAAGGAAAACCAAGGAAACAAGAAAGGTTAAACACCATCCACAGAGATGTCATGCTGCCCATGCTGTGTTGGCTGGGTTTTTTCAATCCATGTAAGTGTTTTTCAGAACCATCTGTACAGGGAAGTGTTGTCAGGTTTTTCCCCACCCACACCACTCTTTGTGCACCTTAGTCCTGTGCAGTTATTGGCTGTGTGACACCCCAAGCTCTCAGGAGGGATTCCTCTTCCAGCACCCAATATGGGATGGGGTTTTGCTGCACACAGTGCATTTCAGGGAAGCTGACAGGAGTAAAGACATTTCACTCTCCTGCTGCTGTGTTCTTGCAGTAGATGAATGTATTACTGTACACCCACCATAATCTGCTCCAAATAATTTCATTTGCAATGAAAGAAAAAAAAACAAACCATGTTTTCATACTGTTATTGCTGTCTGGACTCAAGTTGTTTTCCAGTCTTAGACTGAACGTGCTTTAGCTGTTGCCCTCTCCTCAGTGAGGGAAGAAGCAAAGCAAGCTCAGAGGGCAGTGCTCATTCTGCCAGCTTCTGGTGGCCTCTATGCATTTCTTGGACATATATTTGTATAAATTAAATTAATTTATGAAATAATTTATAGCCAGGAAAAGTGAATCCAAACTTTGTTTGTTTGGGGGGGGGGGGGCGGGTGGAGAGGGGGCGTGGGAGCGAAAAGAAATTCATAGAATTCTTCTCTTTTTAGAAGGTTTAAATTGTCCTGGTTTTCTTGTCATTTAATAAACAAATGTATATGATGCAGAGCACTCAGGACTAGTCTGTGATCTACCCAGACATTTCTCCTACTGTTGAGCCTCCTCAGTTAGGAGACAAAATTAAGGTGAATCCTATCAGCTGAGAATAGCAAGGAATTAAAAAGAAATGGGTATAAAATGTGCCTGTTACTTTCAGGAGAATATCAGTTTGGAATGTGACAGTCAAAGACTCAAGATGTTTGACATTCCTGCTCTAATCGGGAGGAAAATTTGTGACTGGATAACCCATGTCAATAGTTTCTTAAGCAATAATTGGTTAACTCATTAATTATTGCTACTTGGCTGTTTCTGGGTGGATTAAAGGTGACTGTCTAAAACACTGTTTAGAAAAATCGATTTTCTTACCATGCTTGTTGGTTCTGTTCAAAATTCAGCACAGAGGTGTCTGCTGAATAAGAGAAGAAGCTGGTGAGAAAGGTGAGGATTCAGTTTTTTGTAACCCTGTGGTGGGTTGGTCCTGGGTAGCAATGAAACGTCTGCCTAGTGTCTTGCCCACTAAACTTGCTTCTCAGCAACTTTGAGCCAAAATTCTTTCCAGGGAAACAAAACAGTAAGAGAGAGTAAGGCAAACACATATGTTAAAAAATTTCTCTGTCTCTACTGCCCTGTGCATAGAAACAGTTGGCTGTTTCTGTTGCAAAAGCTTAAATTTAGGCTAAAGACATCGGAGGAATTTTGAGAAATTGTTTGTCAGCTAGCCTGAACATTACAAATTGTTTGCCAGACAGCCAAGATTAGTTGCTTTGATACTACTCCTTGCTAAATTGAGGGATGGATTTCAGTATATTCTACTGGTGATAAAATTGGGAAGCTCTGTAGAAGGTACTGAAAACAAATGAAAGGTTTGAGAGCAGGGCTGGACTGTCCAAATGACTGGATTCATCTGCTGGGTGATGGTAGAGCTGACAGCCTTGACTGGACACAAGCAGCAGGGAAATCCAGGTGGAAAACCAGGTTAACCCACTATCATTAGCTTTCCATTAGTGCAGCATGGTTTGATTTATTACATCTCCTAAAGAGCAGAGCTACTCAGAAGTGGATAACTCTAAAATTTAATGGCCAGATTAACTAATGCTGATGCACAGAGGTTTAAATTAAACCTCTCCAAGCTATCTTGGGCCACTGCAGGATTCCACAGGAAGGATGTCTTTCAGACCCATCCTCTTCTGAGGTTATGTCCGGGCACCTTTGAATTTCACTTTCCAAATGCTGTTAAAATGCCTTGGATAAGCTTGCACATAATTTTAAGTGTTTATTTTGCTTTTGAATTACACAAGCTTCCTGAACCGAATATCTAGTTTCATGAAGATACTGAATATTGTGCTTTTGTTTTCTTTTGCTGTAGGATTTCACACACACTCTTCCAATAGTTGGTATTTTAAGGCTAATTTTATTCCTATTTGATTGTACAGGCTTTTGATTCTGAATCATCCTTAATTTTAGATATGCCAAAGTCACCTGAAGTTTGCAGATGCAAATTAATCTCCATCTCATTCTTGCTTTACAAACAAGGGAAATTGGTTTATTTGCATTTTCAGAATAAAGGCACCACTTCTGCATACACTGTTTCCTTGTTCTCTTTGCAGATATATGAGTACAAGTCTATTGCTTTTCTTCACTTTTTTTTATTTTCAGTACAAAATGTCAGAAGTCCCCAAAAGCTACAGCACTCCCTTGGGTGCACAGTTATCTGAGCTAATACACAGATGATTTAGATAGTAATGAAATAATGATGCATAATGAGTGCATTTAACATTTCATGCCTGGGAAGGATCCCAGTAGCTCAAAGGCAGAATTGATCTTGATTTTCTTATTTTACACTCTAGGAATAACCAAGCTATTACAATGTTATCTGACGACCAACGTAATTGTAAAAATTTACTTGCATAGTGTTCCTCCCCTGACACATTCTCTTCTTTTCTGTCAAATGCATTGTTCGTTATTAAAGGGGACCATCACAAAAGCCAATGACAAATTTCTGTCTTTTTTTCATTAAGAAACACTTTATTATATCTAATGTATTTGTCTTCCTTTCTGCTGAAAAACTAGTATCTCTATAGAGAGAATGGTTGTCAACTTTCTCTACACTAAACTTCAGATTTTTCCATCTGCAGTGATTTTCAAGCATAGGTACTTTCATATTTGAAGTATACCAAGTGTAACTTAGACAGTTGTTATGCTTTTGACTATTGAAATACATGAGGTTGGTCTTTTAATGTCCCTTGGCTTGTAAAAAGCTTTCTGTGCTAGAAGTGAAAAATATTTAATTGTAGAACAGATTGGAAAAGCCAGATACAGTAGGTTGTATGGATCACTAAATGTACAAAAGCAAGAACTTATCCTTAGTTCTTCATCCATCCAAATACACTTTTAGGCCACTGAATACTTCATGTGCAAAGGTATACAGGGTTTGGCCAGAATTTTGTCTCCCTCTCTCTCTGTGTAGATGAGCAATCATTCCTAAACAACTTAAGGCTCTGCTCTCCAGCTATGTCTCACATATCCCTTACAAACCTAACATAAAATCTGACAAAAGCTTATGCACTTGTGACAAAAGGTTGTGGTTATGTTTTCTATTTTGTTGAAGAATGACCTCTATGCTTATAAAAAGAACTGAAATATCTACGAATGAAAAGGGATTGTGGAAAGAGGAAATTAAAGCTGCTCCCAGAGATTCTGTGCTCCAGACACTGACCAAATGTAGCAATAGCTCTGGCTGGTACAGAACCCCCCCAAGTCCCCAGTGAGAGCATGGCCAGCACTAACCATCCCTGGGGAACACTGGGTATGGCTGAATCTGCCCCTTAAATCTGCAAGCAGTTCCAGGTAACTGGTTTGATTACTCAGGAACCCCAAGTATTTCACAAAATCTGCTGTTCTGGAGCTGTGATAGCAGGATTGCTGGCCTGCAGCAGATAATCCAGAGATTATCTGGAGACATTTTCAGAGATGTTTTCTGGGGCAGTACTCATAGTAAATAAGATGTAAAGAAGGGAACCTCCCATCTGCCCGTCCTGAGTTTGATTTCACTTTTAGTAACTCTTCACCTCGGAAAGCTGGAGTACTGTCAGGCCTTTTTTCATCAAGACACAAATCAGTAAACTGCTCCTACCTGTCAGAAATCACATTGAGTCAGTTAATTAACTTCTGAGCTGGCGTGGAGGCAGTGAGATCAGAGTGTAGCAAAACAGCTGGGGGTACCTTAACTAGCAATAAACAGAACTCTGTTCCTCACCTTCTACTCCACTCTTACACACTCTGTCTTCCTAGTCCTTCTGTGTGACGGTGATGTACAAGTCAAAGAATAACTGTAAAGAAACATTTTACATTTATAAATGCAGGAATATTAAAGAACTGTTAGGGGCCATAGTGCTGCAGTAGATGAAGGCGAAGATCTGATGGAATATGCAATTAATATATGCAGCATCATTCTTTCATGTGAGAGCATCTGATTAGAAAGAAATGATTTATCCAGCATGGGGATTTGGAAGCAGTCCTGTTTATTGTCACACTGCTGTTGATCACGGGCAAACTTCAGAAGGTGAAAGGTATGATTGTGTTTGTAATAGGAAAAGTAGGTCAGTGATAGAGGTGATACTCTAGCAGCACCTATTCATTAAGGTTTCTGTGTTAGCAAGTTTAAGATAGCTTGTCTCAATTACTTTTGACCCATTGCACATCCTCACCATCAGCTGAATACAGTTTAATATTAATGTGACATGGCCCACTCTGTTAGAACTAAATCAAAACTGAAAAAACCAAAACCAACAGAACCACCTTTTTGGTTACCATTTAAAACAATTTAACCCCTAAAGTTTAAGTTACCAGTCATTCTTGCTCACTAATTCTCCAGAGGTTCTAACTTCACTGTGCAATGCAGGTCATCAAGGAATATCTTGAGATCATCTTTTTCTCATGCTGCAATAACTTAATAGTGATATGAACTTTCCTGAAGTATTTCAGATTGAAGCAGTGCCTTGCAAACAGAAGCTGTATCACTTGGCTCTTTTGCTAAAAGCTTGAGATATACAAGTCCCAACCACAGGAAGTAGTTAGGCAGGTCAGACAGCACTGCATGATATTTTGGCAAAACTACCATAATTTTCACAGGATAAAACAATGGTGCTCCCACACTCACAGAATTTATGACATGAGTAACCTTACTATGGAAATTGTACGAGCAGTCTTCAGTTTGTGGTGTTGTTAGGGGCTTTTTAGTAGCTTGTGAGTATTAAGTTGTTTGCTCTTCAGCAACTGACCTAGCATAGAATTTTTTCCATTCCTTCTCTGGGTCTCTTAAAAGGAATCCTCTCTTTGTTTAGTAATTGGTCATTAGTTATTTTGTGAATAA
This sequence comes from Sitta carolinensis, assembly GCA_032173965.1. Taxonomy (NCBI): domain Eukaryota; kingdom Metazoa; phylum Chordata; class Aves; order Passeriformes; family Sittidae; genus Sitta; species Sitta carolinensis. The sequence goes on along the minus strand of CM063294.1, from coordinate 5,985,801 downwards.
TTAGTAGATGGATGATTAGAAGAGCTTCTTCCAGTGACTGCCAAAAATATTTTTATTAGGAAATGGCTCAAATATTACTGATGGCTTCTTTGCTTAAAAAGTTTTGTACAAAAAATTTTATCTCTGAAAATCCACAAATAGGGTATTTATACTGCTCAGGACTGGATATTTTTCTCTGTAGTAGATAATGGATTTATTCCTTTTAGCTTGTCATACAGAATAAAAGAAATTCCAGGAGGAGCTTGAATTTTTTCTGTTGTTCTGTGCCACTGGATTTGATGCATTTTATTTTAATAAAAAGCAGGAAACATTTATATAAAGTAATGAAGGCATAGACTAAATTATAAAGTAGTGGTTCTAATAATATTTTGTTTATTTTTCCTGGAGTTTTATCTGCAACCCTTGGGATATTGACTATGTAAATACAGGATTAATGGTGTTTTATGACTTAAGTGTGTTTCTGCTCTGGCTGGGATTCTGCAGTTGCTCAGCAAGGCTCTAAGGTGCTGAGTTCTCCACTTCTGTGAAAGTCAGTGGGAACTGAGAGCTTCCTCTTCCTCCAGGAAATGAGGTGTTAGAAGAAACTTTACCTTTTGTATGTGCATCTCCTCTTCCTAGAGAAATTTATTATCATGGTACACCATAACACCTCTATGCTACACAGTAGTAGAAAAGCAAAAGATCACTGATCCAGACTTCAGGACATTTTGCTCATGGGGAGGAAGAAGCAAAAATTCTTAAGTACAAGTGCCAGTGCTCAAGCCCCTTCAAACAATTTAACTTCTTAAATACACAGCTGAGTGCCAAGTGCTTAAGGTTTCCCAGAGTAATTGTAATTTCCTCATGAAATCAGGTTTCCCATTAGCAGATGCAACAAACTTGCTAGCAGCATCCTTGGGAAAATGAGCGGATCACCATCGTAAAGATTTTCTTGTCCCTGATACTCTTTGTTCTAGACAGAAACACAAAACTTACACAGGCTGCCACATGCTGGTTTTGTTTCCTTGTTACTAAAGTTCACCTAAAATAGAGGCAATGGGATCAACAGCTGGATCACATCCAGTGTAAACATCAGCCTGGGACAAATTGCATGTTCCAGTGGATAGCACTTACTGTCAGATTTCTGCTGGATATGTTCTCAGACAGAGCAAAATTTGACAAGAATGCTGGAATGTCACAATAATTTCAGTATTAGACAAACCCAGCACTCAAAGTGACCAGGGAGGGAACTTTTGAGAGATGGATTCCCTTCCATCAGCAATGAAAGGTGCCCAGGGCATGCTGCAGCCAGGAGGCCTTTATTCACCACCATGGATGGTCATTACTGGTCTAGGACAGACTGGAGGTTCTCATGTGGACAGGACAGGAGTGGCTTCGTTCCTCAGCCATTGCCGCTACGAAAATCTGACACCTCAGAGTCATTTTGCTGCAAAGTCAAGAGTTTTCTCCCATTTCAAGGTTTCCACGTGATGTTTTGTGGCTCCTTATCTGTCCACCACCCATCATAGCTTCTGCAGGGCAGCAGAGATTCTGTCAGGAATTGCTTATCACATCTTCTCTTCCTTAATGTACCCCTTCCCCCCATAGTCATAACCTTAGTGCTCACAGGACTTGGAGAATTACAGATTTCACAGCCACTAATGAGGGAATATTTGATGAAGAAAGTCTTGTCATGCTCAGGGAGGATGAGTAGGGGGAAGGTTCTTTTCAATAACTATTACTTTAACTGTATTAAGAGAAAAAGGCTTTTGTTTGTTTTTTTTCTTGTTTGTTTTTCTGTTTTTGCCATCAGGGAAGGAGGCTATTAGGGTTTCATACTGGGCACTAAAGCATAAGATTGTATGTAAACATACATATGCATATCTGAAAAATGCAATATTAAAAATTGCAAATTTTTTAATACCTTTGCTTTAGGATTTCCCCACCTGCTTGTATACAGACAGGAGCATGGAAAATAAATATCCTCTTCTTAAAATAGTTTCAAGCCCATTGTTTGTGAACTCAAACAGCACACATTTCCCATGTATTCAGTAGGGCTTTTGAAATTGGTCAGTTTGGGAACTAGGTAGTTTTCCTTCCAGTTTACTGTCATCTTCACCTTATTTTTCCAATGGCAACATTAGTGGTTTCCACTAGTTAACTATTTGACCTAGGAATATTTTACTTACAGTGGAAGAGGAAAGGGGAGTGGGGGAGTAGAGAGGAAAGCACTGCTATTTGCGTGCAAACCTATTTGGCAGGTGTCCTATAGGCCTAATTTCAGTACCAACCCTAAACCTGAAGTGTTAGTAGGGATTTCACAGGGGTCAATTGACTACAAGACAAGCTGGCAGTTTGTCCAGTTAGCCATAAGGAGAAACTGGAACTAAATCGCCCTTTATGGCGTAGAAAACTAAACCCACATAGATAGGCATGGCCAGGAGGCAAATCAGACCTGTGCCAGCTGCAGAGCTGGGGCTCCCCTTGCAGAAGAGGTGTGGTGCCCAGCTGAGTGGTGGGGCAGGTCTCCAGTGGGGAGGGCAGGGTGAGCCTGTCCGGCTGCGTGCCAGGCTCGCTGCCTGCCGAGGAGCAGCACAGCTCATCCTGCAGCTCTTACCTACGGGCATGTGGTGCTCTGGTGGAGGGCTTTGTCTTTATTCACAACACATTCAGCGTGTCTCGGCAGGGGAGGAAACAGCACTGTCAGCCTGCACTCTGCCACTGTCTGCAGAACAAACTGAACTCTAACTCACCGTTTAAGAGAAGGAAGGAAAGGTAAAGAGAGAGAGAGGGGGATTTGTTCTCTGCCTTATTCATACATTAGCTCTCTGCAAAGGCACAAAGCAGAAGGAGCAGCATCAGCAACCTTGCAAGCAGTGACTCTGTTTCCAATTAATATGGTCTGAGCTACTTTGAGAAGCCAATTTATTACTTACACATATCACACTTGAGCTCTGCTGAAAAACTGGATGTGCCAAGCACACCTTTGCTTCTGATTTATACGTAAAGACTTGCATCATTCACAGAACAAACCTTATCAGGAGAGACTCAACCAAGGCAGGTAAGAGATTTCTACCTAAGTGTCACCTTCTACATTGTTAACATATGTTAACTAATGCTACTTCTGACTACAGTGCCTGGCTGTCGTTGAGCACTTAGAACTACTGTGTTTGTCCTTATGTCATGCTATCTTTAGGGAAATTTAATCCCAACAACATCTGCAGTGTACTTTAAAGATGTATTTACAATTTTTCTTAAGCATTAAAAGCCATAGTGAATTGTAAACCTTAAAAGTTAAGTTTTGAGTGAAGTAATATGTTCATAAGAATGTGTTTGGAGATATATCTCTTGCTGTTTCTATTTGATGCTTAATAATCAATTTGTAGCATTAAAAATTAATTTCTTTACTGTTATGTTCTGATGCATAGGGTTAGTGCACCAATTAGTCTAACAACATATATTCCTAGGCAGCCCTAAATGATCTAGCTGAATAGTTTTAAGAGTTTAGTCATGCTTATCCAGTTGGCAGAAATAGAGTTACAAGCTTTTGCACATGGTATAAGCGATTTATTTTTATTTTGTTATGGTCAAGTGATTTGTTTTGTCAACATGCAGTTCAGTAAAAGCATTTTATCAGGATGATAATTTTACACATATAGTCTGTGCCTAACTTTGAGAGTCAAAACAAGATTTGGTTGCAATTCAGTATTGTGTAAATAACAATGCTGCTGATTATTTGACCTGCTGGTACCTGGCAGGTCACATAATAACAAAACACATTTTTGAGCAGAGTTAGAACCAGTCTTCTCTGCAGTCCTGACACTGCCTGGTACTTGGAGACAGACTAACAGAAAAATGCAATGGCAAAGGTTTCATCTTTATGAAGTTTATAAGATGATAATTCTTTTTGGCTCTGTGTTTAATCCTGTGTAATAGATGAGTTTTGGAATTCAGTGCTTAACATAAAGAACAGTCTAAATGACTCACTCATATAGGATGAGAGAGCTAAGAAAACTGGAGGAGGATGGGTAATAAAACCTGCTCTAATGACACGACATTAAATTTAAACATAACTTTTTCTAGTAAGGACATAAATAAGCCTTTTCTCAAGTACTTTTCAAATACTTGCTGCTGACCTGTAACCTTATTTTCCATTTCACCTGTTACCTGTCCTTTTCCATAGAGTTATTCTTTCTAGTTATTTCATATATATAAGATTTTCAGTGTTAACATAATAAGGATTTTGATGACATTTACTGTATTTTTAATTAAATTTCATCATACTACTTCTAATCAAATTGGAACTCAGACGAGTGCATGTGGTCTTGGCTTTTATCTAGTAGTGACTTATTGAAAGATTCTGAGGAACTAAAAATGAATAAATGTCATTGCTTGTCTGGACTTTTTGTAAGGTTTGGTGGGGTTTTTTTTGTGGTTTTTTGGGTTTTTTTTTGTTTTTTTTCATTTGGATTATTTTGGTTCTGAGATGTGGCTACCCTGTGTAGAAAATAAGCTTTTGCATGAAATAGTGCGAGTTTCCAGACTGTAGGAAGCCAAAGGTTTCCTTTAGAACTTTTTCCACTCAACTTTTCACATGGAAAATGTGGTGTTGTTTTTCTGGGAGAAATGTTAAATCTGATTAACTCAAATGAAATACCTGCTACAGTTTCGTATTAAGTTGTTGCCTAAATTCTACAGCCTCAGAATTTTTACTTGTCCCAAAACAGGGGAAAAAAGAGAATAGTCGAAGGATAGAAAGTTTGAATGTATCTGACAGTTGTTTCTCACAATTCTAGATCTCTGGGCAGGAGATCACTCTGGGGTACAGCCAAACTCTTCAATTAGATCCCTAGAGGGAAACACATCAGTGTGGCTCCAGCAGCATTGAAGGAGAAACATCTGCTGAGGGTCTGGCTTTTGGAGAGTCTCCAGCATCCATAGTGGGATGTTAATGCTGTCTCAGGTTTGCCACAGGGCTGCAGGTGCTGTCTGGAGTGCACTAAGGGCTGCATGAGCTCTGCTCAGGAAGAGACTCGAGGCTGACAGGGAGCAAATGAGGATCCTGGGATGGCAACCAGAATTGCATTTACGCATCACTACACTTGGAGTCATGCTCTGAGTGACTTTCTTTCCTTAGCACATTGGTAGAGAGGGGCTGAGGGAGTTTGAACGTAGTTTAAGAGCTACAGCAATCTCAGGACTGACTTTCAGGTGTCCCCAGGGGATGATCCCAGAATGAATGGATGGTACAGGCAGCTGTGCCCATGTCAGTGCAGTGACATCGTGTCCAAGAGGGGAATCACACCAGTCTGTTGGAAATGCCAGTTTGCTTTGGGACTGTGACTGCAGGAGAAATTTCTGGTCCATGGTTATTCCTGGAGCTTGGCTGCTGAGTGTCCTGATGGACAGAGCTAGGCCAGCACCAATCCCAGCAATGTCTTGGCACAGACACATTTTCACAGTGAGGAAAATGCTTTTCTGCTCTAAGGCCCTTTTCTCTCCTTAGCTAAAAGAACTAGAACAGTGACAGCCTATGCCAGGTTGCTGTTTGGCAGAAAATCTTATGGAACCATAGAAATTTGTACCAAATCTGATCAAATTTCCCTTTTGGTCACCCTCCTCTGTGGTCTGTCAGCAGAGTGCAGAGCAGTGTGTGTATCCAAGTAGTTTTTGTGCCTTGAATGGGGAAATGAGCTACTCAGAACACTTTTGTCAGCCCTGCACCAGCTGAGAAGCCCTTTTTCCTAATAGAGAATGAGGGTTTTTCTGTTCTCTCTTGTCTCCTCCACTCATGGTAGGAATAATGCCTAATGTTGTAGACTTTGAGGAAATGCACATTCCTCCTGTTCACCACCCTTGTCCCATCTCCATGAGTTATACTGCTATTTGTCACTGGCATTTTTCAAAGTGTCAAGGTGCTTTGTTAGTGAACTGACACTTATTAATTCCTGTCACTGTAAGTTCTACACTGGACAGATAAAGATTACTTTTATCTTATTTTTTTTTTTTTTTTTCTATTCAGCCCAAGTCTGGAAGTTTTTATCCTGCATTATACAGAAAAATACTTTTGTTTACTTGCATACTCAAATGAGAAGTTTATGTATAAGTAAAGAGTTAGGAAGCCCTTGATAGTTCTGATCCAGACCTTTCATTGAGATAGTAAATATCTAAGTTTCCTGATCTACTGCTTCTGTGACGTACAAACCACTCTCATCTGTCTCTGTGGCCCTGTTTGTGGCATTGCAGGTGCTGTGCCTGGTTTCATGTAGTGTTTGGAGAATTGCAGCTCACTCTTTGGGTGTACAGTACCATGTGTTTGCCTGTTCTATTGCTTCAAAGTTAGACAAAGGACAATAATAAAAGCTCCATTCTGTGATCTGCACTCCTTCAGCTCCCATCTGATGCCTTTCAGGAATATTTAAACGGTAAGGTCAATTGGAAAGCATGTCTATTCCAAAACCTATTTTATTTTCACCCAAAGGATTTCTGACTTAGGAAGCATTAGTCTCCTATTTCACCATGAATTATATCCCTTCTTGAAGAAAAATATCTTTTAATTAACTGATATATATTTCACAGAAGGGATTAATTCAGCACCTTCAAGTCATAATTAATACAAATATCTAGGAAAGGGCAAACTGCTGCAGTCACCAATGCTGATAATTGTTTTTGTAAAGACAAAGGATTTTCTTGAAAAACAGTGCACATGACTTGCCTGAAGCATCAAATTCAGTCGAATCTAAACTCATGGGTTACATCTAAATTTTTCTCTAATGCAGTATATTTCATTTACAGGTTTGTTTTTTTTTTTTTTTAATTGCTTTCTTGTTTGCAGTATTTTGATGTTTTGGAATACAGTGATTCAGTTTAGGCATGAAGAATGGTATTTCTGTTCCTTACATTGGCTATAACTGCAAGCTGGCCCTGTGGTTTCTCCTCTCCAGTCAGTGGAGTGAGACATGCCCACTAAAAGCCTAAAAGCTCTGAAAGTCTGAGATACATGGTATGAGGAGACTTAGGAGTAGACTCTGCAGTGGCTGGAGGCAGCTACAGAGGGCCTAGCTTGTAAATTTAGATTAGACAACTGGGTTTAAGCAGTCAAAGTGGTAGTGCTACATGTGAGTACAAAGTGCTTGAGTCAGAATTAACAGTGCTCAGGTTGCTGATGCAGATTGATAATTTCAACACATCTAGGTCCTCCTTCAGTGTGTATCTGCTCTGTAAACCAGAGGCAGGATGAGAGAGCCAGGTGATGCTGCAGTTTTGGCTGCAGGCTGCTCCTGGTGGCGTCAGGGAGGGTGGATGGGATGAGGTGATGCTCCTTGGCCTCAGGGAGTGCCCTGAGAACAGCTTGCCTGGCCATACCTGAGCATCCCCCCACAGTGAAAAGTATGCACTGAAGAGGATGGAAAAGTTGCAAAGTTCAGAGATACATGTCTATTCCAAGTAATTTCTGAATTTGTCTTGAAAAGCTGTATTTGAGAAGAGCCCAGTTCTCTCCCTCTCACTTTACAGTACAAACTCTCTTGCTATTCCAACAGTTCACTAAGCAAGGAGATAGAATATGTTAGCTCTGAGTGCATTCATGGTGTTCTAATTGCCTTTTATTATCCAGTTAATAGGTGGATCTGCAGTGCATGGTGCACAGTTATGAAGAATTCATTCTGCACCCTCTGATAGCCCCAAAGATGTTCGTGCAGCGAGTGTTGTGATATGTGCTAGGCATAATCAGTGTAAGGATATTCAAAAAACATTAGTCAGACACACAAAAATCAAGAGTTTGGGAACAGTTCACAGAAGATTTTTATTTAAAAATACTGAATTTAAAATGATCCCCCATCTTTTTTGGATGGTTCCTTATCTTTTTCGGTTTTGTTATTTAGCTTCTGAGCATTTCTCCATAAGTGTTTCAACCAGGAATATTTGTTTGTTTTTATTTACAAAAGTACTCTTTTCATGCAATCACAGACTTCAGGGAAGTGAGACTTTGAACCCTGCCACTAATGCTGTGAAATATAACTTTCTGTACAGACTGTTAAATTAGATTTAGACCAGTTTTACTCTTACAGTTCTTAATAGGTACAGCCAATGAAATCCTGTAGTTTTTATTTGGTAAGAGTTTCAGTCCATCCCAGATCATATTTTTTATTTAAACTCTTCACCTAAAAAATAATTAAATTTGATCAAAGTGTAGGTGTGGTAGCAATGAGTAAGGTATAAAAACCATCACTGGTGGGTGATAGAAAAGCTTCCCTCTGATTTGGGGATATAAGAAGGTGGTGAGAAGTGCTCATGCTGCACAAGTATTCACAGAACTTGCCTCCTTTAGCTCTTCCACTTCACTTGGCTGCTGTCTGCCTTTAAGGCCAGTGTTGGATAAAGCTTTATGTTCTTGTTTATCACTGTTGCTGCATTTGTGACACTTGAGAACAAAGATTTTCAGATTACCTGTTTGTCTTTTCCTTTATTCTGTGCAGGGAAATAATACTTAGGTTGAGATTGTTTTGTAACTTGATAAACTCCTAATTAATTAGTTGCTGTTACCAAAGATGTATGTTATAAATAAAAATGATAGGGTTCCTATAGGAACATTGATTGGATACCTGCCTACAGAAAGGAGGGACTCCTGTGTGTTACTGAGGGTAAGGCAGGATGCTCAGGTGACACACCATCAGAACTGTGGATTTCCACAGCACCCATCCCCAGCTCATGTAGGAAAATACTTCAGAGAGGGGTGAGAGCACAAAACACTGCAGTGCCTGAAGGCTTGCTTGAGATCAGTTACCCACTAAAAAAAGACCTACATTGTCTTTAATTTCTAGAATAAAAAAATTTCAAAAGTCCTCTAATCAGAGAGGAATACATTTTTTTAAAAACTACTTATTTTCATAAATTGAGGTGTTAAATGATAATTAAGTATATTGATTGAATACAGATGGCACTGTTATAGTAGTTAAACTTTTAATAGGTGCAGACCCAGCTGAGCTATGGAACTATGAACTACCTTTCAACAGACCCAGATAAGCTGCTCATTTTCAGTGTATTCCATAAACTTTCCAAACACAAGTTTCATATATTATTTTATCATAATGCATTAAACATACACAGTCCGATCTTCATCAGTCCTCTGATGCTAAATATGCTAATACTCATAACTCATAAATGATGATTTATTTTCAGTAGGAAACATGTGGTTGGTCCAGATGTTCAAACAAAATGACTCCTAACAGGCTGACAACACAGGTTAATTCAAAAATGGATAAGTCTAAATTTGTGTAGAACAAAATTTGCCATAATTCAAAATAAGGATGAAATGCAAGAAAGGCAGAAAATGTGAAAAAAACCTTGAAAAAATTGTTTTACTTCTGTGAGAAACAGTTATGTGGATTCTATATATATAGACATAATTATAAATATTTATAATCTATTTAATGAAAGTTATAAAGTAAAGAAACAGAATCTATTTGTAATTTCAATAGTCAACTAAATTCTCCTTTTTTTTCTTCATTCAGAAAGGAAAATTCGGATTTATCGAATTGCTGCTAAATGATGTGTAATTGTTGGGCTAATGCTCTTTGCAGTTATTGTATGTTTAATTTCTTATCTTGGATGTCAACAGTGACTATCACTAACCCCTAAAAAAGTTTAATCTAACAGTTTTGTTTCATTGTTTAAAAGCCTGGTGTGTAATCTCCTTACCTAGCAGCCACAGATCAGGGATGGGTTGTGTGTGTAGAAAGGTTTGTTACAAAGTGCCCATTGCAAAATAATCTTCACTTTGTGGGTCCACATTTGGTGTTCTCACACTGACATCACAAGATGTTGATAGTGGGTGGCAAGTTCTCCTCTATTCTGTGACACCAATCTTCTGACATGGGAGATATCACTCACTCTGTGAAGAGTTTCTTGCACCATTAAAAGCAAGAAGAAATTTTATGCTCAGCATGTTTCAGGAGTAGGCAATACATACAGCAAATATCTTAATTATTTAAAAATAAGAGGTTGCAATAAAAATGAGCTCAAATTATCTTTGCGTTGTATTCTTTCCTTATCCTTATGTACAGTGTGGTAAGTAGTAGCTCATATACACTATGTTGTATGGTTTTTTACATAGAGACAGATGATTTAAATAAAATATTTTTCTCAAACCCCCCGTAGCAGGGTTTTTTCCCTACATCTTATGTGTGAGCTGTTACAACATCTTTCAGTTATAGATCAAGCATCCCCACAGTGCAGGAATCTTTTTATTGTTTGCATTTATAAGCCCTCTCTGGGCATCAAGATCTGTTTTCTTCTTATGGGAAATTCATTAAAAAGTTGCCCAAGTTTCACTTGGTTTCAGCAAGCGAACAAACAAATGGTGAAGACAAGGCACTAATTGTCTGCAGTTTGAGCTGAGGCAGACCTTGGGGTCCAGCTCCAGCCATGCCAGTGGGGAACCCCACTGCTGCGTGGCTGCAGGGGAGCACAGTGCTCTGCAAGGTGCTCTGTGCAGTGCAGAGTGCTGCTGCAAGCAGCCTGTGCACATAGCCAGTGGCTCCTCTACCACTTCTCATTGCATCCTTCCTGCAAACTGCTGTCCTTCACACCCAGTTTATGACCAGGAACCCCCAGCCCTCACACTGTCCTGATGGCATCCTCTGTTAGAAAACAAGGTTACATTACATCTCACATTCATGTGTGGTTTAGGTGCAACACAGCTTCTCCTGGGTGTAGCATTTAATTAAAATTTAAAAAGAGATAGGGAGGTATTCACTGTGGGCTTGAATGAGTGCTCTGAACAGACAAGTGCTTACTGGCACCTCGACAGGTGCACACACACGTGTAGGCTTCTTCAAGGTAATTTTTAGCCTTAGTCTCATTTTCATCATCATATGTTTTAAGCAGATGTAAAAGTAGAGAGTTCCTCTTGCAAACTGCAAATGTTAAAGGTCAGTGTAGAAAGTCAAGTCATTTTCAACAGCTGGTGATCTTATAGGAATTGCTGATGACATTTTACAGTTGTGGAGTAGTAAGGGAATTCAATAATTCTTTTTCATTATTCTTCTGAAAGGGAAGTCTTTCATGTTGCAGGGTTGTCCCAGAGTATTATCAGAGTGTAATTTTAGAGAGAAAAAAAAGGTAGGAGGAACATGATAAATATAGCATTTTTAAAGTAAATGAGAAGGATTTGATTTTTTTTTTTTTAATTTTATGAGGAAGTCTAGGGAGTGTGAGTATTGATTAACCAAGATGGAAGTCCAGAAAACAAAACCTGAAATATTTACTTATAAACTTTTTTAAGTATAAATTTTTAGTTTCAAATAAGACTGCATACACCTGTAGTTTGGGAAAGGTAAACAGAAAAGGTGATAAAGGTGATATTTTTACTTTGAAATAGGAAATGAGTCTGGCATTTGTAATTAAGATTCTCATCTTTGGATTTCTAAAGAGCGTTGAAATGCTCTTAAAAGCCAAAGCAGTGGCTGTATTCGTGTACAATGGTTTTGTCTCATTCACCGTGAAATTGTGAACTTGGGATGCAGTGCCATCTGCTCTCAGTCTTTACAGTTACAGTTCCATTGCATTTCCAGCAGCAGTGCTGCAGGTGCTGCATGGCTCTGCTGGGGGAGCAGGGACAGAGCCCAGACACTGCCAGCCTGGGTCCTGCTGGCAGGAACAGAGAAGGGCACACGAGCAATGTGTGGGGTATGAGATTTGTGTGTCACTGAGAAGAGCTCAAATTCGAATGTATAAGTGTATGATGATTAGAAAAAGTATTTTTTTAAATCCCAAATCTTCTAAATACAGGCATTCCTGTTTGTACTATTGTAATTGTAGTCTACAGTAGAAACTAAGTGCATATGTTTCATGGTTTAGCTAAATATTTGGGATGATGCTTTCTTCAGATAGAATAACCTGTCAGAAAAGCCATGTAAACATCTACCCTTTACAGTAATCATTCACTATGCATTTAGCAGCCTCAGATATACTCAGAAGAAACTACATTTTTCCAAACCATTTTTCCTTGCTTGGTTCCTCTGCTGGGTTGTGTTGGGGATGCACTGACAGTCTCAGTGCCATTCCTGGCTGTGTATGTCTGATTGCAGACACTGAATATGTGATTACCAGCACTTGAAGAAAGTGGCAGCCTTCTTGCATGGCAGCTGGGGGTGTTTGTATGGTTTTAGTAATGACTACAAAGCACAAGAACATTAAAAATTGTACATACAGTATCCATGGGTAATATGATGGAAAGGATGAAGTACTTCCAAAACTTGAATGTTTCTGAATTACTGGGAAAAAGAAGCTGGCAGACAGAATGGGTTCTAGGAGAAATAAGTTTCTATGGGATTTTGTGGAAGTATGCCAGACACTGAATTCTGAATGCTGTAGCTGGGCCTGTCTCATTCTAAGGGTCTCTTTGGTCTGTGTAGGACATTTCATTAGAAGAGCTGCCCACATTTTGTCTCTGCATGTTTGCTCTGTTTTTCACTGGGAAAAATTCATGTGCACATATCTAGGTGAACAGTATTTCAATGCAAAATTCTGTGGCTTCTCATTAAAGGAATTAGAGATATATAGGGTCCTGACAGTCTTGCATCATAAATACCTTTTGTCTATGATTCACTCTCAGCATGTCCATTGGTCATACAAAGTCTAAGTGCCTTTGATTTAAAATGCAATTCCGACTTTTCTCAAGGGATAGTGAGAAGAATGGAGCCAAGAATACCGCATGCAAACCAAAAGAGTTATTTCATTTACCAGTCTATTCATCACAACTGTCATTTTCTTCATAATTAAAGTCTGATCTCTGAAAAACAAGCAGCTTCTGAAGATCAGCAATACTGCACTTTCCTAGATTGTGTCATTCAGAATAAAAGTCAGTTTAAATGTCTGCCCTGAGTTATGATTTGTTTAAGAGAATGCTACTCCTGGCTTCTGTGATTTAATGTGGTTAGCCTTTCAGAAAATGAAAGCTATATTTTAATAGCTCAAAAACATGATATGTGATGTGTGGGACATATACAGTGTAATTATGAAACTAATGAGGGGTGGCTTACCAATGTGATTGGTGAAGCTGTGCTCCAGTAGCTCCTGTTAATGAACTGTCTGTCTATGCCAATGCTAAGCTTGGAAGGGTTTATATACTGGATGGTTGGTTAGATGGGAATGAGAATCTTGTCATGATCCCATAAATGAACTGGATTTTATGGCAGTTATACATGCCTTCAAAACTAACCTGACTGAAAATCTATCTACTAATTCTTCCTTGCTAAAATGCATCTCACATTAACTTGTGCTAACTCTCAGTGTTAACCCCAGGCAAGCCTCAGCTCTGTCACAGAGCCAGCAGCAGAGCCACGCTCCTGCCCAGGCTGTGGCTGCAGCAGGACTGCTCTGCCCAGTGGCACTGCTGCTGTCCCTGCAGGTGACAGGAGGGGAGCAGGGCAAGCAGGCACCCAGCTGTGCTGGGAGTCTCCAGGAGCACAGGGCTGTGCTGAAGAATTACCAAATCACTTGGCTTGGACTCTAATTTCTGTCTAACTCCAGCAGTTGGTCATTCTGCTGTCTCCTCTCACCCTAATGCAGCCCTGTTGATCTCCCCAGATCCAGGTGGGCTGTTAGCAGCTGTTAGACATGCAGCCTATTCTCACCTACCTAGTTGTAGGTCCCTGATTATCATTTACAGCTTCAAACATCACTAATGATTATCCAGGTCCAGCATGTGCCATGGCAAACAGAATGCAAATTTTATTGCAGCAGATTGCAAAATGTATGAAAAATTTAGGAACATTAAAACAAATGGATTTTATATGGACATTAATACGAAATAAAACTGTAATCTGTAAGTAGTTATAAGCCATTACGTTGGTCTTGAATCCATATTCATTGTGGTATCCTAAAATATTTTAGCAATGAAAGTGCTAGAAATTTCTGTACTGATGGTCCTGAAGGGAAGATATTCACCGGAAGGCTCTTTCACCTCTAGGGCACAGCTGGGTCTTTCACCACACTGAATAATGTGGGAGGTAACTGAAGTAGGTGGGGTAAACCTGTGGCTTGATAGTTGCTTGAGCATCAACAGTTAGTGGCTAAAAAACTGAACTCATCAACTTTAGCTTAGATGCTGTTCTTCACAACTGTGAGTGATTAACTGCAATAATTACTGTTTTGTTAAATGAAGGTCTTAACGGAATTTATTTCTCTTGTGAAGTTTCAGTTTCATGATAAATATTAATACCTTTGACTTAAAGGGTAAATAAATGAAGGGATTTGGCATTCTAATCTGAGGATATACTATTTGTAAGGTAAATTAAAGGGCAATTGGATTGCAAAAAGCATTCCAGTTACTCACTAATGCAACTGCATGCAATATTCTTCTTTTCCTACTGAAAGAGATGTATGTTGCTCATTAAGTAAGAACCTTTCTTATCATTAAAGAGAATAGTGTCCACTGATAGTTAAATACTGGTTAATTTGCTTACCTTAGCTCGATTTTATCTGGGGTCATTTTTATTTTTGCATTTGCTATCCATCAAAAATTCCCAGTTTCTCTGGTTGTCCTGAGAACCAGCCTGAAAAATCTGCCTGGTGTCAAGACACTGGAAGTAATCAAATACTGACCACAAAAGCCCCACTGTAAATGAAAATGAACGGATAGATGCCATTTATTAGTGTTTTATTTCTACAGGGGAGAAAGGATAAGGTAGTTGAAGGGTTATCTCACATTCTACCCGAAGCCAGAGTGGCCAGGTGTTGGCAGAGGAGGGCACAGGTGCCAGTGCTGCTCCCCACACTGCAGTGCTGCTCATGGGGCTGGGCACAGCTCCCAGCACTGCTGCACCCTCTGAGCTGTGCTGGGCTTTGCTTCTCCCACTGACCTCTCACTGCTCTGCCAGAACACAGCCTGTGCATCACATCACAGCCTCCTAATCCTTTGCATTTCAGGGTCTCATTAAGAAAGGGAATGTATGGATTTATTTTTTTTAAATGTTTTAAATATAAATAGATTTCAAGTGTGTAGAACTTACTTAAGAAGGAAAGGTTATTGACAATACTTCTGAATGCATTTTTCTCATTTGGTCTTCACCCAAAAGTGAAAAATTTTGAGGATTTTTGTACATTAAAAATAATGTATTGATAATTTATGCTCCTTCCTTACACTGTTTTTCTCTAGCTATCTTCATAGGCTGCTTGTCCTCCACCTGATTTTGTCTCCTTGGCACTTCCCTCATGCTTCCAAGCCTGAGGCTTTGGCTTCTGCTGCTTGGGTGATTTGCAGCTGCTGATGTTATGCCTTACAAAACAGGCAGCTGTGCTCAGGGGGACTTCTCTGTCCTCAAGTGTCACTGACTCCACTCCCTGTGCACCCTCCCACGCTGCCTTTGGAGGTTGTTGTCCCCCCTGCCCCTTCTGCAGGAGCCCTGTCCAGTCGGGGTGGCTGTCTTACTGGGACACGTGTGGGACTGAGTTTGCAAAAGCCTGAGAAACACTGAGCCAACAGGCAGGTTCTTCATATATTACATTCACTTTAATTTCAAGGAAAAAATCCCAAACCATCCAAAGCTGATCCTGTTTTTCCTCAAATATAGCAGTCATGAACATTGAAGTGAGGTGAATGACTCATACCATTAAATGTCATTTTGAGAGGGTCCTCTCCTCTCGACTGTGCTGCACCAGGGCTGTACAGCAGCACTGCTGGTGATGCCTCTTAAAGCATTCCCAATTTAAACCAGGCTTTTTCAGCTCCTTCTTGGCTTGCACATTGTTTTACCAGCAGCTCTTGCAGTGCAGCTAAAGCAACATGTGAAACAGGCGATTTACACAAAGATACTCTTCCAGGGGCTCTCAGTTGAAGCAATGTACAGAGGAATTGCATCTGGGCAAATAAGATCATGTTCTGCCATATTTAATAGCCAGAATGGTAGAGTCATTTTAATAAGAGTTTTACTTTACTTTCTGCTGGGGGGAACAAAGAAGTTGGTGAAATTTAACTGCTCTACAGTAGGAAATATACACTTGTAGGAATTGCCAGACACAGTTCACTATAAGTAGTTTACTTGTCTAACTTGATATTTACATTTTTTTAGGTTTCTTTACCTTGTGTCTTTGTTTCATTCTCTGGATGAGATAATACTGTTTTGCCTTTGAGTACATGAGCTAACCTCTTGTCCTTGTAACAAAATGATAAAAAGATTTATCGTTAAAAAAAATGAGTATAAATGAATGAAGCTCATCATCTTAATCATAGGTCAGGTCATCAGATCTGCCATATTTTGGCACAGTCATATGCCACTTAAACCTAAGTGCTTCCTCTGTGAATTAATAAGTGTACTTGCTAATTTTTACGAAGGCAAAAATTTGTTGAATGTTTTAATCTAGTCACATGAATTTGTATCTCGAAATATTGCTAGACATTTGACAATGACTGATTTGATTGCCCTGGTTTCAATATCCACAGGGCGAGTTAAACATTTTTGGGAGTTTGGCTGGCATGGGTTTGGTTCTAGAATGACAGATGAGCAAAAGACTATCCAATATCATCTCCTCTTTTTGCTTTACTGCTCTGTTGAAGTAGCACCGAAAGCTTTTCAAAGTCTATTAAGAATTTAGCTTACAGTGGCCTTCAGGAATTCCCTAAGAAATTCTTACTCTAATGACCTTTCATTTGAAAGAATTCTGCACCAGGTGTCCCAGGAGTGGGCACGAGCAGCCTTTTCATTACCCTGATGGTTTGCCTTGACTCTGCAGACTGGTTGTAGCTGTAGGGTGTCCCTGGCTTTGGAATTGATGGCTTACTGAAGACAAAAGCTGTAGAACAGAGATGACTGTTTTGCTGCAATTCAATTCAAACTGTTAATGATACATGGAGTCCAATTCAACGTAATGTTTAAGACTAATTTCACATGTGCTTAAGCCTTGGCATAAAATCAGGCACATGCTTAAATGCTTTCCTTAATTAAAGCTTTATATTAGGACTTGCAAAATACTTTTACTACTTTTCTTTGGCTTTATGAGCTTTTTTTTTTTTCCCAGTTTGGCACAGAGTAAGGTTAAAATATTGCAAATGAAGTAAAATAGTTGGAAATAGGGACACCGGGCTGGCAAGCACACGTTCATTAAAAACAGATTAGCTATAAACAGACTCTGATAATCCTGCAATCAAGACTTGATACACAAACTCATGGAAATGCTAAACATGTGCTGTAAATAAATAGATGATTAATTTCCTTTATTCAAATACATGTGCCTTAGTAAGAAATTAGAGTTCCCATAAAAGATCATTTTCTTATTATCTTATGATTGTCCCTCCTTTGCAGCTGCAGAACGTCTAGGATTTAAAGAGATAATTAATAGTCTGGAGATAGAGTTGGTCCCCTGAGAAAGGGAGCTTCACACCACAGTCTCAGGTCTGTTAGCAAATGCTGCAGCAAGGAAGGGAACATTCCTTTAGTCCCCTTTATTCCTGAAATCTTTCTGCAGGAATAATGGCAACACATGAGATGTGTAGAAATCTGTATACAGCAAGGATTGATAGCTCATACCACAATGGGATTTTTTGGCTTCCTTCTTAATAAATTTGATTAACTTTCTCTAGAAGTATCTTGGGTGGAATGAAACTGGGGAGGAGTGTTTTGTAGGAGAGATTTTAAAAGATTCATTACTGGGGATTATGCTTAATGAAACGCATCCTGTGTGTGAGGCTGTGTGGCTGGTGTGCTTAATATCTACAAATTAAATCTTTTCCTGGAAATACACTAATAAAAACCAATGAATTAAACATCAGGACCAAGAAATGTTTGCTTATTAATACAAAGTAACAGTGTTTAGAGAATTCCAATTTACTGAACACAGATGTTGCCTGTAAAATAATTAGAAAAAAAAAATTAGCATCAGAATATGAAATGTATTGAATATCAGAGTTTAATAAAGATTTAAAACCCAGTAAAACTTCGGTAAAAAGCTTAGCAGAGGCCAATTCTAGGTAGTTTTGTGGTATTTTATGCAGCTAAACTCTAGAAAATGAAGCATTTTTTAATAACAGTATTCTGAAACTATCAAGGAAAAAGTATTGCTCTTTAGCTGTTATATATTTATATGCCCAAATCTTAATTTTTTTTAAAAAGGCCTCATGAGTAATATTCTCAGTGGGACCTCTGGAAAGTCATACTGCTACAGGCAGAACTCTTGGAGATCAGTAGCAGATTTGAGGAGCAGAATACATGGGAAGAGGGAGATTGTTGGGAATGCCTCCACAGAGACAGCTGCTCACACCATGCTCTGCTGTCAGACCTCAGCAGGGCAGCTTCAGCGGCCACTGATACAGAAGATGTTACTGACAAACCAGTGTGTTAGGAAATACACTTTTATTTATATTGGAAGTAAGCCTGGTGCCCTGAGTCTTATCAGAGCTGCTCATGTTCTGCACTGCACAGGGAGCATTGGGTGGATGTCCATCCAATGGCCGGCGTTTCCGTTCAGATGTTGGGCATTGGCACCCTCGTGTTTCTGCAGGCACTGTGCTGGGGAGCCCCTCTCTGAGAATAACTGGCACTGTCACATCAAGTGTGAGCAAGGATGACACACCCTCACACCTCTGCTTGCTCTGGCTCCTTCCTAGGGTGCTCTCTCTGTGGACTCTGTGCCCGACCCGTGTGCTGTGGCTCCCACTGTGCCACGGCCACTGCAGATGGCTCTGCCCTGGAGGACACCTGCAGTCTGGGTCTCTAAAGCTCTGTTTTTTTTCCTGATGTTTTGATTTCTGAAACTTGCTCCCACAACTTGAACATAACCATCAGCTTTTGTTTTTGTAGTGATGCTCATGTTTGGAATTCTTTCTGTGGGATGGGCTGTAGTCTAGTTTTCTAGGTCTGAGGTTTCTGAGTTTCTGAACTCAGTTTCTTCGTGGTGTTTAGGTTTCAGAAGACTTTGTTCTTACAGACTTGACATAAACATCTTAAGTGTTATTGTAATGAGAGTGATGTTTTGTATTTTTTTTCTGTAGGATAGACTTGTCTCTATCCATTACTTTGAGTCAATGGGAAGAAGAGTTCTGATACTCTTTTAACTAATGAGAGTGACTTGTTCTAAAAGGTATATAAGGAGGACAGTTGTTTTAATAAAGTAGAGTCAGATACAGTTTTTTATAACGAGGTCTCGTCACCCACAGCGACAATGGGCTTTCTTTTGCTGTCCCTCTGGTTTGACCAGTGTGGGTGAAGAGTTCTGTCGCTCGTTCACCAATCGCAGTGACCTGTCAAAAAATGTATTAAAAAAGCATCATTGTTTGAATAAATAGAGTCAAATAGACCTCTCCAAACTATTTTAGAAAAATGTGTGTGTATTAGTCACCACAGAAGAGGCACCTGGGACAGCAGAGCAGCTCCTGGGCTCTCCATGCTGCTCACTGCAAGTCCTTACCCCATGTTTTTATTGCCCTTAGTACTGGCTGGTGCTGGGTCAGTTCTGCACTGGCTGGTGCTGGGCACTCCTACACTGCTGGCTTCTTTCTGTTTGCCACATGGATGTCGACATTAGGATTAAATTCTGGTTGGCTTCTTGCTTTCTTGCCCAGGGAAGTGATGAGAGGAATATTTTCAGCTGACATGTCTCACCTGTCTCTGGCTGTGTTTAGGATAATTCAAAATATAATATTCAAAATTCTATATCCTCTTGAAAATGGGAGCAGTTGGAGGATGGACCTTTTGTTATATTTTTTTTCATTAAGGATTTATTATGTTGCTTTTCTTAGATCTTTCACAGACTGGGAAGTCACAAATGTGGGTCTGACCAAGCCTTGATTGTCCCTGAAGGCAAAAGCTGGGGAAGTGTTATAATAGTCAGTGGATAATGTAACCACTATCTCTAGATTGCTGGCATAGTGTTGTTGCAGGAATGAATATTAGTAAAATTGGAAGCAGGCAGGAGGCATTGCAAGGAAGAACAGAAATGTAATTCTTGACAGAAAGGCGAAGAAATAAAACCAGAGTTTAAACAGTGATTGGGAAAAGGACTCCGAGGACAGAGAAGTATCAGGATATTAAGGCTTGAGAAGAGAGACAGGAAGTTCAAATGTGTAGAAGAGAGGTGTGAAGAACAGAATTGTGTGCTGCAGAAAGACAAAGAACTCAGAGCATATTAAAAATGCTGCCACAAAGCATCCTCTGAGCAGTGTTCCATCTTCATTTATAAAATTTTAATTTTTCTTTTTTTAGTCTTAAAAGCACTGTAACTTTTGGAGTTAATATAGCACATGAGTCTAGAAGTTCATGATGCAAAAATCCATAACCTTTCTAAGTTTTCAGGCTTAGAAGCTTTAATCAGCATTTACCAGTAAGTAAAGCTAATTTTGTCCCCTTAATAGAATGGATGATATAATAAAGTTCCTTGGGGAGATAGTTACTAAAATTTGAGGCTGTAGCAGCAAAACTCAAATAGAAAGAATTAATTTAGACTCGGTCAGGACAGCACCATAGTATGAACTGTTTATCTTGGCAAGGTTTTGTGGATGGGAATAGGTAGCAAGAAATTGGCCCTAAAACAGCACTGCCAGCTCTGAGAAGTCCCCAGACAGGGGTTTAGGAAAATGAGAATGTGTTGCTGGCAGAAATACTCATCAAAACAGAATTAAGGTGCATTGTTACAAGAATAGAAAATGAGCTCATGAAAGAAGCACCCCTGGAGTTTCACCCCAGTGCTGTGCTGTTTACAGGCACAGGGAAGCTGCAAATGAAGTTCCAGAAGTTGTCCAGGTGCCAACTCTATTATTTTCTAACTATGTTTGACATAGCAGCCTTTTGATTAAACCTCCCATATCAGTTCCCAAATACTTGCCTTTAAATCTTTGTTTCCATTTCTATCTGCCAGACCCATCTCCTCATTGTTCACTTTGGAAACATCAGCTTTTTCAGCTAGTAGTTATGAAGTCAGAAAAAGTATTTGGAGTCTACTTTTCTAAAAAGTCAAAATACTCCAGCCTCACACTATTAAAGAATAAATTATTTAAACTGTAAATTTATGTTAATATTATTTTTTAGTATGTCATTAGAACAATTGTACTAGAAGATAGACGTTACTTATGAGCACTTCTTATGTTATTAAGACTGTTTACACATTTAAAGGTGAAAACATATTTTTGTTGTTTTTGTCATAGTTAATAGCATTTTGTTTTTGTCTTAGTTAATATCATTTATGCTATAAGCAGGAATTTTTATACTGGAAGAAAATAGAGTTTTGGAAATATGTTCAGAAGACTGACTCAGAATTTCTCTGTGTTCATTAGCATTCTTGATTTAACCATCTTAGGAGAGCTAAATATATGGGCTGTGTAAATAAATAAATGCATGTTATAGAGTGGATTCACTGTCACTTTGTACTTGTTTCTCTCACTGGGCTTCAAGTAACACACTCAAGTCAACAGAAGAATTCAAATTTACATACCCCAGCTAGGTAGCCCAATTTTCTTGAAATATTCCTAAAAGGATTCTCTCTTCACTCTCTTTTCTGACCTGGATTCTTTGCATTGTTGTGAAAGGAAATGAGTGGCCTGAAAAAGAGGGGTTTGATCTGCAGTTGTACATTGTCTGCATTAAACTAAATACCCAAGATGCCCACCAGTTTTTTCACTGGTGAAGTGACTGTAAGGTTTAATGACACAATTCTTGTTTTCTTTGCTGTGCAGGAGGATGGAAGTGCAAAACAGAAACATTAGTCTTTTAATTCGTTTTGCTGTGTGACCCTATTGCAGGGGGTGAAGCAGCTGGGACTGCCTTATTTTCCTCTCGCCTTTTCTCTAGAGCATCTCCAGCCTCTGGGATCTGACAATGCTGACAGGGTACAAAGCCAGTTTTCTCACCATTGTAAAGCAGTTATTTTGCCCCATTTCTTTTTCCAAAGTGTGTAATGGGTTGCACACATCAGCCTGAAGTTGTGTGTCAGGGACAGTGAGTTCTGTCTGTCTGTGTGTGTCCATGTGTGTGTGTGTATTCCATTTATTCCTCCCCTTCCACACACAGGACTGGGAGCAAAAAGGGAGACATTTGTCTGGTTGTAAAGGCTGACAAAGATCATTCAGGGTTATATTTCAAGCTAGCAAAATTTAGATTTCTCTTGCTCTGATTCCTGCACTGATCCCTGAAGTTATAATTACCGAGTTTCTAGCACAGGGGTTGTACTTTCATTTCTCAGCCTGCCAGAGGCTTGCCCTGTACCTTTGGCTGAAACAGGTAAATGAGATAACTGCAGTTCCATGCTGTCAGTTATTTTTTTTTTTCTTCACATGTTCCAGTTGATGAACACACATAATTTTTATTATGGCTTACCCTTTTCTCACTGTTCCAGAAATGGTAATTTTTGCAACATTCACCACTACTTTGAACTCGTTTGTGAGAGTTATTTTGTCAGCCCTAATAATATCAGAAAGACTAATAAGCTGTGTTTTCTAGGTGTTTGTGCAAAATAAATGGGAGATCTGAGTATAAAGCAAGAGGAGGTGAAGAAACTTCAAAGGACAGAAGTGAAGTGATCATTATCACACTTCCTTTGAAACTGTGGAGTTTAAAGTTGAAGCCAGATTCAAAAATCTAAAATACTCCTAGGGCAATAGAAGTTATTGTGCTTCACAAAATCGTTTTGCTCTGTGATGTATCTTCTTTGAATTACCTTAAAGGTTAGCAGAGACTTGTTGTGTCCACTCTTTTAGAGGAAAATTCGGATCTACTGAAAATATTAATTACCCTTTGTGAAAGATGCAGAGCTGGTGAAAATATTAATTGACCTTTGGAAAAAAATGGGTTTGTGCCATCTTGCTGACACCTTTGTAGGTTTGGGTTTTTTTTTTTTTTTTTTTTAGTACTATGCTTCTTTTCTAGGCTTTTATGATGTTTGATCAGATGCTTGCCACAACTTTTGTATTGCAGTGAATGTCAGTCAGTAGCCTGTGTAGTCTTTGCAGGCTCTGAATTTCCATGGAATAAAATTAGGCTGGATAATGGCTGGTGACTGTGAAGTTTACTGGGCTTTCTTTTCTATTTATAAACTGTCATAATCCAGTTTTGAAATAAATAAGTGAAAGAAACAAAGGAACTACAGTAACCTGCACAGGTTATTAAGTAGATCCACTGACATTTAAGGGTCTGTATTTCAGTTTTCCCTTGCATTTTCAAGGGATAAAGGAAAAATCCCCAAAATACAAACAATTTAGAGACGCAGTCTGATTCTACTAGAATGTCTCTGTTATCTGTCATGGAAAGAACCACCGAGTCATCACCCAAAAGCCTTTGAACTGAATGGCTCCACTGTCCTATGTCAATTATATTATCTTTTATTGACATTAAGGTGCAGTTGTGCTTTGGGTAATGCCCTCAGAGTAACAGCAGTGCATTCCCTAATGGGAAGTGTGCATCCCAATCCCTTTCCTCTTTGCCATCTCTGGAGATCTGGCTGGCCAGGAGTGTCTGTGCAGAAAGCTGGGTAGCTTCTGCTCACTCAGTGGAGCAGAATCAAGTCTTCCTATTTGGGGTAACTTTCAGGATTGGAACCTGGAGGGAGTTATTAATTAATGATATGGGGGAAATATGAATGATGGGTTACACTGTGCCAGTGCATGGGACAGAACATGGAGAAGGTCAAATATAACTTTTCTAAGTGTGCTGCCAGCAGTGGAACTAAAGGACATTATTTCATAATAGTAAGAGAAATGC
The DNA here is from genome assembly GCA_032173965.1 of Sitta carolinensis. NCBI lineage: Eukaryota > Metazoa > Chordata > Aves > Passeriformes > Sittidae > Sitta > Sitta carolinensis. Next base: position 5,962,138 of record CM063294.1, on the reverse strand, counting down.
CATTTTAAGGATTTTTGGACATTGTTTTTTTTTTCTCAATTAGATAAAGACAGGTGTTTCTTAGAGGAAGAACTGAACCAGTTGTCAGTTGGGATTTACAAAGTACTTAAAAAATTAAACTGTACTCTCATCAAGCACTTTCCATGTATTGAGCTATAAAGAAGTGGCAAAAAAATTCTGTCACTTAAAAATTGCTGCTTCAGCTCTGGTGAGACATTATATTTTAGCTGATAAGTGCCAGGAATAATGTTTTGCATAAATATTCCACAATATTGAGCATATTTCGTGTCTATAATTAGAGCTTTGATTTACTCACAGACAGAATTAATTAGGAAGTAACAGCTGTACTGTAATTCTTCTATTATAACCCAATCTCATTTCTTCTTCCTCTTGTTAAAATCAAAAGTATACAAATATTTCTTTAACCTTCCCCAATACACTGTAAAAATAATGTGTTTAGAACACAGGCATCCTGGTACTAAGCACAAGAACATGTGTCCTGCAGTCCAAACTTACTTAATTGACACTTTATGGGCCCTTTCCAAGACTGCTAAAACTCTTCAGAGAGAAAAGAGATGGAAAGAAGATGCCTGAGCAGTTTGAAGCACAATTGAATGAAGCACAGTAAATCCTGTGGTTCCACCCTGACACTTTCCTGCATCAGGCTTGGGATAAGGAGAAAGAGCCTTGCTGTAAGATCTTTCTTTCAAGGGTATTCAGGCAATATGCAGTAAATTTTGTATATCATTCACAAACAAATGTTCCATTTAAAAGTGTGAGTTGGTCAGCGTAAAAATAAGACAAAAGAGCTAAATGTGAGAACTCAAGCTACTGAAAGTTGTCTGATCTGTTCCTTAGAGCTTCCCTTGTGCCAGCTCACCGGCTTCTGCTTGGGGCAGTGGGAGAGGGGGCTGCTGGAATTCCTCAGCACCCTGTGCTCCCTGTCAGCAGCAGGAGTGAGAACTCTAGGTACAGAAAGAGAGGAAAGGTTTGTGTCCTGCCCTGAAGCGACGCCAGTCAAAGCCAGAATGCAGCACCAGCTCCCAGGGGCTTTGGAGGATCTTCTCAAGGCTTTTCTTTCCCCTGGCAAATCTCTCCACGCACAGCTGGGGACACACAAGAGCTGGTTAGCCTGGGAGCAAGGCTGAGGAGAAGAGAGCTGATGTGTGGACAAGGGCGAGAATTGAGGGGCACTGCTGCAGGGATGTGGGTTTGAACCATCTGTTAGCTCCAGAGATTCCTTTTTTCAAGCTATTATATCCTGTGGCCAAACTGAGCAGCTTGTCTGATAGCCTGTCCAGTGAATTACCACTGTGATCAAACAGCAACCTGACAGGACATGTGAGTAACTCCTTCCCTGTTCATTTGTGTGAGGAGCCAAGACCATCGATTTTGTGTTGATACCTGCTGTAATAATCCTGGTAATGCTGAAAAAAAAAGCAGTTCCCCTCCCTTTTGGGTCACTTTTTCCTCCAGAAAATTCCTGTCCAAGTCATGACCTCGACAGGTCAGAGAGCAAAGCAAGGATTAGCAATTCTCCTGGAGAAATGAACCTTTCACTGATTCCTGTGATGCCAGTGGGTGCACTGGAAATTGGTGTTGAAGGACAATGTAGTTACTGCTTGTTTAATCCAAATTTGCTTATCTTAGGCATGTTAAGTGTGGATTGTCATTTTAATAAACTGGGGGATTTTTTTCTGCACTTCTCCTTCTGAACCTGACTTTCTTGGGCTTGGAATTTAAGTTTTTCCAATTATCTTTGTTCGATACTCTTCTAAAATTATATATATATATATATATATATTATTTATTTATTTATTTATTTATTTATTTTAAATTTCGCTTGGTAGTTCAACTCTGATCCAAGCACAAATAAACTTGGCCTGGAGTCTTTTCACCAAGGCCTTTAACTGATTCTTCAAAGTTTGTGTGGGGTTTTTCCTGTCTCTATGGAATGAAATGAACAACTAGGTCCAAGCAAGGAAAAATAAAGTATATAATTTTAGTTAGGAAGTCAGATTCACATTCAGCTGACCATCAAGTCATCTTTAGATATGAACAATGTGGTCCATATTAATGGGGTGATAAAATGATATATTAGTAGATACATGATCCTTGTCCATGTCAAAAGCAGCTTGCTCAGCAGATGTCTTATTTTCAGAAGCTGATGCCTCATGAGGATGCACACCAAATGAGCACATAAATCTCTTCTCATCTGGCATAACGGATCAGCTTGTGAGGTTTTTCTAGACAGTCTTTGTACATTTACATGGTATTTGCAAGGCACGTATTGGTACAGGCTTCAGAAAAAATCTACACCAAATGTCCGGGCTAACTTCCAGTTTCTTTTCCTGCATTTTGTCTTAAGCTATAGGCCCAGGAATACCAGGTCAGCTGTTTCCCAGAAGTGTAATCACCCTTCAAGTATTTATCTCTGCCAGTTTCCTTGGGGGAAGCATTTGCTGAGGCAGTGCCCAGTGCTGGCGAGCTGGAGGCCAGTGGCCACTGGAGGTAAATCTGGTCCCATTGGAGCACTGGGCTCTGTTCAGCCCACTGCCCGTTCGTGTAGCTGCAGAAAGGTACCAGCCCAGGGCCTGAGCTGTGCTCATCACTGACACCCTGGCTGAGCAGCTCTAGTCTGCCTTTTTCCAGCAGCTACTGCAGCCTCACGGTCCCTGCTCCAGAAACCCCCAGGGAGCAAATCCTCGCAAGCAGAGGGCTGGAAATGGTACAAATCAGCCTTTTAGATTTAAAAGAACCTCACATATGCCAACGAGAAGTGATTCTCTTTCATTAAATATCCTTTATTTAAATATCCTTTGGCTGTTATGTCTGCAGGCTGCATCCTCATCTGCTGGTGGAGGCTCCCATGGACCCATCCCCCAGGGGGACTGACTCAGAGTATTGTATCAGAAAATTGCTTTGGTGAGTCACAAGTTTGCCAGTTCGAATTTAATAGAAAAATTGAGAGAAGGTATTTGAGTTATGATTGTGCTGGACTTTTAAGAATGCATGAGTGCAGTTTCCAGTCTTCACATTTAATTCAGGTTTTGAGAACAGAGAATAGAATGAGAAATATGAGCATGATTTACTCGTTTCTTCAGAGCAGTGATGAAAATTCCAGTGTTGTACTGGTGATAGATTAGCAGAAGAGATTCAGTCATAAATAAGAAAGAGCACCTCTGAAGGTGATACAGATTCTAGTTGTAGTTCTAAAATTTGATGATCAGATGAAAACTGTTTGTGTTTATATGTAAGAATGGATATAAAATTGTACCCCTAAAACATAATTAGCAATGCCCCTGTATGGAATTACGACTTTTCATTTAAATTTGAATGTACTTCTGAAGGAATATATCAGACTGACAGGAGAATTATCACCACAGCCTCCTGGCACTGTCCTAAAAGTTTAATTTAGGATTAGTGGAAAACTCCAAAAGTCGGTCATTGGACACTCTCAACATTGCTGCTCTTCTGGAAATAGAAAGCAGCCCAAAATACAAAGCCAAAATTACTAGTTCATTTGAGAGTCTTGGTGGCAAGTCCAGCTTCTGTGACATTTCCTGGAGTCTTCTGACACATTTCTTTTCGTAAACATTTTCATCCACAAAGAAATGCAGTTGAGTGGGGTCTTTCAGCTGTGTTTGTCACTGCTGAATTTCAGTGTGAAAATCGATGGCAGTCTGGCTCCTACCAAACCTGCTGTGCCTCTTGGGAGGCGCTGTCAGGTGTGAGCCTGGGTCCAGGGAACCTCCAAGCACTGGATTTCCTGGGCAGGCTGCCTGGGAGGGCACAGTGAAGTCTTACACAGATAAATCAGAATCAGACAGCTGTTTCAATTAGATAATACATTTTCCTTACCCTAGGGACAGGCATATGTTATTATGTTACCAGCTGTTTAGAAATTTGATTTTTTTTACAATAGTATATCTTCAAAAGGAATTTTCCTGAGGGTCACCAACTATATAAGGTAGCAAGGTCTGATCCTGTAGAATCCAGTGGCTTGAAAGAAATCAAGGAAGTCCAAGTTCCTTGTGGAATACTATTCTTGGTACTGCTTTCTATTTTTGGATTATTTGCATGTCTCAACATTGAAAGACCAGTATGTATATTTATTACCCTCCAGACTTCAGACCATTTGAGAGACAGAGAACTCCTTTTGTTCCCTGTTGCTTTTCTGTGCCAAAAGAGCTCAATTAAACCATAAAAAAATCAAACTTCAGTGATTAATTAATGAAAGCTTGCTATGCAGTGGAGTTTATTTTAATAAATTACACAGCAGGCAGAATGTTGCTAGGAGTATAATACAGTATTTTCTTGTAAGGAAGACGAGGCAGAAGAGTTTCTCAGGATTTAAGCAATTAACATAACAACTAAAATGGACCAGAAAATTTAGCCTGGTTTTGAGGCTTACCAAAAACCTGTGCTTCAGCACCTGGGAAACTTATCCCAAAACTTGTAAGCCAAGTCTCTGAGTGTCAAAGCTTATGCTGTCCATCATGAGATTGAAAGGGGAGGGATTTAAATCTTGTATATCCTTTTTCATAATTTGTGTGTGTGCATGCACATGTGGAATTATAAAGCAAATTCTGCAATTTCCTTGCCCTTAAAGCAGCAGGATTAAAGGAGAGGTACCCTTGTTAAAGACTGGGGACTAATCCATAGAACTACAAGACTAGTACCAAATAATAATGTGAAAAAGAAAAAGCACTACCCAGTTCCTAGGCCTACTCTCATGTTTTCATGCCGTGCAGCTTCCTCAAGTCTTTAGTTATTCAGACAAAATTCACACATGAATATTAATAAGAACATGATATCCTCACTGTTGCAAGTGTTCAGACCACAAAACTATTTAAAACTGAATAGTTAATGGCTAATCATTTGTCATCTCTGTGATGATTCAAAATGGGACTACATGGGAAATAAATTATGCAGTGGCTAGTATGGTGTCACATAAACTTCATTCTTTATGTATTCCAAGGAAAATGCAGCAAGGGCCAAACTTTCTGCTGTAGTATTTGTTTATAGTTGGTAGAGGTGCTCAGTTACTGTGATGTGTAATTCATGAACAGGCAGAATTATCTACAAGCACACTAAACAAAGATTTATAAGCAAAATGCTTCTATCAGAAATCTGACAGAGTCCAAGGTTCCCATGATAGATGTAGTTTGAGCTGGAGTAAAATTTTCTGAACTTTCTTTTGATATGTGCAAGCTTCTTAGAAGAAAAATAAAACTGTTCCAAAACCAAAAGCTTTTCTCAGCTTAATTCTGGGTGAAGTAGTTGGCACAAACCCAGCTTTTCATGACTTACTATGACAATGAAGGTGGTGACTGCATCATTCCATTCCAACCACAATTTTCTGTGTCATTCAGCAGAGCTTGAGATGTCTGTGAGGTTTCCTAAAGCAGAGCTTGCTTACCTTTCAGCTGAAGTGCTGCAGGAAGGACAATTTGGTTTATAGTATTGTAAACAGATCTATTTAGCATCTGGTTTTGATGAGGTTTGGTAATTATGTTTTTGCAGTATAAAACTCATACACATGCTCTGTTGCTGGATTTGAGGACACAAGTTATATTGCAGTTATGTAATTAGTAATGTGTAATTTTGCCTCCAGACCTGAAGTGAGTTTTTTTGAAAGAATTTCTAAGGCTCTATGAGGTTAAAATTGCCTGAATTTTCAAATGCAGCTGGTCCTAGCTGTTTTAAAGCTTTGATGTTTCAGGGTAGGGTATTCAGTTTCAAAGATGAGTGAGTACCCCTCGTTCAGTTGCACAGCATATTTGGAGACCCTGTGATAGCATTTGCATTAGAAAGATCCTAATACATCTGCTGAAAATGCCAAGATGAACAATCTAGGGAGAATGAGTGAGGAAAACTGAGCTTAGCCTCAAATATGTTCCATTTCTCAGGTTTGTAATTTCAGCAGTAAAGCACACATCTAACGAAAGTATCACCATAAATATAGTGCAAAATTCACACTATAAATCTAACCCTGAGGAAGAGGGGAGGGAGTTTCTTCAAATCTTTGTTCCAGCCAGACTTTTATACTGCTGCTATGCTTATGAGGTCTGCAGCACCTACTTTTCTATAAATTAATCACCTTGCTATTTAAATCCCTCATCCACATTTCACAACAGAAATGGCAATAAAAATAATAACAATTTAAAAAATCCTTCAAAAAACAAACATGAAGAGACCACAGCAAACTACTAAAACTGAGTTGATTCAAAATAAATCTTTAAATTTTCCCAGTACTCAGGCAGAATGAAGACACTTTGTTTTCTTGCCAGCTTCCATGGGTTATTCACTGTCATGTCCAACTGCTGCAGTACTGCCAGTCCCAGTTTTCCTTCCCAGTTTTCTAGTTTACTGTAAGGTATATTTTAGCTTGCTGGGGAAGTCTCCAGCTGCAGAGTGCTGTGTCTGTGTGTTGGCCACCTCTCTTTCCTGCAGAAGAAAAAAAGCAGCACCCATTTGATTATATATTGGGAATAAGGTCTTCAAATTGGATTTGGAGGACACAGGTTGCATTTGTTTAATGGCCCCAACCTTAATCCTCATTTTTGAACTGACATGATATTGTTCCATTTGTGGAGCAGCGATTTTGGTGCTGGAACACAGCTGTGGTGCCATGTCACTCACAGATGCCCTGAGATGCCCTGCTGGGCCAGCAGATGCAGGACTGGCAGCACAGCCCTGCCTTCAGGGCTGGGATTGGGGAGCCAGGAAGGTCCCAAAGTGGTACTGCCTGCATTCAGGGAAGGAAATTCCCCGTCAACGCCATTAAATCAGGCCAGTGACGTTCCAGAATTTCAAAAGTGTTTGGGAAAAATATGCTGGTCTGAATTTACTAAAGTTGCTTCTGGGCAGTGCTGCAAAACCTTCAGAAGGATACTTGTGCACTGTAAGGCTGTGCATATGTGCTGCCTAAGGCTTCAGGTCACAGATGAATTCATAACTTTAAGACTTTTATTTTCATAGTCACAGAGCTGAGATAGTGCCTTTAAAACAGGGTCTCTGTGGATGAACTTGTTTTTATTTAAAGAATCAGAATTAATGAAGTGGAAATGTGGGTGGGCATTAATGAAATGTGTTTCTGTTAGAACAAAATTTTTAAAAAAGCCATAATTCCACTGCAGATGGATAATACTTCAAGTTTACCCTTTTAGAGGAATTTAAAAAGCTGCTATTACTGTATGGAATACCTTCTTCTGGATGCTAAATGTACAAATAAGAAAATGAGGTCCCTGCTGTATGAAAGGTAAACAACATAAACAAAAAATGGAAGTAAGATTCAGCAATGAGCAAATGGGAATATAACACAAAAAAAACCCCAACAAAACGAACAAACAAAAAAACCCCAAAACAAAACAAGAAAAACCCAAACACAAAAAAAAAAAAAAAAAAAAAAAAAAAAAAACCCAGAAAATCAAAAAAGCAGCAATGAGCAAATGAGGAAATGAATTTAATGAGCACCTTGCAAGCCATGTGCAAGCCATGCACCTTCCCTTACTCTCTTGAACACTTCCACAAGGATGGATTGATGGCCATTCTAGAGGAAAGGCTCTGAGAAGCAGCCTAGCATGGTGCTGAGAGGTGTTTCACACAGATTTGGGTGGGAGTTCTGGGCCCAGGTGTCTCAGCAGGAGAAAATTTAGCAGCTGAGAATTTGAATGTGATAACTGCCTTCCACAGAGTTTCTTTGAAATTTAAGTGTTCAGCTCCCTTAGGTTTATAGAGACAACAGATGGAAAAAAGAAAGAACAAAAATGTGAGTTATTTAGTGTGCTTTAGATAGATGGAGCTGGCCCAAAAGCATAGGAAAATCACAGGAAAGAAGGGGATTTTGGGAGGAGTAATATTTGAGAAATACAGAGGATACAGGGATCTTGGAATCATTCTCTGTACAGATTAAGTTGAGGTTCTCAGGTTGAAAAATGTTTTTTGCTCAGTAAATATGATATAAGTCTTTAAAAGTCTCAGAAAATTGTATATTAAATCCAAACCACAACACATCTGTTTAGGGGTGTGTGTTGTGAATGATCCCTTTCTGGCAGTCAGGTGCAATACTTCATGCTGTAGTCAAATACACGGACCTTTAATTTCAATATATCAGCTTTTCTGGAGTTCATAGATAACTGAACACATAAAAAAATTACTTTGTGAACCCTAAAAGATCTCTAAACAGATATTTCTGATTTGGTTCAGCAAGGAAAAGCAGTTACATTATACAAACATCAATGAGTTAAACTCAGAATGTGGTGATACAGTTTCCATAGGCTGGTACCAGCCCTTTCTTTATTTCACTCAAAATGAACATAACAGGACCCAGCCTTGAGATTGCTGAAGTGACAGAACAGAGCAGTCACTTTTAAAGCAATTGACATGACTGAGGGAGGGAAATCCAATAAAGAATCAAGCCTTTATTTTCTCTCTTGGCTAAAGCAGGTTACAGACACCTTGTGGTCTATATTGGTGGTCTCCCCCTGTAAGTAACACATAATTGAAGACTGAACAGCAGTGTTTCACAGGCACAAGAGATTAACAGCCCCAGAAATGACTTGTGTCACCCACTTAGGTGGGTTAGTGTTGTATTTATCTTGTCCTTTGGCAGAGAACCATCATCAGGGTGTCACTAGACTCAGTATTTGGCTCCTTGTATGAAAGCTGTGCACTTCCTGTGCTGGTGGCTGCTGCAAGTGGCACTGATATTAAAGGGGTTGTTATTAATCCTCCACCAGCAGTAAAAGATGACATGTTAGCAGCGTGTTTGGCTATGTTATTATAATTCTGTAGGTAATCCATGCATCGAAATCTGAATGCAGGTTTTCTGTCTTTTTGTTTCTCAAAGCTGGTAACATTTTCCTTAGATGCATTTATGTTCTGTAGTTTGCTACAGCATTTGTGTCCAGCAGTTACTGCCAGCAAGGGCCAGCTTTAATTTGTTGACAGGTGTGGGGGTGTGAGCTTATCACAACATGTCTAAAATCACACTTGGATCAGAAGATGACAACTTTCACCTGTAAATACAAGGGATGAATAAACCGGTTGCCTTGAGCATTCCTTGTCATCTCTAGAGTTCAGCCTGTGCCTGGGTGGTGTTTTGGGGGGCCTGTGCTCCTCAGGCTTGGCATTAAAGGAGTTCAACCACCAAGTGCCCTGCTGGGTACAGAGCCCTCAGCCTGCTGACAGCAACAGCTTTCACTGTCCTCTTTGCATTGTCCTCTCTGCTGGGAATCATCAAATGCCAATATAAAGGATTATGGTTGGGATATCTATAGGAATGTGTATGCTCGGATCAGTCTAAAATTAGAAGCATAGTTCAAAATGCAAGAACAACATGAGAATGGTAGATAAGGCCAGTGAAATGCCTTCTCATGCATAAATTTTGGAAAAAGTGCTGATTAGATTTCACACCCTAGTCTGGATTTTGTTTATTTTATATGTAGTATACCTGTCTGTCAGGTGCACACAGACAGAATATAAATATATCTGTGTGCAGATGTTCTACTCACAGTCTCATTGTGGGGTATGCTGATTCATTCTTCAGATGTTTTAATATGGGATGAAGAACTACTCTAAGGCAGCATCAATTACTCCAATACTTTACATTTTTAAAAGATCTCGCCTCAGTCTTACTTATGAATTATTTCTGAGTTAAATCTCACAGGACACTTGCATAACTGAAAACAAATAGCTTTATGTTGGCAAGTAGCTGTCCAAACAAACTGAAAAGGATGCTTGACAAGATGTTTTCAGGACTTTACAAAAGACTCAGAAAATACCTGTTCAGGACATGGTATTAAGGTGCACAGGGGAGCCTTAGGTTGGACATTTGGAGGAATTTCTTCACAGAAAGGCTGATAAGATCAGAAGGCATTTGCCTTGTTTTTGTGATTGCCCAGGCCCTGTAGATTAGATTATTATATGATTTTTTTTTTCCTAAGGAATTGTATTAGGGATGAATTAATAAGAAATGTTGCCAATTTATATAAAGTTACTCTTCTTGTGTTACTGGGCAGAGTTTCCAAGATCTTCCAAGCTTGCACGCTCCTGCAGCTGGAAATCACCAGGTCCTGTTTTTCCAGAAGCTTGTCCCCTGACAGCAGGGAGCTTGTTGCTGTGCCAGTCTTGGCTACTGTGTTATTTTTGCTTCCCTACCTTCCCTACTTATTGTTTTGGGTTAAATGCATACTTCTCTTGTTACAGGTAGACTTTAACTTCTACTCAAGGGATCCCTGGAGCCGCATCAGCTCTCCCTACACACAATTTGAAACAGCTGATTTTCCCTGGTTTCGACTTGTCATCCCCAATGTATTTTTCCTAACAAGAAGGGCACAGTACAATTTGCACAGATGTCAGGAGAGAGTGTCTAGTTATACTGTCTTCCAGGAGCAGTGGTTCAGGGCAGAAATGTGAGTCATTATTTTCTTCAGAAAATTATTTCTCCTGAGGTCGGTAACTTTGTGGTCTCTAGCTCTTATTGCCTGGTTCTGTGTTCTGTTAATGGCCAGTGATTTCACAATTCATTTCTAATGTTAGATGAGGTAAGTGGTGAGCCATCTCCTTAGGGATTAGGGGTAAAACCTCCTGCTTTACCTGCCCTGCAACACAGAAAGTTGAGTGAAATTTTACTGACTTTTTTTGAATTTGTATTTTTTTAATACATAGAATTCCTCAGAAGGCCGAATTCATGGTACTCATTAAATATTGTGCTGAGTGATGGAAGACATTTTACCAGGGATGAGCTAAAACAGAAATTGGAATTGGTCTGTGGAGAGCATGATGAGGCTTGGGACAAACAGAATTGGTAATATTTAAAAAAGGTGAGAGAAAGCCAGCATGAAGACACCAGAGTAGACTAAAGTGAAAAGAAGGATGTGATGGCTCCCAGATGTTGGACAGATACTGACTCAGTATGCTACAAATGCCTAAATAAAAGATTATTTTGTCGCCCCTGCTGTGTCAGTGGGTGGAATGCCACCATGTCTTGCCAGAAGTTTGGAGTCTGTCCTGGGATCTGAAGCCTGAAGGGCACTTGCCTGCCAGTAATAATTTAGAGACTTATGAAAAATTGTTACTTCAGTAACAGAGAACTGCTTCCAAACAAATTTATTCTTTTGCAACATACAAGTAGTAATGCAAAAAATTACTTGGAATGTGTGTTTCTCTGCTTGTTTATATCAACAGCATTCCAATTATCAAACTGTTGTATCTTTATAGGAGTGTGGTTGTCTCTTGAGGGGTCCCATGAATTAATGCTTCTATAAAATATGGGGTTTGTAATATGATAAAATGAGTTACAGGTATTCTAGAAAAGAAAAAATTGTGGGGAGTCTTTTTATTGCTAGTAAGTATTTATGTGTGTGTGTGTGCTGTAGTTTTACCACATGCTGTACATTGCAAGGATTCCCACAGACAGAAATGATAATTTGGAAGAAAGAACATGCAGATAGGGTGTATGAATGAATACTTGTGCTCAAAAGCACTACCATCCTTGGTTGTTAATTTGGAGAACCTCTGAAAAACAAGAGGAGTTCTTTTTGCCTTGCTACCTAAGCTTGCTGGGCTCCAGTAGGAGCAAAATTCCTAGTCACTTAAAAAGTAACTGGTTGCAAATAAATAAAAATATTAGAAGAATACTTTCCTCATCCCATGCTTTTTGTTTGCATACTTGTATTTTAATGAAAATAACTTAAGATATTATGTTTTAAAGTCCTACAAATATTTCTCTTTCAGTGTGTGTTTGTAGATATCAATCTTGCTGTACTTTATTATATACATCTTGGCTATCATAGAATGATAAAATCAAATTGAGATTGGAAAAGGCTTCTAAGATCAAGTCCAGCTGTGTTCACCACGAAACCTTGTCCCAAGAGCCATATCCTCGTGCCTGCTGAACATCCTGTGAATAAGACAAGGTTGTTGCAGATGCACTTTAGTGATGAACATATAGGAAAAGAAAAGGGGTTCTTGGATATTTTCAGTCTTGTCACTGTATCTGTTTATAAGCAGGCACTGTCTCGGGGTCTGGTGGTGTCAGTTTTTTCTATCACCCCTCATTGTTTCTCTGCCTGAGCTGCAGCTGCTTCCCCACAGTCCCTGGATTTCAGTGAGGTGCATTTTAGTCAGGCAGCCGCCCCTGCTGCAGCTCCCCCTGCCCTCACTCCACTGACGGAAGGAGGCGAAATCGTTTCCTTCCATCTTGTAAAGCCTTTAAAAATTATGCAGTCCTCTGAAAGAAAGTCCTCTTTAAGTCTGGCTATTTCATAATGGAAATGAGAAATTTGATTTTTATTTGAAGCTTTTATAAAAGTGTTGCAAGCATGATTGATTCTAGATTTAACATAAGGAAGACTATGGAAGTGTGACTGCCCTCCCACCTTTTCTTTTTCTGGACAAGGACACAGCAGGTGGGATGTTTTGGGCTGCTCTGAATTACAGACATGACATCTAAGGTCTGGTGACCTTAAATGTATGTTTTCAAGAAAATACCAACATTAAAAATTATTCTGAATTAGAATGTAATATAAAGATGTAAAAAAGTTGATTAAGGTCATCCTGACCAATTTATTTAATGAAATACCCAGTATTTTTTCTATCTTAATTTAAACTTGCAGTTTTATTTGAATATTAATTTTATGCTTTCTTATACACATGGGAGACACTGAAGTTTTCCCCATTTAAAGATTGTTGAGGGTTCTTGTGCTGGCTTTTCAATTACCTGTAAATTTACTGGGGTCTGGTGTTCAGGGACAGAATTTTCAATAACTGTGGTCTGCTCCATTATTTTATGAGATCTACTTTCCTTGAAAAAGGGCCATGGAATAAAATAAGGGAAAATCAGTGCTTTTCAGGGGTAAAGATTTCCTTTGAAAATTTAAAAGCACTCTTATATTTTAGAGCAAGGACTTGAAATTTCATGAAAAGAGAGAAATACATTTTATATTCTGCTTAGAAATCCATAGAACTTCATTTAAGTTGTAGACATTTGAAAGTTATGATTTGCTTGTGCTCAAGAGGTACTACTTAATTTTTATACTTTCTCTAAGTATAGCAGTTTCCTTCAGGTCTGAGTTTGACTTCTTTTGGTTTGTTTAGAATTGTAACATCCGAGCTGGGCTTTCTCTGCAGCAGTTTCCTTAAGTATTCAGGTAGTGTGGAAAATGAAGGAACTTGATTACAAAATACACGAGCAAAGAATTCACAGGGGGCTAAAGGAGGAAGGCAAGAAGAATATATTGGGGTGCAGCTGAGTTGACAGGACAGTGAAAACAGGCTTTGTTCCTGTGCTGTGTTGTCTCACCTTCCGAAAGACTGCCAGTGAGCTTTGTCCAGGTGTGCCCAGTCACACTGGGCTTCTCTGCTGGGTGAAAAGACAAGTTTTGTGCAGACCCTTTAGCAGTGGTCCCTCTCACATGCCTGAGCACCCCAGGGTTTGCCCTTTCTCAGTCGAGAGCCCCTCTCCCTCCTTCAGGTGGGGACCAGGAGTCTGCACTCACTCTGCTGGGGAGGCAGAGCTGGCCCGGGCACGCTGCCGTTAATGGAATGTTCTCTTAGGGAAAGCAGGCCAGGTGAGGGTGCTTTGCATCCTGGGGGATTGCTGATGGCAGGAGCGAATCTTCTGCAGGCTTCAGCCTCACACATGCTCTGCCGGGGCAGGCAGACAAGGACAATCAGGACAATATTCCAGAGCATTCCAGCGTGGGGGCCAACTCCAGGAGAGAGTTTGCAGCAGTTGTTGCTGACATTGGCATGGGTGAGGCCAACTAAAGCTCTGTTGTTTTGCAAGTTTGTTCTTTAGAGTAAAGAAATGATCTCATTTTCAGCTCTGGCTTTTTTCTTTCAAGAAAATCAATATTTGGAACGATTTCTTTCAGGAGTTTCTTTTGCAGTTTTGTGTTGTGTTTGGTGAACTGATGAAATGTGTTGCTCATTCTCCATTTTGTAACATTTTAGCCACTTTACCTCGTCCTTATTGACAAGCAAGAAATTGGAGATGGTAAAGCCATACTTTTAGCTGGATGATTTTGGAATTTGTGATTAATTTTTTGATTTTCCTGACTTCTCTATCTGCTGACATTAAATGAAATTGTTGTATCACTATTGGAAAGATACATTGCATATAATTTTTTGTGTAGTGGTAAAAAATAAGTTGTATCTGAAACTTTTATTCTGTTCACTAGATAATCTCACTCTCTTTCCCCAGTCTTTGCTAACTGACTACTTCCAGAAAACACATAAAACTTCATCTGGTTCAAATTTTACGTTAGATTTCTTTTCCCAAAACTTTAATTTAGATTTGGCAGTCAATACCAGAATTCTGTAAATACCTGAGCACCTTTATCTGTGTCAGTAAAAATACTTCTAAAAGTAGATGCTTTTACTTGAAACACATAAAATAAAGGTCATGAATACTTAATAAATATAGTTTTTAACAAAATTATAAAAAAGGCTAATGAGTATTTAAGAAAATGCAATTAAAAATTAATACTGAGTTATAATACTTTAAAAGCATTTTCCAGATTTGAAAAAAAAAAAAAAAAGCTAATAAAATATGTGGAAATCATACTTTATCATAATAGCATGGCTATGGTGTAGAAACACAATATCCAATACATTTGTTAGACTTTATTAAATTTCTCCATTGTTCACCAGCAGAATATGATTTTTAGCAGGCAGCTCTGCAGTGCTCAGCTCTCTGCAGTCTGTAGGAGTCCAGCAGCTCTTCAGTGGCCAGCTGAATTGTCACTCATCCCTGAGTTCTCCCAACCCAGCCACGCCAACAGACTGCAGCTGGGCTCCCACCAGCTGAGCAGTCAGGTTTTTGCTTTGTTTCATGGATTTTGTAGCTGGGAAGAAAGGAGGAGATGTGTGGCTTAATGCAGGAATCCGTGATGCGGGAAGAATGCTTCCAGGGGATTTATGGGCCTTACCCAAAGCCCCTTGTTAAAGTTTAAAGCCATTCAGCACCACTTGGCTGAGATTCATTCAGGTTTATATAAATCCCTTCTCTAGACTCCACAATGCAGAATTAGTCTCTTGGCACTAATTTTGAGGTATTGCTACAGTAACAGTGTGAGAATCTAAACAAGAGGTTAACTACCAACTTAAAAGACAAGTCTCAGGGATATAAAATAACCCTCCTGAGTTTAACTTTACTTTGATATAAGAACTGTAAAATAGCAAAAATTTATCAATATTAGTCCAGTTTTTGCATAAGGATCTTTAGTCTTTGGAAGTCTAGTAGAGAGATTTAGGACAGAAAAAAAGAGTGATTAGATATTTTTGGTACATTTAGTTTGCTTCCCATTGTGGCATGTATTTTAGCATTTTATCTAAAAAACACACATTTATGTTCTAAAAATAAAATATTAATAGAAAAAGGTAGATAAATAAGCAAGTCAGAATGACAAGACAGTTATTGAATGGGAAACCTCTGGATAACTGAAAGAAGAAAAACATTTAAGTCAATTGAGCTTTTTCATTTTCTTGTACGTTTCTTGTCCAAGTTTTGTTTATCTGGAAAGAACACGAATTCTTGAGAGAATCACCTTCAGTCGTGCTGCTGATATTGCTGCTAGTCAAAGAAAATTGAATGTCACAAAGATAAAAATGCATAGTAATGCAAAGTCCTAGGGAAGGGTAATAACATAAGTAAAACTTCTTTTATAGCTATTTTGTTCATCACATTTTTGCCTCCATCTTTTCTCCTTTGATTTCTTCTCTGATAATCATTACTGACTTTTGAAACCATTTATGTCTAGAAAAAATGATCAGTTATATAAACTCATGGCTGATACCTTTATAACTATAAAATTTGGTGAATGACAGAGTGTGTAGCACAGCTGGAACAGAATAACTCCAAGGAGAGGAAGTAAGAGCCTTTGCACTTGCCCGTCTCCCAACCAGAGTTGTCTGAGGGAGCAAGGAGGTTCAGAGGGTCCTGCTCAGTGCAGCACATCTGTAGGATAAATGAACTGTGAAAAGATGGAAGTGTTTGCCATGGCATCACCCCTTCTGTTAAGTGTTCAGAGATTGGGGACATGCTGGTGGCCAGTGACAAGTCCTTTGCAGAATCAGTGCCAAGGACCTCGAGGTGTGCCGTGGCTTTTCTGCAGCTGAAGTCACCCCCTGCTTTTCTCTGCTTTGTGCTCAAAGGTTTAGGGGAGAGGGGAGCTGACTGCTCACCCCTGTGTTTGAGTGAGGCTGGGCAGACCTGCTGCAAGCACACCTCTGCAGCTTTGGGTCAGCACTGGCCAGGAAGCTGCATCTCCTTTTTGCAGGAGGTCTCTGGGGAGGCAGAGCTGGCCCGGGCACGCTGCCGTTAATGGAATGTTTCTTAGGAAAAGCAGGCCAGGTGAGGGTGCTTTGCATCCCGGGGGATTGCTGATGGCAGGAGTGAATCCTCTGCAGGCTTCAGCACGTGCTCTGCCAGGGCAGGGAGGTAAGGACAATAAGGACAATATTCCAGAGCATTCCAGCATTCCAACAGCACCTTTGGTAGGTGGCTGTTGCTGCTTAGGTCTGAGAAAGCTTTCCCTCCTCCCCAAACACCTTTGGTCTTAGCTTTTTGTGTTTGAATTAAGAAACTGGGGAAGAGTTAGCAAGGCAGAGTCTATAATTTGATGAGTTGGATTTTCTTGAGGAATGAGGTTATTCTGATCACTGTTTAGTTTCTTTCTATGAAAGGGCAATGGTAACATCACTGTACCTGAGGCAGTATTTTTCAATTTTTTCATGGAGATGTAAAGGCTGGTATACAAAGAAGAAGGGTTTGGTGAAGAAAACATGCCTAGGACGTAGGTAATCAGAGTTTTACTGTTTGGCATGAGCTTCTTATGCATGCTTAGAATATATCTTGTCACAGCCTTAAACGAAGGGAGTAGGACTTGATCTTTTCTTTATATTTTGTGTGGAAAAAATTAATATTAGAAATTCTGAGTTGCCTTGATATTTAGACACCAGCAGCTCAAAAGTGTGGTATGTAATGTTTTCTTGTTAAAATAAAACTGTGTTTGTTTTGGAATTTTGAACTTGTTAAAAGCTTGGGCATTAAAAACTGAATGTTATGTTATATATACTTAATGTGGCTGGCCTTGATTTTATCTGTTCAAATTATTATGAAGTCAAAATCCATTACCAGTATTTTGTACTCTTATTTGTTCATGTCTGTGGCATTTTGTTCTTAGACATTCTAATGTTAAATTATTAACCTCCTGTGAGCACTAATACACAAAAGGATTCTTTGAAGGAGTTATAGCAATCACTGTGTCGTTTAAATAATTGACTAATGGAACCCAAGAGTTGCCCTCTGGATACAGGAAAAGCAGTGGGTCAGTAAGTTCTGCATTTCAATCAAACACACACACAGGGTTTAATTACCTAATGCACAGTATGAATGCCACTCTTGCTCTACAGTATTTCATTCCTTGCCACACTCTATTTTACAGTTGTTACCCCAGAAAACATGAATTTCATCTCCTGTGTTTGCAGGGAACAAACTTGTTTCCCAGACATCAGTGGCTGCATTCTCAGGTGTGACCTTGGGCCGTGTCACAAGGTACATCAACAAGGACAGTGTGTTGTAATCAGGGTGGACAAAGCTTCAAGGATATTCCTAAGGGAATAAGTTTCTATATTGTCATCTCTGGGGTTTTTTGTTTTTTAAAGACATGCTACACATTTCTAAGAGGCTGTTCTTGTAGATGGCACTGCCGTTTTGACAACTGAATTCTAATTTCCTAAAATAGTTTTTCTTCTCTTTCTTCTCATTTAATCAAAAAGTGGCTTTGGACCCATATGTGTGTGGGATTTCAAAAGGCTACAAATTCACAATATATCTAGGACTAATGGAGCAATAATTGAAATTTAAATGAGAAAGGAATCAGCATATGTATTCTCAAACCTAAATGAAACAAAAAGGGATAAAAACACTTATCAAATAAAGAGCTACCAGAGTTTCTCAGGCAACATGTTTTCAATAAAATCTTTTTCAAATTTTATCGTTCCCTGGACAGTATTTCTTGCTTTTTAAATTCCCTTTCTTTCTGAATATAAAAATAACACAAGAGGTTTTTTGTCAGATCTTCAATAGTACACTTTAAATACTTGCAAAACTTAGTGTAGTGTTTTGGGTCAGCAGATAACTAATGCATGGATATCACGGAATTTAGCATGACAGTCTGTCAGAAATGCATGTTCTCTTACAGTAATGTCACCTTCTTAGAAACCAATACAAAAACAAAATTATAAGGCAAGTGGAAAATTTAAGAGGATATAAACTGAAGTCTTCTGATACTTAAAATGCATCTACAATTGCCTTCAGTAGGCCCTAATTTTGGCTGTACTGCAAGAAAAGTTTATTAGTGAGCAGGTAATCTTTAGCTGCAATTAGAGGAAAGAAAACATAATTATGTATATTATGCCAAAGAAGAAGAGAAGTTCTTAGTGAGTCTCAATTGTCCCAGTATCCCTACGAGTCACTATCTGGTGTGGTAACAAACAGCAGTAAATATAATTATGCTGTTCCTTATGCTAGTGATTTTCTAAAGCATGCACATCTGCTACCACGGAGTGATCTGCCAGCAGTGGGAAAATACTGCTAACAAAACATGCAGTGCACACAAAGCCATTTCCAGAAAAGTTGTTTTCTAAACTAAATCCAATATGCTGGATATAAGAAAGCTGGAGATGAGGAAATTCTAGCTGAGATACCTTAGGAGGTGGCTGATACCATTCAGATTATAATGTGGACCCTTCTGCTGGTGAGTGATAAAAACAACCAAGAGATTTTGGGCAGTGTAGAACCAGGTGAACACCTACAGAAGTGTCTTAAACCTGTGCATAACCACCTATTGCCAGTTAGGCATGATTTGTCTCTTTCAGCTTTCTCTTTGGCTTCATAACTGGTCCTGCTTGAGATCCATAATGTCACTCAGTGTGCTTAGATTCAGCACATGCTAGACTGTGGAGCTCCAGTTTGGCAAGGTCAGGACTATTTTACTGCAGGTCAGCACAGGCAGTGTGCCATGGCAGTGACACTGTGCATGCCATGGCAGTGACACTGTGCATGGCAGAGACACTGTGCATGGCAGAGCAGTGACACTGTGCCATGGCAGAGGGGTGACACTGTGCATGGCAGAGCAGTGACACTGTGCCATGGCAGAGGGTGACACTCTGCATGGCAGTGACACTGTGCCATGGCAGTGACACTGTGAATGGCAGAGCAGTGACACTGTGCATGGCAGTGACACTGTGCATGGCAGAGCAGTGACACTGTGCATGGCAGTGACACTGTGCATGGCAGAGGGGTGACACTGTGCATGGCAGAGACACTGTGCATGGCGGTGACACTGTGCATGGCGGTGACACTGTGCATGGCAGAGACACTGTGCATGGCGGTGACACTGTGCATGGCGGTGACACTGTGCATGGCAGAGCAGTGACACTGTGCATGGCAGTGACACTGTGCATGGCAGAGGGGTGACACTGTGCATGGCAGAGACACTGTGCATGGCGGTGACACTGTGCATGGCGGTGACACTGTGCATGGCAGAGACACTGTGCATGGCGGTGACACTGTGCATGGCGGTGACACTGTGCATGGCAGAGCAGTGACACTGTGCATGGCAGTGACACTGTGCATGGCAGAGGGGTGACACTGTGCATGGCAGAGACACTGTGCATGGCGGTGACACTGTGCATGGCGGTGACACTGTGCATGGCAGTGACACTGTGCCATGGCAGAGGGGTGACACTGTTCATGGCAGTGACACTGTGCATGGCAGAGACACTGTGCCATGGCAGTGACACTGTGCCATGGCAGAGCAGTGACACTGTGCCATGGCAGTGACACTGTGCATGGCAGAGCAGTGACACTGTGCCATGGCAGAGGGGTGACACTGTGCCATGGCAGAGCGGTGACACTGTGCATGGCAGAGACACTGTGCATGGCAGAGACACTGTGCATGGCAGTGACCTTGTGCCATGGCAGAGGGGTGACACTGTGCCATGGCAGTGACACTGTGCATGGCAGAGACACTGTGCCATGGCAGTGACACTGTGCCATGGCAGTGACACTGTGAATGGCAGAGCAGTGACACTGTGCATGGCAGTGACACTGTGCATGGCAGAGCAGTGACACTGTGCATGGCAGAGCAGTGACACTGTGCCATGGCAGTGACACTGTGCCATGGCAGAGGGTGACACTGTTCATGGCAGAGACACTGTGCAATGGCAGTGACACTGTGCCATGGCAGTGACACTGTGCATGGCAGAGGGTGACACTGTGCATGGCAGAGACACTGTGCAATGGCAGTGACACTGTGCCATGGCAGAGGGGTGACACTGTTTTGTGTTAAAGCTGTGGGGGTTGGCCAGGACAAGCTGGTTTGGATGCAGGGCCCTGTCAGGCTCTGAACTCTAAGCTCCAGATCCAGACTGAAGTACCACACTGCTGGGCAATGAGTAGGAAGATCTTCTGTCTCCACCTTTCTTGTGACCTTCATCCTGCCCGATGCTTTATCTCCTTGAGAGATGCCTTAAAGAAATCTGAAGTGTTTTCATTCATGGTATTTTAATGTAAATTGTATGAGAACAGTCCTACCAGAGAGTTTTATGCATAGCACTGTCTAAATCCTGTAGACATCTTGAGCTTCTTTCTTTTTATCAAGTGACTATAAGGCTTCAAGTATCTCTTGAAGAAAAGCTGGTAGCTAAAGAAGTAGTGTTTTCCTCACCCTGATACCCTGAGGAATATTGCCAGCAGAATTAGGAAGCTCTGAATGAGATTTAGACAAAGTTTTTATATTCCTATGTTTGTGTATATGTTACCCTTAGCATTTTTCCTCAGTTGTCACCTAATGCTGAAGGCTACTTAACTATACAGACCATTAATTATTTTTCTTGAAATTCCTCATAGCTTCAGGTTTTGTCTCCACCTGTATCCTTGGGTGCTCCTGTTCCCACAAGGCTGAGCAGCAGAGTACCTGCTGCATGGGGAACTTGGTGTTTCTAGATGCCAGTCTGGCAGCTGAAAGTCTGAAAATTAAGAGTGACATGGTTAGTTTGTCATAATATGTCTGGCAAACTGAGCACTGATTAGAATAATGGTGTTAGAAGTAGGATTTTAGCGCTTATAGCCGTAGTATAACTGTATTTCTGCATGATGGTGACATTCACATATACTCTAAAGGAAATCTGTTCACTGCTGAACATCTCTGAAACTGTCTGCCTCAAGAAAAATAGTGACTCAAATACTGAAGCTACAGTGGAGCCAGAATTTCTCCCATTCTGCAGTGCAGGAGAAAGCTGTAGTGTTAGATTGAAGACATCCTTGCCTCCATTTGCTTTCTTCTAGACTTTTTCGGGGATTAAGTAGAGAAAAAGGGAAGTGAAGGAAAAGAAGATAAGAATTATATTAGTGGATATTGCTGGACTCACAGTGTTGGCAGAAATGGATGAAGAAGCAGGATGAGATTTATCACAGGAAAACAGTGCAAGAGCCAGAGTGGGACTTGTGAGTTTTATTTTGAGAGAGTGCTATTATCAGTTCTTTATGTAGTGTGTTCTGTTCATCTAGTTTGAGACAGAATGATGAGATTTAGGTTTGTTAGTAAAATACCATGAAACTCTGAGTGAATATTATGTATTGTAAATGAATATTGTGCTGGAGTGTAGTTTGAATCAGCTGTTCCATGAAGTGGGTATTTCCTCACTTCCCATTCCAGTTCACATGGCTGGCTTTGCATGTGCATTGAAAACATCAGAAGGATTTACTGTTTTCTGACATTGAGGTATGTCCAGGATCAAGAGCTATGACAATCATATTTCCTATGTGTAATACCTGATTGCAGCAGGTGCACTATGTGACAGGGAATATGGCAAAGCTCACGGACTTACTCATATGCATCAGATTTCATGACTGCCATGAAACTACTTCTTTTATCCACACCATATGGCAGCTCAAAACACATTAAATAGCCTTTTTCCTGTGCCTGGATTGGCAAAAGCCCTAATCCAACAGCAAATTTCTACATGAAACCAGCAGGCTCTAACAAAATGACACAGTCACAATTCGGCATGGTATCAAGTGATGGCATTAGAGCCATCCATCTGCCAGGCAACAGGGAAAGAGGGTCTTAAAGCAGCAGCCACCATTCTAAATTGCTCCCATTTTATTTCCTGTAGAACATGGCTAAGTCAATAAAAGAGATACATTTCAATACAAACAAACTGCCACAAAAACATAGCTATATCTGTATCTGTCTGCATATATATATATATATATATATATATATATATATATATATATATATATATATATATATGCATAAAGTTAATCTGCACACTGCTGCTAAATTAGAATTGCTCTCTGACCCTATGTCCATGCCAAGCAAGTGCAGATTCCAGTGTTACCCACCACATGGTAGCAGCATCATCACATCATAGCAGGCTAATGAGCACCAGGAGAGGTTTGTAGCAGATTCACTGTTGACATCTTCAGCACACATTATATAAAATTAATACATTAATGCTAGATCAAGGGATATTGCTCAGGTTTGATCAACCAGATCACTTAGTCCATTAAACTGGCTCTGTTTAATGATATGTTTTTATTATTTTTATCATTTCATCAATGGCAGACTCTGAGATGTGCTGTCTGTAGTGTGTGGGGTGATGAGCCTGCCTATAACCCCATTAGGTTATGGGCATTATGGAAATATTCCTTAGGGAATCTGTAAGAGATGGCCCCTCCCAAAGTCCTAAGCTCTCCTTCAACCACTGGCTTAATTTTAGTGCTCTGAGGATTTTGGTTAAAATAGGCATAGAGGTTAAGGTTACAGTAACGTTGTAGTTTTCTTCAAAAGGATGAGTTTATACAACACTGCTGAGAGATACCTGCATGTGGTTTATATATTTGGTCTTTGCAGTCATGTGCTTTTGCATTTTTATAATGCCACAGGGCCCTAAATAACTTGATATTTGCTCTTCTAAGAATTTTTTATGCCCAAGATATATGATGAAGAACAAGATTTCATGTTATGTTATACCATAAATAATTCTATATAAAAAAGAAAAAAAGAAAGGCAGAGTGCCTTCATGCCATTTGACTCCTTGTCATGTATATATGCAAACATTTATAAGGATTTATGAGAAGCAGACATGGGATATAATGTGCTATGTTCTGAAGAAATATGGGTAAGTCCCTGACATTTATAATCTGAAATCTTGGTTCATAAAAGAAAAATTTAACAAAAATGGAGGCTTAAATATTGCTTGCTCTGTGCTTTTCTTCTTGTGGAGGAGATTTCTCACCATATCGTACTTTTTAATGCTAGACTCAGCAATAAAAAAGGATTGAGAATACAGAAGAGCACAACAGAAAAATAGATTTAAAATAGGTCTAAAATTGAATTAAACTCTCTTAACATAGTAAAGTTTGTTGCTTGAAAATGTAACTAAAGACTCAAAAAAAGGATATGGAGCCAATAAAATCATATGACTTTATTTCTGGAAAATCAGGTGGTATGAGCATCATATTTCGTTTTGATTATTAAAGACTAACGGTGATTTTTTATTACACAGGAAATAACTCTCTTGTAGACTGTGGACAGAGAAAAAAAGTTAGACACAGAATTAACACTTCTGGAAGATACCAGAGTAACATAAATAGTTCTGACTGCTGCACCATCCTTTGCACACACATAGAAACCTCAGCTGGTTAGCAGCTTGTTCATACAAAAGAATCCAGACCAAAACATGTAGTCTAATTTCTGGCAATGTAAAACTATGGCTTTATACCTGAGTGCATCTGGAATAATGAAAAATAATTTTACAAAATACCTACTTATTAATAATAACTGCACTTATTCCAATAACAGCAAAACCAAATAACAATTGCTTATGATAACAAAACACTCTTCTGATCCCAAGCTTGTAGCATGATTTGTTTGTTTTTTTCCCCACTAGTTTTGCATAATTTCAAAGGTCTTTCCATCATGTAGGAGCTATCTGCAGCTATATAGGCCCATTTAGTACTTTCATTCATGAATATATGAAAAAGTTTAATTGAGTTAATATGAAGAATTTGTGATGTCTGCCATGCCTTCAGTGGCATGATTTTAGTGCAATGGGGTAACTGATTCTGACCTGAGACAGACTGTAAAGGCTCCTCAAAATGTTTGCAATTTTAGTAAGGGTTTTATGTGCATTTTGATGCGTTGCTTTAATTCCGACCCATTTTCCAGGTAGATTTGGGCTGGCCCTGTGGCACTGTTGCTATAGATAATACACAAACCAGTTGCACATCCTCATTGTAGAGCAGCTCCACGTTCAGGCAGGAGAGTGGTGAGCCAGTGATCCCTCTGACATTCACTGTGCCTGCATTTGCTGTCAGGGTGTGCCTGCCTCCAGCCAGCCATGTGTGCCCAGATCAGACAGGACCAAAGCCTCAGAACTGCTGGGTATGTTTCTGCTTTTCAAGGTTTGTCCTTTAATGATAACCCCAGAGCTCTGGAAGCAGGTGTCAGATCATGAGGGCAGCACACAGCTGCAGAGCTCTGGAGATGAAGGGCACAGGATCTGTGCTGCATTGTGCCATGCTAGAAATTGCCATACAGCTTAAAGGTATATCATGGTTGTTGATGCCCCATTGTCCCTTCCCTTTGTGCTGCACTCTCATTACATCTTATCTGCATTGCCTGCTTTCAGTAATCACAATTATTGTCTAACTATCTCAAGGCATGTAGATGCCTACCTGGTGATTGGCTGTCCATCACCATTACTCATTCAGAGCAAGGATTTGCATAGGAACTATGGGCTTCTTGCTCAATAACTGTATTGTAAATATGCCAATTACCTGCTCTGGATGCTGCAATCATTTTTTTTTTTTTTTTCTGATTAGCTGCTGATTTCAGATTTCTCAAGCAACTTTAGAGTGACATAAACAAAATGTTAACATTTTAGTTGAGGTAAAGAGTTCTAAAGCTTACCTAAAAAACCAGACAACTACAAAAAATAGAGAGCTAGGGTCAAAGGGAGGTTGTTCTCTTTTGGGTGATTTATGCCTAATTTCTTTGCTTTCCAATCCACAATAGTGTACAGGCCATCAGTGCTCTTTCAGGATTTACTACCACAAACGTATTTTCATTTATAATATTTGTTGATTTATTTCTGTCTTCAATATTGAAATGCTACAAGTGCCAAACCAGAGTTATGCTTTATAGAAGAGTCTTGATCTGTCAAGGAGAGGAAAAGGAATGACAGAAGACTGGGGGGAAAGAGCAAATTAACAGTTAAATGGGAAAAATGGATTTGCATTCTGTCAGACTCCTAATAGAATTCTTCACTTAAAGTGGGGACTGTTGAGTTTCCCATGTCATGGTAAAAATTTCGTGCTTCTTCCTTTTTGTAATTGTGAAGTCCTGGGCTAGCAAGGACGCGACCAGTATCCAGCAAGCTGTTCACCGTGGCCCTGCTCTAGAAGCAAAATTAATTTTCCTGTTAACACTTTTAAAACACTAGAAATTTCCTTCACATAGCTTTCATGTCTAACTCTACGTGATAATTATGAAACATCATCTTCAGGGGGAAAACTAACCTTAAATAATGCAGAGACTCAGGATTGCTTGTAGGCTGAGTCCTACATGCACTTAAGGACTCCTTCATGTTCTATATGCAAATGTTAAATTATTTCAGTATAATTATTGTCACAAAGAAGGTTACATTTATTTAACCTTATTTATGCAGAAATAAGGAATTCATGGATAATTTTTCTGACAGAAGTGAAGCAGTGATTATTTAAAAATACCTGGGGCTCTCATCATCAGACTTCAAGCTCTAAGAATTTCCTGATTTTTTATCACTGTATTTTTCATTAATATCAATGTGTCAATAAACTCAGAATCTTGCAGTGATGAATTATCTGTGGAAATTTAACCAACCAATCAAGTTAATTTGTTCATCCTTCAGAATTGACTGAGAAAGAATCTTTTGCTGTATTCTGAGTACCATCAGCCCCATCTCAAAGCTACTGAGAGAAAATATTAATACAGAATATCTGTGCTTATTTTCTCCATGATGAAAACTTCTCTGTGCATGTGCTTGTTTTAAGTACTCTGTATGATCTTTCAGTGTCAAGAACTCCCATGCCCCAAGTGCCACCTTTTTCTTTTGTAGTGTTCCTATGTAGTATTTTTGCTTCTGAGTACTGGCTCAAGGTTAAAACATTTCAATCTGGTGAAATCTTGGTCAGATGCATAGAGTGTATATTGGAACTTTCCCACAGCCCTGGGGTCTTCGTTCATTAAAAAGTTTGTTTGTTTACACCCATGTAATAAAAGATGAAAAGCAAACCTCTTAGCCAGAGGGCGATGTCTCTTAAAAGAATTCAGGATGCTTTTGTTATCCTCAAAGTTACAAAGTTATGTTCAACTGCAGGAGCTGAAAATTCTGCTGAAGTACTAGAAATGGACAGTTTTCCTTTCAGTGTTATGTTCCTCCAAGACAAGTACAGTCCACCTATTTTCCCTGTTCTCACTCAAAAGCAGGCAAGAAAGGCCCCATCTCAGAGGAAGTGTTGGCTGAACGTGGGGCAGCAGTTTTGTAGGGGCAGCTTTTATTTGCTGGTTGTGGCCTTTATTGCCCTTCAGTTCAGTATTTGTTCCACTGTTTCCCTTTGCAGAATCTCTTGAGGATTTCGTTTGGAGATATGTAACAGAAATGCACTCAAACCATATTTAGATTGACTGAAAGCTGAACAAATGCAGCAGGATTGGTGAGGAAGACTTGTCTTGGTTAGAGGATGGCAATAGGTCTGCAAACTAAATCTAGGGGATTTTGAGGCAGACTCACATCCTGTACAAGTATCCTGAAATCGTCAGCCTGGCAGCTCACCCTTAGTGACTCTGAGCTTGTGGCCCATAGTTAATCAGGTGCCAAGGCAGCTCAAAGCCTCCCTGTTCCTCATAAAGGGAGAAAAGTCAGTTTAGTTAGCTTCATCCCTAGCTAGATACTCAGATTTACGTTGTCGAATAGGTCCTGAAGTTACAGAGACACTCTCAGGTTTCCTTGACAAATAAAAACCTGTCTCTCTTCAGTTGATGGTTTGTTTGGTCAGTTTTTTTAATATTATTTTTCATGAGGGCAAAATTATTCTGATGCTTTCTAAACTTGTGTTTGACACTAGCCAAAGAGAGCTCAATATGACTTACACAATGTATGGGGCAGTGGCTTCCTCAGGGCATTGTTTCAAACACATCATTTTTCAACAACTCCAGAACACTACTTATTGATATTTTAGAGGTGCACAAAAGCCTGAAACTCTGACTCTTTTGTAGCTAATTTATTCCCTTGCTGCGTGCTAGCCTAGCAACCATGCTGGCTGAGCCAGTCATATTTTTCTTCGTGCATGGAGCTCAGCTTTAGGGAAGGGTTCATGCTGAATGGCCTGCTCTGAGATTTGCTGGGAAGGAAATTAAACTGCAGTGCACGGGAGCAAGCTGCCTTTTCTAAAGCCTTCAGTGGGCTTTTGCTTTGGCAGACCCAATAACAAATGCACTTTTTCTCTGAGACAGAGGAAAGTACAGTAAGTTGAGAGCTATTCCAAGTGGCTCAACTGCTGCTTTTTAAAAGAAATCCATCCCTCTCAGCCCCCTGCCACATAGGACCTAAAGGCGTTTTCCTCCTTAGCAAGGAGACACAGCTATGCATTATTCAAACACTGGGGCTTTGGAAGCAAACTGAGAAACCTCATGAACACCTTTTGGGTAGATTTTTAGCAAGAATACAGGCAATCCTCTCTTTACATGACTTAGTTTACAGTTTGTCTCATAGTTCTGGGTAATTTGTTATAATGACTACAATGCAGTCTCAGCCTTATAAGTGTTATTAAAAGCAGTGTTATTATTGTTATATTATCACTAATATTGTTGTTGTTTAAAAAAGAAAAAAACCCTTAGTGGTCTGTATCTTTGCATAAATCCTGTACAAAATATTTATAAAGTACATTCCAGTTGACATTTTGGAAGTAAGCATATCTTTCTAGACAATTTTTTCTGGTGTTGCAGGAGAGCCCTGTTGGATATCACAGGAGGCAAATGTTCAAAAGCAATCTTAGATTTTGAGGATTTGCTCTTTTTCTAGGGGTCTTTAACCTGGAGGTGTTTTTTCTGCATTAATATCACACAAGCAGAGAAATAGTTTGTTACAGCCTGAAGTTTGTACATCAGTTTTCAATGTCAGATGTTCCTGATGATGGGGGAGGTAGCAGAGCAATTACAGCTCTGCCTCCTTGCCTGTTTCACCACTTTTTTATGGAACTTAGACATAGATTCAATTCAAGTTTGGGATCTTATGCTCCTTCATAGATGTACTTCCCCAAATTTGTCTAAATTTTGAACATATCTATAACTTTTACTTCACAACATCCTGTGATTCTGAATTTCACCTCTTAACTGTAGGTTCTGTTAAAACAAAACCAAAAAACCTATCCTTTTTAAAAAAAAAAGTTGTTGCCTGAAAAGTTCATGGGGCACCACATCATTCTTTTGCACTGGGAAGTTGTGACTAATCACTCACTATTCACTTGCTCTCATTATTTTGCTCTCTGAGATTTTCCTTTCCTCTCATTAAGTCTTTTCCAAAGTGGTGCCTATTACTCAGGTTAGTCTTGTATAAAATATATTCCATTTTCTAGTTATTTTCACAAAATTCCTTTATGCCTTTTTTCTGAAGAGTTTTACTCTATCATTCTGAAATAGGTGAACAGAAGTTCTGTTTGACTTAAGGATTTTTCAGAGCATTTATTATTTTTTTCCAGGTGGAATATTTTTAAATAGGAAGGACAATTTAATTAAAAAAAATACACATAGAAATAAAATGTCTGTAAATGCTACTTCACGAAGTTTGTATTCATTTACCTTTACCCTTTCTGAGGTATTATCTTATGACATACCTTGAAAGCCATGACCCAAAGTTTATATGCAGTTTCCTTTATCAGAGAAAGTATTTAGAGAATTATTCAGCATAAATGTAGCTGGGTAAGAGGATTTTCAAAAAGTGGAACCTAGAGTAATAGTAGTATTGGCATAAAATTTAAGGAAACAGCTATGAATTTTAGGTTACTTGTTTTGCTGCATCTTGTCTCTGGCATGAGCAGCAGGACCACACCATTTGGTTTCATGCTCTCGTGTCAATCAGAATTTACTGCAACTGTTCCAAAAGGTACTTACACTCATCTGTGTCAATTTATTACTCCTCTTGACATTTTATCAGTAAATTCTTTTCTTCAATAAAAAAGATAATTCTCACAAAGAAAAGAACTTTCCAAAGCAGTCCATTTATGTTATAGATATATATGACTTTATGGTTTTCTAACAGTTGGATTTATCCACGGCAAGTCTGCTAACATGAGAAGCCTGTTCGTATTTCTTATTTTCAGCATATATTACTTATATTTTAGAGTTTGAGACTAGTTCTATGTGTGGTTTATCTAAAATTTAATTTTATTTTTTTCTATTATGCAGACAGTATTGCTCATTTACTCAGATCTGTAATAAGTGATCAGATAAACAGGAGCCAGAAGCAGCTCTAGCATCCACCCCTTTTTTGTCCCCCAGCAGCTGGGATGCATCAGGGGTACTTCACTGCTGAAATACTTTCCTCTAACATAGTTTCTGGAAACAAAATGTGGGAAGGAGGTCTCAAGATATTGCCAAAAATACTCTGTCCTGCATGATTTTGTTATTAGCAGTTGGGCCAGCTCAATCCAAAAAGTAGCAAAATGTAGGTAAGTGCCAGTGGAGTTAGACAGTTGTTAGGCTTGGTTTCCTTTGTGTTCCTCGGGAATTGCCCCATGAAGGGAAGGTTTTTCCTATTCTGTGACTGCCCAGTTACCTCACATGCCCTGCAGAGCTATAGGGGTTATGCATTATGTCTCAAGGACTTGAGATTATCTCCAGCTTCACATTATTACTCCCCATGCTGATTCATTTCAGGGCACACATTGTTTCCCATTGAAATCTGGCTCTGTGCTAATCATCACGCTCAGACTCCAGATACAGCATCTTCCTCTGATAAAACAATGTCATTCAGGGGAAGATGAAATGGTAATTATAATCAGAGTTCAAGCTGGCAGGAGATGGAGCAAAAATTAAAAGTGCTAAATCTGTAGCATTTTGATTATCTGAAAAGTCCTCAGATTTTGCAGCAGAGCTGCGTTTAAATATGCAGTAAAGTGGCTCCTTGTAAATCAAGTCATAATTGTTCAGCTCTAGGTTGCAGGAGCCGATTTCAATTTTCTACTTCTCTACAGAATTCTCAGCTTTGATTAAGAGCAGAGGTATGAATAATAGGCTTCCCCCCATTAAATACACAGTCAGAAAAAGGAAACAACAAAATATTCAAGATGTATTGTCCAAAGTTGCAAGATACATATAACATTTCTTTTAATATTGAGATTAAATTCCAGTCCTGTAAGTATACAGTCTCACTTATTAAAGTGAAATGAGATGGATAATGAGCTTCTATAATACCCATGGCCACCTCAGATATGTCTGTGGTGTTCAGTAACATTACAGTAATCATTATATATTTGACTATCATTTAGATTTAGCAACTTCCAAAGATACTGATACAAGGTTCGTTGGTGAAAGGGACAGTAAAAAGTGTTTTCTCAAGAAAAACACCCATTAAACAGCATGTAAAATGTGTGATTTCTTGCAGTCTTGACCAGTGAACTTTGTCAGGATCTTTATTGTTCCCCAAATGAAAACCAGTCACTTCCACCTGCAGGCCAAGTGCATTTTGTCTTTTGTTTAGACACAGCTGTTCAGAAACCCCAGCAATCACATTTAACTGATCATTGTTTTGGTTCTGTATTAAGATTGAACTATTTTTTCTGAACATTTTACTGTATGGCCTCTAGTGCTTCCGCAGTGTTGATCTTACCTACTTTGAGTTGTAAAGGTTGTACCCTGAAAGATTATGTATACTTTCAGAGAAATTTCAGAAGTGTTGTATCTTTAATTTCACAAGGATAGCATTACTGTTATGGATAGAGGATTTGGGAAAGCTCTCTTTGCCTAATTTTTTTTTTTTTTTTTTAATATTTGCAGACCTATGAATATGCTTGCTTCCTGGATGGTTCTGCTCCAAAATACAGTTGCTGTTAGAGTGAAAAAGTAGTGTAACTTTAAGAGGATAGTGCTGTGGTGAGTTTGCTGTGCTCATTAACTTCTCACCATAATACCATGTAATATTTGTGATCTCTAGTTAACCCATATTTTCTTTAGCAGAAAAATAAGCAAAGTAGGAATTTAATGAAATGTCTAGAGGACTTTCTTTTCAGCAAGTGGCTGTATTGAACTCATTGCCTAACACTGAATTACCAGCAGGATTCTTCAGCATCTCCCAGATGCTACTTAAGGTCCTTCATTATCAAAACTGGAATGTAAATATAGTTGCATAGAACTATACCTAAATAGAAAAAGTTCAGAAAATACTGTCTAAAAATCAGATGAAAACTTTCCCAGTGGCTGCTGGGGCTGCACATCCTCCCTCCCTGGAGCCCCTGAGCCATGCCAGGGCTGGGGCAGGATCTGTGGGCAGGGTCTCAGTGTCTGGGTCAGCCCTGGGGCTGTGGCAGAGCCACTCGGAGAGGGAGACTTAGAGAGGAGGAAGGAAGGTCCTGAGGGAGGGGAGAGTTTTGCAAATATTTGAAATGCTGATGAGTATGCACTAACACAGAACGGCAGCACATCAGGAATCTTTGCCAGAAATGCAGTGTCATCTCAGTGATGGTTTTAACAGTGTGGGAGCTTTGTGAATTAAAATAGCAATTCCTTCATCTAATCTCAGGCAGCAGCATGAAAACAGATCACCTGGAGGACTCAGGCAGAGGGGGATTGCCCTGACTGTACAGCACTGCCATGTGTAACATAAGAAACTGTACCTTCTGAACAGGGCTGACAATAGTGTGGCAAATTCTCTGAATCTATGTTCGAAATAATTGATCGTGTCTCTTTTTTTTTTTTTTTTTTTTTTAATGAAATTGAGAGTGAAGAATTTATCTGCTTGATTCCCATTAAAGCTAACAAAGCATGTTTCACTAATTGTAATGTTACAGGGATTTGTAACTGATTTGAATGAGTTTAATTGATTTACTTCTATGGGCAGGCCTTAAAAGGAATACCTGAATATGCCTTGGAAGAAAAGAAAATAACAGAAGCTTTGTGTAAAGTGGTGGTTACTTTGCTGTAAAGCTAGATATGTTTTTCTTTAAGAAGAAAGGATTAGCTTTTATGTCTAATAATTAAATTTTACTTAAGACTATCTTACAATTTTAAAAAAGGGTTTTCTGTATTTTATTTTTACATTGTCTTAAGGAACACAGGGATATACTGTAAAAATAGGAGTTTCTTTAAAATTTAAGCCGTGGCAACAAAACCCTAGGTGTTAGAGGCATGATTTTAAAACTTTATTGAGATTAGTGCCTTTCGAATATTTTCTCTTGTGCTGCAGGTTCTAGCAAATGCCATTAAAAATCCATCTAATGGTTTTAAGCTCTTTTAAATAACAAGATGTAGGAATAGATAGTATGGTACAATATAATGTAAGATAATGTGTCTTTTGAAAGAGAGGGAGACAAAAAGAGGAAGCAAATAAATTTTTGTGTCTTTACACCATTTTGCTTCTGGAGCTCTCTGCCTACAAAAACCTCAAGGGTTGCAAAAGAAAATATTGAGTTGTGTAGTTGTGCTTATCCCAATATTTATATTCTATATCTGAATTTTAATATTTGATGATTTCATAAAGCAATTCATGGAGTAAGTTTGAACTTTCTAATTTTGATACTTCTTCTCCCTGAAGTTGATTGTAGTGTGACAGAGAACAGGATCCTCACTGAACACCTTCCCAGCCAGGAGAAGCTTTCCTGTTGTGCAGGTGCCTCTCCCTCCTGCTGTCCCCTGCCATCACAGCCAGCCTTTCTCTGTCCTTTGGAAAGGAGGAATCGGAATCCACTTTCAGTTTCCAGCTGTGACAATATCCAGCAGAGGAGGTGGAACAAAGCAACACCCACCTTGCTCTCTCCAGGCCCAGCAGAGTCCATCTGATCTGAGATAAACATCCCCTTCTGCAAGGTCGTATGTTCCTGCTGTTCAGATTCTTAATTACCCGAATACACAGACACTGCTCAGGTTAACTCTGTCACATTTAAGAGGTAAGGCAGGTCTGGTAGAGACATCACACCTGTAAATTACTCCTTCCCTTGCCCAGATTTGCCAAGTCTGTGGTACATTTTCCTGTGAAAACAACAGAAATGCAGAATAGAATTGTATTTCTGTAGGATTCATAGCAAGTGTTAGGAAACATAAGTTTCTTCTACTTGTTAGTAGTACATCAACCCAGCTTTATGTCTCAAGTCAGTAGATATTTTTGACATAATTATGCTACTCTTGTTGCTTTACTTTCTAATCAATCTGAGTTGGGCAAAACTGCAATTATAATCAATGCTTATATTGACTGAGCAGTGTGATAATGGGGAATGGCAGAGGTGTAACAAGCATGGTTTGTTGCTCCTTTTAAGAGCCTGCAATAAGAACAGTAGTTCCATAGCCCAATTTATAAGCTAAACCCACAATTTGGGAGTGTCCCAGTGGAACAAATTTTGTCATCCTTGAAAAAATATTCAAGCTGTCTGAGTGAATCAAACTGTATTTTAAACGTTCTGACACTCCAGGTGACTTAATCTGATCCTGACAGTCTTTATAATATCGGGCGTGGTCAGTTTTAACCTGAGTTCTGTTGAATGCTCATTTCTTGGCACTGCTGAAAATTGAGACATCAATTCCCTTTATTGGGAGCAGAAAGAGGAAAACAAATCTGTCTTTCACTGCCACAACTGGAATTTCAGGCTCTGTGCTCTCAGCTTCCCTTCTCACCCCAGAGTTCATCCCCTCTTTCTGCTGCGTATTAAACTGCCTTTTAAAGGAGAGGCACGAGGTCACTCATGCTCCAGTGGTCTCAAATCCAGCACCCAAAAGCCCCCAACATAATAAGGAAAGGTTGATTCTCCCCACATCAGGCTGGTGGAGAATCATCTGCCAGCCAGTGTTGTCCTTGTGCAGTGGGTGCTGAGTGAAGGTGGAAATGGAGGGCGCTGCTCCCTCTGTGTCACACGGAGCTTTCTAGAGGGACACGGGGTGAGTTAGGCACAGAGCCTGCAGGAAAGGCTCTCCTGAGCCTTGTAAACAGATTAGCTGCCCATACACAGCCTTGATTGGGACACCAAATTCCAGGAAAGAATATGGCATCAGCTACAGTGTGTAAGATTATGAAACTGGATGTCTGAGGTCCAGTGTAGCACAGCATTATGTCTTTGTCAGTTGTGTCTGCCTTTTGCTGAGGCAAAAGTTTAAAAAGCAGTGAAACTGTGCATGGATAGTTCACAAGGTTACCATCCCAGCATCTCAACATCTCAGTGGCTTCCCAAGCCAAGATTGACATCTGTGTATTTGAGTACATTTCCCTAACTTTTCTGACTGCTTTTCCATCCCATGTGAACATTTGGCATTTCCTTTACACTCTGGCAATGTGTTGTGGAGGCTGTCTATGGACTTTTGGGCTAAGCATGGGCTTGGTTTTGTGCTACATGAGGATGTGATAAAAAATACTGCAGAGGATTAGCCTGTTAGTTGGGTGATTCATGGTGACCATCTGTGATTTTTGGGTTGATGTTGATAATATTTGCATCCCTATATTTAATGGTATGTGGACTGTGGTGTCCTGAATGTGTTGGAAAAGGCTGGCACTTCCCCTTTGAGGAGCTGGGGACAACGTGTGGCTATTCAGAGCTTGGTCCAGATGTCTGAGGTTTGGGGAGTGGACCAAAGGGAATGAAAGCCCTCCTTTCCTGCTGGGATGGGGAAAGCACTTCATCCTAGCAAGATGCCTTAAACAAAGGATGCTTCAGGGAAACGTTAATATAATAACAGTCCCTAGTCCAGGAATCAGCCTTCGAGGGAGTCTGGAAATACTATCTCTTTGTCTAAGTAAATTTTAATTTAAACATTATCCTTGTTAAATCTAGAGGCATTGTGCTTTAAAATGCCAGTTATTTGGTGCCACATAGTTGATGTATTGGGTGATATTTTTGATTCAGTAGGAGACATATTTGAATCACATGGTGGAGTTGATTTACTGTAGGAGATATCTGTTTTGATAGATGATGCATCTCATCCTGCATTGAATAAGCAGTGATTCAACAGGGATGTGTCTGATTTGGTGAATAAAATATTGTATCTGATTTTGATCAATTTTTGCTGTAATACACACATTTATTTTAATAGTTGATGCATTTATTTTAGTTTGATGTGTATCAAATTCTTCATGTAATGTTCTTTCTTCTGTTGGAGTGATTTATGGATTTTACAAGCAATAGATATATATTTCAATTAAAAGTAAAACGTTCATTACTGGTTGCCTTGCATTCACAATATTCTTGAATGTCTCAAACTCTGCTCATGTAGGCATTTGTGGTGGTTGGATGTAAGGCTTCTGTAAAGTGTAAGCAAAAGCATTTCTTTGACAAAACCATCAGTGCACTCTTATGTGAAGGTAGAATGTCTTTTTGAAGAGAAACAGATTCTGTTTATGCCTCACATGAAGAGCTTCTGTGTGTGACACTGATATTTAAAAGTATTAATAATACATGGGTACTTCATAATCATCATCAACCAGGCTCTTTTATTTCATGTAAATGTTCAATGAGAGTTTTCAGCTGGAATAAAAAGATGCAGGACTTAGGGACAGAGATTTTTACTTTTAAGATATTATTACTCTAATTTTTGTGTTTGGTTGGGGGTTTTGTGGTGGGTTTGTTTGTTGGTTTGTTTGTGGGTTTTGTGCCATAACTTTGCTCCTTTCTTATCCAGGAAAACAGCAATTTGTAGAGCTTCTGGTGATCTCTAATCTGTATCTGATCAGGCAGCCACACAATTTAATTTGGTGTATATTTTCAATAAAGGGTAAACTGCAGTACATTTTGTCTGGCACCAAATTACCTTATTTTGTGTATTTAAATTTAACAGAAGTAAAGGTCACTTCCCTGGATGCTTCTTATTGTATTTAATTCCATGCTACGAAAACAATTATATTAGGCTTAGCCCTTTCTGACCTTTTGTATATTACTACTTTCATTTAATACAAAAAAATAATTGCTACAAGAAGAAAACTGAGGTAAGAAAATTAAAATTATTAAAATTAATTATTAAAATTAACCACTCCCCAGTCTGATATGAGATTATGTAAAAGTGTAGCCAACAGAGATGAAAAACTGGAGCAGGGTTAGAGATAATCTGGAAGGGGAACCAGTGATAAAAGCTGGTGCTGCCCAGCAGAGGTGCCCCCTTGGAGGCTCAGCCTTCCTCTTTCCCCCCTCACTCTCACGGGGGATGCAGGGCTGTGCTGGCACTGGAGAGGCCACAGAGCTCTGTGCTGTAAGCCCCCAGTTCGTGCAGCAGGTAATGCTCAGCTCCTCTGGGATCTTCTGATGGCAAGAGTCAGGCCTTGCTGGTTTAGCACAAAATGATTGTCCTCAGTAAGGGGAAATGGGATTAAGAGAGCAGGTGTATTAGTGTTTCCTAATTTTGATCCCTATCTATATATATTACTTCAGTTTTAAAGGTACGAAGTATTTCACACCTTAAACCTACAGCATGAGATCCTCTTTATCACTTCAGAAGGAATATGAGATTAGAGAGGTGCCCTTACCTCAGCCTGCCTGGCAGGATATGTAAAGTAGTGATAAAATGGTTCATCTCCTCTGATACAGGTGTAGCTTCAGGTTGAGCCCTCTCTGCTTTCTAGGAACTATTTCTGGGCTCCCCCAGGAATATTCTGCATCTAAGCACTGATCTTTCCTGAGCAAGCTGTCAGGTTTGGAAAAGGGAAGAACTCAGTGATGTAAAACCGACTGTGTGACTCAGGTCAGGATAGGTATTGCTACCTTAGTGTGTATTTTCCTGTTTGTTTTGTGCTTCCTTAGCACATGAACAGAAATGATGCAGGGGCTGGAAGGCATTCCTGGTGCCTGTAAGCCCAGGAGGGATGAGGGATGTTGGCTGCAAGCAGGCTGAAACCTCCCTTCCATCCTCAGCAAGGCTTTCCCACAACTGGAATTTACTCCCCATGGTGAATTTCTTGGGAAAATGTCTAGGGCCATGTTCTCCACAAGGCTCAGGGCTAGTTTTGGACAAGTACATCTGTACAATCGAGAAAATGTCATATGATGTTAAATAATAATAGTTATCTGTTCACC
The DNA here is from genome assembly GCA_032173965.1 of Sitta carolinensis. NCBI lineage: Eukaryota > Metazoa > Chordata > Aves > Passeriformes > Sittidae > Sitta > Sitta carolinensis. Next base: position 5,924,814 of record CM063294.1, on the reverse strand, counting down.
TTTCCATCAGAAAGATGATTGACTTTTGATTTTGAGCTTTTTGAGAAAAAAGTTTTGTTGTTCACGCACCCACAGCCAAGCTTTGTTTCCAGCTCTTGGGCAGCTCTCACAGTGCTCAAACACTTCAACAATTTTGAATTTGGAGATTTAAATGCTGCCAAGCTCTTTAATATTTTATATTAATTTTTATTAGAAGTTCTTGAAAGCTGTGAGTGTTAGCTTCTGCAGAAGATGGTAAAAAGCCCTTTTAAATGTCTACATATGGAGACCCATTCACAGAAAAATGACAACAATACAAGTTTCCAAACTTGTAAAAAGTTGTTGTTTTGCTTTCTTCTTGAGCAGCTGGGCTATTAAATTACCTGGGCTGTGTAATGGACAACACACAGGCTGTTGAGAATTAAGTATAAAGCCAAACATGTGGCCTTTAAAATTTTTTCTGACTTGTTACAGCGTGTAGTGCTGCATTGTGCCTTATCACATTGGTGTGATAGGCAAGTGAAACAAGACAGCTCATGCTAATGACCAGCGAAACACAGCAGTTTGCTAGTTACCAAATTCACTTAGTGTATTTCAGGGCATTTGGAAGTATTATGGGAGAGACAGTTGTTGCTGAGAAGAGCTGAGCTGCAATGAAATTAGGGATGTGAAAACCATATGTTTGCCTCTGTTTTTCCAAAGCATGAAATGTTCTTACCGCAGATCTGTATCTTCTCTCTGCTTTAAAATAAAGGCTGTGCTGCAAGATCACTTGACTAGGGTACAGGGCACAGATCTAAATATTAATTGAAAATGCATTTAATCTCAGCATGGTTTGTTTCAGATGGGTATCTGCCTTTATGGCCTTTATACCAAAGGCACATTTGTGTGTTGTTTATGATTATAATGAGAGAAAAACAACTGCAAATGTGTCCCAACCTTTCACAATAGTAGCAATAATAGCACTATGTAAACCATGAAGGAAAACAATTTTTTAATAATCATAAAAACTTCCATGCTTGCTCCTTGCCGGTTCTTCTGTTTGGCCAAGTTTACAGAGTTCAATATGAACACAGGCTGGAATTTTTTCACTTTAAACTGTGGTCAGGTTAGATTATTTCCTCTAACTTTTCAGGTGCACCCAAATTGTCCACGCCTAGGAGTCTCCACTAGTTCTCATAGCATTCCTCTTTGTTGTCTCAAGGTAGAAGCTGTTTCCAAACCACTCAGTGCAGCAAGGACAGCTGGAAGCGCCCCCAGGTCGCGTCTGTCTCTGCTGCACTCTGACCCTCGCCCATCAGCTCCTTGAAGTGGAACAGTTTTCCCTGTGCTGTGCTTGAGCTGGTCATTTCAGGTGAGGGAAGGCAGTCAGCATCAGACAGAAACCAATTTTTACCTCCTATTAAACTGGAAGCCTGAAAGGCAAGAGGCACACGGGTGGTACCTGGCTGCCTGGAGGGGAGCTCAGGGCTCCTCTCAGACTATTTATTGTCCTGCTGTGGGGTTTTATGGCTCAACTTCGTGAGGACTGGGCACGCTGCAGAGGATGGGTGAGAGAATTTAAGGGCAGGGAATTAATTAGAAGCTGTCAGTGACTGAAAGGAAGTGGGTTGGATGAGTATGATGGGCTCAGCAGGGTGTCAAAGAGTGCTAAAAATGATAAAAATGATAACACCAAATTGTTTTGATCTTAGGTGGGAAGACAGAAATATTGCCTTGGATAATAAAGAAAGACATAAGAAACATTCTTTAGATCTTTCCTTATGTTATTTCAAAATCCTATGAGGTACTTGAATGGACACAGCATTTTCTGTGGAGTTCTGAATTGCTTTAAAAAATAAGAAGGTCTGGTGAGTGTCATATGTAGAAGCACAGAAAACATGACCAGTGTCCTCTTCACTTCTTCAACATTATTCTGGAGGAACATGATAGGGTTTTAGCTTCTGCAGTGGATTAAGTCTAGCCTTATTCTGTTATTAAAAAGATCTTTCGAAGGTTATTTAGCATCTCTGAAATTCTTTCAAGTAACACCAGAACAATGTGATGAATAACTATAAGCCCACATTTGGGCAATATAACACGTTATAAAGATTAAGTAAAATTATTCAAGAAAATTGCCTCAATAATCTGTCAATTTGCAACAAATTATCTTTCTTATTACATTAATTTTTTTGAAAAGTTGAAAACTCTGCATGAGTGGAAAGATCTTTCTGATTTGGCATAAAGGTGTTACAGTGTAGTTCAGGTTGCCCTTTTCTTTCTGATATTTTTCATATTTCAACTGTCTTCTGGACTTTGAAGGAACTCAGTCTTTCACCATTTCTTTTTTTTTGCTTGTAACTTAATGCTTTGGACTGGCAGCATTTGAAATTGTCTTCCTTCATTGACCTCTGGGAGCTTTATTTAGACCTTGAATGTGTTTATATTACAGCTGGGAGTGAATGGTGGCTTTTACTACTGCAGTTATATTTGCCTGGGACAGGGCAGGTCAGACCCATATAGCAACACCCCCTGTCCTCTCCCAGCATGAGACACTCTTTACTTCTAAAGCTGCAAGTCCCACTCCAGCTGGACTGCAGCTCCTTGAGGGTACTTACACAGGCCAAACCTGTTCTTATTAGCTGTATAAAAGTCTCTCCCTGCAGTGTTATTGTTGCCATAAATTGCATACCCATTGTTAACCCCATTTCCTAACTGAAGGAAATAAGGCTCAGAGGGTTTTAGGGTGTGGTTTCCACATTCAGAAATGCACCAATTACCTGTGCAGAGTTATTGTAGCTGTGTATTCTAGAAATCAGTTCAGTTTATTAGATCCTGTTTCCATTTGAACATTTGATGTACATATTTGTGTACTGGAAAAGCAGCTGTGCACAGCAGGGCAGGAACAGCTCCCAGTGAGTTCCACAAGGTCATTCAGCAAATGAATATCGAACCTGGAGCTGGATAACAAGTCTCTCTTTTATTAAGTAGAAAATGAACTGTTGAAGAAAGTTTCTTCTAGCTTTTTTTGCCCATTGAGTTTAAACAGGTTTTCCAGTCTCTTAGTGCCAGTTTTCCTATTGTTCTGCTATGAAAAAGCTCAGTTTGAAATGTGCAGCGGTGCCATTTCTAAAAGATGGGTGTATGAAGCAGTAGTATACATACTTTATTATTAAAAAACTTATTGCTACAACAAAAGTGTTGGTTCAGCTCTTTTTCTGTGCAGCAGAACAGTGGCACCCAGTGGCCATTCATGCAAAAATACTAGCCACTAAAATTTCACAAGCTCGAATATCAGTACAAAGAAAAATGGAAAAAAAAAATAATACTTGTGTATCTTTTGTTTCTGTATGCCTGTAAATATTCCTTAAAACCCTGTAAGCTTTGGACAAATTTCAGGGAAATTTCTTGTTCTCTCACACATATATCTGTGTTAACCCTAAAATATATACATGTGCTTGCAGATATGCCTATAACAGTTCCAGTTGGATTTGTTTCTAAAAATAAATTTATTTTTGTTTTTTCCTTTTAAAAACCTGTTGGCCAAATGTCTGCAGACAACTAGTGTTTTATTTCCCTTTGGCTCTCCATTATAGCCAGGAATTCTGTGGATTTAGAAATCATGCCAAAAGACAAAGTTTTATTAGTTGCCATGAAGACTCAATCTTCAGGTGAAATTCTGAATAAATAGGTGCAGCTCCATAAGTAATTCTATAAATGCAGACCTGCCTGACCAGCCCTTTAGTCCTTTGCTGAAATGAGCCTGTCACTTGGGCTAAGATGGGCTTACTGTAAAGACTTTATGATTACTATTATTATTTATGGAGTCTTTTTCTGGAGTGAGTCTTCAACAGCAGTTGTCTTTCTGTCTGCAATTCTATTTTTGGTCAGGGAAGCCTTTCCTATCAAAACTGTCAAAAATTTTCCTGTGAAAAATGTAGGTTTTAACATTTAAGATGTTCCACCAAACCCCCAGTTTCTTATCAGAAAATAACCAGCCATCTCAGCATATAATCTCTCTCAGTTCATACGAGGGTTAAATGCAATCAGGTGAGAAAAACGTATGAGTAACTTCTGTGTCTATCTAAAGATTTTGTGCAGGCACTCTATTTCAGATAATGCATAAGCATGTATTTGGCCCATCTATATAGAAAGAAGATCTAGGATCTGTCTATCCATGCCCTGAACCTAAAATAGATGATGCACAAACCATCTAAGTTTTAAAGCAGTAAAAGAATGTAATGTCTTAAACAGCTCTTCTTGGGTTATAAAATATTTCTGGTTTAAAGAAGGTTTAACAAGCTAAGTTGACTTGCTTGCATATTGGAAGCAAAGTCAGTTTGGTGTTTGAATTGGTAATGGCTTCTTAGCTGGAAAACTCATATCTTATGTTGAATTATTCTAAATCAGACAATAAAAATGATTTGAAGGAGAACTCAGAAATAAAAAGTAAAAAGGCTTTAAATAAGGCATGTTTAATGTCCCATGAGTCAACAAAATTGCTTTGTGGTTTAGACTGATTTTATATTATTAATAGTACTGTACAACAATCTCCTACAAATCCTTTATTCTATTGGTAATACCTTTTGCCTAGTGCAAGCATAGAAAATATGCATATAGCAGAGGAATAATTGAGGAATTGAGATCTAAAAACTACAAAAATTCCAGGTATTCAGGATTTGATTGGAATGTTCAGCCACTGTGTGAGTAATTGCAGTTGGACCTGCCTTCTATGCACAGTTTCTTGAATTGGAATTCTTCTCCTTCCCCAAGAAGCAGAAAAAAGATTAAAAGCCTGAAGAGTGAAAAAGTGGAATTGTGTGAACAGTTTGTAAAGTGCAGTGTCATAAGATGGATTAAAAAAAAATGCCACTAATAATGTTTTAGCAGATGGGGTACAAATGTTTTGTTCCCCTTTGTTGACAGCAGCCCCTGAGCAAATACCCAAAAGCTTTTCTGAGACTGGGAAATGTAAACAAAGCTTGTTGCCTTTGAGTTCAATTTTCTGAAGTTTTTTCTGGAGCAATCATTTTCTTACAGACACATCACGCTCCCACAGAATGTTGAAGGCTGATGAAACGATGGCAAGGTGCAGGCAAGCAGAGAGAGCAGAGCCTGGCCTGGTGTGGTACATGCAGCAGAGTTTGTGTGTGGGAGAAGATGATGCTTGTCCCTTCAAAAAGGTTGCAGGAGACAGAAGACTCATCCCTGCAGTAGCCCAGCCCCCAGCCAGATGTACAAACAGAGGGAGAAAAGAGATGTGAATCTCTTTGCAGAGAGTGAAGAGGAGTGGAGGGAGCACTTGAAGTGAGGGCAACTGGCTGTTGGATATCCAGTGAAATGAGACTGGAATTCCTCGGGCCAGAGGACTTTGGCCACAGAGCTGTGAGGATGTGCCCTGGAAGCTGAGGGGCCAAGAGAGTCCAAGAGCAGAAAGGAGTACTGGAGGTTATGTGAAGAATAAATTAGAGAATTTAATACAGAGATACTGGAGTATAGGGAGGAGTACGAGGGGAACAGAGAGTTAAATGTAAAGGAAATAGTTGAAAGACAGATGAGATGTTTAGAACGTTGACAGAAAAGGGTAGGTATGCAGTCCCTGAAGACTCCAGGATTCACCTCAGAAGGAGAAGATTGACAGACCTTTAAGAAAGAACCTGAGAGAAGGGCTTGAACTTGTCCTTTGTTTTCTTGGAGGCTGGCTACCTGGGACGAGCATGGAGTTTTTAGTGTGTCTGGAGAACTGAACTAATTAATGAGGTGAGGCAAAGGTTCAAACCTACTCAATGTGCTGAGGAGGAGAAAAAGGCCTGAACTCCTGAGAAAACCTGATTATGACACCTGTAAAGCAGGAGTTCTCTTTAGACTGTTACATGACTCTGAGATGCATTGAGAGTTTTTTACAAGCACAACTCAATTTGCAAGCCTAAAAGAGAAAATATGACCAATAAAAAAAGAAGGCACAGAAAAATTTTAGGGTACATGTGTAAAGAAACTCTGCCTGCACTATCAGAAACCCCTGAGAGGGAGAAGTGTTTCTGAATACTCCCATCTTAGAGGTCAAATTCTGTCTTTCCTTTAGCAGATCACAAATGTATTGTACACCCATGTAGAAACTGTTGTAGTTAATTTAGTAGAATGAGTACCATTGGTCTTTTTGGTCTTATTTTTGAAAGTGGTAAGCCTTTATCCTCCCCATCCATCTCAATAAACTAAAATATCAAGTGAATTAATCTATGAATCCTTTAGGTCTTTTCATCCCATGAAGTGTAAGAGCTAAGCAGTTAACATTTGTAAAGCATATAATGCAAATTTTAAGAGCCTTCAGAATTCATACACTGTTCTGTTGAAGCTGTATACATTGAGTTGGGCTTTATTTGAAATAGTTTTTGTTTGTTTGTTTGGTGCTTTCTAAAATTTGCAAAATCACAGCAGAGTGATCTTATTCAGGCTGCTGACTCTTTCTTGCAGCAAGAAAGTAAAAAAAACTGAAGAGAGCAACAGCAGGAGATTACTTTTGCAAAGTTTGTGGTTAGGCTTAAAATGTATGTTTTAAAATACTGGTTTGTGTGAATAAGGTGACTGAAATGATTGCACTGTCCTCTTTCTTTTTAACTAAGGCTTTTCCTTTGTTAAGAAAATAGCAGGAAGAACCTTAAGAGCAAAGGTCCCCAGCTCTATTTGTTGGTGCCATCAGGTGTGATGGATGTGGGTATGTCTGACTGCAAGTGTTGCCTTTTTCCTAACCTGGAAATGAAACTCAAGATAATTTTAGTAAGGAGGTAATATAAAAGGGGATCTTAATGAAGGTCTTCAGAGGCAGTTATGGAAAGACATCCACAAAAGCCCACCCCCTCCAGGAGTGAATACATTTTTACAGATTTTAGGAAATGAACATAATTGATAAAAGGCAGCAATTAGGAGGACAAGTGCTGATGCAATTCCCCCCCAGGTCAAGCCCTTATTTGGAGCTCCCCTTCAGCACTGGCTGTGCTCTGTCCATGAGGATGGATCTCCAGGAGTTGTTCTCAGCCCTGGCTCCCAGGAAGAACCAAGATAGCCCAGAGCCTTGTGCCTCTGAGCTCTGGAATTTGTTTTGTCTTCTGCCTAGGGAAAGGCCATGGAGAAGCCCTGGAAATCTAGTCACTAGTACAGCTACAGAGCTACAAATATATGTGCAAAGAATACAGAGAACATGTAAAAGAACAAAAGGCAGAACCCAAAGCAGCATCACAATAACCTCAGTAGCCATCCTGAGCTGACTGCAGCCACTGCAAGGGACAGTTCCTTTCCTGTGCCCCTCTGCCACCGGTGCCCAGCCAGGGCAGGGGCAGCCTGCTGTCCTCCTGTCACACTCGGGCACGGAGCAGGGCTGACTCCTTTCTTCAGACAGGTCCTGAACTCATCTGAGTTTGCAGAGAATCAATAGATGTCGATAGAGGATTTTTTTCCTAAATCCTAGAGGTCAGCCCTGGGCAGCGTAGTGTGTTCCCTTAAATAAATAGGGAATGAAAAATTTTTTGACTGGAGATTGTGTGGCTGTCCAGAAGATTTGGAGCTTCTATTTTCTGTTGTAACTGAAAGCTGGGAAAGATGTTTATTTACCTTTCTGCAAATTAAGAAGACAATGCCTGTACAAGGAGACTTTTTTCCTTTCAGCTGACTCAGAAGACACAGTGTTTCCCGTGACTCATTCTCAGCTCTAAGACTCTTTCTTGTCATTCATGGCATGTTCAATAGAAGTGATTTATTGCCTGTCTGCAAGTCAAGACACTTGATCATTATCATCTTCTTTTTTCCCCCACATCAACCTTTTCCCATCTTATGCAAGTCCAAGCTAATTTAGATAAGGTCAAGATCTAGGCCACTCCTTAAAAGATTTTAACGTGACTTTTCCTTCAGTGCCTTCTGTCTCATTCTTGAAACATCTTTTGTACTATCCCCAAGGCAGAGCTGGAAGAGAAGGTTAGTGGATAATTCAGTAGTTAAGCTATCCTCCAACATCTGATATGCCTCCAAGGCATTAAATTTTCGCTTGTATCTGTTAAATTGCTGGGAGCTTTCTTCAGTGGTTAATCATCTTTACGAAATATGTGGTGTTTGCAGTGATGCAGAACTTTGAAAAATTCTCCTCACATTGTCATTCTAAAGGTGGAAAGATAGATATTACAGGTTTATCTCCATAATATTTGGAATGCGTGTGTGTGTATATATATGTGTACATATAAATATATATTTATGTGGAAGAGCAAAAAAATTAAAAGGTTATTTAACCCTTGTAAATGGGATGTGACCTTACATCATCCCTTCCCCCATTAGCTGTGAATGCAGAAATCCTCTCTGAATATTTCTTCTCATTTTTAGTGTGAAAAGCAAAGCAGGAACAAGATTTTTAAAGGATTTTTTCCCAAACCATCCCTGCAGACATTTTCTGAAAAGGATAATCCATCTTAAAACATGTTGACTTGCAAATTTGTCATGCCTCTGCCAGGTCAGAAGAATGCTGCAGCAACTAAGGAGCCACCAGGTACAGTTCTGTCCTCCAGCAATATCCTGAGGAATTCTGCAGTTGGTGTCGGGTTTTGTGGGCTGCTTTGGCTGGCTGAGTGCAGAGCACAGGACAGGCAGCATGAGCAGGAACAGCCACCTGCACTTTAGGGAACTCAGAGAGAGGGAGGGAGGAATTCCTATAAGGGTTTTTCCCTTTAAATCACAACTTAAAAGCAGGATGAATGTTCTTTGGGCATATCCTTGACTCGAATGCATTGAGACATCCCAGCTTTTTTCTGTGGCTCAGCAAAGAATTATGTCTGTGTATTTATTGAGCTAAATTATTTTTAAATTTATCAGTCAAAGTTCCTCAAAAAAATCTATTTCACCAGACTGATTTAAAATACTTTTTTTCTAATTTCTGATATCTTGCAGAAAATGAAAGTATCTTATTCACACAGCCACTTAGTATTTTCATTCCATTATAAGAAGGTTAACATTACTCATATCATCACTGTGATACTGAGTAAAATCAATATGATTTTAATTAATTGTGGCCTGTGCTTCTGTTATCTACAACTGCCATTGCACACACAGAGTGCACATGAGGCAAATTTAAGTATCACTGAATTAAATTTGGTTTGTGTTTGCAATGAAGATTTTCACAGCCCAGGAAAGCAAGCTGGATGGGGCAGTTGGTGCTTTGGTTTAGTGGTTGTGGTGGTTTGGTCAGAGGTTGGACTTAATGGCCTTGGAGCTCTTTCCCAACCTTAATGATTCTGTGTTTCTGTGATTCTAAGCTGTGCAGTGTGATTGATATTGATGTTCTGTTTGGAGGGGAGCTGCACAGAAAGACTGCCTTGCACATGGACAGGAGCCAAAAGGGGGCCTGTGTGCTCTGCTGAGTCTGGAAGGTGCTGGGTGCTGGCTGGCAGGAGTAACACAGAGCGGCTGGGAGCAGCCCTGGGGTAGCTGGGAGCAGCAGCCCTTTCTCAGGTTGTTCCTTGTTTGCAGCCAGGGCAATGATGCAGCTCTTTGTACCCCTGGCTGTTTCTGCAGAGGGCTGGGCTGGGCTGCACGGCCATCCAGCCGAGGGGTGGGAGCTGGAGGGTCAGCTCTGCTGCCGAGGGGCTCAGCCTGAGAGGGGCCACGAACACAGGCACACAGCACTGGGCTTCCTGCCACCTGAACTGCACTGCTTCACACTGCAAATCCGAGCAAGGGCTGAGCCAGCAAGATTATCTTTGCTTCAGTTTGTTGGATGATGAGCATGCAGATAGACATTCTACTCAGCACATTTGAGAATAGCTGAATTTCTGCTCTTTACCATTCTGTAAATCTGCAGTGTCACATCCTAAATCCAGGCTTTGCCAAAATGTTTTTCTTTTTAGTTCAAAGAACTGCATTGAGTTAATTTGCTTTTCTCGTGCTCCTCCTTTTCATGAGCATTCACATGGTTCTGTTCTGCTAGTCAGTTCCTCAGGGGAGAGCAGGGGAAGGAATACACTTCAAAGTTTTATGAGGGTACACTCACAGAAGCTTAATATTAAATTTAAACTTGAAGATGTGCATGCCTTCATTTCTATTCTACTGTGCACTCTCTGACTCTGGAATATTGAAAATGCCAAGAAAGTTCAGAATGTGGCTTAATTTTTAGGAGAGCTGTCTGCTTATAAAAGGAATGTACCTGGGGTTGAAACTAACTACCAGAGGAAGTTCTATGAAAAAAAAAACCAAAAAACATGTTAGATAAATTATTCATTGTGAATTGTTTGCCTTTGACTTAAAAGGAAAAGGAAAAATAGCCACCAGAAAAACAATCATATTTTGTAGTTAGTTTTGAGCTTTTTTATGTTTTTAATTTCAATATTTATCTTATGAACTGCTTGGTGTTTTTGTGAGAAAACTTTATGTGAATTCTGCTCCGGAACTCAACCTCAGCAGGGAATATTATATGAAAATTAAGTTACAATGCTATGTACTGAAAGGAAAGACCAGTGTTACTTTCATCCTGAGGCTGAAAGTGTCTCTCTAGCAACTGGAAATAGAGTTAAGCTTGCCAAGAGTTCCTCGTGAAGCAGATGGAGAGGCAACTAACAACCTTGATGAAATCTTGTTGGCTAAGCCTTCCAAGTATCCATGGGGCTCCCAGAGCTACCTATCAAATTAACTTGATCGCTGCCCTGTATGAAAGTATTCTTCACTCTTGTCAATGGCTGGGGCAGTTTTGCACCCTTCCCCCTCTGTGCACAGAGCTGTTTGTTCTGAACAACTCTCAATTTTCTCTTCACCTGATGGGTGATTACAGGGCTGTCCTGATTCCTGAAAAACTTCCATGGCCATGTGCGTCTTCTATCTTTAAAGGCTTTGCACTTTTTTACTGGTATTCAAAAGACACCCAAGAATGTGATAATTGGTGCCTGCATCTTTTTAATGGCTACATGAAATAGTATTATATGTGGCTGCATGCACTGAAGGGTAGAAAAGGATATTTGATTGTTGAGTTAGACTGGTTTGCTGAATGCAGAGAAACAGCCTTGGACTCTGTCGGTGTTCTCAGATGCACAACATGACCCAAAAGCTGATTGTAAGATGATGGTATCAGTCTCTCTTTTCTTGCTGCTGGTGGGTTCTGAATATAAATCACAAGCTGTGTATGCTTCGGCTGATCCTCTGTTCCCACAGTGACCTTAGAGTAAATGTATTGTTTTTTCATTTATATTTAAGAACAGATGAAAGTATGTTGGGACTTGCTTCCCTATCTGCACAAACTAAATCAATATTTCACACACATTCTGTGTTGGCAATTAGCTGTTCCCCATCAGAAGTAACGTCTGCTTTAGAAGCTTCCACACCATCCATTCTGTTTGTTTTTATCCTTGCAAGTGTTCAGCCAACTAAAGCAGGATCAGAAGTTTGTTTAATTGACATTTCTTTCTTTTTCACTGCAAGAACTCTGTCTATACAGAAAAGACACTGTGAAGTGAGTAGATATGCAGGTGTACAGTCATTGATGTCCTCCCTCTGCTCCCCCTGTGTGCTACTGAGTATTCAGACCTGTGTGTCATTTTAATTATTAAGAACTTCTCAGTCCACAAAGCCAAATCATGCTCTTTGATATGCACGGAGCTCCTCCTCTGAAGCTGGAGAAAGCGTAGCTGGTCCCTCCGTGAGCCATGCACGACTGGATGTGATGTAGCCCCACTTCAGGGACCCACCGTGCCCAGGAGGGCAGGCAGCCCGAGCTTTCAGAGCAGGCAGGCTTTGGGAATCGCAGCTGCCGGAGGGGGGCTGGCATTCCGAGCCTGACCGCAGGGCACAGGGGGCCAAGCCTCGCAGGGAGGCTGGGAAGGCACAGCCTGAAGCTCCTGGGTACCAGACACCCCTCAGTGCTGGCTTCACCTAAACGGGGCCAGAGTCAGCACGTGGAGGGGCAGAGTGCTCAAGGTACTCGAGAGTGAGCCACCAGGGCTTTGGCAGAGGAGATGCAGCTGCCATCTTCCAGATCGCTTACATTGGTGTGGTTCACCATGTTTTTTTCTTCTGGGTATATGGGAAATAAGACTTATTGTAAAAAGCAAGGTGATTTATATTGTCACATAAGTGCATCAGTAGGTAGAAGAGAAGGACAGGGAATAGACATTCAGGCAGTGATCAAGCATCTAAAATACTATTCTGAATCATTGTAGCCTGCCAGACTATTTTTGCACCAAAATAGCAATTCTTGGACTAAATTAATGTTAATTTAGAAATGCTCAGTTTATAGAAATTATTTTTAACAGGATAAGTATATCTATATCATCTATATCTATACCATCTATATCATCATACCTATATATCTATATACAAGTTTCTTGAGCAAAGTCCATTTGACAGGTGGGTACTGTGTGGATGGAAGGGTTTCAGATCCATATGGAAAGTAAAAATTGTTCGTGGAAAGAAATATTGTTCATTCCATGAAAGGGGGTAAGAGATTTCTTCTCAACATTAGACAAAACGAAAGCTGGCTTGCTAAAGACATTTTCTTTAACATGTATTCAAGATTACGTTATTAACACATGCACGTTAAGTTTGTTGATTTGCTTCAGGTTAATTACAAAAGAAATTTTCAAACAATAAGGTGAAATTATGATGGATGGAACTAAGATCTGTCATTTTGTAATGAATATTTGAAAATTCTTGAATTTTGGCTGAAAATTTGCCCCTCAAAGTGATTTTAGATTGACTGAAAATAGTATTTTTAAAAATTTCATTAAAACCAAATTCATATATATATATATATATATACACAAACATAAATATATATATACACACATACACACATAAATTCTCCAATGTCAATGTGGTTCCATCATACTCAAATATAATTCTATGTCTTCTGCTGAATACTGGCAAATGGAAAGTCATATAGAAATATTCATACAGGTCAAATAGCTTTCTCCTGGAGAAACCAAACCAATCCACTGAGGATGCAGCAGATCCTTGGGTGGTGTAACCTGTCCTGGGTGCAGCCCTAGTCTGGATTTATGCTGCTAAACCACAGCTGTGCCTTAGGCTCTGGCATACAGGCAAAGAGCTTCCTATTAAAAGCCTGAAGCATTCTGAGAAGTTGGGCTGTCCATGAGAGAGGCATGTGTGGGGCCTGAATTTGAATTCTAAAAGGTTTCAAGATTATGGTTGTGGAACTCTGTGCAACATCATCTCATTCCCAGTTCTGGCAGACTTATAATTTCTTCCTTAAAATACAGTTCCTTTGTAGGCAACATTTTAAAACAACAGCTTCTGTGAGATATTCGTATTTGCAGTTACCTATGCTGAGAACATGTGAAGGAGTGACAGTTTCACAAATAAATCTTGTAAAAGCTAAATAAAAAGAGACATTTTGGAAATAAATTATTTTCTTATGCTTAATATTATGACAAGTGAAATATATACTTTGCATTCATTTTTTTTCACAAAGGAAAGCAAAAAAGCCCCACAACACCATATATGTCATGCAGCTTTTTTCTGAAATACTATTTCCATTATATATCTACACTTAAAATTATGTATATACCTTTTTTTTTTTTTTTTTTTTTTTTTCTCTGTGCTTTGGTCAGGCAAAGATTTGCCCCGACCAGCTGAATCCATTCAGATGTGGAAGCTCATGGATAATATACCAGGATAATATACGAGGTTGCCTGGCATGTATCATGGAGTTCATGTGACTCTTGGCCTTACATTCTGTACTGGTTTCCTGAGAAACTTGGAACTGTTGCTTCTGACAGGGAGAGTTGAGAGGGCTTGGACCTTTCCTCCTGGGATGACCCTGCAGTAGCTGTGGTCTACAGAAATGTTAAATTCCCTTGAGTTAAAAGCAGTGTCTTTTCACTCAAAAAAGTGTCTTTCTTATAGATTTGTACTCAGCTTCTACTTTCTTTCCTGAAGTACTTGTAAGGCTTTCTGCACTTTTCCAACTGCACTTGCCAAAGCTTTGTGCTGCCTTTCTGGCAGGAATCTCACAACAGCAGGTGCTTCAGTGCGGGCTTTGCAGCGGGTGCTGACCTCTGTGCTCCTCTGCTCCTGGGTTAGCTGTCTGAAACCCAGGTTACAGCAAAATGCAAACCCCAGAAGCAGATTTTAAATCCATCACACACTTTCCAGCAGCACAGTTTCATTCGATTACAGGATGCTGCAAGGAAGATGAGCCCAGAGCCCAGGTGGGCTGAAGTACATTTTTTCTGGCTCACGGTTTCTCTCCTGCAGTATGTGAGGGTTCTCCTAGGATGCTGGATTGCTGTAAACTTTAAGGGTAACTCTAAGTCTAAGTCTGAAAATAATCCCTCAGAATGAGGCATCTGTGGATTGTTTTTGTTAGTTTGGTTGGAGTTTTTGGGTTGGTTGGTTTTCTCTAAATTTATTTCCTTTGGGAGAAGGAAAGTACTATATCTATTTAGCAGATGTCAACTCTCCTGCTGTCCTACAGCTCTCATTTTTAACCTTCATTTTCCTAGGCTGAAGCTATGGAGAGTTAACCTTTGTCTTGAGAAGGTCTGAATTTATCCATAGAATAATTATAAATTTCTTCCAATACCAAGTATTCCAAGGTAATAAAAGCCCTTTGGTACTAGGGTACTTTGGTGCCAAAGATGGCTGGGTAAATCAGTGTTGAGCCTTGCATGCAGACAATTCACTGCCTCACTCAACCCAGTTTCTTAAAATACTCATGAACCTGTGACAGAGCAGAATAATTGTTTAATATTTCCTCAAGATTTATTGACTGCTATGTAGTGGAGTCAAAGAGAAACATTTTTACGGAACAGTGTGACAACAGAAGTCTAATATTTCAATTTTGCTTTCTTATTCAGTTAATACCCCAGCAAATAAAAGCACTGTCAAGCCCCCACAAAGGTACATCTGGAGAACTCACCTGGTAGGTTTTCTGTCTGTCACACCATTGTCAGTGTGTTCATTAGGCTTGCTTCAAAGAAAGGGCTCTGGATGTAGAAAGGCCACTGGACTCAATCAGTATAAAAGGTTGGCTGCACTCCCACTAGCTACCAGCTTTATTGTGTTACTGATCCACTTTAGTTTTCAGAATTTTTGTAATAGCAGTAACTTTTAGTTGCCATTAGTCCTACAACTATCCTCCATGGGAGCATTTAACAATGAAAAATGCACACGAAAAATTGCTGGAATTGAAATGAAAGATACAGCATGTGGAAAAGTAATTTGATCATGAAAATTTTCCACAAGCTTTTCAAGGGGAAGAATACTGAGTGCCAATTGGTATTTCAAAGTTCAGGTTAAATTCACATCACAATGGCAGAGGAATGCAGTAGATCAGTTGTAAAGGAAGATGAGTTACAGCTCAAATGGTGTCAGACAAATGGACAGTATCTTGAAGGTTGCTTATAAGTATTTAAGTATTTATTGCAATACTTTACAGTTAAGGAAGAGTTTGAAGAAATATAGAACCATCTTTGCATACTATGCTCCAGTACCTTCCTACATGTTGTACAGGCGTAAGAGAGTCATTATTGGTAATAATGACTGCTCAGCTCTTGGGAATAATGGGGAACTTTGAAAGATGAATGACTGAAAAAATGTAAAAGTGCTATTCTGCTGTCTGTCCAGTTATTAGCAAATGCATGCAGAGTTGCCCCATTTAATTTCTCTAAGGGGGAGTCACGTCGAAGAAACAGCCCAAAACCTTCCTGTATAAACCTTTGGAAGAGCTGCTCAGTCCCTGTAGAGCACGACGAGGCAGCCTCCCCTATTTACAGAGAACAGAGTCCTGCTAGGCTCCAATTTGCTCTGTGGTGAGTGCTGACCTCAACACCCACTGGGAGAAGGGAATTTGAAACTCAGAGTTGCTCAGCACTGTGTAGGATTAAAGGTTCCAATTTCACTCCATTTAAATGCACGCTCAAACTTTTTTTTTTTTTTTTTTTTTTTTTTTTTTTTTTTTTTTTTTTTTTGGTACCTTGAATTAGATTATCAAAATGGAATTAAATTTGAGAACACCGAAATTTGACGTGAAATGGAACTCTTATTTTCTTGCCTGCCTCAATTATAACAAAAAGACCCCTGTGCTTTTTGTACTTTTATGGCAAGTGCCCAATGTGAAAAAGAAAAGAGTATAAGGAGAATTAAGCGCTTCCCTTTGCTGGACTCCCTAGTATCTCTCTAACTTTGAACAGTTTGGTATCCACAGCTCCAGCTTCAAACCCTGAAAGAAAGTGGCTTTGTCTGATAGTTTTATTATATGTTTTTAAACTATGTGAAATGAAAGAAGTGGTGATTTAGAGGTTCTGCAGTGCTTTACTGACTCAAGTTCAGATTATAACAGACTGCTAACCCCTATTTCTCACCTGTAACGCCAACCTATAAATTATAAACACATTGGCACAATTGTTAGATTATTATTTTTTTATACCTTTCAATTTACAACCTGGCTGTCCTTGAGCTGGTTCTCTGTATTTGTTACAGTCTCCTGAGGCAGGAGTCATTGACTAGTGACTCCACATTTTAGCTCAGAGAAAATTCAGTCTCATTCCATGTCTTCAATTTTTCACAAGGCCTTACTGTTCCTCATTGATTATGTACTGAGGATTAATTATGCTGTCACTTAATCTATTTACATGCTTGGACAATATATGGGCCCACTTACTCTGGCGTGGTCAGCATTTTCCCCCAGTATGGGACATGCTTGTTTTATTAATTGCAACATGTTGCCATTAGAATGCATGGAAGTGGTCGGTTAGCAAAGTTGTATTTATTCCCTTCATAAATCTATGAAGATATTTTTCTCTGTGACTTTGAAAACTGGGCTGTCTACATTTTTTGCCTTGAAGGCATCAGGAAAATTGGTGTTTCATGAAGAAGATTATTCTCTGGTAGTTGTTTTGCACAGGTCAGTGCACAGTCCAGAGAAATATGATATTAGGCAAACTGCTATTTCACATACATGATGAAAGAAGTGCAATCAAATATGGGAAATATGTAACACAGATTCTAACTTTTAATAATCATAAATTTCAATCCATTCATTTGCAGATATTTAAAGATAGAAAAGCAGATGTTAGATATATAATTTAAAGATTTTCTCAAAGTAGTTCAGAAAGAGAAAGTAGGATTTAAAATAGCAAAGAGCTAAGCATTTTGGTGGACTATGGCTCCTTCACAGCCTGACCATCCTCTCTTCCAAGCAGCCACAAAAGAGCTAAAAAAGAGAACATCCCAGGAGGATTTTCCAGTAAAATGCTGTGCCTTTGCAGGGGGATGGCATCACTATTGTAGTTCACTTCCCTTGTTTCTCCTGAGGCTGTGTGGGATTAGCCCCAAGGTTGCTAAGAGTGGTTAGGAAGCCAGTGTCATTTCCAGGAAGGAGTTGTGCTCTAATGCCAAGCCAGCTCCCCAGCACAATGTAACATCTCCTGATGCAGATGCATAAACTTATACAGTAGGAGATGTACTTACATTTACAGAGATAAATTTCTTTCTCTATATGCTATATACACCTTCTGTGAAAAATGGTTCCTGTCCATGATGGGAATTGTGGGGGAGTCACTGAGATGAAATGTTGTTGAGACATCCCCTGATGTGATATATTGCCACCTAAAATTACACAGAGGCGACTTGAGAGCCACACGGCCTGAAGGGCTGAGCAGCAATATCGAGTCTGGGCATTTGCTCATCTCATTCCTTCCACCAGGCCCCACTTGGAACTCTGAACTTTTGAGATCCTAGGAAAAGGGAATTCTGCTACATGAAAAGTGTAAATGAGCAGATACTGCAGAAATGTGTCTGAAGGTTGACTTATTAGCTTGGCAATAAAGAAATTGTATAGAGGCTGATGTTAGAGATCAGAAAGAGACAGGGCTTTTCTTCTACAAAAAAGCAGAAAATCCACCTTTAATGTTTTGGTTTTTTCTCAGACTAGGTATGTAATAATTCCTTCTCGGGTGCTGCAGCAGATGGTTTTCATGTGTTTAAATTCACTGTAACCATAAAGCCCAGACTAAGAGAATACCTAATCTTTCTCTTTGATTCACCAAATAAAAGATAAAGTTATTAGTAAGAGAGAGAGAGCACTCTGAATTATCAGAATAAACCTAAAAGCTTCTAGGCCTGTGACATGCAGAAAAAGAAGAGGGTTGAATATCATTCTTCTACCTTTTTTTCATATGTGTCTTGGGAAGTATTTTCAGCTGACTGCATCATTTGTTTTCTCAGTGTGATGCTGCTTGTGTCAGATGCTGGTTATAGTTGTTAATAAGTTAATAAGAGAAAATAGGCAGGGCTTCATTAAACACTGAAAATAGTGCAGCTTAGTCTGGGTGTGCTCCAGTTTAGTTGCTGTAGTCATCCCCACACTGATCTCATTTTCACAGGAATTTTTGCTCTGAATGAGGTATTTCCTCTCACCCAATATTTCTTAAATACTTGAATTATTGTAAGACTGCATTTTTACTTTTAGAAATTCCTTTGGTTAGAAGTGGTGTCTATCAAGAGAGTTTCCCCCACTTTTGGACAAATACATCGCTGGAGGCCTGGGAGTGTCTGTGCAGTGAGATAAAGCCACTCCTGTGTGCTCACTCTTGCAGTGTCACCCTGCTGAGAGAGAGGAGATCTAATGAGCAAATGGAGACCCCCAGGGACTTCTCACCAACACCTGGGGGCAGTGATCTGACAGGTGTCTCATACACACATTCTGTCAACTGCAGGAGTTTTTCTAGGCTTAAGACTGATGCCAAGACATAGCATGCCAGACCAGAATTAACACTAGCGTAAATCTGGTATTCTTTTTTTAAGGCACAAATCTCTGTTATCAACTCGGTAGCTTTTGTATGACAGGCCATATTTTGACATCACAAAATTAAGATATCTCATATTCAGAGAAATTCAGGGTTTTCTCAAGCTGCGGGTTTTTGACATCCTTGACTCTTCACCTTGTTACATGACTGCCAAGAGCCATTGGGCTTCTGAAGTCTGGCTGGTAATCTTTCAGAGTGATTTTGTGTCGAGGTGTAAGCCTCTTTTTGGTGTCATTTCCATGGTAACTTTAGGATATTGAGATGGCATTAAACCACCAGTTTGAGTGAGCGTTCCTGCTCTGCCTCTCCTGCTGCTGTGTGAGTGCAAAGGCAGACTCATGATCTTGGATTTGATGGGCTGGTGGCACAGTGTGAGGGCTGCACCAGCATCTTCAGCACAGCCTGCCTGCCTTACGTGGGAGCACAAGCGTGTGTTCCACAAAAAAATTTACTGTGTGCTGCTGCTAGTCTTACAGAATTCCTGGAGTAGGCCTGCTCTGTGATCACACCCATCACTTCAAGGAGAAATCACTGAAAACAAGGATATCGTAGGAACTTCAAGGAAAGTTCTGTTTCTTCTTATTTCTAGTGACAGCACTTTTGCTGAAACTGGAAGAATTCTGGTAGGTGCACAAAGTTCAAAAGTGACATTATCCTTTCAGCAAGAACGATATAATCTAGTTAGAGTTGTTCAGAACAATAGGATACCTCAAGTATCATGTGACACTGTCCAAAAAATGATTTGTCTGAGAAAAGGAAATGATTATTCCCTCAAGAAACCTGAAAATGGAGGAGGGGCAATCACTGTGAGTAAAAGATACACTGTGTGCCTTAGAAGTTTGGAAGAAAGGTGAGTCTGGGAAGAGGATTTAGATCTTTGTGTAGGAAAAGCAAAGGACAGCTGCAGGAAGACAGTTGTAGCATTCTGAAAGCTTGTTCCACACAGCAGGATTAGCTCCATGCAGTTCACTGAAGAAGAGCCATGCATTGACTGCATGACAAAGGAAGCCTGTGGTAATGCACTCTCATGTTTTTTATTTGTTCTTTTATTATTATTACTATTACTATTATTATTTTAGTACTTTCCCTCTCTTCCTGGCTCACATTATTTTACTTACCATGTGTGTCCTAAGGGATTTTTAAGGAGGATTGAGAGCTGTGCTTGTGTCAGATGGAGACTGAATGCTAATTACCAGCCTGACAAAGTATAATAACAATACAAGAGCATCAGTGACAGAAAAAAAATGAGCAGAATATACAATTATTTTATAAAAGAGTTTCTTTCCTTGAGGGAAAAATCTGCACATTTACCATCTGTGACAAAGGAGATGTTGAACTGTGTAAGTGAATTACCCATAGCTCTGCGTACATGTGTGCATGGAACAGGATGAACTTGAAATGACATTAAGCAATTTTGTTATTGCAAGAAAAGACCAGAAAAGGTACTGAACTGCAAAGCTGAATTTTCCTCTTTCAAAAGGCTAATTCAGGTTGATAAATGAAACACGATGTAAAGCAGAAATACTATATAGACTTCTATGGAAATGTTTATTATACTGCACAAAGCTTTCATTTTTCTTCATGCCATGTTCTAGATGGAAATGTACAGTATGTTGGAAGAAAATTGTAGAAGACCTAAGCTGTGTCAGTATTAATGCTATGTTTAGATGGGGTTTATTTGTGTACAACCAAGGACGTTTTAGATATAATAAGAGATGGGCCCCAGGAACAAACCACTCTTACTGCAAAATAAGTGTATTTTTAAAAGTTCTTATTTCAAGTAAACCATAATATGCACTTCTGGTACTTCAGTCTGATCTTCCGTTTTCACTTAAGTAGCATCAGAAAATTAGGCCATGTGACATTGCACAAATGAAATTCTGGATTTTCTCAGTAAACTTTTCTATGGGCAAGAAAAGGCTTCTTGTACGCCTTGTGAATTTGATCAGAAATAATCCTTCACAAATTTTTTAGCTCAAGTCCTGTATAGTGTTCTCAAATGACAGCTGAATCCGGACATTTCACATGGCCCTTTCAGCTTGCAAAAGAAGATAATACAGTAAATTTGATGTCTAAACTGAGTGCCAGGAGCTGGAGCCCAGACCTACCTGGAACAGGCTGTGGAAAACAGCAAAGGGGTCTGTGTGCCTGAGAAAAGAATGATTTCCCTCAGGAGGCTTCCAGTGGGGCAGCACCTTTCCTATAATCGATGTTCTCAGGCCACAGCAGAATCATAACTGCAGTAATAAATACTGATTTGTAATCGAATTAGGTGAAACAGCCAAATTGAGTCTAATTTTATAGGAAACCTGGAAGAAAACCTGTAGAAAAGGATTGAAGAAGATGCTGTAACCAGATGATCTAACTGTCAGTTCTGTGGCCAAAGCATTTTAAAACAGTGGAAGAGTTGTAGACAATCATATACAAGAAGCCAGTTGGAATTTCTGTGGATCAAGGAGCCTCTGTACACTACAGACTCAAGCATGTTAATAATGTCTACATATATATAACTAGAAATATATAAAATAACATCTATACATTCACTTGAGATGTGTTATTTGCTGTTCTTCCTCAAGAAGGACACTATCAGAACATTCCTCTACTCCTTGGAAGAATGGAGGCAGCTCACATACTTTAACCTGCAACAAAAACCTTGATCATTACAAGAGCAGGAAAACGCTGCTATCACCAGTTCACAACAAAATTATGTCCATACAAAAATATTTTGATTCCAACTGTAAGGAGCACTTTGTTGCATGGAACAGGGGTTCAGATGAATGTGCTTGACATCACACAGCTTTCATTTGGCCAGTGGTTAGCTTTCTTGTCATATGGTGTTCACAAGCACATTTTCTATATATGCTACTAACCAGTGAGAATTTTAGCTGAGTTAAATAATGACAACTGTCATTATTTTGGACTACAGCAGGAGTATATGTACACAAAGCTTCCAGGTATTAAATTGCTATATTCTTTTTGGCATGTTGAAGGA
Organism: Sitta carolinensis; assembly: GCA_032173965.1. NCBI lineage: Eukaryota > Metazoa > Chordata > Aves > Passeriformes > Sittidae > Sitta > Sitta carolinensis. The sequence goes on along the minus strand of CM063294.1, from coordinate 5,903,076 downwards.
ACATTATACGGGACCACAAGAGGTCAATTGACACAAGCCAAGGAAGTTTAATGTGAGTCAGCAGTCATCATTAATATTTTGAATACTAAATAAAATATTTTAATAGTGCATGTCAAGTATTTTAACAATGTAATCTATTTTTGGTGTATATGTCCTTGCAGTTATCTTTTGGGGAAAATAGAAGGTATCTTATTTGTCTTCCTACATTTCATTCTGCAGTCAGAGTTTGCCAGTAACAGTACTTGCACAATCTATGTGCATAATGTAAAAAAAAAAATGTAAATAATATATGTTTCCTACATCTGTGGCAGATATGTGACAAGCTGGCAGACCATGAATGAAATACTTCAAATATTTTTGCCCAGAAAAGACAGCCTTAACATAGACTGTGTACCCAGTTATAGAGACAACTGGTGAAATCTTGACTCTAAATTGATGGAAAAACTCTCATTGGATGCACTGATGCATTCTTTTACACAATCATTGTAGAAATGCACATAACCAAATTCCTCCTTTATCATAGGAGAAATGAATGTGTGCAGTCCAGAATCAAACCTGAGGAGTTAAATCAGTCTTAGACTGCAACTTTCCTTCTTCCTCTGCTTTTTAAAAAAATCATCCTTTCGAAATTGTAACTTCTGTGCATCGCTACTTTTCTCTTTCTAGGGGAAGCTAAGAACTATTTTTAACATTGCTCTTTTTTAACAGATAGATAACTCTTCCATTAAATACTTTCATGTCATTAGAAAGCTCTTTAGCTTTATTAGGTAGGTTTTTGTGTTCTACAAAAGTGTGTCTCTTGTACAGGTTCTGACATGAGCTATATATGAGTATAGCAAATTGCAGGGACTTTTCATGCTTGTGTGGACCAAATTAAAGCAAAGGGCTTAGAAGTCCATGCCCATGCAATCTTATTTACAGCTAACTGTAATGAAGTACTAATGCCCTGAGCCAGTCTGTTTATTATTAACAAATACAAGCCATTCAGAGAATAGCAAAGTCTGAATTGAGTCTTGATTCATATGGTTGCTCTGTGGTAGCTAAAAAGTTAAAAGGATGATACAAGTTGGACTAAGTGGACAATTAATCTGATCAGTACTCAAGAGCCAAAATGTGTATCAGTTTGAAATCTGTGCAATTTTTCAAAGTTGCTGTCACTGTGTCCTTGAAAAACAGTAATTCCTGTATGATCCCCAGCATAGCACCATGCCACAGCAGTGCAGGCTACTGTTCTACTATTAGATAATGATTCCAGTGAAATGGGCATTTATTTTAGAAATGAAACAGTAGATGATAAATTCTGTCAGATTCCTTCAATGCAGAAATTAGTTGTCAAAATACTGCCCTGACCAGCAAAACGGCTGAGCCTGAGCAAGGGCTGCCAGTTCCCTCTGTGAGCTTCCCCACAGAAATGTCCCTTTTTTCCAGTTCACAGTGCTAAGGTATAATGTGGAGACTCTAATCTATCAAAATAGATACCTTATCTCAAAGCTGCAAAGTTGACAATTGGCCATACTTTTTACAAGCAAGTGTTTGGGCTTCAGCTTTCAAATTAGTCCATTATTTTTTCCATTACAGATGACCTTGTGGATTTCTTGCCAAATGGCACGTAGTAAAAAGCTCTTTCACAAAGATGGAAGGGAAAAAAAACCAAAAAAACCCGAAACATTTGAGTGTCCTCTGTTTGAAGATGTGATCGTCAGCAAGCTCATGATGGTTAGGCCAGCCTTGTGAGGATCCACCGTGCCAGGGACGCTGGGAAGGACGGGAGAACAACCCAGGGCTGTGCACGGCCAGGAGGGACAGGGCAGGGATGGGCTGGGCTGGGCTGGGAAGGGCTGGGTAGGGATGGGAAGGGCAGGCAGGGAAGGGCTGGGCAGGGATGGGCTGAGAAGGGCAGGGATGGACAGGGCAGGACAGGGAAGGGCAGGGCTGGGAAGAGCAGGGCAGGGATGGGCAGGGATGGGCCAGGCAGGGAAGGGAAAGGCTGGGCTGGGAAGGCAGGGATGGGCAGGGATGGGCCGGGCAGGGAAGGGAAAGGCTGGCTGGGAAGGGCAGGATGGGCAGGGATGGGCCGGCAGGGAAGGGAAAGGCTGGGCTGGGAAGGGCAGGGATGGGCAGGGATGGGCCGGGCAGGGAAGGGAAAGGCTGGGCTGGGAAGGGCAGGGATGGACAGGGCAGGGCTGGGCTGGGCAGAGCTGAACCTCAGCACGGGCTGTGCTGGAGCAGGGCTTACACTGGAAAGCACAAAGATGCCTTCTTCTTCTTTTCCACCAATTTTAGAGAGTTCTGAAGCAAAATGGGGGAGAAGACTTGAACTTTTTCATAAGACCTTTCTTTTCTTGATTGTCAGCATTTTATGAACCTAATTGCTTTGTAGTTCAAGGAGAGAAAAACCCCTCACAAATACCAATAATACTATTAAAGATAGAATTATTAATTAAAACAAAATCCATATTCTAGCATTCCAAATTTGATTTCTAGTATAGTAAATTTAAGAAGTATTTCATAATTAAAAGACAAAAGAGTCTTTCATTCTTTGCAAATTTAATTGGGTTTGCTCCTCATATTTGGAGTATATTTGGCTATATTACATTTCATATATACATAAATAAAGTTTATTTATTTTAAACATAATAAAGTTTAAAGAAAATTATTTGGTTTACAAAATGACAGCGTTAAGTTATAAAATGTCAAAATAGATTGTGCTCATACAAATTAAGTTAATCTGTTCTGGACTTCCATGTTAATACAACCTTTAATTGCAAAACAAATATGGCTATAATGTATTATTTATAAATAAAAATTATGTAATTTCATCATCCTCTTTTCCACATGACACTGTCCTTTTCCCTGCAGTCTCATGCTGTGCTTGACAACAGAGAGCAAAATTGTGCAGCATTGGGGACCTTTCATTAAAGCAATTTAATATTTGGTGTCTGAAATAAGATATCTAAATTGAAAGTTGAAATAATATTTTATGGAAGACCTATGTACCCACCCTGAAGTTTGGAACTGGTCTCAGTCCACATCAGTACAAGTGTGCTGATATTTATGCCAAAGTTTGGATGTTGTTATAGAGTTTTACCCTAGTTAAATATTAGGATTAAGCTTCAGTTGTTTATTTTAAAAGCAGTGGCACTTAGCAGCACCCTGAATTTCATGTCCCTGTTGTGTTATGTCTGACAAGGAACATACTGACACAGGAACATACTGACACAGCCCTTGGAGGCAGAGCTTACACTGAGCTTACACTGAGCATGGGGCAGTGTTTCTGTGTGTGTGTGTGCACGTTTGTGTTTGTGTGTTTGAGTGTGTGTTTATGTGTGTGGGTTTTTGTGTGTGTGTGTGTGTGTGTGTGTTGTTTATGTGTGTGGGTTTGTGTGCGTGTGTGTGTGCTTGGCTCATTCTCAGGTGTGTCCATGCTTTCTGAGAGTAGCAGAGCCTGTGACACCTCTTATAAGAGCAGTGGTTTGCTGTGCTCCATATTGGCTGGTGTGTTCACAGGTTCCCCAGGGGACTGTTACAGTCTAATATTGTCAGAACCTTCAGAACTTGTGAAGCACAGCTCCCACTGGAGCCGCAGGGAATTCTTCATGCCCAGCATTTGCAGGATCATGCCCATGAATGTAGAGCATTGTAGGATTCCCTGGGAAGGAACCACAACCCTCACAAGAGAAATGCCTTTCCCATTACTGCTGTATTCCAAACCCCTATGTGTGTTTAAAGTCTACGAAATATTGCTTGGGAAATATAAAGCTTTTTCTTCTTTTCATGGATTAGCTATGCAGTTAATAAGCAAAATCTCTTCTGCTCCCAGGCAGATCCCGTTAGGCTGGGCCAGCAGGCCAGACGTGCCCTGCTGAGGATGTGATGCTGAAGAAGAGGAAGGTGCTGGCTGGCCGTGCTGTCAGAGCACGAGGGAGGGGACTCGCCCTTCCTCCCTTCCCGGCAGAACTGCAGGTACTTTGCAGCACGGAGCTTTGGGACTGCAGACTAACAGCACACTAAGGCAGGCAGAGAGAACCCCGGGAGAGTCCTTAGCCCTGTCTGAGCTCAGTGTGGGTGCTGAGGGGACCTTGGCAGAGTGTCCTGTGCAGAGCCTGGGGCACTGCAGGGCCTGACCCAGCAGCAGGGCTGCCCTGGGGCTCACATTTACCATGTGTGCTACCACACGCTCTCCTCTTGCATCCCCAGCCGCCCCACCCCTTGAGACAATTTGCCCCCCCAGTACAGCAGCAGCCTCACCTGTAAAATGTTCAGATAATATTTACCTTCTCCCCCAGGGTGCTGTGAGAGTTAATAATTTCTTTTAAAAGCGCTTTGAGAGTTTGAGATTGCTGCTAGCAGTATCTATAATCCACAAAATAATTTAGCAGTGGAAACTCATTTGGTTTTTTTCCCTCATTTGTCTTTGATTGCCATTTCTGGTTTTCAACTGATAAATGACTTCCAAACTTACTAATGTAAAACCCTGCAAATGCGTGCCACTTATGGTCTTAAACGCATGTGAAGCTTTGTCTTCCCAAGCATAAGTACTGCACTTGAAAAGGGAGCATCCCAATCACATTTGACCTGTTACATAAAGTCAATAGTGCCTGCAATTACTCTGAGATCCAACAATTCAAACCAATCTGTTTTTAAAGACAAATCATGCATAAACTCAAGCTAAGTAGTGGTCTCCAATGATTCTGATTCATGCTGTGCTGACAAACCCTCATGAAAGCAGATAAGCTGTATCAAGAGCTAATTAAGAACAGAGTGTTTTATGCCTCCTTTGCATGAAATTAAATAATGGCATTCTGGGTAGAACTAAAGCAACAAAAAGCAGCCTTTTTTTTTCTTACTCATACACAGGATTTTAAAACATTAGATTTTTATGAATCTTCAGGTTCTCTAGGTATCTCTGGGGTGTGAATGCCAAAAATAAACCACAGGCAACACAAAAATGTTTCCCATTTCACCCAGTATTTCAGTCTTGGTGGGACTATTTTGAAAAAAAAAACCCTAAAATATTCCTTATGGAATTAAGAGTACAGTTCTTGTCTTCCTTTAGTATCATGCTCATTTCACATAATTGATTTTTCACTAGGGGCATTTTGTTCATTCTTTGAGGAAGGACGTAGTACCCAATCGATTAACCATGTAACCTTGAGCTTTTAAACCAAAAAAAAAAAAAAAAAAAAAAAAAAAAAAAAAAAAAAGATTGGAAGGTAACTTTGTATTAGCTAGCTGCTTGATACCTCTACTGATTTAGTCTTTGAGTCTTTGTCCCAGGAATAGATGACCCTAGCACTGAAAGTCATTTATTGGGAAGGCAGAGGCACAGTATGACCTAGAACGAAGTTTTGCATAGTTCCAATAGTTATGCCAATTTGAACAAGTTAAATGTGTCTCAGTATATAAGTACTTCCTTCTATAAATTTGATTAACAACAGAAATATCTTCCATGTATATACATTCCTAGGAATATTACCATATTCTCTGAAGATGGAAGAAGTGTATGAAATTCTGTTTCGAGTTAGCTTTGATCAGAATCAGCCGCCTGCCTAATTAAGACAATGATTTACATTGCATAATGGCACATTTTGATACTTTGTGAAGTCGAGGTAGAATAACAACAGTGGTTTTACTGTTTCTGGAAATTACAATTCTAAGATCACACAACACTTTCCAAACCTGAGGCTTAACAATACCTTCATGTATTTATGTAGTGCCTATTTACAGGAACGAAAGGAAAGGCAAATGAACAGAGGATTGTTTGGTGGCTTCGTATTCAAAACGAGCTTCCAAGAAAGCAACTAAATTACCTCCTACATAGCCACATTTCTGCTTGTTTTCCCATATTTTATATTGTAATATATGTTTTTCAAAATATACTTTTTTTATGCCGATCTTTTAAAAAATTTTCCAACTTATTTACACTTGAAATAGATATTTGTCATGTGTTGTAGGAAAGAATTTTCCGCAAAGGAATGCTGCTGTCTTCTTTTTACTTTTATGCCTTCTGTCTCTTTTTGACATTTATCTGAAATGACTGCAGTGCTTCCTCCAGATTTGAGTGTGACTGTACGTGGGGCAGACAGTGGTCTCGGAGTAGTTTGGCTGCTTTCCCAGTGGGAAATAGGAAGTGGAAGCAGTTCTGAAGGCACCCCTTCTAACTGCAGGCACCTGTAACCTCAGCCTGCTGAGAGCAAGGGAGCAGGAAGCTTGGAAAGGATAATTCTTTGTTGAAAAGGGCTACTTGTCAACTAATGGTGAGATTCATTAGACTAGAAAGTCAAAGTATCTGAATCACTCCAGCCTGGAGAATGCTGGTGGAAGATGTATTTCCAGCAGATCCAATTCTTAATCTTCATTCAGATTGAGTCATTTCTTTGTTAATTTTCAGTTATTAATGTTTGAATATGTGCTTTCAGAAACATTATTAAACATCAAAGTATTGTAGTCTCACCAGAGGTTCTGTAAAGCCATCCATACCTTAAAACTCTCCCTTTAAGGATAGTTTTTCTCTTGTTTCAAATTGTTCTGATAATCTTTTCTGAGCTATTTGTGTGAAAGTGGTTGAATCTTCTGCCCTTATTAAAACCCCCATGAACACATAGCCCTTTACTTGAATGTTCCTTAAAGCTTTGAGGACTTTTTCTCAGATTGCCATCTGAAATTCAAATATATCCATGCACAACTTAGAAATGATTAGTCATATAATTTGATTGGTGTTTTTCTCGTTCCCTGACTGGTATGAATGTTCACAGAAGGCTATATTTAAATGATCTCATCCTGAGATTAAAATGCATTTTCCCTGAACATCTGTGCCTGTAAACTGGATGCTCACGAGAAGTGACTATAAATGTGCTGCTCACATGTGCAATTCAAATGTGGCTAAGTCTAGTTCAACTGAAGATTTAAACCAGCATCATTATTGTTTGTTTTTATTTATTTCTTTTGGCTGTATCTGTTCAGTTTCAGTAGAGCACAGCAATAAAAAGTAAACCCAGCTGCCTGCTCTGGACACTCCTGTGTTTCCAGTGCATGGATGGGAAGCCAGTGGGAATGTTTCATGGTAGCCAGAGAAAGGTGGTAGGAAGATGATCCTATAGCCAGAACTACACACTGCTAACAAAAATACAGCTGAAGGAACAGGTGATATTTTCATCATTAATTTCTTTCACCCATGATTATGGATTACCTGTGACTGCACACAATTTGTGAAATACATATCTCCTGCAGAATGCCAGTATGTGGCGTGGTAATGTTCTATATGTTCTTCTATACGCACCTGTACACACAGATTATATTCCAGAGATTATCTTCCATTGTACAGGGGAAAATGCAGATTGCTTTTTCTGACAAATTCAGAGGAGCTGCTGTCTTTTGAAATGCAAAACCACTGACTCTCATTGCTGAAGACTGGTTTCTGTCAGTTATACAAATGGAAACTTTTAGAATTCTTTTCAATGAATGTCAACACCACACGGCTTTGAATCTTTCCAGTGGCAATCAACAAATAAAATTTCAATATGTTGATATGGAAAAGGAAAAACTTGTTTCCAAGTTTAGGTTTCTTTCTCACTAATAATTTGATAACAATACAAGTGTATTAGGGAGTTCTCTACAATAATATTGTAATCTCTTTTCAAAATTAAATGCTTCATTTCAGCCATCTGGTTTAATTGCTGGGTCATTTGGGAAGTGCAGTCCCAAAAACACGGTGTTAGGAGAGGTGTTAACTGCTCCATGCAGATATCCACCTTGTTACCTATCCTGCAGGTGCACACATGGGACTTGGTGGTATCCCTTTCCATGCTATGTATTGACTGTATTTTTATTATGTGTTCTGCAACCCATACATTCTTTCTCTCTCTCACACAAACAATCCTTTTAACGTCTGCAGTCTGCTCTGAAAAAGCATAGGAGATTTAGTTTAATCAGTGATATGAGGTCTGATTTCCAGTATAGTTTAATTCTTTTCTGAAAATGTGGGACAAAATAGTGGCCCTTCTATTGGACAGGGACAACCTGTGGCTCCCTGAATCACTGCCAGGGAAAGTGACAGTGCAGTTTTAGTTTTCCAGCAAATGAGAAAAAACAACTTGGAATTGTAAAAAATGCCCAAGATTTTACACTTTTAATTGATAAGCAAATTATGGTGATAAAACACATTTATAGACAATAATAATAGATACTAAACAATCTTTATTTTCCTTTTTTTTTTTACTTTAATCTGCTCATGAAGTTTTGACCTTTGTTGCGGTCAATGGCTTGCTGCTGGGTCAATTACAAGCTGTTATTAATACAACTGATATTTTTTCATCTTTTTAAAAGTGCTTTTTAAAAGCTTTCTGCAAGACGATGTACCTGGAATACAATAGTTGTGTTTAAGTTTATAAATGAGGTTCATGAAATTAGGAAAATAGTTTTATATTTTCCAACATCTGTGTAATGTTTTCCATGCCTCGGGAATCTGATTTTCTTGGATCAGAGATTTTCCCAACATCCCTCAAATATCTATAATTTGCCATCTTTATGGTGACAGCTTTAGTAGTAACATTCAGAACTGGAAGATTATGTAATTAATAAAAGTTTGTTTGTTTTTCTTTTTTTTAAACACATTTCCAGGGTGCTGTACTGTGTTGACCAAAGCTGCTTCACAGGGGTGTTTGAATGCATTGACCAGCTGTGTTTTCCATAGGACTGGGGGTATAAACCATGGTTTTACCAGCTGCAGAGACTTCTCCTCTTGCTGGGGCATTGTAGGCAGATTCTGTGTTTGTCTCCAGTCAGAGGAGAAGCTCTGTGGGATCACTTTTTCAGTGATAAGACAGTAGGCATAATTCACTTCTAAAAGTCCACAAAATTGTTCCCTTCACTTGTTAAATAATAAGTGGCATCTTCTTGCTCTCTTGGACAGGTACACATTTTAAACACTAGCAGGCTGCAAGAGTCATGGCTGTTTCACAAGATAGAAAAGAACTAAAATGTTTCAGCTCCATCTCTAAAGATGATTTTTGCCTCTTTTTTTATTTATTTCTGCTGAATTTTTCCTCCATTTTGCCTGTGCTCTATTTTCAGAATCACACCCAATGTGCCTAGTCTGAAAATATTCACCAATATCACAAACATCTCCAAACAACTAGCTTAAAGACAATTACCATTATAGATAAAACCAGTCTAAAGACTCCAAGGTAAAAGTTTTCAGCTCAGTAGGTGTTGCATATGACATATATTTCAAACAGTTATTCATATTAATTTTCTGTTACTCTATTAAATACTGTCTAGCAATACCTGTACCAGGGATATATTTGATAATGAAAGTTTTAAGCTAGAAAATGTGAGAACACATTGGCAGTCACTACAGAATAAGGGGACATTGATCCTCAAAAATAATAAATATACATTATATGGTTAGATACATTAAGTGGTATAAAAAAAAAAAAAAAAAACTCTTTTCCAGCTCTGCACCAGCTTTCTCATTCTTCTCAGTTCCCCTTGACACCAACTCTATCTCACTGTAGCCATCAGTGCTTTAACATTTAAGGGGTGTGTACATAAGGGTGTTTCACGTGTGTGATAATCCATATCTGAGTGAATGTAAATGTCAGTAAATGTGGGTGTGTTGAAGTATAATTTTACACATGTGAAAACACAGTCCTGCTGCTTGCATTGTTCTCCAATTCCAACTCCCAGGCACTGAGATTTGAGCACAGATGCTGTTTTCAGTGAGATAGTACTTGTCTGTTCTTGGAATGTCATGGCAGATGTTTTACCTCGAGGTTAATATCTGACTTGCTTTAAATTCATGTGGGAAATCTGAAAGTTCCATTTCCTATCTCGAAAATCAATAGAAACTTAATCAGAGCTGCTAAAAACAAGTCCCAGTTCTTTTGTAACAGAGAAAGTAAACAAGGTACAAAATTAAAAGTGACAGAATATTTTACATGAAGGACATGAAGTGCACCACCAACTAAGCTTCAGCTCTACAAGCTGAGTGTCTTTCAAGATGAGGTTTGACTAGAGAAAGCTCCATCTGTTCTTTTCCTATACCAAGGCACTATAGCACATTTAAGGTACATTTCAAGTTTTAGTAAAATGTAAACAAATTTTTTTTAACAGACATTAGCTTTGCATTGAACAGCTTGTATGGTGACCTAAAAGATTTCCTTTGTCAGAATCTGGGTGTTTAATCCAGACTCCTCACGTATGGTTGTTATTCACAAGCATAAGAAACCAGATCCCAACTGCTTTTTTGGTCCCCCTGCCCCAACAGAATTCGTGCATGGGATTCATATAGCTGAAAACTTATCTTCCCTTCTGGCCTAGACTGATTATTCTCTCTTGCTTCTGCTTTCTGTTTTTTTCTTTTAAGTTGTGCAGAAAGAAACTGTTGCTTCATGTCATTTGTCCCAAACCTGGAAAAGTGTTGGGGGCATATAATTTAATCTCAGAGACATGGGGAGGTTGAGATGGTTGTGTTCAGGTTTTGTTATCTGCTCAAGTTGGCTGATCATGGGACACCCATGTCAATGCATTCTGCAGCTGGATTCAGTCTGGGAACAAGGATTATTCCTTCAAGTGAGATTACATGGGTAAATAATCATAGAGGAAATAGTGTAAACTATTGAAGAAACAATAAGAAAATAAAAAATATATCCACGACCATCTTAGGAAAACCTTCTTTGTCCTTGTTAAAGCTCCAAAGAGTGCACATATTTCTGTCGAGGTTGGTGGAGGAGAGCCAGACAGGGAGGGAGGGAAATCCCCACAGCAGCCTGGTGACAGCTGGGTCCCAGTGGCTTCCTCAGCATCCTCACCCCTGTTCCAGGGGAGGACACAAGACCATAAAGGTTTACTGCCTTGAGTATATGCTTTAAAGCATTTGTATGATTAAAACAAAAAGGGCGACTTAATATCTTTTAGAGAAAAAATTCCAGCAATGAAAGACCTTGGCTAGACAAGTAGATTTCATCTTAAAAATAGAAACATTGTCATTGCTGTCTTTCCTATCCTGCTTCCTAAAAACCTCAGAGATCTTAGAGTGTATATAAATTAATAGGGTGAAAAAAGATGTTAGCATTCCTGTCTCATTACTTAATTTGAAAAGTTCTTGCTTTCTTTAAAGTTAAATTTAAGAAAACAGAGCATTAATATGTTAATTAATAAGAAATTCAATAGAGAGCTAGAAAGCAAGTAGTTAGACTACTTTTTCTTTAGTAACTCAGTGAAGCTCATTAAATGCTTCTTGGAACACATGCATAGGAAAGAAGTACAGAGGAATCTTCTTAAGATGAGCTTGTGAAAAAAACTCCTGTCTTAAGAGACACTGGTATTCTCAAATGTATTGAGTCTACTCTTCTTAGAAAATCACATTAATTATACAAGTGATTTTGTTTAGTCCTTTGGGCAAATACTTGAGATAGTTCTCTTTAGGTCCTAGAGCTGAGTGAAATATTGACTTCTAGATCAGTGGCTGAACTAAAAAGTGTTTTTAAATAAGTACGTATTAGTCCAAGATTTTTAATTTTCTTCTTGATTTTATTTTTTTTTTTTTGCATCAAAATAAGATTGCTCAAAAGTGGGCTTGAACTTCTCATAGGGAGATAATTTCATTGATTTTATAAAACTTTTTCTTCTCAGTTTTTAAAATTAAATAAATTTCATCTTGTAAAAAGTTTCAGAGATGAGCTTTGAAACATTATTAATTTTGAAACATATTTCCTCTCTTTTATTTCCCTTTCCTTCCTGGAAGAGAAGTATTCCTGGATTTCAGCACAGACATGAAAGGCTGAATCAAACTGAGGCTGCATTTTTTAATGTGCCAGACTGACAAAAAAATCAGCGTTGTCGAAAGAAGAGCTATGCTCTTGTCCAGAGTGTCAGGATTTGGTATCTTCTTGCTTTCTCCGTGACTCCTATAAATACATGAATCGGCTATAGGGCATACTATGACTTTGGTACCATAACAGTGGTGTCATTTTTGTGCAGCTCTTGTCTGGCTTTATCATTTTCCCTGATCCAATCTGACAGTACATGTTCAGACTTTTAAAAGAGCTGTCCTTCCTGCATCCCAGTCTCAGTGTGAGGCAACACCTGGGTTCAGGTGTGGTCCCAGAGTGACCCCAGCTGTCTTCATCCTCTCTGACAGCCATTTGGGATAACATTGTAATCTATGCTGGATGCTGAAACCTGGCTATTAACAGAGCCATGGGTGGAATTTGGGTTGTTATGCCTGTTTACAACCAATTTCCATGTGGCATGAGCAGGAGGGCCCATTCTCTTACTAGCTTTGTTGCCCCATAGCATTAGCTGGAAAATCCTGTCTTCTGAAAACACACTTTTGTTACAGAAGTAAGTGGGAGGCCAGCCCTTGACACCAAGGATGGCATTGGAGGCTTTTAGAGAGGACTCAGGCATTGTTCAGACCTCTTTTGCGAGCAATTACGGGTGCCTGAATGATTTCGCCGTGCTCATGAATGTATAACTTTAGGAGGAGGCTGCTGTTAAAAGCTCCTTTAGGTCACGGCAGCCACTTGGGGCACATTGAACTCCCTGTTCCGTAAGTGCACACAAAAGGAAAGCGGGCTCCCTGCAGCCCTTCCTTGTCTGCTGCCTGTGAAGTGTGTGAAAGGTTTGCAGCTTTGCCTGTTCCATGAAGAGGGGCTGAGCAAGGTGTTCTCTTCTGAGAGCCTGAAATTACTGGGTTTTAAATGGGGAAAATATATTAGAAGTATTAACACTATATTAGCTGCCTCCTCTCTACCCACTCAGACCCTAGCTGGGCTCGATGTATTTAGGTAATCTTTCACAGGTATTTATTGACACTAGAAAATGTTTAAATGAGATGTTTCAGTGCAGGCTGACAAGGTTTCAATTTATGAAGAGCACAAGAAGATAGGCTGCTCGTCAGAGTTTACCCAAACCTACTATTGAGGAACCCTCTCTTAGGGGGATGAACAAGGCTGAGGATGTCTGAAACATTGTTTGTCTCACTAGTGGTAGCTGAGAAAAATGTAATGATTTGGGAGAAAACTCTGCCACTGCATGGGACCCCCAAATTAGGCTGTGCAGAGAACACCAGAAAAATAGGTAAAAAGTGGGGAAAATAAATCTTTTACTTCCAGTGGATGACATACTGGCCAAATACTGGGATCAGGGTCAGTGATTTGACATTATTCTTTCAGCACTCAGGAGAAAATAGCAGAAAAGAGAGTGTTGTTTCTGAACCATCTACTGTAATTCCCTGCCACATCTCCCTAACATAACTGCTTTGAGGAAGATATAGTAATGAAAAGCTATAAATAAAATAATACTCAAATTTATTAAGTAATATTCAGATATATTTAATTGAGTATGACTATTCATCTCAAATAGGGACATAAATGAGAAAGTGGTTCCTGTTTCATTTTGACTTGAATAAAGCCCCCTTTTAAGTTTCCTGCTGTTTTGTTTTGGTTTTGTTTTTCTTGTTTCCTTTTTTTTTTTTCAGTCCCTACAAAAAGAGGGTGATTTTGTTTTGGAACCTTACTCCTTACTGGTTTGAATTCAGTTCCTCATTACAAGACTATATTAGCTTTAATAAGATTCCAAGTTACTTGCCCAGTTTGTGGTCTTACACATCAGTATTGTTTCCTGTTGCTTGTCTGCACTGCTCCTCTCTGTTGTACTTCTAATCATCTTTTCTTTGATATTTTACCTTTCTCTCTTGTGAGGTACAGTTTCTGTTCCCTTGTTGTTCTTCTAATAAAAGCCAAGTTTATTTAAGATTGAATTTTTCCTGCTGGGTATAGGTGATCAGAACTTCTGAGAGTAATTCAGATGTTACACCACAAATGTTTTGCTTTATCCCTACTGGAAATTCCTTTTAGAATCAAATCTCTTGTCCCAGACACCTTGTTCACTATTACCTTGTGTTTAGCTAAGAAACCTATATCTTATTTTGCTAACCTCTTGCTTTAATGAAAAATCTACATGGATAGAACATTCTTTAAATGAATATTTAAAAAATGTCTATTACTGTTGTCAGGTCTGTCACGCTGGAGCAGAGCTCTCATTGTCTACCTTAGATTGTCTGTTAGCACATTTTGCGTAAAATATCCATCTTTGTTCATTTTCTGTTTTGAACATTTGCAGTTCTGTCAATTTCCATGTCACAGTCAGTCAAACTTTCCTGACTTTCAGCACTAACAATGTCTGTAGTCATGTACAATTCACACAAATGCTCATTACTGAGAGCATAATTAGCTTTCTCTATTGTGTGGGACACTGTGTGACACACAGAAAATTAACAAATAGTGAATGATGAATAGTTGGAACAAAATTCTAAAGAAGTATGGCAGGAGAAATGAGTGTTCCTTGGCTCTGACCTGTGCTGAGTACCTGTCTTCTAGGACAGTCAGATAATAATTTTGTGCATTTGGATGAATTATTTCAGGAGGTGAGATGTTTCAACTTTACACAAAAAGCTTAAAATTTGATTTATTTCACACTTCCATCAGTCATATTTTGCTATAACCTTATGGATTTCAGCAAAGCTATTTTGAGTTTATTCTACTGTAAATGACACCAGTGTCACATTCCTAGCTTGAAATACAGAATTTTTATGAACTTCACAAATTAGTCTTTCTGGTCTAGGATAGAATTGTGATGCAACTCGCAAGTACAAATATCTGACAAATCAAAATATCAAAAAGGACTGAGTTTTGCTGGCAGAGTTTTTGTCTTTTGTTCTCCCAAAGGGGTGATTAGTGTGACATGCAAAACGGTTCCAATTAAACTCGTAAGAAGAAAAATGCCAGCTTTTCACAGAAGCTTTCTCCTGAGGACTCAGACCAATTCCAGGTTTTACTGAGGTTTAGAAATATTTCATTTGTATCTGGTAGCTCAATAAATTCACAGTGAATCCACCTGTGAGCGAGCACAAACCTTGAATATAAAAATCTCTCAAAGCTATGTAAAAATACAGGGTGGTGTCAGCTTGGGTACCCCCAGACCTGTGCCTGCCTTGTGTGTGCTGCTTTTCATCTCCCTCTGGCTGAACACCTGGGGGGAAAGGTGGAGCAGCATTCCAAACCCCAGTGTCTGGGAATGCTGGGCAGGTGGTTGTCATCTGCAGTAAAACATTACTGGGTTTTATTTTGAAGACTGAAGGAGAGTGAGAAAAAATTATCCTGGTTTAATCTCCCAGTGAGGTGGCTTTCCCTTGCAGCTTTGCCCGTGTCCAGGGCAAACCAACTGTCAGTTCACCTTCACTGGCTTCTGCTTTGGGGTGGTGGCTTCACTCAAATCAACATCTGAACAGAACAGGCATTTCACACAAACTCCATAAAGCCAAGGAATCTGTTCCAACTGAATTCCTGTGAACTAAATCTGATATTTTACACATAAGCACCAGAAATATGCTCTGTGATGTCATCAGTGAAATGTCAGCTGGCAGATGTATTTTCCTTCCCCCCCTCAGATACTGGAACAGATAATACAGACAGAGCATGGTGTGAGGACTACTGTCAACCTTAAAACTCCTTTAATTGCAGCATGCCTAAGTGTCCTGCCTATAAATTCACTTCCTTTTATAGAACAAAGAAATGGTAAAAATCCTTTCAGCCTTACCTGGCTTACATCAGAAAGCTGTATGGTATCGATGAAATCTTTTCTGTGTGAGCTTATTTAATAAAAATGTTAAATAGTACTAATAGGTAAGGCTAATATGTTGCACTGGCTGTATTTCAATATTTATTTTTGACAACAGATGAAGAAAACTAACACAAAACAAACTTGAGCTTTTAAAAACACAGCACCCAGACAGATTTTCAGAAGAAAGAAAATTAAAATAATCTGTTTCTTTGGACTCAGTTTTACATGGTGCTGTGTTGCATTCTGTACAGAAGAGATTTTTATTCTGTGACCCAAAGCCAATACCTGTCATGCTTTTAGGGTGAAATATTTTCATATTTAGCATTTTTTGTCCACATGTGATTATATCACAGTAAATATTTATGAATGCTTTTCAAAATGTGTGCACACACAGAAAAACACACATACATGGATGAACACATAAAGCAGAGTTTTAAGCTTTGGTCTTTGCACCATGTTGTCATAGTCAAAACAGAAAAAAGCCTAAGAAAAAATCCCCACTAAACTCTCTGGTCAGTTTGTAATGTTGCACTTTACTTTAAATATTTCCCTCTGACATCAAAGACTTCCAGAAATGATAGCCCTTGTTTTCAAAAGACTGACTTATGCAATGTTCACAAACAGCTGTCTGTAAGCAAATTGGATGGAGAGTGAAGGGGGAACAGAATAAACCACAGCAGCTTGAAACTCTATTTGAAGAGTCAGTTTCTGGGAAGGACAGGGGCTGTGTTCCGAGCCAAGTTCCAAGCAGAGCCTTCCTGCAGCACAAGTCAGGGAGAAATGCATTAATTACCCAGCCCCTCCACACAGACCCACAGTGGGTAGCCATGGGGTCACAGAGACACGAGGAACAATGTTATGGGATTCCCAAATTCGCAAGAGGTTCCATTAACAGGCTGGAAAAAAAAAATCCTCAGAGCTCTGGGCTTTTTTGTTTGTTGGATTAGTGGGTTTTTTAAGCAACCATTTAAATTATATTTCTTCTGTCCCCTTTCTTTTCCACTTTCATCTGGGCTTACATTACAAAGTGCAGGGAGTCCCGGGAGCTGTAGGCTTCAGCTATGAGCCTTGAGTTCTACCCATGGTCATGTACCTTCTGATCTGTGGCTACAAAGGTTGAATCTCCTAGAATTTTGCTGTTTTGCTTTTTAGTAATATTTTTATGCTGAATTCTTTCTTCACAGTCTAAACTTTTCCAGGTGAAAATGTTTTTTCCTTATTATCCAGTACTTAAAATGAGCTTTTGATACTAATTTTTATTACTTGGTGCTACTCTAATGTTATAACCTAATAATAACAATAATAGAGCTACTTTGAAAATGAAAGGTTGCTCTTTTTTAAATCAAGGCACAAAGGACAACGCTTTTAATGAAAACTTTTATTGTCTTACTTGACTTCCTATTTGAACGCTGGACATTTGGCCAGCTACTCTGAAGGAAGTTTGAAATATCTGGTTTATAGTAAAGGACAATTTTTTTCTATTCTAAATTGATGCCCCTGATGTATAGAAACAGCATTCAATATTCCAGGAAATCTAATTAAATAGTACCCTTCAATGAAACAAAAAGAAAAGCAAGACCTTCATCCTCTCCAGTGAAGACTGTGTGGTTGATAGAGGTGCTTTGTTCGTAGATAACAATGCTGAGGACAAAGAGGTACTTGCTGCTTCCTTGGGCTCTCAAGGGACTATGATGATAAAAATAATAACAAATCAAAATACAGCTTATATTAAAAAGCACAGCAGAAATGAACAGTCTCACAAAAGGTGCATATCAGATTGGTGTACCTTAGCTACAGAGCTAACTCTGACAGGATATGGAGGAGGAAGATCAAAATGAAAGAAAGGTGAGGTTGTTCATGAGGAGGTGTCACAATGAACACACCTGAAATCAAAATAACCAGCAGATAAAGTTCATTTCTCCTAGATGGCCATAAATGAGAACAATATATGAATGAAAAGTAAGACCAGAAAAGCAATACAACTCGTGGGAATAATTACTTAGTGGTAGTAACACAGTGTTGCATTATTAGAGTCTTCATTTTCAAAGTTTTAAGCTGAAAGATGAACCTTTGTTTTCATGACATTCCCTCTGCTTTTGAATTCCTGTGGCAGCCCATGTTGGCAGTTTAATTGAGTCAGACACTGCTAAACATTATATTCATCAACCCTTTAATGCAGAACATTCATTTTCCTTATAAGAGATATTTGTGAAATAATTCCTTAAAATGAAAATATATGGTAAGCGATTTACTCCATTGAAATCCAACAGAAAACAAAATCGTCTTGCAATGCATCTGTGCCAAAATCTAGGAGGTCTTCCCTGGTGCACCCAGACGTGTGCAGGGTCCACACCTGTCCCAGCTGTGAGCAGCTGGCAGTGTCCAGCCCCTCTGGCGCTCTCCTGGTGGCTCTTGGGGCTGCTGCCCTTGGGGAGCCTTGCCTTGCCTTGCTGGGAGGAGGGCCTCTTCCTGACATTGTGTATGTATGGAAAAACACAATACAGCCAATATTCTTGCCCATGACATGGTGTCTGGGCTCTGGTGTGGGCAAGGCTGGCAGTAGTAAAAGGCCCAGCTGTGGGATTGGAGGGTGTGCGCTCAGGGCTGTGGGATTAAACACGGGTGGAGGGCTGCTGCCCCTACTGCTGTGAATGCATTCCTGCTCTGCCCAGCCCAGCTCTGCCTCTCTGCAGAGGTGCAAAACTTCACGGGAAAATCTGAGTGCAATGCTGACATTTGCAGTGGTTTGTGCAGGACATATTCAAGAAGCCACCTTAACCTGATTGCATATTGGATGTACTCTGCTTCTCTCAACATCAGTCTTTAGTTTATGTTATGTGGAGAAGTTGTAATAAATCTGCTACACTTTAGACCCCAATTACAGGGGGTATCTAAAATTTGCAGCAATATGTGTAAGTATGAAGTCTAAATTAAGAGAGATTAATTCCATCCACTACTTCCACTAACAGGTTTAAGGGCTTGACTTTGCATAGTAACAAGATTACAGAAATGCCTGAAGGACAATTCTTGTATAAAACCAAGTGTCCCCAAGTGATTTCAAGTTGCAAAAAAATGTGCCTTTCATCTTATTATTAATTGTATAATTAATGCATCCTGTGTACTGATAATAATAATGCCATGTAATTAATTTTTAAGAATTAAAACCTTGCCTTTATCCAGTCTCATGGTCCACTTTCATGTTTATAGCTGAGAATATAAATCCTCTTATCTAATTATAACATGACTGGTTTCATTGTTCAAAAAGAACTGCTCTTTATTATTTTATTATGTTATATTTTACATTATTATATTAATTATATGCTTTTCTATGTTCTTTATAGAGACCAAAGAAACAAAAATTTAAGACTTCTAAAGCTCATCAGTGCAATTTTGTGCTGGTTTGGATAAGGTGCGATATTTCATTTGTTTTCTGTGTCTGTTTTTGTCTTCCATGATTACCCATTCTGTTTACAAAAAGGCTCAATTAGCATTTGAATAGTAAGCCAGAGAGCAGACAGGTTGAGAATTCTTATAGAACTAATTTGGCAGGCCTCTCATCCCCCCCACCTCTCTCTCCAAGCTTTTTCTTTCTCTCTAATCAAGCTGCAGTTATTAAAGCTAGAATAAAAGAACTGATTTTTCCATTACATTGATGCATGCTGAACAGTGCCTAGCTTTGCTTTTTCTTCCAGCTATGCTAATTGGACTCAAAGGAAATATTTAGTTTATAATAGCAAATGAAGAATTCATTAAATTCTAGCAAGGAAAAAAGTTAAGCAATGGAACTGGACATTATTTTTTTTAATACATCTCCCTTTCAAGGTACTTACCTTAATACTTACAAATAGCAAACATATTATTTAATTTTTGAACCTAATTGTTATGGGAACAGTCAGAATCTGGGAAAGGAGGGAGAGATTTCTTTACAGTAACATACCTTATAAAATCAAAAATCTCAGTGGACATTTGACTTCAAGGCACTTACACAGGAGCTCCTAAGGAAAAAAAATGTACTGCTACATCTCCAGCTTCTGTCTTACTGCCCCTGGGGTAAATCAGGAGTGACTGCCTCGAAATCAAAAGCTTCCATTGACAAGAAAAGTCTGCAAAGCCTGGAATTGCACAAGAGCAATGTTTTACACTAGATTGCCAGAATTTTTGCCTCTGGTCATAGCTGAATGTCTCATAGGAATTGTCTTGCTCACATTCCAGACTCAAATGCAGTAAACTGGGGAAGGTGATGCAGTGCCTTGTGATTCTGTTGTTGATTTTGTGATTTTGGAACACAGAAACAAAGACTCCTTATGTGAGCTATTATTAAACTCAAGAGTCTCACGACAACCAGACCAAAGCTTTCTCAATTATGAAGCACTAAAACAAGGGTTCTTGAGTCATGGTTTTAAGCAGTCTTGATTTTGTACTAATCTAGTGAAATCTAGAACAGGACTCTCTGAGGCTTGAAGCAGTGGTCACCTGCATATAAGATGTTCCTTAGAACCTGATCTAATAATTGCCTGAACAAACTCACTTAGGCTGGGACTACTTGTAAATCAACGTTAAGCCCAAATTTAAGTTATTTGCTGAACCAAGATTTTTAAATTGTTTGTGACTTCTAGGAATTGGCAAAAAGAGATTTGTGCCTGGATTTTTTTCTTCCAGATATAGACAAGAAAATGTTGAGGCAAATGGAAAGTTATCTTATGGGGGCTGTATGTTGCTCTTCTGTCACTGCTTCATTAGACTCACACCTAAATTATAGTGGCATCAGAGTACTCAGGATTATGTTCAAGATCTGAAATCTCTGGTTGTTTCTGTGAGGACAGAATTTAGTAGATCATCCTCACTGATCTGGTGATACATCAGTGCCTTACAGGCTACACATTTATAGGCACTTTTACAGACAATGTATTACCTGAATCATGCCTGGATAAACTGCAGTGAACTTGTCATTTTCCCAAGAACTCCTCCCAAGGCTATTTTCATTCTGTGAAAATCTCAGTTTTGCTGATAGGACTTTCCAGTCCTGGCTGCCATCATTGCTGGGCTGTGGAGAGTACAGGCAGGCAGTTTGTTGCTGGTAGAGACAGATTTCCTTCAGCAGTAGAAAGCCTGAATTGTACCATTTTTTAGCAACTTTGTGCCTTTGTGCCTACACAGGAGTGTAGACTAGATCTCAAATCTGCCTGCTCATGCTGAAGATGAAAGGTCAAGTTGACATCAGAGTGGTTTGTGTGCAGTAGTGTCTCCCACACAGGGATTCCTTTGTTCTAAGGAATATCAAGATAAACTGTTTGACTAATGAACGGCAAATCTAAATTAACTGTGTGCTACACAGAATCTTCTACCCTTTTTTTTTCAGTGGGTATTCGTTCCCTTTAAGCATTTAATTTATATGATCGCAGTGTGTTCAGGCCCCAGTCTGGTTCTGGTCACATTCAGGAAAAGGTGCTGCAGGTACTTAGCACTCAGAAAATTACATTTGCTTCTTTTTGGCAGCTAAATTGTAGGTACTCAAATCATGGTTACTGTCTCAGAAAAGGATTCAGTCTCTCATGTAGACACAGCTCTGAAGAGTACAATTTGTCTTGTAACATGTGAATGTCTCACAGAGGTTGAAGATATGCTGGTATCCCCTCGTTTACTCAGCAAAGTTTCTTCTAAGTGTTGAGATCTGAGAGAGGCAGGTTTTTAAGGGGCCTGTGGAATATCTGTTTGATGGTTTGTGGTGCGGTTCAGAATCAAAGACCACTGCAGTCTGGAGAAGAAGCCTGGTTGTTAGCAGGGCAGTATCAGCACTTGGCAGCCAGAATCAATTAGATCTGAGCATTCTCACATCGCTGCTGTGAGCAGGGTCGGCTGAGGGGAGAAAGGTCCCTACATTTATGATGTACTTGCATGTGAGGACACTGCCACTCCCTGAGAGGCTCTCGTGTGGTCAGAGCAGCCATCAGTGAGCATCTATTGCAGCATAATTATTACTGCACAGTGATTAAATTATTGCAGCTGTGTTTGCAAATTCTCTAACAACCAATACCTTGCTGGGGCTGGCACATGAACCACAATACGATAACAATAAAAGATGGAAGCAGTTTGTAGAGAGCTGGCCTAAACCGCTGATATAAAAAAAACAGCTTGGCGCTGAGGAATTTTTGACCCTGCATATTCATTAGACTTGTTTCCAACTTTTGGTTTGAACTTAGCTGTTTGTGAACTTCATTTCAGCAAACTCTGCTGCTCCAGGTTCTCAGCAGCAGCCCTACATTGGTGTCAGGAGTGGAGTGTGCCCTGTCAGGGCTTGCTTCACAGCCCACGTGGCATTTGTCTCGCCTCGGGCTCCTTTTACAGTCTGGAATTGCTGTAACCTGCACCACGCTGGGGCAGTTTCTTTCTACCTAGAAAACAGTATCTTCTGTTTGTAATGGCATGGGCTGTTGTGGGAAACTCTGCTTGGGACGCGAGCTGCTGACATCTTCCTATTGTTTCAGTCATGTAATGAGACTCCTGAAAAATAAATAGCAAATAGTTTGAGACGTGTCCCTCAGGATTGCCGTCTCGTTCGTGAATTGTAAATACTACCGCGGCCGACACTGTCCCTTGTAAGGGATGCGTAATTCCCACCTGTCCGTCTTGAACGCTATTACATTTCAACAGCAAACCAGAAAACATATCAAAGCTTCAATCTCTGACTAAATCAAGGGGCAGGCAGATCCAGCAATGATGATGCAGATCAGACCGGGAACATCCAGGCCGGAATGAGCGCAGGAGTGAGCGCCGGTGCCTGCACAGCGAGCGCGGCTCTGCCGTGCTGCGGGCGCTGCAGCGGCCGGGCTGGGCCCGGGGTCCGGCTGGGCCCGGGGTCCGGCTGGGCCCGCAGTGTGCCGGCTGGGCCCGCAGTGTGCCGGCTGGGCCCGCAGTGTGCCGGCTGGGCCCGCAGTGTGCCGGCTGGGCCGCAGTGTGCCGGCTGGGCCCGCAGTGTCCGGCTGGGCCCGCAGGTCCGGCTGGGCCCGGGTCGGCTGGGCCGCAGTGTCCGGCTGGGCCGCAGTGTCCCGCTGGCCCGGAGTCTGGCTGGGTCCGCAGTGTCCGGCTGGGCCCGCAGTGTCCCGGCTGGGCCCGGGGTCCCGGCTGAGCCCGCAGTGTCCCGCTGGCCCCGGGGTCCCGGCTGAGCCCGCAGTGTCCCGGCTGGGCCCGGGGTCCCGGCTGAGCCCGCAGTGTCCCGCTGGCCCCGGGGTCCCGGCTGAGCCCGCAGTGTCCCGGCTGGGCCCGGGGTCCCGGCTGAGCCCGCAGTGTCCCGCTGGCCCCGGGGTCCCGGCTGAGCCCGCAGTGTCCGCTGGCCCGGGGTCCCGGCTGAGCCCGCAGTGTCCGCTGGCCCCGGGGTCCCGGCTGAGCCCGCAGTGTCCGCTGGCCCGGGTCCGGCTGGCCCGCAGTGTCCGCTGGCCCCGGGGTCCCGGCTGAGCCCGCAGTGTCCGGCGGGCCCGCTAGTGTCCCGCTGGCCCGGCCGGCCTGCCCTTGGGCGCTCTGCAGCCCTGCCCGCCTGTGCTCGCTCAGCTTTCCCCGTGCTCCGATTTTCCGGCTCTCTGCACTCCGCCCCTGCCCCTTTCTCCCCCCGTGCTCCGATTTTCCGGCTCTCTGCACTCCGCCCCGGCCCCTCTCTCCCGGTGCCGCTGGCCGCTCCCCAGCTCTTCCGCCTGGCTCCCGCCTCCTCCCAGCCCCGCCCGCTGCTTCTCAGAGGAAGATGCTGAACGGTGAATAGAATTCATAAGTCCAATTGCAAATATTCCAAATCTTTCCCTTTCCCTTCTGCTGAAGTATCTGTGTCACTAAGAGCTAAGCAACACCATGAAAATGTTGTTAATTTTTAAAAATACAGTGTTTATTTTAAAGCACACACTGGAAAATATTATATTAGGCATATTTTGTACTTAACATATATTCTGTATAATTACAGTGATTATATATAAAAATGTACAATACAGGTAGCATATTTTTATGTTGCATTTATAGGTAAAATGAAGGCTTTGTTGGACTGGTCCTAGTCCAGCATCACTTTTATTTAAATCAATATTTTTTAATGCTTAAACACCATCTTCTGACATGACAACATTTTATTTTTACCCAGTTCAGCAGCAGCCAGAGAAAACATGGATGTTTAATACAAATAGATTAATTTAGGATACACTGCTGGTCTGCCACTGCTGAAGGTAACAAGCTGCTTGCAAGCAGCACTGCAGCCTGAGTGAGCGAGCTTCAGCACAAGAAATAAAGCAACTTGTTTATGGCTCAAGTGTAGCTGCGTAATAAGGCCACTGGTCTACCCTTTGGGATTGAGGTTGTGCACCCTTTTAAATCAGGGCAGGAAAAGAATAAATCCACCTGCAAAACAGTTTTCAGCCATCGCACTCCAGGGAGGAGTTCGATCCCATGGGACTGGATTTAAAGAAGTGTTTAGGAACCTACAAAATGTCTGCAGGGTTGTGAAATGTCTCTTAACACCAAGAATAATCATCCAGACGACCTTGAAAGACTGTAGGGGAGGAGGAGATGTGTCCTTGTGGAAGGGCAGCTGGAAGCCAGCTGTCTGTAATGGCACTTGAGCACTGAAATTTGTCATAGACACCCAAACCTCTTCAGGCTATTTTTGGACAAGTTGGGGTTTTTTGGTTGTTTTTTTGGTGGTTTGTTTGTTTTTTTTGCACTACATTGCAGGGAAAGTTGTTTTAAATAGATGTATAATTGTTCTGATTGCAATTTGCAATCCACTCCATGAAACAGCTTGAGCATGCAGACTCTCCCCACAGTTGGAGCAGAGATGGCACCAGCTGGTCTCCTGTGCAGTAGGTGCAGTGATCACTTCTCAAGCTGAAGAACTCATTTGTACTGCCTGGAATCCCTCGTAGGGTAACCATGATGACAATCGGCACAGTCCGTGTTTCTCCAAAAATGCTTGCAAAAACTGACTACTTTCATTTACCGTGTGAAATGGTTTTGTTCAGATGTTTCCTAAACAAGGGGCACATTTTCACTGACAAAAGCAAAACTGAATAAACAAAGTGAAGTCTTCCCAGCTGTATTTTAAAGAATTTTTTCATGATGAAAACAAGAGGCAGGATAATAATAGTTAAAGAACAGATCCTCTGAACTCTATTCAGAACAAACTCTGATTGGGAGCTGAAAATACTGCATCAAAAAATGAAGGTCCATTTTCTCATTAGCAGTCATTTCTTGCTGCTGCACACAGGCAAAAACTGGGAAAAAAAGTCTTGCAAATTCCTTTACTTCAAAAATGTGAAATTCTTTGCTTTATTTCTGCTCTCTTGAGTTCTAGAAGCAGCTGGAAAACTCATGACAGTTGGTGCTCATACAGGAATTTTACGCTGGTTTCAGTTCAATGAAGACCTTCATGAATTGCAATTTTGTTAAAAATCATGGCAGCCAGATTCAAATGCCTTTACTATAAACAGCCTTTGAGGAGGGATGGAAAGCTACTTTCCATCATTAGCCGAAGCCTCTGTTTTTTTCATATTTAGTCCCATCTAATTATCATCTTGATGACAGTAGTTCCTTAGATCTGTCGTTAATTAACTTGAGCTTTTCGGGGCTGAGTTGGACAAGGAGAGGGAGACTTACATTGTAAATACTCAGCCCAGATTTTTCAATCTTTTCTTAATTCAAATATAACTGATAGAGAGAAACAAATGTAATCATTTCAGCTCAAACTATGAACATACAATAAGGAGATGGTAAATTGAGGAAAAACATGGCCTTCTGGTCCTTGTTAAGGTATAATGGGGAGGAGGAATCCTCTTGTAGCAGAGTTTTGAAGGCAGAGACCAAACTGAAATGTAGGAGGAAGGTGTAGTCAAATGCATGCTGTAATGAGATCATCAGATGAATTTTGGTGAACAATTCAAAATTGTTTTCAGTAGAAACTAGGTTTTCAGAATATAGGGTCACTTTCTGCAATGAAATACATGAAATTGGTGTTACATATAGGAGGAAATGTGCTAAATTTAATGGTAAAATTTGGGTTTGTAAAGTTGTGCACATGCCTGCACAAGTGACAGCTTTCACTGTGGCTCTGACACCTCGTGCAGTGGTTCATTTGACTGTCACTGATTTAGGTGGAGCTAATTGCAGTCGTAACTTTACACATGTGAAATCTTGACAGTGCTCTGAGCTCTGTAATTAAATCCTAGAGTTCGTCTCAAAACTTTCATAAGGCATAGAAAGTAAATCCTTTGCACACAGAACTTCTTTACCAAGAACCAATAACAGAAGAAAAAAAAAAAAAATCTATTCTTTAAAGAGAAAGCGTGCTTTAGTTAAATCTGATTGAAAATAGAGGTTTTGTTTCCATCAAGCTTGATTTAGCCTGGGAGGTTTTCTGATTGCTTGTACAAAAATGTTGATTAATGATCATCATTTAAAAATAAATGTTTTTTCCTGCAGTGCCAGTGGGAAAAATGCTAATATTTATTGCTTTCCAGCAAAAGGTTTTCAGCAGGCCTGTCAGCATAACTAAAAATGCTTTACAGTGTTAAGGAAGATTAAGCTGACAGCAAACCATTTTCTGTTGTCACATGAACAACCTTACATGAGGTTTATTTATTGAGTCGAGTGAAAATTAATTACATATATCAAAGGAAAAAAAAAAAGTGTTGATTTAATTTGAAGATTTGTTTACCTTTATTTAAACAGCCTGAAAGCTCTTTTCAAGATTAAGTATTTTAATTAAGTGAATTAATAAATTAAAGTGATTCAGGGTCATTTTCTAAGCCAGAGTTGTTATAACTTCAGAATAAATATTATTAAAGTGTGTAATTAAGTGACAATTAATTATCAATCGCAAAGCTGACTGTATCACATAAATCTTAATATTGTTTGTTAAAGGGAAACACCATGAAATAGTACAGGCAGTCATCATTATTTTAAAATTCATGTTCTCTTGAAGTTTGTGAAGAGGGAAGGAGTTATTTTCAATTTTAATGCAGGCAGTGTTTCAGCTGCTCCTGCAAAAACTGGCAGATGGTAATTTATTAATATTCAATAGACTGTAATAGAAAAGATAAAAGCCAGTAAAAGTTTGTTATAGCAGCTTCTCCTCCAGCAAGAGGTATAAAAAGATGCTGGCATTTCATCACAACCATATAGGCAGGTTATGTGTTATTGTTCTAAAGAAATTAACGCTTCTGCCTTAGAATGAGAAAAAAATTATTTCTGGCTCTAATTCCTTGTTTTTCTGCTAGAAACTCCCAGCTGTACAGGCTTACATTGAATTTGTTTTGGAAATCTACATCAGGACTCTGCATTTCAATATCCTTGAATTATCCTTGACAGTCCTGCTACTGGAAAAAATGTGGCATCTAGACTTGCACTAGTGTACAGGTGACACAAAGAGCAAAATCCAGGTACAAGTAGACAATGTTTTCACTGTCTGAGACATAAATCACTTTCCCTCACTCTGCCCAGATCACTGGACCTGAAATTCTTTCTTCGGCTCTTTGAAAGCTGAGGAAATACAACAGGCTTCCCCTCCCCGACCTGTGCCGCATTTTGATGGTTGTGGCACTCCCCTTCCTGTGAGGAGAAAAATGGGAATTTTGCATCCCTTCAGGCAGAGCAAGGAACTGCACCAGGATTTCCCTTCTCGTGGGTGGTTTTTATATAAAAACAAGAGGAGGGATGCCTGTAGGCATAAGACAGAACCACGCTCAGCTGTAGGAGTTCCTCTCTCTAAACAAGGCTTGTAGTAACACTTTCTGCATACACAGGAGTGTGGTAGTGACAGCTTCAGAACACAAGTAGGGGGTTACCAGGCATTTTGGAGCAGGCTGTTCTCATTTTTTTCCAAGTCTGTCTGTGGGTGACTTCTTTCTCAGTATATAGATTGTCCTGAATCTCATTTTGAGGAGCTGCAGAATGATACCAAGCACTTTAAAAAGAGCAGAGGGAGAGGTTTGGATTTCACTCTAGATGTCAGATACCTAAAAATCTATGTGCTTTGATTTTCTCTTAGTAAATTAATATCATGAAAGTTTTCTGCATCTGAGGTGTTGTGAGATCACAGACAGTAAAAGCTTGTAATGTGTTCGGGTGCTAAAGCAATGGAGGCTGTAGGAGGACTGTAGATTGATGTTTATTCTGAAAGAAATACTTAAAGGATCCTGGGGATAACCCAGCTCCATTCATCTCAAGAAGGAAAAGAAACTGAAAATTGTAATATAAAGCTGTAAATAACAGAATTGCAATAGTCATATTCTTTTGTACCCTGGGATCTCCACATACTGGTACCACGTTTGCTTATACAAGCAGAGTTTTTGTCTTGCTGTCAAGTTTGATGGTATCTACTTCAGTAAACTTCATAAGCTACTCACTAAGCTAAGTATAGGTGAAGAGACAGAAAACCAGGTGAACACAGAGTCAGCAACTATTTTGCAGACCTCTAAGAAAGATGGGAGAAAAAAAGAAAACCAGGGAAAAAAGAAAAGACAGTTTAGATCAAATCTAGCATAAAATGTCCTGAGATGGTACAGTCCATCTATGAAAATGCATAGATACCCTGAAATAGTGCTTCAGGTTATGTTATTTATTAATGGTCTTGTGCTAATTTTCCAGAATAAAAGGTAAATTTAGACTTTTTTCACCCAGACAAATAATCAGAAATTCATTGTGCGTTACTGCAGTTAGGAGGAGAAAAGAACTGGGTGTCTTGCAGTCTTTTAAATCAGAATTGGCTTATGTGTGAATTACATATACACAAATCAACTATCAGGAAGGATTTTTTTTTGTGAATCCAGTTGCAATTCTTGTTCAGCTGACAACACCCCCAGGTTCCATGACCCCAGCCTTCATCTTTGCAAGGGTTGTCTGTGACTTCTTCCACCCTCACTCCTGCCAGGTACCCCATCTTCCTTTTGCCTCCAGCTATCTGAGATATCTGGAAAGCTTTTTGCTTTGCTCAGCCAGGAGAGGAGAGGGAGGCTCTGTTTTAATTTATTAAGTAGAATATGGGCTCACTATTTTTGCACCAGCATGTAAACTCTTCTAGAGGCAGTCTGTTATAGCTCTCACTCTTGTCTCTTCTTCTGTACAAAATTAACCATCCTGTAGTTTTCCATGATATTAATCTCTTGACCTTTAATTATGTTCATGAAATTCATTCATATCAGAGGAGTTTTGGAGAAGAAAAATTTTAATGCCTGTCATGCTACCAGAGTATGAAACACCTCTGCACATTAACATTTAAAGAATGGCTACTCTGTTCTTCCCATGTCCTGTACAGTTGGTACTGCCTCCATTTTGATGACAAAAAAAAAAAAGGCCAGTAGCTGAGCAGTACCTGTGCTGGCAGTGATTTCGTTTGCCACCAAAGCTAGAGTTTCTGCTCTCTGCAGGGTACTTCTCTCTTCTTGTTTAATCACAATTGCTGATGAACTTCAAATCCATAGAAGTAAAAACAATCTGGACAGGCATTCCAGGAATCTCTTAACCTGTCATTTCCTTTTTCCTGAACATAGAGATTTCCCAGTCAGAGAGAGTAATGCTGTTATCTACAGTGGTATTTTACACTAACTAGAATGCTGTATTTTGCGGGAGGGAGGAAGGAACAGGCTAGAGTTCAGAGGTTTCCATGGTAAATACACACAGTACTTGATTTTAAAACAGTATGTGTATCAGGAACATAGAGAAGTATGGAGAGAGGAATCTTTTGTACTAATCGTATTGACTGTATTGGTAATCAAAATCTAGAGAGGAGTGTGGAGCAGTGTGGAGCAGAGAGACTACAGATCAAATGCAGATCAAATGCAATAGAGTGATATGGTGAAAACAATCCCTTGTGAGAATTTTAGAGAAAGACCAGTGATATTTTAATATCAGATATTCAGATATTCCTTCAGAACAGGAGTATGACATGGAATTCTGCAGAGGGAAGGATGAAGAATCATTTTAGATTTGCCCTTTTGCAATATAACAAGCTCCCCTTTCAATATAGATACAATGTATAACTTCTCTTAACTATTATTATATAAAGATTTGCAAAGACAAATGAGACAGGAAATTAAAAGATTGAAAAGAAAGCCAAGGTAAGTTACTGAATTCATATTGGAGACAGGAGTGAGAGGCAAGTGGACAAAGAAGGATTTCCAACTTCTGTAGTGCTATCACAAACTTATTACTCTGCAGAGATAATTGAGTAATCTCATTTTCCTCTGGGATGTTTTCTGGTATTCAGTTTATAATAGTTCTGTGATAACAAATTCCTATTCTGCTTATGGTTTTGTTCATGAGAAAAGGACAGAGTCACAGCCTGATTAAAGGAAGGTTGCTGCAAGTGTACATCTATATAGGTGAAGCTGTCTTCCTACAGGAATGTTTTCTGAGCAGCATTTTGAGCTCATAGAATGAACTTCCATAAAAGCTTTTAAGAAATTAGTATTTCTGTGCATCCTTCAGTGGGGAAGTTCAGTGTCTAATGGTAACTGACGTTAATATTGGGAGTTCAAACTACTTTATGCATCCCTTCACAGAGCTGGATGAGAGGAACCACCAGGCATTTTTCCCCAGCTGTCCAAGCCTTAATCTCTTTAACTGATATTGCCATCCATACTACAAGCTGAGGTCAGGTGTTTTGTGGTATGAAATAGGGATTCATCAGTAGCCAGACAAAAACCTCATTTAACACATTCATGCAGCAAATGTCAGTAGAGTACTATTTCAATGTTATTAAGCTGCTGTAAGTTAACACAGCATGTGTGAATTCAGAAAGAAAAGAGAAAATATCAAAATCCAAGTGTTTAAAATTCCCTTTTTTATGTGAACTTGCAAAAAAAATTATTTTTTAAATTTAATTTTATCCCTTAAAAAGTTGTTAGCATATATGTTTTTCCCTGAATTTTTAAGCAGAGAATTATATGTGAGTTTTTAACTCTGCTCAAGTCTGCTGAACATCTGTTAGCATTTAAACCAGCTAAGATATGTGAGAAACTTAAAGAAAAGCAAAAGCAAACCAAACACAGAAAGACTTCGTTTTTCTCCCATAACAAAGGGGCTAGTTTTTTATGCCTTCTCTACCCCTTTACATGTCAGCATATACTCATCAAAATAGGATAAATAAAATATTATTGTGCCTATAGTAAGAGATGTTTTCATGTCAGAAGCCACAGCTGTCATACCCTCTTCTTAGGCTTACTTTAGTAAGCACACTCGGGGGCTCTCCAAGATGACATCAAAACCTTTTTAAATAGAGAATTAAAAAAGGTGTCATCATGTAGAAAGAATATTTCTCTGTCTGAGCACAAATATGTAATCTTTGTTCAGTCCCTTGGAAAATAATCTATTTTCTTTCAGAGGCTATGTCCTATAATTTAAAATAATGTGCACAAGTTCAAGCAGTATTCTGCTGTTTCCCTTGCTGTCCTAAAATCAGAAGTTTTGGCATTATTACCTTAAAAGCAAAGGTAAATCACTGACATTTTTAATAGCTTGTCTGCATTTACATGGATGTTCATCATTGGTATGCATACATGCACATCTCAAAAGTGAAATGCCCCTGTGGCAGTAGTGCAGTATAAGGACATGTATGTCCTTAAACTACATAAATGAGTATGGTTTGTTCTGTGTACTATATGGAGTGGGATGTCATAAATAAACAGTTTAAAGGATTTTTAACATTCCTACTAGCAAGCATGTAGAAGGCTGGTTGCTAAAGGAGATGGATTCTTGGAAGTCCTAGTTTATTGTGTGGCTTGTTCTTCTGACCTAGAATGAGAATGAGGGAGTTCAACGGTCAGTTCAATGAAAGCGCTTTCCTTCCATTTTTCTGTTTAAAAATAATGAATGGTCACTAGGCTTGGACATGTCTCTGGGTAATACCTCAATACAATGAATTATAAAAAGTAGTAATTCAATGTGAGCTGTAATTACTGTGTTCTGCAGTAGGATTAGCACTCATAGTGTGATATAAAATAGATTTATCTATACATACAGCATGTCTGCAAAGTGCTTGCCAAGGTAGGTTTTTAAATGAATACTGACCTTGTTCGGAAGTACGGGAAGTCACAACTGGTTGTGGCTCTTCTAAGACAGAGAGGTTCCTTTGGCTGAGTATTCTCTTGTTTTGGTTTGGTTTTTTTCTTATTTATAAATTCTCACAATTACGGAGTGTTTTAGACTATTCCCTTCTTTGGAAACTCAGTAGTTAAAGCAGTTATGTTCTTTCTTGGGGACAGACTGAAGCAGTCTCTCAAAGTCAGTGGGTCCTGGTAAAGATACAGGCCTCCAGCTGGTTCCCTTCACTGATCTGAGGTGTCTGTGGACAAACAGAACAATTATGCAGTATAAGATTCATAACCTCAGTTTCATGGGTCCTCTAATGCATCTGATGTGCAGTTCCCTAGGACTCGGGCATGGCTTTTCTTGATGGTGTGATGTACTTTGTATTCTTGATTCCACCACATTTACCTCCTGTTCCTCAAGGCACCTCTGCTTGGTTAGTACACGTCCCAAGGGACTTGGAAGCTTCCTTGGGGATCTCTGCAAGTTAGAGTTCCATTTCCACAGCTGCACCTTTCCTGACAGGCTTCAGGGGACAGCTACCTACAGAATATTTCTTCTTATTTCTTCTTTATGTATGCCTTTTAAAAATATTCAAATACTGAGGAAGTTCTCAGCCTGTGCCAGTTCCCTTTTGTTTGCTGAAAGGCTCTATGAGTTTGTTCTCATGTCTTCCTCCATTACCCATTACCTGCAAACAAGAAAAAATAGCATTCAATGCTTTCTCTTTACCTACCACTATTCAATTGTAATGAATATACCACCAACCCAAACCAAACATTTTTATGAAGAACTGGGATCACAGGAAAATCAGAAATGTCCTTTTCTCTTTCTCTTCCGTGTTCCTGAATCAAGAGGAAATAGAAAGGTGCATCTAGCAATTTGGATTGGGGAAAAAAAGTTACAAAAACCTCTCTGAAATAAAGAAAAAAAGTTGAACTTTTTTTTATTTATTGTCAAAGGTACTTTAGGAAAGTTTGATGGCCCTTTTACAATTCATATTGTAAAAAATTCCTTGATCAATAATTTACAAACAACCATTACTGTAGGAGTTCTCATTTATGCAGTTTTTTAACCTTACACTTCAACAAATTCATCTTGATTTTGTGCAATGAACTAAAATCAAAGATAAAAGATCAGTTGCATTTACTGTAGAACTGAAAGTTTCTGTATTAGGAGCACTGTCTGGACTTGACTAGACCACCTCCAGAAGGGGATCTCTTCTGAAATAAGATGAAAAGTCAGACTACTTGCTCTTTCATGTGTCAAAGGGGGGTAAAATTCTAGTGAACTGTGCAGTAACTGTCTATTCCCTACTGTGTTCCAAGATTAAAATATCATTTTGACTGTGATCGTTACCAATCTGAAACTTCAATAGCTGTTCCTTAGAACTGAAGATGCATTCATCTCTCATGCCACACAACATCCATCTCTTTTTCTGTACTGCTTTAAAAAAGATCACTTGCAAAACCTGGTGGGAGAAAAGTGTGTATTGGTTTGGATAAAATTGTATTTTACATGTCTCTAAATAACATTTGTAAGAAATTCAGGTTTGTGGAGGAAGAAAAATTACAGGCTGTTAATGGGGAAGCATTTTTGCAGCATCTATCAATACTTAATGTAACACAGGAAGAGAAAGGAGGAATAGTTAAGGAGATGGAGGTAATATACAAATTATGCTGTTTGGATTTAGTAGGTTCAATTAAAAATTATAGACAAAATATAGAGTGTTTTCCCTCTATAAACACAACAGTAATGGGCTGGATTTCAGTGTACTCGGGATAAAAAGGAAGTTGGTCACTGCTGCTTGGTAGCATATTGTCAACTTCATACACTAATTAGTTGTGTCAAAGTAGTGTGCAATGAAGGTGCAAAACGAGAAAATCATCCTTTCTTAAAAATGAAATTTCCCAATCATTCCATTTAACATGGAGCATAAACATCATTTAGTGTATTTGTCTAAATAAGTGAATTTTCTGAGTTGCCTTTTCATGTTTCAGGGAGGCATTTGCACAATTAAAAATAGGAGAGGAAATAGGGTAATTGTTAAGATATACAACAAGGGATATCCCACTAATACCTGAGCTGAACTCTTCTGGTCAGGTCTGCTGGGGTTAATCAGCAGGCATCGTAAACCAATGCCATCTTTAGTGTTTGCAATTTCTGTTTAGAGGATAGCACCATTCCCTACAAATTGAATATTTCTTTTTTTTTTTTTTTATTCACACTATATTTTTTTTTAAATGTCACTGAAATTATCTCAGAGGAGCAGATCTGACAGGTCAATCACTGCAGATGGTAAGTGCTTTGTTAATTATATAGAAATTTAGAAACAATTGTAGAATATCTTGCCTCAGGAGGAATTTCTCTCTTGCTCTGTTTGAGAGTAGATTTCCTCTACTGAATTAATTTTGTGTTTTTTGTGCAGATAACAATCTCTCTGCTGCTTTGTAGGAATAACTCCTTGCTCCGTATTCAAATATGCAACTGTAAATAAGCAGTGGATATTGCAAATAAACAATGCTCCTCTTTTTAAATAATGCAATGTGTGTAATTAGGACAGCGCAATTACAACTGTATACAGCTCTCAGTGTAACAATTAGTTTTTTTTGGTAAAATGTAATTTGTTCCAATGTAAATGTTTTCCCTTAATTCAGAAGATTCCCTCGAGTTGTTACAATAATAAGACTATTTCTACAAATATATGCTGTTGCACTGTACGTTCCAATACACAAATCAAAGAGGACAGCTACATTATAATAAGCTATGGGAATTATAAAGTCAGAGCAAAATGATATCAATCCTATTTTCCGAGGGGAAAATATGCCCAAATATCCTCTTTCCATTTCTATTTTAATCCCAGAGATGTCAAATGCTTTTTCCAGTTTGATTTGAATTCACTTGAAAAAAATAGAAACATTTCCTTGTGTTACAGTGCCACTGTTACCCTGTCCTGGTGAGGATGATGTCTGACCACTTTCTGGCCTTTCCACTGTTTATTCCTGGAGATAAAGAAGTGCTGTTATTGTCATTTTGCAGAGGACTAACTGAGTCTCATAGAGCAAGAGAAATCTGCTTTAGAATTCATCCGAAATTTGTTGGGAAGCAGGATTTCAAATCCAGCCCCGCTCTCTTCCCACAAGTGTCCCCTCTGTGCTCAGGGCACAAGGGCAGCAAAGTGCCTTTGCAGCTCTTGCCCACAGCACAACCAGAGCTCCATCCAGCTCCACACAATCCCTCCTTCTCCAGCTACCAGCTCAAATTCATTTCCATAACACTGCTCTTTTAAAATCTGTACAGCCCCTTCAGCAGTTAAAAAAAGCGTTTGGGGCATCTGTGTGTGTGTATCGCTCACCACATCAGGAAGTCAAATTTTTAATGTCTCATAGTTTTGCATTTGCCAGTAACTTTCTATGGCTAAAGTTAAAGCAAGACTGGAGGTTGGTGGCAATAAGCCCACTATTCTACCTGTGCATAAATAGGCAATTTTAGGTCAGCTGAATTAGTACTCCTGAAAGCGTCTGGGAGTTAAAGAGACAGAATGAATGTAATTACTCAGTACAGATGGATGGGAGTGCTCAACATGTTCTATGAAAAGTGAATTGTCTGAATTTGATTTTAGAATTGGCATTTCATCCTCTTTGTACCAAAGTTTGCAAATTATTTTTTTTTTTTTTTTTTTTTTTGGCCAAACTACCCTATTTTTATTTTGGAGGCTGTAAGTTATTTAATCTAAGCCTGGGCCTGCAGTTTCCCATTGTCAATATTGCAGAGCACTCAGTGAACAACTGATAAAACCCCACACGACAGTAGTAATGTGCAATGATTATAGGGCAAGGGGCTGCGATAAGCATTGTCTGCTCTGGTTAAGTCATTGCTAATGAAACATCACAGATGATTAAACTGGCAATGAGAG
The DNA here is from genome assembly GCA_032173965.1 of Sitta carolinensis. Lineage (NCBI taxonomy): Eukaryota > Metazoa > Chordata > Aves > Passeriformes > Sittidae > Sitta > Sitta carolinensis. The sequence goes on along the minus strand of CM063294.1, from coordinate 5,867,483 downwards.
CAGCTCCCTATAAACAGGCTCCATTTTCTCATTGGATCTTCACCTCTCTTTCTTAAAAAGCAAGATTTAGACAAGACAGAAATGGTCTTTTAATTATAAATCACACTAGAAATCACATTTTATGATTAGTGGCATGTTCTAGAAAGACTTTGTCTTAATTATGTGGATGTCACTACATTTCTTTCTCTGCATTCTAATAAGATAAGGAGTATGAGGAAAACAGGGGGAAAAGTACAACAGTCTCTACTTTTACAAGGAAAAAGTCACAACAGTGCAGTGAAACTGAATTGATATTTACATTCATCCTGTAACCAGACTTGGGCCTCTTCTTGAATAACAGTAATGGTGATCAAAGCAGAGAAGATCTTTGAGCTCTGTGCTTTCAAACTGCTCACTAATCACTATAATTCAGCAGAAAATAGGAACCAAACTGCCCCAACAAACACCACAATCATTGCACTCTGAATAAAAAGGACTCTCACCAAATAAAGCTGAAGCAAGGTAAAGATTGTTCTATTACACAGTATGTCAAAGTTAAATACAGGTCTAGATCTATTCAAAAATTCAGACCAGTCAGTCCCCAAGCTGGCAATGAGTAGAGAGGCTGCTTTGTTAAATGAATAACCCTGCCCAGAGCCTGCTGTGGCTTCACCAACAGTGACAGCAGTGTTTGTTTCTGCACAGCCCTGTTTTCAGCCCTGACACTGCTAACTGTGGTGCTGAGGTGGTGTTTGATTTAATTAAATGCCACACCAAAGAAGAACTGCATACCTACAGCCCGTGTACTTGGAGGAGCTTCTGGTCCTTCCTCCTCAGCAGTTTGGTATTTTTCTGTTTATGCATGGAAATGAACTGCTTTCAGACACGAAGCTGAACGGTAGCCAGGTGCTTTATAACTGTGTTAGCCTGAAGCTCTCATGAGGAATATTTTTTCCTGGAAAATAAATTATAACACGGCTAAGTGGTGCCTGACAAAGCTAAACAGGAGCCGTGCTGCTCTATTGCAAATTCATCTGCAGTCTCTCGGTAGAAAGACAAATAAAAGCACTTCATCAAAATCAGTCAGGGAAGCACAGGAATACTCATCAGAGACCACTAAACTCTAAATACCAATCAATTTCACCAACTTTTTTGTCAAACTTGCAAGTCCCCTCAAGCGCTATCGTCTCGAGCTGCCGGAAGATGCTGCATGGCATGCTGTGGGTGCAGGGCAGGTGGGCAGTGGCCAAAGCCGCTCTCTGACACTCGTAATTAGTGCCTGTGCTGATGATCAGCACCAGCTAGCATTTACTGAAGTCACTAGGTGGGGCTTGGCTGACATTAGGGTTTTGAAACCAGGCCTAAGGGCTCAGAAACCTTTTGGTCCATTTGAGAATTGGGCTCACCTTTTCTTTTTACTGTATTGGCTATTTTTCCGTGACCTGGGCATGTCCCAGTGGCCAGCAGGCATTTTTGTTGCAAGTATCATGAGTGCAGAGAGCAGACTTTAGGCTGCCCTTCAATTCAAAGTGATGAAATATATAACATTGAGGGATTTCTGTCGAGGAATTTACACTGAGATTTTTTTCCTGCACAAAGAGATCCCAAAATTGGTTTACAGCCAATGGGACATTAAATGTTATGGCAGTGTTAAGTCCCACTCCCTGTTGCTTTTGTCTTCACCATTCTTCTCTGTCAAATGAAAAAGTAGTTCTTGGAGAACAAAAAATTAAAATGTAACCACCTCACCCATTTCTTTAGGCTGTGGTTATGTCTTCACTGTTTCAATGTTCACATTTGTCAAATCAGAAATGTATTTTAAAGTTTTGTTTCAAGTGTCAGGTCCTGTAAACACAGCATAATGGACAGAGAACAAAGCAGTTTCTCTCCTGCACCCCTCAACCACCTTGTGTTTGTCTGTGCCAGATGCAATCACTGGTTTGCCTTGAATAGGAAAGAAAGAGAGCTCATCAAATGGGCTATGGAGCAGAGTACAGTACAACACAAGTACATGGTGATTAGGACTGACTTGGCTCTGAATTATTTCAAAAATAATCCAGCCCCTCCTGGGCTGTGTTCCACCTCCCCACAATACCCTCCTGAGTTTCCTTTTACTCTCAAGCCTTTTTCTCTGGGATTCATTCCTTTACCTCCAGGTTTAAGCTTTCTTAAACAATCTTTGCCACCTTTTTTGGATCTCGTTCTTTAGATATTTCTCCATTCTTCATTCCATTCATGGTTTCCTTACATTTTCCATCCAAAAGAAGACTTTCTGTTTTACCTCCCCCCAGGTGCCCTGTTTTCTGGAATTACGGATCAACCCGAGCTCCACGTTTGCCTTCTGGGACAAATCTCAACTCTAGGCTTCTTGGAACAAATCTGATTTTATTTTTAGAGGCAGTTTTCTCAGAAAAAAAAAAAAACAAGATCAAGTCAACAGAGGTTTCCAGCTATTATCTGCTGAATTCTGAGTCTTCAGTCTCAAGGCTGTGTGCATTGTTCTTTGAATATCATGTGGAGCACATTTTGTAAAAGGCTTGTGGTTTCTCTGTGTGTCAGCTGAATCATGAAAAGGTGAGGGAAGCAGGAGAAGAGAAGGTTGTCTTAAACATTGAAATACTCACCTGCAGTGGTCTGTAGCCCACAATTCCTGTATACAATTTTAAATGTTGGGCATAAGAAGAGATTTATCTTATTTATTTATGTATGTGCTTTGGAAAGAAAAGCAATACAAAAGCACTCACTGCTGCAGAATAAGAGTGCTTCTGTTTTGCTGGATGTACAAAAGGGAGAATGCTTGGATCGATGTTCTGCTATTGTATAATCAACAATGCATCACAATTCTGTATTGTTTTCTCTAAAAATTCTCCATTGCAGTTGACCACAAAATTACAGGAAAGGATGCCTACATTTTCTGACACTTCTAAATGATAAAACCAATATGTAACCTCATCCTAGAAACAATGCCTTAGCAGATGGAATAGAAGGTTTCATGATAAGCTCTAATGACTTTAGTCCTTTGAATCCTACTTCAGGTGAGGGTAGTGAGTCACCTGGGGCTGAATTCTCAGCAGTAAAGAAGCAGAGGAAAACAAATCAGTAGTCTTCCTGCAGAGCAGTGGTCTAATCACATCTGACACCAATTAGCATCCTTGCTGATGGTCTTTATTAGGACATAGTTGAAGCCTGAATTACATTTCTCAACAGTGCAGTGGTCATTTTGCTGAGCAAAATTGAAATGGGTGTAAAGCCAAGGACAAAAACCTCCATCTTCAAGAACATCAGCGTAAAACCTGTCCCTGAGATGGGCCTGTCCTGTGTTCTGTCACCATACTTTCAGCTGAAACTGCACTTCAGCTTCCTCCATCGTTAGCAGTGAGTAATTTTCAGAGAAGATGTGAAGTGTGAATCCACGTCATTCAGAATTGAACTTGGCACCAAATGTGCTTGCCAGGGTTAATCATTGGAAAAGGAAGAGCACTAAAGTTCTCACTAAACATGTCCACCTTGCTTTTGCTGGTTGTATAAGTTACCAGAAGTATCCTTGCAGAAAAGAGACATGGTTTAAAACGTGTTTAACTGGAAAAAACATGTATTAAATTCCTATAAATTTCACAGATATTGTGGAAGGACTTACAATGAAGTGGGGTAAGGGAGAAGAAGTTACCGATTATATTTTCCCCATCTAAACATGTTTTGCTGTGTATTTTCAGTTTCCTGGAATTCACCAGGCAAAACCTGCTATGTTAACAAAGATCTACTGGACCTTTTTCAAGTTTAGCTGAAAAAAAACAAAAATTTTTTGGCCCGTTTTACCTTCTCAGGTCTTAAAACATATCTATGCACTGAAATTGTGTCAAGAGACACATATTGCTTAATTACAGAGAAGCATCTTGACGAAAAATACATTTCCCATGCCTTCTTCAGTTCTTAATTGTTCCTGCCAATTCTTCACTACCATCTGTCATCAACTCCCATTTTTCTCTTCAGCTGAAATATGAGTGTAATACTGATTCCAAAATATCATAATAGAGTCTGTGTCCCCTTTGTGCTGCATTTTCCTGCAGATAACTGCAGAGGATTGCAAATCTTGTTCAAGATTGCCAGTAGGTTTGTCAGTCTTCAGAGTCAAGAAGAAAAGCTCATCTGCTAGAATGACTCATGACAACCTCATCTTTGATCAGTGGGACAGTTTTGAAATTATGTATGTCCCCTTCAGTTCCAGGCATTTTCAGATCTCCTGTTTTTTTTTCAGTTGGATTTTGAATCTCAAATTTTTTTTTTTTTTCCTGGATCAGGCATCATCAAATGTGGGACAAGGTCATTCTTCTCTTTGTCTCAATTTTCTCTTAATGAGGGTATTTCCTTAGTGGTTTTTGGTCGCTTAATTTTTTTAAACAATGTGCCAGAAACAGATGCTGATGAGCAACGAGCTTAAAATTCAGGACACTGTCTGTAGGAATAGAAATTATATATAAGATCATCTATCCTTACTAGGAGTGTTTTTCCCCATCTTCTTACTTGACATGAAGCCTGTAATTTCTTTGCTATCTGGATTGACTTGGGGGTAGGCAGGAGCTTCACTTGTACTTTGGCTCTCTGGGGGGGACACATCAGGCACAAGTGCACCTGGATCTCTTGGCCTGTCTCAGCCGATCAGAGATAACTAAATGAAAATGTCAGCTTAAAAGAAATGAGTGGCACATAGGAAACACAGCCCAGGTACATCTGGGACACGATTTTGAAATGTAGCCAATCAGGAACAACTGAAGTTTGTTCCTACTTGCTGACTGCAGACAGTCTTCGGGGAAATAAGTCACATCTAGTCTTTCAATTAGTAGGACAAAGTGTGCAGATGTCACGCCGAACAAATTCAGCCACATTTCAGAAGAGGTCAGTAGGGTAAAAGAAATCAGTATGGCAATGGTTTAACAGAATACCCAGGGAATATTCTTCAAGGTGTGGCTGCACCAAAGGAGCGAGCTCTCCCTGGAATCAGTAAGATGGCTTATCCAAGGAAAGCTGTCCTCACTGGAGGCTCCATCTCTCCAGCCCTTCGTGACGTGCACTGTGACTGAAACAGAGCAGACTGTACAGCTGGGAGCTTTCCCATCCCCACGTGTCCAAACCCATGTACGTGGCTGGGCAGCTCAGGCAGTGGCCTTTGGCCATCTCAGCTCTGTGGCTTTGCCTGCTAACCAGCATGCCCTGACTGTGCTGGTTGTAAGGGCAAATTGTGGTTGTTGCTAAGATAGATTTGAAGTGAAACTGATGCATAGAAATGAAATGATTGATATCTTATTTTTCTGAGCGTAGCAGTGTGAACATTTGCTGTAAATTATATTTGTTACAGACCCAGAATCTTTTGGCAGCGACTCTGAGTTTGGATGGACTGGCTAAACAACTTGTTAAACAAATAGGTTTCAGTCCGCATTTTGCAAATTATTTTGATTATACAGGGTAGTTTGCATGATTAATGAGTTGCAGAATTTTATTATTTCTGTTATCTGACTGCACTTATTTATTCATGGAAATAAGTAACTTTTTTCATCAATATTATTAGATTTGAATGTAGTATATATTATCTTGTTTTTTAGACAGAGATGTAGATTTCTACTTGTAAAGGTACCATGCCATATTTAATGATCCAGCCAAATTATTCCTTACAAGTACTGTCGAAAATTTAGTTGCTAATCAATGCTAACTTGGATAAAATGCAAATTTTGTAACAAATATACATGTACATATGTGCTCACACCCCCCATCCTGTCCCTAGATACCAAATGTGATTAGTAAATAAAACTGCTGACATATCAATTATTATCAAAAAACAGTTTCCATATAATGAGGCAGCAGCAAGTCAACGATAAAACCTGTTTTTTATTTTCATCTTCTCTGAAATTTGCAATGAAATAGCAAAGATCTGATAAAACTATAGAAATTGGTGATACATATTGCAGTAATATAGCTGCAAAATATTTCAGGTAAACTGGAGGCATCAAAAAAAAAATCCAAATATGCTGCAGCAAATACGTGCATTAAGTGAAGAAAAATTCCTGGAACTTAGTTTTGTTAAAGATGAGCTAAATAAGTTGCTTTTCTTCTAAGCAGAATTTTTCTACCTGTCATTTGTAATCTGTGTCATTCTATTTGAGTGATTCTTTGGGCTGCAGCAAATGAGTCTGCCTGCCAAATCTCAATTGAAACAGCAGCAGTAATGCTTTCCCTGCTCCTGGCCCATCTGATCTTTGTAGAGGTCACTGCCTGCATATCACAAAGGCAAAATGGGCCATGTATTTATCCTTCTGGTGCTGAGGCTCACAGTCCAATGGAGCTGAGGGCCTGTGCTCTAAATTACACACTCGAGGTGCCAGAATAAGCAGCTGCATGACATGGCAAGCCCCAGCAGCGAGCTGCCATAATCTCTGCCGTTGTCAGATTCAGCACATCTGACTTACCTGAGGCCATGGTTTTCAGGTCAGCTAGATTCCATGTATGATCTTCCATCTCTTGGTCATTTCATATCAAGATGAGCTGAAAGGAGGGTTAGGTTCTGTTGTCATGGAGGGATGACAAGATACGCTTTTCTTTCTGTGTCCATGATATACTTCTTGTTTGTAATAAATCTAGTGGGGTTGGGAGCATCTCTTCATCCTACTACAAGCTGAAAAAAAAAAATGTAAGAGTCATATGCTGCTAGAGGAGAGACCTGGGTCAGGTCTGCAGCTAACTGCTGTGATCAGCAAAGGGGCACAGATCATATTTTCCATATCAAACAGCCTTGACAACTGGGATCACACCCTAATTAGTGGGGTTAAGGGGAGAATCCGGAGAGGGAGGAGATGGTATGTGTCAGGGATTCTTTATTTGAATACAAGCAGAATTGTGCTTCCCTCTGGCACATTTATAAATCTAGATTGTGCTGCATGATGTTAATATCCTGCCCAAGCCTAGTTGGGGGTAAATCAGTCACTAGGTGAGTCTCTGTGCACTACAGGGAAACCAGAACCAACCCCTCACACCCCTCAGTATTGAATATTGGGAACAGAAAGCTGGAAGTGTTTCAAGATCTGTGGATGCTTCATCTTTCCATTTCTCCCACTGATGTTTGAATCACAGACCCCAGAACAGGCACTGTCAGCAGTGTCACAGTAACAAATTGTCAGCAGCTGTTCCAGTGGGCCAGGTCATGACTGAAGGGTTTAAGTATTAAAGGCTCCATGCAGCACCTACTCTCTCATTGCTTGACACCTAAATGAATGGGAAATGCACAATACAAATAAGGGAAGGGATGATGTGACTTTACTGTTACTAGTGAGAAATAGCAATATCAAGATTTGGCTAGTAAGTTTATCCTGACTGATGTGCATGTGAAGGTACACGGGAAAATGTGTATGGGAGGCAAAGTGGAAATGGATTAAAGAAAAAGGAAGGAAGGAACAATGAGGATGACAAGAAATTTAGAAGGAAACTTAAAAAAAAGGGAATGAAGTGGGAGATATAAAACAAATGGTACTGTATTAACAGCAGCTGAGGCCATCACAGTCATTACTGCTGTGTCCTCACAATTTTTTGTGATGCAGTGGAAATACTTTCTATTCTACAAACTGGATCAGATACAGAAAGAGATTAAATGATTTGAAGAAGATCAGTGACAGAGCTGACATTCATGACTAATATTAAGATGCTGAAACTCCAAATTTTACATTCAAATGTGCGAGATGGTAAATTCTAAAAGGAAGAGCATGTAAATTATTGCTGATTTTACTGACCTCTCTGATTTGGGCCTTGGCTATTTCAGACTGTGTATCAATATTCTTATATACCCACAAAGGAAGATCAATAATTTATTTTTTTTTTAGTTCTGTATGTCTCTTATAACTTAACAGTTGAGATCACATTTAAAAAATTACTCAGAGTCCAAAATGTTTTGAATAACTTAAACATTTAATCAGCTATAAGAGAACTATGTTCATTTGCATTCAAATTGGAGTCATACATTCAACACATTTGGGAATTCTCTCTCTCAGTTCTTTTGGAAACTTACAGTGACTATCAAAAAGTTATATGGACTCAAACATGAATTAACTTCAAACATGAATCATCACTTGGCACTGTCAGCTAAGCTGTCTGCTGGTAAAAGTTGGAACCCAAACCATTGTTAACACAGCCCAGCCCAGTGCCAGTTATGCTTCACTGCATTGAATTTACCAGGGTGCGTGCTGGGTCACAGCACCTCAAACTGGAGTTCCCCTGAGTACTGTAAATGTGCCTTTGGGCTCCTGGGAGCTAAAATCCCTTGAAAATGGGATGAAGGGACAGATTTTCTAAAATAAAAGGGAAATAACATGTGGGATATTTAGCAGGAGGTATTGTACATCGCAAATCACAGTAACTCTCTACAGGCCCAGAAACATCTTTAACCTGCAAATATTTGATATTTTTACTCTAAGTAACTTCAACATTGATTTCTATGCCTAAGATAAAGACATTTATAAAGGATTCACACATGACCTTATTTGTTAGGAAAGTAGCAGAAATCTTTCTTTGTCAAGTCTTCAAACCCAAGGAAAGTCAGATAATGCTGTCCTTTTTTCTTAGCTGCAAATACACATCTTCAGTAATAGGGCAAGTCACAGTTCACTCTCAGCATTAAACAAGGTTTCCTACAGTAAAGACATAATAAAGGCAACATCTCAGACTTCTTTCTGGAGAGTTTAAACAAACTAGAATATATGAAAAATATGAACAGTCAGTAGTGGATTTTTAAGTGGGGAACAAACTAACAAACTCATCAAAAAAAATTTCCTCCAAGCATAAACATGAAATAACTTTTAATAAAAAATATGACATATGAAAATCTTCATTGTGAAAGGAGCAGCCAGCTTCAAAGCCTCTATTTCCCTTATTTGATAAGCAGTCTCAAGGACTTTTCAGTGAACAGGGATGTTTCATGCAGAAATGTGTGATGCAAGAGATTGCACAAAGCAGCAGATTTCATTTCAGTGTTGCCGTGGCCCAGGCAGTACCAAACACTTCCCTCTGCAGTTACAAACGGTTTTATTTGGTGAGCACTCATAAAACCTCTGCTAGCAGCATTGCAAAGTCACTGGTCTCAACTTATCTTCTTGATGAAACATTGCTGTAAAGGAAACCTATGAAGGAAAAGAGTAAAATTCTTTTCTCTTTCAGTATGATAAGCAGGTGTCATAAAAAATCTGAATTATAAATTCCCAGCTGCACACAAACAGAATTAGTTTCTGTCATCATGCAAAGCTTGACATGATAACAAAAGAGCCCTTTACTCTTTTATGAAGCTGTAGAAAGGTGCTTGTTTTTCTTTTAGTTGTCAGAGATTGTTAGTGAATGGCTATAATGTTAATTCCATTTCTAGGATGAAATCAACCGTATTTTATATTTAAAGGGAATAAAACAGCAAGGCGACAGTTGAATGAATAATTACCACAAATAATTTAATTCCCATTCACTTTGTTTTCTGTTTGTACTTCCAACTGTGAATGGATGCCAAATCCTCAAATATAATTGTATTAATTCTTGTTTTACATATTTCTCCAGCAAATAATTTCTTGGATTGTTATTGTTGAAAATATTGAAATGGGTGATATTGCAATCAGGTTAATTACATTTCATAGTTTTTTCCCCCAATAGAGTGTTATACACAGGTAACCAAAAGAGTGTAAGTTATGGAGAAAAAAAAATAGAGTAACACTTGTATGTTAGGTTACTGTATCTAATTGAGCTTAAGCTTCATTTTCTCTATATTCCATTTGCAAAGCAAGACAAAAAGCAAAGAAAATAACCCATAAATGTATCCATGCCTGTGCTCCCTGGTTAATGCAGATTTCTTTCTGGCAAGATCACCTGGGTGAGATTCACAAGTGCTGTGATTCTCCACGTGTCTCGTTCCTACTCTAAACTTAACATCAACCATATTTATTTTGTAAATTTAAGGCTGACATTTCCTTTGGTAAACTGCAGTGTTGAAGTGTATCAGTCACACTGAACAGAATGAGTATTATAGACATATTTCACATACTTCCATAAACAACAAGAAGGAAGCTTGTGACTGCAGAAAAGCAGAGTTTAAAAAATCAGTCTCAATAAAGGAATAGCAGCATCATGGAATTGTAGAAACAGAACTAACAGGTGAGAGCTGAAGCAGGGAGAGAATAGAAGGAGTGTAACAGGTTTGTGCCCAGGGTCTCTTTCTGGTGCAGAACTGGAAAAAAAGATTATGTCTTTTTCATTAGTGGAGGTATAGTTCTTTGTATTGGTTTAGCTCAAAAAAAAAAAAAAAAAAAAAAAAAAAAAAAAAAAAAAAAAAAAGACTAATGGGAGAATGTGTTTAGCTGTAAATTTTGCACCTCAATGTGTTGAATAAACACCATTGCAGTAATACTACTAGGTATAAAGCTCACCACATTTGGCAATGCAATCCTGGCTTTCCTGAGTTGGTGCCAACTCTGAAAAGAGCCACCTTTCTCAGGTTTTGTGTTTTGTTTTTATTAATCCAAATCACTGCAATTAGTGCTCCAGCACACTACTCAGGTAAAATTGCTAAGACACTACCCCTTTATTTCTCTTTTTCATTTGTTTTTGGTTATTTTCCTTCCCCCAGAAAAACTGGAAACAAAATCTTTTTTTTAATCTTTTGTTCAGGAAAAACAGGGTGATTGTACTTTCCACTGCAATTGAAAGTGAAGCAGAGGACGATTTTCCTGTTCTGAACCTAGAGCAGGTGGGTTCAGGAAGCAGGAATGCACCACGATGGCACTTTGAGCTGAGCAAAGATCTTGAGAGTTCTGTTCAATGCTGATCAGATTGCTCTGTGTTCCGAGCCTTGCAAACATATGTGTATGTACAGTTGGAGTCACTATGACATTTCAAAGTAATATTTTTTTCCTTCAACCTTTGAAGAGAAACACAAGTGTGAAAGAGAAGAGCAATGGGTCCATTGGAAGAGAAGTTCTACCAGGTGCATTTGAAGCTGTGGGCAGACTGTTGGATTATAAAAGCTGACTGAGGAATCTGCTTAAGTATCAAAAATATGTCTTTATGTTATGCAACCCCCTTGTTTTCTACTGCCTTTTACTGAGGAACAGGATAGTGATTCTTTCAAAATAAATTTAGCGCTGCAGTTGAGCACAGGGAAAGATTTCTCCCATGTGTCTGTTGTTTCTGTTCCATACTGAATGCTAATTTTCTGTCAGATCTTTAACTGAGTCTGACAAAAGAAAAAAAAAATTAAAAAAAAAATCTGGGATTGAAGAAACCCCTCTACTATTATTATTTTTTTTAACTGGGTTAAGTAATTCTCATTTCATCAACCTGGAGGAGGTAAGAGAGTGCACTCTCAAGTTACTAGATGACACTAAAATGAGAGTAAGGAGTGATGTGCCTGAGGACAGAGCTGCTGTGCAGATGGACCTGAGGAGCCTGGGAGAATGGGAAACTGAGACCTAATGAAATTCAGCAAGGGCTGTCTCAGAACAGGAAAGGTGTGGCTAAGGTGGAATAAGTTCATCAGAGGGCCTCTGAGATGGTCAGGGGTGGGAGCACTGGCCCTGCAATGAGGGGCTGAGGGAGCTGGGAGTCTGCAGAACACACAGCTTTGGAGGTGATCCGTGAGCCTGGGGACATCAAGGGTGTGTCCCCTGCAAGGGCTGCACGGCTGGAAGGACAGCAGTGGGCTCACGTTGAAACAGGAGAGGCTCTGCTGCAAATAAGGAAAAAGCTTGGACATCCTGAGGTGCTGGAAGTTTCCCCAAAGAGGTCAAGCAGTCTGTGTTCTTGGAGGTTTTTAATACGAGGCTGGATAAACCCCGAGCAACCCAGGCTGGCCTCAGAGCTGCCCCTATTTTGAGCAAGAAGGGGGACTGCAGATCTCCTGAGGTCCCTTCCAGGCTGAAATATCTTGTGATCTTCTGATTCTGTCCAAACCAAGCAACTGATCATATCTGTGAGGGCAGGGGAAAAAAAAAAATATCCAAGTATGATGTGGAAATAAGCACACAGGGCAAAAGCTCATGAGCCTTACGGACCTGAAACCAGAGCAGCATATCTGAATGCAAGTAAAGTTATTAAGAATTTCATCTTAAAGCTGATGGTTGGACTAGCAGAACAGCATTGTGATGTGAAAATCTATTCATTTTTGAAGGGTCAACTTACAAGACTCTCTAGTTTTGAACAATTGCAAAAAAATTTATATCCTTTAGGTAGAATATCCTACTCTTAATATAGTCTTAAATTCAGTTATTGAATTCTGGAATTATAAGTAAGGATTGATGAAATAGACTGAAAACCATCCATTAAAAATGAATTCAGCACACCAGGGAACTTTGAAATGTGCATGCTTCATGTAAATACTGATCTCCCACCCACAGGCACTGAGAGCCAGGGCTGCAGGAGCCTGGTCAGCACACGGAAGGCACTTTGCTGGCAGAGCAGTTGGCCCTTGCAGGGTGTCCATCCATGCTCTCCCAGGGTATTAACATGCACTTTAAAAGGAGATCTTGTTTGAAAACTTCAAAAAGACTCCATCTTTAATAATGACAGAGCTATTTTTTTTTAACAAGACAAAGCATAAATAGTGTGACAAAAGTGTTTTTAAAAATTTGCTTACAGTGATAGGCAGGAAAAAGAAAAGTTTAGATGATGGTGGTGTGTGGTGTTGACTCCCATATTAGCAGAGGCCATTTAACCAAACCTATAGGTTTGTCTTACACTGTTTATCAAAATTTGCCAATTGATTTATACTCCTGATGTTCTCATAATGCAACAAATAATTTCCAGTATATTTTTTCTAATTACTTGCATACAGACTTGGAGGCAAGACATTTCACTGATGTAAGCAATAAGCAATATCAGTACTTACTAGAGGAGGGAAAAATGTTTTTTGATTATTCCTTTTCTTCTTTGGACCACATGCCAAAATCATGCCTAGTTACAGTTAGAACAATTGGTCACTTATGTTTTATTCTGTTATGAGAACTTCTTGAGACTACAGAGTAAAAGGTAAACTATAAAGTAAAACTATAGTTGTAAAACTACAACGTGATGATGATTGACACCCCATGTTGCTTTATCAACTAAAGCAAGACTGTACAAAGGCAGGGAGAGACTGTCCATTGAAAAAGTTGATTGGTTGCTTTATCTTGTGCCAATATGAATATGACTTCACCATGTTTAACAACGTTAACAGATCTTTTCTGAGAAGCAAATGCCAGCCTTGAATTTATAGTTTCACCCTTTAACCTCCAATCATATCAAGGATAACAGCATATTTTAAAATTTCTTCTCTGGTCCCAGATAAGTAATAATTGCCAACAAGAATCATTAAACAAGTTAAAGCATTTAACTTCATTATAGTAATTCTTGTTAGTCAGGCACGTCGTGCCATTATCAGACCTTTTACATCAGTAGAAACAATTGATAAATCTGTAATAATTCTGTGTCTCAAAGATTGGATAATGATCCCTTGTAATTCTCTGACATGGCACACACAAAGTACTGCTTTTCAGTGTGTAATTTCTCATTTCAGACAACGTTAACCAGACTAAAAAAAAAAAAAAAAAAAACCAGAAAAACCCGCTTTCATACAATCTGTTCAGCGGAATGTAAATGAACGTGAGGAACAGTTTCTTAATAAATGAGCCGCCATTGTGATTATTTTCAGTAACATTTGCTGTACTTAATGGTACCATCCATCTAAGGATTTCTACATTTATCCTGTTTATAGGATGGTTAAAACCTTTATGAAGGAGTCATTAATTTCCTTCCAAATGTCACTGACTTTGAATGCTTTGATCATTCCAAGATTAGCCCAGCCCCTGTCATCAGTAGTCTCTGATGAGTTCAGACTGATTTGCTTTGTACATCAAAGGCATAAAAGGACCACTCCAAGCCTCAGTCTTTTTGGTCACACTTTTGAAGTCTCCTGAATACACAAGAGCCATTTAGTTCCAGGAGAATGAGAAGCTGAGGACCATTGTGCAGATGGTGGACAGTGTGCATCTGCACTCACGTTGTCTTTCATCAGAGACACAGACTGCCCCAGGATGTCCCCAAGGGTGAAATTAATGGTTCATAACCATAGTGATACTCATTAACGTTTAAAAAGGGAAAAAGTTCCTCAGACACCCCAGTACAGGATAGTCCCAATTTTACCCTGTGTGTTGCAATGTGACAAAATACATGTAAATGCAAAGCTGGTATGTTTTACTTGTTGAAGTCTGTGAAGAAATTACATGTGCCACACAGAGCTAAGAGCCAACCTCTTCATTGCAGGGATTTTTATTCAAGTTTTTAATCTTGTGTCATTTTTCACATTTAACTACATTTGTATTTTCAGAGTATGTATAGAGCAAAAAATAACAAACAAACCCCCAAGTATTTAATTACATTTAAAACAGTAGTTATCTTTATGTGAAATGTGAACTGCAAAGCTCTTCGAATTCCCTGTTTTATCCTTCAAGCTAGCCTATAAATACAGTGCAGTTTTGCTCTAGGTTTTGTCATACAGTATATATTAAAAAAATGGGTTTTAAAACCTTCTTTTTTCAGAATTACTATGTATATTGTTCTGCAGTTGTAATCTCATGTGTTTATAAAACAAGTGTCTAAGTCAAGATTTTCAAAAGTGATGCTCAAAATTAGCATCTTGAATGTCTATTATAGGTCCTAATAGGCACTTTGATTTTCTAGAATTGCTGAGCAGTTTTCTTTAAAGAGGCTTCATTCAATAATGAGGTAATTAAATGAGAGTTTAAAAGGTTTTAAGACACATAAAAAGATAATGACATTTTATATGGTTGATACATCAGAAGGCAGCAATAGTAAGAGCACGTTGGGCTTCACAGAACAGAACTGATCATAATAATGACCAGTGACAGAAACATGTGCAGTGTGGGGCAGAAGAACCAGGACTCTCTAACAGTAGGATCTGTAGAAGTCTGGAAGGTTCTGGTGTCAGTGGGCAAGGGTTTTGAGAAGCCTTGCTGCTGAGAAATGGTTCTAATGTTTGTTTGGATAGTGGAGACAGACATGAAGTGACAAACAGGTGAAGTTCTCTCTCTTACACACTACAGATTGCATTTGGGATGCTCTGCAAATAGCTGTTTAAAAATTAGCATCAGCTTGACTCCAGCATTGTGCATGGGCTATTTAACAGTCTTTAGAGAACTGGGAAAAAAACCCACAAGGTACAGGATTACTGAAAATGGCTGAAAGAGTGTTAATTAGAGTCAATGGGATGAAAGTGAGAAAACAATGCACACAGTGAATGTAAACTCCAGTGTTACAGCAGGGAATACTGCCACACTGAGACCTTCATGTGACAGTCAGCCTGAATTCTCAGACAGTACAAACACAGACATAGTCATGTGTGTCTGCTACCAAGAAGCTTTTAGATTTTGTGTAAAATGAGCCAACCTTTGAAGAGGAAAAAGGAAGGAAGGGCAGAAAGATGGATTGTGATGGCACTGTTGCTGTGGAAGGTGGGGAAGGTAAAGCTGCCAGGAGTCTCTCTGCCATCATCCACTGCTGTCCCAAGTGTCCAGCTGAGAATCTTCTACTGATACAGAGGTGGAACTACATTACCTATGTGATAATGGCCATTGCCAGCTCTCAATTTTATATTATTTTCACATTAAATTCTCCAAATGAAAACAGAAGCTGTGAAGAGAGCAATTAATGTTTTGGGTTTATTTTTTTTTTTTTCTGTTTTCCACATTAACTAAAGTCTTTTCAGCCAGAGCACAGCTGGCCCTGTAGCAGTCTCCTAACTGCTCTACAGACTGCACTCCCATGGGCCAAATTCTGCTGCTTGAAAAGCCCTCTTTCTAAAGGCAGCACTGGCATTTGATTGTAGAGGCTCTCTGGAGTGCAAATATGTCTTGCATGCTTCACAATGGTGAAATTTTAGGACAATTCCCTTTTTTTTTTTAATCAAGAATTAAAGTAAACAGCAAAATATTACTGTAAATACTACAGATGGTTTGGTAATTTTAAGTGCAGTACCTGCCTCTCCTCAATGAGGATCCCATCCTAGAGTTATGGAAGGTTAATTTTATAGCAACAGACATAAATATCATATGTATCTACGATACTCTAACTAAAAAGTTAATAGATTCAAAGTAAAATTATTACCATTTCTCACCTCCAGGTTTATTCTTATATGTCATAGACACTTTAGAAAATATCTTTGGAATAGAGCTTTGGGAGCTTATTTTTCAGTTTTTCAAATTTTCAGTTTTAAATATCTAAAGAAGACAAGAGCAGGAAGATTATGGGAGGAAAAAAACAACAACATCCTGTGCCTCCAAGTGTTGTTTTTGGCTTGACATCTTTCATCGTGCCATGTTGTCCCAGATGAGGTCATACTGTGGTGCTGAGAGGCTTCTGTTGAGTCAGAGGAAAGTGGCTGCCTTTCACAGATATCTTAATTTACATCTTTGCCCTGTTACATAGATGATTTCCATCATTATTTTTTGTCTCTCTGTGCATGTGTGTATGTGATCTCTACAGGATGAAAAATGTTGTAAAGCTGTGGGAATTTTCTGGCACAGATGCATTTAGAAAGTGAGAGTTGCTCTGCATTGTTTAAAGCAAGACATTTTTTGATTGTTTCCATGATGACTGGATGCATCGTTAACCCCTTTATTGTTGACGTCCTACAGAGACCTGATATGTAGTCTTAATTATTTTAAAAGACATTTCTTTGTTACTTAGCTGGTGATTAAAAGTAAATTAAAAGATGGCAATGGCAGACTATTGTTGTTCATTAGCAGATCTAAAACCCTAATCATCTAGTAAGGGACTAATTTTTGCATAATTTTAAAAACAATAAGTACGCTGGTGTAGAAATTATTTGTGCTGCTTCTACCATTTAATTAACCAAATCACCAGAGAGGGAGAGTGTGAGAATGATCATTTTCTATTAATCGAACTGAGAAATCTAAAGCAGAAATCCCAGTCAAAGCTCTTAATAATATTCCTTATAACAAGAAGATGAGTTTTGAACTTCAAGTGCTGAAGGATATTGAAGAGTCTCACAGGGGAGTGTGGGATGGGCAAAGGCAAGACCAAGGTGACCAAAACACTCATTCATAATTTTGAGAGACAAAAGATGAATTATGCTGCAGGAGGCAGTGATGGAGTATATTCAAGAACCCAGTGATAATTTGCAGAGCCCTTGAAAAGAAACACTTCTAATGAAATATTAGTTAAAAGTCATTAAAAACTGACCTTTAATACTTACCTTTCAGGAAAATTTCTTGAGATCAGGAAGTGCAAAACCTCAAATTTGTTGATTCAAATAATGCTTCAGTTCTCAGTATTAGTTGTTGTTAGTTTTCATGATCCTCTTTGTTCTCCATTTCCAGGTTTTTAATCTGGCAAATTGTTGTTTCCTCAGTGAAATAAAACAGTGATTGTTGAGGTTAAAGTCCTGTACCTCCCTCATACATTTCCAGAGTACCTGGCAGGTAGGACTGATCATCAGAAGGTATCAGAGAACTCTCACTCCTAAGGAGGAAATACCTTCTCTTGAAGAATCTGGTATTACTGCAGAAGGGATGGAACATTGGCATAATAAGACAAGGCTTTAATATACTTTTAAAACTCTGATTAAAATATTTCCACTTTGATACATTATATGAACATTTTCAGAAAAGCAAATGCTTGCATTGTTTTTTTTAAATAAAAAAGCAGTTCTTTAGCTGCAGTGAAGGAGCAAAATCCTGAAAACCAACACTGTGCCTCTGTGTATCACAAAAACTCTAACACTTCCAACCACAGCTCCCTGATTAAATTAATTAAATCCATCTCAACCATTATAAAATATGTGGTGGGACTTAGCCATTCACTCAACTTTCTGTCTCATTTTAACAAGCTATAACTATATTAAAACTTGAAAGCCAGATGCAGAGCTACACCTCTGTGGTGCTGAACACAGCACAGTGTGGAGAGGGTGCTCGCAGGAGCAGAAGCTCTTGCAAAGGAGAGAAAGGCCTTTTCTGAGCTGTGCATCTACACTGGCTGTGTTTCTGCTTCTTCCATGACCCTGGTTTACTGGTCCATTCTAGAAGATAGCTAGAAAGTTACTGAAACTGAATAAGGAGGGGCAGAAATGCTGTGAGAGCAAATAGACTCCTCCAGTCGAGCGAATAACTCACAGTGTTGGGCCAGTTCTGCTGTTGTGGATGCAGTGAGAGTAAAAAGAAGTAGAAAAGACAAAAATAAAGCTGAGAATTTTATCTGGAGCAGTAAAAAGAAATCTCTAGTGTGATCCTCCCTTGTGTGTAATTCCCTACATGTTGCTGCTGGCAATGGATTTCAGTTATAAATATTGTATCATCTGTTCTCTGCTCTCTCAACTGGATCTGCTTAGTTTTATGTCATTTGTTCTTTATCATTTTCTTGGTTAATGATTTCATCACCTTTGTGTAGGTTAAAGTTTCCATAAGTAGATTTATCTGTATTTTCATATGCCTTGTCACTGGATCTCATTTTTGCTTTGTTATGAGCATCAAAATTAATGTGAAAATTTATTAGAGAAACAAATACTGATTGTATTAACCTTGGCTTCATTTTAACACTACTGTAGGATCTTTAAATGCCTGCCAATTTCTTTTCCTTGGCAATCACAGAGATATTTTTTTTTATTTATTGAGGCTATTTGAAAGAATTAGTTAGTGCTTGGCTTTAAATGACTTTTATATAGATGTAACAGGCTGAGTCAGTAAAGAAAAGAATGACCAGACGGTAACCTCAGTATGGGATAGAGATAAATGTGAATGCAAGATGAGGAACGTCCCAAATAATGAGGGCCATTTGAGAGTAAGATGGCATGTGCACTTTGTGGCCATGAATAATGCAGCCATGTACCTCCTCCAGGAATCATGATGCATGAGTTCTCTACCACGGATCAGTTTTACAGCGGAATCAAGTGCTTTAGGCACCTTAATTATTTAGACTATGTATTTGAGAGAAGAAAAATGTTTGAATTCATATTCCTGCTTTTTATCTTGGTGTCAAAGAAGGAGAAGGGTCAACTGGGGACAGAATCCTGTGTGAGCTTCCCAGGCACAGTGCTGTCATGGCAAAGATTATTCTCTTGATTCCTCTTTTCCTTTTTGCCCACCTAGATGGCAAACTCTTCAGCTCTGCAAATGAGTGAACTCAAGTTCGAGTTGGTAAGAACATCCATCCCACCTCAAAGAAACTGTGAAAGTCAATCTGTCCCACCTGTTATTCATAGTGTGAAAAGTAACACATGGAATTACCACGGGGAAATCTCTCTCCAAAAGGACAAATCACAGCATTTTCCCTTTTGGGGTTACCCACTTTCTTTGCCCTGAAACAAAACCAAGAAAAAAGATGTTCCTCTCCTTAATTTTCATTTCTAGCTGTGGTAACAGAAAGAGGTGCTGAAACACAAGGCAGCTGAATCAATGAGAAAGAAAATGCTGGTGCTATCGAAGTGATTTGCCATGGGAGATTTGCTGCAACACAAATGCTGCTTAGAGCTCAGCTTGTGAGGTTGTTGATTCTGCAGAAATTTCAGGTACAAGCCCTTACTGATTGTCCCTCTTACGCTTGCTTAAGCCAAACAGCCACCATTCAGGCCCTCCTGGAAACAGAAATCAAGCACGTGCTGACTTTGCTACTTGAAACAATAACTGTCTCAGAGGCACCTTTGCCCCCACTGTCCCTGTAACCTCTGCACTCTCGTGTTTCCTCTTTTGCGGCAGAAGTGATTGTGCTGTTCTATTCTCTCAGGAATGCTCAGCAAAAGTGTAGGAACAGGCTGAAGTGATTTGTAGAGTCCTTTGCAAACTGAGCAATTATTTGTTTATTACCAAAAAAATGAATGTTCCCATCTTGCTCAGAACTCACTCCCAAAGTTCTCACTAAATAAGTCTTCCCAAAGGAAAATCTCCCCACAGGACTTTGCTCAGTCTAGAGCTGTTTTTGTTCAAATTCTTCCTCAAAATTATTAGCAATTTGAGATCACTAGGCATGTCACTAAGAAATACTAAATATCTGTTGCTAGTTCTCTTTTTTCAGGTAAATATATGTTAGAGAAATTTTTGTTAGTGAGTTCACATTAAGTGATGAGTTCATTCCCACCCAGGTGAACCTGTCTGGGTACTGAGGAGTTCTGCACCTGGTGCTGGACTCTGACCAAATTTGCCTCTTTTGAGGAGTTTTGGATTCCTCCTGGGGCTGCAATGAGCTCAGGCTTAGCAGTGGACAAGCTCCAATGATCAAACGCAGTTACTTACGACACAAATTTACATAATGGAATAGTTACAAAAGTTAAAGAGCAGATTGCAGCGTTGAGACTACAGTGAGCCATAGCGATGGTATTTGTTGTGTGAAAGCCCAGCTGAACTGCAAGGCTGGCTAATTGCCTTGTGCAGCTCCCCTTTGGCTGGCTCTGCACTGAGTTACAGCTCTCCTGCTCTGACCATTAGCCACGGCTGTTAAACCGTCTGAGGGTTAAATATGAGACCAGCTCACAGAATCTGCTATAGGCAGCTTTAGTTTGTTTCTTAGCTCAGTAGGGTGTGAGGTTTTCCTCTTTCTCTCATGCCCTTCAATCCCTCAGACTGAGCCTGTGACGTAGAATGCTAAAGTGGGAACTACAGCATTTCCTCTCTTCCTCTGTCCTATCCCTTTATTACCAGTTCTTTTAAGTGTGTTAATTAACGCTTTGTTTGCTTTAGGCTTCAAACTCCAATCTTCTGTTACAGCTTTTGAAGAATCATTTTGGTAAACCTTTATCACTCGTATCATAAGAAATATTAAATATATGCACTGCTTAATAGATTCTTTCTCTTTGAGCATCGTGTAGAAACAAAACAGATGGCAAATCTGGGAACAGGATGTTTCTCTTGGGTAATACTTCACTTCAAATTCACTGTTAATATTAGGGTCCCTAGTGATGAGCCTGCCTTTTTTAGAGTACAAGGACAAGGTATCCTTAGGAATAATAGCAGGAAAATTACAAAGAGTCTAAGAGGAAAATTTTCTCTGTGCATTTTATTTAAAGCCTGTTGGACTCATGCTATGGGGATAAGTGCAACTGAAATTTTAAAAAGCCTGGATCATTTCAGGATACTTGCAGTTCTTACTAAAATAACAGCAATATAATTTCATGGTTTGGAGTCTTTGCCGACCACAAAAGGAGTCAGGAAAGCATTTTCCTCTTATGTACACAATGGCATAATTGGCTTAGGGCATTGGTGGAGAGGTATCATCCCCACACAAGACAACAGGTAGCAAACGATTTACTGAGATGGGACTGAAGGGACAAGTAGACTAGGCTGATGTAGTAATGTTTGCACACTTTGTGCTGATGTAGCATCATATTGCTGAGACTCAGATTTCCTGTGCTGATGGTTCACTCTTTCCTCAGCATCGGAAGAGCTGAATTTAAATTCCGGGGCTTTTAATTTGTTTGTGAGACTCTTAGAAAAATTCATCCTCACTTCTGCTTCCTGAGCACCATAATCTACACTCATTTGGAGTACCATGAGTTCTAAGATCTGTCCTACTTCTGCTCTGGAAAACTCATTAATTACTTAATTCTTTCATTCATTCACTCCTCTGTCAGTCAGCAGGGAACAGGAGCAGGGCAGTGCCCCTGAGTGCAATACACTGCAGGTGTGCACTCACCTGCACACCTGAGAATGCACCTAAAGCAAGCACTGCAGTGCAGTCATCTCAGATGATTTGCAAGAAACACTGCAGAGAGAAAAATCCCACATTAAACTTAGTTGGCATCTGCATTAAAATAATTCTGAGCGCTCACTGTCTTATCTGTGGATCCTGCACAGCTGAGAAGTAGGACATTAGAACCTCAGGCTTTCAGGAACATCAGTCAGTAGGAAACTCCCAACTGGCTGCTTAGCAATACTCTTAGGTGTTCTAGGGGAAAGGGTTTTTTAATATGGCTGGAGGTGCAAATAAACAAATAAATCTGCTACATCACCTAATTAAATTCCATTGATAATACACAGTTGAATCGAGGAATCTCTATAATGTATGCAGTAATATTTTTATGCAAAAATATCCCAAACATTTTCCTCGCACATCTGAGGCTTATTTCAACCTTCTATTACAGATTCTTCTTTCTGCTTCTCTCAGTTGCTTTGATTTTAGGAAATGTAGTTCCCCCAGATGAGCTCTGCCAGACTCCTGCAGGTACAAGAGGCTGTGCTGCCTGGCCCTGAGCTGGTGCCTGGCAGGGAACACCTTCCAGCTGCCCGGGGCAAGCCAGAGCCTCTTGCATCTCCTCTGACTGCCATCATCCTTCATGTTGGTTCCAAGAGTCCCCCTCCAGCTGCCCCACTGCTGCCGTGTTCAGGAGCTGGCAAGCAGCTGAACTGCTCCACTTTTTCTGAATGAGCACAAACTTGGACTTGATGGCATGTACAAAAGAATTCAAAGGACAGGGAAGACTCTGTTCAAGTGCTGGTATGTCTTTGTAAGGGCAGCAAAAAAATTTCCCTCCGTGTAAACCAATCAACCAAAAACTAATCAAAGTAGAATTATAAACCAACACCACAGTTGAAATAAATGTTTCATGACTTACATACCATTATTTATTTGCTTTAAACTTCCAAAGCATGTTTTTAAAAACATTTTTTTTTTTGATAGTCCAGCATTATTGTATAGCAATTTAGAGAAATCCAAAAGGGAGGATGTATTAATGGTTTTAATGACATGTTTATTCTATTGGGTTGTGCCAGGCTGCTGTTAGTACTTTGTCCTGCAGCAACTGAACACATCCTTCATGCCAAGGCCCAAACTCCCAGCCCACTGCTGCTTCTGTCGATACTGTCAGGTCAAAGGCTTTGCTCAAGATCATGCCAGAATGATGCAGGAGACATAAAGAGACCAGTGCTTAAACGGAGGTGTATATCACCCAAAATAATACGGAGCAAAGAAAAAAGCAAATTCCAAAATTCCTGTATTGACCATGGTTTATGCAGTACATTATCAAGACAAGGTTTCTGTTTCACAGGGATAATGAGAAACACAATGTGATTAATTTTTCACCAGCATGCATTTTTTGAAAGTGCAAACTGCCTTTTCAATATATATATAAACTGACCTATCTTCATTTTCTTTTCATCTTCATTCTTAATCTTCTTAACAAAAAAAAAAAAAAAAAAGAAAGTGGAGTTTCTAATTTAAAATTAAAATGGAGTGTCTTGCATCAGAGGTTAAGAATCTAGTAGGTTTGCTTGACTGAGGTACGTTTCTATGAACCTGTATTAGGTGCTAATGGCACACATCACTAGAGGCATTTAGGCATCTAAATCTCTTTGATACATCCATTTGTACATCCTTAAAGTACTGGGCATGAATTTCATTAGAATAAGGACACCATCTAAGTAGTGGTTAATTGTCTGTTATTGAGGGCATTTTTAAGGCAGGGTTATTCAAATAATTTAACATAAACTTTTCACCAGGCTTGATAACAGCTGTCATTTGTAATCTCATGCAGTTCTTTATCTTCTCTATTTCTTGGCTTTAAAGGAAAACTTCAGTGGTACAGGCAACAGCTGAATTCCTTGAATATCCTTGAATCTCTAATATCAATAATATTTCCCATGTCATAAGTTCATCATGGTTTTAATATGAATGATGTGTCAATAGCAATTCAAACATATTTAATTGATTGTTCTCAAAGTACATCTAGAGACACTATGAAATCTCCATTGTTTTGGCAATTCTTTGGTTTTGAGAATGTCATAGTTGCTGATGGTATAATTAAAAGAGCTGGTTTGTTATCCTGGGAGTCTCTGGAGATCAGTTTCACTTGTCACACAAAAGAATCAATCTACCTGTGGTGCAACTGAGCTTTGGACCATGACTTTTGCAGCTGTATAACATGATGCTTTCTCAAATCATCAGCCTTGGATACAGGTTACAAAATAAAAAAGTAGCTTCTTATAGCTGCTCTTTATAAGAAAACCTGTAGTCTTGCAGTTGTAATCTCATGTCCAAAAGCATCATGGCCTTTTTATTAGCAATTTCCTTTGGGTTTAATGTTCAGAAAAACTGAGCATAACATTTGTACTGAACTTCTGCAAAACACATGGGTTACAGAATAAGCTATTCGGTCCCTCTGAAGGGATGTATAGTTATTATGGTGCAGAGGAGAGAGGATAAATAAGCCAATAAAAGGGAAAAGGAAAGATGATATTTCCCCTTAGAGGCTATAGTTGGTCAGGCTCAAATTTGCAAGCAAATGTGCAGGGTTCTGTTCACTAAACCCCTCTGGAGCAGGACTGCAGCTTTCGATTTTGTCACGTCAGAATAGATGTTAGGCAGACTTGCCTGAGTACAATGCATGTGTCCTTTCAGATATTCCATCTCTCTGTCATTTCAGTTCGAGTTTGGATGGCTGACTTTTGATTATTGTACAGGTCTGCTGTCTGCTTGTAAGAACTACACAAACAGCCCTCCTTCCTCCGTGCATGACTGTCAGCTCCGTGCCCAATGAGTGCTGCTTGCATCCTTGAAGTCAGTGGGCTCCTTTCTTTCATCACACAGCAAACAGCTCATTAGGAGTTTTGTAAACTACTTCTGTAAGTTTTAACTCCCCCCACCATGATAATGTCACCTGGTTATTCTTCTGACATCACTTTTTGCTGCAGCAGTGCCTGGTTTCCCAGGGCAAGGAGGGTGACATTGGACAGGGGAGTCCAGAGTGCACCACACTTCAGCAGAACTGCCCTGATCTATGCAGTGGGACATCTGTGACAGCAGCTCTGGAAGCTGTTCATCCATCTTTTCACCTGGTGGAGGCAGCTCAGCTAACAGCTAAATCTGTGAGAGCACTCACCAAGGACATTACTGAAGACAGAGTGATGAGATCCCGGGCCTTTGTTTAAACATTCTGGGATTCATTCTGGGGAAAAGGAACACTTTTCATGTCTGAAGCACAAAAATACACAACTGTAAGATCGGCTTTCTAAAATAGCTGAAACCACCACTAAAATTTCTGAGATGCAGACAGGTAACAAATCAAAGTGGAGTTAGGTGTTTAGATGTCAGAGGAGTTGTAGTTTTGTCTAGAATTTGCATGATGTTGGAGATAATAAGGAGTCTTTTATTATTATCTAGGTTCAGATAATAATTCTCTCTAGCCTGTCAAGTAGACTGGAAGCCAGTGTTTCTACTCTCTCTCCCTTGATTCATTCCCTTTTCTAGTGGAAAACCTTTAGGTATCCTCTAGGAGGTGTTATGATTGGAAAAATGCAATATAACCAATGAATTTACAGTTTCCTTGTACAATTCCCTAAGACTCTCAGAATTCTCTATATTCATATCCACAAACTGACCTCTCGACTTATTGAAAATGTCTAGAAACTTCTCAGGTGTTTAGTATGGTTTGAGGTATTTAGATGGAAGAACAGCAGAGTGAAGTATCCATCATTTCTGAATAACAGTATTGTATTTGATATGTACACTGTTAATTCACAGGATTACATTATAACAAACACCACACAAATAATTTATACACTATAGTTGTATAGAATTCTGAGGAAAGTAATATAATAACTTTAAGTTTATTGTTTGGAAAACCTTGTACATGAAAAATTTAAGGCAGAATTCAGCATCTAGCTGCGAAGGTGATGTGTGTGTTCTTCAAGAATCTCAGTTTGAAGATTTTTTCTGCCTTTTTGTGAGACAACACTGCCAGAAGAGTGTTGCTAATAGAAGGAGACATTCTAGTAATATGGCTGGGTTTTGTGACTTCATAGGTTTGCTTGAATGCCTTGGGTTAAATTTGGATGCAATTGTTCACAATGCCTTCAAATTTCTATTCTATGGTACATTCAGTCAGATATTCAGTGCTCTCATAGACCTCAGGCCTTTCCTGCTCCTCACCCCACCTCAGGAGGAGCTGGAAGGCTGAGCAGAGGGAAATTCCAGACCTCAGGGCATCATGCTCAGCATGTTAAACTGGGAAAAGAGCAGGAAGTGGAGGCACATACAAAGTGGTGGCAATTGTCCTTCTCAGTCGCTGTTCCATTGGATGAAGCCCTGTCCTTGGAAAGTGGTGAATGAATTCCTTGGTTTGATTTACTTGTGCCTTTTGCTTTGCCTGTCAAGCTGTCATTATCTCAGTCCATGACTTCTCTGCCTTTGCTCTTCTCGTTGTCTGCCAGTCCCACCAGGGAGGGCAGTGGGCAAGGGGCTCTGTGCTGACAGCTGGGGTTAAACTGTCCAATATTGCACTAAAATGTGCCAGTCAATCACAGAACCATGGAATATGCTGAGTTAGGGGAGAGCCATCGAGTCCAACTCCTGGCCCTGCACAGGACACCCCAAGAGTTCCCCCTCCACAGCATTGTCCAAATGCTTCTCGAACTCTGTTTATGGATTTTTTTGATGTGTTACAGAATTTGGGCACATGCTTTCTTCTCCCATGGGAAGAAAGGCAAAACCAGAGCTTTCCACTGTTTACCTCCCAGTGAAATATCAGCTTTGTTTTCAATAACAGATCAAAACTAAAGAGGTTATTATTACAATTGTATGAAATATTCCAAGATTGCTTCATTGAAAGCATCATAAATTTTGTAGTTAATACCACAGGAATCATAAGAGGCACTGACCTTTGTAGTTAGTTGGAGATAGAACAATTTAATGCGCTCTTTTCTTCTGTGGACTCAGTAAGGCCACTTATCCTATGATAAATTAAGCTATGCTTTCCTGTGTTGCCAGCTGCAGTAAAGATGAAGAGGCCATCAGATACTCTGAAGTAATCAGCACAGGAGTTTTTGTGGCCTTTTGTTCCCCAAAGAAAAAAAAAAAACAAAACAACAAACTGCCACAACTTTCAGGTGCGGGCATTCGAATAATCTGAATAGCTTATTGAAAATATAATAAAAGAAAGTAAAGCATTTTAAATTTAAAAAAATGAATGAGAGGGTTTATTTTGGTTTATCTTATTAGCTATAGCTAATAAGCTATAGCTGGTCAATTCCTGGAGTTCTCATACTGTAATGAAGGAATTTTATTTAAAAAAAATTACAAAAAAATGTAATTGTATTATTCAGAATAAAACCCAAACAAAACAGTTCTTTTTGGTTTGTACTAATTTCCCATGCATTCTTTAAATTTTTCAAGTTAGAATTTTAATGTGAGTTTTTTTATTATATACAAAAAGATTTCCCATATCTGCCAAAAACTGTGACTGAAAAGGATAGTGAGAGAAATTTACCCAGCATATCTAATTAAATTAAATTTAGTGCTGTGAAACAGAGTAAAAGGTATTTTAGTATCATAATGTCTTAATAACTGTGTCTTAACTGTGTGTTACCTTAATAACTGTGCGATTTTGGAAAGTTCTCCCAAGAAGAAACATCCCTTCCCTGATACCTGAATTAAAGTCGGCTGAACAGTTTGATCGGGTGATTAAGGAGGCTTTTTTGCCTATGTTAATGTTGTGTTTCCAGACACAACTTCAACATAGGCATGCACTTGTGTAACTGGAGTCCTAAATATATACATCAACAACTGATCAATGTAGAGTTCACAACACTACTCCTGGGAAATCACTAATAGCAAACTTCATGGCTAGGAGAGAGAGATGAGAACTTGTATATTAAATTTGATTTTAAAGTAATGAAGACTGGAAGAGCTGTGTACAAACAGTAACAAGAATAATTTCATTTTTCTTTTATAGGTTTTCTTTAATGCAATTAGATTTTTTTTACTTCTGCATATCCAAGTGCTTGTGCAAGTTATCTTTCTTCTGGGTTTTAATCAGAAAGATGACAAAGAACAGAGATGTACCTCTAATGATGTTTGTTTCCCTCAGAGCAGCGTGGAGCAGTTCAGCATTTTATGGAGCTGCTCAGACAACTGAATACTGAACCCTGATACCTTTGAGGGCTGATCACGGGGAGGATTCATGACTTCAGTGTGAAGGGGCACTTACATCACCGGCTCTGTCATAGCTGGCCCTCACCCAGCTCTGTGTCAGAGGTTCGGTGTTCAGCTCTTTCTTCCTTGGCCATTGCTGTGCTTATTGCCAGTTCACTTGTTGCTCATTTTGCTGTGGTTTTTATTACAGATTCAAGCCGTAGTTCTCCTAATGTGCCTCATCAGGAACTTGGTGTGCTGGTTGGAAAATTGTATCATTTGGATTTACATGCACTGGGGGTTACAAATGTGCCTCAGCCCCGTAATGACTGAGGGGTTTTGAAGCTCCTGCTGTCTCTTTATTGCAGATTTACAAGGCAGGCAAAGGGCTGTAGCACTGTGTCTGATTTTAGACATTTTAGGCATATGAGGAAAGGGTATATGAGTAATCAGAGCCAGCTCAGAGCATGGAAGCAAATATGATCAGAGAAAATATGATTTCCCAGAAAAGATTGATAGAGCTGGACTTGTTTAGATGGGAAAATACAACTGACCTGAGAGAGGATCCCAGTCTTTAAAAGGAATAAAGGTTCACAAATAGGAAGGTAATTGTTCTCTGTGTCTATTGCAGGTCAGGACAGGGGATAGGACAGAAAGTAATGTGACTCTTTTTCAGTGTGAGAGCTTTAGATTGGGCATCAGGAAAGAAGCAACCAAAACCACTTTTCTCACTGTAACAATAGTTGAGCACTTGGATCTGTTGCCCTGGGATGCTGCAGCCTTTTCCACACACCAGAGATTTTCAAGAACAGATTAAGGAAACAGGTGTCAGAAATCATTTTAGTGTAGCTTATCCTGCCCTGTTGAGGAAGACGGATTTTATGACCACCTAAAGTCTTGAGGTACCTTCCTGCCCTATAATAGAAGACTTAATGAATTCAACTTTCTTTTTCATTAAAAAAGGATATTTTCTTAAATGAACATTGCTATCAAATTTGCTTTCTCATGGAATATGTTTAGAATATTGTCAAAATATATTCCTAAATTATTTCTAAGCCAATGATGTGAGCCAGCTCAGCTTCTCATTCCAGTCTGTATGTTTATTCCTCATTTATCTTTTCTAGAGGTGAATTCTGGATATTTTCTTCTTCAGTGCAAGGCAGAAACTTTATGAGTAACTCTAACAGTATAAATTCCAGATATGCCTTCCACTCGTGTGTCTGAAAAAGACATTGGGTAATAAACTTCTCTGAAGTATAGCTTGGTATTTGGTCTAATTATGACTTTATGTAATAATAATATATAGATATATGTACCTACATTCCAAAAGTGGCATTAATGACCATTCCATCTTAATGAAAAGTTACTTATTTGGTAGGTACCATTTTGCAAAATGTGAGGTTTTGAAGAAAAGGATCCTGATTATCAGGATGTATTCAATATGGGACATTGGATTCTGCTTGCACATTCCGATTTGAAGATCAAGAAACCTTTTCTGGAAAGGGCAATAGAAGACTTCTTCCATGATTACTTTTTGAAATATTGTCTGCTCAGAAATCAAATATGAATGTATGTGTGCACACACACACACACACACAGAGCAAGTAAAATTTTGCCTATAAAAGCACACTGGCCTTATATACCAAATTTACATTTGATTCCATCTCTTCCCCCTTTCCACAGCTTTAATGAAAAGGGAAACTAATGAAAAATGTTTGCAGCCCTGATTATAGAGCACTGAGCAGAACCAGCTCTGAGCACATGCACATATGAATCACAGCTCAAATGGATCTTTGATTGCTCATATGGCTTTATACAGGTTGTGATTTGTGATATCAGGGAGGGCTAGAAATAATTTTCAATACATTACATTGCAGTGCTCTTCAAATCTGCTGGGAAAAAAACAAGTCAAATATTCTGCTAGCCAGTTGTTATCCCTGTTATTATGGAATGCTTTAGGAGGCTTTCTTTTATTCATACCAGTTGTGTAGTTTAATTTAAAAGTAATACCAAGCATCCGACTTTCTCCCTTCACGTTAAAAGAGTGCTATTTAAAAATGGAGAGAATTCAGTCATTGGTTGGAGACACAAACAGGGTATAAATAAGCCTTGTCATTGCATGTCTGATGATTTCTGATTTAAATAGTTTTTCATTAAATATGTAATGTCCAAATTACTAAATCATTGTTAGTTGCATTATAAACCATTTTATAGTACTTCTCCAGCATCTTATCTCCTAGCTGCAGGATGTTTGTGGATAATGCTGCCTTCGTGTTAGACAAGCAGACAATAATTTGATTGTTCTGTTTCCTGTGTTGTGCAGAGCAGTACTTTAAAACTAAAATTCTTTCGTGTTTTGTGCTGCGACAAAATCTATTGCTTTTATTTGTTGGTACATTGGAAAGCTTCAATATTATTGCTGTAGATCTTTTTCCTCCTTTTAAGTTTTTCCTTGCAATCAGTTTGATATATGAACATGCCCTTGTAGTCACACACCTGCTAGATCAGGAGTGGGGAATCTTATGTTACCCAAATTTGCTCCTCAAGTGTTCACCAGGGGACACCAGATGCAGAGAGGATGTTATAGATGGTTTCCAGTATGAGGCAGTAGGCAGAAGTAAATCAAGGGTTGTTAGTACTGTTCTAATGGATATGATTTTTCTAAGGCAAGGTAATTACACTCTTTGTGTTGCTTGAGATGACAAGAGAATTCTGAAGAATTTTTAATGTAAATTTTCTGTGTCAATGTAAAGGTACTTGAGTGTTGCTATTCTGATTTCAGATGATGGAAACAAAGTCCTCAAATCCACATTTTCAATTGATGGCTCAAAAGCTAATGAGTTGGTATCCAATTAATATGGAAACAGTTCTTTTTTAGTAATTGTGGCACAGTTTTGGAATAAAATAACCATTTTTATAATGGTATCTCAGTGCAGAGGATATCTGAAATGATGAAACTATTTTCTGATGCTTCTGATCCTCACTTATTCTGTTCCTAGTGGGTTCCAGCTTTGTCAGGATATGTCGGACTCTGGTGAGTTTTTGCTGGTGTTGTTAAAGAGCCTGGTTCAATTCCATCAAAGCCCAAAGAGTATTTTCCAGTTGATTTGGTGACCAATTCACTGCAGGTGTGTATTCATCAGCCCAGAAGGCAGACACGATATTGGTGGAAGACAGAGGAGTGGAGTATGTTTTGATTTTCTGTTTCCATTCCTCTTGTAGTGTTGGTGTAAAACACCATTTTATAGTACTTCTCCAGCATCTTATCTCCTAGCTGCAGGACGTTTGTGGATAATGCTGCCTTCGTGTTAGACAAGCAGACAATAATTTGTGTAATAAATTGTGTAAAACACAATTTGGGGGTTGTCACACCCAAATGGTGCCAGGCTTGTTCTGCCTCTGGATGTGTGACTGCTGCCTCGGTCCCTCCCAGCCACAGCCTTCAAACCCAGAGGCACTGCAGCATCCCCTCCTCTCTGGAAACCCTCCCAGAACGTGCCCTGCGGGGCAAAAGCACAGAGTCCCCGATTTCCTGAGTGTGGCAGGTTCTGGTAATGGCTCTTGTCTCTGCCTGTTTGTAGAGTGGCAGAGATCTCAGTCCCACCACATTTCCTACTCCACATATGCTCTGCTGGGCATATCCAAGTAGCTGTCCCATCTGTAGTCATGTTTATTTGTTTTAGAGGATTCAACTGGCATTAATTTACAAAAATGAGGAAGGGTTGCCATCTACAATTATTAATTAGCATGCACATCTGCCGAGAAGGTGTTTCCATAAGCCTGTCTGAAGTACTTTACTGCTGTTGTTTTTTTCGTTTGAGGGGGATCAATGCTAATTTTTGGTGTTTACCAGCAATCATAGATGACTTGCAGTTAAAAAGCCATCAGCTCTGTCACATTTTTCAGTGAACAGAATCCCTTTCCAGATGGCCCTTCATTTGGATAATGGACAGCCTAAGGGAATAAAAATGTCACCTGTTGTAGCTAGTCAACAATATTAATAAAAACAGAAGAATAGACCATTCATAAAATGGGAAACAACCCAAGAAAAATTTGTGAATTATATAGTGAATATTTTTGGTAGCAATCTTGCTTTAAGAATTCATAGGCATTCTCAGATCTGGAAATTTTTGCCTTTGTACTCTTACCTTGCGGATTAATCATGAACTTATCTAATTTTTCTTAGTGTGTTTTCTGATAAAAAAGAGAAAATATACGAGTGATTATATTGTGATGATGATAGCAAAAAAGTCTAATGACAACGAGGTCAATAACAGATTTCTTGGCTTGTTTCACACCAAATAATTTGGAATGGTGCTTTAGGTTTCACAGAACATTCAGATTGATTTGAAAAGCTGGAATTTATTGGGTTTTGGGTTCTTTTGGTTGCTGATTTTTTTTTTTTCTAATTATTTTTTATTATTTTGGTCATCTTACAGATACTTTAAAAGTCACACATTTAGAAATGATATAGCAAATATTTACATTAAAAGTAAGACATTTGAAAAAAATACAGCAACACCAAAATTTGGAAGCCTCTTATTTAAGTAGTATTTTTAAAGAAAATTCAGAACATCTCCCTCCCCATCTGGCAAAATCTGAAGCATTCAGGCTCAGTATGCCCTTTTGCCAAAAAATCTTTTATCTGAAGATTCTTGTCCAGCAATATTGGTAATCACAGCTATCTTGTATACTACAGTTATAACTGTGAACACTAATAACATACTTTTCAGAGTTTTCTGACAGTTTGAGATGGGTAAAATAGATAAAAACCCGAGGCAGGAAACCAGATCTCCATGTAACCAGTGCAACAAGAGGTGCCTCTTACAGGCTGCTCTGAGAATCTGTGAGATCTTGCCCAACATCAGCCCCTGGAAGATGAGGTTATGTGCTGGAGGATGAGGCTGATCTGCTGGAAGGTGAGGCTTATGTGCTGGAGGATGAGGTTTATGTGCAGGGAGGACAAGGTTTATCTGCTGGAGGATGAGGTTTATCTGCTGGAGGATGAGGTTTATCTGTGGAAGGACAAGGTTTATCTGCTGGAGGATGAGGTTTATCTGCTGGAGGATGCCACATCTCCTCATTGCTGATGAAATGAGGCTGGGTATGAGACCTCCTGATCCAAGCATCCACCCTGGCAAGGAGAAGTGAGGATTTCTGAGTTCTCTGTCCACTTGCAGCACATTTTCCACACATTCTTTTTCTCACTCTCTCTTATGCTTCACATGAAAGGAAGACTTATTGATAATCCATATCTTCTTAAGACCCTGAAGGCACTCACTGACAAGCATGTACATACAGGAAGATAATTAAGTGATTGTCTTGAAAAATTCTCACCTTGAAGGAATATTCCAGAGAAAATGAAAGGAGCTGTGTCCTCTCTATAGTTTTATATATTTATAATCTCAGAGAAATTTAGGTGATGGTTCCCTGTCTTCCCATTCAGAGCCCTCAGATTACTCTGCATGAGGATCAGTTTCTCCCATCTCTTTAGCAATTCATTCAGATCAGGTATAACATTTCTCACTAAGGTACCTGACGAATTACACAGTAGGGGGAAAACCCACAATTTTCTTTAATAATAACACTGATATCCATTGCATATCGTTCAGGAGAGAAAAAAAAGAGATGTTGGTGACAAGCTCTTCCCTTATGACTCCCAGTCAGTAGATCCTGACTACATAACAGATGCCATAGAGTTACCAATCACAAGTACAGGATTTTTTTTTTTCTTCTTCTTTTTAAGGAAGAAGCCTTATTCATGATGTGCAAAGTATTTTTGCTAATTAGCATGCTTCCAAGGGATTCATGTTGGCTACTTAGCTCTGTGCCTTTAAAAGAGGTAAAATTGGTACTCTAAGTATATATTTACTTTTGTAAAGTCATGCCAGAGTCTTCTGAGAACACATAGAAGGTAAAAATGTAAGGCAGTGAAACCCATGGAGTTACACAGAGTTATCCTAGAGTAAATGAGTTAATGCTTCATGGATCAGTAATAGCTCCTACAGCTGCCAACAGCTGCATGTGTAAGAAGTTGTATATGTTTTCTTAACTTAAAGTGTGGTAATTGGAATTCTTCTTTGCAGGTGAACAAATGCTGAACATGTTGCATAGAGACAACCCTCCAACCATCTGGAAAAGAAAGTGTTTTCCTGTGGTACTTAATGACCCCTGGTTAATGTAAAAGCACTGTTTATGGGCCTAACTGAGATCAGTAATTAGCTTTTTGTAGGTAGGAGGTAGATTAAGTTAATGTAAACTCTGATGGCAATGGAAAAAAAAAAAAAGTTAATTCCTCAGAGTGGAAATCATTTGAAAGAGAGTTCTCAGGAAAGAAGAAAGGAAAAACTGTGAGTTCACAATTAACTTAGAGCATATTTTGGAGTCATACATGAGAATAATTGTATTACAGCTTTTTTTTTTTTTTTTTTTTTTTAATGGCTACATATTGATTGAGACATATCAGGGGACCCCATTCTTATTTTTCTGACATTTTTCCATTTATTGTTCAAGTGAGTCTGAAAATACTAATATATGTCAGCTTTGCAATCTGACTAGAGCTACCTCCTGAAAAAAAGCACTGCCATCACAAGCTGATAATTCCAATCTCTTCTTTCCTCCCTCTATGCTGTTATAGCCAGGCAGGCAGGTGTGGCCAAATCCAGAGGAATTGCAGCTGGAAAGCCTCAGCACTTCAGGGTCCTTCTTGCTGTTGCTTTGATTTGTTTTCCTAGGAAGTTCTAGCTGCCAGTCGTGTATATTTGATCATGAAAGGGCCAAAAGAAAATCATGTTTGTCATCTTTTCTTAATCTTGAGCTTCACAGGGGGTAGAGCACTGTGCATAAGATAACAGAATCTGATTTCCTGGAATAATGATTCAATTGTAATGTGAATGGGATAAAAATCTGTCTTTCTGGTTAGAAGGGTGTTTAGAAATAGTGGCTTTTATTTATGAAATAAGCATGTAAGAAATTTATTTGTATTTGAAAATGAGAGAACAACTGAATTCTGATTGCTACCTCTGGAAGCAGCAAACAGAATCTTCAGCTTTAAACTTTTTAAGGAACTTAGCAAGGATATAGATACAGATTTCAAAGAAAAACACATGGAATACAGATGTTAAGGGAGTCTCCTGATACTAATTAAGTACATTATGCTTAATTGGGCAATGCTTCAGTCAGACCAGCTTTTATTTTTGATTTACACAACAGCAAGTGTGTTTGTGAAAAGACTAAATGCTTTGATATTTTGCTTAAATATCATGTTCTGTGAAGGACACTCTATCAGCTTCTATGTTCAATGCTTTGGTTTTTCCTATGAGATTGACTCTCTTCCTCATCTCTGTCTGATATTAAAAAAATTCTCTTGCTGAGTATCACAAGGCTATTTTTCCACTTTGAAATGTATTTTCTCTCCAAAATGAGAGTACCATGAAAATAAATAAATTCAATACACCATCTATATAAGAACATGACAGATTAATTTAGGGTCTCATTATGTGAGTGCCAAAGCCCTCATCATCCCCTCCCAGGAAGGGTTTCACATCATATGTATTCAGAAAACCAGTCCTATTTACAGAGAGACTACTTTACTGTTATTGTTCAATAATTAGCAATATTTTAATGTTGGGTCAGCAGTGAGTTTCCATAAAATATTTTAAAAGAAACACTGAGTTAGAAATTCTGCTGCACTCCTCCAGCATTTCCCTGGAGCTCAGGTGTGCATTTGCTGCACAGATGGTGCAGCAGCAACACCACGCAGGGCTGTCAGATCCCTGATATACCTGTGCAGCACCGTGAGTGCAAGATAAATGAAAGCCTGAGCTCCACATTTCCCAGTGTTTTTGGGATTAATTCTCCTCTCTATTGATTCACTGATGCCTCCCAGAAAACTTAAAAAATATCTCTGTGAGAATATAATTCTGCATCTGAGTTATACTAGATGGTGTCTTAGTTTGCTTTGATCATTTTTCATTGTTATTGACGTTTCTTTAAATTTATGTGATATTTTTTATCCTGAGGAGTTCATAATCCATTGGGTCGGATTCCATCAGATATCATAGTCATGGTTTGTGAGGCCAAAGGCTTCCATAATTTATCTCTGCTGTTGAGGGGCCATTGCTCAACTGCTTGATTTTGTAAGGCATTGTACAGTCTTCAATTAAATATTGGGGGAGGGTTTTTAAAAATTTTATTTAATTGTTTGCATGTAGTTAGGAGGTCCATATATGTACTTACTGTGTCTGCATATGAGTAATAGGCAAATATGAATGTTTTGGCATGAAGCTTATTACACTGAGGCTTACATAGACACAGTGAATGAATAATTCCTGATTAACAGGCAGAGCTTTGCATTTTTCCAGAGAAGAAACATATAGGAGCTATCCGAGCTTTTCTTTCATGGGGAAATGGACTTCAGGGCCTTCTCATGCATCTGCCCAGCCTTTATTGGAATTATTTTAGGATTGTCTGGTCAATGCTGTTGTTTCATTTGTGTTATAATAGTTTCTAAAAGCATTTCTGCACATTCATATTGAGGGACCCTTGCTTTAAAAAAGAACTAAAAGTTAAATGGGCAAAGAAAATTAAAAGAAGTTACTTCCTCTGCCATACAGAGATGGACCTGATATGTAAAGATATGGGTTATTTGTCCAAATTACATCATGAACATGTGCCAGCTGATGTGACTCCTTATCTGCAAAGTACTGTGCCTTAGGTCAGTTCTTTCTGCTGCAGCTGATGAGTATTCATGCATTTGGCAGTATGAGTATTTATGCATTCATATCACCCTGCTGACATGAAGGACTGGTACTAAATGATTGCAAAGGTAATGCAGCCAAGGCTGAGGTTGGCAAGAGGCCATCTCCAAGCCAGGACATCACAGCACCTCTGCTACATCCAAAACCCTGAGTATTCACTCTGCTTCTATTATATATAAAATGGAACACCTGATTAGAGCAGGTTTTCTAAGGTGATGTCAAATCACACAACAGAAATTAAACCCAAAAGTTTTACAAGTGCCAGATGCTGGAAATAGTAAAATGTTTATCATTCTCATGGGCTGGTGCTCAGCCAGCAGTTACAAAAATCTGAAATCTACTTATTCCCCATTATGGGCTCAGTAGTGTTTTGCTAGAAGGGAGAGTGGAATTTGTGAGATTTCAGGGAAGAGGTGATGCTGCAGTATTTCCCAGCTAATGTACTATCATACCACATCCATTTGTAATGTGCTGTGTTCCCTGGTTGATTGCCCAGGGTAGTGTTCAATGTACCAGAACAGCATGGCAACAGATACAGTGGCAAAGTTAAAAATAAAGCCAAAGGTGGTGGATGAAATATATTGACTTTCTAACAATGGGAAAGTGGATCAATGCTGGACTTAGACTTGTGGCATAGGGCTTTTCTCAAGCAATCACTCTGTTGATTTAAGATCATTGGTCTGAAGATGCTACAAGAAGCTGAATAGGTATGAAATCTTTATTGTGTGTCACCTGCTTTCTTCTTTCTCCTGTACTGAAGAATTTAAAATGTGTCTGTTCTCTTATGAAATGGTTTGGTTTAAAGAAAGTCTACAGAAAATGCCAGTGCAATAATTTTCAGCCAGTGAGGAATGAAATACTCTTTACCTTAACTAATTTAGTTCTGGGTTTAGCCATTTCAAATCAGAAAGGATTATACATTAAGTGCAATGCAACCGATATTGGAGCAGTTTTAATTTGGATTAGATTTGATCAAATGTAACTTCTATGTTACACAATAAAGTGGGGTTCTATCTCAGAAGAAAGCAAAAGCCCAGATTTGTGCCCATTATCTTTGCCTGCAGTTCCATGCCCCTGACAGCTGATGGGATGGTTTATTTTGGGGCATGGTCTCGCCACCCCCTCTCAGGCATTCCTTCTGCAGGGCAGGGCCCTCAGCTGGTCCTGCCCTGGCCACACAGCATCCTCGGGCTCTGAAACTGAGCCAAAGGCAAAGCTCTTGACGTGGGGTCCTGCCAGCAGCTGCAAAGCAGCCACGTGAGGGGCCTCAGAGAGGGAGCAGGGAGGCAGCTGGGGGCAGAATTGCTGCATCTCTCTCAAGCTGAACCATCCTGCCCTTCGATTGAAGACAGCAGGCAAATGGTCTGTTGAGAGATCAGTGTGCACATGGAATCCTAAGATCACATACCCAGAGTGGCAGTCAGCTGCTCCAAGCTTCATGTTCTCCCAGACCGTTTCCTGCACTTCCTTTAGGTAACAGTTTGAAAGAGAACATCCTGGAATCCATTGTGCATATGCTAATGGGGCTTCACACAGGTAAGGGAGAAAATAAGATGGCAATTTGTGCAGAAGCTCGAATTCATGTATAATGTTTATTTTTATCCAAAGATATCAAAGATATTTTCATATATAAACTCTTTTTCCCTTTTATTCAAATTTGCTTCAGCAGAACAAAATGATTATGAAGCCCATTAATCTTAATTTTTCACACTGAGATTCATTTTACAGAACTGGAAGCTGCAGAAATGGAACCATCCGCCTCTTTCTCTGTCACTTGGATATCTAAATGTAATGCAGATTGAAAATTAAATGCAAGAGACAAGATAACAGTTCTAATAACCCAGTAATTTCTAAATAAATAGACTTAGATTGATGGGAGAGAAAAAAAAATCTGTTTACCCAATAACACAAGATAGCAGTACTTGTATAAAGAGTCTTATGCTGATTAGGATTTTCTAAAGTTTAAAATGTATTCCTCCAGTCTATTTAAATGTATGTGAAGTAGAACTGATACCCTTATCTTACATCTTCTTCAGCCTCTAGTGGGAAGTTGTAAACTGGGGCAGATTTGGATGACAGGATTTCAAATCTCCTTTGTACAGTTTTCTCAAAAGGGCAAAATAATCAAGAACTTGATTTGGTATGTTGAATAAATATTCACTTTTCTTAATGCAATAAGTAACCTCCATGAAGTGCACAGCCCAGTCCAGAAATGTAGCATTAAATGCTGTGATATTTTAAGAAGACTTTTTTGATCATGTTTTACCTCGTTGATATCAATTTCTATCTAAAAAATAATAAAAGAATGTTATTTTGACTAACAGTTTTACTGAAGAAGAAAAGGAATAATTTTCCACTACTGAAAGGTTTGTATTTTACAGTGAATGTAAAATAGTAAGATAGAATTCAGAAAATTATTGGTTCAGAGTTAACCTGTAGGCCTTCCT
This sequence comes from Sitta carolinensis, assembly GCA_032173965.1. Classification (NCBI taxonomy): domain Eukaryota; kingdom Metazoa; phylum Chordata; class Aves; order Passeriformes; family Sittidae; genus Sitta; species Sitta carolinensis. The sequence continues at coordinate 5,828,386 of CM063294.1, read as the reverse complement.
AAAATTGAATTTGTGTTATTTTACATCTTTGAACTTGCTTTTGTAATGTAATATTTCAGTATTCCCAAAGAAATAAAAACAGAAAAATCTCTCACTTTGCTTGCTTTCATTTAAATTCTCATCAAGTTATCTAAACCCATTAATTTCACCCAATATTGGTGGAAAACTAGTCCAAGGTACCTTAAAATGTGGCATTTTCACAGTTTAGTTCAGAAGTTTTGTTATAAAAATTTCAGGATATTCAGGTAATTTTTGAAAATACTGTTTTTTTTATAAACTTCAGGGGACAGACTATGAACTTCTCACGCACATTTATAGTCAGTCAGTAATTACCGGGCATGTTCGATAGGAACTTTGTGGCTTTTGTTTTGATTAGGAAACCATTAACACACTTCACTCGTGTGAGTGCCTGCAAGACCTGTGGGTGTGCCAGCAGCTCTTCACATCGACCCTGCCCCGGGGGGATGGCAAAGGTGGATTGGAATCATGTCTGAGTGCCTCTGTTCCTTACTCTCAGAGAGATCCCAGAGGAAGGCGCAGGGTAATTGCTCGTTCACATCGGAGAGCTCTCTCTTCATTATAAAATAAATAAATGAATAAAAATGAAAGAGGAAATTGCACCATTTGCTAAGTGGACCAAATACTCAGCAGAGAAGAGGGGAAACCAAATCCTGTGCTCTAAAGCCTGCAAGCAAATGAGAAGAAATTAAAGAAGCTCCTGGATCTGTGTTGCAGACAACTCTCTGTGTTTCATCTACCAATTAGGTAAGGAATTTCCCCTTTGTAAAGCCATTTTGTTGATCAACATTAGACTGGAATTAAAAAAAAAAAAAAAAAAAATTGTAACTGAATGGGCCATTTTTCTAAATTATGAGCACTATTACAGTTTGTAGTTTGGTTTCACACCTGAAGTTTCTGATTTTCTGAAGTTCTAGTTTTCTGATGTTTTGGTTTGCTGAAATTCTTTTCCTAGGGAAAGAACATAAACAGGAGAATTGTTTTTGTAACAGTATCCATGTTGTGAATTCCTTTTGGGAGGAGGGATCTCTCTTGATGTCTCTCTGGTTTGACCAATGTGGGTGCAGAGGTTTGTCTTTCTCTCACCAATCACATTTGTCTGTGGAAAATGGTATATAAGGGGGGATGATTTCTAATAAATCAGTCTTCATGCAGCCTTTAAGAAAAATCACAAAAAGAGTCTGTGTGTGTTATCTTACAGTGACAACAGTTCTCTTTTTGTAAATTAGTACACATGTGATGGATTTTTGTATATGTCAGTTTTATCATGACAGAGATTTGAAGAATGTGTAAATCCAGCTAAGATGGACACAGTACCTAAGTGTAACAGTAATTTTATTCTACTACTGCTTCTTGATTTGCTTGGCATGCCCCAGTAGAGTGGGATGGAATGGCCAGCCTCTCTCTGCCCTGGTCTGTGAGGGAGCCCTGTGGCCAGTGAGTCTGAAATGACACCTGTCAGGAGCAGGGCTAGCTGAGCCACGAGGGACCAGCTGCAGAGGGAGGGCTGGGCCGAGCTGGCAGCGGGTGTTCAGGCACTGGAACACACAGCATACTGCTGCTGCTCTTTCCAAGCGTGTCGCTGCCTTGCTTTGCAGAAGATGTGGCAGGCTGGCTCTGAGATCTCCTTTCAAGCCAATCAGGACAAGTTTGGGAAGAGAGAATAGTTTGTAATTTGCTGCCTTCCTAATCAAAGGGAGACGTGAAAGGGAAGAGCAGTTGTCTGCTGGGCTGTCTGAGTGAGGAGCAGACATCAGAACTCTGCAGGTGCAGGGGAGGGCAGAAAAAACCATCACGTTTGCAGCACTGCCTGACAGCAGAAACAAGGCTGCTGAACCGAGGATTTTGTAGTGGACAAGGTTGGATGGAAACAGTTTAAAAGCCAACTAGATAAACCCACTCGGCTACAGCCTGCTTCGTGATCCAGGACACAAATAGACACTTTGCTTCACTATTCCTTTGGATTACAGCTACAGAGGTGAATTAAATTGGAGGCTGTTTTGTTTCAGGAGCCTTAGTGTTATGGTATTTTAGAATTTTATTTTTCTGCTTTTCTATTACAACATCTTCTATCACCAGATTCTAATTTGAAAATGTAGGCAAAGAATTGTATGATTTTGTCTCAGTGTGAGATTAGACAGCATGCTGATCAGCCAGATTTCCCTGACACAGGCTGCCTTCTGCCTTCAGAGAGCACTGGGGTTCTGCACTGATCTAGGAATCTAATGGCACCTGCAAATTAAAACACATCAACAAAGGTCTGCTAAGAGACCAGAGTGCACAGTGTTCATATAATAATGCACAGTGTTATAAAATAATATATGTATTATATAAGTATAATATAATTCTCTATTTGCACAGTGTTCATAAAATAATATGTTGTTGGCATTGGCTAAAAGGGAGACTTAGGATAACTCACTGAGGCTTTGGGCGAAACAGTAAAAGGAAACTCAGTTAAAATATTCTTGCTTGTGAGTCACCTCCCTATCATCTTTTTTCTTTTTCTGACAAGAATCCAGAGATGACCAATAGAACTAATAATATGAGACACTGAGGACAAACCATTTGGGGTTACAAGATACTGCTTTAGAAAAAAACTCGATACAAGGATAAACCTCTCCATTTGAAGCAGTAACTGTCTGGCCATTTCCTCTCCCAAATTCTCTCTGATATTTCTAATTGCAGCAGTTAAAATAAACCTGAAAGCACAATAGTCATATGGCATAAAGAGAGGTAAAAATTGCAAAGAACTGCAAATATTTTGGATGTTACAGTCTTGTACATGGCTTGGCAGTGCTGCTGTGTCAGTGGGATTTTCTGGCAGTTGGAGGAGGACCAGAGGAAGGTCCCTGATTGTCCTCATGCTCTGCAGGAAATCTTCCCAAGTTTCACATTTGACATTCTATTTATGCAGAACACTCTAAAACTCTAACCATAAGGAGAACTAAATCTTCAAAAGGATATCCATTAAACCTATAGATATACATACATATATATATATATAGAGAGAGAGATGTACACATACACAAAAATACACATATAGAATGTGCTTTATGTTTTCTTACTTCTATGAGAACTGATCTGTACTTAAGAACAATAGACATGCAGAACCAGAAGGCTATTGGCTTGGGAGATTTTTTTGTGGCCATCAGAGGGAGATAAAAATGTGGAACACTATTTCACAACATGACACATGGATTTATTTTTGTAAAGTCTAATAAAACAAAGGTGTGGCTATCATCTTCTTAGTGGTTAATTACACAGCATATGTCCAAAACTCCCCAGATGTAAATGGACCTAAATATTTATAGTTGCATCTGCATATTTGAAAATACAGTGTCTTGCATGTAATTCCACCACTCTATGTGGAATATATTCTTGACAGAAATAAGATGTTCTGATTCACCAGAAGACACTTAAAAATACAACAGTAACAAAATATTGCACAAACATAAAAAATAATGATGATATTTTTATATGTCCATATAGGAATATATGATGTCAATCCTCATTTATTTTTATTATCTTTATTATCCTCATCTTGAAATACCCAGAACGTTATTTCCTGTATTACATCCAGTCTTGTAATAATCCTAAAACATTAGTAGTGTCCAATGATGTGAAGTCAAGTGCTTCTAAAAAAAGCCTCTTAAGCACAGTTCAAAGAAACCCACATCCTAAGAGTTATTTCTGATGGAGTGCAGGACATTAAAATGCTGCTAGATGATATCCCAGCTTGGGTTTAAAGAATTAATGAAGAACAAATGTTCTAACTGACATGTAAGCATGAAATTCTCTCTGTGGGTTGACCTTCATTCTTCTGCAGTTAGTTAATGAGGATTCTCTTTGTTATCTTTCTTGCTGAAGAACCTCAGGGCCTTGTAACATTATTGAATGAACACAATGTCACCTCAGCTGGCAGAATTGTTTTGTCTTTTGTCAGGAAAAGAAGTTTCCTCATGTCAGCTGGTGAAAGCACAACACGGCAACAAGCAATTGAGACCAGACATTTCAATTCAGCTAACTTAGCCCAGTGGAGATGTTGAACCTGCTGTAGTTGTTTTGATCAAAATATTCAGGCTTCATTATTCTGTGACTCTTGCAGCTACTCCTCAAGTTTGTGATGCATTGTTATAAATTAATGATAAACAAAAGCATTTTATCTGGAGAACTGCTCTCAATATTCCCCTTTTGACAGCTAATTGCCATTTGTTGCAGAACAGTATGTATTTTCTTTGAAATGCAAGCTTAAAGAACAGCTGCTTTTTATCCAATTCAAAATGACAAGTGTATTGTTAACTACCTGAGGATCTTGTGAGGTGGGGATCACATCTGCTCAGAAAACTGGAGCTGTAACTTTGAGCTCTTCAGTGAGCTGTATCTATTTTGCAGAGCTGTAGAAGTAGAATGATAATTGCAAATTTCAACTAACATGAGTGTATTATTTGGGATGCCTTCAACACTTGTATGGTTTCCCCATTGCTCAGGGTGCCTATCATCATTACACACAGCAGAGAAGCCCCACTCTCCACTCCGCTCCCAAAAAATAATAATAAAAAAAAAATCCTGACAAACAACAACAACCAAAACCCTCTTCTACCTGTAACTTAAAAGTGGCACAGAATGAAAGTGCACCTTTCACAGGAGGTGAGAAAAGGCATTCATGGGAAACAGTGCAAGAAAAAGTTATTCATTAATTATTCATCCAACCATAACAAAACCCACAGAGCCCCATCCTGGCCTTGAACACTTCCAGGGGTAGGGAATCCACAAGTTCTCTGCACAGCCTGTGCCAGTGTTTCAGTAACTTCCTCAGGAACTAAGAATTTTTCCCTAATATCCTGTCCACCCCTGCCCTCTGGCAGTGGGAAGCCCTTGTCTTGTCACTCCATGCCCTTGTCCAAAGCCCTCCCAGCTCTCCTGGAGCCCTTTGGGCACTGCCAGGGGCTCTGAGGTCTCCCCAGAGCCTTCTCCTCTCCAGGCTGAGCAGCCCCAGCTCTGCCAGCCTGGCTGCATTGCAGAGGGGCTCCAGCCCCTGAGCACCTTCCTGGCCCTCCTGTGCCATTGTGCTCTTTCCCATCCCACAAAGACACATTCCCATCTTAATAAATCCCAGCAGGATCAGTCTGTTCTCTGTCAAAGCTTCTTATGAGAGCCATCCTAGAAAAGACAAAAAAATCAGAGATCAGGCTTTCCTTTGGAAAGTGAGAGACATAGGCAGGAATTCTTCTTCCAGTTAATATTTTTCTATTTTTTAACTCAGAAATGCCTTCTCTCTAGGATTTTGATTAGAATTTCATTTTGCAACTTCTACTTTCAAAAGTGTGGGGGAGCTAGGATATCATAAAATAATTGCATGTGATAAATCAGATAAGAAAACAAATGTGGTTGGAAATTTCAGATCACTCCAAGCTGAACTCTTGTGTGAGATAATGGTGATTATTTTATTTAAATAGGTTTGCCTACTTTAATAGTGTGAAGAGCAGTAGTCTGCTATAGTCTGTGTCATAAGGTAATGAGCAACAGCGAATGAGACCTGAAATTATATGATATATTCAGAGGTTTTGTTATGTTGTACTTAGCCTTATATTCACTTTCCCTTTTCTTTAAAGAAAAGAGTATTAGAGTCTTTTCTTTAAAGAGTATTAGATTATTAGATACACATTATTAACAATCCCATTAGTTATTAATATAAAATGGGAATGAATGGCATTTGTGAGGTTTTTTATCCCAATATTCAGATTATCTTGAGTCCCATAAACGGCATTTTTGAGCTGACAGGGACATATGTTTTTGTAAAGTCATTAAAATAATGCTGTATTAAATACTTATCTAAAGTAAGACAAGTACAACTGTGATACCTTCTGGTTATTAGGATACATATGTCTAATATACATTCATTTTGGAGTCCCTTAGGGGACAGCCTTGTTATTAATACAGCAAAGAACAGCTGAGTGAGCATATGGTTTATTAAGACATGCTTATATTAATTATATGTGAATACTATTCAAAAGGGTCACTGTTCTATAACTGAGAGACCCTTTGTGATCACTGCTTAGGAGCTCAAAGCTCAGTAGGATTACTCTTGATCCAATCTATTTGTCTCTGGCTGGAAAGATCATTATATCTGGAAATTAATGAAACACTTCAGAACTTAAGACTATGACAACTCAAGCAATTAATGATTATGCAGAACTGAAGGAAATTTTGCAGGCATGATGATATTGTGTGTGTGGGAAGTCTCAAGCTCACATATTTCTGTAATACCTTACGCAGCAATCTGATTCACAATGCAGCCTTGCACACTGTATAAAGCAGAAAAATTTGGTAGTCACAGGCCAAAACAAAAAAAAAAACCAAAACTATAATCCTGTCTGCATGGCTTCCATCCCTCTACTGCACAACTGATTTGACTTTTGAATATTGTAATTCCTTCTCTGTTACCTAAAACAGTGAAAGTTGCTGATGACCTGTTATTCTTAAGGTTGTTTTTCATTCCAGGAGATGACACAGCCCGCACTGTCTCCCACCGTGCATCTTTACTGGAGTGCCAGGCAGAAGATTGTTTAAGCATGAAACCAAAAGCAACGTGGATTCAGTCTTGGAGAAGAAGAGCCAGTGGGGAACAAGCTGAGGACTGTTCAGTTTTATCTTTCTCTCTCTAAATCTCCTCTGCTCCCAGCAAAGGTGCAGTTCATACCTAGCAGCTGGACTCACAGGTCCCGTGTCAGCTTGGTGTGACTTCTGAGCTGTGCAGGGATCCTGTGCCAGTGCTGGAGCAGAGCAGGCTGTGCCTGGCACTGGCTGCACAGGACACAACTGCAGGAAAAAAATGCACTAGGAGGAAGGATGGTTTCATTAATGTTTCTCCTTGTCCTGTGGATAGAGAATGCCATATTGGATACTTCCCTCTCAGCAGAACCTGAAAATTCAAACATAATGTGTGAGGCTCCAGAACTGTGAAAGTAAACTTGTACAGTAAGAACAACCTTCTGGTAATATTTTCTATTCAGTGTATTTCCTCTATAGTTTTTGAAAACTCATGCATATTTTTCAGTATTACATCAAGAGTATCAAGGCAGGATCTATTATTAATTCACATCTGAAGTCCTTTACCCATCATACCATCGGTCTTGAGGCATTAATACACACTCAGCTGTGAGATACGGAAAAGCAAATGTTGGTCCAAGTGTATAAAAATAACAACAATGTAAATATTTCTGTACTTCTGGGTCTGCCACTAGCTATCTTAAAATTCTCCTGGGATGTTCAGCAGCCTGAATGAAGTGCTCATGAAGGCAATGTGTCCCAGGGTTCCCTGCTGAGGATGAGGTGGCTCTTTCTGCCTGGGGTGCTGCTCCTGCCACGTTCTTGAGCCTCAGTTCCTCCAGCTGTGGAAAGAGATAGCATCCATACTGCACTGTGCACCTAAAATAAGAGCTATGGGTCGTGATTGGGAGCATTTCACAGTTATCCAGAAAAACATGGGTGACTTTAAGTTTCTAGGATAGGGAAATATTCTAGAAATCTAAACTATCAAGTAACCCAGCAATGGAATCTAATTCCAATTTATGAATTTATACATTTTATCAGAAGTTCTGAACTTCAGCTAAAAGATTATCCACAGAGAAGAAATGTGCAGCAACACTTTGTTGGACTGCTTCAGAAACAACGAGACCAAACCAGAGCAGCTCTCCCCTGGAGCGGGGAGCAGTGGAGCCACAGGTGTGTGAGGCAGGTGGGGCAGGGCTCGGTAGGGTGAGGTCACGGGTGTCCTGAGTTGAGCTGCTAAGTGAGCAGCTGGGTAGAGGGCAAATAATTGAGATTTGCCCGGACACGAGGAGAGTCAGTTGTGGTTGTGTTTGCCAGCTCTCCTTAGAAGGTGGAGGAGAGGTTTGGTTGTGTTCTGCTGCCCCTTCTGCCCCACAGATTGCTCTCCCCAGGAGTGGCCACCAGCAGTGCCTCCTGGAGCCCAGGGCTTGGGTAAGTCAGAATGCTCTGCCTTGGGGAGGAATATTCTGCAAGAGTGGGGGACTGTGCTGGAGCTGCAGCAGGGAAGAGACTGTGAGCTCACCAGGCTCACACAAAGAAAAAAAAAGACAAAACCTGATGGGTTTTATTTGATTTGATGGTATTTGGTTTGGTTTAAAAGGTGCTCTCAGGAGGTAAATGGGCATTCTCCTGTGCTGGTTTGGTTTGCAATGCTTGTGTCAGGGTCTGTGAGGGTGCTGTGCGAGCCATGGTCAGCACCTCCCAGCCTGGGTGCCCAGCTGAGGGACAGGAGAGCATCAGGAGTCTCCTTTGGGCTGCAGCTCTGCCAGTCTGGGCACTTTAGGTCCTGGTTTGGGGAATTCCTGGTTTGTCAGTGAGGCATTCAAGGAGAAACCCTGAAATAGAGATCCTGAGGTTAGAAAGCACAGGAGGAGCTGTAGCCTTTGTTCAGGGGGAGCATTTCAGAGTCCTAGTCTGAGCACAGGCTTTGGCAGGTAGCTCTTGGTGGCCCTCTCTCCCTGTGAAAGAGAGGCCTTAATAGTTCTAAATAGCTCTCTGTAATTTTTTTACTTTGGTATTTAGCTTTTAAACCTTTTTAATTACTAAACCTTGTAGCTGACCTGAAAAAAAGACAGAATTTTGTGGTGATTTTTTGGTCATACAATGTATGCAAAGAAAGGAATAACTAAAATTTTAAAAACAGTAGGGCAATAAAGGACTTTGCTGATTTCCCAAAATATTCTTCATAGTCTTCAAGAGCAAATGCAGGTACCTGCTTTATTCAGTGCAGAGAGGCATCTATTAGTTTCATTTGAAATGCAAACATATATTTATACAATGTCTGGTGGCTGAAATGGAGTTTTTATCTTATTAATTTTCGTATTTAAAGACTTTTTCTTTCTTTATGTGAGTGTTTTCCCTAACCTAATTAGTAAACACTTCTGGTGTTTGACATATACTAAGAGTCTTGGAAGCTGGGAAACAAAGTTCTTAAATGATGGCATAGTTGGTAAAGGACTGAAATCTTCTGACACACGAAAGCTGAAAATACTTGGATTGTAAGGAACTGAACATTGGAAGATTGACACAATTCCATAACGTCTTAATATCAGAAAAGACAGGTGGTGTACTTTAATCACACTAGATGAAACAGCTGATGTATAGTGCAACAGCAATAATTCCAAGCTAGAAGCCTACAAATAATCTAGCTGCAAATTATATTATCAAGAGAATTGAAATACTTTGTAATATATTCTAATGCATATTAATTTGAGAGCCCTATAGGGGACAGTCTTGTTATTAATACACAGAGGAACAGATGTGATAGCATATGGTTTACCAACTTGTATTTATGTTAATTCTATGTAAATAGGATTTTAATAAGGTACCATTAGTCTATAGCTTCATTTTCCTAATATATCTTTCTTCTTTGAAGATAATAATGGAATTATCTAAATTGGGGTCTAGGATCATAGGGAAAGGTTAGTAGAAAGAGTCCATTTTATGTAAGACATAAAAGAGGGTAAAAAAGTATCTCTTTTTGAACATTTTGTCTTGATTTAGCTTTCAGTGAAGAAGTTTAAATTCTCTCATTGACCAATTCTGCCATTTCTAAAAACTGCTTGATACATACTCTCACCAGTTTTAGATTCTTACCAATTTTGTGTTGATTTTTGGTAGTTTGAACTTCCGTTCAGCTGTCTTTGGGAAACTTGCAACATTTTGTAGAGTGCCAGAAAATTTCCAGCATTCCTTATATCTGATGTGTATTGAACTTGCTGTGCAGCTCCTCTCTGGCTGTCAGCTGGAAAAGCTGTGAGTGCATTTCTCAGTTAGCTCAGGCTTCTCGGCAGCTTTCTCTGGGGCACAACTTTTTTTAATTATGCTCCCAGGCACTGCTCACAGGCATTTCAGTTTGTGATGAGAACAGAGTAAGCAATCTGTGTTCCTGCAAGCAGGTGAGGAAATACAGCACTAATCAGCACTAGTGCTTCAGAGGACTTGGGGAAAGTTTCTGCCTCCTATTAGGAATTTCTGGTTTAAACTGTTGATTCAAACTTTTATGCCACCTTCTTGAGCTGCACTGTTATAGTTTGGGAAGTGAAATTTTGTGTCTCTGTGCCTGAAAAGTCCTGAGTTGCATTGCCTGGAACTTCTAGTTCATAATGGAAAACTGTAAATTGAGAAAAAGTGATTTCTTTTCCCAATAGATAAAGAGCTATTGCTTTCTTCTTTTAAGAAAAAAACCCCTTATTTTGCATTTCTAAAGAACTGGGAGCTTGGGGGGTGAGAAGTAGAAGTGCTAAACTTGTTTAAGCTTAAATGTAGTTTATAAAGGAGTCAAGCAAGACTTTGTTGTGCAGGTATATCAGAAATACTTTGGCTTTAGTTGATTTTATTTTTCCTCCAAATTTAGAGAAGCGGTTTAGAATCCCCCATGTGCCAGCATTCTGTGATTGTGTTTTGAATGAGTCAGCATCAGGATTTTGAATTTTAATTATTTGGAAAATGCTAATGAAAGTTGTACTTCATTGTAAATACTAAAAAAGCTTAGGGTGCTTGGCTCAGATCTTATAATCAAGGACCCACAAAAGTAACGGGTAGTTCTTTCTTGCAAAATGCTGCTTCTAGGGTGGAGTAAAGAGTGCAGGAATGCACAGTAATCTCAGAATGGGTAAAGCTGGAAGGGTCCAACTTCCCCGCTCAAGCTTTTGGAAATAGTAAATATATATCTGGACAACTCTATGGAAACAGTACTGAAGATACAAGAGACAAAGAAAATACTTTTATTTTTTGTTTCTCTAGACAGATAAACAAATATGCTGGAAAAAAGTGAAAACTGATCAAAACAATTGAAAAAATTTAGGGATTTTGTGTTCCTGTGTCTATAGTCATAATAAACCATGCTGAAAGTGGTCAGCAAGGAATATTTCCTCTCACAGATACATTTGTGCTCAAAGTAAGAAACACTGAAGATTCAAAATACATCCCAAGTAAAAGGCCTGTTTGTGTCATCAGCAACAGGGGGATATCGGATCATAGATCTTTACCTGACAGGAGGTGGCAATTTAATCTGACAAGATTCCTGCCAATGAGGACAGCTTTAGGAGTTCAGGTGCCTTGGTAAGGGTTTGACATGTCACTGAGGGATGTAGTGCACAGGCTTGACAATGAACTGGGATTTGCTAATACAGTTTAGGGTAGCTGTGAAAATTTATTAGAAACCAGAATCTGTAAAATTCCTGTACTCCAGGAGTGTTTTTACTTCCCCGCTGAATATATGTGATTATTTGAGGCCTAACACATATTTCAAGACTTGTTTCCCGATCATGTAAAACAAATCTACAGTAATGCCCATGAAATGGCCAAGAATTCAGTTAAAGGCATGGGAGAAGAAACAGAATGAGAGGGGGCTGCCTTCTGTATCCAGAGGAGAAGGCTGTCTAAACTGAAGGTTTCAATTGTTGAATTGATGTGTCCTGCTTGGAAGTCTTATTCATGTACCTTGACAGGGCTTGTGGACTTTAGAGGCATGCAAAGCTCCAGGTGATAGCTGAGGAATGCTAGCAGCTGGACACCAGGCTCATGATGTGGGCACTGGACCAAAGCTTGCAGACACCTTTCAGGCAAACACTCCAAAGGCTCTTTTAATTCTGACTACCAGCTGAATATCAAGGAAAAATAATTGTGTTCATTTTGCAGAAGTAATTCATTTCACTATGAAGTGAAAAAACATCAGCTGCATATTAAATAAATTTCTAAATTTGATATGAGGTTTTTTGAGGTGTTTGGGATAAGGCATTTCTAATCCCAAATGGTGAAACAGATCTTGTAGCAGCTCAACACTGTGAGGTATGTTGACAAATGCCACCTGGAAGAATATTAGTTATGAACTCACAAAATTTGTGAATAAACTTTTGAATGAGAGAAGTGTATATAAAAATAATGGAAAGAATTGAAGGATCTGCCGGACTGCATGTTGGATCATAGAGACTTTTCGAATAATTTCTTTGTTAGCTCTTGATAACCCTTGGAAAAAGGACATTTACTACAACTGCCTTTCCTTTTGTGGATATTTTTATAAATTCTAACCAGGCAGTCATCTTGAAATTTCATGTTAACAGAAAATGGTGTCATTGCTTGAAAATTTCATTGATTGCTGAAGAAGGATGACTCATTGTACTCTTGCTGCACTCTGTTTAACTTCAACAGAGGCAGGTATCTGGGCAAACTGTCTGTAATAGTGTTTGGATAGATTTTTATAGTTGTCAGTATTAAGGTGGGTTATGATATCAAAATCCTGACTTTTCTTTCTAATGGCTACCTTTAGTCAAAAGGGGAGTAAATTAAATGACAGAGTCTGTTCCAGAACAGATAGAACTTGGTACATATCAAGGCTGGGAAAATCCCAAGAAAGTTTCAAAGCTGGTTTTGTTTGTCCTAATTTGTTGCTTTTATTCTCTTAGTACAGAGAGAATGTATTGATCTCACAAGTTAATGAAAAGCCTAAAAAAAGTCTCCAAAGAGTCCTTCCAATGGCTTTCAAACACATTACAACCAATTAGGAAACTGAGGTCACCGGGGGTGTGCTGGAGGCCAGGGCTGCCCGAGAGTGCAAGAGGGAGCTGTGCTCAGGCTGGGCTCACACCTTCCACCTGCAGTGGCTTTTTCTGAAGCCTCTCTCTAGCTGCAGTTGCTCACTAATTGCACACTTTTGGCATATTTCTGGCATGCGGTGACATCAGCATTCTAATTGTATTTTAATTAAGGGTAGTTCATGGACTCCAACAGCGTGTCTTGGCAGCTGGTGTCCTGCTGGGGAAAGAGGCTTGAGAGAAGGGAATCCAGTTCTGTAGGGTAGGTGTTGCAAGGGGGGACCTTTTTAATAAATTCCTTGGACAGCAACCTGTATTTTGTAAGTGATAATAAAAGAGCAAAGGTCAGTTTGGAACCTGGGTTGTATGTAATTGTATGATATAAGGCCTGATGATATGATTTTTTATTTGCTCTGGCTCTTGAGGTTGCTTAACAAACTCTGTGTTACAATGCTGTAACAACTTGGCCATTGAACTGCAGAGAGTAAGCCCTGTTCAAAGCCAATTCCTGCTGGAAGGGGATTTATTTTGGTAATGAACAAGAATATCCTACTTTGAGCATAGTTTAACTGTTAGAATACACTAAAAATAGATCAGAAATTAAATGCAAAATCACGTTGTTTTTTGTTTTTTGTTTTTTTTTTTTTTTTTTTCTTTAAACAAATATTGTAATAATGAGCTAAACACAAGAGTGGTGTCACAGAGTCCAGTATTTTGCAGAGAAATCAGAACTGTGATTCTTTAAGAGATTTTATTTTGGGTGTAGGTGGGGCATGCTAGTTCTACCAGAAAATGCCTTCCTGGACAAGTCTTGCTGCCATGCTTTATGGTTTGTGTAGGTCTGTTCTTTGTTTGCCAGAACTCCATTGTTGCACCATGCTGCACCTGCAGCAGCCCCCCAGCCTTGGGTACTTTTCTGCTGGAGGGGTGCAAGAGCAGCTTATCCAGAGCCACTCTGGGTAGTGCATTGCTCAAACCCTTATCCACCTTTGCTCCCTTTATTTGTTTCTCTCCCCTGCTGCTTCAGGGGGATCAGCTGTGTGTTGCCAATTAGGCTCATCAGCATTGTCAATAACAGATGTGGAGCTCCTAGTAATCCCCCACCCTTGTTAGTGGACTGCAAGGGCTTCTGGCTGTTTGTGATGAGATTTAACCCTCATCCCCCACAGGGAGCCAAGTCACTCCGTCAAAGACCGGGAGTAACTTTATTCTGTTCTTATTTTAAGGGTTCTTTTACCGCTATCTTAGTCCCAGTTGGTTTGATTAGACTTTGGTTTTGGCTCTGGGTTCCAGCTTGCAGGAAAACACAATTAACTTCATCACAAATCAATATGAAAATGATAGTTGAAGAACTCTGCTTCAAGCTAAAGGTAATTGCAAGAGGTTTCATTATCTGTCAAGTAGATTATTTGGACATGTTTTGAAATGCAAGCTGCAAGCAAAAACTTTTCAGTTACCAGCCTGCATGCCATTACAGCGTAGACCTGAAAATGTGTTCATTAGACAGGATGCTCAAATATTTCAGTTTTTGCACACTTACTGTCACTTTTGCTCAGGGCAACCCCTCAGTGCATGTTCTTTATTTATTCCAAGACGAGGCAGCTTCAGTGCTTGTGCTATAGTGACTCTGCTCCTCCTGGGGGAGTGGTTCTGTTTAGGGGAATGTAACACTTGGGGACTTCTGCAGACCGGTAGAAATCAAAGTGGTCTAGACTGTAAATTTGTTCCTGTGAAAAATCTGTCTTGCAGGGTACAGTTTTCTTGAAAGAGCAGATTCCACCCATCTTAACACTTTTTGCCATCTTACTAATGGCAGGGGATGTTGGTCTAAACATGCCACAGATCCTGTAGGTGAATAAGGAACCTACAGGTCTGGTCTCTGGCCGTTAAGCAGGAGTGGGTGAATGTCACAGCAGAGTGCTTGTGTTTCCTCTTTGAGCTCAAGAATAATATTGGAGGACTGCCACAATAATGAGTCAAAATTACTGTCTAATTGCTAATAGTGTTAAGATAAATATTTAACATCTGAAGTTACTCTCTCATGAGCAACCTCTCCGGGGTGACACATCAAAGTATTTATGTACATGCTATGGACCCTTGAAACTGTGAACTAAACAAGTAAACAAAATCTCGGCTGAGAGTTTTGTGAGCCACTTGCTGGTCTGAGCAGCAGCCAGTGACAAGATAATGCTCATGAGCCTTTACCTTTAGGTGCCAGTGACAATATGTCAAGAACATGGAAAAGCATAGCACAAAATTGGAATTTAATTTCAGAAAGTTTTTTTTTGTTTTTGTTTTTTGGGTTTTTTTTGGTTGTTTTGTTTTGGTGGTTTTTTTGTTGGTTTTTTTTTTTTTGGTTGTTTGTTTTTTTGTTATTTGTTTTTTTTTTTTAATTTGGGAAAGACTGTATGATGGCCTGAGGCACAATTTCTATAAGGAAGATGAATTATAGTGCTAGAAAAATACATTCTGAACTGAAACAAGCAAAGAGTATTAAAGAGTATTTGACTCATCAGAATTGCAGCACTGAGTAACGATCTTGTTCTCACCAGTAACGTTCTTGAGGCATTTCCCTACTGAGATTGTAGGTGCTTTCTGGGATACCTTAAAGTCTGAACTCAGACTGAAGCAAAGCACTTTGCTGCACTTTTTTTTCATTAATCAATGCAGTAATTTTTTTTCAAAGCTGAACAGAACATCCTAAGCTTTTGTTCCACTCAGAAATTTTAGTAGAAATTTAAATACCAATACAATACCATGGCTGATGGATTATTGATTAATAACAAAGTTTTAATCCTCTGGATATTGAGTACATTATGAAGCTATTACACTGATATGAGTGCATTCCATCTCATTTGTCATTAGCAAGGTAAAAAATATTTAACTTTGGTGCTTTGTCAGCAAAATTTTGTTGAAATTAGATTTATTCAAGTTAACGCCCACAACAAATTCTTGAAGTGAGTTATGAATCACTTGAAATGAGCTATTAATTGGTGAGTGCTTAGGAGTTTGTGCTTGAATTCTGTCTGAGGGGAGACTCTAGGTTTTCTGGAAGAGAACTTGTAAGTGCTAGCTCTTAGAAAGGAGTTTAATGTAATATTCTATACAAGGATGAGTTTGTTCTCAATTATTATTTTCCTGTCTAATTTGCTGAGCCCAATGGGACCTGTGGGAAAGGCATTTCATGGAAAAAAGCACACTGGGGTGTACATGCAGGTCTATTTATGTCACTCTAGACTGGCAGAACAGGGGAGTCTCTGAAGGATATTAAGGTAAAACAAAAGGTGTCAACTGCAGATACATCATCCCAAGTCACATACCTTTGCCTAAATTAGGATTAAATCACAGTGCTTCCAAGCTCTCTGTGTTGATTTGTACTTTCATAGTATGTCTGAAAAGTGGGTTTTCATTTACTCCTGCTATCAGTTCCTGAGTTGATATCTTTGGGTTTCCCATGGCAACAGATTTCTTTGTGACTGAGCAAGTATCATTTTCTTGCTTTGGGTGTTAGCGAAGGTATGAATGCAGAGCCTCAAACAAAGAGATGGTAAAATACACTTTTCAAGGAATTTTTTCTTTAAATCTTAACTGTTGTGTTTGTTTTGGCTTTTTTGGGTTTTTTTTAAAAGTATTAAATTGATGTATGATTTCTTATCCATTTGGTGCATGTAAATACTGCAAGGTTTGATAGCAAGAGCCTTTGTAAGAAAAATGCCTTTAGTGCTTGAGATCAAAAGTCTTGTGGAAAGTTGAACAAATAGCTCAACTTGGTTTTATTGCTGTAGTGCTCAGCTTGTGATCATTAAATGCTTGGGAGAGACTGTGATGCTAATAAAACATTAAGTACAACTCTCTTCTCTCTTTATAGAGATAATCTAATTTTATTTTCACTTTTGTTGGTGATTTCTGTGGAAAAGCCACTTTTTTGCCCAAGAAGTTCAGTTATAATAAGATTAGCTGTGTCCACTACGTCTGTCCTGATATAAGCATTGTTTTAATCCCCAGGAATTAATTGACAAAATGTGACATGCATCCTAAAGAGGAGAAGGCTCCTTTCCAAGAGACACGATGTTGACAGAAACACATTCCAATAAGAAATTAACCTTTGCATTTCCTGATTTGTTTTATTATGTATAAATAACTCGCCAGGTAACAAGAGTTGATAGTTGCACTGCTGCAACTTGAAGCGTCCAAAACAATGGGAGGTAAGGCTGGTAAAACACTCTCCCATATTTAACAACTAGTCAGAAATCAAAGCAAGCACAAAGGCAACATCTCACTGCCATGGATTTCTGCCTTGATGAAAACTTACATACTTTAGATAGAAATTTCTTGTTACTACAACCCTATGAGGTCTGGAACTTCAGATTATTAGGACAAATTTGACTGTGCTATAGACAGCTGTTTGAGTCAAGTTTTAGGTCACTTTAAGTGACAAGATCTGCCAAGCTGGTCTTCCTTCAAAAAGCCATAGGTGCAAGTAGTTCTCTGTTAATTTGTTCAATGAAAAGGAAATAATTTTCTTCTGGTTTTTTTTTTTGTTGTTTTTTTTTTTGTTTTTTTGTTTTTTTTTTATCAAATAGAATAAAAAAGAAAAAAACAAGCCGAAGCTCTTCATGTAACTTTTATTCTTAGTAAAATAAAATAGTGTCTGTAATAAAGAGCCAGAAGCAGATAGTGAGGAAATCTCTAGGCAGTACTCTATATGACACTATCTTGCAGTTAGACAGAAGCAATTTTGTGCAGTTTTCTAGCCCTGAATATTGCAGGAGCTGATTGCAAATACCCCTTGACCATCCAGTCACTTGATTTTTCTTCTGCTATCATCTACCACAATCTTCACCCAGTGGATGTATGTTAAAAACATGGAGTTGTAGTACAGCTTCATTCTGAAAGTGTGAACTTGTTCTCTTTTTTTTTTTTTTGTGTCATAATCTGCTTTTATTATGTCACTTGTAATGTAGAGATTGGAAATCAATGAGTTTGATTATACTCAAGTGCCAGGGTATTTTCCCACTTTTTGAGTCAATGTGCTGTAGCTCTGTGATAAGTGATATCAAAGCACATTTTTTTTTTTTAATTCATTAGTCTCCATAAGGTTTAATGTTTACTTCTCTGTAGCTGTGTTCCTTAAGCCTGTCTTACCTCGAACTTTTCATGGAGGACAAATAGGAACCTATCACTTCAGTCAGTTGGTTAGTTGCTAAACAAGATGGACATTGTTTGAATAACTTTGTCAATACTGTTCTAACTGTTTTAAAAGTAAAGGAACTGTACCAAATCTGGTAGAAGATTAGCAATGAACTGTAATTGTGTAGTGTGAAACTGAAACCTAGGCTTAAAATTATTTACATGAAGTGATACCTGCTAATTCAGAAGGACAGTACTTGTCACATGCTGGTTTCTGCATGCACAGTGTGGATGGTCACACGATGTGGATAAGAGGAATCTTCAGAGTGGCCTGAAATATTATACTGTTGTCCAAGAGTTAGTTTATTTTCTGTTTCCCTTTTTTGTTCTTGTTTAAGTGTTGATTTGCAAAAAGATGCATGAAGACTCCAAACAAACCCGCTAGTAAGGATAATATTTGTCAGACAGTAATCATTGCCAGTGTTTGAAGGATGGGGTTATTGCAAATGGAACTAGCAATGGTGGAATTAGCACTGAGCATCTTTTAGTTGGAAGGCATTTATCCTTCATCAAGATGCAAAACTGGAAGGGCATCTCTTCCTATGGTCATTTTTTATGGGAAATATTAATAGCTATTTATTAAGGCTGAAACTTGGGTAAAGCACAAAAACTCTCATCAACTCTGATTGATAAAGCATGATATTGATAATTCATCACAATAAGTAAAAGATTAAAATCTTTGTTTAATAAGATTATTTTTCATCATGTATTGAATTATGAGAACTCAACATCATAAATCTTTGTTAGAGAGGGAGGATATTTCCTTTGCAGGTCTGCTGATCAGATTTCTGAAAAATTCTTGACACGTTAGAAAACAATTTCAAGAATAGAAATACCAAATCATTGCCTTCAAAATTGTGCAATTGGACCCTGCTTGCTTAGGTTGCCAGTAAACTGCTGCAGAACTAGAATTCTCTGTGGAGTCTGGTTTTTAACATGTGTGGTTGTAAGGAAAGGACTTCTTTCAAAGCACCAGTGTGAAATTTTCCTTCCCAAGGACTTTTATCAACATCCTCCAGGCAGTGATGGTTTGAAGGGTACTTAAGGAACAGTCCCCATTTGACTGTGGAAGCATGCTCCGTTTGGCTCATGTGAGAAGTTTTGGGCAAACCTGAACGCTTCTCTTCGAAGTCTGAAGCGGGAGCTCTGTATTAGAGCCTTCAAACTGTACAAGAGATGCTGCATTTCTCATACTGCTCACGTTGTGTATGTAAGAACAAAGGTAGGAAAGAATTTGGAGGCTTTTTGGTTTTTATTAGCCTGTAACAGATTCAAGAAAACCACATCTAAGTATTGTCAGCTACTTAGAGAAACCATTTCCATTGTTTTATACAGATTTTCACACCTTTTTTTGCCTTCTTATACTTCTCTATCAAGCAGCAGGAAGCTTTATAGTGTTTTGCACGAGTCATTTTAGTGTTACCATAAAACCTCCTTTCCCCTTACATCGATAAAACTCATAATTTGCTGCAAGCTCAGTGGAGCCATTTGTAATATTATTTTAGGTTTAGTCTTTACCATGAGCCCAATGGACAGATTTACTCTGGAAAATGAGACTCTAGGTTCAACAGGAATTTTTTGAGAGTTTGCTACAGGAACGAAAGTTTTTGCTGTTGCACGTGTACTTGATACTATGTTTTCAAAGTAATCAGGCTCTAAAAATTATTAAGTTTATTAGTCCATCATTAAGCATTTTGAGGAATGACAGTAATTGACATTTAACAATCCTCTGTGACTGCATTTATATGAAGCACTATGATTCACAGAGAAGCGTTTATGAGGAATGCTTTTGGAGGTGTCTGAGAAATGCAGACCTACAAAGTGCTCAGGCCTGGGTGATGTACCTTCATGTTCATTTCAGAGTAAAAAACTTTGATAGAACAATTAGAAATAAATTGAATGGCTCTGTTATACCTGGTAATCTGAAATTAATTTGGTTCATTTGTTCATTATAGCTTAAGCTTCACATTTAAATATCAAAAATGTTGTAATTGTGTTTGCAGATTAGCTTTGTGTTTTTCTGCTTTCTGTGATACATGGGCAGATGTCATTGCTAATTTCAGGGAAATGCAATCAGAGAGTTTTAATTTCTTGCATTTGCAGCTTTTTTGCTATGGTAACAAAAGCCTTATGAAGCCTTTTGTCTCTGGATCTCACAGCTATCTAGATAATGACCTACCCTTGAACCATAGCTATGCAATATTTTTCCATGGCAAAAGGCTCTCCATTGTGAATGAGTAAAACAACTGGGTTTGTTTTGACATTTATGGAATGAGGGGAGGGAGAAAGCACAGCTTGGTTCCATTTAAAAAATGACAATTCCTTTGTAAGTATTGGTTTTGAATAGATTTGAGAACTTGAAGCTCAGCTCTGCACTGGAGGCTGTCCCTTGCTGCAGGTTGGTTGCCAGAATGGAGCTGTGTGAGTGAATTGTGGGGGGACAAGCAGAGGCAGTGCTCATTCAGGGTCCCTTCAGAGCTGCCACCTGCCTCGCCACGGCAGGGACCAGTGCCTTCTCATCAGTGTCCTCTTGGATGATATTTGCATACATAATCTGGTAAATAACACCTTTGGTTTGCTGTGTTTAGGGTAACTGGCCCAGCTGGGTCATGTCATTACTGGAACAAGCCTTACATTAATTGCTCTTTGGGTCCTTAAATTGATTATGTGCTTTGACAGTCAGCTTGGAGACCCTTAGCTTATCACTAAGACTTGTCCTTGTAATCTGAGGAAGCCTCTTATTCATGCCTATTACTGCAATCTCCTATTCCTAAATGAACTTCTGCCTTTTGGGGCCCGAGTTAAATTCTTGAAAATACTTGGACTGAAAACTTCCTTACAGTTTTGAATGAATTCTTGGGAATAACTCAAGCAGCTGTTACGCTACTTGAGTAACTGCAGCTGGTTTAATAGTCTCCTGCAGTTTTGCTTGTACTACCATAATTTTTTAAGCAAATCTCTTCAAAATTACTTGTTAAAGTACCTAGCTGGAGCAAAAATAATGTATTGCCTGAGGTATTTGCCTTATTTAGGACATCTAGTCTGGACAGCAAGGCAATGAGCCTCAGCTTCCTGAAGAGTCAAAGGAGTCTGAGGAAAACACTCCATTAATTTAATGTTATGATTACCCATGTGTTATCTCTAGCCCTCAGTGGATCCTAAAATGAGGACTTGCATATCTAGTGAAATCATGCACTCTCTTAAAGAATGGATGTTCCAATGTCTGCAGTTTATTTTTTTTCATCTGTCCTTAAATAAACATCTTGCTGAGCCTCTACACCTCACCATTTGTCTGTAAAGCAGTATCTTCCCTGATAACTGTCCCTGTCAGCAATTCCCTGAAAGAGCTCTGGGGCAGGATCTCTGGGCTATATTATTCTTTAACATTCTTGGACACTGTATTTTATCTGTCTTTCTGCTTGAGCCCATCCAAAGATTACCTTTCAGCTTTGCTCCTTGCACATTGCTCTGCTTCTGTGTTCCTAAATTTTGTGGGTTTTATCAGTAAGGATTTTTCCTCTCTGTAATCTAGTTAAAGTTAACTAGATTAAATCAATAGGTGATCAACGGATTGTGGAAATTAAGAAGGGGAATTTAGTTTTGTTGCCTTTTTTATTTGTCATCATCTGAGATAATCGTTGTGTTTGTTACTGTAGGACACGGGACCGGTCTGCCCTGCCCTGGAGGGTGCAGGTGCCACCAGGCTGAGCTGGGCCATCATCTGTCCCTGTCCCAAGGTGCCAGCACAGCTGTCCTCTCCCAGCCTTGGGCTGAGAGCAGGGAGTGCCTGCTGGGCCAGGTGTCTGGCTCTGTGAGCAGACGTTCCTGCATCTGGG
Organism: Sitta carolinensis; assembly: GCA_032173965.1. Taxonomy (NCBI): domain Eukaryota; kingdom Metazoa; phylum Chordata; class Aves; order Passeriformes; family Sittidae; genus Sitta; species Sitta carolinensis. The sequence continues at coordinate 5,806,755 of CM063294.1, read as the reverse complement.
TGCTGTTTGTCACTCTAATGAGTTGGCTTCTCACCACCTCAGCTCTGAATTCCCTTAATGTGCTTGTAGCCACCAGTCCCCATATTGTGGCCACAGGGTGATTTATGGGTTCCTGTCTTGTTGACCACTCTTCTGGAGCTTCTTGCCTGCTGCTGCAGCATATGGAATGTTTGATGTGGTTTTAGAACACCTGAGGGTTTAAATATCACAGTGGCCAAACTGTGCCTTCTGCCCCAGCAAATATCATCTGCCCACAACACACCCTTCCCTTTCCTACATTGGGTCACTTAGACAAAAATAACACTGATGTACAAAAAAGAATTTTAGAGTTCCTGAAAGCTGTTGGAAAAGACCAGGAGGTGCCTATGAAATTGGCTTCATTTGTTGACAAGTGGGTGAAAATATGCAAGAATAAGGTTTCAGGTAACTACTCTCCTCTGCAGTGTAAATGGCTGGCATGTTGTTGGAATGCTTTACTTTTCACCTTCATCCACAGGACCCCCCCTCTTAGAGGGGCTTTCTGTCTGGTTTCCTGAGGATGCAGGATAGTTACACAAAAAACAGGATCTCAGATGTTTCTAAAAGTTGATTAATTATTCCTTCAATAATACCTTTTTGTTCCAGCTGGTTTACATCTAAGCTGCTTCTAAATGCAGCTTAATTTTTTAAAGCTTAAGAAAACAGGCGTAGAAATATGAACATTTGTTAGGGAATTTAAATTTTTAACAAGGTTTTCACTTGTCAGTTTCCTTACCTGGATTTTCCTTAGTGAAATTCCTGGGGGGAAAGCTGTTACATGAATGGCACTGCTTTGCTTAAAAAGGCTGACTACTAAGGATGCCTGTTCTGTATTGAGTTCCTCCAGACAGTGTTAGCAGAACTGCTGCAAGCAGTGTGTTGGAGGGGGATGGTGCTGCTAAGGCCAGGTGAGGGCAGAGCTCCCCAGGTAGGCTGCACTGCTGTGCAGGTGGGCACTGGGTGCTGGCTTGAGCTGATGCTGTCCTAGCAGAGAAAAAGGGACTGGGGCTACTTAGTTTTGACAGACTCCCTTCTTCCCCATCATGATTTTTTGGGGCTTTTTGTAATGAAGATGTTTTTCTTCTCACAGAGAGAGTGGTTATTGAGAAACAGAATTTCCCAAAATGTGATATTTCCATCACGTCCAAACCCACACAAATTCAAATTGGCTGACATGAGAACCATTCTATGCATGGATGTGCTGCAGCTTGGCTTTTCAGTATCTACATTTCCAGTACTGGTTTCTTATCAAAATTTTGGTCCAGCTTCCAACCAAAAAAAATATTTTCTCAATTGTTTACTAATAAAAAGATTTTCAAAGGAAAAGTGCCAAGTTTCTGTATGGGAAGGATATTCTTGTGGGTAACCTCAGCTGATCCTTCATTAGCAGATATTTCATATTTACCAGTAGAGAAATGAAGTTATTTACTCAGTTTCTCTAGGATTGAAATGCTGAAAGAAATATAATGGACTCTTTACCTATGCCCTTTGGTAGACAACAATACAGTTAATTTCTTCCTGTTTTGTCATGGACAACATAAACATGCCAGTGCCTAAACAATTAACTGGAAAATACAGCAGTGCTGAGTATAGTGCAATATGGACAGCACAGGATTATTCACTAAGGCCTGAAATAGATCTGAGTGCAGCTTCAGGTAATGGTTCAGACTTTGAAAGTGAGAGTAACTTGAATTGATTTTGCTTCAAACAGCACAACTTAAGAGGATGAAATTGAAGGGCAGATAAGCAACACTGTGTTGCACCAATACTTAGTCTTTCTCCAGGGAGTTTCTCCATGTGTGTACTTGTTGGGAATAGTTCTGCAGACCATGGCACTCAAATCTGAAAGGTTGCTGGCAAGGACTCGATGCCAAAAAGTAGCTGTTAGGTATTGTAGTTAACTAAATATGAGGAATAAAAAATGTCCAAAAAAAAGAGATGAGGTTTCATTTAATGATTTCTTCTATGTAGAAGCCTACATAGAGGGTTTGTATTATTTTAGCTATGTTTTTCTGTTATGTGTGAGGTTGTTATTAGACTTGCAACTCACGAGGAAGAAGGTAGGCAACAGTAATAGTGTTCTGAGGTACCAGATACAGCTCTGATTTGGTTGGTAGTGGGAAAAAGCAGAAATAATTCAGCTGTTTTGAGTCGTGACCCAAAGATTTTTCTAACCTGGACAGGTCTGCTGTACAGAAAAGACACACATTCTTTGTAAGTAGGAATTATTAATGCACATTCTACAGGACAACATGGACTGCTTAATCTGGTTTTGGGGTGTGATAACAGCAAAGCATATACAGGGCTGCATTTTACCAGCAACAGAGAGGAGAGATGTTAATGGCAACAGATTAGAGGATGAGTGAGGCTATCTCATCATAACCTAAATGGCTGCTGTTCTTTCCTAAATCTGCAGTCACTTCCACTTCAGATTGCTCTGGGTGCACTCCAGTGTCACTGAAGTTACTGCTGTCCAACAGATGTTCCAGCTCTCTTCTTATACAGTTATGCTTTGTGCATCTCATCAAAACTCTGTCCTTGTTCTTTTTTTATTCCTAGATAAGTCACACTTCTGAGAATGTTTCTAAAGGTACTCTTTTAAAAGAAATAAAAAGAGAAAACAACTGTGAAATTGCTTTTTTCAATTAAGTAATTTTGCATTGTTTTCTGCTAGTTGTGGGATTGTCCTAATTCCAAGGTTTTTTTGTTAAGTGCAAGCTGGAGAAGTAATGGATGGGGCATGAGGAAAGCCAACCTTGCTGCTGAATCTGTCTGAATTTAGTGTTTAGTTTCTCTTCTCTAGTCACTGCTGCACTGTTATATAGGCTGCTTTGTGTTAGGTCCCATGTAAGAAAGAACAATTTCATTTCTTACTGAAGTGATTTAGATTTGGTTTGGTTTTGGATTGGTTTTTGTTCTGCTTTCCTGTGGAAGAAGTGCTCAAGCTGGCACAGCAGTCTTAAAGGGCAAAAATGGAGTACTGCATTTGTGGATCAGTGAGCTAAGTGGAGAAGATCACGAAGAAACTGATTTATGGAATGGAGAAAGTTTATATTATTGTGACTGCACACAAGGACAAGGCTATCCAACGACAATGCCAAAATCACCCTTTTATAGTTCTAGAAGAGACGAGTAGCAGGGTTCATTGCTGACAAAAGGCACAGGTTTGGTACAGTGAATGAGTTCCTTGTTTGTGCAAATATTGTTTGGGAGCACCTGCAGAATGCAGGCACCTTGGAGAGGAGCTGTCCTCAGTGAAACTGCAGGTGTTTACAGGAGAAAAGCTCTGCTGTGAAGAGCTGTAAAGCTGCCAGAGGGCATAAACAACGTTTGAAATGCATTCAAACACACTAGTCATGAATTATAAATGTCTTTTTGTGACCCTTAGCAAACTGGCCACTGGGGTTAACTGCCATCCGGTCAGGGTGTATGGCCCCATGGAAATGTGGTGTTGGATTACTTTGTGGTTCTGCAGCCTGGAGGAGCTACCAACAGCAGAGGGGAGTAATTACAGACAGACTTAAGGAGAAGAAAGAGGAAAGAGCAGCTTTCTAACTAGTTTTTATTGCATTAGTCCATTAATAGAGGAAAAAAAAATCATATCTTTAAATAATAATTTAAAAAATCTACTTTAATTTATGAACATAGAAATTGTCATCTTTGCTTTTTTATTCTTGTTATAACTTTTGATAAACATGGTGTAGGTTTCTTTAATACTTTGTAAATTAATTATGGCAAAGAGAACTGCAAATCTTGTGTCCTTTCCTCAAGATGGCAAATGAGCTTCTAAGGTTGTCAACTTTATTTCTGTAAGGTGGTGTTACAGTTTGGCTTTATGCACAGCCAGGTTCTTCAGCTGAATACAAGTTGATATAGAAACCATAATGTACAAAATGTTGGTTGATAAAAAGAAGAAAGGCCTGTGAATCTGTCTGTGACTTTGTGATAACTGGTGCCTCCCAAAGGTACTGGGACCTGTCATTTAGTGAGCCTCAGATAAGCTGTCTTCTGGGCACTCCCTCAAGCAATGGTGTTTTCTGTGCCTTCACTAGATGGTCTAAGGTGTATCTAAAAGTTTTTCTGCTAGACAACTAAAGCTTAAAATTTATTAATTTGCTCATATTTACAGTATACAAATCCCAGATTCAATTGGGCTGTGCAAACAGGTTGTGAATAAAAACATTTCTGGTGTGAATGGGGTTTGAACACTGCCTGGTAAAGCCATGGGTGGCTGGTTCTGCTGTGACTATGACAGCAAAACACCTCTGGTGGAGTTTGCTGCACAGATCTGGTGGAGGTGAGCTCTGCTGTGTCCCAGCAGAAAGATGGAATACTCCACACATCATACCTAACCAATTAAAAGGTGTTTTTCTTTTGGTCCTGCAGTGGTCATTGTCAAAACAACCTGACTGTCTTGGATGAATGATTTTACTTGTCTGGAGAATATGTTGAGAAGCCAAAGCACATGTAAAGGAATCCCTGTATTCTGTTTTTTTTTTTGGTTGTTTTTTTTTTTTTTTTTTGACTTGCTCTGCCTTTAGGAGATATGTCCTTTTCAGAAAGTTACCTTGAAGTTCTCCTTGATTCAATCCAGACTAAGGTAAAATGCAAATAAAGGATTTATTTTCATAATGCTTAGAATACACAGCACAGTTGCAAGTGTTTAAATATAAGATATAAATGAAGGAATAAATAGGTGGGGGAGAGATTAAATCTGAAAATTCTCTTTTGTGTGTCTGCTTTACTGCAGCTGCTTTCCCAAGCAGATATTATCAGGGATCCTTTTTCTGTGTGTTTCCTATCTCAGGGAGCATTTTTGAGAAATTGACCTCTTGAATGCTCTGGATTACTTGTCATGGTTTTCAGTTCTATACAGTAATTTTTAAGTATGTTTATGTGAAAAATAGATAAAGTGACTTGGAAGCAGCCGGTCAGTAATAAATTACTGCTTCACCCTACTTGTCCCAAACTGAATGCAGAAACTTAATGTTACCTGCACTGTTTGTAGTAATCGAGCCAATCTGTGTGGAAATCTTGCATTTGCAATTTTAAATTGCACATTTTGGAGAAAGAGAATCATGAAAAAAACCCAGTAGTTTTCTGGTCCTAGGCTATTCCGTGCCTTCTACATCCCTCCCAAAGACAGAGGAGTTTCCTAATACATCTGTGCTTAGCTGGAAACTGAAGAAATCTGTGGGTGTTGGTTTGATTTTAACTCAGCTATGGACTATTTTGTCTGTGTGGCAGAAGCAAACCTCAGTCCCCCAGCTCCTGCAGGTGAGCTGACCCTGAGAATCCCCCAAGATGCAGCAGCAGTTTGCAGCCTGCCCTGCCTAGGGCTCTTGGCACTGGTGCTGCCCTCGAGGCTCCTTTTGCCCCATGCAGGAAGTTCAATGATGTTAGATGTTAAATCTGAGAAACAAAATAAGAAAAGTTGGTGCTGGCTGTACTGAGTAATGTTCTCTTTGCAGTGCTCTCATTTGGAGTGCAGTGCTGATGGCAGATGGGAGGTAGATGAGTTATTGTTGTCAGATTATTTTTTCAGTTAATGATTATGCAGTGCTTTGAAGAAGTAAAATGCTATATCACTGTTAAGTATTATTATTATTATTCGGTTCCCAGAAGATCACAGAGCAGATAAGGTTTTTATGATATTTTTCTCTTGGATTTTTAACTGGTGTGGTTGAAAGCAGAGTGTGAACAGGCTCTTTGGCTGTGGCAGTTTAAATGTGTGTGATTTTTAAAAAGATTAGATGTGATGTTTCTAACTATCTCATTCAAACTCATTCCAAAACACTTCATCTTCTGAGTGAAACAGTTCTCCTGCCTGAAAATTAATCCAAAACAAGATTCTGTGCTAGCTGTGAAGAGCTGGATTGAGCTAATTCATTTGTTGGGTCCAATCCATCCATACAAATGTGTGTAATACAGATCCTGCTTCTCATGTCATTGCCTTCTCAAGACTATGCAGAGCCTGCACTGTTTTATCATTTTTAATAAAAATTGAGGTACTGATTGCTGAAGCTAGAAGCGAGACAGGGACAATAATAAAACTGTAGAGCTAGATTATTTATGGATTTCAACACCTGTAGGTCTTTTCTTCCCCCAAAAAATGATGAAATTGTGTTCTTCTATAATTGTGCCCCTAGCAGATGTCACATCACAGTGCATCTCTCATCAATATTTGTTAACTTTAACCTTGCATTATGATCTTCTATCCAAATCCCATGGCTTTTGGAGACAGAGCTGAACAGATATATTTGGGTTCTTTGTTCCCTTTCTGGAATGCTTTGGCAATAACAATGAGTGTTCGTGTATTTTGCCTCTTAGGTTTGAAGCAACATAGTTAAAATAAATTTTCAGTGAGAATTGTTGCAGAATTTAGCCAAGAGGAACAGTTGTTTTGACGCTGAGGGAGACTTTGATTCATTGATTTGAGTCAGTGCATGCAGTACATGAAGGATCTTGTATTTGGACACTGAGTACAAGCCAAGTTAATTTTGGATGTGCTGTCATCTCCTGCTACAGAGTGGGAGGTGGGAGATGCCCAGATTCTTACTATGCTGTTTGCTCCTGGTTGGAGAATGCTTGAAAAATACTGATTTTCAACATATGTGGTTCAAGTGTAAGTTCAGATAAAGTTTCAGTACCTGACAAAATTCTGTCAACTCTAATCAAATTTTATTTTAGAAAGAGGGAAATATTTCTGCGAGGAGAATCAGTAAACAATGTTTTTTGTTCTTTTGGAGAGTGAAAGCTTTAAATAGTTATTAAATAACTATTTATTTATCATATTGAAATTTTTAAATGCTAAAAATTTGCTTATACAGAGGGAGAAATTCCTTTGACATTTTCTTTTATAGAAAATAATGCAGTCTTCATGACCTAGATTTCTTTTGCACAGCTGTTCTTTTAGAATGAAAATTTTTTGCTACCTACTAAAAAACTAGGAAATTTCATCTACAAAGACCTGTTATCCTCAGTGACAGTTATGATTTCTGGCTCAAATTCATTACATACATTACATAGGAAAGATCCCTTCTACTGCAAGGTTTTGGGAGCACTGTCAGAGACAGTCATTGGGGATGTTCATAATCAGAACTCACTCCTGGGTGTTCTGTTGCAGCAGCCCCTGCTCAAAGATTGGGGTGGAACTCCAGGTGTCAGTGCAACCTCCGATATGTTTGAGTATGCAGTCAATTCCCCTGAGTCTGTCTCCAAGATATTTAACATTTGACAGTGGGAGAAGAGTTGAAAGAGGAAGGATGCTGCACTTAGTTTGGGATTTGGGCTTGGCTTGTAGAAGTTCTTGTTCCATTTCTCAGCTTCATGCTGTTAAAGAATGGTTAGTTGTATTGTTCATCTTAACTGAAAGTCTTCCAAAAGTGATCTTTTGAGTGCCTAGAGTAAAGGATGTGAGTGAATGAAAAGATGATTAAAGATTTAGATCTGGAATAGCCCAGCTCCATTAGACAGTGAAGTGGTCAGGACAAAGGGTGGGAAATGAGTGTTTTGAAGCAAAACTTTCCTAGGAGACAGTGTTGAACTATTTATCTTCAAAAATGTGGTAGCACAAGTGAAAGTGTAATTTACATGAGCTGAACTGCAGATAAAGCAGCAAGGTTCTAAACAGATCAAATTTGCAGGTGTGTTCCAATGTATTTTATTCATTGGGAATCCCAAACTTGCAAGCAGCCTAATATGCTAATAATGTGCAACAATTGTTTTTTTCTTATTTAAGTGTTTCCACAGTCAGTACATTGTCAGCTAACTTCTGGCATGTGAATTAAAAAGTGCATTCGTCATTAAAGATTGAAGCTTTTCCCCTAAATTCTAAGTTTAATATAATTACAGCCAGGTTGAACCGGAGATTGTACAATGCATCCTCCACTGATTAATTTGTCTGATCTGGTACCTGACTTATTTAATACTGCAGGCCTGAGTTAATAAAGTCTTCAGGGAACTGGACATTGTGCTGATTTTAACCAGTCTTATTTGGAGGAGTAAAAGGGGACAAAGTATTTCTTTATATGTCAGGACCTTGGTAACAAGTTGCAGTAGTCCATGTTCCTATAGTTAGCATTAATGTAGTTAGTTTTGGTATTATTAAAAGAGCAATTAGCACCTGCAGATATGATCAGAGATACCATCAGAGAGGAGAAATTCAATTTCAGCTTAGACTTTTACTTTAGAAACAAAAAACTGGGTACACGCCATAGTTGTGGCGTTCTCTTTCTAGATGGGACTTAACTCATGATAAAACTGCAACTACTTTAAATAATGCTGACATTACAACTCATGCAGTCAGTGTAAGGGAGGATACTCCCTTGGATGGGGTGATCCCAGCAGATCTGCTCTCAAATCCTATATTTGAGAGGTTTAGCAGGAACAGTTGTAACCTTGGAGAAAGAAGACCATGAATGAGTCACAGCTGTGAAAACTTTTAGGAAATATTGTCTCACATCTGAAGTGACATTCACATATGAACACTTCATATGCTCATGTGGAAATTCCTTGTGTGTTCATTCTGAATATTCCAGCAACCAACTGTGAGTACCTGTAACACAGTGATGTGCAGGGGGAAGACCTGGCCATGGTAACTGGCTGGACACAAATACACTACAAGCAAATTCTCAGTGTTGGTGGTATTTTTGGCAAGTAATTGTTGTTAGAAAACTGAGACTGATAGCACATGCATCACCAGCAGCATGTAGAAAGCTGAGAGCAGTGTTTGAGACTTGCCTTTGATTTCTGTCCCTCTTTCTGTGTGGAGTTTCATATTTCACTGGGGATCCCTGACATGCTGCTCCTTATCAGGGCTGTACTTTGATGCACAAGCTGTGGCTGGGGTCACCAATTGTAATCAGCCACGGTGCAGGCAGGATTTGTCACCCTTGCAGTGCCCTGGTGGTTGCGGGTAAAATACTGAAGATCTCTTTAAAGGTGTCAAGACAAACAAAATGATGGGCTTGAGGAAAAAAATGTCATGGGTCAGATTGAAGGGGAGATGTTTTAATTTTGTCTCTCAAATAAATTGACTCTTCCCTCTTTCAGGTCAACTTCTGTATTATTTCTGGAAGTAATGTTGAGTGACTCCTTGCTATAGACTGTAGGGTGTCATGGAGAAAAGGGATTTATCATTATCCATGAACTGAGAAACATGGATGAACTAATGTGCCCAATCTTTTCATGTTGTTCCCGGTACTTCAGGAAACTGACAACTTTATTTTTAAGCTGAAACTTTTTTTTGTTACAGCTCGGGTTTTGGTTTGGTGTTGGATTTTGTTTAATTGGTTTGGTTTGGGGGGGGGGGGGTTTGCTTAAAAAGCAGTGAAGCCTGTTTAGAATAACTTTTCCAAATACTTTGCAGACAAACAGCATCAATACCACCTGATAAAATTGCCCCCTCTCACTTTTTGGTCTCAGCTGAGACAGAAAACTGCCAAAAAACAAGGAGGAAACCTCTAAGAAGGAAAACTATTTCCTCTTGCAGCGTGACAAATAATTACAGCGTGCTGATTGTCCAGCTGAACCGCTGAGGCTCCGGCCCCGTGCCCCGATAGGTAATCCTGCAGGCTGTGTGCGATGCCCTGGCTCACTCCAGAGTGCTGGTGCAGGCTCCAGGCTGCTCAGGGCTCAGCCTGAGCCCGGGGCCCTGCAGTGCTGGTCCTGTGCAGCCCACACCTGTCTAGGGTGCTTGCTTTCTTTTATACCCCTAAACCACCCAGACTTATTTCACTGTGAGTTAGCACTGATTCTTTCCTGTTGTATTTAGTTATTTTAGGAATGACTCTTTGATTTTTCCCTTCAGTTTAGGTTTTCTATCTGCTAGAAATACCTTCTTGGTGTTTTCTTGCCTTTATCATGGTTAAAAGAGTGTTGCCTGAACTCTCTGCTGCATGCTCTTGAAAATGTCTGAATAGGCTTTTAAGGTAGACATTTAGGTTTGCTTCAGGAAAAATACAAAAACAAACCCCAACACTAAGTGAAATTTAGGATTTAATAGGACTTTTTGAGATGATTTAAAAGAGCTACTGGACATAAAAAATAAACTACAAGTAATAAAATGTTGGCATAAGAGGGTTTCTTAATGTATTCATTTGCTACTTCTGTAATGTTGCTGTGTAGATTCAGTATTTGACAGATCTCTACAGAGGGGAAAAAAGGCCCCCAAAACACCTCCCCAGCAAATAAGAGTTCACAAGAAAAAATGAAATATTGCTCCCATTGACCACTAGGTGATAGCCTTGCTCAATTTATTCATTTTATCAAGGTCATTTATATAAAGATTAAAAATGTTTCACACTGAAGCTCTTAAAGAATTGGATTCATGAAAAATAAATCTTTTCTTTCCTGAACATCAAACCCAACTTTACTGTTTTCCTCATTTATAAATATTTATGAGTCATAACACAACCTTTTCCATTGCTGTATTGGATTTATTTTACTATGATGAGTCCCCAACAAATATGCAACAGTGCACACTAAATGTGTGTATACTCATCTTATTAGTCTGACTCAATGACACCAGTGCAGTTAGAACTGTTGGGTCTTGAAGTAGACTGAAGTGTTGACATTTTAAGTTTGATTTTTATCACTATTGGTTCTCATAACCAAAGAGTCGAAAAAAATTTTCTTGATGTTCCTGACTTCATCTATTATTTAAAAGTCTAATTTTTAACAAAATAATGCTCAGTCTTTTTACATATCAAGACACTGAGAAAAATGTTTTGATTTTGTGAAAGGATTCTTTCAAATCAGGCTAAAAAGCCCAAAATATAACGTAGTTAATTATTGAAGCATTGAGTCTTCACAATATTGAAATTCTTTCTGGAGAATTTATTAAGACATCTCAAGATGTGACCAGCAATAGCCTTTGTAGCTTTATTAAGTTAAGAAATATGCAACATTTATACTACAGAGGCAAACCCAGTAACTTTAAAGTATTTTTTCTAGATCCAGTAAACATTAATGTGTTTGGTACTTAATTCTTAAGGTATTGTATCTCTATGTTCATATTTTTGAGGAGGAATGAAAACTTCATGATGGTTTCTAGAGCAAGAAATGGGTAAATAGTTGTGAATGAATCCTTTGAATTGCATTCAGAACAGCTTTAGTGTCTGTCTTTGCTTGGATGTGCTGACAGTCTGACATGGAAAAGTAGCTCTCCACATTGCCTACCTTTACTTTCATGCCAGAAGTCTCTTGTAAAGGTGAGTACAGAATAAACCAAATCTATGGAAATATTATGCATACCACTGTAGTGCTAGGAGTGAAAGCAGGACTCCAGAGAACATGCTGAAATCCATATTCTATGAAAATATATCTTTGAAAATTGGCATTGTTCAGGTTTCATTTATTTGTAAATCATCTGCTGAATGCTCACACTAGGATCTCCTTAGCTTTGCCGGAACTCAACTGCCACTTTGTAAAATCACTTTCACATTCTTTCCTGTGAAGCCCCAGGCATGTAGGGCCCAGGAACTGGGTGCAATTTTTGGGAGGAATTGTCATGATCCAGATGATCCATTAATGATACCTGCATTCCTGCTCCAGTGCTGGCAGCAGTTAGTCTTCCTTCTCCTACCAGTTTGCAGTCTGCTTTCTAGAAGACAGCCAGATCTGCTCTTAAGCTGACTTTTATTGTTGCCTTGTGCTTGGGGTGCTCAGGCCTGATGCATTGACAAGCCAATGTTGAAATCAGGGCATGTTGAAATACCTGGCCTTGAGGAACATATGGAATAGATTGCCCTGCTTTGGGGCACTGACTTCACTGAGACCATGATTCAAGAGACGTTTAATCCTGTCTGCCTGTGGTCGTAGTACATATTCCCTACTCCTGATCTTACTTAGAATTGGGAAGAAGAGTTCACATGGTTAAAAAAAAACCAAATCAAATTAGAACAAAACCCCAAACCAATCCTGAAACAAAACATCCTGTGAATTGTATGCCAGAGATGAGTTTGGGATGAATTTTAATGTGTAGTTCATGAGGTCATTTTCTTTAGGCCTAGTCAGGTCCTTCTCTGCTGTCAAGAGTCCATTCCCTTTTTTCAGGCGTGGCCATCCCAAAGCAGAGCTGTATTATGTGGCATCTGTCCCATCTGATCCTCCCCTGCCATTGCTTCCATTGCCTCCTTGTCCAAAATAGCTCAGCCCACTTCAAAAACAGAGTACAGAAGATTGATGCGACTTGGAACTTCTTGGAGGAGGCAGCTAGAACTGGCTGTATCCAGACATGGAACAAATTGGGAACAACAGCTGATGAGTTGGAATTCACTGAGAGGGTGAGGGAATGTGGCTTCAGAGAAAATGAGGAGTACTGTCATTTTTTATCTTTGAAGATGATCAGTCTGATGTCAAAGCAACCCATCAATGTGTGCAAACTTCACCCAGGAGTAGATAGGAGAAAGCAAAAGCAACAAAAGGTAAGGAAGAAAGCAAAATATTGCTGTGATGCTTTGTGGGGTATCAGGAAAGATGAACATGTGCAGCCCTGAATGGTGAGGCACTCTGTGATGAGCAGCTGGAAGAATGCTAAGTGGCATCTGCAGATAGAGATCCATTCCCATGTACCACATTATTTCACTCAGAATAGAGCTCATTCAGATATAGGCTGATGACTGATCTCAAACATTTTTTTAAAAAATGTTTTCCTTCCATTTCCTACTGCTTTCCTCAAACCCAGTAGGCACTTGAGAATATTGAGTAATGCTGTGTCAGTAAAACTGCTGGACCTTGGGCCAGTGCTGTAATTTCTCATGTTTAGCTGGCTGAAATTCCATTTTCTAGTATTACTGGATGGTTAACTTTACTAGGTTTTGTATTTGTGTCTGTAATAGGCATTTTGTTTTTAATGAGGGGGAAAGAAATACATGCTGCTACTTACAGAGCAGGTTTCAGTTCAGATGGGGAGATACCAGGAGTTTTTCTGCTGTCCTTCATAATTGCATTTTGTAGTACAGTCATGAGAGTGAATGGGCTTTGGGTACTTCCTGTAGAAGTCATATTTCCACACATTTTTTCCTAGTCCTGTGCTACTGTCAGCTGTACTTATTCTTTTAGTTGTTGGGAAGATAAGACAAATAAATGATATCTTGGTAGAGAAATGGGGCTCAAATCCAAGTCTAACTTAGAATTTATCATGATTTTGACTGGAAGTGTTCTGTAGCCATGCAATAACTATTTGTGTAATAAATTTTTAGAAAGTGCTAGAAATGAGTCACTCAATGGCAGCAGTAGGTACAGAAAGACAGCAGGTAGTAAGGGTGGCATGGTGAATTAATATTACTCATGATATTAAAATTGTTAAGGATTTGGGGCACAATATATGGGGAGGCACTAGAAGAGCTGGGTCTCTTCTAAGCAGAGAGTTTAGGGACCATTCCCTTGCACACCCCCTGACACCCCCAATGGCCCTCCCTGCACCCCCTGACCAAGCCCACCCTGTCTCTCTGCCATGTTTCCAAGGACCACTGGAAAGCCCTCATCTTTCTGCAGGTTTGTCTGAGAGGCAGGCCATGTTGTAGGGATCCTGGGAGAAGTGTGTTAATATTTTGGAATTGGGTGAGCCAGCTAGCTAGCTACATCTTCAGAAGGGATGGTGTGGCTTTTAGTACTCATTTGTTAGAAAAGAATCAATGACTGTAAAGCTCATCATATCACAAATTTCATTTCTTGTGCGTGCCATGCTTTATTTTCATGTATATATCACTTTTAGTTTAGGTTCTAATTACAGTATACGTGCAGCTATTAGAAATCTGAAGCTACCAAGTGTTTCAGATTTTCTCAATTCTTTGAGTGCATTCCACCCCACTGAAGCTGCACAGAAGCTTTCCTGTCATTTTTAACTCCAGTACAAACAATAGTAATTTCTCTGCTTCAACAGATTTAAAAAATAATTACATTGCACTTGAATAAAATAATCTATTTTTTTTAACTTGTGTGTTAAAAGAAACACTGATCTTTTGTGGTATCCACTTCTACCCAAACGTCTGACATGTGTCCAAAAGAATCTAATAGAACAAAATGCTTTCTAAAGACTGAATTTCTTTTTCAGAGATGGAGTGATCATTTAGGGAAAGACATACCACACTTAACCTCATCTTTTCAACGACTATCCTTATCTTAATATTGTTTAAGTCACGATGGTAATGTAGGATGCTTATGATATATGTATTAGTTTCTGGAGGGTTTTATGTCTTTTCTTGATTAATTCAAATTACTTGCTTTTATACTGGGACAGTGAAAACAATTCTACAATTCTGAATTTAACAGTATATTAGTGAAGTATAGACATTCTCATCTTTTCTGGAGAGCTTTTATCTGAAAGTTGAGGTGTGAATGATACCTCAGGTAACAGCTCCTTTGTAATTATTGTGTTCTCAATGCACTAAGGCTGCATTTTCATTACTGATTCAGCTAGGGCTTTGTGTTTCGTAATTTTGAAAACTTGTAAAGGCTACAGAAACTTTTTTACACCAAGTGTTTGCAAATAAATACATTATCACGAAGCTTTCGCACCCTAACCCTTTTCCCAGAACTGGCTAAAAAAACGCCACTCCTGCTGGTACCAGGTAATAAAATGTAGACTAGTTCTGAATGCTACAGATGCTGCACGGAACAGGTAGAGCTAGAGGTTCTTCAGTTTGCATTTAGGAGTGTGAGTTGAGCCTGTGTCAATAGTGGGAATCTAAGGAATATTTCCTTTGAAGTTTCTTTAATGGGCTCAGAAACACTGTTTCCATGGCAGGAACCTTTTTGACTTTGAATTTCAGCAAAGGGTTCTCAGTGTAAGTCCCTGTACTCCGGTGTCTTGGTTTCTGCAGTGGTAACAAAAGCCAGCTGCCATCACAAACTGGAGGGATACTTCATTTCCTTCAATGCATGCACCTTCCCTGTTGTATAACCGTGCAATTTAATGGATAGCACCCCTGGCTGCTTAATACCACGGTATACGAAAATAAGGTGATTGTCAAGTGGTAAATGTGTCACTGTTTCTGTTCAGTACAGTATAATGTAGCACTGGGACGTGGAAGGGCTCCACAACAGAAGCAATGTCAACAACTATAATAGCCCCATCTATCTTGATCTTAAATTCCATCTTTTTGTGTACAGGAGAAAGGCACTCGTGAGAGACCAGTGGCTGTGTTTCTTTTGTCTAATCAGTAATGATGGCTTGAATCAGGGAAGAGAATTAGTAGAAATCCAATGTGAAAGCCTAACAGGTGGTTGGGATGAGAGTCTGCGAGTCCTGGCGCGTGTCCCGGTGACTCGCACGAAGGTGTGAAAAGCGGCCAATTAGTCACAGAGGATGGACTTCAGGAGCCCCCGGTTACTGACGGAAAAAAACCCGTAACTGACAGCTGTTACTCGTTCCTCTGTGAAAAAGCTGGGAATTGCTCCGCTGTCCCTCTGTGGACGAGGGCGAGCCTCGGCGCAGAGCAGGAGCTCTGCCCGGGCACGGGGGCTCGCCCCGCGGTGCTGGGGGCACGGGGCAGCCTCCCACCCTGCCCTAATGCCCTGTTAGTGCCCATTAGTGCCTTCATCCAACACCTCGGCGTGACAAAACAGCAGCGCCAGCCCTCGAGGAAAGCTGCTGCCCGCCGACGGACACGGGACAAAAGGGCAATTGCTGAGGGGTGTGAACCGGCCTCATGCCTCTGCCTCCCCTCGGAGCAAGTGCCGGGAGAAAGAGGTCCCAGTTCTGGTAGGTTCGTCGGAAGGTGTGCTCGAACACACCAGCACACCTTGCCAAACGCTTGATTGCTCCATGGGACTTCCTAATTGCAGGTTGACAGAAAAAGTGTTAAATGTTATTGCATAGTCACTCAAACTGCTAGAGCCAGGGTCATGAACTCTTACCTGCATTAACACGGAATTATTTTGAACTAACCGTTTGGGTTTAGAACAGAAATGGAAATCCTTGTCAGGCTTATTTTTAGTTCCAGTGATTTCCACTTCCCCCCCCCCCCCCCTTTAGTTCTCATCTAAAGTCTCTAACTAAATTCTAAAGAATTTTTAAAGAATTTGGGTTTGTGCCTTCTTATGTCTCTGTAGTAGTGTCACAAAATCCTCTCTGCCCACAGCTGGAATGCCAGACACTGTAGTAGAGATAGTAAATAAGCAGGTACAATAGCTGTTCTACACTTGTGAAAATGTCTGTCTTAACATGGCCTTGGTGAAAAAACCTTTTCCAGAATAAGACTGTTATTAAAAAGAATATTATGTTGCATTGTTATAACTGAGAATACTTATTCCTGAATGAATCCATATTAATGCTACATAAACAATCTAAATAATTTCTGTTTTGACAGGGAATTTTCAAGCTGCCTTTTCCTTTTCCTGACATAATTTTCATTTCATCTTCTTTCAGGAGAAAGCTTAGCTGGTTCTCATCAAAGTACATCCAATACAACACTCCTTCTGGTAAGAATATCTGATTATTTAAGGTGTATTATAAAATGTAGCTCTCTGGAATCTGACACATTCAGCTGTTTTTCATTTTCAGTAACTGCATTTAACAGTTCCATCTTCCTTTCAGCAGCACTCTAATTCTTTTTATTTCTTTGTTCCTGTCTTCTCTGCTTTCTGAATTTATTCTGCAACTTCATGAGCAATTCTGTAAATCCTCCTGCAGTCAGTATTTCAGACAGCCACAAGCAGCATGTGGTATGTGAAATCCAGGCATTCTAAGACCTACTTTTATTTATCCTCTTGTGTTTCTATGAATTTTGTGAGGTTTTTGGCATCATTAGTGATGTCAAAATTGAGCAGGTTGCCCTAGAAAGACAAATATCTTAATAATTTTTCTGTGGAAAAGGAGAATGTTCAGAAGACACCTAACAGACTCCACTGTGTCTTGCCATTTAAAGAATACACTACAGGGATTTTTCATCCATTTCCCATTCTTTCTCTTTTGGAGGACCATGCTATGTTTCCAGTTTGCTGGGGTTTTGCATCCAATTTTGCTATTCTTACTGGTACTTTTTAAATAAAAATTATGCTTTTTTAGGTGCTGTATTTGTGATTTTCTGCCTTAAAAGTAAAAGTATCACTAAGCAAAACAAAATTCAAAACAACAAACTCACCCCTTCAAGCAATCCAAAGCAAACTGAATGAAACTTGGAGACCAGACTGTGACTGAAATGACAAAGTGTCCCCTGCTAAATGATGGATCCATCTCTGCATTACTCAGGTATTGATCTGAGGTCTTTCCAACATTGACTGAAATTAGGTCACAGTACTGGACAGAACTTTAGCTCCAGACACACCACAGACTGGGATGCCTTGGATATTTCAAATATGTTAAGTTGATATCAGCAGGTGACACTTTATACCACTGTGATTTAAATCCCTCACAAATCGTTTGGCACCAGCAGGAAAGAGAAGAAAGTGGAATTATTAATAGGATATTGAATGAGGAAGCACCTGTTTGTCCAGATGTTTGTTTAAATAGATATGTTTACCCTTTTGCTGCATAAACCAAAGATTTTGTTTACAGTCTTAAAATGAATATTTTCTAAATTTAAACTCATCAACTTTAAAGATTCTAAGAGTAGAACTAAGAAAAAAAGATAATTTTAATAGTAGTTAATATTTTTATTTTTTTAAAATACTATATTAAAGCATCAGGATTGGTGCAACTCCATTCAACTGAAATCTGTTAATGAAATATCATTTCCAGTCAAGTCCATTTTCCAGAAATTCCTTGGGTTTGTAGGGCCAAGCCATTAGTGTTGCTGTTAACGTTAAGGAAGCTAAACCGGTCCTGACGGGTCGGGTCACTGTGGGGCTGTTGTGCCAGCACACCTTGTGCAGGGTAAGAAATGCCTGTGTTCCAGCAGTGGGGGGTTCTGCCTGGTCTGCAGCTGCTGGGGCAGCAGTGCTGTGTCCTTGGGCAGGGTGGCTGGCAGGGAATGTCCTCTCTCCCAGCCCCTGCACTGGCACTCTGCCGTGAGCAGGGAAGGCTGGGGGATGTCCTGCTCAGCATCCAGGGTTGTGTTGCTCCTCTGGTGAGCTTTGCTTCGTCTGTGCAGGAAGAGCCGTTCCCTGCAGGATATCAGGGCAGAGCTACCTGCTGTGTCTGCATCTCACATCCTTCTGCAGGATGAAGGAAGGGCTTGCACCAATTCTCCCGTGTCGGTGCCCCCATCTGTTTTCCCACTGCTCTGACTGTGGAGTCATTTCCTCATTATTTGTGGGCAATTTTCATTTTACAAGTAGGGAAGGACCCTGTCATGAGGGAATTTGCAGATGTTTACAAGCAGGTAAATTCTAGGTATGATTTATGTGAAGGTATAGGTGAGGCTTTCTTAAACTACTCCATGTGATGCTCAGGTGTTTAGTACTTTCTCAGTTGCTTTAATCACACAGAAAAAAACCCCTTGATTCCTTCCTTTCAGAAAAGCTGGCAGCAGCCCAATTTTTCTAGGATAAGGCCAGAAGTAAAACACAGCTGCAATGTTTGTCTGTTACTTTTTGTGAGCCAAAAATTTCCCAGCCACTCTCAATTTGGGGTCCTGTGCTTTAACCAGGGAGAGAGCAAGAGATGCAGGTCATAGTTATGAAAATAATTTGGGGCTTATACTATTCAGATTTACATTTTGAACATTTTTAAGAAGCATCTTTTTGTGCCAAGCAGACGGGAAGGTTTATAAACCATGAAGAATGGTGTAATGGAATAGGGCTTGAATTTCTAGAAAGCAATCTCTTGAAAATCCCATCCTGATAAAACCGACACAATTTCATTTTTTTAATGTAAAATGCAAGATTTCTACTAATGACTAACTTTCACAGAAGTGCTTCCTAATAAAAGATACTAATAACTTTAAAGGAACAATTAAAATTGTGGGAAGAAGTTCTGCTGAGTGAGGACCGTTTGCTTTAATCCTTGAGAAATAATAAGGAAATGAGCTAACACCACTTACCATCGAAGTCCTGTCAGAGCCAAACAAAAGAGGGCTGAGAAAGATGTGATAATGGCTCAGGAGGGGTTGGATCACACCTCCCTGGCAACGCCAGCAATTATCAGTCAGGTGCTGTTTGTTACTGCTTCAATTAACTGCACTATTACTGAGCTACAGGAACTAGAGCCCAGACAGGCAGCACGTTTGCTGGCATTTGCCCTGAGAGCTGACCTGTTCCCACTGCTGTTCTTATGTAGAAATTAGGATACCTTTATGATAATACCTTTTCTTATTATATTTTTTCCCCACCCTCCCTTTCCCCCCAGCTTTTACTTTGGCTTAATGAAACTCCGAGCATTTCCTAGATGAAAGCTTGTTCCTAAGGAGTGGTTTGGTTGGTTGGGTTTGGGTTTTTGTCCCAGTGCTTTCCTTCCCAGCTAGTCTTATAATCCGTTTTCTCTCTTGTTTCCTCCATAAGATTAAATTCCTAATCTTCTCATTTCAGCATCACCAAATGACAGCATCATGCACACACACAGAGCAGCCCCTGTCTTGCTGAGCTTTTAATTTCTCCAACATTCATGTGGCTTGTGGCTCCTCCTTAGGGGAAAGTAATATGGACCAAAGTGAAGCAGTTCAGTTTGTGTGTGGTGCAGATACTTGTAAAATATCCTGAAAAACCCCAAACAAACCAGAGAAGAGCCCCCAGTTTGCATTAAACCTGTCATACCTCAGCTGTTGCCAAAAGCCACAGGGGGCAAGGCCACTGTTCTCAGAATGAAAAGTTGTGGCATTGAACAATTCCATTGTTTGGCTTCATGATCTTACAAATCCAACACCTGAAGATTAAGGTCAGTACCTTAATCTTTGAGGCTTGTACCTCAAACAAGAAAATGCTTGTTGGGTAGTCCAAGGCCCAGGGGCTCAGACTGTCTCAGAATTGTGATATTGGTCCAGGCTTGACAGAGGAACACTGTGATGTTCTCCCATTACTGGGGATTGCTCCATTAGGAGATTACTTTTTGAAATCTTAAAACTTTTTTCAACTTCTTCATCAATTACAGTCTGATCCACATATGCACTGAATTATCTTTCATATATAAGCAATTAGTTGAGAAAATAAAGAAAATACCTCTGTAAAATGAAATAAAAAGAAAAGGAAAGATGTGTTGTTAAAAGAAATACCATTACAGATGTTGCTTTACTATTAAACTTTGAATTATCTGTTAGTTTTCTACTGAATGTAAAAAAAAAAAAGTCATAAGAGAGAAAAATATTTCATGTGAGAGATAAACCTTAATAGGATTATGAGTTTAATAGAAAAGTAATAAAATTTGCCGTCTCAAAATGCAGAAGAAATTATAATAATTTCCCCTTTCTCTTGAAATTAAAGATGGGGCAAGATGCTACTGGGGGAGTTGACTTGGAATTTGTTTTTTTAGTGAATTGCAGAGCAGGTGAAAAAGAATAGGCTTGGTTGTTTGGGGATTGAACATTGAAGCTAATAATGGTAATAATATTCTTATCTTTTTGACCCATAAACTGAAATTGCATCAGAAACTGATGCTTAGACAAAGAAGTATTTTCTGACATAAACTTTGGAACAAAAGTCCAGGACAATATTTTTCAGTTGATGTAAGGAACAAAAGCTTCTAAACTTCTGGAAAAAATAATTTAATGAGAAATGATTTTTTAAAAAATTATTATTTCAGTTTGGCATTTGAATGCAAACAGTTCTTTTTCAATGAATTTAAAGTTAAAATGTCACTTCATTTTGATTTGGTGGCTAAAAAAAAACCAAATTGACATTTCAAAATGAAATAAAAATATCATTTGGAATCAATGTTAATATGAAAGGTCACTTGGTTTTCATAGCCAAAAAATCCTTCTGGAGCAGAGTATTTCACAGTTAAAAAGGATTTTTTTTATTTTTTTTTTTCAGAAGGTCTTACAGAAAAATGTAAATTATTTTGTATGTATGAGCATCAGCTCTCATTTGCACTATTTGCATGAGAAACATGTTGTCTGGCTGTATCAAAATTAAACTTTGTTTGAATTTTATATCTCTGCTGTCTTAGAAATACTCCCCAACTCTCTGCAGCTGGAGCTTTGTTAGGAATGTGGAAATGGGCTTTCCACCTGTGACCCTGGGCAGGTGCTCCACCTTTCCTTGCCTCGGCGGTGCTCCCTGCGCTGGGAATTCCCCTCCATCCTCTCCTGGCTTGTGATGCCAGAGCTCAGGAGCTGCCCTGGGGCTGCGGTCCCCTGCTCGGCAGGGAGGGTCCTGTGCTGGCGTTCGGAGGTTCAGCACGGCTGGACAGAGATTGGGGTCCCTCTTCCCCTCACCTCGATCCTGCAGGAGCTGCTGGGCTTTGTGGGCACAGGGCTGTATGCCTCAGCTAGGTGAAGATATGATACTCAATTGTGGAAGAGTTCAAAAACATCGACTTGCTCCCTTTATTGTTTTTCTCGTTTCCTTTCCCAAATGAGGAGTCTCGTGCTGTGCTTTGCAATGTACTCCTGCTTGTTCTACAGAAATGTTTACCATTTTTCTCAGCTTTTGCAAGCAATTACTGAAGATGCAATTTTGTGCTTAATGAGCAGCTGAGCACTGAACCTTAAAAGAAAAAAAGCTTCCCCTCTCCAAATATTAATTAATCTTTCAAGTTAAAATACTGTAACCCAAGCATCCAATTTTAAACACCCTGACTCTAAAATACTTTTCAAATGGTCAGACCATTAATTTTCTTTCAAGGGCTCACAGGCAGCACAGAATAAAGAAACAAACTTGCAAGGGTTTCCTACTTGTTTGGTTTTGTACGCTCCCTTTGCTATCTACTGTGCCTGGAAGTTCTTCAAATTAAGGTGCTTTTAGTCCAGCTGGAGACTGAGAAGCTCTTTCCCTTTTCCTGCCTGCCATAGAATCCCTCGGGCTGGTGCTGCTCTCCTCCCTCGGGCTGGTGCTGCTCTCCTTCTGGTTTCCCCTCCGGCTGGGACTGGCCCATGTTCCAGGAGGGAACCTGCAGCTTGTTGAGCCCCTGCCTGCAGCTGGCACTAACCTGGACATGGGAGCAGCTGGCTCAGGGCCTTGGTCCCCTCAAGTTTTATAATTTCCAAGAACTGAGGAAGCTGCTGTGCCTCCTTCTCTGGGGTGAAGCAAGTATTAACAGGCAGTAGAGCAGGAAGGAACTTATAATCTCTTGTGTCTGTTTCTAGTTAAGTAAAATTGATATTTGATGGAAGCTTGTTGTCCAATTTTGCTTATTTTTTTCAAACTACTTAATGAAAGAAGATAGATTGCTGTACTTACATGCTTGCAATTGAAAAGAGAGAAAAGCTAGGTTTCTGAGATTTTTGTTCAAGGTCTTCTGGTTTCTCTAAAAGCTTCTGAACTTTTTAGCCTAGCTTGGTTGTCACTGAACTTGAGCCGTACAACGCCAGAAGAAAAAAATCAGTGTGGATAAATCAAATTGGATGATATTTTGCATTTATATGGTGACTCTTTCAGAGAAAACTGACACATACACAAGGGTGTTTTCAGACTGGCAGCTTTGCCAGTAAACAAAGATGTAGGTGAACCACACACTTGATACTTGAATCTAGGAAAGGAAAATCTGTAATGTTAGAATTAACCTCAAAGAGGAAAACACAACTGGTATGTAGTGAACATGTGTTTGAACAGAGAAAATAGACAAAGAAACCTTCCAGAGTGCCCGCCCAGCCTGCTCAGAGAAACAGCAGCTTGTGCTCCTGTGTGCTGCTCACCATGGAGGATGGATCCAGCAGGGCAGAGGAAATCCCTGGATTTCCCTGAAATGCCTGGCAGGCAGAGCAGGAGCCCAGTGAGTGGCTGTGCTGCAGCAAGGGCAGCCTGCAGTTGGGTAGGGAGTGTGCAGGCTCTGCTGGGTGCACAACAGAGAGCTGGTTTGGAAACTGTGGCTTTGGGCAGAGGGCTCTGAGAAACACGAACTGCTCTCTCAAGGTTTGGTTTGCATTAGTGTCTCCAAAGAAGGAAAAAGGGCTTTCCAATATTATTAAATTGAAGGCAGTGCTATTAGTGATGTCACCAACTGAAAGAGTAGGGAGAAGGATGTGATTATGGCATGTAGTAATTCATCACTGACATCAATGTACCTGTTGTGCAGAACAGTAAGCACAGTAAGGCTGGCATTGGTGCACAGGATCTTGTTTTGTACTTCTTTTTTTCAACCTTAGTGCAAAAATATGGCTGGGTTTTATTCTTGCTTTTCTGGAAGCACTGAGAGCAAATGATGTGGGTTCCCATGATGTTATGTAGGGACATTTCAGTTTACTTTCCACAAGTCTTTTCTAGCTGGTAGTCTATTATAATCAAGAGAATTGAAAAACATGCTAATATAGTTGCATAGTGATAGCATTGCAGTGAACATGGTATCCACAGATTCCAGCTACATACAGTGAAATAAATCTGATATTCTTTTGCTATGGTTTTCCTATTAAGAATGAAAATACACCATAAAATTATGGTAGGGAGAGATATTAGTAGGATCTTGGAGTTGTTTTGATTAACAGCTGAGCACTTCCAAGTTATAAATAAATAAAACAAAAAATTATATTCAGCTTGTCAGCCTCTGGGCAAAACTGCCTTCTGTTGTTGCAGCCCTCTAGGTAGTCTTACTAAAAAGTGTTAGCAGAAATGCGAAATGGAAAATAATTAAGTATTTTTCTTATTTTTTTTTTCTTTCCTTGTTTCACACCTAAATTTTGCATTCATTTCATGGCTCTGAGCAAGTTGGAGGGCTAGGATATGAATGAAATGTTAATATATTGTATGTGTATATATACACGTATGAGGACATGCCACATACACAAATGCTTTAGTTTGGGAACCTTTATATAGGATGATGTGCTCAACTAGAGCAAGCCCTTCTTCTTAGTCTCTTTTGTTTTTTGTTTCTTGACACCTTCTTCAAACAGTATATGTATAAAAAAAATGAAGATAATACATTTATAAGCAAGATAGTATAATTTTTTTTAATGTATTTTATTTGGAATTGCATTATGCTGTAATAGATTCTCTCTGTGCTATCTAATTTTAGAACTGTACCATGCAGTGAAACCTCCATGAATTATTAATTCCAAAAAGGGTCATATCTGATAATATTTTCAATGGGATGGTTCAAAATGAAAGTGCAGCACTGGGAAGATAAGTGACTGGTTAAATGGGAGGAATACTCTTAGTTGGCATAAAGACTACACTGTATTGTGTTATTTTTGCCTTTTTTAGGAGTAGCATGTGTGCATGTTCTGCCCCGAAAGGCTTGGGGTGTTTGTTCTACTTTTTTCTTTCTTTCCTTTTTTGCTCTTTTAACTTCTCTGTGTTGCAGGATCTGAGTGTAATTTCTATTTCAGTCTGCATTGTCAACTGAATTCTAATCAAAAAGTAATAACAAAGTCAAAGAATGGAGAATAGTGACTTTCTTGGTAGTACTTGGGGCCTAATATTATTCTTAGTATCAGTATTTTGATTATGAAGAAATTAAAATATTGTTATGAAACCCTCCATGATTGCATACAGTCTCTATTCCATCCAGTCATGAGAAGCAGGGGGGCTGCTGCCTTCTAGAAAAGACTCACAGCATTTTTTTCAAATGGCTCATGAGAAAGGGATGTGCCATTGGACTTGCTCTGCTGCTGAGGTGAGCTGGGGAATTTGGTGCTAGCATTCCCAGTGTGGGGCTGGCCATGCTCTCAAGCCAGCATTGAGATTTCCACAGCTTTCCACTCGGAAATGGATGGGATGGACTCACAGGAGGCAGTGCTCCAGCTCTCAGGAAGGAGCTGCAGTGACAGTCAGCTGGAGAGATTAATTTGCATCTTTAACTGACAAGGCTCTTTCTGAAGTGAACATCTGACCATAGCTTCAGAATTATGAGGTCTTATTCCATGTCGTGCCTAATGCACCGACTGCAGTCAGGTGAAAAATTCATGTGTGACTTCCTCTGGGTTGTTTCCATCCCATCTGTACAGCCCAGTGAGATCCTTCTGAAGGGTGGATGCTTTGAACATCTTCATGTCTTTATTAGCTAGAATCGTTGCAAGGTTTTTAGTTTATTGCCAAGGGCAAGTTTTGTAATAAAAGGATGTCTCATTTGATCTCTTAGTGTAATCTGTGAACATAGACCCACGGTAGAGAGACAGCAAACCAAATTCAAGCATGTCCATATGGTTTAGTGACTTTGCTTGAATCTTGGTAGAGAAAAACCAAAGGTCTTTCTTGTGATGCACAACTCTACCCTTGTAATGTATGGCCATATGTTTGTAAGGGATGCCATGCCTGTCTTTCAACACAAAAACATGGGAAAACCATTCACAGGAATTCACAGGAATGAACTCTGTTCACCCAGGTTATTTTCACCACTTCTGAGTAAATTTATACCCACTCTGAAAGTTACATC
Organism: Sitta carolinensis; assembly: GCA_032173965.1. NCBI lineage: Eukaryota > Metazoa > Chordata > Aves > Passeriformes > Sittidae > Sitta > Sitta carolinensis. The sequence goes on along the minus strand of CM063294.1, from coordinate 5,781,392 downwards.
TTCGAAAGGAAAACCTCTGAGTGGGAGACAACAAAGTGTCTGCAAAGCCACTGGAAGTGTTTGTCCTACATGCAGATTGGCTACACTTGATGTAGATAAAAAGGCTATTTCAGTCTCAGAAACAGATGGAACAGGAGGGACGCTTGTGGTCACCTCTACAGCCTCGTGTTTGACACTGGCAAACAGAAGTGGGTTAGAACTCTGATGCAAATGCACAAATAATTCTGCAGCTTTTCACATTGACCTGCAGTGATAACAAACAGATGTTTTTGGCTTAAAGTTTGCTTGTGAAGATTATTACTACAGGTTTCAGTAACACATGCTGGCAAAAATAATAAACATGATTAAAAGGCCTCCTTCAATGAGTCTTGTCCCTGCCCAGTTAGTTCATGTCAAAGCTTTATTGACAACTTGACCTTGAAAATAAAAGATAATGGTCCTTTCCAACCCTTCATTTTCCTATCACCTTATTAGCTGAGGGAATCTGGCACAGAAACATTAACTAGACATAATTAATTAGCATTGATGACATCAATCAACCTCTATTTAACTAATATAATCAAATGCTGTAATTTGTTTCCAAATATGATTAAAGACATTGTACTCTATGTCCAATGACAAAAGGAAAAAAAAAAAAAAAACAATGTGAATGTTAAAACAGAAACATTGCCTATGTTACTTGGAGGTCCAAAATACAGAATATGAACAAAATAGCCACTATTCTGCATTTGGATGTGCTTTTCACCTTAGAGGGCAGGCAGAATACAGCACATTTAAAACCAGCAGTCTGCTTTCATTGGGGCAGGCCATAGATTTTCATTGGGAAGGTGATAACTGCTGGTTGAAACTTGTCAAGTTTGAAATAAATTCTTTTTTCTTGGAGGGAAGGCATTTGTTAGCAATGTGGAGAATATGCAGAATGTAACTGCTCTGCAAATAAAAGAATGGTTGTGCCATCAGCTACATGGAAAATAAAAAGATGGAGGGAGTAGGAGGGCAAACAAATGTGACTTCAAGGAATACAAAATGTAAGCAATGCAGGCTAAATAGAGATCTGCATCAGCATCGTGGTTAACATACATGATGCTCTCTTTGGGAGATGCTTTTTTTCTTCCTTTAGGGCCAAAAGCAAGGGTCAGTCAAATCTGCAATGGCAGTGTGAGTATCTTACTGCTGTAGTTGTGTTAGCTGCTCCTAAAAGGGTCAAACTCCTGTAAACAGAAAATACCCTCAAATGCATGTATGATTATCTAAATGTCTTACATAGGGATGAAAGACAGCAGGTATCTTTTGAAATGATCTTCATAGATAGATGTTATCATGGTGAAAGGTTCTTCACAAAAATTTTTTCTGTGTAGTTTTCATTGCCTGAAAAGATCTTGAGTTGAAATACAAGGAAGAGGATGGACTTTGTCAAAAGGCAGGATTTCTTCTGTAGAGAAATTACAAATAATAATGGGACTTAACTATTTCCTTAAAAAATTCTCCATGCAGCTTGTGGTTGAACTGTGTTTTCTTTCTATGAAAAAGACTCATCTAGAACTCCAAATAAATACAGAAAGTCATTAATTCTTCCTAGTTCCTGGATATAAATGGGACAAAACAAGCCAGCACAAAACAGCCACCAGAGGCAGGAAAAACCAGGACTCAAGGTTTTGTCTGCACATAACAAATGTAAAGACAACACAAATTTTTAATATTTCCTTTATGATACTTTTATTGGAAATACCCATTTGTATGAAAGAAGCATCTCAGTAGCAGAGGTAAGTAGATATTTTGATAGAAGCAAAAGAAGTCCTTCCATGGATAAAACAGTTTATGCTCGGTTCACATTTTTTTTTTCTTCTGATTCTAAGCTTTGTTTTAATTTTTTTTTTCAGAAACACATTGGCAAATTGTAGAATCTTTTTTTCTGCCTCAAAAGAAATAGTATAGCAATATGAGTCTTAAAGTAATTGAAGGGAATTGATCATAGAAGCTCTGTGTTCCTGCTCGCTGGTGTTTGGTAACTCCCCCTGGACTGACATAAGTGGTATTAGAGCTCTCCTACTTCTTCAGTATAATTACATTATCACTGATCATATTTAGTTCTCTGGCTTCCTCTGCTTTGATCTCTGTTCTCTCATTCTGTTCTTATCCAGCTCTTCTTTTTGACTTTCTGTGTTTATATCCAAGTCCTTTTCTGTAATATTTTGCAATGGCTCTTTGTTGTTGCTCAGATTGTTGTGTTTTTGCACGCTGGCTACTGAATTAGAAAGCAGGCTGTTTATGTAAGCAGGTGAGCTGCACATTCCTTTATTGGGGTGGTGTATCTAACACTCTGGAGTCAGAGACCAGGGGTCATTGAAGTTAATAAAAGTCTGGCTCTAACAACCTCTTTCTAATAATTGATTTGATTTGGAGAGAGGTTGTTTGTTCATACAATTGATCTCCTTCTCTTTTTTCTACATGTACTTAGTCTAGTTTCCTGAGTTCATTAGCAGTAAACTTTCATCTCTATGCTGTGATCTGGGTAGTAGATGCTTGCCACATGTGATGATCCTGTCACCATTTGGGGCTAGAAAGAAAACCATCCATTCATGTATCAGAGTGGAGTTCCTCTGCAGAGAAGGTTGAAGTCTTTCTGTTCCAATATTCATAACCCTCAGCTTGGTAAATTCGAAGTTATACCATCATTTACCCAGTACAGTAGCAAAGAAGCAGTTTACTAATTTGCAGTAGAGAAACAAAAGAAGGAAGCATAACCTCTAGCTGATACAGTAAATGAATAATTTATACAGGGCACAATAAACACTTAGCTGTTTCCATTCCTGGTTCTTTTACTGAATTATTTTCCCTCATTTTCTGTCTATTTCTGAATGCTGTTCATATTAAAGGGAAAAAGGTCTCTATCTCCCAACTTTATTTCTTCATTGTTATTCATTGGTCCAAAGAAGCTGAGATGGGCATCTCAGTTTATTTAATCAGTAGCTTTCTGCAAGGGAGGTTAGGAATCATCTCTGTGTATCAGAACTGATATGTAGCAATGCCCGTCAGAAGAGATTAGTAGGTCCATGTCGAGGTGGAGGCAGCAGGGTAGAATGAAATCTCAAACTGGGTTAAGTAATTGGGTTCTTGTTCAATAAAAGTGCTTGTTTGTGTGTTGTAATGAAAGATCTTTGGTGCTATGGATGTCTGAATCCAAATATCCTCCGGATTTTCTGATGGATAAAGTGATAAGGGTCAAAGGGATTTAATTTAGGACTGTTGAAAAACTTTAAAGAGATTAGAGAAATTCGTAAATGTGCTCTCTCTCTTTCTTATCATGGTGGCTTTTGTGTCTTACCAGAACCAAACTGGGTAAGGAGAGGGACCCAAGGTCAGGGCTGTCAGGGTTCTGATTTGGGGTGGGGCTGCTCTGGGGATGCTGCTTCTTTCAAATGCCTATTTGAGGTGCAAGTGCAGAAAAGATAATGAAGAAATTTTTGGCTTCATTTGGGTTCCCTTATTCTGGACTTAGGAGGAGCGATGCATTTTTTTTTTTTTTCAAATGCATGATTGCATTTGTAATTTTATTTAAGTACTTATTTTTTTATTTTTATTTTGCTTCATTATAAGATTCTTTTCAAGGCTTGATTATGCCATCTCTGGTAACTCCACAAGCCATGTTTCTTAAAGCTTAGATATTCTTCTTGTCATGTTTTATTTAGGTGTGACAATTTTCTCTGATTGTAAAATTGTGTTTCTGTGAAACTTTAATTTCTCCAGATTCATTAGTTGTCTTTATACAGAAAAAAATTAACGAACATGCAAGAATAGAATGCTGAGGAAACAGATAATGAAATCTTGCCTACCTTTGAGACAGTGCTTGTAAAATTATCTCTGAATCTTTTCTGTGTCTGAACAGAACTACAATGTCTAGCTTGGAGCCAAGTTTTGTCTTGATCACAATTTTCTGTAAGGGTTAATTGTCTTTTTGCATTACTAAATCAGCTTTGGAAAGTATATCGATCTCCTTGAGAATAGACTGGTTTGGGTTTTTCCCCCCAAAGTTGATTTAATGTACTCCTTTAGCTACAGATTTGGCAGAGTAAGACCAAAGGTTTCTAGAATTAAAATGTTTTCTTGAAGCACCTGTCCTTGGAAAACTCTCTGATTTTACAGGCACATAGATAAGGAGAAAAAGCCACATGCTTCAAGGAATTTAAATGTGAACTACTTCCCTTGACTTGTTTATGCCAATACTTACTTTACATCGTTGTTCACCTCAGGCATTCTGACATCGCTCCACCTCTTGTCTATGGCATCCTCTTCCCTTTGTTCCTTGAGATTACAGTGATGCGCTAGGGATGCTTTGTTTTCTTGGCTTTTGCTACAAGTCCAAATAAATAAATGGAAGACTTTTGTGCTTTTTTGTTCTAAGGATTGCTATAGCAAACACGTCCAGAACTGTATTATAAAAAAATTAGATTTGGAATGAACATGAGAGTTGGTAGCCTGTGGCAGCTAGAGGATCTGAAATGCTCAAAGAAACCTTTCCTTGTAGTGAGGAGTTTTTTTCAAAATGTCTTGCTCCTTAGATATTTTCAGTGAGAATAATATTTTACTTCTACTTTAAAAACAAAACCAAAAATAAAAAAAAAAAGATAAAAACAAATCAGAACATAACACTACACAGCAATGAACTATTCCTTTCCATCATATACTAGAGAATCCTCTGCAAAATGTGACATCCTCGTCCTTGTGATTACCACATTCCATCTGTGCATTTGTCCACAAGGTCATTGTAGCGGGACAGTCATGGATTTAATCAAATTTGAAGACAGAAAAGTCATTAAATGTTTATAATTTCTGCAAGCAATAATGTCATCTGATCAGGTCTTAAAATCTGACATCTTTCATTTCATGAATCAAGGATTGTCTGGATTTCTTCATGTTTCAGTCTCCATGCACGTCTTATAGAGCAGCCAGAAGAAATAGTCTCAAAGTCAGAAATTTTTCTTTGGCATGTGAGGTCAGGGATGGCTGCATAGCTCATTAATTTCCACTGATATTGACACTAAGTGCTTCACTTGAAGAACTTGTAACTCTTGCCTTCGCCCACAAGTGTACAAGGATATTTTCAATATTTATTTCCTGTCTACTGGCATGAGACTCTGCCTCTCAGATGACAAGCTTGAGTCAGATGGTCAGATTGTCTGTGCTATCTCCATTTGGAGCTGCAGGAGAGGCTGTAATGAATGTCCCTGTTGGAGATGAGGGGAACCCCCTGCTCCCCCAGCTCATGCCAAGGCCATTTCCTCCCAGCCTGGCAGTCAGTGGTGTAGAAGATCTTTCCCTTATTATAAGTGCCACCAGAGGAACATCCTGCCCTTACAGCTGGGTACAGCCAGGGGCAGATCCTGCTCCAGTGTTCATTCTGTCACTCGGGGAGGGGTGCAAACAGAAATGACACTCAGAGGAGAAAAGGTGTCCAAAGAGTCTGGCTTATGGATCTAAGGGATTCCTGACCCCAAAGGAGGGTGCAAAGTGTTTTATTCCCCTCCCTTGCAATGCTCTTTTGGTACCTTGTACCTGGGTGTTTAAACCTTGATCACATTTTTAGCTTCTATGCTCCATAGCCCAGAACCTGCTCCCCTGGCAGAAACACCAGGCACCCTCCTGACCCTCACAGGGGATGATTTCCTTGCAGCCCTCTGGACTACCCTCTTTCCTTATTTTGACAGTGACTCCTGGCAGCTGAGAGTGGTAGCGTGTGTGCTTGATAAATGCTGGCTCTTACAGCAACATTTCCATAACATTTTATGTATTTTTTATTTTCATAGCAGGCTAATTGTATCGGGTACTGGTGGCATAACTATGACCAGCTATACATGTACAGCTTTCCCAAGCTGTGCTGTTTCTTAAAAATAACCCTGATCTGCTCTCCTTAATTAATTCAAGAAATAAAGTTAAATAATTTTGGGAAAGCAGAAATGAGTTTGAGGTCTAAGCTCATACGTTTCAACAGGGAGTAGGTAATAGTTGATAAAAATATTTTCAGGTACAAAAGTGGACATACTGGCCTCTTCTGTGCTTTTTTTATATATTTAAAATAGAATTGTTTCAGGGAGAGAATTATTTCTGTCTTTCATTAGAAGGATACTTTTCAAGCTTTTGTTCACTTAAATATAACAAAATTACTTGATAAATAATCACAACATTTCATTGGGTTAGTTAATGTCAAAAAAGAAATAATTTCTCTATGCTCTATTTCCAGAGATAAAAAAGTGTATTATTGGAAAAATTGCTTGTGTTTATTTTGCTTATGTAAAAAAAAAAAAAAAAAATTTGCCTGCTTCAATTTTATGAAAAATCTGCTCTCAGAAGGAAGTGTATTTTATGGTGAAAAAAAAATGATTTGCCCTACCTCAATTTCTGTGTTTGTGTATCTGTGACACTTTTACAGTGATGAAAACCCACCCAAACCAGCCATCAATATGCCACCTCAATAATATTTTTGTGAAGGATGTAAATTATGTTTGACTTTGCTGTCAAGATATGTCCCAAGGTAAGTTTGCTGTAGCTCCATCTTTTGAGCTCAAGGTTTCACAGGTGGCCAGTGCCAGTCTGAAATCCCCCCCAGCCCAAAGGCTGCAGCCCCTCTCACGTGGAGCTCTCCTGCGGTGTCACTGCCCCAGCAGTGGCACTGAGCAGTCCAAGTGCTCTCAGTTCACCATGGAAAAGCAAAGTCAACAGCTGTGGCCAGAGATGTAGGCCTGCTTTATTCCCTGGAATGAAATCTTATTCTATTCTGCATTTGGTTCATGCAGTAAGCTCTGTTAAAGTTTTGTGAGGTTTTTTTTGTTTGTTTGTTTTGTTTTGTTTTGTTTTTAATGACTTTTTTCTTTACAGAATATATGGCAGGCAAGGGTTTTCCTAGTTGGCCAGCCCTATATAATGTTATTTCTAGTGATCCAATGCCAAAAGGATAATGCAGCTTTACACACCTAATGACAGGGAGGTTGTCTCTTAAAACTGACATTATTGAACAACTTCACAAGGCTGGTGCTGATTTAAACCAGCTTATGTTCTCAACCACAGTATTCAGCCTGTGGTGGTTAATCACAGACTTTGTAATGAAAAAGATGCTAAGAGAGATTTCTGAGCACTGGGGGGAAAAAAGTCAACTTTAAAGTGACTGATGTATTTTCTCTGTGAAGGATTCAGTGCCAACTGTTTGAAAAACATGAATAGGGAAATAGCATGTAAAATAGTGCCCTTTTAATACATGTTCTGCACACCTGTGTAAAGCATTCCTTGCTCCTTTTCAGCACAAATTCCTACAGTATTTTACTTCCAACCACTGTTTCATCAAGGTAAGTTATTTTCACCTTTTTCAGCTTCAATCTCAAATACTATTAATACTATCAGCTAAGAAATGACTCTAAATTCTGTCCTTTACTGATGGAAATATGGATGGTTCAGATTGCTATAAATAATGGTCCCTCCTGTGAAGGCAATTCCTCTCAAAGTGACTAAGTAAATGAGAAATTGCTCGTTCCCTTCCTCTGCACTTGTTGAAAAACCCACAACCTTATTTTAATAACTAAATATCATACAGAGGAGGAGAGTCACCTGCAGCAGCTCTCCAGGTACCATAAATCATTTGTCAGAGACATTTGAATAGTCATGATTACAGAAGGTCTGTTTTAAATGTGGGGGAAAAGAACTTGTAGTAATGTTCAACTAAAAATAAAGCTACCATTTCTTTTTTAAGGGAATAGCACTGTAAAGATGCTTTGTAATGACATATTTATCAACACTTTTGTCACATAGGGAGAAATAATTGGTGCAATTAGTACGTGTGCTAAGTTCAACAGATAGTTCTACAAATTGAACAGCTTTTATGGAAACTGTAAAATTCTTTGGTCTTATAAAAAGCTCTTGTTGGAATGACATATCCTTATTTTACCTCTATCATCCCACAATGATTAACAATCTATACATACAAGATATTTTAAGCTGTACCCCCTCTTGATAGCAGCTTGTCACACTGGCCAGGAGGAGATTACCTTGTAGACAAAACTAATGGGGTAAAGTGCAGTTCTTTAGGGGGGAAAAGAATAAAAAAAGCCTTGAACCATTTTCTCTTAGGTTTATTAGTATCACTAACCATCTCTCTTGGTGCATGCACTGAGGAGCAAGCTCTGCCAGTGGAGCTGATTCAGCCCTTTGTGCCATTGACACCTTTGGAGCAGAGTTGCTGCTCCAGGCTGGAGGGACAGGGCTGGCAGCAGGGTAAGGCACAATCCCTCTGCTCCAGGCTGGAGGGACAGGGCTGGCAGGAGGACAGGCACAATCCCTCTGCTCCAGGCTGGAGGGGCAGGGCTGGCAGGAGGACAGGCACAATCCCTCTGCTCCAGGCTGGAGGGGCAGGGCTGGCAGCAGGGTAAGGCACAATCCCTCTGCTCCAGGCTGGAGGGACAGGGCTGGCAGGAGGACAGGCACAATCCCTCTGCTCCAGGCTGGAGGGACAGGGCTGGCAGCAGGACAGGCACAATCCCTCTGCTCCTGGCTGGAGGGACAGGGCTGGCAGGAGGACAGGCACAATCCCTCTACTCCTGGCTGGAGGGACAGGGCTGGCAGCAGGACAGACACAATCCCTCTGCTCCAGGCTGGGGGGACAGGGCTGGCAGCAGGACAGGCACAATCCCTCTGCTCCAGGCTGGAGGGACAGGGCTGGCAGCAGGACAGGCACAATCCCTCTGCTCCAGGCTGGAGGGACAGGGCTGGCAGCAGGGTAAGGCACAATCCCTCTGCTCCAGGCTGGAGGGACAGGGCTGGCAGCAGGACAGGCACAATCCCTCTGCTCCTGGCTGGAGGGACAGGGCTGGCAGGAGGACAGGCACAATCCCTCTGCTCCAGGCTGGAGGGGCAGAGCTGGCAGCAGGACAGGCACAATCCCTCTGCTCCAGGCTGGAGGGGCAGGGCTGGCAGCAGGGTAAGGCACAATCCCTCTGCTCCAGGCTGGAGGGACAGGGCTGGCAGCAGGACAGGCACAATCCCTCTGCTCCTGGCTGGAGGGACAGGGCTGGCAGGAGGACAGGCACAATCCCTCTGCTCCAGGCTGGAGGGGCAGAGCTGGCAGCAGGACAGGCACAATCCCTCTGCTCCAGGCTGGAGGGGCAGGGCTGGCAGCAGGACAGGCACAATCCCTCTGCTCCAGGCTGGAGGGACAGGGCTGGCAGCAGGGTAAGGCACAATCCCTCTGCTCCAGGCTGGAGGGACAGGGCTGGCAGGAGGACAGGCACAATCCCTCTGCTCCAGGCTGGAGGGACAGGGCTGGCAGCAGGACAGGCACAATCCCTCTGCTCCTGTCTGGAGGGACAGGGCTGGCAGGAGGACAGGCACAATCCCTCTGCTCCAGGCTGGAGGGGCAGAGCTGGCAGCAGGACAGGCACAATCCCTCTGCTCCAGGCTGGAGGGGCAGGGCTGGCAGCAGGACAGGCACAATCCCTCTGCTCCAGGCTGGGGGGACAGGGCTGGCAGCAGGACAGGCACAATCCCTCTGCTCCAGGCTGGAGGGACAGGGCTGGCAGCAGGACAGGCACAATCCCTCTGCTCCAGGCTGGAGGGACAGGGCTGGCAGCAGGACAGGCACAATCCCTCTGCTCCAGGCTGGAGGGACAGGGCTGGCAGCAGGGTAAGGCACAATCCCTCTGCTCCAGGCTGGAGGGACAGGGCTGGCAGGAGGACAGGCACAATCCCTCTGCTCCAGGCTGGAGGGACAGGGCTGGCAGCAGGACAGGCACAATCCCTCTGCTCCTGGCTGGAGGGACAGGGCTGGCAGCAGGACAGGCACAATCCCTCTACTCCTGGCTGGAGGGACAGGGCTGGCAGCAGGACAGACACAATCCCTCTGCTCCAGGCTGGAGGGACAGGGCTGGCAGCAGGGTAAGGCACAATCCCTCTGCTCCAGGCTGGAGGGACAGGGCTGGCAGCAGGGTAAGGCACAATCCCTCTGCTCCAGGCTGGAGGGGCAGGGCTGGCAGCAGGGTAAGGCACAATCCCTCTGCTCCTGGCTGGAGGGACAGGGCTGGCAGGAGGACAGGCACAATCCCTCTGCTTCAGGCTGGGCAGCCCCGGGAGGCAGGGCTTGTTACTGTGACGCAGTTAGAAACACACAGCAACACACACAACAGGGGTTCAGGCAGAGAAGAAGAAAGGAATAAGATCCTAGTTTATTGTTGACCTCATATATATAGGTTTCTGGACAGTGACCAGAGATTGAACAGAGAAGTTCCCACCTCTCCATCTCCACTGGTCACTTGAGAAGTCCATTAGGTGATATCTTTTATAAAGGAATGCAAACATGATTCTTGTTTATCTTCCAATTCATGAGAACTGACTCCACTATACTAAAACAAATCAGAAGGCTGATTTTCAGGGACAGCAAGGGCTGGCAGCAGGACAGACACAATCCCTCTGCTCCAGCCCCTGTGTGCTGTGCTTTTCCCCCAGGGCCATGGGAGCAGGCATGGGGGGACAGGCAGGGCATGACTCCATACTGGTGTATTCAGGGGTGTTTGAGACTGGGGAGGTTACAACGTCGGATCACAAAAAGCAGCGAAAATTAAATAAATGTCTTCAGGAAATGTTGCAAGTTTCTGCTTGTTCAACCTCCACAACAGCATAGCAGTTCCAGCCTTTAAAATTCATCTCATCCAAACCATGTCGGCTTTTTGCTCTTCCTTTTTCTTCATTATGCTGTTCAGTCATCCAACCCATAGTCCTTCGTGCCCTGGAAATTTCAAATAATATGAAAAGAGAAATAAAACTGTAATCAGGATAAGTTTGAAGCAGGAAAAAAAAAAGGAAATTCTAGTTATGGAAGAGAACATGGTATCATAGAAGCACTCAAATCAAAGAAACAGTGAATCAAGAGATGCCTGTCTGAATGCACAAGACAGGAATTTTGGTGATGTGCAATTTACACAAAGGCACAATTTATATAATGTAATAGCTGAGAGTATGCAGTTGTGGACTATGAGATGAATAATTGGGAATCCACAAATCATGTCAGGAGCCTTGGATGGTAGATAGGAAGAAAAGGGGAGACAGATGAATAGTCTGTAAAAAAGAGAATTTTATTTATAAGCAGCACTTGAAGCAGGTTTTTTTTCTGTATTTTTAACCACAAATTGATGTCTGCAAACTTTCTTTTAAGCTTTTTATTTATTGGAGAAAAACTCTCTTAACAGGAGAAAACTGTAGTTGAGATGAGTTAAAAATACTTGTCATTTAATCTGGGTGAAAATCAGAACACAGTGAAATATTTTTCTCCATCTTAAATTTTTCTGATGCTTGAACAGATGATATCTGTGAAATCTGCAAGCTTCTTAAGCTACTGATTAAGTGCTGTGTGTTGAGGGTGATTACCAGTGCTCTGGAGGAAGTTCCTTTATGTGTCCTGGTGGGCTCTTTGGGGCGGTTGGGTTGTAGGAGCTGATATCAGGGGTTTGTCCCTACTGAAATCCCTTCAGCCTGCTCAGGAGGGCTGTGCCCCCCTGGCTGCCCCTGCCTGTCCCACCCAGGGCCCTTTCTGCAGCCAAATGCTCCTCAAGACAAGCGTGGGTGAATTCTCTTCCAGTCCCTTGGCACTGATGTAAATATCAGCTGAATCCGTGGGTAATTTAATTTATAGAGAGGGAATTCCAGTCTGAGTCTCAGTGTTAGATTTGTTGCTGATATTTTATTTTTCTTCTTTTTGTTGGGAAGGAATGAGGGAAGGGAAAAGAAGAAACTGTTTCTCAGAGATCATATGTTTTCTTGTTGTTCTAGAGCTGTAAAGGTGGAGAGTGTAGAAAATACTACAGCAATATTTTTTTTTTCAACTTGTTTGACTCCTAATTTTCTATGGTGTTTTTTACCTACTTCTAATAAATCTTAAGTTATGTTTTTTGGCTTCACTAAATCTTGTGAATGAAACACCAATGGGGAAACTATAAAGCAGAAGACAATTTTTTTTTTTTTTTTTTGTTAGTGGGTTCTACACACTAGAAATATATTACATATATATGTACGTTATATGCGATGTAACATATATAATACATTGTATTTCTATTTCTGGCAACAGAAGACTCTTCATCTAAGGAAACTCTCTCCCTGCAAACATTTCCAGTTTGTGTTACATCTACCTAATTCAGTAGTATGGAAATGGCCAATCTATTTCGATAGCAACTAGAATTACAGGGTCAAAGAAAAAACAAATAATAATATAAACCATCCCACCCTGCAGTCCTGGCTGTAAGATGGCAGACCTTCCCATCAGAACACTGACTTTCATGGTCAGAGTCCTGTGTGAAGGTTAGTGGAAAGCTGCAGTACCGAAGAAGAAATCTGAGTTACACTTGGTTCTGGTTTGTTAGCTTTCCTCATTTTTGAGAGAAGAAGGGAGGGGATGAGACTATAGGAGCAGTAGGTATGATATAAGGTCCAAGAAGGTATAGTGATTTGAAAAGTCTGAGTGGCATTGACCCAAATATAATCTTGCTACTAGCTTTCTGGATAGGAAAAAAAAAAAATTGATTTTTTTTTTTTTTTTTTTTAAGCTGCTGCTGTATGATTCCTTAACTCTTGAGGTTTTGCTTTTGCTGTATTGATCTCTAGTGATGCTTATCTCGGAGTCTGCATGCAGTCTTTCCCAAATAGTTATCTGCCCAACCCTGGAGTCCAGTGCAGGCTGCCTCCAGTTGACCTCAGTTAAACCTTCTGCTTTGTCAAGCATCAAATGCTGCTGAGAGAAGTCAGCCCTGTCCTGGGATTCTGATCCTGGTTGTTGTGTGCAGGGCCTTGCTGGCTGTGGAAACCTTGGCTTAGGATGAAGTCCAGACAATGGAGGTACTCTGGATACAGGCTGATATTCCTTTGCAAAAGTAAGGGAAAAGTCAAGGCATGTTCTCTTCTGGCTTTTCTTCACATTTGCAGAAGGGCAGATTCTGATCTCATGGTATTGTAAGACATGATGAACCCTTCTGAGCATAATGCAACAATATCAATATAAAACTTGTATAAAAGTGATCAGAATCTGTTCCTCAAAGCTCTAACTTTAGAAGGTGAAGTCCTCGTGACAGTTGCAAGATAAAAATATATTAACTGATTTATTTAGTATCTCTTTAAGGTCAGAATGTTTTTTTAATGTTTTTACTTGGAATGAAGGTCATAAGTCCCAATTAGTGATAAAATAAATTAGAGCTCCAGTAAATTGGAGCATACTAATATTTTTTTTTAAATATTTATGGTACTCCCTGTATTAAGCTTAAGGTTCCTGGGTTGAGCTGTAGTTCTCTGAATGTGAAATCTGGGGGCAGGGGAGCAAGCCAGACCAAAAGTACTATTCCTTTTATTGTGCTCTATCTGAAATATGTGGTACCTGACTCTACAGCTTGTTAAGTCATCTGACATTCTGTAGCAAATATGAGAAAATCAATGGCAGAAGCAGTGTTGTGTAAATACATAAGAGAGCATAAACAACCAGCAATAGATATTTCACAGAGTTCATGCTGTAGTGTTCTGTAAAAGTCATGTCAGGAGACTGGGACCCAACACAGTGCAATTGCATAATGATAAAATCCTTAGTACTTGCCCACTCAAGGTAGTAGTGTCCCTTACTTAAATTCTCTGTTCCTGTGCCAGCATTTCTTGCCTCTAAAGGAAGAGATAGGTACCTTTGCATTAAGGAAAGCAAATAACCTTAAACTCTTTGTTTATACCCTTCATCCAGATAAAGCAGAATTAACAGAAAAATAAGTGTTTTAAGACAGGATTTTTAAAATATAGTAATAGATTTGAAAGTATTTTCAAAAATCTGAACTTGATCAGAATTTCTGATTTTGTTGCAATTTCCTGTTTCCCTATTATTCATATAACAAAGAATTGCTCTGAACCAGTTTCTGTGTCCATACTCAAGCCCTGTCCTTCTAAGAGAATTAATAGGAATTGCTGTAGATCCTCTGTCCTCATCTTTCTCAAGAGGGTACAGTTGTGTCTTGATGCTCGCAGTGTATGAAACAAGTGCAGGATTCGAGTTAATATTTAGGAACTAAGAAATACTCTTGTTTTTCAACATGGAAGCTCTATGGATGCTGTTGATCTGTACAGTGACTGCAGATCTATGTGAATGAGAGCTGAAATGAGTTTACTGGACTGCATGGGGAATGAGACCTTCCTGGATTTTTCTGGCATGAAAAGAGACACATTCATCAGTGCATCAATCACTGTTATATGCACATGGGAAAATATATATGTTCATAAAATTTAACAAAGCTGATCTCAGTTTCCACAGAGGAGAGCCTTCAGAATGTCCTCTGACCATTTACAAATGACATTTGATTAGTACTCCGAGATGGAATCACCTTTATGCAAACTTGGTGCTGCAGTAGGAAACTGCTCAGTTGCCCTTCTTTGAGATGAGGCTAAAAATATTTTCCTTTAAGAGGCTGGACTTTGAATGTGAAGAAAGGGTAGGTTCAGATTTTTTACACTGAGTGCAGATGCTATTTGATGCTTTCAGACAGACTTCATGGTCCCCTTTCTGCCCAAGATAACATTACTGACTGTGCCTCTATAGCATTAAAATGATTTGGAACAAATTACCTTCCACTGTGGCAGTCAGCTGACTCCTGTGAAGTTGAACCTGTAGAACTGGGGAAATTTTGTTGACTTTAAGGCTTCCCATCCTTCCAAACAGCATCCATGCTCAAAATGAAGCAAGTTACTGGCACAACTGCTGTTATTTTGAATTGTTTGACACGGACGATTGATTTTAATTTGTTTAAGAAGTTGTAAACAATTTCTTTATATGAAAGAAGGATGTGAATAAACAGAGGATTAAAAATAAGTATTGCTTGCATATAAAACATAAATGTGAACTTTTAGGGAATTGATTTCATTAAGCATTTGTAATGCTTTAGGTGTTGAATTGCATGTGTGCCACAGACTGGTGAGTGATGTGTAACACCACTGCTAAATGCATGGTGAAGCACTATCCTTCTCTTAGCAATCAGAGATTTAGCTTGAATGCCTCTGGATTATTCCAGTTTTAAAAATGTGTCACCTAGAGTCATGTAATTCCTGTAACTGTAAGTCTGAATGAGTGCTTACTTGCTCAGAAGGGTTAAGAACTACTCATTTATTGAAACAGTGCTGGATAAAAGAGCTTAAGAAAGCATATAAATTAAATATAAATTAAAATGGGGTTTATGATAGTGTCAAACTGCATCAAGGTTTTCTCAAATGTTTGCTTTCTAATTTTTAATTTAGAAATGTTCTTTCAACAAATAAGCACGTGGCAGTGTCAAGGAAGCAGTTTCCCTTTCACTGTGCTAGTTGAACTACATACATAGAGTATGAGCGAAGTGTAAAATCAATAAAGGCAGTTGATTGTTTTGCAATATCCCTCTATTTCCCCAGCAAGTCATAATAACTTGTTCTGACTTTTGCAGTACAGAGTGCATTCCTGCTGTTAAAAGTAAAAAGGTGTTCACACAATACTTGACAAACGTGTAGTTGGAAAAAATTGACCACTTGAAGGTCATTAGATTTCTGGGGTGTTTTTTTTGTTTTTTGTTTTTTTTTTTGTTTGTTTTTGTTTGTTTGTTTGTTTGTTTTTTAATTGTGTGTGTGGTTGTTTTTTGTTTTTTTGGTTTTTTTAAATAGGAGTTTATAAGTCAGGAGTGAAAATAAATTTATTCATCTGCCTATATAACAGCATATTAAAAAAAAAAAAATCTAGGAAAAAATTTACCTGAAATATTTGACAAATCTTATTTCCTCACATAAATTAAACAAAAGGATCAACTTTAGAAAAGCTGAGCAGGAAGAGCTGTCTTTCATGATGTCCCAGGTTGAATTTGAGTATATGGGTATATTATCTGGTAAAAGCTCTTTGCAGATTTGGACATAATAATATTAAAATTAGTAGTGCTGCACTTCAAGTGAGTACAGATAAACTGTGTGGACACCTGGAGTCTAAACCTGAGATCTCACTTATCACCTCCTATTTAAATGAGCAACACTCAGGAATATGTTTTAGCATAAGCTTAAGCATAAAACACAGCCCTTTTGTAAAGAGCACTTGTTTCAGTTTTGGGCATTGTACTTGGAAAAAACAAACCTGTGAGCATTTGGAGAAGGACTGGGAGACAATTAAAAATAATCACACATAGCAAACTCAATATTTCCTGAGAAGAGGAACTGGCATTTTTGGGGTTAGGACAGTGGAAACGGAGTAGACTCATCAAAACTCTTTAAAAATGTAGTCAGCCAATGCAAAGAGAAATTAAGATGTATTCTGATATGTATTTGGAAAAAGTGAAGGAAAATTTGGGTTTTATAAAAATCTTTTCTAACAGTAAGAGAGCTGAAGTTTTGAAATATTGATTTGGGAAACTGAGGAAACATCATTACATAGAAAGTCTTTTAGAGCAGGTTATGCAAATTTCTTTCTGAATCATAAACTACAATGAATGGATTAAATGGTCTAACACTCTTTCCACCTCACTTTTTTCCATATTCTGTGATTATTGTATTTTTATGCATAAGGATATGGTATGGGGAATAGGTCATTTTGGAACCAATCTCTGTCTTGTGGAAATCACCAGAAAGAAGCTCTAATCCACAAATGACTGGAATACATTTATGTCAGTCATGATTTTGAGCTTCTTGCATTATCCTTCAACAAAGTTAAATGAATAATTTGGACTGGTAGAAACGTTAATGGAAGATGACTGCTCAACTCAAGAAGTAGGCACAATCCTAGGGAACATATCTGGCCAAAAATAACTGGGGAGTGCTTGTACAGTTTGGTTAGAAAAGTACATTAGATTTTGAAATTACTCTGTCATTAGTGTGTGTAAGAGTATTTATTTATTTATCATGCTTTATTTTTTACTACACTGATTCATGTTTTTAATTTTATTGAGTTGAAAGTATGCCAAGTTTAACATTTTTAACTACCTTTGAACTGCTTAAAATGGGAATTTCCCCCCCCCCCTTTTTCTTCAATGTGCTTCCTCTGCTCAAAACTGCAGTATGAACCAGTGTAGGTTAAAAAAAAAAAAAAAAAAAAAAAAAAAAAGAAAAAAGTTTTATTTAATGAGAGTTGAGCACTTTCACCATTCAATAAAAGAAGTTTATCTTACTTATAAGGATGTTCTGCAGTGGGGAATCCAAATACCTTTTGATTCTATTCAGATTGGAATGAAACTAGACAAATTAAAGGTCTAGTATTTGGTATAAAGTTTTAGAATTTAGCTGTGCCCCATATCAACCCTGCAATATCTGTTACTTCTCTTAAAAGAACAACTTTTAATCTTCATGCTGGAAACAGATTTCACAATGAATCAAAAGCTTAGTGGAAGCTGAAGTCTGAAATTCTCCCAAAAACAACTTTATGTGGATTTTTAAAATCACAGGCACATTTTAATGCAATACTATTTCAAATTATTTTGCTCTCTCTGCTGGAAATGTAGGGTCCCCTAAATAATGAGCAAAGTATGGTGTGAAAAATTAGGTGTTCTGGAAACATTAAGTGTAAGACAGAGATTTGCAGAGGGAATGAAATATCCTGCCAGGATCCAAAATTATTTCAGGCCAAGAAAACTGAGTCCAAGCTGTTAAACATACTGTGGGTATCCTGTTTGGGCAAAGGATTGAAATGCTAGCTTGGAACATTCTCTAAAGTGTTCGAACCCAGCTGGTATTATATTTCACTTTGTGGTTTCTAGCACAGTCACACTGACAGAAGTTTTCAGCTACAGTTGGCAACTTCCAGAATGCAATTCTCTCGAGGGTGGTGAAATTTGCCTTCAAAATCAACTCACGAAGGGTCACAGAGCCAAACATGTCAATAGAGTTTGCCGGAAAGCGTTATGTCTGGGAAACCCCGATCTGATCAGTGCCCTGAGCACAGCTATGCAGATGTGCTAGTGAGCTGCTAATTGCAGGTAGGGCAGCAGTGTGAGGCTCTTTCCCTTCCACCGGCCACGTTCTGCCCCATCCCAGTGGGAAACTGAGCCTGTCAGGACACAGGACCATGGGGGATGGCAGCTCTGCCTGGCAACCCAGAGTGCAAACAAACTGCATGGAAAAGTGGGAGAGGGTGTCTAAAATCTGTGTGCATCTGTGAAACTCCTCTTTAAATGCCAATACCCTGTGCATAACAAATACTGCATGTCTAGCATTTTAAATAATAGGGATCATGTTTTAATTACTGTATTAGATTGAAGTAATCTCTGCTGTTGTGCTGCTTTGTGGTCATAAATTCTGGCAAGGATATTGTGCTGAGTGGTTGACTTGTTACTGCATTCTAAAATGCTACAGGCAGGAGGAAAAGTTGTCAGCTCAAAAACCTTCATTTGTCAGAAAACAGTAAGTTTCAAGATAGTTTAACATTTAAAACCTGGGAGACGAAGTTTGTTACCTATGCAAAAATTGTGTTTCAGTAGAATTGAAATACAGTTTTAAATTAAACTATGATGGTGAGGAAAAATTGCTAAATCCAGTTATTTTTAGGAAAACAGAACAGGATGTCAAGAATAGTTATCATAGCATGCACTTCATAAAACTATTACAGACTTGGTAGATCACAGCAAACTTTAGTATAAATACCATTTTAGACTTTTCACTTATACTTGTGTAGTTGTGTTTCATTAAAGATTACTTTTTAAGCAATATCAAATCACTGCTTCTTATAAATTTTGTGGGCAATCTAATAACTTCAAAATCTCCAGCTAAAAGCACATGGCATGTACTGAACCTGAAAATGAAGGGACTTTTGAGAGGCTCTGCAGGAACGGTGAAATCTTTAAGTATGTTGTGTCCAAAACCTTAGACAACTATTGTATGCAGCACGTATTTGTGCAGCCTGACTTTGTTCTTAGCCATGGATGTGTTGAGTCAGGCTTGGAATGGACAATGAATATGTACTGGCAGAGTACAAGGGTAACTCCTCAGCTCCTGCACTGAAGCTGCTGGGACCATCCCTCTCCAGCACAGAGGACAATGGAAACACAGCTGACAAATGGGGCTCAAACACTGTTTAAAAGTGTGAGATTTCCTGTCCTCCCTCCTCTGCCTGCTCTTCTGGTTATTGGTTGAAACCTGAAAGGCCTAACAAAATTTGACAAAGTGCATGTCAAGGCAGTGGAAATGCAAAGGAACCTCAGGGCAGTGTGGTCTTCACACGATACAGCTGCACCCTGTGGGCTTCTGCAGCTTTATTAAGGCCAGGCAGATTTGTCATGTAGTGGCACAAAACTTATCCCTTGTTAAGGAAGC
This sequence comes from Sitta carolinensis, assembly GCA_032173965.1. Lineage (NCBI taxonomy): Eukaryota > Metazoa > Chordata > Aves > Passeriformes > Sittidae > Sitta > Sitta carolinensis. The sequence goes on along the minus strand of CM063294.1, from coordinate 5,762,093 downwards.
TTTCTGAACTGCAAAGGTCACATCCAAACAACTGAAATTTCTATGGAAGTTCTTGTAGATGAGGACTGTAAAGCCTTTATGGACCTGGTCTGTCCCAGGTTTCCTGGCCGGAGGGGCACTGATACTGTCCCTCTTTGCTTTTGGAAAACACTGAAGTGTGTAAGACAGTCTAATTACTGAAGAAAGGTTTTCTCCAAGTTCTTTCCTCCAGAGACATTTGGACCCTTCTGGTGTCAGGGTTCTGGAGAGCTGTCTCCCGCTCTGGGGTCCCAACACCAGGACACAGACCTCTGGCAGAGAGCCTGCCGGAGGGCCAGGGAGATGTTTAGGGGCTGGAGCACTATTGCTCGGGGCCAGGCTGAGAGAGCTGGGGCTGTTCAGCCTGGTTAAAGAGAAGGCTCTGGGGACACCTTACAGCTCCTTCCAGTGCTTAAAGAGGCTCCAGGAGAGCTGGAGAGAGACTTTGGACAAGAGTGACAAGAGGGGAATGGCTTCACACTCATAGAGGGCAGTGTTAGATGGGACATTAGTGATTAATAATCAGTATTGTTCCCTGTGAGGGTGGGAGACTCTGGCAGAGTGCCCAGAGAAGCTGTGGCTGCTCCATCCCTGGAAGTGTCCAAGGCCAGCTTGGATGGGGCTTGGAACAACCTGGGATAGTGGCAGGTGTCTCTGCCTGCATTGTGGGTTTGGAATTAGAGGAGCTTTAGGTTCATTTCAGCCCAAACCATTCTGTGATTCTGTGTAATTGTTACAGGGTTTGCAATGCACTCCATGGTGCTAAATAGCAACCTACTGCTCAAGGAATGAGTGAACAGAATAAAATGAAAGCGGGGAAGGGCTAAAAATCTGTATTTTATTCACTGTATAAAACTTTAGGAGCCCATTTCTTTTGAATTCAAATATTTGTTCTTTCAGTAATTGAAAGAAAATTCTGGATGATCTTTGATGGATAACCATGGCTATGACATGCAAGCTTAATAAGCTTTGTTATTCAGTACACTTTAGGTATCTGTTAACTCATGTCTAAGCTGATTATAACTGTATTAAAAAGTTCCCTTCTGTGCTGAACAGTTAGAGATGCATCTGCACTTCCTTTGATATGTACCAAAATGCATTTCCATTTACACAGAAACTTAGCACAGAAGTGCTCTGGTGTCATGGAAGGCAGCAGCAATGGCTGTTACTGAAATTTGGTGCTTAAGGATGAATAAAAGCATCTAAATGGAAAGATATTTTTGTCCTCTGAAAAATCCCTCACATTGCATCATGATTTCCCTTGTTTTTTCAAAATTAAGGCAAAAAAAAAAACCCAAACAAAAAACAAAACAAAAAATCCAAACAAACAACAAAAGAAAAGTTTATTTCAGAGTTGTGTGACTCTGGGGAAGTAATTGTTTGCAACAACCCGAATGTATCCCATGCTCCTACTCTTTTTGTGATGCTGTACAGTGTCTCCATGTAGATCATTGTTTTGCTACACCACACCAATTACTCAGAAACTTTTAATTTTGTATGCTTATGTCTTAGAATGTATTTTTAATTTCATGTATTAATGGCAAATTAATTATATAAACATTTCATTTGTATAGATGTGGTCTAGGCTGTAGTTTTAGCTACATTATTGGTTAGGTGTTATTGCTCCTGATTCCAGAGTGAATGAACACTTAAAACACTTTGGTCAACAAATTTCTTAAGAATGTAAAATTAATTGTCCACAAGTTTTTTTCATAATAACTTTTGTGTTAAATTTCTATGAACATTCATAGAAATGAATGTTAAAATACTTCTCTCAGTTAAAGCAGAAGAGGCAGTTAAAATACTTCTCTCAAAAAAAGCAGAAGAGGCAAGACATTATGAAAGCAAGTTTGTTGAAGAATTAATCTTTGGAAACCTAGAACAATTATTGGAATATTGTGTCTGTTATGGCTAACATTTAAAATATTGGTATTTCAACGCTGTCAGCCATACCATATTTTGCAGCTGTTAGAAAGTAATAATTAGAGATATTGATGCTAAAAGTTAACCAAACCCTCCCTCTCATTTTAATAAAGTACATCTGGACAGCAAACCTCACTGCTCTCAAGCACCCTTGCCGTGTGAATGGGGCTGGGGCCAGCTGCTGCTGTGGGGCGGGAGGTGCTGCACAGGAGCAGCTTCCCTTAAACATGGCATTCCCTTAAACCTCACATAAAGCACAGGCTGAGGGGAAATGTGTCTGCAGTCTGGAATAATGCAGAACTGTGGCAAGTAAAACTGGCACTTCAGCAAAGGATAACTTTTTTAAAGGTAGTCTGTACTTTGCCTATTTCTTCTTAGACCCCCAAGGGGTTGACAGTGCAGACCAATGGGAAGATTAAGGCACTGAAAATAAAAGTTCTGCAGTAATTTGCTTTCTCCCTGGGCTGACCTTGCTCAGAGTGCTGATAGCAGAGGTGAACTTCTGGCTCTTCTCACTGAGGCTCCCAGCTGAGGTGGCTTAAACAGTTGACAGGGCAAATGATTGAGGCCACAGTGTCAGAAAAATGATCGAGGAGGGTAGGGCTGGCTCAGTGTGTGAGGCAAGGAGGCATTTCCCTGACAGAGGCACTGAGCAGGGCCCAAGGCTGTCAGCAGTGTCACTTGGGTGACCTTGCTCGACCTGCAGTTTCCTTAAGATGGAGTTGTGCTGAATATGATTACATTTTTCTCCACTTGTTGTCCTACAGTGTCCACAGAGTTGCTGTACAGCATGCACAATCTTTACTCAGTATTGTGTAGCACACAGTGTCACTGTAGCTATTGGATTCTAAGTCACCCTACACTACTTTTTATCAAAAACTATCTTGTCCTCTGACACATCTTTTAATTAGACTAAAAATTTTGATCAACAGTATGTATTAGACATCCATTCCTCTTTAAGTTTCTCCCCTGGGCACCTAACTGTAGTACAGGTCACCTTTTACTATACTTGGGTACAAAGTTGTGAAAGATAATTTTATTTTTTTAATAATACATGTTCTTGAACAGACTTAGTGAATAAACAATCAAGCTTCTCTTCCAGGGACCCACTACAGTAAATGTGTTATTTTTTAAGTTCTGCGTAAACTTTGCTCTGATTGCTGTCATGAGAACTTGAAGTTAACTTTTCTGTAAATATCACTTGACTCATGAACCATAAGAAAATATTAAATTAATTTTGTCTAGCATATGTAACTCAAAACCTAATGTGAATTTCACATATACAGTACAGTAAAACATTTCAACCAGTTCATGCAGTCCAAGACTTGTGGAAGATCATGGAAATCTGGAATTTAAAACAAGATATGTGGAGAAAGTGTCATTAGTTTAGAGAACCTCTTCTGAGCAAAGCATCAGGTAAATTATTCATTCTGATTTATTTGCTGAGCTTGAAAACCTTCCATCATGTTACTTTTTCAGCTCTGCAAATCTAATAATTTGACTTTTAGGAATATCAACTTATCTTTCTCATTACATCATAGAACTTTTACAAAATCCCCTGCTTGTTTCACCAAGTAATTGTTATCAGCCTTATCTTCTCCCTTCCTATCCATCATCTCTGAGAACATATATTGCTTTGCCAGCTCTGTTTTATGGTGTCTGCATCATATTAATAATGGCACAGATGGAAAAGTTCTCTGAGGTCACTCAGTACAATCCATTTCCTGATGCAATGTTGGGCTTTTATATATTTTCCAATATATGTAGCCTGATGGTAAAGGAGTCAAGTGACTGGATTTTCACAATCTCATTCAAGCCTTAATACAGTATATTTTTTTCATCTATCTTCTTCCACTTCTTCCTTCTTAAATTTCTTGCAGTAGCTAAAAAGTGTGTCTTGACAGATAAGAAATTGCATAGGCTTATGAAATCTGTGGCACCGTGTCAAGCACATCATATTCTTAACAGCATTATTAATATGTTAACAGGTGAAAGCTTCTTATTGTTCAGTGCTTTAAGTATAAAATATCTAATATTGCTTTCTTCTTTTTATTCACCTTTGTAGTTTCCAGTTAATTTGATTAACAGCTTTGGCTGATAACTTCTTAAATTGTTTTGTTTCATAGACACAAAATACAGTAGTTTGAAATTCTTTTGGTTTTGATTCAGCAGCAACACTCCCTTTGGTTTTAGTATGCACAAAATCTAATTGGAATGATTTTTTATTTTTTTTTTATCAGTGTAAAATAACTCTTTAATCTCGATTGCCTAATGAAACCAACAGAAAACAAGAAAATGAAAAAAGGTAGGGAATGTCAAAGCATCTGAAGCATTTCCTTGCTCCAGTTTTAAAAAGTAGCTTCCCATATCTTGTCAGCAGGCATTGCATCAAAATAAGAGATTTTAACAATTTACTGGATGATGGAGCCACTTTTAGGCTTTTTACAGGCTGGCTGTTTAGAGTGGTGAAAATTGCCCTAACAGAGCTGGAATAAAGCAGGAGGTAAACTGCTCTGTTCAGGCCTGCCTGTGCCTTGCTCTCTCCCCCATGTCTCTCAATCTTCACCTCTGTTTGAGTGTTATACTGATTTTTCTACCCCAGCCATCTGATTTACATATAAAATATATAATGGTTAAAAAATTATGATTTATAATGCTCCAAACCTGTGAAAGGGAAAGGTGACAGAAGACTCAGAGGTGACCTTTTCAAACATGATGGGGCTTCTCTCCCTCTTGCAGAAGGGAACAGCCTTGTCACCTTGATCCAGTGACCTGTTCACTTGGCTTTCTGCCTTCTGTGCTGAGCTGCTCCTCAGCCCCTGCCTTCCCTCCAGGGCAGGGGGCTGTGCCAGCCCCACCGTGCTCTCTTTGCTCAGGTGGCACACCAAAAGCCTGACTGCTCTCTGCCACAGCCCTCCCACAGCAGTCACCACCTCAGACACTCCTCTGTGGTGTGTGTGCCAGCTCTGTGTTCCCATTTTCCCCCTTGCTCATATGTGTGTTTGATTTTTCGTTTTCAGTATCCTGTGGAAGCTCTCATTCTTTAACAAAGAGTTGAAATGATGTTGGTTACAATATATTTTATAAATTCAAGTATTCAAATAAAAGATATCAGATCCATAGACATGTATATCTGTTTTAAAGCAGTCTAATAATGTCAAAAGTGAAAGTAAATTGTGGTCTGGCAACTGTCCTTTCACATGATATTGGCCAAATGACTTTATTTAAAATATTCTGGCTGAGTTTTTTTTTTTTCTCTCATGCTTCATTTAAATAAGTTCTATAGGAGGAAAATTATCTCCTACACAGTGTTTGCAGAGTACCTTGTGGAACACGGAATTATTTTGTGGACTTCTGGAATTTACATTTCCTTTGCAAATATAAATTAAGGAGCCTGTATCTATTGCACACAGAGTTCCCTAGTAAATTCCTGGATTGATCTTCCTAAAGGTGCATCTCAAATACACTGCAGAGAGCCAGTATTGATCCCTCACTCCCTACTTTGCAGGTGTACAAGGTACCCCTGAAAATGCAGGCCAAGACAAGCCAGAGGTTTAGTCTTGATTTGCAATAGAAATTCTCATATTAGAAATTCTGCCTGATAGGAATATACATCAAATTTTATTTTAATAAGTCTTCTCTATGAGCAAATTGGCACAATGAAGTAATGTATTTTCAGTGTAAACGTGTTAACATTATTGGGCCGATACCTCTTTATTTTATTTAGGAAATAGCAAAACCTAAATCTCTAGAATCAACTGTTTTACCAACCTAAGTGTTGTACCTACAGCAGACATGATGATAGTTATACTAGGTGACATTTTTAGGGCTTATTATAATTTGCTGAAGACACCTATTCAAACTATTTGAAATGTTAAGTATATGTTACAGTTCCACGAGCACTTAAAGGTAATATAATCCTGCCTCTGGAGGAAGCTTTTCTTTCCCTTCCATCCGTTTGAGCAGACTGTGAAATGAACCAGATGAGATGTTGCTATGGTTCAAACTGGCATTCTTCCCTGCACCCCAGTTTGGTTTGAACTCCATCGATTCCCTGTGTGGGTCATTTCAGAATGGCTTGAAGACTTGCACAAAGGAGAGGGCAAAGAGGAAAGGGATGTGGAGTAGCTAAGCATCAAAGGGGCATCTTTTGCATCGCTAAAATTTCTGCCAGGTTAGACTACTTGCAGTACTTTGTATTTCCTCTGTTATGCTCATATAGTGCTCAGGGGATGAAGTGGGGCACTGGGTTATATTTAGGAATCCTCCAGCTGTCTTGTTAATGCATCTCAAGTTTCATATTGGTCAAAAGTTTTCAATGATCTTTCAGTTGTTTGCATCTCTTTTTGCGTATTTGTGAGACATTATCCTGTCACTCTTATTTATGTCACAAAAACTTTATTACTGTTTTGCCAACAAGCTCTACTCTAGGTGATTGTTCTCAAATTTTTAAAATGAACTCTGCATATTTTAATAATTCATTGACCACTACCATTAATTATGCTTTCTGCATTTCTTTTAAGGAACAAGTTTTATATCAGACTGGGTCTGCTTTACTGGCTTAAATTTTTCTGTGAAGTTTAGCAGTGATTACATCATCCTAATCACTCAGAAGAGCTGGTTTCCTGAGTTTCTCTGTTTGCCCTTCATTTGTTTTTTTATTGTAATTTGCACCAGCACCAATTTCAACTTTCTTTTTCTTCTTGTGATTACTTTTTAGGGACAAAAAGAGTTCCTGCCAGTCCATCTGTCTGGAAATGCTAGCAGGACAATAAATCAGTTGTTGATACTGAGATGTTATTTCATACCCTGTAAGAACTGTGTAACTACTGAAAATACCAGATTCTAAATTAAGATCCATTCAAATCTTGTGTCTTCTGGTACTGAAGATAAATTCAAGGGGCTAGAGGAAGGAAGGGGACCATTGTTATGCACTGTACACCACAGGCTGCATGCTTTACACACCAGGCCACAGCATGCTTATGTGGGGTCTGAAACACTGAGAGTGGCTCAACCTGTTCAAAGGTGTGTCTCTGAAAAGGAGGAAGGAGGACGAGGATATTTAATAATTAAAGGATGAGGCGTGCTGCCTTCCAGCATGATAGCTGCCACTTCCTGTTTTCTTTTAGCAACAGTTTCTGTTGATCTTTTGCAATGTTTCTGAAGGGTGCTGTGGCTATTTTGAGGTTGAAATACTTGTGTCTTGAGTGTCCTTTCGATGCACCTAATGCTCTCCAATTGCAGCACTGCCTTAGGTTGCCTTGGCCATGATCGGCAGCAAAAGGGGCTTCAATCTCAGAGTGGTGGGGAGAGAGGGAGGGAATTCAAGTTTATAAATAAGACAAAGCCCCCTAATGTGCTCAGGGGATAGAGGAAAGGTGCTTTGGAGGCAAACCCTGGGGATAGGTTTGGGCTGCAGAGCCTTGGCATGGAGAGGGTTGCCATGGCTACTGGCACTCACAAGCCAGGTGTTGGAATAGGGAAGGGAAATGTAGCTACTGCATTCAAAGTTATGACACTTGCTATGTTTCTGCTCTTTCTTTTAAAGGTTGTTAACTGTCATTTTTCCCCAAAATTGGCTCTTTTGGTGAGGTTTTGTGTGGAATTTAGATACTCCTATGCATCTGTGTGAATTCCTAATTTGACATATCTGGCTTTTTGCTTTGGGTTTTTCTTGGAAGGATTAGAACATGAGAGGAGAGTGAAAGAAGAGAGGGATTTCACTGCAGGGTTTATCCTTTTCTTGCCTGTGTTTTATTTCTGAAACAGTATATGCAGTGTTTGTTTTTATTTAAAGATTAGATGTTCAATCCAAATTAATATGACACGGGCTTGTATTTTGATCTCAGATATACTGAATTAAATATTATTATTTGGAACCAAAAATTATAAATAAGTGATTTTAAAAGAGTGAGTGACACCCCAGTATGTATCAATGATCATCTAAATGGGTCAACTTCTGATGGATCTACCAGATAGCTTCAAGATTACTGTAATACATTACATTGAGTATGATGCTGACTGAAAACCTTTCAGGTGTTCCACATGGTGAAATAAGTAATTTCTTGCAATTACCCTGGAAGTGGCAGTCTTATTCACAAACAGAATTTTTCTAAAGTTCAGGGAAAGATATATATAAAAACAATTGTGATTCTCGCAGTTGATGTATGATCTATAGTGGCCTTACACATGAATGCTTAGTGATTATTTGAATGACATGTTTTATTTAAAGAATATAATGCCCTTTCTCAAATGCAATGTTTTGAAATCCTTGCTCATAGTGACAGAAAGAAAAGGGAAATAGTATTCCAGTTAATAAATGAAAATGTGACTGCTAAATGCAACAAATGGAGCCGATGATTTGTTTTGTGCCAGTTCCATTTGGTTCTAATAAAATTATTGTTGAGAGCCATTTTCTTGATGAATATTGTGAAATATTTAGAAAGAAATGAAAAAAAAAAAAAGTTTTGGAAAAAAATATGCTCAAACATTAACATATGTATAACCTAGGTATGACACATGTAGGTGAGTTCACACGCATACATAAATGAAAAGATTTTACATCTTTGTACCACATTTTATACTCCAAGAAAATTAAAACAGTCCATGTATTCTACCTTTGTGCCTCCTGTCTGTTCCTTAAATTATCTGTAGTAATGTTCCAGAGGCCTGGAAATTTTCCTTCAGAGTTATGTTCTATTCTCCTCCAGTTATCATTGCAGGAACACTCAGGAATTTTTGCCCAGGGCCTGAATACAGTCACTCTGCAGTCAGAAACTCTCACTCAGTAAATGCATGACAGACTGTGAAGTTTTATATGTGATAGTAATGACTATAGGATAACAATTATTATATTAATTCTAATTTTTAATCCATGTATAATGAATCTAAAAAGCCATATTTTTAAAAAGCTTTGGAGTTTTGGAATAAAAAATCCCCAAGACACTCTAGAAAGGATTCTATTATCTAGTGTTGTAATTGTGATTTCAACAAGTTATAATTAGGTTTGTACATAATTTTCATTACAAAAGTCCTTAGTATATTAAAATAATATACTGGTGAGGACAGTGGAAGTGCAGGTGTTAAAAACAAATAAAAAGCCCAAACAAATTTATAACAGGCAAGATTTGGAACTGTGTTGAGGTTTCTTGTGTTTGTGCATGCATAGCTAAAGACGTACTTCTTAGGGTTCACCTGAAATTTCTCACAGGGTCAGATCACTGTTTTATCTTCAGGCAATAGTTGGTTTTAAAGTGCATCTCCTCTATTGTTTTCTCTCTGTGATGTCAAGAGAAAATAATCATCTTGGTAACATCGACTAAGCAGTGCCTCTGCAAAGGCACTGGAGTCCAGCGAAGGATTTACCCACGGCATTTGAGCAGCAGGAACTGAGCAGGCACCATCACCTGGAGAGCACGGGAGTCTGGGTCATTGCTCAGGCTAGTGAAAAATTAAATAAGAGCATTCATTTTCTTTATTAAATGTGTCTTTCTGTGCATGCTGGGTCTGAGATTTTTGTCAATATACCTGTATCCTGGGAAGTGCAGTAGTAACTGAACCTTGAATCTCTTGCAAAGCCCAGCATATGGTACATGTTTGTTTTTTTTTTTTTTTCTCTATGAAGTTCTTGATGGAAATAGCAAAGAAAAAAATTGTTCCACATCAGAATTATCCTCATAAATATCTTGCTGGCTTTTGTCAGGCAATGTTATCCTCTTCTCTTACCTTTTTATTGGTACTTTGCAAAATATCCTTTCTCTCCTAACAACACAAAACTCTGTAGAAATTACTCAAAAAATCCTGCACAAGGGTTTTATATCCCTCCTTTGTAACGTTTTGAAGTGCTAGTGCAGTGTTCAGAAGCTCTTTCAGGTTTATATTCTGTTGATATTATGGGAGTGTGGCTGTCTGCAGTGAGGTGGGAGAGTGGTGTGGATGGGGGAGAGAGCAGGTGGGAAGCAGCTCAACCCCCCAGGCATCAGGACACAGCACAGGCTCCTCCTCTGCCCTTGCTTCCTCCTGCGTGTGCCCAAAGGAGAGGGACTCTTGATAAAATACTTATTTTGTAATCCTCAGTTATCTTGCCCCTTGTATGTTACAATTTTCTTGCTGGTTCTATTCCAGAGCCTTCATGGTGCTGAAATTCTTTTGCTTCTTCAATCCCGTGTTGATTTCTTTACATTGATGAATTGAGTCAACTAAAAGTAATGCATGAACCAACCCATAACTAAAGAATGGTTTCTAATTTTGCTGAGAATCCTGGTAATAGGAGCCTGTGTTGTGTAAAAAGAATTCTAAGTATATGAGCAGACACCAAGGTCAATTTTAACTCAAGCCACAATGACCAAAGAATTTATGAAACAAACAATGTTAGAGTATAACCAAAAAGCATTGGTTCAATTAAAATAATGAGATTTTTTTTATTTTGTTTTTGTCAAGTTGAATTGCATCTAGGTGTAAACTAGCTCACCAATACCAATTAGTTTGAGTTACAAATTGCACTTTTAGTGTACCTGTGAAAAATTCTCTCATTTTGGCAAAACTACCTGAATATGTGTGGCTTTACCCTCTTCACTTCTCTGCATCTTTTTAGTCAGCTTGTCATTTCTAGCTCATGCATCTTCTGTAGCCATGGGGTTGATAGGTTTTGTCCTAGTGGTGCATGCAGTTTTCCCAAAATTTCCTTTCTTGTTTATAGTTGCAGTTCATCAGGCAATAAACATATACTCAACATATATATACACATATACTCAACTGATTTGCTTCATATGGTATGTCCTCAATGAATTAACAATTAGAATGTATGTAAATTACTTTTAGCTCAAAAGATAGTAAATAGAGTTCTAAGGACTAAGTAGGATCTCTGAAATCTTTCTGAATTAATCCTTGCCTCCTGATATGCTAAACAGATTGTTACCTAGTCATGCAACATATATTCTATACAAAATTAGACAATCATGTACAATGATTAATTAATTATGGGTTGGACAGCCAAGGGCTTATCTCAGTTAAGTCTAGTGTACTGAAGTTAGATCTGTGCACAGTTTTAAGTAGTTAATTTATGGCCAGGACAAAGACTGAGGGCTTTATGAAATTGGACGTCATTCAGATTTTGTGGTTATTAAAAGTATATAGCTGTAATAATTTCTGGCACTTCATCAGTTTTTGAAAAATTAAAAGAAATTTAATCGAGGAGATCTCTAACCCCTCCCAAAATATAAGCATCCATTGATTCACTTTTTTGGATCAAAGCAACAGCTGCTTAGGAGACAGAATCATATGGCAACTAGCCATGACCTTACAGCATGATATAACTAAATTATCACTGTTTAATCAATGCCACATATCCTCAGCTGGAATCAAAATATAGCTAGGATTCAGTTTAAAAATCTGCACTTAATTTGCCTTATCTTGCTATTTGATATTTTTCTGTCCTTTTAAGGGACAGTTGAAGTGATTTACTCTGGGTGTCTTTTCTCATCAAGGTTAGAGATTATGTTAGTGAAACCTGAATTTATTCTTCAGATTGTAATTTGTGGATTGCAGCAGATTAATCTTTCCCAGGTTAAAGGAATACAAATCTGCTTTGCACAGTGTAACAGTGAAATTACCAGCATCTGGTAAGAAGCTCTGAGGGAGTTATTTTCATTTTCCTCAGATCTTTATAGGGGTCTCTCCAATTCTTCTTCACGTTCTTATTTATTGCTATATGCTGCTTCCAGACTAGGGCAATATTATAATACATTTTAAATTTATTATATCCAAATGGTTTTGCTCTCTTTGAAAATGTGATTTCTCTGTTGGTTCCTGAATGTGCTGGAGAGACAGGCTGTCTCACCTAGCTTTAGTATGAGCTTCTGTTCACTTTGTCCTATGTTTTCCAAGTGTTTACATGGAGGATAAAGAAATTTCTTACATTTGTCGAAGAGGTTAAAAAGCTTTCAATAGACTGGGTCTCTTATTCCTTACAAAAGTCTTTGGGATAAGTTAATTACAGCAATTCAGCATAAGATGTTATTGCCACACATAAATACCACAATACGTGTTGGTCACACAACATTTTACCTGTCCTTGCACGTCAGCAAAATGCTGAGAGCAGAGCCCAGGCTGTGGCCTTGGGCAGGTTTTGTGCTTTGTCACATCCCCAGCCCTGGTTTCATGAACAGGATCCCCATGTGTGTGTGGGACCAGCGTGGCCCCAGTCTCTGCTCACTCTCAGTGCTCAGCCTCTCGTGGTCCTGAGCAGCTCATTCTGGCTCTGGCTGAACTCGGAGCTGCTTCAAACCCAGCTGAAATATGACTTGATTTCAGCTTCGTTTGGGATGTGCCTCTGAGCATATTGAAGGCTGTATGCATTTGCATCTGTCATACAAACAGCATGTATAATTTTTTTTTTCTTCTTCTTCTGGGAGTGTTTAACTCTTAACTCTTAGATGTAAATTATGGAAGAAAATAAAATCACACGATTTCCATTCATCTAGAAAACCTGTCTTTCTGCTTTCTGTTAGGACTCTAGGTTTGGTGAGTAACAGTATGAAAAAGAATGATATTTGACATGTGGGCCACCAGCTGCTTTAGTCAGAGAATGATCTGTGTGAAATAGTCAGGAGCCTTTGGTGAAATTCACTGATGTATCTGGTACTCTTAGTAATACATACAGTAGGGTTTAATTGTCAGAACTTTGCTTTTACAAGCAGTGTTTTTCTTGAGTGATTTACACCTGAATCTATGCAGACTCGGAGCGCTGAAAGATATTTCTTTTTTATTAGGAAGCTGTTTGCCTCCAGTACTTTCTCAGATATGAAAGGTGATGCTAGTGAACACAAGCAGTCATCCACCAGACTAGAAAATATTTTTCTTGGGTGTTATGATTTGTTGAAGTTCACAGAAAATGTCCTGCTGTAATGGCTGCAGATAGCAAAGCTCTGCCTGTGCTGTTGTTTTTAGCTCCTGAGCACAGTGAGAGCTCCTGTGAGGGCCAGGGCTGCACAGCTCTGCAGCTGAGAGGCAGAGCCTTATCAGGGCATGCTTAGACGTGCTCAACTAGAGTTTGGAGTTAGATGCTCTGTAACAGGTGAAACCTGCAAGAAAACCAACATTTTGAAGGAGTTCATTTTTTTAAATAAGCTGAGATGCCTTATTTATGAATGTTTAGATTTTTGCCATTGTGAGAGAGGCTCCATGTCATGTTTGCAGACAAATCGTTGAATGATGATTTTTTTCCAAGAAATACTGACTTAAGAAGAGAGATTATTATGCACAGTAGGTATAAATGAATTATTTATCAAACATGTTTCTCGGTGAAATCACTGTTGATCTGCTTTTCTAAGTGCTTTATTGTAGTAGTCATTTACACACAAAGCGAGTCTCTACTTAAGTAAATGTTTATCTGTCATCATTTGTATGAAAAATGAAAGATTACAAAGAGAATAAATCATCCTTTTTTGATAATGTCCTTTTTTTTTAAAAAAAATCTCTATTTGTAAAAAAAAAAAAAAAAAAAAAAATAATTCCAAACCCAAAGAATTAAAACCAGGTGTGGGAGAAAGGTCTGTTAAAAAAAAAAAAAAAAAAAAAAAAAAAAAAAGGGTTGTCAAAGAAGTTGTCTGAGTGGGTAGCAGCATTTGCTTATGGATCATACAGATTACATTGAAGCATCCTGTCCAGTTTTTGCCTTCTCCTGGGTGGAAACCTTTCTTCCTCCCATATTGGAACATTTTCATTCTTTATAGAATATAGCTAAGAAATACTTGGTGCTGGGACTGTCATCCCAAGTGATTTCCCTGCTCACTGACTGTTAGCTGTTCAGAGGCACAAAGTGCTGTTGTCAGAAATTTTGAAAGGCTTCAGTTTGTCTTTGCTTGGAATGAAAATAAGTTTTTGTTACCATATTCATGATGAAATATTTTGAAGGCATAAAAAAGAGTAGTTAGTGAACAATCACATCATTTCATAAAACTTACACAGACAATAATTCTTAGAGTACACCACTAAAGTAGTGTTTTAATCCTGGAACAAGACATTAGAATTTCAGCTTTTTAGGGGATCATACTCATTTAGGTTGGAAAAGACCTCTCAGATCATCAAGCATTAATGCAGCACTGCCAGAATTGTCTGGTGTGTCAATCTCAATCTTTTTATATGGAACTAATTCAAATAATGTCATAGGCACTAAAGGAGGGGACTGAAGGCGATGGAAGGCATTGGACAAATAGTGTTTCATGTGCAAGAATTTCCCTAGAATGGACAATTGAAAATGGGGTTCCTGTCCTCAAGTGAGCTCAGGCAAGGAGTTTGCTGGTTTTTTGCTGTTGGTGCATGCCTCTCCTGGTGGATTTGTGACAGGATTAGTTTTGGTGTATTTCTTGGTAAATCATATGAGAATGAAAGGAAACAGGTAGGAAGGGGAATAAGTGAGTCTAGTTGTGAAATATCCAAAGCATTCAGGCACATTATTCAAATTAACAGCTATTAAGAAATCACTCCTCACTCTACCTTGCTTTTTCATTGAATTTCAGTCTAAACAACAAAATATGATTCTGTGCGGGTAAAAAGAGAAAAGCATGGGTTTAGTTCCTTAGGATTTATGCATTCTGAATGGATACTACTGTATGTAACCAAGTAAGGTGCAACTTAATCCTCTAGAGATCATCAGAGACCAAGACTGAGCTATGAATGTTAAGTCAAGGGAAAAAGGTTCCTTGTGAAGCTTCGGTTTTAGTGTAATCAAAAATATTCATCATGATCATAGGGGCTGCACAGACCTTTTAGGAATGAATGAATATAAACCTTTAGGTCTACAAAGGAAAATTTAAACCTATCACTTTTCTCTGAATAATTCTAAATTAGAGACAAATGTAATCCTAGCGCTCTCAGCTCATTCAGTTCCACACAAATGTGTGCCACTGGTGCTATTTGGAGGCACTGCTTGTATTAAGGCAAGAAGAAATCTCTGCTTTTGAGGAGGAAAAGAGAGGGTGTTCCACCCCACCTGTCCCCCTGTCCCTGGGGAGCCTGAGGCTGGGCAGGAGATTGGTGCTGTGGGCTCCGAGCCCAGCACCCAGAGGTAGAAGATTCTCACATGTGGGCATGTGCTTAAACAGAGGGAATTAAAAGCAACCTTTGCCTTACAAAAACGTGAATAGCTCAAAGGTCAGAACTTAGTGCTAGAGAACTGCTTACATTTCAATTCAAGGTGTTACCTGTGCCTTAAAGGATAAAAGCTACCAGAAAAACATTTACAGCTACACTAATTGACCCCTGCTGTGATTTGTAGTTCTACTAAATAGCAATGTAAAAAAACCCCAACAAACAAAAACTCCCACATTCTAGAAAACTGTCAGTTGCTAAACATACATGAAGGGATTGTTTAGCCAGGCTTTTTCACAAGCTGTCAGGCTGTAATAGGGAATTTGGAAAAGACAAATAACCCTTCCTCTGCAAAGTTGATTTTGACTATGAACTTTAATAAAACAATTTGCCTCATGGGCATTTTCAGATTGTGCAAAATCTCTTTTCAGGTAAAGTGCTAACTCGATATGCACAGACACATGCAGTGATCTCTGAGATGGAATGAGTTAACCACAGACAGGGACACAGTTTTTAAAGCACAGCATGATGTCGTTATTTTCCTATGCAACCACAGTAATAAAACCAGACATTATGGGAAGAATATCTTTGTTGCCGTGAGTTGTAAAGAAAAATGTAAGGTATTACTTCAGTGGGGGGAGAAAGGAAGCATCACATTTGATTGGTGGAGAAGGAGCAATGGGTTTCTGAGCCTGTCCGTGTCCTGCAAGGGGGAACGAGGTGCAATCAAGTCCTGTGATCTGTGAGCCGGTCGGGACGAGGAAGGAGCATGAAAGAGCTCTTTTTGCCTTGCAGCATGATACTCCAGTTGTGATGTAAATGGTGATTTGTAAAGCTGCGGCAGGGAGTGACAAAGGGCAGCGAGAGGTTCGTGAGCGCGCTCCTGTGTGTCAGCTGCAGGAACAGCGCCCGCGCTCCTTGTTCGAACAGGGAAGGCTTCCCACAACCCACAGCTGATTCCGATAGCTGCAAGACGACAATTAAACTAAATCGAGGACATCGCTGGGAAGTTTAAAAAATTGACATTTTGCACTCTTAAAAAAATTCAAGAGAAACTTGGCACAAGTTGGAACCTGAAAGCAGCGCCATGACTTGGAGAGAGCAAAAGTTTCAGTCTTAGGTAGGCATTCAAAGAATAATGAAGTTTGTAGCATCCCTAGGGGTTAAAATAACATTAGGAATCTGCATGTCAGTAACTCACCTGCAGTCTTTTCAGTCTTTTCCCTAAAAGAATGTTGGATTTTGGCATCATCTTCACCTCAAGAAGCATTTTTCCCTGTTTCATTTTCCATGAATCACATGCACATGGAAATATATCACAAGAGAATACACTGCAAGAGAAAATCAGCAAATCAGCAAGGTTTTTTTCCATGATAAAAAGAGAAATTAAAGAACTGGACGACTAAAAAAAAAAAAAAAAAGAAAAAGCTTAAAAGCTTACTGCCAAGAAAGGTGGGAATGGCTGAAGCACAGATGTGCACAGTGCCAGATGTTGTTGGAGGGAGGAAAATGAGGAAACTGTCTGTTGCACACTTGAAGTGGTAGATGCAATTTGGAGTTGTTAGTGGTTATGGAAGAAGGCTTTGTGGTCGGTCTTTTGTCCCTACACAGCATTTCTGCTGTCTTTGTTAAAATGAAATTTCTTTCCCCTGTGTGTAGCTCTGTAAATGTGAAAACGCCAAGAGAGTTCAAGTAATTTACTAAATGAGTACAGGCTGAAATAAGAAGCTTTGCTTTTGCCAGACAGCAACACCTAATAGCACTAAAAAAACTGTTTTCACCAAGGGTCAAAAATGATAATGAACTTTTTCTCCCACTATCTCTGGAAATCTTATAACTTAACACAGATGCAATGCCTGGACATTTTCCCAGAAAGGCTCAAGTAAAATTATTTATTGCCAATAAAAACAACATAGTGTTATTTCCCTTCTGCTGTTAAATTTAGGATTGATGGGATGAATAAAATCGGGGCAATAGACACTTCCAGCGCCAAGATGCAAATTGAAGGAAGAGTTAATTCCAAACCAGACTGAATATTTAATGGTCTAAGAAAATTATTTAAGTATTATAATATGCAATAATCTGAAACAGGACAGCTTAAATATTTACATTCAGGAGTCTACTTTGGAAGGCAGACTCTACCACCTATAAGTGTAGCACTGAAGGACTCACACCACAAGAGTTCACTTTAAAAGGAAAACTGGATGTTTGCTGGACTCAGTTCCAAGAGCTCAATGTATGGCAACAGTAATAAAAAAAAAGAGAGGTTGGAATCATCAAAAAAATACTGTCTCATTCAATCTGTACCGTTTGTGTTGTGGATCTTTCTTTGCCTTTCTTAGGTTTTTACCTGTTTCTTGATTTAATACTTCTAGCCAGCTTTCCTTTACCTTTTCCCTAAATGCAAAGGATTTCTCTTGATAGAAGAGAACTTCTGCAGTAGTTACACTGGAATGGTTGATGGTTTATTCAGCTTCATAGCTGTGAGGAAGGTAGGTACATATTGTAATTTTATCTTGCTGTGTCAATAGGTTGAGTAATATAAAATATTAATATATATTCTGAGAGGTTCTTCATTTTTTCTCATTATTTGATACACTTGTGCAAATGCCTACAAATGTCTGGGAATGGATATTCATTCCTGCACAGACATGCATTAAAATTTCTGAAATCAGTGCTTCCTCGTTACCAGGAAATAAGCACTTCTTATCATCTCCTTTTGAGGGGTACACACAGAGATGTGTTTTCCTATTGTGATGTTCATTCTGAAACTGATGAATACTTGCAATTTACTATAAATATTTATGGAAAACAGAAAGAGTTCAAGAAATTAGAACAAAACAGAGCTTGCTTTTATTTCCCACTTTTTTCCTCTACTATTTGAGATTTATTTAGAAGTGTGTCAGTCTTTGAGCTGTGACAGAAGAGCCTTTGTAAAACTGTCAGCCAAGACAATATCTGGAGTCACCAGATATCCAGCTTAGAACCACAAAGGGTTACTGACTCACAGTGCTGAGTGCACTACAGATTACAGCATCAGGCCTAACGTGTACATTCATGAAGATGAAGTGGTATATGTTCCCGAACCAAATTCCTCATTTTACCTTTTTATTAGTGCAAGATACATTTTCTAATAGCTGGTTATCAGAAGAAATTTTCTCACTGAATTACATTAATTTTAGAACGTAAGCGTTTAACAATAGCTTTGAATAGACATTATAAATTAGTGCCAGCACCCCCTTTGGCTCCTAGTGAACAGCACAGTGAAACTTGCATGAGATCATGCTAGTTCTACTTTGGGGTTTCCTTGCAAAAGGACTCCGTGGAGGAGTACCTCTGTGGCTGCGTTTTAGAGGATTTCTTATGCATAAGAGCAAAGCTAATACTGACTTTTCAGGAAAGCACAGGTTCACTTAAACTCAGTTCTCTTCTTTGCAGAAGCTCAAAGGGCACAATCTGGAGTCTTTGTTTCAGTGGCTCGTGAGCTCTGCTGCTTTCAGCTAAGCCCTTCCTCAAATCCAAATCCACTGATATTCATCCCACTCATCCCCTACCTTGTTTTCCAAAATCATATAGAAAGTTCGTGATTCCTCCTTTAACTTAAACTTCCATTGTAGCAATGTCTGCGATGAACTGAGGAAGCACATTCCAGCCTGTTACACTGCTTTAACAGTTTGTCTTGCCTGAATTGCTTTTGATTTTAAAGCAGGATGTGGGTCGTTATAGCAATCCCATACTTGAACATCAAAGGAGAATAGCACTAAACCCATCACTTTATAAATTCTACAAACTTAAGTTCTTAGGTTAAAACTTTCAAATACATATTTTAAATTGCATTTCCAGTGATGATTCATTTCAGTTGTTGTGAAGATAATGAATTTGTAAAATTAGGGAGTTGGGCATTTTGTGCATGTGTCTGAATCAAGATGCTTTCTCCCTGACCAGATTGTTCATAACAAAGAGAAAAAGGATCAATTTCATGCATGTAGTCTCAGGGCAAACTTGTCACTCATGGAATAGCAATCTGAAACGGTGACAATACTCACACCAGCTGCTTGACATCCAGGCAGGTGCAGGAGCCCTAGGAAATGTCACATTTCCGTCAGATGCAGCTTCAGAGAGCACAACTGGCTCAAAAGCTTTTAGGCACAGCCATCACCCCGGGCCATGGCTGACACCCCAGGCCACGTCAGCCCCTTGCTTGAAACCATTGCTGAGCTGTCACTTTAATAAATGAGTAGCCACTTCATTTTGATCAGCGTTGTCAGGGCTGATTTCAGAAGTGATGCTGATTCCATTGCGCAGCCCGGCCCAGCCAAAGTCAATTGGTACAATTTCAAGGTGAATTTATTCATTCTTTATAAAAGTTCTATGCACGCATATATCAAGACAGTTGAATAAATTGAAATAAATAGACTTGGAGCTGCATAGTCTCCTGGTAATTGAAATAGTTTCCCCTCAGTGTATTTGTAGTAATAATGCTACCTTTATGAAGACTGGGCTGTCTACAGATGGGAAAGTGTGGAATTATCATATTGATAACATATTTGGAAAATGGAATTGGGCCTAATATGTTGAAAAGGATGGCTGAAAGTTGCCCTTGCCTTCATGAAGGCCTGCCATCAAATGATTCTTTGTAATTAATTCCTTCTTCCAACTTTAACTTTTCCTTTGTTTTTAATACAGTTGTTGACTTTAAGAATGGAGAATCTGATTGGTAAAACATGAGAAGTTGATTTCTTCAGAACATGCTGTACAAACAGCCTGTTTTCTACAATATAAGGATAGGAAAAAGCAAGTGGAAGAGGTCAAACCTGTAATGTTTTGATTTTTTTTTTTTCTTGTTTGGTTGCTGTACTTATTGATAGATCAGATTTGTATGAGTGTTGCAATATCAAATGTCCATGAGCTCTAGTCATCTCCTTAGTTTCATTAAAGAAAAAACTCAACAAAACAACCCTTTCAAATATTGAAAATATTTTCCATTACTCAGAAAAGAGCTTAAGGTGAAAAAAGGGCATTAGAATATTCTTGGTTTTCTACAGGGAGGAAAATGAATAGAAGTGAGGGAAACAGAAGGCATCAATTAGAAAGCAATAGTTCATTACTCAGGTGGCTTTTCAAAGTTGGCAAGTACATCAGCTATCAGAAGTGCAATTCTGACGTGAGTCTCTTTTCCAAGTGCTCTCAGCAGATGTTGCCAGGGCAATGGAGGTTTTAGTAACTATTCAAAGGAGGAGTTATTGCTGTTTTTTAATTATGCTTCTAAAACAAAGCCCCCAAAAACCAGAGTAATTACCACAGCCATAAGTGATGAAGATATTAATTCTTTCCTCCTTGGTCTGCTGTAATGTCACCAGTAGCTGTAAGGGTGACAAGCTTTCTCTTTGGGATGGGATCCTTCCCCTGTGTCCTGGGTGGTGGGAAGTTGCAATGCACCCTGCCTGCAGGGCTGAGAGCTGGTTGGGTATTTGTCTCTTGCTTTCCTTTCCCAAGGAGGAAGGAGTGTGGGATTGTCCGGGCTGTAGCTGCTGCCCCATGAGCTCTCTGCTCTCGTAGCAGGGACTCAGATGAAGTCGGAGTCATTTGAATGCACAGTGGAGAAAACCCTCCTGGCCCAGGGGGAGTGCATGGAAAAGGCATGGGAAGAGCAGGGACCGGCAAGGGAGGGCTGGGGAAAGGGGAGGAGGGAGCCAGTCAAACAGCATGGGAAAGGAGGCAGTGAAGAGAGCAGTACTGAGCAATGAGCATGTACTTAACTGAGTCAGGGAAGATAGCAAACTGCTCAAATATATTTTGTTTTTATGTTCTTTTCATTCTCACTCATATTTATACAGTCTTAATTACCAAGAGCACAGGAATGATTGAGTGACTAGGCAGAATTGTCAAGATGGGGAATTAAAAAAAATGGAATTCCAGGTTTTCCACAGAAGTTAGGGTACAAAGAACTTTTTGAAATGTCAGCTCCAAAAGGTCGTTTGTTTTATTTCTTTTTGAATCATACCATTTGAAGGTGAAGAAGAGATTTCTGACCTAATAACCTTGCACAGTAATTTTCGTTCTAGAGCAAAATTTTATAGAACATTTTAGTATCCCTTAGAAACTGAAGTTTTTATAGTGGCTTCAGTGCCTTAACTGGAACACACTGTGCAATAGGAGAGAAATACATGTTTGACTTAGGGAGATTCATCCTTTTCCCAAATTTTGATTAGAAGGTGGCAGGACAATATAGCATTGAACTGTATGCAAAGAACTGAGATTTGAAATATGAATCCTTTACCAGAGTAAAAGATGAGGATGACAGTTGTAATCTCTTCAATCTCTTAATTTACTTGAGTTTTGGGCAAGTCTAAAGTGACTGAAGT
Source organism: Sitta carolinensis (assembly GCA_032173965.1). Classification (NCBI taxonomy): domain Eukaryota; kingdom Metazoa; phylum Chordata; class Aves; order Passeriformes; family Sittidae; genus Sitta; species Sitta carolinensis. The sequence continues at coordinate 5,740,698 of CM063294.1, read as the reverse complement.
GTCTAGGCAAGGCTTACTCATTTGAAAAGCATTATACACAAATGTGAAATCTGCAAGTTTTAGTCCATTCTTATCTACAACTTGTACAGCTCAGGGGAACTGATCTACTTTTGGAACGTAAAGGAAAAAGTGTGGAGTAGCTGCAGTAAATGTACAGTAATTTATTTCTTACTTATGTCACTTCCGTATGGTGAGCTATACCTACAGAATTGCACAGCTCCCAGGAGGCCACAGACAGCCTCCCTGGCAAGCTTGGCTTTGACACTTTGGGTAACATCCTTACACGAGAACACTGCAATTAATGCACAGAACCAAAACATTTGCATTTGAATGCGTTGGGTTAGTCTGTCTTGGGAGGTATAAATGAAATAGTTAACTGATAATTCTTTCCAGACTTGCATGAAACCAAGGGCACGCACAGAACTTCAATGCCAGGGAAATATTTTGCATCTCAAGTGTAAAAAGTGATGGGCGAATGGTTTTTCCAAATTAAACAAGGTCTCATCTTGTGATATTGTTTCGATTCTTTTCCTCTAATAATTCTCTTGACTGCTGCAACCCCTAATACTTAGGGAACTACTTCTGAGCCCCCCAGGAATGAATATTAATATTTCTTTATAGAACTCTGTAAAACAAGGCCAATTCTCACCATTCATTCATGTAGTACTGTAATTTCATTCTCTTCATCATAGCTACTCTGGATTTACTTGGGATTAAAATCAGTCTTTATAAATACCTTATTATTTCACCAAAGATTAGACAGATCTTTCAGAAGTTTAATTTCCCTATCAAAAATATAATCATTTTGATCCCCTGAAAAGTATATTTGGAAGCAAGATACACACGAGATTTATGAAATTGAAAAAAATGGTTCAAAAAATTAAAAGGAAAAAATCAAAAACGTTGAGACACACTGAATTTAATTTATTTTTTCCTGGTTCTCTCTACAAACCTCACCAAACACTGAAAAAGCTTTCAGATATTTTCATGAAGATGTTTTGCAATTGACCTATTTCATATAATAGTTCCTACATTATTATTTGATGGTGAATTCATCTATTTGCCTGAGCACACCTGAAAAGTAATGATGTGACAAACTCTGCTCCTTTGATTGCTGGATATGCTTAAGGCAGCTTCTTAGGCTGGCAACACTGCTAAATGTGTGGGTTTGTGGTGTGGAAGTGAAATGCATTGTTAAAATCATACTGTACCCCAAGACTGTGTTTGAAAACCGTTCTGATGCTTTCCTTCTGCTTAACTCCAGATCTGTTTGAAGCCTTGAGGGAACTTTGCAGAATTGACTTTTGGCTCTGTTTTATTATTTCTTTAATCAGCCATCAGCAAGATTTAGAAAAACCTCATCTTGGCAATGGTGAGCAAAAATACAAGGAAGGTGCCTATTAGTAATACACAGAATCCAACAAATTTTATATAATAGCCTGAGCAATCAGATAAATTAATTTTTAAAGCTACTTGAAGAGAAAAATTAAATAGATGCATTTATTCAACCATGACCTTTCTGAGTTTCATGTCCAGTGAAGTGTCAGTCCTGACGCATTATTAAAAAAATCAGATTAAAATAGGAAGAAATTTAGCTAATGAAACTGCAGGGAAAAAATTCTGTAATGTAATTGCTTGTTACAGTTTTCAGCCTTCTGTCTGCCACCTGCTATGCTCTAGTAAACTGTATTTTAGGAAAGGCCATTATATAATAACTTTTTATATTGTAACAAGATTATGTTTTCCTGCATTGACATTCAAGCACAAACATTTATAATTAACTCTGGGATTATGCCTAAGCTGTACCTCGTTATGAGTGATATAACTGTTTTCAGAATGGGTACTGTACCATTGCCCTTTCTAACTTATCCTTGGCATGAACAAATGTAAATTTTGTAACAGTGTACAGACAACAAAGAAATCAAAAGAATGAGAAGTTATGAAAGAGGATTTGCCAGAACTTTGGTTTAATAATTCAGAATTTATTATCAATTAATGTTCTCTGTGATATTGTCCTTCTGAAAAGGTGATTATAACAATAATGCCATTTTGCATACATGTAAGAGGATGCCTTGATTTTTCTTGTTATTGTAGTTGTAGTTGTGCTGCCTTACGAAGGGGTGAGTGGTTCTTGCACATGGCCCTCTATGCCTTGACTCTTACTAAGAGGCTGATTATTTGAGGAGTCTTCTCAATGTTTCTGCCAAAACCATGGTACTTGTGAAACAAAACACTTGTTGAAAAATTCAATGAACTATTTTATATCTAAAGCTGTTTGTTTGGTTCAAAACTGACAGTGTGAAAATTAGGTAATAAACATTATTTAAGCATGCCACAATGCTGTCAGGACCTGAGATTGTGGAGTTAGCTGGCCAGCTAAAGGTCCAAGTGTGAGCCAGCTGATAATTGCCTGACAGCTCTTCAGGAATTTCTCACTTTTTTCCTGTGGAGGTGGCATGGTTTCCGTGAAATACAAGTAATCTGGTCACCGACACTGGAGCTGTGTGTGGGACCAAAGGTGACTTGTAAAAATAAATATTATGTGAAGTAGGACCTGGTTTCAAGGGAAAAAAGTCTGCTTTTCTTTCCAGAGCTGTGAGGAGATGATGTCCTTCTCTGAGCAAAATGTCCTTCCTTCAGCACACTGGCTGTTCTTTGAAGCTTTTTCTCTAGTGCTAAAGGTCTAAAGGTCTCTGGCACTGTGGGTTTTAACATCATCATTATCCAACTTCTGGGTTTCATAGATCTCCCAATCCAAACATTCCTGCAACAGGTTCTGCACAGATACTTTATAGGGACAACTAAGCTGGTATTTTATAATTGTGCCTTTACAGGATGGAGTCCTGTGGAGGGGGGGTTGTTTGGCGTTGTTTTGGGTTTTGTTGATTTTCTTTGGTTTTCGTTATTTTGCTTGTTTGTTTTTTAATTTTTGTTTTTAAATGGATGAAACCATTTGAAACTTGTTAAATGCATCCTGTTACTAACAGTATGGAAGGAAGGAAGCAGCTCTGTCAGGCTACAGTGAGAGCAGTTGATGCCTCAGCATCACTTACCTGATGAGACCATTGCTCAGAGTTTGAATCCTGCCTTGGCAACATTACAGCTCTTAAAGCAGTGACTCAAAGGAAGGTGATCCTGCTCTAAGGAAAAGTGTATTTTTAGTGGGAATTGGGAGAGAAGGAGGTCTAGGAGACAGGACAACTGCTTGAGGGCAGTAAACAGATGATTAAAGTTGGATGTTCTTTTCATTATTTCTGGCACGAAGCAATGGGACAAAAAAAAAAATCTTCATAGCTATGTCCCCGTGTGCCTTTAACATGAAAGATTATGAAACTGTTGAAATATTGGCACTTTCCTTAGAAAAAGCAAATCATTTCTAGACTAGATCTGTCTGTGTTGCTTCCCCTACAAACCCACCCTTCAGTAGCACAGCTGTGCCCATGTTTGTGAGGCAGGTACTCCTCCCACAGGTGAAATACTTCATGTTGCTATTGATCATCAAGGGTTAAATGGCCATGTGTCTGACCAGAGGGGGTTTTTAACATGGTAGTGTGCAATATTGTAATATTACTTTGTTATAAGATTTCCACAATACTTACTCAAATTATAGCTACATGAAATGAAAATCTAGTGGAGATTCACTGTAGGAGTAGTTTAGGCAGAGATTTTTACATTGACATGTAAATTTCTTTGATGTAATCTTACATTGCTGCAGAAACAAAACTGAATTTTAGATATTTTTGGATCCTGCATCATTCACAAGAGAAAAAATACTCTAGTTTAAGGCTTGGTATGATTAATTCTGTATGTCAAGAACAAAATGGTGCATTTCTCTTTTTACAGGAAAAACAAATGGCCATCAATTCCAGCACAGACTTCTGATTACAATTTGTCCTCTTTGTTTATTTCACAATTAGTGTACATAGATTAATAATTACAATTCCTGAACCTGATAATTTATGCATTAGTATTTAGCCCTTGTCATGTCTTTAATTTTTGCAATTAATTGTTTTAATAATAGAAAGGTTAATTGCACTATTCATCAGAACTGCTTGCTGTGAAATGGTAGACAAATAAGAATCTTCAAAGATAAAGGGCAAGCTGAGTGCTCTGAGCTGTCATTCCAGCAAGGGAAACTCACTGAAATTGCCCTGCAGCTTCACTGTCTTGCTGAGGTCTGGGGGATGTAAACCCATTCCCTTCAGACAAAGGGAATTGCACCAAATCGCAGGTCATTAAACAACCCCAAACCAACCACACGTTAGTGAGCAATGTGATGTTCTCCTGTCTGCACTGTGCCGTGGTCCTTACACACACTGCTCCTCAGCGAGCTCTGGATGCTGTGAAAGCACACGTAGAACGTGATTTCAGACTGCTCAGACTCCTGTCAGGACCTGAGTGCAGCTTATGTCCTGATTAATCCTTTGTACTACAAGGCCAAATTGTGTTGCTGCCTGAACCTGTCAGCCAGGTGCTGCTCAGTCATTAGACCTGGGATAAAGGAAGTGCATAATTAGCATATCCATGTGGCTATACAGATACAAAGTGCTTAATGACCCCTTATTCTTCAATAGGAATCAAATATGCAGGTGTAGGTAACTGCAAAAATGACCACCCTGGGATTTAAGTCCATTTTGATTTATTGAAATATTTGCATATGAATTGACTCATTAAGTGTTTGCCCTGTTATACTGGTGCTAACTTTCCATCTTATACATATGTAGTAAAGTCAGCAGTAATGGGTGCTTAAAGGAGAAAACAAGTTATAATTCTGGAGCAAGTCTGAGACATTGTAACACTGGTCTTTGACCGTCTTCATCATGCTATTGAAAAACCTTGTGTGTTAGAAAATAAACATAAATAGCTACTAATTTTTGTTAGACCACAGCCTTTTAACTTTCCTTCTTAAAGCTGTATTTCACAAGGCTTCATGTGATTGCAACAGGACTGCAGAGATGCTTTCCTTCTGGCTGTAATTAAGGGTCTCTCCATGCAAACATTTGTGATGGAATCTTTGTTCCGTTGACATTAACATAAAACTTTTTATGTATTTTTCTGGGTGGGAAAATTATATCTGTTTTTTATAATTGCACAGTTGTTTGATTTCTCATTTTTCAGCCCGAACACAGGCGCTTGACTGCCATTTGCAGCTGAACAGCACTTTTTATTCCAACCACAACACTTACTCTAAGAAAAAGAATCAAATGCTTTTATTAGACAGCCTTCTGAATTCCAATGCAAATACTTTTTACAGATTGTGCATGTGTGTACATATATATTTAACATAAACTACTGTAGATTTTTCTTTCCAATCTTTTGCACAATTTTTATTCTTCCTGTGACCTCGCAGAAGCTGTTATCCAACATCAAGGACTGAGAAATGCAGGACTGTTGAGCCACCCTTTTCTCTGTATGCGATGAAGTATGCAGGTTCCTTTGCTCTTGATGGGTGCTGGTGGAGAAGTTCTCAGGCCTGCACTGGGAGGTCCCGCAGCAGAAGGGGCAGGAGGCTGCTCTGGGCTGCAGGCTCCATCTCGTGCTTAGCTCACACTGCTGGCAAGTGTCCTCTCTAAGCTGCAGGGTCTGGGCAGCTGGGTGAGGAGGGCTGGGGCTTGTCTGAGTGCCTGGCATTGTGCAGGGACAGACAGGGGATGGGGAGGGGTGATGGCACAGGATGGACCCAGCAGAGGGATGTGTGCCCTGCACCCTCTCAAAGGAGGAACCATGAGGGTTCCATGGCATCTCCACTGCTTTATGGTTGGGTGTCACTGTGGGCGATGAGCAAATGACACGAGACCTCGTTTATAAAAACTTCATCTGACTCCAGTTTTATTCAAAACCTGACCCCCTTTATATATCTTCCAGAGCAGGCCATGTCATTGGGCAGAAGAGTGCCAGGACTCTTCATCCCATTGGCCCAAAACCAAAAGACATAGAGAAAGCCAGTCCCACAGAAAGCAATCCAAAACATTACCCTTGTTACCCAAACACTGGCAATGTTTATGTCAAGCCTGTGAGAACAAGGTCTTCCTGAACCAAAACGTCATGAAGAAACTGAGTCTAGAAACTCAGAAACTTCAGGCCCAGGAGCCTCAGACTACAGTTGGGTTTGGTTATAAACCTTGCAATAGGCTCAGCCTGATAAAACTTACCCTCTGTCTAACCATAAACTGAGGTCCCAACTGTCCAGCTGCAGGATGATGACCTGATTGAGGTCTTTGAGGACAAACCATTTTCTTTGTGTGTGCTGGAAGTGAAGCCATGGGTGCTCTCACTGATGGGGGGAGCTGCTCCTGAAGGCCCAGGTGTTTCTTCAGTCAGCACTCTTTCAGGGATGATGCTCAGCCCTTGCTCTGTAGCCCATGTGGTGCTCTCCAGGCAGGGCTGTCCTGCTTTCCTTGGTAAGCTCTGAGGTGTGCATTTCACAGAAGTTGATCTCAGCAGCTCTGGTCCTGCCTGGCTTCCTCTCCAGAAATGTCTGTATCACCTATTTTGCAGCAGCATTTTTTGAGTAACTGGAATTACTTGCCTGTATTGAATTACCTGTTCAGTTATGGAATATTGAGAAAAAACTTGCTTTTAGGTCATTCTTGGTTTTGTCTATTACCAAGAATTTTGGTGAAGGCATAGATGTTATCCTAATTAAAGAACACAAGTACCAAAATTAATTTAACACTTCTTTTTTCCAAAGAAAAATAACACTGTTTTTCTTTTATCTAGAGATGAACTATTTTCTATGGTGATGATTTTTTGCTGCATCTGTAAGTTGTCTTAAAAAGCACCCAATGAAAAGCATAATACCACTTAAAAATAAATCTTGTATATAGTATTTCTGGGTGAAATGCTGTTTAAAGCAGCACACTGTTCATTATGCTTGTTTTTTCCCTCTGATGCAGTATGCTTACAGATCATATGTCAGAAATTGAACTTTCTGATATTTAATAATACTTTTAAGTGATAAGCAAAAATTATGTATTGGGAAACATAACTACTTGTGCATAGTTACTCATCTCCACCACAAATATGGATTATAAGCACCGAACAGAATGTTTTGTGCTGGTGCTGAAGGCATCAGTTAAATTAGAATCCTTTGATATGTTAATTATTTATTGTTGTAAATTATGCATCCTCCAAAATCAAAGAGACACATAACCTATAATTTATTATTCATTTAACACGAAAATTTGTCTTCATATAACAATTTCTCTGTTAGATATGGAGTTCTGATTTGAAATAAAACCTTTTAATGTGGGCTACAGTTAAAACATAAAAGAGGTTGAGATTTCTCTGAACCTGTAAAATATTCTCTAAGACAGTTTAACCCCTACAACTTCTTTACAAAGTTTCTAAGTTCACTGGCTGATGGGCAATTATGGATGCATTAGGCATTGGCTAAAGGTGACTGGGGTTTCACTTGTATATCTTGTTAAAAGATTGATAGGTGAAAGTGGATTTTGTTAATGCAAGAACTCTGAAGAGCAGCTACATATGTTTTCAACAACAAATTTTGAAAATAGTGATTAATTTTTACTTTGAGGAGGAAGCTGTGAAATTCTTGGACTGTGTCTGACTTGCTCTTTGTGTTTGTTTTATTCACTTTGAAAGTTTAGAACAAAATTATGGGGTTTTGAGTTTCAGACAAACTAAAACAACAGATCTGCACTGCTTGATCAGAACCCAGGGATATTTGTATAGCAGTAACAATATTGTAAGCTTTCCCAAACCACCATTTCATGTCTTCATTTTCCTCTTTGTGCACTGTGCATTCTGTTTCTTTTGGAGCAGAATGTAAAGTAAATGCTGTCTTGATTGCTAAAATCTTGGAATTTCTTAAAGACTTTTCTGTTCCAGAAGAGAATAGAAGTGGGTAGGAGAGAGATGGTTTTGTTTCTGACTAGGAAATGGCTATGCATCTGTCACACTCATGTGCTTAATGCATACAGAACACACTAAAATCTCGGGGTCAGCAGAGAAAGACGGAGCTCTTATTTTTATGGTTTGTTAGGGGAAAAATACTACATTGTAAAATATTTTAGCAGTCTGAGTTTTAGTGTGAATAAAGTATGAATGTAAGTGCAGTAGAACAAAGGTAATGTTCTTTAAGTTTTTTAGAAGAGTTGCTTTGATCTTCTTATGATGTTAAATAGCTGGGGAAATTTCAGTCTTGTTACTGTACTCACAGCTGGTCTTGAGTATTGTAATAAAATATTTAGAATTACTCTACATAGAAGTGTTTACACCCAGTGTAAAATCTTCACAGTTTCTGTGTAAGACCTGATTTTGGATAAGTGCCCAATTCAGCAAGTATCTCACACCCTCCTTTGATCAGGCCACCAGATCTTTCTTCCTCTGAGTTATAGCAAAGGTGTAGCAGAGTTGGAGTGAAAGACAAATGTTAAGTTCACTATGGGCAACTCACATGATCTGATTAGATAAAAGTTAAATTTGGATGAAGAGTGTGAGATGAAGGAAAAGTCCCCAGACTATGTCTAAGCATTTACATTTATTTTTTGTGCCATTGTTCTGGGCAAAAACAGTGCATAAAAAAATCAGCATTTCTGAGTATCTACTGAAGAGTCCTTCCATGGCTGAGGGGTCCCTTCTTTTATGTTGTGCAAGACTCATGTGCACATTTCTCAATAAAAAATAAGGAAATTTCTTGTTGATGACATCCACTGACAGTGGGAAACAGAACCTCTACCAGATTAATAAAAAAAAAAAACCCACAAAAACATAAGATAACAGTATAGGTCTTGTAACAAATCCTGCACCATGTAGTTTCATCTCTATGATGAAGAAATGCTTTTTTTGTCCTCTGTCTTTAAAGCTACTTATATGCACATTGATTTTGTTGAAGAGAGAAATGATCCAAAATAAGGAAGAGTTTTTCAATAGTTCTTGCAAACTCAGCGGGGAAGCCAAGGTCTGTCAGGTCTGTTCTGCTTGTGAAATATTTTGAATGGCTCCAGAGCACTGCTGATGTTTCTAAGGCTTCCTTAAGGAAAAGTCAATGCAAACTACAAGAATCTGTAGGCAGTAAGTCAAAATGAGAGAAGAAAGGGTATTCCGTTTTTTAGTTATGTTAACAAGCTCAGCTCTCTAGTGCTTATACTAACCAGTGTCAAATAAGCATATAGAAAGCATGTTGTAGAGATAATGCAAGGGTTATTATACATAAGTGTAAGCTTTCCGTGTATGTATGCACTCAGGTTTTGGTATAGTTGCCTGCTTCTATCCTTCTCTTTCAATTAGCAATTGCTTTTTCTCTCCTTCAGTAAGTTCTCCTGCTAGCTTAATAATTAGCTTATCTTTTATGAACTAAAAAAAAAACTACTTTAATGCACTTCTCTGCAAAAGGTGAACTGATGTGTGTTGGCAGCTTCTGGTGTTCTGTTTGGTTAATTGCTATTAAGACAACTGTTTAACATTGGTACATTTGCATCATTTTTTTTTGTTGAATTCTGGTGTCCCTGAGTATAATGCTGGAAAGAAGAAATCCCTGTCATCAAATGATTTTTTCCTATAACAAAAGGTAATAACGTTGTCTCAGAATCTAGGACTATTTCTGTGTAATAGAAATCTTTAGAATGTTAAACCTTCATATTTATTACACGTTCCATCTTGCCGCTGGCATTCCTATTAATGCTTCACTTAGCAAGGCAGAAATGGTACTTCTGATCTTTATAGTGCTAGAAAAGAGTGAAAAAACTCTTTGTGCACAAATCATAAGGAAGCATAACTTATCTGTTACAGAGCAGGGAGATTAAATACATGGCCATAAATTCCTTGCAATCATGGTGACTGAGTAGAGGCTTCTGATTGCTTTAATAAATCCTTTAAATATGCTTTCAATCTCTCAATGATTCCTGACAAAGCTTGTATGCTCTTGTTGGGCATCTGCCTGCATCTAAAGTTCCAGTTATGAATATTTTATGTGGCTTATCACTGCACTTGTGTCCCTGGTTCAGGAGTTGCTGGTGTGCCATTTGTCAGGGCCTGTTCATGCTGTACTGGGCAGAACAAGGAGGGATGGATATAGAGTTTGGTAATCTACTCTTTCATTTCCTTTTATAGAAGATATAAAAAATAATGATAGTGAAAGATTGATGAGGTGATTGTATTTCACAGATTTTGAGATGTTGGTCCATTAGTGAAATCATTTTGGGGACTCGTTTTATCTTTCGGTGTGCAGGGACGAGGTCAATGTTGTTGCAATGGCATGGTGCTGAAATGGGATACTGGAAAATCTGCTGTACCTGTAACTGGCTGCTTTCTCTCCTGGGGTAGGAAACTAGAGCTGAACACACAAGTGTCCTTGTGACAACAGTTGTGTTTGCATTTAATTGTTTTCTTTTTACTTGTTCACAGATATTTAGACACTTAAAGCTATTTAGAGCCCATCTTTAGAGTGCACCAAATGATCCCCACATCCTCCCATCTGGAAAGGCAAGCTCACTCCTTTGCCTAATGAACACGTCTTCCCACCTCCTTTCAAGCACTCCTGTGCTTTCTGTGCCAATGTTAGGTACAAAGGAATAATGAAATAATATGGAATTGGTTTTGGTATTTATTTGGCTTTCCTTTTCAGGAATACTTCATCTGAAGGAGTTTATGGCCAGGATTTCTTGCAGAACAATATATTTAATGTCAGTGTTAGTAAATACAGAATGCAAATTTTGGACTCCTAAGTAAGACTGTTTTCAAAACTAATTTGGTGGATTAAATCTCTGGGAATTACATCCTTGGGCATTTTTTTCTGGTATAGATCCTGTAGTATGTTTCTGAAAAATAGTTCCATTTGTGGCACTTAACCAAGTGGTTCAGGTTAAAGAAATTTTGTGAGTAAAGTAATAAATATAGAAGCAGAATATGGAGCTAAACAGTGTAATGACATGCAAATAGAGAAGAAACAACTGTAGGAAAAGTGCTAATGTGTCTGTGTACACGACTGAATTGGGTTCAGCAGTTCAATGAGAACATTACCTGACTCTATTCGATGCTGGCATTATAGTGGCTGATGCCTACTTTAAGCACATGTAGACAGCAGATCTGTGTAATTATACATTAAATCTAAGTACCACTCACCTTTGGGTTTTTCTTTTTGTCTGTTATTATTCGTTTTGGTAGAAACAGTTTCAAGAAGAAAGCTGATTTGAGATTTCATGAACTAGTAAAAAAGATGATGATGCATTTGGAAGTTAGAGCTGAAACAAGCCTGCAGCTTTTCAGTACCTTAGGGAACCTCCCTTGCAGAGTTGCAGTGACTGCATTAGTTTCTCAGGTCTGTGTTTGATGACCCTCCTGCCTTTAATGTGAACAGTTTCTTCACCACAGTTTCATGTACTGAGGCATTTGTCCAGAATGTGTTTATTACCTTCTTTCAGAGATTTAGAGTGCATTCAAATATTCAAAATTAAGTCACATAAATAAGCTTTTAGATTCCTAAACTTTCACTATTCTCAAAAAGAGATATTACTATATGAAAAGCAGATTGAAAATTGTTTATTTTAATTTGGCTGTGGTTTCAACAGCTGAGATAGTGCTTAGATGAACAAGAACAGTTGCACATATAACTTCAGAACATGAAATTTGTATTTCTTTCTAAAAAAAATGAAAAAAAAAAAAAAAAAGTGTATGTAGCACTTGAATAATACCACATGTGTCTAAAGATTTTGGTGAATTCCATCAAATCACTGAAGATATTTGGGTGAATATAGAACTATGAAGAAAATACTTCCTGATTTTCACAATGGAAATGCACGTCTGGAATAACAGAGAAGATATATAAAGAGTGTATAGATTCCAAAGATTTCTGTGAGTCAAATCTAACAATAATGCTAGCTAAAACCTCATGATTTTTCCAGAAACTGACAATATAGATAGAAATATTTTTCTTTATAATTATATTCTATTTAATTTAAAATACATTGGCTTATAAAAGGTGTAAACTATTTTGTAAGGACATGCTGGGGGGGTTCAGTGTTTGTGGGGTATTAGGCTGGTTTTCTTGTTTGGTTTTGGTTTTGATTTATTTTCTTTGTTCCTAGTAGCAGTTCAAGTTCAACATGCAATCACATAGTGAAGTTTCACCTGTCTAGATTCTTGAAATAGTAACTCTTGAAATGGATAAATTCAAAAAATATTGAAGTCAATTTCTTATCAAGACAATTAATGGAATAAAATCATATCTATTAAAATGCATTGTCTCACCCCCTGAAGTCGGTTGTTATCTCCAATTTTTAATGCAATTTCATGACCAGTTCTAAATCCACAATTAAATGTGTCTTCTCAACCAAAAAGTGATTGGCAATGAAAGCATCTCACCTCGAGGATCATAATAAAGTAAGAAAATTGGGTTTGATTAGTGTTTGTGATGGCTCAGGTGCAGCCCCACGAGCAGGGCTCTGTCCTGCTCCCAGCGCCACACTCCACACAGCCCAGCCTTGGCTTCTTGGAGTGAGAGCTGTTCCTTCCTGTCCTCACTGAAAGATGCTCTCTGCTTTGTTCTCCTCATCCTGCTTCCTGAATCCTGCTGAGCCCAGGATTCCCATCACTCTGGCTCTTTGTTCCCACAGTCCTTCCCAAGGCTGCTGCTCACATTTCAGGGCTGTCCTTTCCACCCCCAGCTCATCCCCTTTCCTCCCAGGCTGACAGGGGCTGGCAGTTCACCTTCACTCATCCCTCCAGCTGGCAGCTTGCACACTGATTTCTCGAGCACTAATTCTTCACTGGGATACTGATAGCTCTAATACAGACCTGTTATTATTTATTTTCTGTTACTAATAAATTAGGCTTTGATTACTCACCAGAATTTGTTGTGGGGGTCAAAGTGTATTTAGAAGTGCATTTTTCTGAGTATTTTATTTTAGAGGCAATGAATACTAAATTTAATATGCTGTACTTGAAATTTTAACTTGAGAATGTGTATATGTTTTAATACTCATGAATATTCTCCAAAGAATATCAATTCTGAGGTATCCAAGTATGTATGTAAGTTGGTTTTAAATGTTTTTCTTAACATTTTCTGTGTTAGTTAAATTTTTAACTGACATTGACAGTGCTTTGGTAAGTGAATACAAGATAGAAGCAACCTAAACTCTCTTTCAGCTTTTAAAAAATATAATGTGCACTGTCAAAGGTTTGACGTTGGCACAAGGCTAGTGCTTCTATAACGATATACTGTTCCTGGTATCTGTTGTGAGATGTGACCAAAAACAGAGCAAAACAGTTTTTAATTTAGAAAGCAAAAGGAAAAAAACTTTATTACTTATAATAGGTAAAGAAGACACATACAGAAGAACATGGAAACTTTACAAAAAAACACTCTTTCTCCTCCCCCCACCAGTTCTCAACCTAACAAAACAAACTAAAAATTCTCCATCACGTTACTACCTTTTAGATAATTAATCTTTAGTCTATTACTACCCTTCAGATAATCAGTACTCAGTTCGTTGAGGAGAGATAGGAGTCCTTCTTGTACTACATCGTGGCCTCTTCTTCCATGTCTAGTGCTCTTACCACTATGCATGGACTAGAGCTGTTTCTAGGGTTTTTCTTTTTAAAGATGTTTTGGTCCGTTCCAAGAAACGACAGCTTCTCAATTTTGGGACACCAGTTCCCCCCAATATTACCCCCTGGGGCCGAGGGGCCTTGAGAACAGAGCTCTTCCTCTCATCTCTGTTCACACTACTGTCCACTCTTGGCTCCAAGCCAATGCCTCTCCCCAGATACAGTCTCTATGTTACAGGAAAAAAAAAATGAGTCCGTCCATGGCTATACAAAAGAGTCCAGCTAAAGTCACTCTATCATCTCTTCCCACCTAGGATTCTTTTTAACATTCTCTGACAATCTTCTACTTGCACAAACTTTCATCATCTTTGCTTAATTCTTTCTATTTTTCTTTTTCAAATTCGGGAGAATTAGCATTTATAAAGTTTCCATCATTTACGAAAAGGGTTAAAATCTTGGGCTTTATTTCCCCAGAACTCTCACGGTATCTTTGCTGCTGGGCACTCTTTTCGCGCCACCCCCCCCCATACTCTTTCGGTCGTGTTGTCTAGTGGTTGATATCAAATTTCAAGGTGACGGAGATTACAGACACGGTCTCTCAGTTTTTCTCTCTGGGGAAAAGGGGGGGGGGGGGGAAGGGAAAAGAAGGCTGTCTGTTGCCTCTCAAGGTTCTTGTACTCTCTCCACCCTTCCATCCTGCAGGATTTTCCTCTCCCCCTCTGTGCCCAAGGTTCCAGCCTACCTCGCCCAGGCCGCATGGCTTCCCCTCCCCGCCCAGCCAGCCGCTGGGCAGGGGAGATCCCTCCGTCCTCAGGGACCGGAACCAAGAGCGAGCTTTCCGGGGAGCCCTCTGCTTTGAACCCCTTGTGTTCTCAGAGACGGATCCTTGTCCTCAGTGGCCACACCAGGTGCCAGTCTTTAAACCTGAGTACTCATTGGTTTGACCACTGAAGTTCAGAAAAACTCATTTTTTCCAAACTACGACATGCACATATAAGGAGAATGATACATAGTGAATGAATCTCCATGATAATGTAGTAGACAAGAATTTCTCATGTATTTCCTTAACAGAAGAGCATCCATAGAGTGATTGAGAATACTGCAGCTACTAACAATAACAAAAGCCCCAAAAGGTCTCATTCATTATTTTATTGCACAGTTCACAATACTTGAGGTCATGTAACCAAAGTCCTTGACTTGAGTAAGGGAACACTTGAGATTTGTGCCAGCATGGCTGGAGAAGGTTGAAGTCATAAATATTAAAAGCTCCAAACCCAGAAGTCAACAGAAAGAAAAGCAGTGAGTCTAAGATATGTACACTCATTTTTTTTCGGCATTCTAGAGACTGATTTCCTGCTCTGTTTGATAGGTAACCATAGGCAGGGGGTTAGGACAGCTATTCTGGCATCTGCTCTCTGTCCTCTTTGCTTCTGCTAGAAAAAAACACTCAGGGCAATGTAACTTATAATGGTTTTACAGGTTACTTTGAGATCTGGAAATGCCTCACAGTATACAGTGTGATAGATCTTTTTTTGCCCACTGCATCCTTGCTCCTTACCATTGTGACTTAAACTTGGTCTAGGGCTGATTTTTATTGTGTGTCTAGCAAAGAAGGTCCAAGTCAACCCATGCTACTACTACTAGTAGACTATTATTTCTGTAGTGTTGTAATTGGAAGCCAAATAATATATATTTTGACATTGTGCTGTTGTCCTAACTGAAACATACTCTTGCCTTAAGTGAAGATTGGATACATGAGAGATTCAGAATAGAGCATTTGGAAGAAATTGTTTCTTTTGTTACTGATTTGACTCATCTATAACTGTGAGTTTCCTCTACTGGTGACCAGAAATTAAGTTTTCTGGGATTGAAATCAGGGAAAAGATATAGGAAATAATGGAAAAGTTAATATAATTAGGAATTGTAAAATATTTTCCAACAAAAATCTCCTGTGGGATGGCCAGCAGAAGGAGCATGGGCTCAGCTGCTGTGGGGTAACTGAGGCACTTGTGCCTTCAGCTGCCTCCACTCAATGCTCTGTGTGAGCACGTGTGAAAATAAACTGCTTGGACAGTTTGGGGTTTGCTCCCTGCCCCTGTGTATCCCCCAGCTCAGATCTGCACCCACCCTGCCACAGGAGCACTTCCCAGGAGGGGAAACCAGGCTCTGAGCCAACTGCTAAAGCTGCAGAGAAGAGAGACATCCTGCTGAAGGGGATGGTTTACTTTGAAAGATTCTTGTCTGACTTGAAATTATTTCATCTGTGAATTTTAAGAGATGCAGCAACTCATATTCAGTTTTAATACTTCAAGTAGCTTACATTAAATGTGCATAATATTGAAAAGATTTAATTCAAATTTCAAGTAGTAATGAGTATACAGCAGTGAATTCTTGCACTGCAGTAAAATGGTTCCTCTGATTTAAAAATAAATAAATAAATAAATAAAATAATTATTATATTAGTAACTAATGCATTGTTTCCCCAAATAAAGTTAGCAGTTTTTGTTTAGGCTTCATCTATGAAAGCTGACTCATGTTAGCCACCCCTGCATAATGCTTTGTGGGGGACTGAACAGAAACCCAAACTAATGCAGACATTTTTTCAGTCCCATAAAATGATTAAGTTGATGTAAAAGGACTCATTAAAATTGAAAACATTAGGATCATTAAAAAGCCATTAAATCACCTCACTCTGATTTATGTAACAATAATCATATTTGGTCTCTGTTTTAAAGTCACATACTCCCATCTTTTGTCTCCAATTATTGGCAGTCACCCACCATGCAGCAGGAGGACATGTTCATGATGAATTCCTTCTTTAAAGTCTTCTTTTAGGTTAATTCTTCAGCCTTTGCAGATCCTGCTGCTGCAGACTCTTTGGCCAAATGCTTGAACATAAACATAAACAGATCAATTGAGATCAGCAGAAGTGGTTGCCTTCCTAAAGACTAATGTTCAGGATATCAGGGCTAATTAAAATAACCCACTCTGAATTCTACTATTACCTTAATAGATCATATTTAATTCCAAGTGCTTTGCTTACAAATGACATCAGAATTTGCTGTAAAAGCTAAAGCAGATTCTTTGAAGCATACTTCAGCTCCTATAAAAAAAATCCCAAAATTTTCTTTAACCCAGCGTAGCAATGGATATCTCAGACCATGGTGAAAAAAAGAGACCTTTATCACAGTTCTTGTTTGATGCTGGTCCTTATCACTGAATGACTCATACAGTTTTAAAGATTGACTTTAAATATATCTGCTGTCCCACCGAGTTCATGGAAGCTATTCAAGTACCTAATGAGCAAGCATATTTAGAGGTTTTATGTGGAGAACTAGACCTTTCAAAAGGCCCTTTTATCTTTATAAAAGGCTCTTAATTTCAGCAAACAATAATAAAAATAAAATCATTTATGTTTCTTTACTCAAAGGAGGCTAGTAGTAGTACTTTTGAAAAAAATGCTGCAAATGGGTAAGAAATAATTATTTTGGAAAGATTGTGCTCAAATTACTGATGTCAGACATACTGAGAGGAACAAAGGCAAGGTTTTTTTAACAAACATTTAGGAGTCACTTGTACATCAGCTGGTAATTCTGAATGGCATATCTTCAGAAGACAAGACACAGGAAAATTGAGAGGAGTTTCACAAAATATTGTCTGATAAGAACCCTCAGGAAAACCAATGTTTAACGTCTTCCTCTAATTTAGAAAGCTATTAATAAACCCACACATTCCAGGAGTGTCTCTAGTTTGCCTCCCCAGTGAATTCACAAGCCCTGAGTTGCTTGTTAGTAAAACCTGGAGTAGGTTTCAGTCCAGGACATGGATTATGTTATGGTTTCCTGTGGGCATGGCAGGGAACCACGCTCCACAGTTTGTGACTGTGGAAGGATGAACTGACATCCAGCCCCACCTTACCCAAAAGGTCAGGGTTCATAAGAACAATAATTCCCCCAGTGGTTCACATGCAGTGTACATCTTGGGCTTTAGGAACAAGACATGTGATAAAATTTTTCATTTTCTTAACAACTTGATGGATACTTAAGCCCATTCTGTGTCTAATCCTTTCATTCTTAAGACCATCATTTTTTGTATCTAATATTTATTGCACTTGTGCTGTGTATTAGTGCTTTCTTTCACATTTGTTTCCATCTTACCAACTTTAACCACTGCTATATAGGTGCTACATCCACAGTGTTTTGCTTTGTGACTGTCAGAACTTCAAAACTGATCAATCACATTGAAACTAACTCATTATTTTGAACCATACATTATATTATGGACTGAAATTTATACTCTGAATATTTTCCTGAACATTTCTCTGACAACTGTTTTCAAGGAAGAGAATGGTGCATGCAGTCATATTTTAAATTACAGAATTCAGTGCAAGTGAGGTATTTGTCTGTGATAGTTGTAGGAACAGATAACAGTTCTCAGAAAGGAGTGCAGATGTTGGCCCAATCAGCAAACAGCTGTTAGCTGCAGTTTTCCATCTAGATATCTCTACGTGTGTATTCCGAAGCTTATATTTGGGAATTCAAGTGTAACTTAGAGGCTGCAACTTTAGTATTTAAAAATAGAAAGGAGTGTTTTCAGTTTGAAAGGCAATGTGCCAGGGGAGCTGCATTTGGGGATTACCCGATGGGAGGTCTGCTTCTCATGTTCTGTAATGAAAATAGTAGAGTTTTAATCAGAGTTAGTCTTTTATGTGCTCTATACAGCATGATCCTAATGATCACAATTCCTGGATGCTTCTCTAACATTCCTCAAATCTTTTTGAAAATCTAGATGCAAAAATAAGATTTGAGACTCATTGTTGATGGTGAGTTCTATAAGATTTCAGCCATTTAAAGCAGGACAGTATAGCTCAGATGTCACATTTGGGGACTGTACCAGATGATTCACCCAACCTAGAGTGATCCCTGGAAGTTTTCTGTATTGTCTGCTTTACTTTTTATAAAACAGCACACTACTGCTTTTTTCTTCCTGATATAATGCCTGCATAATTTTGCTCTTCTCTTCCTGCAGATCATTTGGCTTGCCATGTAAATCTGCAATGAGATAGAATGAAAACTGCCATGGGTAAGTGCTTCTTAAAACAAAAGGTGCATGTCAATCACTTCCTTCTAGGAAATCAAATGGACTTTTTTTTTTCTAGTGTTGCTATAGTGAGAATTCATGGTGTGCTACTGATAAGGCTGTCATTTCACTATGAAATGCTTCTGGCCAGAGTTGTGGTTAAAACATGATTCATTAAAATATTGAAAAAAAATGTATTAATACCACTTCTTTTGTATGCTTACATTTTCTAGTCACTGAAGGTGTAGTAGTTAATGTACCAATTAACTGAATGCCAGCTGCTGGTTGGGCTTGTGTTAACATCACAGGACAAGTTCTCTCCTAGATGTCATTGTCCTTGTGACTGCACTGCTCAGAACTCGGATGGCCTCAGGCTAAACCCATGTTCAGCAAGAGAAATTCTCAGGCATTCAAATCTGGGATTTGCAGGGGCAGAAATTAAACCAGGATACAAGACAGGATTGTAGAGCTGAACCTGTCCGACCAGTGCTCATGTGTCCTGTTTTAAAGCTACTGATGTTTTAAAATGTAAGAAGAGTGAGTAAAAAGCCCTGGTTCAGTGACACCCCGGTACATTCACATTGTGTGTCAGAGATGCCTGTGGAAAAGACAGGTAACTTATGAAGACTAAATTTTATGAAGATTAAATGACTAAAAAGAAGCATGGTGACATATAGAAAACCTGTCTGAATCTCCTTTCAGCTGGTGACCCAGGAATTTAAAGCCATGCAGCCTCATAGAATTTGGAGAAGGGCTCCTCCTCAGAGACCAGTCAACAAATGCTGGGCTTTGTTTTATATCCATTTCTACCTATACAGAAATATTCAGGTTTTACTTGACAAATTGTCTGGTTTTCCTATGGATTTCATTTATAGCACATTGGAATAATCCATAATCTTTTGTCAGTTACTATTGTGGTGTAGTATTGGAGTATAAAATTTAAGTTTGAGGATAAAGCCTGAGCAGCACTGCTGCAAAAGAGTTTTTCTTTCCTTCTCCATTCTGCAGAATAGTCCCTGGGTCTCATCATTAATGGCGTTTGTTATAATAAATTAGAGAGAAAAAGAGAGATCAGAGGGTCTTTGCACTGGGCATGTTAGTTGTACATATGACTGATAAGGCTAATGGAAGAGTTTTTTTTACAAGACAGCCACATGAAAAATTGATGTGCTTTGTAACAATTGATATTAAACACCTCTTCTGCCCTTTGTGAAAATTAAAGTAGCTGCTTTTTCTGTGCCCAGCACAATGCAAGATGAGCAAATTAAAACGTTTATTTTTATGCTAACTTGTGCCAACATACTGGGAGAATAGATGCAGTATCATAAATGACATAGTCATAAAGGTGAGGTCCTAATTTACTTCCCAGTTTTATTTCAGCTTACTTTTCCATTGCTCGGAGGCACAAAAGTTACTGAGTTATACTACATTCACCTCACGCTGGTCTCCTATCAAACAGAATATCAGTGGAACACCTCCACAGAGCTCTCTACATGAAATTGTCCTTTTGTATGTCTCATAATCGGCTGCAATGTGACCAAGCATCTGGCAGTGACAAGCAGATGTCTTTGATTTATTGGCTAATATCACTGCTTGTTAGTGGATGGTTGAGCAGGAGACTAAAAGAGCATAAAATCAGAGAGAATAAATTATGAAGGCACCGAACTGTGGCATTATAAACTCCTCCTTGTCACAGCTGTGACATCTCCTAGGAAATGTGGAGTGAGAGAGACATCCCCTCTTCAAAGACAGTGGCCACTGTCTAATGATTTTGAATAAAATAAAAACCCCAAACAAACTGTCCATATCCACCAATATCTTGCCTGAAGGGGTGATTTTCTCCTGCTTAAGCAGTCTGCTTCAAAACTGTTGATCTTCTGGGAAATGGAGTTGATTAGCACCTAATTCAGAAGTTTGGGGAACCTGAAGGATGCTGGGGATAAGAGGGATCTCTGCTGCAAATGGAGATGTTTTTCTTTAAATTCTGTCTGAAAACTGGAACAGACCCCACCCCTGAAAATACAGGTTCAGGGTTCTGCTTCTCACTTTTACCATTATTAGTCTTGTAAAGAGGAGAGTACATCTGGTCCCTTTTGTGCAGAATGGTTTCTTGTCCCAGGAAATGCATGGGCAAGATGGGAATTGGCTTTGCAGGCTGTGGTCTGCTGTTTCACTCACGGCATGTAGCTAAGGAAGGCATCCAGGTCTGTTCTGCATTGCAGGTTCTTGGTGGGCTTGGCACGAGGATTGCAAGGGGGTAGCTGTGCAAATGCACAACAAAAGTTTCAACAGTAGAGTCTGCAGCATTCCTAAATGCACTTGCCATTTTTTATCTGCTTTAAAGAGTGAGTAGCTACCAAATTAAACAATGTATGTGACTGAACACAATGTCTCTGGCAGTCCCTTGGGACAGGAATGCAACAGGATCTCAGCTGTTATTCATTGCTGACAATTATTTTGAACTGCAGAGTAGTGCTAATTGTGACTACATTGAGAATGTCAAATAAACATTATGGATATGTTTATTCAATAAATCAATTTGAAGTATAAAAGGAAGAAGGTACTCACTCTTTCACTCCTGTGCAGTGCTGAAATGTTAAACTGACTATTGGCAACGAGCCATGTGGTGATTCAGTAGGAAGCCATTTAAGAGTTATAATACCTTCAAAGTATAACTATGGACATAACATATGGAATTGACAGTTTTGTTTTAAATATTTATGTTAATATTTTTCTCCTCAAGTGATAGACTAAGAATCAATTCAAATGGAGATATCAAAGGTTGTGCTTGTTTCCAGTGACAAGATTAATTTTATTATTTCAATTAAAATCCAGTGTGACTCCTTGCAAAGTTTCCTTTAACCTATCTGATGTTAGATAAGCTGCAGCCATAATGAGGAGATATTCCTTGTACTTTTAACGAACAACACCAGTAACTGGTTATGACTTACTGAGAAGTGAAAGAAAACTTTTAAGGGTGCCCATTGGAACTATTCTGGCACTGCGGTTATCTGAGGGTATTAGCCTGGAGCAGGTCCTGGGAGCTGCAGAAAGAGGCTGCACAATTAAAAAGGCAGGAAGGAGCTGAGTGGTAGCTCTTAGTAAAGGGAAAGAGGAGCTCAGGCTAATGACACGAGACCCCGAGGCAGAAGGAAGTCAGTGCAGTGCTACACAGCAGCTACATCAGAGTGCCCTAAAACCATTTGTTCAAGGATTTCAGTTTACAAGTGCCAAACCCAGGACTTTTCTGAGGAAAATATTTGTGCTTGGGTTTATTTGCTGTTGTTTCTTAAATTTACCAACATTCAGGAAGAAAGTCTTCCTAATACTCGTGATCAAAAATATTGTCAAAAGATAGTTGATATATAACATCACAAATAATAAACTATATCTCATACTAAGAGAAATGTAGACTGTGGGCTTGATACGAGTTGCAAAGGGGAAGTTGTGATGCTTAATGTTTCAATGTATTTCTCTGAGTAGTTCTTTTTAATTTTAAATTCTTTTTTCAAGTGAGAGCTGTACTGTCTAATGGATTTCAATGTACTGAAGAGATTTGAAAGGATTTCCTTCATGTTCACTTTATTTCTGGAGCAGTTCAGCTTGTTTCAGCTTGGAGTTACAAAATGGAACAAAGAGGAAAATCTCCATAAAATATGCATACATTTTTTAATAATGAGTTCCAAAAAAACTCTCCTATAAATAAGAACTGCTGATCACATCCCTAGGTGGGTTTTATGTAAGAAGAAAAGCATGACACCTTGAGACAGAATTCTGTTGTTTTTTAGACAGTGGCTGTGTGTCAGTCAAAGAATTTCTGACAGTGAAAGACATGAAAAAGCCACAAACACACAGAATCTTGAAAGACAAATGAGATGGAAGATAGTCTATTAATAGAAAACATAAAAATAAATACCAGCCAAAACAAGTTCTTCATTCAGAGTGTTAAAAAAATCAACTTGTCAAAAATGTCATAGGCATCAGGTTCTTATTGAATAGACTTCACTTTCTGTGAGGTGTTGTCTTCTCATCATAACAAAAATAGGGGGGGAAAACCTAAAAATAACTTGGGTATAGGAGAAGTAAACTATGTGAGTGGAGAGACTTGGATTTCCAAGATGTGCTGCTTCAAAAATAAGAGGTCTTTTGTTTAAGTAAATAGAACTCAGGAAATATCAACTCAGTGTGCAGTCCCAGCAAAACCTGCAGATAAACTGGGCAGGGCACTTAGAAATTTCTTAGTTTACCAACCATACAATGGGAACTTGAACTCTGTTGTCACTTGATGCAAATTTATTTTTATTTTGCCATCTCTACAGCTGTTTCCTGTTTGGTGGTGGTGCGACTCATGGACATAAGAGTTCCACTTGTATTCTTCAGCTGTTTTAGGGCCTATAAATTCTTTGTGATTTCGCACTTTTAAGGATAAATGGTTTGAAATGTACATTCAATGAAAGGTCTTTGAACAATTAAAAGGCGCAATAGTTGATTTTAAACAAAATGCAAACTTAGATGTATAGTTATTTGTTTTGAATTATTAGAGAGAATTATGACTACTTATAGGAAATAAATAGAATGTACTTTTCTAAAATTCACAGCAAATATTTATCTTGAATTTTCTAATGCGGTTTGCTCTCTGGTGACAATCATTTTGTTTTATCCAGACAACAATTATTCACTACCTGTTCCTGATGAGATTATTTTCTAGAAGTGTCCGTAAAGAGGTGGATACAAACAGCAGGTTATTATTAAAGTTTTTGTTTAATCACCTAGAACATGCTGGAGAGCCTGTGTAAAGCTGAGTGCCTGAGCTGAACATAGAATGTGGACCTTGGTTCACAGTATCCCAACTTAGTGTCCATTGTTTCGTGCTGGAGATACTCAGTTTAATAAAAAACTTAGTTTCATGACGTCAGAGAGAAACTGTAAGTTTGCTTTAATACTTAAGGAGGTGAAAAACTCCTGCAGTCCTTGCCTGACTGGATTTCTATTCAAAGCTATAAAGACATCCATGCTATATTAGCCAATACTTTGAGTATTGAATTATTTGTAGAAAGCCTCAGAAAATGTTAATTCCAATCAGAGGAATTCTCAGGCTGTTTTGTTTTGCCACTTTTTTCCCCTTGCTGCAGTTATATCTATGCTTTCCAAGTGATGCGTATAAGTGTCTGCTGCTCATGGGAGAGACATGGGTGAGAACTCAGTAACTGTGCAGACAGCTCTCAAGGCTTTTGTTTTTAAGAGTCTGTAAATAATTCTCAATACTGGTCTCGTATTATTTTTCTTTTGCTTTAAATTATTATTTTCATAAATCATGAGTAAATGTGGCTAGTGGAGAGATGCTTTCCTAATGGGCAGTTCAAAGCAGAAGTGTGATTCAGGATGCTCTGGGTTGCTCCCTGAGGCAGTGGATCCCTGTGACTGCATGGCCTGTCTGGTGCATGGCCTTTCCTCTCACTCGGTGCACAGCGCTGTCAATGCAGTCAATGTCAATATTAGACACGATGTTCTCCTTCACATTGCTCAAAATGAACCAAACATCCTACCAAGCACGAATGGCAGCAGCTTATGCTGATGTAGCACTGAAGAGGCTGCTCACTGGCTGCTCACTGCAGCTCTGGGGGAAGCACCTTGGCTCAGCCTGCCCGAGCTGACCAGAGAGCAGCAGCTGACCGGAGAGGTTCATTAGGAGCTCAGCATCCACCCCATTGCACAGACAGCTGGAAACAAATCCCAGCAGTGCAAAGACCTCCATCAGAGGGGAAAAGCATTTCTAGGCTGCCAAGCCCCTTAACACGTACAGGGTTTGGTTACTAAATACTATAATTTGAGCTTGCTTTTCAGATCATACAAAAGGCTCCATTATGATGAGAAAACTTTCACAATCAGGTATAGTCACTCTGCAGCATCTTTGCAATTAAAACATTACTATTGCAAAGTCCTAGAGGCTTAGGAATAGACATGTCTTGTATACTTGAGAGAATGTGAGTGTAACCAAGTGCAGCCATGTGTGGTGAATGTGTCAGAACTAACAGCAGGAACTTTGATAAGAGTTCTCCATCAGTAAACCTGCTTGATAGCTCAAGGTCTTTGAATTGTTATTATAAGTGGCATCCAGAAGGGCTGTTGCAGTTAAAGGTCTGTCAGATTTCCCCACACACAGACTTCCCTAGGGTTTTATTATATTTCAACTTTTCCAAGTTATGTTGGGCCTAAAACTACAGCCAAGAACTTGTCAGCACAGACATAGTTTTATCTTGCTCCCCTGAATGATCCAATGGCTTAGTTTAAGAATTGGTGATGTGGAGGATCAGGACAATATATGTGCTTTGAGGTACCCTGGGGTGGGAATCATTAGCAGCAATTAGTTAGAATGAGAATTGCTCTTCTGGAAAGGGAGACAGAACAGCAGATGAACAGGAGACAGGTGAGGGGCAGAGAAATTAAAACAGATTACATGGATGAATTAATTTCTTCAGAGAAATGACACTTTCAGATAATTATTTCTCTATGACTCAGTATTTGGAAAATGGCAGAACTATTATTTTTGAATTTGCATCTCCTCCCCCAGAATTTACCATTATCATATTTACCAGCCTTTTCATTGATAATGAGCAGAGACTTGAAGTAGACAGAACAACACATACTTCTCATTTATATGCAGAATTTAACAGTCCCGCTGTGGCAAAGTTTCTGGCTTTCTTCTTTTAAGACTGGTCACAGAGGAAGTCAATAAAAGGGCCTGAAGCTGAGGCAGCCCAAAAGCAGAGGTACTTAGGCTGCTGAGCTGGCATAGAGTGGGGCAGGAGAGAAAAGGATCCCCTTGACTGGAAGCAGTAGGAGTAGCAAAGTCATATTTAATGCTGTAGGTAGCACATGTAGGTATTTATGCTTTCCCCACACTTGCACAGCAGATTTAGGAATGTTTCTACTGTAACTGCAGAATGACTTCAGAAGTACACTTATGCAGTTGCACAAAAAAATAAGATAAATGTTTCACCATTTTCTTGTAATCCCTGTGCTTCACAGATTCATACCAAAATGTGCTGAGCTCTGTGGACTGCTGAAATAAGAAAATGCACAGAGGGTTTTAGTCATATGCTCCTCCTCAGGTGTGGAGTAGGTCAGCACACACAGCCCTGTGATATTGGCTGAAATTTCCAGCTCTCAGTGAGTAAGAAACTGGTTTTTTGGCTCTCTGTGGTATTAAATCATGTTGCTACTTTGGGAACAAAGGCAAACATGAGGGGCTTTATTCATCTGACATCCCTCTCTCCTGCAAATACCAATACCTGCTGCCTACCAATTACTTTATGCTGTAATGTGCACTCAAAAAAGAAAAAAAAAAAAAACAAAAACAAAACAAAACCAAAAGACTTAAGAACATAAGAAAGTCTAAGCACATATTATAGTGTATTATGTAAGAGCTGTCCCAAGTTCTGCAATGCAAGGTACATTCATTTCAGTGTGAAGGCCTTCAGTCAGATTTTGTTTTAGTGATACACTTTTGTTTGAAGAAGGCACTGAGGAAAAGCAAGTGCACAATAGGATCAGCTGTTCCTTGTCAGGTCTTTACTGGACAAGATCACTGTTCATAACTCTGTCTCTCTCTCCCATTAATTTGTTTTCTAGTGCACCTCCAACAATTGTTTGTGGCATTTTAATTTAATTTATTATTTTTTTAAATTCCTATCAGTTTGACTTCAGCCACGTACAGACATATTCTGTGTGGTTTTTTTGGGAGAGGCAAATGTGAGAGGCTGTCTTTACGTGGGCTGTGTAAAAATTTGGTTTATTCCTGTTAAGTTAGCGTCGTAAAGGGTCCCTAAGCCTGAGACAGTCCCTACATCAAATTAAGCCTATGACAGGATATAGATATAGTCCAAACAGATCAAAGGTTTGCTACTGACCTTCCTTGCCCAAGGCAAGCTCTCATCACAAAACACAACACAAATAAATCCTAGATGAAAGAATTTATTCAGCTCTTTAAATCAGGTCTCTTTAAATCCATAGTTCCCAACCTAAATATTACAGCCTTTCTATCTTATTGCAGGAGGCAAAACTTGTATTTCAGCATTACCATAGACAATACAGACAGGTCAGTTTTTGTATGACAGTGGCAGCCTGTCCCAGAGGGGCTGGGAATCCACAAATGGGCCCTGGAGGCTGTTGGTTTGAGTTCAGTGGGTTTGTTTGTGGCATAGATCAGAGGGGTTGTTTGATAGCCTTAATAAACAAAGAGTGACCCCTTAGTCGATGTGAAGAACTACCCTTATCCTCCATGATTTCTGTAGCACTTTTTAAAATTGTCAGAAC
Source organism: Sitta carolinensis (assembly GCA_032173965.1). Classification (NCBI taxonomy): domain Eukaryota; kingdom Metazoa; phylum Chordata; class Aves; order Passeriformes; family Sittidae; genus Sitta; species Sitta carolinensis. The sequence goes on along the minus strand of CM063294.1, from coordinate 5,713,794 downwards.
ATGAAATCATCACTATCTCTGTACTTTATTCCCAATATAGTCTGGCCATAAAATAGTGACAAAAGAGCCTTGACTGAGCAGCTCGCTGACAGGGTTAAGCTTTATCAACACCACATTGGAGTTTTGTTTGTGTGTATTTAAATCACACTGTAATCCACACAGCGTGTGCATTCTCCTCTGCAGCCAGTGAGGTTACCAGGAATAATTCCCAATACATCTTGGAAGGCATCAGGGCCTCTCACGTGGACCAATCCATCCTCTCACATGGAAACCTTCCAAGTTAAGACCTCGGCTTAGGTGTTCATTCTGCTGGAAGAACTTTGATCCCAAGGAAAAGTCCAGTTTCTGAAATAATCCCTTGTATCCCTTTATCACTGTCGTTCTTTTCCTTTCCCTGGGCCTTAGGCAGAGGTCCCTCCCTCCAGCTGCTTCTGTCCCCAGTTTTTGTGATTTTTTCTCCAGATTTCTAAGCTTTCTCTAGGTCTGGAATAGGAAAAGCTAAAATGTCATGAGACAAACTATTATATTTTTAATTACAGCCAGGAAAAAAAGGAGATATTTTACTGTTTTTACATTAAAACTGAAATGTTTTGGAAGTCGGCTTAATTTCTGTCAAGGCTCTGTGCATAAGAAAAGGGTTTTAGTCACTGTATTTTTTTCTACCCTAGGACTTTTGTATCTTGTCAGGGGTAAATAAGAACAAGAATTTGTTTTCTAAAGACTGTATTTCAGGGCATCTGGAGCAAAATGCTGCACAACTCATTGTTGAAAGGTTTTATTGGCATTTTACCCTATTTCAGTTTGAAAAATATTTCAGTTGACAAAAAGTGTAGTGGAACTAAAATGCTATTTTTCAAATAGCTGAGGCATTTTTAATGGTGGTTATGCCAGAAAAATAAGAATATTGTTGCATTGCACAGTAGTGAAAAAAGTGAAAAAATTTAAAATAAAAAAGGATGAATCCTTCAGGATATGAACTGAATTTGGACATTATTTTTTCCACGTCAAGCAGATTTTGGGCACGTTGAAACCACAGTTAAGAGTTTACATTTGGAAAGAATGTAAAAGATATTTTTTTTTTCTGTTTAGATGGTTAGTGAGAAGTTTTATAACTGCTTTACCAAATAGTTATCAGCTGCAGCTGAGCAGTACAATTTGTATCTACTTAAAAGTGTAGGGTGGGCAATGTGCAGTGGCTGGAGAATCTTCAGCTTTATTTAATCACTTCACTTTGCGTTTGAAAAGTAATTCATCATGGAAAGTCAGTGGGGTATAGAGAGCACTAATTGCAGCAAAATATCAAGGACAGTTTTCCTCTGTCTTAATTAAACATTAATGAGTAAAGTTATTTACAAATGCATGCTGCAGGGATGGACTTGTCTATCCAAGTTTTGTAAATACTGACACTGGGTGTCAAAATAAAACACCTTAATTGATTTATACAGAAATAGTTTAAAAGAGTGAACCTGGAGTGACATTTTTCTAGTTTTTTTATAGAGTAGTTTCCTGATGAATTATTTATAAAGAAACTTGGCCTGACCTATCTTAATTACGCAAGTGATTGTTTCCAAACTAATCAATTTTGTAAGCAAAGTGAATTCTCTCCACTGTCAGTCCTTACTGCATCAAGAAGGAAATGAAATAAGAAATGCACCTTTTGACAGCAGTTCCTACACTGTCTATCAGTGCACTGCCAAGAGCAGCTCTAAAGTTACTGGGGAGCTCAACAAAAGACTATTTCTCATCTCAATTTATCTGTGTATTAAGGAGAAAGTCAGAAAGTAATAAGAAAGACTGTGAAAAATCCAGTATCAGTACCTATTTTTTAGTGCCAAGCTATAAGGCAAATCAAATAAATAGAGATAGCAGAGAAAGAAGAGGCCAGATTGTTTAGTGTTAAGGGATCTTTGAAAATGCTCTGTAACAGGTATTCAGAAACATCTTATTAAGACAAAGAGTAGTTCAAAAAAAAAAAAAAAGAAAATTCTCCCCTTCTGTAAGACAAGATTGTAACTTTTTTCTGAATATGTTCTATTCATGTAATTATGTAATTTTCTATATATTTATTATGGTCAGTTCTTAAAACAAAAGCAAACGAAGAGCCAATGACTCCTGAAGCTTGTGAAGGTGTAGGGGGTGAGGAGCTGCTGTGCAGCTGGAGGGCAGCCCCTGTCAGAGGGGGAGAATGGGAACAGACTCTCCCTTAATGGCTGTAGGAGAATGGTGAATGGAAAAACTACAGGAATGCTTATTCTGAGCTTCTACAAAATCGTGTACTCAGTGAGATAACATGGACAGAGACATAAGGGAGGAACTGATTCATGGTGGAGACAAAAAGGGGCTTTGCACTCTATGGAGATTTCCATTTTTTTTTTTTTTTTTTAATAAAAGTTAATTTCTTTCCTGCATCAGACATATCTTGTTAAGAAAGAAGTATTGCTGAAGTGGATGTTGCTAAAATTATTTTCATGTGTGTCCTACATTTACCACATTCAGCACATATAGTTCAATTTCTAAACATGCCAAGTATACTTTGAAATATTCCTCAGCTTTGGAGGGGAAAAACCATCATTATGATTGACAAACTGTTTAACAAAACAATTCTCAGAGCAATTTTCAGTGGTTCACTGTCATATCAGAAAGATGTATCAGGTGCAGTTCCAAAGAGAGAGGTGGCACAACTGAACATTTCCATGAGACACGGACAATAGAATTAGGAGTGACTATATTTCATTTACGTGTGACAGATGTATACTTGGCTACATGACTAGAATGCAGAGTGATTTTGAAATGCTTGGAAACAGCTTGTCCAAATTATTCCAAATTCATAATTTGCAATACTGTGAATTTGCAATTATTTGAATTTCCTTTTTTGGAAATATCTGTATGATTTCAAAATGTGAATAATCATCTCACCATTTGGTCTGTGCAAATTGGTGAACAGGAGAAAAATCCAGAGAGTTAGCCTGACCAAGAAGATCTGTAGGTCTCAGATGATAATTTCTCACCTCAATCTATCCTACCATTAGGAGAACCTTAGTGCATTTATACTTTTATATTTTGGGTATGTTAAGGTGCCTTCATCCTGCTGTATACACTTGGATCACAATGAGCAACTCTAATATTAATGTCACAGGCATTGCACGTTTCTGGACCTTTTAATTTATTTATTTGATGGTTTTATTTTTGTTTCCAGTGATAAGAATAAAGCTCTCTTGCCTTTTCATCATTGCTATAGCTCTTGCCACACTTTCACAAGAAACCCAGGATGATGCTATCTTCTGTGTCATGCTAAATTTATTTTCTTTAATTAAAAAAGGAAAATTACTCAAACCTTTTAATTGCCTATTTTTATAGGCAAGACCATCTTATGTCTCTGTGAGGCCTGGACTGCAGAACACAGTCTCACAGTTTGTCTTAGCATGGCCCAGGGAGTTATTTAAAATGTTACACAGAAAAAATCTGGAATAATCAAATGGTCAAGGTCTGTTCGAATAGGTTGTGCAGTGTGCACTCAAGCAAACCAAGCCGTTGCTCATGGGCAACATGGCAGATTTTATTTTGTTGTTTTGCTCATGGCACTACTTGCTTCATGTCTCACTTGATTATTACAAAATAAGGGGCCTTTGAGTAATTATATGAGAACCATCACTGCCTGTGGCTGCCATAGGTGTGGACAGACATTTACCACTCAGCTCCAGCAAACACACCTCATCAGGCTCCCTTTTCCATGGGCTGGAGCCACCTGCCATGTTTATTTAGTATGAGCAAGCAGAAGAGAAGCTGACTTGTCCTTTTGCCTGCAGCTGCAGTCCTGCTGTTGTACAAAACATTTATCCACTCTCATGTTACAAAAATATCTGTACAGTTGCAGGAGTGTGGAAGGTTCTGCTTGTGCTGTGTTGGAATGGGGAAAGGCAATTTTTGAAGGGATTTTGTTACACTTGGAGCACTCAGGACAAGACTGTGGAAAGGTGGTGAGAAAATGTTTTTCTCTCCTTTACATGACAACATTTTAAGGGCCATTCTGCAATGGAGAAGCACAGATGATATCTGTGCTGCTATGAAATGCATTCCTCTGTTTTTTTTCCCTGCCTCTTGTGCTACTAATGAGTAACTGGGAGCCCACCCTGGTTTTGGCACTGCTGGTTTGCACACACATCCTCTGTCAGTCCCTGGCAGGCTGCTGTGACCTTCACTCATGGGTGGTGGTGCAGATGGATAGCAGTGATCACAGGATCTTCTGGTTCAACAAGTCTTGGCACTGGCAATAACTCAGAGGGCTGCAGTGTAGGGGTTGTAGCTGGGAAATCACGTGTGCTTAATCAGCACATGTCAGTGCTGTGCATTCTCTGTGATGCTACCATCAAACATGCACTGGGTTTAGAAAATAGAATAATATGGCAAGATGGAGGCTGTAATGGAAAATGAATAGGCAGATCAACTTCATGTACAGCTAACAGAGATAAAAATCTGATATTCATCATCAGAATTGTCCAGGAAGGAAGTAGTAAAGAAGGGTCAAAGTCTACCATCCCTTTTCCTGCTCCCTTCACCAGCTCACTGAGTAGAACAGACTGATAATTTACAGCTATAAATTGCCCAGACTGTGGGTTAGATTGTTTCTGCATATGCACCAGAGCTTTCATTTACCAATTTTACGCACATTTACATGCAGTCTTCTATTTTAGTCAGGTTTGGGCTGAAAATCTTGCTGTATAATTGTGGTTTGAAACTTCTATATGTTATGTTGAACATATTTTTCTTTTCATAGTTTTTTGAGGCTGTCACAGCTCAAGACTGTTTGGTTTTCCAGCTTTCAGCTTTGCAGTGTGTTTCCTTGGAGCTTTTGCCAGGTGGACAGATATTAATAGGTGTAAGTGAAATGAGGGATCCTCTTTCAATTTTTTTAGGACTCTCCATGTTAATTAAAACCTTCAACTTCATTGTATTGTGAAACCTCCAAAGATTGTAATTGACAACATTGTTGTTTTCTACTACCATGGCATTTCTAATTGACAGTAGGTATAGCTGAATACAAGAACAATGTTTAATTGCATAGTGATTAATGCTTATGACCATTTATCCTGGATGTTTAAACATTTAAACCAAGACATGAATGGCAGCAAAAAAAAATCACGTTTTGGAAACGATTGAAGAAGCTCTAATTTTTCATTTCCTCATGTATTATGCAAATAATAGCCCATGGTGACATTTGGCCCTCAGCAGAAAGGTTCACAGACACTACCTAATCTCTCTGATAAGCATGTCATTCAAGATGCTGTCTCTATCAATATTGGTAGAATAATAAGTGGGTTAGAGAGAAATGGTATTAAGGATGAGATTTCTCAGATTTAATCCAGCACTCTGCCCTTTGCCATGCAAGAAGTGAACTTTGGAATTTGTTTACCCCTCATTATTATTTGTCTTTTAGTTCTACTTAGCACTTAGGTATTCAGTTCAAGTTTTGCAGATGAACAAAGTTGTATTTGAAGTAAGGAAGTTGACTCAAGGAATAGCCATTTGATAGACAGGGGAATCTGAATCTCTAATAGATGTGCAGAGGGTTTCTGCAGAACACACCTACCATTTAGATGAGGTATATGGAAAGCAGCTTTTCTGTCCTAAAAGTTCTTTAAGTACTATGGTGCAAGTCCGTAAAGGGAATTGTTTGGGGTATTTTAATAATACATCTTTTGTGTAATTATGGCCATCACCTGGGCACTTCATAGTCCCATTTCTGTCCATATTTTCTGTAGATGTATTCATATATTCAGAATAACGATTTCATCAGAAATAGCCAATGCCTTGTACAGACATGTCTCTGTTGTGAAATGAATGAAACTCAGTCTAGAGATTCCCTGGGCTAACAGAAACATGGGCTGGCAGTCCTCACAGCTGGCTCCACCTCGCACAGCACAGCATCACCGACTCTTACTCAGGTTCAGTCGCTGCTACCAAAATTCCCAAGGTGTTTCAACTCCATGTATTGTGTGAGAGAACAGGACACAAATAAGATGTTGTTGAATGTTCAGGGACCTTTGTTGCTTCTCATTTCTGCATGCAGATTTTCCAAGCTCTCATTCATCCCTCCCCAAGATAAATGTATATTGTTATATTTCAGACAGTCATCCTTACAGAATTTTCATTACTTTTGCATCCTACCTTCCCTATTTGTACTGGGTAGCCTAAAAGAAATTGCCTGCAGCTTTACCACTTTGTCTTAAGTCTGCCTCCTGCCTCTCCATTCCCTAATTATATAGAGCAAGCAAAAGGAGGATTTAAAGTTCACCCAAATTTTGAAAATAAGGTCATCGCTAACAGGTGTTTTATTTCTGGTACCTTGGAAAATTCCCCAGCAGGAAGAAAGTTTGTGTATATGGAAGCAGGGATTCCTCACTAATCTCAAAGTATGGAATAAGCACTTCAGGAAGCTAAATTAAATTGCTACTTACTGTTGCCTCCTTCAATTGACTTGTGTTTTCCCTTTTTCTAATATTAATGTTTAATATAATTGTATGAATCTCTTAAAACGAAACAAAAAATAGGACATTCTGTCACTGACTCATAAGTTCCTAGGTTTTTTTAATAATTAAATGGTGGGACTTCTACACCAACATGAATATAAAAATCATGCCCTTAACAACACATTTTAAGAGAGTTAAAATGTGAAGTATGACTGCAATGACTGAAAAGATTTCATGAAGCCATTTGTAAGATCAAGGTTGTGAATCACAGAGAACCATTTAAATTCAATATTTGGCCTATTTTTGGTCCCTATGGTTCTGATTTTTCATCCTGTCCTTGGACAATGGTGTCAGTATAATTGGCACAAGGAGCTAAAAACCATGGGCTCTTCTGTTGTTTCTCAGCTCACAGGCTGGAGGTGCATTTGCACAAATTCAAAGTACAATAGCTACAAATATTCCCATATGGGTTATGGGGCTATGGCTCCAGGAAAGTATTTCTTTCAGAATTACTTTTATGGCTGTTTGGTTTTGGCCCTCAAGCTGTGGCTCCTGAGCAAGGGCCAGAGGGGCAGAGCATTTGTGCTGCTTGCTCAGGCATCTGGAGTGTGTTTTCCTTCTTCTGACAGTGCAGCAAAAGGACCCTGCACTTCAATTTGCAAACTGTCAGGCCATAGGAACAGTGCTGTGTCTAAAACCATAGGATATTCAGACACTAGTGGGGTGTAAACAAAGTTTAAGAATTACTTATCTTGAAGGCAATTTTTAATACTTATGTTAAAGCACAGTGTAACAGTGTATTCTAAGTAGGTGTTGGCTTAGTGAATGTTAACTGTATGCTGTATTGCACATAAAAGTATTGTAAATGTGTAAAAAATTAGTGACCAAAAAATCTCTGGAAACTCTTTAGAACAATTCACCTGGATATTTTTCCCCCATGGAAATGTTCTAGTGCACTTTCAATGGCAGTGAAGCAAAAGAGTCAAAGAGCAGATAATAAATGTAAACATAATTGCCTACATTAGAGTAGTTGTATTAGCTGGTAGAAAAAAAAAAAAACTGTAATAGTGGTACCTCAATTGCAGTGCAAAGGGGAGAAAGGAGGTGGATGTGAATTGGAAATTGCTATAAAACAGCAAAGGAGGACACTGCTGATAGTGCAAAGCCTTGAAACATATACACAGTTTCAAAGTTTAAATTTAAATTAAAAGTTTGAATTTAAAGTAAAAAACACAGAACTTTAAAAAAAAAAAAAAAAGAATCTTAAGCTATTTTATCAGCACAGAAATGATCTCAGGAAAGAAAGACTGTGGAGTTAAATGTTCAGTACAGGCAAAGTCTGTAGCAGGGTTTCTGATTTAACAGTCCATCTGGATCTGGAAATGTGATGCAAACACTGCTGTTCATCCAGGCCCACGTGGCTCGGGGCACTGGAAATGTCATGCAGAAGCTTTATAGGCTAAGAGGTTAAACTGGAATAGATAAAAGGAAGATATTCTTCTGTGTGAGGGTGGGGAGGCCCTGGCACAGGTTAGCCAAGGAAGCTGTGGCTGCCCCATCCCTGGAAGTGTCCATGGCCAGGGAGGACAGTGTTATCCTGGTCTAGTGGAAGGTATTCCTGCCTTGGGATTGGGAAGAGATGGTCTTTAGGGTCCCATCCAACCCAAACTGCTCTATGATAATCATTAGTAAGTGAGAATGGCTTAGCAAGAGTTAACAGACTGATTTTGTTTTTCCCAAGACTGCAAAACTCTCCCCAGGGAAAGGCAAGGAATCTGAGGGTTCCCTGTGCGTGGGGTCTGAACTGCCCTCAACCACAGCACAGAGAAAAAGCCTGTGTACCTTACCCCTTTTTAATAGGAAAGCCAGAATAAATGAACATTTGTGTGAGAAGAGCAATTTCCTTGTCTCCCTTAATGCTTTACTATCATTCTACACATTCTACTCTACAGGCATCACAGGGCGACTCAGGATATGACAAATTTGGGAATCTGCAGGGAGTAGTACTATTTTTGAGTATCTGCATGGCAGATGTTATTCCTATCAATATTCATGTTACTTTTCAGCTGTAAGACAAGTATGAATAATGGGGTCAGCAGCTTCAATTTATAGGTAATTTTAATGTTTTCTATATGAGTATTTATTTCAGTTAAAAATGCACGATTTTATTTTAATTTGTTCTCCAAATAATGGACTCCTAGGTAAACTGCCATAAAAGACAATGTACATTTTATCTTGTGTCTGTTGTTCACCTTTCACAGTGGTGTATGCGTTATCTGTCAAGCTAAACAAAGTCTTCAAAGCAGAAATCTACAATTGAATAGAATTCAAAAAAACGATGTGCCTTGTCAGTACTCCCGACTTTATTTGTTGATAGCATTTATGTTTCATTTCCTGTTAAGTTCCAGCTTTAGTTAATATTTTTTGCACGTGTGTTGGGTAGTGATACCAAACCTGACGTTACAAATCCACGAGGACGAGCTCCCCCTCATGGATAACCCCTCCTGAGAGGCAGGAGGTCTTCATGCCCAAGTGCCCAGTTTATTGTCCTCTGCTGCTCCCTGGGGAGAATCCCTGCAGCACCAACCTCTGAGGGGCCTGATGGTGCAGTGAGAGAGCTGGAGGCTGAGGAGCAGGGCAGAGCTGGGGAATTAGCGCTCCCTTTATCTCAGTATTTAAAGGTGGAGTTCTGTTTCTGTGGTTTCTACCCTTTCTACCACACTCAGCGTGGTGCCCAGAGGGCTCAGGGGTTGCTGTCACTGCTCTCTGTGTGCTTGGCCATTCCATGACAAGGCTGTGCTGCTACTCCTGCTCCTCTTCTGTTTCCCCAATTGCATTATCTAAACTTCGAGGGTTTCAATCAGCCATATCTTACCAAAAAGTCTAAGAACCATAATGTGTTAAATGAGGTTCCTCTGCTATTTGGGAAACCCATGCTGATCACTGAAGAAATTGAGCTTCTTGTATGAATAAATGATAAATGAATGTCCAGAACATGCCTTTTTAACTTTCAGTTTTATAGGCTTCCTATAGTCTCTAATCTCCCTGAAATTTAGAGAATGTAATCCAACAGATAAATTGCAATGCATTCTAGTAAGCCTGTGTGAAAATTTAGAATTAAAATCCTTGTGTTTCTCATGTTAGAGTAATTCTTAAAATTAAGATTACTAAGTTGCTTGTAATTTGCCTAATGTCCCAATTCACATTTCTTTTTCTTGCAGTCAATTTGAGCAGTTTCTATTATCTTCCAGTTTCAAATGAATCAATCAGCATCTGACACAGCCTTGTGGGTCCTCAGCCGTGTTTGCCCAAGGCAATGGAACTGAAATCAAAAGCTACCTCTATGAGTAGGGGGTTATAACTCAACATAGCAAAACAATGTTCTACTCTGTTGAATACAATAAAATACACCATGAATAAATTAGACTAGCTCTATTTTCTGCTGGTTGTGAATTGGGATTTTTAAGCTTATGCAAGGATTTAATCTATCTAGTCCTTTAGGATCTGATTTTTGAAGATGCCTTTCATTCTGGTCTGAAGGGATGTTTGTCCCTTTCAGTTTTATAGCCTGAAGTTTATACTCTTAATTGAAATTTAATAGATTCCCTCAGGTTATGATAACTCCTTATTACCGTTTCTGTGCACTAGCTTTGTTCATTTCTGAGGCCAAAAGCAAAATAAAAATCATCTTGTATTCTATTTCCTCCATTTGGAGGTAAACATTGTATGCCACCTAAGAACATTTTAGAAAATGCTAATGGTTTTTCGAGTGCCTTGTGTCCATAATACATTTTGTATTCATTTACATTCAGAATAATCGGTGGCAACAACCTCTGACCAGTGTATCTTGCTGGTACCTGATTTGTCCTTGATTAAAACAAGTACTGAAAGAGTTACTGTTTTGACCTAATTAAACAGGAAGGCAAAGGTGTTCATCAGTGATAGGACTCTGGGGAATTACTGCCCAAGTTTTTGAAGCTGTCAAGGAAAGCTAAAATGTTGAGAGCTTGCATATTTGACTGAAGGACAGGGCAACATTCTAGAATAAAAATGGCAGGACCTTCCTGAACAGGGGGAGTAGAATCACAGAGTCATCGAATGGTTTGGGTTGTAAAGGACCTTAAAGATCAGCTGGCTGCAACATTCCTGCCATGGCACGGGTGCCCTTTCCTGGATGAGGCTCCTCAGGGCCTGTCCAGCCTGGCCTTGAACACTTCCAGGGATGGGAGAGCCACAGCTTCTCTGAAATAGCAATTTAAACACTGGGGATTTGTTCAGGGCCCATGGCTCTGGGTGAAGCTGCAGATGGAGCTCTGGGTGGCAAAAGCCCCCGAAAGAGGCTGTGACCTGCTGAGCTTTGTCACCCAAGGGCTCAGGGACCTGTGTCCTGTGCAGGTGGGGACAGCTGGAGACATGGTTGGATACAAGGACACACAGACTGTGCCATGCTTAGACTGGGAGGGTATAAAAGCCCTGGGGCTCCTTTGCTCTGGGTCCCTCCTCAGAGGCATCAGCTTGAGCTGTTATTTTGTTGTTGCACCATGATTTAATTATTTTAAGGATCTGAGACTCTGTTATGGGAAGCCTGAGGCTGAGCCAGTAAGGAAACATGGTCTGAGTGTGAGTGAGGGTGAGCCCTGTCCCCACTGGAGGCCAGCTCGGTGGTGGGGATGTGACAGCAGCAGTGGCTCCTGGATGGTCGGACAGAAAAGTTCCCATAACATCAGAGGTCATCAAATCCATCCTGTGATGCTGGAGGCAGCAGGGGCACCAAGGGCCCTGCATAAAAGTGCAGCAACATGCACTGGCTGACCAGCAGAGCCAGTCTGAGTTCTGTTAAATACAGCCCTGAGGTACACAAATGTTCTGGGCCAGGATGTCATAGGCAGGAACAGGCAAGTCCAGCAGCAACTTGCTTGGAAAAACTCCAAACCAAGGGTACCAAACTGGGAAGTGCTGACGGTGGGATTGTGGGAATGTTTCTATCCTTTTCAAGAACTTAAATTTGTAAATTCTTACTATCATTTGGACCAGTCTTATTCACACCTATTGGAGTACCTATGGCACAGTTAAAATAGCAACCTTGTGTTTACAAGGTTATTACCAATACTATACCAGTAGTGGGAAACCCAAATTAATTTAGGTCTAAACAAGGTGTGTAAATAACGAAAGGTCTGATAATGCATATGAAAACTTAAGTTCATCTCAATTAATTAAAAAAGACCCCCTAAGAGTCACACAAGGATAAAGTTGTTCCTTGGTGTCTAGATAGAATACATCTTGTGTTTAATATTATTCTTTATAAGAGTTATAGTGCTAAGAAATTGGTAGTAAGAACACATACTATGCTTACAGCATAATGATTTAACAAGGCTTTCCTTTTACTGTGGCTACTTGACAGACAAGAAAAGCTGGTGGCTTATACCTGAGGGAACCAATGTTTTCTTCATTTCAAACATTTAATTCAAGACTTAAAGAGTAATACTGGAAGATAGGCATGCTAACTTGACTTTTTTGTAGACTAGCTGTATCTTTCTGTGAATAAACTGAAAAGAAATCTTCAGATTCAATTTGCATTTTAAATTCAGAAATACTTCAAAGCAGTGCAGAGTAATGGGATTCATTTGATAATATTAAATGAATTAATATGTTATTTCCCTGAATATTTGAAAATGTGAGCAATATTCTGTGGGAAAAAACCCTGCAGTGCAGTAATGGCAGCAATGAGGTTTCTAAGTTCTGTGTTTCATTGTTTTTGAGTCAGTGCTGGAAAGAAAAAAGCATCATCTGGGCCAGAAATGGAAGCTGTAAGACATCCTAGTTAGAGTCTTTTTGAAGCAGTTCTGGTGTTTCTGTGATCAGAGTTATACATGTTGGGTTTGAGGTTTGTTCTCTTGTGGTGTTCTGTTCTGGCTGGTGCAGAGCCTTCTCCTGGGTAAGCTGGCAGGCAGTGCCCTGCTGGGCTCATCTCACCTCAGCCCCCAGGTTTCAGCTTTCCCAGGTTTAAACCATGACACCTTCTGAAAACCATTTGCCAGAGGCAAATGGAAAGGTTCTGTTCTGTTCCTGATCTACTCCTTCAGAGATTAACCGTGTCAAATAATGCTCTTTCCTTAATATTTAGGGGCTCAGGTCCAATTACAAGTTTGTACATGGTTACAATAGTTAAATATTTTCTGTAAGAAATAATTTCTGTGAAGCAAGGGAGACAAGCTGTCAGCAAGAGATATTTAAGAGATGCTGTCAGACTTTGCACAGAGAGTATGGCCAGAATGCTGCTTCTTGTCATAAATCAGCAATTGTCCAATGGCCAAAATAGATTAAGGTCACTTAATGGTGGGTAAATATTTGAGACTGCTTTAGCTATTTTGTGCACTCACCAAGGAAATCAATCTTATGAAAGGGAGGGAGATTCAGCTGACACTCTTGGTTATATGTTTACTAAGAAGATATAGTTGAGTCATATCAATTTTTTTTTTTTCAGTCAACCAGAATTTTGATTTTTAATTTTAAATAAGTGCTTTGTACCTTGAAAAATACATATTAAAATTTCATCACAGGGTGTTGGTTACCTAGGCTTATATTTTTACAATAGACTGAAATCAGATGCTAATTGGTAAAAGGGTACCAAACAGCATAACTGCAAAATTGATAAATGGCAAAATTGTGGATGGTTCCCCAACCACTGCATTTCTCTCCCCCTGCTTTGGAGGACAGCTGGGATCTGCTCAGTGCTCTGTTGGGTTTCGGGGGTGTGGGGAGACAGGGTCTCTCCCTGTGCACACTGCTGGGGCCCTGCCCTGTGCCAGCAGCAGCACAGCTGGGAATAAAGATGCTGGGCAAGCACAGCACTAAAATCCCTAGAAATATATTTCTGGAAGTAGTGCTGTAGTACTTGACAGAGCATGGGCTACACAATCCTGCCTACTTACCTGACTGCAGTGGAAGTGACAAAAACGTGACCACTGTAAACGTGACAGGAAAACAAAACTGCTGAAAAGTTCTGCACAAATGTTTTCTTTTTGCCAAAGCTATAAATAGTCAAAATCATACTAAAAAGCAGTGGCCATCAGAAGCTACATCAACTCATTTTTCAGCTGAGTGGTGGCTCACACATCAACTTGGTCTCTTTTATAGCCTTGTTATCTCTCAAAGTTTGCTGTTCTTCAGGTTTTGGTTTGGTTTTTGTAAACTTAAAAATGTGCAGGAATCTGTGTATACATTGAGATAGAAGGTAGTTGACAAATACAACCTGATAATTGGACCCCAAAACAAGAAAAGTGTCTTCTGAGAATCAGAAAGTACTTTGCTCCTATGTTGATGCTGCCACAGGGAGGGGAACTGCTTCCTGCATTTGACTTTTTAGAGAACATTTGCTCATACCATTTCTCTCTGTACATTAATTCAGCCCCTGCCAGCCAGCCTTTTCCCTTTTTTCCTTTATGATTAACAGGAGGGGGTGTGCAGATGATGGTGGGAAAGGGGAACAAATAGTCTATTTATTGAGCAAAACAATTTAGAATTTAACTTGTTATAAAAATTTAAAAAATTGAATTTTAAAAATTTAAAGAAAAAACATTTTTATCCAATCTGGAAGTCTTTTTTATTTTCCTCTTGAAATGTTTGCATAAGTTACATATTTAAAAGAGGATTAAAGGAGATTTTAATGCTAAATAATTTTTTTATGAACCAGAATGAAATACTTTTCACTTTAGAGGAGTGAGAAAATTTATTTTGCTGTATTTGCTTTGTGTAAGCTTCCAAAATACTCTCCTTATATTTCATTGTCACTAAGTGTGTTGGAAGCTATTCATTTCAGACGAGAGGTAATTCCGTGTCCCATGAAACTGCCTCAATGGAAATAAATAGATCCCAATTTTAGAATGCTTATTTTGTCACTGATTACATCAGTGAGTGCTGCTACCATTGCACTGGCAGATTGCTGCCTGCTGTCTTACACTGCTTCAGAAATGCATCTCCTCAAAGTCAGTCGGGACACCGTGCAGGGGAATGCACCAACCAATGTGGGGCACAATTTTGGAAGCCCTTGCCATAAACGTGTCCCTTTGTGACCAATATTTGCCTTCAGAAGTGCTGTAGTATCCTAGTCTGACAATTTTTTGTTCACTGTTGCCTTGTATTGTTATTTTTAGAAAATATTTTAGAAGTAAAAAAATGAAAAATTTGGAGGTCTGTTTTGAAATACGTAGTTCCCCAGTTGAGGGGTAACAGCAACCTCAGAGTAAGCCTCTATAACTCAGGACACAATAGGTATCTAGGGTTTTACAGCCTATCCATATGAAGTGAGAGTTTAACAAGCCAAGGCTGCTAAAAATGTACTCAGCTCTAGCAGAGGATGTATAGTGAGACTATCCCTTACTAAAATGCTTGATCCTCCCGAATAGCAAGGATATTAACTTAACTAATGATCCTTTAAATGGGTATGTAAAATATAATTTAAGTTACTTGCAACATGCAAAAGAGAGGCATCATTTGTTACTGCCAAGCTCACTGGCATGTGGAAATCAGAAAATCATTAGCCTTGATAGAAATAGTTTAATACAGCAGGGAAGAGAACACATTATTTAGGGCAGTTAAATGACAATTGATGCAACTGCTGGCAAAATGCAGAAAAATGCGTGTGATTTAGCAAATGATAAATTCTGCACTTAGAACTTATGCACGCATGCAAAACCAGAAAATCTTTCCTCATTTTACTACATATTTTACCTAGGAGACAAACTTTTCTAAAATGCAGCATTTACCCACCCTGATTTTTGTAACTTTATCTCTTGACAAGCCTCATTCTTTCTTTGTCCATTGCATGCCATATATCTACATAAGGAGTAATGTACAGTTCCAGCTCTCATTCCATAACTACAGGAAGATTTTCACACAGTTTTAACATTTACCAGGAGCAGCCTTCAGCCTTGTTCCAGGTGACGTCAGCTGGCTCTGGCACGAGGCTCGCCAGCGAACAAACCAGCTCTCATTCTTATACATGTGAAAATTATTTTAGGAATCTCTGGAAGAGATTTTACAGTGAACATAAATGTAATTTCAACTTTCCAAAAAGCCTCTTTTTACAGTGATGATAGTGGAAAGTGACATTAGGATAACTGAGGAGCACCTGGAGTCTGGTCCCCAGGGCAAAGCTGGGTGTACTGCTCAGGGCAAGCTGAAGCAACAAACACCTTGTTCAGTACTGGGGGAATGTTACTTCATAGAAATTGAGGTTAGAAAGGGAGAAATTACATCAGTATACACTCATCCCCTCTCTACCTATTTATCTTTCTGGAAATAAAAATAAAAAAAAATATCCCCTCAAGAAAGAAATAAACCCAGACACCACACAGCCACACACACAGAGCTACACATTTCTTAGCAGAACTCACTGTGTACTTGTCAAATGTACTTTTCTGTGTCACTGAATTTCCTTGCAAAGCCAGCCTGTAATGTCAGGTTTGGTGCTGTGCCTGTCTGCTTTGGAGCCCCTAATGGACATGGCTGTGTGGCTTTAGGGACATCCACCTGAACTTGTAAGAGCCTTCCCTGCACTCTTGGCTTGGAGCAGCGTTCCTGCATCGCCCTGGAACAACACCTGGCCTGTTGCTTTCAATCTCTGCTTTTATCTTTAATTAGGTAGTGACAAATTTCCTCACAAAGAGAAAAATATGTTTTGAACGCGTGAGTTTTTGCCTGGGTGTCTACAGAGATTTGTGTATTGTATGTCAGCTGTGATAGTGGATGAAATATGACAGGAGATTTTTGACTGGCAGGTTTGCACATCTGCATGTAATGCTAGTACTGTTTTATTGCACTAATACAGGTGGTGACATCAAGTTGACACCAGGCTTGCACTTGCAGGGGTTCTATTTTAGTAAAGTGGAAGGTGGTTTTCATTAATGTGTCATAATATTGTTTATGACTAAAAGTATCTGTCTCTCTATGGAATCACTTGAAGTAAGGTCATCAAATATAAGGAAAAGTTAATAAAGGCAATTAAAAATCTTCTATCGGAGCCAGATTTTTCTGGTCAGCTATGCACAAAATTTTCTGAGTCGTTCGTTTGTTTTTGTTTAGTCTTTTTTCCTCCCTCTTATTGCACATATTTGTGATCTCAGAAATGCTCAGATAAAATGAGTTGAAATTTTTTTAGAGCTACTATGCAAGTGTGTAAGTGAGCCTAGTTTTTGCTCCACACCCCCTGTATCCTTCCCTTTACTCTCAATTTCTTTTTTTTTTTTTTAAGTATGATGAATAAATATCTTTTTCAATTGTGGGGGTTTTAAAAGAAAGAGACCACGAAAAATATGATTTTAAAGGTTTTGCTGGAAATCAAGGAACAGAAAAATCAATAAGAATAATGCATAAAAGCATAATGCTGTTTCCTTGATATTTGGAGACATTTAAGTAACTATTGTAACTCCAAATCAAATACATGTAAAAGATCCAATGATGTTCACATCTGCAGAAGAATATATGGCTCATTCCAGCTATGAGATCTATGTAATGGATGGAATCAGAAAAGAATGAAAAAGATTCTTCATCTATACATATTTAACCTATACATTTTTGCCACTACAATGGGCTGCAGTTATCAGGGTGTGCCAGTGAGATTTTTGTTACTATGTCTGCAGTTTTGTGGGTGTAACTGAGGTGCACATCACTGTGTTTGGACATCTGACTGCTCATCACAATTCAGAAGCTCTGGGTAAGAGCCCATAAATCAGATGTCTCACACTAAAGATGTTTTTCTAAACATGTGACTAGTTTAGACCTCGAGCATTGCCCGCCAGAATTTTCTGAGGCCGCTGTGGTCTGGGACTGACAATATCCAGGAAATTTGTCACTTTATGGTCTAAATTATCTGTCTGTCTAAATTTTTGGAAAATGGTATGCTGGAAAAAAGAGAATGCTCTGGTTCAAAATGTGCTGATCAAGTGCTTGATCTGAGCAACCAAAGCAATATGAAACTGAACACGTTTGTTCTCAGGCACTGTAGAAGTAAAGAAGATAGACAAAGGTTTCAGAACTTTTTTTTAACAGTCAAATTACAGAAGTAGAAATATATTTTCATTGCTTCAGTACATAGTGTCATTTACTTTTCACGTCCAGCTTAAAACAGGCTGAAGTATAAGGTGTTATGAGCATGTATATTCATCTGCAGAGACAAGGCTGTGCTGGTGAATTTGTCAGGATGTTGCCTGCAGCTTCCATGTAAATTGGATCAGACCAAAATGAAGTGAGAGTGATTGTACCAGAGCGTAAATCTGCAAGACAGAGCAGTATCCAGGAATCATAATACTCATGAGTTTTAATCTCTCTTCTGCTGCAAACGCTGGAGTTGATCACAGTGTTTTCAATCTAAGTGCCTGAACGATTGCTACATCTTCCCTTTTTAAGCCCTCCCAAGTAATTTCAAATGTGTTCTTGCAAACCTCCTGAAAATAAATGCCAGCCAGGACAAGCCTGTGTGCCAGAGTGGAGGGGAGACAGCATTTAAACCTTGCACATCAGCTGTCATTGAAGCATACCCCATCTGAGGGGTCCTTTCTTGGATAATAAAGATCAGGTGGTGCAGAGTGAAAAGGATGGATAAGGGGAAGAAAGAAGTGGGAAGAAAACTGCAAGAATGTGTGTGATCCTACAGTTCATACTTATGCTTATTCTTATTCTTTTGTTGTCTTCTGTTCCTTGAAAGCTTTTTGTACCTCAGAAGGATTTTGACCCAGAGTTTGAAAAAAATCTGTCAAATGCTTTTATCGTTATTACCCTTTTCTTTTCATAACAGTGCTTTTATCAAAATATCCCTGCTAGAAGCTCGAAGTCCATTAATTCCAATTGTTGTACAGAAATGACATTGACATTTGAGTTTGTTCCTTTAAAATGGAACAGAGTGAAAATCGTTTAGAAGTCAGAACCAGTATAAACATTACAATTAAAACAATATTTACACTGAGATTGGTTTTGTTTGTCAGATTCTAGTGCTTATTTGATGAAACTTACTTTTCAAGCTGTAAACTAGAAAGTGTTGCAAAGTGGCTGTAGCGCTAGAGAAAACTGCAAGGCTTATTTGAAATTGTTGCTTAATGGAGAATAATATGTAGTCTAGGTTAAATTTTTTAATCTCTTGTACTTTACTACAAAATGTGTCATGTGTTGTTCCCATGAGTTCATGGTTAAGCTATATGCAGAGTCAAGTAGAGCTTTTGAGTGTTTCTGTAGCAGCAGATAAAAGCATCAACAGATGATCCAGGCTAAACCAGAACTGCAATAGCAGAGAGTTCCTCGTATTTGAGCACTTGTAGTCTCCATCATCATCTGGGTTTCTCTCACATCTAAACAAAAGCTATGACTTTTGTCATTGACAAAACATATTTTAATAAACTTTCTTCTGGCAATGATAGTGAATGCACAAAAAAGAGTCCATTTTAGGAAAGTACATACTCTTATAACTGTTACAAGGTTTTTTATCAAAAATATTAACTATCTTGCTTTGAATGAAATTGAGTGTCAGCTTGGTCCTTAAGCAACTCATAATGGGAATAAAATAGAGAAATTAAGTTCTCTTAATACAGCAGTTGATGGCTCCAAGTCTGTTGTGTGGGAGGGAAGCTGACTCTCTTTAGTTTCTGAAGAGCACGAGGGGGCTATGTAGCTTGTCTTTGATTAATTTCTGGCACAACATGACACACATTTGTGCAGTAAGAGTGCATCACATCAGAGCTGCTTACTTGAAACAGGTTCATCTTGTTACAACACACTGAACTTGAGTCGAAGTGAACGTTTCCCTGACCAGCCTGGGGAGGGGGACAGAATGGGGAGTGAGCTGATGGCTGTCTGGGAAGAATCCTTCTCTGCATTCGGTGATTGACATTTTTTCATGTAAATGTCTTAGGGGTAAAGTCAATTGGAGTTCTGGTTTTTTTTCCCCCTACTTTCAGTCAGTTGTATATTTCACATTTCCTTTTCCATAAATTGCAGAGGGAACCAGCTTAGTGAATTCTCTTTCCTCTGAAGATAAATAGAATATAATTTCACATTACTTGCAATTAAAAAGATAAGTGAGGATGTTCTGTGTAGAAAAGTTTATTTAGATCATACACTATGACACACATTATCTACAAAATGGGTCTTTTTTCTTTCTGGTGCTCATGGAACTGCTCTTAAGAGTAGGCACTTAGGGTTACTAAATCAAAGTGTATCAGTTAATGGTGAAAAAAGAAAGATAGAGAGAATGGAAAAAGAATTGCATATGCTCAATCAAAACAGAAAATTTAACAGCCAATGATACATGCTCTAAAATGTTATGCACGTGATGGAGAAGCTTGAAACATTTTTAGGTTAGAAATTCCTGGTTTTCATATTGTGTTTTAAAGTGCTTAGGATTTTTTTTTCTACTTCTGTGACTATTGAAAACATGTGTTTACATCAATCGTCTTAGACTAAGGTAGTCTAAGGTATGGCACATTACACATACATTTTTTTTGAATCTTATAGAAATGTCTCTGAAGTAACTTTCCACAAAATGTTGCATAATTATCTTAATAATTTTGTCATACAAACTTGGTTGTGAAAACTGAATTTTCTCAGGACAATGAAAGCTAACATCTCTAAATTTCTGTTAGAAGCACTCCGCAGTGGGAAATGAAAGCATTTTGCTTCTTATATAAAAAAGGAGTAAAATAAACTGTGATTGTTCTCATTTTCTCTTGCTTCTGATGCCTTAGGATATTTATTTTGTGTGGTCCTTCACTAACATGAATAGGATTTACCATAAAATCTGGAAACTGAGTATAAAGTTCAAACGTTTGCAGTAGTTAATAAACAGTGCTGCTGTTTAAAAATTTCATTGGAAAACCATTTACTGTCATGATGGTCACAAAAAACCCCCATTGGACTGACCCTGTAGTGAAATAATAGCAGAAGTGTGGTTAAACTCATTTTAACTGCCATGTCTGAAAGCCTGAATTCAACGAGGAATCCTCAAAAAAAACCAGCAAAGAAAGTCTAGTTCAGAGTTTGAGGAAGGGTGAAAATAAGAAAACTGTTGGTGAGGCTGGAGCTGCTGCTGGCTGCTGCAGTGAGCCGTTCAGCTTTTCTGCTTTCTGAGATTCCCTGTAGGATTCTGCAGACATCCGGCTGGAGATGGGAAGGCGATACAGGATGACAGTACAAGAATAAAAAAATTACCACTGAGTTCCTCAGAACATCTTTAAACCACACAACCCATTTTAGGGTCTTGAGGTTTTTGTCCTTTTTTTTTTATTTGTTTTCATCAGTAGGTGACAGATTTTATTTTATAGGAAAGGTTCGAAATATACCCGTCAGGTCGATTACATTTTGAAGTGCCTTTTCACACGGGTAGTGTGAAATCTCAGCTCTCACAGCTGAAGAGCTGATCACAGAGCTTTTGTGTAGGCAGGAAAATTAAAACAAAACATATTCCTTTCACCCCAGCAAATATTTATTGTTTAGTTAAGGATTAAAAAACAGACACATTGAATGTGTCCCTGGAGTCTGGCTTTGGAAATCTGCAGTTGCTTTAGTTCCATTTTTATTCTAATCAAAATTGTCTGCTTTAGGGGAGATCAATTAAGAGTCACCTTCCTCCAAGAGTCTGGAGGCAGTTTTTGTAAATTAATCAAGTTTCCAAATACCACTGTGAAATAGGTAGAATAATACCTCTTTTACAAATGAGGGAAGTGAAACACTTCAGTCATATGCCTAGCTCAAGGTCATTTAAATTTTTAAATTGGTGGCATAGCTCATTAAAAAAAGTCCAATTCCTTTTTACTGCACCCATTGGATCACGAAGTCTCCAACAAATTCCTCAGCAGCTAGGAAAAATCAAATATTCTTTATTCGAAGACTCTTCTTTTTGTAGGTGGCCAGTACTTCCAATAATGTCAGTAGCTCTGTTTTTTGACTGTTTTGTTTTTTTTCCCGTTGACTCATTGAGCCTGGCTATTTTCTATCTGAAAGATCTGCTTTGAGAATTTACCCAAGCACCCTCCCCAAGTTCTGGGAAACATTCTTCTCTTTGAATGACACCAAGTTAGTAACTTGCCTGTCAAATCTCTCAGAGGGTTTTCCCAGAAAAACAGTTAAAGTTAAAAGACCTCATCAGGCTATAAATACTCTTTTAAATTTTAATGCCTAACAAAAATCTGGCCATTGAAGAGAGAAATTCCAGTCCACTCTTGTTTCCTGCTGCTGACAGTTAATGCTAGCCTCATTTTGGCCGGATTTATTAGTGGTGTTTTTTGGTTTTCCTTATTTTTGTCATCCTTTCGCTGCTTTGCTTGACGCTCTTTCAAAACTGTGACCCCCTGTCTCTGGCTGACAGGACAGGTGAGTTCCAGTCCTGGAGGAATACTCCCTCCTGCCTCGACAGAGGAGCATGGGTAGAAATCCTCCTCTAGAGAGACTGAACATATCATTTCTTTGACGTGCTTAGCCTTTGCTGACCAGACAGGCGCCCAGGTGAGCGTGTGGGTGACAGTGCATCACCCCCTCAGCTGCCTCCCCACCTCCAGCCACTTGTCCCTCTGTTGGAAGAAGCAGATGTTTACTGCCATGTATGAAGAACCAGCAATTGTGTCATAGATGATTTTCCTGTGAAGTTTAGTTGTTTAAAATATCATTTGCGGTCCATTTGAGCAGCTGTTTTTATAAATTTCACGATATCATCTATTGTAGCTGCAATTGTTGCATTAGGATTTATGGAGACTAAACTCAGTCCCTGCCCGAGTGTACTTTCTGTGGATTGATTTGCCATATTGTTATTTAGCATCTGACAGAACATGGAAGAATATTAGGTATGAAACATTAATCAGGAAATTATGCATTGCTTTCACAATTAATGTGCAACTGGACTTTACTTTGTAATATTGTATTAGCTCTTAACATGCAAATTATTGTAGGTAATTACCTCATTTTTCAGTGGCCATTTGATGGATTGAAGTTTCATGCAGAATGTTCAATGTAATTTAATGCCTTGCAAAGATTTGCTTCTTTACCCTTTCATAAGCATCTTAGTTTTTCTTTATCATACATCAGGCATGAAGAGCCTACAGCACTGGAAAACCTAATGTATAAAGTTCAGCTTTTCAATCCCTTTAACTCTGGAGCTGGCAATTTGGTCAAGTGTTACAGTAAAGATGTCTCTTGCTGCAGTATGTTAAAAAAAAGAATTGTCTGTGTTTCTATTAATAGCTTCACACAAGTGAAGCTGCCTTTGTACCATCTGCTAAAAACAAAAGTGAAACAGTAGTCTACCAGATTATCCTCTTTATTCCCTAATATGTGACTGTATTGTATTCAATAATTTGTGAACAGTCAAGTAATAATGCTTCAGGAGGAATAATAGAATTATACAATTAATTGTTAATATGCTTCAGCAGTTTTAAATGCAACAGTGCTGGGTGCTTGGGTTTTTTGTGAGTCTCCAAGGTGTATACAGTTTCACATTATATACCAGGAAGGCATTATCATAACAAATACAATCTATTAGGAGGTCTCTGGCCTATGGAAATATTTTCGTGTATGTGAATAACTCAGAAAATTAAGGCAATTCTTTCTTCATGTTTTCGGATCTTCCATGTCAAAGTCACAAGTATTTATTATGATCTTTTCAAAATCCTGCTTTAGTAAAACAGCTCCTCTGTAAAAGTCAAGCAGTATAAAATTGAATGCTTATATTTAAATAGATTTTAACAGATAATAAAGCCCTTGAGATTAAAATGGTTTCATTCACCAAGACAGTTTTCTCTGTAGTGTGCAATTTGTGTCACATTATGTAAAATCTAAAAAAAAAAAAGAAAAGATTTAAAATAAAAGCACAAATAAAATGTATCTTAAAAAATGAAACCAGAAATGTGCTTTTAGTCCTGAGTCAAGAAGAGAATTAAAGCAGGATATGAGATCCTATGTGTAAACACTGAGTTTTTATGACTTGATTTGTGTTCTTTCCTGCCTATGTGGCTTTGAAACTTAAATTTCCATCTGTACTATGAGAATTTCCTCTCCCTGACATCTTCTAATAGGTTTGCTCATCGTTTTGGGGCTTGGGGTTTTTTAAATTTTATGAGAAAACCTAAAGAGTTAGACTATGTCAAACATGAGAGAAGTGCTTTTGCACTTGTAGCTAACAGTTTGGTGTTTCAGAATATGGAGTTTACATCACATAATTGGTTTACTAGCACCAAGGTTTGTATCATGTCTGTTGTGATAAGAGCTACTGTCATTTTCTCAGAAAAGAATATTTAAATGGGTATGTGAAATTGTGCATCTGAAAAATGTATTTCTCCCATCTATTGGCAATGTCAAACCTCCTGTTACATGAAATTTAGTACCTAGAAAACAGTTTTTGTACACGTGTTATGAGCTAGTGGACTGATTGAAAACACCATTTCTTAAAAGGTGACGGCAGGAAAATGGATGAGTGGTGATCCCTAAATGACACACTAATTAACAATGCATGGATAATCTGGGCTCATGCTTTTGCCAAGCAGGTTGGTTGATTTTTAGAGTTGGATTCACCTAGTATGGAAGACTTCTCTTTAGGATGATGTTTCTGAGGGAATTTGGCATATATTTGCCAAGCAGACCCATGTTTGTATGCTGAGAAGGGCAGGAGCACACCTCATGTGTCACTGTGTGCATGCTGTAGTGAGTGCATCTACTGAAAAAAAAAAAAAAATTGAGAAAGTGCTCATTAAAGTTAACTTTTCCTCCCTCCCTGCTTTTCCCAGCCCAAAGGTACACCTTGTACAGACAATGCTAATGGCATTGCACTCTTCACCTAAATAAAAATGGAATTAATTTTTAATAACAAAAGAGCAGCAACCATAAAGAAGTTCTGACTCTGTAGTCTGGAGTATGAGTTAAATATGTAGGTGGCCACCCAAAACACTGTACTTTGCTCTCATTAACTATCCACTGCCATGTATGTGAGATATTAATATTTCAGGTTGAAATGGAAAATGAGCAGAACAATCTTGCCAGTTATCCTTTTTCTCAGAGCAGGAGGAATTGGTTTAAATATCTCACCCAACCCCATTCAAAGGCTGGAAATCGAAGTGGGAAGGGAGTTGTGCTGTGCCATGCAGAGATGCATGACTTTGCATATGCTGATATCCATGAACTCTGCTGGGAGGTGCCAGGCAGAGAGGCCCCTCCAGGTCCAGAAGGTGACACTGAGTGCTAGTTCCTGCTGTTCCTCATCTAGGCAAACCTCCATAGCATTTGCTAGTGTAATAGAAGGTACCTTAAACACTGACTGAAGTCAGCAAGAAATTATTCCAATTTTTGCTACTATTTTCTCCTTCAGGAATATGACTTGGTAATTTTGCCTGTTCATATGCTAATTGTGCAAAGAGAGTGGATGTTGGAGTAAGGATGCAGATGGAGACTGTCTCACCCAAGCAATGGTATCCTCAGAGGAGGCACATTCATTTTGGAACCCCTGTTTAAATAATTGTCTAGGGGGAACCACAGAGAGAAAGTATAAAACTGGTCCTTGATGGCTGCTGTGTCTGCTGTTCACATTTTCACATTTTCTTCAGGTTATAAGGAGGCATCTGCAACTTTAGGTAGCAGTGGCATGCGCTTTCTATTGGAAAATAATGTAATTATCAAATTGTGGAGGATCTGCCTGAGCTCTCTGTTGCCTTTTTTCTTCTATTTTTTTCTTTTTCTTTTTCTTTTTTTTTTTTTCCCTACAGTAAGTTCTTTTCTCCCTGGTCTTATATTTCATGATGGTAAAACCATAAGTAATGTCCCCATAAATAATGAGTAATGTTGGGGAAATGGTACTTGTCACCATAGCTAATAATTCAGGAACAAGCTCTGGGGAAAGAATAAGAAAAAGGGGAAAAAGTCTGATCTAGAGATAAGAAAAAACCATATGTTTTACTTTAAGAATGATGTTACTTAGTTAAAGTATGCTTAGTTAAATTTTTCTTGCTCTGATCCTACAAGTTATTCATAATATTTACTTCAGCTTTACTTTAGCTCTCATCCTACTTTCTCTTTATTGCAAATAAAAATGCTATATTAATAGGTAAGTTTGTAGAAAGTACTTTAAAAAAAAATTAATGACAGTCTGAGTGAAACAGAATTTTGGAACTAAAAATTTAGGCTGTGGACCTTTGATGTCAACTTAAATAATTCAGGTAATTCCCATGAATTCATTTTACTATATACCAAATCAATTTGAGCTGATAGCTGTTCCATTTTGTCAATATTAGAAATACTTGCATCTTTTTCAACTCAGACTAATTAAAAAAAAAAAAAAATTGAATTAGTGCCTCTTGCTGAAGTCATTAAAGACCAAATACATCAATTGTCCTATGGATGCCAGTGATGCAGTAGTATTGCATAAATCTGTTTTCTATCAGATAGCAAAATAATCTAGACCCATGGAGCACTGAAAGTATACAGAAAATGGATTTCACTCCAGCACTGTGTTAAAGTATGTCTTTCAAAATGCTGCAGTAGATTGATAGCACATGGATGTTACAAAAGCAATACAAGGATTAACTGGGAGTTAAAAGTTTGTCACAGAACAGTTGCAATAGTCTCTAGCGTAAGTAGCAGGTATCTAAAACGTCAGAAGTTATTGCATTCAGTCATAGAGTAGCTTTCGGGTTCATTGCAATTTTTTATTTGTAGTATCAAAAATAATCCAATCATGTTTTGAATTGTTTGGCACAGGCAGGTTATTATGCAACCTTCATAGTCTCCTCTACTCTAGCCACAATTTCTTTATGGATAACTGACATTTCCTGGAATGTTCAGAACTGCCAAAATCAAACAAACTGATTGCTATAGCAATGCTGTGAGAGAATAGTGGAGTCTTTTATGCTCAGCAGGAACCCTTCCCTGGAAAGGCTGTGTGAGATCATGTAATACAGCAGAGCTGATATTGCAGTGAGGAAGGCCGACCCCATACTGTGCCACGTTACCAGGAGTGCAGGCAGCAGCTCCACAGGAGTGATCTTCCCCCTCTATTCTGCACTCTCACCATCACAATTGGAGTGCTGAATCTACTTTGGGCTCCTAGGACCAGGAAGACATGGACACACTGCAGAGAGTCTGGGGGCTGTTGGGGAGTTGGACTGCAGCAGGGATTCTGCATGGCTCCGCAGCAGCTTAGTCAATTCTGAGAGGTGCAGGCTGCTGAAGCGGGTGGAAAAGGTGGGTGGAAAACTGGCTGGGCTCACAGGGCTGTGATCAGGAGACTGGTGGCCAGGAGGGACCAGTGTCATTTGGGGATCAATAATGCTGAAGGTCTCTGACGTGAGCTGGAGCACACGTGGGACAGGGAGAGACTCAGAGGGCTGGGCTTGAGGGGCAGGGGAGATATTGATAATGATGTCCACAGAGTTTGATGGGAGAGGACAGAGAACATGGAATTACAGCCTTGGAGTCTTACAGTGAGAACATGGGAGGCAATGGTCATAAGGTGCAACATAATTCTGGTTAGATGTAAGAATGTTTTCCTCATGAGTGGGGTTCAAATTAGATTTGTTCAGCTGCATTGCAGTGTCTTCAAGCTTGCTGATTTTCAAAGCTTGACTGGACCATGGCCTGATCAATCTGATCTACTTGAGAGAACTAAGCAAAAGGTCCCCTTCAACCTAAATTATTCTATGATTCTGTCGAATTAAATACAATATCTTAATTTATAAAAATGGATTCTAATGTTTTATCAATAATTAAATACTTTAAATGTAAAACTGTATAGAAATATTTCTCTTTGTTTTTAAACAAAACATTGGGCTCCTGCTGATTTCGGTGTATGGTCAGTGAAGCAGAATCCAATTCCTTCTGTTCAAAAGTGAAGAGCTAAGACTTGCAAGTGATGTCATTCATTCAGACCCTATTTTAATACATTTTTTGGCAAATGAAAAAAAACCAAGATGATAAAAGCTAAAGGCAATTAAGTGAATTTCCCTCCATGAGGTCCCTTCGCCCTCTGGTCTCCCTTATTCCTCTGCTTGGTCCTCTGTGCAATCCACTCAAACTCAGGGACTGTGAAGTTGAATTGCCTTCTCAGCAGGTGCACCAGGGAGTGCTGCACAGCCAGACAGCTCCTGGAATCCATGGGGTGTCCAGAAACACTAGGGACATGCAGAAGGGTCTGAGCCCAACAGAAACATCCATTCAAATGACATCAATGATGACATAAACACGAGACTATTCTGTGTTAAACCTCTACAGAAATACAGGCTTTTCTGGTAGCTAATGTCAGGAGCTAAAGCAAAAAGGGTACTTCAGCAAATTTGTAGAAGTCACTAAGGAAGAGAGATGAAGGCAGGAGAAAATACAGTAGGAAGTTAAAAGTAATTATATAATCAATAAAAGATAATTACAGTCTCTGTCTAAGGATCCATGAAATGGTATTGCATTGCTGTATCTTTTTGAGCTAAACAAAATGAAATTCAGTTTAAAGAAAACATAGAATTCAGAAGCAATTTTTACAATCTGTAAAAGTTTTCAAGATTTATTTCTCTGTGTGATTATTCCAAATTAGGTTAAATTCTTCTGAAAAATACATGCTAACATGTTGGTAACCAACAGTCAATATCTTTCTTTCCTACTGTAATTTTTTTAATTGTTAATAAGTGAATATTCAAAATACTGACTTCCCCACCAATCATGGTGACAGCTCCCTTCTTGCACTTGTTGAATTTTCAACCAGGCACCTTCAGGCACGGAAGATTTACATAAGTAACAAAAAATATATTCTATTAAAGAAAGAGAGATAACCTAACTTTTCTGAGCTGTTGAAAGCTTTAGATTCAAGGCCATCTCTGAATAAAACTTTTCAATTTCACATGCCCCAACTCAGTTCTCTGTCTTTTGTGCTCGGGGTTCTCTGGGTCATGGAAGAGAACTGATGTGCCACAGTTCTATTTTTCCTCTCAAGTGTACTGCTTACAGCAGTATTTCATGTGCTTGTGGTGATTGGTGCTCAGGTTCATGAGTCTGAATTCCCTGAGTGTTTTCTCTCTTTATCCAGGCTGGCTGCACTTGTTTTGACTTCTCTCCATCATGTTACGGTTGCATCAAGCCTGTCAGACAAATGAAGTACAGCAGTTCACACGAGGGTGTCAGGCTGAATGGTGCCATTCCTTGCAGCTTCTGTGGTCTCTGTGTGGATTATAAATCTGCTTTTAGGGTCCTGGGTGCTGCTTTTCCATGGCAGCGAGCTGGGGGCACAGGCAATACCCTGTTGAGTGCTGGCCAGTTATCTCAAGCAGTGCCACTGGGACGTGCCCCAGAAGTTATAGGAATAAAGTGGTGGTCTGAAAAAGCCAAATTTTAGGGGGTTTTTGGTTTTGGTTTTGTTTCAGAAATATTTTTTTCATATTGTTCATAGAAAAAAGATCAGCTTTAATTCATTAGGAAAGAGATCATCTTTAATTCATTGATCTGTGATATTCTCTTTAAACTGCTCAAAGCACGAAGTAGTCAACACTCATGTAAATGTTAGAATTATGAGTTTTGTGTTTCCTTAGAAAGGTTAAACTGGTTTCAAGTGACAAACACAGTGTCCTATAAATACTGTTTATCTTGGAACAAGAGATTTTGCAGGTGCAGACTCTGAGCTTTCAGTGTGCAAATGTGTTTTTATAGATGTTACCCAGATCCTCTCTTCTGTTTATTCTTATAGTGTTTCACTTTTCTTATCCTGAATTAGCCTGAGAGATGTTTAAAATTCAAAAAGGGTTTTCCGAAATATGCAGGGGGTTTTAAATATCCCTCTCAAGACCTTCAGCAGTATGAAATGCAATACAAGGGCTTTTCTGTTAGCAGTTATATTTCTGAAATAGAAAATATTGAATATTTAATTTTCCCTGCAATTTAGGAAATAGATAAAAGTCACTATTTTTGAAATTACACAGATAGTGTATCACAAATAATGTAAACAGTAATTTAGCATTTCTGTCTGAGAAATAAGCATAAGCAGAACATTATTGACTAAGTTTCAAACTTCATTAATTGGTTGTGGATGGTTTTTAGCAAATTTTTTGATTCTCAGTGTATTTTCATTTTCATCAAATAAGAATCCTGGTACAGATTATCAAGATTTTTTTGAAAATGGTATGTAAGGATGCTGAGTGTAGTCACACACACGAATTAGTGCATTAAATCAATGTGCAAGTATACAAGAGCTTTTGAATACAGCAAAAATGTTTAATCCATTAAAAGTCTGTGAAAGTTTTTACTTCTTGGGCTTCAGAACTCTGTAAACTTTAAGCATGTTGGGGCAGGACCATGCACAGTGTGCAGGCTCCACTGTGCCTTAAAAAGGACTTAATGGTACCCTAATGATACTGACCTTTCTAATGTTTTCTTTTCACTCCCCTTAGAGAAAGTTCTCTCTGAGCTTTCTTTGACTGCTTTATTGTGGGTAAATAAAAATAATTTAATTCCACTCTTTTAATTAGCTAACCATCAATGACCACTGTTATTAATTCCAAAGTAACATAGCACAGTACAACTTTTGGTGCAGATATTATGAACTACTTTTGCAGCATTTGCATAACTACAGCATTTCCTTCCCTCACATGCTATGGATTTGTCCCGTGGCTCCTGGGGTTTGTGTGCCCTGGAGAGAGGCTGGCAGCATCTCTGCTCTGACTGGGGCTCATGAGCTCCGCTCCTGACAAGGTGGGCTTGGGCACTTGGCCAGGGCAGTGATGGGTGTGCCCTGGTATAGAACCCGACAGAGGCAAAAAAATGTGCAAATGTGGAGTGAATGGGTTAATGTCTGTAGCCTGGTTTTTCCAGGCCTACAGTTTCTGAGCTTCTAAAGCTCTGTTTCTTCCTGATGTTTTGGGTTTCTGGGGCTTGTTCTCACAGCTTAAACATAAACATCAGTTTTTTTGTTTCTGTAATGAAATGTAACGTTTAGAATTCTTTCTGTGGGACAGACTTTCTTTGCTGTCCCTCTGATTTGACCAATGTATGTGAAAGGGTTTTCTTTCTTTCACCAATCACAGCGGTCTCTAGCAAAATATCTAAAAGGGATCATTTTGTTTGAATAAAGAGGAGTCAGATCATCTCTCCAGACTGTTTTGAATAAATCCATGTGGCGTTGTTATTCACCACAGTGACAAATGTCGATGCAGCTTTGGATTGCAGAGGTTCAGGCTTATTGCCAGAAGGCAGCTGATACAGGTGAGACAGCATTTGTTCCACCACCCAAGCGTTTGCCTGTGGGAACTCCTTGAGGGTGATTGCAGAGATGAGGGCTGACCTCACTGGGAGGTTACACTGTCCTTGCCTGACCAGGTGCCATCAGCCAAACTCGCTGGGCTTTGTGCTGGCTTTTAGGAGATAAACGATCTTAAGATCTTGCACAAAATCACCTCAAAGGAAGGAAGAGCTTCTTAATCTGTAGATTGAGGTAGGACCTAGTGGAAAATTTTTTAAGCACTGAGGAAACACCTTGGAACCAAGTATTGTGTATTTTAAAGCTATGAGTAAAAAATTAAGTGGAGATACTGGAGAATTTCCTATTCCATAATTATTTTATCATTGTAATCCTTATCTAGAGAACAATGTCCTGCATTGCTTGTCTCATAATCTGGGACACTGCTCTTCCATTCATGGGCTGCTTCCAGGAATTAATTGCCCAGGGCTGTAACTATTTATTTAGTTGGGTTTGTGCCTAAAGTCCTCCTGTCTACTCTTTAGAGAGAGAATTTTATTGTTACTGAATTAGGTTGGGAAATGAAGACTTCAGCCCAAATTATAATTATTTTTCTGCATCTGCTCCAACCATTTACATGGTTTATGCTTGTAAATTAGGTGTTAATGGAATCCAAGTGGGGTAACAGTGTGGAACATCAGAACTGCAATTGACTGGAGAAGTAGACAACATTCAAATATCTCTGAGGAGATCATTTGAGCAATAACTCTGGGGCGTTTATGTGACATGCACGGAAACATCATTCTATTACAGAAATCATCTCAAATATAAAGAGAACAGAAAATCCACCTTGCACAAGGAATTGTTCTTTTGTTCTTTTCCTACTTCTCAGAGAATGGGTATTTTCCTTCTTGAAGTTGTTGTTTGGGTTGTGTTGCTTTGTTCGGTTTTTTCCCTTGTAGCACAATTACTCAGCCTTTACATTTCAGATAAGCAGCTGTTGCACGTATCAGAATATCTGCCCCTCTCACAAGTGTTTTGTACTTTTCCCCCCAAAAGCACCAAATAGAAGTCAGCCCTCCAGTGTTTTTCATTTTAGGTATAATAGATATAAAATGATTTTTTGTTTGTTTTTTTTTTTTTCAAATACCTCGTATGAATGTTATAAGCCGTGAATTTTAAAGTTAGTAATTTTAGAAAACTGAATCATGAATGTTACTTGTAAAATTATAGGGAAATATGACATGGTTTCAATTTCTTACACTGGTAACTTCTGTGTGGTATTTGCCTGAAATATGCAGGAGAATGCTACTGATTATTTGATATTGTGTAAAATGCAGAGCCTTAGCTCTGAAACTATATATTTGTGAGACTCTAAATATAGCTGCCCTTTTATTATTATTTACTTGACAGTGGCATTCAAATTCTTAAGAGAATATTCCTCAACTTAGTGATGAAAGAATGAATTAGTGCAGATTTAATATGGAAGATACCTTCAGTGCAGGTATCTCCTTGAGTCACACTCCCACTCTGATATTCTCTCTAGACCTTAGTGACAGCCTTTTTCTGATTAGGATTTACCAGAGAAAAGCAAGGGTAAAAGAGTGAACCAGTCTGGAGCGTGTTTAAAAGTTGATGCAGACTCACAAATTGGGTTTTTCATAGTCCTAGTAGTCCTCATGTAACAGATAAAACCAGCTTCACGAAGGAATAACATTCAAATGTTTGAGCTTGAGAGTTAGGAATAAATGCAGAATAAAGTTATTTTAAAACAGAGAAATTGTTAGGGCACCTTAGTCTGAGTGATAGTGTGTGAAGCTAAAACCAGACTCCTCTGCTGGAAACCAGCTGATCCAGAAGAGCAGCAGCTGTGCTGTGAACTCTGAAACACTTGGGCAGGTCCTTCCAAAACCAAGCAGAACTGAGCTCCTCATGCCCTAGACAGTGCAAGGCAGAGAGCGAGTTGAAAACAACCACTCTGCACTTAAATCTGTGTCTCCAATTATGCAAGTGTCATTAAACAGCCAGAGAGCATCTATTTCTCTCACAGGATCTGATCATGGATCAGAGCACTTAGTGAGAAAAGCTGAATGCTGGGATGGTACAGGGTAACAGATAACAGAATTTTGAATTGGAGACTTGTATTTGGCTGCAACTGCAAAATGTTTCTGCTTATATATTTGGGTATTGCATGCATAATTTGCCATAATTACAGTCATTAATAAACTTGGTCAGGTTTAAGCCATAGAATTAAAGACTCCCTGAAAAATAGCTTATAAAGTTGTTTGCTGAAAAGTGATTGCATCAGAACTGAGACCCCCAAATTTCTCTTCACATCCTTTACCTGAAAACATTAATTCAGATGACAAAACACTTCATTTTAAAGGAAAATTTTGAGGTAAAACAAAACAAATGAGGATAGAAATTGTCTAAAAGTAATTTTAGTCTCTGTTACAGTTATGGCTATTTTAGTGGTGAGATCTCCAGTGTTTCTCTCCAGTGCTGCACTGGGTGGAAGGTCAGGGGAGAAGCAGCCCATGGCTGTCCCACCCAGCAGCAGGTGGTGCAGAGCCTCTCTTAGTGGACCTTCCTACCTTTTATAGCTATGACTCTGTGTCTTGGGCTTCAGAGCTCTGTAAACTTTTAGCATGTTGGGGCAGGGCCATGCACAGTGTGCGAGCTCCACTGTGCCTTAAAAAAACCTTAATGGTACCCTAATGATACTGACCTTTCTAATGTTTTCTTTTCACTCCCCTTAGAGAAAGTTCTCTCTGGGCTTCCTTTGACTGCTTTATTGTGGGTTTTTCCCGTTTCAGTGGCCAGAACACATAGCTCTTTTCTCTTCATTTGGACAGTTTGTGAATGCTGCCTCTTGCTTCACACAGGCTTCCCGTGTCACCTCTTTCCTGGTCACCTGTTGGTTTGGCAAGTCCTTCTGAAAGGCTGAATATGTCCAGTGTTAAATGATAACTATTTTTCCCAAATTTACTGTCCTCTAAGTTGTGCTCAGTAGTAAGGACTTTGATTTGAAAGCTTCCTTGGTTAATATTATCTCTCTATGATCAATCACAGGGAACAGTTTTGCTGTCTGCTAGGTAACAAAGAGGGAAAGGTTAATGTTAGCTAAAGTGGGCACTTATAAATTAATCCACTGAATTAGAGGAAACTCAAGATTCACAGAGTGGCTGAAATCAAAACATAAACACCTTCAGATTATCATGGTTTCATACAATTACTATTGTGTATGAAGTGACACAACAGTTGATGTGTGTTTGGGATTCTAGTATTCATATAAATCTACAGATGTCTCAGATATAACTCAATATAAATTTCAAAGAAAAGTATTTTTGCTAATACTAATATAATTAAGTAATAACACATTGTTTTCTAATAAAAAATAAAAGAAAAAAAGAAAAGAAATCAAGTGTAGAGGGTGAATTTAAATCCGATATTTCATTTGGACATGATTAAACTACTTTGAATTTTCATGTCATAATGATATTTTGTCTTGGAATACAATTAGGTGCAATCAAAAGTAAAATTGCAAGGAACTTAATTAAATACAGCCTTGTATTATATATTAATGAAAAGCCCATTTGTGAATGAAAGGAAAATGTTTTACTTTCTAAGTACCTCTGATGATTGGAGGGCTTATGTTTTTTAGATTAAACAGGAGAATGAACACAAATCAATCAATTATTCACTTTATGCTATTGGGGTACTAAAATGTTCAACTTGTTGATTTATTGGGAATGTATCAGTATTGTTCTCTCTCTTGAATTCAAAGTTCTTGCTTGGCCATTAGAAAAAACTATTTTCTACAAATTACATCAAGGGGACAATGAAACATTCTTTTCTTGCAATCTTGTGATACCTGTTTTTTGGGGTTTTTTTGGTTGTTTTTGTTTTTTTTGTTTTTGTTTTTTTCTTGATGAATTGTAGAGGAGAAAGATATAATTCAATGTTTTTCACTGTTTAGCCATTTTTGGCCTTTATATCACAATGACATCTTAAATGGAAAGTTGAAACTATAAATATAGTACAAGTGTAACATATTCTTCCAAAATTAAAAAAAAAACCCCAACAACACACACACACAAAAAAAAACAAAAACAAAACAAAACAACAAAAAAAAACCCAAAAAAACAAAGAACCAAAAAACAAAAACCTGGGTGCCTTGTGATTGAAATGCATATTTGTCATGCTTGTCTTCAAGTCGAACTTTTTATCTGTAATCTTCTAAGAGTTTGGAGGAGAATTTCACATTGTTTGCTGGAACAATAGCTGACTGAAGATCTGCATTCTGATTAATGTTGGGAAATGTAGGTCCAATTGACATGAATTTCATTTCTGTAACAAGGAATAACCATGCTGTTCCTCTAACAAACAGTTCTCATTGGGGATTGAAAGGGCAGATGCTTTTTCCATTTCTTTCATTCTAATTTACTGAAATTAGGAACACACTT
Organism: Sitta carolinensis; assembly: GCA_032173965.1. NCBI lineage: Eukaryota > Metazoa > Chordata > Aves > Passeriformes > Sittidae > Sitta > Sitta carolinensis. The sequence goes on along the minus strand of CM063294.1, from coordinate 5,678,689 downwards.
TCCTTGGAGTCATTTTCCCAGTTTCTTACATCACCTAAGAAAGCAATAACTTTCCATACGTGATGAGGGACTGTAGAATCAGCCTGAAAAATGGGTTAGGTTTTCCAGAATAGATAATCATAGCTCCTCCAAAAACAAGTCTGCTAATTCCCAGACTGAAGGAACTGAGATTAGCAGAGGCTTTTTTTGGGTGTTTGCTTCATTTTAAAATCCAGACCTATGGGAGAAATTGGAAGAATATTATCATATGCAAAACAAAAATGTAAAATGTGGAAGCTAATATTCTTGATTCTAATATCTAAGAATACCACATATCACTCTGGACCATGCTGGAGAAAATACAACTGCAAGAATGTCTTCCTGAAGGTTGTCCCCTCAGAACTCACCAAAATGTTTAGGAAACTTGGGAAAGGTTTATTACTTCACTTCATAGGCAGTGGGGAAGAAAACCCCACTATATAACATTTTTTGTTTTCTTTCCTCTTCTTAGGCATCTATTTTTGTACATAAAATTGTTTTTAAAACTCTAATGAGAACAATATATCACTTACGGAGAATTCTACCTGAGATTGTGGAAATCTTATATTTCTGTGATTGTTTAATTTGTCAAACTTTGTGAAAAATTCAGCCTCAGAAATGTATCTCATACATCTTCTCTCTGGACATATCAAAGCAATGGAAGGTAATAAGGGATACATTGCATTCATTTTTATTTTTTTTCCCTCTTTAAAGCATTTGCTATGACTGGTACATAGGTCAAACAATCTTATTTTAGTTTCTTTCTGATCGTTTTCTCAGACTGGGAATATAAATCAGTTTTTGTTAGTTGACATAGATTACTTTTTGTTTATTCCCCTTTCCTTAGCAGCATGTTTTCTTCCCTTTATACAAGCTCAAACCAAAACACTTGGTTTTATTTCTGTCTGCTTTCCTTTGAATATTAAACAGATTTATGAAGAATTTTGATTGGAATAAGTAGAGCATATCTTACTATTGAAGAATATTTTTCTACCACTTAAATGCTTCTTTTCTAAGCTCTTGTTTTAGACCCATTAATTAATAATTATGCTTGAGTATTTTTGTTTCATTTGAAGTAATAATCTGGTTCATTTAAATATGAAGAGTAGTTTGATATTGGAAAATAAAATATGAGAGAGAGGGAGGAAGGGGAATTCTTTGGCCAAACATTAGATAGCATTTTTTAACTGTCCATGTTCGTGAGAAATTTGAATTTGAATAGTTTTTTTGACAGAGATTTAGACAGCAAATACCTGTGGCTGTTTCTTTAATGAAATAGCAATGTGAGCAGGTATTTCTGGCAGCATGCCCAAGTCCAGCCTGGGGAGGCAGCAGGTGAAATGTGATCTGGGGAAACCACAGCACCGGGCTGGTCTCTGCCTGAAGGGCACAGTTGAGGAAGGGGTCCAAGCTCTCTTGGCAGTGCTGTTTTAAAGAACAGACCTTTGGGTGAAAATCAGTGCACTGTGAAAAATATAACTGTGATGATTAAAAAAATTGTTATCCCCACTTGCCTCTTCCCATTTGCCTGCAGTTATTTGCCTTTTGGTCCTGTAGGGTAAGACCAGGGACAGAAGGACCTGATGTACCAGCACTTGTTTAAACCCTGTTTGAGCTCCAGGGCACAGCATGTCCTTCAACAGCCTTCAATGCTTGTCAAATCTGGATACCTTGGTGCCCCCTGAACAAATGCTGTATGATGTTAAGGGGTTAACATCTCTCTCAGCCATATTTGTTACCGTGAAACATGCAGGTTTTTTACTCTTGTTATTTGTTAGTATTTTTTGAAGAGTTCTGTAGCATGGGCCTTTGCAGGAATGGGAACTATTGGTAAGATTTTTTTTTGGTTGTAGCCAATATCTCCTTTGTGCTCTCACTCTGAACCAAGGAAGTTATATTATTGTAACAGGCTCTGATTTCTTTGAGCTTTGCTTTTTAATATTGTTGCTAGTGTAATACGAAAACTCTTGTATATATTCTTAACCTAGAAAAGCCCTTTTCTACCTCTCTCTAGGTATAAAATTAGACATAGATTAGGCCTGAGTGGATGGATAAACATGACTCTGAAAATCCTCCTACTGCAAAATCTGCATCATGCAAGTGTAAGTGATGGGCAAAGAAGAATTTTAAATGAAGTTTATTTAACCTGCTGATAAACAGTGCTGATACACTCAGTGAAAATGATCATCCATGGTTTGGTCTGAATTGTTAATCCTGGAAATTTTTGTTTTCAAAAGGAAACACTTTCACTTGCTTCATTATGTTGCATATAAATGAAAAGTAGGCAGCAGATAAATATCTGTTGTCATTACAAAGAAAGCAGTTGTAGCATTTACAAGGAATTCTGATAACTTGTGTTTACTTTTTTATTATTGCTTGCACATCTCAAGCAGAGCAAAATTATTCATTGTGGATTATATCGTTTGTTTCCATTAGCACATGAATCAAAGGAAGTTCAGCTCAGTGAAACAAAGGGAAAAAATGGATGTCAGTATATCTGTCGATGATTAATTTAAACAATAAGCTGTTGAGTGTCCAAAAATACATTTTAATGTCGAACATGAAGAGAGGTAATGAGTAATGCTGCTATCTTCAAACAGTGGCAATAGCTCTGAGATTGCTCATAGCACCAAATGAAAATGTTGCAGCTGTTTGAAAAGAGGTCAGGGTTTAAGTTCAGTGGGGGAAGGCATGAAAGAAAATGATATGTGGTAAGGGCATACAAATGATTGATTCCAGTCATATGAAATCAGATGTCACAGGGATCAGTTCGTGTCTGTAGCAGAAAAGCTTCACACATTGGTTTTACAAATAATCATGGGTAAAACAGAAACTGTTTAGAGGCATGCACATTATCCAGACTGCACTTTAACTGTGCTGTGGGTGTAGAGAACCCAGGAACAGAGCCAGGCTTGCTCACCAAGGGGTTATTAGCAGGGTTGGAAGCACTGTGACAGTGCATCTGCCCACCTGCCTGAGCACAGTCACCCCTGCACAAAACACCACTGCATTTATCTTGTCCCCTGTGCAAGTCAACACATCCTTGCACAAATCATAACTCTGGGAGTGGCTCTAATGACAAATCTGTGCCTGTGCAAGGCACTGCAGGCTCACAGCTGCTGTGTCCAGCTCCAGGCTCAGCACATGGGGCTGTGGGGTAAAGGCACAGACTGTGCTGCCCAGGGTGACCTGCACCTGTGTCTTACTGGAGACATCTTCCTGCTCCTGAAGGAACTCAGGTCCTCTCCTTGTTCAGAAAGAGGTAACATCAACGAATTTCACAGTTTTTGAAGAAGAAGGACTTTCTGTTGGTTTTCTTTCTCCTCCTGAGCTTTACATTTTCCAAAACCCAAGATTTCTTTTGGAAAAAACGATATTCAGGCCTCAGATCATAACTAGTTTAAATCCAATTCCTTCAGCCTTATATATTTTATGCCTCCTTTTACATAATTGGAAAAATCTGTTGACTTGAGTGAATAAATAAATAAATAAATAAATAAAACCAGTTGAACATGATTTCCTCACGACCTGGAAGTGAATATATTCTGCATCCAGCTATGACTGAGCAGGAATTCTCCTAGTGAGGCAGGTGGAGGTGCCCTGTGCACACAGCCTGCAAAGACCTCTGACCTTGGCACCACTGCAGGAGCCGCAGGAGGCTGAGGGCAGGGGCAAGTGTCAGGGGTACTCAAGCCTTCCCTACTCACAGAAAGCTCTTGTGACTCAGTTGGATGGTTTTTGGTGGCTGTGTGGCCTCATGTCACAGGTCCCAGTCTGTGTCTGGAGGGACAGGCCAGCACAGGGGGCTCTCCAGGGCTGCTCAGCCCTTGCTGCAGTTCCTCATTCCCCTGCAGTCCTGCCTGAACTGAGCCTCCTGCACTGGGGACAGCACAAACTGTACAAAAAGGCAACACCCAAAGTATGCAGAACTTGGCATCATTCAGAAGTGCTCATAGGTTTGACACGGTAAAATCTATTTGGCTTGGCTGTACATACATACGGGTAAATTTTGCTATTTTGGGGATTCCATATATACATACATATACACATACATGTATATACATACATACATACATACATACATACATACATACATACATATATATATGTGAAAAAACATATTCTAGAGTTGGAGGATGACTACTGTTCAAAGGGAACTACGAGTAGGAAACAATCCCTTGATTTGCTACAATAGTTTGAGGGCTGATGCAAAAAAAATCCAAGTCATGGTTACAAATGGCAGCACAGCAGAGTGTCTGTCTTTCATGTACCTCATAAGCATTTTGTTTTTCTTGATTACTAGACTGTTACTCCTCTCCAAAGGCCCTGGGCTGCTCTTCTCCTGAGCTCCTGGGCCAGTGAGGGTCACCATCCCAGGGGACCAGCTCAGCTCCTGGCAGAGTGCTGCCCTAAACCAGCCCCATGAAACAGTGCTTCTAGCAAGAGTGAGTGGGGCTGTGGATTTTCATTTGAGATACTCAGTTGAGAGAACAGTCAGGAGGGTAAATGATTTCATATGGATGAGAATGTCTGGAGAATGTACCTCCAGGGAGCTGCAAGAGCCTCAACTGTACCTGCAACCAGGAGACTGAGATGAGGCTCCAAAACCAGCACTGTTTGATTGATTGCTTATTGCCCCTTTCTGTAAGGTATTTATGCTCACATATACACACTTATATGTACATATATGCATCTCTGTATTGCGTATGTTTTATCTGTAGAACATAAAATGAAATCATGATACAGTTTTAGATTTTTTTTTCACTTGGATCCTCATAAAAATGTAACTGTTTACAGTGCTGAACTCAAAATGGAAGTAGACTTTATTTTAATTTGGGTTCGTTGCATTATTTTTTAATATTTAGGATAATACAAGGTCAAAATATGTCCAAGTTGCCCTGGTGAAATCAAACTGTCACATTGTTTCAGTGTTCTGCAGAGGTGAGCGAATATGATGCAAACTTCTGGAAGGCTGTACAGAGAAAGGCTCATTACCTGGCAAGGTCAGCCTTGCTGCTCTTTTTATAAAAGAATCCTGGGCCTCAGTCCTTTGTGCTCTGCATCTTGTGTGATTGGTTTTTACCAGTTATAAATAAATGTGACATGTTATTAAATCATCGTCATAGAATATTCTATTTAACTGTGCTATAGGGTGTAATTTTCAAATACAGAGTTTTAAACAGAATCATTTACATCCTTTCACCTACTCTAAAATAAAATTCTGTATCAAAATATTTTTCACAAGCTTTGAAATGAAAAATAAAAATGTATAAAAGTGTACTTTTGTAAATTCTGCTCTACCTTTCAAGTACCTGCTGGCAAAATTGATTGAGGGGTTAGTTTTAGGTTTCATTAGCTTTGAATTCCACCCTAGAGAAGGAATCTTCTGCCATCCCTATTTCTGTAGCCTTTGGCTGTGATCTTATCTCTCTCTGTCCTGTGCAGTGATGTTGTCGTTGGCACTGTGGGGTGTGAACATAATGCAAGAAACAATTCCTGCCATTGTAATTGATGCTGGGATTACCCATCACTCCATGTGCAAATGTGTGCACTCTTAAGAACATTAAGGCTTACAGAGTCAAGTACCCAAATATTTACAGGATAAATAGGCCAAGACCAAACCAGTCATCACTCTGGTCCTTTCTGTGCAATATTTATGAAGGCTTTTAATGAGATGAAAATTTAGTCCCTTTGTTAACTATTTGCCATCCCCTTCTGGAGGCATATTTAGTCTAAAGATACAATAATTTCATGTCTAAAAAGACAATAATTATTCCCAAAACATTAGTTGCCATAAATAAATACAGAAATATTCACTGTGCTTGCACCTGCTCTTTTTATCAATAGTACTCTAAATATTATCCATAGAAAGTACTAAATACTCCAACAATAGCCTGACTGACTTTTTATTGAAGTAGGTACTACTGGATATAGCAGGGAATCAACAGACCCACTGCCACCAGGGGAATTTAACCAAGGAAACCTGTAATGAGAATGAAATAAAAAGAAAATGTCCTCTGCTCCTTTAACATTAAGGATATTTTTTTTATCTGGAAATGGAATGTGCTGCTGCAGCAAAAGGAATAATTTGGGTATTTCCCAGCACACTTGCATTGTTGGTTGTCATTATTAATGGAACAGGTTACCTCCAGAAGCTGCAGGATGTAGGACAAACAATGGATTTGACATTTAGTCACATTTTCTTTTGCTTGTTCTTTTTTGGGACTTCATAAGTGTTTGAGTTAAATGCTCTTCTGTTTTGCTACTGGATGTCCAGTGAGTGTTGAGGGACTATATCTAGGCAGGTAATCAGGTGTTTAGCAAAGCAAGTTTTCAGAAGAAACCAGCTGTCTTTATCAACTTCATAAAGAGCCATTTCTTCTGACATTTGAATAATGATATGTTTTTCTAAAAAAAAAAATAAACTGTAACATATTTTCATCCAGAGAGATTTAAAATCTCTAAGATTGCACTTTTAGAAGGCAAAATGAAGTACACCAAGGTTTTAAGCATTGCCTAGAGATGAAACTGTCTCTGCTGATTTTTAAGGATCATTGCAGTGCCCTTTCACTTCTAGAAAACCTCAGTGAATGGAAACTGGCTTTAGATTTTCCAAATACATAAATTAATATCAGCAAAGGTGTGTATGCTTTGATAAATTCAGGATTCCATCTGGACAGTGATAAGAGGTCTTAGTCTTTTCAGTAGAGATTTAACTAAACATTATGCAAATATTTATCTCAGATGGTGGCTGGAAATCTCATGTATTTATTCCCACAGTTGTATTTAAACTACTTTGGTTATTTTGCACTGTGATCAAGAGAAAGCAGAGAAGTGCAAGGATGTGAACTAAATTTGTTATGCAGAAAACATAATACAGAATAATCCTTGGAAACAGTTGGATGTAAAATTCAAAAACCCTGCCTAAGCTTAGGAAACAGTAAATGTTTTCAAATTCATGAATTTCCAGCTATGGTGTTCTGTAACTTGGAAACAAACAGCAGTACCAGCATAGCAATCAAGAAAAACAAAATGCTTACAAGGTGCACGAAAGCAGACACTCTGCTGTGCTGTTTGTAACCATGACTTGGATTTTTTTTTTCATCAGCCCTCAAATTACTGTAGTAAATCAAGGGATTTTTTCCTACTCATAGTTCCCTTTGAACAGTAGTCATCCTTCAACTCTTGAATAAGTTTTTTTGCATATACATATATATATAAAATCCCTGAAATGGCAAAATTTACCCGTATGTATTTACAGCCTAGCCCAATACATTGTAGCATGTAGAACTCATAGCAGGTGAGCACTTCTTAATGATGCCATGTTCTGCTGACTTTAGGGGTTGCCTTTCTTAGTTTGCAGTGTCCCTCCATCTTTGAAAAGTGAAGGGCATGTGAGATTTGAGAGTAAGTAATCCAAATTCTATACGACTGCACGTGCTTCTTTTACATGATGTGGCCCCTATTTAATAAATCCATGGACTCAGTCTTTTTGTTCCAGAAGTAGTGCTGTGATGAAAGACAAACCCCTACAATTGGCCTGTGTCCTTCTCATCTCTTGGTTGGTGGCAGCAGCATTTCAGCATCAGGTGTGCACCGCGGTTTGAGTCGTGTCCATGTGAGCTGTAGCAGAGACACCAGGGAGCCCTGGGGGAGCACTGCCAGCACTCACAGCCTGCACCAACGGGGGCTGAACGGAGGATTTTTGTATTTTTGTTGTAAGATTCTAATAGCAACGCCTTTCTTTGCACTTGATATAACAACTTTAGTCAGAGAAGTTAATTAGTCATAAAATGCCGACTCGTATTTGATAGCTTTCATGCAAAGATTTCTTTGCATCCTTGGCATTCCATATGCTTTTCTATTTCTTTTTTAATGTACAGTGCAACTTAAACTGAGTTTGTCAAGTCTTGCTGGCTTTTCATATGAATTTTTGCTCTCTTTTTACACATCATTTTCACATATTCTGTGTTTTCTATAAAGTCTACAAGAAACCGCACTACCTTCTTTATTAAAAAGTAACTTCTGCAGATGAAGAGCAGCTTTAAGCCATCACCAGTTCCCTGAATTACACATTCTCCATCCTTTTGCCCTCTTTTTATTAAATTAAATTGGTAAATATATGAGTCAAAGGACAGTTCGAACCTTCTGTTCTTTTCTCGAAATGGGGAATGTCATCTCCTATTCTCTGTTAGGCCTACAAATCTTTTCTCATTTTCTCCAACTGACCTCTTCCAGTTTGTATTATCTAAGCTGAACAAGAGAATCATTTAAAGTCCATGAGCTATAGCACTGAGAGAATTATGTCACTGTTCTCTTTGCTAACAATGCCATATGAGAACATTTTAACAAAATGTGAAAAATGGTCACAAGGCAATTTAGTTTTTGAGTTTTTATCTCCTGCCAGCCTCCTGCATGTATGTCAAGGTGAATACAGAGTGCAGGATGTTTTCTAAAAGCATCAGTCCAAAACTACATCCTAGTAAGGTTGAGATCATTCAAACTTATAAAATACTGAAAACCAGAGATTTTAAAAGATTTTTTGTAAACTGACCACATGGGAAGATGTAGTGCTAGTCCATTTTTCTATGCTTTTGATAAAATTCAAAGGTTATTTCTACTGTGCTTTATTTGTACTTCTGTCTAAACTCTAAATTGAAAACTACATTTGAAGTTAGATATTAGCCAATTTTTCCTACTACATTTACATTGTAAAATAGGGCATCAGATTTTTCTTTTTCCAGATTATAGAGAAATATGAGGATCAGAGTAAGGTTACATGAATGTTGATATATAATGTAAACTTCCATCTATGAGAGAAGAAATATGCATATGGTGGATGGTTTTTGCTTTCTGTAATGAAACTCTACTTTTTGGAACAAAGGACTTCAGTGTTAGAGGTCAAGATCAGGCTGTAGAAACACGAACAATTCCATTCCTTGTTTGATAAAGAAATGGATTTTTTTCCTTTTAGTTTGACACAATCACTAGACTTTTTTCCTTAAAGCTTCACAAATACGATTTTTGGTGTCAATATAACCACTCTGTAATATTATATTGATGCTAATTTATTAAAGTACTTACTGCAGGCTTATTTTAAATGCAATGTATAATTTTGTGGCAAACCTTTTAGCGGGTCTGTAAATTGACATATCCTGCAATCAGCAGCTCAGAAACAATAGTTTTCAATCAATCAGTGGAAAACCCACTCTTGTAATACATATACAGTTCCCCAGAGAATGGCTGAGATTCATAATTCAAACATGCACTTTTCCCTTTTGAGTCATAATAGAGTAGCGACCATTTGGAGCCCTTTAAAATGGCAAAATAAAGGGAGTTCAACACTGAAAAGAAAAAACTGCCAGTTAAAAGCTGGAAACAATTTCACAATGATGCTTTTTCCATGCAATAAATACTCAAACTTCAGCTTAGACCTTTCTATTAAGCAGATGTTGTTATTGGCATGGCTTGCTACTTTCTAAAAGAATTGGTGCACTTTCAACAAGATTTGTACCTTGTAACTACAATAAGTGCATTAGTGGGAAAAAGCTGGCAGAATTCATCATGTCCAAAAATAATGCCCTACATTTGTATAACCATTACAGGAATATTTCTTCCAAAGTCAATGTTGTTTATTTCTTTTTTTTTTTTTTTCCTCCTCTGTATCATTCCTCAGTAGCAGTGTCAGTTTCTTATTTTAAACATTACCTTAGGAAGAAGAGTTTAATATTAAGATTAATGAGATTATGCATAATCAGACAAAAAGAAATATCCTTTTTTACCCTCTGACTTTTACGTCTATATTTCATTTCTGGTAAAGATATTCCCCAGACACCATGCAGTAACAATCAGCTGTGCAATAGTTCAAGCAGAAATTACTGCCTTTCTTACTACTGTCCCTTCTTGACATTCAATATCCTATTAGTACCAAGGTTACTAGGATTTATCCTATTGCTCATGAAAGGGATATGCTCAAAACACCTGTATGTGTTTAGATGGTCTTTCATTACATGTGGAAGTTTCATTTTTTAATCTGTTTCACTGAAAATTGAAGTAATTTTTGTCAAATGTCAGATTAGAGCAGTTAATCTTTGTGTTTGGAGTAAATAATGGTTTGCTGAAAATAATTTCTCTTTATAACACCTGCTAACAACTCCCTTGAATTTGCACTATGAACTCTTGGATGTTGCACAAACACTTGAGGTGAAGTCAGACTTTTTTATCTTGTCCAGGAACAAGACAATCCCGGTGTCTTTAAAATCTGTCCCAAAACATTTAAGAAAAATTTCTTCTACCTCCTTTATCATTCCAGGAATGATCAGCCGTTTGTTCAGGGCTCTGTGTGGGAGAGAGGAATGCACTTGTTATACACTTAGGCTATTCAAGTCAATGAAAAGGCATTTATTACCCTTAGAAGATGTCTGTGAGTTACATTGTAATGCTCTTTCAACCTTGGTACAGCCTGAGTAAAGCTGCTCAGGCAGAGGCAGTGCAAAGGAGTGTTAAAACCTCTGTCATGGTAGACCAAAGGAATAAATAGAAAGGCAACGAGGTGAGAAGTAAATATTTATAGATTTGAACTCTTGGCTTGTCCTGGTAGAATTAATTGCACAAATATTGGTGCCCAATGATCCCCACAAAGCACTAAGAGTGTCCTCTATCAGGAGCAAAGCAAAGCCTGACTCCCAGGGGTTTGGGTGGGTAATCAGGAGTGGCATTCACACGTCTGTTCCCTTCATCTTGGCCTTGGCAGCAACATTCTCTGCAGTTCAACCCAAGGACATGGGTGAGTTACTGTCCTGTTTGGCACTTTACATTCCGAGAGGGTTTTGTCTGTAATCACAGTGTTAGAGACACGCCCAGCAGCATCATTGAGAGCTGTGCCAGCTTTAGCCCACAGCTGCCCTGGGTGATCTGCCTCAGTGAGCCAAACCACCTCTGTGCTCAAGTGTAGTCTGGTTTCAGGCCTGATGTTTTGGTTTTCTCATGTTCTTTCTCAGGAAAGTGTGATAAACACGATGGAATGTTTTTTGTAATAATATCTATGTAATTCATTCCCTCTGGGAGGCGGGATTTGTTCTTGATGTCCCTCTGGTTTGACCAATGTAAGCAAAAAAGTTTGCCCTCCTTTCACCGATCACATTGCTCTGTGTAAAATTGTATATAAGGGAGAACCACCCCTAATAGAGGAGCCATTCTTAGCCTTCTGAAATCATGGAGTTTGTGTCGTGTGTTGTATGAAACAGCAAAATCTGGTGACCCCAATGTGATTGCAGCTGCAGAACGAGGTAAAACCATACATACCCCATCCTGAAAAAAAGAAGAAATGAGATTTTGCCTTCTGTTAAGGAGACAAAATTTTTGGCCAAAATTATAATTTCTACCCTAGACCCAGAAGATGAATTACTCATACAGATTTGGGGAGACATTTTGCAGGAAAAGGCAAAAGTCCCCAGAGAACAATTAAAAACTCTCTATCTGTGGGGGTGAAAGAAAGGCAAACCTCTTCACTCACACTGGTCAAACCAGAGGGACATCAAGAAGAAATCCCTCCTCCCAGAAGGAATTAATAACACAGATATTATTACAAAAACATTCCATCGTATTTATCACACTTTCCTGGGAAAGAGCATCAGAAAACAAAACCATCAGGCCTGAAAGCAAACTACACTCAGGGGGTTTATTTGTACTGCTTAGGCTATAAACCAATGTGTTTCCCTTTATCACACCACACTACGCTTTTTGCAATAATTCCTAGCTGTTTATGATTGTTTACACCTGCCATCATATATATATTTGTTGCTGATAATAAAACCTGCAGGTTCAAAATACTTTATGAGACATTGTTAAATTTTTGCAATGTGAATACTTGCATTAAGAGCATTTCTAGTAATTATTTATACTCTGGTTCAAGTAGTTGTTGCTTTAATCCATCTTGAATTTCCAGAATGTTGAAAGCCAAATGTTAAAGACATGACCAAAAAAATCCCAAACTATTATTTTTACATACATCATAATTTAGAGCAATATGAATTTGAAATGCTTTTCACTTCAAAAGTTTTTGGTGACACAGCTAATGAGTTCACACACTCATCTCAGCTGAGCAAGGTTTTCCAGCATGGTAGCAAGGGATTAATAGCCTGACTTGTAAAATTTTTATTCATTTACTGCCAGACTCTCTATAGCCAGACACGTATTTTGAAACAAGAGGATCTGTGTGGCAAAATTAACCTTTCACTTTGGTTTGCAAGTACCTCAATGAAGGACATGTCTAACAAGACAGTTATTTAAAACAAATCTGGGGAGAAACTAAGTCTGATTTTTTTAAAAAAACCTTCTCATTTCAAAGCACCTATTTTTGTGTTGTATGCTAGATCGAACCATTCACAGTGCTCTTTATTTTCCTTTCACTTAACTGATGAGGAAATATAACACGTGAAGATACACGTCCTGCAGAGTTCTCTAGAGTAACAAACTGCTACAGTTTGTAGAAGTACAGGCTGCTCTGAGTTTTGCAGTGTCTTGGGGCAGCAGTTGTGCTGACCACCAGAATAAGGAGCCTGAAAACACCTTACTGTCCTTATAGTGGCTCAGCATCCTGTGTTTAGATTGCACTCTGTAGGGTTTCTTTATTTTGGTTGCTGTTCCTACTGCAATAGCATACTTTGAAGCTTATTTTGTCACCTATTTATTAATCTCTAACTTCTTTTTTTTTGTTGTTTATTTTTAAGAATTATAAATTGACAGAGCTCTATGTCCTCACTGCACTGAGAGCAGTGACATAGCTAGGGGTCTGCCAGAGGAATCAGTTATGATTTGGGAAATGGCAAACCCTGGGTCCCTGCCAATCTGCAAATAGATTGGGCAGTTTCCTATTTCTGACAACATGTGTGCAATTTTAAATGACAAAAATACAGGGGTTTTCCTCAGTGTTTTTTGCAACAGCAGGTGACATGTTGACATTAGAAATAACAGGCAATGTGGTGCTTAGGACTGTGCCCTGGAGCACAACCAAATTCTTCATTATCAGTTAGAAAAAGATCCAATATTTAAGATCTGTATATTTGAACCAATGCTTCCCTATGATACTGTTTTGATAATGCCATATATATCACGTCCCTATTTTTTTTCTATCCTTTTCTGGCAGTTTTTAAAAGCATTTATGATGAGCGCATCAATAGTGAGACAGTATTTTAAATTATTGCAACAATTTATGCAAAGGAAAATTTCTGCTTCTTGTACAACTGCATACCCTACATTTAGATATGAAAAATTTAAAAAATGTCTCTCTGTGCTTTTATTTTTCAAATCTTTATTTTTTTTCCCTAGTAGTCGAGATGAACATTTTTTTTTGTTTTGTTCTTTTTTTCTTGTTCTTGTTTTGAGACCAATAGAGACAATTAACTGAACAAAACAGTTGCTGTTTGAGTCCTGGGCAAGTGGTTTTTAAAGAAGACAATTTGTACACTCTTAATTACGTGAAGTTTGCATTAAGCAATATCATCCAGGAGCCTGCCAAGTTAAAAGCAACAAAATGATCTTAAGACTCAGCAAATGCTCCTTGCTTTCCAACTGGCACAGTGCGAGTTTCATAGCAATTATATAAATGACAGAAATTTTGTTTAAAAACAATAGTTGTATGAACAATTATTTTTAAATTTATGGTCTATTGAACATTCCTCAACCCTAATGACTTAGTTTGAAGGAAATGGCTTCTTAACTTGATATAAATTTACAGATGGAAAATGGTAATAAAACTGCAAATAAAATTCTGGGGTTATAAGCTGGGAAGCTTATAAAACAATATAGTTAGGCTTATTCGCTTTAAAGAACTTAATTGTTAATTTCATGAATACAATTTTGATGACTAGGAAACTTAGAGCTTGTAAGGTTAATCAAATGATTTTGCTGTGGTATCTTGAATGTTTTAGCGTTTTTAAGTATAAAATTGTTAGGAAGAACCTCAAGGGTTTGTACTGCATTTCACCAGACCAGTTTTTCCTCATGGATATTCATCCTGTCCTTTACCTCTGAAGCCTTTAGAGCTACTTGATCAGTTGCACAATGTGTTTCTAATATCTAACCTGGATCCTCAATTCCTCCCCACTCAAAGTGTGACAAACGTGTTGCTTTATGTGCTGTATTTTGTTGCATGTGAGTGTGATCCAATTCATCAATACTTTTAATCAACATTTCAGTGCTAGTTAGATTTGGAGCACAATGCCTGTTCCCTGGTAGTTTGTAAATACATTTTTCTGTACTGTTAACTATCTTTTGCTTTTTGGTGAATGATTTCATGCATATTAAGTTCTTTTTGCTCACAAATATTTGAGTGTCTGAAGTTGTCAGGAATGATGTTTCAAACCATATGAAGAAGTACAGAGGTTCATCTTGCAGCCTGCTGGTTTTTGCTGATGGCAGTACTGGTTCATTTGCTGTTTTCTCTCATCCATGAGGAATTCATTGAGTGTCCAGAAAAGTGTAGTTGAGTGTCCTGAGTGTGCCTTCAAACCTTCAAGAGCCCTTTTTCCCCTCTGCGTATAAAATCTCCAGCGTAAGTTTACAAGGGTAGTATTTAAAAACCACCTAGAAAATTTGGATGTATAAATTTCACAGCCAACAAATTCAAGTTCTAGAATATAGCATAGCTGATTTTTTGAGCTTAATTTACCTTTCTAATGAAAGGAAACTTATATGTTCTTGTTTTCACACTGCAGCACAAGTGTCCAGCTCAATAAATACGATGCAGTGTGAAAGAAATTGGAACTATATTTTATTACAATGAATTTTTGAAAGATGCAGAACAAGTACTCAGAAACCAGACAGTATAGTCAATATATGATGTTCTCTATTACTCCTAATCTCATTCTACCCAGCTCCAGGAAGATCAATTTATTTGCCAAGAAAATTCTTATGTTTTAGCTCTGGGTCACACGAGATCTTTCTTGAAGCAAGGCTTCTGCTTCTGGAGTACCTAATATTGCTCTTTTCATGAATAGTGAAAACAGAAACCACACTGTTGTGACTAACCATTAGCTGTGGCATAGACAGTGTTTAGCAAACTCCAGATATCTTTGTGTGCTGGCAGCCTGTGGAACAATCCTTACCTGAGTTGACATAGAGGGGAATGCTGTCATCAGCCTCCAAGCAAGGGTCTCACTTGCTGTCTCAAGTGCAGCTTGGCATAATTGTGAATAAGTCTTTTATTCTGTTTCTATTCTCCCTTGGTACATAGACATTCTCTCTGCCTGTCTCTTCTCTATTTCTATCAAGTGGTAGAAAATGAACTGTGTTAGAAAACAAGTGGAGGCTGACAGATAGCAGATGAATGCCAGACAAGTACCCTATTTTTGCATTATAGCTGAGGTTCAAAACCCATCAAGACTGTGCCAGTCTTTTCTGAGAATGAAACATTAACTAGTTTAGAAGTTTAGACATAGTTGTATGGGCACACCTGCACTCAGAAATGCTTAAAGACTATTACTAGATTTAAGAATTTCAAAGTTGGAGATCCATGTGAGTTATCATTTAAGAAGCCTTGTGTGTAACTGCAGTGCAGACTGCAAACTGCCTGATGAAGTTTTTTTCCAGCACATATCTGGGATCAGACCAGTGTGCAATGACAATGATTCTTATCAGTAGAACACCTTCCCTGGTATTGTTTGTCTCCTTTGATTTGCATTGAATGCAAAGTTCCAACAGTAACTGCTTCATCACTAACTATATTCTGATCTTTGACACCTAATTGTGAAATAGGAATATTAAAAACTTCAAATCTGAAGGGCTGTAAAAGGAGAGTTACAACTCACAGCTTACCTTTAACTTGCAGTGTGATGGAAAATGTCATTAACAGTCACCTGCTGGGGCTCACCTGCCACCACAGCCAGATCTCTGAGTCCTTCAATTAACAAACTAACTGGTCCAAATTAACAAACTTGGACAAATTTATTCTTGTCAAAGGCTGGGCCATCACCATTTCCAGTGCTCTGCAGCATTCAGGTTCACCCAGGCAATTTGCTGGTTCACTGTAGGACCAGGAACAGTGCTGGGTTTTGTGGAGAGAGGAAAAATGCAAAGTGGAGGCATTTGCTATTACTGAACATAGAGAATGAGGCAATGTAGAACCGAGCCAGGACATCTGTTATTACATGCAGTCTAGGTAGTAATTGGATCAAAACTCAAATAAATACTCTCAAGCCAAGTATTGCTGGAGAAGCTCACGTCTGCTTTGACAGTAATGGTGATGATTTGTGTACATAAAGTTGAGTATAAGTAACTAATCTAGAAGAGAAATCTTGATGAATGGCTTTTGACACTGATTTTTAAATTATAATGAAGAGATTTCCTCTCCAAAGTGGCTAATGGAATAGCATCTTAATCAGATAGAGTCCCTACATGTAGTTTTCACTGAGAGAGCCTGGATCACTGCTAGCTGCTGTTTCTCTTCTGTTCTTAAGTCATTGCTAAGGACATCAGGAGTAACATCCTAACAATATTATTTTATTAATATATTTTTTTCGTTAAAAATCCAGATTAAAAAAAAAGACAGTTTATAGACATAAGAGGTAAGCAGTGGTTTTAACAGCTAAGAACACTTTACAGTTCAAGTAAACCAAAACTCAGATGTTGCTATTTGTTCTTGGGATTTAATTTCACTTTTTCTATTCTAAAATGTCCTTTAAGTAAAAGAGAAATTTTCCTCAAAATTATCAGACAATTCAATGAGTCATGTTGTTAGGAAAAGGAGGTGAAAAAATTCTGAAAAAGAAATGCATATATTCCTAAAAGTTCTAAAAATGACTTTCACTTTCCAATTTTTTTTTTCCTGAATTGTTTTTCTCATGTGATTTTGTCAGAATCATCCTTTCCATGGCCATTTGCTTTGGACAAATAGCTGTCTTCCAAGAGGAGAATGTCTGCACTTTACCGATATCACTTCAAGTGCTTTTTCTTGTTTTAAAGATGTTTGAGTTCAGTGTTTATTGAAAGGTGGGGAGGGTTTCTCTTTGCTCTGCTTGCCCTGCTGACTATTTTCCTTTTCTCAGCAACCAGCACAGCTCAGAGTAAAAGCCAGAATATTGGTCTGCATGGACAGCTGGCTCATTTTGTGACTGGCAGTCTTGTGCAGATGTTTTTAAAGGCTGAGGTTTACTTGGGAAGGCTTAACTATGCTCATTCCAGTGAGGTTTGCACTAGATATTGCATAGATTTTAGGGTAAACTCACTGTGTTCTCTATGATTTCACATAACAATTGTGTTTCACAATCTAACCTGTACCAGTAGCATGATTTATAATATGGACCCTTATTTTTTTTTTTTTTTTTTTTTTTCTCTTTGAAATGAAACCTCTGCTCTTGGGTGGGGGTTGGTGATGATGGTTAGAGTGTTTCAATTGTAAGGCATCATGGCAGGAAGGGTTTTGCATCATTTATAGAAAACAATTGCACTCTAATTTTTCTAGAAAATCATTCTCTAGCTGTATCCTCTGAATAAAGAATCCCTTCCCACAGTTTTTAGCCATTTTGGATCTTCCTTATCACAGAATCTCTATTATAATATTACACAGAATCTCTATTATAGTATTACACAACTTAAGATTTGTTTCTGATCAATCTGGGTTTCATTTATGAGCTGATTTCAGTGTTTGAACCAAGCCTTTGACTGGTATGAAGTAACTCAAGCTCTAGGGGGAAAATGTAAATATGTTATTACTGCAATCTAATCCTGCATGGAGAAGGAAGAGATACATTATTAACAGGTGCTGTGCCTTTTGTCTGGGTTGAGCAAACAGCTTAAAGCCTAGAGATAGGAACATTCTTGTCAAAAAAAGCAAATAAAACTGAGCATAAAGCTGCAATAATTTTTTATTTTTTTTTTTTTAAATTAGATGGTTAGTACTCAGACTTTTTCATTTATAATACCTATTTAAAATGTGCATTTATATTATATTTAATTTATCTCCTGCTTGCACACATATAATGATCTGGTACTTAGTAACAGCCTGTGGTGGGCTGACCCTGGCTGGATGCCAGGTGCTCACCAAAGCTTTTCTATTCCTCCCCACCTTATTCATCTACATAGGGGAGAAAGTATACAAAAGGTTCCTGGGCTGAGGTAAGGACAGGGAGAGAGCACTCCTTACCATCACAGGCAAAAGAGTGGACTCAGGGACAATTGAATTTAAGTTATTACCAATCACATCAGAGAAGGATAATGAGGAATAAAATCAAATCTTAAAACACCTTCCCCTGCTCTTCCCTTCTTGCTGGGCTCAGCTTTATTCCCAGTTTTCCCTCTCTGCTGGTCCCCACGAGCACAGGGCACAGGGGCTGCAGTCGGTTCCCAGTCCATCACGTGCTGTCCCTGCTCTCCTCCTCCTCCTCACACCCTTCACACAGGAGGCACTCCTACATGGACTTCTCCCACACAGGTCCTTCCAACAGGAGAGCTTCCACTGTTTAAATCACCAGAAAAATGGCAGCAGCGTAGCTTTAGGGCTTGGAAAAGCTTTTGGAAGAGGTGTGCCAGATGTTGCACAAGTTAGCCTTTAAGTGGTTGCTAACATCAGATTTTCGATTGTCGGGTGGCTTGGATTGCTCAGTAGGAGAGCTAAGACATCAGCCAGTTGTCATGTGAGTGTCCTCAAGGAGTTTTATTATTTTCTTTTGTTCAAGACAGGTTTCTTGTGGCACTCCTACTGTCTCGCATAGTTCTGGAACCATGAACCACAGCAAATTAGCAAAATTATTCTTTTATTAATCACTAGTAAATAGGAATGCTTTTATGATTGCTTATACTTACTCACCTGTTAGTATCCTTGACTTTGTAGTTACCTGCAAAATAAAAAACCTAAAAGAATTCTAGATGGTCTAATTCTCCCTTCATAACAGACTTTTTTGAAGGTGAGCAGCAGCATTATGTGTCTGGGTGTGAGAGTCCAACAGGAATGTAATCATTGGAGTTTAGGGCTGTACAGATCTAACCATTGAAAAGAGATCTAGCATGATGACCCCTACAAATTACATCAATGAAATGGCAAATGCTGTTGAGCTGAGGTTGAAATAAAGGAGTTAACAAAGTAAGAACCTCAGTATCTTCTATTTTACATCTCATTGCTCTGGAAGAGTCTTTGCTGTAGCAAGATTTGCTTAGGGGCATGAGACTAAGCATGTGGCACCATCATTGCAGTAATTACTCATCAGTTATGAACATAATATAGACGTTCATGCTTTTTTCCTCCATTGTGTCACTGAATTGATGCACAATAACACCTCATCTCTCTGTGTATCTCCATCTTTTATAATATAATTACATTTTATAACAAAATATTCTGAGATTTCTTGAAAATGTATGTAATTCTTCCTTTGTAAAATTATGTGTAAGGTGCAAAGTGCTACTGCGGTGCTTAGTAAACTGGATCTGCAGCAAACAGTATGAAATACGCCTTGGAGAATCCTAATTAATTTAGAACCACAGTAAACAAATGGCTTGTCACTTTCAGTTTATATAAGTATAAAAAAAAGTGGAGGTTGGGGTTAGAAACACTCGCAAGAACATATGTTTAACAAACCACAGTAAGCAGAACAAACCAGAGAAAGTCTAAGCAGCAGCAGAGATAACCCTGGCACCATCAGCAGATTGTATGGCTACGATCCAGAATGCAAACAGAAGATTGTTCAAACAAGTCGTTCATATATTTAATTAACTATGGCACAGTGTTCCAATCATGAGAGGTTATTTTAATATTGTGCAAATGCCATACTAACCACATGCTCACCCTGCTCTTCTGAGATAACAGCAAAACTCCCACTGCCTAAAACAGGAGCAAGACAGGACATTGAATATTGAAAATTGGGGGTTATAGTGGGTGCCATTAAATCTTCAAATCTGTGAAAACAGCAGACTGAAGAGAGCAGACTATGTGACATTTAAATAGAAAATCATAGCAATTTATTATCTTTTTATACCCTGAACCCTTAATAAAAACCTTTGGGCAACTATTGGAATGTATTTGCCGTCTTTAGGGGGGTGTGCCTATTTCTACAGAACATGAATAGATGTGTGTGCACCTGTGTGTGCACAGACACGAGGTGTGTGCTGAGGGGAGGGGCAGCACTCTTTGTGCCTTTTGCTGGCCATCGGGAAGGTCTGGGGGTGGCACAGCCCCTGCAGCCCCCACAGGGGCTCTGCTGCTTCTCATGGTCTTGTTGGGGTTTGCTGGTGGGTTTTAATGTAGGGCTGAAAAGGGGGACAGCTCTTTGTGGTGTCTCGGTGGAAGGAGTGGACCCCAGCAAACCAAGCTGGAGCTGGGCTGGCTCAGGGGAAGAAAAGCTGGTCAGAGCAAGCCAGACCTGCTTAGTCCAGGGTGCAGTTTTGCAACCCATTAGACCCAGTCTGTGGATCAGCATCAGTAAGGCTGAAAACTAATCCAACCCTAAAGAATTAATTTTGAGCCCTGTAAGTGAAACCAGATAGGTGAGAGAACTTAGAGGGCTCAAAACTTCCTTTGAGCCATTTGGAGTGCTAGTACAGGGAGGGAGGGAACACAGGAGAGCAGGGCCATGCTTTTGGAGGCTGTGTGGCTTAAATCAGGGACAAACCCCTCTGGCATTTCTGCAGTAGTGCCAGAGCCAGCCTGGGAGCAGGCAGGAGATGCTGACGAGATGGAGATGGAGAGGAGAAGGGAATGGTGGCAGGCCCAGGAAGTGAGAGGCCAAGGGATGGGCAAATAAAGTCAAGTGCTGCATCTGGTGATGTGAAAAAACAAAGGTACAATTGCCAAAATGTTGGAAAGAGCTGATCTATTCAGCTCTGTTGGGTCATTAGATCAACTCTTTCACTTAATCCTGAGGACAAGAAGAATTCTGAGATAGATTTGAAAGTCATAGCCTTGCTTAAGTGTTGTGTGCCATTTCTCCCTCTGCAAGTAAAGTGTTCAATTGCTTAATTTAATATACTTAAACTTGTCAGCTTTGGTAAAACCTTATTTAAATAAGAAAGGTGTTGTCATAATTCCTTTTATTCTGAAAAAAATTTACTGTCAGACTTTTTTCCTCACTTGAAAATAAGTAGAATGTTTGAAGAGTGGTTTAAATTTTTAGTTTTTCAAGGTGAAAGAGAAAATTTATACTCCTGTCTTAGTTTAAGTGCAAAACTGTGTGAAATGTATGAATCTGTCACTACTTTGAAATAATTGCATTGATAAGCCTACCTTTCAAGATTTGTGTGCTCAAGGTAGTCACCCATCAGAAGCAAGTGTATATATATATATATGTTAGTGTACATATATATGTGTCTATAAATTAAGTACTAGTAGTATTTTTCAGATGTATCATAATTAGACAAGACACGTGCAAATTTGACAAAGAAAAACTACGATTTTTATCATTCTGAGGCAAAATTTTCAGTCTGACTCTGTCAGGGAATGAACCTGAAATTTTGACTAAGCTTGGTGAAATTTGGGGATGAAGGCTCCCTCCCTCCTGTGGGTGGAGTGAAAGTAAAGGTGTTGCACATCGAGTAACACAGGTTTGTCCAGAGGGAAGGAGAGGAAAGCTGCTCCCCCAAATGCAGGAGCCTGGCTTAGGTGTCAGGGAGGGGCAGCGAGTCCCCAGTGTCATCACACATCACAAACTGCCCTGCTGAAGGCACGGTGCAGCCCTTCCAGAAACGTGGTGACTGGGCTGCAGGACACAGGTGTCAAAGCAAGAAAGGGAATTAAAGCCAGATGATGTTAGCAAAGATTAGTTTACTGTTAACAAAAACATGGATTAATTCCTTCTGCTCTTTTGGAAGGTAACAAATTATTTTATGCTTTAGGAACAAACTCATACAGGAACCATTTCTGCTTGGATTTCCTTATGTATTTTGGCTCAGGCACCAAACTGGAAAAGCAATTATTTGTACAACATCAGTCACCACCTTTATGGGAATAAGTACATCACACTTTATAAGAAACAGATAATATTTTCTGGTTCTTCACAACAGAAAGCAAGCAGTTACCTGCAGGTGCTCAGAGGTCAGGAACGATGCAACAATTAGAGGCAGCAAGTGAGTGCCAGGCAGAGTAAGGGGGGACTGAAAAAATACCCAAGTGGGTTCTTAGAATGACCTGAGGAGTGGGGAGCTCGTGGTGCCACAGCAAACTGGATGAACTTGCCTCCCCTAAACAGCATAAAGGGGTTGAGATGGAAAGTGATTTTCTGTGTGTAAATATATCAAGAGCATAAACACAGTGAAAGGGAAAACACTCTTTAAGCAGAAGGGTGATAATGGCATAGTGGTAAATAGCTGTCACCAGACAGGAACAAAAGCAGGGCAGAAATTAGAGGATATCTTACCATAGCAATGGTGTTTACCATAAAGGAAAAGATTTTTTACCATAACCATGGAATAGTCTTTCAGGTAGAGGAGACATTCTGTGATGAACCTTAAAAATTTGTGAATGGTCTTATGTAATGGGAAAATCTATTACAGTCTGGAATTGGACTTGATGACTAAGATTCATCCTCATTCCTTTATTTTTGCATCTGGCTTTTGAATTTATGCAAAATAAATGAAAATGTAATGAGTAGTTTATCACCTCACCTTGTGACTTCTTCCTAGCTGTGATGGAAAATCGTCAGTGAACCAGTGTTAATCAACAGATTCAAAGGCATCCAAATATTGTTCAGTTTTATTCCAGTGGTTTAATTTTAGTTACTTAAAATCTTATTGCTGTTTTATTTGAATATGTGTATATCCACACTTTTACAGTACCATATTTTTAAGCACTGCAATCCTACACTATTTTCTGTAAATCAGTCACTTTACTGTATTTTCCCAGAGCAAATACTGTCACTTAGACATCTTTGCAGACTTTTTTTAGCTGCAGCTATTTAAAATATTACATTTTTTCTCAGACTTTGATATCCCCAACCTCATATAGCTCTTCCAAATGATTATGATAGAAACGAATACAAACTGTAATCTTCCCCAGGCATAACAAATGCTTGATGGGAGTGAGAAGGATTCATCCTGCAGAAGGCACCAGCATGTTATCAGAAGATAGAAAAGTGTAGATTTCTTCAGAATCAGTATCTGTATATACATTTAAGGATGAAAATGATCCAGATATCCTAAATTAGTCACAGCTTTATTAAACAGCGATAAGCACAAGAGATTTTCATGGTCATTGGGCAGGGGAGTGCTACTGACACAGAATCTATTACAGTTCCTTCATGAGTGACCGTGGATATTGGAGATAAGGAGAGCATGACTGATGGATTTCTAACCCCAGGCAAAGTTTCAGGGCTGAATCTAGAATGCTTCCCTGGAAGATTTTTTCACTCATTAACCTTGTGAACTAGTCAGAGCTGTGGGATTGGTTCTTCCCTGTAAACAGAGGTGGAGGAAGGCTCTGTAAAGTCATGGGTTTGTGTGTGCATATTGGCATTTCCTTCTGCAAATTCTGTCGACCCAGATTTGGAATTATATTTATCTGGTGCTTGGACCACATCAATAATCAAAATTCTGACTACCTCCCCTTGCCGTGATAACTAACTAGACCTTTAGAAAGCTTTATTTCTGTGTTTGAAGCAAGCCATTAACTTTCCCTGGGCAGACATGCTACTTTCTGTACCAAAGGCAAAACTGTTGGACAGTATCTTTCTGAAGAGAACAGCAAAGCACAGTATGTGAGGACACATTGTTTATATGTATTTAAAGGTTATCACATCCCATTCACTATATGAATAGCCCCAGCTGACATTTTCTGTCTCCTCTGAAGCGATGCATGTCTTGTTCATTGTGCTATGCCGAGTCAGCTGTCAGGCACTGCATCAGGGGACCAAAAGCTATTTTCTTTCACTGTTTTGTTTGCACTTCAGCTAAAAAGCTTTGGATCTTATGATTTCTTAGCAATACTAAAAAAATAATATACAGCCAGGGGTAGCAACTTTTTGCAGACAAAGAAATTCCACAGCACTTTATTTCACATTTCAGCCATGCCATACAGAAGAGTAAACACGGAAGAAAAGCTGGATTTGGAAAAAGACAATTATTTTAAAATGTGTTTTGTTAACAAGCAATGTCTAAGATATCTGACTCTTTAACCTCTATTAAAATGATCAAGAAATACATAAAGTAAGGATGGAAGAATGTTTGTTTTCTGCTTATATTGTTGCTATAAAAGATCTGTCCAAGTCAGTCTTGCTAGGCCAAGTGTCAGGTCCTGCGGTGTGCAGATTGCTGACTTGGGATGGCAGCAGCAGCCAGCAGTCCCAGTGGCAATTAGGAACCACACAAGGAGCAATATTTCAAGGAATATGGCAATGGGAACAGGAGCTGCATCTTAACTACGTGATATTCTTTTACAGAGCAAAAACTTCAGGGTTTCAGTTAGTACCAAGCAGGAAAAAATGAAGTCTCCTATCTGTTAGATATCTGTTCAACAGCTCATGGATGCTAATTTAATTAAAATGCCTAATATTTCTAGTGTAGTACAATTATGATTCTGTTAGGTACAGCAGGTGTTAGGAAGCTCTATTAAAAATAATTTTCAGAACAAACACAATTTTTTCAAACTTATACTGATTCTTATAATTAGTATTCATTTTGTACTATCAAAACACATAATTTAGATATTTCCATACTCTTCTCTCCCAAATGCATTTGTTTGGCTTAGAAAAGTGATGTAAGCATTATTAGTAATGCTAAAAACATTAATGCTATTAACACAGCTTTTCCTACTCTAGGTTAAAACTGGACAATAATGGCTCTAAAGGCTTTTTGCTTTTCTCAGACCTGGAACTAAAGGAATATCTTCTTCCTTTTCTTTTTCCCGGCCAGAGTTGAGCTCTGCATGTGTAGCTGTGAACACACAGAATATTCTGTTTCAGATAGAGATCCTAATGTAGTGGCTGAATTCTTAATGCCTTTCCTTGTTTCAGTAGCTTTAGTTCCAAATCCTGCATAATTTGATCTATCCAGCAGCTTGACAGCTTTTAACTGTTTATCTAATGAGTACATCAAGAGCAGGCACTGTATATCAGATCAAGCAGCTATAAAATAGATGCCTTGTTCAAAAGGTGAATTTTATCTAGCCATTTTATAGCCTTTCTCTTCTAACTGAAAGGGAGTGATAGGAATTTCCAGTTTTAATGGACAGGAAGGAGAAGTAAGGTGATTTAAAAAAAAAAAAAAATGTTCTGCAATGGAACTTTGGCAGAAGTCCCCCAAACCTTTTATCGTAATAAGATGTGTTGCATTCTGTGCCATCAAAAGAATTATATGATTTTCAGTTGATTTTTGTAAAGTTCTGTTTGGGACAATGTACAGTAAGCAAGCATATTATCACCTGAGTAAAAATCAAAGCTATTTGCTGCAAATGGGGTAAGGCCAAACTAGGGGGTACTTTCTCATGAGAAGTTACAGAATTGTGGTGTGTTGCTATTAGTTTGACTTTTTTGAACACAAAAGACTCCCATCATGTGATTCACCTTAAGTTCAGAAAAGGTGCCTGTTGATTTTCACTTCTGCAATGATTTTGGACAAAGGAAATTCTTTATATCGTGGTCTGTGTGCACCACAGACACTCATGTACTCTCAGCTATCATGTCATAAAGGTATAAATCTTTACGCAGCATAAAAATATAAATCTTTAGACTGTCTCCTTCCTTGAGATATAAACCTGAAATGCAGAATAAGGATGGTTGTTGAATAAGGAGATTGAAAGGAAGAGGCAGTCTGATGGGTCTGATTAAGCCTCCTTTTGAATTGCCTTTTTCTAATGGGGGTGATGAAAGCACATTTTGTTTAGTTTTGTTTCGATTCAGTCTGCCATGAAACTGTTTGAATTTAGGATTATGCCCACATTATTCATATTGCCAAAAACATCAAAACAGGAACAAAGGGAAAGCTAACCTTGAATTTTCAGCATGTATTTCAGTCCCTGTAAACAAGTTACCATGGAGATAGAACCCATGTGAACTGCAGCCTTCCTCCTAACTGCTGCAGACTTTGGACCAGCAAGAAAATGTGACACGGCATTGGTGCCATTTGTGACAAAAACCCCAAACTTATTTCAAATGCTACACTTAAGCAATTCTTTGCAACACTACCAAGTGAAAGCTAAAAATTGCTTAAAAGCATTGAATTGCTTAAAAAAAATAGGCAAGATAAGTGAGAGGCAAAGCTTTACCAGTTTCACTTTCCCATATTAAACAATATTCTATCAGAAAAGAAGATGTGAGGTCATTGCCTATCTTGCTAGCAAGATGAGTCTGCAAAGACAGATTGCAGTTTTAAATAGTTTTCACCAGGAAATGGTTTCAAAGAAACTAAAGTTGTGACACAAAAGGAGTTCTTAAAAAGGAACAAAAATATCCTTGTAATTGATTTTGTTGTTGCCATTCAAATGGTTTTGAATAGAGATGCAATTGTCATGTCAGAAATAAAAATCGACCATCGTACTTACTAGCTTACTTATCGTCCGTGGACAGAAAAGAACAAATACAAAGAAATTTGTAGCTTTTACTCATCCTTCAGATTTCCAGATTTTGTTCAAGAAAGTCCTTTGATTGCTAGCTCAGTAGATTTATTGTTAAAACTATGAGTTCTGATCACCATCATCAGTAATTCTCTACACAGCTACTAATTGTGAAAATCACATTATTCCTTCATATCCTGGAGAGAAAAAAAGAAAAAAACAAAAACGTACCCAGCCTCTAGAACAATGGCTGACACACGCTTGTGAGGAAAACCATACTGCAGGTGTCAAAATTGGGATGGATTCTAATACTGCAGTCATTAGTGCAAATAAACAGTGGTGACATAAAAGCTGTGGTTTAATCTCTCTTTTGTTGCTCCAGTTTGAAGTCATTGTTTCCTTCCACAGCTTTGAAGACTAGAAATTAAAACTACTATGATATGTCCTGGCTTTCTGCTGCTTAGACTGATAAAATATATGTTTGAGGAGGGGGATTGTCTTTTTATCCAGACTTTTTTTGTTAGCTTTCTTTCATTTTGCAAATGTTATTTTTTGAACAATGCAATTATCCAGTTTTCTTCCTCTGACTTTTATTCTGCTTCTCCTGATTTAACTCTTTTAATTCCTTCCTTTTTCCTTTGTTCCCTTTAGCTGCCTCTTTTATTATTTTTTTTAGAGACATCATCTATTTTGATTAGTTTGCTTCTTACCTGCTGCCATAAGTCCTGATCCTAAAGCCACTGAAATCCATGGCAACCTTTTCTGATTATAGTAACAGTTGGCCCTTATTTCTTTTATTGATGGCACTTTCAGAAGTCATCAGCTCTGCTTGAAGAGTTTAGGCAGTGTAACCAAACTGTCGGTATAAGATAAAGGAGTACGAAAATATTCAATTACAAATGCTCAGAGTTTATAGACTCAGGTAGACACAGAGGAAGCAAATAGTCTGGGTCAAAGTAGTTTCTTTTAGAATCAAAAGATGGACCTTAAAATAAAATGTCCTTATATAGACAATTCAATGATAAAATGTGTATTTCTATTTAAAAAAAAAAAAAATTGCTAAAACCAGCCATTATATGAAATGCTTTTAATAATTCTAGGTAATTTGCTTGTAAGGCCCTGAGAATCTTGTTGCCAAAAAAACTGTCTGGCCATGTTTACTGACAGCTCCCCTGTGTTTATAATGCAAGCAATATTTTTCCTACCCAAAACAAAGCAGTTAAAATTATATTTTCCCAAGCTGTATGGAAATACACTAATTTGTAACTTTCTAAAGCTAACACATTTATGCTTCAGAGATACATAATTTAGTAACAAACAGCAGACTGAATTTTGATCAGGTTTAAAAAATGTGCACAATAGCCTTCAGACTTCAAATGAGCTGCAAAGTCTCCCTTGGTATTTTCTTCAATCTGAAATTTAAGGGGTAACTTTTTTCTTGAAGATTTCTTTAAAAGGTAATGAACAATTCAAAAAAGCCTGTTTATTATTGCTGCTACCCAGATACCTTGTTAATGAAGCTTTCCCTGTCAGCCAAGCACTGGCTTCCATAATGGTTTCTTGCATTAAGTGATGCAAACTCTTGCACTTACACTGCTCTCGTTTACATAATGGAGGAGCTGTATAAATTAGAAACATGCCTCAATCAAGTATTCTATAAGAGTCTATCAGCTTCTCGCTTAGAAAATCACTGTAGCACTTTCAAGTCTTGGAGGAATGAGGAAGGTACAATTCAAAAAATTAAGGAGTTTTTCCATTAATGGATTAGAGGCTAAACAAAGCAGGCAATTGCCTAAATGTCAGCCTGATGTCTACATTTGAGACAATATGTTTTATATATGAAAAGGTTCTGAATTACGAGGTGCTTTTACACATAAATCTCAGATGCAGAGAATCCCGAACCTTGTTAGCTGTAACATAAAAAAAGGGAATGATATGTGTTGTGTGCTGAACAAGGTGTATTGTGGGAACTGCTCTTCAGACAAGAAATCCTTATGGTAGCAAGTCTGGCCAACCTGTGTCATGTCACTTTTTGTGGGTCAAATCTTAACTTCCGAAGCTCTAAGGCAAATATCCATGGGTTGGCAAGGCGGGTATTTGTTAATAAAAAGCAATTTCATATTCAGTCCTGTCAGTGGTGAGGCAGATGTTACAGATGTTTCTGCATGAGAACACAGAACCCTTGTTCTGCTCAGGTTGGACTATTTCAAGTTTCACTCCCTTTCCATCCTCCCCCGATGGTGCTGTGGAATTCTGGCCTGTCTTCTCTCATGTATAGGTCAGTTATTTATCAAATAAAGACAATAATAATAAATGTGCATGTGCTTCTGTTGCTTGCATGCCTGATAAACTCAGGAGGTTCAGGAATTTGGAATTCGTTATGGAAGTGTCATGAGGGAAGCAGAGAAATGGCAGCTCATCATAGTTGTCCAAATTACTGTATTACTGTCTTTGTGATTTCATAGCTAAGTATTTGAATTAAATTTTAATTAATTTTATAAAGATTTTTTGTTGTTGTTTGGTTTGGGTTTTCTTTGTTTGTGATTTGTTTGGTTTTTTAAATGCTGTTGACTCATCCCTTAACATTAAATAGCTACACTGGTGCCAAAATTAGTTCTTTCTGACTGTACTTAAGGAGGAGCATTTGTATCATAAATGGTTGTGTCTCAGCACATGCAGCTAGCTGGGCAGTTAAATGCAGAGCAGTTAAGTGGAATTCAGGCAGTATTTATTCCACGTGAAGCATGCAGTCTCATTCCAGCTTTAAACTGCTGCTGTAGCTGTTCTTCTCACAGACAATACCTGTAAGCTGACAAGGAATCAGGGAACAGGTTTTTAATTGTATGGGTCATCAGGATTTGGCCTTAAGCTCACACACAAGACACACCTTGGGTTATCTGCATAGTATCCCTCAATAACTTTTGGACCTTTCGTGGTTCAAATTTCTTTCTTCTTTCTAATGTCCCTCAATTAGAAGAAGAACAAAGGAAAGGGAAATATTCTGAATGTTCTGTGGACTGATTCCCACAGAACAAGCCTGCTTCCAAGCAAGAAGCCTCAAAGTTGACCCTAACAATCAGCACCCAATCATGCTGCTGGAGGCACATGACAATTTTTGAGCTGCCTGTGGACACTGAGGAAAATTCTTGTCTGCCTTGCTGTCAGATGCTGCACTCTGCAACACTGGCATCTATGACTGTTGTCACCTGACAGACCCTGTATTGATAACGAAGACAGGAACAGCTGGTCTGGGAAGCAGCTCTAGGAAAATGGTGCTTTGTGGACCCTTTCCATCAGCTATGGTTCAATTATGATTTCCAAAAGAATATAGCAGAACTGAAAACTTCTAGATTATTAGAGACATTGAATTTGGTGTGCTGGAGAGTTTACCTCTGTTTTAGGCATTGTAATCACAGGTATTCAGTTTATTTATGATAGGAAGGGCAGGGACTGATCCTTTACAGATCTTATGAGAGTCTGATGCTCTTTCCTTGATTCTGTGAAACTCTCATTTACTTCCCGTGAGCTTTTATACAGCTGCTATTATAAATATTACTGAGATATTATTAATAGAAAAAGTTTTCTTCATATATATATATATTTTTCATAAGATTCAAGTTCTCATGCTGCATTATTTGCTTACTATTTTTCTCACAGAAGTCACAAGTCTAGATCATCATACAGCATTTCTAGGGTTCAGTATTTGAAATCTGAGTACATAATTACAAAATCAGAGTAATTTTTCATTCTTTCTAGTCACATTGCATGAATGAGTCTGTATTTCTTAGTAATTCAAATGTTGCTACATTAAATAACAAATAGAATTCAAAGAAAATAATTTCCTTCTACCCTCCCACTGACCAAGCATGGCAGTCCCACCACACAACCATGCAGCAAGTGCAGCACATTGGCCACAGAACTGCCCAGCCCGAGCTCGGATGCAGCCTCACATTTCTGACTCCTTAATACCATTATTCACTTTTTGTTCATTACAAAGAAAATAAAGCTGTCCATTTTAAATCTGATCATGGAAATTTCAAATGTTTTCAGCATCCACATTTTAACAGCAGATGGGTTGAAAATTCCAAACTTAAGATTCCTTTATAAGTAAAACTGGAATATTGCAGATTTCCCTTTTACCATTAATGTACGTTGAAATCCTACAAAACCTTTAGAAATAATTTAATAAACCTGATGCAGTTTTATTTTTAACAGGATGTTACGGTACCTGCATACAGCAAGAGAGGGCTGACATAACTCAGACTCTGAATCTGGAATATTGTCTGTCTTCTAGCAGTAAATACTAAAGTACGATGTGTTTTATGGTCAGATATATTCACACATATCTGACCATAAATCAGTGCCTCAAGCTTCCTCAAGGAAAGTTGAAAGAGTGCATCTCACAAGAGAGAAAAATGCATTTAAAATTACTGCAGCTATAAAACAAACTGACATAACCCAAAGCAACAAATATGGGGAAGGAAATCTTCTGAGGCCACATGAGTACTCTGAGATGATTTCCACTTTTTGGTTTTATTTCCAATCAGTGATCCAGTGTGGTTTACAAGTGGAATAAAATCTATTCATTATTTACCCTAATATTTAAACAGCTGCATCCCTTCTTTAGAGTTGTTCTCTTATAGAAGCAGCGTAACACAGAGCTCAAGGAAAATTCTAAATGATCTCTTTCCTTGAAGATTTTCTCTTTTATAGTCAAAAGTGTGTCCAATTCAGTTTGCTGTAGGTGCACTCTCATTTGCATGGGGGGCATGAAGGAAGAAGGTGGAGAAGCTAGAATGGCTTTGCCATAAAGTGAAATGGGATCACAAGTTACACTTTAGGTAAAAGGGAACAAGTTTTATCTGCGTTCTGTTAGCAATCTCTCCCAGCACCATTTTCTCATTTGATGCTTTATCCTCCAAGGTTTGCACTGCTCAAATGACATTATTATACAGCTGATTTCGTTACAACTGCATCTAATTGATGGTACTCACTTAAGATTTTATCACTTCTACTGATTCACAGTGGTTTTGAGAGAAGGCTGGGCAATTTGGATGTAATTCAGGTTTTAATACGTGTTTTAGACCCATTTATCATTTCTTGCTGTTACCAAGATGGTGGTGTATGTAACTGTAGAAGGCTAAATCATGAACAAAGTAGTACTTTGAATTTATACTGAAATTAAAAAGAAAATATATTCTGAAGTCACTTGATGCTAACTGATGGCCATACTTAATATCTTAATGTGATTTTTTTTTAATCATCACTGCGGTTTTGAACCCTAGCAATTAGCTTTCTATCTTGAAAATATTGCTTCTAATAGGACCAATTCTGAGCTAAAACATTCCAGTAGGAGTTAAAAAAGAAGCAGAAGTTTTGTAAAGAAGTTATCCTGGAAGCCAAGTATTTAGTAGTCCTCACAAACATTAGATGCATGGTTGATAGTAAGAATTTACAAACAAGAGGTATTAATATAAATAATTAAAATCTTGTCACATTATGGTGCTGGTTGTTGAAGAAAATGACAAAACTGTATAACTGTATATTATACCTTTTCTTATTGTTTCTTAAAGCCCATCTCTGAGGCAGAGGTATTTTAGACTGTAATGAGCCATTGTCACCAAGGTGTTCATGTTCAGCTGTGCAAAGGAGGAGGAACATCACTGGGATAAGCAGCAGAGCCACAGGAGCTGCTGTGCTGCATTGGTTACTTTTCTGCTTATTTGGGCTGTGTTGGTGATTTTTCTGCTTAAGACATTCTGCTTATTCTGATTACTTTTGAGTGACACCTGGCTGCCTCTTCCACCTGAAATCTGAACTTAGGATTTCTGTTTTGTTTTCTGAATTAAAGAGCTCTTTCCTACCAGGCATCTTCTCATGTGAGTTTAGCTAAAGGAAGCATCACTCACCTTTCTTGTAAATACTTAGAGTACATCATGTAACATGAATTATTGCTAATTTTTTTTTATTTTCCTCCCCATTTCAAACATTTTTTTTTTATTTATTTTTTAATCCAGTAGCAAAAAAAAAAAAAAAAAATCAGTTCTGTGGTTTTGTGTAATGGCTACTTACAGAAAATATAGCTATTCATTAGATTTATTGACACTTTTAATGTACATTGTTGCATTTTCATAAAACACAGGTATGAAACAAGCTTTGTCTTCCCCAAGTTTCTTCCTTCACATTTTGTGAACCTTCATGAGCTCACAGGCTCTGTGATTAAGTACTGTTGTGTGCTCAGGAGAATGCATGAAAGGAAAAATAAAAACACAACACCTAAACCCCCCAAAACCCAAGAAAGCTTTACTCTTCCGTTATTTCTGTCTCTGCACCTTTGCAATCTGACCCTTAGGAAAGTTCAACACACAGCTTGCCATGGGGTTTTTGGAATTCAGACAATCTGCTGAGAATCTATCCATCATCCAGCATCTCCTGAAAATACCAATGGGTGGACTCAGACGAGGCTTGGTGAAGACATTAGAGTTCAATAATGTTTTTCATTTCCAGGACAGGCTAGTTTATATAAGATTAAGTTCATCTCTATCTGTTAAAATTCTGCCCAAAATGGAGTGGCCCTCTTTAATTTTTCTATACATCCATTACTGTTGTTTCTAACTTCTTTCTAATTGTCATTTTTCAAATTGGTCATGACTTCAGCCAGTCCTATATCTTCCTGAGATACGTTGTTGCTACATTTAGTAGCAGGTTGATAGGAGTGTAATGGCCTTGAATTGTGACTGAGTTATTTATCAGTGAATGAAGACAAGATATGCAGCAAAGTCACAAGAATTGCCAGTAAAAGGTGGACTTAGAGTGTTTCGTTCTTTTTCCAGAATTGAATGAAACCCTTCAGCATTCCCAGAAGTGAGTGAATGGTGCTGACCTGCATCAGGCAGAGCATAAGCACATGACCCATTAACTTGCTCGACTGAAAATCTGCTGGAACCTTTGCAGTCCTCAGAGCTGCACTATGCTTCCAGGCCTTCAAACAAATGCAGAAATACCATATACATTTCTGTTTTAAGAATCTTTGGTAGTAGTGTTCTGTTCATCCTTTTTTTTACTTGATCTGAAACTGTTTTTCCAAATTGGGAGTTCTGTGCAACACATAATTTCCTGCTACTTAAGCAGGATATTCAGCAGTGTTTTTGAATATCAAATTCTTCCCCAAAAAGTGTTTTAAAGGTGTAGTTTACTCTCATGGACATAGACTGTCTTTGAAACTAGAACTTGATAAAAAAAGGGAAAATGTCCTGTTACTTCCATGGTAGCTTTACTCAGTGAGCATGGTTGGCTCAGAGGAGGGAACAGCCAGCCTTAGCAAAGGCCTTGGCAAAAGGAGGGAAACTTGGCAAATGAGATAGCAGGGAATGCAAAAGACTTTCCCTGAGCAGGCAGCAGAGATGAGAAGGATTGAAAAATTGATTGTGGCTTGAAGAAACATTAAGTTGGGAGTTAAGAGGAAAAGAAGAAGGGTTGATTGAGAAGCAGGCATGGAACAAATGAGGTTTAAATGCAGCTCAGGTATGGCAAACTTTTAATGATTTAACCTAAATGCTCATGTTCCCAAAACTAGGGACATAGCTTAGGAGCTTTGTCTTCAAGACTGAACAACTGGAAATCATTGTACACAGAAATCACTGACTGTAGACTTTTGTGCTCACTCAGGGTTAGAGGCACAGTGCTGGTCTGTGAGGCAAGAAAGAAATAATTTTTAAACTTAGTTCAAAGCCTAAGAAAAGTTAACATCTTCATGCCAAGAGATGTTTAACCTGAACTGGATTGGTAAGAAGAACAATGAAATATATTTGATTCTTTAAAAGTTTATGGGATTTTTTGGTGGGAATTGTCAGTTACTGAAACATATGAGTTCTCATCAAGGCATATTCTTTTCTCTTTAATCAAGAAAGTCCTTTTGGATCCAAAATAAAATATGTGATAATTTCTTGGTCCAGCTCCATTACTGGATTATTCCAAGAGGAAAAGGAAGGCTTGTGAGTGGAGCTGGGGTTGGGGATTATGCTTCTCTGCCTGACCAAGTTGCAAGGCACTATTAAAAGCTTTGGAGGTGTTAACCAAAACTTAGACTCTGCCCAGAGCTGCTCAGGAAGGTGAGTTATATGAGCACCGAGGTTTTGTTATTCCAGGAGATGTTTCTTACATGGAGGACACAGGGAAGGCAGTAAGGACGTGTCAGGGCATTGGCATTATGGACCCAAGGAAAGAAATCAGGGCACTTAAGACTCTGAGGGAAGGAAAGAAATCTGTTTCCTGAATGGTTTTGCAAGACTTTGAATATTTTCTTTTACAAGAAGGCTGCTGGTGTCAAGTCATTATTGTCTGAGAATTGTATTTATCCCAACAGACTTGGCATCCTGAATTTTGTCTGTCTGGGATGAAATAGGACAGGAGTACCTAGGAGGGCAAAGTGAGGGATTTCTGCCAGCCCTGCCAGTTCCCAGCTCTGCCCTGGATCCCCCCAGACACTCGAACAGCAGTCTCCCCCCAGCACACTGACAAAGTAACTAATTAATCAGTTTGTCCACTAATCTAGTGCATCATTGATTCCTTCTAAACCACTGTCTGTCAGCACAGCTCTGCTTTGGACTCTGTCTCTTTCCTGTCATCCGCTGAACCCGGGGATCAGCGATACAGTGAAACAAAACCCCAACAGCAATAAATCCAAGTCAAAAGCATTCAAATAGTTTTGACTGATTAATTTTGTATGAGGATTTTTGGAGATGTCATCTGTGCATGTCACTAATGTTATGTTGGATTAAGTTTTTTCTTCTGTAGGATTTGATTTCCACACTCTTTTCACTCTCTAAAGATTTTTCTCTAGTGTACTCTTGCCTTCAGAAAGCTGTTGAAAATCCTTCTCTGAACTGCTACTTCATTATTGCTCATTCATCCCCACTTTTTGGTCCCTTATGAATAATAAGTTTTCTGGTGTTGCTTTCAAAGGAGTGAGTTTTCCAAGAGGCACTAAAAATATATTATCTTTGTTTAAGATTAAGCTTGTGATCTACTTGAAAATTTGGAGAACAAATTACTTTTATGTTGCTAATTTCAGGTTGTCGTTTCATGATTCTTGTTCATATCTATTTTATTAGATCACTTTGTGCAGAGTTTTTCCCTCAGTCTAAGTCAGTACCTGAAATTAAATATGTCTGTAACTAATAATGAGTTATTTATTGCACAAAAATGTTTCTTTAAAAAAAAAAAAAAAAAAAAAAAAAAAAAAAAAAAAAAAAAAGAGAAACCTGACAACTTAAAATGTGCATGGTGAAGATTTCTAAGCTTCAAAACTACTTGAGACTTAAGCATATCCATATATGATTAATGCAAGGACTGATGTCCAAAAAATATTATTGCTTTTGATGGCAGATAAGCAAATTAAGCAAACAATGCTTTGTTCATGGGGTACTCAGGTGCAGAGTTCATTCCTGTCAATGATAATCAGTTAAGAAGGACAGGTTTCCTTTAAAAGAAAAAAAAAAAAAAAAAAAAAAAAAAAAAAAGGTAATAAATTGCTCAAATCTCTCTCTGGGATGACATTTTAACAATTTATTTCAATTAATGAAATAAATGAATTATGAATTAATAATGATTTGTCAATTTAAATTGTAATAAACATATAAAAGATAATACAAAAGTTGACCAAAATTATGATCCCATTATCAAGTGCATTCTCCTAAGTGAACATTTGTTCAAAGCAGGTGTCCAAAACCTCATCACATGCACGGTGTGATGGTTGGTTTCTTAATTTCTATGGCAGGATCAGGAAGATCTCCCACTAATCACTAAAACTGTGTATGTGCAGCATTTTAGAAATCCCACTGCCTTTCCTAGGTGTCTTATAGGGGAAGGAAAGTTGGCTGAAGGAAAGGAAGGATACTGAGAAATGAAAGATGAAACTTGATTAAAGACTAATTTTAAAAAGCAATAATCTGGAACAAATACTGAAAGGGAAGTAACCACTCAGTAAATTTGTTACTTCAAAGGGAGAGAGAATTTATGAGGAGAGAAAGACATCAGGGGAATTTTGTTCTGTGGTAGGACCAAGGACAGTACATTTTCAGACTGCAATAACTGGCCCAAGTGAATTGGAATTTTGAAAGGAACTGAAAGGATATCGTATGTTCTACCGAAGTTGAAGTCTGTTGTTATTTAAAGCTTTATTTGTTTAAGTAAATTTAATTTCCCTTTGTCCTTAAACAGTTACAATACAGGTAAAACACTATTGCTTCCCTGTAATTTGTACACACATTTTCTCCTCCAAGTATTTATGATATTAACTTATTAGGTGATATATTTTTGTACTGTTGACTTTCCAACTCAACAAAGGGAAATGAACAAACTTAGAAAATGTACAAAAGAAAAGTTATTAGCTAACAGAGAATTCCATTAATTCTTTGAATTATTGTTCTTGAATACCTGTATTCAATATTTGCTTAGTTCTGGCCATAGAATCCATTTGCTTTCATAAGGGGTGTGGGTGTGTGTATTATACAAGATTTATGAAAAAGGAGAATTTGATTTTTGTAATAGTTGACTGAATAGAATAAATATAGCATGTGCTTCCACAAGACATAAAGCTTGAATATTTATAATTTGGCAATAGTTTTATGGAAAAAGGCCAACATTTTTCCTTCTTTGAATGAATGTTAAGGTGTATTGTTGGTCGGAATATAGAACCCTCCACCTCTTGCCTGCTGTTTCAATTTTAACTGTAAATACAACATAGTGTCCTATTTATGAATTCTAATCTCAGAAGCTAATTTAATTGGTGCATTCCAACTACTATTGCTTATTTCACACTTCAATAGGTAAAGATGCATTAATAATCGAAGTTGCAAACTGTAATTAACGTTAGCTTTAGGCTCCTGACGATGAAACAATTACATTTTTATGTATGTCTTCATACACAAAGTTAATCTAACCTGTGATTGAATAACGTAAGAAACAGACATTGTCTCTCTAAAGCAGATCACTGCTTGTAATTATGTGTTCCCTGCAACTGTCAGAAGGAGAAAGTAAGATACTGTGGCTGTAAAATCTGTATGGATGTCCCTCATTCATCTCCTCCAGCTCTGCAGGTGATTTCAGGGTTTCATCTCATTTGTGTCTTTGCAGAGCAGAGCCATTGGCTTTGTCCACTGGACTTTGGGGAAAAGGTGTCAGGAGTCTGTCTAATGGGGAAAGGCAGAATTTTTCCAGGCTGCCATGCAAGTTTATGACACAAAGCCTTACCACTTGCTCTCCAGCAAAAGAGTCTTCTAGAATCCATGTTACTGCCTTTCCCTTGAAACTACAGAATAGTCTCCCAATTGCTGTTACAATTCTGAAAGTAGTCAGCTCAGTCTGCTTTAATACAGGTTAGGGAACATGCAGCTGGAAATCACCAGCAAGGAGGACCTAAACAGAGCACAGCAAGGTCACTGGATCAGCAGTTCTGTGCTTTGCTGTGGTCCGGTGTTGATTAAACCAGGCTAAACATTAATAACAGATTTTATTGCCCGTTATGGTCATTACAAGTAACAAGAGAGCTAAAAGCAAAATACTGCCCTAATGCACTTTGCCTACACTAAGTGTTTGTAATAAAATTATGGTGGTGATGTTTATAAGCAGAAGTTTACAGCAATGAACCTCAAGGAGGTGGAAGTGAAAGAGGAGAGAAGCTGTGAGCCTGCTGTGCCTTGCTGGGCTCTGGGCTGGGCTCTGGGCTGGGCTCAGCACTGCTGGAGGCAGCTGCAAGAACTCACACTTCAGCAATCCCCCCTCCTCCTGCTCCCAACACCACTCTCAGTTTGCATTTAAAAGTGAATAGGGTGCAAAGCAGCTGAATATATTCTTCAATGTGAAATGCATTTATTGTAAGCAAAGATAACAAAAAAAAAAAAAAAAAAGTTTAGATTAATTGTTGAAAGAGCTATTTATCTACTTTTTAATAAAAGCTGGAAACCGGGTTTGACTCTTTCAGTAGGAAGTGGGGGAAAAGTAGTTTGAGAAGCTCCATATTCTGTGGAAAGGGCATATATGTATAGGAGGGCAGTTAATATTTATTCTTTCATGCTTAGTCTTTGTTCTTCTCAGTTCCTGCCTGTTTTCATCTATATTCCCATTGATACCTTTTGTCCTCCCTTTAACTCCTCACCCAATCTTTGTACTCCCACAGAGTTTCTCCCTTAACATTTTTTTCTGTAGGGAGCAGTGGACACAAATGCTTTCATTTAGAAATTCCATCTGGGACCTTCTCAGTTCATGACAGGAAGAAAAGGAAAAATAACAGGGAAGTCAGGCAGGATAATAAGCTGGGAAATTAGCATATCTCCTGTGCTTCTAAACTCTCTTCACAAATCAAGTGGTGCCTGCCTGAGATAGTAAAATACAGCTCATAAAAAGGCTGAGCAGATATTCAAAATAAGATGCTGCTAATGTTTTGAATTTGGCTCCTTTTAAGTGAAACAGTACTGGATAGACTAGTTTGAGTCAGAAGAACACTTGATATATACTTTTTAATCCAGGCTCCTCAAACTAAATAATTAGTAGCTGATTCACAAAAGTCCTTTAAGAACGGGTTTTGAGTGTCACAGTCATGCAGAGGAGTTTGGTGAAGAAACGTGCCCTGGGTGGGATGGATGAAGAAGCTCCCAGCAGGGAGAAGCTGCTGGTCTGCTGGTCCCACTGGCTGGGCAGCTCCTTCCACCTTGGACTTTGCCTTGTCCATGCCACGGTCTGTTTCTTGGAGGCCCACTCTCAATATTTGGCTCCTTTTATTAACTCTCCAGTAGCTATGAATATAGGACATAAAAGCAGTTTAGTGCCTCGTGCAGAGGTGGCCAAGTTTCTGTGCTGAACTGGACAAAGGCCAGAAGGTTCCTAAAGCAATGAAGTGCCCCTGTACATTTATTACACCAGAGGGTATGATGGGGAAGAGCTCTGGGAACAGATTGCTGAGGGCTGATGCTCTTCCAGGGTGCTTTGTGTCCTGCCTCAGGGTGCAGATGAGTCCATGAAGTTTGTCCAAGAGATCCACAGGCTCTTGTGCCTTGCTGGCAGCAGCCAGGCTGTGTAAAGCCTCAGTCTCCACCAGCAGAGTCCCCTGGCAGACACAGGATACAGCCCTGGCACGAGAGCTGCTCTGGGTTTCTTGAGAGCCACAGGAAATTCAAGACAGGGCCTCTGAGCTCTTGCACGAACAGATCAATACCCTGACATTTGTTTAACTGGTGGGAACCTAGAGAGATGGTATTTGGTAACATGCATCACTTTATCTCTCATTATTTACATTTTCAGCTAAAACTCCATTTCACCCTGTTTTGCAGGTTTTCAATTACATCTAATTCAAAACTATAGTACTTCAAATAGGATAAATTAACTGATGTTAGTAGAAGAGAGAAACCTCTCTTTTCCCTGTGTTGGCAGGGTAGGGGAGGACTAACTCTCTGATGGATTGTGATAATATGCAAATATATTCTTCCATTGCAGCCCAAGCAGAGTCAAAGTTAGACTGGGGAAATACACCTGCAGCACTGAAATGGATGCTGTTGACAATGTTATGTCAGTCTGTAATTTCACCTTCTCCTTTTTTCTGTGCTTTGAAGGATAAGAAAAAAAAAAAAATTAAAGCAAATATTACCATTGATGCCCTACAGATTCTCAACAGGTGGCATCACACCCAGAAGAGAGATTTTTCTGTGTCCTGTGCAAATATAAATCTGGTATCAATTCATCAATAGTTTTTTATTTCCTATTTTAAAAGGACTTTCTTTTTCCCTCAAACCCTATGGACTGAAGGCTTTTAATTCTAGAGAAAGGTGTTGAGCAGAAAGAAATGTACATATAAAAGGCAAAACCCCCCTCAGGTTTACTGTTTCTGATAGACCAGGGTAAAAATTATTACTTATGCTACAAGTACTGAGGATCACTGTTTACATATTGTTATATTGTTATGTCTTAAGGTATAGCTATATCAAGGTGTGATATTTATGGTTATTCCAAGTGATATTTTTCTCTTGTGTTATTTATCTCTTCAAAATTAAGGTGATCGCCTCATCAGTAGCAATTTGGGGAAGCATGTGCTAATTTCCACAGTGGAAGTAATCCTAGCTGCCCCTGTTTGGGAGTATTTTCTGTCTCTGGAGGTTCGATCATACAGAAAATCCCCCACCATTTCCCCAAGACTATCGTGGCTTGAAAATTACTGATTTCTGCCCACTTTGTAGAAAAATGACCTGGCTTGTGACAAAACCCAGTGTTGTATTTCATGAAAATGAGGGGTGAGCCTGGGATGGGCAAAAAATAAATGTCTCTATCCATATATTTTCACATCCTATGTGCAAATAGATGGTCCAAAGAAATAACAGTAATTATTACTGTCATTCTGATTTCACTTATTTTTCATTTGAATAAACAAGAAAGGGTTTTTACAAACTGATTCTAGTTCTGACAGTGTGACCTGAACCACTTTTGACCAAAAATAGATAAATACAATTAATATGTCTCTCCTTCATCTGTTGACCTGGTCGTGGACTTTGATAATGTAAGGCCCATTTGTAGAAATTTTGATGGAAATTAAATTAAGACTGAAAAATGCAAAATGAGTTTTGAATTATAGCAAAATGTAATGGGAAAAGAGGCATGTGCATCTAAAAAGGATGCTGTTTTCAAATATGCTGGTATTTAAAAGGAAAGAGAGAAGACTTATAAAAGCGAAGTCAAATATGTTTTTTTCCTCCCATTTTCTGCTTTTTTTCCAGAAAAGAAATAGAGCAATAATTGCCTGGTTAATTACTGCAGATGTAACACATTTTATTTCCTGACAGTTCATGACTCCAGATTTCAGTCCAGATCTGACAAGTGACAGATATTCCATGCCTCATTTGTACATTGAGATCTTGTTTTTAAGCATGAGATTGCCTTAAAATACAAATATGGAAATCAATATACAGATGCTTTTAACAAAGAGAGCATTGTAAAGTGTCTGCTGAATTAGCTTCTGTGGAATCATCTGTCTTGTTGCTGACAAACCAGCTTTTAACCATGATGGTATAATCCAAAGTGTTCTCTCTAAAGTTGAGTT
Source organism: Sitta carolinensis (assembly GCA_032173965.1). Taxonomy (NCBI): domain Eukaryota; kingdom Metazoa; phylum Chordata; class Aves; order Passeriformes; family Sittidae; genus Sitta; species Sitta carolinensis. The sequence continues at coordinate 5,637,119 of CM063294.1, read as the reverse complement.
AGATTTATAATGTTTTAATTGTGATCTACTTTGTTATACTTTGAATGAGTCAGACCAGATGGTATGAGGAATACATTAATTAAATTAGGGGGCTATTAGAAAGGTACATGAGCTCTTTCCATCTTCAGAAAGGCTGAGTAGTCCTTTCTCTTCTTGCATTTATGTCTAATCGTTCCAAACATCATGAATAATTGTATTTTAATAAGAACAGTAAAGAAAAACACCCTCATCTTTTGAGCCGAATGGTACACAGGGAGATGGTTTCTTCTAAATTATTATTGTTAATTTTGAATCAGATAGTTTTCACTAGCTTTGGTTAATGAAGATATTTGTAAAAGGAAACTTTAAATGACAGATTAAGTTATTCTGTCCAGACCTATGAAATGCTAGCAATGGAGTCCTTGTCAAATAATTAAAAATTGGTGAATACTTTGGTAGTGGGAGTTTTCTATTTAAAAATTAATATGAGATGGAGGCTCATTGTAAGAAACTCTTGCCTCTGTGGCTGTAAGATCATCACAGCTGCTGGTATTAATTAGCACTATCTGTCTGTCCTTTGCACTGAGCAGAGACTGTAGCACAGACACTTTCTGGGGAATTGCAAAGCTAAATTTTGGCATGGCTGGCTTTGAAATCCTAGTTGGAGCTTTGTGTGTGTGTATAAATAATAAGCTTAGCTCGAAGCACAGCAACAGTCACACCAGAGTACCTGGATGGTTTACACCTGTGGAATACTCAAGTTTTCTATTTTCAGCTCCTTCTGGAAGGAGGGATCTCGGTGCACCCTTGCTCCGGTGGGCTCTGGGTCTCTGCACTGGTCCTGCCCCTCCAGGGCTGCCATCCCCGCACGTTTGGCAGCTGCTTCTTCCCAGCTGTGCTGTTATGGTGAGACTGTGCTGCTGCTCTAGCCAGCAGCACAAAGCACCGAGAGAAGCAAGAGGATAAGGGGAAAAGTTCCAGAGTGAACATGACAGAGAGGTTTAGGGGAGATATTTTCCCTCTTTCTGACAGTAGCTTCTCTCTTTCATTGTTGCACACAAGAAATTTTTTTCCGTGCCCTTTCTGCATTGTTAGCAGGGACATCTCTGGGTCTGTGTTGCTGTTTACATTCTCTGACATAAAAATGTGGTTACAGATTGTATATTTCTAAACCAAGGAACAAAGTGGAAGGCCAAGAATGTAGAAATTAAATTGAGAAGGGAATAATGGAATATTAGCCTGGAGTTTGTTTGCATGTGTCGTGTTTAGCAGACTAACAAAATTAGCCTGTGTTTGGAGTATATATGTATAATTTATTTTATTTTTTTTTTCCAAGGGACTTATAGCTATTTTGAAACTGGTAACCCTACTATAATATTATGTCAACATTTCTGTGCCTAATGACTGAAAACTAATCCTCTGGATTTGACACTGGTCCATGTTAAATACCACCCCCACCCAAATGCTGCATTTTTATACTTGTACTATGGAGTATGCATTTATTGCTTCACCTAATCAAAAGTAACGCATATATACAATCCAGAATAATACATTGCTGAGATGATAAATATTAAATGGACATCATAAATCTGTCCTCTTAAAAAAATAAGAAAAGAGACTAGAAAATGGCACAGAAGATACTCATTTTCATTATGGCTTTTAGGCTATAATGAATTATAGCCTAATTCAGCCTCTTCTAAAGCCAGCATATGAATGATGAGCAGTTGAAATCCAATTTGAATTCATAATACCACATTTGGTTTACACTACCACCTGTCAATAGGAAATAGACTGAGACATATCTCCTGAGATATCCATAAGGAATGCTCATTTATAATTAACATTAAAAAAACCCAAAACCAAACCCTAAATATTTTTCATTGCAATGGATTGTTTGTGCTGTTTTCCATTTTAGTAGCAGTCCCTCACTAAAAAGTAGTTGAATTTTTTATCTAATATCCTCTATGAAATATAACAGAAAATGCATCCCATTATATTTTCTGCTGTCCATCTCTTTCTTCCTTTTGTCTGTGCCCACATTAACACCTAGCCCACAATACAAGTGGAATGACCTCCCCAAATTCTGGAAAGGTCCAAGTAATATGCAGATTTAAGTCAGAATATGTAGCACAAAATGTAACTTCCATAGGTCTGTTTTTTGAAAAAGGATGTCAAAAAGAGATGAAATGATTATGAAAGTGGGCATTGGCACAGATTTAACCTAGTCATTATTCTCATTAGACTGTAATTTTGGGTTCCTCTTTAGATGACAGCACACGATGAGAGCTGACATCTACTTTGAATTCATGTTATCATGCTTAACATGTTCAACTAATATTTTCCAACAGCTGAAAGTGCAAATCATGTCTTCTAAGATGTTCATATAAACACTGTTCATATCTATCTATCCACAAACACTGTGGATAATACAGATGGCTGGTACTTAAAATTTGAGAGATAAAATAAGAGTTCTTCTGAATACGAACATTTGAGATTGATGGGAAAAAGAACACACAAAATCAAACCATTTAATGATTTTTCCCCCCATTCAATTTTATACTTCTTAATTCCAGAAGCAATAAAATTTATTTCAGTGTTGGCACATCTAAGAGGATTATACTAGTTTGACAAAGCTCCTGAGTCTTTCAAAATCTTTCTTGAAAAGACATATTCAACTGATGTTTTGTCACTTAATAACATATGGTGAAGAAATAATGCAGCTTCATCAATAATTTCTTATGGTGTCTGTGATGTTTTCCTCTTAACATGAGACTCAAAAAATAATGCTAAATAAAATCTCTCTAGAGAAAATTACTTCCCTTTTTCCCTATAATGCTTGGAAAAGAAATCAAGCCCAAACGATATGCAAAGTATCTTGGCAGTGGTCTCAGTTTGCAGAGTCCCTCTCAGCCTGTACTCTGAAGCAAACTGCATTCTGCTCCTTTGTGTGTTTGCATTTGAAATGCAATGTGACTCTGGAAAAGAAATATGATTTCTATACACCAGCTTCTTTTTTTTCCTTGTTTCCTTTTTTATTTTTTCCCCAATCCACAAATCCTTCCAGTTGAGACTCACTGTTAAGCTAAGCACTATTACTTCACTAGATATTCTTGGCCGGAGTTTCAGTATTTCGATAAAAGCTGCAGGAAGTCTTTCTGATCTTGGTGACTTGCTTTGACTGTGACTACTGATCATGGATTGCTGCTTTGTCTCTGTTTGTTCTGTTCAACAGTGTTTTGTTTGTTTGGTTGGGTTTTGTCTGTGAATTGTGGTTAGTGTCTAACAAAGTGGATTTGCTAGAGTCTTGCGGTCTGGAGTTTTCTCATCATATTTCAATCAACCTCACTGTGTTCAATGGTGGCAATATTTACCCTTAATGTTACATAATTTTGTGAACAAAGGGGAAAGTGTATGATATTGGGCACCTGCATAATTTATTGTATGTGTGTTTAGGATGATCAGATATGCATAGAATTTCAAAAATTCAGAATGAAGGTATAAATACTTCAGGACGATTTCCATCTCAGAATCCTGCTGGTTACCAAAGCACCAGAGGAACTAGGGAACTTCTTTTCTCTATTCTCACACATCTGTTTTATACTCAGCAAAGCAGAGGGACATGCAATTGTACCAGAGCTGCACAGAAATGAAGCCAAAACCAAATTGTTCCCCCTTTCCTGCTTCATCCTAATCTCTGGAGATTTTGGCACTTGAGTTATTTAAAAGGCTTTGAAAACAGCAACAGAGTTGGCACTGCAGTATATAGAATGCAAAGCATTTAGTCAAATGTAGCACATCCTTTCAATGGGGAAAATGATCTTCATAGAAGGAAATTAAAATCAAGTCATCTTTTAGGACTTAAAAGCTATAGATTTGAAAATTATAGATTGCCTTTCTAAAATATTATCTACTCACATAATTGATCTTCTTACTCTGAATCATGGTCAGTTTTCAGATATTTGTCCAAATTCAACACTTCCTAATTCTGAAGTTCACTTTCACTTCCTGCTTCCTGGTACTGAGTGCTTTGTGAAGAACTGTCCCACACTGACTTTGGTACCTATTCTATCTTGTGCCTTTCATCTTTGGAATTGATAAATGAATCCATTATCCTCAGATAAGTCCTGATTCATCTGTGGGAGTAGCTGAACATATACTCTGTGTCCTACTGTTCTGCCTTTGCAAAGTTCAAAAACTCCTTGTAATACCTGAAACAAGCCACCAAAGTAACACAAAAGAGACTTATTGTATGTGTTTGATTTAAATCACTGCAGCCTGAAGTAGTGCTTGTGGTGTTACTTTCCCAGAAAAAAGAAGGAACAAGGAAATTCAGGGAAGATAAATGATATATTGTATGAAAAGTTTGTTTGTTTGCAACTCCTTTGCAAAAAATATAACTTAAACTTCCCTGCCTTGTTATTAGAGGGCTAGGCATGGGATCACCATGTTTTACTAGCAACTATGAAATTTTCCTATGGAATGTGAGTAGTTATGTACACAGATGCATAGTTACACTCCCACTGCGTTGTGTCTTGGTAATCTGATCAGGGTGAAACACAGCAAGCTGCAGCTCATTTCAGCCCAGGGTGGGTTTAGGTACTACACCCCTTAAAACAGAACTTCTACCTTGGCTTGTTATCTCTGTGTGCCACTTCATGACTAATGTAAGTGTATGATTTTCTGCTGGCTGAAGAGAGCCCAAACAGCTTTACCAGATGATCACTAAGAGTCTTTTCCTCCTGATGTTCATTATTGCAAAAGAGAAAAGATGCCCGTCCTGTGTAGGCTGAGATCAGCAAATCTGCTGTGACCAAGAAGTTGATTTCTGTCAGGAACTGCTTTTACCCTGAAATATCACATTTATTATGATTAAATAAGAGGTGAATTTCTCTCCTTGATACCAGCACTATCAAGGATATTGCTTACAGCACTGAGGACAGAGATCTCTGGGAGTATGTAATGGACCTAATGCATCAAATGTAATGGTGTGAGTGATCTCATACAATTATTTCCAAGGGGTGTTGAGTCCACATGCTATCAGCATTAGTGTGCAGATGCCACAAGAAACCTGAGACTATAATTTCCACATCCAATTCACATAATGGATATGGAAATAGAAGTAATTTCAGATAGTAGATAGATATCCCAAGCCAATAAAAAACATATATAGCTCAATTTCCTCTTCAGCACTATAACAGAAGGTAAACAGCCGTTCAGATACCGTGCTGTGCTCACGTTGCTCTGGACACGTGCAGTGTTATACCTTTGAAAGAATTAGGAATTGTTCAATGTGAAAAGTGTCCTTTTAAACTAAAAAAAAAACCCAGAAAACAAACCAAAAAATAATCCTGGCTTTTTATGCCTATTGTGGTCTTAAAGTTCATGATTAACTCAGAGAGGGGAGCACTTAGACAAAATACTTCATTTTGGGCTTTCAAACTCAGTTGAGAGCCTATCACCATTTCCAACAGAAGCAAGACAAAAGCAATGGGAAGAAATTTTCTGACTTGTACAATCAAAAAAGGTCTTGTTTATTGAAGCAAACAAGTTTCCATTTATATTTTTACTCGAACAAAGATTGGAAAATTTTATTTTATAAGGATAAAAAAATAATGTCTCTGCTTCATTTGTTCCTGCTGAGTGCAGCTCTGGATCCCTTTAGCAGAAGGGTTGGGGCATTTTGTCTGTGTATGTAAAGGAATATTAACAGCTGTGTGGTTTCTTTGTACTGAAAGTTTTGGATAATGATGAAATTCCACACCTATGGATGGATTTTTAATGAGTTAGTAAAATGTGCAGGACAAATTTAGCTTCTGTATTCTCTGTAGGTTGAAGTTTCCTGCCTACATTTAGCTTTCTGTTGCTGTTTGTCTCGTGCCCAAACATCACATTGCAAATTGTTCACGGCAGGTATGGTGCAGGGAGACACAAATTTTGGTCAATCAGAATGCCCACAATAAATATAGTAATGAGAGGAGCACAAATATTCAAAGACTTCAATATCTTTTTTTAAATTAGTGAATACAGGTCATGTTCTTCGAAAAGCTCTGTTTTCAAGTATTAAACAAATGTTTACAAAACCAAGAAGTATTATTTTATAACCAGCTAGAGAGTTCTTAGTGAGATTTGAATAGTAACTGAACATGTAAAATTTGGAAATTCTAAATTCGTAAAATTTTAGAATTATATTTGGAAAACATAATAGTTTTTAATCATAATGGTATTGGGTTTTTTGTAATATGGATTATAATAATGTATGTTGCATTTGTAAAATTATAATAATTTCTACAGGGCAATTGTTCTGTATTCATGTTAATCCATTATGGCACTAGTTACTGGTGTATGCTACTGTTAAGTTAAACATACATTTTACACAAAAGCCCTTTAATTAGAAATCTGAAAGTTTCATATGTTTGTGAGCAAATCATGATAGTTGAGTTTGGTCACTCTGTTCTCCCAACTTCGGGTACGTGTGCAGAGTAGGATGTGTATGATACAACTATAAGTGATTCAAGTTCTCACAGTGAAGTTTGCAGGTCACTAAAATTGTGCAATTTTATTGCTTTCTTGTTGACTGGAACTTGGATTTTCATGATGAGGAAAGGACTTGTTATTAACGTTCATTGCCTTGAAAATCAGGGATCACAATTGAAACTTGTAATATAAATCTGTTATTTTTGATAAAATTTCAATTCTGGAATGTGACGTTTATTTTAAATATAAAAGTCAATAGAATAATCCAAAAGAATAGATCCAGGAGGAGTTATGTCAATGACCATCCTCTTTCTCTGTTGCCATTACCTTTAGGTCTCTTTCTTGATGAAAAATATTTAATAACTTCCCTAAAGTGGAATTCATTCTAAAAAAACAAAATTTTGATCCTTTTCTTGCTAATGTAGTGCAGGGCTAGAAAGCTCTCCTTAACCCTTAGGAAATTTGGGTTAGAGAAAGCAGAATATTCTCACTTTTTAACACAGGAGAAATTTCAGATCAATTTATCAACTTGTTCTTCTTTCAGATAATCTATGTAAAAAATACTCTGATGATACTTCAGAAATTTGATTTCTGGAAATGATGAAACCTTAAAGTCTTGAAGTTCAGATTAGACGAGGTGAAAGTTTCACATGTTTCTTGAGCTTATGGACTAGAAACAAAGTTCTGTGTTCTGTATATTTACAGTTTGCACTGGGGATAAGCAAGTTAAAAGATATATTTTATCAACTTGTTCTGATGCTGCAAAATTTTGTTCTACTTTCTGTAATTTGCACAGTTTTGAAGAGTTATTGAACATCAATCCTCTAATATTTTAAAATATAGTTTGTAAATTCACGCACAGAGATTTATTTATGTCAAGTCTTTGAAATTTAGAACCTTGCTTAAAATATTAAGTCAAGAAACAAACCAGCTTTTCCCTCATCCATCTCTGTGGACCAATGCAATAGGGAATTATGCATTTCCATCTGATTTTCATAGTTATACATTCTGGATCAAGGAAAAGCATACACTGTATGACAGCTTCATTATAAACAGTGTAAACAAATAATAACGCTTTGTTCTGTATCACAGGAAGCTAAAATCTACTTGATCATGCTAATATAAATCACTTGTTAAAGCAACTGTATTCCAGTTTGAAACAGGTGCACCTGATTGAGCACTGGTTTAGGTCCATTGACTGCATAAAGCTTGGCAAAAAATATTTTCATGCAGTTCCTGCAGATTAATGTTTGTGTCATCCTTTCTGTGTGCAGTGTATGAAATGTGTACTGTTCACACCGTACCCGTGATTTTACTGAAGGGAACTTGCCATCGCTTGAAAAGCAACTATGCTGAAGAAAGGAGCCACAATTCTTTCCTTCTCCTGTCCTTAGCTTACTACTGAGAGGCTGAGCATACAGCATTTTTGCCATTGGGAAATAAAGTCTTCCTCATTGCAGAAGTGCACTACTTGATCTTATGGGCGTTTAGTATTTTATGACTTCATCTCAGCTTCTTCATTACTTATAAATCACTGACACTTCATACTTAAGCAATTAAAACAAGTAACAATTAGCTTATTACCCCCATGATCCACTGCAAAATAATTGCACTAGAGAATTCATTTAACATAGTAAAATGAAGAACATTAGAAATCATTTTGTGCAGAGCCAGCACTAGCTTGACAATAAGCTTTATGGTGGTTGAGTACCTTATGCTCTACTAAAAGCAAATAGATTTTCCATTACTGCAAGCCACTCACATAAAGCCGGCAGGGCAAATTGTGATTTGAAGTAAAGAGTAAATAATCACACTGGCAGAATGTCTCCTGCAAGTTAAAAAAAGTCCTACCAGTTTTCATCTTTCTTGCTTTTATATCTTTGAAGGCACAGAATTATTAGGTGCACTAGAAGTACATTTAGGTGTACTAAGAGGATGTACTTATGCTAAATAAGTTTAAAAAGTTTTAAAAGTAAATCAGCAGAGTAAACTGTCTTAAAATTCTTCATGGTTCAGTGATGTGCACCACAATAAATTGAAGGTCATGAGAATGGTAAGATGGCATTGATCTGATTTCACAAAGCCTTTCCTTAAATACTGCAAAAACATGTGGATGAAATCTTGCCATATTTCACCCGAGTTAAGACCTGAATCAAATCCTAGTGAAGGGGTTGTTATCTTTCTCAGTGGCTTTGGTGGCTAATATCTTCTCCCTTCTTGAATAGAATGCTGGCTCAACACTGTGTCATGGGAAGCCATTAGCCAAGTGTCTCAGGAGTCAGTGCAAACAGCCTGTGGTGGCTGTTCATTCTACTGACCTCTACATTCCCAGAAGTGCTATTTACCCTGGCAGATCAAATGCTCCTTATTTCTTCAAATATTACTACAGTAGCATTTTCTCTATATTTTCAGATAATTCACTGAAATATGTTTATAATTTCCATGTCTTTTTTTTCCTATGATTTTGTTTACCATTTTTCCATACCGTTGGAAGATCTGACATTGCCTGTCAAATTCCTTCTTAGAGATGATGTTTTCATAGACCTTGGGAACTGGCCATTTTAAAATCTACCATTTTACTTATTTACTTCATGGGAGTGATACATTTGGAGGCAGAATCCTACTCAGTAGAACTTCTTGCTTTTCCTTCCCAAAAATATGTGCATCTTGGAATTGATTGCCTTAAATGATTTATTTAACATTAAGTCTGCTTGATATGGAATTTATGTTCTTAGTACAAGGCATATGGGAACTTTTTCTGCCAATTTCCTCAGGGAAGTAAAACATCAGATGCCCTTTGCTTCTATTCTCATGAACTGACTTGTTTGGGACAGAGCCTGCTGCTATTTTACTCCCAATAAAAGTGCACAAAATGATGAAGGAAGACAAGGCAAGCGTGCAGTAGAGCTAATAGGAGATGAAAATGAACTGCTGCAAGAAGAATGCCAGTAGAGTTCACTGCTTTCTCTGGTGGCTTGCAAGGAGTCAGAGGCTGAATGGAGATTCTATTTCAGTAAAAGTACAGTAGAAGTTTACGAGAAGGGAGACTTCCATTTGGCCAGGTGTCAGATCTGGCTGGAGTTGTATCCAACGTATTCTTTCCTTCCTAAACACACAGTTTGCAAAATGTTTGAGTGTTAGTTGTCTGAAAAATTTGTTCCAAATCTCTTAATTTCTTTCACTTTATGCTGTTTTATTTCTCCCACCAGACAACTGAAATTTGTTTGAGAGGAAATTTAAATCAGTGCCCTACCCAACACTGTCCTAATATATGAAGTGACCAGTACCAGTGTTGAAGTAATGATAGAATTCTAAAAGCATGATTGGAATAAGTTGTGAGTTTATTGTAAAGCCTGAATTAAAGCGTGCTGTGTCAAGTGTGTTTTGAAAGGTTACATTCTGAATGTTTATATCTTGAAGGAAAAGACACCAAACAATTATTCAATAAGCAAGACACTTAAATTAATGTAGTAATTATTACTGAAATGACTACAAAAGAATATAAATGCAAAAATTGAATATGTTATTACTGTTAGGTTAATTTGTTCAGCTTTTTAGAATACATAAGGCAAGTTACTCAGCAATACTAGGAAGTAACAACCATATTAAAAGGAAGTACTGCCCTTTCTACTGTCCTTTATTGCTCTTTCTACTGGGAAGAACATTTAACCTCTGTGCTAGCAGTGATGATAATGGTAGGTAGTACAGCACAATCTTTTAGAGGTAGCCTACAAAAAGCCACTTAAAAATATGACAAGTAAATCGTACATAATTGTCAAGTTTTTTGGCATTTAGTGATGTAAAAATACAATGAACCTTTCAATTTGATGAAAGCGTTGAGCATTCCAGTTCTTTCTGCAATGTATTAGCTTTAGAATAACTTTTTAAATACTTGTGTTTGATCTGCATGGCCTGGTTTTTGATAGTGGGGGGTCACAGAGGTGGCTCCTGTGAGAAGCTGCTGGAAGCTTCCACCAGAAGTTTCCAAAGCCAGTCCCTGCTGGCTCTGAGGATGGACACGCTGCTGGCCAGGGCTGGGCCAGGGAGAGAGCTTGGAAACACCTCTGTGAGAACAGATTGGAGAAATCAAACCAAACTGGGCGCAGGCTTAATTCCAGCTAAAGAGACAGAGGTGAGAACTTGTGAGGGAAATGACACAGAGACACCAAGGGCAGTGGAGGAGGGCAGGAGCTGCTCCAGGGGCAGGAGCTGCTCCAGGGGCTAGAGCCGAGATTCCTCTGCAGCCGTGGTGAGACCACGGGAAAGCAGCTGAGCCCGTGCAGCCCTGGGGATCCAGAGATCCACCCACAGCCCCTGGGGATCCATGGGGATGCAGAGATCCACCCACAGCCCCTGGGGATCCACCCACAGCCCCTGGGGATCCACCCACAGCCCTGGGGATGCAGAGATCCACCCACAGCCCCTGGGGATCCACCCACAGTCCCTGGGGATCCATGGGGATGCAGGGATCCAGCCCCAGCCCTGGGGATCCATGGGATGCACAGATCCACCCACAGTCCCTGGGGATCCTTGGGATGCACAGATCCACCCCCAGCCCTGGGGATCCGTGGGGATGCAGGGATCTACCCACAGCCCCTGGGGATCCATGGGGATGCAGGGATCCACCCCCAGCCCTGGGGATCCATGGGATGCAGGGATCCACCCCAGCCCTGGGGATCCATGGGGATGCACAGATCCACCCCCAGCCCTGGGGATCCTTGGGATGCACAGATCCACCCCCAGCCCTGGGGATCCATGGGATGCAGAGATCCACCCACAGCCCTGGGGATCCTTGGGATGCACGGATCCACCCCCAGCCCTGGGGATCCATGGGATGCAGAGATCCACCCCCAGCCCTGGGGATCCATGGGATGCAGAGATCCACCCCCAGCCCTGGGGATCCATGGGATGCAGGGATCCATGGGGATGCAGGGATCCACCCCCAGCCCTGGGGATCCATGGGGATGCAGGATCCACCCACAGTCCCTGGGGATCCATGGGGATGCACAGATCCACCCCCAGCCCTGGGGATCCTTGGGATGCACAGATCCACCCACAGCCCTGGGGATCCATGGGATGCACGGATCCACCCCCAGCCCTGGGGATCCGTGGGGATGCAGGGATCTACCCACAGCCCTGGGGATCCATGGGGATGCAGGGATCCACCCCCAGCCCTGGGGATCCTTGGGATGCACAGATCCACCCCAGCCCTGGGGATCCATGGGATGCAGAGATCCACCCACAGCCCTGGGGATCCTTGGGATGCACGGATCCACCCCCAGCCCTGGGGATCCATGGGATGCAGAGATCCACCCCCAGCCCTGGGGATCCATGGATGCAGGGATCCATGGGATGCAGGGATCCACCCCAGCCCTGGGGATCCATGGGGATGCAGGGATCCACCCACAGTCCCTGGGGATCCATGGGGATGCACAGATCCACCCCCAGCCCTGGGGATCCTTGGGATGCACAGATCCACCCACAGCCCTGGGGATCCATGGGATGCACGGATCCACCCCCAGCCCTGGGGATCCATGGGGATGCACGGATCCACCCCCAGCCCTGGGGATCCAGGGGGATGCACGGATCCACCCCCAGCCCTGGGGATCCATGGGATGCACAGATCCACCCCCAGCCCTGGGGATCCATGGGGATGCAGGGATCCACCCCCAGTCCTGGGGATCCATGGGATGCACAGATCCACCCACAGTCCCTGGGGATCCATGGGGATGCACAGATCCACCCCCAGCCCTGGGGATCCGTGGGGATGCAGGGATCTACCACAGCCCCTGGGGATCCATGGGGATGCAGGGATCCACCCCAGCCTGGGGATCCGTGGGATGCAGGGATCCACCCACAGCCCTGGGGATCCATGGGGATGCAGGGATCCACCCCCAGCCCTGGGGATCCTTGGGATGCACGGATCCACCCCCAGCCCTGGGGATCCATGGGGATGCAGGGATCCACCCCCAGCCCTGGGGATCCTTGGGATGCACGGATCCACCCCCAGCCCTGGGGATCCATGGGATGCAGGGATCCACCCCCAGCCCTGGGGATCCATGGGATGCAGGGATCCACCCCCAGCCCTGGGGATCCATGGGGATGCAGGGATCCACCTCCAGCCCTGGGGATTCATGGGATGCAGGGATCCACCCCCAGCCCTGGGGAGGTGCCCGTGCTGGAGCAGTGGGTGCCTGGAGGAGGCTGTGAGCCAGCGCAGCCCCAGTGCAGAGGGGCTCTGCTGCCAGGCTGGGGCAGCCTGTCCCTGCAGCGCTGCACCCCGTGCACAGAGACACCCACACCCCAGCAGCCTGGGGAGGATTCTGTGCCCCTGGGGGAATTCACACTGCAGCAGTTTTGGCAGGAGTGCTGCTGGGGAGAGTGGACCCACTCTGGAGAAGTTCACAGAGAACTGTCTCCCGAGGGAGGGACCCCAGGGTGCAGCAGTTTGTTTCCCTACTGACAGAACTCCCATTAGAGTGAGCCTGATCTAATTTTTCCACCTCCTGTGCTTCTGTTTGCACATTTTCAGGGCAGAGGTGGTTTCTCTCACCCATTTCTCAGTTGTGTCTCAGAGCACTGTTCATCAATAGGAGCTCAATGGAGCTGTATCCTTGGATAATCCTTGAATTATCTATTCTATTTTCATTTTAGATGAAATACTGATATTCTTTCCTCTCTGGATGATGACAAAAATGGGAATTGGTTACCAAACCATCTTTTTGAAACAGAAGTGTTTGGATTTTTGTTGCTTTGTTTCTGTTGTGTTTTTGTTTTGTTGTTTGGATTCTCTTAATGAAAAATATTATAGAAACCATGAGAATAAATTTCCGAGTTTGCTTCTAAAATTCCCTGCCAATGGGAAGACTCAATTCTGAAGAAGCACAACCAGCCCATATTTCCTCATGGGAATGTCACCTGCGCGGCTGGACCTGTTTTGGGTCCAGTAAAAAATAACTTCAGCTCCTTTATTTTCCCTGATCTGTCCTCCTCCCACAGATTCATGGGCCTGCAAAAATCGAATATCTTCCCTAAAGAATTAACCAGTAGTTATCTGAGTTACAGAAAATATCTGAAATGGTTTTTTTAGATTGCATTATACTTTGAACTGTGGTATTTCTGCCTTCAATCACATATCAAGCAGTAATGAACCTTATGAATACCTTTCTTCTGAAATATTCTAGGTTTGGAGTTAATATGTGTGTACCACCCTCAGTGTATGGGTTCTGGCAGCAACATTTTTACCAAGCAACCTTTTGGAAATGTTGCTTTTGATTCTTCATTGATTTAGAGTATCTTAAAGGTTTTATTCTCACTGGTTCTTTACTGCAATAGAGATTCCAGGATAACATTTATCATTGGTTTGATTTACCATTTTATACCATTTCTTGAATAATGTGAATGATGAACAGCATATATCAGGTGCTTGTATAAGGCATTTATATATATATATATATATATATATATATATATATATATAATGTGCATTAATCAAACCCACAATTCTGAGCCTTCTCATTTCCCTAGTATACCATAGATATTAGTAAAAAACCCTCTATTTTGGCATTTGTTTTGCAAAAGTGACGATGGAAGGTACTCTGACAAAAGCAGTTCTAAATACCAGCCTATATTCCTGTAGTAACAGACAATATTGGAATAAAGACATTGATTTCCAAGTACAGGATGCTCATTATAAATATTTTAAATAAACATAATAATTTATTATTTGACAGTGAAATATATAAGTGGTCATATTTGTTACAGACAGTATAATCAGCTAGTTATTCTACCAAGTATATATAGAGAGAAGTAGGCCAATCATCTCATTTCTTCTTTTATGTGTTTTTAATAAAAAGACTTTCTCAATCAATTCCAAAAGAAAAGCTCCTAAGCCAGCTGGAAAGTGTAATTGCCAAGGAGTGTTCTTCATCCCATTGTCCAGGTTGTAAATAAGGACATTAAACAGCATTGGCATGAGTGAGTGACACCAGTCACCAATTGCCTTTTCTACCACTGACCCTTGCAGCCTGAGAGCTCAGCCAGCTTCCCATCCATTTACCCTATCCGTGGCTGCAGGGAGTCTCTGGGGCACTTGGATTTCAGCAGGGCTGTCTGAGCTTCAAGCAGCCACTGGACCACAGCATGTGTCAGGCTGGAGGAGCCTGGTGCCTCTCCCTCTCTGTTCCCTGTCACCTTCAGTCCTGTCCCTGCTTCCCCCAGCCATACTTTGGTGGCAGCTTGTTCTAATTGCCTGTCTAAACAGAGAGCACCAGGGAGGGTTGGGATGTTTGAGGCTTCCTCAAGGAACTGTGCTCAGATCTGTAGAGGCAAAAGGATCAGACAAGATCATTCTGAGTGAAGATTCAGATCTCTGTGTGAAGACTGAATACCATCCCCTTAGGCCGCTGTGTGGTACAGGCATAAGAAACCCTAAGAATAAACATGAAGAATTTAATAAGACGTTTCAAACAGATATGCTGCAATTAACAGAACAGGGATTTTCCCCCTACATTTTTCAATTTCCTAAGTAATCTCCTATTTTATTCTGAAACATCAAATTTGCCTAGAACTGTTATCTTTTCCAAAGAGACTACAAGGATGTCTTCAATTATACCGGCATATATTACCACTGTTCTTATTCAAACTAGTTACAGAAGAATATACCTGCATTTCCAAAGTTACAATACTTTTTCTGTTCTTTTTACGAGGTCTGCTACTGCACTGATGTTCCTTCAACCATGCATTCTCTTTTTCCCCAAGTTTTTTTCCCAAGTTACGTGGTTACAAATATTTAAAATACAAGTGCAATACTTAAACCTTTTTAGACCAGGCAGTACTGTAAACTCCAGGATGGGTTTTAGTCTGAGCTCCATACTTCATGCTTCAGCAGTGTGTAGTTTAGCAAGAATCTAATAATGCATAACAATGTTATACAAAATTAATGTAATAAAACCTTGGAGCAAATTGTCCTGCCTATGTACAATTAAGAAGCAGAAGCCTTCAGAATTTTAATGCTGTTGGAAATGAGGGATTTGTAAATGGGTTGTTAGTTTTACCTAAAGTTCCCTATGAGCCTCCTGATTTGTAATATGTATGTTTTAAAAAAGCCCAAACCCACCAGCAACTACATTTTTAGCAAAACTATAACAGGAAAGACTAATGTAATAAGGGATGATAGAGGCAGTTATTGAATCTATCATAATTTCTTTATTACGTGGTTAGGTTTATTTTTACTTGTTTGTTGGTCGAGGTTACTGAAATGTGGTCTTTGTTGATCTTTTGGTAAAGACATTCAGTGTTCAGATATTTATCATGGAGAGGCACATACTCAGCTGAGGGGTACTAATGGCATTTTAAACCAAATTACAAATACATTCACAGAAAGAGGTATGTGTGTTTTTCTATTTGCTTTATCAGTGATGCCTTCCTACCCATTCTGAATCAATAGTTATGCAGCAAATCAAGTACTCCAGTGCATTTATGTCACAATAAGGAATGAAATTCAGAGAATCCTGAAAAAAAACCCCAACCCTATAAAGGTACACGTATAATAATGTATTTGAAACAGTGAGCAAGGATGCTCTTTAAATATCACATTTTCTTGTGAGGATTTTATTTCCTAATAGCATTTGTAAAAATAAGGTGACAACTGGTAAAAAATATAGGTCTGTCTAATAACTCTTAATTCTCTAGTTCATCTTCTGAGCTTCTGAGGTCTGTATCCTGTTTCTCAAAGTAAAGGATGTGTAAAATCCTTTTAAAATTGTCTTCTTTTGAGGATTCAGAGAGAGAAGAACCAACCCCCTTGCCCCTCTATGTGTTCACTTACCTGAACAACTTTTGGACATACTAACTTTTAAAACTGACAATTTGCACCTATCCTACCACCTTTGAACAACCTTGACCTTTACAATTCATATTAGGAAGCATCATGACTACAGCGAGCTGGTATTAATTTTGCTGAGAAATATTTTGCAGAAGAAAAAATGTTGGAAAAAATCCTAAGTGGGATGTGATAGGATGTCCACTTTAGGAAACAGAATGAGAAGACAATCACAGTTTGTTTCTGTTTCTACTGCAATAACTCTGGCAGGTTCTCTTGTGAAAATCTGATGGTATTGTTTATATTGGGAGTACTGGTGAATATCAGTGAGGTAGATATTCTGTGACTAAATAATGAATCACTTAGCAACTAATGAAGCATTTAGCAACATCATGTATGGGAGTAAAGGACTGCCACAGTCAAAGCATTCCATGAAATCTCCACAGCAGAACTTCTTCCATGAGAAAAGGTCAATAGTGAGCAACTCTGGCAAATATTAGCATGTGATTTTTTTTCCAATAAAAAAAATCTTTTTTCTATTGCATTTTTTTTTCTTCTTAGAGTGATACATAGCAAGAGTATGCTAGTAAAAGTTATATTAAGTTAATCTACATGAATGCAATTCAGCTAGAAAAAGCAAACAGTAAGCTGTCTTCTTTCAATTTTAAAATGCCATGTTCATTGTGGAATATTAGGAAATTAATAAAAAAATGTTACAAATGGTACTTTATACTTTTAGCTGGTGTTTCCCTTTGAAATGATTTTTGCTTGTCCAAAAAACAACCCCAAACCACCCCTCGCCCAAAAGAAAACCCAAAGAAAAATAAAAAAACCCTCAGTATATTACTCCCTCATGGGCAAAGAACAGTTGGGCTTCCTTCCATTTAATGGGGTTTACATGACACACCTCAAGAAACCCTTGCTGTTCTAGTTCAGTACGATACTGAACTGCACTTGGAGCTTTGCAGTGCACAGCAGCTTCACTCGCCAGTGTGGAGTTTGTATTGCGTGACTTGGGATAGAGGAAAAGGGATGTGAAAGGACAGAAATCACTTTGCTCTGATTCTTCTCCTCCTCCACACCATGTGAATGCTGTGTGATAAAGAGATTATTATGTTCAAGACTCAAGTAGAGGGCATTGTCATGGCTGCATAGCATGAGAAGAAGTTCCAGCCCCATGGACCTTAATATTGTCAGTGTTAAGGCACTGGATACTGGCTGTGTATCCAGGCATATACTGAGGAGACAGCCAGAGTAAAGCCAAAGGTGTGGATACAGCAACAACAAAGGACTATTATAATATGAGATGACTAAACTCTAACTCTTTTTCTAAATCCTCTTGTAGGTGATTTGTTGGAAAGCCATGATACACTTTTAAAATACTGTAATTCCTTATGAAACTATGTGTTAAACCACAATGCATGGAATGCAGCCAGGAAAGTGGGAGGGACAAAGCTCTGAGGCTACCAAGATCATGATTTTTATAGTTTCATTGTATATTGATCAAGTAATTGAAGTTATAAAAGCTTCTTTTAAAACATGCAATGTTTTGGGCATAAAAATGTGAATGAGAGTTTTTTACCAAGTGCAAGAACTCCATGAAGCAACAAGATATTGCAGAATTATGTTATAAAAATTTTAGTCATGTGAAAAAGCACATTACCACAGTTTAATTTGATAATGTGTATGTGGGCTTGCTCTCGCTTTTATAAATACCATACTGTTTTGATAATTTCCCAGACACAACTGTGTAATAATTGCATGTCTGGAATGGCTGAAAGCATGAGGCAAATATAGTCTAAGCAAGTTTTCCTAGAATAATTGTATACTGTCATGTCTGATTGGCTAAGTGTTACACAAGTATACAAAACATAAGCAAGCAGGCATCTTTAATTAAATAAAAACACTGCTGTGCTGGTATTCCTCTTTGCCCATGAACCTCAGGAGTGCATTTTTATGATTAGGTCCATCTGAATGTTCCTCCCAAGGACAGCCTTATAACTTGAAGTTGTGGCTGTCGTGCTGTGCCCAGTTCCAGAAGTACAGTCCTTTCAAATACGCTGTGCCTGTGCTTCCTGTGACTCCAAATGTGCTGAGAAGAGCCACTTCATCCCGTGGTGGTGCCCTGTGCATCCAAGTGCCACTGCCCATCTTCTTCTGGAATGCTCTTCTGACATACATGAGGGTGTGCAAAGCTTCAGTTCCCAGCTGGCACGTCAATGCTTTGGAATAGATTCACTTTATTTCTTCTTCAGTAAAATGAGATGCTATTTACCTTCTAAGAGAATTGTGAAGACAAATTCACTGAAGGTTAAGGTGCTCAGAAAATGAAATGGAGGAGGTTGTATAAATACCCAGGAAAAAAACATCAGTGAAACCAATCTATTAGGACATACTTAATGGTAGCTTACAATGGATAAGTATCCATTGCTTCACTGCTACTGGGCAATTACATTGCCAGCAAATTAAATTAGTCCATCTGTGGGTTACGTGTCTCTAGGATATTCAGTTAATTACATTATGGTATATTTTTACTCATGTGAAGCAGAAATACCTAGTGGTTAAAAGACTGAATAATGAATTTGGAGGTGTGGCATAGGTGCACCTCATGGCACAGCATCCTCATCCATCACACTGTCTTGTCTCCCTCAGCCGAGGCTCAGAAGGAGTTAAACCCATTCCATGAACTTCATTACACACTTTGTGATTAACAGAAAGAGAGTTGGCATTGCCTCCCCGTAGATGAATGTCTTGGCTTATTTTATACGTGTCTGCAGCCTAGTTGAGTGATCAGCGTGTGATAGAGAGCTTTATGTAGCAGAAGAAGTGGGTTCCACATCACCATTCTGAGGCAGAAAACCTGAAATCCTTTTAATTTGTCTTAAAATGTTCAGAAGTGGGTACTTAACAACATAGTTGCCTAACCCAAAGCTGCGATTTTGAAAAATGTTTATTGTGGCTTAAATGTGCATCAGTGTAGAGGTAATTAAAACAGTCAGAAGAAAATTTCTGACAAGCTGACATTTTCAAAACAAATAAAGATTCTCCAGATATTTATAACTTTGTGTCAAGGACAATTTATACTCCATGTCATATTACAATATTTAATTTGTTTTTGTTGTCATACTGTATTAACTCTAAAAGACTTTTAATATTTCAGCAGCTGCTGCATTGCCCTAATCAGTACTGAGAAAACATTCAATAGTGCGTGTACACAATATGCTCAGCATGTTCTTTGGGTCACTCCCTGTTCACCCTTAGATTAGTGTCCTGTGCCCCATGTTAGATTCTGAAAGCAGCAGAATCCACATGAATGAAACTTGGAGGAACAGAGCAGGAAACAGCAGCTTTGCTCGGTGTTTCTAACCATATCCAGTCATTTATGCCCATGGCCCTGCTGACCTGCTCTGTGGGATGTGGAGTTAGATGTGTTCAGAACATGCTGTTCTGAATGAGTAAAGAGACACAACTTATCCCTCTCAGATAAAATCAAATTGTTCCCTAAATCACCATGAATCAGGCCTGAATCATGGGCTTGCAAGCAGATCAGAACAATCATTTTGATTTTTATCTACTAAAATTCTGTGTGCTCACTCCAAGAATGGCACAGGGTGTATTTAATTTGAAATTCTTACTGGTACTGGGAATTTGGAGAAAGTATTGTTGCTCTCTACTTGCTTCTCATACATATTGACATGAGAGTTACTCATTAATACAGATGCCTCAGGGTCAGATTTTGTTTAATTATATCACTCCTGGCCATTACAGGTTTCTTAATTATTTAGAGAGTGCCATTTAAATATATCTGATTTCTGTTCTAAACTAGATCTCCTTATGATGGCTATGAAATATTATACTTTATTGAGCAAGTGTATAGCATTCCAGGATAAGAATAGGATGGTAAATACGAGAGAAAATTTTGATTACTATAGTACTGCTAAGTCTTTTTGTTTGTTTATTTCCCCTGCTAAGGATTTTTCCAGTCCTCTAATTATCAAAATTCTGCAGTCCTGAAAAATATGACACCACCACTTGGACTGATAAATCAGAAATGACACACTTCAGGCCAGTGCTTTGAACTGGTACCAGAGGTTAAAACTATTAATAGTGAAGTACCTTACTGAAATTGGACACTACTTGAAGCAAATTGATGTCATTGATTTGTAGGACAGGCTGTAGTGCTCAGCCTTTTGAATGTGAATGTATCTGTGTTAAGAGGGTGCTGTCACCTTCAGATTTTTAAGGACCAACCCAGACCATTCTTACTGTTTAAATTTCAATTAAACAAATTTGGTTGGAAAAAATGTTCTATATGTCTTTTATCTACCCTGAGCTGCTGGCAAAACAAACTGGCTGTTCCATATTTGGCATTTATTAATAATATTTTGAATACCACTGCGCTTTTTAAGCTGAGTGTGGTGGAATTCTCATGTGGGATTATTAAATGAGTCGATTTGCATTCTAATGAGAACAAATGTTTGGGATTGCATTGTTAAAATGCTAAAACGGTGTGTGTATAATTATTTTGCAGCTTAGATTTGCAGAACTCATTTCCCCAAACTCTTTTTTTTAAATAACTAAAGAGACAGAGCATACTGACGGCTGGAGGGGAGGTGATTAGGGTAATTTAAACTGTTCACAAATGACTTTGCTACTGAATGAAAGCATTTCTTTGGCTTTGCTATGCTCCTTTCATTATCTTTAAGCGGCTGCAGTGTTGAGTCCCATAAGAAGCCTCACCAAGCTCTCTTTCCTTGTACACTTTCTCATTTGTATTGATTAATCATTTTGTAATTCCATTCTAGGTTGCCTTGCTCATCTTTAAGGCATGTGCTGCTTTTTCTTTGCTTGTCTATCCTGTAACGGTTATGTTGTCTCTTCTAATACCTTAGCTTTATCACTGCAAGTCAAGCTTTAAAACATTAATCCCTTCATGCTTTAATTTCATATTCTATTATCAGAATGAATGCAAATACTGTTTCCTTATTGCTCCTTTTTAATCATCTTCACTACAGCTTTTGCAAATGGTCCAAGAGTAAAGTAAGCTTTTTATTGCAGTCAAAGTCAAAGATTTGTTCAGTTACTGTTTTCATATATCCTTCCACAAGTATTGCCAAACAAGAATTGTTTACTGCAGCTTCGGAGATGTTCCGCTGCTTTCTATTCACCATCCGTGCACTGCAAGGCAGTGTTGTTTAAAATACTGCTTTCCTAAGAAAAAGCTCAATGTTTCTCAGAGTAAATTACCATGAGATACCACAGGGAGGTTTTAATAAAGTCTTGTCTTCCCTCCAAGTTGCCTTGTCATAGGCAATTGTGGTTGCGAGGTGTGGGTAGGGACTGCTCTTTAACTTGCTGTGTGAACCACCAGGCAACACTGTGGCATTGTAAACTTATGTAAAATTTATAGAGAGAGACTTTAGAAGCTCCATAGTTAAACTCAAGTTATACTCTTCAAGCAGGTTTTAAATCCCTGAGATTGACACAAACTTTTTCAAAGATCCCATCAGAAGACTTGTACCATTTTCAGTAGGAAGAATATCTGTGGAAGTCTCTAGCTTAAAACCCCCCATATATTCTGGCTACAGTTTAGAATTTTAAGTAATTTGCAAGCTGCTATAAATTTTTTTTTCTGTGTGAGTTTTTCCCTTGTCCATACCAATTTGTAATTGCAAAAATTGCAGGATCTGAGTTTCTTTTAGAGCATAATCCTCCAGTAATCCAACTGAATACTCCTTTTTGCTTTAGCAGTAGCATCTTTTGCCAAGAAAAAACCCAACAAAACAACAAAAGTCTCATTCTCTTCAATTTTTCTAGGGAGAAAGGAAGATGCTGCATCATGGGAGACAATTCTGAGAGTTACATCAATTGCCTACTAACCATTGGGAAAGGACAGAAACACTCCTTTTCCTTCTCACTAACTATTCTATTGTTTCTTGTGTAAAAAGCAGTCCTTTGAATTAGAATAATTATGTCGTATCAGAATTTTTTCTTGCAAAACTTAGTTGTGTTTCCAATTCTCTCTCCAACAAGCTTGCAATCAGTAATTGTGTACAGGCTGAATAAAAGATTTGTTAGAACTGGGGAACCTTTGCTTTTATTGACTTATCTCTGTAAAAGCAGAAGTTTCCCCTGCTTCTTGAGACTCGAGAATATCCCCCACATACCATCTCCTGTGGTGCATGATCTGTTTTTCTATGCAAGTGAAAGCAGACACAAGTTGAGGTACGCTAGTTCTCCTTTCTAACAACAGCTCCACCAAAGCAGAGCTTCTGTTGCTGCAAAAGGCTGCTTTCTTTCAGCACCAATAATAAATTTCTGAAGAAAATGAAGGGAAAATAGCAAACATGCCATCTCATGCAACTTCATGGACACTGTAGTCCTCAGAAATACTTTTTTCCCTCTGCATCTTGCTTACTATTTTTAGCCATCCACATTGTACATGATTTATGCTGAACCTTCATGTTGGAGTTCACAGCCTTTATGTTTACAGAGATACTCTCTATTTCTATGAAATTAGTGAGAAAAATTATGAATATATCTTCTAAATTATGGAAGAACTAAATCCATTTTTTATGTTCTTATGCTAACAGGATAAAGCCATTAATCATTATTAAATCACATGCTCATCAACACGTATTTACAGTTTAATTAAGAACTGTGCTCTCTAAACCTGCCAATTAATTATCAGAAGCACAAAAACCTCTCCACCTACAATCTGTTAAATCACTGGTTACCATGACCTTCTATTCTTTTCATATCTCACAGAATCTTTTAAAATATGCTGCAGCTTTCCTTAGAGGCTTTAATGTTTAGGTATACAGCAAAAGAGTTACCAAAGTTCAGAAGCTGGTGGTTTGTCTTATTTTTTAGAAATTATGTTGGGTTTAGATCCCTGGAGTTTTGGGCTGGGCCTAAAGAAGCATAAATCTCAGCATTCCTAGCACAGTGCTGCACTGTATTTTTTCCAGGAGCCTCTGCTTTAATTAGGGCTATTCAGAAATTAGCGTTCTTTTATCTGATCTTCCATTTTGTACTCAGCAAAGCAGGAATTGGCTGTCTACATGCTAAATGTTAGCATTTTTTTAGCACAGTGTAATTTAGGACAGGTCTGGTATGGCCGTGGTTCGGGTCAGTGAGTGCCTGCAGTGAGCCAGCGAGGGCTGACACGCAGCCCCACGGAGCGACGAGTGAGCTGGGTGAGAGGCAGGAAAAAAGCATTTATATTGAAATTTTTGCAAATGTTATGCCTGGCACTAAGTTGGCATTTATGGAACATTTCAGAGTTTAACACGTTCAACAGCAGCTGTTGGACGTCTCCTTCTAGAAGGTTCCTCCTGGAACCGTGGCAGCTTGGATCACACCTGCTGCCTGAGAGGGAGCTCACAGAGCCACAGTTATCCCGCTCAGAAAAGACCTTTGGGATCATTGTTTCCCATGTAAAGCTTACGTTTAGTGTCCCACGTAACATTAATCAGTATCAGAGAGTAATCACTAATGTTGTGCCGCTGATCGCTGCTGCAGGCCTGGGAAATGCGTGTGGTGGTGCAGGAGGAGCAGCAGAGCTGAGGGGTGGCTGCCAGTGCAGGAGGGCTGCTGGGGACACAGAGGGCGAGGAGAGCAGGCAGAGAGTGGCAGTGTCCCCGAGGAGGGGTGTCCATGGCAGCTGTGCTGGGCACAGCCCGTGCCGGGCACAGCCCGTGTTGGGCACAGCCCGTGCCGATCACAGCCGTGCTGATCACAGCCCGTGCGGGCACTGCCGTGATGGGCACAGCCCGTGCCGGGCACAGCCCGTGATGGGCACAGCCCGTGATGGGCACAAGCCATGCTGGGCACGGCCCGTGCCGGGCACAGCCCGTCGTTGGGCACAGCCCGTGATGGGCACAAGCCATGCTGGGCACAGCCCGTGCCGGGCACAGCCGTGCCGGGCACAGCCCGTGTTGGGCACAGCCCGTGATGGCCAAAGCCATGCTGGGCACGGCCCGTGTTGGGCACAGCCCGTGATGGGCACAGCCCGTGCCGGGCACAGCCCCTCAGGGCCGGGCCGGGCACAGCCCGCGTTGGGCAAGCCCGTGCCGGGCACAGCCCGTGTTGGGCACAGCCCGTGTTGGGCACAAGCCTGCTGGGCACAGCCCGTGCCGGGCACAGCCCGCGTTGGGCACAGCCCGTGCCGATCACAGGCCGTGCTGATCACAGCCCGTGCCGGGCACAGCCCCTCAGGGCCGGGCCGGGCCCGCTGCTGGCTCTTTGAGGGAGCCCTGGCGCCGCGGAGCTGGGAGCACTGTGCGGGCAGGGCCCAGGCTAACAACCAGCGCTTTGAAAAGCTGTTTTCAGTGTTGTGCTGGGTACAGAGCTGGCAAAGCTGAAAACCACCACTCTTAAGTACAGGCTGGGTTTTGCAGAGTGCTCTGGTCAGGTCCGTGTTCCTTGCCTGCATGGTTTTTGTGTGCAGCTGGACAATTCTGCCTGTTCCAGGCGATCGTCACGTGAAGCGATACCGCTGGAGCAGGAGGCTGCCCGTTGCTATTTCTGTGTTAGAAGGGAGTTCAGGGAGTTGTCTCGCACTGTGTGTATCTTTTATATACGTGTTTTATTTCTCTGAGTAGCCCTCAGTGCTGGCAATAACAGGAATATCACTTCTCCTTTATAGTTAGCCATGCAGAAACACTTTGGGATATGACCCATATATAGACTAATGCCCCTGGAGACACTTGTGTCTGTAGGGTTGTTTCATGATCTCGTGTTGTAAGTTTTGGTAGTATTATTAATTCTTGTATTATTAAGGAAAAAAAAAACAACACATTTTTTTTCTTGTATTTTCATATTTATGAAACAAATCACAGGTATGCTTAAAAAGGAATAAAAAACAATCCCACCAAAACTCACCTTGAAAACCAAACATTTAATTTGCTGTAGGGTGCTGTTTGCACTATTCATAAATATTGCATTCAAAGGGAATCCTTTTGATTTTTCAGAACTATCAAGTTTCTAGGAGACATTTATTTTGCTTATAGTACAATTTATAGAGAATGATGTTTCCTTTTTATTTCCAAGTCTTTCACATATGGACTTCTGATTTCTGCTAGAACAGTAACTGAATGAAGAAACAATGAAATGTGTAGTTTTGCTTATTTGTATTTGTTTTCTAACCTAACAATGGCTTATCCACCTCAGTCTTGATGTCCATAAGGTAAGGTTTCCAGGATTGTGAGCTTGACAAGGAATACTGATACGCAGAAAAACATGCATGTGACTCCTTCATTTTTAAAGTAAGGCTAGGGAGAGTGATACAGAGCTGTAAATTTGAAAACAGGCTGAAAATAAGTCAAGTCATGCCTGTATCCATATAGTGTATCCATAGTGTAAGAGGTTAGTAACATTGAAGTTTTTGCCACTAGAGGCAAGGATAGAGAGATGTATGGCTGTTTTTAATTTTAATCTTAATAACATGCTGGAAAAACATTGTAGGAACGTGCTCAGCATGTTAACTGCTGACGTGGCCCACCAGAGCCCAGGCTAGCTTGTGTCACACCGGTGCCACACCAGGTGTGGGGAACAGCCGTGGTTTGGGGTTTTATTAATGGCTCAACCTTCAAAGCTGCTTTCTCCACAGTGCAGGGCCTGCCAGCCACACCAGGAGTCAGGTAAAGGAGAAAGAGGAGGCTCTCTGTATGAGGTTCCAGCAGGAGAGGTTTATTGGAGCTGAAGGGGTCACCACACTCTCCTGCTGTGCACAGGTTTAAAAACTGTGGCAATTCTGGGGTGGGTACCAATCATAAACCCATGGGGAAGCATCAGGGAAGGGGTGAGGAGGGTCAGGTCACTGGCAATTACACCAATTACAGAACGTGGGGCGAGAACATATTGGGAACACATGTCCCAATAGGGTTATCTCTCAAAGACAGGGAGACCCCAGGAACTGCCGGGAGGGAACACTCGAAGGATTGGCTCAAGGCAGGAGTGACATGGAAGGGACCAGAACAAGGGGCAGGGCAACAATGATTGATAGGGAAGGGACCAGAACAAAGGGAGGGGATAACCATAAAGGATAGCTTAGGGGAGGATACAGCTTTCAGGGATAAACCAGTTTGGGGGTAGACATGGGGGAACAGCAGAACAAACCATCAATATGAAAACAATTAATAATAAACCAATAGAAAAAAAAAATACGAGCTGTAACAAACCACTTACATCTATCTGCATGTTTCCATGTAGATGCATTTTAATTTCTGGGTGTGTACACCAGGACACACACATTCTATTTTCCTTTACTCAGGAATATGAAGCCTATTAGACAATTCAGAAGGATCATACCCTGTCCTATATAAAACCAAATAAATAGCTCACTAGATGTCAGATTTGACATTATTCACTGCAAAAAAACTAAATAGTTTCTCTGTATTCTTACACTCATTATGTTCTCCCATCCTTTGTGTTTCATATATTTGGCTGCCTGTAATTTCCTCTCTTGCTCCATACGGCTCTTTCCCTAGGAATTGGGAATGGAGGGGGAAAAAAAGTAAAATAAAAGTTTCTAAGAAGAAAGTTGGTATGGTAATAGCCTCATAAAAGACATGTTTTCCATAGCTTGCATTTGAAAATTACTAAAACCACCATAAAGGGTAGAGATGCCAAGCAAAATGCTAAAAAAGAATTTTTGAGCTTGGGAACTAACGTACCTAATGGTCCTTAGTTATCCACAACTTCAGGATGTTTGCATATTTTTAGTCATGCCATGTTCCAGGGCAAAAGCTGGAATTTGAATTGTACTGCATTGGATCTGATTTAGGATACCCCTGAATCTGAAGGGCAGTTGGCAGCTAATCTGCCTCATGTTTTGGCATATTTGAAGTTTTGGATGTAGTTGACTTATTCCCCTTCTGGAGGGTTATACTTTGGCAGTAAAAATAAAGGAGATGATGTTTTAGCATGCACAGCAAATACTAATCATATTAATAGCTTTAAAAGTGCTCTCAATCTTCCTGAAGAACAGTTCAAGATTATCTTCTCCACTATCATTAAATTGTAGATTACGTGAGCTGGATACTGAAGTTAAATTAGAAAATATGCTCTGACAGTATCCAGATCCCTAGAATTATGATATTTCATGGCCAATTTGAAGTCAGTGATACAAGGATTACTTCATAAAAATATTAAGCTTTGCTCCAGCATCCTAGATGAAAGCATATTTTTCCAGTTTCAAGTAATAATTTATGCATGACAGTAAGTAACTCATATTCAGTTAGTTTGTTGGTGTTTTGTTGGGTTTTTTTTTTTTTGTATTTCACAGTGATGTGACTGAAGTGAATGTAAGGAAACAGATGAAATCTTTTGGGTTTTGATCAGTAGTGCTAAGACTGCCCCAAGAACTGCTTTCCTAGAAGGGATACTGCTGGGAACTCAAGCCATGTTTCAAGACCAGACTGTGCTTCTGCAACTGGAACTCTGCCAGGGTATAAAAAGTAATGCTTTTCTGTAAACCAACATTAAACCTTTCTTTTTGGCTGTAAAAAAAAAAAAAAAAAAAAAAAAAGCCAAACCAATCTTTATAGGTCATGACAATAGTCAGTGACAAAGTCCACGCTCACATTAGGAGGCAGTGCAGGCTAAAGAATGAATGTGCAAAACGAAAGAGAGAGATGGTGTCTTGGGCATGGCATTTACACTAACATTTATTTTTTTTTACAGGGATTATATTCTGTGCTAATTCTAGGCTGGTTTTCAAATGGAGCCCTCATTCTGTATGGAAAGGATTTATGTGTAAATATGGCGCACCTTCCAGCTTCCTTTCAGGTGAAAGGCATCTTGTTTGTGCACTCTGTCTCCTGATTGTACTTTGGTTCATATGGTGCACCAGATTTAATTGTGAAATTAGCATTAAAAAAACCCCAAACAACACTCCTCACCCAAAACACAGTCCTAACGTGGGCACCTGCAGAGGTGATTATCCAACACCAGTATGGAAAATCTGTGTGTGTTGCCCACTCCAAGTGCCTTTCATATAAAGTGCAGGGCTCATTACATTTGTACCCAGAAAAGTATGAGCAGGTTTTCTTGGGGTGGGAAGGGCTCACTTTTGCCATTAACAGTTAATTTGATTACGCATATGCAATCAAAACACTAAGGTTCTAGAGAAAGGTACATTAAAGGGAAATAAATCCCATAAATCCCAGTATAGTTTTCCAGCCACCTGCAGTGAGTGTGTGCCCAAATCTGAACACTGGCAGGTTCAGAGGGATATTGCTCAGCAGAAGCTAAACCTGTCAGAGTGGAGAGAATGCCCCAGATCTACCACAAATGTAATGAGACAAGCTGATCTAAAATTCAGTTCTGTCAGTAAGTGTAAGGTGGCATTTTTTTATTCACCACCTATAAAATGTATAGGTATCACTGCTAATTTAAGCTTGGAATAGAAGATGAGCACAAACACTATTAAACAAATATTAGTGATATTTGTTATCCTGATAAACTGACACTTAGAAGAAGCAAAGAGAAATGTTGAAGAGCACAAGTTTCAATGTATGTGTTGTTAAGATAAAGTGAGAAAAAAATATTAAGAAATTCCATATTAACTTTGACATTGTTTTTCAAACTATAGCTGGTAAAACTATCTCAGCATCTTGTGGGAAGTGTGAGTATGCTGAAGGTCTCATGAGCACCCATCAGAAATGGAATTCCTGTCATTTTAACTCTCCAATCCTGGCTGCAAATATGTGAAGGTATCTTTTGGGTCATGATGATTCTTCCTTCCACTTCTTTGAAGGAAAAGTGACGTTTTCTCAGTTCAGAATGCCCCCATTGCTGGCATGAAATGTCTGCATCTCTGAATGACAGAACTTCCATATCCAGTTTCTAACTCTTGATTTTCATGTTACTTCTAAAGTTACCATGAATCACAGCAAAAAATAACAGGCTCTTAAAGTAAAAAATATGTTTTATGCAATTGTATTAGATCTTACAGTATAAAATATGACTTTATATATTTTATATTATGATAGTATGATTCATGGGACTCCTGAACTAAGCCTTGTTGTAAAGTTATCAGTACAGGGAGTACCTTATAGTAGCTTAGAAACTGTTCTATGATAAATAGCATAGAGCAGTAGGAGTGTTTGTGACAGGTTATGCTTTCTAAGGTCTCTTATGTATTATTAGTATGTATTAACATTAATATGTATCATGCCTTCACTCTTGTGTGCTCTCCTTAAAGTATCCTGAGCTCGATAATTGTGACTTTTTTCATTAACACACTCTATGAAATGAAATCCTTGCCTTTCTTTGGCCTTAAGGAATTTCCACCTGAGCTCAGTGTATACAACCAACTTCATGACTGAGTTAGCAGATAGCACAGCATGATGTCATCCCTCTTTTTACAGTCACAAAGGAAACACGCTTCCTTATGGAGAAAAGATGACTATGTTGCTATTATATTCAAAGCCTGAAAGTCAAATTGCAGCATTATTATTACTGATGTGGATTAAATTGTTACAGAAAATAGATGAGTTACTACACAGAATCTCCATAATGCAGTTAAAATTGTCCTGCACCACACATGTCCTGTTTTGTATTCTTTTCTTGGTGATGTGCTCACCTTTTCCTTTCTCATCTGGGTCCTTAGCTACTGGTTTCAAGTATGGAGTGCTTGTGGCAGGGAATGGGTTGACAAGTTTCAGCATTTTGGGTGTTTTACTGGGAGGAAAATTATCATACTTTTGAATTTCTCAATTTATAATTTACATCCTTCTTCTAATCTTAGCTGGTACTTAAATAGAAAGGTACAATTATCAGAACTTTTAGAAATAAAAAACTACCAAGCTGGTAAAATATTAGCCTTTAATTTTTTCCCCTTGGTCATAGGAAGAAATAAATGGGGGAAAGAATGAAACAAACTACAGACTTTGTTATGTTTTCTTTTT
This sequence comes from Sitta carolinensis, assembly GCA_032173965.1. Lineage (NCBI taxonomy): Eukaryota > Metazoa > Chordata > Aves > Passeriformes > Sittidae > Sitta > Sitta carolinensis. The sequence goes on along the minus strand of CM063294.1, from coordinate 5,606,927 downwards.
TTTTTTTTTTTTCCTAAGGCCTAAATTTCAATATTGTTAGTTTCTGAACACCATATTTTTCTGAATATGCATCACATTTATTTTGGATTATTTAATTTAATTTCTTTCCAGATGAACTAGCTTTATTAAATGCTTGCCATGGATGAGCAAACAAAGTTTGTGCAGACTATAAATATCTATGATTAGTCTTATACCGTATTTTGTAATCTAAGGTTTAACAGTTATGTATAATGTTTTCATCCAAGCTGGGAAGATTCTGTGGGGAGGGGAGTAGGCTGGGATGGAGGGAGGGAGTGGCTTAAAAGCCATTAGTACAACACAACCAGAATTCCAGCTCCTCCAAACAAAAAAAAACCCCAAACCACAGTGTGGTAGAGGCCACACCTGAGGATGAACTTCCAAGAATCTCTAGAAAATGTGCTGTAGTGTTAATTGTGAGAGATTGAATTCTTCCCTCCATCTCAAGTGCCAGGTTTTTAAGGTGATTTCCAGACTTTTGCAGATTATATTTCAAGAGTTTTATATTCATTGAATACCACTTTATTAATACTTTGCAATAAGAAATTACTAAGTTAAACACTAACAAAGAGGTTGGGGTTTGTTTCTGCAATTAAATGGTATGCCCGAAGTTCCCACTTAATCAGTTGTAGTCATGAGTCTTAAACAGTCTGAAAGCTTTTTAATTTGATTTAAAACATTGATGTTGATTATTTCATTTTGAGATATTTTTAGCTGGGATTTTTATCTAGATATTGGAATGAATGCTACAAATATTACAGCAGCTGTATTGATAACTTTGTTTTGATTTATGTATTGGTGATTTTTTTTTATCTGAGATTCCAACATGCATTTTGAAGCTCTAATTAACATTTGTGTTCTGACAAAGTGGAAGCATCTCTTCTGTTAAGCAGATATACTCTCAGCTGTGTAATGGGAAGACTTGCAAGCTGAGTATGACACAAGGCTTAGGCTTCTTAAAATTTGTTTAAGATTTTATTACAATGTTCCCAGAGGAAAACCTAAGGTTGTTTGACTGCATACGTTAACACCTCTGTTCTTGTACCATACTTCAAGGGTATAGCTAAAAGATAAGCCACTTTTGGTTTTAAACAGATAAATTAGAGACTGTCTAAAATCAGTTATTAAATGAACTCTATGCCTTTCAGACAACATTAGATGATGTCATTGTCACTTAATTCTCAGCACTGACTGGTGCTAGACAAAGACATTCTTTCTTTAAAAGACAGCCCCCCAAGACCAACAATACCATCTTTATTGGATATAGTGGGGGAGCAGGAAAATGACATCTATATCATAATCTGAGACAAAGTAATCCATTACCAGGCATCATCTGGAATTTTGGATCAGGATCAAAACTGTGTCTATGAAGTGGTGGAAGCATAACATTGCTATCAGTAATAATTTAATGTAAGTAAGTGTCAAACCTTTGGGTTGGGTTGGTTCTTTTTTAAGTACTCATTGGAAAAATGTAGTGGGAAACAAAACCATGACCTGGCTCAAGGGAATCCTTTGGATTCCTCACTCCAAGACAGGTGAGTGGATCAAGGGCAGTATCACCAGCGTGCTGCATTTTGAATGCTGCTCTTCTGTGTTGCTGAAAATGTTCCTCCTGCTTTTATGCAGTTTAGCAAAAGAGATTGCAAAAAGCCTCTGCTAAATCTGAGAGGAGTGTTTCAGACAATGAAAACGCTCTTAAAGAAATTTAATATCCTTGTTACAGTGGAAGCTGTGAGGCAAGATAGAAATGTAAAATATATATTCATAAAGGGACTGAGACATCCACATTCTGAATTATGATAGGAAAGTTAGTAGCCAAACTCCTGTTTGGCACAGTGCAGTGTCCAAGCACATAAATTACAGCAGCTCCTTTTGGCCTATTGGACCATTTTGTGTTCAGAAAACAGTACCCCATGTCAAGAGGGTGACTTGGAAAACAAGAATGATCCAGTGCTAGAAAGTTATTTCTGCCATGACAGTAAGGGCAGATGGAGAATACATGGCATTTAGCTCAGAATAGTATATAATTGCACCAGACCACTATCCATCAGCAAGTTTTGATATTTTTTGCCAGGTAGCATAACCTAGGATATTCTTATACTTGAGACTAGAAGCATTTTTTTTTGCCCCTTCATAAATATATCCCTCATTTGCATTATCATCTAGTTCTCTAAATGTCATTTTTTAAATATGAATTTATTAAATGTCAGTTGAGCAGAGTAATTTGAATAGTTATTTTCCCTACTATTATTCTGTTGCCACTATCCTATTATTAAGGATATTTTAACTGCTGATTGCTTATATTACTGATTGGAACCTTTGTTTGTTGTTAAAAACAAGCTGGGGGTTTTTCTGTGGCCTGATTTTTTCTCTTTCTCCATTAGAAGCCAGTGCAGACAATGGACTATAATTGCAAAATCATAGTGCAAATTCCACTGTGTTGAGAGGCATTTTTGTCTTATGCTAAAGATAATTCCGGTCTTTTTTTTCCTCTAGCTGGATTTTGTTTTTCTTTTCATTTTTCTTCATTTTTTTCTCATCAGAAGCTACAGTCGTCACTATGAAATTATCAATCTTTTGCAAAATCTTATTCTCTAATTAATGTTGTAGCATATGCACATTAATCGGTGTGCTACTTCTGCTCTTCAATGAGACAGAGGCTTGCAATGCTTTTTAAGAAATAATAATAAACTGACTGCTGTGCAGGATGTTATCAGGTCGTAAATAAGGTTCTGGTAGCTTTTGTAATCATCCCCATCCTTCGACTCTTGCATCGTCAATGTTTTTACTCATCATACCTCTAGATCCAGACACTGCAGATTCAATATGTATTTGAAATTTGGCTGCTATTTGCCTTCAAGTAAATGAGAAAGTAAATATGACTAGAAAATAACTTATTTCTAACTTTTGTTTTTAAAAAAATACAGCTATAAAGCAGGAGACTGTAAATTCCGTACGAGTGTGTGATTCCCAATGTTCTGCTTGCAGTGACATCTAGTGGTGCAGGTTCTCTGGACTAAGTGAGAGAACCCAGCACAAACACAGAAAGATAAGCATGATAATTAAAAGAAAAACACATGAAAATTAACTAATTGACACTCTGATTATAGGAAGTAGTACTGACCTTAGAGCCATGCATTACTTTAAAACAGACGTGTCTTGAAAATCCTTTGGAAAAAAGCACTGATATGATGTGTGTTTCATAAAAGCCATGCTCTTATTTTTGCCTATCATCTTTCTCATCACTAAACAAACCATAAGCCAGCAGAAGCACTGCTTGTGAATCGAGGAAGAAGCTGTGCTATTTCTGAAAAGTAACAGTGTCAGACAAGTACCTCTCATATGGGCAAAGGGAATTAAACTGAAACAAAAAAATTGCTTTTCTGTCCCTTCCCGCAGCCACCATGATGCTCTGATGCTGCATTCAAGCTTGCATTTTAGATGCCTTGCTTTGAAACAGGAAAGTACTTATGTAGGGATTGGCTGATTGCAGTAGCTTAGTCTGGTTCATCTAAAGGCCACGGGTCACACCCATGATAGGTTGCCTTGTATTTTCAGAAACTGTATTACTTGATGATCTGGGTTAGGAAGTCAGGATGATTTCTAGTTCGTTTGGCTTGAGTTTTTGGTGGAGATCTGATCAGCAGCTGAGAGTCAAGAAAGTGCCACACAATGATGAGTTTCCCCCAGACTTAGCCAGGCAAACAGCTTATGTTAAATGAAGCAGCCAACTTTCTAGATGGATTTTCTGTATTACTTTGAAAGATCATCTTATCCCTTCTCCTCTCCTCCCCCACTTTTTTTTTTTTTTTTTAACTGTGCTGAAACCTGATACATATTTCTCTATGATGTTTAGAGAAGTAGGAACCCACATTCCTAATAACATTCTCTTTCAGTTACATCAAAAAACCTACAATGACTTTCCAGAAAATTAAGTATATGCTTAGATTTTTTCCCCAAATTAATTGCTATTAAATAGGTTTGCTTCTCTCAATTCTTGCCTTTTCTAAATAAAACTAGTGTGGGTGAAGAGGTAATATTCCTTCTAAACAATTTTATTGATTAACCATGAGAATTTTTTCAATTATCCAAAGTGCCTGGAATAATCTAGGATTTGTTTAACTGGTTGCTGCTTGTTAGAATTGCATCTGTGTATCCGATACTGAAATATGGTTAATGTTTGATGGATCAGTATTCGTGAAAGACAGGACATTGAACTCCACATTTAACAGAAGCATTACTGGGAATTATGAAGGAAAATTTAATTTATAAAAAGCCTAACCCAAATATATGTTGCCTCTTAAGCCTGCAGAAAGTTATAGCCAATTTAGAAGTTAATCTGTAGATAAAAAAGAGAAATTTCACTAAAAAGTTTTTCATTTTGGTTTAAACTAACTTTTCCATTTCTGAGACTTAAGCATTTTCCCCTCACTTTTGTTCTATGTGCTCAATGTCGTCTTCATTCTGACACAGCTCTGACAATTTTGAAGGATTTGGCTAAGCACAACTATGACTGGAGGCAGACAAACATAAGTGTCACCATTAAGTGGGTTTGTGGCTTTTCTATGGTGGTGGGAATAGCAAGGAATGACCTGAGGAATATATGTGAATTTATATCCTTTATTCTAGGAGAAACTTTGATATCCTTCACCCTGCACTATGAGGCTTTTTAAACTGATCTTAGTGAAAACACAGGTTTAATCTTTAGAAGAAGTGCTTGAACACTCCCTATCAAAAAGTGAAAATGTATGTGCTTAGGAAAGACTGTGAGAGAATTCCTTCTTCCCATTTTCTAAACAGATTTCTCTTTCAGAATTGGCCATTTGCTCCTGCTGTGGATGCCTGAAAGTGATACTCACTTTGAGCTTTGTGCTGGGTACCGCTGAGCTTCATTAATGATTGAGTTCATGATTGACCTCTCACTATAACAAGGAAGGGGAAAGAGTTTTCTTAAGCAGTGAAAAGAAGCAGCACTTCTTTTAAACGTTGAAATTATCTATAAATCTCTATGCATTATATGACTAGCAATTAGTGCTCAAGGCTTTTCCATACACAACCAAAAGAAAATTAAGGAGAGTGGGTAAACTGGTCCCCAAACTCACAAAAATTGAGTAGTGGTCAGGACTCATTAACAGATGTTGCTAAGGTTTGTTTCTCTGGAGCTGTGCTCTGATAAACAAGCTTGGCTCAGGTTTTCCTGAAAAAAACCAAACTGTACATCTTAAAAAAATGTAGTCTGTTGGGCTTTGGCTTATCCATTCTGTCCACATTTACAGCTGGACTCCAGCAGATACCAAGGTCTCCCAGCTGCTCAATAGAGCCACCAAACACTGGACTCTTCTCACTGGACTCCTTTGAAAAGCATGGAGGAAAGAGAAGGGGAGGGGAAAAAATCCAAACTCGATGTGCCAGAAAAGTAAAGTAAAAGAGGTGGGAAGAAGCAGTGCAGTTCTGGTAACTGAAATCTATGGGAATTGCATGTTTGGTTCCAGGAGCACAGCTGTGCCTTAGGAGTCTGGGTTACTAGGAACTCATTAAAGTAATATACAAATATTGACTGCTACCGAGGGCAACAGCTGTGAAGTCACACTTGGAAATTCAATAAAAGTAGCTTTGTGCTCTAAGGCTTATGCAATAAGTATCATGGAAAAAGGCATTTTAACCAAAATACAGTTTTTGATGCTTTTGATATTTAAACAGCTCTGTATATGTTTTATCAGTTGCACTGATAATTAGAAGAAATTGTGCTCACAACTGTGCTTTTGGAAAGCATCAAGGTACACCACAGGAAACTGTTAGTTCTAAGTTCACTTATATTTCTGCTAATAATTGCAATGGCTTGTAATTAATAGTAGAACTGAGAGTGGTAAGAGAGAATCTGTGGAATTGTGGATAGAAATTACATTTCCTAATTTTTAAAACTATGAAATTCACTTCTACCGTGCAAATCCCTAATGCTACTTGGTACTGGATCACATCTGTACCTATGCCCCACATGACTGTTCAAATTTCAGTTAAATACTTTCTCAGGTAGACAGTATTAAGGCTACTGATTTGCTTTGTTCTATGCTCTTTGGCTACTTTACCTCCAAAGTCTCATTCTGTGTTTCACTGTCAAAATGTTTACTTCCTTTAGAAAACTGTAAAGTACTTGCATGTTTTCCAATTGTACCCTGAACAGAACAGCAGCAGGAAAATCAATAGGGAGTCATTCTGTCCAACACTTCAAGAACCAATACTGAACAATTTATCTTCTTCCTTGGTTCAGTGATATAGAAATAAGTGATATCAAAAATAAAATGCAATATATTTGCACATTCAGGAATTTGAAGAATTCTTTTTCATTGTAAATTTATAATATACTTGGATCAAACTCTGCTTTGGTAACACTTGTGCAAATCTACCAAAATTAACTAATTGCATTATGTTGTTTGCTTTCACATATGCTTTACATCCTGACAACAGCTGATACTGTTGTAAAAAGAGTAAGGTTTACCTTTGAACTGTGAAGTGATTAGCACAGTGAATTTGGGTGTTTCGTGCTCTATCATTTGCTAAATGCCAACACCTATCATTAAAATTGCTGTGTTAAAATCAACAGTTAGTAACAAACACATTTGGAAATAACTTTCTGGATAAACAGCTATAAGACAGACTGAGTTACAAAAGATAAGGAGGCTTGATCGTTTTTTTCAGAAAAAAAACCAATAAAATATCTCCAAACCCCAAGACATCCATTCCTGATCCTGTTAACCCATAAGATAATTTTTCAGTATAATAAACTGATATAAATTAGAATATATTTTACTATAGATGATAGAGCATCAGTTTAAAATACTTTAAAATATAAATTATCAGAAAATGTCTCAGGAAAGATCTCATGATTTAAACAAGCTTAAATAGACAAGTGCAAATCAAGGCTGGAATGAAAAATTTTGGTATTCCTAGTGTGTAGCTACATGTCATTGTTTGCTTTGTTATGTGGTTGGAGTGTTTTCCTTTGGCTCCTGAAATCAGCTGGCAGTGCAAGCTGCCCTAACTATCCTACATGAGCAGTCATGGCTCTGCCTCTCATGGTGCCTTTCCTGATCAAAAGAGAATGTGAAGCTACATATGCTCAACTCGAATAAACACTTCTGATCTACTCACAAATCACAATAAATGTGCATCTAGAGAGAAGTGTAGAATATCATTGGTGTACCCGCCTGCCTTGATGTGCTTATTTCAGTTATGTTTTCCTCACACTTTTTCCTTCTTCTTTTTGTTAATAACATAGCAACAAGTTTTCTCTTAAAGAAAAGGGAAAAGCATTAAAAATCCAGATGCTAGGTGTTTCCAAGGCACTTTGACAACCCGATTATCAGTCATAAGGGTTCTTTGAGCTAGATTGTGATCTCTTTACTGAAGTTTTAAAATTTTTTCTTTACTTCATCTGACCTATTGGAAGTCCTAATGATCCAAGAAGGTACCATATAATGATGAAACATGAGCGTCAAGAAAGAACATCACAAAAAAATTATTGTCTGTTCAGAACAGCCAAAAGCAATAAACTGATTTTTTACTTTCATATCACAAAAGTGATAAATATTTTAAATAAGTTAAAGAATACATAGGAGCTTAGCTGGATATTTTCCTGGACATTTTGCCAAAGGAAACAGTTTGCACTATTTTCTGAAATAATGTGTCTTAATACAAATAGTACATGGTGATGGGTCCATGGTTTTGCAGTTGATGGGTGGTACTGTGATATTCATAAAATAAATCCTCCTCAAGTATAAAGTGATACAAAAAAATCAGCCTTTTACTTGGCAAATCCCCTGTGCTTAGTTAGAAGATCAAATATTTTCTGAGGCACTCCAGTAAGAATTAGGCTGTCTCCAGATGTTTTGGTACAGTGAATGCTGAGGCTCAAATTCACTTTTAATGAACCGTATTTTAATGTCAGTCTATCCTATCTACTTAAATGACAAAGAACTCATCTGACTTTGTAATGAATCACACAACTGTATCGTTTATTGAGCCTCTGTCTTAGTGCTGTGCTGGTCCATGATAACATAGGTTGCCAGTCTAAGTAAATTGCATTGAAGGTTTATTTCCAAAGCTTCAGAGCTTGGAGAAATGATATCCAACACAGCAGGAGCTGAAATTTCTGCTGAGAACTATAGGTGTAGGTGAGAGTTGGGTTAAAAGGACTAAAAAATTATAAAGTTGGGCATGGCTATACATGAGGAAATATCCAGCTGAAAATCTAATCATAAACCAGGCAATATCTGCTTCAGACAGTACCCAAGTCTGATTAGTGTAAAACACCAGTGCAGGTGATCAAGCAGATGTTTGAATCAATTGGCTTTTTAATAAAGGCATGTGAAAAATTAAAGAAAGGTGGTACTAGTAGTTTTGGTACATAAGTCTAAGATTATATATATATATATATATATATAAAATAAAGTAGCAGTAAAGAACACAGGATGTACTGAGATGCACATAAAAAATTAAACACTGTCAGTATGTTGTCTACATAGCAATATTTGCTATGTAAGAGAAAGAGAGACCTTGCAAGGCAGTCATTCAAAGATGGATGTATAGAGTGAGGACTGACAAATTATAAAATGAGGCAGATCTACCTTGTACTTTCAAAGGAAGTGCCAAACTAGAAATCAATACCATTGTATATTTTGGAAGTAAGGAGGCATAGGAGCAGGCTAATCAATGGTCAATGTTTATGAAAGACTGGAAGGAAGAAGTATAAAGTTTTGCCTCTAGGCTCATGCTCAGGAGTGAAGCAGATAGTGGAAGAAAATGCTAATTGAGGAACCTCTCTGGGATGAACACTAGTGAGATGTGCCTCTTCATCTGGCTCTGTTAACAATAAAGGATGTAAACCCATACCTTTCTACTTTGTTCTAGTGACATTTCTAGTGGGCACTAGCTCACGTTTCAGATGTTATAAGCAGTCATTGTCCCAGCTGGGAAGAGCCCCTTCTTACACAGTTAGACATTTACCTTCTGTGTTTGCTTCTGTTTCTTGTAGGTGTATGTTCCTCCTCTGTCTGGGCACAGGACTCTGATTTCTCACTCTAGTAATCTCTATTACTCAAAATAAATTAACAGTAATGTAGGAAAGTTATCAAAATTAGTTTCATTTTATTCAAGTAGAATAGGAAACAATGACAATCGTGAAAGGAGGTGAAGTGATTGCCCCGTTTGGCATTTCTGTTGAAAGCTGCATTGATTGAAATGTCCTGAGTGAGTACTTGGACCAATGTTTCTACTTATAGGTATCACCACAAATTTCAAAATCATATTTTCTCTCTTCAGTCCCACAAGACATGACTAATACCAGATTTACCTTTCTTTTCTCCATGTGTACACTGTGTCATACAGGCAGTGGAAGCTCTGCTGGCAGTGGGTGTTTAAAGCCCAGCTTGAATCCCTTTGGAATCAGAGCGTTGCTGGAACTTACACAGAGAAAAGATCCCAAGTGTAGTGAATTTTTTTAGGTAAACATTTAATAAAACTGTCATACTTCTACTGCTTTTTAGATCTCAGGCAACATTGGAAAGGAAAATCTTTGTGGCTTTTAGGCATATAAAAGTGTCTGAGAATATAAACTGACTTGAATTTTGTAGTATTACAGATTAGACAAAAATATCTCCAGGGCATTTTCTGCACAATTTAAGACAAACTTCCATCAACTGCAACATGAACGTCTCTTTAGGTGTCCTGTCTGACACCTTGTTAGAAGGAAAGCCAAATTAGAATGTATTGTCTACACAGGGTACTGGATAATCTGTGACCTTAGAGTGGGCACTTGGGACTAAACTGGAACTTCCAGATGATTGGTTTTAGGCTTAATCTTCCTTTAGACAGGTTCCAACAGAGCCTTCAGCTGCCTACAGGCTGACTTGTGGGGCCTGAGAGCTGCTGTTCTCAGGAATTCAGAGCTGTGAGCAGAGGCAAGGGGATGCTATTCTCCGCCATTGCAGAAGGGTTGGATGTTGTGATGCCTGCTGTGATCCTTTTGAGGCTTGGATGCTGCACAGAGGATGTTTCCATTTGTCTTGGGGAGAGGTGGTATCTCCTAAAGTGTTCTTTCAGTTTCCTCTGGAAGGGTCTGCTCCATCAGCCAGACGGGTATTTTGGACTGGCTAGGTACACAAGCCAAGAGCTGTCCAGCAAGAAGCATGCTTACACAGGAACATCTGAGGGTATTCTAGTTCAGCTAAGGATTTGATGGTTTTAGCTGCAAAATAGAACACTGAGTTGAAGAACAGCAGAAATATAATTCACAGAACCTTGGTGTTTGCTGGGGGGAGTCAGGGAGCAGGCAGAAAGTTGTGCCAGGTGAAGGATGTGTACAACAGTAACATTTTGGAAAACTTAAATGATGGTGTGATAGCATCAAAAACGTTTGCTGTCTGTAGCTTTGGTTGGCTGAATGTACATCCACTGACTCTGCCATTCCTACTATGGCATAGTCATCTTTAAATACAATGGACTTGAACAACATGAATGATGAAAACTGCAGGATGTTGGCACCACTTAATCAGAATAGTGAATCCAGATCTCCAAACCCTGCACATCTTTGCTCAGTAGATTCTACTTTTCTATGTAAGTAATTTTTCAGTGAGTTCTATCTGCATGCATTAGCCTTATGCTTGTAAATGTTCTGAGGAAAAAAAAAAATTTGATTAAGTTTTGAGCAGTTACATGCCAGAGAACACATAACATCTACAGCTGCTTAGAAATCTATCAGTTGCAGAAGCCTAAAGGAAATAGAAATAACTTCTTTTTTTCTCCCTGTGTTTATTTCCAGTCTTGTATTACTTTTATTAAATTTGTATCTAAAATTTAGTTGTCCATTCAGTAAATGCTAGTATTAGTCTGTTCTTAGATAGTATAAATATTGATTTATTCTGACAGAGAATCAGTTTCTCCAATGTATGGGAAGATGCTCAGTAGAAGATTTTTATTCCGTAAGCTTTGTGTGCCTTTGAAGTGTGTTATACATGGTAAGTGAACCAGGGACACTTAAGCAGTGAAAGCAGTTGCTTTATTTCAACACTTAATATCTTCCAGAGTATCCTGTTACCAGCACCAGTAAATATGTCATGCTGAATGCGAACTCCCCAGCTATCTTCAACTGAATAAACAAAAGCTGAGTAAATAAGGCTGTGAAAAACAATAGTCTGCTCTGTTCTGTGAGTGTCCTGGTATATTCATTAGATGCAAAAAGAAGCTAAAAATGCTGTATCTATTACTGTAAGGGAAAATTAAAACTACAAAAGGATATAGTGCTCTGTATTGTATTCCCTTCACATTCCAATTAACCTTGGAGATTGTTTTTGAGGGCTGTACTCTTTATCTTATATAGCCACCAAGTTAAAGGAAGTGGATAGGGTTGCTATGTAGCTAGGCTCTTTCTTCTGTCATGTTGTAGTTTTCCTTTCACGAAATTTAATGTAAGGTCTTCTTCAGTGGAGGGCTACATTTGCTGCAGCAGCAAGGCAAGTTTTATTCTTACCCAGGCAGGATGCCTCATGGAGAGATAACCGTATGGAGAGTGTGTATTTTTAGCAGGCTCTGAGCCTATTCCTAACTCTGGAAATCAGATGTGCAGGGAGTGGCTCTTTGACTGAGAACTGAGGGCCTCTTTACTGCTCAGTCAAAGAGCCTTAGGCACTTTCTGTCATCGTAGTTTGCTGCAATCTCCCAGTTAAGTAAAATTTTGTGTTGTTAGTTTTGAGTTGGTTTTGGTTTGTTTATGTTCAGTGACATTTTCTTTTGGATCTTTTAAGACAATCCAGTTTATTGTCCTATCCTATCCTATCTCTGTCCATTCTCCCCTCTCAAGAGATAATTATGGGCTCACTACAATGGCTTCAGAGGGACTGGTACATAAAGTATGGCTTTATTAATGGCTTCAGCATTCTGGTCTGTATCATCCCTCTTGGCCATTGCACACAGTGAGCTTGGGGAGAGGCTCTCAACTGCTTCAGTTTCTAATTTATTTTTCTCTTTAATTCTTTGTACTTTGCCCAGTTATCCATATTGGATGTCACAGGTTAATGCTCTATTTGTGCTTTTTGTGCACTTCAATCAAATGTCCTGTCCTTTATGTCTGATATTTTATATTTCCAGTGTCACTTTACCTGTGAGAAGTTTTTGTAAGTTGTTTAATACTTTGGATCCAGGTTTGCCATTACTTTTGTGTTCTACTTAATCTCAGTTTTCATATTTGCTTTGCTAGCAAACACAATATAGTTTGTCAGGTCTATTTTTGCTCTGTTTTTCTTGTTTTCTGTATTGACTTTGACCTGTGAGTGTAGAGATCATCTTGACTCCAGCTCAGTCTCTACTCCAAAGGAAGCATTGCTGGATTCATAGCTTGGTTTTGTTCCTGTTGCTGGAAGCACTTTCCCATTAGTTTTGTTACCTTCCTGCAGACTTGACTCAAACCCATCATCATTTTAAAATGAATAATTTTAAAACCTTTAGCATTCTAAATAGACTTTATTTTATAAACATCTAAAGAGCTTAATTTTTCCAGAGCTTCTCTAATTTTCCATGTATAACTGTTGTACTAATTAAAGATACTATTTCTAAGTGGAAGTGTGATCTGCCTACTTAACAGAACACTATGGCAAAGCACACTGGTATAAATGTACAGCACTAGATGCAATTTTAGTAGTGTGAATAAATATATTTATGGGAATGTAAGAGTCCTTATTTTTAACATTTTTTACATCAAATTTCTAAAATTATTGCACTTATATCTACAATATTGCACTTTCAGTGCAGTAAGTGAAAAAATGAGTATGTGACAACGTATTTTATATACATTTAACGGGAGAAGCTAAAGTGTGAATGAGTTCATTTGCTGCAACTTGTGAAAGCAGAATTGTACAGCAGAAAAAAAGAAAATGCCTTACTTAGAAAGATAATTCTTTGAAGGGATTACATTTTCAAGAGCAGAATATGTAATATAATACAGAAGGATTAAAAATGCTGCATCAAAGGTAACAATGCATTCCTACTTCCACAGGTATGCCTGGATAAAGTGAATGAATTTAAAAGTAACCCTGTGCTACAAACCAGTTAATTTCTGAATAAATGGGGAAGTACTAAGTATATTGAAATTCATAGATTGATATGTGGGGTTTGACGTTTACAGCTTCCAAAAGGGAAGTAATTTTGGAAACAGTCTTGTGTAAGGTGGGTATTACAGATCTGAAGTGGATGTCTGCACAGGCACGTGTGTGCACGCCGTGGGTCATCTGTTTGCTGAAGCCTCAAGAATTGACTGTACATGCACTTCAATGCAGTTGTATCAACTTATCTACAGGCAAATAACTTAGTCTCTATAAAATAATATCATTATTTGATGGTGAAGAGGATACAAAATTGTTACAGTTAAAACTGAAGTGACCTTTATACGTGTTTTCATTTATGGTGCTTGTTTCTTGTTTTGCTGCTTTGTTTCAGGAAAAAGAATTCTAAAGTGCCATTGATATCTAATTGTGTTTAATCAGGAGTAATCAGCAATCTTAACTTCATGATATTGACTTGTGATGGAAAAAATTATTTTTAGTTTTTATGTAGACGTTTAGATATCACTAAGAAAACCACACTCAGTGGAGCTTTAAGATAATCTGTTCAAGTGCTTGTTTACAGCCTATTTCTTACCAGGTAACTCTTCCTGCCATCAATATCACAAAATCCTTCACAATTTTTTGGTTTGTTGCTTTTCTTTGCACCATTTCTTTATTGAAAAAAATAAAAAAAAAATTAAAAAATAATGTATGGCAGGAGGCTACCTGTAAAATTTTAAATTAAAACATTCAGATGATGCGATAGGGAGCTCACTCCTGAAATTTTAGGTAACAGGTAGTCGTAACTGGTTTCATACAGAATTTTAACTATTGTCCCTTTCCTTCCTTTTACTTTCCTCTCTCAGGGAAATGTAATTTTCTGGAAGTCCTTGTGTGTCAGAGAAGCTGTAATGTCTGGTAGGAATAGTCATTTTGTTGGTACAAGAATAGAATAGCCAGGAATAAACTCCTAGCCTGAAGTAAAGGACTTGTTACAGGTGCCAGGAAAGGCACCCTGTACCAAGGTATGGAGAAAACAACAAACATTAGGAAAAAGAAGGCAATTTTTGTTTGTCATTTTGTGGTGTGAAGGATTATATTCTGAAGGCTTTGTGTAGTGCAAGATGCTTTTATTGTTTATTTGTCATGTTTGGTACTGCTGGAGACTGCACACTGCTATAATTTGGGAGCCTTTTATAATTTGAGACAGTGTTTCTCATGGCTAATGGTTCTTTGTAGGAAATCTTGTTCTTTGAATGTTATATACAGCTTCACACTCTCCTTTCAGCACCTGCTGGTTTGGGGTTTTTTTTTAACTACATGCTCCTTCCCACTTGAATCACTGTGGAATGCAGAATATCCCAAGGTTTCCCAAAATTTCAAATTTTATCTCATGATATAGTGGACTTCTTTTATTTTATTTTGTAGCTATGAAATAATCTTATTGTTTTGGCTTGTGAGGTTTATAACCTCATATGATTTCGTGTTGCTGTTCTCTATAAATGCCTCTCAAAAGTTTAAGTATCACAAGTCTTATTAAATAAACATGCACAGAATCTATTTTATTTAATTGGCAAGCTGTCTAGATGACTTAGAACTTTAGAAGCTGTGTTTCTTGATATGTCTGTAACTACAGTGAGAGAAAAAATGAAATTCCACAGTGTTTATTTTACCTTTTTGTTCTATGGGCTCTGCCCACATTTGTAAGAAAAGCTTCATCTTGGGGGGTAACACACACCTAAAGAAATATTGGCTCATCAAGATCATTCTTTAAAAATTTAAAATACCACTGAGAAATATGAAAATGAATTCAAAATGTGGTTACCTATGGTTTAACATGGCAACTTTGTGATGGGAATTTCTCTTTAGCGGGATAATTTTTTTCAAATAAATGAATCACATGGGAATTTCTGTTAATTATAACTATATTTTTGTATCATTACATTAATTGCTAGACCAAATACAAGTATTTAGAATAATGTTAGTCTTAATACTGTTTTATTTTTCTTAAAATTGCATAGTATTTTACTATTATTTTCATGTGTACAGAATTATGAATATTCTGGAAGGTTGATATTCATGCACAGTCTTATTCAGCAAAGATTTTGTGTGCTGTAAAGGCAGTCTAGGCCAAAGTCACTTGGAGGGCTTACCCATTTAAAGCTGATCTGTATCTGAATTACTTCATGAGCTGATTTAAAGCTTGGTTTACAGCTTCTTTGAATACTGCTGCATTTGTGATGGAATAAAAAAGTCGGGACTTTTGAGCTTTATTTAAAATTTTGCTGAATAAATGCAAAGAATTGTGTGATGCTTCCTCTGTATGTTGGGAATGGAGAAATGGAATGCAAACCAAAAAGGACTTTAAGGAGCCAGTCAAATCTGCAGCAGTTGGGCTCTCCATCCTTTCACTTGTGCTGGAGGCACAGAGAGCTCTGAGGCTTGGAACTGAGGGAGAACTACAGGAGTGTTTAGCTCAACTACACACTAGTGTTTGCAGCACTAGTGTTGGTGCACTTGTAAACCCAGGACAGGAAAAATTAAAATCCAAATTAGCATTGTTTAACCTGAAAAGGGGGCCATATTGTACTGTATTTTATTTTTGAGGGTTTGTGCACTGGATTTTCCTATATATACATATGTACATGTATGCATGGGTTTTTTTAGCAACAATTAAATATCTTGTGCATTTCTGTAAATCTGGGAAATTTAGAATTTAATCTTTTGCATTTCAGGATATGGAAAGTTCTATGTGTCTGTCTTGACAGTGAAATTATTGGAAATTATTAACACTCATCTTAGAGACCTTTTCTGCTTTAGAGTGTTGGTGGAATTTTGAAGGGGGTTGGCATAACTGATTTAAGTCATTCTTTCAACACTTGCTGCTTATGCAGTTGTTTATTGAGCCATCTTTTTAACGGTAAACACAAATAGTGGTTGACAACAACCCTAAGCACAAGCAAATATAGACATTTTCTACAATAAAGTCTTATATAAATGTTAGAAAATTATATGGGTAAATATAGAAAAATATAAATAGGTGTGCCTTGCTTTGTTCTTGTCAGTACTTTCTTGGTTTTTTTACTGGGTTTTATTTGCTTGCTTCGTTTAATTCTAATTTATTGATGGTCTTACGAAAAATTTGAACAGGGGCAGTGAGCCATAGTCTGGACCAGCAACATTTTCCAGGCAGTTTGGTCTAATTAGAAATGTACTATTTATTTATTTTACTTCTTTAGAATTTATTGCAGCAGAAGATGTAGGGTTGTGGTGCCAGCCCTGGTTTCCTGCGCTCTGAGCTCAGTTTGACCCATCTGCAGGTGCTGCTGAGGTTTTGCTCCCGCAGGGTGCTGTCGATGTCAGGTTACATCGTCCCTCCTCCCAGCGAGGAGCAGACCAAGTGACCCTTGTAATGCTCAGTTTAGGAGGAGATAAATCAGTCTTTGGTGGTTTCCTAATTGCTCCTCTGGTGAGCAGTGTTAACCAGCCTGGCTGCTCATCACTTCGAGCTCTCCCGTGCCGGACGGAACTTTCCTGCCTAGTTCAGCAGTTGTGCTTCTCTCTTTAAGTCCAGATTTGGCTCAAACTTTGTGAGAGGCATACATGTACTTTGTTACAATCTTTCCTCCTGTGTCTCCAGAGCTTCACCTTCAACAGAGCTTTAAACTGTAGTACTCTTTCGTACAGATATTTTAGGGGAAAGACAGCTCTGAAGGAGCTGCGAGCAGCTCATTTAGGGGGGCCCTGTCAAGGGCACACACAGCTCATTGTCTGCTTGGACAAGGAGAGCTTTGCAGGGCACATAGCTCCTTGGGGTTTATCTCTGCACTTGTTTTGTGATAAATAAGCTAATTGACCTGATGATATGAAGCAAAACCAAAAAATCCAACCCAAACAACAGCCCCCACACTTCATTTGAGAGTGATGGGTGGGATTAGTAGAGTTGTGACCTCATCTGATATTAGTTTGTAAGGTCAGTTCTTATCACCAAAACCCAATTTGTTCTGTGCCTTGCAGCTCTCCTGGATAAAAGACTCATAGTTTTATTATTTCATAATTCGGCAATTTCTCCATCTCCTTCCTGCTGAGGGTTAATGGTCATCTGATGTCTCCAAGGTCATGGAAACTTCAATTGCATATATTCAGGGGCTGGTTTATATATATATAATTTATATATATGTCTGGATGATTCTTTCTCATAAGTTTGGAATAAATGGCAGTTACTGATCTGTGAAATTCCATATACATCTGTGACTATAGTTTTATAAATAAAAAATCGTCACCAGGGGAGTTTCATTACAGTAAAGTGGTGACTTCTACCATGTGCCAAGAAATAGCTTGGTGTATGCAAATTAGTTCTCTCTGAAAATATTAATTTTCAACTCCTTTGACATTATTCATGTTATTTCATAGAAAACACTTTAGAATCTGAGCTGATATTTTTTCCTTGAACATATAGCTGCAGGGCTAATAAGGTAAGACAAATATATTTTTTTCTTGAAATGAGTAGAATGCATCTCAGCTGTTAATGGGCACATCTTTAAAAAGAGAAAAAAAATTAAAAATCTAAGGGCAAAGGAATATTAATGTAAAAAGTTGAGGACCAAGAAAGGAATTTGAGAGAAGTGACTTTAGAGAATGTGAACGTGATTTAAAAATAAGGGTTTCAGGAGCAAAAGAAAAATTCTTTTTATATCATGTGGCCTGATGTGCAGTGAAAGAGATTAAATTGAATATTGATTTTTGGAAAGGTATGACTATGCTGTTAAAATTATAAAGAAAAAAACCCAAAACACTATACAAGAAAACAATGAGAGAATTGATTCCAAGGAAAGTTGCAACTGAGGGCCATATTCCAGTTGCCATGTCCTCAAGGGAGTGTCATGGATGCTGTAATTGGCAGAAATGCATAGGGCTGATGATGGCAATCAAATAAAAAGTATCCAAGTAATTGATAGTGAGGGTGAGAATGTGAAGTTAATGATGAAGGATTCCCACCTAAAAAGCTTTCAGCAGTAATGAAGAACTGATGTCCAGTGTGATGAAGGATGAAATGCAGGGCAGTAAAGAGTGCAGAGAGATTAGGCCATTTTTCAAGCTGGCCAAAAATAAGATAGATGAAAGAATTAATCCCTCATAATTAAAGATCTGTAAAATATTTGACTAGGATGAAGCTTAAGCAATTGAAGTGATTCTTTTCAAAAACATAATTTAGCTTTCAAGGGGTTATAGAGAATTAACTGGCTAATGACATTTGTACTGCCCATGTCATGGAGTCTCAAAAATATGCCAAAGTAGGAGATCTGCTTTCTTCAGATTATATAGAGAGATAGTTTAACTTCTTCATTCCAAGTGGGGGTTTGGTCTAGATATGCATTAGTCAGGGTTTATATAATAGCATCTTTTCACTTCTAGGAGTGAGAAATCCACTTCATAAGGATAAGAAGGGGAGATGGGATTTGAGTGCTAGAAGGTGGAAAAGTGAGGAAATAAAATATGTGGCCAAACGTGCAGTCCTAAAAATGTCTTCTCTATATCTCCGTGATCAGAATTCATAGGTATGTGATGAGGAATTAAAGAAGAAAGAATTTTTTCTCAGTGTATATTGCTTTTCTAAAGCCTTTTCTTGAAAGGACCAAACAGCTTGGATCTCTCCTGTGTCACACACTAAGTAGAGGTCATCAGCTGCTGTTTTGCTTTTCTCAGCACAAGAAATTATTGTGTCCTCCTGCTATGCCATGGTTGAAGCTCAGCCTTTGTTTCAGTGCCTTCTCCCTTTCAAGATATTTATATACACATCAGCTGTATTTTCAGCCAGCTGTAGGTTAAGAAAAGGAGTTTGAAACACTTAACTTTTCTTTTTATAGAGTGTTATAAGGCAGAAGTTGCTTTTGGTTCAGTAGACCAGAAGAGAGTGAGAGTGTATTAGGGAGCATGGTTTTACCACTGAAACTAGATCTATATAGTACTCTTCCCAGTGGGAATACTTCATGGAAGAAGAGAGAGAAAGCTTTTCAGACCTTGTTCAAAGACTGGTTAAAAAGCCCCACCCAAAGCAACTCTGAAATTGCCCCACATTCTAAGTCAGAATATCAACTCTACCAGATAAAACTCCCATCAGTGTTCATATATTTAATCATCCAGTAATACTTCCTCTGGGTGCTTTGTTACTATCTAAGCCTGTCATACAGAGTATCAGGGAACATCAGAAATCTTTGGTGGCATGAGAAGGGAAGAAGGAAGATGCTGATCTGGCTAAATGAAGGTGCTCACACGTCATGGGACCTCACCCCGACTCATCAGCTCTGTGCACAAATGAACACATTCTTGCTTTGAGGACACATTTTAGTAATGTGAAAGGCAGATAGCAGCTTGAAGCTGCAAGTGGTGAAACCAGGAGATATGGCCATGGCTATGAAATGTTGCAAAGCCCAGAAATAGACTGTACTGTTATCTTTATGGATTTCCCTTCACAAACCTAGAGAATGGAAAGTACTATTGCCTCACTCATCTGCTGCTGGCAAGCATTTGGTGGCAGGTATCCTGGAAAATTCAATTGAATAGATTTAGGGGTGGGATTTGGAAACCACTACGGACAATACAAATAATTTAATATCTGTGTAGTTGTGACTAGTGGAAAAAAAAATGATGTGGCATAAATCAAGAGACAATAATGCATTTTCTCTCCTTGCTATCCATCCAAGTTTTGTTTGACAAATAATGCTGCTTGTTTCTCTGTGTTGCTTTTGGCATTGTACCTTTTGCTGTTTGGTGGCTGTGCTGCACACATACTGGTTCTGCTTCTAAAGCTTATTGCTATCTGCACTATTTATTAACTGCAGTCTTTTCCTCACGGGCTCCAGATAGTTTGTTTTACTTCGTTATTAAATAAATGATGTCAGCTCTTCCAGTGCAAAATCTTATACAGAAGCAGGGTTCTTTGATTCCTCTGAGGCTGTTGTAAAGAGCAGCAAGATAAACTGCGTTCCTCTGGATGTTTTCATTTCATGTTGCTTAACTTACCTTGTGTAAAATGCTTTGACTCCACTGTTCTTTTGCAAGGAAAGTTTTTAGGTATTAGTTATCCCATGATGAAAACAAGTTTTCCTTTGACAGCAAAAGTAGACTTAGAACTGCTCATCCATCTCAATGTGCTCCATGGAGTACCATCATATAATGAGGCTGTCCTTTATTTCTTAGAGGGAACAGAAAGAAACCCCTTTACTGTATTGAATTCTTGAGTTATGAATAATGCTACAGTCCCTAAGGCAAAAAAGAAGTGAATTAGTTGGTTTGCAATTTTAACTATGTAGCCATATTACTATTAAAGATTAAAATGCCTTAAAAGTAGAAATAACCTAGTGATGGTACCTTGAATGCTTCTTATTACAGATTGTCTTCCTAATTTAGGGAGTGTTTGCATCCTTCATCCTGGTGTTCCTGGCCACAAGTCTGGTCTTGTAGTGCTCCCAGCATCCATCAGACCTGTACGTAGGCTGGGTTAGCCAAAATCTGAGCAGGAGAGGCCTTTTTTATTGTCTTTGTGCAATTTCAGACCAGAAATGCAGAACATAGTTCCATGTTCACAACTGAGCCCAGTGCAAGAACCAGTGGCATTGGTCTGTCCTTTGAAAGCACAGCGTCTTCTACACTGCTCCTTGCTGTCTTTCCTGTTCCAGTATGTTTAGGGTTTGCATGAGGTCAGGTAAATCATGTGCCTTTGCACCTGCTAAGGAACACCTCTGAAGATTACAGGGAGTCCTGTGGGTTCTTCACTGTGTTCTGACATCCCCTGTATACAGGCAAAAAGTGCAGAGATGCAGGGGAAAACAAACAGCAGCAAATATTGCAGTGTATGTTGTTTCTGTTACATCAACACAAAGGCTAAGGATTAAAAAAATATAAATGGAACCTATAATGAGATCTGTCATGTGAAGCAGTAACTGCAAAGACTTCTGTCTACACCATAATGTGGCAAACTTTTAGCAATTTAAATATTTATAGTAGTTTCAAGAATGACAGCTAATGCTTAAGTTTTACTACAACTGTCACAAATTATATTCCCTGAGTTTATTGTTCTTGGGGTTTCATTTGTTTGCCTGTTCTTAAATGATGTTTTTTTTTGATTCTCACACACTGGAAGAGAACTCAATCAAATTAGATAATATAAATTTAAGTGTATAGAATCACTCTCTATTTTCTGCTGGTATTGCAAAATTATATTCTCACTGTCCTGTGAAGCCTTTGTTCTAAAAACTCAGCCTTTCTGAGTTTCTAAAGAAGTTTCTTCAGAATTTCTCTGAAGAAATGTATCCCTTCCCCTTCTCTGTTCTGTTAATGGTATTTGAGCAATCCTGCCTACTAAGTGGAAAAGCAAATTTGCTTTGTCCTTTATGAGCTGTATTTTTCCTTCATGAATATCGACAAAATTCATCAGGGATTTGGCCAAGAAAGTTGAATCATTCCTCCCAGAGAAGAAATTTGTACATCTGGGAGGGTGGTGCTGTTTGTACAAGATCTAAAAGCAGCTTTCAGAATTTGCTAGAGAGGCTTGTGTAGCTTTAAGTAAGGAGATTATGTAAAATGCTGACTAAAGCTGAGAGCTTGCAAAGGCTCTGCCTAGCAGAAAATTAATAAATAGCTTTCGAGTTCTCCCAGGGCAAGGACTTCTCACTATGACATATTTCAGTTTCCTTGTTTGGCCATTAGTCAACCCAACTTTCCTCATTTCATCTGTGTCAATCCTGCATTCATCTCTCACTAATACAGTAATGATGGGCTTTCTTTGGCTTGAATAATTTTTTCTGGGTATTCATTTTATTCTCAGAGCACTAGAGCAGAACATCCTTACCCTTATATCAATCCCACTTAATGAAAAATAAAAGAAAAGTATTTGAATTTGTATTTAGATGTTCATTTGAAAATTCATATGAATGCAAACACTAGTGATGGGTTTGGTTTGTTTTGGGATTTTTCTTGGGATGCTTTTACTGTTTGAAAAACTGATTGTATTTTTTATCTCAATACAAGGAGATGATAAAAATGAATTCGGCTTGAAGTAAAAAGTTGGAGGATAAACTGAAGGATTCTTCCAAAGGGACATAAATATCAAGGATCCCATTCTATTTCTTAGCTTGACAAGATTATTTTGGACCTCAAGAAGTGTGACTTGAATAAACAACTGCGTGCTACCACTGAGGATTTTTGTCCCATGTCTTCACCAACTTTAGAGTAGGATCAGTGAACAGGTGATGACCTGGGACATCTCAGTTTATCACTGCACTGTGAAGATCAGATCCCCACGTTTCATTGCTATATTTTAGATATCTTTTAGTAAGTCGTCATGTGTTATATATAAAACAATGACAGCAAGGCACTGTACAAACTTCTGTTTTGTTGAATGAAGTGGCGAAAAACACTCAGGCTATAAAACTAAAATTGGGCCCAATTCTGCCTTTGACGAAGCTTAAAAAAGAGAAGTTCTCTTGAAGTAAATAGATATCATAAGCATTCTCAATTCATTATTGAATGCAGTATATTAGAGAAGCATGAATATAAGAACTACCTTTTGATCATACTTCTTGAATAGCAGCCTGGCTTGAGTGTACAGTCTCTTTTATTAGCTTTCCTCACAAACATTAAAGAAACAAATGTTTCTATAAACTTCTATTTGTAGAAAGTGTGTAGAAAGTATCCCTTATTAATTCAGTGCTACTGAATCAGTTGTCAAAGAGAGCTGCTGTGAATTCTGATAATTGCCTAATTAATCTAATGATACATTTTTCCTATCAGGATCCATCTAATACATTTCTGCACTGGATTTAAATTCTGCAGCTGATTTGTTTTGATGCTGGTTTTGGATAGTGACTTTTAAAACTGAAATATGCCTAGGTGCATTAATAAAGCTGAGGAGGTAAAAGTCACTTTCCAATAACTCAATTATTCTCAGTAAATGTATGGTAATAAAAGGTCTCAAGGATGTAGGGATTTATTATTCAACTAGTAGATTTCCAATTAACTACCAGAACTTGGTTAACTGGTATATCTTCTTTCCATCATTTTTCTACCTGGGTGGAGAATGTACTGGAGTATTGAAATGGGAGGTGGCAGTCTTGGGAAATTAAGTGTTCTTCTATCTCCAAGGGTGGCCAAACTACATACTGCTGCTTTGGGATAATTAGCCTACTTTGTACAGTTATTCTGATATATTTTTCCTAAGCTTTGATTCCAGGCAGTTCTGTAGTCACACAAATCACAAAACAGAGCCTCAAATGTATCTCCCCAAAAGAGCTTAGAACAAATTAGTCTGCCAAGCATACATGTGTGGATAATCAATTAAACTAATATAGTCTTGATTTAAAACAAAACAAATAATTAAACACATGCAACATGTTATTGCTAAAATACAGGCTAAAGGAAAACAGTGCAGTTAAAAATACACTACTAATAGATAGCTACTGTCATTTTGTATAGTTCATTTGATATCAATTTCTATTTTATTATCCAGTCTGTGAATAGTAAAAAAATTCAGAGACTAAAAGGGAATTGGGAAACAAAGAGTTGGCAGCAATTTAGAATTTTTTTTTTTTTTCCAAACTTCATTTTTTTCCTTCTTCACTGTCTGTAAACCTTTGAGCAGGACCAAATATTATATAATAGATCTTCTTGTTGGAGGGGAAAAAAATTACTAGTCATCTTTTAGTTCCTGGTCTATCCAGAGAATTGACAAATAAGGATGATTTTATACACTGGGCAGATTCTGTCACTTGAAAATGCTTTCAATTCCCTATAGCAGTAATGTTATAGAATTTGCTGCATTTCTACCTAAGCAGTCTTTCTGAGAAGAGGCATAGCTTTGGAATCTGTAATGTCAGATGCCATTTGAGTCTTTCCCTCTTGTCCACTGGTAATCAATCTTTGCTGACAGATTTGGTGACTTGTGCCATATATTAATTTGGAAAATATCTTACTTAAATAACAAACAGCAAGGCGAGGATGGTAGAGAGACTGAGACAAGAAAAGGCAAGTTTGGGGGTAGGGAATCTGAGACTCCAGTTTTGGTTTTTGTCTGTCAATTAACCCCTTGTGCTTCAGGTGCCTGGAGTGTAAGCAAGTGTGATGGGTATTTAATAATAATTTGAACTTGTGCTGCAATTTTATTTTTTTTTTTTTTAAGTATGCATTAAATGCAGATGAAATATAAGTGAAATCTTAACCTGTACAATTATGCTGGAAAAGTTGAAAGTGATATTTTTCAATCTAATAATTAAAGAACCAGGAACAGGGGCTGATACTTTAGAGACTGAATTGTAAAAACATTGACTCATCTTAGGGGCTGGAGGCAATGAAAAAAAACCATATGCAACTGAATCCTACTGTTTCTGTGGAAATAAATGGAGTTGTTTCTATGAAAAGTGGAAATGCTGATAAAAATTTCTTTTTTCAAAGAAGAACAAATCACTTGTTTCATGAAGGATTTTCCATGCTAAATTACTGTTCATGCCATATAGTACTCTACTTGATAGCTAAGATACAAAAATGCTAAAATTATTTTGTGTTGTTAAATGGATGGAAGCTGTTAAGCCATAATGACAAGATTGGTTTAAGCAACTGGTACTTTAGTGAAATGAGAATATGTTAGAGTAGAGTAGTGTGCAGTCAAGATTAGATCATACTATTTCCTTCTTTGTCACGAGGGAGCTGATAAATGTGTTAGGTTTGAATGATTTCAATGAAGCAATGAAGCTCTATTTAATTTCTATAATCATAACCAGCAGTAGTGGTTCAGTCTTGCTGCAGATTTTCTGAAGCAAAAATATACTTATAACCTAAATGCAACTATAAAGCTGCACTTCACTGTCACAGTTTTTATCCCCTGAAAAATAATTTCTGAGGTATGTTGAAGGCTGTGGTGCATTTTGGTCCCTGCTAGCATTTTTTTGGTGTAAACTCTCCAGCAATTATCTGCCAGCTTACATTTCAAAACACAAGGATGATTTTTCAACTTCCTGACTTATTTAGTCAGACTGTATGATCACAGGAGAGGGGTTTTGTTGTTTTCTTTTTTACTTTATCTTCCTAAGGGATGTAGCTTAGTGATGTCCTGAACTTGGTATAACTATAAAATATTTCTGCTGTTACAATGCTGAAAATTAGAAAAAGACTAAAATTATATCTATAGAGATGTTGTTGACTTTTTGACCACTTTGGGAAATTTTCCTCCTCTTTTAAGGAGGAGGAAAAGAAAATGGTTTTATATAAAAAAGACGATATGACTATATCTTGTGTGGTAGATGAGATGGTCTTTGTGCTTTTTAAAACTATTTTTGCTGTATTTGGTAACGTGCTCAGTAGCATCGTCCTCTTTGTGCTTTTTGATGCATCTGGGTTAAGGTTGCCTGGTTTATTTTAGCTACATACTCTTAAAAGGACCAGCAAAAGGAACCCTCTAGGGCTTTTTCAAACAATCTAAAAACCTGTACTCAGTAGAGCTCCTGAAATCCCATTCCTAACTTGACCCTGGGTTAGAAAATTCTCAGCCTTGGAAACTAGAGTGGCTTCTGTAATTGAAGTCCTTGCAGTCTGGAATGATACAAACCCCTTAATTCGGGTATTAAAATAACACCTCATTGTTTACATTAATAATAAAATACTGGATTTCATCTATTTATTCTCAGATTCTGAACTTCAGAAAATAATTTCCCTCAGCTTTTCAGGATTACTCTTGTCCAGAGCTACAGTGCTAGGAATGCTTATTGAATCTATTTCTTACATGGAAATGTAAAACTGTATTTCCTCAGTTGTTTTCAGATGCTGGTACTTTAACAAGAATGCTGCCTACCATGTCAGCTAAGGTAAAATTTGACACTAAAAATCTCTCTCTCCTTCTTTGCAAGGCAAAATATGGCATTGGAGAAAATTTAGAAGTTATCTTGAGTGTGATTGAAGAATTAGTTATTAGGTATATTTTGGAACTCTGGGCAAAAGCATACAGAGAGCAATATAAATGGAGCTGTTCAGAGAATAATCTGTTCTCTGCAGGAACAAAGACATGCAGGGAATTGTCCAAGAAGAAACTGCTGATTGAAGTGTTGGCTGATAATCACTTTTGTGTAGGCTTAAATTATGCCACTAAAACCCCTTTCTGCTCAAAACCATCTGCAGGGATTGTATATTTGTAAACAAATACAGATTAGGATAATTTATTAATTCTTTTTCTGCCATCCACTCGTTATTTCTACTAGAAGTATCCACTTCTGAGCTCCCAACCATGTTAACCTCTGAGCACTGAGACAACATTTTAATTGGCTTACAAGTATGATTGGGCTTTTATCCTTCTATAAAACGTGAATGTTTCAAAATCTCATTCATGCTAGGAAATACAGTACCCACATGCTTTCAGGATTAAGTACGACGTGTTAACTCCACTGAATGCAGATGTGCAGGGAGTCCTGTAAATTAGGCACACTCCTTGTTCCAGCCAGCGTGGACAAAAGCTTCCACAGGGAGAGGACAAGAAGCTGGTGTGAAAAGTTATTCAGGTTATCTGTGCCAGCTCTTTGCAGCAGAGAACATGCTTAGTGCTCCCAAGTGAGCAGCCAGGCTTCAGAATCGCAGAGGCAGGGAGTACTCTGGGCTCAGCAATTAGCACGGGAAAGCAAAGCTGTATTTTGTGTGGAAATACAGATGAAAGGTTGGTTAATTGAACTTCTCCTAAGTGCCAAACATAGAGCAGCACAGAGAGGCATCCTGTCAATACGCGTTTAACACTATCAGAGAAAGAAAGGAAAGAACATCCTTGCTACCAATTACCTGTTAAGCTGGAAGACTGCATCTACCAAATCTGTCTAGGTCTCTATGAGTTAGAGCACCACAGCTGAGTATTTTTATTAGATCTGTGTCTAGAGCTGAAAAGATTAGGTGCTTTATATATGAACTAGAAAAAGATGGCTGCAACAAAAAAAATCCTTATTAAGGTTTTTGTCTGTGTCTTTTTCTTTCTTAAATGAACTACTTTTCTCTACTTTCTTTTCCTTTCAGTCTAGGCTCATTATATAGCTTTTATTTCCTAATCCTCAATGCTATCAAAAACTTTTTTGGCAGATCTATTTAAATATACTTGTATGTCTAACAGATTTTTGTAATAAAGCCTGAATTAATCTAAAGCTATAAATATCTCACTACTCTTTTTAGTATGAAGGAAAAAGAAAGGACATGATATATATATATATATATATATATATATATATATATATATATATATATATATATAAAATGTGTGTGTAAATAATCTCAATACTGTTGCTAGCCAGGAGGTGTATATATATTAAAATAGGGATCTATGCTGTTGCATGACCCCATCCCACACGGCTCCCTATTCCCTGTATGCACACACCCATTCCCCACCTCAAAGCACAAGGCTTTGCATTGGAGAGGTAAGGACAGCTCCTGAAAAATGACCCACTGGAGGTGGGGAAGCCTCTCCAAGAGCCTCCAGCTCAAGAGCTTTGTTGTTCCAGTTCACAGAGCTTGAACAGAAAATGATCAAATTGACAGAAATGGCATCTCCCAAGGTCTGTTGGGATGGAAAGTGCTGAGATGAGACAGGGTTGAGTGGGAAAGCTCTGGCTTTCCTGGTGTATCCCCAACCTGACGTAGCAGAACTTGGTAATGAAGAGCCTGTGGCTTGTTGAACTGTGAATCCATCTGTAGTGAAGTGACACAGGAGAGTTGATGTCACTTGCCTTCAAGCTTTGAGCAGCAGGAATCCTGTTTCTTCCTGGGATCTCTGAAAAATGAAAATTCAATTCATTACAAGCTGCTGGTTCCAATATATGTAGGAGATTCAGAGCAAGTTGCAGTAATAACTCTAGAAAAATAATCAGAAATTTGTGATTATATGCACATGAAATTAGGTCTTTTTTTGTAACTCTTTTGCTACAAATCAAAAGACTGCTCTGAAAAATACTTTGTTTTGCATTAAGATTACATTGTAATTTTATGTTCTCATTTTGACGTTTCATTTCATGCTTCCTATTTTTTAATATTTGAAAGTCTTTGTGATTTCTTGCCCATACTTTCAGTCCACAAATTCATACAACCAATTGAAAACACTGTATGACTGAGGATATATTTACTTGAAGTTATAATGCTAATGTATCCTTAGCAAGAAAAAGCACGAGTCATACCCTTCAGATTCCTAGCTCTGTACTTGATTACTTAGGTTGTTAGTGTTGCTTTCACCAAAAAAAAAAAAAAAAAAAAAAAAAAAAAAAAAAAAAAAAAAGTTTGCTCAGGATACAAGCAAACAGCTGCAGTGAGTTCTACAAAACAGATTTTGGTTCTGCCAATAGTTTTCAGTCTCTGTCCTCTCTTAAATCCCGCTGTTTATTGTTAAAATAAAAATAGTTTGGGATTTTTTTCCCCCATGAAGCAGCTATGACTGTTGGCTTTGTGCAGCAGTGTTGCAGGATACTGAGTCTGCAGAGGCTGTGAATCCACTTCTTCCATGTGGGGAATCAATCAGGTGTTAAATATCCTGTGATATCTTATATGTCATTTGTATTTTACCTGCAGAGCACTATGACACGTGCATAATCTCAATAAAATATCATCATATCATCTCTGGAACTCAGCTCATGCACTGCACCACCAATCCTGGTGCCAGTGGGCAAACAGCAAACTGCTGAATCTATCACCAATTCCTACATTGCAGGGTCCACCTTTGCAGGCAATACATGTGCTTTGCATGTAGGAATAGCAAATCAGTGCACCTGCAATGGCTACTGGCATTTTCAGGCCTTTTTCTGGGGTTTTTGCCAGAGGATTTGCAGTCTTTCAGTTGCGATACCTCTGCAAATTAAATAAACCGTGTATTTTGTCACCCATCTTGTTTGGGAGCCATACACATCATATTTTTCTTCTCTGATAGATAAATACTCTGATATTAAGTGCTTGCATTCATTTTTCAATATGCATGTATTGTTCACAACAGTATCGTCAGCAGTGTTGAAACTCATACTCTAAACTTTTCTGGCAAAGCAACATCTCCAGAAACAAGTTCATTAAAAAGTTCCTTTCCCAAATTAACCACTCTGTTTTGAAGCTGTAGGTGGTTCAAGGGGATTACTTAGCACAATGTCCATGCTCTCTCCTGTCTGTATTATCAGTGTGGGAACACTGTCTCCATCCTCTCCTGCTTGCCTTCAAGTGTGTCTCAAGACCTCTTTCAATACAGCAGTTACTCTGTGAAATACCTTCTGAAAGCTAGTGCAAAGATCACCAATGGAATGAGTAGATGTTGGATGTTTATCAGACATCCACTTGACTTTGAAGAGAGAAAATAGCAATGGTGTGCTTGGTGGCTGTGAAACTGCTGCCAGACCCAGTTGTTTTGGTTTGGTACAGTGTTCTACTCTATGGCTGTGTGAGCAGGAAGGCAAACCTGCAGTGCTGTCATCAAATGCCATTTCCCTTTACACTGCAACTCATCCCACAAAGTACAACAGGTACTGTATAAGAAATGGGTTGTGTTTGTAGGGGTGTTGAGTGGTGTGAAAGGTGCCTCCAGATCAGCTCAGCTGGTTAGAGCACAGTGCTAAAACACCACAGTTGTGGGGTAGATGCCTGTATGGGCCACTCACTAAAGAGTTGGGCCCAATGATCCTTATGGGTCACTTCAAACTCAGAATATTCTGTGATGTCTCTCTTTGTTCCTTGTGCTTTCTTTTCTTAGAGCTCAGTTTCTCCCAAATCATATAAAAGGACTAGGTAGCAGCTGCACCTACTTTACAGCGCCTTAAGTAATTAGGACTTCTACTTAGCAGTGTGAAGATCCCCAGCCAGAGGATGACTTCAGCACTGTGCTTTAGTTGATTGGGGTGAAGGGAAGTGAGAGGGAGTTGTGTGAAGAGGCATACTCCCATTCCAGTTTAACTTTAATTACAGATAATGTCGAGCAGCCAGTGGTTTTGTATTAGGCTTGATTTACTTGGTTTGTTCATTATCAAAGAGTTGTTATTCTCTGTTCTGGGCCTGGGGGGAGATGCAAAGGGGATTGAAGTAATTTTCTGCATACAAACTTTTCTCTTATGCTACTTTTTTTTTTTTTTTTTTTTTTTTTTCATTATGTGTAGCAGGCACTGGTTTGACATCACATATATTCACCTTGCTATGATGTGTGTTTTCTATAACAGACTACTCCAGTGGGCCCTATTTGTACATAATAGCATCACAAGTTATTTCAACTGAGTGTGGCTCCAGTCTCTGTCTGTGCCAAATAACTGTGTAGATAAATTTCCAAAGATAATATTGGATAGATTTTATATCAGCCATGATTTTAAGTCTTGGTCACTGAAATCTGTGTTGAAGTGAATGATAAGTTTCAGTATTTATTTTGGAAGAGGGTTACCTAAATGAAATGTATTCTGAAATTACTGTGTAGCTTTTCTCTGCTGTCTCAGTTACGGACTGGTTGTGTTATCTTTTTAAAAAACTGTTCTGGGTTCTTGCCTGTGGAGCTCTGGCTGAGGGTGTGTTCTTATGGAGAACACTGGGTTGACTTTATTGCTTTGTTTCTTTCTCCTAATGATGTTTATAGAATTATATTTTTTATTTTCAATAGTTGTATGTTTAAACAATAAATTATAGGGATTTTGTTGTGACTTAAGAGGCTGGTAAATACCTAAGGTAGTAATAAGATACATGAGCTTGTAGGGCTGCATTGTTGTCAAGGCAGGTGGTGAATGCCTGTATAGACTCTTAGAAAGCAAAATTAACTGATTGTATTACTGCTTTTTGGGGTTTTTTTCCTTAAGGGAGAAAACACTTCTTAACATTTGTGGACAGTTTCCTTCAAAATTAACCTACTAGATTAATATGAAGACCTTGTTTCATAAATATTGAAAATTTGTAAAGGTCCCCTCTATGACCAGGGAATGTAAAAAACTGAAAACAGCAAATATTTCTTCCTCCCCAATTATTCTTCTCTACTGAAGATGGCCCCTGAGCTTCTAGAATAAAGCAGACCATGTACTCAAAAAGTAAAACGCTATTGCTGTGCCCCATCTCTGTATGGTTAAAGTGGAAATGAGACTTTTTTAATTAGTTCTCTGTGTTCATTATAGGGACTGACCAATATTTGCTTCAAAGGATATACATCAAGCTAAGCAGTGTCTTTATTCTGTGATCATACTGTTTGTTTAGCTGAATGTCTGCTCAACACCAGGAACTTGCAAAATTAATTTACTTTTCCTGTTATGACCTACTGTGCAAAGTTGTGCGATATTGTCAAGTGGCTTGTGAACCATTTTTATTCATCCAGACTCATCTCTTACACTGTATAATAACAAAACCAAAAGCTTTCACTGTGGGAGACCACAGCCTATAAGTCAGTTTTGAAATGGTACCTCACTAAAAAAAAAAATAAATCTTAAGACATGGTGATATAGTGCAAAACATACTGTTGGCCTGATTGACAGGGGGGTGAATGATTAGCGAGCTGGTATGAGACTAAACACTTCCTCTGTGTTCTGAATGAAACCTAAGGCAGAGAGGAACAGCACAAACCTTTGACACCACATACGGGTTTCCATCCCAGGAACTTGCCTGGAAATGTTCTTCCCATCTAAACATGCACAAGTACCACTCTCCCCTTGCCCAAGAGGGAAGGTTAATTCACCCTAAAGGGTCTTGTGTGCTGACAGATGTTGTTAGAAGGCAGGTTGATTGTGTGCAACAGAAGAATGTGAAGATGCTATTTGTTAACAATGAGCTTCTCTTTATTTCCCCCTTCTATGTGTGGAACCATTTGCAAGTAGTGAAAGCATGTTAACATGATAAATACTTGTTTTGGCCTATCCACGATACTCCAAGGGTGTGCTTAGTGCCATTCTGTGTTCTGCTCACATGGAATAGCCCTGGTCAGTCCTTACACTGCAGGCGTGTCTGTCCTTTTCTGTGAGGACTGGAAACAGTCTGTGGGTCTGCTGCTACTGTGGCTCTGGCCTCTGTGACCACGATGATTGTAAATGTAATTCAGGAGGTTGAACAACTGTAAAAAATCCTGTAGACTCGGTATGTGTCTCTAGGAAAAACCATTACTTTTTGTTGGTTTATTATCAGTCAATACATACTGCCAGTGGAAAAAAAGATGATATTTCTAGTGATTAAAAATCAGGCGTATTCCCTTAAAGACTACTTTTTCATTAAATTTAAAATACCCCTATCTAATCATAAGTGTGTGTTTTGTGCTTCTCTGGGCTGAGATCACTGGGAATCTGGGATAGGATGCTCCCAGGCCACTGTTCAAGGACCTGTCTTACACCTAAGGTAGGTGCACAACACAGCTCTCACAAAAGATAAAGCTCCAGCTCTCCTGAGAGCTGTTCTTTCCTATAGCAATTGCCATGGATATCAAATAGTTGGTCTGCAGTAAACTCTGCTTCTGAATGTCAAGCTGTTTAAACACTATATAATCATCATTTGGGAGATAACAAACTTACTTTCATAAGTGCTCATTGTGACATGTTAATTCTGAAAGAAATAATAACCAGGGAGTGAGTGTGTAAATTATGACTTTGCAGATGCAGTTTTTGCATTAAGACAATTGTTCAAAGCCGAAATAGCAGATGAATTAGCAGATATGTAAGCCTTCAGTTAAATGTTGCATGGTTCTGTTTTTTGTTTAAGGGAATATTCTTTTAGTGCTTGTAACTCCTGAGAATATTCAGCTTTATATTGTTTGGTGGGTTTTTAAAAAATCTTACTAATAAAGGAGTTTGGGTTGTTTAACACATTCTCGGGAGCCTGTGCTCCAAACTTTGCCCTCCAGTTGGGATTACAGTATCAGTAATTGCTGCCTCATGTTAACATTTATTTAAAGCTGCTGATTTAACATTTAAAAATTCTGAGGTTAATGGATCTGTATTCACAGATCCATTAACCTCAATAAAAACAAATGGGACCTTTAGTGAACTAAAATAAGTGCAGATCAAGGATACACTTTCACTAATACTTACTGATAGCATTTAGATTGTACTGTTAAAATGTCAGGTCATAAAAAGGGCTAGTAATGTACTAATATTCAAGGTGAATTTCAGTGTTTTAGTCTCTTACGTGACCCAAGATAGGATAGTTTAAGATTAAGCAAGTTCAGTGTTCTAATTGCAGGATGTTCTGGGTGGTTTGCTCTATAAATGGTATATAATTGGGGCTGAGCTGGGTTTGCATGAGAATGAATTTGGTTTAAATGCATATTCATCTAATGAGCATATTTGTCTAATTATTATAGTGTAGTTAAATTACAAACATTTATCTTATTATATATAAAAATTGACTTCTAGCTTACAGCACAGGAGAAAACTCTAATATTTATGAAATTAATAAAGAATCCAATGTATTTTCTTAGAGGTCCTTTCATTTAGTCCTCATATTTAATCTAACATTGCTATTAAAAAAACACATGGAGTTCTAGAAACATGGTTTAGAAAGCAAGATCTCTTCCCCAATTCATCTCCTGCATCAGACTTCTGCAATCAGTGTATACAGAGTTAGGAAGTGTAAATCCTCACTGGAATTCAGTGACACAGACATTTTTGCTTTTGTGGGAATGAGCTGATTCTGCAATAAACATATGATTACATCTCTGTTCATATTTAGGTTTTGTTAATAAAAATTATGTTTTCTGCCAAGGTCTTAAATATGTATTAGATACACTAATATACAGTTCAGGACGTTGTAAATTGCTCAGTGCTAACTCCACACTTGTACTTGAAGAGTGAGGTCCTAAAATATCAACAAATGTGTGTGGGTCTATATAAAGGCAATTTAGTTATATGTGCATGCAAAGTTTTAGTGGATAGTTATTAAAAATTGTAATATTTTCTATGTGGCAAACACTCAGAGGAAGAATGTGCAAAGCTGCTTAAGTCTTTAGAAGCCAGAGTCCCATGGAAAATCCACATTACCAACATTCTTCAAAAGAGTTTTACTGGCTTCATTTGCTGTACCAAATAAGAGTGTGATATATTCTTTCATGCTACATCATAAATAAAAATGGATTTGAATATTTTCTTCAGAAAATCAACTTAAAAAGGGGAAGAATATTTAAGTGGGCAGATTGAGTACAGTTCCAAGAATGTGCTACTTTTACTTCAGGTTTCTGCTAATATTGTTAATGTCTTCACAGTATTGCATAGGCAGAACTGTAATTTAAACTGGAATTCTCCTAGAGCTTGTTACATTTCATAGTAACACACTATTTATGTTTGTGCTTTCTAATATGAATATCGATTATCCTGTATAAATCACAACAAGCAGGTATGCATTAAAATGTAGTAAGAAAGAAAACTATTTAAAAAACATCTCAGTGACAAGCCCACAGATATCAAGATGAATAGCTTCCCAAGCTCTTAATGTAGAACAAACTAGACTATAGTCATTAAACAAAAGAGGTGAATAGCCAGATATACTGCCATAATATCTGTTTTGAGAGAGAGCCCTCCATTATTTAAGAAAAACAGAGAAAAGCCGTTTTTTTAGTACTTCTCTATTTAGCAAAATGGACAGTGTCAGTTTTCTGCTGCTGTGATTTCATTTCAACTTGGCTACAGATCAAGTAGATTGAATTCTCACGTTGGAAACCAGGATGCATTCCTCTGTGAATTGGAATGAATTAGGAGCACTCTAATGCCCTGTTGTCCTGTCATATTTCTGCCTTTCTAAGAATAGTCTTGTGAGAATTTACTATTACATCTAGGACAACACTTTAAACAAAATTTAATGGAGCTTTCCATCTGTTAAATTTTATTAGCAGTAATATCAAGGGTTTTTTAGCAGTGGAAATATTTTTGTTTTCTCTGAAAATTGGACTTAAAGCATTCTCCAATTTGGCTGATGTGAATGAATATTAGAATTTTTTTTTTTAATCAATATTAGGTAACATTAATATGTTCAACTGCACTCTCAAATATTTTTGAAATTGTGGGATATTATTAAGACTATGACTATTACTGTTACTCTTATTATTATTATTGCCAGGATATTCCTGTATTTCTGTTTAGCTGGATATCTATCTTTCAGGTTCTTTTAAAAATCCCACTCCAAATTCTTAATAGAGGAGCCATCAGAGGTTTTCAAATCTACTGTTGGAGCTATATGATCCCTAAAATATTTGAAGCATCTGCTAAGTCTTCTTCACTAGCTTGGAATCAAGCCTTATGAGTATCTACTTTGCATTTAAACATAAGACTTCCTACACAGACCTCTTTATTTAATGGTTGGTCATGAAAAAAACCCTTTTGAAAAGACAGTTATAGAATGTCCATGCTGTGGAATTTTAGCCAGAAGTGTTTAAAGAGAAGGAATGCTTTCTGGCAGGTGGCCTGCGATGTTTTCTCCTCGGATCTGTGTCTAGGCTTTAGCCAAGTTTATGCTGTTTCCTTTTCCAGGAGTCTTTCCTGTGACCTAAATCTGCTAATGACACACAGCAGCAGGGCAATGGACTCACCCTCCCCCTTCAGTACTCTTTTATTAATGGACTGTGCTGATGAGAAAATCTGTTATTGATTATTGTATATTGGCCCCAGTTCAGCTGAGTGCTTCAGCACTTCTCTGGCTTTGAGTGGAAAAGTGTATTAAGTACCATTAGAGTATTGACACAGCCAGATTGAGGTACAGTCTGAGAACCATAGTGAACTGCTTTTTAAAAAAAAAATAAATTTAAGAGTGAAAGAAGACAAATATTAGTCCTTCATAATAAAAATGTGTGAGTCATTAATTTGGGGATCTCTCTAGGTTATCCTTTGTTACATGTATATAATCTTTTCTAAAAAAACAATGAAGGAATTTATTCCTGGTGCTCCATTTACATTTGGTGTCATGTGTCAATGATTCACAGAATGGTTAAGATATGAAGGGGCCACTGAGGTCATCATCATCAACCTCCCTCTCAAGCATGTCTTCATTTATTTCATATTAAAAATAATGATAAGTCTGGGAGATAGTTATCAAATTTTAAGTTAAAAAGAATAAAAAGAATCATTATTCCTATTAGTCTATAGCAAAGCATAATATAGAACAAACAACCATATTTTCTTCTATGTGTCTGAATAAGTGAATCTGTAAAGTGTAATTCCACAAAATATAAATAATTATTATTAATACATGCTGATAAAAAAATTATCTTTTATGAAGCAGATGAATATTAGAAATAAGTGTATCTGCCCCGTATAATGCTTTAAGATATCTAGTACTTTGTGCTTTTTTTTTTCATTCAAAACTAACTTGTCTCTGACTGATAGTCCACTGAAAGGTGGGAACTCTGAAATGCAGATTTCATTCTGAAAATTCCTGTTTTCCTTTTTCAGTTTCACTCAATTCAGGCTGTGCATATTCAGACAAATTGGAAGCAGTCGTTGCTTTCTGTAGATGATTGAACAGTCCTGTTTGTCTGCACTCCCAAAGCAGGCTGCCGTTCCCCCTGTCCCTGCAGTGCTGGAGCTGCACTGTCTGTGAGCTGTGTGCCCTCCTCTCTGAGGCACGAGCATCTCCATCACCTGCTCCCTGTGGGTAGAGGTTTTAGACAGATTAAACAACTTTGGGATGCTAGAGGAAAGCTTGGAGTGCTCCTCTGCACACCTGGCAGCACCATGGAGAGGGGGGAAACAGCACTGTGGTGGCTGCAGAGGCTCTAGGAGTGTCCACCAGGGCAGCTGGAGCTTCTCAGGGAACTCCTGCTCCTGGTGTTTGGAGATTTGCTTTTTTGGCATCACCCTGTTAGGTTTAGTTCTCTTACTGGGTTTGAAGGGCTTTCCAGTCTCAAGGGCCCAGCTCTAACCACCATCTTTCCAGCTATTTCATTTAGTAGGAGCTTGGGTTTGCGATCACTGAATTATATTGTCTTTATTTACCTGTTGTTTTGGATTGTAATGACTGTAATTGAAGCACCTAATTCCGAAAGAGGTTATTAAGTAAATAAATTAATCAGATTGAATTTCATGGTAATATAATTAAGATGATATTTTCCTAGTAAAGTATTACTACTTTATAAATAGTTCAAGATATCTGACTGTTTACATATATATTCATGAATATATTAACATTCAGGAAAAGTATTGCAACAGAATTCTAAAGTAGTCTATTTAAATCTTGGGGTTTTTTTTAAAAAAGTTGTGTAGCATAACAATAAGACTCTGTTTTACATACTTTTATTTGTCTTCCACAACACATGAATGCACGATAAACAGTTACAGAAAAGTGAAAGTATGTTCTTTTAAAAAGCCTCTTTTGATATTATATCTGCTGGGGTTTGTATTTCACGGCTCACTGAACATCCTGGGCTTCACTATCTTATGTAAAGAGAATAGCAGATTATAAGCTTACTTATTACCATCTCACTTTTTATGATCTCACAAACAAGCTCAGCAGCCTTCCATCCTACCCTCCACAAGTTGTGGTAACTAAACAAAATTAAGCTTGTAATTCATCCCATTGTATTTAAAATACATTAAAAGAAATAACTGTGTTAGCCTTCTCTCTGCCATACAACATAAGCAGAACGGAAGGTTGGGTAGAATGTAAATGACAATCCTAATCGTGGAAAAAAACAAGAGAAACTGAAATTCACCACTGGTTCCTCACCCCTATAATGAGAGCAATTCATTGTAAAATAAAATTGAATGCTGACATGTTGACAACAATTCAGCACTAAAAGCAGTTGGTTATGGTAGACTTTGCACGAGAAGCCTTTGCAGATATGACTGAGTAAACATGCATTGGCATAGAGCAGTAGTGATATCCCTGATCTGTCTTGGTTAAAATGCATAATTGTCCTCATTTTAATCTGACCAGAGGATATGGCACTTCAGCTGGGAAGAATCAGTATGGCTTCTCCAAAGTCACCAGCCAGATTTACTGCAAACAGTGCAGCTCAGCGTGTTCACCCACTGACAGTTTTCCTCTAGTATCTCTTTTCCATGAACAAGGAGAATGTAGCACTGTTTGGAGAAATGTAAACCACAGCTGGAAACATGGTGCAGTTTTTATTGTCTTTGCTCATTACACACTGAGTGTCATCTGATTCTTCCCAGTGTTGGTAGGGAGACACATTGGATAGTTGGTGCTGGTAATGTTTACAAATCTCCCTTTGGTAATTCATCCTCGGATCTGTTATTTGACATAAGCTGAGCAGCTCAAGGAACCAGAGACAGATAGGTTTTCCTGGGGAATAGCTCAGTTCTGAAATTGAAGAACATGGCTGAATATGAGGACCATATGAGGATATGTTAGTTCAGCTTTTACTACTAAATGAGCACAAACACTAATCCTGGCTTTACAAAAACATGTATTAAAATGTATTTGTTGTGGAAGATCCATGTGTAAATCCTGAGCAGAGCATCTTTCAGTGTTCTTTATGTGGAAGATGCTCAGAAATTTCAAATGAACTGTACTCAGTTGTTGAACATGCACAATGCTCAATGTTTCAATACCCTAAGCAGCAGAGGGTAACCTGATCACAAAGGCCCAGCTGTCCTGAAATATGATCCTGCTGGAGAGATGATATACAATTAGGGCTTGTCTCCTGGATGGGAGAATAAATGGAGACTGTTGTAGCTAACCCTTGTCTTATTTGAATAATGAAAAAAAGAAGAAAAGAAAAACAAAACAAACAAACAATAAACCTCAAAACCAAACCACCATAAAATTTATGAATTCAGTGTTTCACCATAGATAATGGACAGTATAGAATTGTGAGGTTTTATAGATAACTAGATATTTAAAATTATCCTAAAACTCTTTCTATTAAAAAGTATTAATTACCTATCTAACTATATAAGTACTAGATGCCTAAGCCTGTGGAATTTTGTGGAAATTAATAGCTGTGAGTTTTGAAAATCTTACTCATCTGGTATTTGTCTAATATCTTTAAAATCTGATTGCATCATAATATTCAAAGATGAAAAGTCTATTGAGTAATCACCGATAGACTAAATTTTAAATGAAAGCTAATTGTTTTCAAATACTCTTTTTAAATTTCAGCTGCTTTTGTAATATTATGTAGACTATTATTTCTATAATAGTCAAATAGTATAATAGTTGTAAAACCTTATAGTGTAGCACATTTGCAGAGAAATTTGGAGTTCAGATTTCTCTCTCTCCTTTAAAGACTTTCAGTCATTCCAGAAAAAAAATATTTTAAACTTGACCTAAAAGCTCAAAACCTAAAAAAGCTGGGACACCATCATGCAATTAACCCAGGGACATCTCCATACTGATGAGCATTCTGCATAGGACAGGCACTTCTCCCCTTCTAATCCACACATCTTGTGTGCTGCATCCTTCACATGCTTTCAGTCCTTTCAGGGCAGCTGATGTGGAGTGAGCATTCAATCCATTTTGCTATTACCTTTATGAAAGCTACAGTGCACCTGGAGAAGAGCATGTCTGACCCAATTTGATCTTTCATTTCTAACACCATTGCTTGCTGACTTTCTAAAGGATACTCAAGAAAGGCTTATTAGCAGATGTTATCACTGCAATCACCTTTTCTGAAATAAGGAATGACAGGACCATCTGTTCATTTGTTGCTTGATAACCTAAGCTTCCATGTTGTCCTGGAAATCCTGCTGATAGATCTATCTCCATGTGGCCACATAGCATTGATCTGTTTGGAGTGGATTTTTGTGGAGCAGAACAGGAAAAAAAATGGAAAACAGAAATGCTATTTTAAAGAGCAAATAGCAAAGGCTCCTGTAGGACATGGGTAGAATTTTCAGTTGTACCTAAGTGAAATAGTGCCACAAGTCCCATTGGCCTGAAATGAGGGACAATGAAGCAGTGAACCTGTGCTTGCTGCTTATGGAAATTGCATCTCATATCAGTTTCTATAGCTGGAGGATGTGTGCGCTGCTGATTAGTGAAGAACTTAAGTGCTACTGATAAGTGTAGAGAAAAACAAGCAGTGAGGCTTAGAAATTCTCTAAAAATACAAAACAAATGACGAAAACTCTTTAGGGAAGTAATTGACCTTTAAAATTATATGCTCTAGAGTAGAAAGTTTTAAGAGTACTAATTTGCAGTGATCCAGGTGTGACAGCTTAAGTGATAACATTTTTCTGATATGGTGTGTGAAGTCTAAGCAGTCTATAATGTTTAATAATTAATATATAATTGAGATTTTAATAATCCACAATGTCTAGGAAAAAAAAGTGATGTTTAAAATTAGTGCAATGGCTTTTGTAGTTATGTAAATCTTCAGTGACTCTCATAGTCATTGATTATAGTTGTATGCAGTTTTGATCAAAAATAATTTAAAATAAATGTTTTGATTTTAAAAAGTGACAAATTGCATCCACTTGTTATGATTGACATGTTTATGTTAATTTTTTCAGAGGAGTACAAAGAGGTATAAGAGTACCTCATGAATGGAGTTGCTTTGCTGGATGTTTATTTCCTAGGGAGAATTTATATTGTCAGTGAGGGAGTAGTGTGGACTCCTCCCTTTTTACTGAATCAAGGAACTCTGGGTTAATCCATCAAGGACAACAAATGCTACCTAGACTAACAGAGCATCATTTCTTTCTTCAAGGAAGCAGAAAGGGGAGTAAGGAAGAACTGAAATTTGGGGGTAAATTCCAGGTAAAATATGTATTGGAGTTAAGAGTATAGCAGTTCAGTTGGAATCAGAGAAAAAAATATCATGTGGGATATAATATTGACACAAGTAGGTAAATTGCAGGGTTTCTTTCATCTGATCACTTATGCATTTTTAAACATGGTGTTGGGGAACATATTAATATATGTACGAGCCCTCAACACATTTTCCAAGCTATTCAAAAAGTAGCAAAATTCCATGGAAATGGAGCTACACTGGCTGAGTTAGCAATGCACAAATCCCTGTGGGAAAGCTGTGCCCCAGGGTTTGCATTTTAAGTAAGAAAAGTGTCTGGCAGAGTGGGGAGAGTGTCTGAACCCTAATAGTCCATGCAAGATATTTCACAAAAGCAACTGCACACTACTGCTCTTTGGGCACTACAGCTCATTGTGGATTCCTTCTTTAAATGGTGACTTAGTGTAAGAGGGTTGTTCAAAACCCAACTTGTAAGAGGGGAAAAAGTCTCTCCTAAGGTTGTTATTCTTGATTCCACTGTGTGCTCTAGAGAGATACTTTAAATGATTGTGAGTGCAAGTAGCTGAAGCTATGTAGACGTGGAGTTGTTTGGGATCTGGCCAAGTGATCAGAAATTAAAACACAAAATGTATCTAAAAGGTGAGACCATTGTTTCAATTTATTATTTTACAGGTTAATTTTTGTAACACTTGTCCAAAGGAATGCCTGCTTGGCCTGCTTATGACTAATTAGTTGGATTAAGTCTTGTTTAAAAAATGCTTCCTGAAAATACACAACAGTATGTATAGGGACTTGTAATGAAATTCCTAGAAAAAAATTAACTCAGTTCTTCATCTAGGATTCCTCTTAATACTCCTGGCAGGGCAGAGGGAGAGGATCCAGTAGGAGTTTGTTTCCTGTTTTCTGTTTCCTGGGCTTTAAAATTGCACTGTAAATCCTGCATTTGTTTCTTTGTTTGCTGTAGGCTTTTAAAATGATCAGCTAATAAATATGAATGGCAGTATTCAAGTTCACTTACTGCAGGATATGCAGAGCTAATGAGTCTCCTCCTTTTACAGGGTCTTGTGGGAAAGCAAAAGAGTCGTCGTGAAATAAACAATTGTGAATCAGGTTGTGTAAATATGCTACCTGCTCTCTTTCTCCAAACAATGGAGAAATCTTTAAAAATAAATACACAAACTTGTTTTCAATATAGATATTGTTACTGTAGAACTATCCAGTCTGTCAAGTTTTATTTGTACATTTTTAGTTAAAGCACTTGAGGATGTTCTCTGCCCTCTTTAAAAATCAAGACTGGCATAGTCTCTTGTTCCAATTCCTCAGACCAGGGTACACTTTGTGGGGTTTTTAGGTTTTTTTTGGGTTTGTTTTTTCTCCTAAACATATTCCTAAACATATAAACATATTTTGCCCAAAAAATGGGCACTTTTCCCAGGTTAGACATTTAGTGACTTCATGTGTGTCATAACTAATGTTTTGTAGCTATAAAGGTGATGAATGCAAAGAAAAACTTCAGTGGAAGTGCTTTATTGTGTATGAACCATCATAGCTTGGTGTTAATCTTTATACATTTCCAGTTTTCATTTGCTAAGATGGGGGAAATAAGCTTTAAGAGAAGTGCTGCCATTCTGTGAGGAATACTATGTCCACTCTGCATTACTCCCAAGATTTCTTGTTTTTTACACTCTTAGATTGTGTCCTACTTAGACTCTCCTTTTCTGAGTGTGTCTTGTGCTCTTGCTGCCGTGATAAGACTTGGAGGTTTTGGGGTTTTGTTGGGGTTTTAGTTTAGGCTGTACTCGTTTGCCTTGCCTGTGTGTCCTTGAGCTTAATATACCTATTTCATCTAAAATTCTTGAGGCAATGTCAGCTAATAGCAATAGCTAAAAGCATGAGCAAATGGCTTTATTTGATGTCCTCCTTTAGAATGGAGGAACAATATTTCCAAGAAACAACAGTTCTTATGTACAACATCTGTAAACTTCTGGCACTTGACTCATAGAGCTAGATTTACTGCAGTGGAGTGGGTAGGGAAATCAAAAGTAGTATTTGTAGGAAAGGAAAAGCTTTCATGGTTTCTATTTCAGAAAAA
Source organism: Sitta carolinensis (assembly GCA_032173965.1). Classification (NCBI taxonomy): domain Eukaryota; kingdom Metazoa; phylum Chordata; class Aves; order Passeriformes; family Sittidae; genus Sitta; species Sitta carolinensis. The sequence continues at coordinate 5,564,098 of CM063294.1, read as the reverse complement.
AAAATCTTTTGAATTATATAGGAATATCCCTGTTGAATATTTGTAATTAAAGTGCTTGTCTATTCTGGTTGAAGCAACTTTGTATTAAATTAAGATAATCCATAGTAATACAAAAAATTAATTGTGAAACAGAAATTAAGTTTTCTGAATCACTCAGATGATTTTAATTTTTATTTTTTAGTTTTCTTATTTCTTCTCTGAATTCAAGATGAAGAAGCGTTTGATATGTCAGAAATATTCAGAGACATAAAAACTATTTCTTTTTAACCTTTATTCAGCAACATTATTAATAAACATCATAATTTCCAATGCTGAACATAAGATATAATGTGGCTGAAAATACTGTGGTGAGCAACATCAAAGAAAGCTTGGTTACATAGCAATTACTTTCAGTTAAAATGATCTCTGCATATCTACTTTTCAGTTAATATGCTGCTATGCAAAGTATCAGCATGTAAATGGTTTCTCTAAACTGACCAGGAATTTCCAGCAAGATGGAAACATCAGGATAACTCCCTGGATTGAACCTGATGTTAAGGATGAAGGATAGGAATCAGTCAGTAGGATAAAACCACGTCAGCCATTTATGTATACAGCCTACCAAGCCTTGCCACCTGGCCTTTAGTGCAGAACGGGGAAAACAGGAACATGGGCAAAACCTGTGTAGGGGAAGATGTCTAAGTGTCACCAAAATGATGGCTTGGGGTTTAGGTGTCCCTACCTGTGCCCTGTCCTGCAGGTGGCTGTAGATGGCAGGCCAGGGTTGGATCTCTACATAAATTTCTTTTTCAAGGTTTATATCAAAATGTTGGAGATGACAGATTGGAAGGAAGCGTGTGACACATTTATGGTCTGCTCTGCTGCTTATTTGTCTGTGAATGTCAGAAAAGTGGTGTCTTCTCTATGGAATTAAGTTCTTGTGGTCTTCTCCTGCCAGAGCAATGTCTGTGTGTGTCCCTGGGTGCTGGGCATTCCTGCTGGAGCAGGGGGTCCAGACAGGCCATGGCAGGCAGTCCCATGCCCATGGCCCCTGAGCCAGGGTAACAGACTGGGGATGTGTTCCTCACCCACTGGAGCTGCAAAGCAGGAATTGTCCATGAACAGTCTCAGCATAAATTCAAGCCTTCTGCTTTGGCTGTGAGACCTGTGAATGTGGTTTCATGGAGTCCATGTTCAAAATATATTGTTCCATCATTTCTGTGAGTGCCCAGACAGCTTTTTGGTTTGTGCCCCTGGGCTTCTCTACTACTGGTTAGATGTCATAAACCTTCCATGGGCAAAAAGGGATATAATTCATATCAACAAAAAGGGGATGATGTTGAACAGTAATAAACTCAGCAGTACCATATTTATTTTGTTTTCTGACAAAGTAACCTGCCATGCTTTATATTAGAGGACAATGCTTCTCTGTTTTGACAGACTGGTAAGTGAATGCCTTTCACTCAAAACCTGGCATATTTTTCTTTCTGCACATGGACTGTACACATGCTACACATTTTTTTAACTGTCATTGTTCTGCTCAGCTTTGCTTATTTTTTGTACAGGTTTCCCATATCGTTGTTTGTCAACCCAGTTCTGGGTTTGATTTTCCTGATTTATCTGATTTCCTTTTGTTCCTTTCTGTATTTGGAGAACTTCTCTAACAGAATGGGGTACCTACCTAGCAGTGCTAGAGCTTTTAATTGCCACTTTAATTGTAAAATAACTTTATTGCCTCCAGTTATGTGACAGCTGATATTGTAAAAATAGCGTGTCCTATTGTTGCTGGGAGTATTTTATTTACCAAAATGTTCTGAGGCAAATCTGCCCTTACTTATACAGGAATCCTGTTAGGTGACTCAGGTGTGAACTCACAGCTTTGTCCTGAGCTCTTGGATTCCTTAACAGTCTTAAATATAAGGCAGTGAGCATCTTACTGAATTTAGGAAAAAGAATTTACCTTTCAATGATTTCTATGGCTCACTGAAACCGCACAAAACCTCTATCTTCTGCAATATCTGCAACCACAGCCTAAAGCACAGGGCAGCTTTGTCTTCAGGTTTTGAAATGAGCAATGTCCTTAGTTCATTATCTTATAAGGGAATTTATTCAGTATGAAATCATACTGTATACTTTTGGCTGTTATATGCCCATCATTTTCAAAAGTGCAAATTAACTCACAAATCGTTTTAAAGTCTGTAAATTGTGCTGTTAATTGACTGCATATAAAATAAGCAGTTAATGCCATTTTTTCAACAAATTAAATGACTCTATCTACTTTCCCTTCTTATATTACAAATTGCAGGCACCATAAATTCAGTGTTGGGCTGTGGCACAGTGCCTATCAAGTACAGCATTAGAGCACACAGCAAAGGTGAAGGAGACTTCAGAGTCATGCTCTTGCTTTTCAAATTTAATTTTTCCGTTGGTGCTTTAAAAGGCATCCCAAACTGTAGGTATTTTCAGGGGCTTGTTGGGCTCCTCTGCTGGCTTAATAGTGATCGTGACACTTGCAGGAGTGGCACTGAGAGAATTAGTGAGGCCATCAGAGGGAAGGAAGGAATGATCAGTTATTCACCACACGCCACCAACTACAAGAAACGTGACTGCCGCCCGTCTCCCTCTTCTTTCTTGGGCACACATACACACTCAGCTTATGCTATTTGTGCAATTACATTATTTTCATTCAAACAATCTCTAGAGAAACTTGTTTCCTTGAGTATACTGGAACATTCATCATTAGGAAGTTGCATCAAGTGTTCTTGACATTCACTGCTCTGTGCCTCCTGCATCTTTTTTAATTATTGTAATACTTGAAATAAATAAAACAACAGAAAGATATGGCTGATTTACCTAGAAACAACAGAATACATAGAGACATTTCATAATTAGAACAGTCATGGTTTGTTTTTGGACTGTGTTTCTTCCTTTCTTCCTAAACTTTCATGCTTGAACCTGGTTTTCAAGGGGAGGAGTCTAACAGCTTTCAGGTTTTTTACATGTAAGAAAGACTTTTGTTCTGCACCTCTAAATATTCATAATGTGCACAAAAGAAGATTACTGGGTTCTTTATTCACTTTGAAATGTTAGTAAGAATATTTTTTTCAAAACTCAGAAGTTGTAATAAAAATCTCATTAATCCTTGATCATGGCTTTATATGCTAGAGGGATATTATTGCTAAAATAGCACATATGCTCTTTTAAATATTCAAGATCACAGCATCTTTGAAATTATTTTGATTTTTGTTAAGTTCGATTATCATAAAACCACACTAGGATATTTTAAAATACTTTGGTCTGAAAAATCAATAAATCGCTGATTGTTGCAAAAAGCTTGTAGATTCTGCCAAAGTTTCATGAGAAGCTAGAAAAATAAGAGATGAGAACTCTTGCTGGTATTTAGAACCAAGAAAAACCTGCAGGCAGAGTCACAGGATGGAATTTATCTTTTCCTTGGCCATATACAGGAATGTTAGTTTAAGTCTTTATTATAGAGTGAGTTCTGGGTGACCAGGGTGGAATATTTCAGATGAGCACACCATGGAGGAGAGCTCTGTAGAAAGAGCTGTGCAGAAGATACCATCATGATAAGCTTAAGAGAAGAGTTTTAAAAGCAAAGCTCCAAAATTTAAGCTAGCTGTGACAATGCATATAGATTTAAACCTTTGCTACGAATGCTCATTGTCACTACATTCCAGGTAGTCTGCCAGTATTTACCGGTCCTTTGTGTGTAAATGTAGTGCCCTCTGTGACGGCTCCCATGCAGCTTCAGCCGTGCCCACAGAACCGTGTGCTGGACATATTCTCACCTCTGTGTTCCTCCTCTGCAGGAAACATTTAGGGGGGTTTTGTATTTCAGCTTTAAACTCTTGTGCATTTTGCTTTTAGTTTCTTTATGCGGGGGCTCCTGGCAGAAGTGCAGGCTGGGTGGGGCTGCCCCAGTGCCGGCCCTGTGGCTGCAGGAGCAGAGGGAAAAGAATCCCTGTGGGATCGTTCCTAGCCCAGCAGCACGAAGCTACTAAATCTGATAAACTTCAGATTCTCTCAAGAGCTACAGAGGACTGCAGTGCAGTGTCTTAGGCAGAGATTATATTCTGTATTTATGCTGAATGTGGTATCAGATATGACATAAGCACGACCTGCTCTATGTGTAGGCTGATATTATAAAATCAGCCCTCTATTTGGAGAAGAAAATTCTTCTATATAAAGAAAATTCAGCCCTTTATAGAGAAGAAAATTCTTCTCTATAAAGAAACATCTAAAGCCCTGGTAGATCGAAAGAGCTGATGCAGGACCAAGTGCCTAAAAGTGCTGCTTCACAGCCTGGCGTTTGTCTTGCAGGCATATTAAGCGGGAAACTCCTGGTTTCCTGAAATGGTTGTGAAGTGGACATGCCTGGCTCTCATTTGCTTAATTTTATCACTTGAGGAAAATACGTTCTGTTTGTGGGTTTTCCTGTTTTGGGGTTTTTGTTTTGTTTTGTTTTCTTTCCCTCACTGTCAACGGCATAGAATATTTTACTTTTACTTGCTTTTTTGAAATCAATGTTCTTTTGTAGACACTTTTTGCATCCTTTTATTATTTGAATAATGAATTTGAATACCAAAAACCTCATTGATTTTGCTTTATCAAGTTATATTAAGGTCTAAAGTTGAAAATATTTACTTGCAGTAATAAGAATTGCATGCTGCTTGTGCATGTACTTCAGCCACTTTGCTTTGAGGTCCTGTTTATGTACCAGTGTTGTCACAGTTCTGTGTCATCCATAACCACAGGACATTACAGCTCTGGCCACTTTTTGCCTCTAAGTGTCAAACAATCTCAAGATTCCAAAATAGAGATAATGAGTCTGATCTTAATCAGTCTTAAATGCATCCTATCACCCCTTTTGAGGTAATTACTCAGGCTTGTTTGCAAAAACAGAATTAAAACATTGGATTGATATTCTCATCTCAGAAGCTCTGTAATTTACAGTGTGGCTGGTAGAGTGCAGTCATAAGGAAGTTCAAAAGCAGTGGCTTCTGGGGGTACCAAATGTGCTGTGATTAAAAACTGGCAAAAAGCATCATTTATTTCCATTTTACACAGGAGGTCAGGGAAACATAAATCAAGTGTCTTGACAGGAAATCTGTCTTGAATCTAGAGAATAAAATACCATCCTGCTCCCTGTTGGTCCCATGCCTTCAGCTGTGGAGCAGTCTTCTGTTGTTGACGTCAGGGACAGTTCTTGAATTGAGGTAAAAATATGCCACACATTTGCTGCAACATTTGTTTAAAGGTTTGTTGGGAGTGACTAGAGAGGAGTGTTTGTCATCACAACTCTCATCAATGCATTGCTGTCTCCGATTTGATGTAAGATTAATTTCTAGCATTTGTTGACAGCTCTGTCGTTTCCCCAATAGAGTGAAATGTAGATATTAACATAAAATGTTCATTGTGTGCTAATGTTCTTGGGAGCCCTGACAGTTTATTACAGCTTGTGACTGTTATTAATAATATTATTCTAAAAGCGGAGATACCACTGTTTGTATTTTTCAGTCTGTGCCATGTTTAGTAAGAGATGGCAGGAATAAATATATTTCTGCCCTTGATTTGTTTGGATCACTAACTGTTGCTTTAAAATGCCCCAGGTAATATTTACCAAACAGAAATAATTAAAAGCATTGGGGTGCTACTGCATGAGAACTGTGGAGTTCCCTTGGCAAAGAGTACTTAAAGGGTCCCAACAGTGAGCTCTGTGCTGTAAGCTATCATAGACAGCAGCAGGTGAGAGTTTTGTTCTTTGCTTCTCCTCTGCAGTGCTGAAATAAGAATTCCTCACATCATGCTAACATTGAAGTGTTAAAACTGATCTAATTAGTTTTATTTTGAAAATATATGTTTTAGAACCAGTTCTACAGGTTTACACACACACACACCCTTTGGAGATAAATGAGAAAGCACAATACAACTTTTAAAAAAGCCTTCTGATGTAGTTTCCCTCCTGAAAATACATAAGATTTTTCTCTTTTTCTCTATTTCTTATTCCTTCTCCAGTGATATCAGGGAATTTGAGTACTCAGTGATGCTAATTTGTATTAATATTATTGACTGATTTTTCAAATGCTGTAAGCTGTGTTTTAAGACTCACGTGTCAGCCAGGAAAATTTTAACCATTTCAGTAATTTTAAGGAAAAAAATACGGTAGCAAAATTTACATCTTTTGTTAAAAGACAGATAGCAAGACTGGGAACACATCTTCATCCAGGAGTGGGGCTCAGGACTGCAGCTCTGCAGGATCAACACCACGTGGACTTTGTCATGCTAGAGATATGGTTTAAAATAATTAGGAACGTTAAAATGGAGATGAAACCTTTGAATGTGAATACTAGAAAGGAAACTATTATGCAATAAATTATTTTGGTGTTACCTTAGCAGGTAGGAAACCCCAACTGAGAATATGTTTGGTTTGTTTCCATATTTAACCCCAATTACCCTTTTCAGGGGAATTCTTTTTAACATTCCTCATGTCACTTTTTAGCTTCTGTAGATCTTATTTTCTCCCACTACATAAATTGCAGCAGGTGCACAGAATTGAAGACATTACAATTAAACGTAATCAAATATTTTAGGCACTAATGAACAGCTCCAGGAAAACAAGTCAAAAGGAAAAAAAAAAAAAAAAGAAAGAAACAACAAAAAAAACCCAGCTTTAAATGAGTGAATTTTCAAACCCAAGGCACCATAGGGCCAATTAAGGGAGTCAGACACCAGGACACATACTGGCATTAATTATCTTTGAGTTCAGGGAAATAAAAAATAAAAGCAACAATTATCATAATAAATTTCCACAGACTGCTTGTAAGTTGTGCTAATCTTCAACACACCTGGGTTTCTGGGATTGGAGGGCAACTCTCAGTCCCTTGGTAAGGACCTCACCTAGAGGCTCACGGGCTGTGCTGGGCTTTGCCAGAGCCTGGATCCCAGGGCCAGCTCCACACGAGCCCAGGCAGGTCACAAATCCAGCACTGCAGCCCTGTGCTGGCTGGAAGTGCACAGAGCCCATCCCAGTGAGGGTGTCCCCTCTCCCTCCCTCCTCTCTCACTCTCATTTTATTGCACACCTAATGAAAATTTTCACAATGGGAATATCAGTCTCAATCTACTCTAAATACCTGTGGGTCTCTCTAATTCTCCTTGCTCTAAGCTAGGCAGGAGGCAAACTAAAAGAGCAATTGTTTCATGCATGTCATAAATTTCTTGAAACATGCAGATGCAAGAGAAAACAGGGTACTCACTAAGTTAGATGAAAAAATTTTGGAAGGTATTAAAAACTGATCTTTCTCTGACTGATATTTGAACAAGGTGCAGTGTATTCTCACTGAAAACACAGGAAAATGGGGTAGTGTGTTTTGGGCTGTTGGTTTTATGTCAGCTTTAGGTAAAATTAGTGTCTGTAGGAGTTTTCTTTGAAGCATTGTCTGGCTGTTTGGTTGCACCTGGTGGGTAAATGTCAATCACTCCAACTTCCACACAACATAAACTAGAAAAAAAATCCCTAAATGAACAAGGTTAGTTTTAAAATTGTTAGTCATGTGATTTTTTTAATAGCCTTGATTATTCTAGGTTAAAGGAGGGAAAAACGTCATTTTGCATTATTTCCTTTCACTTTGTATCTGCTAATTAAATTTGCATGTTTGTATTGGAAGTCCTTTGTGACATTCTTTTTGTTTGGAAGGTGATTTGTGCAGCATGGACAGGAGAGAGGATGGGGGGGAACTCAGGGGTAATCTGGTCCTACCTTTCTGGGCAAATGCATTGTAAAAACATGGTGTAAATAATGTGGCGCAGCACCCTGACCAGCTGAATCTTGAATGTGTCCAATATCAGGGTATCTCTCCCTTTCCTGGGGAGATTGTGCCAATGGCTGTCCTCACTGGGAGAAGTTTTCTCCTTGTGTGTAATGAGAATCCCCCCAGAAGTAACTTGTATCCATTACCCCTCCTCTTTTCCATGTGACTCCTTGTAAAAAGAGATTCTTTGGGGTACTTTGATAGTTCTGATGTAAAAATTCACTGTGATCTTTTCTCAAAGCACCCATCTGTAGCAAACACATGGGACAGCATTCAAAAAAATGTAATATTTTCATAACTTAATGTCAGCTGAATGGCTGTGTTTTCATTTGCTGTCTGGAACTAGTCCTTTCAATTACTTTAATTTATAAAAAAAATATATTTAAAAGGTATCAAATCTTTTTTACAAAACCTTTTAAAAATTTCAAAGTCAAACCCCATAGCTTTAAACATAATATACTACTATGCCTCAGACGAATATTTTAAACTGTATACATAGGATGTCCTTTTCATAATATAAGAAACATCTGCTGTTTGCTTGTGCATGTATTTTAGAGAATTTAAAAACTAATCTTTTTTTTACAATGGTTATAGAATCTAATTTTTTGCAAACTTCCACATAACATTTTCTTCCCGTAACATTTGCTTCATACCTTAATAATTCTTAATATGAAACTTCCTCAGATTTCTTTTGGAAGCTTCCCAATGTCTTAAAATGGCATTTCAAACAGATTAGTCTAAAGGAGACAACATGTCTCCAAGAGAGCAGCATGGAATCCCCCCTCCTGCAAATCTCTCCTAAAGAGCAGAAAGAGGTTGGATTTTTTTGCAGGCTTCTGAAAGATTTGGAAGAAAAAATCTGTAGGAAGAGAGTTTCCTCACAAGCAAAACAAAATAAAACAGGAAGAGGATTCAGTCTTGTTTTTTCCTCTAGCGCATTGGTTCATTGATTCAAGAATGATTCCCAACATTCCCAGTTCCTCTTAGCAAGAGTCTTCTTTATGCCCATCCTTTGGTTATGCTTCAGCCCTGAAAGTCAATAATTTCTTTGGGCTTAAGAAATATTTGATTTTATTTTATAAAATCTCTGTAACTGCTTTTAAAGAAAATAACTCATGTTATAAAATAAAATCATAAAATAAAAATGTTCAAATTATGAATAGATAGGTTTGTTTTCCTCTTCCTTTTCTCAGCCTTAAGAAAATTAAAATGTAGATTTTATTAGTATGAAAGTAAGGCCAAGCTCTAGTCCTCGTTTCCTTGTTGTAAGATGCTGACATGGTAAATAATATTGAATGTCACAAAATATTTTAAAATTAACTGAGTAGTTATGAAAGTTCACATCTTTGATTTTGTCCACTTTGTATCAAAAGGATGCAAAGGATTAATATCTAAGTAGGGTTTGTACTTACATATGAGGTTTCATTTTCTTTCCTTCTCACACATACTGACTAACAAAAAAGTGCCCCCATCTCCCCAGGTTATGATTACAGGTATGTCAATTCTTAAGCTGTCTCCTGGAGAGACATTTTTTGCAGCTCCACACCACCTCTGCAACTCATTATTAAATAAAAGCCCATAAGCTCTTTATATGCAGGTGCAAGATTATGATCACTCTTTATTGTTGACAGAATTAGTGTCTGAGTGCTGGTATTGATAGATATGATGTTGCCGAGGATTTTCTGTTGAGAAATCTTTATTAGTAGTGTATCCAAACATAATGAAAATTCATGAATTTAGCTTCTCATGCTGTTCGTTTTCTTCGGTATCTCTGTTAAGCTTGAGCAAAGTTTTTGTGCCAGAGCAAACAGAGTTTTTCATAGCAGACTGGTTCTCAGAGCTCTTCCCTTCCGCTGGCTCTGTCCTGTGCACATCCCTGCCCCAGCTCGCGCTGGGGTCCCACAAAGCCACCACAGCTGCCCGCTGCCTTCAGCAGCACCTCCGGTCCCACGGGGACCTGCTGCAGAGTCAAAGTCCTTTTGTTCCCAGGGACACTCATCGGTGTTCGAGGTAGAGCCTGATGCTCGAGGAGTTCTCTAAAGGGGACCTGAAGTAAGGTGGGTTTTCCACCAGATATTTCAGTGCGTTCATGTGTGAATCACAAACATCGGGTTTGGTTGGGTGCAAGGTCTGAGGAACTCTCTGTGCTCACAACCTTCTTAGTAGTTAAGTTTTATGAATTTTCTGTTTTCAAACTACCTATAGTCTTTAAAAGCAAGGATGTGACCCATTACCACCTGAGGCTGTAATAATTTTTTCCTGCATGATTTACAGGTTCTTTATATTGGGAAGTTACTGACCTAGTCTGGGGATCAAAACCAGGTGAAGAGTATCCCTGTTGGAAAGCAACCACAGGCTCACATGACATGAAAGAAATTGAGGCTGGAGGGCAGGGGATGTATCCTGCAAAAGTGTCCTATTCCCCCATAACTTTAAAAATTATCTATTTACTTAATAGCAGAAATAATCTCTTAAGTGAAAACAACAACAAAAGAAGGATGCTTGTGGATTCTGTGCCCTGCCGTGTTTTTTTGTAGTTAACGATACTGAGAATGCTTTTGATTATTTTTTTAATGTGCACTGCTTAGGGTTTAATGGAAATCTGAATTAAGGACATTGAAACCTATGCAGGTCTGAACTGTGTATCCATAGAATTGCACACATAAAGAATTGTATGTAAAACTCATTCCTGCACACATTGTAGCACTCGAACCATCAGCACCAATGAAAAAGATAGCTGGAAATGTCCTCTTCCCTATAAACTTGTCTTCACACTTAAAAGTATTTTCACAGTTCCTTGCAGGTTGGTCTGTAGCACTCTGATGAGCACTTCTCAGATACATGGGAGTGGGTTTAAAATAGAGACCATGAGGGGAGAAAGAGAACTCTTGAAATAGAGGGAAAAAAACCCTTTTAATAAAATGAGAAATCAACTTTTCTAAAAGGGCAGAGGGGAACAGAAAGGTCTGGCAAATAACAGAATAAAAGCAATCTTAAAATTTTTTATATGAAACTGCACCTAATTCATTTCAAGTAAGTGTCTCAAAGCGTCCTTTTAAAATATCACCAACTGCTAAAATCGAATACTGTCATTTTATTGTAGTAACTGTAGGTTTACTTATTTCATAATTGGCTTGGCTAGGGAGCTCACCTAGAGGGATTTTACCAGTAGCCATTCTTATCAATTTTTTAATAAATCCCACAGATTGAGTAAAGTAAATAATGAATGGCATAGTACTTGCTAAGTCAATATTTAATTTAATATAGGTTCTGGGAAGCTCACATTTTACATGCACGTATTACTGTGGTTCTTTCCTAAGTGGAAAAAAAAAAAAAAAAAAAAAAAAGTAGACTTTGTTTACAAAAGGTAAAGGAGTAGAATTTGTAGGGTTATTCTTGTAAGATTTCGTTCATAATGGTGTTTCATAGCTTCAGATTAATGGAGTGTGCGATGGGGGTGTACTGGCTGCAGAAAACACCAATAATTTTTCTGAATTTCAAGATCTGTTCGATTGATCTCAGTTCCTACAGGCTCATTTAGTGAGTGTGTAACGATATATTCAGACACAGGGCAACACAGGCTTTAATACTGTTCTAGTTAGAGAGAAGCTTAAGACAAGTTTTAGTAGAAGTTCTTTTAAAATTAGTGATTTTGTTTAGTAGAAGTTCTTTTAAAATTATCAATTTTGCTAAATTTTCTTTCAACTTAATATTCTCAAGTTGTTTCTTTATGGACATATTAGAATACTATCAAAGGACAATTCCCTTTTTCACCAGTTGTTTAAAACATTTTACGTAAAAAATTTGTGCTGAAGAACTTCTTCCAAATAGTATTCCTTATTTATTTACTGTCATGGTAACTTTTTGAGTTTTGAAATTACAAAGGGCAATAAATATCAGTCTTTAATGCTGCAGGTCTCTGATAATTAGTGCATTAACATAATTAGTATCTTATCATCTGAGTACTTCAAAGGGGAAAAAAGCAACAAACACCTCAGAAAAACTATACAAAGGCTACAGACTGAAGAGCTGACATCTCATAGCAGAGAGATTTATGTGGTCTATCATAAAAAATTTAGCTTTTCTACAGTTATTAATCACCCACATCTGTTCCTAATGTTTCCACATGACACCATTGACTATAGTAAAGAAGCTGCTCCAGATGAAAAAGGGTAAATTAGCACTGGTTAAAAATGAACATGCATAAGGAGAGCCAGAATAACTTTAATTCAGCTTTTTTCCTGTTTTGAGAGCTATTTTGTGGGAATGTGTTGTTCAGAATGGTAAATCAGAGTAAACTTTACCAGGGGTGTCCCCTGGGTACCAGGGCTGATCCTCCTCAGGGGGCGAGGGGCTACAAAAAGCTCTCAGCATCCTGAAGCCTTTGTTAGGAGAGGGGAAATGATGAGGAAGGTTTCCTTCTTTCTTTTGGGAACCCTCTGATATTAGCAGTTTCTTCCTTCCCAGTTTTAAGGTGCATTTGGTCTGTTTTCATAAAATTTAGTCTGCTTATGTATTTTTTCTTTTAACTTTCTACTGGTTCCATTGTTCAGTCTTTCCGTTTACTTAGTTTCCTTTAAAACTGATTTCATGGCAATGAAAGAATGTTGTTTTCCCAGATGGATCCTTATGAATTGTGCTTTTGTCCTGGGGCCTCTCTTGGTGCTGCCTGGGTCCTCTTCCTGAGGACCCTTTTGCTGGAATGGTGGATCATTCACTCCATGGGGAATAAATACCTGTCATTGCTGTAAATTCAAACTAACTAAAACTAATTCAAGGAACAATTACCTAATTGCTAGACAATTGCTGCCAGAGCTAAAAGGCCAGGCAAGACCCTGCACTGTCTGGATGATACAAAGATTACAGTCAGAGAAAAGCTATGTCTTGTCTTTCCAATAGAGCCAAACACATTTGTCCTTGGAATTATTTTTTTTTTTTTTTGAGCATGGAGCCAAACTATATGTGTAAGTCCCCTAAACAAAACATATAAACATAAGGTGGGGTCACTACTGTTGCTAAAATCTGGCAAATCTTGAACTTTTAAACAATTGCTGCTGTTGTTTTATAAAGGCAGAACACAACTACTGTAAAAACATTTTATAACATTGGAGACATTCAACCATAGTTGTCTCAAAGCTTAATCCTCTAAAATGTAAATACTATCTTTATTTCTTCAAAATGAGACCCCATGTTTCAAAATACATGCATTTATAAGGATATAATATATATAACTATAAGGATTTATTTTTGGTTCCCCATTTTTTAATTGCCTAAGCACAGTTTGTCTGTTCTATACTCTAAAATATGGCAAAGGCAATGAGCAGCAAGGTGACATTACTAAAGTTATTTCATTTAAAAAAAAAAAAAAAAAATACAACACCCCCCCCCCCCCCAACTTTTGTTTCTATACTGATTCCTTAAAATACTGTTATTAAGCATTGGGAGGTGAAGATATCAAATGAAATAGCAGGAAGTCCTGAAGTCCTTCAGGAGGGTACAGTCTGTAGGAGGCCTCATACAGCTACAATCTCCTGCAGCAAAAGCTTTTTCTCTCAACAGGTAAATCAGTCACTTTGTTTCAGTGTTAGCCAAAATCCTGCAGATGTTTCAGTATCATTATCCCCAGTGAAGAGACACAGTTAAATATAGAAGTTAGTGGAGTCAGTGTAAACAATTGTGTTTAGACACAGGGGCAGGAAGGACACCTAAATTCAGCCTTGCCTTTGTTGCATAAATACTTTATATATTTTTTCCTTTTGGTGTATTTGCTCATACCCAGAACTAACCTATCCCAACTCTTTTCAAGTTTGAAGCAATTGGAACATGTCCAGACACTGCTGCCTACAAAGGGTCCAGCTCCCTGGGCTTTGGGTCAGCAGGCTCCTTAAAGGCTGGATCTGAAAGGAGTCTGTGCTTATAACAACCTAAGGCACTGCAGCACTCTCTGGGGCCAGATAATCATCACTGGATAGGAAACACAGCAGCAACCCAGCTGAGTGGAGACCCTCATGGAATATCTGATTGGAAATGCTGAACAGTGTCTTAAAGATTGCCTTTGCTGTGGCATTGTCCATTCCAACCCAGGTGTCAAAAAGCCTGACTTTGTCATGGAAGGACATCAGTTGTTACAAAGTCTGAATTCACTCCTTTTATTAAGTTCATGTTCTTCTGCTCTGTAAGTAATCTTTAATTTGCCTCCACTTTCAAGGGGTTGGTGAAACATGCCCTCACAAAACCTGGGATTAGGATGTTCCTGGGGAGGTGTGAGATGGAGCCCCGAGTCCTTTCAGCACGGCTGTTCTGGGACTGTGTTCTAAAGAGCCAAGTGAGATTAGCACAAACATGGCTCCCTTATTAACAGATGAAGACTTTGATACTGCTTGATTTAGATGCAAATATTCATTTTAGTACATGTTTCTGTGATTAACTGGTTAGGGACCTTGATTCTACCTTGAACATGGTGGTCAAGGATATTTTGTAAAATATCGGTTTCTAATATTATTTTTAATGTCCTCTCTTTCCAATAAACTTTAAATCACCCAAATTATACATTATAATTATCACCTACATGGGCTTCTTGTCACAAGAGCCAGAAGATGAAGTAGTTACAAGACCATCCTTTCTCCATTAATTTTCATACCACATGCATGATTAAAATGTTGCGTAATGCCAGAAAGCTTTAGTACCCAGGAAAATTTTTGATAATGTATTCCATTGCATTTTTAGGGTGTGGGTGTTTTTTTTTGTTATGTTTTTACCTCCCAAACAATCTTTATGAAAATTAGTAACTGCTCTATTTTAGCTTCTTAGTTATTCACAGGGCAGTTTTCCATTGCACTTCTACCTTCTGAAGGGAAAGCAGGTCTCCACCATCACAGTGTTATGACTGGCCTGGGGGCAGCAGAGTTTATTCCAATCAATTAAAATAACAATTACTGTTAGAGTCTCTAATAGGAACACCCTTTTGCTCGTTAGTTCTACAACCCAGATGGTATGATTAAAACATCTCCAAATTATTGCATCGTACTGATTGCCCGCTCTCTAGAAGATTTTTTACTAAAAGTATGGTACAAAACTCTTTCCATTTACATGGTTTTCACAGTTTCTTTAACTAAAAGTGGTGTGTTAATGCAAACACTGCTAGAAGTTATATAATCTGATGCAAAATAAGATGAAGTTGGCTGGACTCTTTGCATTATTATTTATGTTATAGAGATATTTTTATATACATTTTCATATTATGCACAAAACAATGTTTACCCAGCTGAGTATGGCTGCAGCTTAAACAGTGATTGTAATTAACAATACATATGCTGAATATGATGGTTGGAGTTTTGCAAAAAAATATGTTGGAACATATTTACACCATCACTGTTTCATATTGGTGTGTACCTTGTCTGAGTTGTGGACTCGGTTATTTCATTGGGCCTTACAGCTGCCTTTGTTTGTGTTCAAGTTCTGCAGGGGCTTGGTTATGTTGAAGCCAGCTGGGGTAATTTCAAACACTTGCATGCATTTCAAGAAACAAAAAGAAAAATATTCCTTAGACTTGATCTTATTAAGTCAGAAACAGCTTCATTAAGAAAAGGGAAGATGTTTACTCTTCTTTGAGATCCACGGAGTCCAAAGAATAGTTTAAAACTACTCATGATGTATTGATCTTTATTTTATGATGGCTGCATCCAGTCCCTGTTTCATGCATGACTGTGGTGGAGTACAGCAAAGTCTGACCATCTTGTCACTACTCTGCTACCTCAGAAATTTCTCCTGTGAAAAAGCATTGTCAGGATGAGTGATACGTGGCTGGCTGCTTTACCTCAGGTTACTGTTCCAGGATGCTGGGGACATTTTAAGATCTAACTGCATTTAGTTTAGGAAGTTTTAGAAAATGTGTTAGTACAGGTCTACTTGTCATTCAAGCTTTTAATCAACAATAAATATTGTTTTAACACTGTTTTCTAAAATTTCACAGAGTGTGATTTACTAATTCACTTCTGTATGCCACATTAAAATCATGTGTCATATACCAATGCTATTTGTCATCCAGGTATCCTTGTGCACAGTGTTTTCTCCAGCTCTGCTGATGGTCTCTTAATGTACAGTCAAGAAGTCTTGTACCATTGCATATTTCACAATGGTTTTGCACAGATATGATTGTAGTATATTCTGTTAATAAAAAAAAGACAATGGTAAATGGCCTTGGTGTATATCCTTGTTTTGGTTTGGACCCTCAGCAGTCCTTGTATCCATTTATGTTATGCTAAGATAGAACTGGTGGCAGTCTCTTCAAGTAATACATATTTAGATTATCTTAAATATAAAGGATTTGTATAAAGGAACTGCATGTGTTTGCTTGGTATTGTTTAGACAAGAAATAGAATTAATACTCACACTTGAAATTGTATGAGCAAAGAAAGAAATTAATGGATGGTATCAGGGTTCATATTATTTATATATCTGCATTAGATGGACAGTAATTCCTGCCATGTGAGGCAACCTGATCTATCTGTGAAATAGAGAAGCAGTTATTCATTCACATAGGCAGATATGTTGATTTTTTTCCCTGATAACTTAAAAAGAGGGAAAAAATCTCAAAGCAGGATAGTATTTATTGCTTGTATAAATTTGATTTAGATCACAAGACAAAATGGTTTTCCTGTTCTGGTACAGACACAAACGTCAATAATCTTAGCCATTCCAACGCAAATATCCTTCTGATAATCTCATTTTACTGGGTGTGTGACATCTGTGGCCTTGAGCCTTGGGTGTTCTCAGGACTCTAATTCAGTAGCAGTGCCGGAGCCGTGGCCACCGATCTGCAGGAGCCCTGCCAGGCTGTTGCAGGCGCTCTGACCCGAGCAGCAGCGCAGGAGCTGCAGCCCTGCCCAGCACAAAGCTCGGCATTCTGCGCTCTCGCTGTGCCCGGGAGCAGTGCTGACACTGACGGTGGTGCTTGGAAGAGGAATGGAGAGGCTGGAGACACTCTGGGAGGGAAGGAGGAACGGGGTGGAGTATAAAGAAGAGGCACAGGCATACTACTCTAATTAGCCTTGTCCTGCTTCTACCAAGCTGTTCTTACATCTGAGCCATCTGCTGAATAATTTGAATCACCTCCTTGTTACTGGACAGGGTTGAGAACAAAAAATCACATTTCTTAGGAATTTTCATGCCCATTGGTTTGACTCAGTTGCAATTTATCCTTTCAGAGTGCAATTGAAGCTAACCAGCCAAATTAGTTTAAGCTGAATTTTTACAGTGACTATGTTTTGTTTTGGTTTTTTTTTATTCAGTTCTTTGCATTATTAGCATTGTTGTGTTCTAAATTGTCTTCTTGTAGATCAATTTTGAATTTATATAATAAAAATTTCTTAACAGCCATGTTTATCCTTCAACATTTTTCATACTGAAAACCACAGGCACACAACTTCTTTTTTGATCTGGAGCTTTGCTTTGATCAGAATTAATTTTTCTGGATTTAAAAATGCGTGGAGTTTATGAGTATACGGTGCCACTCAATAAATGGCTGGATAGGTTAAACACTTGCAGTATTAAAAGTGTACATTTTTAGAAGGAATTTGTGATGCTTAGGCTTGTAAAAATAATTTAATCTTTGATGGCTAGACCAAGAAGTCTCCATTATTAAATTTATATTTTCTACAAATGGTTAAAACTAAACTGACTAAATAAAGGACTGAGATACTACAAAACTCACCCGGGGAGTATGTGTCATTTATATGTTTAATATCTGGACCCAGAATACCTTCAGAGCTCTTGGCAGCAGCTGTTCATCCTTTCAGTAGATCTGGAGTTTCTTTTCTATTCTGGCACTTGGTGAAGCACAGTGGCTTCTTTCAGATTGCAGTGACTTGAAATCATTGAAATTTTGGGACCCAGGAATCTGAATTTTAATTAAAAGATAAGGGATTGCTCTCCCTTTTCAAAATCCATAGTGACTATCTAATGTTGAATATGGACCACAGACTGTCAGCCTTCCCAAATGAAGGTATTGTAAACTGAAAAGATATTTTTGCACTCTGTCAGCTTCCCTCTTTCTCTCCCATTAAATCTTCATAAATTTCAATGTATTGTGAAAGTTTCAAAAGACGGTGGAGCTCCTACTCCTGCAAAATTTATAGTCTGGTAGCTAAAGGAATTGTCATGATAATTATGCTCCACTCCCTGATTTTTTCTGCTTTTGTTTCCCTTTTTTCCTTTTTACTTTCTCTAAAAAAAAAAAAAAACAAAAAAAAAAAAAAAAACAAACAAACAAAAAAAAAAAAACCAGAAAAAACAAAACAAAAAAACCTTAAATGTGGAAATTTCTGGATTCCATACCTTTGGCACTCATAAGTTTACTGTGTCAGCCTGACAAGCTGGTGACCTAGAAGTGTTGCTACAGCTGTAAATTCTAGCTGCAGATAAACTGCTAGCCTTTTCTTTTATCAACAATGAACAAAAACAGGAACAGCCAAAAAAAATCAGAAAAGGTAAGAGTGTGTGTGAAATACATTAAGTATACATTTTGCAGAGGAAATGACCAAACCTCCAGCTTATCTCAGGAGTTCAGTTATTTTCCACTCTCTTAATAGAAAAATAACTCTAAGCCCAGGAGAGGTGAATATGTTTATCATGTAGTACTGATTTGACTACTTTTTTGTACACCCTTGTTTGTGTTATTGTCAGGCACTGACATCCTTGATTTTCTCCTATTCTCATGCCCTATGGATCTATTATCTCTGTGTCATGAAAGGCACACAAACAGACATTTCCCCCTGTATTCTTCCTCATAAATACTTGAATTTGTTAACACTGGTAACATTCAGAAATGCTAATAATGTTGAGCTTCCTCCACCTCTGCAGCTACTGCTTATACCTGATTTTATTTAAATGAAATGATTGCATTCATGAAAAGGAGACTTACTATTTCTGAGTAGGCAGTTATGTTGTATTTTTCTACTCAGGCTCTGAGGATCACATTTGTCTGAGCTTGCTTTGTGGTAATCATGGATGTGCTGCTTATATTGTGCCCATAACTGACCATGGGTTTGACTCAGGGTACTATAAAATGGAGATCATTTTTAAGGCAGATAATCTTTTTTCTGGTGATATCCATTCCTTGAGGATGCATTCTCTTCCCTTGAGGTGGAGAGGGGAATGTTCCAGGATGTCTGTTTGGTACTTAAGGCTGTGTGAAGCACCAGTGCAAGAGTCCAGGGAGGTAGGAGACAAAACTCTCCTTTTCTGCACATGCAGAAAAAGTACTTAAAAGCCTACAATGTATTGTTCATGTGGATGTGGGATTAGTGATCAGTTTGAGTACTCTGATTTGCACAGTAAATAATATGTCTGCTCAGCATTACAATAAGGCTTTCCTCCAATATTAACAGTTCAGAAAAGTTAATGATCAGGCTTCTTGGTCACTGTTAGGAGTGATAAGCAGCCAGATGTGTTGCTGCTTTGAACTGTGGGAGAAAGAAAAAACAAACCTACATTGTAATTTAAATATACTGCAGTCACAATTACTGCTTGTTATGTAACTTGTCAGTGTAATGACTATGGAATGAAAATAAAATAATAATATGATAAAAACCCCAAATCAGCCAGGGAGCATTCCCATAACATTCATGCTTAATGAGTGATTTAGCTCCATAAAGCTATTTTTACTCCATGAGTTCTGATGATCCTAATAGTTGGTGCTCTTCGCTTTGAAACATGTGAAGTAAAGTGCAGATGTGAGGGTGGATGTTCCTCATGTATGACTTGAAAAATTGTGATACAAGGAACTTAGCCTCCTCATAATTCAGAGGATTAGATTTCATTTTAAGTATTTAAATGCTTTGGAAAAAGGTATCGATATTATTGGAGTTAACATCGTGGTTTGCACCCCTGATGTGCTGAGCGTGTTACAATTGTTGAAAATAAAATGTTTGATAGGAATCTACCACAACATATGGTTGCTCTGCTACAAACTGTTTGTTACCTTAATAAAGAGATAAGCCTTTTGAATAACCCTATGACAATTAGCACATCTTCATTAAAGTCACTATACTGCATGTGTTTGTAGAATGTCTGGAAAATTTCCATTTTCTATAATTTTCAATTTTCTATAATTTTCCAATGGTATGCCTTGGCTTTGGAAGGTATTCAGAAAAAAGGGAAAATATTTTAATCACTCTTTCCAAATCTGAAGTTACATGAACAATGACAGAACAAGACTAAATTCTGGCACTGTCCACTCAAATATATATGATCTAAGTTTACATATAATTCATGCCATTATCAGAAATAATCACATATTAAAGTTTGAATTCATTCAGAAAGCAAAAAGCTTGGTGCCCAGATCATTTAAATGGACTTGTGTAAAAGGTGCTGTACTTCTAAAATCCCTGTATAAAGGATATAAAGGAGTGTGAGCCAGACATCTGCATGATCAAGCTGGTTTCCAATTGCAAAATATTTTTTTTTCAGAAGCTGAGTGGAACATCTTTGATATTTTTTAAAATAAGATATTTGGGATTTTCTCTAACGTTTTCTGTTAAGGATAAATTAATCAAGGGGGTGGGATTCATTACTTTGTGGTTAGTCTATGCTTATTATAAATGTATCAGCAGCCTCAGGGAAAGCAATCAATCCACAGCAATTGAGAGTCTAGAGGCAGCAAGATGGGGAGATGATGTAATTAGTACCACATAATGAGTCACGTGATGGAAAAACAATCCTTACATGACACTGCTTTGCCTGAGAAGCCAATGGGATTGTGTATGCTTATTGTATTTTCCCATTTTTAAATTTTTTTTCATCCTTATGTACCTGATCAATTGAATGAATTAATCTAATTATTGATACATGGTCTAATCACCACCTCTGGCCCTCTTTGAGTGAGCTTTTTTGGCTAATTGATAGACTGGTTTGTTTGGCCTTTTCTGGAAAATCATACTGGGTTTTGTTTGTTTATTTGTGGTCTTTGGATTGAAATTTATTATATGGTACTTTTTAATAGCTTAGCATTTATCACTATGATTTCCCCAGGAGACTAAGCTAACAACTTCATAGTTTGCAAGGTCAAGATAGATTTTGGGGGAGGAGTGAACTCTGTGTGAAATTCCATGCATGGCTCATGTTCCAAAGAATTGACATTATATCCACACGTTACACTGTGTAGCTTGGAACTCACCCGAAGAAGATTTTTGACCATTTACTGCGTTGGGTTTTATTGTACAACAATAAAACCAATATTGTAAACAATCATTTGGGCAATATGAAGCAACTATAAAATGTGACAGGGAGTTGATATTTTCCAGAGAAAATATTGGATTTTATATCTAATGTGGATTAGATGGGTGGAGGGGATTCCTGGGCCATTTGATAGAAGCCTTATGCCTACTTTCTTTCTGGAACAGCTTCAGTGTGTTTATAGCATCTGCTTTTGATAAAGGTTGTGGAAATGCAATCCTGCTACTCCATGGCACACACAATATAAGAGACTGAGTTGTCTCCAGGGTGAGTTCCTTCCTGTGAGAAGGGTCTCATGGATGGACACGTGGGATTGTGGAATCCACACATCCCTCCTGTGCACAGCTTTGCCCTCCTTTGGACATTGCTAACAGAGCCAGCAGTGCAGTTCCCAAAGCTCCATGTGCATTGCAGAAGCTCCACTGATATAAATATTAGAAGATGATGTATATTATAATATTGGAATTTATGTGTTAGCATGTAGATATTTAAAATAGGCATTTGGGCATTCCCTCAGACCATCACAAACCTTTTACAACTGCAGCCTAGAAAGAGTATTTAGCTTTGAAGAGCAGCCTGCAATGTTAACAGTAGATATTCCCAAACTGACATTTCTTTATGGGTTTCTAAGTCCCAATATATTAGGAGTAAAATACAGGGCACCTATCACAGAACCCAGGTGTGCACTGTAAGGAGTCTTGGGGAGGCCACCCATTTTAGCCACTGGATGAGATATTCATACACACTACCTTCAAACACTTCTTGCAACATGCTTTCTGTGACCCTGATTTTCTGATTGTTCAAAAATAGAAGTAAAATTGAAAATTTGGACAATAAATCTAATGACTTCTTTTTTCATTTTGGTGTTTCCTTGTCTTTTCATTTAGATGTAATCACTGCAATGGCAGAATGAGGGCAAATGAAATTAAACCAGTGGGTGAATTAGCTCAGCAAGGGACGGTTCACAGGAGAGTCTTTATCTACTCTTTCCACAGACTGTGTGTGCATAATTGCAGGTAAGGGCACTGGCTACATTTTCTTCAATAGAACAATTATAATAGGAATGATAATTAAAGGTCTGACATTATACTCATGACTAGATATTTGGATCAAAATTGTACATGCCCTAGCTTGAAGCATTTTCTAAAAATGTATTTGATTAAATTTATATTTTATTGCATTCCTTCAGGGGTATGATTATGCAGCCAAAATTACTCAGTTAATTTTAAAATTATGCTTATAAAATCTGGCTATTTTTATTAAGTATTTCAGACTTTGAGTGCACTGGTTTTTATATTGAGGTATTGTTCAAAGGAAAGTTCATATATGCAGATCTCTGCATATTAGAGTACAATGCTTGTAAAATTTTCTCAGAGTAATATATACAATGTACCATAGCATGAATTTGAGGTACCCAAGACCTTTTGAAAGGCCAAGGAAGAATCAAGCACTTAATTACTGTCTGTGACAAGAGCAATCTCATGAAAATATCTGTGTTGTGTGTCACAGCAAGAATGAAGACATTTATTACTCTGCACATAATGCTGTGCCAGATTTTGTGATAGCTAATAACAGAAAATCTTATTTGTCACTGCCGCAAATACTCTAGAGGAGGACTAATGCTTTTGCAAAATACCTTAGCTCAGATCATCTCGAGCTCAAACCAGCACAGAATGAGAAAGTTGCTCAGTGGCCCCTATAAAGATGCATTTTATAACAGTTTAATCTAGAACCCAGTGTGCAGATTTTAGAGAAAAGAGATACATTTGAGCATTTAACAGACAATATGGCCAGATAGTTTTGTGCTACAACATATTGGTGAGGCCTTTGAAACTGAAAAAAGAAAACATAACAATAAATAGCAGGTGACATTTTCAGTGTGAGCCATCAGCTTACATTTCCAACACACAAGGCCCTACTTCTAAATATACAGCAAGCACATAAATGGTTTTTGAAAACCCTGGAAATATTCTCTAATTTTTCTTGTGCATAAAAAGTGTTTCTTCTTTATAGAAGTCCCTGACATAATTTAGAATGGATAACAGTGAAAGTTTACAGAATTAAGTAGTGATGTATTTAAGGTACAATATATTTGGTGTCACAATGGGGAAATAATTGTGCTGATTTAAAATCATAGTTGGGCCAGTAATCCATGTCTTGACTTGACCTGGTATTAGATCAGCTAGAGAACCATCTGTAGCTTTGCATATTCTAAATATTTTCATGAAACCTGCTACTTCTCTTGAAGGACTCCTATATCCTCATACTGCTAATGAAAGATATGCTGACAGAAGTTCTTGTATCTTGATTAATCTCATTTTTGCAGGTTTTCTGTGCAGGGGGTTAACAAAGTCTTCTTTTAAGATATTTTACAGAACATTTTGGGAGGATTTGGTGGTATACCTAACAATTGGAATTTGTTGTATAAAAGAACATTAAAAATGAAAAAGAATAGGATTGCAGCCTGATAGGAGGGATTCAGTTCTACACAGTCCTGGTTCTCCCTAGGCCTGGTCAATTCAGTTTCTCATTTCTGTTAATTGTGTGTATGTGAGTGTGTAAGGAGGGTGGGAATGCCCCCAGGACACAGCTGCTCTTTTCTGGAGCTGGATCTTTGTGGTGCACCTGCCTTGTGAGGAGCTGCTCTCCATTGGAGCACCTGCCTGCTGCTCTCCTGAATTCTCTTTGTGAATATCTAACAAGTCCAGAGACGCTGGAGAGTTTTTTTTTTCCTTCAGGGATCAGTGGGGACAAAACCAAAAAGAATTTAGCAGGACAAAAACAACAAGGGCTGAGTATAAGTAGATGAGAAGGTTTCCCAATTCTTTTGTTCATCATCAGAAGTATTCTAAGTGATCCTTTCATATGAGATCCTTAAAATATATCAGAAATGCCTGCATTTCCTTTCTGAACCCTCATTCTACAGACCTAACTAGTGTTTTATTTGGTACACTTTTTCTCAGAGGTTAGAGGGGCAGATAAAATACAGGTTCTTTCTAGTCAAGGGAGTCTTGTTTTGTTTTGAGGTTTTTTGTTTTTAACTGTGAATGGTAATTGTAAGATTGATATAACAATGTCTGTTGATAAATAGTGTTTTAACTTTTTTTACCTTCTAAAGAAGGTCTGTCCAAATTTAGAAAAATGTAGACTTTACTATGCATTAAAACATTTGTGGTTGAATGGTATATGTGAAATTCCTAAAAAAAAGCATGGCATTATATAAAAAACAGCTTTAAAAAGTGGGATGTTAACTTTGTATATATATATATACACATATATATATATATAACTTCTCGTGCTTTCTCTGTACCAGTGGAATTGCATTCATAGCCCTATTAACAGCATTGTCAGATTACCCAGTTTGTAGATGTCTCTAAAATATGCATGTTTTTATCTTTGCATTCTCAGTGCTAATATCAACAACATTATAGAGCTAAAATTTTATTAGTTCACAGTCTCACAAACATTATACTACCTCAATAAACAAGGAAGATTGGAAACTAGTACTAAAGAATGAATTGTAAGAAAATAAGAATTCTGATGCCCTAGATTCTGGAGTTAATTATGCAAGGCAACTCCTGTTGTTACAGATGGAAGGCTGTAATATCTAGATTCAGAGATGTGTAGGTGCCTAATTCCCATTGAATTCAGATGAGAATTAGGTTCCTAACTACCTTTCTGAGTCTGGATAAAGCGATTTCAGCAGCATTCGGTGTCATTAGTGTGGAATTTCTGCCTGCTTCAATGCAATTATTTTGCATTTACTCTGTCTTAGTAACAATAAAACTCTGGCTGCAAAGTTAATTTGTTGACTATAAATGGTCTGTGATTTTACTCTTTTGAAAGAGAAATCTTGCAAAAAAACCCTGTTGAGAAAGTGTATTTGTATCTGAAGAAAAAATAGTCTTCTCCAAGTTGCATCCCCATGCCTTGCTTGGATTGCTTGCAGCAATATCAAACATTACTGCAGAGTCTGACTTAGAATGCAGAGGGAGCAATGTGTCTGTATATTAGTAAGGCCTTTCATTAAATCTTTACTTTTAAAAATAATTGGTTCTTTTAATCTATAATGGAACATGGACTTACAGGCTGTCTGTGATTAAAATTAAACCTTATTTGTCTTTTAATATGGTGCTATGTTCATCTGTAATTGAGTGGGGATCGATGCCAGCCGTGTGATGGGCAGTAAGCTTATCCAACATGACGGAGATAGATTTCAGGGAAGACAGACTTTGCTGTTTCTATGTACAAGTGGGATGAGTAGACCATATCAGCAACATTTAATTATTCTGTAGGTAATTATTCATTTGAGGGACACAACTTTCAGAGCAGTATTGGAATAGAAGGAAGGCCGATACAATTACCATTTGGCTAAGTACACTGTTTGCACTGGTAGCTGGGAAGTCATAATGAGCTTTTCATTACATTTGAATAAAGGAATGTTTTATGTAATAATAAAGGCTCAGACTAATGTTTAGTATAACAATACTGACTTGGAGGAAAATAAAAATTAAAAAAAAAAAAAAAAAAAAAAGAACCCAAATGATAGATCAATATCATGGATTCAATGGGCTTTTCTGCTTTTGTTAAGATCCTTTGCTCTTGTAGAATCATATGACAATTTAGTTTGAGAAAGACCTCTGTAGGTTAAGTAGTCTAACCCCTTTATTACAGTTGTTCTCTTCAGACCAGAATGTTCAGAGCTTGTCCAGTTGAGTCACACAGAATCATAGTCTTGAACATCTTTAGTGATGGAGATTCTGTGTCCTCTTTGGGCATACTTGACCACCCTCATTGTAAAAACAAATCATTTTCTCCTAATATCTAATCAGGATTTCCATGTTCCGTTTTCTTTGCCTGTCAGTCTGCATCTCTCAGAGTGCAGGAAGTTGCAGAGAGCAGTAATGTGTCTCCTTAGTGCCCTCTTAATGCTGAACAAATCTACCCCTTGATGCCTTTCATGTATTCCACATTCCTTATCCCCTCCCATCCTGGTGGTCTCCACTGGACTCATTCCAGTGTGTCAGCATCTTTTATTGGAAAGGCCTTTGCTAAACTTCATGGTTTCCAATCAAGCCATGTCTGCAGTCTGTCCCAACCCCTCAGGACAGCAGCCCTGTCCCCCACATTTCGACTGATGCCCGTCAATTTGTTGACATCCACAATTCTGCAGGGAGTGCTCTTTGTCCTCTCACGTCCTGCACTAATGAAGGCAATTCCCAGTGCTAGTCCCCAGGCTGATCCTGAGACACCCCTGGGCACAGCCTGGCAGCTGGGCTCTCAGGCACTGGGATCCTGGCAATCCAGGCAGCTCCCCACCTGCCTTGTCCACATCTCCAGGTGTCTCTCACCAGCTGGGGCAAGGCAGCTCTGGGAGACTGTGCCAAAAGCCTTCCTAGGGCACCCTTCAGCACCCTCAGACATGTCTCACATC
Organism: Sitta carolinensis; assembly: GCA_032173965.1. NCBI lineage: Eukaryota > Metazoa > Chordata > Aves > Passeriformes > Sittidae > Sitta > Sitta carolinensis. The sequence goes on along the minus strand of CM063294.1, from coordinate 5,537,621 downwards.
ATCCCAGGAATCTCTGCATGTCCAAGTAGGCTGAGCAATCTATATATTTCTCTTCTGCTGTGGGTACTGCTTCACTCCCACAGGAAAAATGTGGAAGGATGTACTGCCTCCAAAGCTGAAGGGAAATTAATGAATCCTCCCAAATGTTATGCAGACTTTCATAATGAATATGTTTCCATCCTGCTTGAACACTCTTACTTTAAAATGTGTTTTTATATATGAACTATTCTTCAGGAAAACCAGATTGCTTTCACTGCATTTTATGTGTCTCTTGCACCATAAGCAATTGTTAGCTTTATACTGCCTGCTAAGCTGTAAATATTAATATGTTACCTGTGATACTAGAGGAGATAGTTTTATTAGGAATGGCTGTGAACTGGAAGGGCTATGACTAGAGCAGGTATTATTTAACTATTTAAATTTTCATCAATTTATTTTTAGAGAGCAAATAATGGTGATTCTCTTTCTTTTTTTTTTTTTTTTTCTTTTCTTTTTCTTTTTTTTTTTTTTTTCATGGGGATGTTTAAATAGTGATATTACAATGGACAAGCTGTTAAACCAAATGACTTTTTGTCTTGCCTTGGACAGATTATGCTTGTTCAAAGTTTCCTTTTTCTGTTCATTTATTTCTGAGTATCTTTCAGCTACAGTCTTCCAAACACATCTCTCTTTTTCATCCAATATCCAGAGATTACATTTATCATTCCTTGGTTAGTGCAATGTGGCACTTGAGCTTCATAACTTCTTAACCTTTCCTAGAGAGGATCATAAAAAAATTGTTCAAATTAAGAAACAAAAGTCGCTAGGACTTTTGTTAATTTAAAATTTTTAGGGTTGCATAATAATGAGTATAAGTACTTGCTGTGGATTAATCCCAGCCAGCAAATTAGCACACAGAGCTGTCCCTTCAGTGGGATGAGGGAGAGAATGAGAAGGATAAAAGTGTACCTACTCATGGCTTGAGATAAAGGAAATTTAACAGGTAAAGCAAAAGCCGCACACAAGCAAAGTAAAATAAAGGAGTTAATTCCCCACTTGCCATGGGCAGGCAGATGTTCAGCCATCCCCAGAGGAGCACAGCTCCATCAGCTGCACCAGTTACTTGGGAAGACAAACACCTTCATTAGGAGGATCCCCCGTGCCCCTGCTTCCTTCTTATTGCCCCTAGTTTGTACCCTGAGCCTGATTCCATCCCTCCCGGGGTATCCCTGTGGTCACCCAGGGTCAGCTGTCCCAGCCGTGTCCCCTCCCAGCTCCATGGGCACCCCCAGGCTCCTCATTGCTGGGGTCAGCTGAGGCACAGGAGAGACCTTGACTCTGTGTGAGCCCTGCTCAGCAGAGGGGACACATCCCTGTGAGAGCAAAACATTTCCAGTACACTCCAAAACAGCCCAATCCAGCTCCCGTGGAGAAAATTAACTCTACCCCAGCCAAAACCAGCAAAGTAACTTCCTATTCTTGTCTGGAGTATCATTAACATGAGCTGTAGTTTATTTCATCTTCTTCTGATTGGACTTGTCACTCTAATCAATATAGTTGTTTGATCTAAAATAAAATTGTATGAAACTTCATTTTCCAGCATGATATTATAAAAAGCTAGTTAATAAAGCAATCAGATGCTCCAATGGGCTCCCTGTGAAGACTTTTTTTTTTCTAATAGCTGGAATAAGTAGCTTAACTTTAATATGTTGTTAAGAAAAGCACAAATAAATCACATAAACATTGTTTTTTCCTTCACTCGTTTCATGCAGTTCTCCAGATCAATAACAAATACATAGAAGGACATCCATATGTCTCACCCAAGGCAATGGATTTAGCAATTTATAAAGCTTCTCACATTCATCCTTTAGTCCAGTTAATTTATTGTTTATCCATTGAAGGCTTTTTCTGAAATTCCTGTGTGTGGTATTTTCACACATAGAACCTTAAACCAACAACAGTGCTGTTACAATAAAACTGTTCTAAAGTATGAATAAAAAGTGCTCTGTAAAAATCACTGGTTTTTTAAGCTACTTTTAGATGTCATGACTCTATGTTAAGCACAATTCTGTTGTTCATACCTGACCTAGGTTTGACTATACATGAGGCAAGAGAGCTTTTCTAAACAACAAACCAGTTTATTTCATGAGCTTTTTATAGTGTTTTCATAGAATATAGATACACCACAGAAGCTTAAGTGTGTAACCAGATGCCATCAGAACTGGTTTTAACTTAAATTTCTGCTGCAGCTACTTATCTGGCAAAGCCTGGTGCTTAGAGAAAGCAGAAAAATCTGAATATAATTCCCTCCATATTTGTTCTCACAGCAGAGAGTGAGGGCCTTTACAAGAGTCATCAGATTCTCATCCAGTTACAATCCAATGCCATATTTTTCACAGTAACTATATTTTTATGACATCTGCATGCTTTGTTTTTGGTGAGTGTTAATCAGGTTAAATCTGAGTTTGAACCCCTTTGCATACTGTGAGTTTAAACCATTTCCAATACCTGCTTTGGCTACCTTTGGAAAGTTCTTATTTTGTCCAAATTATGACTAAACACTCTCCATGTAGCAGCTTAATACAGTAAAAGCCTCAGTTCAACAGCAGTCTTTGTTTTAGTCTCTGTTTTAGGAGTTGTTGGTTAGCAAAAGGAGCTGGCACTGGATTCAGGGAAGTTTCTGAAACAGCTTTTGAACTTTTGACACAAAGGGTGTTGCCAGATCCTCTGCCAAAGATGTCACCCCTGATGTAGAGAAGCTTTTGAATACGTAGATATGAGAGTTTCCTCCAGAAAAGTAATTTCCATTTTACAATGATAATATGTCACTGTGCAGTACATTTCAGAGGATTGTTTTACTTCCTCAGTGGTTCAACTCACACAACATTTGGCAGCTTCTTCCTCGCCATTCTCAACGCATGCACTAAAGACTCGCTCAGGAATGGAGTGTCTATCACTGTTCATCCATTCATTCTAGTCATGCAATTTTACTTATTCATGCAGTTTCCATAACATCCAAGTGATAGATTGCACATATTTTACACAGATAAATTATGCACAGCTGTGACTTCTAAAAACTTGTAGCTCAGGTCAGTACTTTAAGTTGTAGCTTGAGAGTTTTAGAGATTCAAGTTCTAAATATTTTTTCCCATTTTGTTTTATCTGTCATGTAAAATGAGGGCAGCCTAACAGAAGACAAGTGATGACAAGATAATAATTAATGTACAAAAATGTTATGAATTTAAGAGTTTGTACTTTCACCAAACCATGCTCTTCAAGAGCCGTGAGGAACACCTGCTTTCCAAGACTTGCAAAAAAACACAGTGAATTGTTTATGAATTATTAAACATTATCTATATTTTGTATTAAGACATTAAGACATTCCTAAATCCTAAAGATATTGTAAGGAAAGAGGAGGCATCATTTCAGTGCACAAATTCTTTTGACAAGGGTATTCTAACTAGAGGTGAAATATTCTTATGTGTTCTTGTCTTGCATTCATGGAGGTTTTCTGTAAACCTCATAATTGGATTGCATTTGTTTTCAAAAGAGATCTCTGAGAATGAGTGTCAGCTGCTCACCATAGCTAAGACTAATGGAGAAAATGAAAATTAAATTCCTAGAGGAGAATGGGATAAGATCAGAACCTTTATTTTCTTTAAACTAATAACTAGCAGAAATGGATCAATTAAAACTAATTAATTCTACGAAGTAAAATTAATCACTTATCAAAGAAGAGAGAAAATAATAACTTAAACATTCAGAATTTTTTTTTTTCCTTTAGGAATAAATTCATTGATTCCAAATAATCACTGTGTTCTTACAATGCATTTGTAGCTGCAAAAACAGGAATGATGCACTGATGCATGATTAATGCTATCTAACTAATCTTTCTTTCAGAAATGTACTGTATTCCACTTAGATTTTTAAGGAATAGAGAAAGTTTTGATACTCTTAATTTCAAGAGCTGTATTCACACCTGATAATAACTTAATTCACAAAAATCAATCAATCTATTTGCAAAAGAAACTTATATTCTACTAGAATTTTTAAACATAGGTATAGACCATATAGATAACCAGTTTCCTGAGAAAATGCTCAAATATCTCCTACCAGAATTATAGTGACAGAGCAAATCACCCCCCCCCAAAAAAAGTAAAAAAAAATCTAGTGCTGTAGAAAAGGTTGGGGCTTTTATAGTTATGTAGATGTTTCATCAATGTTTACTGCTTTTGTCCTTTTCAGGACTTATGAAAGTTTTGTACTTTGAAATTACATTCTCCCCTCAGAAACACAACTATTATTATTATTACTATTATTATTATTATTACTACTACTATTATTATTATTATTACAACTCCAGGAGTTAAAATAACACTTTAAGTATTTGTCATGATTTTGGAATGAAGTATGGAATACTCTAAATTTCCAAACAGCTGTGGTGCCTTTGGCAGTGCCAATGGCTGTGTTATTTATTTAATAGCCAGGATCTAGAAGTGGAAAGTTTGGACATGTGTCCAGCATCCATTGGTGGGTGTTTTTTTTTTTTTTTTCTTTTTACATCATCCTTTCACTTGGAGGTGAGGCAAGGTAACCCAGCTGTCCATCCACTGTGGAAACTGGCTGGAAAGCATAAATTTGTATTCATTTGTTGTTAAGAAGTTAAATCCTATAAAATTAATTATTTTCTAGAAGTCACCAAGTGCATATCATGATAATTACACAGCAGCTGATTCCATTTCTTATAACAATAAATTACACTCTTTTCAGCATGCTTTAAATAATTTTTTTTTTAAAAAAAATACACCCCCCAAAAGTTGAAGTTGCCTTTATGGACAATGATAATACCTAGTTGTTTATGCCTAACATCAGTGAGCTCAGCCTTTATAAAATATAACTCTTAGCAGAGTGAAAACAGAGCCTCATGATTTTATTGAGACTGTTATGGCATAAAGAAAAAAAAAAAAAAAAAAAACAAAAAAACCAACGAAATAAACCAGAACTTTTGCATATTGATATCTAAAACTTAACATCATTTTGCTATGCATATCTGTTTAGAAAAGGTCTAGTTATTTAAGAAAATAATCACTGGAACATTTTAACTACTGCACTGCGTCCACCAAGGATAAGGGGTGTGTTTTAGAAAACTCATTAGTGAAACCATCTGTTCCTCTCTCCTTCTGAGCTCGGCAACTTTGTGTGACTTCTCTACTTCCAAAATGTCTGTTCTCATCACAAAGAGCCCCATCAGACTGAAGAACTCTTTCCAAGGATCATAGATGATGGATATTTCCACAGGGTTCATTCTTGCACAGAAATGCCCTGTAAAATAGTTTAAAAGCTCACGAGTCTGTCTGAAGCCTGTCAACTTAGCACTGGAGTCCATTTGAATTTCAGAAATCCTTGGGGATTACTGACCCCTTATAAGTTGCCTGCCCATTTTAGGGCCCCATGAAAACCTCAATGGAGCTGCATTGTTAGGTTGTTTTGAGTTGGGGTTTTTATTGTGGGTTTTTTTTGGGGGGGGGTTTGTTTGGTTTTTGGGGGTTGTGGTTTTTTTCTCATTTATTTATTTGCTTATTTATTTATATTTTAGGGGGTTGTGGGGTTTTTTTTCCCTGAGTTTGTTTTGCCAGCTGTCTTTCCTAGTCTGTGACACTGTTGCCTGGAGTTAAAGAGGTGGGTGAGTTCCTGTCTTGTGATCAGTATTCTTTGTGGACTCTAAGATCATGTAGAGATTAGTAAAAATTGATTTAGTAAAAGAGGGATGTTATTACTGTCTTGGTAGGTTTCCTAAAAGCATTTATGCAGCAGGATTGAGTGGTCTATATCTTTATGTGGTAGTTAAACCCAGAGAAGAGAAACTTATTTGAGGATATTGCATTATAAATAACTGATTGAAGAACCAATTTGTCATTCTATGAGTTCATGTAGATTTGGGCTGAATGGCTAGGGAGAAGAAGAAAATTTTCAAGGAAAATAGTAATTCTTTGTTATAAACTTCTGAAAAAGAAATGTGGCAGTAAGAAAATTAACTCCTTATGCTGAAGCTCAGTCTGACAAAGCACAGGAAATTCTTCTAGGCACTCTGCTGTCAGACAGGTTCTCTTGCTTTCTACCAGAGAAGCACATTCTGGTGATACTGAAGGGCTGCTAAATGGATTTAATGGATTCCTTTAAGTGTCTTAGGATAAACCTCGTGCCCAGAAGGCAAACAGCTCAATCCCTCTTTTTTTTTTTTCCTCTCTATATATGTCAAAATGTCACTCTATTGATTGTGAAGAAATGTGTTTGTTTTTATTTAGTGCTTGACCAATTGAGCAGTTAGTTATGTGGTATGAGCAGCTCTTGGAGAGGTAACACTTGCTTTTGAGTTTGCTGTAGTAGCACCAGCTGTTGGGCCATGTAACATAACTGGAAGGTGATTCACTTGTCTTTTTGAGATTCATCCCTCTACAGCAGGACCACAGCAAAGGCAAGGGTGTGAATGTGTCTCAGAAAGGAGAATATCTAAGACTTGCTGTGTTCTTACTTATGTAGAGGTAAAAATTAGCACACCATGCTTTCTGAAAGCACCCTTGTGAGATCTGCAGAGCAACATGACTTATGGCTTTCACTCTTTAGGAGTCAATAAATAAAGGACTTCAGTGGAAAAAATTTGCCTTATGTTACCCTATGTAGTGATCAAATCCCTTGGCATTTGTATCTCAATATAGAAATCTTTCTTCATCTCCATGATGAGAACTGGCATAAGAACAGGTGAGAAGGTGTGTGAGTCCATGGAATCATAATCATCTCTTCTGCACATTTATAGAACTGGTCGACATTTCTGTTTTCAAACCCCTTCCCTGAAAAAAAGCAAATACTCTGCGAAGTAAAAGTAACTTTTCTCCATCCTTTGGCTACATTTCTGATAAATATTTTATGCTCAGTTCATTCCACTTGCAGTCTCTGTGGTTTGCTCTGTTGAAAACATATTGTACACCATGGTCACAGGACTTTGAAATGTAATGGATAGTTTTAGATCATTTATAGTGAAAATTAAATTTGTCAAATCCTGTTGTGGTTCTAGGATTAGAAAATATGCTGTAGATAGGCTTAGCACTAGTCCTGATGTAATCACATTAAAACATTACTATCTCATTATACCAAGTGAGCCACTGGACTAGGTTGAATATTTGTACATTTTTGATCTACAGACTGTGCTTAACTAACACAAACACTGAAGTCACATTGCAAAGTGTTGGACAGGGTTGTCAACTGCCTGATTTTGTTAATATTCTTTCTAAGTATTTACATATCAAAAAAACATATAACTACTAAATTATAATACTGTGATTACTCCCATAAATATTTCCCATTTTTAGGTTAGAACATAATCATTTTAGTTCTGTATGTCCTAAAGTTGAGTCCTGAATGGGAGATGTACAGTTCTATCCTGATTCCCTCTTCAGGTATCAGCAAGGTCTGTATTTCATGATTTCTGTGATTGAAGTCAGAGCATCTCGTTCCTTCAAGACCACTTTCATAATATATTCCCAACAGTGTCACATATTTTATAAAGCAAGACATGTTCTTAAGAATTAGTGATCTGTCAAAATTTCTGGATGTTTTGGTAAGCAAGTTTTCATCATAAGAAACAATACAAGTAGAAATTGCGAGGATTTGTGGTTTATTTTAATTGGAATTTTGATTCTGAGCTTGTTCAATTTGATTTGCAACATGGCAGGTTTTTATCTTTGTGTGCTTTTTTTCTGGATTGTCAACAGATATGAACACAAAAAAATTCCCTAGAATGGATTCTTGGATGAAAACAAGAGTCCATTGTTACATTGTGTATAACATTGCAGAGTTTTTCACTAATATCATTAATTGCTTAAATAATACTTCTTAGCAGTATTTTTGCTGACTGCATGCTAAACATAATTCATCATTTGAATCTGAGTTTTTAGTTAATACTGAGTAATTAAAAGCACAGTATCTGGTCTCTGTGCATCCAGCCACCCCATAGGTTACAGCAATGTCAGCACTTTTTATAAACTAACTTCAAGGCATTTTAAAAAATTAGTTTGGGTTTGTTTCCCATTTTATATAACTAATTTTCTTATCATCTTTCTTTGTCAGACCACAATACTGTCTTCACTACCCCTTGTCTAGCTATTGCTTCTGTTTTAGTGTTGTTTCTGTGTATAGAGGTCTGTTTCCATAGAATTCTCACATAATATTGTGCTTTTTTCACATATTCAGGGGGAAAGAAATAGAATGTATAGACAAGACACAGTAAGGGAGATATTTGATATTTACCTTACCTTACTCTACCTAGTTCCAATGGCTTTCCCTGCTAGAGAGGTTGTTCTGGGTGGGAAAAAGGAGGGATTTTTGCACTAATACTTTTGCAGAGTAGGAACCTTTAAAATAAATGTGTTCACGAGGTCTTCTGTTTGTTCACCCAGTACCTGAATGAATCCAGCTGAATACTGTCACAAGTCAAAGCTTAAACCTAACTAACTAACTAACTCAGTAAAATAACAGCAGTTGAACTATTCCAAAGTGTTGCCCTAAATATCTTAAGAAAAGTGAAAAGTGATTCAACTTAGGCAAGCTGCAGTCTTCTCACAGACATTGTGTAAGTAACATAAGAAAAAAAATTATTGAGGATATTATTCACTGCAAATTATTTTCTTAGTTCTAATGATGGGATAATCATCCAATGCAGTATTTTGAGTTAATGTTGGAACAGCATCGTTTGATTCATCTTCACTCTTTTTTTTTTTTTTTTTTTTTTTTTTTTTTTTTTTTTTTTTTTTTTTTTTCTGTCAGTATTTCCTAGAGGAGAAAATGCTTTTTGTTTAGATAAAGAATGTGGCGGGTCGATCACCACACACTGTCATTTGCCCTAGATTAAGAAAATTAAGTTTCATATTCTAGGTATGATAATCCTAGAGGGTTTTTTAATTGAAGAAAAAAAAAAATATCAAGTCATCTGCACCATGTATTTTTTGATATTATAAGATCCTACAGCAAATACAGACACAAACCTCTGCTATAGATTTTTCTACTATTCTTTATACTGAGTTTGAGAGTGTGTACATAGCAGATATGACTATAATTAATGCCTATTTAGCTATCTTTAATTATCAAGCTTGGACAAGAAAAGAAATCTCACTAAATAAAATGCTGCATGGACTAATGATCTGAGCTGAGTGTTGCCATGGCTAGATCATTTTCAGGATCACTTTTTAAAGCTAAATAAGGTCTCATGGTCTATTTTATGGACTGTGATCACAATAATTTCTCCTAAAGTCATGGCATGCTGCTGAACTTTTTGATAGGGATTTATTTTTTTTTTTTTTACCTTTAACTTTAGGTACAAGTCAGTTTTAAATTAGTTAAAACTGAAATTTCTTGGAAAAAAAAATTGAGAGTATTTTCAAAACAGAAAAAAACAAGTTTTATTTGCTGAGAAAAGAAGCTATAGCTTCGGTTTCATTTTCCCTCTTTGTTTCAAACTTCCAGAACTATGATTTTTCTATAGTTTCAGTGTGAATTATTTGGACACTTATATTTACTTTGGAACAGTCTTTGATGAACTGAATATGAACTGAAAAATCTTTGAGCCATTTTCAGTTCTACCTGCCCAGCATGTCAGTAGATCAAGATTTATGGAATGTTTTTGGTTTAGTTTTTGTTTCTTTTTTTGTTTGTTTTTCTTCATTTGTTAGTTTTCATGTGTTTTTTTCGTTGGGTTTTTTGTTAGGGTTTTTTATTTATTTGGTTGGCTGGGGGTTTTTTTACAGTTCTCTAGATGTAAGCTCTGCTGTGAAATTCATGAAGACTTTAAAGACATTCATTCCACTCTTATTGGAGAAAACATGCACTTATTAAGTAGCACTGGAAATCTGTTCCCTATATTTTCTTCTTTCTATATTTTTATTAACATAAACTTAAATAAGAGCAATATCAAACAACCTAGAACTTCAGATTATGACATGATGTGATGGACTTTTGACTGGGCTCATTCAAGGGAGTAAAAGCTCTTAACAAATATGTGTGTGTAAGATAGTAAATAAATTTGAGGCAAAGCAACAGAAGGGTAGAAATGATCAAATCCTTCACACTCTATGGAAGCATAAGAATAGGAAAAAAAATAGGACAGATTGAGTGCTTGTGGAATTGCAGGTTGCAAATCCTCCCAGGGGCTGTCAGACCAGCGTCTGGATCGGGAACGGAGCCCCTGGTAGGGAAGGAATTGCCAGATTCAGTCTGGGTGGCCTTGGTGGGGCTGGGCTGGAGAGAAATGATCTCTGCCATGAGTGCTGTGCTGGCCCCACCCGGGAAATCCGGGAGAGGTGGAAGGAGGAGCGCAGGCTAGCACTGACCTTTCCCAGATTAATTACCAGCTCCTGAAACTTCATTATGTTTCATCTGCCATTCTCCATTATTAATTCCCTGTACAACATGGTTTAATGCATATGTACCTGTCAGTCTTATTTTGTAAGAATTAATTAATAGCAGATGCGTGTATGAATTTTAACATTTTTGCAATTGTTTTCCATATATATTTTACTTTGTACTGGAAGATCCTGGCTTAGAATACCCTTCCATATATGGTATACTATATAATGATGTATTCCTTGTCAATCCAAATTAAATCTCCACTGCACATAAATATCTACGAATGAAAAAAGGAAAAAATTAAAATGTAACGCTTATTAGAAATTTACACAAGAGGGTTCCTAAAATTATTTTTCTACATAAATTGAGTTCGAATTAAATGTCAAATATAATTTTGTGTTAGAAGTTTGAAATATATGATAGTCCTTAGAGAAAATCTAAGCACTCAGTCCTCCCAGCCAAATTGTTATTTGCATAATAGTGAGCTATAAGGTTATATATCATTATATGGCAGAATGCCAGACCATAATCTGCACAGTAAAGCTACTGAAAAGCTCAATCTGAAAAGCATTCATCTTACAAAGGAGTTTGCATGTTCTATAAAATATGAAGCATATTGACTTTTTTTTTTTCCATGAGCAAACAGAGCACTGCAATCTATTTCCAGCATTCTTCTCATGTGGCTGTGGTAGACACAAATGTAAAATGAATGTTGATGTATTTGTTTAACACCCCTGAACAGATTAAACTGCTTCAGAACTTCTTCCATAATCAGCCTCGAACAATATAAGCTAACTGTCACAGCCCTGGAGAGATTAAATTGTTTCAAAAGTTCTTCATTAATCAGCCAAGGAAAGTTAGATTAAAAAAAAAAAAAAACAAACCCAAACCACCAAACCATCATCCTTTTGCAGATATGCTGGATTCGCCTTCTGATAATTTTAATTTCACCATGAGGTATCTTTAGTCATATACATATGTAGTTAGGACACTATTTTAAAATGTCATGTCTAAAAGGTTCTTTATTCCTGACAATTTGACCAAGATGCTCTGAATGAATAAATTCAGAAATAGCTTATATCTCTGATTTGATGTGAGAGGGAGGGATTTTGTTTGCTTGCAGGGCTTTTTGTTTGTTTGTGGCTTTGTTTTGGGTTTTTTTGGGGTTTTTTGGGTTTTTTAATTTATTTTTATTTTCTTAATCTGTTTCACACTTACTAGACATTAAGAATTCTTCAGGAGCTATGGTAGGAACTGCCCTTGGACACAATTATATTCATGTAATATAGTTATTCCCATTTCAGTACAGCATTTTGATTCATACATTTAAAAAAATAACCTATAGGCAGAAATAAAAAATTCACAAACACGGGCAATTTTGTCAATCATGATTGTTTAGGGCCAAAGAGTTTTGAATTTACTCTAGGCATTGATCATGCTGATATTTAGAGTTTACCTGAAGTCAGGTACACATATTGAACAAGCAACACACACTGGACTCAACTGTCTTTTTAGCAATTCCACTCAAGACTGATTTTTAAAGACAGAATTCCCTCCTCATATCCTAAAAAACTTTGAGATGTAATGTTTCAAGTACTGGGAATTAATGTAGCTGCGAATAAAGGCAATGCAGCACAGATCCAATCCTGGCAGGTCATTCTGATATTTCTCAAAAATGATCATTGTTTTATAAACTACAGTGATCTGATACAACACCTACTGACATCCAAAGGCAATTTAAACTCAAACTGAACAGTGGTACCTCTGAGGTGCATAAAATATGCAGCAACTTTACATCAGTTCATTACTTATGTAAAAAAAAAATTATCACCATCATAGTTGGAAGTTTTTCTTAACAGGTCATTTTAGGTAATTTTTCTTAATGGTAATTCATATGAAGATTTATACATTTTTAGGTTTTATAATGCTTTTAATTGTTTTTCCCCAAACATCAGAACTGATATTTAAAGGTATTATGAGATAGTAAAGCTTGTATAAATTCAAAACAGTAATCTCCTAAACAAAACTGTTATTAAGAAACTGTATGAAAACTATAGAATCCAAAAATATATAATTACATATTTGAGGCCAACGCATGATCCATCATGTGAATAAGTTCAGCACAATTCCTTGTTTATAAGTATTGCCTTGAGCTCAACTTTCAGAATTTTGCAGAGATTTGGAACACCTCTAAGCACTGGTGATTTTTTTTACTACAATCACTTTAAAGTTTAATATAAAAAATTTACATTAAAATCATTAAAGTATAAATTTCATTAGGAAATATAATAAAACCAGAAAATATTATCTTATTAAAAATTACTTATGCTTTGTATCCTTCTAAATATTAAAGAAATGATTCAAAGGTGAAATGCCTACATGCATGTGTCTTCGTGTGAGGGAAGATTCACAAGTCTTCCTAGGAAGGATTCTTCTTTATTGGCATTAATTAAAATAAACAAACTACTCTCTGCACTGCCAGGGAAATAAGTTCTAATATTAAGATAAAAAATTATCACATCTCATAATATTTTACTGATTTTTCAGTTTTAAAGGTCCAAAAGTAGTTTATTATGTTTATAAATGTGTTTTGTAAATGGTGCATAAATATGTTAAGGCAGACACCTTAGAACTGCTGTAGAAGGCAATAAATTAAATTATAAAGGAGAAATAGTAATTTAATAAGATTAGGTAAGTGACTGTATGTAGGAAATATCTTAACAAGGGAAGGTATCTCGAACTGACCTTTCAGAAATTTGAACTTTTAAACCTCACTAGTAGATTACATTTAGGAAAGTCTGGTTATTGCTTTGTACCAAATGATGTTTTCACCATAATAAAACATTAAAACACTCCAAACATGTGCACAAATGAGTGGAAAAAGAGACACAGAGCTCTGCACATTCTGGCCTTGTCAAAACAGAGGCAGTGCTCTGCAGAGGGCATGATCTGAAGTGGCTTTTGAATAAAAAGTAAATTCTCATGAACAAGTATTATTCAGGTCACTTGTTCTAAGCAAGTGGGACTGTGGGATTCTTGGATCTTTGTCTTGCACAAAATAAATCTCCCAGTAATTTTTCATGTCATGTTCCTATTTGGATGCTGTGTGGAAAACAAGAGGTTTTATTTTTGTGCAAACTATGAACCCTGGTTATTTTATGCAATTCAACGTCTTACATAAATTTAACCCTTTTGTGATTTCCATTCCTTTTTTACTTGGGTGTTATGTATGCCACTTTCCTACTTTTCCTCAAAGGCCTCTTATTCCCTCTCTGTTCAAGGGGACAGTTCTGAATACACTTCAAATACATATTTAAGCTCTGTGATTTAAATATTCATAGAGTGTATGCACATAACTCCTTTTCAGAAGACAGGTAAGGTGATGAATTCTCAAATTCAAGCCTCTTTTTTTTTATAAATGCTATTGGTAATCCAGAGGCCAAAACTAAACAACTTCAATCACTACACCTCAGAGTTTGAATTTATGATCTTAGTGAGTTTATGGTCAGTATTCTAATGCAAAATATCCCCAGACAAAAGCAGCACTCAGGAAATCAGATATTAGGGACCTGCCAGGTTCCTAAGTGCCCTTTGCCTGCTACAGAATATAAATGCTCTGGCGTGGCTCACAATTCTGGATGCAAAGTGTGCTGTGGTGTCCTCAGACGAGGAGTGTCCGTGCTGTGGAAGGCACCAGGGAGGGGTGTGTGTGCTGACCCCGAGGTGCTGGTCAGTGTGAGCAGCACGGGCTGTGGGTTCCCTTCTCCCTGCCTGGCATCTCTCTAAAGCACTGCTTGCCATTGCCAGGAGCAGTCTGGTGACCCAGCAGTGTCCTGTCAGTAAAGGAGAGACCCTGTGAACTCCAGACTTTAATTATTATTACAATTATGGTCCTGAAGTGAATAAAATTCATTTAAAAGCAGCTTTCATAGTTGAACCACTGTGAAATACAGAGGTGGCACCTGGTACAGGATGTTTCGTGACTATCACTTGTAGAGTAGATGAATGTCAGAGTTCATTTTATGGCTGTTAAATTTCTGTGAACTTTCTTTCAGTAATCAATGCTAATCCTGCATATTTGGAATGTCTGTCCTATTAGATATAAATTAAATGCACTTCTGTGAACTTTCATTAAGAGCTTTTGTTTTGCCTTTCCTCCCTTTGAGATGTGGTAACAGTAGCAACTGACAATTCTTCTTACTGCCACTGCATGCACAGGGTCTTGTTCACCCCATCCTTCTAATTGCACTTGTTTTAAAATGAGAACTTCTACTTAAGAAAACAGTAATCAAGCCCAAATCCCAACATTTCTAATATATGCTGCCCCAGTAGGAGCTTTTTCTTTGAATTTCTAATTAAAAGCCTTTCAACAGAAGACAGTTGAGTCTGAAGCTGTCAGGTCTCCCCTTGTCCTTGATATATACAAGGGGGGGAAACAATAAAAAAGCCAGAGAGAAGATTTTACTTTTAAAGAAGCTCAATTTTCTTGAGACATTTGTATTCTAATATTACTCTCTCTTTCTCATGGGAGCACAGCTCTACTCTTCAAATGAAAAAGAAATAGTAAAACACCTCAGGAAGAGTGGACCTCAGACCTACTCCTTCTCTTCTTCTCTTGGACTGTTATTTCCATATAGAAAGCTACTCTAATGGGACACTTGTAAATGGCAGGGAATTTAGCCCTTGTGGAGACTTCTCCAGAAATTGGATTTTTGCTTAAGCAAACAGCAAACCATGCAGCAGGGAAAAAGCTATTTATTTGGCTGCCTGTTGAAGAGCCTAACAAAAATACAATTCAGTCTGCTGCGATTGGGGAAGTCAGTCTAGTATGTACTGAAAAGAGAATCATTTTGCCTCACTTGGATGTTGAAACAATCTTTTAAGTGCAGTAAAAATTAATACGAGATCAATCCAACTTTTAAAATTTATGTAAAACGGGAATCATATAATCGAGCAGTTGTCAATAAGAACAGAATTCACTAATGGCTATCAAAACCTCTCCTTTCGTTTGCTCTTCTAGGTATCTGTCTAGTTGAGGAAGAAATTTAAAATCTAGGCAAATGGAAATAAAGTCAGGATATTTTCTTCTTGTTTAGACTTCCCTTCTTAATGCTCTGAAGCCCTTCAGCTGAAAGATGTCATCAGTATGAACGGTTGTCTCTGATTAGGACACTTTGTGCCCTTTTAATCTGTGCCAATTAATTGATTTTTTAATAGGAAATAGTCCTCCAGAGACATGAATCCGTTCTCTCTGCTGAACACGGGTTCATGGTCACTGACAAGGGGAGTTCTCTTGTCCAGGGCAGTCTGGGTGTTTGTCACTTCCCACAGCCAGATCCTGCTTACATGAAAACTTCCTGCAGAGATGAATCTGCCCAAATTGCCATAATTTTGTTGTACATGAGAAGAATCCATGTCAGATGAAATCTCACTGGTCTTCTATAAACTTTTGTTTTCTATTTAAGATTTTCTAAACCCACTTATCATAAATTCTGTGTGATAATCTACTCTTTCAGAGACCCTAAGCTGTATTTTCAAAAAGTTGGTTGTTCCACATAGTATTTTGATTTCAAAAATATTATGAAAAATGAGCTGGTTTATCCTTTTTTTCATGTCAATAATTAATGCTCATGCGTTTTGATTCAAAACCAGATTAACAGAGCGAATGACAAAAATACAATTTTCTTTCCAAATCTTCTCTACCAGTTGCATTCCACCCATACGTATTCTTACAGCAATAAAAATCCATGACAAGCTTCATGGGGTTATTTGGATTGGAAGTAGGAAACAGTTTAATGGGGAGGAAGGATGGCAGGAGGAGGATGGAAATGGCTGAGAATTCTTAGAGTGAATGGTTCTATTGTGATATTTAAGTGCTGCTTCAATTAGGGCTAAGTGAATCCTCACAACAAGGGAAACTGGCCTTTGCAGTTTTAACTGGGAGGCAGGTGATGATTAATTCTTTGGCATCTTTCTGTTCAGTCAGATATAGAATTGACTCAAGTACTTCATAGAAGATGAAATAGCTCAGTGAATTATGCTTCCTCTCTATTATGGAGGAAAAAAAAATGTCATTAACAGAACTCCAAAGTGAAAGTCACCATATTTGAGAGTTCTCTAAGCACTCAGTTCATGTTCATTTAGGAATTACTCACACACTAGGGATGAACATTAAATTGTGGTCTTGAAACTTTTAAGCAGTGTGTGATTTCATGATGATATTGTTCAATTACATGTAATAGGATAGATGTGAACTCTCATATCTCTTCACATTTAGTATTTATGGATATGCTACCCATAAATTAAACCATTCACAATGGCATACAACAATTTCTTTCACTAACTCTTCATATGCTTCTTTGTAGTTATTAATATACTTCCTTGGTCCTGATTCTAACTACTGGATTTGCTTTAACAGTTCCTGTTTTGTATTAATGGCATCATGTTGAGGCTGCATATAAATGTAGTGGGAACATATCTTGCTATCCCAGTTCTCTGTGTATTTTGAATGTTGAGAATGTGTATGGTATCTTTATCAGTCTTTGTATTGCCATAATTAATACCTGAATGTATGGAGGAATCTGTAGGTGGAAAACTCTTTGTGCAGCAGTGGCTGAAAAATCCCCGTTGCTTGGTAAATATCAAATCAGTGGCTGCAGATAAGAAGGGAAAGCAAAGAACTTGGGCCTAAATAGCTGAATCTTGGGGGGTGTAAGGGGTGAGGTGCACTCCTGTAAACAGACAGGACAGCCTGGCTAGTTCATGGCTGTGCCGGCTCTGCTGAGGATGCCCAGGGGATCTAAAGCCCAGGGTGATTGTTTTCCCTGAGTTTCCAGCTGACCAGGGCACGAGTGGTGAGCTCCTCACCTTGACCAGCAGTGGTTCTTTGGCTCTTGTTTCACTGGCAGCAGCACAGGCACAATGTTTGCAGGATGTTTACTGAACTGCAGGGTGAATTCGGTTGAAATAAACTGAATGCTAAAAGAAAACCAACTGAAAGTTAGGAAAAAAAAAAAAAAAAAAGTTCTAAAAACCAGTCTTTTAGAACACAGTGTTTTAAAAGGGAGTTGTAAAATTAAAGTGAAAAAGGCTCCATTTTATTAAGCAAAAGTAATTTTAAAATTCTGCTTTTCTGTCTCTGTGGAAATCTCTGTGCTGACTTTGTGATACGTCTGTATTATGATACATAGGTTATATATAAAAAACATCATATAATGAAAAAAAAATATAATTTTGGGGTGTTTTTAATTAATATCTTCCAATACTTGAAACATTTCCTGTGCTTGTGCCAGATATCATATATGTTAATACCAAAAAGATTTTCTTCTAATAACACTAACTATAACTGAGTGTAAATGCATATGAATTCTCCATGGCACTGGGTGGAAAAATGCTCCAAAGGGACAGTAAATGTCTGTATTTTGTATTTTAGGGGAACAGCAGTGCAATTACTGTACAGCCCTCGCTTACCAGCCATTTTAACCTCAGTTTAATGTGTGTGGCAGTTCTCCCAGAATGACCTTGATGCTGTACTGAATGTTTTGCATTTTTTATCAGGCTCACACAGATACAAAGAAATGTAATCCCATTTAATGGGATATTATATCCAAACCTTATTTAACATTTTATAAATTGTATTTATATAGAAGTTCCATCTATTTACGGTATATTAAGTAAAATCCCTTTAGCTGGACCAGAGCACTTTTTGTGGTATGCTGTGCATCTGATCACTTATTAGCTTGTACAGGGAGAGATGCTATTTAAAGTCTTACAAACTCCCTTGAAGTAAATTGTACCCTCCAGCTAAACCTGACACAGTGCAAATAACACATACAGAATTCTGTAGAGTCTTCAGTGGCAAACTGCTGTTTTTGAGATCCCTCAGTGGCATCCCCAGCCTCAGCTATATGAGCCAAACTTTTGTGCACTGCTACCTTTGAAAACTTCAAATGCTTTACAATGCTATCAGGGCAATGGAGGAGCTGATCTCAAAAGTCCACTATTAAAACTTCCCTCAAGGACATTTTCATTAGAACTTTGTACATGGACAGTTCAAAAGACTTGGTTATTGATTTTTGCTCAGAAGTCCTCTCTCTCTTCTTGTTTTGTTCAACATTTTGACAGAATTTCAAACCCCACAAACTGGGCAGCAGAAGATTCCAGCAAGGATTTTATGCTGTTCATTTGATTTCTTTAGGCCACATCCTTCCTGTGTCCTTGTCAACACTACAAGGAGAGCAGCTGTCTTAGAAGATTTCCTAAAAGGCAGGAGCAATTTCACAGCAATCTAAAAAAAAATCTGACCTTTCCACATACAGAAAATCTCTCTTAAGTAAATAACCTTTTTAGCTGTAAAATTTTGCTGAGACATTCATTTATCAAAAACATAGATAAAAATCACTCTATGGTTATCTCCTCACCATTAAAAAATTACATTAAAAAGAAAGTACCACCAATGAAAGTGGATTGTAGTAAAATACCTCTAGCAAACAAAATTTTTTTTTTAATAGAACTGTTGATTTAGAGTTTATGAAGTTGGAAGATGAGCAATTAATTATTACCATCTTCACTTCCTATCCTTAGCCCTATTATCATTTTCATGGACACTATGTAATGAGTTTCATTTAGCCTCAACTGCATTTCCAGGATATATAGTAGTTCAAAATTAATAGGATTTATGAAGAAGTTAATGAATGAGCAGTGTAATTATTTCTGTTTAAAGAAAAGCATGATCTACTTGATCTTTATGAAAGGTATTGCAGGTCTTTAATTGCTCAATGCTTACATCCTACATTGATGGTTGACAAGGCTGATATTCCCTCTCCTTTCTCATGATTTCACTGAACACATTTTGATATAACAAAAAATTCAAGATAATTTCTTTTTCTGAGATGGAGCTAACCAGCCTTCTGTTGTTAAGAGGTTTCTTAGAGATTTTTGCAGTTTTTTGTCTTTTCACATATCCTACTCTGTTCTATTTTATTTTATTTTCATCTATATATCATCCTTCTTTATAAGACTTCTGAATTCCTAAGCTCTCAGACTTCAGAAGAACATTTAAATAAGTACTTACCATCACAAAGTGTATCTCTTATTCACCAAGATCACCAAGATACACAAAGTGTAGCTCTTATTCACAAGTAAGCACAGTTAATTTCCTGAATGTACTTAAATCTTTATTCTCCACACAGAACATCTCCAAACACAGATGAGTTGGCCAGTATATAAGCCTAATACTAGAAAGTATATTCAGTATATTAAAAATAATATTTTAATTATCCTGTTTTATGGGTTTGAAAGCCTCTGTCTAATCAATGACATTTCATATAAGGAAGAGGAGCTTGTCACATCTTTCAGATTTCAGTATTTCAGTGTTTTCTAACACTTTGCAGAGCTTGGCTTCCATTTGGCTGTTGTGTAAAAGTGAGAGATTACTTGGACAATGAAATTTGAATACTCCTCACAGTGTTACCAGGTTCATAGATGCCCAATTTAGTAACTTGTTGTACTGAATACATCATTGTGCTCCTTTACTTTTGAACGTTCTGCTACCAGTCTGTTCTTCTAGTATTTTTATAAATAATCCTTTAAAAGTTTGTATAAAGCTACTGTTTCTCAAATCTCAACTAGGCTACAGTCTCTCAAACACAAGAGGAAAACAGAGTGTATATAAAGAGGAATCTCCAGCCCCAGTGGTGGTACTGAAGTTATTTTGCCAAGGCTAAAAGAGGAGATCAAAAGACACTGATCTGTTAAAAGACAGACCCTAAATAAATTGATGTATTTGTACAATGACAAGAGGGAGCTTATGATATGTTAGTGAAAAAGCTAGCAAGCCATGAAGTCTGATTCAGAGGCAGATACAGCACGAGAGCTTTGTGAAAACCTGAGCTGCAGATCTACACTGCACAAAATTGAGGTCAACCACACACATTTTGCAATCGGGGGCCACTCGAATCTGAAATACAAAATGGTGAAATCCTCTTTTTGCTCCCACTTTCAGAAATAAGCTCCAAGATTTCCTCCTTGTCTGTGGTTTTGTCGCGGTGTTTCAGGGGCTCATCACGCAGTCCTTGCCTTCCAGCTCTGGCAGAGGGGCTCTCTGGAGTGGCTAAAAGAGAGGCCAGCTAGGAAGGGCTGTTCTCCAGGCATCCTTTCAGATAGCAGTTGAGATGGATGCTTTCCTGTTCTTCTGATTATTCAGTGGGTCTTTCCTAGCTGGCATTTTACCTCAATTTGTGGCATCAGTTGCCTCAGTGACACTGTGTAAAGCTGCTGCTTATACTCGAATCCACAGCCTGTATTTTCTTTTTTAAGTGACCATGCCTATGAAGCTTGGCATACAAGGTTTTCAAAGGGTTTTTTGTCTGTATTAAGATTATGCTCAAGAGATTGATCTAATTCAGAGAGTTAATGCAGACTTTTTCCTCTCTTCTTAATAAAAGCTGTTTGCTTAGAGAAAGATGCAGTGTGGAGGGTAATTCATTCACATGAACAGCCTCATTAGCTGCAATGAGTTATACTTCACAGGATCACAGACTATTCTGTGTGGGAAGGGCCCTGCTCGGATCTCCACAGTCCAACACCTAGCCTTGCACGGGCCAGCTCAAGAATCACACCTGATGTCTGAGAGTGGTGTCCAAACTCTTGGTTCTGTCTATTTGTCAGAGTTCTGATGTGTTGATGAAAAAAACAAACGAACAACAAAACCAACTTGGGGCACTTCACAATTTAATAATTTGATCATTAATATTCAGAAATTACATTTTCTTCCTGCACAACTCACTGTTCCGCCTCAGATTGAAATCTCATTGCAAAACAGCATCTTCTCAAAAATGTACTCTTCTTTTATCACAAGAACTGGTGAAGGACAAATAAAGACTTATGTCCAAAATTCTACCTCTTCTCCAAACAATTGAATTACTTATCTTTTCCGAAATGCTGGTAACAATACCTTCAAATAGTAAAATGTTCATATTTATTACTGAAGGTAAACATCTCTAAATTTCAAGACTTGTATTCATATTCAGAAATACTTCATATTTCTAATTAATTGTGAATTCCTGTTTTCCACGTTAAAAGTGAAGAGAAATTTTCTAGTTATCCAGGAGAGTGAAACATTTACAGTTATGGCAGTTTGATTTATTAGAAAGCAGTGTGAGGAACTATAAAATATCCTGTACTGTTCTTTCCCACTGTTACCTGTTTTGTGCTCTTGATAAACACAGAGATGGTTTCACAGAAGATTATTTCTCTTACTTCTCATGCTCAGAGATAGTTGTGAAAGTTTAGGAGAACAGGCAGTGGAACAAGCAGACTGACAGGACAGTGGTGTGTGGACTGCTGGCACTGAGTTAACTCCAGGCAGCTCCATGCTCCTGTGTCTCTCTAATATACCTTGTCCTTGCACAGATGCAGAATGCCAGGGAATGAGTTTTTCTGTGTGGAAGGGCATTGGAATGAAAATATTTTGTTGAACTTAATCTAATTATAGTCCTGCTGAATTTTATATCCTCCCAAATGATCTGGAGAGCTTTCTCTTAGTCTCTGATCAAGTAGTTCTGAAATGTTGTCTAAATATTATACTTTACTGTGCACATTAGCACGGTGTGGATATAACACACACCCTCCTGTGCATATGAACATACACATCTCTTGCCATTAAAATGAGAAAAAACCCCACCCCACCAGAAAAACCCATCCATCAGGTGACAACTTGTGCAGAGAGCTGTGAAGTCCTCAAAGCAGTAACAAATGGCTGTGAAAATACCATATGATTCCTCTTCCTGCCTCCTTGGTGGGAACAGAACTGATGCAGAACGATTGGGCTGCAAATCAAGAAAGTGAGTAAACAAATTCCATTTCCAATGGAACTCAGATTTGAGAAAATGCTATCAGGAAGTATCAAGAGTGGGAAAATGAAAGAGAATTGTTTAGAAGGGAAAAAGGGCAACCTACAAAGAAAACAAAAGGTATAAACAGAAAAAAAACAGTAATGCAAAAACTTGAGAGTATTAAGTGACATGATCCACCACTTTATTGAAATGCTTTCTTGCTAGTTTAACTCAACTGATTTCCATGAAGCTGAACTGGCAAAATGTTAGTGATTTTTAAGGAGTTGCAGTAAAATTACACTATTCAAGCAATTTGGACAAATGAGTTAAAAGCTTGCTAACAATATGGGTGTCCTAAGGGGAACAAAAATTGCTCTCAACAGGAAAGAGGCGTCAAATCAGTTTTATTTGGTTTAATATTATCCTCCTTCAGCATTCCAGATAGTGAAAATACTTGGAACTAGTTTTTTCCCTTGTTTCAAAAGATTTTGTTTCATCTTAGAAGTCAATGAAAAAATTCCATTGACTGCACAGGCATTAGCTCAGGCTCAGATAAAAGAGGGGATGATGAGCAGATATTTCTCCCTTCACTTACTGGGTGAGCAAATAAGCTCCATAGAGTCATCCACTGCTTGCTAATGTTGATTTGTTTACTTCACAAATTGGCTTCTAAAGCCTGGCAATGCTTCATTGCTGCATCTCAATTCAGCCAGGTTATCAGGATCTTCACCTTCTAGATTCCATCTGCATCAGTTTGTGAGCACTTTTTTGCTATTCCCTACCTAATTTCAGGTTTCAGCTCTTAGTTCTTAATTATTTAGTTTAGCAAAAGCTTATATTATTTTATAGTCTCTTAAATATGGACAGAGGTCTAAACTACAGTATTTGGACTGTATACTGTCCTGGATTACTTAACTTATTCCAGCAATTGTCCTTGATATTGATCAGAACAGCCCAGCATTTGAAGGAGCAGCAAAGTTTTAATGCAGCATTGCACAGTGAATTTGCATACAAGTGAAATGTAAAAGGGCAGCAATGTGATGGAATAGCTGCAGCTGAAAACAGGTTGTGTCTTTGAAGGAACATATTCGAGTTTTGGATATTTGACCATGCCTGTCTTATTCCATTCACCAAGCTGAGCATTTCTGATGGTGCCCAAAACAAAGCAAGAGGCAATGTGTAGTCTGGTTTCAGGCCTGATGTTTTGGTTTTCTGATGTTCTTTCCCAAGAAAGTGTGATAAACACAATGGAATGTTTTTGTAATAATATCTATGTTATTCATTCCCTCTGGGAGGAGGGATTTCTTCTTGATGTCCCTCTGTTTGACCAATGTAAGAGAAGAAGGGAAGAAGTTTGCCTTTCTTTCACCAACCACATTGGTCTGTGTAAAATGATATAAGAGAGAATCATCCCTAATAAAAGAGTAATTTCTTAGCCTTCTGAAAAATCACAAGAGTCCATGTTGTGTGTTATATCGAAACAATGACAGCAGTGGGCACAAACTGAAACAGGAAAGGCTCCCTCTGAACTGAAGGAAAGACTTTTTGACTGAGGGTGGCTGAGCACAGGTTGCCTGGAGAGGTTCTGGAGTCCCTATCTTTGGAGATATTCAAAAGCCATCTGCACACTGTCCTGCTCAGACTAATCTAGGTGACCCTCTTTTACTTGGGAAATGATGATTTCCAGGAGTCTCTGCCAACTTTGACCATTTTGTGATTCTGTAAATAATGATATTCATACTTTTATAATACTTCTATTTATATTTTGCAACTTAGAAACAATCTTGATAATTCTTTAATGAAGAAAGCTACATAAACTTAGGGGTCCTTCCTACCTTAAATCTACAGAGAAGAAAAATACATTCATCAAGACAATTTTCTGCTTTGCAAAAATTAATTAATTATAAGCATCACTGTGTAGATGGGAATTCAGCTGAAAAGACTGATTTGCTCAGTGGTCCTGACAGTGGCAGGGACACCACTAGTCTGCTACTGGTTTCCATTTACTTAAATGGAAAGTGGTGATATCAGGGGCTGCTCTGTGCAGAGTTTAAATGAGTTGGAGTGCTTTGAAACACATTTACAACCTTCACTCAGTCCCCTGGCTGTTAAGCTGTTAACTGGACTCTTAACCTTGTGTTCCTCTATGCATCTTCTTATCACCTTGCTCTTAGAACTTTCTTGTCAGCTCCTAAATTACCAATCTTTTAGTTAAGCAGTTGATTTTTAGCTTTGATCTCCTAATTTTCCCATCTATCTTCTGTTTCCACCTTACCCTTTTAAATTCATCCTGTTGCTTCTCTCATCTGATCCTATAGTATTTTTTGTGACATTATCTTCTCTTCATCTCCTTTCCCTGAACTATTTGGCCCAATTTGCTCTCCTGTTTAATCCATTGTGTTCAGTTCCTTCCATGTAATGTGGTGTGACAAACAGTTCTTAGCAGTCACCTGTTCAGTCACACACACTCTGGTGTGAGTGCAGAAAACCCTTTCTATTAGCAAAAACTCGATATACAGAGCTCAAATTTGATGGAGCCGAAGCATCTCACATGAATACCAGCAAATTGAGTCCCTTATCTTCTGAAATGAAAGCTTTTTTTTTTCCCTAACAAAAATACTGACTCTCAGACCAGTGAGAGAAGCACTTCTCAGAGACATTATGAAAGCTTAAATAGCTTTTAAATAGTATCACAGTAAAAGAACTGTTTGATTATAATGGTAGAAGTCCAATATGAGTCTCCCTAAGTTTGTAGAAGTGTTAAAAAATGTCCCATTGACAACATTTTAGATTTGCTTCAAGATCAAAAGAATGCATTTTTTCTTTTCTTTCACCTTCAAGTAATGAAGGCAGAAGGAATGGCATTTTCCAGACTGCTTTATATCTAGAAACTTATTTAAATTAAAATAAAATAAAATAAATAAAATAAAATAATAAAAAAATAAAAAAGACACAATATTGGTGCATTTAATCTAATATTCACTAGGTGTTGACATTCCCTGTGCAATCATATACAATTTCAGTTAATAGTTTTAAGTAAGTGCTTTTCAACCTTCAATCTTGTTTCCACTTTTGCTGTTACAGTCCTCAATGATGGACTGTTCTCAGCTCTCTTTATTATTTTCCTTTCTCCTCTATTTAAATTTCTGCTGATGAATTTTTGAATTTGCTGTTGATGTTGTTTTCTTTTTATCCTAATTTTGTCCATTCGTTAGAGATACTCTATACCACCAGTCACGTTCTTGTTCTTGGCTGTTTTTGTCATTGGTGTTTTATTTTGACACCTTTGTTTATTTTCATACATGCTCCAAATATTCTTATTTATTTCAATGACATTCAAATGTGTGTTTATTGTGCACAAAATGGTAAAAAAATGAGATTTTTTCCTTCTTTTTACTACAAAACCTGCAATTTCAGCCTCAGCACTTTAATCTCTTTTTCTTAAAAAAATAAAATGTACATGTGTTCAACCCATATTCTGGGCATCACTGTGTGACTGGTAAATTTTGAATTGCTGAACAATTCCAGCACATGTGAAAGGGAAAAAAAATTAAAAAAAATCCAAGGCAGTAACTTTAAACAAGATTAGTGCAAATGAAGCTCATCACTTGAACCCCCCATCCTGCAGAGCACTCCTCCTCAGGATGGAGCCAGGCCAGGGGCTAATTCTGGAAACCCCCACCCACCCTGTTAACTCTGCTGCTCACACTAGAGCTGAGTTGCTAATTTGAGCAGCACATCAGTGCCGAGGTAAATATTTCCTGGGGGGCAGTGCCGAGGGAAAGCCCCTGCTCCCAGGGCGCCTGCTGTGCACAGCCACGGCGAATGCACAGGCCTGGGGGGGCACACAGATACTCGTCCCCTGCTGCCTCCTTAATGGCTTTCATTAGTGGTCAGAGATGGCAGCACTTCCATCCTTTTCTCATCACAAGGAATGCTTCTTATCTTCTCAATAGGGACTGGGAATGTACAGTTCATTTGCCAAGCTGAACAACAAAACTTTTTTTTTTTTTTTTATTTTATTTTATTTTTATTTTATTTTTTTCTTTCTAATGGAATCATTCCCATCACAGCACGTTTATTATTTTCCCTCTGTAAAATTAAAGATTTTAAAATTTATTTATTTATTTTTAGAATGGACCCTACATCTTGGCAGGGTTTTTTTTTTACTTTTGGGCTTTTTTTCACAGTTTAAAAACCCAAATACAATTTCTGCACAAAGTGGTTTGATGTTATTTAAGATAAAAGCAGGATGTTTCATTTAGCAAGAAATTCATGTTCTTGTAACACATTCCAGGATAGACATTTTACAACATCACCAACTTTCTGGATCATATCTGCTGTTTTCATTTAATTGCATGTCATGTAAGACCTTCAACAATATTGAAAATTGTTCTCTGCGGTTTTTTACCTTTCATTTCTTCACCTACCTTACAAAGGCAATTTTTTGTCTGATGTTCACTTCCATAAAATTTTTAATACAATTATTCTTACAACTACCTTCATAGTTAGTGAAATTACAGTATCCCCATTTTATATATGGTACCCTTGTAGAAAACACAACTGCAAAGGGTGTAAAGAAGAAGTTGTCTCCCCCTTCTCCCTGTGGTAAGACAAGATTATCCAAGTGTGTGGTAATAAAAGGCCTAATTTGGCCTTTAAAACCTTTATTATGTATTTGTTCATTTGTTTCTCCTAAAGTATGGGATCTTAGGCTTCCTTAACTAGATACTATATTTCATATAATTTATACAGTTTGTCAGTCTTCTGTATGACAAGCTGATCTTTTAACAGGTTTGTGGTTCCTCCCTGTTTGCTAAAAGCTTTCAAGAAGCATTCCTCCTGTTCTCTCAATCAGCAAGAAGAAGATATTTGCACTCATCTACTGAATTCTACTCCACACACATCTCTCTTTATGACTAAATTCTAACTATGGGTTTTCAACCATTTCTACTCTCAACTTTTCACAATTTCCTGTCTCTGAAGTTTATTTCTGAAACGGCATATGGGGTAGTGTGGCAAGACCTAATAAAGCAGAATATATGATATTTACCACGTGTCTCCTCTGCAGACAGTTTTCTCACAGAAGGTAATTACCTCTCAGAATTTACTTAATTCTTCCTCCTCTGCTGCTGAACTTACACTTCTTTGCTCACAGGTGCTGTTTCTGAGCTAGCAGCCTCCTTTATACTCAACCACAGAAAACCTGTGAGCACTTGTAGAGGGCACAGAAGCAAGGGAGAGGCAAAATCCCTCCTGGCTGGGGAGCTGGCCCTGAAGCCTTTGTGGACCCTCTTGGAAATGCTCTGTGCAAGCCCCGTGTGAGGAGCCCACGGTGCCCCAGGAGCTGCAGAGGGGCTGCACAGTGGCTGGGGCTGAGCTGCTTCCACTCAAGGGGGGCTGCTGTCCTCAGACTGCAGAGGTCAAGGGTCCACTGCTTACTCCTCAAAGCCTTGGCAGCTTTTCTGTCGCTCTGGGCGATGAACAAACAACATGAGACTTCGTTATAAAAACTGTATCTGACTCCACTTTATTAAAACAACTGTCTTCCTTATATACCTTTTGGAACAGGCCACTCTTCTTGGTTAGAAGAGTGCTAGAACTCTTCTAACCATTGGCCCAAACCGATGGATAGAGACAAGTCCATCCCACAGAAAAGAATCCAAAACATCACTCTCGTTACAATAACACTTGGGATGTTTATGTCAAGTCTGTGGGAACAAGGTCTTCTCAAACCCAAACACCATGAAGAAACTGAGTTCAGAAACTCAGAAACCTCAGGCCTAGAAAACCAGACTACACTTTTCCACTGGCAGGGTTGGAGCTGCCAGTGCTGCCAGGAAAAGGAGTGAATTAGAGTAGAAAGGTGGACTGGATATTGGAATCTTGCTCTTTCATTCGGTGTGTCGTTTAGTGACACCGTATTTTATTTTACGGTCATCACAGGGTTTTTAAAGTGAAAGCAGTCATGTCATCCTTTTCCATCTTTGTAATTTTTGATGCCAGTCTCACAAGCATAAGCACATTTGACAGAAGAACACATCCATAGACTGTACCTGGATTGTGCCTAGACAGCACAGACTAGGGATTATGAGAATTATTACTTACTGAAATGCCATATATTTCCTGCTTCTTTGTTTCTGGGATTAATACAGTGATGAACTAATTTCCCATTTGATGAATGAGAAGATTAATTTATAAGTAGTATGGCTGGAATCCTTTTTCAACAAAATATTGGGAGTGGTAACATGCCCAGTTAGCATTTTTCACTACTGACACTTGATCTTGCAATTTCAAGTTCAGCTATAATTCTTCTTTAAATAAATTAGCTGAAAACCGATGTGTTGGTTAAATATTGTTGCTATTTTAATGAGTTACAAACCACATGATGGTCAGACATGTGGCAAAAAGCCTTCAAAAATAAACTTAGAAACATTTAAAAATATACCAAAGGGAGGACATTGTTAAAGTCTGTCAATAAATAAAACACTGATTTAAAAAACCCTGGGACTCATTTGTCTTTCTGGACACTTAATAAAGTCTACACATTAGACCAGAACTAACAGTGAACTGCTAGTGACACGTTTCCAAGTTACTCACAGTAGCATTTATAGACAGTTACTTCACTGAACTGAAATTTAGAGTGTGGTCTGAAATCTTTTCAACCAAAAAGTGGTGGAATGGCTTTGGCCTCTGAAAATAAATTTAGGTACAATAAAGCTAGTTTCTTTTTTTTCTAATATTGAATGTTGTGATAAGTATGATTTGCAAATTCTGTTCAGACTCCTATTTCTCTTAAATAAATTCTAAAAATAAGAGAAGCAAAACAAAATTTCCCAGATTGATTTAGTTTTCCCATTCCCATATTCTGTAAAAAAAAAAATGTGTGGCTTTTTACAGACAGCAGACTTTAGACTATGAAATTTATATTTAGTCTACTTTTGGCTAAATTGAGGCCACAATAATTTTTGCTGTTCATCAGAAGTTACTCAAGACAATAATATGAACTCACTCTGGAAATTTGCATAGGGAACTTCCCAAATTTTGGACTTTTTCTTGGGACAAAATTCTAAAATTTTGATAGCTAAAGTCTGATAAAAGCATTTTCTGTTTTCAATTTTTTTTTATCCTCCTGATAAATATGGTCTGGATGTCTATTTAGAAAACTATTAACTGTCTTCTCACCTGGCATCCTGATACAATAACCAGAATGAAATAAATTCTACACAGGAATCCACACTGTGTCTAAATCCAGACAGGACCTGCAATCACTCACAGGAAATTGGTGCAGTCTTAACAATGTCCAGACTCTGTCCCAGTTTTGAATTAAAATTCTGAATGATAATATAAATCCATCTGAAACAAGAACTTGTCTTTATGAACTCTTTTCTAATTCTCAATGTATTTTCTTGTATAATTTGGGAAAAATTAACTATGTTTTGACTGGATGCTGATAAGTTTAGCATACTTACACTTTACGTGTGTTATTAGTTTGGTTTTTGGTTTTTTTTCATTCAAAAAATCTATTTAATTAATAAATTAATGGGGGGAGAAAAGGTAGTATCTCCAGATGTAGTTTAGAATTAAACATACTAGATATAACCATATCCAAATGTATTGTGCATTATCTGCAGATGGCAGGATATTTATTCTAAGGATCCCTGTTGAAGGAAGGGCTGTGAGTTTGAGAAATGCTGTCTCCAAACCTTGCTTCAGGTGTAGATGCCTCAGTAGCCCTGCCTTGGTCAGATCACTGCAGAATTTTTCAATCAGTGTTTAGGAATATTTTTCAAAGTTTTTGGGGTTTTTTTTTGTTTTTTAATTTTATTTTAAAATACCGCTTGCTCTTTTTTCAACATGATAATGATATAAAGATGAGTCTTTCTTTTCTCTCTGTCAGTTGGAAATAGAATACTTTTCCTTGATTCTATTAAGTTTGCATTTCACTTATAAGTTTGCTCTTTCACTTTCTTTCAATGTATTCTGAATGCTCAGCCATCAGCAAAGTGTAAATTGGAAGTGCAGACTTGGATTTAATTTGCAATATATACTAAGGTCTTCTATTTAAAGAAAACAGTTGATTTCTTTGCCCTGACCTGTTTTTCTGGACAGGAATTTAATTTGAAAAGACATAAAAGTTCAGTGGAGGAAAGAAAAAGGGTTTAGGCAAGAGGTCTCCCTGTCATAAGGTTTTCATTTTCTTTCCATCCTTTCTTATGAAAATTTGGAGGCATCTTTGGTATTTATAAAGTATTAGTTTACATTTGTAATAAAAAGAAAGTTAATTAATTAGATTATTTGACAACTCTTCAATTTTTCCCAGCCTCTATTACATCCAGAATGTTGTCCATCATCATTGTGCTTCACTGGTAAAACCAAAAAACAGCTGTTAGTGCCGAACAGCTCAGGTGCTACTCAACGAAATGCTGCCTTCTGCTAGGGCTACTGGCAGGCAGGATAATGACAGAAAATAGGATAATTTTGGGGGAAAAAATTGTTTAGCAAACAACAGACTCAAAACAAAACAAAAAGCCTGAAATTACTATGGTATTGAATATTTGTCAAGCTGTTTATAAGCAGCTCATACAGAGGTTTCAAAGGTAATGTCAGACTACTCCAGCATTGACCAGAGAGTCAATATGTGTTGTGTTTAAAAGAATAAGTGATTAGCTTGAATCTTTAGTGTTTCAGTTTTGTGTTATTAGTAAGCAGGCAAAAATTTATTTTTAGAAAAATCGCCCATTAGTGACAAGAATAATCAGTACTAGAATTTCCTGTTCAATTAAAAATTATCATGACAACTGGTTATATTGGTAATATTTATGTAACATAGTGTAACATTTAATTTTAGGAAGGTTTGAACATGACAAAACATTTAAAATGGGAGTAATACAGTAGCAATAAATTTTAGTTGATTGTAAAGACACATTAGCCAGTGGATTGCCTGAATACCTTTCAAAAACAGCTCTGGTAATTTGCTTTTCCTGCTTTGAGACAAATATGGTTTTGTTCTCACAACACGTGAAGGACTGAGAAGCCAAATGTCCATTTCTCTGTGGAAAATAAGCAAAGAAACTAAGATAAATAAATTTATCTCCAAATATTTTTGCATAATTCTTGCTAACTTCAAAGTCCTGGAAATACGAAAAAAAAACAACCCTTAATAAATCTAGTGTAGTGATTGGAAGTACATTGTGCAGAGCAGCATGAGATCTGAGGGTAATTTAAATAAGGTTAATATTGTGGTGGTTAAAACAGCATGTGAAAGTTGTTTGCTGTAGCTTATGTCCTGTTTTCATTCTTGTTCCATGCCAAGCCAATTCTCCTGATGAACATAACTGAGAAGTTATTTGTGCCTGTATTCACAATTTTTATAACAGAAACTAAGAGCTAGTTCTCCTTGAATATGAGGAGAAATAATTCATAATACCTTTGTCAGATTATTGGAATATATACATATGTATTACAGCAGCAAGTGTAGTTGCAAAAATTGAAAAATTGTTGTAAGTACCAAGAGACTCATAAATGTCAGGAAGAAAGCTCAATTGTCTCCAGCATTCAGATTTGAGAAAACCCACAGCAAATTTGCCATCATGCCTAGAGATCAAAGGGTGTCCTTGTCATTTTTCAGAATTAATCACAGGATCTTGACATACTTCTAAAATAATTCTATAAAAAGAGTGAAACTTTGCCAGAATTTTATATTGAAACATTACAAGCTTGAATTTAAATTTTAACTGTCAGTACAGAGATGCTGAATAGGATTTAACTATGCCAGTAGATTGATTGACTGATTGGCTTGACAGTGCATGGGCAGTATTGTGATAACAAAAAGTGTCTGTCACAAAAAGTTATAATAGAAAAGAGTGAAGACAAGATTAGGGGGCTAAGGCAGAATAAATACTATAGCTGGGATAAATAGAATTCTAGACCCAGAGGAGTCTTCTAGGTTGTTTTGGTGCAGTGTGGTTTTTGGTGTAATCCTGAGAGTTGCTCCAGTACAGAGAAGGAAATTTTGAAGAAAAATAATATAAGAGAACATATAAAATAACCTTCAGATAGTCAACTGTGAGAGAGAAAAAGAAGAATCAGATAGTCTTATAGGGAAGAGAAAGATAGAAGAGGAAGTTTATTCAGGACCAGAGAAATTTTGCTTTACAACCATATTTTTGTAAATTATAAACCTATTGATAGGAAAAAATAATGTGCATTTTTCTATAATGCCACAAATAACAAGTTACAGTACGTCAACAACATATAAAAACTAACATTTTGTTTATCATTAAATTAAAATTTCCTTAAGTATTAAATCAATTTATTTTGAAGCAAGACACAACCCTGAAAATGGAGGTCTTTTATAGATAGCTTATGATCACAACTAGAGGTAAAACATAGTGATTTCTCTATTTACTGGATTATTGGCTGAGCTCTTGTTTCAGCAAAACACATTAATTCATTCTTTTCTTGAAATTTCAGGGGGTGTTTTGGTGTTTTCTGGTTTATTTTGGTTTTGAGAGACAGAGAGAGAGAGCAAGCACATCTTTGTTGTCTGTGACCTGGTAAATGAAATGGGCAGGACACAAAAGAGCTCCATGCTATTTGCATCCTGAATCTGAAGCACTACGTATTGTTCTTGGTAGCATGAACAGCAAATGAGAAAAGATCATAATTATTGTTAGAATTATCACTACATGTTTCTCATCTTTTGGATTTCACAGCTGCAGCCTTAGTGTTCTCTTTTTCTCTTGTGTTTTTAAGGAATAAAAGTGATACTAACTACAATTCCCAGTTCTTTGGGTTCTAAGCCTTACTTACATTTGCTGTGTTACTGATATTTTCCCCCACCACTATACAAAGATGTTCACATGCATAATGAAAGGATAATTATAAACTTCACATAGAATTTTGGTTTCTAAGGCTAAGTATTTTCAGAGCCAGGAGGTACTGTGAGTGCTTTATGATTACATTTACCAACAGCATGACAACATACACTTCAGTATATTCAAAGGAAAACATAATCAGGTAGCCAAAGGAGGACAATTATCTTTCATACTAATTGGCAAGTTCCTTTTAACCTTTAATTAACTGTGAATTTTCAATAGGTCTGAATACTCTGTTAGGTTTCTTGCTGGTAGAAGGTCATGGAAATATCTTTTCTCATGATTGCACAGATGCAGTATAAATAAAATATAGGTGCATATACAATATATAAGGTCATAATCCTCATCTGCACTTTGAAGTGCATAAAGTATGAAAATCTTACACTGCTGAAAGCACTGGTGCTGCCAGGAGTTTTTACTTGTAGCTTCAAAAGAAAATTCAAATGGATTTTGCATTCTCAGTTTGTTTCTCTTGGCACATTTTTGATACAATCAGCAGCAGTTACTTGAAAGGCTCAGAGCTGATTAGCATAGATCCTAATACACTTTCTTTAGATGCCATCCTAGAGAATATTCCCTGCAGAGCAGGGGTTAAGATGCACAGAAGAAACAAAACGCTCTTCTCCTGAGTGCTGAGTTATTCAGCATTCTAGAGACTGCTTCCTTTAAGACGTGCTACTCCCTTTTGGTGGGTGGTTCATTAGCAAAACCACTACAAGTGCTACATTTTCAAAAGACTTCTACCACATTATCTCTGCAACCAGATATTTTACAGTGCAGCGTGTTCAGATCTATTTGTCGGGTAGACCGATGTATTCTACATATATGAAACATCTAGGAAATAGTGGCTGGAATAAAGTGTTAGAAAAGAAAAGGTTTGGATCAAACACATTTTGAAGGGGTACAGTTTAGTCCTGTAACAAGCAAGACCTCAGACCGGTCCAGCCATAGGGGTTACATTGATTTGTTTCATGATTAAATAGAACAGGTAATAAAGAAATTCACATTATTCATGAGATG
The DNA here is from genome assembly GCA_032173965.1 of Sitta carolinensis. Lineage (NCBI taxonomy): Eukaryota > Metazoa > Chordata > Aves > Passeriformes > Sittidae > Sitta > Sitta carolinensis. The sequence goes on along the minus strand of CM063294.1, from coordinate 5,503,513 downwards.
GGTAGCTTCTTGTTTCCAGTCTTGGGCAGCTCCCAGCTAAAGGGCAATGGGGAATCCTGGCAGTGGTTTTTGAGTCCACAGTATCCACCTTGCCTTGTGATCAGGTTTTGCTCTTTGTTGTGCTTTTTGCTTTCACATTATAGTCTCATGATACAGCTGACTGGTTTCTGTTGTTGGTAAATACTACTAACTAATTCTTGTATACTTTTAAACATTTTTCCCAGTCAAATGCTACCTCTGGATGTCTTGTTTCTTGTTTGAAGCATCATTCACATATGCATTTTTGTTATCTTGCATCAAATTGTTTTCAGTATCCCATTAGAGCAAATCAAGGGACCAGAGCTTTGCATTAGTTGATTTTCTGATTATTCAAGGCATGAGATTATGTGCAATCTATTACCCAAATTTTTAACAGAATCACCCAGACATGTGGGGACAGGAGAGCTTGTCCAATGTAAAGCATAGCACAATGCTATTCTGCAAACAAAAAGATTAGAAGTCAGGATAACCTTGGCTTCCTCTTGTCTTTCTAAACACATCCAAAGTTTTACCTCTTCTTACTCTCATCTCAGGTACTGTGTGCATAACCTAGCAGAATTAAGTGATGAAGCCCTTTCACCTCACTATATAGGATAGAAACCTATTTCCATAGAGAAAGAACAGTTGCTAGGCAGTACAAGAACTCATTGGCAAACTGGTTCCTAAATTGCTGTTGTGGAAAAATTGAGACTACTTTCCTACTATATGCTGAATTTGTCATTGGCAGTGTTAACAATAATTTTAAGCAATGAAGATTTCTCTAAGATATTTTGGTTTTGCAAAGTATGATAATATCTCTATAAGTTGATAGATTTTTAATTTTTTTTTTAAATTCTGATAATGCCTTTTCAAAAATAAAGAAACAAAAAATAGGGTTGTGACAACATTTGGACTTTCCTGTAGTGTGAAAGAAAGACATAGACCTTAGCAAGTCCAGTATTACTGACTGTGTGTTACTATTGTTTAAAATATAATTTACTCAGAAAATCATAAGGGACTGTTTATAATCAGTCACTCTTCTCTTCCTTTGGAATCAAGGCTATTTTTTTGAAAGTATTTAGTGTACTAAGGGACAAAAGGCTCACAAAGGTCATTTGTGGAATCTGTATCCCAGACCTGCTAAAATAAAGGGATGACACTGACTCTGTTTGTCATCCTCGTCATGCCAGCAGCTTTCACAAAGGTGGCAGATGTGGAGTAGTCCTAGCAGACACTTGTGGTGGGATATAAAGCAAAATGGGATTCTACCAAGAGAAATATGACCTGTTACAAAATTACACACAGAGTGAGTTCCATCTTTTTGCTCATAGGTGAATGAAGCACTGTGCCTTGCAAATAGCATATCTTCTCAGCAGTGGGTTAGGAAGGAACAGCTATTCTCGCTGGAACCCCGGAGAGGGGAAAATAAAACATTTTCAGAAATTGCTAAATTTGCTTTCCTGGATTTCATGTGATATGACAGGCCAGATCATTTTGGCTGTTCTCACATTGATGATTGTCTTTCCTTACAGGTAGTTCCACTAAAAATAAAAGATTATTCCCTTAGGCAAAACGCATTTTCAAATTTCGAGATAGACCTACAAGTAGGAATTTGTCACCACTTAGCAGCATTATTTTACAGTCTTTCCTTTGAAAAGAGTGTAAGATGCTTTAGGATTCTGACTACTGAGTTGTTACCAATAAGAACCTCTTTATCAGCAGTTGTACTTCTTCTTCCAACTAATAGCTTTTGAAGAAAGCCACGGCGCTAGTGAATAAAGGCTTCTTGCCCCGTGCAGGACAGTGTGCAGGCTGACTGCTCTGGTGGCTCAGTGGAACACGAGTGTGCCTGCACTGGCCTGGAGGGAAAAGATTTCCCCAACCTTTGTGTCAGCCTGTGTGGGTGTGCTAATTGTGTTGCTTTGCTGCATTTGAAAGGCTCAAACTATGGCTAGAATACCCAACACAGTTTTTCCCTGGGCATTTAGCAAAAGAGGACTGTATAGAACACGCTCTTTCGCTTCCAAGAACAGAAATATCTTCCCTTTATTAATTTCTTGCAAGGAAACAGAGCATACTTCCTTGAGGGACTGATAAGATGTGTTTCTAATGATAAATACTTTTTGTTTGTATAGATCTGAGAACTAAGAATTTTGTTTGTAATCTAGACTAGTGATATCATTATTTTACATGGTAAAAAATAGGTCAATTTTTTTTTTTTTTTTTGCTTTCTTCCCAGATAAAAGAATTCAAATGGTAAAAATCATCATTTTATCTCAAAAGTAGTTGTACTAATGAAATCAAAGAAAAGTCCATAAGCAAAGTGTAATACTGCCTAAAGGAGAGAACTAGATCTAATTTAGCAATTAGATTGATTTCATAACACCTCATTGGAGGAAAAAAAAAAAAAAACCTTAAAAAATTAAGGATTTATTTTTTAAATTTTTCTTTACCTTTTCTTTTTGGAAAAGTGATTATATTTTTGCTGCAGGAGACATCAAACCAGGTCTAAAAACACCAAGAGGCCAAGTTTGTTTTTCTTCTAGTCAGTTTTTAGAGTGTGAGCGTTGTGAACTGATCAAGTGATCATTAGAACTGTTTTCTTTGCATGTCACTCTAAAACACTGGCTGAGAGTACTGCAAAATGCAGGTGAAATCTGAAAATTAATGAATTGCAAGGATTGACAGTGATGGTTTGTGAGGCTTTGTTTGCTTGTTCTACCTGTGTTCATCTGCTTTGTTACAGCTTGCTTTCTGTCTCAGAAGCATTCTCCCTCATTTTTTCATTCTCAAAGAATCCTCTCAAAGTAGAACTTCCTCAGTCTCCTTTGGAAGGAGCCCATTTCTGTAGTAAATCTCCCAACAAAGGCCAGTGATGGCAGAATATTATAAAAGTTTAGAAGATTTGTTTGCATAAAGACCAAAACCAAAGAGACTTTGAGAGCTATGACCTTCTCAAGAGTTTCCTTTTCATATTTCATTTCTTCATATCTACAGACAAGTTTGAACCAGCACTTTTTTCTTGCAATGTTTTCTCACTGTCATTAGGCAGTATAAACAGCTGTCAGGTGGTTTGATCAACTGAACTACACTGCTTTTGAGGGTGTTATTAATATATTTTATTATATCTTGTTGACCTAATGATGTTTATCTAAGTGCTTTGAATCATTTTTCCCCTCCCACCATCAGTTTAGATTTAAGTGCTTTGGTGCCGGAACTGCCTGTGTCTGTATGTTTGTATAATGCCTGTACATTAGAGAAAAGGGATTATCCATTATCTGGGCATTTCTCAGCCTCAGCTGACTTGTCAGGAGAGTGAAAATCTCCAAGTATGTTCTCTTAAACAAGAACTTGCAGGCATTATATATTCAAAAAGTTTAAAGCAGGTTAAGGTATGGCAGAAATGTTAGAGTGTTTATGCCATCATTCTTCTCTAATTGTGAATTAGAAACACTTTGTTGGGAAGGATTAGCTTCCAAAACCTTATAAATGAGAAGATCTTCAGTTGGGTTGCCAAAAAAAAAAAAAAAAAAAAAAAAAAAAAAAAAAAAAAAAAAAAGAGAGAGAGAGAGAAAGCTTTCAGCTGTATAGAATTTTACAAAGAAAATGAGAAGAAAATCCAGAGACAGGAGACCACACTGCTGCAGTCTTTGAACATATAATCGTGCTGGTGCCAGACTTCCCTACCTCCGAGTGCCAAACTGGCACTTGCTGTAATCCTCCCCTTTCCTAGCACTGCACTCAGCAGTCAAAAAAACCTGGAATGAGTGGAAAGTGTTGATTTATCTCTGGGGAAATCCGATGCCAACATTTAAAAAGAGGATAAGGAGGATGAAATTATATGGGAAAACAGAAAAAGAAAAAGGAAAAGGAAATGGGAATAGAAGTGAGAGAGAAAGGAGAAAAATGGATAAAAACAGATACAAAAGAGTGTAAAAGCATATGAGAAAGAAATAACAGAAAATAATGTTTACCATGGAAGTATTAAAATTAAAGGTTTGCCATCAGTTCTACTGTGCATAAAATTGCATCTTGTCTCAGAGTCATTTTCCATCCTGTGTACTTTTGTAGAAAGCAAAGATTCCCTTGCCAGAACTTTCCCATTAAGTTACCCCCTAGGTGACCCAAGCAAAAGACTTGGCTTTTTTGTAAAACATCTGTTAGAATGATGTTTTACCAAGCATCAGGCACAGTTTAAAGAGTCAAGAAGAAAGAGTAAAACAAAAACACAAAGGCACACACAGACAAAACAAAAATCAGAACAAAACTACCCTTGAATGAAAAAGACAGAGGTTGCTGCTATCTAAATATGATCACCAAAAGCAAATGGACTTGCAGGAGCAGTCGTGCTGGGGCAGTGATTGATTGATTGTCCAAGGGCATGGGGTTGGCACAGCAAGGAGCTCCCCAGGCAGGACACACAGCCAGTATTTGTCCTGGGGTGCCACGTTACTGTTCAGTGGCACAGGTGGAAACCTTCTGGAGGAACATCTCACTCTACCCCATGTCTCAGCACACACTTATGTGCCAAGAGGCCAAGAACGAGTTCACAGAAACTTTCTGGAATATCTGCTGTTATTTTGCTGGGTAATAAATAACTTATTAATTTTTTTTTTTTTCCCTTCCTTAATGGTCATAGCTTGTTTTTGAAAAAAAGGAAAAGCTTCTATTATATACCAAAATAAATATAGGGGAAATATAGAAATATATTGAGTTTCTCAAAAAGAGTGATGCTATGCCTTGAAAAATAATATTTTATGTTCTGTTATAATCAGATTTCAAGCTGTAGTGTATTTTTATATTCTTCATTTATAATAACTCAGGATTCAACCATCTCCCTTCTAGGTAAAGGATGGCATGTCCCACTATGCATTTTAACACTTCTCCATCTGTGGATGAAACTGCGTGATGTTTTTGAACAAAGTGATACTCAAAATAAGAATGAACATGTTGAATAGTATGTAATATATATTTATATAATTATTATGAAAAAAGATCCATTGTCGGTTTCAGCATTTTGTTGGAGGAAAAACGATTACCTCAGAAAACTAAAAAAATATTCCCTGCTTCAGATTGGTTTTAATTTTTCTGAAATGGAAGATTAAAAAAACCCCAAAAAACCATAGAGTTTCTGAGGAGAACAAAAAGCTCTTTTAATAGAAATCAGCTTTTTGTGCAGATAGTGAGGACTTTGATCTGATTTTAAAAACCTAAGTAAGAAATCAGTGTGAAATTGTGTGTCCACTGCCCTGTCCCTTGCAGAATCCTCCCTGACTTTGAATAATGCTGTGGGTACCTGCCCAGACATTTGTAATTTAAACTGTCTTGGTGATTTGCTGTTAACCTCTTTTGGAAGAAAAGCTACCAGAAAAGCTCCCCAGGGATGATCTGGGGAAGAAGGACAGCAGGGATATATTGTGTATGTAACTCTGGAAGTGTTCAAACTCAGCAGCAGCCTGAGCTGAAAATGATTACACCTCTGGTGGGACTGGGAGCTGCATGCTAGGAAACGTTAGTTTAATTTATAGAATTAATAAGCATGTGCATAAGTGCAATTTACAAGTGATAAAATGGGTCCTTCTGTGGTAGAAAGTGAAAAATCTATATTGGAAATGTTACTGCAAATTAATCAAGACAATCAATTTTTTTAGTAAGTACAAATAAGATAGGTGCAAAAATGACAGGAAACATTTTAAAGTCAGAAGGTTCTAAGTTACATGGTAATTACATTTCCTTGTAAAATAGGAAGATACCACAACTGTTCTCCTCTTTAATTTCATTATTTCATTCCTTGTGGGCAAAATTCATGCAATTTATAGAAATAATAGGACTGCCTCTCAATCTTGCAAAGTAATGCAAGATCAGGAGTAGAAATTATTGCAAAAGGAGAGGGTAAATTGTTTTGAATAGCATTTGGTCGCAGGGAAAATCTGGTTTCTTAATTGAGACTATACATTTTTATCTCAAGAAGATCACACGATCTCATCTGCTGTGGTATCTGTTAGATTATACATTGTGTAGTTCTTACTGATCCATGGCATTGCCTTTCTTTTTTTATGAAATTTCAGTACAAGAATCACTGCACTATGATATTTTGAAGTCAAAGTTTTAATTCTTGGCAGGTGGCTGTTATTAGAAAAGAGGAGGAGGGAAGGGACTGGAAAAAAATTCTTCTTGTCGTTAGAGGTTTTCTGCAACTGTTCCATTTGACGAGGGAAGTCGTTACAGGTGATTGAAATAGTTCACTCTGGGCAGGAAATTTGTGATATTGCTGTCACTTTCTGCATGCAGATGACGAGCTGCTGCCAGCTGTACAGCTCTGCTCACTGCAGCTTCAGGGACTTCTGCGATTTCCAGCCTCTCAAATTGGTCCAAACCACTGAACTTATTCCTGTCTCCAGCATTTGTAGAGCCAGACCAATTTGCCTTTATCACAACAGAGTTGCCGAAGGCTTTGTGAATTACAAGCTGTTTCTCATGTTTATTGATGGACTGATATTTGGGAAGGGACCAAAATAATAATAGTAAAAAAGTACAGTTCATTTCCATTGGAATTGATTTCTTTCGTTCTTTCTTGCTTTCTTGCTTTCTTTCTTGTTTTTTTACCTTCCAATCCTCCATTTCCATTTTGGGGGGATGGTAGGAGGATAAGGAGACGTGCAGTGCTCAGTTTCTAAATGTGAGACCTCTGGGAGAAGGAACTGAAGTAATTGAATTGGATTAGACAAGCCAGCAGAACAAAGTCACATTCCATGAGGTTTTTCCAGCATTGAGTAGATGAATAGTAATTATTTAAGGATTAGTGCTAGTCTAAGATGTGGTCCACTCTGAATACTCTTCACCATATATAAACAAAAGCAAGATATAATATGTGCTATTTAAGCTTCTTTTTATCTATAATAGATTTCTTTTAAGGCTACAAGAACTTGAAAAAATCCGGTATGGTGAGTAAGCACTCTTACTGTTTTTCAATAAAGAATTAAACCCTATAAGCTTTAACTCTAAAGAGATTCTAAAGAGAGCTTAATTAAAGATACTTACTCTTGCTTTAAATTATGTCTACTCACATTCTGGTGGCTTTTGGTTGTGGGTTTTTTTTAAGTACATCAGCAAAGTAGAAGAATATTTTAAAGCTTCAGGTTAATTTTTTGTTTGTTTGTTTTTGTTTGTGGTATCCTTTTATTTGCAGTTTCTTAGCTTTTATGGATTCACAATTTTAGTCATTTTTGGCCACATCTTTAGAAGTGATTTGCAAAGTTCATTTTACCTTTTAATTTTAATCCCATTTTTGTAAATTTTCTGTATCCTTAGTGTTGAAATAAGGACATTAGCCTATCATCTTAAAAAACTTTAAAAAAATAAAAAAGCTGGGTTTTTCATTTCAAGTTTTATCTCCCAGTGCATTGTAAAGATGACTTTGGATGCATTATCTGAAAGTACCACACATATCAGAAGAATTATGCTTTACAACAGATGTAGTTCCTGGGTGATTTTTCTGGAGAACCATGAAATAGCATAGTAGGAGATGAATAAAGATGAGGTTATGGCTGTGATTCCTTGTTCCTACTTCATTTTGGGAAATATTGCAAATAGTTTTCTATATTCAAGATTGAATTGCTTTTATTCCCAAAAGACCACTGCTCTTTGTATTTTTTCAACATACTTAATTTAATACAGTTTTTGTTGTGGTTTCAGTTTCCTCCCTTTCTCTCTATCATGAGATAAATGAAATAAAGAGTAGATCAGCCACCAGGTGACCACATTGTGGATGCACTGAGAATAACAGGAATTTATGGCTTAAGCAGAAGCAAAACATTTGTCTTCCTGAAAATTCATTCAGGCCCTGCTCTTGGGAAATTCCACTGTTCTAACCTTTATATATCCTGTCATTTGGGCAATCTCAGGTGCTAGATCTAGATGCTGAAGAACACTATTCTTTCCTTATTTCTTTTCCCTCTTTCTCTTTGTCTTCTTTTCTTTTTTTTTTTTTTTTTTTTTTTTTTTTTTTTTTTTTTTTTTTCCTTAATCCAGGTAATCTCCACATTCTATTGTTTGCAATTCCTCTGTAGGACTGAATGTATTCAGGGTTGTGAATTTTTTGAGAATGTGTTCCTACAGAGTCTGAGGTTCTGTGGATACTTGATTTTATAGACCCAGAGGGTTGTAGTCAGAAAATAAACATTTGGGCCAGGATTGATGCACAGGAGGCAAAATCATAATTAGAGGGTTTGAAGACAAAGCCAGAGACCAAGATACAGGAACAGGAGATTCAGCTGCTTAGACAAGATTTAAAGATTTAAAAGATGACCTCTTAGTATGAAGAAATTACAAGGTTCCTTCCTAGAAAGCATAAAATTTGAGCAGCCTATGAAAACCAACTGTGTTAATGGAGTGGGATGAAAAAGAGGATTGCCTTCCTACAAGGAACTGAGGAAGGGCACAAGGCCAGCTTCTGACACTTGCAGGGTGGATGCTGAATTCAAGGTCTGCTGAGCTCTCAGTAAGCTGTAGGGAACATCTGTGCTTGTTGATAAAATGATAAGCCAAATGAGATTTGACTTCTGCTACAGGAATAGAAAAAAACAAACAAACAAACAAAAAAAAAACCCAGCCCTGAAATAAACAACATACAGAACTAAAGAAATGACAGACACTCAGAGAAATGTCAGTGGTGTGATTTGGGTTTATCTCTGTGCATACCTCTCAGCCAGCAAAAGAAGCACAGTCGCCAGGAGCTCAAAAGAGGCAAGATTTGCTGCTGCTGTGGCACTGGGGAAGGGCATTTCTCAGAGTGAAGGAAGGGTCATTGCCTGTCCTGGCAGAAGAACAGGCCCAATATGTTGCATTAGCAGCATTAAAAATACCACTACCACATTACAGCCTTTCATTTGGGATCTCTTCATGCCACTCCTGATGAGCGAAGGTCTAAGGCACAAAATATTTCCGCCAACTCGTCTTTGATCAAGAGATGTTTCTGTTGTCTGTGTGTATCAGACTTTTGCTATAATTGGCCTTACCAATTTTGTTCACACTTCAGCTGTGAGGAATATGTAGCACACCAGTAACAGGCTGTCTTGTGTTGATAACAAGCTTTTTTTAATAAATCACTCAACCTTCCTATAATAATAAGACTTTCTGCTGTGTTTTCTTCTCAAAAGTAAAGAGAAAAAATAATTCTGCCACCTGGATTGTCATTTTCTTGTCTCTCTCATTTTCGTTCTTTTGTTGCTTGACATGGTACAACATAACAATAAGATAGAAGGGAAATCCACTGGTTTTCTTTATTTTGCTTTTTTCATGGCACACTACTTTTGTTCCAAAAGCCACAGAACCAAAGATACTCAACTGGAGGACATGAGAAGAGAGATGAGGGCGTGCAGTTAGGACGAGAAAAGCAAACAAAACAATGCTAGTTTAAAAAAAAAAAACAGAGGAACAAGCTTCTTTCAATGTTCAGCTTGCAGATTTTTCACTTGTAGTAAGTAGTAAGCTGTTAAAAAATCCTCCAGTTTTAAGTTCTTACAATTCATTAACTAGGCTTTAAATTTTAGGATTTAAAACAGTTACAAGGGGTCAGTTAAGGAAGATGTAAGAATATTCATGTGAGGTTTTTCATCCAAATCAGTGAGCCTTGGATAAAACCCTGAGACACTGGACTGTCTAACAGGCCTTCTTCAAAGACTAATTAGCTATGACATCGTCCTTTTATAATGTAGGTAGCTGGTATCTCCTGTTTTAACATTTCCTTTTCACAGGGAATAAGGCTGAGAGGTTCCTGAAGACCAAAGACATTATCATATCCTCTGTAGATAATAAATATTGGGTTGAAAGGTGCTGTGGGACAGAAGACATTTAGCATGGAGAGCAGGACAAGGTGTTGTGCCTAGGAAGTACAAGGGCAGCCTGTGGAAACCAGCTGCACCCCCAGAGTGGGATGGAAGAGAGCATGGCCTTGCTACAAGGACCTGAGGAAGTTTGGCCAGCTTCTCACACTTGTCATTGACCAGCACAGACTTGAAATATAATCACTTTTATTATCCACTTTCTCAGTTTTCCTTCATGTTGAAGCTGTAGCTTATCATGCCCTCAGCCAGGAAGAAGCCCAGGTTAGTTTCCTGAAAAGTTGAACCTGGTTTTATGTACAATTCCACGTGTGCCCAGCCTTCTGCAGTCAGAGATGTGTCTCTCTGCAGTCTTAACTCTGTTTTTAAAATTGAAATGTTTTGTTGAAAGAAAATACGTACAAAAGTTGTATCACATAAGCACCAGAGTATCCAGATGAGGAAGATTTTGAAGGTTGGTATACCTGGCATGATCTTGAAGCTAAGAACCATATTTTCAAAGATAGGTAGGCACTGGGATTTTGAACATCTTACAGACACATAAATCCAGAAAGAGAGGCTTTAAAAGAAATCCCCCTAGGCATTATTTTTCTAGCTAAAGAGCACTGAAAGTCAAGCTTTAGAAAATATGAGCTGTGGATACATTCTAAATCTTTCTCTTTTCCTTTCAAATTACTTTTTTCCATATCTTAGTAGATCTAGAATTACACAAAGTACGTGGCTACTACAATCTTAGACATAATGCTGAACACATTTCTTTATCTGTTGAATTTTAGTACTGGCCAGAAATAGAGTCAAATTTCTTCTCTTCCTGCACACAGTGCCTAACAAGTCCTGCCCCAGCAGCAACTTTCCGTGGCTCAGCATGTGTGCACCCCACCTTTCCCTCCTCTGAGTATGTCTGCATCATTCACAATTAAAATGTTCATCCCTTCCCTAATCAAAATTATGATCAATTTCCTTTCCTCGTTTTAAAAAAGGATGTGAAAGCTTTCTTTCAAACCAGTTTATCTCAAATGCAAATAGTCATTTCTCCTTGTCTCATGGAAGAGCTCATGCTCTGAATCTGTGTGAAGGAACATGAGAACACGAGTGCCAAACCCAGTGCTGAGGCTGCCTTTGAAGAGATTGCTTTACTTGTGTCGGGCTGCCTGGCTTACCTATCACTGCTCACATGGGTGTTAGGATGGATCCAACTCCAAATCACATGAGATGAGTTTGCAGATTTTGCATTATCTCCAGTCTCTGCTCTTCTGCACAGAATAACCTTAAACACTGAATTTCATTTTAAAATGGTTGAAAGCATACATTCTTTATTATTATTATTTTATTCAGTACACTTACAAAAATGTATAAATATCCAATAACCTTTGGAGTTTGTCTTTGTGAGTGAGATAACTGAATAGTAACAATTTTTAAATAGAAAACCTATAATTCACCCTACATGTCATCAAATCATACCAGACTGTTGTTCTTTAAGGAATATTCTACATCAGTAACAACTTCACTGGACGATAGGAAAAAGACTGTAATGTTTAGTTAGGTTGCAACAACAAAGCACATTTGGGAATCATTTACTGGAGCTCAAAGAAGATGGATAAAAATCAATATTGCATGTTGCCTACATAGCTATTTCATTCTCCAATTGCCAACAAGCAATAAATTGGTGCTAGAATTAGAATTCTGACATATCATTAATCAGAGGAGTAAATATGAAACAGCTTGATGAACCTTGGTATAAGAAACACAATTTCAAATAAAAAGTCATCCCACATGTGTCATTTCTTGCTAGGGCTTTATATAATTCAGTAAATTGTATCATAAATTTTGGCAAAAGGGACACTGGAGCTTTCAACTTAATTTTTTTTAAAGGGAAAAGCTCAAAAGACAATATTAGTTCCATGTCACACAGAGTAATCCAGCTTTTTCTACTCTCTTACGGATTTAAATATTGTTTTCATTAATGAGGGTGCAATCCTAGGAGAGTAGGTATGCACATAATTTGGTACTTTAAAGTTACAGTATTCTACATCTGTTTTGATCCAGCTGTCTGATCCATCTTACTTTCTCCTTTAATCCCCATAGCCATTCTTTGCTCAGCCAGCTTTAGTCAGTACATTAATGAATTTATATCATTAATGAATTTGTTCCACTGAAGACAAATGGGAATTTTGCTGTCAACCTCCCCAGAGACAAGGTTGGACACATTTGTTGATGGTAGTCACACCTCAGCACAGGCATCTTTGGAGTTTGTGCCAAAATTTTAGCACTTCCTTTTAAAAACAGAAAAAAAAAAATCTGTGTCTTGGCCAGCAGATTTTTTTTTTTTTTTTAAATTATTATTAGCATTTGGGTTGTATTCATGTTCAACCCTCTTCAAATCTCTTAGAGATTTGTCCTTCTCTATTATGAGTAATGAGCAGCACCTTTAATTCCACAGTCTGATACTGAATAAAAACAGGCTGATACCCACCAGGTGCTGTATCTACTGCTGCTGTATCTGTAGAACTTCCTGGACAGTGCTTTTCAAGAACAGGGGCCACTTTTGAGATGTCCTTTCACTTTGATTTTGCCGTAGATCAAGATTAATGGGTTTAACAACAGAAGCTGCAGTTCAAAATGACAGTAGAAAACTTTTTCATCTCCTCTACTACAAGAAAAAAAAAAAAAAAACAAAGCACTATTCCTGTGTTCCTCTCCTAGACACCACAGATTTCCACTCACTGCACATGTGGAGTGACTCTGCCGTTCTGCTGTGTTCTGAGAGGAGCAGGGGGAGAGCAGCAGCGGGGGCAGGACTGGGGAGTGCAGCCCAAAGCCCAAAGCCCAAAGCCCAGTGTGTGCTGTGGCTGCAGCTGCAGCTGGAGCTGCAGCTGGACGGCTGCAGCTTGGTGGGCTGGAGCTGGAGTGGGCTGGGGCTGGAGCTGGAGCTGGAGCTGGAGCTGGAGTTTGGAGCTGGAGCTGGAGCTGGAGCTGGGGCGGAGACAGCTGCAGCTGGAGTTGGAGCTGGAGCTGGAGCTGGGGCTGGGGCTGGAGCTGCAGCTGCAGCTGGAGTTGGAGCTGGAGTCCGGAGCTGGGCTGCAGCTGGGGCTGGGGCTGGGGCTGGAGCTGGGGCTGGGGCTGGAGCTGTAGCTGTAGCTGGGGCTGGGGCTGGAGCTGGAGCTGTAGCTGTAGCTGGGGCTGGAGCCGGAGCTGGGGCTGGAGCTGGAGCTGGAGCTGGAGCTGGGGCTGGGGCTGGAGCTGCAGCTGCAGCTGGAGTTGGAGCTGGAGCCGGAGCTGGAGCTGGAGCTGTAGCTGTAGCTGTAGCTGGGGCTGGGGCTGGAGCTGTAGCTGTAGCTGGGGCTGGGGCTGGAGCTGTAGCTGTAGCTGGGGCTGGGCTGGAGCTGGAGCTGGAGCTGGGGCTGGAGCTGGGGCTGGAGCCGGAGCTGGGCTGGAGCTGCAGCTGGGGCTGGGGCTGGAGCTGGAGCTGGAGCTGTGGCTGGAGCTGCAGCTGGAGCTGGGGCTGGGGCTGGAGCTGTAGCTGGGGCTGGAGCTGGGGCTGGAGCTGGAGCTGGAGCTGGAGCTGGGCTGGGGCTGGGGCTGGGGCTGGAGCTGGAGCTGGAGCTGGAGCTGGAGCTGGAGCTGGAGCTGGAGCTGGAGCTGGAGCTGGGGCTGGGGCTGGAGCTGCAGCTGGAGCTGCGGCTGCAGCTGCAGCTGTAGCTGGGGCTGGGGCTGGAGCTGGAGCTGGAGCTGGGGCTGGGGCTGGAGCTGGAGCTGGAGCTGTAGCTGGGGCTGTAGCTGGGGCTGGAGCTGTAGCTGGGGCTGGAGCTGTAGCTGGGGCTGGAGCTGGGGCTGGAGCTGGAGCTGGAGCTGGAGCTGGAGCTGGAGCTGCGGCTGCAGCTGCAGCTGCAGCTGGGGCTGGGGCTGGAGCTGTAGCTGTAGCTGGGGCTGGAGCTGGGGCTGGAGCTGGAGCTGGAGCTGGGGCTGGGGCTGGGGTGGAGCTGGAGCTGGGGCTGAGGCCGGAGCTGCAGCTGGAGCTGGAGCTGGGGCTGGGGCTGGAGTTGGAGCTGGGAGTGCAGCTGCAGCTGGAGCTGGAGCTGGAGCTGGAGGTGGAGCTGCAGCCTGCCCAGCTGAGCTCTGCTGCTGCACGGAGGGCCAGGGCAGAGCTGGGGCCTTGGCAGGTCAGACAGCGGGCAGGGCAGGAAGGTTACAGGGCATGAGGTTGGGACTGTGGGTGTTGTGATAACACAGCATCAGCATTTTCACATTTCTTGTCTGCTGCACCTGCAGTACGTTTTGGACGTGAAGATTTGCCATGTAGCTACTGCCACAGTTTAATCATCCAACATTATCTGCTCACTGCTGGAAACAGAATGGCTTTTTTGTGTCCACAGCCTACATACAGGAGGGGAAAAAGTGGAAAGGATTGTGGCTGGTTCAAACTTCCTGTGTGCAGGCTGTGCAGCCAGCAGTGTGTGTTGTCCACAGCCAGCAGCCTTTCTCTTAGTGGGGCTCTGCTTTTTTTTTGGAGGAAAAAAAATACTTGTAGCTTGGTTTTAGTTGAAAAACAAACCAAAGCCAACAAGATCACACCGGGGAAAAATTAGGCAGACCAAGAAGAGATGTTAGTAGTCATGTGTGAATGTTTCAGCCTAGGAAAAGGTAAATTTTCATTGTTATGAACCATTGTAATTAGTTACTTGGATCTACTAGACCTTTATATTAATTAAAGTTTTTGTATTTTTTTTCTCTGAAAGTGATATGTGGGGAAAAAAGTACAGCTGGTGTCAAGCTCAAGTTTCTAGTGTAAAGCCCCTGCAGTGCCCTGCCCTCAGGTGACCCTGGACTGCAGGCACTGACCCCTGCCCCTGCCTGTGCAGCGCCTGCCCCTGCAGTGCCCGTGGCCGCCTGCCTGCAGTGGGGCACATACAGCAGGCTGTGTTGTCACCAGGCTTCCTAAATTGCACGAGGCCAGTAATTTTTCCCAATATTTCTGCCGTGGTGGGGCTGGTATTGGAGGGCATGGATGTTGCTGTCTGCTGTGGGGATGTGTCTGTTGTCAGGCTTAGCTGGAGTTTCCAGTGCCTTGCAGTGTTTGGATTGTGCCTCTCTTCTGGGGTGCCTCTAAGCTCAGCTGTTTGTGTGTAAGCATTAACTCTGCCACAGAGCAGTGTTTCGATCGTCGTGTGGTTTTGAAATAATCCTATAATCCTTTTACATTCGTTCTATAATGTGAATGAAGTAAATGCATGATATGGACTTTTGTCCTGTGTCACTGACACACTGAGCACTTAAACACTGCTTTATTGAAGAATCAAGGCATTAAATAAGCAAAGAGTTACATGAATTTAAAATAAGTCCTTGTAATTACCTACATTTCAGGAACCAGATGTACCCCAAATTCCCATATTTAGTCTAACTATGCAAGATGTTCCTTGCAGTTTGTCTCAAAGCGGAACAGACAACAGGCTGGGGCAAACTGTACTGCACATAAAATAAACATATTCTGGGCTGCCTGAATGCTCATTTTAAGCCTGGATAACTCTGAGCTGTTATATGTGTGTGGTCCAGGATAATCTGCCCCTATGTTATGGTGTATAAGTATTTCATATAAAGCGGTTTTTTTGGTTTTTTGTTTTGTTTTGTTTTGTTTTTGTTGTTTTTTTTTTTTGTTTTGTTTTTTTTTTCATTAATAGACAAATAGGGCCATAGAGTTAAGTGTCAGAATTAACCTTTCACTTTGGTAGCCAATTTTCTTATGTTTTCTATTTCACAAACTAGGTATGTGCTCACAGACACTTCCAGGGCTGAAAGGAGAAGAGTGAGAACCAGTGAATGTTGTGAATCTTCTCAGTGTAACAGTTTCCAAAACACCTGCATTAATCAGGGTTGAATGGATCTAGTGTGAAAATGGCTGGACTGCTCCTGCTCAGTCTGTCCATTTTATCTGATTAATACAGAAAAGCTCTTTGGGGAGAAAAAACAAAAAGTCATAACATCTTCTGAATTTCTAGTCTTGATTAAATTTTTGCTATTGACAAAAAATCAAAGTATCAACAGATTCTGAAGAGTAGAATGCATTAACTGCAAAAAGCAGGGTTGCCTCTTTGAGGAAGAACACCAGATTTCCACCAGCATTCCTTTCCTTTTTATGAGAGGCAGTTTTAAGCCTCTAATACAAGAGTCGGGAAATCTAATCAAAGGACTCAAAAGTGTGTGATCAACTTTACCTGATCTCTCAAAAATCTTAAGATGCTGCATCTTAAACAGTTCTGTTTATAGGACTGCCTGCTCTTCTAACTGCAAATAAATAAGGCAGCTTCTGTGCAAAACCTTGCTTCACTGGATTATCAATGACTTAAGTTTGGGCTAATTTGCTGAACTGAGAAACAAGCTGAATAAATCTTTTTGGATTTTTCATGCATTCAGTGTTAACATGGTTCAGCTGTTTCCAGAGTCTGAAATTGCCCATTGAAAGATATTTTATGTTGGTTGGTGATCAGAGAATTTCCACAAGCATAAATGTGAGAGTTTGACAATATTTCTTTTCCCAGTAAACCTTAGCTTTTCAGTTTGCAAAATAAGCTTGCTTTCCTTTTATTAACTTTTAAATAAAGTCTGTCAAAAGAGTATATGAGACCACTGGTCTGGGACAAATATTTGTGAGAATTGCTGGGATTCAGCAGCAGAGAACTGGTGTTTCTCAGAACTTGAAGGGCTTTTATTCACCATCAGGTTTGGAGGGGAGTAGATATTTGTTTCTCTAAAAGGAGCAGAAGAGTAAAATTTCACAACTAATTATTGGTGAAACATGGATAAATCCATACTGCATGAATCTCTTTCAAACAAGGCACGTGTGAAAAGCTGTCGTCTAAACACCAAAAATCACACTAGTCTTGATTCTGTAACAAAATCCATCTTTGTCCTGATGAAGTGTTAGATGTCAGCTCAGCTTTGATTTGTTCTGTCAGCTACAGCATGGACAGAGCACTAAACAGAGAGTCCTTACTCAGACTCAATGAAATTCAGTCTGCTTTGCACTGAGGAAATATCACCTTCACTTAGTTTTAATAAGAAATAAAAGAACAGTGAGTGAGTTATTGCTTAAGCTAAGAAATAGAGTAAACAACTAGAACCATAAAATAATTTAAGTTAGAAGTGGCCTCAGTAGTTCAACCCTGATTCAGAAAAGGCCCAAAGCATCCAGATCATGATCATCTAGTTTTTGCTTGGCAAAGCTGTGACAGGGGACCTGATTTACATCTTTTATTCTCATACTCAAGTTGAGAGATGTTAAGAGCTCATGCTAAATTTTTAACTATAGGTCAGAAAAGAAATATTTTATTTGAGCCATTTATTGCTTTATACATCTACTTGCAATGAAAAGCTAAAATAATTTGGGAGAATAAAAATCAATTCCAGACATATTCAAAATGCAACTAACCTTTGTCAAATTTAGTATTTGCTGGGGGGTTTTCCCCTTGTCTCTCCCCTCTCCAATGTGTTTTGCTTTTAAGATATTGGAGGATTAATCCAGCATATCTCTCTAGCTTTGCCCTCTGTGATCTCATAGGATAAACTTAGAATTAATTCCTCATACCCTTTCTGATGGAAGAGATAAGCCGTTAGGTAAAATGTTATTTCAGTTGCTGTCTTATCCGGATGTTTGAGCTGCCAGTTAAATTGTAAATTAAAGGCTCAAGACTCTGGATTATGGACTCCAGCTTCATTATTAATGAAAAAATATGCCCTTTTCACAGTTTGCCATTTTTCTGTCTTCCAACAAACTCCCAGAAAATATGGCAAAGCTTTTCTACTCTCCTGTTTAAACACAGCAAAGATACAGTGATACAATTCTCCCTTTGGAAACTTCTACCGTAAATTATTGATTTGTGCCGATTTTGTCCACTTAAATGACCAGTCTGTGGAAAGGTGAAGTTACTTCTGTAAGACACTTCTTGCTTTGGAATAAAGAAAATCAGAATCAGGTTTCCCTTGTTGTACTGTTCTACAAAGTTTGTGTCCCAAATTTTAATGTGACAAAACCCTCGCCATTGGCATTAAACTCTGAATGCAGCCTGTCAGTTTTGCCACTTCCATTGACTCATTTTCCCATTCACACCGTTGAGATTTGTCTCAGTCATCACTTCATACTTTTACATTAAGTCAATTAATGATTTAATAACAACCCACAATACAATGTCAAAAGTATCTATTTTATTTGGCGTCCCTATAAGTACAGACTGTCTTTATACAATGCTTCATGTTCTTATTTATGTGAAATCTTTGTGCAGTTGCATTTTGGGTTTTAAGAGGAAAATTTCATAAGAGAAATGAATTATTTGTTAGATCCGTGAGGTGTTCATTGGTTCAAATGTAAGCTCTGGCTCTTTTTGTGGTGTTATTATCTCTGGTCATAGCATACCCAGGAGAAAAAGCTTATGGATATGGAAAAATAAGTATTGACACAAAAACAAAACAAAACAAAAAAAAAAAAAAAAAAAAAAAAAAAAACAAAACAAAACAAAAAAAAACCCACGAGGATAATATTTATCAACTTGATAGGATTTCTGTTCAGGATGAGCATGATGGGTAGGCAGACCAATTCAGCAGGGTTAGGAAGTGACCAGCGAGAAAATGGGAGTTTTAACAATTCAGTGCCATGTGTGTATCTTATTTTACCTCTTCTCAGATGTTCAGTTCTTCCAGCCCTGTTGCAGTTGTTCTTTAAAGGCAGTGCTCCCATGAGGCAGAATGCACACTGGCTTTCTCTGCTGGGCCAAAGCTGTCTCCCTTCAGTTCTCTCAAGCTGCACTTTCCTGTCAGCTTGCAGTCTTCAGCCTCAGGAATCAGCTCTGTGCATGCTGCTCAGATCCTGTGGTGCATCCCACACGGATTTGCATGTTTTATATCCTTTGTCTGTTAACAGACCCTGCAGAGGTTGAAGACCCTTTGCCTGCAGAGGGCTGTATATGGGAACTCACTTACAGGTTGGGGCTGTGTTTAGTGAAGTGCTTTAGGACACTTTGGAATCGAAAGCTTTATCAATATGTACATTATTAATGTCAGCATAAGTACTTTACAGTAGAGTATAGGGCATATTGATGAGTGTAACATGAACTGCATTATTAGTAAAGAGCTGTGAAAAGAATACTACAGGATAAACCCCCCCAAAAATGGCCCTCATCTATTGGACATACCTTTTATAAAGTTTCTCTGTTTTTCTGTTACACAGCACACAACAACCTGGACCAAGGGGACTGTGGGGAGAAAGCCTGAAGGTCTTGTATTCATTGCACAGGGCAAAAAGAGACTGAGGTGTTGCTTTCTGTGTACAGAAAATGAGTATGCTGAGAGCAAATGCAGAAATGAATCTTGAAAATGAGGCTGTTTTGAGAAAGAGTCAGAGTAAACAAAAAAAAAATTAAAAGAAGAATACTTTAGCAGTTTATCTTTGTTGGAAAATAGTAATAGTTCTTATGCAGTCTTATAGGAGAACTATTTTCTATTCTTAGCTATTACAAGTTCAGTGTCCCTATTAATTATCCTCTGTGCTCCATTTTAAAGGCTATGAAAAATGTTTCTCTACCTTCCCAAAGCTCCAAAGCATGCCTTGGTCTTTTAAACATTGGTTTTTTTAGAGTTTTTTCATCTTCAATGTTGAAAAATAACCAGTAATACACGTTACACCCATCTAAATAGAAAGATAAAATATTCTGTTGGTAAAGCCACAAATTTACAGGAGCCAAAGGTAAGCTGTGAGCTGTTGTGCACAACTCCACTCATTCATGCTTGCTGCCAGGGTGGGTACCCTCAGGCACTCCTGCAGACTCCAGCCCTCAGGTTTTGATCCTCCCAGGTTTCTCTCTTTGCCTCAGTTTTAATAAAGACTGTCAAGTTATCCATGCAACTGAGTTGGGTGAGATTTGGAAACTTTTTGGGTTCTTTTGATTTGTGTTGATCTGTATTTCCTTCTTCTGGCATCTGCTTAAATCATAAATGTGCTAGGTCACTATATTTACCACTTGCATACTAATCCTTCCTTAGATTCTATGCTCTCTGTTTTTTTGTATGAAATGCAGGTGCATGGATTCAAGGAGGAAGAGTTCTCTTTTGTTGTGGCTTCACACCTCCAGATAATCAGCCACTCCAACATGATCCATCCTTTTTAGTATTTTAGCTTACAAAACAGCACAGAATGATCCTGAGAAAGGATTTTCTTTTTCCATGGGTCATTGTCAGATGGAGTACAAATTCTGGTCTGGATTAAGATTATCTAACATCTCTACTGTTTAGAAGAAATCCTAAATTATTCATTGAAGGTTCTCAAAATTAGAACCACATACTCTCGTCAAAGATGAAAGGCTAGTGGGAAGGGATGTGGACTTTTTTGACTTTATTTTCATTACTCTGCTCATAAGATTTTGATTTTCCACAAAAATAAAACCTTTCTACATAAGAACAACTTGAGTCAATAACAAGAACCTTTACAAGACACAGCAAGCTGTGTCCACACTGATTTTGGGGATTTCTTCCTTCAGTTTAAGATTTTATGTCAGGCACACCAGACAGCAGCTTTCAACATGTTTTTTGTCATATCAGTTTTTTGGTTTTGTTCCAGTAGCTGTAATTTACACAAGAAGGGGTGTATCTTACTTATTATATTCACCACCTAGATAGAAGGAAGCTTTGTGATCAGAATACATCTAACAGTGAGATGCCTTGAGTTTGTTGCCAGAGGTCTTTGTCAAAGATGCTCTTTTTCTTTTAGAGTAAAAATAGGTACAATAACTAAATAAAGCAACAGTGTACATCCCTAGAGGAAGCATGAGTTGCTTCAGAATGAACAAAGCTAATATACTTAAGACCAAATCGTGCAAATTCTTGTTTCTGCTCTATTAAAACTGCTGAATTGTGATTAGAAAGAAAATAATTATTTAGGAAGGGCTGAAAAAGCTGATTAATTAATCCTCTCTGTTATTGTTGTTATTCTAAAAAAATGTAAGTCTGTTCCTTAGAAATTCAGACTTTGATCACAGAAACCTGTCCTTTCATCGGAAAATTTTAGCCCATGAGTTTTTCAGGTGGGATTCTTCTCACAGTGTGCCTTAAAACAGCCAATGAGTTACTCCCTCATTAATTATGGTCTTGTCCAACTAGTCTGTTCATTCCAAGAGCATTCGATGGGAGAGTACCTGCTTGTCACTGCATTAAAGTAACTGTTTAGTTTTTAAAGACTAAATAGATGGGAGTTTATGTGTCTTATTCCATCAAATATTTAGTTTCTTTAAAACTTTGGCTTCATAGTACCACATTTGTTGCACTATGAGGATCAAGTTGAAAAATTATATCAGTGATTCACCAATAATATCAGATAAGTGACATGCCTTTGCAAAAAAAAAAAAAAATGAAAGAAAAAAGTAGACAGTCAAAAATAAGAATCTGAATTCAGAAATTATCTGAAATCAAGAACAAGTACTTCCATTCTGGTTCCCACTTAGTGACTATATAGCAGTAAAGCGTCTTTCTGAGAGTGCTTTTGTCCAATATACTCCTAATCTCTGTGGAATAGACCTGAGCAAGAAATCCCAGGTTTCATGCACTCATCTAC
Organism: Sitta carolinensis; assembly: GCA_032173965.1. Classification (NCBI taxonomy): domain Eukaryota; kingdom Metazoa; phylum Chordata; class Aves; order Passeriformes; family Sittidae; genus Sitta; species Sitta carolinensis. The sequence goes on along the minus strand of CM063294.1, from coordinate 5,482,063 downwards.
TCTTCCCTCTCCCAAGTCGCCTTTTATTCTTCTCATAGTGTTCTGTACAAATATCACTGTTGAGCTATGGTGAGCTTTCCTTGTCTCCATGCAAGTGGCCACCACTACAAGAAGAATTCCAAGTCATTGGGAAAGTTGTTTAAATAAACTCCCCTGCATGTAACAGATCCAGGAATTATCAGGCAGGAGACACACCGGCTACCTAATTCCGTATTTATTTGATTAAGAGCTGAGCTGCTATGAGATTATGCTGTAAACTGTCATGGTTTTAGCAGAGCTGCTGGGCAAATGAGAAAGAAGCAGTTCCCAAAACCCGAGTCCCATTTCAGGTTTTCAGTCTTCTCAAGAGGTAGCTAGATACCTCTTTCTCCAAACAATTGGAGGTATGACTGATGGATTAAATGTGCTGGAAAAAGCTGTAAAGAGAGCTAATTTTTAAAAAGTAATACTGAATACAGAAGTTGAATAAAGGAGAAGGAAACACAACTCTGGTAGTCAAATAATAAGGTTCAAATTATTTCTCACCCTCCTGTAGGCAGCCACCTTGATGCTTGCAGCATATTTGCATCTGTTTCAACTATAAAACTGACAGATTATTTTCCTCTTCTGGAATGATTCCCCAAATGGGCAGCAGGTGAAATAAACATTGTCATTACAGGCACAGGAATCAAAGGGTGAGCTCCCAGCCCTGAACCAGCCCTGCATTCCTGTCCTCTCCTTTTCAAGAGCCCAAAGGTCACGTGCAGTACTACCAGGCTTATAAGGCACTGATGAATGTTTCATTTCTCTGTTACTTGGAGAAAATAGCATCTCTGTGCATGGAGAGAGAAATGGACCTTTAAATAAGCGTTCAGAAAGGAGAACTCTTGCCCTCTTGTTTAAATGTGAAGTTTTTTCAATAAAAAAGTTGTGTCCAGTTATATACACTTCAAATTCTCTAAAATATTTCTTGATGCTGGTTGTGCAGATCTATAAAAAGTATTTTTGCTGTTACTCATAATATATTTTTGCTTCTTTACAGAAAATGTGTGTGAAAAAAATTACAATCATTTTAATCTAATGTAAATATTAAACCCTTTTTTTTTTCAAAGGGAAATGATAAGCAATTTCTGGTTTAATTTTAACATTAGAAAATTAAAACTTGTATTTCAAGAATAAAATTACTTTAGAATGAACTTTGGGCAAAATCAATTTAAAGGCTTCTAATGACTCTAATAGGTTTTGGACCAGGTCTGAAGAAGATAAATTATGAACCTACTTTCTTCTTCTCTCTCCAGGAACTCGTGAGATCTTATCATCAGAGTGTAAATCTCAAAGGAACAGCTTGCTGCAGCGTTTATTTATCACCTCCTAAAGTTCATTGTAGTTCTTGGGGGAATCAGTTTAATTACAACAGTAAATACTGTTCTAAATTTTTTTTTTCACTCCATGATGAAAAAGTATGCAGCCATAATTACAGTCTGTGCATAGCATGCTTTGTCTCTGATTTACTTGTTTGCCAAAAAGCCATTTTCATGTGCTAATACTGCAGCAGTAACGGCATCACATGGCCCACTCGAACAGCGAGGGCTCGGCACAGAGCTGGAGGCAGCGCAGAGCTTGCATTCTAAATACACTGCCATAACTGTAGCAAGGAAAAAATATGAATTCAAGGGAACAAGAGCAAGGCTTTCAAATGTCACCCACCTGCACTGGTGAGCACTCAATGTTTATGCCCTCCCCACGGAGGTGTCTTGCCTGATACAGGGGCGGAAGGAAGGAGTGGAGAGAAGGGATGAAAGATCTGTGACTTCGGCAGTCTCTGTCTTTTTAAACAAAGTAGTCTGGAGGTTTCCCACCCGCTTCACTGAGCACAGTTCATTGTGAAAAGCTAAGAGGCCTCTTTGTTTTTCTCGTTCTTTTTATTGCAGTGCCACGTGCCTGCAGGGATGGCTGAAGCAGTCAGCTGGCGGGGTGAGAGTCCGGTCCTTCAGGAGGCTGGAGAGGCAGCTGAGTTTTGGGGCGATGCACCATGGGTGGCTCTTGGAAAAAGAGGGCTGAGAGTCATATCTTGAAAACTTGAGGTTACAGGAGAGGTGGGCAGCCTGCTTTTATTCTGACTTTAATAACATCAGGGACAACTTTTTTTTTCACTCTTAATTGAAGTTCTCCTCCTGCTGGAGTTTGAAAAGAGCTTACCAGGCTTGTGTGAATAAATGATTGTCTAACTGTCAAATAGCACAGACCACCTTGATTTTGTTGCTGCCAGGTCATCCAAAAGTGCCAGTGCTCCATAAAAGAATCAATCCTGTGAAAGCACTAGATGTCTGTTAATAGATTTTTTTTTCTTCTCTCTCTCTCAAATAGAATTGGTTTTCTGTTGGTCTAAGAAGAGATTTTTCCTAGATCCCCAACTATCATACTGATAAAATTAAAGCTGCACTACTTCACAGAAGTATAACAACATATGAAGATGAAGGGTTTTCAAATTAAATCTTAGATCAAATCATTTTATAAACCAAACACACGATAATATGTTTACCAGCACTAGCTGGTAGACCGACAGTCACATACAGGAGGAAATCTTGGCACCATCCCACGAAATCTCTGATGTGTATCAGAGAGACAGGCACAAGATATTTTTTCCCTTAATAAGTCATAAGGGTTATTTAATCTGCTGCTCCATACAGAATGAAGTATTTTTTAATATATTTACCAAATAAGTGTATTAATGTATTTTGGCCCTTTAGTTGAGGTGTAAATTCAATTCAGTGGTGGAGGAACACTTTGAAAATTTCTTGGGGTGAAGTTTCTAAGCGTCCCACTGAGAGCAGGTCTACAGTTACAGAGCACAACATACAACACAGATTATTGGGCTCTGCTGATCATTGTTAGAAATACTTCATGGAAATAAGTCACTGAAACAAAATTTATTTTGATTGTGAAAGATTTAAGTTTCACCAGAAAATGCAGTCTCTTTTCTAGGAAAGAAATGATGGAAGAGACAGCAGTATGTGTGTTGCCCTAGCATCATCCCTTCTGACAAATATATTTGCAGTTTTCAGAAAGCCACTAAATTCAATTCCATTTTAAGATAAAGATATTGAAATATTTGAGTATATTTGTATGGAAGTCATTGAATCTAAGTTTAGTAAATATTTTGCATGTTTAGATTGAACTCATTAAACAATTTAGATTTGGAGAAATATTTAATTTGCTGTCACAACATGTAGGACTAAAAGCGTGGGTTACTTAGAATCAGATTTTGGCAGAAAGGAGTAACATTTTTTAGTATACACGCTGCATCATTAATTTAGAATTAAACATTTTTGGTTCGAGATATTTATTCAAAATTTTCCAATGAAATTTTTAAAATAATGTCTTATTCTTTGCTTAAAATTGATGGGGTATTTTTGCTGATAAGTCCTAAAAACAGTGAATACAATGTATATATTTCAGCCACTATTTTTAACATGGCAACCAAAATATAATTTTTTTTTTTTTAATTAACTCTGGATCAGAATATCTCATTGGAAAGTATTAGCAAAATGTCCATATACAGTAAGCTGTAGATCTATATACCTAGAATTACACTTTTTTTTTCCTGATTTTAATCTAAGTACAGGCAGTTATAGGAGGATGTGATGATTATCATGATTATTTATGCTCAAATGAGATGCAGGAGTTTCCATGGTCCCTTGAGAGATCTTGATCTCATTTTCCTGCTGGATAAAACTCCTGTTTTACTGCATGAGCAATTCTGAGATTCACAGAGTCAATAGAACTCTGCTTCCCCGGGATATTCAGATCAACTTTCCCTCCTGGTTAATCCCTTAGGCAGAGAGATGTCACCTCCAACACCCAGGGAGACAGGCTGCTTTATAATCAAGCTGTGTGCATCAAGCTCGAGCTCTGTAGAGCTGAAATTAAGAAGGAGGGGCAGAGCACGGGTATGTTCCAGGGTGTTTAAAACCATGTATTGATGTATCCTTAAGATAAATGGAAGGATCACGCCTCTGATTTTACTTTTCTCACCCAGGAGCACCAGATGTCACCAAGAGCCTCCAGCAGAAGCCCTTTTTCCAAGTACCTCACAGACTAGGAGGAAATCATTTCATACATCATAGTTAGAGGCTGATCTTGTCACATGCAGGTTCCAATTCGTTTTCTGGTGCCTGCTCGTGGCTCATCCATCCTAAATAAATCCCCTCCTATCTTTTGATGCTTTCTGATTACACAGAAATGCTCTCTTCTTCTCCCACATCTTCCTCTCCCCCAGGAAATGGCTCTAGGGCACATCACTCAGGGTAGGGGCTTCACCAAGCTGGAATCACTCTTTGCTTGCTGTTCTGCTGTATCTACTCTGTATATTGTCATCTTCAGTCTCCAGGCAGCCCAGTGAAGCTCTACCTAGATAGGCAATTTTGAAAAGAATGCAAATGATCATGTTTTAATAGGAGATGTGTTAATTGCAGATTCTGGTAAATAACTATTTACAAAATCCCCTCAGTGTGTTTTCACCACATCAGGAATTAATGTCAGGTGAAGACTTTTGTGTATGAAATGTTTGGCTCATGATTGACACAGGCATTGAGTCAGAGAGATTGAAATAGCTCAGGAGTTATTGTCTATACAGGGAAGTGTGATAAAAATAAATAAAAATATGAGCACTTGTAAAGAACTGGGACCTGGTTTTCTCTTCCTGTCTGAATTTGTAATCCTGCAGTGAGCTTAGCTGTATTTAACAGCCTGAGAATTGGAATTAATGAGCAGTGCTGAACTCTTACAGGTAAATCCTCCAGGGCTGCCATGACTCTGCAGAGGCCTTAATTATGAGGTTTCTTTGGTTTGGGATTTTATTTTTGTAGGGGTTTTTTTGTTGTTTGTTTTGTTTGGGTTTTTTTATTGCCACCAAATAACTTGAAAAGGAAGATTCCTAAAAAAATAAAGAAGAAAAAATGTAGTCCTTTAGCTTGCCATTTCTTTGCTGACTATTATTTTGATGCTGGAATTTAAACTTAATTCTTAATGAAAACAACGGGACAGAATGAAGCATGTGTTATACCAGTTCAAAGTCTTTGCTGCTTTCCCAAGCAAAGGCAAATCAGAAGGCAGATGGAAATTTTAAGGAAAGCAGATTTAAGGGTTGTGTGGGGGCTGTTTACAGTAATATACAAGGAAACCAGCTTTTTGTTCTCTCTAAATGAAGTATGTGGAAGTCAAGGCTGTGACTAAGACTGCACAGTTGGCTACAGCAAGAATGGCTTGTTGAATTTGATTTTCTTGGGATTGTTGCTCACTCCCATTTTTATCACCACAACATCATTGTAATTTTTCTCAAAGGTTGGGTATGAGAACATAATGCTCTTTGTGGAGTAATTAGGGTGCTCATATAACAGAAGCAAACATGCCTCACAGCTGGAAACCTCTCCTTTTGAAATTACTTAGAGGGAATTTGCTCTCAGAGCCTTATAGAATAACTCAGTGTAACAGAGAGATTCCCATCCCACACAGAAGGCTGCTTCTCAGCCATAGTGAGCAAGTGAATGACAACAGCCTTTAAAAGGAGATTTACTTCACTCTGCACTTTGAAACTTAAGCAGGATCTGCTGAGTAAAGATTAAGCCATATAAATTGAAGTGGTTGGATTTTGTGTGAGATGATTTCCATGGTAGGACTTAGCCTGCTTTTACTTTGCATTAGAAGATGTGCAATTAGAAGCACTAAAAGCTACTAAAGAGGGGGTTGGAAATAACATATATCACTCATACCTCCCACGATGGGAATATAGGGTGTATTGTTTCCAGCTCTAACAAATAATTCTCAGTACCAGAATTCTCAGTACCAGCTTTTCAGATGTATTATTTTACAGTGTTTGTACCTTGTCTATCTAAAGCTTCTCACACTCGTAAAAAAACCCTAATGCCATTTCTTTTTCAAACTTTGGAGTACAAGATGTCAAGGGTAAAGTGTGTAGCTAAAGGTGTTAGGACAAATCCACCCTGTATCTCTATCTTTGGGAGCTCCACGTTCATATGCCTGGTCCCTGGCTCACACTTTCTGTGTGCACACACACCTTTACTGTCAGGAGCCTCCTGTATATTTATGTTGCTTAAGATTTTCCCAGAAAAAGGCTTTTATGACCTTTCTTTGAGAAGCTTGAGGAGCTCTGTTGTTTGCAGAAGACTTTTGAAATTGAGCCATGCAGTCAGAGCATTGCCTTTCTTTGTCCTGAGATTCCAGTCAGGTTTAGCTGAGGTATAAAGACGGAGTTATCAGAGAAAGACTGGCAGAACGTGCATTTAAGCCTTCCAGTCTAAGACCAGGTTCTTGCCATTGCCAAAAGAATTTACTGCTGGCAAAACCAGCACTAAACTGAAGGGAATGGGACAGAGATCTGAACCAGACCTCTTGAAATCTGAGCAGGTTGGGTGAGCGTGTGATGCTCTCTGCACACAGAAAGTTCTACTGAGAAGCATTTGCAGTAACTGAGCCCTCAGACAAACAAATTATTTGCTATTTCTTCCTCCAGCTTTTAAGATCATCAAGATTATATTGACCCAATATAATACAGCAGCTTAAAATCCCATATAATTATATTATTGTCTCTGCTGGATTTGCTTTCAAATTAATTCTACTCAATGTTGTGGCAAATTAATTTTGGAAAGTCATTAGAAGCATCAAAGTAATCCCATTGTAAATCAGTTTGTTGCTGCCATATGAGCCAAAACCTCAAAATAATAATAATTTAAAAATAGTTGTGGAGACATTAGTAACAGTAGCTGAAGGGTTAATTAGCCTTTAATTGAGTCATTACTTGACCAGAGAAATTATAAGCCTATTCATTGTGTGTGCCATTTACACAAGTTTTCCCTGATTTTTTTCCTAAGGTAATAGGCCTAGCAGTTAGCTGGCTGCTGCTCCTGCTATGCTTCAGCAGCTGTCATTTTGACATATTTTTTGCTTTCTTTAGAAGAGAGAGGTTGATTGAATGTGAGAAAAGTGGAACTTTGACAGGCTGTCAGAATCCCTTGCAGCACAAACCTACCTGCCAGCTAACTTGTTTCAGGTTTATTTCAAAGAAGGTTTCCAGCACACAAACTTCTATTACTAGCCCGAGAAGGTCTTAAATAGGTAGCTTCCATTTTCTCAAAAATCTAAATTACATAATTTTCCCTTCAAATTAGTTTAAATTTCAGGAATTCCAAGTATGTCAGAGAAAGCAAAAGTTCCCTTTCCCCTGTCCATATGCAAAGACCTCGGTGGATGAAAGACATGCTGTTCTTTAAATTATTTTTTGTTTGTTTGTTTGTTTGTTTTGGGTTTTTTTGGTTTGGTTTGGTTTGGTTTGGTTTTGGATTTTGATTTTTTTTCTTTTGTAATCAGCTATTTGCCCTAAACTGTGAGCCACCTTCAGAAGTTCTGCGGTCTGTTCATGAAGTGGCCAGGGGTAAACATGCCGTAAATGGCTCTTCTTTAGTAGGGGCTCAAGCTGGAGGAGGTGCAGCTGTTGGTGCTGGTGGCACCAAGCTGTTACCATTAACAGCAGCCGAGTGCCCACCCCACACAGGCACCCCTCGCCTCCAGCACTGCCTGCCCAGCCCTCCTGGGCCATGCCCACGGCGTGCCAGGGCTGGAGGAGGTGCTGCTCTCCTGCTCTCCTGCTGTCCTGCTGTCCTGCAGCACCCAGCTGAGGGCTCGGGGACTCCCTCTGGAGCTCGGTGCTTTTTCTGAGGTGGAAATGTCTGCTCCTCAGGTCCTCATCTGCAAGGAGCAGCTGCTGCCCTCTCAGATCCTGCTGCAGTCACAGCCCTGGGTGATGCCAGCGTGGGCCGAGTCTGTGTGTTCTCAGCATCCTCTGATTATCTGTTCTTGCAGGTGTGACAGGGCCACTGCTCTACAGGGTTAAATTAGCCCTGGGAAATATTCACACAGCATCTTCTCAGCAGGGGCTTTTAATTTCTTTGGCCTGGAGTTTTCTGATAACTGTCTCCACCTAAATCAATACCTGTAGAAATGATTCACTCAGTTCACAGGTGAGTGGTCTTTATGAAAGCCAAAAGAAAACAGAAATAAAATAATCTAAACGAGAGAGACTTCTCATCATGCTGATCATACTGAGAAATGTGTTTATATTGTCATTTTCACTTTGCTTGGTGGTTTGCATGAAGGAGGTTAGTTACAATATACAGTACTCACCTGCATTATCAAGTGCCTTTTGAGGCACATCCATAACCTTTTACATGTGCCAGCTTTGGTATTTATATTTACCTGTGTTTGCTGAATGCAAGTTCCTTTGCCAATGTGCAGGCAGTAATGGAGTTTTACCTATGAAAATCTCTTCTACAGAACATACAGTGATGAAATCAAACCTTAAATTCTTCTCTGGCCCATATGATAATTGTCATATGCCATCTCTCCTGGAACAGATCTGCTGTTCCTGTCAAAGAACTCACAAAGCTGTGTGACTGAAGGGTGTGCCTGACCAGAATCTCAGCTATCTAAAAGTCTCTGTCCCTCCTAATCATTTAAGGAGGTTTATGGAACTATTTAAAATTAAGTAGTTACAGAATAGTTACTAAGAAAAAGATTAGTGCAATTTAATTGACTGAGATACAAAGTGAGTTCCATCCTTAGAGATACAGGTGACAGCAAGCACACACCACACTTCCCACCCTCACCCTTTGAATCAGGAGTTTTGCAGTACAATTATCCAAATTGTTCCTCACCAAAACACTCAAACTTCCAAAAATGAGCACACATTATGCAGCACTGCCAGACACTATTACTCAAACAGGTAAGGCACAGCAATGAGGAGTTTCCCTCAAGACAATTCAGAGTGCTTTCAGCAAGTCATCTTGCCTGCCTTGCTGCTTTTTTTATCCACAGTCTTTACAACTGCACGTAATAATTAGTCACAAATGAGAAGACTGGGATTATTCAAACTGTGATTACCAGTTAATCACTGAAAAACCAGAAATTACTTAGAAGTCCACTCTGTACTGGGATTCATTTCCATGCAGACATTAAGAGTAAAATGGAAAATTTTGAAGCCTGGTAGACAATTATGTGGTTTCATTGCTTGAAAGGAAGTTCAGAAGAAAATTGTAGAGATTTTAGTGTCAGAATAACTGAGACTTTTTATTTCATATGGAGTGGAGAGAGTTTGATGAAAATCTAATCAGAGCTCTAAGATCTAAAAGTTATGCTTGCTACCTTTAAAATCAGAACATGGCATAGAAAAGCAAGCTGGGAGTCCTGACTGTAACTCCAATCCAGTTTTCTATCTAAAAGCAGGAATGTGATGGATTAATTGTTAATGGTCATTGTTTACAAAGAATCTCCTAGATTCATATGTTCATAGAATCTGATACTTTAGGCCAATTCAAGATTTTGAATTTTTGAAAGATTTTATTAGAAAAATTACGGATTAAATTAATCCATGTTTTACTTCCCCATAGGAAAGATTTTTCCTTTTTAGAGATATTTGCTCAAGTGACATGTAAAAAGTCATTTCTAGAAATACATTTCCATAGAACTTTGTTTTCCCTCGTATTTCTTTACTTATTTGGCCACTCTTTATAATTTTTACTTAATAAATTTGAGAGTTAGGCATAGTTTCTGCTTCAGATATGCTTTGAACAAGCGTACAGTTTGCAAGATTTGCACATGAATCTGTCTGTATACAGAAAACCATGTGATATTCTGTGCAGAATATTAAAGGCAATACGAGGAGTGTGAGAATCTGTGCACAGTTTGTTTGAATGCTAATAAATCATGGAATCACCTTGTTTTCTGACCACTGGGACTTCCCACATAAGAAATATTCACTTCAACACACAGGAGTACCTTCTGCACAATCTTCCATTCCTCCTCAAATCATTGGCATTTGGGGAAAGAGCAGACATGTCCTCAGTGGCAGAGGAAAAGGAGTTTTCAAAGCAAATGCAGCATTCTTATCCTCCCATCCATCAATTTGATGATGATAGTAATAATTGTTTAATTTTAATTTTATTACTCTTGCAGTCATATCTATAAAATCTTTGTGGGTTTGGCTGACAAGGACAAATGCTCATGTGGGTGTGAGCACAAATAGTACCCAAGCTTCTGATTGCAAGTTAATTGAAAATTAAATTATATCTGTATGTTGCATTGAGGTTTGTATGTTTAGTTGTACATTAATGCACTTGTTTGCATATATTGAAATGTACACACACATTTATGAGTATATTTGCACACATGCTAAATATTTATGTACATTTGTGAGCGTGCATTAATATATACATGTATTTGCAGATGTGGTTTTATTCCTTCCTGAAATCATGTACTGTATTCATACTTTTACCAGAATCTTCCTCTAAGGCACTTTCTAAACTACATGCACTGGAGGTAAGGAAGAGGATGGTCCTGCCAGGCAGTGTTTTGAAGTGGAAATGAGAAAGAGCTAATTTTCTTCACAACAGTAGGCACAACCAAAGACCTATCAATATAGTACAGGAGAGGCAGAGAAGGCAGAAGCATGCTTTCATGTGAAATTGAAGTTGTCTAAGAATATCACTGTTGAAATCTTTAACATACTCCTCCTCTACGAAAAAATGAGGGAAAGTGACAAGCCTATCTTTTTCTTTTCCAGTTCAATGACAAAAATCTTCTTTAAACTGATTCTACTACAGAGTAGCCATCTTACTTTGGAACAAAAAATGCTGTTTGTCACATTGGCCCTCTACTCCAAAGCATGAAAACACACAGACAAACCAACCCTCCTGGAAAAACTGTCCATAATTATCTTGGTACACCACCCTTCTTTCCAGGCCAAGGGCCACCCTTTCAAAGGTAGGACTATTATTTCTCAATAGAGCAGAAAAAGGTTTATAGAATGCTCAAGTTGCAAATGCCACGGGCTCATTCTAGGCTGTTAGCACAGAGAGCATGGAGGCAGGTTCACCTCAGCTGCTGCTTCAGTGTCCTTGTGCTCCAGCAAGAGCCGCTGGAATTCAATCCATGCTCCTGGAAGGAGACTCTGGTTGCTGCCCGTGGGGCACTTCAGCACCCCCAGGGCTGGGGAGGCCCTTGGCAAGGCTAGGCTGAAAAGGTAAAGTGACATTTTCCAACACAGTTTGTGCCTGATGGTAATGAAAGGAATTATTTTCCTTTTTTTGAATCGATGTGAATAAACTAGAGAGAACAGGGATTAAAATGTACATCTCTGGTAACAGGGTAAACACATTTACATACCTCACTTAAACACACCTATGAGCATCTACTCCATAGAATCTGTGTGTTTGCAAAAGGAGATTAATTTGAAAGTATAGAAGAAAAAGCTTTTTATATAATTTCTTGTGGCAAAATCACTCTGGTGATGATTTTAATCACAATAATCCTCTTTCACATATTTCATTTGTTTATCCAGAATGAGAGGCTGGTTGAATTCTAAGACCATTTCAGATTTGACAGTGTGCCACAGAGTAGAGGAGAAGAGGCAACAAAGCCAAGGAAGCACACTTGTCATCCCTTCCCTCACAGGAAAGATCGTAAAGTAACTTGGTTTCTCTTCCCTCACAGCCAATTTTTCCGTTCTGTGCAGAACCCTCACACTGGTGTTGTATTTCAATCTTCTCCAAGCACATATTGTGCTGTTGTAATTCTAATTACGTGCATTTTCAGTAAAATACCAAATTGTTAATTTTCTTAATTAGCTTTGATATTTTAGCTTTCACATTGATCTTTCAATATTTCATGCATATTTCGATTTGGAAGTGATATAGTTCTATATTGCATATACATAAAACAATGTACATTTTAATTCTTTTTCTTATTTCATATTTGGCACGAACTTTTCATTTAAATGATGCAAGCCTAATTTTATTTTTTCTTGCTTTTCTTCCTTCCTTAATGCTTACTAGGGAATATTGTTTTTTCCCAGAGCTGTTACAGGAATAATTGCAATAATGATTGAAATGATGACTTGTGGTACACTGGTGTGAATGACACTTAGAGACTGTTATTCATTCTCCTGGTTCAAGTTATTGTTAATACTTACATAACAATTCTGACCTCTATTCTCAAGAAACTTCTGCAACCATTTTACTGTGAATCTTGACTTCCCATACAAGGAAGCATTTCACAAACATTAGTGTTGCCTGGAACAAAACAAAAAACAAAAAAAAAAAACAAAAAACAAACATAATCCACAAACAAACAGACAAACAAACAAACAAACAGAGTTTAAACCCAATCTCCTGAGTGTTGTGACCTCAGCCCAAGCAGGCAGAGGGTCACTGAAATCTCTTTGTTGATGGTGTATCTGAAGGCTTGACAGGAGCTGCTCAGCTGTGGGTATTAAGGTCTTCTTGCCTCTCATGTTGGCACTGCTTTGGGGTGGATATGTAAACTTCTCTTTATGCCAAATGAGCAGAATACTCAGGACTGAAAAGATAGAAATTTTTCCAGTCACCTATCAAATACTATCTTGGCTTATATCTATTTTTTGCTGAATGAAAGACAATTTTTACAAGCTTCCCATTGTATAGAGATACACAAAATTGCAAAAACACTTTATTTAAAAGGAAATACATTTGTATTAAAGAATGTGTTTGTATTTGTTTTACCAGCTGATAGCACCTGGGTATTTTCTTTCAACTCCCCAAAATTAAGAGGTTAAACCTTTATTATATCCCTCCCTTAGGCAGACAGAGCTGCCCTGGCTCTCAGAGCTTCTGCTTTTACAGAAGCTGTTCCATAACTTCTAATCCTGCCCTGGAGAGTGTCAGTGTAAATCTAGATTGAGAGGTGACAGCACTATGATGAGAAATAAGAATCTCTTCTCTATTTATTTTTAACTACCCAAAACCAGAGATTTGTGTATGTAAGTTTAGTTACAGTGAAGACATTCGTGTTCTGCTGCTGGCTTGTCAAGCCACGTGATTTAATTTCTTTTCCAGAGCCTTATCTGCAAAAGTTTAATAATATTTTTATCATAGAGATTTAGTGTTCTGATGTTGATGATAATAATAGTAAACCAAAAACCATGTGAGGCATAATGGGTTAATGCTTCTTAAGCATAGAGAAGGTCATAAAAGGAGGACACTGGAAAAGTAAAGTACAAAATTGTTTTGTAATTTTATTGTTGTTATTATCTAAAACTATGATAAACACAATATATCTATGAGGCAGAGAATTCTGTGTGAGGTGATGTTTTTACAGCACTTCATTTGTCCCTTCCACAGAGATTCTCACACTCTGTATGTCCTTAATCTGTAAAGTATTTAGTTCCTGGGTAGTTCATTAATGCATACAAATATTATGTTTTTGTATTGGTCCCAAACTTGTAATATTGCAAAATTATACTATCCTAGAATAAAACTCATGATTTCTGCTTAAGATAAACATGATAAAAAGAGTTGTGTTTCAAATTTCTTTGTGGGAAAGAAAAGAAAGAGTTCAGTGCAACTCCATCAAACCTAAATTAACCACTTCCTCAATTACAAATTCAAAGAAAATATTTCAGTGAAATACTTTAGCACATAATGCAGCATCCATATTTTGATGCACTAGCTTTATTTGTTAGCCTGCCTCAATAAAATAAACATCCGCAGCAATTTTTTCTCATTCATCATGGCCAAGAAATTTCTCAAGGAAACAGTGCTTTGTTTTCCATTGCTTGTGATAAGTAAACAAAGCAGGGGTGATAGATAGATAGATAGATAGTATAGATAGACAGATAGATAGATAGACAGATAGATAGATAGATAGATAGATAGATAGATAGATAGAAGATAGATAGATAGAAGATAGATAGATAGATAGATAGATAGATAGATAGATAGATAGATAGATAGATAGATAGATAGATAGATAGATAGATAGATAGATAGATAGATAGATAGATAGATAGATAGATAGATAGATAGATAGATAGATAGATAGATAGATAGATAGATAGATAGATAGATAGATAGATAGATAGATAGATAGATAGATAGATAGATAGATAGATAGATAGATAGATAGATAGATAGATAGATAGATAGAAGATAGATAGATAGATAGATAGATAGATAGATAGATAGATAGATAGATAGATAGATAGATAGATAGATAGATAGATAGATAGATAGATAGATAGATAGATAGTGCCCTGTATTGTCAACTTCTGTTTGAGTCCCGGGTGGAGGGGAGCACCTTCTGCAATGTGTCATTTACTGAGAATTTTACAAAAACAGAAGTGTCACTACCTGAGTTCAGATTAGGAGACTCAACTTGTCGAGAGCCTGATTTTTACAAAACTCTCCCTTTGCCCTACAACCTGCATTTTCATGTGGCTTTATTTTATTTTTTCAATCAATAGAACTTGCGAGCCATGCCTCCTTGTTGAGATCTAAGGTTGAGTTCCACATACTTTTTCTAAACAGAATTCTACCAAAGGCTTCCTGAGGACAGCTATTGATCAGGGCTTTGATGTTTGCCTCTCTTTTGTGGCACTGAGGGGACGAGGGCACTAAACATCTGCAAGTGCAGTCAGGACTTACCCTAGGGGCAGAGCAGCACCTGGAAATGGTGAACTCCCAGGAACAGAGGGTGGGTTAGGAACTTGTCTGTTGTTAGGAACAGCAGGAATGGTGTAAAAGAGAGGAAGTGAAAGAAAAGGCTGTAGGTATTCTGTGTAAGCAGTTACTGCAGCAGTAACGAGCAGGTGCTGGAGCAGCAGATGCAGAGCAGGCACGGAGCAAACGCAGCTCCAGGATGGAGTGTGGCTGTGCTGGGCCACTGGAGCAGGTCCACAACACTCCAGCTCTCCCCTTTTGCTCTGCTCTTATCATGGGCCCTGATTCACACTGCCAGTGCCACTCTGTCAAATGCTCTTAGAGGAATATTTTCCTAGATATCATCAGTTGCCTGGACTCTGGACTATGCACTTCTTGTCTGACCGAGGAGCCCACCGGTATACAGGCTTTTGGGCAACTGCCCCAAAAGACATAAGAAATCAAACATTAGGAAGCTCAGGAATCAGTAGATCTTCCCTAATCACCTCTGTCCCTTTGGTCATGGCTGGAGCATGAAGTATTTCCAGCTGCCACTTTATGTATATTGAGTGTATTATATGCACTGTGTTTCATTTTTACCTTGTTGGAATCTCTGGGAAAATCTGACAGGATTATAATATGGAAAAGCAAGGATTACACACAACCTGAATAATCAAATTAATGGGTATAGGTTGCACTTTTAAATTTTCAACATATAAGTCTATTTTAGAAAAATATACAAGCTGGAAAAAGAGAAGCATTCCCCAACTATGCAGGTGCAGTTTTTTGGGTTTGTTTGTTTGTTTGTTTGCTTTTTGAGACACACACTAAGTACCTAAATTAACTTCTGTAAAAAAAACCAAAACTGCTGTCTTTTCCTTCTAAATACACTTCTTTTCCAAAATCTGAAATGACAAAATGCATGTGGATAAAGAGACAGAATAAGAAAAGAATCCCAAGGAGATCTTGACTCTTAGTTTTTGTTACTGCAGCCCAGCATGTTAACATTAGGCCACTATGTGTAAAAGCCAATGAACTCTACAGATTTTCCAGTCTTTCATGGTTACAGAAACACCTGTGTTGAACATATTTGTGTTAATGATTAAATAGCTTACATGATTAAATAGCTTACAGGGTCCTTAATAACTGACCTGTGGTTCCTGAGCTACCCAGTAGAATTGCAGTGGGGGCAATAATTGTTACTTGCCTTTACACTGAAATGACATCTATGCTGAAGAATGCCCAAACTTTGAGTTTTGTGACAAATCATTTCAAATGTGCAGCACTTTTCTGAGGACAGCATCTCAAAACCTGGCTGAAAATTCTGGGTTCTGTTTCAGCAGGCTGGTAAAAGAATGGCTTTGAGTAAGTGTAAGTGCCAACACAAAGCACTCAAATCACTATGCTCCTATTACAACTCTGTTTATCTCTGACTTTTTCTCTCTGTAAATGGACAATAACTATGTTAGCATTGCAAAATACACCATGTGTGTATGTATCTATTTAAAGCACATGAATGCATTCCATTTTTCTCACAAGGATTATTTAAAAATATTTTGCATATTCAATCACCTCTCTCTTTACAATAACATCAGCAATGTACTAAAAGACACTTCAGGGAAGGGAAAGTAGATTGTTAATAGTAGTGTATCACCTGCCATCTGGATACACTTAACACATGGTGAGATGTAAAGATTCAGCCATTTGTGGAATTTGATCCCAGAGCTCACTTTCAATCAGGTAAAGTCATGTCTAGGCAGGCACAGATGTTGTATGTACATAATGCAGTTCATTTAATTTATTGCCTACTTGTGTTAGAATGATGCTGTGCTGGGATTAGTGCAGAGCCACAGTGCTCTGCTGGGTGAACTGGTGACATTCCAGTTCAAAGGAGAATGATCCATGCCATCCCCAGTGCATGGCAGCAGGTATTTAAGAGCTTCAGCAAGGTGGAATATTCATTCACACTGATTTAGACCATGGTCACAGGAAGGCAATGGAACAGTAATTTTGTTTATCATCTACCGATTGTGTGCATTGTGCTAAAAAAATCCATAGTAGTATCATCAGACTTTTCCACAGAATAAATATAGCAATTCAGGTGATTCTTCCTGTGCATTGCAGACCTGTGTTGGAGTCTCCTATTCCTTCTGCCCATATCCTGCCTGTGGGCCCAGGGTGACCACCCTTTTCCTTTACCAGCTTAGTATATATGGTCCTGAACATGTAGATGGAATCATGTGTGACATGCACAACTTTAACAGGCAGACAATGGCAGAGTGCTGTGAAAAATCCAAAATCTAAGTACATCCTGAGGTCTTCTTTACCAGTTTCTTTTATTCACATGAATAGTTACATTTACGGAGGCACACATATTTAAAGCACTCAAATTTCTCTGCAAATTCACCACATCCTTATGTGTATTTACATGGCTCTTTTTCCTACTCAGAAATACCCAAATTCTTTATTGTTTTGTTGGTTTTTTTACATAAAAATGTAACTCTTCTCCTCATATTCTTGCAATACACATTCAGATAGCAAAAGCAACCAGTGACATAGATTGTAGTGATATAGCCAGGGACCCTGACTGCTCCTAGATGTCCCTTTGTGAGATTGTTATCTCACTGTTTAGCAGTGCAGTGTGTCTGTGTAGCAGCTCCCGTGCTCTGTCCTGAGCCCATATTCACTGTCAGCCCTGTAAAACCCCACTCATATTTCACATGTGCAGGAAGGTATGGGCAAGGAAAAGTTGAAGGATGTATTCTGAAATCATCAATGCTGACCAGTAGCCTCCAGCTGCAGGATTGGGATTGCACGCCACGGGGTGATGGCAGGAGAGCTGTGCTCGTGCAGAGTGGCAGAGGGACAGCAGGGAGAGGCTCAGCGTCTCTGCAGGTGGGAGAGGGACAGTGGGAGAACTGCAAAAGGCTGGCAGAGGTAGACCAGTCAGCTTCTCCTCTCCATTGGCAGATGGCACTAAAACATTTCAGTCAGTTCTGTCCACGCCCAATCTGGTTTTGTTCTAAGGGAGCTGTAATCCTCCCGAGCCCACCATCTGTCACCCACCCTGCCATACGCACGAGGAGGTAGGCATGTACATCCTCCAGGGAAAGATGGTGGCTTCCATTTCCAGAACAGGGCTGCTATTCACCACAACTGGGGATACTGAAATGTGCTAAAAATTCAGTGTTCCCCATCTACACATAGCATCTCTGCTGTACATCGTGTAGCTCAGGAAAGAGAGCTGTCTACTGCTTGGCCATTTCATTGATCCCCAAAGGCTGGATGTTGTCTGGAATATGCCACTCAAAAGTTGACATTTAAAGTGTAAATTTAGCATTTGTCAAAATTTGCAGTCTGTATGTGATATCTTCCCTAGGAATATATTACTCTTACAAAATTTTTACCTAATGCCAAAATACCCTTGGTTACCTCTAACAATAGCATGCTTATCTTCCTTTCTATTTTGGAAGCTACAGAAGGTCCTCGTGAGTTTCTGCACAACAGAAGCATTGTACCTCCTTATTTCCCTGTTGAAGATGACATTCTTTTTCCTTGCCTTTGTTGCAGATTCAGGCTGGCTTTCATATATTAGAAGCTGTGTAAACAAACAAGGCAAGTGGTAGAGAGTTTTGTGCATTATACATTAAGAGGTAGATAAGGTCAATAGCAAATGAAACAAGAGTTTGCAAGGTGTAATGGGGAAGCAAGTTTCAAATATTACTTGGAGTGATGCTGGCTGATTGACAGCCAGCCACCAGGAAAAAAACATAATCTCTCAAACTCCTAGGAAATTAATGTATTTGTCCTTCTTCATACTTGTTTCAGATTTCATGGCTACCCATGCTGTCTTGCCCCACAGGATATTAAATAATAACAGTCTTCAGGCAGCAAAGAGAAGAACTAATTGTCATTATTCTTCTACTTCACCACTGCTGCTGTAATTGGAAGTTATCTCCTTATAATTGCATCTGTAGTGAATAGTAATTATAATTCTTATCATTAGCTTTTTCTTTTAATTAGTTTTTTCCCCTTATAAAATAATATTTCGTACTAGTTCTTTCCTGACTTAAGGACACAAAGACGGTCACTCTGTTGGCACTGTTGTCGCTGTGTTGTTAATTGCAAAGGTGGATTTTGCACAGCTCACAGTAAACCTGTGACATGAGCAGTAAAATGGAGTCAGGGAACAGCTGGAGAACATGAGCTGTGAATAGGAGAGCAGAGCTTTCATTTTAATCCTTCCTTAGTCTGTACGTAGAGTGCTGAACATGGAGGCTGAGTATTACTACTGAGTAGAGCTTTGAAACTAATTTAGATCAAACTGAATCACTTAAAAGAACAAAAAAGCAAGCTTGCCAGCTCTTACTCTAATCAAACAGATATGCCTTTTTAAAATCATATTTTTACATCAGCTTTTTTGGCATTTTTAAGTATGGGAGCAAACATTTTATCGACAGGGTATAACCTATACAGAGGAGAGGGTGGTGAAAGGATTCCTGAGCTCTCTCTGCAGTGTTTTGTCCCACATGAGGGTGAAAGTCTCATCTCTTTTCCAATAGCTCCATTTTGTTACAAAAACAATGTACATTTCATTTTTAAAATATTAAAATTCTAGATTTATACATCATGATGCAAAAGAAAGGTTGTCTATGAAGTTTTATGAACTTTCCTTCCTTATATAAGAATAAGGCTTTATGTGCCTGCTCATAAACTGAGAAAATGATGATAGCTTTCACAAATAATAAAGCATATTTTGACTGCCAATTTAAATTTAATTTGAGCTGTAAATATTCATTAAATATTATATTACTGTATGCTTGTGTGTTACCAGTATATTTTGTAACATTCATTTGCAGGTCTAAACTGCAGTGTAAGATTGGGCTTGCAGCACCCAGATGAATGAATTCTGGTTATTTTGTAAATAATTTTTCTGATTTAATTTTTAGACTAGGAAGTATCTGTAGCTGAAAACACTTGGTGGAAGGGTCTGCAATGCACAATCAGCTCCATAAGCACATTCCAGAGATTGTGATTGACAATACCTGCAGAATCCAGGCCCTCTGTACCTCCTGCTATATTGTTGCTCAGACTAAAGCTACTATAAGTGGTATTTTCATCCTTTTTTTTTTTAACCATTGCTTTGAATCAGATGAGCTGGAAATCTCTCCTCCTCATTTTTCATCTTATGCTTAGTATTGTGCACATTCTTAAGACTTTGAAAATCCTAATTTTCATCTGGCACATAGCTTCTCCAAGCTCCAAAATTTGGCACTATAAATTTGATCAAAACTTCTTTTTATTAACAGGGTGCACTGTATATAGATAGAACATATGTTTGACATTTTCATAGCAAAACACAGACCATGTGTGTAGAAAATTGCATTATGAGTCAACTTACCTGTTTATTTACTTCTATATTTTTCTTCAAAAAATAAAAGAATTGACAGATGCAGAAGTTTAATTAAGAGGAAGCTATTTTGGCTTTCTGTTCATAAAAGAGAAAAATATATGAAATTACAAAGCTTGTCTTGTCTTCCTATGCTCTTTGAAATGGCGTGATTTAACCCTTATAGGAAAAGTCTCCATATCTCCAAACCCCTATTTATACATCGAGAGATAAATTTCCACTTGTCGGATGAAATCTTGCATGCCAAGATGCAGCCTTCGGGGAATTTTTAACAATGAGTTATAAAGCCCCACGGAGCAGGGATTTATAACAGAGATGCTGACACAACCTTAACTAAAGCAGTACAAAAAGAAAGGATACAACATAATTAAAACAACAGAAGCCTGGGATACTGCTGCCTGTCAGTATCTGAGCAGGTCTCCTTGACAAGTTCTCTGATTTTTAGCTTTACAGATTTAACAGCATCAACTGATTTTTTTTTTAGGGTGATTTGTTGATTTGTTTTGTGTGTTTTGAGGTGGTTTTTTTTTTTTTTTTTTTCTTTTATAACAGATGTATTAGAAAGAGTTTTATAAAACTGCAGCAGAAGGCAAAACAGCAGTGAAATGATTGAAGATGTGCATTTGAATCAGTTTGGTTTATAGGGATTACTTAGACTATATGAAAATCCATGAAGGTCATAATGACATTTATGTCATTCTAAAACTGATGTGTGCTACTCTTCATTCCCTTTATACACTGAACAATAAACTATTTTAAATGTACTTTTGAATTAAAAAGTATTTGTCTTCAGCATGTAGTGCAAAACAAGCTTCTAAGGAACCATACTATGTAATCAAAATTCACACCTTCGGGAGCTAAATAGCATTTTCAACTGTGCTGCAATTTCACCAGAATTAAAACTAAATATCTACTCCAGCAAATTAGTTAATGTGTAGTTCCTGCAAGCAAATATTTATGGGTGAGCTTTAAGCATTTTTTAAAACCTGTAGAAGACTCCCATTCGGTGTCATTACTGACTGAAGTGTGAGTCAAGAAAAGAAGCATCTTCCATTCCATCTATGCCATCTACAAACTCTCTCTTTAAAAGTATGACTTTTTAAAAATTACATTTAGGCAGATCTATATTAAAATTCATTAATATATAAAAATATTAATTTTAACATTACAGTTTTCAGTAGGCATCTGATTTTTAATAGTCAAACACCTTGTCACAGTTGTATTCCTAAGTTCCCAAAATAGGAGCACACTCTATTTTAACAATCACGTGATCCATGGCTTTAGTGTTCTGCATTTAAACTTTCTGTCTCCTTCTGCATTTTACAGCTAGAAACTGAGAGGAGAAAATCAAGTGAGATTCATAGATTTCCAACTCAAAGAACTGTAGACAACACTGAAAATATACACTTAGTATATTGAAGGCCCCTTATTAACTGCACATGTTTCACAAAGCATTTTGTCTTGTGTTAATTTATGCTCACATGCTCTTCTGCCTAACTAGTTGTTTTATATAAACAGATTCCTTCTCACATTTTTAATCATAGATATATTTTAATAGTTTTTTCTAATTCTAATTCTAATTTTCTAATTCTTATTCTTTGAATAAGTGGAAGTTAAGGTTTCCAGCTCTTGCTTAGCCAGTGGCCTTTGTGCTGTGGCCTTTGGCCAGCACTGACCAGCAGCCTTGCAAAAGTACAGCTTGGCAGATGTCAGAAATTGTGCTTCATTTCAAATATTACAATGGCACCAGTTGGATCTGAAGGTCCAAAGAAACATAAATCTTTTGCATGGTTTGGCAATGTCAGAACTACATCCTTTGACCCTATTGCTTTGAGTTGTCCTTGCAGATCCAGATCAATATTTAACTCAAAGGACTGGTTGTGACTACCAGAGGAACAAGGGGTAGCTAATACAAAATGCCAGTTTTGTGATGCCCTCACCTCCTAAACCCAAATGCTAAGCTATGCCTACAAAATAGCTCCTTTTTGCTGGGGAAGTAAGAGAAGAAAGTAATTACTCCCATATCAGAATGAGTGAAAATCAAGACAAAGTTAGTAAAGAGAATCATATTGCTCACGCTGTTTGCCTTAATGCTAACAAAATAGTTTTGGTGGTTTTCCCCAGCAATTAGAAGACTTTTCTAAAATACATTCTTCAGTACTTACGTAAAAGAAGCACACACAGCATGGAATATATTTATTAAACAACTTTTAACTTCAAAGCTTTTTATTTTTACATAATTTCACCAGCAGAAGAATTTTATTTTTTTTTTCAAAGCATCCCTCTGAACAGTGTTTGGGCCTCTTAAAATACAGCAATTGGAGTGGATCAGCAGTTGGTAAAATTAATCTGAAGTAACTGTTTATTCAGTGTGGCTCCAATGTAATTGGAGCTTACAAAAGCTTCCTGTATAGCTCCTACAGCTTTAAAGAATTTCAAAACCTCACAAAATACAATTATGCCCTGAAGATATCAATGAGTATGAGGGAGAATGTTATCAATAAAATTCCTAACCTACAGAAGGTGCAGCTGGAAAGGGGATCAATCGGCAGAGGTCAAATCTCAGCTGTAAATTGTGTCTCAGATTACATAAGGAATCACTGGATACTTGAAAACTAGACAGAAATTTCCAAGATTCAAGAGTTCATATTCTTGTTTTAGGCTTTATGGGATGCTATTATACACAAACAAAATGATACATGGCCAGATACTTTTACTAAAGTCATAAAGAGCATTCCTAAGGAGGTTTTGACATTTTTCAGTTATTTTATTTACCTGGGAGAATTTTCCTAGTTACATCCACATGTTGCTGCTAGAATACCAACATTTTAAACACACATACTGTGGCATAATGGCATTTTTCTCTCGCTTAGCTCAACACTTTTCTGAGGGCACAGAAAAAAAAAATCTGCAAAGCAAATGTGGAACCTTGTTTGCAGCAAATGTATTGATTTAAACTACATTCCAGGTTACATGGAAATTTCTGCTGTGAAATAAGAGCTGACATCAAATTTGGAACATGTCAGGCTATGGACTGGTGTTAGGACTGGTGTTAAGACTTATGTATCATAGAGTGGAGTGGACCCAGAGTACTGACACTCTTGAGTCAGAATTAGACAACCAGACTGTGTTTTTTCTCTTCACACCATTATGCTATGCAGCTGCATTAATGACTATAAAGGTCTAGTTTGAAATTAAAGGCAGCTGGTTTTCTGTACCTGGGTGTTCAAATTCAATGGAATTTGTGTTTAAGACAGCCTGGTTCCTGGCTGTTGCTAGATGTATTCTCTTCCCCAAAGAGATTTTCGAAGAATTTATTACCTGGGCAGTGCTCATACAATGGAGAGAAAGATTCATTTTGGTAAGGGTTAAATAATAGTAACTGCCACACCTGGGATTTTATTATCTAACACTGCTGTTCAAGTTTTCTGGGTATATCCTGAAGTGTTCACTTTCCTGGCATTGAAATATCTAGGGATTTGTGTGTTTCTCAAAGCAAAAAATCTGTTTACCTCTGTATTTATCCAGCATGGTTTGTAAATGTTCTCCTCAAATCTTTGACAGAGTTCATGAACTAAGAAGGTGGAAGGGGAGTCAAGGTAGGACAGGTGAAAGATCTGGGATGATGGAAACCAATAGATGGTGACACTCAGCAAAGGAGATGGGCTTTCCAAGGAAATAGAAACAAAACCAAGTGTTTCTACTGTGCTTCTGAAAAAAAGGACCTATTTGTTATAAAGTGCTTCCACGGGCACCATGGTAGCTCAGACAGTGCAGCCACTAAACAACAGAGAAACCATTTCTCTTATTTAAGGAAAAGAGAGCAGCTGTAAGGCACATTTCTGAATGTCCTACTGCTTAAGAGCAAAGTGGAATTGAAAATGGTAAAGAAGGGAGAAAAAGATGAGAAATTAATAAAGACTTTTCTATGTGTACATTGGAACAGATTAAGGTGTGTTTTCAGGGACAGGGAAAACTGGAACACTTTTTCTTTCAATCCTCTTTGCTTTGCTATATGCTTCTATATATTGATAGTACTTCACTGAATTTTTGGTTCATAATACTTGTGTTATCCCCATAGCTTAAACTGGCTTCAGTGAAGTTTGTATTTGTACAAGGTCACTGACTAAGGACAGGAAAAAACAATTAAAGGAGTGAAAAGAATGAGGAAAAGAAGACTCTGAGAGCTTTGGAAGAGTTGTTACATTTCATAAAGAAAAAAGTTCCTCAATAAGCACTTGCCAAATGATCTTAAATTATTATAATGTTCTGAGTAAATAGTGTGCCAAAATACTGTACATGTATTTCTGGATAAATCAAGTGCATTTAAAATCCCTAAGTATAATGAACTTAATATTTTATATAAATGCTTGTCCTCATCTGCCCACTGTGACCAGTAAGGGAGGCCCAAACAGCCAAACAGGAAATGTTTTATTTTATTGCACAGAGAGCAGGTGAGGCACAACTGTTATAGGTGGGCTGTTCTGTGATGCTGCTTGAAGATGCTATGGCATTAATGCATCTTCTCGGGGCAGCTGTCTTGAATACAGGAATCTAGCTATTGAAAACTCTGTCAAAGGTGTTCTTTAATATATTCTACCCAAAAAAACCCCAAAAACCCAACCAAACCAAACCAGACAAAACCAACCAACCAACCAAACAAACAAACAAACAAAAAAACCAAACTACCCCGTGGTATCCTACCATTCACACTTCAGAGCCTAAAAAGAAATTACGAAGCTATTTTCTGTTTTAAATGCACTTGGATGAATGCAATTCAAAATAACTTGCTGTCATCCCATAGCTTCTTGGGTTTTCTGCTAAGAACTAAATAGAAGATCACCCAAGGTCTTTACAGGGTCTCCCAAGGGGTACATGTGTTGACACTGATGTGACACGCAGCCCCCAAAGTGGTGCAATGGCAGTGCTCTCCCCACTGCCAGCAGCCAGCACAAAATAATGCCTCAGTAAATAGAAAACACTGCCATTTAGATGATAGGCTTTTGAACCCAGACTAATTTTGTCATAATTAGGGGCTGAAACAGGTTACATTTTACTCAGCATGTAATTATATTTTGTACAAGACAAAACCAAATGAGAAATGAGCCAGTTGTTAACTGTGTCCTTGTGGGTAGCAGGGAGCACAAACCTCACCCTTCTGTGGCTTGGAAATGCTGCTGCTGACCCTGCTGGGAGCCAGCAGAACTGGACATTTGGGCACTGCAGAAATCCAAGGGGCCCTTCCATGGGTTATAAGTCCTGGGACTAAGGTGCAGTGTCACACATCCCACGGAGCTTGAGCACTGCACATTCTAGTGAGGGGGGGCTGAGGTCCCTGCCCTACAAGGGGGGACTGCCAGCAGGCAGCAGTTTGGATCCCTTCTGTCTTTGTGAACCATGCAGACTCAAATCTCTTTGAACAACTGGGTACATGTGGCAATAGCCTGCAATGGGTTTGACTCTTGCATCAGTGGACACAACTGGATTCTCAGGAAATTTCCTTAGGGTGAAGGTTCTGCCAGGCACCATCAAGATAGGTATAATTAAGGGAATTATAATAAAAATATTTTTATGATTGAACAATTAAACCAACATGATGATTGAGTTTTTCACGATCATCAATAATGCAAAGTAATCAGTGTGATATTTTGTTCTTCACCCAGTAATCTTAAAAAGAACTCTTTTATCATGGAAGTGACTTATAGAAACAAAAGAAATTCAACCAATAGAAAGAGTATAGAATTTTATAGAATTCTAACTGTATTATATTTTTAAAAAAATTAGTGAAAGGGTTCAGAATTGAACAGAAAATATTAGTCTCCTATAGTGTTTCTGAGTAACCTGCCAAGTCCAGGAGTTACAATAAAAAGATTGTTGAAAAATTCATTTGAAGGGATTTTTTTCTCTGATAAAATATACATTTCTTCTCTAAAATAAAGTATTTCTGTTATGAAACCCTAAAGATGCAGAAAGCAAGGAACTGGTTTTGGCTGTAAGTAGGTCTGGTTCACAACTGCTTTGTAGTGGTTTGGACACATTGTGGGATCCTGATCCAACCCACCCCAGCAGCTTTGTGTGCTCCTCACTACAGGGGCTCTGATTTCCTCTTCCACTTCAGTCATTATTAAGACAGAAAGCCAAATGCAGCCCTGGGTATAAATGATGGTGGCTGTCAGGATGGGCTCTATCACCAGTAAATCAGAGCAGTCCCAAGGATGTCATAATTTATGCTGGTGACATTTACCTTAGGTGGCTGGGGATTATCATATACCAAAAAGTCACGTTTTCCCCCAATTTACATTACATTAATCATAGCTTAGCTCAACATAAACATCCAGCTTCAGGTTTTAGTTGCATGTCATATCATCTACCAAACATAAAATCACTTTCAAGGGCTTCAAGCATTGCCTGTTCAAATATTCTCATTCAAGGAAAGTTGTTTTTTCTAAGAAATCAATTACATCTTATTTATAAAACAATGTGGAAAGTCAGATTTAAAATATTTTCAAACTTCCCGACAGTAAATAAAAGCTTAAGTCCAGCAAATCATTAGTTTATCTTCAAATATAATAACTGTATCCGACATTGTATAGTGGCTTAAGGGCATTAGGGTTCTTAGTGTCTGTAAACTACATTGTTGAGACTTGATTTTAAATATTTATAAGTCTACTATTAAGAACAAATCATTTTCTCAATCTATTTCACTATCAGAAATTATTTATAAGTATATCATTAATTATTTATATTTTCCTGGTATTATATTTACATTAATAATTAAATGCATCTAATTATTAAATCATATAAATAAGATTTCGTTTCATTGATGAGTGGAAGTGCAAACAGCAGCTCCATCACTGACTGTAAACATCTGAAATGAGATTACTCTTCAGTGCCAAGCCCTTGTACTTGCTAGAAGTCATGACACCAAACTGCTGAGGTGACTCCTCCCTCAGTGCCTGTGGTACCTCCCGACTGCACCTGTGCCAGGTTTGGGGTTCTGCCAAGCAGAATGAGCTTTGGCCACCCCTCACAGTCACTGCAGTGTCCCTACAGTGCTGCCTGCTGGCAGTCCCCCCTTGTAGGGCAGGGACCTCAGCTCCCCCTCACTAGAATGTGCAGTGCTCAAGCTCCGTGGGATGTGTGACACTGCACCTTAGTCCCAGGACTTATAACCCATGGAAGGGCCCCTTGGATTTCTGCAGTGCCCAAATGTCCAGTTCTGCTGGCTCCCAGCAGGGTCAGCAGCAGCATTTCCAAGCCACAGAAGGGTGAGGTTTGTGCTCCCTGCTACCCACAAGGACACAGTTAACAACTGGCTCATTTCTCATTTGGTTTTGTCTTGTACAAAATATAATTACATGCTGAGTAAAATGTAACCTGTTTCAGCCCCTGATTATGACAAAGTTAGTCTGGGTTCAAAAGCCTATCATTAGTCTATATGAAGTCTTTTGGTGATTACAGTTCTTCAGCATAAACCTTCTGCTGACACAGTCCCACTGCTATTTCTGGTCTTTCCATTATCAGGGATTACTCATTTCTAATGATAATGTGAGTGGCCCATATGGGAAACTTTTTTAGCAGGCAGACACAAAATCTTTGCATCTTTTGAGTATGTGGAGTGGCTATTTTCTGGCATTAGTTGCTGGCATTGTGAGCAAATCAGCCTTTTGAACTTGGCACCTGAAGAACTCAGGTCTGGACTAATGAAACCTGGTTTTAAAGATTTTTCAACTTTTACATATACAGATGGAATCGAGGGTAGTGTATATAGTCCTTCTGGAAACACTCATAAGACGTCTTTTCAGCTTTTTTTTCTCTTTATGAAGTGCCCTTGGGTATAGCCTAATTAATTATAGGCTAAAACTTTCTAGTAAATTACAAATAGTGTAGACTTTCCAAGTGTGTTCGTGCAAGTAAACATCTGTTATAAATAGCTGCCCATAGCTGAAGGCAGACATAAAATGTTCATAAATGTTTATTATAGCACTCCGTGTTTTCAGTACCGGCTTAATATTTTCTCATCAGGTCTTTATTTCTTAATGCAATCCTGAAATCTTCAGTTGCCTACTTTCATCATGGTTTCTTTATTCTTTTAACCTATTTCCAGCCATGCTGGTTTATTGCAAAATAAAAATAAGAATAATGTCAATGGTTTCCCACACAAATGGACCCAAGGGAACACTTTAGGACAATCTGAAGTACAACGAGAAAGAGCTGAGCTGATGTTAATTTATATGAACTTTTAATTTGAGGATAATACTAGAAGTGAATCATAATCTTCAAGGTGAAGAAGTACATTAGCTTCCTAATTAAGCTGCCTTTACCTCACCAGTGAAAGTGACATTAATTAGTTGACGTGCCTGTTTATCACTGTTGCCAATGCTATACAATCTGAATATTTATTCTCAAGATATTATGAACTGGCCAAGTATTCAAATAATGAAAAACATGCCATTGGCATAAGGAAAAATCTCAGAAAGCTTCTCTGAGTGTCTTACATCAGCATAGAGTTTAAAAGCCTTCCAGAACCCTATACAAATAAGCAGGCAGCAAGAGTTCCCAGTTTTCTGTAGCAATGCACCTGCAATGACCCTTGCTAAGCTCATTTATAACTAACTCAGATGCATCTGCATGAGCTGTAAGTGCTGTATGAATTTGAAATATATACCTGGGCTTTTTGCATAGACAAACTCTGTGAGATGGTGTCATATTAATTTATATGCTTGCTTGTTGATTATGGACCTACAAGCCGTAAATAAAAGCATTTGGTTTGGGACTTTTCAAAATAAAGTTATAGAATCACAGAATGGTTTGGGCTGGAAGGGACCTTAAAAATCATCTAATTCCAACCCCTGCCGTGGGCAGGGACACCTTCACTGTCCTAGGTTTCTCCAAACCCTATCCGACCTGGCCTTGAGAACTTCCAGGGATCCAGGGGCAGCCACAGCTTCTCTGGACACCCTCTGCCAGGGCCTCCCCATCCTCACAAGGAAGGATTTTTTTCCCTGATATCTCATCTAATCCCACTCTCAGTTTGAAGCCCTTACCCCTTGTCCTGTCACTACACACCCTAACGAGTCCCTCTCCATCTTTCTTCTAAGTCCTTTGCTTTAGGTAAATGTTCCATGTCACTTTACATTCACCCCAGTCTTGCTCACTGTCACTGTTCAGATCTGTCAAATGCTAAAGCCACAAACGTGTGTATAAAATATTTTAAAGCTGGGCACAAGGGCAGAAATAGCAGCAACTGATTGGAAACCGTGCTCTCTTGTCAACAGAGATTTTGCTTCTCTGAACCCTCATCCAATTTTCAATTAAAATTTAATGCTCTTTAGCATGATTAGGCAAGAATCTTAATCATAAGTCTGATTGACCTACATGTGTGAAAGGCTGAAAAATTCCACCTTACACAAATTTCCTCTGATTACAATTCATGGTGGAACCAGTTATTTGGAAATGGAGCTCTGCAGACTGTGGACACAAGGGTTTCAACAAGTGGTTTTCAAAGTTCATTGGAGCACTAGAGGCAATTTATGTCATCTTAAAGAAGTGAGCAGTACAACCAAGCTGTACTGATATGGCAGAACACTTGCAGGGTTTCTAAGGTCTTTTATAACTAAGGTGGGGTGGGGACGTTCTCAGAGTTTTTTGATGATTTTGTTTGTATGGTTTGGGTTTTGAGCTTTGTGGGCTTTTAGGGAAATAGTTGGAGTAAATTTTAAACTGCAAATATCCTGAGGGTGGCATTGGATCCTGATCAAGTCTATGTTTGAGGATAATGAGATAAGATAAAATTAATTCTTAGTAGGATATTACTGGTACAATATTGTGAGTATTCAGATTTATCAATAATAAGCATAGGTGTGGAAACAGAAAAATACTTCTAAGCTCTAGCCAAAAGGGAAGTTCTGAAACACATCCAGACAATGTGGAGTGAGGAGTATAATATAATAGAACTACAAAATTAATGAATTAAAGAAATTAAAACTTGTGATCTTTTTCCTTGTGTGTTCCATGTGCGGGTATCCTCAAAACAGGGATGCTGAGACTCTCAGGTGTCATTTGTTGATTGTTGCAGGATCTGAATTGATATTGACATTAATTAAATCTGTGCTTGAAGAGTTCAGCTTGGAGACTTAACATGGCTAGAAAGAGATGCTGAAGGGATGCACTAACATGCCTAGAGATACTAAGAAATCTCATAAGTGATTAATTCATAAACCTTCCTTTGCTCAGGATTAAGATGGTCACTAGAATTGTTTCCCAGAAGCAAATTTTCCCATGTCAAGCTGTATTTGGGATGGGTAAGAAAGAAAGGTTGTGTTTTTCTGTAGCTTGAGAGTAATTACGTGGATAACCTGCATGTTTTTCCTTAACAAATTCTGGGCTGTTGTAAGGACAAGGAAAGCTATTACTGTCTTTAACAGCACTTTTCCCTGCACTTGTGCCTCTTGAGGAGCACTGCACGTGCTGTGCTGTGGGAGGTATGGGATGAGGGCTGCTGGCTCCTTCTTGTCAAATCTTCTTTTCCTGGATGGCTGAACTCCCTGTCCAGTGGATCCCTTTCCACCCATGTGTTTCTGTGCTCCAATATCCATGTCTGTAAAATAGCCCCAGGTGTAAATTCTCCACAGCTTTTAGATTCAGAGATCCACTATTAATGTAAATATTATAAGGGATGTGCTGCTGGTGCTCCTGTATGCAGATATCTGACTTTGTGGCTTTCTTTTCTTTTATACTCATGGATATCCACTTCCAAAGGGGGGGAAAGTTTTGCTTTTTCCATATATTTATTTATTTATTTATTTATTTATTTATTTATTTATTTATTTATTTATTTATTTATTTTAATTCTGCTAAACATTAAGCAAATGTAGTAATTTAAATATCTTTTTTTAATGTCAAGAGTTCTGTGAGTGGTACTAGCTAGTTTAGATCTCATTATTTTATCTACTAAGTTATAGTTATTTCTCTCACAGGCATTATTTTGCATTTATCAACATTCATTTTCCTTTGCCATTTTATCATTGAAGCAAAATTTCATTAACTAATCTGCAAATCTTTTTACCTTTCTTTTTACTACAAATAATTAATCTGTATCATCAGAAAACTTCAGCTCTTCCCCAGGTTGCCAATGGACATATTGAACAGCACAGACCCCAGCATAGTTCTCTGAAGGGTTTGCCTATAAAAACTGTCTATTTATTACCTAAATGTCATTTCAGGGTATTTTATCTGCCTACAAATCCATACAATAGCTTTATTTTGTATACCATATACTTATAGAATGTTAAGGGGTTGGAATGGACCTTTAAGCTCATCTAGTCCCAAGCAGGGACATCTCCCATTAGATCAGGCTGGTCCAAGCCCTGCCCAGCCTGGCCTCCAACACTGACAGGGTTTGAGCACATAATTTTACATATTAGAACATGGTTTGCCTAGAAAACTTAATGGGTAAATAATGGGCTTCCTTCTGCCAGTTGACAAGCTGAATGAAAATTTGAAATGCTTGAGTGGACAGGTGAAACTTTCAATTTTTCAGGTGGCAGGGCAATCTTGCAGTTCATTTGTACCTTTGGTAGCCTGGTGCATTTCTACCTTGGCTGGCCATGGCAGAGCTGCACACGAGCACTGCAGTGTTACAGGGCATGCAGGATGTGCTCAGCCACAGGCAGGGCTCGGAGCAGTTCTCTGAATTCCTTCTGGATACCTCAGGGCTCATAGGGCATTCCCAGTGGAATAAATAGTGAAAAAATCGCCAAGCTGATTGGAGTACTCTGTGCTTTTTCTTTCTGAGAGCTGATAAGACACTCCTTGGCTCCAGGAGACTTCTGATATATCGTGAGCCCAGTCTGACTGAGATTCAGAGTGCTTGGCCCCTGAGACTTGAGCTCCACTTTGTCATTTTCTTTCGTTCCAGGCTTGCACCTGGAGGATGATTTCTCAAAATCACACAATCTATAAGGTTAATCTACTTGTATCTGTATGAATATTTCACATGATAAAGCACCTGTGCTTTCCTTGGGATCCCAGAGTTACCCAGCTGTTTTAAACAGTTGAAATCAGTCTTTAAAATTAAAAGCAGGTATGACACAAGACCACATAGAACGACCCAGAAGTCAGTGTGTTTCCCACCGAGTTTCAGTGCTTGTGAGCTCAGGTGAAAGGAGGGGGCACAGTCAGGGCAGTCCAGTGGCTGCTGTCACCACAAACTCTAGTGTGTGGCTGCCCAGGGAGCAGCCACGAGCCACCAGCCCCCACAGCTTCTGGAGTGACAGGTTTCACTGGCTCCAGCTTTCCTGCCTGTGTGCCAACAGCAGCTCCTGCCTCCCTGCTTTCTCACAATCATGGTAAAAGGATTCACCCAGCACCCCATCCCCTGCCCTGCCTCCATCCTCCATCCCAATGGCCACTCTGAGCCTGCCCTGCCTTAGCAGGGAAATACATTTATTTTCCATACAGCATTGAGGCCATCACCACAGGCAATATTCCAGCTGTGTGAATCCCTGCCCAGGGGTCAGACGGGAAGCTCACTCACTGGTGAGAGGCAGGGGCCAGCAGGCACGTGCAGGCAAGTGCAACGTGAAGCAGTAAAACAACAGTCATCCACATCATAAACAAGGATTTTATATTTTTTAATGAGACCTGCTAAAACCTGCAAACCAACTGATTATTGGGTCTGTGCCTTGTTCCCCCTTATTTACTAACACAGAGGTTCCAGCAAGTGTGAAGTGTGGGAGCCAAAAAGCTGATTTTTTTTTTTTTTTTTCTGTTGACAGTAGCAACATGCATCTTGCCAAGATTTTACTATATCAAAAATATATTTTAAAAATTGGGACTGCACAATTCAACTTCTAATCCGTTAGTTTATGTTTGCATAGACTTTCTTTGCTACCATAAGGAAAAAGATTTATTTCACTGGAGGACTGAAAACTGTGTTTCTGTGAAATCCAACTGCATGTAAATGAGAAAACAGCTCCTCAGGAACTGCATCCTCTCATGTGGTTAAGCAGGTGTGGAGGTTTCCCAAAACTGTTTTAGAGTCACTGCTATAAATTCAGAATAGAAATGGAAAATAATTTCCATTTCATATTCATGGAGAAAA
Source organism: Sitta carolinensis (assembly GCA_032173965.1). Classification (NCBI taxonomy): domain Eukaryota; kingdom Metazoa; phylum Chordata; class Aves; order Passeriformes; family Sittidae; genus Sitta; species Sitta carolinensis. Next base: position 5,449,047 of record CM063294.1, on the reverse strand, counting down.
AGAAGAAAAACGTTTTATTTGAATATTCTCAATATTATAAAAATATTTAAATAATTTCTCCATTGAAAAGAAAATAAAGACAGGTACAGGCTACAGAGAGTGGGTTACTCTGCCATGAAGAGCACAGGGAAACCCTGGCTCGGTCAGGCCCGCAGAGATTAAGGTGAAGGCAGTGACAGCAGTGAAAATTGTTTGTGTTTGGGCAGGGGCTCAACAAGGCTCCCAGCCAGCCCCTCAGGTGTGGGACAGCACTGACAAGAGAGGAGTGGCTGCAGGAGTCACTTGTGCTGCCCCAGGGCTCGACCTTGTGCTGTTCAATCCCCTCCTGCAGAGCCTGCCCCAGCCCCACAGCCTGCTCCTAACTGCCGAACACTTCAGTAACTTTTGGTGTAAAATGAGTTCTCCCCTTTTCTGTGGCTTTACAAACAAAATCTCCCTAGTCAAAAGGTATTGGCATTGAGCACTTATAATCTTCTGTCCACCACGCTTGACCTGAGTTTCCCTGTGTGAAATCAGTGTTCCCTGGTGAGCAGCTACTTCTTTAGATGAAACAGATTGAAAACAGTAAATACCAATACATAGATTGCCTTATCTACATCTGACATTCCTGTCACTTCCCTGTGTAGCCGTGATTTAACCTTGCCATCGTCTGTTCTCTTCAGGAGGAAATTACAGTCCATTCCTCCTCTGCTCTGTCAGCTGGAGCAGCTGGCACCTTGTCAGCACCCCTTCTGCAGATGGACACTTTACTGCTGGGAGGCAATACCCCAGCAAGCTGTACGTACTCAGCCTTGACAAAACGACTCCAGCATCAGTAGCCAAGGAGTTACTTTTCTCAGCCTCTTCTGTCTGAGCGTTTTTGCAGATTCACCGTTCACCTGCCTCCCGTTAATGCAGGATCTCCCGGGCAATCCTCCCCACTGTAAAGAAGTGGTGGACAGGCTGCACACAAACATCAGGAAAAACAAGGTGACACCCTGTCCTACATAGCTAAGGGAGTGGGAGTCTTAATGAAACAAGAATGTAGGTGCTGTATGCAAATCTTAATGAAATTTGTGATTTAAAATCACAACATTTTTTTAAATGCGGGTTTCCAAGTCTCATTAACTTTGAAAAAGAGGATTCATATTCTATTTAACTAGACTTCACATTGAGCCACTTTTCATTTACAGTATATTCCTAAAGGTAGAAGCAGCAGGGAGATGAAATTACTTCATTCACTGGAATTACAACTTCTTCTATATAAAATGTTAATCATTTTATATATGACAACCTTATGCTTAATGTTGCTAGAATACTCCTCATAAAACATTATTTTGTGAGTGCATAGACTCTCCTACTGAGCACATAACAGCTTTCTGTGGATGTGCTAATCCAGTTTAAATGTATGTATTATTTAATCTTCATTAAGATGCTGAAGTCTATACAATGTTAATTATTCATTTTGCATGTTCCTTGCATTTTATTGCAATTCATAATTTCCTTAATGAAAATGTAGTTTTTAATTATAACTGTAAAATTTGGATGAAACCTGCCTGGTAAGCATAAGCAGAAATTTGTTTAAATTTTGCTAAGATAGTATAGTATGAAAGGGGGAAATTCACTGAAATGGTGACAAAAGGGTGTTGAATGAACAACATTCAACCAAATATTCAGGCAAGCAGCATTGCCCCATCCCTCAGCAAAGGCCACGGGAGCTGCAAGGATCAGCAAGGACCCTTCAACTGACATTTGATACATGGGGAATCTCATCCTGAGAGCACAGGGTGAATTTTAATCCAGCGTTATTTCCTCCTTTCCATCAGCACCAGAAGGTGGTGAAATTCTGCAGGTAGTGTCATGCATGTTTCTTTGAAAAAGTTTCCAACAGGATAAGAAGACTGCCACACTAAAGACACAAAAAAACCCCTAAGTAGAATCAAAAGAAGCCATTATAGTTTCAACATCCTTAAACAAAATGTATTAAAACAGATGAAAAAATGTAGTGGAGAAATAGAGGAAAATGAGTACTGAGGGTCACTTGGAACAGAGATTAGAGTATAAAGCATGTCTTTATTCTAAATGGCAGGGAACAACTTACAGTAACAATTTTAAACTACTGCTGATCAGTTTTTAAACTACAGCTAAGTGTCAAATTACAAATATTCAACATGCTGAACTGACAGAAAGTGCACTTAATTGACTATATGACACAGCAGAATAGTACATTCCAGCTTCTGTGGGGTTTGTTTCATTCTGAGTATGTGTATCTTTAAGTGGCAAAGTACTCGAAAATGACCAGAGGGAGCACAGTATCAGAGATGTGCACATTAGCAGACAAATCATAGATGATTTTTCCTCTTTTCATTTTTTCTGGGGTTCTGGAGAAATAAACTCAGAAATACTTACTTAGGCTTCATATTTGTATCCAGGGAAAACTAAGACATATATGGTCTCATAAAGGAAACCTCTGTGTCCTGGCAAGTGTGTTGCTGCAAACCTTTGTCATGCCAGATTTAAACAAAGTTTTGATGAAAGCTGCTTGTGAAACCACCAGGGAGGAAATCACATCTTTTTAGCCTGAAAGATATATTGGCAAATATGAGCTGCCACATGAGATTTGATATGAGCTGCGACTGCCACCCCTCATCTCTCTGGAATGTCATAGTTCAGTAGCTGCACACCTTTGGTCAAATGCTCTGTGGCAGATCCCAGATGACTCAAGGAATATATCCTTTCTCATTAGTTATGTGGTCGTGAAATGACCTTTAGAATAATAAAAATTCTAATGGAAAAAAAAAAATAAAAAGCTATGTCTTTGGATATATTTTCCCCACCTAGAATCTGACACTTCACCTTTGGCTTTCAAAGCCATTCATGATCCAAATCCCTAAATGGGCAAAGTAACCTTGTTTATGGAGCTGCCTGTTCTCCCCTGCTCACCTGGACTTGCTGAGCCAACCAACTCATTGCCAGCCATCAAGGGTGGGCTATGTGCAAAAGGCAGCAGGAGAGGCTGAGCAGGGACAGGAGTGGGGGAAGCAGGCAGGCAGTGCATTCCTCATTTTCCTGAGTGGCAATTATAAGTGTCAGCCTGCCAGACTGTGCCTCTTGCTGGGAGGCATTTTTCCACGAGCTCTCTGCTGCATTAATCTAAAATTGACCCAAAGTTTACCACCTCTATGATGTTGGAAGAGGGGAGATCATTTCCCAAGGTCCTTTGACCTCTTTGTTGAGACAAGTGTTATGTGTCCATCCCCTAGAGCCATTTCCCATTGCAGTTTTGCACATTTAAAAGGTGGTGCCTCAGGAGATTTTACACACTCAGTTGTAATGTCTTCCAGAGATGATAAATTAGTTCTTTGCTCAGTTGTGTCTTGTTCATTGCAAAGTATTTCCATAAGAGGAAAGAAAGGCAACCTGTACTATCAGGATGTATGGCAGATGTGGCTGGAATATGTAATTTTAAAACCTCTTTTCGTAGTAGTATTAATGGTTAATAGTCTTCATTTTGAAGGTTTTTGGAAAAAAATATCATCATTCCTTTGGTGCTGCGCGCTTTTATAAAGCTGTTGTGACATTTAAGAAATTAGCTGTGAATAAATCAAGGATCCTCTGTGGAAGTGCAGAGCAATTGGAACTGTAGTTGTCATAAGCAAACAGCAATCACTGATGTTATTGCTTGAACTAGTTGATTTAGTGTAGAGATTTTTGGCTTATGTGTTATATCTGAAGTATTCTGAGCATTGAGTGATTTTAAAAATTAATATAAAAGTTCAAAATAAGGGGTTTAATACATTTCACTTTTGTTGTGTTCTAGAAAACTTTTTTTGTCTTAAGAGAGTTTGCAGTCTAAGTACAAAATCACTCAGAAGAAATCTGTTGTAGGAGAGTTCTCTCTCCAGTTTGAAAGCTTGTATTTAGAGAGAGAGAGAGGGAGAGAGGGGAGTTCTGCCTGTTACAGTCCAATTTACTGACAAGGAGGTGCAACCTCGACAAAGGGGTGTTTCACTAATTTGCATGTTAAAGAAAGTTTTGAAATCTTTTTATATCTTAGAACATAGTACTACTATACCAAAATTCCCACAAATGCTTAAGAGGCAAATTTTAAAAATTAACCTTGTTAAAAGCTTCTTTAACTAAACCATTTTGTTTCTTCAAAATTTATCATTTTTATATACCCTTTTCAAAGACATCTCCAATTTGTTTTTAAATAGGAATTCTTTTTCTCCTGGCTGTCTAGCACAGCCTCCCTGCACTGACCTGACCATGGTTCACTAACAAATCACAGTGTTCTATAGGAGAAACAAGTCCCCAGTCCTCCAAAAGGCTTTGTTTTTATATCATATTCAAGTGCCCTATCATCTGAGACTAGTATTAGCTAAGCTGCTGTTGTTTTACTTAGAGTCACACTTGATAACCACATTTTAGTCTTTAAAAAGCTATAAACTAAAGCTCAAGTGTTTAAAACAGTGGCAATAAACAAAATATGAAATTTACAGAAACTGAGGGGGTCTATGCCAAAAGGTTTCATAATTCTCATGGAAATAGTATTTCCTTAATTAAGGTTCTAAAAGCATTTAAAATTATTTCTTTATTGACAAATACCTATCTTTGTCCTGCTAAAAAATAAATAAAGATATATAAAACCTATACTGCAATTATGTTGAAATAAACAACTGAAAGCAAAGATTGCATGATGAGGCTTCTGCAGTCTGTGCTGTTTTCTTTCAACAAGTACATGTTGGAACATGGAACATGTTGGAACAGTACAAGGACTTCTGTGAAGTTTATTGGTTTAAAAATACCCAAAATATTAGAGAAAAGATTGTGATGCATTTCAATTGCTTTTAGTTAACTTTCATCTTTCTACTTGTATTTACTCTTTAATGGAATGATTGATTGACACTGGAGTTCTACATTAAAATCCTGCATTCCTCGGAGGTATTGGTTCAAGTGTAACTTGGAGCTGTCCCAGGAGAGGCAGTTCAATATTCCTATCTACTGGAACCCTGAAATAACCTGATAATGTCTGCTTTGTGGCGTGGTGGGTGCCGTGCAGCATCATGCTGCTGCCCAGATACTTGAGGTTTTTCTGTATGGATTTGAAATCCAGCCTGTGTGAGAAAAGATGCAAAGCAGAGTGCTGTGCTCATTATCTTAGGAGGGCATTGGCAGTGCTGCAGAGGGGTGTGGGCGACAGGCTGGCCAAGAAAGAATAGAAATAGCAAGCTTCAAAGCAAAATGGCTCCTTGCTTTTTCAAAAATAAATTATAGAGATGATTCAGTGAGAAAAAGAATTGAAACACCCTATCACTGCTCACGATAATAAGAGAGTCTTGCAAATAGGCCAGGAGAAACACAGTGGCTATCATCGCAAATTACTTAAAAAAGCCAGTTCTGGTCAACTCTCCAGACTGGTGTCCAGGAGGTGGGACAAAGCCAGGTGGAGATTTGCTTAAAAGCCTTTTTAATAGAGAGGTTTGACTTCACATTAAAGACTCTGTTAACTGAAGGGAATGATGAAATAATTCATGCTCTTTTTAGTAACATAAATAATTTGTAGATGGCTCACTTTAAAATACAGTCACCATTAAAATAACCTATATCCTCACAGGCAACATAATACATATGTCTCCTCTACTCCATTTGGAAATATAACCACGAGTATAGTTTGGAATTTGGTGTCCCTGAAATGCGGTCACCCAGGTGTACACCCAAACTGGGAACATCAGAGCACTGATCTTGGTCAGACAGTGCAGCACACACACATACAAGGGCCAGCTCAGTACAGGCCAAAGTATTTTGCTTATCCAGGTCTAAATGGAAAGCACAGGGTATTTGATGCAAAGGGCCAGCAGCTGTGTTGGAGGTTTCCTCAAGACCCATTTGGTTCCGTGGGCAGAACCCCTGCCAGCACCACTTCAGGTGCCTTCCCAGCACACTTGGTCTGCTTTAGTTCTGCACGTTCTGCATTTTCTCTGCAGCACAAACCAGGGTGAAACCAGGGACAGTTTGGATACAGATCTCAAAAGCAACCCATTCGAACAAAATTCTGACACCAGCATGCACCAAGTTAAAAAGCTTCATTTTGATCACATATGAGGGTGTTGGGAAGGTTCAAAATGAGCTCTGTACTCTACAGTTTGTCCTGTGCTCAAAATACAAAACCTTCCTTGTTAACAAGGAGTTACAGAGTTAAAATTTGGCAGAAATTTTACTGACATGAAAGGGAAATGCTTTCAGGAGACCACACATTCAGAAGGGGTGCTGTAAACCTAAGAAGCACTATTTAAACATGGTGTGAGAATGCCTCTTAAAATATTTCTTATATGAAAGGAATCCACAATATAGCTATCCTAATGGAGTCTTATTCCCAAATGAAGGACAGATACATTGACAATTGAAAAGGGACAAATCTCCCTTTGGCTTTGTTTGTAGCTAGAAATAACTTGAGTTACTAGAAGGCAATTTCAAGTGCCAGTTCCACAACCGTGGAACTCCATTGATGTGAGAGAATGTGGCTGCTGCACCTCTGTTCTCAGCCAATTTTGCAAACTCATTTTTCCTAGAAAAGAGAATTGAAACATTTGAAAATAAACTGGGAGCCGGTTTTATTTCCAGTCTTTTTTTCTTTTTTTATTTATTTTTTTTTTTTGTCAGGTATGGGTACTCTTTGTAAACAATTTATAGAGTTCTCACTTGCACCAGCTTGTGCTCAGCAGGTATTTGTTTTCAACAATGACTTGAACTTTAATAAGCTCATACCGATACTTTGTGCTGTGTTGCTCCCAGAGATGAAAGCTTAGGATTAAAATAGCAAAGCAAATCACAGGATTTTAACTGCCATCCAGAAGCAAATTTAAAGTTTTGTTAGAATGGTTTCTGTGTTTGGGATTTTTTTTTTTTTTTGTTAAAAAGAAAGTAATGGTTTGCTTTGATTTCCTCAACGCTGTTCTTTTATTCCAGAACTTCCTTTATTTACCTTTTTTTCCTGTTCTTTTGGTGTGTTTTATTTGTGGAGCCAGGATATGGGGTTCATTAGGAATGTGCAAATTGGAAGACCATTCATACACTGCATATTCTCTGAACATCTACCTGGGTTACAAAACACTGCCAGCTGTGCAGTGTTGTGCACAATGCAGTCACAGCCACATGCTCACCGTGCTTCAGCATTGCTGGCAAAGTTTTGTTAGCATTAATCTAACCATTTAGAGTTAGCATCCTGTTGAAAGCTGCTGTCACTGCCCAGTTCTGAAGCACAGGCAAAGCCAGAAGCACAAGGGCCACACTGACACCTGATTAAGTAGAGGCAAATTAGAAGACTTTGACTTCTCTGCACTTTTTAGCCACTGAAATGAAGGTCCAGATAAGTACTTGACTATTCATTGGAAGTACTCCTGGTATTAAGTGACCAAACCCAGCAAACCTTGGCAGAAATTGTCAGGGAAATCGGTTTGTATTCTTTTTAGGCAGTTTGAATAACTTATATACCATATTTAATCTTTAGGATCTTACTGATAGTGATAAATTATGGATGTACCTGAGAGTAGAAAATGTAGCAAAAAAATAAACAACAATTTAAAAATATGTGTGTATGTTTTCTTGATTTTGTTGGGGGATTTTTGTTTTGGTTTTTTTTAACAAGTATCTGGTTTGAATTAATATTTGAAACCCTATTTTGAAGGTTACTGTATGTGATTGCCTGCTTGGAGTAAACTATGTACAGAATGATGTTGGAATATGCTATTAGAATCATACTTCTAAAATTATAATCTTATTCAATGTTTGCTAATGAAATTGAATTAAATAGTACTGAGTACTCAGTAATACTGAACTGGTGCTACATACCCTCTGATTTGCACTGGAAAGAAAAGTAGTCTTACTGTTTATACCACTAATACATATTGATAGGTAAGAAATGGAGCAGTGAGCTGGAGCATATGGTTGGTGTCTTTAAGAGTCCTGTTTCCATGCCCAGAAGTTCTTGAACACAGCTGTAAAGGATTTGTTCATTGTGGCCACCCCAAAAGGAGCCAGCTGATCATTAAGGCTCCTGTGCCTCTCCAGCTGCACTGCATTAGGGCTGTTTGTGGAAGGGATTGCTGGGGATGGGGCTGACACCCGCTAAAGCACAATCTTTCTTTCGGGGGGGTGAGCTTCGGGTGCGTGCAGAGCTCTGAAGTTCCACATTTTGAGCATCCCTTTTGTGGCAGGACTGGCTGTTCCCTGCCCAGTCTGGAGCTGCTGCAGCAGCAGCAGAGGCACTGCTGGAGTCTGGGGTGAGTTTGGTGTTTTTGGGGCTCCCAGTCTGTGAGCAGTGAGGTGTGCCGCATCCTCCCGGGGTGGGGGCTGTGGCCGGGGGGGTTCTCTGGCAGGTAGTGGCCGCAGCCCCGCTGATGCTGTTGGCTGTGAAGTGGCTCCGTGTCAGCACTGCCGGCAGCTGAGCCCAGACACTGCGGGTGATTTGGGGCCGGGGGATTTCACCATAAGGGTTTGCTGAACTTGCACAGAGGTGCAGGTGTGACATACAAAAGAGATGAGCCGGGGTAGATTTACCCAATGAGGTTTTATGATGTTTATTTCTCCACAAACACGTTTAAACTTTCCCCTACTCTCACCTCGCCCTTCCTGATAGTATCATTTTTAGGAACACAAAAAACTTAGATGTGTGGTTCCAAGTGTAAATTCAAATCAAAGGTAAGGAGTCGTCTTTAAATCAGCAGAAAGGAATTCTTTCATGTCTATTATTAGTAGTAGTATTCTTTTTGCAATGAAGATATGCATAATAGAGAGGTTAAGATCTTTAATTCAACATGGAAATGAACTAAAAAGAAGACATTTTACTTTCTCTGAATTTGCGTTGCATAATTGCATTTTAATGAATTAACTGCATTTCATAGCCCTTAAATGAATGTGAAACTAACAGCTGAACCCTTGCCACATGGTGTTCTCATTGTGGGCTCAAAGTGAGACTCTCTCACTTACAAATTATATTCTCAGTTTCAGTGATGAAAGGATACTGTTTACAATAAAAATTATGAACAGGTTTAAGAGTTAAATGCATGCAGGGTGCTGCTGTTTTTTTGCTGTTTACGTTGTATCTCTGTTTCTAAGGACCAGAGTAATCTGGAAACAATCCGAAAGCTTTTAGGTAGCCCCGGTAAATTTGGATTGTTCTGCCCCTAGGAACTCTGGTGTGTGTTGTATGATGGCATTGTGGGGTCTCTGCCAGGGTGCAGGGGGACACCAGGTTTGATATCAGAGCATTGTGTGAACACTTGGTTTGGGGTGTAGACTACAAAACAGGGCGTTAATAGCAGAAAATTTAGTGTGCTGCACTCCTCTCACCAGGAGACTGTTGAACTGTTTGCTACTGCTTTCATAATAGAGTGTATTTATAGGAGTATACTTTGTATGGTTACAATTCGACTTCTGTAAACCAGCTTTCACCAGCTGAGCGTTGAGAACCGTTCAATAGCCACTGCTGATACCTGGTTTTACAATTTCCCTAGTTTGCCTTCCTCTTTGAGTGACCGGACTTTCAGCTTTCCTTGGAGTTTTCCGCAGATACTCACAGGTTAAAAATTAAGTCCTCTTCCTGATTTTCAAAAATTGTGGGATTAAATTTCAATAGGTACAGTTAAAAGTATTATAGTCTCTCGTAAGTTACTTCCTAATTATGGGTGGTGTGATTAATTTCCATTTGAACAGACATGTTTGTAATTTGGGGTTGGATTTTTTTTTGTTTGTGTCAGTTTTTACATTTTACTGCAAGTTATGCTAAAGCCTTGCTTTAGAGCAAGCGTCACAAAGTATCTGGTAAAATTCAGCCAGTTTGTGCTGACTCATTCTCAGTGTTATTGAGAATATTAAGTGGCCAGAAAGGAAACATGAATAAGAATGATAAGATTCCATTTGCAGGTGCTTATATTGATCATGTCTGATAAAATCTTGTATTAAACGGCTTTCGTGGTCTTTGATTTTTAAACTCAGTGGCACATTTCTATCTCTTTCATGTGATCTAAATTAATCTACTTATTAGAGGGTTTAGAAAAATGCAAGTTACATTACAGAAATAATTGTATGCCTCTGGTATTTATTTTTCTCATTACCAAACATGTCTCAAACACAGCAATACTGTACCACAGGAACATAGGTAATTCCTGATGTTTTTATCCCCAGGGAGTTTGACTATTAACCTAATTGCCTGGCTACTTAGAATGTGGAGGGGAAGAAAGGGATTTGAGATGTAAAGTTCTTTATAAATAAGAAGGTTGCAATTAACAATACACACTTTTAATAGGCTCTTAAATGTCTTGGGGTTATATAACTAGCTCTGCTCTGATACATAAGTACCTCTCAAATAATTAAAAATGTAGTTATAGGTGCAATCTCTCACTCTTCCAAAAAAGCTTTTTTTCCTTCTGCCTACTATCAGCTTGTAGCAAATTTGTCTGTAGAGTTCAGCAGGCTTGTTATTTGTGTTTCAGAGAAGGAATTATTTAAGGAAAGTTAATTTAAAGAAATTAGTTCTGCAATTAGAAATGAAATATTTGTACTTCATTCTATCCTAGTTTTTGAAGTTCTCTTTGTTGCAGTTGTACACTTTCATGTGTAAATTGCTCTGATGCATTTGGGATAAGATTCATGTCAACCTTTCAATGCCATGTCAGCAAAGTGTCTCAGATTTAGTGACTGACAACTTGTCAGGTTGCACTGCCCTGAAACTTGAATTTGATTTACTGAGTATCTTTATGAACCAGTTCACATTAGTTAATCATTGGGAAGTATATTCATGAATACTTGATACATTCATAGTGATACCATGTTTAGCACTTAGTTTAACAGAACCTTATGGAAGCCAGCAGCATCCTGAATCTCCCTGTGATGGCGTGTTAACACTAAGCCATTGCTAAAGGCACGTGGATTGCTGGGGGTTGTCTCAGAGTCAGTGTTCAGCTTATGCTTTGAAGCACCATAATCTTGTATCTTGATGGGTTTGCCCTTTACAAAAGTGTGTTATTTGCTGTTTCAGACCTTGCCAGGGTAAAAAAAGCAAGCTCAGAGCCTTGTTGATTTTGAATGGCAAAGGATAAGTTACTTTGAGACAAGCTTCAATATGTACACTAATGAGATACAGGAGTTACAGTAAGGGCCCTTAATTATTAAGAAATATGCTGACCTGAGGTAGTTATATTTTTAGTAACAGGAAACTGTTATGTAATAGTTATATCAGTAAACACTTTTATTTTCATTTCCTTCATCATTTTCAGTGACTTATTTTTTGTAAGAGGATGTTACAGGGCTACTTGTCCTCGTTCCTCCTGTTCTTATTGACTTGCTATGCTACTTCATGGGAAACTCTTAGAACCTCCAAAAATTCTTAACAGCAATGCAGCAAACCTATTTAGGTGATTTTCTTTGTAATACTAACAAAAGATTCTGGGAGACCAATTACAGATTGATCTCTTCTCACCCCCTGGGGTGACTTTTGTGGCATGATTTGGGTCTGTTTAGCCTTCAGCATTAGAAAAGAGTTCTGGGAAGCATTTGTATCAGATACACCTCTCCTCACACATGCCATTCTGCTCTTTTAGTGTGCATGTGTTGGTATGTAAGAGGCATGGATGCCTAGAAGGTTCATCATCTGAAATATAGATGTGGATCTGTTCAGACTGCAATATCACCAAATGCAATACCTATGATCTGTGAATATTTCATAGAGGAAGTGGTGTTTTGGTGGTGGTTTGTTGTTTGATTTTTTTTTTTAAATTAGAAAAACCAAACAAAAAAAAAAAAATAAAAACAAACAAACAAGGAAAAAAAAACCCTATATAAACATAATTTACCTTTAGTAAATTTTGCCTGTAGTCAGATTTGGTAAGTGATAAACTTGAACTTCCATCATTCCTGGAGAAAAATCAGAAAGCACATGCCATGTTATTGCTGATGTTTGCTCCTTGCTCACTGTATAGGTACACTGTACACTTAAGAGCATAAATGAAAATTATAAAAACACACTTTCCATTAAAACAAGTGCAATCCATGCCAAATCCCAGCACATGTGCATGTAGCTAGAAAAGATAATCTTTAACCCCTGGCTTAGAAATCCAAATAACTTTTGGGCAGACTTTTAATTGTCATTCATTGTGAGCAATGTCCTTCATTTTGGAGCTGCTTTCACCTCTGGCCCACGTCATCTTGGAGTTGTCTCACTGTGGGTGTTGTAATTATTTATGGGAGGGAAAACTGAATCATGCAGCTGAGAAGTTCTGAAGTGTTTTTGTTGTGAGAGGACAATATCTGTACATCAGCTACAAATGTTTTGGGGTTTAGAAGCTGTTCTCATTAGGTTGCTTTCTCTCTTCAAGCACTGACTTTAACAGCTTAAAGTTTATAAGTGGTAAGAGATAAAATCCTGTTCACTCAATGAAGAGTGTTTGAGTTCTGACCCTGTACTAATGTTTTATTATGTGAGTCCATTTTATATTAATCTCCAGTAACTGTACTTTCAGTTTCAAAATTGAAACTTGAAAAATTGTGGCAAAATGTAGTCTGCAAGTATGTTCTGAGTGTAATACAGTTGGCATCAAATTGCTATTTATGTATGAAGAGCAAACATTCTGTAAATTAGTTTTTCGTAATTGGTTTTCACCAAATTGATGTATGGTTGAGTTAACTAATCTGTCATCTATCACTAAGCAGTACTTCTGCTGTAGTCAATCTTTTCTAGTATATGTGAGCATGTAAATGCTTATTCTTTTTGAAGTTTTGATAGAAAAATAACATATGGGGAAAAAAAGTATGTTTACATTTGCATGACCCCAATTTCAATATTTAATTGAACTCCTTTGTGCAAGACTATGTGTTCTGTGTGAAATTTCTGGCCCCAAATTTCTGGTCTCACTTTTTTGTCTACTATAAAAATAAACATCATAATTTAGTAAATGCCTATTTTGGCAACTCGGTGTGAAGGAATACTGTGAATTTATCTCTAGGTAAGAATTGCTCTGAGAAGTTTCAGTCAATGAACAGGTTCAACTGCTTAAAATACGTAACTCCTCTAAGTATATATAACTAAATTCTTCTGTATGGTATATGAATGTCCAAAGGAATGACTCTGTCCTGTAAACATTAGAATCTCTGGCTTTAGGTGTACTTTTTCCAAGAAATTATTTCCCCATGATCATTGTCAGGAACACAGTATATGGTAGAAGTGTTTATGAAACTTAGCTAAGCTGTCAAGACTCTCCAAAGTGCTTCTGGTTCTGTGGTTGGCTAAAAAAATCTGGATGGGCATGGCTGAGTGGAATTGGAGGATCTGAGCTCCCTCAGCAGTGGCCTCCACAAAATGGAGAGGAAATGCTCCATACATAGCCTGCCTTTACCAGGTGAAGGCATTTTGGGGATTTGACAGTCTCCTAGGAAACACCATATATACCAAATCCTAGTATTTCTGGGGAAAGAACAATTTATACAGTGATGGCACCCAGGCTATGTAATTGGGATTGTGTGAGCAACCATAGCAGGCTAAAATCTGTAGTCTGTTGAAAGGATCTGCAACCCCAGCTCACAGGTGGTCATGACTGCCATTTGAGTTTACTGCAGCTCATGGAGTTAGACAGTGGTGATGCTGTTCACCTGCTGCCTGGTATTGGTCAAGTTAATCAAAGTCATTAATTAATTCATTATGTGAATGGCAGATCATGATTTGTGACTATAATGACCCCTAGCAAAGGAGTTGCAACCAATGCAAAGGAGCAGGAAAAAGTGTGTGAGAATTGTGTGCTTAGTCTAGTGAGACACTATCACTGAAGTCCAGATGCACAAATTATTTTACTTATCTAAAAAACCATAGTGCAAAAGTCAAAGTTGAACGGAAAGGGTATTTGTATAAATATTAAAGCTCAAACCACTTTGCACTTCAATTTAGTAGTAAACATATATGTCCTCTTTAGTGGTAGGTGCATTTATATGTATAGATGTATATACATGGTGCATTTTTTTTTTTTTTTTTTTTTTTTTAAGAGAAACAGGAGAAGCTTAGAGAGTTGTGCAATCCCTCTGTGTCTGCTGGTTGCTGAAAAACAGCAAGGTAGGGCTTCATTTAGCTAGCTAATATAGGACATAAACAGATAATAATCTTAAATTCCTGATATAAGTGTGTCCTATTGTGTAAACAGCACATTGTAACTCTGGGAAAGAGACACCATCCTGACAAAAGGGTATCTGACAGTTTCCTCTATTTAACAATAGGTAATGCTGTAAATATGTTTTCCTGTATCAAAGGGAACACATCATTTGCTCTGCTGTGTAGCATTATGAATGACATTTAGTTTAAAGTTTCCCGTCTTTTGTAGCATTCTCAAGTGATTTAATTTGCTCAGTGCAAAGTGAGAGATGCTATCATGACAGAAAGTTGCATACTTAAGTGGCAGATTTCTTCTTGCATTGAGATCTCAATGGGGATTTTGGAAGAGAGTTCCAAAATATTCTGTTTCATGTAAAACACCATCATTTGTAATCTCCAATGTTGAGTTAAATAATGTAATCAGGAGCAAGGATCACTCACAGTGTATTTTGTTTCTGTGATGCAAATGGTGAACTTAGTACTGTGGTAAGCCTTGTCATAGAAGTGACTCTGCAGAACCATGAAAAATGTGCTGAAACATCATGGGAAGGTGGTAACCAGATTGATATTATCAACCCATTCTTGGGTCCATTTTTATCCTTTCCTGTTTTTCTTTTTCCTAACAGTACCAGTTATGTTAATGAAAGAAATTCTTTCCCTGGTGTCAGTCTTGGAAAGGTGTTGAAAATAGAAGCATTTGAAAAAGCTGTATTTTGTTGTTAAACATGGTGAGGTGGTGTTTCTTGTAGTCTTAGTTCTCATTAAATGGGAGGGTTTCTGCTGCCTTGCTGCTATTTGTCCCAGCTATTTCTTTGTTTTCTACCTGGAAAACAGCCAGAGTTGAGGCAGATATAAGCATGTATATTGATATTGCTCTAAGTTTACTGGAGCAATTCCTGATATTCATTGTAAAACAGAGGAAGAAGTAAGGCTACGGGTACAGGACATGCTTTCAGTAAGTATAAGGCATTCTGTAGTTCAAAGAATGAAATCAACCCACTTGTTGATGGATATGTTCCTACACTCCAGGAGGAATTTCCAACAGTAGTTGAGTACTGAAGGATCCTTTACTGTCCCTGTAAATATAAACATATGCACCTCATGCACGTGCCTGCTATTGACTATAGTATTTGTGATTGTGTTATGACGATTTGTAAATTCAGAAAAAGTGCTACTTTGAGCACTGTAAGTTCTTGCAGCAATGAAAATGAAGGCTGCTGTGTTTAAAGTATTCAAACTGTCATTTTCAAAAAGTTCTGTTTTTTCAAAAGGCTGTGCTAATCTCAGAGTCCTCAAATGCATGCTGGTGTTTTTGTATGTTTCAGCATCCAATGGGAAATGAGTTACCTAATAATTACCCAGTGGTGCTTATTCTTCTTTCTAAAACAGAATTTTTAAATGTGATAAAGCTTTGCATTGATTTAGGTCATTAGTATTTAAGTTTTATTAAATAGTAGTTCAATATTTTAAGAGTACAGAACATATTTTTTTAGCATAAATGTGCATGCTTGTTTTCTGAAATGTCAAATATTTGTGCTGCTCTGGGGAAAAAAATCAAATTTCTATTAAGATATGCTGAATGAGTGTCCCTGTTCCCAAGCAACGCCCTTTGCTAGAGTTTGCATTACTTTAGTCTGTTTCTAAGAGACAGTCATGCACACATTGATTGCAAGTACATGTATGACAAAATGTTTTCATTAGTGTGCTCACAGGGTTTCACATTTGATGTGATAGGAAGCAGCACTTTGTATTAAGCTCATGATGCTTTCCTTTTCCCTTACACCCACAGCAGGGGAGGCACACCTGGAGCAAAACTACTCCAGTATAATAATTCCCCCTTCCTTCCTCTCCATGCTGTGAATTCTATGTGTCCCTTTGTTCTTCGGCACCTGTTTTCTCCAGTAGTGTGGCCAAATTATCCAGTAGGGTCTGCCTGTGTTGACCACTACATACCTTGAAAGTTTGGAGTCTCAGAAGTTTATCTGTGCTCAGTTGGAAGAGGATTCACCTCTGCACCTGTTGTGCATGGACAACAACACTGCTACAGTAGATCTGGCTGTATTCTGAAATGAAGAAACCCTGGAAGACACCATTTGGGATTATTGTGAATTTGTTGAGTATTTTAAACCTCATCTCAGCTTTGTTCTCATATGTATTCCTAAAGGTCCCAAAGCCTCATTCAGTCTTTGATCAGCAAAACTTTGTAGATTTTGTGTCTATGGCGTGAGAAGACATCCCTTCTATCAATGACAGAATCTCTTAGAATGTTCATCTGCAACTGTCATGAATTTCAGTCATTGAAATACAGACTCTTGTGTACTTCAGTAGTGCCTGCAAATCAAGGGTACAAATCAAGAGTGGAGTTGTGCATTTCAGCAGTGACATCTCTCTGCACATGCAGCTTCCTGGGATTGCCAGGAACACAGTTTCAAGTTTACCATTCTGAGTTTGAAGGCTCTGGGATACGAGCACAGCCAGCTACTCGTATTCAGAGGTTTCATATTCAGGTTTACTAACAGAAAATATCCTTCCCTGTAGGTGGGACAGGGGCCCTAACTGGAGAGTCAGGGTTTGTAGGGTTTGCCACTGTGTTTCATATGGAGGTGTAGGTTTTAACCTACTTGTATATCTTTCCCCTTGGCTGGCAGAAGAAATACTCCCTTACATGTAAACAGAGAAAAATCCTCAGTCAGAAAAGACTAAACATAGAAGATAAAATATGAGCTTAGGTGACAGCAAACTTATGTCTTTAGGCAAGTCTGAAGACATATAAACAGAGACATTGGCTTAAAAGACCCATGAAAATAGACCCACCTCCCTCAAGCAATAGGAATTGTCCTGAGGAAAGGATAGTTTGTTAAGCACTTGCCTCTAAGTATTCAGAGTAAATACTTTTACTCTGATTCTTGTGATAGGGTTGCCCTAAATTAAATTGTGTAAATTAAAGGGAAAATTCAAATTATATTTTACCTTGCTAGAAGACAAAAATAAATATGGGCCAGAAAACATAATAGCAGTGATGGAATTAAATCTGAATATCCTGGAATGCAGATGGACTCTACAGCTGTAGAGAAGTGCAGGGCAAGGAGAAAAGAAGATAGCTGGCTTCAGGACAAATACTGTAAATGTTACCTCTGATTCATGAAAGGTTAGCTAAACCAAAATCAGTCACCCACCAATACAGTGTAAAATGAAAAGATTTGCAGGTTTAAAGGGGGAAAAAAAAGGCAAAATTGTTGTCTTCTTTTCTTGCCCATCTCTGCCCTCTTTAAACTGAGTGAGAATAATTTTTTCTTAATCCTGAACACCCAAATACTTGCTGTTTAGCAGCTATAGGCCAAGTTCCACACTGCAGCCCTGGCTTCCCTCAAACACAGATGAACTTTCACATCCTGCTACACTTAAAGTGCTCGGTGTCAGCAGCAGGATTTCGAGGGCTGCAGGTTCAGCTCTCAGGCTCTGTCTGTACAAGCTGTTCCATAGTTTTGCTGTCAATGATAACAGACTTTGAAGGATAATTTTCAGTAAGACATAATGCTTGCTTTTTCTTCCCTAGTGATCTTTAGTTGTAATTTCTTTCTTTCATAGTGTTGATATTTAATTACAAATATGAATCCCTATGTGGGAGTATACTATAGAGCAAAATTTTAGTTACTTCTGTTGATGTTATTAAGAAATAGCTCTCTTGGAAGTAAAGTCAAAGGATTTGAGCTTATTTTTTTTTCTTTTTCTGCTTGCTTTTGTATGAAAATTATAACCCTGGTTATCTTTTTTCTCAGTTCTTTCTGTGAATGAAAAATCAGAAACAGACTGGTTTTAGGGATTCATCCTGTGCTTTCTCAGTTGTGGGCATTCATTTTAACTGTTAAGATGTAGAGGAACTGATTTAATTTCTTGCATAGGTGGTGGGTTTAAATTTGCCAAATCTGAACCTTGTAGCATATGGTCCTCAGCTCCAGTGCAGCCCTAATTGATATTTGACATTCATGGCAGGCAGGGCTCCTGCATCCACCCAGCAGTGTGGGATGCCAGCTGTTATTGAGGATTTACTGCCTTGTTACAGGGCTGGGGCTTTGAGGGAGGAGAGGAAGAGAAGAGGATGGGCATGTGGTTTGCTCTGGGGTTTTCTTTGGGTTTTTTTGTCTTTTAACTTGAGTACTACATTATTTGGCTTCTTAGGAATAGTTAAGAGCCAATACCTTTTTAGGCTGATTTGAAGAGTGCTTTTTAAGGGGAAAAAATGTTAGAATGGAATTAAGCATACTACAACATTATCTACAATTAAACAAATACCTACACTGAGATATTTAAAGAAATTAATTTTAGACCTAAATTTAATATATACCGTGCAAATTTAGGCATACAGCTCAGGATAAATGAATAAGAAGTCATGAGTAATAGGCATACAAATAGAGGTATTTGCAAAAATTGCTACAAAACATTAATAAATATGAGAATAGCAACAGCTACAGTCTTTAGCAGTCATCTTCTCCCCCACCTTGTTTCCTTTTCTTCCTTGACTGTAATGGGGAGAGGAGGTGAGTCCTGTGGTGTAGTTCCCCTCCCATACATAATATTAATGTATTTATCATCACAGCTCTGCCTATTTTCCTTATGGCATAGGGTAATAAATAAATGAGAAATGGAGGGAGGGGTTAGTCTCACAGTCTTTAAAGCTGGGGTTTTTTCTCTCTCACATTCACACGATTTTGTTTTGTTTCTGTTCTGAGTCATTCCAAATATGCAGTACCTTGCCACCTTTGTCCCAGTAATAACTGTGTGCATTGTACTGTTTTATATACTAAGGGCTGAATAATAATAAAAGAAGAGCTTTGTTTTCTGAGGTGAATCAGCTCTCTATAGTTTGATATTTTAGAGTTATAACTAACATATTATCTGTATGTGCAAGGACTGACCTCTGAACTATTTCTTCCCAAAGCCAGTGAAAATATCTTTTTCTCATGAAGGAAGTTGCTATGCAAAATGAGAGATCAGACAAATTAATTTAAAAGGCATGTGACACATCTGGGAAGAGAGACATTTAATCACTCATTGCATGAATCAGAAGTGCAGACAGCTGGTTTTGCAATGTTTTTTTGCAAAATATCTAAATATACTCAGGTAAAAGCCCTAAGAGAATGCAATTTACCTGGTAAAGCTAGAGAGAGGGAAATGAGGGCATTTATTGTGGAGTTACAGTAAGCCTGCTCACTTAGCCAGGCTCTCTCTGCTCTCAGGTGTGGAGTGTCACTGGAGAAGGGAGGAATCTTGTGAATAAGAGTGAGGCAGAACATCCCTGTGAGTTCTAAAATGACTTTTGGAGCCTTGCTTTGCCTTCACGCCCCTTGTATGGGGTTGTTGCTGAGTAAAGGCAAGAAACCTACCCTACTCTCCTCCCCCTGGTGTTTTATATGGTGGAGGAAGTGGGGGAGGTTGGCATAAGGCAGCTGGACAAACTGGAAGGAGACTTCTTCAGGCATCAGCATGGTTCTTTATGAATTCTAGCCAGGCAGATCAAATTCCTGAACTACTCCTTTGACTTCACTAGAATTTAGCTTGAATCCTAGGTGAAAAGAATGCTTCAAGGGTGACAGCTGTGCTAAATAGCTTTCTCATTCAAATTTCACAGGTATATGACTCTTAACAATACTAAGAATGTGTTTGGGTACATGTTTACATGATCCTGGATAGACATTTATTACCCTATG
The DNA here is from genome assembly GCA_032173965.1 of Sitta carolinensis. Taxonomy (NCBI): domain Eukaryota; kingdom Metazoa; phylum Chordata; class Aves; order Passeriformes; family Sittidae; genus Sitta; species Sitta carolinensis. The sequence goes on along the minus strand of CM063294.1, from coordinate 5,429,226 downwards.
CAATGTACAGAAATGGTTGTCAGCTCAGGAGCTTTTGAAGAAGATGCTATTGCAATAGCTTGCATTTAAGAAAGATTTTGGCTTCCATTAAAATCGCTCTCTGCCTAACTCTGTCATGGTTTTAAAGCAGGTGCATGCTGTATAGATTGGGGAAGTTTGGAGGTGGGGTGTTTGGTATTGTGAGAAAGCATGTTGACAGTGTAGCTCTGCAGGATGGCAGGCAGCCACGGGACAACGTGTCTAATGGAATTAAATTTGGACTCTCTCACTCTATAGAGTTATCATTAGGTATGTGTGATGAGATATCGCACTGCAGGTCAGCTCTCATGAAAATTCAGGTGGCTGGCAGGTGATTCACAGATAGCTGTAAGCACAAGTGATTTGAGAACAGCAGGTGAGCTTCCCTTACAGCAGTTTGCAAAGCAAATTTGTTGAGAATAAATTCCTATTAGAGTTGTTTAAAGATTCTGAGAGTTTATCTGGGATTTTCCTGATGTTATGTTAAATCATGATTAATAAGATCTCAGTTTTAAAAGAGCATATGAAATTTCTCTTACCATCTAAGCAAGGCACTCATTAGTAAATGAAAATGAGAAGAAATATGTAGCCTTTCTCATATGCTGACATTCCCATTTTGGATGGAATCCAAATGAATGTTGTGGCAATGCAACTCATTTTAGCTTTGTTGCCAGGTGAAAAAAAAATGGCTTGAAATCAGATTAAGTGTTTATTTGTACTGAGACAAAAAAAAAGCCATAATTTTGGACAAATACTTGTTAGTGACCAATAAACCTCAATTGAGTCCTCCAAGGTACGTTTCTCTGTGAGAGCTGCAGAGAGACCAACCTATAACTTTTTCTTTATTCAAATATACAATCCACTAAATCTGGTTTGTGATGCCAATGCAGACCTATCTTTGAGCCAACATTTAAGTATAGTTAAATTCTGTAGGGTCAGAGCAGCACCTTCTACACAGCCAGATGTCCTAGTTGAGTTTTGTTGTAAATGGAAAAAGGAAGGTCTGCCTGTCTGCTGGAAATCACAGGAACATTGCAAAGAACTAGCACAAAGCAAATCAGAATTACTGAATGAATTGCTGAAGAAATAGGATTATAATAAATGACAAGAGAATCTTATGTTAAATGAAAGTATCAACAGATTATTAATCCTTTTTAATAATGAAAACACCAGCACAAATCAAAGCATTTAACTAAATAATTCAGTTAATGGATTAGTTATTTCAGTCACTGATGTCAAATATGTGAACAGATTACCTGTTTTGCATTTAATAGATTGTGATTTTTATTTTTTTTTTGAAGTAAAGAGAGTGCTTACTGCCTTCAAGATCTTGATTATGATGCAAGTGCAGCAGTGTGTATATTTTAATGACTTACACAGCAGAAAACCTGTCAAACCTCACAACAACAAAACATGTCTTCACAATGATGAGAGAATTCAGTCTCCAGTTCCAGATGAGGTTTTAAGCTCTGGCTGAAGGAACATAAAGTTTGAATGACAAATCAAAGAAAGCAATGCTTAAAGCAAAGAGGAAATTGTAGGTAACAGGCTGTAGAGAAAAGCCACATTCAAATGAAACAAAATATATGATTGAAGAGGACAGATAAAGGAAGACTACAGCAGAAGAGAGGAGCAGGTCAAATACAATGAGTTGTGGGAGACCTTGAGGAAAAAGATCAGAGAGGACATTAAAAAATAGATTGTCAACATCATATGGGGTACTCTCAAATGAGAGAACTACAAGAGGATAAGCAGCTTTTGATGTGGAGGTACCAGCAGATGTTCTTTCAGAAAGACAATGATTACACAGTATGCAAAGAGAGATGGAAAAGGAGCCCCACAGAGTGCTGAAGAGTGTCACCAATGACTTTTTGCATATAGCACTAGAAATACTCAGTGCAAGCATCATTGATGGCTTCCCATTAGAAATGAAAGGTGTGAGCAATAGCTTCCTTTTCTCTTTCTCCTCTCCCTGTTTCTTCTTGCCACTTCATAGGATATTAAAAGACACGGAGTTAAGTCAGTTCATACCACAAAGGCTGAAAAAAGCACTTAAAAATGCCTGAACATAACAAAAAGGACTGAAAAACCCAGCTCTCAATATACAGAAGAACTTGTTAGAGATTGTAATACGGGTCACTTTGACAGAGATGCAGCTGTGTTGCATGAGCAAAATAAGTTTCCCAGGAAGGAGAGTTGGCAGCTTTGCAGCTTCACTGAGGACATTTTCAAAGCAAGTAAAAGGAATGTAGCTTTGTGTTGCATTCATAAAAGTATAGAATAGTTTGGGTAGGAAGGGACCTTTTTAAAAGTTATTTCATCCAACCTCCCTGCCATGAGCAGAGAAATCTTCGGCTGGCTCACATTGCTCAGAGCACCATCCAACCTGACTGTTTCCTGAGCTGGGGCATCCACAGCCTCTCAGGGTAAAACCTGGGCCAGTGTTTTACTACCCTTCTTCCCCATATTTAATTTAGATCATCCCTCTCTTACCCAAAACCATTACCCCTTGTCCAGTTGTATCAGGCTGTGCTAAAATGTCTGTCCCTGACTGAGTCCAGAAAGCTGCAGCAAGGTCTCCCTGGAGCCTTCTCTTCTCCAGGCTCAACAACCCCAGTTTTGTCTCCTTGGGAGAGGAGCTCCATCCCTCTGATCATCTTCATGACCTTTTCTGGACCCATTTCCAAAGGGCCACTTTCTTTACGTAGTGGGGACCCCAGAGCTGGATGCAGTACTGCAGCTGGGGGCTTGATTGCAAGTGTAAGGGATATGATAAAGGGCTTTTTGTCAATGTCTCTTAGTAGAGAGCAGTAAATAACTGCTCTGTCTCCAGCATTTATGATTCAGTTTAGCCAGATAAGCATTTCGTGTTCTACAACATGATTATGGGGTGCTGTGGCAAGGGGAGAAAAAATAGAACAGAGTCAATGACTAAACTTGAAAAAAATCAAATATTTCAAAGGCAGATACCACCTGGAACCTAGGTATCAGTACCACTTAAAATGTAGTGGCTTTAGTTACTTTTTCAAACCTTTATTAGGGTAGTGTGCAATTGGGAAAAAAAAAAAATCTAGGTGAAAAAGTTAGTTTGCATGTCTTAATGTTTTAATTGGATTTTATATGAGTAACATAGGAGTATATATAATAAGTATATGAGTTGTATATAATGAATATATATATATATATATAATTAATATGGGAAAGGGAGAAACTTTCTTTGTATTTACAATTTATATTAATTAGAATTGAGACATTCTGCACTAGACCCTGCAAGGGAACCTCTTTAATGCAGGGAATTTAATGTGAGAGTGGTTGTGAAATGGCTTTTAGTCAAGAAAGGAGCACTTCAGCAGCCCATGGGGAAGATTGTCTTCATCCTGCCTTCATCCTTTATAGGGATATGCCTAATCCCTAGACTCAGGTTTCAGAGCTTTTATGATAGTTTGCTATTATGATAAATAAATAATCGCTAATAAGTTTTAGCTTGTTTTACTTTAGCTTGTAGATGTTCCTAGGATCAGGTAGGAACATTATTGATGAAGTTCTTGAATTGTTGGATCACATCACAAATTAAAAGTCTTGAAGTATGTCCAGTTATACGTAACCAATGCTATATGTTAACATCATTTTGTGGAAGAGTTTATAATAATTTTAATAAAATCCTAAGGAATTTTCTCAGTGAATCTGAAGTATAGGGATCATTATGAGAAAATATGCTTCTATCATTGTGTCATCCTGTCTTTTCCTTAAAGAGATTAAACCTTCAAATCAGACTGCAGCTTTTTTATTACCAATATCTATTATTTCTCTAGAAGAGGCATGGATTAGCCCATTTTCAAGGTGAAAGAAAAGAAGCAAGATTAAGTTATAAAAGGTTCTGTAGGAAAAGTGCTGGGAACAGAGCTTGGAGTTACATGACACATGTTTAATCCAGTAGATGACACTGCCTTGTGGAAATAGCTTGAAATCTCTTTACTTAGCTAGACCAACTGTAAAATCCAGCTAATAAAGCTTAACCACCCTTGTAAAGTGCTTTAAGGCCTACATAGGAAAAAGCACTAGGTGACTACAAAACCAAGACAGACTGGGTTTTTCCTTCCCTTCATGAGTAAATAGGAGCAAAGATCTGAGCCAATTTAGTGTGACTCAGGGAGTAGTCACTGACTATGAAGCTGGAGGATGCCAGCCTTCATCTCCAGTCTGGTGCTTTCAAATGTTTTGCCCTGAGAGGAGAACTGTCCTGGCTACATATGTAGATATTTTAAGTGATGAAGTGTGCATTTCTTTAGTAGTGAGTGACCAGAATACCTGCTCTACAGCTATGAATGAGTTGGGCTAGCATTACCTCCTTCTGGAATTCAATTCCACTGTTCTATATTGCTGAAGGCATCCCTTTCAGAACACCAGTGAAATTGAAGTCAAGGCAGCTTTTAGGGCTGCAAAGCTTTGTTTCCTCAGAAAGCCTTGTTGAAGAGCAAGTGAACGTTGCTGCCTACCAGAAAGGACATTGCTGTCACACCATGCACATTCGAGCATTAAAACAAGGTAATAAAGAGGTAGTATTTCCAGAAATTGTACACTAGCACAAAATTATTCCTATTAAACAATTATTACATATTCATTATACATAAGAAAATTACCTCAAAGAATGGTCTTTACTTTGGGTTGGATGTAATATAATACACTCTGATAAATGATAGGCTATATAGACTGAAAAGATAAGGAAAAAGAACCCTAATCCAGATACAGCAAATTTAGATAATCATCTGGTAAACTCTTAACTCAAATTCAACAGCACATTTCTCCTGTGTTAATGGAAATATTTCATTTCCTCTCCTCATGTCTGTTTATACTCTTCTAATTACTCCATTGCAATAAGCACACCTTATCCACAGGCTTCAGCAGATCACCTTTAGCTCCCAGCATGTTGCACAAAGAAAGCAATGAATGGTAGTGTGTTAATAAGAGAAAAAATGTGTTATGATTTGTATTTCTCTTTTAAAAATGTGTGAGCAAAATATATACAGTACTGCTGGAAATAGGGGATATAGGCTTCTCAAGCTTGGAAGAATTGTTAAGATGTGACACTTGTAGCACATAGAATAACAGAAAACAGAATCTTTCTGGGATTTCTTAATTTCAATTTGTGAATGTTAGTCATAGGCTTTTTTGCCTCCTTATTTTTACTCTCTTTGGCTTACTTAAAGAAAAGGCTTGTAAGGAAAATGCAAGAACTAAAAGCCTAAGGGAACAATGCTTTGTGCCAATTTAACAATAGAGAAAATAGTTTATAATATGCATATCTGCTTATGAACATACTCATATCCTGAAGTAATTGAAAATTTTGATCTACCTCTAAATTAAATATCAGCAAAGCACTAATCACATCAGTGAATTCAGCACATTTTCTTTTACCAGATTGGAACACCAGAACATTTCATAACTGAGCTAAGTTTTAAGTAGTGTGTGACACTGAGGATATTTTCTAAAGGAGTGTCACTTTTCATTTGAGACAATGATGTAGACCTGGACTCTGCACCTAAGGTCAAGTGGGGTGAACTTTTTACCCTTTGAGAAGTTTCACAGGCTTAGAACTGATTGACTTTCTGCCTACCTCCCCAGTTATTAACAATCTGATACTCATGACTGTGTAAACTGCTCTGTGACTTAAAGCTGGTGTACCTTTAATCACCCTGTCACTTGAACGTTCCCCTGTGCCTGCAGATGCTCCTGTAAAGGAACTGAATGCTGAACATGGTTGTGTAGACATTCTGTTTCCTTAATTCTTCCTCTCAAATTATTAAATATAATTATTTTTAAATTTTCCTTTTCACTTTTAGAGATCTATTGCCATGAATAGTCACTGTTTCATCAATTAATAGTTTATCACTATTAAACGAGATTTGATCTTTCGTTTTAAAAAGCAAAATTAGATACAGAATTGCAAACAGTATTGGAAACTATTTTTCTAATTGTTACTGAAGTTGTGTTACCATTTACCACTTTCTCTTTTCTTAAGGGTAAAACCACATGAAAGTGATTGTTCTGCTTTGTGGAACACTGATAGGAGAAAAAGATTGTGCTTGGCAGATATTTTGTGCTATCCATTACTTTATGTCACAATTTTAAGTCACTGAATAAGGTGATTGTAGCTACTACTGCCCTCTTTAAAGATAAACCCTTTCACAATAATTTTGCTGTAATGCAGTATTGTCAGGAAATGCAATATGCTTTAACTTCATGAGAAAACCACTCTAATTGGAATCGCTGGACCTTGACTGACTTGTCACAGCTATATTCAGGGTGAAGGTGAAATCTTTAAGAAGTCTGATTGGGGAGATTAGACCATGGCTTCTCTGAAAGTGGATGTAAGTTCTTTCTGCTGAATTTTTTTTTTTTTTTTTTTTTTTTTTTTTGGTCTTCTACTATGTGAGGAGAACAATGGGCAGGGAGCAAGAGGGAAAGAGGCAGACAATAGCATTTGAACAGTCTGACATCTTACAATTTAGCATTTAAAATACAGAAAAGGTAAACAACTACTCTTGTGCTGGAAGAGTTAATAAATATCTCAAACTTGGGAACAGGTGGGGGAATTGCAGCTAAAGCCATTGAGCTTAATGAGAATTAGTCATGCATTCTGATTGTTCAGATATTGGATGAGAGACCTGCCAGGCAAATGCTTTTCCTAAGCTCCTAAAGTCAGGATAATAAATAGAAACAAATCATCTTCTGGTGATTAGCAGACATGTATATAAAGAATTCATAACAGAAAAATATGACAGCTCCATTGCAGTGTAGCTAAACCTTAGCTGAGACACCCCGTTTCATAGCACTGCTATTATTATTATTTAGGAATTCTGTCAGCTGGTCTCTAATGCTTTCCTAAAATATGAATGAATCAAAGGAAAATCAGCTCAGCAGGAAGAATTTGGGTTGTGCTGGTGGTGTGGAGGATAGGCAGGAAGAGGAGCAAGGCTCAGACTTAGCTTTGCCTGCCTCAGGTTTCTCACACAATGAATGTCATTAAAGATACAACTTACAGACTGCGTTGATTTAATAGCACAAACAGATTATAAAACCTGTGGTATGCAGGAGGTCTCTGAAGATAGCAAAAAACTCCTTAAAATTAGTAGGTCAATTACTTTACATGTGGGTATTGCCAGAAAAAAAAAAAAAATAGTTCACCTGAAATGATGTGTAGATTGTGTTTCTGTGATTATTGTCCAGAATACCTTTCATCAAAAGCCTTCAAAGCATTGATCAGCCAAATTTTTATGTTAGGCTCAGACTCCTAATTTGCATATTTAATTCCTGGCAGATTTCTCTCAGTAACTTGTGCATATGCAACTCTAAGAATTTTAATATGTTCTATCATTATAATGTAGAGCACCCAGATCCTTACTTTTTAAGGATGTCTTTCATTGATTTCTAGGAGCCTTAAGTGACAGCTTACTGCAAAGCTACATAAAATACTTGCCATGATATAATGTTGTTTGCATTACACCATATTCAGAAAGTTGGTCTCAGAAGACCAGCACTCAGTACCAGAATAACTGTTACCTCACTGAAAAAAATGTTTTGTACTTAGTCATTGCTGGCTTGGTTGTCAGTCTTGTGTGTAATAGAGCTCTAGAGAGTGAGCATTTATGAGGTCTCCTCAAAAAAGTTTATTTAGGCTACCAAATGATTATTTGTTTTGACTTCAAGGGTAGTGTCAAATGGGGAAAAAATTATTAAAAGTCAAACCAAAATGTAAGCCTTGTTGCTTGTTGGAAGTGTAACTAAAATCTTTGTTGATGCGCTGAGAAACTCTTGTGTTCTTAAGCAGAGGGTTTTTTATGACAGAGCTGAAGGAAGTAGAAAAATATAAAATCAAAAATAAATTACTAAATATTAAATAGTTTTTATTGCCAAATCAGCAACACACACAGCTAATGGGAAATATTTTCTGCAGACAGATGGGATAGTCAGATCCCAGGAGCATAAATATGAAGTATCTGTTAAGATTCTTTTTTATACATTTGCATATAAATATAAACATCATTAGTAGGGGCTAATTGCCCTGTAGGAACTACAACATGAGCATTAGAATCTTCAGGATTGCTGTTTTTTGTTGGGTTTTGAGGGGGGTTAAGTGTCTCCATTACCCATCATGTTCAGTACTGCATGGCTGCAACAGATAATTATGACCATTAAGAATCTCAATCACAAAATCAAAACCATTTGGACTGGCTTCCAGGGCCGCCCAGCACAGTAAGTAACCATTGTTTTGCTCATGAATATTCATAAGGGTACTTTGATTTGACTTCCACAGTAGGGGCCTTGTAAAAATCTCATCCACAGATTAGCCCCTACTGAAGATTCAGCATCTAAGGTAACAAGATATCATGATGAAAGGCTTTGTAAAAAGCAACGCACAAAGCCGACATTTAGGTATTGTAGCTCCTCAGAAGAAAAACAGTAAAGGGGATTTCAAATATTTAGGTTTTTCAGTTGTTGTGGTGACAGAAAAGGTCACGGCTCTATGCTGAGAAAGGCTTGGTAAATGTGGCACATTGCTGGGCAAAGAGCAGTTGAGTCATCAGTGATGGGTGATGTGGACTTGTATATAAGATTTGGGAGTCTGAAGGGTGCATGACAAAGACAGTGGTATTAGCACAGTGGTGTCAGTCAAAAAAGCCTACAGGTGTTTGAAATATTGCTGTGTTATTTCACACTCGAGAACTGGAATGGTGTTTGATTCAGTCTTAAGTTCAGACAAACCCTTGTTGACATTTAAAAAACCCAACAAACCAGATGAAAACCCCATATTCATGACATTCAGCTAATGTTTGTTGCTGTGGAACAGAAGTGTTAAAGTATGTATTAGAAATAATAAAAAAAACCTTCTGTAAATCTTGCCAATTTAAAATACATACAAACCCAATATTATGTACAAATTAAGTGCTCGTTGATCACGTACCATGTCATAACACTTTGCAAGCTTTTACCAACCCATGGTCTACACACTGTGGCATTTGGGAGCCACTGGTTATTGCCTGGAATGGACTGTCAGGCAATCATGACTGCTTCTGCTGGGTTTTGTTTCCTTCATCTGCCTATTTTCTAACTCCTCTGTGTTTCTCTGCTTCTCTGTTTATTTTTCTGTTCACTATTCCTGGCAGTTTTTTCCCTGTCAAATGCTGAACAGTTTCTGATACTGCTTTAGCAGAGATCTTTGGGCTGAAGAACGGGGGGCTTTGGCCAGCAGTGTTATTTTCATGCAGATCCTCCTCGTCACAAACAACTTGGCCAGTGCCACATGGGGAATTCTTTCCCCACCTTCCAGTGCTGCTTTACACAGTGGCCTCTAACCTTATGAAACTGGAACTTTGTGGTGCAAATATGTGCCAAGCCAGGGAAAGAACTCCCAGCAGTCAAAGGGCAAAGATGAGAGCTTTGGCCTGCCTGCATAGGGAGGCAGATGCACAAAATTCCTGTTAACCTCATGTAGGGAGCCCAGCCCAGTAAGGCTGCATTGTGGGAGCTAAATCAATATTGGAAGATGTGATGAGCTGTTCATATTAAAGGATATCATTCTCACAGTGATATTAAAAGTCCCTCTTGAAAATTTCTATTGGAAATCAGCAGTTGTAACTATAGACAGTATTACAATGTGTAGCAGCTTCTCTGACTGGCATAGGAGCTAACACTTAAAATGGAACAAAACATGTGTATGTAAGTGTTGATAAGGTGCATGTCTGCAGCAGCAGCGGGCTGAATTGGTGATTGGGAAGAGTACTCCTGGTCTTTAAGCACTGTGAGACTAATTCCTGTGAAAGTATAAAGCCTCTGTCTTCACTAGAATTATACAAAGGGGGAAGTCCTTCGGTCCTATCCACCACAGTAATTGGCATTAGACACTCCTGCTCTCCTGCAGTGTGCAGTTCAAAGAAACTGCAGTGTTAATTGGATGTGCTTCATCCATTCATGAGCTTGAGTATATGCCAAATGAACTGCATCACATCCAGATCTGTGTGTAGGGGTGACAGCCCCTCTTCCTGTGGGGGACACCAAACAATGTCCATCTGAATAAACTGGAAAATCTGTTTTAAAGTTGTGCTATGCCATGATTAAAACCAAACTGTAGCAATAGGAAAATGTGGCAGGTTTTTTTATTCAGAACTTTTAATTGCTCTGTGTCCAAATTTATTATTTTTGTAAGGCTGTGGCTAATGGGTCCTTCATATAACAAACTCAGCAGATTTTGATTTTGCAAGCATGTGTGAGAAACTGTGTTTTACACACAGTTCTGTCAGAAACAGGAGTGTCTGCTTAGCTGTTACTAACCTCTCCTTTTAGTGAATGCACTAAAATACAGCCTTAAAAGCAATTCAGCCAATACTTGACTGTTATCCCTACAATTTCCTCCACTGTTGTAATAATAAGAAAATAGTATTCAAGCACATGGCAGCTGTGTGTGGGAAAATACGGGAAAGAGAGTAGGGAAGAAATAAGACTAGAATGAGGTTAGAGCACTATCAATAGCTATAGGTTTAAAAAGTATATTTTTATTATGTTAATTGCATACTATAAAAACATTTCTAAAACAACCTGCTGCTTAAGCATCCTCTAATGGCAGAACATCACAGGACAGGAAACAATCAGCAGCCTGTTTGTGTTTATCTGGTGTTTATCCAGCCTCCATTTGCAAAGTTCCCTTGTGCTGCTGACTTTTGTCCCAAGCAGGTCTTGGGGGATTTAACTCAAACCAAGGCAGGGCACTTAAGAAGCAAAATGTGAATGTCAGACCAGGCTATTTATGTGCAAGTTACAGACTAAAATCTGCTTAAATGTACACAGAGGTTAAAAATTCTCCACTAGTCACTCAGAAATGTACCAAACACTTTGCTGGTTTTCTGAAGATTGTATAAATAAAAGCCATATGTAATAGAACATTTTTACTTGGTATTCTGTAATCTGATTTCAGAGATTTGGTAGTGTCAAAACAAGTTAGACTTCTATATCAAAAACAATAAATATATACACTATATAGCATATATTGCTATTGATATGTATAAACACTATTATCTGTTTAAAAATACTGATTTAATATAATGTGGTAAAATGGGCTTTTTTTTTTTCCTGCTGCATCAGCATTATATTCCTGAAAAAAATTATTTCAATAATGTAGATATGATGCAGAAATACTCCATTGAAAAATTTTTGGCTTATTCTCAGCATTATTTCATTCTCAGTGCCATCTAGTATCATCAGTTTGTCATGTGCAAGTGCAGGGACACAGCACACAGCATCGTGTACCTCTTCAAGTCACAGCAAATTGATCACATTTTTTGCCTACCAGAACTCTAAGTGGATTAGGGAAAGTGGATTAGGTGGTCAGAAATGACTTTTTTTTAAAGTGTTCACACGTTGCATTGCAGATGTGCAGATGTCAAAGCAACTATTTAGTCTGGAAGTGGTTTGTTTGATAAAATGAAATGTGAGTGAGAGTTCATAGAAGCCAGTTCGAGGGTATGGGTGGAGGGAACAGGATATTCCAGCCTCAGCGTGGTCTCCCAGAGGTGCTGTAACTCAGTGGTAAAGTCTCTGTATCAAGGCTGCTCACTAAAATCTGGGCTGGGAGCTTTAATGGAAAAAAGGCTTAGCTGGAGTTTTTCTTCTCAATTCTCATTTATTGCAAAGGTCTTGAAATTGTTGATTTAATTTAGTTGATTTCTTTAAGAAGGATGCTGGTTGGTAATTGTCATTTGTACCTTGCCATTAAAAAATGCATTTTATTTTGGAGGTAAACATCTTTTTTTTTTTTCCTTTCTTCTGCCTTTGTCGCAAATCTTGACAATCACATTGAAATATATGGTGAAAGGATTGTGGAATCAGTGAGATTTGAATGCTTGTACTATCTTACTAATTCAATAAGTGGAATTTACAGGAGATTGCATGATATCTCTTCAATGGTTCAGGTCCTGTTAAGTGTTCAACAAAATGATTTTTTGTTTAGCTACTCACCATTACCCTTTGACCACCTTAAAATTACTGTAAAAATTCAAATGCTCCCAATTTTTAAGATATGCTCTGAGTAAAAATTCTGTATCTTGGCAACCAGGAAGGGGCAATTATTCTTTGGAAAAAGTCATCCTATCTGCCAAGATGAATTTATTATCATAATTGTTGCAAGGATATGTGAGTTTATTCTGTATCTCTTCTTTGACTCTTTACTGTAGGAGATATCCCAATTCATTGATATTGAAATTGGTGAAGTGGGTTTAATTCAATTCAAATAAATTCATGTCTGGTGGTATAGAACAGCTCTTTATACCATTTAAGATATTTCATGCTTAGAGAAAAACAATGATGAATTTAAGCAATCTTGAACCACGATTGCTCTCTATCAAATATGAACAGCTTGGCATTTGTAATTTTTTTTTTTTTTAAGTGTTGCAGACGTGCAAGTACCCCCAATAAAAAGGCAAGAGATTTAATGCAAAGAACCTTCTACTTACAATGGAGAGTTGCTATTGCATAAGAAAACAGCTAAATAGCAATGTCCTTTCTTTTTATTTTTTAAGTCTTCAGTCCTAAAATTTAAATTATACAAGGAAATATTAGTTCTTTGTATCATTGTTCATTTAAATGCAGGACATGAACTTGAAGCAGAAAAGATATGGGGATATGTGAAAGTGAATCTGAACTTCTGAATTATATTAGAGGGGTTTAAATTCTTCTTTGAAGGATGAAGACAGAAGCAGATTTAGGTCTGTAAGATTAGCCACAGGAAATCATCAGCTAAATTAATAAGTAATTTGAGAATGAATGAATGGAGTAGTAGAATTTTTAAGAAGAGGCATTTGCTGGTTAGCTTAAGTTTACGCTGGAAATAAAAACTCCTTTTCAGGCCTTGCTATAATGTGACCTTTTCATGGTGCTGCTGTAGATCCAGGATTAATACAGAGGAACACGGCCCAGAACAAAAGCACAGACTCAATGCCCCTGGCTCTGGCCATCCCACACCAAGCTCCGGGAATTCTCTGCTGCTGTGGGTTAGGATATCACTTGCCACGGAGAGAGCAATTCCACGAAGAGAAGCAGGACAGAAAAACTCACTTGTTGTGTTGTTTTGTTCCTACCCATTTAGGATATTTACTCACTCAGCTTAAGCTATCAAAGATCTGGTGAATACAGAAGAGTTTTATCTGACAGAACATCTTCTGGGTGCTCTCAGCTGAGCATTTCACAGCTTTGAGACCATCGAAAGCATTACAGAGAGGGAGGAGAAGCCCCCCGGCAGGGCAGGAGCCCGCACGGAGGATGGGTGCTGGAGGAAGGGGCACAGTGGGTGCCCAGGGCAGGCAGGGCAGCAGCTCCTGGGGAGCAGAGCCCCTGCCTGGCCCTGCGGGACCCCAGCTGCACAGCCCGCAAAGCCAGCTCTGCATGCAGCCTCAGCTCAACAAATTGCACAACATATTTCGTATGCAAATGAATTTCAATCAATTTCCAAATTGAATTCAATCAAATTACTTCTTTCAGTATTCCATACCTGTCACTTGCCATCTCCCTGTGTCTCCTGCATTTTGTGCCCTGAGCAGGTGACTGTAAACAGGAACTGGATTTAAATACATCAGCGAGGCTGGCAGTCAGTGTCAAGATGGCTCCCTACCAATTCCTACTCAAACCTTTAAATTAAAAGATATTTTTGGTGATTTTCATGAGTTTTTTCTTTCCAGTAAGATACTGGTATTTGAGGGAAAAACAAAACAAAACAAAAATACCACCAAAAAACCCCACACACCACACCTAAACACACAAACCCACTAAGTTTATGTGAAAAGAAATAGAGTTTTAAAAATACTAAGGCAAACTGGGGGTTTGCATTTGTGTAAATATTCCTTGGTATTTATTTAGAGTATTTTAATTAGTTTTTAGTGTTACTGGTTATTAAATTTAAAAAAAACTCAACCAAATGAAAAAAACCCTGAACATTTAAATTGCTGTGTTTTTTACTTCATTCTTTAAATATACATTTGGATTTAACCACAACCTAAATAGCAGCATTTGCAATTGTTTAATTCACATAATAGAAAAAAAAAAAAAAATATAAGAGCTTTCTCTTGAAGTATGATGACTAGCATGAATTGAAAACAGTAGTTTATTTATTTGTTTTAGACTTAATAGTGAATCCAGGTATGAGATTTTATACTATTTTTATAATGAAAACACCTTGTTTTCAATTATATTCGCACACAATTAGGTGTGCCCTTTTAAAGAGCTTTTCCTGTGGTGCCTGAGCATTTCTCTCCACCTCCTATAACATGGCCAGTTTCTCCTCTAAGGTGTGTGAGCCCCCATAGCTGTCCTGAGCAAGTTTAATGTAATGAGCAGCACTGACAGCGTTTGCAGTAATGACATTTACAAATACTTCCTCAGCTGCTTGAAAGGAAAAGGAAATCTTGGGTAAAAACACCAAGGAACTCTAAACTGGGATAGTTGCTCTTTGCCATTCCAACCAGAATTTTCTCAGCCATTAACTTTGCTTTCCTAAATGGAACACAAGACAATAGAAGTACACATGCCTCTTTTTTTGTATTGCTGAAGTCGGTTGTGGCTGGTGCTGCTGGTTATTTCATGCTAGCAGGAATATTAAGACCTGTTATTACAACCTTTATAATGTATCTACTCCCATTTCTGTGCTTATATTAAAGTTTAGCTCTTCGTGTATGTGTGACTGAAACAAAAGTTCAAACCAGTGATTCACTGTCATGGAATAGGTTACTGGATTATTAATATTTTAACATTTTCCTTTGGCAAATATGAAAGCAATTGTAGCAAAGTGTGGGACTTAGTAGGAATAAACTGCTTCTGGGTACAAGTAAGGTAATTGCTGTCTGATTCAGTAGCATTATTTTGAGAGTAATATATCAAAGGAGGGAATAATATTTCTTATCTTCTAATAAGACCCTTCTATATGAGTCACATTTGATAAAAGTCTTTGAGGAAAAAGATCATCTTAAACAATCATGATTTGCATATTCCTATTATGACAGCTGCATTATTCTGAAAAGTGTACTGTGCTATTTCTATGGCTTCTGAAAACAAAAAAAGGTGAATTTCAGACTGTAAAAAAAAAAAAAAATCCGAACAAATGTTCTCAGCATGTAATTAGGCCATGCATATCATGAACATTGTTCTTGTGACTGTTTTTATAATTTTTACATAGTTATTTCAGAAAGGTTAAAAATTATGCATGCAGTCTTTATTATATTACACACATAATTTGGAAAAAAAGCATTTCTCTGCACTAAAAATAATAAAGAAATAGATTCATTGTGTTGAGAAATTTATTTCTTGAACCTCAAATAATTTAATTCCTTTTTATTCTATGCAAAAAGTAATTTTCTCCTAGGGGAAAATTATTGCTTAACTACTGTTATGTATTCACTGGCAGTCTTAGCCACTCAGCCAAGGATAGTTCTGAAAAGGAAGTAGGGAAAGCTGATTGAAGTGAAATCCTTAAACTAAATATGAAAAATAGAAGAGTTAAGGTTTTATATGCTTCTTTCACAAGGAATCCATAATGTTCCTGACATTAGAAAATCATTTAAAACAGAGCTGCAGTGACTTTATCACCGTCCTGTCATGGCTGCTTTAATGTATGACCATTTAGATGTTTGTTTCAGTGAGGACCTTTATTCATTCCCAGGATGGGCACACTTTAAAAAAAAAAAATATATATAGTTCTTGGCAGGAATGAGGAAATTAATTTTACATGCTTTTACCCGTTATTTACTTTGCTTTTGTTTGTTTTTGTTGGATTAGGTTGATAACTGGAGCATGGAGAGGGTGTCTGCTGGACTGGTTTTGAATAGGAACAATTTTTGCAGCTTGTTGCCATGCCAGGGTCCCAGCAGTACCAGTCCTGACAGGCCTGTAATGTTCACCCACTCCAGCTGCTCAGTCCTGCTCATGGAGATGGCATTTGATAGCCCAGTAAGGATTATACTGGTCAGCCATTGGAATTTCCCAGCTATTTACTGCCAGCTTTGTTGTATTTCCATCAGGCTGTACAGTAAAATTGTGTTGTATAGACTTGCAAAAGAACTTTGGATTATTGTTCAGATACTTGAGCTGAGTCCTGGTGGAAGTCATTGGTTTCTCCCTCGTTCTCTCCACCAGAACACAAGAGGTTCTTTCCATCTGTGCAGGATACCGGAGGGTGTGGGTTCCCAGAGAAACCAGTGCCCAGGATCAGGATTTAATGTGGGCATTCCAGTTTGATTCTGTCTGATACTGATGGGATTTATAGGAGCAGTATGTGTATCTGAGCAGTATCTTTAATACAGAAACTCTGTCCGTGCAGGCAAAGAAAAATTAGGTGTTTGTGTATTAATAGATGGAGTTTCTGCAGGACAGGAAAGTAGCATGGTATAAAACTTGATTTTAGGTGTGTAAACAAGAGGAATCCTAGTGCTGGAACAGAGGCAACAGGGCACAGTTCTCAGAGAAGATAGAAAAAAGAGATGAGATGGAAACATTAATGATTTGCCAGCCTTAATCACTGCTATATTGTGCATGAAAAAAGAAGACAGTTTATTTTATGATTAATATACTCTGTTGAAAGGACAAAAAATGTTGATGTAAGCAAAGAACTCAACTGTTTTGCAACCTGATACATATAGGTACTGTTACTGTAAGTATTGATCATAGTTGAGATGGAAACAACCTGCACTTAATAAACCTTTTTTCTCCATCTCTATAACAAAGAAAAAATATATATATTTAAATTATTATTAGTATACTTGTTCCCAAAGTGAACTCTTATTCTTCCGATCCTGTTCAGTGCTGAAGAGGCTGCCTGGATAAACAGGCTTCATCCTGTCATGAAATCGTAATATGCATTATGACATTATATTTTGTTGTCATGGAAGCAGTTGCAGTGATATTCCTGATTCTGATGTGAATCTTAACAAGTCTTTTACCAGCCATCAAATTTCCATCTGAGGGCCAGGTTCTTGCCTGTGTTATGCATTTCCCTTCAGAGAGCCTGTCAGTCATTCATTACCAGGTCGTGTATCTGATGGAAACCAGCAATCCCACTAACCTTCACAGCTTTACACGCTTTCTGTTCTCATTACCGTGTTGAGGTGACGAGAAAAGGCAGCAGAAGAAGCTTCTGCCATTAGCACAGGTGTTTTGTGGCCAGACCTATTTCAGGGAATAATCTTGCATGTTGAACTATAGAGAAATTGCCATGACTCCTTGGGATTGTGAGATTCAGAATAGAGTGGTTTATGCATTCTCATTGTTCTTATTTACAAAATAGAGGTGTTGCGCACACACGAAAGAAATTGGATTTGCTCTGTTACAGACACTACTGAATCTTTGTTCTTTTCTCTCTACTGGTTCTGTTGCAGAGCTGTGGCTGCTTCTTTGCTATATGGTGGGTGAAAAGACCACCACTCAACACCCAGTATTCAGTGCACATTTGTAGTTTCCTCTTGGTTTGGTTTGCAAGAAGAAATCTACCAGTGAAGTCAAATCTTGAATGTCTCTTCTTTTCCAAATGCTTCTCCTCCTCATGCCTCTGCATTTCATATGGCTGTACAAGTACAGCTGGGAAAGCAAGGTTGGCTGTCCTTTTCTCAAGGCTGTTAAGGCATTCTGTTTGGAAGAATAGTGTGGATGCACTCCTGTTCACACAGTTCATTAATGTTACTGGGAAGTGTGTGGATGCCAGGCTTTGGCTGTGTCTTATTGCCTGCCCCAGCTAACCTCATTCTGTCAGTCTGCTCCCAGCACCAACACAGAGCTGCTCCTGGCAGATGGCACAGAGCACGACTGTGAGAATGTGCTATCCCCCTGCTGACCTTGGGCACTAGTAGGAGTTCTGCTTAAATAATTCACAGCAAACTAACAGGGATTTCTATTCCAATTTATTTTATTGTTTAGTCCAGAAATATATTGACATATCAAGGTGTTTAAGTCTTGAATGTGCATCCAGAGAAGCCATTAGAATATTGGGACCTCACACAGCTTCTGTGGAGTGTTAACAGTTGGTTTAGTTGGCTAGATAAACTCAGTTTTCAAAATCCTGTTTAATGGAGTCTGAATCCCCCTGGAATCCCAGAAATCTGTACCTACCTTCAGACAAGACCAGGAAGGTTGGTAGAGTTTGAGCCCTGTAAGTCTAAGTTGTTTTGTTACAGAGCTGTCTCACTTGTTCACCATTGTGATCTCGGCTGAGATGTGGCTGCATTTTTGCTGTTTGAGAAGATGAAAGCTGGAAACATTTATTTATATTTTTGGATGTTTGACTGTCAAAATATTCTGGCAATACAGGATGAGTTATTATTGTTTTGCTGGTTTTTTTTAGTTAGAGAAAATGTAAACATTTTGCATATCGAAGGAAATATGTAGATGGAAAAGGCAAAGATGCCTTGATATCACATTCAGATAAGAGCAGATCCAGATGTTCTAAAAAGACAAACAGCATAGCACTTAAGTATATGTTGAAGTCATTTTAAAGGTAGTAGGTATTCCACAGGTGTCCTGTTTATTTAAATCCTAGTTTCACAAATGAATAGATCTACAACTCTATGTGAAGGACTGAGCCCTAGGCCAGGTCTAAACTACAAAAAAAGGCAAATAAGTATAGTGGGAAGTTTTTACTGTCTGTGCTGGCAAAGGAACCATTGAGCACAGTAACAGGACTGAGCTTTACCCATGAGAGCTTATTTCATCCAGAAGCAATGATTTCACTTTATGATTCTGTGTGTGCCTTGTGGAAGAAGAATAATTCCAGCCAGGACTGTGTGGGCAGGGTGGCATGCTCCTACTGCTGTACTACCAAGTACTTCCACTGCAGTATCTCCACCAGTGTAGTGCCTCTGAAGGCTTCAAAAATTGGGTTCACTGATGCTTAGGTCTCCTGGTGATCTGTAAAGAAAGAATTTTATCTATCTGTGCAATGATCTTTTCAAAACCCCATGCACTGCTTGTTCTTGACACTCGTATTATGGGGACTGAAGTATAATCTCTTTACTATTGATGAATTTTCTCCCTCTATGACCAGGCATTGAAGCTCTAGCTTTTCTATTAAGCTGCAGGCAGCTGAAAATTTGAGATATAATATAGGATGCAATTTTTGGAACCAAAAAATGTGTTTAGCTTTATCATGTGATAACCCTTAAATATAAAGGGTGCAGATAATTGTAAAGGAGTGTAACCATCATCTAAGAAATAACTTGCTGAAACAAAAGTTAGTTTTATTCTTGAAAGAGTGGATATGGACATTGTCACCCCTCTTGGTTCTGAAGGTGTTCATCTCTTTCCCTCAGATTTTAGGTTATTAGATTGATTCTTTTTCTAAAACACATTTTGCATCTCTTTAGGATCTAAAGAATGGCTGTTATTAATAAATGTGTCTGGTTTTTCCAATGAAATCACTTTGTCTAATGAAAGATGTTATTTATTTCTGCAATTTTTTCTGCACTCAAACCAGTGTAGCAACAACATTGCAGCAATTCCAATTACTTCGGTGTAAGGATGTAGTCACAATGCTTTATTGAAAATCTGTCTTAAACCTAGAAATGTAAAATTTTTTATACTTTTCTGGTTTGGATCAACCCAGAAATAGTTATGTTCATATGACACATAAAATTATTTAGTTTATCAAAGGCACTGAATTTTAACTATCTCATTTTATTGTATTAATGGTCAACCTACCACAGCACTTTAAGTGGTTCTTGCTTTGTGCCACTTGAAATGCCACTCGAATTCAAGCTAAAATCTTAATATATTATCTCTTTTTTTAATCCTTGCAGAACTGAGAGAGAGTCTCTGTTAAGAATGTCAAAATAACCAAAACTAGCAGTTTAACACCAATGTATTAAACTCATAAGACAGTTTAAATACAATTAATTATTTTGCACAAACTTGCTATTATAACAGGATGCAGAGTGGACCTATATTCCCCCAATTACAAAGTCATATGAAAACTCACTTGTTGGTCACACTTTTATCTTGTAATGTTAAGAGGAGGAATTGTTTGAATGTACTGTCACAAAGACAGAACAACCACAAAAGTAGCCCCCAAGTAAAAACTTCAAATGATCAACATTCCCAATACAAATGACAGCTTGCTAAAATGCAATTCTGTTATTTCCAAGGGCGGTTCTTTTTGTTTTTTCCCCTTGCTATTTTCATCTTCTACAGGATGAAATAATAATTCACGCTCTCCACAGACTAAAGAGACTTATTAAGAATAAGAGGTACTAAGGGAATATAGGCCTCCAACTTGGAATCTTTAGAAACTTTTTGGCTTAATGAGTATTTAACAGAACCACACCATTTGAGCATTTTGAATCCATGTCATCCTTTTGGTATTCAGCGTGGTAGTGATGTAATAGGAGATGTTCAGGGGCTATAAAGGCACTGTATCTGCTTGGAAGTAGAAAAGCAGCTAAACTGCACCCTTGAGACAATGAAACACATGCTAGGGCAGAATAAATGTGCTTTGGAAAGGATATAGCATATACTTCCCCCTTTCTCATTTTCTCATTTGTCTTCCTACAATGCTCTTTGTGAAATTTTTATTTTTTTTTAAACCAGTTTCCCCTTTACAGCATAGAGGTTTTATGGGAAAAATGAAGAACAGAAAGAGATACAGTAACAACTGCCAAAGGCACTTGGTATTGCATTTAGCAATGTTATATATTTTTAAAATAAAGAACTTGAAAGTCTTTGGGGTGAACAGTAAAAGCTGTTATTAAGATAAGTGATTGTCTGTCATCAAAAAGGGTTTGTTTCTTTGCCTGACACCTTCCTCGGGGTCTTCTCAGTTATGGGATTGTTTTATAAAAGTAAAAGAAGTTTGTCACAGCTCCACAGGGTCTTGGAGAAGACCCACAGTCTGAGAGCTGACTGAACTGTTCCTCTGCTGACTTCCTTCTCTATTCCCAAAAGTCAGAGCTCATTTTCATTAACCATTAAGGTCTTTCCTGGTATAACAGAACTTTCCAGTGTGGGATTCCCTCTGGAAGTCTCTCCTGGTCCCTGCCATGGGCTGCTGTGCCTGGTGGACTGCTAGCCATGGCAGTGCACGTGTTCAGCCATCCTAACCTGCACCTTCCCTCTCTCCCTGCCAGGGACACATGAGCTCTGTCTGCCTCTGACACCATTGTCCTGTGGGGTCATCAGCAGTAGGAATGGCTGTAGGGAGTAGCTCTTAAGGAAATAATTTGATTCTCATTTTGAACGCTTGGGACTCTTCATTTGCTTATACCCAATTGTGAAAGTACTTTTATTGCAAACAATTGGTAATAGACTTTTGTGTCACAGTAAATCCTTCACTTTTATTCAAATTTGATTATAGTATAGCTAAACCAGGCTGATATTTTATTTTAACTTCTTAACTGAAGTCAGAGTACCCATTATTTAGAACTGCTTAGAGAACTTGTTAACCCTGGCAGCATTACCTGTGTTTTTTTGGCTAGGGTATAAATCTAGCAGGCTAGACTTCAGAAATAATTCAAATGAACAAATATGGTACTAAGGAACAGAGCTGCCCGAGGTACTACAGGGAAGTTTAAGTAGAGACATCCCTAACTTGAAACCCAGTAACTAAAACAAAAAAAACAAAAAAAAACCCAAAAAAATAGACACCAAAATGTAGTAGTATGTTACTGTGACGCAGATAGAAACACACAGTAACACACACAACGGGTGTTCAGGCAGAGAAGAAGAAAGGAAGTCTCCAGTTTATTGTTGACCTCATATGTATAGGTTTCTGGACAGTGACCAGAGATTGGACAGAGAAGTTCCCACCTCTCCATCTCCACTGGTCACTTGAGAAGTCCATCAGGTGATATCTTTTACAAAGGAATGCAAACATGATTCTTGTTTATCTTCCCATTCATGAGAACTGACTCCACTATACTAAAAGAAATCAGAAGGCTGATTTTCAGGGACAACAGTAGTAGTCCCCTGATCTGCCCTTGATTAGCCTGTTTAGTAGTTTTACAATTCTATGCATTTATATATTGTGACTTCGTTGAACTTTATTGAAATATATATCGTTTCAATATTGTTTTGTTCAGTTTAAAGATAAGCAAGGCTACTGGAATATTATAAACAAATTAATAGAAAGTTGATATAAAGGAATAAAAAAATTTGTAGTTAATTTGGAAAAAAAGTTAATTTAATTTCTCTTTAATTATGATTGGCCAGTGTTTTAGCCATCTCACTGGAGAAAATTACTGGACAAGTATATAAAGCTAAAAGAAAAACATGATTACTGCTGGTTATACATGTATACATTCATAAATAGGCTTATCTGAAGAAGATGACTTTTTCCCCAAAATAATGTCAACTACCAACCACATGCAATTTTCACTGGTGCTTAGTATGGAAAGGAATTCTGTATTTCATACCTCCCTGTCAAATCAAAGCCTGACTTTTTGAACCAGACCGGTTTCACTCTGTGTGTACATATCAAGGCAGATGAGCTCACATCCCAGACTACGTGGGCTATCCCACACATTCACTTCAGCTGCAACAGGGCCCTGGAAGGGCCAAGGGGGCCGAGTTTTGAGGGCTGTTTTGTGACACCTCTGCATTGCCAAGGAGACTCCCAGGCACTTTTCAGAAGGGAGGAGTCCTGCTGCACCCCTCGAGCAGACCCCAGGCTCCATGGAGAGTGTGAGGCTGTGGTCACCCTTCCCCTGAGCTTCCTTCTCCTGTCCTGTCCCACACAGCTGCTGTCCTGGCATCCTCCCTCCTAGTGCCTTCTTCTTAGAACAGGTCAGATTCACCTGATCAGAATGGTTTCTGTGCCTTCTCTTGACCAGACAGGAGTGTTCTAAGCCCTGTAACAAACTGTCCTGGGAGAGCAGGGATTTGCCATTCCCAAGGAGCTGACAAGACCTTGTGGTTTGTCTGTCTGTCTTTTCCCAACAGGTTTGTCAGGAAATGAGAGACAGGTCTGAAAGGATGAGCTGCTGTCTTGTTGTTCCTTTTCTCAACCTTATTGTATTGTTTTTCTGCGTCTGACATCAGTGACAGACAGCTCTACCTCATTTTTTAGGTAATTTTTTTTCCCCTCAAAAATGACAGCTATTGTTATCTTGTACCTCAAAAGCAGAAATAGATTTTATAGAATTTGTGTCTATTAAAGGGGCAAGTGAAAAAGTCAGTGCCAAAAATAAAATCAATTTGCTTTGGTTCTTTAAATGCTACTGGTGCCTTTTCATCTATATCCCTAAAAGAGGTTGAATACACTTTGTGGGAACTCTTTACCACAGAGCTAATTCAAGTGAAATCTATAAACCCAAAATCCAGAATTTTATTGGAATATTTGTTATGATACTGTGGAAAAGATCATCTTCATGATGATGACTCTAGCCCATCAAAATCAGCAGAGTGTGAACCTACACAGGCCATCTGAAATGCTGAGAACATGAATATTGACTTGTCCAACAGAAAACTTCCTTTCAGTTATTAAGCAGAACACATTGATTTGCAGCGTGACTTGGCAAAACACCAATTTCATTGAATTGAAAGTCTGCTGGCACAAAAAATTGTTTTAAAAAAAATCCTAACAAAACAAAAATTCACCAACAGAAAAGCTCACCAAATCTGGGGAAAGAAAGCAGGCATTGCTGTGAGAGGGCCTGGATGAACCAGTACATCTTTAACAGGGAATGCCAGGCCCATGGTTTTCTTCCTATAAATGATGCAAGTCCTGCAATCACAACAGTCTGAAGAGGTCCTGGAAGGAAGTTGGTTGCACATTTCACAGGTATCACTCTCACTAAACCTTCCAGGGTGCACCAGTAATGCATTTCTGCACAAAGCAGTTTTACTTGTTCTTTGTGCTGTGTCCCCAACATCAGACCTGATGGTCCTGAACAGAGATAGGTCTAGAGTAGGACATTTAAAATAAATGGAATTTTCAAGCAGGAGCCAGTCAATGAAAAGATATGTTTAAAAACTCAGACATATATTTTAGGCATTGGATGAGGCAATAAATGTGTCATGGTAAGTGTATAATTGCATTGAGAATTGTAGAGCTTTTAACACATGGGTGTACTAAATACATCCCAAGATTGCTTATGGAGAACAATATTAAATATGTGATAAAGCCAGTCTCCAGGAGCGATCATACCACAGAGCATATTTCCACCTTTGCACAGTAGGTTCGTGTTGGAATTAGAGGAAGACACAAGGTTGGAGCTGAATCAGGCTCCCTACACAGCCTTTGCTGAGCAGAGATGGTGATTTACTGTCAACACTTGAGTGCATTAAAATAGATTTTTCTTAATCTTCATGATAAACCTAACTCATCACTGGTAAACTCTGATCTCTTATAGGGGATTTTCATAATTTTTTTTTTTTTATCTGAAATGTATTTGTCTTAGAAAATACGGTAATACCTTCAGGTCAGAATAAGACTGCAAAAAGTAAAAGCTGTTAGCCCAAATAAAATGTAGATAGTAAACAAATAAAAATACAAATGCGGACTAGAGATGTGTACATGTCTAAAAACTTTACTTTTGTTATTCCAGTTGACATTTTGCTGAATGTCACTAAGAGTGAATAAACAAGCTAATGAGGTTTTAGCTAAATCTCTGCAAACAAGATGTGAATTTGGAAAAAAAAATTGCTCGTGCCTTAATCCCTGACTTCCTATTTTGGGACTGTTCAAGTGTCCCCTGGTTTGCAGTGATGCATTCATTCAATATGTGACTAGCATCAAAGGCATGAAATTCTGATTAACCATTTTTTTGGCACCTCACCTCTTCCAGTTTGAACTTGGAATCTCCTCCATGCACAGACCACTAATGAGGAAATCCTTGCTTATGAATTCAATGCAGAATGAGAGAATTTTTTTCCTTTGCATAATGTTTGCTTTGAAGTCAGACAGTCCAAGAAAGTGATTGATCTCACCCAAGTTCATAACTTTTTCAAAGTACTGCCGATATCATTAAATTTTAATTAACCCTTTGAGCTCCTTCTATGATGTAAAGATGAGGAAACATCAAAGGCTTGTGTGTTAGAGCAACAGTGAAATCTTTTGAGCTGGCTTAGCCTTATTGAAGAAATATAAGCTGCAAAATATTCCAGTTCCATAGTCAGCTCAGTTCTAGTTACTGCCCTGCTCAGAGTTAGAAAAGGCAGAGCAATTGTTACATCCTCAGCTCAGGCTATTTATATACTGTCAAATTAAACCCATCTTCCTGGAAATGTTCTTCCTCCTACTTTTAGTAGTCTATCTTAAAGCAAATGAATAGAATATAGGACCTTATTCTTTCTCCATTCCTTTGTGCTTGCTTTAGCTATTATTATCCTGGTTAGTTGTTTTAGGATTTAATAAGGATTAAATGATCTTCCGTTTAAAAAAAAAAAAAAAAAATATCTAGGCTTCATTTGTTCAAATTCATCCTATGCAGTTCCTGTTCTTGACAGGGCAATTTCAGTTAAGAGGAGCTTCATACACTCCTAACTCCAAACCCCCTCACTTCTGTGTGTGGGGACCTGCAGAAGGCTTTGAGAGGGGCTGTGTTCTTAGGGAAAAGCCCAAGTTTGCCTCTGTGCTGTGAAATTATTTATACCACTGTGGAGTAGATCTGAAAGTATTCTGAACCAACTGCACGCCGTGGTAAATAAATCCTTAGAGTACAGAGTGGTAATAAGGAGGTTTTTGCTGCAGGGGTCAAAAGGCAGGACCTGGATGGAGGAGCTCTCTGCTCTCTTGATACCAGAAATGCCTGGGATGCAGAGAGCAAGGAGGGAGAGGGGGAAAGATGAGTAAATACTTCCCAAATTCTACAAACGAGGCAAAAGGGCAGGTCAGGAAATGGATACTTTCTGCTGGCTATGTCAGCCTTTGATCTATTTCCTGCTGATTCTGTTAAGGAACTGGGTGGTGAGAAGATAACAAAGTCTGTTCTTCCTTTCTGGTCCTTTTATTAATAGTAATTATGGTAGAATGAATGTTTGATATGCAAAGGAAATGCTGGTAAAAGCAAGAACCTTCTTTAAAAAAAAAAAAAGGCATTATTTGTGATGAATCCTGGAGAAATGGGTATGTTTGACTGGGAGTTGAGGCATGTTAGATCAGTCTGGGGAATTTCCAAAGAGGGCCACTTGCCACTGTAAGGAGGGAGGTTGCTTGATTATATTGTGATTTGCATTTCCATTTCAAGTTTAAAGTTAAATGTGAAATGCCCCATTCACATTTAATACATAGTGTATATTTAGTGAACAGTTATAGTGTGCATTTAGTATATAACTGTGGGGAGAAAAAAGTGATAAGTGGAGCATAGTTTTTCTTATCTATTCCTGGAATGTCCAGCACGTGTTGAATGAGTGAAAATTCTTAGTGGAAAGGGGTTTTTGTGTTTTCAGCTACACTTGCTATCACAAGTGAATCAGCGCTTCCTGGATGGATTACATGGGCTTTTCTGTTGCCCTGAGGCAGCAAAAAAGAAATTAAGGCAACTGTTTCAGTGTAACTCTACTTCAAGAGCAGGGACTTAATTTAGCTTGATCAAAATAGAACCAATTAACCAAAAGCAGGGATCAAAGATGTCCAGAGGTTTGTTTAGCTGAGGCAATGCATTACTCTATCACTTTCTAAGGTGACAAGAAGGTAGGTAATGAAAGGATTACTAAAATTATTTTCTACCTGTCATCCTTAAATCTGTTTGAGGATTACAGAAAAGAACAGCACTGAATCTGTTTTGTGATGCATGAACAAAAGTGAAGTTGTGACATCTGGTAAATATGGAGTGAAAACAGACATGTCCAAATGGAGGATTTGTAAGAAACAGTTTCCATAAAAAGCCAAAGGTCATCACAATGTCCTATATGCACATACATATGTTACCTAATTCCTGACAGAAAAAAGAGAGCCAGCAGATAGATTTGAGTGTTGCAGATTAAAGCTACAGCATATTAAAGAAAATATTCAGCTGTTCAATACTGTGGCTGCTACACATCCAGTCTCCTATGCCCTTTTTTTAGAAGGGCTGCCCAAATGTCAGTGGTTCACAGCCAATGAGCTCAAGTAACACTTGTCAGTAAGAGTCTTGGAATGGATAACATTACAAATAAGAGACATGGAGTATCAGAAATTATTTATTTTTGCTTCTTTTCATTGCTTTTATATCACGAGTTTAGTTATTCCTGTTTTGACAAGATGAAATGCTTGGTGTTTGTTTGGGTTTTACTATTAGTTTGGGGTTACTGGTGAAGGAGGCTGAGGTTTTTTTATGTTTGTTTAGTTTTTAACCAGCAATTATTCCAGATTCTCAGTGCTGGCCTTCCTCTTGTTATTAATGCAGATGTGGCTAGGTAAGCTGAAATAGTAAAAAAAAAATCTCTTATTCTGTATATACTGTTATTATATACTGTACCTTCATTTTTTATTCTTGGTTTGTAATTGCATTTTATATTTTTTCTGACTTTAACCAACTTCTTGATCCTTGAGAAATTAGCATGTGACTTTGTGAGCTGTTTATAGATTTAGAAGGCTACAGGCTTCCAGACAACATGCAAATATTATGAGGACGGGGTCTATGTGTAAATAGGAGTTATTTTAGTTCTCTCTGATGGAGTACTTCAACAGAAGAGACTCAATTCAGACAGACTCTATTTAGAAAACAATTTTGCCCTTGAGAAGGTGTAGAGACTTCAAAAAAGACAGGAAGTAAGCAGACCTCATTACAGTGATATGAATTACACTTATATCAGATTGGCTGGAAAACAAATGTCTGCGTTTGCATTTTGCTGCTCTCGTGCATTTCAATGATCACGCGCTGCATTAACATTGCAACTGAACTGCTGCAAAGCAATTTGTGTACAGTCCAAATCATCAGGAATCCTCCATCTAGCTAATGGCAGCATTACTCACACAATTCCCAACTTCGTGTTGGAGAGCAAAGTTAAGGGACCTGCCCAAGGGCTCTGGCTCCTGGGGGTGAAGCGGCGGGACGGACGGTGTCGGATCCCCACTGAGCTCACCAACATCACCACCACGCTGTCCCCACCAGCCAGGAAGGCAACAAGCAGGCAGCCCCAAACAGCCATTTTCCTCTTACCTGTTTCGTCAGATTAATTTTGTTCTGAACCTGTCTTCAAGCTCCCACTGCCTACAGAAATCTTCCCTGCAGTTTTGTCTGAGTAATATTCTTATTTTTTGTGTTGTACCTGCTGTCGATTGCTCCCCTGTTTCAACAAGAGGCTTCTCAATGGCAGGTTTCATGATCCTTTGATGTAGCAGAGTAGCAGCCAGAGTTTGCAAATCAGTTAGCTTGAATCTCAGTTTGAAATATCGTATTAAGAGTATTTACACTTCATTTTTAACTGAAAAACATAACAGATATTTTTGAAGGCAATTACTTTAAATGAATTACTGATTATGTCTAACTGACATTCTAGTTGCCTGAAAATGTCAGAAGGCTCTACATTTTAAAGAAAGAAAGAAGAAATCCAAATTTACAGCATGACACGTTCTTTAATTTTTTTCTGTAATAGTGAAAGAGCAAAATCAAAATGTGAAAATGAAGAATGACAAGACTTCAGTATAAATATTTCAGAAGTTACATAAACAGTTGCTAGATGGACAATCTGATCATATTTTATGCCTTGTAATAATTTTTTTTAGATGGTTTCTAACCAATAGAAGCAAAATGGCAATAGGAAAAATTGCAGAGGGCTAATTCATCTGCCGTTTGAAGAGCATTGCTGTTTCTGGGGTTGTATGAAATGTATCCCTTGAAGGGATAATACTAAAGATCAGTAACTCAATATTAGAATAGCACAATTACTGGGCCTCTCTCTCAACCTTGTGGGAGCAAAAACACTGCTGCTTTTTACAAATGCAATTTAGTGTGGATTAAATGGGAATAAAAAAGCTTTAACAGTATTGCTGTACTTTTACCACAGAAATGCTGTGTCATAAAACACAGCTAAGGTTGAAGCACGCTGATAAATATTCTCCTTGGTCTACTTCTTTTCTCTTTAAAACCTGGTGTTAGAGCAATGTTTGTTTTACTTGCAGTTGCTCTCAAGTGTGAGTAAATATGATTAGTATATAATATAAAAACCAGAACCCTTCGCTGGCCAGTGTGTCCATTATCCACGAGGCTCTGAGTGTCTGAGCTCCCAGTGTTTGGGCAGGGTCAGGCTGAGCCCAGCAGTGCTGCCAAGGGAAAGGACACAGGGCAGAGCTCTGGAGGCAGCGCTGCTGGCTGGGCACAGCTGGGACCAGGAGCGTTGGGGAGCTGCCTTGTGTCTGTGGACAAAATGAATCTTCAGGATTCATTTGTATTTGTGTTTGTACACAGTAATGAAGTGATATGACTGCTTGGTTTATTCAAATGTATGTTTTTCATTCCTGATCTGTTTTAAATTGATTGTTTTGAACCCACAAGGAGGGATGTTGAGTTCAAGATACATATGGCTGTGTAGAGCA
Source organism: Sitta carolinensis (assembly GCA_032173965.1). Lineage (NCBI taxonomy): Eukaryota > Metazoa > Chordata > Aves > Passeriformes > Sittidae > Sitta > Sitta carolinensis. The sequence goes on along the minus strand of CM063294.1, from coordinate 5,399,738 downwards.
CAACATTTGGGTATTTAATTGGCAAGGGACACAGCTGCCCACTTGAGAGCAGAGTTCATATGGGAGAAGAAATCAGTTTTAAGTTTCCTGCCCTGAGCTGATACTATGTAAGAGAGAGAAATTAACTCCAGGTGGATTTTGGCAGTGTTTGAATGTTCTTCTAAAGGCTTACTGAGGACAGCACGTTGTGATGGAAGTATCAGTTGTTTTATATATTTTTAAGGTCTTTACAAACAAAAGAATTTTTTTATTTTTTTTTTTTTCTGGAGCTGAATGAAAGTTTGAAGAGTTTACTATTTAGAACTGGTCAAGGGGAAAAAAAAAGCAGTTAGCTAAAATGCAAGCATTTCTGCAAAGGCAGCTTCTCTTCTGGCATTACTGGCTTCAAATGATGCGTCCTCTGAGAGGAGCTTAGTTTGATGTAGACACTTTGATAAAAGCTGAATAGAATATAAAAGAAAGAATAAAAAACAATTCTGAAGGTGTGTTGAAAAGACTTTCTTTTTTTCTCTTTTTTTTTTTTTTTTTTGATCCTATTTTATTTTTCATATGAAAAACACCTACAATTTTTTCAGGTATTATTTCAAGATTTCAAAACCAGTTGCCTGTGTGATGTCAAAGGCTGGGATTCCAACAGCTGGACATGTTCCTTAGGATGTTGTCAAAAGCTCAGCCTCTGACCTTTTACTTTTTCAGCTCATTAGAGATATGTATTTATTTACTCTAGATTGCCTAGTTAGCTTTGGGTTTTGCATCTTGCCAGGCTGTGCTACGCAGAACTCAGAGCAAGTGAAACAAAACCTGTGGTAGTGCACATGGGTGCTCTCATTCCTGGCCCTTCCAATTTAAGGGGCACTGCTGGACTCCCAAGTAATGGGCAGGCTGTTTTCATTATAATGATAAATATAAACAAACACATGTATATATTAATTTCTTCACTACTGCAATTGATGTAGTTCTGAATAAAATTCCTTAAAATCTTTTCCAAAACGTAACTGTTTTAATTTCACTTATCTAATATTTGGAATACCCTATTTGCACAACTGTTTAAAGGACATTTTCACCATAGGTGAGCTCAGCCTCCACTGATACTGTTGCCCCGTAGCTCAACTGCATTTTTTCTGGTCAGATTTATGGACATACACAGCTTACTTAGCTGGAAAACATTATACTGGTCTGTGTGGAAAAAAGCAAAGTCCATGCAAAGCAATCTCCAGTTTTTCATAATTACAGTAGCTGCTTATCCAAAGGGCAAACTGTCCACAGAAGATGCAGATCAAATGTTCTCTCTTCCAATTGACATTTAACTTTATATTTTAGCAACTATGCTCTTTCCATATTATACATTTTTATATGACATGTACACAAGAAAATAAAAAGACATTTTTGTAAGCTACCAATATTCTGCTGCCTCAGAAACACTGTGAGAGAGGAGACTGAAGCAAATCTGAAGACAAAATCAAAAGATCAGAACCATGTGCATCCAAAGTGGCTTTTTTTTTTGCTATTTTTCCCCACAAAATAAAATTTACTGCATAGTTTTCAGGCTGTATATATTTGTCTGTTTAAGAGCCAAAAAATAGGAGAGATTAGAAAAAAGACAGTAATTCATTTAAAAATTGTGATGTCTAATGAACTGAAATATAGTAATAATGAGTCAACAGTTCTAATAAAGTTCTGGCAAATTTAAATGAACAGCCCTTCCTCCAACAGTGTCTGTAATACATAGAAAAGTCTTTAGAAAATCTTCAGTATTGATGAGGTTTTTTTCTATCGTTTAGTTCATTAGCTAGCATGTAAAGAACACTGTTTGAGTCTTGCTCACAGATTCAGCTCTAGCTATCAGCATGCCAGATTTCTGGGTTTTGGCTTATATTTTTTACTGACAGTGACTGTAATCATAGAATAATAGAATGGTTTGGGTTGCAGGGGACATTGAAGATCTAATCATGTAACTTGCAAACAGCTCACTTGTGGTTAGTGCCTGTAGATTTTTGTATGAATATTTGGTGAGGATACAGAATTAACCTAATACTTAGCTCCATTCAGGAAGAATTCATTAAAACCAACAAGCATCTTCTTCCTCTCTGTTACAGGACATCCAAAAGTCCTTTTATTCCACCTCCTTTGTTCTTGCTCAGGCTAGAAGAACCTGTTACAATTATTAGATTTAAGCAAAAGAGGAGATTTTCTAATGGGTATGATCAGACTCTAAAAACACAAGAGGTACAAAATTTTTACAATTTATGCTAAGTCTGTACCTAGGTACTTGAAGTATTGTTGAAAACCTCAGAGCAGAACTTTAGTGACAATGAGTTACTGTGACTGGTACCAGCCTGGGAGCTGGTGAATCTGTGAGAAGTGAGGATGACTTGAGGATTAGAAGTAAGGAAATGGAAAAGGATCAAACAATGAGAAATTATGAAACTGAGCACAGGCATCTCCCTTTTGTGAGTAGCTTCCCTTCTGCTTTACTAAGAACTTTGTCTCTTTTAAAATGTTTCAGAAGAACATAGTGAAAAAGTTTTCCTTTTGCACCCCAAATTGTTTGATATTAATTTTAACATTTTTTCCCAGGAGACTATAAGACATTATTAGGTTGCTGGTAGGGCAAACTACGCAGTACCACCTCACTGAGTCTTTGTGTGCTGTTGTTCCTCTTGAGCCAGAAACTTTCTAGCAATGGATGATCTTTTTTGGCTGCAGTTTTTGAACGGCAGACAGGAATTTACTGGGGGGATTAAAGTAGTCCTGTCTCATTCCTCCCATTAGCATTGCAGAATATGGAACATGCTCAGAGTCACACAAAGTCATTTCTCAGTACCTGAATCATTATCACAGCAAGGTTCTGGTTTATCACTAGAAGTCTTAGATGCACTGGTAATACAAATAATAACTACACAAAAATTGTATCTTTTATTAAATGTCATTCTAAATAGACACGTCATTTAAGTAAGGAATAAGGAAAGACATCTTTCATCTTCTTCCTTATATTGCTGGCAAAATGCAAACCACAGTTTAAAGAGTAGAACTGAATATGTCAATCTTTCATATCATCCTCCTGCTCAAGTGATTCTAGAAATGACTGTTTAATTTAAAGAAATAGGTTTTACCTGTCACCCACCCCTAGACCTTCTTGCTGTTCCTATAGATTTTTTTCTTTTGCTTTTTCTCTATACACCTGATTGAAAAACCAACGGTGTTTCTGCCTTTTTGTATTCCAGGATTCTTTGACTCTTTACAAATGCTAGCAGTCACACAGCTGTGAAGGAATCTTTTGATATTCACATTTTTTTGTAATATAGAATTCAAATTTATTTTCACTCTATCTTTCATGCTTCTCAAGCTTTAAATCCTGTAGAGAAAAAATATAGATGTGAACACAGAAGAAAAAAAAAATCACTAGTTTGAACTTAAAACTGTAGCCAACTCAAGCAGTGAGAAATATTTCATTTCAGCAGAGGTGTGTGTGCATCTGTGATGAAGGAGATGGATGAAAGGAGATGAAAGTGGAGGGAGAAGTTCTATGTATGTACATGAGTCAGAATGTGCACATATTTTTATATATACTCTTCAAAATGTGTGTAAACTTATAGCCCATGTGAAGCAGTCCTGTACATGATATGAATAACGCATATGGGAGATATTAGGCAAAACTAATAATTTGACTTTGGTCCTCTATATCTACAAGGAATTTGTATTAAGAAAAAAAGGAGTAGCCACAACTGTTTCTATTTTTTTTTTTTTTTTTCTCTTCTTTCAGATTCCTAATACTCGGTAATTTCCCTGACCACTAGGTTGTTTTTCCTGTGGTTTTGAAGATGTCTCGCTCAGGCTTACAGCTCCTAACTGGTGACTATTTTGGGGAAAGGAGACCTTTTTTAATAGTCTTTCTGTCTGTGCTGACATGAAGTCCAGTTTCCAATTTCTATAGCACAACAATGCTTTTTAAGGAGTAGAGTTGATACTGATTTACAGCAGCTTACTGTGAGGTGACAGAAAAGTTTTTTACTCTTGTTTTAAGTGCAGTATAAGTTGGTTTCATCAGTATGAAATCACATCTACAACATTACACAAAATCTACTGGCTGTACTTTTCCTCACACGAGCTTGCCATGCTATTTAGGCATTTCTACTCACAGAAACTTGAAATTTGAAGAGGAAAAAGCATTCCAGTCTCACATCACTATGTTTCAGGATCTTACCAGTGTAGACGCTTTCCCAAACAAGGATTTCAGGTGACAGATGAGTTTGTTGTGCCCCTTCCAAACAGCATCAGTATCCAGTGCTCTGCAGTGGAGTTTCTACCAAAGGCAGTTTTATGATCCCATTACTGAGAAATGCCCTTGTCCAAATTAAGGTAGTCACAGCCAATGAGGAAATTATGACTGAGGTACAGTATTTAATACTAATTTCTCTAGTTTTGTTTGGAAACAGCATCAAATTGTCCCAGGTGCATTGGCAGCTTGAAGGGAAACATGGGGCTTGTGTTAACTTTCTTAACTAAGGATTCAGGTTTGTATCATTTCTTTTCAGCCACAAGAGTTGACAGGGGAGATGGAACCTAGGACAGCTTCTGAGAATGAAAAAAAAGTGGCAAGAACATCTTTGCACTGAAAAATATTTAGTGATACACATAAGATGTTTCTACAGGCATTTCTAAGAATACATGGTGCAGTGTAAGGAAATAGGTGTGCACTAGGAGTGGGAAATTCTTATATTCCTGGATGGGTTGATATAACACAGAGCTTCTCACACAAAATGATATTGAGTCTTTCATGGCAAGGACCACGTGTTACTCTACCTTTGATGGCAAAATGCGCATTAAAACAGAGAAATCATTAAAAAAATAGAAATAATTTTCCAGGCAAGTGACTCTATGTACACTGTAACACTACAATTCTTTAAAAGCACTTTAAGGAGGGATATTAAATTAATGGTTTGAGAAAACAGTGTTTTTGTCTGGGGTGGGGAAAAAGCCTAATTTCCTGAGTGCAATCCTTCAGTGATTCCAGTGTCAATAACATGGTTTGTCACCTCCTGCAAACAAAAATAATTAAATTGTTCTTGGAGTATGCAGAGTTAATCTGAGCTTTTCAATCTCTATGGGCACTGAAAGAAGTCATGTTAGCTGTTATGCTATTACTAGTCAAAGAAATAAGTTGAAGCATATAAAATCTGACTCTAAAAATCCTAATTTTTATTGCTATATTTTGTAGGAAAACCCTTAGCAGGTGACATAAGAAAAGGAATATAACATTACTTTATGGAAGAGTGTAATTATCTAATATTCAAAAGTATTCATTATGTTTAGATTGGGTAGGAGAAAAAAACAAAATTATGGTGAGGGTGGTGAGACACTGAGAGAGTTTGTGTTGAGAAGCTGTGGCTGCCCCCTCCCTGGAAGTGTTTTGAGCCAGGTTGGAGGGGGCTTGGAGCAACCTGGGATAGTGGAAGGTGTCCCTGGCCATGGCAGGGGTGGAACAAGATGAGCTTTAAAGCTGCTTCTACCCAAACCATTTAATGATTCTAAGCTTGTTATGTGTTCTCAGTACTAACAGGAACTTGTGTGGTAACTGCCTTTAGAGTAAAATAGGTGATTTTCATTATTTAAAATATTTTGACCAAAAAGTTCTGCAGAACTAAATCCTGAAATCCAAATAAGATATTATTTCTTCCTACTCGGTTTATCCTGAAGTCACAATAGTCTTTCTTGCAAGTGTGTCACTCATGGGCAGGTTTTATTCATCTTGCAATGGACTAATCTCCAGTTTTTAATCTCCATTAAATTTCATAAATCCCAAACTCCAGCCAAATTTCTTAGAATTTAAAAAAAATAAAAAAATAAAAAGAAATTATAAACTAATAAGCTTTCCTCACTTGTATTTCAATTAAACAAATAAACATTACAGTTCTTTTTAGTATTTTTGCCTTTTGCACAGTGCAGCAAGTTTGGTCTCTGGACAAATTGGTGTGAATTGTCTTGTGTCCCTCTCTCTAAGACTATCACCCTTGAAGCAGGGGTTGCATCCCTGGATATAACACAGAGCATGAGTCAGTGGAGGTGCCCGTAGCCTTGGGGGGGAAAAATTGTATGGTTTTCCTGTGCAAGACACATGGAATGAGGAGAGGCGTGTCTCAGTCCCCACTGCTGGAGTGCTTCTGGTAACATGTCCAGGGGCTTGTGCTGAAACCCTGAGTATTTGGAAGCACAGACCTCCTACGATCTCACTGTGGCCAAATGTGGTGCAGCCACGTGTGTGAGTGGAGCAGAACCTGGCACAGCCCAGCCTGGGCTAGACTGCACCGGGTCCTGGAGGCACTCGGGGCTGAGAGCAAAGATGTGTGCTCGTGTCTTCACAGAGAATTCAGGGGGTGAAGGGATGGGGGTGAAGGGTTTGGGGGGTGAAGAGTTTGGGGGGTGAAGGGATGGGGATGAAGGGTTTGGGGGGTGAAGGTTGGGGGGTGAAGGTTGGGGGTATGGAAAGGGATGGGGGTGAAGGTTGGGGGGTGAAGGGGTGGGGGGTGAAGGTCAGCAGGTTTGTCACCAGCCCAGATAGCCTGGCTCCTGAGAGACAAGAGGCTGCACAAGGCTGAGCTTGGGAGCTTTGGGGTGAAGCAGTGGGTTTGAGGGGGGTATGGGGTAGGTGGCTGGGAAGGCTGAACCTTCCCAGTGCCTCAGCAATGGGGAAAGGGGGAGGGAACCGTGGGGCCAGGAGTTTGGGATGAAAGGAGGCTGCACGCCCAAAACCCCGAGGGAAGGCACTGTGTGCCTCAGGGGTCTCTCCCCCTTTGTTCAAATAAAGTGGAAGGACTCCTCTGTCCCCTTTTTGAATGTAAACCTCTGCTGTAGGTGGGTTCTCCTGACAGGATCAACACCTCCATGTTGGACTAAGACTATAGCAGGCTGGCAGGATGGGCACCAAAAGTTGCATTATTACTGTTACTTCTGAATCTGAAAATATCTATATGTAGTGTGGAAGAAGGGGTTACAAGCAACCTCACCCCTGATTACTCACAGCTGTGCTAATTACCAAAGAGGAGGAGCAGCCTGGCCCTTAATGGGTCACAGCTGTGTCTGCTAAAGATCAGTGTGAGCAAAGGGGTGCGGTGGCTGGGCAGGGGAGCCCTTGTGAGGAGAGGAGCTGCAGGAGGCCCGGGAACCTTGCTGGAGAAGGAGCAATGCAGAGAGAGCCAAGGCAGAGAGCTGCTGCTGTCCCAGCTCAGCTGTGAGGTCAGTGTGGGTGTGCTGGGGTTGGAGCTGCTGGTGGAGCCTGCAGTGCCAGTGGAGCTGCTGAAAGCTGTGGGCAGAGGCTGCAAACTGCTCCCTGCAGCCCCAGTGCAGCAGGGAGAGCCAGCAGGCAGAGGCTGCAGCTGGACCCTGCAGGAGGAGCTGCTGCAGTCAGGGTCAGTGTGGCTGAGCTGTAAAGAATAAACTGGGGCCCTTTCCATGTTGTGGAGTGACTGTCTGTGTGTTTGCTCACTTATACCCCTAACAAGAGGTCTGCTGAAACATCTAGATTTTTAATGAGCACACTCATTTTTAATCTTCTGTGCATAGAAGCCAAGCCAAGATCCAGTCCTTTAGGACCTCCTGACAATCCTCAATATCCTATGTATGTGTTTCTCTTTTTAGCAACTCCCTATCAGCTTCCCAGTTCTGGTATTTAAACCATATCTCCAGTAGTCTATGTGGGCAGAATATCAGTGCTCCTCTTACATCCAGGTACATTATCTAGTTTTTGGTTGGTGTGTGTAAAACTCAAATCTTGAGTTAGAGATTTGAAATCAGGTAGGAAAGTTTTGTCAGGTCAGACTGATAAAAACACAGAGATTGGAATGGGAGCAGTGTTTTCTTCCTACCCAGATGGGTACTACATTTTCTATGATTATCTGGGATTTTGCCTAATTCTGTAATACTTCAGGGATGCTGTTGCTTTTTTTTTTTTTTTTTTTTTTTTTTTCCTTATTATGCCATATAGTAATTTCAGCTGTTAGTTTTTTAACTTGACTTGAACTTTGTCATAAGGTATGAGGTAAAATACTGAGCTGCAAAGCATTACTCACTGCAAAGGGTATGGTCTGTGCAACACGTTGGACTAAGTATTTACTGTTTGCCTTCACTGTGATCTAAGGGGACTGATTTCAGTAATTTAGGTGGCTCCCTCTGGTTCTGTCTTTATATAGTCTTAATTACTCTGCATTTAAGCATACTAAGATTATTGTTACCTCTGCTGGGTGTTCAGACTACTTCATTCCTTGTTCTTTTTTCCCTTATAAATGAAAAAAAAAAAAAATCCTTTCACTTTTATTGCTGAATTTCCTTTGCAAAATCCAGTTCATTAGGAATTTGTTCATTTAATTTTTCTGTAATGCTTTCTGACCTATTCTTTTTAATTATTTCTTCTTCCTGTGCTTTGTAGTTTCACTGCTTATCCTTAATGTTTCATTTGAAAAGCACAGTGTGGACTTTCTGTGCTTCCAATTTTTTGGAAGGCAAAGCCCAGACAGCATTAGAGCCTTGGTCTTACAGGAATTAAGTGGTTTTTTGCATTTGCATAAAGTAAAATTAATTTTCTTACTCAAGTAATTTGGCTTCTTATCCAGCCAACTTCAGTTATGACTTCTGTAGTTTGACTCTCTTAAATTGGAAGCTTCAGGTATTGATTTGTATCTGTTTTGAAATTCAGCATCAACTGAGTTATCTCATATTTAGACCTTCAGGTTAGTTTTCTGTAACAATAAAGAATTAAAGAGATGGAAATACTAAAGCACCACCATGTTCAGAAGAACAAGACTTTCTTGAACAATTAATTAATTTTTCAGAATTTGAATTTTAAGGATTTTTTTCTGCAGTTGATCCAAAGGAGTAAGGGCTATGTATTCTTTCAGAGTTCAAGTGTAGATGAGACCCAAATCTGCACTGACTGTAAATGCCATCTGAATACATGTCCTCAGCATCTGCCTTGGGTGAAAGAACCATCACTTCCTTAGCAGTGGGATCATACATGGAGCAAGACTTTGCTGCTGTTATGATGTCTGATATTTCAAAGTCTGCTGATGTTATTCTTCTAGAAATTGAGTTTCTGGCAGATTGAATTCTGAGGGGATATGAACTTGGTGGTATAACTGGGATTCTTTCTAGGTATTTCAGTGGACTTTGAACCAGGCCATTTACCACAGCAGGGAAATAATGCACACACTGAGAGGATTCCCAGACAGCAGACAATTGAAGACATAAGAAGTTTCAAGAAGTAAAAGGTACAAAATGCATGGAGTATTTGTCAAATTTACTAATTATGTAAGCTATATGCCTTTCTTACCTTATGTCTTGCTGAAGCCACAATGAATGTTAACTCATTGTGACGTGAGATAGCCTAGTAGATAGCACAGAAGCACTTTAAAACCTAAAACTCCTGAAGCAATAGAAGAGTCTGTTGCTCTTTAGTCACCAGTTCACTTCCTGGTTGTATAATACATGGTTAAGTACAACATGTCTAAGAAATACCTTTCTTGTCTAAAATATTTGTCTGATCCATCATTTCCAGCTGTCTACTATCTTATCTTTTGACCTCTCAGTCACACTGCTAATAGGATTTTTATAAACCAGCACAGCAGTGAACTTCATAGCTCAACAGATTAGTTCATGTGCTTTCATCTCTGGAACCTGGTTCAAACTCAGAACTGACCAAGCGTACCATAATCCTCCTTTGGGCAGTCTCACTGAAAAAGGGAGTATGGACTATACTGTCTACTGTGGAACTCAGCTGGAAGCTGGACCTCTCACAAGTGTCATTGCCTAACTTGGACATACTTTTTTCTTTTTCTTTTTTTTTTCTTTTTTTTTTTTTTTTTTTAAAAAAAAAAAGGCCAGGCATGGTTTGCAATAAATTTGTTTTTCCTGCATCTCCACAGATACTAACTAGTCTTTCAGAAGTTAACAGACCTACAAAAAATGTACAGTTTCAGAACTTTTTCATTTTGAAATCTAATGAAATCAAACTATTAGGCATGTTAGCTGAGACAAACATTTCAAAGGATGGCTTTGCTTGATTTCAAATTTAAGTTCTTCTGTTTTTATACTTTTTTACTGAAAATGAATGTAATTATATTTACTAAAAAATGCAGTCCCAAATTGTCAAGTCACAACTCAAGTTGTCCTGTTTAGCCAATTACAGTATATCCAGGAAGAGTATGGATAAGATTTGAGAAATGTTTCTGTGTTCTTTCATTGCTGGTTTCACTTACAAAAGCCCAGAGAACAGAAATGGGTTTGTATTGGATCTAAGATCTCCTGTCAGGGTTTTGATACCATTGCAGTCCAGGCCAGGATAAGAAAGAAGCTCCTTGCCCAGTTGCTGTGTTGTGTGGCCAGGGTGAACAGTTTGGCAGCCCTTTGCAGAAACAGGAGTTCATTGAATCCAGCGTTCCCTTTCTTTTGCACAACACCAGCAGATGCTCAGGGCAGGTCAGCATGAGCAGCTACTGACAGAGAGCCACGATGTGATCTCTGTGGAGAAGGAATTTTTTCTGAGGCTAGTGACCATAACTAGGGGAGTGGACTTACCTGTTGTTGTGAGATGTGAGATATGAGGTAAACAGAGCTGGTTTTCTGGTTCTTTGTGAATCTTAGGAGAAAATAAGTTTCCTGGTTTTTTGTTTGTTTTTTAATGCTGCTGACTATCTTTCTGTACATTCCTGAATACTAAAGTGGAAATATATATAAATATGCTGTACCTAGTTCTTACTAATGTACAATTCACATTTTGAATGTCTTTCCTATATTGTCATAATATTAATGACAGTACTTGGTTTGGTTTTGTTTTTTTTTTTAATATAAGATAAAATAGGAATAAAGCATTATGTAACTTCTCGTCCTCCTATATACAAGGGCTAGTTATTTATACAATGATTTCAGAAAAGCTGTTTCAGTTCCAGCTTTAAATGTTAATGCTAGTCTAGTGATCTGGCTCTGCAAGCTGTTCAATAGGCCAGTTCTGCATCTGTTGGAGTAGACAGAATCCTGCATGGCGATAGGAGCTTCACACATATGGATACCTTTGCAGAACACAGATAGCAAGTCTTGCAAAGGTTATCCTTGCCAAATGTTCTTGTATTTATTGTGACAGCGTCTTTGTTGAATTCATTGAATGCAACTCCTCTTCCACCATCCATTTGATTTGCAAATGAATTCTCTTTGACTGTATTCACACCCCTTCTGTATTTGCTTTCCAACAGTATTCCAGCAAATTACTTTACTGGCAGGAACACTTAGGGAGCCAGCCAATTTTAAGTATTGCAAGAATATTCGCAAAATCAAAAATTCTCATTCATAACTTCACACAGAGTTTTAAGATGAGCCTAATCTCAAAGAAAGATAATCAGTGTATCTCTGCGCATGAACAGTTCTTGTAACTTATGTTCATGGTCAAAACAGCTAAACTTGGAGTGTCAAATTACTGTTACAAATGGCCTGGGTATATGCTACAGATAAAGAGTCGTGGGTAGAAATGACATTTACAGCTATCTGAATAATTATTTACAACATCTGAACATCTGAAAAGAAAAGATTTGCTCAAGTAATTCCAATTTGTCTGCTTGAAGCTAATGTGTCAAAAAACGGTACAAGTGGACAGCACAGTTACAGAGATCCTTACATTTCTTTCTTTCACAGAAGATAAAAGAACACAATGTTTAATACTCAATGGCCAGTGAGTTCTGGATATTATACCACAGTTTTGTTGCTTCTCCAATTCACCATGTTTTTATTGTTTCCAGACGTGAAGACTTGAATATAAAAGCATTGTCTATTTCTTTAAATAGTTAAATATGCCTTCCACAGTCATTGATGTGACTCAAAATTAACCAGTGCAGTTATTTCCACTTTCAAAAACACTTTGCCTTTGTCTGGAAATGCAGTAAAGACAGAACACTGTTCCAGGGGGTACTTGGAAGCCACCAACAGCAGCGAGTGTATGAGTGCAGCTCTCTTTAATCTGGGGAGGTCAAAATTCTTTAATATTATTTATTTTAGATTTTTTTTAAGGAAAATATATCTGGACATGTGTATCTAATTTTTATTTTGAACATTTTCTGGTTCCTGTCCAGCTTTCCCCTTTATCTCCTGCATACCAGCTTCCAGGTATCTGTCTCCTGACGGTAGAGATGTGAGGAGGATTAGTGTCTTGATTGGCAGGTTGGCTAACATTACAGTTCTGTTCATATGGAGCTTTCCTTCAAGTTCTTAAAAACCACCACAGGCAGCCCAGGAAAAAATTCTGTTTCCCTTGTTGCCAAACAGCACATACAGCTTTAAATTCCAAGTGCAGTCTGAATTGGGATCTCTTTATATAGTTCACATATCAAAACAGATAGAATTATGGATGAAATAATAATTTTTGTCTTCCTGCTCAATAACTTAGAGGAAAGGCAAGCTGTAACTCACATGAATGACAGAAAGCTTTGGGTCATCGATTGTATCTTATGCTGCTAAATGAATAGATCAGAGCCCTTCTGCAATATACAGAAACAGGAGCAGTGTTTTTCAGGGTCCAGTCTATTCTAGAACACTCTGTGTATGGCTGCAGATACATGAAATACAGAGGGAGGGACATGCCCTTTAAAGCTGGGCTTGCACATATCTTTCTACATTATACCCTTTAAATAGGATCCAGTCCAATAAAAAAACCTGTAAAATTGGAGTTTAATACTATGGACAGTCATCGTGAGCAAAACTTTTAGGATTATTTTCTTTTCATAGATCACACTTTCCTTGCTCCCAAGAGGGAGACTTGCCAAAACTCTGATGACTGTTGGACTTAACGCGTTCCGAGACTTTCCACACATTGCTGCCAGCCAGGCACTGACCCCACTCAGGTCAAGCATCAAATGACACAGCAGTGCTCCTCTAATATTTCCCCAACAATACAAGAGTGTTCCTGTAATACCTGAAAATGGTTTGAAGGAATATCTCGAAGGCAAAACCGTTTCATTACAAACTGATGGGAACAGGATGTACAATAGCCTGGCGGAGGTGTGATTGAAAAGGAGCTCTGTGGTTTGTGTCTGACATGCAGGTGAACTATGAGTGCCTTGTTTTTGTGCAAATGAACCCATTTAGCGTGGAGCTAAAACCAAGGATTGTCACTAAGGTCTGCAGACTGATTCTGATGTGAGGGCTGAAATACTCACAGTACTGTGTGATTATGAGAGCACTTCAGAATCAGTGGCTTGTGTTCTGTTATTTGGATCAGAAACAAAAAGTACTGCTTGGTACAAAAAGCTTTTACCCTCGGTCCACAAGTCTAAATTTATCTTTCTGTAATACCATTGCATTTCCTACTGTACAACTTCAACACAGCTGTCCCTAACTTAAATCACATCTACTACATCCTGTTTGCTATTTTAGGTCCTAAAAATTAGAAAATGCCATCTTCCTTGAGCATTCTGTTCAAGAGAATAAAATAATTTCATCACACTCCTCCATGGAGGGTTTTTTGCAACAAATTATTCATTTAAAGTATTTTGGATTTTCCCCTCAGCAAAAGTATTCTGTGAGCTCTGTACTAAAATACAAGTACAAAAGGAACGAAATCTAGAAAAATTCTTATCTATGAGCATCTGAGTGACTTGGGAAATTTGCTGTTTCTTAGTTTGCCTTCAACCATATTAATTTCTAAAATATCACTGTAGTTGCATTAGTTTCCATCCTATTTCTTATTTTTGTGCATTTATTTTTAGTTTTATGATCTATGGCTTTTCTGCTAGTACCTTCCTTATCAGACGGAGTTCTCAAGCTGGATAAAGGGGGAAAGTCAACAGAGCTTCTGTTCTGACTTTATTGTAAACAGTGGCTATTCACTTTTGAGTTTCCTTGTGGGAAGAAAAATTCTACTGCTTGGATGATGCTATTTTGAGGTCTTTCACTCGAATCTCACTGCTTGTTAATTTGTTAAGAGTTCAAGGAGGATTGCATATTATTTATACAATTTATATTGTCAGAAGCCTGCCTTAATTTGTAAGAGTGATAACTGAAATAAACCAAGATCCAAACTGGAAAGTGGTTTTTAACAGAGAATCCCTTAGGAGTTGCTTTTAGGAAAATTCCATTAACCTTATCTTTGCCATGTTTTTTCCAAAGTGCTTTTTTGCAGGTGACAATTGCAGTCAAGCTCTTTGTGAATGAGCGGTTCTAACACAGATTTGGCCACGAAAGCCCTGTGCCTCTTGCACCTTGTGTCATTGACTCCTAACTGTTGTTCTGTCAGCTCTGCTGCTCACCCAGAATTCACCTTAAAGGTCTCCTCTAGAACAAGGAGAGTAATTCAAGAAACAAAGGCACCTCATTGTGCAACAACTTTCCTTATTCTCAAACCTGTTTGGATGTGAGCCACTACCCCTCTGAAGGGTTAAGTGATTTCTCAAATCTGTTACAGGAGCAAAAGTTGTATCAAAATATTTGATATGCTTAGATTGCAAAATGAAAAGATCATAGGACTAAAAAGCAGCTTAACTGCAACTTCAGCTGGAATGGATGCACACACAACCCTCCTCCATCAAATCCAGTCTTATTAAGTTGTTAATATTTGATTAATTTGAATGACCTTTATGTGTTTTAGGTGCCTTCTGCAAATTGTGAAGTGACTGCAACTTTATCTTGGTCCCATAAGAGATGATCCACTGTTCCTCTCAACAATTTAATCAGATCTGTCATTCAGAACTAGAGGGGGAAGCATTGCTGGCAGGAAACTGAAAACTTGCAAAATATTGCAGTAGTCCAAAGTATTCCCTTGTTAATTTTCCTAATTAAATAGTTGTGCAAAAATTGCCAAGTGATTTAAATCCCAAGGGAAGATGTGCTGTTTTTTTTCTGAGCTAATGCTACCCAATAGCTGACCCTTAGAGCACTCATAAATCAAAATCTTGCATAAGGTGCAATTTAAGATTTGTTGTTTTGAAGTTGCATCAAATAATTGATCAGAAATTGTAACTGGGATTATAGAACAAGATCAGAAATTAAATTTGGCAAATAATTGCAAAAATAATTGAAGTTACAAATCCTGAAAACTAAGAAACATTTCCTTTTAATACCCAGAGGGATGGGACTGGTGGCTTTGATTAGGATTAACATGAGGAGATGAGGGAACAAAAGAACAGAGAAGTTTTAGATTGATTTACAACTATGACATATAACCTACTTCAAGCAAGAAAACAAAACTTTCCAAACCTGTGTAAAGGTAAAATTTAAGATAAAACCATTATTTCTGTTCCAAAGACTACTATTTCTGAGAAGTACTTTGATCATTTATAAATGGTCAACTAGTAAAACCTTGGATGTCCCAGCAGATCTTTGAGGTTCCTATTTGAGCCTGCTGAGGTGTTTACTGAGCTTATTGTTTGTCCATTCATTAAGACTATGTTTAAGTGGACTTAATTCCTAGCTATGGAGAGGCAAAAAAAGATTTTATTTTCTTCATAAAATTCTCTGATCACTTTTGAAAAATAAAAATGCTGCAAATGTAGCAATATTTTTTTTTTTTTTAATATTTGCTTGGGTTCTGTTAGCAGAGGTCTAATCCTACTTCTGCTGAAAGCTGAAGGACTCTGCGTGCTTCTGTGAAGAAGTACTCATTTGGACTCACTGCTAAAGATCCAGAGACAGTGTCAGTCTGCTCAGTACTGAGTATACAAATTGTTTGTATTTCATTTAAACCAGTCTGAGGGAAATTTATCCTGTGTGCTAATCAAATGTTTTCAGGATTACGTGTGCATAAAAATCCCACCCCAGAAGACATAAAACGAGAACACTGGTATTGTACAAAGCATGGTACAAATCAGTTTTTCTCCCACCTTATTCCCCATAGAATGGTAGACATTGGGTGGATTTCTACCCTTACTGAGTTCAGGAGGAAAATTCTAAATTAATTGTATGGATATGGAAAAAATAAAAACCACTCAAACCCTAGCACAGACTTTTCCATGACACAGTATTACCATTTATTCTCAAAATTATTTCCATTCCCTTTTGTTCATCTGTCACCAATTTTTAATGTTTCAGGCTTGTTTATTTGACTTGAAGTGTAACTTGTTTAAACACTCTAACTCCTCAATATTTTTGTTATTGAAGTTTTACTGAAATTGAATTTGTGAAATTCAAACCAAATATTTATAGCTCGCTGAACCATTGTTAGTTACACATGCTAAATAAGAGTAAGGTACAATTAGTATATTCTTGCAAAATATTCTGAACTTGATAAAGCCACATTTTCAGAAAAACAACTGTTCTTTTAAAAAATGAAACTGTTCTCATCTCACAAATGCTTATTTAGCTACATCTAGCTCCATGTAATTTGAAACTAGAATGAAATCCAGAGGGTGCACTACATACCAGAATTTCTGCATGGCTGCTTCTGTGCAGTTAACAAGGTTGGGCAGCTCTGTGTATAATTCATGGCTACTCAGAGGGTATCTTGGGTCTTCCAATACAGCTTCATCGTGCAGAATTCAGATTTAGGGTTTGGTGTGGGAAACACAGCACTCAGTTCACATCTGGGCTGCTGTGGTGCTGTGAATAGAGCAGGTTCCCTGTTGCTGATGGAAGTAAACAACTGCAGCTAAAGATCTTGATTAGAATAGCCCTTGGCCTCCAGAGGTGATCCAAGTTGTAAACATGACATTGTCAGAGGATGTTGGGATTAATAACACTGTCTGCAAAAGAAAAATCTTGTGGCAGAGAATATCTGAAACAAATAGGATGTGTCGGGATACATATTAAATATGTATTAAATGGGCTAATTTCTCATTCCTGTAATTGAAATGCTTATGGAGAATCTAATTAACCTTTCAAATGCTGATTCCCGAGTATTTTTGGCATCAAGAGCTATTTCTTGAGGAAAACATCAGATGCCAGCACCAAAATGTTTTGTTCTCTATTTATTTCATCTATCTCTCTGGAAAAGCTTCAATTAAGTGTCAGAAATTAAATAATATTCTGTGCTTGTGGTTGTGGCCTGATCCAGCAAATTTCATCACCAGATCTTTGCTGAAGCACCCTGAGGGCCTTTAGCCATTTCAAAGAGAGGGGTGGATTAGGCTGGGTTGTTTCTGTTCCTTAATCTGCTGTTTGCTGTTCTTTGGAGGATCTCTAAACTGCAGCAGCTGAGTCAGCCCCTCCAAGCTGCCCTGGTCCCACAGACCCCAGGATTCCTGCATGGTCCCACTCCTGGGGGAAGGCAGAAGCACCAGGGCTGCCTGTGCTGCACCAGGGTCTGGACCTGGTTTTTCCCCTCCCTCTGTCCCTGTTAGGGAGTTGGATGATGAGCTCATGTGGTCTGGGTTTCCATGAGTTTTGATGGATGATTATGTTTTAATGTAGATGGGAAGTCAGGTGAGAGCTGCATTTCAATTAAAGAGAATCTGTTACCCTTAAGATCATGAATAGTCATTAGTGAGTTTAACATACTTTGGGTTTTCTCCCTGTGCTGTGTAGAGGAGAAAATAAGTTTTATCAGGTTAGAAGTGTTCAAATATGTAATTGCAAAATATTGCTATTTTGCAGTACTTATCAAGTGAAAAATATTTGATTAGGCCTAAATTGAGTGAGGCAAAGCCTCGAATCAAAAGGAAGGAAATTACCAGACCTCCTAGAGGCTTCCATCTGCTTTCACCATTGGACCGTGTGCTTTGAGGAGAAAAGCCAATCCTCAGGATCTCTTGGCACTTAAGTGGTTAAATTGTCACTTTGGATCTTGCAGAACAGTATCAGTCATCTCATGTTAAAGGAAAAAAATGTCTAATCTTTGACAGAAATGAATTACCTCATATGGGACAGCTACATTTTGTCTGATGCTTGTTGTCAGCTTTCACTGGGAGATGAGGAGCTAAGAAATAGATTTCATCAAGTTCTGAGATGGGAGGAAATGAAATCTTAGCAAAGAAAACAAGTTGTGTCTCCAAAATGGATTGTACAAGCAAGAAGATCTATCAGGTGAAAACTGAATGTTAAAATAATTTGCCCACAGATGACTTATGCAGTGCAGGGGAGACAGGAAAAGGTGAAGGGCCCTAATATTCCTAGTTTATCAAAGGCCTGTTGAAGTCATCTGGGTTTGCTGCTTGTCATTTTTTGCTGTCCTTGCTCTGTTGTGGCTGGGTTTTGTTTTTAATCCCCTGTAGGTATTTGCCTATGCTACACTTTTGGAAAGCTCAAGTGAGTTGCCTGTTCACTCTCCCATCAATCTGTGACATAAATTTAATGATGGTGCTGTAATATACCCAGCTTTACGTGTAGTTTCCCTTCTGATGATCTGGTTTTTTGAGAAGAGCATTTCCTGTGTCACTAAGAAAGGGAAACTTGGAATCTGTCTCCTGGCAGATCAATAGTTCAGGTGTACTGAGGTGTGGTCTTTTTCCACAGCTCATTTTAGGCAGAGTGGAAAAACAGAAAAATGGACAGGTCTCTTCTAATTTGGTCTGATTCAAAATGCCAATTTACAGAAGCTTTCTCCTTACCTTCCTGCCACTATCTGTTCTCCTGGTAATAATTTCCATTCTTTCAGCCACAAGGCCAGTCAAATGTAATTAAACAAAAACCCTAAACTGATTTATTAAGATTAAAATGTGATTATAATTGCACAGTCTGAGTTTAGTTTTTATTTTTCTGCTTCACTTCATCACTTCTTGATAAAGTGTTTTTGGTTCTTCCATGACCTCTGAAAAAGGGAGCAAAATGGAGACTGGGACTTGATTCAAAGAACTTGGTAATACATTCTCCCAGTTCAACAAATACCTAATCTGTGAATAAAACGCAGCACTTCTGTGGCTGAGGGTCTCTCTTCTTAAAGGTGAAATATATTCTATAAGGCAAAGGCAGAGTTAAAAACATCAAAGGAAGTTAGTGCTTGTACATGTTCAAAATAAGTCATTCTAATATCCAGTAAATAAGCTGGGGGGTTTGGAACATTGTAGTCTCTCCCCACAACGTGAAACAATCTCTAAATTGAGCAGAACTGTTGTATGGTTGGTTTGTTTGGTTTTCTGTCAGGTGTGAAGTTTGTACTTTAAAAAAAACCAACCAAACAAACAAAAAAAAAAAAACAACTTGGTAAGAGATGTAGATTGGAGTTATGTGGATTTGATGTCAATTAGAGTTCAGGTTTTTTTTAAGGTCTGAACAAAAAGCCAAAATTATAACTAATACCCATTTATTGTTTTGCTGCTTTTAAGATTTTATTTTGCTAAAAGTGTGCTTGGTATCACAGTAGTTATTTTCTGCTCAAATTATATTCCACTTACAGAATTTGCACATACTCAGGAAGTTAATTTTTCTCTCTCCTGAAACAGGATCAGATTCTTTGGCTGACCTTGGTATTTCCAGTCAGGTGATACAGAGGGATAAAAGCATGGATAGCATTAGTGGTTGTCCTGTTTTACTGACTGTTCTCTTCCCTGCAGGGAATAGGTGCTTCTGGCTAAAATGTCAGAGGAGAAGCTGAGTGGTTAAAATTGCTACTTTTTTGCTTTTACTAGCAAACACTTTTCAGGATTATTGCTCATCAAGACAGAAGTAATTTAAATTTATTTATAGGCTAAGAAAAGCAAATAAGACTGTTTGCACCAATATTGCCAGGTACTAAAACAAAAAATAGAAGTTGCATCATGTTTTGCAGTTCTTAAGTGTAACTACTACTGCAGGAAAATTACATGACTCAAGTAACCACGTAAAATAATTGATGAATAACTCCTAAAATGTAAATCAGAGTAATTCATGTTGAAACCAGTGCTGTGCTTGAGTCCAGGTGAACCTATTACTGTAAACCAGCTTTGTGTTGTATTCAGATCATGCTATCAGATGAGTGTTTTGGTGCCTGTAATATCTGGCTTGTTTTAGGAAGACCTGCAGAGTATTTGAGGTTCTTGGTCACACTGTAATGGGACCTTGATCCTTATTGCACCTGGAAACATTGATCTTCAGAAGAGGTTCTCTCAGTCCAGCCTGTGGAGGAAGCAACTTCTCGTTGTCATAGTTGGTTACTCCTGTCCATTAGGGCACAAAAAATGCATGACTGTAAATCAAGAGCTCTGAACTGTACACAGATTGTTGTAGTAGAGATTGTTCTGGTGTACTTTGTTTCCCATCCTGCCTCCTGGGTCGTTTAGGGGTGTGTGTTTTTTTTCAGGTGTCTGTGGTGAGCATTCTCTTGTGCAGTCTGTGTAGGGTAGGAACATTCACCTCCTGACGCTTTAAGGGTGTTTCATTATCTGATGTTCACTGTCTTTTCACACTCCCAACACCTGTCAGACACACCTTGTAATAGGAAGGAGCAATGTAAAGGATTTGCTTGAATCTGCACTTGTTTGGCCTCCTGCTTGTGCCCTGTCATTGACAAGCAATTATCCCTGTGCAGCTGCTACAATATCCACGGGCATAAAATCTGATTGAGTTGTGCTTCTCCTTCTCCACATAAATACAATAAATATAATAAATACCAAGTATTTGTACCACAGAAGTTTTCACAAGTGGCAGGGTCTGTAGAAAGTGCTAAAGAGCTCAGAGTGGGGACAATTAGCAGAGAATGTGAATGGGTGGTTCCAGTTCTGCTCTCAGAGCTCTGCATACCACAAACAAATTGCTGCTTACTACAGGAGCTGTGATACTGCAGAAACTGCAGAAAACACACCTTCAGGCAGTGTCTGGTGCTGTGAGAAATGCTGGTAAATGATGGAGTAAATCAAAGGGATTTTATTTTTTAAACTGCCGTAGAGTACATCTTGATAAATTTAGCCATTAGCAGATGACATCTGTAAAATCTGATGGGGTAATCTGCACCCAGTTTGGAACTGTTTAGGAAGAGTGGGCTGGAAGCCACCAGACTTTATTAGGTCCCTCCAACTGCCAAACAGCTGAGGAGAAAACCAAGGGAAAGGGGTTCTGATACTCATCAAGTGAGAGGAGAATGCCAAGTGAAATAGTGAGAGCTTGAATGAATTGCAGATTCTGAAACTAAGATGTTGAGTAGCTCAAGTGTTTGAAATGAGTAAAAAACCTTGGATGTTTTGATAACAGCCATGGAGGAAACGCTGTAATTAATGTAGTTACTCTGAGCAGCTCTTGTAACTCAAGCTAGCACAGGGATATGATGTGGGTGTTCTATGTTGCATGTGGAATATTTGGCCCTATTACCCACACTGCAACTCTGAATAAGAATCCGAGTGTTGTTCTGCATGTCTGTGTAACAAGACTCTTGCAGGCCCTTGTATTTAAAGGCAGAATTATTATTTTAAGCCAGTCTGGAAGATTGAAATCCATAAAAGCCATTAGACTGATTATCATCCTGTAACACTGTCAAAAATCATGTTAATTGGTGAGCGCAAGCCATCCTCTGCTAACAGCTTTTCTCTTTAATTGAATTTTTGCCAAATCGGTGTCATTGAGATTCTCTAATGGACATTTTTGCTCCTAGGGTGTTTTTTGCTTAGATGTATGGAAAAGGACTGTGTTTTATTGTGTGTTATTTGTCCGCTTCAGAAAGAATGAAAGTTTTCAAGTGATTAGCATGGCTGCTGGTAGCAGTTGAGAAACAGATACCCAGAAATTTCTCATGAACGGTGTTACTCCTCTGATGTCAATTTCTGGATGTTCTTTGTTGTTTCATCACCACTGTCTTCTTCCCGTTTTTTTTTTTTTTTTTTCCTTTTATTATGGATTTTGAGTGAGGAAGGTCATCAGTTGCCCAGCTATGCAAATACCTCATAATCCTTAAATCAAATTTCCTTTCCAGCTGCTGGGTTTTGTTAGTTTGGTGCTTTCTGTGATGATTTTGGTTGTTTTTTTTCTTTGTTTAATTTTTTTTCCCCTGGTTGTTCTTTAAGTGGGTTATCCTATCAACTGCTTTAACCTGAACCTTTTGCAGGTAGATCCCAAAGGTATAGATTTTGTGGCAGCTAGAACACATTCTGTCACAACTTTCATTATCAAGTTATTTTTCCCATCTTTGAAGGGGTTTTTGGTAAAAAAACCCTCCAGTATCTAGAGATGTATATGCTCCCAGATAAAGATGTGGAAATTGTTTATGTTGGTATTTTAGTCCCTTGCTTGAAACAGGTACAGAGAAGTGCACAGACTTTCAGGAAATAAAACTTGAAGTTTATTTTGTTTTGATTTTGCAGGATACGTAGCTATTTAATTTTTTGTAATTGTGAATCAGATAGAATTAAATTATAATAACTATTTTATCAAATCTTATAATTTTTTCTCTTCT
The DNA here is from genome assembly GCA_032173965.1 of Sitta carolinensis. Classification (NCBI taxonomy): domain Eukaryota; kingdom Metazoa; phylum Chordata; class Aves; order Passeriformes; family Sittidae; genus Sitta; species Sitta carolinensis. The sequence goes on along the minus strand of CM063294.1, from coordinate 5,377,480 downwards.
AGTCCATGTTAATGGCTTTAGCTGTGGACTTTCGAGCTAGAAGTAGCATCATGTGACCTCATGTAGTAAATCCTGCATATCTTTTAAAACTAGGCATAGAATCTTTTTAAACAGACGAATTAAACATTAATTTTAATGTCTGTCAGTTTAACTACAGTGAAATGTAGCTCTATTCTATTGCAGATTGTCCCTTTTCAGATCCTCTGCAAATTAGATTTGGGATTTTTTTTTTCCAGTCTTCTGTTGGTTTGAATATCCCTCATTACTTTTTTTCCTGAGAGAAAGAGTACTTATAGATGCTTTCCGAAACTAAAAATAAAATAACTTCATAACATGGCTTTTATTAAAGCACTCTCTGTAGCAGTAATGTGTTTATCATGCAGGTGTTGACTCTCCAAAACAGTGTTGATTTTTCCTCTTTGTTGCTTTTGTTAAGGTGATGACCTGCTAAATGCTACCAGCTTTCCTTGCTGATAGCAGTGTTTTCCTGCAGAGTTTAGTGGGATGTAAATGCTGCTGTATCCACAGCTGGAACCACCTTTATGGTAACCTGGCATTTGTACGAGGGATGCCCCTTGCACGGCAAGTAAGGCCACGCTTCTGAATGTGAAATAATGGATTCCTGTGGTTGAGCAAACGTGTGTGTTTATTACATATAAATCACAGAGCACAAATCATATTTTTTCCTTTTACTGGGTACGTCAGGATGGAAAAATATACATTCCTCTAAACAACAGCAGATTAACTTGGGATAAAACACTTGCACAGAAAACAGAAAACATCTGCCTTTAATGAAAAGGCTGTGAAACTGACTAAAAAGTCTTTGAAACGTCTTTTTAAGCTCTATTTCTTTCTGAAATTGTTTTTAATAATAAAAAATAGTTTTGACTATCCAAGCTAGTATAATGCTAGCTTTTTTTTTTTTTTTTTTTTTTTTTTTTTTTTTTTTTTTTTTTTTTTTGGTGCAAGCTAGCTAATTACTCAGCAGAAGAGTTAAAATAGCTCTTATCTATTCATTTTAGTTCGGTCTTTAAGTGACTGAACTAAATGAATGAAATGAACCAGTTGGTGTATCATGCTACTTTCTTTAAGCACTCCCTGATCTTGATTTAATTGTATAATTAAGCAATGATTTTCATTATCATGATGATAAAATATAAATATTTCAAGTTCTACTAACTGTTCTACAAGTATAATTTCGCTGTGTGACAAGCTGGTGTTTTGTAACAAGAAAGAATTTGTGTTTCTCGTAGTAAATACGAACCTTTCTGAGCAGCGAGGGGGCTGCGCTGCGGTTTTGCCGGTCCTGGAGGGGCTGGGAAGGAGCTGAAATAAGCAGGGCAGGACATGGGCTCCCTTTGATGCCTTTATTAGAATCTCAGCTCCAGGGTGGGGGCTCGGGGCTGCACACGCCGCCGTGCTCTCACGAGGTCGCCAGGATGGAGGTGCTTCAGTCCTGCCAACTGTCCCTTGGCAGGCCTGGGGCTTCATCCTCACCGGGACACTGTGGAAAACACTTTGGCTCCTTTGGTGTAGGGGGTCACCTCAGCCAGGTCCTCTCTGGTGATAGTGAGGACCTCGGGTATTCTGTCAGAAGCATGCTGGGCTCTCTGCCCATCAGGTCATGGGGCTCTTATGTTTCTCTTCTCTCTGGTTCATTGGATTTTTGAAGGCTCTTCGTGTCCTCCGAGCCCTCTTCTCCTCATTTGCATATGGGGTTGGCTGATCTCCATGCTGGGAGCAGCGGCAGTGGCCCCATGGAAGGGTAAAGGGATACAATACCCGGGTAAGGGATAAATACAATTCCCACCGGGGTACAAACGCTGGGATTCTTAGAGCTTTAACATTATTAACTTCAGTTCATAACAAGCATTGTAACCACCGTTACTCTCTAACTCCCATAACACATGGTAACTTTGGCGTTCCCGGTCTATGTAAAGGTGGTTTCTCTTTCTAACAGGAGCCCAGGAATGCAGAGCGGCCACATCACCCCAGACCCGCAGCGCGCTGCGCTCTCCTGGCACAGCCGAGCGTCGAGGCAGAGGGGGCCCGGCCTTCTGTCCCTGCTTTCAGTGGCTGTGACATGTGGGAACCAGGAAATCCCTCTGACTGTCCTGGGAACGTTTATAATGCATAAGAATTTAGAGAGAATGATAATTAGTATGTCACACGGTGAGAAAGTAGAATTTGTGGATTTTAGATGTGAGATCAGGGGGCAAAGATGGAGGCAATGGGGTGTGTCCCTGGGCTTCTTCTTCTTCCTCTTGTTCTCCATCTTCTGTGGTGGTGTGGCACATTTGGGTTGGTTTGGAACAAAAGTACACTGTACAACATAGTGGATAGATTAAAAAAGCCTTTTTTTTTTTGTGGTTTTGTATTTTTGTGGTTTTGTATTTTTGTATTTTTGGGGGTTTCTTTTGTATTTTTGTATTTTTGTATTTTTATATTTTTTATATTTTATATATTTTTGTACTTTTGTATTTTTTTATTTTTGTATTTTTGTATTTTTATGGTTTTATGTTTTTATATTTATTTTTATATTTTTATATTTAAAAACCTAACATTATGTACGTTAAATATTCTATTTTTAGGCTCGTGTTTGTTACTCCTAAAGCACTTTTCGAGTGCAGGTGTGCTTTCCTTGGAGCGGTTACCGGGGCGGTTCCTGTGGCCGGTGCCCTCGGTGCCCCCTCGCCCCTCCGGTTGCTCCAAGCCTCTGCCGTGGACCCGCTCGGCCCTTCCCACCGGCGGGGTGTTGGTCCCTGTCCTGGCTGTCACCCGCTCCCGAGAGGGGTTTGCTGGCGGATGAGCAGGGCTGGAGGGATCCCATCCATGCAGCATCACAGGGAATTAATTCATCCTGGCAGAGGAACTCTCTGTTTGAGTGCAGGTGTGCATAACTGCCTTGAAAGGCAGGTCTGAGATGCAAATCCGTGTGAGAGAAAACATGGAGAGTGCTCTGCAATCAGAGACTTTCTGGTACAGGCAGAGAAATGAGGTGTGTGCTGTAGCAATGGTATCACTAACCAAAAAGGAGGTGTATTTGCATCTGTTAGAGTGGTGTGCTTGGTGGGGTTTTTTCATCAGTCTGTTAACAATAGCGGGAATGATTTCTAGAAAGACCTCTAAGACAAATTGATTTTGTGGAACTTTCTAGCAGCTCTGAGAGTCCCGCAACTTTTATCACTACAAAAGATTTCCAGGTCTACTGGCAATTAAAATTATACAATTTTTTTTGTTTATTTTTTGAATGCACCTACTATTGGCAGAGTTTTGACTGTTTTGAAAGTAGTGTTTTGTGAGTGCCTGCATGACCCTTCTATTAAGCAACTAGCTGTGTTCAATCGCCAAAGAGATTTTGAATGTTTCACAGCAGGTTAAATTATTTAACCTGGAGCAGAGTAATTGCTTTTCTTAAAAAGGGCACACACCTTTCCTGTGGACTTTTTTGCCAAATATAATTATGGTTATTAAAACGCAAAGCAATTTTTAATTTTTTTTTAAACAAAATTACATTCCTGAAATATTCAACTAAAAGAATGAAGTGATTGTTTTGAGCATAATAATTCAACCCCCAGAGTGTAAATGGCATTCACACTCAGGAGAAAGGCAAATCTGCATGTGTATGGTTGTAACCATTTTTTTTTTTTCTCTAATCACTTTCATTTTATCATCTGAAGAAAACTTTATTGTTGGAGTACCTTGAAAAAAATTGTTCTACCTTGCTTGCCACTGCTGTCCCTCCATCTGCACGAGGGCCCTGAGCAATCACTTTCATGACCTGAACATTTTCTTCTTGCACACACAGGCAAAACTAGAAGTAGCACTGAAGTCTGTTAGCTTTTATGGAAACATTTGTCACCAGAGACAACTTGGAGGGTGACATAACTCTTAAATGCAGCCTACTGGGAAATTACACAAGCTGGGCAAACCCCAACTTGGCCAGGATTTCAGCAAAGCTCTGGAAAAGCAGTGTATATGTGCAGTTCTGGATTGTCTTGGCTTGTGACTGAGTTCAGCTAAAAGCTTTTTTTTTTTTTTTTTTTTTTTTTTTTTTTCTGTTTTGAAATTAGCTTTTCCCGATTGAGTTTCTCTCTTAGCTTTCTCTGAACACTTCTGCTGTTCTTAGTGCCTGTGCCAATACATGAGATACTGGAGAGTAGTGTCACTCATGATGTTTTTTTTACTGAGGCTTTAACCACTCTAACTTAGAAACCAGTAAGTGAAAAGTGAGTTAGATAAAAAGGTATGGACAATAAAGAATACACTACGTATTCTTTATGAAGATGTCATAAATTCACAGCCACCAACTCTCCTTCTGCAGCCCTTCGACCAGTAAATGCTGCAAACTAACATAACTTAGAAGAGGCAGAACACAGAGATTAGGTCATTTATATGTAATTCTGAGTCTAAAAGTGTAATTAGATGTATCTTAAAAAAAATGTATCTTAATTTTCAAAGACCATGATTTTTTTTTTTTTTTAAGTACAGGAAAAGGAAAAAATCTTGACGGTATTTTTGTATGTTTTTGTAGGCTTTTCTCATAAATTCTACAGACTGCTCACCTAAATAGATCTGCAGACTGGTGATTTGTAGTTATTCCAATGATAGTGCAATATCTCATTTATCAAAATCATACAATATATTTTGCACAGCTTTTTCCATCTGCCTGTTTCTCATATTTTAGGTTTTGTCATGACTGAGACTGAAGAGTGTCCAAGCTCTGTCACCTGCTTTTCCTGTCATGATGCATTACTGCTTTCAAGGCTAATGTAAAAGCCTTATGTGTTATGGTGGAATTTGTGAAATTTTAAAACTTTACTGAGCAGCTGGCAGCAACTTAAACTTTAGATGTTTCTCTTAAATATGTTGGATACGTGTCTGATGACTTCCAAACAATCAAAAAATGGTAAGAGTCTTCAACGAAATAGTGATAAGGAAGTGGGAGCAGGCAATCCTAAATGCATTTCAAAAAGCCTAAGGAATCTTACTATATCTAGGATAAAACAGAAGTAAGGAAAGAAAAACCTGCTTTTGAAAAGGATGACTCTAGTTCATGAGTTATCTTCATGAACTCAGCAGAACAGTTATCCTCCCAGCATCCAGAAAATCATCACTTCTGCTCTTTCTACCTTGCAGTATTAAATAAGTGCAGATCTAAAGAGTGCCAACTGTTCATAGTTGGGCAAATACTTCTGGGCTTTTTTCAGAGCTACATCAGAACTAAAACTGTAAAAGCTGTGAAGGGTTTGTTTGTTCTTTTAATAAAATCTGGAATTAAGGAGAAGTTTGGGTTCTTAAGCTAAGAACTTTCTTTTAACCTGACTTACCTGTCAGAAAGTAAACCCCTCTCTGTGAGTCTATTTGTTTGGGCAGGTTTTAAGGTGTGCAGAGAGACCAATTAAGAAAGGTATTTTGGAGTATGAAATGGTTATTTAATCTGAAATATGTCATAAGGCTATGTCGTATTGGCAAAGCTGGTACGGTGCGAATTTGTACCCTCACACGTGAGAAAGGATTGTCCTTTGCTGCTCCTTAAAACAGATGAGTGTCAGTGTAGTTCAGATGCTTTTTTCCAGTTCTCTGTTTTTCTCCATTAGGAGTTTTATGCTCTTCCTTGGGAACAATTTTCTTGAGCAGCTAACTACTGTGTTCTCAATTTTCTGTGTGGTTTTAGGGGTCTTATCTTGCATTTCCTTGATTGAAACAACTGCTTGACTGTCTGGACTTTATTTAGTATAAAATTCTAACTTTTCTAAATTCACCATCCTTCATGCATTTCTTTAGAGTTTTTTATGTCAACCAGCCTTCAAAGTGATAACTTTTCTTGCCCATATAGCTGGCAATAGGAGACTGATGTTTTTCTAGTTGCTGTTTTAAAAGGATTTCCCATGAAACAGCATCTCAAATACTCACCAAGTCTTAAATAATGAATAGGGGATTTGGGGGTTCTTTTGTTCATGTAGGGGATAATAAAAAAAACCAAGGCTTAGTGGGATCTGCATGAAAGTCACACCTTCTTAGTCTGGAGAGAGATTTCTAGCTAGATTTGTCTGAGTCTCATTTAAATCGGCGTGTCTTCTGCTCCATGAATGCGGGGTTTTGATAATTGCTTTGTTAGTCCTCTGACACTGAGTGACAGTACTTTTCAGTGCTTGACAGCCAAATCCATTGGCACACGACAGTCCTCATACACAGTGAGGTGTTTTCTTTCTGTCTGCTGACAGGAAGAGCTTTCAAGTTGACAGAGGGGGCTAAGATGCCTTCACAAGTGAGAAGAAAGCTGAGAGAGGATGAGGAGGTTCTCTGTCAAAATAAAAGTATTCATTTAGTTCATCCTTCCAACGTAATGGAAATAAAGAGCAGATCTGATAGCTACATGTTAAAACATAATTTATTTATGTATTGCTTATAGAAAAAATTATCACTTAACTTATCAGGGTCCTCATGACTAGAAGATTTTTGCAGCAAGTGTAACAAATATTTCTTTTTCAGTGAGGTGATGAGTGGTTTGATGTATAAAGAGAATATTTACATGTAAAGAGTATTTCAGTACCCTCTGACAACTCATCTGTTAATTATTTTTCTCAAGAGATAATTAGTATAGAATGTGTTTATTTGGGTTTTTATGTATTTTTATTTTGTTTTAAAGTTTAAATCAAGATGAGTGGGAGAGTTGTATACAGTTTGCAGTAATTGAGGTAATTTTTGGCTTTCATTTTAAATGCTGTGGACATTTTCTCACTATAAATAATGGTTTGATTAGTCAAAATTTCTGTAATAAATTCAAAGTATTCTTAGAAGTTGAGTGGACAGAAGGCAAAAGGATGCCTGCACTGATGCTGTGCTTGCTGTACCCACGAGGGCAACAGTATTAAATGGCAATACTGACTTCTGTCTTTGGGGAAGGAGGGGGGACCAAAAGAACCAAACAACAAAACCCCAAACAAAGCCCTTGCTGAGCTCAGTTGGCAGTTAATTACCATCAGGAAGAACTGTTTAATGAATGAGAAGAAGAGTGGTTGATGTGATCAAAGGCAGGTAGGTTATTCTGGATGCATGTTGCTGATTACTGATCATTTGTCTGTGCCTGGATCTCCTGCATGGATATTCATGAGAATGTCCCTACTCTTGTGTCTTGAATTCCACTGCTGCAAGATTGTATTTGCATTTTCCCTTCTCTTCTTGGTTGCTCTCTCTTCCTGCCAACAAGCAAGGGTGTAGGTGTTTGGGGGCTGCAGGTTCGGTTCTTGCAGGGCTCCAGGAGCCCAGAACAGTTCCCAGGTTGTGTCTGTGTGTGCTGGCTCGCTCACAGCTGCCTTGGCCATGTGCAAGCACCCCGGAGCAGGAGCCTTGGCTGAGCCCAAAGCCCAGCAGTGGTCCCCCTGCCCAGGGGCTACCAGGGGAGTGCTGCTTATACAGGACAAGGAGAACTTACAAGGACACTTCACCCACACCCCTTGGTGCATCACTTCATGTCCTTTTACTTCTAGTGAAGAGGGTTCAGGAAAAAAAAAGAAAAAAAGCCTACCCGTTTTTAGCATGTGTAATACATCAGTTTTATGATATTTCCCTAATGTAAATCAATGCTCTTCTGAAATTAGCTTCATATTGAATCTATTTGTGTGTTCATGATAAGGCCTGATAACGTTGACTTTTTTCTGTCAGACTTGAGTGTTGTTTTTCTCACAGGATGTAGTCTTCAAATAATTTTGGTGTCATCAACCTTTATGGTATTTTACATCTCTGAATTTTGTACCACAGTTCTTAATACACCTGCATCAGCTGTGCAGGAAGTCTTTTGGTGAGCAAGTTAAACTCAAGCTTTTCTTTTTGTCAGTTTTATAAAACCTGTTTTGTGTTAGTTAATACCAATCTTAACTTCACTTTGAAAACCCAGTCCATCCCAAGAAAATAATGGGTGACTTGAAAATGGAAATTTAGAAGATATGATTCTGTAAGTGCTCAGTGCTTTACAGTTTTGAAATACTTGAAAACTTTGAAGAGCACATGGGCATCAAATGAAAACATTTATCACTTTTTATGCCACATTCCAACTTAAATACTTGTTTTTCACATTTGTATCTATTTTGTTGCCTCTCGACTCATGGCTCCCACTTTTCCTTTTCTTTCCTGTTTTATTTCAAGTTTAGTTAAGTCTCACATGTAGTTCTGTCAGTTGTGGTTATTTTCAATAGCACAGTAGTTGTTCCTGAAAATACTGGAAATATTACCTGCTGAATGTTATCAGAGCATGAACTAGTATTTTAAACAAATCATGTTGAAGAGAACCTAAACCAGTTTATACCAATTCAAAAGGCAGGAATAACACATTTTAAAGGCTGTCACAGTGATAACTTCAGTAAATGTGCAACCTTTCCTTGTGCTTTAAACAAAAAAAGTGCTTTTATGCTGTTAGAACACAAGTTTAAAAAAGGCCTAATTTTTTTTATTGCTCTCAATTATGTAATTAAGCTTTCAGATTGAATCATTTAAAATGGTGGGGTTTTTGGTGATTTAATATTCTGTAGAGTTTCTGTCGGTTCCCAAGACATCTCCAGTGGAAACATAACATTTCTTAAGATTGAATGAAAATCCCTTGGAAGGGTGCAATCTTTTCAGGTGATGTGCTCAGGGCTTTCTGGAAACAGTAAGTTAATGAGTGGGTTTGCAAAGTGCTGTGATTATTCTGCACGTTCTTAGGCTTATTTGGGTTCCATTACAAGCACATGGGATACTATGGAAACGTGTGATTTCCTCATTGCCTCTTGAAAGAAATTGCCTCATTCTTATCTCTCTTTTGGTTTTATTACCCACATAACACTGACAAAGATTTTGGGCCTCAACAGAGCCAATGCTTTCTGTCTTTGACAGTGTGGTTTATTTTTAATTGCATTTTAAGAAAGAAATGGCCCTAAAACATCTAGTCTCATGCATTATATCAATTATCTTGGTGGAAGAAACACATAAAATATATTTAATTATAGGTCAAACCCAGCAAATCATAAAAATGCTGTTCTGAAGTAAATTGTTGGCAGTAATTAGCTTTCCTGTTTGCCAGTGCTAAAATAAATTCAATTCATGTCTTGCTAATATTGGCTATTTCAGTGAATCCAAAAGGCATAAAATACTGATGTGTCCAGTCACTAAGTAGTTTGTTAATATTCAAGAATGTATAAATGAAAATCTATGTTTAATAGTTTTAAATACACTATGATGGGGCATATTGTATTTTACTTTAAATTGAATTCATTTTAACTTGTCTTAAAATCCAACAAGAAACGTGCTCTTTTAAGTTCTGATTTTTGAGGTCTGGGGTTTTTTTGTTGTTGTGGGTTTTTTTGTTTGTTTGTTTGTTTTTTGGTTTTGTTTTTTTTTTCTCCAATAAAAAAACTTCCAAGTTGTTTACACACTGCCGTGAGTTTGAATAACAGAACTGAGATATTTAATCAAGGAATGAAAGTGTTAATTATTAAGCATGAGACCTTTGACATATTAAATCAGAAGGGTCCTAAGCACAAGAAATGAGCTAAATTTGCACCACATATCAAGGACAATAGTTTGGCATACAATGTAGAGAAAATCCTGACTGCTGTCCATGGAGTTTCACTCATTTCAGTATTTTTATCTGCAGAAAAAACTTTTGGAAGTGCTGAACTATCTTACTACCTAATTACTATCTAATTTGCATGAATTTACAAGCTTATGTAGGAGTTTGTTGCTAGTTTAACTAGCAAAGAGAGCATACCATAGAGGGATGTTGTCACATTAATAATCATTATATAATTTTTTAAAAAAGCTACAAATGAGCCCTCTTTTGCTCTCCTCATCCTTCAAGTCAAATACCAGTCAGAATATAGTGAGGCTTTTTCTTTTTTTTAATCTTTTTGGTACTATGCTGTTAAGGCCAGAGACAAGAAAGAGGATGAGAAGTTGAATCAATTGCCACTGTGAAGTAAAATACAGCACAGTTTGCCAAAGGGAAATGATAAGTAACATTTTGGGCTAGGCAATAGGTAACATCATTTTTATTGTTAAATACCAAAAGAATTTTAAACAGAAGAAATGGGAATTGGGCTCTGTGATAGGACAAGATGAGGATGTGAGTAGAGGCAATGGGACTGACTTAAAAGTTATGCAGCAAGTTCTGTCACATCTGTTGAGTCATGGAGCACCCTTGTAAGCCTCTGTATATCCTTTAAAGTGCACTATTGTACATCCTGTAGGACACTCCTGATTTCTGGTTTTCCAAGGGCTGTTGGAGCTTTAAGCTCTATGAATCAGCTGGGCAACTTGTATAACAGAAATAAAGCAATCCCTAAATCACAGCATAATAAAATTAAGCCTGGAGTAGGCTGAGGTACAATGATAATGTTATATCAGGTGTAGTTCACAAAAAGGAGGACTTTTCTTTTACCTATTAAAACATGAAATGATAACTAATTGTTTTCAATATCTGAGTGGCAGTAAACACTTCCTATATGTTTCTCATTTTGCACTTCTTGGTTTTTATTGATGTTGCTGCAGATTCATATGGATTTATTTCAGATTTTTCTACTGTGGACCTACTCTGTAAGTTCCACAGGATCTATTGAATCCACCTTGTCTGTTGAAACCTCTGTGGGGTTTGATGGTGACATCAGAAGTGGCAGAAGGTCCCATCAGAATCGATGAATTAAAGCATGAAAGGGGGAAAAAAATGCAAAAAAATGAAAAACAAAAAAAAACCAAAACCCACATGAAATAGTATCTCATGTACAAATCTTATAATAGGAATTAAATTAACGTTCAGGTTTTGTTGTGCAGTCTGTGATTACCATCCAGATTTGCTCCTCAGCACTATTGGCTCTCTGTGCAATATACAAGGCCACATCTAACAATGATTTGGAATATTTATAGTGTTGTTTTAAAAATTACACAAATCAGTCCAACTTCAGTCTTCTTGAAGTTGAAATGAGAGCTTGGTGATGCTTGAGTTTGCAAAGGGGCTCAGTTTGCTGGTTCTGAGTGCTTTGATGACTTGATAATGTTGAAGTCTGGGTTTGAAAACAATCTTGGTTTGGTTCTGAAATTTACTCTAGTGTCCACTCTGAGGTTACTAATTACCTTTGGCTACTAGTCAGTATGCACTCTGTATTGTGAACTGTCCTGAAAATCCACATTTGGCTTTTGTCCATGGATGAATTATTTGAAAAAAACTGCATTTGAATGTGGTTTTTTTGTGTGTGTGTGTGTGGAGGTGGGGTTTTGGGGTTTTTTTTCCCTTTTTTTTTTTTCTTTTTTTTCTTCCCCCCTCTTTGTTTTCCTCTTTTTTTTTAATGTGTTTTACCTGAGCATCTCTGATATTTCATAGTGTTTTCTTCAAGCAGAGTGATTCATTCTCTCAACACCTTACCTGGAACTTATCCTGCTATGGCAGCAGGTAGAGTAAAGGGAAGTTGTCCATTGCTCTATCTCCCAGACCCTTCTGGAATACACAAAGTAAAATCTGCATCTGCCAGTGCTCTGAAAGGGGAAAAGATTTTCAGAGATCCTAACTAAATGTCCCAGAGAAAAGTGCTGTACAAATCTATCTTACCTTTGAAAAATTGATAGTGCAGAGCCCAAACATTGCTGAACCTAGAATTTGTTTCCAGTTTTATCTTCTTGTTGTCCATCTGAAGCATATAGATATTGCTGTGATTAAGAGGCCTGGGTATGTTGATTACAGAATAGAACCTGGAGGAAAATCTAAAAAAATATTTCTTTTTCCTAGTGGACACAAAACGAGTTCAGTGTCTTTTACTGCAGGAAAAACTTGAAGATGAGAAAGTTCAGGATGAGAAATTCCAGGGCAGTGCACATGAACTGCTAAACCGGCCCTTACGGGATTACAGCTACTTTCTTAGGAAAGAAATCTGTGTTAATCCACATAGGAAATCCAATACTGAGGGACTGGAAGGAGCAGAAACAGGTCAGAGAGACATCACCATCTTTGACATGGATTATAAACTGGAGATGTGATTAGTACTCTCCAAGTAACCTGGGGATTTGATGTCCAGAGAGGAATCCCCTTGAAGACAATGAGTTTATAGTTCAAAGAGTTGATCAGCATACTGAGTGCCAAGTTTCTGAGATTGCCAAAATAACATCAGGGTGGTGCTCTATGAAGTTATAGTCCCATGAGGAAATGGTTGGAACAAGTTAGCTCATCCAGCACTCGTGCTGAATAAAAGAGTAACAGTGCGAGGTGGGGCTGGCACTCACCAGGGAAAACCTGAAATTGTGCGGAAGTGCAGAGGAGAAAGCACAGCAACAGATACATATATATGAGTTATTTAAGATGTTAATTGCATTTTTAATAGGTAAGGGAAATTGAGTATGATTGATATGGAAGTTAAAGCAAGGAAGCGTGGCTAAGTGATCTCGTTAAGTGGGTATGTAATGGTAATGAAGGCAGGAAGGGGTGGTCTTCTGAGAGGGAGGGCTAGAGTCAAACCCTTTGTAGGCAATTATGAACATGCTAAACTTGGAATCGAATTTGTAAGTTTGATTTAAATACCAGAATAAAAAATATATTGCTAGTGGCCTCATTATGTAGCTAGACTAAGTGATAAATTTGGCCAAGAAACCAGAGCAATGTTCGTTCCTAACTTCATGAACCTGCCTGGGTACTGCCTCCCGAAAATTAACTCCAGCTTTCCCTGTGAAAGTAGCTCGAGACTACTATTACAGGCAATAGGTGATAATACTTGGTCTGAAAACTAACAAGATCTGTAAGGTTAATTTTCATTCTGTATAGTGTATAACTGAAATTTCTCTCATACGGTTTTCCTTCACGTAGCAAGGACAAACAGCTCTTTACTCTGGAGACTACGTGCTGCAGTAAAATAGTTTCTTGTTCCCAAGCCTTTGGAGAAAAAAACAACAGTATCTTGCTGGAGTTGTTTGATGGAATATTATAGGGAAAGAAAACCCATATAACTGTATCAATTGTTTTGGTCACAGGAAAACAGATAAATGAAAACTACTAAAAAAAATACAAAACAAAAATAACTGTCACATGGTTGGTTATGGTGGGTTGTTGGTTTATGGTGTTTTGTTTGTTTTTTCCTCTGAAGTGAATGAAAGCAAATTAAGGGCTAATTTAGGATAGGACTAAAATCACTAAAAATACGAGAGGGCACACATGTTCTGAGACCTTCTCAGTAACCTACTCTAGGTAGAAATCAGTAAAATATTTAAGAAAAATATTATTAAAAAGGAAAAAAGAGAAAAGTACAGCCTTACTCTATATGAACATTTAGTGATGATGTTAGAATATTTGTAACAGGGTACTGGCAGACATTTGAAAACTCCACATCTGAGACAATATGCAGACCATTTTTCTTTGCAGGTTTATGTGCTAAAAGCACCTGAGAAGCTGTGTTAAATATTGATAGAGTTCCAAATTTCAAGTCTGAAAATGGTAAAATTTGCTAGGCATGAGTAGATAAGTATTTTAGAATGCTGTGAAACTAAGAATTTTCAGATCTGATGTGAGTGTCCTTCAGAGAGAGTAAATGCTAGTTTTAGAATAATAGCCAAATACAACTTGAATCAAAGAGAAAAGACATTAGTTTTACTGAAGTCTTCAAATGATTGCTTAATGATAATAACGGAATGAGTTTCCAGCCCCTAATCCAGGTTATGTAATGTATTGAAGATTTTCTGAGTTCTCTAAATGTGTTTGTTACTACTGTTTATCCTCAGATTCATATCCTGTGTGGGCTGCAGCAAATCAGTCAATTAGGAGTGGTAGGTGGGGAGATGTCTTGGGGATTAAGGCACTCAAATATCTATTTGTTAATCAGACAAATAAATAAAGGCAGGCCAGGATCTGTGGTTACCTAGATACCGGCGCTGTGACTCAGAAGCTTTTGATTGCTTAGCACTCCATAGAAGTTTTTCTTCTGAGTCTGAAAATGTCTAGTTTTCATTTTTAATACTTCATTGAATGTTTTTTTCTGATAAGAATTGCAGAAAATAGTGACATTATATTTGCATAGGGGTATGAACACTCTAGTCATTATACAAGTTAAGGTTTTTTTCTTTTGAGAATTTCCCAGGTCTTCTATTATTTTCTTAATCCCTGCTTGAAATGGCATTTTTGTACAATATGAATAAACTTCAGTAAAACCTATATGTGTGTTTGTACAGTACCACAATGTTAATCTTTTGGTTCTTCCCATTTAAATAACACTATAATGTATCTAGCAAGAAGCTGTGATTATTGCATATGAAGAATAAGCAGCAAAAAATGAGGCAAACTTAAAAGATACAGCCATGTTTCTTGCAGGAAGTTTGTATTCTTCACAGTCAGTGAGAAGAAGAATTAGAGTTGAAGTATGTAAGAGGGAGTAAAAGTTGAAAAAAATCTCCCAAACAATAATAAATACTGAAATTAATATGGTTTATGTGCCTTGAGTCAGGTTGCCTTTTAAAAATGGCATGTCAGTTTTCTCTTAAATATTCAAGTCATGTTTTAGTTCCCTGTACCAAAATATATGATTATATCAGGTAGATTTATTTTTATAAAAACATTAAGGAAAAAAAAAACATGGTTGAATTATGTTGTTTTTTATCATCTTAACTGCAGCTGCCAAGTTGAACAAGGCTTTCTTTTTATAAGCTACCCTGTACCTTGTTTTGTTATCCTGGTTGAAACATTTAGAGTCAGTCAGTGCCCTGATTTGGGGTTTTGCATTTCATCACAAAATGTTATACAATTGCAAATCCTAATGGTGCTTCTCATATTTCACAGATTTGCCTCTTTATATAATTAAATTCTATTATTGTTCCTGGGACTGCCATTTCCACTGGGAGCCCAGGAACAACATGGCCAGCAATAGTCAAACCAGTGACTACAGGAATTGTCTCCATCAATATCAAAGCTAACAGTAGCTTCTTCTTCTATTTATTGAGGCATTTTGTATCAGGTTCACCTCTTCCACTGGGCAAAATAAAAGGGTAGTGTGAAAAAGGAAGCAATTGCAGCATAGTTAAACTGAATTATGTGCTAGGAAGAAACAGTATTTCAAATGTAAGAATAGTTTCAAAAATAACCAGTGAAGGTAACTGGAGAGTCTCTTGAAGTAATTGTCTCTGAAAACTCCAACAATTAAATACTTCTGGATCGAAAGACTATTTGCAAAATGTTACTAAATTACCTATATGAACAAAAATGTTCCAACCTTTAATACAGTGAACTGTGTGCCCATTTATTTTAGTAAACACTATTTGGTCATTCAAATTCGCTAGAGGGAAAAGCCATTTCTCTTGTTTGATTGAGTAGAATTTCCAGTTACCACTTTTAAGATAGTAAAGCATTCTGCAAACATCATTTTGTGGGGAGGTGGACAGGTTGGACTTCTCAACCAGTTTAGTTGTGAGTCTTATGTTAAATTCCAGAAAAATACTTTGAAAGTTGCTTATTTTGTGTGTTAGCTAATTTCACAAAATTTCAATTTGAAGACTAACTGCATGATAACTCTACTGTGGGTAAAAATGCAGAACGCTCCAGTGAGCCTCCAGCTGAGTTTGTTGGTTGGGATGGTTAGTGCTCTCTTCTATCAGCTTGCTGCAGGGAGCTCTACAGGCTTCTTTACAAAGCACTTCTCTTGCTGTATGATCCTCAGCTTTCCATAAGAGAATCTAAAAATTCTGATTGAAATGTTAGAGAAGATCCTAAATAGGGCTCAAATATTCTCTTAATTGTCATATATGTCAGGTAATAGTGCCTTGTAAAATCCTACCTGCAGAAGTGTGCCAAACATCATTTAGTTGTTAATTGCAGAGCATTCATGTCAAACTGTTCTTCATATTTCAACCTTTAATTTCTTTTGGCATCTGATTTGACATCTGATTTATTATCAGTTGTTCTCTGTGGCATGTGTGTACTTTGATATGTGATGGCTGTGTTAAGTCAGACCTGTTAACTTGAGCCCTGAGCACCACTTGCCTGTACTGTGCCATCTTGCCATCTTTTGTAATGTTTATTTGGAGAACAGAGTATTTACAGAAATCTGTGACTAATCTTTCCAATTTCAAAAGCCTATAATCTTCAGACTACTACATTCCTTCTAGGCTTGTGTTTATTACCTGGAAAGAGAGACTGTGTGCAGGAGGAATGGATAGGAATGGGTTAGATTGTCTGTAGTGTTCACTGGCCTTATTCACTCTGCACTGACCTAAAAAATACAGGCCCTTCATATGTTCAAAATTATCAGGTGTAAAAACATCATTAAATGGTTTTACACAATAAACATGCCAGATATGTAGCTTTTCATACAGAATTAAGATTGGGGAAAAGAGTCTTGTACTTTGTGAAGTACATTTCATAAGGAAGTCATGATCTAGTACTCCCTGCTGGGAGGTACAAAATTATGCCTGAATTATGAATAGAAAATCTGGACCAAATGGAATGCACTGCAAAATGTTTGCAGACATTAAAAAATTCATATTATTTAGTGTAAACTGAGAAATACTCCATAATTACTGACAGGTGGCCTAGAATAGGACACTGAAATTTCCTGTGTAATTGTAGATTGATGATAGATTATGTGTATCCGGTTTGATTTTAGCATCAAGTCATCACATAATTATATATAAAGATACTTTACAAGATACCTGTTATTTCTTCAGGATCCATTACAGTCCATCCAACAAAATAGCAGTTCTAGTTTTTAAACTATATATTATAATATAAGGATTTTTAAAATAAGGGTTGTTTATCCAATAGACTGTGATGATTTTTTTAGCACCATTGTAAATAGATGTTTTGCTCCTAGTTAGGGAGTTCTGAGAGAGTATAGTGGGTGTTGTGATAAATTTTTTCTATATAACAAAATGCAGTTTCTTTGGGGTTGGGAAGGTTCAGTTAATAGAGGATTTATCTTGAATTTTTTTTTTTTTTTTTTTTTTTTTTATTTCTTGAATTAAAATACAGTGCACCTGCAGCCATCTGCACGTGAAAGATTTCACTAAATGCAGTGAAATGAGTCATCTGAAAGCTGAGTGGGCCCGGGCCCAGTAAAGCCCAGCAAAAGATCTGGGAGATGATCACAATAAACACAAAGTGAAAAAGTTTTCAAGTGTTTGCAGCAAATCTAGGAATAAGTGACAAATATTGGTGTCGAGATCATAGAACATGATATTACTGGATATGGCATCCCCTTTTTTATATGTGGTAATTTTATTCGTTGAGTGATTTGGAAAAGACTATGTTTTAACTTTAATGAGTCGCTATGAAGTTGAAATTACTTGCCAACACATTCATGCGTTTCAGTTGTTTTTTACACTGCATTTTACATGAGGGGAAATTGCAAATAGTAAATGTCAAGGATTCACTCGGGGCATTACAATTTCAGAGGCATGAAGCTAATACATATTTGTCTCATTACTGTCACCAGATTGAAGTTAGTCCATGGATGGCAAGAGCTCATAACTCATAGGAGACATAGTTACAAATGACCTGTGGGAGGTCACAGATATCACAACTTCCTAAATTCACATTACAAACGTATTGTTAATAAGAAATGAGGTACATGTTGTTCATCATCTTTGACAAAGTCTGTTTGCACTGAAAAAGGGGTGAAGAGTGTTTTTTTTTTTTTTTTTTTTAACTTTTCAGTCTCAATTGATCACATCGGTGTAGATAATAATATATGGGAGAAAAAAGGCAGTGCCATCCTTGTAGTGATTTATTGAAGTCATCTATGATCTTGCTGTATTAATACAATTGAGACACTGTACTATATAATTGGCCTACTGATATTTTGCTTAAGTATCTGTATGGTGCTGAAGGGCAATGAGTATTGTATGGGGGCTTTTAAATATGATTTGTATGCAGAGGTGTTTGATCTCCTTCCCTGGCTCCAAGAAGCAGTGTAGAAGTCACTGCAGCAATTCACGGTGGGCGCATCTCAGCAACACAGTGTGTTGCTCTTCTGTTAGCTTAATCAAGTTTGCACAGGGTGACTGAAGAGCATTCTGAAGGTGCAGTTCTGTGCCTGAAATGAACTGGGTATAACTTCAACTGAGTTTGTCTAGTGTTTCACACAGTTGTTAACTGAAGCTAAATGCTTTGCTTGTTTAGAACAGTCAATAAGGTGTAGAACAGTAGAACCTGGCTATATTTGCTTCACCTATTAAGACTATGTGGGTTTAGGACTTTATTTTTGATTATGATCTGTGCTCCAGACTAAATATGCTCAAGCAGGTGGTTAAGATGCTGTATAATGTGTACATCTGCACTCTGGAACTGCTTGCCTGCCTATCGAATGGGGAGAGCTACAGTTAATGTATTAAATCATTTGCCTGACAACTGCGTTGTCTTTCTCTGTAATTCTAGGTGCAATTTCAGGTGTCAGCTTTGATTCATAAAGCCACACATGGTTTGATTCATAAAGCCACAGAGGAGTGTCTGATAGACTGCTTCTCTTACTATTTGTAAGAAGGGTGTGACACTGGATATTGACTCATCTCTTCAGTCAGTTGTGTGCAAAGGACTGCGAGTGCTGCTTGGTGGAGGGTGTCTAAGAAGCAAATACCTGTCAGTGAATAGTATTTATGTGCTCAAACAGGTGGTTTAGCTCATTAGTTTAAAATATAATATTTTTCTCTTTGACTAAAGTGAATCCCAGTAGTTCAAAGAATCACAGAGGTTACTAAATGAGGAACCGTTGAGTACTGAAAAATATTTTCTGCACTTTTTCAGCAGAATGTTTTTGCCTCTCTGGTAATACACTCTGAAAGCATGTTCAATGTCAGTTGTTTATACAAGCAGCTACAATGATTAGGAATATTTTAGAGTGAAGTTTGTAGCTCTTTAAAACAGTTGTTGAAAACAAAACCCTGGAGAAACTTCATTGCCTACACGAAGATTTGCTCCAGACATGGAAATTACTTGAATTGGCATTTCTGTCTGCTTACCAAGTTTTCAGTAAATGAAGAAAAAGGAGAGGGAGCACAGAAAAAAGCATCACTGGCAATTGTCAAGTAGATTGAATGAAGAAAAACTGGGGAAAGCTAAGAATATATGCTTTTTGAGTCTGAGAATCCACTAACTAGATTCTGAGATTGTACATTGTGGCGTTAGACAAATAGATTAGTTTCCTTAAGAAGGGATTTTTAGGTTGTTTTGCATACCTGATTTTCTAATTCTTGACAATAGGAAGGGTGATTGATGTGGGTGCCTAATAACTGGGAGGGAAAAAAGGGAATATTCCCCTTTTCAGAAGGCCAAGGAGGAGGATCTGGGGGGGGGGGGGGGGGGGTGGTGTTGGAGGGAGCCACCCATCTAGCAAAGCCTGATTGTCTTGCTCAGCCTGGTGGCCTTCTGAGGCTACTTGCTCTTGTGAAGGTTCCCTGCTGCACCAAGACTTTTCACAAGGTGTATCCTCATAGCCGTGATGAGTAGACATGGTTTGGGTTAAGCGCTGCTAGGTACATGGAAAACTGGCAGGACTTGTGGATACAGAGTTGGCAGCAGCATCTTGCAATAGTAGGGCCAGTGCTGATAAAAGTCTTTATTAACAGCTTGACTGATGGGAATGAACAGGGTACTCTGCTAGCCTGAGTGGGACTAAATCCAGGATAAGAATTTCACCACAGAGCAATGCTGCTGCTCGTAACAAGCTGGAGACATGGTGTGAAATTGAGAAGCAGCCAGTGCATCTGGGGTTGAGTAACACCACCCAGGAGCTGGGGCCAGCAGGCTCCAAAGCAGCTGTGCAGGAAAGGACAGGGGGGTGTCCTGGTGGACAGTGAATTGAGCAAGACTCAGCAGTCTGCCTTTGTGCCTAAGGCCAGCTGTGTGCTGGGCTCTGTCAACAGGGAGTGTGAACAGCAGGGCTGGAAAGAGACCTGTGAGCACATCTGGGGTCCCCAGGTGTCCAGTCTGGGCTGCCCCAGAACAGGAAAGAAATGGGTGTAGTGGTGCAAATCTGGCAGAGGCCTGAGAGCAACCTGAATGTGGGCTGGAAAAAAACACTTATTAGGAATGGCTGTGCATCGAGTCCATTGGTTTACAGAGAAGTAAGGAGAGCCCTTTTGCTCAGAAACTCTGAATGAACATTGAAAACCTAATTCAACAACAACAAAAAAAAAAAAAAAACGAAACCTCACAAAAATAAACCAACACAGCCACAATTAAACAAACAGGAAAACCCCTGCACACACAAAAACCCCTCCAAAAGAAAACATTCTTTGTTCCCCTCCCCAAACATGTATAAATCCTCAGTCTCAAGAATAAAATCTTGGAATACTTACAGAGGAAAGTATGTCCATTACAAAAGTATCTAAAATAATCTGGGTCTTTTTAAGCTCGAGCGCTTCTTTCCTTACAGATGGGAAGGCAACCTTTGAAACAGGCTTTATTGCTATGATAACATATTGTATCTCTTTGTGCTTACATTGCAGTCAGGGGATTTTACAGCATGTAACATTCTTTTAGTCACTTCATCTCTGTGAATTAGCTGGCTTTTGAAATTAAATCTGAGCTAAACTAATGGGTAACTCTTCCAGATTTAAGTGTCTTGATTCAGAATGTTTTGTTTGGTGGATGATTTTGTTTTGGTTGTGGGATTATTTTTTTTTTTTTACAGAAAAGGAAATAGGAATCCTTGACTGTGTTTATTGCTTAACCATTTCATGTAAAGAAAAAGTTGACATTTATGCAAAAGTGCAAACTGCAAGTACAAATTCCGTGTACCTTAAAAAGCCCAACAAATCCACCCTGTAGGTTTTGTAGAGTCTTGGAGCTGATAGCAAATACAAAGATAATTGGCCTATAACCTGACAGAAAGATGACCATCAAGAATGAAGTTCACTGTCATCCCTTTTGTAATTATTTCTTCCTTGTGTTCTAATGTTGCTTCCTGATGACAGCTTGAACAGAAGATCAGTCATTCTAATTTGTCCAGGAAGGTAACATAACAAAATAGCTATACAGTGATGATAAGTATAACTATAGAGTAATATATATATATATATATATATATATATATAATAGGGTATAGATAACATAATTATAGGGTGATTCCCTTACTGTAGTAAAGAAATGAGTTATATGGACAGAGTCTGATGTTTTCCCCTCTCCAGTTGTCTGTGTGCTCTCTGCCCCTTATTGGAAGATAGTGTGGCCAATTTCCTAATTCAGGTGCACAGCTAAAATGGCTTCTCATGTGCTTATTTTGGTAAGTAAAAAGCAGTGTTCTTTCCAACTCAGTAGTTTGAGTAGTTTTGGTTGATATTGTATATAACTTGACAACTCTGGAGTATTTTTATTGCTAAAGAAAGGCACCATTGACCAATTCCTATTCCATTGATTCTTCTTGTTGTAAGAGCAGTTTCAGACTGATGAGTCACTACTCATTTTGTTTGAAGCTTTGCTTGTATATATATTTTTTTTTACTATCTTATGTGTCAGCTAAAAATAACTCTCTTGCAGAAATGACAGAATAAATTTTATGAGGAAATAATAAAATCTACTGCTCTGAATGTGTCACTTGAGGCAAATACTGTTGATTATGCTGGCTGGAATGTTACTCCGATGTTTTTAAATAACTTCATTAGTCAATAAGATTCAGTTTAATTATTTAAGTGACAAAAAAAAATGAGTTTGGTACTTGCATGTATCCGCTGTTTACTCTTTTTAGACTATTCTTTACATTAGAGCTGTGAGCACTTACAAAACCCCATTTGGCTGGCGAAATATCCTTTTGTTTACTAAACCAGAAGCTTTTAGCCACTGCAAGTTTTTCAATGTTCCCTGCTGGGATCCCAAGCTAACATTTTTTTGCCAGCAGGCACCACTTTCAGTTCATGGGAACCTGCTGTCACCAAAAGAGATTTTTCCTCAGGTGTCTTTCCTTTTTATTGCAGCACCTGAGGAGACTGGTCCTTAGGAGAATCCCACTCTTTTGTCTTTCTGAAAAGCAATCTGATATTCACTGTGCACATTTTTTTGCTTGGACTGGCATCTTTCAGTCATAGTAACCTAGAATTGTTTAGGTGGAAGAAAAGTTTGAGATCATTTAGCCAGCTGCTAGCTCAGCATTGCCAAGTCACTGCTAAAACACATCCCCAAACATCTTTTAAACACCTCCAGGGCTGCTGACTCCACCACTTTGCTGTGCAGCCTGTTCCAATGCCTGACCACCCTTTTTGTGAAGTTTTTCCCTAATATCCAACCCAAACCTCCTCTGGTGCAACTAGAGGCCATTTCCTCTTGTCCTGTCACTGGTTACTTCCTTTGGATCTGGCTGTACTGACCTGTCAAATATGTGATATTGCTGGCCCAGTCTTGCTGATAGAAGACAGATTCTGTTATCTTTAGAATCATCCTTTGAACAGCTTCTACTGTTCCATCTTTCTTTAGACTGGAATGCAGGAACTTGTGTAGTTCCTGATGATTTAAAAATCATTATGGCATTCATAGTCTGTCACTGTGAGACTGTGGATCATTACAATGGGGTTTTTCTTCTATATAATGTACTGAGAAACCTGAACCAATTCCTTGTAGTTGTATTTCTCTTTTTGCAAAGCAGTGGCAGGAGGAATCATGATCTCATCTTCTGATTCTCTGTGGTCATCCCTATGAGATTAAAAGAGCATTGCATAATAAAGTAACAGCAATAGAGCTGTTTCTCCTTTTTTGCTTCTGCTTTGAATAAGCTGGTACTTCAAAGAATACACCATCTGCCTCATTTCAGAGATACTTGCTTCAAAGCTAGCCACATTTAACAAAAAGGCAGGTAGGAAAGACCCTCTAACACCTGTTTCAGTTCTAAAAAGGGAGGAAAAAGCCCAACAACAATCTCTGGTAGAGTAGTTAGATTCTTTAGTAGAAACATGAAGAGTGTGGTACAGTGATAGTTTTTAATAATATATCAGAAAAGAAGATATGCAGTTTCATCTTCTTGTCCAACAGATCATTTCTTTGATCAGTTCTCTAGGCAAATTCTTTGTCTAAAAACAAAACATTATCAAGGAAAAGGCTTCATCCTAGAGACTAGGGAAGGTGTTTAACTGTGTTTAACTTCAGACTTCCCAGGCTGCCAACTGCACTTGATGGAACTGTGAGTGTTTTATGCCAGGCTCAGAAGAGTTGAGGCTCATGATTTGCCATTTTCTCATTGTGAGAAATCAGTCCTGACTCTGTGTGCAGCACATCATAAAGTGCCCTCTTTGGCCCAGGAAGCTTGTTTTCTGCAGCTGGATCTTGAGTCAGGAACGGAGCTGTCGATGAATTATCCACAAAGTGAATTGTGTGTGAGGTAAGCACTGTGTTTTCATGGAGGTGTCAATGCAGATATATTGGTTGGCATAACCTTAAAAGTATCTCCCCTTACCCATGACAGTGAATGATCATGTATCATAGTGATTGTAGCTGAAATCTAGATCATGTTCTGTAGTACTGCAGTACTGATATTACAAGTTTGTTGTTTGTTACTTTTTTTCTCCCAGCAGATTTAGCATAATCCTATTTACCTAATGGCTCTGATAGAAAAATTTAGTTTATTCTTGTCTAGCTTTTTGGTTATTTGTAGTATATTCTTCCATATTGTTAAGATTTATGAAAGAGAATTTTCTGCTTCCTGTATAGTCCAAGTGCTGCTGTTGAGGATAAATCAGCTTATTTACAGACTTCTCGTGCTGCGTGGTGTCTTGCTTTCAATATGGCCCTGCTAATATCAAGTGCTAGAACCACAGTTTGAGAAAATTTGATAATTAACTGGCACTCCAAAGACTGACTTTTACTTGGATAAGAGAATTAAGAATTATATCAATTCATGGAAAATGCTCACATTGTCACGTTTCCTGAGATTACTGTATTTATTGGCATTTAGGATAAACTATTGTATTTCATTTGGTACCTTAGTTGATTAATATACCTTGCAAGTGGCAAACACTCTTTCGTCTCATTGGGAATTGTGATTGTAGAAAATTGGTGCGTTATGTGGATTTTCATTTTATCAAATTTGCAATAACTTTCAAAGGGGCCTGCAATTTGTAGCCACTTAGAGGATTTAGTTTGCATCTCACTTAATTTTTTTCCAGACTTCTACCAATGTTTTCTACAGATACAAAAAGGTTTGAGGAGAAAGTGAAGAAGTTGGACTAGGAGTAAATAATCTAAATGTATCTTTTAAGAAGTGAATTCACCATTCCTCTTTCATTTTCTATTTTAGAAATCAAGTAAAAAATCCTGAAAAAAAAATATTCTGTCCTCATTCACTTCTGCTGTCACTAGCACTTCACCCTGACCTCGTTATGCAATTCAGTTTTGTTTTGTTGTCCCTTGGATTTGAAACCCCTTAATAGAGTTTAACTTGAATTTTTTTTTCTGCAACTGAAGACAGTCCATAATTACTAGGACATGCATAAATGTGTCTAATGCCTGTCCAATGGGCTTTTCACCACTCTTACAGGGTTTTCCCATACCCTGTCTGTTCAGCTGGTGCAAGACAGTCTGGCTAGATATCATTGAGTTTTACTGAAGTCAGGATGTGACATTTCCTGCTTTCCTTTTAGCTACCAGATTTGTGTTGAAGGAAGTTAGAGCTGTCAAACAACTGATTTGCTCTCAAGAAAATTGTGTTGGTGGCTGTTCATCTCATGGTTAATCTGTAAGTGCTTATAAATAGTCACTTGCATGTATTTGTTCTATCTGTTTGCCCAGGGCTGAAGCACAGCTGAGTGGTCTGTAATTGGTCTGTAATTCTGACTTGTCTTTGCTTTCCTTTGCCCTAATCTCTTTAGAGACAGGGAATAAAACCCTTGTCTTAAACAAAATGGTGGCTTTAGAAAGGCCCATAAAAACACACTAACACTATGATTTCTGCAACGAATAGAACTATGAGAGGATGTCCTCTGAATAAACATAAACACCAAGCAGCATTAGTTTCCCAGTTGCATTGGCACTTCAGAAATCCTCATATATTGGCACAGAAGTTATTTCTGAACGCATTATATAATGAAAGGTCTGTTTTCCTCAGGAGGATGTTAAAGACTCTGGGATGCTGAGGAGGAGTTCGAGGTCATTGAAGAGAGTCCAGCCTGCACACTTCTGCAGCCATTTTGTGACTCCCCAAAATGTTCTTATTAATGGTAGTACACCCACACTGAAAATTGCTGAGTACAGCTGTGATGTTCCAGGTAGGGAATTATCTTGTCAATAAAGCACTGCAGGTTCTGACACACTCAGCTCAAGCTTAGTACCTCCTTCACTTGGCTTTAGTGTAGTTAGAGCAGATAAAACAGTCAGTCTGCCTTAGTTATAGTGAGGTATTTTTACACTTTCATCCTTCAGATATTATTCCACACCATGCAGGACTTAAAATGTAAGAGTAATAACTTTTAAGAGACTTGAATACTGTAAATAATACTGTTCTAAAACATTACTTGTGTAGTTCATGCTCAGAAATATAATCCTTTTGTGTTAAGCTGGCTTTAAGGAAAAGTGGTTATAAAAAAGATACCTCCCCCATGTTATAACTAGGCAAGAATATTTATGGCAGCAGTTTGCTGTGTTATGGAAATTAGAGCAATGACCTGATGGAATGCCAGTCCTGATGTTGCCTAATGCAGCCACAACTGAACATTGTTACTGTTGCTTGTAGCATAGTTCAGCTGGTGGAATATTTTAGGCAGTGGTTTCTCCAAATCTTGGTTCTTTTCCAAATGATGATGATAAAAGGGCCATACTGTTTGCCTGCTGTTTCATTTCCTGTGAAGTACATTTATAAGCTGAACCTATGAATAAAGGCCCCAAACTGTACCTGGTTCAACTTCAAGATGTTAAGATTTGTCTATCATTATTGCCATTAGGGATACATTTTGAGCAGAAAAACAAAACTTGTTATTGAAAGCTATTTTATAAAAACAATATAATTCAGTTGGTCACTTACTAGGATTGGTTGTAGCCTTTTGGAGTACTGAACTGTTTTGCAAATTAATTGCAACATATATGGCCATCCTGCCACAGAAATATAAGAGAAATAGCTAAAAGATGTACATTTTCTCTCTGGGTATCAGGTAGATTCAATGTAATGCCCTGTGAACTATTTCAGAATGCTCCCTGCAAAATCTTAGTGTGACAAGGTGTCAGTTTTGACAGATCAGTGGTGAAGATTGCACAGACTTGAATTAATAAAGGTCAGAATCGTCAACAGGAAGAGATGCCTGGTGGCATGTCAGCAAGCACTCAGACATGGCAGTGAATCTGCTGATACAGGAGAGAAAATGGAGAGTTTGGGGAAGGGCTGGGTCTTCTGAAATGTTTAAATGTATTTTTCAATTTTATAGGTCTCCCAAAAATAAGTGTTTTAATAGTTTAGATAAAGAAAAGAATGGCAAGTGTCTTGACACTTGAAAAAGCTGTGTTTTCTGAGTAAAGTGCACTCTTCCCTCCCCCCACACCATGAAAAAAAAACCCCACATTTATTTTCTGAGCGAATGTTAATGGAATAAGGCAATATGAAATAAAGGAACTTTTTTTTTTTTTTTTTTTTTTTTTCCTGTTTAGTCCCATGCTTTGTACAAATACGTGGCCATTCATCTGCTCTGTTGCCTCAAGTAGGGGTTTATCTGCCTAACTGTCTGCCCATCAGTCTGGCTAATACACAACCTTTCAGTGAGGACCAAACACTGAAAACTTGGAAAAAAATTAGCAAAGAGGAAGGATCATATCTAAGAAAATACAAACAGTTTAATTTCTTTGTTTCTCCAACTAATTTTTTAAATATAAAATAACTTTATATACATGGTACTGTATACATCATGTAATATATAGCAGCTCTTTCTAAAAACTGAATTTATTTATATTTAAATCTTGTGTGGATATTGTGGACAACACAGATACTGTCAGAGTTTCGTAAAAGCTAGCTAGACAATATTATCTTAATTTGCAATTAAGTCTGCCAGTGTTATCCACACTTACAAAAAGGAAGACCCCAGGGAACTGCAGATAACTTCAGTTTCTGGGGAACGTTGTGCTGGGTACTGTTGAAAGGAATTTGAAGAGTAATGCTATCAACTGGCAGAGCTAACAGGGCTTCACAAAGGCAAAGTCCAGTTTAATTAATGTGATGTTCTGCAATGCTAGAGTCACCTGCCTACTTGGATAAGGAAAATAAGTGCCCTGTCACCCGCCGGGAAAGGAAGCGCAGTTCTCTGAACAGTTCTGCTCAGACCAAGCCCTTGAGTCAGAGGGAAGGCACCAGTGTCTGGGGTGAGGTGATCAGAGAGAAAAGACAAGAGTTACTGTGCAGAAATTTTCCTTCTTTGTGATATCGTTCCTAGATTGAAATGCATGATTATTAATGTATTGTGAGGGGTTGGCACGTGGCAGAGCTCTTTTTGTTAAACACCACGAGCAGGTGTGGCATAGTACCAGTATGACATAGTACAGGTCTTATCTGTAAAGTGTAAAAATTGCTCCAGGCCATTATTGCCCTCTTTACTGTTACCCATGGCACAAAACTAATTGAGATTTCTCATTGCAGTTGGATGTTTTGCTCAAATCACAAATCATTATGTATCTCTTAATTTAGTTTGTTTTTATTTTTCCCCCCATTTATCCTTAGGCTTATATTTTTAAATGCTTTTGTGGTGAGTACACAGATACAGAGGTATTTAACTTAGTTCAGAGAAAACTGAAAACATGCTACATGGTAATTTGAGGAATTCTTTAATGCCTATGTGCATATGCATGTTGGTATTTAATTATGGGTTAATGCAGTGGTAATTCAGTAACAGAAAATGGTTATGTATTAAAAGCATAGTTGCTGTTCCAAGAGAAGAAGAGGTACACTAGAGATTTAGATTTATTTTGCATTTTCTTTTTAGCAAGTGCTATAATAAGTAGTGTCATCTTTCTTAAGTTATTCTTAAGGGACATTGTTCCATGTAAAATCTTACTTGACTGTAGTGGAGTACTGGACATTTGCCAGAGTCTTCTGTGCTATGCAGTTTCCTGGCTGAAACCAAAGAGAATCTCATTCTTAATCATCATAGGCAGTACAAATAAAGATTAGAAGCCTGAATTTTGTGCAGAAAACTAATTTGTGTACATTTGGATTTTGCATCAGACATGGTTGTGAAGTGCCTTCATGTCTTTCAGAAAACAAATCCTCTGAAATCAGAATTATGATTTCTGATTTGTCCAATTTGTGTGAGAAATCGTGTTGAAGAAGCAACTGAATTCAGGACTTTGTTACATTTTACAGGTGTGTTAAACTGTGGATTGTCATTCTTCTCAAAGAAACAGGGAAACTGGTAGATTAATTTTGAGCCTGCAGAGATTTATAGATGAGTTCTGTTCATTTCAGTGCTGCTGGTCCATAATGCAAGTGCTTAAATTTATAATTAGTTAAATTGATCCCTGGTCTCTTGGTTGTAAGCTTGTACAGCAGTCCTAGATATTCAGTCACAAAAGGAATGAATGATTCATAGTGTTTCATTAACTAAATCTTAGTTTAACAGTGTGTAAGTCAAGAGTTTTGGTTACAAAACTTCTGTTCACAGAGGTAGATAAAAGTTTCACTCATGCAGTAGCAAAAATGAACACTGATATCAGTGAGTTTTGTGTTATGCTGAAAGGTAAAATTCAGTGCAACACCTGGTTGTGACTGTAGTAAAGAGTATTAGAACAAAATATAACAAAAGGTAAAAGAACCTGAAAAACTCTATCAGACTTTTTATGGAATCTGTCTGTGTATTCATGCAGGACACCTGGACTGAAATGAAGCATCTGAAAATGAAGAATTTTTAAAAAGTCATAGAAAAACTAACTCTTGTAAAACTGCATGTTACCTGAACTAGGTGTTTTCTAGTGGAAACTTATTATGGTGACTTCCAGGCAGTTGCTGCACCCTTTGAAATATAAAACTCAACCAATGAATATATGATTGTTTGAACTAATTAATATCCAGTTTCCTTAGGAGGTTTATTTTCCAAGGGGATTTGGTATGATGCAGTGTCTGCTGCTGGCTGCATGCAGTGGTGCCTGGTATGGATCCTGTGCAGTTCTCATCCTCTTCACACTGTTCAGTGGAAATAAAATTGTCTTGCAGTAGCTGTGAGGGAAATATGGTTTTCATGTCCAGCTGCTCTCCCCTTGCCAGAACCCAATATCTTAAGTACTACAAACGTGTAGTGAAGTCCTTCAGGCTTGTAGAAATCAATAAAGATGCATGCCAAACTTGTTGCTAACCTTTTCAGTGTATAATAAACCTCATGAGGATTTTAAAATGTTCTCCTTTTCATCTAGTATGTAAAAATGGCAGATTAGGTGATTTAATTCGTGCTTTTGGAATTTAGAATAAAGATATTGCAGATTTTCCTGAAGCTTTCTGCTTACATAGGGGAATTTCACATTGAGGGCAATGCTCTTGGAAAGCATAAATAAGAATTTGTTTGGAGTGGAAGATCTCAACTTTGTATTTGACACAATTAAATTGTTAGCTATTTAAGGAGTTGAAAAGTGGGAGTGAGTATACATAACTACTCCATTATGTGATTAGAAATGTTTATGGAATCTGTCTGTCCTACTGTTTGTGTGCAAACCATGTGAATCCTGCTATTTTATTAATCCAGGAATATTGCACCAGGGACAATGATCACATGCTATGTTTTTTCTGGGAAAAAAAAACAAAACAAACAAAAAAAAAAACCCGGTTTTTCAGAAAAAAACTTTAACCACTTAATATGACCTGCAACTGTATTCAGTGTGATTGTGGGCCTTAGAGCTTCCCAACTATCTTTCAGCCACAATTTAGACAGGAACCGGGATTTGAGAGAGCCTGAATTTGCTGGTTAAGCAGGGGTTGTGTGCGTGTTGTTTGTTGCTTTGGGTTTGTAAATTAAACCTTAACACAGTTGTGACTGTGTTTGTTCCCCTTGGCTATTCAAGGCTTCTGTTTGATGAGCACTTGAGTTAATGAAAAAATGTCTCCTTCAGTTGTTATTTTGTCCACCCAGACTTGCAGCAGAATAGAAAACCGGTGGAACAGTTTAATTCAAATGCAGACAAGGAGAGGAGCTGAAGGGAGCAGGATATTGAGTGAGGTGTTGAGGGAAGAGGGGCAAGTTCAGAGGAGAGGAATGAGGGGTAATTGGAAAGGGAAATATAGATGGAAAAGCACAGGATGACCTGCTTTTTAGGCTTTGGGATTCTTACATGACCTGGTCGTTTATTCGGAATATTTTTGTGTTTCTAAACCACTGCTTTCATGTGAGCATTTTTTTACCACCCTTATTGATTCCACCCTTATCTCACACCAAGAGAAAAGAAAGCAAATGGTTCAAATGTTTTCTTCTCAGGCTGATTTGTTCAGTCCTTGCTGATGAACTAAGTAATCATCAATGCCATTCTGAAGAGAATTATTTTTATTTGGAGATGTGTTTTTATTGAATGCTGTGGGAAGAAGGGGTATATTAAAAAAGACAGATTTAAAAGAAAACACAGATCCCTACTATTCCAGTATCAGATATCCTGAGGATTGTTTCTTATAGTTGTGCATTACAAAGCAGTTCTCCT
This sequence comes from Sitta carolinensis, assembly GCA_032173965.1. Lineage (NCBI taxonomy): Eukaryota > Metazoa > Chordata > Aves > Passeriformes > Sittidae > Sitta > Sitta carolinensis. The sequence continues at coordinate 5,346,918 of CM063294.1, read as the reverse complement.
TCAATATTTTTGCTCTTATCCTCTTTCACAGGATGAAAATCTGATTGGTTTTTTTTTTTTTTTTTATTTCTGATTTCTTTTTCCAAAGTTACCAGATTAAGATTGCAGGAACACCATTAAACTTCTTTTGATGCTTGATTTTAGAGTTTGTGTTTTTCAACTGTCTCCTGTGATGTCCTGGTTGGAGAGTGTCAGAGCCACGGAGTGCAGGTGATGGTGCCTTGACCTGGTGGTGTTTGGATTGTCATTGCAGTGCATTATAAGGAGAGCTGAAGCATATTCCTTAAATGTTTCCTATATGGGAAAGAGAGATGTTCAAGGGCAAGTAGAACATTAGGCTTGCTTTCCAGAAGTTATGTGGATGAACAATGGAATTTTAGTTTTACACAAAAAGGGGACAAAAGATTAGGGTTTTAAAATGAAAATTAGGTTATTTCCCGGGGGAAATAGAGGTTTCTGTCCCTATAATCTTGCTGTTAGGCATTTTTAAAGGTACAGTAAATGTATAAGGCTGTCTTTCAGTCTCCATTGTTTACTGTATATTACCAGTGACTAGTGTAGTTTATTCCTTCTTTCTGACTTTGTCTTTGCATTATAAATACAGCTTCTGTGCCACGTGAAGTGCTGGGGAGTGCCAGACTTTCCCTATAGAACCTGTCCTTTCTTTTTAGTCTATTCTCCATTCTTCCTTTAAACAGAGCAAAAGACTACTTCTAATCCATTTGTAAAGTTGCTGAATTAATTTTTCCATTGTGAACATATAGTTTAAGGTTTCATGTTGACATTGGAATGATTCCAGTAATTTTACATTCTATTTAAAAGACATATAATATCATTTTTCTAATTTGACTATAGCTGATAGAAGTAGATGCAAACTATCCTAGATGTTGTTTCATTCTTTCCCTAAGTCATCACTGACCTGAATATAGTCTCTTCAAAGAAATAAAGTTATACTAAAAGTAAAAAGAGATTTTACTTCGATTAGATACATTTTGTCTCTCGTTTAATTTGTCTTACACCTCACAATAAATGGTAATTTTATGCTTTAATGCTTTTGAAGAATAACACCAGACTACAGCTGTATCTCATCCCTCTGAAGGATTGAGAAGCAAGACGTGCTACAGACTGGAAACAAAGCAAAACAGTTTCCCAGGATTTCCCTTTTTATAAACATGGCTCAGTGGACAGTACTCTGCACAGATGAGTCACAAGAGAGGTCTCTATTTTCCAAAATATATTTTAAACCAATTCTCAAGAATATGGTTTTAAAATATTCAGATTTTCACTGCAGTTATGCTGCTAAATGACTAATCCATTGAAGCTTAAAGTTGCAGTGAAGGAAAACAGGAAAACACAATTTTGAAAAGATTTCTACTTCATAGGTCACCATCTCTTCTTATTTTTAAGATAATTTGTGGCACTGTGCAGGAATTGGAAATGGTTCCACAGTTTGTGGATGCTATTCCATAAGCTGCTTTGTTAAAGATTACTGATGCAGTACTGGACAGGAAAGAAAGCAGAGGATTTATGAGAAGCTGCTTTTCTACCACCATTCAGAGATGGAGAGAGAGAAAGAATCAAGATAGGAGAGAGCCCACAGATTTTAGAAGATAAGTTGAATCCTGGCGAGATGTTTTTAGGGAGGTGTGGAGGTCAGATGTGCAGATCCAGCAGGAAGTTTCAATCCAAGGAGTCTTTTATTAGGGAAGGAAGGCTTTCAGGTGAGCCAGGTTCCTGCAGAGTGGGGAGGGCTCTCTGATTTCTTTTCTCCATGTTCTGTTCCTAATGGGGAAGGTGATGGAGTGGGCTTGAAAGAGGCAGAGCTGAATCTCTGGTGTTCTGTCTCAGGCTCTTGAGAGTGCAGGGCTGCATTCATCTACACCTGGGCAGGGACTGCTGATGTGAGGCGTTTGTGCTGTGGAGCTCAGAGTGATGAGAACTGCAGAACACTTTTTCCTTTTTCTCTGCTGCATTGTGGATTCTAAGACTGGCTTAGGGCAGACTGAAAATTGTGAAGAGTCTTCCTCATAATGAAACAGAGGGGCAGCAATATGGACTATATTTTTTGATATCTGTTTGAAGAAAACATCTCTTTGCTTTTGCTAATGCTCATATAATCTAAACAACAGGATTTTATTTTTTAAAAAAATGCAGTATTAAAAAAAGAGAGTACTGTTTCCATGCTGCAGTTCTGTTGAATTAGACTTTTAAATCACTTCCATATACCCCTTGTTTTTGATTAAAATTCCATGTTATTGTAAGGAAATGCACTAAATGCAGTTGTAACTACATTGCTGGATGTTGATAGTTCTGTAAACATAGTATTGGGATATGATTCCTCTATTCAGTTGCACCCAGATATATGGTGGTTGGTTGAGAGTCTCTAGCTGGGACATAGAGGGATTATGCAAATATTCAGGTAAATAAAAAGAGGCGAAACTTACATAAAATAATTTAATTTTTTTTTTCTTCTAAACACTATCACTCTTCCAATTTTTTTTCTGGGTTTTCTTAAATTAATTTTGAATTAACCTCCTGATCACTTTACCTACTACTTTCAGGGTGTTTGGGTTTTTTTTTTGGTCTGTATTTTTAGGTAAAGCTTCATTAGAACAATCTCCATTTTGGAAGAAAAGAAAAGGCAAATAATATTAATGGTAGGAGTAGAAGAATCTTGAGCTAATTTAAAGTGTGTGTGTGAAGTTCAAAATTGTACAACTGGAGAAGGCACTCCTTGTCAGAATAGGAATGAAGTGATATTTCTGTGTTATGTAGCTATGCTATTTGAAAAATAATTCTTATATTTCAGCTGTGGGATTGAGGGTCTTAAACTGTCACTCACTGCCAGTGTGTTGATCTGCTGTGTTACAGCTCTTTCCTTCCCTTGTTTAAATGATGAAAGGACTTGTGCAATAATTGAGTTTGTGTAAAGAGAATACAAATCAAATGCATGATACCTGCCCAAAGTACAGCTACATTTTGGAGGATGGAGGAAAGTTAACTTGAGTATTTTAATGGTTTCAAAGGTTGCCAAGGATTAATTCCTAATAAGATATTCTGATAGAAAAAAAAAAAAAAGAAGAAAAAGGTAAAAATAAGAGAGAGGAAGGAATGGAGTCAGGCAACCCCTGGGACCATGCTTCTTAAATTTAAAGAGATGTTGAGTTGTTAATGTTTTGCCATTTCATCAGACCTTTGAACTCCTGTGCCTGTTACATCATTTAGCCAACTTGCACAGAAGGCCTTAGCACAAAATTTCCATGTTGAATAGGTCATCCTCGTTACTCTTCACTCCCCATTTGCAGCAGCTAATGCAGATATTGTGTTTTAATAAAGCAAATTAAAAAAAAAAAAAAAAACCCTTGCATGCCATCCAAAATGGCAGTGCTATTAAAGCTGTGCCATATGCCATTATTATTTTGCATCAGAAATCATATTCACTGCACAATGTTTAAACAGAAGACTGTAAAATTATCTTGCCATGTTGAGCAGGGCTGCTGGCAAGGCTCTGTGACCCATCTGGAGTGCTGCAGGCTCATGCAAGGCTGGAGCCCAATGTTTCAGTGAAAAATAGGAGCTGGAGAGCTTTGGGAACCATGTGTGCACAGCAATGCATCCCTGTGAATACAGATGCAGTGTGTATAGAGTATAGTAGAGATACATCACACAAGCAAGGATTCTGAGGGCAAAGGATCTGTAGGTTCAGAAACTTCTTTGGACTTCTGAAAGTTTTTTATAGTTCTTTTTTCCCTTTTGGGATAGGATGGTCATATTTATTTACTTTTCTAAGCAAATTCTCCTTTGAGGGGATTGATTTTGTTCTTTAAACCTCTGATTTATGCTCTTATCTTTAGACCTGCCATGCTTAAGAGTATTGATTGATTTTTATTTCTTTTTCCTAGGCAAGAGCTTTGGCTCCATGTTGGTAAAGTGGAAGTAACTTATCTTAACACAAAAGAATTTAGAGCTTTTCTTCTGTTTGGGGGGCTGTGATTAGAAGTAGGTGACCTCCTGTCTGCCTGGGTTTGGGGTCAGGGTTTTTTTTGTTTTGTTTTTTTGGTTGGCTTGTTTTTTTGTTTCCAGCCATTTATCACCATGGTATCTTTCAAACAGGTCTGGTTTCTGTCACAGCAGTCCAGGATGCACTGGTTAGGCCCCACTGCTTCCTATCCTCAGACAGGTAATCCAAAAACCCAATTCACAAGAACGATATTGTGAGATACAGTCTTAAACTATCATGGGAATGGGAATGTTACAAGAACTCCCCCTCCTCTGGCACTGTCCTTTGTGGGTTAGAGCACCCCATTTCCTTATTCCATTCAGATTCTCAAGTGTGGGATGCCCTCCTCAGTGAAGGTACCTAACAGCCTCATCACACCAGCTGCTGTCTTCATAATTTTGCATTTCTGCATTTTGTTTTATGTTTGTTTCTTGTTCTTTTTAAAACAAGAGGAGTGCATTCAATCTTTGAGAAGGTAGCTCTTGCCTAATTGTGGTTGGGGCCCCATGTATAACCTCAGAGAGCTTTCACTGGAAGATCAGATGTTACCCATCCTCTTGAAGTGATGAACTTACAGAAAAAGCTGGCAAGGGTCAAAACATAATCATGTAGCTTATTTAAGAATAGATTTCAGAAGGGAATGATGTCAAGTTCTGTTCTCAAATGTTGCTAAGTAAAGCTACTGGTGGGCTTTGCTCCTTTGTGTGTTGCTCTGTTTCACAAGAAGGAGAGGGTGATCAACAGGAGACCTGGAGCTGCTAAAGAAAGGGACCTGTGGGAAGAATTTTTCTATGGGTTTGTTTACCTGGTTTTGCTGTCATGTGTTGAGTTGGACACTGATGGACAGCTTTAGTCCTTCAGTGCTCAAAACTGACTTTGAAGGTGCCTCCTGTGTTTGAGCTGTCTTCTGACCCACAGTCTCTCCCTTGCTTTTTACAGCTTTTTCACTTGACACTATATGGATGGCAAAACCAGTGTAATGGCATTTTGTCTGCACCTCATCCCACTTCCCGTGTGTTTCCTTCATGTTAGGAAAGCTTCCCATTTAGGCTGCTTGTCACACACTTGCTGGCAATGTTTGTCTGATCTTGTACATTAATTAGTACTGGCAGAAATAAGGAGTGTACAGGAGAGGAGACATGACCCAAAAATGTGTTTAAGTCATGTTCTCTCCTGGGATGCCTGTTCTTGCAAAGTATATCTTAAAGCCATCTGTGTCTAGTTCCATGGCTTATTCCCAAACACAGTGGGCTCAAGCAAGAGGATTAATAATCATTATTATACCACCACAATAGGAATTTCTGGTTGCCTAAGAACTTTACCTTCCTTCATGAGCTCCTTTTAAACTTTGTATTTTATTAACTGTTTGGCTTGTTAGAATTTTCCCTTCCAACCACCAATGCTGTAGCTGTAGACATAATTTTGTCAGTGCTTTTGGAAAAGCAGGTTTACTCTATCTGCTGTCAGCTGCTCTCTGCTTAAGCATTGAGTAGCTAGCTGATGGCCTGAAAATGTGAGCACCACTGACTTTACCACTAAAGGAAAAAAAAAAAAATGTAAAACAAACAAGAAAAAAGTATGGTTCTCTGTGTTTGATTGCTTCTGTGCCTAGCCATGGACACGGTGGTCAAATACAGGTTGGCTGGTCAGTACAAATAAAAACCTGAAAAAACCTTGGAACTTAATCATATGCCCTAGATTTTTTAACAAGTACTCTGGTCCCTCACAGTTTTTTTGCATTTTTTGGATCAGAACCTGAAACAGTAAAACATCACAATAAGGATTTAACATCCACTAAATAGATGTTAGTTGTAGAAGGGTGTCTGGGATTCCATAGAGAGATGGGTTATCATGAGGTGTAAAGAAAAAGAAAATGTAATTAAATATGATACAAAACAGCTTTTTACAAAGCTTTGACTATTTCTTCTATTGTAGTGTAGTTCTTCCAAAACTACACAGAGCAATCCCAAGACTTGAAGATCAATATTGTGTAAAGCTATTTCTATCCTCATCAGAGCAAAAATCATTTCCACAGCCTTTGCTGAATGAATATCTAAAGGATCCTATATTACAAACTATTCTGCTCATACACTATGTGTGTAACAAAACCTCCTGTACTATTGTAAGGTCTCTTAGTCAAACCTATATGGCTTCAGCCTCAGGGGTTTGGTAATTTAAAAATCATTTGTGGCATTTCACTTTTGAGATGAGAAGCATTTTTATATCTCTTAGTTAGACTTTCAGTCCTGTTTTCCTTTATTTTTTTGTTCTAAAATCCTTTTTTTTTGTCTTAGCCGTGCTACATGAAAGAATTGATGTAGGTAATAAACCTGACCTAGTTCTAGTCTTAAAAACTGCAACTGACAGTAACTTGTTAGGGAGTTTGATCTCCTGTGAACTAATCAAGGCTTAGGTGGTAGCCTCTATGGGAAGTAGGTGGTATCATAAAAATTCCTCAACAGGTAACTTTATAAATTGGAATGAAAAGTCGTAAGAAAAATGTCAGCAGAAATGCTTTCTTAGATCGCAGGGAGCTGATAGCTTTCTGACATACACAAAGACACACAGTGGAAATACATCAGAGGCACAGGTATCCTTCAGTTTCTTAGCAAAAAAACAGAAATAATTATCAGCTTCAAATTATCAGTGATCCAGATGGAATGTATAGGTGTCAGTCTGGCGGTTCTTACTGAGAGGGAGATTTCAGCTCACAAGGTACTCAATGACTAAAGCTCACATCAAGAATGAAGATCATTTAATTGGCAAGTTTCAACACCTGACACATCCTTTCTAAACCAGGAAGAACTGCTGCAGTGAAAGCACATCTGTCATTTATAAGGAGTTCACCTGCTAACTATATTGACCAGTGAACGAAGGAGCTTGCTGTCTTCTCTGTTGAATTATGATTAAAAGTGAAAAATAAAACTCCAGAGGTACAAGTCATCATGTAATATTGCCAGTGGAGACACACATCAGTTCTTTAGTGCTGGATATAGCTCCCATGGCATCAAGCACTGCTTTCATACACAGATTTGCATTGTTCCAGAGCAAACCTACCCAAGCTGCCATCGCTGTTTGCAGGGCTGGAGGCCAGGGGGCTGAGGCTGTGTCTGCTGCTGAAATAGGCTGTACAAGCTCAAAACAGGCAGCAGAGGGCTTGGTTGTGGCAGTACAGAAGGTGTTTCTGCTTCTCTGCCTTCCTGGGCACACAGGGAGTGCAGAGGATGCAGTGCCAGTGCTTTGCACGCCTGAGTGAGTAAAGATGCAGTTCTGTGTCATCTCACACTCTAACCAGTGAACGTGCTAGATGTGAGCGGAGCAGTGGGGATGTGAGCAGAGCAGTGGGGATGTGAGCGGAGCAGTGGGGATGTGAGCGGAGCAGTGGAGACGTGAGGAGCAGTGGGGACGTGAGCGGAGCAGTGGAGGCGTGAGCGGAGCAGTGGGGATGTGAGCGGAGCAGTGGGGATGTGAGCAGAGCAGTGGGGATGTGAGCGGAGCAGTGGGGATGTGAGCGGAGCAGTGGGGATGTGAGCGGAGCAGTGGAGACGTGAGCGGAGCAGTGGGGACGTGAGCGGAGCAGTGGAGGCGTGAGCGGAGCAGTGGGGATGTGAGCGGAGCAGTGGGGATGTGAGCAGAGCAGTGGGGATGTGAGCGGAGCAGTGGGGATGTGAGCGGAGCAGTGGGGATGTGAGCGGAGCAGTGGGGACGTGAGCGGAGCAGTGGGATGTGAGCGGAGCAGTGGGGATGTGAGCGGAGCAGTGGGGATGTGAGCAGAGCAGTGGGGATGTGAGCGGAGCAGTGGGACGTGAGCAGAGCAGTGGGGATGTGAGCAGAGCATGGGACGTGAGCGGAGCAGTGGGGACGTGAGCGGAGCAGTGGGGAGTGAGCGGAGCAGTGGAGGCGTGAGCGGAGCAGTGGGGATGTGAGCGGAGCAGTGGGGATGTGAGCGGAGCAGTGGGGATGTGAGCGGAGCAGTGGGGATGTGAGCGGAGCAGTGGGGATGTGAGCGGAGCAGTGGGATGTGAGCGAGCAGTGGGGATGTGAGCGGAGCAGTGGGGCGTGAGCGGAGCAGTGGGGATCGTGAGCGGAGCAGTGGGGACGTGAGCGGAGCAGTGGGGATGTGAGCGAGCAGTGGGGATGTGAGCGGAGCAGTGGGGATGTGAGCAGAGCAGTGGGGATGTGAGCAGAGCAGTGGGGACGTGAACGGAGCAGTGGTTGCAGGGCCAGGGCAGAGTTCTTCCATCCAGCAGAACCATAGAGTCATTATGTCTAATCTGAAAATTAAATAAAATTACTGCTCTTTGGCTGGACCTATCCATGCTTTCTTTGGGCTACTGATGTGAACAGGACAACTGCAGCTTGGCTCCTATATCATGTTTTGTGTATTGTTTAGTTTGAACCTCAAGTCCATGTAGTTTTGGCCAAAATTATAAAGGTATGAATATCTGAATTTTGGTGAATTTTATTAGTGAAAAATGTACATTTAAATGCTTGCTTCCTCAGGCTACCAAATGGTGAAATATGCATTTAAATCTCAACTACATGTGGGCCTTATCAGAAGCTCATTGTAATGACAGAAGATACCACCATGAGCTCCAACAGGCCTGGTGTGATCAGTGGGTGATAGCACAACTTCCATCAGACTGCACTTCTTGTCCTTTTTGGGGAGGGTACAGATAATGCATTCTAAATTACTGAAACTTTGCTTAGTGTAAATTCCATAAACCAGAAAAAAATAAAGTATAAATAACACAAATTTTGAAATGAAGACTACTGTTATTAAGGCTTGTGACTTTTTTTTTGCCCTGAAATATATTCCAGATAAAAAGTTGTAGAGAATAGATTCATTCTCTCTGTGGCATTTATTTATGCAATAATGCATACAAAGCAATCTTTAACTATCACTGTGTAGGATATCAAGTTATCTTTAATTATCACTACAGAATGGTTGCAAAATCAAATACTGTTGGCAATCAACATTCATTATACAATAGCATGATTGCATCTGTTCATATTACTAGATAAGCAAGGAAAATCAAAACAGTGTCTGATACATCCACTAAAACTGTCTGAGCAAAATATTGTATCTAACTCTCTTAATATCTCACAGTGACTTTCATCTGATTAAAGTCCAAAGATACATAACCACAGATGCAAATTTTCTAGTGCCTCAGAAATTAAATACTGTTATATTTCAACAGCCTGGGTAGTTGGAAGCGTACTCCAGCTGACATGATTATAGGCACAGTATAAACTTATGATAGAGAGCTGTCTAAATCTCTGAGGCCGCAGGTGCAGGATTATAGCAAAGCCCATTGAAACATACAGCTTTCTGCCTAAATGCATGAGTATGAAATTAATTAGGCAGTTGATCACATAATAAAAGTATGATGGATAATCTAATGGAAACTACCAGCTCAAAGTCAATAACAAAGTTGATTCATTTATTAGATGCAGCTGATTTTCAATTCCTTTATTTACAGGATTTTGTGCTTAATAGAAGACTTTTTTTTTTTTTTTTTTTTAAATGAGAACTCAGTGTATTTATCTCTGTTGGAAGCTATAATGTGTAAGCAATGTAGAATTTGTAGATAGATGTATCTGTAAGTAAATCTCTAAGATACTTGGCTGAAAAGCACATCAAAGTGCAGTGAAATAATGAGACAGGCTCCAGCTGTTGGATTCCAACAGCTTTTGATTTGTGCTCTAGTAGAAGCTCCAGGTTTTGATTCTCTGTTGATTATTTCCATGGTACTGGAGATGATTTTGCATTATTTAAAAAATAGGCAGTATATAGCAAACAAGGGTGAGTTTGCAAACTGCATTTGAAAGGACATTTTGCTTCCTGATATGTTGTTGCTTCCTATTCCTGTGCTCTCCATAACCAGCTGCCCTGGTAAAAAACTGACCCCTTAAAATGCATATATAAAAGATTTTACAAAAATAATAGGTGAGATCATCAGAAAATGGTGTGAGCAAAAACTCCAGGAAATGTCAGTTTGCAGGCAGGTTTGCTACTTTTTTCTTTTGTAGAGAGGCTATTGTAGAAATTGTTTCTCCAGAGCCTTTTGAGGCTTTGCACGTCTTATCATGAGGCTGATCCTGTCAAGGAATTATTAGCAGTAGAAAGCAAGTGCCATTAAAGAACTTTGGAGGCCTTTTAGAGGCCACGGGTTTAGAGTCAAATGCATTGATCACACTGCTGTAGGAATGTGCTGATGGCATTGTGCACATAAAGATCGTGCTCTGGAGCAAATTCACAAAAATTTGAACAGGTAATTACACTCAGAGTGTAATTCTCTGAGTTACACTCCTCCCAATTTTTGTTTGGAATGACAAACTAAAAATCGGGATGCTTCAGGGAAAGTGTTGATTCTCAGTTGTTTCTAGAATTAAGATTTACATCTGTTTCTACTATAGATTTTAGGGGTCATCTATAATTTTGGTGATGGATTACATGAAGGCTCTTGCTTGTTCTCGGAATGACAAAATTCAATCAAGTGTACTGGAAAATGTTTATGATTTTTAAAGTTTACTCTTTTCCTGGTGCATTTGGATAGCTAAAGGTATGTGGACGTTTCCCTGCAGTTTAGCCAAAGCTACTTAAAAAGGTATTAAGAAGCAAATCCTTTTTTCTAATGTAACCTGGTGTTTCTGTTGAAATGGATTTCTTATTAGAGCAGGTTTTCTCATAGGTTTTGAACTTTACTTACAAGATGATATCACAGTGGGCAAACTGCAAATGCTATTTAATAGTAGCAGGTGGCTATATTTGATATGCCTGATTCAAGCATTCCCTTCAGAACAAGTCCATTGTAATTTCAGTATCAAATATAGAAGCAGTCCAAGCAGCAGAAGTGAAATCACACATCTTACTGAGCCTTGCATTATATATAGCAGTCTGGAAAATCTTTCTAATCAAGGATTGAAGGTGTTCACTATCATCTGTTAGTTCATTATCTGAGTGCAGTTTGACATCTGGAGTTTGAATCTGGTCACTCTAAACAAAACAAACAAAACAATCCCATGCCTGTGTCCATGTGCCAATTGCTAGCTAGGCTCTAATTTTCTCTGGTTGCGCATTAAAAAGAAGAGTTGACTGTTAAAACACTGTGTGGGCTCTGACAGCCTATGTGGAAGGGAACTATTGGATTGGTATTCCAAGAGGTCTTGGATAGATGATGACTCCTTAATTTCTACTGGATTTAGACCTGTACAAGATTTCAAACTCAGAGGTTCTGCCTAAAGCTTGAGAATGAGTGATGCAGAAATATGTGTCTAAAACTTTAGGAAAGCTTGAAACTAAAGGATGGATTAGGTGAGAGTAGGCAGATCTTTCTAAGACTAGTAGTTGGGAATACACATCTGTTACAGACCTCTGTGCTTTGAGACGTGTTTAAGCAGTGTGCTGTAAATATATTCATAATAGTAAAGAAAAGATGAAATCTATACCCTGCAATCTTTACATTCTTTAGTTTCCATGCGTAGTGTTGATTTATTATTTATTTGCATGTAAATGTCTGACTTAAATAACTTAGAAAGAAGGCTTCATTTGTTAGTAGGGCTTGTCTCTGCAGTTTTATTTATTTTTCTTTTAAACTTTGTACTATTACTGTTTTCTTCTGAAATGAAAATTATGGTGAAACCAAGAAATAGATGAAGTCACATCTTAATCCATTTACTCAGTTTTAGAAAGTGGTCTTCAGTCTACCTGATGGGATCTAGTACCAGTAAGATTCTAAAGAGTAAACTTTAATTTGTGTATTTGCAAATTCATCCAGAAATTTTAAGATTCTGATTTTTAAATATTTAAAAGAACATTCCTGTGGCAGTGTGCACAACTGAGACAAGAAATAGGAGGCATAAGTTAGGTTGTACAGACCTTTAGGGCTGGTCTTTGACACTGGTATGTCTTTCTTGCTCTGTTTTTTTCCTTTTCCCCATTGTGAAAACAAAGTTTTTTCCTGGCTGCCCCTCTCCAGTCCAGCAGCACAGTTACAAGTGCTGGTTTGGCTCAGGTAGCAGCCAGGACCTCACTCTTTTTCTTATGGCCACAGTGTGGATGAGAAGAATCTTGCTGGTTTATGTGATTCAATGCTGCAGTTGCATCATTCTGTTACATCCAAGTTAGAAAACAAAACTCCTCCAAATGAACAAGTGCTGTGAGTAGAAACACAGCCATTGAAAAAGTACATCGAGCTCACCCCGTGCCATTATTTGGTCATTTGAAGCCCCTAATCAAGGACACAAAAAGCCATTGGTAACATTCAAAGTCAACACAGTTTTTGTGCCAACGAGGAGAAGCTGTCAGAACAGGGCATAAATGTGTCTTTAAACTAGCAGTACAGAAGTCGAGTTTTGGGTTTAAACTCCTGATTTTATTGGTTAAAACTGGTCATCTATGCACTTTTAATTCAGTTTGGCTGGAAAGAAATGGATCAGCTCTAAGTTCCATTGATAGCCTCTGAAGGCAGCAGTGGTAGCCTGCACACTTGTGCTAAGCCCATTTTGCTACCAAGATTTGTCAGAAAGGATTTCTAAGCAGCATCAGATTACATGGAATATTAAGATGCAAATAATGACTATTGGGATATGCCTACTGAACACTTTGGGTGCCACTCTAGGTGTACGATTTTGTTTTCTAAGCTAGTCTTTGGTTTGACATTTACAGATATTGTTGCTTCCATACATGGTGTGCAAATGCTAAATGCAGCACGTATGATAAGTGACTGAAACATTAAGGGACACGACATCCTAGAAAATGGTAAATGTAATCTGAGGTAATGAATATGTCAGTGTAGTAACACAATGTCATTTTCAAGACAAAGGTATTTATCAGGAGAACTCAAAGCAAATGACTGGGCTAGATACATAGCAAAACAACAAAATGCTTTTTATTAAAGAGAGCTGAATTAATCAGATTTATGCCTTATCTTTAATAATTGAAAGCAACAAGACTGAGGATTTGTGTTCTCAAAGTTCTGACTAGTCAGTAATATCAGCTATAACACTCCCATTTTTAAAATGACCTTTTAAAGGTGCTCTATAAAATCAAATTTTAATGAGTGGTAATAAACAATGATACTTTCCATAGGAGGAAATGCAACACTAGCCTGAAGCTTTTCCTGTCTGTCATCAGCTTCAGTACTGTGTTATGTACCCTCTTTCCTTGTTTTCAAGTATGGGCAGTATGATGATACCACAGGACTTCAGGGAAATGAAAAGTACCTTTAATAGTACACTTTCTCCAAGCAGTCTTTTTGGCTGAATAATGGTGTTTCTATTACTTTCCTGATGCTTTTCCTGAGAAGTACTTCTTTTTTAGTAGTACAGTATGCCATTTCAAGGTTCTGACATTTTCCTGCTCAATTCCTACATTGGATAAGGTTTAGCTGGCTGAATAATAATTTTGGATGAATTGAAAGTGTTAAAATATAAGTGTATACCTCTGAGAAAAATTCTATTGGCTTTTCCAAAAGAAAAACCCTGAAAGCTACTGGCCCTTCAAGAATTAATAAAACACCAAGTAAGTTTTATGAGGGACATGAGGAGAGCAGAAGGGAAAGAAAAGAGAGAGGAGGAGAAAGGAGTGGCAACTTGCATCATTAAACTGGTAAATGGTACTAGAATATCAGCCTCCCTACTATCAGCAATGACTGGAATTAATCCAGGAACTCAGAATGGATCCCTAAATGTGTCTTCAACTGTAGCCTTTGGCACAGATTTACATTCCCAGTCCCTTGGGCACTGAATTTCATTTCCCCATTCGCTAAATGAGAACAATTTGTCCTAAATCAATGATAATCAGGGTAAACTCTATTATTAATTTATTGTTTCCAGACTAGGAAAAAAAAAAAAAAAAAAAAAAAAAAAGGTAAAATGAAGCTCTCTACTTGTATCAGTGTTTTCCCTACCCCTTTTGCCCTGAGGATCCTATTAGCAGAAAGCTGAGCAACTCTGTTTCATCAGAAATAAATTATGCCTCACTTTTTTAATGTAACTACTGAAGGGTTGTAAAGATTAGAAATACATTTGAACCCACTATCACTTGATGTTATTTTCCTTGATGTTCTGAGCTTCTTTAGGGGAATGAAACAACATGTTCTTCTGAAAGCCAAGAGCAGAGAGCTTTTTTAAAAGAACACCAGCACAGATTTTGGTTGACGTACAAAATCATTTTGATTCTGTACAGCAATATTTAAAGTAATGCATAGGCAGTCTGAAACAGAGCTGTCATAATTCCTGGCATGTATAAGAGACAGAATGTTTGCAGGGCAAATAGGTGGCAGAACTAGTAACCCTCATTTTTAAAATGATTAGAAAACTGTAATTCCCCAGAAACAGTAGACTAATTCTCATTTTCTTCACAAAGGAGCTAAGGATGAAAAAACACCTTTAATTAATAAACACTGCTGGCACTACTTTGGTAGCAAGCTGCTGTAAATGAAACTCCTAATTGCCTCTGAACACAGTATTGTATACAAATTCATGTTACTCTTTAAGTGCTGGTCTTTGTTATTGCTATTTTAGATTTTTGTAGTAGGAAGTAAGAGTAGCTTTGTCAACCTCCTTGTTATACTGCAAGCTCCTGACAGCTTTCCATTCGTGAGCATCACCAAGGTTAAAAATTCACCTGAAATATTCTCTCATAATAGCTGGAAGGGACAGCTCTCAGCACAGGCTAAGTCCAAGCTAGATTAAGCTCCTTCTGATGCTTCTGTTAATGAAACTGGGCTTTAAATCTGTAACAAAATTTTATGATGAAGGAAAATATTTTTGAAAATTAATGACTTGTAAAATAAATATATAAGACAAAATATTTGTATATTTCAGATTTTGGCACGCACTACGTGTTTTGGACTGTTCTACAAAGCTGTGTAAATACTTTTTTTTCATTGTAAAATGTATTCTGAGATTATTTTTTTTCTTAATTTAATCTTAACTTTCTTTGGCTGTAACAGTCGTAAGACTCTTTGATATAGGCAGGATCTGCACTTTCTTGAGTGGTGAAGAAAACACCAGACAAAACTGGGATAAGTGTGCTCTGACTCCATGCAGTCATGATCCTTTGATTTTTGAATTCTCAGAAGTCTGATTTCCACTGCTGGGAGTTTTGGAGATAAAAACCTGTAGATGTTTGTAATTTATGAATCACACCTGCATTGGCACCATAGGAAAAGGCATCCAGGTCAATCCATGCTTAGGGACTGATGAGCCAATGTCGAGGATGGGAGAAACAGACCTTGTCTTTCACAGATATGTTCACATCTATTGCAGTGATTTTGATTATGGGAAAACATTTATCCAGTTGTAGAATGTTGTTCAAGGGGGTTTTGTTTTTTTTTTTTTTACTATGTTGTATTTAAATGCTTGTGCAAAATGCTGAATTTGGGATCCATCAACTTAAACCTGATTGTGGCACCTAAAATAAGCATTCCTCTTTTCTTCTTTTTAGGATTACTGAATGAGTGAATAGTCACCAGTCTTGAAAAGAGCAGATGAAGACAAAGGTAAGTAGTAAGCTACTTACTTTTCCATCCAGAGTACAGAAGGAAAACATGTTTGGAATGGTTGTGCTTCCTTGGTTCGATGATCTAAACAGTTCCACAAAAGTTATTTCAGCAGCTTAGCATGAAGTGTCTGGGATGCACTCAGTGCCCATACAGACACATACAGACATGAGGATCCTTGGTGTATTTTGCTGGGGAATTGGTTTTCTGTGTGGAGACTGGGTTTAGATGCAAAATGGATTGTCAGGTTCAGCCTTTGCAGAAATTACTTGCACTTAGTAATAACAGTCTGACACGTGGGTTTAGAAAGGGATCAGCAAGTATAAAGATGTAGCACTCTTAATTTTCTCCATACTATTGGGTGAAACGTAATTAAAAAAAATAAAAATTGAATTTTAAGGACACTTTCAGTTTAAATTTATTAGATGAGACTATGAATGTTCTTCTGGCACAAAAGACGTCCTTGCCAGCCAAGAGATCCAGTAGGCTCTTGTTTGTAAATGTCACCCATTAAGAGTATTTCCCAGTAACAGGACTTGAGAGTGGACATCCAGGCTCCCAGGCAAATCCCTAGCTCCTGCACCTCCCTTTAGGTGCTGTCTAATTGCTCTGAAGTCAGCACACAGATTGGAGGAGTACTGCTCATTTCTGTTCCAAATTAAGTGCTTTGGACAAAGTAGAGCAGATGCAGCCCCTCCGAATTCCCACAACAGATGGAAGAAGCAGTTCTATTGCAGAATATTCTGGGAATGTTGAGACAGATTTGGCTTTAAATCTCTACTTTCAGGTAGGCAGAATAAGCTTTAAAAAGTTATTCTACAATCCTCTAGAAGCTGCTTTTTGACCCTTAGTGTTACAAGGTGAGATGGGTGCACCCCAGTGTTTGATAGATTGCTGTTTGTACAAAATATGTGATATTTGCTAATAAGAAAAAAGTATATTAATGGTGCACTTTACACTCTGATGGTTAGAACATAAACTTCTGGAATGTGAGGAAACAGATGAATAACCACTGAGGTCAGAACATGATGACCTTTCTTTACCTTTGGAAAACAGCTTGTTTGAAACTCAGAGGTGTATGGGACTGGCATTTCCTATGTATGTTATTCTATGCCTAACCTTTGAAGTTCATACTTTTGTTCTTTTCTTAAATTTCTTTTTCTAATGATTCTCATATTTAATATGGTAGTGTGATAGCTCTTGAAAGCACAATCTATCATATCCAGAAATTAATTAACAGGAAAAGCTACACAAATGGCTATGGAGAGGAATGCATTAATTTCTTATCCAAGATGGTTTAAGGTGCAGTTTCAAGGTCAGTATGGACCATTCTGGGTCTGTGCTGCAGTCAGAGTGGCAGCTTTGATTTCCTCACCTCTGACCCCACGTTCCTCCTTCCTGCTTACACTGGCAATAGCAAGGGTGCAGTAACCCAGTCAGAGGAAGAAAACAAAACACCACTAAAACCCCCAAATGGCTCCTCTTCCCAAGACAGCCCTGTCCTTCAGAAAGCATAAGAACATTTCTGCAGAAGGAGCAGGTTGGAGTGTGAAGTTCTGCAGTTGGAATTGTCAGTGCAAGGGGGAGCAGCACAGAACAGCAGCTTTAGGGACTTTTTTGGGCACTTTTGGGTACTATTTTGAATCTGAGGGGGGCTGCTTCTGAAAATGCTCAAGGCAGCAAAATCCAGAGAAGTTATTCATGATTTAGAACAAATTTTAAATTATGGTATAAGTGTTAGTTCACAAGCTTCTATGATTCAGCTTCCTATAAGATAAAATTTTAGTTTTATCTTTAACATCAGCAGCACATATGGTTATAAATGGTGATGTCCCTTTGGTGAGTGGCACTAAGTGCTGCAGACACCATTAGGTGCAGTTTCACCCAATCAGTCATTTCTTAAAGTAAGTCAGGGTCATAAAGGTGGCTTGAGGTTTCAGGAATCCTCTCATTTACTGTTTGTAAGCAGAAATAAAAAGGTACAATTCAGATACTTTATTAGCACTTTGAATTTTACTTGCACTTTGGACATTTGTATGTCTGATGCTTATGTTTAAATACAATTGTATGTCTGATATTTATGTTTCAATACATTTGCATGTCTGATACTTATGTTTTAATACATTTGCATAAAAGGAGATTTAGTATTGTCTTTGTGATGTTGCTGCAAATACGTTCTCTGAAGAAATCCATGAGCAGCACAAAGCTTCAAGAACTGTGAACCTAAAAATAAGTACAGAAGGCAATGATTACAAACTGCACATTGCTGCCTAGAAGAGAAAAGTTTGTAATCCTGAAAATATGCAGAATCATTTATGTTATTCAAGGTCACCACAGGAAAGATAGCAAGAAAATTTCAGAGTTATCTTTAAGATTATTAGGACTGCTGAAAAATCAAGCCCTGACGTTATCTACATAAGGAGTAAATATGGTTAAATATGAGTCAAACAGGTTTGTGACAGCTCTTATTTAAAACAGTTTTTTTCATTAAATAGCTCTTCTGTTGATCCATGAATCAAAGATTAATATGGGAAAAAGACGTGTATAGATGTATATTATAAAATATTTGCCATCTCTTCACTTCATGAAAAGTAGAAACCTAAAAAAAGAAACATTCTGGGAATTATTAAAGTTTCTAGCAATTACCTGCCTTATAAGTTACTGTAGTCTAAAGGAGTAGTCAAAGACTTAATTTAAAATTAAAGGAAGCAAAAAGAAATGCAATAAGTTTTAAATATAAATCTTATTTTGTAAACAGCTCTTATTGTGTTGCCAGGTTTTTTTTTTTTTCAGTATATTCAGTGGCAAAATGCATGTATTTCTAATCTAAAATATATTTATTTTAATAATTATTTGGTAAGATCCACCAAACTCCTGAGGAGTTCTGTCACCAAGAATTCTTAAAAACAAGCTCCACAGGTGTTTACCATTGAATCATTCACAATGTAGATCAATCAAGTTTTGAAAAAAAGGTGGTGACAATATTGTATACAGAAATGAAAGAATATTTCAGCTTAAAATATGTATTAAAGTAACCTGAACAAGGTATAAAATTAAACCTAAATTGAAATTAAATGTGCAACCCACATCCCAGGTAACCTTTGTGATGAGTGTGGGTGGAATGATTGCATTGTGTGATGTCCTACATGGCAGTAATAAATGCATGGGAAAATAATTTCCAGTTTTCTACTAATGGTCAAGCTTATAAACTGCAGATTTAGAGGCTTTTAATGCACAGGAATATTTGACAGTTGCAATTGAAACAACTTGCTATTCATTCTCAACTTCAAAAAAAAAAAATTATTCTGTCATATCAGGATTTTTTTTCCAGTAGCTGTATTCACACAAGCTGCTGTATGAATTTCTAATAGCTGTATTCACACGCAGTTTTTCTGTGTAAAAGCCAGAGTGGGGAATGGAGGACAGAAAGGAAAATTGGCTTTAAGGAAAAGGATGGTATCCTAGCCAACCACATCATGCATGACAAGGGCATGATAGCTCATCACGACAAGGAGTTGGAGAAAAGTGGAGTAATTTAGTGTAATCATATGTTTAGAGAAACATAATAAGTAAAAGGACTAATGAATTCAGGTAACATGGGTTTGTCTCCTGTGCTTGTCAGGGTCCTGTAACTGAGTAAGTGTCATTTTGCTATGTGATAATAATACATCTTCTCCTTTCTGCTTTCTGTCTTAACTATTTGAAACTACACGCTCCTCAGGTCAAAAGCTAATGCATGTTGTGTGTGTGAACAGTAACCTACTCCAATGAGTGTATTTATCTTAGTTGCTTAAATAGCTCCAGTGCCTTATCCTCCTCATCACGCCTGGTGACTTCTGGCACTCATAGTGCAACCACTGCACAACAACAGCCCAGAATTTGGTGTCTCTATAACCCAACAATGTCTTCTGTACATCTGATAGCCCTCTGGGATTAATAGTGTGATTTCCTTGGAAATAGTTTGGCTGAAACTGTGCTATCATTTGGACACTATATTTGCAACCATATTATTTTCTATAATCTAAATAATTTTTATAGAAAAGGGGTGTAGGGTGCTTGTTTTCAGTAAGAAGCATATTGTTGATAAATTCTCTTCCTATTCCAGCCTCTCAGTAGAAAATTACTTTTTACATTATGTCTAACAGTCAATTTTTTTTTTTTTTTTGGGGGGGTTTGTTTTTTTTTTAATGAGGAACAAATACTGGCAAACTCAGCTATATAAGCCTATATAGCATAGTCCTTAAAAATGTAAATGTTACTTTAGAGTCTGAACTTGAGATTCAGATTCTCTTGTTAAGGACATGGTTTCTCTCAAAAGGATTCTTCTTTCGCAAGCTTTTTCAAAGCAGTGCTAATACTTTTTGTCTGGCAAGAAACATAGTGAACAGCCAGCTAGACTGTATTTGAAATTCTCTCCTCCAAACCTGAAAAAAACAAAGTATAGTCAAATAGAACTGAATTTAAAAAAAAAAAAAAACACAACCTTTTTCTTGTTCTGTTAGTGCTATCTCAGAAAGTCTGAGAGAATACAAACATGTTTCATCTCCAGTTTCATTCAATCTGTTTTCACTTTTTTGACAATTCAATATGGGTATTTGAGAATTTAACGTCAGTTCTTTCTTTTCTAACTCTCCCTTTTCTTTCCAACTGTGCTCACTTATTTTATATATATGTTATTTCACACTTGTATTTTTCACCTACTCCACTGGGAAAAGTGGGCTAGTAAGACTGATGTTCACTTTCTGAAACTGGTTTTTCTTTCAGTTCTGTTTCCCTAAGGGGAGTTAAAAGAAGGGCAATGTAAAATGTTAAATTGGAAACTTTCCTTTCTTTACTACTAGTGCATAGCAAAATGTGTGGAAGGGATGAGGGAAATCCAGGTTCCATTTTTCTGAAAAAAGCAAGTTGTCACCAAATCTCTATTTTGGAAAAAAAAAAGCAAAAAACCCCACAACAATTGTCTTTTCCTTACAAGAGTGCATTTAATAATACAGACTGTTTATCTCCATGATGTCAGTGTGTAAAAAGTGGATGGACTCGTGCTGTGATTCTTTTAGTGTGAAAAATCAGCTCTTAAAACTCAATTTATACCTCTGCATTTACACCACATCCATTATGACTCTACTGCAGCCTTTGAGATAACATAGGCCGAAGCTCCTAGTTTATATTGAAAGGAATTAATCTTCACACTGTTAATCTAATTGTTTGCTCTGAAAAGCAAGATCCAAACTCATTCTTGGAGCTTGCTGACTGAACAGATGCTTACACGAGTTGTGTATCAATGCTGCTGTGGAGGGAAGGCTTCAAGCACACACTTGCACAGCAACTTTCAGCCTTTTTGGCTGTCGCTGCCGTTGGTTCCAAGGTGCACAGCAGCCCCCAGGAAGTCTCTGGGCTGTCCCCTCCGTGACAGACATTGCCCTGCAGCTAACAGCGCTGAGCCAGAGCCCTGCTGGCACCGGCGCGAGGCACGGGATGTCATTCCAGACATCCAGGGCCACAGGCAGGAGTGGCAGAGTGTCGCTGTGGGATAACACACCACACTGACTCCTTTTTGTGATTTTTCTCAAGGGTTCAAAAAGAGTCTCTTTATTAGAAATCGTCCCCCCTCATATACCATTTTCCACAGAACAATGTGGTGGGTGAGAGAAAGACAAAGCTGTGCACCCACACTGGTCAAACCAGAGGGACGTCAAGAGAGATCCTCCTCCTGAGGAATTCACAACATGGATACTGTTACAAAAACAATCCTCATGTTTATGTTCTTTCCCTGGGAGCAAATTCCAGAAAACCAAAACATCAGTAAACCAGAACTTTAGAAAACCAGAAACTATAGGCCTGAAACCAGACTACAGCAGAGCACCTGCCCTGCCTTCCCGGGCAGGGCTCTCCTTGGCCACTTCAGCCCCCCAGGTTCTGTTTGGTGTTTATTTCATGGCACCATAGGACCATTTGCATGTGATTTCCCTCCCTTTTGGTTTATTCCCTCTAATCAGCTTACTCCAGCAATACCCTGAATTCCTCTGACAATGTATTGCCTCCTTACATTCTGTCTGATTGCTCTTCTCTCTCGGCACACAGCGTGTTCCTGGTCCTCGCCATCCATAATACATTGTAACCATAGATACCCTGCACAATTCAAACAGGAGCCTTCAGGGCTCCACATTTGCTCTTGTAAATATTTTGATGAAAAGAGTGATTATATTTCAGAGCAAGGCTTCAACAATAATATTAGTTAAAAACATTGATTAAGAGAAGTAAAAGTATGTGCTCAGCAGTGTGTATCCCTAAGAGTACAGGATGGAGCTGAATCTGAGATTCACAGCTATTGCATGTTAGCATGAAGTGCTACTGAAAGGTACTTTATTTTCATATTAGTGTTCTCTCAGGGCTTGATCCAAAGTCACTTGCAATGAAGATAAGATTTTCCATTGATTTTAATTTGCTTTGCAAGTAGATCTTTTATAGTTTAAATTAATAGCTTCAAAATTGTGTATTATCCACTTTATAAAGTGCTCATGACTAATTCAAATGTAAAATTATTATTATTATTATTATTATTATTATTATTATTATTATTATTATTATTATTATTATTATTATTATTATTATTATTATTCCCTTCCAGTCCTATGCAGCATCCACATCAACTGTTTTGAATATTTTGAAGGTATTCAGCTGGAGAAATATTTGAACTGGTTTTTTTGGGTTTTTTTCAAAGGGAGAAATAAATTCCATACTTATTATGACAGTATTTTTGATTTAATGTCCTTAACCTCATTAGAGAAATTTTTATAACATTATTTTTTTAAAAAAAGCAGAAGTTCTGTCTTTGTATATGGCTATTAAAATCATTATACATTTTTAGGAGTAAATAAATTTAGGAGAACAGAAATGCATAATGCAGCACCCTTTTATCAAGGGCATGTACCACGCACCAGATGGAAAACAAACTGTGTTTACAACATTACCACTATCGCCACTGACACTACGAGATCTACAATATGTTATAGCAGCAGCTCCATTAACCTTGCTAGTTCTGTTAGAGTTGTCTGGTACTTTGCCCAATCTGTGTTTGTTGTCAGCAAATGGATCAAATTAGGAGATTTTCATTCTGTTTATTGACCTTATTCCTCCTTTCTCAATTTAGGCCATAGTTCATTCAAAATTGTTCTACTATTGCTCTGTAAAATACTGCAAATAGATGGCTCTGGATCTGTCTGCTACTCCACATGTAAATTATACCATCTTACCTCAGAGGTGAAACGTCAGAACAGCCATTGATAGCAAATGTGCTGTAAAACCACCAGTTCCTGCCTGGTGCATGCTTGGTGCTGTGCCTTGCTGGGGCTGTTGACCTTTGGGAACAGCATCAGGACACGCTGCTGTCCTTCAGAGCAGGCTTGCCCATGGAACCTTTGGCTTCTCAAATTAGAGCAATGCTCAGCACTCCTATTTATGTTTTTAATGCAGTCCTACTTATTTGTTTGACAACTTGGGAAGCAGGTGGGAAGTTTTGTTTTGTTAAAATGAGTTCACTAGCAGAGTGATTCTGTTGCCCTTGCCTCGATGCCTTCACTCCAGAGCAGAGAAAGGATGCTCGGTTTCTAACCCGTGCCTGTCTCAGGAGTGGTACCTCACACCATTCCATTATCAGCTCAGCTCTGCAGGATCCACTGCAGGCCATATGTTCCCACCCTGTGTTTGTGCTACAGAAATTCACACGCAGCCACATGACAACCCAAGTCTGTGAACTGATCCAGCCCAAACAGAACTGCTTGCTGCTGGTGTGGTTTTTGGCTGGATTCATTTCCTACCTCACTGTGTGGCTATGAGAGCACTTGCACCATAAGGGAGAGCAGAGCCAAGTGGCTTTGTGTGAGGAGAAGAGCACAGACACTGCCCTCCCTAATGGTGCTTACCAGATTAAACTGATTGTGGACTAAGATGTTACGTTAGCCAGAAAATTAGCATGCCTCAGGAAGACATTGTCAATTAGTCTATTATTTGGAATAAGATGATAAACTCCATACACCTGCTGTCAGACACCTAAGCCCTTCCTTAGCATTCTTTATTTTTTTTTTTCTTCCCTTGGCAGTTCAGTTCATTAAAATCATAAAGGAAACAAAGCTGTAGGGGTAGGAAAATTATTTGAAAGACTGAGGCAGAAGTAACCTGATACTGGCATTGTGCAACCTCCCTTCCACTTCTTCCTGTTGTGTGAGCAGTGCTGAGCAGGCAGTTGTGATTTAGATCCACACTCCTTGCCACAGCAAGCTGAATAACCTCCTGACCTTCAGTTCTATTGTGATACACAGGGTTCATTTTCTCGTAGCTGAAAGCAACTTATACTGAAGGGAAAATAAGGCCTGCTTCTCAGTTTGGACAAGATTTAAGGCATTGCATCAGCAGTCGGGCAGATGGAAATGGTAGGGGGTTTTCTACTGTATAAAATATGGCAAATTTAAAAGTTTGGTACCCTTATAGTGACCTACATCTTGCATGGAGTAAGAAAGCTTATTATATGAGGAGAAATAATAAAGGAAAAGAATACTTAAGAATTTTAAGTTTTCTGCATTTATCTTTTCTGCATCCCGTCTGCTTAAAGCCTGTGTCAACAAATCATGGTCTACATATGGAGAGCCAGAGCAACACCTATGATTCTGAACATTTACCCCCAATTTTTCAGGTTTAAATAATATAAAAAAGCAGTTTTAGAATCCATCAGTCATTATAGCAATGGTAGTCAGGAGATATTTTCTCTGCCCATGAGTACTACATTTGCTTCTTAGTGCAAAGCTTATCTTGCATTGCATCTGGAGTTTTGTTGCATAGGCTGAAGCCATTTGGTGAAAGTGTTTTCAGCCCCAATCTGGTTTATGCTAGTCTGAGTGTGCCTTGGCAAAGCAGCTTGATGTTTTCAGATGAGGGGTGATCTAATCAGTTTGGGAAAGAAACTCCATTATAATCATCAGTGTTGGTAGGAGCAGGAAGGTCATAGAGGTAAATGAAAATATATTGATTTACAAAATCCTGAATTTATCATTGTAATTGCAGTTACTTAAGTTATCAGGATTGGTACTACCAAGACACAAGTTGTGACTGTATGCTTCCCTGGTTTTAGCAAGGGAGAACATTTGGGATATAGCTTATTCCAGCAGGAACTGATGCAAAGCTTATGGGAATATATAAACATGGTCTGCATGATATGATGTCTTCAGCTGTGGAACACAGCCCCTAAACTGACTTGTATGCATCCCTTGTAGAGCCTGTAGGCCACACATGGTTTCTGTACAAGATCTGCCTACTCAAGAAAACAAGAGCATCCTTTATTTTCAGTCAGGTTTAGTTCATGGGTGTACTACTAGTGGTGTAATGTAGGTGCATCAATAAAGGAAGAACAGCTTGTGCAAATTCTCTTTGCGGTTAAACTTGGGGTCAGAAATAAAATCATTGCTGTTTCGCATTTTTCTGGAATTTGCTGGCAAGACTAATAAAGAATGCACCATGTTGGGAGAAAACTTATTCTTCCCTAGCTGCACTAAATTAACCAGTAAACTGTATTCCTAATTAAGGAAGGTGTATACTCTTCTGAGTAAAGGTGACTGCCTCCCTTTGATCTGCTCTTGAGAACTGGTGAAGACAAAGGGCTGAGCAGGGTTTTATTCAAGACTGCCTTAAATAAAATCTTTAATAACAACAACATACTATGCACCTTTCTCCTTCATGGTTATTCTCAGAATATTTGCAATAATTTATTTACTATAGCAAGTAACATTTATTTTAATGTATTGGTATTAGGCACATTGTCTTCCATGTTTGCTTTCAAGATGAGTATTAATATTTCTGCCCATATAGTTTTCCTTCTGAATTTATCACAACTGTTTTCAAAAATATTTTTCTCCCTGAAAATACTATGCATAGGCACAGAATACCTGCTATCTGAGATTTCCTCTGTGTTTACTACTGGAGTTGGCTTCTTTGTCAAAGCAGATGAAGCCAAACAGTCATGGAGCAGTTTTGGAAGCCTCCATGTGATCTGTCATATTTACCTTTAGCAGACTGCAGTAGGAGACTGAAACGTGGGATCTCCTGTCACAGCAGAGTAGAACTAGGGCTGTTCTGTGTACCTGATAATAGAAGAGGTCACTTTTTAGAACATCTTACCTTACAGTAAGTGGTTTAAGGGAAGCACCCATGAGCCATCATTCTTTCCAGCCTGCTGTAGACAGCTCCTTGTCTGTAACAAGACAAGAGGGAAGCCCAGGTTGATAACTGAGTTCTACCCGTGTCACTTGTGTATTCATTCCTTCACATACTTTGCCTGCAGTGTTTCTGAAAGATAAAATAGGGCTTAGGTTGATGAGGAGAAGCGGATAGGAAAAACTGTTTGGACATAATGAGAAATAAGATATCTTAGAGTGGAATCTATTTGTTTCTCTTTTTCACTAACACTCCTGACATGATATTCTTTTAGAGGCTTTATTATGAGCATGGTTTTATCTATAAAGCATGTGGGCAGATATGTAAAGGAGCAAGAGAAGGGAAGGAATAAAAAAGAGAAGGAAACTAAAGGCCTCAGAGTAGATACCAAGCTTCTGTGAAAGCATCAATCAGGATAGGATGTGATAATCTTTTGTAACAAAGCGAAAAACCTGAACAGAAATGCCCATGGACAAATAAAGAGTGACCCTAGCTGCTCCAGGGTTGGTGGTGTATCTTTGTGAGGCTCCTGCTCTTTTGGCCGTTCATTAGAGCAGTAAGTTTCTGTGCAGAGCGTTTGGTTTTACTCAGATGTTCCTGCAGTTATGTTTGTGGGCATAGATCCAGAATCACACGAAAAGGGCAGCAGTGTACGGAGTTCATTGTTGTTCTCTCCTGGACTGCAGCATGAGGAGAAGTTGCAATATCAAATAAGCAGGAAATGCATTATGTATGGTCACTGAAAACCTTCAGCCATTTTTCTTTACCATGCTCTGAGACCTTGCCCTTGTTCTTTAGGATTTTATAACATCTTCATTCCATTATTGGAATCCTGTCTTTATAGACACAAGACTTAAATCTATTCACTTCTTAGCAGCCTAAAGAGTAAGTTCAACCCATTCTTCAAAAGATTTGTTGGCTTCAAGTATTATGTATACACCATTACTTCACAGTTCAGGGTGGTTGGGGCCTCAGGTGACACTGATTTCTGCCAGATTTGTTGCAACTTATTATTCAGTATCTTAACCAATCTCCTGAGTGTTTAAATGCTAGTCAAGGTTGTAGCTGGCAGGGGTGAATAACAACAGGGATGAATAAAGACATGGACACAAGGCTGCAGTGTGATTTAACTCATCTGAATGTGCTCGTTCATCCCTCTCACTAAAGTCTGTAATAACAGGGAACCCTCATAAACCATAGATCAAATATATTTTAAAAGGTAAATTCTGTAGGGATGTGTTATTTCTATTAAATTGTGTTGTTTCGCAGCTGAAAATTTATATAAATTCCTTTGAGGCGTTAAGTGACTAAAATACAGAGGAATGTAACCTGTTGCTGTTGTTCCTAGCACTTCTTCAAAAGAAATAATACTAATGAGAAAAAACAAATATCTGTGTTGCTTCTTCTGATTGTTTTGGTTTTAACAGTTCAATCTTTAAATTTATATCCAAAAAAAACATTTATTCTTGCTAAAATACAACTGGAGAGGTGCAGCAGTACTTACAGGACCTGCCTAATGACAGCAGCAGCTTTTCATGACATCTGTTTGGTAGGCTTTAGAATGACCTTGTCAAAGTTAAAAGCTCATCACATTCATATTTTTTTATAGCATTATGATTCTGCATAACAGTGCTAAAAACAAAACCACAGTATAATTATCCTGTCAATCAAGCTGCCAGAAAAGGCATTTTCCACTAGCTTTGCACCTACTAAACTGTAAATAATTTATAAAATTAGAAGCCAAGACTAAGTGGAGGCATTTTTGGTCTAGTTAAGCACTTGTGAGAGCTCTGTGGTTTAAGCGACCCCAGACACAGAGCTCTGGGTCCCTACTTCTATCCTGTGAGTGTGAAAATGGTCATTTGTCCTTGTATTGCTGTGCATGCACCTAATAAAAATATCAAGCTGTTAATAGAGCTATGAACAGGTGTACAGTGGATGTTGTAATGATGTTTTATTCATCTGAATTTTCAGCCCATTTAGTCTCCTCCAATGAACAACAAAAATATTTTCTTCATTATCTCCAATTAATGTAAATGTCAAATATTTGAATATATTATCACACCGATAATTCAGTACACTGGTTGATTTGTGGAGTGTTTGCATTCAAGTGACAGTTAAAACAAGAGGAAAGGTAATCCAGAATGCATGTTCTTATCTCTTGTCATGTTCTTACAGAGATGTTGGACTTGCTTCTCTGAGATCTTTTGACTGTGGTAAACAAGTTGCTTAAAGCCCTTGGGCTTACCATTGTTTGTATCTGGTCTTTTAAAAAATGATAGTAATTGATTTGTAATTATTTCAAAACAAGGTTTATAGGCTATTCATTGTCTGTTCTGGTCAGCTTGGCCTGGGTTCATTTGCTCCCTGGTAGCTGGTGCGGTGCCGTGCTCTGGGTTCCTGTGAGAACCATGTTGGGGTGCTGGAGCTGCTGCTGGGCACTGCTTGCAAAGCCAGGGGCTCCTCTGCTTCTCCTGCTGCCTGCCAGGGAGCAGGGAGGGTCCTCAGCTGGCACAGCTGACCTCAGGGGCCCAGGGATGCTCCAGACATCTCCCCCAGTGTCCTGCTGGGCAATAAACTGGGGTGTGCCCCACTGACCCGGGCACTGCTCAGAGCGTGGTGAGCAATCCCAAATGCAGCATTTGGTTTGCATGGTCTTTTACCATTATTACTGTTTTCCCTTCCTCTTCGGTCATATTAAACTGTCTTTATCCTGACCCACATGTTTTGCCTTTTTTCCGATTCTCTTCCCCGTCTCAGTGCAGCGAGGGAGTGAATGGCTCTGTGGAGCTCTGGGTGCCTGCCAGCTTAAACCACAGCACACTTTAAAATTTAGTTGACAGATAGTAATCTCTCACAACAGAGCTGTTCTGAGGGCAGAAGTCTGCTTTATGGTTATATAAAACCAAATGTGTTCTGACAGGGTGGAGGCAATTAAATAATTATCATGTGTTTATCTTTCGATAGCTCTCTCTGCTTTAACTTCTCTTGTGCTCATTTGTGAATTATTCTGTGCCTGCCCATTCGATTCTGGAGGGGGAGAGCATGTCCCGCTGCAGCACTGGGCTGGCAGGGGGCAGCTGGGCACCTGGAGCTGTGCCTGCACGAGCAGGACTCTGCTGCCTTCTGGATAACACTGCTGGGAAGTTCTGCAGGCACCCAGAGAACACACCTGGGACATTCAAAACAAGAAAAACATTACTGCCCTCTCATGCTTAATTACTTAGCACCCCTAAAACTTCTGTTACTTGCTTTGATTGGTAGATTGTTTGTTGAGATGCTTACCAATGTTTAGGGCCTATTTTCTTTCTAATTTTTTTTTACACTTTTTATCTGTCGTAAAGC
This sequence comes from Sitta carolinensis, assembly GCA_032173965.1. NCBI lineage: Eukaryota > Metazoa > Chordata > Aves > Passeriformes > Sittidae > Sitta > Sitta carolinensis. Next base: position 5,317,860 of record CM063294.1, on the reverse strand, counting down.
TAAATTTTATATGAATGCTGTACATGCAGACAGTAATTTCAAATAGCCCTTTCTCACATGGAGACAATATGAAGCAAAAAAAAAAATCCTGGAATCCATACAAACTACAGCTCATCTTCACACACTGTACATGGAAGGAGTCACATGGTCATAAAACATTTTCCTCCAAATTTTCATAAGATCAAAATCTGCTCTGCTGAGAATATTGGACGTGCTTAGTCTTTTATTACTAATATTTGTGTAAGGTTCCACGGAAATTTTTTTAGATGTTGAGGAACCACAGAAATACTCAATAGGGTTTCTTATTTCTTATCCCTCCTTCCTTCTCTCCACTTATAAGAACTAAATATTTGTGGAGTTTCACCAAAACAAGAAGTTGCTGCCCTTTGTGCTGCTTGTCTGTGTTTTTAGTAGTAAGTGTTAAGTGCAGCATACTGGGATTGTGGTGTGCAATCCCATCCACTTCTGTTTCTTGTCTAAGAATTTAATTACAGGGGTAGGAGCCAGATGATTGTGGAACAGGAGTGTGGCTGGGGAGAAGGCAGGACTTTGGTTTGTACTTGTGTATTTGTGCCCACAGCACATCCTGAGATTCTGTACCTTTTTAGACTGGTGAGGCCAAAAGAGCTGCAGGTAGGATATGCTGCTTGTCTTTTTTCCTCCTACAAACCAGAATTACTTAGTATTTTAGAGAACTGGAATTCCAGATTTTTGCAAAGAATGTCAGCTGCTTCATTGTCTACTCTTCTTTTCTGGTGATCCTCCTCTAATGCTGGGTTTTATACTCTCCTCTGAGATTATCCTGTTGGAGTTTGAGAAGCAGTGAAATTTTACCTTCTGTCAGAAAAATTACTGGGGAAGATGGGAGAGTTCCAAGAGAACTGGATGTCTGGAGCACAGTGGGTGTTGCAAGAGCATCAGGACCACAGTTAGTTTAGCTTGTAATAAATTAAATGAGATGTTAAGTTGGGGCATAAATTCTAGGTCTGGGATTCAGAAGACAGCAAAAGTGGCTTAGTATCACTAATTTAAAAGAAAAATAAAACTGGAATACTAGGTACAGAGAAACTGTAGTAGAAATGTTGATGGAAAAATATTTAGACTTTTTGCATTTTTTTGTATGAGTTGAGTGCTGTGAGAAATAATAAAAAGTTAATGTTTCTCTTCTTCTAAAGAAACTCATCATCACTGTGATCTGACTTTAAAGCTGCTTTTGTTATGCCTACACTGGTTCAAATCAAGCTCCTGAATTTTTAGGATTGCTTTAATTTTTTTCTGTTACCTTTTCAACATCATCAACATTCAGAGAACCAAATAATGATCCAGCAAGGTGTAAAGTAGTTGGCATTATTAATAAAACTAAAAGAAGGGACCAGAAGGGGAGTACAGAGAGAATTCTCGGGAAGAGCATGCTTGAAGTTATTCCATTTCTGTAGCTGAGGTCACAGGGGACTGTCTTGTGTGGTAAAGCTTTCATGCTTTATGATCACATAGAAAATTTAATCCCATTCTGGTTAAAAATGCCTGCTTCATGCCACTGCAGAGGGAAACATACAGCTTATGAATTTGCAGAATAAATACAAGAAGAAAATACTACAATATGTGTTCAAGGAGGCTAACAGATATGTATTATAAGTTCATAGTAAAAATATTGGTAAAAGCTGAAATTTACTGTGTAAAACTATGCAAATAAAGAAATGGGTAAAATCTATGAGAAGATCAGGTAATCTGTGTACTGCATGTAGACCAGTTCTCATCAAAAGTGCTTTACACAGTCCTACATAGCCTCATTATGGGTGTAATGTATGGAAGACAATATATTCTCGTAGAATAAGAAAGACATTTAGATGCAGTAGGCAAAATCAGGGGTAGCTAAAACTGGAAATAATAAAGGAATCTGCACATGTGAGGAAAGCTTTCTGGGACAATGTGTTTACATTACAGAGAATCTTTCTATAATAGCTTCCTCAAAATTTATATAATGATAAGTTAGAAGTATAAAGAAGATTAATTATGTATCTGCAGACTACCCTGAATAACAGAGGAGGGAAGGAAGGCAGGACAAACCAACCCCAACACTCCAGTTCTACAGGAACCTGGCAGGGGAGGGAAAGCGGAGGTCCAGGGTTGTTTTTTAACCTGGAAGTTTCACTTAATTGCTTTCCCTTTGGTTCTGTGGAAGCCTTGGCGTTTGTAACTCCTGAAGCCACTGCTGTGTGGGGCACTGCCCCTGCCTGTGCTGCCCTTCACTGCTGGGGAGCTGGGGCACAAATCCACGCAAGCTGCTGCCCTGCTTCCCCTGCCTGTCGCCACCACTCGAGGTGCTTTATGAAATAAGAGTTATTTTATGACAGGAAAAGCAAAAATGCTCCCATTTCATGGTTGTTTTGAGTCAGCCTTTTTATGCTCAGTCCCTTTTATCCACGCTGTTCTGTGTCACTGTCTTGGCAGTAGTTCGGCTTTGGGTCAGGCGAGCGTCTCAAGAGGCTGCAGTTCAAGTGTGCCCAAAAAAGGAAAGAAAGTGGGGTTTTTAATAGGAGTGGATACCTCTTTTTCTTTATTTTTTTGCCTGACTTAATATAAGCTTTGAATCTAGGACATTACATGATTCAATTTCAAATTTCATTGGGAGGTTGTGTTTTTTCCGCAAATCAAATTAATTGACCTATCCCTAGTTGAAAGGTATTTGTTATTCCCAAACTCTGTATTGGTTCTAAATGCCCAAATTATTTTCTGGGGCTTCTTGGCTGTTAGGGATATGTGTAAATAATTGGTAATAAAAGGGAAAGATTGCAGTGGGTAAAGGGAATTAAGCATCTTCTCATTTCATTCAGGGAATGCATCATAAAGAAGATACTTAACCAGAGTTTTTAGAGTACTCTTATATATGTCCAACAAGTTAATCTCATTTCCCTGCAGTCATTATAACTAACTTCTATCAATTAATTCAGCGATTAGTGACTACATCATAGCTGACAAAGCTTGCCATACACAATAATGTAAATTTTGGGAATTCATGGCTCAGAATTCACCTGGTGGAAATCAAATATGATGAGTGTCAAAACTTTAACACATAGTAATTTTTTGTCATTATGGACAATCATTTAAATTATATTTTAACATCTAATATATTCATAAGGTTGGTTATTTCTGATCATTTGTAATGCAACACGGAGATACAGATAAAGGGAAAATGAAGAATGTATTTGAAAATAGTATAACAAAATGCCAGTGTTCAAATTGTAATTTACCAAGAGTATCCAAAAAACCCCCAAACCCTGAACAAGAGCAGGAAAAAAGCAAAGCTGCTTTACAAATATCTTTCCCTTTGTAGTTTCCCTAGAAGAAACAGCAAGGATTGTTCAACTCCAATGTATTTTAAGTAATTGATGAAGAACGATTTTCCTGGCAATTACTTTTAATGTCTGTATCTCAGAGGATAATAATATTTGAGCCTCAGGCCGTGCAATTGTATCTTCTCCTGTCTGCATTAGAAATAATGCTTAGATTCATGTGCTTAATTCTCTAGTCCTTGCTCTCTTTGTAGCACTCTGGATCACAGCAAAAATATATTTGAATAAGTATGTTCTCCTTTTTTCTAAAGTTATTTTAGAGTAACTATGCTGTAGTATGTGTAGAGAGATAAACTAATCATAACATTGTGTGTGGTGCTAAAGGGCAACAGAAGTGTGCCTGAGTGGGGACAGATAAGCTCGTGCAGCTTTGAGAATTTTTAAAGCCACCATGTTTTGGACTTTTTTTTTTTTTTTAAATGCTAGAAAATTGTTTCTGACTTGCCCCTCAAAATGCTGCATTAATGAGATCACATGCAGCAGGAAGCTCAAATCTGAGCTGAGAAGCAAAAAGATGTTACGATTTGCTCAAAATTCTTTTAACATCTTTTTTGAGTTAATGACTGAATGACTTGTGAGAGAATGGAGCCTCCATGGTGTATTTCTACAGCTCTGTGCTCAGCAGCAAGGCCGACTAGAAGTCTACTCAGTGATCCTTGAAAATTAGGACTGCTTTAGGGATGTGACATGTCCCCACGGGCACCCCAGCAGATGAGAGCAGTTGGGAAGTAATAAGCCTCTGCCATTCAGGATCAGTGATTTATGACCCTTGAAATAATGCAAAGAGTAACTGCCATCAGCCTTTCGAGATACCATAATAACAACACAACAGACCCTTTGCTTTAATATCAGTAGGTGTGCTTCTGGTTTCTGCAACAGCTTCCAGGAGGTGCAAGCCCAGGTTTACAGACAGACAATCAGCAGCCCCTCAGGTTTTGAGTCTTTTATTTCTGAAGGATAATTTCCTTTTTCAGTATGAGCAAGTGAGGCATCTGCAGGCACACATGGCTTTACACATTGACATGGATAATATCAATGGGTGTGCATTCCTCTGCTTGTAAAAAACGTGCAGCCAGGGCTCTGGTTACTGTGGGTAAAAGGATGCACGACATGTAACCATGATCTGTTAGAGGAGCTTCACCTCTTGCACTGTGTGCCTGCTCACATCAGATAAAAAACTTCCTGGGTTAACAGAACCAACAGTGTTCAGGTTCATCAGGGGGTTGTGCTTTGGGAAGACTATAAATGAAGAGTTAATTGAACAACAACAAAATAAGTATCAAGACAATCCCACAATGTATTTTTTGATAATTGTTTCTTCTCTTAAGAGAACATTACCTCTCTCACAGATGGTCAGAGTGATGCATTTGGGGAAATCAGCCAAACTTGGCTTTTTTCCTGGTCGCTCTGCTTAGTAACTGCAGCATTTAACCCCAGAAGTATTATTTAAATTTGCTCCAGATACCATTTTAATCAAAAGTACTTGACTTCACAGTTGGAAAACTCTTCTTAAGGCCTCTGAACACATTTTTTTTTTTCTTCTTTTTTTTTTTTTTTTTTTTTTTTAGTGTTTTGGACTTACAGAAACAAACTCTGCCAAAGAAATGTTTACTTTACTTTCAAATCACTTGAAAGGGGATTCTTGAAATTGACAGGTAAAAAAGTTTGATGAATTGGGTTTCTGCCATATCAGTAGTAGCTGATTTTTCAACAGTCAAATCAGTGGTATGGAGAAAAAAAATATTTATTTCTACCTCATACTTTGACATACATAGGAAGATTAAATAGCTGGGACACTCACATGAAGCTGAGTGGTTTGACTGCCAGGATGAGTACGTTCCCTGAGACTAAATCCCAGGACTTAGCCTCTCTTTTCTCTAGTACCTTATGCTTATAACAATGTTTTCAAGTGATTTGGGTGTAAAGTTGACTGTGCAGAGAGGCGAGGCAGAGTCTGGGAGGTGGGGTTGGGTCAGGCCCCGTGTCCTGGGGTGCCATGGGCAGGCAGAGCTGCTCCTGACCCAGGGGATCTGCTCTCTCTGCTCTCAGCCCTGGGATGCACCCTCCAGCCAGGAGGTCAGCAGGGGAGGGGCAGGGACACATCCACCTCGGGAGCCCGGCAGAAGAGAGGAGCTGGGTGTCTCACCTGTCCTTTTCCCTCTATCATTGGTGAAGGCTCAGAGCTTCTACAAAGATTCTACAAATACCATTTTTCAACATGAAACTGCAACTGGAGTGATGAGGTTTGGCTATGACAGCTCATTCAGTGCAAGCTGAGCCCCTGTGAGATGCATGGAAAATCATCCTGCCATTATTCTTGGGAAGAGCTCCTGTGATATTTCAGATGACCTGGAGTTTTGCTTTCTTACCCCATTCCCATTCTGTACCTTGAAGGCAGTTTCTTCACTGAGAAGTTTGATCTTTTGCCAGTCACTGCATTTGTGGAGATTATTCCCTTTCTCACTGTTCCTAGGTGAGCTGGCCTTGCATGCTGCAGGATGCTTTAGGTTTGGCTCCACATCCAGTATCTCAACACATTCCTCTTAATGGACTTAATTTCTTTTTCCTTTTTTTTTTTTTTAATCTCTTTCTACTTTTCTCTTTTCTCTTTGCTGTCTGTCTTTTAGTCCAAGCAAAATTTTATTTGTATAATAAGCATGAGTGGGCCAGCCCACCTCTTGCACAGCTAGAAATTTCATTTATTTCCAACTCTGCTTCCCCTCCATGAAGCTGAGATTAAGCTAGTTCCTACACCATCTCTCTGCAAAACAGGCAGGAATAGGGAGTCTAGAAAGACAGAAAATAGTTGAGCAATAATTGAGCCAGAAATTATTTTTTAAGAAATATTTTGTTCAGCTAAAACTATATTTACTTTAAAAAAACCCCACAAAACTTATCGCTTTCAAAATACTAAAAATCATCTGTTTAAGAAATCTCTTGCCAAGAAAAGGAATTAAAAATTAAGGAAATAAAAACTCCATATTAACTAACTCCTCATAATCATCTACCAGGTGCAGTTAGGGCTGCTTGTATTACCTCTTCAAGTACCTTTGTACACATCCATCATTCTTCCTGGAAATGAAAGATTTCCTCAGCCAGCTGTGTTCCATTCTGAGCACGTCACACTGTGGACAGGTCTCCTTTACCACGATGGGCTGAAGCAACCTTTCCCACATGGCACATGTTATCACCCTCTGACAGTTGACAGCAGAGCCTTTTATGTGTGTTCTCCCTAATCTATTTGAGTACAAAGATCTGGTTTAGTGCAAGTGAGCTCTTCTAAACTGCTTAAAATAACCTGTGTGTTACAGATGAAGAGGTTATGGAACACAGAGACGAGCAGTTCTCTGGCAAATGCAGAGGGTTACTCTGGTTTGGAGTGGCAAGGCAAGTGTCTGTCCCACTGGAAAAGCCACTTGCATGGCTGCTCATCTGTGAACTCCTCTGCTGGCAATTATCCAGGAGTTACTGGGGGAACAGATTGTTTGTTTGTTTGTTTGTTTATTTAGTGTGGTGAAAAAGTATCTTATACCTGTCCAGCAGCTGAAGAAATTAAATCTAGTTAGATATGCTAGAGAGGACGTTTCTGCAGAATGCAAGTGTAAATATTGCTAAGGCACCCAAATGTTAAAAGGAAATAGCCTGGTTTAAAGGATTAAAAATAAATACTTCATTGTAGAGGTGTTACTTAGTGTTTAGTTGCTTGGTTTATTTCAGATTAGCTGTAATATATTAATGCATGATAGTTTGTGATTTGTTCATAATTGTGTTAACTGCTAATTTTCCTATCTCTAAAAAAAGAACAGAGAAACAAATCAATTCTATTAATTGCTTTTATTCAATTCCAATTTTAATGATAGTGTTTAATGCCAGCTTACTAAAGGCCAGTATGAGTTACTCATTACCTATTTAGAGGACTTGTTCAGCTTTCTGTTTATTGTTTGATGTTAAGCACAAGCGGTGTCTGTTTGAAGAAGAAAGATTGTTTCTGTCCCTTTACATGTCAACGTCATTCCACAAATATCTCTAAAAGCATTGGAAATGGTTAGAGTGCAGTCAGTAATGTGCTGGAGAGTAAATGTTGTAGGTAGAGAAACGGTGCCCTGCTTGAGTGACAGTGTGTCCCTGTGGCCTGGCATGGGCTGGCCAGGATGTAGAGCCCCGGCACAGAGAGCTGTGCACGGGTGGGTTTGTTCTGCCTGAGTTACCGAGTTATTCCAGCACAGAGGGCATCCTGGAGATGCTGGCTGGAGCTGGGGCAGCCAGGAGCACTCCTGAGCTTGGAGCCACGGGGGTGAGTCCAGCAGAGCTGGGACCTGCCCTGGCTCAGCCAGAGACTGCTGGTGCTGCCCTTGGCACAGAGAGGGCAGGGAAGCACCGTACCGGCATGCAAGGAGCACCTGTACCTGGGCATGGCACAGAGAGGCACCCTGGTACCTGGGCATGGCACAGAGAGGGCAGAGAGGCACCCTGGTACCTGGGCATGGCACAGAGAGGGCAGAGAGGCGCCCTGGTACCTGGGCATGGCACAGAGAGGCACCCTGGTACCTGGGCATGGCAGGGAGCAGGGAGCAGGCAGAGAGGGCACCCTGGTACCTGGGCACGGACACACTGAGTCTCCCCTGTGTTCTGGGACTCGGTGTGTTGGTTCTCTCACCTGCCCCCAGGTGTAGCTCCCCCATTTTTCCTCCCAATCTCTTCCAGGTCCCTGCTCTGCCTCGGGAGCCTTTCAGGCTCCTGCCACGAGCCACAGTTGACTCTGCTTCCAGTCTCCAATGCTTTCAAAAAAGAGACTTGTCTGGGGTAAGCGGGAAAAAACAAGACCTTCATAATCAGAAACAATTTTGTTTGGCTAAAGGTGTTAACAGAAAACTCACAGAGCTTAACAATTCTGCAGACAGGCAGCTCTGTAAGAATTCTTTTATTTATTGTTGTATTTTTACTCTTAGAAAAGTCGCTTAAATTATTTCACATCAGAGTGGCTTGTTGCTTCAATAAGCTTTTAGAAGTTTGTTCATGCCCTTTTATAACTTTATTTTGGAAAACACATTTATGTTTTGTCAAAGGAAAAGACAAAACTAAACTAATGAAATAAATACTGCTTACCAATAATGTGTATCCAGCTTCTTTTCAGTTAGGGATTTTTGTTTTCAAACTAAGGACAATTGAGCTCTCTTACATTCAAGTAATTGTTTTTCAAAGTAACCAAGGCAGCTCTTGTATTGACTCAAGGCTGAACAACCTTGGAGAAGAAAAAAAGTAAAATGTGAAATTATCTTATCTTTTTAATATATTTTTATTTTTTACAAAAATAATAGAAAATTCTTAAAGAAATTTAAATCTCTACAGGCTGCATAACAAAGCAATTTGGCCTGAATATAAGAACAAAAGTATGGGAAAATACTTTTTTTTTTTTTTTTCCTAAACACAGATTTTAATTAGGAAGAAGGTCTGAGCCAGACTGTTATTTTCAGGTCTGCACCAAACCAAGAGTTTTAATTAGTCCAGAAAGAATCGAGAACTTGACATGCTCTATCAGGATTAAAGAGGGGCGAGGGAAAGGCAGGGGGAATAGTCAGACACATTGAAAGCAGTTTTTTGTCAGCTAGGGGAATACCATTAATCCATTTGTCAGATAGCATACATATACTGCTCTCCAGGGCATTCAATAATTTTTCCTACATTAAAAATATTTTCTTGTATAAATTACAAAAAAAAAAAAAAAAAAAAAAAAATTAACTTCTTTTATTCTCTTTTGGTTACCTTTTTAATTTTTTTACTATCACAGTTTATTCAGTTATGTTTAAACATGTGTATTTAGCAGGTCAGTTGGACTCCAGATGATCTTCAGAGGTCCCTTGCAAGCCCAACTGTTCTGTGATCTACTTTGTCAACTATTTCTGCCAGATTTTGGCAGGTTGCCTTCCCTAATAACATTAATTTACTATGTCGTGTAACATACTTTGTTTACTATTTCATGTCTTAGAAAAAAAAATTGTAATGCAGTTCTATTTTCTTCAGTAGCTGTCAGAAAATAGTAACTGAAATGAGTTTGTAATCAGTCCTCGTTGGGAGGCTGAGCTGAATACTGGAGTGGTCCATATGTCTTAGAGGTTTAGGTTGCAGTTTTCTTAATTAATTGCTGCTCAGCTTTTAAAACATAAAATCTCTAACATAGAATAAAAATTAGTGGGATGTGATTTTTGCACTGTACTGCTGTACCTTGTGGGTTTGTTTGGGGGTTTTTGGATCTGTTTTCAAACATGGTGGATTACCATTTTAAATCAGCATGGGCACTGCGTGTCTTGCCATTGTGGTGCACGCTTAATTTATAAAGTAGGAGTTGCCTGCTCATTCTTTAAGAAAAGAATGGAAATCTTTGTTTGCAAACAGAACATTTTCTTCTGCATCTGTCCAATATATTAATTCCCACCAGCATAATAAAAGCTCTCCCCTGATCCATCTAAGGGCTGCAGTGCTGGAGGTGTTCTCCAGCCCTTTGAGCACTGGCAGCCCAGGCAGCTGGAACAGCTTCCTCCTCTTGCAGTGAAGTCTGTCATTTGATGAAGAGGTGCTGCACTCACATCTTTGCTTCTGCTGGATGGCAGCTCTAATGATGGCAGGAGTGAGATAGCAGGGACAGTGTTTGCTGCAGCATCTTCAGCCCCTCCTGACACTGGAAATAGAATGTTTCCTTCTCGTGCTCCAGCTTAGCCAGTGGTGCTTGTGTTGAATGGATGATATCTTTGTCCTGTCACCAGCAAAGAGCACAAATTATTAGAGAGGAGAAACGTGCTAAATATAGTTTACAGACCCAGTGTCAACTACATCCTCTGTCATCACCATTGAAAATACACAAGTTCAGGATGTGATTTTTTTTTTTTTTTCCTCCAGGTAGGAAATGCCCATGTTCTGTAGGATTTTAAAGTTTTATCCCATACCCTTTTAATTTAAAAAGAGCAGACTTCATGTCAAGTCAGAGTTAACTAACATTGTTGTTACTTTCAGTTAGAGATCAAATAATTTCTTAGCAAATACGAGTAATATTAATTACAGAGTTCAAAGGTTCACCCAGATTGGAGTAGAATGCGGGGTGAAATATTGAAAATTTATAAGGTCTTTAGTTACTTAATGTGTAATGAGACATGGTAGGAACCATCCTTATAATTTGTATAGGCAGGGAAAGGTGGAAAAATATTCATATGGCTGTGTGTTTGCAACATGGTGGTTTAGAAATTGGTCCAGGAATGGCAGGTACATATTTATATGGGCAGATTCAGTGTAAAAAAGGAAGTTTTGTCTCCAGAAAAGGATGTCTTAATTTATCCCATTTTCCTTCTTAAAAGAGCCAATAATTGCATATCTGTTGTCTTAGGTGTAAGTATGTACAATTGCAATCTGAAATGTTGCAGCTTTTATAAAAAGATAGAGAAGCAAACTGCACTTATTTTCTATAAATAAGCAGGAAAAAATGTCTTGTAAACCACATATCTTACACTGTTTTTTCTAGGAATCTTTTATATATGTTTTGTATGAGAACATTCAAGGGACAGCTCCTCAGTAAAGCCACATCAGTTTACATTTGACCCTGGAAAGGCAATGAATTTTGGCAATAAGGTTTAGCATATTTTTGTCCTATGGACTGATGCAGAAAAGAGGATTTCAACATGTCACATGAAACTAGCATTTCTCCTTAGTTCTTGCTGCTAAATGGAGTTAGAAATGAAGTGCAGGCTGGAGAATTGGTGTGCATGCCAGAAGAGGTAGGAAGGCTGTCACTGGTAACAGCAGCAAGACCTTCAGCAAGAATGCTGACCTGAACCTATGATATCTAAGAACCTAAAACTCCTCAGATAAAGCCTGGTGCCGTCTCCAAGCTCAGCTGCAGAGTGCAGCACCTCGAGTGACAGCTGAATGTCCTGCTGCACACGAGCCCTCCAGGAGCATTCAGGGGTGGAGCAGCAGATGTGATTTCCATTTGCATCCTGCTTCGGGTGCTACAGCAAAGCACGTTCAGTAGCTTTATTCTTACTGGGAGCCACTTGATAAATTGCAGGGGACTGCTTGTCTTGTCTCAATTCCTTTGGCAGTATTTTCCTCTCTACACATCTATCTAGTTGTGTTTAAGAACTAGCTTCTACTTTATCTCCATTTGGTCCAGGATGACAAACTATTAATTCACTGGGTAAGCTGCTATTTGGAACAAAGAAATTGCTGCTAGTTTCTCATGCACTCTGGCACAGGATTCCTGCAGTGTGGAAGGGATCACAGAGTTTCCTGTGTGCAGGTACTTTGGGATTACCAACAATTCCTCCATTATGTCCAAAATTATTTGAAGAGATTGCCCAGCTATTCTGTGTCTGAGCAGCTGATTGAGAAAGGCTGTGCTGCTGTGGAAAGGAGCTGCAGCTCCCTGGTGGAGGCTGTTTATTCCCTGCTGCCCTGCCAGGGAAGGGAGTTTGGGTTTGGGGTAGGTCAGCTCTCAGAGGTGATAGCTTTTGGGATGATGATGTCTGGCATTTTCACACGTGGTGAACTTCCTGATCTAGGCAGACTGAGGCCACTGCTGACTGAAATTTATGGAGGAGTGGGAGAGGATTTCTGTTGGCAGATTTTAATGCTGAGATCTTGATGTTAACCCATCTTGAATTACACCTACCTGGGAAGAGCAGGGTGTGCAAAGACACAAGAAATTCTGTCATCTTTATGTGCCATAACCAAACTAAGCACAAAACAGATGTCGGAACTGCCTGTAAATGCTGTCAGATGCAATTAACTTTCTCATGAGGAGCTAACGTAGCTGTTCATGAGGTTTAAGAGCTCCTGAAGTCACATGCAGTTTGGAAAGGAAGGACCAGTATTTTCAACAAAATAACTGGGGGTTGACACTTCCCTGTGGTTATATTTTTCATTCTAAAGATGAAGTATCAGTTTCTTCATCTAGACAAGTGCCCCTGCCTCATACCAGAGAGGCAGAGTTTGACTTGAGACCTCTCTAATTTGAAGATATCCTGCTCTAAAAGATGAAAACATCCTCAATTTCATGTTGCTTCCCAGTTATACTTAGAAGTAACTAAAGCATTCTGTAGGGTATTTCCTACCAAAAATCTGTTTGTCAGCACTTGACATGGCTGTGTTTGTATTTTCACCTTGCTTTAATTATTTTTTTTTCTTTTTCCTACTGCTCTTTAAGTGATGTGCCTCTCTGCACCTTCAGATTTAAGCCAGTGAGGTAAAGCACAGTGAGTTTAACTGAGTTTAACTGTTCTCCTGCTTACTGACTATACTTTATTCTGAAGGAAGAGCAAAAGTGATGCCAACTGTCTTGGCAGGCCTTTCTCAGCCAGGTGTAATTACAGGTGGATGTACATTTCTTGTCTGGAAGAATGTATCTGCCTAATATTAAATTGAACTAGGAGATACTAAATCATATGGAACATTTCAGCCACTTCTATTAAGATACAATCGTGTGCAAGACAAAAATGAAATACCTTTGGAAAGAAACAATAACTACTCTGTTTTCAAATTCAATTACCTTTCTAAATGCATGTAAAATAGAATATACCTATGGGAAACAAAGCTGAAATTAGTATGCTTGAATATTATACCAACACCTCCCTTGGCTTTTTATACCTTACTCCCAAAGTGTAGCATTTTGATTTTTAAATGAGCTAACCAGATATACATGCAAGACAGGCAACTTCTCTGTAAATGATCATATCATATGAATCCTTATGCCATCAGCTGTCCATTTCCCTATGGCTGTCCTTTGTTCCACACTGCTGCTGTCACACAGTCCTGGAGAACCCACCGTTCACAGAGTCCTGACTTCTCTGAGTAATCCACTTGGAGACTTAGATACATTTTTGAAGGATTTAGCTTTTAAATCTTGACTGTTGGGAAGAACAGCTTTTGGGGTTTGCTTTTTTTTTTTTTTTTTTTTTTTTGGCTTTTTAAAAAGTTTTGTCTAATGAGCACACTATTAATAATATTAAGAGCGGTGCATAAAGGGTTGCTCTGCATAAGGATTTTTACTTCAAGCATGTTGTCTTTGTGGTGTCTCACATAAGTTATAAGGATTTCCTTTGCTTCTTTTCTTTATATAGAACATAGTGTGATTAAAGACTCAGTACAAATAAAGGGGTTGTCGCATGTTTTAGAATTTATTGCATTTTTTAAAGTATTCCAAACTCCAACTTTTAAATATAGTGATATCAGTTTCAGATATTTAAGGGGATAAGTACCTATTGAGGATTTAGGGTAAGGTTGATTGAGGAAGTAAATCTACTTTCCAAATGTCTACAAAGAAAAATCAAACGAGAAATTCAGTATCAAAAACATCAAAGACAATAATGCAGTTGCTTTCATCTCCAGTGTGTGCTTGCACTTCAAAGAAAAGCAAAATGCTCACCCTTCTGCCAGTACCCCGAAGGAGGATGAGCCTATAGTTGAAGATAAGTCTCCATCACTTCTTTGAGAGAACAGAGGAAATAGAAGTAAAATTTTGCACAGGAAAATAACAGCTTTATAGTATTTCTTTCACTGTAATGTTTGTATCATTAGACATTTCTTGTACTCAAGAATCCTCGTTTCATTAAGGTATGCAAGTAATGCTGTGCCCTTAAAACCCTGCTCTTCACTCCAAAACTTTCTTTTCTTTATCTCTCAAGTGTAAGGATAAGGTGGTGTTCTCTGAGGTAATGTCTTTCATCCTAATTATCACTTCTGCAAAATGTGCTGATTGCACACAATTGAACATGTATATTTGCTCACTCACATCCTCCCATACTTTTTATCTTGGAATTGATGACGTTAGATTTAATTCTGTAAAGTCACTTTGTATCAACTATCGTGTGAGAGACATGTTCAGTAATTCTGAGAGAGGTGAATCAGACTGCAATGCCTGTCTAAACAGTTTGGTGTGAAACCAGCAAATTTTAAGGCTGGCCATGTTATAGAAAATCATGCATGGAATGATTCCCCAAATTGAGACATGTGATTCAGCACTCTTGATTGTCAGTGAAAACATGGTCCCAAAACAATCCCTAGAAATTAAAAGGGAAAAAAATCAGGATATTTTCCTTCTGCCCTCTCTTTGGGGATTTTTACTTTTCAGGCAGAGGTTATTGCTAAAGATACGCAGTAAACTGAAAGCATGAAAATATCATAACTTTTATTTCTTTGAGTGAGAACAGGTTTAAAATGGCTGTTGAAATGAGACTAAATCCAGTTTTGGCTTTTTCTCCATGCTGCTTTAGCTCAGTTTCAAAGCTATCACTGATCAGGAAGCTTGACAGACACAGTGTTTGCAAATCCTCACCAATGAGCAGTAACAAGATTTAAAAGTGAAAACTCTGAAGAGAGGCATTTTGCTCAGTCAGCTTTATACATTCAGTTATTTAACCATCTGCAAGCTAGACTTATTTTATTTTTGTCTATCAGATATAAATCCCACCCAAATAGGAGTGTCAGAGCCTAGTGAATATCATCACACAAAGTAATTGTCCACACATTCACAGTTGTTTCATAACATACCAATCAGCTGAAAAGGAATTCATAGCAGAGTAAACAGAGCAGGTTTGCTTTTAAATGAGCACCCATAAAAATAGAAAAAATTGAAGATCACTTTAATAGGGAAATGTGTCTTTGACCTTTTTTCTTGGTATTTCTATGGCAATGAATAGAAGTTTAATCATTAGGCACAACCATTCTCCTTGCAGAATGTACATGGCCTGAACTGAAACCATGTGGTTTGGTTGCCAGACCACTGAGTCCAGTGAGCTACAAATAAGGTGGCAATTTTCAAGACTTAATGACAGTAATAAACAGGCCTTTAACGCAGTAGGGCTCCTGTGCTGTATTTAAGTCACTGGTAGATTTTAGTATTTTGGCAATGAGTAATTTTTTTTTTTTTCCCCTACAGAACATTCCTCCGTTAGGGATCCCGGAAATTTTCTAACAGCTTCAAGTATCATTCCCTTAACTGTGGTGCCATTTCTGAGAAAAGGGAGAATGGAATACAGATGAGAATTGATGCAAACTCTTATGATGGGGCTGCTGTGTTTTGCTGGGCACTCTTGCTGTTGTGTGAATGCATGGATATGTACATGTATTTAATAATAATCAGTATTTCTCACCAGATTAATCATAATGACCAACTGTCACAGTGGCATCATTTCAAGCAGCAGCTTGAAATATTATTTCTGTGACTATTTGGACCTGTTCATTTTGCAAGAGAGAAGGAATCTGTTGTTTCCATTTCCACAAACTTGATGCTTATGGGCATTTTGTCTGTCAATTTTTCTGGTCTCCACTGCACAGGTGAGAGAATGGAACGTCTCAATTTGAAAACAGTAGCTTTATATTATTACAATTAGCAATATATGCTAGTTGGGGTAGTTACCAGTCCATATAGTAAGCATGTGTAATTAGCTGAACAATTAATAAAAGGGGGTATTTGGTAAAAGCAAACAGGTCCTCTAGAATGGCATTGAATGATGAACAGTAATAAAAATTTAATGTCTCTTGTTAAACAGTTGTAACTGGTTCAAGTGTGAACATTTACCAATAGATTTTTCTGCAGCTCTGATACAGATCTGTTAGGTTATTTGCCTGAAATTTTCTGGTGTAGATTTATGGATTTCTGAATGTGTCAAAAGCAAGAATGAGAATGCTATTTATGTCTTTACACAATGGTCTGAATGTTTTTCACATCCTATGAGCTAGTCCTTATTTATTGAATTATATTGTTATGAACCCTTGAATTTCTGTGCTTTAAAAAGCACCTTTTAAATCAAGTCTCTGATAGTGACACCCCCTGCACCTACTGGTGCCTTTCCCAACAAAGTCTTCATTATCTTTTGTGGAGTGGTTGACAGGTCCTTGCTTCTGGACAGGATGCGTAAGAGATTTTGTATTTTCTAGGAAAGAGCAGAACTTTGCATGGTGCTCACATGTTTTCAAACACACTTGTGTATTTGCTGAGCACACATGATTGTGAGTATAAAAATTACTCATCTTTTGAAGAGAAAACCAGCAGATTATGACTGTGAAAAATAAAAACATCTCTGATGGAGGAGAGTGATTTTATATTCCTGACACAAAAACCAAAACACCAAAAAACCAAACCTTCAGTTTTTGGAAGCTTAAAGTACTGAGGAGAGACTTGACAGACTGTCATCAATTTGCTCCAGACGTGAAGGAAGGATGCCATAACTGTGTCATTGTGTTTCTGAAAGCATATCCAAAAAAGTACATTCATGCAACACAGGAAGAAAACAAGGAAAAACTCATCTATTTTTGTCTACCCTCACAGCAGGCTCAAACTGTAACCAATACAGGCACACTTGTTCTAAGATAAAATATCTTCCTATACCTACCTGGTATTTCATTACACATGTATGAAATACCTGGATATATGCATAGCTAATGTACATATTTCATATAAATACACACGTGCACATATGTATGAATACCTGAACAGCAATAAGACCAAAACTTGATTTAAAAGGTCCTTTTTAAAGCACAGAAATTCAAGGTTCATAATAATATAATTCAATAAATAAGAACTAGCTCATAGGATGTGAAAAACATTCAGACCATCGTGTAAAGACATAAATAGCATTCTCATTCTTGCCTTTGGCACATTCAGAAATCCAAAAGAGGGTCCTCTGTAGTGCCAGGTCCCTGGGCAGGCTGCTCCCAGCCCTTGGCTGGCTGTGAGTGCAGGTCTGAGTGCTGCTCAGCTCTTTGAATATCTAGAATGAGGAGAAAGTAGATAAGCAAACCTCAGCGTGGAGAAACCCTGGCTTCCTTAGAGAAGTGATGAAAGAGATGAAACATAGTTCTGTTTTCCAAAAACAGAAAATGTGTATATCTTTGTTAATTAAAATAAAGCTGTCTTTGTACATTTATCTTTCTTGAATATCTGAAGAAGTGCATTTAGAAAACGTGATGGTAGAGGGAATATTAAAGACATTAGATTTCCCATTTTTATGGGAAGTACTTTAGAGGAACATAATTTTTTGTAGCTTATCAGTGTGCAAAAGAAACTAACACAGTCAAGTACAAATTTATTGCTTTTCACTGAGAAGTTTGTGCATGCAGTGAGTAAAAAGAAAAGTCTAGTAGATACTTCACAGAATGCACAAATCTTGCCATTGTAGCTTCGAAAGCAAATATGGAATTTGAGTCAGTGTTACAATCATCCCATTATTTAAACATTTTATTTTTGTCTGTGAATATTGAGTTGCTCTGGCATTTCAGTAATGCAAAACAGATGAAACCCTTTAAGGAGTTGCTGGCTGACACAAAAGCTTTTATTGTTTAAAAAAAAAAAAAAAAAAAAAAAAAGTTAATCTCTTCAAAACGCTATTTTATTGACGAAGTTGCTTGCAGTAATTAAGAAATTCAAATGAGTCACTCCCAGAGCTGAAACAATTGGGTATTATGGCTTCACAAGAAATAAGTGTTTCAGATATTAAGTGTTCGTATTGTGGCATGAAAAAATGCTTTGAGCCTGCAGAGTGTCTTCTCTTGCCGTGGAACAGCAGCAGGCAGTGTGCGGGGGCTCTGCTGCCGGCTGCCCCTGGCTCCTGGGGAGCACACTGCTGCCAGGGCTGAGACCCTCGGCCTCAGGAGCCATTCCTGTCAGCTCTGCTCCAGACTATAGTCTCCAGACTATTTTAGAAACATGAGAGACTTTTCTTTGAAATATCGTGCACTAAAAGCCAAGTCCGTGTCTAAACCAAATAAAGATAAAAATGTCTGTTGATGCCATCTATGCTTGATCATTCTGTTGCTTCCATTTCAGGGATTTTTCTGTTGCTCTCACAGAGACCAGTGCTAATCCCTTAGCAATTTTGCCCTATGATTAAGTCAAAAGGTTTAAACTATTACAACTTCATTATGTATTTTTACAAAAATATTCCTGGTTGCTTGAAATAGGAGGGTAAATTCAGGATAAAACTACAGTGACTCACCTTATTTGGGATTTTTTTTTTTGGTCTTTTTTTAGTAAAGTCCAATCTCATTGATTAATCTTTCTTTCCTGCATTTGTTTCATGTAACACCTATGATACAAGCCATGGTGTATGTATGCTGCAATAAACGTGCATATAGAATATGAGATTAAATTAAATTCTTTATGTGACTGTGATTTTTGGGACTGATTGTGAATGTCACGATTTTCCTGTCAGGGAGCCTCAGCTAAGAATATTTTTGTTCTGAGCCCTTTGAAATGCCCCATACCCACCCCTTTGGTCTTTATTAATGTAGCCTCAGAGCAATGCATTACCACACAGCAGACAGTAAGGCCTAAGCACTGTATGAGAAAATAGTTTGTCATTTGGGCAGAAAAGATCGATTATTGGTTACAAGGAAAGTTTGAGAATGATTTTTTAATATTGGCATAGGCTGATCAGGAGTTAAGAAAATACATTAAAGCCCAATATAAGCAGGTACAACATTTTATTTTTAATTTTACACACTTGTATCTTGAAAGAGCAAGTATTTTTTAACTCGTGCTATTACTGTGACGTAGATAGAAACACACAGCAAACACACAAACAGGTGTTCAGGCAGAGAAGAAGAAAGGAAGTCTCTCATTTGTTGTTGACCTCATATATATAAGTTTCTGGACAGTGACCAGAGGTTGGACAGAGAAGTTCCCACCTCTCCATCTCCACTGCTCACTTGAGAAGTCCATCAGGTGATATCTTTTATAAAGGAATGCAAACATGATCCTTGTTTATCTTACCATTCACGAGAACTGACTCCACTATACTAAAACAAATCAGAAGGCTGATTTTCAGGGACAACATTGTGCTCTACAAGTTAAGAAGGCAAACTAAATAATGTAATATAAAATTAACCATATTAGATTTTCTACAAGAATTTTAAAGGTTCTCTGCTGTGGGCAGATTACATTTGCAATGTTAAATTGAAAATTATTCACCTTTTGAATATACATATACTATAGCTACAAAAACCTAGTATGAAAACATATTACATATGTAACCTTGATTAAATGTGATTGTCCTTTGCAGGGGGACAGCAAATATTTTATTTGTCTTTAAAACTGTATTCCTTCCTATTTAAATAATCCCCTGCCTCTGCATGAATGCCTGCACGTTAATGTTTAAATGCATTTAAATGTCAGTTATCTGGCATTAGAAAAAGCATCATTAATGCCAGATATTAAGCAATTATCATGGCAGGGGAACTAAAATTTATAAACACATTTCTGCATTCATTTATGATTTACTTGCGATCTTGATTTTGTGCTTATTAAAGCAAGAATTAAAATAGTTGACAAATTCTCAGCATCAGTTTGTTAAAGGACAGAAAAAATAGAACTTATTTTTGAAATCTATAATTGCAGGGACTGACATGAGTCTTAGGAAGCTGAGAGACTAGCACTGATTCTGCTCTAGAGCAGACTTATCCTCTCAGCCCCCAGCTTGCTTCCTGCATGCAGCTCTCCCCTGGATGTTGTGCTCTCCTCCTGTGATCCAGCAAAGGGAGCTGGTAGAGCTGCTGGGCACTGGGCAATAGGTATGGGCACAGCCAAGGGCTCTGCTGCAGGTCTGTGCTCTGCTGCAGACATTGGGAAATTCACCCTGCTGCCTTTGCTCTTCGGCCCTCTGTCATTTTTGCTGCTTATGTGTTTCAGCCTTTTGGAGAATAAAGGCTTTGGGCACAGTGAAATGAAGCGTGATGTGAATAAACATGGGCTTAGGAGAATTTACATAAACTAATTTATGTTTTTTACATTAGCCAGAACTTTTTGCTCATATTTGTTCAGTTTGTTGCCATCTTGGAAGATGGCAAAACAAGACTTGGCTGTAAGGCAGTGGTGCTGTTCATTTCCCTTTCACTTACTCAGGTGGTGCAACACCTTTTAACATGCTCAGGAAGTTTTTTTCCATTTGCTGCTATTTTCCAGGAAGTTCAGCCCCCCACGAAACTATTTGTTTTGGTGCCTGAGTGAGAACGAAGTACTTCTGGAAATTGGAAGCTGTGCTCTGTGCAGCAAGCAGCTGCCCCGTGGCCGTGTCCTGGTGTGGGCAGGCGGAGGCAAAGCTGTGCTTTTATCCTGGAATATCCCCCTGCATTCCTCCAAGTGCCTCACAGGAGGGGTCAGGTCCCTCCCGAGGGCAGAAGCAGCAGCTCTCCCTGTGCAGGCAGCTGAGCCAGCCCTGCAGCCCTGCTCTTTGGGCCAGGCTAAGCAGGAGGAGCAGGAAATTGCCCTTTGGATATCAGGGTGCAGTGAATTCCAACTCGTGGGACAGGGACTACACAGCATTGGGGGCTGGGAAGGGAAAAACTGCACTCTGAGCACAGAGTTTAACAGCAGTAAAATGTCTAGAGCTTACCTTACAGTATTAAATTATCTAAAATATCCAGTAACTATTTTGAGGTTAAAGTCCACACACCCACACAATAGCTAATTTTTGTAGTTATTTATTGTCTGGGATTATTTTCATAAGAAATAATCTTTTTTTTAAATGTATTTCTTTGCAGTTTGTGCCTATCTCAGGAGCTGAAGTCATTGGTAATGTTTGATCATTCCTTATACAGAGGCACTAGAAACAAATCATACAAGAAAACTGCAAAGCACAAAAGGCCTCTAATTCTGGTATTCCCAGATACTTTTAGTAAGTTTGCCTTAGCTGAGGTTTTAATTTAGCATTAACAAAGGATTTTGTGATGTTTTATATGCTGTAATCTAATATTCAGCCTGTGATTTCATTCAGAACTACTATACATTTAAATCTCAGTTTGGGAAGTAGATACCGCAGGAGAATATTCTTGGAAAAATCCAAATTATCAGTTACGAGCTGATCTAAAACTTACAGTATTGAAACATCTTTTGAAATATGCATTAGAGAATCTTTAAAGAGATCATACAAAATTCATCAAAACACACTTTTCAGAAGCAGCTACTTTTTCATCAGGGTTTTACATGTCACTAGTTGTAGTTCCCAATTTTTTCAATCATTTACATATAAACAAAATTCTGTATATGCACACACACACAGAGCTCATCTCTCACTAAGTTGTATATTGGGAAGGAGAAAGCAGCTGTGCTGCTCTTGAGGCCTGGAAGACTTGGGAGCAGATCTGAACTCATATCTGGAGTTTAGGGATTGTGCAGAAACCTCTTTCTGCAATAGCTCGTCAGGGTTTCAGCAGCAGATGGGGCAAATACAGCAAAGAATTTTTCTAATGGGCATACTTGAGAGGTACAAATGTACTTTTCTAACTTCCGTGTATTTTTAATATTTTTAACTCTTCCCTTGCTGGGACTCCTGTACAAGAGCAGGCTGCTCCTCCAGTCAAACCCTTGAGTATATAACAGCATCTGACCTTACCCATGGTGTTCACAATTTTGGGGCATTGGTGCATCTGTTTTGCTCATTCCTGTATTTGCTGTGCTGCCTCCATGTTTCCCTAGGTTCACCAATTCCCCTGCTTAGCAATTCACACCTGCTGAGACCGTGTTACTCCTGTGCACTGGGCCTGAGTGTGGCCCTTTTGCTGTGCACATGCAATAAATCCAACATCTGCTTTAAAAAGACCAGAGAGGGAAATATGGTAAAAAAAACAAACAAACAAACAAAAAAAAATTAAAGTATCTCTTAAACGTCACTTTGCTTTGCAAATTATTTGTTAGTTATTCATTTTTAGCTTACATAAAATATCAAAAGTTTAACTGCATGGAACTTGACACTTAGGCACTTGTATAGGAGACAGAATGCCCAGATAGATATTAACTGAAACATCTCTCAGAACTTAAACATCCTCAGATAATTCATTATGTCAAAGTGACCTGTGCTGCAGCCACACCAAACAGATCTACCCTGCAGCAAGCCTTGAAGGGAAACAGCAAAGGAAAATTTTGACCAGCTTCTTTTTCCCAAATCATAATAAAACTATTTTGACTCCTCTTTTTCCTCCTAAGCCATTTAAATAACTATCTAGTTGGTAATTATTTTATTTCATGTAATAAATCCCTTTCCATATGTAAATTTTCATTTCCTTGCATAGCATATGATTTCTAGGTGAATCACATTTTGAGAGCACCATGTCTACCTTAGAATTAAAGGAAGTTTCATTTTGGGTCAGTTCTGTACAGTATCAAGCACAGACAGATAATATTTAAAACTAACAACCAGGGAGATGCCCAAAAAATCCTGTCTTGGTTTGATAAAATGTCTGTGGATTCATTTGTACTGGCCTTTTCCCAGGCAATACAGACAGGGTGTTTTCAGACAGGGGGTCTTACTAACACAAACACTCCGTGGATGCTGGGGAGAGTTGATTGCCCCCACCCTGACTTGCCTGAGGAAGGGTAAGTGATTATTTTAGCACTGGCATCATTCTGAAGGACTGCAACATATTTTACTTTGTTAACCTTTCTTATTCCATTGGATTATTTGGTCGGAGTCAAGAGACTTAAGATGATGGTTTTTCCTTCTGTGGTTTGCCAACCCTTCTAACTGGTGTGGTGCCAGGTTCACTCTGAGCTGTCAGTGGGCAAGTGTGTTCCAGCTACATCCACCTGTTTGTGCTTTGGCTGCCAGGAGAGTGATTGCCTGTCAATTTGGCATCTTTGCCAGCACTAAATTCACTTTTTAATTTTTTTTTTCCTTTGGGGGTGGGGGTAGGAAGGTAATTAGCAGTAGTAGCTTCACAATTGTGTTTTATGGATTTTTCAACAGTATCAGGACAGGCAGACTATACACAATGGCTTGTTGAATTATCTTTTTCTCTGTGTTGTAGTGAACACATGGATATTTCAGGTGGTACTTGTAACTATAAATCAGCAGATCAAAGCTGAAGGCACTCTGTCTTTTGTTAACTGGCCAAAGCTGTTAAAGGTAATCAATTCCTGCCTTCAGTTTGTCCTAATCTATGCTATTGCTAAGCTCACACAAAAACATTTGATCACATGTTGAGGTCTTTTGTTGGTTTGTTTTACCCAAACTATAGTGTTAACAGAAGGAAATAAAATCAGTAGCTGATAAAGACAAGTTTATCTGTCACCTTTCTCATTAATGAATTCATATGAAGTGAGTTTGCTTGATTGTATAGACCTGAGACAGAATAAACTCAATGAAATAAAAAACTTCATCTAAGGCATATCAGCCTCCCCCTGTGTCTCCTTGAGCACTGTGATTTGATGTGTGCCTTAGTACTAGTTTTGTTTGGATTTTCTGTTCTAGAAAACTTGATGGCCCTGTCAAGATAGCTTTCAGATTGTTGTGGATTATGTCTATGCCCAGTTTCTGGGGAGTTTTGCTTGTCACAAGTACACTTAGCACTAAAAAGCAAAGGAATTGCACTTTCTGCAGGCTGTAGGTCTTGATAATGGTAGAGTCTGAGTTTCCCTGGCACAGTGCACCTCTGTGCTCTTTCATCACAGGTGAAGTCAGGCAGCAGACAGGGCCGGGCTTTTTCTTCCGCCTTCATATTACTGGTGCTGGGAGAGGGAAAAGGAGCTGGGACTGCAGCAAGGGAATCATCTTAAACTGAATTTTCAGTGTGTACAGGTTCTTTAAATGGACAGGTCTTTAACATACAGTTCAGTAGGTCAGAGTTACATGAAATGGGCTGTTAATATCTTATTCTAATTACAATTCTGGAGAGATTTTCCTTTCTACAGGCTCTCCCAAGCTTCCCACTGTAGTCCCATTCCAAGCAAGAAAGAGGATTCAGGAAGGAGCATTGGGACCAAGCAAGGGATAAATCCTCATTCTTAGGGGACACATTTCCCCAGTGAACAGCAGAATGTGTGTGTTACTTGCCAAGCTCTAAACTTAGGCAGGCCTCTTCTGATACAAAACAATTTCTAATTCAGTCTTTACAATGTTACTGGCATTCTCTAGGTTTGATGCAAAGTAAGGAATTCCAACCAGTTTTAATCTTCCAAATCCTTTTTTTTTTTTTTTTTTTTTTTCCCATCTAGTAGATAAAACTCTACAAAGTTG
Organism: Sitta carolinensis; assembly: GCA_032173965.1. Classification (NCBI taxonomy): domain Eukaryota; kingdom Metazoa; phylum Chordata; class Aves; order Passeriformes; family Sittidae; genus Sitta; species Sitta carolinensis. The sequence continues at coordinate 5,293,514 of CM063294.1, read as the reverse complement.
CACATTTTTCCTAATTGAGGAAAATAGAGGGCAGAGTTTAGGGCTGTAGTGTTATACCTTAGAATGGGGTGACTCAGTATTTTATGGAAGCTGGAACAGGCTGCACCTCTTAGCACCCAATTCTAAATAATTATCTTCCAGGGCACGTCAGGATTTTACTCTCAAATTCCCTATGAGAAAGGAGGAGTTCTAGAAGTTGTTCCTCTTGATACCTGCCAGCTTTTTTAACGATGGAAAAAATTGGGTCCTTTCCAACAATACATTAACCAATTTCAGGGAATCAGAGAGCCCTGAAGCTGGGTGAGTAGTTTGTATTGGGTCAGAGAAAGAAATAGGGAAAGGAATTTCACGGGATGTTTTTTTCACTAGGCTCTTCTCATGTTCACAATCCCTTTCTGGTGCCTGTTTGTCCCTCCCTGCAGTCCCCAGAGCTGGCTGGTCCAGCTGCAGGAGGTGCCTGGGGCTCAGTGCCCCTGGCAGTGGCCAGTCCTGAGCTCACCTCTCTCCTCACCCCTCCCCAAACACAGGGCTGCAAGGCAGGCTGGAGCAGGGGAATCCCTGAGCAGTGCAGCCATGGAGACCCCTGTAGTGCCTCTGTAGGAACACCCAGAGGAAAATGGGAAGCCAGAAGGCCCAGCCAGTCTCCTAAGGGGTTTGGCTTGTCTGCTTTCAAGCGTAGGCAAGTATTAAATTTTCATTGAAATTTAAAGGTTTCAGCTAGAATGCTTTCTGAGCACATCAAAAAAGGACAGGCTGCCATGATTTCAGGGCAGAATTAGTAGCTGGGATAGAGAAGGAAGGGCTAGAAATCTTACATCTGTTCGGAGCAATGGCATCCACCTTCTTATCTGACTAAAATAAATATCATGTCCAATTTGTAATTATTGCTACCAAGAACACCACCTTCTGAGCAAGGGGATAAGTGCCAGAAAGAAGCAGTGCCCTGCCAGTGTGACCTTAGAGAGAAGGGGGAGGTACACGAATATGTACACATTTGTTCTGGAGAAACAAAGCCCAGTGAGAACTGGGGGAACAGCACATGCTACAGATGTGCCCAAATGAGTATCAGGATGCATTAACTTAGTGCACTATTAATTTATTATATTTTGAAATAATAGTATAAAATAAACATAATTTCATCTTGCACATGAACTCTGAATTATGTTGTATGGGTCATTCCAAAGGACAGAAGTGATCTTAGTCTGAACTACTATCACTAAACATTATAAATATGCCTAATGTCTGGTGTAATTACCACACTGCTATTTTTGTTCTGTGCTGAAATCAGATTTGCCCTTCAGCTTTTGCACTGCCAATTATCAAAATAAAATATGAAGTTGAATAACGTAACAGTGGAATATTGCAAATAAAATAATAGTAAAGAATCCTTTCCATATGGGGTCATTGTATGTATAGTGAACAGTGCATGATCTCGCAGCATAAGACCTATTAAACTGCTTGTTTGAATATTTGGAATTCATGGTGACAACACCTGAAATTAGGAAGGTTAATGACTAAACTGATTAGCAGCAGAGAAGGTATTTGCAAGTAAGTGAGTTATTGTCATTGCTCTACAGTAAATCCTCTGAAAAAATATTTTAAATCATCACAGAACTCTTTCCTGGAAAAGTGTCTTGATTGATCATAACAAGAAGTTCTCTCATGATTTTTCACCTTATGGAGCCTTTAGAAATAGATCCAGATGGATGGGCATGAAAGATGTTTATTTGGTCACTTTATACAAGCTGGTGTAGCAACATTTGAGCAAAAATGAAATGTTCTTTTGAGTGAACACTGCTAGTGGGATTCAAGTCATAGCTGGCTACCATCTTTGAAATTACCTGAATGACCTGCTGCTTTATTTACTTACTCTTGGACACAAAAATGTAAAGTCGAAGTCTGATCCATTAACCTCCTGCAAACTACACCCTGGCAGCTGTTCCTTATGAGCAGAGCATGTGAAAATAGAGACAAATTCTCAGGCTGGACTGAACAGGCCTTTGTAGGTGTGAACTATAGTAATGCTTTCCTGAGGGACGTTTACCACTGCCTGGAGGACAGGAATCCCTATCCCTTTTTAGGAATTGTAGCATAAATTTATTGCTTTTCCATCTGGATGCATTGACCTGCTGCAGTTTTTAAATTAATTCTTAAGTGCAAAGCCTAGTAACAATTGTAAGCACTACCAGCAAAAGGAGAAAAAGGAGAAATCTCCAGAGTTGTCAGCCTTTGAAACATAAAGGAATTACATTTAAAGGAGCACAGTCTCATTACTGCATCTAAATTTTCTAAGTGCCTCTATCCATCCCTTTCTGAGCCAAGATTTTTGTGTGTCTCATACCTAATGATATCCAGAATTTATAGCAATATTTTGTGCTTCAGCCTTTGCATTTGTTGTGGGTTTGTTGTTTCTGTGAGGGAGGCCCTGCCTCGCTGTAGTGCAGTGTCAGACCCTGCCCACGCTGTTCTGCAGGAATCCAGCAGGGCCAGGCACCCAGAGGCACCTACCTGCAGACTTGTGTTTTCCAATTGTTCCTGTTCACTACCATCGATTTCGTTCAGATACCTTCTGTAAAATAATGCCTAGAAGCTGATCAGAAACTTCAGAGGGTATTTCCAAGATGGGTTCCCTATCTGCATACCTGTCTATGATGCATGGAAATAAAGACGCAGGAGAACTGCAGCACAGCTGCACTATATAATGATGGAGTTTGCAGGGTACAATGCTGATGAAGTTGGAATTGGCAACTACTTTATTGTGTTGGAAAGCATCTGAGGGAGAATTTGCTTTTGGAGATTTCTTGTAAAGAAATGAAACTCTCTTTTAAGCCAGTATGTTTTATATCTTCTCAATTTTCTTATGTGGGATCACTGTCAGAGGTCTCAAAACCTTTATGTTAATTTATCCTTAGGCATATTAAAAATGCATTCATCCACATGATTTAGTTAGTTCAAAAATAAAAAGAAAAAAAAAAATAAGTAAGTGAAGACAAATACCTGGCTGTGGCTATAGAGTAGCACTTAACTTGATTGTAGCTTATTAAAGCTCATTGGTTCATCAAGGGTGAAAAAAATATCAACAACTGAACTAGTGCTTGTTCTCTGAGTCCTGATTTATGTTCATAAGCATGAATACACAGGAATGGAATTAGGAGCAACACTCTTTTCAAAGCATTTAAAATAATTTTCAAGTTGTGATTTCAACCTTAAACTTACAAAAATAGTCTTTGGAGCAACAGTGATTTGGCTGATACCACAGCAAATATTTTCTTCAAGTTTTTTTGGTTTTGTTTTTGTTTTTTTTTTTTTTTTTTTTAATAATTCTTCCATTTTAGAAACAATGTATTGGAAACTTATTTTCAAAAGGTATTTTCAGAAATGTACTTTGGAGAACTTTGCTTTCATATAGTTCTGTTTAATGCAATAAGTTGCACCAGGAGTTACTTCAGTGTAGTTCCATGTGTAAGTAGTTGTCAAAAAAGCAGTCCATTTCATACCCAGTGCTGAACCTCTGCTGTGCTGTGCTCCCTCTCAGTGCTCTCCTGTCTCCCTGCTTCTGTGCCAAGGCTGTGTCCCCACGGCTGAACCTCCTCTGCCAGCTTCTCTCTTCCTTATCGACAAACCCACATATATTTCCTGCCTATTTTTAGCTGCTATTTACTTGGCAGAGAGCTTGGGTAGAAGTTGCCTTCATCTTCATCAGTGTTAGTTCAGAACAGCAGGTTTTGCCCTGACTGCTCTCACTTGTGCCCCCTTGACCCCACTCACTGCTCCGCATCCAGAAAGCGTTCAGAAGTGTAAAGCAGATTTTTTTCAAAGGAAACAAATTCTGAAAATTCTTTCCATGGGGACACAAAATGCATCCCAGCCCATAAAAGAAATGTCCAAACAAATAACTTGCTCCTTGCGTACTTTGTAAAACATATGTTTATTTAGGGGTGGTGGCAGAGTGCAAGACTGAATGCATCCCAGAATGAGATGTGGGAAGTACACGCAGGAACCTCAGCTACTAGCTGCTGCAACAATTGATTGCACCAAATGACTTGTTAATATAGATTAAAGCCTTAGTTGCTCACAGTGGTGGATATTTAAAAATCCATCATTCCAAATCACATTGATGGCTAAGGACCATTTGCCTTGCAGACCTGGGTTAAAGATGTTAGCACTCAATTACTGCACTAGAGAAGGTACAGTCTGGCTGGCTGTAGTGGCTTTTCACTGTTCTGTTGTAGAATAAGTCATGGCTTCCTCAAACAAAAGATTTTTCTGCTCTTCTAGATTCCATGATTACAATAATTCGAAAATGAAGGCACACATAGAGATCACTTTTACTATTTATACTGTTTTACAATATAGAGGCTTTTGCTCATCCTTGGTCAATCTGTGGTCCAAATACATCAGGGGATAGTAGTTTTCTTCCCCCAGAGATCAAAGAGTGTGTTCCCATTTTCTGATTCCTTGTTCCATCTTTGTATCCTTGTGACAATTGGACAGAGTATATTGTTTGGAATTTTACTAAAGTGAGGTAGGAGATGGGCTGGACAGCAATGAAGCTTTGCCAGCATGTACAGACCATTAGCATAAATTCTAGAAAATAGCTCAGTTCAAGGTCTGAATGAATCCAACTACTATTTTCACACAGAAATGCAAATTTTGAATATGCATGTGCGAGATAAAGATTTTACTTATTCCAGAAATCTGGCTAAGACATTATTCCCACCAGGACATATGATCATTGAAAGAAAATGGAAAAGCATGGAAGCACCAGCTGTTTGTGAATGAATCAGATTTGGCCTGGTTAACATCTGAGATGAATCAAATATGGTTTTGTTAGGATGATAAAGACTGAGAAATTGAGGAAGATTTAGAAACCCTCCTAGGATTTCTCTGAAGACAGTGTCTGGCTAGTAAAAGTACTTATGCAGTTAAATAAATATGGAATCATTATTGGGCTATTTACTTGTTCACCTTCACGTTAGAAATTCTTTATCAGTTTCCTGCTGGCATCACCCTACAGCATCCTAACAAAATCAAATACCCTGAGCCTCCCTGTTTCAGACAGGAGGTCAGCAGTCAGTGTGAGTGTGAGACCATGGGCACTGCCTGTGTGTAATGCAGGCTGGGGTTATTGAAGTAAATTGTCTGCTGGTTTTCTCAACTTTTCAAGAGGAATTTGAATATCTTAAGTATGTATTATATCAACTCAGAAAAATATTTAATGTAGAGAAGGTTTCTTCACTGACATTAGAGCTACTGTGTGAATTGTGTGCAGGCTGATTTGGTTGAATTTTCCAAGTAAATGTTTATGGCTTGTTTTAAAATGGGGGGAAAGGTCCAGTTTATAACTACAGTGCTACTCTAAAATTCTTGTTTTAGCACTGGATACACAGCAGTGCATGATGGCTGGTGAGAAAAATAGGTGGAATATTCTTTGTTTATATTGTCACCTGCAGAAGGTTCAAGTGACGAAGGAAGATCCTGTAATGTGAGTTCAAGTTTACAAATAGATGAAAAATAAAAGCTGTTTTACAAACTGAAATTTTGTCAACCATTAAATTGAATGGTTTGGGATATACTTAGTGCAGATTTTTAATTTGCATGAGTGCATATTAGCAAGCACAGGTAAATACCTATGCATAGATTTTATCATAGGAATATGATATGTTAGATGATATGATATATATGATGTACTTTGTAGCACCACTGACACTTGGTGTTTTCAGCAGAAGTATTTCTAGTGTTCCAAACATTTAGAATTCTGGCAGTGAGGAAATGCTGTCACTCCCAGGGATATTTGTGTCATACATTCAAAAAAGAATAACCCAGAAGCTGAAAAGGAGACGCTTACAGTTAACAAAAAACAACCTAATATGAAACTTTTAAAGAGCTTTTCTGAGGGCATCCACTCCACACTATACCTCTGCCTCCAAGTAAAATTGCACTTGGGTTGACATTCTGCAAATCAAAGATGCCTCCTGTTTAATTTCATTCAAATGTTTAGCTATGTTTCATTGTTACCACATTAGACAGCAAACACAAATCCAATAAAATGTAAACTTTTCTTTCATTAAGTTGAAAGCAGCTTGCTTGTTCAAAGTCTCTGAGATGGCCTCTTTTAGAAAATATCTCCTTCTTAAAGGTGAGCAACCTTGGGCAACTTGAAGCTCTACTTAATCTTGTGGGAGTGATTTTTTTTTTTTTTTTTTTTTTTTTTTTTTTTTTTTTTTTTTTTTGCTGAGTCCACTGTCATGCAAATCTTGAATTTACTTGACTCTGAGTTTATTTACTCAGGTAGACTAAGACAAAAGGTTGCTGGTAGCAGTTCTGAGTTTTCAAGGGAAAAATCCCCACCACTGTAGCACCTAATATGGCAGTGTTGTTCTTATGTTAATTCATGCTTTTAAATAGCAGTAATTGATAGACTGTGTTCTTGCAAGTGTGTACTCACTCTGAAAACTGCCACTGTCATTTGAGAGGTAAGACAGTGCAGATTTAAGTCACATCTAACACCAGTATGCTTAGGTAAATTCAGATTACATCAAAATATAAGGGCAAGGTTGAGCATGACATTAAGTCTCATACAGGCCTGGAAGAGTTGTTTGATCATTACCAGAATTCTTTCCAGTGACAAAGCACTGTGATTTATTAAATGAGGGAAGCTGTTAGAAAAGGGGGGCTTTGCACCTGTCTGTGCTGCTCCAAGTCCTCCAGTCCAGAGGCACTCCAAAGCCTCTTGACTTGGCTACAATAAAGCAGCCAAGGAATGCTTCTGGCCTTGGTTGGGTGTCCAGGACCGAGCCGGTCTCAGTCCCAGCCCTTCCCGAGGGGAAGGGGCCAAGGGGCACGCTGTGCCAGGTGTGAGTGTGGACTCACCCAGGCTGGGGACTGCAGCCCCTGCAGCCCTGGACCCTGCTGCTCCTGCAGCTGTGGGCTCTCCAGGACTCTGAACCTTGTCTGCTGAGCCTGGGGCTGTGCTGAGCATTTAGCTTTATTTTGTGTCACAGGGTAGAGCACGCAGTCCCTGCTGAGTCCTCTGGAATTTTCCTTTTAAATCTGGTCACAATGGTAGACTTGCTGTTGTCCCAACTGGTACGGTGTGATGTATTTTAAAGTCTATTTTATGGGTAACCGTGAGAGTTTTGTTTCCATGTTCCTTCAAATATTTACACACTTAGCTTTCTTTATACAAAGAAAGTTCAATAGTTTTATTTGCATTTAATAGAAAAAATGAAGCAAGAGCATAAAATTCTCTGCTCTGTTGGCCTGGGGGTGACTTGTGAGCCCTAGGGAATTTACAGGAGGCAATTGAGAAAGGCAAGCTTTTTCCATCTCTAACCTCACTCCCTCCCTCGCCCTCTTTGAGCCTGTACCTGGGCTGGAAACTTCTTGTTTCCATAAAATGGAAAGATTCCAAAAATGGATTGATTGATCCAGGCCAAGAATTGCCTATCTATTACATTTGCGTGTGCACAAACCATACCAGAGTTCATCAAGAGCAAATTCTTGGTGGTATTTCCTGTGCTTGTGTTTGGAGGAACAGGGAATAGGGAAAAGCTGAAAATATATACACATACACATACACATACATATACATATACATATATATATATGTATATATATGCAGCAAAACAAAATGGGTAAAATGTTTTAGTCAGGTGGCTCTCTCTGATTTTTTCTAGAATTACATTGTGAAGATGATCAACTTTGCTTTGGCCTCTGAAGAAAGATGACTTTTCCTTTAGGCTTTTTAGCTGTCCCCACCAAAGGGACACTTTTTCTGGGGGTCAGAAATAATAGAAAAAATTAGGAACTAAAATCTTTTACTGTCAGGTTAATAATGCCTTTTTGACTGTAGCATGAAAAACAAGCTTTTTGTTCTACCAGTCATTCATAATAGTCTTTTATTAGGTTTACAAGAAGAGTTCTATCATTTTTTTTCTGAAAAATGGGCAGCCACTCTGACATAAATCAAAATCTTTTTGCTACTGCTTTCCAAATTGATTATTTCAAATACTCTGATATAATACAAAGCATTTTAGAAAATGTGAATCATGTTATTTACAATGATAAGCACAAGAAAATAAAAGGATAATATCAACTGGTGGGTTTTGTATGACCAATTTTTATTTTGTTTTTGAGTTATTAATGGAAAATAAGGTTACTGATTAGTGTTATATAACAAATGCTTACTAAAATAATTCCCTGTGAAAGAATACATAGTTGATATCGCAGTATGGAAAATACACATAGTAATTATTGAATTGAAAGAGGTTTTGATTTTTGGTTTTGTTTTTATTTTCTAGTGAAAGCCCTGAAAGAGTATAATTTTTAGGATGGCTGAAGTGTTTTAACTGGTATGAACTGGCTCGAGCTGTCTCAAACAATAATAAATGACATTGCTAGAAGGCAACCATGGTAAATTGTTTGCTGCACTACTATGCAGGTTACTGTTCCTTTTTCCCCTCCATGATCTCAATACTAACGACAGTAAGGGAGTAAATGAAACAATTTCTCCAGAGTATGTCTAATTATGTTGGATTTTATGTCCAGGAAAATTAAGATGTAATAGTACGTCAGCACAACTGAACCTGATACCACAAAGACAGTTTAGTTAGTATTGATCTCAGACTCGTTTGCAGTGGATTGGGCTGAAGGGAGAAATTGAATAAGTCCAGATTAGCACTGCTTAGCACTTTGTATTTATTACAGTGGTAAACCACTGGAGTTGTAATTACTGGTCTGCATTACAAATTGCATCATTTTTACTCCTTGGGACTTGCACGTTTCAGTGCGAAGTCTGGGAAACTATTTTTTAATGTGCTTGTTAGCACAGCTGTCTGAGTGCCTGGCTTACATTAACGGTGACATCAGAGACTCTGCTCTTATCCAGGAGTGTTGGACACTGCATTTACAAGAGGTAAATCCCCTGCTCTGGGGGACTCAGCGGATGTCTTTGAGAACACAAATGTGCTTCACTTGCATCTTCCTCCCTTGCTTCCTGAATTTTGAGAAAATTCCAAATATATTCTTACCCAGCCTTGTACTTCCAGGTAACTAGAAGTCAGTGGGATTCACTGTCCTTCATGCACTGATAACTTCTGTTTGAAAAGCATTTATGTAAAACTGGTAGAGATCCATTTGAGAACCCAGAATCCAGAGTGCTGCATCAAAAAACAAGGTGGTAACTGACAGCTTTCAAAACTGTCTAAATTTAGAGATCTGAAAATTGTGACATAATACTTTCTTTTCCACCTCTGACAACCCAGTATTAAAGTGCTTAAACTTGCAGCCCCATCTACCAGTCAGTTCTCACCTCCAGCAGGCTTCCTGCAGAGTTCTCTAACACACAGAGTTTTGAGAAACACTGCTCTTTGTTTCTTTTTCCTTAAAACAAATTACTTACTGGTTATTTTTAAGAGAAGCCCTGCCTAGTTTCTTCATATGTCTCTGTATTTTCTCATCTTATTCTTGGTGCTCCTGCTGTAGAATAACTTTTTTCACAGAGGATTTATTCGTAGCAAAAAAAAAAAAAATAAAATTTCTTGTAATGCCACTCATCTTTCTGTACCTTTCACTTCAGTCAAGAACAGGTTGTATTCTGTGGTTCTGAGGAACGGATGTTCACTAAGAGAGCACTCGTGATGAAGTAGCAGAAACTGTGACTTTAGTACAACACTTAGTTGTATTTCTTTAGCTATTATTTAGAGACAAGAATAGCATAGTCGTGCCTGTAGACATGCAGACCTCACCAGCAGTGATGGGTTTGATTCCTTTCATTTGAAGCTGAAACCCTGCTCTCTTTTCACGTTATAATGTAGGATGTCTGTTAGTTTCCTGCAGTGTAAGACCAGTTGACTTCCTTATGTTGGGCACGTAAGATCTTTGGAACCATATTTTGCAGTGTGTGTAGGCATGACAATAAGGTGGGGGTTTCTTTATAAATGAACAGAGCTCAAACAGGGAGAGGAGGGAATGGTGTGTTTCTGTGTACTGTTCCCTTAATTAGGGCTCCAACCACAAGTGGGAGTCAGCAGAGGTCATTCCATTAGTTTTACTTTCCCAAGGTTTTTTCATACAATTAGCTGTGTGAAGAATTATTGTGTAAAGAAAAAATGAAATCCAAGCTGCTCAAAACTAAGGGGTAGGTTCTGATAACAGGCCAAGTTACTCCATCCAAATCTGGTCTTAAGCCTTGCCTCCTTCAGAATTCAGGACTTTTCAGACCTGTAGAAACTTTCAAATAGTCTGTGTTATTTCAGCTGCTTCTCCATTGGGACAAAGTGACTGCATTTTTGATAAAATAAGAGGCAAACCAAAAATTCTTCATGCTTTGTTTTTCTGGGGTATGGAAAAAGTTCTGTTGCTTGCTATTCTAGCAGAACTCATGGAACCATGGATTCCCCCAGGCTGGAAGGTCCTCATGGGGCCGCTAGTCCCATGTTCTGCCCACAGCAAAGTCAGTGCTGAATTCAGAGCAGGCTGCTTGGGACTGTCAAGCTGACAATACCTTCAGGGACAGGGATTCCCCAACCTTGCCATTAAGCCTGCCTCAGTGCTTTCTCACCCCCAGAGCACTGTTACTGTGTCCTGCTGGAATGTCCCCTGGTTCATGCTCCAGCCATTGTCTCTTGGTGCAGCTCTGAACAGAGCCTGGCTTGGGCTCCACCGTGACCTCCCGTGGGGGCTGGAGGATGGCTCTGCAGTGTTCCCAAAGCCTTCTCTTTTCCTGACTAAACCAGCCCTCTTCCCTCAGCCTCTCAGTCTAGGTCATGTATTCCTACTCTCTCAAAAAAGTTGAGAGATTATTTTTAGCCTTTTTATTATTCTAGTTAGTTTCTAAATTGCAAAAACTCCCATCAGCTCTTTTTCCAGAAAGCTCATAATCAGTGTAGTTCAGAAAGAAACTACACAAAATAAAGATGATCTTTTCCTTGTAAGTCACTTGAAATCTCCCAGCTGGGTCACCCTGCTGGAGTGTGATCTGAGTTGTGGTATTAAAATAGCAGAAGTGGAGCAGAAAGCTCAGGCAGTGGTACAGCTGCCTCTCCTCTGCTCTGTGTCCCTGCAAGTGCACTGCCAGCCATCCAGGGCTGACAGAGGACTCTGATGGAGTTTTAAAAACCCTTTTCCTTTTGCCATTCAGCAAAGAGAACAAAAGCAAACAGAGTTCTGGGCTGGGCAAGAGGAGCAAGGTTTGAACAGAGCCAGGTGTACACACTGCCCATGGCTTGGAAGGGTTGGGTCAGGCTGGAGCTCCGAGGATCCCAGTGCTCACACTCCTGAGTGTCTGGGTCTTTCTTGCTGCAGGCAATCAAGACTTCATTTTCATCTATTTAGGCAAGGGAAGGGATAAGAATAGGACAGAAAAAATATTTAAGAATATTGAAATTAAAAAAATTAAAACCCTCTTACGGGAGAAAAGAGTATTTTTAAGACTTAGGTCTTTATTTCTATGAAAGAACATTCTGTCCTCTCTAAATTTTACTTTATAATGAAATAGTTAAATAACAGTGGAATCAAAAATTGGAAAAAAAAACCTCCTTCCATATTTTTTAAGGTATTAGAAGATTCTTTAGCATTTTTCAAGCTTTATATGAGGAATCGAAATGATCTCACAATATGTCTTTATTTTGATGTAGACAGATTTTTTCAGTGAAAATTTGTTGTCGTTTTCTGACAGGTTTGATTCAGGAGAACAATTAAAATACAAGCCTATTTTTTTATTGTATTTCATACAGAATTTCTAATAGTTCCATAATATATTGCAAAATTATTACCATGTAATCTCTGTAGGAATCGGGCAAGCAATATTCCTCCAGGTACAGCACTTTATAGGCAGGTTGTCAACCACTGAAAAATAACAAGTTGACAACAGTTTGAAAAAGAATACCAAGCTAATGGAGCAGTGGCAAAAAAACTTGAGTTGTTAAAAGCATGATATATGAGAGAAGGAAAGAATGGGCAGAACAGTGTAACATGAAAAATGAATGGGCATTTCATTACAGAGGACTTCCCTCTTGTTTTCAAACACGTTGCTGCTTGCAGAACCCTGTGTGAATACTGAAAGTGGTTTGCTGGCAGCAGCCAGCCATGTCAGATGCTTATACCTTCTCTTAGCAAGAAATTTGTATTGATGTGTCTTCTGTAAATTTCCAAATTGCAGAACCACGGTAAATAAAATGTCATTTCCTCAATAAATTAGGATTTTTTGCTATCTTCTGAATTACCAATATTAGCCTGTGTAATATAATGTTTCTGCCTCTCTTGAGGCAACCTCTTCAATTTTGCTTACACCTGTAGCTTAATATAGGACAGAAGGTCTTCCAAAGGCTGATGCTCCCAGTAGAACACTGCTGATTTTCAAGAAAAGACTTGAAAATTATTCTGATGTTTCTAGGTAAACCTCTAGGTCTTCTAGATTTTACTTTGAACAGGTTTGAACACATTCTGATGTGCAGGTATCAGCTCCCACTGGGAGCAGCTTTGTTTTATAACTCATACTCTTCACCTTGTAACCTCACAGAAGACAACTAAAATTGGTTTAATTTTCTTTGTTTAGCTTGCATGACTGCTCCAGTGTTCACAAGGGGCTTGATGTGGAGTTATCTATCCCCTCTCTTGCTAGAATGAGATAAGTTCCATATCACATGGAGATCGGTGGAATATAGGAACATTACAATAAATGATTTGGTAAAATAGCTGCAAGAGAATTTTTTAAGGGTCGAAGATGCATTTTTCATCCAATGTATTTCTTCTCACCACAGTTAGTACGTTTATATGGAGCTCGTTCAGAACTATTCAGAATTTCTTCTTGAAGCCATGCTGATATTTTCTTGTGAGCACCTTTTCTTCATCTGGGGTCCAAACTCTATTTATGTCAAAAAAATATATGAAATGCATCAATCAACTGGTGTGCAAAACAGTTTAAGCAAATGAGTAATAATGATCCCTTATTCACTTAAACACCATGCAGTTCTATTTTAAACCAGGGAAACACTGAACAGTGACACAGAAGCACATTGGATGTGTGCTTAAGAACTGCAGCTTTTCACAGAAACCTTCATCTCAATAGTTATCAAACACACTAAATATTAACATGGAGCAATCATGCAGCAGATCAAAGCCTTGCATTTCATGGAATTAACTTTAAAGTAGATATTTCTTTGAGAAAAGTAGTAAAAGTAAGATCCTGAGACATTCTTTGTTACATAAAATAAATAAGTTTAAACTGAGTTAATTTTTCCAAGGAGTGTGCTACTTGCCCAAAAGGTAAAGTTTTGAGTTTTCCATTACTATAAAAGTTTGGTTTCATAGACTATATTACATTTTTTGCTGAAAAAATGAAACAAAAAACTCTCTGCAAAATGAAACATTTTTTAGATTAGAACTTGCAGGTTTTAATAACCAGTCCCTTTTTTTTCTCCTTAAATTATAAATTTAATTTTCTAAAGAATTAAAGCTTTGACAATAAAAGCATTTTATCTGCAATTAAACTAGCCACTTCTTACCAAGGCAAAATACCTTCATGAGAGTTTTGCTGAGCAAAAATGTGGGGGAATAATTTTGCTTTTATCTATGATAAAACCCCAACCAAATTAAACAAACAAACAAACAAAGTACCTTTTACAGAACACTGAAAAAGTCCTATTTTCACAGCTCTTAGGGTGATCAGGCATTTCAGAGGAACTCAGTGTAATGCAGTGCAGTTGGGCAATCACTCTGAGAACAGGTTGGATTTTAAAGCTCACAGAGTCAATGCCTACAGACCAAGGTAAATCCTGTTTATCCTCTCAGGTGACGAGGTAGATCAGACAGATTGTATACAGAGATCTTTCCTGACTCCTGCATTTAACTGGCTGGCAAAAATTGCCTTCTTGGAAAGACTCCTGGTAATTGTAGAAGTTCTGAAACAAAGCAAAATGAAGTGATTAGAAAAACACTTCAGAATAAGATGATGATTGAAATTAAGTTCAATCACACAAATATTCACAGTAAGTTAGTTGTGTGTGTTGAATTGTTATGTAATCAAATATATTTCAATTAATGTTTTATATTGTAGCTGACTTCTATTGTTAGAGTCGAGTCAGTATTACTGCTTTTGTGTTTGGGTTGTTTTTTAAAGGAAATATTGACATGGCCAGGAACTCCTAAAGAAATGCTGCTGTTTCCAGTGGGTATGTAAAGGAATGAACTTCATAAACTCATGTAGTCCAAGAAATCCATGTACTGCTTTAGGCAGATGGAGAATGCTGGTAGTTTTATTTGATGGTCAGCACTGCAGCCAGGATCACCTGTGCCATTGGACTCCTTGCATCTCAGCCTTTGCTGGGAATGCTCTTGAGTGAATCCAATTGCAATTCAAGGGTGTCTGTGGCTGGAATCATTGGGAAAGGGTCTGCACTGGATAAAATACAGCTGAACATCCAGATCTCTTTGATTTGATTCCTAACTTTGTTATTTGGGCACCCTCTTCTCCTGGGTTTCCATGTCCTGAGGTAGGAATGCTGACATTTGTCATGTGCTTTGACATTTAGAGCTGGAAAATGCTACCCAGGACGAAGGTATCATTCAAAACTGACAGACTTGATATGAAGATTTGTCTTCACTGCAGAACTGGGCATGGATGGTGGCATCAGAGAGATTAAGTCAAAGTAAAAACATTTGTACTGACATTCTGCTTAGCATAAAGTTGCATTAAGGATTTTAGCTGATTTACAATGTGTTTATTTCTAAAAGGTTTTGACTAAATGAGATGTTTATCTCCTTGCATCTTTTTTTATCCGCATCTTGAGCCAACTCAAATATCAAGAAAAAAGACACAAAATATTGCCTGCTGAAGCTCCCAGTCACATAATTTTTAAGATTTTAAAAAATTTACTACAAAGGTCAGTTTAAATTTTTAAAACAATGATAGCTGTGTTAGAAAACATTTCCTCACTTTTTTAAGAAAGCTCTGAAAACTTTTGTATGCAAATGAGTTAAGTCTTGAAAAATAGTAATTCAGAGTACGGATCCCTGCTTACAGCTGTCCTAAATCACAAGGAGCTATTTTGTCCATCACTGTGTAAATTAGATACGAAAGCCATAGCAAAGCAGTCTGTGTCATCTTTCTGAGTGTTTGCCCATTCTTTCTGCTTTCACCTGAAGATTTTCTATTTGTGTTGATTCTTCAAGTTTAGTTTCTTCAAGCATAAAAAAAGAAAAAAAGAAAAAAAAAAAAAAAAAAAAAAGTGAGATGTCACCACACTTTTTTATAAAAGCTGTTAAAAAGCTTTTTACAGAGCTTCATCTCTTGGAGAGTTTTGATTGAGCATCTTTGAACCTTTACTATTGCAAAATAGACCTTGAAATCTTGCTGGGATTTTGAGTAATTTGATGGAATTGTTCCACTGGGTTGAAAATACCACTGTTAGACTCTTGGTCCAAGAGAAAAAAAAAAAAAAAAAAAAAAAAACCTTTCTCATGATGGTCAAAATGAAGACTTTCTTGCAAACTTCACTGAGGGAATAGTTTCATTACATTTTTTGTTGTTTGCTTTTTACAAGAACTGGACTATATTCTGCCTTTGGTCTCAGTATTTCACTTAAATATTATGAAAACCTATTCATTTCAGAATTGCAATGTAACTTAGATCCATTTTTTTCCATAAGCATTGTTAGAAGCCATCATAAGCCTCTCAATTCCTCAATCAGTAATATCCAATTCCGTACATTTTGTTTTCTTTCACAGTTCTTTTAGTTTTAGCAATACAACCCTGAGGACTTTTGATTATAAGATCTTCTGACTACAACTTATGAGCTTAATAGCCCTCGTGCTATATTTATGTCCCTCTATCACACTTCAGGGACAGCTTCTGTGGCTTGATTGCTGCCTCTGTTTGCAGCAGCCAAAGCCCTGGAGACGTCAGCATTTAGCTGTGCTCTGAAATTGCTGAAGTGTGTTGTTCCACCAGGCTGGGTGGCCTACACAGCAACTCTAATAACAAATGGCTCTGGGTTTTTGGTGGGGAAGTAACAGCACTGGCATTGTGCTAAGGTTGCCTTCTGACTATTAGACAGTAATTTCTGAAGAAAAGTGCCTGCTGTTCTCTCACTTCTGAAATGAAACATGAGTATAACCTGGAATGAACCCGTGTCTTATGTTTTTATTCATTGTTTGTTGACCCCGTGGTCAACCCTCTGTCACTATGATTAATCATTCAGACTCCAGTTGTCCAAATTCAAGCCTTTTCTGCGAGAGAAAGTGGTGAGTGGAAGGAAATAAAACAAAGTATTAATGAAAGAAAATGGGTTAATCTTTGACATGATAATTTATACTTGGGCTAGCAAACCAACAGGAGTGCTCCTGTATGTGAGTGATTAATAGCTGCAATGGCTGCATGTGTGACAAGTGATTAATAAAGTTTGTGATTAAAAAAAGTACTTCCTTTTCTTTTCCTTAAGTGTGCAAATCTTGGAACTCTACTTCTGTCTGCACAGTGGTTCAATTACAATGCAGACCTATTTGTAATTCAGATGTCACTCTTCATTACTCATGCAAAAGTCTTCAAAATAGAGTTCACTTGATCTGTTAAGTACTGAGGAACTGGGAAATCAAGCATGTCCCCAGTAGACTTTCTAGTCTATGGGGAAAAAAATGTGAGAAGCAGAAGTTGCTTCATGTAACCTATCAACATGGAATTTATTACATATAAAACCAGTATTCTATTACTGTACAAACTAGTTACTAGATGCAAATTGGAGGTCTTGAATTGAATTTGTATTTCATAGTTAGAGCAATAACTTGCATAAAATCTCAAACCTATCAGATACAGCTGTGGTTTTATTTTTTTTTTTCTTTCCCAGAAGTTAGAGCGTGCTATGAAGGAAGAGGTACATAATCTGAATGGAAATAATTCACAGAACTGTAAACATGACAGCTTCAACCAAGTGCTGCTTATTAAATACATACTTTCCCTTCTCCAAAAGCTAACAGTATTAGATGAAAATTTGCAAAAATTTGTTTACAACACCCCCTGCTAAATGACGTCTTTCAGAGCTCATTTGCAAATGCATCACATACCAGGCCCTAGACTGTTCAAACTGTCACAGAATAATTAAATGGGTGTGTTGAGCTGTAATTATATAGGAAGGTAGGAACGGCAGCAGTGATTCAGACTAAAGGTTCTGTTTGCTCTGCAGCCACTCTCCCAGCAGTGGGTGGATGGGAGCAGATGCCTGGGGAAACAAGATTGAGGAGCAAATGATGCTTTGTGTGTTATACTTCCCTGGTTTCTGGTAATCTGTAGCTTCCAGAGCTGGAATTTGAATTTACACCATCAAGTTTGATAGCTATCAATATATCATGAAGTCACATAAGCACTTTTTTAAACCCACTTTTATTTTGTCCCCCATGACATTCCGTGGCTGTTCCCTTTACAATTTCAAAAATGAATTGCATGTTTTACCATTTCAAGCTTGCTGTGTGAGCATTTCTTTGCTGTTCTCCTAGTTCCTATTTCATGAGGAATGGTGAATAACCTTTTTTTATGTTCTGTTTACTGTGCATGATTTTGTAGACCTCTTTCATATTTCCCTTAGGTCATGTATTTCAAGATGAAAACTTTTAGTCACTTCATCTTTTCTCCCATGAAATCCGTGGCACACATTCTAAATATCTTATTTAAGATGGGGATCGGTATCTGAGATAGATCCATCATGGATTTACACTGCAGTGTAATGATGCTTTTAGGGTTCATTCCAAATTTGTTTCTTAATAATTCCAGACATTCTTTTTGGCTGCCCCTGAGCCCAGAACTGGAATTTTTAAAGTATTGTGTGCAACAACTGCAAGTTACTTTCTTTAGCAGTAATAGCTAGTATACAAAATTTGAGAGGATTTCCTCATTGGGGTTTTTTTTTGCTTGTTTTTTAATGGTTTATACTTCTTTAATAATTTTCAGCATTTTCATCCTGCTAGTATTTTACACAAATGTCACTAAAATGGGGTTTAATCATTTTATGCATCCCCATTTATGGGTAGAATACTTATTTTCCTTCTCTACAGATGTACACTGCTTATCAGGAAAAAGAAAATTTAATCTTAGGCTCCTCACAGTGCCCCCTTTGGCTTGTGTAATTTGCGATTTAGAGCTGTAGATTTACAGGCTTTACACTTTTCTAGAAGTCTAATAAGGTTGAACTGATGGATTGGCACAAAAGCAATAGTAAAGGCCTTTTTCTGCAAATACCACCTCAGCTTATCATAATTTGTTGCAGAGACATGAAGTGAGATTTGTCTTTCATGCTCTTACAGATTAAAGTGCACAGAAAAAACAACACTTGCTCTAAAGTGACAAAGTAAGTGTTGTTGAAAAATTTGTATGAAAGCTACCAAATTTTATTCTTTTATAGGAATTAATGTAATATGGGAGAAAAAAAAACACATTGTCTCCCTGAGTGATAGTAATGTAATTGCTTGGTTTAGGTAGCAGGTTTTGGAACAATATTTGTTTTATTTGTTCACAGCTATGTTTTGGTTGCCCTGAAACATTTCTTCAAATTATTTTCGACCAGCAAAAACTACCTTTGGTAGGACAAGACATTTAGGTCGACAGGAAAACACAACATTTTGTTTAATTTTTTTTATAATTTCAGAAGCATGAAATTATTAAATGGAGGAAGTGAACCCTGGGAAGAGGAGGCTGGCATTGTTCTCATTGTTCCCTACTGGTTCAGGTCATTGTCTCTCTGGGGAAGTGAATAGTAGTCTATAACTAGAAACATCTATCAGAAAAAAGAGGACACAAGTTCGAGTCAGTCTTTCCGGTAGTTTTAAACTAAATACGAGCTTTAGCAAAAACATTTGAAAGAAGCACATGCTATAACATTTGAGAGTAGTGTGTGCTCACTTGATATTTTATCAATAAATTTCTAATATTTGGCTGTGGGATTTTTTTTCTTCTTCAAACCAGATTCTTTCCTAAAACATGATTGCCAAAACACAGCCTCACGTGCTTTGCAGAATGAAGTCGAAGTTTTGGATGCTTTGACCATTAAAATATTATTTGATATTTCTTGTTCAATGTCCTCTTAAGCTTGAGAGAAAAAGGTCAGTAGTCAGAGAATGCAGACTCAAGAGGGCCTTGGGCTTGTGTGTTGAAAACTCCTCAAAAGTTGATACCATCGTGGCTCTAGATTCAGATTTCTCTTCTGCCAGGAGCAGCCTGGCTCATTATTTTTTCAGAATGGTATCTCCAAAGAAGCTGTGAAGTGGTGTTAAACCTGTATGGGTCTGTAAGTCTGTGGGCTCTGTGAGATGTGTAACCACTGACAGTGATTGCTGGAGAAACAAAGACAGGAAGGTCCCTTCCTTTCTCTGCAGTAGCATTTCGATTTACAGCATTTCTTTAAAACAGAAAATTGCTGCGACTATTTCTTTCTAAATAAGTAAACACGTGTCAGCGTACTCACAGAGACCACAGTATTTACATTTAGCTGTTGATATTTTAATTAACAATTTAAACGTGTTGTTTGCCCTGCAAGTTCACTGGGAAAAACTCTACAAGTAAACAGCAGCTCCCTCTTGGACAATCACTCTGTAAATTAGCTTACTTTGTCAATAAAGCGCATGCCTATCAGCCCCTTCATGGCAGCAGGGGGCAAGGATGTTCATTTACTTAAGCAGTAGGTTATACTATTAGTGTGTGTGATTGCTGTTAATTAGAATATGTGTAGATGTCTCAGTGCTGCTCAGTTTGTAATATAAAACCTTTAAGCGCTTAGGCTATTAATGAAGTCAATAAACGGTTCTGTTAGGAGGCTTTTTTGTTGTTGGTTTTATTACTTCCTCTCTGTTTTGCAGTTATTTATTATAATAACAGTATGGTAGTCAAAATATAGGCAAAGGTTATATAGAAACAGTAAAGCAGTGTTTTTACCTTGGGGAAGGGAGTGTATGTACAAATGTTTATCCTGTAAGTCTGAAACAGGAGTGCATGGATAGTCCAGCTATGAATTCTGACTTCCATCATTTCCATTTGATATTCAATTCGGTGTTAAAATATGCTTTTCATATCCCTTTGGTTTGAAATAATTTAAGCATTTGCTTAGTTTTCTAAATCCATCATAAATGTTCTCGCACTTCCTGTAAACAAGGTTATGTGAATATATATATTTGAAAGATCAGACAGTCTGAATATGCATTTTTAATTTTAATTTTAAACCCAAATATCTGTAACAAATCCTGAATTAATATTTTGGCTGTGCTATTAGCTACATATAACCTGTCTCTGACATCAGCAGCAGGGTCAATTCTAACTCTTGTCACAGTGAACAGGTCTTTCAAATGGATAATCTAAAGGCAAGTTTCTATTTACATGGAAAAGATCAGTTGAAGGGAAACACTGTTCCACGAAGATAAATAATAGATTTTTATATGAAAATCCATACATTAGCTGAAAGCATTAAAAGCTTTGCATCTCAATCATGATACCATAATGTCAGCTAGCATTTTGTCTGTCCAATGCCCACACAGAGGGAGGCCAGGAAGTGCCATTGGTATCTGGACCAGCCAAAGGGAGACACTTTTCTAAGCTCCTGGTGGTTCAGGGTTTCTAAATGAGCTTGGAGGTTCCTGCCCACAGTGCCTGACTGTGCCCAGAGGGGGAATGGGGCATTGCCCAGCGTTCTGAGGCTGCCCTCAGTGCCTATGCCATTGATGAGGACATTAAATAGCACAGTACAGACCCCTGAGGGTCACCACTTGTCACTGATCCCTGTCTGAACATTGAGCCACTGACCCATGGCTCCAGCTGTGCCTTGCCCTTCCTCACCCATCCCTACACACCAAACACATCCCTCTGCTCTTTCTGGCCCTGCTCCCACTGCCTGCGGTTTTGCCTCTTGCCCTTCAGTTTCTCGCCCTCCTTGCAGGATTTCTTGTGCTCTATGGAAAGCTGAAGATCTGCCAGCTCAGTCCTGCTACTTCTCCCTGAAGGCCTTCTCCCAAGGCCTCCTCTTGACTTCACTCCTCCCAGAGCTGGAAGTTTGCTTCCCTGGAATTCAGGGTCTGACTGAACTCCTTGTCTGACCGGTGTCCCTCCGGATTGCAGACTCCACCAGTGTGATCCCTGCAGCCCAGGATGCCTCGAGTGGCCTGGAATGGTCAGCTTGGCAGTGCTGGTTAACAGCTGGACTCAATGATCCTTTCCAATCCAAATCAGTCTATGATTCTGTGAAATGTCTCCTAGAAGCTGCTTTTACCAGAGTCCTTTTGGACTGTTCAGCCAGTGCCAGGCACAGCAGCAGATGTGTTTGCAGAGGAAGTTCTCAAGCCATCAGCAGATTTGATGAGCTTGTACTTTGGCTGAGCTGCTGCAAAAAATGCTGGGAGGGCTTCAAAGCCATATTGTGGAATTTGCAAGATAAACAGGAGCTTATCGAGCTCAGGAAAGACAACTAAATTTAAGAAGATGATCATTAAAGATTCCTACAGCTACAGTCGAAAGTCCCTCCCTCAGACCTTGTCTTGAGACACAGTGCTCAGAAGTTGAAAAACATGACCAGCGTGACACAAAAATAAAAGAGATAAAATAAAGTACCCTGGAATGACTTTTTAATTTTTAAAAAATCTGTACTGATGGCGAATTTTTATTTCAACAAAAAAAACCAGAATTTTTTTCAAGACCCGTATTCTGAAACACTATACATTTTGATAGACTCTTTTCAAACAAAGAGTTAATTTAGTTAGAAACTTCACATCAAATTGAACTGAATTGTTGGTGTGATACAGAATGGCAAAATTTAGATAGTTTCTGAAAATACTTTTCATTATACATATTTTCCTCGTAACTTTTCTGTCAATATGATCTGCAAAGTCTTTAGATTATGCATTGTAGCTATTCCAGCTACACACATCATTATAGCATTGATCATGATCTCCCAAGAAGAGATGGGTTTCTACTTTCTAGGATGAGTGGAGAAATGATTTTTGCATGGATCAGTGCAGATCTCAATAACTGCCATAAGGCTTTTTCTGCTTTATGCAGCAGATGCAGGGTCTGTTCTGACAACAGAAGAAAAAAAACTGATTACTTGAAACTCTTCTAGCAAATCATCTAAGAGCAAATCTCTTGTTACATTTTCTTTGTCAAAAAACCTGAACACGTGGGAGATGACACAGAGACTGCAGAAATTTGGCACAAAAGTCTACTGTACCTCTTAGAACAAGTACAGATTGCTTGATTGCCACAGAAAGTAAAATAGCGTTTTGTGGGCTTCAGGGTATTGTTGATAGCTAAAAATCATAGGAAAAGGAGATTTGTGAATTTGCACAATAATTTAATTCTGCTTTAAATTTGAGAGAATGACGTTCTGTTTGAAAAGGAATTTTTTGAATGTTTTTTCTGTGGGCATCCATGCTCCACGAGCAGTGGTTCCATGGAAACAGTGATGTGCATGGAGAAACCACCAAAACAAAACCAAAAATAATAGAGTGCCCAGGCTGTGAAATACCTCTACCAATACAGCATTATTAAATGGATGAGAAATGGTCCATTGTCTACTTAATTATTTTCAATACAGCAATGTAACTCTATTAGAAATGTTTGTACTAAACACAGATTGCTTGAACTTTGACAGTGTACTAGGAGCTTATAATTTTATCTTTGAAAAACTGCCATCTGTATGCAAATATAAGGAAAATATGGATGTTTTTTTCCTATTTAGTTTTGCAACTCAGTTCAGGCATTTTCTGAGGAGGTATGCTATACATGAGAGAGCCTTCAAGACCAAATAAGATATAGCCAAGTTTTCACTTAATTCCTGGCACAATAATTTCAAAACTACAGGAGACACTTGATTTTATCAATCCTGAATATGTAAGAATGTTGAAGCAAGTTCTCATGGGATGGATATATGAGCATTGTTTAGCTGAAACGCTTGGAATATGTTTCCCTAACGCAGGAAAGGATCTTTCTGACAACTGACCTCTTGCATATTTATTACATTTCTACATGAAGCTTTTCTATGTTCCTCTTTTTTTAGCTTTTTCTTTTTGACTTCCCATCTTTTGAGTAATGTGTAGCCCTGCATTTGCCTCTTGCAAATCAGAGAAAATGTAGAGCTAGAGCTGATGTCAAAGGCTGGGGAATAAGACTGAGCTGAAGGTTGTTGGGATTGACTCAGTGTTACAGACCAGTAGACAGAGGGAGGTGGGTGTAGTTGAATATTCCTGTAGAACTTCAAGGCCAAAATTTGTCTTTCATTAAACAGCAGAAAGTTGAGTTACAGTCATGTAAAAATGCATTCAGAAAGGACAAAAGGGGGTTCTGAATACTTACACAGATGAAAACACAGGATGATGCTGGTTTTTAATGACTGGGAAACAGGAGCAACCTTACAGCTCCCAGGATCCTGTTTTCTGTTTTGAGCTCCTAAAGGATTTTTGATTTAATTTTCAATAACCTGAGATACAAAAGCTCTAGGAAGCTGATCCAACCCATACCAACTTCACTGACAATAACAACAGGAAGTTATTTAGGATTCAGCTGTATCATTCAGATCCTACTTCATACACACATGTGCCTGTGTGATTCTTTGCAATTCCTATGATTTTGTAACACCTGTGGCTGCCCCACTCCTGGAAGTGTTCAAGGCCAGGCTGGAAGTGGCTCTGATCAACCTGGCCTAGTGAAAGGTTTCCTGCCCATGGCAGGGGAGTTGGAATTAGATGGTCTCTAAGGTCCCTCCCAAGCCATTCTGTGATGTTAAAATATTTAATTTTCTTCCAAAGACATCCATGACTGGTTTTCAGAGTAATTTTTCCTTTACCATTGCGTGCTGTCAAAGCAGAGGAAGTTAACTTTATATTATCTAAAACATGTGATTTGCTGAAACAAATCAAGCTATGAAACCCATTAACTTTATCTATTTCTTCTTAAATGGACCAGTGGCTGATGATTCAGATGAATATGAACTATCTGTGATGCTTTGTTAAGCCTTAGGTCAGCATCCAGCCTTAGAAGTCTGAGAATTCTGCGCTTTATATGACACTAGCTAGCTGTTCTTTTTGATATTTTGTTCTAAAATTGAGTCATGCTTTAAAACAATTTTGATTTTTTTGTTTCATGATTTGCACCATAGTAATGTTTAATCAGAAAGTTGAGCAAAACGTAAATAAAACGAGAGTAAGCTGCCTTACTCTTAAGAAAGCAGTAAACTAATGTTCTGTACATTGATAAAAATATTTTACAAATCTGTTTTTACTGCACAGGATTGTCATATAGCAGCAGATGTTTGAAATCAGTCAGTACATGGAAACGCTTTACCAAAACTTCTGAAATAGGAGCAGCACCTGCTAATCTTCAAACAAAAATTCCCATTTTTCATGTCTTCTCTATCATTTTTGGTATGGAATTACTGACTTCATTTTCTGACCTTAAATAGGATGTCCTGACACATGGTCTGCTTGTGACAGTGATTAATTGGCATCAATGTCCTTGCTTGGTGCTCTGTCAAGAGCGATGGGGTATGGGCTGTTAAACTTGTGATCTCCCCACCTGCACACAGATCAGCGCTCAGAGAGCAGAGAACAGAGGGAAAAAGTTCTCTAGGTTTATTCTGCTAAACCTTCAATGGGCAACTGGCCAAGGGGTGTCAGAATTTATTATATTTATTTATATATACATAGTTAGCTCTGCTTTGTCAGTACACTCACTGAATTGTAGGAGTTGAAGATGGTTCCATAATAATCATTAAAACTGAATTATATTTATTTGTTGCTTTATATACCAACTTCCCTTCAAATTTAAGAATTCTGATTTTTCAGTCTTCTTCCTCCCTGTTTTTAGGAGCATGGGAGCATTGGTAGCTGTATCAAAGATCATCAGAGGAACAAGGTTTGAATATCTACAGTTTATTTTTTTTCGTAAACCTGTTGCAAGGCTTTACACCAAATATTTTTAACCTATAGTGAAAAGATGCTGGTGACAATGAGCTTACCCAGATATTATTTATTTTTACATTGCATTTTATCTAAATTAGCTCAGTGGGGCTATCCATGTCATGCCTGTGCATTTCTGTAGTTAAGCACTAAGTAGGCTGTTATCATCCTGAGGCACGTAAACATACAATATGGATTTCGTTTCAAGATAATTTGTAAACAAACATGTACAAAGTACATAAAAGTCCTTGGAATATAATGTTTCACAAAGTCAACAAAAGAGTTTGTAATAGTTTTAGTCAGTGTAGTATATGGCAGTAATACAACACAATTTTGTGTAATATTAAAGCATGCTTTTCCCTCTGTTAATTTTGTTACCAAAACCCACTTGTGATGACTATCAGCTCTCTGTATGTTGGTTATTGTGCAGTGTTAAGTTAACTGCAGGTGGATAAAATCAGTTCTGAAAAACCCATTTTCAGATGAAGCCATTAAGTTATGCTGATAGTGATCACTGCACTCTTTTCTAATGTAAAATATCTCTGGCTTTGCAATGTTAAAAGTATCCTTTGCCTTAAAGGAGCTCGGTGGTGGGGGAGGGAGGATGAAACCTTCCCACTGTATTGCACCATTATTTTCATCAAATCAAAGACAGTGATATTGTAAAATAAATCCCAAAGACAGTGATATTGCAGCTAAATTGTAGAATGCATAAAGTTTGTATGTGTCATAATCACGAGAGGCTGGAGACTTGAGGCTGGCACTTGAAACAATGAGGAAGCAGATTTCCATGAAGTGCTGGAGCTTTTCCTCTGCATGCTTATTTGAGTCAGTTCAAGATTGGCTCACAAGACCTAAAGCAATGTCACTGCTGAAATTTCTCTTCATAACACGTGAAAATAGCAATGATGATGTTCAACCCTGTTTCAGTAGGACACAACAACCTTGAGGGATAAATTCATTTGTGATTCTCACTAGTACTAAGTTTTAGTGAGTGGATTAGTCATGGATAAACTTCCACCTGTCTGTAGCCCCTGACTTTGAAGCTTACTGCTGTTTCTTTTGTGATAGGAAAATTCTCTGACAGGAAATTCTCCAACGGGAAAATTCTAGATCAAGAATGTACCTTGTAAGCCACTGCCTTTGGGTGCAACAAACTAAGTCATACTAGTCACAATTGCTGCAATATAATACCTGTTGTTTGCTCCTAGTGCACCCTGCAGACCTAAACACCTGTATTTCAGTTCTGTCAAAAGTACTTACTTTTGGCATCACCAAACCAGAAAAAGATGAAAAAAAGTGCAGCATGTAATTCCTGGTTGGTTTTAATAGGTTTTTTTACATAGAGGACGTAACAGATAGTTCAGAATTGTCAGGCCTATCAGACTAGGGAGAAATTAATTCTGGGAAGAGGTTTCTTAAAAGCATGAAGCAACTTATACATGGAGATTGATTTGTAGATCTTGCAGGCCTGCTTTACTTCAGCTCCACTGAACTATCTCCAGGAATGACATTTGTTCTTGACAGAGAAATGAGGGCTGATGGGAATGTAAATATCTTGGAAGAAATAGGAGTTGTAACAATTAGTTTGACAGTAGACTTGAGAGGTGGATGTGCCTTCTGTAGGAAACCAAACTGCAGAGGGGCAGCATCCCAGGATTGCACCTGGTGCCTCTCATTTTACTAAGAGATATAAATGGAAATGATTAGGCAAGACTTAGTGTCAGCATCTCGAGTTTAGTTATGAGTAACTACCTCATAAGGAAAAATGTCTATTTAGATTTCAGAACTGGTCTTGATACTGTTTAACATCTTTTCACACTGCATGCAATGTGCCATTCAGGTTGTTAGTGTTTGGATTTCAGCTATGTGAAAGTACTAAAGGTAGAAACAGTACAGCCACAAAGATTAGGTACTTTTGCATCCCCTAGTAAGAACTGTTCTTAATGTGGTCTTATACTCAGTGTCTATGCACCACTAAATTCTGACAGGAATAAAATTCTTAAGAGTAACTGAATTCTTCCTGCGGACAACTAATGACAAGAGAAAAAAAAAAAAAAAAGATTTGTCATTGGAAATGTCAAGTGGAGAAACTTTGTTGAGCAAGATCTAGTAACCAGACCCAGACTTATTTTTTATATGGTATAGAAGATTATTGTGTATCAAAAAAAAATCATGAAAAAGAGGCAGTGATGGCAGGGGTTCCTGTTACAAAAGTTATCACCCTCTGATTTAGAAAGTTGATTTTTTTTTTTTTTTTTACATTATTGTGCAGTCTTGTCTATCTGGTCTGTAACATCAGTAGAGAAGTATGTCTCTTCTTCCTCATTGATCATCCCTGATACCTGGCTGAACACCTTATTCCTGTAAATCCTTCTGAAGCATTCCACACTGGCTTCACCCCATTGTTATAAAGCTGGCGTGATGCCTTTGAGTTGGGATCTAAAACTCATGAGAAATGTGCTCCCCTCAGATTCTTTAA
The DNA here is from genome assembly GCA_032173965.1 of Sitta carolinensis. NCBI lineage: Eukaryota > Metazoa > Chordata > Aves > Passeriformes > Sittidae > Sitta > Sitta carolinensis. The sequence continues at coordinate 5,266,111 of CM063294.1, read as the reverse complement.
TGTACTTTGTGAGGGGCCCTTTTTTTGGTATCTAATGAGCTGTCCCACAAATGCACTGAACGCTGTCATCAATCCCTTCAAGAAGCTCCCTATTCCTTTTCCCTCTAAGAAACAGTGAAGAGACAATATTTGAGTCCAGCAAGAAAAGTGCTCCTTGTGTAAGCAGCCTTTTTCAAAGCCATGAGGAGGATGCATGGGATTCCTCTGAGACACCATCAGCAGATGCTGTGTATACAGAGCATAATCTTGGTGGTCACCTTCCCCTTACTGAGGCATTACTGCTTTTGAAAATTTCAGACAGACACTCCAGCACCAAGACATAGAGCACAAAATTTCATTTCTTGTGTCCCTTGATGTTGTATCTGTGCTAGAACCTTTATATTATATATATATATAATTATACAGGAATTTCACAGAAGTCATGGTCTGTAGGAGGCTGTAGCCAACAAATTAATTTAATTCTTGCAGTTGTGCAAAACACTTGGCACGTTAAATTCAGCAATAAATAAAACATAAAACCTCAGAAGTGAACTGCAACCATACTGTAACAATCTCATTTTCCACCTAAAATTAAAGATAAGAAAGCTAAGTATCTATGGTTAATGCAGAGAGAGTTAAATGTTTTCGTTTTAATTCAGATTTTTTTGTTAAACGAAGTAAACAGTGTAATTTATTTAGTTCTAGAGATTTTTCTTTAAAAGGAGGACAATACTTTTTCCTGTAGGGCATTTAAGAAGAAAGAAAACTTCTATAAAGTTTTAAGCTGTTGTTAAGAGCAGTAGAGGATCATCCAGATACCAGCTCCTGTGCATGTAGTTACTCCTTCCTCTTGATTCGAGCAGTCAAAAAAGTGATGCTCAATAATCAGATTATGATAGAGATTCTAAATTTGTACAATTCTTTGTTCGAGTGGATCCCTGTTTTGCAAACTGGATACTGACCAGCCATCCAAGAAAGACACACAGGAGAATAAAATCGTCCAAGACGGGGACTAAAATGGCACTGCCCTTTCTCTGCAGGAGCTGTTGGTTTAAATGATGATCTGCAAAATACTGACGTATGTCAGTCACTGAATGAAGAAATGTTTGTCCTACAACAAAGCCCTGGGGCTTGTAACTGACACTTAGCAAATAATTTTAAAGTTGGAGTAGAAAAACACAGTCTTACTGTTACTGCATTCCTCGGGCTTGCCACTCTTGGTGGTCTTGAAGAAAAAGGGCTGTAATTCTCAAATTTAACAGAGGATGTTGCAACTGCTAAATATTTATGCCCATATACTACCACACAGTTGGCTGCCCACCCATGGATCGGTGATACTACATTTGCATTTAAGCATGAGTTAAATTTGTTAGATTTAAATTGCTGAAAGGACAACATTTCTTCTAATAGCAAAATAAATCTATGAGTATCTCCCTAATTCAGATTGCTCCGAGACAGTTTTTATTATTTTGCCTTAGGTTCTGAATTGAAGTCAGTGAGTTCAAATGCAAAAATAAACCATTATGAATGTAATTTCTTTCTAAGTGCTGGATACATAAATGGATTAGCTAACAAAGATGATTAAGTGTGGGTTTGGATGCCAGTCTATATATTGTGATATGCAGCTCGGTCAACAACAATTTTTTTTTATTATATTTTTTTTTTTTAATGGGGAAGAAAAAAAAAAGAGATTAAAAAAAAGGAGAGGCTTTTGCCCCTTAGGCATAGCTAATGTTGATGCTAATTAATTCGATGGACCTTGGATGAGGCCTGCTTTCCTCAGGGAGGTATTTGTCCTCATTCTTCACTCCTGGAGTTTGTATTCAAACTGCTGTATCTTGCTGTCACTATGAACAAAGTTACCTTTAAAAAGTCATCTATGAATATCATCATGGTGACTGACTTTTATCTTAACCCTGTAGGTCAACAGTATAAAAAATAAGAGCATTCAGATTCAGGTCTCTTTGACCTTTTCAGACTCCATGAATCTGCTTAATTTTTTTTTTTACAGCTGAAAATCATTTTTCTGGAGAAGAAAAACCCAATTATTGCAGAATAGATCTATTAATAGAATGTGTTTGTTGAAAATGGGACTATCACCCTTTAATTACCATTGTTAAAAGATTATTTAACTACATTGCATTATCTTCAACACACGCTTTTTTTCCCATTATATTATCGACAACTTTTTTATTTGTTAACAAAATATTATAGGGAAACTAACCTGCCAGGAGTTATTCTGGGGATTAGTGTGTTTCCTGACTGCCTACACTCTCCTGCAGCAGATTCTCAGCTTTAACTGTTTTTCCTGCCTTCACCGTGGCACCTGGAATTGTGCTGTAGCTCAAAGCTGTTTCCTGTTCATTTGAATTTCCATTAGATGATACAATTAGCTGGTTGGTGCACCCTTGTTAGCCAGATAGATTATTTCCATTTGGATTCAATGATTCTGCTGAAAGCTCATGAAAATGCAGATTGAGAAGCTTAGCAGCTGAAATAAATAAATGGAAGTAAAGCTGTATAGCCGATCCATCACGCACCTCGGACTGGCTCTGCAGCTTCAGAGGCTGCTGTCCCAGCACGGGAAGGCTCCCAGTCAGCGCTGGTCACATCTCGTCACAGATACAGCCAGTCCCAGGGCAATCCGGCTCTGCTGAGTGCTTCAGTCAGACAAAAAGCCCTGCAGTACCAGAGGGAACTGTGGGCTTTGTTAGCAGTTGATTTAGTGTCTCTAAATTCTAAAGCTACTGCACAACACTGTAATTACCTAGCCAGGTATATTTGATAGTATAATCTAATGTTTTCTTAAGGCTCTCACAAAAGATTTTGTTCTGTTAGCTAATTGACTGTGCACATTCAAACCATGATTATCACAGAAGTAGCTGGTACACATCTCCCACGTTGCATTAGGTTTCAGTAAGTATTGGGGGAGGCTCATTCCTTTTCTGAAAAGAGCCTCACAATATAAATGTCTAAAACTGTTTTAACAATCAACCGTGTGTCTCCCAAGTCTGCTCATTCCTTCTGCTGTCTCTTGGTTACTCTGCAGCACATTTGACATCAAATAGAGATGATTAATAAAATCATATTCGTTGAGAACTAGAAGTAGAGAAGCTGCGAGCAAGCAAATACTGTAGGATTTGCTAATTCCGTTTGTTGTTCTCCAACTTCAGCACATGGGAGAAGGAGAAGAGTGGGGAATGGTGCACTAGAGCATCCATTTCCCACTGTAAATGTGCTGGTACAGCCCTGGGTGATGGTGAGTGTCCAGTGGAAGATGCTCAGCCATCGCCACCATCCGCAGAGCCGCTCCTGCGGGCCCCTCCTCAGGCGGGCTGCTCACAGGCAACACAAACAGCGAGCTGTGACAGAGCTCAGGTAAAACGCAGGCATTTCTGATTTATTCTCATTTCTCGCACGGCCCGAGGCCATCCCGGGGTGTGTCTGCAGCCCGCAGCAGTGCCCGTGTCCCAGCACAGCGCTGCCAAAACAGCACAGTCCCTGCAGGAGCCAGGGCCGGCTAGGATGGAAGCTGTTAAAAATCTGAGTGTGTGGATCTGTGCTCTCACTAATCCCGTCCTTTAGATTTGGTCTCTGGAGCTATTCTAGAAATTGAAACTCAAGTCATTAGCACATAGTGCTGATAACACAGTGACTAAATTAATTTGTGAATTTATGTTACATAAATAAATAAACAATATTTGAAAAATTACTTTGGAAAGTAATCCTTACCAAAGGAAAAAAAACCTAATAAAACCAGTCTCTCAATGTATGGGGACTCCTGTCTTAGCCACTCTTCTTCATAATGTTTTTCTCAAATGTGAAGGAGAGGATTATCTGACTGATTGGATTAATAATAAATTTCCTTGATACATTAATGGAAGGAGCAGGAACATACTAGGAGCAGGCAGAGAAAAATCCCAGAGAGTCATTATTACCCCAAAGATCTGTTCTGAGATAAGATGCTAAAAAGTTGCTTTGTATCTAAGGATATGATCATATATATTTATATATTTTAGTACATAATACTCGATTCTATGCTTGCTTTGAACATGTATTACTGATATTGGGGCAGGGAATTTCATTACATTAGTTTGACTACATTGAGGAAGGCAAAGCTTTTTGGTAATGAAAGATGTTTTTTTCTTTAAGCACCTTTATCAGAACTCCCAACAAAAGCAGTATTACACTTATAATCCTTGTAGACGTGAATTGTCTTAAAACCAAACAAAGGAAGTAGAAACTTTGCACTTAATTTCTGAGACATTTTATGTCTTAAAAGGAAACAAGAAAAGTCTTGTAGCCATGTAATATAACTTAAAGTCTCAGGAGTGAAAGGAGCAGCCTCTCACCTGCAGAGCCGGGGTGGAGGAGAGTCCTAGACTGATTCCACGGTGCGGGGCTGGCTCTGTGTCTCCCTGGCTCCTCAGCCACACCTGCACCTCTGTGGGCCCCCACCAGCATACCCTCCTCAAAAAGCATTACTTTTGGTGGCTTGTATCACACCACTGCAGTTTCAGAGAAGAGCCTGTCACAGAGGGGAATTGCAAAGATACTTTCAATCTTATTACATATGTTTTTACTGAACTTACAAAGCTGCCAAACCAAGTACTTCCCTGAGCCCTGAAACTGTGTGTGAGCATGTGTGCACACAGCTTTTCCCCTTACAGATGCTGTTTTCCTTATGCCAGAAAGATGGTACAGCTGCTGTGTTGTCTTTTTTTAATCTCTTCACTATATAGTTTTGTTGAATCTTTTTCAAGTGTCTCCTTCCTTCTAAGCACAGGGGGAAAAAAGGTATTTCTAAATATATTCAGTTAAGGATTTATATTTTAATCTAATAGCTATTTATATGTATTCCCAAAAGATGCTATTGTGTGTAATGCAAAATAGCAGAAGTGATGAAGACAGGTATTGATTATCACCCCCAAAAAGGCTGGAAGGAAACAGCAGAAGCTGTCCAGCTGAAATCATATCAGCTCCTGCAGGGTGTTCTCATTTTCATCACTGCTGCTGCTCTTTCCTTCACTTTTTTTTTCCTTAAATTTGTGTCTTGCACAGAATAGAATAATGATGTTTGGGAATTAATCTCTGAGACATTTTGCAAGCTGTAAAAGGTAGTCCTTCCTGGTTGCAGTATAATTCTAGTCTGAAGATAGAGGTGGAACTGCAAGAGCTGGGTCTGAGATTTTAATCACTCTCATTTTGCTCTTATATTATAATGTCTTTAAAAAATTATTGGTAAGAATTGCTGTGATTTTTTATTATGTTATACCTGGCACAGACTCCAAGGGTTGGTAATTCCACTTCCATGTTCATAGCCTTATCAATTGAATGTGTTTTGATCTCTATCTTTGGAACAAAGGGATTAATTTTGCAGTGTGATTGTTTTATTTCCCCTTCATCATGTTAGAGCTGCTGAACAGAGAAGATGTATAACAAATCAACAAACAACAAGGTAGAACTTAAAATTTTATAGTTGTGTAGTTAGAAAATAAATAAATATGAGAAAGAATTCTGGGGCTGACTACAAGACAGACTTTTCACAGAAAACTGTGGAGTTATGGTCTGTGAGCATTGCTGTAACAAAGGTCCAATATAGGCTGAGGTTCTTCGTGGAGCCTGGTTTTCTCTTTCCCAGTCTCTTTCCTGCTCTTGCCCTTTGCAGGTGGTACCAACAGCAAGAGCCGTCTGTGCTCCCAAAGATTCAGGTGTACAGGAAAATACACACAGCTCATTCACATGCTTGGTACACACATCAACACAGAACATTCATTGCCTTTGTTGCCACCCACAGCACTTAGAGGAACATGAAAAAGACAGCCCAGGCCTGCTCCTTGTCTCCAGACTCTCTGCCTTGATACAGAGCCACTCTTATATTAGCAAAGCCCTCAAACCTTGGCTATAAATCCACATAGAACTGTTGCCCTGATTATTGGCCTCCCTATCTCCAGCCTGGGTTGTTTTTTTTCCCAGTTTCTGGTTTATTCCAGCTTGCCAGCTACTGCAGATTGATTGAAGTTCTCATTTCTCATGCATCTTAAGCCCTGCACTGGACCTTAAGTCCTCACAGAATCCAAACCTAGAACCTAAGCTCTCTTTATCCTGTCTCTAGTCTCACATCTTTCCAGGACTTACTGCTGAGTGAAACCTCAAGTTCACTTGTGAATTGCACATAAGGAGAGAGCAAAGTCACACAGAAAATAGGTGGTTGGAGTTTCATTAGACTGCAGTTATTAGGGACAGGGCTTGCTAGAGAACTCTACTGAGCAGCAGCTTTGTTGTTTGTTTGTTTGCAATCAGCTTTTTTTTTTTTTTTTCTCTTTTCTTTTTATATTAATCCTCCTCTCCACTTTCTGTGCTTGTTTCTCCCCAATTGACTTGATTCCTTCTCATGTTCCCAAGAGCTGCTTAAAACACCCCATAAATTGTGCAGGATCCCACAGGCACCCCTGCAGTAAAATCAGTCATTGCTATGACACAGTAATTCACCTCTTCTTATCGGTTCTTCAGGACTTGGAGTGGTTCCTTCAATGGCCCATCATTCAGGAACCTGAGAGCTCTGTCTTTGCTATTGTCTTCACTATCTCCTCTTTGTTAGAGTTTGTGTTTCTGACTGTGATTTATTGCTTATTTCTGTCTCCTGTCCTTGCTTTTATGCTGAATAGCCTTTAACCAGGTACCCAGTCAAGCCCAATGTCTTTACTTGCCAGGTTTTCTTCTTGTTGCAGCAGCAATTTAGTATCAATTCACATTTAATCTGTTCTTTAAAAGCCAAAACAAAGCCAAGGGGAAATCAAAAATCGGCATGCATGATGAACCCTGGCCAAGATGACAGAAATGTGTATGCCTTCTTCTGATATAAATTAGCCTGTGTATTATAGACTCAGTATTAAATTCACTAAGGCACCTTATTTCCTCCCTGAGTGTCACTGTGAGCCTGATGTGTACATCTGGTAAGGAAGGACTAAAGCAGGATGCAATAATGTAATGCTCAGATTTCAGAGGGGTTTGTGTGTAGGACTGGACTGAGGTCAGGAGGAGCATCAGGCAGGAGAGGGAGTTCTGCTCTGCAGAGCCCTGGGCTGGGAGCTGTCTGTGGGCTGGAGGGCTCTCTTCCTTGGTTTGTACAGCACGGAATGTGCATGAATAATGCAGTATCTTCATATCTTCTGCAGTCTTGGTGGCTCCCTTGCCAAAAGGACCAAAATGCAGGATCACAGAGTGATTAAGCTGAAGAGGAAAGGAAATGAGTTTGAAGGTGAGGAGAGAGGCTAGATGGAAGGAATGGCACAAGTGGCTGAGGTGCAGTGGGAAGCTTTTCAGTTCAAGGTCATAAATATGAATCTTTCCCAAGCTAGCAGTGACCAAAAACCCAAACTGTCTGAAAACAACATCACCCAGTAATGACAGAGATTGGAAGCAAGAGAATAGAAAGGCATGAAAAGCTTTTGAAAGTGCCCTTGTGGGCTAATACTGTTACACCAGTGAATAAGTCTCTTGAAGGCTGTGAGTCTGTGGCCATTTATCTGGTAGGCTTGCTATTCATCTCCTTTGAGTGTAGTGTAAATGCACTGTATTAGGGTCAGGAGGAGAGCAAACCTAAAATGTTTAAATATTAGAAACGAGTTAGCTAGCTATCCAGCAGGAAAGTACAGACTATTGCAAGCCAAACACAAAGAAAGCAGGGAAACAAAGGATAACATTTGGAAAGAGGTGTCTGCACCAAGGCTTGTGATCTTTTGACCAAGTCTGCTAAGGAGGAGGGACTGTTCGAAGCTCTATGAAATAGCTTTTCTCTTGCAAAATGAAGATAGATTATTCAGTATTCTTTAAGAAAGTTTTTTCTGTGCTAGCAAAATATTTTATGGACACAAAAAGCAAGAGTGTACAAAAATAAAATCATGTCTAGCTTGCTCGAAAGTTTAAAATGTTTATAATAGGAATTTTTTTCTAGAAGTAACTAAGGATAATTTGTGCTGCTTCTAGTTCTGAAGTCTGAAGAAGGAAATATTGAGAGAACAGAAAGTAGAAAAAAAGGGTTGGAATATTAGATGCAGAGTATATTTTAGTATTGTGATAGATAAAATTACCAAACTTATCTTGCCTTAATACCTGTAAAAAAAAATGAGATCAGGTTGAGGTGTTTGCAAGAAGAACTGGCAAACTCCAGACATTTGTTCACAGTTCACCACTGAAACAGCATTTCTGATCTCTGCCTGTGTCTGAAATCTGCATCCAAATCCAGGTAACAGCTTGACTTTCAGAGTTTGTTTCTTTAGCAGAAACAGGAAAGTTAAGTCTACACCTATTATTTGGAAATATGAAATCCATATATAAAAAAGGACATAGGCCTTCCTGCCTGCCTTCCTGCTTCCACCAGAAAAGGAAAAAAACCCACCACCTTTAATAAAAAGTAAAACCCCCTAATTCATAGCCAGTGTTGAACAGGAACATTTTTCTAATCTTGAAAAGAATGGGAGAATTTCTCAGATGTGAAGTTGTAATCATAAAGGATTGGTAAAGCTTAACTGTAATCCAACAGCTATATAGCTTGGTTAAAACCCATTTAAATAAGCAAGGTGTATCACTGCTGATGGGAAAAAGGATGAGAGATTCTCCTCCCAGTTGTGTTCCAGTATCTTTCAAAAACTTCAAAACAATTTTCAGAATTTTGTTATGTGGATTCCTTGCTGTATTCCTTAGGGTACACCTTCTTTGGAGATGCACGCAACCTGTATTTGCTATTCTGTTTTCTGGACAGCAGCTTTACTGAGATTTGAAAAGAGGATGTTAGCATTTTTAAAGCCTTTTTTCTCCTTTTTATTATATGAATCAGTGTTCTTGAAGGAGTCAAAGTTCAATCCTCCTGCTGCATTACAATGCCTTTCAGTCTAATATTAGAGAGCGAGTCCCATTTTACTTTGTAATACAGAGCTTCACTTCGGCATTAATTTCATTCGGAAAGCAGCTGCACTTATAATAGATTCCTTTAAAGCAAAATGGAAAACATACATTTATCAAATGACTTTCTTCCAGTAATGCTGCAGCAGTCTTTATTGCATCAAAGTTGTCAGCAATCAGCCCATCTTTCTGAACAAAGATGTGCCAAATCATCCAAGCAGGCTTTATATTGAATAAGCAATACATGAATTCTGTGGCAGGAGGACAGACAGACAGACACTGTCTCAGCCTGTACAATATGATATATGTATTTATGCCCACATCACACAGCGTTAGCAGATTTGGAGAATATTTCTTACGTGTACAGAGCAAGTGACATTACATATTTAGAAATCATGCTTTTGAAATTGTTTAGCCGAAGAGACAAATAGCATCTTATTAGAAATGAAAGACTCATAAAATCAGCCTTAATAGCTTTATCTTTCTCTCCTGAGACTTTCTTTTTTTCTTTCAATGTGCTATTTAATGACTTCCATTTTCATCAGTTTCATAGTCCTGTTCAACACAGTTTTTACTGTTTGTCTCTGTAATCAAACCAACATTTAAATTGAATTTTTGTTTGGGGGAGATTTTTATATTGCTTGGGAAAATGCTTGTTTCAGTTGACATGATAGTTCAATTATAAATGTTTAAGTTTAATTGCAACTATTCTTTGAATCAGAATATCCATTTTTAAGATAAGAAACTATTGATACACTATTCTTTGGTTATGCAGAGACACTAGAGTTAGTCACTCGATTCTTCTCTTTTGACATGAAATAAAGGATACTTCAGAATTTATGAGAGTTGGTTCTGTGGTTTTAATCTAATAAACACATTCACTATAAGGACACAGGCTTGCTGGAGTGAGTCCAGAAGAGGCCATGAAGAAGCTCAGAGGGCTGGAGCCCCTCTGCTCTGGGTGCAGCCTGAGATTGTGCAGTATTTGGAGAAGAGAAGGCTGTGCAGAGACCTGAGAGCCTCTTCCAGTGCCTAAAGGGACTCCAGAGAGTAGAGAGAGACTTTTGACAAGGATGTGCAGTGACAGGAAAAGGAGGAATGGCTTTAACCTGAAACCAGGGAGGTTTAGACAAGAAGGAGAAATTCCTCCCTGTGAGGGTGGGCAGGCCCTGGCACAGGGTGCCCAGAGCAGCTGGGGCTGCCCCTGCATCCCTGGAAATGCCCAGGGCCAGGCTGGACACTGGGGCTTGGAGCAGCCTGGGACAGTGGAAGGAGTCCCTGCCATGGCAGGGGGTGAGACTAAATGAGCTTGAAGGTCCCTTCCAATCCAAGCAGTTCTAGGACCTTCAGGGACACCTATTCTTGCAGAAATTTCGATGTCGGATTAGGCAGTGGAGATGGAAAGGAGGGAAGATATTTTTTAGTTATTCCTGATATTAATGTTGTAAGGTTTCTAACCCTGCCTATTGCACAAACACAGATGATCAGATCATTATATGTTTATGGCAAAATCAATCTTGAAATATCAAAGTAAATTTGAAATTTGGACAGTATATCATATTGCTAGTATGATTTTTAACCATTTATTTAAAAATAACAGTATCACTTCATTTTCTGACATAAAATGATCCCAGGGAAATTGCACATGATAAATAGTAACAGATTTGAAAGGGAGAGAGATCTCTGCTCTTCCACACTTTACATTCCTGCCTTCTTGTTGACCAAAATCAAGCCTGAGCTGGAAAAGAATTCAAATATTGGTGAATATCTTATCCTATAAAAAACTAAATGAATCAAAGTAACCACAAACATGTTGTAATCATCTGTTTTCTAATTCCAGTGGTCTGAGTATTTCTCTCCTGTGTTCACAGCAGGAATAGACAGCTGTAGGGACAGATACCCCCAGTATGACAGCACTAAAATCAGTGGAATTACACTGCCTGGAAATCTCAACAACTGTATTGGGCTAGGTCTCTTTCATGTCTGTAGAGCTGAGAATCCTGATATCTTCAGTTCAATGTGAGCTGGCTAAGCCTTGCAGCAAAACACTCAGGATTTGCAGCAGCAATCAGGAAACCCCACAATTAGGGGAGAGCTCCATTGCCAGCTCTCCTCTAGGCTGTCACTTGCTACAGATGCAGCAAATAGCATACACTGTTTTCATACTGGATGGTGTAAAGGAGCAGAAAGTAAGGAAGGGCAGAATTAATTGAGCTATAGTAATTCTGTTCCAAAACTTACACTTTCCCAAAATTTTTATGCAAAGCTGCAGCTATAGCTTCTTCCTCAATGAGCTCCAAACCCTAGAAATTAAAAGGAAGAAAAAATATCTCCCCCACCAAAAAAAAAAAAAAAAAAAAAACAACAAAAACAACTCCTTTGGTCATAGTTGTGTGAGACTGAATGATCTAAATGATCTTACCTCCCTGGGGAAGTATCTCTTTCCTTAATTAAGAGCACAGCCACTTGCCTGATATATCTAGGAATTCTCTTGGACATGTCCATCAGGAGGATGAGGGAGACAGTGTGTCTGTATAATTCATTTGGGCTTTGCAAAGAGCAGCAATCACTTCTTAGATAATGCATTAAAAAAATCCCATGTGGATTATAAAAAAAAAAAGAAAAAAAAAAAAACAAATAAGAAAGGATGCAAGCACAACAATTATATGGAATATATAGCATGTGTTCTATATTACATATATATATGTACATACATAGAAATAGAAGAATACACATCTATTAGTATATAGAATCACAAAATATCCTGAGTTGGAAGGGACCCACGAGGTGGAGGTATGTGTGTGCATGTGTATCATTTATATATGTCTGTGTGTGTATATATATGTGTGTGTGAAGTCCTGGGCATTTGCTTTCACCATCAAATTGCTTCAAGGGTTTTGCAGGGTTCAGGGATGCATCACTAGTCTGCCAGTTTGTTTCACAGAGAGACCAGCTGTATGATGTTCAAATGCCACTGGTGGAGCAGCCTTCAGCCAGGCCCAATCACCTTGGAATCAAGGAGTGCATTTCCCACTGATCCACGGTCATGACATTGAAGCAGCCAAACAAAGTAAAAGTATGCCTTGTGTCTCTCTGTAAATGTAAATAAATTGGGAGATTCAGTCTGGTTATTAGCTAGATGCTTAGAGACAGAGAAATGGAAATTAATAATCTAATTAATTTAAATGTCTTCAAAATACAGGTGAATTAAGAACTGATTTGCCTCTTGCTTGAAAAAATGTGGATCTTCCTCTGTTAAAGCTCCCTAAGGCATGACTAAATTAACCTCAGATTTCAGGTTTCTAAAAATCATTCTATCAGCAATGATGAGAACAGCTGAAACTTAGAACAACCCCTACTCTTGCAAAACTTCGTCAAGAAAAGTGCAGGATAACTTTAGACAAAGAATTAATGGTTTTTGAGGTATCTTTGATCTTTTGTCTGCCTTGCTCATTTCCCCAGCCCCGCTCTCAGTGAGAGCTGAGCTCAGAGGGATTTCACTTCGTGGTGGAGACTGGAGTGTCACTTGGAGGTGAAAATGCCACCCCTTTTGGATACTGCAGGAGGATTCCCTTCATCCCGCAGGGGCAGAAAGACTCCTTAGCCAAGTCTACCATCTCCTAACTCTCCAGGGCCTCACAGACTCCCTGTGACTGCGCTCTGACAGCAGATCTATTCCAGTCATTTCCTCGGCAGACAAATGCCACGGCCCGGCCCTTCTGCACCTCTCGTATTTGCAGTCCTCACTGGACACGGCCGTAGGGATGAGCAGCCCGGGGGCTCAGCCCCGCTGTGCCCAGCTCCCGGCACTGTTACTGTGGCGTCGGCTCGGCTCGGCTCGGCTCGGCTCGGCTCGGCTCGGCTCGGCTCCGCTCGGCTCGGCTCGGCTCCCCTCGCTCGGCTCGGCTCCGCTCCGCTCGGCTCGGCTCGGCTCCGCTCCGCTCGGCTCCGCTCGGCTCCGCAGCCAGACGGGCTCTGCCGGACCCGCGGGGCCCCGCTTGGCCGCAGGGAAGAGAGCGAAGAGGACAGGGCAGAAAGAGGAGGATTCGCTTGGGCTTAAATCATGGATTTTATTCGTCCCGCAGCGAGAACCCCACACAAAAGTGACAGGCCAAACCTCCTTGCAAACCCTGAGTACAGCGGCTGATAAAGGGAGGAACTCGGGCAGGGTCTGACCTGGGACCAATTCGGGACAGGCGGGGGACGGCTGTGGAACTGAGTGACATGTAGGGGAGCGAACCAGGATACAGTGGGGGGAAAAGCGGGAATTCATCCAATCACTCTGTGATCTTATCAGAACCTTCTCGGCTGCAGGTGAGGTCTCAGTGACAGTCAGGATCTGGGGGTCACAAAACTCCGGATTGACAGGTAACAGAGACGGGGGAGGGGGGATGATTCAAATAGGGGAATAACATAGGGGGTACACAGAACTAACCACATAACAATACAAAAATCCCAAAAACCCAAAAAGCACAATGCTACATGACTGCTCAGCAGAGCTGAGTCCTGTGCCAGCAGCACTGGGGCACCCAGGGGCCCCAGGCACAGCCCCACATGGGCTGCCAGGACAAAAGTCACCTCCAGCCCACGATCTCTGTTACTTTATTCTCTGTGAAGAATAGCTCAGATCAAAGGAATGGTTTAGCTGTGCTTTATTCTGTAGCGTAACTCAGACCCCTCACACTTCGGTGCTGCAGCAGCTTACAGGCGCCTGCTTGCTTTCCCAGTGATGTTAGTGGGAGAGCATAATATCACACCGAGATTCTAGTCACAGCAGGTTCGGTGCTCTCTGGTTTAAGGAAGAACCCAGAGGCTTAGTTTATATTCCTGAGAAGTAAAAGCAGCTTTTACATGAAGAAATAAAAATAAGCAAATCAAGAAACTGCAGAAACTTTAAATCCAGGCCTGTAGAGCCCGTGTTTTAGATAACTAATTTTTAGATGCAATTTTTTGGCAATCCTCTGCAAGTTTTGAGCTTTGTATGGAATTGGGGGAACATTGCTCTCTTAGGTGCCAGATCTGTAGGTTGCTAGATGCAGCTGAATACTTAATTAATTGTTCTAGAATTAGGCACAGCAAAATTGTGCTTATAAAGTTAGAAGCTAAAAGGAAAAAATCAAAGCACTGACTGTAACAGCTGATTATAGTGTTAGAAGTACAACCTATGCTGAAAGTGATTATTCCATAACATGATGATAACTGAAAGAAAATAGGGGTAATTTTATTTATCTGTTTATTTGACTCTCTCTTGGCAAAAATTATGCAAGGGTAGAGGTTGAAGATTTTGTGTCAAATTTCTAATCTGCTACTCACAGTGAAATTTTTCCCCCACTGGGAATCATGTTATGCATGTTTCCTTTTTTTAAGAAAAAACTAGAAGGTTACAACAACTCCTTGTGATTTTCTGCAAGTTACTATGCATCTATTATGATTGTGACACTCATGTCTGTACTCTTTTTTGACATGAGAGGAAAAAATGTAAGTAAAATGTTGCTTTCATAAGTTTTAAAACCAGAATTCCCACAGCATTGCACAGTTAGGTTTTACATTAAGCATTTATGGCAGCTACAAATTCACAGCATGGTTTTTGAGGCAGCAAAAACCAGAATGAGTCAAATTGACATTTTACAGTCAGAACAAAGGTTTGAAAATGTACAGCTTATATGCAACTGCTTATGTATTACATATTAGCCCCTTAAAATAGAACTAAATTCAATATCACCCTTTCATCCAGTTAACTATTAGTAAATTAAGTACTTCAGTCATTCTGAACATTGAAGAACATTGAATTATATAGTGCTTTCTAAATGATGGCCAAAATCTGACTGAATTTACACTCTGGAGTCAGTGATGCTCTAGAGGTTGTGGGCAGAGTGTGGCCCCCTTAATAATTAATAAAGTAGAACAAAAGTAGGGAGCTCGTTTGGATTGTCAGTGTGGCTCTGCAAAGCTGTGTGATACAGAAGTGAGGAACTGTATCTGTTCCTCAGAACTGTGCAGCGCTGTCACAGAGAGGGGAGGAAAACTCACTCCACTTCAGGGCCTTTCCTGAATAAAAATGATTTGTATGGATGTTCTGCAGTTTTGCTGTGAGCCTTGGGGAATGCCTTTGATGCACTTGATTAGGGAACAAGATCTCAACCTTGTAGACTCAGTAAGATCTTCACATGTTTAAATACAGATAATTAGTCTCAGTTATTTCCTATTTTTTTCTATCTTTTAAAATTTTCATCCTCATGATTTTTATTTGCATGGGTATATTTTTCCCTTTCTTGCCCTATTCGTTGATTGTAAATGTTTGTTTAAATGCCAGCACAGCACCCTGTTCCTAATTTATGCAATATAAACGACCATATCTAATTTTTATTTTGGAATATAAGCTGATGCATGGTTTTTAAAGGATTTTAATAGGCAGTAGAAAATTCCTTCACATCTCTCTATGCAGTGCCGTGGAGTGAAGTGCAGAGGTGCCTAGTGGAGCTCCAAGCATGCTGACACAGTAATATCCTGCTGAGATGGTTGCTCAGGGCAGCCTGGGCAGGGTGGGAAGAGGTGTGTGCTCACGTCACCTGCACAGAGGATGGGCTCCAGGTCTGCTGCTGCTCAGCAGGACCAATTTGCTGTGCTCAGTTCCATGGCCCAGCTCCCGGGGCTGTGCTGTGAGCAAAGTGGGGAGGAGACCAGGGGGAGCATTACCCTGGGCACAGCCAGCAGGATGGACACAGTGTTTTAAATGTCTGGCAATGCTGTGGTGAGCCCTGGGGTTCAGGATCTGATTATCCATCATGCTTTGGTCTGCAGAGTTATTTTAGTATATGATTCTTTGCTGTCTTAAAAGATGGCCTGTGCTGCTAAATCAGCGTATGAGCTTGGCTATGGAGCTGGGTAAATAATGTGTTAGAGACATTTTTTTCTATCACCATGAATGAAAGCTAGATTTTGAGCCTTATTGAACATAGTTTTGCTCTGATTATGCAGCTCTAAAGAGGCATTGGTCCAAGGTAAATGTTGGTCAAAGTGTATTCCACCATATCTGGAAAACATCCGTGTAGTTTTAATTTTCTCTCTGTTGGCAGAGTTATTATTGACTGGTTCAAATTATTTAACTAAGGATTTACACATTTTCCATATCTGTAAATAAATTCCCTTTCTCATACAGGTGTTGCAAAGACAATTCACTTGTTTATCTCACAGACTTTAAACCTGATGTGATATAAGTAGGATAATTTAGTCTGTTTGCTGTTTTTCAGTAGGTGCCCATTTTGTGTATGGAAGGAAAAGGATCACAGATATGTTCAGCAGCCTGGCATGCTGCTATTGGAAAGCTTTATATGAAGCCATTTGAAAATGATTTTGTAGGCATTGTCCACTCTGTTAATTCTTTGTCAGACCATTATACAAGGAATGTAACAGGAGTTCACTGTGCATATTTGTCCAAATTCCTGGTGCCGTTCTAGTGGTGAGGTGTCAAACGCACAGATCAGTGTCTTACCTTTAATCACTCTGCTGTGGCACAGGCTAAAAGGAAACACACCCTTCCTCCCCCAAAAGACAAGGAAAACTGCTGTTTGTGTTCTGCTCTGGTGCACCAGTCCAAAATGGCTTTCTGTCTCATGCCACTGGTTTCTTGGAGGTGGGGATTGATCTGAGAATCTCTTGCACGATAAGTTTGAAATATTTATCTGAGGTTGAGCTGTCAGGTGGTGTCCAAGTCATTACTAGGCAGCAGAGGGAGGCTGTGCTGTCAGGGAGGTACTATTTTCATAACATACAGCTCTGTGTATTTATGTGCTGCGTGGTCTGTGCTTTAATGAACTTGGCAATGGGAAGAGATCATCGCAAAGTATTTGATTTAAATGCTGAAAATTGCAATCTGAAGGTAACAGTAAATGATACCCAAACAATAGCTGTAATATTCAGGGTCTTTGCTTTCTTATTTCTAGTTCCACATTGTTCTTACATTTTTTTCTTTTTTTTTTTTTTCTTTTTCCCTTGCCTGAAGATTTTTAGTCTCTAAATATGTCAGTGACTGGCTTGCAACCCAGTATAATTGGTACCTGGTAAATGACCTGTGGTTTGTTTCTTGATCTGAATCCTGCCTGATCTACCTGGGCTGAGTGAAACTTGCCTTCAGGGTGCTACCAAGTTTGCCATGATCAAAGAACTGAGGGCTTTTCTCATGGTGCACCCAGGCACCAATAAACACTTGTCTTACCTCCTACAAATTGTCGTTCAGCTTTGCTGCAGATTATTAGTACGAAATAAACCATCGGATGAAATCAGACATGTCATTTCTCCCGTTGTGTTCCTCCTCTTGTGCCAACATTATGCCATGATACAATACTACAGTGCGATGTACAGCAAAGAATGAAAGGTTTCATTATATTTTAGATTCCAGGAGTGTGACAGACATTTTTACATTATACAAACTACCTAAAATTGTAGTTCTTAAACGATTTCGTTGTCTGAAAGGCACATCTTGTAACTGTGGGATAGGAATGTTATCTCTAGGTCAAATTACTGTGTGCTGAAGCATGACCCAATTTTCAGTTTAATGTGAATCCTATTTTTGGTTGTGCAAAAAATATATAGAAATACCCATTGACTGCGAGGTACTTACTTCAGTTTTATTAAAGAGTTGCTGATTGCAAGTTATGGGATGCTATAAAATTGAAATTGCCTTATTTAAAAGCATTCTCTCTTGTGCAATGTGATAAAGGTTGATTTTGTAGCTCTTAGATATTGTGTGAAGTTGTTTAGATAGTAGTTCTTCCTCTGAAGATATTTTCTGTTCTTTCCCTTAAATAAAAGTCCTGACACTTTTACATTTCAACAGTTAATCTTTAATTCTTCACCATCCCAATTAACTGCGACCTATTAGAGAAACAATAAGCCATGAATCATCAGCTACAAGTAGGCAGAGTTTAACAGTCAAGAAATTGAGCATTTCTTAATCTTATATACTCTCAACATCAAAGTGAATAAATCTGAGGTTAAAAAGAAAGGCTATCTCATTCCCCACTGCTTTAGGAAACAACTTATTTCTTTCTCTCTTGTTCATCTGCCAATACAACACAAAAAAAGGAAGGACCTGATTCAGTGATCCTTGGTTTGTACAAGAAGCTTTTATTCCTATATCAGTCACACTAAGCAGAGTGTAATATTAATAGACATTATCCACAGTACACAAAATTCATGAGAACAAATGCCCTACTCCTGTAAACTTCAAGTTCTTTGGAGAGTCCTCTCGAAAATGAATACTCCCTTTTCAAGGGTATTGTGCTAGGCAGTACAGCTATTCAATTAAGAGCCTTTGAGTCCTTTAAAAGCTTGTATTCTGCCTAACTAGGAACATATAAATATCTCCAGCTTTACAGAGTTACTCATCTGTCAGAAGTTAAGCTGGGGTTCATGGATGCTGCTGGATCAGAGCCAGACCCTCCTGCATCTTGCAGAACAAAGTTGTGGGATCAAAGGGCTGAAGACATGTCTGTGGTCAGAACTGCATGGGCACTGGGCTGCTTCATCTTAAACCTTTTGAAAATGATTGGTGAGTGCAGTGCTTCCTAAATACTGTTAGCAACTACAGAAGGGTCTGCAGAGAGAATAGTTCAGGTCACATTCAGAATTAAAACAGTTGTCACCTGCTAAACACCATAGGAGGCTGGACATGTACAGAAAGCCAGCTGTTTCTAGAGCAAGAGGCTGCATTTCACACAGGGCAAATGCATCTGGGAGAATTTCACTAATAGGGTGTCTGTGAGTCAAGGTTTCTCTACAGCCTTGCAGAGCATTTCAGCCTAATAGGGCTCCTGCAATGGAGCTGAATTTCTGATCACTGGGAATGAGTTAAATTCTGAGTGAAGCAGGCTCAGATCTGGATTTCTGCACCTGATCACGAGATTGGTAAACAGAGGTAGGCTGGAATAATCTGGAGAACTTTTTTCTGTGGGAAAATATATCCTCATCAAAAGTGACAGTTTGAAGGCGAAAGGAGCAAATGAAAAAGACTGTCTCAAACCTAAGTTTGGAAATAGTCTCAGTTTCTAGAAGATATTGTACAAATGGTTTGAAGAATCCTTGCATCAGTCAAAATGATCCATTTTGTTGGTCTTCGAATATTTGATGGGAGATGGCTTAAATCAGAGTAATTTCTTGTTTCATAATCCATTTTTGATTTGCCTAATGGGCATATTTTACAGATGTCTGTGTGAACACTAACAAAATATTCAGTCCAATATTGAAGTATGAGATTGAATTTAGTAGCTGGCATGGCCAAGGAATATCACCAAGTAGCATCCGTCTAGATACTTAAGAAGGAAATGGTAAAACTTCTAATTTTATGTGGTTTATATA
The DNA here is from genome assembly GCA_032173965.1 of Sitta carolinensis. Lineage (NCBI taxonomy): Eukaryota > Metazoa > Chordata > Aves > Passeriformes > Sittidae > Sitta > Sitta carolinensis. The sequence continues at coordinate 5,246,872 of CM063294.1, read as the reverse complement.
TTTTTAGTTTTAATAGTAAGAGTTTCAGAAAACTGTGGTGTTACTGCACTGCAGGCCAGTGCTGGCTCCTTACTGTTATCTTTCCTTTCTCAGCCATTTTTAGCATAATTCTAGGAAATTCTGATACTGTTTCCTTGCTCAGGTATTCCAGAAAATAAAAAAAAACACATTTAATCCAAACCCCACAAGAATCAATAAAATTCTGCTCTCGTTTTCTTTTCCATGCAGTTTTGTGCCAACAGAATTTTCTCTATACCTCCAAAGCTTCTAACGTGTCTAAATAAATTAAACAGAAGAATTAATCAAATTCTGTTCTGTATCATTAGGAATAATGAATAGCTGTAACTCCTACTCTGTTGGAAATGCAGAACTGTTTAATTCAAATTTCAGGATCAACAATGCTGATATAAGGAAAGAAGTAAAAACTGTTAAAGGGTTTGTTAAGAATCATCATGTGATATAGTTGTACAAAGATAAATGTTGAGATACAATTTTATCTGCATTAAATTACTAATTTACTGTCACATTAGACGTGAACCAGAATGAAAACATTTTTTTTCTGATCAGAATGGCTGCAATCGGTACACAGGCCTGGAAGGGACATGAAAAATTCTAGCAGACCATCCATGATGTGAGGGCAGAATGTCCAGTCTGACAGTTCCTTTCAGTGATGTGTCCTCATAATTGATGTGTTTTCGAGAAGTCTGTCAATCTGAAAGAACAAAGACGTTTTAAATCAAGAAACCTCAATGATCTAGTTCTTCAGCTTTCTCTGAGAATATCTATAATCATTTCTACTTCAAAACTAGTCACTAGTTATTGGGAGGGAGTTTCTGTGTATTTAAAGTCAGGAGAGCTTTGAAAGGAGTTGAAAAGAGGAGTGACAAGGGGGTGTGAAGAGTTTGAAGCAATCTGTATTTACAGGAATTCTTCCTTTTCAATGCAAATCCAGTAGGAAGGAGTGGGTTGGAACTTTCATGTTTAGGACACAGATTCTCACAGGCCAGCGATTCCTATAACCAGGGGTTCAAGCAGCTCATACTGTTGTCGATCTCTACTGCAACTTTTCTGGTTCAGTGTCCTGAGAATCTTGTCCAAGCCCAAACCCACTCTATTCCACTATGAGCCGTCCCAAATCCAGCATGAACACAAAACAGAGCACTATTCCTTTTCTTTTCCTGTCAGAATGGAAAACAGTAGACTGTGGTTGGTATTAGGAGATTATGGAAAAGAGGCGAGAATAAATCACATAAAGGGGTACAGAAGGAGTCAGTGTGGCTGTCAGCATACTTTTAAATTCTGGAAGGATAATTTCCATAAAACTGGTGGAAAGGGAGGAGGAGTTGGGAAATGAGTTCTTCAGGCGATTGTGCAATGAGAACGTGCTGCTGAAGCACTCAAATGCCGTTTGGAAACTCATTGAGAACTGAGCTGGGAACTTCCCTTTTTGTTACATTTGTTGTCAAAGCAGCAAAAAACCTCTCCCCTTTTCATCTCACTTTAGAGGGAGCTGCCATCTAAACTACAAGTGATGGTGCTAGCAGTCTTTTACCTTGGTCACAAAAGAATTTCTGTTCTTCAGTTGTGGGATTCAACATCTCATAGTTGTGCAGTAAGAAATTACAGTTTTAAAATCAAGTGCAATTACGCTTTTCATCAACACTGATATTACAACTTTTAGGGCTTTCTGAAGAGTGGTGGTAGGTAGTTGGCCTGAGATGTAGAGCTGTTATTCAGGGAATAAAGACAAAAAGCTTTAGCCCCTGTGTTTCAGAAATAGGCTTTTCTGGTTTAGGTAGAGGCTGATAGAGTAACACCCTGACAGTTCCAAAAAACTGATGCCACCTTCCTTTCTCCTGGAGTTACACAAAGTGATAGTGTGCTTGTGGGATTAAATAAGCACTTACATATTCCCTACCTTCCAGACTACCAGGAAATTATAATAGTGCCACAGTAAACAGAGAAGAGCTTCCACATCATGGAAGCAAATAGGAAATTGGTCTCATGGGATATTCTCCTGATCCAATCTGACCAATCCAAGCTTTCAACATCTGAAATGTTACATGTGGATAAAACGTAAGATGTTTAGTTAAAAAAAAAAACCAAAAAACAACCAATAAAACCCAACAAAAATAAAAAAAACCCAAACAAACCTTCAACAAGCAAATGTAATGAACAAGGTTGTATTTTTCATGGCAGTTACTGCAGCAATGCATGATTTAGTAAGTCCTATAGAATTAGGATTTAGCAATATGGTTTGGCAAATACAGTATAATGCCATTTAAATCTCTCCCTTGTCTCCCCAGAATCATCTTGTTATAAAGTAGCACCATGAGTGGCATTACAAGGTAAATATCACCACATTCCATCATCAGCTCCCCAAGCCTAAGCTCCAATATATGAACAAAGCTGAAAACGAAGAACTGGTTTTCAGTTCTGTTTAAAAAGCTGTGCTGGTTTTGGCTGGGGTAGTTTGTTGCCAGCTGGGGTTAAACCACAACAAAATGAAACAAAATGGAAAAAAACAAACAGAAAGGAATGTAAATGTGCAGTCAGAAGGGATTCTGCAGTTGTCATCCCTGGAACCAGCTGACTCCCACTGTGCCCCAGCACACAGAAAGCTTTCTTGCTGCTGTCTTTCATTAAGGCCAGTATGCTCACTACCTTTAATTTTTCCTTTTGCATTCTTCTGTGATTTCTATGTTTATTTCTATTAAGCTGTTTCTAAAACAGGTCCTCAAATAGCTGAAGATGAGCAAATTGGCTTAGTTGTGAGAAAAAGTTGTTGAAAAACAGGGGAGTGGAAATTTTTTCTGATGGCTTTCCCAAAAGAAATGTTCCCAGAGGGTGTCATTACATCATTGTCATGTGAATTAGCACCTACAGTTCTCAGTGGGAAATTCACATCTTCTGACTCATGTAGCTTCTTTACAAACTGGCATTGGTTGCACAGGAAACTTTTGACTATTTTGGTTATTTTCTGAGCAGTCATAATGTTTATAAATTACCTATGCAACTTCTTCAAAGTAAACATGAGAGTGAATAGCAGTGCATTATCCCAAACTATTGCTCTTGCCATATTGGTAAAGGAACATTTCTTAATCTTTGAGAAATGATGCTGAGAGAGAAGGGCACCCATTCTAGTGAATGCTCCTAGCTATTCCTAGCCTTTGTTGCTGTCTAACATTTGAAACAGCAAAAGTAATCAGGAAAAAAACCCATTTAATTAATATATGTGCATAATTCTAGCCTTACAGAGAGGGTTTAGAATTTAACCATATTCTGGAGTATGAGAACTCAAGGGCAAAGCCTGCCCTTCGGTTTATACAGCTGCAAACTCCAAAATACATTTCAAACTGCTTTGTACTCTGATATCAAAGCCTGAAAACACAATGAAGCATTTGAATTTTGGTCCTTGGGGAGAACTGCTCTGCAGTCTGGAGTCCTGGACCACTTTTCAGAGATGTCTTTAGTGTGAAATTGTTTGCAGGTAGGGACCAGGCGTGGAGGGGAAGGAGGGACAGTGGGCTGTGAGCATACAGACAAGAATACATTGACACAGGAGGTGACAGACTGGTATTTCAACCCCGGGCTCTGGCTCAGACATTTGGTGGATATATGGCTCTTATCAGCACCAAAAAGTAAATAATTCTTTCCAAAGCTGAATCCTACAGGCAGGAAGTAGTAACTTCCATGTTGCTTTACTCACAGTACACAGTAACTGTGAATCTTGATCCAGATTGTCAGTAATGGAAATCAGTGTAGATCTACCAAGTTCAGCAGAGGGTTTAGATTCCCATCAGCTTAGCTGTGTATTATTGGAACTGGACATGTGCTAGTAGACTTGCAGCCTTTTTTGTGCAATAGAGTTTGTAGTAGAAAAAATCCAACATATAAGTCATATTAAGTTTTAATCCTGTGCTCCTTCTTCACTGAGTGAAGTGGTTCACTCAGTCTCCTAATCACAGTGTATTATGTTGCTGCTTTACAATCACACTCCAAATGCAAATCACTTCGTTGGTTTCTTAGTGACAGCAAGCCCTGACAGCAGTAGGTACTTGGAATATGCCAGTAAGATTTTAACTGCTTTGAAATGGTTGCAAGGGACACTGTTTTGGGAGATTACAATCAGGGCATTCCATCAGAGTGTTTTATTTCCACCACCAGCCATATGCAATGAGCTAATAAGTGATTACTGTCTTTGTATCTTTATATTTGAGGACTAGGTAGAACATTTCATTCAGTGAACAATGATTGTGTCTTCTCAAGGCATATGTGGCTTATTAATATTAATGAAGCTTGCATGTATTCATCTAAAAAGGACTTCTATCCTACATAATCACTATTTATCTAGGCAAATTTAGCTTCATCATTTTCTATTTACTAAAAATAAGTCTTGTGCAGTTGATTTATAACATCTTCCTGTTTTGTGTTGGGAATAGTTATCATTGTCTCGATGCCTGAGAGTGTGCAACCACCTTGTGCTAACTTGAGGGAAGGAAGCTAAATGTGAGCTCAGAAAAAGGATGTCCCTTTGGCATTTGTCCATCTGCCATGTGGCCAACCTGTGGACAAGGAAGGTGAATACTTAGAGGTCAACACAGAAGTTCACCGTTTCATTACAGGTTTCATTACTGTTTTCCTGTGAGTCTCACTCTGTTCAAGGTGTGGTGTGAAACACCAAGCGTGGGGTTTTAGCAGGGATCACAAGGGAGCAAACACCATTCAGAGCACTTTCCACACAAGGGCTCCTGACAAACCTGATCCTTTCATTCCAGCAGGAATGAAAATAAATATATTTGTAAAGAAGAAATGAGAACAGGAACCCGGCCTTTACAGTACTGAAATGTGTTCACTGATATCACAATAATTTTTCTAAGTTCTTTTCTCCAGTTCCACTAAAAAGTCATTCACTTAAAATACTACCTTTTTGAAATGAAGCTTAATATCATCCAACTTTCAGAGATAGTTGTAGTAGAAAATAAAATAGAGATAGAAGTTTCTGAAACATGGTGAGATGGCCATATCTGTAGCCCATGGTCCATGCAGTGTAAGCCATCTCTAAGGTGAGTATATTCATAGCAACAGGCCAATATTTGGGAATTGCAGTGAATAATTAGGTGAATATCAGCTGCTGTGCAGTGCCCCGGGGAAAAGGATGCATGTAATTCTTGGGGTAAACATAAAGAAAGACTAAGTTCCAGAGGGATAAAATGTTGGTTCTGTATCTTACTTTTCTGACTCTGAATCAATTTCTTCATTATTATTTCATGTCTCTGCTGCCAATACATAAAAGTGATATAATAAATTGAAATTAACCTATCCTGTTTCTTGAAGTTCTGGGTTTCTGAGAGTACAGCCCTGGGATATTCTACTCTTTCTTAATATATCCTTTTTAAGCAGGTAGCAAAGCTCGTGTAGTCCCTGAGCATGAGAGGCTACAAACAGAATTTCTCTTTCAAATTTAAAAGAAGACCTCTGATCATCTGCTATTATTTTACTCTTCAAATAAACTTCTTTTATTCCTCACTTATATAATCCTTTGTTACTCTGTGAATAGAGTATGACAAAAATGTGCAGTCTCTTGGATGAGTTGCTTTGCCTCTGGGTTAGTCAGCTTCCAAGACTACCAGGTTTCCGTATCATGGGCTAATTTATACCATTCCTGATTATCCAACCTCAGGACATTCTTTCAGGGACAAAGGCCTTCCCAGCAGCTCAACTAGTATAATTTTAATGTCTTCTAGCCTTTTAGAGCATTCTGCTTGTTAGAGCCACTTGATTGAATCCCAGATATCTTTTAGCTAAACTAGTTTTAGCTGTCTTTCGCACAGAGAATACAAGTTCACCTTTTTTCATACAATTTTACCTTTATTTAAGTAACAGTCTTTTACTATGCCCATCTTTGCTAATCACCAGGTTTTATGCCCTTCTAGTTCTGTAAACCAATGTCCCCTTGTATTAGTGTTCTTTTGGATAAACCATTCATTATGGTGCATGCATAAAGACCAGGAATCAACCCTTACGTGCTCCCAAATGCCCTTGATGTTCGAGTGTTCCCTGCAGTATTCTGCTATGAGAAAGCTTTCTTTTAATACAGCTTGACAGCTGGAGACAATTCCCTTGGTCCTGATCTTTGTCTTAGCCTATTCAATAGGATTCTTCTATAGATTTTATTGTCCGATTCTTCATTAGGCATCTTTAAGATCACTTTTTGATATTCTGAGAACCAGTTTTGGAAACCCAGAACCTGGTGTTGGGATGTCCTGGTGCTCAGTTTGTAGATCTGTACCCCCCTGAATTTGGGAACACCTCATTCTTCCCTAAGAATTCTGGAATCACCCTTGACTTGAGGTAGCTTCAAGCCAAGTTCAAAGAAAAACAAGTTTCTCACAGTATCCAAAACCCTCCCAAATGTTTGTGACGTACACAAAAGTTAAAAAGATAAAATAAGCAAAGCAATACGTCCTTTTACTTAAACCCGCAATTTTCTTACCCTAAAATTGCAATACAAAGTTTTCTCTGTGTTTATCCAGGGATTTTCTTCACACTACTACGGCAGGGTGAAAAAAAAAGACAAAAATAACTGTTCTTGTGAGTGACACCTGCCATTGTGTTTCAATCAGCATGGTGACGAGAAGTCTAACACACCTTTGGGAGGAGGGTGTTTCCTGGTGAGATAAGTCTTCCTGTCTTTGGTGTTCATTTTACAGTTGTGAAAAGAGAACTCAGTCTCTACTGAATCACTCCAGCATAAAATCTCATGTTTTCCCTCAATGGTTCAAACTTGTCTATGGATTACTTTCTAGTTTGTTCCCAGCAATCACAGACATTGTCTTTCTCATATGTTTATCCTGTTTTATTTGTTGCACTGGTGTGGACTGTGATGCTTTTCTCTTGGCTAAACCTTCCTGTACTGTTTCTTTCTTGAATAAATGTTAAGAGAAATGTATCAAGGATGATTTTTAATTATAAAAGTGCTTTGAAAAGATTTTTTTTTCACCTGTATAATTAGAAGACATTTTAAAAGAAAATTTTCCAGTCAATTAGTCCCTAGTGAAGCTCAATTTGTTTTACAAATTAACCTTTTCTTAAAATAACAGGATGATTTAATGCAAGAGTTATTCTGCTTCTTTCAGTCTGTACTAAGAGTTCTCTCTTCCACAGATGTACATCCCTCCGAAGTCAATAGGAGATACAATTTAAGTTAATAGGGTTTCCTTCCCTAAAGCTTAACTTAAGCTTATATGTTAACTGTGAATATTGATGTTGTTAACAGGAATACTAAATAACAGGAATACTAAAGCTGTTTGTGGAACTTTGAGTTGAGCTCTGGCCTAAAAAAAGAAAAAAAAAAAAAAAAAAAAAAAAAAAAAAAAAAAGTGTTGACTCTTGTTGCTGAATGTTGCCCGTGACATTGGCAGCTGTAACAACTTAGAGGCCACATTTCTGTATTGAAAGTGAACATGTGATGCTCCTTCTGTATCCCACTGTGGTTGTGTGATGGTATGAGGGGGGAAATGGGGAGGAACAGTGGTGTGCCACCTCTGCTCTGCCAAGGTGGCTCTGTGGTTCACTTCAGCTGTTTTTAATGCTGGAATGCTGCTGGGAACTAAATCTGGAAGAAAATCCTGGGGAAAAAGCGAATTAGTTGTGTATTTGAGAAAATATGGCACGTATGAAAAGATCCTGGGACTCTGACTGGTTTGCACATCTCTCCTCTCCTTAGGAAAGACTGTAGCTGGACAAACACATCTTTTCTAAAGGCTTATTACTCTATGCTATGAACAGAGGTGATGGTTGTAGGCAACCTGATTTCAGCTGGAGTTCTGCTCCCTGCAGGGAAAATACTGACTGAGCTGGATATTGAAAGCACCTCAGGAGGCTGGGGTAAGAAAGCCAGTCTGTGTATTACTCCCAAGTTATTCTGTAGACAAAACCACAGCTAAGGGGTTTGCTTAAAATTACCCATTTCTGCAGCCAGCGATAACTTTGAAGTGGCTTAGAACAGGAGCTGGCCTTTTATTCATTTTTTGATTTGTTATGTTAAGGCAGATTTAGGCATAGTTATGAGCAAGTTCTACTGAAGTGAAAAATCTGGGCTGGCTGGGTAATTAAGTGGACTTACATGTAGAGAGTTCTGGACAAAATCAGTGATTGGAGTATTTTTGTGTTTTTTTTTCCCTTGATCCAGTCTCCTACTGGTATTAGTTCATGCTATGAAAGAAAGGAAGAAAATGCTGGTTTATGAGATTCTTAAGAGGTGGTAAAGCAGCAGAAAATGACGCTGAGGTGGTTACCAGGAGAAATGTTACAAAAGGGATTGGTGACAATTTAAAATAGTTCCCTGATGCATACAGTGATGCCTGTACCTTGCCTCTGCCCCGGGTTCTCCCCACGTTCATCCCTGCTCAGATTTCCTCTGGCACATAAGCCTGATTATTTAGTGCCGCATTCTTGGAACGTGCCTGTCTGTTTTAGTATGCAGGGTTTCGAGCTCCCTGGCTTTGCTCCCGGCGTATCCCGTGGGTGGAAGAGCTGAGCGTGTCTGTGCACTGCCCTGTGTCAGCCGTGTGCTCCGGGCCGGGCGTGCAGCGCTGTGGTCCCCGCAGGCTCGGGCTCAGGATGAGCATCACCCCGAGAGGGACACTGGCAGCGCTTGGAGAAAACAGGGAATAGCTGCAAGTGTGTGCACTACCTCTGTTTAATGATCCTACCTCTCCTGGGGGATCTTTTCCGTCAGCTTTTGAAAAGTTGGAGCGTTCACGTTCAAGGGGGAAAACAGAGGAACAAATATAGTGCATCTCTCTATTAAGTGCCCAGACTTGCTCAGCTCCCTGTTCCTATTGGAAAGTCCAGGTCTTTCAGTGCTGTGTCCATTTTGTTTAGGAATAAGTGCACTTTCAGATTTTCTGCTCAGGGCCAAATAAGCTCTTCTGTGTAAGAGCTGCAGTAAGTGGTACTCCCTTGTTTCCACCCTTCCGGACTGAAGTGACTTTATGTGCTGCATGTGGGCAGTTATAGCTGGGTCAGTGCAAGGTTAGATATCTCACTGTGATTACCACCAGTGATTTTTCAAAAAATGAATTTACCATGGTGGTCAAAAATAAAACGGCGTGCAATATTGTAATTTGTCTCACCAAAATGTGCAGTTTAAATGGGCAAGAAATATGTCATTAATGAAGTATAGTTGATTTAAGTGACACTGGTAGAAATTTGAGAAAACTTTTATTATGTTCTAATTCTTCTATTTTCAGTCTTCAGTGCAAGTACTATACTTGGAACTAATTTTCATTTATTACACATTTCATAATACTATTAGTCTGATTAATTAATGCATAATACATCCTGGAGACTAATTTGTTTACTCCTAGAGGGCTCATTAGGAGTTGCTATATGAATGTGAGATTAGATTTTAAAGTGAGCCACCTTCTAAAGATTGAATCATATGTCTGCTTTGCAGAAAACTGGCAAATGAAAATCTGGTAATCTATATCCCTCATTGAGATGCAGAAGCGTGTTAAAAGTTTACTGAAGCTAGACACGTAGCTGGGTACTTCTCACAGCTAAAAAATACCTATTTCCTTATCACAGGTACAGCTTTACATATTTTGAATCGAAATACTGATTTATTAGGACAATTTGTCACTCCTGTGAATCTGAACGGAGTAGTACATGCATTTTTATTTTGCATTTAAATGCATGTAGTATTCTCATAGGGTTTCAACTTTGATATTTTACTTTTTAATGATGTTGTCTAACCAAAATGAATGGGTAACTCTGCACTGAAGTTAAGTATTCACCAAATACAGTAAAATTTGGTCTAGTTCCCTCGAGTGCTGCGAGTCAGTTTAGATTTTGTTGCCCACTGCTGTATACAAATGTCATATTGTTACAAGGTTTTGCCCAAGTGACTTTCATTTTCAAACCTTATTTTTTTGTCCTAGCATGAATTCTGAATGTTTTATAATATTGGGGCAAGCAGTGTGAAAGGGCTGAGTATCATTACAGAAAGAGTCAGTGGTGGCTCCTCTGGGAGTATACATACTTATGTAATTATATATAAGTTCTATATATATCTGTCTGGGTTTATTTATATTGTGTACAACATTGATAAGAATGCCTTATTCATTGGTACCCTCCTAGTTCTGAACCAGTCATTAAAGCTGTTTTCCATTCCTTCTGTTCTCTTTTACCCTTTCAAGTAGAACAGATCAATGCTTTTACAAAAACTTTGTTTTAAGCCATGTTCTCCACAGACAGTTGCTTTACAAATATTCTGAAGTCATTTATGGTCAAAGTTCTGAAAAAAAAAATCATTGTGTCTTTTATTTCTAAAACTTGTATTGGAAAACTTACCAGTCAGGATTGTGTAATGACAGCTCCTGCTTTCCGTTAAATGTGCCTTTTTATTGTGAAAAACTCCCCTTTTCACAATACAGCGAAGCTCGTGTTTGAGCTCTGCCTTGATTAGGAAAATGTGAATCCACAACATGAAGAGCATGAGTTACCTGAGTTTTTCTTTCATCCCCCTGCACAAAGAGTTCAAGCTAAAATAGCAAATAACCTACAAGGTCTGAGTTGTGATTTAACTGTCTTTATTCTTCTTTCAGGAAGAATATTTGCATTCCTCTTTATGCTACTGAGAAATCACAGATGGCCTTAAAATTTTTAGGTGGTGTCCCATTCTTTCTTTTCATCCTCTTTCTTCTCCTCACAAAACCTTTCATCTCACTGAATAGAGATGATCTTCAAGTCACTCTTTAGACTGAAATCTTAGCCCTGCTGAAGGAATTAGGAGATTTTTTATTTATTTTAGAGTCTAGATCCTGAGTGTTAGCCTTTTGTCGGTTATAAAATGTTCCATAGATTTGTGCCTTTCGATGATTTTGTGGATGCTTACCAGAAGCATCTATTGTTCATGGCCAATCAAGGCAGTCCATTTTCTGAACCATCTCAGAAAGACCAGCATCCTGCTTCACAAGTTTTTCTGTGCTTCAGTAAATATGATGTTTGGATTTGAAAGAACTTCACCTTGCAATGGGAAAAGTGTCCTTTGTGCAAAGTGTCCTTTGAGAGGTGCATACACCAAACAGGGCCCCATCTTTTGCTGGCTGCTCATTGTGTTAGTTGAACACACTCTATAAATCCTTGCCACCAGAACGTTGTCCTTGTACTTGAGACAAAATAGGTCTTGGGGAAAAAAAATGAGGCATTTCTTGAATTATGGAAAATGGAATTGCTCACTAATAGCTCTCAGTCTTATCAAGGTGAGGATGAAATAGAGTCTCCCATCACAGGGATGATAACACGAATGTTTCTTGCTTGCAGGGTTTCTCTTTCTGAGTTTTGGAATAGAAAAGAGTTGAAAAACTAACTGTATCTTTCTCAATTATCACCATCCTCCTAAACCCCATTGTGAGGTAGATCTCCAGCAGAAGTTCTGCAGTAGTCAATAAACAAGCAGTTCTGAATTGAAATTGTCATTATAATATACATAACATGTACATGCAATCTTGGCAACACTATTTTATTTTAATAGTTATATCTAAAGTCAATTATTATATGTCAATGAAAATACTTGTGTATTTTATTTAAAACCTCTGTTTTTAAAGTGAATGTACTATTTAAAACTCCCTGAATTACATACTACTTACAGACATATATCAATGAAAATTGGGTTGACAATAATCAGCGTTTCTGGAATGTCACTGCACTCAAACTGGTGGTCAGTTTAAAAGAAAAAGACGTCTTGAGAATTGTCCTCTTTTTATTCCTCTGAGCCTTTTGGGTCATTCTACGGACATTCCAAGAGACACCTGCGCTGGAAATAGGACTATTGTGGCAAGGAAATGAAAGGAATAAGCTGATTGCCTAATTACTTAATTAGGTTCAAAACATTTTGCTTACAAAATTCCCTTATTTCTTACCATCTGTAAACTCCAGCTTCAGTGACAGAGAACTACAAAGCCACCTCTGCTCCGAGGTTTGAATTTCTACTTTGCTGCTGTTGTTGTATATAAATGATTCTTGATTTATGCTACAAATTAAGTTTGAGTCCAAGTTTATGCACTTGTGGTGTGTTGGCAGCTGCCCAGCGAATGCATCAAGAGGTGTGTTGGCTCTTTAGGTGTCAGGGTAGGCATTGTGGAGAAAAGCATTTCTTGGATGCTTCTCCTTGACAACACTGTCGGAAACACTTAGAGTTAAACCTTGATCCCTGGAATGCAGTAGAGTTTTGTTTTTTACTTCAGTGGGAAGGGAATGTGCTTCTGAAAGCAGTTAGTGGAGTGCCCAGGACAAGCTAATTTGTTTTGCTAACACAGTTCAGCTATGTTAGAAAACACTTTTCAAAAAGAATTAAACTTTCCTCTGGTATGGACAGGATTAATGAAGCTTCCTTCAGAGCCATCAGCACCATTCATTTATAATCAACCAGAGCCACTGCTGTCTAGTGACAGGAGACACTGTCCAGTCCTTATGGAACCCAGTAGGATCTGCTGTGTCAGAGGGTAGGCAAAGCTGACAGGGCTTCAGAGCTCTTCTGCAACAGCAGGTATTTTATGTGATTCAAAACAGGGTAGGCAAAGCTTCTCTTGATGAGTTTTCAGCATCTTTCCTTATCTGGTATTCCACAGGGCTGAGTAAAGTGTTTTACCTCAGCAATACTGCAGCCTGGAAGTTCAAGTAATAAGACTCTGGGAATCTCTCTTGCATGACAGTTTTTAAAAAATGAATTCTTTATTATTAAGCACTTGTTCCCAAACTCCCTGAAACTATGTACAGGATAAGCAAAGCATCTAACTGTCCTTCAGCAATGTTGATTAAAGCTTAGATTATTTCAGCTGGTTAGAACAATCTGTTTTGCCATTGATATTTTCATGACAGAGACCAGAGCTCATGTGAGGAAAACAAGTCCAGCATCATCCAGAAGGTTTTGTGTTCAGCACTCAGTACTCTGTGCTGGGCTCTCTGCAGACAATCGGGAAAGAAGGGAAAATTCAGCACTTTTCCTTCTATTTAACCAGTTTAGAGTCTTTTCAAAAATGACATCATCTGTGATTACCTATCAAGGAATGTGCTGTGTTTTGGGGAAGCAGATATTATGGGGTCACCTGCAAACACGTTTTGGCAAGCTGCAGGTTTTACAGGTGTTTTTCTCTCTTGCCAGGCTGTGGGGTGGGGTAGGCAGCACCAGCTGGAGCAAGGAGTGCAGGCAGGAATGCACCTGAGTGCTCACTGAGCAACGTGCACTGCAAGAAAAGTGCAGTTTAGAGGGACCAGGGAATCATTGACCTGTGGAACTGAAGGATCCATAAGTGAGGGAGTATACCGGCACATAAGACATTTCTGGCAATTCCTGAACCATTGTACTTCTCAGCCATATTTCTACATATTTTGTGTTGCTTAGGTTTGCCATGGAGACATAGAGTGAGAATAGTAGCTAATTATCTGGTTTTGTTTCGCTTTTTAATTCTAATTCACATTCAAACACTCACCACAAATTTTCCAGTTTTTTCCAACATCACAGCTAAGATAAAGGCCTGAAATGTAAATAGAGGCCAGCATTGAAGGAATTCTTTTTCCCTTATTAATATTGTTGATGGAAAGTTTACTCCCAGCTAACTCCTTAGAAGCTTGTCCAGTATTATTTCCAGACTAGCATAAGCTGGGAAGTTTTATTCATCATTTGAGATGAACAGTGATTAAGTGGAATAAGGAAGAGCTTAAATAATTTTTAATGAAGCATATTTAACAAATTTGGAATTTGGGCTTGATATTATGGCAATTCTTGGTATTATATGGTGGTGAAAAGCATCCTTATCTTATGGGATGGAGGTTCAGAAGCATTTTTCAGCAAGAAGGGAATGTGAATGTACAGCAGTGACCCATGGGATTAATTTAAAGGCACTGGAGTTCATGGAGTTCTAAATTATACAACTGATTTAGAAAACCATAGTCAGTAATTCTCCAACAATTCCTTTATTCTAAAGATCACCTGTGCAGCTGATGAAATGTGTTTCCTAAGGAAAATTAGTCTTTCTCTTTTTTAGATACAGAGCACACAATAGCTGTAATGAGCATGTGCACAGTAAACATTTAATTAAATTAAGTTTCTATAAGCATAATATGGGGTGAATTCAGAGATAGTCAGCATTACCTCTGGCTGATTTCAGATATGTTGTACCAGAATAAAAAGAATTGATGTTTTCTAATAGCAAGATAACTTAGGTCACACATTCAGCATTGTGATGGAAAAAACCCTGCCTGTCTTCTCCTGTGTTTTCTAAGCTGTCCATTCATTCCAGGCTCTTGCTCTCTGCCACTACAAGCATTTGTGCAGCTGTGTCATGAAAGGGATAAGGGAGTTAATCTAGATTTTAAAAAAAATCTAGTATAATCTAATTTCAGAAAATTTTGTTTTTGTCATTTATCCTTTTTTAATAGTAGCAAGACCTTAAAAAAAAAAATCATTGTCAAATGCAACAATGTTCTTCTCCTAAGCGTAGACATAAACACTCTTATAGCAAAGGCATTGGATTTTGGCTTCTTCTGCACACAAAGCAGATTCATTTCTGTGTTCTAGGGCATTGGTATGACATTATATTAGAAAACCTATTGTTTAAATCATCACTTGGCTTCTCATCCTAGTTCACCTCACCTCACCTTCATCAGCAGTTGGCTTTTCCTCCCACCATGGTCTCTAAAGGTCTGACCATGTCAGGGCTGGGAAGTGCTCCAGGCTGGGTTTGGTGGAGCTCAGCTCGGTTCTCGCTGCTGGCTCTGCCTTCACAGCAGCTGGGCTCTCGTTTGCTGTTTGCCCCAAATCTGATAATCTCATGGGATCTTCTGTGGAATTATTCTGGGTTTAATCCATATAACATTCTCGATTCACTCCGCTGGCACTGGCTGGTTGCACCCAGCACACGGGGCCGTGTGTGCCGGCGTTGGGGCCGCAGGGCGAGGCTGTGGTTCCAGGAGGAGCTGTGCATTTGGGAGGCTGAGTATGAACCCAGGGAGGTCAGTGGCCAGCAGGGTGCTGGTCAGTGGCCAGCAGGGTGCTGCTCCCTGCCCCTGCAGCCCTGGGAAGGTCCCTGTGTGCCCGTTCTGCAGACAGCCCCGTGCCCTGGCCGGTTGCTGGGCACTGAGCTCCGTGGATGCTCTCGTGGATGTTCTTGTGGATCTGCCTCCCCTGGAAGTGCAGGGCCTCCAGCAGGTGAACTGCTGTGGCAGTGAAGGGAAAAAATTCAGTCTGATGTTATGTAAATTACTGACTGAGGTGTAACCCTGCCTGACTAAAGCCACAGAAACATGGCCATTTACACCAATAAGGACAAAATCTTGTCTCTAATCTTGCAGTCCATGTACTAAATTAAGGTGAACTCTAAGCGGTGTACTAATGAGAAACATGACTTACATGTTTCTTTTAATTTAAAAACCAAATAATTGGTTAGATCCGAGATGTTGCTTGATCTGCACCTTTAATGTGTATTGTAAATTAAACCCCTTTTTTTATTTTTATTTAAATTTATTGAAATTTTTTTCACTCCCTGTACTTAATACTTTCACCTCTCTCCCAGGCTGCCTTCTCTTTGTCATTGTGAGCATTGCACAAGGACAGCTTCAGACAAGAAATATTCCCAGCTTTAAACAAGACTCTGCTTAAAAGTCCTCTTTGAGGAAAAAACCATACATAGAACATGATCCTTCATAATCACATTAGCAAGAGACTACAGTCACTTCTTTTCACCTTGGCAAATTAGGATTTCGTTAGCACACTTTTAATTTCTTCCAAAGCTTGTCTTAATGAATACTCCAATCTCAGTAGGAGAAAATGGTAGAAATGTTGTCAGAGGATGTTGATTGCACTCAGCAGTAAGTATGCATTTGACAATAATATTTTGTTTTAGTACAGGTGAACTGTAGAAGGTGAGGTACCAAGGAAAGAAAAAAAGTAGAAACATGTGATTCTGTAGAGAATGATCTTTCTAAAGAGTTTTGCATTTAAGAATTGTGAAGGTAGGCAGTAATTTTGCTTATCAACTGGGTCAATAATCCATTCATGAAATGATTTCCAATTTCTTTTACTTTGATGTTGATTTGGAGGGAAGATGACAGGAGAAGAAGAAGGACAGGGAACAGAAAAATAGTCACTTTTTCATCACTACAAAACAGTAAAATAGTAATTTTTTCTGCCTGTTGATAGACCAGCCATCCTTGAATATTCAATAAAATTTCAAAAATGGAAACATAACAGAATCTTTACACTTTAATTTTTCTGAAGTATATGATTTATATAAAACTGTCACTTTTTTTTTTTTTTCATGGCAAAGTACAAAGCTTATTCTGATAAAAGAAAAAAGAAAGAAAAAGCATTTACTTTAGAGGGAGCAAAACTAGGTTTGTATTTTTTCAGGCATTATGATTTTAAGAGAGAACTTTGCTCCGTTTTTCCATGCTTCCCATGTGCGCCAGGAAGGCCCCAGCAGGATATGAGAACTTAGCTAAAAATTTTCAGAAGTAATAATAATTTTGTTTTCTTCATTTGCCAGACATCGAGAATCATATACAAAAACACCTTAATTCCCCAAATGCTTATTTTTTTAGGTTCTTTTTTCTTCTCCTCCCTCCAGTTTGAAAGTTTCTCAGAAAACTGCCTGTCAGTTTGCCGGATCTAGTTTCTTAAATGAGGTAAAAGGATTTATCATCTGACAGTTTTAATGGGTATAATTTTCCAGAGCAATAGCTTTCTTCATGTTCATGGGGATCAATGATGGAAGGACTGGACCTTAGCACCACAAAGATGTTTTCCAGCTGCATAAAGTGCACTGAAAGGGGTGAAAATGGAACGTGTGCTGGACATCACCAGGCTTCTCACAAACCTGCTGTGGGTTAAGCCCTTTTTCTAACAACTTCCAGCAGCTGGGGTGATAATTTAGCAGTGATTTTCAGAAGGTGCTCCTTCCCAAATCCCCAGGGCTGCTCTCTGCATTGCAGTTTGTGGAGCTGAAAGGGGAGAGCATCCCATTGCTCTGGGAGTCCTTTGGCAATGCTGTTTCCTCAAATACTCTTTAGAAGTGTTTGGGTATCAGTGCTTAAGGGTTGATGCTTTCATAGCAGTAGCATGTCTCATTTTCTGTTGTTTTGCTTCTATTGTTAAATCACCCTTACTACAGACTGAGGTAAAGTTATTATTCATAGAATTGGAAACTAAATCTTTGAAAGAGCTGCTGGCTAGGACTTGCAAGACATGCAGTTCAACCGTGTTTATTCAAAAACTGAATTTAAGAGGCCTCTCTCTGTCTTTGTCGAGGTTGGACCTTAGAGACAAACACATCCCCCCTCTGGTGAGGTTTTGTCACAGTACACACACACCTTCCACCCCCGGGTGTGTTCAGAGGAGAAAATGCCACCTTAGCCACGCTGTGCTAAACTTCACATCCTCTGCATTTCTTACCTGCCTTTGTTACATTTCACTTCACCGGTAGATCGCTTCTCCTTTATCCCAGTTTTAAATTCTTGATAGATTTCCTGAATCTTTATTTCAGTCAAAAGGGTTTGTTCCTTTTCCCTCTGTTTGCCCTCCTGGGAGTGCTGAAAGCCCAGGAGCAGGTTCTGTTGCAACATTGCATCTGTAGGCAGATGTGGACCAGGATCAGTGATTAATTGCTGGTGGGCTAATGGCTTTGCCGTGGCTTAGCCAGCTGTGCAGCAGAGTGCCCTCTCTACAGGGATGGGGAGTGCTGAACTAAGTGCCTTGGCATACCATTTGTAATTTCCTTCCTATGCTTTAGATATTAACATTTGGAATTAGTAGTAAATTCAGGTCTGCTCATAAACGTGCCCTGTAGATGCAGAGATGCAGGTATTTAACTGCTATGATATTCTGGAATGAGGGCTGGGAGCAATGTTAGACTGTTAAGAGCTTGTTTGGACACTACAGCTGGTAAAAACACTTAGTTTTTCACAAAGGGAAAAAAGAAATCAGAAGTGCTTTCTTTCTATGAGTACTTCATTTGGAGCTTACCTCAGAGAAAGGAGGAAAGTAAAAATAGAGACACTGCAAAAATAAAAATAAATTAAATTTTAATCAGATACTATGCTAGTCTTTCCAAAAGGCTTCTTTTTAGAAAGCCTCCCTTTCCAAAATGGGAGCTTTGCTGAAAACCCAGATACAAGGTGAAGGACAGACTGAAGCATGCAGCCTGCTGATCCAATGCTTCAGTGAGAACAGATGGTATTCTGAAACAGTCCATTTGTGATCATTCCATAATAAAGATTAAAGTTGCATATTCCCCAACAGAGGTGCTTTCGGCAGCCTGCCAACTCACGAGCAAGTTCTTGGCCCTCCTCTTCCAGCGTTTGACTTGGTTTTGTTTTTTTTTCCATCTTATCTGAATCATACAATTTTCCAATGATAAATCTTTCTATAAAAAGTCAAGATAATGAAAAGGTTTTATACTCCCATTATTTTCCCTTTATAATAGTCTGTTAAGTACAGTAGGAAATAGTTTTATTGTTACAGCCCATAATCTCACAGTAGTGTTTTTAGTTATACACGTGTTGGAGCTTTCTCTGTTCCCAAGGTGTGTGAGGTTGATAATTACACAATGAATGCAGGCCATTCTCTCATTGAACGTGTCCTTGTGAGCTGGGAAGTGTGGGGGTGTTACAGCAAGGCAGCAGCTGTAACTGACATTCTAATCACAGTTGGGAGTCAGATATAATTTCTTTTTTTTTTTTTTTAAGTTGGCTGCAAAATGTTATTTTACTGGTTACAGTGGAGCTGTACCCTGCCAGGCTGTGGAGTAGCAGACAACCATCTGATAACCTGGGACAGCACACAGAAAAAATTTTACACTGTTCGTAACTGCCAGGTATACAGGTATTGCATCACTCAGCTTAGTGTGATGTGAATTTTGATGCATTTCCCATAAAATTGATACATACATTTTCAGAGGTCTATTCCTTTATGTTATTTAAAAAAAAATAAAAAAAATTGTTATTTTTCATGTTCCTATGCCACGTCATTTTTAGAACACTGCCCATGTATCATCTTACTGGTATTACATTTGAAATATATATATGTGCAAAAAGAAAGTTTTAAAAGCAGGGCTAGACCTTTGAATGCCCATACTGATGTTTTACAGTAATGCATGAACACATAGATATTCAGGCCCTGATTCCCTCAGAGCTGTCTGGAAGGCACTGTGTTCTCACTGTATTTTGATCAAAGTAGATGTTCATTAAAATTGTAACAACCGCTCTGCTTTCACCCTTCCTCAGTTACTTGTTGGTCAGTTACCATTCAGATGAGGAAGCTTTCTTTGCATTCTGTAGTTCTTATAACGTTTGCTGGAATCCTGCCAGTTTGCAGTCTGTGAGATGGAGAGTCCTGATCCCCACATCAAGGATGCAGCTGAGGTTACCAAGGATGGATGTTCATAGTGCTGTGTGTTTCCTTCTCTCCACAAATCCTGTTTTCCTATTATGTTACATAATAAATGTAAATGCCTTCCTACTGTGACTGCCATATATTATCTCTGATGAGATCTTCTGCCTTCCACTACTATTTTAGAAACCATTAGAGGAGCCTTTTTAAACATTTAGTCCTTGGTTGCATTGCTGTGTCACTCACAGTGATCCCTCTCTCTGAGCCTGGCAGCTGTGACCCCTCTGTAGGGGATGTGAGTGGAAGGGTTTTTGTAAATAGCACTGAACACTCCTTGGGAACATGGCCCAGCATAAAGCAAAATACCAAATAAATACATTTAGAATAATGAATTAGTAAATAAGAGGTTTGGATATTGTCTTTGCTTGTCTTAATTTCTGGTGAGATAAAGGGAAAGTAAAAAGTATTTGATGCTTCCACAGCTTCTTGACCAGCATAGCTGAAAGGATATTTGGTTATAGTACATGGGTGTGCAGGACCAAATGCATTATTGTTTTATGTTATTGCTGACAATTTTGTAGCTTGAATGTACTGTGACATGTTCACATCATCTCTGGGCAGGCAAAGAAGTAGTTCCAAGTAGGCTACAACCTTAGAAAAGCAAGATCACTAAATAAGATTAAAAGACTTTTGAAGACTAGGCTTGGGTGGAATTGTAATATTTTGTGCTGTTGAAATAAATTCTTTTCAGTGCTAACAAGAGAAAATTGTAATCATGTTAATAAAAATAGGATATGATAATTTATTAGGTTCTTCTCTGTATGCTGTCATTTTCTCACCTAGAAGAAAATAAACATTACTTTGCTATAAATGTTTGAAACTATTCACAGCAGGTACCATTCTTTGTTTTTTGACTATCACAGACTGGAAATCCTTCCCAGATTCATTCGGTAACCAGTTCTCAACTTACCTTAAGAGGTGAAGAGGTGTAGAAGTGTGTCTTGTGACCAGACTCACATAAACAGTGCTGTTAATCAAGCTAGATTTGGATTCCTGATATCAAGATCCTTGCTGTAAGTGCAGTATGCATTGCTAGTGCTCCCCTTCTTTTTTCCAAGAATTACAGGTCCCTACCAAAGTTGCAAGGGCCCACATCATAAAATGATTTGATAAATTTTCTTAGCAATTATAATTTTCTTCTTTCCCAGTGGTTCCTGACAGACCTCCTTCCTAAAAAGTTATCCATAACCCTCTGCCACATGAGCTTTGTTATGTATCCTGAAATCCATTGTGATCAGCAGCAGGAAAGAGAACTTCAGTGTTCTGCTATAAGCACTATATCCTGACATAGCTTAGTTCCTCTGGATGTCAGAATACTCTGGTCTACAGACTTAAACATTGAAATTTCTCGTGGTTATAACCTAGGAGAAACTGGGAAAGTACCTGACAGCTCTGTTGGGCTGTACTTCTGGAGCAGTTAGAAAAAGTGTCACACCAGGTGTTAGTACATGAGCTGAATTAAAGAATCAGTAGGAATTCCCGTATTGCAACATGTACCTGTGTGTACATTCTTTCCTCCTACTAGACATGAAACTAGAATTTTTCTCTTGCAGTGTAAACTTTGGCCTCTTCATGCTTCCTTTCTGCTTTTCTTTCTTGTATTTTTAAACTACTGTTAAATTATAGAAAGGCAGAAGGCATTGTACTGCAGGATCTTTAGCGTTATGCTAGCAGATAGTGCTAGTGTTCCCACTTACTGGACTTGGCATTCTTTTTTTTTTCTCTGTTTCTCTGTCTGAAAACATTTGCTTTTGGACATAAACATAGTCACATTGGTATCACATGAAATTTTAAGTATGCAATATGGCTTGTGTAATTCCCAGAGGTGTCTAAAGTCAGCAGTGTGCTGTGTCTAAAGCCAGCAGTGATCTAAACAACAGAAACCTGGGTAGGAGCGTGTCTTTGGAAATGGCATGTAAATATAAATAGTTTGACACCAGCTCTTTGGTGAATTTAAAATCATTTAAAGGGCAGGAGCAGATGTCTAGTAAAAGTATGTCTGAAATGGTTGAAATGGTTTATATCTTCTGAGATTTTTAGTCCTGCATGTTTGATTTAGAGAGGGGGGTAGAGAGGGAGTCACTGATGGCAGCAGCAAAATAAACTGTCTGTCCACATCTTCACCTGCTGCTGTTACTCAGGGGGCATGTGATGCTGTGACATCTTCCATACCTCTGTTTTGAAATTCATCCAGGGTTACTCAAAAGAGAGACTACTTGAGTATCTGTATTTAAATCTGGGGAGTGAGCAGTTGTCCTATTGTGGGTGGAGGGAACAGTCACTGTTAGAAATAATTTTCTCATGGCCATGCAAAGCAGGTGTGAGAAAGGCTGTAAGACCATCAGAATGCCCAAAGTGGCAAGACTAAAGGGCAAGAACAAACATTACAAAAATTCTTAACCATATGTTTGATTTATTAATTTAATCTTTCTCTTTTGCTCCCTGATTTAGTACTTTAGTTCTATCTCTCCTTTTCTGGCTGATTCATAATTTATATCCTGGTTTACAACACGTTTGGATTTTTCTTGCTGTATACGTTTCAGTTGCTGAGCAGAAGTAGATGTAAAACTGATACAAATACTGGAAAAAGCTGCTCCTTCCTGGATTTAGCAATCAGTTAGGCAAACGTTTACATAAAGAGTACCTGTACTTCTTCTGAGGTTTGGATCTCTACATCAAATCAAGACTGGAATTTCTCTGTGCCTTGAAGTAGACACTGTTTAGCTACATTAAACAAAGTGTTTGCCAGGAGCCCGGTGTGAAGCTTTCCCCTGTGTGCTTCTGTTCTCCGTACAGCAGCCATGTGAGGGACTGGAAAGCAAAGGGATCTGCCTGGGAAGGGCAGACCCAGCTGGCAGGGGGAGATGTCCTTTGGGCAGTCTCTGGAAGCACCAAACAGTAACTACAAACAGAAGGGTTTCGTTTCCTTCCTCTTTTACACTGGTTGAGTGTTAGTTACTGCAAGACGAGTGCCAGTAGGGGCAAGACATTCCCCACTGCCTCTTTCTTGTGAGAGCTATTAAGCAGCTTTTGAATGTGTCTGCACCATTCTTGGTTTGTTTTCCTTTACCTTGGGCTGGTTTCTCTCATCCCTGTGATTTCATGACTACTGTGAGATCACTCTGTGCAAAGACTGATTTAATAAATGGAGGGAGGTCTTCAGCTGGTGTAAATCAGCCTTTAATGTTCTGGGGGGGTTGACTGATTTACATTACTTTGTAATACAGTGTTTACTTCCAAGCTAAAAATTTAAAACCCAAAGAATTTAAGTTGCAACTGTTTCACACTGGTTTACATAACAAATATTTTGAATCAACAGTCTCCCCAGATCCTAATTTTGGGGTAAATTTTCATTACATCCAGGCAAATGACCACAGTGTTATTGATTGTTTGCTTTCCCAGTTTTTAATTCACGAAGTTGCTTTAAACCAGAAGCACTTTTAAGAAGCACAGTGTTTGCTGCCTAGTGCCTTTGGCTGCTGCAGTTAATTACCAAAATGTGAATTTGAAAAAAAAAAATAATTCTGTGTTCATCATCCTTTCCTGTCTGTGATTCATGCCAGGTTGCCACAATCAAGCGTTTGTAGCATCACAGTTCGTTACTGCATAAGTGGGTTTGATGTCACAGAATCGTTGTTTTCTTCCTGTGCCTGTAGCTGAGAAGGAACAGACTGTGATTAGGAGGGAAGTTACTTCTGTGATGCACAGGCACACGTGAGGCCTCAGAAATCAGAAGTGAATAAAGAAGAGAATAAGCAAAATGAAATAATTTAAAATAGAATTGTTCAAAGAGGCAATTTAAAGGCAATGACTAAAAAAAAATTATTCAAATGTGATGTTGTATGAAAGATAAAAGGCAATTTGTGCACCTAGGATATATTTGTCCTAAAGAGATGAAGTAGGATTTAGAGTATTTATACCCAACTTGAATTAGTTGACAACTTCACTGCAGAATATTTTGTTGACTTACAGATATATTCAAAGAGATGGGATTTCGGTGCTGAGGAAGTGCAAACGCAAATCTAAGAGTTAACATGGAAGAAATCACAGCACAAGTCTCAAAAGCACGTGGTGTTTTCAGAGGTCCCTCCTGCTAATCCAGGTGCTTGCTGAGCTCTATCATAACCATACTGTCCCATTCCCACCTCTAATGTGACTACTAGTTTTTCAGAACCCTGTGAGAATTTTATTATTCTTATCAGTGTCAGATGTCCAAATAATAACTTTGAAAATATCAGAAGATACTCATGGTGACTATGATTTAATGATACTGAGAAGCTATAACATATTTTGAAGGTTAAAACTTTGTTTTAATTAATGCCAGGTCTTATTGAAAATGCACTATTTTTTTTAACAACATTGCCTGCAATTTTGCCAGTCTTCTTGTCAAATGAAAGTGACTTTGAATTTTAGATAGTTTCTTTTTACATTCATTATTTTACTTTTCCTTTCAAGTTGATTTCTATGGAAAACAAAACAAAAAAACCCCAAGCCAAACCAAAGAGGGAATCATGCTAAGCCTTTTTGGACAGTTTTTAGGACATTGGTGCAACTAATAAAGAACATGAGGAAGTTCTCCAGTATTTTGCACACTAGCTGCAAGTTCATCAAGCTGTTTTCTTTTGATTCTACAGCACTAAGGGGATATGTACTGAATTTTGTAATCAGTTAATTGGGCTCATGATAAAATGCTGAAGCCTTGTCAGCACTCTGAGAACCATCTCTCCAAATGGAGTTTAGGCCAGATTGCAGACCTGATGTTCCTGTGAAGGTCATCAGATGATTTCCATGGTGCCACAGGCTGGGGCTCACCAGTGGAAAGGCTGTGGCTCAGTGGGCCCCTCTGTAGTTCATGTTCCTGCTGTGACTCCTTCATTCCTTGTTTTGATTTCCAGTCCTAGCTCCTGTGACAGGGCTGATGAGCTGTACTGTAAGTAGTTGTTTGTTCAGGGTAACATCTGTTATGTCCAGAATTACATGGTGAAGCCTCAACCAGTAAGAAATGAGAAAATCTCCATGTCCAATTTGTGTGTACTAATATATTATATTATACGAAATAAAAAAAAAACAACCCACCACCACCAATTAGAGTGATAATTAGTTTCCCCAGCTGTGCAGGGGGATTGGGCATTTATTAAGGCATTAGAAAGCAGGGGAACATAGACACAGTCAGTCAAAATCTGCTGTTCATCAGTGTCCATAGGATGTGCATTTTTACTACTGGATTCACTCCCAGAATTGTTTGGCTCTGTTTTACAATGTAGAGAGCTCCTTTCTCTGGTCCTGGTGCCTTGCAGCATCCCAGCTGTGGCTGGGCTCTGGGAGCAGCCAGAGCCCCGGGCAAGGTGGGCAGGGCTGGGGCAGGGGTGGCAGCAGGATCTCTCTGGATCAGCCCCTGCTCTCCAGGGTCAGGCAGCAGGATCTCTCTGGAGCCATCCCTGCTCTCCAGGGACAGGGGTGGCAGCAGGATCTCTCTGGTGCCATCCCTGCTCTCCAGGGACAGGGGTGGCAGCAGGATCTCTCTGGAGCCATCCCTGCTCTCCAGGGACAGGGGTGGCAGCAGGATCTCTCTGGAGCCATCCCTGCTCTCCAGGGACAGGGGTGGCAGCAGGATCTCTCTGGTGCCATCCCTGCTCTCCAGGGACAGGGGTGGCAGCAGGATCTCTCTGGAGCCATCCCTGCTCTCCAGGGACAGGGGTGGCAGCAGGATCTCTCTGGTCCCATCCCTGCTCTCCAGGGACAAGGCTGGCAGCAGGATCTCTCTGGAGCCATCCCTGCTCTTCAGGGTCAGGCAGCAGGATCTCTCTGGAGCCATCCCTGCTCTCCAGGGGAAGGCAGCAGGATCTCTCTGCAGCCATCCCTGCTCTCCAGGGTCAGGAGTGGCAGCAGGATCTCTCTGGTCCCATCCCTGCTCTCCAGGGGCAGGGGTGGCAGCAGGATATCTCTGGAGCCATCCCTGCTTTCCAGGGTCAGGCAGCAGGATCTCTCTGGAGCCATCCCTGCTCTCCAGGGGCAGGGTTGGCAGCAGGATCTCTCTGGAGCCATCCCTGCTCTCCAGGGTCAGGGGTGGCAGCAGGATCTCTCTGGAGCCATCCCTGCTCTCCAGGGACAGGGGTGGCAGCAGGATCTCTCTGGATCAGCCCTGCTCTCCAGGGGAAAGCAGCAGGATCTCTCTGGTCCCATCCCTGCTTTCCAGGGGCAGGCAGCAGGATCTCTCTGGAGCCATCCCTGCTCTCCAGGGGCAGGGGTGGCAGCAGGATCTCTCTGGAGCCATCCCTGCTCTCCAGGGACAGGGGTGGCAGCAGGATCTCTCTGGAGCCATCCCTGCTCTCCAGGGACAGGGGTGGCAGCAGGGTCTCTCTGGTGCCATCCCTGCTCTCCAGGGGCAGGGGTGGCAGCAGGATCTCTCTGGTGCCATCCCTGCTCTCCAGGGACAGGGGTGGCAGCAGGATCTCTCTGGTGCCATCCCTGCTCTCCAGGGACAGGGGTGGCAGCAGGATCTCTCTGGAGCCATCCCTGCTCTCCAGGGTCAGGGGTGGCAGCA
The DNA here is from genome assembly GCA_032173965.1 of Sitta carolinensis. NCBI lineage: Eukaryota > Metazoa > Chordata > Aves > Passeriformes > Sittidae > Sitta > Sitta carolinensis. The sequence continues at coordinate 5,220,875 of CM063294.1, read as the reverse complement.
GGATCTCTCTGGTGCCATCCCTGCTCTCCAGGGACAGGGGTGGCAGCAGGATCTCTCTGGAGCCATCCCTGCTCTCCAGGGACAGGGGTGGCAGCAGGATCTCTCTGGTGCCATCCCTGCTCTCCAGGGACAGGGGTGGCAGCAGGATCTCTCTGGAGCCATCCCTGCTCTCCAGGGACAGGGGTGGCAGCAGGATCTCTCTGGTGCCATCCCTGCTCTCCAGGGACAGGGGTGGCAGCAGGATCTCTCTGGTGCCATCCCTGCTCTCCAGGGACAGGGGTGGCAGCAGGATCTCTCTGGAGCCATCCCTGCTCTCCAGGGACAGGGGTGGCAGCAGGATCTCTCTGGTGCCATCCCTGCTCTCCAGGGACAGGGGTGGCAGCAGGATCTCTCTGGAGCCATCCCTGCTCTCCAGGGACAGGGGTGGCAGCAGGATCTCTCTGGTGCCATCCCTGCTCTCCAGGGACAGGGGTGGCAGCAGGATCTCTCTGGTGCCATCCCTGCTCTCCAGGGACAGGGGTGGCAGCAGGATCTCTCTGGAGCCATCCCTGCTCTCCAGGGACAGGGGTGGCAGCACACCCTGGGCCTGGCAGCCCCCCGAGTCTTGCCAGGGGTGCTCATGTGTGAGGTGGGAGCTGCCGAGGGGGAAAGGGAGGGTACAGCAGGTATTGAACAGCAGCACAGACCGGCAGGAATACCAATCAGCTCTAAGTTAGACCTGGGTAGACTCTTGAAAGTGATAGAGATGAACTCTATAAAAATTCACTTTATGTTTCAGTAAGGTTCTTTGAAACTTATCCTTGTGTAGAAGATATATTGTTAACACTTCGCAGTGAGAGCAAAACCAGAAATATATAGACTTTTAAATAGATCTTCTGAGGTCAAATTAAAAGATTTCTCAAGCTCCTCAACTAATCACACACTCATTTATTAAAAATCTATTTAAAGCATTCAATTGTTCTCTATAAATATTAATGTTTATTCTAATAAGTGCTTTACAGTTTTATTTCAATTGTATCTAAAACCCTCCAGTGGCTAGACAACTTTGTATTCAAGTCCAGGTGTACAGGCAAATCCAGAATGCGTTTCCAAGATGTGGTATCACACATTCTAATACTATTATTAATGACAGCTATTTTTGTTGTTGTTTTTGATTGCCACAAGAGAACACAGAAGCTTGCTGCTGAGATTCTTTGAAGCAACATTCCATTCCTTAAGGAGCTGTTATTGCTATAAAAACAATGAAATCAGTTAGCATAGGTAATAAAATAATTATACTAATTTATTTTGGCTATTAAGTGTTGAATCCCCTTAGCTAATCATCCACTTGAAGTTGTTGCTCAGACTGCCCTGGTTGCTTTTGCCTTAAGGTTAAACATCTTGAATTCTTATTCACTGATAAATCTCTTTTTAATAAATTCCTGCACTGCTTTTCTTCTAGTGTTAATTTGCACATTTTCAATAATCTGTGGTACTGTTACCCAAACCTAGTAGAGGGTATTTCCCACTGTCCCATCCAAGACAGCAATTATTTCTTGACTTGTTTGTACCTATTACAAATGCACTTGAGGCTCACCTGCTTCCAGCTAGGAAAAGCTGGCTGTTCACAGAGTGCTGTGACAGGAGACTTTGTTCATGGGCTGTTGGGGAAATTTTCCTTTGAGAGGCCTCTGTACCTAAGAGACCATTGTGCATTTTTAGGTAATTAAATGTAACTAAGGAAGAGGCAATATTTATTGGAGAAATAAAAAAAAAAAAACCAACCTCCTCTAGTAATTAGTCTGCTTCAAAAAAATGAAAATATAAAGTCTACTCACATAAATACAAGTGTCATTAAAGTGTTAGTAACTAATTTGACTTCATTGGCATTAATGAGAGGTTAAACACGTGTACAATTGTTCAGTTGTTTAACAGTTACTTTAGTAGTTTACAAAATGCTTTCCATGTTCTATTGTTTGTAAATTTGTTGGATAAAAAAACGAAGGTTTTTATTTACTCTGCAATACTGTAGCAATACAACTGGGAAGAGAAAAGTTAATCATACATTAAGCCATGGTTTTCTTAAAGTCTCTGCTGTGGAGATTATTTGATTATTAAACATCAAAGCTTTCACATGCATAGAGAAAAAAGCTTGAAAATGAACTCAAAATATTGCATGGGGGAAATAAAGATTACAAGAAGGGCTTATTTAGAGGTTGAACTTTGTAAAGACAGTTTCATGTTGTCAAACAGCTTGCTAATGGTTTTGACTGCTTTTGTTCATCAGTAGATAATTCAAGATTTTCTTTACATCTTAGACCTTCTTTATTTTCTATTTTGATAAATGCAGGCAATGGGAAAGCCAGTAGTACAAAAAAAAAAAAATTCAGGTCAGGAAGTGTGTTCATGTAGTGGCTAACTCAGGAATATCACTGTATAAAATCTTACATTAAATAAAATCAGAACCAAGGATCTAAGCTCACAGCCAAACAGTACAGTGCCCACAGACTTTTTCAGTCACCGTGAAGCTTTTCCTGTCTTAAAATACAGCAAAATCCATTCATTTAGAGGCAAGAAAAAATTTCTGTAAGTGATGGATTTAACACACTGGATAACCTTTTCATTAGACAATTATGTGTTTCAGTCCATGGGATATGAAGTGTATATTTTTTGTAGTATGTTTTGAGATGTCAATGACCCTATTTCATGGAATATAAGTCACACTGTGAATTTAAAGATCTGAAGAAAATCAATAGATGAGACATTGAAGACTCTTATGTCAACTGAATTTTTTTTGCCTTTTTTTTTTTTCTCTCTCTTTTTTAATCTTCTTGCCTCAAGCTCAACCCAAACATCAAAAAATCATTGAAAGACTTGGACAATAATTACTAGAGTCTCGGATTTTACTGTAAAGAGCTTTTGTGTCCTCAAGTATTTGAAGCCCTAATCCACTAGGTGCAATACCTCTGGGTAAGACACCAGAAATGTGAGAGAGAGTTAATCCATGGAGCAATAATAAGTATTGCTCGACATCAATATGGAAAACCTTCTCTTACCTCTGCAATCAATAAGATCCAACCTGTACAGACACAAGCCACATTAAACTAATTAATTAAGAGAATTACATTTTTAATAACATTAAAATGTGTGCATTTGTTGTTAATAATAGGGGACACATTTTCACAGCCATGCCTTTTGATAGAGCTTTAACCAGAGCTGAAGTTGGGCCAGCCTTTAATATCCTTCTCCTCATCATCCCCCCTTGTGTGTCCCAAACTGTCACCTTGTCCTGTTTCTCACCTTTCCCACAGCCTTGAAAATCCAGTGTTGGACACCCAAAATTTTAAGAGGCAGCCCCATTCCCAGAAGTGCATGATTAGGTATCTAAACACATGTTTCTGAGAAAAAATCCCCTGGATCACCATATGCACTGATTATATGTAATCCAACAGGTTTAATCCTGAAAAAAAGATGCCATTTATGAACATTTTAGTGATTGTAGGGATGCAATTTTATAGTCTCTTATTAAAGCTGTTTAGGATTTGCACAGAGTCAGAGCTCTCTGTTTAATTCTCTCCAGTGCATGGATATAAACTATGAAAGTCACTTTGATAGTGGAACATGAGAGGAAGTGAAGAATACAACAAAGTGGAACAACAGCCCCAATCAAACTATCACAGATTTCGAGGACACTTACCCTGCTACTTAGTCAGAATTAATAATCATTTAACCTTTTTGAATGAACAAAACACCAGAAAAAATGGCAATTCTTAATGCAATATAAATTTAAACAGAAAATTAAGAACAATCAAGTAGTGCAGGTTTACAAAGTAAATATTTATCAAATATTATTTGTTCAATTTGTTTCTAATCAAGTAGAATTGTGCAGAAAAAAATTGTAATAATTTATCTTCAGGCTATATTCAGCTTAATAAAGCACATAAGGGTGATTATGCATCTCCAGATTTGCTGACAAGGTGTTTAAAAAGATAAAAGTCTAATAAATCAACCATAAGTTTCAGACTGACCTGGCAAGAATTTGACTCACAAAATTTGCCTGGGCTTTCCTTCTTTTCCTCTAGTTTGAAGCAACAATTCATATTTGACTTTCAGCTTTAATGCAGTACTGTAATTTGGTTTGGGTTACAAAGTGCCATCCTCCCTGCAGGTACTGTAGAGTCTCTTAGAGGTTTTCCAACAGCCCAGAGAGGTGCAGGCAGGGGTTGGGCTCACGGGCCGGGCTGGGAGCTGTGGGGACAACGTGCATGGCCATGGAGCAGCAGTTAGATACACACAGTGTATCATAATTCACATATTCAGTGCTGCCTCTTCTTCCAGCTGAGAATTCATAATGCAAAACCTCATTTTGAGCACCAGGTGGGAGAACGGGATAAAAAGTTGCCAAAATTTGTGACAAGAAGAACAATGTGAGCATCAGACATGAGAAAGAGTCTCAACCTTGCCTGTGGCTGTGAAATCTGTGACCAAGGAAGATGAAGGAAGTTCCTTAAGGTCAGAGCAGGACTTGGCTCTCCCATGCTCCACCTCTCACACAACACTCCTAAATCTTACATGCCCAAGTTTTGCTTATTTAGTTGATCTAATGAAATCTGGATACAATCAGTATTGATTGGTGTATGTGTGGCTTAGTGGCAGAATCATTACTTTTTTAATCTTGGAACTGCCAGCCCTTACTAATCTAAACTGAAATTCAGTTTCTTCGATTAAAGCCTGCCATTACTAATTGTTTTTAAATGTTGCTTGGGTGGTTCCAGTTGAAAAAGTTTAGTTTTTTGGCAATATCTTAGAGTTCGACACTCTTAGTAATTCATTAAAACTCTGTGTTCCGAGGCATGAGCAAAGCAAGGAAAGGGAAGGTGATGGAAAATCCTGGAACAAAAGCTGGGTCTTGGAAGATAACTTTCAGAAAATAGTGGCTTAATGACTTCCTGCACTGCACATGAGCTGCATCTTTATGTCCATTCATTCCTTGCATTAAACTGATGTATGTCAGGTGGCAGGCAGGACTGAGCTCGCCTGCCAACCTCACATCTACTCATGCAGTTCTGGAGGAAAGGTCAGATAAGGATAATATGTCAAAAGGGTGTAATTAAGATTCAGAAAGATTAATACCTGTGATATTTAGTGAAATTGCCTTCTAGTGGAATGCTCATCTATTACTTTGATATTTAACATTTCTGCTGTTAAAATGTTAGTGCTTGTAAAAGTACAAAATTGGCGGCAGGCGTTTGGTTTATATACTCCTTTATACCAAAAAGGAACCCCCTAGGAGCAGCAATCAGGTTGGGGTTTTTTTAAACCTGTAACTTTTCTGTGTAAGTCTTTCATTATTTCCACTACAAATTTGTATTTGATAAGGTTATTTAAATTGTGTCAATCAGTTTGACAGGTGGTGCCAATTTGGGAGGGCAGAGGAGAACATACCACTAACAGTATCTGAGATTTGTGGAATGGTCCCCAGTGAAATGAAAATGATACATCTGTAGGATGAAGAGGAATAAATGTATTTAATTCGACGTTAAAAGAAAGATCTTTTTAACATGATTCAGCACATACTTAATACATAATTGAAAGCAGATGAGCAGCCTCACTGGAGTTTGTGGTACATAGGAGCTACAGTTTCTCTAACTATTCCAGGTACTGCACAAACACAGAAAGGATGGCACACTTCCCAAAAAGTTCAGTTCAGGTGAGAAGAGTAATGCAAACTGACAACCCAAAGGAGTTAACGTTAAAACAGTACCTAGACAGGTATGAATATAACACAGGCATAACTTTTTCTTTTCCTTACTCATTGTGAACATCTAAAGTAGTTTGTTGTTTTTTTTTTTTTTTCTTTTACACATTTCCTTTAAATCTAAAATATATGCACTGCTGAAAATTTTAGCAAAACAAATTGGAATGAAAATGGGCGCTATTTTCCTGAATTCTTGTCCATTTTCTAATCTTTAGTTTCTAAAATAAATGGAAATTTTGTTTTATGGAGAAATAGGTCCTGCAAGACATTTACATGACTCATCCTTCTACAGATGAAGATGATAATTAAGTGAGTCACATGTAGAGAACTTTTAGATCTAGTCAGTAAAACTTCTACATGACTTTGGTACAACAAGTTCAACAAGTCAAGGTTTAGAGTACTATTTAGAGCACTAAATATGCTGCATTGCTTCTTGTGACACAACATGTCTGGCCATTAAACTAAAAAAATCCCATTCATATAAAAATAGCACTTAAATTGCATCCAAAGCAATGGAATTCAGAACTGTCACTGATATTACCACTGGAGCAAGTCATGTAAGAATTTACAAGATGACAGCCCAAAATGTCTGCATTTCTGAAAAGAGTATAATTACTGTGTCATATTACTACTTCATGCATTTAATTGTGGGGCATTTTATTTACAAAATTACAAATATGTTTAGTTAATGTAATGAACAGTGTGTGTCTATCTATCTTGGCCTGGACCTGACTGTATTTCAGCTGAGCACAGAAGGATATTCAAGTGTTTCAGGATATTTCTGTTTTATAGGAACTTAGATATATTCCAAAGCTTTGGGAGGGTCTTTGTACTCAGCAGTTACGTAGGAAAATAATTTATGGATTGGTAGAATTTTAATTCTTTTGTTATAGTTGGAAGAAGGGCTCAGCCTTCTAAAACTGAAATACAATTTTTAAATTCTCTTGTGATTCTGAAAGCTGGATAAAACTATGGTAATTACTTCCCACAATCACATTATAAGCCACAGCAGTACATTTTGTAAGCAGCTAGGATGGATACAGGTTAAACAAGGTCATGTAGAAATTCAGAAGACAGCATCTCCAGGAGTTTTTAAATAAGTGCATTGGTTAGTTTACTGAAGGTTTCACTGTGTAAATCTGGTTCTTGAATATTATGTGATAAATTCATTTTTTCTAATCATTGAAAACAGAAATCAGGAACCAAATCAATTACTTTGATGTCTTGTAAGACTCTGACAAAGCTAATAACTTTGTATTCATATAAAAGACAAGGTTATCCCTCAGGCTATTTTGAGAAAATTGTGCCATTTGTTCACAATTGTGCTGTAAAGTCTCAGGGGCCAGAAATATGGTGTTCTTTGGGGTTCCATGTTTGTTGTTTGAGGTTTTTTTCATATTTGAATGTATAGACCTACTGACTCTACTCAAGTGATTCACAGAACAGTTTGTGGATCACAGCTAAAGGATTTTGCTGGTTTGGGCAGTTGCTAGGGATGTTACATTGCATACTGCCCTTTATTCCTCCAGCTCTTCAGATGGCTCTTGCTGTAACCTGCACTTCTCCCGCACGTGTTGGCAACTGCAGTGTAACCCAGGAACTGCCCTCCCTGTTACTGCCACGTGGCTGCACTTGAAAAAGTGGAATATATTTAGGGTTGCCTACAGACACAGCTGCTGCTTTCATAGAAGTCTTCTGAGACCACCATTTAGTTGGCATGACTCATGAAAAGTTTCCATCACTGCTTAGCATCACTAAGTTGTTTGCAGCTACCCAGCACTGCTTTGTTTAAAATGCAGGGAAATTACATCATAACCATCTGTATTCAACTTCTATGGCTTACTGGAAGAAAGTAACGAAAAAAGAAATGGAATTAAGGACTAGAGAAGAGCAAAAGGAAAGAGAGAAAGCTGAGGAAGGGGAGAGGTGAATGTTTGTTTGGAATAAATACAGGTGTGTTGTTCAGGATCCTTTCAGCTGGGTGTAATGGAGTGCTGGGACCACAGAGGCTTCCATGGGGATCATGGCTGAGTGGGGGGAAAAGTGGAAAAATATCCTGTGTGGGGTGGGATGGAGGATCAGCTCTGGCTGGGAAGGGCCAGGGCAATCATTAGAGCTCAAAGCAAATTTCAACTGATGGGTGCTGAAGATAGAAGGAGGGTTAAAGGATCTGCAGTCCTTCTTGCTGTCATTTCTACTGGTGATTTTGGAACAGAGGGAGGATAAAAGGATGGGGCTATAGCCTGGAAGCTGTTCTGGACACTGCATCACCCCCAGAGTGTAAAAGGCCAGACATGTCCTTTCCTTTCAGCTGCTGGCCAGAAAGGAAATGTTGGAGCTCAGCCTTTCTGCTCTAGACACAACACTCTGCTACTCTGGAATTGCCAAACACATATATTAAAGGAAATTATTAAAAACCTTGTTGCATTTTACTTTAATTTGTCAGCATCTGATGGCAAAAGATAAATGTTCAGTGTCATAAACAACTCATTTTTAATAATGAAATAGACAAAGCTGCTGGACAAAGCAGCTAGAACACAATAGTTTAACATTCATTCAGTCTTTACTCCAGCAGAATATCCAATGAAGAGGGGAGTTCAGTAAGGATTGAGGGAGCAGTAAAAATGTCTTTACTTCACTGAGTTTGGTCTCTCTGATAAGTGATTAAAATATAAACTCAAACCAGTATTAAATTTCCAGATATTTGCAGAACAATGATAAATTCTGTAAGTACACCTGCTGGGACAATGGTTTCTTTCACTCCTCCTTTTTATACAGAAACAAGAAATATAGATATTAACCCAGGCATCTTAGCCATTTAGAGTCAGAGATGCTTTACCTGCACACGCCTAGGTTTTCTATGTATGCAGCAACTACCCTTTGAATTATGTGAGTACTTGCTGGTTTCTCATTGCTTCCCTTATCCACTTAATTAACTAGTTGTGTCTCTTAGCTCGTTATAAACCTTTTTTTTTTTTTTTTTTTTTTTTGTGGCAACAAAGGCAATTGCATTGAAGACTTAAGAGGCAAGCAGAGGATTTTTGACACTCGTGAAGGCGTGATTTGCCTTTGTAAACTGCAGGTATCAAAGCAGTTTTTCCATTCTGTTTGGACACACCGCGTAGTAACAGGGGGATAAGAGGCAGCTGTGCTTCAGACCACATGAGGTAATTTGCAGACACATTTTAATTGCCTTTTAGAGAGCATGAAGGAGTTCCAAATAGTCTAATGAGTTCCAGCAAACACCTGTGAAATGCTTTTAGCTCACCATGTAAAACAGAAATTAAGGAAGAAATAAAGCATAAATCTAGCATGTATGTTCTAATGGAGGTTAGGGAGAAAAAAACAGATTTTCTTAAGTTTTCCTCATATTCTCTAAGACAGAAATAAAGATTACAAACTATTCTAAATATTCATACCAACAAAAAGCTAGAGAGACAAATTTCAGGAAATGGTCTTGGTAGATCAGTTAATATATGAACCTTAGGAGCAGAGGCTCGTTTGAGCCTCTTTTATATTATATAAATGATTTCAATGCATAAGTCTATTTTTAAGGATTATGTTGTAACTCAGCAAAGCAATTATGGTCTGTCTTAACTTCACTTGTAAAGGACTGCAACCACTTAAATCAGAGGTATTCTGGAGTGCTTTTTCTCCTTTGGGGCTTAAAAATAGCAGTGGAATCTCATTGCAAAGATCCTGCAAATGACTTAGCATTAATTGTATTTATACCTATGTGTGTTCTGCGCACACAAAGTTTTGTTGGAATTGTGGGTTGAAAACCTCTGGTGAGAATGCATTTGTTGTTTGTGTTCTATATTTTAACATTTTAATGGAAATGGTACATGAAATCCTCAAGTAAGTAGATCCTTGAGTTCGAGTCTTGAATAATACAAGTTATTTACCTCTGTTATGCTTCATCTGTATGAAATACAACTTATCACCCCATCAAAAGTGCCATGATATTTTGAATGGATAAAGATAAGGGACTTTTCCAAGTCGATTTAAAAAAAAAAAAACCAAAAAAACCCAGGAATTTAGTTTTAAGCCTTATAGGAGGGAGAGATTGTAGATGTTGTGTGGTAGCGTGTCTTTCAAAATCTTTACTGGGAGGATTTGCAGAAGGAAATTTTCTAATTTTTTTTTTTTCTTTGACATTTAAAAAATGTCTAACAGTAACTCCTTTTTGTCTCCAAGAAATGCATCAAGTTAATGGAAATTATATGAGTTGCACATGAAACATCCAGTAGAAGAATATCAATTTGACAAGAAAAAGTGAATGTTTAATCCTTGGCATGTGATCATTTGAACTTGCAAGACGGATTTGTGGCATGTAATAACACTTCCTTAGGCCTCTGGAGATGTTACACACTTCTCAAATGATGAAAATGCTGAATGTTTGGTTTTATAGAGAAAGCAAGGAAAGTTTGCTGTTTGAATGACATGAATGAAATGACAGTTCATCTTCAGAATAAGACATTGTGCTCTAAGGCTGCTGTATCATTACTTCCTTAGCAATGAAAAATTCCATTAAAAATAATCTCTATCACACACTTTGTAGTAACTTCCTCACTGGCAAGGACAAAACTCTTTAGGGTACATGAGTTGAAGGAAAAATTTTATATGTACAGTGCATGCTGTTGCTTAGCAGAGATACCAAACTGAAGGAGAAAGTGTGGAATATCCATTCCACTCTTCTGGTTAATCCTTCAGGATTAATGTCCTGTGTTTTTCAGATGAAGTTCAGACATGAGAAGGAGATAAAGTAATCCATTTTTCATTTCTACAATAGAGGCAGACTTGAGGGAAAAAAAAAGACCCTATCAAGTACAAATTATACAATGCCTTTGATGTGGATTTTTTGCTGGAATTGCAGAAGTTTTCTGCAGCTGTCCAAAGGGGTGCAGCAGAGGGCAGTGAAGTGGTGTGAGTGCAGGCAGCCCGCTGCAGGCTCTGGGTGGGTGGCCCAGGGGCTGCAGGAAGGACACGAGCTCGGAGCAGGAATGGTCCCTGAAGCTCCTGCTGAGCAGCAGCACCAGGAATAGCCCATCGTGAAACCAGGGAAACTGGAGGTGAGCTCCACACCTCGGGGCTTGGGACTTCCAGTAAAGCTTAGAAAAGCCTCACGAAAAATACGTATTTCTTTCAGAAATACTTTTCAGAAGTAAAAGGTTACATCCTCTTTTGCATATAAAAAGGTCTCTAGATTTAAGAATGAGCAAGGTTTCTTATTTTTGTGGAAAGAGAACGAGATTTATGTTGACCAATGGAGATGATTAAAAGTGTAGGAGCCCTGTGGTCATGTAAAGGAATTGAAGAATAAGAGGTTTTTCAATTATATTGAACTCAAGGAATATTTAAGTTAATAAAATTCTTTTAAATGCTCTTTTTGAGAAAACTCAGTGTTTTATAATAAGTATTTTTTTGTGACATTTTGAAAGGGAATGGTTAATCTGAATAAATTAAATTCTGTTTCATTTCAGTGTTAAATGTCTTTTACTTTTAAATTTTTAATATATTGGTGTTCACTTGTTAATATTATTTATTTAGTATTATGTGTCCTATTTTACAATACTTCCAAGTTATTCCTGCTCAGCATTTGAGTCCTTTAATAAAGTCGATTTCAACCTGATTTTCTGTGATATTTGCAGAAATACTGCCAGTGATTTAATCATAAAATCCACACTGAGCAGTAAGTTGCGAACAATAAAGTAACATGGTGATAAAGATCTGCCTAAGAACATTGCACACCATTTAATTTAAGGCTTTGCAAGGTCTGTACTTTAAAAACAATAAACTTCACTGGAAATAATAACAGCCAGGATTAATTAACTTCTTCATGCTCATTCCATCCACATCCACCTGTTTCATTTTCCCTTAATTTTAATCTACTTAGTGTGCCCTTTTTTATTTTCCCTCCCTTCTCTGTGCTCTGAACAGATTCTTGTGTATGAATACTGTTCTCTCTGTTCTTGGTTAAAAATTGAGGAACTCTTATGAGAGATTCCTCTCTTTCATCCAAGCATTTCTTTTGTTTACCCCATCCTCCTTTCATCACCTTTCTCTGGATTTTGTAAAGCATCAGAGCACACTTTGCTCCAGCCACACCTCTTTATATCTCCAAGAATTTCCATCCTCCTGCTCTCATGTATTTTTAAAAGGGCTAAACACTGCAAGAGCATTAAAGATCAGTAAAATCATTATTCAGAATTTCACTATACAAGTACTTGAGATAAGCAGGTTTGGGAGGCATTTAGATTCTACTTGTTTTTATTACTTAAGTAAATACATATCTTTATTTCCTGGTATCTATTAGAAATGAGACTTCTATCTCATTATCATCATAAATCCACTGCAGTATTGCCAAGCACCATTCAGATACATTACCTCCTTGATAATGGCATTACCACTTTTGAGAATAGCCTGAGGAGTTCCCTGCAGCCAGGATGTGCTGGAATGCTAAGGAAAGCTCTACTTTGGTCTGTGTTTGCCAGCAAATCCTCCATGTATAGGGTGACTTTTGAATTGTTTTCTTTTAGGTGTCCATGCTCAATACTTGGAGAGTCCTAAAGAGATTTAAGGGCTTTTTAAACAAAAATGGTTGATATCTCCTAGTCGTGTTTGCGAATAAAAACAGGAAGTTTATTTTCAAACTTTAGCTTTCCTATAGTTTTTCTCTGAAATTACAGTAGAATCTCTGTCAAGATTACAGTACTCTATAACAGAAAAATAGTCCTAATTTCAGAAAGAGGTTGTCAGTGCTGGCTCTCTGGAGTCTGTGGACTGTGAAATTCAGTCAGGAAAAAGACTCTAAGCTGATACACATTTGATAGGTATTGCTCAAGCTGAAGAATTGCTATGTTGGGAGCCTGGTCCAGCAATTCTTGCTCTGGTCCTGCCAAGTGACAGATGTACTTGCTCTACTGGTCAGCACTCAGGGAAAGGAGAGGTTATCTGGGAGGAGGGAACACTTTTCTGTTAAAGTAGGAGCTGAGAAAGAAAAACTCAGCATTCAGAAAGCCCAGCAGAACCTTAAGCAATCAAACTTAGGGAAAAGTAATCAAGGACCAAGAAAAAAAAGCATTGAATTTTACACTTGTTTGCCAAAATTCATGGCAACAAGGATTTGTAGCATTTAGGTCTTACAATATTTATGTCATTGCAGGGTGTAGAAAATGAACAAATAGATGGAAAAACATAATGAAAAGTGGTAGCCTGATTTTATTCTGTGTATTAATTTACAGTTGCTAGTGATGGGTGCACAAAGCCAGAGGTGGGAAGAAAGGGAGGAGGTGTTAAAGGATCTGATACCGAAAGTTTATCTAAATAATACAGGTTGTTCTAAACCCAGCATGCTCTATATATGCATCCTTAAATAGGATGCATAAGTGCAAATAGCTGTAGCACCATCCAGAAGTTTGTACATCTCCAAAGACAGAGTACAGGAAAAAGCATGTTAGAATCAAAATTCTATCATTCTTCCTGAAATTTCTGATTGTGGGAAACTAATTTATTGCTTCTTTATTGTGTCTTACCTACTATGGAGTTGCCCCGAAAGAAATATTAATAGAGTGTTGTAGGGAAGAGGAAAAGAAGGATTTGCCCTGCTTTGTTAAGGCAATCTCTTTGGATCTTTGCATCCCCTCTGGCTAGAATGGATTATTCTTTCCAGGGTTAAAGCCTGGCATCAAAGAAGAGCCTGTGTCCATAGTAAAGAGAGGGGAGCTGAGTGAATTGAGTAAATGACTGCCCAGGGTGTCAGCAGAAATCTGACAGTTTGGCAAAGGCTTAGAGAGGGAGAAAGGCAGAAAATGAACAGAAGCCATCTGCTGCTCATTGCCATGGATGAAACAAACTGGTGTAAGTGATAACCATCCTTGCTGGCCTTTGCCTGCTTATGCCTTTTGTCTCCCTAATCTATATTTCTATGTTTGAGTTATGAGTAAGAAACATTTTTCCCTGAAGATTCGTGTCACTTCAATCCCACCACAGGCTCATGGGAGGAAACCCTCAGGGGTGCCAAACCCTGACTGGATGTTGCTGCCACAGACACTGTGGGGAAGATCCTATGGATGCCAAAACCCCAACTGGGACAGTGTCACTGACATGACTGCAAACCAGACAGGTGTATTCCTGCCTCGGAGTGGGCTTGGATCAGACAGACCTTTGCTGAGCACAGGAGGTGAAGCCAAGTGTCAGAATTACTAAAATGGAACCAGGGAGAGAGGGGCAGATGAGAGAGAAGCTGCTGTTATACAGCCAGTCATAATTAGGAGAGCGACATAAATATGATTTACTGTTCATCATCTTAAGTACAGAGTTCAATCATCCGACTTTTAAAAAAATAACATGTTTTTCTATTAAAATCCCTTTCTATTATAAACATGCATAACATTTATAACAAAAAATTCAGATGTGAACCTTCTGCCTCTACATTTTTTGTTTAAACATGCTGTCACTCAGAACAGAGTAAATATTACTAAGTGCTTCTAGTGAGAGCAGAGTAAACGTAGGGCAAATGTTTAGAGCTGTTTCATGTCTTTATCATAACTGCTTTTTGCCTATGCATGTAATGTTAAATGTTGTAGTACATCTCTAACACAAAGCAAGGTGAGTTTTATTTTAATCCAGGTAGAAAATTTGTGCTTTCTAAATTACAGGGATAATATCCTAAAGAGTTTGTGAAAGTAGGCTGCTGTAGTGTTTGAATTGGAGTCAGACCTCTGCTGCTGGCCTTCCACCATCAGACATTTGGAATGTATCATTAGGAATTTATGAATAATTAAGCCAAACCAAAATATCATCTTACACTGTCCTAAATATGAGCCTCCTACTAGTATGGTCTTTATTTGTATAAAATTAGCTGTCCACATATAGTCCTCTACCCACCATTGATTACCTAATTACACAATCACTCCATCAGTAAATCAGCACAACATCTGTGACCCCCCATGTCACTGCAGTCCCCCTGTGATTCCCCAGGAGCTTTGCTGAGGCGGTTCTGCTGACATAATATATTCATTATCCATTAGATCTGGCACACGCTCTGCAGTGCTCAATTACAATACAATCGAGCGCGGGGCCCGGTGTCAGCCCGTGTAATGACTTTCTGATTATCTGTCTTTAAATGATGAATGAAATGAAAATGTACTATTCAAACCCAATGGAAGATTGCTAAAGATGCTAAATGAAAATTTTACATACATGCTTTATGGGAAGAGGGATGAGGTTAGAGGGCAAGGGTTTGCCTCACGTTCAAAAATAAAAGGTAGAAATCTGTTCTTAAGCCACCATAAAACCAGCTGGTGAAACGGTGCTGCCTTTAAAGGTGTGGTCTTGTGCCCATCTATATTCTTGCCATCTCAGATGTTTTCAGTCTCACAGTTAAGTAATTCATTGAAAGGATTTAAATGTCATTTTTTTTTCAATTTCATATTTTTCTTTTTTGTAGGAAAGATTTAATTGCTAGGATTAACTCTGTGTGTAAGAAAATTTCTTGAGACTGAAGTTGATTCTGGTAAAGACCTGTGGAAGGAGTCACTTCCAGCTTATTTTTTAATTTTATGAGTTACGGGGAAAAAAATGCTCTGCATTGTTGCACTGTAAAATACATTTCTATGTGGAATTCAGAATTTTATAGCTTATTCTTAAAGGCATGTTTGGGAGCAGCAGATCTGGCCTTCATTTTATCTTCAGATAACGAGATAAAAGAAGTTCATCTTTTATGATGAGCATCTGTATTGCTGGGCAGTGTTGTAAAACCTGAGATAACCAATAATGTAGATCACTGCCAGATGTGGTTTGTTACATCTTTTCCTAAAATCCCAACTTCAAACAGAGTGTAATCAAGTCTCAAAGAGTAGGCTGTTATCTCATTAACACCACATATCAGTGTGGGAAATAATATTTTAACTGAACAGTATACCTCTAAGTAAACTAGAATAAAATGAGAGGTATCAGTATATGCCAGGATTATAAATAGATGGGAGATTTGTAAGCAATCTGCTGCTCAAACAATTATGAAGCAGATGCTTGATGGTACAGTCATTTCTGTCTCTGTTTACATCTTCACTTATTCTGGTTATGATTGAAAATCCCATAAAGCCACATGTTGGAATGCTCTTTGACTCTTGCTTTAAACTAGAGCTTCCCATTTCACACCTGCAGTTGAATGCTTCACATTTTTGGGTGGTGTGCAGGTTTGATGGGTAATGCAGCACGGTGTGAGCAGTGGAAGGGTTCAGTTTTTGCCAGAACACTATGGAACTTGTTTAAGACTTTTCAAGTGCAGGTAGATATATTTATCAGCATCCTTATATGTCCATTCTAGAAGTACTTTTAATACTAAATTATTTTCACCTGACACACCATGGACAAATTAATTTTGCTCCTTGTAGATCTTGTGTGCACATTCTAAGCACACTGAATGAGCAATAAATAAAATTGCAATACACAAGTTTATGCTGTACAAAAACAAAAAAACAAAAACAAAAAAAACAAAAAAAAAAAAAAACAAAAAAAAAAAAAAAAAAAAAAAAAGGAGGCAAGCCTCTGGAATTGGTAACAATGTCCAGTTCAGCTGTAAAACTTCATTGGTTCTTCATGATTTTTGACAAATTTATGATTAAATTCCAGATGGAAATGAATTTGGATTGAAAGTGGCATCACCAACTGAAAAACTACCCAAAGATTTCATTGCACTCAGGTGTGTATTTGGGGTTGAGTCAGCCCATTCCAGAAGCAGAAGCATTGAAAATATTTGTAGCCCCTTAAGAACTTGGAACCTTCTGTTTTCCCCAGGGTCTCATTTTGAGTAGGTATTCAATAATAAGCTTTCTGATAAAATACAGAGAAATATGCCAAGATAACATGAGGTAGAGAGATGGTGTCAACAAAAAAAAGAAACATTCATCCCTTACAAATACATTGGTTTAATCTAAACCAAGGGACAGAGTTGCTCTGGGTTGGTGTCAGGAATCCAGATGGATAATACAACCTTATGAAAGGAAATTGTGGAATTTATTAAATAGAAAGAGACCTCCTGGTGAAATAACTTAAACAAATACATTACTGTTTTTCATCCTGTTCATAGTATTTTAATCATCATCATAGGACCATCCTATGCCTCTCTTATTTCAGCTTTTAAGAAACCAAGAGCTGACTTTTTTAGAAGCCAGTACCTTCTTTCAGTTGGATACTTTGTCTGATGGCGAAAGTTATCTGCATGCAAAATTTTATTTTGAATGATAAAGATGCTTCCACCAAATTTATACTACAGTCGTGTCCACCATTAAACCGGAAAAAAAAATTAAAAATCAAAATTTCCATGATTTACTATTTTTACTTAGTTGTAGAACCCAAAACATATGAAAGGCTGCAATGTCTGACAAGTAATTCTTGTTTCCTTCACTTAATTTTCTCTACTCTTTCCTCATTGGATATAATCCCCAGCAGCTCTGGAGATTTGTAATATCAGGTAACAAAGCTGGGATAATGCAGCAGAGCGCAAACCCTAGGCTGTTCCTTAAAGAGAGGATAGAGATGACCTCTGGAAGAATAATGCAATTTAGTGCTGCTCCACTGGATTTACTCCTGTTTGTGCTTGTTAGCATTAGAAGGCAAAAAGCCAGACAGCAAGGAGAAAAAAAAAAGTGTGAGGAAAGTCAAATA
This sequence comes from Sitta carolinensis, assembly GCA_032173965.1. NCBI lineage: Eukaryota > Metazoa > Chordata > Aves > Passeriformes > Sittidae > Sitta > Sitta carolinensis. The sequence continues at coordinate 5,203,468 of CM063294.1, read as the reverse complement.
AAGGTAAATGCTTAGGAAGATTGTAGCAATTTTAAGACCTTCATATTAGATTAGAAAATCTGCAAGTTTATAAATTAATTGGCATAAATGCACCTACAAAAATAATTATGAATTATACTTATATTGAAGGCTGATTACAGTATCTCTTTCTTCTCTAAATCAGGTGCTGATTTTCTGTAAATAACTAGCAAAATCTCATGAACAACATATATTAATTATTTGTTAATATTTTAATGTTAGACAATTAGAATACAGATCTGAATTCTGTTATTCCTAGTAATTTTTTTTCACTTTTTCTTTCTTTTCTTATTTCTTCCTTTCTTTCTTTCCCCTTCACACTGGCGCTTTCCCTCCCTGGGCCCAGGGGCTATCCCAGGATGCCAGCCACTCTGGTTGCTGTGCCAGTGTCCAGGCACTGAGATGCTGGACAGAGAAACTCCATGGAGTGAAGGGAAGAGATTTCACTTACATGGGAATTTCACTGTCGGGCCCGTGGGCTTTGGAGTGAAGGGAGTGAACTGGAGCAGGACTCTCCTGCCCTCCTGCTCCCGACACTGCGCCCGCGGAAGAGCTCAAGAAGTCCCCTTGCTCTAAAGGAAGCCATGCAGTGCCTGGACTTATCCTAGCCTGGGATACATCTCCCCTTGGGCTTGGAATTACCTCCAGTGATTTACAGCTCCTGCTGAAAGGCTCCATCATATTCCCAGGCTTAGTTAGTGGCGTGGGCTGGATGATTTAGGATGGAGGCGATCAGAGGTTGTTGTGTTGTCTGGATAACATGAGAAGATTTCTGCTTGTGTTTCCCACTCATGTAGTTTTCTCAGCCTTTAATCTGCAGGGCATTCAGACTGAGCTTTCGGGAAAGAAGGAAAAAGGAAATCCATTGTGACAAACTGGAGGAAATGAGAGAAATATTTCAGGGGTCAGTTGTTATTTCCCTCCATTTTGTTTAATCAGGCACATGTAGAAGTGTGCTACAGGTGTGTAGCATACATCACCAGCTGATTTGGTGACCACCTTCTGACATCTTCTGGCATGTGATGCTGTGCAGACAGGGAGGCTGAGAAGCACAGCCTTCAAGGACATTCTGAAAAGCTTAAGACATCTGCTTTTCTTAATATCAACTAGAGCTGCTCAAAGATGCTGGGGTCTGAAAAGAGATTTTGGCCTCCCATGAGTAGCTGGAACTTGGTGTTGATGCATTTCAGTGGTATTGGACATCATCTGCTAGCCCTATGATTCTGCTTGCTAGTGATAAAAGATATTTATGCAAGTAAAAACTACAACTGTAAGGCTTATCTCTGATCTTTGATAGAACAGTGATGTGCCCATTCCTAATCTATGTGTGTGCACACATTTGAGAAACCCGGAAAAATGCATAGGTGCTTGCCAAAGGAGTTGTAAGCTCCTACTAAAAATATACACTGATAATGCTGGGAAACAAACAGGGTTTTAATTAGAAAACTTGTTTTGCTACTAACTGAAAATAGAGTTTCAAGTCTCAGTAAAAATAACTTTTAATCTCAAGCCTCTTACAGTATTAAAAAGTAATTTAAATACTCAACAACTGGAAGACCAGTGTTTTTGCAAGCCATGTGTTTGTGTGAGTGTTCATTGTTGATGGTTGTTCTCAGCAATCAGCACATTTCAAAGCCAGCTTTAAAACACTGGCCAAGCGAGTCCCACCTTTCCTCTCACATTTGATCACTGTTTCCCTGCAGATAAATGAGAAAGACTAGAGGCCAAATAAAGTTTTCTGGTTTCAGTTACAATCTTTTAAAACAATGCATTATAATTTGATAAAACCACAAAGCAGAACAAGTCTCTAGAACCTAAGAAATAAAGCTGGGTTTCTGTTTTCAAAGTAACAGAGATTCCAGCCTCTCTCACTTGGTTGTCAGGTTTTGATTGACAATGATTTTCCTACAGTTATCCCCTGCTTCAAAATACCATGGGAAGGATATTATGCATTCCCAACCTGTCAGCTTTGGCTGCCTTACAGAGTGTTCAATTATGCTCTAATCGAATAGCTGCCCAGTGTAGGCCACATAATGACTTCCTGATTATCTGACTTTAAATGATAAATGAAATGAATATGTAACATTCTTTTCAAACACAGGATAGTCACTGAGCCAAATGAAAACTGATTTTGTGCCCTTTTGTCTGAAAAAAAAAGAATTATATTTTATTGTAATTCCATTCAACAAGTTGTTCCGTTGCTTGTTTTGCCTTCATTAAGATAAACAGGGAATGAGTTTTCTAGGAAAATGTTCTCTTTTTGTTTTCAAAGAGATGCTGAAGGTGCTAAACACTGTATAGATTGTTCTCCTTCCTCTCTTTACATTGACTTGTTATAAAGAGCAAGGTCAGATTGATATGATCAGTTCCTATTGGGAATATTTCAATACTTGCTGGCACTGCAACAAGTCTGTTTCAAGTAATGTTGTATAGACAACATTAAGGTCTGCATAAATTATTTAGTGGCAATAGTGCTAGATGTTTTTCATTTCCAGTCTGTGGCATAGGTACTGAGCAACCAACACAGCATTTGAAATCATTGGGGTAGCACACATTTATTATGCTGAAGTCAAAGGCTTGTCGGGGAGGTTCTTTAGCCCCTTTAGCCAGCAGCCCATGATGGGCAGCTTTCTGAAGCACTTCAGCTTAGTTTTAGATGTGATGGATTGTGTCAAAGTCATTTGTGAAAAGATATACAGGCCTGTTAAAGGCCCTGACACAAAGACTCGATATAAAGCAGCCTCTGATTTCTGAACACAGTCTGATACTTGGGGCTTCTATACCACTAGGAATATCATGTGATGTAACAGATAAAAAGAACATTTATGTGAAGTTGAGCTCGTTTTGAACTTTGTTAATTGAATAAAGACTGGCAGCCCAGGCCCAGATTCTCAATGAAAGATGCACTTTGACCCATTCTGAGCAATCCATCCCTAAGATCAGCTCCTGAATTTGCTTAATTTCTGATTTTCAGCCTAACACAAAGATGCAACAGCCATGTAAAATTCTCCAGCCTGGCTGCAGCAGAACTGTTTCTTCAGTACAATAATTTTACCATTTTTGTTCTTATTAGGAAGATCATGTCTGGCAGTAGGATCTCAAGGGCCACTTAATTCTTGAAAATGTTCTAGTGACTGAAATATTTGAGAGAAACACCCCCTCTTCCTAGGGCAGCATTTTGGGAATGACTGTTTTCCTCAGAGCAAGTCCTTGTGCAGTGGAGACACTGATGATGATGCAGTCGTGGCTGTGTGTAGGGGCACATCGTGTGCCTCTGTGGCAGGGCAGGTGACAGAGGAGGCTGCATCCCCTCACCTACTCTGATTCCAGCTCCAGGTATGACCCGTTGGGCTGACCTGAGCAGGAGGTCATTTCTGCAAACCAGCAGGTCTGCTTCTGAAATATCTGCTGGATGTTTTTTATTGCCACCCCCAGAACTGCCACAGTTTGCATTTCAGGAGGTGATGTTTACATAGTGAATGCTTTAAAATATTCTAACATAGTTCTTGCATTATTGCATCTTTATGTCATGAGAGGAGCAGTGACTCAAGGACGGATGTGTTCTGGAGGGAAGAGCTTAGGGACCATGCCCATTGTGTGAGAGCAGAGTGAGGCAGGAGAATCTGATCAGGCATAGAGTCTGTGGATGTTGGCAATTACTCCATCAGGTCAGCAGCCTGCCTGTAAGAGATGGTGGTCCAGCTCAGCTTAACTTGATGTCTTCCTGGACTGGACAGCCCCGTTAGAGTGTGCAAAGTCAATTCAGCTTTAGATTCAGCTGTATTCCTGTAATTTTCTACCCAGCAACTCTCCATATTCCATTTCTAGGGGCTGGTAATATGTTTTACCAAATATGAGAATTGAATTACCTAAAGAAAAAACTATTTAAGGTTTGAAAACAAAGCTTGGGGCTTAGAAGGTTGCAATTCAGGAGATCAGAACACTTGTAACATTTTCTCCTGTGACTTGAAAGGAACTAAAGTGATTTTATATTAGGTATAAAATAGCATCTATTTTGAAATGAAATAAGTATTCCTGAATTCTGGAAATACATGGGGTTTCTAATTAAACTTCTTGGGGCTACATCATAACAGTCCTTCTAGCTACTACCTCACAGCTGGAACATACAACACAGGTGAAACGAAGGGGTACCCGAGCTCTTGCACAGTTAAAGTACTTTCAGCTGCCCAAGTTCCCTTGATTTTGTACTGCTGTGCTTGTGATTCTTTAAATTAGCTACAGCTGAGCTGGCTGCAGCTAATGAATCGCTGCTGTGAGTGTTGTTGTTTCCTTAGTAGATGCGAAGTGAGATGGAGGATATTTCTGGGTTTTGATCAGGTAAGGTAGTATTTATACATACAACAAGCAAAATTTAATTAACTAAAGTGTTTCTTTTCTTTTTATTTTATTCTAATTTATCTTTTGTGGTCTTTCTGCACTAATTGTTGTTATGGCAAACAGAGGTAATTATAGTGTGTGTCTATACTGCTGCAGTGACAATTCTTAGTTACAGTGCAGGCAGACTAGTTCACTGTTCCTAACCCCTGCACTCTGCACAGTCAACTGTCTGAGTGTCTACCCTGGTTATTTGGGTCTTTGTTGTAGTTTTATGTCCTTTTCTACCCTTTTGTGTACCTGCTATGTTCATTTAAGCAGTGCTTGAGCTGCTTACTCAGAAGTGATGTCTGTATGTCATGCTAATACAGGCACACTTTAATTCTCTGGGATTCAGTAAAGAAGAAATAAATATATGTAATTTAAAAGCTATTTTTAAAAACTAAATAATGTGAAATTAAGAGAAAAAGCTAATTTACTTGTTTCTTAGTTCATCTGTTGTAAACAGAGCAAGAAAAAATGATAATACAGTTTTAAAATATTGTTTATTAAACAGATGAGGAGAATAGGAAAACAATCAAAAATGCATTTTGTCTCTCTTCAAAAGTTGTTGTGGGAAGAATATGCCAATATATTATTACATGCTTTATGAACTGTACTGTTCTCTCCCCTTTACTTTTATTCCTCCCCATATTTAGCCATGTAGCCTCATGCACAGGTATTACTAGTTAATCCTTAAAGAGGCAAATCTAGCTAAATTAAATATTTCTGTTCTGAACTCAGGCAATATAGTATGAGTTGTTTTATAAAATGTCCAGTTTTTGAGCTAAAGTAGGACATAAAGTAGAAAAAAGGATAAAAAGTTGCAGCAGAAATACCTGTAACAGTCTCTCTTCCCCAGTTCTGCAGTATGAAAATCTCAGCTAGGCCAGCATGGTCTTATTATCCTTGCTCATTGTGTAGCATTTTATTGGGCCCTAGAAAGGCCAAGTGAAGATGGCATGCAAAGAGCTTATCAAGACCAGTACAAAAACAAAACCAGATTTTTGAACCTGTAATAGATCAGTGTGTGCTCTGATGATGTTCATCAGGTAGGCAACCTGAGATAATTTTTTTCATTTTTGAAGTCTGATTTCACAGGAAGCATAGTTGGTGCAGACAGAACAGAATGGAAGCTTCAGTGGAGGGAACAATGACCTGTTGTTACTCCCCAGAATGAAGGTGTGCTGCTCCTTGATTATCAACAGTGAAAGATCAGAGATGATGGTCCTTTTAAGAGGATAGTTACCTTTTATTGACTCTCTGAATTCAGATGAGTTAAATTAAATATATAACTTAGGGTCGTGTCTGTGTGGAGGACTTGGGAATATTGCTGGGGTACGTGGCACAATGACTGATAGAGCTGTGTTGGCAAGTTGTGCATTTCTAATCCTATCAAAATTGTTTCCTGTCAGGTTCAATTACTCCATGGAAAATTCAGGCACGAGCAGGACTCCTGTGAGCTCACAGCAGTGCTCCTTGAAGGCTCTGTACTGGCCTGCAGCAGCTTTCTCAGCAATTAGCAGTTGTTTATTTTTTCTTGTTTTGTTGTGGGGTTTTTTTTTTTTGTTTTTTTTCCCCCTTAGTATTGGTTACTCTTTAGCAACATGCAATTACTAATTAGCATTTGTGTGGTTGCACTCCCCAGTCCTCTGCACCCAGAAGCAGGTTTGGGATACTCTTTGGAAATCACATGCTGGTAAGCAGGAGGCACAGGAGGCAGCTCAGCATAGTGAGAAGTATAAGAAATACTTCTAGAATACTATAGAGGAAATATATATATATATATATATTATATATATATATATATATATAGGAATACTAGAGGGATAATGAGAAGCTTTTGAGGGATTCAATGGAATAGTGAGAAGGTTTTGAGGAATTCATTCTTGTGAAAGGAATAAGAAATTCCAGGGGTGTCCCTGAGTTGTGATGTCTATAGCACACACAAGTTTGGTTGTTTTTAAAAGGAAACCCATCACGCCTCTTCTCCCAGGCCCCTGTGGGGTGGTGCCCACCGCACCTCCTCCCCTGTTCCCTGGGAAGAGCACACCAGCATGGGGACACTTGCTGGTGCTGTCGTTCTGGGGCACAGAATGGCTCATGAGGGCAGCAGCAGCCGCAAATGTGGAATTTCAGTCCAGTAATGTGAACTCTGGGTTTGTGCTTGAGGCTCATGGGACTGCACGGTGAGTTTGAAGCTCGTCAGCTGGACAGAGCTTGGGGCAGTGGGGCTGCTCTGGGGGCTCTCCCACCCCAGCAACCTGCCTGCCATGTGCAGCTGGCAGGGGATTTGCTGTGCACAGGGAAGTGTTCAAATGACCTTGCACTGGAGTAGTGTTTAAAATCTGCTCTTTCATGTTAAATAAATGGGGGAGGGGAAAGGATGGGTCAGATGCTGTACAATGACAATTAGGATAATGGGTAACCTGTCATGCAAATGAGTGTAAAAGGCCTTTAATCATTGGGCCCGCAGGAGAAAGGATCTGAATTTATAACTACTTGTTATAAATGCATTAAGAATAAATACTGAGAAAGGGAAAAAGACTATTTAACCTGAAGGAAAATGTGAATAAAAAAGCCTGGAAAGTACCATCAGGCCATGATCAAAGTGGAACTGTCCAGCTTACCAGGAATTGAGATTCACCTTTGAAAAGTTCCATGGGGTCAGCAGAGCTGACTTATTTCAAGGCAAAGTGATGGCAGTTGGCAAAGACTAAGAATGGGGGTAATTGCAATAGCAAAGGATTGCCCAGGTACCCAGAATCTTTTCCAGACTTTTCCCTTATAAAATGCTGCATCTGGGTCAAGACATTCTACCTCCTTTTACAAAACAGAAGTGCAGCCTTGCAGAATTAAATATGGTGGAGAGTGGTGGCATCTTTGGGAGCAGAGAGGGGCTAAAAATAATCATTACTGCCTTGTGCCACTCAAAGGACTTAAGAAAGAAGAGTGAGCTGAAATATTTACTTTTTTTTCCTTCATCACTGTCAATGTTGACATTTGATATAAAGTAGGGGAAGAGCTGTGAGCAAAACTTAATGGTTATAACCAGCAGCAAAATATATTTCATTGCACAACAATGCTGAGTGTGAGTTGTCTCATCAGGTGTTAATGGTACCCTTATACTGAGAATAAACAGGGCAGCCACTAGACACTGTTTTTAAAGAGAAAAGTGTGGATTAATGAAGTTCGGTATTTGATTATTGTAGAAATTTTATCTGAAGTCAGTGCCAGTCAGCATTGCATTTACCTTGTAACAAACACAGTTCTACACCCTGCCCCCTTTGCATACTGACATCGTTTATCTGTACTCGTCTGGCTGAGCTCTACGTAGACAGCATCTGTCAGATCAAATTATTTTTCTTTTTTTCTGATGGTCATTTGAAAAATGTGTATTCAAGAATGTGTTTTTGATCACAATGAAGCAGTTGTATCAGCAGTTGACATTCTTTTAATGTGCTTCAAATCATCCATGAAAAATGCTCTACTTAAAAACCAAAGAGAAGATACGGTTATTAGGTGGGATATGAAAGTATCTGAGTAATGTAGAGTTACTACTGACTTTTTTTAAAAAAAAATCTGAAATTTTCAGCCATATAGGCTTCTGCATCCTGTCTGACTTAGAAAAGTTCAAGGGCTCTGACTACTTCATTATAAACTTCTATTTTGATTATTGGGAATGAAAACCAATTAATAATTCAGAATTAAATCCAGGAAATGTAGCTGGGCTATAGACATTGAAGACTTTTTAGGCTAACAAAATCAGATCTTCCAAAGCTAAATATATATAGTTTACCTTAAAGACAATTTTTCAGAGAATGGGGTGTAATCTTGCAGTGTTTTTTAATATATTTACTGAGAAAATGCGAGGATATTCAAATACACAGAAAAGAACCCTAAAAGTCACTGTAGTTTCTGAATTTCAAATGAGGAAGCAGGGAAGAGTTAAGTCAACAAAGCCATTTGGTGTTTTTTCTTAAGAAAATGGTAGCAATGTACAGGTGTATTGTACAAAGGAAGTCTGAGCTCTGTGCTGTTTGTCTGCAGAATTCAGAACAGGATATGTGATTTAACACTGAAATATTTTCATACCTGCTCCTTCCAACCCTCCAGCCCCACCCCCTCCCCTTTTCTGGATGTACGTGATAAATGACAGATTTTCCCCAAAGATATTCCTATGGTACTCCAAAATAATTCTGCAGACATGGTAAAAGCTTTTAGAGACTGTAAAACTGATTATCTCTTCTGTAGCTCTTTTCATCTTCAAAGCACTTACCAACATTAACTAATTAATCCTCACAGCATCCCTCTGAATTAGATATCATTGCCATTATACAGATGGAGGAATTGAAGCAAACACTTTGTGAGTAGCTGCTGAGCACCAGGACGGTGACAGAGATGGAATTAGAATGCACAGACCTGTTTGTCCAGGTTCTCTGGCTGAACTGCCCACCATTCCTCTCCTGAGAAATGTGCTTGCAGGTATTGGTTATACAGTTTCTGTTAATGAAACCTCGTTAGGAATGGCTTTGATGGGAAATTTATTTATAGCCAGACAGACTATTATCTTTTGAAATCCCTCTTTGCAATGTTTTCTGACTGGTCCAAGTTTGTTGAAAGATAAATCTCTCCTGTAGGATCACTGTCTGCTGACTGGAAACTTCAGAATTAAAGAGCAAGCAATCATGGTGTTTAGGCAGGAAGCAGAAATTAGAAAACAAGTCTCATTCCTCTAGTCTGAATTTAGTGGTTTGTTTATCAAAGTATTCGTATCATACAATTGAATTTAAAACCATACAAATTTACATTGTTGCTTTAATGAAGTAATCTGCACGGTAGAAAGCTGAAGTTCTAAAAGTCCAGAGGACAGACAGAAGTTTCAGGTGTGGCTGAGAACTCTCCCATCTCCTTTAGGGGTGTGTTTTTAACCACCCCAGAGCTGATGAGCACTGGGCTGCATTTCTTTGGTGTCTGTGCAGCCCTTGCCAGAACAGCAGAGCAAGGCCAGGGGCTGGAGAGCAGGAATTGCTGGTGCCAGGCTTCAGCTCTCTCTGGACACACTGCCGGGGCTGAGCTGCTGCTCAGCAGGGTGAGGGGGCTCACTGAGCTCCTGTGGGAGCAAGGAGAGCTGCTCTGAGCAGCCTGGGTGGGGGCTCAGGTGCTGTCAGTAAATACTGCTCAAAGTTCAGCAGACGTGCCTTTAAATTAATATTTAACCAGATTACTACATTTTGTCTGCTTCATTAATTTTTTATTAATTTATGAAAATGCTGTTGATGGAAGTAATATTGACAGGGTGTGTTTTTTGTTTTGGATGCCGGGTTTTTTTAATATCTTCTGGTAAACGGAAACTTATCTTCCTTATGAACACAAACCGTCTAACAAGCCATATGGGGCAAATGTTCTAATAAGGCAACAATTATTAGGGCATGATGCATTAATGATTTATGTTGTTCATAACTCAGCTTTAAGAGATTAATAATGGAGATGTGAGGGGAATGCTGTCTTAAGTGTTTATGATTATGTTAATATTAAGACATAGTGTAGAAGAGGAAATTGCTTTCAGGTAGTTACTTTCATTGTTTGTAGAGAGAGTATTGTGAAGGAAATGTCCTTTCGATCTTCTTCCAATAATTCTTAAGCAGTTCTGCTGAAGTTACAGGAGCAACTCTCCATGACTACAAATATATGAGAGCCTCTTATAATTTAACTCTCTTAAAAAATAATTCTAAAGTTGCCAGAGCTGAAACTCCTTACCCCCCCAGTTAATGGGAAGTGAGATTTCCAGAAGTTTAATTAATTTTGGGGATTTGACAGGTTTTCTTTCTATGTTTGAAACAAATCCTAATGGCTCAGTACTCTGATATGATCTTACCCATGCATTTGCATTTGGCCTATGCACTCAGATTGACAAAACCACTCATGGATAAGCAGCTGTCCTTTCAAAGGGCAGAGAAGAATGTTTGGAGGTAGTATTTAATCTACAAGGATAGGTTAAGTAACTGTAGTAAGGAGAAAGGGGAAAAAAAAAAAAAAAGAGATGAGTGATATTTTGTAAAGCTGTTTAGTCGTGTGCGTTAAAAAAAAAATATTCAGAATGAGGTTATTTTTTCTTAGCTTTTGTTTTATCTTAAGAAATTGCTGAGTATTCTCCTTTCTTCAACAAGTCACTGAAACGCAAGTTCCTTTTGTGGGAGAAGAGAATTATTTGCTATGTATTAGAAACCAACACACTTCAAAGTGGTGCTGTGTCTCTTTGTTGCTGTAGGTAGAATGAAAATGTGCTATTCACACCTTCGTGGAGCAATTCTGTCTGGCCCTCCTCTGTCACAGAGTAAACGTAGCTGTGTGGTCTTCATTTGGCTCCATTCTTCTGAGTTGAATTTTTGCTCTCTGCCCATTTTCTTCAAGGCTTTATCCTATTTCCTGATCAGAACCTGAACCCTGTAACAGCTAAGTTTATGAGATGCTGAAGTGAGATGGAAGTTGTGCCATACAGGCTCCTTGTGCAGAATTGCTCCCTGCACACCGTTTGTGTGTCCCCTGCACAGGGACTGTCTCTGCTTCCACCCAACGTGGGAGCACGACTGTTTATCACAGCCCAGCAGGCAGGGGACTGATATTTTCAAACAGCACTACTGCACCCTTATCTCAATAGCACTAATATTATCCCCTACCAAAACAGACATGATGTATTGAAGTATCTGTAACTGCTACAGGATCTCTGCATATTCCTCGAATTTAGCCTGCAGCAAGTCTGTCATCCATGGTGATCCTGATGTTGCAAGAAGCAGCTTAAAAATATCATCAGGGCATTGGTGCTGACTAAAGAGCAGCATAGGCACTACTGACCTGTGAATTGAGATGTGCCCATTAAAATAGGCTGCCTGCTTTGTCTCTTTCCCTACTACTTCTTTATGTGCTGGTGGTAGTCTCCTATGCTGTTTGCAGCCCTCTGTCAGATAGAGGTGGAGTCCAGATCTTAGCCACAAAACAGCCAGAATCATAGCTAGGTTATCTAATTTTTAAACAGTTAACAATAGTTAAGAAAATAGATTCAGTCCACCAAATTCTGTTTAAGTTTTGAGAAAACTTTATTTTTGCTTGCTGGATTAAAACTAGCACCATAGTGTAGGAAACAGGAAAAGTCCAACAATGCTGCAAACCTTTTTATTTTTTTATTATCTGCACTATTTGTGTACAGCAGTGCTCAATTACACCACAACAGTGCAGAGATCCAATCTTCAAAATATAATGACTGCCTGATGATCTGTCTTTAAATGAGAAACGAAAAGAATATGCTGCCTTCTAGCTGCATAAACAACAAAACTTATTGCCACATGAAATTGCTTTTTATTCCTTGGGTGGGTGGGGAGGTGCAGAAGGAAGGTTGAAACCAGACTTTTTCCTAACCTGTCCTCAGGTTGTATTATTGGAATATATTTCCAGTGCCGTTCAATCTCCCTGAAATACATCTCCCTGAAATTCAAAGGGGGAAAGTGGCTGTATGGGGTTAATCTTGGGATTTTACAAAAGAGTTTAGATCAAATCAAAACCCTCGGCTATTGGTGAACCACAGGTTCTCCTTGATCATGTAAGTCCTTCCATCACCCACTCCAGCACAGCACTTCTGAAATGCAGAAATCTGTCACTTCTGAGATAAAGCCACTAATCCACCTCTCTCCTTGACACATTCTCTGTTCAGAGGGGAGATTTCTTATATGGATATTTTCTGTCACTTTTGCCAGTACTACCTCTGTGTCATAAGCTGATGGCTTTAACCAGTGATTTTCTGTTTTTCAGGCTCGACGCAGAAATCCAAACACCTCTCTGTGAAGTGTTTTCAGAGTTCATCCCCTGCTGAAAGTCTTCTCAAGGTAATGGTTGTGAATGACAGCAGGCGTATTGTAAGCTAAACATTTGAAAAATATTTCCTGCTCATCCAAAGAGCTTGTGAATTCTATAGTCTGCATTATTCCTTTCGATATCAGCATCAGTTTGCTGCTTAAATATCCATAATTGTCCTGGTTCTGATTATTTTGGGTTAATTTTTTAATCACACTTTCACTGTCCATACTGTTGTGCGAATTTTGCAGTTTCATATTTCTGCTCTCTTCCTCTTTTGCAGTCAATCTATATCCTGCTTGATTTTTTTTCTCTGTTCTCTTTGAGAAGTCCTTGATTATTGCCTTTAACTGCTTTTAATGTTTTGCCACATCTGCTCAAGTATTTAGTCTATTTCTCTCTTAGAAATACATTTGGTGTTCATTGTCATGAGCTTGTGCACTTTACTTCTGAAATAGTTCTCAATCTAGTTCCAGTGTGATTTTTATATAAATGCATTGTGTGGGTTTCAAAAGGAATTCCAGTGTAGTGGTTCCTTCTGAATTCTTTAGTGGAATATATCTTTAGTGGTTTATATGTTTGAATCTTTAAGTCTGTGTACATACATCTGAATGCATTTGAATACCCACTTCTGTACCTGTTTATAAAAATATGTGTAAATGTATACATACTTGTATATATACTTGTGTGTGTGTGTATATATATATATATTCACTGTGAGAGTGAAAGCAAGCCGTACATATATGCCTGCATCACTGTGTGAGGTTCTCTTTTGAGAAGAGAGGACATTGTGATGACTGCACAGTTCCTTACAATCTATTGATCTGCTTCCTGAGCTGTGCTGATAGTTTTGTGCTCTGCAGAATGAACAATATCCGTTGTAGTACAGGCTGCAGTCCTGGGGTTTTGAGATTCCTACTGACTCTTGCAGCAGTCTGCCTGCCTCGTCTTGGGCTTCTTTTGTCAGGAAGTCCTATTATTTGGGACAGTAAAAATGTATATGTTATTCCCAGTGCTTTGGCTGCCTGGTGAAAATTCAAGACCTGGGATGTAATCAGGAGCCTTTTCAAGTGCTTGCATTGATTGCTGTTACTGTCTTGCTTAGGTCTGGCTGCAGCAAGGTGGTCAATTGCTCTCCCTGTCTCACTGGTTTGTAGTCTGCTGTGGCAAGGAATGACTGAGGAGGGGTTTCTCTCTTCCTGTGGCTACCCTAGCACTTCTTAATTATTGATTTCTCTAGGTGTTTAGAGGCCTGTTATACAAGATGGTTCTTTCCCACAGCAGAAAGATCTTGTCAGCAGAAGACTGTGGCACATGTAAACTGGTGACATGAGGGGTTGTGTCTGGCTGCAGCTTCCCTTTCCACTTGCAAGTCAGAGATGTACTTAAAGACTTATTTTGTGAATTTTGAGAGTCAACATAGCAGCACTTAAGGATGCTACTTCTGCGATTTCATTGTTTGGATAGTTAAAGATCATCTCAGGGTTGCTTCAGGTTACACAGAACTGCCAGATGAAAAATCTGTAGTACACACATGGCACAGCCAGGCAAAATGTGTTAGAAGACAGAAAAAAAATTAGACCGATTACTCCAGGAAAGTAGTAGTCAAATTAGAGAAAAATAATCTACTTGTGGGGGGAAGATATGATCAGAAACATCCAGGTTACACAAAGTGTCAGTGAAATTGCTAATCCTTTGGCTGGCAGGGTTCCCCTGGTCACTGTGTGCTGTCCTGCTGCCTTGTCCCCATGGCTGCCTGCCTCTGCTCCCACGGGCTCTGCCTTTGGTGATGCTCACGCACCACAACCTGTGAGCAAGTTGTTGGCTCTCATCTCTCATTTTCTTACCTGCAAGGTCATCAGCCTCTAAGCAGGTCTCAAACATTCAAATGCACTTTTCAGCTCTGAACTCGGGCTTTGTTCATGTGTTAATTATTCAGCGCTGATGAGGGGAGAAAAACGGCTTGAGAAACTGATGTTTATATCATAGGTCATCCCTTCAATTTTAGTCATTATATTTTTTCCTTCAGATCCCTAAATGAATTGGTCAAATTGTTCAAGAGGACAAAAATTTGGGATAAAGAGTTCTACTAGTAGTTTTTTAATAATAGATGTATTAAAAGGAAGTGAATGCAACCCAGATGTGCCCCAAACAAGTGGATTAAAATATACAGTAGCAATTCACAGGGGATATTTTTACATACTGTGTACCAATGGGGTGTATTAATCCAGTTTCTTATGAGATGATAATTACACTTAATGAAAATGTAACATAAATTTCAGCAATTCAAAGCCACATTCTCTGTGGGTTTTTTGTTGAGGTTCAGTTAATAGGAGAGCTCATGGTTTATGCAAAATTGTTACTTTGTACCTTTCTGCTGCTTGGGAATTCTTTCTCTGCATCTTAAGTATCATTAAACATGATCAATTCTGTTTGGAAATGACACTTCAGTTTCAATCCCAGAGTCATTTGGGTTGTTTAGGTCCACAAACCACCTTGGAGGTCAGTTGAGGAAGGGATATTGGGTAACCAGTGTCTTTTGTCTCTAAAAGTTTCCACTGCTTCTGTCCTGCTTTGCTGCCTCATATAATGCAGAAAAGAACACTTCCAAAAGTGCGTATTTGTGGAACTGCTTTAGAAACTTAAAGTACATTGTTTCAGAAACTATGGTAAAATAGCAGAAAATAATTTAAATACAACTGCAAATATTGAAGTTGGTACCTAGAGGGATTACAAACTAGGATTTTGCCAATCATGAATAAAAACCAAAGCTCCTGTAATTGCTGGTGTCCTGTGAAAACACTGGATGGAAAGAATAAAGAATTGCACAAGTAATTTGGGCTTCTCAGTAGTAATTGATATTTACTCACTAGTGGTATGGGGCTCTTTTTCATTTTGTGGTGGGCTGGGAGTTTTTTTGAGGTTTTTTTTTTTTCAGGTACTTCAAATAGACAGTTTTATAATGACCTTCATCTAACAATGTTTAGTGGTGTAGATTCTATGATTAAGCATTTGTGGGGAGGTTGCCTCCTCAGACCTCTTTTTCTGTCTATAAATCTTTCAGAAGATATCTTATTTCAATTTAGTTCCTGCAAGTCTACTACTATTGTAGCACTTTCAAGAAATTTTGACAAGAATATTTCACAGCCAGCTATAGCTATTTATAAACTTGAGGTTGTCTTTGATCCCAAATCAGCTTTCAATTACCATTTTAGTTATGCTGGGGAAAAAAAAAATAAAAAGGTTTTATCATATCCAGGATACAGCAAAGTTGGGAGGATGGAGTTATTTTAAGGCTTGTGGTACTAATTGTAGCTAACTCATTACCATACATTGTTGCTGGCATTCTACAATACTTGTTTATATAGAACTTGTCTGGCCATTTAGCATGTTCTAGTGTTGTTTCTTTCTTTAGTAATATATGACTTGCTCGATTACTTGAGTTGTGCTTTTCAATAATTGCTAAGATTTGGCTATTGAATACTGTCAGATTTTCCTTTTCATGAATGTTAATTGGGGAGAGTAAGGCACTAATAGATTTGGATTTTTTTATTTAGCTGCCTCGTGTTCCTCTTGCTCACTGAGTAAACAACAAAAAATCCAACTTGTTATTTTAACTTCCCCTATTTTAACCTTTTCATCAGAGCAGGGAAATTAATTGAAATAGTTGTTTTTCTCTCCAGTACTACATCCTGTATTTTAATGCCAAATACATCCTTGTGCCAATGTCTTTAGCAAAACAGAAAATGGGGCTGTCCTTGTAGCAGAATATTGAGCACAGATATTATTTTTTTGCCATTAAGCCAATGGACATCTTAAAAATGTTGTTGAGAAATAGAATCTCTGTGACTCCTGTAGCAAAGCCTGCAGTGATTATCACAGCAAGTACTCCATTAAAGGACAACGCCCTCACATTCAAGTGGAGTCTCCAAACTGTTCACTTTTCTTCCTGTAGTTTTCTTTTGCAATAGTGAGGTATCTTTTTCATGTCAGTAGAATGGGAACTTTATGATCAAAGGTTGCATTCACTTAATATTAGTCTGTTTTAAGTATAAAGAGAAGAGACCTGAAGTAGAATATGAAAGTGCTGTGATGGTACTGTAATCTCTCAAGGTGTTAATCAGAAAGTGCCAGCAGAAATCTTGAAAGAGCAAAACGTAAATAAAGAAAATAGAGTTGTGTAAAAGTACCAGAGGGTTGTGGGATACTTTTTGTTCCTATTATAAGTTCAGGGTAGATTTTGGGGAAAAAGTCTTAGAGCAATATTGCTTTGCCTGTTATGTTGGATCGTTAGCTGTACATCTGCATTTAGACCCCAAGTTCCTCAACACACCCACTCTTCACCTGCTGATCTAGCAAATATCTGTGACACTAAGACTGAGTGCTAGGCAAAAGCATGAATAAAATGATGGTTAGTTGCACAGCAGCTTCAGTGTGAGTATTTTTGTATCCAGTGTGCATCTGCATTCACGAAGGTGCAGATGTAGAGAAGGGCGGGGGGGATGTGCATTTCTAAATCCAGCCAGCAACTTTCATGTGCTTAGAAAGGAAATGTTTTAAATAAAAAGGAAAAGCATTATATTCTTAGTGTAATATTTAAGGTTATTTGCATTTTAATTCTTTTTTAGAAAGCTGCAAGTTTTCTCTAGCAACATTTACATATTTGGATATAAATGTCTTAACATATAAAATCATCCTCACTTTCTACAAACTGAAGAGTAAACTCTGTTGTAATTATTTGCTCAGAAACCTTCTGTGTATAGTTTGGCTGCAAGGCTGGTCATACCCAGGGTTCTTTAGGGAATGTTTACATAAATAGTTTGCTTGCATATCTATTTATAAATATGATGTGTGCATATGCTGAAACAAATATTTGTTTCCCTTACAGTATTACTATTTCTATCTGAATTAGTCGAAGAATAATTAATGTGTAAATATCCTTCAGCTAATACAGCGTAACTTTATACCTTCAAATTTTAGTTTCAAATGAATAACCTTCAGTCAGTACAGTTCCTTTAAATGTCTAAAAGCTTTAGATTGTTGCTTCTGTATGGTTACACCTTGGCCAATGTGAATGGAAAAGTGACACATGACTGATGCTCCCATATGTAATTATGTTCTTGCCAGTGAAAGAAGTCAATAGAAAAGGAAGTACACCCAGAGCTGTTGTGAAGTCCTTGTGTTTTTGGGTGAGATCCTGTGATTTTTCCAAGAGGTATTGTACTGCAGCACTGTGTGGCTTTGAGGGACAGCTCATCATAATCTCTGGGGCCATGACCTAACAGATTAACTAGAACGATGAGTTGGTATTGTCAGAGCAATTCTGTCTAGAGAACAAAACATTTTATTTAGAGTGTAGACGGATGGGATTAAAGCTTTGCATTTATTTCCTTTGCACACTCAAATTTACTCTAAGTTGTTTTTTATTAAACCAGACACTGTATTGCTAAAGGAATTATTTTAGGGCAGATGATTTCATTTAAATGAATATCAAAGGATTTATTAGTAAAGAAGAATTTATTAGTAAACTCAGTCCTTGCCATTCCTTTGTACAATAGCAACTTAATCTTTTCTTATTTCATATTCATTTTAACTTGCAGACTCTTTCAAAGAATTGGAGGCATATAATTCTGTCTCTTCAGTCCTTTTCAGCATTAAATAAACTTGGAATGCTGCAAGGTATTGGACTAATCGGTAATTCAAATAATTATTAAGTCTGTTTGCTTTAAATGCTTTAGAAAAATGGGACAAATAAATAGTATATACTATTTGTCATCCCTTTATGTAGCTACTCAGCTCTGCAGAATAAACAGATGACTACACATGAAAGCACATAGCCTTTTCACAAATTTAATTCTTCACTGCAAGAAAATTACCTAAATGTTTAAATAACCACTTTTTACAGAGAGCCTTTTCATTGTCTTTCCCTTTCCCTGTAGTTCTCAGCAGGTGTTTGAATGTTTTTTTTTTTTTCTCTTCAGACTATCAGTGTAAAGGAATACGAAAAAATGTGTTAGTTTTAGATAATCCAAAATTCCCTTTGCTCAGCTTCTTAGTTCATAGTTATCTCTGTGAATTAGAAATCTATAACTGACTGTTCATTTTTCACCCAAATCTATTCACCAAGCATCAAAACTCATCAGTGAGATGGAGTAATGCCATTTAATTAGTCTTTGATATACAGTTAAATTAGGTCTTAATAAGGGGTAGTGCATCCTAAAATCAATTATCTCGCTCCTCTTAATAAGAGCAACTAATTAGTAGGTAAATCGCCACAGTTCCCCTTTTATCCTACAGTTTTTACAATCTTGTGGAGGAGATTAGGCTGAGGAAATTACTCCTTGGTAGCTCTGAGAAATTTTAGGGCATACCTTAGAACATGTTTTTCAAAATGAACTGCAGTACAGAAAATAAACAAAAAAGAAATGGGGAAAAAAACCAATTAATTTCTTGAGAATTTTGCCCAAATTGCTGATGTGAGTACCAAAACAAATACAAACAAGGTGTTGCCCTGCCTGATGCCCCTATTAATGTCCAGTGAGTTTCTGCCCTGGCATTTCTTTCAGTGCAGTTATCACCAACCCAAAATATCTGTTTTCTTCCTGGAAATTTGTCCAGCTGCAAAGAAGGGAAACTTCATGGGCCTTAAGTGCAGTCTTTACAAGATATGGTTTTATGAGGAGAATAGGAGGCTTTCTTTTAGATGGAGAATCAGAATTTCAAAGCTGAAAATTATTTTCACGCCATACACAAGTGGCACAATGCTCATGGAAAAAAACAGGTTTTATCTGTAGGCACCTAAATTTTTGTGTTTTAAACAAAAGAAGTGTTGCATTTGAGATTCCAGGCTTTTAGTTAAGATTTCCAGTTCCCTCAAATGAAATTCCTTTTGTTTTTTAATCTCTATTCCCAACTATAACATCCTAACTGCTGGAAGACACTAAGGGATAAAGGAGAGTGTTTTGAGGACGCTCAGGTTTTCTCCACAAGAACAATCTGTCTCAAATTGCTACTGGACTTCTACTGACTTTGACAGCCCCTAATTTCATCCAGTCATGTAGGGCATTACACAGTATTTTGCTATAGATTTGTCAATTTGATGGTGCCTTGTTGATGTTTGCTCTCAACATTGTGTCATTCTCTTTCTTTGGATAATGGTTTTGTTGGTTTATTTTTTGGTTTGTTTTTTTTTTTTGTCATGGTCAAAAGTTTGAAGGGAACTCAAGGACACATTTGTGATTAATCAACAAATGCAGAAGCTTTTTTTTTTTAGGTTTTTTTTTTCTGCTGCTACTACATCCTGCATATACTAGTCCCTTCACACTAAACTTCCTTGCCAAGCATGTCAGAGAGATTTTATAACTGTGAAAGTGTGATGTTATTGCTTCAGTTTCCCTTATGCTTATTGTTGCAGCTTTTCTAGACACTTTCTGGTGTTAGTCATTAATGACAACACAGTGCCCCCGTTTAGGGAGTGTGAGGTTGCCGTCTGTTCTTTGTTTTTCCTCCCTGCTGCATTACTCATTCTTTTGGTGGAAGGAAGCATTCTGGAGGCACCCATTCCTTCCTGAGAGACGTGGTGAGACAGTGTTGGCTTTGACATCTATTTCCAATTCAAATGCTTATCCCAGCAACCCAGTTCATGAGCTCAGCAGTGCCTGAAGCTGGGAGAAGCAGCCCTGCTGTTTGACTTTGAACTGGTCTGGGACAGGCAGCGAGAGTGGTGAATGTCTGAGTGCCCAGGCATTTGCAGCAGCATCCCTGATATTATGGCAGTGATGTGCTTGTTGGTGATAGGCTTAAGCAGCAGAGAACACTGAAAGGAACGTGTCCAATTTCCTTCTGTGTTCCCTGGATATAGCCCCAGAATTCATACACGAAATGTTCCTAAGCCCCAGTGGAGTGCAGGTACCACACCTGTGCTCTGTACATGTGCTGAGGAAATCAGCACAAAGTGACTTTCTGTAGGTGGTGGGATGAGGGGGCCGGGACAATATTCAACAAAAACCTCCAATTAACACTACTTTAGATTTGCTTTGGTATCTCAGGTGACTTCTCAAGCCTTTTGATCTTTTATTTTCCTCTCAGCAGAGGAGAATTTAGGAGAGGGTGGAGATTTCCATAATCTATCCAGTCTCAGTGCAGTGTAAGCATCTGTGTTAAACCTACTTCTGCTGATGACCTCATGTTAAGAGGACTGAAGGAAATGAATTCATAGTGTGGTTTCATGGCTGTGTTTTCTGTATATATGTGGGTGTCAAGTTTCTGGATGGGCACTAGTGACAAATTTTAAGCTATTTTAAAAACATGTGTTTTTTTGGGTTTTTTGTTTAATTGAAGTTGGAATGGTGGAGTAAAATCATAGAATGGTTTGGATTGGGGAAGACCTTAAAAATTATTTAGTTCCAACCCCTCTGCCGTAGGCAGGGACACCTTCCACTACAGCTTAGACTAAATTGTAATTAGTAGTGGAAAACTGTGGGCAGCTAGGAAAAAGCCATTAAGCTTATTCCTCACATTCTTGTTCGTGTGGTGAATTTAGCACGTATGCAAATTCTCTAGAAAAAGTCAACATGCTTTGAAATACAGCTGGAGAACATAAAATATCAGAAATCCTTTTCTTGATCTCTGAAGATTGGATGTGGTTCAAAATGGGGACTCCAAGGTCATCACCTCCCACTCCTCCTTTTCCCCAGCTGGGTGTTTTCTGTGAAGGCCAAGCTGGACCCAAAGGGGTCCCTGGAGCTGAGCTGGGTTTCAGAACCAGCTGTGCCCCCTTGCCTCAGAAGGGATTTTCCATTGCACTGTTTTCTCAATGGCAGCAATAGGTTTGGATCAAACCACTGTCACAATAAGCACTAACAAGCTGTTTAAGCAGTAACAGAAGGTAATTTTACAGAGTGAAAATTAACATTAATTGCTAGATTTTTTTCAATTTATTGTGTAGTCCTGACAGAATTATAGCACCAGTTTTGTGCTGCCTTGCACATCTCTCTCCTTTTCCTGTTTGCAGTGGACCTGCTTCAGGTAGGACTTTTGGCTCTTGCAAAATTTCAAAGGGCTGGTGGTATGCCAGTTTGAGAAAATATCTAAGTCGGTATCTTTGAATTTAAGTGAAATTAATTTTTCCTTAAGGAAGACTAGGTGAAGAGAAATAAAAGATATCTCTGTCCTCTTGTCTTCTTATTTTAGTCACAGTGCATCTTTTCCTTGCCAAAGGGCACGGTGGGCTCATGAAATCACGAGGCAGGACAAAATGTCATCTCCAAAGGCCCTCTCTCTTTATCTCTCCTTTGACAGCTTTTGTTGCCTGACCCTCAGCTCTGTGAGATGAGGTGGGTTCTCCTGTTTGGTTCTATCTGTAAATCGCTGAAGCGATTTTATGTAAAACTGAAAAAAAATAATGGCTAAAATCAGCAACCTGTGTTCAGTGTCAGGAATTATCAAGTGAGCAGGTCTGTTCTGTTCCCTGTCATCTTGTCTCCTCAAAGGAGCTCGGACATTCTGCTGCTGTCACATTGCCATGGTCGCATTATGATTTACATCTGCAGCCTGTAAACAACAGCACTGAGGGCTGTTTGACAAGTGGCAGTTTCCCTGGTAAACAAATCAGGGATGCACTTAGAGTGATTAACAGCGACTGCCAGCGTTGGAGATGGGGTTGGTGCCTGAAGCAGTGTGCCCGAAGCAGATCTTCCTCTTCAGGATCAGTGGAAGAATGAAGAAACAAACAAACAAATTACCTGGCTTCAGGTATCAATACTTGTGTTGGGTTCACATGAAATTATTGGTGGTGTTTGACCACCTGGCATTCTGTGGGTATTATTGCAAAATCTAAGACCAGGGATCTTTATTGAATAAGATTTTTCTGAGGCAGTCTGTTGTTCTGTTGGGTAAGTAAAGGAAAGGAAATGTCAAACTGGCAATAAATTCTTTGCTGCAGTTGTAAGTGTGACTTGGTGCACAAGAAGGAAGAATGGGTAACTTTGACATTGGGTGACAAATTTGCCCATGGGTACTTATTTTTATCCTGTTCTTGATTTTTTTGTAATATGGATTTTTTTTTTTTTTCAGGCATTCCAATACCTAATACATAAGTCTTTCTGCTCCTTTCTGCTCTGATCTTGAGGTAACTTTTTTCAGAGCTTCACCCCTGGTGTCAGAGGCCTGTTTAAAGAGCAGTGCTTTGACTTAAACATACAGGTGCTAAAGCAAAAAGAAATTTGAATCATTAAAATCTCCCTGACATTAAGATGAAATGATCACTGTTGTTGTTGGTCATGAACTGTTCAGAATCTCACTCTTAACCTTACTATAATTCAAATTACAATGCTATTTAAAACACCAGACATCTTTGTGGCCAGAGACCGGTGAGTTTCCTGTCCTTTTCCATAGCTGGTTTGTTTAATCTTGCATCAATGCAAACTGTGTGTAAAACTCCACCAAAGAAACACTGTGCAAGTATTTAAAAATAACTTTCTGTTGATATAAAGCACTCCACAGAGGAACTGGTAACAGAAATAACCTGTATGGATGCATCTTGGTGTTTATTATTCATGAAGTGTTGTTAGTTCATCTAGAAATATTCTTTGCTAGGTTTGCTGCTTCCCCACACATACCTGTATGATTTGTCTTCCTATTCCATATCTTCTCAGTGACAATGGGTTGTGCTGATTTAAAGGCTGAGATTGAGATCAGAACCAAGAGGCATCACAAGTTGAATGGTTTTATGTTCTCATCTTTTCAGGAAGAATTTGATTCCTGTCCTCCCTCTCTTCTTTGAGATAAAGCCTTCTAGCCTCTCTGGGAGTCTGGGGAAGAACAAAAATGTCAGCAGATGTTCAACAAATTATAAATTTCACCTGAATTTAAAATTTAATTTAAAATATTCTAACCTTGACTTTTTAAAAGCTAGAAAGTTTGATGTTTCTTTCTACATGAACTTGAATTTACTTTCCGCATTGATAGATGGCTGTAAATATTCTTTACTCTGCTGGCTGTTAATCATTTTATGTTTCCTCTCTGTGCTTTGGGTAAGCAGAACCACATAAAACAGTAACTGAAGAGTAACTTTCTTATCCTGTTGCTTCCTTGCTACTGCAAGTATTTCATTCCCTGGTGGTTTTTTTTTCCCCTATTATTTCTCACGGATCTACAGTTTGTCTTCTCTTTTCCCTCTTCTTTTAATTTCCCCCTTTTACTTCTCAATTTCTCTTTAATTTTACAGCCCTTTCCTCAAAACACATCCCTGTACTAATATGAGCATGAAACAACCTCCTTCTCTATTCATTTTCTGCCCCAAGCCCTGGGGATTTGCCCCTCTCCAGAGGGAGTGCTCATTACAGCCTGAGCCAGGAGCAGCATGTAGCAGTCAGAGTAAATTCAAACCTCCTTCAGCCTCTGGCTCTCACTCTGGGGAGGGCAATTTCAGCAATACCCTGCTTTACTCAGTGAAATAATAACACTTTGCCCCAGTGCTCAAGCTCCTTGGCACTGGGAGGAAGGCTGGGGGAGCAGGATGGGGGATGGCGCAGAGCAAAGGTGGCAAAGGAGGTGCCTGTGGCAATTCTCAGGTTGTATTTCCACTCTCAGCAGCCTTGTCCCCACACAAGCGTGTGCTCTACCTGTGGCTACAGCTGTCACACAGCTGGGCAAATGTGTAAATAGTAATTGACCCATTGTTCCATTTCAGGAACAGGTTATTTAACAAATGAATGTCAAATGCTTTCTCCTAATTCGTGAATTGCACTGCTACTGCCCAGGAAGCGTTATGACTCTGAAGTCAGAGTTTCATAACAGAATCATTGTCAGGACGTTACCATCCATTATGGGCGTGATAAATCCTGGCTCAATATTACGAACTCACACAGGAATATTAGGTTATCAGGATTTTTTGTTTTGGAAACAAAACAAAGGATGTGGGGTATATTGACCAATCCCATTTCATGCCACCAACACAGTGAAAGCACTATGTACAATTCCAATTACTGTTTCAGTCTGCATGTTACCCCTACTGTTGTGGTGCCTTTAGACTTTCATTTACAGAGAAACACTTATCAGGATAAGTAATTTATTCAGCGCTTTTCACTTCACATTACAGTTTTATTATCTGAAGACAGAATTACATAATGCACTCTCAGATATGAATATGGATTGTTTTGCTGCAAACTGCGTGTTTGCTTTGCCATCAGATAAGGGAAATGCAGAAGGCAAATTGTATCAGACATAGCACTTTTATCTTGCTAAAGAGTTCAGAAAAAAAATTTATTATTGCAATTTATGTGCTTATTTTAATGTATTTCCATTTTGGTCAGTGGTCAGTTTTATGATCCAAGCACTGAACGTGTGCATAGTTTTCTAAATGACATGTATCAAGCTTCAGCTTGATGCTCATCTCTCCTTTTGTGAAGACCCCACAATGTTATGAAGGAAGAGCAGGTTCTGGACTGTTCTCACAGGGAGCAGTCTCACCTCAAAGCTGCTCCCTTTCCCAGCTCCTGGGGCTCCCACTCAGCCAGGCTCCTGCACCACTGCCAGCTCTGCCAGGGTTTGCTGCCATCCATTTCACATTAGCTGCACGACAGCAATTCCTGCAGCTTTCTGGGCTCCTGGGGTTTTTATCTTTGGAGTACAGATGCAGATTACACATCTCTCCCTTCTCTTGTGCTTACAGTCTGCTGCAGAGAAGGGGCATGCACACTTCAACTAGTCACGAGCTGAAAGGTTCTGTCACAGCAAAGAACTTTTTCTCCTGTCTGTATACACCCAAATTCAGAGAGGAAATACTTCAGTCTTCCAGCTCTGATGACTTTGAATCATTTATTTGCTGAGCTCTTTGTGTCTGTCTGTCCTGCATTGCCTGTTTCATTTTGAGGGTGTTCTGGTACCAAGGAATGTGTCATTGCCATGAGTGTCTGCAGTGTGGCTCCTCTCTGTGACCAGGTGATGTCATTTATTCCTGTTCCAGTAATCTTTAGGCCATCACTGTGTGTAAAGAGGTTTTTACCCAAAGGGGAATTAGAGTCTCATATTATAAGGCTCATTTGGGTCCTGAGCCAAGGGAAATTATTATTCAGATGCTCTAAAGACCTGACAGATGTGACAGTATTGTTGTCCTCACATGTACAAAGTAATTTTCATATATTTGCCCCCTGACCTTTGTCTTTATCACTGATGTTGGATTTATCCTTGCCAGCTGCCCTGTCTGGAGTTCTCAGCTTCCTTTGAATGTTGTTTGACATTTTGTCCATTCTTTAACCAAGTCAGAAAGGTCATGGAGTAGTAACACATTTAAGGTAATATTCTCCTTATTTTTGGGTCAGAATCTTTCCTTCTTTCCTCTTTTTTAAGTACAGGATTTAGTGAGACAAAATCAGATAGTGCCTCATCACAGATAATCCCATGTACTCAAATAGGAAACAAATGACTGTGAACTATAAAGAGGTATGAAATCATGATTTCAATACTATGGATTGATTTCCTTTTAATTGTTTGAGACATAGGTGTTCACATTTCCAATTCACTCTTCACAACCACGATAACAAAACAATTTCTGTTTCTATTGTGCAAGTTCTAATTTTTCACAGCTGTTGTGTAGGAGAATCTAAGAAATAAACCCATGCATTTTGTGAACTTGCAATACCCTTATGTGGAACAGGAAGCAGGTTCTGTCCTGCACTAGGCCATGGATTTTGTTGGTTTTACAAAATTAACAGCGTAGGCAGATTTGTGTCTTGAGTAAAGTTGTCCATTCATTCTAAACTGACCTCTTCTTTAGTACCACATGAGAGTTTCTTGAGTTCTTAAAAAAATTATTAGTAGTTTATACTCAAAAATTAAGCACAAATCTACTTCTTTTATTATCTCTAGGGTTTATATTCAACTCAGAAATGCAAATATTATGGTGATGAAATTAAGAGAAATTATTTTTACTATTATATCTTAAACACATCATTCTTATTGTTTGTGGAACACATTTATGTAAAAACTGATTATTTAAGATAATTTAGCCCTATTTCTTCTGTTTATTGGTCTAGAAAGAAATCTATAATTAAGTGAGGTACTTAATTTAAATAGCTCACCTTTAAAAATCAATTTAAAGTCAATTACTACTGTTTGCTGTTGGGGTCGTTTTTGTTGACTGGTTGGATTTCAGCATCCTTGGTAACTTTTCAAAAGAAGTCTGCCCATTTTAACCTGCTAAATTCTATGCACAGGTCTACGTGTGATTCTCTTTTCTGTGTATTCTGTTGTGGAATAAAGCAGCAGACCACAAAAAAGAAGCTGCATTTCTCCAGTTATTTTAACTTCATGGAAGGTTTCTTCTACAGTTTTCCTGCAAAATTTTTAATAGTTCAAGTCTCTAACTTAGAGCCATTAGATGGTCCTTTTCTATGCAAGCCTTGCAGTTTCAGGTTTTGGATTATTAAAGCAAGGATATGAGGGATTGAGTATTTGCAGTATGGTCATTGCCCTTAGGATGTGGGAAGATTGCTTCATTCATTAGTCAGTACACAATTTGTAGGAAATTGGTGAATTAATGTCCATTAGCAATTAACTTTGAATCTTTGGCTATCTTCATCAGATATATCGAGCTTCTTCATCAGTTTTATAAGGAAACAGAGACGTGCTATTCACAAAATCAGCAGTAATCATGCTGATAATTTCTTTTTTAATATCTTTTCATGGATTAGTTTGGTTTAGGTTTCTTTATGAGGTAGGGATATTCTACAGTGTAAATCTAAATATGGAGACAGAATTATGCTGAACAATGAGGAATAGTATCTCTCATGTCACTATAATGAAAGCAACAATAAATTCTACTTGCCCCTTCTGACTGGCTGTAATTACAGCATTGGCTGCAATTCATTTGAAGAAAATTGTTTTGGGTGTTTTACCAATATAAATTATGACAAAAATATTTATAAAACTACTTAAGCAGCTTGTCAAAAATGTGCCTCCTCTGATAAAGAAAAAGAAATACAGAGTTCACATGGTGATTTTTAGGTTCTTCCTTTTCAGCATCCCTGTTCAGGAATAAAAAAATAAAAAATAAAAAAATAAAAAAATATGATTATTTGTTGCTTTATTTATTGTTTATCTTGTCAAAAGGTTATCTTAGTAAAATTTCATAATGGACATAAGGAAGTTCAGCAGGGTAATATGGAAACTCATACAACTGAGAGGAAATGACTGTGGAGTAACAGCATTGAGAGATCTTGGGGTAAAAGTGGGAGAAGAAATGAGATTTTAATCTGCACTGAGGTAGCTGAGAAGTGGTCAGTGCTACCATGAGCAGCACATATAAAATGTTCTCAGTTTGGGGCAGGGAAAAAACCCCTTGCAGCATGAGCTCATGAAATAATAAACTCAAGATAGCACATTACTGATAAGTCTGATCAATTATAATCTGCTTAAAGAAAAGCCCGGTAGATAAGAGAGCTAGAATCAGATTTAGAGAACAATAATGCTTGGGAAATATCAGCTTCATTTGACATTTTAAGGGGATGTATTGTTCATCTACTAAACTACCCTGCAGTAAAATGACAAGCTTTGCTATTACAGCACGAAGATGCTGAAGGCCAAAATTTTCTAAACTTTACAGGCAGGCAGTTTCCCTGAGATGTACAAGATGAGCTGTGTGAGACATTCCATTTTCATCCAGGCCCCTCAGAGTGTGGTTACATGCACAAGTATCTTCACAGTTTTCCTTTGGTGTTTTGAAAGGGACTAAGCATACATTTAATATTGACCATCCAGGTGACTCACCTGGTTTTATTCAGAAGAAAGTAAATGGAAACCGCAATGAAGGCAACTTAGACCACACACACACATATACTTTACATACCTGCATGCAAATTAAACTAATCATCATTCTTTCTACATGAGAGATGTATTTTATGCCCTTGTTGGAAATCAAATTTTTCAAAGTACCAGAGAACTATATCCCCCAAAGGAACAGGCACAAACAAACTCTTAAACTTGAATTCATAAAAATAAAGAAAATTACAGTAATTACATCACAGAGAGTATTTTGAATCTCCTACTAAAGAATTTAAAATATAAGGACAACAGGCATAGTTGTTACCCAGAAAAGAAAATATTTCTATAATCTTTTAGCAGCAATCTCTTGAAGGTAACATTGATTTTTCTATGCTATTAACAAGAAGATTTAATCTCTTGGCACCATGTCTGGTAAGTTGTTGGGCATTTCATCAAGCAATAGATATAAAAGTGAATCTGTTTGACTGTTTGTCATGTCCTATGTTTGACACACTGAGTTGCCTTGTGCTGTTTTATTAATTATTTTCATTGTAATCCAGCAGTAGCAAACAGAAAGCATGTTCAAAGGGAATTCAGCTTCAGCTGGCGTACCATAAGCTGTTAGGTAAATGAAAACAACAGAGTTCAGGAAACATTAAAAATTTATCTGTCAATTCAAGTACTGTTCATCACAGAAAAATGCAGACTAATGAAACCGAAATTCTGGCAAATACAAGCATATCCATTTTAGAAGTCATCCAGAAAAGCTCCCACTCAGTAATTTCAGGAGTGATTGAAAGACATACGTATAGTTCAGCAGAAATGAAGGTGGTGGTAGCATTGTTGGATAATTGGTTATGTCAAATATGAGGGGACTGATATAGGAGAGGCTGTAAGCATGAACTCTACCTTTGATTATTTTTTTTTTCTCAATCAATGCTCCTGAAAAGTAAAAGGAAATGAAAATAATAAGAAAAAGAAAGCATGAAAAGCCCCATTATACTATGTGAAAATATATTCTTGTATAAAAACTTGTCACATAGGGTACAGGTTTCCTTTCTCTGTTTGCTGATGCTCAAAGCTGTTAGATTAATCAGTAAGCAGAACAGCTTATAGAAATCATTACAAACATAGGTGTTCCTTACAAAAATACTTGTTCAAAACAAGCTTGGGTTATAAAACAGGCTTGTTAGGAACAGAGGGAGTGTTTGTCAGGCTTTGTCAGAAATGGACCAAGATAACAAATAAGTTCTGTGTTCACACTGTTCTTATAGGAACATGCTTTGTCTAGAGTTTGAATTTACACTTCTTAAAAATGTGAATTCCAGAAGTATAGAAAAAAGGTGGTAAAAAACACTGGAAATAAAGATCCAATTATTATCTTATAGTTTTGAATTGTATCTTTTACACTGAAATATGTTGAATAGGTTATAAAACTGACCCTCCCATTCTGACCTTTCTTCTTTCACCTAGTGTTTGTCTATTTCTGGTGTGTTTCATTGACTTTTTTCAATATTAATCATAGCCAAAATAAAATAAGGCAGTTAGTATCTCAGCACTCCTCCCCCTTCTTCCTCACCCTTTTCAAAAAGACAGTTCTTGTTCAGATCTGCAAGCCAGTTTGGGACTTGTCCTTTTGCCTATCATGTTAAAATCTCTCAGCAGAAATTTCTCAGTCTTCCTCAATAGAATGTCTCCCTGGTTTGCTTCATCATCACTGACATCATCTGTACTGATATGCCATTATTTGCCTTGGTTTCTCTTCAGTCTCTAATAAAGGCAACAAATTACTTGTCTGACCAGGCAATTTGTTAATATGATCTCAGTTATTCAGGTCTTAAACTGTGTGATAGCAAAGGCAGCCTCAATTCTATGTTGGTCATGTAATTTTTTTTTCTCTTGAACCTGCCCCATGTTCCTGCCTGAAACTTTTTTAGTTATGTTTTTTTTTTTTTTTGGTTTTTTTTTTTTTGTTTGTTTTTTTTTTTGTTACTGAAGTTTTGTCCATTATCTTCTCTTTTGAGCCCCTTGGTATAAAGGACCACCTCTTTTTGAATCTTTGGACATTACCACCCAGATTTAATGTAGACAAACAGCTGAGTATCAATTCCAGTCTCAGCAGCTCTGCTGCCTTTGCTAGTTTAAGATAGAAATGTGAAGAAGGACATTGTCTCCTTATAGAAAGGTTCTCTGTTCTGCACAGAAGGGTTTTGGGACAGAAAATCCTGTCCTGAGCACCAACTTTTCGTATCTCATTTCTATGCTACTGCAGTGGAATTTAACTTTTTTCAGTATAGCCACTAAGCCCCCAGGGGGAAAAAAAAAAAAAAAAAAAAAAAAAGTAGAGCAACCCAAATTGATCATTTGCACATTTATCAAAATGAAAGATTGAGAATTTATGCAGATTGAAATGGGATGAATCAGGTTCAGAATTTTCAATGAAAGCAGAGGAATGACAGCAGACTACATTTAAGTCATCCAGAAACCAGTTTGAGGGATTATGAAGGAACAAATCTCAAGTTCAACACCCTTTTGTCCCATTCCATTGACCCAGAGATGCTCTAGTTAGCTTTACTTTCTTACAGTTTTCAGCTATTATATCCATTTTGATTACTTTTTGAAAGAGATAGGGATAAGATGGGTGGGCTGGAACAGGTAAGGTTTGGGGTTTGGCCATTGAGGAGCCAGTTTGATTGTGGGATCAACAATCCTCTCCACCCTCCCTTCTCTGAGGCTCAGATCCGCATGTGTGCACACTCCTGTCATCTTCCACACCAAGCCCAAGGGGGCTTAAACAATATTTTAGGTAACATACTAAGCATTTAATTTTCTTTAGAAGAACCCAATTATGCTAGAAATTAATAATTAAAAATTATAAATAGAATAAAGAAGAAAACATGAATATTATATCCTACGGCGACATTTTTCAGCATGATGTGTGGGGAATTAGGTGCAAAAATCCCATTTATGTTAATGGATCTTGCATGTCTAATTCCTCATATAGTACAGTGCAAATTTACCCCCTGGTGTCTTGGATGGTACAGAGGACCAGCACAGAGGGGGAGAAGAGTGATTTATTTGATGATCTGTCAATCATATTGGCAACCACAGAAAATTGCAAAGCTGATTTTAACCTCTGTAGAAACAGCTAGTTAGACCATATGCTTTTTTTCTCTTGCCAGATGTCATCATTCATCAATTTCTCATTAAGAAAATGGCACTTAAAAAAATATAAAAGGGGTATAGTTTTGTCTTTTTTTTTGTCTTTTTTTTTAATGTCCAGAAAATCAAACTGTAAAACCCAGGATGAGGTAACCTGTTTCACAAATGGAAGTACTCCATGCCCTGTAAGTTTTGCAACTACAGCTCAGTCTGAAGTGCTTAAACCTGTTGTGTAGTTTATTTAAAAAGATTGTACATATTTACAATATGTCCAAACTCGGAGAACATTAAAAAATCTATTTATTCTGATGACCCTTAATCCTTTAGAATAATCTAGATATTCAGGGTATCATCTGAAGTTTATATTTTCTTTCTGTGTTACTAACCTGGAGGTCACAGATACCTACTTGAGCTTATTTAACCCATGTGGATAATAGGTATCTCCTCTGCTTGCTGTTCTATGTTTGGTATTTTAAAATGAACCAACCAATAAACAAAAATCACTGCCAGGTAACAAAGATGTTAATATCGGAATAAGGCATTTTTTGTTCTTATTTCTTGAAGGTTATCAAGAGTCAGTGCACAAAGAAAGATTTATAGCTAAGTAAGTTGTCATTTTTTCTTCTACACTAAATTTAAATATTGCTAAATAGGAAGTTTTCCCCTCTTTTTTTATTCTTTTTTGTTTGTTTGTTTGTTTTCCCAAATATGTGTTTAAAGCATCGTGGAGAGCCACAGGACACCATTTTCCAAATACAACATATCCTCACTTCTAAATAACATCAACATGTTGTAAGTGTTTGGTAGGCTGCCATTAAACAGCTGTTTTGTTATTAATATTTTATTGCCCTACGTTTTCCAAGATATTTTGACACTTTGCTATTATTTCAAATTCAGCTTTTCTTGGAGTTTTTAATGGTTTGTGTATATCTCTAGACAGTTTCAAGATCTTGAAGCTGTCATAACATGTTAAGTAGGCAAATCAGCTAACACAGTAGTTTCAAGAAAGATAATTTTCTTTGCATAACTTCAATCTGCATCATTTTGCATGACTTATTAACAGGAGCTGACTCATTGACAAACAAGGCATATAGCTTATGGTATTGAGAATGGTTCAGAGTGAATGTCTTCAAAAAGCTAAGCACTGATCAAAATTCTGAATTTTCCCTTGCTGACAGACAGTTCAGAACATTCAGAGGCTGCTTGTGGTTAAGATTTCATTGGAAAGCTTTCCATGAGTATATTACAGTTTTGATATATATAAAATGTTGATCATTACAACCGTCAGGCCTTAATACATGCAGCCTCACTCAGTAGTTGAAATCTGCATTTCTAAAGGCCGTATATGGGACTGTAGCTGCTTCAGCATTTTAATTTTCTTTTTTTTTTCTGTGTTTACTCCTTCCAGTGCTGGAGTAAGCAGGACAGTGCAGGTCAGAGTAATGGTGAGAACAGAGTTGTGACTCTTTTCTCTTATAACCGGGTCCTGTGCATCCAGTCAAAACCGTAGGCTGTCATTACTGTGATGAACCCGTGCCCTTCTCCCTCTCCCCACCCTTCCCGGGCTGAGAGGATTCCCAGCCTGCCAGAACTTCGGGCTGAGTCTCCTCCAGAGCCTGCTGATTGCTCCGACTCTGTGGGGTGATTGCGTTTCTGATATGAGCTGCTATCACAAAGCAGAACACCAAATTCTGTTTGTTTAGGAGTTGTGTTAGACAAAACATCTGTCCTAGAGGGGAAAGGATTAATGTTTTATCTACTGAAGCAGGCCTCAGTCTTGCCTTTTTTATAAAATGAATCACAAAGCCAGTAAAGACTGAACAGTGTTTTCACTTCTTGTGCTTTACAGCAAAACAAAAGTTAGCACGAACTGTTGTTCTTTTCTGTCTGTTTGTCAGGTGCTGTGATAGCAACTTCAGAAGAGTAACTGACTCTTCTCTCCATCCAGCAGATGGTGATTGTTTTCAGGCTTCATATGAAGCTTTAGGAGCAACTATCCTAAATCTGTGTTTGAGAGTTTTCATGAAAAGCAAAGAAAAAGCTGCCGGTATCCTTTGAATGCAATTAAGAAGGTAGAAATGGATGCTAAGTATTGGTCCTTTTTCAAGTAAAAGTCTGTATTAATTTCAAAGAAAATGTGAAGAAATGAAGTCTTGAAGATTGAATTTTTATCAAATAAGGATTTTGATATTTAAATCTTTCTAACCGTCATTTTGCTTAGTAGAAAGGAAGCAGCTCTTCCCACTAAATAAGATTTATCAGGAGGACTTAAGTTTAAATATACAAATGAATACATTTGACTTTTTAAATCTTTGAAGAACTAATGTGACTTAAACTACCTACATGATGACACTGACTAAAGAGAGGTTGTCTGCTTTATGCATTACAAGAATACACATAGAGCCCAGCTTGCCCCTGCTGTCTGGGTGCAGTGCTCTGCCCCAGTGACACAAAACCCAGCCTTTTGGATGTTGAGGAATTGAAGGGTATTATGTTGAGAAAGTTCAGAAAGCATCCTTCAGGCAGCAGAAGAGTGACTATGGCACTGCCCCTCTCGGTCATCCCAGAGCCAGAGGGCCCTGCAGCCATCAGCCTGCACCAGGTGTGCCTGGGCTGGGTCTCACTGCAGCCCCTCTGCATCCCCCTGTCTGACCCCAGCAAAGCTGAGGACTCACCTGTGTGCTGCAGTGGGAAATGGGAATTGTAAAACTGGGAAAACTCTGATGTGGACACCCAGAGCCACCCCTGAGTGCCTGCAGAAGCAGCTCAGGTGCCAGGTTCTCAGTGGCAGCCTTAGGTGACCACGAGCCTGGTTTGATGTGCTGGCTCACTGGGGCTTCTGAGTCAGGCTCTGATGGGTTCTTGTGTTCTGTAGTGTGACTGTTACCATGCAGTTTGTCTGCCTTTAAACAACTGTTTGGCTTTTATTTTGTGCCCCTGCATTTTTATTATAGTTTTTGTTATAGGTGAGTAGGATGTTTGTTGTCTTTTTGATCCTGGAGCATTTTATGAATTAAATCATTATTAAATGGAGTGGAGCAGGCAAGAAGATCAAAAGGAAAAGATGAAACAGTTTGCTTAAATGTAACTTGTCCAGTTCTTTTAGAAACCTTTACCAGGCTTTTAATAATCCATTTATGGACATAGCATGTTGTCTCAGTGGAGTAATTGTGCAGTCTGTTAGCCCCCTGTTCCTAAGGCATTCATCCCAGCAGTGATGTTGAGGTCAGTGCTTCATTCTGGTGTCGAGAGATAAGCATCTGATTTTGATTTATTTCTCTTTTGTTCTCATAAGAGAGGAAAAAACCCTCAAGTTTCCAATGGCTGTCAGCAGACCAGTTCAAGTTATATACAGGGACAGAGAAGACTCCAGTTAGTCAAGGTTCTTCTCTATTAGACGTTTATATGAATAGAAAACTCATCTGAATTTGATTTTGTGAAATGTATAAATTAATTGCCTCGTTAAAAAAAAAAAAATATGAAAATTGGGAGGGGAAAAAATGAGTAACAGCAGCAGTGTGCTCTTTTCCTGGAATTAGATGTGCAGAGCAGGTGAGCATCTCACAGATAAATAGGCAGCAGTCTATAGTACATGGAACAGTAGACTTTAAGTGCTGCTATGTAATTCTGATGTCTCATTCATTCCACCTGTTTGCCATGCCCCACACCCAGAAATGCAGGCTCTACACAGAGTAGAGCAGAATCAATACAAAGCAAATAGAATGGCCATTTTCATCTTTTATCCCAACTATTTTCTGTTCTGCACTAATTTCAATGAATCACTTCTGAAATCACTTCTGAAATTATGGTCTTGAAAGCAAGAGAAATTTTTCCTCTCATATTATTTTCTGAAGTCCATTGTTCTGGGGAGGTGGAAGATTCAAAATGCTGTAAAGGAAAATACCACACCACAAGTTGTACATAGGTGTAATAAGCTTGATTGATTATTTTATTCTTTTAATGCATTTTAGTTCCAGATAGGGGGATCTGGAGCATAAGGATTACTTGATATTCTATCATCAGTGACTTTTGAGAAACTTTGAACAAATATTTCAGTTCCTGCTATCCATTTAGACTGTTTTGTGATATGAATTATTTTTCACTGGAGATTTGAGTTTTAAAAAGTCTTTTGAGGTGAAAAATCCATATGCCAAGGGTGGTGAAGCATTCTATTCTAATAAATAATGAAGACATTTTTGTGGCTTGTTTACAGAGTAGTAGATGCCCATTCATGTTGGACATTTTATGCGAGGGTCATGATCACCAGAAGTGTTCCAAACACTTACGAAGTGTTAGTTTCAGTCAAGAGCAATTCATTTCCTCCTGTGTCAGCAGTGGTTTAATTCCTCTAAGGAGGGCAGAGAAAAACACTGGAAATGTTTGCTATTTTTAATTGCTCTCTGCAGCAGAGTTACTCATAGATGGAACAGTATAAATTTGACTTAGAGCCGTGTTTTGCTGCCTAGCACTGGAGGAACTGGATTCACACAAAGACAAACCAGAATGGGAACCCACAGAGAGACCTGGATACACAGGCTGGTAGCAGGGCCTAGCACTGGGCCATGGTTTGAGATGCTTTCTGAACACATCAGCCTCAGTCATTGCTTTAGTGCCAGTAGCTGCTTCAGTCTGCTCTTTCTGTGCTGGGCAGGGAGCCCTGTGCTGTGACCGGTCCCTGCAGGATGGTCACACGCGGCACAGCCGTGGCTCCCTTGTCAGGACAGTCCTCTGTGACTATCTCAAATGCTGGCTCCAGACCCCAGCCCACACCAGCTTAGATTAACTGATTCCAGGCCTGGAACAGTCTTGCCCTACTTTGTTCTACCTTTAAACTGTGTTTTTACCTTTTCTGTGTAGTGACAATCTAGTATGTGGAGAGAATTTAGGGCATGGATGTAATCAAAGGACTGCTGGGAGAGAGGGCTGGGTGATGAGGATGATGGGCTAGCTCACTGTGTGTTTGTAAAGGCACAGAAGTAGCCCAAGGGAAGGGCACAAACAGTCAGGGAGGGTGTTCTGGTGGAATCCTCACTTAAATTGACCAAAACCACTGTGCAATCTCACGCTCAGCATGTCACTCCTCATATGCATCAGCACAATTGTTTTTTGGAGACTCAAGGGTAATGCAAGGACAGAGCTGAGGTTTGCCCCTTAAGGAGCTGACTATCATTTCACACTATCCAGTGTTTAATTACCACCTGCAGATGAACATTTACAATAAAGAGCCCAGGAATGAACTACAATCCAGTCTCATACCTAGTGAGCGCATTGCTTAGAGAAGCAAAGCTGTTATGGACACAGAGCACGAATCCCCTGAGAAAATAAATCTCAAGCTAAACTGTAAGCCACAAGAATAAGCCAGAAAAGCTGATTTGGGTGAATGTTATAAATAAATAAATAAATCTTCATTTCTAATTTGCATGAGGGATTAATAAAAAAACAAAACAAAAAAACCCAACAAAACAAGCAACTTAAAAAACATGAGGCATAGACACAATTTTATATCTTGGGATTATAAAATAAAATACACAATGGATATTCATCTAAAATTTTGCTTGCATAAGGTGATTTGGTGCTGTGTAATCCCTTGCAACCCACATAATTGTAACTCAGGACTAAAATATGCAGGTTAGTATTCAGATTTCCTATATATGTTCCAATAATATATTTAATTGAGAGTATAGTAAAGTCCTCTTTTATTTTTCTTTTTTTTCCTATTTTTTTTTTTTTTAAAGCAAGCAAACAGTCTTTGCAGGACTCTAGGGATGTGT
The DNA here is from genome assembly GCA_032173965.1 of Sitta carolinensis. Taxonomy (NCBI): domain Eukaryota; kingdom Metazoa; phylum Chordata; class Aves; order Passeriformes; family Sittidae; genus Sitta; species Sitta carolinensis. The sequence continues at coordinate 5,166,533 of CM063294.1, read as the reverse complement.
GATACAAATGAAAGTGTAGATTTAAATGTTGTTCCACTGCAAGAGACATACAGTTCTTTTCAAGTCTCTGTGCGGACTGATCTTTGAAAGACAATATGAAAAATTTTATTTTTTAATGCTTTATTTTCATCCTAAATTAACTTCTTCTTCTCTAACTCCTCTTGACTATTGAATGAACCCAAGGGTAAAATGCAGATTCTGTTTTAATCTTATTTTGCATAATACATTTGCACATTGTGAGTCATGGTACCCAGAAGGAAAGAAGCAGCGTTTAATTATATAATTCTAGAATTCTTCTGCTAACTTTGATATTTTGATTCTATTCATTTGTAGCATGATAACAACAAAGCTATATTTTGAGATATGTGTTGACTAATAGGCACTTCCACTTTGAAGAATACTGGTATTAAGTATTTGTGGTCTTTCAAAAACGCTGTGCAATTTTTGTTTATTTTTGTTGCAGCCAGATAACACAAGTGACAACAAATACGCACGTGTGTGTTTTAAACAAAATCGTGCCTGCGTATACAATTTGTTGTGTGTGAGATCTCTGTGGCAGGCAAGATTTCTTGATACAGACATGGCAGAGCTTTGGTTTAATCAGATTTTGAACAAGCACAAGTTGGAAGGCGTCTGAATGCTTCTCTTTGCAGCTGCCGTGTTTCAGAAGAGCCAGTGCTGGTTAAGAGCCCTCAGTGCAGCCCTGGGCAGCACGAGGTGCAGAGTGGTGCTCAGCCTGACCATCGGTGCCTGCTCCTCCCTTGGCAGGCAATGCAAACACTGGCGGGGCTGATGTGACCCAAGACATTGCTGAGACTGGTGGGACTTCAGTTATCGCTGCATCTGCAAAGGCTGATTCCACAAAAGGGTAGGGACTTGCCCAGAATGCTCAGGATTCTTCCTGCATGTCTGTGCTTAAGTTTAAATGCGTTCCTTACAAGCATTGAAACTGAAAAATCTCAACTTTGTGCTGTTTAGTGGTGCGTTAGGTGAGCATTGTCTATATTGAGGTTACATGCAACTTACATCAACTCTGACTACTCTGAAGGAGCAGCTCTGAAACACTTTGCTGAATGGAATTCTTTGTGTCTGGTTCTCTCACACACGAGGGGGGTAGGTGTGTATAAAATTAAGAAGAACTATTTGGCACAGTATGCTGCATTTCATTTTAGCAAGGATCTAAAGAGTTACTGAAGTCTGATTTATTGTAGAGGCTCTGAAAAACAAGGTTTGTATTGTCCTGGCTATTTCAATGGTGTTGCTGGCATGACACTATAATCCAAAGGACAGAATATCAATCAAGCTAGGATGTACAGGAATGTAAACAAGCTTTAGAAAAAGCATCCAACAGTTTGTTAAATAGACCACGACAAAACAAGTCCATTATCATTGCAAAAATGGCTCTGAACTTAGTATGTCTAATTATCTGAATAGCTTGGAAAAAACATAATTAATCCATCAGCAGTATAGGGTATTCTAATTCTGGTACTGGATGGTGAGTTTTGTGATTGTGCATATTTTTGTCAATATATTGGCATCTCCTAAAGATGAATAAACATAAGATTTTATTTTTTTTTTCTCCTTATGGTATTCTTATTCTGGAAGAGTTTAGGAATGCAAACCATTTCCCAAGATACTTTTTGTCCTATTGGTATCAAATGTTCTTCTTTATTTAACATCGAGGAAAGAGATTTTTCTTTTCATTAATCTAATATTGTTACCATTTTGGGAAACCACCTCAGATTCTTTTGCTGCCTCACCTATCATACCTTTATGTTGGATGCTTCAAAGTTATGTATTTTATTTACATTCCAATCATGCTGAGTGAACCCACGGGTGCTCCAGTGATTTGTGCAGGGCTACACTGCTGGTCTCTGTGGAATGGGTGCTGTGTTATAAGGAGTTGGCTGTGCTCCTTGGCAAAGTCAGGGCAGTGTGCAGGCACTGCCCCTCTGGCTGGTGCCCCCAGTTCTGGGGCTCTGGGCATTTGCAGGGGGAGCAGGGGATGAAGCCCTTGAGGCACCTGCAGCAGGAGCTGGCAGGGTCAGTTTGCAGCTCGCTCTGAGAACATATGGTGTCTTTACAGAGAGTTTATATGGTTTCCAGAACCAGAAATTGTTCACTGGATTTATATATACACACCCATTAAGCCTCTTTATAAGTCCTTTTAAATCTGTTTTGTATTCCAGGTGGAACATTTTTTCCCGTTTGCTCTTTCTGTTTGCCGTCTTTTCATACAGATAGTACTGAAATGCACTGATCTCTTAAAACACAAACAAATATCTTTGGAGTTTGCAAATCAAATAATATTGGGGAAGAAATCAATATTTATGTTTCTCCAAGTTACAAAAAATGTCAGTCAAACCAGTGCTGGAAAGTAGTTTCTGGTACTTTCTTCTATTTCTGTTTTCTTCTAAACCCCTTAGTGTTCCTCTATCATACCTGCTATTGAATCTCAATTCTCTAATGGCACTGAATGAGCACAAGTGAAAGCATTACAGAAGTTTATGCAGATGTTGGTGTAAATATATTATCATTCACTTCAGTTTGGCTCCCCACCCCTGTATACATCCATCCTCTGCTCTGACTGGCTCTGCTGTTTCCCCTGAGCTGTGCCAATTCCCAAGCCCTCAGCTCTGTGGTGTGTAATGGACAGACAGCTCAGCAGAGCAGCAGCTCAACGAGACTCAGCCTCTCCAAAATCAGCCAGCCATGGAGCTGTGTGTGGTGATGACACTTCATCTCGGCGAAGTGTTTTCCTAGTGGTTTACAGCTCTCATATCAGTAGGAGCCTTATCTAATTGCTCTGCTCACAGTATCTGCATGTGTATCTGTTTCTTTCACCCAAATACTCCCACTAATGGGCAGTCCCTCTGCTTCTCAGCAGCTGAGACAACTGCAACTCCTGCCCTTTGCTGCTTGTCTGATTTGGTTCCTGTGAGCTCCCTGGATGTCGTGTGCGAGATATCTTCAAGTCAAAATCCTCTGAGAGGACTGGGAATTTGTTGAGGGCATTAACATCAAAACAAGCTTTTAAAATTTTATTACATCAGGGTAGTTCTCTCTTCTTTTTTCTTTTAATTCTTTTCCTTTTTCCCTTTTCCACATGGCCTTTTTACTCCCCCCTCCCTTCCCCCCTCCCCTTTTTTTTTTTTTTTTTTTTTTTTTTTTTTTTTCCTTTTCCAGAAACTATCTTTTTCTTTTAATTTCTGACACATGTCCTTTGTTTTGTAATTCTCGTTATGACAAGGGTGGTCATAGAACAGAAACCTGTACTGTGAACTGAGTGAAAAAGTTAAACAACTTTCTTTATAATGAGGCAAACCTTACTTTTTTTTTTGTGTTTTTTTTTTGTTTTGTTTTTTTTTTGTGGTTTTGTTTGTTTGTTTGTTTTTGTTGTTTTTGTTGGTTTTTTTGTGGGGTTTTTTTGCGGTTTTTTTTTGGGGGGGGGGGGTTTGTTGTGTTTGTTTTTTTTTTTTACAGTACTCTGTGAATAACTGAGTTGAAGTTAGCCTGAATTCTGGAATAGAAAACCATCTATTTCACTGAATATGTATCCTGAGAGATCTGAGTCTGTTCTCCATTGATGATATTCTCAGTGCATTATGTGACTCTTGTTTCAACCTGTGGGTGATGTCCTGGCCCCAAAGCAATTAATTCAGGCACACACATTTTGATTGTTGCTTTGTGAAATACATGTGTTCTGCTCATAGCCAGCTCTGTCAAGCTCCTTCCAAAATCTGTATTTCATCCTGCATGGATATCTCAATTGCAAGTAAGGTTTCCCTCACTGCATTTCCAGTGTTGGTTTCCTGTAAGCCTAAAGCACTTAGCAAGTTTTTGGGGGTTAGGTTTTAGCTTTGGATTTATCAGCTGCAGACCACATGGTGAAAGTGGGTACCATGGTCATTGTTTTCATCTCTTATCTCGTGTTGAGACAGTGACATCCCATCTAAGTACCATAAATACAAACTGCATGTGCCAAACTGTTAATGTTGTGATGACACACAGGGGATTTGTGTGGCAAAAATCACAGGGCTTCGTGACTTCTTTAATGGCCAAGCTGTCTATTTGTTCCTGTCTTAACTACAAGAGGACTTTGAGTCTGCTTGGTACAATTTTATTTTATGTGAACCCTGTTCCATGTCGGCAGCCCTGCTGACACAGTGTGCCTCTTGTCCAGAGAAATAACCTGCGTGGGCACCAGTGCCCCATTCCTGATCAAGAGCCATTTTTTCCCTTTTTAGGTTCTTTGCATTTTTATTGCAACAAGTTTAAACAGTATCTCATTAATTTTCCTTTCTAGATCAGCTGTTCAGCCTTTGATTTATTTTGGGGAATTGCCTTCATGGTCTCAGGCAGCACCTGCACAGAGTCAGCTTCAGGCCCTGTTCCCACAAGCTCGAGTCCAGCTCTGACTTTCACAGCCTCTCCCAAGAAGTTAGAACCGATAATCCTTTGTGTGAAGCCTGCAGGTATAAAATAAGGGCCTGTAGGTGCTTTGTTTAAACTCCAAAAAGTCTCAACTCCTTTCCTCTGAATGAGTGTTGTACTTTACAACCTGTATCCAAATAGGTGGTAAACCTTTTAAAGAGGCAGATTTATTATTGAGAGAAAATGTACTGATATTAAATTTGGGGATGAGAATCCATAGTACTGTGGGACTGCTGGAAAATGGAAAAAACGCCTTTGGCAAACTTTTTAAAAGTAACAGTCAGCAGTGGTTAAAAGTGTATGTTTTTTGTTTTTTTTTCCCCAGTGATCTGATCAATGGCAGCAGTTTAAGATTGTGCAAGTGAATCTTTTAATCTAGATGGTGGATGAATGATGAAAATTTGATTTGATTTGATTACACTTCATTTAAGAGAATGAGTCACTGGTCCAACTATGAAAGCTGCTTTTTTTTATCTGGCAGTTTAAATTGAGAAATATGTAGGCAAAAATGTCAGCATTTGCAGATTCCCACTAATGTGCAGGAAGTCTATAGGAGACTCTTCTCAGATGGTGCTTGACTGTTCATTTTCTAATCAGAGAAGTTCCTTTATTGTCTGCTTGGATAGTAACTGAACACAGGTTTCAAACAAGAAGGCAGCAAAGGAAGTTGTGGTTTTGCCTTTTTGAAATAGATTTGATATTAAGCTATTTGTGCCTTTTGTGTAGACATGGTTTGGCAGGTCTTCTGCAAAATTCATGGAAAACAAACATTACAGGCTTTGGAGAGGGTTTGGGTTTTTTTTCCTGAGTGACAGGGGCAGGATTTCAGTTTGTAGTAAAACAAGAAAAAATGGTTAAAAGAATATTTATACTATTAGATGTTATAAGGGAAATATGAAATTCTGCAAGGTCTTTTTTAAAACATTAAGTCCTAGCAGTACATTTTTTTACTGGTAACTTGTAAATGTAGCAGTGATACTGACTTTTCAATGCAGTTGCAAGTGGCATTCAGTATTGTTTGCATTAAAATAATTTGGTAAATTGAGTCTTCGTGCCATGACCAATTAAGGCAAAAATTCTCAGTCCAAAAGTTTTGAGAAAAGATCTGATCCTTTAGTAGCCTAAATCCTATTAACAATGATTCTGGAATAAAACCTCGTGACTTTATTAATATTTTTATTCAATTTCCACTAAAATATTCATAATATACTGTGTACAGGAAACAGAACCCTTTCCTTGACTTTTAAAACCAAAACAACAATGAACAAGCAATATAAAAAGGTTATTTTTAAATTTCAACAAAGGCGTTAAACAATCTATTCTTAATATATATTATGCATTTTTTAAATTAATACTTACTGTCAAAGAATTTGTTCGAACATCACTTACATTGATATTACCTGCAAGCTAAAATTATATTATTCTGAGGATAGCAGTGTCTTTTTTCTATTCCAATGTATGTGCAAGCTTCCATGACACCAATGTTTAGATATTTCTTTTTCTGATAGCAAACAAAATTAAAATAACTGCATGTCATGGGAAAAAGTGGCCTTGCTGAATGAATCCAGGGGGTGGATTGCAGATCTCACTGTTCTGTGGGTATTTGAAGGTAACTTGTCTCCAGGACTGGAAAGGGATGCTCAGCAGTCAGATTGTACATCTCTGGAAAACACTGATAGCAGGGCTTTGTCTTCTCAGTTTAAATAAAAGGTGCCAGCAAACACAAAGCAGAGAAAACTGAGGGAGCAGGATGGAGTGAAGAGTGGCCCTCGGTCCCTGTGTGCTCTGGGGAATATTTACCCCAGAAATAACCGAGTGCACCTTAATTTTATGTAGTAACAGGAGCAGGGTTTTAGTCTTCACCCACTTTTCTTGCTCAAAAGTTCACGTAATAATTTGCACAAAATGAGGGGGCTTGGAATCTTCTAGCACTTCTTCAGAGTAGATCTTTAAGTACAGCTGCAGTTGGAAGAAGATTGTAAATCAATATGTTATTATTCCACATATCGTGTGTTCTGCTTTCTGCTGCTCTGAGTACAAACATTCGAGGGTTGTACCTATTTGGTGAGAAGGCTTTGAAATCAGCACAGAGCTTGGGTCTGCACTGCACAGAGCTGCTCACAGGCACTTGTTGCTGTTCTGTTGTGCAAAGAGGAATCACATGAGCGTGGTGCTGGGATGTATTTTTTTCATAAAAGCATATTTTGCTGTTCAGTGTAGGATTTTTATACCCAATAATTATGTCAAAAGCATTCATTTAGTGTTATCCTGATTTTCAGAGCTGCTGTACACAGTCGTTTTTTCACTGAAACGGAAGAAATTTTCTGGTTTTGTTATCTTCAAAAGTATGGCCAGACAGGCACAGTGGAGTGATCCTGCTGTAGAAGATTTTGCTTTTTTCACTCAGATTTTGCTTTTTGCAGTTCATAAGTGGCTCCTGCTGGCTTATGTCAGCTGTCCTGGAGGAAGATTTGAGCAGTGATGTGTTTCCTAATTGCATTCTTCTCTAAATTACTTGCACCTTCTTAGAAAAAAAATCTTTGCTCTCTCTAAATATTCTGCAGGACTTGGTTTAAAATCAGATATTGTCAGAGTCGTTAAAGTGTAAACACACTCAGGTGGAAAAACATCAATTCACTCTCCATGTCCAATCACACAGTGTTTTCTTAGGGAAAAAAACCCAACAACAAACCCAAAGGCCCCAATTAAAAAAAAAAAAAAAAAAAAAAAAAAAATTAAAAAAAAATTGAGTATTCTCCAGAAAACAAAGGAACTGTCTGGATTATCCCTAATTACATACTGTGTACTTTGAAAACCACCCAGAAAAATATCACACTAGAATTACAGAGAAACCAGTCCTCATTATCTCTCTTAGGAAATTAAAGAAATAGTGGTTTGCACAAAAAGGTACAAATTTTAATTTAAAATGGATCAAAAAGGGAGAAGCTAACCAAGTTCCTGTATATTGCTGTATCTAGAAATTTAGGAAAATGAAAAAAAAAATATTTATTTACTTTTATGAAACTGTGGTTCATTTACAAAAGTGACTTTTATAAAAAAAAAAATCTACGCTGTGTAAAGGATTGCTTGGTGGATTCTGAGTTCTTATATATTGAAACCAGTGCACCCTGGAACTCGTGATCACTTCTGACTGTCTGCTTTTCAGAACTGGCTGGAAAAAGAACTGGTCTGGGCATGTTTAGAAGCCTCTGCTTCTGTTTGACACTCAGAGATTTGAGGTTTGCCTGCTCTGGGACTGTGCTTAGACATGAGAATTAAGGAAATAAAACCCTAGGGAAAAAAAATACTGAAAATATAATAATTTAAATTAGAAGGACTGTTTAATTAGGACATTTTTATTATTGGATTTTTTTTGGCAGCTCTTCTGTAATTGTGATGCCCAGAAATACTTCAGGCTGTTCTTCTTTTGATCAACAGATTTTCCTAGGAAAACAAGAAATGCTGGTAGTTCTTCAGCAGAATTTTAAAAAGCATTGTATTCCAAGGAAACAAAAGTACTACACCCTTACCCCCAAATATTAGTCAGGGAAATGTAGAACTGACAGAACAGAGCAACATAAGAAACGGTGATATAAACATTGATTTCATTCTATTACTTTATAGGCTGTTATTTAAAGACAATTTATTGATGAAATACATTTGTTTCATTTTCTCTGAAGACTTAGTTTTCAAGAATTTGTGATTTTCCCTACTAAGATGCAATTCTCAAAAAAGAATCATTGTAAACACTTTTTTCTTTAATTTTTTTATCCACCAGATATGGATATGTTTGTTCAGAAATGTAGTTGCAGAATTTTGGCTCTTTAGGCTCTTTATATTAAATACCATGAGGTTCTCTGAGTTTCAAGCAACAAGCTTATTCAAAATTTGAGCAAATACTTCTTCAGTGTAATAAAGGATGTGCAAATAATGCAAGGATAATTCAATATATATTTGTCTCTGACAGCAATACTGAAGATTCTTTAGTCAGCACAGCCTCAAGTGTGTACATCTGTGATTTTTAAGTTTTCATCATTTTGCTTCCAATTTTTATTCACTTCTTTCCTCCCCCTTCTTTTTCTCCATTAATAAATAAGATCATAGAGAAAAGTCACCTTTCCTGTGGGTTCCCTGGGGTTATTTGGTCATAACAAGTAAGACTGTAATTTTTGTTGAGGCTTTTTAGAACTAATGAAAATTATCAACATGTCGCACAGCTGCATTTCAGTTTTGTTTGTCAAAGCCCAGAACAGAATTGATTTTATAAATAGATACTAAATGTGAGCACAGAATATGCATACTGATGAGCTCGTGATAAAACTTTGTTTAGAAATACTTTTACAATTTACTCATGAAGAGGGAAAGAATTATATGTCAAACAGAACAATATAAAGCAAATTTTTTCAAAGTCATTTATGCAACTTCATATCCTTCACAATTTATCTTCCATAAGTGTTTTGTTTTTTTTTTTTTTTTCCTTTATGCTCCTTGATGAGATAAAAGAAGGTTTCATGTGTAGTAAAAAGGAATCACATACATGGAAAATAGATCTTGTTTCACTGTGGCACAGATTCAATGAGTCTGAAAGGAGTTTTTTAGATAAAGCTAGTTAAAATCAAATTGATCTGGGCACTCTTTCCCTACTTAAAGTCACTTAAAGTGACTGGATGATTCCTACTGCTTGTAGAATGATTAAATTTATATTAAGCAACAGAGGAGGAGGAATAGGGTTCTTACCAAGCCTGGTTTCCAACACACTCTCCACGAGTGTTACAGACCTGTTGATCTTTTTGGTATAACTCTGTGTCTTTAGGATTATCCAAATTCATCTGCTGCAGTGACCTGGAAACATCTTCTCTCCAAACTTATTCTAACAATCAGACTGTGATTGTTAAAGTATAAAAGCAGCTTGGATTGTGATATTGTGGCACTGGTTAACAAAGCTGTTTATACTGAGGAAAAGAAGCATGCAGCACTCTTTCCATCACAGCTGAAATGTGTTTGCTGTTCTGAATTACAGAGCAGGTGTACACCCACTAAAGTGTCATCCAGCTGCCAAGGTGTGACCTCAGTGCACACATAAAACAGGAGTCTGGGCAAAGTGTGCTGATGATTTTAAGCTGTCAAGTGGCCCAGTGGTGTGGCTGGAACTGGAGGTTTCGCTCTCGAGAGCTCCTGCACTCCAGCTAATGCTGGGTGGCCTCTGAAGCTGCCTGACATTGAAAAGGTTGTTGTCTAAATCACTGTTCTAATAACCATTCTGGTTTGTGGTGTTTGGGAAATAATGTTTGTGCCATGGAACAGCTGAGGATAGCTCTGAAAAAATCAACATGGGAAAGGAAAAAGCTGCTTAAATTCCCTGGTATTGGCCATTTGTACTGAGCATAACCAGAGTGGCTGGCGTTGTTAAAAAGAACAACAGGAGCAAAAAATGAGGTATTTAAAACACTGATCAGAACTGAAATAACTTTTGCAGCATGCATAAGTGTTGCAATAAAGTGAAAATAATTTTGCTGGTTTTTTTTTTGTTTGTTTGTTTTTAAAATTAATGTGTCTTGTTTTCCCATTAGTCTTTATATTAAATCAAGAACAGTCTATGATTGATTTTCCTTTAAGTTATAGCATGCCAGCTCTATTTCACCACCAGGTTATTTTGTCATTGCTGTGCTACATACCCTTCTTAAAGTGATTTAACTTTGTAGTAAGTAGTCAAAAAAAAAAAAAAAAAAAAAAAAAAAAAAAAAAAAAAAAAAAGCATGGCTGAAAAATTTTGATTCAGCCACTCTGCCTAAGAGAGCATCATCCTTGGCTTTGATTTTGACAGATTAATACCTCTGCCTTCATCTCTCTAAATATAAAGTTGACAGCACAGCCAATAGATTAGCCCTTTCTTAGTCTGCTCCTAAAACCTCATAGCCAGCTATAAATTTATGTGTTGTACAAAATTAGTCTGTAGAACAATGGCCACCAGAGCATGGTTCAAGACTTAGGCAGGTCCTTTCACTTTAGTTCCTTTGGAGAGATAAAATACTTCTTTCAGTTTTGAAGGAAAGATATTTTTTAAGTGTTTATCTGCCCTCTCTAATTTTGAAAATCTCATTCTCAGTAGTTTAGGCCTGGGAGTTAGGGTAAATAGATGTACTGATGCAAACCCATGGTTCGATTTCAAGTTGGATTGGCCCTTGTAATTCTGTGCCACAAATTTAACAGAAGGTGCCTTATACAAATTACATCTTGTTCAAAATGTAGCTGCCAGAATATTAATTTGAACAAAATATTCACAACCCACATTTTTTTCCAACTTCTGGATCTTTTGCTGAATTTTCCAATCTGTTGATTCTGTGCTTCTGTGTATTTCCTGATTAACTGGCAACTTTTTGAAAGAAAGCCATCTTAGGGATTCCTTGTGTTCTTCTGAACCCAGGCTGATTTCTGGCTCTTTTGTCATGCTCTCATGCTCTTTTGCATATCTGCTCATCAGTCCAGCACATACAAACGAGTGACTGCTCTGACTGTGTTTATTTTGATTTGTTTCGTTTTGATACAGAGTGCATCAACTCATTCTGGCTGGTACACAGATTTTTCCAGCCTCACTTAACTAGACCTGAGAGCCTGACTTAGATTTTCTGAGGGACTGAAGTGCTTTCAAGTGGGAGGTGGTGGAAGCTGATGTGACTTTCACAGCTGAGCTGGACGTGGCCCCTCTTCCACATCCTCAGCAATGCCTTGGAGAATGGCTCTGCGGGCAGAGCAGGAGCCCCGTCCTGCCTCCCCTCCTGGCCAGGCTTTGGGATCAGATCTGACCTGTGGGGGCTCTTTGAGAGGAAACTGAAAGAGCAGAGAGGAGCTTAGAGCTGAAAGGGGACATGTGAGCATCTGTCAGAGGCTGGCAGAGGTTTCACTGCCTTCCATGGCAAGGGAACGTGAGATGTAACAGAGCATGGGGCGGGACAATGGGAAGGGATGAATGGGAAGGGATAATGGGATGGGATAATGGGATGGGATGGGGTGGGGTGGGGTGTGGCTCATACCTCATGCCTGTGTCCAGCCTCTCACAGCCTGTCACAAAACAGACCTAAACCAGTTGCAAAGCTGCAGATTACTTTAAGGGATATTAATACACCGGTTTGATTGTATTTGGATTGCTTCCTAAGGAGAAAATGTTATTTATATTATAACTGTCAGAGAATGGAAGAAGAATTGCCTTAACAACCGCATTACATCCATGTGTTTATAGATCCAGACTCCCTTAGGGAATGCTGCCAAAGATGATATTCCTCACATTTGGTTTGTGTGTTGCATCTTACAGTAGAAAAATACACACTGTAAAGGCATTATTATCCTCATAAATGAGGTCTTGATTAAAAAAAAAAAAAAAAATTATACATGTCCTTAAATCTCACTGAGGCCAGGGGGCATCAAAATAAGTTGAAATTAGGTATATGCTCAGCATCTTTAATAACTTGACTATATTCTATTGACAGGATCAGAATTTTAGGAAAAGTATTTTTTAAATTATTCAGATGTGGTGCAGTGTATTTATATATATATATATATATATATATATATATATTTTTTTTTTTTTTTTTTGCTCTATACTGATTTCACAGGTTAAATTTAACAATATGAAAGACTAAGTTTTTTTTACTGTGGTTTAATGGTGTCCTGGTCTTTAAAAAGAGTAGAAAGTAAATGTAAAGTAGTCCTGTTCTTACTTTCAGGATACAACATTTTCCAGTGTAATCAAGGAGAGCAAAATCTGGTGTATACATTAGGAGAATACTGTGTGCTTGCAGAGTTTTAGCTACAGTACCTTAGGAACTGGCTGCTCCAGTGCTCATATCAGGACAGGGCTCATGGCTTTTAGTGCTGCCATGGAGGTCAGTGCCCAGGGCCTTGGGCTTAATTTTCATTTAAAATTAATTTCTGTGAAGCAAGTTTCCATAAAAGACATGGGGGGAATGGCAGTGGCTGCTAAAGTTGAAGCTTCACATTGACAACATGAGATTTAGTCTTATGAAATCTTGATGCTATTTTCAAAAGTGGTGTAAAATCCAATATCCTATTGAAGTAATTTTCCACTAGGAGGTGAATAGACAAAGAAATATTTTTATTACATATAGTTCAGAAATTTTTTTAACATACTTGATCTTTCCGCATTGTTTAAATATGATCTCTATATGCTTAATTAAAATTCTTAAGTCAACTTCTGAAAAAAAAAAAAAATTGGAATTGTGTCCCACCCCAGTGCAGGGAATGGCTGTGCCAATGGAGTACAAATGTCTGCTCACAAACACATTGACTTAATTCTTTTCTCTGCTAATAGATTAAATTTTATAAAACTTCAGGAAATACCATTACATTTGAAGCCTGGATTTAATAAACTTGGATTGAGGGAAGAAGTTCGAGGTTCTTGAGGAGGGCTGAGGGAGGCTGGCAGCTTCCTGCAGCTCCGTGCTGATGCCTTGCTGCTGCAGCAGCTGAGAGGAAAGGAGCACTTGGCTGCCCTCTCATTCAGAAGTTATTATCTCCAGCTGCTTCAAACGGGAGCAGCTCTAGGACTGGAGGGGCATTGGCTCCATCCATCTTCCCAAGTGCACTTTTCTTACTCCACCATAAATGTCAGTGCAAGTGACAGAGGAACGTCTGTCAGGCCAGCAGTGTTGTAGTCCTGCACTTAAAAGGTGAATTCTCCCCCAGTGCTGGGGACTTTAGGGTGGGCAGAAACGTGCAGTCCTGCAAAATAAGAACAGAGACTTAGGGCAACTCTTACATTTAGGAATGGAAGGCGTGTTTGGGAGATCTGCATGAAGAAAGCAGATGTCTTATCTTGGTTTATGCTATGAAGTGTGTTTTAAACCACTTGGAGCTTTTAACTGATAAATAAACAGCTTTTACTGGAAGCTTTTCATGTGAATTTTTGGATTGTGTATTACAAGCAATGAAAATCTCGTAACACTGGAATGCAAAAAGCAATGTACCTTATCAGCTTTTGTGAAAAATAAACCATATTACATGTATTTACACTAATTGTATAATTAGACATTCAAATTAGAGTATGTAAATACTTAGTAATCAGCTGAAATTTGCTTTGAAAAACAAGATAATTCCCTCAACACAGGCTACCTTAAAAGAATGTTAAGTTAGGAGAAACCCCACGAAAGTACAATGAGAAAATTAGCCTGCAGTAATCAAAACCTCAGTAACAGGGGAGCAATGTGTAATTCCATCATTTCCTTTTGTGTGCAGCTATTTTTAATGATTTGAAGCCTAATCAGGTGATGTGCTGAGCACAGTGAAATAAAGAGGAGTTCCCAAGGATCTGTAAAGCTACAGCCTAGCTTACTCTGAGGATTTGCCTTATTCCACTAAAAAAGGGGGGATCTCACTTTTCCTTTGAGGAAACCTCTTGCTTTTTAGAAGGTGTCTTGGAAGATACAAGCAGTGAGGAGTGGGACCTGGCAATGAGTCACAGAGTGGAACTACAGCCAAGCATACTTTAAAAGGCACTCCCAGGCCCGGGGAGCTTTGCTGAATTAGCAGAAAGTGCAGTGTTTGTTATGGTTACTCCCTCTCAGCCTAAAGCTGTTCTAGATACGGTGTGTAAATAAAAACACTTCTCCCTGTGGAACGTTCCCCTTTCAGAGTTAAATAATCGAGCATCATGTTTGTAAATTGCTGGTTGTTGTTTTTGACTGACATGTTTACTCAGATAAAGTAACAGTTTTTTCTCAAAGAAATCTACTTAGTGTCTAGATGACATAAACACATTGGGGGTTTTTGTGGAAGAAAGAATTCCCAAGTGTTCTTTACAGTGTTGCCTAATTCTCTTTCAGGCTTACAGCCTTGTTTCCTGTTTTTCTTTCCCTACTTCTGTCTCAGTTACAGTCTACATTTCCCGTATCTGGAAAAAGGTGCATTTGGGAGTGTAAGACTGTTGTTTGCTTAGGCAACACCTGCTTGCTGTGCAGGCTGAACCTCCTGAACCAATTATAGCCTGCACTGCTGCTGCTGGTTTTGCTGGCTGGCATGAGTGGGTGTGATAAGCCACACACTTTGCTTGACACTGATCTTTGCAACTCTAGCTGCTTACTTTTCTAAATGTGGCCCTTAGGGTGGTGAAATGAGAGGTGAGGGGCTGCAGTCGCGCGACACGAGTCAGCATGGCTTTCATGTGAGAAAATGTTCTTCAGGGCTACTGACTCAGAAAATGATGGCTAAACCTTGTGTGCTGACACCTTCACTTCTGTGCTATGACAGTAAATGCAAGGAGTGAAAGGCTGAGACAGTTTGGAGATGATGAGAATTTTGGGAGAGGGAGGTGAGACTGTCATGAGATGTACCCCCATGCCAGGTTTTCTTAGCAGATGGAAGGCTTTTAAAATTTAGTTGAGAATTACAATTAAATCTGAAGCAGCAATAAAAGAGCCAGTACAGCACTAATGTTTTACTAAAATGATGACATGGTTGAATAACCAGTATTATTAATTTATACTCAGAAAAAAAAAAAATTAGTAACCACTGATGTTTAAAGCCTTATTCTTGTTGGTCCACAATTCCTAAGTGGAGAGATTTTCTCTTCATGACAAAACTGGAAGATCTCAGACTATTTACCAGGCAGGGCACAATTGTATGTTCCTCTCTGGCTATCCACAGTAGGTAGGAGAGCCAGTAAATAGAGTCCTCAGGTTTGTCATCTCACTGCCTGGATCACTGAGGAGCCCCTGGCAGGTGCTGCAGCCAAGTGGGGTTTCCAGCCACCCGAGGCAGTGCCAGGGCATGGCTTTCTTTCCCAAACATGAAGTGTGCTGCTAAGGACATTTAGCAGGTGTGAGAAATGCTGCCTTACACAGAAGCAGGGTGGTGAGTGGATCAGCATCATCCCCTGGCTGCAGTGGGAGCCTGGAGCAGCTGCTCAGCCCCAGCTCCAGCCCCTCTGTGAGCCTCGACTGTGCCTTTGCCCTGGCATCTGCATTTCAGGGTGCTGAGCAGCTGGTTGTAAAAGAGAACGAGATTATGTGCAGTAGCAACTTGGAAATGTTGACTGCTGGTCCCCTTGACCAGCCGCAGGCAGCCCACTCTTACAGGCTGTGTGTTTGCAGGTTGTATATTCAAAAGCCTGAGTTGGGTAAATTCACTGGTAAATTGAAGTAATCCAAGCATGGCAAGAGAACATCCTTTGTAATCCAAATGTGTGGTCAGGATAACCACGGATATGTTTTGCACTGAGTACCTGATGCAGCAGCTTAGAACACAGCTTGCTGCAAAGGCAGACAGGGTGAGCAGTTCCTGGGCTGCAGCTGGTGGACACACGGGCTCCAGCAGTCACTGAGAGGGCACCAATGCCTTTGTTTGCATTGCAAAGTTATTTTGATCTGCTAATTGAGTGGAGGCAACCCTGATGAAAACCAGCAAGTGATTTCTGGAAAGACTCTGGGCAGTGCTGTGATCCCAAAATAACATGCAGAGGCTGACAAGACTGAGTCATTTCACTTAAAAACAGTGTAGTCACTACTACTGGTTAAAATACTAAAATGATTTCTTTGACATTTCTGATATTTGGATTATTCTATCCATTTCTATCCATCAACTCTTAAAGAAGATACCTGACTTATAAAACCATAGGATTTACATGCAATAGATTCTTGGTAGCATTTGTGGAGTTTTGGGCAGTTTCCCAGTTTTTCTAGGCAAACAATGAATTGTCGCACTCTAAAAGGAAGCACTGCAGTCAAGAATTAAAATAACCAAACAAATCCATAAGGATTTCCAGGAAACAACAATTGAACCCACCAGTCAAGATGGCAATGGCTTTAAAAGAACTGTCCTTCTTTCCAAGATGGGCAAAATTCCCAGGATGGCAGGAACAGTTTCTCCAGTAACTCAGTTAAAGGCAATTTAGATCATTTGCTCTGGGACAAAAGAGCATATTTGAACAAACCATAGGCCCAGATCCAGGTAATACTCCAAAATCCAATGTAATACTTCAGTGCTGTGTTCTTAAAGGGTCTCTTGCATGCAATGTATTTTTTTTATGCCAACAGCCATCACATATCCAAACTGCAGACTTCTTACTTCATCTCATGCTGGAAATACACACAGGAAAATACCCTCACAGTTGTCAAAGATTAATATAAAATTACTAGCAGTTCAACAGCCAAAACTTGCCATAATGATCTATTTCTGTATAAAACAAGACTTTATGAAAGTGTTCATTTTTGACCATTGCATATTATCTTATCATGTCAATGAAGATAATAGTTCTGTGTAGCTTTCCCTTATCTGAGGGGATATATTCGATCAAAAACCTCTTTAAGCATTCTTATGTTAACACCCTCTGTCTAAAGAGAAACTGATAGCTTAGATTTCCTATGAGAGCTTATCATTGACCCCAATACATGGACATTTAGTAATGGGTTTCCCTTGAGCTTTGCTTACTTTTAATAGAACCAGAAGCTTCAAATCATAGCAATTTGAAAAATCTGATTCTCCTTCTTGTAATTTAAGGTGTCTTGTCATCCGTGTATTTGGACAAATCTGTGCATGGTTTGTGTTCAGAGCCGTTCAGTGCAGAGCAGAGTCATTAATATTTGTCCCAGCCCTGCTGCTCTGTTACCTCTTGTTGTTTCCTGTGTGCAGAGCTGTCAGTGCTGCTGCTGACATCCTTCTTCGGGGAGACTTGATTAACATCAATAAGTTATTGGGAAGTGCTCAATTAGCAGTGTCTCACTCCTGGTGGTGACACCTGCCAAGCCTCCCGTGCTTTAAATACAATATTTCTGCAGGACTTTTCAGGCCGCTTGTTCACGAGTCAGAGGAGGAGTACAGCAAGGACCTGGCTGCACTGGAGTGTCTTTGGAGGGACCTGGCCAGGACACAGTGAAGGGGAAGCCTGAAGTGCTGGGGACACACCAGGCTCTTCAGTGGCTCAGAGAGACAACGACCAGATACCCACAGTTAAATAAAAGAGAATGGATGGGAGCCAAGTGCTTTGTCTTTAGCTTTCAGTTCAGTCTTTGGTATCTCCCCTTTTGTCCATGATAAATGATGACATCAAAAGATTTTTTTTTTTCCTTCCACTAGGTTCAAGCCCACTGTGCAAACCAGGTTATTTTACTGTGAGGTGAAATTTCAGGATTTCGATTTTGTGGACACAGCTATAAAGTGCTGCCACTAAGAATTCTGGTCAGTTACTGGTACTTCCTTAATAATTCCTATCTGTATCATTGTGTGTCAGCATTTAAATGTAAAATATTGCTTCCCAATTTCCTTTTATTAACCACCACCCCAAACTTCATTCTAACCAAACAAAAAGGCCACATTATTCAGGAATGCAGTCTCTGTCAAACTGTCAAGCCCTTACAGGAAAAGAGCAATTAAGCAGAGCTGGAAGCAGTTTGAAGGCAGGCTCAGATTGATGGGCAGAGGAGCTTTCCCAGACCTTTGGCTGGCTATGAGATGTTAACACAGTGCAAGCATCTTCTTTATGTTTTTGAGAATGCATTTTCTTTCTGTGCCTCTTGGAGGTGTTCATCACCTGGTGTCTGATCGATCATCTCATGAGGTACCTGGATGATACATTGGGGTTTTTCCAAATTCTATATTATAGAATGTACATAGCTTGCCATACTTGGATGCAGAAAACAGAGTATTTGGAATTAATTATTGCCAGTTTTAGCTGTTTTCAAAGCACCAAATAGATTTTTTTTCTTGGTGTTCTGAGTAATTCTTATTACCCCAGACTTGGGAGAGCCACTAACTGCTTTTTTGTGTGGGTGGCACAGACTCCCTTCAGTAGCATTTGTTACTAGAAAGTACCTGGAACTTGAAGAAAGACACTTTTCTTGGCTCTCTTAAAAATAAAATGAATAAAAATAAAGGCTTTCAAGCATCTACATGTACTTGTTTAGCTTACCAAAATATTAGCTTTGCTTTGATTTTGGTAATTTCCAAATATATGAATGTGAAATGTGTGCTGACTGCTGACTGCTTAGTGCAGTGCTGCAGTGACAAATTGAGATTGGCAGGAAGGGTTTCAGCTCAGCACCTTCCCCAGTGCCCTGGTACCCCAGCACAGATGTCCTGAGCCTCCCTGGTGGCCCCAAGGCTTCTGAGGCCATCAGCCTCCTGCCCTGGGGTTCCTTGGGTGCCCTCATGGAGCCTCACAGCTGCATCTGTGCGTTTGGGGGAGCTGAGTGAGAAGTCAAGTGAGGATGCCAGGCTGAGGAGCAGCAGTGTCCCCTGTGCCTTCTCTGAGCCTTGGGAGTTTATCCTGGCAGGCAGGAGAGGCAGGGACATCACAGATGTGTTCTCCCTGGAGCCCCAAGGGGCTGAAGAGCAGCTGTTCCAGCAGGCGCTCCTGAGTGCACAGCTGGACCCAGCCCAGCTCCCAAAGCCAGAGCTCACACATTCTAGAGCTGTTGTTGGGGCATAAAAGTCACGTGGGTACGTCTTGTAACATCTTGTAATCAGGGTATCCCACACATTTTCTTGTGGTTGGGATGAAGGGAAGGGAGGGCACAGTGGTTTACATGGTGATTTACATTTGCAGTTCTCTAATTGGAAAATGTGAGACTATGCATGGAAAAAAAAAAAAAGTCTCCTAAGGCTTTGAAGCCAAAGGTGTGTTTTAATTTGGATTATGTATAACTAATTTCTCTTGGTCACTTTGTACTTAATTTCCTTCTTTCTCACTCATGTTGAGCTTCCCTATTCAAAATTTTAGGATTCATTCTCTATTCTAAAGTACTACATCCCCCTCCAATAATGTGTAATTTTCCAAATTAATTTTTCTTTCTTCTTTTTTTTTTTTCCTTACAGTACAACACTGTTACATTGTTGACCCTCTTTTTGGTTTCTCACCATCCTTTTTCCCTTCACTTGCCATGTCTATGCCCAATGTTCTTTAACATTCTCTCACCTTGTTTAATTGCTATTCCTTCTGAAGTCTTCCAATTCTCACCTCCCTGTTCTGAGTTCCATATTTCATCTGTGCCAATTTTTATTACTGCCACTTTTATCTGTGTCTCCTTCAAGCTCCCATCACACTTTGTGTTACTGCAAACTAATGGTCAGGTGGGAAGTGTATCTGCTCTTTCATTTTTCCTTCCTTCAACACCAGTGTGATTAATCCTGCTCTTTCTGATTGGCCCATGCCATGATGATTGAGCTGTTGCTCAGACTTTCACCCTGTCTTCCCACTGGCATGAGATTGAGCTTCAAACCCTGAGAGCATCCAGCACTGTCAGCAGCATGGGAGGCAGTAATTTACAAAGTGCTTGTGTCTCAGGCACTTCCCCAATGTATGAATGCAGAAAATGCTCTGTAGGACTCACTAATGAATCAGGATACAGCAGTGCCACTACATTACGTAATCTTGCATCCCTTGAGATGAATGAATTATGGATGCAAAACCATTATCACTTCCTCCTGGCAACATTTTCACTCTCTGTCAAGCTGTTTACCTGTGACTTGTTGGCAGTGCTTTATTTCCTTCCTCCCCCAGTATATTGCAAAACTCCTGGAAGCTTTGTATTTGTATTATTTTTGTAGAACTGCTTTCATTATTTTTCCTCTGAATTCCCTCTCTCTTTGCTATTACACCATTAACCTCTTAAAGCTTATATTTATTGCTTTATTCATTTTAATAATTTTAGTTCCATGAATAAGAAGTATCCTATAATGCAAAGTGTTTTCAAAATCATTAAGAAGTAAAATTGATAATACCGAGTTTATACTATATTTATATTGGACTTTCTAATGTGGAAAATTCAAAAGTTCAAAGAGACCACAAGGAAAACTGCCTTTGTCAAAAGTATGGGTACCTAATCAGAAATATGAACACGTGGTGCAGGCCTCCTTTAAAATTCTGATCATGATACTGGAAGAAAAGCCTTATGAAAATGCAACTTCTTTTATTATTAAGTGAAGTAAATTTTTTACATCTCCAACTAAGATTTGAGGGGTTTTATTTTAATGCAAATGTTCTCTCTTTCTGATCCAAAAGCCTGTATGCCCTTCTCATGTTTGAAGTTCCTTTAATGACATGTTTTCAAATATATCATAGTGCATATTCAGTATAATTTATAAATAATGTTGTGTGTTAGGTCAAAGCATCTTGTATCTATTATCGTATATCACATCAAGGAATGGGGATATGCAATCTTCAAGGCTCTGCTCCTGTAGAGGCAGGTGCTGGATTAATCTCCTTTTGGCTTTTATTTTCACTGTTCCTTCTCTTTATGACCCACTTTCACAAGAGGGGTAACAAAAATGATCAGAGAATATTGAAAGGAATGAGGGATTTGTCTTTACAAACTGTGGGTCTGCTGATAAATAAAATTAGATACTGAGAGATGAAAGAAACAATGGGAAGAACCATAAATTCCACAGGAATTCCACTGATTGATGCAAGAAAAAGAGAATGTGTGTGGGGGTATACATTAGAAGGGGGTCTTAGGTGTTTTGGGAAGTCTGTACCTCTTGGTAGTTTTCTAGAAATGTTTGTAACACCTGTAAAAAGCAACAGAATATTTTCTAACTTTTTAAACACGTATTTCTGTAATATTATTAAATCCGTTTATTAAAGCTTTAGAAAAAAAGAATGTCTAGAGGTTTAATATTTTACTATTTTCCATTTTCTTCTGTGGGATGTTGAACAAATGCAGAGGGCAAGCTGTACTCTTTTTAACAGCAGCAAAATGACAGTTGAGAAGAAAAAAACTAGTAGAGGATATGTCAGCAGGATTTAACTGGATGGAATGAGTAGCAGGTGAGCTTTTCTGCAGCAAAACAAAGGAGATGAGGCTGTGATTTTAATTATGGCAGTGTTAGCATGGACACTTTGTGCAACACCTACACAAGATGTAATCTGTAATGACAAATACCTCTAATACTCTGAGGACATTAGTTCAGTGTTATTTCCAGAAAGATGCTATTCTCTGAATTTATGTAGCAACTTCCCAGAACAGTTATTTTCGTTAAAATAAAAACTGAGGCAAGAAAAATCTGATTTTTCTGGTGAGAAGTAGCAGTAACTGGGTTTGTACAGCAAAGGAACTGGACTGACACAACACACCAGCACAGTTGTCATCAGTGGTCTGTGGGAAGATTGCATGATTTGTCTCCGTGTTTTAAACCCAAAGATTCCAGTTCTTTAACTGCCCTGTAAGCACAATCAGTATCTTTTATGCTAGTTTTACATGTTGCAGATATCAAAGCACAAAAAAAGACAAACCTTCCTTTTTTCTTATTGCAAAAAATGTGTGAGCTTTTTAGCTGCTAACTGGCTTATGGACAGTTGTAGCTGTGTTTTGCTGGAGCTCAGCTAAGGAGGCTGTGCCTGAGCTCAGGACCCAGCAAAGCTCCCAGAGCAGGGAACAGGGACATGATTTACTGAAAAGGCATCACTTGGATCCTTCCTTGCTTTACTCTAAATACCTCTGCTTCTCCATTGTTTTCCTCTTCTTTTGTTATATTCTTGTATGATCCTTTGCCTGGATTCATGGAAGATTCTTTGCCAAGTCTTTCTGGGATTACTTTGTCCTTTTAACAAGAAATGTCATCCTGGGTCAAACAAGTTCAGCAGTGACTCTGTGTAGGTATTTCTTATCAGCATTTTGCCTGTGGGGTTTTTTCTCTCCATCTGTTAATTACATGTAGTGACTTATGAAGTACATTAAAACATTTAAAATAATTGGTATGATGGGGCTGCTATTAGTCACCATTATCACCAACAGGTGATAATTTTCTGCTCTGTCCCTTCTGTTTGGGGATAATGCAGGGTAAGTCTGGTAATGGGGAAACAAATGTTGACGAGATTAAAGAAATATTGGACTTGATTCATTTCTCATGCACCGTATCTCCACTAGTTTTGCAGAATTGCTCTTCATTTATATCAGTATAATGTAGGGGAAAATAATTTTCTTAAACCGTACTATTGTATGCTATTCATCTTGTGTTTTATCTAAAATTATATATAGTATTTTTAATATTGATCTACATATCGTTTAAATCATAATCACATTTTAAACTAAAATGTTACCTGTTATAACAGAGTAGGGTTTTTTTGTTCTGTAGGCTTCTTTATGATATGAGTTGGTCTTCATCCTTTCTGTTTCCTGTAAGATTTGAGACTTTATATATATATATATATTCCTTGAGCAAAGAATATTGTTCTCAATATACATCAGGCATTCTGATGAGAGTAGAGTTGGGGACTTGAAAAGGTGTGGTCTAATATGCTGGGAAAGATAGAATTTAATACAAATATAGTTAAATGAAAATAGTATTGTACTTTTCTGAAAGAATGTTTTCTCAACAGCAACAGGTTAGAAAGACAACTGTGCAATTTTCTTAAGATTCTGAAGTTGGTGAGAAATGTAAAAAACTATTACATACTTTGCCTTAAGAAGCAAAACCATTTATAGTTGGAGGAGTGGATGTGACCTACAGCTGTGGCAGGAAGCCTGAGAAGTAGCAGGCACAAGGAAAGAGCGTTCAGGAGCTGTCCTTCTGCAGCTGTGATAGACTGTTCTGGAGAGGAGCCCCAAAGCCTCTGGGTGCACATTAACCCCTGTCCAGCTAGCAGAGCTGAACACTGGGAGCAGGTCAGGGCTGTGCCAGGCAGCACCAGTGACTCCTTTGATGCAGCTCCCCTTTTTCAGCAGCAGAGCAGGTTTTATGCTGGTGCTTCATTCACACATGACCTTCACCTCCTGCAGGATCAGGTCACCTTGTGTTGAACTTGAATTTAAATACCCTGCTTTCACTGAAGGTCTCAACCAGATGATTTCCAAAGGTTCTTTGTGGCCTGAATTATTCTATATGATAATATGATGCAGAGGCTTGTTAATCAGCCTCTATTGCCCATTTCTACAGGCAACATAATTATTAAGGTGCAGTGTCCCACTGAAGAGCTGAGTACATAGTGAAAAACTAGTGATTAATTCACAAATTCTGTCTGAGATACAAATTGCAATATTGCTGTATGTTTTTTAATGCACAGATGTTCCCAAATGCTTCTCATGTTTGATGAAAAAGATCTCCTGATACTAAAAACACCCTACATTTTAGAATAGTTGCTAAACTGAAAGTGTTATGAAGCCTTGGCCTTAGGCTATTTATTATTTAATCACATGCTTTTTTTAAAAAAAAAAAATCATATAACAGCAGTGACTGGCAATTGAAAAACAAGCTTCCATAGTTTGCAAAATCATAAGCAATTTATGAGAGTGACAAAAGAAGGATACATTTGTAATTAATGCTTTTCACCACAGAGCTTCAACAGCTACAGGGAAGAAAAGGAAAGAATTTAGGGTGAGGGTGCCCAGAGCCACTGTACTGCACTTAAGTCCTCCTGAACTGCCTTCCTCATTCTTCTCTCCACCAAAAAAACACAGAAACAAACAAAACAAGCAAAAAAACAAACCCAAAAAAAACCCACCACCAACACAACAACAACAAAAAAAAAAAAAAAAAAAAAAAAAAAAACAAAACAAAACAAAAAAAAAAAAACAAAAAAAAAAAAAAAAACCAAAAAACCCCCACACAACTCCACAAATAAGAAGCCCCAAGAAAATTTTGGGACATCTTTGGACCAATAAAGCTTTAGCTGCATTAAAATAGAATAAAATTACAGGAGGGAGGACTGTGTGTAGGGGATGAATCTGAAGGGAGAGTCAGAAAGGTAAAGGCTCTAAATGAGGTACCATTAGTAAACCATGTAAAAGGCAGGAAGGACATGCTTTTAAAATGCATAAGAGGCCAGGGAATAACCAAAGGAATTGTCGGTCCTCTGCTTAAGAGAAATGTTAGTAGAAGGAAAAAGGAATGTGTAGAGCTGAAAAGCTTAATAGCTATTTTGTGTTAGCCCTTTGCTGAAATAAGAGTAGTTAAAGGCTTAATGTGCTATTAGCAATAACAGAGGTGAGATGGAATCAGGAAGGAACAGGTTAAAAAGTACCTACCAATTTAACATGGACACATTAAAATAATCTCTGGAGAGCCAGACAAAACTCTCCCTGGAGTGAGGTAGCATCAGTATCAAAGCCACTGGCAATTTAATTAGTGGATTTGTGGAGGGGAGGGAATTTCACAGGGGCTGCAAATGAATGTCATAGAATGAAATCAGGCAGGTATATGGGCCTCATGCTCAAATTTCACTTTTTCCATTGAGATCTGTAGAATGTGCTCTGCAAATCCATTGTTGGCTGTGTGCATGGCCCTGTGAACCCAGTGTGCCATTGAGCTCTCCTTTGGCTGTGGCCACTGCACGGCCACCAGCCAGCCCTGGGGGCTGTGGGGACCCCTCCTGCAGAGACCTGGCCTGGGAGTGCCAAATGTGACATGCCATCATGTCCTGCAGCACTCAGTCAACCTGCCAGTCACCAGCAGCATGATCTGGTTGATAATTCACTTTTTTTTTTTTTAAAGTTGAGGGACTCGACAATATTGTGCTAAACACACATGAAAAGGAAGCATGAAATCACTGTGCTTGCTGTCCAATCTTTTCTTTATAATTATTTCATAAGCTGCCATCTGTAATTAAGTTTAAAATGTCAGTGGTTCCATAGCATAGTGGTGTCATTGACAATAATATGTACACAATTATATAATCCTTTCTATTGGGAAACATGAAAAAATCATGGCTGGGAATGCATAATGGTTTTAGGGTTTTTTCAAACGAGAGGCAGATAAAACAGAAATTTCAATTGACTTCTATAACTGTATATTCTTATTGTTGTTTTCCTTCCTTCTTTTCATTTTTTGTTTCTGCAAATGGATAATTTTGAAAGCAGACTATTTCTGCATTTTCTTGGTTAAGCAGTCCTCCTCAGATAGGTCAAGTTCCCATTTTAGGCCAAGAAAGCAAAAAGCAGCAGTGAGCAGTTACGGTTTTCTTTTCAGAATAACACATGGGTCATTTCCTCTGCAAAAATTTGTCCAGGTATTTCAGTCACCTGTTTACACCCTTTCCAGTTTTTGTGATGTGGAGGAGGTTGTCAAAATCTGTCCTTTCTTTGGGGCAGCTTATGCAACCGAGCACATGATCCTTCTGGCCTTTTGGGCTGTCACTGTTAAAATGCTCCATCAAAGCTGAAAACAGATTCATATCAAGTCATGGCAGGAGCACAGTAGCAGCTCAAAAATGTTGCTGGCCGTCCTCAGAATAAAAGAGCACAGTCAATAAAAGGAGAATGACTCTCCAGGCTCTCCTCTCCCCTGGGGCCCTGTGGGAAGTCTGCTGTGCAGGAGTGGTTCTCACTCCGTGGGCAAATCACTGGGCTGATCAGCAAAGCACAAGCAGAGTGAAGTGCAATTTGCTTCACTCTGCTTCTGTGAAAGACGATGTAAATAATCCTGGCTTTCTAGAATATACATAGAATACACAATTACCATATATGTAATGGTATGGAAGTATGTATTTATTTATATATACATTTATATATATACTGTATATATTTATACAGAGGAAATAACTGCAGGCCTTTATACTTCCACTTGGAAGAACCTGCATCACCCTTGACTCTTCCCCTTCCTTCCCACCCTCCAAGTTTCAGGCCAAGACTGTTTGTTTTCATCTCACCCACCTTTAGAGGCCACATATTGTCATATCCCTGAGTTGAGATTCTGCTTGTAGAAAGGAGAGTTGATGCTCCCAGTCCAAATAACAGAGGAGGCAAAACTCTCTCTTCTAGGCTGTCTCTGGTGACTTCTCAGTCTCGTGTCCTCTTCTCAGTAACCATTTCTGAGAGCCTCTCGTTCTGTTTGTGAGCCCACCTGGGATCAGGTGTTATGTTAACACACAGTTATGTGTCTGCCAAAGCCTTTGGAATTTCTCTGTGAATGATACAACAGATCTTCAGTTGCAGAGCAGCACCTTGGGGATGGGTGGGGTGCAGTCATGGTATGGAGGTTGTGCCATTGCCAGGCTGCTGTTTACTGTCCTCAGAAAGTTGTGGTGAATGTCTTCATTGCAGGAAAATACACCTGATTTTGGTGAAAGGCAAGGAGGGTCCCCCAAGGAGAATCTGTGTGTCCTAGTGGAAAAGAAGTTGACTATGAGACAACTTAGCCCTCCTTTCAAAGGGAAAATTTGTTAGATGATGCCAAGGTGGCCTTCTAACCTTAACTTTTCTATGATTTTTTATTTTTCTGACTCAGGTAGGTGTAGGATTCTCAGCTGTGGCCTCATGAGTTTATTGCATATTTGTGTCCCTGTCCAGAAGCACTCCCAGAGCTCCGAATGCACCAGGCTGGGAGGTCACTGGATTTGTTCCTTGCTGCCAGAAGGGCTCTGGGGTCTGTGGAGATGGCATCAGGAAGCTGCCTGTGGTCTGGCTTCTTTGTACAGCTGTGCTGAAGGTGCTGAAACAGCCTCTGGCATTTTCTGTCTCCTGTGCATGGAGAAACTGCTCCCTGCAAGGGGACTCGGAGACAGAGCAGGGTGGTGTTCATCAGGAGTGCTCTGCTTGGATTCATCTCTTATTCCTGTTTGCCAGTACCATAAACTGTGGCTGTTGCCATTTGGCACTTCCACAGCTCCTTCAGTGGGCCCTTGTGTCGTGGCAGGGGGTTGGATTCCAGCAAGCATTTGTGTTCAGTCCGTTGAATGTGTGCTGAGATTTCTGCCAGCACCAAGCCATTTTGGACTAATATTACAGAATATCTGGGAGTAGTGCTCACCTTTTTTTCTTAAGGAGGTAAAAGCAAGAGGGCTCATGTATCTGCAATATATATGGAATATCAGATCTGTGAGTTACATGTAGTATAGATAGCAATTTCCCTGGAGACACAATGGGTGACAGTGAGGGCAGGGTGGCCTGAAGATAAGGACTATCTGCTATCTAGGCATGAAATATTAGTAGCAAACATTCAATATCATTTTGTTTCTGTACTTTATTTCAAAAGCAGAATTAAATGTGTTTTGTTGCATCAAAAAAAAAGTAAGCAACCCTGTATATGCTTGCACTTTATATAACTTTTCTAGATGGTGAACCATGTCAGTGAGGACAGATCATTTTGAGAAGCTGCCTTAAAGAAAGAGCAGTAAAAGACACCTTTGTAATTATAAACCCTGGTTATGTAAAGCAGTCAGATACGGGTTTTTGGCTTGGGTTGTTGTTTCTCTTTTAAGATGACTTGTTTAGAAGTCCAAGTGTTAAAATGGAGGCTTTTCACTTGGCATTTAAAATTAAATCGACCATCTGATTCCTTGTTGTGTAGTGTTCTGCCTGCAGTCCTCAGGCTTAGCTTGTTCAGCTGTACAGCAGCATTCCTGTTTGCAGTTTGGGTCTTTGAACCTCCCTGCTGCCCCTCCTCATTTTGTTATCATAAAATTCAAAGCACTTGACGAGGAAAAGGACTTCACAGACTACAGCACAATCATACTTCCCCAACATCAAAGTGAGGACAGACAGAGATGAGCCATCTTGACCAACATGAAACAGGACTATGACATTGTAATGCATTGACATCACTCTCGTTTAATCTTTTTTTTTTTTATTATTATTTTCTCTCTTATTTTTCTTTCTCTTTTTTTCCTTTAATTTATCTAGGACAGTAAAAAGGACATTTTACAACATATACAATCTGTAAGTGGCAGTGGTGTAAAAAAAAAATCTCTATCTGCACTTTTTCTTTTAAAAAAGAATCAAATCAGACAACAGAAGGGAGTGCCTGGCTGAATCCCATATAGGGCTCAATGAGCTGAAGTTTCCTTGTTGGCCACTAAAATTGGTTAATTATACAACTTTTCAGCAAATAAATAGCACTTGATCCTGGTAACACTGGAACATGAAAAAACACAAGCTTTATAGGGTAGGCCAAATAAATTTAACTCTTGTCTAAAGACTAACTTTAACAGTGACAAAAAATGAAAATCCTCTTCTTTGCTATTCTAAATTCACCTTCAGCAAGCAAATGCCTTTATTACTGAAAAATATAGGCCCTTAAACATAAGTCAGAAAAAAGTTATTAGTATCATATTATCCCTATAAGACAATGAAGTTATTTAGCACCTGGAAATACCTGTGTTTGCCCTGGAGTTCATGGAAGGCAGGCATTTACACACTCAGGAAAACTGAGAAGTGCTTTGTGCAGTAAATGTCAAAATGTCTCCGGTACTGGAAGATTATCACAAGTTTTGTATTAGGCTACCTGAGGAAAAGAGCTCTTTGCTAAATGCTAAAATATTTGACTTATTGTGCTTAATTGTATGTTGTTGTGATTATTCAATAGACAAAACCACAAAATTCTTTATCCTCAGTATGACACTGACAAACAGTCTACATGTTACATTTTGGAAGTGTCAGATCTCTAATAGTAAAATACTGAAAGAAAAAAAATTAAAAGCATGAAAAAAGATATATTGGGGTATTTTCCAATGTTATTTGCAGCATAGCATGATGTTGTGCTGTTTAGGCTGGGTAAGCAGGGCCAGCCTAATTTCAATGAAATTGAAGTAGTTGCTTGTGAAGAAAAGCCCCACAAGTTTAGGATTACTGAAATTCTAGTATTTTGACATTTTTAGCATTTAAGAAATAAGTTTAATGAACATGTGTCTCACTGAGCTAAATTCTGTATTTATGGACATAATGTTTTTATGAAATATTGGACAGAATATATTGATGAAAATAGTATGACCAGCATTATGATTGTATGATTAACATGATTAACAGATGATTATATTTTATTTCTGTAGTCTCCTCATGTCTTTTTTTTTTTTTTTTTTTTATTTTATTTTTTTTTATTTAACAAGAATTTATCGATGACTTAAATTGAAATTTCTTTTAAATACAATACAGTTTGTTGTGTATGGAATGTGAAGTCAGAACTTCACAGGAAAATATCAGCTTTTTAAATAATAACGTAAATATCCTCCATAAGTCAGCTTGAACATGTCAGCACAACTCATATCAATAACTAAGTTTGGTTTTTTCTCACTGCTTTGTCTCTGGATGCATGAGAACATCTCTAGCTCTGTTGGGATAAGTAATTATCTCTTGAATCATTTAAAGCTTGTGCAGCGAAGGTGGCACAGAGTGTACACCCCTGGCAGAACTGATAGGGAATGCTGTAGAGAAGTAAGGCATTGCACAAAAGTAATAATATTTATGCTCTAGGGTTTTTTTATTATGGCAAGCAGCTGCCTTTATCTCACCATCTCATCATCAGAACATTTACTTTGTATTATTCTGTGCTGTGATGTAGACACAGTGCTGTGCATCATGACAGGATGAAAAATAATGCACTAAAGGGGTCTGAAATTAAGATAACAAAGTGTTTGAATTGTTAGTAAATGCAGAAAAGGATTTTGAACCTCCTGCTCTCTGATGTAGCCACAAGTAAGGAAGTCCTGCTGTATTTTTCAGGTGTGCTGAAGGTGTGCATGGAGAGAAGACAAGAATGCTGATGTGCAGATAAGTGGTCACTGGTTTTGCTTTAGAAAGCACTTGGAGCAAGCAAAGGAGGAAAGTCTTTTCCTGCAGCAATGCAGTGAAATCTATTGTTGCTATGGTCTCAACTGGGTGCCTGGAAGCACTGATGTACATGTGAAATGTTTTCATATCACAAGCATATTAGTAATTGACTTGATACCAAGCACAGAAAAAGAAACCCACACTGTTCATGCATACCCTTGTTTTCTGCTTTTTTGTATGCTGGTGTAAAGTGAGGGTGTTGTTGGCAGCCAGTTTGATGTCAGGTCTTTCTGTGATTCTTTCTTCGTGCTCATCAGGGTGCCCACAGACTAAAGCCATCCAGCATGAAGAGATTCTTCACATCACAGTTGCAGAAGCAAAGTGCTGCTTGCCGAGCACAGAAAATACCAACAAACATTACATATTCACATTTCCCTTTTGTTGTTTAATAAGGGAAAGGTGTCCTGGTGATTGCTCAGCCATCAAGCAGGAAAAATCACAACTCCTTTTATTCTTTTTTCGATCTTTTGTCAACACAGAGTCTCCTTCCCTCAGTCTTCTGCTATAAACTGTAGAGAGCCTATGGAGAGTCTCAATAGGAGCCACAAAGGGAGAGCAGGAAATGCCCAGCTCAGCTGCCAGTCACAAATGCAGGCTGCTCTCCCCTTGGTTGCACGTGGGTTCTTTTGTCAGCCAGAATTGTCTCCCTGATGTTCAGAGGCCTGTCTCTATATTTGTGACACATCTCTTTCTTCAAGCAATGCTGTAAGATTTATTATTGAGCTGTATGTGTGCGACCCGGGGGTCCCCCTTGCTCTTGTTTTGTCGGGTTGTTCTGCTGTGCCAGCTCCCACCTCAGAGGTGTGGGGTGCAGGGCACTGCAGTGTGCCCTGGGGGGCTGCCCTTGGGATAACCCACTCACACAGTGTGTGTGCACATGAAACTCTTTGCCTGAAAGTCAGATTGGACTGATCTTAATGCTGCCATCCTCTCCTTATTGCTTCTTATACTGTGAGTTTCTGCTCATTGAAAGAAAATTTGTCCTCCCCCTTTTTTTTTTTTTTTTTTTTTTTTTTTCTTTTATCCTTTTCAAGATGACAGAATCCAGATCATGGCAAAATATTTATGGAAATTCCTCCTTCTTTAGGCTTGAAATATCTTTACTAATCTTTGGGTCTACTAACTTGCTCTGTCTGCCAGCATTATTTTGGCTCAGTTCCTTACATGACACTAAACCACTACTAAACTACTGTTACTATCCTCATCTTTTTTGTATGCCAGTAGTCATAATAAACCAGCAATAGAAATAGCATCAGTAGATATAAATATTAATGATTTTCTGCTCTGGATGAGGGAGTTGTTTGATTGGTTTTGGTGGGGGGATTTGGGGAGGTTTTTGTTGTTGCTGGTGGTAGTGGTTTTTTGTTTGATTTCTTTTTAATTTTTATTTTTTTGTGGTTTTTTTGTGGTTGAGGTTTTTTTTGTTTATAATAACAAAAATGGAAATCGAAATAAATTTGAAGCCTTCTCATTATTTTGGGCAGTTTTGTTCTCAGCCTTTGTGCTCATCTCAGTGGTAGGTGTGCACTTTTAGTGCTTACAGAAGTGAGCTGCAGTGTCCTGCAAATATATTATATATATATATATATATATATTATATATATATATATATATATATATATATATATATATACACATATGTAGAGCTATGCATATATGTGTACATATATATATTCTTTCCTTCAAGTGGATTCCATATTCAAAGGGTCTTGTCCTTTCATACACTTGCTTATTTTCCAAGTATTTTGAGTATCTATATTTATAGATAGAAAATGGTAGATGTGGAAAATCAGGCAATGTTTCAACCGTGCTGTTTATGGCGAGTATCCCAGTATTTTACCAAATATCCACTTCCATGTCTCCTTAAATGTGTAAGTTGGGCAGAGTCTCCATTGCTGGCAGACCCTTTAGAAACTACTACATCTTAATGCTTGTCAAAACATTCTCATACTTGGACTTCTTTAGTAAATATAATATATTTTACAGTATACAGATAAAATTTAACTTTTTTTTTGTAGCACCTGTAACAGAAGTATCTAGGAAAAGCATAAGAAACAGATGAACTCTCAGGCAGTCATCTAGTGCCATTTTTCTCAAATTGAAGTTATTTTCCCAGTAAATTCTGATAATAATTTTGTTTCATATGTTAATTTAGAAAGTATTCATACGAGGCTTATATACATTAATTTATACTTAGGGTACTGGGAACAATCCTTATGTAGCTCCATATTAGACTACATTGTGACTCTGTTTTTATTATAAGATATGAATTTATATGACTGGCTGCTCTGGGAAGTTCTGGTAAGAGTTTTCTAATATATTTCTTGGCAAAATAATCATACTGTATTGAATGAATTCATACATTAGCATGACTCACATACAAGGCTGAGCAGTTGCACAGTTAAGCCAGCCACTTCCAGTAAATAGAATTCAAAATCTCATGTTTATTTTAATTTTATTTACTGTATTGCATATGCATATTTTCATGTTTTTCCAAGTAAACATGATTACTCCTCCTGCCTGCACCACTCTAATTGGAAGATAGGAGTGGCACCTTCTCAGATGGCTGAAAAACAACTTTCTCCAGTGGAGTCATATTTTTCAGAAACTACATATCTTTTAGAAAGCAGGTCCCTATATGTAAATCATTATAGAAAGATAGTGCTGAAAACCTGCCTGGTAGAAAACAATTAAAGCTGTTTGACCAGAAGGTCTGGTCAAAATATAATTGGTAAAAAAAAAAAAAAAATACATGTTTTTTCATTTAAAGAAAAAAATATAAGAAGTTAGCTGAAAATAAGGGAAATATTAAGAAATTCAAGCACAGGGTATCAGCACATTTGGAGTCTTTGAAACTGTCCTCTTTAGGAAATAATTTAAGTCTTGTTGAAAGAAGTGTTTTTCATATCACTGTATGCAAAGAGGATTTTGATTTCAGATACTGGATTAAAACCTAAATGTTTTTTCAGGATACACAGTTACACTGAATCTCTTTCAAGTCTTTTCTATATCTTAAGATTTCTGATTTAGAAAATTCTTGTAGAATTTAGCTTAACCTTTGGATGTTCCATCGAATGGAGCACAAAAGGTTCCCAGCATCTTCACATATCCAGTTTCTCAGTCCACTCTGCTGTACAAGGTGGGATACTTGTCATCATCCACTCCTACCATCTGCCCTGAGAGCTATGGGCCAGATCTGCCAATTGCCCAGATAAAGACTTGGACTGTAAAATCAGATTCTGTGGTGAGAGAGAGGCCATCACACAGCACCTCAGCTTTCCTTCTGGGGCATTACAGCCATGCAGATTTATGTTTAGTGTTTTAGTTTTGATAGTTAAGGTAAAGAACAGCAAGGAGGTGACTTCTTACCTTCTGAGAAGCCTCTCGTTACACTCTGGTGGGATTCTTGCATATCATTCCTCTAATGGACTTTCCCTGCTGTGCTGAATAGCAAGCTTGTTAAATAAGATTACACACAAATACGAGACAAGTGGAATTTATTCTGTAATTTTTTGAAGTGATGGGTAGGGAGAATCTTTTGCTGTAGTGTGTGTTAGAAAAGCATTGTGGAGTTTCACACAATTCCTAACTGATGGGGAGGTGCAAAGCAACACTGCAGCAGGAGATTTTGTAACGTTCAGGGAAGGAAATGCTTCTGGGATTAATGTGCTATTACTGGGGATTAGACACTTGCATTTCTGTCTTCCATCAGAGTGTTGTTTTCAGTTCAGCTGAAGTTCATTTGGGGCAGTGAGTGTCACCAAAATCTTGGGTTGCTTAAACTTGCTTCTTGTTCCTTTCCCTTTTGCTATAATATCTGACATCTTGTTGGATTTATTTTTTTTTTTTATCCATCACCATATCTGATAATAGCATCACATGATATTTTGGGCTGGCAGGGACCTCAGGAGGTTGCAAGTCCAAACCACCTGGTTGGAGCAGGGGCAGCTCGAGGGGTCAGCCCAGGCTCTGGCCTTGAAAAGCTCCAAGGCCAGGGGCTGCAGAGCTTGATCAGTGCCTGAACATGCTGTGAGCCCGCCAGGCTCTGCTCTCCACAGTGCCTGTGGGATCAGAGCAGTCTGAGCTTTGCTGAAGGTAACTTGAGTCACCTCCAAGATCTCAAACGCTATTTCAGAAAGCATCTGTAGCAGGGAAAAGAAGATAAAAAAAAAAGTAGCAGAGTCTGGTAAGGACATGGCACACATCAATGAAATCAGTGTCTGTAAGGGGTCAGCTTGCAGTGTGGTTCTCTCTCTTGAGCTGAATTCTGCTGGAGTTCCTCAGATCACCTGGAGGTATTCAGGTTGCCTCTGTAATGAAGTTTCACCCAGGTGATTAGACCTGAAAAAATCTAAAAAACAGGGGCAGAAGGGAAAACACCTGCTCTGAACTAAGCATCTTAACCAGTGAATTCCTTCATAGCAGGAATTCTGCTGGGCTTCCTTGGTGGGTTTTGAGTGACTGACAACTTTCAAGCCTTCTCTTATCAGCAAAATTAGGAACAGCTCAGTAGTCCCTAAAGGAATTTGTACTGATAACTTTTGTAAAGCATTCGGACAATTGGGGAAAGAGGAAGAGTAACAAGCAGCCTAAGAACTGTGCAAACAAAATGTATAGGTGAGAAGTGATTTTCATGCTAAGTATACTAAAATTATTTAGGATATGCTTATAACATCATCTTAAGAAATTTTTTGTGTGTTATCCTATTAGTTTTTGTCATGCTCACAGCTGAAAATAGGTGGGCAACTTTCTTATAGCAGGGCCCACATCAGAGTGTACACTAGAAATAAAAGTAGTTGGAGGTATCAGTCCTTAACTCCAAGTCCCAAAATTCACTCAAGGGGATTTATGAGCAGTTGCTGCAAACCCTTCCTGGGGGTCATCACTGTTGTGCCAGTGCCAAGGCTGTTGTCCACACTCACCTCTCAGCAGCCAATGCTTCTGTATTTCTTTCATTTTCAGACATATTAAAAATTTATCACAAACATTTAAAGGAGAAAAATGCATTGACTTTTCTGAAAGCAATTTGTTAATTAACATCAAAGGGATGAAATTTGCCTTGCATTGCCTGGTGAGTGGCATTCTTCCATCCTCCTGGTTGCTATGGGGATGAAGGAAACTCTTGTTCCGGGTCACTCCTGAATTTGCACATGAAAGCATTAGAGATTACTGCTGTCTAATCAAGTTATATGGAAAAGTTTAAAGGGAGGTACAATGTTTTACAGCCAGCAACCTTCAACAGAATAAAACACAATAGCTGCGAAAAAGGATTATCTCCTGCTTTTAAAAATATACTAGGAAAGTTCAAAATGGTATGAAAGCTTTTTCAGCCAAACATCTTCACTTTTTTTTTTTTTTTTTTTTTTTTTTTTTTTTTTTTTTTTAATGCTATTTTACAAATGAGGAATGTAGAATACCATTTCTAATAGAGAATTAGTGTATGCATTGCCCAACTCCAGGGCTGGATTCAGCATAATGAAGAAGGGATGTGCTATGCATTCATTAAATTATTTTACTTTTGAACTTCAGATTCTTCTGTGTCAAAGTCCTTGATACTGTCACATCAGCATTGAAGCACAAAAAAAAAAAAAAAAAAAAAAAAAAAATTCTTACTCTGAGTCTGAACTAAAATCTCCGGAGCAAAGAAGTCAGAAGTGACACCAAACTTCCAAGAGGGACCTGAGGAGGAGCCAGAGCTGGTGCAGCTCCTTCCTGGCAGCAGGGTCTGCAGGCAGCATGTGCACAATGCCTTGTGCCCGTGAGAAAGGGGCTCTGCAAGGCTTTAGGAGGTGCCAGGTGCATTCCATGTAGAGAAAATAGCTTTTTGCATGAGCTTGTAATTTTTTTTTTCATGTGTGGATTAAGGTTTTTTCCTCCTTTTTTTTAATTACTGTTTTTGTTAATTCTTTTAGGGTTATTACTTTATTTTTGTTTATTTTTTTTTTATTTTCATGACTTGTGGGTTCCAAATAACATGGCAATCATTTAAATGTTTTCTAAATGGAAAAGTCTAAAGCTTTAACAGCCGTTCTGTAAACAGCTCCCTTACGGAACAGAACATGAAGTTACTTTAATTTTGAATACTTATGATTTAATAGTACTGTTCAGAGACCACAACTGAAGAAACATGATGAGTTCTTCAAGTTATCTTTTAAATTCAATATAAACAAGCCTATAGTGTCCTTAATTATATATGAGGATACTCTTGCTATAAAATAGCATTGTTGTCATGGAAGCAATCAAGACTCAGCAACAAGGAAACTGATTGACCAAGACTGGTTTTAACAATACAGTGAGAAAATACCCATTTTAAAGTGACTGCTGAAGAAATGGATCCGTTTAAATATTGGCTTATTTTTCAGTACTAAGCTGGCATTTTTCACTGGTAAACCAAAATAGAAGATATTTTTGTGATGGTACAAATAAGTACCACATAAATATAGAAGGAGAGTGTGTCTACCCACACATCCTCACTCAGGAGAGCAGCAGAACACTGAGTTGTGCATCCCTCTTTGCCTGGATGTGGGGAAGGGCCAGTCAAGAAGGATGTGTTAGTTACATGCATTTAGTTATCTGCATTCTTTTCATCCCATACTACCAGGAGATTCACATCTAAACTTCTTGATTCTCCTTCTGATGTTTGCTTCTTAATTTGTGATTTTTGTGTGATTCTCCCCCCATTGCTTCCCTATGGAGCAGAAATATGCTTATTTTCTAGAGCAGTCTATCTGATGTATTTGTCTGATCCATGACCTAGGTCCAAAAACTATTTGAACTTAGAGAGCTCTTCCCTTCCTTGTCTTATTGGCTATTTTTAAGCTGGGTTTATTTGTGGAATGACTGGATTTTATAAAAGTGGCCCTAACCACTTAGAAGCAAAGATATTCTGACATGAGTAGGCATATTTTCTGTTCTGCATTTTAGAAGTGTTTTGTCTACACCAGGAACAAAAGTGATACAGTGATTTTAGCTGACCAGTTGCACATCATGAATAATGGAGAGTGAAATGAATAACTCATCAGAGCTCTGATGCTACGTTCTCACCCAGGGTCCACTAATTGTGATCTGATTCATATAAAGTAGTCTGCTTATAAATGTGTTGTGAACAGAAAAAGGAATACAATCTCAAATAGTATATTCAATAATTTTACCAGCTTCAGTCACAATGTTTCATTTAAATGCAAAATCTTGTTCTTATTCTGTGCCCTACTTTGATCTGAAATGATAGAATTAATTTTTTTCCTTATTCAGCATTTAAGAACCATCCATTTCCCAATTCAGCTTTACAGCAAATCCCGCTGTTGGTTACCTTTTAAACACACAAGCAAAACTACTTCATGAAAATGTATCAGAAGGACTGGATATTTACTGTGATTGTTCTCCCTTTCTCTGAGTTGCTGAAGGGAGGAAAGGGGAAAAAACCTGACATTCCCTTTAGCCCTTTTCACATCCTTGAAATACACAATTTTATGTAATAAGCAATTGGCAGTTCTCAGAAAAAGCTGTGGTTATAAATGATGAATAACCATTGCATCATGTTGCATTTTCATTTTTATTTTCAAATTGTGATTCTACACTCAAAACCAACTATAGAATGGATATATTGATAATTTAATAGGAGACTAAAAGAGGGTTTGTTTTTTTTTTTCTCTTGAATCAGTGCAAGTAAGAAAGAATGGTTACTTAAGGAATGGCTTTTTTTAGAGGATGCATTGGTAAGGAATAAAACCTGAGCAGCTTGCTAAATTCATAGAGAGCAGAAGAGATGAAAAAGTTATTGAGAGGAAAGATGGGGTTTAAACAATAAGGAACAGAAAGCTGAGAGCTCAATGCCTGGGCTCCCCTCTGAGCCAGCGGGTTCTGGGCTTGTCACTGAGGATGAACACATCCTGAATTCCACCTCCCTTCTCGCCTCCTGTGCCTTCCCCATAGTGTCAGGATATGGGAGGCTCTGGAGGTGGGGGTGCTCCTCTGGGGCTGGTTCACAGCAGCCAACAGTGAGGACGTGGCTGATGGTCTTCAGGGGCTGCTCAGGAAGCCATGGAATTAAGCAGGTTCATCCAGAGGTCACTGGGAGTATCAGTGCTTGCTTCCCCTTGCACTGAAGTTGGGTGATCAATACATATCTCTTTTCACAGAAATTGCTTAAAACATTTTAAGCTCCTTTCATCCCTCTTTGTTCATATTCAGAGCAATTTTCACAATGTCAGGCTTTCACAGAATAAGAGGAGTGAGAGAAGGTGGAGATGTTTTTGTGCTGGGCAGCTCCAGCCTCTGCTGTTCCTCCATTGCAGCCCTCGTCCAGCTGGAGCAGCTCAGAGGGGCTCACTCCAGGAGCCAGAGACAGGAGTGCTCCCCACGCCCAGCCCAGCCTGAGGAGAAAATGCAGGCAGAGCAGCAGTGTTCAGGGCCCTTGGTGACAGTGGCAGGTAGAAATGGGAGCACTTCTACCTAGCCAACCTTGTTTTAAAGCTGGCACAGGTCTGCAGCAGTGGGAAAGTTCATTGCTAATAGGCAAGGGCTGGCATCCCAAGCCTCAGGCTGCAGTGAGATAATTAAAACCCTTTGACAGTCTCAGAAGGGAGTACAGGACCATCTGAGCTGGGGAGGCTGAAAAACCCAGTTTCTGTTGCAGCTGAGATCTTCTAGGCTGAGGAACTTTGCTGAGAGTCAAGACTCAGCACTGCTGCTTTAGCTCTTCCACTTTTAGTCTGGATATTGGGGACTGACACTGTGGAATCTCCCACTAGCCTAAAAAAAAAAACCCTTTTACCTAATATTAAGTAAATTATTAGAAGAATAAAAATGTGGCATGTAAGTATGAAATGCATGAGAACCTTCACAGTTACTTAAATTAGTTTTGATCCTCCTAAAAGGAAAAAAAAAAAAAAAAAAAAAAAAGGGCGGAAAAAAATTGAAACAGTACTGTCTTGCGGTGTGAAATCTTTCTGGCACTGCTGAAGCAGGCTGTGTTCCACCTCTCCCAGTACTCATTGGTTTTTTCCAGATTTGTTACAGTAATATTGCTTTTTTCCAGCACTATATTGTTGTGATAAATGCATGCGTGTTTTCTTCAGCTGAGTTTTGGCTTCAAGGAATCGATTCACGCTGGTATTTTTCACAAATAAGCTATTATAAGAACTTCTGAGAGAGAAAATAATTTTAGCTTTCAAAGTGAATTGGCTGCTGAGATCAGGAGCTGGAAATGTCAGGTGTGGCACCTGCAGTTACCTTGGACTTTCAGGGTCATGTGCAGGCACAGAAGTGAGAAAGAGCTTGCCTTCCAAAGCTGGAATTATTGAGAGTTCTTAGGATTTCTGATTTATTTCTGGTGGTTATTTTAGGACTGAATATTTAGCTTCTGAAAATATTTTATATGCAATTTAATTGCTGTAAATAGAACACAGCCTGGCTGTTTGTTTGGTTTCTCTAAAAGTTGATGAATTTTGTGAGACATGCAAGCAGTTCCAAAATGCACTGAAAAGTGAAACGTTCTCTAGCAGCTCCTTACCTTCTGAAAAAATTATTTGCTTGCCCAAAATCGGGTGGACTGTCCAGTTTTCTAAAATTTTAATGGAATATAATCACTAATGATTTGCTAATTTTTCTCCTAAGTGTTTGGTTTGTGAGAATTAAATGGAAACAGAAATACAAGGGAGTGCTGTGAAGTAACAACTGTTGCTACTCTGTATTGCATGTACATACAGCATTTGTTGAGTTTTCTGTCTCCGAATTTCCTGGCAGGTTCCATATTTCAGTTATTTTGCTTTCCTTGGCTCATTGGTCTGAAAAAGTAGAAGTAAAACTTCCACTTTTACATAGTAGGAACGAGAATCATAAGTTGCAAAATACTGTATTAACTTTTGAGTTACTGCTAGGTATCAAATATACACACATAATTTCATAGGCATCCCCAAGGTTTTTGTTCTCTGAACACTTCTCAACTCATTCCAAATGAAAGTGACTGGAAGTACACTTGTGAATAATAATATAAAATATAGTATTAAGAGCAAATCCAGTTAAATCTCCATCAGAGTCTGTAATTCTACCCATTTGTCATTCATGCAAAAGCAGATTTTTCAGGCATAGCTTTTAAAATGCCTCAGGTTCGCTTTACACTCTTCCTTAGCTCATAGCCTCAGAATAAAGAAGGAAAAGTGCTGGTAATGTAGACAGAAATGAAATGTGTTTGTTTCTCTCAGCTTTTTTCTGTACCGCGTGGCTCACAAACTGCTGTGTGCTTGGCACTAAATCCACATGAGAAAGTAGAGTTATATTGTGAAATGGCAGCAGTTACTGCAGCATGGTTTCAGGACAAACTCGCAGCTGTCAGCTTTTGGATCAGTCAAGTGTGGAGTTAGTGCAGGGAAAATGTTTAGCCTCAAGAGGGAGAAAGCCAGCTGCCATGTCCATTAGCACCCTTTGTTGACCATCCAAGAACACTGGCAGCATCCAAGGCAGCTCTGTCCCAGCTCTCTTTGCTGCAGGAAATTATTGGAAGATGCCCAGTAAGTGAGCAGAGAATGGCATGGGTGGGTGTAAAGGCAGAGGTGGAAACGCATTTATATTTTGAGGTACAGGTTGTTTGAGTCTTTGGGCATCCTCAAGTGAGACTTAATTTGCACCTGTTCTTTCAAAGAGAAAGGGATTATTGAAACACAAGACAAGAACAGAGAGCCCCTTTGCCCTGCCTGGTGAATGCAGAAAGAACAGGCCCCTCAAAAGGATAATCAACGGAATGTGCTAATGTTTGAGCCAGCACTTTCAAAATCCTCAATTAATTTTGGGGCTGAGGATATTGGGTGTTCAATCTGAGCACTCCAGCTGCACTTGAATTATCTGAGAGCATAGATGCTTGGGATCTCCTAAAATGAGATCCCAGCTGTTTCTGGTTGATAAGTCTAAAATTAGTAATCACTTTTGTCAATTTTATTTTAAATTAAAAATTAAGTGCTTTCATTCATTATTTGTATTACATCATAGCACTTGGGAGCCCAGTCACAAATCAGGACGCTGCATTATTCAGTACATACAGGCAAAGAACAAAGATTGTTCACATCCCAGAGATCTTACAGTTTAACTCTAAGACTCTTAATGGGAAAAGAAGTAAAGAGTACAAGGATATACAAGAACTGATTCATCAGGGTTGTTTCACTCTAACCAGCAGACTAACCAGTGTTAATCTCTTCCTTTGTAAAATTTCGTTGCCATTGTTTTGGGGGTTTTTGTTGTTGTTTTTTTTTTGTTTGTTTGTTTTGTTTTGGTTTTTTTTGGTTGTTTGTTTGTTTTTTGGTTTTGTTTGTTTGTTTGTTTGTTTGTTTAAAAGGCAAAAGTTTAAGGAAAGATTGAAAAGAAACAAACCAGTAGCTCTTCTGGATTCTGTATCAAGCTATGCATGTCTCATGCCATGCACACATTGCTGCAGTTGATATGCAGTTATCTTCATCCCTGCATTGGGTGGATGTGGCTGGTTTAATTTCAATATGCTACCAGTTCTTCTTTTGCTAAACTTTTAACAGTTTCCTCTTTTATTCTCCCCCACAATTCTTCCTGGGACTAAAACCAACAGAAGCAGCATTATTTTTGTATAGATTATAGTTGTTGAGTTGAATAATAACATAAGGCAAGACAAACAAATTGCTGTTGATATCCAGATAAATCACTCGATGGCAATTCTCAACTTTAAAAGTTAAGAGAAGTTAAGTACTAAGGAGAAAAGGATACAGCTGACACTGTGATCAAAACTCACATATTAATGCAGTGCATTTGTATTCTGTACTAATTTTCTCTAGAGTGTTTGTGTGTGTGTGAGCAGAGTTGTGTTTTCCTGGACTGTGGGGATGGAAGAAAACAAAACATACAGGGAAATCTGAGTACTTTGTTCTCCTTTTGTGTAGCATTGCTATTATTCCCCAACTAATCCATGTTAGAAAACTGAAGCATTGTGTTTCAATCTGGGGAAAAAAGAAAAGCAATTGTTTAAAAAACAATGTAGAGGCAGGAATTCGAGTCATGACAAAACGTTGTAAACAAAGACTGAAATCCTTAGCAGGTTGCTGGAGTGTGGTTATGTTGAGTCTCCTCAGCATGGCTGGTGCATCCTCACTGCTGTAAGTACACACTAGATAAAGAGTATTTATGTGTGCACTTATAACAAAAGGAGAAATCATATTGACAACGTGGACAAAGAATTTTGAAGAGTTGTTTACAGTTTGCTGGAGTAAAATACCTACTATGGTATATAAATGTGCATGCTCACCATTTCTTTATCGTTTTTCCTTTTTAATTAATTTTTATTTATGAGACCAAGCCAAAATTCTGACTCTGATCACCATATTTGGAGGAAACAGATGTGAATTGTAGCATTCAGATATGTCCTAGCTATCTGACTGGCTCTGCTGGCTATTTTTTATGGTTTTAATGACTTCCTCAAGTACATGACACATTCTTGATCTCAGCTACCAACATTTTTCCATCTTGGCACAAAGTGATAAGGAATTACTTCTCTGTGTATGTGCAGGTGCAATGCAGAATTATCCTGAGTGCTCATGGCTTTCTAATTCAAATGAGACAATCATAAAAGGTTGTACAAATCCACTAAAGCTGAGAACACCCCTGAAATATCCGTGTAAACATCCTACAAGTGTTCTCACATTGACCCCAAAAGCACTTTTATAAATCTGAAAGTTTCTTCTGAAGCTCCGTTGAAAATATTATCTTTACTTCAGACTTTCCTGTCTTCTGCAGGACCCTCTAGCCCTGAAAAGCTTTCTTATCCTCCTACACTCCATATTCAGCTTGCTCTTGATTACAGTTATTTCACCCCTGTAAGAATTCTACTTCCAAAAATACATATAAAAGCTTTTATTTCTGTGCTATTCAGCAGAAAATAACCACAGCATGGAGGCCACAGAAAACTGTGGATCCTGTTTCCTGCCTGCATTAAACAGTAGAGAACTAAGGCCACTAAACCATTTCCATTCACCTCTGTGTGCCTCTCCTCTGGAGACCTGACATGGAGCTTTCTGTCTCTAATAAGCTCTTCCACTTGATTTTAAAAATCTGGTCTCCACACTCCAAAACAACATTTTGTCTGATTATTTAGAAAACTCCAGACTCAATGTGTTTCACAATCACTTCCAGTGAGGGTCTTGTCCTGTCAGAAGGAAAGGAAAAAAGGAAAAATGCAGTTCTGGTTTTAAATCCCTGTCCTAAACAAAAGGGCATAATAATTTAAAAATAATTTTCTTCTAGATTATCAAGGCTTAACTTCCAGTAATGCCTGGGGAACCTTGAGCCAGGCTTAAAAACACACATTTTCAGGAAGATTCAGCAGTGTCTGGTTTGGTCAGTTCCCAGAACTTCCAGAGGAGATACTAACCCTGACAGTTCTCCATTCATGGAGAAGGGGACAAAGGGGACAATACAGCAAACTGCCAAAAGGCCAGACTTATTTATTTGAACTTCCTGTCTTTTTCCTTCAG
The DNA here is from genome assembly GCA_032173965.1 of Sitta carolinensis. Taxonomy (NCBI): domain Eukaryota; kingdom Metazoa; phylum Chordata; class Aves; order Passeriformes; family Sittidae; genus Sitta; species Sitta carolinensis. Next base: position 5,123,134 of record CM063294.1, on the reverse strand, counting down.
GAAATAAAATTCCTAGATTATCTTTGGCTGGCTGAGCAAGAGGAGGCAATGTTAGAGAATCTCTTAGCTTAGCTGAAAGGAGCCATCCCACATCCTTGATTTCCAGAGAGAGGTTGTTATTATAAATAAAACGAGTTCTATTGAAAGAAGTGTAAACAGCAGGACAGTGTATCAATAATTAGATGCAGCTTTAGTGATTTCTATTTCCCATTAGGTGATTTGGGTACACTTTAATGGGATTAGACCTAAATATTTATTGTGAAGGTGCTGTCAATATAACAAATGTAAAGAGAATAAAGCTGCAGGAAAATGTTGCCGTGCTCCTCGTAATTAATGGTTTTACAAAGTAGAGACATAGTAAGTGGTTATAGATGGGGGGTTATTTGGCCATTCAACCAACCCTTACAGCAAAACCCTCTCTTTTAAAATTTTTGATGTATTGACATTTTGCAACAGGAAAATCAAAGTGGTGTATCTCTCTATGGAGCTGAACTTTCAGCACTTTCCCTCTAATGGATGAAATTTTTCCCTCAGCATGGATGTTGATCATCACTGTTGCCCAGTTTTGAGTACAAGCTTGATTTGTGAAATTTTCATCTTAATATCTACAGTATTTTCTGGGATATCTTTTTGGTCCTGTCTGCCTGCATGATTTTTAAGCGTTCCCAGTTAGTCACCTCTGCAGCACATTCGAGAGCTCTCCTCTTGCACAGCTGGATACCTGGAAATAAACTTTTGCTGGCAGTGTGTTTGCTCAGCAGCCCTAGCCCAGCTGGCAGAGCCCTGTCCCTGCACATTCCTGGGCTGTGTGGCACAAATTAACCCCAGAGCCTCTGCAGGGCAGAGGAGGGGAGGGATGGGGCTCTCCCTGGGCTCCTCTTCTCTGGAGGCTTCGTGTTTGATGGAGTTAGAGCTGTGATTTCACATCAGAAAAGGTCGTGTAATCTGATTTCTGCATCTTTGCACAGAGTAGGTTTTTATCTAATTATTCCTGTACAAGAGGAATGACTTGTTTTTATGAGTTTTTGTGACTAGTGTATTTTGGAAATCCATTCAGTCTGGGTTTAAAGATTTTAAGAAAAGAGAATGTAAAAATTTGCTTGGTCATTTTTTCCAGTGATTAATTGATGCTAGTGTAACATGTCACTGGAGTAGAAAAAGAAAAAAAAAAAAAATTCTGACGTGACTAAACTAGGAAAATTCTCAGAAATAGAGATATTTCATTGTGTTTAATTTTCCTGTTATTTATGAGTTACTGGAAAACTTTTGATAATCTGAATTGGAATTGGAGCTCGTTCTAGTAATAAATTCCATTAACTATTCTGTTTACTGTCTAAATAATATCAGAACAAGATCCTCTTGGTTTGTTTTGAGGGTTTTTTTGTATATTATTTTAGGATTTGGGGTTTTTTTCCATTTTTGTCTCTGTAAAAGAAGTGATAGAACTAAGTGTTATCCGTGGGGTTTTTATGAAGTTTTTACAATCTTGTAGAAATGTTTTTCAGTAAAAGGGTGCACATATAAACCAACACAAGATGTATATTTAGGAAACAGCAGTTACTGCAGAGCAGAGTCCTCTGAGATTTTGAAATCTAAGTGGGGTATTTCAAGCAATGTTTAGGTTTTGAACTAAGACTACACAGGATGAATTTCACCGCCAGAAAAGGGAACTCCAAGAGGAACTTCAGTGTACATCTAGGAGTGTTTAATAAATAAGATTTTAAAAAAAAATCTTTATTGTGTCATTCACAATTTAAAGACAAATAATCAAAACCAACCCACAGTATCAGAAGAGTTTATTGCCTTAAATTTTATGATGTTTTCCTTACAAACTGTTGGGTTTTTTCATTAGAGTGAAAAAAAAATCATGTATTCCCCTAATTCGAAACTTGTGAGACCAAGCAACTTTGTGGATTTCCTTCATCTTCTCATATTTTAATAATTTTCCTGTGCTATAGAGAAGATGGTAATAGAATGGGCACAACATTCTGGGAAAAGCATCTAAAATTTCAAATGGTGGTAGAAAACCCCTGAGGAAAAATATTTCCATCACAAAGTGTTCTCTTTTCAAGGAATCTTTGAAGTCTGTCATAGGACTCCATATTCAGAAATCTCCCTGCTTTGTTTCTTTTTTAAATTAATCATTTGAACATTTTGGGGGCTTCAAATGTTTACTGGTGATTATTAAGGCACTGAAGTATTGAAGAAGACTCATGAGGCTGCATATTTACCCTCATAGCCTTTTTATATTTTATTTTGACAAACCATCAATTGGAATTTTTAATTCAAACTATTCTCAAATGTTGCAGCATTTTTACACAGGATATTATCAAAGTATCAAGTCCTTTGATAAGGGTAATTAAACATGCCAAGTTTGTTTCCATAGCCCTAAGTCTGCAATTGCTTCATATTTTGTTCTGTTCATTACTGACTTCAGCTTTCTCTATTTTTTCCCAGCAAAGCCAGTGGCAATGCTGCATGCCACTAAATGGAGGTGTATTTATATCAGAATTTATGATAAACAATTATTTTGGAATGGATAATAAAGTGATGCACATTAGAAAGTGCAATCACAGATAGAAAAAGTCTACATTGATTATTGATGAGAGTTTTCTGATTAGAACAAGAGTGGCATTTGTCCTTTAATTGGGATGATGGAAGAAATAAAAAGAGCATCCCTATTTATCTGGAGAAAAATATTTTAATAAGTTACATGAAAAGATTCTTTAAAAAGAAATTAGTATAGACTGTGTGTATTTTAACTAAGTTCAAATGTAGGTTTTGTGAGGTCTTACAAACTTATACTTGCCACATAGTAAGTGGTTGTTTTGAAAGAAAATATACTTGGATTTAGAACTCAAATGTTATGCGTGTGAGATCATTTCCCCATCCTTAAGCTGGTACTGAGTAAAGTTTTTTTTTTTTCTTTTTCTAGCCAGGGAATGGCAAGGACTTCTCTAACATTCTGTAATTGTCTTGGTTTCACAACATAATACCAGTTTTATGTCTCATGGCCTGGCTGATACTATTTATTTTCTTTCCCTTTTAGAGTGCTGGAACATGCCACTGTTGGGCCCTGGAATTTGTCATTGGAATACATCCTAAGAAACATTTCAGTTCACAGAGCAGGGTCCTCTTTGTTTTAAATTGTGTAGAAGTGGACAAATTACAAGTATTTTGATAAAGGCAGTAGTGATAGCTCAGGAATAAGGTTTAGACTTAGTGACTGTGCCAGGGAGTACATTAGTGAAAAATAAAAGCATGTGAAATGGCATGCTACTGACATGAGCTGATTATGATAATGCCTTAGTACAAATTTTTGAAAATCAGATACTATAAAAATATACCATTAACTTTATGTTAATAAAATATTTTGCTAGATGCCTTTTAAATTATTCATTTGAAGTAGTCTAAAAATATAAAAGAACTCTTATTATCATTCAATTTACATGATTACTTTAAGTTCACTTTTTTGGTTTAACATAAACAGAGTATAAAATCCCCATCAAGGTTTTAGATATTTAGAATGTATCATTTTTATGCAAAAATTGGAGCCTGTTAGCATGTTAAGGTTGTCATTAGTATAAATATAACTCCAATTTCTGATTTGAAACTATTTTACACATAGAAATTACTGCGTTTGCTGATTTGTCTCATTATTTCTACTTTGATTATTCATATACTCTTTTGAAAAACACCGTTTTACAAAGTAAAAGCTAAAAGCCTATAAACCGACCTAAAATTGCTATGAGCCTTTCTTGTCAGCATCACAGGAGTCAAGGGAGCCACAGAAGGAGACTTTTGGCTTGTTGAATAGGGGAGTTGTTTTTAGGTAAGCTGAGCTTTCTATGGCCAGTGGCATCGAGTGTGGCTGAGGCTCACTAGGACTCACCAAAAAGTTCAAGTGGGACAGGAATATTTTTTTTTTCATAAGGAAGACCCCATTAGCCATAGCAGGGCTGCTTAGAGACTTCTCTGCCCTATCTGCTCATGGCTGAAATTTGGACCTCTGCTGTCTCTGACAGTGTGAGACCCCGGATTCAAACAACTTTCTGACATTTAGGATCACTGTGTTTCCTAAAATTGGTGACAGCATCTAGAAGCTCAGATTATTTTTTTGTTTCCCTTCTCTTTCTGTTTGACTGTGAAGTCTATTTTCTTTGGCCATAAAGACAATTTTAACAGCACAGACTTGTCCTCAGACTTCTGAGTGGGATTTGTCCATCACCAGGAACACTCTGTCCCTTCCCTCCGTGAGGCCCCCAGGCTCAGCAAGGGGTGGGAAAAGGATGGGGGTTGCAAAAGCCAACTCTCAGCACTCAGTTTTGCAGTGATGGAGAGAATTTTATTTGGGGCTTCCTACAGAGAGCTGTGTGCACAGAGGATTGTGAGACTGGGGAGATAAACCTTGGCACTGGAACGCGGCCACGGAGTGAATAAGCCAGCTTTGCAGTCATTCACAGGGGATACGGCCTGAAATCAACTCACCCTGGATTGCCATCAGCCAGCATATGCAGGGGATTCTCACAGCTGCTGTGCACAAGCCTTGTTTATTGTAGGAGGTCACAGAAAATAGATGGTTTCATTTCTTATTTCTGAGAGTCATCTCTGTTTTCTGTGCTACAGACTTAATCCCCACCAAAGCCACTCTGGCTGAGAAACACTAGACAGTGTTATTTCCCTCTGATTAGCACTTTTTCCCAAATGGTTGCTTAATCTCCATATCTAGGTTAATTTGAAATAGCAACTGAGAACACAGAGACTTCGAAGAAGGAAGGGAATATATTGTACTGCTTCGCTAAAAAATTATCTTCACCAAGTAGAGGCAGTTGGGTGAGGTATGCACTCTTAAAAGGCACTCTCCAGGCCTGCCACCATTCACTCTATCAGAATTTACACACACAGAAAATGTAGTGATTCCTAAAGGGAGAGGCAAGTTAGTGTAATCTGTGAGTCACTGAAACGGATAAAGCCTGTTGGGGGTTCCTTTCTGCCTTTAAACTCAGAAGTCATCTTGTGGTGCATCATATCAGGTCATGTCAGCCAAACAGGGACATGGTTTGGTGATGGACTTGGCAGTGCTGGGTTAACATCTGGACTTGGTGACCTTAAAGGTCTTTTCCAGCCTAAGGAGTACTATGATTATTACCTGTTATACCAGTTTGGATCCATCAGCAATTCAAAAAAAAATATTGACATCATAGAAAAAAACAAACAAACAAACAAAACAAACCAAACCAAAAAAACCCAAAACCTTTGCTTCCTCTCCAAAGCAGAGGAATTTAATACCTATTTCCACATTCAGTTTTCATCTTGCATTGTACAACTGTCCTAGCTGAAAGTAAAAAATGCTAAATTTGGTGCTTGTACAGTACATAACCCTACTAGCTGAAGAGAAAGCAGGGTGTTACGCAACAAAGAGTGATTTTACTTTGTGCATTATCTTCTAGCTTCAGGGGATTTTTAAAGTTTAATTTAGTTTCTTTTTTAGCTCTCATTTTCTTTGTTACTTTATTCCCCTTTTCTCTTGGTCAGCTCTCACAAGGCTCACGCCAAGGTGTGAAATGCACAGCATTGTTTTGCAGCAGGATTTGTCTCTCTGGGAGGATTCGGAGTTTGTTTCACTGGCAACTCTGAAATCACCTCTGGGTCTGTCATGTGGTTAAGCTGCAGATGGTTTGCATGAGCTGCTTGTTTGAACTGCATGAAATGTCCCTCTGGACGCTGCTGTGATTCTGAGGAATATATGCACTATCAGTCACATGAAAACCAATCCATGTTTTACTTTTCTGTGACATTAATCCTCACTAGCCATAGGTTTGGTTGTACAGCTCAGCTGGTTCTCCAGGTGAGGGGAGGCACGGTGGGATGCCATGGGCAGCTGTAACAAACCTTTCACAGGCATCACAGCCTGCCTGAACCTCAGGAGAGACCACTACAGGTAGTCAGGGATGGATGGGGAAGAAAATTCTCTCACAGAAGTTGATGTCGAACATCATATTGGAAAGGAAACTTTTTTCTCCCTCCATGGACTGCCAGTACAGGGAGGTCTCAGATAAATAGAATAAGTACTTTTCTCCTCTGCAGTAGTTTTTAAAGGATGAATTTTCTTTTTCAGAGGAGTGTAAAACAGATGCTGTGGCGGTCAGGCTGCTTTTCTTCAGCTCTGTAACATTTTTATACGCAGCCATGCTTGATGTGAGAGCCACAGGCAATGCTGCAGTTTGCTGCTGATGGTTTGTCACTCATCGAGTTTCCCTGGCACAATTTATGTGTATGCAAATACAGCGTCTTGTCATGCCGCTAGATATTTTAAATGTCAAAAAACTCTGGTTACCCTGTACAACAGCAGAGGATTACAATCCCTGCATGGCATCATGGTTCAGAAAGAGATTACAGCTGAAACAGGAGTAATGTTTCACGTTGAAAATATGGAATACTTGAGAAGGAAAGGTCTTTATGAATTTAGGGCTCGTGAAAGGTGTTCAGTTATCATTTCAGGGGTTTTATGTCTAATTATTGTTAACCCAAAACCACCAGCACATTGTGATTAGAGTCAGCAGGACAATGATTTTGAAAAGTTTGTTCATCATGTAAATACTGAATGACCACACTTTCAAATATTCTCATTATGTGAAGTATTGATCACCTCTGAATGTCTGGAGAGAAATTCCAGAACGGAAACAACTTGAGTGCTTAGTCGTTCTGAAAATCTTCCATTTGCTCTTATCAAACTTCAAAAATCTCAAAATATGCAATTTTGTTACTCAGATTCATTATTTAGCTGGCTTACTGATTTTCAAATTAAATATATTCTACACTATATTTTAAAAATGCTGATTAATATTTTATATTCCAGAGGCTGTCACTCTAACTGAATATTGGAATTCTACTAAAATGGGATGTTTAATTTGACATGGACAGTCAGAACAGGGGGACAGAAGGCTGGACAACAGCTTTGGTGTGAAAACGTGGAAGCCAGCCTTGTTGCAATAGCTGGCTTTCCTACCTTAAAAAAAGTTTACTTTCATCCTGTGGCACAACACTGGAATTGCAAGACAGAGTCGAATTTCTCCTCATTCTCATGCAGGATCCAACCCGATGCATCAGCTGTGTGTATCCAAAGGCAAGCAGTGCTCAGCTGTCAGACCTCTGTGGTGTTCTGGAGAGAGAATGTGAAACCATGGGCTCCAAAATTACAGGATACAAACGTTGCATCTTCCCTATTTCCTCTTTCTCTTCTAGGAAGTTGCAAACTAAAGAGGAAAGAGCTTCTGAATTTCCTTGTGAAGTAAAGGAACTTTAGTTACTTCCTAACTTGAGCTCTTTAGTTTATTGAAGGGTATGGGGTCACTTGAAGGTTAAGCTTGTGTCCCTGGGAGTCACTGTGAGGCAGACTGGGATATCAGCTCGGGAGTGTCCCAGCAGTGTGAGTGTCCCATGCCTGTGAGTGTCCCACTCTGTGAGTGTCACATCCCTGTGAGTGTCCCAGCAGGTGTGAGTGTCCCAGCTCTGAGTGTCCCATCCCTGTGAGTGTCCCAGTCCCTGTGAGTGTCCCAGCTCTGAGTGTCCCATCCCTGTGAGTGTCCCATCCCTGTGAGTGTCCAGCTCTGAGGTCCATCCTGTGAGTGTCCCAGCTCTGAGTGTCCCATCCCTGTGAGTGTCCCAGTCCCTGTGAGTGTCCCATCCCTGTGAGTGTCCCAGTTCTGAGTGTCCCAGTCCCTGTGAGTGTCCCATCCTGTGAGTCCCATACCCTCTGGGGTGTCCCAGCTCCATGGGTATCCCAGCAGCTGCTCCCCATGGGGTGACTGTGGGGCTGGAGCAGTGCTCACAGCTCACTCTGACTCTGTGAGTCTGGAGCTGTTTGTCCATGGCAGCTTCGTTTCATTTGTGTGGAAATCACTCAGCTCTGACATTTGTAGTGTGTTTGCTGCTCTGCTCAGGCTCTTCCCTGATATATTGATCTGTGCTTTCTTTTCTGCTAACAAGGTGTTCCATCCTCATTTATAAAGCCTTGAAATTAGCAAAAGGCATCACCATCGTATTTTGGTACAAACAGGATTTAGATATTGCTGAAAGGCTGTGATGCCTGTAGGAAAGAATGTGCTCTGGCTGCCAATCGTGGCAGCGTTCATCCCAAAGGAGAGGCACCTCCCATGCAAGCCTCAAGTGTGGGCTCATGTTCTCAATTTCCTTTCCCCTCTCATTAGCAGGGTTGGGAAAAACATCAGGTTCGACAAAGAGCTGCCTTGCATAGTGCTGGAGAGCGCAGGTTTTGATGCCATCCCACACTCTATTGGGTGTGAAATATGCTGGGAAGTTATCGCACACTACCTGTGATCAGCTGGGCAGTCTCCACTCACTAACTCTCAACCAAGCCTAGGTGTGTCCTGAGGCAGGAGCCCTGTACAGGGAGATGAAGGAAAGCAGATCATGTAGAAATTGAACTAGTGGTCTATATGTATAAATGTATTAAATATTTTTATAGATAATATTGAATAATATTAAATACAACAGTAAATCCCAAATCAGTTTTTAATTTCTAAGGAATTGGTTAATGGTATCTTGCAGAAGTTGTACAGGTGCAGATCAGGGTGGCTGTGGCTAATTTCTTTCATTTCAGCACTCGTAAAGTTTAGTGGCAACTTTTGAAAATGTTTTGGGAGCTGTAGCCCATCTCTCAGTTGATGCATGTCTGTACTACCAAGCATAATGACAGATGTATTTTTTTCATATTTGCCAAGGAAAGAACCAGAAAAGCACTCAACAGCAAGTGAATGATTTCCATGCTAAATCCCATGCATTATCCTTCATTTGGAGAAGTGAAATTTCTCACTCATAAGAGACCAGGCTGCTGGGATTTACAAAATCTGTTCTGATCATGACAATAACAGACTGTGCAATACATGGAAAAATATTTTGCCAAAAGCTCCGCTAGTAAAAAGTTTTGCTTCGTTTATAAATTTCAGACCTGAGACACTACTAATGTTCTCTTAAGAAAAGAGATCCTGACTGAAATATAATATGGGTTTCTTCAAACAGCATAGAGGGTTAAGACAGCAGGAGAAAAGAGAAGTTTTACAGGAACTCTTTATTTATTAACCAGGGCACAGAGCTGGAAATGGAAATGGATCAGACATGCTGGCAGATCATCAAGGATCATACAGAGGTTTAATATGGTTTGCCATTTTTCTATAGGATTCTGTTTTATAACTACTGAGAAGTAGTTGTTGATAGCTGCCATAAAGGAAGAGTCACTCCCCAAGCAACAGAAATTAACAGCAGCAAACAAAAAATATTGGAATTCATTTTGATGTCAACAAGTAAAAATAACAAAACCCAAGCATGAATGTGTGAATAAAAACTTCTTGCTCTTTTTAAAAACACCCTAACTTTTAGAGACACTTAGAAATGGAAAAAATAATAGATGTGCTGTTTGGATGTAAAATATTTTAACAGGTATTTTCATCATCTTGGAGTCTCCTTGGTAGCTCTGTCCCCTTTTGGAGAAGTCTGGCTGCACATGGGATTGTCCTTTTTTCAGATTCTCATTCCCCCAGAAAGAATACATATTAATATTTTGAGTCATGTTTACAAGTTGCCTACTCTCACAAATGAGGGGTTTAAAGTCACTCAAAAGGGGGATGTGGGCATGCACCACCACACCTACACAAGACCTGCTGGTGTTTGAATTTTCATGGGGCACTCGTTTATAAATTCCAGTTTCACAAAATGTCTCACTAATTGTAGGTTGGGTCTCTGAATATATCATGGCTGCTCCTAGTGCAATGTATTTTCTGCTGTAAATAAGATTCTGCTTATGAGGCCTGTCCTCCAGAAAACTGCAGGAAACAATGGATTTTCTCCATTTGAAAGACATTTAGCTGCAAAAAAAAAATAATAAAAAAAAAGGATGATACCTGCTTGCTTTTCAGATTTTTTTTACCTTTCCTTTTTTCCCTTTCTTTCTTAAACTGTGATTGAATTTCTCATGGTTTATTCTTCATCCACCTGTAATGTACTGCCATATTTTAATTCATTTAAGGCTCCTAAAATTACTGACTTGCACAATATTCAGAATTTGTAGCTGAACACTGTGAGCAAAGGTCTCTGCTTGAATATATAACTGAACATATACTGCTAAACCAGCAGCATTCAGCTGAGTGTAATAGCCAAAAATGACTTGTGCAGTCACAGCTCATGAAGTCTTGTTCATTTGATGAGGAAACCTTCATCATGAGCTTAATGCAAGTGACTCTGGGCTGTTCAACACTGCCAGTCCCTTAAATGCACTTTGAAGCAGCATCTGATTCTTTAACTGTCTTGCAACCTGGACCAGACTGGAATCGTTGCACTCACGTGTTCACTTTCTGCTTAGTGTTTTCACTCAATAAATGTGGATTTGGCTTATATACATAGTATATAAACTGTTTCCCATTTATGTTCTTTTTGACCTTTTTTTTTTCAATTTGAAACTTTTAAGCGGGCTGTGGAAGAAAACTTAACATGAGCAGAGTTACTTCAATTTAATTTTCTGTTATCATCTGGTTGCCTGCAAGTCCATTTGCAAGAGTAGTAGTTTAAGTGCTAACTGAACCTTTTAAACAGAAGTATGTATGCTCTGTGTGTGTTGAGAAAAAAATGGAAGTCCTCATCCCAGTTCTTGGAGAACTCATGTAAATCTTCATCTGACTCAGATGGCCAAATTTTTCACAGGTAAAGATTCATCAGAAACCTCATGCAATCTCTAAGTTCCTCTGTAAAATGTCAAAATGATTTTTCCTAATGGAAAAATTGCTGATCCAAATCAGAATCTCAGATATTAATCCTTGATAATGGGGCAGTAAAAAATTTGTGTTAAAATATTGTGACTTTGGAGGGGGTGATTTTTTTTTTTTTAATGAGGAAAATCAGAAAAACTATCCCCTGGCTCCATGTTTACTTTACAGACTCTCTTTCTTTAGATGAAGTTTTCACCTCTGTTAAAAAAGAACATTTTTCTAAAAAATACAGGAAGCAAAGAAAATGGTGAAAACCCCAGCTATTATTATATGGGTAGCTAGACAGAGGAATCAAATTCCTATGAGTGCCCAAGTTTTTATTAAAACTGCTAATGTCCTTTCTATTTAGATGCACATAAAATAAACAGTGCATCAAATTTAATACATATATATATAATCGATGATCTGAGATAAACTGTAGCCTTTATTCCAAATTTATAAGCATTATTCTCAATTATAATTGTATTCTCCATTGTGAGGCATACACAATAGGAATTCTCATATTATTAAGAAAAAAAAAAAAAAAAGATATCAAATCTAGAGAACAATTATTCACTGTAGTTGCCTGTAATCTTCCAGAATCTTTTTCTTTTTGTGCAGATACTCCCTTATAAGTACATTAATAAAGAGTAAATCTAAACAAGATAAGAAGAGAAAATTAGAAGCTTTCTCAATACATTTTTGTCCCCACAGCAGGAATTACAAAATAATTTTGTTTCTTTTTTCCAATTCTTTGCTGTTGCCCGGCCAACACCTGAGGGATCACGAACAAACCTAAGTAATTAAAATTCAAAGCTCCAGCATTCAGATAGTGTTTTACACTTTCTTTTGCTTCCAACTAGCAAGGAATTTTCCAGACAAGCTTTCAATTAACAGGTGAGTTTAATTGATATGTGAGTTTTCTTTAAATGGAAAGGATATCAGTGAGAAGTATGGCAGGGCTCTTTCCTACTTGCAGTTTAAGATTGTTTGTTTGCACATTGATGAATGTTTTCCTTAGTGAATAAATGAAACTGAAAATACAAGTATGGGGAAAAGCTGAGGCAGAGTTAACTAGAATTATGCTGATTTTCCTAGCACCTCCTCAAAGAAAACTCTACCTCAGCTCTACCTGACAGAGATTAGCCTGTGGTCTGGAATGAGAAATAAGTGATGGAAATTCATAGGCACCGTAAGCAATCTGGTGTGCTTAAATAAACCTTATGTGATTTCTTTAGGTTGGATCTAATTTCACCTAAATTTGCCATCTAAAACATAGGTGATCACTGGATTTGTGTTCCAGAAAGAGATTCAGAGTGTTGTTGAATCCACCTGAAAATAAGAAGAGCCACCTTCTGTACGTGGCCAAAAGCCTGGTTGCAATGTGCCTTTGTACTACAAGTATTTATTTCTTTGGAATTAAACACGAGCAATGGCTGCTACTACAATGTTGTGGTCAAATACATAAAATTTGAGGTTCAGACAAGAGCTTGAGAACTCAGCCACCTATCTAATTACCAAAACACCCATCCCTGTGCACTGACCAGCCAGGGAAAATGCCTGTCTTTTCTTCTAAAACAGATGGTGCTTTCAGCGTGCTGTAAGGTCACCAAATTCAAGCTGTTACAAACCAAAAACCAGTTCCAAAGTTCTGCAGCTCTCCCAGAGATGGCTTTGCCAAGCAGCCCACTCTGCTGTAGTGTGGAGGAGCTGGTGCATGGGGCACAGTGGTGGCAGAATGTCACCGAGCGTCCGGGAGCCCGATCTGAGTCACTGCTTGGGACTGATCCAAGGACTGGAGAGCAAAGGCTTGAAGCCACCTTTAACTTCCCAGGAGTTGAATTTGGCATCATAATTCCAACCCAAAGAGCTGGCTCAAAGCTTTATGAAATTGTAGAATATGTGAAAGCAAGCTGTGAAGATTTAATCCAGATAATATCACAGTGGTATAACGATGGGCTGGGGTAGCAACTGGGAGATTTGGCAGGGGCTGTGTTGCAAAATGGCCAGCATTTCCTTCTTTAGGATTATTATTTCTTTGTTAAAATAAAGGATAGGTTGTTAAAACAAATATTTTCAAAGTATTTCACTGTATACTGAACAGTGAGCACTGCTGTACACTGAGAAACAAATTAATGAATCAAACATTGCAGCACTATCCACAGGGGCTCGTTTAAAAGCAAATGCATGACAGAGCTGGAAACCAGCTTAAATGCAAATGAGAGAATGTGATGAAATCTGTAATGTTTGATTCATTAATTTGTCTCTCATCATACAGCAGTGATCATTGTTTAGCATGTGCTACTAATGAAAGACCCTTATAGACAAGGATTTCCAAATTTATAGATGAGCTGTACTTTAACAGAGAGGTTCTGTCACAAAATCCTTCATGGCATGAGATTCTTGCATCTGTACTAATTAGTATTTTTAAAAAAAGAATTTAATATATATATTAGTTTTCTTATTATGCAGTCTAGCAGATGGAAAGAAGGAGAGCCAGCATTATCTGATCCTCTAGTTTTCAAAGGCCACCAGCAGCTAATATGTTATAGTATAAAGGAGAAAAATACTGGAAAAAATAAAACCTTGGCTATGAGATGAAAAGAAAACCCTCCTCTCAGTCTTTAGAAACAATTACTTTCCAGATTTTAGTCTACTGAAGAAACATGACTGAATTCCCAAAAGGGGTGGAGGAGAGTGGTCAGTGTTATCCTTTCCCTTTTATAAAAGTTGAGCTGTAAAATGTCTATCTGACCAATACAATGGAAATATATCTTAAATCTTGCAAAGCAGTGACATCAGCCTCTGTCTGCTCCTCAGCTGTGATTCCCTTCTCAGTCATTCACATGACTAAACTGGGGCAGACAGGACAGAAAAGTATTATCAAAGTAAACAGCCAATGTAAAGCATAACATGAAATTTATCAATTTGGGTTCCATTGGCAAACAAAATTCTACCCCAGGCTCAACATTTGCAGCCTTGCCTGCCGAGATTTGTACAGGTTCCTTCTTGTTTGTTTTTCCCGTTTTGCTGGGATTCAGCAGTGGGATGATGCCTTTGGTTAGTAAGGATTGCCACATGACATTTTGAGAGTTGGGTGCCAGTAACCTCCCAGTACACCAGGAAAAAAAAGAAAAAGTCTTTTGTAGCGTATCAGCAGCACAGAATAAAAAATTGGCTCGGTTGGGAACCACATTTCCAAGATTCCTGTTCTAAATCCAAACAACATGCACCAGGCCAATCTGTCTATTTATTTCCATTCTGTATTTACAGTGTGGTGACATTTAGGCAAGTACAGTGCTAATTGCCTTGCAGGTACCTCTTGGTATTGACATCTGCAATTAATCACTAAGCAAGGCAGCTCTTGATTCAAACATTGATTTTGATCACGTCTCCATAGAAATGTGATATATTTACCAGCTTCTGAAGCCATTTTATTTCTGACAGGACAGTTTCTGTTCTCTTGGCTTTTTCTGAGATTGCAAACTAAGATGTCAAATATTGTCTGCTACAAAACAGCTAGGTCTTGGGGGCAGCTGGGGAGGGTTGTAATGTCATTAGTAATGACATGTAAAGGTTTTTCTGTGAAGATGACTGTCTAAAATAATAGAAAATCTGGTTCTGCTGTAAACAGAATTTGGTTTTTACAGCTTACTATATACTGGAGCAAAACAATGCACGCTTTTTCAGTGGTTACCAAAACGATTTGAAAAAGGGGATTGAAACAGGCATTTAGAAGAGTAGGAATCATGATAAATATTTCCTCAGTGAAAACTTTTTGAGGCTTTCTTTCTGGAAGTCTGTCTTTTCTTTCGTTGGCTGGAAAAACAGCCAACAAAAGAAAATAAATCTACGTGCATAGATATCAAAAAGTGAATTCCATGAAAGTTTTATTTCTATAGTATTAGACCTCAGTCTTTTCTTTTGCTTAAATCTCTTTTTCCATATATATTTTTTTCATGTTAGCCAGTTAGTTTCAGCTTCCCCAGCACCATTTAAACTCCATTTCTCCACCCTATCTTACTACAAACCAATGGCACTACGTATTCTCTCAGGATTCAAAATTGTTTTGAAATTTATAAGAAAACTTTTAATCCATTACTAGCTAGTTCTGTTCTGCTAAAGCCAGTGGCAAAAAGCCACTGGCAAAAACTCTCCTCTTGTCAATGATTCAGAACCAAGACACAAGACTACTGCAGTGTAATTTGCATGAAACCATAGCTTTACCTGCTGTTTTCCTTTAAACCAGTTAAAATTTTAATTTATAGCTGTTTTTGACCTTAGAAAGCTGGTATTTCATATAATAGCTACCTCTTCTACCCTTGAACTGCTATGACATTTAATTACCTATTGCGTGCCCCTTCTTTGAATGCTTTGTTTCCTATTGTCTGCCATTAGAAATACAATATGGAGTGAGCTTTCCAGCCAGGGCACAGTGATTGGGGGCTTCTCCCTGTGAGCTGTGCCTTCCCTGGCTGGGGCTGGGCAGGGAGTGCAGGTGCTGCCAGAGACACAGCGAGGGCTGAGGGCTGCAGAGCAGCCTCGGCAGCTGGCAGGAGGCAGCAGCTGCTCTGGGGCTGAAATGTTCATTGTCTGTAATCACTAAAATGGTTCCGCAGCACTGGCATCAAAGGGTTAACAGAGTTATAGCAGGGACGTAGAGTAAGTTGATCTCGGTGTTAGTAGGATTTTTTTTTGTCTCTCTTCTTTTGTATTTTTTGTATTGTTCATTTCTGTCCATTACAGTAAAGTCTTTGAAGTCCTACCTCCCATGCCGGTTTTTTTCCTTCAAAAAGAGTTTTTGCTTATTTTGAAATTCACAGCTCCGTTGTGGCTCTTATGTTGATAAAGCATTTTCTCATGGTTATGTTTATTTCCATTTGTGGATCTACTGCTTCTCTCCTGAATGTTGTTCCATTTCTTAGCAGCCTCTTTTCACCATCTCTTTTAGCATGTCCAATCCTTTACATCAGTCTTTTGGAGGGTTTAATTCCTCAATTCTTCCTCTGATGGTATCAGGCCTGTTTATGTTACCAGGCACAGCCAAAGAATTATAACTTGTGTGCCTGTTCCGCTTCATGCACATGTTTATTAGGAAGCTGGTAATGTTGTCAGAAGTTGCAGTAGCCATTGCCTGATGCAGTGTACAAAAATTAAAGTGTAGTAATTCAAAAATGTGTTATCTCAAAAGCAGGTTGTTCTTTGGAACTTTTCCTTGATTTGAGGTACAGCAGGTGGTTTTAGCTAGTTAGAGAAAACTTTTAGAACTTTCTTCTCTTAGCTTATTTTAGGTTTTGCAGACGCTTTACAAATCAAAAGGCGTTATTGCTAAACAATTGAACTGACTACTTCACAAGCCACTAGAGATTTTATTTCAGCATTATCCAAAGCATTTCCACTGAACAGCAAAATGCTGCACTTTTCTCTTTAGTGACATTCTATTTTAACGTCATGTAGAGCAGCTTTCAAAAGGGACAGTCACTACCCCTAGTCCACAGCCTATGTCCAAGGACATTTTTAGTTTTTCCAAGTGTTTATGAAATAGCTTTGTAGTTTATGCATATGCATGAGAAAGCAAACTGGAGATAACAGATGAGACAAACAATAATTAATAAAAAATTAACAAATTAATGAAAAAGTTACAGTGCCTAGAGGTGTTTCCAGGGCCACCAAGCTGTATGTTTAATATCTTGGGAGCTATCTGGGCTGGTTTGAAGGCTCTGGCAGGGTGTGGTTACTGCACCACCCCACAGAGTGACCCATGGCAGCAGTGTGGCACAGGGGCCTCTGAGTCAGGAGTGGGGGTCCATGCCTCAGGAGCTCAGATTCCTGGCAGGGCTGCAGCTGCCTGTGGGCAGCACTGTCAGGCTGCCCCTGGCTGATGTAAAAGGGATCCTAGTGCTGTCCCACAGGGTCCCAAGTGGCAGAGCAGTTTGTTAGTTTTATTCCTGTCTTTCTTCTTAGGGATTCTGCACTAAACAGGCTGAAGTATATGAGGAAGGTTGCATGAGTAGTTTTCTCAGAGTGCAAATACAACTGGAACAATTTTCAGTTTAACAAAAGGATTGGTTTTCTTAATTGGAGCTGACCTGTGAAAGATGATCAGTACCATACAAACTCTAGTGAGAAATTCTGCTGTCATGGCCACCTTCTCCCTATCCATGAGCCTTGACATAAGGGAAATAATCCCTTATGGGAATCCCTTAAGGAAAATTGCTCTGGGGGTGGTCCAGCACTGGAGCAGGTTTCCCAGGGAGGCTGTGGAGTGTCCATCCCTGCATTCTTCCTAGACTGGAATGAGCCCTGTGTTGAGCTCAGGGTTGGGACTCCCTTAGTCTCATCCAGCCCCTGTCCTCTCCTCTGTTTGGAACCCCACACATTGTTCAGCCTGCCTTTTCCAGCAGGGAATTGTCCAGAAATAACAGCACTGCTTAACTCACAGCCAGCATCTTCCCATGAGTGACTCTCTCCCTGGGAGGGCTCCAGGTGGTTTGGGGAATAACTGGCACAGAGTGAGCTGAAAGCCCTCGTTAAGGGTCACCCATGCAGGCAGCTGTAGAGTTGGTGACAGCCAGCAAATCTGCTGCTCCCTTTATGCATGACACACTCCTGTGTGATTGCAGAGGTGCATGGGCTGGCTGGAACAGTGTCCCTGAGCCACATGGCATCGTGCTGGAGACCCAAAAGGAGAGCAGCTGCTGCAGCATGATCCCATGGCTTCTCAGCAGGGCTGGTTGCTTTGGGGACAGCACCAGGCTGCCACAGGCTGACTGGTTCTTCTTCTGGGCTGGCTACTGTGTTCTGGTAACATGAGCCCACTGCACCATACTCAGTTCTGTGTCCTGGACTGCCTGATGCCATTCCATGAGAGGGACAATGTATTTTAGTGTTCCTATAATACAGAGGTTATTAGATATTTTTAAAGTATATTTTACATAGAGATTTCTGAGAAAACATGGAACTCCCAGTATTAAATCTCTCCTGTCTATCAGAGACAGCA
Organism: Sitta carolinensis; assembly: GCA_032173965.1. Taxonomy (NCBI): domain Eukaryota; kingdom Metazoa; phylum Chordata; class Aves; order Passeriformes; family Sittidae; genus Sitta; species Sitta carolinensis. Next base: position 5,105,374 of record CM063294.1, on the reverse strand, counting down.
CAGGAGCCAGTACTGGTCTCTGAACCAGTCATCTGGAAAGCCTAAACTGCATTAAAAAAACCCTCAAAGTGAAGTTCACTGTGAAGTACATAAAACTAGATGAGCTGTAGCACCTTATCACAGTATTCTTAGAGCCTTCTAGGTATTTCAGGAGAGTGCACAGGAGCTCCCCTGGGCCTGTTCCCAAAGTGAGTGTGTGCTCACAGCTAGCGTGCCTGTGCTACAGTGAGCAATGTTTGGTGTGTGGAGCCTCTTAGAAGCTGGTTCCACCCATCGTGTAAGTTATGGGTGTTATTAGCAGCAGAAATTGATCCCCTGGAAGCAGCAGAACGTGAACAGATCAGGTCTGATGACTCATTACCAGGATAAACAAATACGATGCATTAGGGTTTGTAATGGATTCTCTTATTTAATTTTTAAGTACCTCATAGTTGATCAATCAAAAAGCTCTGGTACTGTCCGTTTTCCTCTTGTGTAAAATTTAATTTAATATTTGTAAAGAATCTTTAAGAAATAACCTCAGGAATTGCAGCAAATGTTAAAGACATTGTAGAGAAAAACCTCGGAGACTTGCTAGTTAGTTAACTGGTCTTTCTTCACATCTGAGTTTCCCCTCTTTGTGTTGTAAAACACAGGACTAAACCAATTTGCTGTTTAAATGCTGTGAACCTCACCTGTCTGTTTTTGTGTCAGTGCTTACCTGGCTATGACTACTGATGGGAACAGTGAACAGTAATAAGCCTCTTGCTTCTGTTCGATATGCGATTTTTCGATGCTTTGTGCTATTTCCATATATACATTTGCAAAGAACTAGTCCTTAAAATTACTTTTTACTTATCTTCATGACTCTAGACTTTGAAGTAATACTTCAATGACAGCTGAACTGAGACACTTTAGCAGGGTCTGAACAGACCTCTCAGAATTCTGTACCATGCTGGAGCACTCCTTGGCTCTTGAAAGTTTTATCATGATGGAGGCTATAAAAGTCACGAGCCTGGGCTGAGCAGGAATAAATCCTGGGTCGTGCTGATGATGTCATTACAGAGGTCAATAAAATACATGGAAGCAAACGCTTTTCATGTTACTAAGATCAGCTAACCAAATCAGGATACACGAGCAATTAACTCTTTAATTAAGATGAATGGGTGACATTAGCCCTCCTTAAACCCTGCTCGTCAGCATTTACAAATAGAAAAAGACGGATGTCTCCTTCCTGAGAAATCTTGCTTTTATTTTTCATTCTTTGACAGCATCTCATTCTTTCCACTTTGTAAACAAATTCACTGATGAACACTGCCAACCACAGAGATTTAAACAGTCCTGTTCAATCAGGGCTATTGCTCAGAGGTGATGTATATGGATTTAATTTATTTTCTTGGCAAGTTGCATTGAATCTATGTTTCTAATTAAGAAAAAATAAAGGGCTTCTGATGCCCAAATATATAAGATCATATGAATTCAATCAGCATGACATGTTAGAGGCCACATAATTAAGTACTATGAAACTTCTTGCCTTTGAAGTGGGTGATTATTTCTAACAAAGGTGTGTGTGTAAACTGAAGGAATAAAGTCTCAGTTCTCTGTCCTCGAAAATCAGAATAATCTGTCTGGAAAAAGATAGACTACCTCTCCCTACTTTTAGTACATATATTGCAGTATATTTTCAGAAACATTCAAATTTCCCAATGATTGAAATGGTATTTCCCTTTTGTTATCCTAAAAAATTGTAGATTTCCCACTAATAAAGTCAATTTATTCCTACTTTCTGTTTTAATGATATGCATTGCAAGTATAAATTCTGGAAAGGAATAGTCTTTTTTTCCCGTTACCTGCATAAAATAAGATTCCCTCACATGTGGGACTCACATTGGAATCAACATAACTGTTGAAAATAGTAATTTATTAGTGTTTGCACTAAAATAATGTGTTGTGTATAATGTTTTCAGGTACAACTTTTATCTATATTGATGTTAATGTTGGTAATTTTTATGAAGAAGAATTTTGTGAGACAATATTAGGATATTGTATTTTACTTCTGTGACGAGTTCTTTGTTCAGAGTCAGAAATGCTGAGCATATATTTAAACCCAACTTTTCTGAAGAACAGAAAGTGTTTGTGATCTTCCCTCCCACAGCTGCATTGTCAACTGGGAAAGAAATCCCAGGTTCTTGTTTCAGGTGCAGCAGTGTAGGGTGCAGCAGAAAACCAGGAAAGTTCTTCTTTAAACATAGACTTTTGCATTGTTGTTGGTTTAACAGTTAAGAATAATTTCCTTTTCAGCATCCATGTACACTTACCCATACATTAAAAATAGCAGTCCAAAATTTATTGAAATGCATCATCTCTCTGTCCTGATCTAATGGACCTAAAGCCTTCTGCTGGTGTCAGGTGTATGGAATTATTCAGATAATTTCCTGTGATGTTCTGTTAGCCACAAGCCTCAGTCAGTGGATAATTCTTATGAGATACTTTGCCAAGAATGTTTCAGAGTTTTTTTATTTTAAAACAGTAGTTTGAGAAGGTGGAGAGGTACATATAGGAATGAGGAGAGAAGCAGGTGGTTAAGAGTAAATAGCTGATTGCAATGTGACTGTACCAGGACGCAGAGGATTGGTGGCAGTCACTGTCCTGGTGACTTTAAACCAGAGGGACTTCCCACTCGTGGTCCAGATGCATCCAAACTTTAACTTTGCTTGGGTAGATCCAGCAAAGGAGAATGGAAATGTTGCCCCAATTTAAATGGCAGAAATAGAAAGGAATGGTTGATTAGATATAGTACAGTAGATAATATATCAAGAATACTCTTGATGCCCTTTGCTAGGTTCCAAACTATGGAGCCCTTTGCACAATGGCTTTTTGATCCCTTGACACGGCTGCATGTAGTGAGGCCACGTGGGACATGGGGGCAGGACAAGACTGGAGGAGCAGGGGGGTCATTTGCTTTGTGTAAACAGAGATTCCCATCCCCTTTGGGGTTATGATTTGCCCTGCAGCCTCCCCTGCAGTGCAACCACTCACCTGCACAAGCACGTTCTGTCTCCAGTGTTTTTCCTGCCGCGTGGCTGCTGCCATGCAGGACTGGAACGTGGGGACACAATCCCTGCAAGCTATTTTTGTCATGCTGTCCTCGTGGCACAGGGCCTGGGAGGACCTGTGGAGTATTTCTGACATTGTGCCTGCAGTAGCCCGAGGCAGTCGCCCAGCAGTGCTGTCTGCAGCAGGACTGTCTCATCCTCCACCAAAACACCCTCACGGAGCAGCTTGTAGCTCTTCCCTGAAAATAGAAGGTGCAAAACTTCCCTGCTCGGGGATACCAACACAGAAAAATGTGGTTGAAATGGTGAGGAGATCAAAGGAGGAGGTGGATGATGACAGGGAAATAGCCATCTGTGTTTCAAGCAGATTTTTTGGATTCCTGACAGAAAATGGAATAATGCAGCTATTTGAACTGCCTCATGATTGTCTTACCCACAAGTCCAGTCAAGTGACATATTCTTTCCAAAAGCTTCAGATAATAAAAACCTACATGTGCAGAGAAAGAATTATGAAGGGCACAAACCCAAACTACACAGATTTTAAAAGTGAACTCTTGCAGTTATTAAAATGTTTTGGCTTTGTAACAAGATCCAGATCTGCAGTTTTGCCAAAGCCTGGATGCGAGGCCCGTGTGGAGGTGACAGTGCCACTGTCAGAGCTGGGTGAGCTTGGCACAGGGGGCTGCTGACGTGGGCAGAGCTGCCACACTCGTCTGTCTGCTCTGGGGAGTGTGCTGGGGCAGGAGCCATGAACACTCCTGTGCCTCCTTTTGCTGTGCTGTTGGAATCCAGACTGATTTTCCAGCAAACTTTAAAAAATGAAGAAAGGAAACAATGTTTTATGAGTATTAGTAGCTTTTCAGTGTGTCGGTATGATGACTTTTCATAATTTTAATTGCTTATTTATAGTTAGACTTTCCAAGAAATTCCCATGTTTGGATTACAGTTTTAATTATAAGGTTTGAAAGGGTTGCACTGGGATGTGGGGATGCTTTTACCCTCTAAGTCAGCCTTCCCTGGGGTTATCTCTGGAGGTCTGTCCAGTGCTGCCCAGTTGGTAGGTTGCCCATGTGCCATGGTTGTGTTCCTCTGTGTTCACTATTGGCTTTATCACTGATAGCTCAGGTAGAAATACCATCCAGGAAATAAAAAAACACGGGCTGGGAGAGCACAGGCTGGTTCCTGACAGGCAGCCTGTGCTTCCTGGTGCTCCCTGCCACCTCTGGGTGCTTTCCTGACATCTCAAGGTGCTTTTCTGCCACCTCTGGGTGCTTTCCTGACACCTCTGGGTGCTTTCCTGCCACCTCTAGGTGCTTTTCTGCCACCTCTAGGTGCTTTCCTGACATCTCAAGGTGCTTTCCTGCCACCTCTGGGTGCTTTCCTGCCACCTCTGGGTGCTCTGCAGCTGCTGCCCACCTGCAGCACCAATGTGGATTTGGGTAAAATAACTCCCTGTAGTTGTGACTTTGCTTTGAGTGTTGGTCACTGCTCCAAGCAATGGCCACACGTTCCAGCTGAGTTGGAAACCTTTGCTCTCTATTTCCACATAACCACGTGCCCGAAGTGATGCTCACTTCCAGGGACCAGGCCTGGAATGAAGTTCTAAAGAAGCTTTTACTTCTTTGCTGTCTCAATTTGAAGTCATTCTGCTCCTTGAAATCTTAATAGAGAAAACATTGGAAATTTCATATGGAATCCTTCTACAATAGAAAATCGTTGATGACAATCCAAGATGAGCATGGGACTGTAAAAACCCAAGCAACTCAGAAGTAAACCTGTTCAGAATTAGTATAACTTATGCATCAATTTCTTAAAAAATTTTGACAATTCTATTGCTGTTTAAAGCAGGTGTTTAAATTATTGTTATATGTACCTAATCCTATGTTTCCCTATAGAGATGTAGATATAAGAATATTTTCAAATTCATATATTCATATTTGTGGTTATATGGAAAAGAAATGGAATTGTTCAAATTTTGCATCCAGCTGGTCGGGAAATCATTTCTTATAGAAAGGCAGCACTCACCAAATATATTTGTAAAAAGGTAAAGTGGTGTTGTTTAAAAATGTAAGAGGACATTAAGATGGAAAACATGAAATAAATAACAAGTCCATAGTGAAAATGGAGAATAATCAGAAGGAAAGTTGATTACTTCATTTTACAACTGACAATTCAGTGAAGTTTCTGTTTTAATATATAGTGCAAGCCAAACTGCCAGGTTTTATTTATCATCTGATATAACTCTAGCTCTGGTCCAGGGTACTGGAAAACCTCTCTTGTAGAGTTTTACCTCTTTAACCTCAAATGAAAACTGGCATTCCATCTGGATAGTGTCCAACGTGTCACATTTTGGTAGTCATCAACCAGCTCGCCTTATAAATCAAGAGCACTGATTAAATAATCAAGGTTTTTGAAATGCCTTGAGGGAGCTGTATGTTTTTTGCATCAGTGATTAGTATTCAGTGGCAATACTGAAATCTATTTGAGCTGCAGCTATAAAACTGCATTTTGCATACTAGGCATAATCAGAGAGATTATATTCAGAAAGTGTGCTTCCCCTAAGACAGCAGAAGGTTATGACTTTTGCCACGGCTCCATTGTTAGTTTAAGTGAGCTTTGTCCTTGCTGTTGTTCAGCCCTTCATTCACCAGAATAAAATCTTTTCTGCAGCTGTGTACTGGGAAAATGAAAACTTTAGGTAATAACTTTCATAGGGCACTGGTTAAAGAAAACTGTAGCCCCTGAATAGAAAGCAATTTTAATTAAAGATCTTTTTAGTTATTAAAGCTTAGTTTATATTGTGTCATTTCTTTTGTTGCTGCAAGTTAGCATTTTGTCATTTAAATCATTCCCCCAAATCACATATTACTGGCAACAAGAGGGGCTGCAGTTTACAAAAGAGACAATAGTTATTGGCTGCAAGGGAGACTGGCTAAGAAATAAGTTATTGTTCATATCAAAAAATAGAATCTAAGCGTTACATTCAGTAATGAACTTGTAAGAAGTATAGCAATATAAATCAAAATCGCTATCCTGAAAACCCATGCTCAGGCTGTGCAAGGCTTTGCGGGTTGTGTCAGTGGTTTCTGCCTCTCTCCCCTTTCTGCAGGGTGGGTTCTGCCCCTCTGGGTCCCTGCTGGGACCTGAGTGCCCCAAAGGCAGCAGTGACGGGTGCTGAGCTGCCTGGGTGCTCAGAGCTCTTCACACATGGAACCAACACTCCTGGGCAAGGCTGAGCATGCAAGACCCTCCCTTTCTGCAGGCTCATCTTCCCAGCTGCCAGAGAGATGGGTTTTAGCCAAGGGAAAGTATATCTCGTTACCCTTCTGATGGGACAGAGTCCCTTGGACAGTGCTGTGTTTCCCCAGGCTTGTTAGGATAGCATGCCGTGGTGTTAAAAAATTATATTTAAATTACCCTTACCTCAAACATTTAAAACATAAAAAACCCCCAAAAAACCTTGCAACTCTCAAATGAGTGTGTGTGCCTTGACGTGGAGCTTTGCCATACATGAGTCCATGTCTCGTGTAACCTTGCAGTGTAATATGTAATGATAATTAACACAGTCTGCATAAGGGGGTTAAGGCATTCTCATCACTGGCCTGGAGGTGTTTAGAGTTGATGGTGTACAATGATTTGGAAGGAGGAATGGAATTATGATTCAGGGCTGATCTGTGTCTCCTAGCCCAGCCTTTGGTGGATGCTCTGACAGCCCCCCATATCAATGTGGAGCCCACTGGAAGGCAATGGTTATCAGCACCAATGCCCAACCTGCCTACTAACCAATCTCCAGACTGAAAACAGTGAGGGGGTGGTGTCACTGCCTCAGATAGCCTTAGAAAGATAGCAACTTTTCCTGAAAGTTTTGTTTGTATTCTTAATTTATCATGACTACAACAGTACCTTCATCTGCTAAACACAGAGCTTTCTCCCAGGAAATGGAGAGCCTGAGTTCATGGTCTTTTCACTCAAGTTACTCTCACACTCCAGCTGAAGTGCTGCCATGATGCAGAAAGGGGATTCAAGCCTTGTCCCACAGGTGAGAAGGAAGGAAGCATCATGGTCAGTAGCTCAGGAAGCCTCTCCTTTCAGCTTGTATGGATTCATGTCTGTGCTCTGGGTCTGTGCTTTGTGTTAAACGGGTAAACATGCAGTGCCTGAGGAGAGGCATCCGTGGCAGGAAGGGGGATGAGCCTGGCACAGCCCATCCTCAGGCAGTGGATGGATTTCCTGAGAGCCAGCCCAGGCTGGCAGCTGGCTCTGCCCAGGGCTGGCACCTGCCCAGCGTGCAGGGGATCAGGATAAACATGCTCAAACCTGGCCCAAGGGCAACCACTGCCCTCCTGTCCAGTGAAATCCTCACTGATCAGCTGGAAGTCCTTCCCTGGATCCAGCCTTTAGGCAGAAAGCACTATTGCACACACTGCTCCAGAGGGGACACTCAAAGCATGGGAAGTATTATCAGATTCCACAATGAAAGGAAATGCTGAAAGGCGTTGGTGCTGCATTGTTTTGATAAACATATGAAAACATTGTTACAGACGCACACAAAAAGCAGAAACAGCTTCGAATAAAAGTGTGCCTTCTAATAACCCTCCCTTCTCCTTGTCCCATGGTAGGGGTTGCATTGCCAAATAATCTCAGTTGTCAAAATCATACAGTCATTGTTATCCATTTTCTAGAGTACTCAAGCAGAATCTGATCTTAAGAGAGGAAAAAGAAAGGATTAGGATGTAAATGTAGATATTGTGCAATATAAAACACACATATTTTTCTAGGGAAAATTCATAGCTAATTCCACTGGCACATAATGTGTTAGAGTATGTGGAATGTGATCTCTGCATGTTCCAATTGAGTGCATCTTTATTTCATACAGTAAATTGGAGAGCAAGGATGTTTGACCTTCTCATAGCATTGTTTTGGTGTTTGATGAATAAACGTCCTTCAAGTGCTCGGTTTGTTGGTTAGCTGATATTGATGCAGATTTTGCTTGTCTTACTTTTTAAGACAAGAACTTTTTTTGCCCTGATATAAAAAGAAATAGCATACCTTGTGAGAAGTTCAGCTGCTTACATTTTAAGTTCATTATTATTCAATGCTGTTAACTTCCAAGCTACTGCAGTTACCAATTTACTGTTAATCAGCGTATGATCTTCTAGTGTGACTAAATCCTCCTTGTCTTTATCATCCTAAAATTAATACCATACAATAATTTGTCATTGACCCTTGTTTCATCCCTTTCTTTTACTTGATTTCATCCTGTTGGCATCAAGCATTATGGACCATTGGTTTTGAGGTATTTATTTTTTGTATATATATTCTGGGTCAGGCTTTACAGACTTGTCATTTAACTATTCTGCAATGCCACTTTTTTGCACAGTGGTTCCTTTCAGTTGCTGTTCATTCAGTAGATCCCCTCTCTCCCTTACAGCCTTGCTGCTTTGTCTGGAAGTGTTTTTCTCTGGTTTTATGGCTGTGATCAGCTGCTTTTCAAGTGTTTCCATGGACTTCCAATTCAGGCCTCCTATTTCACCTGGAATAGATGCACTTCTCATTGGCTTTATTTGGGTGTCTTTAAGAAAGACTAAATGAATTTTATTTTCTGCCCTAAACTGTGATATTTTCATTCTTTATCTTTATTTGAGTTACGTCTTGCCATATGTAAGAGGTAAAGTACATGGACAGAGAGGATTCTTAACAGAAGGATAGAGACAGTTTTGGGGTTTGGTAGAAAAATCAACTTTAGAGTTTTTAGGGCTCATGCTGGGTACAAAATGTTACTACCAGGAAAATTCTCTGCTGAGTTTTGTGACTGTTTTGGTGGGAGTGAGCAGGGAATACTGAGCAGAGCCCATTGATGTGGATATTTTAATTTGTGTGCCTCTTTGCTTAATACAGAACATTAAATTACTCTGCTGAATAATTAGGCATTTGTCAAGGAAAATAGATATTTATTAATGGATGGTTTGCCATGTTTCATCCTCTCCACCACAGAGATGCTTTCTATTCTATTATTTAGCATGCAAAAAGTTCTCTGTATTCATTCACTAAATTATGCACCTGAAATCTCATTCCCTTTGTGTCTGTATGCACAAACATTTGACTCCAATTTTCCTAATTATTTTTTTTTTTTTTAGCTATAAGATCTGATAATTCAGTAACAGTATGCTTTAGTTTATGCATTATTGTGAGTAAATTTTATCCTTGCAGTATGTGGAGCACTGTGTCCCATTCTGGGCTCCCTGGTACAAAAGAGATCTGGAGGTGCTGGGGGGAGGCCAGCAAGGGGCCCTGAGGGTGCTGAAGGTCCTGAATCACCTCCACAGGAGAGCTGGGAGTGTCCAGCCTGTCCAGCCTGTCCAAGGGCATGCCTGGGCTCTCGGGAGTGTGTGGGGATTGCCCAAGGGAGGCTGTGGGGAAGATGGAGCCAGGCTTCCTTTGGTGATCCTCCAGTGGCAGTGGGCACACAGGGGAGTGCAGCAGGCTCTCTGCTCTCCTGGGAGGGTCACAGCCAGAGAGACACTCCAGAGTTCTCTGGACCTGGGTCACAGCTCTGGGGTAGCCTTGCTTTGATGCCTTCTGGAGGCTGACCTGGAGCAGAGACCAGACAGAGCAAAAAGATAAAGTGGTGTTTTATTAAAAGGCCTCAATGGGCACACCTGGGCAGCACAAGAGCTCAGCTGGACTACACCTAAGAGACACCCCAAAATGGACAACTGATCCCAAGGTCTCACACTTTTATCAGTTCTGGTCCATATTGGAGTTAATTGTCCAATTACAGCTTCAGGGTATGAAGCTCCTCCTCTTTGTTTTTTCTTCTCACTTCACCATTGGTTTTGTTCTTGGGTCTGGAAGTTGTATGGGTTGTTCAAAGGAATTGTTTTGTCTCCCTACTCTGTGAAGAGAGCTTTAGTTGAACTTAATATGAAACCCAGAACTACACACTAAAACAGCCCAGAATCTAAAAAGTATAAAAGCTAAGACTTAAAGCATCAGCTTGAGCAGGGACAAGATGATCCCCAGAGGTTCCTGCCAACCTCAGCCAGTCTCTGATTCTGTGTGACTGCGATGACAATGATCAGACTGACCAGACCCCAGCAAATGCAGTGAGAAGAGCACATGCCCCCTTTCTGCTGGCAGGCACAGCTGTGTTGGGTACCTGCAACACCCAGTAAAATATGGCCACACTGCAGCAGTTAATTTAATAAAACACCGGTGGCTAAAATAACATTTCTAAAATGAACATCAGGGATGTGATGCATTGTAGCTAAGAGCGTGAGAAGTCTTTCATTGGTATCTAAATGTTTCTTTTTCTTAACTGAAAAACCCTTGATACTAGGAGAGCAGGGAGGGAATAATAAACAAGATTTGAAAAGGAAAACTACAAAAATAATTGTTCTGAGTTTTTTAAGTATTCTACCTATTGGTAGTTACTTGTAAAGAATTATCTAAGAAATAATATATTCAGCAAATAACATAAGTAATGGAATTATAAAAGGATCAAGTACTGTTTCATCAAGGGTTGAACTCCATGCCCACTGAATGCAATAGCCAGACTCTCATGGGCTTTAGATCAAACATCAAATAATACAGTTTGATTACTGCTGTTTGACCAGTATAACTGCAAGTCTCTGTGAACTTAGTCTCATGCTGTGTTACCAGCATATTTTAAATGATTTTAATATAATGCTGACATGCTGTAGAGCTTCAGACTAATGAACTCAGTATATATCAATTTTAATTAATGAAAAAAAACCCTTTTGCACTTATTTTAAACATTGGTAGATGTTTGTATTTCCTTTCCAATTCACATTATATGAATCCTTATCACCTTTCAAACTAATGTTTTCCTTGCTAACCTGACAGGGTGAGTTGTAAATGGGATGTCATGGGATGTGCCTTGTACAAATGCAATTCCCAGCCACTCAATCCCTGGCAGAATGAGGAAAAAATTCTGCAGGTTGTACCCAGACAGTAGCAGTGACCACACATCTGCAGCTGACCCCTGTAGGAGGGAAAACAACCCCAGCAACTGCTGAAGTTCATGGAAGGATTGCAGTGACAGAAGCCTGAACTTCACCTGTGTGCTCCAGCCTGGCCAGGCACTGCCCTGGCAGCGCTGCCTGAAGTGTGGGAGGTTTCTGTCTCCAGAGTCACTCCAGCAGTGAGGCACTGCACTGAAATACCAGGGCATTGGTGTGTTCTGCTCACTTAGCTGCCTTGTTTCTCCACGTGGAGAGGAGGGCTAGCTCACCTCCCTCTTGGAACAACTGCACTCCAGCTGGCAAACACTGCTCGAGCTGAACAATTCTGACAAGTATTTATAATAAGCTATTGCAGCTGTTCCAGCTCATTCTTTGCGTTTGTATATCAGATTTTGCATTTAGTATTTTCTTTTATGATTTCATCTGTTATAGGAGTTAGATTACTCACAGATTCACTCCAAATAGTAACAACAAATTATAGTACTATTAACAGAATTGTATTATGTTTCTACTAGTAATGAAGTATTTCTCCACAATTTAGGCTACATAAAGTGGAACAAACATATATTCTGCTATTCCTTGGTGGCCTTTTCTTCTCCATAGGAGGCAGAGTCTTTCATTTCAGCTTGCTGTCCTCAAAGTTCATGCTATTTGGAGGCAAAGCTGTGGATGACAAACTGCAAAGCTGACAGGAAAACATGCAAGTTCGATATATAAAACAAGCCACACTGCTCGTGCTTTGACTGTCATCACTGCTTTCAGGAAAATAAATAACACTGCCTCAGTCTAAGGCTCCTTAGGAGTTTCTTCAGCTTCCATAGGGAGTATTAGAATTCCTTCAGTCTAAATTTGAAACCTAAGAGCTCAGTTTGCTAAAACAAATTCAGAAAAAACCCTCTTTTTTCCCCCCAACCAAATTCATAGAAGAAAATAAGCTTGTGTAACTTGTTCCCAAATTGAACAAAGCTAACAGAAATTGATGGTCCCTTTCATGAACTGTGAAAAATGCTGTGGATATTTCCCTGGTTTAACAACCAAGTGAAAACATTCTCTGTTCACCACTTCCTCTGCAAATTTTGCTGCGAGCACCAACAGCTTTACACCAAGAAGACCCAAAGGAATTTTCCATCAAAGCAAAACTCTGCATCACATGAGCAGGTGAAAATGTGATGGAAAAAGGTGTGATGTCTCTGTAAACTTAACCCATGCCAGTCTTCATCTAATGCGCAGTATTTTGTTTTATTTTCAAATTCCTGAGGATTTAGTAATTGAACATTATTCTTGTGGGAAAGTGATTATTTGGCATTCATGTACATAACTATGCTAGTATATCTTTAAGAAAAAATAATCAGAATTCATCTTGTTTGTTAACATGCTTTGAATTGTGCATGTAATAGAAATGGATATTTAGAACATCTTTATTTCATTATCTCATTTATTATATTGTAGGTTGGCAACTAATTAGTATAGATATTTGAAGTTACAGATTGAGGAAACTAAATTAGTACACTATAATATCATTAATCATAGAAAACTTTTGTTCAGCAGCTAATCTATCAGCTGCTTTGCTTCTTGTTGATACTCATAACTTTGATTAAGATTTTCACTACTTTATTTAACATCATAGCTTGTTAATATGAAATCCAGTGAAGTATCTCCTATCTCTGAATAATATTCCTGGAAAAACTTGCAATGAAAATCCTCCTGGTGTTAGATTTCAACAAGAAATTGCCCACAGAGACCACCAAGGGCCACGGTGTGCCAGCAGTCCCTTGGCAAAGGATGCCTCAGGGTATCAGACATGCTTTTCATTTTCACCCTTCCCTCTAGTTATCCTCCTATGCTTTCATCTGTTCCAGCCACAGAGTATTACAGCCACGGCTGAACGTGCTGGGAGACAGCAGATATCTGAAGGAGGACCAGGATTCTTGCTGTAGAAACCTACAGCAAGTACAGCAGCCTGCTGAGGACAGAGCTGGTGGTTCGTGAGCATCCCTGGAGGGCTCATCGTACCTGAGAGGGCAGGGCAGGGTCTGTCAGAATTCAAAATTAGTTATCCCTTCATAAAGTTCAGAAGAATTGTCCTGAGCTTCTCTGATAGAGAGAAGTGTACTGCTGTCACTGATGTAGTGAGTACATCAGTGGACAAGGGAAGGGCTGCAGATGATATTTATCTGGACTTCTCTAAAGCCTCTGGCACACTCCTCAACTTCTTAAACAAATGTTTGCTGGTGTAACTGAAGCTACTATTTAAGAAGCAAGCCTCACCTTGCCTATTTTCATTGCTAGCATAATTGTAAAGACTTATTAAGCTGTGAAACTAAACCTGTAAATGCCTAATCTGTACATTTTTCAATCTGCAGGATTTTATCCAGTCAAATGGTTACCACTTGCAGCTTTCCACATGTGAATAAACTATCTGAGCAATCCTTTGGAAATGCCAAGTAAACAGAATGACAGGCTATTGACCAGTCATTTGGAAACACTGTTTAGTCCATTTATTAAACGTTAGAATATTTAAGTGAGTTGTATTTACTGTAACAGGGTGTTATTTAGAATATGCCAACAGTAAGTAACTATTTTATAAAACGTACTTTTTGTTGTGGTAACATACTGGTCAACTTCTAAAATTCCTAGGTTTTGGGTTCACTGAGTCTTTTGTGTGAGTTTTTTGGTGCATTTTGACACAAATATAACCTATATTAATGCATTAACTGTATATTTATGTTTGATAGGTATTTACAATTCATGCCTCAGTGGTCATTTATATAACTTTACTTATCCTGTCAGGCAGCTTTGACATTATCACATGACTCCAATTTGTTATTTGCTTTGACTAATGAACAGCAAATAGGGGAAGACTAAGCAAAGCAAATACCTTTTTAAGAATAACAAACCAGAAACTGATAGAGTAGCAATAAAATATGTACAGCAAACACTTTATTTTAACCAAAACCCCCTTTTTGGGATGTTTGCAAATGTTATTGGACAGATTGCCTGCTAAAGCAATATTTCTGGCTCAAATAATGATATTAATACAATTGAACATGGATATTTGTTATAGAAGACCAAAAGTCTTTAGAAAGTAAAACTAGTTTTCCTGACTTTATTTTAGTAAGGGGCTGGTATGTTTTTTGGTATATATTTGAAGGCTTTTTATTCACCCAAATATCATATCATTATACTGTGTTTAGAAAAAAGTGGGAAATGTCATACAAATAATTATCGTATACTGATGAACAGCTTCAGGTATCTTTCAGGATTTTATTTTGAAAATTGGATAATGAGGAAAAGCTGTCAAAACTCAACACCCAAAACATTTGTAAGAGCAGAAGAATATATGTAATATAAATGCAAGGTTTTTCCCTTCTGTATATGCAGATGTATTTTTAGTTGCATTGTGCTATTATCAAAAATTAATATTTGATATTACAAGTTTGTATGACACAGATTTCTTTAAACACCAGTTTTTAATGTGCATGTAAAATAAAATGCATGTATGTGGAACAGTAGGCTCTACTAGGCTGCAATACTTTATAGTTAGGTCTCCAGGATATTTATATTGTAATTTACTAGTTTTCATTTTTTCTTAATGTGCTTGAAAGCAAAAAGCCAACTGCATCATTTTATGAAGTACACAATAAATGTCCATTTTACAGAGTCAGGAATCAGAATCAGAAATAGGTGAGCTCTGAAGTAAGGTTTAACTTCATGGCAATGCTTGATTTCTTTGTAAAAACTTGACTTGCATGGAGATCATCTGTAAATCATCATGAGTCAACACATTAATGGACTTTTCCTTATTGAAATTCCCAGTGACCTCAGCAGTCCCTCCTTAGTGAGAGCTGTGATGGGAATGTTAGCATACAGCACAGTGCCAGTTTGAGGTCTCTGAAAAAACACAGATTTTTGATGTTTCAGTTCCAGCTCCTGGGACTTTCTTGCTCCAGCTCTTTTATTGCTCCAGAGAAGCAGCACTGGTAATACCAATGGTGGGAAACAGTGATCAAAAATGCACTTTATGCTTTCCCATTATAAATTAATATGCCTGTTCTCCTCCTTAGGCCTTGATCTCGCTGTGAAATTAAAAACACGTAAGTCATAATTCTACTTAAACACGTTTTTACTGACATCATTCATGGCCAAATGCTGTCAGTAATCATGCACAGGTATCGTTACTGTGTATGGCCTCACAAATAAATCAATAGTGGTACAGGAATTACAGACTGGCAGCAGGAGCAGGGTTTCACAGAATCACTGCTGAGGGCCAAAGGGGATCATTACACTGAGTAACCTGACCTTCTCTCCAGCATATCCTGTCATTTCCTCCATTTACTCTGTACTCAGCCCAATAACTTATGTTTGACTAACACACCTCTGCTCTATTTGCCTTTATATTGAGTTTCTTGGCCAAAAATCCATTACCATTTTAGTCAGGTCTGCCATCACCTGAAAGAACTTTTGAGGATTTCTTGTACTCTATTAGAAACATGCCACTGGGAACGTGGGACCAAGTTCCTGTTGGTAGCAGTGATTATCCTCCAGTCTACAGCAGGCCATGAGCAGTAATGCTTGTGTCAGGCTTTGGGATTCTTCTGAGTGAAATATGCATTAAAATATATTACTGCCTGCCTTAGTTTCTTATTTTCAGGGGGTTTTTTTTGGAAGTATTAACCATTTTTCAAGAAATTGGTCACTTTAGTAAAAACTCAATGGTTCTGCAGTTTTCAAAAGAAACATCATATTCTCAAAACACATTCTGTCACCATGCAGAGCCTTCCTCCCAATCTTTTTTTTTTTTTTTTTTTTTTTTTTTTTTTTTAAATGTAATTCATAACAACATCTGACAGGCTCCTGCTAGCATCAGATGATTTAAGAATGATTTTTAAACAGGAAAGGGAGATTTGGGCAAGCATGGATTTGGACTGTGTGGTTGTTGCTACCAAGGTGGACATTGCCAGCATTCTTCAGCCTCCCAGATGTACATTGGCTCATTAAATCACTCTGTTTTGTTTAAAGCAGCCATCTCCTCCAGGCTGTTAGAGAATTACATTCCCAGAATTTATTGTTTGTCTGCAGTGAACTCTTCTTTAATATGTATTTAGGAAAAATGTTTTTACATCACATACGTCACATTTTTTTTTTTTCCCCTCAGGGGGAATTTTAGTCTAAACAAAAATATTTTTGATCATCAATATATAAAGTTAAGCCATTTCAGTAAATTTGATTCTTGTAATATGTTCCTTAAGGTATTCCTTATCTTCCCCATAAAAAACCCACAAAATAATCAAGCAAAGAGCAGATATTGCTCTTATAGCTCCCCTTGTAACTGAAGAGAGGAAGCTTTTATCTTGCTGGCTGGCTTAGAGCTGCTCTTTACTCCCTGCAAAGGTAATGAAGACTTGAAAATATGGTGATCTTTTAAATGAGGAGCCCTATCCCCTTGCTCCCAGTGCAGTTTGTGTTCCTGCAGACACTTGAGCCTGCTGGAGTGAGCACCCGTGGGGAGGCTGCTCGTGGGTCAGGGGCAGAACCCGGCCCCAGGGGAGTGGAATGCACTGAAGGCACCAAATTACTGCCACAAACTGGCATTGTTTCTGAATTCTTTACCCCCTCATCCAACCGTGGTACAATAATTTCAACAGCAATGAGGAAAGCAGTGGCACCTTCATGCACAGACTGGGGAAGGTTTTATCTCCACAGATGAGCATGAGAGCTTTAAGCATCTTGTAAAGTTATTGGAAGGGGAGCTAACAGTTTGGGGACAATGCTCATGCCTGCCATCACTTCTGAGAAGTTGTTTTCTTACTTATTTAAGGGTGATCATGCCTTTTTGGCAAACCTACTGCTTTCTGGTATTTTTAATAAATTCAGTGTACAAAGCATGTGAAGTACAAAGATATTTGTAATGAACAGCAAAAACAAGAGGTACTTTATTAGGCTGTGTAATTATTGCTTGCTGATTAATTTAATCAGTGGAATAGCAAATTTCTGGTTTATTTCTTTAATATTTTCCACCTAATAACTGCTTGGCTTTTCATGAAACATCCCCTTTGGATGCAGCTAAAGGCTTTTTCAGTGGTTTTGTTCACAAACTTTTAAATTAATCTCTATATTAGTTCAGAGAATCATAGAATCATCACAGAGTTTGGGTGGGAAGAGACCTTTAAAGGTCATCTAGGCCAACCCCCTGCCCTGAGCAGGGACATCTTCAGCTACAGCAGACTGTATAGTTAATATACATCCCCAGCAGTGTACTTATGATTCTCCAGTAACATGGTACTGGTTCACAACTTTTTGAGTGATTTTTCAAATTAAATAATCTTTTTCAAACAGCTCCTAAACACCAGATCACACAGAAGCAATTGCATTATTATGATATATATGTATTATATATATAATAAATTTTATATACATTAAATATATTATATATATCACAATATATATAGTATCATTTTATACATATATATATAACACCTAATATACCTGAGAGCAGTCTCCAACAATCTGAGAAACAACTAATTGATTTAGTTATCTTTTTTTTTTAATTAAATATATCACTCTGAAGTCAGACCTAATGAGTTACTTCTTCAAATTATTCCCTTCTCAGACTGTTAGAATATTTATACAGAATTCTGTATATTTTCTTGCATCTAAATGAGACCATTCTTATTCATAACCTATTTAATATGAAAACTATCCTCTGAAATTGATTCTAGTGTAAAAAGGTATACAGGTGCACTGATATCCTTTCCTTGAGCAAAGCAGAAATTGCCTTATTAATCATATTCAATTGTTATGGGTCTTCACTTTGAAAGAATTTAACCCACATAGAAAACTGGGCTTCACAGGAATAAATGCCTCTACAGAGATATTCCTGGCAGGGAAAAACCACAGCTGCCATACTCCAAAAAGGTTTTGGTAGACCCAAAAAGAATGGATTTGTATCTGGAAAAAAAACTCCAAACTGACCTGAAACCTTTAAAAATAAAACAAACCAAAACCCACTCACAAACAAAACAAAACCAAAAAACAAACAAACAAATCCACCTTGAATATATTATTTTAGTCAAGCAAAGATTAATCTCTACTTTACCCAGTTAATCTCTACAAATGCAGTAGAAGTTCTATGGACAGAGACATTACAAAATTGAGGACTCCTACCCCTAAAGCACTGGCATCTGGTTTAGTCTAGTGTTGAAGACCACTTTAATTTAAATTATTTATTTAATGAGTTTATTTACCAGTCCTTTGAAAGTATCCTAGGATTTTCTTTTAGAAGTGCTCATTCTGAGGGAAGTAATGCATTAATTTGAAATCCATATGGACATTAGTCTGCTCATATTCTCTTAGCAGAACAGAAATGTTAGAAATAGCCAAAACACCATGAAGCCATGCCATCAACTCTCCCCCCTCTAAAGAATAAAATTAACAGAAAAGGACAGACACCTGGATATTTTGTTAATATTTATTACATCAAACCACTCTGCAACTCTTTATTGAAGTGACGATCGAGAAAATTTTCTGGTTTAATGAACATAAAAGGGATGTTTTAAGAAAAATAAATTTACTATCCCTTTTGTATTGTGGCTTTTTAAAATTAGAAATAGGTTTGCTGGTTTGTCAGTGCTCATCCCTCCTGACTGGCTCCTCCTTGCATGGCCAAATTCAGCCCTTGGGTAAGTGATACGGATTCTTCCAAGTGAGGAGATTGCTCACTGAATTGGAGCTGCTCTGAGCTATGCTGACCTGTTTCCAGCCTCATGTGATGTTTAAGCTGGAGACTAAAACATCTTATTGGACGGTAACACAGACAAAAATAATCGTAGGAAAAATCCTATTATCAGATAAATATTTTTAGTAATGAGAGAGCAGGATGTAGTCATGCAAGATGCTTAATCTCAAGGCCAACAACTCTTCAAATCACAATACAGTTGTAACATTTTCCATTTCCAAACAATGAGCAATCAAACATTAGCTAATTAAATGCTTTCAGTGGTGAAAGAAAATATAAAAATACATGAAATTATCAAATAAAAAAACCAAGTGACTAATTTGTCAGCCTCAGCATCACTTTACAAATAGCAGCAGCCAAGTTATCCCTACACTGCATATCAATCAATTTTACTTTTTACAGCTGATAAGATATTCTCTAATTAAATTATGTTTTAATTGCCTTTGACTTTCAATGCAAGGAAAATGACAATATGCTTTCCATGAAAGTACTCCCTCCTCATTTCTGTATGCTGTGACTGTCATTACGCAGTTAACAGTTGCTCCATAGCAGTGTCAAGACTTCACATTTTCCCCTGAAACTAGAGCCTGAAATAAACGTGATTTAGAAGGGTTATTTTCTGTATGCTAATATAACTCTTTTGATTGTTGGCAACACTGAGGGCTGCCCACTTAGAGTCCATTGCCATTCTCAGTTTTTCAAACAGCATCTCCAGAGCCGTGTGATCCTAGGTGTGACTGCGTTTCCGATGTGAATGCCAGTCCAGGAGGACACAACCTCCCAGTTCTCACACTGACTTACTTACTAATTACCTTCCAAAATATTTGTGTTTTATAAGGCTACCATGAAGTGCATAGATAGAAATCATACTGCTGCTTTATGATATGATAATTAAGTTAATTATAGCACAAAAAATGTGTGTCAGTAAGAAGGTGGCAGAATTGGGGCAGGAGAGGCAGCTCAGCCTCGGCACGGGTGTCCTGCCCAAGGACACGAGGGCTGCACTGGCAAACAGAGAGGGCCCCAGAGGTGAAGGACAGCGAGCACCCTTCTCCAAGTGACTCTTCTGCTTCTGCAAAGCTAAGGAGGGGAAAAGAAGCAGCAAATGTCCTGATAGCTCCCACTCTTCCATTCTGATCACACCGGAGTGGTTTGGGTGAAGGCATTTTGGATGATTCAAACCAGACTTCATCTTAATTCTGCAGAGAAGGAAAGGAAGGTAACCAATCTGTAAACAGACACTGCTGCAAGATATGAAAGCAAAACCAGAAAAACAATAAAGAAGAGACAACTTCTTTCTCTGGGCTTTGAGATAAGCAGACAGAAGGAAAATCTGAAGTGCAGCCATACTGCATTTAGTTTGGTGTCTTACCCAGAAATTAATTTCTACACCAGTTACAAAGAAGACATCACCTTAAGGTTGTACATGAATGCTTTGGCCACACTGTGACACAGTTACTCAACATTTCAATTTCACTTGTTGCCATATGGACCTGATAGGTGCTCCTTATGCTTGTTTACAAATAAAGAAGTGTTGCAGTTTTATTTTCCAGCCATTCCTCCAGTGAGCAGGTAATGATATAGCCAGTGCTAAGATATTTGGTGTAAGTAGTGGACATTTCAGTCACTGCATGAGTCCTTAATCTCCCTAGGATCCACAGGAAGAAAATTATTTGATATGAGAGCATTTGATATTACAAGTTGTATTTAACATTTCAAGGCTCATTTGAATCAGCTCAGTTCACTGAACTGCTAAAGCATACAGGACCACACATCCTGTCCTGAGGAGAAACCTATAGATGTGTTTAGTGGCCTAAAGGTATATTACAAAAAAATGAGTTGCTGAAGATTAGGCACAAAATTTTATTGGTGCTGCTCATTTCAGATGTGATCTGACAGCCAGGCCTGGTGCATTACAACACAGAAGGGTGAGTGGATCAGCAGCAGAAAATACTACTGAGGTCTCTATGGTGCACTGGCAACTTCTCGTGACAGCAATTCTGTTATGACCCACAAATACCTGTAGAGCACAAGTTAGTGAAATTTCATATTGATGCAAAAATATCGTATTATAACACTATATCCCGGGTTCTTTTCCCCTGTTGTAATCCATTAGGGTGCTACAAAACTTGAGATTTTAGTAGTGGTGTGCAGGCAGTAACATCTGCTTCCTGTGCCTTGGCAAAGGACTGATGGCTGCTGCAAAACTCTTCCTGTAAGCATCCAGCCAGGTTTCTGCCCACAGCAAATAAATGAATAAGGATGTTTAGTTCTACCCATGTTAACACAGTGTTTTTAACCTCAGTAAACAAAGAATAATTGCAGGGTTACGTATTTTGTGGGACACTGAGGATGGAGCCCTAAACAGAGGGGTTTATGCCATTGGAGAAGTGTGTATTTGTTCTTCTCAAAGAGCCTGCCCTGATGCTTCCCGAGTGCTTTCTGCAGGTCTCTAACCAAGGGTGTGCTGATAAGGGAGAGACAGTCCTGAGGCTTCTCTTGGCTGGCTCGTTGTCTCTGGTCCAGCAGGACAGATTTTGCCAGGGGGTCATTTCTGTTAACAGGCCTGAAGGGTTAAACTCGAATTTATTTTCTAAGACCAGACAGCTTTGGTAATAATAAGACAGTTATTTCTGCTGGTGGTACGAAGTGATGGCAGAGAAAAGATGGGATACCACGTGCAGATTTTCTTCTCGTGGTGTTTCTTAGAGAGACAACATGAGTCAGTGTTCTAAGAATCAAAGTTTCATAAAATTTAGGGGAAAAAAAATCCAGGATGTCAGACTGCCTGATGTATAATCTTATATTTGTAGAATGAATAGTTCTACACAAGAGTGGTCCCTCTTAGGAAGCACAAAAAGATATGGGATCCATCACCCAGTTCCTGTAGGAGAAGGTCTGCTGTAACTTCTGAGAAGTCAGTAATATTCTCTCTGTTAATTCAAATCAATTGTGGGTCATGTCCTAGATTTATAATAATTACTTTTAAAGCTTTGTGATTAAAAACAAGCCCTAGCTTTTATAAATACAGTTGGAATCAACACATTCCTTAGAAATGCACAATTTTTTCACAAATGCAGTCAATGTGCATTGGTTTATTTTTTTATGTGTGTATTTTTTTTTTTTTCTTTTCTTTTTAGGCAATAATCAGAATCCAAAGGAAAAGGTTGCAGTCTACAGGAAGCTGGTAGGTCAAATTTTAAAATTATATAAATGCCAGTACAATTAGAGAGAAAAAAATGTAAGCAGTAAGGTAATGAAACTTGCATTTACTGGATATACAGAGAATATGCAAAATCATTTAAATTTACATACTGAGGGGGTGAAAATGTGGTTTAGCAGAGGCAATTAACATGAGAAAGTAAGACAGATGCTGTGCAAATAATTCATAATGAATAATTTCTTTGCTCCATTATGTGTTTGCAAGTTTTCCAAACAAACTAGTTTTTCTGATGTATATGTTCAAACTGTTTGCTGAATAATATCTATGCATAATTTTTTATGTAATTCATTCATAAGCAGAGCTTTTTGAATATTCAAGCTCTTTTTGAATGGGTATGTAGGTTGTGCAACACATTTCTCTTTTCCAATTGGAGAAACATGACTTATAGGTTCTGCTATGAATAATCACAATATTTAACAATATTTGCTTCATTATTTTACCAAACATTCCTGCTAGTAAACTCATTTGTTAAGGTAATCATGGAAAAAGAGATGCAAACAAAAGCAAATAAATTAGTCTGGCATCCTCTCTTTTCTTTCTCACTTGAGAAAAATAATTTGCACTGTCCATAATTCTGTTTGTCTTTCATTAAAATATATGAGGAAGCTGAAAATGCAAAATCATGGTCTTGAACAGACTTGGGTTTCCTATGGCTGTGGAGTCACACTTGATGCACAGAGTGCCAGCCCAGCCCTCCGGAGCTGGGAATGCCTTTGGCTCCCTCCCCGAGGGGCAGAGCCTGTGCAGTCCCTGGGATGGCTGAATCCACATCCCGGCCAGGGAATCCACATCCCTGCCAGGGAATCCACATCCCTGCCAGGGAATCCACATCCATTCCAGGGAATCCACATCCCTGCCAGGGAATCCACATCCATTCCAGGGAATCCACATCCCTGCGAGGGAATCCAGGGATTCCATCTCACTTTCAGGAAATCCACATTCCTCCCAGGGAATTCATGTCCCTTCCAGTGAATCTGCATCCCTTCCATGGAATCTGCATCCCTTTCATGGAATCTGCATCTCTTCCATGGAATCTGCATCTCACCCATGGAATCCACAGTCCCTTCCAGGGAATCCACACTCCTTCCATGGAATCCACATCCCTTCCATGAAATCCACACTCCTTCCATGGAATCCACATCCCTTCCATGAAATCCACACTCCTTCCATGGAATCCACATCCCTTCCATGGAATCCACATCCCTTCCATGGAATCCACACTCCTTCCATGGAATCCACATCCCTTCCATGGAATCCACATCCCTTCCATGGAATCCACATCCCTTCTCCAGCCAAAGGGGTGTTTGGAGCTCTCATGCTCCCCAGCATGCAGGAAAGGCTCCCATGCAGGAAGCTAATGAAGATAAATACACTATTTGTTGGCAGTCACGGTGATTAATTACCAGAGGCAAGCTTAATTATGCCAGGAGTAACAATCGGTGTCACAGACAGACACAAGTTTTGTGTGGCCCATTGTTAGATACGTTGGAGTTTGAACATGAATGAATTAGCATGGATTGTGTCTTCCTACATAGCAGCCACATATTCTAAATTATAGTTAGAGTTGTGTTTATTTGGAACACTGGAAAAGTCAGTTTTTCTGTAAGTGAAGCAGATCATCAAACCTGAGAGACTGCAGCATTCTCTGGATAAATTGTGTATGATGAACTCAAGGAGGAGTGAATTCCAGTTCCAGAATCTTATTAGCAGTATAAAGACTGCATTTGATTTTCTATATTTAATTTTATTTTATATGTTTTTATACTGAATTTATTATATTTCAGAGTTTCTATATCAGTTTACTATTTCAATAGCGAGAATTAGAAAAAAAAGTAGTATTGGTATTAGTAAAATAAAGTTCAGGTTCCTCAGGAGACAGTGAGAGAATTTTAAGTTCTCTTTTTGAGGTACCTTTATATCCCATGTACATGCTCCCATTGAGGATCTGACGGTCTCAGCTTACACCTTTTTTTTCCCTGAAATCAGAAATTACCCTGGGGGCAGCTTATGACAGGAATAGTACAAAGGACCCCTGCGCCTTTTTAACACTAATAGGACAGGACAATGCAAAGAACATATAAATGCATTTTCACAAATGTGAGTTCTACAAAAGTGTATCAGTGTGAAACTTCTGCCATTCTCACATTTTACACTGAATAATGTGAGAGCACTGAGACAAGTATTTTACTATAATAACCGAAGTATACCTATATGCTTTTGGAAGAGAAAGGGAAGAACAAAATAACTTGCTTAGAGAGTCCTAGTGTTAGAGTGTGTTAACCATCATTTACATTTTGCCCTTTGGGAACAAAGAAATGATGGCCTTAATGAGCACAGGAAACTAAACTGTTTGAAAACACAGAAAAAGTACAGTGCAGTGACATTAAACCTAGAAGGAAATTGTAGATCACCAAATTAATCTGACAACTAATCTAAATTGTCAGCTTTTACATGGTAAATATGACACTTTTTTAAATGAGATGTATGTATTAAATTAAGAAAGCAAAAGAAAATAAACCACATCAAACTAATCTTTTTGAGTAAATATTCTCTTTATTCCTTGGATTACTTGCATTCTCTAACTTTTCTCAGCACTTTAGATTTCAACTTTATAAAACATCAAGACATAATAAACCCTTCAATTCAGTTTTGGTTTATTCTTTCTTATTTATCTACAGTTAATCATGTTTTAGCTTTTAGGCATTTCATTAGTGATTATTGGTATTTTTGTAACTTTAAAACAGGCATTGTAGATTGTACATCCCTGAAAACATATTTCCTGCTCAAACTTCCCATTCTTCTATGGCTGCCTTAATTTCTTTTTGCACTGCAGGAGTTCTTACTGGTAGGAGTGATAAATGGACATGTTTCTTTGCATTATACATATTTACAGCTAGTAAACTGTGTCTACCATATCACTTTATAAATCTATTGCCCAGTGCTGCTAGAGCCAATGCATTAAATATTGGGCTTCTCAGGGACTGCTCAGTGTAGTTTAACACAACAGATAATGAAAGGAGATCAGGCATGAAAATTCCTCTTTATCTTGCACCTTTCCTCACACAAAGTAGCTGATAACAGCTAAGTTCATCATCCTTCTTTCATACGGTATTCAGGAAATCAGGCACTTAAACCACGACCTTCACAGAGAGAGGACTGTGTCATCCTCTTTAGTCAGTAGCAAAAAAAGGGCTCTGATCCTGAATGGAGTTGTTGGATTTTGTCAGAAGATAAATTAAGCAGCTGAATACTTTTGTGTGCTTGTATGGAACTTCTTTTCAAGGAAATACTTTGCATTAAAAGAGGGCATGAGAAGGCACAGAACATAAAAGTTAGCAATGAAAGATGGGGCAAAATTAAGGTCGAACAGAGCAAAAGTAAAATTAACTAGCAGCTTCCTTAAAGACCCATCTCTAATACTTAATTATTTTATTAAAAATGCTGTGCAGTAACGAAGAACTTGTGCTACCTGTTGGAAAAAAAATGCTATCCCAATTTTGAAAATTTATGTTGTTTTATTATTACCTAGTATTTTTTATTCTCTTGATAGTTCTTGTGTACTAAGACAATGAAAAAAATACTGTTCTATTATATTTCATAATGGTAAGTGAGCTTATGAAAGCTAAAATATTCACTGATCTGTGAAAGTATTTTCAGACAATAAATTCCGCTTTCTCCACCCTCTAATTCTTCCCTCAGTCTCCAGAGTGGTCTTATTTAAAAGGAACAAATCCTGTTGGTGAAGTTTACATTGGCGGTTCACAGACTTGTATCACTCAGAAGGCAACCTGTCCCAAACTGCACAGCCTGTTTTATGTATTGGACACTTCTAGTTTTGCCTTGCTAGTTTTTTGTTGGGTTCTTTTTCCTCTCCATTGTGTCCCAAATAATTCCTTGCATTTTCACATGCATCTTCCAGCAGATGATTTGTCTGTACTAGTTCACAGGCTCACTGTTGAAGCATATTGCAAAATTAACATTGCTTTTGAGGCAGGCTTCAAATCTTGAACTGATTAAAATAATTCCAATCTTATGTAAAATAGCTACTTTATCCTTTACACCTTCCTATTTGTCTTTTTTTTCTTTCTCTGCGTTTTGTTCCAGCTATTCTACCACTTCTTGTGGCTAAACCAATTTAAGTGACCTTTCACTTAGACTAGCTGCTAGAACTGTCTGTGTGGTGCCATTTACCTAAAATCAGCCTCATTCCATCTCATGCAGTTTGTCTGTGGGGTACCTCATCCACACCAGGACCACTTCATGCAGAACTGAGCTAAACCCACTCCTGACATCAGAAATAAATGTTGATTTTATCCTTAGCTCACTTTGTCAGTGAACTCATTGCTACTGTCCAGAATGCCCCCTGACCTTCATGGTTTTTACCATGAACACCTGGTGGTATTTTCTCACACTCTCAAAAAAGCAAAGGCATTCCTATATACAGACAAGTACATAAAGAAAATCGTGTTTCTTAATGTAATGGCTACAACCTCTCAGTAATTACAGCAGTAATACAAGTGAAGCTGTTCATCCTCTGTGGTGTCAGAGTCATTAAAATGGCTGAGAGAATTAACATTGCAATTACAATCAGACAGGAGCTTGAAGAACCAAACTGAGGACTAGTTAACACTGTATCTTCCATTTATGTTACAACAGCAACCACGATACAGATTTCAGTTATTTGGAAACTGGCATCTAAAAAATCATTAGAAACCAGTATGACTCCAGTAACTGGGTGGGCCAGAAGAAGGTAAGAGACCTGGGTCCTGATTCACCGAGTAAGAATGGCCCTGATATTTATGTCTATAGTTTAACATTTGTATTAGTGGTTTAGAATTATCACATAAGCATTCTTACACAATAACTACACTGGAAGCAGTGCATCCTACCAACTCTTCAACAGTGACACCTAATTTTAACACCCACCGTGTGTTTTTTCCTGAGAGCTGGACAATTTAAACATAAGAATTCTTCTCGGCGACGGGTGAATTCTCCTCTTGGTGAGCCAGATGAGCAAACACTCATCATTTTTTTCCAGCTGGTTCTAATCCACTTTCCACTTGGTTGACAGCCATATTCTTCCATATTCTTTTCAACTATTTGTGGTCAGCTACAGGGAAAAAAGATGCCAGGTGTGTAAGTTCAGAGTTTCTTGTATGCAGAACACACCCCATGGCACACAGGGGTGTTCTGGTGGGTTTTGCATCCCCTAGGGATGGCTGTGCATACTGAATGTGCTCATTTGCAGACAGCAATTCCTCGAAGTACAACAGAATTCAATGTCTATAAAAGTCTCCACATTTTCTTAACTTTCCACTAAGCAGTTGGAAAGACTTTCCATCTTTTTTTTTCCTCTTCTTCTTCCAAAACTGCAACCTTGTTGATGGCTTTGCATTGTTGAGAGCTGTTCAAGCACATAGCAAGTGGCTTTCTATCTGCTCAGTGCTTCCATTTGAGCCACTTCAAAGACAGGCTATCACTCTGACAAGGTGGATGGGCTGCCTATAAAAGGGAAGGCAAAAAAAAAAAAAAAAAAAAAGTCTAAAGAGACTAAGGAGACTGGAAACTACCTGAAAATACTGGTACAATTTCAACACCTTTCTCTTCTTTTTGTTTGACTAATTACATACAGCTTCTGGCAATATCTAGGAGGTGACACAAATTCCCTCATTGCAGCGTCAAATTTTAACACACTTACTGAGTTACCAAAGCGGTAATTCCGCTGTGTTAAAATTCTGTATCATGTCACTCCTTCTCTGTTAGGTGCTCACTGCATGATACATAGCTATTTTTCCCATACCATAGTGGTTGCTTCCTTGGAAGAGTGGGATACTCACATTACTCACATGTGGTTTTTTTGGGTTTTTTTTTTTTTTTTTTTTTTTTTTTTTTTTCCTTTTTTCATTATTTCTTACCATGTAACTGCAGATACAGGATTAAGAATGAAAATTGGACATTTAAATCAGGTGCAGTTCCTTGACTGACTAATGATATTGCAGTATATATAATAAATTTAGGAAATTGTACCAATTAATTAAAATAATCCTCTTTACAACACATTAAAACATTTAAGAGGCATTGTTCAGGAAGATAAGCTCTCTCTTTATTCTGAAGAGTCCTATGTTGTTACAATGGATCATTGTATTTCAGAATTTCCAGCTTACAGGGATGGAAAAATTTATGGTTATCAGCTGGAGTGAACTCTGGTGTGATGCCAGGCAGTGAACTTCCCCCAGGTAACCCTCAGTCGATCCCATAAGTTACATTTGAGACTCAATGTAACTTTAAGAAAAATTCTATTTCGAGTCTAAACAAGAGCAGAATGCACATTCCCTAGTTAAAATGTTCCTATTGCTAACGAGCTGCACTCCTAAAATTTCACCTTCATTGTACAATGCATTTATACAGCATCAGCTTCCAGAAATCCTTTTGTCATGCCTTGTTTTGATCAAGCTAGAGCAGTGTGTGTGGTGGAGCACCTACATACTAATAGAGAAATAATGACATATAGGGACACACTGAAAAGTCAGCAGTTCCAGGTTAGAAAATTCAAACGTGTGCTTAAAAGGCAAGGGGACAAGCATCCCGCAGTTACCACCAGTAAACTGCTAATCTTTCTTGTTGCCTCCTTTCTTCTTTCCTTTCAAATCACACTGAAGGTCAATTTTTCAAAGTGTGAAAAGAGAGAGCCATGGCCCTTCTGAAAGTGGACAAGATGCTCTCACGTCAGCAGGCTGTGTAAGTGACAGGGAGATTCTGAGAGAGCCCCCGAAGGCACTGCGGGCTGAGCTGGTAACATGTGCAGGCTCCAGGCTGTGCCTTTTCAGCAGCTCCGCCGTGGAGCAGTGGCTCATGCAGCCAACAGGGCAGTGACACAGCTGCAGTCCCATTCCTCAGGCACCTTAATAAAAGCTGAAGAAATACACTGAATTCCCTTCGGATTCACTACTTGGTACTTGTTCTTGAAGGCAGGCATGCACATTCTTTCTTCCAAAGAGCTTAACAGAGCTAATGTATTTGCAGTGTACTAAAGGAGGAGTGGCATGTGGTCATCATTTACTGACTAATCCAGTAGTTAGAGACCCAACCCAAGAAATTTGGCATTTGGGTTATTCTCTGCAGCCTCATGCATGTTCTCTCCCACTCCCAGGAGAATACCCTTAACTGCAAATTAAAGAGATGGGAACAAATTTGTCTTTCATTGAAGCTGTACTCCCACATCTAAAGGAATCCAAGATCAATTTAATCAGAGAACAAGAGGAAAAGAGAGAAGATGGTTCCCTATCTTCTGTTAGGACACTCACTTAGGGATAAGACACAGTTATCCTTCTAAAACCTACATGAATTGTCTCTCAGATATTCTGGATTTATATGGTTAACATTAATCCTGAGTGAGGACATAAAGCCAGTATTCCCACATTAGTCTTACAGATACTGCCTTGACATGTAACTTCTGGTTATTTTTGTTTTGATACTCTCTGCCACCCATCCACTCCCAGCTGTCATCTTCACTAACCCATAACAGTGCGAGCATGTACTCAGTTATTCACCAGGACAAACTAATGCTACTTATTGTAAACTGCCTTCCAGAAAACAATCCCCTGCCTGAAATGTCACCCGTGTTCTTTTTCACTAGATGCCTGACCTTGACTTCACAGCTCTGTTGAACAAATGAGGCCACCTTGCCAAGGCAACTGGATTGGTCTTACCCCATATCCATCATAACTGACCAGCAACAAACCCTTGCTGCATGGCATTTAATAAACAATTTGCCTGTTCTCTCTCAAATCACTGGTCTGTTTAAGTAGCTTTGTAATATTCTGTATGCCACTCCAATGAGGTGAAGATTTCAAAATATCTTTAGATTGCATGAGCTGAATGAATTCTGAATTTTGTTAATTTGCCTAATCATGATAAGCATCAAGTCAAATGCTTTATGGACTGCTATTACAGACTTCATGTTACCTTTTTTCACTGACACCTGCATCCATCAAAATGTTTGAGAAGGTTTGCTTCCAAGCTCGGTGTAATTCTGTCTTTCTTTCCTGTTAAGGACAACTCATTACTTAAATGCAACAGTCTTTTTAAGATTTCTCTAGCACTCATTTTTGCAATCTAGTTTATTTTCAAGAAGAAATATTCTTTCCAGTAAAATTACTGTCACAGTATATCTGTACACAAGTTTCTCTGCAGAATCAACACATCACCACACATACATTAAAATCTTGACCACAGCCTCAGAGACAAGGACACATCTTGAAATCTGAGAAATGCCATGGAAAAAGATGAGGCCAGGGAGAAGTTGTGGTTCTGTGGCTCTTCTTCACTCCTGTGAATAGATGCAGTCCTCAAGCGACAGCATTGAATGTAATTTACCAAGCTCTACCAGTATGCTCAACTCGCCCCTTTTCTCAATTAACCTTGAAAAGCTGAGAGATGCTTCCCTGCTGGTTTCTGGATTGCCCCTTAAAACTCTTGCTCTTTGTTGACAGTTACAAAACTACAGTTGCAGTTGGAAAATTAACTCTGCTGTAGTTTCTCTCTAATCAGAAATTTATATGCACTTTCCCCAACTACAGCGAATCCAGTGAGTCCAGTTTAATTCGTATCTCTACAGAGATTTTCTGTAGTATGGAATATAGTCATGAAGTTGATCTGTGGCAGTTAGCCCTGCTGCTGTGCATTGCCCATGTCCAAGGCTCCTTTTCACTGCTGTTTTGATTCCTGGCTACTTTCAGTTGCTGTTTTGCTCCTGGCCTTGCCAAGAGTATGTACGAAGTTTTATAGGTTGCCATCAGCTTGTACCTTGTACTTTGTCACTCTTGTTTCCTGATCTACTTTGCTTTAACACTCCTGTTTTTGGTGCCATTGGTGGTCTGACAGATGTGTAGCAATGTGGAGGGAGAAATTAAAGGTTCAGTAATAGTTAACATATAATCATTTCAGCGAAAAGATAAGTATTCTGTGCACGATTTGGAAGTAACATTATATAGAACGCGATGTTTGAGGATAAAGCAATTCTGTTCTGCAGAAGTGACAGCAGTTATTGGAACGGTTCTAACTTGTGGCAAAAAGATGGAAGTGATTTTAATTTTTTTGTTTGTTTGTTTGTTTTGGTTTTGGTTTTGGTTTTTTTTTGTTTTGTTTTTTGTTTTTTGTTTTTTGTTTTGCCCTTGCCCAGATTTTGTTGTTACCTCCGCGCGCTCCTCGGGCTGCGCAGCGGCGGCCGCGGGAAGGGACCCGCATCCCCTCCCGATCCGCATCCCGTCCCGACCCGCCCGGGGCGGCGGGACGAGCATCCTAACGCCGGAGACCCGGGGCGTCCCCGCCTCCCGCGCTCTGCGGCAGCGCCCGGCCGGGGCAGCCGCCCGCTGTGCGCAGAGACGGTCAAGGGAACAAGGACACGCTGGCGGTGCTGCCGCTCCATCCCTGTTCCCAGCTGTATCACCATCCCCGTCCCTGTCCCCGTCCCCAGCCACATCCCCATCCCTGTCCCGGTCCCTAGCCGTATCCCCATCCCCGTCTCCATCCCGGTCCCTGTCCCCATCTCCATCCCCGTCCCTAGCCGTATCCCCATCCCTGTCCCCATTTCCATCCCCGTCCCTGTCCCTATCCCCATCCCCCTCCTCATCCTCATCCCCATCCCCGTCCCCATCCCCATTCCCATTCCCATCCCCCGTTCCCATCCCCATTCCCATCCTCATTCCCATTCCCATCCCCTTTCTTGTCCTCATCCCCATTCCCGTTCCCATCCCCATTTCCCCGGCCCCATCCCCGTTCCCGTTCCCATCCCCATTTCCCCGGCCCCATCCCCTCTCCGCCGCCCCCCGCCCGCCCCGTTCCCCTCGCCTCCTCCGCGTGCCCGCCAGCGCGCGCCCGTGCGCCGAGCGCGGCCATTGGCTGCGGCGCGCGCGGCACCCGCGGCCAGGGGCGCGCGCGTCGGGGCCGCGGAGCGCGCGAGCGCTGCCCCTGCCCGCCCGGCGCGCGCTCTCCCCTCAGCCCGGCGCGCGCTCCCCCCGCGGCCGCGGCTCCCGCGCTCCCCGGGGGCGGCGCGAGGCTGCGGCGCTGCTGCTTCCCAGCGCTTCTTCCCAGCGCTGCTGCTTCCCAGCGCTGCTTCTTCCCAGCGCTGCTTCTTCCCAGCGCTGCTTCTGCCCGGCGCTGCTGCTTCCCGGCGCTCCGCTCGTAAGCGTGAGGGACGGGACGCGCAGCGAGAGCGAAGCGAAGGCGGGGAAGGGCAGGGAAGGAAGGGGTGTCCCCTCCTCACTGAAGGAATCCGCACCGGTGCGAAGTTATCGCGCAGAGACGGTGAGAGGCGCTCGGGCTGCTCAGGCTGCTGCCGCCGTGCCGGTAAACGCTCCTCACTTCTTTACTTGCCGCCGTGGCCGGGGCTGGCCGCGCTCGGCCGCGCTCGGCGGAGCCGCCGCGCCCGCCGCTCTGTGGCTCGGGCATGGCCCGCTGTCACCGCGCGCCTGGAGTTGACAAGTTGGGATGTGTGTGTCTGTGTGTGTGTCTGTGTGTGTGTCTGTGTGTGTGTGTGTGTGTGTGTGTCTGTGTGTCTGTGTGTGTGTCTGTGTCTGTGTGTCTGTGTGTGTGTCTGTGTCTGTGTGTGTCTGTGTGTGTGTCAGAGCCGGCCGTGCGCGGCTCCTGCCGAGCCGCGGAATTCAGCACTTGGAGAGGTCATTAGTTGCATGAGTTCCTGGGAAGGAGGATTCTCTGTGCCTCTGCAATAACTACCGCTGCTGCCTTTCTGCCCATTAATCCTCGTCCTTAACCGCTGGTATTTCTTAAATTTTCGCGGTGTTTTAATATTGTCTTTGTTTTTTTTAAGCTGCTGGATTTTTTTTTTTTTAATTTCTTTATTTACTTTCTTTTCCCCTTCCGAGATTGTAGTACAGTGTTATTATTTATTTCTTCAGTGTTTGCCAACAGTGTGGGAAGGTATCGCTGATTCAGAAACTATTGTCCACAGTGCGTCTCGGTTAGGAACAGGCAGCAATAGGAGAAGGCAGGCATTTGTATTCCGAAAGGGAATTAAAAAAAAAAAAAAAAAAAAAAAAGCAGCTGCTTTGCATCATTGCTGCAGATTTGCGGGGAGCACTGAGGGACGGCGATATTTTGTTGTTTGCGAAGGTAACAAACACAGAAGCGCTTTGGTGTTTCACGCATAGCCCTGCGTTCGAGCTCTTTGGGGATTGCTGTCGATAATAAATTCCTGGCTGTGGAGGCAGGGATCGCTGGCATGTCTCGCATCCAGCGCTCAGACAATGTACCGGCGTGTGCTGACACCGGAGCGCGTCCCTGCTGCACCTGCCGTGGAGTGGCACTTCGACAAGAGACTGGTTTGTCTCCTGCGTACACCCAGCCTGAAATTTAAATAAGGTGCCTAATGGGTGCGAATTCAGCTCTTCACTCTCTGTCTTTGAACCAGACTCCTTTTTCTTGTTAGGATGCTTGTGTAAACATCTATTTGCAGCAATTTCGGGAAGTTTAATAGTACTGGTGTTTTAATATGTGCTTTTATGCCTTTTCTTTACTTTATGCTTAAGTGTTCTGTCCTTCTAAAAGGTTCAGAATGTAATGGCAAGTACTGTCTGTGTATGCGTGTGTGCATAAATATTTAAATATTTATATATAATGTTTGGCTTGTACTTGTTTAAATTTACAGAATCTTGTATTATGTGGAGGAAACAGGCATGATAACAGAATTAAAATGCAGGAACACAGAAGTAAAGGAGACTTTGTTTGTAAGGTTTAGTTGTGTAGCTAGATTATGTAAGATGAAAGACATTCGAAATGCATGTGTCCTGAGAAGTGTAGAAGTAGCACCATTCTAGCAATTTACGAGTGTAAAGCTTTGCTGTAACAATACAGGATGCAAGCTGTCAATAAGTCTCTGTAGCCATCCAACATCCTGACAGGGCACTTTATGGAATGCTGCTTAAAACCTGTTGTAATAAACCCACAGTCTCTATGAAGGGCAGAGTTAATGAAAGAGTAGCATCACCTGTTAGTACGGTTACTTTAAGTAAGTGTAATAGTTTATAGTGGTTGTAAAAAAGTTTTTCCTCAAACTTCAGAGGAATTGAGAAAGGTGGTTCTTTCTTTAAGATGTTTGTATTTGTCATCCAACTGGTACAGAACCACTGTACACAATAACAACTGGTACTTCTCTGAGGGCTTACTTATCTAAGTGCTGGGTAAAGTCAGTTTTTACAAGGGGATGGCACTCTAATGAGAAGGAATCTTTCTTGCTTTGTCAAGATTTAAAATACATCCAAACAATGTATTTGAGCATCATTTGCCTGTTCCTTGGCAAATCAGTGACCAGGCTGATGATTAATTTGGGGTGGCCCATATGCTGAGGTTTCTAGTTGCTGAGTAATAAATCAAAACTAGTCTTACATTACACCCATATAGATTGTGTGGCATTGAAAAAGCCAGCTGTGAGGTCTGAGCTTTAATTCATTTTGAGAGGAAAACTTTTCTAGCTGTGGTTTCTTAGTGTTCTGGCAATGCCTGAGAACTCAAAGAAGTAATTTTTAATCCAATTATTAGCATGCTTACAGCATGTTTTTAAAGAAAAAGTTTTGGTCCAGATAATGTCTGAATTTTCATTCTGCTTTTTTATAAAAAACATTTCTACTAAGACTGTGCTCATAGGAAACAATAACATTTTAGTCCTCTAAATGCTTATTTTTTATAGGGATAATTAAAATAATGGTCCTTCTGTGTCATTAGATTTCAACTGCTTCTGTAGCATGGGGAGAATTAACACGTGAACATCACTAGTAATATTTTCCTGTAATTAAACTGAACTGTATTTTCACTTTTAATATTTCACACTAAAAATCAAAGCTGCAGGAAAGAATTGAGGAGGTGCTTTCTCTTGTTAGGTCACAGACATTACCATGGTTATTGATTTGAGGGGGCTAATGGTTGCCTTTCATTATCTTTTCAAAGAGCAGTTTTATCTCTGATATATATATACATCAACTTTTCATATATGGACTTGGTTTTGGCATTTTCCTGTCAAATACTGACATTTTTGTTTCTGCAGTCAAAGAAAATTTCCTGTGAACAGTTTTACTGCTAGAGTGAGTCATGGTGTTAGGTGTAGTAGTGATTGTGAGCTTAAAATTATTTAGAAAAACCTAGAAAAGGGAAAATGTTGAGTTCAATCAAGGTCGATGTCTAGACTTTCTTCTCTGAGGGGTCAAACTAAACTGAAGGTCAAATTAGATGGAGACAAAGTCCTAGTCACTATTAGATTGCTCAAGTCAATATACCAATGTTTGAAAAGCTATTTTGTGTTTGTTTGCAGTTTACTGAGAATTTAATTACTCAATCCCTTAATGTTTTTGGCAAAAGATGCACATAGGAGCACCACCGAAGTCCATGCTTAAAGATAAGACCAAAAAATTATCAGACTGATTCTTTAGACAATAATATTCTTTTTTATAAATGGATAGTTCTAAAAAGTTTGTCCTTCCCTGCCCTGGATCTGTAATAGAAAATACAACCTTACAACATAAATTAAATTCATTTTTACTAAACTAATTAAGATAAGAGATGTTTTAGTCCTGACTTGCTCTTTCAGAAGGTTAATATTTAATGGAAATGGCAAGTTTTTTCTCAGGCTCTTTTTTTTTTTTTTTTTTTTTTTTTTTTTTTTGACTATGCTTTACTTACAATTTCACAAGATCCTTATCAGGAAGAACAGTTTTATATAGTACTTACTGTGCTACAACAGAAAGGAAGGTTTTGCTGATCCTCAGTGCAAGTCGAACTGGTCCCCACTTTGTGACCGGAGGTGTCACATCCCAGAGCCTTCATGCCAACTGATGGTGACTCATCTTTCTAATTCCTTCCTGCACAAAGCAGCTCCTGCACAGAGTGCTTTTAGTGATGTACGAGATGACTCTGGCTGTGTCACACTGCTCCACCTCAGGCTGGACCAGCTCTGTGTCCTGTCTGCAGCCTCACAGAGCTCCTCTGTGTGAGTGCCTGAGCTGGGTGTTCCTGCAGTACAGCCCCCCAATCCACCCACGGGTGGAGAAGAGACTTTGGGTGTTCCTGCAGTACAGCCCCTAATCCACACACAGGTGGAGAAGAGACTTTGGTGTCCTGCAGTACAGCCCCCCCAGTCACCCACGGTGGAGAAGAGACTTTGGGCCATTCTCTGTTAGCTCAATTTTGTCTCACAAATATTGGTCTGCATTGGGATCCCATAATGCAGGTGAAGTTCAAATACGTTGTTTTAAATCCACCTTGCCAACTAACTCAATATAATCAGACAGACTTTTTGGATAAGCAGGAAGCATGCTAGGCTTAGATATTATTCATTTTTTATTATTACTTTAAATTGGTTCTTTTTAGTTGAATTGATTGACGTTCAGTGCCAAATAGTAATAAATTGTCTACTTTCATCTTTATTGCTGAGCAGTAATAACCCAGTAGTCATCCAAACAGGGATGTAATTATAAGATTTTTAGTGACAAGCTGCACAACATTGGATTACAAACTTTTTTGTTTAGCTGAGCAGGTTGTGAATAGATATGTGGTGCACAGACTGCATTACACCAGTGGCTGTATTCAGACTCATTCTGGGCAATAGTTAGGGAAACAACTGATCTTAAGTCATGCCTTTTTTCTTTCCCTCAGGAACAGGTTTTATGGAAATTAAATTTTATTCTCTGATGAATGGAAATAAAGTTTCACTGGGGCAGGGTGGTTTGGCTTTAGGGATTTTTTTTAGTTTTGTGTTTGTTTGCTTTGAGTTGTTTTGGTTTTATGTTTTTAACTATAATGCAACTCAATATGGCAAAATTAAGAATAAAGTATCACCCTTTTTGGTTTTGGATAATAGGGTTTTCATTGTATTCTTGTTCTGAAGAGACTTCTTAGCCAAAACATATTTAGGCAAAATATTAACTGTAACTATTTAGAACTACAAATCTATGTAAAAATAGTATAAAACACATAAGTAGATGCTCTTGAAGGATTTTCCTAGTCGTTTGGAGCACCCTGCCTTTACCTTTAGTAGCAGTTTTTAAAGCTTTGAATTCCTCTCAGTTCTCCAGATTTATCTGTTGTTTCTCAGCCCACACAAGCAAGGAAAACACCAGGGCTTATTCAGAGGGGTGGTGTAAGGCTATCTGAAATCCTAAATGAGCATATCAGTGAAACACTCGAGGAGGATGGAAATAGCTTCTGGGCACGTCCTTGGTGGGAGATGGCACGAGAAGAACGTGGAGAGGCAGCAGGGGAAGGCCAGGCCTGCAGCCCTGTGCTGGGAAGGCTCCTGAGCAATGCTTTAATCTCAGGTGCTGCCCAGGGGGAGCAGGGAAAGACAGGAACAAAACTTCTGCTGCTTCTCCTGGGCCAGGGCACAGGGAGAGCATTTCTTGAGCCACAGCCTGGAAGACCCAGAGAAGCTTTTTCCACCAGTGTGCACGTGTACAAAGGCAGAACCTGTCTCCAGGTGAGCACTTGTCTGCCTCCTGGAACTTTCAGGTGTGTTCCCTTAACTCTGAACAGGGTTGTTTCTTTTTTTTTTTACTTATTTTTTTGGAATAATTTTTAGAAAAGACACTTTTCCTAAACAATTGCATTAGGAGTGTTGGTTCTGCTGTCGTTTTGAGTGGCTCTGTACAGTGTTGTCAGCTGTATTGTAGAAAACTGTCTTGTATTAAGAGGTGTGGATGACTGTATCTAAGTGGAAACTATAAAAATTCTTTTATGAAGCCATTGTGTTGGAGTGTAGGGCTTAGATGTAAAATAGCAGAATACAGGAAGTCCTACTAAGTATAAATAATAGAATTTTCCAAAGCTTTTTCTGAGTGTAATTGCCTAGTGACTTTTCAAATCTCTCTAAAAAAAAAGGAGAATAAGTTACCATAACAATGTGCTTCAAAACTGTACCACATACTAAACCACTGGTAATCACCTTTTCCAACAATGACAGCAAAAAAGAAAGTTTAATATTTAGAAAGGCAGAATACCAGATGTCAAAATATAACAATGACACTAGAGAGAAGCTTTCTGATCTGGAAAATAAGGTTCACTTTACTTGCCAGTGTTTCAGGAAATACTGTGTTTGATTCAGATTCTGGAGGACAAATGAGTCAGTGGAAATAAAGTAAATATTAAATTCATCCTTGTATATAAAAATACATTCCTTAGGGAGAAGTGTTGTACACTGCATGCTTGCCACATTAAATGAGTTTTCTGAACCAAATAAAGCAAGTGATACACAGTTCTGCTGTCACTGTGCAGATACCTAATTGACCATTACTAGAGAATTAGCTGTTAAAAAAAAAAAAAAGTACTTTTCATCCTAGTTCCTTGTTATAGATGCTGTAGGGTTGGATGTGCACGTGCAGGCTCTTGGTGCATTTGGTTTTGGGTCTGTGCCCAGGGACATTCAGAAAGTTGTGGTCCTCAGGAGGTGGCAAGAGCTCTGGAACATAGACCTTTCTCTTATGGGATGTTTTCTAGGGTGGGAAATTCTCCAAACTTTTCTCTTTTGTGTACTTTTGACACAGAGAAAATATTTTCACATTTTCTGTGGCTTTTGAGAGAGTGACCTCTGGTTGGTGTGCTGGTTTTCCATGAGAAAGTACAAATGTGAGCATCCATAAAAACAAGCCTTGAAAGGATAGGGAAACAGTTTTCTCTCCTACTTCAACAAAGCTGACTGAGCATTAAAATCAAAAGGATTATTATTTGGTCTCCCAAAAAATATTTTTTTGTCAGACCCCTTCCAATCAGGGTAAAGTTTTAGGCAAATCTTATTTTATAGAAGAATATTTGAATGAGTTGAGACTTGATACATTTAACTACAGCTTTGAGTAAACACAAAAGTGCCATGAAGTGGATTAGCAATTTTAGTAATCTTGTAGCAGTTTGATTTGTTTATGGTGTTTTTATATTGTATACAGTTGCCTAAAACGTGGTTGAGTTTATGTAAATATACATGGAGGTCTAGCTGGCAATGAAGGTACACAAAATTCCCATAGTGAATGGCTCTGATCATTTCCTTCTGTTTTGGCAACCTGTGGCCTAAAGATCAGCTAAACTCTGAAACTCTGTTAAGGGAAAATGTAAATTGCTATTGAGAGTGAGGCAGTACAGAACAGGTTTTTAAGGAAAGCTTACTGTTTAGAAGATAAGTCGGTGCCTATAAGATGATGAAAAAATCCTGTTAGCTGTAGTCTTAATTTCAGTTCTTAATGTCCTTCTGGACTTGGTATTGGGTCTTTGGCTGTGGAAAATTCTTGAGAAAAAAAAAAAAAAGTATTTCTGTTAAATCACCTGAAATAAATGCATATGTTTGGTAGTAGAGTCTTTTCAGGAAAGATTTATGAGAAGTGGACTGTCAGGTAGATTATTAATAATCTGAAGAGCAAGGATAGTAGTAAAGATTTGTGTATAGCCTTGGCTACAAAAGGAACTAAACCTTTTTTTGGTTTTGCAGAGAAGTCAGCTGGCTTTACTGCTCTCTCTGCATAGAGACATACCTAAGTCTTCTCTTTTTCCCTGTCCCTCCAGCTGCTTGTTGTGGGCACAGAGCAGCCTGAAAAAAAGTCTCTTAGTGCAGTGCTAAATTTGGAGGTCACAGCTTTATTAACCAGTTCTGAAGTACGTGGTATTGCAGTGCAAATCCTGGCTGACACCAGTGGCCTCAGCTGTGGAGTAAAGAATAAGCTGTGCAGCTGTCTCTTCTTTCAGCTTTCCTACCTGCTAAGGAATGCTGACTGAAATCCAGAGCATTGTCACTTTCTTTCCTCTGTGCAACATACCTGAGGCTGAGAGATGACAAAAGAGTGGAGCTGCACATAAGGTGTTTCAGAATCATGGCAGTGGTCAGGACCAGTGCTGGAGCACAGTTTGCTGCAGCATTTTTCTAAGCAATCAAAGTCACAATTATTTCAGTATTCATTGTAGACCAGGCCCTCTGGAAGATGGAAATATCATCCTGGTACTTTGTTTCACCATTGCAGGGCAAAGGAGCAACAGAGTGTTTTTGAGATCATGATGTGAGTAACCAAAAAGCCTTGCACAGGAAAAGAGCTGAGAGCGAATCCTCAGTGGATTGCTGTCATCACTCTCTTCCTCCTGCTCCCTTCAGATCATTCCCCAGCAAGGTGCTACCCCTTGCTTCAGCAGCCTGCCTATAAACAGCAGTCTCTCCTTCTGGGGATGAAGAAGGGGAAAAGGAGAAAAACACAGGGAAAAAAGTAATGAGTGATGCCTCTGCTGCCCTGGGGTGTGTTTCTCTCTCTCAGTGTACCGAGGGCCTGTGGCTCCAGCAGTGTCTCTGTTCCTGGGAGCACCACGAGCCCCCGCGCCGGCCTCGGGCACTGGAGGGAAGAGCGGGCAGCTCCTCCTCGGAGTGTCCCTTGTGTTTCCAGTCAGGATTAGTAACTAATGAGTTGAATGAGAGAGACCTTTCCCTTGGCTTTCACAAGCAGATGTCACTGCTGGAGAGAAGAAGTGGCGAGAGGTGAGGAGAACCTGTGGATTGCCTGTATTTATTCTTCTGTTGAAGCTCTAATTACCTTACTGTAACTCTTCTTCCATCTCTCCAGTAGTCCCAGGGGCCTCTGTAAGTTCCTCTGGTTCAGCTGGTAT
This sequence comes from Sitta carolinensis, assembly GCA_032173965.1. NCBI lineage: Eukaryota > Metazoa > Chordata > Aves > Passeriformes > Sittidae > Sitta > Sitta carolinensis. The sequence goes on along the minus strand of CM063294.1, from coordinate 5,064,763 downwards.
TCTGTATCTGCTACCTCCAGGCTTAAATTGCCTTCCTTTTTCCTTTAAAGGAGCAGTAATCATTTCCCTCTGTGGTTCTCAATCCAAAATATAAACCCTTAATAGATTTCTCTTTTACAGAGAAGTTTATACATTACCTCCATGCCTGTAGCTCTCCCCATAACCTTTGCTGACTGTGAATATAGAGTTTATATGTTGTCAGCTCTGTAGATCTTGTGTTACAAGATTAACATTTACAGTTGTACCCCAGTTGCCTTAAGGCCAGCTTCCACATGACCTTTTCCCACACGAGGATACTGGGATAGAGATCGGTGTCGTTCTCTTTGTCTCAGCAGTCTCCTTGGGAAAAGTCACAATTGGGAGTCTGTTGATACTCCTCCCCACATCGATGGTCATTCCCTACTTCCCCGGTGCTTCCTTGCAAAGGAGACAGCCTTTCTCATTCCTCTGCTCTTGCAGAAGAGAAGCGCTATGAAGTGTGGGGTTTAGATCCTTTATAAAGCTGCTATGATTGCTGCTTTGTTCTGCTTTCATTTGCTAAAGGTTTTCCATCTAGCCCTGGGTACAAAAGAGTCTCTGATTATTGAAAATTTCCTGTCCCCTGGAATGAAGTGTTAGAAGTCTGATGTGTAGTCAGACTGGGTTAGTCCTTGTCGGATGAAACCTGGTGGGTATTCAAAAAGTATTTAAGCAGCTTTTATGAAAACAAGTAATTCATCCTATGTATTGTAGAATAGGAATGTCTTTAAATTTGCAATATAAAAATACTTGATAAAATGACAGTTAAGCCTAAATTAGGTATCTTTGACTATTAGGGTCTGATCCTGAAAACAGTCATTATTGCCCTGCTGTTGTTCAAATGACTGTCCATGAGAAAGGATTACCTACCAAGGGGAGCCTCTACTAGAACACATTTTTCCTATTGTTGTCCATTTGCAGTTTAGTTTAATTGATACATTTGAAAGAAGGACACTTATAAGATGGTTAGAAGCCACTTCAGTTTTGCTAATGAAATGCCGTTTTGTACTTACTAGACCATAATATTGGCACAGCAGAACCTATCATTTATAGCTAGTAGGTGTTATTTTCAAACTAAGCAGAAACAAACATATATATATATGAGCTTGAACTTGTGGTAGTTGAAGTTAATTTATGTGTTGCAGTGATTGTAGTGACTTGGGATCAAACCTTGCTTATCCATGCTACAGTTTTAGCTGGGTAGGGAGGCTCACTTCTTGTTTCTAGGTGTTTTTCTTCAAAAGAAAAGGAAAAACAAATGAGGCTTGGCACCACACATTGCATAAAGAATTGCTGAGGGTAAAGAAAAGGTGCACAATACTTGGTTTGAGATTGTTTTCCATTTAGGCAGTGTGAGCAGAAGTGAAACCAGGGGCTGTCATGGTAGTTCAAGAGCACTATGTGCTACTCCATCTGTCTTGCCTTGTTTGCAAAAAGGGATCTTGGCAGGCATGGCAGATGGAAGCACCATGGCTGGTGGGCTGTTTCCTGGGTCTGGATAGTAAACTAGCAAAAATGTGCTTTAAAAATGTCTTGCTGTCTTCCTTCTTATATCACTTACCTACTCCACACCTACAGCTGGATGTAAAGCTCCATGATCCAAGCTCCATAACCAAGGGTTATCTGACTTAGTTCATCCAGTTCATGAATATTGTGGACTGTAATTCCCCAAATTTATTATGAATGCATCTGTCTGTGTCAGAAGTCATGGTACCCATATTCCTGTGTATTTTAACATCACACTTTCTGTGTCAGGTGGTTGGGTTATTTATTTTCTGTGTCAGGTGGTGGTCATTTATGCCATAAAAGGAATCGCTTTGGTTGAATGGTGATACTTTTTCTCCCTTCTACCTTCCTTTCTCCCTCTTTCCTACGCTGCTCCTCTCAGGCATGACATTTCTGGGGAAGGTTTTACAAGTATAGTTTGAAGTTTGGAGTTGACTAATTATCTTATTGCCAGAAGTTGTATGTGTACTTGGTGCCATTTCTTCTGTTGTATACGAACTCTTATTTGTGTCCATTACCAATAGATTATAGTCAAATGCTAGGAATTAGTATGAATGTTAGGAATTGATGTTTTTTCCCACTTTGATTACTTGAGGTCCATAGAGCTGTTTATTCATCTTGTCTACTTAGCAATTATTTAGCATCCCAGTTTGCTCAAACAGTAAATCTGTAATAGCTTTTTGTATTATGGAAAACAGTCCTTCCTAGAGTAAGGAAACAGTGCTGCAGGATAAACTAATGCATTGAAAAATAAGTTTATTCTCCACTTAGAAAAAGGGCTGTTGCAGTCCTGCAGCTAAGGGTCTACATCTGTTCCCTCTGAACAGCAGACAGAATTCTGCTGGTCCATCCATGCTCTCAGCTCACAAACTGCTCTGTCCTTCCAGCCCTGCCATAGAAGGTGCATTTGGGAACTGGATTTACTGCATGAAATGTATCAGTTTTGTGGAAAGCTGTGTGCCTTTGGGGTTCCTAATTATGCACCTTTTGCAATTGTGATTTTGTTTTGTTTTGTTTTAATTGTGAATGTTTCAATTAGAAAGTGTTTTGGAAGATGATAGAAGTTGGATGATGTTCTAGTAGTGTAGGAGGGAAAAAAATCCAATTTTTAATTTCAGATAAACAGCTTTATTATAGAGGCTATCTTCTCTCTTTGTCATTAGTCTGAACATGGACAAGAGTCTTTTGAAAAAAAAAAAAAACTAAGCTGGCTGTATTATTTTGGAAATGCCTAGCAGCAAGACGGCCCATTCACTGATTAGTTTTAGCACATTATGGAACCATATTCTTCTTTCAATTACCGAGGCTGAGGTTTGGTTATACAATGTTTTGCCAGTTTAGCCCTGCTGTGTAAAATTCTCCAAGGCTGAAATCCTTTGGGGAGCGGGGTTGGAGGTACCTCCCTGCTGACCCTCTCTGTGCCATCCAGGTGCCAGAAGCACCTCTGCCTCCCCCAAACCAAGTTAATGCTGCTGGCTGGCAGCACTCAAATCCCACTCTCACCTTGTTTCCCATGTCCTCGTCATCTCTGAAGTCCTGTGTTGACTAAAAGCTGAAATTCTGGAATACAAGAGCTGAGCTTCACTCAACTCCTGGGACACACTTGACAAGGAATATTTCAGTGTTCTCCTCTGACTTAATCCATTATCCCCCTGAGTAATGGAATACAGTGGCTCACAGTAAAATATGGTGTCTCAATGGGAAGCATGTTTTTGGGAAAACTGAGTAAGTTAGATCTTGGAGCTGCCTGCTTTTCTTAAGTGATTTATTTATAGCTGTCCCTGAGTCTGTTGCCTGTGAGTTATCAAAGACTTTGCAAGATTAATTTGCAGTTTCATTGCAGAGAGAAATTTTCTTTCACCATGAGACAGACATTTCCCCCCCTCCTCTTTCCTGTGTCTGTGTTACAGTTAAGGCTCACTTTCAGGACACTGTTATCTTCTCTTTTGAGTGTCATGACTTAAAATGGTAGAGACATTATCCCTACATGGAAACATAGCCAGAAAAGGAATGCTTAACCTGGCTTCTCAGCTCCTGCAGCTATCATGTCCCAGCTTTTGCGTTCTGTTCACCACAGTTTTGAGACCCACAGGACTTCTCCTCAGACCTTCTTATCCTTCTTCTTTTCCCTGCAATTTCTTGCAGGAATTCCAGCCCAGAAAGATTATTTGTTCTTTACCCCATTTGGCACAGTTGTTCAGTTCATGTACTCTTTGAACAGCCCTGCTCTCCATGGGACTTCCTTAAAGCTTTCACCAAGTGAGACTGAGGTTAAAAATAAGAGAAAACAAATAAATGCCAAACCCCAAATCCCCTTTCAAATGATAACAATAGTAAAGCACAGTATATCTGCAGTGGCTGTGCAATCCTCACCATTACTGATATTACAGTACAGACTAGCCAGCCGTCCATCTGGGATGATAGCATTACCATTGATACTGTCCTGCATGAGGGGACAGATTAGACAACTTTGCAGTGGGGATCTCTCCCAGCTGTATTTTTCTGCAATGTACTGGACCAGCACTTCATAATAGAAATAGATAGTTTTAAACAGATGTCTACCAAAAACCCTCCATCTTTTTTCAAGGTATGTTTCTTAGAAATCAAAAGTATTTCTCAAGTGTACTGGAATTTTGAATTAGGACAGCTGAAAACATGGATAGTTAGAGAAGGGTAAAAATTTTGTTCCTGGATACAAAAATCCTTGCAATGACAAGGCAGGATATTGTGTTGTTTCCATTAAACTGTTTTTTTTTTTTTTTCCCTTTCAGGCTTCCTATCTAAGCAAGCCCTTTCTGTATGGAAAGAAGCTAAGATCGTAAGATAGCTGTTTTACTGAGCTGTTCTGTTCGTGCTGCAGCAGCCTTCTCACTACATTGCTGAAATTGTGCAGTAATAGGTATCTGTATATTCCAGGCAGTTCATTTGGCATCTTGTATCCTAAGAACAGCATCTAAATAGCTGCTGAGGCTTCACCAAGTGCCATGTAAAGACAACGACAGTGTCCTTATTTGGTGACAGACCTGATGTGAGAAACAAAAGCCCACAAAAGTAGATCATGATTTACATCGTACAGGAACACTGTAAGGAGAGGATAATAGGAGCAAAGTCTTCATGGTAGTCCCTGGAACGCACATGAAATGGAGCAAGATGAAAGATTTAAGCTATAATAGCTTTGTGAGGGAATGCCCTGCCTCTCTCCTTGTTTCCCTGTATTGCACCAGTACTGATCTTTTCAAAAGTGGAAATAGGTGCCCTCTGTGACTAGCACTGTATCAGTACTGCAGAACGGCTCCTTGAACTCTGAATTCCACTGAGGTATCCCCGCATGCCCTAGATACTGCTGAGGCTTTCCCTAGAAAACAAAATGGCTCAGGAAAAATGACCGATTATCCAGGCTGGCATAACCTTCCCACATACTTTTCAATTATAAATTACAGTGGAATTAGCAAGTAAAATATTGGATATTGTCTCTTTTAATGCTGTCCTTTGAAATTAATCGTAATGATGATTCCCCAGTTTGGAGTACATGGTAGTGGCTTTCTAGTGACTAATTGCCTCAGTCAGTAATGTAATAGATTTTTGCAACATGATAATGAAGGAAATTCTAATGAAGGTCAGATAGCAAATGGCTACTGAATTGTTAGTTTTAAAGAATCTGTCAAAATGTGTAATAATTTCTTCAGGTTTTGTTAGGAAGGCTTTTTCACCCCTGGTGACAGAGCTGTGATCATTAAAGGTATTTCAGTGATTTTGTTGGAAAACCAGACCTATTCTGTCAGGCTCTTGAAGAAGGGAATTAATTCTGCTTAGCTTGATGCATCATGATGTTGAAGTCCAGCTGGGTTTTCAGACTTGTTAGGGGAGAGGCATTTTTGAGCCTGCCAGTGCAGCCAGGGCTGTGAAGTCTCACTGTGCTGTTTTACCTGCTGGCTGAGCAGCCAGCATGGGCAAGGGAATAGATCACTGTGGAAAGACAAACGTTTCCGCCACATGCCTTCACTGGAGATCACTAAATCAGCCCCTTAGTGATGCAAGAATACCTGCCTTTTAGACACTTCTGGCTTTGCAAGTTTGTAGGGTTTTTTTCTTTGCAATTTTGTGAGCTGTTGCTGCAGTGGGATTCTGCAGGGGGTAGTGGTAGTGTTGATTTGGATTTATGGATGAGACTTTTCATGTTCAGGTAAAGGATGTTTACAAGGACATTGGAAGGAATGTGTCATGTCTGGTAAACAATCTTGGAAATGCATTTCTAAATTGTGGCTAAAATCAAATGTGTTATTGTGGAATATTTTTTCCTAATTTGCATTTGTGAATCATTCATCTGTTCATCATCAGCCAGTGGTATTTCTGTAGTAAGTGAGTTTCCATTTGAAAATTCATGATGAAACTGTCTTTTCCTGTGAATCAGTAGAAATCAGTTTAGAGTGAAGGTAATACAACAAAAGTATATTTCAAGTGAAGACTTGGTCAGCAATCCTGCATAAAACCCTTGCTTCTCAGAATGTGTTCTGGGGAAGCACACCACCATATAGGCTGTTACTTTGTTCTTGTGTTGAGATAGATTCGTTTGGCTTTTAGAAGGATATGCATGTATACATATGATTTCCTTCAAAAAGAAGTGGGTGTGGGAAGTTTCTGATTATTGATTCCATGAAGATGGAGGAGAGAGTCTCAAATTTGTGTTAAGAGGAGGTATTAGCTATAAGATTATTATTGAATTAAGTAACTCATATCTATTGAGCTTTTTAATATTAAAATAGTGTTCGAGATTAGTATTGGATCTGAAAACTGGAAAGGAATACAGATACTTTCTTATTTTAAAAAGACTCTAAGTCTTCATCAGATACTAAGAGACTTCTAATGGTTGATTTAAAAAAAAATAAAAATTCTTTCTTTTTCAATGTATTGGAAAAAGGGGTTATGCCTTACTTCCAGATATAAACCAAATCACAATATAGTACAAAGTACAATATTACTTGATTGTACTACAAGTACAAAATATTGTTTAAAGATTAGGCTTTTTCAAATTAAAAATAAATCAGGTTGGAACTGCTGCAGAAAAATATCTGTGTACTTCATTAAGTTTCATTTAGCAATATGTTTCATTTTGCTGTAGCAAAACTAAGCAAATGAATACATGCAGTCTGCAAGTCTTAAATAATTTTACTATGTTTGAGAATTTAGGAAAAAATCTTAGAGCTTTATTAATTTAGTTTCTCATTTTCTAAAACATTTCTCCCTTTAATTTGCTTCTTTGTTACACTCACAATATGCGCTTTTGGGGTAAAACCCATCTGAACAGATTTCTCATACATCTTCAGCGTAGCGATTATTTCTGCGCAGTGACTGTTAAATCCTTGATTATGCTGTGGGAAAAATGTAATAAAGTTACCTAGTTCCTTTTCTGAGAAGGAATAGCTGTTGTGTTCTTAATAGGTCTGGTGTGGTGCTTATGGAGCTATCCGAGGTGAGATGTAAAGCAGGAAATTTATATATTGTTTAGCTGCTGCACTGAAGGTTACAAATTCGTTTGCTTGTTGCATCTATGCACAGTGACAGGAATGCAGGTTAGAGGCACAGAGTTAATGGTCCTGCTGGCTCTGAATTGGTTATGGTCCTAATCTCTGTGATTTTTCTTGTCTGTGATGCAGAAAACTAGAGAACGTGTTTTGTCTGTTGAGCAGTTCACGCTGCTGCCTGATGACCAAGGCATGTCAAAAACAATTGCATAACAGGGTGTTGTTATCTAATATTTACCTTCTGCTGGGCAGCGTGAGCCAGGCCTGGGTGTTGGCAGAACTGCTTGGGTCAGTTCTGCACAACAGCAAGAGTCACTTCAGTGTAGTCTCTGTTGCCTTTATAATGCCCTTGGTAAGAGGAATGGATAATCCTGCAGCTGGGTCTGTGTTGTGAATCACAGAATCATTAAGGCTGGAAGAGACCTCCAAGGTCATTGAGTCCAGCCTTTGACTGATCCCCACCCTGTCAGCCAGACCAGAGCACTGAGTGCCATGTCTGGTTTTCCTTGGACATCTCCAGGGGTGGGGACTCCCCGTTCCAAGGCCTGACCACCCCTTCAGTGAAGAAATTCTTCCTGATGTCCAACCTGAACTTCCTGTGGCACAGCTTGAAGCCATTTCTCCTTGTCCTGCTGATGGTTTCATGTGAGCAGAAAGAGAAGGTGCCCCCTGAGCCTCCTTTTCTCCAGGCTGAGCCCCCACAGCTCCCTCAGCTGCTCCTCAGGTATTTAATCACTAAAGCAGAAGTACTAAGTGAATGGATTATGCTGATGGGGAAGTGTAGGAATACTTAGATGTGATAACAGGGTGAGTTGTTTTCTTCTCTCACTTGAAGCAGTGATGCTGTTTTATTGTTTTATTGGCATGGTACCCAGTGTGAGAAGCTACAGAGTGGATGCCAATTCCTAAGAACAGAGTTTTCATTTTGTAATCTGTGACAAGCTGACAGAACATGAGAAACCATGATGGCCTTTCTCCCTCAGACATATCTATCTGTCTGGGGGAGAATACACAGCCTGTGGCAGCAGCCTGTGCAGATAAAGTACATTGGATACACAGGGATATGTCTGGGCATCTCCAAATTAGATGTATAAAGAATCGTGGGGTAACTTTTTAAACTCAAGTGTGTTGTCACAGGTCTTTCCTGCACACTTTATAAGCTTTCATACTTGATCTCAATCTGCTGGCACTTGGAATTCTGAGCTTGTCTAAACTGTATGGAATGGTGAAGCAAGGTTTATTCCATTATTCTCATTGCCACAGTCTCTGTTAGTGGACTTTTTGTCGTGTGTGCTTGGAAGTGGAATACTGAGGCCCAGATAGTTGTACCCTGAGCCCTTCCCACAGCTGAAAATGCAGGCTCCCCTTTAGCCATGTTTTCTCTCTCATAAAGGATGTGGTAAGTGTAGCAAATGCCATAAATGAACTTAAAAATCTCATCTTACCTGCAGCCAAGCCTTTGGATAGATCTGAAGAAAATAAGGTGTTCCTTTATCCTGGCCACTTGAAAGTATCATCTATATCATCTAAAATTTGCATAGTAAGCACATCATTTCGGGGGAGCTTGGTAATAAAAAGTGTGTGGTTTATCACCTTGGTTAGAGGTGACGCAGTTCAGAAACAAGAAGTACAAGAAATAGGAATTCTCTGTGTGATTCAGACTGCAAGTACTATGGATTTCTTTCATTCTTTCACAGTTCACAGAAAATATATTCTCAAAGAGACTGTATTTTATAATACTAAAAGAAAAAAGCTGCAATAGCTATATTGGATTTTTAAGTCAGCTTTGATTCCTGCCCTGCTGAATAGAAATGAGCAGTCTGATGTGGAGTCTTCAGAATGCTTCACAAGTGACGGTCAAACACCTGGTGTTATATCGAAATATATGGCAAATAGCTCTGCCTCAGACAAGTGCTCATTATTTGACCAAAGAACCTATTTTTTGGTACAGTCTCTTATGCAGAATTGTTGAGACACATGAGAAGAAGCTTCTCGTTCATATTTCCTTCCCAGTATTTGAGACAGATGATGGAGAAGCTAACATTTCATGGTCTTGCTGCACTTTCTGTTGCAGGAGATTGAATGATTGCATCCCCATCTGGTCATTTGATGGGAACATTCTGAAGCTTTAACAGTCTGTTTAGATTCGATGACATTTCACAGCTTGGAGAGATCTTCCCCAGCATTACTGTGCTGTCTGATTGAGTCTGCATTTACCAGAGATTACAGTTGTGATTATATAACCAAGAGATGCAGGCAGATAAAGATGAAAATCCTTTGTATTATTTGGCTTTGATTTTGTTTTGTTGTGGGTTGTTTTGTTTCGCTTTTCCCTCACAGATTGGAGTTGAACATAGGAACTTGAGAGAAAGAACTAGAGCACCGACTAGGGAATAGAGGACAGTAAATTGCAGTTGGAAACCATATAAATTAGGGGTTTTGAGAAGCTGCATTGCCTTTACTACATATATATATGTGTGTGTGTGTGTATATATATATATATATATATATATTATATATATATATTTGTGTATGTACCTACATATGTGGAAGAGATTACAAGGCAGATGCCCTTGCTGTGATTTAAGATAGTTTTTTTTTCTACAAAATGTTCTTCTTTGTTAATTGTTAATTTTTTTTCTGACCATTTTTTATTTGGGTGAAGATGGTAGTGGTAAGTAGTTGTTTTGCAGTAGAAGAATTCAAACTTCATTGGGAAAACACAAAGCTATCTTCTTTGCCATCTTATCCTTTATGGAAGTAGGACTTTGTACACAGCCACATTAATTACAATTAACTATAGCATTCTAATTTGTTGACTTTATTTATTCAGAACTCTATTAGTGTTAAACAATTAATGGTAAGTTGAACTTTAAAGTGGATAAGAACGTCATTCTAAGCTGTAATAGCTTAGTGGATGAGCATATTGTCCTAAATTGGCTTAGCTGCATCGTTCAATGGTTGTTGTGTACAGGCTGTGTAATTATATGATGACTGAATGCTATTAAACCGATCTCTCTTTTAGGTACATGTCATGATATCATAGCAAATGTTCCTAAAAGTTCCAGTTACGAACAAATGTTGTTGTTAGGACTGTCTTTAAATGTTCACAGGATTAATTCTAGATCAATTTGCAAAAATATAGAGGTCAGATGATTTAAGTTATTCCCTTAATCTGGTTTTGCAGGTGTGTTTACTGTTTGGCACATTGCTTCCCAGTTGTGCTGGGAGAAAAATTATTTTACCATTTGCTCAATAGCTTTATTCTTTTTCTATACACTTTCACTTACAGAGGATTTGCATTTCTAACACGTTTTTCCATTTAACATGCTTTATATTATTGTAGGAAATGGAGAAGAAAAATTGCCAAGCTGTTTAAAAATTCAAATAAATACTTGTTTGTCCTGTGAGTTACATTTGAATTCTTTTTTTTTTTTTTTTTTTCCCAAACTGCTAAGTGCAGTGAGGACACAATCCATTGATGAAGTAATCAGTTTTCTAAAATAAAAATATGCTAGCACACACAGTTTAAAATAAATGTCTGTAGGAAGGATATTTTCTCTTTGCATTTGCATTAATGTGCGTGGGAAGGATATTTTCTCCTTACTTTTGCATTACAACCAGATGCACACACACACTCAGACACAGCTATTTATCTCTCTGTATTTATTAAATATAGGCAACTCCTTTCAAGCCGTAGTAAAGGCAGCGTGTGTAGTGGGAGCAGTCCAAGGCAGAAATAGTGTGACTGAAAACAGCTGTTGCATCCTGGTTCCCCCACTTGCTCCCAGGAGAAATAAAATGTTGCTTATCTCCAGACAGTAGTTGATTATTTTCTCCTACGCACTGCCTGGCTGTTAGTGGGCTCAGGGACGAGATGAGGCAGAATCACAGCACCACATGCTCTGCTTAACTCCGGGAGAGGGAATTGTGCCCTTTGTAGGCTCTGCTTCCCCGTCAGCCAGCCAGCAGTGGCCTACACAGGAGAGTGACTAATTCATGCTCTCTGACCTTCTGCATGTAAAACAAGCAATATTATCATCCTCATTTGCACTTCTTTATTTTTTTCTCTAGTGATAAAATCAGAGGTTCCCGGGTGGGTTTGAAGTGCCGCTGTCCTGGGTGCTGCGTGTGCAGGAATTGGCAGCGGCTGCCCAGGAGGATGAGGGATGATGCAAACAGACTCCCGAGGGATGAGGGGGCTCAGGTGTGCTCCCTGCCGCCCTGCTGCATGCCCCAGTGCTGCTGTGCTTCCCTCCTGCTCTCCTGCAGCCCCGGCTGCTGCCCTGTCCCCCGGGATGCCAGCCCCCCAGGGCTCCTGCACAGACACGGTCACCTCTGGTTTCCTGCCTTACCCTCTGCAGCATCACGGACTAGGGAGCTAAGAGGTGTCTTACCTCCTGCCTCATTTCATAGACTGCCACAGCCTGGAGAGGGGATTATTTTGTGTTTAACCCACTATCTTCAAATCACCCTGAGCTCAGGTCAGGCAAGGGACAAAATGCTGACTGAAAGCAGTCAGAAACAAAACAGCAATGTTGCTACAAAGGTTGTAAAGGAGAAGATTCTTAATCACTTTTTAACTGAATGATTTCAGGAAGTTCTCCCTCACCTTACAGCTGTCATCTGACGTGTAGGTTTTCCTGGCCATCTTTCCTTTTGCATCTAGCATCTCTTATGACAGCTGTTGTAGGGAACAACTTCTTGGTGAAACATAGCATTTTATTGCCTATACTGTTTGTCCTTGGCCTTAAAGGAGAAAGTTGTTTTCTTTCTCTTGAAAACTGGTTTATTTCTTATACCAGAAAACAGTGCAGCTGTTGCTGTAAATTAATGGGTTTTGTCACTTCTAGAAGCTCCCTGTCTGTTAGTCATGTTGTGTTCCCTGTACTTACCTCTCTTCTCCTTTTGGTGATTCAATGTTTGTTTCCCAGCATGAACTCTGTTGTTGTTTTATTTTTATTTTTTTCCTGAACTTAGGATTTCTCTGTCTTCATCCTTAAACAAGCATAGTTGATATAAATGTCAAAAGGATGTGAGTGTAGGTGGCTCCAGATTGAGCAGAGCACTGTGGTAATCACCATTCTGTGAACACCAGGGGCTTGGAGCAATTGACCTCCATCATCACGATTTCAGAGTACAGAAACCCAGGGTTTCAGAGACAAGGCAGAAGCACAAAACAGTAGGTCTAAATTAATTGCCATTTTAAATGACACCTTTCTAAATCTTATTTTGACTCTGCCCCTCCCTGGAATTTTTGAGCAGCTCTCCAGAGCTCTCTGTCACTGTGACTAAGGATGCTGAATGTCACCTTTATCAGATCGCATTGTCTTGAACAGATCACCCTTACCATGAGTGCAGTTACACTCCATTTTCAGTGGTTGATCAAGAGCACCTTCATTAAGAAACCATTTTATATCAAGATTTTATGTGTTTTTCTCTTTGCCTATCTATTTACAAGTGGCACAACAGCTCTTCTCTTTGGACATATATGGCACATTATGTAAGAAGTTACTTCTGGAGCCCAAGATGGAGCTGGGTTTGCCATATCACAAGTATTTTGTGGTTCAAAATCAGGCTGTGTTGATCCACAGTCAGCTTGTGGGTTTTCCCTGTGGATTCAGATTTGAAGGAAAAGGCAGGCTAGATGTGGCATCATGACCCCACACTCCTTCATTGCATAAGAGGGAAAACTAAGCATGTGTGCTTGGGGAGAACAGATGTGGACAGTTAATTCTGTTGCCCTGACCAAGTGATTAAGGGAATTAAACCTGGCCCATTCCATTATGCTGAGTGTCCTTACACCCACTCCTGTTTAGAAGCAAAACGCTGCTTAAAGTGAAGAGTTATTGAAAAGCAGAGCACAAAACAAACATTATCAATCACACAAGTGACATCTAACCTCTGTGCCTAAACACATGCCTTGATGAATACGAGATTTCATTGCTGTGATCCACTGAATTAGACTTTTCAAAAAAAGCATAGAGCGAGACACCCATTTTAGTTGTGTTTTGTGATTAGACTTCATCTAAAAATTGCATCTATTAAAAAGGAGTAGGGGAGTAAATGCACACAAAAATTACACTGAGTTTTCTTCATAGTGTTAGGATATATTTTGATACTGGTTTTAAAAGAGTATTGCTCTATGCTTTTCTATCATGTTTTGTCCTAGGGTGATGGTTTAGAATTTTTAATTTAACTTTGTCTGTCATGACAAATGTAGAGAACTACACAGCTGTGAAACTATAAAGTTGGTTTGAGAGGGAATTGTCAAATACCTCCACTCCAGTGGATTTAGTAAACCAAATTTAATGAGTATATTGTTGATTCTGGTTGCTGAAGTAAAAGCACAGTGTTATTTGTAAAATATGGCCATGCTAATAATTTGTAATTTTTCATAATTAAAGGACCATAATATTCAAGAACTGCTCTCCTGTAATATTAATAGATGATTAAAGATACGCTACAACCTTGAACTTCAAGCTTTGACTTCAATGTTTGGAACTTTGTATAATGTGGTGAATATAAAAGGAAGGGTCACCAGCAGCTTGACTGGCTTTTCAAAACCTGAAGTGTTTTTAGTTAAACCTCGAATACTGGTAACTGTGTAACTCATGAAATACTCTTATTTATTAGGAGAGAAAATTGATATTCTCAGCCAAAAATAGATGAAAGGCAGGAAGAGGGTGAAAGTGGATGGCAGGTAAGTTCAGCAGCTGTTCTTTATTTACCTCCTCCATCAGAAGAGAGAGCGCTGTGAAGTGTCTGCCATACCACACCCTCAGACATCCATTATGCTGTGTAGCCACCCCAGGCAGGCAGGTGATCAAGAAATGTGGTGGTTCAAGGAAATGGCCTTTCTTACTTGGACTCAGAATCTGTGAGGGTGCACAACTACTGTCATGTCTTCACCCTGTCTTCAAAGCCTCCTGCCTATAGGTGAGGGCAGCAAAAGATAGATATCTTATTCTCTCTGTTCTTCACACTCTCTGCTTCTGTCAAGGAAATATTGGAGTTCAGCCCTATGACTTTCTGAAGCTGTAGCTGCAGCATAAAAAATAAATTGCAAAACCTCCCACATGTTTCTGAACAAGAGCTGTGAAACTTGTCTTTGCCAGTTGTTTCATTCTAATACTCATCAATATCCCGAACTAGAGGAGACGTGCTGGAACTGCCCATAGATTGAGGACAGGAATGTTGTAGCTGTTAACTCCCTGAACTCTTAACTAAGTGGTGTCATTGAAGCTCTGTGGCTGGAAATGTTGGTGTTTGAATTTTACAGAAGCTGAGAGCTTAGACCAGTGCTCGCTAGGGAAGCATGTTCAAGTGTATTTTTCAAGTGTTGATATATTAAACTGCTTAATTTTATGTTCCTGTGACTGAATGTAATTAATACTTTTAAATTAATTTAAAGCAATCTACTTAGTATTCTGTATTTGTAGGAATTAATGCTAGTACCTATTTTGTTTTTCTGTGCGGAGTTAGTTTGCAAATATTTGTTTTTGTTGCTGCTGTTTGTAAACAAAATGAAAGCCTTTTATTTAAGATGGAAAAAAAAGTTTCTGTTTTCCAAAACTAAAATAAGTCAATGAGAGTATTTGAAGAGGAACTATATTTCAGCATTAAGGAACTAAAAATTATTTTTATTTGCCTTGCTCGTAATATGCTGTCAGACACATTTTTTTCAAGACATTGAACTTTGTTGGTTCTCTTTTACTATGGCAGTATCTGCAGCCTCAGTTTTTGGGCATATCTTAGACCAGTTGTTCTCATCATACCTTTTGAGCTCTTCAAGGTGCAGTGGTATTTGTCATTCTTTGAATCAAAGGTGCTTCTACACAAGTCTTAACTTTACATATCAGGAGCAATTGTATGCTAACATAGTTGGGATTTTACTGATTTTGGGGATCATCGGTTTTGATTCTGGCTATCCTTTATTTCTGCAAGCTTTGCAGCACCACATATATTCTTACACAATCTTTCAGCCTGCTGCTTGCAGACAAAAACTGGTAGGGGAAGACTGACTGTAATAATGATGAATGGAAATGCAGCGGGCTGTTCCTCTTTGTTCTTACTTGGAGGATTTGTGACCCTGAGACAGCTCTTCTTTACTTCTCCTCCTCCTTGCTAGTGCTGTCCCTATGGCTGGAACAAAGTAGAGAACCCCTGGAATTTCTTCCCTTGGGCCATGGAGAGATGGCCCCTGAGTGATGGAAGGTCTGGGTCCATACACACCCTGTGTCTGTCCTGCCATTTGTGTGAGACCCACAGGCAGGCACAGGAGTTACACAGGGAATTGATCAGAACATTAAAAAATGAAGGGAGATTCAGCAGTGTGACTTCTGTTTTTCTAAACCTGTAAAGTGCTATGGACTTATTTTCCTTTCTCCTTGTGCAGGCTTTTAGGTAATATTCTTGGTTTCTAACAGCAGGATGACCCAGTAAGCCTGACAGTGGCCAAACAGGCAGGTGCCTTCCAGTGTCCTTCTCTGGGAAGGTGGGAGTGTTGGTGAAGCTGCATGCTGTGATTAGTGTGGAAGGACAGAGAGGTTAGGAGGGTGCATTTATGTGTGTGTCCATGTATTTATTTGTGATAACATGAGTTGTCAGGGAAAAGGTACAATAAAATCTCGGGGGTTTTGGTTTAATTGCTGTGTTTTTCTGGTTTCGGGACAATTTCCCTTTGAAGTGTCCAGCTGATGTTACACATGGGTGGTCTCTCCTAACTTTTAGCTGCTGTCTTTTGCCACACGACTGTTGGTGTGTTCTATTAATCTTGCAGTCGTTGCCCTTCTAGTGGAATGCTGTTTGATTTCTATCCTGCAGGATGTTGGAAAGAACGGCAGAAGGAAAGACAAAATGCAAAGTTAGAAGAACAAGATGAAAGGAGATTCTTGGATCAAATGCTGCAATAGCAAGCAGCATTTTCTTTTTATGTCATCCTAAGTCAAACACAAGGTAGAAATACCTGGGATACTTCTTGTCTAATAAACTAAACCATGAAACCACTGTGGATCTATTCATCTGCTGCAAAGAATCCTCTCTGCTGGTTATTGTTACTATACTGGGGAAAGGAAGGAAAAAGAAAAGAGAAAATGCTTCATTTTTTTTCACTGCTGTCATCACTCATCCTAATGAGGACAAAAAAGGTTACCTCTACTAGGAGCATGATGCTTTCATGTACTCTGAAACCCACCTGCTCACTTCTTAATGAGGATGTGAGGTTTGGAGATACTGTGATTGTGTTAGGTTATTTCTGAAATACATTACACAAGAAATAACTGTCAGCTGCCTATTTGGTAACCAAGACTTTAAATTCAGACATCTTGTGAAATGCTCTTGAAATAAATTTTGAAATCCTTTATTCTTACTAGTTTAGACCTTGTCAAGTGTCAGGCATCAGCAGTATTTGAGTCTTAGGGGTTTACAAGTTGCATTTTATGCAAACATTTTTCAGCATATACTGCATATAATATGCAGTATATATGAATGTGTATGTAAATAAATATTCAGATCAGCATTGTGGTTTGAATTTAGAGAAGATGTGACATCTGTGAGCTTACAGAGATTATTAGTAAGATGAAACAATTTTTCATAGGGTATTTTGACATATCTGACCCATAAATTTCACCTGGTGTTCTGCTTCTGAGTTTGTCTGTGTACCTTGGAGTTGAAGTGTCATCACCATCCTGTGCTTTACAGCTGGGGTGTAAAGGGGAGTCTGAAATTATTAAGATGAGCAGGATATAGTTTTATTTTGAGACTGAAAGCTGTGGGTGAATTTAGAGAGGCTTTTTTTTTTTTCTCCTTGGAAGTTAGGGCATACTGCTCACCATATTTCATACAAAACAAGACATACAGCTTGTTTTTATCTTGCACCTGTGTGTTACTCCACTTGCTGTTAAGTGTAGAAAACATAAGAAGTCTATCTGTAAATTTCAGTGATTAAAACCGTCTTGAATCTGATAGAAACAGTGTGTTGCAACCTCATTTGTGGTCACTGGAAGCCAGCAACTGTGTGAAAACATTAGCTTTGGAGCTTTGTCAGTGATGATAAAGTTAACCAGCTATCTCAGGTACTGACTGAACATCTTCAAGCACAGGATGTGTTGCTCCACTCTCTCCATTTTGTTCATGTGGGTATTGCTCCTGTAAAAAGCTGCACACAGAGGAAGTCGATCCTCTACAGGCAGCTGCCAGATCGTTTCAGCACTTCAGGGGAAAACCCAACACTTGGGCTTCCTCAAGCACTTCATGTAGAGAAGATTTGAGTTGGGACCAGTTAGTATCTGTGTCTGTAGGTCATTTAGATTAGGCAGTTCATGACTGCTTCTAGTGTTTATGGTTTTGTTTCATTTAATTAGTCTGCTTTATAACTTGATCTTATGACTTCCAGTGAAACACCAGGGTTTTCTCAGATTTCTTGATAGCAGATAGATCTGGTTGTTCACACAGCATGTGGGGGTTTGTTTGTTTTTGCTTTTTGGTTATGTGGTGTATGATAAGAAATCAGCTTGCCTGGGAGGCACAGGTTTACAGTAGCAATCAATTGCTTCCTCTAACACAACACAGTTAAACTTGATGGAAGAATTGCTTAAGTTGATTTGTGCTGAATAGCTGTCCGTTGTCAAAAATTCATTATGGTCATTGGCCTGCTAATAAAAGGAGCTCATAGAGCAAAGTAATTTTGAGTTAGAGGAGCAGATGTAGGCTCATTAGTGTCAAGGAGTTCACCATCAGGAGTTCAAGCTGAGTAATGATTAGCCAGTGGAAAGTATGACTTAAAATCTCAACATTCTTTTAACCCTTGCACATTCACATCATTTGAGGGCCAGACTGACTTGCTAATTTACAATGCAGTCAGTGTCTATCAGACTGCTCCAAAAACTGCTCAAGGGGGGCAGGTGGGGTTAGTGGAAACTCAAAGAGACCACGTTAATGCTCAGTGTGGAGAGGGGAAAGTGTGAGCACATCATCTTGCCCCCTCCTCCCCATTTTTATCAAGGATTGGGAGGGGGATTCATGCTTTTTGTCCCTTGAATTTTTCAAAGGTCCCTAAGTAGTACCATGGGCTTTGCCCTAACTCTGAAAGTAATCTATGTGATTTTAGATTCTTTTATGTTTCATTTGAAGGGAGTAGAAGAAATTGTGCAGACATTTGGCTGTTGCAGTGTAGCACATCTGCCCTCGCTATGGCTGCTGGTATTTAACAGACTTTGAGGCTGATTCGAGATTCTTCACCTGATGTTTCTGGTACAGGAGTTCTGTTGTCTCTTGAGTCTTTTACCAGCTCTCCAGCATTCAGAAAGAAGCACACCCTCAGGTGCTGGGGCTCCCATTACCTTGCTCTTCTGTGATGCATCACCTTTGCTGGGACCTTGGAATAACAAGGAAATTATTACAATACTGCCATAGTTTCCTCCAGAGGGTGCTGGCTTCCTCCAGTGAGTGGGTTCTGCTCTTGGTCTGTGTGGAGGAAGTTAAAAGGCCATGGCATAATGCCCATAATTTTTTAGTCATTTTATTGTGGTTAAACACGGACATCAGCTTGGAATCACTGAATGAAGAAACAAATGAAGATTTGTAATATTATTGCAGCATATTCCCTCAGGTCATAATAGAAAGATTAGGGTTACATAAAGATTTTCATAATAAAAATTCATATTCTGATGAAAAATAGATTGTGTTAATGATGTGAAACGATTGGAAGAGAGTCATACACAATCATATGTTACAGAAGTGTAACATTTTATCCTTCAACTTATTTTTCTTCCTACTGTGTACTTTTTGTTCACTTTCACATAAGTATTTCCTGTACCTAAATAAACTGAAATGAAATGTCTGATAGGTATGCATTGGACTGAAATGCATCTACTTCTGAAACATCAGCGTAGCTCTGTATTCTCATCTGCCTTTTAACTGTGATTTAGCTGAGAGCTGAAGCACAGTTCCTTCCATTAATCAGCACTGAATCAACTCTGCAAGCTTTGTACTAGGATTTAAGTGGAGAAACCTTTATTTTGAAGCTTGTCAAACTCCACCCCTGAATTTTCTTTCTCTTGTAGGAGCTGATAACATCACTTAACACCTCAGGACAATTGGAACGCTATTTCTAGTGGTGATTTAAGTGATAGTGATAATCTCTCTTCCTGCTCGACAGACAGAATGCTCTAAGCTTAGGTCTGCACATAAAAGTAAAAAGAATATTTCAAATACATTGTTTGGAAATGTGTGTCTGTTGTTTAAAATTTTTCTTCTGTAAGGATTTAATACAGCTTTTCTACAAATAGAAAGTCGTTTTGGGTTATCCAGGCTATAAGGACAGAGAGGGACACAGCAATGGGAGGTTTATTTGGTGCTGGGTGAAAATGGAAATGATCACAATTCTCATTATTAGAAAACTGCAAAATGAAATTGTTAATATATAGCAAAATACATTTGCCAAAAAAAAAAAAAAAAAAAAAAAAAAAAAATACTCTGGACTGCAAAATAGGTAAGTATTCAGGATAGTTGTAGATGGAGTGTGAGGTCACATTTTTGAGAAAAACATTATCCTTTAGCTCAGAGATCCCATAAATAACTTCATGATTTCCTCCCTTTCACTTAACTGTATGCCTGTATTTAGCAATGTAAATGCAAATATCTTATTTTTAATTAACTGTCTTGCAGAAAATATGCTTTACCCATACTTAAGTATCCCTGTGGTCATCTGGGTGTCTTTTTGTGCTTGTTATGCCACCTCAGTGACAACCACCTACATTGATTTATGATAAACAAGAATACTTACTATTAGATAATGGTTTTGCAAGAAGTGTCTTTTCTTCAGTCTCCTTTATCACTGTGCTGCAACTTAATTTTGCCTTTCAACAAGCCCATTTGTTGGCCCAGAATGAAACTGCCATGAGCACAGACACTGAAAAGCATCACTGAAAAAATAAGGCAGATCTTGATCTTTTCCACCTCGGTAGTGAGAGCATCACTCATCCCATTCCACTGGTCCAGCTCTAGGGGTGTAACAGGATAGAAGTTCTCTAGGACAAGGAGACCACAATTTTTATTTTTTCCTATTTTGACTTTTAGGTAGGCAATATGGGAAATGTTAAGGAAGAGAAATCATGGGTCATTGGAGAAATTCCTGAATTAGGATTTTGTGACGTGAGGAAGTATAAACCCATCATCTGCCAGGCGTAACAAAAATGGGAAGGTAAAATTGACTAGTAAGACATAGCTTTATGCTCTCCTCTATTTTTAATAATATTTCAATTGTCATCTCAGGCTCTTCTGGCTTACACATCATAAACTGTTAAATAAAATGAAGAATAGCATTAATGTGCGCTATTATTACAATGTGAAGTAATATTTGGCTCAATAAATGAACTATTATCTGTTACAGTATCTGTCAAAGATAGGAGCAATAGGAGCAAATGTGTTTCGCCTACTGGTCTGTGTATGGTGCTCTAAAGAGAATTTCAAATATGCATGTGCCCAAATTTTTAATTCTCTATTTATATGCCTGAATTAGTTAAAAAAAAAAAAAAAAAAAAAAAAAAAAAAAAAAAAAGTGTGAGTACATTAATGTTTTAAATATATTTTTTATAGAATAAGCTTTCAGCATTCAATCAGCCAAGAATTCTATTTTCAATTTTCCAGTGTTATTAAAGCAGGGAGATCTGTGTAAATCACAGCTAGATACTCAATTTACCCCTGAAATCCATGTGCTCTGGGCTTACCTGCTGAAGCTGCAGTGCTGTCTGTGGCGTGTGCCTTGCCTCCGCCGTTTTGTTTAGCACTCATCCCTGCAGTGCTCAGCTCGGGGCTGCTGGGCAGCTGGGACACGAGCCCTTGGCAAGGGCACACGAGAGAATCCTGCACAGGTTCTGCATTTTGGGTGCAGGCCCATCTCTAAGGCTCCTGCACTCTGAAGAACAGCCAGCCTGCTCGGTGATGGAAAGGGCTGCAGGGTGGGCTGGCTTGGGGAGTTGGAGGTTTCCTATGGAAACGACTTTTTATTTGGTGCTTGACTGGCAGACCTGGTGGGTAAGTTGGAAATAAGCTTTGGGTCATCTGAAATCTGTGTTTGGAGTATTGATAAGCTTTTAGAAAAACTGTGCAGTGGAAGTGCAGGCTGAGGTGTGACGTTGTCACAGACATGTCGGTCTGTGGCTTTGTTAGGCTCGAGGGGTCGGGGCTGTGCCCCCTTGCTGGGGCTGGGGCTGCTGTGCTCAGAGCTCTGGCACTGGGGCTGGCCAGGCACTGCTTGGCACTGGGCAGCTCCTTGAGCATTAGTTTCTCTTATTTCTTTGAGGAGGATGCTGTGGTAGTGTCTCCAAAGCAAACAATGCCAGATTTGAAAAATTAAAGTTGGTAGCAGCAAACTGCAGGCAAACACTGTTGCAGTTATTTCCTGCATTCCTGGTGCTAGAAAAATGTCCATTACAAATCTCTGGCTGTCCACCATGAAGAAAGGACAGAACTGAGAGAAGTTGGAGTAGGAAGTCATTTACTGGATGTATCGTGCTACAACAGTGGTCTTGTTTAGGGTCATAAAAAAAGCTTTATATTTCTCAGTTTCTTCCTTCTTTTAGCAGTCTCAGTAATACTTTCGTGAATAATTTTATGCTTGTCAATTGTACTGTGCTGCTCTTTCATTAACAGAGAAATGAATATTATTCTTGTTACAAAAAGAGCTGAAGTCTTATATGGGTCACAAATCCTGTTGCAGTTTCTGGAATTCAGACTTGTCAGATCAAAGCATTTGAATTCCACCAAGGTACTCCTTAACTTTGACTTTGTTTTTGCCAAGGCTGCATATATAGCATAATAGTCACACAAGACTCTTTGGATAACTAATATCTCTCACTAATTATTGGCAGTGACCCATGTTAGCTGATATTTACATATTTGTATTTAAATGTTGGAGATAATGTGTCTTGTTCTGTTAACCTTTCTGCGAACTAAAGTGATAGGTTTGCATTTTAACATTGTTTTTACTTTACACCTTATTCAGCTTCTGATGTTTATTTTAAACAAATTCTTTCTTTGCTTCAGCAGCACTGCAACAGTATACATTATATATATATATATATATATATATATGTATACATATGTATCTATATAAGCTAGTTAGGTCTCAGTGCAGTAAGACCCATGGAAGTTAAATCTCACCTCTAAAACTAGGGCTGTTTTAAAGACACAAGTTTATTTGCACTCTTCTTTCCTCTACTCAGAGGTCTTTCTGAATTAAACTAGATAGTTCTTTCTGAGGAAAGAATGGGATTTTTAATATTATTTCTTTGGAAAATTTTTTTTTTTCATAATTAATGTATTTTATTACTTGATTCCAAATGTAGTTTTCCTCTTGACATTAAAAGGGATGAGATGATCTCCAAAGGAAGGAAAAACCTGTAATTTGAAGTTAATCAATTTGCTTCACACTGTTATGAATTTTTACTTTCTCCTTTTGTGCAAAAAATATTAAAATACTTAATTACATTTAAAGGAAATATTAATTTTTCCCCACTTGATTCAGACACTGGTCCCACAATCCTTACCCCTTGTTAAGGTGTTTTTCTTAGACCTGCTCACAGACAGAGCAGTGGTATCATGGTATCAGTTCTTGGGCCCTTGCTGGGTGATCAGGTAGCCAAGAAAGTTTGATTTTTAATTTATTAAAAAAAAAAAAATATCTTCCTTGGTTGGTCATTTTTCCATTACAGGCAGCAGCTACTGGAGGGTGATTTTCCAGGGCATGCATTTGAGGTGATTTAGAAGAATAAGATGTTGGAGTAGCTCCAGGTACCACTGAGGATCTTGCCTACCTCATTGCTTCATCTTTGTGTTTCTGCAGCCATGGAGCTTATGCTTTATAGAACTTCC
The DNA here is from genome assembly GCA_032173965.1 of Sitta carolinensis. Classification (NCBI taxonomy): domain Eukaryota; kingdom Metazoa; phylum Chordata; class Aves; order Passeriformes; family Sittidae; genus Sitta; species Sitta carolinensis. Next base: position 5,041,841 of record CM063294.1, on the reverse strand, counting down.
AGCTGGTGGCAGATGAATGCCCTCACCTCTCCTACTTTTCCCCGTGTTTTACTTCTTTAAAAGGGCTTTGATGGAGAGAGCCCAAAGTTCAGAGTGTGCTGCAAGCTCCCTCTTTCCCCTCATGGAGGGAGCTGTCTGTCCCTTGGGGAGGAGGGTTCAACGCAGTCACATTTTGGAGACCTGGTGTAAAATGTTTTCTAGCTCTCAGGTGGCTCTGATCTATTGTCTTTTATGTGTAATGTAGTATACTCGATTTACACAAATATATTGAAGTTAGCTCAAAAAGAAAGGTTAAAAAGTAAACAGATGATTTATGATTAATAATTCTGCCCTGTATGTAAATAGTAGAATATTGACATCTGTTAGTGAGGTAGCAAAGAAGCAAATTATATAAATGAGCATAACAGGATTAATAGTGATGCTTATCTGGAAGCTGTGGTAACATGAGAAGACTTTTTTAAGAATTAAGCTTTTTTTCCTGAGGAGCTAAGATGGATAACCAGATTTCTTTGAGATTTAAATTAAGTATCTCAATATTTCTGTTAACACAGTGTGCCCAGTTCCACTATGATAGTTTATTATACACTTTTGAGGTCTGAATATTTTTCTCTGAGCTTCAACCTTGGAACATAAGTTGTGCTGTTATAATTTTCATTATAAATGATTATGTAGAGCTGCTGATATTCACTAATGAAAAATCAAGTTCTTGAATATCCACAAAAGTAGGTTTAATTTACATGTCTTTTATATATTCCTGTCAAATTAATACCTATAAATTCCTGTCAAATTAATACCTATACATTAATGTGCTCATTAATGACATCAAAAGAAATTTTATATTTGGATATTTTACATTCCTAGAGTTTTACTTTGTATTGTTCTCTACATTAACCTCATTAAAAGCGCTGAAGTCGTGCATAACAGTTCTATTACTGCCCTGAAATTCTGTTACTAAGTATTACATGTCTGTTTGCCTTAGAGAAGCTGAACTACTACCTGTAGGTAGCTTTTGAGGCTGAATTTGCTGAGTACCTATGTCTACAGCAGTGAACCAATGCACAGCCCTCAGCCATGTAATTTTAGAATTTGGTGTCTTAATAAGATCAAATGAGTAATTACACCCAGCTCAGTCTGCTGCCTTCACTCACGTTGAGTTGCAGTCTACGCTAGGATTGATTATAGGGGAGGCGAGTGCAATGCAGCATAAAGAGAGCTGGCATGTTTTGGGGTCTTTGTTTCAAAAATCAACAGCACTGGGTAATGAAAACTTGTTTGTAACTATTAGAATCAATCAAATTAATCAAATATGGATAGCTCCATGGTATTTTTTCTTTTAATACTTAGCAGTGTTTTCACATGAAACTCTTTGTGCTGTTCTTTTGCTGAGCTGGAGGTATGTTATAGTTCTCTGGAGAGGTGCAAAACAACAGCTTTGGCTCTGTCACAGAGCAGCTGGATCTGTAGATGGGGTGTCAGTAGCCAGGTGCTGCTCTCAGGGTCACTGGCACGGCCCTGTGGTCAGAGATGCAGAGCAGGGCTAAATGGGCTGGGCTGGCTGCATTTGTCTCCTTGTTTCAGCTGGAACGTCACCTGAGCCCTGCTGCTGGAGTTTTGGCAGATGCACAGTCCTTTGGGCAGTGGGTACCCACAGCCAAGGCAAGGATCCACGGCAGCTCTCTGAACACCTCCCTGCCTTCTGTCAGGTCTGGACCTTAGCAGAGGTTTGGGTGTTCACTGTGGTGATCCTCCTCACCGGGATTGTCACAGCAGTACAGAATGAAATACAGTGGCAGGAAATGTGGGAATGGCACTGAAAAGCAGTATTTGAATGTTGTTCAGCAACTGAAATTCAGAAAAATGAGGAAAGTTCAGACTGTTATAGAAATTGTTGCTGAGTTACTGCAATCTCTAAAGATAACTAAGGATGTTAAAATCCTGTAGTTGCCTCTCTATAGGGAGAATCCAAAAAGTTTGGTCAGAAGCAGAAAAGAACCACTTCTGTTTACAGTGGATTTAAATTTGAAAGTAATTTTTTTGTATCTTAATAGCCTAAGTATTAAAAAAAAAAAAAAAAAGTTATAAGCTATATTAATGCATCAGCACTTACACCATGAACTCATGAGTGTTTCAGTTCTGGAGAGGACATGGCATGTTCATGGTAAGGACATGGTTAATGTCAAGGATATGGTACCATCAGATATTCAACCCATAATTAATTCCAACACTCACCATGTCTGTTTCTGTAGAGAAATCTTCTATTCTGGAGACAGACTTGGAATAACTGCAGGTTGAACATCCAGACATCAGTGCTGGGAAGCATACCGTGATTCTTTCAAAAGACTCATTTACGAAGAAATAAGCAATAGGGATGAAATTCTCAGTACGTGCAGCTTTACAGGAAATGAATCATGAGCAAGCTTAATTTCAGTATTTAAAGAAGTTCAAAGGTTTGGCTGACAAAGGTGAAGGTGTAGCTATAACAGCCCTTTTAGAAAGACAGTTCTTTGCATTGCATGACATTCCAGTTTGAAAAATAGCACTGCCCTGTATCAGTGAAGCACAAGTTAAAAGGATTAAGAACTGGCCAACTGACAAACCTAAAAAATTAGTCATAATAATAGAGTGCAGCTCCATAGGGATCAGCACTGTGCCTGACACCATTTAACAGTTTCAACATTGATCTGGAGCACATGGAACTGTGGTAAAATTTGCAAATGACTCAAAGATTACCAAAGCAGTAAATAATGAGGGCAGGGAGTAATACAGAATTATCTGTACTGATCCTGCCTGTATTCGGCCATAATTCTGATTCAGTCAGATGCTAAGCTTTACAGCTAAGAAGAAAAGGCATTTTAAGTGATGCTAATAAGAAATGAAATAATGAGAAATTTCAGGACTCAGGAATGACAAATCAGCAGAAGTTTTATCCGTCTGCAAGAAAGGGCCCAGACCATCCCTACCTGGGTAGACAGAGAAATGGAGAGTGCTGGACTGACCTGTAAGCATAAGGATCGAGTTCCAAAGGAAATGGTGTCATCCATCTCTGAATCTTTACATCTAAAGGAGGAGTTTATCATTGCTTGACATGGATTCTTGGCCTCAAAACAGGAGTCATCAAAATCAAATGCAATGCCACAGCATGTTGATGTGCAGGTCTGGTTATGAACTGAAATTGCCCCTTGACCTTGAACTATAAAAAGGTGCTAAGTTGACTCACAAAATTGATTGACAGACTTCTCTTAAGAAGCTGTTGTATCTAATGGGAAATTACTTGTCCCTTCAAGGTTGAAGCTTTATTTTTAGGCTCCACTAAAATGTGCCTTTTCCCACACACTAAATTTACACAAATTAAGTTGTCATTTTTTTCTGGCACACTAACCTGCTGGTCTAGAATGCTGGGCATTTTTTTGTTATTGTTTGTTTTTCCTTTTAGCTTTGAGGCAACATGTTTATACAAATTAAAGGCTTCCCAGAATGAGATATGTTTTTCATACACTTTTGTGATAAGAAGACATTTTGGCCTAAGAATGAGACTTACTTTTGGCATAGAGAGTGAACTTCTTTCAAGACATCGAAAGTAGGAATATTTATTTCAAAACGTTTTAAGAGCAGATTTAGAGTCGAAACCTGAACACCTGTTGTCAGGCTTATACTAATCACCTGTGAACTTTTAAGTAGGGTGACAGAGCTGTGTTGTGCTGCTCACGTTCTTAAGGATCTTCACAGGGACTGAAATTCTGCCGTGGCAGCGCTGGAAATGTGGAGGCTCTTGTTGCTCTTTTCCGACACGTTTTGTGGTGGCAGATACACTGCACAGTCCCTGCTGTCTCAGAATTGTCTCTTTACTTCGCACTTTCTGTGCCTGAGCCCCTACAGGGAGCCTTGCCAGCAGTGGGGACAGGGCGGCATCCAGGAGGGGTCCCCAAAGCCCCCCGGGTGCACTCAGTGTGCAGGGGAGAGCTGCCTGCCGAGGGGGCAGACCACAATCCCTGTGCTTCCTTCCCCCTCCTTTCACAGCTGCTTCCCAGGGTCCTCCAGGCTGAGGGTCCCTCGTGGTGCTCAGAACTGGGGGCCATTCGTGCTCCATAAGTAAGAAACTGCCCACTTCACAACTTCACTAAGACATCACCTCTTCTCCTATAGTCAGTGCAATATTTCAAGAATGATTCAGACTTGGATGTAGGTTAAGGAAAGATTATTTAGAAGTTTTACAGGGAGTGTAAGTGCCTGTGGCTTGTCTGCCTTTAAACTCCTAACAGTTGTGTTACCATTCCATCCACTATAAAAAGTTTTCTATAAAGTAGTATTTTTAGATACAAAGATGAACTGATCTCATCTACAACTTGAAATTTTTTTGTAGTCATTGAATAAAGCAAAAATCAAGGCTCCTTTATTCACCTTTCTGCATGTTTTGTTTTGTTGTGAGTTTTTTTGAAGTATGGCCTGGATTTTTGTTTCACAGTCCTGACAAAATTTTAATTTGCTTTTTAAGTTAAATTGCAGTGTTCTTTCAAATCACCTTCCAAAAGATGGTTTAGTTAGAAAGCAGCTATCTAGAGAGCATCTGTGTGTGGCAGTGGTGTTTGTGGAGGGAGGGAATGGCAGGGTGGGAGAGATGCTTTCTGTTTTTCTTGTGAGTTAATGTTAACCTTTGTTATATTTCCATTAAATGTGATGATTTGAGCTGCTATAGAAAAATAAAAGGTGCTTGTATATTGCAAGACAGAAATGAGGGTGTCCTGTTGCTGAAAGCTACAGGTGGAATATTGCAAGGTCATTACCTCCATAGCCTTTAAATGAAGTGCATGGTAATAAGATGTGCTTTGTTTTCTATAGACAGCACAAAAAACCGATTGGAATCCATAGGAGTGACAGGGCAAACGCATGATGAGATTAGTATTATGTTCAGAAGAACAGTAAAAAAAATACATTCCCTCAGGAAAATTGGAGTTGCCTAGTGTGAGATTGTAATACAGCCATGAAAGAGCAGAGCCAAGTAGGAATTTTCTGCTCTCATTGAATAAGGCTCTACAGATCTTTTATCTTGATTCAGGCTCAGACATATGGTTATTATGCTGACTCACTTGGTAGTCGTATGATGTGAGGCCTGTTAACATGAGCCCAGACTTGTGAAAACACTTGAGCTTTTCTTTAAGGTAAAGGAGAATTTGGGACAAAGATTTGATAACAACAAAGCGCCAATGGTAGAATGAAGGTGTAGAATTGTGTGGCAAAGGTCAGAAGAATATTCTTGGTTCTCTTGTATGAATTAGGGCAAAAAGAAAAATCTCAGAAATAGGACACTGGGAAGTATGTCTTTGAGAAGAGTTTTTTTATGGTATTCCAGTAAAGAGCATGAAGTAAATCTTGCTTGGAGTGCTTGTGTCAACCACAGCAGCATGGAGGTGCTTGAGTGTAGTCTGAGAAATTTGTAGAATTCACACCCAAAATAGGGTTTTGAAGGCCAAGTACACCTGAACAGCTGAAAATAAAGCATGCAGCATGAGTATGAGCAAAGAGAAAGTTCTTCATTTCACACGTGGTGACCCCAGCTGAAGAAGGCAAATGAGCTTGCACGGAAGAGCTGTGCTGCTGCAGTACGTGCTCCAGCTTGCAGTTCTGACCAGTGAATCTTGTCAGAACCCTAAACCTCATCATTTTAATGCAAGTCATTGCTTTTATCAAGGGGAAAAGGAGAATATTCAGATTTTTGGAAACTTTTTTTTTAAGACTAAGAAAGATTCAGTCTCTGCATGATTCCCTTCATAACTGAGAGGTGTGTGATAAACCTTCCACCTCCTGTCCATGCAATGCTTTGAGGTGGTGGGTGTAAAATCCTCGTGCTGAACATGAGCATTTGACTATTCCTCCAAATCAGGCTGATCCAAAAATGCACAAGAGTGCATTTTACCAGCCAGCACCATTCTCTTGAGTTTTAGGATATGACATCAGTGGGTTTTGCACTGGAGTTTTACCCATTAACCTCCCTCTGTAGGTGGAGTGCCACTGGTTTACTGAGATTTGGGGCGTGCTTGAATGACATTGATGGCTGGAGACTTGCTGTTGGAGGGGAGGGTTTAAGGGCAAGGAATAGCAAGCAAAATTTGTAGTTGCAGTTACACCAGTCATAAACTGTTAGATAACATGGCCAACTCCAGCCAAGCAGAAATGATAGCATCATACAAAAATAGGACTGGAGATGACTCGGGGAGGGACTCTGGTTTGTTTCTTGCCTCAGGACAAGATACAGTCTCTTAATAGCATTGGCATCAGGTATTTGGCTAAGCCATTTTTAAAGGCCTCAAATGATGGTCAATTTATGAAGACTCTGTCCCACCTATCATTCTCTATCCTTAAAAAGTATTTCATAACCTCAACCTTTACTTTGGTTTGTGCAATTTGCATGCTGTTGCTGGCTTCATGAATATGAATAAACCCCTTCCTTTTCTTTTTACTTTTGCATTATCTGCAGTTGAAAGTGTTTTATCTTATCCTATCCCCTTCTTCTACCACATCAACTCCTCTTTATACTTTAAACAATCGAGATTTTTTCAGTCTGGTTTTATGTAGGTCAGGTTTTGTCTGATTATCTTTGTGGCATTCTTCTGGACCTTGTCTGGCTTTTCTCATTCTTGAAGTGCAAAGCTGCAAACTGTGCAGAACTGTGACTGAGCAGAGTTGGAAGGATTATTTCAGTCTGTTTTCTTTTTTATACAGCCCTATATAAATATAAACATAGTATATATTTAGAGAGTGAGGAACAGCATGATATTGTTGATTCATGTGCAGCTTGTGATCTGCCTCAGCCAACGGCTTTTTTTTTTTACAGCAGAATTACTTGTTTGTCATCTGTTTGTGTGCAGTTGAATATTTTTGCATAAAGAAAAAATCTTGCCCATTTTCTCACTGTCATGGGTTCTTTTCTTCTGAAACATTTTGACCATATGTGAAGATGAATTTTAATTTGAAACCTGTCCAGTAGCGCACCACCTCCTCATCTTTCTGTTGCTTCTAGATTTAAATGCTCCATTTTATTCTGTATAATAGTAGAATAGTTTAGTTTGGAAGGCTGTTTGTGCAAGCCCTTGCTGCCAGTGCTCAGTGAAGGTGTTTGTTGCACTCGATCCAGCACGCATCCCTCCAGATCTCGACACAATGCATTGTATTTGGACTGTGACCCCTTGGGGTGTTCTGGAGATAGCTTTCTCCCTTTTCCCTGGACTTGTCTAACTCAACTGTGCTTCACTAGTTTGGTCAGCTTGTCCCTTCTGTTGTCAGTTAGGAGGTCAAACCGTGAGATTTTCAGAGGAAAAACACTTCAGTTTCACAGTACAACTTAACTTCAGAGTTAAACAAAAGCTTTAGGTAGTCCATGTAAGCGTTAACTGGCTCCTACCTGGGGGTTTTTAATCTGCTTTTCCTTGGAGCAGTACCTGATTGTGAGTGGCATATTACCAGGGCATGGCTTTACTATTTAGAATATAAAGCAATTCCAGCCGCATCCGTCCCTAAATTGGGAGAAGTCAGCACCCTTCAGACTGCCAGGCTTTCACAGTACGGGAAGAAGGGGCGTTTGGGAAAAATGTAGCAATGGTAGTAATTGTTGCTCTAAATCCCTTGTTTTGATCAAATGCCCCTCAGTTTGAGGTAACTCGAGCTGGGGCTCAGAGGGGCTGGTGCTGAGTTCTTTGGGGGCTGTGTCAAAGGCAGAGGGAGGCAGGGCTGGCATGAGATGTGCTGCAGTGGGACTAAGCCAGCAAGGAGAGGTGGGGCAGCTGTATCCTGCAGGAATAATGACCAAACACAGTCAGTGACTGGATGGAGAAAAGCCTTGGCCACGGGTGCTGGGCTGGGCTGGCTCAGGACCTGAGTTAGGATTTGGTCCTGGGGCTGTGAGAGACTCAGGGACAGGCTCTGATGGTGACATTTGGCTGGATAAGCAAACTCATTTAAAATCAGAATTACAGATTTCTTTAACAAAGACCAAGTTAGAGCTACTTAATGGATTAAACCAATGTCTACTGCTGTACTTTTTTTTTTGGTACAAAATGTTCTGTGTGCTAAGCATGCAAAAGGAGCTTAATGGCAAGGTTTGATTTTGTTAAAAAAAACTTTTTAATAAGGTGTGATTCATCTTTGCTATTCTCTAGTCTAATTAAAGATTAAAAATCCACCACAGAATACAAAATTGTAACATCATTCTACAGTTGCATAATTTTGTAGCACTTAAAAAGCATCGTTTCTAGTTCCTACACTACAAGTGAAGTATTTGGATGAGCTTGAGTATCCTGCACTGCCCCGCATTACAGCCTGCAGTGCTCATACTTTGCTCAGGTCAAATTCCCTGATAACACTGCTGCCCGTGTCTTATGTGGAAGTCAAGTGGACTCGATGGAAAAGATTTTCAGTAACTGGGGAAATTTGGGATCAGGAAAAGCACAACCCTTTATCATGTATGTTCCTGTGTGCTCAGAAGAAATGCATGTTTTGCTTTTCTGGAAAGCTCGTATATTGTTGCTGATGTGAGGTGATAAATCCTGCCTTGTTACCAGGTGATTTCACTGGGAAACAGAAGGCAGAAGTATCGAGACCTTTAACAGTAATGTCTGCAGATTTAGCAAAGCTCACTATGGATGTGTTTTGGGGTGGAGGAGAAATCCTGAGGAGAGAAAAGCTATAGTTTCTTAGGGAAATTATTAGTTTCTTACAGCCTGTATTTTCCTCTGAAAGGCTGCTCTGAGAAACTTAGCTGTGTTCTGTATGTGATGTTCTGTTCTAGCATGCTCTTTTAAGTCATCCTTCCTTGCTAATACTAAAATTAAAAATAATTGGTAGAGAAAGACATCAGTCCTTGTAGATGAAAAGATTTTTTTTTAAAATACCTGAATGGGCAAAAGAGCTGATAATTTATTTATTTCTTTTTTAACCTGGTTACAGATAGCAGCGTTTATCATTCAGCCAACCAGAGAGCCTTTCTACAGACCTCCTAACAAAAAGCCCTAATAATATTTTCAAAGCAGATTAGAAATAATCTCCCAGCCTGACCTTGCCGGGGTGACCCGGCAGTTCGTGGCTCCCTGGGTGCAATCCGCGTTCCTGGGCGCGGCCCGGGCTGCGCTGGCTGCGGCTGCGGGACAGCGCGGGGACAGCGCGGGGACAGCGCGGGAACAGCGCGGGGACAGCGCGGGGACAGCGCGGGAACAGCGCGGGACAGCGCGGGGACAGCGCGGGGACAGCGCGGGGACAGCGCACGGCATCTCCGGAACCCACCACCCCCCCCCCCCCCCCCCGCTTCACTTGCAGCTCAGGCTATAATTATTTAGCATGATTCCCTTGTTTACCAAGTAATTATAGCTTTAAAATCTGTTTGGGTTAGCAGTTAGCTTCTCTCCATCCAAGGGGATCATAATATTGATGGAATATGTATTAGCCTGTTCTTGTGAGCAAAAGTAATTAAAAATATATCTTTATTATTTCTCAGTATGATAGCAACCTATAATAAATTTTGAAATGAGCTGTTCAAACAAAATATCCAAGTAATGTGCTTCTCTTCCTCTGCATATAGAAAATGAAGTCAAACCTCTTTAGTTTTACAAGATTTTAATTAAATTAAGGACTTCTAAAATGACATAAATTACAGAAGTGAAGCATGAGTGGTTTAGTACTGGAAAAAAAAAAGTCTTGACACCAAAATTTAAACGGTGTAACACAAACATTAAAGTGGCCTTCAACAATGACTTGAGGATTAGAACTGTGGATATCAAGAATTAAAGGATTTTAAATGAATAATCTTTCTGTTTTGATTATTACAAGCTAGTACTGATATATTTGACCTACGGAAAAGCTTTTCCCTTTAGCTGTGTGCCATCTAATAGCTTTTATTGTTGTTCTCATTATAAAGAGAATATCTGTAAATGAGTGCTTGAATGTTTGCTATTTTTCTCATTTGGCTGTGGTAACATTGGGAGATAAATACAGAAAAGTAATTATTATTCCAACTTAATAATACAAGCTTGTTTTTAATGTGCATACTTCCTAGATTGCAGTAGATGAAGATTTATATTCTAAAGTTCTCATTGCTGTAAATCATCTTTTGAGGCTTCAAACATGGTATATGATACATAGACAAAGCAGAAGACACTTAATAGTGTTCTAACTTATGTGCAAGTAACTGAAGGGATAAGGGAGAATCACAGGTAATTCTTATATTTCTGAGCTCCTATAATATATGGAACCCTAACATTCTTAAAATGACAGTTATTGTTTTACAATAACACTTATATGAGGCTTTTTGAAGGGAAGTATTTTATTACCCCATATCTGTATATTCAGACATACAGCCATGCGGTAGGAGAAAATTCTAAATGTAAATTCTAATGATTTTTTTTCTTAATAGCCTGGAAAATTCATGAGGTCAGTTTCTGGACTTTGAAACTGAGCAAGAATTTGGTACTTGAGTTACAGTTCTGAAGAGTCTGAGTAAAGAAAGTGTGCAGGGTTCAAGAAATCATAATAAATTGCCAAATATTTTTACTTCTGTGATATTCTTAGGTTTTGTCTTGTTTGTTTCCCTAAAAAAAATACCCAAACAGTAATATTTTGGCTACCTTTATGAAAGTGTTTTCTTTGAAATATACATAGACACAAATATTTAAAAGGACAGTAGTTTTTGTATGTTGCAGTGTATGTTGCATGAACACACTGAATTATATGTATTCGAGAAATACTTTGTTCAATCTTTATGTTTTGGCAGAATTGGAATATTGACAAATCATTTTAGGTTCTTGTATTTCTAAGGATACAGTAATTGGTAAAATGCTTGAAAATGGAAAAAATTAAGAATTTACATTGTACATAGCTCTGCCCTTTTTTTTCCCCCCAAGTATATGCTTAAAATATGATTATTGATGCCTCCTTTCTGTACTTGGCCTTCCAAAAAACTCTGAAATTGAATATCAGATATTTTCTATGCTCTGCCTGTCATTTAAGGGTCTTGGCATGTAACCTGAGTAGGGTAAATTTCGGCATAAACCTGAGTCAGTGTCACCTTTACTAACTTGTTTAAACTATAGATCAAGATGAAACCATCTGAATTTTAAGCTTAGTTTTGACTGACCATTACCAAGAATGAGCTGATATTGTTTGTTCAGTCACAGGTAGGATGTTTTGGGTTTCCTGCAGCTTCATGTCACACCCATGCAGTTACAGATCTTCACGCAGATCTCCAGTGTGTGCACAAGATATTCAAGTGTTCCATGTAGAAAGTTGGACAATTTGGTTCAGGACACAACAGGGCCTAGTGCAAAGTGGATTCAGTGGTGCCCTCAGAGCCTGGCACTTGCTGGCCACGATCACCCAGGGCTGGGTCCTGCCCGGGGTGTGCAGGGCTGCAGGGATGACGCTCTCTGAAAACCCCTTCGACACAGGAGCATCCTCAGAGAGCCCCTGGGGGTGGATTGAGGAGAGCACAGGAATGGTTCCCTCAGCCAAGTGCTAGAGATTCTGAGTGGGTGCATAATTGACTCTTTGTGTTGCTTTTTTATATTGGAAAGAGCTTTTTTTTTTACTTTGTTTTATTTTTTATTTTCTTTCCCAATGAAGAAGGCTGTTGCTGATGGAAATAAGGTAACTTTTACCTGAATGTCATGAGATTTAGTAAAGCAGTAATTGTTTCTAGTGAGGCAGCAGTTAAAAATATCCTTTGCTTTTTTGTTGTTTATTTTTCTTCCTTTATTACCTTGGTGGGAGGTGGCACAGACATGGGCATTTAATGGTTCTATTTACTGGTTATGCAGTACCCAGAGAGGAGGAGAGCTCAGTAACTCTGCTTATTCTGTGCTTCCCCCTCCTCTGTCCTCCATAATGATATTCAGGCTGTGGAGGGGTTGAAATATCAGCCTCATATCTGAAGACAAATTTACATTTCACTCCAAACACCTTAATTTAATGAAGGTATTATGGTGTTGGTGGGTACTTAATTATGCTAGAGGCAGAGCTGAAATTTAATACTGTTCCACATGCAGGGAAGATTTACTAGTAGCTTATTTTCAAAAGTCCTCTAAAAGACTAATGCTTATGCAGTCTACTCTTGTTTTTTAAAGCAGATTAGAATAACCCAAACTTTCATAAATAAAATTTCATTTTAATTGCTCAATGAAGATAATGTATGTCTTTTTAGATTATGGGTTTTTGAGGAGATATCTGGATTAGCTGGCTCTGCAGCAATGATCAATGCAACATTTGCTGCCCTTAGCATCTAAACCTTGATGATTTACACCCAAACAAATGTAATCATTCAGGACAAGCAATGCTGTACGTGCTCATCTTATATATAAATCAAGGTGACAATTTGAAAATTATTGCAGAGCACACCTGTTGGTTTCTCTGTAACAGTTCCTCTCACACAGCAGCAATCTGCCTTTTCAATCTCAGCTTACCGTGTTCTTTCTAATAAGAGGACACTCCTCTGTGGCATCCTTTCCCAGCTTTGAGCCCTGCACCTTCTTTTCCCATCCTGCACGGTGGAGGTGTGGTGGCTGTTGGAGAGGACTGGCACTGTGCTGGGACACTGAGAGACTGAGACAGCAGCAGAAGTCAAACAAGCGTTTGTTTATGTGCAAGTACTAGAAATGTCTCCAATTGCAGTGAAGAACAGTCAGTCATTAGGAACACCAGTCCAGCAAGCCCGAGCTGTGCTTGCCCAGCTGGCTGAGTTGCCCAGTTTGGAGTGGCCAGGCTGGAGGGCTCTGCCTGGCAGGGAGCAGGGCCAGGGTGGCTGTCACTGCTCCTCTGCTGCTCCGCAAACACACTTTGTGCAGCTCAGGCCCGGCTTATCTCTCTTTGTGGGTCACAGGCAGGAGCTCTGGCACAGCTGCTGTGGCTGGAGGTCAGTGCCAGCCAGCTGCAGCCCCAGGGTCACTCGGCTCAGGCCTTTAGGGAGCTGCAGGCTGGCTATTGTTGGTATGGATTTCCTGTGTTTATGCACCTACACTGGGGTGGGTTTACCTGTGGCACTAAATGAGGCTGTCTGAAGGTATGTCCAGGTCCAGGGCAAACACAATGGCTTAGAATAAGCTACAACACACAGATTAAACTTACACAGGACAGTAATGTGAAAAGAAAAGGTGGAATGCTGATGGGAGATGTCATAGGAGGATTTATTGATGACAGAGGTAGTGTAATTGAGAACTCACTGAAAAAAAAAAAAAAAAGAATTGATGTAATTTATATCAGCTAGTAATTTTATCTTAATTACAACCAACAGTTTTTGACCAGTGCATTAAGATACTGTACTGGGGTTTTGAATTTTTTTCTGCTGCTACTCTTTTGCTCAGGTAGTGAGATGTCTTGCCTGTTTACTTTGCTTTATTTAACTAAACTTGACATAACTGTTGTTTCAGATCACAGTTTTTCTAATGAAGCCTTTAAAACAAAATCTGCTGCCATTTTTGGGGGTACATCTTTTATTCAAAGCTATCATCTCATTTAAACCTGTGACAGTTTCATGCCTAATAACTTTCCAAGCACTAATTCCTTTTCACTGAGAACCTTAAATGACAGTTCCTGAGTCCTAGATGTCCTGTTTCTCGTCACTGGGCAAAAGAATTAGACTGAGTGACTTCAGCTGGGGAAACAGCTGCTGTAGTTTTGAGCTGATTGCTGGCTTTTGGCTACCTCAGCTGTAAATCATTCTGTTGTTAAAAGAATCCATTTTGGAGTTTTAGAAGAGGAGTCCTTACAGCAGCATCAAGTCCTAGAGCAGAGATCTTTTTTAAAAGGTGAGAAAAAAAACTTTTCAGCGATTTGAAGTGTTTCACTATTACTGGAACTGTCTATATTTGGGGGATTTCTTGGTAGAAGGAATTTTTCAATGCAGCAGAGTCAGTGTTTCTGAGAGAACAGGGAGTTTAGCACAGCAAGGGAGGGAGTTGCTATTTCATTTGGGCTGCTTGTCCCTTGCATAAAAACATACTCACTTTGTTCCTTCAGCCGGTTGGGAAAGGAACGAAGTTTAGCAGATGTCTGGCTGTTGCTCCAAAGCAGCAGGCAGGTGCTGTGTGTTTCAGCTACAAGAAACCCTGCAGCAGAGCAGGTTAGTGCCCGGTGGAGGCTGAGGCTGTCATCACTGTGCAGGGACAGCAGCTGAGCTGAGGAAGGGCTGGGGACAGGGGACAGTGCAGGGTGAAACCCGTCCTGTCAGTGCACTGCCAGTGCAGTCTGGGTGTGCTCCACATCACAAAGTGCTGTGAAATAGCAGGGCCGTGGCTATGCTGTGCAGAAAGAGTAGAAGGTTGCCTAATGGCATGTTATGCTTTTAAGACTGATTTCATGCTTTTGCCATTATAACCAAAAGACTTAGGCAAACAGCTTTGATCTTTAATTCCTTCTTTGCTTTGAGACAACTGGTTGTTTTTTCTGGGCTTCCAGCACATTTTACTTTGAAACAAACAAAATTAAAATACTAAAGAGACTTAGTCTGGTATACTTTTCTTTGCTATGAAGCACATCCCTTATGTAAACAGCTTAGGTGAGGAGCATGTTATATTGGAGTTGGGACTTCAAAAATTACACTGGAGAAGTGGCAAGTCTCAAAAACAATATTATGTACATGATCAGCCTTGTAAACAGTGAGCTCAGGATGCTGGCTCTGTGTTGCAGTTGTTAAGCATCTCTGACAAATCAGGGCTGCAGAGCCGGTGTACCACTAGTGGGGAAGAAAACACATCAGCACGTTGAGGGAATGCTGCAGAGAGCACAAATCTGGTGAGTGTGGAAGAAAGGGAAAGGTGGCAAATAAGCTGAAGGGACAAAGTAGCCTGCTGCTTATTTTGCAAGCTAAGAGATGTGCTATTTGCCAACCATGAATATTATTTACAAATCTGGGAAATATGGAAATTCAAGGATTTTTAACAAGTCGCAAAATGTGAGATGCATGTGCTGAGGTAATCCCTATTTAAAACTGCATTTTGGTATAGTTTTTGTAAATATTAGTATTATTGTACAGATTGCTGGAGCATGTGGCATGTTTGTTTGCTTGCCACTTGTCTAAAGTAGCATAGTCTTCAAAACAATAACAGCATATTTCGCTTGAGTTTCAACTGCCATAAAAATGTTTTTGAGCAATTTAAAACAGGGAATGAAACAACTGCAAGATGTAATCTCTGTCCTGTTTAGAGGAAGCAGAAAGGAAAATAACTTTAGCCACATTTCCCTGCAGATGTTCCACTTGACTATTGAATGATATGGTGCACAAGAGATGCTTATGCAAGTGATATTTGACAGTGCCACCTATTGCTAGAAAAGCAGAACTCAAATGAGTATTTTTGTTATGAGCATGCCTAAATTGAGCAGAAAAATGAATTCATCTTTTAATTCTTTCAAGGTAATTTGGCTATGTAGATATAAGCTTGCCTTTGTCTTTATGTCCATGAAATGGACTGCACTTTTAAAAACTGGATTTAATCATAAAGTTGCATCAGATGGTGAAATACATTTCTGTTGTAGAAAACTTGCAACTATTGGCATGTGGTTGAATGCCAGTGACTGTATTTTGGCTAAATCTATTAAGCCTGATTGTTCCTCCTCCTTTAATTGATGACAGAAGATTGATCCTAAAAATCCTCAAATTGCTTTAGGTTTAGCGAAACACAAGAAGTTAGTTTTTGCCAGTGCTTGGAATTTATGTTAATGTGAAGAGAATAAAATTGGTTTTTAACATGCTTACAAAATTCCTGTGAAAAGTAACTTGCTACTAATAGTTCTTTGAAGACAATAACTTAATGATCTGGATGCATCTTAATGCTTCATATCCTTTATCATGTCTTTCAGTTTGGAAGCATGAAAGCTGATTTCTCTACCTGCCCTTTCAAGGATGGTATTTGTTTTATTATAGAAGCCTAACTAGTGCTAATGGTAGGAATAATGAAAGATTTATAGGGGCAGCCTGAGATCAATTTTAAGTTTTAATTGTGGTTTTTATTACTGATCCTTCTTACTGCCTCAGTCCTGTTGCTCATCTCTATTAGAGAGACACGCAACCCTAAACCTCCTCCCCATTTTTGGCTTATAATCTTTAATGGAAAGGAAAAAAAAAAAAATTCTCTTTGTTGTTTTTTTCTTGATGAATCTAAATGTCAAGGTAAGAGCAGGAAAAGATGGAGCAGCTTGGGAGCAAATTGTTCATTCTCAGGTCCAGGCAGGTATCTGAGTTTATTGCTGCTTCACGTAACTAATATTCTTTGGCTGAAGCTGTCCTCCTTCCTCAAAGATTGACCAGTCTTCTGTTACCCCTGCTGAGCTTCTGAAGAACTGCATTGCTGCAAAGCTTAAGGGAATCAAAGGAAGCAGCTCTTGAGTAAATAGGCATCTGTACATTTAGAGAAGGTTTAGAAGGAAAAAATCAAGTATCACCTACCCACCTCCTGCCCATAGAAAAATGGCGTGGAGAAATCTGACTTCAACATTGTAGTTAAGTTCACGGCTGAAATCTAATTTAGCCAAAGTGAAAATGGCTTACTTGTTTCATGGATGGGTTTTGTGGCTCTCTCTGCTTGAATCTCCTTGTGGAATCTTCTCTGCAGTCTGTTCCTATACATTTAATCTTCTGCTTTATCATTGTAGCCGCCTGCTCTCTTGGTGTTCTATAGCATCAGTCCACCTCTTTGGTCATTCTCCTGTTCGTTATCTGCCTCTCCCCACCCACAGAACGAGCACATCTGAGCCAAGCCAGCAGCCCTTCAATTCTTGTTGCAGAGTTTAAAACCCCTTTATAACTTTCCCTTGCACAGAGTCTGTAGCTGTAGAAAGGAAAGCGGCTTGCAGCAGTGAAATTCGGTGTCCTTGGCGGGGTCTGTGTGCCGTGTTCTCCGGAGGGTTCCCGTCCCAGCCGTGGCACAGGCTGTGTGAGCAGAGGCCCCAGTCCAGCAGTGCCTGGCCATGGCAGTGTGCTCAGAGCTGCCCAAACCCCTACAACTGGCCAGCTTGCCTTAGAAATGGCATTGTCTTTTTTTCTTCTAACTGTTAATGAGAGCCATTTAGGCAAGGGGTATGTTTGCCCTGATTGGTGCTTTGTTGGCTCTGTCTTCTGCATACTATCTATGGCCTAACACTATTGTACAGTGGAAGAATTTGGGAACTAGAGAAAAAATGTTCCTCATTTAGTTTAAGATAAGACTTTACTGAAAGAAATGACACCTTTGTTGTGACCTTGTATCATCTGAAGTTGAACATAACGCGGATGTTAAAACCATCCTTAAAAAACTTTTTTTTTTCCCCAATGTAAAGCTTCTAATTTCTTTTTAGTTGTGATTTGATTTATTCTTTTAATTAAAAAGCAACTGAAATTGGAGAACACTGCAACCTACTAACTGATTTTTGTGAGTGACAGTGTAAGTTACTTGACAACAAATCACAACCTATTTCCCCTTCCAATCCAGTGCTGATATTGTTATCTTGTAATACAGTGCTAACAGATGATTATATCTGCCATTAATGCATTTAACAGGAGACGACAAAATTTATTATGATAAGAAGCACCTCACGTTCTTTCATTTGTCCTGGTGTAAATCAGAAGTTACTGCCTTGGATTGAAAAGATTTGTTCTTGTGCAAGAGCTTACTGGTGTAAATGAGGATAGTCAAGCCTGACATGTGGTGATGTACCAAATTATATTACAGGATATTTAAATTCTGTCTCCCACTGTGAACAGCAGGATACCGTTTTTATCCTTCCTGTTGAATGCAGAATCACTTTTCCATTTATAAATTGAGCCTGAACAGAGCGCTCTTGGTATTGGCTGTTCCTCTGCTACTCCGCATTCAGAGTATATTAAGACACCTGTTCATTCTTATAAGGCAAGCAACAAACAAACCAAAATACTTTCCTAAAAACAAATTGTTCTGTGATTAGTGGAACTAATGAAGCTTCACTGCCTGCAGGCTTCTGTCCTTTATCCCCAATCCCCTCAGCAAGCCTCCCACCAGAAGGCTTTATCAGTTTATCTTTGCTCATATTTCATGGGATCTTCCCTTTGTCCTTTTTGCCCGGCAGTAGTTCCAGTTCCCATTTCCCTCTGTCCTGTAAAACTTCCTCAGGTTCCTCCTACCCTGTCACCAGCAGCAGCATTTCTGCCTGGCCCTGGGTGCCTGGGGTGCTGGGTGGGAGCTGCTCAGGTAGCCAAGTTATAGCCTCAGACATCTCAGAGGGGAGGATAATTCAAGCCTCTTGTTTTACTACCTGACAGATTTTCCCAGCACTCAGGGGAATTTAATATCTTCAAGGTGATTGCCCTCTGTTAAATTTCATAGAAATGGACCAGAAGATATTAAAAGAGTCTTTATTCCCTACTCCTTGTTCTGGTGCTTGGTCTTTGTGAGACTAATTTTGTTTTTGTTAAACTGCTGCTCTTTTTCTGTCTTTCTCTCTTGTTTTGCAAATCAAGTGCAGTGGTTACCAGTGATGTTGTTAACTGGATAGAAAACAAGCACAGATGAGGAAAGGAGAGTTTAGCCCCTTATTATTTTTTAAGGGTATGTATACAGCTTAGTATCTTGTAGCTCTTGCACTCGAGGACAGTGTGAAATGATTGCCTTTGGTCGTACCAAAAAGAAAAGTGGAAGACGGATGCTGAAAATTTTAGCTGGAAGGAACTTCTGGAGTCCTACCAGTTCCTTGTACTTCCAGAATCCCCTCTGGAGTTCCAGTCTGTCTCTCTGCTCAGTCAGGGCCCACCAGAGCAGGCTGCTCAGGACACATCCAGTCGGGTTTGGACTGTCTCCACAGGTGGAGACCCCAGAGCCTCTCTGAGTGGCCAGGTCCCACCTGTGCTGGAAAGCAGTGTTTAGGTGCTGTCTCTGTGCCCACTGCTCCTCGTCCTGTCAGGGAGCTCTGTGCAGGTTCACCCTCCCTCCAGGTGAACCTGTTCTGCCTCTGTTGGCAGATTTTGGTAACCAGAGCTACATAAGGCACCCCGTTGGAATTTTTTTTTTTTTTTTTTGTCATGTTACAAATGGTCAGCCACTCTGTTTATCTTGCATTTTATCTTTTTCTTTTTTTTTTCTTTTCCCATTAGCAATACTTGTTTGGATTTCTGAACACCTAGGCACAACTCATGGTATTCTTTTCTAAACCAAGTATTTTTCAAAAGACCCTTAGAAATTCTGTATGTTGAAATTTAGGTACTAATTACATTTTTATTACTGGAAGTTGAGCTGCCCTTGTATACATGGGCATTGAAGATTTTTCATTGTAAAGGGGAAGCCATTCAAACTTCTTGCCCATTATTAAGTTAGCAAAGCCAGGAGCAATTGGTGTCCTTTTAAGCTCTGCTTTATTCTGGCTATGTATAGACTCACTGTCTTAGCTTTTAATACTTGAAAATCCTATCTGAGAGTATTTTTGCTCACTTCTGTGCTATCCAGTATTCAAATACCAACACTCTTAAGTGAGGCCTTTAAGCTTGTTTAGTGCATTGAGTCTTTTCTGTTTTGTAAAAATGAGCACATGCACAGTATTTTTTATCAATATGTTTTTAATGAAAACCACCTGCAGGTTTCAAACTTGTCCTGTTTGCTCAGTGCAGAGTAATAGAGATGGCTGGCAGCAGAAGAATTCCACCAAATCTCCTGGTGAATATCAGATTTTCTTTATGTTACTTTCCCAAAGGCTTGTTAAAAAAACAAACCAAGAAACTTACCAGCCAAAAAAAAAAAAAAAAATCCCAAAACAACAAAACAAAAGTATCTTGAGAAATATTTATTTTTTTTTTTTAATGAAAAAGATGTTTAGATTGCAACAGTTACCGTATAAACATACTGAAAATAAAGGTTTTGCAGACAAACTACAGTTAGTATTTGGATGCTGGCAAAGAAGGTGCATGTGGCTCTTCAGGGATTAATGAATGAATATAATTATTTCTGTAACTGAGGGACTATTGTTAAGCCACAAGCATTTACACATGACACGTTTTATTGCTGTGTTGTATCAAGGCCCTAAGCTGAGGAGTTTACAGGTAAGAGATGAGGACAAAAATAAACAGAACCTGCATAGAAAAAGTAAATCTTATCTTTAAACTACAATTTTAAAAAGTATGTTGACTTTAGTCTTAGGATAAATAAATCTTATCTGAAAGACAACTGTCAAAGTGCTGCTTAATTCTCTGAAGATTGGGCACTACTTACTTTGAGATCATTCTGGAAGGAATATCCAACACATAGGCCAGATTCTTTTTATAATTTTGCGGGGTTTTAATTTTTAGTTAACTGTGAAGGCTCTTGCCTTTTCTCTTGCACAGGTGAGAGGTGACAGGACTTGAATAAAACCTTAATTTTTTAAATTAAGAATTCTATTAATAAATAAAAATGTTATTATTTAAAAAGGCTTTTTGTATTTATGTACATCATTCTGTAAAAGTAATTAGATAAAAAGACACAGTAAAAAAGTAAGAATTTCTCTAAACTGCTTAATGAGGCCTAATAGAAATCTGAATTTCAGATCACATTAGGGTTGTCACATGCCCTAATTTCAGATGACAGCTCTGGCTTGCCACGCAGTTGGCCTTTTATTTTGTGTCACGAATTAACCAACCGTGTGTTCTTATGCCATTGTTTTATTAGAGCTACACTTACAGATGGGAAAATTTCATTACAGTAGTTATGTTAGAACACAAGTATGGGGAATAATGGCACTTTTAGACCATATTTAGATATTTCAAATATGGATAAACACAGAGGATTGAAAGATTCCTTCTTTTTTTTCCCCACTTCCTACCAATACTGGGGAGTGCAGAGTGCAGTTGATGCTCATTAGCAGCAGTGTGTCAGCACCAAGGGGCTGTGCTGCTCTTGCAGCTGTTTCTGTTACTGGGGGGTTAATCCTGCATGAGGCACAGGTGAAACACTTCTTGAAAACTTGGAGTGTTTGTGTGTCTCTCTAAAACAGTGTCTGTAGTTGAAGAAAGGGGATCTACTAAAAAAGGGCAGAAAGCAACTGAACTTCACAGGGTGTTCTATTGGTGGGGCTTCTTGGTTTCATGTTTGTTTCTTTTTTAAATTTGCTGTTTACTAAAGGGCATTAACATCTCCAAATGCCTCTTTTTCAGTGTTGTGGCTTTATTCTGTGTTTTGAATCACACTATCTTGTGGGTCTAAATAAATTGGGTAATATATAGTGCTTGATATACTGACAATATTCTGGGGTTGGATTAACAGCTTGGGGAAAGCTCAAAATATAACTTCTTGTCTTCATTTGCCAGTGCAGAAGGCATTATCAAAAATGAGGTGTTAGTTATCAGCCAAATCATTGCTGTCTGTCTCTGTCTAGAGTTGGCTGCCAGAGGGACTGGAAACGCGAGCTGGGCTGTGCTGGCTGGGATCGATGGCCCTAAGTGGATGCCTGGGGACAGGACAAGAGGCAGTCGTAATTGAAATGCCACTTAGGCTTTCCCAGGCTTGCAGGCCTTTTGGTCCGGGGACTTTGGGAGCTGGATGTGGCCTTGGCTGCTTGGGAAGCCTCAGTGGGGCTCTCTGAGGAGCTTTCTTGCCATTGCCTAAATCCTTGTGGCCTCCCCAGCATCCCCTAACAAATGTGCATTGGCTGCATAAAGAACTATCTCGTTTAAAGAGGGGAGAAAAATGGGGAAAAAAAAAAAAAATAAAAAGAGTTTTGAACGGGACTACTGCTAGTTCTGTTTATGTCTCCTGGTTCTTTATGGAAAGAGCCAGGAAGGTCAGGCTCTCGTGCCTTGCAGCTGTCTCGGTGGGTTCGCTGCACTGCGCTGTTCCAGCGCGCTCCGGCGGGCGCTGCTGCCCCGGCACAGAGCCCGGGCAGGCGGTGCTGCTGTGTCCCTGCCTCTGCTGATCTGATCAAAGCACACGGGGCTGTCACCACTCCCGAGAAGGGCTCAACCACGGCAGTGCTGTTGTGCCGGGCAGCTGGAAGAATATACATGTGCAAGACTGGATAAAGCCAGAGGCCTCTTACCCGTGCTTTCAAATGCATGTCTGCAGCAATTCAGTTCAGCTGCCCTTCGTATATAGAAAGGAATGTGTGTTTATACATACACACAGTTCTGTCTCTGAATGAGAGACTCTCCTGATGTAACTTTATTCATCTCTTTTAAAGACACAATATACTGCTTATCTCAGTAAGTCTGTAAATAATAATGCTTATCCACTGACAGTGGTTGGAATTGCAATTACTATTGATTTTTTATAAAATACTGTTGAATAGTTCTTCATTTAGTGGAATGTTAAGCTTTGCTTATCTCCAGCCCCAATTACACTTGTACTTCAGCAGTGTCTGGTGATGGTGCTGTGTGCAGAGTTCCCTTTATCCCCCTGAAGAATGCTTCCCAGTTCTTGAAGCTGCCTCAGGTGCTTCCACCGTTCATGTCTGGTGCAGTGTAAGGAAGGCAAGACTAGGATTTGACTGGCTGGGTGTTCTATGAATCAAGGCTGAGGCTCCATCTCGGGTGTTGCCCAGCTGCTGTTCTCAGCAGCACTGAAGGACTGACAGGGACAGCTCTTCTCCCTGTCCTGCTGATACTCCCTTCACTTTCTGGTAGCCCCAGTTCCTTTCATCCTCTGGTGAGCTGTTTGGCCTAATGAGATCCTCCACCTTGTTTGTTCCCTCTCCTCCTCTCCTGATATTTCCATTTGCACCCTAAGTGACTGTCTCTTGCTGTTTGGTTCTGGTTAGCATGATGCCCATCTTTGAGGCTTTTCAGTAGTTCTGAAAGTTCATGATACTTTGGCATTTTCATTGTAAGTTTTATTGTTTTCTCTGTTTTATTTTATCCTTCTTAATTGGACACTCTCAGTGTAAAGTAATGGTAAATACAGTTATATTTATTTTCATGCTTACAAGTGGAGCTCCTGATTAATTTTTTCTGATTATTATCTACTTGGCTATTTGTTTCTGTCATTTCTTTGAATCCCCTGGACTCAGTGGAGGCTCTGTAAGTTGTGATGTTTATGTGTGCGTGGATAGAAAGACTTTGCACCTTTCAGTAATTGCTGAGGCTTATTCTGTACTCTGCTGAGACTTTGATTAATGTTTTGGTTAGGTGAGCTACTTAAAAACAAAGTCTAAACCAAAATCAGTATCAAGAGAAAGTGGTTTTCTCCTTGGTTGTACAGCTTGGGGCCTTACTGGGTCACCAGCTGTGGTGGGCACAGCCCAGGATGTTTTGTGCTGCTCTCCTGCCAAATGCCAGGGTGCCTTTCATGCATCTCACTCAGACATTTTCCTTCCTCCTTCCTCTTTCCTTTCCTTCCTTCCTTTTTTTCCTCTTGAGAAATTAATGAATTCTTCATTGTTGGCCTCTTCTTTACTCTCCAAATTATTGATGATGGATGTTTCCTGTTTACATGATGCTCTTTCAGTCCTTTGTTTTTTTTTTAGCAAACAAGAGGTATTATTTGTAGGTGTTAAATATGCACTATACCTGTTCTGGGAAAAAAATAACAAACATTCCTTTCAGATATATTTTTAAAATACATAGGAAAATGTTTAGTTTAGTCATTTCTCCTCTAGAATTTTTTGTGCCATTTTCTTTCAGGTTCTTCCTCTTGCAGTTTTAGGAACTCCTGATACCCTTGAACAAGACAGAGTCTTTGAAGTTTGTTATCCAGGGGCTGTAATCTATCCAAAGCTCTGGTTTGTAGCTAGATATAGGCCAGGGATGAACCTCCCAGCAGTGGTGCTCAGTGAGGCAGTTTTTCACTCAGTACAATTTTGCTTTGTTACTTTCAGCTGTCCTGATTTGTTGGTGCAAAAGCTTCTCCCCACAGCTGCTGCTTGTTAAGCACCAACTTTTGCTGTTATTCCATTGTAGCACCTTGAATTGCTTTGTGGAATCGTGGTCTTCACATTTGGATGAACGTGGTGCTTCCCTTCAGCTTCTGCATTCTTTCCCCTGGTCCCAGGGATATGTATTTCAGTGGACATGTCAGACTGGTATATTTTTCAGTTTAAATGCTTTTCTTTTTGTTTGGGTTAAGGTTCTTGTGTCTCTAAAGGTGTTACAAAGTTACTTCAGTGGTGTATTGGGGTTTTTTTTCTGCTGTGATTCAGCTGTGATTTTTGCTCTCTACTCTTGAAAGCAATGCTATTAAATATTTGCTATGATTTTTTTTTCCTGTTTCTATCATTCCCATTCTTGCTGACTTTATCCTGAATTTCTCGTGAAAAATATAAATTATTACTATTTATAATTACTAATATTCTTCAGAAAAAATGATGCTGTTTTTAAACTAGACATTTGGAAATATGTCAGTTATGAAGTACAAAACTTACATACTTGAGAAATATATAATGTCTTCCTTTTTGTAATTCTTTTTTTTTGTTCTACAGCTGTAATATATTAAATAAACTTACGTTTAATTTCATGGCTGTTAAAAGCTTTATTATTATTATTTTTCACTACCCAGAATTCCCATTTACTAATCTACCACTTTCTCTCATATCTTTTGCTGGCTAATAGGATGAAGGAATATTTTTCTTTCAAGTTTGGCCTACAGCTCATAAACCAAATTTCTATTATATGTATTGATGTCAGGATGAGGAAAAACATATTTTGAAAGTTTTACTCCTGTTTGTAAAGGCTGTTATGTTATGATCAATATCACTTTAAGTAAATGACATTTGTATTAAATATCAACTGAATAGAAATTCTAGAGATCCCCTGATTTGTTGGAATGCTCAGAATTTTATAAATCATTAGTTTATATAAGTTTTGAGAGGATGATAGTACATTGAATATAAAGTATGCACTGTGCATACAAAGTGAGTTGACATAAAAATACTAGATTTGGGTTTTGAATACTGTGTACCAGTTTTTCTTGCAAGCCATCTCTCTGCAAGCATCTCTCTGTCTTTATTGAAACACTGGCTGCATTGCAAGGCAATTATTCAAGTTGCCAAAGAAAAAGTGGGGTGTGTGGGGGTGGAGCAGTGAGAAAAATCAAGGACTTAATGGCTAAAAGACAGATCTTTAATTTCAATTTGTCCTGGCCTTTGACTGAGGTGGCATGATGGTATCTTTTCAGCAGGACTATGGGTGCAGTGCTTTGATCAGGTGCAGTTTCAGAACAAGTCAGTCTTGGGAAGCCGCATGGGGTGGGGTTTATAAGATCAGTGCTGTGGATTTGGTTTGGGTTTTTTGCCTGCTGAGGTCAAGTCCATGACACAGGTTGTTTGGGAGGGGGATACAATATAATGCACATGGTTTGTGTTGTCTCACACTACAGCTGTGCCATCAGCTGTCAGACCTGATCCGTGTGTCCCCGCTCCTGCCCGTGTGCTGGCACTCCTCCTCACACGGTGATACGCCGAGCAGGGTGGGGAGCAGATGCAGGCTGACACTGTGGAAGGAGGAGACTAAAGGAGCAGCAGTGTTTTGGTGAGGTGCCCAGTCAGGGCCGTTGAGGAGCCCATCAGCTCCTGTGCTGGCTCAGAGCAGCCAGGTGTTGCACAGGTGAGGTAAGGAGCGAGTTGCTGCCTCTCCAGCCTGAACACCAGGATGGTGTCTGCTGCTGCTGCTGTGTTCCTGTGGCTGCAGCCTTGAGGAGAGAGGGGAACTGGAATTGCTGTGTCCCACAGCTGCCTGCACAGTGACAGATTTCTGCATTGGCATGGCCAGTAAAAGTGTGTTTGTCCCTTATTTACTGGATACGTAAAAAAAAAAAAAGCTCACTCTGAGCTTGCAGCTGAGGGCACCCAGACCTGTCCTGCAGCATGCAAAGTGCTGTGTAATGCCAAATGCAAGGGAAATTGGGCACGTGGTATTCACAGACACTTCTTCCATCTTCTCGTGCCAAGATCTCAGGCAATTAAAGCAGAGTAGTGTCCTCTGAGGAGCGGTGAGCACGGAGGGGTTGGTGCTGAGCAGCAGCAGGGTGAGTCAGGGAGGTTGCCTGGCCTGGGGCCAGCAGTGTCAAAAATGAGCAGGAAATTGATTTAGTGGAGCTCTGTCTATCTTGTGCTAAATGATCTATTGGCTAAAAAAATGAAAATAAAATTAAAAATACTACTAATACTACTAATAAAACACAACATAGAGTATGTACCCACCAGGACAAATTGTCTGTGTTATGTAGATTTGGCCATTCCCTGGCTTTTAGATGCTTGCAGCTGTGATATTTCATTTCTATCATTGCTGTGTGTGTAATCTATAACCTTCATCTAAGAAACATGACTCATTAATTAATCATTACCAAGGGCAAGACATGCAACAGCATCAAGTGTGCCAAATCCTCTCTCAAAGTTTTTAAGTGTCTGACTGCTTGTAGATAGCATCTCGGCAGTCCTGGCAGATTATTCTAAAGGACCAGATCTTGCAGCATGTAATAAATTTATGGGGTTTTATATCAGTTCTTCCAGTGGCACTCCAAGTAATTTGCAACTCTGCCTTCCATTTGTTTAACCCTCTTCATACTGCTGCTCCCTGCACTGCTGGGAGAGCTGGCACGTGGATGGCAGCAGGGACCTGAGGTGGCATCGGTGCAGATGGGCAGCCCTGGGGTTTGCAGTGCTCATGTGTGCCTCAGTGGCATTGATGTGGAGAGGCTTTATGGAAATGGGCAAACTCTGCTGCAGTGGGGTGGCCACTGTGACTTCTCTGCTGAGAAACAGTGCAATCCATTCTTATGCTGGTTGTGTAGTACCTGCCAGAATTATTTTTGAGGAATCTGGTATTATTCTAAGAGGTGTCTGAAAGGAACAACTTTGTTCTCTTTGGCTTTGCTTCCTTTCTTCCTTGGTTTGGCTTGTTTGTAAATACTGGTCAATGTTTACAAACACTTCTCCCCTGCTTTCTTACAGAAAGCTACTTCAAGACAAAAAATATTAGAACTTGTCAGACTGTATTTTTAGTCAGTCTTGGTAGTATGTACTTTGTTGACAGCTCTGTAATGAAACATGAAACCTGTTTTGATTTTTGTTAATTAATTTACTATATGGATTTCCGATATTTTTTTTTTTGTTTGTTTGGGTTTTGTTTCTTTTTGTGTCTTTTTTTTTTTTTTTTTTTTTTAGCTAGACAGTTTCATCTTTCTTTGGCCCTTCCACATGTAAAGAGACAAAGGAAAAAGAATTGGAGTTGTAGCTCTACTGCAGTTTTTTACAATGTCATATGCTTTTACATCTCCTGTGACTCTGAAAAGCTCTGTATTTACTTTATCCTGATTTTTTAAAGTCATTTTTGCATGATCTGGTGTCTTCCTTACACATTGCTCCCTGAGGGGAGGTGACTCCAGCAGCAGTGAGGGCTGGCGTGGTGGGTGGGTGGCAGGGCTGGGCTGGCCCTGTGAGCAGGGAGCATGGCCACTGTGGGCTCCAAAGCCAAAACCCTTCTCAGCTGTGGTCTCCAAGTGCCCTCCTGTCAGCCAGCAGCTCCCTGGGGTCATTTGAAAAGCCTGGGTGAGGTGGGCTTTGCTGAGGTTTACAGACATTTCCTTACAAGGTAGATTTTAGCTCTCACAAATTATTCTTTTTGTTGGTAGCTTATCAGTATCTCTGTAACCCAACGCTGTTGTTATGGATCTTGCTGTTCCAAATCCAGCAGCTCCTGAAATAGTGACACACAAACAGGGAAGGGATAACAGAATTAACAATTTAAGCAAATACTGTAAATGGCAAAGAATTACCAAAGCAGGAGGTAGGTATTAGAAGTGTAATTTGCACTTAGGCATAGGTTTATAGGATTGCACAAAAGAAAGTAGGCATAATAGTGAAAATAAGGAGATTATGAAAGTAAAGACTGCATCCCAAACCCTAATTAGTGAGGTTATCTGCATTTCAGCTTTCACATTTGTTCATTTAAAAACACTGGGGTTTTTTTTTCACCTTGATTAATATTCTTGGGAAATCTTATGCCAGGATTCTGGCCATAAAGATTTTACATGATACTAATGTACAATGCGTATCCAATTCTTTGTCTTATTTAAAAAAGAGATGCTTTATGGAAAGCTGTTGGCCTGAAATACAATTATGCCTATGCATTTCCAGGGAGATAAACCACAGCAGTTAAGCAGTGCTAGTACATCAAACTTCTTTTTTAACCAAAAATAAGTACTATTAATTTAAATTCAGTGAAAGCCATGGATAAAGCAGTGTTAAATGCTCTCGATGTTAAAAGAAAGTAGCTTAAAAGTTTCATGCATAACAGAGAAAAGCATTAGCTAGTCTTTATAGGTTTTTGTACGTACTTATGATGAAACATTTGGCTCTAATATTGGTGGTTAACATGTCTGTTCCCCCCTCCAGCCTGTGAGGATTTTGTATTTTTCGAGTGGGCTGCCATCACCTATTTGAATTTCTTTGGCAGAATGAGCAATCACTTCTTCACCATTATTCCTTATTGTTCAGTTTCATGACACAAAGTGAAACATATGTTTCTTTCAAAGTCATCTTACATATGGTTTTTGCTCTGCCTGGATCGTTTCATTGACCAGGTGGAAGTTGCTGAGGCTATGGACATATTAGGGAAGACTTGTTTTTCCAATCATACTTTTTTGGATAATAGAAATTCTGAAGACAATGTGGGAATTGGCAGGTATTAGAAGGTATTGCATGCTGAGGAAGAAAATAATAAATTGTCAGAGAAAGCAGCAAACGGTCTGTGAAGTGGTGACGTCTAAGACTATTTTAAATTAAACTATTTTTGTAATAACAATGCCCAGTGGAAAAAGTGTCATGATGCTAAAGTTTGGAGAAATTCTGCTTAAGATCATAATTTCTTAAGATCATGTCTAAAGATCATCAATCCTTTTGAACTGAGTAGGGAAGATAGGGTCCCTTCTTATTTACTAGCTTAGCAGTGTAAAAATTAAATTACTAAGCAATTTCTGTGCTTGAGTATCAGCATTTGGGACAGGGAGGAGGGAAAATAGGAGGCATATAGAAAGAAGAATCTAGAAGGTTTATTTCTTACATCTGGTGTGCTTAGATTGTGGGGTCCTTTTGGTGGTTAAAAACTGTGAGAGATAAGTACCAAAAACACTTTTAAAGCCTTTGCTTACTGTTAGGATTTTACAGGTTGGTTTTTCTTTTCTGAAAGTTATACTTATTTCTTTCTGGCAGATCCATCTTGCTTTTCACTGCCCACGGCAGTAAGAATTCCCTCTCTCCTGATGAGCTGAAGACAGGACCCCTAACGACCGCGAGACCGAGCGCTGCCGACCTCCCGGTCAGTGAGTACTCACAACTTGAGTTTTCTCTGCTGTTTTGCTCACAAATGTGTTTATATTGTTGGCCAAAGTAGTTCCATCTATGCTCCAAAAGTGCCTGGGAAGATCTCTGCAGGAAAGTGTTTTTATAGAGGGAAGCAATTTGTCTCAGCACTTTCCTTTAAAGAATCTACTTCAGACTTTTCCAGCCCAACTGAATTACTTTTGAAGGCCCCACTAAAAGAAATATGCCTTTTCCCTATCTGCCTGCATGTTCCATTTGTGGGCATTGCTCATCCTGACAAATTCAGGATCAAATGAGGGTGTTAAGAATTTATTGCTCTTGGCGTTAAAATAATTTTTTCTTCACTCAAATGACCCTTTTGTTCAGATTCTGAAGACAACAAAAACTATTTAGTCTGTATGACTGGCTGCATATAGTTCTATATCTGTGTGTAGACAGTGTATGCCATGCAGAGAAAAGACAAAGAGAAGAAATCTTCCCATTATCTGTTCTTTTGTGGTGTCTCTAATTGCTGGTCAGAATGCTCTCAAGACACCCTACAATTTAATTACTGTTGTACACATGCTCTGGGAATTCAGGTAATTATATAAAGTACCACACTTATCCCAGTGTGTCCAGCAGTGGAAGTGGGCTGTCCTGCTTAGGAGTAGCTGAAGAATAAAGGAAACATAATCTTTGGTTGATAGATTCCTATCAGAAAAAAAACCAAAACCAAACCCAAGTTATGTTAAAAAAAATCTGTCTTCTCTTATGGATTTTAATTTTACTGAGTATAATTTTCAGTGAGACACCTGAGAATTCTTACTCGAGTAATTTAATTCAGTGGCAGTATTTCATGGGAAGCTACTTCCAGATTGTGCCTTTTGTAAAATAAATCTCTCATTTGGAGTTAGTTTAATATAACCTTTTAAATTGATTCTCTTGGCTTGAAAAACATGGCAAAATAGTGGGGCTTAGATATGACAAGCCCCAAATTCTGAGGGAATTCTTTAATTCACACTGAAAAAATCAACACATTTTTCTGCCTTGTTTGCAATGGTTCATTTGGTTGTCATTACATATTTTGTACTGGATGGTTAATTTCTGACTCCAGGACTGTACTTTTTCAGTTTTTAGGCCATTAAGATCTGTGTTCCATCCTTATAAAGTAAATTACTCCAAGGGCCTGATCTTTAGGTCTTCAAATTTTATGTAATGTAAGAAAATTAAACTGAGAAAAACGAGATACTTCAGTATAAGGAATCCTTTATACTGAGAAAGAAAATCTGGTTGGATTGTGGTGGTTTTAAAATTTATTTTTATTATTTTGCAAGTCTGAATTTCATGACAGTTTTCTGCCAGTTCTGTACAGATAGAAATACAAAATAGGCGATTCCTGAAATCTGTTTTGACTGTTATAAATGTATCTATCTAGTCTATGTATCAGTTATTTATATGTGCTGTGTATATGTTCCTGTATTTAGGGGATCTTTGTAGCCCATCTTCAGTAGTTAAAGAACAGATTGACAAGTATTTCCCACACCAAATTCCAGGAGAACAATCATTAAGTGATAAAGATACTGATCAAGAAGCTCTCACTTTTGCTCTGTATCTCAACAGCAGTTTGTCAGGAAAAGGTTGCAGCAGTAGGTCCCTGGTGAAAATTTCAAAACACCTGATAGCTCAATCTCAAAATCCCTGCTGTAATCTTGGTTTGTTTTTGCTGTTTTTTTTTTTAAATAACACCAAGTGATCTCCAGGGTCAGACAGCAAGTCAGTAGCAAAGCTGAATGTGAAAGCAAATTCATAATTCCATGCAGTAATTGAGGGTGAGAATGTGCCCGTGCCTGCTTAAACTTTCCAAATGTGACCAGATCCTGTGCATTGCTTATTTTCATTGCTCTGGAAGATGTTGAGGCCAGGAAGGATTTTCAGGAACTGAAGAAAAGCTTTCCTTATTGCTCCCCATCATATGTCTGGGGAGTTTGCTCTGGGTTTCCTTTGAGTCGAGACTCAGGCTGGGACAAGGAGCTCAGTGGTGTTTGTGAGGAGCAGAGCTTTCCCTCCCCGGCAATGAAATATTTGATTTAGAGGGTGACCAGCAGTTCTTCCAGCTGAGAGAGTTCTCCTCACAGAGCCCCAGGGCAGTGGAAGAACACCAGCACCTCAAGATCACATGCAGTATGGTCCATCAGCTGATTTGGGGCTTCATCTGGGGGCTTTAGGGGTTTGGGAGATGTTCTGTCTGTACATGCCATGGGAGTTTTCCTTAGCTGCAGGTTGGGGAATTGGGTTCTATCCCAGGCTCACTTGCTTTCAGCCTGCTGTAAGTTCTGTTGTCAGCTTTGCATTTTTGACCTAGCACTGTCTGTTTTTTATTTCACTCCTAAACTTGTGTTCCTGTGGATTTCCTAGTGTGATGAGGAAGTGCTGGTAACTTCCCACTTAATTCCCTTTTCTATGGTTTGCCAAGCCCTTCAGCACTGCCTGTTTCTGCCTTTCGTCTTTTATGTATCTGCCAGAAACTCACTGTCAGCTCCCCAACAGCTATCAAGACTCGTTTCCCTCCATTGTGCCCTTCTCCAGCATCCTCTGTGTTCTTCAGAGGCCAGGGCTGTGACATCAACATTTCAGCATATTGGTTAGGTTTGCTTTTCCTAAAATTTGCTTTCTTTTCAACAAAGGCTGCTATCATCCCATCATGGTGGATCAAAGCCTTTAGAAAGTAACTACCTTAGAGGAAGAAGAAGTTTAACTTCTTGAACAAAACCCTTCTGGACTTACCCTCAAGGGAGGACTCAGTTTCTTAGCTTTATGCATCTTGACAGGAAATTTGCGTCTTCTGAGGCAGTTGGAAGAAAACAGACCCTTCATCACTGCCAACTTCTGTGCTCTTCTTAGTTCTGGGTCTGGAGGATGCAAATTTTTTGGCATTTTCAGTCCTGCCACTCTGAATAAAAGAGCTTATTCTGTATGGTTTGAAAACCTTCTGTAAACTCTTTTTGGTATGAATAGTCAAAACTACTTGAGCAAATTGCTGAAGAAGCCCTCATTTTACTGTCAGACTTGGATGCCTCTACCACGTTTGGTTTCTTAGTTTGCAATGATTTTGAAAGGGCACAAAAGTTAACAAATAATGTGTTCTTAAGTATTTGCATCCTTAATTTCTTAGGCAGCAAACTCACAATCAGAGCTTGATAAGTTAAATATTAGCACTCAGAAATGAAGCCACAAAATCCGTGCAACTTCTGCTCTTGATTTTTCTCCTGAGTAACTCTTTCTGCAGCAATGGCAGATTGCCATCCTATGTTAGCACCAGACTTAAATTACTCTGAATTATAAACTAACCAATAAATCAGCATTGCTACAGTGTTGTCGTCCCATTCCTCATCCCATACCTGAAGTGTATATCCCAAATAAGAAACAATGCATCAGAACACTGTTTTATTTTTAAATAAATACAGAAAAATAGATTCTGTCCTGGAATTACTGGCAATAATTAAGCCTGATGGAAAAGCAGGGTGCAGTTTTTTTATGCAATTAAAATAGATCATTGCAATGTGATAATTACAGAAGTAGAATTAAGGTGTTGCCCATGCTTTTGTAAATTATGCCATATCATTAAGTACCAGGGTTTTTTTTACATTTTTGTCTTTGTTAAGAAATTCATAATAATGGGGCTAAGCACTTTTTGGGGTGGTTTTAAATGTATCAGGACATGCACCCACATATTTGCCTTAGCACTGCAAGCTTATTTGTTGTGAGAGAAATTTATTTGGCAGCATTCTTTAAGACACGAGATTTGATATGAGGAGATGAAGCAGTGCCATTTCTCAAGTATTCTGCATGAGCAGATGAGAAATTGAATATTACTTGGAGTTGAAATTCAGGCCTCTGTCAGATGTATGGAAGATGGGAGTAATTCAAGCAGAACAGTACGTCTAGGATAATTAAAAAAATAAATTACTGTAACTTAAGACATTTTAGTGGACTCTAGATAAGAGTGTTCAGACTGAGAAGGATGTAGTGAGATAAACTAACTATATAAAAATACCAAATTATCACTAAAGGTCAAGTAAAAATGCACTGGAAAAGCTAACTGGATGTTTGCAGTCCTGTTGTTTGGTTTGGTTTTGGTTTTATTTGACTGACTACTATGTAGCATACAAAGTTGAGAGTTGCTAAATAGATGCTGATAATATTTGCTATTTTATGAGAATTTTCTTGGATTCAGGTACACGTTTTATTAACAATAATATGCGTTCTGTGTCATGACATTGTATAATTCATATGTTCTTCAAATATTTCAGTGGGATATGAGATTTTGTGTGAAAAAGGACATTGTATAACTCATATATTTTTCATAAACTTGAGTGGGTTATGAACCTCTGTGTGAAAAAAGCTCTGTGGGGGAAAAATATTTGAGCTTTGACCTTTGATTTATCTAACTAAGGACAAGATTTAATATATGTCATAGTTTTAAAAAGAAAACTCATCTGTTGCCTTCTAATGGAATATGGGACTGTGGGTGAAAGGGTTGGGGAAATGCTGCAGGTGTTTGGGCTGGCCTAGAGTGGCAGCTTGAGGGAAATGTTAGGATAACGATCTGAATGCTCCTGGAGGGGACAGGTCTTGCCTTGAACCTCCAGAAATGACATTCTGTGCATTCTGGGGCTGTCCTTGGAGAGCCCAAACAGTTCCAGCTCATGACACGTTGCTCTCTAGGAAATAGTCTGTGTAACCTGCCAGGCACTGAATGGGGGTATCTGACAGGAAGGCAAGTGTCAAATCCTGTCTGTGTGCTGTAATCTGCCCTTTATTTATGGTTTTATCCCTTCCTTCCTGTACTGAAGGCTCGGCACTGGCAAGTCTAGGTTTTTGTGCAACTGATTCTGAAGTCTTCCTGGAAATTTGGTGGGGTTTCAAAAGAAGTTCTCTGTTTAAGGATGTAGCCCTTCCTGTTTGATGATGTATCTCAGGCTGAACTATTTCAGTGCTACCTTGTGAAAAGAGCAAGGTTCTCAACATCTGTCCTGAAGAAACCCTTTGTCTGTAATTACTTTGTTAAAAAAAGTTTGAGGTGGTGTGACTGTGTAGGTGTGGGATAAATATTTTGGGTAGAAAAGAGCACACCTATGAAGAATGAGTGGATAAAGCTGCATTTCAGTTCCATTCGTTCCACACCAGGCTGGTGCCTTTGCCTTCACAAACAGATTATTTTCATGTATTTAACAAAAAAGAAAAAAACTATATCTTTATGAGAAGGGAATATTGGTGAATAGATATTTTGTTTCAGAGTTTTCCTTTGCTTTTTATTACACTGTTTGCGTTTCTAGAAGTAGCAGGTACAAATAAAAAATACAGTTAGAAACTACAGTCCAATTGTGAATCAGCCTGAAATTAAATTACAAGTCTAGTCAGCAACCTGTAACTGCTTGGGTAGGATCTTCAAAAGCTGAGTGTGATAGAAAGAACACAGCTAAAAACTAAAGTGCCCTCACGGTGAGAACCAGAATGTGGAATGTTGCCAGTGCTGTTATGGGGGATGCTCCACCCCATAAGTGCTGACAGCTGCACGGCTCGGGGCTGAGGCTGGGAGAGACTCGGGGACAGAGCCTGAGAATGGCTCGGGTGTCATCCTGGAGATGGCTGCAGGAAGGGGCAGACACAGTGAGCAGGACACCAGGCAGGAATAAATCAGCTTTGCACTTTGGGGAGTCCTCCCAGGGTGGTCACGATGCACTAGAGGAACATGGCAGTAGGGCTGTGCCGTTCCAGGAGGTCTGTGAGCCACAGTGATCCATAACTCAAATGTTGTTTGTTCTACACTCCTATTCTGCCTTCAAACATGAAGCTGTGTGCAGGGAAGGCTGTGTTTGGCTGATTCTTTCAAGCTATTATTTACTCTAGATGTCACTGGGCCTTCTACAGGTTTGCATTTACATAAACATCTTACAATGTTGGCACCTTTGCAGCGACCTGAAATGGGAAAACAGCATGATTCCTATTGTCTTACATGATCTACTATAGAAAACCAAAATACACCTAAGGATGAGTTTCATCAAATTAGTTTAGAATTGTAAACTCAATAGAATGGGATTTTTATTTGATTTTTAAATTGCGCCTGCCACCTCTTTTACTGGCAGATGAGTCCAACCTTACCTTTTCTGAGCATGTACAGCAGAAGCTTTGCTTCATGCAAATCCTTACTGACCCAGCTTTTTATACCCCCTGGCAATCTGCTCTGTGCTTGTACAACACCAGGTTAATTACAGCCCTGTGAACATGTGCATTAAAACAGTCTGCCTACTGGTAGAGAGAGAGTGTTTGGTCTTTTGCTTTGCAAGACTACATCTTCTTTTTTTTTTTTTTAATATTAGCTTTATCATAAGTGTCATGTGACAAATTTCATGGACAGTTGAAGTTTCTCTCAGTTTAGCAGAAATCTAGCTTGTTACGCAGATACCCACTTTTGAGGATGAGCATCTGCAGCTGCTCAAGACGCAGAGGTGCTGGTGCATGTGTCTAGGCATCTTCATTTGTTGTGCTGTGTTGTCCCTGAATAAATGTGAAGAATATCTGGCAGTTGAGCAGTCGCAATGCAAAAAGAGAAAACACTGGTATTTTGTTATGTGATAGCTGGCTGTGCCACTGATTATAAAGCATGCAGTTGAACCCAAGTGGAAGGAATTTTTCTTTTAAAAAAAATTCTAAATATTTGCTTATCTATTTTTTTGTTGATCTCCTTAGCAACAGAAACAGATGTTTCTTTTCTCTCTTTTCATTACATTCAAAGAAAGTAGCTGCTTCAAAAATAGGGAAAGCAATTTCTGTGAATTGGGTAGCTATTAATTATTGCCAAGATGTTTTAGGATGATAATAAGATATGCAACAATTGGCTTTTTTTCTTTAATTGAAATACAGCTATCTAGTTAACCTGTGCTGGTTAGGTGAGCTATAAGTTATCTGCTCTTATAGTGCAGTTGTGTGATAAAGACAAGAGTAGCTTGAATATTTCTGGTTTATTGAGGAGATACATAGTATCAGTGTGCTCCTAATGTTTTATTAATTTATGACTTCAAAGCAAGTTGGTGAATAGTTTGCCTTGAAGACAACTAAATATGCATGGCCTTACATATATATATTTTTGTATGTCAATTTACAATGTGAAATGGTGTAATTAATTTTAAACATGGACTTTGTTTTACAGCGATGCTCTTTTTTAAATTACTGTCTATTTTTCTCTGGATTTTGATTGTACCATTTTAAGCTTTTACTTGGGTTTCAGAAGGGTTTACTGATCTGTGATCTACATCTGCATGGGCAAAAGTGCCTTCCTTAATTCACAAGAAATTGGCACACGTAGATGAGATTTAGAGAGAAATGAGTTGGGACTGTAGGATCAGGCTGAGGACTGGTCTCTGTAAGCCAAGAGAGAGTTACCTCTGCAGTTTGGAGAGAAGGACTGCTGCTGCTCCCCTAGTCCTGAGTGATCCTCATTTAAGATTGCTGCATGTGCCTGGACCTACATATGTGCTTGAAAACCAGTGGAAAAAATGAGCCTTCATTCCTCAATAGTGTTAATCTATTCAGTTCATCACGTGGAAATTTAGTAGCAGTGTTGAGGGGAAAAAACAGTTGTTCAGATGGGTGAAATTGGGAAGCCTTAATCTCAGCTGGAGCTACACTGGCTATTCTTTTTTTTGCAAGTACATTCTCTTGCAGCATGCACAACCACAGCAGGAAAAAGAAAACAAATCTTTTGACGTGAATTTACTCCAAGAACCAGCAAAACTCAGAGAAGGAAAAGGTGAAGAAGAGTAGTGTTATGCCACAACCTCTAATCATATTTGTATTCTCCCTAATACTTTCCTTTTTCTTTGTCTCTCTCCAACCCTGAAATAATAATTCTGACTGGGACTCCTTTTGCTGCATGTCAGTGGCAAAAATGGTTTTGAGAAGCTTTACCAAAGAACCATCTGGAGCATGTATGAGGGCCAAGAACACTGAGAACTTCCTCCATGGCAGAGCTGAGGAGCTGGGAGGAGCAGTGAGCAGCAAACCCTGGCTGTAATCCTTTTACCTGGCCAGCACATCAGGCTGCCCAAACGCTGTTTCCCAGGGAGTTCCTGGGAGCAGGCTGTGCTCCCCTTTCGTTTTGCTAAAGCAGTAGTGGAACCCCCTGCATTCCAGTTAGATGTGAAGAGCAATCAAAAATACAAATATGAACCTGTCCCTGACTCCTCAGTAAGTGCAGGATCTTTGTGTCTGCTGTGTGCTGGAGGTGGGGCTGGGTACCACGGCTCCTCAGGGGTGAGGGTGCTGCAGGAACAGAGCAGCATGATGTGGGCAGGGCTGGGTTTCAGGGAAATTGGGCACTGTTGTCTGTCACCCCAGTGGAACCTCTGTATGTGGGTGAGGAGTAAAGGCACCTTGTGGGAGGACCTCAGAAGGGAAGGCTTTCATCAGTCATGGCCAGCAACAGCGCTCCAAAAATGGCAGGAATTTTGTCGCAGGAAAGAGTCTTAGAAAAGAACAAAACCTTGGTGTGTAGGAGGGGAGACAGCCTGGAATGGGTGTCTGCTTGTCTGTAGGCAGTCCTTGCCTGCTGCTGGCTCCTAAAGTAAGTTAGGTGTTATTCCTACTCACTGTTGAGTTCACTCACTTTATTGTAGGTGAAACAAATATTGGCACTATAAAATAAGAGTAGCTAAATGAAAACTTACTGCCAGTGTCATCTTCTGTGAGTGAAATTCAAACAGGTATATGAACTCTCTAGTCACACGTTCCATGACAGCCTTTGGTTCATTGGGTTGCTGTTGACTCTCTCCTAGTTGAATTCTTGGAGTAAGGAGGCCTTTTTGGGGAGCAGGAGATGGTGCAAATTCTTTCATGACAGCTGCAGATAAGACAGTGAGGAAGTCCTTTGCCCCTTGGAGAAATAATAGTCACCGGTATGGTTCTGTGCAAGATGCTCTGTTCTGTAGCACTGCCTGGAAGTCGGTGACTACAAAGTGGAAAAGGACTCAGCTGGTTTGTGATAAGAGCAGAAATTTCACTTTCCTGGTGTCTTCTTTGCTGACCATCGAGCCATTTCAAATATTTCCCATGGCACCTGTTGTTTTGGTGTTTCCTGGATTTTGGAAAATCATTGCTTACGTATTGGTGCTCTTTTTGAATAAATGTGGATTGTTCCTACAGGGAATTTTAGAGGAAATTGCAGATTTTCTTTTGTCCTCACTGTTCGTTTCATATGTAAGCTCTTACTGTCCATAGATTTGCTTACTTGCACAAGAGAGAATTTAGAAGAAAATGACTAATTCTTTCATCATTAAAGTGGACTAAAAAAATAACACTGGCTGAAGAAGAAATTGCTCTCAATGCCTACATATTGTCACAGACACAGCTCTTCAAATGCTCCCGTAGGAAATGGGGCCTTTTTAACCACCCTGGTAAATCTCCCCTTAAGGTAAAATAGCTGCAAATTCTGCAGCTTTTTGAGCTGTCTGTCCACAAGTTATTTTTATAGACAGACTTGTCATGAAGAATACTTCTTTGATTTTGAAAGAATGAATTCCACTCAGTTTAATGAGAATGAGGCATGTGAAGTCAATATTTTGAATTATATGTGAGAATATAAGGGTTAAATATGCACTTTAGCTGGACTGAATATTCATAATATCTGTTAAGGTCTTTTTTCTGCATGAAAAATATGTGAAGGTAATTTGTTGAATCAATATTCTTGACAGACTTTCATCTGTGGTTTGTGTGTGGTTTGTCAGGGGCTGGGAGAGGATTGTTTTGGTTACTTTGTTTGTTCTTAGTCTGATTTTAACAAACAGGCTGAATTAATTGCCTTAGGTTACTTCTGTCACAAAGTTAGAACAGGCTCTTTGATGACCCTGTATAGAGTGTGGTTACACCATACTCCTGGAATAAAAGAAAATGTATCAGAAAGAAAGCAATGAAGAGTAATTGTCTTCAAATGTTTAGCAACAACCACTCGAAGACTTCATAGTTGCTCTAAGTTGAGGATAAATTTCCAGTAAAAATATTGCATACATTAGAATCACAGAACCCAAAATTAGGTACTGATTTTTAATTTTTTAATTTTACTGTAATGATTAATAATTATGGTGACAGACCCTAATCATGCACATGTCAACACTGAAGACCATTTTTATTATATATTCCAGGTATACTCTTAAAAATATTACTATTTTAAATAAACTTGTAATATAAGCACCGTCATAGAATCTGCTGTTGTGTGGAATTCATTGTGCTCCCTAGAGAAGGGTAGAAGCGGAAAAATGCCTTTCATCCACCAAAGGAAATAGGAAATTTGACAACATGCATTTGTCTACAGAATGTGAAGCAATATCTGATGAAATATGCTTTGTCAATAAAATAAATTGCCAAACAAAATGTAATCCTTCCTCAAAATACGTTTAGCCTACACAGTGAAATAAGCCACTTCCACAAAGTGCATTTGGTTGCTTGAATTATTTTGATTTGCTGTCTATCAGAATCTGTAGATAGTGTCTTGTGTCTTTTTTTTTTTTTTGTCAGACACTGTACAGCAACGTTTTTTTATTACATGTAGCTATAATACATTTAATTTGAAGGTAGACATTAGATAGGACAGCTATATGTATGTACATATATGTACACATGTGTATGGAGTTGGGTAGAAATTTAAAGAAAACTAGGAATCTGTTAAAAATAAATGTATTTGGCTAAACAGAAATTTATTGCTAAGCTTTTGCATCTCACGTAAACAAAAATACACAGTGCTACAATTGGAAAAGACATTGCAGGTCTGGCTCCTTTACATTTAGAACAAATATTTTCCCAGTTGTGTCAGGAAGAAACAGAGATAGAAATATGTTTATTTTTATCATATATAACAAAGTAGAAATTACTTTATTTTGTGTAGAATGAATTAGCAGCTCTATAACCCTACAATGCATGTCTATATAGAAATGGGTGAACTGGAGGTGATATTACCTGGACATTGTGCTGTGTTCCAGGAAATGTTTGCCTCCTTCCTTTCTCCTTCCAACCAGGATGCTTCTGTAGGTAACTTTAGTTGCATGGAGTGTGACTGCCTGAATGAAATAATAATGTAATAATTGTTGAGATATTTTACATTAATTTGGAGGGTATTATTATTCCTGTCCCTTCAGCTCCATGTTTCTGAGCTAGCACAATGATAAAACATTATAAAAATCCACATGAGCACGGGACATTAGAAAGATTTGACAGAAAGCTCACTGGGCAAGCAGCAGACTAATCTATATGTGGCATATAGGAGCTGTTTTCCTCTGAACAACTTAATCACTGAAATGAGAGATGAGCCCAAGTACCTCAGGATAACTTGGGTACTTGGGTAAATGTCAGAGCTTTTGCATTTTCCTTTATTTTAGTGTAAATCAGGATTGCTCACTCTGTCCTTGTGTGATTTAATGCAGTAAGTCTTTATGGGAGCTGTCTGAAAATTAATAGCTGTTGTAGAAGAAACTACGTAATACAGCTTTAAATTATGATTTTGAGTTATGTATCATTTAATATTTTATCACATAATTGTATATAGCACGACTAATGAAACACCAATTAAAAAAAAAAAAAGTCGTTATTTTTACATGTAGCTATTGAACATCAATCCATTTTTTTTGCTTCAGCTTGTTAGTGCACCAGTGAGTAAATTACAATTACACTTCCTCCTAGTATATTTTACTGTTTAAATGCCCTGAATAACATTGTTTTACGTGAGTTTGGGAGACAGGGGTACTGTCAGAGATTAGGACTACAAGTTGGTCTTGAGGCATTTTTAGCTTCTGTGAATTGGTATTTTCTGCATCTCCTCAACCTACATTTTGAACTTTTTCACCATGTCTGCTGACTCTGATGAAAGGCTAAGAGATCTCAGAGATAACTAATTCCCTGCAAGATGGCAGAGAATTTTAAATGCTTGTATTATGGGGACCTCTCAGAAGAGAGAACAGATTTCAAAATGCCTCAGCTCTAGAAAGTGTCCATTGATGAATACAGCTGGGAGGGCACCAAAGTCAATCAATCAAACACAGACAAACACATTATCTATCTGATCAGCAACTGAATTTCATCACTTCTGCTGCTCACAGAATTAATAGCTTTTGTTGAGAAATTAGCAATGCATGGTTTCATCACAGAGGGTTTAAAAATATATGTAGTGTTTGGATTTTGTGAGGTTTTTTTTATAGTTTGCACATCTTGCTTTTTACTAGATTTTCTAGCAATGTCTCATTTTAAATGACTATGCTGAGTCTTCATGAAAAATTAATATAAATAGCGGGGAAAATTAAGTGAAAATATGTATGGACCTGATAAAATTTGGTGAGGTTGTAGTGTAACTGTAGATAATTCCATATCCAGTCTCTGAGGTAGTCTCTTGCAGACTCTGCTGTATATTTGCCCTTGGATGAAGAAATAAAGTATCAAGTTCTTTCCCATTACATTGAAATTGATTAGAGATAAACAATACTTGAGTTTAATTAGTTTTAAGGAAGCCTAATAATAGGAAGGCAAAAATGACTGCTATTTCAATCCCAGTGCTCAGAGTGTATAGAAAATTCTGGAATTTTCTCCAGGTTAACATTGTATTTATGCATTCTAGTTGTTTCACAAAGAGAAAATGTGCCTGTTCATTTGGGTTTATTCATAAGGTGGTATTACAGACAGAAAAATGGATGCACTTCAGGAATAAAACGTCCTGCATAAATTTTTAAAGTACATTTCTAAAATCTTGAAATGATGAATATTAAAGCAGCTTTGTACACACTGTGTTAGTGTTTCATAGCATCTGGCTGAAGTGATAGCAGCCAATATTTTTATTCTTATTTTTTCTGGTCCTGTGTCATTGTGTGTTAATGTGCTGTCCCAAGGCTTTGAGTGTCACTTGATTCCCTTGCAGCAGTTCCTTGCACTTAGGTTCTGTCCTTTGAAGGAAATGAACCAGCCTGTTTCTCAGTGATACCCAGCCATATCATCTGTTGATCACTGATAACAGCTGCATGAAGAGCAGTATTAACAGTTGCTGGCCCTGAGCAGAGTGCTCGCTGCTGCAGAGCACAAAAAAAGCAATGGTGGTGTTGAGCCTTGGGCTCCTGCATCCTGTCACCTGCTCCCTTCCTCCATCACCACCAACACCAAACCTCTTCAGGTCCAGCAGGATAAGCTGTCTATGAATCTTGGTTGCCAAGTGAACCAGGATCTTGTTTGCTATGAAAAATTAGTAATTTACTGAATTTGTTTGTATTGCTGTTAGATTAATAACATTTCTAGATGGACTTGTATAAAGCTCTGCAGGTGACTTAGTGAACACCTATCCTGAAAGTCTTGCATAGGACCCTGCAAGGATTTTGGCATTCAAAGGTGCACTCTTCACTGAATTCTGTTGGGTTTTTAGTGCATTTTTAATTATTTGATGTACCAGAGTGATTTCTGTTAGTTTCAATTTTCAGTGCAGTTTCTCTGTGCTTTATGACACAGCCTCTTGCCTGAAGCTGCTAGCCAGCTCTTTTAATCTGAGCTTTTCCCTGTGGTGGCTTTGCAGCTTCCTTGGCCATGAGCTGTTGACATGGACGAGCTGCTTTTGTAGAACAAGTCTGTATTTGCTCCTCAGGAGTGAGCAAATTATTGCATAACGTGGAAAGTGCCTTTAACTGTAGTTTTTGGTGTGTGCTTGAAATTCTCTTCATTCCTTTGACTGATATTTTTTTGTCACAGAATTTGTCAGGGACCAGTGGTCCTCGATGTGATGAAACAGTGCTTTGCTTTACTTTACTCTCTGAAAAGGCTCCCAGCATCCATTTTGGATACAGGAATGATATCCCATCAATCTGGCACAGTGTTAACACTCACCTTTGGAATTTCTGTCTTTCTGTAGTGTATGTGCCAGGCTTCACTTGCTGCAGTTTTAGGTGTTTTGGGGGTTTTTTAAATGCTGGAGTGTACTTTCATACCTATATTTTCAAATGGCTGATTTTTAGTTTCCCTTCTGTGTGACTGTGACTGTGTAGGAAGGGGGCCCAGGGAGCAGTGCCTCCTTGCGTAATTGCCCTGACTTCCCTTGTTTCTCAGCATTAGTTGTCAGCATTGGTTTGGAAAGGGTTACCAAACCCAGGAATCACAGACATCACAGTCGAGATATAGTTCCATTTTCAGTCTTTCTCTGCCAGCCATGGGGGCTCTGGCTACACTGGAGTCAAGATTTATGATAGTTTTCTTAATATAAACTTTACAGTGTGTGTTGAAGACAGAATGCTAGAACTAGAATTTTGAAACAATTTGGTTTGTTTCTTTTTATATCAAGATTCTTTATGAAAAATGGTTGCTTAAAACTTGAGGAAAATGTATAATATCTCTGAAAACCAAATGATTTTTGATGGTGCTGGGAAGATTTATTTCTTGAGAAGGGTAAGTGCAATCATAATCTATAATGTAGAAAGATGAATCATTTGGAAAAGAAAGTCATAATAAATGTTCATTTAATTAGTTTTGCAGAGGAAAAAAATATAGCAAGAAACATTGACATTAAAAGAAGTATAATTTTAAATTAAGCTCTAAATGAGAATTGCTGTATTGATAAGTTCAACAAAAGCAACTGTCTAAGGAGGCTTCAAAAAGCAATGTGTACAATTTATCAGAGTGAAATAGCTTTGTGCAAACATGTATTTTGGCAAATTATTGAAGTGAGTGTTATGAATGCATTTTTGAATGGAGTGATATGCAAGCCTTCATCTAGGAGTTAATATATCACCTGGAAAAAGGACCAGTTATCTCCATGCAGTTTTCAACGGAATGATTATAATTGCAATAAGACCAAAACACAGCCTGCAAATTAAGGCAGGGAGCTTAGGAGAAAAATGAAACAACCAGAATATAAATGGATTAGCAGAAGAGATGAACTTAAATATAAAGGAATGGAAATTATCTCACATGAGGTTGCTTACTATATGAGTTTTATATTAATATGATATTATTATGTAGTGATTGGTACATGAACATATTTTTTTTAAATAATGTTGATCAGAAAGAGTTTCATTGACCTTATGTACTGAGATGTTTTATCTTGTGT
This sequence comes from Sitta carolinensis, assembly GCA_032173965.1. Lineage (NCBI taxonomy): Eukaryota > Metazoa > Chordata > Aves > Passeriformes > Sittidae > Sitta > Sitta carolinensis. The sequence goes on along the minus strand of CM063294.1, from coordinate 4,997,554 downwards.
TCTTTTAAATGTGAGAATGTAGAAGCAGTATAATGCAAGCCTGCAGTTAAGTCCTTGAGAAAGCAATCTGTTAAAGTAAGCAAGACTTGTCTCTTTTAAATGTTTTATTATCAAAGCCTACCAAGGAACATAAATATATACCAATGCTTGCTGTTCTGATCCATTTTCTTTCAAGATGTTTGGTTTGCGTGGGGCGAGTCCAAGCAGTGCTGTGTTCAGGTGCAACATCTCAGTTTGCATCCCTCATTCAAAAAGAAATATTTCCAACTCAGAACTCCTCCTAGAGTGGGTAATGAAGTTCATGTCTGTGAATGACACAAGCTCACCCAAACCACGATGTTTCATGTGTGAACTGCTGCCACAGTAGAGGGAAGCAGTGCAGTAACACCTGCCCTGAGTGATAGAGGGAAGGTGGTTTGGAGCCTTGAAAGCAGCAGAGACGTGAAGCAGTTATTGACGTGAACGAGTAATTGATTGATCAGGTAATAACTATCCTAATTCAAACCTGACAAGGAAATTGATAGTTGATATTGTTAAATAGCCTCTAATGAGGCAGAAAGGAGATGGAAGAAAGGCGAGAGTGCTGTGAGTCTGTGTGAGAGTGGCTTTGATAAACAAATGCAGTGTGGAGTGACTGGGAAACAATGGGACACGATTAAAGGTACAATTTTCTAGTCGTTTTTTAGACTGTAGGCATTATGTCCAGCATATACAATGGAGGAAAATGAGGGAAATTACTGAAACTAGGAAAACATGGCATTATGCTGTATTAGCAGAGAGTCTGCATGTGCCCTACATTGTTATTACATCCTAATTATTTTAAATGAGCTCTATAAAAGCATTATGTCATTCCCAAACTTCTTGGTGAGTTCAAGCATCTTGGTTCTGATTTTTTTTTTTTTTTTTTTTTTTTTTTTTTTTTTTTTTTTTTTTGTTGTTGCTGTGCAGATACATAGGATTTGGAAGTAATTAATAGATTTACTGCTTCAAAAATGTTAGTGTGTTCTTTCCACTTTTAGGTAAGTCCTTGCACAGAACTGGGTATGTAAAAGAGGTCATAAAAACAACAATAACCTAAATTCACAGATTATTTCTTTTTGCTTAAATTATTGTTGGTGAACTGTCAAAATGCCAGAGAAAAGAAGCCAAAAGTTACTGCTTCTTGCTGTTGTCTAATATATGCTTGTAATTTGGTAGCCTGCTCTCCGGGGTAATTAAAGATGTAGTATATTCCCAGAATTCTAAGGGAAAAGATCAGAAACATTTCACTGAAGGACCAGACTATGTGCATTAACCCTTAAGTATAGGAAAATAAGTTTATGGCTTGTAATAATTGTGATAGTCATTGTGCTTGGGTAACTAAGAACCCCTTATTGATCATGTTAATTATTAACAGCTATTGAAGTTGCATTCTAAAAATGTTCACAAAATAAATCTACTGTACCAAGTTTTTATTTTCTGGATTTCTTAATGAAAATAATTTAAAGTAGTATTCAAGTTAAAATCAAATATAGTTTGAATTATTATAAAGAATACTTAATTGCATAACTTTAAAGAGCCTGTGCTACATCAGAATTTGTGCATAGACAGCAAAAAGAAAAGGAGCAGCAGTTGTAATTAGGATGATCTTGTATCCCATGTGGTTAGAAGTTTTTTTTGACCCAAATGTAAATTCCAATTGCTTGAAACTTAAGTTTTGTGTGTTTCTAAAATTAGCCAAAGCTAAACTGTGTTTTTCTAAGATAGAGCATTTAACATGTTATCACACTACATTTTTTTTGGTAACTATTGCTTTGGAAAAATGAGGATTTTGAGTGGTTTTTATAGGGTGCTCCACTGGGGCTTAATGCAATTAAGAAACATCACTATGATACAGATCACACTCGATTATAATAGTGGCCATTATGGAGGCAGAGAATGCTAAAAATAAAGTAGTTAGGGACCAATCTTACGTTCATAGCAGAAAGAACAAATACCATGAAAGTAGTATATACCAATAGTATATTGAAACATTATTTGATTATCATGAAAATATGCTCTGATGGCAAAGTTACTCAAGGTCTTTGTGTGCTACAGAACTTAATTTGGACTACAAAAGTCTTACTGTTTTTGGGGAGTTTCATATAGAAATTTGTGTGGAAGAGGACTTGGGCTTTCTATTGCTTCTTTAACTGGGCCCAGTGAGTGCAATCGTAGAACAAGGTATTACTTGTGAACTTTAATAGAAATCCTCTTACAAGAGAAAGAAGATGTTCTAATGAAAGTGAACCTACTCAAGTGAAGAGGCACATACTCAAATATGCACATTATTGGGAATTACAAGAATGAGGAAAAAATTATGGTGATATGTCAGTCGCTTCCATCATCTCTTGGTCTGAAATGATTTTCTTTTATCAATGCATTTTTTCAGGGATAATGACATCTCCTGAACCAATCAGTTCTTATTGCCAGTGGCGCTTAGCTCCTGTTAGCACCCTGTGGAACCATCAGATCAGATCAAGTGAATTAATCTGTGACAGGCCCGGTAAAGGACAGCAGCATTTATCATCTCGGAGCTCGTGCCTCACAGCAGCACTGCCAGGGCTGCAGTCCCTGCTCAGCAAAGCGCTTTTCACCCCGGGAATGATCGCCTGGCCCATGTCTGCATCATCTGGGTCCTGTTTAGCTTCTGGAGCTCGTGATAACGAGGGGTGCACACAAGTGGCAAGGCAGAACAGACTGGTTTGGTATTTACATTTGGAGCGTGCTGTTGGAACATGAAATTTTACAACTAGAGGTGAGAAAATTCAGGCTGTACATAAAAAGACATCTTGCAAGACTGCAAGAGCAGGAAGAAAAGAGAATACAAAACGTGTTACCCAACCAACTACAAAATTGTCTGAATATGTTAAAAAACACCACAGGCAGGCTAGTAAAGGAGGCAGACTTGACATGGACTTGAAAAGAGCACGACTTTTCCAGTTAGGAAAATGTAATATTCATTCTGCTTAACCTTGTAGCTGGGGTACTTTTAAAGCAGAGGATAAGGGATGTTTATTTAAGGATGTTTATCCTTGGGCCTTAATGTGTGAAGCTCTTGATCTATGATTTCCTTGCTTCTGCCTCACCCTTCCTCTCCTCACTTTTAAATTTTAGACTGACTTCCTCTACATTTGATAAAATCCTAGACAGAAAATTCTGCCAGTCTATAGGACAGACATGCTATAACCTTGAGGGAGGGCTGGCATTATTTTCCCCAGTGGTGCAAAATGGAAAAATTATTGGGATTTCATGCACATTCTCTCTGTTTCCTCATATGTTTTGGGTTTTTTTGGTGGATATCATAAGGCAACCTGTCTGTGGCAGAGATTCCAGACGTGTGGCAGTGCTGAGCCCATGATTGCCCTGGGTCAGCATCCTGCAGTGTGCAGGCAGGCACAGTGACTTCAGAAGCTCCCTGAAGGGTCTGGAAGACCAAGAGCAAGTCTAAGATGTTGGAAGTGTATATACCAACAGTTTAAAAAAAATTAAAAAAAATAAAAGAAAAGTCTTGAGACTTAACCACATCTTCATGCAGTGTGTATTTCCTCTGAATGATTCCATGGTACAAGGGCTCCCTTGTTCACAGGATCCCTGGAATGAAGCCTGCTTTCCTGGATTGCAAGTTCTCACTTTATTTTATTTATTTTTTCACCTTTTTGTTGTTTCACTTGTGGTTGGAGGATTTATTCAGTTTCCCTCAAAGGAAATGTTTGATTTTTCATAACTGGAGAAGAATTATCAAGTCGGATGTGATTATCATTGTAGGATGACCTGTGATTATAGAATTGTTAAATACCATTTGTCCTTAATGGTCTGCTTCTCTTAAGGATTTTCTTTAAAAAAATAATATAAAAAGAGCAAAATATTATCTTCATGAGTGTGCATAAGTGTCAAAGAAATCAAATTACACTATAATTTGTCTCATGTAGCAGAGAATCCAGCTATAGTATAGCTAGCTACACTTTTGGATAGAAATTTTAGCATTTGAAATACAATGTCAGAAGATAAAAGATGAGAAAAACCTGAGATAAAGTTACTTGGTATCGAGTTAGGGTTTTTTTGTTTGTTTTGGTTTGCTTTGGGATTTTTTGTTAAGGTTTTGGCTTATTCCAGCTGGACTGTGGAGCAGTGTGAGAGAGGAATGGATTTCTTCAGTGTCTGTTACGCCTGTGCTTTTTCCTTACAGGTCTCATCTAGTGTCAGTATCTGCCATTGATTGTATATATTTGTTCACTCATGCTTTCTTTCAGTCTGGTGGCTAAATTAGTTTTTCCTTCCTTCCTCGGGAGGAGTTTGATTGTCTGGGGGGTTGCTCTGTGCATATGAAGGATGGGTGCAATCTGCAGCTGTTGCAGGGGGCTCTCGTGTCTCACTGATTAATGCCCATCTGTGATATAGGTGACTCAGCACTGACATCTCTCTTGACCTCTAATGATATCTCATAGGGTTGTTTTTATAGCAATACCTATCTATATAATGATTTAATTATGTTTTTGGTCAGGGTCTGTTTGTCAAGTGATTTGCTGCTCTAATATCAATCATTGGAATATTAGTTCTACCTTCTGAGTAGATAATGTCAAAGTATCAGACTTGTAATCAATCTGAATTGAACAAATTATCAAGACATTCTAACAAGGGGCAAGTGCAATTCAGTTGAAAAAAACCCTCAATTTTTATGGCATAGCTTTTAAGCAATTTATGTGCTCTCTTGGGTTCTTGTGTTTGTGTGTGGTTGTGGGTATTTTTAAGACAAACTCTGACATTTTTAAGCTTTTTAGGGCTCTTAGCAGGTTGATCATGTGATTTGCCATTTCCAGGGGTGTGTTTGCACCCTCAGTTGCTGAGTGAACAGAGATGAGAAATAAAAGAAATGATTCTTTAATATTTGCAGTTCTCTCTTGCTGTCATATTTCAGTGATCCAAGAAACACTGTGGTATTTGGTGCAGCTGTAGCCAGAATTTAACCAAGTATTCAAGAAAGTGCTTTACACCTGGTGGAGACGCCTGTATTCTACAAAACCCTGGGGCATGGTCCTAAGTTTGCTTTATGCAGGGTGCTGCTCTGTTCATCAGTTAACTGTTGTTCAGATACTGAATAGAGTTTGATATCAAGACTGGCAGTAATTGTGGTTGTAATGAATGGATCAATGATTTTCAGTGGGCTGATGCTGTATGAGAAAATAATAATGCAAACAAATTGAGAAGAAATACTGCCTCAACTTCTGAAGAGGCAGTTACTGTCATAGTTAAAAGAACCAATGCAGCTCATTTATTTTGTGAGAACTTGAGAAAGGACCTTCTTGGCAGTGTTACCTTTCCCAATGCTGATAATGGCCATTGAGAAACCTTGCATTGAGACACCCACATCTGAGTCCTTTATTGGCCAAAATACAAACAGTGCAGGTAATTAAGTGAAACCAAAACGAACTTTTTCCTTTTGTTCATGATGTTCTTACACCTTTATTTTAAGTAATTATTTCTTCAGTAGTACACATAGCTTGAATTTAGCTCCGTGCCATGGTGTTGAGAGGGATTCATTTTGTGTGTATTGTTTTGCAGTTTGGTAGTAGTTAATTCCTCATGTACATCAACAAAATAGATAATCTTAAATGGTGTAGATTTGGCTTAAAGTTAAGTATTTTGGAGGTTTGATTCATGGCATTAATACTTCCTTAATTTTTCTAAGCCTTCTTGCTGGAGCTAAGCAGGCAGAGAATGAAGGCTGTAAATATCAATTCCATATTCACTGCAGGATTTGCTTGTTCCTAGCACAGGGTTTAAAGGAAGCTATATACATCAAAGAATTTGCATGTATAAAGGCAGCTCTCAACTTTTTTAAAATTAATTTTTCACTGTAAATTATATTCTAGTTCTTAGTTTGACATTTCAACCCTATGATCCATGTCGTGGGCAATGCCAGAAATCCCTTGGCCTGAGTTGAATGGAAGGATGGAATTGTGCCTGAAGAAGTCTGCTCTTCTGTTCCCCAGGCACTGTGTGCTAGTGGGCAGTTGCTCCTGTGATTGCTGTTTTCCCCTGTATCCAGCTTAGCATCACTTCTGGGTGTGTGCTCAGCCTTTTGCACTTAGATGTCCATCCAAGGGCCAGTGTTGGGAACCTGCTGTTGAATCCAGCCACATAATCAATCCGTACTTTATTAGTGGATACCCAAATGAGTAATAAACTGAATTAATTTATATAATGTCCAACACTGTTGTTTAAATACCATAATATTGACATACTGAATAAATCCCGTGACTATAATTGCGTGTTTGATTTTGCTTTGATTTGGAGAGTCATTTCATCACACAAACATTGCATATGTTTGGACATGTGAACCTAAGTCTTTTCTATGTGTATTTTCAGACAAGGTCCAAGTTGTCCTTAGGTTCTCTTCTCCCAGTTAAGGAGTAACAATTACAAGAGTTTCCTGGCTCCGTGTATCTTCATGGGTATGAGATCAGCAGAATGAATTGTTTGGAACACCTCTGCCATTGCTGAGTTGCTGTAGCATGTCCTGACACCATTGATTAACACAGAATTGACTTCTGCCTTCTTTCTGCTACTTGGTGAGGTTGAATTAAAATATGCTCATATATCCTTGTTATAGATTTCTTATAAATGGACTTCTGCAACAAAGAAGGCACCAAGTGAACGCTCAAATGGGAGGAATTGTTAAATAAAGGAGAAGGCACCTAGGTAGCCACCCTGAATGAAGCAGGGGCTGCTGATTTTTTTTAAGGATCTGATCAGTGGAATCTGACTTTAGACTGGTCCCTGTTGAGGAAGTCAAACAAATCCTCATGCTGCAAGAATTAAGCAGTGGTGACATTGAAACTGAAAACTCTCTGTAAAACTGACTCTTGCTATGACTAGGAACTGGCTTATGATTTAAGGTAGCAAAATCTTAATTATTTCTGTTACATTTTATGAACCGACCAGTCCATGTATCTTGCTAAAGTTTAAAAACACTTTGAGAGAAATGAACTTGCCCAAAAAGGTTCAAGAAGGAAGTAAAGAAGACTACGTGGAATAAAACAACTTTTTTTTTTGAGCAGCATATAGAATGAATTCACCTTCATCTTCTCATCAGGTGTTTGTGCCATTTACAAATGCAAAGTGACTGTGGGAATTGCTAAACAAAATGGCATGAAATCCTGCATTTGAAATAATATTTCTTTTTATTTTTTCTTACGGAAACATTCTTGTACTTTAGGGGAACACTTTAATTTTCCAGTTTCCAGTGCTGGGTGTGCATGGCCATGGACTCCTAGGAACTGAGGAGTGCCAGATTCCTGACTCTGTCGTCTGGAAGCAGAGCAGATACTCTGCACTGCTGTGTTTCAGCAGTAGGCACCAAACTCAGACATTGTATCGTGGCCAGGGAAGCACGAAGTCTTCATTGGCCATATGGCCCACTGGGGCCCTGACTGTTTTCCTCTTGATTCTGTTCCCTTCTCCAGTGCTTGTCACTCATAAATTAACCTACCTTTTCTGAAACTTTTCCAACTCTATTTGTTCCTAGATTGGAGAAGAATTCTGATAAGGATGTGTATTTTGTGAGGCATGCTTCCTTCCATGATTCAGAGCTTGTTGGCACTTCTTTAAAAGAAGGATCAAGTAGAAGCCCTCTGGCACATCCTGCCAACCCTTTGATGCCACTGTCTGTCACAATCTGAGAGCACACTGACATCCCTTTAAAGTGGGCCAGGAACAGAATCCCACACCTGCTTCCTGGCGGTGCATGTCACTCTCACACAGTGACACGCTCCTTCCCTGGCAGCAGTGGCTCCTGCTAGCATTTGAAATTTACCTGGGGCAGTTGTTCGGAATGTCTCTGGTTGTTTGAACATGACTTTTGAAGCTTCTTTTACCTCATGGCTCAGGAACCAAAGAGCGTTTCTGTTATCCTGAGAGGAAGTGAAGGGTGCTTTGCCTGCTATTTAGCTTGAGTCTGAAGTTAGTGATTGTACAGGTTCTTTTGCTAGATATTTTTATTAATTAATTTTTTGTTGCATCTCTTCCAATCTTGAAGACTTTTGAGAGACTGACAGTTTGTCAGTTCACTTACCAGCAAAGAGAATCTTGCTGTAATATTACTTTGAGTGCCACTCCTGTTGTTTTCTGTAATAAAACAGAGTTTAGGAGCCTGTGACCTGCAGCCTGAGAATGACTGGATAGCAAGAGGGGCCAAAGTCATTGGAGTTTGCTCAACATGGTGTATTGGTGGCATCCTGTAGTCTGGATTGGGAGATATCTTATGCCTCAGCGTCTGTATTGAGGCAGATCGCTCACTTGGATGAAAAAATAAGTTTTTATTGTGTGTCTGTAGTTATTAGAATGGCCTGAATTACTCTGTACTTTTAAAATATGAACCTCTACCAAAGCATCAAAACTTTATTGGAGGTTTAGTCTCTGAATTTCCGGTCCTTCTTTGTGGCTGTGTCGTTCTGTGCAGTCCCTGACCCCAGCTCACGTCTCTGAGGCGTTGGTGGCCCAGCTCAGGCTCTGCCCCCTGACTTCTGTGCCCCTCCAGGTGCTGGCCAGGCTGTGCTGGGGCAGAACTGAGCTCTTTGCTCAGCCCTGTCCCTGCCCTGGGCAGCTGCAGTGGCACAGGCTGCTGTGTTTGGCAGAGCTGAGCAGAAATGAGCCCCATTTCAAAAGCACCAGTGACTAGGAGCTCTCTAAAACACTGCTCAGGCAGTTGCTGTGTGCAAAGTACATTTTCTCTCTTCAACCTTCCTTCCTTTCATGGGTGAATCCAAAGAGGATGAGAGTTAAGGCAGTGTTGATTGCTCATGCTCTGGGGAAATGTTAAATTTTAAAACTGAGGATAGTTCTCTTCCCTAAACTGCCATTTGGATAGACCTACTTACCTTAACCAAGTACTTTAATGAGATATGCATTGTATTTTATTTTTTCTTAATGCAAGAATTCTCTCTGGCATAATTAGAAACACAGTTACACTTCCTGTTGTGACTTTGGAAGAAGTTGTAAGCATTGCTTACCTGATGGAAATTGGCAGCCCTTCTGTTGCTGTATTTTCAGGCTGTTTTACTTGAAGTCTAACCAAAAATAAAATTGAGGTATTTTCAGGCTGTTTTACTTTGAGTCAAACTGAAAGTAAATTTGAGGTATTTTCCTAACAACATTCAAACTTGCTACTAATGAAAAGATGAAACTTCAGCTGAATTTCAATGGCCTCATATTTTTTTCTTCGAAAGGTTGGGTTTGATCCATTCTTTCTCATAAAAAATTAATTAAAATAAAAAAGGAAAAAAAAAACTTGCTTTAAAGGTTTGTGTTTCTGGGAAGAACATAGGCTAACATCTTGTATTCAGATACACTGATTTTCCAAGGGTTTCTCATTAAAAATTAAATTATCACCTTTATTTCATCATAAAGGCTCTCTCATTTTATTAAAGAAATGTCTGCATGTATGTGAAGGTTTGTATGCAGAGTTTGCACGTGTAGGTACCTAATTCTATTAGAAATTACTTTACATGGAAATGTTCAAGAGCATTTTCTTTATTCTTTCTGGAATGTTGCAATCAAATGTGCTCCAGTTAGTATGTGTGTGTCACGCATTCCCTCATAATTACAAAGGTTATATCCACGTCTTATTTTTTTTTCCCTTTCCTCTAAAATGGATTTTGGGGAGCATGGTTTTTCTTGGTAGATACAATGTCCCAGTTTGAAGCCCTATAAATGTATATATTCAGAAAATAGCAGGTATCATTGCAGCCACAACATAAACTCATTTTCAGTCCTGGAAGGTTCCTGTGCATGCTGAATGAAGATTGAGAAGTGTGGTAGTTTCTCTTTAAGGTTATTGTGAAGAGGAAGGACGTATGAAAATGATTCACCAGGGCTGCTGCTTGTCTCCAGGTTCCTATAACAGGGAGATGATCTCAATCTGCCTTCATGCTGTTAAAATGATTCATAAGCCTCCCAGCATTCTCAAATGATGGAGTATTATTGCACCCTCTTAAAGTTGGGCACTGAGATAATTTGGCTGGTGTTGGAGGAGGAATGTACCATCACCCCTGTGGCTCAACTTTCATTGAATAAATATGGCACACTGCTGCTTCTGTTCTCCTTGTGTGTGGAAGAACAATTAACATGTCAGAAGAGAAGAATCACAGGATGTTTGGGCTCCTTCCTGGAAAAGTGCAATTCCACACTGAGCTGCATTTTTGAAGTTACTGAGCAAGATTCAAGGTTTTATCTCCAGAATATCAGAGGAACTCAGACTTATGCATCATATGGAAAGATGTTGCTGAAGTTGGAAGAACTTTATCACTGTATTACTTTAGCACTATCATATGTCTTAACAAGACACATTTTTATTGCTAGAGGTAAACAGGATCTGCAATATGATTACAGCAGTAGAGTTGTAAAAAAAAGGCTTTTGTGTAGATAGCTATGATCATGATTTCTTTTTCTTTTTCAGTTAAACAAAAAATTTTGTCAACTGTCCACAATAACTGAGAGAACTGTTTATGAGCTGAAGATTTTCCTTCTTTTTGGTTGTAGGAGTGATATTGTAAGAGATATTGAAAACTTTTTAAGACTAGATTTCAGATTGGCACATTTTGGTCTTCAGACATTTATGACCTTAACTGAAAGGATACCTTCTTTCTGTATTTTCTCCTTTATTTGTTTGTTACTTTTGTTTTGTTAATCCCCCTGCCCTGACTCGTTGAGGTGACTTTGCAGTATAAACAAGTTATGGTGAAACAACTATTTCATAGTCTGAAATTTGCATGAGGGAAGCTGTGAATGGACTCATTAGGTGTTTCTGTTGAAAAACTTGTTAATTTTTGAGATGTTTCTGACTGGCAAACACATTTCTAACACCAATGTGGAAATTTAGATTTGGCATAACATGAAATCAGTAGAAAGCAACTGTTATAATTTCTTACTCTTCAAGTGATAATGAGCAGTGAGTGATTGGTTCTTCTTAGGGTTGTTTGGATTTCATTCTAACATAGATACAGTTTGCCAATTTTAAAACAATGATTGGAAGTTAAGTGGTAGTGGATGAGAAGCAAGTGTAGGTTCATGTTAGTAAATGTTTTGCAAAAGGCCAGTGCATTAGCCTGGTTTTCATAAATTAAATCTATTTGCAAATAAAGTGGTTGTGTAATGTATTATTTTGTAAAAAAAATGGAAATTAAAAGTTAAGAATTTGAAAAAAGGCAATAGTAGGCCACAGGCTGCAGCTAATAACTCTGCCACATATTGAAATAATCTGTGCAAAATGCTGACAATAACTTATTTAGCAGAGCAGCAGTCTTGTCAGACAGCATTTCAAGTGGAGTTTGTGGAACTGTAGCACACTCTTATCTTTGATAACACCTCTCTGTCTTGAAGCATGCTTTCTAAGTCGTCTAGTTCAAAGACAGTTCTCTTCTGAAATACATTACAGGATGTCTTTTACCTTCACTTCTACTTGTGTTGAACCCAGAGGACCCTGAGAATCATAATTTCTATAAATCAGAGCATACATTTTAACAGCAAGATGATTGCATCTATCTTGAGAAAGATTTGTTACTTCTGAAGGGCTTCCTTAGTGCAAGTGCAGCTGCAAGTTGCCCTTTTTGGGGGCTGTGTGTTGTACCCTGATGCAGCTGCAGTGCTCAGTGCCACGGAGAGAGGAGAGAGACACGTGCCCTTAGTTTATGTTGTGCTGTCACTGAAAAAACCAAGATAAATAAGTGCCTTTGTACTGATAAGGAAGTGTCCATAGCATGTACTCAATCTTTTAACTTGACTGCTGTGATGTACCCTGCTTATTAGGTCTCACCCTTCCTCTGGCCTGAGTGCAGTTCTGAAATCCAATAGTTTTGCCTAAGACAAATCAGGTAATTCTGAACTCCTGTGGCAATACCATTCCTTCTGTTTTGTAAGAAATGTTTCCTGTTGTATCCTTTTTCAGTCTGAGGAAGAACATGAGATTATGTAATCATGCTTGATAAAAAATGGCTTCATCTTCTTTCAGGAGCATCCCTTCCTGCATCGTGTGCATGGTAAAATTTGTGTTCTGGAGCCTTCAAAGTGTTTGGAGTTTCTTCACTTCAATCATAGTGACCGTGTACTTCTTTTTATCTGATTAGCAGTTTTTTACAGTCCTGTCTGTCTGAAATTTAGCCTGAAAACTCCCAACCTCAGAACTGTGCCTGAAAATGCCGTGCTTTGAAAGAGTCAAGGTTTTGCCTCTCAATTTCTAGATGAATGTAGTTTCCTAAGAACTTCCTTTCAAGTCTCATCAGAAATTTCTGCCTCACTGGATTTTTGACTAACGTATTTCCCACCCTTGATTGCTTGGAGGGCAATTCTTGCAGCTGCTGGCACTGATTGGTTTCTAAATATAGGGAAATCTTGCTGCAGGAAATTTTGAGACAGATCTGATGAAAGAAAAGGTGAGAAACTGTGTTATCAGAAAGTGGTGGTTGAAGGTCAATTTTCTGTGGGCTTCTGTAATTTATCCAGCTGCTACAACTTGAATGAAAGATTAAATTTACCCTTTTCTGAGCAGATCTCAAGTAATCAGTCTTTGGGTGAGGAATTAGACCAGATTTGTAGAATTAGTATTTATCTTTTCACTTTTGATTAAGGTGGACTGTGAAGTAGCACTGGAATTCCTCTGGGATTCAAATGGTGAATAAAAGCAGGGCTGTGGCTTTTCCCTTTCTCCCATTGGACCTGCAGGGTTGTTTGTCACCTCACACTGGTTTCAGGGTGGGCCCTGTGTCACCTGTTCTCATTCTCCATAGAGCCTTAGCTCTACATTAGTCAGTAATTTGCCACTTTTTCCTCAGAGTGCTTCCCCCCTCTGCCAGTGAAAGTCACTGACCTTGTAGAAAATGTCTGTGGGGCTCCATTGCAGAGATGTTTAGTTAAATGCAAAATCATTACATCAGTGTGATAATTTTACAAAGTTTAGTGCAGGAGAAAATCTTCTACACTAGCCCCAGTGGCTCTGGTGCCTCAATGTGAAACAGTGGCTGCTTCTCCCTCTTCCAGAGGTCTTGTTTTGCAGAGGAGGCAAACATCATTTATTACCAAAGAATAGATCAGAATTAAATTCAGATGGTTTATATATAGAAAACCACAACAGTCAGGAATTATTTTATCAATGTCATAGCTTGGGAGCTTGATTACAATTACTCCGTACTTAACCATGAAATATCACATTATTTTTCTTGTACTATATAAATACAAAAATGAATACAATATTGTCTAAACATAGGAGAACAGAAAAATGTTCATGAATAAGCCTATTGCAGGAGGATTAGAACCTTCTGACTCCTAGGCATGGGAGCTGTGAAAGCAGCATTTCCTTCTGTTCCCTGCTCTAAGGGACACTTGGAATAGTTCACATCTGGATTTTCAAACACAGAGACTTCTGAATGAGGAGCCTTGAAGCAGCTTCCTGTAGCAGATCAGTGCAATTAACCACTTCTGGGAAACATTACATAAAGATCATTTTAAGGGCTTAGAATGTAGCTCAGTCTGAACTGGTGCTCAGGACAACTGTGATGAAAGGTTGCCTCAATCAGAAAGAGGTGTCCACTCTCTGGGAGATGACTGGAAAGAGAACTAGAAGATGAGAAGTATCCAAAGCACTGAGTAGCTGCTACTGCTGTAAAAACAAAAAACCCAGGCATAGGGTTGGGTTTGGGCTTGAATGGTAAAGCTTGAAATTTGCTATCATTTGATTAGAAATGAACTCAAAGAATTTTCATACCTGTGATCTGGTTGTTGCTACTAAGGAAGAGTGAAGCCAGATTTTATAAAATTATTGCAATTTTTTATAAGACTGTTGGAGAATATTCAAATGTCATCCTTCACTAAATTGTTTGTTTCCTAGCTTTAAATATAATTTTCTCTTTGAAAGATATTGCAGTCTATTTCACATTGTAACTTAAATGTTAATTCTTTATTTTATAGTTTTCTTTATTGTCAGTTATATGCTTTCTTTCAAAAGTGTATTTCAGTCCCTAATGCAGTTTTATTTGTTGGGCAGCAAGGTACATTCTGTCTTAAAAAAGAATAATACCCGCATAATTAAAGTAATAGTACCAACTAGAGGATCAAGATTCATGGAAATTGTGTTATCCAGGGTATTTTCTGCCACAAATTTCTGTCTTTGTCCATTCATGCTGTTATCTAGAGCAACAAAAGAGTTCTCATATTTGCAGGGGAAAGGAAGAAAAAGGTGTGTCCAGGTGTACATAAATACCCATGTGTATATCCAACTCAGATAAACGAGTGACAAGCCTTGTGAATAAACTTCTAACTAGAACCTAAAATGAAACAGTCATAAATGCTACCATTATTTCCCTTATTTTGTCTTTTATCTTCCTTATCTCATCATGTGTTAGAAACGTTTCTTGTCCAATACCAGATCTTAACCATTTATTATTAGATAAAACTCTTTAATGTTCTCAGTGTTTGTCAGGACTGCAAAAGGAATGCAACCATCTCTGATTAGTCACAATTTTGGTCAGCCTCCCTTTCTGTTAATTTTTCCTAAAGCACCGTGCAGTCCTTTCTGTGTCTTTTTTCAGCCCCAGAGCACTGTTCCCTTTTCTGCTACAAAGATCAATGCCAGAAGCCTGATGCTCACAAGCAATCCTATTATAGCAAACCAGTATTCACATGCACTGCAAGGAAACACTTTAGTAAAGAAACAGATTTAAGTTTAAAGCTTGGAAAGGATTACTACATACAGCATAAAAAAATCTTTTTTTTTTTTTAAATAATTACAAGTATCATAAAATTATCCCTTTAATGTGATTTAAGCACGTCTTTGTGTCGGTAATAAGTATACATTTAATTTTGATGAGCTACTTGCAAACGAATTTACGACTGCTAGAAATGAGGATGCTTTTTTCAGTCACTTGTGTCAATTGCAGGGTAATTGGCTGGTTCTTCAGAGGACTTGTGGGAAAAGCTTTGGAGTACTGTCAGCATTTGACTATGCTGTTTTATTTCCTTACTGTAAAGTACCCATAATTCAGCATAAGTTGCAGGCTCTAACCACAAAGATTATTTTATGCTAAAGAGCCTCTAAAAGCGAGGTCAAAATGCTGCCATGTGGACTGGGTGGAAATGTCAGCTACAACTTATGTAAAAGCTGGAGAAGAGTGAAATGAAATGCATGCTAAATAGAACCTCTTAGTGCATGTCTTGTGCTCATGTTGATAGAATAAATGCATTAATCAATGAGAATGTACATATGAACTAAAATGGAGCGCTATTTTTCCTGGCTGCTGTGCTGTTGTGTGAAAATGATGGTTGATATAGCTGAAAAGGCAAAGCTGTGTGTCTCATCTTGAAATCCAGATGACCTGCTACAAGACAGGCAGCTATCAGAAATCTTGAGGTGGTAGCTGTTTGTGCCCATGCACTGTAGCAGGGGCATTTTGGGGAAAGCTGGACAGATACTCCTATTTTCATCTAAGCTGTTGTGTCTGGTGGAGGCAGGATGTGTGTGTGTGTGTTGCAGAGCAGTAGAAGACCATAATAAAGTGTCAGCATGAATTTTTGTCTCTACTTTTATCTGTTTAGGACAGACCATTAATGTTATTTTAATAATGCGTTCTGTGGTTGAATGTTCTGTTACAAATGCAAGTTGAAATATGCTGTGATACACTGTGCTCTGGAAGAATATGTAATGGTTGGATAAACTTGGGTACTTGGAAATAATCCTTCTTCCATTCTGATTTTGAGATGAATACTGTTAAATAAGGCTTTCATTAGCTGTGAGTTAATTTGGGGCAAACTATTGCACTTAATATTTAGTAAATGGAAATGAAGGTGTCTCATGCTGATCGATTTTATTTTGCTCATATATTTTGGCCATTGCTCAAGCTGTGGCATATTTGATACCAGCTAATTAGGTTCATTCTGGGTAGATGGACAGCCCAAGTGACTCAGCAGGGCAGAGTTAAATTACTTCCGTCCATCCTGCTAGGCTTGTTAGCAAGTCATGAATATCTCGATTATTTTCCCCTTTTATTATTTGCTATGTTTCAGTATTTTCTTCTTGTGACTCATGGCTAAACATTAGCGTACAAGAAGATTTTAACTATGTTGAAGGTGATTATTTTTCTCCTTTGAAATATCCCATAAACTAGCCCTGAAGGTTAGTGGAAAGGCAGGTTAGTGAGCTGAAGTGTGGCAGCTTTGTGCTAAAAAGTCTTTGCAAAACTATCCCATGTGAAGACAAAATTAATTTGCCTTAGAATAAATTCTGCATTTCATAACTGGTTTTAGAAATGAAATGTTAGAGAGTTGTTAACCTTGTGAGATCTTTGAGAATTAGAATACTTTGGAAGCAGGAAAAGGTGCAAAAGGCAGAGGATTTCACAGGTTGACACTTATTTTGTCTATGTTAGTGATTGCAGGAACAGAACTGATATTCCTAGGATCACAGTGAAATAGATTCATCTCAGGGACAAAATGTTTTTCTATTAAACACAACCAAACTAGTCTTACAAACCAAACAGTAAAAGCCGTGCTCCTAATTTCTTTCTCAGGAGAAGCTTTTATGATTTTGCATTGTACTTTTCTTTAGCATTCATCTAAAGGTACTTCCAACACCTAGGACACTAATTGTTCAATGCTCCTGTTCCAAATGAATACCACTCCAAGAATATTTGCTTTTATTTGCCATTTATTCCTGTATTTTGATAACTAGCT
The DNA here is from genome assembly GCA_032173965.1 of Sitta carolinensis. Classification (NCBI taxonomy): domain Eukaryota; kingdom Metazoa; phylum Chordata; class Aves; order Passeriformes; family Sittidae; genus Sitta; species Sitta carolinensis. The sequence goes on along the minus strand of CM063294.1, from coordinate 4,980,820 downwards.
AGTCACACTGTTTGCTAAGCAATCTCTTTGATTATCCCGCGTATTACCTGAAATACCAGTTGGTAAGAAAAGCTGCAATGGTGCCCCAGGGGTTTGCTGGGATATCTGAGATCTCATCTTTTTGGTGGGCCATGGTAACAGCAGCAGAGGCTTCTGATTCTGAATTTCCTGTTCACATTAATTAGGCAGAGATGTGAGGTTAGCTGGAACAAAATGAGTCAGTGCTGGTCCTCAGCACACAGCTCCCTGTGAAAAACCTCGTTCTGCTGCTGGGCTCTTAGCATACCAAAGAATTTTTTCTTTTGAGTTGAAATAGTTCTGGTTTTTCAAGTATGACTCAGTAAATTTCCAAAGCAGATGTGCCTGGTACTCACCCATACGGGCCTATCCGTATCCAGCATTTACATAATGTCTGCACGTTCAAGGCCTGCTTGATGATCTTTTAAGATGATGAGGGGTTTTATTTTAAACTAAATATAAAGCCACTTTGAACTATGAGCATAAAATATTTAATCAAAATGAAATGCCTGGAGTGATAGATTCTGCAGGCATAAGACACATTTGCATGGATGCTGGTTTATGTTCACAGGTGGAAATTTATTTAAACTTAATGTTGTTTGCTTGAAAAGACGTCTGTTTTTTTTTTTTTTACAGGGAAGTTTTTTTTTTTAAAAAAATGGGGGCTTTGACAATTTCTCTCTGTGAATGTTAACTATTTCCAGAATCCTAACTGAAAGAAATCCTAACTTAAAGAATCTTCTGTGAAATTACTTTTTAAACATTTGTAGCACACAGGTAGGTGCTGTGAGTGCACATCTGCTTTGGACCCCCCTGGTTATATGGAACAGAAAGATTCCTAAAAACTGCTCAACTAATGGATTTAATGTTCTTAATCCTCCAATGCAACACCTCCTGTTTACTCAGGGACAGATCTTTCTCCTGTTTTTAAGAGGAGACTGTGAAGAGGGAAAGATGTGCAGACCGAATTGCAATGCAAATAAAGATTTGGACAGCATGAATAACAAAACCGTGAATACAGAAATCAAAATGGCCACTCTGCTACCCCCATTTCAGTGGTTTGGAAATTCTGTCTTTATTATACATGGAGCAATGTATTTAGGAAACAATAACAGATAACTGCAATCATTGCTTTATTTTTCTTCAGTTTATTTGTCTCAACACTGAATGGGTTGTTATCCCCCACAATTTTCTTTGTTCTAGCAGGATTGATGAAATCTGATGAAATATTACTCAGCCCAATTTCAGTAGTCAGCTTCTGGTAATTGCTTTGGTTACTAAATACCTGACATGAACTTTTTGTTTCCCAAATGGATTAGATTATCTAAGCACTGGGTTCCCTGTGGGCATTGAATTTTTCAGCTCATTTCCATCTGGGTTTTAATGCTTTTGTAACAATGAAAAAAGTTGGTTGAACTGAAAATGATTGATATGACTAAAAAGATGTCTGAACCTTGGAGGGTTTTTTAGTAATTATTTTTTTTCCTTACTTCTTACGTGGCTGTATGAGAAATGCCTTCTAGACTTAATGAAGGGAAAGTGAAGCTCTACTTCTTATCATATTAATACAGTTTGGGGTTTCCCAAGAGAGAATTTCTCATTTGTCTCAAGGTGATTTTTTGTGTTGTACTTAAGTTGTCTGAATGATAAATAGTGCCCTGCGTAAGTTGCTGGCTGTATATGTAACAAGTAATATTGCATTTGAAAGTTTTCTGATAAAGTGGAATCCAATTTTGCATGGAAAAGCTAAGATGAATTTTAACCACTTTTCGCTGAAATTTCATCAGTCAATCTGGACTTATTAGGAAAGGAGAAATTATTCATTTAAACCTTCAGTGATTAGGGACTGACAAGATTACTTTATCAGAATCACTTTTTTCAAGTAAAGGCACAAATTATCTAATTTATTTACCTTATTTTAAAAAGCTTTCTATGTAAATATCTGTTACATACAGATACATTTGCAAGCATACAGGTACACAGCAATATATACAATTTTATACAGAAATTCTGCATTGTTTAGCTTAAGGAGAGCTTGAGATTAATTCTGAATTGTTTGCTAACTAACATTAGTATGCAATTATTTTTGTCAAAAATGCTTTTAGATAATTTTGTTATTGTAATTGGTTCCACCTAAGAAGATGCTGGTAGAATTTTACTGGCTTAGCTTTACCTGCAGCACAGTTCATCCTCAGCAAGACCATTACCCCCAATCCCACATGTAATCTATCTAACACACGTGGGTTTGCAGTAGCTCCAAAGAAAGCTGCTCGTGCCATCTGCACTGACTTGGATGGGCAGTTGAATAATTTGCTCATAAACTGAGTGTTCTGCTCATGAGTAAATGATAAAATATTCTCTAAAGCTCTGAAAGCATGCATAAGAAACATGGGGCAGGTTAAAAAGGACAGAACTGTTTCATGTGTGCAATATCAAAATACATTTCCCAGAGCTAAATCCAGGAAGAGAAGGAACACAGTGGCTGTTTTATACAGCACTTAGCCAAAGAGCTGGAATGAAAAGTAACTTCCACTTTGTTCCCCTTTATGTTGCAATGGGGGTATGTCCTGAAAGTGAGTAAATGTGATGTATTTATTGAAAATACTGGCTATGAGCATGAAAAAATAATCTGAACCTATTCTTTATTACTCCCATGCAATAATTGTCATTAACATTTTGCAATATTTTTACATGTAGTTGCACTTAGTTTTCTAGATTACTTTACTCACCAATTGCTCTTTGTAAGTAGAGAAAAAAATATTATTAAGTCTAAATTCTGAATATGTTGAGGAGAGAAATACCTGATAATGATGATGTCTTGCAGGTTGTCGAGTGTCAAACAAGGTGTTTGTTTCTTTATCTTGCAGAAAGCTTTGCTTATGGCGTGGCAGAGTGGTTGGCAGGAGCTCTGGGGAGAGCTGAGCTTGGGAAAGTCTTCAGTGCAGTGGGAAACCATTCAGCTCTGTACCCCTGGGACTTGGAGCAGCTCCTGCTCTTCCAGCCAAGCCCTGCAGGCTGGTTCACAGCCTGGCTGTGCCAAGGGCAGGCTCCTGCAGGGCTGGAACCAGGCAGGGGCCCAGGGATGTGCGCGGGGGCAGCAGGGGCCCGTGGCCTCCCCAGCCTTTGAAGAGCTCTCCGTCTGCTCTGCTCTCTGAGATAAGAGGGGGTCTGCCCCTTGGCCCGGGCAGCAGGAGTGGTTGCAGGTGGAAAACCTGAAGCCTATTGCATGCCCAGAGCCAGCTTCAAGTGTAACCTCACAGGATTTAGGGGTGGTTGCAGGCAAGAGTGGAAAAGGGAAGGGTGACAAGATGCAGATTACAGGTTTGGTCGTGTGGGAGGAAAAAAGAAGATTCAAAGGGGCAATGACAGCTCTTTTAAGTGGTGAGAGCAGAGATGCAAATTTCCATATGTTTCCAACAATTTGGGTAGTTTTAGGGCCTCTGGAGTTAAGTGATGTTGTTTCCATGCCTCCTTTTAAGTCAACTGCTTTGGCATTTGTCTGTCTCGGTCTCCAAATGAATCATTTACTTTCTCCATCTGTGTCTGTCACCTGTTTAACTCTTCTGCTTCCAATTTCATGCTTACATCACTTCCACTGTTAATTCTTTATTAGCTTGCACCATTTTAGAGGAACTCAAAAGAAGTTTCTGATCTCAAACTCCAAATAGTCTGTGAGAATAAAGAACAGACATTATGTGTCACTTTTCAAGGACACACTGTATGAGTATCTGTTCTAGGATGCTTAAATTTTAAAAGGCACAAGATTTTGATAGCTGATTTTGTTTCTGTATGTGACTATTTATATTTTTAGCACATTTGATAAAGTACCATTACACAACTGCCTCTTGGCTCTGGTGTAAGGCTTTGTACCAATGTTTTATAATGCTTTGCAATGTGATTATGTAGCAAACTCTTGGTGTATTAAAAGCAGGTTCCCTTTCTGCTGTGATAACTAAGTCATCTCCACCTTTGTATCCTCTACCTGACAGACCCTTGGTGTCTGACTCAAGTTTAACACACTTGTCCTAATTTCTGAAACTTTTCTTCTAAACTGTATTTAAAACTTTCTGTTTTTAACATCCTCCTCTTTTCTTCTTTGCTGACTTTGTTCCAGTCTTCATCTTATGTCTGACCCACTTAAGTGCCTGTGACTTTCCCATTCCACTGCCTATAATTGAAGCTGTTTACTTTGCTTTGTGCCCAAAATACCCCTGTCTCTTCAGATCTGTTTTCAGACAGCAAGAACCCTCTTTACTTGTAAGGCAGATTCTCCCACAGAGAACTTGTCATTGCCACAGCCCAGTGGCCGCACTGAAATCACCTGCATGTGATTTCAGCCCAGTTTGTGCTGAAACAGAAATTCTTTCATGTTTTCTGCCTCTCTAGCACCAAAGAGATTTGTCATTTGGTGATATGCATGGTGTACTTCTGCTTATTTTGTGTGTGTGTGTGTGATACTGTTAAAATGAAAATTATAACCTATTGCATCTGCACTGTGTGATGAAGCAAGGGCCTGTGTTCAGTAGCCCTTGGGAATATTTTTTTGTCTTGATAAACAAACCCTGTAATTTAACAGATTTGTTTTGTTTATGACATTTACAGCAAGGTAGCAACTGTAGGGCAGGAATAGGAGGGGGATTTTCACACACCTGTCCTTGCCCTGTAAGTCCATCACTGTGTTTTAGCCTATTCTCCCAGTGGGAAGGTGTGAAGTGTAAGTGCAGGCAATGGAGTTAAGCTGGAATGTCCTGCAGAGATTCACTATCACAAAGGGTAATGCTGCTTTATCGATCCTTTCCATACCGTCTCCCACAGCTGGGTTAAGCCTGTAGCAAGTGCAACCTTTACAAAACAAGATCAAGAGATATGCCTTACCATTTAAGTTGAATACTGGCTTTAAAATGGGATAAAAGGATGTTTCTTAGGTATGACATATTGTTGGCATTTTAGTGTATACATGATAAAAAATCCACAGAGTGGATGTTTGCATTTATTGGAATAATTCTTTTTTTTTTTTTTGAGCCCTACATCTGTGAATGGAAGTGACATGGCAAACTTAACTTTTTATAAAGTATAACTTAGAAAGGGAAAACTATTTTTAACTTTGACCAGACAGCTTTCCTAGAGAATTCAAATTCTCATTTCTCCTCATATTCTGCAATCTATTACATAGTCATAATTTTGTTACTTTTACTCTGAGTGAAGAAATAATGTCTAAAATTTAACAAAGACCATCACACATTGTTTTGTAAATATTTTTTTATGTTATTGCCTCTTCTCTGCTGTACTCAATTCCATTGCTGCAGCAGTTCCCAAAGACATTGGTAAAATTTTTCATTAGAGCTTGATCAGAGCATTAGCTATTTCAAGAGTGCTGGAGGGCTTTCGGTTTTGCAGTGCAGATTCTTGCTTCCCATGTTGGCCTTTACTTATAAATAAATATATTAATGTGATAGACCATAATTTCTATTCTGAAATTCACCAGTGAAACATGGAGTGCTGTAGATGTGCCTGTACTCTGTGTCTCACTGGACTGCATGTTGTCTTCAGGTGACTGAGGCAGAGCTGGGGCCATGAAGAAGCCAATGAAATATGGAGATTGTTCTGTTCAGGTTCTAGTGGTGGAGTTCTGTTGTCTCCAGCCCAGCCTTGGTGCCTCTCCCTGGAACCAAAGGCCCTTTGTCCTTGAGTGCAGTGCCCAGGGTTTGCTTTGCAGACTTTTACAGATGTGGCAGGAGCTCTTTTACAGCTTGGCCTTGAGGCAAACCTAAGCACCTTCTGCTAAAAGTTTTGTTGAAGTTATTGCAGTGACTGACTTAAAGAGAATGCACTCATCCACCAAAACCAACAATAGCAATGTTAAAAAAGAAAGAAGGAGAAAAACATCTAAAAATCCCAAACAAAAAGACTAAACACCACAACAAACAAAAAAACCCAAACAAACCCAAATCCCAAAACAAAAACACCCAAACAAACAAAACCCTCAACCAAGAAACACTTCACCAAATCTAGATACCCACACATCTTTATTTCTTCACTTTCCTTACTACAGGTACATTACTACTTGTGCTCTCTAGCAAACAAGTGCAACAAGTAATATGTGACCTGTATAATAAGAAAGTAATGGATTTTCTGTATTCATGTTATGGAAGCAAAATTACAAAGGCTGCTGGGAAGTTCAAAAGGTTGCATAAAACTCTGGTGATCTCAGTCAGTTCTGTCTCTTGTGATTAACACTGCTTGTCACATAGAGGATTTATCCAGATGAGGAGCTCAGCAATGAATTAGGAAGAATTTGGAAGCAAACTTCAGGAGTAAGAGCAAATACCTGTCAGAAAACCCTCTCTCACCCCCCTCCTATTCCCTCAGCATGGTTCCATCTTAGTACCTTCTGCCTGAAAGTTGTTATAGTGAATAACATGAATAAAGGTTAAAATTCCTCATATTTAGTTTTAGGTATCATGAAAATAATGCAATGCATTGGTTGTAGTGCAGTGATCCTCTGACCACATTTTCTACACAGGTTGCTGTTTATTGATGAAGCAATAAAATGCAAACAGGTGAACTGTCACTGAAGTCAGACTTGACACCACATTGTTCTTTTTGTTTCACATGAGACAGATATATTTTTAGAAAAAAAAAATCTAGATTGAACGATTTGTAAAAAAATCAATTTTGATAGCAAAACCCCCAGGTAATGGTATTTGATTCTATTATTTTGACTGTGAATAGATTTAAAAAAAATCCTCTGGTATGTGCATGCCACATGAATGGAATGCACAGAACTTAGAAAATACAATGCTATGAAGTAACTGATAAATAAGAGCAGAATTCCCTATTTTCTTAAATAATTTTAACACAATCCTGAAGCAATTAAGAGAAGTGTTTCCTTGTTTTAAAACTTTTGATCCTCTAATGCTAATGTCACATTGAATCAGTACTGTAATATCTAATTATTATTATAATATTGTATAATAGGAACATAATAATATTAGAATATTTTATTTCTGTGTATAAGAAAAGGAAAAAACACACCTTAATCAAGTTCTCCCTTTTGTTTATAATCCAGATTGCAGGTCTGATAAATTCTAGCAGAATTAATTAAAGTCTGAGGATGAACTCAGACCTGGAAGGGTGAACTGGAGAGATACTGTCTTAAAATGCAACATGTAGCTGACAGATAAGTTCCTTGTTAATTTAATTAGTTGGAACTTTTTAAAGGGTGGTTGATAGCAAGCATCAAAACCTGCCTTCAGACAGGCAGCTGTCAAGTATGGGTGCTTAGGTGAGAAATGTTCTGAGAATGTTCTGGTTTTTACCAGTTTCTAAACCATGGATGGCTGTTGTCTCCTTTCAGGTTTGTTTATCTTACTCTGTGATGTAATCAAGGATATTTCCAGAGGGGAAAAAAAGGGGCATATGATGTTTGGATTGGCAAATTGCAACCAGGACAGTTGTTGTTGCTACTGTTCATCAAAAAGTTGTGGGTAAGCTAGTTAAAAGGACTGCACTGGAAAAGTAAAATTAAACAAATAAAAACCCCCAGTGCTTTTCAAAGTAACTAAACTCTATTGAAATTTTGGATAAAACCACATTATGTGGCAATTTTAACAATAATCATTAAACTGATACCACCACATTAAAACCAGTCATACGGTACAGCATAGTCAAAATAACTAAAATACAGGAATTCAGGCTTTAGGGGAAAAATGTCCTGTGTTATTATTCCTACATTTGGTAATGCACAGTAATGTGCAGTACTTTCCTGATCCCCTAGAACCTTTCGCCAAGCCATTAGTTTTTCATATTGTTAGAGGAAAGCCACACATGAGTAGTTTTGATAATCCATGGCTGGAAATTATTCCCCCTTCCAGTACTTGGTGTGTTGTACGTGTGCTGCAGTGACAGCTCGTGCCCCTGGGTTGCTTTGTGAAAGGCAGTAGCTGGGATCCAGGGGCTGACACCAGGAATTTCATCCATCCCATTCCCAGACACATTGTTTCCCCCTCTGTCCCCTCCCAGGTTTGCAAGGGGGATGCTGCAGTGAACAATGTCACTTTGGAATGGGCAGATAACTGGTACCAGTCCAGTAATCTCTACTTCTCACCTTCTCTGTCCTGAAAAAAAACCTTTCCAAGTGAAGAGCATGGGCAGAGATGAGTAATTCCAGCAGACTGGAGGCAACACATGTCCTACAGGTTGAGCACTTCAAAGCCACTGACCATGCTTCAGCTGTGTATTTAAGAAAGGGTGCACTTCCCATGGAACTGTTTAGGGTTTGATGCTCATTGCATGCAAAATGTATTAATGATTTTCTAATAAATGGAGAGGTGGTAATCACTGGATCAATGGCATACTTGTGTTTGAGGGAAGCATTCTGAAAAATCATTCCATTCTGATATGCTGGTTAATTCAAGTTGTGATTTTTCCATCTGGATTATTTATAGGCACATCCTTTTGAGACATTCCAGCCTATTGTGTATGTATTACGCTTTTTTTGTAGGAGTATAGTAATAATCCTTTAAATGTGAGTAAATAATATTCTAGAGTAATGATATATTGAGAGAATGCTTTTGGTTTTCTGATGTGGTGGCTTTCAGAGAGGTGCCTGTGTGTGTTTGCATGTCAAGGATTGCAAAATGTAGATAAGGTAAAAGAACTGATATATGCATGGACTAAAAGCTCACCCTGACCCTGAGTCAAATTGCATTTGAGATTTGGAGGGGGGAGAAAAAGTTCTGTATTATTCTTTTTGCACAGCTTTGCTCTCTGCTTCCATTAGGGATTGGAAATGTGGAAATATCAGGGAGTAGTTGCTGTCAGTCTAAGCAAAATTGAAATCTCATTAGCCTCTCTATCAGGTGAGATCTAAAACCAAGGTCATGGCCACTTTTGGTCATTAAAGAACTTGCTTGCTGCTCACAGGAGTAAAGCTGTTAAATACAGCATCTTGGACAAATTCCAGCTCGTGAAATTAGGTTTGGCCTAAATTCCCTACCAGTTTAGTACTTTCCTCCTTGTTCTTAACTAAAGCGTAATAATGTTTTGAGTTACTAAATGGATCCTCACATGTGTCCTAAGCATGTCTGCTTTTCAGTGGCAGGAAAGCTTTGATGATAGTGCATGCTAGGCCTTAATGGAGTAATATAAAGAAAAAAGTTACAGCTATCTTAAGTGGAAACCACAGTGTCAAAGCTTTACTATGCACTAGTTTGTTCATATATTGCCTAAAATGTATATGCTGTAGTAGGGGAATAAAAGTACCTTGACTTCAGCTTCCTTTGTTCTGTAGCTCAAGTAAGTTGGATGTTTAGGAAAAAGCAGCAGAAACATGTAATGAAACCGAGGTTTAAAAGTGGCAGAGCAGAATCCCTGTAGTCAGGACCACGGACAGTGGGGTAACTGTGTTCCTGATGGGTACCCGGGAAGAGCTGTCTCACTTCAAGGATTTAGAGATGTACCAAACCTGTGTGCTTGAGCATCTCCTTGCACTTCAGACATTGGCATTGTACCTGGTTGTTGCAGAGTAAGTCAGGCTGTTTCCACAAGTCACCTGCTCTACCATGACTGGCTAATCATGTTCTTAGATTGGGTCTTTTTTTTTTTGTCATTTGTAGACAAGCTATTGTATATCTTCATGGAATACAAGTAATCACACAGAGATATCAGACTTTCGATGCAGCAGATTTACACCAAATATTCCTTTCCTTAGTTTGAATGTCCCTTTTAATTAGTTATATGGGATGTTTCTCTTTGTTTTTTCCTATTACTGTTTGGTTTTTTTTTAATATTTTTAAGTAATATCCTAATTTTTCATATGCTGCCTGTTTTCTACATCCATCCAAGTTCTTTCTAGTTCAGGCTGTTTTAGCCTTTGAATTATGCATACTCAACTTGTCAGTCAGGGCAGCTCTTGCAACATTTCAGCAGAAATTACTTCTCTAAGTCTTTTCCCCAAAGCCATATTTCTGCTACATTAGAGTGTGCTTTGAAATCCAGTGAGAATACACTATAGAACCAGACAGCAAACACACAGATAAGTAAAAAATTATATATGAGCATCTGTTGTTAATAATAGTCATTTTGTAATACTCCTAGGAATCCAAACTGTTGTTCCTCACATGTTTACAAAATTTCATGCATTTTCTTAATCTTTCTTAAATGTTAAAATGTTTCCAAACATACCTTAAAGAGAACATACAGTTTCTTCAATATGTTATTGTTCTCCCCATCTCTTTTTACATAATAACTTGGTAAAGCAGGTGAAATGTAAGCCAATATTATTGTGAGAGCTATGAAAATTCAGGGTGGAGTATTTTATGATTTTTTAAGTTGATTTGATGGTATTCACATATAAAATGATAATTGTTTAATTTAACATTAATGTTTGAAAAGGTGGGGGAGGGTGAAGTAATTAGGGGTTTGAAGCATGGGAAGGAAAAAAGCCACTATCTGCTTTTTGTGTGTGGCTTGGGTGAACACTGCGTGTCATGACAGGTCCTGAGCTGGCTCTGCAGCAGAAGTGAGAAGTAATTGCTGCATTTATTGTACAGGCACTTAGGTACTTGGCATGCATCCCAAAGAGACACAACTGGGGAAAGCAGCAGTCAGCTCTCCCTAAATACAGTGAGAATTTCTCTTCTTTGAGGGGTGACAGATATACCCCTGGACCTCTGCCTCGTTAGGAATTCATCATGATGGATCTCAAGGAGAATTGCATTCTCCTCTCATAGGATAAGTTGGACATTATGCCTGTATCGTGGTAGATTCAGCACTGCTCTTGTTCTAACTAGTTTTAGAAAAAATATTTTCTGAAGTCATTCCCTTTCCTATTTGATAAGAAAAGTAGCAAATATAGTATAAGATTTAGGAAGTTGTGTGGTGTTTAAAGCAGCCAAAATTTGTCTTTCTCAGCTTTCTGTTCATTCATGACAGCCATGACAGACTGTACTGGGCTTCAGCCTGCAACTCAAAAAGCTTAAAATTTACCAGAGGAGGTTTGGCTCTGTGCCTCCAGGAACTGTTGTGCTACCACTGATCTAAATCATGGTCTCTAAGCCAGGCAGATGAAAATGCTCACATATACTTTTTCAGGTACTCCATCGGAAGCTAGATCTTTTACACACACACAGAGATATATGTGTCTGTGTATATATATACATATTAGTGATTCATTGGTTGATTTTTAATAACTGCCTTCTGATATATTTTTGTCCCGTTCTCTGCTGCAAGAAGAGATCTATTTTTTCATTTAAAATTTGAAACTATATCAAACAATTTCTTTGTTAGTAAAACAATATTTTTTATGCTTCAGTCCAGCTAATCTACTAGCTCCAAGTGGAAATAATACCTGCCTTTCCTCATTTTCTACATTAAATCCTGCTTTAGAGAGATTTTCACATAGGAATGGCCAGCACCTTGAAAAGGAGGGACATATGTTGATGTTTAAGGTAAGGTGGGTTTTAATTGAACATACCCTCTGATATCTTAAATGTTTATTATTTTCTCTTCATAAAAACACATGAAGGTAATAAATGGTTGTGTTACAATGTAGGAATAATATTTCCAGTGCAAATAGATGTAAATGTATTTTTCTCCATTAAATTTTAATACATTTAATGTCCAGTGTTCAGTAAATAATTTGCCACATTCTTGAGAGCAGTTAATAGCCCTGTTAGCTAAATTAGGAATATTAACTGATTTAGATAACAAGAAAGAGTTAAATGTGTATATGATAGCACCACTGGTAAAAAATTTAGCAATAAGTTATACACATTAAAGCATACATTCAATACCTGATGTAGGTATTGAATAACTGAACATATTTGTGAAAATCTAGGACTAAGTTATGAAGAGAAGTGAGAGCAGAAACCAACCTTCCTGGGGATATTCATGTGGGGGCAAAGCTGGCAAAAGTGGTGGGCTAGAAAGCAAAATAGAAGAGAAATTTTGTAGGCACGGTGAAAAGTGAGTCCAGTGAAACACAGCTGTGAAAGTGAAAGCCTTTAATCCTGGTTGGAGTGGCCACACACAAGGGTAGGATCTGTGGAGGAGGTTGTACTGGCTCTGCTGCTCAAGCTTGCTGCTTAAAGATTTGTATTTGGCTGTAAGATTGTGCAGCCTCAAATCTACTGAAATGAAGGCATCTCTCAGCTTTCAGTGCATAAAAATTCTCCTGGAGGCAGAGATCCCAAAGTTCAAGGAACTAAAGTTAACTAGAAGGTTCCTCTAGACACAAACACCCACACTCCACCCTACCCTCACTTTTCTACGTTTGCACAGTGATTGACAAAGGTGCTACTTTATTTCACTTTTAAAAATAGTGGAAGCTGAAGAATAAAGGTTATGTCTTGGTTCTGTTACAGCATCTGCTGACTAGGACACCTCTTTTCCATGGTTAGTCATTGCAATGCTTTGACTGATTTGGGAAATACGGCTCCAAAATTCTGTGAAATAGCTTGTCAGCATCAGAGTAGTGAGTCCCAAGTCTCTTCATTTCTTGATTGCACGTATTAGACATGGGTACAGCAGGCTGACAATGATTTTACTGCAGAAGTGGCAATAATGATAGGTTAGTTTTAAACACATTTAAGTCATCAGTAAAAACTGGAAGTTTCATTGTACTCACAATCCAAGTTTTCTCATGAAAATCTGAGAATGGAAATTACACAGGATGGGGTGGTGGTGTGGATAGCCAGTCTGTAGGAGAGCAGAGGTTTGTGGACTGTGAATGGATGGACCAAGAAGGGCTTGAACATGGCTGAGTTGCAAAACCTCATAGTCAAAGGTGTTAAAGCCAACTGACAAAATTTCTAGGAAGCCTTAGATTATGTCTGTTAATATGAGGACTTCACAATGTGTATTGTCTCTTACAAGGTTTCACAACACAGAAGTTGCTTTCACTACTGTGGCAGTTCAGTAGAAAACAGAGTAAGGATCCAAAGCTCCTGAAAGTTTTTTCAGGAGGTACTGGAACATCATGATTTCCATCAGATGCAGTATTTGTCTTTATCTTGTTTTCATGAGGGGTTTGGTTGGTTTGTCCTTCCAGTGTGAATTTGGGTTTTTTTTTTGTGTGTGTGGAGCTGCTAGTGTATCATTTATATGCCTGTAATACCAGAGTGGTCCATGTTTTATCTTCCTTTCCTGCTAATTTCTACTAACTTACATTTAAATATTGACTAAATTTCAAGTATTGCTGGATCAGAGCTTTTGAGATGTATCAGTTATTTTGGGATTAGAAAGTCAGTTATAGCTGGTGCTTTGCTGCCAGGCCTGTGGGGCTTTGTGTCTTTTCATTAACATGCTTATGAAATAGAACCAAATGTGTGGAAACTTGTAATTAGTCTTTCTCCTCTGTGTTAAACAAGCATTGCTGTTGCCTTTTAAAGGAGTGTAGCTTATTGCTGCCTTGGGGGCCCAGGGGAAGGATGGAAGGAGTCGTGGTCAGACAGGCTGGTGGTCAGTTGATACCAGATGTCACAGGGAAAGACTTTTGGCAGACTGAGACTGGTGAACTACTCCAAAAAGGCCTAAAAGTGGCAGACTGGAAACTGTAAACTATGTGCTTACAATGAGGTGCATAAAACATAAAGCAATATTAGTTTGTATTGTCACTGCTTTACAAACTACTTTGTCATAGCCACCCCGAGCTCCAGGAGAAAGCCCGTGGTCCCAGCTGTCTCATTGATCATATGCCACTAGTTGTTGCAGCACACACAATTGAATTGCTTTTCCCTCAGGGAAACAGTGTCTCCAGGTGTGCTAATAATAAAATTAATAGCTTAGAGAAACTGCTTGCCACAGCAGCTGTGGCTTTACAATGAGAGGATCGATTCCAGTGTTTAACTGTCCTAATTCCATAGTGGATACCCAGCTCAGCCACCGCTGAGATACGTTCAGGCTCACAGTTAATCAATACATCCCTGATTTAAAACAAAGAGCCAAGATTCAGGATTAGAAGTCTTTCTGAATAAAAGGATGTAGTTAAAACTGCCAACACCCTTCAACTATTATCTTAACATAAAAGTTAGGAGTGCTTCAACTAGTGCCTGCACAGGAAGTGGATGTGATTCTACTGACTATATCCCACTCATTTTGTGAAGCATTAGCTTGTAAATATTAGGATGTAAAATGGCACTTAAATCGTCTTGACCTGCCATTTTGTATAGCTTCATGAATTCTGATTGTAATTGATAATATTACTTTAGTGTGAATAATGTATGTATTCATACACCATAGTTATTACTGTCATAGAGCGCTGCTGTCAGTAGCCACAGATTTGACTGCCAGAAATGTGTCTTGAGGGGCACAAATGCTTTTCATATTGGATTTTGAGAAGATCCTGATTCTAAGTGCTTATAAATGTCAAGGTTTAGCCTGCGTATGAAAGAAAATATGCATTTTTATAAGTTGATAGTGGAAAGTGAAAGTGCATTAAACATTATTGGACATGGGGCTGAAATTTCAGTGACAGCTTCTTAGTTGCAAGAGAAATGAGAAAGACATTGAAAATCACAGCTTGTTTGCCAGAGTTGGGTAAGGTTTGTTTGGTTGTTTTTTTTTATTAAACTTGCAATTTGGGCTGATCATAGCCTTTATTGTTCCTTGTCTTGCTTTTGTCCTTAGATGAGAACAGCTCCACCACAGCTACCTACCACAATTTAGCACAGCAAGGGAGGGAGCTTCGAGACATTTCTGTCAGCCATTAAACACAGTAGTTCCCTGCAGAGGGAAAGTAAATTCTCCTTTCCTCTCCCTTGGAGTTCAGTGAAGGGAATCAAAATCACCTCTCCCTTTTGCATTCGATACCACCAGAAGAGTGTGGCTTCGTTTGCTTCTTGCAAATTTAGGAAATCTAAAGCTAACCATAAGAGGAAGTTTGAGAGTGCTACCATAATCTAGTGGAGGCTTTGTAGGCAATTTGGAGTGGTAACAGACCTGAAAAAAAAAAAAAAAAAGCAGTTAGAGCAGGAAAGACTTCTAAACAAATATGTGTTAAAATGCTGTTCATACTCTAGCATAACCAGACCAAAATGAAGCCTCTGTGGTGTGTTTCTAAGGCAGATAGCTTTAGATGGCTACTGAGAGATATTGATAGGAATGGAGGCAGACCCTTGTGATGTTGATAATTTGAATAAATAAATTTGTTAGGAAAAATGTTCTTTGAATTACGTAAGTACATAGCTGGACACAGGCTTCCAGTGGGGAAGCGCTTAAAGGTGCTAAAATTTGTTAAGCAGCAACGAAGTTTTCCCTAAATGGGGAGCCTGGCCTGCTTAGCAGGGCAGGCAGGCTGAGAATGAGCCGGTGTGGTGTTTTTCTGAGGCAGCAACTTGAGATGTTTGCTGAGAGATATTGGTGTCCCGCGGCATCATCTCCCAAATACTTACCAGCACTCTCAAAGTTCACCTGCTGTCCTCGGCAGTAAGGAGACTTGGTGGGGAAAGGTGACAGGGATGAGAAAACCCAATTAAAAAGCATGTTTAAAAGGGACTTCAGCCTCCTCCAGTTTCCACCAGCATTGCTTGTATGGATGGGGAGCATCAACACTGAAGTGCTGGTGGTTTCTGCAGGGCCAAGACGGGCACAGTGCTCTTTGCCACAGTCGTGTTTTTGTCTCGTGACTCTGGCCTTTATTTGCATTGCTTATTCTGGCAGATGTAGGAGAGGTCTGCACTTGTATTTTTATCAAGTGCGTTTCAGTGACTTTGCTTTATAGTAAATTGCTTTAATTTTTTTAGCTTGTTAATGAATTAAACAACGTCCAGAGATAAAAAGTCTCAGGATAAATAGTTTCAAGAGACTATCCAGGGCACGACTAGATCACTAATTAGTTGTTTTTTCTGTTCTTCTCTGTGTCCCAGTGCCACACACACTTTGTACACACAGGTTGAGGGCAAGAGATAAAGATAAATGTTAAGCAGCAACCAACTTTTCCCTAAATAGGGAGCGTGGCCTAATTAGGAGGGTGGGCAGGCTGAGCACAAGCCTGTGTGACATGTTCCTGAGGCAGGAGCTTTAGAAGATTTCTGGGATGTATTGGTGGGAATGAAGGCAGACCCTTGTGGTTTTGATTGTTTGAATAAATAAATTTGTGAGGAAAAATGTGCTTTGAGTTCCTTGGATACGCTGCTGGACACAGGCTTCCAATGGGGAAGCTCTTAAAGGTGCAAATTAGAGTTTGGTCTATTGCTTCAATGCATTTGCAAGTAGTGGGGCTGAGAGTCTGAGAAGCGTCAGGAGATCTGTAGGATTGTGTTCTGGAAGAAATCCAAGAAATTGGTTTCATGTGAAGAACAGAGTTCAGATGGGAGATTAAAGAAATCATGTCTCTACTATTTCATGAGGCTGAATGAGAAGTCTGCATGAGAGGAGAAGCTTAGAGGTCTCACAGAGATTTTTTAATTTTTTTCAAGTTGGTGTCATTGCAGGTGAAGTTTTCCACTGATCTCTGGAAAATTTGTACTGCATTTCTAGTCTTTTCTTAACAGCTGCGAGAATTCAGCTCTTTACTTATTAAAAACTTTAATTTTCAAGAGATGAGTGTATGCTGCAGAGAATTTTTTTCTAAAGCTGTTTCAGGTAAAGCATATCCTTCCATCATATGATTACAAGTTGCTTCCTCACTCCAAGTTATATGAATTTTTATTAAACAATAGTATTATTGTTAAACCTCTTCAGCTGTTGTTAAAGCTGTTAGCCCTCCTAGTTGTTGAGAGTCATTTTTGCATTAGAAAATGTGGTGGTGGTGTGTTGGTCACATTGCAGCAGTGCCAGTCTATGGTATTGGCCTAACTGGTTTTTGTTCCATTAGCAAATGTCATTGAGTTTTTTATGGTGCTTTAAAATATATTCAGCCTTTAGAGAACTAGTCTTATAAGCTGCAGAGAGGCATCAGTAACTGACTAATAAAGAGACATAATTTATTTTTCATTAATATTACACTTACAAGATTAAAACAATGAATTTTTATTAAATAGACTTGTATAAGAAGTCATTTTGATTAAGACACTGTCTTCATATAATAGATGTTGGTTCCATGCAGAGTAATGGATGAAAATTGCCTCTAGAGAAGGAAAAAAAAAAAAAAAAAAGTGTAGAAAGAGATGAAGGCAAAGGTTTTCCTCCATGGCTTGCCAATACTCACAAAATTGATTTAACATTTCTTTTGTCTGCTTTTAATTTTATGAAATTAATAGTTGCCTTAGAGTAATGAAGTATATTTAATATTTTAAAGAACACCTTTAGATGTTTTGCTTTAGACCTAGTAATTTAGTAATTTTTCTTTTTTTTTTTTTTTTTCTTTTAAAGCTAACTAGAGAGTTTTAATGTTATGGTGTAGTCTTTAAAGATGCTAACTGTTGGTTTAAAACCACAAAAAGAAAACCACAAGGAGTTTCATTGGTATATTAGGATTGAGTATGTTTGTGTGTAAATAAGAACCAATTTGTGGATGTGTTTGTCAGCTGTTTGAAGGGAAGTCCCCCAAACACAGCCCAGTTTGTGATAAGAGTTCCCCAAGCCCTGAGTGCCTGTGGCTTGGCAGAGGGGGTGGGCTGGGTGCAGGTGCCAGCTCAGGGGGGCTGCAGGGCCCCTCTGGCTCCCACTGCCTGGGAGCTGTCTGGAGCACACGGGGATGGGCAGACAGAAGGGGAGGGCAGACAGAAGGGATGGGCAGACAGACAGAAGGATGGGCAGACAGAAGGGGAGGCAGCAGAAGGACAGAAGGAGGGCAAAGAGGGATGGGCAAAGACAAGAAGGGGATGGGCAGAAAGGGAGCAGACAGGGGAGGGAAGGCAGACGAAGGAGGCAGGACAGAGGGTCACTCCTCAGCTGCAGTGAGAAGGCAGCACTCTGCGGGAAGTGTCTTCCTGCTGCCTCCATCTCTTGTACCCCCTCTGCATCCCCAGGGTCTTGCTTGGGGCAGCAGAGAGGGGGCCTGTCTCCAGAAAGTTCATTTTAAATGACCATTATTTGTGCTGATGTCACCTGTGTGAGCCAAGGCACAGGGCAGTAGAGGGGAGGCAAAATTCTATGTGAAAGCCCTGCTGAAACTAAATAAACTCTTCAGGGGCAAAGGCATGTTTTCTTTAACCCTTGGGATCTCCCTGATAAATTTCAAGGTTTGCCGTGAGCAGCAGAGGTATTAGTACTTCCTAAATATCTTGTAAAATATGACGCTAAGCCTTGAATTAAGTTGTTGAGCTTTGTACAAGTCATTTTATCAATCCCTCCTGTAGCAGCCCAGTATAACTTCCCAAAATGGAAGGTTTTGGTTTGTGATGGCATTTAGAAGATAGTGCCACACAAGTGCAAATCCCTGCCTTTGAGTTCTATTTTGATAATTTATTTAGCAATAACCTAAGTGCCATTTTGGTATGGAAGAATGACTGTGTTGTATAAAAGCAGAGTATTTCCTTTCATTTATAGGTTTGGGCTCTAGGAAGAAGGTGTTGCTTGTTGCTGGGTGATTAAGTGTAATCAAATTCCAACTCTCATCTCTTAAAAAGTAATTCAACAAATGAATGAAGGACAGAAAATATTTTTAGTATTTTTACAATATGTGTTTTTTTGTTGCATTGAAAATGCCAATAAGCTACAGTTCCAGGACAAAAGCATAAAAAAGAAATATAAGTTCACAATAACTCAAAGGCCATGGTTTTTATTATCCTTTTAATGAATTGATGAATTACACTGCAATTTTATAAGCCTTCTGTGAACATTTTTTTGTTTCTTATACAATGACTGTTTTTTCCCACTTGACTTCAATGAAATTATATGAGACGTAAATGTAATTGTTAGTTACAATCTGAAATACTTTTTGATCAGTGCTGTCACTTTACTTTTCCTGTTGTTCAAACCCATATTGCTAGAAAATATAAGGCTATAATACTTTTATAGGGTTTTTTACTCTTTTTTCCTGCTATATTTTTCACTGTAGAGCCAGAACTTAGAGAAGGAGGTTCTTCTCAGATCTTCTCTCCATCCCTAATTTCTTTGCCAGTTGTATTCCTTATTTTCTGTCATATACAAATGTTCTTGCCTGGTTGCACATCAGAGCTTTTGTCCATCAAAATTAAAGGGTGTGCAATCCATACTGTACTGAAATACAGGAGAAGCAGCACTGCCAGCATGGATGCTCAAAAGGCGGAGACTGAAACTTCTAAGTCTTGCTGCACGAAGTGACTAGGTGGAGTCTTTCTTAGGCAGTTTCACAAAGTCTGTAAAAATAATTTTGAAAGAATAGTAATATTTGTTAGATAGCATACAAAAGATAAGGCTGGTATGTAATTTCATACATATATTCCCTAGAACATGATATGTTCCTACATATGTTCCCTAGAACATGATCATCTTAGGAAGGGAAAACAATTTATGTAAAAGCTTTAGGTCATAAATGTGAAATAAACTCTCTATCATTAATACCAGGTGATGTCAATCACTTTTCTCTTGCAAATAATCTCTTAAAATAGAGCAATTAGTACATACGCAGTCAACTATAAACTGTTGCATTGTGGAAAAAAAAAAAACAAACAAAACAAACCACAGTACATTGGCTTGCTGTCATTTTCAGACAGGTTTTAACCTTTTACTAAAAAAATAAATAAGTGATTATGATTCAGTGGAAAGGATCTAGAAGAGCTATTAGAAGAAGAAAGTGGTGGTGCATAGGATCCCTTCCATGGGATTTAGGAACTCCAGTGTTCCTTAGCTGAGTTCTGTTTCTTATGATTTGGATTGAGATGCTGGATGGAAATGCAGAGCCTTGGTCTTTGCAGGGCCATGGGGGCCACAATTACTATTTGGGTAGGGAGAGGAAATGAGTTCTTGGAGAAAAATGTTCCCAGCTGCAGTTGAGTTCCTCCAGCCTTCGTTCAGCAGGGTGACACAACAGCAGGCATTACAGGATTTACCCAGCTCTACAGCAGGTGGGGATTGTTTACAAACCTTTTTGTTGCTCCTGGGTAACTTTCCTCACGTGCCTTAGAGGAATTCAGGCAATCACATTACTGAGTGATGGACCACAGTTTCAGAAATTAGCACTCTTGTGTGCAAATGTTAATATGATACACTAAAATAGAACCACCCTATTATTTAGCATTTCTGTAGAATAAGTTGTTCTGGGTGAGGAAGGTAAGTAGTTCTTCCTGTGTTCCAGTGGCACAATTGGTTTCTTCCCACTGTGTTGTAGAATTAGGTGTAACCAATGTGTGTATTGGAAACACTCAGACTCTGGCATTGTCGAGAATTCTGTAGATATGGTTGGACACCACAGTGTCCCCATTCTGCACTAGAAATGCCCAGAATAAACAGAATGTTTACATATGAATATGTGGAGTGATGCCTCTATTACCTGGAAGGAAGGAGCATGTGGTTTCACATCCTGGAACATCAGATCAACCTCCTAAAAAGGCAGGGTAAGGTCAGTTAGATACAAAAACTGGTTTTGAGGGCCCCAGTGACATCAGATGTGTTTGCAACCAGACTAAAAAGTTTTGGACAAGTTGATTCATTATAGTGAGGGAGCAGCCACATATTCCTGCTTTCATGTACAAGTCTCTGTGCTGTGGTTTTGAGGCCTCCTAATTGACTGCTCTGCTTTTTTATTGAGTTGGGACTCTACATCTCAGCCTGTACTCTGTAATGAATACAGTAAATGTGTGTGCATCATTAGTAAAACCTGGGAAGAAAAATCTGATACCTCTTCATACATAATCAGTGATTCTTGGGCCCTTAAATGTCTGTTTCACAGTAAAAACAAATATGTTGTTCTAGTATTAATAATACAGTAGGATCTCTTCTGCCTCCCTCTTTGGGGGTGTGCTTAAATGTGAAAGAAACCTCACTGAATTATGTACATACACTGTATAATATATAAGTAGTTCTCCCTTTGGAATAAGTTGTCTAAAACTGACATGGTTTGTTCTTATATTTATTTAGTGATCACTGTGCTGAAACTCGCCCTGCCAGCTCTGTGTCATTGGTGCTTTTGCATGAGGCTGCCTTGTCTTATCTGGGAAAACTTTTGGAATTGTTGTTCAAGTGACTGTGGGAAACAAACAAGTTTTCCTTCTAGAAATAAACATTTTACAAAGTGAGACACATTCCCAAAATTCTGTCTAGGAAAATAGCTGTAACCTTGTTTGTCTGTGGTAACTACAAGTAATTGTAATTACTGTGATGAGCATGTTACTTGTTAAAAGCAGTAGCATTTAAAGGGATCAAATGATTAAAGGGAGCTCTTCAATCAAATACATCTGGGGTCTAAACAGGCTTTGGAAGTAAATACCTCAAACATGAGGTAATTCTGTTTCTGAGATGCAGAGAAAAACGAGGTCAGAACCTGCACAGAAGTTAGAAATTGTGCACTAGCAAAGCATGGGGTGTAGTACTGCAGTCTGCCTCCTGTTTTGTGAGCTGTTTCACATAACACTGCTGTGCTAGAACACTGGTTTATGAATAGGAAATTTAATTTTGGTACCTCTTGTGTATAAGGAATGAAGTTCTGAAGAGGTGAAAGTAAAGGGGAAAGAGATGTGTTTGTCGTTAAAATTATTATTCAGAATGTTCAAGTTGGTTGTTTTGAAAAATGCCTGGAGTGAATGAGATGCAGAGAAGTGGTTGGTGTTTAATTACACAGGACTGCCACCTAGCATCAGCTCACAGCTCTGAACAACATCAGACTTAGAGCAGCATCACTCCCAGCTTTTCACCGAGATTCATTTATTTGTTTCCAGCCTTGTTACTGGAGTATAAATGTCTATGCTAAAAAAGACAGTTCTTACATGGTAAACCTCTGATATTAACATTAAAAGCTTTTTAATTCAGACAAATGGAAACAGGGCTAGTAAAAGCTTTTCTGTTAAATAGATATAATTGTATTATAGCTAATATTAATGGTTTCCAAGTTTGTCTAGGTAGATGCCATGTTAATAAATGTTACTATTTCAGCAGCTCTCAAAAATCAAATTTTGCATTTAGTCTTGTTACTGTTCTTTCAAATTCAAGCATAAACTGGAAAATGAAGAAATGTCTTCATGGCATTAGTGCACGTACCCAGATTTACATATTCCTAAAAGGAGGAATATCTGTGGGATCATGATTAAAAGGGCCACAGTAATCAAGATGTGACTGATTCTGTACGTGGCAGCAACTAGATAGTTTATGTTTGGAAATTCGTGAGATTTGTCAGGACATTGATGCTGACAAATAAGGGAAATGCCACCTCTCAGTCATATATCCTTTTGTTCTGAGTATACCACAGAGTGAGTTAATCCTTCGTATTTCTCTCAAGTGCAGTGTGAAGACAGGACACCAATCAAAAAGCTGCTTTACCTGAATGATCTGTTAGTGCTTTGTTCTATTTTCTTACACTTTATAGTAAGTAAAATATTTTTTAAAAAATTCTAAGAAATACCAAAATATCGCATTTAGATTGATGTTGTATTTAATGAGTCCTTTATAGGAAGTAATACCAAGTGTTAATCAATAGACATGCCAGAATAACTTCCAATGCAACCTTGTAGAGTTTTTAAAATTAATTCTTATTAAAATTATTGACTTGTTGTGATCTACTGGGGTTGCAACTGGAGCAGTTTTTCATCCTAATTAGGAGGTTAGGTTCCACTACTCAAACTGCAGATAATAGTGTAATGATTGTCATCTGGAAACATAAAAATCAATGTGAGATACTATCAAAATCTGCCGACTGTCACAAATTATGGAAATTGCTCACGGTTTTAAAAACACTGCTAAACGGTGTTTCCTTTTATTCTTTATAACATATTCAAGCACAGCTACTCAAGAGAGTGTCTATTAACATAAAGCAAGTATCAAGTGGTGCTCAGATAGTTAGGGCCACCTCTTAATCTGTGACGTAATTTACAAATATTCTAGGAGAGGTATGGAATAGTCTTCCTTTTATAGTATTAAAAAATCAAATATCTTATTAGGAATTATGTAGCAGGACTGTACTGTGATCAACACTCCTCTGGTTTCTGGTCAATTATATTTGTTGATGCAGTAAAGAAACTGGAATGTGAACATAATGGACACATACATGGCTGTGCATTTCCCTCACTGGTAACATCAGGAGAATTGGAAAATTTTAGGTCATTCTATAGATATATATTCCATCTTTTCTTTTACAGTCTTCACACTGCAATGTCAAGGGGCAGAAACGAGAGAAAAAGAAAAAAAGAATGCTAGTTGTCACTGGGGCTGTGCTTCAGTTAGAGGTTATTTATAGTGATTTTGTTTTTAATATTTGATGTACGCAGACCTTTTCCTTCTCAGTCAGGTGTAACTCTGAAAACTCCTCTGCTATAATTGCTTTTGGAGGGCTATGGGAGGTTATAAAAACATGATACATGCTGTTTGATTAGTCCATTATAAATTACTGTATATTTTCCCATTCTCTATACTCTGTCTGCAGAATTTATTCTCACATTTTCTTATGTTCACAGTGAAAAAAAATAGTCTTCTGCATTTGAATGTTAGTCTATGTCATATGTAAGGGGAAATGAGGAGCAAAACCTTTGGATTCAAATGGAAACTAAGCTGATGCTTGCATGCACATATTCCCCAACTTAGCAGGGCGTTGGTCCTTGGCTCTTTGGAAGTACCTTAAAGAAACTCATTGCAAGTTTGGTGATGAAGCACTACGAGTTCTGGGTCCAAATCCTGTGTCTTATTTTTTCCTTTCTGCTTCATCATCTGTCTACAGGTGGAATTGCTGACAATGCTTCATAAAAGTATTTTAAAAGAACATGCAGCTTTCGAAATAAAAACCCCACAGAATTGCAGCTGTTGAGGGACAGTGGCATATATGTTCAGGGACATGGAGATTTTATTATTGATCCTTTCTTAGAACTTTACAATAAACTGATTTGTAATGTGTGCTCTGATGGGTTGACTGAAATTTTAAGTGGTGCATTTAGATTTTAATGCAGACAAATTTTTTACAAAAAACAAGACTTTTACTGGTATGCAACTTTGTGTTTTCACTGTAAAAGAGCTTTGAAAATCATGATTCTACCCCTGCTTGGGGCAGAAACTGGCAGAATCCCAACTGATGCAAATCAACATATCTCCATCAACGCAATGGAGGTGAAGAGGTTTATGGGAGCTGCAGAGATAATCACCATTATCTTTGTGTGAAGAAGATAAAACTGGTTCTCATGATCTACACCATAGAATATGACATTATTTTAAAAGTGTTTATTAACTTTGCACTGTTAAACAGGAAATAGTTTCTGGTATCTGATATAAGGGGAAGTAGGATTTAAAACACTTGAGAGGGAAACAAGAAACAGCTGAGCCCGTGGTGGGCTTTGGCGAACATTCAGCTGTGTCCACATCTGGATCCAAACCTGCATGCTGCTGGGGCGAGCCCCTTGGTCAGAAACTCTTTGAGTTGTGTGGATGTGAACCAGAATTTGTTGGAAGAAAGCCTCTTCTACAGCAGCAGTGCTGTATTTCAAAATGGAAGTCTCATTAAATTCTTTCTGATATAAAACAAAGAAAATTGTGAGTACAGTAATTAGAAGCATAGTAACCAGCACAAGCTGCTTTTTTCCATTAAAGTGTCAAATTCAATCCTCAATGTGAAAACAAAGCAAAATATAATTTTAGTGAAATGTTTGGGGAATAAAAGGAGAAATATTTTTGTTTGCAGACTCCTTAGAAACAATTAGCGTTAGCTCTGTCAAATACCAAATTATAGGTGAATTCAGTTTAAATTATGTGAACTATACATTCTTTGAAATTTGCCTAAAAAAACTTACTATAAAACTAAAGCTGTGAAAAACCTCTTCTTTTCAAACTGGGTAAAGCTCACTTTTACTAAGTGACTGCACATATTTTGAAAGCATTCTAGTACTGCCTAACACCTTCCAAAGTACCTTTCAAGCAGTGAAATTCATATTCAGCACATCTGTGTTCCTACCAGACTTGCAGTAATAATCAGATCAGTTAACTATACTTTTTTTTTTCCAAGATTGATTTTAATGTTTTAATCAATTTGAGGCAGATAAACTCAGTTGTGTGTAAAATCTTATTTATTTGGGGACAAAAGGGAATTGAGTTTTTATAGGAAAAAATCCTACCTTCCAGAGAAGAAAAGTCCTTAGACTCCACTTTTTAAGGCATGTTCAGCATACTTAGAAATTCATCATTTTGGTCAGCATTACTCGTTGGATATGGAATTTACTCTTTTTTAGTGCATTTTGGATCCAGGATTGCAGTTACAAGTGTTGGAAAGTATTGTAGGTACAGGGATAGGGTGTGTATGAGTTATTTTCCTTCCATCAAGCCATTTCTTCAATTGACTTTTCCTGGCTAGTAGTGATTACTTCAAAGAGCTGCATATAAATGCACACAGTAGAAACTCATTAATTGTCAGTAATTTTGGAAATGCATGTGAGGAATAGATGAATTCTGAAAATCTGTGTGATTGCCCCATGCTGGATTCATTTTTAAGGAGAACTCTTGCACTGCACTGCACCTAGAATTTGTGAGATCAAGAGAAAAAGAGAAAACAGTTTCTAGAAGTACAGATGGGTTTGGGGAACACTCAAAATTAAGACACTTATAAAAGCTCAGACACAAAAATGGGTCAAAATCATTAGCTGAAACCCCCAAAATCTCAATGCAGTTCTGATTACAAACAGGGAAAAAGAAGACATTGTAATCTTGTCAGGTCACTGCTGTGAAATGTATGCATCATACTCTGACCTTTATTTGTTGTGGGCTTTTAAAATCAATTATTTTATTTATTTTAAATATTTTAGTTTACCTGCTGCACTACAGGCTTTGTACCTAGCTGCCCACCAGATCTGTTTTGGGCACTTCCTGTGTCACTGGTTTTGTTACACACACCCTGACCTGGAGCTAAACTCTGCTGTCCCAAACCTTTTGCACTGTTGTTCCTTTGGTTTTACTGTACCAGTTCTCATGGGATTCACAGAGGTTTGGTTTAACTGTGGAGCTTCAGCACAGCATTTGTGATCTCATGTGTGTGTGTGTTTTAGTAGAAATTGTAGGAGTTTTTAATGTATTACATTTTTCCTAGTTAAATTCCTAGAATGATAAGGAAATCTGCTTTTGGTCCCTTTGATAAATGATGTTATTTAGCAAAGTGAGGATTAGCCTGGTGCTACATAGATAAGTAGACTTATCCTTAGACTTATCTAATTTCTGGAATTCTTAGGAAGTATGGACAAATCTCTCTATAGAAAGAAATTAAAAAAAAATGCTTTTAAAAGCATTCTGAGTCTTCATTAAACAAAATCCAATTAACTGATACGTCACAATTTTGTTGAAATACAATTTTTAAGTCACATATATTTGAAGTCCTGATCCGACCATCTGTCTGGTGATGCACTTGCACTGTATCAGAACTAACATTAGAGCAGTCTAAATGGAGGCATGGCACTGTGGACCAGTTTGTATTTCCTTCTTATCACTCAAAACTTAATTTCTAAATGGGACATTTCCTAATTCTGTAGTCTTGATTATTGGAAAATATTCCAGCAACCTCATGTAAGTTTTTATATTGACTATAAAAACGTTTTGCATGGATAAATGACTTAAAGAAAGGCATGTATCTATCTATGATTTTTCACTGGTGCAAAAGAGAGGAGAATCATTGCTTGTTCAGGCTAGAATTTCTAAGCTGCTTTCAAAATTTAAGCTGGCCCACCTGGAAAACTGAGGATTCCATCAAGATATTATGGAAGCATACAGACTTCCTTGACTATATTTCTAGGAAATGAGATATAAGTAGTTTATTTTATGTTTAAGAATCACTCTTTTCAGTTAAATGTTATTCCACTTCCATAAATTCAGTTGTAATTGAGATTATTACAGGTCTTTCTCTTGAAAAGTTGTCCCAAGCATTGAGATCTATGTGTTGTAGAATCTCTCCTTTGCAGGTCTTCTAATATATAAATGTTATTATCAATTCAAAATTGCAGATATAACCCCCATCTGTAAGATACTCTTATGAAATTTGTTTATTTTCCTTTTAGTCTTTCTTTTTTTTTCATGTTATTATTTTAGTTCAGGACTGTGCTATCAGGCTACTTAAAAAAAAAAAAATATTGAAAATTGAAGCTAAAAGTTGACCAGAAGCTGAAAACTAAAACTAAATAATTCATAAAATATATATTATATGAACAAGGGTTCATGCAAACTGCTTCGTCCTTGACAATATTTTTATGAGAATGATAAAAGGGACTTAATGCCAAACTAAAGGAGTAGCATGTTTATTTATTTAAGAGAATACCCACTGCAGAAGTTCAAGAAATTTATAAGTTGTGCATGTGTAGCAGATCTTGACTAAAACTTACTTTTCAATCAAAGTCTGGACAGAGCTTCAGCAAATTGTTAAACTGCTGGAGCCTGATTTCTGTTCCCAGTAGTTAACTCTTAGTGTGCTTGCTCAGGCTGGGGATTGTCTCTGTTTTTATCTTGCCTCTCAGGAAATGGAAATGAAGCTGGACAGCTGAGTGATGTAAATGGAAATCCTTTGCTCTTATGGTAGCTGAAATAAAAAAAAAAAAAAAATAGTGAATCACGTATCTTTAATGCTGTTAGAATTGAAACTATTATTAGTGGTTTAAACACAGGCTCAGTTTGGTGTTGGTTGTTTCATTTTGCTTTTTCCCCCACTCTAATTGAACAAATACTTGTTCTCTTTTTCTGGTGGCAATTCCAGCTGCTTCTCAAAGCACAGAACTCTCTCTGCAGGAAGCTGTCTGGTTCAGGGAGTGCTTTTTCCTGGAGGAGTAGGAATTTCCTGATGGAGGGAGGGGGTGTTTGCTCCTGCTGCCTCATGCACTGTGTCTTTTGGGTGCCCTGTTGCTGTGTGTTAGTGCAGAGAGGAAGGAGCCTTGGCAAGGGTGGCTGTGTGCAGGGAATCTCCAGGGCACTGCTGGAAGAGGTGCCTCTCCAAGTGGCTTTGGCAATGCCGCTGACCAGACACCCAAATGCACACTTATTAAGAGTCCTGCTCTCTTTTGGCTAGGAGACTCTTTTTGGGGGGTATGAGGGACCACCACCTCCCCCTGCCATGGACTGAGCTCCCAGATCCACCCTTCTGGGAGCTGCTTGTCACAGTCTGCACCACAGTTTGTGCAGAACCAGCTCCTGAAGAGCAACATGTATCAGTGACAATGGCATCAAGGAAGAGAGATCTTTTCTTTACCTTTTATTTTTTATTTTAAAAATTCATGAAAGTTTTCATGCAAGTTAGAATTTACTGAGGTAATTTGGGCCACTGAGTGAATTGGTAATGGTATATAGATCATTTACTCTAGGTCATCATGTGTCTTGATATTGACCTAAAATTACAATCTGATGGCTCTTAATGTATATGAAAAGCTTTGTCAGATATCTTTTCAGTTCTATTTGCTAGTAAATTAGGTTACAACTGTTCATAGTTTATTGATTTCAGTTCAGGATAATAAAGCATTTATAGTATTTGTTTTCAATTTCCTTCCTGCTTTGAGAGGCACAGATATAGGAGACTCTTTTCCCACTGCCTCTATAGGGAATGACCTATTGCAGCAGGGGAGGCTTTAAACAGCAGGGCTGCTGCACCTTGGTCTCTTGTGTATTAAAACAGGGGATGGCAGTGCTTGTCTTGGGGAGGAAGCAGCTCTTTAAAGGGTGGAGCTTTAGGAAAATCACTGGTGGAAGGTGCAGCAGGATGTTACTTAGAGCACACTTTGTCCAAGGACTGAGGTGCAGCCGTGACTGCTACCAGAGCCAGATGTGTGGGGGTGACTTCCTGAGCCTGGAAATACATGGTGGAATTCTGGAGAGCCCAGCACGGATGGGAACTCACCTGGGCCACAAATGGGGAAGTTACAAGAAGGTGGTTAATTAGGACACTTTCTTGACTCTGCACATCTCAACAACTAACCAACACTAATTCACAAGTGGATATCAGTGAAATATTCCTTCCTCCACAGGTTCTGCTGGCACACTGCTCTCTCCCTAGTCCCAAGCCTAGTAGCTCATGTTCTCCACACCCCTGCTTTGACTTAAATGCAGCAGAAAGGAAACATTGGCTGCACCCAGCAGCCCAGCTGAGACAAAATGCCAGTTGATTTTAGCCCATATTGGCTAAATCAGTGAGCCTTTTGAAGTTTGGCAGACAAGATTGCACAGGAAGAGAAAACACATCTACATCTGCACATCTGACATCTAAGGGGTTGTGGGTTCACACCTACTGTCTATGCCATACTCAGCAATGGAAATAGAAATGGTAGGGTTTTGTTGGTAAATCACGATTATAATTTATTTTTTTTATTATTATTCTGTTTTACAGTAATCTTTAGATTTCCAGACAGAATAATGTACCATATGCCTGTGTATCACTCGCAGATCTCAAGTTGGTCATTGGCCATACATCTATAGGATAGGCCCAGATGAATGCCATGTTTCCTGGGCTTTCAAAGAAAAGACAAAATGTTCAGAGAAAAGAGAATAGGCCTTGTATTGATTTACATGACCCAGGAAAGTAGCTCTGCCTGGTGGAGAGGTGAGTGTTAGAGGTTACAATTCCTTCTCATGTGTTGTTTTCTTTAGATTTATGGTAGTGTCATCACAACATATGGCAGAGTTGTTTTCTTTTGGGTTTGTTTTCACATTTATAAGGGACTGTTTCTAAGTCAACACTGTCAAATGACATGTTTGGAAATGTAAGAGCTTGCATGTCTTGGGAATTGTGATAGAGCTTGTGCTTACTTTTTTTAAATTGTGCTTTTAGTTCCTGTGTGTTTTCTTCACTCTAGAACTGTATTCCCTCGAAGGTCTGTACTGTGAAAGCGAGGGAGGAACAAAGCCCATTCACTGGTGTGTCATCAGTGTGACTGTAACAGGACCCCACTGCAGTGGTGTCTGCTCCTCTGCAGGCTGCCCGTGTGTGCAGACAGAATGCAGCCTCTGCCTTACTGTGCTCTTCAGGCTTGGAATTCAGCTTTAAACCTGCAAGTTTAGATGATTTTTTTACTCGAAAAATCTCTGACTTTTTAAGCATGCATGCTCAAAGCTTGCCTTGTGTGAACAAGCTCAAAGGCTTTTTTCCAAAGTAAATAGTTCTTTTAGTTCTTCATACTTTTTAATGGCTATGGAACTTTTCCTGAATTGAGGACATTATAGTCACAGAGCATTGAGGCTGGGAAGGACCTCTGGAGCTCACCTAATCCAAGTATCAGTGTTGAACTGAGACTGGGCTGCTAAAGGCTTTGTGTAGCTGAGTCTTGAAAAGGAGCAAAATTCCCCAGCCCTTGCAGCAACCTCTCCAGTGCATATTTGTCCCCAGAGGGATTTTTTCTCCCTTCATTTCTGTTCAGGACTTCCTTTACCTCAGTTTGCACTGGTGCTTTCTCACTCCCCTCTGGTTGCCCCCAGTAAAGCCCCGTCCTCCTCTTCTCCGTGGCCTCACAGGGACAGCAAGGCCACTGCTGGCCATTTCTGCAATTAAACCAGTCCAGTTCCTTCATCTCTCCATGTAAATCCCATGTTCCAGTCCCTTGAGACACTGGCATCCTTCCCTGGACTTGCTCCAATTCGTGAACATCTTTCTTGTTTTGTGGGAGGAGAACTCGGTGCAGTATTATTGCCATCTGTAAGGTACTGCTAAAAATAATGGTACTAAGAAATTATTTACCTTGGTAGGTAACACAGAACTGGAACAAAGACAGCATTTTAAAGGCTTGTGTTGAGCTTACAACAAGTTGGTTATGACCATAGAGAATTCTGGTTTCATAAGATAAATTTTGTTAAACTACATTATTAGTTTTGTTCTCTGTACTTACATCTAATCCTTATGAAAAGAACTGACTAAGCTTTGGACCTCTAGCTAATTTTCTGTTTTGAAAGACAAAGCTATAAATTTGTTCAAACTGTCCAATATCTTTGGGAATAGGCAATTTTAAAACCTTTTTAATTTCATATGCCATGGATGGAGATCAGGATGTCTGTATAGCACTACAGATAAAATATATACTTAGTTTAAATCAAGCATCTTCATTGAAGTGATTCATTTCATTTGCAAGAGTCAATGATACAACTGAATGTGGTAGGTGAAACAGAATGTGCTTTAAATTTGCTTTAAATGCTTCTTGCCAAGTTCCCTTAGGTTTGATCTCTGACCTTGTCACAGAGTGCTGATGCTTCTGCCTGGGAAGTTTGACCACTTTGAGTTGAAGAATGTCAGGATCCCTGTGCTGGATGCACGGCAATCCAGGCAGCAGATGGCAAAATTGTGGGGGCTGGCTTTAATGCAGGGAGCTTAGACTTGTGAAGAAATTAGATATTGCAGCTTGGTTATTGTTCAGTCTGTGAAAGGGCAACGGGAAGCAAGGACTAAATGGATTTTGCAAAGATTCCATGCACTTTTAAGAGCCTTTTTAAACTTGTTCCTCCTTTCTGACTGTTCTTGCTTGGTGAAACTCGGGCACAGATGGTGAAGAGGAGATGGTTGTTGGCATTTCTCATGTCGTAGCTTGTCTGAGATATCCCCTTGTGAGCTGCCCTGTTCTGGGCTGGTGCAGCTTCAGCCCTTGCTGTCCCCAGCTGCCTTCAGGCACTCCCTGTGGGGCGTTGGATGAGAATCTCAGGCAGGGCTGAGGAGCCAGGATGGGTTTCTCTGTGACAGCTCAGCCCCGTGAGCAGGGACTGCTGGCAGAGAGACACGGGGTAACCCCTTATCCTCCAGGCTTTCCTTGGAGACACCCACAGCTAGAAGATGGTGAGCAGAAATGAGGGTCCTGTGTAAAGAATCTGCAGGAGGAAGTTGCAGTGTGAGAGTGAATATTAGAGTAATGTTGTGTCCTGAATGATTGGGTAGATAACGAAGGTAAAGTCCACTGAAGCATGTGGCCTTTTCTCCAGAGATAGTTTCTTTCAGAGGGATTGGGGCTTTTCTTCATGATTTGAGATGCAACAGAGGAATTAGTGATGTCTGCACAGAGGGTGTACAATATTAGGAGGCATTTGCTGCTTTTTGTGATCTTGGATCAGTTGATTTTCTAGAAGTGTATTTTTCGTGACTGAGGTTATTTAAACAATTCCATTAATCAAGATAACCCTCTGTGTCCTCTTCTGCTATGATACTATGTGAGTAAACCTTGCAGTGTGGATTTGGATGGACCAGTTTTCAGGGTGGCAAGGTCTCAGTTCCATCCCTGATGACACCTTGATGTGTGGGCTCTGGAAATTCACTGCAGACACTTTGAGTTACAGCTGGTCATTTTTTATAATGACTGTGTTTATTGTATCCATCACTGCAAGGTTTAATTAATTTCTCTGAAGCAATTAATTTTCCTTTATTGAAAGATGGAACAACACTTGTTAGCTGAGACTCTTCCAGTGTAGCTTTCTTACTTCATTATGCAAAATTTCATTGCTGGCTGAGGCGATCTAGATTTAAAATGTTTCAGCAAATAACTTGTGTTGAGACTGTTGAGATACAATGTCATCCATTTTGTGTGCCTTATCACGATGTTCTCTTGTTTTCCATTCCTATTTCTTGTTTCTTTTAACTTTTTCTTTGCTCACCTTGAACCTTTTAAAACAAAGAATCACTCCAGGAAGCTGTTATTTCTGATAAAATCTGTGTGTTTACAAAGGTGGAGAACTCACAAGGAATAAGGCTACCAGTTTACACAAATAGAAACTCTCTCACTTTTTTCTCTTTTTTATCCAGTTGTTTTTCCCCTTTTTTTTTTTTTTTTTTTTTTTTTTTCCTAATAGAGTATCAGAGCTTAGCTGAGTGGACTATTCACATGTGTAATTTGGAATAGCTTTATTGAAATTCTACTAAATACTATTAGACATTTTAAAATATTCTTGCTTTTTCTAACCATATAAGTTTATACAACCTTAACAATGATCTCTAGTAAAGCCTTCTGCAAAAAATGTTTTTGTAGATTGACAGGGAGAAAGTGTATTAAAGCCTCCTGTTAATAAGCAAATGAAAATTGTTAGTGTCAAATTGAGGCAAGAGGGGCTCTGTGGAAGCTTTAAAGAAAGAAAGGGACTGTTTCTTAGAGTGAGTGAAAATGATGTAAGTGTGGAGTGAAAAGCAGCTGATGTTCTTGACTGAAATGATCAGTAAAGTACCTAAACCCATAACTGCTTTCATGATTTCTACATCTGGTGAGTGTTAAGAATAGTCTTGTAGAGATTTGAAAGTAGTTAAGAAGCTTCTTCAGCAACACGATCATCTCACAGTAGGATGAGATGTGCACAGGAGCTTTGCTGATCTCAGGTGCTGGCAGAGTTTCCCTGCACAGTGTATTCATCTGTAAACAAGGAATGAAAGGCACATTCCTGGTGTTTCTCTCTTGGCTGATCTTGTACCCAGTGGTACAGGTTTTGCTGCTGCCAGCAGGAGTGGAGGTGCCCAGTGGGTGTAGAATTACAGAGTGCTTTAACATAAGGAAGTGAAAAATAATTAGGAAGGAACTGTTTTTTAAAATTCTTGGCATTGCATTTGCTTGGGTGCAAGAGAAGTACGAGTCCTTTGATACAACATTTCTCCAACTTGATAGCCCAGTAATCTATTTAAAATCAAAATCCTTGAGTCTAGTACAGAAGCACTGTGCCCAGGAGCTCCCAGAGACAGCTGATGGATTAGCGTGGGTGTGAAGGAAAAGGCTTGTGGATATGGACAGTATTCAAATCCAGAATGGGAACTCAGGGCAGAAATAAGGTTTGTGAGGAAATGAAAAGATAAAGGGGCCTGAAAAGAGGAGAGTACACTGGAAAATGCTGGTGAATAATTAAATGAGCTATGACCAAGTGTTGGTGAAAGCAAAAGAGGGAGAAGAGTTGGAGCACAACTTATGTTCCAGCCAGCTTGATGTCTTGGCTCCATTGCTGGTAAAGTTGAAAATCCCATTAAGTTAATTAAAGACAGCATTTTACCTAGGGTTAGAATGAAAAAAGTGCATCACCCGTGGACAATTAAGTAAAGCAACTTGTCACTCCTTGTATGGGCATATAGATCTGTCTCACTTCTATAAATGTGGATCAGTTTGATCAAGGACTTAATCAAAAATTATTTAGACAATTACTCCCTGTTTCAAAAGTATTCTCTAGTGATAAGAAACTATTATACAGAATTGTTAAAGCATGCTTAACGACATTGTCTTAATTATACAATGATAAATTATTCTACCTTTCTTCATTAATAGCAGTTTAGCAGTAGATAATATTATTGTTTATTCTTTGTAGGCAGTAACAATGTAAGAGTGTTCTTTAGGCAATTAGTTCTAGCAAACTTACTTCTTTTGAAGTGGCCAGTCTGTATTTGATCTTACAATCATTTCTGTGAACTTGTTCAGCTATACTGATTTTAAGTAATTATATTAATTGAGACCTTGGCTTTTTTTTGTGTTGTTTTATCATGGCTTGATTTTTTTTTTTTTTTATTTTTTATTTTTTTTTTTTAACCTGACTGCACAGAGTGATGCAAGTATGTAGATAACAATTATACTGAGAACAGGAAACCAAGCACTTGGAACTTGGGGTTTCAAATGTACAGCAAACTCACTTTGGGACCTCAGGTGGGATTCTTATCTTCATGGTGTTTAACCTTTGCTGTAGAATAAGAATAATAGAGATTTACCTCTCATGGCTGTTTAAAAGCCTAATAAATATCTGTAAACAGCTTTGAGTTAGTAGTAGAAATATGTTATCCCTGGGTAAATTCTTTTTTATTTCTTCTTCTGGAATGGGGGAGAGTTAAGGCCTTCCCCAGAAAAGAAGGAAGAACACTCTCCAATAGGAAAAACTGGAAAACTTTGCACGGTTATGCCTCTGTGTATCTGGGAAGAAAAGACGTGATTTCTGCCTCCTTTATATAACTAGCAGTTTTCAGCTGAGTACCACTTTGGGGGATTTATAAGCCTTTCACTGAAAAATGAGCTTTTCTCACCTCTGAGTGACTGCGACACCATCTCCTCGTGGCTGCTGTAGCATCTAGGATGGGAATCAACAGGACAGTTGATGATCTCTCTTGATGATCAGCTACTGAGTTGTGTACTATCCCAATAATATTTTAGTGAATTTCAAATAATTTTCAAGAGAAATCCACTAAATCTACTCTGAGGGCTATTGAGGCACTAAGTGAATATTGTTTGTGAAGTTTGCTGTTTCTCATGCTCTCAGAGAGGGAAAGGCACTCGGTTTGTAGCAGCTGGACACAAAGCCTTGGGTGGATCACGTGTGCCCTGCTCTGCCTCAGTGGCAGTGAAATGTCGCTGCTGAGGTTTCCAAATCCGGGGTGCTCCCCAGCTTGTGCATAAACTAGAAGCCGCATTTAAGAGCATTTATTGCTGTACTTGGGTTTGTCTAGCAGCTTTTTCAGCTGACCTCCAAGAAGCTCCACTTGGCCTTGGTGTGAGCTGTGCTCCGAGGCCCCTGGGGACAGGCTGGGCTCACAGGCACCCACCTTCCCTGCCCACAGCAAAGGGAATCCATCCAGGGAAGGGGAAGGGTTAATCCTTGGCAGTCACTGAATGATGGGACACCGTCTGAAAACTGGGCTTTTCATCTGTTCTTGGTGACATGTTATTTTCTTAATGGAATGCTATTTTCATAATAGATTTAAACAGTTCTGGGATTTATAAGAAGTTCCTGGAGTACAGAAATCTCCAAAGATAGTCTAGAAATAAAAACATGTATATTTAAACAGATACAAATATATATGGTATAAATGTTTGGCTCAGTGCTTGATTTTGTTGTTGAGTGTACCATTTTGACTGCCTTTAGCCTGAAAATACTTCCTGGAGCTTTTATTTATTAAAATTTAAAAATAAAACAGGTTTTGTCTTCAGTAAAGCAGAACACAGAATGCCTATAAGCATTGTTTGTTTTATATTACTTAACTTGAATCATTCATTACAACTGTTCTGACATAGCTGTTTACCATGTCATACTAAATATATCTAATTGTCAACTTAATATAGAGTGGCTCACTAAAATGAAAATTCAGTATTAGGACAGAAAAAAAAAAAAAAAAAAAAGAATTAAAAAATTCAGAAGAACAATTTATCAATGAAAAATGAGGCTACACCAAACAGACTGTCCGAATGTACTTTGTTTTTTGGTGCAAATCTAAACAAGCATACTTGTCATCATATTTCTTCATCTAAAAAGTGCACATATTGTGGTGTACTTAGTTGCAGTATTATTTTAAAATTTCATTTTATCTATTACCTTTTTTTTTTTTTTAATAGACAGAGGGGATCCAGAAGTAGAGATGTTCCTTTTCACTAATATTAAAATCAGAAATAAATACTAATTTAAATAACCATTTAATTTTTTTTTCCTGAAAATTTGTACAGCACCAAAGCTGAATCGTTGCATTTTCTCATTTCAAAAATAGTCTTTGCATAAAATAATGAACAGCATTTGAATCTCTGAATCACAAGCTTATTTCCAATAAGCTCCTGAAAAGGAGTCCAGGCTTTTAAGAGACCTGTTTTTTTTTTTTCTTTTAATGAACAGATTGGTGCATGGTGTGCTACTTCTTTTAAATAAGAAAAAGAGTGGAAAAAAAGGAAAAAAAGGCCGTTTCCAACACTGTCTGCACTATTGTAATGTTTTGATTTAGTTGTGCCAGGTGATTTGGGGGCACAATATGAATGTGAAGTTCTTTGTTTCCCCTGAACTTCCAAGTGATTCCTGGGCTCTGTGTGGTGTGAGTGGCAGTTCTAATGGCCCTGTACACTGTAATCATGTCAGGATCATTATAAAATGCAGCAAACAAGCCCATGACTCGAGTTAGATAAATATATGAATCAACTTTAAATTTACAGAGAGTTTTAAAGCTTCACTAAGCCATTAAAATTCATTTTGAGCCCTCCCTCCATGCCTCCTATTGATTTGGCTGTGCTAACACTAAAAGGAGTGGTCAATTTTTTTAACCCCCCCCCCTTAAAAAAACCTTGTTTTTCATTTCTCTTCTCAGCTTTTTCTTCTCTTGCCCTCTCTCTCCTTTCCCCCCCCTTGCCTGTTGTCCCTGTAGGACGTGCAATGTTTTAATGCCCTTGCACTGCCCACAGCTACACCTGGGCTCTCATTACCACTGCCAGGGTCATGTTCAGGTACCCAATTTCTTTATAGGACCACGATAAACCTTACATTGGGTGAGTAGTGAGTCAGGAGTGTGTTACACCTGTGTAACTTGGGATCTGTGTGCATCAGCAGCAAATACAGCCTGAGCTGTTCATTGCTTTAGATTGACTGCTACAGTATGTCCAGATCAGCTGAGACTATTCCTGTGAAACTGGACCAGCCCTTTAGCAGCCCATTATAAATAATAAATATTTTCTGAATAAACACCTTTCTCAGAAAGTTAGATAGAGCTCCTGTGTTTCTGAAATAATTAAACCATAAATGAGAAAAACTGTTGAAGTCACTTGTTAGTGGTTGTACAGCTCTGTAGTGTAAGTGGGTCAGAATGAGCTGTATTAGCTAAATCCTTTGAAACAAAAGAAATTATTAAATCTGTTACGATTTAGGTCAATTACTCAAAATAAACCATTCACAGAGTGCCCTTGAGACAGGCAAGTCAAAGAGTATCAGGAGTTCTGAACTCAAATTGCATCTCACCATTATCCTCGAAGAAAAGCTGTCACACCTTACCTTTCCAGGAATACAGTACAGAAAGATTTCAGTGTTGAACAGGAAAGGTGTTTGGCACTGAATTGAATCAGTGTTTCATTTATTTAACATAAGCATGGAAAAAAAAGTGAAACAGATTTTCAAGGAGTGTTTAACAACTTAATTCATGTGTTTTAAGCCATGTATGGTGATACCGTTGTCTAAATTTTGAGAATGGTTTGGGCATGATGCTCTGGAACTGGTTTTTGCCTGGCTGCTTTAAGCTCAAAGAAATCCCCAAAACACAGATGAGGAGGAGAGAAGATCTGAGAAGATTTTGTTGTGTTCAGGTAGATGTATTTAGTCTCAGATGCTTGAGATTTGTCTGCAAGTAATGGAAAAATAAGGAAAACAAAAATTAAAACTACTGTAATAAATATGAAAATGACATTGAACAAAAATTCCAGAAAAAATGTTATTTTATCTGTAGGATTTGAAGGACCTACTAAAATTAGTAGAGTTTGAGAAATTTTTAATAGTCTGGTATTATAAAAATCAAGTTATTCATCAAATTATTCTGATGTCTGATTCTCGTAACATGGTTTTCCTTCCAAAAGATTGAAATAAAGATCTAGGGACTTTTTTACATTTATTTTCTTGTGTTAGCCAGTTGGAGTTGCTGTATCACAGACATTGTGCCTCATGTTCAGCATGTGCAGATGACTGAGGAATACTTCCAGGCACAATCAGCCGTGGAACGCTGTCTTACCATTTCCTTTTTTTTTTTTTTTTTTTTTTTTTAATATTTGTAGGGAATTGCACAAAACTCTACAAAAGAATGGTTATTGAGGGAACAATTTCAAAAACTCTTGTCTGCCTGAAAAGATGCTTTAATAAGCTAATGTCCTGGAAATACTCAGAAGTTTTATCTCAGTCACAGTAAATCCTTCTTTTAACTACAGTAACAAGAATTAAATCTTCTTTTAGAAACAATAGAAACCAGGCCAGACAGCTTTTAGTTTAGCAGTCATAAAAACAAAAAGCTGTTTGTTTGTCTGAACTGACAGACAATATAGAATTCATATGGAATGACAGGCTTTTGTGTTGCATAGCAGCATGAGGACTCCCAGAGAGGAACTGGCAGGTTTTGCTCAATGCTGTAGTGTCTATGCCTGTTTCTGTGTTTATAATTGGGATGTATTGATATCTGAATTTGATGAGAGAATATTAAAATGGGGTCCAAGAACCAGGCAGTTAATCTAAATGATCGTATATCTTCTGGAACTCCAAGAAACTGCTTGTGCCACCAGTGTTAATGTGCTTTACAGTTAACATGCTCCCCAGTTTAATCAGTATTACAGGACCAAAGAATTGAACTAAGAAATTCAGCTATGGAGGAGTCATCTTAGCCACTGTATGTTCAGAGAGCTGAGAAACTGAAATTTGGATTGAATCTTTTCTTTAATCTGAAGTTATAAAACAAACCTTGACGGTTTCAAGTGCCAAATGTCTCTGCTTTTGTTTTGGCTTTTCTGTATGTGTTGTTTTGTGACTTTTTTCCCCCCTCTGAAATGTTAAAAATAAATGAAAAAGAAGGAAAAAAAAAAAAGTAAGCATGTTTACAGTTCTTATTCCTCACAGATTGCAGAATACCTGTGGGTGGCTTAAAGCAGCTGTTTCTCGTGGTTACCTAACTTCTTTAAAATACAAAAGAAAAAAAAGCCAAAAAACCAAAAACCACAACAAGGCTAAATGTCAAATCTAAATGAAGGCAAGAAACCTTTTCTCTGGGTCACCAGCTCCTCTGGCCAAGTACATTTATTCTCTCTTAGGGCCATAATCTGTTTCAAAAAGCAGTGATTTAGCCAATACTTGTGCCAGTGCTGTGACCTCTTCTCCCGCAGGTGCAAACAACTACCACAATGAAAGGCTTGGCTGCCTTCTGCATGTTTTATCATCTGCTGCTGCAGTTTGTTCCTTTGGTGGCAGAGGTGGCACAAGGAATGCCTGCTGAAATGCTTTGGGGATTTAAGCAAAGCTTCTGTCCTGGGCACATTCTGCTGGGTGGGCTTGGCAGGGGAACCTGGACTGAGAGGGGACAGGGGCAAGGAAAAGCTCTTCAACTGTCCCAGCTAAATTCATCCCAACCATTCCTTCACCTCCTTAGCCATGTAGAGAAAAGCAAGATGTTTTGTTCCAATTTTTGCTTATTAGCTAATCTGAGTATTTTTGTATGTGGGAAGATTTCATTTCCAGCAAAAACAAATTGTCATGAGGATTTCTCAGGACTAGCACAGACCTGGGCATAGTATGCTGTGAGAGAAATACACAGATACTAATATCAGCTGAAAATAATTTGTACCCCAGTGGGTAGGGTGTTTGTGCTTTTGTTATATTTCTTCCTTTCTACAGTAGCTTTCATTGTGCAGTTTTTGTATGCTAACGATGCATATATTAAAGTCTACATGCCAC
This sequence comes from Sitta carolinensis, assembly GCA_032173965.1. Lineage (NCBI taxonomy): Eukaryota > Metazoa > Chordata > Aves > Passeriformes > Sittidae > Sitta > Sitta carolinensis. The sequence continues at coordinate 4,940,701 of CM063294.1, read as the reverse complement.
AGTAAGGGTGTCCTAATTAAGCACACTGTAAGAAACTCTATGGTCTGTTGAACAAGAAGAGAGGTAGACAATTTTCAAGAGCTCCAAATGCTGAGTTGGATAAACTGGTCATCTTGAGGGGTGGTGAATAAACTCATCCAGTCCTCTTCTGGGATACACAAGAGCAGCCAATCCCCAAAGTGTGCTCAGACACTCACAGCCATACAGGAAGGTCAGAATTGGGATGGACCTCTGGAGAGACTTTGTCCACCTTCAGAGCAGGACCTTGGATTAATGTTAACTATGGGCAATAAAATCAGTGCTGCTTCTTGTGAACACGTTGTGAAAGGATAATGTACAGCTCTGTAATGCATTAACACTGAATAGGAATAATCTCCTCTTTGGAACTCTCCTGTATGCTTCAGTCTAAATTGCAAGCCCTCCTGCAGGAAGAATGGAAATAATTAAAGCTGGTTTGAGTCTACTTTTCTTCTGTTGCATAACAGAAACAAATACTGTTCTGTCAGTCCTGTGTTGTTACCAGAGTTCATTCAAAAATCAAAAGATGACAGTGTTTTTGTTTTATCATTTTTTAAACCCTTTGATGATACGATAATTTAGATAGAATGCAATTATCTTACAGCATTTCATATTTTTCCCCCACCATTCAGGTCAATTATTTTAATTTCTAGAGGCTGCATCATGTGGGCCTTCCCTTTCTTCTCAATGTGTGCCGCATTGTTCTCCAAGGACAAGTCAGGGAAAGTAGAACAAAACATGTTGTGGCAGCATTACTTACTCTTTTGTCATCCTTTCATGTTGTTAGGTGACAGTGACTGACCCCAAATAGAAGAGTGGCTCTTCTGGGAGCTCAGTGCCTGGTGCAGAAGGATGGACATAAAGGACAGGAGGCACCGCTCGCTGACCAGGGGCCGCTGTGGGAAGCAGTGCCGCTACACGAGCTCCTCGCTGGACAGCGAGGACTGCAGGGTGCCCACCCAGAAATCCTACAGCTCCAGCGAGACCCTGAAGGCCTATGACCACGACACCAGGATGCACTATGGAAACCGAGTGTCTGACCTGGTGCACAGGGAGTCGGATGAGTTTCCAAGACAAGGTATGTTTAAAGTCAGAGCTGGTTTCTTTTGCGGTAATCCTTGGTGGACAGTCTGTTCCTTGTTAAAGCATCTCAGTGCTACTAGGAGGTTTAATGAAAGAGCTCTAGGAGAATGAATATTATCTTACCATTATTTCCACTGCTTTGTGCTAAATCAGAAAGTTCTTTCTTTTCTCAGAGTTCTGGTACTTTTGAAATCCACAATTTGTAAATGAGGCAAACCAAGACTCACTGATCAAAACATCTGATAGTCAAATGCCAATGACCCTTAGCCAGAGGATGTCTTTTGTACAGATCTTGGGGTTAGCCAGTGTGCTAACTTGGTATCCTGTTTCCTGGGTTAATTTTGGAAATGATAATGGCATTTTCACCCAAATGTGTCTCTCCTTAACACACAGTCTGTACTGAAAAGACAACTAAGCCACTGTTATGGTAAAAACTCATATGGCCAACATACATTAATTATTCATCAGGTGCCTTGGAATTCCTTTCCTGTTCTTGAATGCTGTGTAACTGAACTGTGGGAATGGGAGTGCTGGTTCCTCTGCCTTCATTTTGTCACTGCTCACCCATATTGCTCATTCTTGACCTCGTAAAAACTGAAAGGAGGAAACCCATCTAATTCCTGTTGTAATTGGCTGTAATTGAGCATTGCAGCCTACAGCTAATATTTGAAATCACCTGCCTGTATGAACTTGTAAGCTAGGGGAATTAATCTCTTATTTTATAAAATGGTCCATGCTCTGTCCAATGGATTAATGAATTAAAATGTAAATGTTTTTACGTGAAAAACCTGTAAATGTGCACTGTACACACGTAGTTTTATTCTCATTTGGGTATTTGCTTGTCTCAAGAACTTGTAAGCCTCTGTGCTGAAACCATTAGTGAACATTGTTTTGTAGGAACTGTGTTTAATCATATGGTTTACTTGTCTAAATAGCCAGGTTAAATTGGAAATCAATCAACAATTAGATATGGCATTTGAATTAAAAGCCTTGGTTTAGTGTCGGTTGAAGAATCAGATATGGTTCATACCAGCTAAGATACAGGCAGGCTTGATGGATAACTGTATAGGTTTTGTGTCCCTCTCAATGGAAGGTAAATCATCTGGTACATAATTTAAATGCAGAACCTCTTCTGGTTGTTAACAGCATGTGATAGCTCTTGGCTACACATTTCTGATGTTGTGGCTCAGGGAATGGGCAGTTATCACACTTGTTGTGGAAATCCTTCAGTGGAAGGTCATTTCTTATACCTGACATCATGTCACACATTTGTTTAAAACATTCTGACAGGAGTAAGTATCTGTCTTCACCTTTAAATCAAACTATCTAATAATTAGTGTCGATAATTTAGCCCTTGAGTCTAATCCCTTGTTTCTCTCACTTGTCTTCAGACATCTGGGAGTGTTTGCATTGTGCTTGGTCTGTCTAACACCCAGTTCTGTTTTCTGGGGGACTCTGTTCTTGGAGGGTCTTTTCTTTGCTCAGAGGTGTTTACCTAACATAAAGCATCAAAGTGCCCCTCGAGCATTGAGCTGCTGGAGCCATTTCACTGCACTTTGTTCTGCTTTATGTACAGGAGTCATCTAAATATTACTTTTCCCTATCAGGATGATTGATGCTTCAGCTCAAGTGCCTCATTTTAGTTTGCAGATCATTATTCAGCATTTCATAATGGTCTTTTTCTCTTGATTACTGATTTGACAACTGTTCATCCTCCCCTGCTCTTAATGTGTTCTTCTCTGCCCTCTTTATGAAGGGGAATGCAAATTGTTGGTAACTGAATTGAAACACTCTGATTTCTTTTTTTTCTATTGTTTTTTCCCCCCTACTAGACTGTTATTGTGTCTAAATAAATAGTGTTCATTTTTGAGAGCCAAAGTAATATTTTTTGTTAGATAATGAGCAGCAACTCCTTATTTTCATGCTTTTGTTAAGTTTAGAAAGCAATTTTTTAGAAAATAAGTCTGTATGATGATTCTTTGCATTTAAAAAATGGATATCTTTTGATTGAACAGTTTTACTGACATGAAATTTGAGATGATGTGACAGGTAGCTCTAGATTAAGATTTGGTCGCTGTTCTCACTTTCTATATTAACATTAGATGGATAAAAATGTGGTTCATATAGTAGAAAGTTCTGTTCATTACATCTTGTACATTCAGTTTCCAGCTGCAGACATGTAAGAATTTATAAATTTAAATTTATTCTAACTTTGAGTGGGTGTTAGGATGGGATTAAATTTTGTGGGAAATAAACATGCTTAAAATAAAGAGACTTTAGAGATTTCTTTGTTCTTCTATTAGAAAATGCTTGACTTTTTTTTTTTTTTTTTTTTTTTTTTTTTTAAGGAATTGCAGATATTTTCCTCAGTATTTTGTCTCTTTTATTAGAAAAGCTAAATATTTTTGATTTACTGCGAAATATTTGGTTTGACCATGGCTCTGGAACTGCTCAGAGCTGTTTTGAGCTGCTGCCTGTTGTACATTACTGGGTTTGGAAAATCTGTTAAGACAAAATTGCACTCATTCTGGTTTTATCTATCATGGTTTCTCAGTAAAATGCTAATAACAAAAACTATATTCAGAGCTCAGAAGTCTGAAACAATTCTTGCTGGGTTGTTTTAGTGTTTTCCTGAGAGGGATGAATGCAGTTGAGCCTCAGGAGGAGGTTTTGACTGTGCCCAGTGACTGATGGGCTGCTCCATAAAGGCACAGCTGCTCTTGCAGGTGCCGGGGCTGACCAGGCTTTCTCTCACTGCTCAAACTCCCAGAAACACCAGGATGAGATCTTTGCTCATCTTGTCATCAAACTTGAGTTATCCTCAAGTCTTCTGTTAAAATTATTGCATCCCTTCCAAATCCAACCGAGTTTTGGCAATTACAGTTTAAATACTTCTCTCCAGGACCTGTGACCTTTTGGCAATGAAATGTTTTGATAGATAGATTTGGATTAAAGACATTAAATACAACTTTTATCTTGTATTCTGCCTAGAGTGAGAGAACATTCTTAGTTTTCCTTTGTCGTGCAAGGTTTTTGAGTGGCAGTCTGCAATCTGTCGATTTTTGTTATATCTGTGTGGTTACATAATGAAAGGAAATTTGGGGTAGAGGCAAGGTGGCAGATTCCTTAACATGGAATCATGTAGGGTGGCTTGTGTGGGAAAAGGTCTCAAGGCAAATTTCCTCTTCTAACCAGTACATAGGAACCTTCACTTCTGAATCAAGGCTTACTTTGATTTTAGTGGTGACCTGAGAGAAACATGATCCCAATGTAAAAGATTTATTAGGGTGAGACAGCTGCCTTCAATTTCTCCTGTGTAGAAGGCATGGTCTTACTGAGAAATAAAAAAAATATAAATTGTGTACATATCTAATAAAGGAAAGAAGCTGAATAAAGCCTCCCTCCCTTACTCTCTCCCTCCCCAAATCATAAAAGACTATAAGATTCTTATTTAAAGTGAGTTAAAAACATGAAAGCACTTTTCATCTGTGCTTTCATCTGTGTTGAAGTTGTTAATAATGGAGCAATGTAGCAGCATTACTAGACTAGCAAATAAAGAGAAGCACAAACCTTTAGAGCAGCCTTCAGTCAGTATGCTCTTAAGAAAGGAAAAGGTAAGAAACTCGAACCCAAACCTAACATTCCTCCTCTGATTTACTCTCTTATCAGTCAAGTGCCCTTTTGAAATGTTATAGCAAGATGAGCTGAGAAACATGAATTAAACTAAAACTTTGTGTATACTAGATCTGAGTCATGATAAAAACCAGAAAAAAAAATTTAGAAGTGGATTTTCAGGGAGACATCATGGGGTTGACTTTCAGTCTTTGGGGTACTTTCCTTGAAATATACAAAAAATTGTTTTGTCTTGGTATTTTATGGATTTTGGGGGTTTTTTGGATTTTTTTGTTTGTTTGTTGGTTGGTTTGTAATGTCTGTGGGTTTAGTTTTGTATGTATGTTTCTTTTGTTTTAATTTTTATTTTTTTCCTTCTGAGCAGCAGGCTCTCTGGTTTGCAAATGGTAGTTTAAATCAGTTGTGATACTCTCTTCCTTTTCACCTCCCTTACGTTCCCCTTCCTTGCTGTCTCCTGGTGTTTCACCCTTTTCTGCCCTCATCTGTTGTGAGTTCCTTTGCTGGGCATGGCTGGGTGCTCAGACCTGCTGGTCTGACTGTTGAGAGTCCCAGTGTCTGCCCTGGCTCATCCTCCTCTCTTCTCACCTGCTGGACCAGTCGAGCAGCTGGGACGCTGAGGAGAACTCCAGTAATAATTAACACCAGGGCTGGCAACCACAGCACTATTTTAATATTAATATGTATTTGTAGAATAAACAACAGCTAGACATAATATGAGAATTCTCAGTACACACAGTTTCTCTCAGGGAATAGCTTTTTATTCTTGGCAGTTTCCACAACTGATCATTATTAAAAATCAGCATTTGTTTACACTTTAAATTAGAGACTCAGAATGCATGTTTTTCTGATGCAAATATATAAGTATATATAGACTTACGCTCCTTTTTTTTTTTCCTTTTCTTGCTCCTTTATTTAGCTTTCAAAAAGAACTTCTATTTTTACTGCTTCTCTACTGGACTCCTTGTTGATGATAAAGTTAAAGTAGGTTCTATCTTTTTAAATCATTGCAAAGTTACATGCACATTGTGTAAATCACATATAACAAAAACTAAAACTAGGTGTTATCAACATGTAGTAAACACAAACTGAATAAAAAAAAAAAAAAAATAAAAAAACCCCAAAACAGGTCTACCCTGAAATAGGCTTAGTTACCATTTTCATGCAAATACCTTTTCAGAAGAACTTCAAAATTAATAGGAAATATGCTTTCTATACTTCATAGTTTCAAATTTCTATGAGGCAAAAAAGATCTTGTGCTTCAGGAGCCATGTTTGCTCATCTCGTAGTGCTGGGGCCTGACCAAGTGTTGAACAGAACCTTTCCTCTGTGTATTTTTTTAACTCTCATCTGTTTACTCTGCTATGCAATAGAATTCTGAGACTTTGGATACTGAAAATAATAATTTTTGATACTCTAAACCCTTCTCCATTTTCTCAAACACAGGTGAGCACACACTCCTCTAAGAAGTTTGTTTACACAATCTGTGGATGCTCTTTCTGATATTAAAATCTACTGTAAAGGGAAATAATGTACTTCATGGAGATGAAATAATCGTTTTATTTTTTAAAAAAGACACTTTAAAGGAAAATATTTTTTATTAATTCTAACAATGAATATGGTTTACATTGAGCAAATCTTGCAAAGTTGCTCTACCTTCTGTGTCTTGTCTTCAAAAGGATCAACTGATATTTTTTAGGATCTGTTTAGAAGGGAGGCTGATTACTTGTGGATGTTCTCAAACTGATGGAGATACTTAGATGCTTTCCTAATACACTTATTAACATCGAAATGTCAGATGTGAAAAGCTTTTACATTTGATCTGGATTTGAATTGGGCATCTCTGTCCCTGCATCCTAGGCATGTTCCAGAAAATGAGCTTTTACCTGTAGTCCTGAATTTGCTTTAGTGAATATCATATTGTTTCAATGATCTTGAGAGCCCCTCTAAAGTCTGTTTTCTGGTAAAGAGCAATTAGGCCATTTTCCTTCTCCTCTTCTTTTCTTACAGTACAGGAAGAAAGAACTATTTAAATAAAACGGAGTTCAGCAAATATTTAACATACAACAGCATTTAATTTGGATTATATGTTTTTGAACTCTCCAGTGCCACATATTTTAAGGTCTGCATCTTCAGAAAAAAAATGAGGAAAGGATTAGATATTTTTATTTTAGTGGAATATGTGGAAGATGGGTTAAGCACCAGAGGGTATTCCCTGCTCCAATGCATGAGCCAGTTTTCAGCTCAAATGCATTGGGACCAGGTTTTAGGTGTGTTTTTGTTCACTCTATAATTGTCTTTTCTGCTTTATTTTTTTCCCTGTGTTCTTTTGAAATGTCTCACTACTGGGGACTAAATTCTAGACTCAGTGGACAGCTGGTTGATCCGTGGTGATGATTGCTCTGTTTATATTTCCGCTGTCCTCCCTGTTTGTTCTCCTAACACCTCCGATGTCTTATGTGATTTCTAGAAGCTTTTAAAATATTGTGGCTGGACCCAAATGCACACATTTCACATAGTAAGAAAAACATAAGGAAAGTTTTGAACAAATAAAATCACCACTCAAAGTTCATTGTCTTCTTTAGAGAACCATGGGGGTTTTGGAGTTGAGTCCAAGTGCTGATGACCAATTCATTTAAAGCCTATAAATCAGTAGAAAAACAAAAATATAGGTATAATTGGGTAAGCAGGGCCCAGCACTTGTTCTATTTGTTTTCTATTATTTGTCTCTGGATTCAGAGTTCAGGTCAGAGGATATGTACTTACCTTCCTTGGCCTGCTTTCAGGTTGCTCATTAACTTTGATCACATTATTTCTACATCGGTCCCTGTAATCTTTCCTTGAATCAAATACATTCTGAAGTTCTGGAAACATCAGCAGACCATGAAGTAGATCATGAAAATCCAAGATTTCCACTGATGGGCGGTGACTGTGGGAACTCAGCCTCCATGTTGAGAGCAGATGCCAGCTTCCCTCTGGGTTTTGGAAACTGGCTTCAGCTTTAGCCATTAGGTCTGGTGATGCTCTTTTCTGTGTTATTGGAACAGCCATAGTACCCAGTGTTTTTCTGTACAGATTTAATGAGATGCTGCAGTTAAGTCAGTTGTCTGTTCTGTGAACTGTCTGTCAATCTAAGTAGAGCTCTTCAAGCATCTGCCTGTATAATGTCATCTTCTGTCATGAATTTTGACTTGGTGGTGATTTCTAAACCCTTTCCTGCATTTTAGTTTGTCTCTAATGGAAGCAAAATAGGCCATGGCAATGCCCTCTATGCCCCAGTGATGTGGATAAAGACAGGTTGAGGAGAGAGTGACTTGTATAAAGGTGGTTCTTCGACACTACTTCATGTTTGTAAATCCAACTTCAAATTCTCTTTTGCTGGTAGCAGTCAGTTCCTGTTGAGGTGCTCATCCTTTAAGGTTCCTAAATGGTTTCACAGTCTAGATAGGGGATTAGACAAAACAGCATGCAGATATCTTTATATATTGCCTTTTTTTTTTTTTTTTTTCCATATGAGTGCTTAGCTGGAAGTGACTACAGTGAATGCAAAAGTACATGTCTGTGAATGTAGACCATATTGGAAACAGAGATTTACTGTCCCGAAGTGTAATGCTTACTCAGCCATCTGATGAGATTTGAACACTAAACAGTTTGAGAGGGATGCATAAAGCTGTTTTATTACAAGATGCTGTTATGAATTGTAGCAGCTTTCCTTATGCTATGCTGCTGTTGCCAAACAAGTTGCATGAATGTAAGCAGTTTTATTTGTAATTACTTGCTTACACTTCCTTAGAATAGTTGGGTTATAGCTGTTTGTGATTTCTGCTCCTCCACTGGTGCCAATCTCTACATCCTGTTTGACTCAGAATGAAAAGATACCTTTCTAAAACTGTTTGGAGAAAAGCCTCTCTGAGGAATGCTGCTGCTAATATGGGAGGTGGAGTGGGGCTCAGATGTTTGTGTGTATGGCAGAACCTTGTTAAAATGGGTGCAGAAAGCTCAAAAACACAGTTGGCTGTTTCTTCATAATGCAGTAAAAAGTAAAGAGGTCTCATTTTAGCTAAATTTGAGCAAGTCCAGAAAATGGAGAAATAAATCACTCAGCTAAAGAAATGTTTTGGAAAATGCACTTATTAAGACTTATACTTTTTCCTAAACTTTAGTCAAAACCTGGATGTTACAAGCTGGATTTAACACTTGAAGGTCTTCTTGACAGAGCAGTGAAGGCAATTCCTGTTTTCTTGCTTATGTGTAGCTACAATTGCTTTTGATGATGCTGCTGGACTCTGTTCCTTAAGACAGTCAAGTGTGTTCCTTATCACAATCACTACTTTCACAAAGTAAGACAGCTGTTTGAAGAAGATTGCAAGACAAGAACAGTTTGATCATCAGTGCTGAAATGTCTCTTCAGTGTAGTTTGCCCAGTGTAATTTTGCATGTCGAGTCTTGGTCTTCTGTTGATTGCCATGCAAGCTTCTTCCTCAGCTTAAAAAACCAATTTGCTTGGAAGAACTTACCAGTATCCATGTGTTTTACTCCCAGCATTGCTCCTTCTATCAGTGTTCTGAGCCCTGGTCTGCCTTCCCAATCCTGGTATTGTTGGACATCTTTTAGCTCCCTATCCATCACTCTCATATTCCTCTTTTCCTTATTGCCTTGTTTATCCACTCGTAAGTTTGGAATCTTTGTGGTTGCTGTTTGCCATGTTTGTTCTCTTGGCATGCTTTTCCAAAGTATTCATGTGTCACCTAAACCTTCTAGAAGTGTGGCTGTGCAAGGGGATGGCCCCGAGCACTGCAGCTGAGGGGTTTTGTTTGCAGTTCCACCAGCACTTGCAGAATAGAAAGAAATGTCGAATGCTAAGGAAATTTGAGCAGCTGGCCAACATCAGCTATTTTTTCCACTATTCTGTGTGAAAACCACAGAATAGATTGTGGTCAGATTTTACCTAGAAGTGAGCAAGTTGTCTGCTGTCTGTGGAAACAGTGGAAATTTTGATTCTGAAATAGATATTCATAATCATATTTGATTATATGAAATGGTAAAGGCTCAGTTACAGATGACTCAGTTCAGTACAACTTTGTCTTCTTAAATACATTAATCAGCTCCATTTGTTTAAATACTGAAGTAAAAATTATCAGTATTTTAGGTTTTGCTGCTTAGGCCAGAAGCAATGTTAGGAAGATAATTAAAAAAAACCCAAAACCAACCATCATGTAGAACAAATTGCATAAATGTTATTCCTTCAAGCAAATGGCCACTCTGTGATAGCTGGTCTAGAACTGTATATTCACTTTTTAAAATTACTTTCAGTAGAGTACTATGTTTTTAAGGATGGCAGTTTATGATGATATATTAAATATTATAAATATAATAATCATTTTTCACATTATGTAGTTAGAGTACCAAAAAAACTTTATACATGGTCGTGAATTTGACTTTATAGCAATATCTGATTTTCTTTTGAAGGTTTTTCTGTCCCTGAGATAGGCATTTGAATGATATTGAAGAAAAGCTAAAATGGTGCTTAGTCTCTAGGGGGAAATACTACCTTTGGATAAAATTATTTACCATATGCTAAAAATCTACTACACAGAAAGTGATAATCTGATCTTTATTCTGGTTTAAGTAATCTTAGCAAAGAGTTAGAATGTTGGAAAGAGTACTATTAGTCACATAGTTTCTCTTTTTGGGGTTGGGGTTTAATTTCTAGCGTATCTGCTAAACTTGCTGCAAATATACTTTGCCACTAATATAAAGTCATTACAGCAAATAAAATTTTGTGTATGAGTAGGAAACTAAGTGTATGTGCTCCTATTAAGTTTGTTTCTAAATTCTTACAAAAATAAAACTCGTAAGGCGTTATTACCAGTATGTGCTTCAAGCACTGAATTTATAAAGTAGACTGTTAATAATATGAGGAGTGATATATCACAGAGGTAACGCCATGTCTTCCAAAGTTAATGAATGCTTACAATTTTCATAATGAAAAATTAAAAGAAGGTTAAAGTGGTTTATAAGACTGCCTATAGATCCAGCAGAAGTCTAATTAGAAGAAAGAACATTAAATTTGATGAACTTGGAAATATCTATTGCCTAGTGTTATATATGGACTAAAATCCTCACTTGTATTTAGGATTGCTCAAATGTGGACAATTCAACCAGAACACAGCACGGAAAACTGAAATGTTATTTGCTCTCTGAAATCACTGTGTACACAACAGATTGCAGGTTTAGATGTCTTCAGTGCTTCAGTTATGTGAGTCTCTCTTGTTGACTCAGTGCAACAATCTCTCACCCGTGTTCTTCTGTTCCTTCACCATTTCTGCAGGAAAGTGAACTTTGTGCTTGTTTCTCCTTTACCAAAGCATACTGAAGCTGTGGCTGCTGTGCCTGGTGGCTCTGGGCAGCACAAATGAGGCAACAGCAAGGTTGAGCCACGGCCCACCATGCTTGGATTTGGGAGGTGGTGCTGCACGCTAAGGCTCACCTGGATTTGTAGGACTCCCCCTCAAAGGGACCCTTGACCTTCCACGGTGCTGTTCAGGGCACAAAAGCTGCTGGAAGAGGGCAAACTGCCTTCTCCTCCCACAGGGGTTTGCCCAGGCAGGAGGCTGGGGAGGCTGACAACATAAAAGCTGAGATGATCTTGGGATGCTGCACTTCCCCAAACTTGTTTTTGCATTTTGTGTAATGCAGAATGACTGTAATTGAGAGTGTATTTGGAATAAGCTGCCTTTGTGGTTATCAAATATGTCAGCTTTGCTTTTAGTGTTTGCATGTTGGGTTTGTAACTCTTATAAGCTGTTATTGCATGACAGACTCCTCCATCTTAATTTCAGTCTCTTAAATTCATCTTCTTCCTTCATTTTTTTGACAGCATAACAATATTACACCCTGATCCCAGTGTCTCTATCCCACACGGGGTTTGCTGCATGGGGTTTTTCGTGGCCATCATTACATGAGCAGAACAGTCCTTGCTAACAAAATGCCTCTGAAGTATTGTTTTAGAGTGATTTTTTTTGTTGATCTCTCTCTTTTCACATTATGTCTACAGCTTGCAAAAGCATAATGGGATAGAATTTATCTAGTTTTTCTCCAGTATCTCTTTCCTCCCGAGGATCTTGGTATCCAGTTTAAGGAAGTGTATCTCAAAAACTGTTTCAGAAGTGTAGCAACTTATCCTCTTAACCATAAAGATGTGATATTTATAAAACAGAAATTTTGGCATTTTAAGATGATCTTAAAATAATAAGAAGGCAAAGGAAGAACTTGGAATAAATAGAATTACTTTACAGAATAAAGAAACCTGAAATTATGAAGTAATTTTTAACAGATGTAACATTATGTTTTAAAATATACAAATATACAAATGTTTCAGTGTTTAATAGTGCTGATTCAGTTTTTGAATCTGAAGTATCCATTTGCTCAGCTCTGGAGTAGTGGAGAATAGGGATTTAATTTAGATTAATTTTTCCCCTGAAATTATTATTTTTCTTATTATATCATGATTTTGAATTCTAATTTAATTTAAATTATTTTAATTATCCTGGCATCATGTTTATTTTATCCTAATTGTTTATTTGGAGCAGGTGAAGTTGATAATCCTTTTCATAACTGGTTATGGTTTGGAGGGGACATCAAAGCCATCTCGTTCCAAGCCCCCTGCCAGGGCAGGGACCCCATCCACCTGACCAGGTTGTCCAGGCTCCACCCAGCTTGGCCTTGGAAATTTCCATGGAAAGGAACCACAGCTTCTCTGGGCAACCTTTCTATTCAGATCAAAAGAGGGAGGGCCCGTTTCAGAGAGCAGAGAAAATACAGGTCTTAGTATATTTGTCAGGCATGGGAAGGGTTTGTTTACTCGTGTTTGCACCAGGGATCTGCAAACAAATAAATGGCTCAAAGTGATAGAGATTTACCTTAGATCCTCCTCAGGTGATGGAAATAATGTGTTGCAAGAGAGGAGTTATGGTTGCATATCAAAAAATGCTGTTACAGAAATGCACAGTAAATTTCCACAAACGATTAAATAAATTAAGCTCCTGGACATGTTTATGGTACTGCTTTCAAAACAGGAATTAAAATCTCTGTCTCTGGAGGCCATATGACTACTTAGCAAGGAAACAGACTCCAAGTTATTGGTAGCATCAGTGAATAGCAAATATGCTTTTTTTTAAAACAAGATGTATTGTACCTCATATGTTTACTACATTTAGTCCAGCAATATAATTTCCTTAATGCTCTGCAATATTCCTGGGGAAAAAAAAATAAAAAAAAAAAAGAAGCCAAACTGTTTGGCATAAATTCATCTTCATCGTATGTAATGACTGAAGTAATTGTTTGCTCTTGTAAGAGAATGTCTTACAGAGATGAAGGCTCTCAAAGGCCTTTCTCATTTAAGCTTTCAAGGCAGAGGGTGAAGGTGGACTAAATCTTTGCACAAACTTTACCTTTGTGCAACCTTTTTACTGAGAGATATTTTTTCTGTTGTCAGCATCTCCAAGAGCAGAGCTCTGTGGTTTGGTTCTGCTCTTGTTCTTTGGCTGCCACAAAGCTCCCCGTGGAAGAACCAAAGGAAATCTGGCAGAGTGAGCAGCTAAAGGATGAAGTACAGCCTGTTGCATAAGAGGGCAAACTGTGATTTCTTATCATTTAACTTCCTACTGTTCCACTTAAAAACATTTTCATACGGACTATCTTAAATTTCTTATGACTCCAGGTTGTAAATTAACATACGGCATAATCTGAAATGCAGATGAGGGGAGAGAGGGCACTTGTGGAAAGTGGCTTCTTGTCTTACTGTCAAGGAGACTGTTATGCTTGAAGTTTTATATTTCTGCTGAAATCCATAGATATTTTTGGATATGCAGGTGGTAGAGTGTGTCTGTCAAATTTTCTATTTTTTTTTTCTCTCAATGAATTCTGTGCAATAATCTTGGCAAAATATTTTGAATGCATTTGTGAGATTTTTCTTTTTTTTTTTTTCTCTATATTCACTATTCAATTACATAATTTTTTCTGATTTTTTTTTTTTTTTTTTTTATCTTGGTTATCCTTTCTTAAAGACTTCTAACCTGTGCAGAATGATACTGGTAAATAAAGACTTGTAAAATCACAGAAAAAAAAATAAATCTAGTGAATTTAATATAAGTGGCAGTATCTTCCATGTTGAAAAGGTAAAGTAAATTTTCAGATATGAGGATTGATGTGGAAGAGAGTTACAAAGAGAAGATGAACAAGGCTGGTCAGGAACAATGCTGAAAGAGGCTAAAGAAAAAAGGTGTCATTGTGGGCTTTAGGTTTCTAACTCTGGGCAGAAGCAACAAGACGAGAAAGCATTGGCAGAATTGTTGGAAGGAGCTCTTACCTAAGTTAACACTGAGATATAAAAAAAAAAAAGGTTCAGAGGTCCCCGAGTTTATTGGTGTGATGCTTTATTCACTGCTCTTCTCCAGCTCAGGCTGTCCTGAGCACACCAGGCAGTGTTTGCACAGCCCTGGGGGGATTTGGAATTGTGCTTGTGGTGTCACCTTTCCCCACCTAAAGTTTCATTTTTTTTCCCCCAGACTGTATTTGTGTGACTCAGTTCTGAGAGACTGGAGCTGGAAGTGCTGTGCTGATGCAGGGCCTAGTGCCTATTTTAATTCTGCATCTTTCTAGTAATTAACCCTAAATAATTATATAGCCACGGTGTATCTGAGTTCTCATTATAAAGCTGTCACTTTATTTTTTAGCATTTTCATTATGACATCATTAATGCTTGATTACAATGATTTTGGCTCTGTTTGGCCACCAGCACTTCCCATGGATTTGAATTCTCCTCTCACTGTAGAGTTCTCCAGTGTTGGGGCTGTGTTAAAGCAAATGTCATTTTCCTAATGGGAAGTGAAATTCCACGTCAGCAGGACAAGCATGTGCTGAGCTTGGCTTTATTTCTTCCGTAAGAATGTAATATTTTAATCTTCTAGATAGTGTCATATATATATATACTTATCATAGTTTAATGTATTTAATTGCATTTTCTATTTATTTTATATAGACATTATTCTTGCCTTCAGAAAAGCAAATGTTATTGTGGTTTCTGACAATGAGCATTTATTTACTAAGAAAATAAATTTTACTTTCAGAGCTTTTTGATTAGAAAGGAATAAAAGCAAACTGATTATTATGAACTACCAAATTATTCAGCACTGAATACCAGTAGGTAATCCAGGTCACTTTAAGATGCAATTCTTTTTTCTTTTATTTAACAGGCCTCTAAATGATAATGAACTTGTCTTGATGTGCATGTTAATTTGTGGTGAAAGGTGGTAAATGAGAAGTTACACAAGATTTAAAGTCTAAGAAAAACAACTTGAAATGCCTCTACTTCATCTTTTATGTAGCTAAAAATGATATAAAATGGAAGAAGACAGAGGTGAAATGCTTAAGAATGAAAAATGTATAGATTTTAAATAATTCATAGTTTTTTATTCCTGAAGAGTACAAAAGCAAGGATTATATATGTCATTCTGATGTACCAAATCCTATTTAAATAATTGAGATGTTTGGATTTTGTTATTTTTTTGTCTTACTCTAACTCACATATTATGCCAGTGGGATAAATGATGTTGGTTCATTCCCATTTTACAGACAAAGTGCATGAGAAAAAAGATTAAGTGAGTTGCTCAGGGGCATGAATAACATTGTGAGCTGAAAAAGGCAAAAAAATCTTTGCACTTAGATTAGTAAACCATTTTTCTTTATATTAGCTAATGTTTCTGCTGTTGGTTTTTCCTTCTCTTTCTGTTGTCTGTGTAGCATGTATTCTTAACTAATCAGAAATTATTTTGCCAACTTCTCTGATTAATGAAACTTAAGCCATCCATCAAAAGGGAGAGTTCCACTTCAGTTAATTTCACGTGTCTTGTTTTCGTCTAATTTTCTGGTGTTTCTGGAAAATACATATTGCTTTTATCCATCACAAAAACTGTAATAATAATTTAGAAAAATAAAGATTAGAGTGCTTTATTTGTTGTTACAAAATAGAATTGAAAAATATGAAGGTGAAGACAATGACATTCTTTTACTGGGTTTTATTAACACAGGAATGACTCCTGTTCAAGCAGCTTTATTAATATAATTCATTTAATAAAGATGTCTGAAACTGCTGGACTGGGAGAACAAGAGTCAAAGGAATAGGAGAGGTGGGTATCAAGAGAGACAGGAGTGGAGGCTCAGTGAGGGGCTCTCACAGCTTAGGAGTTGTGAAATAAATGGCAGAAGGGGAGAAGAGGAAAAGTGAGCTGAATTTGCACACATTTTTAAGAGTGAGTCACCTAAATCTGACTTTAAGTGTGAATAACATCTCAGAAGTCAGTGATAACCATTCTTTCATTGTGAATCCAGGTTTATTAACTCCCTAGGGTGACGCCTAGAAAAATGTCAAGAGTATTTCACTGAGCATGTTTGGAGACTTTGCCTTGTTGGCTAAACCCTGGATTCACTATGGAGGATCTTTTCCAGAGACAGAATTTTTATTGATCCTTTGAGTGTTACTCTGAAAATTGACCACAGGCTTCGTGGCAGTGGTGCTGTCTTGCTCGGAGTGCCCAAGGAGATCTGATTATAAATCACTTTTCCATTGGGAAAAGGCCCCAGGTGCAGTCCAGCCCTGACTGGCACATGGATCTCCTCGTTTCACAAGGAAAGGAGAGACCATGTTCACCATGACATGGAAATGGCCCCCCTCACTGGGAAGGTCTAGCACAAGCTTTTCACCCTCCCTGGCCTGTATCAGAGGAATTTTTGTTGAAATAGTCCATGAGTTCCTTCATGGTTCAAGTGCACAAGAAAAACTATGTTTGGAGTGTGCTGTTGTGGTCACTTGTTTCTTTCTAATAGTTATTGATAACAACTTAGATTTCTTGTTCCAGTACAATTTGCAGTCCCATGAGCAACTTTTATAGTGTTTAGCAAAAAAAAAAAGAAGTGGCTAAGTCTTCTAGATGGGTTTATTCAGATTATAATATCCTTCTAAGCACTGTAAATCTTTCATTGCATTAATTATAAAAAACCTGTAACAAGATGAATTTTTGGGTTTCTGAAATTCAGAGTACATTTCCCTGTCAAAATTAACATTCCTTTTAGAAAAATTATGGAGCCAACCTTGATTTAAAACATGAAGTGAAAATACAGGGTTTGAGTTTGTTGTTGTCCTTTGGTCAATAATCCTATCCTGATCTGTAACAGAGAGGGTAATGGTAGGAATCTCTTCTCTGTGTGATACTTCAGTATATTCACAAAGCATGGTTTAGTTTAAATATGGGCTAAATATGCATGGATGGATTCTATGTGTGGTGGCCAGCCTGATCTGTCTGTGCAGAGGTGTTTCCTTATCCTTCCATTTATATTGAGAACGCAAGAAAGTATGAGTTATCCTCAGGTAACTTTGCAGTACAGGATAAAGTCTTTGGAATTCATGGTACTTTAGGAAAAAATGCATGCAAGAAGTATTTTAAAATCCAGGTAATTTGAAATGTTCATGGTTAAACAAAACAACCCCATTCATTCATAATCCGATTAATTTAAAAATGTATTCATAAAAGCCGAAACATTTTTCATGGGGACAGTGTTTGTAATTATCTGTGCCACCAAGAAAATTAAAGTATAAGTGTATCTAAATGAAGACACTGAGGAAAAAAATCATATGGGTTTAAAATAGTAGTTAAGCTGCATTAATTCACACTTTTAGGGACCTTACTTCACTTTCATTAGTTGATTTTTTTTTTTTGTTACATCAAAGGAAAAGTTATTACATTTCCAAATATTGGCATCTGTGTAGGTATACTTAATAGTTTAGTCTTCACTTTTTAACTTTGGGGGTTCATGCAGTTGGATTGTCACCCAGACACAAACACAGATAACTCAGGTTTGTACAGATCCCAGCTGCCAGGCACTACAAGGCAGCGATTCCATGCACACTTCCCAGCAGCAGTCAGGCTCCCATTCCCAGTAACAGTCATGGCTGCAACTGATGTTCAGCCTCAGAACATTGGTGTCACAGGATGGGGGCAGATATTTGTTCAGGTGCTTGTAAATAATAATGAAATATATTCTAACTAACTAAATGTTCAATATGTAGTCACATTAATGGCAGTGCTTTGTGAAGGGTGTATGTTCTGACACATTTTGTGACATTTGATGATTGTTTTTTTCTATTTAGAACATATGTAACAAAACCAAGAAATCTAAAGCAAACTTCTTTGTCATGGCCATGATATTGTAACTTGCCATTAATTTCTCCTCTAGCCTGTAAAAACAAACTTATTGCTCTTTCAGTTTGGAGGTGTCATTAACAAATTTAGGTCCAAGGGTTGCTGCCTTTTCAGTTCCTGTATGTGAAGCAGAAGGAGTCAAGGAACATCAGATCCAGTCCTACATCACTTAGGACAGTGTGTAACGCAGCTGTGGGTTCACAGCAGCCATGAGCTTGTTCTTCCCCAGCCAGGAAACTGTGTCCCAGGGAAGGTCAGGCTGTGGTAGGAGGGTGCAGAAGTCAAGTTTATGGTTTAATATTGACTGACCACCCTCCCTTTTCTGTCTTGAACCATCCCTTTCATGATACGGGGGATCATATAAGTGCTATGTTGTGGCTCTTTTTTTTTTTTCTGCTGCACTGGACCAAAAGACTGGAATTACATAGCTGCTTTTTTCCAGCATTCCTTATGCTGCAATTGTGATTTCCTTGTGTTTTCAGTTTTCTGATGCACAGGGTAAGGGCTGTTTCAGTGCTGATGAATGTGATGTAGCCGTTCACAAAGGGGCTGATTCTACACCATGCTGCCTTTTAAATGGATGTGGAACGTGCTGCTGGTTCAGAATTCAGCCTAAACTTGAGTAAATGGTTAATCTGAGCAAAAATTAATCCAGTGGATATTTTTTGTACCAGGGTTTCTTTTTATTCTAAAGCAGAAGGGAAAGTTTACACAGTGCTCAGAAACTTTCCTCCCCCACTTGAGAGGATTGCAGGTTAAGTGGGAAGGGAGCCAACTCCCAGTTTCACGTCCTTGCAATTTCAGCTGGACTGGTACTGTCAGGTTATAGCAGATGTTGTCATACCTAAATGGATTCAAATCAAATAGAAATTACTTTAGATTTTTTTTTTTTATGAGTGTAATTCACAAAGCCGAGTCCCTATAAAATCCTATTAAATTCTGCAGTCTTTTCTTTTACACGTACTAATACATAGAGCATTGCAAGCCTTCTTTTTTTTCATAATGGGAAAATGTTTGGGGAGATAAAACCATAAGCTGTAACTGATCAAGCACTGGCAGATGAGGATTTTGTTTCCTAGTTGATTCACCTCCCTGTCCTTCTTTTAAGCTTGAGAAATCACTTAGAGGTGGCTTGAGAGTAGAATATGGCTCATTGATAGGGAGGATTTTGTGGAATTTATGGTGGGAAACTGAAAATGTGCTTCAACAAGTGAGGAAAAACAAGGGGAGTAAAGAGAGGAGACTGAGTTGTGGGAGCAGATGTGTTTTTACTTGGGTCCATCCAACCGTTAATAAGCTCAGATTTGAGTCCTACTGGACTTTAATTAATATCCCTCTGCTGGGAAACACAGACTCGCTAAACCAGTGGTGAGGAATTCCAAAGAAAAAGAGCTAATCTGACAAGTATTATCTCTACAGGCATACAGAGAAATAAATGCTTTGTTGTAAGAAATACACCGTAAGTGATCTGTGACCTTCCTGGCTAAAGCAGCAGCCTAGGGAGGTTATTTTTTGACTCTCAAAATGAGTGCTGTACTATCATTGCTGCTTACTGCACTGCAGCTCCCAAGGCTTGGTTCCTGATGGAAAAAATGGATTAAGCTAGTCTTGAATTTAGCTCCATAGAATGAGGCAGATACCATGATCTGGAATTTCATAGTGTTACCAGGGTTTACCTATACTGGGAAAAAATCAGAATACTTGGTAATTTCATCTTTATGAAATCGCTACCACTGAGGCTTGACTAGTAAACACAAAATATATTATTTTTTGAAACTGAAGATGGTGTTCTGGTTGCCTGGCTTTACAGCTAAAATAAGGCAGGGCTCTGGGTAGGCTATATTAACTATAACTGTATCATGCAAATGAGATGAGGGAAATTTACCCCTATACGCTTATTCTTTTACAATACCTTTAAAATTCTTTTGAAAGGAGTAAAGATTGAATTTATTTTATTAAGAAATTGCGTGGTGTTTTTCTTTTTGTGCTTTC
Organism: Sitta carolinensis; assembly: GCA_032173965.1. Lineage (NCBI taxonomy): Eukaryota > Metazoa > Chordata > Aves > Passeriformes > Sittidae > Sitta > Sitta carolinensis. The sequence goes on along the minus strand of CM063294.1, from coordinate 4,920,719 downwards.
TTTTTGCAGAATATTTTCCCTGTGCTTTTTCATATTTAGAACCTGTCTGAGTTGGAAATGGAAGCCTAAAGGTTTTTCTGACAAATTGCTGAGGTCTATTAATTTGTATGGTTCGTTTGTGCTCTCCATAGTCAAACTGAATTTTCTGGTGCATACTTTGGTTGTGGAGGAAGTGCAGTTCTATTTTAAAGTGATATCTGGTCCTTGTAATATTTTTTTCTATCAGTGTCAATGTATTTGGAAGAGTGAGTCCCTGTAAGGTTGAAAAGAGTCACTTCAGGAAATAAAAATAAATTGTATGTGAGGAGTTTGTGAAGAGAAGCTTCAGTGGCTGGTGAAGGCTCTTACAGGGGTACTGAGGGGAGGAGAGGAGCTGTTTAATGCCAACTCTTCCTGTAGCCTGTCAATTTATTCATGCAGTGGACCTTGCAAGCCCAATCCACAGATGCTATTTTCTGCTCCTTACTGAATAAAACTCAGTGCTGGGTCCTGAGTGTAAAGATTAATTAGTCAGTGAGTGTTAAAGGTCTGTTAAAGCCATTATGGCGTGTGTCCACAGAGACAAATAGGAGCTATAAAACACTGTGTTCGAAACCTAATTTTACATGTGTATTTTTCATTAATAATAATGATGGTAGTAATAATTACGGTCTTTTCATTCTGAAAGCTCTCCAAGGACTAAATGCATAGTGCAGTGCATACTGTGTAGGAAGGATCATGCTTTCCATCACTGAAATGCAGGCTGTCAGAAGGCAGCCTGCGAGTGATGGGGAGCTCGGGTTGTTGTTGGCCATTGCTCAGACAGCTGTGCACTGCAGCTCCTCCAAAGAAGCTTCTTCTGTCCACAACTAATTGTTTCCTGAGCTGAGGGTACTAGGGAAATGTGTGTCACTGTTGAAAATGCAATCAAAGAAAAATACATAGTTAGTTTTTACATTTTTTTTTTTTTGACTTCAAAAATGTATCCTTCCATTTGGTTGCCAGCTTTCAAATAAGCTTGGACTTACAACATTTTTAATATTTGACTTTTTTATCAGAAGTTTTTAGCTAAGTTAATAATTTTTTTTTGCAATTGGCATAATTGGGAAGAATTTGTTTGTAAATATGAGCATATGCATGAGTAGAAAATATGCTTGCTCATTTCTTAGGACTAAGCTGCAACTGTTCTGTGTGAATGTCAGCATTGCCAGCACCTTCAAAAGTGAAATACCCCCTTTGCATATTTTGCAGAGTTCTGTGGGGTTTAGTGGCATTTTTATACATAGTTTTGGTGTTTGGAACCTGAAGCTGAAAGCGGGAAACAGCTGACATGGGTGAACCAGCAGATAGGGCTCCTACACTTACAACTGTTCCAGCATGCAAAGCTAGAATTGATTCTAATGCTTGTAAAGCTATTCCTTCTTTTCTCAGAAAGAGACTTAAGCTGGAAGCCTTTATAGATGTTCCCGAAATTTGTGTTTGTTTACCCCATTATGTCCAGCTATGGGGTCCTTGTTTAATTAACACAACCCTAATTTACAAAACTAACTATATATATTCTCTTATCTGGTTACAAATGAAGAAAATTGTCAGCATGGTTGGGAGGGAACGTCCAGTTCTAGTTTGGACACTTGCTTTGTGCAGTGTTCTCCTCGCAGCACCATACTTGGATCAGAAGATGCCAAGATGTAATAGATCAGAAATGCAGAAGAAAAAAAGATGGCATTTTTCATGTAAAAGCAATAGACTGTCAGGTCAGATTCCCATTGTTTTTGTCAGAATGCTTTTCAGACTCCTTGTTACACACTGACATCTTTGACAATTTAAAAAATCTGTTGGTTCTGTCCAGCAATGGAGGGGAGAATTCAGCAGGGTGTGCAAAGGTGTTTCAGGGTTTCTTTCTCTTTTTAAGGTTGTCTAACTCCTGCAGTGTTTAAGGGAAGCTTTGTTCCTTTAGGAGAACAGTAAGCTGTTGTTTCAGCTGCTGTGTTGATGTCAAACCTGGGAAGCACAGAAAAGAAGTGGAATGATGCTGATTTGTTGAACAGGCTTCCAGCACAAAGATGACTGAATAATAATGGATAGAGATGATGATTGGTTTAGTGTCTATGTTACATGAAACTAAGGGGCAGCAAGAAAAGGTTTTTCTTGGAGAGAAGCTGAAGAGGAGAAAAAGAAACAACTTAGTGGCCCTTACCAGATTTTCAACTACAAATGATAGATAACCAATTGTGTTTTGGAACCTCCATGGGTAGTCAGTCATTCTAGAGGCTTCAAGAATTTAGCACTCTCACCAAAGAAATTGAATTAATCACTCACTTTAGCACTGTATTTTTATTAGCCAGTGAATGAATGAAGTCAAAGGGCTAATAGATCTAGTGAGCAAAGCACTTACTTTCCAGCTGCAGGTCAAGCAGCAACTGCAGATCTCTGAGGAGCTCCTTTCCCAGTGACAGTTTGGTTTCAGTGTGCTGAAGTGACTGACAGAGCCAAGGGTGTGAGTGGCAGCTGTGCTTGTTCACCTCATCAGAATACCTAATGCTGCTTGAAGCCCCGTCCAAACATTTCACATCTCGTAATGAAAGCTCAGTAACTGTGCTGTAATCTCTTAAAATAACATTAGTTTATGGAAACATGCTTATTCTAAGATAGTTATTAAAAAAAAAAAAAAAAGTATTTATTTTAGGCTCTAGTTAATTTTTGAAGTAGTTTTACTGGTGTGTGTAATATTGATTGTGTAGGAATTGTGAGGGCTGCAGAAGGTCTTGTGAAGACTGAGTAATTCAGAATATATTAGATGCCTTATTTGCCTTTCTTTTGGCAATCCACCATCACTACACTGGAATAGTATATGTGATAAAATTAATACTTGGGTGTGACAGTTTTTTCAGATATGTGCCAAGATACATGGCCGTAATTCCCTCGTTCTGTGTATGGTAATGATTCTTCACAAATATTCAAAATAGTTACAAAAAAGTTGCAATTTGGGCAAAAAATTGTAATTTACATAGGGCAATTCATAATCAAAAATTGCAAAATGGGAGAATGCCTGTTTATAGTCATAAGCTTTGATTTAGTTCTGGGCTTTTTCAAGCCTTTGCCCATTTTGCTCGATATTTGTTACAGTTCATGTTGTGGTATTTTGATGTGAACCTTTATTGCTTGCCAGTGATTAGAGAAGCCAGTGCAGGCCACTAAGATGGCTAAGAAGGAAGAGTACTCTCAATATAGCAGGGTCAAAACATGTTTGCAATTTACAAAGTAATAGCAGTAAAAGTTTTAAACAAGAAATATTTCAGAGGGAAAAACAATGGCTGAGCAATCTCAGTGACTGAGAAGAGGCAGCGGGCAATACCACACTGTGGGTTTATCATCATCTTGAGCTTCTAAATCTCCCTTTCAGCCTTTTGCTGCAAAATTAGACTTTAATGTTTCATTATTTACACGTAATATGAATTCAGTCCTCTTAATAGTTTGTCTTCTCTCCATTTCATTGTTTTACTGTGTGCTTTTGTAGATATTAGCCTTTCATTTTTATTGGCAAAAAAAAAAAAAGTGCATTTTGAACACCACAAATTAAGCTAATTTTTTTTACTGTTGCCTTTTAAATCTTAATGATGTATGTATTATTGTATAAATCATGTGAATGGCTCATGTATAACACTAATAATAGCACAACCACTAACAAAAGAAAGCCAAGTTGTGAGTGGTGGGTCTTGTATACTTTATGTACGATTATTTCATAGGGAGTAGAGACTAACAAAAGGCAGTAACGATGGATAATTTAATGCATACAGCATGGCTAGCAAATTAAGTGCCAGAAGTTGCATCTTAATTTAGGCAGATATTTTCTGGATTCCTTCTAAAAACCTACACGAATACTACAAATGCAGGTTGTGAATATAACATTGTAGGGTAACAATTCATTGCACTATAATTTTGTTTATGGCACTACTGATCAGCAGTTTCACTCTGGTGGCTTACAGCTTGACTTTTATTGGAATAGACATTTTGTGGAATAGCAATGACCAACAATTACATAGTTTTTGTCATTTTCATATGGGTATCATTTATTAACAGCAATATCCAAATTAGCATTTCAGAGGTTTCTCAGGCTAGATGGCTTTAACTGCTCCTTCTCATATGAAAGTCTTAATTTCCTTCACAGCATGGACCTGTGAACTGTAGGAAATGACTGTGGGGGTCTGTACCTGATAAATCTGCCTTCTAATGAGGGTCACAGCACTGCACAGCTCCTCGGGTGGGAGCATCCCTGGCAGCCCCCTCTGCTCTCGCCCGGTATGTGGCGTGGGCAGAGCTGGGCAGGAGGGGCTGTGCCAGCAGGGCAGGAGGGCAGCTCTGCTGAGGGCAGGGAACGGCAGGGAATGGAGGGGAAGGACAGGGAAAGGGAAGAGGAAGGGCAGGGAATGGAGGGGCAGGGCAGGGGAAGGGAAGAGGAAGGGCAGGGAATGGAGGGGAAGGGCAGGGAATGGGGGGGCAGGGCAGGGGAAGGGAAGAGGAAGGTAGGGAATGGAGGGGCAGGGCAGGGAAGGGAAGAGGAAGGGCAGGGAATGGAGGGGAAGGGCAGGGAAGGGCAGGGAATGGGGGGGCAGGGCAGGGGAAGGGAAGGGGAAGGGCAGGGAATGGAGGGGAAGGGCGGGGGAAGGGCGGGGCAGGGGCAGGGCAGGGAATGGAGGGGCAGGCAGGAAATGGAAGGGCAGGGCAGGGGCAGGGAATGGAGGGCAGGGGAAAGGGCAGGGAACGGAGAGGAAGGGCAGGGGAAGGGCAGGGAACGGAGGGGAAGGGCAGGGAAGGGCAGGGAACGGAGGGGCAGGGCAGGGAATGGAGAGGAAGGGCAGGGAAGGGCAGGGAATGGAGGGGCAGGGCAGGGAAGGGCAGGGAATGGAAGGGAAGGGCAGGGAATGGAGGGAAGGGCAGGGAATGGAGGGGAAGGGCGGGGAAGGGAAGGGAAGGGCAGGGAATGGAGGGGAAGGGCAGGGAATGGAGGGGAAGGGCAGGGAAGGGAAGGAAGGTGCCCAGCTCCAAGGAGGAGCAGCCCAAAGCACCAGGAAGGGCTCACCTGTTCTTTAGAAGCTCCAGCAGGAGACAGCTGTTCCTGCCTGGGTGGGGATGGAGCTGCTCCCAGAGGGCCCTGGGGCTGAGCACAGGGCAGAGCCCAGCCCAGCAGGAGCCCTTGTGGCCCTGGGCACTCTCCTGTGTGGCACTGTGTCCATGATCACGAGACAGAACGGACATCTCGGATTTGGCCTCCCTTAACAGGGTTAGATGTTGGGGCTTTGGAGTCAATCTTTGACACATGTCACAGTTGTTAAGGTAGGCATTAATACAAAATAATACGTTTGTGTAGTGTTCAACTTTCCTGGAGCTGTCTATCAGAAAGTTCTGAAGTGGATTTCTTTAAAGACTCCCTGTCTCCTGAGGAAAAGGGGATAAGGCAGTGTGTCCCTGGACAGGATCTATGACTCATTATGTCAATCAAATTCCACTTCAGAGGGGAATAAAGAGATTTGTATCTCAAAGCTGTGCATAACGACTTCTTGGCTTTTCATTTCATATTTATGAGCGGTTTACTTTGAAGTGTTTATCAGGCAATACGCAGAAACATGAGAGAGCATTGCCTGAAACCATGTTCAAGTGTCTAATCTGTTAAATGCTTGCTGAGCAGGCTAGTTCATCAGTGCATGCAATGCAAAAAAGAGAGGAAAAAAATAAACTTTCTGGGGTTTTGAAGCAAAATCTTTATATTAACAATATAAAAAGGATTAATAATGCCAAGCATTTTGAAATAAATGTAATATATGAAACTTACAAAAGTTGGTTATGTTCTGTGTTAAGTAGATAAATAGTTCTTTGCTTGAAAGGAACCTTGACAGTACTTAATACCAAAACTATACAGTGCCACATCTGCTCTTAAGATGGGAGTATACAGTATCCACAGGATTCTCACTGCTAATTTTGAAGGCTTGAGGCATTCATAAGAGTAGGTTTCTTCTTTCCCCCTCTAAAAAGGGCATTTCCTGATAACAGGAATGTTAAAAGCTGATTAAAAACACCCAATGGCATTAGTCTGCAATAGAAACAAATTTTAAGCAGTATTACTCATTTGCTGTATGCCGTGCTTGCAGTGGGAGTCTGAAGAGGCAAGTATTCTCAAACTGGTCAGAAATTAAACCCCATAATTTTAGGTAAAATGGAAACCAAATGGCAATGTTTTCCTCATTTTCCTTTAGCTCCAGTGGGTCAGTTGGAAGAGCCCATACGCCTCGTGGTGCTTGTTCCAGTTTCCTGTTCTGCTACCAGTGCTCTCAAGTCAGGCTTTACTAATTCTGGCTGTGACTGCACAGCCCTGCAAACCCCCCTGGCAGTTCTGATGTGCATGGGCAGGGCATGAGCCCGTGCTCCATGCTTCCTGTGCATGTTATCCTGCGTTTAATTTGGAAAACAACTTCACTTCCAAGCTCATTTTCAAATATGTTCTTACATATAAGTAATAGTGAGAAGGATCAACAGGAATATCACTAGTTTGGTGCTTGATTTTTACCAAAAATTCTTTAAACTAAGGAAGTATCTTTTCCCCCTACAGAAAACGTATTTGAATTTGAATTACTTGATTTGTGGTTCCTCCTTTGGACTTCTTAAAATTATCCCTAAAATAATTTAGAGGACCACAGCAAATCTCAACCATACACTTTTGATTATTTTAGCTAGGTCAGAAATCCTTGGAAGTTTTTGGATTGTTTACTTTTTTGGATGGAGGGTTCTCTCCTCAGGCTTTCCTGTTCAAGGATGAAATGGTTCTCTCCTTGATTCTGTATCCATGCACATTGTTCACCAAATTCCCAGTTTAAAACAAACAAAACCTATGCAAAAAAAAGACCCCAATGCCCTAAAAAACTTATTCTGTGTTCAGTTCCCATAACAAAAGTAAGTTGTAGAAGAACTTAAGTCCAAGGGTAGTTTTGTGACAAGTGTTCTGTTCTCTGTTCTGAAGTCTTTAAAGAGATAACAAAAAAGAAAATAGAAGAAGCAAATGCCTTTGAGAACCACAAATCTGAAATTTAAATAGAGGTACTGGCAAGCTTTCATATGCTCAGCCGAATCAGAGTTCATCAGTCTGAAAGTGGTGGATAAATCTGAGTATCCAGAGCCTGTCATGGTGGCTTAAGCCACCTGAAGCCACCAGCTTAGCTCCTGTGCCCTATCACACCGGTAATTAAGAACACAGTTTTTCCTGATGAGACTGACTGCAAGGCCACAGGCAAGAGGCGTGCAGCAGCAGCAGCCAGTGCTGCTGTCAGTACTCACGTCATGGGAAGAGTCTGGCAGCAGAATGGACAAGCTCTCCTCCAAGGCATCCTGTAAGCAGCAGACAGGGGAGGGGCTTTCCCCACCCCTATTCTCCAGCGCTGTCCTTACATATTCCATCCTCCCTTCCAAAGATTTTAGGTTCAGAACTGGTTGCGACTCCCATATAACCAAAAGGAATTATGTGAACTAGGCTCAAATGCTTTTTGAAAAGTGTTGGTAGGCTGAAACGTGTGAACTAGTGGGGGGATTAATGAACAATCCAATCTAATCTCCCTCTTGCTAAATCCGAAGAGTTCAATAATTGGAATCTGCAAACTGAAAAATAATAATGATGATAAATAAAAAAAAAAAAGATGTAATCGTGTGATGCCTAGGCATACTTGACCTTTATCAGTGAGATGTGAATTTATCATTTCACCTGATCTGCAAGGCACTTATGAAGCAAGTAAAGGCACTTAGCAATTGAGATGACGTGTGTGTTAAAAATAGTCAGATAACACAGCCTGCACAGTAACTCTCTTTCAAACCAACTGAATTTTGGTCTCAAAGATTCTCAAAGAATGTCACAAAAATTTTGGGGTTAGGCTGAAAAGTTTTTAATGCACAACTAAGTGACAGACAAGTGCAGGTTTTTGTTTTTGTTTTGTTTTGTTTTTTTTTTTATTACAACTGGTTCTTGTGTAGAATATTTGATCTGGTGGAGTAAAATCATTCTTTTTAAAGTCAGTTTTTTGAAATTCAGGGTCAACATTTTCCCATACTTAAAAGATTATTTGACAAAATTGTTGTTCTGATTGAGGTATCTTGGTAATTCCTCTTCAGGGAATTGCACACTGCCACCTGTTAAACTTAATGCAAAGTGATGGTAGGAGCTTGACTCACTCTCTGGCACACTTGCATGTCCCTCTATTATTAACCAATAAAGTCAGTGCTGGCAGACCTTCAAATCTTAGACAAAAGTGAGAGGGAAGGGACAACAGAAGTGCAGCAACTGGCCCTATTCTTCCAATGAAGTTTTATAGAACAAAGACGTAGTTCCAAACAGCAGAAAGTTTGAATAAACAGAATCTATAACCTGTTTGTTGGCACATGTTACTGTGACACACATAGGAACACACAGCAACACACACAACAGGGGTTCAGGCAGAGAAGAAGAAAGGAACTCTCTCATTTATTGTTGACCTCGTATCTATAAGTTTCTGACCAGAGATTGGACAGAGAAGTTCCCACCTCTCCATCTCCACTGCTCAGTTGAGGAGTCCATCAGGTGATATCTTTTACAAAGGAATGCAAACATGATCCTTGATTATCTTCCAATTCATGAGAACTGACTCCACTATACTAAAACAAATCAGAAGGCTGATTTTCAAGGACAATAGACACATAACACAAATCTTCTCTATTCATCGAAGAAGGGAAAAGTAGCCTAAATTACAGCACTGCTACTGAAGTTCTAAACCACTGGAACAGAGAGATGAAACAGAGGAGCAGTTTACATTAACCAAGGGGAGCTGTGGTGCTGAGGTGGGAAGAGAGCCTTGGAACAGCCCATGCCTGCCAGCACCACTGCTGAGTGCCACAGGCTGAGATCTTGCTGTTCAGGTGGGTGCACAGGGAGCAGGAAAACCGACCCGAATAGCAGAGCCTTGTGGCAGTGTGGAGAACACCTCAGGGGTGGGGAAAGAAAAGAGGAGGTCCCAGCCCCTCCCCACAGGTCCTCGGCTGCCTGGCATGGCCAGTGGGCTCCAGCTCTGGTGGCCCTGCAGAGCTGCTGCTGTAGCCCTGGGTGTGCAGCAGGGCAGATCTGTGTTTGTGTGCTTGGGGTTGGGTGCGCAGTGTGCAAACAGCCATTGGTAGAATGAAAGAAATCCTGTGCTGGGGGGTGTGTTTCATCTGTAAAGTTCAGGACCAGTCGTCATCTGGGTTGGTGCCAACTGATCCATTCATAATACCACAACTGACTGGCCAATGAAAATAACTAATTATTTAGCTAGGATTAAAAGTGAAAAGCTGAAAGCAGTTTATAATTCAGTCAAATAAATACAGATGTTTTCTGATCTCCTCATATAATGAAGGCAATTGGTGGATAAACAAAATGTGGTTGTTTGTAGGTAAACTTTTTGAAGAGCTTCACCTGTTTCCCTTGATACCCGATTATAAGATATTTATCTTTTAGTCCAAAATTATAGTGCTCCAATGATTTTAACTTCATTTTTCTCCAAGTTTGTCATGCAGGTTATGTGGATTTTTATGTGACTTTTTCAATTGATGCAGTTCTCAGTTTAAAATGTTTGATTTATTTGGGAACATCTTCATTTTAGATTTAGAATTATTTTTTCAGTCCTCAATGTCATTCATATTGGTCTGTAGTGCCCCTAGTAGGATTGGAAATGCAGAGTTAAAGGCTGGCATCTCTCTCATTTCTGAGAGCTGTTAGGAGCAACATCATTCAGAATATAAACACAAGTTCTCAGCCGAATAATGGTTTAAACTTTTTATTCTACTGTACAGGTTGCAATTTACATTATTTCTAAGTGACATGGTATTTACAGTGAAGAAGCACCTTGTGACTAAGAGCTGACAGCTGCTAGTGCTCAGGAATCTTTATATGTGCCTGGGGACCTTCATAAAATATAGAGTAACCGTGTCCCTAGCTTGTGAAGCAAGGTATAGAGAAACAATTAAGGTTTTGTCTGTGTTGACAGCTGATTCAGGTTTTTTGAGAGTTCCCAATTAAACAGTTATGGAAGTATGAAAGCTTATTACCAGTGGCTTCTGCTGTTTCTCAAGAGCACAGTTTATTTATCAAGTCATGAATAGCAGTTTATTTTTTGTCACTTTTTAAATCTTGATTTAAGAGTATAAAAATAAGAAAAAAAGCTTTTCATTAATTCAGCAAAGTATCAACAGCTCATTTATCCGCTGGTTGTTTACTACAGATTTTTATAGAGCTTTTTCTTAATAATTGAACTCAGTTTAGTATATCAGTGAAGATAAGCAGCCAGTGATTTTATCAAAAAAGTACTTTTATATATATATGTGTGTATATATATATATATACATATATATATACATATATATATCTATATATATATATATATATATGAATGGAGAGAGAGAGAAAGTCAACTGGAAACCAAGAAGAACTCACTGTCCTTTTCTGACATGATTGAACAACCAGAGACCTAAATCTTGTGTGCTAGACTAGAATGAAAATGACATTTTTTTTTTACTGGTGAAAACTGACTTTAAATTCTGTGGGACCATGGTGTAATTATTGCACTTTGTGCAAATGAGGCTAAATGTTTAGTCAGTCAACATGCATAGTCAGTACAGATACTAAATGGTAGCTCGTCTCTATTGGTATTGCACTTCATTCTTTCCTTAAATTGTCTATAAAACTGACTACTCTGCCAAGTTTGCATTTTCCATGAAGCTTCAGTTGTTATTCCTTCATAGGAAAATACTATGCTTGTGTGACAGGAGATAGTATCAGGTGTTGAACAGGTTGGTTATCATAAAAGATCAAATTGAAAATAATTATTTCTGTGTATTTTATTCGAGTTATCACTTTAAATACACAGAAATTCCTAATCTTTTCTTGTGTTCCTGTGATGGATTTTATTTAGAAATTCACTATCTGTTAAAAGGAAACAGGCATTTAACAAAATTATTCCATAGTTTGATCCATTTGGGAGCTGGGAATAGAAAATATGCACTCTAACTCTTTCATAAAATTCTATTAAAAAAACCCAATCAAAAAAAACAAGACAAAAATCCAAATACCACCTCCAAAACCCACTATTACTTTGATGACATTTGGACCAGAGCTGGGGAGAACTTCATTATTTGCCATGAGGCTTCACATTCTGTTCTTTCTCGGCTGCTTGTAAAGGAAAAACTAACAGGAACTGAGTTTACTCTCTTGGTTGGTTTGTTTGGAGACTGGACAGGGAGTATCTGACTGGTTCTGAGATGGATGCTGGAAAATCCCTCATGTTGCCTTCAGTGACTATTGTGTTGGTTAAGCCAAGGCATCTCCGTGCTTTGAATGGGAGATTGCATGCGTGGCAATCTTTTCCCTCTGTGTGTGTGTGTGTCTGTGTGTGTGTCTGTGTCTCTGTGTGTGTGTGTGTGTCTGTGTGTGTGTCTGTGTCTGTGTGTGTGTGTGTCTGTCTGTGTGTGTGTCTGTGTCTCTGTGTGTGTGTCTGTGTGTGTGTCTGTGTCTCTGTGTGTGTGTCTGTGTGTGTGTCTGTGTCTCTGTGTGTGTGTCTGTGTGTGTGTCTGTGTCTCTGTGTGTGTGTGTCTGTGTCTCTGTGTGTGTGTCTGTGTGTGTGTTCTGTGTGTGTGTCTGTGTGTGTGTCTGTGTCTCTGTGTGTGTGTCTGTGTCTCTGTGTGTCTGTGTCTCTGTGTGTGTGTGTCTGTGTCTCTGTGTGTGTCTGTGTGTGTGTCTGTGTGTGTGTCTGTGTCTCTGTGTGTGTGTGTCTGTCTGTGTGTGTGTCTGTGTCTCTGTGTGTCTGTGTGTCTGTCTGTGTGTGTGTCTGTGTCTCTGTGTGTGTCTGTGTCTCTGTGTGTGTGTGTGTCTGTCTGTGTGTGTGTCTGTGTCTCTGTGTGTGTGTGTGTGTGTCTGTGTGTGTGTCTGTGTCTCTGTGTGTGTGTGTGTGTCTGTGTGTGTGTCTGTGTCTGTCTGTGTGTGTGTCTGTGTGTCTGTCTGTGTCTGTGTGTGTGTCTGTGTGTGTGTCTGTGTCTGTCTGTGTGTCTCTGTGTGTCTGTGTGTGTGTCTGTGTCTGTCTGTGTGTGTGGTCTGTGTGTGTGTCTGTGTCTGTCTGTGTGTCTGTCTGTGGTGTGTGTCTGTGCCTCTCTGTGTCTGTCTGTGTGTGTGGTGTGTGTGTGCTGTTCTTGTGTGTGTCTGTGTTGTCTGTGGTGTGTCTGTGTGTCTGCTGTGTCTGTGTGTGTGCTGTGGTGAGTCTCTTTTGCTGTCGTGCTTTGTGTGTGGTCTGTGTGTTCCGTGTCTGTTGTGAGTTGCTGTGTGGTGTGTCCTGTTGTGTGTCTGTGTGTGTCTGTGTGTGTGTCTGTGTCTGTGTGTGTGTGTGTCTGTGTCTGTGTGTGTGTGTGTTGCTGTCTGTGTGTCTGTGTCTCTTGTGTGTGTCTGTGTCGTGTGTCTGTGTCTGTCTGTGTGTCTGTCTGTGTGTGTGTGTGTTGTGTGTGTGTGTGTGGTGTGTGTGTCTGTGTGTCTGTCTGTCTGTTGTGTGTCTGTGTCTCTGTGATGGCAGTGTGTCCTGAGTCTGGTGCTCAGTGCTGGAAGCTCTCAGGTGTGCCCAGGGCTGCTCTGCCCGCGGGTCCCCTGACAGGCATTCCCAGCGTTCTGCTGCCAGACACAGCACGGGGGTCAGCCAGGATGTCATCCTGCTGGCACTCCCAGCAAGGAGCAGGAGAGAGCGTGCCCAGGAGAGCTTAGAAGAGAAGCACAGAGGAGAGCAGAGAATTGCTTACATCGCTACACTTCCCTTCAGGTTTGAGAGTGGACAGTCGTGTAGGAGTAAAGCATCCCTTTGTAACAAAAGAAGCTGTTCTCCTTTACCATTCCTTAGAGCTTGGAAAGTTGAAAGATTGGCTAGGAAGTAAAGTTTAGCCTGAAGAGTGCATTTCCATTTGGCTGGTGGGGTAGATAATAAATGTCAGTCCTACTGAGCTCATCCTCTTGTCTTCCAAATCTGATTTTGTCTTTAATCAACATCTGCACTTGAGGACAAAGCTGTAATGTTAGTCTTATCCCTAAGCATTTTATCACCAAAATCAGGTTCATCACCATAAGGTGATGCCAGAAATACAGCTGGGGGATAGAGTGGAAAAGGCCCTGATCTGTAAGAGCTCCTCAGCAATAGCTGAACCCTTACAGCCCCATACCAACTGCAGTGAAGAAAATCAACTATCCCAGCCAAAACCAGCCCAGCTTGGGCATCTCAGAGTCAGAAAGGAGCAAGGCAGGTTATAAAAGGCCATTAAAGAATCCTTTTGTCATTGATGGGAGAAGCTAGGAAATGAACTTTACATTCAAACTGCATTATGTTTACAACAAACAGCAATGTGCACAAATGTTTCTGTTTGCTGCTTCTAGTCAGTTCACTGCAGAAGGGACCAAAGCAGACTGAATTTATAAAGAATTGAGCAAAATTAAGTGTGCATCAGAGGATTTTAACAGACCTCTTCCAGAGATTGAACCTAAATTGTGATTCTGCTGCCAGCAAAATCACTGTAGCTCTGAGCATAACAAAAATTTGAGAAAGGATAAAGTGTCTTAAATAGATATGTTTTTGTTATTCTTTCTTTCTGTAATTGATTGTAGTAGCAAAGACTGTGAGTGATATTTATCCTTTTGATTTTAGACTTAGCCCAGTCTTGAACTTGATGTCGTGTTGAAGGCAAATTTATCTTATCTATGCATTACTGGTTTCAGAGATCTTCCTCTGAGGCATCTTGTAGAGATCACAGCTGGATTAGATTAATCTTCAGAAGGGCAATTCATGCAGTTTGTGATCACCCAAATGAGACCTCTGCCTAGGGATTAGGTGAAAGTAACCTTTGTTTAAATGGTGTTGCTTTCTAGGCTTAGAGAGATAATGAGTGGAGTAGTACATCAACTCACTGTTAGTAAGTGTTTATATCCTAAATAACTGAAACACTAAATTTCTGTACAAGGAAGTGCACTAAAGCGATAATAGAAGTAACATGCTCATTTAAAGGAAAACATCTATTCTGTCGAGAGACTGTTCACAGCGTGTAGATTATGGGCAATGATGATCAAATACATAACATTATATTACACTGCTAAACTAGGATACTGCTGGTCTGTTTTTGTATGAGAGATTATGTGCACCTTAAGGGAGCAGCTGAGTTTAACTGCCTTCCTTTAAAGGAAATCATCTAGTGGTGTCTGCAGGAGGGGATGAAGAGACTGAGGATGGAGACCGCTAAGCTCTGTTTCATGTGAAAAAGCAAAAACCTTGTGACTTTCTATTTTTGGTGCTGTGTTCTTCAAGGGAAAGAAGTTTCTTTCTTTTCCACCAGTAAGGATCTGATGTTATCTATCTCTTTTCTCTTAGTGTCACCAGCAAGGTAGTAGATGCTACAAGGATCTGAAAAAAAAAAGCTTTCAATGTGCAAGGATGGATTCTGCCTGTGCATTTCAGTCCTTCTTTGCAAGGGACATTTCAGGGAGGGGCAGTTCAGTTCCTCTCAAGCCCAGGTGTAGGAGGTGCTGTCTCACACTGTAAGAAGCCCCCCTTGGCTGCCTGCTGGTGCTGGCAGTGCAGTTTGGCCAGTGGCCCAGCGTTCTGTCTGTGGGCACACAGCAGAGCAGTGTGACTGGCCAGGGTGTGGCAAGCAGTGGCACTGCCGCCCTGCTGCCCTCACTTGTCCCTGACCCGAGCTCCCAGTGTCACTTAGAGCTGTAAGGATGATACTCCTTGAAGGAGACACTGAGCCTTAACCCCAAGCCAGGCAGTGCCTGTGTTTCTTGTCTCCAGTTCATAAGTGGTGTAGTTTGTGCTGGCACTGGGCAAGGAGGGCTGAGCTGCTCTTGCTGAACTTTGTCATCAGGATTCCACATGGAGTTCTGGCAGGCTGAGTGGATATGAAATGACTTGGGTATTGTTTTCACCTCTTCTGAGACTACATCTGCAAAGTAATAGTAAGGTGCCCAGAGGAGGGCAGGCAGGATGGGGAAGGGCTTTGAGGGGAAGCCATGTGAGGAGCTGCTGGTCTGCACTTGGTCTGTACAACTGGAGAGGAAGAGAATGAGGAGAGACCTCATTCCACATCCAGCAGGGTACAGAATGTCCCCTTTCTTGTGAGGGGAAGAGGAGGGGCAGACCCTGATCTCATCTCTTGGGTGACCAGAGACAGGACCCAAGGGAATGGCCTGACGTTGTGTTGGGGGAGGTTTAGGTTGGAAATTAGAAAAAGATTCTTCACCCAGATGATGGTTGGGCCCTGGAACAGGCTCCCCAGGGAAGAGGTCACAGCCCCAGCCTGACAGAGGTCAAGAGGAGTTTGGACATTGCCCCCAGGCACAGGCTGTGATGGTTGGGCTGTCCTGTGCAGGGCCAGGAGTCACACTCGATGATCCCCTTCCAACTCACCTTATTCTGTGCATTACCGGACAATTTCTGTGCATCCAGATGTTATTTATCCTCTGTGTGAATATACAAGGGTGGTCTACTGATGGCGTTAATACCTTAATGTGCAATAATTGCTGAGTAAATGAAAGAAGAATATGTTACTGGAAGCAGTTCATATGTCATTCAGGACATGTGGGCAGTTTCATTTTAGGAAAGCAAGGCATGTAGGAGAACATGGTCCAGAATAAGAAAATAGAGAATATAACTGTAGTATTTCCATCTTCCTTTCCTCAGATTTTACAGTAAATAAAGGTCTATGAGGGTATCAGGAATTATAGCGATATTATGCTATAATTTTGGATATAAAATACATATCTGAAAATCTCTTTTATATAGGTATGTATGTAGATGTGAAAAAATGATTATCCAAGGACAAGTTATTCTGCCATTATATGCTGAAAGCATTATATGCTTGCACAAAAGTCTCAAATAATATTTTGCAGAAGCAAATGCCAAAAGTTAGTATATAAAACTAATTTAAAATCTACCAGCGAAGAACATGTCTTTACTAGACAGGGAAATTTCTAGAATATTTCATGTCTACCATCAGGTCATAAGACTATAAAGGGATTTCTGAGAAGCAGCACAGAAAATCCTTTCCCAGAGGTTCAGGGGCTGATTCCATTTGTGCTCTTGATATGATCCACTTCTCAATTTTTTAAAATTTGGTCAGTTACTAGAAAATGCCAAGTTCCCAGATAATAAAACTCAAATGAGTGAATGACTTTTGTGAATAGTGTATTTCAGTGCCTGTACCATTTTCCTCAGACAAAGAACAGGATGCTAATCTAAGTGAAATCATCTGGGTTTGTAAGGGCTATTAAAATCCACAGAATATCATCAAAATGTTTTACAGTGTATGTACAACAGCTTAATTAAGCTAACATATTCATAATTTGTGCGTATTTGTAGACATGCCACCAGCAAACAAGAAAATTTGAAAAACTTAATTTTCATGATGAGTTTAGTAATTTTAACATATATCTAATATCAACATGTACTCTGCCTGGGGTGGGCTACTATGATTCAGTTCAGTGCATTTCTTATATTCCTTTTGGTTTGATTTTGACCTTTTTTTAATAAGTCTAAGGTTAGTTTGCTAATATGGCTGAAGCAAAACTCTGATCAATCAAACTGTTTTTGTTAAATGTCTTCTACTGAAATTGCACATGATTAAAGTTTACGTTTTCCTTAAAAGTAGCTTTATCTGTCATGCTAGTACTCTTCACTTATTAAAAAAAAAAAAAAATTCTCTAGGCTGAAGTGCACTTGAGAAGCTCATTTTTAGGACTGTTGAGTTCCCTGTTTTTGACTAAAGCACTAAATTTCTGATTACTACATTAAATATTAGACGGCAGGTAAAATATGCTCCTAACTAGGAGGGTTTGGGTTAATTTGGTGTTGATGAAAGTGAGTCAGCTTTTTTAATGTCAGCCTTTTCATATTCTTTTTGCACACTGCCTCTGAATGCTCCATGCCTTGAGGAGCATTGTCTGGTGAGAGTTCTTCCCTGGTGCTGTGGCCACGCTCTCACCATGGGCAGTGACTTCAGGGTGCCAGAGCCACAGCGAGCCTGCTCATGGCTGGCTGAGGACATAGCTCAGGCTTCCAGAAGAAATCCATCCCCTTCTTTTAACTGGTGAGCTTCAGGAATGAATGAAAACTGGACCCCAGTTTTACATTTACATGTGTGCATACACCCTTTATCCAAAATATGCTTGGGCAGTTAGATCTGAGACTGCAGGGAGCTGATACAGGACGGGGAACCAGAGAGATTTAAAACTCTGTGAGCTTTCCTGGCTAATCTGAGAAACAAGTTCTAATACTTAAAAAAAAAGAAAAAAAAATCTATTTATCTTCTTTATTAATAGAAGACACTTATTTGTGTGTTTTATTTAGTGTATAAACTTTCATTGTTTAGCTTCATTCTGACAAATATATAGAGGAAGAGGAGAAAATAGAAACAGATTTTGGATGAAATAAAACTCCTGTTTTAGAAACACAGACTGCAGATCTGGTTTCCCTGTGAATTAAGAAATTAGTTAAATAATTGGCAGTTATATTGCCAGCAACTTCAGTCTGCATTTTGTTTTTAGCCCAATGTAATGAAGCTCAAATTACTTTGCTTTTCAAAATCTTTGAAAGCCTTAGAGACCAGTGAATATTTCCCTTTATTTTTCTACTTCCCTGTTCATTACTGTAGGAAACAAGTACATAAGCAGAAATCAGGCAGCAACTCTGGACTTTCTGGGAATCCTGGGGGACTCTGTGTGCTTTAAAAATGTATAAGATTTTGTCCACTGAGTCGTTATTAACCTGCTAAAGGTCATGTGTTTTGACATTGTCTCAGAAAGTTTTGCCTTTAAACCAAATGACCTCCTGATTTTGGTATCGATGTATTCTTTCTTCTGGAATATGGGGGAGAAAAGAAAACAGTTACAAGGTAAAGTCTATCTTGGTTTGTTTAGCAGATATTAAATAGCCAGTTGCACCAAATGTAAATATGAAATTAGTGACAGAGTTCCATGTTACCTCACTGATGGATTTTCATTCTTTCACTATCTCTGTGAAAGACTTGTGTATGTGAAAACGAGCTTCATTAAAAAAAGAACAAAACTCTTTTTGAGTAATCATACACATAACTTCAGAGCTAATGCTCTGTCCTACAAGTATGAGCTTACATACACACTAAAGAAGGTTGTGTCATTAGCACTTGTCATGAGGTTTATGTTAATCACACACCTAAGTAATTAATTATTTGGGGTCAAAAGAGTAGCCTAAAATTTAGAGGCTCTTCCTGCCTTTGTTTTGTGTATTTCATCCATTTTAGGTACATTCAGTATTTTCGAGGTTAAGTCTTGCTAGACCAGTGCGCCAGAGATTTCTGTAAGTAATTCATTGGTATACAGCAGAACTGAGCAAAACTGCAAAAGGTTTGGTATTTTCAAGCTGAAAATAAATCCCTAGATTTCTAAATTACTTAATTTTTATTATTATTTGTTTTTGTAGGAACAAACTTCACCCTTGCAGAGCTGGGGATCTGCGAGCCGTCCCCGCACCGCAGCGGGTACTGCTCGGACATGGGCATCCTGCACCAGGGCTACTCGCTGAGCACGGGCTCGGACGGCGACTCGGAGCCCGAGGGGGGCATGTCCCCGGAGCACGCCATCCGCCTCTGGGGCAGGGGCATCAAGTCCAGGAGGAGCTCCGGCCTCTCCAGCCGCGAGAACTCCGCGCTCACGCTCACCGACTCCGACAACGACAACAAGTCAGATGAGGAAAACGGTAGGCTTTTCCTTCTGTGTGTTCCTAAGCTCCGTGTGTGAGAGCGTGGGCGTAATTAAAAATACACCAGTCTACTTGCAAAGGTGAAGTTTGCACTTTCTCAGTTCGACTCAAGCTGGGGTTTAACGTGTTTTGGGTTTTTTTTGTATCGCTATCGGGAGACTATGTTATGTGCATCATATGATAGATACTGTGTGTGATCTTGCAATTTATTTTTCATGCAATAATCTCTTGCAGAAGTTTGTGCTCCAACTATCTTAAATAAAACTTAATAATGAGAAGCAGAAAGAAATTTCCGAAGAGAAATAGTTTTTATATATGTGATTTTTCTACCCAGCTTGAAGTAATACTAATACTCCACAATGTGCTGGTAGCTGTAACAATGATGCTAATTTGTAACAATCAGATTTAATTTTATGTATTTTTTTCCATGGTTTTGAAGTTGTAGAAACAATTCTTTTGCTCTTTTATTGCTGGTATTGGGGGGCTTTTAGAAAGCAAATTTATGCATCAGGTTGAGGTAGAACATTTGTTTAGCATAATTTAAGGTCACAGAAATGACACTTTGGGCACAGCACCAATCACTTGTGAACAAACAGCCTGGCAGTGGTGGAGTCTGGTGTCCTGTGTTCAATACTCTCCTCTCAGGTGCACGTATCCAAATTCAGGTTCTTCATATGGATGACCCTAACATTCTTACCTGAGGAATTTTATGTGCTTGCCTAGGTTTAAACAGAACTCAAGAGGGAAAACAGTAAGAAAGGATTTGCAGGAATTTGTCCTCTATCCTGTAGTGTGATGAGAGTAGAAACTCAGCTTAGTTAAAATAGAAACGAAGGGGTTTGGATCTTGTCATTCTGAGGAGGTGAAGAGGAACCTCCCTAACATTGTCAACCCCAGCAGCAGCTGATACCAGCTCATGACACCAGCTCTCTGCTAAGCATGTTGGGATAAAATTCTGTTTGATACGTGTTGGGTGCCTCTCAGAAGAGGATTTTTGTAGGTGTTTATTTTGGGCTCCTCCCTGTGCTCACTGACAGTTGTCTTGGTTTCAGCAAAGCGGGTGTGCCAGGCTCTGGAAACACAAGCAACTGCTTGTCAAAGCAAACAGGGCAAAATTACAGTTTATATGTTGATAGAAAGAAATTCAGCAAAGTGCAATTGATTTTGTTTGTAACAGCAGTCTTTTTTTGTTGATTTAAATTGAATCTTGAAGTAATATATCCTCTCCATAGGCATAGCAGGATACATTTCTTCATCAAAACTAAGGAGGGAATGTGCATTTAGTAATAGCGGTTTGTACAAGGAAGCCCATGTTTTAAAAAAAAATCAGTGACTGGTTAATTGATTTTTCCTTTTAATAATACCATTCACAGAAAATATGACAACTTCCATTGATTTTAATACAGTTTTGTTAAGGCTTCTGAGCGTAATTTCAAATAAAACACCTGACTAATAGAATTCTGGCATTATGGAATGATTTGGCTTCAGTGCTGTAGCAGGAATTCACTTCTGTGCAGGTGGTTGTCTCCATTTCAGTGGCAGCAGTGCGTCACACCTTTTGTCTACGAAAACATAATCTCAGAACCCACTTTCACACACACTGTCACAGACTGATAAAAGAATGAGTCTGTTCACTTGTTTTTCATTTTCCTCCCCATAATAGGTGAATTATTATGTAATTGGAAATACAATGCAGTGAATCCATTTTGCACGTTTCTAACAATGATATTAATAGGAGAAAGAAGAATATGATCAAACAGCAAGCAACAAACCATGTGGAATGTGGAATTCATTTTGTGTTTCTGTAAGAAGGGTTTCTCTGTGTTTGGTTGTTTTAAAAAAGCATCACGCAGGTATGAAGCAACTGTTGTGTACACAGAGGTGTTAACTTCAGTAAACTTTTTAGCCTTACTCTCTAGCAAATCCTGGTTAGCTGGAAAATCAATGCTTCTTCACATCACTGATTTTATGAAGTTTTGGGCTACATTATCATATAGATTGACAGTTGCCCCACTGGTTCAGCACCACAGTGTGGACACTTACAAAACCATCATTAATTTCTCACACTTGTGCCCAGCAGTGGTTTCCTACATAATAAACACTGTGTCCTTCAGAAGCAGATCAATAACCTGCTAGGTGTTCATCTTGAGAGGAAGTAACAGGAATCTATATTTCAACAGAAATTTGTACTCTGATATGGTTTCATATTTGCAGGATACCAGCATAAAGCAAGGCATTAACTGGTATGAGACTTTACCCATTTATGCCTAGCAATATTAGAGGGAACTCATGATGCTTACACCCCTGAATTTATTGAAAGTACTGTTAAAGCTGATACAGCTCAAGTGTTATGAAAGAGTTCAACTATAAAATATGTTTGTTTTTTTTTTTTACAATATTGAGAGTCTATCACAATTTAAACTTAAAAAAACCCCAAAACCAAATCATACCTCTCACAATTTTTTTTTAGCAATAAATCTGTTTTGTCATTTCATCATCTCCAAGCAGTACAGAGGAAGCTTAATTTCTAAAAATTGCTCTCATTCAAATCCACTCACAAAGCTTGTGACCATTTTCTGCACTTGTAGATTTAGTATGATTTGATTTTATCATAAACCAGAATGCTGTGAACCTTGAAATATTAGCAGGCTAGGAATGCTTATAGATAAATTGAAATAATGGAAACTCATTAAGTTCCATGTTTTACTTGGTATATTGAAATTCTTCCTAACAAAACACCTTACCGATATTTTAAAAGCACTTTGATTTTCAGAAGTCTGATTAGGCTCTAATTTCTTACTGTGTCTTGTAGTTTTTGCTGCAGTCTAGATGTGGCCATCTCTTCTTTAGACAGATCAGTTCTGAATTTGTAACATAAATCTGCCATCAGATTGTTACTCAACATCATGTACTGGGCTGTGAGATTTAAGTAAAATACATTTTTTTAATGCAAACAAATGTAAAAGGCTAGTTAGAAATACAGATCACCTCTGATGTCATATGCCAGCTTTGGAGAGAGGATCCCCTGTGGGGACAGGTGTGAGCTAGAGGGGGTACAGCGCTGTTCATGAATGCTTATTTTTAATTTGATTAAATCTTGTAGCTATTTATTCTGGAACATCGTGGTAAAAATTTCAAAAGGATTTTGTTTTCATCAGTTGCCATGTTCTTTTCTAAGCCTACACTATTCCTATTTCCAGAGTAAAGCTTAGGGGCTGGTCGTGTTTAGGTAGTGACCTTGAAGCAACTACTCTTTCAGGGTTGGTTTCTTCTGTTCTTTTTCATTATTTTTTAAGTTGAACTGAAAATTATGTTCTTCTGAAAAATATAAAACATAGTAAAAAAAGGTAAGTTTCAGTTTAAAAATCTATGAAAACATTAAAACAGAATGATCATAATTAAGGAGCCTTTATGTACAGAATATTTTTGCAACAGATCTGCAATTTTCTCTTTTCCGGCTTCACTGTTCTTGAATGACCAGGCTGTTAGGAAAGCAGTGAAACTCAAGTGACATGAGGGAGATGGGAGTGAAAAGCTGAATGGACCAATAACAGAGAAGAGAGAAGATTATTTTAGGCAGTGGAAAGGAAAATGGAAAATTAGGAGGTAAACTCAGGGAAAACCTTCGTTTGAGTGCTGAAATGAATTTGTTGGCTCAAAGTGATCACAGAAGGAGAATTTTCAGTTTGATGTGAATCTGGATCATGGTAATTCTCCTGTTCTGAAAGAGAAAATTTAGAAATGGTGTTGGTGACTTTTTTTTTCAGTAGAAGGTTGTTCCCTTGATACTTTTTTTGCTAATCCCCTTATTGTATATAATGGATAGATAATGTTACTGGTAGAACGGGACATAACATAAAATGTTTATCATGTGGTTTCTATACTGATATTATAATAGCACACACTTGAGATGTTTCTGTTTTACATTTGTGTCTCAGAAAAGGAAAAAAGTGTCTTGAGGGAGGAAGAGAATTTCCAGGACTGAAGCCATGTTATTAAAATAATGTCAGACCACAAAAAATATTATCAGGGTATGCTTTTATCTTAGTAGCTGCAATTCTGAACTGAACAGCAAGACAAGAATGACTGGGGAGGAATAAAGCCTTCCCAAACTTGAGCAGAACAAGGAGAGTTCAAGGTTGTGCTGTGGCAATCTGGGCCTCTTTTAAAGAAATGCACCATGAAACATTGTGGTTGTGGCAGCTCTTTGTAGATAATGATAATGTAGATAATTTCCTTCCTACGAGAAGGAAATCATTTTGCTCATACAGAACCATTTCTGTGTTGACAGCCCAGCTTGGGAGGGGTGGGGAAGTGGTGCCCTCTTGGAATGAGCCTGGGGAGCCCTGACAGGGAATCCTGTAGCGTCTCTCCCTTTCCTCACTTCACCTTTTCTTCCTGGAGAAAATCTTCATTCTTCCCTGACTCCAGCATCAGGTGTGGCAATTCAAGCCAGGTGGAAGGGTGCTGTAGGAAGCTGCACTGATATTTTCAGATTCAGTAACCATCACAGTAACCATTGCTATTTGAGACATACTGGTGTCAAAGACTTTTATTATTTTTTCCATGTTGCTTTGGTGGTGCTTCTTCTTGTAGTAGCTAAAAGCCAAATATCAGACAATACCTGGTGTGCATATCGCTTACTAAGAGAAAGAGTGCCATGAAGAAAGAAAATGCAGCTGGAAAAATTATAAGGTAAAATATGAAAAAATTGTATTTGTGTTGCACTTCTGATTGAATCTTATGAAAAAATAGATATTTTTTTTTCCTTTTTTCCCTGCTGTGAAGTTTTCAATGGCAATTTCCTAGACTAACTTCTCAAATGCATATGTAAATCTTAAAATGAAAAGAAAACCACAGCTCATAATTCAAACTGACCTCATAGTTTATCATTGTTTCAATTTTATGAGCAGTATAATCTGAGCTTTTCCTGGGATGTTGTTGAATAGCAAACTTGGAATTACAATAGAAAATATATTATTGCATCAGAGGGGTTTACAAAAAGGCACCAGACAGATGACAGCCAAGGAGTTTATTTTCTTACTTTTACTGTTGTAATTTTGACATGTTGTTATCAATATTTCATTTTTTAAATTTTTTTTTTCAGCTTTCTATTTCACACTTCATAATTTGCAGGAAAGATTATAGCAACACTGTGGTTCTACCCTTGAGACTATTTTGGGTTTGTCATATGCATGCTAATGTCTCTAAGTTGTAAGGGAGTAGAAAGTAAAAGCTTTTTATGTCGTTGGTCCCTGAATTCTGTTTAGGTTAAACAAGTGGGAGATTAGGATCGCTTGCTAAAAGTTCCCCACCAAGAAATGTTCATTTTCACCAACAGGAAATTCTTTCCTGGTTAAAAGGGGATGTTTAAACAGTGGTGTGATGCAGTTGGAGCGGATCTGTGTCATCATCAACTGCATCTGTGTGGGAAATGTAGTGTGCCCTCATGATTTTGGGGTAGAATATCGATATTTTGGGTACAAGGACCAGCAGGGAAGATGCAGACCTGCTGTCTGTGTCACAGTGGAGGGCTGGTTTCTGCAGGGAGATCTGTCTGGGAATGTTGTGCCTGTTTCTCTCCCAGAGCCACCCAGGTAGCGTGGAAACAAGAGGAGGAAGCGATCTGAGAGAGGGGAGAGGGAGAGCTGTCACCGTGCTGCGATCTGCTCGTAGCTGAGAAAGTGGCCAGATGGTCCCAGGGAAAGGATGGGATTTAAAGGAAATGTCATACACTCAGAAAATGGCATCACACACGTCACACGTCACCGAGGCTCCTGAAGGAGCAGAGCTGGGGAGGTTAGCTCCTGCATGGGCAGACTTCAGCTCTTCTTTAGGAAGCCTTGTAAAGTACTTTGTAAATGACAAATTTAGAAAGTCATTAAGCGCAGTATCAAAGCTCAGTTGCTTAAGTGGATCCAATTTTGATGTGCTCTCAAAACCTGAGGGCACTTCTGATAGGAAGTGGTTTCCTAATGAGGGAATTGACTAGCAGGGATGACTTTTAAAGACTTAACTACACATAAACTCAATTTGGTCCAGGTAAATGGCTTATGTATTCAGTGCAGAGGGAGTCTAGATGATGGGGTTAAGGACAAAAAATGGATATGTAGTACTGGTAAACTTTAAAGCCTTGTGCAAGACAGGAATGTGAAATGAGAGTATTAAAAAGCTTAAACATTTGTTGCAACTTTAATATAACCCAGCAAGACTGTCGTGTAGGTTGGCAGGATGATGTGATGAATTACTGCTACAACGTCTGGTATGTATTGAAAGAGCTCAATAAATACTATCTGGAGCAGAGTGCTTGATGATATTCTAGAAATTGAGACGGAGATGTGGCAAGACAGCGCTGCTTAGGTGGCCTGAAAGGGTAAACCCAAATGCCATCTTGACATTCAGGTGCTCGTAGCTGCCATTCAGCACTTGGGCAGCTGTTAGATTTTCCATTCAGATCAGGATCTTGGGTTTCATCTTCCCAGAGATACAGGTGTTTCTAGCACTCATGATTATAGGAGGGATGGATGGAATGCTAAAACAAATAAGCAGAAAACCCAGCACAAGCCCACATAAATCCCAAACCAAACCAAAAAAATCCTCTTGTGTCTGGTGGGGTGAGGTCTTACACCATGAATGTCCATACTGGACTCCCCCATTCATGTCAGTCAGGGCTTCAGCACTGTGAAATTTTCCACTGCCTCTGAGCAGGTGACTCCAGTCCCACATTGTGTGCCCTGCCCTGGCACAGCATCACTGGGCTCTTTGTCCATGTCCCATTCAAGGGCCTGCTGAAGCTGCATCCTGTTTGCAGTCTCTCTCTTCATGTTGTGTTTTTTTTGGATAATATGAATGTCCCCTCATAATTAGATGAACTCAGGCAATCAGGAATTGAGATCGAGGAATTGAAGTCCAATATTTAGCCAGGCAACTGAGGAAAACAGAAATATGGGCTGATGAATTAAGGATATCAGGAAAATACTGCAGCAGCTGGGTTCATAAACTGCTGAGGCTAGCTGGGATCTTCCTTTTTCCTGAATTCTAAGGAAAGAGCTTTTGCCTGCAGCTGTATCTGCATCACTGTGTGAAGGTCACAACATGGAGAGCTTTTAAAAAAAGCCTCTCAAAATAACCACAAGATTTTCCAATTGTTATTTAATCATGAGCCTTTCCATCTAGTAGAGGGAAATGATGAAACTGTGTTTAACGAGAACTCCATTACAGCACATTATTCAGTTTGTCAGTTATTAGTTTTATAAAAGAAAACTTAGATGATATAGGTCACTCAGGTAAGCAAGCAGCAGTGCCTTTGTTCAAACCATAACTGAGTTAGAATAATGCCTTTTGATTCTTTTCTATAAAAGAGATGTGTGTCTGATAAAGTCAATCCAGCTTGGTGCTAAATGCGTTGTGTGTGGCTGATGAATGATAAAACCTTTGCAGGAAGGTTTGCAGGTTTGTCTGTACTTGGTGTTTAACTAAATTTATTAAGGTGAAACAAAACCTGTATATTTTACATTACCTTTGTAAACTGAAGCACAGATCACAGAAATCCATACTCTGAATTTGTTTTATTAAAATGAGAAATTTTACCAAAAGTTTCCTCTAAATTTGTCACACCAGAGACTGGTACCTTTCCTCATGTATGGTACCGCACTATTAATAATCTCCCTAATTACAAAGACCTGCATGCTTCACTGATTAGTGCATAATTACATCAAGGTACACACTGCTTCGTCTAGTCAGTACTTCATTTACAAAGCTCAGCCTGAGTCTGGCCAATCAGCTCAGGTGGTGCAGTGAATGCCTACTGTCACATGTGTACAGTGATGTGTAGATGGCTCTTTAAGTGTCATTACATTTTCTAAATATTTCATGGGATGTGCTTTGTGTTTACGCTCTGCACACTGTTCTCTTCAAGGAATCTGTCAGCTTCTCGAGGGCGATGGATTTGAATTGATTGTTAATGTGATGTTGAAGTGTAATGTTCTCCTCAGGAAGGATAGAATTCCTCTTCAGATGGAAAATGGATAGGAAATACTGCCTTAGATCTGTTAATGACAAAGGTTTCATATGTATATAATAGAATAAACAGAGGGTTTTTTAAACTAAATTATCCCATAACTAATGAGTTTCAAAAGAGATTATTCATTTTTTACTCTCTTTTATTATAAAACTTTTTTCACATAGTTCTTAAGTAGTAAGTTATAAAGGATGCTTCCTAAGTTCCATTCTTTAGGTCAAAGAAGAGAAGATCTAATTAATAAGCCAAATTTTGTTGC
Organism: Sitta carolinensis; assembly: GCA_032173965.1. NCBI lineage: Eukaryota > Metazoa > Chordata > Aves > Passeriformes > Sittidae > Sitta > Sitta carolinensis. The sequence continues at coordinate 4,893,664 of CM063294.1, read as the reverse complement.
TGGTAGTGTTTGGGGTTTTTTGTTTGGATGGATTTTATCCAATTTTTTTTTTTTTTTTTTTTTTTTTGGTGTGACTTTTTACAGAAGCTCCTCTCAGAATTGAATGTCTTCTGCCAGATACTATAGGAGCAACCTGAAAATTAACATTTTTTCTTTGCTTTTAATTTTTGTATATTTCACACAGGTTAAAGATAACTTTCTGCTTAATTTAATCTTTTACAAGTTCTATGACACTCTCCTTCCTTGGCAGTGATAAGGGAAGTACTTTTATCTGTTTGTTCAGCCTCTCTGTAGCATTTGAAATCGCTGACTCTCTTCTCTGCACTCTTCTGTAAGGAGCTCAGGGGATGATTGGCAATGATTCAGGAAGGCTGAAGCTCTGCCTCTCAATTCTAGTGAGAGATTTCTTATGAGCAGCTGTTTGTCCACTTGCCTGTTTAGTCTTTGGCTCACAGACCTCTCATCAAAGTTCTTCAACACCTCAAAAGCTGTTGGTAGCACCACAGAGACCATGCTGAAATCTTAACCATCTGTGAAAAAAACACTATCTCTGGTAAAAGCAGAGGAGCATCTTTTCAATTTATATTTTGTCTATCTCATGGTTAAAGAACATCAGATTAGGCTAAACCCATAAAGGAAAGATGTGCTGATACTGGGGAGATGAGAGTACCTTGAAGAACTTGTCTTTTCCTAAAGTTACCTGCTCTCAAAGGCTCGTTAACATTGTTCTTACAGCTAACTCCCTACATTTTTCACCTTGCAGTAGGAATCCTGTCCGTGCAACAGATTTATGTGAAGAAGTAGCTTAAAATGTTTTTCCCAGCCCAAATAATTGACCCCGTTTTGTGCTTCTGTTTGTCACCAGAGGGTGCCATTGCTGTGATCTTCCCTGTTCTTGTGCTAAACCCACTGACTTTTGAACGAGGCGCTGCTTCTACATGGTGCCACTCCTTTGAGTTATCTAAAGGAACGGCAAGAGAAGTGGCCTTATGGAGAACACTGGCAAAAGAGCTATGTGGAGATGGAAACAGTAGTTGGAAGAACCCAATGCTAAAATGGGCCTGTTTTCCTGGTGTCCATTTAGGTTTCTTACATTTCATCAGCACCGCTTGCAGTGCAGTGGTGTACAAACTCATTTCTCACTGTGAAAATAGCCTCAAGTTTCTGGATGCTTAGTAACGTGCAGCAGAAGAGCACAGGTGTCAGAGGAAGTGGCAGTGTTATTTGTGAATAAAGTCCCAGAAGGAGGTGTAGCTACTACAGAATAAGTTGCTAGTGTATTCTGTGCTGGCTCCTGGAGGCACCTGCCCTAATACTGAACAGGTGTAAGATCCTGAGGCTTGTATGTACTATTTGTTCATTTGTGCTCACACAAAGTGATTGTCCATCTGTGCTCAGGTCTGAAAGAGAGATGTACACAAGCTGGACTCTAAGAAACATAGTTGATTCCTGGAATGTGTCACAAGTACAGTTCATCCCCAGAGCATATCAGACTGTATTTAGATGCCATAAAAACTTATTTATACCTTCTGTCCTTTGATATTTTCTTTGGGCTCCCAAATACATAATGCAGCAATATGGGTAAGTGAAATAAAAATATGAACTTATCAAGCTTGATTTCCTACAGGCTGAGATGGAAGAAGTCGCTTTGGTAGTTTTTTAGTTTTCATTTTATTCAGAAGCAAGCTAGTATTATTGAGGGCCTTCAAACAGCATCTCTCCGGGTCAGATCTTGCAGCTGAGCAGCTATTCAGTGGGAAGGATGACTTTTGTGGTTTCTGAAGTTGTTATAAATATCTCAGGAATTGCTGACTGTTCAAGCCATTCAGGCTTTTCAGTAGTGCCTTGCTGATAGGGAGAAGATCATCACCGAGTGGGTGAAATTGTATTTGCCTGAAAGTCCAAGGAGCCCCTGGAAACCGAAACTTCCTTGCCATGTTTGCCCTATTGAAACTGAGATACCATCTTGTAAAAAGGCATAATATCATTCCAGTACAGCAACATGCCTGTAGGCAAGGCACAATATGTGAGCATGATTTGTTTGCTCAGAGCCATGACTGTCATTCAGAAATACTGAAAGGTAGCAGTTGGATTTTTTCACACAAATGGTTAAGGGACTTTTCTCAACATCAAATTAGCGTTCAAGAGTGAAAATATAGCTTCTGTTTCCTCAGATGCTGAGTTGTAAGAATGAGTAATCGTGATTCCTGGGGGAATTTATTTTGTTTTTTTTTAATTTGAGTGGCACTAGATAAATAGGTTTATCAGTTTTCTGCAGAACACTTATATTTAGTAAACTTGAAATGAGATGAATTACAGTGAAGTTACTCCTCTTTCCAGTTTTCTTTAGGAGGGGAATTATTTTAGGGATGTGTGTGCTATTTATATTTCCCACATAATGCTGTACCCTCGAGCAATATTACACAGTGTGGTTATGGACAAAACAAGGGAATGGCTGTAATTGCTTAACTGACTGGAGTTTGTTTTTTGTAGTCTTATTTTTATTTTATTTTATTTTTCCCTATTTAAACTTCTTTTGCTCAGTGAAACAGGACATCACTGACTCTTGTGTTAAGAAGTTGGTTTTGATCAGATTTGTTCAGTGCAAAGGAAGTGTGAAGTGGGAAGGATTAGGTCAAAGTTAGGACTCTGACCAGAGGGGCAAAGGAGAGAAAAGGCCAAGGAGGTTCCAGGTTTGGGGCAGCCAATGGAACACCCCATCTGTGAGGGGAGTAGGAATCTGCCATCCAAACCAGCTCTGCTCACTGTGCTGCTCTTCAAAAGCAACCCAGAGCAATTCTGAGAATAAGTTATGAAAGTGAATCTGTGTATAATGCTGGGGTTCACTCTAAAACCTCTTTTATTATAGCAAATCTTCCAAGCTGTATCTCTGAAGCTAATAATATATGTAAATCAGATCGTTTTCTTCTGTCACAGGGTTCTCTACATTTTCAGTATTAAATAGTGAAATAATAATCCTTATGTGCTCAGTCCTGTCAATATATCCCTGGGCAGCTTCTCAAAGACTCCTTGAGTCTCAATCATCTATATTCATTTGCCAGTTCTAATTTTCTGGATAATTACTGCATATTTCAAGACCACTTCTGTTGTGATACTTAGCCAGATTTAATTCTTTCAGATACTTTATTTCTTAACCTATAATTTGACTTCCTGAGAGTATTTGAAGATGGGTATGCATATTCAGTTTAGTCCTAAGTTTTGGGACTGAATCACACTCAAGCATGTCCTCTGTCTCATCAGGACTCCCTGTCCTGTCCCCTGAAGATTCTCTATTTGTGGACTAAATGTCCTTTCACAGGAATAAAGACATTCTGTACATAATGGAGCCCAGTATCAGATCTTGTGGATGACAGAGTGCCATCTAGTCTGTCCAAATGAAAGATTCTATTAATTTAAAGTAGAATTCCTCATCTGTTTTCATATTTTGTGTGTGTGTGATTTGAATTCATTAATTACATCTTACTTTTCTAGGTAGCAGGACAGGTGAAGACAGTCTAGTGTGATTACAATTACGTGGGGGTTTTGTTTGGGGTTTTTTTGAGCAAAAAATGATAGATACCTGTGATAAATGTTAGGAGACTGACCTATAACCACAGCAGGCAAACATTAATAATCAGTGTTTTCTGTGTTATCATCAGTCCAGCTGTTTTGCTAAAGATCCTGAGAAAACACTGTGAGAACAGCCAGTACTGCAGTGCTTAGGCTTGAAGGCTGGAGCTGAGGGGGAGGATTTGGACAGAATTCTGAGGACTTCACAGCATCATGAAGATAAACAATTCTACCTGGTGAAGAGTAAAGGAGGGAGAGCAGGCATCACTATGCATCACTATGCTTTTTATGGCTTTGGTCAACTCCCTGATATTTTATATAAAAGGGTTTTTTTTGTTTTGTTTTGTTTTGTTTGTTTGTTTGGTTTTTTTGGGTTTTTTTTTTTTTTTTTTTTTTTTTTTTGGGGTTTTTTTTTTTTTTTAACTGATACTTTTCACCATCTTTTTCCCCCATCATTTTCAGTCCTGGTAAAAATATTATGGCATTTGCCTGCCTTTGTCTGAAAGATCTTTTATTCCACTTTCCTACATTTTTTCTAATGTAACATAGTGCCTTGAGCTTAAGACATTAATGTGGTTCCAGATAATCTCCTAGTCTTCTTTGACACGTGATGGCTTAAAAGCACTCTTTATAAAGCAGAATATTACTGTATTAATGTGCAAAGTGAGGGTTATTCCCTTTCTCTATGTCTGATGAATTCTTTCCGTGGCTTAAAAACAAATGGAGGAAGAGATCATCTTACAGAAATAATGATTATTTTAGAAAAACGATCTGAAGAAATCAATATTTTCTTTTCCTGACTTTTGTCCCTCCTTATTTGAGTCTAGTTCATGAAGTAATGGAATATTAAAAATGCTTCAGATCATGTCTGTGGTGATAAATTTTGACACTCTTTCAGATATGTGTTCCTTTTTGTTAGTCTTCCTGTGCCATACGTACTTCAATATACTCTCAATTTTTTCTTAGCTTGAAAGGAGTGTTGCTTTTTCTACAAACAAAATCCTTTCAAACCATTTTAAATGTGATTTGAAGTATTTCTTGAGTTTTGCTGTTATGTCTCAGAGGAGTAGAACGTATGTGGCAAGTTCTCCAGAAAGAACCTCTCAAAAGAACATATTAAAGATGAAATATAAGGATTTTTAGATCAAAAGGATAATGATTTTTTAAAATCTTTAGTATGTGATAAATTAATCAGAAGGTATTATAAAGATGTACAAACTTGCACAAGGAGAGAGAAGGAAGACAGTGACTTTGAAATTAATGTAGACACAGATGTAAAGACACTGTCAGAAGCTGGTTATAAACCAACAGACAGAACTGTAACATATGCACTTGTTAGAAATCGGAGCTGTGTCACAGTGAGCATGATGAGAGAAATTGGTATGAGCTCAGAACCCTCATTTCTCAGATCCTGAGCTGTCCCTGCAGAGGTGCTGGGACATGAGGCAATCAGGGGTGGTGCAGGGGCTGCTCAGGAGCCTTTGGTGCCTCTCGGGCCCTCCTGGGCACTGTGGGCTGAGAAGGGGAATTGGTTCTGCCTTCCTGGGCTTCCTCTACACAGCACAAACCCAAAACCGTGCTTAAAGATGAAAATAATCAGCTAGCACACATCACTATGAACCAAAGTTGTGTATTTCTGACAGGAATTCTAGCAGACTTGACTCTATAACTGTGAAAAAAAATGCTATTTAATAAAAGCCCAACAGATTTTCAAAGCAACTAGACATATGTATCTAAAAGAAATGCTGGACCAAAACACCTCACACTATGATAATTTCTGTTTCAGTTTTCATATGTGAGCATGTATATGATTCATTCATGCTTCAAATGTAGTTGTGAATGCATTTATCACTTGATTAGTTTTGGGGTTTTTTGCATTAGAATACAAACATAGTGAAACCTGTTCTAACAGATCAGTTGCAAGAAAAGCCAGCAACAGGAAGGGAGAGTGTATTGGAGATTCTGACATCAGATTCATAGATAAGACATGCTTATACCCCCCAAAAACAGATACTGTAATTAAATTTATAGTCTTTATTAGTCTATGTATTTTTTCAAGATCTATTTTATTTATTTATGTAAGGCTGAATTCCACAACTCTGTGAGTTACTATGATGCTTGTGTAGTAAGCACAATAGATTGTAATCAAGTTAAGTACATCTCAACATTCAAAGGAATTCTTCAAGAATTAGAAAGTAAAATCTTGGTTCTGCATGTCCATGTAAGCTTTAAAGAAACAATACTAATGGTATTTCAAAAAGGATTTTGAGAAATAATCAATTGTTATCATTGATCAATATTAATGAAGGGAAGTTCTAGTTTGCCTGCACAGAAATTGTGACTTTATGGCAGTGCTACAAAAATCTGATTGTCGTAGGTCTGGAACCTGGAATAAGCCTGCACATCTCCAGCAGTGCTCAGTGTACCAGAGTGAAGTCCATACTCCATTTATTTGTGCCCAATAAAGCATTCCCCAGTCTGGGAAATGGCTGCAAGCCTGATGTAGTTTGTTCTGAAAACACTGACTTATCTTTTAAAGAAGTTTGAGGCATAAAAATGTCAGAGACAATATTTTTTATAGACTCTTTCTTATCTAATTGAAACATAAATTCCAGTAGGTGAATTGTGATAATTTTGTACAGGAGTTTCTATGAATGCTCCATCCCATTAGGTAAATGTGTTGTAGCTGCTGTTACTGAGGTGCTAATACAGAGCCCTTGCCAAGCAGCCCTTTTTAGCAACAGCTAAAATAGCTAAATTTACATGAATTTAGATTAAACAGCTAAATTCATGTATGTTGAACAAGTGCTTGAGTTCTGCTTCATAACCTGGATCAAACATTTGGAAGAAAAATTATCTCATGGTAATTTTGTTACCTAAGGATTATTAATAGGTCACCCAGGTGTACTCTCACATGGGACTTGAACAGGCAGCACCTGAACTGCCCTGCCAGAAGGTGCCTGACTCACCCCGAGGTGATCTCAGGATTCCCTGGGCATTGCTGCTGTCAGTGAGGAGCTGTGCCTTCCCTGACTGACCTCACTCCTCCTCAGGGTCTTCCTGGTTCTTGTCCTCCTCCCCCAAAAGCAAGGATCTCATCCCCTCTTAGCATAACACATCTTCCTTTTGACCATAATTCTCTGGGCATCTTTGCTGCTTATTTTGCAGTTCTTATCTGTCAGTTTTTGATTCTCACAAGTTTTTCTATGTCCTGTTTGTCCAACTGTATCACAAGTCTGCTTTGGTCTCTGTGGGGTCATATATTATTTATGTGCTTAATTGAACTGCATTACAAAATGCTTCAGCCTTATTGCTGTTTGTGCTTCTTGTGAAGTTAAAATGTGAAAAAAATGTGTGCCTGTGCTGTTGGCACATTGTGCTGGTGTTATCCAGAGCTCCTCTGGCAGAAGGCAGGCAGCCTGCCTGAGGGATACAGCAGCCTCTGCTTGGGCTGGGCTGTCCCAGGACAAAAGGAAAAAAAGTAGTTTGAAATGAAGTTTTTAAAATCATTTATGTTAAATCTTTACAACCTTTACATATCTGATTTCTGTCTATGGTGTCCAGAAAAGGGAGTGTCACAGGGATGGTGGCCAGGGGCACAGGGGACAGCACCACACAGAGCTTTTGCTGTTTGAGGGGCTGGGTTAGGGGATGGGAATGGGTTAAGAGCCAGGGCTGGGTTAAGAGTCCAGCTCTCATTCAAAAATGCTTTGATTAACACTGTGATTGATACAGCAGGTAAGTATCGTAGCAATAAATCACAGTACATTGGTAATGTACATTGGAATTGGGTGGTAAAACCTACTTTAGAGTTTTGTGGGGGGTTGCATTTTGGTTTATTTTGTATTTTGTGGGTTTACCGCTCATGGATGTCTGCCATGCCCATCCCTGTGTATCTGGTATATTTTTGTTCAGCTCTGCTCTAAAGTGCTGAGCCCCATGTGCCCCGGAGTCCCAGCTGAGGCTCCCTGTGATTTCAGGGGGCAGTGGTGCTCTCCAGGGAGCAGTGTGCCTGCAGCAGCAGCAATGCTGAGCTGGGCCCCAAGCAGGGGCCATTGGTCCATTAATTGCTGCTCCTGGCTGCTCTCCTGCTTCACACTGGCTTTGAAACATACTCAGTGACTTAGGAAGTAGATTCACAATCTGTACATTTATCAGTGGGAATGAAAGAATCGTTTTTGTTCAGACACAGGTGAGTTACTGCTTGTGTGGGCTTGAAGGCTACTGGCAAAAGAGATTTCCCTAGAAAATAACTAGACAGGAAAAATGAGCTGGGCTTCTGAGGATCTGAAATATAAAATATGCAAATTGCAAGAATTTGGCATACTGTCAGACTTAGAGTTTTTTCCCTTGATATACAGAATTCGTGTGACCTGCTCAGTCAAGCATCCTATTTGCAATAGATTTTTACAATGAAATTTGCAAGTGGCTTCCTTTTTTATTTTCTCTTCTTTTAGTGTGAGCATTTTCTGACAGAAATTCCAAGTCCAGTTTGGAGCATTATGTTATGCTTTAGACATCTGCGTCCTTAAAACTTGAGTGAAAATACAAGATGCCTATTTGAATAACACGGTGTCACCAGCAGAGCTTGAAAGTGATGCGAGAGGTGATGGTGCTCCCTTATGCTTCTCTCATCACACATCATACAGTACATTTGGGCACGTATGTGGGTAGTTCTTTGAAAAAGAATAATAAACAGGTCCAAGATGTGATGTCAGATCTAGTTAATCAGTGTACTAGAAATGCATTACCCTAAATCTTGGTTAGGAAAATAGTAATCAAAGTCTTGAGTTTCTTTTCATTTGGAGAGACAGATGGCATATCTGCTTAACGGCAAATATCCAAAAGAATTTTTTTTAAAAATCCTATCTTTCAAAACATGGCAATCAGAATCATCTTGGAGAGGAACTATTAAATTTAATAAGCCATATGTTCAGTGAATTTACTTATTTTGTTCAAAGATGTAGACATAGAATTCACCTCTGTGTCCTTTTGTGTAAATTAACTACCTTATTCTATGCTACACAATTAAGGTATTTAACAGAGTTCCAAATGTGCAACATATTATTATCCAAGCACAGCTACTAGTTTTCTTGTTGCTGAAATAAATGCATTTAGGTGAACAGTCTGCAGTTTACTAGAATTCCCTCTGTGGAGTTCAGCGTGTTTGAAGATCAGATTGACTGGCAGCTTCCTTGGTATACATAAAACAGATCTAAAATTATTTCAAATAGAAATTCTCTGAGGATTCTATCATCTTTGCCGTTCTGTTGTACTCAAGATGCAGATGTGCCAGACTGTTCTGCAGGACTATAAATGCATTAGTGAAACCCTAATACACTCTCTAACAAATATATGCAGAGCAAGAGGTTTTCTTAGCCATCTTGTACCTACTCATTTTATTTATTTCATGTAATTGGCATGTTGTTCTGCTTTTATAGCTTGTTAAAATGAGATGTGAAAATGGCTGTAGCTAATGGCTGCTGGAAATCTTTTCCCATGGTAGGAAGGAGAGGAAAAAAAAAAGGCATTGCAGATTTTAAAGCACAGAGCTCTCCCAGTGAGAAGCAGAGATTAAAAAAGATGGATATAATGCATTGCTGCGTGTGGTAGAAGCGAGTTTTAATGACTGTGGATACATAAATGAACATTGCAGACCAATGTCCAAGCCCTGAAGTGGCGTCCTGGGGTAGGGGCAGGGCACTGCCTGGGGCAGGGCTGCTCTGGGCTGTGCTGCTGACACTGAGACAGCTGTGCTGGTAGGGAAGGGGTTTCTCCTTCCTTCTGCAGAGAAAATGAAAGAGAATAGGTGGAATGAGGTGTTCTGAATGTGTTCCTTTGCAAAGTGCAGGGCTTGGCTCCAAGAAACTTAGGCAAGGTAAACTGTGGACAGATATCAGCTCCTCCTTCCCTGGAGTCAGGGCAGCCCAGCCCAGTGGGTGGAGATAATTTAACATGGTTTTATTCTGATTTAGCAATGCACTGTTGAGGTCTGACCAGACAGAAATCCATGTGAATGTCCAGTGTATACATCATTAGTTTTAAAGGACAGCTTTCTTGGTTTTCTACTGGACTACACTGTAGATACTGTCTCTTTATTTTATATTATTTGAATTGCTGTCAGCAGAAGCACACACAGTCTGTCTTGTGACTGTTAAACACTTTGTTTTTAAACTTTAGTGGCTTTAGGAAAAAAAAAAAAAAATTACAGTGCTGCACACGATGATGTTGAATGGTCATTCCAGTCTTTAGCAGCTCTTGGAACATTAAAGGATTTCAGTTTCAGGATTTGGCCTGAGAAAGTGGAAGACAGCAGAGGAACTTTGGTGCATTAGTAGTCTTCTCTATTGCTAAGGGCATTTCGCTGTCTCACTATATTTAGCAAAATGAGGAAACTATCTTTATATATCTACCTGATCTAGGAACCTGTTGTTCCATGGCAAGACATTAAATTGCAAATAGAAACAAGAACAAAATTTCCTCTTTAAAAAAAAAAAAGCATGTCTTGCAGAGCACTTGTTTTCTGCATCTTATACTTGTTACACAAGAAAAAAATTATTTGGATACCTAAAAAACCAACAAATTAAGACTTTTTTATTTACTTTATTAAAACATTTTAGAAGCTGCTGGGAACGGTCTTGAGTTTTTGTCTGTATAGCCATATCCATTTTTTAAAAAAAATCATTTTAGTGTAGCATTGGATTTCTATACAATAGCATAGCACCTGCTAGATGTGTTGCAGAGAATGATCAACTGTTGTGTGCCTGTTCCTGTGTAAAATATTGGTAAGATGAAGTATGTCAAACACATTTATCTGCTGCAAATCAGTTTGTCTCAGAAAAGACTCAGTTAAATTATACGGAGCCTAATTTTTCTACTGGTACACCTTCTGAATTTTATCTGATATACTGTATTTTTCTTCCCCAATAGGTCAAATGAATCATCCTTTACTTTCTCTTTTAGAAGAGACAGTAAAAGTAAATTCAGCACATGCCATTTGTGTATAACTGGCATGATTTACTGCACGGCTGAATATAAAATCATAAAACTTACAGGACATGGTTAATACATAACCATCAAAATAACAGAGTGCAATTCTAAATTTATGAGGCTGAACTTAACACTGAATATCAAATAAGAACCACATTGATTTCTGTAGCGCATGGCTTAAAAACACATTAGGTGGCATAACTGCAAGACAGTACATTGATTTAAGCGTAAAATGCATAGCACTCAATACTTCACCACCTAACGTTTCCCAGTAATGAACAAAGCTGTTGTATATTGATGAAAGGAAAATTATTTGTTTTGTTAGATTATGGTACTCAAGCAGATGCCTTGCTTTTAGACTGGGCTGGCATAATTGGAATCACTCTTAGTAACAAATGACGTTGGACACCTGAAAGGGAGGGCACATGGTGAGTTTGCATAATGTGTTTTAAGAAATATGTATTTAGTCTGGACTTAATATAAGTCTGAATTCAGGCACCCTCATTTCAGGGAGGGTACTTTGGCAGGTACAGAAGATTAATTGCATTTTGGAGGCCTCTAATTGCCTTTAAAATGTTAAACATTTGCCTTCCTGAATCATGGCCAGAGAGTAAGTCTATAAATCTCTATCACCCTTCCTCACTGAGCTTTGCCAAATTTAACTCTATTTACATCAGGAAACACACTTTTTGCCATATTTTAGGCCCCAATACACAAACTGCCTCAGCAAGTGAAGCGTTTCATTGACTTTAGTCTAAGGTCCCCAAAACATAAATTGAATTGACATTAGCATTTCCTGTAGATTTAGTCTTAAGTAGAAAATTCTGTGTGGGGGTTGAAATTTGGTCTTTTGAACATGCTTTCCTCACAATGTACTATATCCAGAGTGGCATCCTTGTCCTTTTTAATGCTCCAGTAGTGCAAAGGGGCTGGAAGCAGCTCAGCCACAAGCTTCAGGTGAGTTGTCCCCGGGGCTGTGCTGGGAGTGGGACCAGCCAGGAGCAGCAGTGAGCTCTTCCCTGGGTGCCCCCTGTGAGAGGGTGCTGCTCATCAGCTCTGAGAACAGGACAGCAAAAACACCTTGGTTTTGAATGACTTCAAGCATTTAGAACATATAGGTTTGTCTGTGAGCTCCAGCTGTGCACACACACACACATTTGTGCATTTTGGATTTGTTGTACAAAGTGTGGCTGCTGCCATGTGCAGTCTGTGGCCTCTGTTGGGATGTGCCCTTTGGGGTGTGTGCATTTCGTAGCTGAGGTGAGCAGGGGTCAGCTCCAAGTCCGTGCTGCACATTCAAAACCTTCAGGTGCTACCTTGGGTGCTACGGGGTGCTATGTTGACTGTGAATGTTTTAGAAGACAAATTGGATGCAGTTGCGTTCCAGTCTTGCTTACCTTTTGGGATACTTTTTTTTTTATCCTGCAAAGTTTATGTATTAGTCTTCATGACATGCGAAACGGTCTGAGGTGTTGGAGAATAATGTTTTAATCATCATTGACATTTTCAGAGAAGATTAAAATTTAGTAAAATTAATTGTCCATTTTTGAATGGCTCACTTTGCAGTTAATCACACATCTTTAGCTTTCACTGCAGATGGGTATTTCTTTCCTGCCGTGTTTTTTTTACCTTGAAACTCACCTGTAATTATGATAATTGATTAAGTTGTTGGTTATAATTTTTTCTTCAAATTAATGGAATGTAATTTTAAGTTATGCTTAGTGTGAAATAAACTGCTTTTATAATCTTGTTGAAAGAACCTTTTCTAAATCTGTACAAATACTATTTCTTTCCCTTTTAAAGGAAAATCTCCTACATACTAAAAGAATATAACTTACTGGGGTTATATTTAATGGCAAGTATAGAATACATTGTTTTCACTGCTGTGTATCTCTAGTAATATAATTTGAAGTGCTAGGGCCCTTTGCATCCATTTCTGAATCTATTATTAGTTGATTAAATTAACTGGCTGGATCAGTACAGTGAGAAGAGACACAGTAATGATATTACAGAATTAGTATGCTATGATGAATTGTCAGGAAAAGTAACTGTGACAGCCCTGTGGCCATATGCACTTAGCCATGCAATTTATAGTCATTTGAAAAGCCAAGGACTTTTCAGTTTTGGTTAGGAAATTTGTTCTTGCTTTTGACAGAAGTTGAGGGATATGTGTGTCTTGAACAAGAGGGGGTTTACAGTGCCAATGTGAAAAGAAACCAAAGGCTTTCCTCAACTGCTAGCATTTGGGTAATTTACAAAGAACAAGCTTCAAAAAAGGATGATTTTATTGTAGCTGTGCCAGTTCTTTTAAATAGATTATAATATGATAGTGCATAGCATATAATAGTGTGGTTCCTTTACAGTTGTAGAAAATAGTATTGCTTAGGGTAAGGTAAAAGTGAATGGGATCTTGTATCACAATTTCAGTAGTTATGGAGCACCACAAATTTTGGTACAGCAGCAGTAGGGTCTTTTTAGGAGGACAGTAAATACAGCTGGGTTTTATTCTTGCAAGTGATTTGAGGCTATTTAAACTGCCTTATTTTGCCTTTATGCAAGTATTCGTAAGTAAAATAAAGATTGCCAAACACCATCAAAATTACTGGTAGTTACAGTAGGTAATCAGCATAGAAGACTTGACTCATGGCCAAAGCTGTAGTAACTCCCACTCTTTTCAGCTTGCCCTGCTTACTTGCTGGACACTTGGAATTTAAATTTAAAATCTTGCCATTTTCACATTTACCATATGTGGGTTGGCTCTCTCTGTAATATTCTTAATCATTGAAGCCAATTACACAAATGTATTTTCCAAGTAGTAACAGGCAGAGCCTGAATAAAGCAAGTGGACTAAGACAAAAGACAGCAGATTGTGTAGTCAACTCATTCTTTTTGTGAGCCAAATAAAAGGTATTATCAGTAGTGCTATGGATCTGTAATCTTTGCTGAACATCAGACTAAAATTCTTGTTGAACTTTTTGGTGTGTTAAGTCATTTTTTCTTAATATTGGTTACCCCAGTTCAAACTTTTGTAAAGAAAAGGAAAATATTAATAGGTTTTTAGTTAATCTTACAGGAAACCACTACACAAGTGTTGATCCCTCCTGGGACCTCTTCCTGGTCCGTAGGTGCTGGAGGTGACCCTGCAGACTGCTCTGCTGCTCCTGGTGCCCTGGGAGCACAACTGCTTCTGTCCTTGTATCTGCTCCAGCAGATCTTCCTTAGCACACATTGATTTAAGCTTTAGGAGGAAATACAATTTTTCATTTTAATAAAATAATTTCACTTTCTAATTTTAATTAGAGGAACATTTTCCTAGCTGCAGTCTGAGGCTGACCTCTAAAGGTTCCTTGGTCCATGGGTATGACATACCAGTTTATACACATGATCTGATCACTTCCACTCCTCTCCTTCTCTGCTTTGCTTTCTTGGTCATTACAAACTTTCTCTTAGTGTTTGAGTCCTTTCTCCCACTGCTGAAGCCCACTTCTTATTTTTTTTTTTTCAAATGACGAATGGATTTTTCCTTCTGTTTAAAATCTTCTCTCTTAATTTAATTATTAGATTAATTTATAATCTTGTGTTTGAGTTATATTATTTTTTCAGCATTAATACACTAAACAAAACATGTTGCATTAATACATTCAGAAAAATAACGGCCTCACCACTGTTTTCAGTAACAAGAACCATCAGCAATTTTGTTATTTTACTGGTCAAAGTCTTACTATTAATAAAATACTGCTGTTAATGCTGGTGTTAAGTAAGAAAACCATTTCTACAGTTCCTGAGTTTAAGCAAATAGTCCCTTGACTTCAAAGTAAAATATCTCAAGCATTCAATTAAATGTTAGTATCTTAAATACTTAATTTTGTAGACCTAGATAAAGGTATTTTTCAAGTAACAAAATGTGTTGTTAGGTCTTTATTGCTATGGACTGACCTGGACAGAATCTTCATTGAAGTTGTAACCTAATACTGATAATGGTGGTTGCTGGGGTTTTGTTTTGTGTTTTGCCTTTACCTTTGCCATAGATCTGTTTAAACCCATAGTCTGGTAAGGTAATATTTCTGTAATTACTGCATTTAACTCTTCAGATATTGATCAGCCATGTTTCAGTGAGATTTTGGCTTGGTGTCATGCTTTATTTTTGCTCTTTGTTAGCTCTGTATGGCTACCTGCATGCAGCCTCTGTAATAAACACTGCAGTCACAGTCATTTCCTAATCTTCCTGATCTATGTGTTCATAACAATTAGTACTGAGTTCTTCTCATGCTTATTTGAAACTGTAAGCTCTGACTGTTGGGGAAAAACCCTAACCAGCCAACAAAAAACACAAAAAAACCAACAAAAAACAAACAAAAAAAATGAAAAACTCTCCCCCCACCCCACAGTATGGCAGTCAAGGTAGTATTTGAGTTGCTCTTTTTGCCACATTTACAGCATCATTATTTTAAAATACTTTTCTCGGTGTTACTATAGAAGCAGCTTCTGAGAATAGATGATCAAAAGTTGCCCTTGCAGGCTGCTGTTGGTTTCAGTGGGTCTTAGTAAGTGTAAGGCTGGAGCCAAAATTTAAGCTAAGTAAAACTGAAGAGGGACTGGAGATGAAAATAATTGTTTTTTTTTTTATTTGCCTTGCTTTTTATGGCAGGGAGTTTTCACAGTTAGGGTGTTTGATTTGGGGTCATGTTACACTTGGGTGCACTGAAGTGATTAAACTTTGGTTCTCATCTCTGATTCACCCAATACAGAGGCAGATAAGCTTTTTAAGATCTTGCTTCTGAGTGTGCACACAGAAGTGCTCTTGGTCCCTTTTGTAGTGTGCAGTCAGAGTTTGGAGTACTTTTGTTTGGCAGTGACTTTTCACAGACTGAGATCATCATCTAGGAAAAAGCAAAACATTATTTTGTTTAGAAAGAAAACAAAAGAGAGCTTTGTTGGTAGGAGCTGTTTGGAACATGGACAGTCCAAATCAGGAGGCTGTGGTCCTGTGACAGGCATCTGCTTCCTGCTGATGGGTATCAGGTGCTGTGACCCAGCTGAGAGCCTCTCAGCTCTCCAGTGCCTGGCCCACTGTGCTAAACACTCAGAAATAACAGCGAGTTCAGGGTGCTCTGAAAAAATATTGCCCAGGATATTTTGTCACCGTGTTCTGTATTTGGAGCCTAAAGAGCACTTAAACCTGAGCGGGCTGATGATAGTTGCTCTGAAGAGCCCACTCTTGCTGCCCGTGGAAATGGATGCCTTTGATGTCCGTGCACTGCAGAGAGACGCAGTAAGCAGCTAAATGCCTTAATGCATTCTGCCACCGAGCGATCTAAAAGCTTCCATGTGCATCGTGGAGCTTGTGCACGAAGGTTTTCACTGTCAGCAAAGCAAAATGAATGCCTTTAGCTTTAAAGTTTAAATGCCTTGCTCAGCAGGGAGCCCAGAGAGATTTGTTCAACTGAAATGAGCTTATAATAAGGCTTTCATCCTAAGATAAGTAAGGACAACATTCAGTAGCTCTGTACTCCCTCACCAGAAAATACAAATAGCTTTCTCTATGTGTTATGATGCTGTTATTGCCTTTCATGTGATATGTTGCAATTCATGCTAATAGACATTTTCCATCGTGGGCTGCGGTAACGCCATGTTGTAACTACATAGCGTTTAGAAGTTCAAAAAAAAAAAAAAGAGTTGCAGCTTACATGTTAATTGGTTTGTTTATTTTACCCCCCAGAACTGAGTGCTAGGATAACATCTATAGAAGGATTTGCAGTAGCAAGGTATTTTAAACCATTTAATTGTGCTCAAACTTTACAGCGGTTCAAAATGCATTTAGAGAGATTCATAGCAAAAGAAAATCCATCACTGGCTATTAGACATGAAACACCACTCCTGGCTTAGGCAGACCCAGAGTTGCAGATTGCTCGAGGCTGAGAGAGTGTGTGGGAGCTGTCCCTGTGCTTGCTGCTGCTGGAGATAAGGAACTGGGCAGGGTGGACCATTCCTCTGCCCTGGTGTGGCTGTTTGTGTATTCTCACTCCTGTATCCGCTGATCTTCTAGCCCCACCCCAGTCATAATTACTCCTTCTGCAATCAAGAGACACTGTTTGATCTGCAGGTTTCAGTTGGGATCATTAAAATAGCACTTATGGCTCGAGCCTCTGTCCACTCTTGTTTTTCGTGTGGTGTTTGTTACAGGGTTTCTGTGTCCCTAATAAGCTGTTAACAAGCTGTCAATTATAGTGCTCATGCAAATTAGTGAAACAGACAGTGAGGGGCTGATGTGTACAGTATGCTATCTCAGAGGAGGTAAACTAAACCCTTCTAATTTTCATCACTGTCCTTGCAAAGCCGTCTTCATAACAGCTATAAAACATTCATCTTGTCTTTTCCTTTTTATCGTGTTTACAAATTGAATATAGTAGTTAAATATCAATTATTACAGGTCATATTTTGTGTTAAATACCAGGCATCTAAAAATAGAACAATGACATTTAGATTCAAAGGACTTCAATGAATCTGTCTTCATGCTGGTTTAAATGTCTTATTTACAATTTGCTGGATTTCTGGGTTCAACAGAATCATCCTGCTTTCATTTCCACCACTGCCTTTGTATTTCCTATTCACTTGTTTTCAATATATCACATTTTTGCTTGAAAATCCATTATTTCTTAGACTCTTTTTAACTCTTCCCCAAGGACTGCAAGCCAGGTATAAGTCTCTGTACACCAGTCATCAAAACTTCTTCTTGCTGCTATTTTTTTTTTTTTTTTCCTAAGTAATTCTCAGAAATGAAGTCTCATAGCTCATACTCCTTATCTTGGTCAGGGCTCCCTCAGGAGCATACCATAAACCTAATCTCTTTCAAATTCTCCATCAAAATATCAACATAAATTTATTTGTGTCCCCCTTGGTATCCATTAACTCTTGGAATACTCACCCAATGTCATTTCATACCCTGTGTTACTCCACTTGGCTGTGTAAGCACAGATCATTTTGACCTTACTAGTTCCAGTTAAAATTCAAATGCTTCTGGTTTGTGCTTACCACTGCAATTTTTTTTCATCTGTTTTGAGGAAGTGGAACAAAGTAGCAATTGGTTGACTTTGCTGTATGACCGGTGCAAGTGAAATTACTGATGGAGTACAAGTATCCAACATCTGACTGTGATGTTTGGCAAGAGTTCTATGTAATAAAAACGACTAGAAGATTTTAAAGGGAGTCACATAGAAAAACCCTACTTTTCTGGTGAATTTTAAAGCTAAAATGATCATAAAAAGACTCCTCATTTGTGAGTTTCTCTTAAGTACATGTGTAATCATAACTGAGGAGGGAGAAGGTAGGTAACCTGGGATACAGTTGTGAGAAGTCCATGACTGATTGTTCTCATCTCAAGTGGAAGTGTAAAAATTTTAGGAACGTGGCACTTCACAGACAATTATGTTTTATGGGGGACTGCATAAATAAAGCAGATTTTGAAAGGCACAGTTCTATTCCGGCTTTGAAAGGTCCTTTTTTGAACAGCCAGTTCTATTTGTGGGCTCATACTGGAGATATGTAGATCCTTTTATTTAGTAATGTTTTAAGAAGGCAATTGGTGTCCTGGGCTTAAGCCTGTGTTAGGCAACCACAGAGTATTTTAGTGGGGAGGAAGGGCTGGAGGTCACCTGGAGGTCACTGTCTTCTTCAGAATGTCCTTTTTCCCTCCTGCCACGTGTCCCCCAGCACTGGGCAGCCTGTCTGAGCCTCCAGCACACTGCCTGCAGTGCAAGAGCCTGGCACCTCAGTAGCAGCATGATCTGGTCACCTTGACTCAAACCTGTCCACAGCTGGACTACAGCTGGATCAGAGTGGAGTCATCTTCCAGAGTGTAATATTTGGCTCTTGAATTTCAAATATTTGGACCCAATCTTAGGAGTGCATAGGCATTAATTTAACTAGAGTTAAATACTCTTAACTGAGTATTCTGCAGAAATTGAGTGGGTTATGTGCCTGCCGACTTGATTCTGCTGCATTAATATCAAGGACTGTTTTTCTTCTGTGAGCTGAATGGAATCAGGATCAAGAGCTAAGTAAAGTTAAACAGGCATTCATATTCATTCAGGAGCAGTACAAAGTATGCATTCAACTTGGTGCCATAATTTTCGTGTGATATCTGGTAAGCTTATTAGTTAGCAAGAGCTATTAGATGAAGTTAGGCTCACAATTACAAGGAGACCCAATCAGGCTTTTGCTTCACAGAGCATGGATGACTGTAGGAAGCTGATTAGGATATTTGTAGGATATTAGTGGGAGGCTGAGGAGTTGTCATTCCCTTTCTGAAAAGATGGATTTATTCAAAAAGCTATCTAATTGGATAGATAATTGATTAACTGAGAAATTATATTTTCAACAAAAAGCTGTCACCAGTCTGATAAAAAGCTTGTCCTTTACAGATTTTTGGAATATAGGGACAGATGTCTTCCAGTTATCATTTCCCAGCTGGAAGTCTAAGAAATAAAAGAGTTGTAAGAACATCATACTGTCAGGATGTGTTCAAAATGACTCTTTTTTTTTTTTTTTTTTTTTTTTTTTTTTTGGATAGTCAACAACAACTGGCTGCAGCATCTGGCGTTACTGTAGAGTTTTAGAATTGTTAATTCTACCAACTTTAGGCTGGAATAGCATTACAGATTGAAAACAACACAGTTTCTCATCGCTTTCCTTTTTCCTTGAAAACTTGTTTTATTGGTTATGTGCATTTTGTAGTTAAAACAGGAGCCTTAGAGTTACTGATTAAATGTTTTGGGGCACCTGAAGGAGCCAGATAGGGTGATAGCATTGCTTGTGTGGAAGCAGGCAGCAGGAATTCTGTATCTGCTCTCCTCCCTGAGAAGGATCAGGGCAGTGCTTTGCCCTTCGCTCACAAGTGCAGGATTCCTGCTCACAGCAGGAACACCTTCAGCTTTCACTGGTTCAATGTTCTCTGAACATCTTGAAAGGCTTCCTTCAATTCTCATGACCAGGAGGTTAGGGGTGGGGTATGTGTTTGGATTTTAGGGTGCTGGTTCCAAAGGTTTCTGACCCTGCCAATGATTCAGATCTGTATGTAACACACGGCAGACTGGAATTCAGTCTATGATTGGGTAGGCCTTCTAGTACTTCACAAAAAAAAAGAACTCAATAATACTTTTGGGGGGCATTCCACTTTTCTTTTGAGTAATCTGGTCTCCAGTCCTGTTTATGATGAGTCTTTTTATGTTCTGTGTTACTGCAGTACCTGGCTGCTTTTCATACATATGCTAATTCCCATTTCACATCCAGCCATCACATGTGTGTATAGTTCAAGGCACAAATTTGAAAGTTTGGTTTGGGTTTTGTGTCTGGTTTTTTGGGTTTTTTTTCTCCTGTTAAACAGTCAGAGTTAATTTAAAATTTCACACGCAGAGTCTGAATGACTTGCTGTAAATCAAAAATAGCTGCGTTCAAATGAGCGAAGTTGTGAATGGAGATTAAGATAAGTAATAGAAAACATAAAGAATGTTCTGAAAAAATGAATGATATAGAATCTCCCTCCAGTTTTGTGCAGAAAATACTTAGCTCTAAAGACATTAACAAAAAAAAAACCCCTAAAGTTAACTTGGCAACAATTGGGGTTTTACATGTTTTACACTTCTTGAACATGGACTAGATCAGCTGTGGTAAACATGCTTATTAGTATTCAATTTATTCCCCAGTGTCTTGAAGGAACCATACTAATGTTTGAACTTCTTAGTTTGTTTTGATTTCATAGCAGGAAATTGTATCCACGTAAGTGAGCATGCACTGAACAGCAATAAATCATTATTTCTCAGATGACCAATATCAGCAGGAATCTCATACACTTCCCTGCTGGAGCTGATTTCTAAATTCATTGAATAATTATTGGTGCTGCTTTTCATATGTGACAAACATTCTTCTGTCTGATTCTTTTAAGTGTTACAGCAATGTTCCCACACATGCAGGGATTCTTATTTTTGGGATGTGGTAAAAGGCAGAATAAGGAACCTACATGCATTTTAAAATAACATCTTACAGTATACCAGGAACTTTGTACTATGCAGTTTAAGAAAAAAAAGAAATCTGACTCAGATTATTTTAATAACTTTTTAAACATTGTGGTTTATCAAAATGCAGATATTTTATTGAAATGTTAATATCCATGTAATATCATGAACTGTTTCTGTCACGAAAAATAATGTTGTCAAAGTTAAATTACCATAACAATAATGCAGTGGTACAGGGTAAAGTGTCTCTACTGAATGCAAAATCTGGTGAAGCTCCCAAGGTTTTAGCAACAATTATGCAGATGGGAATGATCAATGGCTGCATGAAACTTTATCTTTTGCTGTAGATCTAACACCAATTGTATCAGTGTCTTTTGGAGAACAGCAGTTGTTTTTATAATCCGGATCAGAAAAGCAATCTGAATTCCAGCTGGGCTGTGTGAATGTGGGATTAAGTGCACAAAGCAGGGATGGGGGGCTCTGGAGCTGGGGCTGAGGAGGCTGCACTCCCCCAGGTCTCAGGGCTGGTCCTTCACTTCAGCTGAAGGGAATGTCCCCCATCAGCACCACTGATCTGCTACCAGCTAGAATTGGGGAAAAGTGATTGGTTCTCAAAATAAAATTAAAAGGACAGTTCTTCACAATTTAAAAATAGATCTGTTATAAATGTTAGTTAAGTCCATAACATCTTTGCCTGTCAGAACAGTACAACAAATTACTGTTTCATTAATCAAAGGGTTAATTGAATTTTTAAATAAACCACTGCAGAAGTTCTCTATGGAAGTGAGACATCAATTCACTAGAGGAGAGAAATCCTTTAATAGCCTGTAATTTAAATAGTTTTCCACCAAAATGAATTTATTGGGTATTGATTGGCTCCCAACTCAGTTTTAATACTGATTAAATATTATGACTTCATTTCAACACATATGCTAGCTTTTTTTCCCTTTCCTCTTCTTTTTTTTTTTTTTTTTTTTTTTTTTTTTTTAATTTTTTTTTATTTTTTTTATTTTTTTTTCTTCTCTTCTCAACCTGGGTAATTGGGTTCAATTAATTTTAGAAGTCATGTTTAGGATGAGAGAGGTTCAGTGAGAAAAGCCAGTCAGTTTGCAGTGACTTCCCTTTCTTCCTTGTGAAATACTGTTCCTTTCTTAGCCCATGGCTTATGCCTTCCAACCAGAGAGGGCAATTCTTCAAAGATTCCCTCTTCTGGAAGCTGCTTCACTTAAAGCAATTCCATGTTTTCCCATATTATCATTTGCTGCTCTCAAAGCCCAATCCTTTGAAACCGAAGCAAATTTTAATTTTCTCAGGGCTCTCAACTGCTGTACATTTCATGGCTTTCAATTGGCTTCCCCAAACGGAGATGTTGTGGAGTTGAGTTATCATCAGTTAATGTGTTGCCTCCTGAATGGCACAGGTAGAATGTTGCAGACAGTGCTTCTCCCTCATTTTTTCCCCTTCTCTGTATGGCGTGTGTTGCTGGCATCACCTGTCTGTGTACAACTAATTCATCAGAAATAGCAGAAATAGATCTTATTTTCTTTCTCAGGTTATTTAGTGAATTTCCAGATGACTGTTTAGTCACTGTTTGGGAACAAAGAGAGAAAAGAGAGGTTATATACAATATATATGTTATACAGCCAGCCAGCACAGCCTGTGCAGCAGGAGCTGGAGAGCTCCTGGAGAGGTCCAGGCTGCCCTTAGTGAGATGGGTGAGAAAGGAGATTGAGGAGGAGCTCTGAGGGTTTGGTCAGGCTGGGGAACCATCCTGGAGCACAGAGTTTGTGTCTGCTTCCTCGAGCTTTCTTTGTGCAGATGCAGCCTCTTTTGAAGCACTGCTTTGGCTATATTATGATGGAACTCAATTTCTTTTTCTTTTTTTTTTTGTAATCATCTGTAGAAGGTATGGAAGTATTTATTAAGAAAAGCTGTAATTATTAAAACATTAATTAAATCATAGTTAAGAGTATTTACATTTGATGGTCTGTTGGGTTAATAATGACTCAGAATGAATGTTGTTGTTTGTTCCTTGAGCATTCAGCATAATGAAATTTTTTTTCTTCAGGTGTTCAGACTCCAAGATACACTTTTCATATTGGAGGGTGGTTAAGGCCTGGGGCACAGGTAAAAGAACTCCTAAACAGCCATTGTGACCTAAATTTTGTTCCTTTTGCCTAGGCACGCTTGCCCCTCTCAGCCTGGCTCAGTGTGGCACTCCCCTGAAGCGCTGGCTGTGCATGGAGAGGTGGTCAGTGGCCCCACATCCCCTGGCTGGGCTGGCTGGGAAGGGGCATGAGGCAGCCAACAAAGCCCAGAGCTCAGGTCAGGATTGAGATGTTCAGGGTTAGTGCTGGGCTCTGGTGAACAGCAGTGCTGGACACCTTTAGGCACTGTCACTCTGTGTGACTGTCTATTCAACAAAATACTCTTGGGTCTGGCAAACACGTGAGAGTTAAGGAAAGTTAAACCAGAAGGTTAACCCTTCTGGTTGTGATCACAAAGAGGTTTTTAAATGTCCACTTTTTTAATACAGTTATGCAGGAAGTTTTTAAAAATCTTCAGATACGTGCAATGTGCATGTGATTTTGCCCACAGAACATTGGTGACCCCATGCTGTGAGAAACTCCTGGCTGTACAATTTTAATAGATATAATTAAAGTATCAGCAATTCAAAATAACATTAGCTTATACAACTTATACCTATGTATGCATTTTTGTTGCTTTTTTGCCTACATTTACATGACTCTGCATTTCTATTTTCCATGTAATATCTTACACCTAAATGATGTATAGGAAAGAGCTCTGAAATTAAAGGTTACCATAACTTCCAGCACCCTACAAGTGTCCCTAAAGAGAGCCACTCTTCCCAGTCAAGGTCTGCTGCTCCTTATGCCTTTGGCCTCACAGTCATTGATACAAGTTGCAGGGTTTTTGTTTCATTTTTATGAAGGAATGAATATTTACATTCTCCTTTCTCTCGTGCAGGCAGATAAACATGCAGAATGGCATTTCTTATCTCCTTTACATAGTGCCGTATTGCAGACACTCAGTGTTCCTGGGATGTTCAGGTCTGTGATACTTTTGGAAATAAATTTGGCAGCATTTCTTCGTACATCTTTTCCAGTAACAGCTGCAGCTTCTTTGCCTGTTGTGTTTTCCTTCTGTGATGGGTTGCAGTCAAGTGTAGTTATGGGAGATGGCTGCTTCCGCTTGTAAGTGTCGAAGCCAAGCAAGTTTTGGCTAAGTTTTTGCTCTTCTTTCTTCTTTCTCTTTTCTTGTCATTCTCTCCTCTCTTGTATTTTGGCAGTGTGCTGCGGAAGCAATAGCTTCAGCAAATTTGTTACAGGGAAAAAGGCAGAAGCTGACATTGCTGAGTATTACGTAGTTAACACTGATGGACTTTTTCTGACAGTAAAGAGCATTTGAGATGTTGAATCTGCTCTGCAGTTTTAGAAATATTTGTGGTTTACATAGATGCTGAGGGTCTTTTTCGTATCCTGTTTTCTGAGGGTAGCAATAAGGGCCATATGGTGGATGCAGAACGATGGGACCTGTCAGCTCAGTGTTTGGCAGGTTCCTTTCCCCACAGGGTGCCACATTCCCGGGAAGGAGAGGGAGTCAGGAGTGAGCGTGGCTGTGCTGAAGGGCTGCAGGTGGAGCCCAGCTCCCCTCGGGATGCTGCTGGGGATGGGGGCTGCAGAGCAGAGCTCAGCACGGCCCCTGTGGAACAGGGACCTTCAGGAGGGTGCAGGGGGTTGATGGCTGGGTGCTGGTGCCTGACATTTAGGGCACTGTCAAGGCTGAAGGCAGGCAGTGCTGCAGATGGTGATTGCAGTCCCTGCTAGAATGGATGCTTAACTCAAAATGTAATATCTGATGCTTTTAGCTCTGGGTGTGTGTTAATCAGCCATGTGTGTAAACCAGGATGATGACCTTCACAAAACCCTCAGCCATTAGTTAATTCAAACAAGCTAAATGTTTGATCGCTCACAAATACCACAGAGGTTGAATGGGTGAAAAGGAAGGAGATTAGAAGCTTTATGTGTATATAGAAATCACCAAGTTTAGAATTTTAATGGTATTCAAATGATTAGTTTACATCCAGATGGGAAAGATAGTTCTTTATTATGCATAGAGTTACTGTGACTTAGCAATTTATGCCCAAAGGAACAGGTGTGACAGGTAGCACTAGGTTCATGGGGTTTGTAATTGCTAGGGGTCTGTTGGTTTTGATTTTGTATTTTCTTATTTAAAATACACGTAATAATAATAAATGATTTTATCAGTTACTAGGGTATCTTCATCATGCACCATTTTTTAATCCAAGAATTAAGAAATCCAGGCAAGTTCTTTCTGTTGCTCATCTAGTACACTTACTATGGAGATATAATATATATGTGTATATATATATATATATATATATATATATTTAAAAGTACTGTACCAGCAGATAAGAAATCAAGCTCACCTTCTGGTTCAGATTTAATGGTTTACGTCAAGGTAAAATGTTCACAGTACTTAAGTGCGATTTTTTACATGCCATCAGATGCAGACAGGAATTTCAGACTCCCACTAAAATTGATCTGTTTCCAGAATGAATGTTGCCAAATCATGTAGGTGCTTCAGAGCATTTTACCCTGTTCCTTCCCATGCTTCATTGTTTGTGTGCAGTGACTTGCTTGAATAAATCTGTTTCTGTGAATTCATCTTTTATTCCAGAAAGATCTCTGTCAGAGATCTCTCTCTTGTCCTGTACCGTTATTCCAGATTGTCTTCCCTCTTCCCTGCATACTTAAACGGGGAATACCTCCCCCAAACCACGTCTCTCGAGCAGTTTGGATGTACCCAAGCAGCCCTTCTTCCCAGGGTAAGCTCTCCCTTTTTGAACCCATCTCTGCAATGGGGCAGAGCCAGCATCCCCCTTGTTCCCCTCCCTCCCCAGGGACTCAGCTCCCTCTCTTTGGCCAGTGCAGGCTGAACTGGACCGGTGGTTCCAGTGCCTCCCTCCAGGCAGCCCCTGAGCATCCAGGGAGGGTCTGCCCTGGCTGGGGGCTCGGGCAGGCTGGGTTTGTCCGGGGTGGCGGAGCAGGAGATCCTGCCTGCCCGCCCCTGTGGCTGGCCTCGTGGGAGGCAGAGGCTGCGAGGGATTGGTCTTCACTCACAGGCTTCTTGAGCTGTGCAGGTGTTGCACTGCCCATGACTGGGGAAAGGCTGCACACTGCAACTGGCAGTGATGAAGACATCAAATTTAAAACAGCAGCTTCCTTCTACCTGCATTATTTGGGAAGATTTTGACAATGTAGATTATGTGATTAGGTAATGGCTTGGAGTCTTGTTTTTTTCCTAGGGACTAGTCTAGTGCTAAAAATTTGTCCCTGATGTCCTCTTACTTCTGCCATTTTTATTCAAGTAATTCAATCAATTAATAAAATTGTACTTCTTAAAATAGAATTTTACAGATTAACCATCCTCTGCAACTAAATTTTAATAAACACTAAATATCTTCTGACTTCACAAAACTAGAAACCTGATGATAAGCAAGTATCTTGAAAAGCCTCACAGTATTTAGGAGTCCTTACATTTTTAGCGAGCTCTTTTCACTATAATCGGTAAGCTGCATTCTGCCTTTGATTTACTTTCTCTAACTACATTGATTTCCGTAGCCTAATATATATTTAATTTGTAGGGATGTGATTGCAACTAATATTACAGAGCTTTTAAAAGACAATAAATTCCAGACTATGTTTTATAGATTTTTTTTTTATTATTTTTTCTACTCCAAATATTTTAACCACTAAGGAAGGTATAATTTATCTCATTGTTAGATTCCTATGCATTTTTTATTTATTGCAACTTAGGTTGCATTGAGATGGAGCGGTGTGCTCACATTTTCCATTCTGCTTTCCAATGTAGTTCTCTATTTGTAAATGGTTACTTGATTTATAAACTAATTTTTAAAGGAAATTCAGGTGGATACACAGTTCCTGAAGTTCCTTATCGCTCAGTTGACTCCCAGACATTTGGGGTGTACAGCTGATGTGTCCCTTCCTTGCAGGGAAGGAGAGAAAAACTGCGGAATACCTGAAAAAAACTAATTTGTCCTCTAGGTTGTTTGGGATGTTACCTACAAAAAGGAGTTTATTCCCAAATCTAGAGCTGGACAGGGAAAAGTGGAGGCAAGTGTTGGAATTACACTGTCCAGGAGAACTGTAACTGGTGTGGATATCCAAGGTCATTCCAGCATTCTGTACATGTTGATTGCTTTTGTACCCACCTATCTGTTTTCCTTAAGGTCATAATGAAGTTTTAATTACCTTAGATCTGCCTCATAATGCTCATTTTCAGTTTTGATGATTTCAGCCATGGTGGATTTAACAAATGCAGTGAACACCACAGGATATAATGACAATTTTATAGAATTATACTGAAATTTGCATTTTGCAATTCAGATGTCTTAGCAATAATATAACATATGCCTTAGTTTGTAGATTCCCACTGTATGGGAATTTTTTTAGCTGTGTCAATTCATAGTATTGCCATTGGCTGTCTTTCCCTAAGAAAGGATAACCAAAAGAAAGTTAAATCTGACTGCGAGAGAGAGCTCCCAACTGGAGCAGTGAGAAGGAAGTTTGAAAGGAGGAGGCTTGTGATCTAGCACAACTAATGATTATTTGCAGTTAGGAAGAGAGATGAGGAAGTTACTCTAAGCAGAGGGGCTTCACATGGCAAATACACTAGAGCAGTATTGCCAAGAACGGGAGAGAAAATTGAAAAAAAAAAAAAGAAAAAGTGGCTTAGAAATTTCTTTTCCAGCCTCTGCTTATCACCATGAAACATCTGCTTCAGCAGTACGAGCTCCCACTGACACGAGCAGCGACACGGGGAGCTGCTGCTCACACCCCCCGAGCTGCACTGCAGTGATTTATTGTTTGTGTGTGAGGGATGGGATGCTGCAGGTTAAACTGCAAATGGTTCCAGTGAACTTGGATGGGCATCATATGGAAATTAGCGTTGGCACAATTAATTTTTGTTTGTTATAGTCTTAATGTTGCTAAGCTACGGAAAGAAATGGATCACGCTGAGGAAGTCTACAAGTTGCTGACTGTTTGCACAGAATCTTTTAAATATTACACTAATCCTGTGCTATAGCTTAGCTGTTATTTAGTGTAAATAAAATGGGAACTTTATGAAAAGCCACCATCTTAGTTTTAAAATATTCCTGTCTTTACTTGTTATGAGAATACTTGTAGCTATAAATAGCAAAACAGCTTTGCTAAGATCAGCTGCTTCATCAGAGGAGTTCTTGGTCAAACATGCACAGGCATGAATATGATCAACTCCTCTACAATGCCAAAGAACAATACATTTATATTTAAAACTTGCACAAGCTTTCATTTATAGCTGAATAAAGTAATTTCACAGACAACACAGGCCAGGTTCAAACCCACAAATAAATACAACTGAGATTAAAATCATATTAATAATACTGCTTCCTAAGATGGAGTGCTTGACTTAACTCCCCCCATGAATTCCCAGGGCAGACATGGATTATTAGAGCTTGAAATATAGAAGGTGAGTGCTTGTGGCTTCATAGGCTGATGGAACAGCCAAAAGAAGAAAGGTGAAATCTTGACCTCAGGATGGAATAGAAGCAATCTGTGAGTGCTTCTTTACATCTTGCTCCCTCGCTCTCCCACCTTAGAGTATCTTTTGATACTTTAGTAAAACTGAAGAGGGGAGCTTGATTTTTATTTTCTTTTCTTTTTGCATTGACCATAAATGTAGTCGATTTGCATGATGACCCAAGCTCGTTTGATGTTGAAGATTGAGAACGTTTTAAGGAGGGAGTAAAGACAGACCTTTGATGTTTCTGTTTTTACCTAATCCTCATGTTCTGAACTCTTCATGAAAGCATTATAGAGTCTTACTATAGAGAGCAGAATTTGTCATATGATAATAAACAAGTTTCAGTGTTTTAGAATAGCAAAAATTTTCACCTGTGTTTTCTGGATGAGTGTCCTCATTGTCTCAGAACTGTTACAAAGTCTAACGAAATAGATATGATTGTGTAAAACTCTGTAAAAGTGTCATAATCAGGCTTTAATTTTATATGTTGCATCAAATATATGGGCTTCATTCAGGGCACATTAGAGGAGTACTTAGGTGGTATCTCCTCCAGAAGTAATTAAAAATATACTTAATATTAAAATGCTATATTAATTATTTCTAGGCAAGGTACTTCCTTCTATAATACATTCATTCTTTTTAGCAGTGGAAAGCTAGTACTCAGCAAATAAGGATTTCAAGTAAACTGATTATTTATCATATAGTAAAGTATTACAAATCAATTATTTAAACCATTGTATATTTTAATTCTATGAATATAATATCTTCCCAGGTGATTTATTTTGCAGATGCTTAGACATGCCATTCGCTATCCCATGGGAGCTGGACTCGGAAATCAATTTGTGGCTCTTAAATATTAGATAATTTTAATTTCCTAGAAGGAATGAGGACCCATATGTGGTAACAAATACATAGGTGAAGAGTCCTTGACACTAAGGATGCAAAAAATCAGCCCATGGTTAGCACATGAGACAGTTCAGTCAGAGCCAGTAATGAACCCACTACACACATGGCGTGGTTTCAATTACAGCTTTATGTGAGCAGACGGCATGGTGCCAGAAACAAAAGATTGAAACAATTTAAACGCTTCTCTTCATGGTTCAGATACTTGAGCCTCCGGTTTCTGTTCCCTTATTAATGTTCACTTTTATCTGTGCAGAACTCAGGCTTGGAAAATAGGAATTCACTGCTTGAATATGTAGAATGTCATCTTGTTAAAGGACGCTGTAGTATGATCTAGTAATATATCACTTAGTTAATTATTTGCTGTGTGATAGTTGCCTTCAAGGTTTATGTGCTCAAGGTCAAGAACTATATCTAGAAATTGCTAATTTGTCCCAGTCAAAATTAGAGAAGTTCTTCTAATAGACAGTTAGCAAAATAAAGGTCGTAGTCTCCTCTTCATATAATTACTTAGCAGTTAAATCACTTACACCTCCAGCAGTGCCATCCCTTCGCCACCTCCACAGCCTGAGGGAGGGAGGGAGACTAGTCCTCGTGTCTGCAGGAAACTGCAATCTCTGCTCCTCCTGTTGCGGGAGTCTCAGTGCCCGGTGCTCAAAGAGCAGGCATTGGATCGGGGGGAACGCTCCGGGCAGCCCTGGCTGCTCCTGCGGGCAGGGACACGGCTGGAATGGCTCGGGACAGCTGGGCTGTGGGGTTGTGTGCATTAGGGACATCCGGGGCTGTGGGGTGTGTGTGCATTAGGACAGCCTGGGCTGTGGGGTCTGTGTGCATTAGGGACAGCCTGGGCTGTGGGTGTGTGTGCATTAGGGACAGCCTGGGCTGTGGGTGTGTGTGCATTAGGGACAGCCTGGGCTGTGGGGTGTGTGTGCATTAGGGACAGCCTGGGCTGTGGGGTCTGTGTGCATTAGGGACAGCCTGGCTGTGGGGTCTTGTGCATTAGGGACAGCCTGGGCTGTGGGTCTGTGTGCATTAGGGACAGCCTGGGCTGTGGGGTCTGTGTGCATTAGGGACAGCTGGGCTGTGGTGTGTGTGTGCATTAGGGACAGCCGGGCTGTGGGGTCTGTGTGCATTAGGGACAGCCGGGGCTGTGGGGTCTGTGTGCATTAGGGACAGCCTGGGCTGTGGGTGTGTGTGCATTAGGGACAGCCTGGGCTGTGGGGTGTGTGTGCATAGGGACAGCCTGGCTGTGGGGTGTGTGTGCATTAGGGACAGCCTGGGCTGTGGGGTGTGTGTGCATTAGGGACAGCCTGGGCTGTGGGGTGTGTGTGCATTAGGGACAGCCTGGCTGTGGGTCTGTGTGCATTAGGGACAGCCTGGGCTGTGGGGTGTGTGTGCATTAGGGACAGCCTGGGCTGTGGGGTGTGTGTGCATTAGGACAGCCTGGGCTGTGGGGTGTGTGTGCATTAGGGACAGCCTGGGCTGTGGGGTCTGTGTGCCTTAGGGACAGCCTGGCTGTGGGGTGTCTGTGCCTTAGGGACAGCCAGGGCTGTGGGTGTCTGTGCAGTTAAAGGACAGCCTGGGCTGTGGGGTCTGTGCAGGCTCTGTGCCATAAGCCATTAGCTTTTGCAGGCTTGTGCCTCTGTGGGTGTGACAGGACACCGGGGTGGCAGAGCAAGTGATTTTTGGCCATGCCAAGCACTTTCTGGAGGAGACTGTGCAGAGCTGGGGTGCCCAGCAAAGAGGGACATGGTGACATTCCAGTGTGCAGCTCTGTCCTGCAGGCCTCTGCTCTGTTCATCTCTATTGCAGCCAATGGCTTGGAATGGAAAGAGAATTAATCACTTTATTAAGTGCTCTGAGATGTTTTCTAAAGACTTTGAGTACACTTTTAATGGAAGCAAGGCTTTCTAATAGCCTCAATTTATATTTTTTTAAAAAGGCTGTTTAGCCATAATAGATTTTCAGTTGTAAAGCTTATTAAAATGGAAGAAAAATATAGTCAGGTTTCCAATTGCCACTACGCTAAGTTATTATTGTAATGATTAAGCAAAGTAGGAATTGTCAAGTATTTAGTACTTTTCCTCCAATGAAATAATTTAATGTAACTGAAGGTACATAGCTGTGAGCAGAAGGTTTGCCTTGATCTGTAAGTTGATAGTTGGTAAAACTTAATTGCTTTGTACAGTACAGCAAATTAATAAAACTATATTGGAAAGGTAATTATCTATTTGTCTACCTGTATTAGCATTTTACAACGCTTGCTCTCTATGTTGATTCTTATTAAGTTCAGTGATACATATTTGCTTTAAAAAGTTAGATTGTATTCCATCCAACTAATTTTGTCAGTCACTCAGAGTTGTTTCTGTTTAACTGCCACAATTACCTATGACTTCTTCAGCATTTTCTAGGAGCCGCTCCTTTTTGCCTTTCCAACATGCATTCTGTTATCACTATTGCACTGGTTTGTCTTCTCATCTGGGAAGATTTGCCTCCACACATGACCTATCTCACAGAACCATTTGCCATTCTTGAGCCAGCCTTCTTGGACTAGGATGCATCTTAACTCCATGTAAAATCGTTCTTGCTGCCAGAAAGTATTTGTTTTTTAAAATACTTCCTCCCTCTCCCCAAAATAGCAGTAAAATGTCATAAATGCCTGTATTATTATGGGTTTGGGGATGCAGTCTATTATAAATGCTAATGTTGCCAAAAATAACATCATCTTTTTAATATCTGATTTCCATTTTATTAACCTTGTAACAGTATGCCTTGTCTTTAATATTGCTGTTCTTTTCTTTCTTCTTTTTTTGTAAGACCAGACAACCAACATCTACATTTCCTCAGTCTTGATTTCTTGTTCTCTGGTTAACACAATTACTATTCAAATCATGGTGGTTGCTTCCTTGAGCTCTGTTTTCTAAATTGACATCTGTCATTGTTAAGTACTGTAACTTCAATTTGATATGAATTTTCATGTCTTGAAATGGAGAATCAGGATGAGAACTCTGTTTCATCTTTGCTGATTTAAACTAGATCCAACTACTTTTTTCTTGTTCTGATATATAAAATATAAAATAAGTCATTTAACTGCATGGTTCTTTTTTCTGTAGTTTTAGGGGGGTTTCCTTTAGTTTTGACTTCTGGCAGAGGTTGAGAGTGAAAATATATAAGTGAACTGAGTTGTGGAGTACGAAGTGTGTTTGGAATTAAGGCTTACATCTTCGTATCAGACTTATGTCTGAACTTTCTGCAGTAATCTTCCTTTCACAGTATTTATCACAGTCAGGCAAAAAACTTCTGCATTAAACACATAGTTCTCAGTTTAACTTTGGGGAAAAAAATTACTTTTACTTTATAAAGTAAAACATCAGTTTAATTTTTACTAGAAATATCAAAATAAGATAAAATGGATTCATCTATACTTCCTAAAAAAAGAGAGGGAAATAACAGAGAAACAAGTCTCTTTGTTCTGTGTGAAAGAGAATACTTAATCACACATCAGCACAGAATTAAAAAACATAGCAATACATGAAAGTATTCTTTTTTTCTTCACTGAACAAATTAATTGCCAGCAATGGAAAAGAACTACAAAGTGCTGTTTAAAAATAAAAAATAGATATCTTAAATTTAATAAACAGGAGCTAACACAGTTAAAATAAAGCTCCAAAAATCAACTAGCAACTGGCAATTGGTTTTGGGTCTCATCAGCTTGAAATACATATCAAACAACTTTCTTGTAAAAGAAAATTTGAATGAGTAATTCTACATGCACGATTTTCTGAGTCATGACTCAGTGCAAGAGCTGCTGTGTAAATGTCAAATGGACACTCTTCCAGCTTAATTCAACTCATAGCTGAAATCTGGCCAAACCGGAGGTCTTAAGGCAACTAGTAACATTCCTTGCAATGTTCCTCACAATATTGTAGTTGGACTTTTGTAAAATAGGTAGGAATAATCTTCAGTATTCACGAGGAAGGAGCATTTGTCTATTGCTACATATGCTGACAATGTAGAAAGGGGATAAACGGAAGAAATTGTTACCAAGAGTGGGAGAAGGATGCAGGATAATTGCCTCGTTATTCCCTTCTACTGACCTACAAGACAGCAATGTGTCGCACAAATACAAGGCATACAAGCTTATCTTGCAAACGGAGGTCTCCAAGAAATTGCAACATTTATGCTGTGTAGTCGTTTCCTTCTGCCCTTTTTGGGGATAGAATGACCTTAAACATGATCTTCAAGGAATACTCACTGAAGTTAATTCTGTCCTGCAGATACATTCATTCAAGTCTGCTTGTAAATAAATAGTGGGTTTGTTTTTTTAAGATTGCCAGTATAAAATACAAAATGTTTTCACAAAATGCAGGAGCGTGGACAGAGCTGAAAAAGGTTCTTCAGGAAAAAAAAATCCTTCAGAATTCCTGATGAACATGTGGCTGATATGTGCTGTACACCTCCAACTTCCCAATAACAGAGGAGAGGTATAGCTGGGGAAGGGCTGGCCTTGGAAGAATCGAATGTAAAATAACCCAGGAGAGAGCAAGGGGCTGATCTGCAGCTTATGGAGATGAAAATTAGAATTGAGTATTGAAACATTTGGAACTTATCCTGATTTCTGTGTCTTACTGGTTATATTTGGAGTAAGCTGTCGGTTGTATTTGTCTT
Source organism: Sitta carolinensis (assembly GCA_032173965.1). NCBI lineage: Eukaryota > Metazoa > Chordata > Aves > Passeriformes > Sittidae > Sitta > Sitta carolinensis. The sequence goes on along the minus strand of CM063294.1, from coordinate 4,859,894 downwards.
CTGGTTGTATTCAAATGTAGAGAACATGTTTCAGTAACAGTCATGTTTGAGATGCACATGAAAAAGAATTTGAGCTGCTGTAAATTTTCCCCTAAACACATAAATAGAGAAATGTACATTTAATTAATTTTCTCTCCTTTTTTAGCACTTTTTGTGGTTTAAATGTATATCTCTAGCATGGTGCTGGTATTTTTAGCAGCTTAGTAAGGGGGTTTTTACTCACTGTCATACTGCACATGGTTCATCACACTGCAATAGATCAGAATAGATCAGATCTAGCTGCATGACTAAAGTTTTGTGCCAGGTTGGCCTGTCTGAGATGGCAGTTTAATTGTCCTGAACCACCTTCATACTTGAATATAGCAGTTTATTAAAGGAAAAAAAAAAAAAAAAAAAGAATATGGCAAAGTGGAGCTTTGTGTGTTGTTCACAGGCTGGATGACTAATAGGGATTCACCTTTCCATTTTAATCTGTTTCTCTTCACTGAGCAACACCCATCAGCTCTCCAAAGTATGTGGTCTTCAGTCAATACTATTTATAGCAAATCAAAATTTTGCTGCGTGGTTTAGTTTCAAGTATTTGTTTTAAGCTAAGTAGTGGGTTGGTTCTGACTTCCACTAGTGAGGGCTGGTAGCAATTGATGAGAAACAGATTAGATTACTGCTTAATGATGACGTCTTCAAAAGCCCTGGAGTGACTGAGGAAGATAAGTCCCAGGGAAAATCAATGGACTTGGGCTCTGGAGACAGTTAGGTGAGAAGAAAATGTTTCTGTAATGACCTAAATGGTCACTCGCCCTCATGGTCTCTCAGTTGTAATATACAAGAGAGAATGGGTCTGTGTAAAAATATCCAGCGTCTCTGACCATTTTAAGGCTGTTAAAAGTCTGAGTGCTAGATGTTTATCTGATTACTGCCTCCTGCTCTTACCTAACTTCAGCAGCAATGGACTGAAGCATTTCTAAAGTAGAAACTGTGGGGAAAAGATCAAAAACCAGACTGAGCCCCTATAACAAAACAAAAAGAAATCCCTTCAGTAGGAGTAGTGGCTATGCAGGTGACAAAGAACTAAATATGTATTTAAAACCATACATGTTATTATCTAGTTCCTTGGGTTCTTGGTTTTATCATCTTTAAAAGCTTGGGGTTTAGTACTGATGCTTATTTTCGACATACATTTGGTGTTTGTTCATATCATACCAAAAGGACTCGATTTGCTCTTACAGTTTGCCAGGCATCACAGACTTCTTATTTCTAGGTGGTGGTTTTCAGTTCCCTCCCCTTAATCATTTATGCCATTCTTAGGTTGGTTTTCTGTGAACCCTTTGAGGAATTCATTGTTCTCCTTCCTGGCCTATTAACTATCAAGAATTAATGTTTACTGTTAAAAATTATCTGTGCCTCATTATCTGATGGCACAGCTTTCAATTAATGAGGAGGAAGGGAATTCCAGTCCTGGTAAATTTTTCAAGAGGGAAATTAAAGTTTTTGAAGAGATAAATGATCATTTGTGTGTAGGATGCTGGACAGTGGTACCAGTGTTATGTTATCTTGATGTTTATCTCTGCCTCATGAGGTTCCTTGAGTCATACTCCTGTGTTACAGAAGTTGAACAAATAATGGCTTAGAATGGCTTATTTTGTGCCCTGATATCATGTGTACAGCACAGGAACTGTTTCTAGCCTTCCTTGTACTGCAAATTTACACCTTTTTCTTGGTTTATATCTTGGTGCCATGTTGAGTTCCTGTCATCCACCTCTTGGATATTTGAAGTCAGGAGTTTTAAGCCTGTATTTGAACTCATACTGTGGGATTTTCTTCCCTTGCAATGACCCAGGAAAGCTCTGTGGGCAGATAAAATACAAATTCATTGGTTTCTCCATAGGATTAGAAAGAAGAAGGTGGGGCCTGGCTGAGGAAGTAGCTCCACTGGAATACTGGGATTTGCATGAAGACGAATGTCCATACCTGTGAGACAGTAGTCCCTGTGGCGTGGTGGTCAAATAGCATCCAAACTGATGAATGAATTTTCCAGCTGCAGTGTCACTTGGCTCCATTTTGGTGAACCCCTGTGGAACAGACTGGAGAGGGCGACAGAGGTCTGGGAAGAGCTTTGTCCAGCCTGCCTTAGGCTGCAGTGAGCTGGGAAAGGAAGGGAGTTGGTCCCGAATTCTAGCTCAGTGTGCTGCTGCTCAGAGCATCTTCTGTCTCTGCACCACACCAGCGCCGTGACAGAAGGAGAACATTGTACTTTGTGATAGTGTTTTATGTATTGTCGCTCTGAACGTTCTGAACTGATGCTTCTAACAACAGGGGAAAGTGTGTGCAGCCTCAGAGATCCAACTGAAGGGCTTGGTGCATAAAGTAAATCTTAGCTTAATTGCAGCTTGCTTGTCAAGGATGGATGCTTGAAATAGAATATTCAGTGGCTGTTGAGGTGTCTTCTTTTTTGTCTAGCTGGGTACACTGGCCTCTTTTTTCCTTTTCATATGAATTCAAATTCTACTGGGATAGGAATTGTGGAGAAGATTGTGATTAATTTCATGATCTTTCCAGTAAAAATCATTCCATGTCATCGCCAAGGGATAAAAGCATCATAATTTGTGATTTTAGTCAATGTATCAAGTCATCTGGCTGCCTGAGTGTTAGCTATGATAAACTTGCTGTTACTGCACTCTTGTCCTTCCATAACATTTTAAATGCTATTGTAAGGAAGGTGAATGCAGTTACAAAAATGGACACAAAAATGAATAAGAATTTTGATGATTTTTTTTTCCCAAAGAAATGCTTAAGACTTTTCTTTCCATGTTAAAAATCACATTTTTATTTTAAGTTTGAGGGGACAATTTTGTTTTGGTATAACTGTAGTCAACTTTTTTAGAAAAAAAAGATGACTGGAGAAACACTTCTGGTAAAAGTAGGGATTCCTTTTAGATGGGGAGTACAAAAGCTAACAGTTGTTGAAATGTAATGATTCATTTGAATGACCAATATTCTTAAAAGTTTGTTTGGTTTTGTTTTATTTTATAAAGATCACAAAATTATCCAGGCTGCATTCATATTACAGTCTAATTCTGCATTGTATATTCTCCAATGTCAAAAAGCTAAAAGTTCAAATTGGACTCCTTTTCATTTTCAAGTAAGGGGTGAGGAACTGTAAATTAGTCACCTCCACCGAGAAGACAAGATTCATAAATCTGTGCAAAGGAAAGTGAAGAGAGGTTTCTACCATGTCTAGAAGATGCTAGTTCATATCACAATTTCAGTGTGTGGGGTTGACAGCCAATAGCAGTTTTCAGACTACGGCCGGAGAGCCTTTCACCATTTACATTCCTTCCCCTGTGTCGTAGTTTGGAAAAGATGAGTTTTTTCTGAACTTCAGTGGTCAAACCAATGAGTGCTCAGGTTTAAAGACTGGCACCTGGTGTGGCCACTGAGGACAAGGATCCGCCTCTGAGAACACAAGGGGTTCAAAGCAGAGGGCTCCCCGGAAAGCTCTCTCTTGGTTCCGGTCCCTGAGGACGGAGGGATCTCCCCTGCCCAGCGGCTGGCTGGGCGGGGAGGGGAAGCCATGCGGCCTGGGGAGGTAGGCTGGAACCTTGAGCACAGAGGGGGAGAGGAAAATCCTGCAGGATGGAAGGGTGGAGAAAGTACAAGAACCTAGAAAAACGTCAAACAGCCTTCTTTTCCCTTTCCCCCCCCCTCCCCCCCGGAGAGAGAGACTGAGAAAAACCGTGTCTGTGATCTTCGTCACCTTGAAATTTGATATCAACAACTAGACAGCACAGCCGAAGGAGTATGGGGGGGTGGCGTGAGAAGAGTGCCCAGCAGCAAAGATACCGTGAGAGTTCTGGGGAAACAAAGCCCAAGATTTTAACCCTTTTCGTAAATGATGGAAACTTCATAAATGCTAATCCTCCTGAATTTGAAGAAGAAAGATAGAAAGAATTAAGCAAAGATGATGGAGTAGGAATGCTGAAAAGAATCCTAGGTGGGAGGAGATGATGGAGTGGCTTTGGCTGGACTCTTTTGTATAGCCACGGACGGACTCATGTTTTTTTTCCTGTAACGTAGAAGCTGCATGTGGGGAGAGGCATTGGCTTAGAGCCAAGAGTGGACAGTAGTGTGAACAGAGATGAGAAGTGTCCCAAAATTTAAGAGGCTGTCGTTTCTTGGAACGGACCAAAGCATCTTTAAAAAGAGAAACCCTAGAAGCAGCTCTGGTCCATGCACAGTGGTGAGAGCACTGGACATGGAGGAAGAGGCCACGATGTGGTGCAAGAAGGACTCCTATCTCTCCTCACGACTGAGTACTGATTATCGGAAGGGTGGTAATAGACTGAAGATTAATTATCTAAAAGGTGGTAACGTGATGGGGAATTTTCAGTTTGTTTTGTTAGGTTGAGAACTGGGGGGGGGGGGGGGGGAGGAAGAGTGTTTTTTTTAAAAGTTTCCATGTTCTTCTGTATGTGTTTTCTTTACCTATTATTAGTAATAAAGTTTTTTCTCTTGCTTTCTAAATTAGAAACTGTTTTGCTCTGTTTTTGGTCACATCTCACAACAGATACCAGGGACAGTATATCGTTATAGGGGCACTGGCCTTGTGCCAACGTCAAACCTTTGACACCCTGGTATTGGCAAGGGGCTGATTTTTCAAAGTAAATGACCCTAAAATGTCTAATTCTGTTTTTGCTGGAAGTATGGACAAACTAGTTGAATTTAAAAAGGGAACCGTGTATGGCTGCTCTGTGGGTATGGGCACGTGCTGTGATCCCCAGCAAGTTCCTCTGAAATGGTGTCCCCTCTGCTTCTCACATGTCCTGGGGATCAGGCACCTCTCTGGACTTCGTGGTAGATACAGAAAAGAGGTGTTGGGAAAGTGTTAAGAGGATGAGTCTTATTTTGACAGTTCATACATCCTTTTAAAAATACCTGATATGTGTGTGGAACAGGAGAAATTAATTCAAACCACAGTTTGTGTCTGTTTTCCTTCATTTCCCTTGAAACATTTATCCTATTTTGTCATAATTTAAACATGAGTTAAATGCTCTGCATTCTTGAAAATCAAGCAAGCGAAGCATGCAGATTTGTTTCTCACCATGTACATTTTCTGACCAACTGTCATCAACACATTTAAACTGTGCTTCGTGTTGGATTGAATTAGAGATGATATTCATGCATAACACTGAGATCAGTTAGGCTGTATTCTGAGCTCGAATTTTCTTAAAGTTTTTGATAATTCTGTTGATTTAATGCAGAAAACTCAGAGGAAAAAAATGGTCAGTTTATCTTATACCAAATGTGGATATTATAGAATCATCCAAAGCCAGGTAGAAAAGATATTTAACCAAATAATAAGTTCTGAAATAAAAACAAAGCAGAAAATACCTAATTTTTTTCTAAGGTAGTGCGAGCTATGATTTGATTCTTACATACATGATATTTTAAATGCCTGCCTATTCAGCTTTCTGTGAGTCACTTAACTGTTCTATTTCAGCTTTGAATATCAATAATGACAAGTTTCCTGACATCTGGGTTAAGGTGAAGCTATTGTATCTGTCAGTTAACCTCTTTTTTGTCAGCTTGCCATGCTGATAATTTTATATATGTGGCACAGTCATTAAGGTATTCACTCTCCTATGGCAGAATGAAAATTTCGGGTTCCTATTCAGTATGAAGACATTTTTTTATTTTTTATGCAAAATCTGTATGCTAATCTTATTCTAATATATAAACTGTATCCTAAGCTGTCTGAAGGAGGCAGAGAAAACATTCTCTCTTCCTCATGAGTGATGTAAATTTTGCAAACTTTATTGGTAAGTACAGCAATAACTAATTATTTAGCAGATATTATCATGCAAAGTTCATTTCAGCGACAGTATTAATGAGAAAAAGAAACTATGAATGCCATAAGTACATTGTGAGGTATTTCATAAATATATAAAATACTTGTGTCACTTTATACTTGTTTTCAACATATTTCACTTCTTTACAGCTTGCATAATAAATTAGTGACTTTTAAATGTGTTCTGCCATTGCTTGTGGCATCGTGTAGGTTATTTGGTTTAAAGTAATTATGCTTCATCACAGATTTATGTTCCAGTCAGAGATTCAAACACTGTCAAGCTCTACAGTGTATGAATGATTGCAAATTTTCAAAAGAGGAGAGTTTTTGAAGGTGTCTGTGTGTTAAGTTAAATTTTTGAATTAATAGGAAGATCAAAGCTCCAGCATCTGGGTCAGAGAAAGACCTCCATGGAGCTGCTGTTTGAAGCCTTTCATTCTTGACCTCCAGGACTGTAATAAACTTTTAAATAATTTTCAAGGACACTTCAGATGCTCTGTCAATTAAACTGCCAAGCAAGCCGTTTTCCTTTTGGCGTGTGGCCACTATTTAATACAGTCATTAAAATTTAGTTTTGGGAGACAGGGTTTGACACATGAAGTGTTTTCATCAAATGGACTTCCTACAAAAAAAAAAAAAAAAAAAAAAAAAAAAAAAAAAAGAGGTGGCATAATTATTTTTAAAAAGAACTAAAAAAAAAACAACCAAAATTACTGTGATCTTCTAAAGGAGCATTTTAAGGAATATACTTCTTGGTGACACTGTGCTTTTGTAATCAGCTCACAGGTGGAGTTCAGAGTTACACACTAGTGCACTACAGGATCTGAAAAACATAAAAGCTGAAACTCAAAGCATCAGTTAAAGGGCCTCGAACACATCTGCCAAGGGGGCTGAAGCACTGGTTCCTCTCACAGGATTTCTCTGTGAGGCTCTAACACCTCTTCAGCTCACCTCTGGCACAAGGTAAGAGTGCTTCACCTGCAGTTCAAACATTGCTGGCACTGTCCAAATAAATAGAGATGGGGAGACATCTGATAAAGTGACAGTAAAGTTCCATTACTGTGCTCTGTTTTCAGCAGAAGTTGAGTTTTATTGAGGCACCATGTTGCTAGGACAGATAGTTTGATTTAAAGAGACAGAGACATGATATATCAGGAAGAGAGGGAGTGGTAGGATGGCACACAGCTGAGAGGATCTGTCAGTAGCTGGTCCTCTTGGAGGGGAAAAACCCTAAAACAACAAACTAAACAAACCCCACCAAACCAATACCATTGGCACTGTCTTGTTTTCAGTTTGGCCTTCATTTCTGGCCACAATTGACAGCATGTGTGATGAGAATTCTTTGAAGCTTGCACTCTGCCTTATGATCTTGCTATCGTTCCTCCGTTCAGCTGCATGTGTGTGTTTATGAAGGCCACAGTTTCTAAACTTTAGAATTGAAATCAGTAAAGCTATTTCCTTGGTTCTGAAATAACAACATCTGATATCCCATTCATTTGGGAATGGAAATCTTACTTCCCTTCTGGCTTTATGGGAGCTTTAGAGGACTCTTGAGTGGTGAACCCCATCATGCTGATCTCCTGAGATGGCCTTCAGGGTTAAGGTTATTCTCTGTACCTCACACTTACATTTCTTGTGCAGGATAGCAGAGGTTATATGGTGAAGTTACTAGGAATTGTGTCAGGTTGTTGTGCATTATCTCCTTACCTGCCTCTCCTGCCCACTGAGGCTCAGATACCTGGATCCTACCTTCTGGAGTAAGTGCAACCATCTGTCATTTGCTACACAGCAGAAAATCTGCTTTACTCTGAGTACTACTGAATTATTTTTGTTTTATTTTATTTTTTTGTTTGCTGCTCGGTCATTCAATTGGTTGATTTTCAAAGACAACGTGGAGGAGTGTGGCTCTGTCCATATCTATGTATTTATTATTGCAGGCATTAATCTCTTGCTTTGTGTGGTTTAGTTCACACCAGCCTGCCTCTCCATGAAGTTATCTTTCCTTAAGCGATCAGGTTCTGCAATCTGCTGCTTAATGCACCCTCAAAAGCGTGATATAAATTCAAGTCAGGGACATTGCACTCTAGTTAAGGGACTGAGAGGATCGTAAAGAAAAATGAGAGGTATAGCAAATGTGTTTCCAATCTCTGTAGTATATATAATAGAAGGTTTTATTCTGCAATTGTCAGAGAGGATCTCATTAGAGCTCAGACTTTCCTGTTCCTGAAAAAGTTCTCATGTTGGGTACTTTAAAGGGAAGAGTTCACAGAGTTAAGATTTAAGGGCATAGGCTCCCTTCTAATACAGGGAACTGTGATCACAATGGACTGAAAAGTTCATAAGCTGTTTTGAAGGCAGTAGTAATATGTACAGTTGGCTTTATTCAGAAACTCCTTCATGATGCAAGTGCACCTGCAGAGCTGCAGGAGGAAAGGAATTTTCCATTCCATTGTCATCTGCTGCCTCCAAAGGCAGCAGCCTAAAAATAATGAACTGGATCAGCTTTAACTTGATGATTATTTTTTTTTAATAAACATTCCAAGGTGGGCTGAAAGGTTTAGGAACACAAACCCCTCAATTTGAGTGGCCCAGTGGAGGGGAGTTTTAGCCTTTGAGGTGTCCAGAGCTGCCAGTGGTGCCCATGCTCTGGGTCAGAGCCCTGCTCTGCAGAGGGGCTGGGGCTCTGTGCTCAGCCCTGCTGTGAACTGGGGCTCTGTGCTCAGCCCTGCTCTGCAGTTGGGGCTCTGTGCTCAGCCCTGCTCTGCACTGGGGCTCTGTGCTCAGCCCTGCTCTGCAGTTGGGGCTCTGTGCTCAGCCCTGCTTGACTGGGGCTCTGTGCTCAGCCTGCTCTGCACTGGGGCTCTGTGCTCAGCCCTGCTCTGCACTGGGGCTCTGTGCTCAGCCCTGCTCTGCATGGGGCTCTGTGCTACCTGCCTCAGTGGGGCTCTGTGCTCAGCCCTGCTCTGCAGTTGGGGCTCTGTGCTCAGCCCTGCTCTGCAGTTGGGGCTCTGTGCTCAGCCCTGCTCGCATGGGCTCGTGCTCAGCCTGCTCGCAGTTGGGGCTCTGTGCTCAGCCCTGCTCTGCAGTTGGGGCTCTGTTGCTCATGCCCTGCTTTTGCATTGGGGCTCTGTGCTCAGCCCTGCTCTGCACTGGGGCTCTTGCTCGCCTGCTCTCAGTGGGCTCTGTCAGCCCTGCTCTGCAGTTGGGGCTCTGTGCTCAGCCCTGCTCTGCAGTTGGGGCTCTGTGCTCAGCCCTGCTCTGCAGTTGGGCTCTGTGCTCAGCCTGCTCTGCAGTTGGGGCTCTGTGCTCAGCCCTGCTCTGCAGTTGGGGCTCTGTGCTCAGCCCTGCTCTGCAGTTGGGGCTCTGTGCTCAGCCCTGCTCTGCAGTTGGGGCTCTGTGCTCAGCCCTGCTCTGCAGTTGGGGCTCTGTGCTCAGCCCTGCTCTGCAGTTGGGGCTCTGTGCTCAGCCCTGCTCTGCAGTTGGGGCTCTGTGCTCAGCCCTGCTCTGCAGTTGGGGCTCTGTGCTCAGCCCTGCTCTGCAGTTTGGGGCTCTGTGCTCAGCCCTGCTCTGCACTGGGGCTCAGTTGGGGCTCTGTGCTCAGCCCTGCTCTGCAGTTGGGGCTCTGTGCTCAGCCCTGCTCTGCAGTTGGGGCTCTGTGCTCAGCCCTGCTCTGCATTGGGGCTCTGTGCTCAGCCCTGCTCTGCAGTTGGGGCTCTGTGCTCAGCCCTGCTCTGCAGTTGGGGCTCTGTGCTCAGCCCTGCTCTGCAGTTGGGGCTCTGTGCTCAGCCCTGCTCTGCAGTTGGGGCTCTGTGCTCAGCCCTGCTCTGCAGTTGGGGCTCTGTGCTCAGCCCTGCTCTGCAGTTGGGGCTCTGTGCTCAGCCCTGCTCTGCACTGGGGCTCTGTGCTCAGCCCTGCTCTGCAGTTGGGGCTCTGTGCTCAGCCCTGCTCTGCAGTTGGGGCTCTGTGCTCAGCCCTGCTCTGCACTTGGGGCTCTGTGCTCAGTTGGGTGAGGCTGCACAGCCTGCCTGGGCTCTGTTGCCCTGCACCCCTCTGGGGCTGGCAACATCGATACAGTTCTTTTGTATTTTATAAATATATTAAACTGATAGAGCAAACACTGAGAGTAATCTGAGAAACCCATGTTTGGAACCCTTGTTCTAAGCCTGATGACTGGAATAAATCAATTGTCCCCTAGAATCTGTCTCCCAGCAGTGTTTCAAAGGTGTCCCCAAACTGTACAGGTTTGAGTTCTTAAATAATGTACTGAAATGGAAGTAAATTTAATAATTAGAAATATAAATTGAGAAAAGGAAATTTTAGTTGGAGTTTCTGGCCCAAGTTCAAGAAGGCTTCTAACTTTGAAAATTGCATTTTCAGTTTTTATCATTTTAGTCTATGATTTTTTTCCTGCTTTCTTTTTCTGTTCCTTGTCTCTTCTATTGACCTGCTGAAATGGTTTATTCATAATATTTTTCCCCTTTTATTGAAAAGCCCGAATGAAAGGGTTTTCATTTTTAAAACCCTTCTATTTTTTAATATTTAGAATTATTAAAGTTCCTTGTCCCAAAGCAAAATGTCCTTGCCCAGGCGGGTGCATGAGTGTTTAGAGAGAAGATACTTTATGCTGGTGCTGTTGTTTGGAATTGGTTCACATGATAACACAGTAAAATATTAGTGACTAAGCTGAGTAGCTGGGCCTTTTTCTTTAGTTTGGCTGTTCTTCAAAAAAACATTAAAACATCATTTTTCTCCTTGCAATAGGCAACCTATTATCAATATGGTGCTTATTTTTCTAAACTAAAGCTAAAAAGAAAAGCATACTTTTCTGATCTGCATTTGAACTGTTCTTTCAGGTTTTACACATATTCGTGGTGATGATCTTGTTAAACCTTTTCAACAAATCAACATTAGAGAAAAAAAAAATCAGAACCCAAACCATGGGTCAGCTTTGGAGAGGCCCAGCTCAAGCCTGACATAGTGAACATTTACCATATGCTTGATTTTAAGGAACATTTGTATAGTTTCCTATGATAATTTCCTAAATGTATTTATTTTAAATCACAGATCAGTATGGCAGTGTGAGAATAATCTTTGAAAAATCTGTTGCTTTTTAAAATCAAATTTCTGAACTTAAAATATACTGACAACACATCCGACAGAATCCTGGAAGCTGATCCTGGTAGATTAGGTCACCTTGGTCTAATACGGAAAACAGTTTTAAAATTCTTAATTCAGTGTATTTTGGGATAATGATTAAATGCTGCTTGGCCTTATAGTGATGCATCCAATTATTTACTGGGACATCTCTTCCATACTCCTCCTAACTGCAGGATGAAGCTCTTATTGCAATCATTTCTGAAGCTCTAAAAGACAATTCTCACCTATTTATTTTAATTCCAATTTCATGCTGTAATCCCTTCAGAACAAAACCCAAATGCTTTGTGTTGGAGGAATGAGTTGGTCTATGGTCATAGCTACTGAGGTGAATTTTCTTGAATATGCAAAATAATATGAAATAAGATGACTTTAGCTCGGGCTAAAAAGCAAGTAATTGCTTTGATCTTCTAGATGGCCTCAAAAGTGGAGTCTGGAGCTGGAGCAGACTCTGCCTATGTCCCATAAATGTGTGACAGTCTGCTGGGGATGTGCTGGCTCTGGCACAGGGCAGGCAGTGCCTGGGTGACCCCGGCCCCTCTGCAGGGAGCTTTCCCCATGGAAATGTCTGCATCTTTAGCATTTCCTATGCAGACAGATGATACAAAGATCTCTCTTGCTCCATCATCTGCATGCGCTGAGTCTTGAGTAACTACATCATTTCAGCTAAAGAAATGAAGGCTTGGAGTGTTGCTGTAAACCTTGGATTGGTCAGCAAGTGTCAGACTCATTGCTGTTGGAAAGTGCTTCTGTGGGGAATGACTAAATCCAGAGAAGAGCCTGGACTGGGACCAGGATTGACGTTTGGGCTTGATGATATAATGAGACTTTAATAAGCCAGTAACAGGCAGCCTCACAAAATGAAATGAGCAAAGATTGCAAACACAGAGATCAGTTCCTTGGATCTTAAATACAGAAATTGTATTAATCTGTATTGATAAAAATTAATTGCTTATTTTATATGGTCCAGATGTAATTATAGATCAAGATAACAATTCTTAATAAGGCCACATAGCCTTTCAAATTTCAAATCTTGTGAACTATTGCAGCCAGGGCTTTGGGAGAGCTGGAGCACAAGTTCTATTCCTTCTTCATTCATTCTGGCTTTCCCCCTGCCCTCTCCCTCTCATGTGCTGCCTGTGCCCTTTCTGCTTTGATTCCATTTGTTCTGAACTGCTATGCTGGCTCTGGGGTCACTGTACTTAGGCCTGAGTTTAAATCTCTCAGCATTGACGTTTTATGTTGCAGTGTTTTGATGGCCAAATCAGACCTCCAGAAACTTTTATTTTCAAATTTAAGTTCAGTAAACTGACTTGACTGCAAGACATGTATAAGTATGCACAGGTTTATGGTTGGAAATTTGCTCTGCAGAGCCAGGTTTGTTCAGTCCCTCGAAAGACAGTGATACTTCCCCAGAACAAATCAATGTCACAGGGTCTTCAATCAGCAGAAATCAGGAAAATAAAGAAGTGAAACTTTTGAAATAATGTACCATTTCTTGCCTATTAATTTCTGAAGATGTCATCTCAGGACATTGTCATGTTATTTTATCATAGCATTTTTACTGTGAAATGTATAGGAGGACTGCAGTGTGAGTTGTTAATTACTAGTTTTTAATAATGCTTGTTTATTGGGTTTTTTTTCCCCAAGTATCGAGTCTTTCCAAGTATCAGGTCTTGTTTGCTCTGATTTTGGTTTATCTGGACAATAATTAATGGGATTGAAGGTAAACATAGTATTGAAAAAATGAACAGGATCTTTAAAAAAACCAAAACCAACCAACAACAACAACAAAAAAATCATCCAACAAAAAAAAAAAAAAATCCTGTCCAAAATTTAGGTGTTAATTTATAGCAAACAGGTCTGAGGGAAACAACAAACAGATGCCCTACACAGATCACTGAAGATCCTTTTTCCTCTCTGTTGCTCAGCTTCAATTTTCTGTGAAGTCACTGTTGCACTTCTTTTCTGATTGCCCTGGTATTTTAAGATTTCTGCCAAAATAGGTGCTAAAGATCTTTTGTAGAACAGAATGTGAAAGGAAAATAACACTTCGAGGTACACTAAAGAAAAAAAAAGATCATAGCCAACATTTTCTACTGGGCTGGAGAAAACTCTTTTTTGTGCACATTAACCTCAGCACACCCCGTGTGTGTTGTGCTCCTTTGGAAGGCAAGCCTTGTTCGCAAGGCTGTGCCTGGGTTTTGCAGTGTGTTTTACATGTAACTCCTCTGGCTTTGTGTGTTTCCTACATGGGTAAAAGCTCTATCTAAAACCAGGAAAGATACATCTGAAAAAGAACCCCAAAAGTTACTTTAATTTGGTTAGCAACATTTTATTCCAGAATTGATGTAAAAAATGCATCTTAGTCACACGTTTATTTGACAGCTCTAAGACATCTCCCTGAAACAGTACAGGTGTGTCAAGGAAAAATAGGGCTTTTGAAAGACTTTTTTTTTTTTCTTTTTTAAATTTGTAGAATTATTGTGTACTCGTTCTTTTCTAAAATCTTCTCAAACTTCTCTGACTTCATCAAATAAATGGGGGGGGGGGGGGGCTGGAAAGAAAAAAGAAAAGCTTATGAAAAAAGAAGTGATGTGACACATGAGTTTTACAAGTGGGAGGAGAGCAGTTCTAAGTCACTGTTTCCACAGAGGCTTTTTGCTGTTTTTCACCCCCTGTATCCACAGCTGTTCCTTGTCAATGCTGTAACCAGCAGCCTCCAGCACACAAAGCTGATCAGTGACTGGAGGTAGAAGCAATAATCAAGGAATGGCAGGAGGGACGTGTTTTAATGATGTTAAAACTGAGGAATGTATAAAACTGGGTATCTCGAGGGCTGTGGTCACAAATGCATCTTGTGTTGCTGTTTTCCTTGCTTTGTTTTGTTTTTGTTGAAAACTCAGCATTGTTTCCTCTTGTTAACATGAGATAACTGGGATAAGTTTCATATCACTGTTCACCATTCCCACCTGACTTGACATTTTCGTAGTTCAGATGAGTCTCTAATAACCTTCCTGAGCTCTGCTGGCTCTAATGATGTCCATTCAATAAAGGAGATTTGAGCACAGCTGCCATGCTAAACAGTATACTTATACATAATTGAAAAAAAACAAAACAAAAAAAAAACAAAAAACAAAAAAAAAAAACCACCAAAACCTCAGCATTTAGCATTCTAGTAAAAATGAAATCAAAAATACATTTTTTTCCACAGGTACAGTTGCCTTGATAAATTTTTTTCCCCTTAGAAACTTGATAATTTTGCCGACATCCCTGTTTGTCCCTTTGTCTTAAAGTGATAGTGATTCAGAAAGCTTGCTAATGTGGTAACTCAGTTTGCTGTTGACATTACATTTGTCTCTGACAGCATAAGCTGTGGACCTGCAGAAAGAAGGCCCAGAGCACTGCAGAGGTTAAGGCTCATTTGGTCCTGTGGAAAAAGAGACTAAAAATTAGTATAGGCAAAATAGGCAAAATATAAATAAAAGAAAAAATACAGTAGTCCTGTGCATTTATATATTTTTTAGTAGTTTTAGCACTTTTGTTTCAATTCTTTTTCATATTCTACTAAATGATGTTTTGAGGAAAGACACCAAAAGATATTTTTACTGTAGGACTGTGGGAAGAATCTAAGCGGCAGAGAATGCTCCTGGAGAGAAAATGAGAGAATAGATTCTCCATCTGTGAGGATTTTCTTGTTTGCCACAGCACTCTGTCAGGCCTTTTTATTTCTGATGTTCTGTGTTTGTAAACTGGTAACTTCCTGCAAATCATTCAGATGGAGCAACGAACCCTTTAGCCAATATTTGTTTCCAAACAGCGAGAGCTGATGGTGAGCATGTTGGTGACCTTTGGTGGCTCCTGGAAGTGCAGAAACTGAGAGTGCAGTGAGTCCAAGGCACTGTGAGTGCTGGGGTATGGTGGGAATGTGTGACAGCATGTGCTCCCAGCAGCTGAGCTGCAGGACGCCTGCACTGCTGGCATTTCCTCCTGCCTGTGGTGTTGTTGCAGGGGGAGCCGAATGCAGAACTCTCCATGGAGTGAGCAGGAGAAACTCAGCTCAGCTCACACACAGGCTGGGCAGCAGGGGCCCTGCCCCACTGCCCTGTTTGTCTGTCTGGGGCAGATGTGGATGAGCAGCTCTGCAGTGGTACCTGAACAGGGGAGCAGTCCAGCAGATTAATCACATTATTCTCTGGGTTGTCAGTTTTCCTCTGGAAGCAGTGTGTGTACACACACACACGTATATACATACATACATACATACACACACACACATATATATATATGTATGTATGTATGTATGTATGTATGTATGTATGTATGTATGTATGTATGTAGCAGGAGTTTATGGAGGATATAGTGGGACTGTACAGACTGGCCCTGCAATCACAGATAAATTCTGTAAAAACTGATTTTCTTCAGATCACAAGATAAGAGAAAACTCCAGTTTCAGGAAAATACCCCACTAGAGATCCCATTCCCTTTCCAATACCCAGCCATATTAGTCAATAACAGATTGATAGTGGAAACACCTAGCTGGGTGCAGGTTTCCTCCATAGATTTGGCTGCACGTGGGTCTTTTGCCTCAGAATGTCTCAGTTTACATTCTAGAAGAAGAAGTGGATCATTTTGGTAATGATAGGAGTAAACAGACTGGGTCTTGCTTCAGCAGAGTTATTGCTGAAAATCGGCTGTTTTAGACTGGAACTCCCCACCTGAGGAAATGCACCCATGTGGGGAGAACCCAGCAAGGAGGATTGCTGGAAATGTTACATTCCCATTGACATGGGAACTTTGGCCGTCCTAGGGTGGAGGGGTGGGAAAGAACCTTCAAACCACAGAGTGCAGCTATGGAAATAATCAGTGTGAGAGTTATGTGGGGGGAACCCAAACCTGAGACCCTTTCTGTCCCCATCAGCACTCTGAATATTAGTGTAATTGGTGACTGTGGGCTTGAATGGCTGTGGTTGGGTAGAACTGGGATATCAATTGGCACCTAACCATTTGAGTGGTTCTGAAGATACGACAATACTGAGACAGACCTGAGCTCGAAATGCTGAGAAGTGCTTCTTTGTAAAGACAGAGACAGACTGGAGGTAATTTATGTGTTTGTTTAATAGAAAAAAACAAAGCATTTTTAACAGCTAGTGAATTACTGCCTTGTTTAGAAGCACAATTGTTTTTTACATCCTCTGCCTGGGCATGGCAGCAGCTTCTTCCAATGATATTTATATGTTAATAAAATAGTGAAAGAATAAAACAAAGGCAAGGGTGCATTTTTAACTTATATTGCTTGTATTAGATCCTGCTTACAGACAGCTAATGGTTTTTCCCCTCTCCAGCTTTATACATTGAAAAATAGTTTCAAGAATAATAAGAAAGCTTCCTAAAATTTGTTTTCAGTAAGTTATGTTCACCTTTTTAAAAAAATAGTCTGTAATTTGTTAATCTCCTTTCTCCTGCCAAACTGGTTGTCTTACTCAACAATAAATTGAATACAAATCTTCCCCCAGGCAGAGAGACAGAATACCAACCCCTGAAAGTCTGGCAGCTTAATTGACATTTGGTGGTAGCCTTAGGCACAAGTTAATTTCTACCCTGTTTATATATACACATATACTTTTCATAAAGCATGCAGGCAGCACTGCAGATAAATTAAGAGTAATTCATATTGTAGTTCCCAGGTACACACTTGTTGAACTGACATGAAGCCATTTCATTTTGTGAGTGAAGGAGTTCCTCACAATTAACTGAATCTGTCAGCCTTGCAGGAGCAGTGTGTTTCCAGGCAGCTGTGTGAGGTTTGCAGAGCACTATTTCTATTCAATTGCCATCAAGTGAATACAGCAATCTGGAGAAATGAAGCTGAGGGCTTCAGACCTTATTCCCAGCTGTCCCACCTACCTGAATGCTGTAATTCGTGACTAAGAAATGCCAGACAGGCTGTTGGGGCAAGCATAAACTTTATTCATAAAAGAAGTTCTATTTATGCCTAACTCAAAGTGCTAGGAATGCTTCCTTAAAAATGTATAATCCACAGTCAGGTAAGAATAGTAATACCAGGGCATTCAAAAGTAAATGGAGGATTTATTTAAATTATTTAAACTACATTTTTAATTATGATCTGTCTCCTTTGCCTGTGTAAACTGAAGTCAGGGAATGAAGTCTAAGCTCCAGTAGTAAAACCCAAGGCTTTGCAAAGCAATTGTTTTGCTCAGTTCCAGCTGTTGAGTTGGTCCATTTCAATTCCTGTACCACTCCTTCATCCTATTGTGATGAAATTCCGGTTTGTAATGCTAACACTGGAGCTGTTTGATTGTACCTATCAGTGCTGTAGGCAGAGAAAATGTTTATGAAACTACAAATGTAAAATGCTGCATTGAAATAGATGTGCACAACTACAAAAACAGTATCAGTCACCCTGAGAGGGTTTGTTTTCTTTTCAGTCAGTGAGACTCTGTGTGCTTCTGAGTATGGGGACAATGGCAGGAAAAAAATATATTTTTTTCAAGTACTTTAGTGTACATACCATTGAAAATCACATTCCTAAGTGACAAGCAAGCAACAGCTTTGAATTTCTCTAGTTCTTTGAGTGAACTTAGTTTTTCTTTTATTTCACAATACATATTGCCTTATTTTGAAAAAAATTCTATGTGAGAAAACTGTTTTGATGATACAAGTCATCAGCTACAGTAAAATTCTTTTGTAAAGAATTCGTGGGGTTTGGGCATTTTTGAACTATTCAGGAATGACAAGAGGCAGGTATGGCAGGAACCCTGTAGGAGCAGCACTTTTACTCAGACACAGCCACAAAGCTGCAAATCTGCTTGATGATCAGAGCTGCAAAAGTAGCAAATAATTTCTGGAGACTTGCTGTAGGTAGAGTCACAGGAAATGAGGCTGTGCTCAAAGCACGTTTGGCAGCAGTGGCGATTTGAGAGTCTCCTGCTGAGGGCAGTGGGACCGGGTGTTGTTCCCACGCAGCATCAGCATCTCGGGGGTGAAGAGGTAACTGCCTCATTCCAGCAACTCCCTGAAACTTCTCCTTTAGTTCTCACCTTCTACAGCACTCATACTCCGATTGTGATAGTATTCATCAGCATAGCTTTGACCAGCCTTGCTTAAAGATGCAAAGGAAAAGAGTTCTCTGAAGTGGCAGGCGATGAAAAGAGAAGTCGGGCAGTTCCCTGGCACGGAGGTGTCCCCAGCTGTGTCCCCAGCTGTGTCCCCAGCTCTCTCGGTCTCCAGCCTTTTCCTCCTTCCTCCTGCAAAGAGCAGGGTGGCACAGAGGGCCCTGCTCTCAGCTGCTGGGTCGCTGGGGCTCAGTGCTCTCCCGGGTGCTGTCCCCGAGGGCAGGTGCCAGCAGTGCCTGGGGCAGCACGCTGGGCACTGCCGAGCTGCCCACAGCAAACCTCCCCGGTGCTCTGCTGCTGAAATGAACTCTGGGCAGAATTTATTACCTGCTCGTCTCTTGAATAAATTACACATACAAATGAAGACAGAAAAACTATAACAAGTGTTTCTTTTGGCTCTGGCAAACAGGCATGTGTGAATCTCTTATCAAATATCTCACAGACTGTTCTATTTAGCAACTCCTGGTTGTGAACAAGTGATTCATTCTTGTACCTCTTGTCTTTTTAGTACAAACGTTAAATAGTCTTTCACTTCCATGACAATTTAGAAATTATCTATTATATTTGGCATGTCAAAATCAACCCTGATTTATTACAACATATCAGAATTTAGTTTCAGTGAAACTGCAGCTGTGGTTAAAAATTCACAGTTATATTGCTTTCATTTAGTGTATTTCGTAACTTCCCCATGTATCTTTAACATAAAAATCTTACATTATGTTGTAAATATGCTACGTGTTTACTAAGGTGTTTTCTACCAGTTTCCTCTCAAAGAGGAATTTTGGGAGTGTTTTTGTGGTGTTTGTCTTGTCTTACCAATACTCCAGTAGGTTTCTTAAATGTAAATAATGACAAAGGAACCAAATGAAATGAACTTTGGAAATTGCCAAGGTAATAAATGCCCCATTGATTTTATATTAAGCTGCACATGTACATTTTACAATACTGCATAATCAATAGATTTTTCTCTTAATTTAAGTTTTCTAAAATCTTATTTCTCATAGATATGCATGTGCTGTTTGCTTTAACTCCTTGAGCTGCACTAGGTCTGTCATCACAAGGATGGGAATGCACAAAATTCTAAAAGCAGATACAAGATCAGATCCCATTCTGTGCTGAAAAGTTGAGGTGCTTTTTTTTTTTTTTTTTTTTTTTTTTTTGAAGATATTTAAAATTCTTTGATTTTAAAGAATTTTTTTTTTACTTGAATTGTGGTAGCTTTTGGCCAGTTCTGGTGTTTGGGCTCCTTTCCAGGTGTGGCTGCTGCTGTTCCCTGGGCTGTCCTCTCAGCAAAGCTGCTGCAGCTGCTTCAGGTGCACATTAACCCTCCAACTCACTCATTTTGATGCCATGATGTTTTGCCTTTTCTTTTATAAGCCTTTTATATATCCTCAGTATTCTTAGCATGCATAAGGTCTGACAACTCATGTTCTGGTGTTCTGTTAGGAGACCAGACATCCTAAAGGCCTCGTAGTAGGAGCCCAGAAAACCCTGTGCTACCTTGGGAAGCCAAGGTCCTCTCCAGAACAGATCCTGTCAGCTCCAGATTTGGCCCATGCAGGGGAGAATTCCTCGAATGGGAGAATAACACACCTTCCATCCAGGCCTCCCATATGAGCACCCTTGTTAGATATGCTCATTTGTAAGGTGTAGAAATTGCATACCTGCTCTGTCATGGGTGTGCATTGTGGCATGTTCCACCTTGGCCAAGTGGTGCACCATAAAGATCCTCATTAAGTACCAAGGTAAAAACCCTTTATCCCTTGAATGTGTCTAGCTCTCAATTGCTTAAGACCAGGTAAAAGGCATTAATTTCAGTCCAAAATGTCAAAAATCACAGGGAGCTTTCAAAAAAACCCCAAAAAACCCCTTAAAAATAATGGACTCTGATTCTTGCTGTGGCAAATACACGAAGTTAATGGTTGGTTTCACCAGTGATTATATTGAGCACAGCAAAAACCCCTCAGCTTACACAACTGGAGGAAATGACCTTAGTTTCAACAATGCTGATTCTCCTAAAGCCTCATGCCATCTTTTTTGGGGGGGTTTTGGGGTTCTTTTGGGTTTGTTTTGGTTTGGTTTTTTTTGGTTGGTGGGAGAGATGTGCACTTTATTCTGATAAATAAATAAAGTTCATTTCAATATACATTTCATAGCATAGCTTAATTCACAAATAGATAAATGATAAATAATTGCAGTTATTCAAAATAAATATTTTTAGGAAAAAATATAATATCTTTGGGAAATTATGTTGTGCTTCAATACGCAGAAAATCTGAAATTTAAACTTTTTATCATAAATCATGCTTAAAAGGAATTTTGTGCATTAATTATCTACAGTATCCTTTTGTTAGTACCACCTATATTCAAAGGGAAAGAATGTAATTACATAGCCAGTACATCATTCTTTTATAACATATTCTCAATTACAGTGGATTTATACAATTTCTTTTCAGATTTACTAGCAGTTGGTAAAGATTCCCTAATTTGCTACATGGTAAATGTGCTATATAACATCCTCTCTATTGGAATTTCATAAGAGGAAAAAAAACAAAAGTGAAAACAAGGAAATGTTTTTATAATGAAGAGGTTTCTATGCGCTCTGCTAGTGGAGTGGGGGAGCCTAGCAGTCTAAAAAAATCCAATTATGTGTAATTTGTGTTATTGCTAATACAACTGTTATGAGTAGGATTTGAATATGAGCCCATGCAGAATGCTATAGTAAAATACAGTTAATATATTTCTGTGAGAAAAGTATTCCGACAGTTTAAACTGTGCTGACGTTTATAATCATAACGTTTCTAATAAAAGAGGGTTCAGTGGGATAAAATTTCCTGAGCAGGAGTTTGTATAATATTTAGAAATAGGGATTTGTCTGCTGAGGAATTCGTGAAGCTTCTTCTACAGTGTGATTGTAGTTCTTAAATTCATAGTAATCCACAAGTGTAGAACCAGCCAGGATTTTAATAAGACACATAACACCAGGATTAAACATCGCTAGATTCCTCAAGCAGTGCATTTTCAAAAAACAAATCAAAGGTAACCCTCTGGTAAAATTTCTGGTCAACATAACAATGACTGTGATCTGTCAGCTTGAATCTTAGGTGTGTTGATTTGAAGATTATGTAGTTTTAGGTAGCCAATGTTCTTCTTTCTTCTTGTAAGAAGGAAGGTTTCTTTTTTAAGATGGAGCATGGGTTGTCAATCCTATCCCTAAAAAAATTTCCTATCCCAAATCTTGATTGAGTTCTTCTCTGCTGGTAGCGCTCTAGGTGCTTTGTCTTCCTTTGGGATACACAGCTTTACAACATGCTGGTGCAAAAGCCACCATAAAATTCATGCAGTCTTAGGGTTGAGCAATCAGACAGCCCAGTGTTGGAGAGATCTATGTTAACACATCCAGCCTTTCACAGAGGCACAGCATGTCTTGTGTACCTATATAATATGTTCCTCAAGTGTCAACATTTAAGATACTTGAAACATTTATTTTGCTTCCTTCTTAATGCTACAGCAAGCATGAAAAATTTGTGATGTTTGTCTTAACTGCTGAGGCCGGTCAAAGGAGGCACAAGCAAGCCAAATCCTTTGATTTCAGTGTTATTGGTTGATTTGGGACTGTATAGTATTAAAGCCAAGGGTTATGCAGTTTTCATAGAAATATGATGAGGCAGTTATCCTGAATCATTTTAAGGAATGGTATAAGTTTCATGCATTACCATTTCTACCAGGCGTCATAGTGGAGAATTAAAAAGTTTAGGCAAGGAAAAACTAGAAATTATGCACTTTTTTCCCCCTAAAATTCTGTTTGCTCACTTTTTCCTCCTAAGTAAAATAAAGACACCCACTGAGAAATCCTGACTGCAGAATGCTTTCTCTCTCTCAGAGAGCTGTTCAGGCAGGAGACACGAGGCCACAAACATTGGCACACTCACTTGCTGTATGTAGGTAGCTATATATAAACCAGATTGAAAACACACTTTGAAGCCTCACAACTTCTGTTCAAGCTCTTCATAATCTGTGAGCATTAGTGCCATTTTCTCTTTAGATTTGGTTAGGATTTTGTTGAAAACGTTGCCCAGACGAGGCTGGGGAAATCTCTGTCCCTGCAGGGCCCTGGGCAGTGTGTGCTGACCCGAGGGGCAGCAGCTCTCAGGTTATCTCTGGAGGGCCCTGCTAACCTGAGTGAGCCTGCAGGTCATTTATCTCAGCTCAGGCAGGGGAAAAGGAAGTAAAAGGAGGATTAAGTATCAACAATAAAGTAAATCAGAACCCAAATCAACTGGAAGTATTTCCATTCTATTACAGTACTCTTATGTTAATTAATTGTTATGTACCTGGTGAGATCTTCCCTGGTCTACCAACTGAAGTTTGAAGTTGTTCCTTTTCTAGGTGCTTCTCTGTCATCTTGATGAACAAAATTTTTTTTATGTGAAATTGGTGACCTCTGCCTTTTTACTAATCTGTGTTTCTTTAGTTCAGATTTTTGTTGTACTTGAACATACTTTCCTTGGTCTGTACTTTTCTTTTTCTGCTATGCCGTAGGGTTTTTTTTTGAATGAATAATACTGCTTTGCAATTCCTTGTCATTTTACCTCTTAAAAGTCTATTCCATCGTACAGAACTAGCAACACTGGGCATTTTGGTAATCTGTAAAGACTGTGCTGGGGAATCTCTCGACATCCTGAAGTGTCTTCTGTCTCTTTTGGCTCCACAAGGTTTCAGAGGCAAGGAAAATAGATTTGCACAGGATTTAACCCTGCACTCTCCTATTTGAGACAACTTCATTTTCTTTACTAGCAGAAATCAAAGAAACAAATTTCAAAATGGAGTAAGATCCTCCTTCACAAACAGCTGGCAGGGATTTTATGATTGTTGGGCTTTTCTTTAGTTCTGAGCACACTGATAAATTACAGCTGTTGTTACAATCCCACAAGCTTTCCCAGTCCCTCTGGCCTGTCCAGGGCGATGCTTTGGAAGATGGATTCTTTACTGCCCAGGAATCAAGATTACCCATCTCACAGCCATGCCTTTGTAACTAAATGTCCTTGAACTTTTGCCACTCTGGCCCTTGGGGAGGTGCCTGGTGTGGGCTGGCAGTGAGGGGCTCTGGGAGAGCTCGGCAGTTCTCCGGAATCTCTTACCTGCATTTTGCAGTTATTGTTCACATTTAATCACAAATTCTGTGATACTGACATGGTGTGCTGGATGGTGTTACTTACCACATCTTGGTGTGAAATGAATCCATTACAAATCACTTAAGTGTATAGACCATGTAATTTGTTTTCTATTCTTGTTATCAGTTCAGGGAAAAAAAAGGACCCAGGCAAAAATGTCACAGAAAATGTGCTGTTGTTAATGACACTGCTGTCTAGTTATGGGGACTGGGAAAATGACTGATATTGGTGAATTTACTTCAATGTCTTGTGTCCAAAGTCTGGGATGATGTGTGCATCACCCATACAGACATCACCTGTGCATCAGGTATGTCAGGAATGGAGCATCAGAAATGGAGCTCTGGTTTCTAACATTTCTTCATGAGTTACCCTGTTCTTTCTGGGAAAAAACCCTAAAATATGCACTAGCAGGTGTGGTAATGGGAGCAAGGAGAAAGGAAGAACAGAAAAGCAAAGGATTTAGAAAATTGGCAGAGAAAATATCGGTCTGAACAGGCGCAGAATAGAGTAGGAGATAAGGCAGAAAAGGAACGTGGTCGTGAGGCTGTTGAAGGAAGGATTTATCTCACCAAAAGCAATACAGTTTGTCAGTCTCTGTATTTGCTAAAGCTCATTCAGTATTCGTGATGATATATGGAAATAATAGTAGAGGGAAGAGGAACACTTAGAGTGTGAGACTTTTGCTTTCAGCTGTGTTTATTTAAATGAATGGGAAACCCTGCCATGTGGTAGACTTCTCAGATGAGCTTCTTACGAATTACTTAGTACTCCATAACTTAGTACTGATGCAGTAATTCTTTCTCTAAAAGCAATTATTTGTATGTATGAAAGTGTCAGCAGCTTGTGATGTATTACAGGCAAGTGTAGTGTGCTGCTAATAGAAGTTAGTCTGCCAAATTAGCGAGGCAGAGCAGTATGAGAACTGGTGTGACCTACTTCTGCATTTCTTATGGGAATTCAGAGGAATAGTTGTAAGAGAATTTTAGACCCCAGCATTGCTTTCATAATCAACTCCCAAGCAGTGGGATATATAAGATACCAGCTCACATGGGAAGAGAACAATAAACAGGATTTGTGTGTGTCACTTGTAACTGTAGCTGTCGGGAATATTCTTTCTGATTTCATTTCTGCTTCTCATTTTCAAGAGATTAAGTTGTTGTTAATATGTTGACAGCTACTGCTTTATTTATTTTACTCTAGTGTTTATGCTACAAATTTCATCTGTCCTTCATTGTCTGTGTCGTCTAGAGCAAAAACAGTATTTTATGTGAGACCTCTTTTTGTGTAATGCATTTCTGTTTGGATTTCAGGCCATATGACTTGAAAAGTATCTGCTTATGTGGTCTAATAGAAACTTTCATAGAAGGGAAGTAAGGTAAAAATAAAATATTAACTGAATATACCACTACTGTTGTAGCTTTTTAAAGTGTCAACTTCAGTTGCAAAATGCTAATAAAGTACCATACTACGAGAGGTTTACAGATTTTAAA
Organism: Sitta carolinensis; assembly: GCA_032173965.1. NCBI lineage: Eukaryota > Metazoa > Chordata > Aves > Passeriformes > Sittidae > Sitta > Sitta carolinensis. The sequence goes on along the minus strand of CM063294.1, from coordinate 4,835,096 downwards.
AAGCAAAGCCAAGCCTGTCATAAGGCCAGGTGGAATTGTGCAGCAGGATTGTCTCTTGCTTTTTTATTCTGAAATTTTTCAAGGACTTTTATTTTTCCCCCTTTTCCTGTTGCAGGCTTCAGAGTAGTGAATACTGTAAGTGGAAGTCTGGTGGCACATCTCTGACAACTTTTGTGTGTTTCTGATGTGTGATGGTGGTAGAGAAATGAATTGGGACAGGTAAAATTCTTTGGGATTATTATGGGATGAAAATACATTTGAAAAACATTTTAAGCATCTTATAATTAATCAGGAACTCAAAAATAGCTGGAGAAAATGCCTTTCAGTCCCCACATGATTAAATAATCCTTAATGAGAAGTAGGTCCTTCGTTAGACACTATGTCTGGCTAATTGAAGAAATCATTTCTGAATACACTCCAGAGCACAGGAATGAGCGAGCGTGGCCTATACATGAAGATGTTTGCCTTTTACTGGTATTTAAGAGTTGCTAAATGAATCCTATTTAACTGGCTGTGCACAGCCAAAATAGCGTTGTGGTAATTGTACTCTATAACTTGAGGGGGTTATTCTGCTTCAGTGTAAAATTTTAAAGTTCAATGTATTTTTTGACTTTTTTCCCTGCAGATCATTTTTGCTGTGATTAATTCATCATGGCTACTTAGATATGTAGAATCTAAGTACTACACAGCATTGATTTTCCTTTTTGTTATGTTTCCTGGATACGAAGCTTGTCTTAAGCCATAGGATGAAAACTCATCTGCCTTCTGAAGGATGAAGTATTTCTTTAGCCTGGCAGTGAGCAGCAGTGACTAAGGGCTCCAATACAGCACAAGATTGTAGAAATCCTGAAGTTAGACAAATCTGGGAAACACCCCCAAGCACACTCTCTCGTTGAAATTGAGATTTTATTTTTCTTCCATGTCCATGCTTTTGATCAGAAGGAATTGCCTTTGGGTTTCCTTTCTCCCTTGGTTGTTTTGTTTAACTGAATTCTACTTCCTTACTTTTCCCCCAGATTGTGTGGATTGGAGCACAATCAGCACAATCAGGCTCATGAAGTTTGGTCATTTCTGTTTTCATGTCATTGTGGTTCCCCAGTTACCAAAACCCTGTAGCTGGTGGGAAGACAATGACTGGGCTGCAAATCCTAAGAAGTCACGAACTGGAGAGAATGTTTTGAACATGAGCATGTTGCTTTGCCTGTCTTTGACCAGTAGTTTCCACTGGGAAAAGTCTGACATGGTACAAAAATGTGAGGTTGAAGAGGAGAAGCAGTTATTTTCCTCTGTGAGGGCTGGGCTGATCACTGAGAGTTAGAGTTATAATCACCAAGACCGTTGCAGGTACTGGATTCAGAACACTTGCACTAGTAGTTAATAATAAATTAAGTTGTATTGGAAAAACCATCACAGAAGTTAAGAAAAATTCATAACCACCACAGGCTGTCTGGTATTTCCCTGTTGGAAAAGAATGCAGGGGTGAGGTTGAGAGTTTAATATCATACAAGCAGAGGTTAAACCAAGATGCTTACTGAAATAAAATATAATTAACCTGTTGCAACAATGCTAGAATGTGGCCTTATGAAAAGCATAATACTGTAACACAAAACAATGCAAGAGAGAAAAACAAAGCCTTGCATATCCAGGGGAGTGCAGTGCCCATGTTTGTCAGGCAGGGAAATTAGGCAGCAGAGCTATTTCACTTTCCTTCATGAACTTGGTGATGGGTACCAGAGGTGACATTCCAGAGCTGCATGTACAGGGGAGAGAAGAGCACTAGGCAGCATCACCTGCCAGGTGCTGCCTTCCCTTGCCCAGAGGGGAATAAGCTCCTGGTGTTAATTACTGATTAACATGGGAAGATTCTTCCTAGGAGGAGGAACTGCCAGGCCAGTGTGACTCATTTGTGCTTCCATTTCCAGGCAGCAAGAGGAAGCCCCTTTGGAGCAGCTGGAAAGGCACCAAAAGAGAGAGTTTCCATCACTGAAGGGGTGTCTGAGATTCTGGCAGGGCTTTCTGTGCCCTGCAGCCAAGTGTCACTTCTGGCTGGCTCCTTTCCTGCCCTCATGACCTTCTAGTCTTCCCTTGGCCTGTTCATGCTGCTACCTTGCAGGGTTTCCTCCTTTCACTTTTCATGGCTATGTCCCTCTTGTACAAACTTGTGCTTTTCCTCAGAGCAGGTCAGAGAGGAGCACAGCCACCAGCACTGTGTCCTGCCCTTCTCCTGTGGTGTCCCAGCAGAGCTGGGATGGTCATGAGGAGTCCTGGTACAGGCAGGGACGGGGTCGTTGCTCTGGTTGTGCTGCTCTTTGTTTTCATTTTCTGTACTTACAAATGCTGGGTGTTTCTCAGAGGTGAGTACCCCCTAGCAAAGAAGGGGCAGCAGGTGGTTCTGTGCCTCTCCTTTCAAGGAAATCTCTCTATGCAGTGGCTGGGTTCTAGTGTTTCTTTCTGCTGAGAAAATACTCTGATGAACATGCATAGCAATTGAAGCAACCATTAATGTACTAATTATCTGGTATTTTTATTGACATGCAAAGCAGAACAGTGCCTGTAGTTCCTCTCACCTTCACACACAGATTTCAGTTACCATTTTTCCAGGCCAACTCTCATACACATGGAAGTGTGAAGTACAAGCAGTGCTTTGTGAGAGTGTTGAAAAGGTTTTCCTTCAGGGATCCCAGAATAACAGGGGCAGTCAGTGTTTCTCAGTCCTCATTTGAATGTAATTTTTGCAAGTGTTTAATTTTAAAAAGTTCTTACTGCTCCATGGAAATAAATGTGGATACTCTGTCCAGGTTTTTCTGGTACTGGTTGTTCAGATTACTTCAAAGTATGTAAACCTGATATTTTACATGAACTGAAGACTGTAGGAAGTGTGAACCAACCAGCTGTAATTTCATAATAAGGCTGCTTTCTATTCTGAAGTGTTTTGGCAAACAGTAATTTAGTTTGGAAAATAAATAAATAAACAAAAAATAATCAAGCAACTGATTTCCTGATATCAAAATTGCTTCCTAGAACAAGAGTCAAGGATTCTCTTGAATACAAGGGACTTTAACGATGTCTGGCTTGGTATTAAGATAAGTGTTTATATTCAAATGCAGAAAGAAGAGTTGCTCTTAAAGCTGCCGGTTTAATGGTTTTGTCTAATTGAATTCTTGTTTAATTCTTAGGATGAAGAAGTGATTGGCTTAGGTTAATTCAGAAATCGTGCAAAAGTTACTCTTTGAAACCATTTTAGGATTTTATTTTCATGTTGCTAATTAGCATTTTGAACACTATACATGCTCTTGATTCTAAATGAACTAAAAAAATGAATGCAAATTAAATTTGCTTAAGTTTGGTCACCTGTTTAATCATTCAGTCAGAAGATGTGCATGGATTTTACTGCATTTAAAATCACTACTTAATTATTAATACTATTAAAATGCTATTAAAACATAGCAAGTTGCTAGAAGCCCTTTCAAAAGGCATTATTGGATCTTTTTAAAAAATGGAGCTAAGTAAAAAAAGCTTGGATTGCGTTCTGCTCTCTTCATTTCGGTGCAGTGAAGCCTGATACTTCAGGTGGAAACAAAGCTGCCCATGTCTGAAGAAGCTTCTAATATTATGAGAAGATCCCTGGTGATAAAGGTTCTAGTACAGTACCAAGAGCAAGGAAAGGACAGTAAGATGGTAACTTTAATTACATGTATAAATTAAACTCTTTGCTAGAGTCCTGTGATTGAAACTCATTACTCTAACTTTATTGTTTGTTGTGAGTGTGAACTACAACCCAATTAAATTAGAAAGGATGGTTTGATAGATGCTCACAATCTGTGGCTTTCGGAAGGGAAAAAAACCTGTCAAACAGTTCAAGATCTTGTTGGCTATACTTTCTAGTCTCTAACCCAAAACAAGCTAATGGATGGAACTCTACAGCAGGAAAAAAATAATTCTGTGTTGCATGGGATGGGATATACTGAAGCCTTCAAGAAGTACTCTCTCATTTCTTCTGTCTGCATGGGAATTCTGCTGTGTTTTCTTATGAGTGGGCATGACCTTCTCAGAGTGACACAGAAGATGAGTCATTTGGGATGTCCCCAAACTTCACAATGGGCAGCATCAGGCCTTGCTGGGGCACCGGAGCATGAAGCTCTGACACACCCCAGTATCTTCCTCTACATGACTGGACTGGCCAGGCCATTTTTTTTTTTTTTTTTTTTTTTTTAATTTTTTTTTTCTCAATTATTTTTAGTATGTGGCTTTTTAATGTTGACTGCTACTGAATGATGCTGGCTTTGCTCTCAGCATGTTCATTGCACCATTACTGAACAGGTTCCCCTGGGTGGCTCCAGGGCATATTACACTTTGTGAGGTCCCTGTTTGTACCATGGGTAGGTAGGTCCTGCTCTGTATGGATGATGTGTGGGCTCTGTAGATACACAATGGGGCTTCATATGAGTCATTTCTTTGAAAAGATGCAAGATGTTGTCAAAGCCTTGTATCAGAATTATTATGGGGCACTGACATGGGCAGTGGAGGGCTCTTGCCCTCCTTTCTCACACTTGTGCTTGTGCTGACACTGAACTTGTGTCTCATCAGTCTCAGTCGTTAGGGTTGGTGGGAAATCACTTGAAGAAAGTTACCTCATTCCTTCACTAAATCCATTTCTATTCTTCTGCTGGAGACCAACACCAATCCTTATGGTTGAAAAGGTATTTGGAATCCAGATTTCCTTTTTGTTAGAGAAGAAAAGCATTTCTAAAAAGTGGCCGCACTCAATGATCAGTTCATATGGGGTTGCTCTGCAAACAAGGTCCTCCTCGGTGTGACCATATTTTGACCTTGATCTTTGTGTCAACTGAAAATATTCATCAAAAGAAGTTGCAGAAGGCTTCTCTAGTTGCTTCTCTCTGTTGGCTTCCTGCCAACAATAATTGAAAAATGTAATTTGTCACTCTCCTGAATAACTTTGATACACCAACCTTTTGTTCTGTGCATGAGTTTATTTGTAGTGGCTTGAATGCTGCATTAATTTGCTTATGAAAGAAATAGTTGAGAAATAATGAATTCCAAATACTTCTATAACTGCAAAGTACTGCTGTGGCATAGACTTATACCATTGAGGTGCACCTTCTCCAGCGTGGCCTTATCCATGAGCCACAGTGCCTTCAGTGCTGGACCTGCTGCTCCACGGCCAGGGCTCCTTTGGGATGTACCTCCTCTGCCCTGGGCTTGGCTACAGCCACAGGCACTTCAGGAGTCCACCTGGACTCACCTGCTGGTCACAGTGCCTTGGGCAGGAGTTCACAGGAGTTCCAGCCTGGCCAGCACAGGCACAGAGCAGTGCCCTGGCCACCTGCCAGCCCAGGTGTGTGGCCTTTGCTGTTATCAAAACATTGCCAGGCACAGCAGTGAGGTGATAAGAGCACGGCACAGCAGTGAGAGCAAAACACAGCCACTAACAAGCACTGGACTCTGACAGCCAGGCAAGAGAGCCCCATGGCAAGCACAGGAGCCTACTAATTAATAGCCAGGCTGCAACGACAGCCATAAATTCCACCTGGCACATTCCAATCAAATCTGTCATTATCTTGAATCCTGTGAGCACCACTTTGGGCACCAAAACCAACTGTCATAGTTTAGTCCCGATTAAAAACTGAACCTTACACCGCTCTCTCCCCACCGGTGGGATGGGGGAGAGGATGGGAAGGCTAAAAGAGGGAAAACTTGTGGTTTGAGGTAAAAACAGTTCCATAACAAATGCAAAAGCTGTGTGGGAGTAAAGCAAAGCAAGGAATTCATTCACCAAGGGAATACAGGCAGGCAAAGAATTCATTCCTCACTTCCCCAGGACAGCAGAGCCCCACAACACGTTGGTGGGAAGACAAACACCATCACTGTAAATGTCCGCACTTTCTTCTTTGGGAAAGGTTTGTACCCTGAGCCTGATTCCATCCCTCCCGGGGTATCCCTGTGGTCACCCAGGGTCAGCTGTCCCAGCCGTGTCCCCTCCCAGCTCCATGGGCACCCCCAGGCTCCTCATTGCTGGGGTCAGCTGAGGCACAGGAGAGACCTTGACTCTGTGTGAGCCCTGCTCAGCAGAGGGGACACATCCCTGTGAGAGCAAAACATTTCCAGTACACTCCAAAACAGCCCATACCATACTTATAGAAAATGAGCTCTACACCAGCCAAAACTTGCACAGTCATTTATGAAAAGTGTTGCATTTTATTGCTTCTTTCCAGTCTGTAAACTTTCAAACAACTTCATTTATTTTTCTTCTAATCATGAACATCTCAGCTTCCTCAATAGATGCATTCCTCAATCCCATAATGTAAAGTATATCCATTTAGGCAGTCTTTTAAAATATGCACTTATCTCAAGGTTATGGATGGGTTTACAAAAATGATCTTCCTTGTATTCTAAACAGTCTATGTTACCCACTGCATATTTTAAGGAATTAAATTCTCCTCTATAGATTTGTTTATTTTAAAGTACATTTGGATATATATTTAAAAGAAATTGTTCCTAGAAATGACAACAGAATTTATAGTAACTAGTAACCGTAAACAGCTCAATATTGCAATTGTACATCCAAGAAACCTGAGAAATAAACTAATATTTTAAGTGCCAGGCCCGTTTATGGCACTGCAGGAATGACAGCAATAATTGCAGCTAAATACAATAATGGAGCCTGTCATGGCTCTAAGGCAGCTGCAGCACGAGTGATGGCCCTAAGTGCATGATGATACTTTTGGAAACAAAGCACCATGTTTCTGTTTGGGTTTTAAGGTTTGCTGACTGACGCTAATGTAAGCAAGTAGAAAGGAAAGGACTGTGACAAACAACAGAGGCCCTTACCCTGAGAGCATTTGCATTCCTCAGCCAGCGTGCCCAGCTCCACGGAGGGCAGTCACGTACAAGTCTTGTTTGCAGCAGGGTTGCCAGATGCTCTCGAGGTCAGGCCCCAGTCTAGCAGAGCCGTTAGCCATCCATGTTACTGACACACCTGCCCAGCCCCTTTGCAGTGCCCTGTGCACGCTGCAGGTTGAGCACACCCTGGAGCACCGTGCTGGCCAGGGTGCTCGGGGGTCCATCTCACTCGCTGTGGGTCCCTGCTCCCCAGGGATCCTCCTGGGACCATCCTGGGAGTGCCCAGCACCTGTCCAAGAGGGCAGTGGGCAGCCTGCAGTGCCCAGCGCCAGTGCTGAGGAGCAGCAGCTTGCCTGGCATGCTTAATGGCCATTGGGCTAGACCCACCTTGGCAGCTGCCTCCGTGCCTCTTGTGCCCTGGAATAAACAAAGGTTGGTGTGTGACTTGTGTGTGGGCTCTAAACACTTCACAGAAGAGCCTGTACTGTTCTCAGTCTGTTTGTGTGTATGAGCCATGCAGGATTAGCTGTGCAGCAGGTGTACGTTTGTCCTGCATATTCAGCTGTGAAAATAAGAAGCAGGAAACATCTGAAACAGGAGGAAAAATCTGAAATCCTGCCTTCCATTGAGAGAAGGCAGAGCTCTTCTTTCTTTTAATAATTTGAAAGAATGTACATACTTATTTATTACGTATCTCTCTGAGTTTGTTCTCCTGTGTTACTTTTCTGAGTTTTCTAGGGCTGAACAACTGTCCCCTCAGTGGGAGGAGAGTAGAGCACATTAGTGCTTTAAGGCCTTGTGGAGCTTCTGTAACCCAAGTGAGAACTTGAAGTTGTTGCTAAATACACAACATGCACTACTTAATGTACTGTAAAGTCAGTTTCTGTCTCAATTGACAGTTTTCCAGGAAGGTAGAGAGGCCTGGTTTTGCCTGGTATGTATATTGGTACCTGCAATCACAGCCAAGTCCTATCTTTACCCAGTGCAGTGTTGGATCTCTTTCTTTACATTCTTGCTGTGTAACTTTTATTAGTCTTTTGTGCACAATTCTTCTTTAGAGTGCTGGAAAATAATGAAGTTGTTCTGATTTCGTTGCTGTGTGAGTGCTCTATCTAATCATGGAGCTGCTTCATCTTAATCTCCATTCTAAAGGGCCTTTTCTTTATAGCAACTACCCAAGGAAGACCTACATACAATCTCTATTGGAAGCTTTAACATCATTCCATTGCTTCATGAAGAATTTACTAATTTTATAAAGTATGTCTTAGCAATGCATCAGTAATTTATGAAGCTCTCATCATCATTTTTGCAGACTGAGGGCATGTGGGAAATATCATTTGTGCCACTGGAATGATGCTCAGAAAACAAAAATGAATACATCCACCAGGCTGTGTTACAGCTGTTTCTTACTGCACCATTTTGGCTGTGCTTCAAATATGGAAATCCTCTGGATGTTATTTGTTCTTGTGACTGTAATATCTGCACAAAATGAGAGGGTTGTTTTTTACATCTTGTTGTATGTTTTCCTTTATTTAAGGGCAATCTTTGGTGGACCCTTTAGTGCAGTAGTAACTGAAACAGGGAACTGTGTATGCCTGCCAGTCTGTTGTCATTCTTACACCAATGTAAATCTCTTCCCTCTACCTCTTTTTCCAAGTCACTGAGAGCCACACAAAATACCCTGCATGGCCAGGTGCTGCTGTGCTGGGTACCCTCTGGTCCAAGGGGAGATTTATGGCATCCCTCTTTCCCAGCTGAGCTGTACAGCTCCCACCTGGACCTCTGAGACACAGCACAAAGTTATTTTTTGTGGATGAAGGAAGGACAATACAGTTCTGATATCAATTGTGAATTCATCTCTCTGGCCTGCAGCATACTGGTTTTTACAAGGTCAACATCTGATAAATTTGTATTTGGAAAGAAGGCGTGTTTGTGCCATTTTCAGTTCTATTACAGTGAACAAGGGAAGAAAAGCTAAAGATCCCCTTGAGACAATTAAACATTTCTTGTTACTTAGTTGCCTGGATTGAATCTTTGAAGGAATTGATTTATAGACATGCTCATTCACTGGTATTGCCAAGCAATCAACTTGCAAAAAAGAGAAGAGAAATGTGCATGGTCCTTTTTTGCTCTGATTCTTCTTTTATGTGCTATGGAAGACATTATTTCCTTGAAGACCTGAGCATTCTGGACTTAACTGGGAATTGGAAGGGTGCAATCTATTAAACCTCCTGCATTTTAATTTTAAAGGGCCATTGCACTACTATTGTCATTTAAATCTTTCAAAAATTTTGTTTCCAAACCTAAACTTTCAGTTCCTGATTATTTGGTGTTTACTACACAAAGGCTGCAACTTATGCGCAATAATTAGAAGGTTTATTGTTCTCCAACTGAAAATTTAGGCACTTGCTTTTCATTTACTGACATTTCTTTGGCAACACTGTCAAACTCCTACCTACTCTCTGTAGGCAAGTGATAAATATGCAACGTTTACAATGGAACTATTTTAAAATGTAACTTAAACGGTACCTATAGCAAACTAACACAAAAACGTCAGTGTTTACATGCACTGAGGCCAGGCTTCACTCTGGAAACTTCTGTTGCTAAGTCAGTAAGAACACATTCAACACATTTTCCATTAAGCTGGGAAAGGGCTTCCTTTCCTTCACTTCACCTTGACTCTGAAAAACAGAAACTTGGAAGAAGTTGTTGTTAGAGCAGGTTTCATTTGATTGCAGGACTGAAAAAAAATATGCATGAAAGCCATCTGTTGATAATTGAAACAGTAATATCTGTTCTTAACACTTCAGCTGGATTATACTAATAGAGATTTTGAGAGAACAGGCAGGTAGGTGAAACAGGTTTAGAAGCAGGGGTATTTATCCAACTAAAGCAAGGTTGTAAAATATCGATTTTTAGAATTAATTTTTTTTCACAGTGAAGTATAAATCCCAGTGAAATTAGAGCCCATCTTAGAAAGATATCTTGGAAGCTTCTTTTGTTTTCATCAAAATAAGATAGAGTTCTAATGACTCATGTTTTCTGGCTGAGTGTGTATAAATACATGCCTTGAAAATGTCCAGTATCTGCAGGAATATCCATACAGGAACCAAAATACCCATTCAAACTATTCTTTAATATATTTTTAGAATGTATGTTTTGCACTAGGTTGTAAAGAGCTGACAAGTATCCACTTGGTATAGAGATCCCTAATTATACATTAAAAAGCTTAATAAGAGAAAAATTCCGAAAGTGCTAGGAGATGATCTTGTGTTCATGGCTGAATGAATATCCTTGGCACCAGTGTTCTTCAGTTCACTAAAAGGGGAAATCAGGAGTGCTAAATAATTAGCTGAAGGTGCTCTGCAGGTTATAGATTGAATGCTTGTGATACAGATGTACCCATTGCCCGTGTTTTATTGTTAATGAGCATTTGCAAATAAGTCAAATAAATCATATTTTTAGCACAGAAAGTGTGTGCAGGTCACAGGTTTTCTGCATCATGAATTATTTTGATTGTGATTGGGAGAGGTGGGTGTGTGGAATAATTTAGAGGTATTCATCCTGATGTACTCAGGTTTTTCCAGTTTCTTATGGTTGTGGGTTTTTTTCTTCTAAAGAAAGACCAGAGTATATGGCCAAGGAAAATGAAACTCTAGTCACCTTTCCCACCACCTACATGTATGCTTTAAGCTATAATAATAGAGGCGTTTTCTGTGTGGGCTGGTACTTCACTGTAAGTCAGGGTAGTTTCATTATATTTGTACTTACTAAGGCGTTGGTGCACACATTTAACTTTAGATCCTTTCTCTGGTTGTAAGGAAACTGGAATTTCAACACTCTTTCTCTTTCAATTGCTTGTTCCCTTCTTTTAATACAATTTTTGAACTTCCTGATTTTCTTAATTAGGCTTTGCCTATTTAAGCCAGAAGTTAAATCTAATTTTCAAGTCATAATAGTAGGGAGAAGAGTAAAAATGCACAAGAAACATCCCTGAAGTTTTTATAAGATTATCTAGTATGGAGAAATTTAATTTGACATAGTTTTAAAGACATGTAAATCCATCCAGAAGAAAAAATTGACAGAAAATAACATGAAGTATACAGTATCAAGGTTAAAGGCATAATGAAAGGATTAAAGTACTCCTAGGGGTACCTGTCCTATGTTTATGAATTCTGCTATTGAGAAATGCACTCCAGGTTTACCCCTGCTAGGGAATATTTTGTGTTGAAGCTCATGCTTTCATTTATAAACCCACAGGATTGATATTCCCACATACACGCAAATATATCACACACACATTCTTTTACATATTCGTATGTCCACATGAGCATCAGAAGATCACAGTTTCCCCCACAAATAATGTGACTACATTTTCAAGGAACATTTAACACTTTGGGTTTCAAACCTGGCATTCTGGATTTTTGCAGTTATTAAGTCCCTTGAAGGCCCTTCCAGCCAAGCCAGTAACAGTGTCAGTCTGGCTTTCCCGAGGATGTCTCTTATTCACACTTCCTGGAAGTTCTCACCTGGCCTTTTCGTACATTTTCTGGAGTTCCCTCTTTGTTGGGCCATTTTACCTTCTCTCAGGAAAATAATTAAAACCTTGTCCTTCTCTACTGATAACTAGTAGAGCCCAGTTGATAAAGGCTGTTCTGCATTTTTATTCAAGACTGTAGATCCTCATTCTGTGTTAGAAATTGTGTTGTCAGAAGATGTTGCCTGTTGATTCTACAATGGACTTTGTGAAGGGAGACTGATGCTCTGTTTGTTGTTCTGATTCCTATACCTGATATTTTAAGGTAGCCCTTGCAGAAAGGAATAGCTCCTTCCCTTTGTTTAATGCCCTGTCATTTCTCATCAGCTTCCAATGCCAGAAACCCAAGTAGATGCTGAGCTAAAGAAATCCTCTGTGTAGAAGTAATTTTCTATGCTCACTTTTTGGAGTTTAAAAAGTAAACAGCATATGTCCAAAAGTGTGTGGGAGGCGAAAAATGCATACGCTGAACAACTTATGTGTTTCACAAAGCATGGACCAGCTAGCTGCAGAACACAGTGCTGCTCCTGAGAGCACGAGCTAGACAGGAAGAGAGTAACCTTAATAAAGTGTGGGAATCACTAACAGTCTAATGGAATTACACTGACATAGTTAATTCATATAACGCAAATGTCATATTTTTTAACCCAAAATATTGTCTCTGTATATTGTGCACATGGGTTTGTATCTCATGCAGTCCTCCTACTAAAGATCCACTCCTGTATTTGCATTCAGGCTTAACTTGAAGCTCACAGATACCAAAACAAGCACTGTCACAAACCCGGGTATATGTGCAAGTGTTCAGTTATACTGGGTACAGAGATGGGATTTTTTTTTTCCCCCTCACCCTCTCTTTTGGTTTAATCATGTGAGGAAAACTGCAGAGCAATTGGTGGGGTGTCAGTTTGGGAGACCACTTTCACCCCTTTTCATTCCCCCCCACAACCCCAGATTCCCCTTTTAGTAACGCCCGGGCTCAGTTTTAAGCCAGTAATTTTGTTATCAGTTAGAGAAAACTTTTCTGAGATATGGGGCTTGCAAGAATTCTTTTTCTTTTTTTTTTTTTTTTTCTTTTTTTTTTTTTTTGTTTTCAAAATTACTTTATTCCTAAATGCCAATCACAGAATGTCTGTTTATTATCTCTCCGACTGTTGGAGAGGCTCTGTGCGAATGCCACAATCGCAGTGATTTGGGTGGCTCTCTGCTGTGATAAGGATGCTTTCAGCTCCTGATTTGGGAAGGTCTCTGAGCACACGTCAGCAAGCCCACACAGAGACTCTGTGCCATCTGCTGCTCACACCGGAGAGACGGAGACTGGGCACTGGAGTAGGTGCTCAGTGGAGATTTTTCTGCTGTACTTACTGTAACGTCAGGCTGGCCCTTTACACAGCCGAGCACATCATTAACAAATTTGCATGTTTTAGCAGCAGGAGCCAAAGGCGAGAGTGATGAATGCCCCTTTGAAGCAGCCAGCCCCACCCCGGAGCGCTTGTCCGGAGCCTCTCGCTCCTCTGGCGCAGACCTCGCGGTCACCGGTGCCTTGCTCAGCCTGACTTAATGACTTTCTGCACCACATTCACTTGCTGTACATTAATGAGGATTTTTTAGTTGTGTTCCTGCTTTTTGTCTCTTTTAAGACTACTTTCAGTGTTTTAGCATCATGTTCAAAAGGCTAGTCAGATTTGTGTGCTCGCAGCCTCATTAAAATTCTGTTCTGCACATCCTCTGACTCACACTTTATAATCTATCAGAACACCTGTTTTCTTTACAATGGCCACAAGGCAGCTCAAAACACTGTGGTATTTAGCATTTAATAATGAGCACAAGATATGTATTTTTTGACACTTAAAATTTCCTTTAGAAAAGTGTATGGAAAAAATTCTGGTTTGAATGAATTATCTGAGTTTTCTCATCCTCCCTCCCTTCCTCCCCATGTTTCGTTATTTGAATTTTGACAAATCTCAGTAATTCTGTGGCAAATGGAGAACTCCTGCATGACATTAGGCAGTGGTCCTGAGGAACTGTGGTGGAATCTATGGAGCAATCTCTTTCTCTACAGTATTAGCAGTTTTTAAATTTCTTAGGGCAGGAGGTGATTGAGATTTGTATCTACATTTAAATAAGAGCCCTTCACAAGCAGTGCATTGTAACTCTACCCCTATGAGGATGCTTAGAAGCTTAAGTATATTGTTAACATCTGTCTCTTTATCATTCCATTACTTAAATCAATAGTGGGCATTGCAAACAATTTTTCTTTTAGTTACAGGCTTTTACAATTGTAGTATTTAGCTTAATATTAGCCATTTGGTGCAGAAGCTGTTTGAAGGCTCAGCATGGGGTGAAAAATGTGATCTCAAAGGGCAAAATCCTGTCACTGTTATGTAAGTGAAGAATCATTTCCCAGTGGATATGAAATTCTCTATCTTTAGTGCTCTAATAGAGGACATACTGCAAGTTGATTATTGTAATCCTACAGTGTTATCTCATCAGTGAGTGGATTAAGGGAGTTCTTTCAGCTGAGGGGTCAAAATAAACATTTTCATTTACTCCCTGCTGTGTCACAGACAAATAGAGGTGTTATCTAAGAACGTTTTGCCACACATGGTAAACATAAGTACAGTAATGTATCAGTGATTCTTCTTCCAGCTTTCCACTGTCATGTGGAATAGAATGGATGTTGGCAGTGAAGCCAAGAAATGGTCACTAGAAGGGAAAAATGCATTGTCATTCTTAATGTAGAAGGTTGTATTCCTCTCTAAGAAATTATCTCACCTTGGTTTGGGTTAATAAAGTTTCAGGTGTGGGATATGTTTTTAGAGGAAAGTGGGTTCACTGCCTCAGCTGGTCCAAGAATCAAGGGTGTTGTAAAGTATTTTAAAGGAGTGAGTTAAAAGGATAGGGAAATAAATGTGCAGGTGGAGGAGATAAGTATCACAGGCAGATTTAACATCCTGCCTGTTGGAGGACAAAGTTTCCAAGGAATCCCATGCTTAAGAAGGCATTATGCATAAGTTGTTTATCTGTATACTCTTCCAGGGAATTTCCGTAAAATACCATACGGATTAGCGATTTTTCTTTTCCTGATAAACATTGTTCTTTTTGAAAACTGGTGGTCCCAGGATGAAACCTCCTTCTCTGAACGAAATGATCGCAGGGTACATTTCAGCAAAGGAGCTGTTCTTGTTAAGCCAGCAGCCAAATTGTGTGTGGCATCAGAGCACTGGGAGGATCAAGGGTGGCAGCAAAAGCAAAGGGAGAACCAGTATTACAAGAAAGGAAAAGACCTGGAGGTGTCTAATGCACAGGGCTCCTGAGCCTTGTAAAGCAGGTGTCAGCCTAGCTCTGGTCTGAATCACTCAGTAGGTACTGCAGGGATTTTATAAATGGAAGAACCCCTCTCTTGGATGACTATGGAGTTGTTAGCTTCCAGTTATTCTTAGAATGGATTTCTTCCCTATATGGCTTATATATCTGAAGGATATTTTAAAAATAAATGGGTAATTTTCATGGACAATACATAGAGAAAAAAGGCAACAGAAGGCAAAATTGCTGGGGAGTAGAGCCAAGATTCCATCACCTGCAGAGTGTACACCTTTATTTCTTCGAACAGTGCAAAATAGAGGATGGATGTCATGATACATAGTGAATAAAATATACAAAGGCAACTGAGCTCAAAATTGTGTGTCTATAGAGGAAGAAATCTTGAGCAAATTCTCTTCTTTGTGGAAGGCACAGGATCGTGACCTTTCCCTTCTAAGGTGCCTGTTGAACCCCACCACCTCCCTTCCCTGCCAGCAGAGGTCTGCACTATGATCAATTCTAGCAAGCCTGGTGCAAGACCTCCCTGCTCAGCTCCCGCCCCTCTTCTCCCTCCTGCCTCCGGAGAGAGTTCCTGGAGTTGTGCAGGTGAAATTGCACAGCTGGAGTTTCCACATCAGTTTATAAAGGACACTCAGTTTGGGGTTTCTTTGTCTTCGTTTGTTTGGTTTGGTTTTTTGTTGTTTTGGTTTTTGTTTTTTTTTTCTAGGGGGCGTTTTGTTAGGTTTTTGTTCATTTGTTTTGGGTTTTTTTCAGTCTGGAGCAGTTCCCCTAAGTCAGCTCCCCATGCCCTGTGTTTGCAGTGGTGTTTGAGCTGGGGAGAGCTGGCAGGCCAGGCCAGGATGAGTGGGTGTGAGAGGAGGAGGGCAGGATCTGTTTACACTGGGTTCAGCACCAGCAAAAATTACAGCATGGAACTGCACTCTCAGCAGACAATTTGATTACTGAGGCACTGCTCCAAGCACATGATTTATCCACGTAGCTCCAAACAGATAGGAATAGAGCCAGTGTGCTAATGCAAAGTAAGAGTTTCAAATAGAGCTTAATCAGATGTGACAAAATGGAATGAAATATAGACAGAATTAAACAAAACATGTGTGTGTTGTATAAAAGAGTGAACTTAAACCACTAAACAGAATAAAACATAAAATACTAGTTGCATGACACACTAAAATCTGTTTGAATGTGGTTTGCCTCATGACAGGTTTCATTATATCTTTCATTTGGCAAAAACAAAGACGTTTTCTCCAGAGCCTAAAAGCAGGAGTATAAGCAAGGTCACTGTGTATTAGATTTGCCAGTGCAGCAGAGCATGGCTGTGACCACTGGGGCTGGGGAAGCTCTGAGGACATCACACACATGCTCCTGGGTGAGTGCTCAGGCTCCAGCAGTGGCTGGCACAACAGTTTGCTGAATAACTTCTGATGCAGGAATCAAAACTTCACCTAAGCTGATCCAGCTGCCAGCTCTTGGTCTTTCCAGTTCCTATCACAGAAATGCTTATGGAGATACTGTGTTGGCATAAAACAAACCTTGTCAAGATTGCTCTGTGTGTGATTTATGCAGAGTGAAATAAAAGTGTGACATGGACACCTGATGCGTGAGTCTTCTGTATGAAGCATGACACTTGGCAAGAGAGACAGTGCTGAGCTCTGCAGACCTGCCAACTCGCACTCATTTGGAGTGACTCAGGCATTTTTCCCTGTTGGTTGTGAGCAAATATCCAGCTAAATAGCTCCTGAAGTTAGAGGGGGGTTTATGCAATGAAAGACTTTCCTGAAGTATTTTTTTTAACAGTGCTTCTTTAGACATATGTTTTCCTTCTGTTCTTTAATCACAGTTAGCCTTTCAAGACAAAATCTACATGGATTTTGAACATGAGTAATTAAAAGAATGCATTCTGATTTTGTCTCCTTGTCTTACAGAAGAATAAGATGATTTTGGATCACTGGTTTTTGTTAAAGTTCACTGTTTCACTGGGGAACAGGGGACCTAACATGAACTCCAGGTTAGCAAGTCTTAGTTATGGGCAAAAGAGAAAGAAAGCCATATGTAAAGTCAAGAATTTATTAGGAATGTAACATGCCAGGCTACTAAAAAAATTACTGTTAGGCCACGTGCAGCTGTTAGAGAAAAAGGAGGAAAGGGAGGGGAGAAAGCCATTACACAAAAAATCTCAATAAATAAAAAAAGTAATACAAGTAATAAATTTAACCTTGTTGCATACACTTCTTTCTCACACTATGCTGCACCCCCACTGCCCCTGGCTCCGAGGGCTGTGGATTTCAGCCTGGAGAAGGTTTTAGTGAGCCATTCCTGGTGCAGAAGGGGTGTGGCACTGCTGGCACAGGGTCCCCTTTTCTCTTTGCCTGGGAAAAGCACGATGCTGCTGTTGGGGATTTTTCATCCTCCTCCCCTCGGGAATGTTTGGGGCTTCCATAAAGTTTCTGATGTGTTCTTGCACCTTGCTCCTTCTCCACAGATCTGCAGTGCTGTGTAACGTCTGCATTTGCTGCCTGGGCAGTCTCTCCTGTGTGTCACAGACTGTGCACTCTTTTCTTCCTTGCCCTTAAAAACTGTTCTGCCCTCCCAGGCCTGGAGCCGCAGCCCCTTCACAGTGCTGGTGTTTCCCATGTCACCCTGTGCCCTCTCTCTGCTGTCACGCTGGCACTGCAGCCTCAGTAAGGTCAGAAACGTGGAATTCTGCCCACACTGACCCCTCATCAGTATATTTCCTTTAAAAATAATGGTTATTTCAATGACTCTCCAAAGCTGAGGACCAGTAACACCAATTAGACTTAGAATAGCACTTGGTTATTAAACAAAGTCGTAATTAGAGCTGAAAGCAAAGCTCCAGTGAGACAGGACAAGGCTGGCATGGCCAGCTACGGAGCCTGCTACCCCACAGACACTGCCAGAGCCTCTTCTACCCAAACAGGTCAGCAAGGGTTCTGTTGTCTGCCTCCCACAGAATTGTCCATTGCTTCTGTCTTCCCTGTGTGCAGTTATTTATACTGGTGAGGGAATAGTACTCACCCACCTGAGCATGATAGGATAGAACAGTCTCACAGCTCCATGGAGTTAACTGTGTGAGATTTTTGAAGAGATGGAAAGTGAATGCATATGATTTCTTAAACTCAAATAATTTCTGAATGGAGACTGACCTTAATCCTTTAGATGCACTGAATGTAAAAACAGTAAAGGAAAAGAAGTTCGAAATAGCAAAAATGCTGTGAAAAATTGCTATTGAACACCAGAGTGACTCTTTCAAAATCTCTCACATTGAAGCTAGAAAAGGAAAATCAGTCATGTTAGGAGAAGCAGTATGTCAATACAGCTCTATTTTAGAATCCTGGTACTGCCAGAACTGTTTTGCACCATTGGCAGCAGTATCTAGAGCCATGTTGGAACCACTGCTTTAGGGGCCACTCTTTGTCATGCCACTTACTACCATGGCAGTTTTACTGTTAGGTTAGGAGTTCAGTGTGACCAGTCAGGCTTCTCTTTCTGTTAGTCCTATGCCATTGGACTAGGTAACAATGATTTTTTAAAACAAATATATGTATATATAATATATAAATTATTAAGGAGAAAAATTGAAGCCTTGGAGAGCTATTGGTGGCAGCACGAGAATTTATACAGTTTACCATTTTTGTTTAGTTTAGATTTTAGAAAGGAATTCCTCCCTGTGAGGGTGGTGAGGCCCTGGCACAGGGTACCCAGAGCAGCTGTGGCTGCCCCTGCATCCCTGGCAGTGCCCAGGGCCAGGTTGGACAGGGCTGGGAGCAGCCTGGGACAGTGGGAAGTGTCCCTGCCATGACAGGGGTGGGATGGGACGGGCTTTAAGGACCCTTCCAACCCAAGCCATGCTGGGATTCCATGATAAGAAATTACTTTAATAAGCCATAAGTTAATAAGTGACTTTAATCAGTTTTTGTTTGTCTACAGAGCAGTTCCTACCACTGACCTTCACATGAGTGTGGCAGGATAGAACACTCACAGCTCCACAGAGTCAAACTCTGTGAGGTCGGGCTTAGAAACAGCTGCACCATAATGGGGGCACAAATATTTGCTTAATTTCCTGAGCACAAACTTTCTGATTTTTTAATTTGTTTTTTGTTTGGTTGGTTTTTAACACATCCTCCATTTGATCCATTAGGAGGAACATTAAAGCAGAATGTTCAGCTCATTAAGTTTCAGTCATGCAAGACTTTCATTCTCGGAATAAAAGCTTATGCACTTGGAAATATTTGAAAAAAAAAAAAAAAAAAAGAGAATGTAGAAACTTGAACAGTTCCAAGGTACAATGGAATTGTGTGAAAGACTAAAATTCATTTGATAAAAAATAGCAGGTTCCATGTGCCAGGAAACATTAGGAGAGCATGCAAATGCAATTGGGTTTTCAGGCTTTTCACCAAGGTGTGGAAAGATCTGTAGCTACGTGAATCCAGGCTATTAAATACTTTTAATACCTGCTGTTATTCTTTGACAGGTGTACAAAATCAGTCTTCTGACAAATTCTTCTCCATTTTTTATTTTTGATAAAAAGTTCAGTAATTAAACTTTGCCAATGAATGTCAAATTTCAGTTAGAGAGAAAATGCAGAAACAATCATTTATTACAATATAATGCCATTTCATTTTCATAGAAAGTGAGTTTCATTATCTTAGAACTTAAGCTATTACTCTTTCTCTAGACATTTAAATGAAGAAATTGTTTAGTCATAACAGAAACTGTTTTAAAAATTTGTTTTTATTTTAAGAAAGGCTTTTTTTTTTCTTCTCTGATTTTCTCTATATTCTTTAGGAGCAACTTCCCTGCTACATAGGTGAAGCACAAGAAGTTTGCCTTTCTAGAGCTTCAGTTAATTCAGTATTTTTTAAGGAAACAGCAGAAATAACACAGAAAGTCTTCAGCTGCTGAGTTACCAGACAAGCCTTTCCCTAAGCGTAGAGATGATGGCTCAGAAAACGACTCTTATGAAAGATTCATTTTAATTAGTGGATTTTTTTAAGCCATACAGTGAGGCTGATTAGCCCTACACTACAATTCCATACATTTGTGTTTTAAGAGTGTCAAGAAATCAGCTGAAATTAAAAGAATTAGGTACTGAATATTAAGTATTTTTAATATATTAATGAAATATCCTTAACAGGTTGTAAGACCGATGTAAAACAGAAGAATACAAAGGTGCACATTATTAGTATGCCACACATGAATGATGTAGGTTTTCTTTGAAGTTGCCTATTAAAAAAAAAGAGGGCTTGTTTCTTGAGCTGCATGTTCTCTGAAAATAGATATATTCCTGCCCTTCCAAGACTTCTCCAATTTTTGCATAAGTCAAAGCAGCTTGAAGGAAGGTCTGATTTGTCCCTTGATCATCCCCGGTAAAAATGTTTCTTAGGGACAGCTTTAGGCCAGCAGCTTCTCCTACTCCACACAGCAGGTACATTTTAGTGGTGAGATAGGATCGATTCTTTTAGGACCATAATGATTTCTGCAAGAAATAGCAACCTGTGCTTCCCTCAGCCTGCACATGTGCTCGGCAGGACTGCGGCTGCTGCATGACCTGACTGAACTCTGGAGGTCTGGGCAAAACTGTCATCAGAAATGTGCCAGCACGGACCTTCTGCCTTATTTTGTATGGCTTCAAAATTCCCAGTGATTCATTTCAGTTTTAGAAGTGATGTGTTTGAACCAGGGCCATTTTCTGTGTTTTGTTGGAAGGATCCTCATTGGATCCAAAGCAGTGGAAAACTGGATTATATCTGTTCTCAGCATCAGTTCAGCATCTCTGAACACAGCAACTTGTTCAAGTCCAGTGACTATTACAGTATTTCTGTTCCTAACAACTTAGCCATTTGCCCAAGTACCTAAACTTTCTTGTCTTTTTTTTTTCCTAGTAGATGCACTATAAATACTGTATTTATGAGACGATTGACTCAAACCAGTCATTTATTTTACAGATCAAAGAAACAAATAATGTTGTGATTCTTTTTTACTTCACAGTGTCAGCAGAGCATAAATAGATTAATATGTACAGAACTCAGAAATGTGAAGTTTAATTATTTACAAGCATTTTAGCTCGTGTTAATTGGCAGCTGAGTGCAAACCCTTTGTTGCCCAGCCAAACAACTCTTGACTCTACAAGAGCAGTGACTGCACTTATCATCCCAGGACAGAACTCGGTGCTCTTTACAGTGGAGTTGCTTTTGGTGACTGCTGTCACTTCTGTCATGGACTGGGAAGGAGAACAATTCCAGAGGCAAAACTGGGGAAGGTTTGCCATGTGTAAGGGAGTGTGTAATAGGAACCTGAAACTCCTGGTGTACCAAAAAGCCCCACTGACATATGGATGTACTGTATCATGTCATATACACCTGCCTTGGCTGGTGCTTGCTGCTCTCTGTAATCCCAGGAAAGCAGTCCCTGTCTGTCCCAGGCTTCTGCCCACCTCCACGGACCACCTGGATGCAGCTTTCATCAGAGCTGGGTTTCCCTATAGCTGCCTGTTACCACAGTGATCTTCAGGGTTATAAGAAGCGAAATATGTCAGTATGTGCTAGAAGTTAACCCATAGTGTTCGTCAAGGAGGGAACAGTAATTAAAGGTAGAAGGTATAGCCATTGTAGCTGATGTTAACATGTTTATATCAGCAAACAAATAAATTTAAATGAAATCGGAATTTGCCCCTGAACATCAGCGTGAAGCATATTGTGATGCTTTAATTATTTGAAGTGAGATAATAAGTATCAAGCTAATGTGAAGTGTAAATTACTGTCTCAGGATAAATAGATATTGAAGAGCTTATTCTTCTGTTGAATACATGAAAAATGAAAAGCACGGTGTATTGGTAGGAAAGGCGGTTTCTATTTCAGAAACACCTTTGGGACTGATGAACTGCCTAACTTCAATCTGAAATGAAGAAATTTCATTGAAAAAAGTGAAATGCAAAATTGTAGCTTCACTTCTCATCTATTATCTTGCCTGTGTCTGTTTTAGTCTTTCTCAGAACTTGCCTTTTATTATCATTTTAATCACCTTGATGGGTTTTATTAGAATCACAAAATGTCAGCCTGGGGAAAGTGATAATCTCGTCATTATTTTGTTTCAATGTCACCTTTGTCAATCCATGCTTAGCTGCTGTTTAAACTTTTAGTGTTAATCCGTGATTAGATACCAGGTGTGATGTGGCCAGTATTTCCAGATGAGCAGCGCTTCAGTATTCCAGTTTGGAATTAGCTTCCTCATCAGGAATTATTCACCTTAATAATTTTCTTTTTCCTTTGCTTTTTTTTTTTTTTTTTTTTCCCTCAGAGATTAATTTTCTGACAGATCAATAGTTTTGTATCATTAAATGACACAGGCAGTTCTCCCTGGCAGTTTGGAACAATTTTCTGTGCATGATCACAGGCAGATATTATTCAAACATCTCTAATACGAATTTAGAAGTTACTTTTCAAGACAGTATTCTATTTTAACTATTCTAGCATTCCAAAACCTTTCCTGGAAATGATCATCACAGACACTAATTTGATGTTCTCAGTATCTGCTTTAGAAAAAAGCTATTTCATCATTTGTATTTTATTTGGGGTACGTTTGAAATGAGATAAGTTTAGTAAATTATTCAGAAATGTAAAGGATTACTCAATAAAGTTTTGCATTCTTAGTTTCAGTGCATTAAAGATAAACTATTAAAAAGAGGCCCCAGTTAAAGCAGCATAAAGTTGATGCATGAAATGTGACATCTCTTTAACATTGAGAGAAAACACTTCCCTCCATTGAGTGCTTTACAGCTAATGCAAAATATTGACACAGCCCTATTATACCAAACAATAGACTGCTTTCAGAAAGATAATTTTCTAGAAGGGGTAGTATCATGTGATCTTATTAATATTTATGAAATATGATAACAGAAAAAAGGGAATTGGGATAGCACTGCTATCTTTATAGACCCTATCCATTTCAGCTTCAAAATGTTTTTCATTTCACACATCAGACACTAATTAGCAAATATCTAATTAGTGTTAGAAGAGTAATCGCTCATGGGAGTTGTTGAGGCTTTGAGCTTTCATGCATGCAAAAATAGTGCCACTTTAGGTACATTTGTTGAGGTACAGTAACTTTAACTTTTATTTTTCTCTGAACTGCGTGAATTAAAATAAAAAGCAAAATTAAGCTCCGATAATTGGGGGTGGGAAAATGAATGCATTCATAAACAGTGAGGCAAGATCCAGAAAAATTATAATTTAGGAATTTGGAAACTTCTGCAGATGTTGGTTCATTCACTAGACCAAACAGAATATAATATTAATTTGATTTGATTCTACTTTCCAGGTGAAAGACCATCTGTAGTGTTCCTCTTTGGAAAGCAGATAACTGCATATACCCCAAATGAGTGGAACACACAGTGCAGCCAAGGATGGAATAATCAAAATGCTATCGGAATTTTACCGGTTTTAAGTTTTATAGTTCAAGTGTGACATGGTGATACGTTTCTTGTTATGAATATTAATTATTAAGTTATGTGGGGTTTATTTTGCATTTTCTTTTTATGAGAGACATAAATTCTATATGAACAGAATCTACCTCAGTAGTTATTTTGTCACAGAGCGGATAAATACATCTTAGCTAGAAACAGAGTGTTCTGTACAGAGCATTGTGCTTCTGTCAGCATCAAAATTACAAATGTGGAGCAGGAAATAAAGCCAACTATTTTTCACATCTGGTTTTAGCAACACTTCTAAGTTCACTCTAAAATAATACAAGCAGGAGCCTGATTTTGAAAGTAGACAGACTGTAGGAAATGTATGAAAATAATATTAATGATGAAATATTTAGATAATGTTTAAATATGCAACAAAAATATTGAAAAATGCTGGGGGACTGAAGAATTAGTCTTTTTTGATTCTGCTGAATTTGATAGCACAACCCTTTTTGCTCAACTTCCTGAAAATTAAATGTCTGTCTATCGAATCTGGGTGCATTCTAATTCATATTCATAAACATTTTTCAATAACTGTTTACTATCAGTTTAATTTGAAAGATAATGTGGGTTCAAACTGTAGCTTTTAGATGGAGAAAAAGCAATTCATCTGTGATCTCCACTAAATTGATTTCCATTTCAGTGGAAATGGCTTGTCCTGAGATTTCAACTGTCCTCAGCAGAATGTTTCCTCCTAATGATGCAATATTTGCACAATATCAGATTGTCATACTCTCCAGAATCTGGTTCCTAAATATTAGAGAAATGGAATAGTCTATTTTGTTAAAGGAGCCAAATGGAAAACAGATGTAAATAAACAGCATAAAGGCTGGATGTACTTAATTTTTCTCCTGTTCAGGCAGCCAGATCTGCATGGGGCTAACACCTATATCCCAAATTTATTAATAAAGTCACCAGCTGGTCAATGATACAAGTGATTATCAACTGATCAAGTGTCAGCTTTTTGAAAATCTTACCCATCATATTGCTGAGCAATTTATTCCCCTTAATTCTTAATTACAGGGTTTTGTTTTTTTTTCCTTTTGTTGGTTTCTGTTTTAGCTCCTTTTAAAGCCACTGTGAATTCCTAATCTTGGGTTACTGAGTACAGCTGAAATTTTTTAAATATGTGAATGAAAATGAAGTGTGACAAATGGTGCTTAGATTACTGTCTGAGAACTTACTAGAAATGTTGGGGGGAGGAAAAAAAAAAAAAAGTTTTGAAAGAGACCTCTGGAAAATGAAGGAGATGGTATTCCTGTGCATTGAATCTGGGAAAATGGAAAAATGAGTGTGTTTTATAGAAGCTTCCATGCGTGGCTTAACAGCATTATTGGAAATGGACTGATTTACACTGGTATGGTCTGCTGATGTTCCTTGGAACTTCAGGGGGCATATCAGCACATTTTTTTCATCATCAGAATGCTGCTCAAACAGTTTGCCTCATGGCAGTTTTCCATACATTGTGACTGTTGTAATTCCCACCACTGTTTCTGGGGATGCTGCTCAGCCCTGACCCAAAGGTCACTGCCACCAGCCTCAGCTGCAGGTGAGAACGTTGAGGAAGAGGCAGGCAAAGTACCTGAAGCAAATTCCAGAATACAACCCACTTTTCCAAACCCCAATCTGCTTCTCTGTTCACTTGTCCTCGCTACTGTATTATCTGTACCAGAAGTGAGAGTCTTACTAAAATATTAAAGCATGTTCTGCGGGGTTTAGTTAAAAAAAGATTTTAGTTTAGAGGTTTTTTTCCTCGTTTTAAGGTTGTAGTTGGTCAAGAATTGCTATAAAACAGAATACATAATGATTTTAGCATTTTGAATTTTTTTTAAATACATATTTAGTTTAAATTTATTAGATGCTGGAAGAATACAACACAGGAAGGTTTTCTTCTGTTGAATAGTAATTTTCTTGTTAGGTTGTGGGGTTTATTTTTAAGTTTCTTTAAACATGGGAGGAATCTCATTTCTTTTGAATTCCTCCCATTTGGCAGGACAGGGCAGGGTTTGTCAGGACAAGAATTTTGTTGTGTAGCTTTTGGAGAATGTCTGTGTTAAAATTCCACTGAGACCTGAAAGAAGAACCAGCTGATAGCAGGAATGCTGTAGGACTCTGGCTTGCTTTCCTCAAAGGCTGAGCTAATCATCTCCCTGCCAAATTGAGTGTCCTAATTTATAACCCAACAGCTGTAGGCTTTGTTCCTGCTCCCCTTCCAAGGACCTGACAGCCCAAGGACAATGGGAGAGCAGCCCCTCGGTGGGTGGCAGGGACACTGAGGCACAGCTGGTGCCCTCTCTCCAGAGGATCTCCAGAAAGGCTTCAGTGCATCCACTCCTTTGTGCCATCTTCTACCTTGTGTCAGAGCAAGGGGATGTTATTTCATTTTAAACCCTTTTTATTTATTTTATCTTTTTTAAATCCCTGTGAGGTGTGCTCCATTTATCCAGACTTAGTGGTCTGTATGGACTTTGTGTAGCAGATTAAGAAGCAAAATGCAAATGGCGAAAATTCTGGAATTGTTACACTAGGCAAAACAAAAATAATTATAAAGACCACCTTCATTTGTAATGCTTTTTAGTATTTATAAGATTTCTGCTAAGCAGATGGAATCAGGCTTGTAAACATCAATTTATGGAATATTTTGCAGGTGTTTAACATCTGTCTCAGGCATAGTATTTCCACACAGCATAATTAACAAGGTCAAAAATCAAAGATGTATTTATAAAGCAACAGTGACCAGGTAGTAAATATGAATCACAAACAGATTCTTGATATCCCATGATAATTTACTGCTTGTGGAAAATCTTAACCTCATTTTATTTAATATTTCTCTGTTGTAAAGATATACTAAAAATAATGTTTTGTGCTTGATGTAGTGACACAGTTAAAACAGTTAAAGCAAAACCATTCCTTTGGGGTCTTTATTTATTGTATTTTTTATATCTAGAATATGTTAATCGTGTGGGTTTAACCTTTCTCTGTTACAAAATATTACCCTGTGGAAGCATTTCCATTAATTTCAAAATCTTTATTTAAGTCATTTCAGGACATGGCTTCCTTAGAGAAAGAAACTTCATCATTCCTTAACTCAACATTTTGGGGTTTATTCTTGAGAAAGTTGGTTTTGAATAATCTGGATGTACTTGGACTTTTTGTACTCTGTGTATGTTAAAGAAAAAAAAAAAATTCAAAGTAAAATATTTTGTCTTCCAGAATTCATGGAGGTGTCATTAAGGTTATTCAGCTTGTGGAAATTATGTGTTGCAATGTTATGTCTTAGTTAAAAAAAAAAAAAAATTAAAAAAAATAAAACCGGGACATATTCCAAATTAAGAAAAAACTGGATCTTTGATCCAACCCAAATGGTTCTTTGAAAAAGAGTTAAAACTGAGTTGGGGTCAGGAAATAACAGGTGTCTACTTATTGAAGGTGATAAAGTTGCTAAGCAAACTGGAGCAGATGAATGTTGTCACTGGGAGGCACGTTTGCCCTTTCCAAAAGCACAGATTTCAAGCCTGGAACCAATCACAGAAATGCCTTGGCTTGCCATGGTATGTAGATCACAACTAGAACAGGTAAATGCAATTTGTGTAAGCATATAAATCAGAGAGTGTGGGTTTAAGTACCCTTAAATGAATTAGATTTGTCTCATAGTATTCCTATTAAGCAGGTAAATATCACTGATCCTCATTATTTAGAGATCAGGTGGCATTAGCAAACACACATTATATTTCAGCAACAGAGTTTCCAGCTCGTCAGTTTGAATGGAAGGATCATTTTGAAATCAGTTGTGAGGAATTCTCAATCTTCCATGTAATTAAATCTCTTTATTTTCTATTTCCTTTTCTGTAGAGTGAGAACAGTAGTACTATGTGCAAATTCAATACAGAAATTTGCAGGGCAGTTTTTCGAGATCCCACGTGGATATAGTCAACTGTGTGGCACTGGTCTGAGAGAAATTCTCCCTGTGAAAACCTTCTGTATATCACCCACTGAAGTCAGGAAAGCACCAAAATGGGGTTTGGATGTCCCAAAGCTTTCTAAGATTGTAGGTGGCTGTGCCAGCAGCACCAGCTTCAGTTAATTTCTAGTTATTTCAGTTTCTTCTACAATCAATACAGAACCACAATTAAAGTATATATGGAGTACGACAGTGTACTCAGCATGCTTGTATTTAAGACATGCAGAACAAAAGAAAAAAATCCTTGGTTCATATTTATCCGTAGGATAATTAGATTTTCAAGAATTTATTTGGGTTTTGGGAGACTACCTTATTTACTTCTCTCATGTAAATGACTGCTTTTAACATACAGCCTCAAATAAAGCCCCCTTATTCCAGACTGGAATGTGATGACAATATATTGGTAAGGTTATCCCTGGATGTGTTAACTGGCTTGACCAGAAGTACAACCAAGTGGTTCCATCTTCTCACAACAATTTAACTTCCCTTTCCATGTGGCTTGTTTGAAGTTTGTGAAAGGCATGTCTGTATGGAATTCATAGGATTTCATGTTGTGATGCAGCAAGGAGACTTGCTAGAAATTGCCTGTTTCAAGCTGATGATGCAAAACTAGACATCTGTTAAATTAACATCTATCTAACATTTTTGCCTTTCAGTCAAATGCATTCAAAAATTTTAAATGTTTTCTAGCTGTCAAAACAATCTGCCACAAGATATTTTTTTTTTTTTGTACAATGGGTTACTCAAGGAAAGCAGCATATAGTTGAGTAAGCTGCACCTATGCTGCAGCTTTCCCAGCCCTGCACTACCTGTGAACTACTGGAAGATGCACAGGCTAAAATGATTAATTTTTAAAATTGAAATTAAAAAACCAGAACTTTGTACTTCCTAACCTGTTGGATCACTTTATAGTTTATGTTTCAAATAAAAAAAACAATTTTGGTAAAGAAGCCTTAGAAAATGTTGCCCTGCCTTTTTGTCTTAGAGCAGTCCTTAGGATGGTAAGTACATCCTGCAATAAATCACAGTGGGAACAAGCCTGCATTCACCTAAAGGTTTGTTTCTTTCCTTAATTTAAGCTATTCATTACTTCTCACGTAGAGGAGGATATAATAATGTGTTAGCAATTACAATTATGCATAATTTTAATAAGAACCTGTAATAACAGGTCCTAATAATGACCAGAACCAAAAAGCCTTTAATGCAATATATAGTGCTGCATTGTAGAGGGTTGTCATTCATCAAACTGTGGCTTGTGTGTCTTGGGGCCGCTTTTATGTGTCTCTTTCAGTCATGTAGCCATGTGCCCTGCAAGAATAACACTGAGAGTTTTCCAGATTAAATTCACAATAAAATCCTGGCCTCATTGAAGTCAATGGGTCTGCTTCCTCCAAGTGAGTGAAACCTAAACTGTGTGCTTGCATCAGTATTTTCTGGTAGACAGGCACACTAGAAGTCCAACATGAAAGCTGTTTAAATTATTTCTTTCAGAATTTGTTTGTATACATTTCTTCTACTCGGGTTTTGATTTGTGTATGCTTGGAAAACAGGGATTTGTTTTGCTTTATTCAGTCCCACAGCACATAAAGCATGTGTGAATATGAGATTTGCTCTGGGAATAGTCAGCAGCTTTGCAGAGGGGGAAGATTGGAAGTTCTGAGGATGTGATGTACTTCACCCCTAGGGAGATGAGAAATGTGTCACCCACACCACTACAGCCCTTCAGGGAGCGTCTCGCGTTGTTCATTCATGGTTTAGTTTGGATTTAGGGTCAAGGCAGGAAGAATATTGTATAAAAATATTGCAATAAGTCACTATTTCATTGGTCGTTAACACAAACCCGTCCCTTCCCCAGAGGGAACTCTGGCCTGCACTGTCACTGTGGGGTTTTCAGAGAGGCAGCATTTGAACGTGGAGAACATATGGGGACATTAGACTATGGAAATCATTCACTTAAATGTCACTTCTGTCTTAGATTTGTCATCTAATTTTAATATGTTGAATGCCATGAATATGTTTGATTGTAGTTGTCTTTACAGTGAGTTGTATTTTTTTACCACTGACTGCAGCCAAAATATATCCATGTTAGTTATAATTATGGGGGATTTTTAAAAGCTAGTTATTTTAATTTTTGTTTGACAAATATGCTGTGTGTCTTACAGGTGCAGAAGCTGTTTTAGGGGTTTGGGGGGATTTTAGAAACAAGTTTTAGTAAAGAGTTCATTACAGTGAGGTAAATGGTTCTAGTATCAGAGAGAAATGCTAATTTTAAAGATTACATGGTAAGCTATTGTACATGGCTAGAGCCCTGTGGACTTCAGGGGAGCTAGTGGCATATTAGGATTTTGGCACACGGGAAAAAAAACACCCATCCAACCCACTGAGAATCTCCAGGCAGCAGTACCCTCTGCTCCCCAACACCTGCTCAGAGTTTTCTCCTTTCCCCTCCCTCCCCCTGCCCCAGCTCTGTAGCAGGACACAGGCAGGGTGACCTGGCCAGATCTGATGGAACAGACAATTCTTGGCTTGTGTCAGAGCCCTTCTGGCTGTAGGGGCTTGTTCTCGACTCATTTAAGGGAGCTGGTGAAACTTTTAGGCATTTCAGAGCTTTGAGATTCATGCAAGTTGTGTGTACCCAGCTGAGTATTTCAAGGAAGGACTGACAGAGAAGCAGATTTGCTCAGAGACACAGGAAGAATGTACCAATGTTAGTTAATGTTTGACTCACAGAGCCAGTGGTCTAGAAACTAGAGCTTCATTTTTCCTCTTTTTTGTTGCTATTCTGTCTATTCTTTATGAGTCATGAGATACTTTGAATATATGATAACTTGAAAGTGTTGATATTTTTAGTTGGACTGTGACAAGCTGAAGCATGAGCCTTGGCTTTTCTGGGCAGAGGAAGATTGGCAATAATCTTTAGTAAAGGGGACGATAATCAATACAGCCTCAGGGCAAGTGCACCGTAGGAGCAGGAAGTGCAAGTATTAACAGGTTGGGGTTTTCCTACACTGCTTAATAAATCAAAACCTCTGCATTAGTTTGATCTGCTGATAGCAGTCCCTTTGCTTTGTCAGGGAAATCCTTAGTATGCTGCAGCTTCCTTCTGATCTGACACGCCCAAAGCTAATCAATGGCTAGTTGACCCTAAATTCCTAAATCCCCCCCCATGCCAGTCAGTTCCCTCCGTGGGGGGGTCACTCCAAGTCCCCAGCCTGCCCTGCTCCACCCTGGGCTGCTGCTGGCATCCTGCTTTTCTCTCATCAGCCCCACTCTGTGCCCCCTCTGCCCATTCCTCCCTCCCCTGCAGGGGTACACCCTGGCCAAAGGAACAGTGGGGTTTTGTAAAAGCTCCTCTGGGAAATGGGTGGTGTGGGGGCATTCCCGGTTGGAAATTGAGACCATGTCGTTCCCACCTGCCAGGCCAGGCAATGGAGGGGGTTTGCTGGCCCTGTTTGTGCTGGCCGGGTAAAAGCCACGCAGGCAGCAGAGCCTGAGAACTTACAGTGTTACAGAGTGGGGACAATGTACCTCCAGGCTTAGGTACAAAAAATCTGAAGAGTAAGAAAATGGGTTTTAAGTGCTTTTGCCTTAAAATGTCTTCTTGGTGTTCCCTTTATCTCTCTTCTTTTTTCTTTTTCTTAAATGAATACTGTTCTGAAGAAGCAGATTTTGGGAGCATTGTGCTGGGAACAAAAGGATTCTTTCAAAGACTTGTTGCTCAGTCTTGTTTACAGGATTTTTCTTTTCCTGAAGCCTTCTAAAGTCTTCTCAATTATTCTCCTCCCTAATGTATTCATATTTGCTGGAATAAAACTTGCTCTATTTTGAGGAGGACTGCACCAAGTGCAGTTGTTCCTATTGTTTTCTGGGGGAAATGTTAGCTGAGAAAACTGGCAAAGACATTCTTTGCCCAGATCTCTCCATGTCCTCCCATTCTCACCACGACTCCTGCTTCTTTCTCCTTCTCCTGTGTCAGGAGTGCTGCAGCCACTTCCTTGGCTGCTGCTGCTTTTCCCTTGACCTGCTGGCTCTGCCCTGCCTGACAGCTGGGCCAGCCACTCACTGAACTCTGAATGATTGGGGCTGACTCGAAACTTAGGCTTGTGAGCATGTTTTCCTTCCAGCATTTCCTCTTCTAGCATGATTTCCATGTGCTACGCCTTTTGAGGGGCCTGCCTTTCCCGCCAGGTGTGTCACACACCCCTCACACCTGGGTGGGCGAGGAACAATTGCACTTGTCCATGTGGCATTAATAATAATTATGATCATAATCATCTTTGGGAATACATTAATGTTGTTTTCTTACATATGCATTAGGCTAACACTTAGCTAAATAATCATAATTAGCAACTTGAAAATTTTGTGCAAGCATTACTTATTAAACCTTTCAATGAGTCCTGTGAGGTATCATTACCACTATTATATAAACTGAAAAAAATTGACCACATCAAAGATAATTGTCTTTCCCGAGACCCAGCAATGAATCTCAAACTGAGATGTGATTTGATCTCCAAGGCTCTGTTTCATCCATGGATTTTGCATGCTTTAAAACACTGACTCCCAGGAGTTTAATGTAACTTGTCTGAAAAATAAAAAAATATTGTTTACATTCCATTTTCTAGTCATCATAGAAGAAATAAGTTCTAGCCCATGTTTTTTCAGGGATCCCTACTGCAAATAAATATATTTTGGGGGAATTTAGGATGGCTTCTGTACAACTCTATTAGTAGTTGTAACCTTAGGTGTTGTTTTCTACTTTGAAATAGAATTACTGAAGCAAGATATTACCTGAAAAATGACAAGCTCTGTTAGAATGCTGTTGAAAGTTAACCCAAATGGCACAGAAATGTCATACATAGCTGATTATAATCATGCTTCTGTGTAGAATGTTATTTTTGTATATTGCTCTGGTCTGTTTATAACCATTAAGAAGGGAATTATGCACAGTAATGTGTCTAGATTCCAAGGAAGTTATTTGGCCTGTACATTATGATTTTTATTTGTTGCTTGGCTGCAGGACAGCATATGGAGTCATTATCCACTTAATAACCGAAATAGATGCAACCTCCCTTCCCCCTGGTGAGCGTGGGGATGGGAGGAGGCAGCATCTGTCACCTGTGCAGACAGACTGAGAGGGCAGGGTCACGCAGGGCTCTCATCTCTGCCTTTTCCAAGAAGAGTTCTTTGCTTGTGGGTTTTTCTGTTGGTTTTTTGGTTGTTTTTCTAACAAATATTTTTCTACCTGGAATGTCAATTTGCTAGGAAGGTGTAGGCACTGCTGTGGGCATATCTCTTTGCACTGGTACAGGGCTTGCTCCTTCCTGCCCTTTGTGGCCCAGCAGTGTGCCAGGGACAGCAGGGCATGTTTGGATTCTGGGAAATCTCCGAGACAAAGTGTGAAAGATGCAGCTGGGGAGGTGAGTTTTATGTACTCTGAGGCTTCAGAGGAACTGGCTGAGTTAAGATTCCAAGCAGCTGAATGAAACAGTCACATCTTGAGTGTGGTCTTTGTAGCCAGAGCAAAAGTATTTCCATGTTTGCATATTGTTCTTTGGAATATGTACTGATTCTGCATGTCCCTGTCTCCCTCTGTTGTTCGATTTCCTACTCTTTTTTGTGTGCTTCTTCATGGATTATTATATATTTTATTTTTTTTTGGTTTTGCTGAATTTGAGTCGCTAATGGGGCAAATAAATTTTAATAAGGTTTTTTTTTTTTATTATTTTATTTTAACTTAATTTAAAGTGTTCAGCTTGGACTTATGTAAAAGGTGTTTTGTTTGGTTGGGTTGTTTTTTTTTTTCATTCAGCAGCATTGCAACCAAGAATTCACTGGAATCCTGTGTTTAAGATTGTTAATCTGAAGTGAAAACTATAGTCCTTAATTGTTCACATTACTAGCAGCCATCAGCTATGCTCATTTTGGGTTTTATGCATGAGCTAAGCCCATAGTTTGTACCTGGTCTCAGAAAGTAAAGGATCTGTTTCTCCAGGCACCTACAGCATCAGCCTTGTCATGCTGATGACTGTGGCGAGACAGACTTGCCATTAGTGTTGGCCCTTTGGCATCTCTTCTTGATGGGCGAGCCCGGCCGGGCTGCTCAGGTATTCACTGCACATCACAGCCGCCGCTGCTTTCCGAAGGATCTCTGCTCTGCTCTGGCTGGAGCTGTGTCTGTGCTCAGCCGCTGTCAGTTCTGGTTTGTATCACATCCCGCTCCTCTCTCCTCTGACCTTCCCTCGGCAGGGCCGGCGGCCGGGCTGCCGCGGCGCTCCGGCTGCAGCCCGCGGCGGCGGCGGGCGGCTCCGAGGCCGGGCTCGCCCCGGGCGTTCGTGGCTCTGCCGTAGCCACCCCGGCCGGGATGGTCATCGCCTCTGGTGCAAAGAGAGCCGTGTGCCGGACCCCGGGCGGGGCCCTGTCCGTGCCCCGCCGCGCAGGTGCCGTCCCGAGCGCCCCGGGTGCGGTTCGTCCGTGCGGAGGCGCGCCCGCGCATCCCGCCCCGCGCATCCCCGCCCCGCGCATCTCTCTCCCTGCGCATCTCTGCCCCGCGCATCTCTGCCCCGCGCATCTCTCCCCCGCGCATCTCTCCCTGCGCATCTCTGCCCCGCGATCTCTGCCCCGCGCATCCTCTCCCCGCGCATCCCCGCCCCGCGCATCCCTCTTCCCGCGCATCCCTCGCTCCGCGCATCTCCCCGCGCATCTCTGCCCCGCGCATCCCGCCCGCGCATCCCCGCCCGCGCATCTCTCTCCCTGCGCATCTCCGCCCCGCGCATCTCCGCCCCGCGCATCTCTGCCCCGCGCATCTCTCTCCCCGCGCATCCCCGCCCCGCGCATCTTCTCCCGCGCATCTCTCTCCCTGCGCATCTCTGCCCCGCGCATCTCTGCCCCGCGCATCTCTCCCCGCGCATCCCCGCCCCGCGCATCTCTCTCCCCGCGCATCTCTCTCCTGCGCATCTCTGCCCCGCGCATCTCTGCCCCGCGCATCTCTCTCCCGCGCATCCCCGCCCCGCGCATCCCTCTTCCCGCGCATCCCTCGCTCCGCGCATCTCCCGCGCATCTCTACCCCGCGCATCCCTCGCCCGCGCATCCCTCGTCCCGCGCATCTCCCCGCGCATCTCTACCCCGAGCATCCCTCTTCCCGCGCATCCCTCTCTCCGCGCCTCTCCCCGCTCCCGGCGCGGCTGCGGGGTCCCGCCCGCTGCCCGGGGCCGTTCCTGCCCGGTGCCGGGGGAGCTGGGGCGGCATGGCCTCGGGAGCCGGGCTGCTCGGGCAGCTGCTGGGGCCGAACTGCAGGGGAGAAGAAAAGCCAGTACAGCAGCAATGCTCCTTCCCTTTCCCCAAAAAGCAACTAAAACAACCGACACAAAACCTCCTCCATTGGAAGGTGTGCGCCTGCCCACGGGAAGGGTATGGAAAGCAGATTATCTTTATGGTCCCTTCCAACCCAAACCATTCTGTGATTCTATTCTCTTTCTTTTCTGAAAGAAACCCACAGGCAGAGCTAAACTCGGAATTTCTCCACGGGCAGCCAGCTGCAGCTGGGCCGGGCAGGGGGAGAGAGGGAGCATTGGGGTCCTGCGTGCCGAGCATCTTTGTGTGGAGAGAGGTTCGGGCTGCAAAGAGCCCCAGCCTTAAGCGAGTGCTGCGTTAGGGACGGAGTGAGACCCCCAGCCTCCCATCCCTCGGGGTGGGTGTCACCTGTCTGGCTGGGCGTTAAACTCGGTTCTAATGGTTCTGGGGCAATGCACTGTGTTTGTTGCTCAATAGCTCCAGCAGTGGCATCGTCCTTATTTGCGGTTTTAGTAAACTTCGGATGTCATAACCAAACTTGTGACTGTGTTACAGGGTCAGTGAGTGGTGCAGCTCTGGTTTGGCAGGCTCAGCCTCCCTGCTGACCCTGCCGGCAGAGGTGGCTCCCTGGGGCACCTCCGAGCAGTCATCTCGGTAAGCAGAGGTTTCTCGGAGGGCGCCTGCTCTCCATGAGCTGCTTTGAGACCTTCAGGCGAGGTGAAGCCCTACAGGTACCACGCTCTGTGGCTGGGCAAGGTCTGAGGGGAGGCGGGGGCTGCCTGGCACCTCCCGATGGGCGCACCTGGGCAGGGAGGGGCCGGTGTCGCTGCCCAGGTGTCCTGGGGGGAGTGGTGATTGCAGGCACTGGGAAGTGGAGGGAGGCCCAGCGAAGGAGGCGCAGGTGTTGGCACTTACCAGCTCTCCACCCTGGAGCCCGGGCCTCCCCGAGCTGCTCAAACTCATCTGGGTCACCATCGCAGCCAGAGGTACACCGGGGGGTATGAGGCTGTCTGCTCTTTTTCCATGGATGTCATTTCAATGCTGTAAGTAAAAAAAAAAATACTTGTCTTTTCTGTTGGGTGGCTTACCTAGGACTAAAACTTTCCTCCTCCTGTCTTTATGGTAAACGTTTGTTTTATCTTGTGGACTTCAAGCATCAGCAGGTGTTGAAAGTATTTAAATAACATCCTTTCATTGTTCTTGAAGGATCTCTTCGTAAGCATAAAGAAATATTTCCATTCTTCTGAATACCAAGATGTGTTGGAGCTACTTAGGCCTTGGATAAGACATTATTTATGATGTTATGATGGTTTGGCTAATTCTTAATGCACTGAGAAACATTTTGAAAATTAAGTTCACAGTATTATGTGCTTCTTCACACATTTTGTTTCTTTGTCATGAACATGTATTGGTTGATGACAATTAATAGTCTGTGAATTTGGCTGGCAGCAAACCTGTTAGTTAAAACAAAAACTAGGTGCTATAGTAGAGATAAGGGCAACAGAATGCTGATATTATGTATTGTGCTTTGTCTGGCTTCAGTCTTAGCTTTTATGCTAAAACCCCCCAAAACAGTGGCAGCATGGTATTGCTTTACGTTGTTATAGTTACTTTGAAACTTTAATCAGCCGAAAAAATCTATAATGAATAAGGTTATATAAAATTTCATTAGGGATCCAAGTGTCTCTCCATTGAGTTCAGAAAGCACAGTTTAAATGGAGAGGGAAAAAAAAAAACCAAAAGCAAACAGGAGGTTCAGGGAAAGAGGAAATGAAGGTTATACTCATAAATTAGTCTGTCTGCTTTGTTGTTTGGGATTGTTGTTGTGATTTTTTTTTTTTTTTTTTTTTTTTTAACAAAATTGTACCCCTTACTTGTTGTGCTTTTGGTGTGCATTAAGATGAGCACTTTCTGGGAAGCGTATGTGGTGACTCTGTCATGTTGTACAGTGCAGTTAATACCTATTCCTGGCAGCTTCCAGAGGGTTTTTTAGGTATTCAGTACCTAAAGTTGTACCATTTTATCCCAGATTTCGTAAGTAAGGATGAGGTAATTGTAGAAGAGCGTTGGCTGATAAGTAAAGTTTTGAATTGCGTCCGTGATTGTCACAGGAGAGAGCACGTCAAAAATGACAATGCCTGTAATAAACTGGCTGGGTGAAAAATAGTAAAAGTAAAAATAGTTCTCTTTTCTTTTTGTGTTAATTACTTTTTCACTTTGTCAGAAACTGTTTGTGGGAAAGCTTTTGCTTTAATGAGTCTGTCTTCATAAAGTCGAGGAACATTTCAAATAACAGCCAGATAGTTCACCATGCTCTTAGTCAGCTGTATGAAAGATGTGGCACAGTCTCAATTGAGTTTCCATGGAATCAAAATCTGTATATTCTAAAGAAAAATACATCTAGGGGGAAAAAAAGAAGAATATAATTCTTAAAGTGGGATCATTCTTAAATACACCGTATTACTTATTATTGATAATTTTAAGAGAATGAGTATATCTGAAAAACTGTATCTTGCTATTTATAATCTGATCTGGTTGCATTTCAGAACTGTGAAACAGTTACTGTAAAACCAGACCTAAAATATGTGTTTAAATATTTTTTTTACATTTTAATCATCTGTAATGTAATGTCATACTCACTTTTTATGGCATTTCTAATATGCACATGCTTTTTTGAACATTTCTGTCACTTTTTAACAATTTACTTAAAATACTGTATCTTAAAGTTCTCAAGAGTCAATCACATCAAGCTCTTGCTGTTCTCAACATTCTAATCAGCACTTCACATTTACCAATTTTATTTCCTTTTTCTTTTGCTTCAGTGTGCACCTTCTTAGTGGTATGACAGAGATAAAGGCAGGAACAGCTTTTGTGGTTCATACCACTGGTTTTACAAAACCAGTATCTTGTATCTGATGAGAGCTGAGGAAATGCCAAATTAAGGGTGATTTTTATGCCATGCCAGCCCTTGGTGGGATTTTCCTCCATGTGTTGTACCAAAGCAGATGGGGAGTAAACCAAACTTTCCAGAACCTGCCTCCCCTTTCTCTTACCAACTCATTGGCTTGAGTCATAGTCTAGATGCAGCATGATAGTGTTTAATAAAAGGAGCTCTTGACTCGTGGTGAGCAGAACTCTGTGTGTGGGCATCATGCAGAGGGTTTTGTACCCTGTGGTTATGGCATGTGTTGGTTATGTGCAGGACTTGGAAGTCTTACAAGTTCTCAAGGGGTCTTGGAGCTGTAAATTCAGAGGGCTTGACAATTTTGGTTTATGAAATAAGTGGAATTTTAGGTGTTCTGGTATGGTATACAAGTCCTCTTGATCATTACATGAAACAACTTGAAGCAGTTAAGGAATTGTCAGGTGTTACTAATAGGGTATAGGCCTAATCCTGTAGGATCTCTGTCCTATAAGTGGAAAAGTGGAGTTCTGGCACGAAAATTCTGGATCAGGAGCAAGTTTTTAAAAAGTAAGACCTTTCTTGCTGTTTTTCAATTCCTCTGTGGTGTCCTGTATTAGGGATGGAAATCCATTTTTCTGTTTTCATCTTGTAACTTTGCTTTGAAAATAACAAAATTATTAATTTCCTTGCCTCCATTTTTTGGTCACTTCTTGCAGATTTTTGGCATCCTTGGTTCAATGGCACAGATAAAACTTGGCTCCAGCAGGGCAGCGGGTCTTTGAATCCTGACATAAAAGCAAACAATTTAAAAAGGTTTATAGATTTGGTTCTGTGCTTCCACATTATAAAGGAAATGTGCTTGTGTCAAGATCAGCTCACGAAAAAAAGAAGAGTTTGGTTTTTGTTTACCCTGGCTGTTAGGCAATGACAGCAGTGGCCTCTTAATTTGTTGACATCCTTCTGCTTTTTGCCATCTGTATCATAGGTGTAGCAAAGCGGTGTCTATAGAGGCTGGAATTGAATTCACAGCAGAAATAATCTCAGAATAGAAGTCAGCCTGAATATAGGTCAAGTCAGTGCATAGGAAACCAACACATCTTCAAAGCTGTGGCTCACAGAATGCTCAGGGGTATACTTAAGGCATGAATGTTGCATATTAATTCAGGGGACTGGGCAGTAAAACTAGGCTTTGTTCAGTTTCTAAGTGTGCTGCCCATACTCTGACATAAATTGTGCACTCAGTGAAGCCGTGTGCTCTGTTGTCTCAGCGTAGATTTGTATTTCATGTAGAGAACTTAAATTACCTAGTTGTGAAGAAAATGCTTTAGGAGTCTCACAGTGCTCTCCTAGAAGCCAGCCTTTGTCTTTGTGAGCAGAATGTGCCTGCAGAGCGTGGAGGAGCTCTCAGCCCATGGCAGGGAGAAATCAGACACACCTGAACCTTGTAGGTAAATTATTCTTTCCAGCCCTACTGTTAATTGAGGCACAGGAGGTTCACCTGAGCTGGCTGCCGTTTAGGCACAGGTGAAAGCCATCGGTTCACTGGTTGTTTAGAAAATGTAAATCTTCTGTGGGAGATACTTCAGGAGTTGTTTAAGGTACTGAGGTGTCTTGAAAGGCCTTAGCATGTGACTATAATTGGAGAAGAAAATCTAAATGGAAGAGTATGAAGCAGGTAACAAGTTGGTGCCACAGAAGTCTGACACTAGAAATGTCATTTTAATACGTATTCCTCTGTGGTGTTACAAATAAATGCAAGGGTGGAGTGGAATTACACGTCCTTTGAGAATTTTCTACCCAAATAGTCAAGAACATACTGATTATCTCCTATTTTAGTACTTTAGCAGAATTTATAGAAGTACTGATTTCCATTCATTCCCGAAATGATTGGTTTCAAAATATATTAACACTTATTTTTATGGAATAGAGAAAAGTAGAAATTAACTATGTAAATAAAATAATAACTTAGGTATTAGTTATTATCACTTACTGAGTTGACAATGATAGGAATCAAAGATTGTTTTCAGTAGCCATTAAGAAATCTGCATGAGTCATTACAAGCTGCTTTTGCTGGGATTTTCTTTTTGTTTCCTTTTCAGAACACTTGGCTATCCCTTCTATCATGTAACACAGGCAGTCGTAGATCAATTTGTTCAGCCATGCATATAGTGAGTAAGGTTGTACTGTTTGGACCAAATGGAGGTCATAAACAGTTTTAATTTATAATGATGCTATCACATGTATTCTGTTATGCTCAAAAAGCAGCATTTAAGTGGTTTTATTATTCATACCATCAATAGCATCACAGTTTTTTCTTCACCCTGCCAGGATGTTGTAGCTTAGGCATGTGCAA
The DNA here is from genome assembly GCA_032173965.1 of Sitta carolinensis. Taxonomy (NCBI): domain Eukaryota; kingdom Metazoa; phylum Chordata; class Aves; order Passeriformes; family Sittidae; genus Sitta; species Sitta carolinensis. The sequence goes on along the minus strand of CM063294.1, from coordinate 4,795,386 downwards.
AGTCTTTATTTTGTGTCTCTCACCAGTAAAATTCTGTCTGATCCTGATGCTTCTTTTACCACACCAGCTGCATTTCTCACTGTAAACTGGATGCTGGGAAGTTAAGTATTGGCAATATAAGGCACAAGGAATTTTCTTGTATGCTCTGCCTCCCTTCCAGCCCTTGTGCTCCTCCTGTATTCCCTCTGAGCAGTGAACAGATTCATTCTAGGGAGGGGAGGCTGGGGAGAGATGAAGTGCCACACCATGCCCTTATAATTTTATAGTGCTTGTGGTGTTAGAGATCCAAAGGTATTATTGAAACAGGGTTTGGAGAGAAGAAGGTGGTACGTTTTATTAAACCAACAGATGTAACTGAAAAAAAAAAAAAAAAAAAAAAAGAAAAATAGATGCTCTCAGAGACAGTCTGTCTTCAGGTCTGAAACAGAAGAAACAAAACCAAAAGACTGGAAAAATTAATTTTGTGTTTGTGTCGCCCAACTAGATAATTGGCAAAGCAAGTTTTTGCTAGATGTAAAATACAGAAGGACATTGCTGAGAGAAAGTGGTCATTGGCCCTCCTTCACAGCCCTTCCTTCCATCCCAAAGGACTTGCAGTCCATGGGAGTTTCTGGGCAGTAGTCCCTGTGGAAGGTGTGAGTGCTTTCACAGTCGTTTCCCACTTTATTTCCCCATCTCATGCTGTGTGATGCTCCATGTTCTCGAAGACCCTGTGTTTTCCTGAGAGGGTTGTAGGGGATGGAGCTGGAGTCAGCATCTCTGAGACAATGCAGTGGTGAATGTTCTGAAACTGTTCTGGTACTCCAGGAGTTTGAGGTCACTGAGGATGTGTTTGCGTGTGGACTAAAACACTCAGGAGAACAATCCAGCTTTCTAGCAGAGTAGACAAGTATGGTATCAAGAGGTTTTTCTGATTAAACTTAAACTTGGCTTCCTCAGCTAAGATTGAGGGGAAGGCTCTGGTTTAGTTGTTTTCTCTGTAATGGTGAAAGTGTAAGAAAAGGGCTGGAAATCATCTACTTATATCTGCACAAAATGGCACTGCCAGTACGTTTCTGTGTGTAGTTATTTTGTAATATTCACTGGTGTGGTGCTGGTGTGCTCCTGGAGTACTGCTTGAGGAAGCTTAAGTGGAAGCACATTTAACAGCAGTAAAATACAGTTTTCTCATTCATGTTCATCAAAGCCTCGCCTGTCTTATGGAAATGTGGCTGATTTATAGAGTAACTTCCACAGGAGAATGACTTGCCTTGCTCACTGGAGCTATAAGGAGTCAAGCAGTTCAGTGTCCAAACACTTCTAGTTCAAACACAAGGTCAGTTCTTGTAGAAAACAATTTATTTTCTTCAATGTATAAGCTCATGCTTGGTTTTAGCCATACAGTTTTATGCCTTTCATGAAAGCAAACAAGCTGCATCCATGTTTTCAAGGGTTTTGTTGACCTTGGATGCAAATGCAGTCATTTGATTCCGTAGTGTATTTGTAGATAGGCCTGTGAGAATGAATAAATACTTCCAGAAGTATGTATGTATGTGTTTGCCTTTCCTAAAAGTTGTTGTCATGGATATAATCTAGTACATTGTAAGAGATGTGAAAACTTCTTATCAAGACTTGCATGAGAAAAGTAATTTACCAGTAAGGGTGAGAAAATACAAACTGAATGGGAAACAGGAAAGATCTCTCCCCTAATTGTTCCTGTTACTCATTTTAAGTGTGCACAGGTCTGTGCCTGTGCACTCACTGCATAGGCAGAGGAGCTTCTTACAGCACTTGGGACTTATTTTTGCTTGTTTTCTTTTCAAAAGGTAGTGAGGCAGTTCCTTTAGAGTATTTACTAAAAATTCTCTGGGAAAAAAATGCAATAACTGAACTCATGGATCTATTTCTCCCTCATCTTTCTGTCCCCCTGTAATTTCAGGTGGTGGTAATTTCCATAAAACAGGAGGCCTTTAAAACAGTGTAAGGAATCCACTGTACTCCTTACAGCAGCAGAGCACAAAGGAATTGTTGATCCATCACACAAGCTGCTCTTGTGTTGGGTCAGCTAGTGGTGCATTGACACACATACAGAGAGATTTAAAAGTTCTCATTAATATTTTTGTCCTTATGGTAACTTAAAGTTCACATGATGAAGGCTGCTTAAGAAGATTAGTAGGAATCTGATTTTAATGGATCCAGATTTAAGTCAGTGGATTCTCATTCCCAAGGGACAAAAAATAAGAGGTGAAATGCTGAAGCAATCACAGATTTATCAATAGGTTGGGGTTTGCAAGTTTAGAGTTGTTTTGCAAGTGTTGCTATACAGATATGAAAACTGGATTCCATCTGTCCCAAGCTTACTGTGATGTTTTTTTGTGAGATTCTGGAGGCAAACATTAATGGAAAAACATCAATTCTTACAAGTTTTGTGGTATAATAATGATATAGAATTACCTGGGGTTGATACTGACCCCTGATTCCCTGATAATCATTTGTGAACTCATCTTTACATAACCTCCTCTCTGGAACTGGAAACCCCTTACAGGAGCGGTTACGAAGTTATGTGAAGCTGTTGGAATACTCTTTTAGGCTACCTCAGTACCTTCAGACCCAGATGTCAGAGCGTAGCACTGTGTGACTTGCATGAGCTACACAGCACTGTTCTGCATAGTCCAGAGCTAGATCCAGATTGCCAGCTTCTTAAATTACCGGCACTGTCTTTCCTTTTTCCGAGTGCAGTTGAGGTGGTAGGATCCAACAGCCCAAATAGGGTGCTGCAGCAAAGAAAATCGATCTTTTTTAAGGTTTGTTCCTATTGCATGTTGGCTCCGTGTAAATGCAAGTGTGGTTGTGTGCTGGAGTCAGTTCTGCAGACAGGACCTGCGTGCTTTGGGCCAGCTGGCCAATTGCCAGTTGGCATAAAGCCCATTTGCCTTGCCCATGTAGAGGTAGAAGCTATGAACAAAGCAAATCACAGAAGCTGTCCTGATGTTACATGTTGTAGTTAGCAAAAAAGCCTCCAACCAACCAAAGACCAAAACAATCCAAACCCATCCCACCCAAGAAGGAACCCTACATGTATGAGGACAATGTGTGGATCTTTTCTAGATGGGTAGGAATTCAAAATTAAATTTGAAATTTGGGGTTTAGCTTGTAATTGCTTTTTAAAGACATTGGAAACATGAATGTTTCTCTGATGCATTCCTTTAAAAATGTTAGTCAAGTTTCTTCTCCTACCACTTAGAGCAACTTCATCTAGAAATTCCAGGCTAAATAAAATAAAGTCTCTGTAATACCTTTTCTTAAAAACAGATCTATCAATGCTAATATGTTTTGTTGCTATGATAACTCAGTTATCAACATTAAACATTTGTTCAGTCATTTGTTTATCAGTGGCAGTTTGTTAGTAGTTATAAGTAGAATTCCATCTGCCAGTTAAACTATATTGTAAATTAATGTAGAAATCAGAAGCTTCTGGTTTTTGGGGGTGGGGGGAGGTGTCTCTCCTAATGAATATATGAACTTAATTGCACATCAGTGCATCTCCAGGAGATGATTGGGGGCATCTCAGGTATACTGCACACGAGTGTGCCAGTCAGGCGCAAACAGGCACACTCTGTGATTATCTCAGTTTTCAAACCTGGAAGAGACAAGAATGTGTTGCTAAATGAGAGAGGCAGTATGTCATGCTCACTGAGATAAAAACAGAAGCTGCCAGACACTTTGGCTTTATTCTGCGAATTCTTTGCTTCAAAACTCTCCTCTTTTCTTCCGGCTTATCCTGCCTCCCATTCTCATTCTTCCTCCTTCCCGATGCTGTCGCGATCTCTCTCTCATTGTTCTCTCCCTCTCCCCCGTCTTTGATGCACATACGTTGTCACATTTCATTGACTCTCCCCTCTTCTCTGTTCTTACACTCACGCCTAGTGGTGCTTCAGCCAGAGCTCGCAGCCTCTCCGCCGAGTTTTAGTCATGTGTGCAGCTCAGTTTGATCGAGCGCTCCTTTCCTGCCTTTTCACTCTCGCAAAAGATTAAAAGGTGGCGTCACATCGCTCCCCGGCTTTTTCCCGCAGGAGGGACTTAAAAGGGACAACAAAAACTAATCACTCTCAATAAGCGTTTTCTTGCAAAAAAAGGGACTTGGCTGTGCAATTCGAGGCCGGTGCTAAGGATTGGGAAGGCTGGAGGATGCTTCATACTGCTAACAAGGGAAGGAAGCCTTCAACTGAGGCAGGTAAGAAGTGTCTGAATCCCAATGTTTTATGGAGTGCTCGGTCGGAGCGGTGGATTTTCAGCGTCTGTAACTGAGGCAGGCAACTGCAGCAAGAGGCAGCATCCGTGTTGTATCGGATTCCTTTTGTTTAAGATGTAAAGTCTGTGCTATAAATTGAATTAGAGATGGGGTTCTGAGGACGCTGTATTCACAATGACTGCTTGTTCCCCCCCCCCCCCTTTCCTCTGTGTATCAAAATAAATCAGGGAGCCAGCTTTTGTGAAAGCTGGACTTTGCTTTAGGATAAATGCAGTGCTGAAATCTCAGTGTAAGAAAAGCTTTAGAGTCTTACAACCCTCAGGGAGCTTGCATTCTGCAACTAGATTGCAACAGCTCAATTAAAAAAATAATTTACCTGTTTACTATTTATTGTGTAAGGTGAAATCTAGCATTGAGTTTAGGTCTAGGTGAATATGGTTTGTTTGCCTGGCATTTTGTCGGATGAATAGCTGTACCCTTTTAGACATACTGTAAAACCTATTTCGTGTTTATGTTTTGTAAATTGAGATTAAGTAGCATCCTGAATGAAATACGTGACTAAAACTCATAAAATGCATCTGTGTTTAGTAAAGCAATCACCAAATTAGAATAATGGATTTATGTCAGTTGTCAAATGGAGTTAACTCTGAAAGTGCTGTCCACAAGTGCACTTGGATTACAATAAAGGTCTTTCTGTTTAACAGTTATTGAGAGGAGCTAATTTATCAGGCAAAGCCTATGAACTTAAGTCTTGTGATAATATACAGTTCCATAGCCTAAAGGGTTTGTGGGTTTGGGAAATGTGCCCTTTTATTCTCTATAAAAATACATTAAGGTTTTATAGGGATTCCAAAGGCAAAAATAATTTTAGTAAGTGCTTTTTATTCACAACTGGAATATTTAGCTATTGGGAAACCTATTTCTGGTCGCCACTGGCTTTGGTGCTTTTTTCCCCTCCCTACATTTTACAGTTGCTCTCTGTATCAGCAAACTGACTCAAATCAGGAGGAAGGGATTCTAAGCAGCAGTGGTATTCCGAATTTCATTGTCACACTGAAGAGTGAACAAGCAGTCAAGGGTAGTTAGACCATTATTAGGGCTTGGGAAGAAAGCAAATACTGTTGCACTGATCAGACTTATTTGTAAAGTGGAGCACTTGCTGGCTGGCTCTGAGCAGAGCTGGGAAAAGCTAACTTCGTAAGCTGTCAGAGTAAACACCGTTCCACAGGCAGACTCTCGTGGTGCAGACCTCCAGAGGAGCAGCCTGCAGAGCGAAATGAGCCTGTGTTCTTGCGAACTTGGGGCGCCGTGCGCGTTCGGCCCGCAGGCTGCCGCTGCCCGCGTGCCCGCAGCCCGGGCCGCGCTGAAGGGAGTGCTCCCTCCTCCCCTGGGTCTTCATCATACACTTTCAAACTCATACGAAGGGACAGATGATTTTTTTTTTTTTTTTTTTTTTTTTTTTTTTTTTTTTTTTTTTCCCCTGAAGACTTGCAGTCAAGTCACGAACTTGTAAATGTTTTGCTGTGGATATTTTTACTTTTTAACCATGGTTTTGCTGGACTTGTTTATTTTTTGGCGTTGGAATTGGCACCCCAGCACCGTTTCACCTTTCAGAACATTTCTATATGTTCTTCCAAGCTCTTCTTAGGATTCAGTTCTGTTTAAGCATATGCTGAATCAAAGTGAAATTAGGAGTAATTTCTCTGACGAAAATGGAAGTCCTGGATGTAATGTGGTACTTCAAATTATATTTTGTAACTTAAAGTATATCTGAGTATAAATGGTAGATGAATTCTGGTAGGAATTAGTCATGAAGGTTTTGGTCCTTATGAAATGGCAGAAAAGTGGAAGGTTGAAGCTGAGCTACCTTGACGTGCTCGAGCCCAGAATGCAGGATCTGAATTGCAGAGCATTTATCTCTGCTTTTGGCATTTGCTAACTCTGCCCTACTACATGTTAAATGGGTGATTAATAGAAATAGCAGCATTTTACTGATGTTCCAGTAGATGTTGCTGGAGAGCAAAGTTAAGATTACTTCATCTAGAGAAAGAAATGCAGTGAGATTACAAAAACCAAGGAAAAACCTCGAGGCTGTTGGTAGTTCCATAATATGAGATCAATAATTTTTGCATCATTATTGTAGGCGCTGTTCCATCTGAAAACCTGGAGAGACACATGTGCTGACATGAGGCACAAGTACATACAACCATGTGTCTTTTTTTAAGGTTTTTAGTTTTTACTTACGTCTTCAAATTTTATCACTATTATTAACATTGTTTTATCTGTGTTTTCCTAGAGGAAGGGCTGAAAGAATATCTCTAAAAGTTAGGGGGTTGGCTTTTTGTTTTTGGAATAGAGCTACAAAATATAGATGTTTAATTATAAATTAAGAAAATAAATGCATGCCACCTCAAAATTAGAGTTCTAACTCAGTGAAGTTGCTTTCCTTTGAGAACAGCAAGAGCTTACCAAATCAACACATAAAAGACAAAAAAACCCCTCTTAATTTGTACGTTATTTTATGTGTACTTTTTTTATCTATTAACAATTGTGAGTTACCGTCTTCTTGTGTGATTAAATTCTGAGAAAAGCCCTATGATGAGTCTCAGATCAATAAATTGTAAGCACCTAATGGCAAATGTGTGAATAGAAAACTGTGATGTTCTATGCTAAAACTACTGTTTTAATTAATCTGATAAAATGATAAAGCAGTCCCAAAGGAGTGGAGGATTTTAGTATACAGGCACTAACTGATGCAATTTCAGGCAACCACTGACCTCTATCTGTGGGAATATTTATTTTTGGAGATGATCATCAACCGTAACTGATTTCAAATTCAAAACCCTAATGTATGTTGTGTTTCTTTAATCCTAGCTTTTCATGTAAAGCAGCATAAACATGAAAAACTTAGGCTAGTCATGCTAAAAGTATGATCGTTGTGTGCAACTGGTTCGTACCTATTTGTACCTTAAATAAAAAAAGATAAACAAGAATTATTTGAAAACCTTTTAGAGAAGATATTTCAATATTTTAGAATTAAAATTGCTATGTTTGACTGAATTTTATAATACATAGGAGCATGTCTTTATTTTTGTTTGCTATTTAATATGTAAGATAATTTCAACTTCTGCTTATATTTGGGGAAAATGCAGATAGAAAAATGTGTGGCAGATCTCTACAGTCATCTCTCATGTAATTAGTGTTGTAGGCTATTTATTTATTGTGGCTTAAATTTAGAATTTTTATGGATTGTTACAGATGCATGTGCCAAAATGTCTTTATTCTGACAAGCTTTAGGTTGGTTGGGGGTTTTTTATTGTTGTTTATTTGGTTTGAGGTTTTTTCTCCCTCACATGGGTTTGCTATTGCTAGTAGGGATTTCCTTAATGTTCTACTTCTTTAATTTATTGCTCAATTTGTGCATGCACACAACTGTGTACATGCTAAGGTAATTCCTTAACCTTCAGAAAACTGTCTGGGTACTTGATATGCAGAGGAAGTGAAATCTGTCTGTATTTCATGAGTGTAGTTTAGGAAATATGATGCTGTATCTATTTATTGAATGGGCATGTAGTTTTTATTTCCAAACTTAGTAGTTCCTACTGTTTTAGGGATCATTAGCCCTGGCCATTGAATGTTGTGTGTCTCAGTTGCCCATGGCCAAAAGTTTGTGAGCACGTTCACATTTTTAAAATCCTGTGTCATTCAGAAAAGTGAGCCTGACTGTATCCAGTGAGAACATCACCAGAATTATGTTCTCATACCTTCCTCACTCTCAGACTTGTCAATTCAATGAAATGGTACATAATATAGTTGAAAAGATTGTAATATGTCACCAGTTTCTAAAGAGAATTCCCTGTTGAAAACATTGGCAAATTCAGTTTAAAGGCTTATGACACAATATAGCCCTAAGGAATAAAGTTTTATCTTTGTATTTCTCAGTTCTCAAAGTCATGAAGAGAAAAGCAAGCGTACTTGTACACTGGAATTTTATTTAGGAGAACACTCCTGAAAGCTCAGAATAGCTGCACAGGGTCAATAATTCTGGCCACAGTTGAGTTTAGTGCCTTATTTCAGCAATAGTGTATTTCTAGGCTTGTCTCTGGATGCTTTTTTATGTATAAACAACAACAACAATCTGAATCTGTGTATTTTAATTGAAGCCCATTAGAAATTTAAAAATGCGTACCTAGTCTCACTTTATTGGAACTGAGAAGGAATGTATGTCTAGGAGTCTGCAGTAAGTTACTGAAATATGAAGCTGGGATATATACATAAGAAAATGTCCTGCAGGTAATAGTAATTTAATGACTTGTTTGTGAGGCTTGCATCTATATCAGAGACTGTGATAGTGCCATTAAAATAGGTAAATAAAAATGTGAAAAAAAAAAATTTTAAAAACTGGAAATAGGATTTGGCAATGAAGTCATCTTAAGAATCTTCTAAAGGAAGACGTGGTTGTATATATTTTCCTCATTAATGATGCAGTAACTTCTGAGTAACTCAAAGTACAGATGTAAGTTATTTTAGCTGTATTATGTAGAATATATTTAGCTAGCACAGTTCTTACTCTGTGTATGCAATTTTTGAAGATAAGGAGCTCAGTTGCTATCTATAGCTTATATTGATTTAATAAAATTCAACCTGTAGCTCATAGTTGATTCCAAATGAAATAAAATTTGTATTCTGTTATCACATGAAATATGATTATAACATGGTAAAACACTGCATTAAAGGGCTTCATCCCCCTGCCCTCAAAAATTAATTATTTTTAAAAGGGTAAAAGCTTTGTAGAGGAAGCTTTTTTGAAGTAGGACATTGTTTTCAGATTGTTCTCCTAAACTTACTATTATCTTTGAGATTTCAGGAATAAAATCATAAGAAAGTGTCTTATATGTGGGCCTTCTCTATAAAACATTGGAAGTGTCAGAAAACCCAATATATGTTTGCCAGGATTTTTTTATGGAACTGAATACTGAGTATTTTCAGTTGGAGCATGTGCCTTTGAAATGTCACCTGTTAATTTTGTATATCTTTGTGGTATTGCCTCTTGTTGTACTTGACCACACAGCACCAGCAAGTAATGGCTCTTAATGGTGTCAGTTATTCTAACATTGTTAGGGAAGAACACAGTCTCTTCTGTTCCCCTCATTTCTCTTTGTTACAGGATTAGTGTCTATTTTGAATAGATTTTAGTTGACAAATTCAACTCCTTCAGTCCTTTCTGTTTGGTCTAAATGTCAAACCCAACACTGGCTTTTGTAGAGGCCTTTTTTTTTTTTTTCCCTGGCAGCAGAATGGAGACGAGGAATCTGCTGCAAGATATTATCATTTGGTGGGGGAACAAGTGTTGCACTGAGCTGGGAGAGACTGGTCTCCTCTCCCCACGTACAACAACGTCTGTTTTTCAGCAACTCGGTGTGCCTGACCTGTAGCACTCCCTCCCCAGCAGATAGTAATGCTAAATGAAACCGGGTTTATCTCAGTATTTATATTGGTATTCCTAGTTGTAGCCTAATTCTGTACATAGTGATAAGGTGTGGTGTGTTTGTGTTGGAGGGACACAAAGAGAAGAGGGGAAAAAAATCAGCAAGAGATTTCTGTAGGAAAGAAAATGTTTCTGAGAGCAGTGTGGGATTAAAGTCAAAACTGTAACATCAGATACTGAATGCAGATTTCTCTTAAAGTCAACCTATTGTACTACTGCTCTAGTACGTGTGCATGGACATAAATAATGTATATGTGCTATACATATATACATGCAGTCTCTAGAGGTCAGTAGAATGTAAGGAATGGACAGATGTTCTGTTCTCTAATATGAGACTTTGAGATGCAGCATATCAGTTGTTGCAACCTAGAAAAGATGAATATGTTTCTAATGAAATTTGGAAGTGAAGTAATTAATCAGAGTTAACAAAGAGCTGAATGGAGGAGAATCATGTCTGTCGTGTTGCGGAAATGAGCGTAAATTATTTGTTTTGGGCAAATTCCTGATAAATGCTCATTTGCGTTCTGAGAAACTTGACAGAGATCCAAACCATGATTATTGTATTATAGCTCATTATGTCGCATCTCCTTGCTACCTTTTCTGAGAGGATCTTGTAGAATGACTGAAATATAATCTAAAATGGTGTTTTGAGACAGCACGTGTCAAAAGCAAAGCAAATCAGGGCTCCAGTGTGGGCAACGTGTTTTCTCTTCTTGTTTACCTTGTTAACCATGGCCAGCCTTAAGAAATTAATTGTTTCATCCTCTTTCACCACCTTCTAAAATGAAGTCTTCTGGATTAACTGATCACTTGTGGTTGAAGGTTCTGTTCTCTTCTTAAAAACTGTTTGCACACAATCACAGAATCATTTAGGCTGCAAAAGACCTCCATGCTCATTGATTCCATGCCGTGCCTGATCCCCAGGCTCTCAACAGACCAGAGCACTGAGTGCCACTCTCAGCTCTTTGCTGAACACCTCCAGGGATGGGCACTGCTCCACCTCCCTGGGCAGCCCCTTCCAAAGCCTGACAGCACTTGTGAACAAATTCTTCTTGATGTCCAACCTAAACCTCCCCCAGTGCAGCTTGAGACTTTCTCCTTGTCCTGTGCCTGTTCCCTGGAGCACAGCCCGACCCCCCGGCTGTCCCCTCCTGCCAGGAGTTGTGCAGAGCCAGCAGGGCCCCCCCAGCTCCAGGAGAAACACCCCCAGCTCCAGGATAAACACCCCCAGCTCCCTCACAGGACTCTCTGACCCCTCTGCAGCTCCATTTCCTTCTCTGGACTTGCTCCAGCACTGCATTATCTAGACTCGAAAGAAATCCTGACTCCAGAGTCAGGCTGAGTCACAATGGCACATATGTATTGTTGTATTGTAAACAGTGTGGTTAGATTTAAGTGGAGTTAGATGTTAATTATTTTTAATAATTATATTTTATATATATATATATATATATATATATATATATATTATATATATATATATGTTATGTATAAAGATCATTAGAAATTAATGGTTTGTATGCTCTCTGTTTCTCTCCCTAAAGTGGCTTTTTGGGTGGTATTTGACATCTTTCTTCTGTTCATTTTGTAGTTCTGCTTTGCATTGTAAAATATTGATGGGACAGTTCCTGTCATGGAATTAGTTAGATTGTCAATTCCCTTTTTAGATGCCTTCTGGTTATTTTTGTTAGTTTGCCTGGAAGCTATGCTTCAGAAATCTCTGTGATCTCCCTAGATATTCTGGAAGGCATCTTTCAAAGTAGTTTACAAAACTGGTTTTAATAGTGAGCTAAACAGAGTCAATTGTTGCAGGAATCACTCTGGTTTTCTTTTCCCACTCTTCTTTGAGTGTATTGAAAACTTTCTTTAAGCATTAGATGTGACAAAATCAAGTTGTGGAAGTGGATCTCAAACTTCAGTGTATCTGCTTCTGGAGAAACAGGAAAACTACCAGCTCAGTTTGTATTAAATTTATGCTTTTAACATAACAGTGTGGTGGTAATAAAATATGTACTTGGATTCATTATTAATACATTGTGATAAATAGTGAATATGCATTGATGTTAATTAACTCTAATAGTTCTCCACATAAACAGCACATAAATCTTTGAAGACCATCCTGGTTCTGGTGTGTGAAATTGCAATTTCTGATTATAAGAAAAACATCACCTCTGTGGAAATGAAGAACTGCTTCCTCACTCTGAAATGATGGCAGGCCTTTGGTTTTAGTTGGTTTATGATGATATATTTTGTTTTGCTTTCTTGTTGTGTGTGTGTGATTAGGCACAAAATAATTATAATATAAGAGCAATGACCCATATTTTTACATACAGTGACACCTACCTACCTGACTGAGAACCATGCTAATGTTTGTGGGGACAAAATTGAGTTTCAGAATTATCATTTCTAAAAAACATCTGTTTGCATATTTTTCCCCCTTTAAGAAATATAAGCAAAAGAATAGGGAAAAGGGGGGATTAGATACAGCAGGACTAGTGGTGGAGGTGTATCTTTGGTTTCAGGAGATGTAAGCAGTGGATTGTTCTTTATATCCCCAGTCAGTTACATAAGGGAATGGGGAATGACTGGATACAGCGAAACATAGAGATAAGAGGATTCTTTTTTAAAAGGACGTTTGCCTTTCAAAAATATATACACCAGTGTTTTTAAAGAATAAAAAACAGTAGGCAGAGTTAGTTAGTTAGTTTGTATTATTAGAAAATTTCTATTATTAGAAAATGGTGGGTTCTTTTGAGCCTACAGCCAGTAGGCAATCCAGTTGGAGGTAATCATAATATTAAAGAATTGTCTCTGCAACTGTCCATATGTGATTGCGGAGAATTTGATTTCATTGCTCAGTTGGTCCCATAGTTCTTTGCTGAGTGTTTTATTTCTTTGTGAGAAGAGTTAGTATGCTTAGAAAACAGGACAAAAGTTCTTGGCTTCAACAATAAACACTACAGAACTCTGAATTATGTGCAAACTTGAGTAACCATGAGAACTGGATATAGAGAAATATGAAATGACAGTAATAACCAGTATCACTGTAAAATTACAAATTATTTCAATTTAAGTGATTTCATTTTCCTACACACATTTTTAAAGTCTGTCACCATAAGCTGTTGACTTCATCTTGAATGCATTCTGCAGTCTTGACAGTTGAGGATTTGTTAATACTACATCAGTAATTGTTGGCTTTGAAGAGGGATCCAGCATCTTCAGCAAGAGCTTATTAAACTGTAAAATATGGATTGCCTTTACCCTAATGGCCTCTGAATCCTATTACCATCCCATTAGAGAGTGTGGGATTTTAGTAATTCTGTTGTTGTTTTCAGTGGGCAGCAAGTACAATGGGGAAGGACAGGGGTTAATGCAATTCATCTCCTGTAATAGTGTAACAGTGAGTCCTTTATCATTCCATGGGAGTCTTTTCTTTCCTGCCAAGGGAGAGTGTCTGCAACTGGAACTAGTCCCCCACACCCAAAAAACCCACCAAAACCCCTTGAGACTTCCTTCATTAGCACCACTTTGTAAACACAATGGAAGTTGGTTAGTAAGTGCCAAGTAGGCTATGGTCTAGGAGAGTTTTCAGTTGCTATCATTGTGCCATTGGTATATTGAAATACCTCTTCAGACAAGATCATTCTATTTTTAATTATTTAATTGTATCAATGCCATAATATTCTGAGTGGTTCCCAAAAATATGAAAGCACCTTATTCCTTTCCCCATAAATTTAGTGTGAAAGTATAAACCAAAATGTAAAGAAAACAAGTGGTAGAGTAAAAGTGAAACTTCTGTACATGAATTAATGGTTGCTTATTTTGATCTGTATAAGCTACCTCCAATGATAGTAAGTCTTACTAGAGGAATAATTTCTTTTAAGTTTACACTAGAAAGGAATGTGAATCATTAGTAGTTATTAAGGGAGTAGAAGAAGTCAGTACAGGGGGTTTGTCTACCTTCAGTTGTGCACGAGGCCAATATGTAACTTTTTTCAGCACCTGATATGATTAATTTTTTTTCCCAAGTGTTCTGTGGAGATTGATTTGACAGCTAAATTCCAAATGCTAGAGGCAACTTGCTTCTGATTTCAGAACAGGATCAAAAGGGGAAGATTTCAAACAGATATTTCAGGATCAGCTGAGAGGGACTTGTCAGGGTAACTTTCCACAAAAACAGTATCTGATATACTGATGTGCATACCCTATTGAGTTGGGGTTAGTTTGATTCCTGTGATGCTTCTAGCTAATAATTTTATTTTCAAATGGAGATAAAATGGATTGTTAGTCAGGGCAGTTACTTTACCTTTATTTATTTATTTAAGAAATGAGAAGATATTTATATGGATTGGAGTCTTTATAACTAGTTTTCCTTTGTTTTCTTCAGTGTTTGTATTTGGTTCAGCTGTTGTCTTACCTATAAATACAACATTTGACTTTATTATGAATAACCAGGACCTTGTGTGCTAACAGTGAGAAGGGCTAGAGCAGAATCTGGTAGAAGAGATGGGTGACTGCTACTTAAAGCATAATGAGTAAAGGTCGTGTGAGCAGCTTTTCATGTCCTACCTGTCTTTATTTATGCCTTTTGCATGTTTGGCAACAAAGCCCAAGAAAGCAAAAGGGAGACATCTTTATAGAAGCAAGATCTTTGTGATCAAGTGCTCTGTTCATGCTGATCAGTTCACCTTTGCAGTCATCCCTTGTTAAGTTTGTGGGTCCTTGCAGTTATTGCACACACACACACTTGCTCATGTGTGACCAAATCTGTTTTCTGACACTGGTAATGCTGCCTCTTGGAGAGAATGGATTGGTTACCTCCTGGTCTTTCTGCATTCATTCCTTCCCAAAATGGAACACCACAATAGTTCCCCTTCCCATGAGTGCTGGAAAGAGAGAGCCTGAATTCGTCTGCCATGGCAGTTGCACGTAGATAATCTGCTCTCTTAAACTATAAAATCAGGGACCAGTAACCCAGTTTCCTTCCTGTGCAATAGAGAGGTTCTCTTTTATAGGCAGTGAAATTTAAATGCCTGGCAGTATGCTGTACAAGTAGGTCACTGTTATAGCTGGAACCAAGTCAACTGATTTGTCAGAAAGCTATTTTCCCTCCTGAAAGCACCCTCTTCTTGACCCTGCATTGGGCAGAGTCCATGTAGGTCAGTCTCGTTCTGTTAAGTGCTGAGCAAGTCTGTGGGAAGGTATGATCTGCTTCCTTGAGTTAATAATCTAATTATACCCTACTTACAGAAAGCTGTAGTATTTAAATATTTTAAGGGTTTACTTCTTGCTGATGAACAAACTCAAACAAGATTCCACTTGAAGAAATTTCTTACTTTAGAAAACAGCTTTGGTCTACAAAATCTCAGAATGAATCTTTATTCTTATCAGTAGGACCTAGGTGATATGGTGATAACAATAAAATGAGGGAGTATATATTGGATTTTTTTATTTAGGTTTTGTTTTCTTTTTAGAAAGGCTAAAGCCTTTCAGAACATAATAAACCAAAAAATCACAAAGTAGCTGTACTGGTATGAATCCAAATTAATTTGCCAACTGATGTATAAAAATGATGGGGATCAATAAATAAGGTTTGACAATAGAGGTGTTCTGAAAAAATCATTTTAATCACCAAATTGTCACCAAGGGCAGTGTTGCAGTACCTCTGCTCACACTTGTGTGGGCGAGGGAAATCATCATGGCCATGAGAGGGGTAGCAGAGTTTGACTGCCCTGTGCAGGTGCAAAGCACAGTGTGTGCTGGAGTGAACCAGGGCCATGTGAAAAGCTCTTTTCCAGGGATGACATGTCCAGTAGAGACATGAATTCTCTTCCTGCTCTTACCTTCAGCCTTGCTCCCTTTGGTTGATGCTGTTGTGTGTGTCCAGGGGGCTGCTGCAGCCACTGGTCACGGGAGATGTGGCAGTAGACTTGTGTGGTTTGCTTCCTGTAAAACCAAGTTTTCATTTGAAACCCTTCTTTTATATTGGATTATGTTTTGTAGCGTTACAGCTTGTTAAGTACATAGTAGAAGGCCGTTTTTACAGAAGCCTCTCATTGCAACTTTTGTTTCAAACCTACACTGTTATGTTTTGTTTATATGCTTTTAAAGTGCTGATATAGAATGCATTGTATACTGGGAAGTGTTGGCATGGATTTATGGGTTTTGGGGGTTGTTTTTCAAGTACAGGTTTTATTTTGATTTAAGTATGCTGTGATTTAAACTAAAACTATATAAAGAAACCCAAACTTTAAAACAATTGTTTTATTTTAATCTGCTTTTTTGCATCTGAAAGCTGAGTTGTACTGTAAGTGCTAAAATTAATCTGCCATCAAAATCATATTGTTTAAACATTTGACATATGCCAGAGAGGTGTAGAGGGGAAACAACAAGCAAATAAAAAACTTATGCCAAAGAGCTGCTTTTTAAATTAGCAAACAACATTGGTGTCTCATCCCAAATAAGAGAGCAAAATCTAATAAAGCATGCAGTATTTTCATTTTGATCTGTAAAATAAAAATGGGGAAACAGTCAGCAAAGGTGGAAGTAGCCAAACAGAGAGGTAAAGAATTGCTTTGTCAGGAATGAAATAAATTTGATGCAGGTTTAGTGGTCAGTTGTTAAACCCTGGACTAATAACTTAAGTGAAAGGTTGCAATCCAGTTTCTGTAATGTAATGGAAGAGTGTACTTGACTATTGAGGATCATTAATCTAATTAGTAATTGTTCTTCTGAATTGAAATTTGTTTCTCTCTGGGCACAGTAAAATTTTATTGCACTTTAAATTGGCTCAAAAGGAAGATTCAAATCTAAACAAGTAGGCTAGTCCTTTCAAACCCCCCTGAAAAAATTTGATTGCTGGAAGCTGCAGCTGACATGATTTTTCTATATACTTTGGTTACTGAACAGTTCTTTATTCAGTGACAGAATAAAAGTCTTTGCAGATGTGGTTTCAGTTGCATGGGTTGGACTGAAGGACACCAAAGTGGGTGGCTGCTGTGGGCAGTGCAAGGACTGTGCCTGCTGCCCACTGCTGTGCTTCAGCAGCTGGACTGGGCTCTTCTGCGTGTCCTGGCTGAGTCCTTTTGTCTGCAGTGGATGTGCAAGCTAAGCAAGATGATCTGTCCTTGTTTGGATCACAGGTTTGCTCTAGGTCACATTGGAAATAACTTCCTTACAAGAACTAATTTGGGAAGGATAGAGCCTTGTTATGCAAAGGCAGGTAACATGAAAGCTTGAGCTTATTATCTAAGAACCCCCCTGTAAATTAATTCTTGCTTTCAATTTTTTTATCCTGGCATACCACATGGGGGAAAAGCCAATAAGCTAATTGAGTCAGGATTATCTTTGTTCTAGCTGTAAGCCAGCAGAAATTTCTGTTATTTTTCTGAAAAGGTCTGCTAAGGTAACATCAGGAGGCCCAGGATTGAAAGGTGTCATCCTGCTCCTGCCTCCCACCCCCTGCTGTTTTAAACAGCAGGAACTGCAGTTTCACATTGATCAGCTGAAAAGTCCAACCTGAAAAGTTTGAGAGATCTTTTCCCAGGGATATTTATTTGAAATCGATGTTTTGAGGGTGGAAAAATCATCTACCCACCTACAATTCTATTAATAAGTAAGAAATGGCAATTAGTTCTAGAGATTTTTTTGTGTGTTGGTGACCAGCTAACAATCTTTTCACAGAAATGTGCAAATTGGAGTCCTCCTGAGCTCAAGTGAACTGACCAGTGTGATTGGACCTTGCAGATATCTTGGGAAAAGACAACAGTCTCTGTTCATGTTTTTCTATGTCAAACTCAGTGATTTTTAGGACAGCTCTTTTCTGATTATGGGAGCCTTAGCACTTTTTACCAGCCATACTTATCCCAAGTGCAACTTGTTTGATTTCTTGTTTAAAATTTCTCATGAGCTTGTGTAAGCAAGGAGCCTTTCTGGCCTCAGGGTGGAATTTGCATTATTTTTATGTCATTCATGATGCTCGGCATTCATTCAGGGTTGCGTAACACAATATCCTTTTTGCAAAGCAGAATTCCTTCCTATGCAATCTCAGCATTATGTTCCAAACCCATGCTCTGCTTCAGGTTTTGTACAATGTGTTTGCAATACCTGTATATTAAACTAGAGCTCTGCAGATATCAATAATTCTGTGTGGTGGCACATGTAGAGTGTTTTAATATGTATTCCTTGACTTCTGATGGAAAAAACCCCTTTCAACTACATTAACAAAAAGCCTGTCTGCATCAGAAGTTCTGCTTTTTTAATGAAAACATTGAGTTGAATTTGTGAATGAATTTGTATTCTGGTAACTCTGGTGTGTGAAACAAAAGTGACACTGACTGAAGCAAAGTATCTGATTCAGAGAGAAGGTTTGACTATTCCAGACACTTCTGACTGTGTGAAACCCAGACATTGCATAGACTTTTATACAATGCCAGTGTTCTGACCATCAGAAAGTGGAAGAGTCACTGTTGGCTTCCCCACTATAATCTCTCTACTCACTCCCCCAAAATATATCTTAAGTACAAATACTGCTGTTCCTAGTACAAAATTGTAAAGCAGTGTTCTAATATCTTCCTTTTACTTCCTTAACAAAATTGTCAGCATGAGTTTGTATTAACCACTTAGAAAATCCCTCTGTACATATATAGAGAAAGTGGTGCATAGAAAAGACACCAGATTTATAAAGTGAGAATTAGGGGAATTGGCAATTCCTTCTCTTTCTGTAGCCTGCTAATTCAGAGTGATTATTCTGATCAGCACTATAAGGAGTTAAATCCCTCTCTGGATGTTTGCATTTTCGTTCTTCATTGCAATTTTGAATGCACCTTTCAACTAGAAAATTAGAAGAAAAAAAAATTAAATTAAAAAATTAAAAAAAAAATTAATTTGTTCTTTTGTGAGTGTGGGCACAGGGATGATATATAGTCTTATTTTGCCCCTGTCCCATTTGCTGACTGCAAGGTACCAGTGGCTCTTTCCTTACTACAGAAAGGAAAAGCTGTGGCCCTACTGGCGCTACAGGAAATGGGAAGGGAAGGTGCACTCTCTGTAGTAGAGGTGTGTTCTGGTACATGTTGGCATTGTTGGCTGTGTGGGACTTTCCCTCCAGGAAATGCTCCTGTGCTGCAAGGACTTTCCCCAAGCCCAGGTTAAAAGTTGGGAGCAGTGAATTCACTGCAGTACATTTCTACTGCTGCCAGGTTTTGTCTGATATGTTGTGTATTAGCTTACAGATGTAATCCTGATAAGATATATCTCTTGTCTCTGTGACACAGTTTAGGGAAAGGGAAAAGGAATAGGGAAAAAGCAAACACCAAACACGGGCATTGTTGTGCTGTGCAGCAGAACTGTGGATTTTGCCATGTTGTGGTTGTAGGGAAAATCTTCATCTCATGCCTGAAACTAAGAGCTGAAGGGATCTTTTTGCTCAGACTTTCTTTTCGTGTGGGTTGTTTTTCATACTCCAATCCATTGACAACACTTTCCCATGCATCCAGCAAATTGTAGGACCTTTCTTTTTTGTGTGAGTAAAGTGAATTTCACCTTGAAATAATAAACACATTAGGAATTGTTTTTCTGTTAAGGAAACTGTATGCTTCTAAGGTTTGGGGGATTTTGTTCAAGGTCTTTAACATCAAATTAGCAAAAATAAAAGGTATATTAAAATAATTAGAGAGAGCGAGTTCTTGCTTTTACGTGAGCTCAATTTTCTCCTGTGCTAAGTCTCCTGAGATCTGTAGACAGTCAGTGCCAAGATAACATTGGCACCATTTTCTTATTGCCATGGTGATCTTCAGCTCTGCTGAATACTCAAGGGAGACTATGGTATTTTAAAGCAAGTAGAATTTTGGTAATTAAAAAGGCTGGAAGGAAGGTTCTTTCTAAATTTTGCCAGCTTGAGTAAATAAGGATAATGAATTATGTCTGAATAGGGCAGTTATTAGTCTGCTTTAGTTGATTAGTACAGAGTATTAGCCAGCTACAGAGGCTCTGAGGTCGGGGTGGGGCAGTGGCATCTCTGGTGTCCGAGCTGAGATGCCGAGCAGCAGCTCAGGAGCGCTGCCCTGGCCCCTCCTGGCTGGGCTGCAGGTAGTCAAGGGCAGCAATGCATTCCAGAGGGTTTTCAGCTGAAGGCTCTCTCTGGCAGGCTGGACTCCTCCTCTGCACGCTGCTTTAATAAACACCAGTTTGACACTTTACTTTTGGCAGGGGATTTTTCAGGCTCTCTGTCGTTTCTCCGTCACGGCCCCGTTTTTAATTCTCTCTGGCTACAGCATGAGTCAGCATTTGGGATTGTTTTATGATACTCTGATATCCCCTCATCTCTTTTTTTTTTTTTTTTTTCATTTGTCTTTTATGACCCTTTCAAGCTCACCAGTCAGTGCACAGAGGCACTGTAAAGTATGCAGACAGGAAGGATGGTGGGACATCTGTTACACTGATATGTTGGGGTCAGAAAAAAAAGTTACAAAATCTTTGTACTAGCACGATTTCAACCCATTATTTCAGCTCAGTACACCTCCAGCACCAGTAGCTGTTTCTGCAAAGCTGTGGATTGTCTTGAACGCTTTTGCAAAATATATTTTTAGCAAGCAAATAAGCATTTAAAATGAGACTTAAGTTGTTTTGTGTTAAATTTGGATAGTTTGTCAGAAATACAAATTATTGTGTCAATTCTTTTTAACTCACTCCATCTGTATGCTTTTACCCATTGTTATCTCTTAAATACTTTTTTCATAATGTATTATATTTAAGTTTGTTAAGTTGCAAATTAGAAAAAGCAAGCTGGATTCTCCTTCAGTGTACAGTTTAGTCATGGCACACCTAAAAGCTGCTCATTATTCTTATTAAGTGCTAAAAGATATTTCAGTCCATCTTATGTGTTAAAAACAAATTTCCTTATCAAGCCAGATTTTAAGGCTTGCTGAAGCAGAACTCAGGCTGCCCTGGTGACTTAAGGAATGTATAAATGTGGTCCCTGCAAAGCAGAATCAGCGTGCACTTCCACATTGACACTGTGAGATCGTGAAGAATACTTATTTAACAGGTTTGGGATTCAACAGGTAATTTGTATTTAGTGTCCAAAATGCACATGCATATTTACTGTTTCTCTTATTTGGATGTGTCCTAAAAACATCTGTATCCAGGGGATAGACCCTGAGCTCCTGCAGTGGATTCCATATTGGCACTCTGGAACAACATTGCTACAGTGGCAGTAAAGATTTGGCAGCTTTTCACAATCTCCAACACAGGCAGCTCATGAAAAGCCCCCAGACCCAGTGGCCTGGTGTGGGGAGTGCCAAGCAGGTGTTGGTGTGCAGACACCCACCTGGAGCCCACGGCAGGGCAGGGGCACAGCCCAGCCTTGCAGCCCAGCAGCGGATTTGCACAGCTCTGCCAGTCCTGAGGACACACAGGAGCTTCCCCCAAATGGTTCAGTCTCTAATTAGTGGGCACAGAGCCTTGCCAAGAAATGTATTTCTGGCAGAGCTCCACTTCACTGAGTGGGTCAGGGTTTTGCTGATTTTTATTGCTGTACTCTATATGTGATTGATTTTGTTCAACTGAATGTAATCCCCTGGTCTGTTTGTTTTGTCATTTCAGCATATGTAAATTTAATGCTTTGATGGTGTAATCTTTACAGAGGTTTTTGGGCTTTTTTTTTGGTGGGATTTCAGTTTTGTGGTGAGCTTATGTATTTTCAAATATTTTAACAGAAGTATCTGTTTAGGTAAATTTAACGCCTACTAGTTTTTAGGTTTTGTTTTTTTTTTTTTTTACTTATTTCTATTGGGTTTTTTATTATTTAAAGACCATAGTCTAACTATGCTCTAAATGTACCTTCTAAAACTGATAAACCTATTACTTGCCTGGCTCTGAGCAAGGATTACAGGAAATAAACAAGCCCAAGTCTCTATCTAGTTATTTTTAGCTTAACTATACTACTTTTCTTCTTATTTCAGTTCAAGATGAGATGAGAACTGCAAATAGCCTAAATTAGTCTGTAGCATTTATATCTTGTTAAGTTTCCTGCTTTGGAAAATATGCAGGAAAATGATTATACGTGGTATTCATCTAGAGGCTGATGAGTTTGTTATAATTACGAAGGTAGATGTAATGAGATGAAAACATCTTTCCTTAGGCTCTCTGAGGAATTCCTTCTCTCTATATTGCTGTTGGGTTAACTGTTTTCTAACCCAAGTGTTCCTCAGCATTCACTTCTTGTATTTTGGGGTTTCCTCAGTTCCTGTTTAGGAGATTGATTGATTGGCAGCTCTGTCATTAGCAATTATAGGTGATAACTAATTAAATTCTACATGCACATGAGTGGATAATAAAGACCCCTTTGCACCTCATTTATTAACACAAATCTCCAGTGTAATTATCATTTTACCATTATTTAGCATGCATAATAACTCTTTGTTGAGTAATTTTCTCATTCCTTCTAAAAGACACAGAGATATAAGAGTATCTTAAATCTTCATCTTAAACAAAGTTATAATAGTTTGGGGTTTGGTTTATGTTTCCTTTTATCTTTCAGAAAAAAAATCTTTGGGGTTTTTCAGCTCCAAGTTTTTCAAGTAACTTGATAATTCCTAAACTGTGGTCAAATATTTGATAGGCATTATGAAGCACTTAGGTGAAGAGAGTGGAAGATGTGTGTGGATTCAGTTTACTGTTTCCTTTACAGGGAATACTGTCAGGAAGGAACTAATGAGAATAGGTCTATGAATATTTACTATTTGAGGAGTGCTGAATTTTTTGATATCACTATCAGACCAGATTGGAAATTGCTCTCTTTATTTTCTTATAATGATGATGTTGATTTTTTTTTTTTTTTTTGGTGGCATATTAATATTTTTTTCAAGGCTGTGTCCAAAGTTCTCCTTTACCCAAAGGATTTGATCTGTGTGTTTTTTTCCATATGCTTTTATTTATATGTTAGTAACGTGCACGTGCTTATGCTTGAGAACTGGTTATGATACCCTTATTTTCATGTGAAGAGAGCTCTGGGCAAATTCAGATTGGCAAAAATTTTCTTTCAGTGCTTGATAAACTTGTAGCGTTTTTATTACATGATTTGTCTGTGTATATGTATACTTCTAGAAATGCTTGCTGTTACTGTAACTTCACAAAGGTCTAGTTGACTTTTAGGTGGCAATACCAATTTAAGGAATGCAGGGGCTGGGGGTATCTTTCTGTTATTCTTTTGTTCATTTGTACTGTACCTGTACAAGGTGTAATTTTTGGAGTCATACACTGAATATTTTAGGTTAAATTTTATGACAGCAGAAGTTTCACTCACAATTGCAGTTTAACTCTCTTGTAATGTGGAGGCATTTGAGATTTCAACATAAGAAACAGCACAAGTTCTTCCTTCACAAGAAGCTGTCTTTCCCCTTACCTGTACTCCCAGACTCCCACACAGTTTTCTAAAGCTTCACATAAATTTGACCTAGAATAGAATATTTTTCATAAGCGTAATTGTGTAGATATTTAGTCATTATTTACCTTTTATGCATTCACCTTTTAATTCCCAGCCATATTTGACAGCCAAACACAGGCCCTCTGGCACAGAAATCATGTTTACATTTTTGACAGCAAGTTCAGATCACCACCTGATCCAAAAGTTTATTAAAGGAATTGCCAGAAGGAAAGCAGAACTTTAAAGTCAAATGTCCTGGTGGATTTTTAACATGCTCTGTATGAGACAGCCACTCTTGGGCTAGACCAATTTCTGAGGGAAAACTAAAATCTTTTGGTGCCCAATTTAAAGATAAGGGTTCACCGTTTACCTTAGGTTAGAAGTTGGTCTAACTGAAGATACAAACACTGTCCACATTTTTGATTTCTTGACTTTCCAACATCCTTTTTCCTTAATCCTTGAGTGTCTCTTGATGTGTTGTGATGATATGCTATAGAAAAAGGAAGAGGGCAGTTTTTCTGTAGTGCCTAAAGCAGTAAACATGTATTTGCTTTCCAGTCAGAGTGAATATCCACTCAGGCTAGGGACAGTAAATTCACAGTGAGTGAAGGTTTTGTCAGCCAGCTCGGAGCCTCTGCAGTTTAGGATGTGAGTGATTTTGCAGTAGTAGAGGCTGTCTCAGCTGTTGCCAGTGCTTACAGAGCTCTGGGAAATGCACAGCAAAAAAAAACAAGCCATGTAGCATCAACATTTGTAAACTAAGTTCTCACTTTCATCTTTGCAATCCTTGAAAAGAGAAGTAATTGCCAAAAGGATTGGGGTGGATGCAGCTGTGAGAGTAACGTGGGGCAGGGCTGCCCACCTCACTCAGATTTTTGTAGTAGGCAGAAGACAAGCATGGTTTGATTTCTCTCATTTTCAGTTATTACAGCTACTTTCTGCCTGTGTATCTTAAGGGGGGTTTATCTTAAACAGTATTTTCTTACAGGCTTTGGGTTTTGGCAACAAATACTCAAGATCTCGGAAGGAGATGTGGGCAAGTGTGCACGTGCTGATTTGTATTCTGCCTCATGGACTAACTCATGTTTCTTTAAGTGAAAGAGTGACTTACATATTACATTCTGCCTTGGTCTGGGCGAGACTGTTATTTAGGAAGCTGTTATTTGTTACTTCACTAATGCCTTTGGTATAACCTTCATCTCACATAGTACGTTAAACTCCTCAGATAATTTCTTTAAATTCTTTAGACGCTGAAGACTGTGCATTTGTGTAATGACTGAACATAGAGAACTTATTTTCAAATTGTGTAAGCATCTAAATCTCACTGGTGTGATTATTTTTTGAGTGTTGGTGCAAAAAAAAAAGGAAAATAATATTTTTTTAAAAAAAATTGGATGATGGAGGACACATGACTAACACCATGAATGGTTTTAAGCATCAACACTGTATTGTTTCCCAGCCCAACCTTTTAATCCCTTCTCACATGCATAACACCTGTGTGCCCTTTTACCCTTTTGTGGTGGACAACACACATCAATATTCTGTGCTTCCTT
Source organism: Sitta carolinensis (assembly GCA_032173965.1). NCBI lineage: Eukaryota > Metazoa > Chordata > Aves > Passeriformes > Sittidae > Sitta > Sitta carolinensis. Next base: position 4,770,688 of record CM063294.1, on the reverse strand, counting down.
TTCTTTCAATGCTGTTCACCTGTCTTGCACAGCTACACCCCATTAGGGATGAGGCTCAGCTGGCCAGCAGCCCCATTCCTAATTTCTCACAATCTGTTCTCCCTCAACTGGAGGCTGCTAAGGCCCCTATACTAAAAAAAAAGGTTTTAAGATGCTTTTAGATGCAATTTTCTACATTTTAAATGGTGCAGAGTAAGTGTCGTACTTTTCTCTGGCTTTCTTTATGTTTTGGTTTTGGAAGCTCTGTTTTATTCAATATTTCATGATGATACACGGGTATACCTTGTAGATATGTCACTTTGGTCTAATCATTGTTGAGTTTTGTTCTGTCTGTATATTTGAAGGTGTTCTGGTGACAAATGTCCTTGGAATGCCAAATAATTCTTAAATTAAGCATATCTTGTGAGAACCTGACAAGAAGGGGTTTGCAGCAAACCTGCATCTCTGGAACTCCCAGTTGCTGTCGATCGCCAGCTGCGCAACTTTTGCTCACTTGTGCTTTTACCTCCATCCTTTAATTTAGCATCTAGTAACACGGGCATTTCACAAGAACTTTTGAGGACTGCCTGCAACAAACTAAACGCCTTGAAGACCAGGCCATTCAGAGCACCAGTGAGGATGAGAATTTGGTGGTGGCATTCTCCGTGGCTGCCAAAGTGACCTTGCTCGGTGGGGAGATGACAGAGTGCTGTGCTGGCCGCGCCTGACAGCGGCGCGATCGCGGCGCCCGTGACAAATGGCTCACATTAAAATGGGGGGCACTTTCGGCAGCGCCCGCGTCCCCATCCATCAGTCCTGATTACTACACAAACGTCAGCCCAGGCACAGAGCACATCTGTCAGGGGGAGTAAAAAGCAGTTGTTAGTGGGAGCGCTCCCTGTCACCGTAATGGACTGAGGCTCGCTGCCGTGACTCGCAGCCACTGGCACATTTGCAAATGGCCTGAGCAGGACTTGGAGAAAACACTTTATTTACACTGTACAGTGGGATAATTAAACAGGCAGGATTAGAAACTTTATGTAAGGATGACCAAAAAGTTTCTTGAGTGCTCCAGGCTACCTGAACATTATCAGGAGGACCGTGTTCTAGAGAATGATTAATGCAGCAGGGAATCAAAATGCATTCTGTACAAATTCTTTGAAATGCCTAATTCAGATGAGTTCAGCTTTGGTTTTTCTTTAATGCTACTGAAGAAACTATACAATAGGAATTCAGTCAGAAATAAAAATAATTGCAGAATTGGATATGGATTGGTATTTTCAGTCGTAGCTACTTATTTGTGCATGTTGCACCCATCTTTCATGGGGGTTGTATGTGTGCATAACTGAGAAATTCTACAGAAAGATCATAATTTAGAGTAAAAAAAAATCACTGTAAATACTGTAAATAGTGGTCTGTATATAGAACAGCTGATTTTATTTTTATTGAAGAGAGTAGGACTATCCCATAAAGAAACAGTGTCACTCTAATGTGACTTCTGTATTGTAAAAGTGATATTCTATCAGATTGTTAGGAACAAAATTGTTCTCATTTTTGCTCACTGATTAGTCAGTATTGAGTGGATAATAGATTAAATAAGCCTTCAGGAAATTATTCCAGTTCGAATGGAATAATTATTTAAGTTCAAATGTGTTTACATTTGATTTGTTTGGGGTTTTTTGGAGGGAATCAGTAGTTTTATTAATGCAAATACTGTTTTCACCATAGCTTTTCTGTAGAACAATTTCTATTTCTTACTTCATATCTTTTGTCTCCACCTGAAAAAGAATCAAAAAGATGTGATAGAGAATACCTCACAGTGAATGAATAAAATACTGTTGTGACAGAGAGAACTTAAAAGCCATCAATTTCGAATTTTTTTTGCCCATGTGGAGATTTTATGTTCTAGGGGTTTTTTCCCAGAAGTTTCACCTCACAGTTGTCCTACCATAATTAATATCAATGTAAAAAGTCAAAGCCTTTTGCCAAACACTGTAAATGCTGAAAAGAAGATGGCCTAGGGGAAGGCTGCATTTGACTTTTCAGTCGCATTTAGGTACTAGTGTGGGAAACATTTTAGCATTTTAGTTGTTATTTTACTTTTTAGGTGATGATTAAACTTGCAATCATCAGGAAAGAGAAAAAGTTCATCTACAGTGGTAGAAATACGAGTATTTCTTTGGCTTTCTGAGGCATTTCTGACTTTGTGTTGTAGGTTAGAGTTTAGTATGCAGAAGTCAATATATGCATCTTCAGTGTTTTGAGTTAAATCTCTCTTCTGCTAAGTAGAAATTATGAGTTTCTCACACTGCTTAAAAGACTGGGAGTTCTCTTGTCCTCCTCCAGCACTTTAAATTACATTTACATTTACATTACATTTTAGATCATTTGATTGAGTGCAGTATTTTCTACCAAGCTGAAACAAAGGGTTTGTAACATGGGTGTCCTTTGGGATCCCTGATCACCTCCTGGATTATCAATAAATGTCCCAGGTGTGTTACCTGGGTACTTTGTTGCTTCATTTCTTTACCTTCTCTGTGCTTTGAGAGGTATTAGTGTGCTTATTCTCACTGTCTTAATGAAATTAACAGTGGATTACTAGAATCAAATCTTTCCTTAAAAGGATAATTGCAGTATTTCAAAATCTGGTTTTAGCTATTGAGATTTCATTCAAACCCTGTTGTAAGCCTTTCTAACATCTGCAGGTGTGTGGTAGCAATTCCCTCCTGAACCCCAAACACCCTTTTGTGTGTGTTACTAGAAAGATCCCCCCAAAATCAGATTTTGGTTAAAATTGGTTACTGAAGATTATTTTAACCTGAGACATTAAATGAAAGTTTATCTAGATATAGTATCTTGCTATGCAGGCAAATGTTCATTTCTGTGCTTTCGTATTGACAAAACAGTGGCTTGAGGAAATAAAAATTCCTTCCATCATTATGGCTTTAGTGCTTTGCCATTCCCTTCTTTTTTCCTGCTCAATAGACATAATCAGTTGTATCTGTATTTGCATGAACAGCTGTAGGCCATGCATAGTTCACCAAGCTTGCTAAAGACTGGCTCTAACTGTTGTTTGTTATTGGAATTTGCTCACAGTCGAGAATATCCAACATAAAATGTTCAGAGTTAATCCAAATCTCCAGTCAGATCTTTGAATTTGATCTTTTTCCAAACCAGACTAAAAAGTCATGTTGTTTTTTAAGTTTTCTGGAAAATGGAAATTTCCGTTACATTCTTTTCCCAAATTATACCAGTATGGTTTGGTAAGAAATTAAATCCCCAACAGTTACATGATTTTTTTAGCATGACCCCTGAGCAGTCCATCAGGTTTTCAGGGAAGCCAGTGCCTTAGGAAGGTAGGTAGAGTTTGTAACCTGTGAACATATTCTGAGGGTTTTTTTTCTGTTAAAGCAGCATGGAACAATTTGTAAGGCAAATTCTGGCAGGCTCTCGTGGAGTCTGTTGGAAATAATGAACTGTAACAGCTGGGTGTTCCAGCTACCTCTGATCTTCTCCAGTGAACCCCTCTAACAATATTTTTGCTGCATTCCAGGGCAGTTGGAATACTGGGGCAGGGCCCTGTGAGGAATGGCTAATTTAATGATTGTTCTGTGCAGTGCCCAAGAGGGCCTGAGGTTATAGATTAGAGCATATTTATGTCTCAGAGGTTAATAAGAGTGGGGGTGATCAGGAGAGCATTTCAGGGCTTTTGAGAGAAATTCAGAAGTGCAGTGCAGGAACAGGGTGTCAGCCTGCACCTTGGATTTGGGGCATGACAAGTCCTGCTTTGGCAGAGCTGCATAAAGCTGGGAAAGGAATGATCCCAAAATAAGGGATACCCAGAACTTGTCTGCTCCAGCAGTAGAAGGAATCTTCATCTATTTACCTCAAAATACTATCAAAAAACCCAAAAATTAGTTAAATTTCTTAAAAGCGAAATCAAAAATAGTGAATAAACTCTTACCCTGGCAAGACAATTTATAATTCCACTCTTGCTCCTGCAAAAAATAGCTCAACGAAAGCATAAAAGTACCAATTAAAGAAAAGAAAATCTTCTAAAACATTTGGATAAAGTAGTTATAAAGAAAAAAAATAACTGATACTGTACAATCTATAACAAGCAAATATAAAACCTGTTATAAAAACAACTCTGACACAAGAAAATTATATTAGAAATAACAAAAACAAGAACTCTCCCAGGAAATTATTAGTAAATAGATTTTTGCTGAAATGCCACACAAAGAAAAATGCAACTATGTACTAATATTAGTTGATACCTTCAGTGAATAGCCTGAAACTTACACTGTCACACCAACACGACAAAAAAAGTAGTGGAAACTTTGCTGTTTCATCTAATTCCAAGATTTAAACTTCCTTTGAAAATGTCATCAAATAAGAAACCATATTTTGTCACAAGAGTAATCAGAGAAATTAGCCAAGTTCTAAGACTTACCTGGCACCTGCATACACGATAAAGGCAACAGGCAAGTGGCAAAATTAAACATATGAGTGGAACATTCAAAACCCAATAAAATCTGTCAAAAAACAGCCATGACACAACTTCAGACCTTGCTTATAGCTTTACTAAGAGTCCACACACAACCCAAGGTCAAAAAGCAACCCAAGTCCCTAGGAAATATTATATGGCAGAGCTTTTCTGCCACAGCAATGGGAGGAATCTTCACCTGGAATCCCTTGTGTTAATGAAGTTACACTTTGTCTTATTAATGATTATTTTATTTATATGTGGTTTATGGATATTGTTGCTTGCATACTTCATCCTCTTTGCATGTGCTTGATGTATTTGCATACTCATCTAGAATGCAAATAGGATCATCCGTTTGCACATGGTTCATGTGGATAAATGTTTTCATGAAATTATCTCTCTGGTACAACCAGCAATAGTGTGCTAAAAAGCAAGAGACTGCCTTCACTTAAATATCAAAAATGGAAGTTTAGGCTCGCCTGATCTTTCTTACTCTAATCTATAGGTTTGTCTGCTTTTCAGGCTCTCCTCTTTATATGGGAATTTCAGGGAGACAGGGCAATACTGAGTGTGTCAGAGTTCACTGCTCAAAATCAGTGTGTTGAAGGGGACAAGTCCTTTTTTCATAATACTCTATTTTGAATAAATACTAGTAGAACTATAAAAACTTATATTTGTACATAATTTTGTTGTTTCTTTGAAAAGAGCATCCCTTTCTTACAGGTCTCATTATTTTGTTTGGAAAATTCACTGGTCCTTTACCTTGCCAGTGCACTCCTCTTTTTGTAGAGACTGCCAGAAAGTAGTTAAACCATGGACACTGTCCCTGTCCAAGTCCTCTTTAGGTTTTGGTGAGAAATACTGCTTGCATATCTTCAGAATTTCATGCTGTGCTCAAAATATTCCATAAAGAGCTATTAAACCATGCAGAGAGAAAATTCATGAGACATTCCAACAATCAAGAATATTCTGTAAACCATTTGCATGCTTATCCTTAGTCACACTGTATTAGTTTGCCATTTCTCTCAGCAGTGTAAGTTTATATTTTATGAGCATGGTGAATTAAGGAAGTTGCTAATGCTTGCTTTTCCTTATACAGGTTGACCTCTCTGATCAGATAACACTAAGATATTGCTTCAAGGGGATGAAGAAATAAATACTTTATTTACCTTTATTTTAAAATGTATTCATATGAAAGAATTCTTTCAATAAATTTAAAGCTGAATGACAGTTTTGCTCCATACCACTGTAGTTCAACCTTTATAGTGCATTTTGTTAAAAAAGCAGCCAGAGGAGGCAAAGAGATCTTCAGACATGACAATTGCTTGAAGTGGTGTTTGCAGTGATGGAAAAGACAGCAGTTCCCCTAGGAAGGAAAAACAACCTTACAGTTATTTTATTTTCTGTATGTACACATCTGAACAGCTGTAGAGGAGCTTGAGTTGGGAATCATCACTTTTGTTGATGTTTATTTTGTCTTTTATTTATCTCTGTCTGTCTTCCAGAACTGCTGCTAACTTGCCAGTATCTTTGAGTTTTGGTTTGTTTATTTTAATGAGATAATAGGGAACCTTTTACTTTTTTTTTTTTTTTTTTTTTTTTTTCCCATGAATAAAAGAGAATATTCTGGACAAAGTGAAATTAAATTTTGCTTGAATACTGACTTCTTAACTATCTTACTCATCATTCCTCTGCTGTGGAATCATGGAGCAGCACTGTCCCTGAGCCAGCAGTGTGTCCTCATGGCCAAGGAGACCCATCCTGGGGTGCAGGTCAGGGAGGGGATCCTGCCCCTCTCCTCAGCCCTGCTGAGGCCTCACTGGGAATGTTCTGTCCAGCTTCAGGTTCCCCAGGACAAGGGAGACATGGGGCTCCTGGTACAGCAGGGGTTTCAGGGATGATCCATGGAGTGGAGCGTCTCTGTGAGGAGGAGAGGCTGGGAGTGATGAGCAGAGGGGACCTCACCCTGTCTGTCAGTGTGTGCAGGGCTCTCGAGGAGTCATTGCTATCTGGGTGACAAACTGGCCAGAGAAGACTTAGACTAGATGCATCTCTTTTTCTGGTTTTTAATTTCACAGATTTACATCTCAAGAAATTACAGATGTTTCAAATGTTAAAGTGAGAGGGTTGCTTGGCTTTGATTTTGTTCAACATTTGATACACTAAGGAGAAATAATGAATAATAAATAAGAGAATTCAGCTCAGGCCTCTCTCTGCATGAGCATTAACAAAGCAGGGTGATAGAAATTTTTGAAAATGTGGTGTATTTTATTAGGTTTGAAAACATCTATGTTGCCATATAAAAAAAAAAATCAGTTTTTCTGAACTGCTGAAAACCTCAGTAACTAAGATAAAGATTAATTAGATAATGCATTGGTTATGAATGGGGGCTAAATGACTTTGGTAGTAAAGTCTTTTGAAACCCAGTTTAAACATAAGGGTTCACAGTTGGCCTTTGGTAAGAGCCCAATCGAAGGTGACTTGCTGCCAGCAGGGATGACTTCACTGAGAGACCAGAGAGGAGCAAGAGGACTTCAGATTGACTCATCTGAGACTGGGGATTCTGAATTGACACTCTTAATCCCTATGGATAGGATACTTGACAGTGCAGTTTACATATTCCCTCCTAGTAATCTGAAAAGTAGCCATGACATTGGCTCCACAGGGAGCTGCTTGGCAGCTTTCCCTGTGTGTGTGTGAGAGAGAAGGTGCTGCAATTAGAGACAATAGGATGTGGAACAGGAATACAGAGGAAAAGACAGAATTTTATTACATTGAATGTTTTCATCAATAACTAAGCAACAACCCCCATGTAACAGTGTGAATTAATGGTGGAGAATACTTGTTGTTCTGCCACAGGCTCGTTGTGTGAATGCTGCTACCAGAGGTACAGGCAGCTCTGTGTTGTGTTTAACATTGCTGTGAAATACAGGTGTGTGAAAAGGGCACAGGAAAATTTCTGCTCCTTTTATTTCTCTCCTTGATAATTTTTTTTCTCTCTTTGAAGAGGAGAAAATAAGCTTGAGGCTCCTTGCTGTTCAAACATGTGCTGTTCAAACATGTGTTCCATGTATCAAATTTCTGTTTTGAAGGGTTTGTGGGTTTTTGTTTGTTTGCTTTGAGGTTTGGTTTGGATTTTGGGGGGAGGCTTGGTTTTACTTTAGGTGTGCTAAATTGTACAAAGGAGTTTGTAAATAATGGTTCCCCTGACAGAAGTCCTAAAAATACTGTATGATTCATGGCAAAAACTGGAGATTTATTCTCATGGTAGGAAAGTAGAAATTGCTTATCAGGTAATTTAGCATTAAAATATATTTGAGATTGGAGGGCTGTTAAAACTGTGATGAGGACATTATTCCATGTGTGCCGAAATACTGTTTGGTTTTTGTGGTTTTGGGTTTATTTTCTGATTTTTAAATACCAAGTTAATTTTATAAAGTAGGATCTGCAGGGCAGGCCATGTATTTTTATGATGCTTATTTCAGTTCCCAGACTTTATAACGCTACCAAAGGCATACTGTGCTAACCTAAAAATTTGCTTTTTATGTCTTCTTGTGTCTGAATAACTAGATGAACCAATAATAGCCTGAAAGTGCGTCCAAGGTGAGCTTAGGTTTGGCAAGGTAATGGTATCTTTGTATTTTACTTGACAAATTTTGATTTGTGAATGAAGCACATAAATAGCAGCTGGGATGTTTTATAGCAGGAGTTATGTGAGTTTGGAATGGGCAGACTGGTTGTACAGCACAGTAGGACCTTTACATCTGCTGCTGCCTTCTCAGTGCAATAAGAAATGGGGCTCTCATCTTTCAGAGGAAGTGTCAGGTCTTAAACTTTGCAAGTAGCTCTCAAATTAGGCTTCTCTAGTGAAAAATAAATATAATTGAGTGCCTGATTCTGTGTGTGCGTGTTCTGAAGGCTGAGAGCATTATTTGCACAGTGCTGAGTGCAAATGGAGACTGACAGGTTTTTGCTGTGTCCAGATGATGTTAACCAAGAGCCAGGTTAGAATAGATGGCAAACAGCGCTGAGAGTTTAAAGCCTACACTTGGGGTAACGTGGCTTGCACTATATCTCTGGTTTGTACCTTAAGAATTGACTTCACTTTTCTGTCAGTCCCTTTTTTCACTCCCTGAAAAAACAGAGAAGGTTGTGCATGTGGAATGTTGGTGGAATTGTCTCACTTCCCTTCCACACCTGCAGTTCAGTTTATGGGATTTCTCATCCAGGCCCTATTTAACCTCACAAGGACTTCCTATATTTGTGACAAACACGCAATGCAAAATAAGAACCCCTTAATACTCTTCTCGAAGTGTAGCTACAGGTGTGGAAAGAAGATTTGTAGCTAATATTCCTGGAATGATGCTGTCTATGGCTTTTGGAAGGACTCATTCCTCTTCACTTGGTCTGTTTGCAAACAATTTAAAAATGTGGCACATCATCTGTTTTCCTGACACTTCAAAATAAGTTTGAGAGGTGCAGGAGAGCAGGGATTGCTTCCCTTTTTATCACATGTATTTATTAAGACTATGGCTTCTCTAGGAAGTCTCATTTTTCTTCATGTTTTTTTGAAACACATTTTTATGCTTTTCAGCTGGAAATCTCCACTGTTAGAACTGTCATAAATAATATTTATATAATAATCTAGTATTGATAGAGTATTTTTTTAAATGCAGTGTAACTTTGCAGTCTAAATGATTGAAACATACAGCTGAACTGTATCCCTTTTGAGTTAGGTCAGATGCTTACTTGTTGATTTACTGGGTGATTTCTGAAAGACTTAGTTGACAAGTTCTTAAAACCCTACAAAATAAAACTACCTAATGCTGTCTCTTGGGATAACCTCTCAAGTTCATGGTCCTGAGGGATAAAAACCCTCTACAGTACCTTTCAGGAGTCACCTGTTAGTCCTCCATCAGGCCAGGCATCTTTCCATTGTCTTTTCCTGGAGAAGATTAAATTGCTGTCAAGCATTTCATGGTACACCATGCTGCAATCCTTTCCAAGAGTGCCAAATCCCTTTTAGCTAAAGAAACAAATTTGAATTTCTCGTTAATTCACTCATTACAAATTTATGTTGACTGCTCCTTATCTTCATTTCTTATCTTCACAAAACTCGTGTTTGGCAATTGGTTCCATGTCATTTGATATCAGAGTTAAGCTGACAGGTCTATTAATTTCTTTTTCCTCCCTCTCTCCTCGTTTTGCAAGGCAGGTATTGCTTTGTGTTTCTCTGGGATGCTTCACCTCTCCAAGTGTTCTGAGGTGATCACAAATAGGTTAGAGATTTTTGTTGGTTGTTTTCTCAAATATTTTCTAAAAAGCTGTAGGCTCAACTTTTGATATTATTGATGTGAAGATATCTGTGATGCCTAAATATTCTTAGATTTAAAAAAAAATTGTAGTTTTTCTTTTAATTGTAAGTTATAATACAGTGCCTTTTTGAAGAGAAAAGCAAAATCTCTGTTAAGAATTCATCCAGTTTTAGCACAACTTTGTTTTTTGTTTTTTTTTTTCTCCCTTGTACTTAAGGGGGATTTATTTTTCCTCTTCCTTACAGTTTCTGACTCATGTTGTGCTTCACATTTCTAATGATCAGGAATAAAAGTACAATGTATAATCTTATTCTGTTATTAACAGAATTAGCATAAAAAACCCCACAAAGAAATCACGAAAAAAATTAATATAGATGTTGTCAAGATTGAAACGAAAAGCATTTCTAACAATTAGAGTTCATAACACACAGCATGAATGTAGCAATTGTTCTGTTATGGCAGCTGACTCAATTTGATGTATATACAATTAAAACCCCAAGAATTAATCTTTAAACATTCTTCACATATGTGAAATACTTTGCTATCCACAGTGCTTTTGTTTGGACTTGCTAAAAAGCTCTTATATATAGTAAAAGAACGTTAATGGAAAGAAATAAAATGCAGAAAATTGTAATTTTTTTTTTTTTAGCCAAGTGCCGAACGTGCACATTTAATCCCCTTGTGATTAAAACACTTAAAGGTGCACTTACCTTTCTGTGTGAGTATTCCCATCTCTGAAATGAGGCTGCTTGTGTTTAAAACCTTTAGCAAGGCCATATGAAAGAGCAGGTTTTGTGCATTGTTAACTAAATAGTACTGATGACTCCATTAAAATGAACGTGCATACAATATCTTTGAATTTATGCCCTTACTGCTCCCATTTTTCAAATTTAAAATATTAAAAGGAGGGCAAAGCTATCTGCAGCCTTTAAACTACAGCAACAGAAAAGAAGCCTCTCATCACAAATATCATTACTTCAATTGCATTTTTCCACCCAACTGGGTAATTCTGAAACTCTAACTCATGCAAAGGAGATGAGTGAAAAAAGAACTCACACTTGGTCTGTTGTGCCAGCCATACCATAGTAGTTTTAAGGTTGTATTTTATCCACGTGTACTTGCTATTTTTTAAACCTTACATTTGTAATAAGGTTTTCATTCAGCTTCAGTAAATTGTTGCAAGGCTCGGTTACCTGCCATGCTGTGCCTATTACAAGTTGAAGGTTTTAATCCTTCTTTAGCTTTTTTTTGTAAATGTATTGCCACTGTATACTTGTTGAGTTCCAGATAGGCTTTGAGACAGCACTTTTGTTATGGACTGAATAAGCATAAGTTGTCATCACATCCTATAATAAGATGTAGTGTATAGAACTATGTCATTCTATACATAATCTTCCAGAATATTTACAAGGGAAATGTAAATCACCTCTACTTGATACTGGTGGCAAGGTTTGACTTTTTAAAATCCGTGCACTGAGCTCTTAATGTTTTCTGAGGTCTGTCAGTTGTTAGTAATTACTATGTAAGTATAACAATCCATGTCCAAGTTTATAGATCCAGTCTCTACACCTGTACTCTCCTGCAATAACTTTACAACATAGGAATATGTTGGTACTTTCCATGTGATTTTTCCTTTATATTATTATTTTAATTTTATTTTATTTGAAATATTTAATGCAATTCTTGACCTATCAGTGGCAAGAGAAGGCTCTGAGGAGATTATACCAGCATTTTATTGTATGGGTATGAACACTGGAATTTTCTGTCCTTGTTTTATTGTTCTTCTTAGCATGTGCTCTAAGGTTTTGTCCCAACCAAGCTAACAATGCTGTCTGATGCCACATTATGAGCTAAAGGACTGAGCTGGTGAGGTCTTTGGCTGTTTGCTAACATCAATTTCTGATAAGTTGTGGCTTCATATTAGCCAATTAATTATATATGTGGGTTACAGATTGCAGCATTGGCTTGAAAATGTTAATGTTATTCTAAAAAAGTTTCTTCATGAAAAGAAGAAACTTCCTTCTTTTTAAGGAAGACAAACCCTTATGTTTGAATATGCAATAAAGGGGCATAGACAGTAAAACTGGTTCTATTGGTGCTTGCTTTCCTCATGCTCCTATATTTACACTTGGAAACCTATTGGGTTTTTTCCTTGTTTTGCAATCTGAATCATAGGAACCTGTCCTTATTTGGGTATTCCCATATAATAGCTTAGTGGTTAATAGCTTCATGCCCTGCTTTTATCCAAAGCCTTAAACTTTTTCCATCATGGTTTTGATTAGGGCATGGAAGGAGATGATCTTTGAGTCCCTTCCAACCCAAACTGTTCTTAGCTGGTTGTGTGAAAAGAGATTCTTGCAGTTTCTGCTCCTGATCTCGTTTCTGCGAACAAGGCATGCAGGACTGTCAGGAAAGTGCAGGACAAGGAGAAAGGGTTTCACTCTCTTACAACAGGCTTGCTCCCTTTTTCCTTTGATGTCAACAGTCAGAAATTCTTGCATGCCTAACAAGAATCAGCTGGGTGAAAGAAAGGCACCACTTTTGCCATAAGATTTTCATCCCAGATGATAATACCCTAAACAGGTTACAGTTCACAGAAGTACAGAATGACAGAAATGATCTGTAAACCTTGTTCCTCTTTCAAGCCTACAACAGGTATTCAGTGGGAAAGTCTCTTGCCATGCCTAGTGAATTTTAGAATCATCACGTCATTTGGAAGAGCTCAAATGTCACTGTAAGGAAATAAACAGGAAGAGCTACTACAGAGAAGCAATATCAAATGGAAATGGGCTAAGAGGATATAAATGTAATTAGTGAAACACATTTTCATGACTAGTAAAATTAGCACCCATTTATACATGTTATACACTTGAACCCTTGTTGACACCTGAGGCTGGGAAAATATATCTGCTAATCAAAACATGTAATTATATCCTATGAAGCTGAAGTAACGCACCGAATCCTTGCTCTTCATGGTGTTAATGATTTGTGAAACTCATTTACCCGATCACCTCAGTTTGTCCTTTCTTGCTGTATTTCTGTTCCCCAAAATAGTGAGGTCAGGGACATTATAAAGCAATTAAATATTAGATCTATGGACGAGTGAACACTGCATAAATTGTTAGATGGTATTGATATCAGACAAGAAGGTGCTCTCAGAACTGGGAAAAAATTCTCTGGTTATAAAATAAGCAAATCAAGATAAGATACTAACTTGCTGGGTAATTAAAATTCCTGTGGAGCTGTAATGTAGTGGGGTGGTTGGTAACTTGTAATTTCCCACTGGCATGACCTTGCTTTGCTGTCTTCAGAGCCCATATCTACATCTAATTGAAGAACATTATGGGCTGACAGAAACATAAAGGAGAAAAAAGTATCAATTATTGTTTTTTGTAGTGGTTGGGCGTATACAGACGTACTGAGGAAAAATGGGATATAAAAAATGTTTACTAAGTGTAATGATATAACAATAGATGAATTTATTTTGGTTTACAGCCCAATTCTGAAGTAGCATTGTAGAGATGTGAGAGATGAATCAACTTAATGTAGAACACTTTATTTATTCTGGCAGGAGTGAAGTGTTGCTTCAGTAAAAGGGGTGCTGCCATAGCCATGGACACAGTTCTCTATCAGCTTTTGTTTTATGTGTGTAGGTAGCAAAAGTGAGAGTGGGGAGGGGCGAAAGGAGGGTTTAGGTAGAGCTGTTCATTGATGGAAAGTATGATCAGAAATTAATTTATTCTCAATAGCATTAAAATCATCTTGCAGTTCAACAAAATCTTCAGGCTAGTTAAATTATAAAGATGATTGTAAAAGGGAGAAATTCTTCTGCTGTAGCATGGGTGTTATCCATCTTGATTAAGCAGCTCTGGCAGGTACTTTTAGATAACCAGACCTAAATACTCTTTTTAACCACTTTGGGTTTCTATATCTGGCTGTCTTAGGTGAACCAAACAAGAAGAAAACAAGAGTTTTTATAACAATGCTACTTTACCGTTCTTCACTTGCACTAGTTTTACTGACATTCAGTGGGAATGTTTACTTTCTATGAAAGCCATTATTAAAATTTAAAACTGAATAAATGTAGTATCCATAATGTTTATTTATCAAGAGGTTCTGTGAAGAACAGTGTAGAAATAAAGTGCATTAACTAGTTCAGATACATTAGCACATTTAGTATTAAGAGATTTCTTGGAAAACTGGAAATGAGCTGAACATTTACTGCTTCTAATATTTGAAGGTAAATTAATTCAATGTATCATAGTTCTGTTGATATAATCTTCCTTTGTACCTTAATTTCATGTAAGGGAAACTGTGGCAATATTTGCATGTTGTATTTGCTATATTCCATGGAGTTACTCTCCTAAATTTCCTACTTGGTTGCATCTATCTTGTAGTTTTAGGTGAAGACTCATGGAACACCATAGATGTATTGAAAAACCCCACAATTTAGGTCAACAAAATTTGTTTTAAAAAACTTGCTGTGCCTACCTTGAGGTGTAAGATTGGAGAGTCTAAATAAGTTATCAAATAAATAGAACTGGTATAATAATATATAATTCTGCATTGAATCTGTGCATAAGACATCTAATGCAGGAGTGTTCTGTGCATCTGCTGGGGTTGTTGTAGGTGTTCCTTTTCAGTATGTTCTATTTGTGATGGGGTATGTGGCAAATCCTCCAAGCTGTAACATTGACAGTAAAATTTATTTCAATACTGAGACGATTCAAGTTCTCCATTTCAAGTCCTTAGGTATGGTTTTTGAGTATGAGTTTAAAGCTTTCTGTCCCTGTATATGCTGCTTACCACAAACCAGTGGTGTGCAGTGGAATCTGAATACCTGTGCAAGGAGTGGACTGCTTGGACATTGACAATCCAGGGACAATGCCAGGGGAATTGGGTGAAGAGTAGTGGAAGCTCAGTCCCAGACCTTGAGCTCTCTTCAGAGTGAGTCAGTGTCTGGGCTGCACTACTCACACCTTAGTGCAACAAGGGTTATTCGTGCTTAGTGACATTTAAATTTAACATTTTTCCTTGCTTTATCAATTTATATTACCCAGTCATGCGAGAACTTACTTTTTTAGGGAGGCTGTTTTTGCACTCTGTTCAGAAGATTAAAAGAGCTTTAATCCGCTCAATTCTGTGCCCATGTTGTGCTTAATGAAGCCATTTCGCAACTGAAGTGCTTGATTTTCCTCCTGGAGTCAGCAGAGAGTGAAGATGTTTCTAGATATTTTCCAGAGGAGGACCATTCTGTCATGAATTCACACATTTAAGTTAGGTGGACAAGACCTCCCTCTGAACAAGTCTCAGGAGTGCTTATTTCTCTCCCCTGACTGCAGAGAATAGGTCTGGCTTCTCTGTAAAGAACCTGGTCATGGTCTAAGTGCCTAATTTAGGTAAAGAAGATCCCACTCTAAGGGTTTTTATTGCATGCTGGACATGTTGACCAGTAAGTAACAGCTTAAAAGGGTTTTGTCAGTGTTAGATGGTCACAAAGGAAAGCTCATAAAGATGAACTTTGAGGTATTTGTTTGTGAAAGGGCTGGTTCAGCTGAGGCATTGCTCACTTGATCCTTCCAGAAAGGATGTTTCACCTTGCAGTTGTCCCTTTCTGTGAAGTGTCTGCCTGATGGTCTCCAGGTACCAGATGGTATCTGGGGTTTGGCATGACTGCCAAATAGGGTTTGATGTGTGGACATTTAAATAGTTCCAAATGCTCGTGATGGAGTAAGGCCGCCAAGTCATGGGGAGAGACTAGTTAAGATGCCAGAGTGCCCTTGGTTGCTTCATCAATGTGTGTGTGAATGGTATCATGATACTCTGCTTGGTGGAATTCTTACATCCAGAGGGGATCTAGTGAATCTGAAATTTCCTCTATGAAACAGAGCTTCTCTTTGTCATAATTCCCAGCTCTGCTGTCTCCTTCAGAAGAGTGCTGGCTTCACAGCTCAGTGCTTCTCTGTGTTGGAACGGGGTCAGCAGCTGTATGGATTTTCTGGGATAAACATAACTGGGTCCAGGAAAGACCCAGGTTTAAATTCTATTTTCTAAAGCATGCCTTTGCTCCCAGATGCTTGAATACAGCTCTTGGCCATGGGCGACTGGTGACATGTTTGATGTCCTGAGTTAATGACCCAACCTGCATCAGAGGTGTTTTGATAAAAGCAGTGACAACTGGGGGATCACTGCTGGGCTGAGGCAGTCTGTCCACCTTGAGAAAACAGATTTCTAGTGACCCTTACTTGACTCATCTCCTCCTGCCTTTGTGCCATCTTTTCTTATTTGGCAGCTATTACACAAATTGAAAGTGGATTTTTAATTTTTTTTTTTTTAAATTGATATAACTTCATCCTATGGCTAGTACTAAAAAAGAAATTCTAAAAAATATTACAGACATGTAAAAATTTGTATTATGCTCATAAGTTTATCTCTTACCTTGTTTTTACATCAGCTGGCAAAGCAGAAGCTGTGTGCAGTATTTTATACATGAGCATGCTTTCCTTCCATCCTAATGCCCTCTTTGGATCTACTGAACACCGTGGTGTGTTCAGGATTTGTGCCCTGCACAAAGAGAAGATGGGAGCTCGTACAGAGACTGCCCAGCCAGGAGTGCAAGGAAAGGAAAGAGGACCTCAGGACAGGGCCAGCCTCCCCTCCCATCTACTACACAGAGCCTTAGTGTTTGAGCCATATCCAGTCCTTGACCTGGAAGGATGTGTGATGTGTCCAGTGTATTTACCTTGGAGGAATAAAATGCTCAGCTGCACCTCTTACAGCCTGAGTGTATTTCTTCAGGACAGTCCTCTGATTCATGGTCCTTGGAGCTTTTGAGTTGGTTTTGCCCAGGTCTAACAGAATTGTAACCAGTTATGTTTGTTTTCTCACTTTTTGGCTGTCCTTTCAAGTCTTTTACTTCAGCTTTTCCTGAAGGAAAAAAGGAAGTAGTTTGTTGATGTATTATATGCAAGCATGGACTGTGCAGTGGAAAATTAGCTGTGAACATTAGGTAGTTTTTGTAGGAACATCTAAATTTGAGGCTTGGATTTCTGTTTACACCTAAGGCCATTCTTGTGTTATACATATTTTTTTTCTGACTTCTTCCTGTGCTCCTGCTCTTGTCTCCCCCTCTGGTTCTCACCCCTCACGCTGGGTTTGGCAATGAGACACTGCTAAGACAGCTTGATAGCTCCTGTTCATATTCTAATGATTTTTATCTTATTTTTGAGATTACTCTGACCCATTTATTACTTTGTTCTTCTTTATATGACATTTATGGACAATGATGGACACTTAAAAATTGGACAATTGAAAATTTTCAAATGTCAGCCTGTTTCAAATACTATTTAACACTTCTAAAGTTCAAGTCACTACTTGGCCTTTTCTTGCTTCCTCTTTAATGAGGACCAAAGCTTCCTAATTTTGTTCCCAAAAGCAGAAGCCTTTGATATAGATTAACACTGACTCTACTTTTCAGACACCCTTCTTCATCCCACAACAGACCATGTATGGGATCAAATGGCATCATTTTGATCAACTAAAATATTTGGAGATAAGCTGTCTGTGAACTGTCTTATGCTTTTGGCATTTCCATGGTAATGTATGTGGAGGAGGAGAAAATCTGACTTATACATGTTTTCCCAGTCATGATTTGTCATTATAAGTGAAGATTCTTTTAGGTAATGTAGTCAACACAATTAAAGCTAAAAGGCAAGTTTGGCATAATCCCAGTTTTTGCCTTTCTGAAATATCATTTATACAGAGTGAGATTACATGAAGTTCTGAACTGCCAGGATTTATAAGAAAATACTTTGGTATGCACTGATATTTCACTATATACACAGGTAGCTGTGTATGATGCCATAATTTTTGGGGTGTGTGTAACAGAGGGCAGAGTGTTTTTCTGGAATTTTTTCTGGGAAGTCTAGAGATTGTGTGTAATAGCACTGTCTTGTGCTATGGTTTAGATGGCTTTTATCTATCCACTAGAAGCTATTTCAGGATAAATTGACAACCTGCACTGTGTCTTTTTACTCAATCACCTCTGTGTGCAGAGTGCCAGTGGTGTTTTCAGAACAGCACTTATGATAAGGAAAAAGAAGGCATAAATGGGATGCTGAGAATTTATTGGGAGTCCTCTTTCTGTTGATCAGGAGCTCTGCCAACACAGTGACTCCACTGCCTGTTTATTGAACAGGTAGAGCCTTTTCTAGCCAGAGTATTTCTCCTCCTCAGAGATAAAAAGGGTAGAATGAACAGGAGCTGAGACAGCTTGTCACTGCTGAATCTTGTCCTGACAGCTGCCTTAGCAGAATGCATTTGATAAACTGTGATTGACAAAATACTTGAAAACTGCAGCTTAAAACTGGATTTCTGGAGAGTGTGAAAGTAGACAGGATAAAGTAAGAATAGTCTTGTGAGCACACAGAGCTGTCATCATGCACATAACTCTCTTTAAATTTGAAGGATAGAAAGCTGTAGGGAAACCTAGATTGTCCTAATATAATTATCAAGATCATTACTGAAATTGAGCCTTCATTTGAAGCTAGGTCCTTATGCAGTATTTTGTGCTTGTTTGCTACACAAAATCTAATGTTGTAATTTAATTCAGTGGTAGACAAGGGGCAAAACAAGCAAAAAAAAAAAAAAAAAATCAGCTATGGATTGCTGTGAGCCTTTGGAATCCATACATAAATTTGGAAGTTTTATGGTCCATTTTCGTACTAAAGAAAGAATTGGCAACAGTGGACCTGATTTCCCTGATTTTACATTTGTGGTCTGAGAACAGTTGGTTTCCACTTACTG
This sequence comes from Sitta carolinensis, assembly GCA_032173965.1. Taxonomy (NCBI): domain Eukaryota; kingdom Metazoa; phylum Chordata; class Aves; order Passeriformes; family Sittidae; genus Sitta; species Sitta carolinensis. The sequence continues at coordinate 4,752,103 of CM063294.1, read as the reverse complement.
CAAATTAAGCTCATCATTTCCTAAAAAGAAAACCCTTTTAATGCATCTTCTCTGTGATTGGAAGCATTCAGAGGGCTCTTTTCTTATGTGGCTTTTCTGCTCCATTTTGAATCAATGGAACCTCCTTAATAGTCTATGTAAAATGTTATACATTGTTCCACAAAACTCTAAATATTAATTGCATCACTCCCGTATAAATACTGGGATGATTTTCAAAGTACTTCTGTGTATATTCAGTTACAAACAGAAGAAGGGGTGACTGCCAGTACTGCTGACTGCAGGGTGCTGTGGCAGTGAGCAGAGCACAGACTGTTGGCTGTAGTCATTAAACTGCACTACCACTTGATGCATTTGTTGGTGTTTGTTCTATTTTTCATTTGCATTTAAATTCCTGCGAAGGAAAGATAAGATAGAGGTAAACAAATGATGCTTATTTGCTCTTCAGTTGAGCTCCTACTAGACATGTGACTTAGAGAGTGAAAACATTGGGGAAAAATGTCTCAGCATCCTCTGCAGAGCATCACACCTCCATTCATTCTCCAGCAGGCTTCAAAAGACGCATCCCTCAGGTTTTAATGAAAACATAAATCAACAGGGAGTAACTAAAAATACACTTAGAGTTAACAGGAAACTAGGTCAATCACCACATGACTCAGTATTTTTAGCTTGGATAAAACACATTGCAGTGTTTTTCCCATCATAAAGACCCTTCTGGTACAGGAGAAAGTATTGTCTGTGTTTATTTCCTATTCCTTTAGAGTCAGGGAGTGTAATGTTTTCTCTGTAACTCTGCACAGCATGGAGCTGGGATGTGTTTGGGTGTGTCTGTCTTAGCCAGGGCAGTTTTTCTGCTTTTTGTGTGAACTGGGCACTGAGGGCTCCATTCCATCAGGAAACAGATGAGCATGTTTGTTGTCAGCCCGTGTTGTGTGCAGAGGGAAGCAGCTGCCATCATGTGTGAGGTAACATATGTTGTTACAGAAAGGAGCAGAATTTATCTGGGTTTTTTCTGAGTATTACAGCCTCTTCCTGCACTTTTTTGTTCTGTTCATGGTGCAAAGTTAATTTTGGTGGTTTATAGAATGAGCTGGAGAAACAGAAATGTACTGAAGTGATTTGTTTGTGTATGGCAGTGTAGTGGCGACAAAGATGTTGAAAATTTCCTGAATAATCTCATAATGTAAATGGTAGGTGTGAGCAGTAGGTGAAATGGATAAATACTGAGGAATTATGATGGGCTTTGAATTGTCTGTAAAGATTCAGCAAAGTTATGTTAGCATAACAGTGGAGAACCCTGTGAAAGGAAATCCATGCAATATTACTATAATGCAAACAAACCTCTTCTTAAAACTAGGAAGCAGTTTATTTAAAGAAGAAACCAGAAAATATTGTCACTGCCACTGTAGAAAGGTGTGGAAGGTCCACAAACATTGACCAATATGTTGAATTCTCATTCTTTCATTTAAAGCATTATACAGTTGAACTGCAAAAGGAAGGAACCAGTGAGATGAGTTACCCAAAGTATGACATAGTTTCCTTGTGAAGTATAACTTTAATATTCTTTAGTGTAAAATCAGTTGGTGCCATGACTGGAGCCTCTGCTGCAGTGATTGACATAAAAATATGAAAAAGGAATGATTGCTCACTGCTTTTTACCTGCATGAAAACTATACAGCATGAAATTAGCACATGGCAGATCCAAAATGAGTAAAAACCCACCCGATATACGTTCAGAACTTCTTGTCCCTGGACTGTAAATACCAGCAATTTACACGGGTTCAGAGCCAGACTTGAGGAATGGATGGAAGAAAAATCCAAGCAGAGCTGTCGAGTAAAATTTTTAGGAAATTGGAGAGGCAAGCTCCTGGAGTTACAGAGGATATTCTCAAGTATTACTTTCATGTATTTATTCTAGTTTTATACTTTTTCCCTGGGCTAGAGAAGTGATAAAACATCTTTGATATGATTCGCAACAGGTTGTACTTACATTCTTTATCAAAGAGTCCTGAGAATAGTTTTGTTTCAAAGCTATAGGTGATCTCATTATAGAGGCTGAAGAGATATTTGGTAAAGTTTGAGATAGAAATCTTGTGCTTCATATCTTTTTCCCCAGCAAAAACCACATTGAAGCAGTAAGCTTGTCTTCTTGTGAGTTGTGTGTCAGCTCTTAGTTCTTCAAAATTGTTTACAGGCACAGATGACAAATAAGATCTTACCAAGTAAATTACTTGAAAACTGTAATTTGTTTTGTTTTGGTTTGTTTTTTTTTTTTTTTTCCACTAGCAGAACTTGCTGTAGAAAGGCAAGAGAGATCAGTAAGTAAAAGGTTTAAAGGTGGTTGAGGCTCATCAATTAATTACCTTGCCATAGCAATTTAAAAACAAACAATAATTCTTAACAGTGAAGAGCATAAATGAATAATGAGGAAGAGACAGATGCTGAAGTTGTTACTTCAAGAGCTTTGTTTTGTTTTGTGAGGCACTGCTATTGCTAGAACACTGATCTCAATCACTTTGTATTCTTAGGGGCTTCCTTGGCTTTAAATGAGCAATGAGCTACAGTGTTAGAGGCAGACAGGATGTTGTAGTGCCTGTGGAATATTCAGGCTTTTGGAATATATCAAGAGCAGCTACCTTTAGTTTTTTCCCTAATTCTACAAAAGAAGCAGGAAATTAGTATGGGCAGAGAATTTTTACTGGTTGACTTATCCTTTCTTTACACTTTCAAATTGAAAATCCACAATAAGGAGAAAAATTATTTTTGTGGAATTACTTCTAGGATTTAAACTGGTTTTATTATTCTACACAAAGCTTTTATTGATGCAGTTTTGTGTGGTGCCAGAAGTGAGGAGTAAAAGCAATGGGTGCCTTAATTGAAGTGTTGACTGGGTTTAGTAGAGTGCATGTGGTCTGCTCTACATTTTAAACTTTGTGCTTGACAGCTTCTGTTGTAAAATTTTGTTCATGTGAATTTTGTCACCACATTGACATAAGGATAGCTAGGTTAGAGATTTAATTTTGGTTTTAACAGTAGAGTTACTGGTCTTTCCAGGTATTAAGGTTTTGATCCAAAAAGCATCATTGGCACTGAGTAAAGAGTTATTTGTGAGAGGCTTGCATGGAAAAGGTATTCAAGAAAGAGAAAGAAACTGTAGAAAACCTTTAGTTGCTGCTTGAAGTTTTTCTTAATTTTTAATAAATTATTCCCAAGAGAATTGTGACTTTTATCCCCATAATTATTAAATCATGACTCGTAGCTGAGCCATTGGTATGGGGCTACTGAACCATTCCTAACAGCATGAAATAATCCTTGTTGAATTGCCCTTTACTTCAAAAGGCAAAGTAAAACCAGAAGGAAAAAAATGTTGCAAAGTTTCAATTAGAGTTACTTTTTGTGTGAGTCAGTGACCATGTTGAATTTAGAGGCAGTTATGAATATTTTAGGTTTTAGAGCTTGGCTGTTCAGGGGAATTTGAGAAGATTTATCAAAATTACCAAAGATGTAGTGGCATGATCTTAATGTGATATTGTGAAATTGATTGATGCTCCTATGTAGACATAATCATTTGAACTTAATAGGGCTGTATTTAATTCTTTTGGGAGATAAGACTAATAGAAATCATTTCATTTGACTTAAATAAATCTACTTGAAATTTAGGTTCAGTTAACTTTGACTTCATAGTTATAACAGACTTCTACACAATGAAATAGATACATCTCTGCACTCTAATTGTTGATCTGAATTATGCATGTCCCTGTGATTCTTGTGGTAGAAAGACATCCTAATGCTTTTAGTACTCCATAGGAAAGGAAAACAAAAGAATGCAAGTATTTTTCATTTTAATTTCTGTGTTGTTGTCTCTAGTTTAGCTAAATACTTACTTTATTCTCTGTAAAAGGCATGGACAGTGCCCTGGAAAACCCAGCTCCTGGTACAGTAGAGCTGTTGCTGATGATACTGCAAACATTTAGAAAGTTTTAAATTGCAATGCAAGTCAAAACAACTTCTGACTCCCATTTTTTAACCTTACTTTTAGGCTGAGGAGAGGGAAAATGGTGTATTTGCTGTGGAGTTCACTGAACTAAAATATACTTTCAGATGTCCTTGAACTGCATTAGAGCATTTTCCTTTGGAGTGTTTGTCAATTCTGCAGGAATGTTGGGTGGCGTGTTAACATATTCTTTGTGGAAGTATACTCTTAAATATGTCTTGTGGGTGTTTTGCATTGGAGAATAATTGTGCTTGAGAGCTGCCAGTACACTCTGAAGGTAAAGCTTTTTAAGCCTAATTGAGTTGTTGAATGTGCTTTGGAGGAGAGAAAACCGAACACAACTTTCACAAAAGATCAAACAAAACATTGGATGTAAAATGTGCAATAGAACATAATAGAGTAATACAGCAGAGAGCAATTCTGTCAAGACAATATGGGAAAAGAAACATTGTGTGGCCTTTTTGTTGCAGAACAGCTCTTATTCCCATACCTTTGTGCACGACTTTTGTGTTACTGATTTCTTTTCTAACTGGAGGTGGTGTGCGTAGGGGTTGAGTACTCCACTTGTTACATCTGCCCACCAGGCATGGGCTGAAGTGCTAGGGTAGAATGTGATGGGGGAAAAAAACCTGTTTTTTGAGGGCAAAGTAGAGCATTGACCTGTCTGGTACTGAGAGAGGCTTCTGTCGGTTGCTACGGGGTTTGTCCTGTTCCTCACTAATCATAATGGTGAGCAGTAATCACTGAGCAGGTAACAATGGAAATATACTGAGATACCAACAGAGGAGAAAGCTCTGCTCATGGGCAGGGGTCAGTAAAGAGGAAATGAGAGACCTTTGGGACAGGTCTCAGCCACACAGGTGTGACAGAAAAGGAGCAATGGTTTATTACTGGATGTTTTTGTGTAAATATAGGGAGGGAGAGAAAGCAGCTTGAGAAATTCTGGATATTTATTTGTAAGGCTTTTTTTCAAGGTTTCTGAAGTGCTACGTTATAAAAATAAACCAGCTTTTTATTGTATGTTACCAGTAAAAATTGGGTTATGCCACTTTGGTAAACAGAAGAGGAAAAATGAGAACAGAGCTTAGGAGGATATTTAGGCTCTGGTCACATTTAATGTTCCGCAGTTTTTTTTCTAGATCAACGTTGTCTGAGAGACATAAGACTTATGAGTGAAGGAAGCAACTCTTATAAAATGTAAGGAAGTTTTCAAATGTACTAAAACCCCCAAACAACCGAAGTATAAACAATATGCTATCATCTTACATGATTGGTTGCCAAACTTTTAGTGGTGCCAATTGGAAAATGCTAAACTGCAAAATGCCAGACTACTTGTGAACTAATGAGATTAGGAATTTATAATGCATAGCAGGAAGCATCTCTTTAAACTATGAAGGGGAGAATTTCAAAGGAGGAAAACACCTGGGGATGAGGGAAGAGAAAGGAGAGGAGTGGTGCTTGTTCCTGGATTGCTGATGGCTGTGAGCAGTTGCTAGGACAGCTCCAGAGAGGGACTAGAGCTAAGAACAAGGTGATATTTGGTGCACAGCCTCTCTCCTGGGACAAAGACATGTCCTGTGGAGCCCAGGTGTGCTCTGCACTGGGATCCTGAGGAGCAGGACCTCAGGCTGCTGGTGTCCAGAGGTGCCTCCCAGCTGTGGGAGGGAATGGATCTCAGAGTGGCAGGGAGGCTGTTGGGCTGGGAGGGAATTCAGAGAAATATTTAAAGTATGCAGAAGGCCAAGACCTGCTCCAAACTCCGTATTCCTCATGGGAGAGTGGGTCAGGAATTGCAGTGGCTGGTCTCTCAGTTTTCAAAAGGTGCTGCCAGGATTTGTACTGGTATCTAAGATCACCTGTATCAGCATTAGGGTTTGGCTTAAGCTGGAATTGGAGACAGCAAACCAAAAACTGCTCTTCTCTCTCAGCTTTGAAAGGCAAGGACAGAAAACAGGTTTCTTTCTCCTTGCCAGTTACTGTGGGTGGGGTTGTATTTTAAGGGAATGCATAGGGGGAGCACAGGAAATTCACACACATTTTATCTTTCCAGATATAACTGTGGTGTCTGATAGGGACTAAAATTAACTTAAAGTTCTAAAGATTTACATATGAAAGATTTTCTTTTCCTAATTTTTGGTAAAGCCAAAGATTGTAGGTCATAGTCCACACTTTCCTGTCTGATAACTGCAAAATCCATTACTATCCCTTCAAGATGCTTTTTTTACAAAAGGCTGCACTAAATCTGAATAAAAGCCTAATAAGTAGATTAGTTAGAACAATAGTCCTCCCGAGGCTGGTTGATTCCAAGTGTAGCTGCTAGAGATAACCCTAAATGCAATTAGGTTTAACTCCCTGTGAGTGTCAAAGGAAGGTAATACCCACAGAGACTTCCCTTCAGGTGACACTATTTTAAAGTGTCTTAACATTTACATTTAAATATTCTTTCCTTTGGGCATTGGTGACGATTTTTTTTTTTTTTTTTTTTTTTTTTTTTTTTTTTTTTTTTTTTTGACTTGTTGGAGAAACAGTGCTTGGCAACTTGAGCTTTTGCCATTAGTTTTAGGTGCTTCCCATAAAAAGAGGGATGGTTCAGCTTCCTTGGGTGAACAGTTGGCTGTCCTCTTCTGTGTCCTTTATAAGGATCAAATATCCCAAGGTGGCCGCAGAAAGGTGAAAGAGAAAATAGCAGATTCAGTAACACACACAAGCTTAAAGGGTAATGTGATAAAATGTCAATAGATGAATTGTTGATGGATTAATTCTGGTTTTCCTCATAAAAGAGAAATGAAAGCTAAAGCTTGTACTACAACAGAAATAGAGACATGAAAAATTTCGAACTTTGTATATTATAGGATGGGATGTAACAGAAATGGTTTAATTGCAAACTACTAAAATGATTTAATTTAGCTGTAAGTACTGCAGAAGAATTGTATTATATTTAAGAGTTCCATTTTCACATAGAAAAAGAAAAAAGCTTAGGAAAAGATTTCCATGACTTCCTCTTTGATATCCACAGTGCTCTGCCCTTCACGTTTCTTTGCTTGACTTGTTGTTCTTTGAATTACCTTTCTTGATAAGTGTTCCTGAAAATCCTTTTCTTTTCCTTTCTTTCTTGTCTTGATTTTAAATGAGAAGTCTGTACCACCAAAATAACTGAACTATTTAGATATGAGCCAAAATACCCAAAAATATCTTATAGTTGTACCTTATCAAAATTTAACTTGATGTGTGGCAGGGAGACATTGAGCCAGTTCAGTAAATTCTACCTGGTTTTATTGATCATAACTTGTCTCTTGAAATTCCTTTCCCCCCAAAGGCAGAGATGCAAGACTCAGGGGCTGTCATTCTTTCACATTATTCCACTGGAATCGAATTATTTTTGCTCCTAACAAATAGCTAATTTGTTGTCTAGCATGCAAAGTAGTTCATTTTCTATTGTCTTGGTCAGCCCTTTTTTTATTTGTGTCAATGTGTTGCCTTTTTTCTTTGTGTATAATAAATTACTGTGTTTACAGAACACATTTTCACTGTTGATTTGTTTGTGTGTTAGGTGAAAGATTAACTTACTATCTTATAAATATTATGAAGGATTTGAACGTGAGATGCACCGAGTAAAATTATTTTCCAATGAAAACTTATAGGCAGTGGTAATCAAGAATTAGAGTGACCATACATTAATTATTTGGCTTCTAGTCATACTGATTTTTGCAAGGAAAATAATGTAAATAAATAAAAATAGGGTTTATGTTTCCTGTTTACTATATCTGAAAATCTTCCTGATTATATTATGAAATTCAATAATTATTTTCAATCGATTTTGAGCTTTTCAAATGTAAGAGGACTCCCTGATTATGTCATGTTTTCAAAATCCAGGATTATTTTAGTTCTTTTCTTTTTAGTCTAAGGGAGAGTAAATTCAAATGTAAAGGGGGTTTTGTATGTATTCAAGTCTGTTTTCCTAAAGCTGGAGAGTTTTTATGAGATGAAAATGAAAAAAAATCTCCTTGTAACAGTAGAGTTTCAGTGTGTCCTGTGTAGTTGAGATGCAGCAGAATGAGCTTGATTATGTTGAGAGTTAATGTAAAAATCATAATGCTGCTGCAATAAATGTATAAGAAATTATTTATTACAACTGAAAGTGCCCATTTTCCAAATTTATCTTAGGAGTGTGTTTTTTAAGGCAAAAAATTTTCTTTTGGACGGATGTAATGACATGGATTTGACTATAGGAGTAATGGATATTACACTGAAAATAAGTTAGTATGAATTTAAGCACCTCCTGTACAGCCTCTATGGAAACTCTGCTGCCTTTGGTTTAAGTTCTACCCAAAGAGAGATTTTTAGAGAGATTTTTATGCACTGAGGCCTTTTTATGGTTAATTATGGGTATATGGACTGCCTGCAAAGCAAGATTGCACCAAACTACTGCTACTCAATCTGCCTTTTTATTGATAACAAAATAAAAGAATTCTTAATCTCTAGATAATAATGAGTAATGTATTTTACTTACTAATGAGGAATGCTTTGGGTGGGAGGAGGTGAAACATTCTATTGGCTGTATTGCACCAAAGGTGAATGGAATGCAAGAAAAGAAGAGCCATCTCTAAAATGTTATTTGTTTTATTTCATTTAGATTTTCACACACACCTTTCTGAGAAATTGAAAGACAGACAGACAAGCTGGCAGCAGCTGGCTGAGACAAAGAACTCTCTAATACGTAAGGTTTTTATTTTGCTTAAACTGTATTCCTTGTACACTTAGAACCTAGTTTAGAACTTGTGTGTTGTGCAATGCTTTATCTTGTTCTGTGTATGTTCTGTTTGTTATGTGTTGTGGGATGTTGGCTGATTGGTTTTTTTTATTTCCTGGGTATTTATACTCTGTTGAATAAACCTGACCTCTGCTACTCATTTCTATCTCATTGTTGAGTATTACCTTCCTGGTTGGATTGAACTAATTTAGGGGTTTTCACTGGGAGACTTGGCTGGGTGGGAAAGAGCTGTTTGCCCTGAGCTGACCTTGCTTCATGGTGTGGGCTAGTTCCATGAGAGGAGGAGAGCTAAGACATGGAAGAGATGCCAGAGCTGGCTATTCACAGCATAATTCTAAACCAAAATGGTACCTGCACCTGTGTTTTCACAAAGGCAATTGCATATGTTGTATTCCCTTGGTAAAGGTTTGCATGGGACACAATTTTCTTCAGAGATTCTTCAATCAGACTTCTGAGTGAAAGATTTAGTGATGACTCTGTTCATCTTTAGTCTTGATTTGATTTTTTTTTTCTTATTTAGGATTATGAGATCCAGTAAGTCACACTTGATGTGCCCCTGAAGTTTTTTATCTCCTGCGCAAAACAATCAGGGGCTGGTGTTGGTTTTTGTGGGTTTGTAGGGAATGTGCATTGCTAAACAGGGGTTTTGAAGAACCACTGCTCCCCACACACATTTACACCTGTGCTTCCCTGAGAGTAAAACTCCTTTGGGAGGAAGAGGATGTTTGGGTAAAAGGCCTGCAATGCAGTTTTTAGCAAAAGGAAAAATTTCCAGGCTGTAGTAGTACAAGTTGAAAGACATCTCAAGGAATTGTAGTACAAACATAATGATTTGGTGACATCTTCCTCTTGATATTTCTTGAATTCAGAAATTATTTTAATTCATTGGATATGTACACTTATACTAACTATAGTGTCAGCATGTGCCCTTGCTAAATTAGCAAGGGCTGGTTTTGATCAAGTCTTTTGTCCTCAACTTGGCAAATTTGACCTTACATTTGATTGCCTAACGAAATGAAAGATGGATATTGTTATTTTGCTCTTTTTTGTTCCATTGCTCCTCTGACCTAGTTCATACATGGAAAATAACTTTCTGTTTGGCTTTTTTTTAAGCACTTAGGTAAATGCTTTGCAAGATGAGGTCCCTAACCAGGAATAATACTCTGCTTGCTTAATATTCAAATGAGACCTAAACTGAGGTTTTCTCATCACCCTCATTTTGTGATGTACTTCTTTCCATAAGTGCTTGATTTTTGGTAAAAAAAAAACTAGTGAATGGCATTATTCTTTGAATCTCCAACAGTGTCTGGGCAAATACTAGAACAGTTTCTTAAATCAAATTGTGGAAAGTACTGAGCACCTGTGGCCTTTTCCTAGTTAATGCAGCCCCTGAGTGTTCAGTGTGTTTCCAACCTGCAGATAGGACTGTTGGTGTGTTTTCCACGCTTCTTAGAAGAGTGGGAGCCAGAGCTTTGGGTTGAGTAATTAAATTTCCATAGTGCTGATGTACATTGCTAAAAACTGCCCAAGGTGGTGTGAGCATGGCTGGTAATAAAGCTGGAATTAATAAAGGATGGAAATGATCCTGTACATATCTCTGCATTTCTGAAGCACTCATGATTGCTGGTGTTGCAGGAGGATTTTGGCACAAGTGAAATGAGTGGGTTATGCTATTTAGGCTGTGCTAAATCTCAAAGAATAATGCTTGAATGCATTTTCCAGGATCACAGAAAGGTTTTGCTTAACAAATTGCATCCAACTGAACAATGCCTTTCCTCATTTGAAGCTTTGAGGCTTTTATAGAAACAAAATACTATTTCTCTTTGGTTTGTTTCTTTTTTTTTTTTTTTTTTTTTTTTTTTTTTTTTTTTTTAACCTTATACTCTTTCTGATTCAAACAAAGTTGACTGATATATTGCTTTCAATTTTTGATAATGTGTTTCTTCAGGGCTCTAAAAATTAAGAATGTGAGAATGTATTAATAACTGTATCACAACTCAAAAGTACTTGATAGCATTAATGCTTGATTTAACATGCATTTAAGAAAATAATTTATAAAATAAAATGAGACAAGTAACAGAAAAACAGTACCTTTTATGACTTTTATGATGCTAATTTCTTGGACATATTAAATCTGCTCTGAGTAGTGAAATAGTTTGTTGACTGCTCTATATGTGGTGAGTAAGGTGCAGTGAGTTTGTTGACCCAGATGTGCTGCCTGGCAATATCAGCCAAATCTTTGGTGTTAATAATTCCAGGGACTTGACCAAAAGCAAGCTTTATCTCTGCTCCTTTTAAACAGTGCCATAGGATTTTTTACATCTATCTGGATGCTGCCAAATCCAGACAGATGGCACTAACCTTGGTTTAAAGCCTCAGCTGGCTGAGGATGCATCCAAATAGTGTTGCAAAGCTTTCAGTGTGCATGTTGTGTCAACAGAAGAGGACTCTTTGTACCACCATGAGTAGAGCCCTCAGACTTTGCATTTCAAAAGTACCCAGTTCTCATGTGTGCTCATCTAGAGCACAGATTGCTTTGCAGTGCTCTAATAAAATGATAGATGTCTTGATCTGCTCTGCCTTTGCTTGGCTGAGGTCAAAGGCACCCCTGGTGCAGCCACAAAAAGGAGGTGGAGTGCTGAGCATGGGTGTTAGACTGGCCAGTGGCTCAGAAACACAGGCTGAGGGATTGTTGTCAGATCCGTGTTCTGACTGTGGAAGGAAAGAGAATAAAAATGTCTCCCAGAAGAAATATCTCCCCTCACTAGTATTTGGAGTAGTCCTAAATCTCACCATTTCTGAGTAGTCCTTTTCTGGAAGAAGAATTTTTAGTAGATTTAAAAAACTACAACAAACAACCCACCCCAAAATCTCAAATCTATGTCAAAATAGGAGTTTAGAAATAAAAACAAAATCCCAGAAAACAAAATAATTAGACCAGCCCTGGTTTCTTTTTAGAGCTGTAAAATAATGTAACAAAATTCCAGAGCATTATCAAAACAATTAATGTTTCTTAAGCATTCCAGAAGTATGATATTGAATATATATGTAAAGAAATGTAAAAGTGTGCTGCTTAGGGTGTGATATGAATACTGAGAGGCCTCATTAAATGACAAAGGCAGAAGGGTCAGTTCTTGGTATGGTGTGTGCAAGCCAACCTGGAGTGCAATCCAAGACTTGACAGGGAGGGAGAAAGGATCGAGTCCATCAAACCACATTGCAGGGCACTAACAGGGGATTTTTAGGTTCAAATTCTAGTGGACATTCTTTCAAAACTACATAAGCAAGACCTGGGTCTGTCATGGGTTTTTAGCAGTGATTGCTTTAAGCAGCTAAGTCTGGGCTGTGCAATTACTCTTCATGCAACTTTTTGTTAAGAAACTGTCAGCCAGAGAATGCAAACCACACAGCCAAAAGTGATAAAATAAAATAGTGAAAATCTAGGAAATCCTGAGGGAGAAGTAAAATTCCTTGTAGCATAGTAGGTCCTAGAAGAAAACAAGCTGGCAGTGCTACCAGGTGCGTCTTCTAGGAGCAGTGTTACAGAATTTGTCTGAACAGCACCAGTACTGGAAATAAAGGATTTGAAATTTTCTTAAGAAACAAAAGAGGTGTGTGACGAAAGGCTGAGCTGCTGGCAAAGTACTCATCACCTCAGATTTACACAAATCGATCTCCTTTGTAATGCACCACGTCCTAAAAACTGGAAGCTACAAACAGAAGACATTTTATTTTAAGGAGTTCTGTGACAGCTTATAAAAAATAGTGTTTCCACTTTTTGCATGAAGCTTCTACTTTAAAGATACTGATGAAATAGGTGACAATTTTTAACACAAGTGGTGACAAAATAAACACCATCTGCTAGTGTTGGCTTATTTCATAGTCTTCTCATGCTGGGTGATTTTATTTCACCTTTTTTCAGAAATAGTTAATGACACATCTGCTGTTTGGTGGAGGTGCATTTTTGGTGATTAAATGTGGACATAGGATCAGAGAAAACAGTAACAAAACTTTTTCAGGAAACTGAAGAAAATATTAGTGCCATAAGGAGCTAACAAACTAACTGTTGATACCTTTCTTTTTTTTTTTGTCTTGGTTTATTGTTGGATAAAAAAATTCAAATTATATTTGCTCTTTCAAAATACATGTTTATCATGGAAAACTTCTCTTTGACCTTTATTTTACCAAAGCAGAAACCTTGCCATTATGACATTCCTAGTCCTCCAAGCAAGCCTGGTTTTGTAGCACATCTGTGAGTCTGGGCATGCGGAGTCAGAGCAGGTTTGGGAGTCCTGGGGGATCAGGGTCAGATTTGTTTTCATGGGAGAATATATTTAAGGGACCATAATGTACAGTGGGACCTGGAGAACGAAATAATGAGATTTATCTCAAGGTCCACTTGAGTTCTGGACAATACAAAAGTGTGCATACATGCAGAGTTGTTGGCTTGCAGAGAGCATGTCTTTATCCTGCAGAGCTCCATGAATCCATCTTCCCACCAAGCAGCAGTGCAGGGCAGTGTCACTGTCTGATCCCTGCTTTAGGGAATGTTGTAATTCCTGATGTTTTCTGTCAGGCTTTGCTTTCTTCCCTGTGGCTGAGCTGGGTAGTCCTGTGGGTTTGAAAATCCCTTTTGTGTGTCCCTGAAGAACGATCTCTTCCCATCACCCCCAGGATGTCCCAGTTCTCCCTTCTCAGTCAGCAAGGATTCTTTGTGATGGGAATTCCGATTTAGCACTTTGCTGCAGAGGCATTAGCATAAAGATCCACAAAAAATCCAAGCAATTAGGCTGTTAAACCTGTGTTTACCCTGCCAAATCATACGTCCCTGTGCTGTTATCAGTGTGAGTAGATTTTAATAAATCCAAAAAACTAAATGTCTGCATCTCCGTGTGGATGGGTGGATATTTAATTTTAATATTTAATTTTTAGATTGAGATAGAAATTAAAGCCATGGAAACGCTAGGAAACAAAAAACACATTTGGTTATGTTGTTCTCTGGTAGGTGAAAATCCATGATGTTTCAAGGGACATGAATTCTGACTCTGTCTAAAAGTTTCAAGTGAAAACAAATTAATTGTCTTTCCTTCCAGCCACCAAGGTTTGTTTAATGGTATGAAATCCTTGTCCTCATTTTATGGTTTCATAAAATCACAAAAACTAAGTTAAGTAAGTAAAGCTGTATACAGTCCAAGAGGAAAATTACATCTGGATAAAAAACCCCCAGCATGCTATGAATATTTTAAAAGGAATTGCTCGTGTTTTTTCTTTGGCTTTTTGTTTTGTTAAGCTTTGCTTTAGCTCCTAGTGAACCCTGGCTAAGGAAATATTCATAGAAATGTACATAAGGGTAAACATCTGTACCTGTAGGTATTGTTATACTTTTGCTCAAACTTCATTCAATTTATTATTTTAATAATGAATGTGTAGAAGTGCCTGCAAAGTAATATGTCATTAATGTTAATTGTTCTGATAAAAGAAAAAAAGAGCAATCTGACTCTTGATTTTTTGTCTTTACAGACTGCATAGTAATTAAAAATTGGAATGAGAATTCATGCAAGTCACTCTAAATGTGTACCAAGTACATTCAATAGTGAATATTTAAAGTCATCCCATGTTCCTTAGCAGTGATGAACAGATTTACATCCGTTAAATACTTATATTACAAACCTTTTGGCTTGACCTCATCTGTGTAAACATTTCATTTATGAATTATCAAACTTGTTTGAAAGACAGCCTTATGTACATGTATTATCATTTATGTTAATCGGAAACATTTTTCAAGCTGCTGTGCATGAAGTAAGGGTGAAAAATCCCTTGCTTATTCATACCCATATGTATGCTGTGAAACTTGAATAAGGAGGGAGACAAAAAGGACTGATTTAAAATATAAATTATATACTTATTTTTTATGCTCATGCCATATTTCCATAGTTTAGGTTAACTTAAATCCAGAGTTAAAGGTAAAAGTGTGGCAAGTCAGAGCAGAGCTTCTTTGATCAATATCTATAGCTTGCTTTTGTAAAAACTCTTTTGTTTAAATTAGGAACTGGAAGTGAAGGTGCTTTGCTCCGAACTGGGTTTGCATCTGTGGCAAAACTTTTATAGTTTTTAACAGATTACATGTTACATGACATGGTATTTAAAATATGGAGAAGCAATGAGGAAATGATGCCTGTACTTGATTTTAGACTGTTACTTGCAAGCCCTTCTGCTTATTAAAGAACTTTACTTTGACAATGTAAAACTGCGCTCAGAAGTTGTCAGTGGAAGGCCAAGCATTTTGAGAGAAATGGTGAGATCGTATCTGAAGATTGAAATCTGTTTGGGATAATAAGCAGAGGTGAAAAGCTGACTCACATGGGCCATGTCTTGGTACCATTTCCTTACTGGGATAAGTGAGCTCAGTGCTTGCAACGAAATTCCAAGCATTTCTCCTGCTGTTAAAACTTACAGACACAGCTGATAAAAGGTTTTCATGCTTCTTCAAAATTTATATCCTTAAACAGCATCATTAGGAGTTAGTATTTGATCCTGTATAATTGTTTAGATCTTGAGTGATGGTTCAGCAGCATGAATGTGCATCAGAGACAGGGTTTTCTTAGTGCTTATGCTCAGAATCTGCCCATGCTTGATTGTGCTTGGTTCTTTTTTTATTTAGAATGAAAGCTTTTCTTTCTCAGTTAAAGTCTGGGTAGGGAAATATTTTGTGCCTCAAATCCCACATGGCCTGAACTACCTGGTCCCAATTAATGAAAATATTGAATGTGGTGTTAATTCCAGGGGGGCCCTGAAAGGACTTACTGAAAATTACTGACATAATCCTTTTCTAAAACAAAGCATGATTTTGATATGATTAAAAAGCATGTGGAAATGGGAAATTGAATGCATTTTTGAAAGGTAAGTGATCTGCAATGAGGAAAGAAAAATCAGGTGCCTTGTTTCTCATTACAAACCAGAAATCTTCATCTCTTTCCTAACCAGCCTGAAAAATCTTCAGCCTTTGAGCACTGTAGATTATTCATTTTTAGGGCAAAACTGTACTACTGTTCTCCCTTCTCTTTCCACTCAAAGGATAGTTGGTCATTCCTAGGATTAGTTGGTGATGTTGCCTCTGAGTTTGGATTTTGAATTTGACTTTGTGTATCCTGTGATGAGATCACCATTTAGGTGATCATCTATTGGTTATTTTTTCAGCAGTCAAAGCAGCTTGTGCACCTTCCCTGAGAGCTTCTGACACAGCACAGGCTGAGCAGCCACGTGCTGAGATTGAGCAAGTGCCTGCTTTAGTCTCTAGAATTGACATTTTCAGAGTAATAAAAGGCATCTCTTCTTTTAGTCACCATCACTCCTCATTCTCATAGAAAGCCTTATCAAAATAACAGCACTGCACTTGCAGTCAAACTTCTTGTCTTGTACTCATGGCAGTAAGGATTGAATTCCTCCCTTTTGGACCTGACTCAGAACTGCCCTCACTCTAGGCTGGTTTCGAACACTGTCTGGTTGAAATTTTGTAAAAAATATGTAAGCTTCATGTCTTACAGGCTGATGTTAGCATTTTGCAGCTTGAAGTTAGGGTTTGTACCAACAGGCTCTTGAATACAGGAGGAAATTGAGACTATGCCAAGAAATCAAGGCCATAAGTGCCATGCTTGTGCAGTACTGCTACAGGCAATAAAGGCTCTAAGATGCAAATTCTACAGAGGTGGAATTGAGATAAACATGTTTGGGGTAGATTTAGGAATCAGATAGATAAGGAAGATAGATAGGACTGATGTGTTTTGTTTTGATTTCTTCATTTTCGGAGTCACTCGTGTGCTGTGCATTATTTGCATTCCATTTCAGGGGACTCAGAGGTGGCCCAGTCTGCAGACTGAGGCAGCAATGTCACATCAGGCATGTGAACTTCTCAGAGTGGTTAATACAATGCTGCTGCTTAGGTAATAAATCAGTAATAATGGGAAAAGCACTGCAGATGTTAAAAATTAAAAAAAAAATGTAAATTATATTCGCCTGCCTTTACTGTGCTATTTCAGATCTGTCCTACATCTGTGGTGATAGAAGAAATCAAATTGTCTCAAAGTTAAATGTGAAGTAAGGGAAAGGATAGAAAAATATCTTAGGTATGGGTACACAAACACTTATGGAGATCTGTGTAAACAATATTTGAAACCACTAAAATTCTAAGCACCTGGGCTGCTACGTATGAATCAAGACATGTTATATAAAAACAGCTGCTGCTGTTGCACAATCTTTCTAGCTCTGTTTTCCTCATCAAATTAATATAGAATAACACGGTTTTGTACACTGAATATGTGCACGTGGTTGAATTCCTTGTTCAGCTTTTAATTAATTTTAATGAAGTTCTAAATTTGGCTCCCTGTCCAAGTGTATGCTTATGACCATTGTTTTACATGACAATCAAATTAGCATTTAGAAATTCCTTTTCCTTCATTGTTCTCAATATAGAAATACCTGCTTTAATTCTTCCTTAGTTCTTGCTTCTTTTCTAACCCGAACCTGGTGTTCAGCTGTGCTGTGTGAGCCCCTGAGGAGAGAAGCCCTCCTTGCATTACATGTTTAGAGCAGAGAAACACAGGCACTACTCTTGAAATGGTTTCACTTAATAGTGACAGAGGAACACTTATTTTAGTTGGAGGGCAATGTGTAACAAAATTTCAGGTTTGTTTTTTAGATATATATGCAAAAAGTTCTATTCTTGTGTTATTTCTGATAGAAAAATGTACAGAATGTAACTTTCTGAATTCCCAGAAAGACTTAAACTTTTGAACCTCGTCTCTGTCAGCTTTTGTCTGTACTCCATAGTAACTGCATGTCTCCTTTCCCTCTGTATGTTGTATGTGGCAATTATTACTGTCAGAGACATAAGGTAATTAAGCTGAATTTCATATTGAGGGATATGGGCTAAAAATAAATAAACAATCTGATTTCATAATTTGCATCTTGATAAGCTCCGGCTATCAAAAGGGTTATTTTTTTTCTGTTCCACCTTGCATTTTTCCACTCCCCAGTGCCATCTCCTAGTTGGGTGCCCCGTGGCAGAGCTCAGCACAGGTTTGGGAGTGTCAGCCAAGCCCGGCCGCGGTTCAGCGCGCGGGTAATTCTCAGTCATTAATTTGTTGAGGCAGGGTTTGAACCTATCAGCTTCAACGTAAATCACTTCTCAGGCTGAGGCACCAGAAGGTGCAATTAAAGAGGCAGTAAAATTAGATTGGGTTTAAACTGTTCCTTTTTTGTAACTGAAGGGTGCAAACACAAAGTTTTTCTTTCATTATGGGAAAAGGTTACATGTCCAGGAATACACTGTAGTGTATTATACTGAGTGTGTTTCCTAAGGAGAGCAAGGTAGTTGAGAACAAGTTTTTTCAAGCTCTTAACGTTTCTGATGTGTTCTCTCAGTTCTTTGATGAATATTATGAAAATGTAGAATTCAAATAAGTCAGGCTCTTTAACAGGTACTTTGTTGAAGGTTGGATAGGAATAAACTCTGTGGCACTTTTTTGCTAGCTGAAAACCAGCATCAATGTGGTGTCCAAAAGGCTGCAAGCACCCTGACATGAAAAATTCCATTTAAGAAAAGCTAAATTGTGGTTTTAGGGAATTTGCTTTGTTAAACATGAGGTGTGCATGTCCTTTATGAATTGTTCGTGCCCACCTCAGAGAACCTGCTGCCTTTGCAGTGCTCATTGCTCAGCGTGGTTCATCTGATCAAAGGCTGGTGGAGGGTGAGGAGGTGCTGAGTGTTCCCAAATGCCCATGGAAGGGTGGGCACAGGGCCCTGAACCTGCTCTGCAGAACAAGTTCTGCTCTGCTGAGTGACCATGCCGAGTCACAGTGTGCAAGTAATCTATGATAAACACACACATGATATCAACTGAGCACTAAATGTACTTGGGCAGCTGCTTCAATGTAATTCCTTCTTCAATAAACTGAGGAATCTGTTGAAAAGGAGCGCAGCATACACTTTGTATTGGACTTTAATCAGCCAGTTAAGGCACTCAACAATTAATACTCTAGAGCTGAAATTAATCACAAGTGGACAGAACTGTGTTGAAAGAAGACAGTTTATATATTGATGGAAAGAGTATTGAGGGGTTGGGCTTTTTTGGTGGGTTTTTATTTGGTTTGTTTTCTTGTTGTTGTGTTTTGGTTTTTTTCCTCCCTGGGAATATCATATATATGGTTCTTTAATTTAGTGCACAAGCAAAGCACATAAATCATTCTCCTGGATGCTTTTAAGGACAGTATTGGCCCTTCCTGGATAGTGCTGCCAAAAGTAGCTTTATCTACACTGGGTTTTTGGTGCTCCAGATGCCCTGGAAGCATAAGAGATTTGATCCTCATGAGTCTTAAGTACCTGCCAGATCCTAAGTTAATCCAAGGTGCTTTATTCCTGCAGCTGGATCAGGATATCGTTTTACTTGGCAGAATGTTTTTTGGGGGAGAGGGGGGATTTCTTGGGTTTTTTTTTATTTTCTATGTTCATACAGTCAGTTATGTTGCTGACTGTATATTACACTTTGAGCTCTCAAATATCTTCAGCAGATTTTTTTTTCTAGACTGTTGTTATTGACAATATTCCTATGAAGTTGCTTGAGTTGGCTTTTGACAGTTTAACATGTTTTGTAGAACTGTAACTTAAATTATCATTCTTCCAAATTTGTCTGTACTTAATCATCTGTAACCCTGGAGTTCCATAGTTTGGTGAGGTTGTTAAATCTCACTTTTAATTTTCATCTTGATCTATTATAAATTTTACCTGGCAGTTAATAGTAGGAGGGAGTACTTCAGGCACAGTGCACCTGCTGATCTGTGCTGGTGCAAGTGGCACATATTTCACTCAAGTCATGTAACAAATTACTACTGCTTCATTTCTTTCTAAAGAAAAAAAAAAATCTGACCTACCTCAAAGAAATGTCAGTATTACAATTTACAATTCCTTGTAAACATAATAGTTCATTTGGAAAAAATGCAAGATTTGCATTTAGATACCAACAGAAAATTGAAGACAGTTAATGTGCAAGACTTGGTAAAAACGTAATAAATTCAGAAGACAGATCCTTATTTCTAAGTCACTTTTCCAAGGTATTTTATTAAGTGAAAGTGGCAACTACTGCTTTTATATATGCTCATATTCGTATATGCTTACATTTCCCTTCCTTCCCCTCTGTGTCTCACACAGATTGGGAGAGTCAGGATTGCTCACAGATTTCTTGTTAGTGATAAGTGGTGACATTTCCTTTATGTTCATTAAAGCTTTTTCTGATGGAGATAAATAGATAAAAGACATGCTTGGGGTTACCAGGAAGATGTGATTTCCTCATTCAGTGAACAAGCTTTGAAACTGTTCCTTATTTACAAGTAAGTTATGATCACGCCAGCTCTGACAAAGAGAAACGTTCGCTCCAATGCCTGGAGCTCTGACGCTGCAGTCACTTGAACATTGTGCCTTGCTGTCAGCTATTTTGGATAGATTTTGGTAAGTAACAAATTTCTAAGTTCCAGAAGTAATCTCCATTGTTCACATAAAAGCACGTTGCATAATTGTCTGAACATAGACACGTACTGTACATAGGGTAGAAGACTGATTGTTGCTGAAATCTGCCTGTGTTCAGAGGACCCCATGTGCTTGTGCCAGCAAGATTTACACTCCTTATGTCATCAGTAGCAAAGGTGGGGGCTCTCAGCTCATCTCTTCCTCTTTCTGCTCCTATTTGAGGCACCAAAAATAGCCATCTCAAGTTGCAAAATCTGAATATTCAAGAATGAAATGAGTGAGGAGTTAACCTTACGTAACTTCAAGATTGGCTTTTGAGGTCAGAGCATTGTACTGGATGACCTCGAGAGGTCCCTTTCAAACTTCATTGTTCTACAAATCTGTATTAATAATCTCTCCATGTGCCATGGAAAGGAGATAATTAATTAGTGTGAGACCTGTAATTTGTTTCCTGAAATCCTAATAATCTTGACCTAAGCATAGGCAGTTCTGTTACTGAGATTTTTGATAGCATTTTTGGAACTTCTCATCTATCCAGAACCCAGATCATTGCTTGGTCCAGTGTTACTGCTGCAGGTTATACCAGCAATGTGAGTAACAAAGCACAGACCCACCATTCTGAAATAAATCTCAAATTTTGAGTATTTTCCAGCATTGATCTTTAAAATATTATCAAAAAAATCTCATCTGATCACTAAGTGCTGTGCTGCACATGAGACAGCAGTACTGCAACTTCTGTATTAGCCAAACATTAAACGGTATGAGGGTGCCAGATGATAAACTGCTGGTTTTACCCAGATCCTCCGGCTTTAGGGCAGCACTGTTACAGACCCTATCGCTATTTGTAACCAGAGGTTCACTGCCTCAGAATGTGATGTCGGTTCCATACATAAACAGGATCGAAAATACAGGAAATCACTCTAAGCAAGTAATTAACAAGCTGTGAATGTTCCCGTCCCTCCCATGTTGTCCTGGGGACAATCAGCTGCTCTTGGTGTGCGTGGCACATCTTCAGTACACGTGCAAGGTGCGAGGGAAGGTCAGCAGTGATAATTGCTTTACAAACTGGCAGCCTGCCAGCACTGGATCCGAATTTTAGCCTCGTGATGTTTTTGTGTGAATTTGCAATGGAGAGTTGGGTGCTGTGCTGAGTTTCACGAGACACCAACACACTGTTCCCTTCATTCTCTTTGCCTTCTGTGCCAGAGATGTTACCTTACGTGCCTGATGGAAGAGGATTATGGCAAAGATTACTGATTTCTTCTTATTTATCAGACACTAACAATACACAGCTGGTGAATTCTCCTGTTGGTGTCCCATCCAACATGGAGAGCCACGTGCACTTTTGGGATGTGAAAAGATAAGTAGATCTGTGGGAAATCAAGCCAAAATATTTTGCCTGTGTTCTTTTCCCTTGCTAGGAAGGTTTTCCCAGCTTGCAGGAATTGCTCTGGCTCTTCAGAACATATTTTATGGTTTCATTGTTATTCATAGCAATTTCTTTCCATTGAAATGAGTAGCTATGGTTACTGGATGGCTACTGCAGCCCCATGCAGGGAGGCTGTGAGAGGGGTTAATTGTTGTATGATGTATGTTTTCAAACTGTAGTAAGAATTCTCCAGCTTCTAGTCTGAGCTCTTATTTCTTGGGAAAATAAAATTTGATCACGCAAGTTCCATAAGCCTGCCTGAAACAAGGGAATTGGGTAAAATTCCCTCGATGTTTTAATAATGGTGTTAATTTTCAGCCTTTTGTAAAGAAGCATGTGTTCTTTTTCCATGTTTCATTCGCTTGACAAAAAGGAAGTTGTTTTAGTAAACCCTATCACAGTTGCAGGTTACCATGAGAAATTGAAACTTGCTCAAAATAAATGCAGTACTGGTTAGACTACAGTGGGCCAGAGTGTTTGGGGGAACTCAGATTTGTCTGATAGAGAAAGGACTTGAGAGAAAACTGAATTAACAGTACCCATAAGATATTTCTCACTGCTTTTAAGCTTAAAAGATAAAATTGAATTTAAATTGTTAGGCCCATGTTCACCATAATCTAAAGCAAAACAGCTGTTATGAATCCTTCTTGCAAAGGGTTTGAAGCAATCCTGTGAGCTCCTGTGTTCCGTCTTGTATTTTGGCTACAGAGCCAGGAGGTCGATTTAAAAAGAAAATCAGGAATATTATGTAAACCACTAGGGCTCCTCTGCATTCCTTTGTGAGCAAAGCAGCAACAAACATCAGCATCCACGTGGGGTGCCTGATAACACCAGATATTTTCCAGGATTAATCGTGTTCTGCCATGGGGAGTGCAAGGCTGCCTTTCTGCGCACACAGTTCTGTTGCTCCTGGTGCAAGGTGGCCTGACATGGAAACAGGGTGAATCAGAGACCTGACAACATCGGGGTATTGTCTGGCTGCCAGAGCCCCTTGTTGGAGCTGCAGGAGTCTACATTTAAATCAAGGAAGTCATTAAGCAATTGCACATTAGAAGATCAGCAAGTAATTTCAGTGAATTTTGTATTTTTATTGTGTGCATGTACATTTATAAAGAACTCACAATAATATGGTTGCTTTTATGTTGTTTTTCTACATATCTCTGACTTTTATCGCAAAAAAAAATCCTGAGTAGTTAGCATACGTAATTACATTCTTGTTCATTGATTACTAGCTAGAAAACAGCAAAAGTAAACAATGAGATTTCTCCTAATGACTATCTGTTGATTTATTGGTAATCAGCAAAGCAAATATTTAAAAGTTTAATTGTTGATAAATAACCTACATTATAGTTTTAATGCATCAATTGCTGTGTAATGTTTTGCTGGAGGCTGCCTGATCAATGCCTTCACTGTACATTTAGTTTTTTTTAAATACATAGACAATGATAAGGTAAGAAATTGAGGAAAAGAGATACACATATGCTGAAGGGACATAAATAAACGTGAGTTCAAGGGAGGGGATGACTATTCAGAAGCACAATTTATTGGATGTGGGACATTTTGTCAAAGATAACAGTTACAGCAGTTACTGAACACAAAGCTGCCTGGGACAAATAATAGAAGAGTTTTTATGGTGTTAGAAAAATCTCCCCATTAACTGAACACAATATGCAGGAGCAAACATATGGATTTGTCTCATTAAGAACAAAGACATTTGTTTGAGATAAGCCTCAAAGGGAAGAAAAGAAGTGGCGTTTCACTTTGGGAAAGACAAAAGAATAATGAGGTTAAATTAGAGCAAGATCATATTATCACACTGGTGGAGTTTGGACAAAGACAGAGTACAATAGTCTCACTCTGTGTGGGGAAAAAAAAGAGAAAGGATTGAGTGTTACAGGCACAATAAAGTTTTGGTTGGTTGGTTTTCAGTGTTAGAAAGCTTTTTCCAGTTTGTTTGGCACTGTCATTCTGTGCAGTTTGGGCACTCCTGGTTCCACAGTCAGGGCTGTCTCACACAATATCCAGAAGAAATCCTGAGCATGGAATGTAATGTTTCTCCTGCTTCTTCTCATGAATTTGCTTTTCTTTTCCTTTTTCAAACACGTTGGTTGTCAAAGCCTTTATGCAATCTTTGGTTGTGATTCTTAGCTTTACTTTGGTGAACTGGGGGTGGTTTTCTGTTTTTCAGTTGCAGTAACTTGGGGATGTAGTGTGTGTGCAAGTGTATCGGCTGTTCTGAAATCCTGTTTCTGTGCCTGACTGAAGGCACCTCACTGCAGGGTTCACACCCTATGTAGGGAATGTGAGTGCCTAGAGCAGGCTTTAAGTGGCACCTTTAACAGGGAGCACAAAAAAAAAAAAAAAAGCATTTGCATGTTACCATCTGAATTTACACTGGTGCTAACTCTGTGTGACTTGGTTATCCTGATGTTAGTAAATAAAACGGGGAAAAGAAGTAATAAAAGAAAATATAAAAACAGTTCCTCTGTTGGCTTTGTCTCCTTCCCTTCAATGGGTTTGTGAGTCATGTTAAATACTTGTAGGGGCCCAGCAAGACAGGTTTGCTGTGTCTGATGTTAGACAGAATTTCTCAGCCAGGTAGGCTCATGTTTTTCACACTGATCCCTGAGTCAAGCAGACAGGTGCACTTTACCATCCTCTGGTTAAAACAAATAAATTAGTCTCAGCTCTTTCTTCACTGTGTTTTTCAGCTCCCCTGTCAACAAGTCTGGGTATCTTATGTGCTGTGTTCCTTTCTTTTGCTGAACTCTCCAGTTCACTTCTTTCTCTCCTGCTCCCCCACAGTTGTATTTCCCTGCATCTTAAATAGTTCATTTAAGAAGTAGCAGACTTACAGAGGAATTTTAATATGATCTCCCATTATGGAGATTTCAATCTGTTCCACAATCACGATTCAATCTGTTAGCTAGATAAGAGTTTAAGAAATTTTTTAGGCTTTGAGAACTTTGTAACAAAATGAAGCAGTTTAATACGCAGTTAGCAATAAAGTATAATATTTACAGTAATGTAATGCCAAGGGAAGATACTGCTCAAATTAAGATAATAATTTAAAGGAATCAAAGATACAACTTAAAAATTAAGAACAAATCAGTTATACTTAAGCCTTATAAAAAATATATGCCTTTATACTAAAAAGAGCAGAACAGAAGAAGATAAATTAATTCTTTTAGTTCCTTGGAGTCCTGTGATGTGCAAAATCTCTTTCCTGTAGCTGGGATACATGTTGTAGTATTATAATGCAAGTGCTGCAATATCATGCTGCATGCAGCAGGGCTGGACTGCCCAAAATAAGGCAAAAATGACACCTGTGCACCAGTGTAGTGCTAGTATGGGATCTGCTACCTGTCCTGAGACTGTGACCATTAGGAAGGCTAAAAGTGAATGTATTCATTCATTTATTTACAGAAGACAGTAGGATGTTTGGGGGATGTAGTAAGCACAGCAGGAGATTAATGAAGTCAAAATTTCTCAGAAAAGCTCTCTAAAGTAACTCCACGTTTTGTCTCCTGCAATTATAGGACACAGTTCACATATGATCGTGTTTGAATGTCCTGTGTGTTAAGAGGTGAACATTTGATCATTTTGGTAGCTTCAGAATTAGTTGAATGCATGGTTACACTGTCTGCAGCACATAAACAGATTGACAAGACAGATCAGATAAATAAACTTTATTAACTTCTTCTCAGTGTTAGGGTATTCACAGGCCTAGAAGTAACAGCCTGGAACTAGTCAGTTACAAAAATTTTGTTAAAAATTAAAACTTTTGATAAACTCCTAAAACAGGTTAATCCAGAAGATATTTCTGAGTAAAGAAAGCAGGAATAAAAAATATCCACAATGGAGGCTAAGTCCTGGTATCTGTTGCCAAGAACAATCACAAGCTGAGTCTAGCTGGTGAGTCAGAGTGGAAGTCTGGAAGGTGGGCACTTCAGAACAGGGTACCAAACACTGGATCCTGGGATGGGAAAAAAGGAATTCAGCTCTTGAAGAACAAGTCTTCAATGTGATGCTATCTTGGTCTTGAACCTGAGGCCAGTCTGAAGTCACTCTATCTTCTCGCATGTTTGCTTTTCTTTCAAGGACATTGAGCTGAGTTATCTTCTGTTAAGTGGAATTATAAACTTTATTTCTTTTATTGATTCATGAGAAATATTTTGAAATATTGTGATTTCAGTTCAAGCGAGAAATATTTTGATGACAGTGTTTGCCATCCTCCTTATAACTCTGTCAGTGTCTATTGTGAGCTAGAAGGAAAAATGAGTAGTTGTGGCTGGGTCAGATAGCAGGAATTTACAGAGAACTCACTGTTCTGTGTTGCATCCAACAAGGTCTGTCTTCCTTTGAAACTGGGGTGACCTCTCTGACTGAATACCAAGGAAGTTCAAAACCCTCTAATTTTCCTTGAAATCTATTTTTATCATGATCAGGGACAGGCAAAGTTAAAAAGTACAAGACTGACAGTTCAGAAAGGAAAAAAATGTCTTTACTGAATCGTGCAGGTATTCTATAGCAGAGTAGAAAATTCTTCTGGTTTTCTGGGCTTTGTCAATTTTATTGTTTGCAGCAGGTTTCCAAGGATTCTTTATTTATTCAATTGAATGTCTAAAAATTATAGTAATTAATGAAACCCACTGTGCAATCATCAAATTTCATTAGCATCAGTGACTGTTAATGTCATTGACAATATCATAACTATTGGAAGAAAAATATATATTTAACGAGGAGAAATTATTTCGAACTTGAATTCAAAAGCATATATAAATCGTATATGTAAATGTGTGTAGATGTATGTATACATATTAAAATTGTTTTGCACGAATTCAGGTACAGATCAAGGGTTTCTCCGGGTGACTTTGGTAAAATCCCTTGGCATGATTCACATTTTGAAGCTGAGCACTGACCTACTCTCCAGAAGCACTTTAGAAGTTCTGGGAAAAACTAATACAATGCCCATTGTATGTAATGCCCAAAGACTTCTGGAAGGTGTGCACAAAATCTGTTCAGCAGGTGTTGGTGCTGCACTTTTGTAAATGCTGGCTGCTGCTCTTAAGAAAAATTGTTGTGGCGACTCATCTCCAGCAGTGGATGCACCCACCAGTTCTGTGCCTGTGCTGGATCCCCCTTTGGTTTTGAAAAGTTCCCAACTGGGAATTCATACTGGCATGGGATAAAAATAGAAGTGAGGAAAAAATGCTTCTGACATTTGAATGTTTTGCTTATTTTCCCAAGGTCTCCTACTGCAAAGATATGCAACATTAAAGAAGGTAGAGTGTTAAAATATTTTCAGTGCTGCCCATGTTAAATGTGTCAATCATGCTGAGTCTTCTCAGTTTTTCACAGTTCTGTTTGTTTGAAGAAGATCAGATCTGCACTTTTTATACCATCCATCAACTGAAATGTACCCATTGATTCTAAAAAGTTATTTGACCCTGAAAAACCAATTACATCTACTCAAATCAAAAGACAAATGTGGAGGTGTTTCCACGAATAAAATAACATTTTAAAACATTATGAAGTGGAGATAGCAAGGTAGCAATAAAAACACTTTTTAAAAGACATATATTTTTAAGCACTTGTCAGAAACATGAACCTGGTGAGATGTGGAAATGTCAGACACATTACATGTGCAGGACGTGCATTTGGCATTTTGCTGTCAGCAGGGGAGTTCTTCTACAACTAATTCCTCAGGAACCACATGCTGAGTCTGTCTGCAGGGAGGAAGGAGGGCTAGGGGTAGAAGCATATATTGTTTATTTTGTGGAGGTGTATTAACAGGATTTTTTCCTCTTTAAGAGAAGACCATGAGTTGTGTCAGTCACACTGTGTGATAACTTTCTGGAGTTGGAATAAATTCCACGTTTTATGCAAAGCATCAGTCAAGCTGCACAGCTCACTAGCCCGGGTACAAATGGGCACTTGCTAGTGCACTGCATATAAAAATGATTAAAAATCCTATCTCACAATTCACATGTGTCTAATAAATATTGTCTGCTGCTGAGCCACTGGCTTTAGCAGGGGAGCTGTATGGCAGTGTGTCCTTGGGCTCCTCTCAGACAGGAGGAAGGGGTGCAGGGGCTGATTCTCTGGTTTTGCTGTTTCAGTTCCTTTCTCTGCTCTCCCCTGCCCTCAGTTCTGCTGAGTTCTGGCCCTCTTTGCTGCACTATTGAGGTGAGCAGGGGCTGTTGGCCCCTGAACACGTTCTGTCCCAGCAGGGCCATCGATGATGCTCCCCTTGGTGAGTCCAGCTGTGGTGGTTTAATTTGACACAACTGTTACAGCACATAGCCTGAAGAGCGTGCTGAGGGAAATGGGATTTAAGTATCACTATCAACTCAAAACCAAATTTCCTGCAGGACAGTATCACATGAAACCAATATATTAATGAATACACAGAGTATAGGGGGTACTTAAAATTTTTTTATACACTGTTTCCCATAGAGACCTTCATAAATACACCAAAAATGCAAACAGTTATGATTTTTATCCTCTTCTATGCATAAACGCTAAACGATGGAATCAATATTGTCCGAATTTAGCAGCAGTATTAAATAGAGAAGCAACAGTGAATGAAAATTCAGATTCATATCAAATAGTTTCCTTTCCTTATTGCATTTTTTTTTCAAAATTTTAATATTTATTATGGCTATTTCATTTGGTCATGGTTGCCACTGACAGGCAGGTTTTTTATAACATGGTCAGAATGCAGTGAAAAAATAATAACTAGTTTATTGAAGGAAACATTAGATATGATGCTTTAAATATTCCTTTGGTTCAGGTAGATGTGATTTTAAGTTAAACCTGTGTGAGAAAAAATTATATAGACTCGAAAGTTGAAAAAATCTTTTTCAAGTTAGTGAGATGTTCTCTACTAATTTTGCTCTCATTAAGACAGTGTTTTTCTATGTGAATGAACTACAGTAATCGAGTGCATCTTTTTGTTATGAATCCAGAAAAGACAGAAAGAGGAAGGAAAAAAAACTCCCTTTTTGTTTGTTTGTTTAGTTTTTTTCAGGATTAGGCCAAAATTTTGATTACTGTGCATTACAGCATCACTGACATCAAATAGATGCAAATACTGAACCAAATTTACTCCAGGGTTAATCATTATTTGACTTTTCATGTTCTGCAGCAGGACTGTTTTTGCTGTACTTAGCTATAGTTAACTACATAGGGAAAATACAAGTAGGAGAGATGGAAATTTTTTAATCTTGTGAAATAGTTCATTAGTAGATGAAGGAAAAATTCTTTGTGGCAGAAGTTTTTAGAGCATCTTTAAGCAGATGCTTAAAAACCTGTGTAACCTACTGGACTGCACATCATTGTCAAAGGAGGAGATAAAAGCTGAATTATCCATGTGCTTCACTTGAGACAGCATCACTGGTCCATATTAATAGAAATGTTTGCCTTTCCTTGTAAAGTCACCAGTGCATTGTCCAGCACTGCTGCTGCTCAGTGAGGGCTCTTGGTACCCCCACATTCCTGCTCCCATCTCTGCTGCACCAGTGCAGGTGGAGACCAGCAGGGACTGGGCTGGGTCACTGGGCTGCCCATCAGCTGCCCTTGGGAGGCTCATCCTCTCCCTGCCCTGAGCATCCCTCGGGGCTGGGCAGTGCAAGGTCAGCATTCCCAATCTGAGTGCCTCCTCCAGGCTGTCTCTGCTTCATCCCTGTCCCCCTTCTTCCCACGTTTGTACCTTGGTGTTCTTGCTATCACTCTGAGCAGCAAGGGCTGCAGAGGGACTGTGCCCTCTACAGCAGAGGTGACTCAAATATAAAGATCTTCTCAATTTTTATTCAGTATTGCAGTCACAGATCTCTGAACACCTGAGCAAAGAGAAGTGCAGGGTGGTGAAGAAGGACCAGGCACTCTGTGTAATACAGGAATTATTTGTAGCCTTACTGTGGAGTAGAATTGGATTATTATTTTTGGGATTAGTCTTAAGTTCTCGTAAATGGAAAACAGTAACAACTATGAATACTTTTAATTTTTCTGTCATGTGAGGATGTAAAACATAAAGCAAATGATTCTGCCCAAACTGTCACTGCCTCTGAGCAGAGAAGGACATGCAGTGACACGAGAGAAGCTGGGGAAAAGATTTAGTAATTGCCTCTTATATATGAAACTGTCATTTCATGGAAACACATTTTAGTATTTTTTTAATTGTAAGCTGCATAATTTTGGTTTGGTTTATAGTCTTTCTCAAATGAAACCTAAGCACAACTGTAAGTAGTGCACTTATCAAGGAAAAAAAATCACCAGCTGTAGTTCTTCAGCATGCTTGGGGCTAGCCTGAGGACCTGACTGTTCCTTTGAACCATACTTTGATTTCCACTCTGTCTGTTGGGCTCAGAAATGAAAGTAATTTTGACCATTTAAACTTCTGGATAGAGAAAAGTCTTTATTCTTTGGTGTCATAAAAGAAGGAAGAGAGTTTGATGGTTTTGGGGTGCTTCCTGTGAATTTCAGTGACACCTCCAGGTTCTCGCAACTTTTTTTATCTGGGTGGAGAAATTTTTCATTGGAATCTTAATATTTTTTACAAATATGCTTTGAGTAATGTTAAGAAATAAATGGTGGTGTATGGGGCTGGACTTTTTCAGTAGTTGGTTCTAGATTTTTTTTTTGGTTTCTTACTTTTGAGAAAAACATCTAATACTCCTATACTGATACGTCAGCACAGAAATGCACCTGTAGCTATTTGCTAGTAATGTGCACTGAGCACCAGTGAAGAGAAGGAATAAATGGAAAAGTGTTTTGAATCCTTTAATGTTTAAAAGTAGTGTCATTTTCATGAAGCTTTCTGTAACTTTTCTGAATGATGGTCTGAGTCAGCGTTAATGGGATTTGAAGATGCGATTTCATGGTGCTCTAATTATTTCAATCCTCATTTTCAGACAATGTTTTATTAATGGCATTGTGTTAAAAGCCTGGTAAGTTACTCTTAAGTGATGCAGGAAGAGGGGCCTAATTAAAAAAAAAAAAAACAAAAAAAAAAAAAAAACAAAAAAAAACATTGTTTGCACCAAGGATTTCATGGGGGTTCTTTTTTTTTTTACTGGGAAACATTGCCATTTAAGACATTTGGTAAAAGAAAAAGAACTTCAGTGAACATGACTTAACCCTACTGCTTGATCCTTCACTTGCTCCTGTTTATGCCTCAAGTTATTTAATAGCATGCTGGAATGGCTTCTTTGTTCCTCCAGCCTCATAGTGCTGCTATTTGGTTTCTTCCTTCCTTACTTTTGTCTTTCTGCAGTTTAGAATTTGCAGTATTGAGCTTACCAGATGATCAGTAAATGTCAAACAAATCAACGTGTTGCTGCCAGCAGAGCTATTGAAGTGCCACCTGAATGAAACTGTTTTTAATTGATTCCTGAGAGGTCAGAATAGAAAGTGCCAATGCAGGAGCATCAGGGCTTCATGGAAACAGGCCCCAGCAGCCCAGCTTTTGTTCTCCATGCACTTATCTGTGTGTCCTTACCTTGAGCAGAGGTGAGCACCTGCTTATGCTCAAATATATAACCACCCTAAGGAGTGCTTAACCTTGTAACATAGTTTTAATTTTGCAGGGAATTACCTTATCTCAAATCTGGGAAGACATTTCGGGAGAACATTCCCTAAAACTGAGAGGGGAAGACGTTTAGCTGAGCAGCACCCATCCCTCAGAAACAGCAGGGCCATGCTGCAGGCTCAGGGCTACCAGCATAAGGTGTCAGTGGTGTTGCTGCTCTCCCTCTCCTGCACTCCTTCACCCCAGCCAGGGCAGCTTCCTCCTGGCTCCTCTGCTGGCATGAGAAGGGCTGCATGTGCTCCACGGGCCAGGTTGGCCTCTCCTTGCCAATCTGCAAGTGGTTTTCTGGGAGGGCAGCTGTCAGCAGAGCACTCTGGAATGCGGTGATGAGAATGCTGTGTTCCAGCCCCTAGGTGCCAAGTCCCAGCAGCATTGCCCAGCCGGATGTGTCCTGTGAGTCAGCCCGCTGCTCTTCTGCAAAATGGGACATGATTATGGCTCAGCAGAGAAACAGGCCTAGAAAAGGGTAGTATTCACTATTCTTTACATATAGTGTCCTCTGAACTGGTGGCAAATGGCTTCTGTGTCGGTTTTTTTCTAGTTCTTTCAAGATTTAACTCCTCTGTTAGCTCTCTGTTCTATTTTCTCCTTTAAACTAGGCGTATAATTTTCCTTTTCCCAAGATTACAAAAATATTGGTCCTAGGAGCTTTCAGTTCAAAAAGAAGAATTTTTGATCCTCCGTGCCAAATATGGTTTTCATATTTTGTATCTCCACTTTGTTTCCTGCCTGTAGACAGCAGATAACTGTGCAGTCCATCACAGCTTCCTTACTAAAAAAATGGTCAAATCAATTTAAGATAAAATACAATTTTTTGTATTTTGATGCTACTTCCCACTCTGATTTATCAGAATAGTTACATTTGCATGTCAGATGCAGAAAGATGATGATCCCAAAAATCAGACTTACTCATCTGTGTAATCATTTTTGAGCATTTTCTAATCAGAGATGCCTTCTGCATTAGCATTGGTGATTTTCAGTTGCACTGATACATTTGTTCTGTATTTGTGATTAATAAGCTGCTTGGAATATTTTTCCACTTGACAGTGTGAGTTTTCACCTGTACAAAAAAAGGCATTGTTACAGAGGCTCCAGAGTATGTCCTTTGTGTGTTTGTGCTTAGTGATTTCATATTCCTGAAAAATACTTGGAAACCATGGGTTTCTGAGGGTCTGTTTCACTACTCTTTGCTATTCTGGTCTCCACTTGCATACTGGGAGGGAATAATACATATTTATGATTGCTGGATAAATGTTCATGCTCAGTGTGTCAATGGAGAGCTCTACCAATCCTGTGCTATTTTTTCTACAACTGACTGAAATGTGCATTGCAAATCGATATGTAGATGAATTCTTCAGCTCCACAGTAAACATCCACAGCGAGCTCTATCTACTACAGGCATAGAATGATAAAGCTTTGGCAGAGAAACTTCACCCACAGCCTGAGATTACCATCTTGGCGCTTGTGCAGTGCCACGTGTGTGCCCAAATTGCAGAGGTGGTGGTGCAAGGAGCTGGGTTGGTATTTGCTGGTGTAGCAGAGCAGCCTTTGTGCACAGCCAGCACTCAGCAGAGTTTGGCAAGGGGGTGGAGATGTGCCTCTTAGAAGCTTCCCCACACAGCAGAACAATGGCATGAAAAAGAATGGCCTAAAAATACCCAGAGCAATCACTAATAAGCTCTGACACTGCCAGGGAGGTTACTGGGGAGAAGAAACCCTCATGTTTCAATGTATAATACTAGTAAGCATGCAAATTAGATGTTGGTGTTTTGTCTAGATGATTCTGTGGCTGTCATATTTCTTTCCATCAACAAGGTTAAAATATATGTACAGTTAAATAACAGATCTAAAAATAAGAAGAATTTTGAAGGGCAGGTTATGGACTAAGTCTGACTACATCAATGAGCTTCTTTTCTATAAATGGATTATTTTTACAGGCCTTTTAATTTTACATCCTTAGGCGACACCCGCATCCTTTTTTAAAAAGCCTTTTCGTGGAGTTGGGGGGATTGTAACACTGAGGCTTTCAAATAATCAGCCCTTTCTAGTAGTGGGAGCTTGAAGCGAAATACCAAATAAGGGGGTTAGTCATACTAACAGAACAGAACATACGTGACTCAGTAGATGTAAATAGCACCAGATTCAACAGGCTAATAAAGACTGGCATATGCTAATATATTAGAGATTAAAGGAGGTGGCACAATTGACATGCTAAGGCAAATTACATTGTTCTGCCATTCTATAGGCTCCAAAGAACCTCTGGCCTGAGGGCTTAAGATTCTTATTACTTGAAAATAAGGAAATAAAGATAGAATTAATCTTGTCTTAATTTGCACTAATATCAACGATATGCTATTAATCAAAGTTAATCATCGGTAAAATAAGACAAGCACTTACAGAGTGATCCATCCTACATGCTTCATCTCGAGATGGCTCACCCTGCTTTGGTGTGCATCTCTGTCCATTAACTGCAGAGGTAACTACTGGACTAGTTTGGTAACTATTTTTAAATTAGTTGAATCAGTAAAATTAGTTGAAGCTCATCCTAAATACCTGATTTAAGATAGAAAAGTGTGTTTCATTTGGAATTCTCTCACAAGTTAATTTCTCTGCTCTCTCCTTTGGCATCAGTTATCTTTTGGTCCCTTTGCTTCTCCATGGAGGGCACTGGGAGACAAGAGGTACTAATTTTTCACTGCTGTCATTTGAAGGCTCTCTGGATTCATAGCCTAAATGTGGATATTCTCACAAAGTGAGACTTGTCTCACTTTGCAGATATTCTCAGGAAACTGGATAAAAAAAGAGTAACCCTTCTTGTAATCTTCTTTTGACTTTGCTTTTATGGTAAATAAGTTTATTATTTGCAAACAAACAATTCTTAAAGCGACAGCATTGCTAACCTAGGAATGAATTTCTTAAAATGAAGAATTCTTTTGCAAAATACTTTTGGGCAACAGCATTGATTGTGGTTGTCATGGAGAGATTTTTTGAAACAAATCTTGACCACAGGAGCAGTATCTTGGTAGAACTTCAAGAAGTCCAGTGCTGGGGAATGGTCTCCACTGCTGTGCTTCTCAAAAGAGCACTCAGGCTAACTCAGGAGAGTTCTTCTGAAGAAATCTTTTGGGGCTTGACAGTATAAACTCAAGAATGGTTATGTGTGTCTATCTGACAGTCTGTCCGCTGAAGTTTAGCTGAGCATTCTTTGAATAAATGTTTTCAGTGATTTGGGGCTGCTTTGTCTGTGAGGTGTTTACGTATGGGGACTCAAATTGCAGTTATGGACTCACACTGGCTGCAAAGGCTCAGGTCACAGCATAGAGCTCTAAGAATTTCATAGAACTAAAGAAAATAAGCTTTAGTAGGGCTGTTCCCTTCCCTGGCTGAGACTGGCAGTGATTTCTCCCAAATGAGGGTCACTCTCCACACCTTTTTTCAGCTCTCTTGGCAAACCCCATCCAGTGCTGTGCATCCATCCCTGCCTCGCTGCCCCCTCCCTGTGCCCCAGCTCCTGGGGGCTTCATGGCTCTGCCCCAGCATGTTCTGTGTAGCAGTTCCCTGACTACACCAAAGCCTGCTCTCAGAAGTCCCAAATCATTGCCAGTTGCCTCCTAGGATTTCTCAGGATCCCAAACTCAGTCATTTCAGGATCTCTTCGAACTGGTACTTTGTGAAGTCAAGTGACATTCCTTCCCTTTCTCATCCTTGCTCTTTCTCTGTAAATCAATGGCCCTTTTTTCAGTCATACACGTTCTTCTGATCATGGTCATGTCACAGATTACTGAATTAACTTGAATTTCTTCCTGATGGTTGCCCAAACTCTGCACAGTAGTAGGCAGGCCTGAGGAAGGTGTCTGAAGACCCTCCCTTAAGAGCAGGAATGTGCAAAGTGCCTTTTGTTTTCCCTTGTGTATGACTCCTCCACTTGCAGCTCCTCCTTTACATTTGTTTCAGTCTTTGTTGTGTGCTTGTACCCCCGGGGCTATGTTAATATGTTTACTGACAGCTATGGTAAAAATCGAGTTTTACAGATGTGCATGAGCACATATGCACGTGTAACATTATACTGTATTACTTCAGTTTTTCATTTTCAGCCTTGTATTATCTATCAACAAACATACAGCTCATACTTAGTTGCTTGACAAATTTTAGTTGCAATTGTAAAGCATAAATGTAATTGTCATAGTCTGGGCTATGAATTTTTAGGGCAGGTGTCAGGCACTGCTATTTTGCATTCGTTCCCTCCACCCAAGCCAGCCGTTGCTCTTGGGTTGGCAATGTGTATCTGAAACAGTGGCAGCATTTCCAAATGCTTCTGTGGAGCCTTTTAGAACTTAGAGAAGTTTTATCACTGGAAATTAAGCTTTGAGAGGAGAAATTGTATTTTATCTGAAAGTCTTTTAGTGCATTTAAGAGTCTGGAATAATTTTTTGCCATTCAATAAAAATGAAATATCTCTGCTTTATAAACCTACTTCAGGGTTTTTTTTGTTTGTGGCTTTTTTTTTCCCTCCCCCAACATTTCCTTTGAAGCTTACCACTTGATAGATTATCCCAGTGCTAAATAAAATGCCCTTTTTTTTATGTGTGGAAGCTTGGTAATTATTGCCAAAAGATTCTTAGTGGCTTGTAATATACATATAATCAGATTAGTCTTGAATTCTGTCTCAGCTGAGGCTGTAGGAGTAATCCAATTGGTGCTTGTTTACCTCTGCTTTTCCTGGTGCCTCCAAGGCTGCACAGCCTGGGAAGGAGGGCAGCAGGGGCTCTGCTGTGGGGATGCCTTGGAGTGGCTGCCTAGAACAGGGGCTGGACTGAGCTAACAGAATAAAGTGGGATTTATTAAAGGTCTTCAGTACATGCACCTTGGGCAGTCAAAAGCCTGGCAGAGGCTACACCCAAGATGGACAATGGTCATGAGGTTTCAGACAGGCAGCAGTTTGGATTATTCACACATCAGGGGTCGATTGTCCAATTACAGCTTCAGGTAATGAAGTCACATCCCCCCAGCTTGCTCCCCCCAATTCACTTTTGTTTGTACTTTCCAGGGCCGAGGCTGTGATGGTGCCCTTGGTTCTCAGGCCTGGCAGGATGGTTTGTCTGACCAAACACTGGGGAGAGTTCCTGGCACTGGATGGAGGGCAGAGTTACTCACTAGTGCAGTACAGCCCCTGAAAAACAGAGAAGCTGAAACTGGAGGCAGCAGTGGGGCTGCTCTGAGGGGGATGTGAGACCAACCCCAGAGACTTGGGAGTCTCTCTCAAAGCTCCCAGGCTTGGCTGGGCAGGTCAGCTCCCAAGTCTCTCACCAGTTATGGTGAGAAACCCTTCCCAAAGCTGGAAATGTGTGTCTGTCTGTGATTCCACAGGTCCATCAGCAGGACTTGCAAACTCTGCTTTCCAAGGGAACAGTGGTCAAATGTGTGGGTTTCCAACAAGCCCAGCAGAGGTTAAACTGCTGGAGATTTTGGACACTGTTTGTATGACATGGAAGCTTGAGTAAAGACCAAATCCATGCCATCTTTGGGTTTTTCAATAACACTTTTGCTGCTTTCCTGGGATTTTTGCCTTTATGGGAATAATTAGAAGATTGAGGGGAACTCAAAGGTCAGCTATAGTTTTTTAAGTATTCCATTTTCTTTTCTTCAAAGAAGTCCTAGACTTCATTGTGTTTGAAAGACTTTAACAATTCTTGTAGTAATTCTCTCACATCTTACCCAGTCTTCATGTTTTGTTATAGTCTCAGCTTCATCTGTTGTAGCACAATGTTGATTGATTCAGGTGATCTTATAATTAAATGAAATTAGGATTACAGCAATAGAAAAGCAAACAGGAAATAGCCTTTTTGTTATGCTAGCATGTGTATATAATTTAAATGAAATTCAAATTGTAACTATCCAGTCCTCATTAACGATTCAATCAGCCTTCAATAATACTCAAATGTACATGTATTTATTAAATGTAATATGTGTGAATCCCTATGCATCAGTACATGTATACAGTGTATACAGTGATGTTTAATGCCTTTTGAACTTATATATTTGGCATCTGTTCCCATTACCTCAGGATTACATCTGAAGGAATAGATTTGTAAACTTGCTGTATTTTTAGAAATTTCCCTTGTTAGTTTCTATGAAATTGTTAGTAAAAGAAGAGCTCTCTGGCTCTCAGAGTGTAACTGTGAGGTGTGATAATGTGGTTGGGGCAGGTTACCCCAGTCCCCAAGGCCAGTACATGTACATGTCCTAGAAAAGGGTGCATTAGAAGTCTATTAAGATTTTTGAAAAGCAAAAATCTTCACATGACTATTTGTTAGAGTGCCTTAAGCTTAAATATGACAGTTTTAAATTTGTCTTCAACAATGGGTTTCAAAACATGTAAAATTTTAGCTGCTACCAAGTGTTTGGCAGTACAGAAACTAAAATCACAAAATGCAAAATTTAAAAGGTCACGGGAAATATCTTCTTCATTGTGTTTTGTGTTCATTAAGAGATAAAATAGGTCTTGTTCATAAGGATAAAGGGATTCGTTGTTTCAGTTTGCTTGTTATGCTAGCAAAAAACCCAAAAATTATTAGATATTTGAAGCATTCTGTATAATACTTGAAGAGGATGTGTTTTTGGTAGTAGAATTTGGGTTTTCAAACTTGGTTAGGCTTTTTGCATAATTTAAAAATATGGAAATTTATATTCTGCCTATATGGACTATATTTTAAAGATACCAGCACTTCAAAGGAAATTACTGCAAGGTACCAACCCATATCCAGCCTAGGAAAATTAGTTCAAGGTATCCTGGGGTAATGCTAAATGAAAATGGTATTTGTGGTGTCAGAGCTCACAAAGAATGGTTACTAAGGTATTTCCCTTTAGGTAGGAAGATAACAACAGTGTAAGTCCATAGATGTTTGATGGAGATACTCAGATTCCTGTGTGGCTGAAGATGTGCTGATTTTCAGTCTGCTGGAACTGCTGTGTCTGACACAGGGGGTCTCCTTCAGCCATCCAAAATCTCTTTCCTTACTGCAGGATAAATTAGGGCTCAGAACCAGTGACGTATGCACGAGTTCTGGATGTGGGAAGCATTTTGGGGGTGGGGTGAGGAGCGAGGTTCTGTGGGGTTTCTTTAATGAAGCCAGAGAGATGGAGAGATCTGCTTGATAATAAAGCTTAACTTCAGTGCCAGCTCCGTGCTGTTACAGCATATTACTACACAGCACGAAATGTGGCACAGATGTTGTGGCAGCCATATTTTACACCCTCCAAAAGGTCATGTCGCTTGTTATTACATTCAGAATCAATATTAAGTGAGCGTTCCAAATTTCAGCTGTCAGTTGAATTTATTGCCACAAACCAAGGCTGAAAGGTTTTCAACTGTGATTCCAGCAAGCTAACAAATTAATAATACAGAAGTATGTGTGGTGGAGCAGGTGATCCATGTTCCAGCAGAAAAGGAAGTTTAATTGAAAATCAAAGAAGTCAGAGCTGAGATGTTGAGTCCATTGGCTGGGGGACATGTGGTGTCTGTGAGGGTTCCTCTGAGGGCCACTGGCAGGGAGGGTTTGCAAACAGAGTCAGTTGTGTGCTGCACACATTGCCTCTGGGTGTGGTACCTTTACGTGTCTGTCTTGGAAAATACTTTCATCTCTGACACGTGGAAACCATTTGCATATTCCTGTGTCCTGTGTACATGTGGCAATTCTGCCTTTTTGTCTCTCGTAACAGCAGAAGGGAACAGGTCTGGGTGGGGAAAGTGGTTGGTGGTGATCCAGGAGAGCTGCAGCTTTGAAGACTGAGGTTGTACCTGTGTTTTCACTTTCTCCAGGGTAAAGATAAATGCCAAGACCAAAACCCTTTCCAGAACAGCAATGTTCCTGTTGTTTGGTGGGGATTGGCTCCTGGGATGGGGTCTCATGCTTTAGTAGCCACAGTGCTCACAAAATCTCTCTAGTTTGGTAGCGTGATAGAATCTTTAAAAGCTTCCAGATGTTCTGTATTTCTGGTGCTCCTTTCAGTATCAGATGCTGAGAGATCAGAATAAAGACAACCCCTTGCAGCCTAGAAGGTCTCACATTTTCAGTAGGTGTTGAATTGACCTCAGCTAGATGAACAGCACAATTTTCATCTGATCTTTCTCATTTTGTTCTTTCTTCCCTATATTCAGATAATTTCATTCTGCCTGTCTGCCTTTGCTTCAAGACTTTTCTGCAATATGTGCAGTACCTCTGTGGCTTTGTTGCTTTTCCTCCTCCTGTTCCAGAAATAGTGGATTTTGCTTCACGTATCTGTGAAGGATTTTCCTCCATTTTAGAGTGCAACTGATCAAAATTGCAGCTAATCTGCAGCAATTCTTTTGCATTTCACGTAAATTTGACATTATTCATGCTATTTAAAGTAAATTCTTCAGATAGAAGTTTATGGTTCTTGAAGCTAAACATGTGAAAACAAAGAAAAATTGTAAAGAAACTGTCAAATTGAAATTAGACCAATAGGAGAGACAACATGCCTTCTCATCTGCCTTTAATATACTTTTTTCCCCTTCAAATTGTGTGCTGGGGGGTGAGGGGATTAATCTTTAAATATTAAACTGCCTTCTTATTTGTGCTAGTGCCAAGAGAAAAGCAACAATGCAAAAGTGTAACTACTGTTGTACATTTCTGGCTTTAGGGACATTAACAATCATTTTTCTTAAAAATAATTACCAGATATAGGGAAAGCTTATTATCAGTTTATTCAGTACAGAGTTTTGAGAAATAAGGGGTTAATATGAAGGAGATCAAAGACTGAAGGGGGAGCACTGGGGCAAATGTATTCACATGCCAAAGGTATTTTGCTGCACCACTGTGCACTACTTTGGACAAAGCATAAATCATTGTTATTTAAAATTGCCTGTGAGGTTCAGAGAGCTGATTGAAGTCACCCTCAGTGTTACACGGCTTACTATTGCCAAGGAGAGCTGGTTCCAGCCTTCCTGCTGCAGGGAAGATAATTTCTGTCACCACCACTGCCATTCTTATTCTTCTCATTGTTTCTGTTTCCTCAGTAACAACTATAGCTATTTGCATTTGCAATGGTCTTTTGAGACTACAAGCCCTGAAAGGATCAGACATTTGTATGTACCTTCAGTTTTAGTGAAATGGCATTTTCAAACCTTTGTAAAAATCCACATGCTTGTTTTTCCTCTAAAGTGCAGAAAGGAAGCTATGGAGACATCAAGAGACAATCAAGGTTTGGGTTTTTTCATCAGAACATCTTTATATAGATGAGAAGTTTACTTCAGTGCTTAAGTTTAAATGGTGAAACTGTAGCATAAACTGATTTTATCTAGTGCTGTCACTTAAATCTAGATACAAACTTCTTATGTCTTTTTTCCTTCTGTGTACCTCAGTGAAGTAAATACTTTAGGTTGCATGGCAGCCAAAATCTGGTACTTTAAAATTTACAGATGGTAAAAGGCATGTCTTTTCATCTGCCAATGTGTGATTCAGATAGCACAAGCAGACTTCCATCCACTTGACCGCAATAGAGTTGGCACAGCCTTCCTTCTCACTGCCTTCCCAGGCATGTTTGGTAAAGAAAAAGCAGTGATGCTTCTGTGAGGAGTGTAGCTTTTAGATCTAAGGTAATTAAAAATACTCCAGAATTATTTATAGAAAGATTAATTTTTGTGTGTTTTGAATTCTGTGTTTGCCAGGAGAGTGCATCGTGACTTGTTTGAATCACTGTCTTTCTTAGAAGATAATGCCATCTTCTAAGGAATTGACATGTCGAATCTGAGGTCAGGTACACATTAAAGTAGAAAGAACATCTTAATCCCACTAAATTAAGTCAGAATTGTAGAGCTAAAACTATAACGATATCAAGTTATTTCATTTGTGTTGGCAGTTTATAGAATGCATGTTTCACCCTATTAGAGTAAGCAGAGGCTGTAGTAAAATCTAATAATAAAGCTACAAAAATTAAAGGCTGATTAGTTAGTTTGGGTTTTTTTTTGTTTAATTGCTTAAGAAATTGGTAAAAATTTTGTGGGAAACTTTTCTGCAGTGTGGGTTTTTTGTATGTTTATGAAAAAAAGCTGTTCCTAAGCCCTGGAGGGTAAGCACATGGATTATTATAGTTCCAAAGAACTCTGTACACCATAATGCATTCTTAGAGCCATGAAGTTCTTTTCACAAAGGTCAATTGTTCATTCAGCAATACACATCAGTCTCTGTGGTCTGATTTGTGTAAGGAATTGAGATTTCTAAGATGCAGACTTTTATTTGATGGAGCCCAATGGGGTGCTTGTCTCACGTAGAGCAGCCCTTATGAAGATTTAACAATCAGCATGCCACGTGGAAAATTCAGAAGCACTTATTATACCACCTGTAAGATTTTGATTAGTTTAATTATAAATCACTCTTGTTCTGATTTTTACTTACTTGCACATGGGCTGATTGCAGCTCACCACTAGTGTATGTAATACAGTGATATATTGTACTCTAAATTCTGATAACTACTTTTGCAAAAAGACCTGTCTGCCTCCTTTGGACAATTACATATGTTGGTAATCTGCTCTTTCTGGCTTTCTTTTTGTTACTTAAATAGCTCTGTGATAACAATGCATTTTTATTAGATCAGAGGTGCACCTGAGTGATAGTAGGACCATGAGCAGGAAATCTTGAGAAAATGAGACTTGAAATGAAATTGAAATGAAATTGAATAAAAAGCAAGGAGCCTGTAGTGTCTGCAGTCCTGATCATGTTGAATCTAGGGACGGGAATCAGAGTCCTGAGTGCTTCCTCTGTTCGCAGAGTTCTGGGAGGTAAAAGTGTCCTCCCTCCTCCTGGCAGCCAGCTCTGCCTCCTGCCTCTCCTGTAGGAGAGCTCTTTGCTCAGCCTTTGCCCTCACTTGCCAAGCAAAACTCTCATTTCCACCTGTTTGTACACAGCCTCAAGGCCAGTACCTCTGCCCTTCGTGACAGAGTTGGGTAGAGGTCAGTCAGTCCTTACAGAAACCATTTGGATGAAGGTGGAACTGGAAACACTGAATTGTCGTTCCAGGAAATGCTGGACTTGAGGCAGGAATTGTGCATCAGCAGTTGGGGTTTTTCTGTTCTTCTCTTCTAAACTTTCTGTGCAGAGAATCAGGTACTCTGTCCCACCCACCTCATTCTGGAAGCAGTTTGGTTTTATAGATTTCTGACAGTTAAGGCTTTAACAGCCCAGAAGCCCATTGTTCACGGGAGCACAGACTGCTCCACGATGGCTTTTCTTCAAGAATTCTGTGATTAAAGATAATCAATTCTTTAGGAAGACTTGATAAGTACGGTCCTTATAAGTATGCTCAGATTTGCACTGGGCTTTCAAAGAAGGGGACTTGTACAGTTCTCAGAAAAATTGTGTTATTTACTGCACACCCACAGGTTGTGTGCACTGCACGTCCCCAGAAGCGTGACAAAACATATGAAAAACCCCACTCTTTTTCACTAAATGTAATCACTTGTGATGCCTTTTTAATTAGAATTTTTCATCTATTTTAGGCTGTTAAGTTTGAGCGTTTAGGCTGATCTGCTCTAAAACTTTTGTCTCTTGAGCCCTGCTCTCCTGCCATTGACTGGCATCATTATTACAGCAGGTGGTGAAGGGACACCATAAATTTATGGAAACTTGTGAACTTTCTGGGTTACCCTGTATCTAATACATATAAATGATTGAAAGAAAAAGTTTTAGCTGGTTAATGTCATTGTGGCATTCTGGAAGTTCCTGTGTTACTGTATTTCCATATTAATGTTGAATATTTGGGGGGTTGTTCAGTTTTTCGTGTTTTTTATTTTGTTTTCTGTTTTCCCAAATTCACTCAGTGTTTTCTCAACTAAATCACACAAACATTCTGCTTTTGACAGTTCAGCACTAGACATTCACCTCATTTTTTGAGGTGTTTATAGGCAACACTCCATGCCAAGCTTCTAGCAGCCTGTGTTGTGGCAGTAGTAGTTTCGTTGCCAAAAAATTCACCAGTGTCAGCCTGTCAAGAGCAAGATGAGATTGCTCATGGTTCCCTGTCTGTAGGAAAGTCAAATGTCAAAGATTACTGTGAAGATTTGGAAGGAGAAAGAAAAGCAAATGCTTTTTTTTTTTCAGTTACAGTTTCACAAAAAAAGCGTGTGAAGCAAGAAACTAGAAACAAATAACTAATTGAAAATACAGCTGTCTCTACATGGGGGTGTAGCAGTCTAGTGGTAGCTGTGACACTGCATCAAGGATGGTCAGTGACCATTGGTTGCAATTAAATAGAAAATGTAATAATGGGGTAGTAAAAATGTATACATATATAGTGTACAGGGAGAGGGAAGGAAATTATCAAACCCTCTAAGAAATGTCTGGGGAGAAAAAGGAAAAGAAATTAGGCTTGCTGCCAGTAATGTTATTATTCAGAGACAGTCCAAAATTCTTTCTGTCCCCAGATTGCATTAAAGGACTCATAAAAGCAATTAACATGTAGACTATTTTTCTAAGTCACTGGAATTTTCAGCATCTAATTACCCATTATGTAATAGCTGGAAGCCAGCAGATAATCTCAAATTGTTGATGCCCTAGGATAATTTAAAATACTTTGGTAGTAGCTGGGTTTAAAAAAAATTATAAAAAAACATAGAAGCACCCAGAAGTTGTTGGTTTGGGGTTTTTTTAATGTATGAATGCTCCTTTACCCATTCATTTGAAATTATTTAGTCTTAGGCTGAACATGAAATGATTCTGATTACCTTTATGTTATTGGCTTTTGGTCTTGTTCTAGTGAATTTGAACTGATGCCTTGTTCAAATGGACCGTGCCTAGGAAAGGAACAGGAAAAACCAGAGTTTGTTGAAGTGATATCAGAAATGATAGAAGGCAACTGGGCAAAATTTATTCTGTCCAGTGCCCTCTATTTAGTACCTGAAACAAGGCCAGAGATCCCAGTGGGTTGTTCTTGCTGTACGTTTTAGCTTAGTTGGTATCATCATTGTATGATAGGCCTTGACTCTCCGATGACTTAAAGAGAAAGAAATGATCTAATGACAAGCTCTGTAGGTCAAAAAGACAATTGAAATGATAAAACCAAGTTTGTGATCTTTTTCAATACTCATAATCTGAATTTCCAGCTTGCCATGGTGTATTTTTGTTAGGAAACTGCTACTCTCAATAAAACATCAGTTTGTTGGTTTCATTCTAAAGAGCAGTTTTCATCTCTGTGCTTATAAAAAGTATTTTTGAAGTCACCTATCATTTTTCATGTGTTGATTAGTGCTGCTATTGCCCTCATTTACTGAACTATTTAAACATATTATAAATATATTCCAAAAGTTTAGTAAGTGCTTACATACTTGATGAATATGACTGAAGGCTACACTTGCTTGTTAATTTATTACTTAAAAAAATCTCTTTCTGAATTGCCAAGAACTCTGTTTCTCGCCTTGATGTTTCTGTTGGGGTTTTTTGTGCAATATTATAAGTCCCTTTTTTTTCCCCCCCATTA
This sequence comes from Sitta carolinensis, assembly GCA_032173965.1. Classification (NCBI taxonomy): domain Eukaryota; kingdom Metazoa; phylum Chordata; class Aves; order Passeriformes; family Sittidae; genus Sitta; species Sitta carolinensis. The sequence goes on along the minus strand of CM063294.1, from coordinate 4,707,311 downwards.
AAAGTAAAGCTTTGAAAGTAACAAAGACAAACGAGCATGATAGAGGTCATTTATTTTCTATTTAAATCCTTTGTTTTCTTATTAGATTTCTGTCTAATAGAGTACAGTGAAGAGGTTATGATGTCCAAAGATTAAGATGCTTGTCTGGGAGTCTAAAGACATTTTCTGTGCACGTGTAAGGATCCCTACTGGCACGGTGCATGTGGAGTGTTCCAGCACAGCCAGGGGTAGGGGAGCCAGGAGCTGGGCTCAGTGATCCTGCTGGGTCCCTTAAACTCAGCATCTTCTGATTCTGTGAGCTGCTGCCCTGCCACCTGTGTTCTCAGGCATGAGGACAGTCACCTTTCAAGTACATCATAAGTGTTCTTTTCATCAGCTCGACAAGTGAAAAAAGGAGGCTTTCAAAGGCTAATGATTAATACTTACTGTACTACTTATTCACTCCATATTTAAAACTTTGGCTTAGTTTGGATAGTGAAGGTCAGTTCATGAAATCAGCTCTTTCTTTGCCGCTTCTTATTTTTCTTGCACCTTCACACAACTGGACTCCCAAATGTCAGACTGCAAATGGAGGCTTCCCACTTCCTAAAGCAGGTGTCACCCTCCCTGTGTGCTGCAGGTGCAGGGGAGCATCCTCAGCCTCCCTGAACTACTGAGGAGTGAGCAGTCACTGCCGTGCTTGGCTGGCTGGGGCTGTGCTGAGGGGCAGGACTGCTGCACACTCTGTGTGGGCAAAGGCACTGGGGACAGATGCTTGAAGGAAAGAGGGGAATATGTATTTGTGAAGGGAATCATGGAACTATTATGGCTTCTCATTCAAGAGTTAAGGGATAGGAATCAGTGTAAATATTGATTTATTATTTGTTTTGAAACTACTGCTCCTGAGAAGATGCTCACACAGCTTCCATCTTGTCCTGCTGGTTTTTTCACCATCTCTGCTTTATGAAGGTAGTGGAGATACAAGCTGCTGTGAATGATCCTCAGCTGGAGCTTGCTTTCACCTCATGACCTTGAGAGCTGTATTTTTTATTTGTTCTGTGTACTATCCTCAGAGCTTTTCAGTGGCTGATCCCTGCCCTGGTGGGCTTGTGGGCCACATCAGACACAGGAACAACAAGGAAGAGGTTCCCAGACTATCTAGAAACATCTATAATTGACTTTCACTTCCATAGCAGAAGGTTTCAGTGAGTTATTTGATTCTCCACCACCTTGGTTTTGATGGCTGTGTTTTGTAAACAGTTGTGAAAAGACAAATTAAAGAACAGGATTATTTTAAAAAAAAAAAAAACAAAACAAACCACAGCCATTGTGGCAAATGATTAAGATCCAGTGGAAGAAATGGCTATTCATTTTTCTGTCAGAATGTGAGTTGCTCTCTATGAAGCAGAATACCATTTTTTAAAAATATAAACTGCAGTTACAGTATTGACAAAGAACATGGAGTTGTTCCTCGTTTGAAACGTTCTTATGAATATTATAGTAGTTCTAACACTTCAATATTAAATTTCTTGAGTTGGATTGATTCAAGGTTATCATAATGGTTTATATTTTCAGAATTTTGAGAGAAGAAGGTGAATTTAGCTTAGCGTTTGCTGCTGTTTATAATTCCAAATGTTTTATTAGTTCTAAAAGAAAATCCCAGTGATTCATTTTAAGCTTAGAACAGTAAACTTTCATATAATTAACAGTTAATTCAGAAATTAAATTAATCTCCATATTTGAAACATGGGACTGTATCCAACTGCAAACATAACAGTAATTGTTCTGTGCCTTGCTGGGGCTGCAGGGTACTAGCATAGGTTAATATATCTTAGTCACACAACTTCACACTGACTGTGATATTATTATCAAGGTGTACACTGAGCTGTGACCTGTTTAGGAAAGGCAGTGCTGCTCCTACTGAGAAGTTAAAAAATTACGATTAAAGCAAGAAACTTGTACTTGAGCTGGAAGCTTGTAGTGCATATGACACCAAATATGTAAGGAGACTTTTGAGATTAAATTTTGAGTTGGTAGAGGGAGGTTGCATTATGGAGGCAGTAAACATTCTGAAACATAGACTGAGAAAGATGCAAAAAAAGAGAATAAATCCCTGGAAGCAAAATAAAATGCAGATTTGCAAAGGTGGGGAATTCTGCATTATCCAAGTGCCACGTTGACAAATTCCTCTCCATCTGTGAGCAGTGGATGTAGGATGCAGGTCAGATCTCTGGCAGACAGCAGCTCTCAGGAACCAGTAATCCTCTCTGTCACTCTTTTCTAAAAGCTATTGTTCATCTAAAATAAAATGGTGCTAAACTACAGCCTGCCGGCATTTCAAATATAAAGATTATCAAAAGATCTTAAGCTAAAGACTGGAGAAGATTGACAAGTGCAAAAGCACACATCATTCAGGATTCGTTCCTCCAGGCGTTCACTCATAAACTATTTTCTATTAAAAGAATGAAACAGAAGCTGACAACATGAAGACAGGAAGTGGCACGGGTAAGCACAACAAATGAAGCCAGAATTACAAAGGTGCATACTCATCAATAATGAGACTGAAAAGAGGTGTGGCAGTATTTCTGTATCATCTCAGAGGCCTCCAGTGAGAACTTACAGAATATTTATCAGCTGCTCTCTGTAAACAGAGACAGAACTTGGCTTTTCTGAGTTTCAGGTCATGATGGGGCTGTGACAGCCAGAAGGTTCTTCCACTCCTTATCGTGGTTTCACCTTGAGGGAGGTGGAGAAATGTTAGGTTTATGTGCAAATCTTCTGCAATGTCAGTGAACAGCAAGGTCAGTAAACACGAGGTTTGGGCAGAGAACAAGGAGCAGGCTAGTAGACAGAGAATAGAACTTACTCATTGAATAAGAGGATGGAAGGGCATAAGCAGGGTAACAAGTATCATAGGAAAGCAGCAGCAGCTCTGTGAGGCAAAGCCTGTAACTGGTTCCAGTTTGGGTCATTGTATCCTTGTGACTGGAAATTCCCTGCTCAAGTCCTAAGCACACGGGATGAGGACTGTACTTCTGCCACCTGATCAGGACAAGGATTGGCTGCTCAACGTCAAGGAGGATCAGAGACCCTCGTGCAGGTGAAAAGCACTGAAATGATGGGCTGTACTATGATCCCTAGGTCAAGTCCCAAATGATAGAAAGCCTGGGCATTTGTGGATGCCTCGGATTACTGCTGCTTGGAATCCACTTTTGGTTTAGCTTTGGGCTGTGTTTGAACTGCTTCAAGATGGGAAAGCTATCCTTAATTGTGACTGTACCTTGCTTGTATTTCGGAACGATTTTATCTGTTCCCAGAATACTTGAACAGCATCACACAAGTTTAGGGTGTTAGTTTGGAGAATCATTTGCTGATTGATGGGGATTGGGAAGGCAAAGAAAGGGTTACCAGCAGAGGTTGGACAGGGAGGGGATGGGCTGCATGACTTGTGATAGTCAGCTGTAGTCCATGTTTCTATCACCAGCTACTCCATGAGCTACAGGAATTGGAACTGAAGAACTCAAGGTGATACCTTCTAAGTGCAGCAAATCTTTTATAATTCCACACAGCTGACAGTGATGCTGACAGCACCACTACAGAAATTGGCTGTGGAGGTGAGCAGGGTAAAATATGTGCATATTTCTCATGATCACATTGCAGTATAAAGTCTTCTCAAGAAAAGTATGCCCTGTGGATTTTTTAGGACATTATGCCAGGATCTTTGAAGAAATGGGTGACTCTGCTTTCTGTTTCCTTCCTGTCTTTCTACTAGAAAAGTCTCTATGTAGTACAGCTTCAATTGACAAAGTAGGGCTTCTCAAACAGCTCGCTGTCAAAGGTTGAACTTTGATGATTAAAATCATGGAATCAAAATCCAGAGCTGTTTGCTTCTGCTAGAATACACAGGGTGAAATAAAATAATTCTGATTTTTCATGGGGTTTTTTTCTAGTTGTGACACTACTAACATTTTGTCATTAATACTTCTAATGAAAGTATTAGATTTAGTGTTTACAAAGGGAATTTCCTCCTGGGGGAGCTTTTCCATTCTCAAGTCACATACTTTTTATTATGCTTCTAACAAATCCCTGCCATGCTAAGTGTGTAATAGACCTGAGATTAAAATCAAGTAGTCTCACCTCTTGTGCTACTCCTTAATTTGGGAAAAATTAGAAGGGCCACAACAAGGCAGTAGAATTTCAGAGCAGATCCAGTGAAACACCTGGTGCTCCGTGTTGCCTTCCCAGTGTAAGCTTTGTGCAGCTGGGCCCATATCTTCCTGGTATGCAGCTTTGAACGTGTTTAATAAGACATCCAACCAGTTAGGAGGCCCTTTTTGAGTGTAAGACATTCTAAATGTGATTTTTTGCTCAACTACGTGATGAAATCAAATAGCATGGCGTCAGAAATAATGATGCTATGTGCATCCTTTGAAAATTTGATGTAACAAGATAAATTATTTGCTGTCAATTGCTATTGTTGTAGGAAGTCACACTTCTTCCAGGATATTGTTCAGTTATTTTATTTTTTTAGTCTGAGCACATGTTTATGTGTATGTATATATATTTATGAAATAAAAATTGTCATTATGGAATAATGTGATATTAGTGTCAAACTATTATTTGGATAAATTGTGTTAATAAGCAACACAACACTAAAAGGATAGGCGTGGTCAGACCTCTTTGTTCTGCCATGGGGTGGTTTTGCATCCTTCATCTAGTCTTTTTTCTTTTTTATACAAAATTAAGGTAGCAAGCATGAGAGATACAGAAATAGCAGCACTCAAAAGACTTTTTAAGGCAGAAACAGCCTCAGTACCTATTAAACTAAAGTACCATACTACTGCAAATCTTCAGCTGAAGATAGGAAAAACAGTTTTCTTTCTTAAATGGGAGAAGAAGAACAATTTTCCTTCCTGGGTAGAGTTGGTTGGAAAGCTATGGAACCTCATCTGTCAGATGAACTTCATGCTTTTGTGTAATACTGCACAATTTCTTTATTCCTGTGCATTTGCAAGAACTGCGGCCAAAGGGCAAAATCAATACTTCTATCTAGAATTAATTTGTTAATAATTGTGTGGAAATACTAATTAAATCCAGTCTAAACAGCTTATTTTTCATTTTGCACACATCTATCCCTTAGTGGTTTTTTCAGACTTCTGGTTCACAGCGTGAGCAAGTTCTGTGCATGTCAGCAGAGCTGAGACCTCATCGCGGGTGTGAAGCTGAGTGATTGTTGGTTTGTTTATAGAACAGGTTTCTGTTTGCAGGTTTTCTGCCAGATCTACATTGGCCTTGTTATGCTTTGACCATAAACCCCCAGATAATTGTGAGGTAATGAGAAAACTGCAAATAATACAAGCCCCACCACAAACACACAAACATGAAAGGCAACTGTTGGACTCTGGCTCTGTGAGTGCTATTGTATCGTGTCCTTGACCCACAGAGAGCAGGTTTGATGTATTTGACATTGGACTGACTCGTAGCTTTCATCATCCAACCAATAATTGCCTTTCAGATATTTGTGTTTTTGTTTGCATTGCCTTGAGCTTTCTGACCCGTGGAAGAGAAGTGGGATGGAAAGCTGGGATATGGAGAGGGATCCATGCAGCTTGTGTTGGGGGTGTTTTGCTGAGAGAGGTCACAAAGGCAGAAAAAAACAAACGTATATCAGAAGCTGTGCCATAAACTTACAGCTCACAGACAAGCCATGTTGATTGCAGTCCATTTCTCCCTGCATCCAGACTTTTTAATATGCCTTATTGACATGGCAGGACTTGCTGTGTTTTGCAGAAAAGCTCCATGTGATATCCTCTAACAGAAACTTAGGGTAAAGGAGAATTTCAGGTTATTGTGATGAGGAAAGCAGGTGACACCAATGACAGATAGCAAATGGATCTGGTATGTACAGGCTTTTCCTTCCCAGACTCTATGTGAACAGTGTAGCAATTAGTTTAAAAATAATAAAAGTAATGAAAAATCAGCAATTACCTTGTTGGAAATCAGGTTTGAGACATCCTTTACAAGAATGGGAGTGGTTGCAGTTAATCAGTGGAGGCTTGCAGAGGCATCTGGAGGAACACCACGTTCCTCCTTCCAAGTTTCAGAGGATTTTGTGTGAGCAAGATGCTCACATGGTAAAACTTTAATTTACTTCAGTCAGCTTTACAGACACAGAATGAGATATCTAAGTGTCTCAGGGGTGGTAAATATCTGCAGAAATGTGGCAAAGATAATTTATTGTTGTATCTTAATTAAAAGTATAATTAACAAATAAACATTTTGCTAATAACATGCTAACAAATTTTCTGAAAGATAATATAATCACAGACTTGATTCTCATTTTTCCTTTACAGCCGTGTGTTTCCATTGGCATAGAGTAAAAGGCTTGTAGGTTTGGGGCTGAGTTTTTTACTTAATATTATCATAGTTAGACTCTGGACCAGAATTTCTAATTAAAGATCTGAAAGTTTGTTGGACCTGGAGGAACTATTGGCTTTTTTGCTCTCCACTGTGCGTTTTGAATGAGTAGTAAATGTTCTGTCTGCAGCCTGAAGTCAGAATTCAGCCTTTTAACGTACTTTGAACAGAAATAGAAGGAATGGGTATCTGTTCTGCACTACGGTAACAGTAGGAAGTATAAAAATATTTCATAGTGGCTCAGTCAACTGACAATTGGAAATTAGCAGTCCTTTATAAAAATGGAAGGGGGTCTATTCTAAGATATTTTTACATAAATTATATTTTGAAACAGTAGAAGACTTGGATGAAATGGTGCATTTGTACACTATGCAAAAACAAGTTGGTAAATCAGATTTTTTTCATAGTACAGCATTATCTGATTTTCAGATTATTCAGTTTTAAAAATGCAATTGTTCAATTAAGCCACTTAGAACTGTTTATTTTGAAAATCTTTTACATGTGTAAATGGCTTTGTGATTCTAACTAAATTAGAGCTCTGGGAATGTAATGCATATTTATTAAATGTTTTGGCCTGTAGAAAATGTTTTCAAAGGCCTTCTTCTCCCACAACATTCTGAAAGTACATGCCAAAAAAAGAGCATCAGCCTCTGACTGTGTGAAGCTAAGAAAAGAAGTGACCTGGAGGAATTAGAGGAGGTGATAGAAGGACATATTTTGGCTGGCAAAGTCAGGTCTTCATGTTTAATTTACGAAAACATTAAACTTTTCATGTTTAATTGAGAGGAACAGTAGAATGTTGGGATTTATAATCCCAGCGATGCTATGTCAGAGCTACACGACGGTGGCACGGCTGCTGGTCGGGCTGCAGATGTATGGAAACATTTTACTAAAAAAGCCTTGATTTTTGTTTCTGTGGGGAAAAAAAAGGGGAAAACAGCTAAGGCAGCAACAGCAAAAACAACACATTAGGCATGCACTACTAGTCTAGCTAATTCTAGCAGTGCTATTAGCAGACATTTAGGCAAATCTATTAACATTTAGCATCAGCACAAACGCATTCTGACTTTGCCTCTTTCTGGCAAAATATGCATGGCCGTTCAAGGGAGAAAAAGGATTTTGGAGCTGCTTCTTGGGTAGTACAGCCTAAATGGGGAAAGGGTTTAGGAAATTATGGCTTTGAAAAAGATACTGGACCCAAAGCTGTTCCTTAAAAAGGGAGTGAGATGTCTCACAGAATAATCGTGATCAAGCGATTGGTTGGTGTGCTCTATGCATCACCACTGGTTTTAATTTTTAAACAGGTATTCAGCTTTCACCTCTTCTGTCTAATTCTTCATTTATTTTATATACTTGGAATTTGAGAATGTCTTTTCCAGGTGTATACAAAGTAGACTTTTTTATCATCCATTGTGCAGTTCAAGATAGAAATATTTTTTGAAAAGTTCATTTTCTAAGATAGAGCTGCACGACAGGCTGAATTGGTAGCTGTAGTAATTGTCTTATTTTTGACAGTCACAAAGGGCAAATGCTTTATTATAAATCATAAAAATCTATAAAGTACACATATTATAATGTGATGCTGTAAATGGGAAAATTCTTCCTAATGCTAGCTGAGGTGTTTTGTGGGTTGACTGATGTGAAATATTATATACGAGAAAATTCCTCTTAAACTTTGCAATTAAAGTAAAATATTTTGAAAAAAGTTGACATGAATTCTAAGTATTACGATTATTTTTTAAGGGCTGAAGTGCATATCTTTTAGTCAACAACTCAACATTTTTTCAATGGCTGGCTGTGAAGCCCTTATAAATTTATCATAACTGATATTACATTTCCTATTTAAAAAAAGAAAAAAAAAAAACAATCATTATTCAACTGTTACTACTTTTAATAAATCCAGTTCGAATTTTTTTGGTTATCTTGTTCTTTGAGCTACACAAGCAGCCACTTGACATCAGGAAGAAGAATTTGTGAGCCAAAATAGAAGAGTCCCTGTGTGTACTGAGTTATTGCAGTTACTTCTGTTTCCTGCTCCCCCTCCTCCTCAGTGGCTGTAACTGGTGTTAATTCAGTGTGACCTCTTGGTCTTTTGGAGACCCCAGAGCTCCCAGGGACATCCATAAAGCTTGGTGCTTGCTCAGGCCCCTTCATTTTTTCCAGCTGTGTAAAGCAAGAATTTGTTGAGAAAAGATTTCTGACCAAGCGTAACGTGATTTTTTTTCCTATAGTGAGAGTACTCTATATTAATTTCTGCTATTTTTCTCTGTCTCTTACTCCACTATGTGGGCAGGCCTCATTTTCCTCTTCATTTCAGTTCTTTATATTGAGTGTAATTGGTGGAGGTGCAGCACATGAAATACCGAGTCTTGTCTGGCGTTTTTATTACGTTGATTTAGGAACAGGTTGTGTTGTAGATCTGTGCTGTTAGAACGTCTGGGGTCTGCTATAGCAGAAAGCCAGGGATTTGGGCTGATTTTACAACTCTACACTTTTGGTTTGTCCTTTCCACCTTTTCTACTGCAAGTCTTTCCCCCGCCCAAGACCCTTTGCATCCTTCAGCCCCAGGGGAAGCTTGGTGAGCCGGGTGTCAGGGCTGTCCCCGTGGGGATGGATCCCCGGAGCTCTGTCCCCCCTCCTGCTCCTCTGGCACCCGCAGGGTCAGGCTCAGGGGTGTGCTCTGAGCCCCTGGGGCTCCGAAACTCCCGGCAAGCACTGAGGGTCTGGCAGTTGGAAGGGGAGCAAGAGCAGAGTTTGAGCTGGAGTGAGGGGCCGTGCACTCCCTGCATCTTTCACTGGCTGCTCGACAGATGAGTCCTTTGCTTAGGTCCTTAGTCCCCTTTTGAAACTTTGGTTATTAAAATTCTGTGTGACTCGTGGGTATAAGATGCTGCAGTCATTCTATTTTTTTTTTTTTTCAGTAAATATACTGTTTTTGCTTATTTAGCTATTCAGTTCCTCAAGCCATTGCTTTGTTTTATAATTTTTTAATTGTTTCTTCTCTTTCAGTGAGGAAGGCAAGAATCACATTTATATAACCAGATACTTTGTTATGCTAACACATATTTTGTACTTAACAAGTACAGATTTAAGTGATTATTTATATAAAACGTGTGAGAATAAATTCTTTCTCTGCTTGTCTCTTGAGACTGAAATTCACGATTCTGAACTTTTCTACATCTAGCAGCTAATGATTTAATTCCTATTGGTGGCAATTTAAATCCTGTCACTGCTCAAATGGCATTGACTGCTTCTACAAAAATATACAACCATCAAAATATCCCAGATTGTTGTTTAAAAAAAAAAAATAAAAAGCAAAGATTCAAAAACTTAATTTCTCAATTAGATATTAATCTTGTAAAGTGAACTGTTTAAATGTAAAAGAAGAATAAATTATTCTTCTACAGAATCCTTCAATGTATCTCAAAAGTCAAATTTGTTCTGCATTGCTAATGTTATATTTCTGGGTTTCAGAGGATTTGGGACCTTTTAAGCTGTCTCGAATTTTATCTGCTACCTTTTGACACATTTTGGAAAGGCATAATGAACTTCTGTTGAAGACAGCAGAATTTGAAAGTGTTCAGCAGTGTCAAGCATGATGCCAGAAAGAGTGCAAAGTCTTTTAAGTGATCATAACAAAAGTTGATCTAGAAGTCCCCCAAAACTTTTTTGATTTTTTTTTTTTTTTTATGAGTATTTCACATAGGAGCTGATTTTCTTCCAGCACATCATAATGTATTTCAGGGTTTGTTCTGATAGCATCATAGAGACCCCAGAAATTGAAGCTCACCTTAGAGCATGGAGTGAACCATTCCTGGTTTTAAAGCATTTGAAGAAGAGGAGGTTTGGTGGGAAAATCCTTATTCTAGCTGGAGAGCAGTGCCTGCAGCCCTCCCCACGCCACTGACCCCCAACAGCCACTCTGCAGGTGGGGTGCTCTGGGCAGAGGCAGCAGCAGCTGGAGTCACCACAAGAATGATGTCGTGGCTTTCAGCTGCTCATCTGAACCTGCTGTTGTCTACAGGAAAAAAAAAAAAAAAAAAAAAAGCTAAGCCAGTAATTTTCCTCTGTGAGGTCTCAATGTATAAAGTTTTAACCACGTGTAAAGTCTGGAATGTCTCCTGGGTTCGGCTGTTGGCTCAGCGAGAGGGAGCAGAGCTGTGGCGCTGGTGCCTGTGCTGTGCCCGTTCCCTTGGGGGCACTGCCCGAGGCACAGCGACAGAGCCCTGGGAGCCCCGCAGGCAGCACTGTCCCATGGAACAGCCCAGCTCCTGCTCCCTGGGCCGCCTGGCTCTCCCTGACAAGGAGTGTCTCACCCGCTCCCTATTTCAGATAACACACCACAGACTGTGATCAGAAGGTTAGAAAATTACTAGGGATGGCTCTCTCTTATATAGAATTTTACACAGACCAATGTGATGGGTGAAACAAAGGTAAACTGTTACTGTGACACACAGAGGGAACACAGTAACACACACAAGTGTTCAAGCAGAGAAGAAGAAAAGAACTCTCTCGTTTATTGTTGACTTCCTATCTATCAATTTCTGGACAGTGACCAGAGATTGGACAGAGAAGTTACCACCTCTCTATTTCCACTGGTCACTTGAAAAGTCTATCAAGTGATATCTTTTTACAAAGGAATGTAAACATAATCTTTGTTTATCTTACAATTCATGAGAACTGACTCTATTATACTAAAACAAATCAGAAGGCTGATTTTTACAGACAATATCAAGCTTCTTCAACCACATTGGTCAAACCAGAGGGACATCAAGAAGTCCCTCCTGTCCCTTACTGTAGAAGGAATGAGTAACATAAATATTACGAAAATATTTCATTATGTTTGTCCCATTTCCCTAAGAAAGAACATCAGAAAATCAAAACATCAGGCCTGAAACCAGACTACATCACCTTTGCTACAGCCTGGGTTTAGCTGCTGCGCAGGAGCAACAGCAGTGAGCAGGTTAATGCAGAAAGGCATCTTTAGCTACTTTTAGTTTGGGGAAAAGCTGTGAAAGGGCTTGTTCTAGGAAAATGTGGGCAATTTTCAGCTGTTTGTGTAGATATTTAAGTTGAATGCTGTTCTGTTAGAAGCTGTTGAGGCTGATGGAACAAACTGAGCTTTGACTTACATGAGAGGCAAACTCTGGCTGAATGTTACCAATCTAAATATCAGAATAGTTCTGCAGTCACAGCTGTCAGCTTTCCCTCAGTGATGTACCTGCACTCTTAAACATAATATCATTGTAATAATACAGCCTCTTTTCTGCCTGCTGTCTTTGAGCTGGCTGCTCTCCTCATCTATGGTGGTGGCAGCAGTTAAATATGCTTGGCTAAGTTTTAATAATACTGGGTAAGGAATGAGCTGAATACTATAAACATTTTCTGTCCTAATAATTTCTGTAGATGGGAAGGCCATAGCTATTGATGTAGTTGTTAATTACTTTGGGGTTTTTAAACCCATATCAGGGATATAGTTACTTTAACAAGTCTTAATCAAGTCTTTCAGTGGCAATATTGAATTTTAAAAGTAGTAGTTACTGGTTGCAGTATGACTTCGTTAGTATACAGGAAAATCATTCCTTGGTGATTAACATCTATTCACTTCTTGGAATGCATTATGGGCTCTAAATTATCATAGAAATTAATGCAATCTTCTTGAAAGGGTTTAAAATATGGTAATAGATACAGCATACCAGCACCTGCAGCTCAAGGTTCCAAAGTTATTTAAGTTGGATATAATTATATTTATTTTGCAAGCATCTAAATGAGGGGAGAATAAGACACAAAGTTTAATGAAAAAAAAAAAAAAAAAAAAAAAAGAAAAATATTGGCACTCAATTAGAGGTCAAGACTTTTAAAAATTCTCTTTTTTTTTAACCAAAGTTTTGCTGTTCCTGATGCCTATGAAACACTTTGTCCATTTTAAAGTTTGAAACCTATGGCAGAATTGTGACATTCCTTATACTGACTTCATACTAGTGAATCAACTGGGTTTCTTGTGATTTTCACTATTAAATCAAGGAGGAAAATGTATTACACAAGTTTAATTTTTCATGGCTGCTGCTTCTCACCTGTGCACTGTTCTCATATATTTTTTTTAAGGGTCATTTGCAGATTAGTTTTTCCAGCAGTCTAAAAGAACAGAATGTATGAAAAACCAAATAGGGCAGTTGCTTGAAACTCAGCTTCTGGTTTCTCCTGTTGGAGTAGCAGGGAGCAAACAGTGGTACCTGAAAATGAGCAGGTACAATTAACCTGGGGCTGCTATCCTGGAGAGATGTGGTAGATGGATGCATAAGTAACCTGATCTCAACTTGACTTAGCTCCCATTCTGCAATTAAATTAACAGACCTAGCTAGGAAATAGTAGTGAGGGTTTTTTCAAAGACAATTGTTATTTCCTGGTGTAAAAGATAAAAAATATATATGTGTGTGTGTGTATTTCTGTTAAATATCTGTGGCACAATAAGTAAAGCTCTCTAGATGTTTCATTGAGTGAATCCCTGCCTATCTTTAAGATAACAAGAAGACATGCTGACATTTGATGGCAGTGTTCATTGTGCATAAAGTGGAGCATGTACAGCACATTAAGAACAAGATTGGAATGCCAAGAGAGATTTACAGATAACAGAAATTAGCAGAAAATGCTTCTTATTACCAGCAGAGAAGAGCTGTATTTTACATGACAGCCAGATGCTTGTTTACTGTGATTATAATGCAATGGTAATATTCTGTTCTGTGGGCACGGCAGCCACTGAGGGCTGGGGGATTCAGGGACACTTCAACCCTGGCCTTTTTTCTTTTGTTTTTATTTTTTCTGGAGTAAAATGATGAACTCCTGCTCACAGTGCCAACCAGTAAGAAGTAACATAAAAATGGTAGCTGTTGATTGACAGGTTTTGGCTTTTGGTGGATGGAGTGTTGGGATATGTGTGTTTTGCTAGATGTAGTACAGAAAAGTAAAATCTTTGCAGTATCATTAGATTACCATTCATAAGTACTTCTGTTTCAATTTTCTCAACATTTCCTTCAGCACTAGAGGCTTTTAAGCATCTGTTGATATTGTATGATGATCTTAATGAGATAGAAAAACAAGTGTTTTCTGCATAGGAATGAGTTCAGAATATTTCTGTCCCGTTTGGAATGAAGTTTGAATTACAATGTAGTCCTTATGTAGATATCTTTGTCCAGCTGTAACACGAGAATTACTTTAGCTGTAAGTTTGAGACTAAAAGTGAAAGAAGCAAAAGAGAAATGGGAATAAAAATGAAGGGATTAAAAAATACCAACACACCACATCCTACCAAACAAACCCAAAAACAAAAAACAAGGAAGGTCAATAAAAAGTCTAATTACTAATTCATTCAGAAATTGAAGTAATTGTTTTTAAAGTGAAATGGCTAAAACCAATAACTAACAGTTCATTAGGGCAATTTTACTAGTTTTTTACTTCTTTTAATTGGTTTTAACCTTTCCCTTTGTGTGGAGCTATTAAAAAATTAAGGGAGGGAATATTTAGAGAGACAGAATTTGGTTTGCACTGTTTTAATGAGGCCAAAGCAATAAAGACTCTCAACAGATCCTGAGGTCTGGATGATGAATTGCTCTCTTCCACTGATGAATCACAGTGTCGTGCTTCAATCTTTGAGATGCTGTTTAAATATGAAAATATGAATTTCTGCATTTAGGAACTCTTCTCAAATAATTTACTCTTTCTTAGGAATATCTGTGCAAATGTATTTGTATAAAAATCAAAGTTTTTCTTGTTGTTCAGGTTGAAGCAGCTGGATTAGAGAAAATGTTTTTAAGGTGTCATTTATTTGGAAATAAATAAATAAAACATATTCACAGGTGTATTTAAATACATTTACTCGTGTAGTTCAGGCATATCTCCAGAAAATTGATCATTAATCATATGTAGTAAAGTTGCAATGAGAACTTAGCAATTTGCAGCTGTGCTGTTTCCCTAATGCAAGGTTAAACATGTGGTGGATAAGTAAGTGCTAGTTTTAGTGAAGTGTGGATAGTAATTATCACCGATTGATCTTTCCTTAATGGCTTCATTTGTTATTTGTTTTATTTGATTTGGTAGAAATCTATTGTGAATCAAGCTCATAATTGAAATATGATGCTTAGGATATACCATTTCATGATCCTCAAGTTTTCTTATTTTAGGCCTTAATTTTTCCATTTTGGTCCATTTTATTGCCTTGAAAAATATGTGAAATAGCAGTCTGAAACTGGGCAAGCAGTGATGCCTCTGGTTCACATCCACATATACATTTAAGTTTCTATAGCAAGGTGCAAGATCTAAAAATAGAATTGGTAAAGACATGTATGATTGCTGAGTCTGTTCCTAAGGGAAACTGAATTTGCTCAAGAAAGAAATTTCACTCCTCTTCCACATAGGAGCTCCGAGAGAAACAAATCCCATGTAGTTACCTTCCCATCACTCACAATTCACATATCATTCACAAGGGAAAAAGCACCATCAGAATAAAATAAGTTACTTTCTGTGACACACGGCTACATTGTTGGTCTGAAAGTTTTATTAACAACTCACATTTATATATTTTTATGATACTTTTAAAATAGTGAATTACGAACGATAGAAATACCCTCCAGCTTAATTGAGAACCATTATGCCTAGTAATTGCCAGTGATTTCAGAAACAGCCGTTGTTCTCTGGCCTATTAACATAATTTGAATTTTTTATTGCACTTCATAATTATCTGTTGGAGTTAAAAAACAGACCCATTTACTGAAGTGTTTAAGAACAAAAGCCCCAAATGGACTGGATTGTGATGTATTATTTCTATTAACCAACCTTGCTGGAACCGTTTTGTACATCAGTTTTTGATGGGGTCATGACTTGTGATAGAAGAGGAGGGTGGATTCTCCAGTTTTCATTTCACTAAGTGTAGGTAAAAAGGCATCTTTTAAAATTGTCTTTGACTCTTTCTTACACATTTACTCCATTTAGTCCTCAATCCCACTTTTATATGATCTCCATGATAGCTGAGAGAAGCATTATTTCAGCCTTACATGCTTAACAAATTTCATCCGTTCACCGTGGCAAGTTAGCAAGGACAGAAGAAACTTGGTCCCTTTGTAGTTCATAATAGTTCTAGATCAAGACTTTTTTTCATATCCGTGATTTGTAGTGAAAACAAGCTCCTTATCTATCACCCTTCTATGTACTGCAATAAAATAAATCGTTGAAACCTGCTGGGTTATTACTGGTTTTCCCAACACATGATAATGTACAGCATGCTCCCATTTGTGATTGTAAAAACCTTCCCTGACAGGAAGATCTCCTGGTTGTTCCTATTTCTGTCAGCATTCTTTGTAGAAATCGTTTTAAGCAGGTTTTTCTTTCTTGAGCGTTTAGACCTCAAGCCTTCAGGTAATCTTCTCAATTAGTCCCTGGGGCTCTAAAGAGACAGGAAAGTGAAGTTCTCTTAGCAGCTAAAATTGCAGGTTCTTGTTAAAATTAAGGTTTTAAGCAATCTGGTATTGGAGGGGGAAAAAAAGAGGGTAGGAAGAGATAAAAGTCCTGGACTTTTGTCTCATGGTAAGGATAGTGAAATATGTGATCACCTTTTCAGAGAGAATCGTAACTAACTCTGTAACCCTCTGGCAGTGAACACTGCTTCTGTCTGTATTGAGCCTCTCTGTCTTGCTAACTTCATCTACATTCTCCTAAAGTCCATCAGACCTTGTGTTCAGCCTTTGTAGGGCCCCAGTGGAAAGTCTGAGAAGATTTCAAGGATAGAGGACAAGGGGCTGGGCAGAGAGGGGACAAGCTGTGAATTGCTCTGACCTGAGCCAGTTGCTCATTTAGGACATTCAGTTATTTATTAACTCCACCCATCACCTCTTGCTTCCTTCTGTGGCAGAAGCATCTTATATTGCCTTTTAAATTCATAGTCAGAAAGCACTTACCAGAGAATTGGTACAACATGTTGGGAAAAATCCAGCTGACAAAAAGACAGGCTTTGCTGTGAGCCAAGAGAAGACAAACACTTCCTAAGCAGGTGGAGGGGGTCCTTTGTTGTGTTTGAGTTTATTTTGGAGGAAATGCTTTTCCAATAACTTGACTGAGCTCAGCTGTAAACCTGAATTCCAGACATGAGCTTTCTGCAAACTCTGAGTAGCATCTCTGTAGCTGAGATGACTGCAAAAATCTCATGCATGCCTTGGCCTGTGGCAAAATTTAGATTTGAAGAAAGCCAGAGATTTCTGAAGATTTTTTTTTTTCTAGGTGTGTTTTAGATTGGTGAAGTGTAATTAAAGGGAAATTTCGTGATATGTAAGTGATCTCCTATCATTGAAAATTCTAAAATAAATGTTATATAAGTGTGGTTCTTCGTGCTTTAGTGTAGGAGGCATCTTTTGGAAGATGGCAGGGAAATCACCCTTAATTAAAACTGGGAATCTGGAATTGTTATACTACTTTTATGGTAGTTTTCACTCTGGGCTTCTGGCTGTTGTTACTGAAGAAAAAATTATATCATATTGGTATAAATGAGGCAGGCTGGTTTTGCCTTGCAGGACATACTTTTTAATACTTCCAGCTTTAAAGTTTGTTTATTTTAGTTTTGTTTGGTTTTATTTTAGTGACAATGTCAAGAAAAACATATAACTTCCTTCTCGTGACTAATGAGAAATTTTCTGAAAATGTCTCCAAGATCAACTCTTGGTGGTGTTAGGACCCCACATATCCCAGTGTGTATACACACTTACTTGTGTGTGTATGTCTATATTTGAATGTGTTTGGATAACATCCATATAGGTGGTATACCCCTAACTCTTACATATTAACTGAATTTTGGTGGCTTTTTTTCACCTATTACTTGCAGCAGAATAAAGGAAGACCCTTAAATTGAGGCCTGCCTGAGAAGGGTTACCTACAGTTAACCCTTGGGAGGGATAAACAGCAGAGGTTTTTCCTTCCTAAGAGTCCAGTACTCTAAACTGTTAAACATTGATTATTTAAATTAATATATATAATTATAATTATAATTATATATATATATATAATTAATCTGGAGCATTCTTTACCCAAAAGACAGTGAAATGCATCCCATTTGAATTGTAACATTTGTTATGCTGACATAATGTAAGGATTTTTTAAATACACTGCTCAGGATGGGACTGGGGATTGTATATGCCTTGAAATAGATTTATTTTTCACTCAGTCTCTGACTCTTGTATGTATTTGCTTTGGTGTGCTATAGATTAAAAAGTTATTGGGTCTCATATGAAAGCAAGTACAAGCCAGGGATCTTCTTGTCATTAAATTTTACAAGGTGTTAATTACAGGCAATTTTGGGAGTTATTGCAAGTTTGTAAGTTGTTGATCAGAGAAGAAACTGAGGATTTTTTTTTTCTCTTTCAATGGCCATTCATTTTCTGACATAGAGTGACGTATTTACTCTTATGTGTGCATATATAATATCTATAAAATAATGTATATTCTATGTATGCTAATATGTATATGTGATTGAGCTTGTGGGGGTTTGAATGTCTGGCACTTTTGTATCTTTTAGAATTAATGGCAGGAGAGGATAATCTTACTCATAACAGTAACATAATCACTTCCTTTCTCTTTGTTGTTAAAGGAATATGTCCTGGTTTACTAAGAGCTTACTTTGGTGATCTTAGGGCTTGGTCTGATTTGCATTCTCTTTTTTTGCTCTTGTACATTGTTGGATTTAGCAGATGAGGATATAATAAATAATGGTGTTAAACTTAATAAATCATCAGTCTCTATAGTTGTAGCACCTAAATGCAGTTGTAGCACCTAGCAGGTGTTTATTTGCTATTCTGACTCAGAAGTTCTGTGTGCCACTGGTGTGAATTGTTGTGGGGTTAATTCTGCAGTCCATGGTGAACCTAAAAACTGAAACAGCATTGAGCACGGTAGAAAGGTTTTGCAGGTGTTTGTAAAACCAAGTTACTGTGAAGAAGCAAATTCAAAGTGATTTTTTTGTTTTTTTTTTTAATTTCAAGTGTTGCCTACTGTAAGTGCATATTTTTTAAGTTGTATACCTGTAAAATTATGTAGTGCAAAGGATGTTTTTCTGCCCTATTTCTCTGCCTCACTTCTTACAGGTGATGCTAAGGTAGTGCCAAAATTAGATGTGATGTTACCTGGGCTGCTTCTGCAATTGTTCCGTGTGAATGTCAGAGGGCAGCTGTTGCTGTGTTTAACATGGGACCAAGTTCTAAATTGGGGGGATTGACTTTCTTCGTGTATTTATTTGTAACATGCAGCTATAGACACAGTAGTTGAGCTCCCTCTTACCTTAAAATACCAGCATATATGAATATTTGAAATATTTATCCAGAGTTAGGAAATGCAGACAAGTGAGAAGGTGTCTTTCTGATGTGGAGACCTGGCTTCAAGCAAGGGTAAAAAAGAAACAATCCCAGATTATTTAAGTACTTTTTAATGTTGTCTGTCTCCATTGATAGCCTGATTTTTTGACAGCAAAAGCATATACAGTTCTATGCAGTTCATTTTCCTTGACTGATTCCTCCATAAGCCTTCAGCTGACTTTAGTTATGACTTATAGCTTGAGCATGGCATTTGGGAAAAACAGAAAAAGTAGTATAAATGTAAATGTGAAGAGCTACAGCTCATTCTGTTTTTGAAATTGTTGGTGTGAAAAGAACTCAACAGTGTTTTATTTAAACAAGGTCTGCTTCAACCTTGATTGACTTGCAGTAAATTGCCTGGTACGAGAGGCAAAAGGAAGTGGATAGAAAAATGGCAATCAACACCAAATGTTTCACATATTGATTGACAAGCACCAGAGATGTGCTAGAGTAAGATAAATTGGCTAACAGAGCCCATCTTGACAGCTCCTGAGATGGGAAAATTGTTCCTGTTAATTTGCTGCTGGGACCTTGTCATTTATGGGGATATATATTTGAGTGCCTTCTAATGGTGTAAACAAACTTTGGATTCCTAAGTAGCATATTTCAGCTTCAGTTGCTTTAATTTCTCTCTGTCCATGTATTTCTGGGCTGTAGTTTTAAAGTGCTTTAAGATTGAAAAGATGAGAGAAACTGTCATTACTTTAAAGATACAGTTTGTGCTGAAATACAGAATGGTACATTCAAGCTATTCTGTAGCCTGTTTGATTTTCAGTGGGGTTTTTGCTTTACCAAAAAGCATGGAACAGAGCCCATTTGTTGCAGGGGAAGAACATGTCTCTTTATTCCTTCATTCTGGCAACTTTAACTGTGACTATAATGAAAAGATTTCTTACCTTTTTAACACATCTAGTTTTGTGCTTCTAAATGCCTTTTAATCAGGTTATGGGTTATTTTAGTAATGCAGAATCAAGATCCATTTTTCATATAGTGGCCTTTCATGTCTGCAATTTCTTTTCATTAAAAGGAAATTTTAATTTCCTGTATTGGTCTCACAGAGTGCCATTAATTATGGCGATACACAGCAGTGGTAAAATAATTAATGGTCTGATCACTGTTGTGTTGCAGTCTGCCACTCAGGTTTTATTTTGGCTAAATCTTTTCACATAAAGGGAAATTTGACAAACTTTCTCATTTAAGAATAAATATTTTTTTTTTCAGTTTTCATGTAAGCAAAATGAGCAGATTCCAGTGTTCAGCTAAGGTGTGGCCTACAAACTGTAGTTTTTATTCTGCTTCTTTATTTGAGACTACTTCCCAAACTCTGAACTAAAAGGTGATTACCTTACAAAGATGGAAATATTTCAAACCTTATTCAAATACTAGATGAGAACAAATTTTTTTTTTAAGTGTTTTTGTAGGTTATCCATAATCCTCTGCATGGGTACTTTGTGTATTTACCATCTTCAGGGTATAACTAGCTCTACCAGAAGACATCAGAGAGATTTGAAAGGGTTAGTTAGGCCAGGCTCATCGTAAGTGATGGTATTTCACTTCCTCTTAGATTTTAAAATACCCTTTGGATCCAGGCTAGATTCCTAGACCTGAGCACAGAGGATTATCCTGCATGGAATGAACACAGCAGCCAGTCAGGAAAAGACTGCAGCTGAGGGAGCTGCTCCCTGCTCAGAAACTTTTCAGGACTTCAGAATACTGCAGAGACCTTGGCTGTGCTGAAGGCAAAAATAGAGTTTGCATTGAGTGGCATGGAGGCTGCAGTGTGCTTTGCTGTTAAATGCTGGGATGGTGGTTCAGTCTGGAAGGAGGCTGTGTCACAGGCGTGCTGACTTCTGGAGGGACACACAGAAGTTCAGTGTAAGATATCACAACAGTCTCAAACATCTGCAGCACCTGTTAAATGTTTAAGGAAAAACGATAGCTGCCTGAAGTGCAGTAAGACAGAGGAAAGTTAAATTCTGATATGCTTTTGTGCTTTGGAAAATCCCACCAGTGACAGAGGACTTAAAAGTCAAACTTTCTGTTTGCTTGTGCACCCAAAACTCCTGCTAAGTCAGTAGGGATGGTACAAGAAATGCAAGGCTGGATGTTGAGAGAAGAAATCAGATGAAGCAAGGAAAATGTAAATCTCAGGATTATGTAAGTTTAAGTATCAAGAATAGTAGAAGAATAGTTCCCATCACCCTGATGCTGTTCTGTCTGCACCTCCCTATCTGCCAGCACTAAAATACAAACACCTCTAGTGTGTAACAGCCGTGGGAGAGCACTAATTCAGAAGTGTGTTCGCCACACATTTAGAAAGCAAATAGCAACACCATATTTTAACTGTAGGTGCAACTAAGAAAAGTAGACTTTAATAGCTTGAAGCAGAATTAGCCAGAATATAGAACTGGCACATGAAGGAGCAGATTTTAAGCATATTATTTAAATTATTTGGCCATTTACATAATGTGGGTCATGTGAAGCCTTGTTTTCGTTTCTCGTTTTTGCTCCAGAAAATGGAGGTGCTTTTTTTAGTAGGCTGTAAAGAGTTAACACAAATCACATAATCATTATCCAACTCCCACCACTTAGTACTAACTATGTACCACTCTCACAGAGTTTGTTAAATAATTACAGGTTGGAGTTTTCTCATGTTTGTTCAAGGCATTATTGTTTATCCCACCTATTAGTGACTCCAGGCTCTTGAATCGCTAAATGCTGCAACGTTCCTGGAAATAAATTTCTCTAATAGATATAAAGCCAACATTTAGGGGGATATGCAGTGGAATGGTGTGAGTGGTTGTTTAACAGTACTTAGAATTTCACTAAAATAAGGTGAAGGTAAACAGAAGGTGTTTGGATAGTGAAAACAAGTTTGTAGCCCAGCTTGGTCTGAACTTCTGAATAAAGTCCCAAAATTTGGTCTCTGAATAAAGACCAAATCAAGTACTTCTAGACTGATCTCAGGGAAGATTTCACAAGGTGCCTGCTGATTACCTACCCAAGGCCTAATTACAACCCCTTTGTTAGCAGATTTCCCTGACATGAATGTTTAGCTGATAAGATTGATAAACAGGGAAATTTCTTTCTTGCCAATTTTTAAAAGCTGCACATATTATGCTACCATAAAATTCATTCACATATGGTTGTGGATCTTCCAGTAAGTTTCTTCTAAATACACTCCTAATCTTAGAACATTATTTTTGTCCCACAGGGAACAGGCAGCTGAGAAGTTGTTACAATTTAATGTTAGTTATAGTTAGTTCAGTAGAAGCTTTTTTTAGGGAAATTAAATTAATTCTGGTTGGTGTGAGTTCTGCTCCCTTGGATTTGTCTCTGTTTTTCCTGGCTGAACCAGAGGTAGGGTAATATTAGAGGAGACATTTTGACTTTTATGAGTGATAGGAAAAAATCATTGAAACAAATTACTGTTTTCCAGCTATGAAGGTATCAAGCATATGCCAAGTAATCAGCTTGTGAGTGTAATAGGTTCATGAAGGAAAAGGGTTTTCTAATCTTATTCACTGATGTTTTCCCGAGACAGCAACAGCTTTTATAAAATGAGGCTTGTAACTTCTCATTACAGAATCTAATCTGCCCAGAAGACATTGAACAGCTGCAGAACCCTAACATCTTCTAGCTGTAAATTGCTTTTATTATTTATCTTTGTTTAACTAAAAAAGAAAGGGGCATCAGATGATTTAACAAGACAAGAATTAAGTGACATTAGCTTTTGACAGCAGCAGATTATTCCTTTACATACTGAATTGGTTTAGATAATTCTGAAGTCATGACTGTCTCCTTATTTTTAATATCCAAATTTCATAAAACTGATACATTTTGTAGATAGATTGCTTAGAAAAATTAATTTAACTTTAACACTGGAAGTCAGAAGTGATTGATTTCCAAGTTAGTCTCATTCTCCTGCAGAGTTTTTGCAATGATAATATCTTGTGTTGGTACAGTGATTTCCATATTCAAAGATTACACATGTGCAGTACTGCAGAAAATATTAATCATGTACAGAGGTCAAATGGTTTAAGGAAGATAACAAAGCTTAAACAAGCTTCTAGAATGGATCTGTACTAAAAAAAACCAGAGCTCAGGATTTGCTGGTGGTTCTTCATCTTTCCCTTTTCTATTATCTGCAGTTCTCAGACTGTATTCCTGGTTGTGCAATAAATGATTTTACTTCAGAGGAGAGGGAGAAGAAATATATTAAACAAGAATATATTTCAATGGTTTGTTGTTTTGGTTTTTGTAAAATAAATAATTTAACTTTTTTGTAACAAGTGCTGAGAAAACTAAGATGTAGAAAGTTACTAACTTCGTTAAATGGGAAAAACACAAACCTGTGGTACCGATTTGCCTTTGCTGCTTCACTGTTGTATAAATCACAGGTGATCACTTACTGTGTCTAAATCTCTCTTTTGCCATTCTCTTTTAATTGTCTCAGAGCCATTCTGTCTTTTCCTGGTATGATGTGATGGTACCAGCTGCATCCTTAGTGGCCCTTATTATCTGTTGTGATGCAGAAAAATACCTAAACACATCAGAAAACAGGTCTGGCCTTTTAGAAAGACCTTGTTTTTCTCCTTTGACTTTTGTGAGATAGACTCTGTGAAAATCTTTTTCTTAGCTCGGCTGGTTTTGTGCCTGTTTGCTTTCAGAGATAGGAGCTTCAGGAGGACTGGAAGTACCTTTCTTCAGATAACTCTGTCATCCAAATCCTGATTTATAGCTTTATCTTTTGCTCTTTTGAATCCTGTTTGCCTCAGAGAAGAAGCACAGCAGTTTAGGCAAGAGGAAACAACTTGGTGCTGAAGAAAATTATCCCAGACTCTTAGATTCCTTTCCCTCTTTTTCTCCCATACTTCATTTGGGGCTTTTGTCTCTCCCCCCTGAAGTGCAGAGTCGTGGCTGA
The DNA here is from genome assembly GCA_032173965.1 of Sitta carolinensis. Classification (NCBI taxonomy): domain Eukaryota; kingdom Metazoa; phylum Chordata; class Aves; order Passeriformes; family Sittidae; genus Sitta; species Sitta carolinensis. Next base: position 4,683,605 of record CM063294.1, on the reverse strand, counting down.
GTGAGTGCCGTGCACAGCTGGCTGAGCATCACTCCCGGCTCACTCCTGGCTCACCCCTGGGTGCTGTCCTGCCTCTCCCGGAGCTGGCAGGGTGCTTGGCTCCAGGGGGAAGCAGAGCTTTGCCTGCTGGGGCTCTGCTGGCCCCCGAGTGTGGAAGCACAAATGCCAGTTTAGCTACAAAAATCATACATGCTGTTCCCCACCCGTGTCAGTTAACTGCAGTAACTCACCAAGGACGAAATGTTTATGTTCCTTGTGCCAGTTAGGACAATGCATATTTAATTTATTAAATATAACTCTGGGCGTCGCCTGGCCAGTGGTGAGCAGCGCTATGCATGCATATTAAGAGGAGATTTTTTTTTTTTTTTCTTTTGCTGCAGGCAATTTTTCTGGGGAGGAAGGGGAGAGTCTGCTGAATGTGCTGTACCTCAGAAAAGATTCCCCTTCATCAGTTGCCTGCTTAATTTATAGTGCGTTGCACTGCAAAAACGTGCATCTTACTTATCTGATTGTTTCCTGACACATTTAGCAGCTTTTCTCACTCTTTAAAGTGAACTTAACCATGCTGACAATGTAGGTGCTTCAGTTTAGGCTGACTTGAAAAGGTAGTGTGAATGTGTTAAGTGGAGGAGGGCTCTGAGCTGTTACAGGGTCCTGCCTTGTTCTGACTCTGTCCAGCTTTCCTGATGGAAGGGAGCAAAGGAGGCTGAGATATGATCCTTCTCTTTTATCACCTCTAGTTAATATCCCCCCTATTCCATTGCTAGATGGCCTCTGTGTATAATTTTGGTAAAAATGAGCAATGCAGCAACGGCAGTTAATGATCCTGTCCATCATGTAAGTCACTAACATAATTTTATGGGATTACTTTGCACAGGGTCCTGTACTTTGTATTGGTGTAACGGGAATATCAACAGCTTCAATCAGTAAATGTCAAAATCTTAATTGCCAATTAAGTGTTTTACACAGTGTTTCTGATGCCATCAGTTATGGAGAAACAACTCTTCTGCTTTCACTCTTTACTTCCTTAGCTTCCTGCATTAATCTTTGAACACTGCTACATCTTCCAAAGAGCTGTGTTTTTTTAAAAACAGTCATCTTAAAGATTCCCTTCTTTCTGCACTCTAACCTGCTAAGGATTGTACAAGGAGACAGTGGCTAGTGTGTATCTTTTCCATCTGAGCCCGGCTCCTTACGACCAGAGCTGTAGAACAAAGGGGCTTTATGATAGCAATATATGTGACTAATTTAGCTATTACAGGTCATTTATCTTTAGTGGTTGCTTGACTGGCAGATATCCTTAGAGAAGAACAGAACAGTTATATTATAACTCCTTGATTGTGAAGATTAACAACTGTTTAAAGTTTTGAAAGCTGTTCTTGCTCATAAAAGCCTCTACAGATGGGAAAATTTTCTGTCATAAATGTAAGTTATCAATGAAAATATGCTGCTTAGGTATATGACATTCATGCTGAAAAAAAACACGGGGTTGAACACAGGTGTTTGCTACACGTGCCTAACCTTAGAGGAGAGATTCTGCTAATGGAAAAAACCTTGAGAATTCCATTAGAGATACAATAAGCTTTGACATCAGTATTTACCACCCCTGGGACTCACATACTTTCTAGTGACAGGACTTACTGAAATGAGTAACTGAAGAGTGTGAGATGGCAACACACAGGTTGTGATCTTCCCTCCTATCCAAATTAATGGCAAAATAGCTATTTAAGGATTCTGGATTCGTCTTTAGACCTGTTTAAATAATGTGGGTTTGGATATTAAGCATGTCTATCTAAAGTTGTGTGGGTAAATATACTTCAGTATATTAAAAAGTATATAAATATATGCACACACATTTTGGAATGCATACTTCCATGATAACTGCTCAAAATTGTTAAATTCCAGGGTGGTGTTTTGGTTCCCTGTCATGCACCATTGTGTAATATAGAGCCCAGGGGTTTACACACATATGGGCTTTATTTATCCACAAAACTCTATAGGTCCTTTAAAGGAGGAAGAAGAGTATGAAAAGTGTATCTCAAATATCCTTCAGTCACTGATGAGCAGCTTGCATCTCTTCTTTGATTGTGTCTCTTGTTTATGTATATTCATGCTGAGAGTGATTGCAGGCAGTCTTTTTTCCTTTGTATATATATTTTTTTTTGTGTGTGTCCTTCTGGTGATGGTGTGGTCTTTCAGGCTAATAGCAACTGAAGTATCTCTTTTCCCAATGTGTTACTGTGATCGAGATGAGCAGGGCACTTCTTCCCTGTCTGGGCTTAAGACATTACCAGCTGTGAGCATGCCCTGATTTCTGAATGTAAGTTCTGCAGCAGATCTTAAGCCTTAAGGACTTAAAGTGTAGCAGTAATTGAGGAATGGTTTCATAAAAATTCCTGGGCTGGTGAAGAAACATGAGACTGATTTAAAAGGAAAATGGAATATCAGTGAGAGGAGGGTAAGGAAGGCCCCTGCAGACTGAGGTGCTGTGTGGTGTGGAAGCCCAAAGCAACCCAAATCTGAGTGAGGAGTTACCACGTTTCTTCTTTCACTCTAAAAAGGAAGATAAGATAAATGGCGGGAGAAAGGGGTGGGAGGAGAGGAAATTTGTTTTTTCTTCTTGGCTGCTTGCTTTTTGAAAAACACCGTACAAATGCTGTATTCAGTATCTGTGCAAGTCTTTGTCATGCATGAGTATATGCTGTATGAACATGCATATGAACAGATATTGGGAAAAGAACTGATACAACTCCCTTTTGAAAATGTAATATATCAGCTTTAAGCCTGGTTCCCTTTCTAGAATTTGTATCTGGTTTATGTTTCTTTGACAGTGTTACATAATTACATTATTGCTGTCGCTGTAAGTATCCATTACATAGGATTCTGCCAATGCTCACCTAGATAAAAACTTATTCAGAGAAGCTTTAATATATTACTATATGAAGACAAATTCTAGGAACTTCCATTATGATTTAACTTTTGGAAACAGCAGTGGAATAGAATATGATGTTATCATATGTCACAGTATTTTTATAGACTGCAGGGTATTACAAATCCCATTGAGAAGCAATGGGAAATTGGAATATTTTAAAGAGCTGGGAAGTTTCAAAATATGACTGTTGAGATATCTGTAGACATATGAATGTGTCTGACAAGGAGCTCAGATTTATAGAACCTGCAAAGCTTAGTCTGTTCTTTTAAATGTGACACTGAACTTATTTGACCAAGATATTTGTGTAAATATGAATCCAACCCTTTATTTCTCACTTAAGAGTGTATAGTAACAAATTAATTACACGTATCTTGCTCTTTATAGCATAACTGCATGGGACTTTGGGCTTTGGGACTTTCTCAAGCCATTCTCTTGACTGTGGCACTACAGATAGTTGTCCTTTAGATTAATTTCTTAAGGCAAAAAAGCTTAATAGTGTCTGTCCACTCCTGTTCAGAAGTTTTTCAGTTCATTTCCCACAAACTTTTACAAAAGGCTGGGTATCTTAACAGATGCTGTGTGTTCCAGGGGCTGGGAGTGGAGATAGAGAGATGTTTTTTGAGAGTCTCTCAAAGAGGGTAAGGCTGTAATGGGAGTTTAATGTTTATAGATGAAAAAAAAAAAAAAAAAAAATCAACTTGATGGACCAAGAATGTCCCAACCACAAGAGAAGTTTTAATTAAATTTGGTTGTTTATTAGGCAATCTGAGCAGAGGGTGGGTTGGCAGTAGGTTCTGTGGCTCACAGACATTTCTGTTTTGCCATTAGCACGTGGTTGTGGGCAGATCTTCCTCAGGAGCCAACTTCCCACCAAAATGACACAACACTTGAACAGCTTCATACCTTCTGTTTCCTCTCAACTACAAACAGAGCTGGAGTAATTAGACATTTTGCCTTTTCTTCAGGGATTTGGGCTGTATTATTTCATGATGGTAACAATGTCATTAGCATTCCCAACAAAAGAATTCTTAAGGTTTGAGGGTTTTTTTCATTTCTCAATGTATTCTGCAAAAATGTACCTAAATTGCTCTAAAATACCATATGTAGTTTCCACAAAAGGAAATTTTTTTTTCCTTCATCTCATACCCTCACACATCCAACAGTTTTATAGTATAGTAATATATTTCCATATGATAAATGCAGTCAGTGCAGATTTAGAATTTATAAAGCTGCTTCTTTCTACTTCAGTGTTGAAGCAGAGCCAGAATATGTGAAAATTAAATGCACACAGCGGGCACGAGTGTCACGTTCCTGTCAGAGGTGTGTCAAACCTCAGCCTCTCTGCTTCTTTGCAGCACATTGCAAAGAAATAATTAGAAGCTGGTCTTGCTCAATCACTTCCCTGGAATGTTTAGGATATTCCTGCTAGTATTTCATAAGAATAGAGTAATCATGAATAATAACAGTAATTATTCCTATCATCAATATTAGAATTATTTCCTCACAAATGCAAGTCCACAATGGAAATATTCAATGCATATTGAATTTTCTGTAGCATAAAAGATTGCAGATGGGAGTTACTATGGAGTAGCTTAAATCCATTTCTGTCATATAATAACTTGGTCATTCAGTCTTATCAATTTATCCAGTGCTAAAAATATAATAACAAATTCTTATAGAAGTCACCTGCCTGTGTTCTAGTATTTATTTTATTTCAAAAGTTTTTGAAGGGAAGAAAATACTTCATGTTATTTACTGATACCAGGCAATGCAAAGTTTGTGGGTTTTCCTATCTATGTGTGCCTCTAGTTGATTGCTGCATCCCAAATATAATTTATATGGGGGAGCTGGAGCTTTTTGTTTTTTTGATTTTTTTTTTTTTCCCCCCCTTATTTGGAATTTCATGTGTGATTCTGTATATTTACCTAATGGCACAAACCTTAGGGTAATTCATACAAAATGAGGGGTCCTCGATTAAATAAAATGAAGGTATAACTAGTGAGTAAATCAGTGTGTATTTTCTCTGCTACTGTTTCTTTAAGAGTGATGGGAATAAAGATACACCGTTTTATGTAGTTAATGCTCTGGTTTAACATTTGTAGCAGATCTCTGCCTTAGAGACTTTGGCAGTATCACAAAGGTCATATTTCTTACATTTAAATTATTCATGAAGAATTTCTTCAATGCACTAGATAAAATTGCAATGCAATACAAAAAAAAAAAATAAAAAAAAGAAAAACAAAAATACACACACAAAAAAAACTTACAAAAAACAACAACAACAACAAAAAACCTGTCTCCATCTGTATGCATTTGATGGAATGGTTCAATGTAAATTTATGGGAGTTCACAAAAGAATAGGATTCATAAGTATGAACATTTTTCTCGTTGATTTGATATCACTGCCTTGGTGATCAAGACCATGTTGTTCTTGTGGGCTGAGGTATTTCATACCCTTTAAGGATTGGGTCAGAATTAACCTGGCTGGGCAGGAAATTCTGCTCTTACAGCTCTGGTGAGGAAAGCAGTGGGAGGGGAAGGACAGCAGAGCTGAGTTGCCAGCTCAGATTGCAGCTTTAGCTCATCTCTAAAGTGGAATAATTGCCTTTCAGTCCTGCTGTCCCCTCCTGTCACATCTCTCAGTGGGATCTGGGAAGACCCGCAGCATTACAGGAAGAACCTTAGCTTGAGAGAAGCCTTTGTAGGGTTCTTTCATGCCTCCGAGAGATTCCTGTGCTGAAGCAATTTTCCTGGTTAAAAAAAAAAAAAAAAAAATAAACAATCAGCCCAGCTCTATTACTTAAGAGATGTACAGATGTGCTGTAATTTCAGGCAGCGTGAGCCTCGGGGCCAGGCTGGGGCGGGTGGCGAGGCAGGGCTCGAGCAGAACCATGGACAGCTCCAGGGAGTGACTGCGCTCGGGGCGTCCATTACACTCATTGCTGACCTTTGATCCCTCTGTCCTCTTTCCCAGGTCGTCCCATTCCACCTACATCCTCGTCTAGCCTTCTCCCATCTGCCCAGCTGCCCAGTTCCCATAATCCTCCACCAGTTAGCTGCCAGATGCCATTGCTAGACAGCAACACGTCCCATCAAATCATGGACACCAATCCTGATGAGGAGTTCTCTCCTAATTCATATCTGCTGAGAGCGTGTTCAGGGCCACAGCAGGCTTCCAGCAGTGGTAAGAAAATTGCAAACATATGGAGTTTGTTTGTGACATGTTTGTGCCAGTTTTTTGCATTCTTTTTTAATGTGCAAATGTGTTCTTGCATCAGCAGAAAATTGAGAGCATATATGGAAATGGGGCAAAGAAAATCTTGCTGGTTTATTTAATGGAAAATTCCTGGAAACACAATCCATCACATAAGGTGTTCCTTCATTTTACTATAGAGGGATTTTTAGTTTGAAGTATGGTAGAAGCTGTGTAAAAAGTATTATTGAATTCTTGTCATCAGAGGGATTTATTTTTCAAAGTAGGTTTCCTGCTCCTTGTTGCATCTGGTAGGAGAGAAATGTACACATAATGGTTCTTTGTTCTGTATGGGCTAGTCTAATATATCATTTGGTGATGAGGTTTTGTATCTAAAAATGCATGTTGCTTCTGCCAGTCTGTGTCTGTTCTTGTTTCTGAATCTGTCTGGTTCTATACTTACAATGTCACATTTAACTAAGATCTGCTACTTTTCAGTAAATTAATTCTTGTCTTTCAGGCCACTGTTTTAAAACATTTGCAGCTCTATCAGTCATGGAATCTGTAGTGCCTAGGGTTTTTTTTCTTCTTTTTTCCCCTCTTCATTTTTTTTATTTTAATTTTTATTAGTAGGTGCTTACTTTTCATTTTGACAGCCAAAAACTGAGGAGTGAAGATGCAGTCCCTTTTTAGAAATACAGACAAATCAAAAGAAGCTCTTCTAGCACCTTTCTTTTCTTTTTTCTTTTTTTTATTATAGCTATATGTTGTGTGTTATTTATCTGAAGACGATAAGTTTAGAGCTTCTCTGCAGTTTCTGGTGTGCCCAAGGGGTGTGTGCTGTAAGGAGGCAGCTCTGAGCAGCACTGGGGGTGCTGTGGATCTGCTGGGGTGCACACAGCACACCTGGACACCCCCTCTTCACAGGGGCTGGGGTGAGCAGGGAGCAGAATTTGAAACAGGACATTCAGAGTGGATATTAGGGATACATTTTTCCCTAAGCACTGGGTTAGTACAGGTGGTCCTGGGTGCCTGTCCAGTCTCTGTCCTTGGAGCTTTTTGAGAACACTTTGGCTGAAATCCTGAGCTACTTGTCCTGACTCCAGAGCTGCCTTTGCTCGGCAGGACACTGGACTGGGCACCTCCTGGGGCTCCTTCCATCCTGAGTTATCCTTTAACCCTGTTCAGGTGTGGTAAAATATAATTGCACAAAGAAATAATAATTCAGAAATTGAGTGTGATTCTTTTCTCCTTGAGTGTATTGTTATGGAAAATATGATACTGCTTTTGAGGGGGTTTAAGAGATTTGGGGTGATCTGGGAGCTACAGTCCTTAAAATCTGTAATGGGCAACCCTGTAGAAACCATGGAAGTGGGAGGGGGTCAGGTGTGATTTCTCTTTGAGTCAGTGTAGTGTCCTGCCTTAGAAACATTCAGGAGGCCTTTGCAGGGCTCAGCCATTTCTGCATAAGGGTGACCCAGCTTGATTGAAGGGTCTTTGTGTTTCCAAAAGGGTCTCAGCAAAATCCATCACTAAATGCTTTCAGGGAGGCATCTCACCTAACACAGGGTAAGAGGGAAGTTCCTGCATGGGGAGCAGTTGTTTGAGAGGCAGTGAGCAGAAGTTGGAGCTCCCCATTGAATTTTCACAGGACATCAAAATACTCTACTAATCTAATATACTCTACATCTAATACTCTACTTCTCAGAGAAGATGGTTGGGGTAGGAAAGTAGGTGATGGAAGGGTGCTAAGAATGAGATCAGCTTGTGGAGAATCACAAAAGCCCCTGTGAGTCCAAGTAACAGGGGAAAGAAAATGACTGGGGACCTTAGGGCACAGAAATGTAAAGGGATATTCATGGAAAAAGCAGCTCTGGTTCCTGGGCTGGTGATGGATCATTACCTGTGTGCAGGGAGGAATGCTTGCCTGTCTCAGAGCTCAGGAACAGGGAATGTTCACAGCTGGAGGAAGGAATAAAGAGGGAGAGAACATTGTCTAAAGGGTGTGGTGGATCAAGCAGTTGATGAGATTTGAAAGGGGAATGGGAAAAGTAAATGGGAGAGGGATGAAATAAGGAGAAGAAAATCAAGGTCAGGGGATGTGAGCTAAAAAAAGAGACTTGGTGGAGTACTTGAGTACTTGGTAATTACAGCCACTGCTGGGACTGAAGGAACCAGCAAGGCTTTTCTTAGAGAGTCAAGTGAAGGAAGTGGCAGTAAAACAACATCAGAAAATTGGATGGAAGAGCTCTTTATGTTTCATTTTAAATCATAATCACTGTTTCTTTGTATCCTTAAAAGCTTTGTGTTTTACAATTGTTACTGCGGGCTGCCCCAAGGAACCTTTTTGGCATCCTCTGGTTGGCTTTGCGTTGTTCATTCTACATTTTAACACATTTTTCCCCACATATCCCATTTACTTCTTTAATAAACAGTCATATAATGACTTTTAATTTTCAGGGTATAAGACGCAGGTGTCCTTTGTTTATATTTTTTACCATACACACATGCATACTTGCTTGATCACCACAGAGTGTTCTGTAGCATGAGTTCTTCTGGACTTAATGCATCCTCTGGAAAATAATGAGCACTGCATTTCCTAGTGGTGTCACTTTTTTTCTTTAGTTCTCACAATGTTTCTTTATAGAGTTTATAAGAAAATGTGACAGATAATGACTTACACATTAAATTGGAGAAAGTTACTGCTTTTTGTGGCTTATTGTTATCCTTGAAATATTTTCAGACTGGCTTTTACCATCTACGTGACAAGATCATGCTCTGGTCATGTTTTGGTGTGGTTTTTTCCCCTTTATTTTCCTTTTTTAATTTTCTTTAAATATTTTTTTTTTTTTTTAGTTTATTTGGACACTTAGCAACATAGGTCTAGACATTTGAGAGACAGTAATTAAATGTAAATATTTTGCCCAAATTTGAGCTTGGGTTAAAGAGGAAGATTTGAAGATACGTATATGTAAGGCTTAAATCCCAGATAACCTTCAATCATTCATAAATTTTTGCTAGCATTTTCTAGCTTCTTTAAATATTTCTAATCTTTAAAATATCTGCTGAATCTGAAATATTTACCAATGTCTTCTACTAATTAGGCTGTAGAACTTTCCTCTTGTTTGTCTGATTGGACACTTCTCTTGCTTCGAGCTCTGTAATTACAGGGTGGCTCCTCAGAGGTTTAAGATGAACCTTTTTGGATAGGAGGAGCCACTCAACCACGTGTATTGCCCTGTGCCCTTCACAAGAGCCATGCTGAATTTATATGGAAAAAATCACTTGCCTGAAAAAAATTACCTAATCAAATATTCTATCAAATGATCAATCTATTGTTGATATTATGAAGGCCTTTAATCTACAATAAATCTTTGTTAGAACTCATCAGAACTCCCAGTTTGAGAGAAATGTGATTATAGCACTCTTAAAATGACATTACATCATCGGGGTGATTGGTTTATCATTTGGAGAAGCGACATCAATCATAACTAGCATAACCACACACTAAATGAATTCAACCTTTCTACTGCAGAACAATGACACAATAATTGCTCAAAATCAGACTTGAAATGAAATCAGAAAATGCACTTTCTTTAAATATGATGTTAACCTAATGGAATATATTATTAAAAATCATGTTTGAGGAAGTTCTATGTAATTAAAAATATGTGAAAATGTGTTCCTTTTTTCTCTCATTAGAACCTGTTTCAGTTGCAGAATCATTTTCTATGCAACAAGATATTATGCTGGTTTAATTGAACTCCCATCACTTACATTCCTCTGCTTGTATTTCTTAATATAATATGCAGCACAATTATATGTGATGAAGGACAAGAGGTTTTTGAAATCTGGTGCACCTGCTGAGAATATTTTGAAAAACACAAACATTGTAGAAGTAAATGAGACCTTTTACCCATGAAAAGTTAGTGGATTTTTTTTTCCTTTTAAAAGAAGGTCAGTTCGTGCCATACCATTTCCTGAGATGGTTTCTTACAGCTATCACTAGGAATATTTCTTCTTCTCATACGTGTTTTATGCATTTTTTTTTTTTTCTGGTAATGTAAGATGACTGAGCTTGTTGAAATGCCATTTTAATGGTTTCAGTCAAAATACAATATAACAGGCTGATTTTCAACCTTACATGGAGAAAAGAGAAGGGTTTCTATTGTTTGCACCTTTACCAGAGAGGATTTATTGCTATTAAGGCAAATTTTGAACTCACAACACAAAAAAAATTTGTTTGTTTGTTCATTTTTCAGTCTGAGTAAAAGATACAGGATAGCCCTACTCACACATTAGTTTTTTCAGACAATGGATCCATAATTGAACACATTCTTCAGCTTCAACCACTCTAACAACGAGACAGTAGAAGCAGAATGATCTCTGGAGTATTTTGATTTGGGGGAAAATTCCAAACTGTGATTAGTATTGTGATATTGTCATGATTCTTAAGGACTTGTTGAAGTTTAAGAGGAAGGGGGATGGTCCTTTTTTTTTTTTTTTTTTTTTTTTTTTTTGGTCTTAACATGTCTTTTTGGCTCAATGTAGCAATATCTGCCCACGGAGTAGTTTGGACCCTGCTTAGAAGACAGGGTTTGCTTTGATTTTTTTCACGAGCAGTTTTTGGCATCAAGGAGAGAAGAAAAAAGAAACAGGTTGTCTTGAAGAAAATAATTGTTGTTCTTTAATGTTGTCTGATAGTTAGAGTTGAGATAAAGAATAAGACTCCTTTTGCTTATGAGCCTATTGTGTAGAAATATCTAAAATATCAATATTCATTATATTCAGTATAAATATCTAGATGGATCTCTTGTGTTCTACAGATACTACCTGTCTATAGAATTTCATTATTATTAATGTGTAATTACCACCACCTCCATGCAGTTTAATCTATAGTTTGCAAAAATCTTGTCTGAAAGAAGCCAGAACTTTCATTAATGCACTGTAGCTGGAGGACTTATTTTAGATCCTCTGCTGGGAGTGCTTGGAAGTGTTTGTTTTATAGCCCTCTTACAATCTGTCATCAAATAAAGAAGTATTTCCAGTTTCTACTCTATAATGCAAACCAGAATGCAGAAGTATTGTCATCTTCCAGAAATAAATGAATCCTATAGAAAAATCATTGCATCCCTTCAGATGATTAAGCATCACCCCCTCCTGAATGGAGACCTCACTTTTCTGTACCCATCAACCTACAGGACAGAAGATATATTGGCAGCCACAAAAATCGAGATCCCATACCTTTATTTTATTTGTTTTTTTAGTCCTCATGAACCATTGCCTTTGGTTTACTTAAGGGACTAAATAAAAGAGTTTGGACAGCTCAATAGGTAATGAGGGAAGAGCAGCAACAAGGGAGAAAAGGAATTGCAATCTTCCTCCCCTTATCAATTTTGCAGCTGGGGCCAGGAGAGAGAGGGTGTTGTTTCACCCTGTGGCTTGTTGTTTGTTCTTGTGTTTGTTTGCTTCTGGTTTTGTTTCATTTGATCTCTGTGAGATCAGGTAGGGAGGAACAGTAATCGGAAAGAAAATTTTGGCCTCCCCCACCATCCCTTTCCTGTCCTAACTGCTGTATATGATTAAGATTTCAGCAGCATCTTTTGGAACCTCATTCAGAATATTACATTGTAAAATTTGTCACTTTATGCTTAAAGCAGCAACAGTTAAAATCAGTTAAGGTTTGGGGTTTCTAAATTATTTCCTATACTTTCCTATAACTGTCTCCAAAAGGCAGCCCTGCATTACAGCTGAATTACATACAATTCTCCTGAGAAAGGGTGCTTCTTACTCAATTTCCTTTCGCAAGGAAGTACCATAAGGAACTTTCTTCTGAAGTTGTTTTACAGCAATGCAGAAAAAGGGTGGTAGATTGATCATTTTCATTTCTGTTTCCCAATTAAAAGTACATTATGTGTTTGTTTCTGCTACGGAGCCTGGCTTAGCTTTGAGGTTTAAGCCAGAGGTCTTTGTACACCTATTTGTTTAAACAGTGTGTGGATGCAGCAACAAGGCCTTTAAATAAATAATTTTTTTCCAAATTTGTTTCTAATACTTAAATTCTCTAAATCCTTAATGACCAGTTACATTTTCGTTCTGTTGCATCTGTTGAGCACTGAGTCTAATTTTAGAGCTTAGAACTGGGATTAGAAATGGAGGGAACAGCATGAACAATGTTTTCCCACTGAATCCAAAGGGTGTACTTTTTCTAAAGTATCAGCTCCATGTTGCTGCAACTATTATTGATATTATTGCTGCTGCTAATCTCTGTACCCTGTGTTGATGATGCCTGCAGATGTCTGAATTTCAGCCAGAAGACAGGATTCTAGATACTAAGATATTGCAGAAACATTCTATTTATTAATTTATGAATTCATAACAACAACAATCAAATCTCAAACAGAAGGTTGTATGGTAATAAAAATTATAATGAATTATGAAAAGCTATAGAATTGAAAACAGACTTGAACTCACTTGTTTATGGGAGGGTTTAAGCTCACTGTGGTTTAGAGAGTTGGAGAGATTTTTTTTTTAGCAGTTTTTGATTGTTTAAGGTTTGTAAGTGTGTTGAACTGGGAACCCCTGTAGCAATAAAAGCCCCCCAGCTGCCCTGATGGCTGGGACACAACCCAGTGGCTGTGGCCAGTCAGGCCTTTTCTCATCACCAATGCTTCTTCTGTCTCGGGGCAGCTACACAGAGATCACCAAAAGCTGGGAACTTTGGAAAGCTTTGGAAGCTTTTGCAGCTGAAAGGTTCCATATAGTTGCTCTGTGTCATTGCACCAAGAAAATCAGTGCCTGGACTTGGTACCTTGCTGGAAAACTGAAAGGCACTGAGGATACTGCCATTTTAAGCAGAAAATACCTTTTTTTTTTTTTTTTTTTTTTCCTTCTCTCTCTTTCATATTCTGAGTCCAGATGCAGCTTGTGTGTTTTTCCTTTGTGTGTACAAAAGGCTAAAACTGTTCTTGTGAATGGTCTCTGCTGTAACTCATGCTGTGTGGGAAGAACTTTCCAGGCTTTTTAATAATTTTTTCTTTTGTTACAGAATTTTTAATCTTCTGAACTGCATCTCCCTTTCACTGGCAGTGGCACAGTCCTGATACCTTCCATAGTGGATAGTGCTGCTATTTATGTGGGAAGGCAACATTTAGAAAACATTTCATGTTTTTAGCTGCCTACCAACACAATTTGGTGGCTGATTGAAAATGAAGAGTTGAGCATATGCAAACTGTTTGCGCTTCATGGGCTGCAAAGTGGAGAGTCTAAAATTTAGGATATCTTTTTCTCAAAATATTTTGAAATATTTAGAAAAAATATTTGTATACAGAAGGTTCTGTGGGTGGCTTGGTTGGTTGGTTTTGTAATAGCAGAAAGTTCCTTCTTTCTCCCTATAAATCCAAATAAGTGCCATTACAAACACTTGAAAACAAGGAGACACTTTTCATCTGAGTCAATATCTTGTCTTATGGATTTTCTGATTTTGATATGCCATACACTTCTGGCTTATTTAAATGATAAATTGTGCGTTTATCTAGTGCTTAATTATTACTCCTAGTTATAAAATTACATTAATGGATTTGCAGTTTTGATGCCTGTTTCTAATATGATTACAAATATTAGCATCTTATCAGGCAAACTGTAAATATATGTCACCTATTTACCCCATTAACATCGCTGGAAACTGCATTTGTCTTCATATAAAGCATGATGAAATCAATCAAAATTAGGACTTTTTTCCTTCATAAGATGCTCAGTCTTATTTTTAAAAGTACGGGAGATGGTAAACTTGAGCACATCACTGGAGAAACTGATCAGTGGTTACTAATTATTTTCAGTGTTGTTTTTTTTTTCTTGCCCTATTAATGACTGACTCTTTGCCTGGCAGTTCTCCCATGCATGTCTGCAACATCCCTTCAGCATAAACAGAAAGAAATCTGGACTCTTTCATTTTATTCTGAATATTTTGCCCTTTGTGTTTCCCTGCCAGAGCCCTGTTGCCCTCTAGGAGCAGGTGCCCTAAAAGGGTTTGCACACAGAGCTTTATTAATGAAACCTCTGCTGAAAACAGAGCTCAGCCAAGCTAAATATCCTTTCCTGATACTTCCTAACCCAGCTCTTCAAATGCATAAGCTGTATTGTAAGGAGGACTCCTGTGCCTGCATCTTCTGCTGCTGAATGCTTTTGCAGACCAGGATTTTGTCTTTCTTCCAGTCTCAACTTCAGCTACCTCGTGCAGGCACTGCTACAGTGGGAATGTAATAAAAGTCTGTGCTTCCTCCACTAAACAGCTGCTTTATTTTGGTGCAGGCTTCTACAAAGTTCTCCTGGGAGAGCAAGCAGATGTTCAGAGGGGCTGCACTCCGAGCTGGGTTTGCTGGGCTCCCTGGTGCTGCTCTTTGCTCACACCGTGTCTGCCCTGGTGTGGCTGTGCACAGCTGACACTGCAAGGCTCCAGCGAGTCAGGAACTCCAGTGCAGCCTTGAACGGAGCCAGTTCCTGGGGAGTTTGTCATTCCCACAGTGTTTGAAACGATTAAGGCCTAACACTACAGATGAGGGGTTATTTTTTTTTCTCATGGAAGCAAACCAACCAAACATTGCCTTTTTTATTACATTGCAAATATGCATAATTTATGTTTCTGACAGATCGTTACACAGAAAGTCAAGGACTTTGAATGTTTGTAGAAGTTAATTACTGGCCTGAGTAAATGCTTAATTTTCAGATCATTTCACATCAAGGCATAGAAGGAATCTTGTTTTGTTAGCTCCCAAAATGATTCCACAGCTCAGTCTGTCACATTCACACGTGAAGGAAATTTTGGTTCTTGCTCTGTTCCGTTTGTTTGGATTTTGTGTTTCCTTCCAGTCTGTAGCAACGCTTCACTTACTCCCAGTTCCCCAGGTTGCTTTTATTGCAGTGACCTTTTCCATCCATGTAGGATGCTATTTGTCATTCCCCTCCCCTTGGATCCCTGCCTTGCCCCACCAAGGTATTGCCTCACACGTTGCTCCTGTACAATGGTTCCTTTCTGTCTAATGCACTTGTGCTGGCTGTCATGGGGATGGAACAGTGGGATCTTCAGAAACTGAGCTTTTCTCTCCTTTTATTCATGCCAGGGGTAATGATTTGTGAAATAAATAAATGCACACCTAAAAGCAGAACCATAACAGCATTCCTACAATTGTAGTGATAACCTGTGCTTACCTTACATAGCTTGGATCTGACAAAAAAACAACCTAGTAAATCAAGGGGAAAGAAAATTGGCAACTTGGTATGGAAAGTGGATTGTTTTGAGAAGACTCCTTGTACCTGGTGCTTTCCTAATTTAGGAGAAATAACTAGAACACTGTAGAAATGGAGAATGACTTTTCATAAATTATAAAATACAATGTGTGGGCAAAGAAGCCTATATACCCCAAACCCCTAAAAATTTGGATTCTTACTGTGCTGATAGATCTTTCAAAATCTGCAGAAGAGGGATTAATTTGTTGTGAAGTGCCATGTTCCAAAAAAACTCCATTTGTGATAACAGAAAAAGGTCAGTATTGTCTTAATGCTCCCAAAGAAAAAGATTTCTGACCCTGTTATTTTGAAAGGTCCCCTTGGTCTTCAGGCCTGGAGAGGAGTTGTTAGTGTGGAATGAAATGGGAAGTCCCAGCTGCAAATCCACGTGATTTGAGAAGAACTCAAAAATCTGGACTTTAATATTGTGTAGTGAATTAATTAAATCTGTAATGTGTATGATATGGTAATTATTTTGGGCTATACAAATAGCTTATTCTGCTGGAATCAGCAGGAATTCTGTACACTGAACACCAGGCTAACTCCTCAGTTAAATAATGAGGTGTGAAATGTTCTGCCTAACAAAGCAGTGTGGAGCATGTTTGATAATACTCTTTCCTGCAAACAGGTGGATAATTGTTTTTCTTGACAGAAACCTGTCAATTATAGGGACTAGCAAATATGGAAAGGTGTAAAATCTTTGTTAAGTTGTGAGCTTCAGGTTTCTGAAAACATAATTTTAAAAAGTATAGCAATTATAATGATTTAAAAAGGTTGAGAGGAGGAGGTTTGGGGAGTTGGAGCTCAAGTGGTAGAGGATGGCTCTGAGTGATTTTCTCAGGGACTGAGACTGAGAACAGGGGCTGGGCAAATAAAACCTTTGTGACCCTGCCATGAAGGTTTCATCAATTCCTGGCACCTGTGTTTCCAGCTTACCTGGAAAAACTTGCTGCTAAACCATAAAGGAGTTACATGGAGGCTAAACAAATTAAAATGCCATTGGGAAGACTAAGGAGAGATGAAAGAAGAAATCTGGACTTTTCCAGTCAGCAAATTTGGTTAGGAAGAGCAAAATGAGACACTTCAATCTACAGGAGAATGTGGGTTAAGTTTTTTCTCACTCTAAGTTTCAACCTTTGTGTTTTACTTTTCAGTGTGGGCAAAGAAAAGGGAAAAAAACACTTAAACTGTCAAAATGAAAGGTGAAAATGTTTGTTTAAAAATGTTCAAAATTAAATTATTCTGAATTTAAAAAACTAAATCCTTATTGTTTCTGCATTTTCCCAAGTCTGTCTCTTCATTCTCTGTCTTTTTTCAGCAAAAAATGTAGCAAAATTCAATTAGATATTTGTGAATAGTTTGTCTTGTGGTCTGAAGCAGGCACTAGGCAGAAACCAGTTAGAAAACAGCTATTTATTCTAAAATCCATAAACTTAGTAGACGTGTTAAGGCCAGTCAGTTATACTTGTGAGTGCTATCTGCAGCTGGAGAAGATGGTAAAGAGAAAAACAGGGTGCCTTGAAGAAATCAAGGAGTTTCCAAGACTTAAATTTCCAGTTTGAGGCTGACTTGAAGTCACAATGGGATGAGGAGGTTGTGGAGAGAGAAGGGTACGGACAGGCTGAGAACTGGTGGCGCTGGCGCTGCAGGAAGGCTGGTGAGGGGCTGTCCTTACAAAAGCAATCCAAGGAAAAGACTCAGGGCTGGCTGGAAGCTCACCTTGCCCAGGTGCCCTGCCAGCAGCTGAAGCTGTGCCACAGGCAGCACAGCCATCCTTCCCAGAGATCCGCAGGAGAGAGGGAGAGAACACAAATCCCTAGCAGCTGTCAGCCAGATGTGCATAGAGGGCCACAAGACTTCATTCTTCCCTTGCTTACTAAGTACAGGCCAGTCCTAAATCTCTTTTTCCTTCTCTTTATTTTCTGTTGTTGGTGCCTGGAAGGGTTCCACAGCCTTGATTCCTTCAGTTCCTCTGAGATCGTGCCAGAAACGCAAACGCATTTAGAGACTCTTGTTTCAATTTCTTTTTTTGGAACAATTTCCATTAATATCCTGTTGTCACAAAGCAACTGGTGCTGTTTCACAGCTCTTTATCAAGGCAGTTTTATTGTGGGGAGCTCCAGCAATTGCTCATTGAGACCAGGACCCCCCATTGGAGCTGACTCTTCTGGGGACCACGGAGCAGCCGTGCTGGGTTCAGCTGTGCCAGCTGCTTCATGTTTAACATTTACATGTCTTGGAGCAAATTAGTGCTGGTGGATCCTGCTGGATCACCAGCCTCTGCATCCAGTGGGCTCTTCACAGCATAGTATAGACTGCTTTAGAGAGTGGCATTTTCTTTATAGAACAGGCAGATTCAATTCAAATTTCTAAATTCCTAAGGGTATAGGTGCACAAATTCAAAATCTGGATGGCTGGTTTTGATGTTTTTTTGGTTTGGGGAGAGAGGGTAGGATACCTGGGAGTTTCTGCTGGGTTCTTGGGGGATGTTTGAATGTCCACCTTAAGACTTTCTTTTTTCTCTGAGAATCTTAATTTATTTTAACTGTTTTCTTCTAATAACCAATCTTTTAGGTTCATTTGATTAACAAAAAAATGTTATTAACAAAAAAGTTTGTCATTATAGGCTTATATTGTGAGGATCTACAGAAATATGGCTGTTAAATCTGTGTAAAAATATGCTGTTGAATTACTTCTAATTTCCACAAAATGCTCTCAGGTGGTTTTATGAGAAAGCACCTAAAAAGTTTGAGAAAACTCTACTGAAATTGTATTATTTCAGATTGTGGTTTTAATGTAGTATTACCAAAAACAGAAAAATAATAAGTTAAGAAAACATAAAAAGTAGAACTTCCCCCTCTAGTTTTTCTAACCCCATTATGTGTTTTCTAACCAAAACTCTCTGTATCTCCCCCTGTTAGTCTCCATTCTGTGCCACCACTAAGATTTGTGTTCCTTTTCCAGGCCTAAGTTTTTATTTTCTTCACTGTAGGGCAAACCCAGAGCAAATGTCCTGGTCATGCTCCAGTTTCAGCTTCTCTGTTTTTCAGGGGCTGTACTGCACTAGTGAGTAACTCTGCCCTCCATCCAGTGCCAGGAACTCTCCCCAGTGTTTGGTCAGACAAACCATCCTGCCAGGCCTGAGAACCAAGGGCACCATCACAGCCTCGGCCCTGGAAAGTACAAACAAAAGTGAATTGGGGGGAGCAAGCTGGGGGGATGTGACTTCATTACCTGAAGCTGTAATTGGACAATCGACCCCTGATGTGTGAATAATCCAAACTGCTGCCTGTCTGAAACACTCATGACCATTGTCCATCTTGGGTGTAGCCTCTGCCAGGCTTTTGACTGCCCAAGGTGCATGTACTGAAGGACCTTTAATAAATCCCACTTTATTCTGTTAGCTCAGTCCAGCCCCTGTTCTAGGCAGCCACTCCAACATCTCTGGTGGGAGCAGTGGGAGCTTCCCACAGCAGCCCAGCCATAGTGCCACTGTGCTCCTGTGGAAACTGCCCACTTCATGTTTTCATAAGATTTAATGCTTTCTTCCACCTTTTATTTGAACTTTGGGATCTGTTGAAGACGAGACCTGGTTAATTTAATAGTATAACACCAATGTGTGAATGTTGCTGAATATTCCCATGAGTGAAGCTCACAGGGATGGAGAACATTCAGAGCAGACACAGAGCAAATTGCTGAGATGGGGAAGGAGCTGTGGCTGGGCTCTGCCTGCTCTGACAGGCTCCATGAAATGAAAGGGAACTGATTTTCTTACAGCTCTCCCAGCTGCTTTTATTAATCTTTGTTATTAGATGATGGTTAAAGGCTCTCTAATGATTTCTCATTTGCTCCCTATTCATCAAAATTCACATAATGAAGCTGCTCACTTGCTTTTATTTGTTCTTAAATATTGTTTGAGCCTCTATCTTGGTGCCCAGTGCTCCTTTTGGCACTTTTCAATGTGGCAATCTCTGCTTCACAATCACAAACTGTAAACCAGTGGAAGGATTCTCCATAGCTGAATTCCCACTGCTAAACAAAATGATGTAATCACTCATATTTGCAGGTGATACACATCAGAATGTGGATAGTTTTTGTGTTGTCTTGACGCAAGCCTTAAGATTTTTTTTTTAAGAAATTTTTATGCCACCTTTTTTTAGCTGGAAGTCTTAAAAGCTTATTACAGGATCTAAAAATGAATAGATAAGCAGGCCTGAAATAGCAGATTTACTGACTGCTCTACTGCAAACATTATATATTAGTCAAGACAGACAGTATTATGAAGAAGTTTTTTAATTTAAAAACAAACTTCAGGTTCCTGCACTTCCATTGAGCTTGGTTGAATCCTTTTAATGAGGCATTAGAAATTCAATACTCATGAATATTAAATCACCAGGGGAAAAAATTTTAAATTTTCTGAAAGATGATTCAAAAAAAAAAAAAAAAAATGCTGTTGCTTTTAATGACAGCGAAGTTAAGTCCCTTTTTTGAATATTGGAAGAGCTCCAAAAAAGCCATTGGCATTTACACTGGGAATACTTAAATATCAGTGGCTCAGAGCAACATAGAGTTCTGCTGTGTCATTACAGAGGATTGTTGTGCCTCACATAGGCACTACTTTACTAATCAATTAAGCAGGAATTTGCATATAATTAAAATTGCATCGTAAATGTTTCTGGAAATAAAATTGTCTCCACTTTTAAATGGAACATATATGAGGGGAAAAGTTTTGTGTAATGAAGCAAATTAAAATGGCAGTGGATTCCTAACTGAACTTGGGATATCCATGTTTCTTCTAGAAAAGGAATGGGATTTCCCAAGTGAAATTTACTGGCATATTTTGGGAGGACATCAGATATGATATTACCCAGCCTGTCACATGATGAAATGTACCTGGTTTTATCCTCTGGAGATATCAGTGGAATATTCTGATTGCTGTCAGTAAAGCAAATATTGCTGTCCAGTAGAAAAGGATGGTCCAGAGGAAGAACAGGGCAGTTTACACCTGTGCTTGCATCTTTCACTGCTCCAGCAAATGGGTCCAGCAGAGATGATGTGCACTTAAAGAGGTGCATGTCAGTATTGGTTTTGTTTCTTAAATCTTCAAAATCTTGAAGCCATTACTCTTTAAAGTGATCATCACCTTAAAACTTTTATTTGTAACGTGATAGAAAATTTTCAAAGAATTGGGCAGAATTACACCATAGAAAATAGAAAGCAAGAAAAAAACAAACAAAACCTCCCCCCAAAAACAACAACAACAACAATAAAAAAGATCCTGTTCTGTAGAATTATTTTATTAGTTTATTTTGATTTTTTATGAGGAATCTTTCAAGATGAGTTGATTTTCAAATATGATGAATTTTAGAGCACTGGTCTTATATATAGCAAATAGACTAGGGAAGAAAGGAAAAAAAATAAAAGCTATTTATTTATTTATTTTGAATACTTTTTTCTCATGAGTAGAAGAAGCCAATCCATCTTTTCAAATCACTAATGACTGTTTTTAACCCCTTTGTTGAACTATTTCAAGGCTATTATAAAATCTGTTATCAGTAATATTTCATCAGATATTATTAAATAAATATTTCTGATACTAGATGTGTATTGTCTATATCCATATCCTGGAAACCTGTATAGTTATAGGTGATTTTCAATAAAGCATGTATATATACACATATACATGAACATAACCCCCAGGGTCCTGCCCTCCCTCCCATCCATACAGGTGCATAAATGCTGTTACCCAGAGAGGGAGAAACACGTTCCACTGCACAGTTTATTTATTCTGTATTTTGTCAGTGCCCAGCAGATGGTGGAAACTGTGTCTCTCAAGTTAATGGAAACAGAAATTGCATGAAAAATACTATGTCCAGAGAAATAAGTCACGTAAACTTGAAAAAAAAAATCAATTAATGTGAGCCAAGAAATGATGGAAAGGTGGGTGATGACAGACATTAGTGATGGCAGGACTTTGAGGCATTCTTAAAAATTATATTCTCTGCCAGATTTCTCATGACTTGTAGCTGTCATTTAATCACTCAAATCAGCTTTTAGAGTTTCAGAGGGTCAGAGGAGAGGGAGTTATAGTTCATTTTGAAAATGCGCTCATTGTTCAGGCAATTGCTCTTAAAAAAACCTTACTCCACAGTATTGAATAAGCTGAGATTTGCAATTTTCAGATTTCTGCCTGAAATCATCTTTGGAGGAGTTTTACTTCAGTCTTATGTTGCTCTTTATTCAAGGGAATAAGGAGTCACATAAAGTTGTTCCCAGATCTTTTCATGTCAGAAATGATGTGAAAGCATTTTATACATGCTTTATTTCCACTGTCTGATGTTGGCCAGGAATTATATCTTGCACTTGGTAATATAACCTTGAAATTCATTAGTCTGGTAGCTGGGAAATGTACAGATGGTGGGGTTTGGCAAGCCAGGGAGTTTGGTAAAGGTCTTCTCTGTTTAAAGTCAGTGAAGATCGTTGATTTATTTATCACTGGTTTAGTGTAATTTAACTGAAAACTTAATTAAGCAAGCTTTGATTAAAATTCCATATGAAGAATGTAAATGGTAAATGATAATTAATCTCAGAATTGCTAAAGTATTGAAAATAACAGAATGTTCTCCATTACCTGTCTGGCTGCTTTTTTTTTAGCAGTACCTCTCTAACTCCTCTGCTGTGTTTTTTCAGAAAGTACTTTTATGTAATAGTGTTCTGTCCTACCAAATTATAGACTGGTTTAATTACAAGCAGCTCTTCAAAACCCCAGAGTGAACTTCAGATTTTCACAATTATATATATTAGTTCTGAGGCATTTCTGCTGTTGTCATTTATCAAGGGCTTGAGCTCATTGAGCATCAGTAAACAGAACCCAGTCTGCAAACGGGGGGAGGCTGATATTGAGGTTTAATGATGGAAATGTGAGCAAGAGGCTTAAGAGTAGAGAGCCAAAGCCCTTGAGGTTATTAAAGAGGGAGGGAGAGCAGAAATAAGGAAATGTTCTTTGGGGCAATGTGGGGCTGAATTAGAAATGTGCAGAGTGCATTTGCAATGCATTTGAAGTTTCCTCCAAGGCTCAATCACTGAGTGAAATCCTTGCTCAGAGTGAACACTTAGTGGTATTTACATTTATAGCTGCAGTTGACTGAACCTGGATCAGCTGTAAATTATCTCCGTGTGTTGATGTGCCTGTCCACATCTGTCCATGCTCATATGTTATAAATATGTAATATACAGTATATATTTACATACTACAGACACACACATCTATATGTATGTTAGAATGTATGTAAAGAAGCTGAAGGTGGAGACATCAGTTTGGGGTTTTTTTTTGTTTTTTTTTTTTTTTTTAAATTACGAAGAGTCTGGGTATTTGGGAAATTGTTCTGGACAAAGCAAGGAAAAGAGCATTATCTGTAATTAGAAATAATAATCTATAATTGGTTCATTTGCCATATTTCTAGAGTTCTGATTTAGTTGAACAAAGTGATCATTATGCCACCAGTTTTCAATAGAGGTGTCACAATGAAAAATAATTGCAATATTCCACAATATTAACTGTACCCTAATTGCAAAAGTTTTGAAATATAATTACCATGAAAGCTAATGCGACAGGGAACATTAAGCATAATTAGTGTATTTTAAAAAAGGGGAAAACTGTTAGAAGCTTGTTATTGTCTCATAACGTACCTTCAAATTAGCTGGATGCAGAGCACTTTCATCTAGGTTTTCTATAATTTTGGTTATTAGCACAGACTGCAATAAATTTGTTTGACATAGCCCACACCTGCTAACCCTGCAGGAAGGAATTTC
Source organism: Sitta carolinensis (assembly GCA_032173965.1). Classification (NCBI taxonomy): domain Eukaryota; kingdom Metazoa; phylum Chordata; class Aves; order Passeriformes; family Sittidae; genus Sitta; species Sitta carolinensis. The sequence continues at coordinate 4,660,383 of CM063294.1, read as the reverse complement.
TTACGTGCACAGGACCCAGGTTTCTCATAGAATCTGTCACAATTTCCTGGGAGACAGCACTGGGTAAAATTTAGGGGGAAGTTGGCTGTGGGGGTGTTTGTTGGCAGGTTTGGTTTTTTCATATACACAGTCAGCTACACTGCTCCAATTTCACCGTGTTTCAAGAGTTTTTCTGCAAAAGACTCATAAAAATGCTGTTATGAAGCACTTTAAACAAAACATTCATTACACATCAAAAACGTGTTCTGAAATGATATATCGTATATTACTTATCTGTTTGCTTTACAGAACAACTACATGTTTTTACATAGAGCATGAATGTTCACCCATATAATTAGAATTTATTTTTTGAAGTAAAGAAAAACAATATATCACACTACTTGTGTAGAAATGTTTTTGTGCCCAAATAGCAGGGGAGAGGATCCAAGCCATAAGAAGCAGTGCTGGTTTTCTGCAAGATGAAATTTTCTCTAAGAAACATCTCAGAGATTTTCCTGTGGTTTTTTTTGGTAGCATTTTGCAAGTAGAAACTCAGTGTTTTTCTGGTTTTGCTGTGTTTCAAAATTATTGAAACTAGTTTGGCAATAAGCTAGATATAAACAGAAATATAAAGAGGAACAACATTACTTTTAGTGGACGCTGTTTTAAAAAACGCTTCTGTTGCTTGTTCTTAAATTACTATTAAGCATTGAGGCTACTTTTTATCATCTTTATTTGTGGTTATTGCAGATATGTAACAGATTTCTTATTAGAAGGAAATTGTGTCATATTAGATAAAGTTTTGGATTGGATAGTGCAAATAAGTTTTCCCTACAATCTTCTCAAATTAGCATCTGATGCTAATTTTTGGAAGCATAATTTATGAAAAAGGTTTGTTTGTTTTTTTTCTTTTATGAAGTAACTTTTTATCTCTTCAGTGTCTATCAACAGCAAGTGCTCTAACATTGCTTCTAGAGTGTTAAGATCTTATGAAAACTTGTTAGAAAGGTTCTTGGGTTTGTATTTTTCTTTTCCCTCAAAAGTAATTCTTATTTATTTAAGCGTTGCAGAGAGCTTGTTTCTGTGGAAATAATGGAAAGTTTAAAACTGAGAAAAGGTTTGAAAATCAAAATTATGTCTATAGAGAGTATTATGGAAGTCAGACATCTGAAAGCATGTAGTGAGAATAGAAACCTGTTTTTTTTTCTTTCAAAAGTTAAACTGATTCATTTATTCAGCCTAACCCATTTTCTCTCATTTTCTCTTCTACAAGGGTGAGGTGGATTTTTTTAAAGCTCTGTTAGATGTCTGATGTTCTGTGGACATAGAAATCTGCAGATATTTCTGAGTAGCCATTTGGTATCTGTGTTCTGGAGGTTAGAGAGTCTAACCAGAATTCTTCCAGCTGGGCAGCAGCACTATCGATGTAACGCCAGAACAGGAAAATTCAGTTAGGTCATATTAGGAAGTATGCAGAGTTCTCACTTATGTCAATTATATTTACTTTAATAGAGCAGATTACAGACTGTTCAGTGTTGTGCTTAAAGAAAGTTAGTCAAACTGTGTAATTTACAGTGAAAGACAGCAAAAAGCCTACCTGAGCTACAGAAGAGTGCGCTTACATTTTCTAAAAGGAAGAACATGGGCCGTAATGTGTAGGGCTGGAATACCTTTATCCCTTTATTTAACTGGATAAAACCCCATTTTGTTTTATTTTATTTCACTACTGTGACCTTTGCACTATTTCCCTCAGCGTGCAGGAATTTAGCCCCGATTCAGGAGTTCTTCCCCCCTGCTCAGCCCCTGCTCCTTCCTGCCCAGAGGCTGAGCTGCCTCAGCACGGAGATGCACTCGGGTTAATCAGAGGTGCTGACAAGCAGCAAGCCTCAGATCCAGGCTGTTCCACAAGGCCCCCTTTTCCAAGAGGCTCAGTAATGATGCCTACATTGAGAGCTTTTTCTTTTGATTATTCACCAGAGCTGAGATTTATGGGCAAAACTTTGCCTTCATTTGGCAGCACAAGTCAGCCCTGCCTTAGCTCAAACTGAGCTCGTTGCTGTGAGCAGCCACGGCTGAACCAGCCTGTCCCTCCCAAAAAGGAGCTGACTGATGTCACTTCCACAGAAGACTGACAGCTCTGACTTAAAAAGCATTGATGCTTAAAAAGCACCTCGTCCTCATCAAGGTGATACACAGCTTCATGGGGTTATACCTGGAAGTGCAGCCTGCATGTGTCACCTGCCAAAATGCTGGACAGACTTGGCCAAAGATGATGTTTGGTAAAGAGAGTCTTTTGTGATTACTCAGAGAGTTCTGTAGGCAGCTGTAAAAGAGTTCATTCATGTACAGAAGCTGTCTCAGTCTTGGTTTGGTGTCTAATTTTCATCACTGGGTGCCATCAGCCCAACACTGAGCTGCTTTCCCTGCCCCTGGCTCCATGCTGCTGCTCTCCCTCCCTTTGTGATTCTGGCTCCTCCAAGCAGCTCCTGGCAGCTCGGCCAGCCCGGGCCAGGCTCTGGTCCCAGCTGGGGTCGCTCAGGGCACACTGCTGCTGGACCAGCAAGGGAAGGGCTGGGCCAGGGGCTGAACTGCCTCCTTGGGCAGCACTCTGCACCGTGTCAAAAGCAGCTGGAAAGCTGCACTCCTTGACATATTTATGCAATGAGGTTCTAATTAGCTCTGCTTGGGATCCACAGTCAGTGTTCCCTTTGGAGAATGTCCTGCTGTGCTGAGAGGTGCTGCTCCTTCCTCCTCTTCCCATGTGTGACTCTAAACTGATTGTCCTTGCTACCCTCTCCAGAGCACATGCCACCCTGTGCCTCTTGCTGGTCCCTTCTCTGATGAGGAACTCTGTACTTTGCTCCATCTCTTCTACCTTTTGCCTTTCTGTGCTGATTTTGGTTTTTCCTTTCTTCTCACCTCCTATTATTCTTCCTTCTTCCAGTTATCAGTAAATGGCTCAATTCTTACTGCAGCCATGGCAGAATCACAGGGCCTTCTGCCAGCAGGTACAGAACAGGAGAGATCACCCTTCCCAAGTAACTTAGGGCTCAGCTTCCTTTTTAAAGATCAAATCTGATGTATTTCTTTTGCACACAACTTTAAGCTATGTGCCAGACTTGCATTGATTCATTATTTAGTGCTTACTCTTAACTCCTTGGCTTAATTCCCCTGTTATTTATTATATAAAACATTATTTCATTAACTAGATTGAAACAGATGAGAGTGGAGAACAGAGCTCTGTCAAACAAATTTAAATGAGTATTCAATATCTAAACTCAAGCTTTAGATTTTCATTAATTAATCTCCATTTAAGCTCCTTCTTTTTTCCTTCACTCTTAAACGTGTATGCAACTATTCATGCATACGAAGCAACATGTGAATAGTGAAAAGTGCAGAATTTTTCTTTCTAAATAGAGAATTTTTGAAGTAGAAAAGGCTTTCAATAAAAAAGGAGCCTCACAACCAGCATAACAAGCATTTGTTCTTACTACTGCTCAGCATATCTAGACATGAGATGCACCTTCTTGCCTGTTGAAATTGTCTCTGAAAGTGAACATTCTGAATTGTGGTGCTTGGAGTTGGTGTTTTTGGAAGGATTGCTTTAGTGGGAGCCTCAGCCCGGGGAGCTGCTGTGCCTGTAGGAACACTCACAGCACTACTGTGAATGTTCCTGCAATCTCTATTGGAGTGTTTCTGGATCAAGTGATAAAAATTTTGTTCTCAAGATATTTGGGGTGGGTTGTAGGTCTTTAACTCGCTATATTTCAGCTTTCTCAGTGGTTTGGAACAAAAGAAAACAGACTGATGGGAAGGAGAAAAAGCACATTAGATCTGTGAGCTGGGCACCTACAGCTGCCATTCCCCACAAAACCTTTGCCACTGGCTCTCTGGGGATGTTCTTCAGCTCCTTTAGAGCTCACGAGGTGTCCCTACTGTTTGTAGCAAAAGAAAAAGTAGGCATTTGAATGTTCTTCCATCTTCCCTTTCCTTCATCCCTTTCCAACACAGTTTACATTGAGAGGGTATTAAGATGCCAAACCCAACTTGCTTCACTCTCTTCAGTGAGCAGAGGGGATGCCTTTGTTAATTATCATGAGAATTAGTTTAGTTATTGCCTTTAGCTCCTAAAACACAAAGGTATAAGGGAATGTCAGTAACTAATTTGTGTTCTGCTCTTCACAGTGTAAAGGAGTGCACCATCCTCTTCTCATTAAGATTTTCCACTTACTTTTCATGTGGGTTCCAGGACATTTCCTGTTGGGATTTTCAGCCATAAATAGCTGTCCATTTTTTGTTCCCACCAGCTGTGCATTTGAGGGGCAGGCAGCAAAGTTTATGAATCACTTCTCCTTGACAGATTGCAACAACCACAATATTCTGCCACATAGCCAACAGCAGCAAGTGAATGATATTAGCTCTTAACTCTCCAGAAAACTCTGTTCAGTAATTAAACATTAAGCCTCTGATGCTATCATCATTCACTGCCAAGACCCTTGCAATCCAGGTTTGCTATGTTCAGGTAATGATATTAGAGATGATCATTTATTCTGGAAATGTAGCTATCTGAGAAGAATGAATTTGCTGAAATCATAACTTCATTTATGAGCTGGCTTTTCAGGACTTTTCTACTAATACTGACAGTCACCATGCACGAATATTTATTTGGTTAAAAAATACTCTGAACAAAGGATAATTGACAAAGAGTGATGAAAAGAACAACATTTAAAGCTGTGGCACCAGTAGAAGTGTGTAATATAATGCAGAAATCTGCCTTCATTCAATAAGGACAAATGATCCAACAGCACTTCAAGCTTTAGGCATCATTTCCAAGTTAATCTGCTCTGCTTTGTTGTCAACATAAAATTGAGATCAACTCTCTAGCTAACAAAGCAGCTCTGGAAACTTCAAATAAAAATTCAGACTTGTAACACATAGTGCACTGTTGACAGAAACTGTGAAGTCTGTTTTCCATCAGTGTATGTACATAGCTCATTTAATGTTATTGTGTTGAGAAATAATAAGAATAACCCTCAAATAAATTAATAGCTGTGTGTTGTTCAGTAGCGGCTGCAGCTCCTGTTCACCAGCTGAAGCTGTCACTCTCTGTTCACTGAGTAATTTTCTATTTTATAACAAAATGGCCAAAGAAAATGAAACACACAGAACTTTGAGAGATCTGAAGCCTAAGCTGCAGAATCAAGCCTGTAGAATTTGTCTGATTTTCAGAAGTAAGGCTGGCTGTGCCCAGGCTTTGCCTCTGTGATGTGTTGTGCCAGGAGCTGGAGCACTGCTCTGCCCCCAGCCCAAGCAGCTCTTTGGCCAGCCTGGGAATGTGCCCCTGGGTAGCAGGACACCCCTCCCACCATTCTCCTGGTGGTCCTTTTCCAGCTTTTCTAGTTAGTCAGTGCACATTTTGCTTGTCTGTCGAATCCTAATCCTCATTTCCCTTGCTCATCTTCTAGTGATTCTTATTAACTGATTTCCACACTTTAATTTGTCTGGCTCTATGTCAGTTTGGGGTTTTTTTCTGTTTTGTTTTTTTTTCTCACCTTTCTCAATAGGTTTTAGTCCTTCTTTCCTCTGCTGGGAGCTCTAAATACCTCTTTTCTCCCTTCTGTCAGGTCTGTCCTTCTGTCTTGTTTCTCTCAGAACCTTGATGTGTTCTCTCGTTGGCTCCATCCCCCTGACTGACAGATTTCCATTTCCCAGCTCCTCATCCTGCCTCAATCCTTTCTAGCCCTCAGTGCTTGGGACTAATGAACACCAGCATCAGCCAGGCTCCTCGGGCTCTCAGGTGTGCACACACTCTCCTTGTTGCAGTAGAGGCTCAAGAGGCACTGCAGCTCTCCCAGGAGCTCGCTCTCTCTCTCAAAAAGTTAACCCTTTCCAGGCTTTCCTGCCTGTCCCATCACCACCAGTCCTGGTTGGTGATTTCATCGCAGTCCCTAGAGCAGGGACAGCCAGGGGAGAGTATGAGGCAGCTGCTGCTGCCAGTTTATCATTACTTTGTGTTTGTTCTCCCCTTGGAAAATGTGATGTTTGCGTGGGTTTGGTTTATTTAGAGTTTATTTGGAGTTTATTTAGAGTAGGAGCTCCCATTGCAGGGGAGAGAGGAAAGCCTGTCTTTAGTCCTGGCAGCAACCTGCTGCAGAGTGTTTGGAGATGGGAAATCTGGGAAGCCAAATGAAGCTGAGGTGCCCGTGGACACAGGGATGGCAGGAAGCATTTCACCTCCACAGGCCTTGTGTGTGTTGCTCAAACAGAATATTCCTCTCTTCTCCTGACACAGGCAAACCAGAACATTCCTGCTGCCTGTCTGCCAGGAAAGCCTTTTGCCTGACATTTCCCAAAGCAAGACAGGGCCAGTTTTTGTAGAATGATGACCAGGTTGTTAGGGGTGTTCTAAGGAAGAAAACCAGAATATTCAAGTAGGCAACACAGAAAAGATTAATAAATAGTGGAATTTGTAGTGTATGGGGTGTATGTACAGATGGAAAATTGTCCAAAAGATGGTAGACATGTAAATTAATATATTCCTTTGTCATTCAAATTCTTTTATCAGTTTTATTAATCTGTAGGAAAATAGCAGAGCAGCAGTTACATTGAAATTAATCTTGACTTACATCTTTAAAAATAAGGCAAATATTAAAAAATCCTTTTGCAGAAAATAATAAAATGCTTACAAAATAAACATACATTTTTGCTTGAAATGACGATGAACAGATGCAGTATTTCAAAAAACTCTATTGCATATTTAAATCTTTTAATATATTTCTAGGATAGAAGAAAAAATTAAAAATACTTAAAATACAAAGAAAAAGTGTTGATAATTTGTAAATAAAAACGAAGTTGACATTACTAGAATACAGAATAGTTGTGAATGGAAACCTTAGATTATAAGGCAATAAGGCAGATTTGGCAGCTCAAGTTTCTAAAAAGACTACTTGAAAGGAAAATATTATGTCTTTCATAAAATGAGATTAACACAGCTAATTCTTAATGCCCAAAAGTGAGATTGCCTTGCAAGATGTTAGATGTCAGGCAGTATAATTGCCTCATAACAGAGTTTTGAACAGTAACTTCCCCTAGTTACAGAAAGCCTCCTGAAGGACTCAAATGCAGCAGCAGTAATGCCATATTTTATTAATCTAAAATTATTCACCGAATGTTTGGGGACTGTATTTCAAATAGGAATTACATTTCAGACTTGGAGGAATAAAATGTACATTCTCATTTTCCCCCACCTCCTCTCATCTCTGAATGTTCGGTGGCAAGAGTTTGAAATGTTAAAGTGAGGAGAGAGTTGAGTTGGCAGGGACCTGTGCTGATGGCCACTGTTCTCATGGATCATTGCAGTCTGGAGTGTGACACTCCCTGCAGGCACCTGGAGTGGATCATTATTTAAATGCAAAACGCGATGGAGCAGCAGTTGTGTCACAGCTGTAGCTGCACTGAGAGGGGGGTTTGTGTGGAGCTGTGCATGGCTGTATGTGCACATTTTTTGGCTAATTTGGTTTTGCGATGGTTTTTGCTTGCTTCAAAAAATTGCTGTTGGCATGTGGATGGGACAAGCCCTGATATAGGTCAGAATCTTAAATGGGTTCTCTCCCAGTTTAGTGGCACTGTGAAAATCTCTGTGCACAGTGCTGTGCTTTACACACTGATTCCTACGTGTAGCTCTTGATAATTTCCTTCATATTTGCAACCTTTTTCCATTAAGTTAAATTTAAACTTCTTCCCATAACAAAATAAATGTTTGTTTCTTCCAACAGCATCAGGTAGACTGTGATAAGTAAATCTTGGGTAGATCTTTTAACTGATCTGTGTGATTAGTTATTAGGTCACAGTTTGGATGAAACTATTTGGGTTTTTTCCACCAGGGCTAGACTAGGCATAAGATTATTTAAATGAGCTTTGAAACCTTATAGTTCATCTGGCAAACTGCTTTAGGGGACTAGAAAATATGAAGAGAAAAGACAGAGGAAATTCTGAAAGCAATTAGAGAACCCTTTTGACAGTTCTTTCAGCAGATAAAAGCCAGCTTATTGCGAGAAAGGAAAGGATCTCCTGTCATTGGTCTGTGTCTTATGGACGCTTGTGTCATTAATATGCAAATGTAGAATGTAGACGAAAACGTGTTGAGACACTTACAGATTATTCAAAATTAAAATAAAATTGCTAGGAGTATAAATAAGATTTTTTTCCCCCCTTCAAATCCAGCAGTCAAACTTGTTTAAAATGGTTCCAATTTTTATTTTAAAATCTAGTTATTTGAGTCATCAATCCAGTGATTTTTTTTCCGTATGCATATTCATGTGTGTGTTTACATATTTGTTTGTTTATTGCATCTGGTACTTGGGTAATGCGTAATTTCTATTTCTCCCTTTTGTCTGGGGGCCTCTCATATTACATTTAGATTGTGTCCTTTATCATTCCAAATTGACATTTATGCTTTTACTGCTATTGTTTGCCTAGCTCTCTGCGGCAGGGATCAGCGATTTGTTCTCATCTGTGTCACCCTGCCCGTGCCCGGGGCCGCGGGGCCCGCGCTCCCTCCCGGACTGCGATTCCCAAATAAATCCCGGGAGCGCCCGGACCGCGCTGTGCGGCACCAGCTTCCACAACAGCCATGGACGCCAGCGCCTGCGAGTAAATAAATGCCATTTACATACTGTGCCAACAGAGGGGAAGTGGCAGAACGAAAGCTAATGATGGTTTAGGAACGTTATTCCTTCTTCTTAGCAGGCAGCCGAGTGAAGTCCAGAGAGCTGCAGAGCATGGGCTGCTCTACAGGTGCTCTCTTTGTCAACAATAGCTTTTGTTTTAATTTTCTCAGCTGACTGGCTTGAAAACTTCTCAGTACAAATGGGAATTAAACAAGAAATGTTTAAGTTTCCAGCGGCCTCAGGAAGCTGTTATGCCTCCTGTGGATTATTTGCTTTCTAGTAATCATTTTAACAGTTTGTGTTCCGTTTCTTACCTCTATTCCTTCCCCTGTTCAGTTAAAAGTTGTGATGTCAAACAGTTTAGGAGGGAAGAAATAGTGGCATAATCTGTGTGTGGTGACAGATTTGGAGCTCTAAGCAAAGGGCTGGAGCGAGTCAGTTTTACACATGGAGTAATGAATCTCTCTCTGTTGGAAAGAGGAATAATGAAGGCAATCAGAATAGGCTGGCAGAGAGCAGGCATGGAAACAGGCTCTGCCGTTCTCCATAGATCAGTGTAGGTGTGGAGGCTGACAACGGGAACCTAATAAAATAATCCGAGGTGAGCAGGGACATAGAAATGAGAGGGCTGTGGGACCTGCCTGCTCCCTTTGGCTGTGACTGTGACCTGTGACCCTGTGCAGAGCCTTCCAGGGCCTCCCTGGCCCTTCTGCTTTTCTTGGGGTAAACTCCAGGCACCACCAGTTTTTGTTACAAAATCTCTGGCACACTCTGCCTTCTTGGGAGGGAAACAAGCTGCACCTTGCAGAAGAGCTTGGTGTGGGAGGAAAAAGCTGTTTGCATTCCTGTATATCCCAGGATAAATGCCAACTGATTAGAAGGTGACAGTCACCAGCTTGGGAGGAAACAGTACTGATGGATATGTTTAGGAAGGAAGAAATCTGTGTCAAAATTTGAAGGAGTAATTGGAGAAATGTCATAAGGAAGTGCTGTGTGCATTTAAACTGTTTATTGAGTTACTGATGATGGCAGTTATAGATATATATATATACATATAAAGACAAACAAAGATAGTAATCACCTTCCTTGTTCAGGTCCGGAAGCTCTACCAGTGTAAAACATCAAAGCAAGAAAATACATTTCGTGTGTTTCTTTCAGCAGTCTCAGTGGCAGTCTTTCCCACTTCCATCTCCTTCTCTTATTTTTTTTTTTCTTTTCTCGTGTGGCCATTATTGTTGGTTTTACTTCAAGAAAATAAATACATTTTTGGGGAGTACATGATGTTTAGAGAGAATATCAGAAAGAAATAGATTGGCCTTTTCCAGAGGTGTCCTGCTCCATGGGATGGGAGCAAAGGCAGCCCAGCAGTGTGCCTGTGCAGGCCTGAAAGCAGACAGATAATTCAGGGACCACAAATAAATGATAAGCTATTCCTAGCTCCTACAAATCATGAGACTCGCTTTTCTTTCCCACATCCCCCATAAAAACTGAGGCAGACAACATGCCTGTCTCTTCCAGCCTTCCCAAATGTGAACAAACGATGCCTGTAACACTGTAGCTCTTTAATTTTTGATCTTGAGAAGTTTTATTCTGTTTATACTATGCTGTCTCCTTGACCAGCAGCTTTGCAGTGCACTGGGCTTGTAATTGCTTGGAGTTAAAAAAATCAGATGTGTAAACTAATGATATCCGAAGAACAAATGTGTTCTAATTGTTTGTGAACTGCTTTAGTAGGAGCCTTGTGAATTACTGAGAAATGAGAACAGAAGAGTATTGTCTCTTTCACTGAAAAGTTATGATATGTTAGAAAACTGAAGACTATTATTGTTTATCATTTATGACAGAAATATCAGTACTTAGGCTATGCCTAAGTGATGCCTTTGTTATTATTTTGCTCTGATGATGCTGTAGTTCATTTGAACAATATCCAGCAATAACTAGCTTGAGTCACAAGTGAAAAGAATAATTTATATAATGCACAGTAGCTGGATTGAAGAGGAAGCTGCACCTCCTTTCAGTGCAGTTTATGTCCAGCTGTGAACTGTGCCTAGAACGTGGACACAGGACCCCTGCATTTGGAGATGGAGATGCCTCATTCCCTTGGACAGCTTAGGGATCCTTTGGGGTGAACCGGAGGGAAGCTGAGCCCCCAGGTGCCTGCACTCACTGTAGAGCTCAGAGTGTCCCAGGCTGGCCTCTGCCCTCCCCCCTGGGCACTGGGTCCTGACCATGCTGTCCTCCTGGGAAAGGCCACGGCAGAGGGAGGTGCTGCCAGACACAGCTTCCAGGAAATGTTCCCGAGACAGCTGGAAAGCATCCAGGCAGGAGTGTGATCCTGCACAGCAAGTGTGCACACAGCCTTTCTGAAACAGCTCTTCACACTTAGGAATTACACATTGGGCTCAATCAACAGATTATTGGTACCTGGTGTTTGGATTCCCCCACAATCGTGGATGTGTGCCAGTAGAGAAGTGTGTTTCTGTGTGTTTTGGCAGCATAGGTGATCCCCCAAGAGAAATGCTGGGCCGTGATTGCTGGCAGAACACCTGTCCTGACAGGAGCAGTGTACCTGACTGCCAGGTCTGAAACCACTGATTGTATTCATGGCTGTGTCTGGGGAGTCAGTCACAAGCCACCTTTTGGCTACCTGACTCTTTGGGCAGGCTTCTTTCCTTTATTAGTCCAAGGCATATCAAAATATGGCCAAATTCGGTGCTTGCCATCCGATGCTGCCATTACAGTGAGTGCCTGCTCCCTGCTGCCATAGTCAGATATGCACATGTGTCTTGCTAAAACACCAGGGAAAGAATTCACTGAAGATGTTATTGACTGATTTTGAAACACTGACTTCACTCAGCTGAGACTTAAGCAACAAATATGTGTGTCTCCACACCCTGCAGTTTTTTCAATTCTTAGTTTTCTAACAGAATAAGATTTCTTATCTGAGTCCACACTGAGACAGAGGGCAAACTTTTCAGGGGCACGGTCAATAAAGAAATACTGGGATTGTGTTCAGTAGGGACAAATTGCAAATGCAGAGCTCTCAGAGTTTGGGGGAATACGTTTTTTCCTGTGTCCCTGGATCCCAGCACGGTGTGCATTAAGCTCCTTGGAAATTCTGTTTCCTCTGCTACCAGAGGGACCAGCTCAGCTCTGTCTGCAGGGAGGACACTGGCAGGTTCCCAGGCTAAATGCCAATCCAGGTTTACAGACAACAGTTGTGTTCAAGAGACGTTTTCTGCTTGTTTCTCAAGGCTAAGCAGGAATGAGGCAGGATGGGTGAGGGATAACACGGATCACCTTTCAGCCAGTGTGAGTGAACAACGCTGCGTCTCCCAGCTTGGCTCGTTTCTGATGTTTGCACAAGGCATGTTGTAAGTGAGCCCCTGGTTGTCTTTCTCTTCTGTAACAGGATGCAGCACTTGTCTCAGCATAGTAGATACACTACATTTGTATTTTCCTCCATTGTTACACATTCAGAATGTTCTCCTGGGATATTCATTGCATTACACTTTTTTCCTTGGTCTGCTCACAAATAATTATCCTTCCACACCTTTTTGTTCTTGGTGTTCATTTCAGTAATCTGCATTTATAAGTTGCTTTTGCATTTCTCAACACTGAATTGCACCTTCTGTCCCACCACCTTTTACATAGCTCTGCTTCCCTTTAAGGACTAGTGCATTGTATTTTTAATTATTTTTAAGAAAAAGTGGTTGCTTTTAGACTTAGCAAGATTTGTTTCCTCTGTATCTTCTCAGTTTTCAAGACTGTTTGTTAAGTATTCTCTACTAGACTTTTTCCATTCCTTAGACATTTTCTGTATAAAAATGTCAAATCCTGGTTATTGCCTGCCTGGTTATTACCTTTTTATTTAACAGCTATCTATTCCTATTGTAAATTCCTGATCTACATGTTTCAATCTAATTTTGCTTGGCATTACAACTCGTGCATCAATACAGAAGAGCTCCTTGATCTCCAAAATACCTACTTTTTCATTTTTTATATGCTAATGCATGTAATGTAGCTCTGCTCTGTGATACTGTAGTGGTTTTTAATTAAGCAATCCTTAATTCTTACTCTTTGAGCAGCTTAGCCATCTTGTTCTCAAACTTGCTCAATATTCTTGGTTTTTACATTGTGTAGGCCTTTGACATCCTTCTCAAATTGGCAGTGCTATACCTGCTGTGTTCTCTGCTCTAGCTTAGTTTTTGATGTCTCTTGAATTTGTCTTTATTTCTGCTACTATAAAAAAAGGAAGGTGGATTTCTGAGTATTAGTGTTTAGGAAGTCAATTAATAAGATACCTAATATTTTCTGAAAGTGTTAGTATCTGGTGGCTTTCCTTTCTCTCTGTCTCTCTGCTAAGGGAAAAGAAACATTTGAACAAGTCATTGAAGTTTGTGATTGCGGTTGGCACATTACTTGATCATGGTATTGTTTCCTTCTGATTAAATTCATTGACTTGCTCATGCCTGTCAAATACATGAATTTACAAACCCTGTATTTCTTGGCTTTCTGATACAAAACCTGATTTGGAACCTGCAGTCCCTACTGGATGTATTTTTCACAATATTTAACCTGATTTATTTGTGATGTGGAACAGTCTCGTGCTGTTCCTTGCATGTTTGACCTGTCATTTAGAACCACTGTATCACCAGCACAAACAAAATCTGATATTACCTCTTAGACCATGAAATATTTCTGTCATTCCAATCTACAGTTTCTTCTCATAATGAAGCAATGGCAGTAACAAACCAGAGAAGAGATTGCATTCTCAGTTTGACACCAGCAGCTGTATCAGACTCTTTGCTTAAGTTTGCATTTTCTTTAACCAGTGAAGCCATACCTTGAAATACAGTTAGGTAAATTTAATTATTTTTGCCTGCTTCCTGTAATATTTCAAGATATGTGAAAATGAATCACAATGGGGGTTATCATCTGCTTTCCTAAAATCTATGAAGTTTATAATGGGTAGATACTGCTTTATTGCATTACACAATTTATTATCCCCCGTTCACACCGTAAGTCCTTTTATTTCTTTCATTTTGACTTGAAAACTCTGCCTAGCTTGATTTTTTTTTTTATTTAAACCTTACATTTCTTTTTCTTCATCAGAGTTATCATTATTTCTTTGTTCCCATGAAGAAGTTTGGATTGTTTACAGTTTGATTGACACCACCCATTTTGGGTGACAGAGGGACATGTGCAAACACAGTCCCATCCAGGGAATCCTGTTTGGGATTGGATACAGCTGAGAAAGCTCAAAAAGCAGTAAAACAGTGAAGGCATGAAGCACCAAGTGCTGCAGTGAGTGGGACAGAAGTCCCAACCACTCTTTACCACTGCCATGAACTTCATGTGAAATAACGTTCAAATGTCTTAAAGGCAAAATAGGAGATCCACACGTGCAGCCTCTATAGGAAGGTAACTTCTGGAGAGAAGAAAAGGGAAGAAGAAATGCATTTTCGCCATAGGAAATCTTTTCTGTGTAATCCCATATAAAATACACGTGCAAGGAATCTTGGAGCCTGCAGAGTGGAATTCTCTTTGATGGGAGTACAGGCCTTTGAATGGGCAACACAGATTGCACACTGGAAAGGAGGAGACCAAGCAAATGTTGTTAATCCTCATCAGAAACATGCCATCATCAAGTAAAGCATTGAAGGCATGTGTGCTATTCATAGTTTGCCCCATTGATGCAGCTTTTGCATTCAATTCTCAAGAAAATTTCTTTTACTACCCAATTAGTTTTGATTTTATTTCTAGTGAAGCTTTGTAATATTAATTACCAGCATAAAAACAAAGATGCAGTGCGCTGAAACAAATAAATGCTTTTCTATGCTTAGATTAAAACATTACTTGTAATTGTTTACAGTGAAATCTCCTTGCTGTCACACTGGTCTTAACAGGGTTATAAACTTTTAAGATCTTAGAAGGAAATACAAAAGTATATTATCTTCTAGCTATGGTGTAATCCACCATTACTTACCCAAATATTGCTGCATTTATACTGTATCATGTACTTATCAGTCATCTACATGACTCCTTAACTATTTCCAAAACAAAAGAGTCATTATTTACCCACTGTGAAAATAGCCTTGTGTTAGTGGTATTAGAAATCATTAGCTCTATTAAGTCCGTTATCAGCTCTGCTAGCAGCTGGAAATATCCTGCAGCTCAGGAGGGCTCCAAAATGTTCCCCACTCATTATATTCTAGATCACTTTGTTTTCTTGTATACTGGAAACAGATCATAATCACACTCAGCCATAGGCAAAAATAGAAGCTGACAACAGTCCTAGGAAATAAAAAGATTTATGGAACTTCTCATTGCTTGGGGCAGTATTTTGAACACGATAGCAGTGTTGTCCCTTAGATAGTGAGCAGTTCAGCTATGCCTTTCTATCATCTTGGTGTTCTGTGTCTCAAAATGACAATTATCACACCATAAATACAGCCCAAAGCATTACAGATGTCTATAAGCAGAATCCATATTAATTGCTAAAGCATGAAAAAAAGACAGCTCAGTTTGTTAGCTGAGGAAATAACAGTCTGGGGTTTTGCCAGTATAGAATAACATATAGAAATATTAATTCTGTCTTTTCATTGGTTGCTTTGAATAGGATTGATTCAGAAAAATGGTATTTTGAAGTGCTTGGGGTTAAACAAATTCCTTTATTATTCTTCACTCCTTTGGGTGAGCCTGGCCCTCCAAACAGAATGTGTTAAGTAGCAGAATTTTAAAAATTTCTTTAACATGACTTAAGGTCATGGGTTTGGGGTTTTTTCCTGTTAACAGAAACACTGTTTGCAAAAACTGTTCCTTCCTGAGAAACAAAAAGCATTTACTTTTGTAAAAGCTAAGTGGTGAAAGAATAAGGATATCTCCATGAAAGTATCTTTTTAATTGGCTGGTTTACAGGTGCATAGGTGTGGACTCCCTGTTTTCTAAACCCTCTGAAATAGGACTGAGGTTTGAGAGGGAGATGTCCTAGGAGCTTGCAGCAGTGTCCCTGAACCAGGAAACAAGATGGTATTGCTGGACTGAGGGGAAGGCTCACGTAACACAAACAGCTCACATCTGAAGCACGAATCAAAAAGGAATGGATATGTATCTGTAAGTCATTTCAGATATAGATATGTCTACAGTATTTGAGCAGGCTCTATGTGCTACAGCTCCCTAGGTGTGCCTATTGTGTGGAGCAGAGTTTACCCTGCTCAATACTGCATTCCTCCTGCCCATGCACTTCCCTCGTCCTGTCCTTCACAGCTCTCCTGGTTATTTCCCTCTCTATTTTTTTCTTACTCTAAATCTTGCCTAAAGAAAAATGCAACTGTCTTGAAGCTCTGCACCATTTTATTTCCTTCTTTTCCAACTCTTCTGGTCTACACTCATGGTTGTGTTCCTTTGTAGCTCCCTCACCTGAGGAAGGTGCAGCCAGTGGATCCTGCACTGCCTTGGCCATCCCACTCCTCTCCCCCAGCCACATTCCTGCTAACTCCTCTTCCCTCCCTGTGCTGGCTCTGGGCTGAGAGGGCTGTACCTGCCCCAACAACCCAGTCTGGCCCCACCAAGAGCCCCATGCAGGATTCTTTGCTTCACCTGCTCATCATTTGTTCCTATTTTTGTACATCAGAGTACTGCCCTGTGTGTAGCTGCATACTCAATACCTGTCTGTGGATGTCCAGATACCTCTGTGCACCTAATACATTTTAATGTGATATTTATAAATCCCATCACTTCAGAAATTCTATTTTAGCTATGCTTTCCTTTTTGTTGATCATCTGGGGTAAATTAGTGTAGGTCCAAATCAAACTGAATCTGTAACTCTCCCTGCTGTTCACGCGAAGAGCTGAAATCTGCATCACTTGAGTTTCTGTCTGAGCATCATCTGAAGTATTTATAACCAAGACTCTAAAAATGTTACAAAGATAGTAGCATGCCATTTCTCTTTATGCAAAACCCACTTTGGTATGACATATCTAGAGCAGAGAAAAGGCTAACATGCTTATTTTGCCAACTAACCTAAGTGAACAAATAGGTACAGAAAGATTGGAGTGGGAATTGTTATATTTTATGTGATCAATCCGGTTTTGAAGCAGGCTGAGAGTAATTTGGTGTTGTGCAGGGATGTCAGGATTCCTGCCAGTTATGCAAGATGTTTGAATCTTTGCAAGAATTGGAGTAACAATTTTAAGCAAGATTATTTGATTAGGAAACAACCTGTTGTGACTTTCTGCTTTCAGCTGTAAAGATACTTCACACACATGGGGAAATACAGGAAAGGATAGCATAAAGGGAGAAAAAACTCCTAACAATATTTTATCTAACTAGGAAGTAAGTCTGTCTAAAATTAAGATGGTACATATGATTTTGTGTTTCTATGTCACAAAAAAATTATGGACCTTGATGTTAATTCTCAAACATCTAGAACAAGGCATACCAGCAAGTGGGGATTTCATATTTCAGCAGATGCTACAGAAATGTTTGGGGAATTTTTTTTTTTTTTTTTTTACTGCAGACATCTTTTTAAGGATACTATCTCTAAAGAACACAGATCAAACTAATCACTATATATTTCAGCAATGGAATCGTAAGAGGTCCTTTGCTGTGTTTCTGTGGGTGAGAGCTGGTTTATCAGTGGTTTTTTGTTTGACTGAGTGTTCAAAGTGGGTGATTTTGGAGGATGAATTGTAAGAGGTGAGGAGCCAAGGGGCAAATCTCCTAAACTATTGATGACAGGACAGAGAAATAATTAAAAACCACAAAAAGAAAGTATGAGAAAAACCACAAGCTTAAAAAAACCCACAATCCTAAAAATAGTAGGTAGCAGAGTGATGAGAAGGAAAGGAGCAATGGCATTTCATGTAGAGTGTTTCAGACCCCCTCAGAGCTCTGGCCCTGCTCCAGCCTGTTGGAACAGGGTCTGCTTTCCTTGCATGTGCTGCTTCGACTTCATAAAAAACATTGCACCAAAGTGCTGTGTCTCTCTTCCCTTTCTCACTCCCTTCTCTTCTCCCCCTCTGAGACACTTTCTATGTCTCTACCACGCTAGAGCTCCTTTCCCAGCCCCTGCACCAGCCCAGCCCCAGCAGTGGACTGTCCCTCCCTGCTGCTGCCCGCCGTGCAGGAGGGCAGTGCTCGTGTGCAGCACATGCTGCACAGGAGCTGCTGCTGCCGGGGTGGCCCAGGATGTGCTGACCCAGTGCCCCTCGGGGTCTGCAGCTCTGCTCTTGGTGAACAGGGATCTGAGGCAGGAGCCCGGGGTCACTCTCACACCATCCTCACCGCTGCACTCTGCTCATTGGTACAAATTACATCTTGCCTTGAGTTTTATGCTGATTTCTTTATAGTCTGGTGCATCAGCACAAAGTGGCTGAGGCAGCTTCCATGTCATGTGGTGGCTCCAAAGTACAATAAAGCCTCCTGCCCTCTTTGCCAGGAGCAGGGCAGTGCAGCTCGCCCCAGCCACACACTGCTACCCAGAGTGCCCCACCTTGCTCTCCACATCAGCCTGTCTTTGTCACTTGCTCCGAAATTTGACTCTGAGGCTGCTTTAGCAGCAGGTTCCCTCTGTTCAGAGGGTATTTTGCTGCCAAAACATACTTTTAATGAGAAGACCAGCTGTTCTCCCTCAGGACCAAGCTTCCACTTGCTCCTTAGTTTGCTTCTTAATTGTCTTATCACTGATGAATAATTTAATAATTTTTCTTCAGTATTTCATAAATTTAGAGTTTTGTGGAGTCTCAGTTAATAAAAACATAATGTACAGCAACAGAGAGCTGGTTCCCTTCCCTTCTGTTCGTGGCACAGCTTGTCATATTTCCCTGAGCAGTATCAAACAATATGCAGCTAAATTGAAATAGTGAAACCAGATCAAGATGTCTATCAGCATCCTACACTGATGTGCAGTTTGGGTTTTATTCCAGACTATTTTATGATGCAGAAAATCTGCATAGATCAGTCTTCAAGCTTTAAGGATGACTGGCTTGCATGCCCTGTAGAGGGTAGTTTTTGCTCTTGTATTTCTCTTAAAATATAGTAATTGGACATTAGCTTAAAAATCTAAACCTCCCCCACGGGTGGGATTGGTGTTATGTATCAATTGGAAAAATCTCTGATCAGCTGTGTGATGTTTGTTTGGGGATTTTTTGTTGTTTTTTAACAGGTGTAAGAGGTCTGATAGAACAATTGCATTTCTGGATCTTCATCCAGTGTAGAAGTTTCCTCATTTGTTTCTGCTTACTGAGAGGTGTTTTTGAAATATCCTGCTTTAATAAAACAAACAAACAAACACCCAAACCAAATCTGTTTGGAACAATAGTTAAACACGAGACACTTTCTGTCAGCACCCACTGGAATTAATTTTCCCATGTTTTAGTTTGTTGTGACTGGAGAAACGTGTCAGATATGGAAGAAGAAGACCAGGGTGAACCCAGTGGACCAGGGTTTGGTCACACAACTCCCTGTGAGTTCTCTGCTCTCTGTTTGTACGTAACATTCTGGTAAGATCCGTTCCTTATTGGGCTTTGTTTGGGAAGCACATGAAAAGAGCACGCAGCAGACACTGCAGAGAGCAGTAAGTGTTGTAACTCTTGTTGCTTTGTGGTTGTTGGTATCCATCATTGCCGTGTATGTGACATTGACTGCAGTCACTTCTGAGAGAGAAAAACTCCACAGCCAGCGTTGCCAGAGTACATTATTTGGTTTAAGGTCCCTTTCTCTGCCATGTTTAGCTGTCTAATTTAATATCTCCTCTGCCCCCAACCATGTTTGTGAATTTCTTTCAGATGCATTCATTTGAAGTAAAATATTTTCTATGTGGGCATTTATATTCCTTTAGAATATATATATATATATATATGTAGTATAAGTATATAAGTATATATATATATGTTCTATGTGGGCATTTATATTCTTTTAGAATATATATATATAGTATAAGAAAACCCTAATTTTTAAGAATTGTGTTAAAAAAATATACTTATTCCTGATTCAGGTGCCATGTGCATGTACCCACCTTCTGATAGCCTTCTGAAAGTGCAGTCTGATTTTTTATCAGAATAAATTCCCCCATTAGTGAAGTTGTCTGAGTTGATAAATGAGTGTAAATTAAAATCTTTCACACATAACAGATGCAAGAAAATTACTAAAAATGAATAGATATCTTGATTTATTTACTTTTTTTAATTTTTAAGGTAACTGCTGTTGGTGTGGAGAGTCACAGCTACCCAACAGCAATAATTTAATCAGATAACTTTATTTTTTAAAGTGACTTGATTTTTGTTCATTCCATGATAAGTATGGACCCCTAGCAAGTATCCCACTAGCTTAAACTATAGATAACTGTAATTTACTGGTAACAATATAACAAAAATAACTTTCACTTTAAACACTACATATGTTTAGGGGGAAGAAAGTCCTCGTTGCCTTGGAATTTCTTAAGCTTGATAACAGATGAATGAACCTCTGACAATGTGGTTCATAGAAGGTCTTGATGTACTAAGCATGTCTCAATGGAAAACACAGATTTTTCTTGCATATTAACTTACAAATAGGAAGATTGTGTGCTGTCATTATGTATCCTAGTTGTGATATCAAATTAAAGTCTTACTGTGTTTTTCAAATATAGAATTGTAATTCAATATCTGCTGGATTAGAAGTGTTGACAAATTAATACAAATGGGCTCATTCTTCTAGTGGGCTCGTGAGAGGTGGAGACAACAATGGGTCCCTGAGACTGTGCAAAACACGTGGAGGGAGACACTCTAGATCCAGGTGTGTCAGACTAAATCTGATCCAAATTTACTGCCCCACACTGTCCAAACATGATATGGCCCAGAGCAGGGTGTCAGTGAGCTTCTGCTCAGTGCTGGTAATTCCTCGCTGATCTGCATGTGGCCTGTACATGTATCATACATGGTTGTCAAAAGCTTCCTTTCTCTGTGCAAGAAGCTTCTGTAAGAGCTCTTAGGACAGGTTTATTTCATGTCTCTTTTCCTTCTCCTGACTCTTGCCTTGCCCCATGTCTCAGGGTCTAATTGTCTGACTGCAGAATGCTCATCTTTTCTCCTCTGCCATGATTTCACAAGCTAGCTTCAGTGTCAAAAACTTTTCTTCCTTGGTCTGTGGGTTTGCTGAAATTCATCTATCATATTATGGCTTTACCTGCCCTGAACCTTTTTTTGTCCATGGGATTCCAGCAATCCACACTTAGGGTAAAGCAGAGATTTCAGGGACAGGTTTTGTTTCACATCATTAGAAAAAGCTGCTAGCAATTTTTGCAGAGTGACAGAGGTTTTACCCAAATTGCAGTCTTAATATTTAACTACTCTCTAGTCTCCTGTGTCTTTAGTTGGATAAAATATTGTGGTCATTCCCTTTTCCCATTTTTAAATTCTTTAGTATTGCCACTGTCATGATTCTTAATACAGCGTGGCATTTGAGAGGTGTTGTATTTAACTTTCTTTTCACAGTATTAAACACCACTTAGTTCTGTGGCAGCCTCAGACATTCTAAAGGAAGAGACAATATATAATTCAATTATGATAGCTGTTTTGTATACCTTAAATAGGAAGTGGAATCTGTGCCCTCCTTTCTCAATTATTACCATATTTCTGTGGCTTTTTACTTGAGTGGCTTTTACTTTGCATTGCTGGGCTCAGAAGAATAAAACCATGGCCTTCAGATAAAAGAGGCCTGTGGAGCTGGTGCTGGGGTGAGGCTGTGCTTTCAGAATTGTATTCAGTGCAGGTGATGGGCAGGGCTGTGCTCTTCCCTCTCCCCTGGACACTGGGAGCAAGCAGCATTGCTGAAAGGCATTGCAGTTCCCTGCCTGCTGTTTGTTCTGCTAATGTGGAACACTCCAGCGTTTGGCATCTGCCAGGATGATCACACAGCCTCCTCAGGCTGGGAATTCCACTGCCTCCCCGTGCTGCTGAGGGAGGAGCGGGGTGGATTTGCAGTGGCAGCCCCGAGCACGGCTGTGCTGGGGGAGACAGGCTGGGGGAACTGGGCAGGCAAGCAGCACAGTCCCAGGAGAGGAGCAGTGATGGTGCTTCCTGATTCACTAATTGTAAGTGATTAGGCAGGTGTATTTACTTTTTAAAAATAAATGGAAAATAAAAGAGCCATAGCCTTGTTCCAAGAGTCTCTTCAAGCTCACCTAGTAGAGAATTGCATGGAGGTTTCATGTCTTGGTAAGGATTAGGTCTCTGCAAGATGTTAGTAATGCTATTTAGAGAAGACAACACTTGATCTTTTCCACCTAGACAAAGTTTTCAGTGGGCTGTTTCCTTTCTGCTATGCTACAGAGTGAGTTTCTAGCTTGCAGGAGATTTTTCTGTGCTAAATGCAGCAGTGGTGAAGTATTTGCTGCAGTGCTGCTGGGAGGATTGCTGGCCAGCACAAGCTCCGTGGGTGCCTCATCACACTGCTGCTGCTCTCAGTTAATTTTCTGGTCTCCAAGCAGACTGGGAGCCTGCTGCAGGCAGGGCTGTGGGATGGAGCTGTCCTGAGGCAGCAGCACTCCAGCAGCTCCCGGGCCATCACTGACCTTCCCCACGCTGGGCTGGCCTCGGCTGCTGCAGCTCCTTCCCCCCTGGCAGTGCCTGAGAGCAGCCCCTGGGGCTCGGTTTGCTGAGCTCAGGATTGTACTTTGAGGAGTTCCCACAGCTGAAATCATCTTGTATTCATTTTTCTGTTTTACCATATATGACTGGGGGGGGTTGTGGTTGGTTTTTAGTTGTTTGTTGTCTTTTTTTTATTTATTCCCTCACACACAAAAAAACTTTATTTGAAGAATTGTTTAAGATTTGCTATGTTAATATTGGCTCATGTGCTGAGTGAAAAATTGTGTGAGGGCTTTCATTCAGCATTTTATGATAATCTGTATTTTATTCATTAACCTGTGGTTTCACCTGGGTAAAAGGTTCTACTTGTAGTAGCTGAAGGTAACATCTCTGGTACCTTGAAAAGTCAGGAAACTTGAACAGGACTTCTTATCTGAATGGTTTGTGACTTTCCTTTTTTAGTTCAATAACAACCAATAAAGAATTCAAATGAAATCTCACTGCCTGTGAAAGAAATGCCAGTCATGTAGTATTGCAGCTTGCAGTACCCTGGAGGCAGACAAATCCTTGTTTCTCTCTTGTACCTCCTTGTATCTTGCCTGCTTTTAAAAAGAGAAATAACCTATTGAAAAGACTGATCCGGTGCAATATGTACATTGCATTATATTTGCTTTTCTTTACTCTAGAATTATGCAACATTCCTCTTACTTTTTTCCATATATTCCACACAAATTATTTTTACCTGTTGTACATGTTGGGAAGCAGATGGTCCAGGTAGTAAATAACTGGCTTCCCAGGAGCTATGAAATTGAATTCTCCCAGGTAGCTCCTCCAGGAACCTTGTATTTGCTGGTATATGTCAGTGAGCCTTCATGTTAATGATGCTTATATATCAGTGTTCATTTCCATCGTTTGATTATCTGTTGGTTCAGCCTAAAAGTAAAACTGGTTTTAATTATTATCTTCATGCATTTTGAGGGCCAAAAGGATTATATTATAAGTATTTTTGGAAAAAAATGGTCAAACCCTGAAAACCCATTGAAGAACTTTGCAGTAAGATAGAACTTTTTTTTTTCCTTCCAAACAAGAAATATACTATATTTTTGCTGATACTGCTGTTGAACTGAAAAAATAAATCTGTGCATAAATTGCACAGGTGCACTGTGCATTATGGTGGCTTGTCCTAAGGCAGTAGTATAAGATGGAATAAGAAAAAAATTCAGAAGTGGAAAAAAGTTACTGCTGCTGGGAAGAGATGATAATACTGCCTCAGAAATAGAAATTACGTGATGCCGAAAGCCTTGTTCAATATATCTAGTTTCATTCATAGTTCAGCTGCCAAACTTCTCAGTGGTGCAACTTGACCTTACAGACTCTTCAAATAACTGAAAGGTTCCAAATCATTACTCTGCTGATGGAACATTCCTTCTCTTAAAAATCTGCAGCACCTGGAACGCTGATTTATTAAAAAGCTCAGTTTCCTCTTAGATCTTCTTTCTGACATAATTACTTTAGAAATTTATTTGAGAGGCTCTTTCTGGTATAAATTTTTTAGGAGATTGTGTTTAACAAAAGAAGAGTGTTTTGGACAATGTGTAATACAATCTGTGATGCTTCTGAAAAAATCAAGGTAGTGCATTGCATTAAACCACCTGTGACTGGCATTTCTTTTGCCCCTTGGAAACCAAATGTGTTCCTGCTCTCAGGGTGATGCAAGATCCTGAGTGCTGCTGTAACAGCTTCAGGGATGACTTTCTATTGCACCTGACTCGAGACTCACAATGAATTGGAAATTATGGCACAGTTATTCTTATGTCACCATGGCAATTTTCAGGGTCCCCCCTAGATCAGCCAGAGAAGCAGCAGTTTTCAGGCCATAATCGTATCAGGAAAATGTAACCAGGTTCCACTACTGGCCTAAATACTTCTGTTCAGAAATTTCTGTTTGTTGTTCAGAAAAATCTGTGTCTTCATTTTCACTTTGGGTATGATTCCCAGTGCTTCAGATTGTGTGAGCTCAGGCAAGAATTTGTCTGAATCTTTAGACAGGGTCCAGCTCTTCCCATTCTGCAGAGCCAAGTCTAGAGAACAACATTTACCTTTCTGCACTAAAATGTTCCATAGTAATGATGACAGTGGTGATGAACTTCATTGCTTAGAAACATAAATACCTGCTTTTCTTTTTAGTTCTTCTTCAAAGAATAGTGTGAATAGTACTCATGTACCTGAGCTGAAGAAGATGAATACATACTTAAACTCTCTGAAATGTGTTTTATATTTATATCAGTATTAAAAGATTGATTGAAAAATATATGAGATGATTGTTTTTTAGTTAGAAAGAAGAAAACTCCAACTTCTCTGTGACTCATTTTTACAATAGGCAAAAGTTTAAATAGTGTGCCTACCTTTTCATATATGTGTAACACATATATATATACATACATAAAGTATCACAGGACACGGAGTCTGCATAAAGCATTATTATTGATGTGATTTGCCACTGACCAGACATTATTTCATGCAGCCCGAGCACCTCATGCAGTGCAATAATGAATGTTTAAGTGATGTATTTCAACAAATATAATTAGTACATGGTGTCTCAGATAATACTATTTTGTAGAGCAGTGAGTTTTAACCTTTTTACAATGACCCTCACTTGAGAGAAGTGGTTATATGATTTTAATCCCTTAGATTTGACTCCTGATGAAGGGTCCAGTTTCACTGTTGCTTGTATGACTGTACACACTGGATATTGTGGCCAGGCAATGGGATATTTTTACTTGGGCTTGTTTGGTTTGGTTTTGCGTTTTTGTTTGGTTTTGTTTACTTTTTTGTCAGAGCAACATTTAATTTTCTGCTGTAATATTGTGCCGGGGACATGGCTGCAATGTACTGGCAGACGCTGATAAGTGACTTACTGTTTCATATCACACATTTACTGAATTTTCAGTTTGAAATGTATAGTCTGGGATGACAGCCAGTCATTCAACCTATTCTTGCCTCAAAGAGTGTTAAAAAAATAGGCAGACAAAAGAAGGAACACCTGGCAAATGTCTTGTGTTTACAACAACAAGAGAGAGAGGTAATGGTATCCATGGTTAGGAGTGAGATAACTTTCTTCTTTTACAGCATGTGTTGAAAACATTTTTGAAGCATTGAGATGCCATTTAGCTACGGCCTTGCACAAAATAATGTAGAGAACTGAGCAAACAGACAGGAGGAGTGAAGCAGAGGCAGCCTGAAGCCCAGCGAGCGTGGCTGGGCAGGAGCCCTGGTGCCACCCTGCCAGGCTGGGGCTGCAGCAGCTCCGGTGGCGCTGTCACTGTGGCACTGTGCTCCTGACTCACAGCCATGAGAGCTGCCTTGGGAGATGAATTTAGCTTGGAAGGTGGCCCTGTGGTTCTGTGAAACACCCGTTACTCATTGTGATGGCAGATGATGTGGTTTCCTTGAGAAAACAGCGTGGTAGAGGGATTTGAATAAAGAACCAGGAGCGCTGCAGACGAGGTTTCTAATGCTGCCTGACAAGGGTTGTCTGCGGGCTTTTTAATTATTTTCTTTCAATTCATCAGCTTCAGTTACGGTTGGGTTTTTTGTTTTTTTTTTTTTTTGTTCAGTATTTGCATTGTTTAAAGCATAAGGAAATAGTTGTGTCATTGTTCATTTCAGAAAAATAATACATGTTTGGGTTTTTTCTTTTTGTTCTTTTGTGAAAACGAATGATGAGGAGGTATAAATGTCTCTTCAGCATTTTATGTCACAGAGGATAATTCAGCACAACTAAGATACAATCTCCATTACTTTTTTGAGGTAGTATTGACAAAGAACTGGGATGCCGAGAAGCAGTTGCTTTGCTTAAAATGGGGATGCTGCCTTTTCTGCTTTCTATTTCATCTCTGAGGTGGGAAATCCACTTGTTATCCTCGGATCATTGTCTTGCTTGGATTTAGCACAGGAGCTAAGTGAGTGTAGCCAAAACCTGGGAAGAGCTATGAAAAACAATTTGACCATGTTAAAGCAGATCTGAATTTTCTTTAGTATTTCAGTCAACATTTGAATTGTAACAAAGGCGAGCAGTGATTTTGGAAGCGTGTGCTCAGGAGCGCTCAGCCCTTGCTGACGTTCCTGTAACTCTGGGAGCTCCTGAGGCTCTCTCTGTGCCACAGCAGCACTGTTAAAATGCACAGGATCCTCAAGGATGTGCTCTAGCCTGGTTTGTTTAAATGTTTCACCAGATATAAAAATGAACCGAGCAAAATATTTTATTTTTTTTTTCTATTTTGGTTCTGATTAAACACAAATAAGCCAATTGGGTAGCTTATGATTGCTTCAAAGCTACACAGATCAGACTTTGTGTTCTCTGATTACTTAATTACAACACAATTTACCCTCATTCAGCTTCTAATTTGAAATGAGTGCTGCTGATATTCTTGACTACAGTAAGATCTCTTGAAGAATCACATGTTGATTATGTGGACACCAGGCCGTGATTTTTTGAAAATGCTCAGCACAATCAATGTGTACTAAAATTGATTGGAATTAGATATGTTGTCTGTTTGTGAATTTAAATGAGAAATTAAAAAAGATTAAAAAGCCTAAGTGTGGCGAGTACAAGTATTTCAGGTTTCCTGGTTTCTGATTTTCACTATGGTTTTAAAAGACTTTTCCTTAAATCCTAAAAGTTTGAGCTTGTATAGTGTATCCTGGTGAAATGACTAATTCAGCCAATAATGGAGAAAAGGTATCATTTCCTCAGTATCTCCCCCAGACCAATACTGGCTACTGCAATATCAAAACTGAAATCTATTTCCCGATGTAAAAACCAGATGTACTCCACCAAGAAACTCACTGTGTTTAAGCTTCCAAACCAAAGGCCATTTCCAGGGGGCCAGAGCGTGTCATGCCACGGGATCCATGGGGCCACTTTGGATCCTTTAGAGCAGGACAAGTGATTTACTGCCCTGAATTTCAGAGCTCAGCAGGTGTGCAGGTACTGCTGGTGCAGTTTTAATTTAGGCAAAGATGCTCATAAAGAAGTGCCGGGATGTTCAGATGTGAATCCAATTTTGTATCCCTGGCAAGTTCAGCAGTGTTCAGCTCCTGCTTTTGATTCATTTGAACAGGTTTATGAGGAAGCAGAGTATTAAGTTTTTATCTCTCTCATATATACACGAGTGTGTGCACGCTCCCTAGTTAGTACTTTTTATATATATAAGCTTTTATACATTTTAATAGAAACTGTATAATAGCTATATGATGTTAATATTTGTATTTGTTTATTTTTCTATATTAAATGCTACATTTGTCTTGTGCCAGATTTCAGAGTTTCTGCAGCTGCAGTGTGTGTTCAGTTACCTCTGCATAGCTCATTTTGCAAAGTATCTTACATTTACCATGTGGGATCTGAATCTTGAGGCAGATTAAATAATTTGTAGTAATTTGATTTCAGCTTTTGCTTTCTTAGTCTTACAGAAATGCTGATCATTCTTACTGATGTGCACTTGGCTCACTTTTAAGGACAGCCTCCATGATATTGCAGTGACAAGATTCAGAGATTTTATTTAAATGGTGCTACTGTGTCTCTCAGAGCAAAACTGTTTTGTTTATGTGGGTATGGCTTTTTCATACTTATCCTTGAGAAGGAAAAGCTGCATCTAAAGTAGGTTGAGAAAACATGAAGCACATGAATCTTTTGAAGTAACTATTAACACAAGGGCACATATTTGTATTATATCACTCATAAATATTCACTTATTGAAATCCAAGCATGCTTTATTTAAAGTCAGAACACAGACTAGGAGAGTAATTCCACTTAAGCTTCTGTGCACGTGGATATTGTCCAAACACATTTTCTTCCTGCTGTGTCTCACTCTGCATGCCTTTGTGGAATGGCACAGGACCTAGTATAGATTAGAGATTTGATGTTCTTGGAGGTCCAGACAGGGGTTTTAAACATCAAACTTTTTGGCTAAACAGTCTCTTTTATGCTTAGATAAGACCTAGCCAAGGATAGTGAGGAGAGCTGCACATATGATGGCCTTAAAATTTAGGATATGTACCTGAAAGGTGACTTTGTATTTAAAGCAGTTGGCATTCCCACAGGGTGCACGTTCTGGCAACAGACATTCAAGAAAGATAAAGAAACTGCTGTGTAGATTTAAGGCAACATGCAGAGGATGCAGAATTTATTATAATTAATTTCTTAAAGTTTCTTGTCAGAGGACAAGCCGTACTGGCCCTGTGTAAGTGCCAGTAAACCTGGTTCCTCAGCAGCTCGTGCTTGCCCAGGCCCCCGGGATGCTGAGGAAGGCTCACAGCCTCTGTGCAGAGCCTGCTCCCTGTGTGCCTGGCTGTGTGCTGTGCACCCCTGGGGCAGGCAGGCTGCAGAGCACTCCCGGCAGAGCTGCCCCGGGGTGCTGCACAGAACCCTGGAGTCACAAAGGCTCCTGACATGCCGAGTGTGCCCCAGCCCAGCCTGCTCAGCACTGGCCACGTCCCTCAGTGCTGCTCAGCTCAGGGCTCCGTGCTGCTGAAATGTCCTCCTGCTGCTCTGGGCTTGGGGTTATTCTGTGTCTCAGAGAGCTTTTATTTTGGGGTTTTTTTATAAATATTGGCACTAATTAACTTACAGTAATTACTCAGTTTGGCAGCTTTTCTAGACTTCTTTGTTTCATATGACAAAGATCAGTCTTGCTGCAAATGATGTTTTGTGATGTTTTCTTTTTATTATTTGATTCATTAAGTACAGAATTTGCTTCAGCTTCTAAAAACAAACATGCATCATTAGAATTATCATTTCTCTAGTGTTACTGATTAATGTTCACTAGAAAACAACTTGATACAATGTCTAAAGCATACAGTTCATAATAGTGTTTGTTTTCTTTATTCTCTTTTGCTGTTTTTATTAGACATAAATTATTGCAATGTGTGGAATTGCACATGAACTTATTTACCAGTCTGCATTTATGTTTAGAAAAGCGACAATGTTAGAATTACACCTGCTTATCAGATTTTCTTTTCATGTGTTATTTTAATCCATTTGCCATAATGATTAGGAAAAAAAAAATTTCATTATCGATGCGAACATGTCAGTACTCAAATAATGAGGAAAGTTTATATCCTTCTTTATCACTGAAAAAATATCATCTGTCATTTTTCAATGAAAGAGACTGAAAGAGTTGCATAATTTCCAGATCTTGCTGTGTGTTTGTGGCATTACTAAATAGAAAAATACAGGCCAAATCCTGGTCACGTGGAATAACATGAAAGATACCATCACTGCCTTGTTTCTCTCTTTTCATATTTGGGGTTTAATCTTCTTGTACTGGCACAAATCCTGTTCATTTGAAGCTGATTGGTAAAATACAGTGAATGAAAGAAGATTGATTTCTCTGATTAAGTTTTATGGGGGCCTAAAAAGCTATTTTCAAAAGCTGGTTTTAATGCATTAAGGCTCATCTGCTCAAAGCCCCTGATAGAAATGGGGGGTGTGAATTTCCTCTTGGTGGATGTAGGAATGGTCAAGCCATGCTGCTGTCCTGGCAGCTCCACTGAGGAGACTTTCTCCAGGGAGAATCGGTACAAGTATTTTAGAATTTACATACTGTCTTTGTCAACATGCCAGCTGTGCAGGCTGGAAGCACTGTTTTGTGTTGCTGATCTCAAACAATCACTGCTCTGATTTGCCCATGCTTTGATGCCCACAGGTCCAAGAGGCGCGGTCTCTTTTCCCGGGCAGTGGCCGAGGAGAGCGGTGTCACCACACACATTTGTGATTTGTTTTTCTTCTCTGTTTTAGGCCCTTCAAATCATCACAGCCAGTCAACACTGAGGCCACCTCTCCCTCCTCCTCACAACCATTCCCTGTCCCATCACCATTCCTCTGCCAACTCCCTCAACAGGAACTCGCTCACCAACCGCCGGAACCAGATCCACGCGCCCGCGCCAGCGCCCAACGACCTGGCCACCACCCCCGAGTCTGTGCAGCTCCAGGACAGCTGGGTGCTCAACAGCAACGTCCCGCTCGAGACCAGGTGGGTGGCGTGGCTGCACACCCGGGGGATGCCCCTGAGGGACCCCCAAAGCACGCAGAGAAAGCCCCTGGTTTGCTGGGAGATGGGGTTCGGTGTCCTTTGTGTCGGCTGGTTTGTCCGACACAGCGCGGGGATTGAGTGGCACTGGAACAGCCAGCAGCCCAAATCTGCTTTGCACTGGAAGGCACACAGTGAATAACTCTGCTCACATCCCATTTTAAAGCCTTTTATTCACTTGGACCTTCCTTGCATACACAACTCATGCAATTAGTACAGCATATTTATATCACAGGCTCAGGAACAACTTACTTAGAATTCATATTGACTGTGCTGATGAAAAATTATACATTTTGACTTTCCTGAAGCAACAAACAGAGGCTCACTTGACATTATGCATTTTGGGAGACTTTGAGAAACAATCCAAGATTCATGACTGACAGTACTATAATTTTAATTTATACCTCATCCAGCATGCAAGTTCATTTTAATCTCTTCTGTACATGTTAACAGCTTGATGCCTGTGGGGCAAACAGCAGCATATAAATGAAAAGGTGCAGCACTTAGGCCTGACAGAGAAATAAATAAATAAATGCCTGACATGCTGCCGGTCTAAATATTCTGGTTTGTTGTCATTTGGGGTATGGAATGTCAAACATATTTAACTTGCACTTTAAATAGCAGAGTTGGCAGAGCTGATCTCTCAGAATTTAAAATTAGCCATTGTGGTGCTGAATAAAGTGCTTGGAATAGCAGGGTGGTGTTGCTTGCCCAGAGAGTGATAAACACAGCGAGCAGGTGGAGGAGCTGGGCTGTGGGAGCACTGGCCCCTGCCAGGCTCTCAGCTGCCACAGCTTCTGGGATGGGAGTTTGGATTGCAGCCTCCCAGCACGTTAATGTGGCTCTGCTGCATCACACCCCGAGTGGCCACATTTGGGGGAGTTACACCCCCAGGCAGCCTCAGCCAGCCCCTCCAACATCTGATTAAAGAGAGCTCCTCTGGTGTGGAGCTCTGGGAGGAGCTGGGGTGGCTGGTGGGAGCTCACAACACCAAGGCTCTTGTTGCTCAATGGTTACCCAGTGAGGGGTTACAGCTCCATGGGGAGCAAATGGGCCTGGAAAGGGCAGGGAGTCTGTGCTGGGCTGGGGGCTGCCCTCACCCCTCACTTTGTCCTGCCCTGCTAAAATGGGAACATGGGTGCCATGAAGAAATGGAAAGCAAATTCAGGTTATCCAAAGCCAAGATGACCAAAAAAGGAAGGGAAGCAGATTCTTGCTTACTGAGGGTTTGAAGCTAACTTTGGCCAAAAGAAAAAAAAAGGAAATGGTCAACTCTGAGCTGCTGTTTCTGTGAGAACCTCTGCTATTTTATACAACTTAATTTGTACATCCTGAATTTGTTACTTATTGCTAAGTATTACAAGACAGAAATGTTGGTCCTGTTCAGCCCAGACTGGTTCTTGCTGTGTGGTTTATTGCCCACCTACTTAGATTAGAACCTGCTTTTAATTCTGGTGTAGAGTGGCCACCTGCTGTGCCTGCTCTGCCTCTTCCTGGATGGAATTGTTCTTGGGTACAGCACTACCTAAAATTTGTCATTTCTGAAGGCTCCATATTGCCCCAGTTTGCCAATCACTTTACCTGCAGAGAGTTCCTTGGGATATTCACAAAGGGATTCTTTGCCATGATTCTGGCATCCCTGAGCCACGGCAGTGGGCATTTTTCTGGCTGGGGTTTTTTTATTCTCTGATTTTGTACCTTATTCCCAGCCAGAGGTGACTGTGAATGTCATTACTGACTTTGGTTCTTCTCTTTTTTCTTATCCTGCAACCTCTGGGAGTGTATACGTACATGACAAAAGGTTACTTTGTGAATACTGTTATTTTTGGAGGTTGCAGGATGCCCGACAGTTAATTGGAGCTTTTTGGAAGACAGGTTTGTCACAGGCAAGCATTAAGCTATTAGAAAATGTCCTGGCAGAATTGCTGTGTTCCAAGACTATTCCAGAGCTGCTTCAGGATCGATTTTAGTTCTTTCCTGAAATTACACACCTGACAGGGCTTGATGACAAGTTTCATCACAAGAATATTAACTCAGAAGATGACTGAAATTGATGCTTGTGAAATCATTGAGACTTTCAGAATTAGCCTGTAATTCTTTCACTTTAAAACTGGTGTTTCATCTACATTCATACCAATAGCCACAGGAAAAAAAAAAAAAAAACAAAAACAAACCAAAACCCGTATTTTTGGTAACTTTTTACTTTGGCTTTACTTTAAAGCTTTAGCTTGTTGCAAAACATTGACCCCTCTCGTGCTGCCTCTTCACAGTGCACTGTTCTAATTTTTTTCTTTATATCTATTTATTAATTTCAGTAGAGAAATGCTCAGGAGGAGGCAAAGCCAGCACTGACAGCGCCTGCTTTATCAAGGAGAGGGTTCTGTAACTCTTAGTTTTCATCTTTCAGTTACCTTCAGTAGATTCTGCTCTCAACTGAAAATGATGTGCAAGTGGTCACATTACTGATTATGAAACAAAAAGTGGCACCTGAGCTGTCTGAAGGGAATGCTTTGTGTCAGCACTACAAAACTCAGATCACAATTTAGATTCCAGATGTCTCTTTATCTAACAGTACCAAGTGCTGAAATCATTGAATAATACAACACGCGTCTGCATGTTGCTTTTTTTGTTTTGTTTTTTTTTTTTCCTGGCAAGAATATTTTAACCTTCCCTTTGTTCCTTTGCTGTCTTAGGCAGTTTGGGCTAAATTCAGACTGGAGACCTCACATTTTCCAAATATACCCTTTCTCCATCTCTTGTTTCAATATAGATTGGGGGTTGTTAATCACATTTGATTTATGTTCTTTGTGATGTAAAGGAAGCTTTTACTGCTTGCACATGTTTTCATGTGGCCTTTTCAGGCAACTGTGCCCAAATCTTTGTGTATCTTTCATGGTGCTGTACTTGTTACATAATTATATTTATCTGTATTACAGTAGCTCGTTGCTTCTAATGGAGTTATGAATTTGCAATATGCTTATGGCAGAGTTCCTAATTGTACTTATTTAGAGTCATAGAGCGGTTTGGATTGGAGAGAGCTCAAGGATCATCATGGGCAAGGACACCTTCCACTTGATCAAGTTGCTCAAAGCCCTGACTAACCTGACCTGGAACACTTGCAGTGATCTGTGCTTGATTTTAGCGTGCTTGTTCCTTGTTCAGGCAAACGAGCAGGGGCTGTGCCTTCCTTTCCTGGCCTGCTGCTGCTTTATGGCTGCAGCAGGCTCCCAGGCTGGCTACATAATTGTTCTGTTTTCTTTGAAATAAGGGTCTGTAATGGAAGGGTTGAAATATCTCTAAGTAAGGACACAGTAATGCATGGCTGTAGCATTTTTATGGTGCTATTTTTATGGTTCATTTCTGCAGTATTTAGCTGCTTTACCTTTAGGCTCGGAGCTGCTGTTTAATGCTCTTTAACTTTTATTGTCCTCTTGCAGTCTGGTTCAAAGCATCTCCTCCTCCTCCTAACAAAGTGCTGGATTCTACCTGCCCCAGTTGAGAGGTGTTCCTTTATTGCTGCTTTAATCATTGCTTTCCAAGGGGATGTGTGATGAAAATACTGCCTTTGAACATCCCGGGGTGGGTCTCATTCCTTCCTGACAGCCGAGAGGCAGCACTCTGCTTTAAAGCAGGGAATGCTTTGAGGGCACAGGCAGAAAGGAATGGCTTTGCAGGGAGGCTCCCGGGGCTCCTCACACAGCAGGAATCCTCTGGGATGAGAACCCCACACGGGCACTGGCATGACTGGTGAGGCAGGAGAACAGAGGAGCTCCCATGGATGGATGTTTCACTGAGATTGCCTGATTTACTAATGCCTCTTCCAGTACTTTATATTGATGTAAAATTAATTGTTACCATTATAACTAATAATGCTTAATTCAGGAGAAAAAAAGGCTAGAATTAAATAGAAATTACTCTTATTCTTCAGTTCTCATTATTAGTCTCATAATTTGAAATATTTTCAGTCCAAATCTTTCAGTTGCAAAGATAATTTTGTATCCATGTCTACAATTTCTTTGTGCTTGCTCTCGAGGATGTGATGTTTTAAGGAAGACTGTAACATCCTAATGTTTCTTCTGTGTTTCAGGAAAAAGGATGATGGCCACCCTTCTGGTGATTATGAAATAGGTTCCTTTAGATCTTGTGGGTTGTAGTATAAGACCCGTGGTCCAAATCTGAGGTCAACTGTGCAAGGTTCAGTTTAAAGATTGAGAAATCTGAAAATGTAACCTGAAAAGAATTCCCATGAACCTTGAAAGAACTCTTGAAAATATTTGCCTTTTCCTGGGGTTCAAGCTGCCTGTGTTACTTTGCCAGTCTGAGTCCAGCACAGTCACTCTGGGTGAGCCTGAGGACAGCAAGGAGAGGTGAAAGGATGGAGCAGCAATGTGAGCTGTGTCCCAGTGTGCACCATGCAGTGCTTGAACTCAGAATCGTGGGGTATCACAGCTGGGAAACATCTGCAGCTAGTGCTGCAGCTCATTCCAGTGCAGGAACGAGCACAGTGCACTGAGCCTGTGCACAGGCTACGGCAGTCGAGGCAAAGAAAACAAGAATAAGGCACATGAGGAGAGGGATTTAACAGTGGGGGAAAGCATTAAGTTTTTGAAGAAAGAAATTAAATATCTGAAATATTAATACTGCATTCACATTTTGTACTATGTTGGAGCGTCAAGATCAGCTGCAGAACTTCTGAACTGAATATGTAAACGTGAAGTTTCTGAATGTGTTGAAGTTCCAAGCTACAGCTGCTCTCTGCAATTGTCTGCCTATTTTCAATGATGTCTCAATATTTTGATATCTTTGTACATGATGCAAAATGTTCTGGAACAGAACAGCGAAACAAAGTTTCCTTTCCCTTTCTTAATGCAATTTCCTAGGATATATTGGGCATAACAAACAACTACTTGGAACAGTGAAATGAGTCCTCACTCTAATTTTGCTTTGTCTCTTGTGGCTTTCTCTCACCATTTACTTTCAGCTACAGGTACATGTGCTAGAGCAGGTTATTCCTCTGAGACTGAAGGCTGGGGCATGAACTGACTCCTTCATTCTCCTGCTCCTGTGTATGAAGGTTGCAGGAAGGTAGTGGGGACTTTCTAAATAATTGGAATCTGCATAGATAGATTCTGGACCTGTCTAAAAATCAAAAGCATTTTAGAGAGTCAAGGAAGGCACAGTCAAAAGCATCCCCAAGGACTTTAAACACATTTGGGCCACATACTTGGAGGGATTCCAAAAGCACTGTAGGAAGGTCATTTTTAGCAGGCTCTTGGAGTATCATTTTCATAACAAATATAGGCATGAATAGGAGAGAGAAAAGGGTGAAAGGAAACACTACAAAAGCAGGATACAGAATGATGATTCAGAAAATCGATCTAGATGTACTCCCACTCACGTACACATAAGCTCAAAGAAGTTTTTACTGATTGCAGATAATTGCATGTTTTCATGATCTTGTTCATTTGCATTTTTAACTTCTGGGTTGTACAGAGTGAACAGGCAGTGTGAGTGACTGCACAGGAAGAGACAGGCACATTTAGGGTCTTTATGAAAAATACTCTAGAATTATGTGATTTTGGTTCCTCTTTATGTAAGTTTAAGTGTCGACTGATACATTTCTCTGAGTTCTGAGTTTTATTATTCTGTTCTATGACTTAGAGACTTGAAATAGCTCTGTTAGTACTTTTTATTTTTTCTTGTTACGTGAGTAGTTGAATTAATAGATAGTGGAGAGCTTACATGCATGGCTTTTAAAATAGAAGTGTTTTGAAATTATGTTCATTAATTGATGTAGAAAGTTAAAACTGCATGCACCCATTGAAATGCAAAACACTGTTATCATTATTCTCACCACTGGAATAACAAATGGAGGCATTATTGCACTTCATCACTTGGCACTATGCAACAACTACTCACAACCCTATGGCAAAAAAAGATGCAAGGTTTTCTGCTTAGGAAGAGGAAGTTCCTGTAGTTAAGTTGATTCAGAGCTCCCTAAATGTCCCTGGATGTGCTGGTTGATCCTGCCACACTTTCATATACTTCCAAATGCACATGCAAAGACCCAGACTTCTTGTGTTTGTGTCTGTAGCTGTTCCTTTTACTCTTTACTAGGCATTAACCAGCAGTTTGATTTCTGCATTCCTGGGGAATAAACAGTAGTGCAAGAAGGAGATTCATAAATTTAAAGGGCAAAGCTAGCTATTGACTGGCTAACTCCTACAAAAGCCAACTAGGATTCAAACAGACAGGCTGAGTGAGTGGGCTCACACCTCTTGCAGAGTACCTGGAATCTGTTTGACCACAGAGCCACCAGTCAGGAAGATGCTGGGTGGCCCCTGGAGCTGCTGAGCTGCCATGTGCATGTTCCCCTTACAGGCTGATGTTTTCCATCTCAAACTCTCGAGCTGCTTGTGATCCCCAGTTCAGCAGTCCTTCCCCTCTCTGTATTGTCCACCTCACCTTTCTGCAGCCTCTCCCCAGCTCTGCAGTGTCCCAGCTGAGCAGCCCCTGAGCAGCCTGGGACAGGGCAGTGCTATTGGGACAAGCCAGAGTGGGAGTGTGTGGTTCCTGGGGGAACGCTCCAGGGGTCAGCTCACAGTGGGATTAGGGAAAGAGAAGGTTACAAAAGCATCTCCAAGAGGTTCTCAGTCTTGCAGATGAAGAGCAGGCGTCCTGTGGAGAGGTGCCCAGCACAGACCCAGCGCTGCCGCTGTCACACACTGTGGGTGTTTTGCCTTTGTGGCTTTGTGAGCAATGCCTGCTTGGTTTTGTTTAATAATATGACAGATCCAGGTGCCCAGAGGTTGGCACCTGCCTCTCTGTACCCCACCCTGCCCAGCTGTCAGGCAGTGCTCAATTACTGAGTTTCACACGTCCAGCTGTGTCTTTGTTAGAGGGTGGCAGTGGCGGTGTCGAGCCAGCCTGGCGCTCACAGCAGCCTGGTGACACTGCTCTGCACTCTGCAGCTTTTAGAACACTTTGCCTGGGGATGTGAGGAACCCAGCCTTCAAGGAATCATCAGCCTTTCAAGAGCTGAGGAGCTGGAATTGGAGCTGCTCTGGGGGCTGGGGGCTGCTGCAAGTGGGTACGTTGATACTGATGTGCTCATCCTGCAT
Organism: Sitta carolinensis; assembly: GCA_032173965.1. Lineage (NCBI taxonomy): Eukaryota > Metazoa > Chordata > Aves > Passeriformes > Sittidae > Sitta > Sitta carolinensis. The sequence goes on along the minus strand of CM063294.1, from coordinate 4,622,953 downwards.
TACTGTTCCCATGCCTGACCGAGTGCCCTTAGTCCCTGCATCAGTATCTGCCGCTGGCTGGAAATCACTAAAATAGTGACATGAGGGCTGTCCTCTCTTTCCGCAGGCATTTGAGTGTGGGGGTGCACAAGAACAGGTGTGTGAAATGGCCAGTGGGTTTATATGTGCGTATTTGAAATAGCTTTCCACTGAAAAATCTGTCTTACTGACTTTAGTCGGTGGGTTTGACATGATTGACACAATTTCTTGTAACTATACAATTTAAACACAGATAGATAACACTCGTTAAGCTTTATTGCTGGCTTTAGAGTTCCAGGCACTCCAAAGGGTAGAAACTCCTGTGCAGTTTTCCCACAGCAGAGAGCCCTCAGCTGTGAAACATGGCTGATGGTCCCATGCTTACTGCAAGAACCTGAGAGAACATACAATGAAATCTCATTTGGGGAAAGCCTGAGACACAAGTAACCAAAGCTTGCTCTAGTCTACCTCTCTGAGTTCATTTTTTCATAACAGGCATAAGAACAGCTCACAGTTTTCTTCAGACCTGGCTTCTTTTTGCTTGGAAGTTAGAAATCTTCCATAAAACTTCACTGTCTGAATTTGGCAGCCACTTTGAGGCTTCCACTGACATAAAATGACTCATGGCTACTTTTTTGGAAGACTTTGAAAACTGCAGAAGGGTTTGGGTTTTTTTTTTTTTTTTATCACAATGAAAGCCAGCATATTATGTTCTATATTCCATTGTTTTCTGCTAAGAATAAGTGTCCAATAAAATTACAGACAGATGTGATTTTACCACAGCTTGAAGTAATTTTTAAGTCTTAGAACAACTAAATTGAGCTGTTACTATTCTCTTGGCACGTAGCTTTTCTATTTATTAATTACTATTAAAAACCCTATAAAATATAAAAATGAAAATTTAGGCATTACAGTTCTCTGAATGCCTTTTTTTTTCCATACAGAACAAGTTTAGGACAGTATGAGGAGGGAAAGAAGCAATTTATGTTAGAAAATGTCTTTTGCTTCTTTTCTATTACAGTGTTTCATCGCAAAACCAATTTTTTTTTTTCTTCCACTTATTCTTGCAGTGTGCTGCCATGACAATCTGTCCAGAAAAGAGGGGGGGAAAAGCTGATTGTTCTCTCAAAGAATATGGAAGTTAATAGAGTCTCTGTCAGACCACTATTCCCTGAACACCAGAGGTCCTTTTGACCTGTGGGAAAGCGCATGCTAGGGAGAGCTCAGAATTAATGAAGAAAGCAAAATATAGCTTTTTCCATTTGCCATTAGTGCACAGAGCAGTGGTCAAATGGCCCCTCGCCAGCTCAGCCTTCACAGATGCCACCTTCGGGTGGTGTCAGCCCTGAGGTGTGACCCCACCCAGCAGCAGTGCTGGAAACAGGGCAGAACCCTGAACCCTGCTGAACCCTGAATCCTGCTGAACCCTGAACCCTGAACCCTGAATCCTGCTGAACCCTGAACCCTGAATCCTGAACCCTGAATCCTGCTGAACCCTGAACCCTGAATCCTGAATCCTGCTGAACCCTGAACCCTGAACCCTGAATCCTGCTGAACCCTGAACCCTGCTGAACCCTGAACCCCTGAACCCTGAATCCTGCTGAACCCTGAACCCTGCTGAACCCTGATCCTGAACCCTGAATTCCTGAACCCTGAATCCTGAACCCTGAACCCTGAATCCTGAACCCTGCTGAACCCTGAACCTGCTGAACCCTGAACCCTGAACCCTGAATCCTGCTGAACCCTGAACCTGCTGAACCCTGAATCCTGCTGAACCCTGAATCCTGAACCCTGAATCCTGCTGAACCCTGAACCTGAATCCTCTGAACCCTGAACCCTGAATCCTGAATCCTGCTGAACCCTGAACCCTGAACCCTGAATCCTGCTGAACCCTGAACCCTGCTGAACCCTGAATCCTGCTGAACCCTGAATCCTGCTGAACCCTGAACCTGCTGAACCCTGAACCCTGAACCTTCTGAACCCTGAATCCTCTGAACCCTGAACCTGCTGAACCCTGAACCCTGAACCTGAATCCTGCTGAACCCTGAACCTGAATCCTGAATCCTGCTGAACCCTGAACCCTGAAATCTCTGACCTGCTGAACCCTGAATCCTGAACCTTCTGAACCCTGAACCCTGAATCCTGAACCCTGAACCCTGCTGAACCCTGAATCCTGCTGAACCCTGAACCCTGCTGAACCCTGAACCTTCTGACCCTGAACCCTGAATCCTGAACCCTGAATCCTGCTGAACCCTGAACCCTGAATCCTTGAATCCTGCTGAACCCTTGAACCGCTGCTGAACCCTGAACCCTGAATCCTGCTGAACCCTGAATCCTGAACCCTGAATCTGCTGAACCCTGAACCCTGCCTGAACCCTGAACCCTGAACACTTCTGGACCCTGAACCCTGAATCCTGAACCTGAATCCTGCTGAACCCTGAATCCTGCTGAACCCTGAATCCTGAACCCTGAACACTCTGGACCCTGAACCCTGAATCCTGCTGAACCTGAATCCTGACCTGAACCCTGAATCCTGAATCCTCTGAACCCTGAATCCTGATCTGAACCCTGAACCCTGAATCCTGAACCCTGCTGAACCCTGAATCCTGTTGAACCCTGAATCCTGAACCCTGCTGAATCCTGAACCCTGAATCCTGCTGAAGCCTGAACCCTGAATCCTGCTGAATCCTGAATCCTGCTGAACACTGAACCCTGCTGAACCCTGAACCCTGAATCCTGCACCCCTGCATGAGAGCCTGGGAGAGCAGAGCACAGAGAGAGCTGCAGGGGAAACTTCTGTTCTGTGGGCAGCTCCCAAGCTCCTTCCACAGCTTTTCAAGGACACTGAAATTACAGAATCATCAAAGGCTGGCAACTGTATTTTGTGAATTTTTCAGTATGGAATTGTCTTATTGATCCACAGAAATTACAGAGTCTGGGCTGAGACTTAGCAAATTTACTCCATGTTTTCAAAATAGAAAATTAGTCCTAGTCTAATTCAAATTGCTAATGCTTAATTGTGAGGTAGAAAACGTGTTTTTCTTAATCATGTTTGATAGGTGTGCAGGTAAGACAGAGAATACAATTTTTCAATTCTTATATGGAGTGTATTTGAAATTAAGTGAACTGGTACAAATCAGATCATTTCTTTTCATAAGCAGGCACTGTACAATGCTCCCAGCCTTACCACTGTGAGGCTGTAATTAATGTTGATAAATGCTCATGTTCTCTCTGTGCAGCTTCAGCCCACAGACAATTGGTTGTACCAGAGCATGTCAAATCTCACATAAAAATATGGCTATAGATCATTGGCTTTAGGGATAGAGTTGAGACAAGTCAATTTATTTCCATTAGTAGCTGAATCTAGATTTAAAACTCTGGGGGTCCAAGTGTTTTGTCCATTATGCTGCCCATCTTTCTGGTGTGCTTTGCTGTGATTTAAGGTATAGCTGTTAACCTGGCCCCAGCTTTGGAATGCAGTGTCAATTTTTGCAAAGTGTCTTGTGGTATATTCAACACATCATTAGTGAAATGTCTTTTTTTTTAACTTTTGAAGGCAGAACTTGTGTACTTTCAGGTGGTGTGATGTCTTCTGATAGCTACCACTTTGTCAGGGGCTCTCATATTGAGACAATGAACTTTCAGCTTTTGAAATGCATGGGTAGGAAAAAAGGTGACAAAATTCAGGGTTTATCCAATGACATTCTTTCTTTTTGGCTTTGAGAATGCCACCTTCTCATGTATCCTTTTCAGTCAGCTTTTTTTGCTTCTACCAAGTTCTGATTAGTTTTAACAATATCACAGAGATCCTGTTTGCATGGAGTGTTTTGGTTTTCTTTATACACTTTATGTATCTCAAAGTGGATCAGAGTGGAGCTGCTTTTTTGTTCTACTTTTTTTTTGTCTTCTCACATGCAACAGGATATGATTGACGTGTTCTATTAAAGCATATCTAGATATTCATTAATTCAATTTTAATGGGAGCCGAGTTTCATTATATATCTGAGTTTACTTTAACAATGCTTTATATTAAAATTTCTGTTGGTGCTGTAGCTGCCTTCTGAGCTAAAGAGAACATAAAATTCCTGGGTTTAAAGGCATTTCAGATCAAGACAGTTCCAAGGACTGTAATTTCCAGTTTGGTTCTGAAAGATTGCTTTTGTGCAGGGGGAGGGTGAGAACAGTCTGTTATACAGACTCTTCAGTCCAGACCTAAGGGGGTCGTTCCTGCCATGAGGATTCAGAGGAGAAGGGGTCCTGGGCTGAGGCAGATGCAGAATTAGCCTGGATGAGGGAGGAGCTTTCCTGCCTGCCTTTGCCTCACTGGGTCTGTCCTCCTTCTGCTTTCCCTCGTTCCTCGTGCTCCGAGACATTTCAATCCCCGGATCCAGTCATGGTCTTGTGCTCCTGACACTGGAGAGCAGCTAGGAAGGACTAAACCTACTTCTGCTGGCCAATTGATCAGGTTCTACCCAGACAGAAGGAGCAGAAGAGTCAATAGATCACAACCAGCCCATAACATCATTTTCCCTTCAGTTACTTTAATTGAACTGTTGCAAAGTAAAGAAACATTTAAAATTAAGTATTTGAGACATCAGACTTTGATTATTTCTTGCTTTCTTTTAGCTGAAAGATGTTTTTCTTAATTTAAGAAGCTGGTAATTTTAAGGGGAGGTCTTTTAGCATTTGACTTTATTGCTCACCTATGAAGTGCAGAAAAGAAGAAATTCTAACCTCTAATGTCCCTCACTGATAAAGAAAAAAGAAAGGTGGCTTTATTTGTTTTTAAAAAACCCCAGTGTTTCTATTAAGTAGTTGGTTAGAATTAATCTGTTTGAGTTTGATTGCATATCTGAAGTCTCCAAAGCACAAAGAAAATGTTATGACAGTGGATACTGCCACAGTCTTTGTCTATTTTCTACAACAAACTAGACTTTGGTTGCTGTTGAAGGGGATGTACAAGGCCACTTGGAGTTTAAAAATCAATAACAAAGGCAATGCCAAAGTGATTTGTTTATTAATAAAGTTTATGATTAGTTCATTAAAAAAATAACAAACAAAATATTTTTAGAGCCTGTCTTCAAATGGAAATGTTTCATCAGAAATCTTGGGTGCCTAGCCAGCCTTCCTTTTACTGTCTTTTACCTGTATGTGAGTTCTGTGCTATCTCTTGTGCTCTGGGTTTTATTTCAAAACAAATATTCTTAAAAATGCCTTTAAAATAATTTCTGGTATTCTGTAGAATGGTTATACACAAATCTATGCTTGAGAGTAGGCACATTCATGATGGGGGGCTGGAAAACATTCTTGGGAAACACATTTCAGCCTCCAACTTCCAAATTGTTGTTGTCAGTGAGTGACATGGATTTTAAAGCTCTAACAGGTGGTTTGAGAGTGACATACTGGATTGTATCTGAATAAAAATGTTAAACATATTTTACTTTGGAAGTAAGACCTGGGTTATTTTGGGCTGAGATTACTGAGTGTCGTCGTTCTGTTTGATTCCAAGAAGCTCTTGTTTTTCAGAGCTGTGAAGGGAGAGGGTATGGAACAAGTCTTTGGAGCTTTCTGTCTTAAACCAAGTGACTTGCTGTAAGACCACAGCCTTTATTCTGGGCTTTTCTTTTTATTGTTTGCTGGGCACATGTTTGTACTCAGTTCTTCCTGGCTGTGAAAAGTTAATCTACAGAAACCAGTCTTCCTTCCAGTTTTCTTTCTCCATTTCCTTTGTCTAGAATGTGTTGACAGCATTTTCTGAGATTCATTAGAGTGTATTCTGTCCCTTATTTTCTTCCTAACAAATGGAAGGCAGCTGAAATCCCTTTTTATCTGCTGAGTCATGTGCTGTTGGTAATTGTCTTAGCTGTTCAAACCAAACCTGTGTTCTTTTAAACCACAAAATCATGGTTAATTCTCATTCTGGCAGGATCTTTTCCTACAGGACTATGGGTTTTGCTCAGTATGTTCTTAGTGGTTTTGCTGGGAGCTTTTGCCAAGAGTGTAAATGAAACTCAGAGTGTGGTTTCCTTAGAACATTTTTTGAGCGGTAGATTCCTCAAGGAACTCCCAGACACTTCATGGGTCATGCTGGTGTTTTAGCTAGTATATGGTCAAGTTGCATCTGATTAAAGAAAAGATTAAGAAAGATATCCCGACATTGTATTTTAGTGCCAATTAAGATCTGGTACAAAAAAAATAAGGAATTTTCATTTCCCTTTTTCTTCCCACAAAATTCTTTTTCTTTTTGAATATACCAAGCTGTGGCAGCTGGAATGGTATAGGAGTAGGAGATGTTCTGCCTTAACTACAGGACTTGCCATTTTCAACTCTGTTCCATTTTATGTTTTTCAGGCATTTCTTGTTTAAGACATCTTCTGGAACTACTCCACTGTTCAGCAGCTCTTCCCCTGGTTACCCGCTGACCTCAGGAACGGTTTATACTCCACCTCCCAGACTGTTACCTAGAAATACATTCTCCAGGAATGCATTTAAGCTGAAAAAACCCTCCAAGTACTGTAGCTGGAAATGTGCTGCTTTGTCTGCAATTGCTGCTGCAGTCCTGCTTGCCATCTTGCTAGCATATTTCATAGGTAAGGCTGTGTTTTCTCTCTCAAATCACGTGGCTGTGTCAGCAAGTGAAAGTTCAGCAGATGAAAGGATGGGCAGTGTCTTTCACAAATGTGTGTTCTTAGTGAGCAAAGAACATTATTTTTCCTTATACTGATTAATGAGGAAAAATAAAATGTTCAAGTCACGTTCACTGTTGTAAGAGCAGTGGAAGCAAGAAATTGATTCAGGATTCTTAATGTGCAGTGTTAACTTTAGGTGTCAGATATGCACATCTCATAGATGGTCCAAACAGAGGGATTTAATGACTTTTTGATGTAGTGCCATATGTTTAAAAAGTATGTAGAAAAAAATTGTGATAGGTGGTGAACTCACACAAGTAACAGAAGCTAGCGGCATTTGAATTCAAATATTACTATCACATGCTGCCTTTAGATAAAAAAAAAACACAAAATCACTTTGATTACTAGTTCTCAGTCGATATAGGTCTGTGTGCCCAAATCCTGGTGGTGTTAAATTTGAATCATTAGATGGTTCCATTTTGCATGCAGTTATTTTCCATATTCCACTCATCCTTAGCATTTTGAAAGGAAAAATATAGAAATTCTGAATGTTGTGTTCATTTCCCATGATTCATATGCTAATAGTGACCACGCTGTGTTCTAATCCTTTCTGTGGTTTTTTGAGATGTTTTTAACATGCTGATGAGATTTTTTTTTTCTTGATATAATTAATTTAATTAATTTCTGTCTCCCTCCCTCCCCCCTGCTCCCCTCTCATTCCCTGTTGTTGTAGAGGGTTTTTTAGGTGTCTGCACAAACTACCAGTGTATTTTGTACCTCCTACATTGCCTTTAACAACGTGCTGATGGCAGTGAAATGCTGCACTCTTTACATTTTCTGAGTAAATGGCAAAATTATGGTAACTTGACGATATTTTCTGTTAATACTTTCCAGATCTATTCTTTGTGGGATTTATTTCCTCTCAGAAAGTATTCTCACAGATAGCACTCAAAAGATCTATAAAGATGTGCTGAATTTTCTCTTTTTTTTTTTTTCTTTTTTTTTTTTTTAATCCTATATAACCTGACTCTTCAGGATAGACACCTTATTCTAACAAACCCCCATTTTTCATACTAATGAGCTTCCATATGTGATTAATATGTACAGTAGTAGGAGAGAAGAGGCTGACTATTCCTGCTGTCTGTTTGGTCCAGACCTACATGCCAGCACACTGAGTGCTGCAGATCTAACCATCATTCTGTATCTCCCCTGTAGAAAGCCTCAGAAGAATAACAAGCTTAGTTTGGTATATAAATGAAAAGATTGGAAAGCACATAATTCATTGAAGTTGACAGTTATCATACAGCAGCTCCCTGTTAGAGTGATTATGCACTTGGGAAATGATATGCTGCAAGTTGAACATTTTAATCATGTGCATAACTTTGAAGTGATGGATTATGAAATGTGTTTTTTCCTTGGTTTTTAGGTTACTGTAATCTTAAGCAAAGCTTTGCGGTGTGATTATTGCTTTTTACACTTTCATATATAAGATGAGAGAATGTAAGGCAATGTATTGACTCTTAATAATTGATGAATGATCTATCATTTCAAGTAACGACATAACTGATCCATTTTGACAGAAGTTTTTGAGGTCTTCTTTCCTGTTGAAAGAATGATGAGTACAATAGAGTTGCTAGTGAACACAACAAAGCAGGGTTTAGGAGAGAGTGTTAGCTCAAGGTTTAAATAATGAGAAGTTACCTGACAAGCTTCATGCCATACACAGGAAAGAATAAGTATATGTCAAAACCAGAAAATAGCTGAAATTAATCCTATGAATAAATTTGATAGATCCACCATGATCATAATTTAGAGTGATGGAAGAGAGAGAAAAGAAAAACCAGAAAAACACTGGTGTAGCTTTAGATGCATGAGAACAACAGAAAGGTAAAAGCAAAGTGCTTTAGGTAGGCCATTTATTAAATTAATTCCTTCACTCTCAGCAAAAAATCATACAATTCATTGCACATGACAAAGAGCAGGTGTAAGACCATCAGCTATAAACTAACCCTTGCTGTCGTCCAACAATGTGACTTAAGGTACTGAATCATCTCCTGATTTGAAAAAAGGAAAGGCTTTGAAGGTGCTGCTATTGTATTTCTGCCTTACAGGTCCACAAAGAAAATTTCTGGCTCTCTACCATGGCAGAGGTTCCATCACTGGGGTTACATCACCTAAAAATAAGAGTTATGGAAAAAGTCACCAAATGGTTCTGCTCCTTGGGTTTGTCAGTGTCCCTGGGCTGTGGATGTGATTGTATCAATGCTGATCAAGCCTCTTGCAGGACCAAATGCAAAAGGCAGTGATGACAAATATGAGGCAAATTATATTGCAAGAGTACTTTGAAGTTATCATACTTTTCAGGATTTCTAAATGAATTGTCCTGTCATAAAAGAGATGGGAGAATTGATATGGATGGGTCGTTGAAAACATGATGTCTACAGGTTTAAACATGGGATTTTGAGACTGCAAAAATTATGGCTGGCATAAAAAAATATAATGAGAGTGATTTAAAGAGAGAAACAAAAAAAAAAACCTCATAACTGATAGAAAGAAAAAATATTTTTAAAATTATTAGACATTCTTATTTCCTTTCCTCCAACACACAACTAAAAATACAATGAATGAAGTGAAAAGGCAGTATGTTTAGCGCTTTAAAAATAAATTCATAGTGCATAAATAACCTTTGGAACTTTTTGCCACACTACATAATTGATGTTAAATAAAGATACTACTGAGATTTTAAGTTAAACATTTGTCAAAATAATGGCAATATGCCTTGTTAGAAGGTAACTTTGGGTTTTATTTTCTTTTTTAAGATACATATAGATTGATGGTTTATATCATAATATGTCATCAAAGTCTGTCTTTTTAGATAGACTCTTCCTTTATAGCCAGTCAGTACCACTGTCACCTGAAATTTTCTAAATCTTCCTCTGCAAACCATCCTGACTGTTGTCTGGGAAAAATTCTGCAGGTCTGCCTTGCCCCAGCCCAGTGTCATAGGGCTCCTGTTTGTGCAGAATAGGCTTGGTTCTGGGTGCAGACATTTTCCCATCTTAGGCATGCAGGTCTGTGTCTGAATTCCTTTACACTGGCAGGGTTTCTGCAGAAACTTTAACACAGATCAAAATCACCAGGTTGAAAATAAATCGGGTGACTTCTTGTTAAAGGACTAGACAGAGGAGAAAAGTGCAGCTGGTGTGTATGAAAGAGCACTTTAGAATGTTTCTATGGACAAGTGTTATGCTGTTTTTAATAGCAGAGAATAGGGAAGAAGTCACTTCAATTAATCCCAAGGCTGTCTGCACATTTAAAACCAGGTTTGTCCCTTCTCCCTGTTTCCTCAGTAGCCCGGTGTGAACGAAGGACAGAGTATTGCACAACATTTTGGTAAATTCCAGCATGCAGGACAGAAATAAAACTGTCCCACAGTCCTCTCTGAGACTTTTGCCATTTCACAAAGCCAGGAGTTATTCCTATTATCCAGGGGTGACATATGAAGAATGTAGACCCAGCCATTCAAATAGGACATCCTGAAGATATTGGGCTGGTGGTAAAACCCAGTTACAAGGAAGTAATTTATAAGTGTCAAAAGGAAAGCATATACCACACATATTGTCTTTGTCAGAGTGTTCACTTCAGAGGTTAAGGGAGTGATGAAAGCATTTGTCATGTTAAATTAGTTTTTAGCTCTTTTGATTCATGCCAAACTTGGAGGAGAAAAATAAAAAAAAAAAAAAAAAAGAAGAAAGAAGGAGCGCAAAAGAGTCACCTTGTATTTTTCACAAAGTAATTGCTGCCAAACATAAATACCACATTTTTGTAAGCCCCTATGCTGCTCTGATTTCTGCCAATCTATCTTTGAGCATCAAAGAACATCTGACCATCAACATGTCAGTACATTAAAAATATGGTAATTTAAATATTTAGACTTTTCTGTGGGGAAAAATAAAACAAACCCTGAACTGTATTTCCTGTGGAAATTAAAAGCTGTGGTGGGTTTAAAGATGTTTCACTTGAAAACAGTATCTTGATACTCACACTGAAACTTTGAGATATTGATGTTATTTTATCTACTATCATATGCAAGAAGATATAAAAAAATTAAAGAAAAATTACATAGACTATGAGAGCAGCATGCTTGCACCACACCTTTAGTGCCAATGTTGTGCATGAAAGTATAATTAGTCATTTATTCCTCAGTGTTATTTGACCCTAAAGGCACATGAGGTTTAAGATAAATTTCAGGTTTCTGCATAAACTTGAAATAATATGTTCACTTCAGTGCCACAGAAAGGACTGAATTGCCAAAGGATATGGCAGTTAATTAAGCAAATGAAAATGTCTTTCTTTTAAACTTTTAAATCAGAAACTGAAAAAGCACTATTCACAGAACATAAGCTATAGGGAAATAAATGGTTAATTTGTGTAATTTTTCCTCTTGTACCACAGAAGTATTCCTTTGTTTGTGTGAGAGTCAGACAAAAAAAATAAATCTTTAAGGGTTTCTGACTTGGAAGCAGAAATCTCATCTTTACTCTGCATCAAACATCTCTACATGGGACAGTTTGCATAAAATTTTATCCTTCAGGTGTTGATATCAACTTATTTTCTTCTCACAAATGAGTCAGTTTTTTCCTAATGTAAGTGCTTGGATGGGTTTGTTGTTCATTCATGTTTGTAAGTTCTTCCTCCTCATGTTTGTAACTTCACTCCTAAGCCAAGTTGTCTTTTTGACTCTGATTCCATAGATGAGGATTCATCAGAATAGGTTGCTGAAGTGCCTGTCTTATGTACCCACTGATTTTTTTTTCTCTCTGAGTTTCACTTTACAAACAGGAACTTCCATTTCATTTGATTTTTTTTTTTTTTTTTTTTTTTTATGTTGCAATTGTTTATTACCTGTGGAGTCAGAAAACCACAGCCTTTGTCTTGTCCAGACTTCACTGAAATCAAATTTGCTAGACGTTTTGGAAAGCAAGACTGAAAAAGGGAAAATCATGCAAAGCTGGAACCTCTGAGAGGCAGAGGGCATCTGGCTGCCAATCACTGCAATCACATTCACTTGAAATCAATGTAAACCGAGGGAACGCTGCATCTTGCAAGATTAGCTGATGACAGAAGGTTCTGTTCTTAAATTTGCATTGAAAATAGGTGTCAGTTAGGGGCAATAATTAAATTTTAGAATATGCCTGTCATATTTTACATGTCACACATTCAGTGATTCTTATTGACTGCTATCAGTCAATCTGAGTGAGAAAAGCGTGGTAGTAGCTCACTAAGCTCATCTGATGCTACCTCTGAGAAATTTTAGGAAAAAGCATCTGGCTTCATTCCATAAAAAAATAGGTGCTAGCATTGGGAATTTTGGTGCCTGTGTCCAGGAAATTCAGATGTGGCTTTTTAGTCTACAAAGTGTCCTTTCCTATTCCACAGTCCAAAGGTGTGAGAGATTCATTCTGTTACCAGGACAGTTCTGGAGACAAGCTGCTCCAGCTGCACTATATGCTTAATGCCACAAAGAACAGGATTTTGACATGAAATTACTTGGGTGTTGTTTTCCTGGGCTTTTCCTGAGTCAAAAGCAAAATCTTGATCTGCAGATTTGTTCCAAGGAAAGCCAATGTAGTGTTGTTTTGCCTAGCAGAGATCCCAGGGAGAAGAGGATTTCAGTGTGGAGGGGCAGACTCACAGCCTGGGCAGTTCTTTGTCTCTGGGACATTTTCATACCACAAAACTCAGCACTTGAAACTGGAATGAGACCAATGTTCCCATGCCTCTCAAAGTGCTATCATGTGCTTGGCTCAGCTCTGGCAATTGAAAACCTTTCTTGCTCAGCTACCAGGCTGAGCATCCTCTGCAGCCTTGGCAGGAGACAGGGGACAGAGAGGATCACAGAATGTTCTCTTTCATGTGTCACTGGAGTTGTGTTTTCAGGGCACGTTTTGGGTTGTTAATGCAAATTGCACAGCACAATCTAGGATGGGTCTGAGGAAACTTTCACACGTGCTGGTAGTGCTCCCCAGGAGCTGTTAAAATATATGCTTTGAACTTGAGTAAAGAAACACAACTGCCTGGCTGATGCTCGCTGTCCTGGCTGTGGCTGCAGTGCCCAAAACATCTGCTTGGCCAAGGTTAGTGCCACAGAAATGAGCAGTGGGATGTGACAAGACAGAACCAGATATTATAGAGAGATGCTGTTTACAATTAGTAATTTATTACTGCAGTCATTATTTATATAACAGAAATTTTGGGGGTTTTTAGTCTCAGCTGTAAGAATGGCTTCCTCACAGGTGGTTTTCTCTTTTTTCTCTCAGTTGTGAAGTACAGGTTGTGCTTCAAGTGCCCTTGCCATCCTCCCATGCACAAACTAGACTAGAAAATATGCTGGATTTCATGATGGCTCTGTGACAGAGCCTATTCTCACTTTCATCAGTGCAAATACCTAATATTATGAATTTTTTAGTGGTCTAGGATTTAATCCCAGAATCACAGCTATGAAGTCTTGTCAGGGCAAAGAGATAGCAGAGATAAGTAGATGCAAAATGAGACTTGCAGGAAGTTAGGGGGGGAAATGATGAAAAAGCGTTGAGATATTTTAGTGAGACATGCTTTATAACCCAGCCCAACAAACTGAGATGAGGCCGTTTTTCAGGGGAAGGGTAAGCATAAGGGATATTGAAGATTAAATTTTGCTAACATAATGCCAAGTCAGAGATACCTATCAAATAAACCTGTGGTCATTCTTTCTGAAAAGTCAATGTTCAATATCAGTGTAAAATGTCTCATTTCTTCCTAGGGAAACATTGCTTTCTTAGCAGTTATTTAGGTTGAGATCACCAGTTGATCATTTATAGATTCATTTATATTGATTATTTGTTGCTGTGTTTCTTTGTTGACTCACTGTGTTGTTTTGCACTTAGTGTGCTTATGGATTTTATTTAAGTATAGCAGTACGTATTTGCCTTTAGGAATAGAATTATTGCTCTATGAGTTCATAGACAATATCTTTCAGTCTTGAAAGATCTGACATGGATTTTTAAGTGTGGCTAATGTAACTCTTAAAGCAGCATTATGAATGCAATGGGAAAAAAACAGAGAAATAAAAATACTAAAGTGTACTACAGAGACAAGAGAATATTCAAGGAACTTGAAGGAAGATAAAATAAAAAAATTGGAATTAAATTCAATTTGTGAAAATAATAAGACAGGGTAACAGAGCAGGGAATTTATGGAGCAAAAGAAGTTGAACAAATTGGAAGAGAAATGACATATTACAGAAACCTTTATTCACCATATAATATAATGGGATGAATTCCTCTCAGTGATTTAAAACCTGTTCAAGATAGTTTTCAGGTTAATTTCAGATTTTGTTTATTCAGGGCTTAATTTTATGTAGTCTTGCTGCATCACACTTTGACCTGCCTTCTCGTGTCGCCACTCAGATCCCAGCCATCATATATATTCTGTGTGTCCAGTAATAAAGTCATTGACTTGCCAAGGTCAGAGAGTTTGAACACTTAATACTCCAAATTTGTGTGATGTTGTGCCTTGTTATTAATTCCTTACAAGATAGCCTTGTAGCTATAAACAGGAAAAATGACATCTTCTGTGACAACCTGTCTGACCCCTGGGACAAATTTTGCTCTCCAGATTTGGGTTTGCAAGGTTATAGGATGATTTGTGTTGGAAGGGACCTCTGGGTGTCTCTTTTGCTCCAAATGGGTCATCTCTTATGTCCACTCTGCTCTTGTAGATCTCCAAGGAGAGAGATTTTGTGTGGCTTTATCTTCTTCATGACCTGTGGGTTCCAGCAGACTGCTTTGAATGGGTAGAGGCAGGCCAAAGATGATTCTGTTTATTAGAGCAATGTGCATAGGAAGGAGGGGCTCCCTTTTGGACTGGTGCATGTATACTTTATAGTCAGCAAACTCTCTCTTAATTTCTCATAATCGTTTCTGACATTGGAAGCTTGGATTACAATGCCAAAATGAAGAATGTAGTTGGTTAGAAAAATCATGTTTTGACTTGTATGTTGAGCAGATTTGATAATGAGAGAATCAGTATTGAACCCCACTGTGTGATTATGAAACACTCTTAATGTCTTTATCTGGGCTATTACTAAATAATTACTAGAAAAGGCAAGCATTTGTATTAATGCAGTTCCTGAATGGAAAAGGAATTTCATTCTCTAATTTTGATCTTACAGAACCTCACCTAAAACTGTAAATATGCCCTAGGTTTACTTTGTTTTCTTCTCTGGGGTGTCCAGATTTATCCCTCTGTGTCCTATTTAATTTTTAAGAGGTATTATACATAATGCATAGCAGTGCTGCAGTTAATTGAATTTCAAGCTTTATTTTAATTTGCTGGTTGGTTGATCAGCTGATTTCCTCCAACATTTTTCTTACTAAATACTTTCTGAGAAAAGCCAGAGAATAGAAGATGTTTTTCCATCCTGCTGCCAGTGTGGCAGAGCAGGTTCCCCACGTGCTGGATGACAGGGTGTCTCTGTGTCTGTGTCACCTTACTTGTCTTGCAGGAATCAGCTTGGAGTAGACAAGACTCTTGGAAAGGTCAGACAGTCTGTTCCATGTATGCTGCTCATCCCTGCATGTTAACAGGTGTTTTGCTTAAATTTGGGTGCAGTGCACTGTTCTCTTCTGTATTCTCTGCATATTTGCATCTTCTTCTTTCCATTCACTTGTCTCCTGCAAGAGGCTCCCTACGTTCTGCGAGGCACAGGTGGCTGCAGCCGAGGGTGAGGAATGAGCAGGGGGTGCAGGGCTGCTCAGAGCCCTCTGTGCTGGCTGCAGCAGTGCAGGGAGCCACTGCTGGTGCTCAGGATCCACCTTCCCAGGAGCTGATTGCAGTGCAGCTGTGCTCACAGTGGGTCCAAAGCCATCCTGCTGTAATCAAGAGATTCCATTTTTCAATTAGGGTCTTTTTGCTGTAGCTTTGCCTCCTAAATAGGGAAGCCATGAAACCCCTCTGTAATTCCAGGGGAGCTAGTTCAATCCAAGGCAGGGTTGTCAACAAACTCAGGTTTTGCTCCTGACAGCTGGAATTGGAGGTGTGAGGGTAATGTTTTCTTTTGCAGAAGGAAGACACTTCTGTCAGACTGCACTGTCACTAGAGAATTTCTGGGTTCAGTTATTAAAGGCTTTAAAAGAGAGGTAAATAGTGCTTGATATGCTGAGAAAATTAATGAATGCTAGAGAAATGTCAGGAGTACATAGCAAGTATCCCAAGGTAATATAAGAGCAGATAGGAACTTGTGACATCTTTGCTGGTCTGTGGAAAATGCAAAAGAACCTTCGACTGAAAGGGAAGTGAAACAATTTTACAGCAGGCACACTAACAATTACCAGAGCTGGGAAATGCAGCACCAAAGCCCCTCATGGTGATGGGTTACTGTGCCTTTAGCATCCGAGCCTTTTCCACAGAGAGAGCTGTGCCTGTTGGAAAGTGGAGCAGATCTGGGAGCTGAAAACAGAATCCTGTTGAAACTGGCCACAGGGTAGCAGGGGGCAGCAAGAGAAAAGAGATGCAATTTAGGCTTGTATGATTTATTGAGCCAAAAATTTATTTTACCCGTTATTTCTTTCTTCATGTATGTCCCCCTTTTACATCTTGAGAATACATTAATCACTGAAACACGAAACTCCAACCACATGAGAAAAGAGAGACCATAATGGAGTCTGCTCATTAAGAAAAGCTCAGGGATCTGATCAGTCTTACTCTTGTAGCGGGTTGACCTTTTTAAAAAACACTTTTTATATAATTTTAACTCTTATCACCTTGTCTTCATGGCCAGAATCTGAACTTTAAAAACATCGAAGTTCTTATACAAGCGTTTAGGGATTTGGTGCTTGGTTCATGGAGAGTATTAGTCTTTTCCAACCAGAGGAATTTTTCCCCACCTCTGGAGGCTTCCTGAAAATCCTAAAACAAATAATAGAAAAATGGTGATTTAAAACCTAATTTCAAATACAAACCAGCTCTGGCTGTCTAGATGAAGAATAAGCTTCAATAAATGGGAGACAGACGCAGCCTCTTCAGTATGAAGAGTAGCGAGGATGCAGAAATAGAAATAGGGTTTTCATTACTTGAGGGATTATGCTTGGGCCAGAAATGCCAAATATTCTGTGGACCGCAGCTGCACTCTCAGTCTGCTGTTGTATTAGCTGGTAATAGTAAAACAATGATGTGGTGGTAGAGACAGCTATTTGTTCTCAGAAATACAGCAAAGTTGTTTTCCCTTTCTTTGCTTGGATTGCCATCTTGTCCTCCATGGCATGTCCTAAACTTCTGTCCTATAGCAGTAAATGAGCTACAAATTAAAATACACATGCTCCTTGAGCACCACCTGAGGATGCTCCTCCAGCTGCTGATGTGCTCCCTTAGCCAATTTTTTTTTTTTCTGTCCTTGTCCCCTTAGTCAATTCAGGGGCTCGTTATTTCCCTGCACAACTGGGTCAGGGCAATTGCCTGAGCAGCCGTGGGCAAGTGCCGTCCATTACACCTGCAGCAAGGAAGGAAAAGGGTTGCTGTTCCTTCCTTGAAGGAAAGGGGAGCAGGGAACTCAGATGTTCAGGAAAACAGGAGCATCCATCCTACTCCTCGACCGTTTTTCTGTCTCTTGATCAGCACTGCCCACTCTTATATTAACAGAGAGACTGGAAATAGTTTTGTTTTCAGGATGTAGCCCAGTGGAGGGTTTCACTCAGTCTCATCTGAGAATATTTGTAAAGGAGAATTAGTAAAGTTAAAAATCCGTGGTTTTCATCTCTTTAGTTTTTTTTTTTTTTCTTTTTGATCCCTGACAGAATTGAGCTTTATCTTTTGCTGTAGGCCAAATAAAGGTTTAACAACATTTAACACCATTCTCTTAAACTTTAGATTTTTCTTTTCCCTGTCAAAAATCTATGTATTTCCTGTTTGTAAAAGTCACCATGAAAGTGGTCTGCTTAACTCCATTTCCCCATGCTATGAAGTATTGTTTTAATATGTTGTTTGACTTTTTATAATAAGCATTCATAAATCATTCATCTTTTCTCCCATATTTACCATTAGAAAACTGTAAACAGCTAGAACAGAAAAAGGCTTTTTAAACACAGTGCAATTTGCTTAACATTGCTTTGGCACTCCTGGAGTACCAAATATACAGCAGGTACCTGAGCAGTGGGAATTTTCTCTGCTTTGCCTCTGTGTCTGTTTCAATGTGCTGTTTTCCTGGGTTGCCCATGATCTGAGAAGCAAATATTTAGTACAGAATTCACTGTTTCAATGAATTTGGAATTCCTGGATACCATTTCAAAGCTGTCAGCATGACAACCTGCATTTCAGCTCAGGTCTGAAGGAGGAGACCTTTCAGGAGCTGCTGTGAGCAGTGGTGGGGTTTTGAGGGGAGCAGTTCCCAGTGCAGAGCAGCTGGGGGTTCAGGGCAGCAGGCAGTGCAGCCTGCTGGAACAATCCATGCAGTCCCAAGGCTCACTCTGGCACTCCTCTAGCAGGGCCCAGAGTCACAGGAAAAGCATGAACTACAGGCTGTGGATTGTGCTGCAAATCCTGCTCTGGCAGCTCTGCTGGGACCTTGGATATTTCCAGCTTGCACAGTGGGTGCCTTTGCCTGGGAGCTGAGAGCAGTGTGGGTCACTGATGAGGAATCATTTCCCAGGGATGGGGCAGCACAAGGCCTTGGGCTGCCTCCATAAAATCCATCTTATTGGTTACCTGTTGAGTATGGAGCTTTATTCTGAGCACAGATCTTTGCTTTTGCTAATAGAAAGGTCCAAAGCAAAGCTTAGGAATTCCAGTTCTCTGAACATATTTCCATTCTTCAGCTGTAAGCTACCCTTTACATACTTTCAGCAGGTTTTGTTTTAAATGCTCTCCATTAAGAGTTTCTGCTGAGTGCTACAACTTGCATATTCTGACAATCCCAGAGCTGTTTGCAAAAGAGGTAATGGCTGCATGTACTGCACACCTTGCTTTTTCTTGAGTATAGTGGTGACTCTGGAATCGTCAATATTTTTTACAGCTGTGAAAAGCAGTTTCCTTAGTTCAGCGTTCAGGGGTTTGACACGTGGGTAAAGTACTGAATACAGCAGATCACCAGTAAGCATCTGTGTGAATGCTGTTAGACAAAATTAGTGATTTTTTTTTTAATTCAGTTTTACTGTGTGACCCCAAGTCTTTCTCTTTTCAGAGAAAAAAGATTTTTGTAATTTCTTGCAAGGCAAAACAGGCCACCAACACCAAATGTTAAGATTTGGGGATTTGGAGGTGGCAGAAATTCAGTCTTTCACTTTGCTTAGTAACATTGCTCATGAAAATCTTTTGATGAAAGAGTTGCTGATCAGAGGGCAGGAGAATGGCTTTGAAAGCAGTTTGGTTCCTGTCAGCACTCACTCCTCAGCTGTCTCACTTCCAGTGCTCAGGCACACAGTACTGGTAGGTGAAGATTTGCAATTGTGTGGAAGGTAATGGCGAATCTTTGTTTCCTTTGGCTGGAAATTTCAAACCAGTCATGTCCTTTCTTGGCTGAAGGGACACACCAATCCTAGATGCTTCCTCCCCACTTGCAGGATCTGTAAGGCCATGGGGCTTCTTCCCAGCCTCCTCTGCTGGGCAGCCTTTGTTAGATGTCATTTGTGCCAACATGCACTGTGCAGAGTGCTCAGTCTTTAGTAAGTCACACAATTTATCAGTGCCAGCCCTGGGCTGGAGAGGCCTCTGGAACCCGTGTGTGTCACTTCCATGAGAATATCCCCTTTGTCAGCTCGAGAGCTGGCAATCCTGCAATCATTAATCCCTGGTTCCAGTCCTAGAAATGCCCCACGTGCCATTTACGAATGGAGACATTGCTGAGCATGAAATGCCATTTCAGTTTGAACTCTCTGACTAGTCTGCTAAGATAAAGATAATGTTATTCTATGGTAGTTTTACCTTTCAAAGCTTTTTCTAAATATAAGCAGTTTTTCCCTAAAGCCTTTTTTGTGGAAGTCAAAGGTCTGGATTGAAATGGCAAGATCATAATAGAGTTTGGGCTGCAGATTATGAAAAGGCCAAATTTGTAGTAGACAGAATTATATTTTACATGTGTCTAGCTTGCTTATTGTGTTTATGTGTATTGATAGTACAAATTGAACTGATTTCTGTACAGATTTTACTGATTTCTTTCATCTGCTTTTTGTTGTGTGCTACTAGAGTCTCTTAAGTCATGTCCAGATAGTACTTTGTGATGTGCTAAAAATAAATATTACAATGAGCTGGCAGAAACTATAAAAAATATTTTCCCTACTTTTTAGCTCGCTTATTTCATGTATTTCTTTAGAGTTGTACCCCAGGCCCATTCTTGAAAATTGCCCATGTGTACTGTTCTGAAGTTTGTTAGAAATGTACATGTCGATAAAGTCAGGAATGGGAAAGTTTATCATAGTTTGTTTAAACTTTTCTGCAGCAGGGGAGAAGTTTATAAAAATAGCTGTGACAGTAATTGGAAATAGTTTTATTTTCTTTTGTGAAATTTGCAGCATCTTGAAGCATTCAGTATTTTGGAGGAATCTGGTACATATTGCCACCAGTACTTGTAATGAATAATAAAATTGTACTCCTTTATGAGGAGGAATGTTCCTCAGACCCTTTGTTACTGCAGGCTCAGTGCAGTGCTCTGGGTAGGTTTAAGTGTGGCTGGAGGGTCACTGAGCACTAAATCCAGGCTCTCGAACAGATGTGCAGAGCAGCTGGGTCTGCACCAAGCCACCCTTCCCTGTGCAGGCTGGTGTGACAGAGGGCACCTGGGAGGGTCTTTAAGCACAAGATATTTAGGACAAGGCAGTTTGTGCCTCTAACTCTCACCTTGACAGAATGGGTTTAAAACCCGCCCGTGGCTGGCGGAACTCGAGCTGAAGGATCCTTGGACACGTCTGAAGCTTTGCAGGCCAGTTTGCTCTCTGTTCCCTGGCTGAAGGTGAATCAGCCCCCCTGTAAGCTGGGCTGGGGGCAGGCAGGAGGCTGAGCAGGGGTTTGCCCCCCTCAGCCCCCAGTGCAGGCTCAGGTGGCCGTGGCCATCCATTCCTGCCGGCACCATCCAGCCTGGGACGGGCTGGGACACCATGCCACCAAACAAACAGCACTCTGGCCCAGCCAGGGACTGGCAGGTGGGGCCAGTGCTGCTGTCCTCACATGAAATCTAGCCAGAAAATTGATAACCAGCTTTCCCAGCTTAAACTGAAATAAGTGAGTCCCAGATCTACAAAAGGAGTTCCATGTACCACTCCATAGCACTTGTCCTAAGGTTCATAGATTACTTTTAATCATTTTTTTTCCCTCCTCTACCCCCCAGATTGTATTTCCTTATGGGTCTGGACATCTTGATGACCCAGCTATTGCTATTTCTTTTAAGAAAATGCAGTTTTATTTATACCCTTTGATTTTATTGAGAAAAAGCCCACATTCTGTGGAGCTCTCATAATTAAACAAAAGTTTGTGTAGAAGCCACTATCGTAAATTTTATTTTCCTTAAGAAAAAAGAAATAGCATTTGATTTAAGAGCCGTAAAAAATTTTGTAAGTTTTATTTATTTGTAAAGCGATAGCTGCTGTGATTGAAATTAAACATGGTATCATGCTGCTTCTGATTAATTCTAGCACAGAGGAGCCAAAAAAATAACTTGATTTTTCTGTAAATAGGCTAAATTAGCATCTGGTAAATAATGATAGTTGGAGGAATTAAAAAGAAAGACAAAAGTTTTATTTTCTGCTCAATGAAATTACTTAGTCATTTTTTAAAAAATAATTCTTGAAGTTAAGGTTATGATTCACTGTTTTGAAGAATTGAGATGAATAATAGTTAATGCTAATTTAGCTTAGAAGCATTTTACTGTGGAGAAAGTAAATGTTATTATTCCTGCACTCCAGATGGCTAAACTGAGTTTCAGTAATGTATATATTTTACATTACTGTAAAAAATGGATCTTAGGTCTGCTGGTTTTGAGTGTCTTTTGAGTAGTATCAGCCTCTGTATTCTGGTATTTAAAAGTATCATAAGAACTAAATGTAAGGATTTCACTGGGCTTCAGAAAGAAATCACAGCACAAGGTGGTAAAGTGTGATAGACAGCTCGTGCCTGTTGAGACATCCAAGCATGACAGGCAAGTCATGCCTGTTCCAGGGAGTCCAGGAGGGGAGAGGTGTGTGTGTGTGGAGAATGGAGACTTCTCCCCCAAGTGCTGGGGTGATGACGTGAGCTGCACTACACTCACTTCCCAAAGAGTCCTACACGATCATATCCCATCTGGAGCAACCTTTTCATAGTGCATTCCCTTAGAGTAGGCAAAATCATTTGTTCTGGCTAACAGCTCAACACCTTTACTTGTGAATAGTTAACACTTTGTAGCTATTTTATTGAAGAACATCAGTACATACTTGTTGAGTTCTGATAATCTATTAAAACTTGAGATGAGGGTCAGCAGAAGTTTGGGGATCGGTGTGTTAGAGTTCTTTCTTTCCCACTGTCCTGCTCTGCCTCAGCTCTTGTTCCCAGCTCGTTTGATTTTCCCAGGTATCTGTGCAAGGAGAGGGCTGTAGCCTTGGATGCTACCAAATCAATTAAAATCCTCCTCTGGTCTCTCAGGATGCAGGACTTGCTCTCCAAGCACAACCTTATCTATCCAGTTTTATTTCTGGACCCCAAGTTACTGTCCTGTGGGGCAAGGTGTTGCTCTTCAGGACATTTTCTGGGCCTGAAGAAAGTGCAGCTGTTCCTGCAGTGTTTTCCTTCTGTAAGCTGAACAGAGGGGAGGTAGAAATCAGCACTGCCCAGCTCTGAGCTGGTTCTGCTGAGGGGAACAAAGCCCATGGCTTTCAGTGAATTCATGTTGCTGCTAGAATATCAGGTGTGACTCCCTTGGCCCACACTCAGTGTTAAGTCACTTTTTTTTTGCTATTGTTTTAGCTGAGATATATCCTTTATAAGTATAAAGGAGCAATTTCTTCAGAGTAGGAGTGAAGCTGGACCACTTGAGGAACCTTTCAGTGCTATTCCTATTCTGAGAATAAACGGCAAATATCCGGTTCTGGGGTCATCAGTCCAATGTCTTTTATTAGCAAATCAACTTAAAATAAAAAGAGTTAAAGTGCAATCTAATGTGGCAGAAGCTGTAAAAATAATACTTTACATTTAATCCTCTGATCTGAAAGGAAGAAGACAAACTTTATTCTGTTTTCTCTGCAACTTGATGAAAAGAACTTCACAGAAGAAGGTCAGAGGACGGTGTGTTATTTCTGTTCTCTGGGTTTTTTTTGAGGCATCAGATCCCAACCTCCTGGTAAAGCTTCAAAATTACTCTGCTTGAACAGAGTAATCTGCTTTTTCCCAACTTTGGTTTACTCATCCATCTTCTAATGCTGATACTCCACACTCCTCCTTTCAGTGCTGTCAGGTGTAGGAGTAGTTGTGCTTTGTGTCTGTGTTAGTGGTGATAATGTGTTTTCTCATCTAAGAATCTGCAGAAATCTTCATTCTAATTCCAAGGAAAGCAATTTGTACAGGACTACTGGGGGGAAAAAATTAGGCCTTGAAAAAGAAAGATAAAACACAATGAGATGTGAGTGTTAGCAGGACCTATTTGAGTGTGATGTTGAAAACTCTGTCAACATTCCCAAACTGCTTTTAAAAATTTTCATAGTTGTTTTGTGGAGAAGACAGTGAATATTTTGATCTTGACAATACAATTGTGATTCCCTCCAAACCTGATACAGATTAAACTGGAAAGACATTGCAAAGGTGCTTTAAATCACTTTCCATGATACAGATTAATAAAGCTAGATTTATTTTTCTTGATCACTAGTTTTCGTAGAATTTTACTCAGGCTTTTTTGATAGCTTTTTATTATTTGATTTCTCTGTGGAATCAGTGTAAAAAATACATGTTTCCTTGTTGATGTATATGAATGGAAACACAGCTGGGTATATCTTGTTTTAGTGCCTTGAAGATTGCTCTTTAAGTGCTCGTGTTCTGGTGCCACAGCAAAGTTATGCAGTGTATTGTGCTACTGAAAAATTCAATAGCTTCAATCTACAGCATTTGTGTGCCTCTGCCTGAGCCTTTCTGCCAGTTTGCAAAGATAGACAGAGTCCTCCTCCTTCCTCTCTTTCCTCATCCTCTCCCCAGGTTCCATATATTTTGTCAGTTGTCACCACAGCAGGTGTCTTATGGCAGATATAGTCCCAAAAAATGTGAATGAAGTAGCACATAATTTAATGATTGATTTACAAAGCGGGCGCTGAAGGGAAAAATGCTTCTCCCTCTGATACCAGCAGGCAACCACTAAATCATCAGCCTGCACAGGAGTGTAGTACAGCCATCCACAAGGAAAATTTAAGGCAAACTCAGGTAAGCTTGCAGCTTGGCAGAGGAGGTGATGGAGCAGAGCCACTTTGTGTGCCTGAGCAGTCCCAGGGTCTGGGGGCAGCTCCACACTGAGCCATCCTGCAGCACACTGGGTTTGCATCTCTGCCACAGCCACTGTCCTTCACAGTGCTTGTGCCAAGGAAACTTCTTACTAATGGCAAATTTATATTATTCTTCTAGAAAAACAGGGGGTTCGTGCTTTATTGTAGAACTTTCTCAGTCTCCAGGGTGCCAGTGTACCTGGGCAGTGCTGCTGGGGCTGCTGAGAATAGAAAAAGCTGTTCAGTTTTTTCACTGCAGCACTTGTCAGTGTTTCTGACAAACCCAACACAGGGACATTTGACAGGAGCCATTGCTAAAATCGTGTTTTGCACATCTGTTGCATTGATATTACATTTGCTGAACATTTGTGCTCCTTCCCAAGTTTATTTTATGGGGTTTGGGTGCATTTCTGGAGTGGCAAGGCCTGCGTGTCTCCCATTTTTCTTGGGGAATAAGCAGCCCTTGACAGGGCTTCAGGCAGTGCAGAGAAACCTGCACTGTTCCAGTGCCTTGCCAGGCTGGGCTGGCAGCAAGGGGGTAATCCAGAGTTACAGCTGCAGGGGTTAACCCCAGATTTCTTACTCCAGTCTCGTGTCAGCTGCACACAGCCCTGGTGACCGTGTGCTCTCCTGTGTCCCACAGCTGGCAGAGGCTGTGCCTTCCTGGGCAGAGCTGAGCTGCTGCCTGGCTCTTACCTGGGCAAACTGCAGGCTCCCTCAGTGTAAACCAGTTTTCCATGCAGTGTTAAGGATTGATTGCCATCTGTATGACACATGGCTAGGGCTGGTGCAGACCAGCTCCTGTGGTTCTCTTGCAGCTCCTTGGCATTCTTCTCTGGGGATTTAAGTTTCCTTTCCCCATCCTGCAGTGTAGCACCATTCTTGGCTCACACAATCACAGGATCGTTAAGGTTGGAAAAGGTCTCTAAAATCATTGAGTTGATTTTAGCCCAGCACTGCCACTAAACCAAGTCCCCAGGTGCCACATCCACACTCTGTGCACAAGGGGGATGGTTTCTTACAAAGGCATGGTGTGTGCAGGGCTCTGCTGGGCAGGGCTGCTGCAGAGCAGGAGGCTGTGCTGAGAGGGGAGGAGGCAGTGCCACAGGGCACATCCTTTCTACAGCTCACTTCACTGGGTTCACAGAAACCATGGAACACGGCACTGGTGGCCATGGAAAACTTCAGCTATTGAGGGATACTTTTCTGTTTTGGTATCTCCTGTAATGAAACCTTAATATCCTTGCCATTGAATTTACATGACAGATCTAGCAAATAGCCTAGAAAATGCTGCCATTAATAAAGGAATCCCATAAGGGCTGGGTGCAGATACAGGAAAATGTGTGTTATGGCACCATTCAGCAAAATTTATTCTTGCAATTATGGCCCTCAATGCTGGCACACCTATTCTTAAAAGTTAAGTCTGCATTTGTAGACTTCAGAGGCTTGTTTCCAGCATTCTCATATT
Source organism: Sitta carolinensis (assembly GCA_032173965.1). Lineage (NCBI taxonomy): Eukaryota > Metazoa > Chordata > Aves > Passeriformes > Sittidae > Sitta > Sitta carolinensis. The sequence goes on along the minus strand of CM063294.1, from coordinate 4,597,376 downwards.
GTAAGGGTTGCTAAGTTGCTAAGATACAGGCAGACAGGTAAGTTTATTTAACACATTTTGTTGAATAAATTTTATAAAATATGACTGTGATCTGTGGTTCACTAGGTTATATCTGAGGCTTTGCTCAAGTGGAATTGTCATGAAAAATAGTATGGACTTGATTCATGATTGCATTATTCCTCTTCCACACTGATATAGCTACATTGAAAATAATTGACTTAAACCAATGGGGCATGAAAAAGATGCAGGGATGAATTTGGCTCTGTTTCTCGAAATGAAATATGTGCCATTTTCTGTTCAGCATTTGCTGTACCTTAAGAAAAATCATAAGGCAAATTACATCAAATCACACTATTAAAGGAAGCATTTTCTTGTTCTGTGCAGTAGAACAGACCTGAAACATTTATGTGTTCAGAATTTTCTCAAAAGCACACTTTTTATCCTTGCCCTGTATTTAAAAATTGATAACCAAGGGGAAAAGCTGTTGAGTTATAAAAACAGGGGATTTTTTTATTGTAATTGTGTCATCTTCTGTTAAAACATTATTGAACTCAAGGTTTGCATTTGCAAATGACCTTGACTAGAGTTTTGCAATTCAAAGAATTCATGTAATGACTTGGACTGTCTGGAATTTCAGAATCCCTTTATGGGACAAAACCTGTGTAGTTCCTCGTGAGGACCCTGTATTTGAGAAAGTGCCTCTTTCTGACTCTTATGGGACGATTTTAGACTCTGTTTACAGAGAAAATCAGTACAGGAAAGCAGTCCAGAGAAAGGCTGAGTGATCTTAGGAGTCTTCTCACCTGTGGCTCAAAGAAATAGGTTGTTAACTCCCTGGGGGGGGGGGGGGGGGGAGTACCTGGCTTGCCAATATTCTGGAACCAGTAGCCCTTTATTTGCCACAGCTTTGGGAATAATCTTCACTTCACTGCTTTCTGCATCTGGAGACTGGTTTATGTCATGAGAATGACACTGCTGGGTTTGTGGATGTTTGCTGGGTCTGTTGGATCTTCCAAGCACTGAAATAGTCCCTACAAGGGCAGAGATGGCTGGAGCACGTGTGCTCGGGCACAGAATTCCCTGGCTCACACCACTGTGCTGCCTTGGAAGGAATAAATAATGTATTTCTGCCTGTCAGTCCCTTTGTTCCCTCCTGTCTTCTTTCTCCCTGAAGGGAGGCTGCAGGCTTAGATTTTCTCCTTGATTCAAGTTTTTAAACTCTATTGGATATTTCTGAATGCAAGGGGAGGGAAAAGAATGAGAGCATGATTACATGCCTTTAAGGGCCTGAAGATGAAAATCCCCAGTCTTAATTTCTCACCTTTAAGCCACTTATCATTTGCTTCTTGAGTCAATATTTTCCCAGAAGCATTAGTGACAAAAGCAGCTGCATGTGTGGATGTCCCCTTATGTTCCTCGTGTCCCATCCCAGTGGTGCTTACCCAGATGTGGATCACTTGCTGCCTCGGGAGAGGGACTGTTCACTGCACCTCTGAAGCACAATCACAAATTGATTGGAATATATGTTGTTCTTTCCAGCCAGCTCCAGTTGTTCTTTTCTTTTCAGTTTATTCTTTAGGGATCTTTTTAAAGGCACAAATCATTGCCTTATGATTGCTATTCAGAGCAAGCTTCCTGGCTGTATCTGACAGTGCCCTTCCCCAGATTCCCCTTTTCTGTCTCCAGCTCCCTCACCGAGCTGTATGTTCCTGTGAATGTACTCAGGTAGGACAACAGAATGAGGAGAAGATGACGAAAATAATTTCTCTCTTGAGGAGTAATGATCCCCAAGTAGGGTAGCTCCTTGTACAAATAACATGGGTGCTGTTAAAACCCAGGGGCAGGAGAGGCAGGCACTGGTTTTCTGCTCTGTCATTGCTCCAGGCAGGGTTGTCTCTGCAGACACAGGACAAGGCAAGGACCACCACCACCTCCACTGAGTTCTTGCTTCTGGAGGACTTTGGCTGTCAGGCTCTGCCTCTGGCTTCTGGTTTGTACCCAGCCAGGTGTTAGTCCCAGTAGTTTTTCATCTTGTATCTGTCCATCAGGCATATTAAATGGCCCACGGCTGTGGGATACTGCTGGATGGGGAATTTGCTCTTCTGCCTCTGCTTGCTGGAAGAAGAACTGGGTGGCATTAAGAGGTTTCATCCTGCTAGATGTTTGTTTCTGGGTTTCCTAATAGACCTTCTTATTAATGAGTTCATGTTCATCAAAGTCTGCTTTTTATCTCCACTCATATAGATGCTTGAAAATAAATGAAACTTGGTGATCAAATAAATGCTTCATTTTAACCTGGAAAAAAAAAAAAAAAACAAAACAAAAAAAACATGATTAAAAAAATAATTTTAAGTGGAGCTTCCCATTATTCCCAGTGCTATTGTGAGAACTGGGCTGAAAGCCATACAGTTCCTTCCTTGCCAAAATGGGGTATAACCAAGTTAGTTTAGCAGGCTTTTCCTGAGAGTCAGTCCTTACACTGAAAGCTCCTATCCTGTCACCTGTTTTTAAATGCTTCGTGTGTAGGAAGCCTGCTGCAGGTGGTATCAGTAGTTTTACTGATCTAAGGCCTTGGGCAAATTCATTTGAATTGCTTTGAAACTGCATATTCAAAATTCAATAAAATAAGAGGGTCTGATGGTGCAGCTGCAGCATATCCCCTCCAGCTGGGTTAGCTGAGATGTTTCAAGGCCCTGGACTAGCAAAGCCTGGGTGTGATGTACAGATTATACAGAGAGCTGCCAGGGAAGAGGTTTTGGCAGGCTGGGTACAGCAATATACCCTGCCAGAAGACTTGGGAGTGAGTAACAGTGGCTTTCATGCTATGTGGCATCTTTTGCTGGCTTTCCTAGACAGAAATTTGTTGGTGCAATAGTGGCAGTAGGCCAGGGGGAGGGGATTGCCTCAAGGGTAAAGGGATGGAATGTAGGAAAAACAATAAACCCAAAAAGCTCCAGTTGTTTTGAAAGTGACTGGCTATCCTGATGCCTTGGTCTGGCTCCAAAATTAACTGTTCTGTGGGCGGGATTCGTTAAATTGCATTCAGAAATCATATTTGCCCTTGGGCAGATACCCTTGCTTTTATGCACACTAGGCAAGTCACATGCACTAAAATGGAATTCACATGGTGATTTAGTCAAAAAGCTAATGTCAGTCATCATACCTTTTATGCATATCCAGTCCCTTGGTTCTTTATGCCCATTTAAATATGCAGAAGTGCTTTTTATTATTACATTGCCTGTAAAGTATGGAGATACAGATATACAGGCCATGTAATTTATTGCAGTGTAGACTCTTCTCTGCATGTGTATTCATCACATAAATTAAAATCATAGGCATAAAACATTTTGGTCGGTGGGTTCTGATTTTCTCAGATTTCTGCTGTTAGACAGTGGAAGTGATTCCTTTATGTGCCGTGCATCCAGGCTTTCCAAATGACTCCTTCAGTAGCAGTACATGGCTTATCTTTGTAGCATTGTAGTGCTGGTATCCTTGTGAGCATCACAGTGCTGGCACAACCAGCACAGTGCCTAAAGGTGAGATAATCAGAGAATACACGCAGGGACGTTATTGGAGCTCCAAATCGTTGGACTGCACAGTATGTTCCTCGTTATTGAAAGGGCTACCATGAAATTTAATTTAGGATTTTACAGACACATTTTGAATTGGAAATCTCTGTAATAACTTTCCCTTTGCTCAGCCTTTTAACTGTGAAATTCGGCTGGGGAGTTCTGAAGCAGCAGGTAGTGTCTCAGCACTCTAGAGGGATTTTGCCGGGATTCAGCTAAAGTGCTTGCAAGTGTCATTTCCATATTTAACTAATTTCAGTTTTTAATTAGCTCCATGTGAAAAATGAGAGTTCACGCTGAGCTAAGCTGTCAGCATAGAGGCTTGTTTCCTTTCTAGCCTCTCAGGACAATTACTGCAGCATCCCCTGGTTTTTTCAATGAGAGTGCTTAGCCACTGCACGCTCCGTCCCTCCATTGTTCCCTGCCAGGAGCCGGGGTGTGTGTTGTGTCTAGCTTGCTAAAATGGAGAAGATAACTTCTGACAATATTTCAGATGCAAAATTGGTTGAGCAAAGGTTCAAAGAACTTCAGAGGTCTGGCTGTGCAGCAGCGCGGAGTGCTCCCGGCTCCCTGGCACTGTGAGCTGTGTCTGATCCTCCCAGAGCCGTCCCTGGGCTGGGCACAGCCAGCACAGGGAGAGCAGCTCTGCCTGCTTAACGTGGGGTCTCTGCAGCCCACCGTGAGCAGGGCACTGTCCCAAAGGCAGGGGCCTCTGGGAGGAAAGAGCTGCCTTTGGGTAAAATTCCACCATATAGGAGAGGCATGGAAATTAGATGATCCTGCACCTCAGCTCAAAACTCACCTGTGAGGACCTGAATGCAAATGTTGAAATAGTTCTCGAGAACAAAGTGAGGGGTGCAGTTCATGTACACTCTGCAAAGCCATGGGATGTGAACAGATTTCTGAAATAATTTTATGAACTGATAGCAATTCTGAGTTACATTTACATGCCAGTCATGTAATGCCATTGTTATTTTTAAAAGAATGCAGTCATTAAATTTTTAAATTACATTTAAATGGGAAAATTGGTGTAGATGTTACCTCAGGGTTGGTTTTGAGTTGCTTGTGTTTTTTTAAATCTGTCCTATAAGGTGAGATTTTTTAAGATTTATGAATAGGTTTGGTAGTACCTTCATTTTCATTTTGGTCTATGTTCTAGCAAAATAGAGGTTGTGTGTATTTTATTCTTCACTAATTAATATAGACAGCCACTTCCAGTAGGCAGAAAGATATTTTCTCTGTTAGACCATAAAATCAAATGCATCTTTTTCAAATCCGGATGGATGAGGAAAATAAATCTCAGCTGTGGTACTTTTTGTGTTCCTAATGTTGGTAGTGTTGTGAAAGAAGAAGGTAAATACATTGCAGAAACTTGTCAGATACAGTGACACTGAGGAGTTCCTAGTCATTTTTCTTTTAAGGTGCTGAGGAGCTGCTTTGATACCTGCTTTCAAGCTGAAGCAAATTTTTGAAAGGAAAAACAAAAAAAGGAAAATAAATTTCGTGGTGAAGAGTGAAGCTGAAATGCTAGATAGATTTTTCAATATAGTTTAGATTTTGGGGTTTCTTTAAAATATAGTATTTACTGTTTCATCCATCAAAGAAAAACAGATATATAATCCTGGTTTGATTGCCAGCCAACTGGGTGTAGTAGACATGAAGAAGCAGAACTTGAGTGTTAGCAATGAAGAACCAGTGTGTAGTTCTAGCTACTATATATATACACACACCATTTATTATTTTTTGCCCCTTGTAGTGTGAGTTATCTTCTCTTTGAAAGATAATTCCTGGTTAGATTATTGGAATTGCTAAGTAAAGTTGTTACATATATTATGATTGTATTAATCATGTAACATAATTCAGTTATCCCTTACAAAGTGCATGTAATTGAAGGCAGAGGTTTCTGAGGGTGTGTAATCTAGCTTGTATTTTATTCTATGATACATTAATTGGTTGTATACAGTGATACATATGCTAATGCATTAGAGCTCGGGTCCAATTCACCCAGCAGTTTAAACCATTGAGTTTGTGGTGGGTTGTGTTGCTGTTGCCTGTAGAAAACAGTTTTTTTCCGGCACTATTATGAAACTCACAGTCTCAAATACTTTAAATAGTTCTGAAGTGAAGCTCTCTCCACTGAAGTCAGGGACAATTTTGACCTTGGTTACAACAGGCCTTGACTTCAACCAGAGGAGCATTCTGCATTGCTGAGCTCAGTGCAGAGGCTCCTGCACATTTCGTATGCAAGACAGAAAGTTTCATTAAAGTGATCAGGTATCAGATGCTCTGTACATTAAACTGGCATCATTTTTCTGTTGTGGACAGCAGCTCCATCTGCACACCGATTTCTGCAATCTCTGTAGTGATTACTTTTGGTATACCAAGAAGATCATACTGAGCTAGTCTTAAAGCTCCATCTTCTAAAAGGCAATTTGAGACATAAGAGATAAAGAAAATTAATACAAATATTAATATTTAAGTGTATATTATGATGTTCCCTAGATTAATCAAGATGTAAGTGCCAAATTAAATAAAAATGTTTTCCATTATTCATGGTGCACAGTGCTTGGAGTGGACTTAGACTCTGGTGAGCTGTCATGGTGTCTCTTGGGACTTCAGATGCACAGGCAAGCTCTTCCTGTATTGGCTGATGAAATTGTGTAACATGTTTTGGTGATGCAACTCATAATCACATATGAACACACAGAGAGGAATTCCTTGGGAAATGTCGATTGCTGCAGTCTGAAAACTTGCAACTCTGGCACTTCAAAATCAGGCAGTGGTCTGAAATTAAAATCCTGACAGTGTGAAACCCTTCACTGATTTCTCATGTGCTTTCATATTGGTGTGATCACACAGAAATCCTGTCCTCACTTGCAGCTTGTATTCCCTTACCAGCTCTACAATTCTAGAGGACAAGGCACAGATGCAGGAGGGCCAGCTTTTAGTCTCTGAAAGCTATAAAATTTTGCTATAAAACTTGTTTTTCCTTTGAAGGCAACATGAGCAGACTTCAGAATAAGACAGGTAAAAGACTGGAAATAGTTATAGTAAACCCATTATGGGAAATGATTAACAGGAATCATGTAAGGACAATGGAAAAGAAAATTCTCAAAAATGTAACTACAGTCCAATTTGATAATTGCTTCTTTCTTTCAAAACTACCACTAAAAAACAACCCACACAAAGGAATATGAGTTACAAGGCTGTAACTGATGGACTATGTAAGATACTTATCAAATCTGTACATTTTATTTTCATAGTTTCTATTCTGGCTCAGTTGGACGTCTAAATCACAATACATTAATAATCTCAGCCTTTCAAGGCTTATAGGAAGTCTCAGTCTGCAGAGATGCAAAATATAATCTGTACCTTCATGTCAGTATCAAGATATGATTTAGGCTAGGTTTATATATACACCTTTTGAAGCACATTGTGAAAGAAATATAAACAGCTTATAGTGTTGAAAATGAATTAGAGGCTTTGGGAGAAGAAATCATATTTGCTTTTCATCTTTGGATTTATTTCCTCTTTGTAATGAACTTTTAGCTCCAATAATTACTTAGCGTAGAGAGTAAAACCTTTAACTTTATCATTCATTCAGTGTTTTAAATTGTGATTTTATCAGGTGATTAAATTAAGCTATTCTATATAATTTCTATTAAGGGAAGAATATACTTTATGATTATAAATTACACTTTTTTTTTTTGTACTGTGGACAGAAATTTGGCCACTCATAACAATGCACCTTCACTTCATTCAGTATATGCAAAGGAGTAATAAAGGTAAAAACTATTTTCTTAGCAGTGTGGCTAACAGAGGTCGAGTCAAGATCTGAATGCTTTGGAACAGTGAGATTATGAAAATCTTGTTCAATATGTTTGTAGAAATTAGGGCAGTTGCAATTTCAGATGAACGTAGTTGAATAAATGTTTGACACGATATCCCTTAGGTTTATGATCAGTATTGAAAGTAAAGCAGTTATTTTAATTCTTGTAAGTTCAGGCCTCAGTGATTTTCAAGAGTATATTTGTGTCTGTGTTCCTTGAAACACAGTTTCAAGTCTCATCTAGGTTCTTCCTCCTCTTGGAAACAGAATAAAGACAAGCTGGGTACTTTGTTCATGATAATTGTGTCTTTTAGGTGTGAAATTAAAATTGGATTCAATTTGCTTTGTATTAACATTGAATGCTCACAATTGCTCAAAAATAGAGCAAAATTGAGTTAAGAGCATCCCTTTCTGCTCTTCTAAGCCTGTTTCAAAAGTGGCAGTATTTTGGCAAGACTGGTAAAGTGGATATTGTATAATGTGATCTGGGATCCTCCAGGCTGAAAGATGCTGTACTGGGTAAATAAAAATATATACACTTTTCTTATTAGTTACAGTCATCTAGTTCAGATGCAAGACCAAAAGGATTGCAGCCTTGACTCTTGAAATTGCCACAAGAAGTGAGTTCACGTTACAGTCTCAGGAACTGATTAATCGTGTGCCAGTTCTCTACGCTCTGTACAATCTAAGGCCTGTCATGAGAATAAATGAGCAGTGCACTGTATTCTGCTTCTCTTTTAAGGTCTTTGTCAGGAGATTCCAGATTCTGAAGGCAGCACGCAATGCTGTTACCCTTCTCGTGACAAAAAGATTGCTCAAAGTGGCACAAAATCAAAACATTTCAGGAGAGAGGAGTGAGAGGCGCAGAGATGAGGCCTGAGCCAGGGATCCTTTGTACCCATCCCGGTGGGGACTGGGGAGCAAACACCCACCAAGGAACAGCTCGGGTTCCTGGGCTGGAACTCCGCTTGCCTGGCTTAATCCCAGCAACTGAGCACCAGCTCTGCACATCCTCCACTTCTCCCCACCCCCAAAGGAGCTGCAAGTGTGTGTAAGCTTTTCAACTATTTTTAGAAGTAGAAAAACTGAAGATGGAAATAGAGGAATGAACTTTCAAAGCATTGCATGGCAGATAAGCACACAAATCACATTACTCCTAATGGGATTTGTGGGTATATCTTTCATGCTGTGCTTTGAAAATCCTTTCCATTCAGTTTATTGATGTGCACAGGGAAATAAATCGGTTAGCTTGGAGGGGTGGTGATCAATCTGAAAAAAAAAAACAACAAACTTTTTTTGGGTTCCCCTGTTACTTCTGTGTGAACACAGTAACAATGAAGCATCTTACAGCCCTTCTTCCATCTCCTTTTCAATCTTTAACAATATTTATTCAAAAGAAAGCAATTAATCCCTAGCAGAAGTTTTTCTGCTGCTGACAGCAATACACTCACTGATAGATCTTTTATGGTATTTCTGTAAAACATTTCTTGGGCTGGATGCTTTAAAGCAAACATCTTGTTCTAAACAGTTTATTGTCTAAAAGAGTTTACATGCTGAGGGTGAAATTATGCCTAAGGATTTCTTTCTTATGCTGAAGATAGTGTGAAGTCAGCTCTCCTTCCCATTGAGTTTTCCAGTGGTTCCTGTGTTTCCCTGGTGAGCAGAAGGAGCATGGCTGACACTGAGCTCATCCCTCTGCCACAGCACGAGCTGTCCAAAGCTGAGGGTCTGCTCCTTTCCCTCCATTCGTGTCCCAGGAATTTAAGTGCTGGAATTCACATTCCCCATGTCTGTGATTATAGGAATCTCTGGGTGAGAGGAGCCCAGAGCTGGATTCTCCCTGCAGCAGGGAGGAGGCCAGAGGAATGGCAGCCTGAGATTCCTTACACTGAGTTTTTATAAAAAGTCCTCATGGCTTTCCTCCTGAAGCCAGAAAATACACTTCCTGTTTCAAAAGTTACAAAATGTTGCTGTTGTTGTTTTTTTTAAGTATAAAACTATTGCAGGTGTCAGGCACAATTAACAAGAGTATAAACCTGTGGCTGGGTAACTTATAGAAGCTTGTATGTGGGTAACAATATGAGCTTAATTCAACTGATAGAGAAGTGGAGAAAAAACCATGCAACAAGATATAAAAATCTACAGCAGTGCCATTATAGTTAATGGAATTTTCCATTTTCAGCATTGTAAACTGCAAAAAGTGACTCTGAGAAGTGAGAGGTCTTGTTCAATGTTATGGGCAGGATAAATAAGACAGCAAAATGGTTCTTTATTGTCCTCTCTAGGTATAATACAGGCAAGCCTATTTTTTAATTGAAAATAGTGGGATCTGTAAATTCTTGAAGTTGTGGCTTTTGATAATGCTTTATATGGAGTTTCCAAATGAACTTTTAATTTAAATTCATTATGAAAACATGCATAGCAAATAGAATACTGATGATAAATATGAATTGCTGGGAATGAATGACCTTGAAAGTAAGCCATCTATTTGTTTTTCAGTTTCAATGGTCACAGTCAATAAGCAGGACTTTTTGCATATATTCCACACAATAACTATTACATTTACATCAACTCATCTATTTTTGAAATGCTTCTTTAACCTTGCCTACAAACAATTGGATGGCCACAAGTAGAAGAGGCAATATAATCAAGAATACCTCCAAATGTTTTATATGAGCTCTGTAGGATTCTAAGTCATTAATATTAAAACACAGGTTCATAAATACCCTCAGTACTTGTAGTCTGGAGAATGATGCATTTTTTTAGCTGATCTTTGACCTCTGCTATCAACCCTGTAAAAGTTAAATCCTTATCTGCTCTATCCCTGTGATCTCCAACAAAATATTTTGAAAATGCATCTCTCATAATTGACTGACTCTGCTGTGCCATTAATTAGAGTATTTACCATTTTACTGAAGAATAGCTACAGTGGGTTGTGACACCTGCACAAAAGTTGTGGCATGTCAGCAGTTGCCATTTTTGTACTACATTCTCTGCCTAAAATCATGCTGCTTCTGGGAAACTATGGTGTTTATGGGGTAAAAATCCTAGGATTTGCCTGTGAGGAGCTGCACTAAACATTCCTGGATTGCCAGACCTGGTGGATAGGTAGGGCCATGCTGCACCAACCTGTGTCAAACCCTTCAAGGAGCACTGGCACTCGTGGATGCCTCCAGTGTTGTGTATGTGTAGCAGCAGCTGTGTTGGGCTAGAATCAAGTCAAGTTATCCATTCCTTTGTCTCCAGCACCCAAAAATGGTTATCTTGTAAGGAGGACAGATCTTGTATGTACTTTGCCCAACCTCTGGTCATTCTTGGTCATTTCTGAGAGGAGGGGTGGTAGCATAGCAATATTCCTTGATTTGTTTACCCTTCCCATAGTGATTCAGTGTTTGACTTACTTGAGATTAGCATCTAGCCCAAAATTTTCCTTCTGTTTGACATTAGTCAGCTCAGAAGTCATTGGAGTTAAAATTACTCCAGCATACTTTATTTTATGGGTTTGGACTTCACCTGCCAGTCTCTGGCCCAGTTGCTCAGTTATTTTATGTCCTTGTGCAGTTCTCAGACAGGTCTCTTCTAGAATAATGCATTATCAGCAGCAGACTGTGCCCGCTTCCCTGCATGGCCTGTTTTCCATTTGGAATTCTATCACAGATAGGATAGGTTTGGACTTTTTATAATAGTACTTTAGACTTTCCTGTAGATAATATATCAAAAGTGGCAGATGTCCACCCAGGAAACCATGTGGCTTTTGTTTTGTTTTAGAAAAAGGCGTGGGAATGTGATCAATTTTTTGTGACATCTCTTGGATACCCTCAGGAGAACACTGGCATCCTCATCACAGTCACACGAGGTATTCAAGGAAGAATAGAAAGTTCTGACACTTCTGAATTTTAGGAGAGACGTCATTGTTTCCCTAGCAAGGAAAGGTGATACTTGCTCACGTTTATTTTAAGGCTGCTCCTTTTAAGTAGCAAGACTCATATTCTTTTGATAATTCTTTCAATCACTTTAATATATGTTTAATGTGTGGATTACAGGTTAGAGCTCCTGGAGACACCGTCCCTTTCTGCCAGTAGCAGAATATGAAAGGGCATGAATATAATCATGAGCTTTCTTTGACACACCTTCCTCAGCCCTAGTCAAGGACTCCTATCCCAGCCCAGCTCCACCCTGACAGTGCTCCTGCTGCAAACGTGGCTGAAGCTGGCCAACAAAATTATCGAGCAGAGGGTGGTGCCAGCCTCTGTAAATCACCTGTGATTTATTGAAATCTTTGTCTGGCATATGTGTTGCCAAGTGCAGTTTTTGTGGGAGTGGACTTTTGCAGATTGTGCCCAATGGTGTCATTCCTTTCCATAAAGGAACGCGTGCAGCGCTGCCCACCCGACAGAGCCTCCTGTCCTCTGCTCAGTGCCCTTTAGTTGTAAGGCACATCAGCAAAGTATGGATCTCAACTGAGATTTAGCTCAGCAAATTCTCATCATTTGTGTGTTTGTGAACTGTCTTTCAACCTGGTCAGATATGAGAGGAGCTGGGAAAGGCTTCTTACATCCCTCATTACAGTGACCGAGAGCCCCCACTCCTGAGCAGAGCCCTGGGTAGAATCAAGCCAGTGTTTGCAGCACTGTGCAAGTTTTGCCCATGCAGTTCCCCCACTGCTCTTTCCTGACTTTCAGCCCCCTGCTATTCCTGTCTCGGGCATCTCTTGAGGAGAGGTTGTCAGCTGTGATGGATTGTGCATTCATTCTGTAATGGGGGCAAGTAATCACTGGGGAATAGGCCTAATGCATTCGTTTCACTTGTGACTTGGGTTGAACTTGAACCTCTTTCTCCAGAGGAATAATAAAATTTTAAATTACTATGTTTCTAATCTTTTAAGTAACTGTTATTTTATGAATAATAATTGAGATCAGTAAGATCAATTTCTGGTGTTCCTCAAGTTCTGCTGCACAATCAAGAATTAGTAACTAATAAAGGACCATGAGTCTCAGCTCAGTAAGATTTAATACAAATAAGCTTGCAATAATTTTTGATTATTTTTTTCATTTTTTGGGGAATACATTTATGCTTTTCAGGCTGTTTGGGTGCCCATCTATATGCACCCAGAAGTGTAAAACCCTAAATATCTTTTGCTTCATACAAACATTGTGGTGCATTAAAACAATGCTCAGACCATATGAAATAAAAAATAGATGTGCAGATAGGTCTTTGAATACAGATGTTATGAAATTAACGTTATGCTAAGATTTATTAGGTACCTTTTTTTTCATCATGTCTGTGATTCATTAGGCCTGGCTTGGAAATTAATTTGGTGTTGCTGAAAACTGAATAATAAATAACAAGAGTTGCATCATCGTTCACCTCATGAGTGGATGGAAAGGAAACTTGGAACATTTCTGCTCCTTTAACACAATGGCCTTTGAGCAGCAAATGTGCTTTTAGTGTATGTTTGTTCATGTTGGTCATGATATAATGGAGTGATCTCTTGTTCATATGAAAAGAGGTTGTCCTGCTCCAGACAAGCACTGGCTATATCCTGAGTGCAGTCATAGTTTGAGTTCATTGTGAATGATAATAATTCAGGGGTTAGTAAGCATGACTAGTTGAAAATTAAACTATGGAAACATTCTTAATTCTGTTCAATTGTATAATCTTCCCATCTTTTTGAGTTGCTTAGGGAATACTGAATTTTCCAACAAGCAAGCTGTGTGTATTTTACAGACCCTAACTGGGAAGATGCAGCAGGAATGAGGGAAATGATGGATCATTAGTCTGCATATTTCTCCCTTTAAGAAAGAATATCATCAAATAAAGGGATAAGTGAAAATCCTCATTGTGCTCTGCCTATTGGCAGACACTGAGCTGTAACACAGGGGGATCTCCAGCTCACAAAGACACCAGAGGTCTCCCCTTTTAAGAGTACAAGGTCAAAAGAGACAAGAGCACAAAGACAAGACAGAGAGCTTCCTGAGCTTGGAAATCATTGTGCTTTAGACAAAACTCTCACTGGAGTGGGCAGTGGGTTCATGGCCACAATGAGAGAAGACCATTGAAAGAGGAATGTGGGGACACTACTGAGTTTAGAGAATCTCAAGATAATTTGCATGTAAGTTTTATCAGTTTCCTGTGGATTTGTGTACATTTTGGGACTTCTTAAAATAATATGTGATTCACTCTAGCAACCTCTATCTTATGTAAGTTTAGACAGATCCTTAGCAGCTCTGCCACCTGGAGTGATGAACCAAGTCTGCTTTTGTTCTTGCTGGGCATGCAGGTTTAGCTTCCAGGTGCTTTTGCTCTCTGTATGTGAATGGTGCTAGAGTGGGAGTGAGAGGCTGGTTACTATTTTTGACCTAAGCCTCAAAGGTTTTACTTCAAAATTCATTGTTTCTAAATTCTTATGGTTTCAAGAATATAAATACACTATTCTGAATTACTAGATGTTAGTGTTAAATGAACCCTATAAATTCTGACAAGCTCAGTGTTTGAAAATCAAGTATCAGAGAGAAGAACTTTGACAATATGCTTAAATGTTGAGGTGGGGGAAAGCAAACACACAAAAATAATACCTGTAAGTACTCTGCAAAATATAATTTGTGGATACACAAATTGTTGTTGGGGAAAAAAAAAAAAAAACAGTTTCAAACGAAAAGCAGAAAAACCAGCAAGCAGGCACAAATTGACTAGCCCAAATTTCTCCTCTGAGACACAAGCACTCAACTTCTGCGTGGATCCCCACATTTCTAATTAAACGGGCTTCTACTTATTCCTTAGCTGGAGGCATTTTGTTTGATTAACAGAAGGAAAGGTTAATCATATAAATTTGCCATCTCCCAGCGTTGTGAAGCAGCAGAGAGGAGGTGTCTCCCTGCTCCCCCTGCTCGCTGCTGCTTTCCCCTCAGGCCCTGTGACACACTTTTCTCCTCTCCTTCTTGGTGGAAGGGGAATGTTCCTGGTGGCTGTGATGCAGCTGTCTCAGTGGAAGTTTGTGCATCACCTCGTGGCTGGGGGAGCTGTGCAGGAGATCCTGGGTCTCCAGGAGGGATGGAGCAGACATGCAAATCTCTAATTGCTCCTACCTAACGTGCATCCATGATTAAAACACAAAGTTATTAATGAAACCATGGTGTGCTTGGAAGCAGATGGATCACAGGGGTTTTTTTAATACCATGTTAATAAGATCTTTTATAATTCCTTGTCTGAATTTACCTGGTAATTATAAGGTAGCAACTATAATTTTCTTGGACAGACTATTAGTTATGATTTTTTTATCTCTCTGTTGTAAGGACTGGTTCACACTTGAAGCAGCAGCCTTTCATCTCTGCAAGTGACCTACATTTATGGTTATGCCTGCAATAAAATTGTAAAAAATGGCAACTTTGAATACATATACTGAGAGGATAAAATACAAAAGTCTAATTCTCCTCTGTGACTTGTTTGCATTGGGGGGCTTTGAATTCACTTAATCTTTCTGCACTCTTGGCTTTCGGGGCTGGTCCAGCTGACTCTGGTGCCTGGGCAGGGTGTGGGAATTGCTGACAGCACAAACACACCTCGAGCTGCTCTTCTGCTGCCCCAGCACAGCTCTCTCTGCTCAGTGGGGCAGTTTGGATAAGCTGCAGTTCCATGGGATTTGAGCTTTGTCAATGATTTTTCAGTTCCATTTGCCATACTTTAAAAAAAAAATTAAAAATGGTTGCTTGAGATTAGACTAAAAAAGCCTTTTAAATGTTTGTTTTGGCAAGACAAATAAGTTGTAATTGAATAAATCACTTGATCCCATATACATTTCTTGTCTACTTTCCAAGGATTCATACACATTCTGTAGAAATAAGTTTTGAGTAGTTTCTTTGCAAAACATCCCTTTCAGGTTCATGTCTGGTATTTAACATACCAGAGGCTTTAAGGCATTTTTTGTTTGTTTTTGTGAGGCATTTTGACATAATAGAAACAAAATTTTCAAGTTTGGTATGAATATGAAATCTGACAACTGCCCTCTTCACAGAAAATGTCTCCTGATTTTAGTTACTGTTCTTAGACATCTGCTTAGTCCATAGGATGTCTAGGGGAAGATGGTGTTAGGAAAGATGTCTTGCTCCCTGCTGCTTCTGTCAAAAATACAGAGGTTAAACTCTGCACAGATTGCATGCTGAGAGATTTCCAGGGGTTGGGATAGATGGATGCTGGGGGTGGGGGATACTTCTTGTTTTCTTGGGGCATAGGAATGCATATATGAATCAGTCACATTTAAATGGATTCCCTGCATTCTGAGATTATCTGAGTGGTAGCTCCAGCACTGTAAATGGCAGTTCCTGTGAAGTGTTTTGCCTCTCCTATCCCTAACATTTACTCTTTGAACACTTAGTGTGTGGCCACAGCTGGGCCATTTGTGACCACTTTAATCACTTTGAATTGGATACAAAATATCTGATAATCTTGTGTGTATCTGACACTGCAAAAGAGAACAATTCTAAAGGTGCCTATAATCATTTTCTTTTTCCTGCCCACAAATTGACAGCAAATTCTCTCAAACACCTTTTGACATAACTGGAAACGCTGTTCTCTGTGGTGTATAGGTTTACATACATCCTGTGGAAGCAGAAAGATGCAAAGAAAGGGAAAGAAACAGCTTGGCGTGGGCTTTACCCCTCACCACTGCTCTGCATTTTGAGTGCCATGGGGACAATGTGATGAGAGTGTGCAGGTAGCTGTGTTTATACAAGGTGAAGATGCACATAAATCCACTGGCTGAATGATTCAGACCTGTCAAGTCTCATGCATTATGCACAGGACTTATTCAATTAGCCCTGCCACAGTGCCTGTAACTGAGGCACTTGTGCGGGGCGTGCTTGGCCGGGCTGCCAGCGCTCAGCCGGGGTGGGTGCAGCCGCCCAGCCTCTGCCGTGGCCATCGCACCGTCCCTGGCACAGGGAGACGTGGAGAGCCCACGGCCGGCAGCAGGCAAAGCCCCTGCCCGCGGCTCTGCGGGGCCTGGGGAACAAAAGCTGCGAGGTGAAAGGACTGGCACAGCCCTGGGCTGGTCAGGGCAGCTCAGCCTGCAGGGTGAAGAGACGGGCTCTGTAATGGCTTCACACTGAAAGAGTAGGGGTAGCTTGGTGCTGGGGAGAAAATCATCCCTGTGAGAGTGCGGGGGCCCTGATGCAGGTTGCCTAGATGAACTGTGGATGTCCCAGCCCTGGAAGTGTTCGAGGTAAGGTTGGACAAGGCTTGGAGCTACCTGGTCTAGTGGAAGGTGTCCCTGCCCATGGCAGGGGATTGGAACTGGATGTTCTTTCAGGTTGCTTCCAGCCCAGACCGCTCTGTGATTCTATTATTCTAATGTATTGATTTAAATAAGTTGTACCAAACACAAAATAATTGCATTACCAAGTCACTACTTCACATAGGGCTAAAGCCAATTTTATAATCAACATATAAATTACCACCTATAATTTAAACTCGGAGCTGGTACTTGCAGCAAGTGCTTTGTTTCCCAAGAGGTGTCCCCCGCACTGTGTCAGTCGGCAAGCGGGCTCTGCCCAGAGCTGTGAGCATCGTGCCTTTTGTATTCCAGTGCCACACAGATGTGTGCCAGTCACCAGGGCTCCCTTTTGTTTATTTGGCATTTTGCGGGGGTGGCTGGGGGCGGGGGGGTTGGGGTTGTTGCCGGCTCTTTTAGCACAGCCCCGTCCCTGCGAGCCGAGCGGCTCGGTGGCCGCGCTGACCGCTGTGTGTGTCCCTGTGTCCGCAGCCATGCATCTCCTGGGGCTCAACTGGCAGCTGCAGCCGGCCGAGGCTCCGACCTTCAACAACGGGCTGCGCCCGCCCGCGCAGGACGGCCCGCCCGCGCCCCCTGCCGGCAGAGGTGGCGCGCCCGCCGCAGCCCCGCGCCCGAACCGCCCCGAACGCCCGAAACCGCCCCGAACCGCCCCGAAACACCGCCCGAACCGCCCCCGAACCGCCCCGAAACACCGCCCGAACCGCCCCGAACCGCCCCGAAACACCGCCCGAACCGCCCCCGAACCGCCCCGAAACACCGCCCCGAACCGCCCCCCGAAAACCGCCCCGAAACACCGCCCGAACCGCCCCCGAACCGCCCCGAAACACCGCCCGAACCGCCCCGAACCGCCCCGAAACACCGCCCGACACCGCCCCCGAACCGCCCCGAAACACCGCCCGAACCGCCCCCGAACCGCCCCGAAACACCGCCCGAACCGCCCCCGAACCGCCCCGAAACACCGCCCGAACCCCCCGAAACACCGCCCCGAACCGCCCCGACCCACCGCCCCGAAACACCGCCCGAACCGCCCCGAACTGCCCCGAAACACCGCCCGAACCGCCCCGAACCGCCCCGAAACATCCCCGAAACACCGCCCGAACCGCCCCCGAACCGCCCCGAAACACCGCCCGAACCGCCCCGAAACATCCCCCGAAACACCGCCCGAACCGCCCCCGAACCGCCCCGAAACATCCCCCGAAACACCGCCCGAACCGCCCCGAAACACCGCCCGAACCGCCCCCGAACCGCCCCGAAACATCCCCCGAAACACCGCCCGAACCGCCCCGAAACACCGCCCGAACCGCCCCCGAACCGCCCCGAAACATCCCCGAAACACCGCCCGAACCGCCCCGAAACACCGCCCGAACCGCCCCCGAACCGCCCCGACGAAACACCGCCCGAACCGCCCCGAAACATCCCCCGAAACGCCCCCGAACCGCCCCGAAACACCGCCCGAACCGTCCCCGAACTGCTCCGAAACATCTCCCGAACCGCCCCGAAGCACCGCCCGAACCGCCCCGAACCGCCCCGAAACATCGCCCGAAAATGCCCCCTGAACCGCCTCAAGCCACCCCAAACGCACCTGAACCACCCCAAAACGCCACCGAACCGCCCCGAACCGCCCCGAACCGCCTGCCACCCGCTCCGTGCGGCGGCTCTCGCCCCGTGCTGCCCATGTGCTCGTGTAAATCGCCTTTAGCCGCCGGGTTTGGGTCTGCTGAAGTTGCGCTGCTGCAGGCGCTGCCCGAGCGCTCACAGAAGCGTGCCGTGTTTACTGGCTGCATGTTCTTTTTCCAGGCATAGCTTAGAGATCTCAAAGAAAGAGGAGGCTGAGGGAGCTGGGGCTGTTCAGCTTCCAGAGGTGACTGAGAGGGCCCTCATTAATTGTGTGAATATGTGCAGGGAGGGCTCAGAGCGTGGAGCGAGCTCTCCACGGAACAGGAGGCAGCGGGCAGGAACTGATGCCCAGGAGGCTCCAGCTGACCCTGGGGCAGGACTCCTGTGCGGTGACCAAGCACTGCATCGTACTGTCCCAGCCTCCCTCACTGGGAATATTCCAGAACCTTCAGGACACAATCCTGTGCCCTGTGCTGGAGCAGGGGGATGGACCACATCACCCACTGTGACCCTTTCCAACCTGAGCCCTTATGGGATTCTGTGAAAAGCTTGGTTTAGTAGAAGTGCATTGTAGTGCTCGAGAGAAGTCAAGCACTTGAGAGAAGCTTGCAGCCAGGACCACATCCCTGGTTCTTCTTTCTCAAATGAATGCTAATAGCAAACATCAAGGACAGCAGAATTTGACCCATGGTAAAATCCTGTCTGTCCTATGATATTAATGTGAGAAATTAGACAACAAACGGTTTCTTTTCCTCTTAAAGAAAAACCGTGTTCCAGAGGAGGATGACAACATGGCAGTGGAAAGAAAAAATAAGTAAAACCTAGAACCAAAAATATTTTCTTAAACTAAGGAAGTACGTGTTAAAAACACAGAGAAATTGCATGTGACAGGAAGGATTTTAATCATTTAAATTGAATGCTTTTTACTGGTGAGGTTCAGGAGTTTTCTTTACTGCATCACAGTAAGGTCTTCTCTGGTTATTACAAAAATTATGGGGAGAAGGCAGAACAGAATGTTACAATTAGACAAAGCACCTCCACGCTTT
Organism: Sitta carolinensis; assembly: GCA_032173965.1. Taxonomy (NCBI): domain Eukaryota; kingdom Metazoa; phylum Chordata; class Aves; order Passeriformes; family Sittidae; genus Sitta; species Sitta carolinensis. The sequence goes on along the minus strand of CM063294.1, from coordinate 4,578,029 downwards.
AGTGTGCTGGGATGGTGAATGGCATGACTGGAACAGGAGAATTTTTGTCAGCTGAAGTATTCTCTTCGGAGGATGAGCACTGTCTTGCACTCAGGACCCGTGGCTCACGTTAGACTTGGGAATTGCCAAAGCAAGTGTTAGAATCAAAGGCTGACACAGGATACTTGTATTGGGAAAACAATCAGTTAAAATAGAGCTGGGAAAGGAAACGGAGTTGTTCTTTTATGAGCTCGATCATTGTATGGATTTGCTTCTGTTTTCAATAAATGGTGCTGCTGCTGCTGCACCTCAGCTTCTCCACGTTTTCCATGGAGGATCTAGTTTTGACTTCCTCCTTGACATGAAATCCCGCATCCTGATGGTGCCAAAAACCTGTACCTTTTTGGACAAGGTTGTTCATAGGTTGGGCTTTCATCTCTGACTGGCTGTAGGTCAAAGTGCGTAAACAGCACATCCCTAAGTGCAAGGCAGAGAGTTTGCATTGCTGCTGAACTGCTTCCAGGTTGTGCGCAGTGAGAGACCCTGTGGTTTTGGGCAGGAACCTGAAGAGCTCAGGTCGGCAATTATGGGCATTTAGCAGACAACTGCAGGGCTTTAACACCTTTCCCAATTCCCTCCCTGCAGCTTTTCGTTGCCATCTCAGTGCAAATACAGGGCAGCAGGACTGCAGACTTGGAATGTGCTCATCTGCCTGGGGCACTTCAGTGCCAATTCTGGCTGTTTATCCCAGCCCCACTCTAATTAGCTTTGCGCATTTGAAGAGGCTGAGATGCTGTTTGGGGAGTGGGAACCTCCTGTAGAGGAGACAAGGAGACAGAACTGCTGGTTATGTCTTAAGTTGCTGCAGTTAGCTTTCCTCAGAGCGTGTTGGAAAAGTTTACTTGTTCTTCTGACATTTTGTGGAAGTTTGCTGAAATGCTGATAACGTGGGGGCAGGAGGAAGAACAATATTTAGGCAAGTAATCTTCCACAGTGGAATAAAATGAATGACAGGTTTGGATGAACACAAGGAATATCGAAGAGACAAATTCTTAGAGCAAGGAAGGGTGAAAAGTTTTCCTACCTCACCTTTCTTTTTTATTATATCCAAGTTAATATTGCTATCCCAGCAGTTTTTAGGAAAGCCTCTGACAGCTTTTAACACAACAACCACTTCAGGGCTCTGGCTGTGTAGAGTGACCTTTCTATAATTGACACAACTCAGGATGAAGCCATTCTTTTCAAAACATGGGTCTCCCAAAGAAACCTTTAACCCCTAGTCTGAGAAGGGCCACTTAAACACAAGCTGTGCCTACTCAGCAAGCAAAGCATTTTAAAGTAGATTTTAAAGTAGAGCAATTTGAAAGGAGAAAAAAAAAAAAAAAAAAAAAAAAAAGCAGGTATTCAATTTGATCTGCCTGTTCCTTATTAAGAGACTAAATTCTGGTAGGAAATAATAAAACTGCAATTTAAGAGGAATGTAAATTACTTTATTACTGCATTTTCCTATCTGAATGAAAACAAAATTCACTATTAAGATAACACAGTTTCAGGTTTTTGGTAATTACACACTACATCTCACTAATAGAGGGTATGTCTGAAAGGAGGAGGCAAGTGCAGTGGGCAGAAAAATCCTCAGTGCTGCTTTAAAACTGCAAGTGAAGTCCACCATGCTGTGAAAGTTGTGTTCAACTAGGGATTTAAATTAGGAGACAAAAATTCCTTTCTTAATACAGATCATAAGGCAGTATCCCTTCATTGTGCATAAAACCCCAAAAATTGATACTGCCTTGGAATTTCTACAGGGATGAGATAGATTGTAATGATATTAAAAAAAGCTTTCTGAGAGTGAAGCCCATTTAAATCTTATGTATGTCTTACATTGCCTAAGGATAATGTTAGAATTTGGGTGTAATAAATCTAAAATAAGGGGAAAGTGGGGGAAAAGAAAAGAGGCATGTTTGGGAATAATTGCTTCTTCAGAAAGAAGTGATATAGATGACCTTACGGGATTTATCTGTGCCTAACTTCTCTTAATCTATGCCAAAAGTTTTCTACATTTAAAATTATGTGGTGGGCTAGACACACATTTCCATAAAATCTGTGACTATGAACTGTTTCCTTTCTAATTGACAGAATATACCCTAAATTCAACTTTAATCATTTCAGAGGACACCTAAGATAAACTACAGTTTTTGTGGAAATATCCAAACTAACCCCAGCTGAAAGCCCATATTAAGAATGCTTTGGTGTAATTTTTTGTTTGTTTTGGACATACTGTCTTTGATGTGCTCAGAAATGTAGCAAATTTTCTAGTAATTCAAAATTGACTTAGTATTTTTGTCTTGATTGTTTGCTATAGTAAAGCTCGAAAACACAGGAAGAGGTGGTGATCTCTGATTCTAGAACCTCCCATTTTAAAAGACACCAAAAGCAATTGTGGACAGTTGTGGAAAGATCACTTTAGGTACAATAAATACACGGATTATTTGGAAAAATTGATATGAATTTGTGCTTTGATACTCACATAATCCAGGGTTTGCTTCTCTTTGGATGAACCAACCTGATCCAAGTCCATGCTCAGTTTGAGATATTTCACAAAGTCTACCACAGTGTATGCAGATTTCAAAAATACTTTTTTAAAAATATTAGTTATTAAATATTAAAGTACTAAAGTGTCATGAAAAATACCTGTTTCCAGATACCAAATTCAGAATTGCAAATATGATAATGAAACGAAGAAATTTTAATTAGTTATTAAATTTGGCACCATCTCACTTGCTTGAGATGAGAGATAGGAAAAAACAGATTTCTACTGATGTAGCAGAAATTTTCCTTGGGTAGATGTGGAAAGCTGAGCTCAGCAGTCACCGTGGAGCTGTACAGGTTGTCTTCAGCTCTCTCCAAACGATGCTGAGAGCTCTGCCAGATGCTGCAGATGCGAGTCACAGTTTGGTTTTTGCACACACATAGTTTCCTAATAGCTGAGGTATTTCACGAGCCACGCGGCACAAAGGCAATGCTAGAGGAGTAACAAAATTCGGGAGTGGGACGATGTGCCGTGCTGGCAGAGGGATGCGAACTGAGCAGCTCCTGGCTCCGTGCTGGGGCACCGGGGCCACGGAGAGAGCCCTGAGGAGAGCCCGGCGCACGGAGCGGGGCCCGAGGGGAGCCCGGCGCACGGAGCGGGGCCCGAGGGGGAGCCCGGCGCACGGAGCGGGGCCCGAGGGGAGCCCGGCGCACGGAGCGGGGCCCGAGGGGAGCCCGGCGCACGGAGCGGGGCCCGGCGCACGGAGCGGGGCCCGAGGAGAGCCCGGCGCACGGAGCGGGGCCCGAGGGGAGCCCGGCGCACGGAGCGGGGCCCGAGGGGAGCCCGGCGCACGGAGCGGGGCCCGAGGGGAGCCCGGCGCACGGAGCGGGGCCCGGCGCACGGAGCGGGGCCCGAGGGGAGCCCGGCGCACGGAGCGGGGCCCGAGGGGAGCCCGGCGCACGGAGCGGGCCCGGCGCACGGAGCGGGCCCGGCGCACGGAGCGGGCCCGGCGCACGGAGCGGGGCCCGAGGGGAGCCCGGCGCACGGAGCGGGGCCCGAGGAGAGCCCGGCGCACGGAGCGGGGCCCGAGGGGAGCCCGGCGCACGGAGCGGGGCCCGAGGGGAGCCCGGCGCACGGAGCGGGGCCCGAGGGGAGCCCGGCGCACGGAGCGGGCCCTGCGGGGAGCCCGGCGCACGGAGCGGGGCCCGAGGGGAGCCCGGCGCACGGAGCGGGGCCCGAGGGGAGCCCGGCGCACGGAGCGGGCCCTGCGGGGAGCCCGGCGCACGGAGCGGGGCCCGAGGGGAGCCGGCGCACGGAGCGGGCCCGGCGCACGGAGCGGTCCCGGCGCACGGAGCGGGCCCGGCCGGCGTGTGCGAGAGAAACGCGGCCTCATTAACAGTGTAAACAGCGTGAATCTCTCGGGCTCCACCGCTTCCTGTCAGACGCTTTCAAACAGACGATCAAAATGTAATAACAGTCACTGTGTTTTAAATGTCACTTCTGTTACCTTCGGTTTAATCAAGACAAGCCATCATTTTCCAGGTGGATTAATCTTATTAAGTAGTTATGTGGCTAATGTAATGTAGATCTTAATTAACACGTTAGCAAGCAGAACTGTTAAGATGGAGGCTATGAGGGCTTGCAGATGTGGTCTTCTGAAAATACACCAGACACGAGGGCTGTCTCAGAAAAGCAAAGGGTTTGGCTGAATTCAACAGAAGATTTGTGGGTGTGTTAATGGCGATAGCATGAGTTGCTCTGTTCAAAGCCAGGTGATGAAGTTTGGTATATGCCATCACAGATGATTGCTATCCCCATTTAGAAATCCATACTAGCATGTATTTGCTCTTCGTGAAATGCAGTGAACCAACAGATCTTAATTTTATTTCAGTTATAATTTGCTTTTGATTCTGAAAGCAATGACTCTTGTGAAGCCATGCTGGTATGAATGTGAAGATGTGCCCAAGTTTTTAAGTGTATCAGGTGTGTCATATTTTACTAAAAGCAAACAGCTTGGTTTCCCTGCCACATTGATTGGCTGCAGCTGAGCCAGAGCCAGGTCTTATGCACACTCCCTTTGAAGATTTTCTTTCCTCTTGCCTCAATAGAAATTTAGGATGCTGAGCAGACAACCTGAGGTTTTGATTTGTATCAGAAGCTGTTTTCCTGGACTTCTGAAAGCTCATACACTCAGAAGCTTCCTTCCTCCTCACTTCCCATAACAGAGCCCATTGGTACCTCAGCATCTGCAGCAGAAGTGAAATTCAAATGTGCCACAGCAGCTCCTCCAGACAAACTCGCATTGCCTGGCTTTTTAGTTCATTGCAGCTGAGGGAATTTGTTTTGCAGTAGCAGTCAATCTATTGTACACATTCCAGAAATAATCTGTTCTCACCTGAGTCCTAGGGCACTTAGGTGATAGTAGATAATTTGAAGTGTAAGTTCATACAGGGAGTTGTCAGTTTGGTAACAGTGCATAGCACTGATTTTTCCACTGAAGATATTTGTATGGAAAAGGCATTTTCCTACTTTATTTTATTTGCCTTTCTGGAACAATAAGACATGTCTGGTCATATAAGTAGCAAATTTACTTAAGGAAAGAAGTTAAACTATCGTGGAGAGCCATAGTAATTCTCACACGGTCTTTTTTGGCAAAAAGTCAGTGGAGTCTATTTTTATATTAAATGGTTTCCTTTACACAGCTGTACCATAAATTTCTTCAGAATTCCAAGTCATCTGTGAAAATCCCTGGCTATATAAAAAGAACAACAGAAAAATAAGCTAGATAAAAAGATAAGGTAAGCTAAGTCCGTAGCAGTGATTTATAAGAAATATAGAATTATACAAAAAGAAAGTAAAGAGAATTTAACCAACCATTAATTTATTCCTTGTATTTAATTTGAGGTTGTCCACATTATCTTGGTAATTCATTTCTGGTCCATTGGAATGGTTATTCTGCTAGGTATTTTTCAGGAGTGCCATCAAGATGCAATTTGCAGTCATCCCCATGATAAAGGCACAGTCACAGCACTGGAGTTAATTGCTGTTTAAATGGGATGTCTGTAGTGTGACACTGCTGGTAGCCAGATTTCATTTTTATTTTTAATTTTAGCTACATGTAGGATACTGTAGTTATAAATAATCAAGTATATCTGGTTTCAGTGTAAATACAGCTCTGCCTCCATAGCTGACACTGCTTGACATCAGTTAAATTAAAGGCTGACTGGGCATGTCCCATCAGCTGCCACCTTGAATCTGACCTCCAGCTCTCGGATGAGACCTGCTGACAACTTAGCAGGGGGAGTTTGCATTGCTGTTGTCATGGATTGCCTGTCTGATAGCTTCAAAGGCAAATACACTCGAATGCTAAAACAGTCTTTTCAAATGTATATGCCAAAATAGTAATTCAGCTGGGTAAATAAAACAGCAGTTTAAATGAATAAGTGTTATTTAGTTGATGAATATATGTTTGACTGAGTGATTGAAATGGCTCCCCTGGGTAAGATGAAGAAGTATGCTTTTAAAACTCTTTTGTAGATGTTTATAGAGAGAAAATGACAGGAAAAAAAATCAAGTAGCTATGGGGTTATGAGATAAACATGGAACTTTACAACAGTCACCCACAACAGAGAGAATGATCTTGGGATTCATTTGTTCACAGCAGCATGAGTAGTTTGGGTTAGTCTTTCTTCACAGATTTGTCAGTTTGTCACATCTGTAGCTTCACTTAAATGCAGTTGATGCTCTTTGAATGTTATCTGCAGTGGTCCATCAAATGGAAAAGCTTCTAAAAATAGCTGGAGGGGAGTGAGTCAGGTGGCAAGATACATTCTCTGCATTAGGAGGTGAGGACTGAAGGGAGCTATAAAAAAAGTTTGAGTCTCTAGTGACAGGGTTTGCCAGTGAAGCTGTTAGTGCAGAAAAAGGCATTGCAAATACCAAAGTTAGGATGTTGGTCTGCTTTCCAGGTTTAAAAAAAACCCAAAACTTTAGCCTGTTAAATAAGATAGATTCAGTGGTCATATCTCCTTTGCAATTCCTCTCTGTATTTATATCCTGGGGAGGAAGGAACGTGAAGAGGCCAGTGCTGAGACACCTCCTGTAATATTTATATTTGCTGCTTTGCCTTCCTCATCTTCAAGGTGAGAACTGTTAATAATTCTGTCATTGTTAATAATTCTCTTTTACAAGTAGGCATCTGAGTGCAGCAAGATCATGACCAACCCAGGTGCACTGGAAATATCAGAGCAAATATCAAGATGCTGTCACTAGTTTTGTGTCTCATACCAACAAGGGCAACCCAGCAGGAATTTATGAGAGCATGATTCAATAATGCATAATCTTTAGAGTTTATTGATGTCTTATTGGACTTAAAACTTCCTAAGTTATTAATATGAAAACTTCTAAGCTTGCAAATACGAAACCTAGATTTTAGTATAACTTGAAGCATTTCTAAATTTTATTACAGCATTGTAATGTAGCTCTGTAAAAACAGGATGTCATGAATTAAGTTCTTAAAAGCAAAAGGAGAGGATCCTTTCAGCCTGCCAGAGGTGAGGGAGCAGCTGTTCCTTGCAGATGTGGCACAGGCTGGGTATCGAGCATGCTGCACTACAGAATACAGACTGAAAAGAGTCACCATCTGCCCCATTCTTTGCTGCAGGTTAAATGTATCTCAATCACATGTGAGAGCTGATCATCTAACCTGCTCTTAAAATCCTCTGCTGTGGTGAACCTCTGTCACAATTCCTTCCCAGGGAGATTTTCCTGAGATGTTCCAGGAGGAACGATTTGGAGAACTAGAAACCAGGTCATTTGTGTTGTAGAGCAAAATAAAAGCACATCTGTGAGGATGATTCCAAGGATAATATCAAACCAAACAGAATAATTTCAGTGTTAGGAACCTGAATTACATCTCTAGGCTCAGTAATAACTACAAATTCAAGAGTCTTAGCTGTAGTTTTCACCAATTTTTATTTCACTAGGATAATGCTAACATTTTGATGAGAAATGCAAAGGAATGGTCTTCTTCTAGTAAATTTTTTGGGGCAAGTCTGACATCCAATATATTTTTTTACCTTTGCATGCTGAAGTAATATGAACGTAACTCTGGTTCTCCTGATGTTTGAAATTCTGTCATTTTACCTTAATGTATTTGATGATGTCCTGAAACATGCCCTTTCCCAGAGAGAAATACAAAGCAGAATTTTGGACATCCAAAGGAAGCTGAGACTTAATTTATCCAGAAATACTAAAACTTGATCCTCCATTAGAATGAAATATATTTACAAAGTTACAATTCTAGAGAAGGTATACATAATTAGCAAAAGCCACTGACAGTTCTGGAGTTGCTTTAATAGCCAGTGAAACTATAAATGCCAACAGAGACTCTTGTGGCCTTACCATTCACATACTCCATACATTTGCTGCACTGGACAATAGTAATGATTCCTGGAAATAGATTTTTCTTTGACTGGTTGGCTATGGACATATTGCTCCTGAAGAACAAGGTTCTTTAGAATGTGTCAAAGAGCCTTTTGCAGATCAGATACAGTTCTCAGTCTCAGTCTCATTCCAAAGAGATTATTTTTAAGAATGCTGAAAAAACATTCATCATTTATTACCATATGTTGGAATTATGAGGTAAATGTAATGTTCTCAAAGGAGGTGAAGGTGTCTGCAGTCTTTTGCTGACTTCCCAGCTCTGCCAGTGATTCCAGTATAACGTGCCACAGGTGATTTTTGGGGTGTGCTCTGCCCCTGGTTTTCCTCTTCACGTGAATGGGTAAGAAGTAATTTAAATTCTAGTGAGCTGGTGCCTGCCTTCACTGAGATAGGAACCTTGAGATATCCTCTGTTGCAGTAATCCATTAGAAATGAAATCTTGTCGTTTCCATGAAGCAGGACGTGTTTGTATCTGGCTGTTCTCTGTGCTGCTGGTGGCTCTAAGGGCACATTGCTTGACACTCTCAGCCATTGTTGAGCTGTTAGGGCATGGGTTGGACTCGATGATCTTGAAGGTCTCTTCCAACCTAGTCATTCTGTGAATTCTGTGAATTTTTCCTTTCTTTGCAGCTCTCGTTGCAGCTTCTTCTGCTTTCTCTTTGTTAGTGCTGTGATGTTATTGTAGACCCATTAACATAGAAAATGAAAAAACAAACAAGTTGCCAAAAACTGTATAGCAGTTGGTATTCAGAGCATTTTTTTACCATTTCAAAACACTGCCAACATAGTATCTGTTTCATTATGTACAAGTGTAAGTGCTGCTAACATAGATAATTTAGAATCTATAATTGAAACCGTGCTTTTGCAGCTCTCTCAATTAAAGATAGTCAAGACAGAAAAGCTGTTATGTACTTACCTGCTGGAATTATATGTTGTTCTATGCCATCCCATTACATTCATACAGTGCTGGAATGTATTTCAAAAGTAACTTGCCATTTATTGAAAATAGCATTACACCATGGCAGAAAAAACCCACGAAGTAAACACTGAGCTTTTTACAGCTTGTATCAGAGGTATCACTACCATCCAGCTTCTGGCAATAGTGTTATTAGTGATACCTTTAAATTTCTGTGATTGTTAACAGATATTTTCTGTGGTTTTCTGGTTTATTATAGTGTCTGTTCTAAGAATTTTTAAATGGATTTCTCACCATGTTGTTTGGGAATACAGAACACAAAATCAAGCGTTGCTGCATATTGTAGCTTAAAAACACTGCTAACTCCATGTTCTGCACTCCATGTTTAAAATATGTGTAGCCTCAGAACCTGTTCAGTTGAGAACAGAAGGAATTTGCACCATATTTTAAGAGTTGACTATTTCATGGGCTGGAAGCCAGAGCACTCAACCAGAAAGGCCTTGTATCTTGTCTTCAATAATGCATGCTGAAAAACCAACACATGATGGATTTTAACTAACCACAGCACGAGGGAGAAAGACTTGTACATAGACCCTGCTTCAGGCAAAGAGAACTTAAAAGGCACTGTGCTGAGTTGTGCTAACTCTGTTTCAAGAAGATGCACGTCAGAGTACAGAAATTGTCCTCCAAACCCTTCTGTGTGCATTTCATTTCTTCTGTCAACTCTCTTGTCTGTGACCTAAAGTCTGTTGGACCACTTCAGTGAAGAAAACAGTGGTAATAAAAATTTGTAATCAGTTCATTTAGATTGAAGTTACTCTTCAGTTCACCTTTCTGGCAATTTTTTATACCCTGGTTGTGTACAAGATGCAACTGAAAAGAGCACAGGGACATTCATATGTGCTTAATTGACTCTGCTGTTGATGTTTGATCAGTGAGGAACAATCACAGAATTAGAGGGTTTGAGGGATGAGAGTATTGCTGATGCTCCACAGAAAGAAAAAAAAAAAGGTTTGCAGAGTTTTTGCTTCAAGTAAAAGGGCTAAATCCTTATGTACTGATTGAAACAGCAGAAAAATTGCATGAGAATAAGCAAGTTACAGTTTGATTTAAGAGGTGTCACTGCCACAGATGTTCATCTTGAATGAATAAAACTACCTGTATTAAAACCAGTTATCTCATTTGATTTATGTTTACTTTTGTTTTATAGGACCATGGGTCACAAGGAACAGCAGCATAGATAGTGGAGAAACAGAAGTTGGGCACAGGGTCACCCAGGAGGTGCCACCTGGGGTTTTTTGGAGGTCTCAGATCCATATCAGCCAGCCACAGTTCCTGAAGTTCAACATATCCTTAGGGAAGGATGCTCTTTTTGGTGTTTATATAAGAAGAGGACTCCCACCATCACATGCCCAGGTACTTTATCAATGAGTTTGTTGGCTTTGAATGTCAGAATGCAAAGTCCAGGTCATCTTTGTTACATTCATGTTGGAGTTTGCAGAATTCAAGTTTGGGGATTTCCTGAATTCCTTCGTCTGTGGTATTTGACTGAACCACCCTCATCTTAACATTTTTAGGTTGTTACATACTTCAACAATACATTTATAAAAGAAGTAATTATGTCCTTGCCATTCAAACGGGGTTTTAAATCTCTGATACAATCTTGGCATGAACTGGGATAAAACTATCCAGTTATCTATGAGACAAAAAAGATGAGTTGAAGAGCAAAATCTTTGATTAGACTTGGGAGTAAAGGAGTGAGGAGGTTGATATGGGTTTATTACCTCTGCTTCTAAGAATTTGTGCAGAAGGGGCTTTGGCTGTGCAAAATTCCTCAGCTTGCTGCAGTAAGCTGTTTTCCAGTGTTCTGTGAGTTTCTGAATGGGTGGTTTGACTGGTGAGAAATCAGGATCAGCAGTGCACAGCCCAGGGAGGGGAGGACACGTGCTCAGTTTTCCATGTTAGTATATGGTGTTCTGAAATTTGATACAAAGACTAAAAACATGGGGAAATTGCAGAGGGCTGGTGACTGATTTTCAGTCATTTCCAAATAAAATACATCTTCAGAGAATATGTTCCACGGTGGGAGCCTTTCTTTAGAATGTTTTGATTTTGGCTGTAAGGCTTCATGCAATATGCTGTCTTGAGGGTGAAATTATGTCTGTGGATCTTCAGCTGTTCCAGTGAGGTAATGGCATTATTCATTGCGCATGTCTCATATAATTCAGAATTTTAGTGCTCACTTTCCCTATTCCATCATGAATAAAATGGCAATTTAGTTGAGGAAAACAAACAAAAATATAAATCAAGAAATGAAAATTACTTAGGGCAACCAAAGCTCCGGAGCAATCATCAAAGTTTGCTATAAATACAGGTTAATTTTAATTTTTTGACTAAGACATGAGGGAGGTATGCCTGCATCTTTTACAAGAAATCCAGTTGGAAGTACCTGCTACTGCTAGTACAATTTTTTTTTTTTTTTTTTTTATTTTTAATTCAGGATGAACTTTATATTGCCGTATGATCAGATGTATTTATTCTAGGTTTTATTATGATGTTCTCATCTGAGAAGGCTGTGATCAAGCAGAGGTTTTTTTCTTTCACTCCACCTCACATGGATAGAATAGAAATTTTGTGACCTTTCTGTTAAATTAAATAATGAGAAATATCATCTGTGTTTCCTCTTGAGCTGGATTCCTCTTCAGGGGACCTGTTTTCCAGTCTTCAGAGGAAGCAGTTCTAAACCCCTTCATAAGTGGGGTTAATGAAATCCACTGTATATAAACTAGTATAGATCTGGTCTGAATCTGCAATATAAACCAGCATAAACCTTCCCACATCCAGGCAGGGTCCTGGTGCTTGTTAACAGGGTGCTACAGCAAGAGATTCCATGGCATTTTTGTCCAGCAATCAAAATTCAGTCAAGCTGCTACCAAGAGAAATTTTTTTAGATTAACAAAGGCAAGCTGTTACAGACCTGAGTAGTGAAAAGAAGCCTTGTGCTGACAGAAAGGAGCACGATACTTTTGTGTGAATGAAAACAGTCTGAAGTTGACACCAGACGATATTTTAAAATTGAAATTTAAAATCCCCGTTTCTGTAGGTTAGGGACATGAGCTCTAAAGCAGTGAACAGCTTGACAGTTCATCACTGATCAGTGCTCATATGTCAAGCCGAGTAAAATCCTTTGTGGGAACAAGTCAATAATCAGCAAATTAGGTACATGATTAACCTGAGACAACAAGATGCAGTTCCTGTCTGAGAGCCCTGCTGAGATTTAACCTTCTCAGTATTACTGTTTAGCAAATATTCCAACTGCCTGGTTTAGTCAGTCAAACTGATGTAGCTGTAAACTTGTCAGGATGCAGCCAGCGTGCCGTGTGCACGGGGAGTGGAGCTCTGGAGGAGAGGCAAAAATGCAATTTGGAGTGGCAAGCAGAGTACAAACAGGAATGCAGTGCTTTTGAGCAAAATCCCTCCAACCTGTGTAGTGCTATGCAGAAATAACAGAATGCACATTGCAGGCTTGAATGACCAATAGGAATTTAGCAGAAGAGAATCATATTAATAGAATTGATAACGTATAGAAAACAAATTGTAAATGTCAAATAATGCATAATGACTCTGCAGAGCTTACAGCAATTATGGTGTTGCTACATGCTGGTAGCACGTTCCAAATGATGCATGAAATGAGGTAACCTGAGAGGAACTTCACTGGAGTGTCTGGAGAAGGCAGTGCGTGGAGCTCTATTGTTTTCATTTCCAGCAGCGTGGTTTATACTTATAAATTTTTCATGTCAAAATGAAAACACTTTTGTCAAAGGTTTGACGTTGGCACAAGGCCAGTGCCCCTATAACGATATACTGTCCCTGGTATCTCTTGTGAGATGTGACCAAAAACAGAGCAAAACAGTGTTTAATTTAGAAAGCAAAAGGAAAAAAACTTTATTACTTATAATAGGCAAAGAAGACACATACAGAAGAACATGGAAACTTTAAAAAAAAACACTCTTCCTCCCCCCCCCCACCAGTTCTCAACTTAACAAAACAAACTGAAAATTCCCCATCACGTTACTACCTTTTAGATAATTAATCTTCAGTCTATTACCACCCTTCCGATAATCAGTACTCAGTTCATTGAGGAGAGATAGGAGTCCTTCTTGCACCACATCGTGGCCTCTTCCTCCATGTCCAGTGCTCTCACCACTGTGCATGGACCAGAGCTGCTTCTAGGGTTTCTCTCTTTAAAGATGCTTTGGTTAGTTCCAAGAAACGACAGCTTTTCAAGTTTGGGACACTAGTCCCCCCAATATTACCCCCTGGGGCCGAGGGGCCTTGAGAACAGAGCTCTTCCTCTCATCTCTGTTCACACTACTGTCCACTCTTGGCTCCAAGCCAATGCCTCTCCCTAGATACAGCTTCTATGTTATAAGGAAAAAAAAATGAGTCCGTCCATGGTTATACAAAAGAGTCCAGCTAAAGCCACTCCATCATCTCCTCCCACTTAGGATTCTTTTCAGCGTTCTTTGACAATCTTCTACTTACACAAACTTTCATCATCTTTGCTCAGTTCTTTCTATCTGTCTTTTTCAAATTTAGGAGGATTAGCATTTATAAAGTTTCCATCATTTACAAAAAGGGTTAAAATCTTGGGCTTTGTTTCCCCAGAACTCTCACGGTATCTTTGCTGCTGGGCACTCTTTTCGCGCCACCCCCCCCCTACTCTTTCGGTCGTGTTGTCTAGTTGTTGATATCAAATTTCAAGGTGACGGAGATTACAGACACGGTCTCTCAGTTTTTCTCTCTGGGGAAAAGGGGGGGGGGGGGAAGGGAAAAGAAGGCTGTCTGTTGCCTCTCAAGGTTCTTGTACTTTCTCCACCCTTCCATCCTGCAGGATTTTCCTCTCCCCCTCTGTGCCCAAGGTTCCAGCCTACCTCACCCAGGCCGCATGGCTTCCCCTCCCCCGCCCAGCCAGCCGCTGGCCAGGGGAGATCCCTCCGTCCTCAGGGACCGGAACCAAGAGAGAGCTTTCCGGGGAGCCCTCTGCTTTGAACCCCTTGTGTTCTCAGAGGCGGATCCTTGTCCTCAGTGGCCACACCAGGTGCCAGTCTTTAAACCTGAGCACTCATTGGTTTGACCACTGAAGTTCAGAAAAAACTCATCTTTTCCAAACTACGACAACTTTTAATTCAGAACGGGAAATGGCTTTATTTGGAAGAAGACTTGGAGAGCAGGAGAGCATCAGTGTTCCCTTGTTTTTTAGGAGGTGCCCAAACACTTTTAGGTGCTCTGAGCCCCTCAGAGTTGCCTGCTGGCCACGGGGCTGGCCTGGCCTGGCTGGCTCGGGGCACATCCTAAAGTGGGAACAGGCTGGCTGGTTGGCTGCCATCGTGGGCGTCAGATGTTTTGTGGCTGTATTTTAATGAATAATTACCAACTGGATTTTATGAAGAACTAATTTTAGAGCACTTTGCAAACAAGTTTCCCTGCCATATGTTTTGCTGGCTGCTTAGATCCTGCGGGGCTTTTGGCACAAAGGTGAGTGCTCGCCACCATGCCAAGCGTGCTCCCCCTCTCCTGTTGAATATGCATCCCTTATTGAGACAAGAGCTCTAAGAGATCTTTCTGTTCAATTCCTAATCTCAGGAACTCCTAGGCATTTTTTGGAGGCATGCAAATTGTTTCAAATCTAAGAAAATCCCTGAAAATAATGGCAGCTCTCTGCATTTCCAGCCCTGAGCCCTGCGTGCTCCCTCTGCCTGGCAGTGGTCACAAGGGGTCCCTTCCTCTGAGTGTGACTGGGCTCGCTGGTCTGTGCAGTGCTGGAGTCACAACCACAGGTGTGAAGCTCCCAAACTGCTCTGCTGGCTCCCTATGGTTACCAGAAAGTCTTCATTAGCCTATGAATAAAATGCATCAGAGGGTAGAAAACCCTGAATGGAGAAATTATAAAAAACAAATTGCCCAGAAAGAACTTAGCATGAGATTTTAGGTTTGTAAATAAAAGTAAGCAGTAGGATTTCAGTATGCTGGGTAGTAAAAATAAACAACCTCACCGAGAGAGTGAATTTGGAATTTGTTTAGCGATGTAGGCTGGCAAGTCACTTGCTTATATTGAGCTTTAATCATAGTAAGTACTCCCTGCTGCAAAATTGAACTCTGATGATGTAGTCATTTGGGATTTCTGCTGCATGTTGTTCCTGAGCTGTTTTAGCCATTTTTATGTGATTTTTGGTATGAAGCCTTGAAATAGAAAGGATCATAAAAAAGAAAACAAAAAAGCCAAAAGTCAGTGAAACATCCAAATTACTTCAGAGATTTAGTTTGGTTTGTCATGTCCATTCCCTAATTCCTGTGATTTAGTGGCCTCTTCCTTAGCAGTTGTGTGTATGTGTTAGATTAAGAATTCCACAGTTGCTTTTTAATGATCATGAAATTACTTGCCTCCTTTTCCTAGACGTGTCTTCTAATCTATTCATGTATGCCAATAAGTAACTTTAAAGCAAGAGTGATATCTTCAGCACCACATTATGTAAAAGTAATTAATCATGCAAGGGTAAATCAGAAAATCAACTGGGCCATGAAAAGCAAAATTATGATTCAAGCCAAGCATGTAAAGAAATCTTATCTGCTTATGAGTTCACAGTATCATCCTGGTGACCCTTCAAGTCAGGATTTTTAATTTTGGGGCACATATACCTAGTCCTTACTGACATATTAAGATTAATACACCCAGGGAACCACCAGCAGATATATTAACTCCTTTTTTTCCCCCCCAGTCCTGAGAAATCCAAGGAGATATAAAAATGAATTGTTTTCTGTATCCCTTTGCACCAGTACTTTGGCATTCACAGTTACCCAGATTCAGTCACTTTGCTTTTGCCTGGGCATTATTTGTCACAGTTTGATTACAGAGGGGCAATACCACTGTTAACTGTACCAAAGTTAAAATCATTGTGCCAAGGGACCTGCTCTCACTAGGTCACACCCCATCATCATGAAAAGAGATTCTGCAGCTAAAACTACTTCAAGCAGTTTCAGGCTGAAAACTCTTCCCCTTCGATCTGGCCAACTGCTGAGCCTCCTCTGCTATATGAGGTAGAATCAGCATCAAACAGAGGGAGGCAGAGGAACCTGCCAGCACAAGCAGAGAGGAACAGCGTGTTGCCAGTGAGAAATGTCAGCTTTTATTGCTGCTTCCTTAGTTGACCCTTTGTGAACAATTGTTCTGAAGAGCACAATTTCTTTTTCCCAAGATGTTGCCCAAGTAATAACATTTCCCAAGGAGGTGATGAGTCTGTCCTTAACCTCTGACTGTTAGACAATGGGCTTTAGCAATCTTTCCAAATGCCATTGATTTCAGGTTTGGTACCTCACATATGCTGAAAGTTACTGGCGTGCCAGAATTCTCTACATCTCTGGCATGCTTTGCCCAAATTTTACTAATTTATCTGATTTACTTTTCCCTATAAAAACCGTATGAAAAAGGCTCAAGTGATGACAATCTGATATTGAGTGAAACTTTTTATTCCACTTCTCTTACTTTGTCCCTCATTTAAAAGCATAGAAAATAATAATAATAGAGTGGATAATGCACTTACTGTGATGATAGCTCTCAGCATTAGTAGACTGGGGCTCAAATCCCTCCCTGCCATGGATTTCCTTTGTGGAAAGGCTGCAGGTCAGTGTCATTTCCACATGTTTACTAGGAAGACAACAGTTCTTCCAGACATTTCCCTTTGTTGTAAGGCTGAGCATTCCAGGACTCTATAATGCTGCTACATGAGGGGTTTTCAGCTAGAAAGGTGAGGTTTTATACCCCAGCTTTGGATAGATGTGATGGCAGTATAGTGTTAAATTTGTCTGTCTCTTCCACTAGAAGGGAGAATCTTCATTATTTTATCACTTAATGTGAATAATTTACTAGGGCTCACAGTTAATTAATGGAATACAGTGTGCAAGACAGCCTTCTCTGGATGTTTGTTCTATTTAGGAGGCAAGGTTACAGTTTTCTGTTCAAGCTGGAAGCCAGGGAAGGTGGATGTGTTCTCGTAGCTGTCGCAGGCACAGCCTGGAAATGTTAGAGATAACGGAGGGAAATGTAATGAAGCTACTGGCAAGCAAGCACATACTATTACTGTATTTTATTGAACACATACATCTTTCTTTAGACACGTCTATCTATCTCTATCTACTCTTACACAGATAAATGTGTCTGAAACAAGATGTGTTTTCATAGGGGACTTGTTATACAGCTATCAAAAGATTAGATATATTGTTTTTGGTGTTTCTTAAGGGCTTCCCTTAGATAGGGACTATGAGATCTACTCAGTTGAGCTTGAGAGCTCCAGAATCACAGACATTAAAGACAGAAAAAAAGCCTATTAGGACAGCTAGCCCAGCTGCTTTGTTATGCAGAGTTATTCCCTGTTGTAGACTAACCAATATTTCTTCCAGTCCTGTTTAATTGTGGCATCTCCATTGGGAGGCTATTTACTGAGCTTAATAGATGGGAAGCTTATCTGACATTCATCTTAAATTTCTTTCTTTCTTTTTTTAGTTTCATGCCATTAATGATGCCATCACTCTTATGCTCTAAATAATCACTTGCTCTGTTTGATCCGTTTTCTAAAGATTAATGCAATGTTCTACCTTATTTGGAAGCCATCCAAACAGAAATTCTCATTTTTCCTTAAGTTCAATTCCCTTTTTTGTGTTATTCCTTTCCATGCTTCCTCTGGGTTTTGTATCACGCTTGCCCTGATTGTTCCTCATCCAACCTCAGGTAAGCAGCTTTTACTCTGTGATGTAAAACTCGTGCAGTGTGTTTTTATCTGGTGATGAGTTACATTAGGCAAACACATTTCCTGTCTGTGCTATTCCTGTTTCACATTCTGGGGGCTTCCATTCTTTGATGTGTCTGGAGTTACACCTCAGACATCACTTCCTGTTGCAAAAAGAATTTATTGCAGGTGATTGCTTAGAAAAGGGTATGGGTCTCCTGGGTCTCTGAAAACTGAGTAAGAACCTAAAATTAATGGGTCAAATAATAGATTTCAAATTGTTTCTCAAAAACCATCCTGTCAATTTGTACCTTTTACAATCACCTGTGCAGAGGAAAGATGCATAATTCTAGTCTCTGTTTAAGAAAGAATAACAGTGACAGAATTTCTTTGTGTTCCATGGTCAGCTAGTAAATGTTAGCTTCCCATTTCTTCCAGAAATACCATTTCATAACGAGGTAGAGGAGAAAACAGGGAGTCAGATTTTGAGCTGAAGCATTCTGTATTCAGGTCCGTTTGTTTGGGGGTTGGTTTGTTTGTGTTCTCTTTTTTTTTCCCTCGTTTGTTTTTGTTCTTTCCCTCCCTGCAGTATGATTTCATGGAGCGGTTGGACGGCAAGGAGAAGTGGAGTGTGGTGGAGTCCCCGCGGGAGCGGCGCAGCATCCAGACCCTGGTGCAGAACGAAGCCGTGTTCGTGCAGTTCCTGGACGTGGGGCTGTGGCACCTGGCCTTCTACAACGATGGCAAGGACAAAGAGCTGGTCTCCTTCAGTACAGTCATTCTGGGTAGGTGTTTCCACCTCTGGGCATTTTTCCTCTCTGTTTCTATCCTCCTTCACCCAAAGCTGTAATGTTCTCCCGCAGTCCTCAGTATTTGGCCTCTTTGTCCTTATGTTGTGCTGTGCATTTTTTTCCTCAACGCTGCTCTGTCAGTCAGTAATGGGGTGTGTTGACTTTAATTCACTCATTTTTCTCTTAATGTTTTAGCATTCCCATAGATCTCGAGTTTAGTTTGGAAAACAAGGCTCAGAAAAGTTCAGTGTGGTTTGAAGCGTTCCCCAGCTAATATTCCTCTCCCTTATCTCTGTCATTTTGATACTTTTTATTTGCTTCTCTGAAGAAACTTCTTTACACCCAGGTGGAATAGTATCCAACAGGAGAGCTGTTTAATCTTGGTGGGAAGACAGCTCAAGAAACTGATACCTGCAAATGAGATTATTGTTTGCAGCCACCCTAGAGATTAATTGAGCCAGTTAATTAGCTGTGTGTTGTTTCACAGCTTACCACTCACCTAATAGTGAGTCATCTCCTCAACGTGGTGGAGGAGCATCCAGCTGCAGTTTTGTTAGAATAGGATTACACTCAGCTGAAAATCAAACTGAGCCTGAATTCTCCAAGCTTTATTAGATTAGTTGACCTTTGAAGCTCTTAATGAACTTTGCTGACTCTTTTTTCACAGTTGTATAACAAAATCTGAGGTATCCTATGTGATATTCTGTCCTGGATGGTGAAGTCTTAAATGGCACTGTGTTGTATAAATCTGTAATTCCTCTTAGTTTAGGGAAACTGTAAAAAGTAAAAAATGAGGTTTTAGGTTTGATGAAAAATAGTCTGAGGTGTTTTCTAGTCTCACCTTATTAATAATATGCAGCTAAGGGTTTTTTCCTTTTACATTAGTATAACATTCAGTTTGTTTGCCTAAGTCCCAAAGGGTTTAGTTTGATAATCAATACTATCATTAAGTACAAACATAATTGTTTCTGTTACCCTGAATTAAGATGAAAAAACCACTATGAATGTTGAAAAAAAATATTTTTTTGCATATTTCTGCATAGAATGTTTTTTCCGCCTCTCTAAAAACAAGAACATTTGTGCTTCTATCTTGTTGTGCCCCTGTTGTGCTTAGAAAACCTTAGGATATTATAAGCTGCCCTTAAAAGAGTTGCCTGGTCAAGGCTGTCTCTTTCAAGAGCATCAAAGGTGTAATAGCCAGGTAGGCTATTGATAGGGCAATGATAGTAATTGAAATGAAATCTGGTGAAAAATATAGTGTTTTATCTGGTTCTGCACACACCTTGTATCAGTGCTTCATAATGAAAGGCTCTGAGACAGCTGAACATCTCTCTGGTGTGGAAAAGGAGGAAGAATAACAGAAATTACGTTAACTCCCAGACAATACTAAATTTACCATGATTTTGAATACATAGAAAATGCTTTTGCGTGCCATGAAGCAAAATAATGAATAAATCTATAAACAAGCTTCTTCATGAGACAAATTGATATCTTTGAGCATTACATTTCAATTTTTCTTTTCATTGTTTACATGAATCATTTCAAGAGGCCAAGCTAATGACATCTCTTTGAAAATTTGCTTTAGACATTTTGTATTTGGTGTCCTGCAACTGTGAAATTAGATTTAAAGTTCTACTTGAATCCTTTTCTTCTTTGCCGTTTACTTTGACAAATAAAAATACTCTCTATAGTTCTGCTAGTTCCAAATCCAAGTTTTCTCTACTGTGTTGTACAGCAGCTTGGTTTGGTGCCCGAGGCTGACAGAAACATTTCATTTGGAACCACAGGTCCCACAACAACAGGGAGTGATAGTGAAGAGTAATATTCCAATTAGATTTTTGTTCCAATAATTCACTGTTGAAAATATGTCCCTCTGAAATCCAACAGCTTTCAAATTAAAACCATTTTAAGAATCAATTTCAAAAATGGAATTTTATTTTTAGATCATTATTATGCAAAGTAGTGTATGCTTTATCTAAATGATAACAGAAATTGTGGAAAATAAGTATTTGGGTACAGCTGAAATGTTATTAGGCTGATGTGTCCACTCTTCTCATATTGTTGAAGGCATCAATGTTTCAGTCAGTCAGTCAAACTCTGATATTAAACTTTGTCCTCTATTTTTACAGGACTCTTCTTCATCCTCTTGCACAGCCACTTGCACCTTTTTAATTCATTTTTTTAAGGATTGAGTAGATTTGCCAGAGCGCCTCTTTGTCATGTTCAGCAGATATTTTTGTCAGCTTAATTAATGAGGCTTTAAATGCCTGTGGAAGGAAAAGAAGACCTTGGGATAATCAGTTTCCCATGGTGGAGTGGCTGAGCAAGAACAAAGTCTCATTGCAAAAGGGGGAGTGTTGATTTTCCTGAGGAAGCATTTCATTTGCTGCACAGTATAAACTCAAATATGGCTGTAGAGGTCTTGAGAGGTCCTGCCTATTTTGGACCAGAGGATGTGACCACTGGCTTTGACTGACTTTGGGTTCTCCCAAAGCCCAGCAGTTGGTATGTGAGTGCAGCATGTCACGGGATCTCTGCCCTGTGCTGTCACAGAACTCGGGGCATTCTGCTTCACCTGGCCCTGTGGTGTTAGTATTGCAGGGGTTGTACTTCCAAGTACTGAGGACAAATTAAAATGGAGAAAAATTAAACAAAAGAGCTGTGTCCTAAGTAGGAACCAACCAATTAATGTGCCTGTGATGCTTTCATTTCAGACTCAGTGCAAGACTGCCCACGTCACTGCCACGGGAATGGCGAGTGTGTGTCAGGTGTCTGCCACTGTTTTCCAGGATTCCATGGAGCAGATTGTGCTAAAGGTATCATTTCCCCCCATATTTACAAATAACCACAGTGTGTGTCTGTGATCTATTGATCTACAGTGCCTGCTAGCTAGCAAGGGTCCAAGCCAGATTCAAACAGAAACATTTGGGTTTTTTTATTCTTAGATCTCAAGTTAAATATGTTCAAGAGGAAGTATTGTCACATTTCCAATGAGCTTGCATAGCTACACCCTTTTTTTGTGGCAAAGGTAGCAGGCAGAAATGGCAGAAAATATTTATTTTCTGGAAAAGAGGATGAATTATCAATGCTTTCTGATAATCATTAGCTGGTCTGCAAGAAAAGACTGTCTTCATTGATAGAGTAGTACATATTCTGGCTTGCCTGAGCCTTACTTCTAGTACAAAGCATTTTTCTTGCATATAAAATTATTCTTTGACCAAAGGAACTTTGCCTTTTGTAGAAAAATAGGTAGGACCTGATAAAATCTTAAAATAAACATTTTCTGAAATGTCAATTGTACATTTTAACAACTAAAACTGGGAAATACATTGCTATCAAGGATTAAGTAGAAATCTAAATGACATCTACGGATTGGCAGTATGTGTTTGTTAAGTTTTTCTGAGAGTTTTGCATGGCAGTCTTAGGGATAGGATTCATAAAGGAGGATCTGTTGAGCTTGTACAGCCAGTAGCAGACACGTTGCCTAAATTCAGTGGCTTGGTTGTATTCCCCTCTGCTCCTGAGCACACTCAGAACATTTTACAGTTTCCTTCCTTCTTAGTCTGTGTGAGATTTAGGCACACTATCAATATCTTGCTTACAACTATTTTCCATGGGGTTGTCAGTGTTCCAAGGGGGAAAGCCTGGTGTTTGAAAGTTTTTTGAAATAACTCGAAGGGCCTTAGAAATTTGCTCATTTTTTCTTAGACTCCTGGTGCAGTCGTGAGGAGAGTTCACTGTGCCCCACCTCTGTCACTGCTGTAACATATCCGTGTGTCTGTGAAAGATTCCTTGAGTAGCTGCTGTTGTTGTACTGGAGTGAGTAATTTCTGAGTTTTGTCTCCACACTGGGCTCTTGAAGGTGCCCCAGTGCAAAAACAGAAATTAAAAATAGAGACCCCAAGGACCTTGAAAAGCTAATGCTGATACTTCAGCTCACCCTGCTCATTTTACAGGACACTTCAAATAGTTGTTTGATTACCTGAGAAATTAAGACAGCTGGTAAATCTAGAGAGGAGATATCTGTGTTGCACAAAGTAAATGGTGTGATAATGTGAGCTATAAATAGAGACTGACAGCTCTGTGCATTTCTGTGGTGTTAACCTGTGAAAGTATGCATGCAGTGACTGTGTGCTTCACTGCCACCCTTCACACATACATGGCCATTATATCAACTCATTTCCATTTCGAGTTGTGGAGCAATCCTGCATCGTCTACTGAACCTCTGTGCAGCACTGTATGCTGTGTTAGTGCTAGAAAACACTTTGTTCAGGCTCTGACAGATAAATAGCTTTTTTATAGGGCGCTTGTCAAACTGTGTTTGTCAGGCTTCTGCCCCTCAGTGCATTCCCTCTGCTTCCTGCTTTGTCCTTTCTCTGTTGTCTCTTTCCCCTCAAAAGCAGAAGTGGTTTCATGGACGCTTCCTTCAACTCTTGTACTGTTTTCTTGTCAGACATCATGGTATTTCTAAAGAACAAAGACGCTTGAAAAACTACACAAAATGAGAGCATGGGTGTGTTGACAGAACTCGTGTTCAGCTGCACAGTGTTACCCTGAGAGCTGGCTGCCAGGGCTTTTTGCCTCACCTGTTCCATGCCTGTCCTCACAGCCACAGCTTCTTCTGCTTACTTGAATGCTCTTCATATGTGAGAGCAGCTTCAGAACACAGAAATCAAAATTGGGATTCTGTGCAGGGTAAAGCACAGTAAAAGGAGATAGAGAATTGCATCTTTTATATCATATTACATGTATGGACACATGTTTAAGGTACATCTACCATAATGTTAAATTTATAACTGTTGCAAGTACGGAAGGATAATGTCTTTTTTCAATTTGATTTTTTTCAATTATTGTTTCCCTTGCAATGCATCTTTCAGTATCTCATTTCTCCACCATAAAATAACTTGAGGCATGACTCAAATAGAGGAATGTGGAGAAAATGTGAACAAGCTCCTCAGATGGCTTTTAGAACTTGGTCCATGCAGTAACAAGAGTCTGTGAGCTTCCCTTTGTGTGAAGCCCAAGTCTGACAGATAGCAAACAGGATTCTTTATCCCAGGGCTGACCCTGAGGCCATCAGAGGCAGTGGGACATGTGAGGAGTCTCTGCAAACCATTTGCAGGCAGTGCACAGGGACCCCTCCACCCATGTGGTCCTCAAAGATAAAAATGAAGGAAAGCTGTGAGAGACAGCCCAGATTTGACTTCAGATCCATTAGCTTCAAGAAAACACTGCAAAAATTATTGGAAAGGGATGAACTTTTGTCCCAACCCACAGGCTGTAACACACTTTCATAGCCTGATTGTGAGGGAACAAACTTCACTCTCTCCAACACTCCTGCCAAACACTGCGTGGGGTATCTCATTCTCATTCTGTGGAAATAGCTTATTATCAGGCATTCAGAATCAGCAGATTTACTCCATTCTTGCTTAGGCAAGATTCCCTTTGGAGTTTAACCTTATTAAGGTTAAAGAATTTCATCTGACATACAAAAAAGGTAATGATACATTTTGATCTCGTGTGGCTAAGATATGGCATACAAAGAAAAAGGAAATCTGATAATCAAAGGATAATTCCATGTGGAGATGTGTCCTGATAAAGCAAGTGTGTACAGTTAAAGGCAGTGGAAGATTTGCTGTGAATTGAACTGCACTGTGAGTAACCTCTTGTCCACAATTACGTGTAGGAGTTATTGGTGAAAAGTGATGCTCTGGCCAAGGATCAATTAAAGAATCAGACATGCAGCTGTGATTATCTTAATTTTTTGGTGTGTTGTCACCTTTTTCTATTCATCTCTGTTTTTCTGCCTATCTGATATAACCACTGAAGTACATCAAGTCCTTTTTGCTTAGAATTCTTGCTGTTTATGTCTGATCATAGTTTGGATTTTCGAGGTCTCTGGTGAATCTGCAGGCAGGCATCCTTTGTCGTGTCCTGCCTTTCACCACGTGGGAACAGAATCCAGTGTTACAATGAGTCGAGTTCCTAGAAGCGACTCAGACTTGGCTATGATTTCATTTCATCTCCTAAGATACTTGAAGGGCGTGCAACTCTTCCACTCCTTTAACAAAACCACTTCCAAAGACACTGTCAAATACTGTTTTGCAACTGTGAGCAGAGCCTCCTTTAATTTTGCATTTTAAAATACTTGGATTTGCATCATAAACATCTTTAGCTAATCTGAAAAGGTGAACAATGCAGCATCACATGGGATTTCTACATTGATATGATGAGCATAGCCTGCTAAGAGATGGTGTCCAATTTGTGAAAGAAGGACAAAAATGGAGTCAAGTAGCTTATGTCAACTGCCATGAAGTTGCCATTTAGCAGATACTTCTAGTTGATTATGCTATGTAATAAGAAACATGTTTAATATTTTAATCTAAATGAAATGAAGGCTTTGGGTTTTTTTTTTTAAAACCAGAAATTGTGCAATGTTTGATCAGTTGACTTTTTAATCTGATTTTAAGAACACTAATTATTCAGATTTATGTTATTCGCAATTTCTTTTCCTGTTCTCCTTGTGTGGGTTTTTCATTATTTTATTTTCATTCTGTTTGTTTTTGGCTTACTGGCAAAGGACGGCGCCACTTTAATAAGTATAAAAAGAAGGGTAGGTTTTTTTAAATTTCTTTTTATTTCTTTTGCAACATCTATTTAGTTTGAAATAGTTACAAAGCTGTAAAGTGTAGTCTCTCTCTCTTTAAATTTATTCTAATGGATTTGCTGTTTGCACCACAGTAAGAGTTCCTACCACTGCCATTTTCTTTGTTATGTGTGGGCTATTAATCTCTGTATAAAAAATGTAAAAAGCTGTAAATTATTTGGTAAGTAAGGTATAATTGCTAGAAGTAGCAACTCTTTCATTTTTTCAGTTGTTATCTAATTTCAGTTGTTTGAGAATCATCTTGAAAAGCTCTGAGGCTTTTCAGAGGCTCCTTGCTTGGACAACAGTGATTAAGTAATGTTCTTCATCCATTGAATAAACTGCTTGAAACTGCTCTCTTTGTGCCATGTCCAGAGTGCCCCCAGTGGCACACAGTGTTCTGGGAGTGATTCTGGGGGACAACATGAAATTTGGGGTGCGTCCTGCAGAATAACTCAGTTCCTTGCTGTAGAGCTCATGGCCCACGGGAGGGAGTGATGTCCAGCACATGCTGGTAATGGATAGGGTGTGTATTTCCTCTGCCTGAGTCAGGGAAACTCTTTGTCATCATAACTTGGCTAGAAATTTTAGGAAGTGGAAATAGCTTTAGCAGACAGAAGCTCCCTGGAGCCTGAGGGAAAAGGTGAGGGGACACTGAATCCCCTTTTCCCTTGCCTGTCCTGCCCGTGGCCATGGGCTCACAGAAGAGGTGGGAGCTGGGGTGGGCAACCTTTGTGCCTTCCCTGGCACAGTCAAACTGGGGAATGGGTCCTGAACTATTCCAGTGACTGCTGCAAATGCAGTGACAGGTTTTGGATCAGACAGGTGAGGGAGGGGGATCAAACGTGGCCATCATGAGATGGGATGGCAGAGCAAAGAGCTGGAGAGGAACAGCAGTGTAGGAAAAATGCCAGGTTTGTGGCATTATTGAGATATTGTCCTGAGCAATAATATAAGTTAAAGGTGACCTATTGTGGTTAATCATTTACATGCAATGCAAATAAATAAAAGCAGCACCTAATTCCAGGGATGTGCTACCTCAATACAAAGGGAATGAATGGGAGCCAACTGACAGATATGAAGAGAGAGGAAAAAATGGTGATAATGCAGTGTTATAACTGCATTATAACACACTTAGCAGCAGTGTGGCTGTGGTCAGCGTGGGGGAACACTGTGGTAAAAGCAGTTTTAAAGAGGGGTGATGGGGCAGATAACATCTTGTGGATAATGGAGAGGAAATGGGGCCTTCAGAGGGGAGACTGATTATAGGAAACAGAAAATGCAGTTCTAAAATTTGACTTTCAAAAGCATCCTATTCTAGATGCTAGACCCTAGAAAGGCTGAAGTCAGAATTCAAGCAGTGAGCAGTGTGGAGTGCAGGGGGTCTGTAAATGAAGTTAGAGCATGAAGTTCATGTTCCATAAGATAAAAAAACCTGAAACAAGACTGGGAAAGAAGAGCCACACAGCTGAGGGTTAGATTAATAAATTAACAATATGATTATTGAAGCAGTGTTGCATGTAGACATGACTGAAGAAGACTGATTTTATCAATGTGGAGAAAGAGGTGTTTATATAATGTAGATTTTATTTACTGAAAGCTATGGCAAAATTCTGACCTAGAGATGCAATGCAGAAAAAAGTCTGTAAAAACTTTGTCAGTGCCTGAATGTGAAGCAAGAAAATGAGATTAAAAAGAAAAAAAATCCCGACTATGAACCTTAATGGAAGGTAGAATGATGGTATTTTCCACTTTGATAGAGCAAGAATGCAGGGCAGGGCTGAGAAGTGAGGTAGGGAAAAAAATATAAATCAGAGAAGATATAACTCTTGGTAAGCATTTTAGATGTTCATAATCATAGCATGTATCATACTGTACTGTTGAAGGAATTAAAAAAACCGTGTGCTTTTCTC
This sequence comes from Sitta carolinensis, assembly GCA_032173965.1. Lineage (NCBI taxonomy): Eukaryota > Metazoa > Chordata > Aves > Passeriformes > Sittidae > Sitta > Sitta carolinensis. The sequence goes on along the minus strand of CM063294.1, from coordinate 4,551,026 downwards.
TGGAAATGCTACATTCCTGACTTGTCACCCACACATATCTCACATCCTTTCTTGCAGTTGACAGAATTCAGCATGTTCAGCTTCTCTCTTTGTATCTCTTTCTGGGTGGGTTTGTTTTTGGGTTTTGTGTATTTATGTGTGTATGTGTGCCAACTTCTGTGCGTGCTGCAGCAGCAGCACAGCCCTGGCTTGTCACTCAAATCTTCCCTCACAGTGGGTGGAAGCATCATTTTGATACTTGAACAGACAAGGCTGTCTTTGGCAGTGTTCCCCTCCAGCAGTTCCCACCTCTCTGACTCAGTACCTTAAAATGCCTCTGTTAGAAATTTTCTCGTTTTCCCAGTCTCAAGTTTTATTAGCAGGCTATTTTCATTTCTTGCAAACTGGTCATGTCCTCAGTTGCCTTCCAGATTTTTATGTACATGGCAGTGATTGCCTGCCTGCCCTTGTTTTTCTTAGTTTTACAGAACTGCATTACACCCTAAAAAGAGACTTGTGCCATTAACTCTGCCTAAAATTAATTACAGAATAAATAAATAGATGTGTAATCTATTTTGACAATGACTGACAGCCATTGCTGTCTATCAGCTGCTAGCTTTCCTGCATGAAATGAGATGGTAGCTTTGATCCAGTGTCAGGTACACAAGGAGAGCCAACACAAAATCCATCACTGCAGCTCTTTCTAATTGGCAATTTAAACAGGAGCCAGGGGCTGGAGGGGTCACAGGCTGAATTCTTTCAGATTGTTAGTGGCCATGGCTCCTGAGGGGGCTCTGGGCATGCAGGCAGCAGGAGCCATCGTGTCTGCTCTGCAGCTCCCCTCATCAATCCTCATGGATCCTCCTGGAGATCACAGGGAAGAGCAGGGGGCTGCAGGGGCTGGACTCTGGAATTCCACAACAGATGCCTTGTTAAATTTCTGTTACAACACAAAGCATTTAACATCATAACATTTCCCTGCTGCTTAGGAACCTGTCCCTCTAGTGCAGTGTAGACTGACCATGGGATTAGCAGCACTCAGATTGCTCCCTCCTCTGCACCAGGCTGCAAATGGGGCTCCTGCCCTCTGCATTCCTTGTAGGAGAGTATTTGCAGAGTTGAAATAGAACCCAGGAGCTGCTTGTAGCATTGGGAATGCTTGAGGAAACAGACTTTAAGAATATAGGTTTCAATATGCAAAATATTAACTTCACATTGTTCTTAAAGTTTCTGCTGATTCCAGCATTGAATTTAGGGTTATAAAGAATTTATTTGCAAAAGATCTTGTCCTGAATCATTTTAAGTGGGGATTCTCCTGTTGTTTAGAAGCACATCCTTCATTCTTTCTGTTATGGTTGGACCTCTACAGGGCAACAAAAAATGCTGTAAATTTTTTAAAGGAATGTATTTAATGTTGTTAAATGCACCTAATAGTTGCATCTCATGTGGCAATGTATTAGTATGTTTTCTGTATTAAACCACCAGTAAACAAACATACAGGCAAATTTGTGCATGTGAATTACATTGTCCTTTCATATGTTTCTGAATTCATGCTCCAACCTATGAACTGGAAATTATGTATGATTCCTTTTCCCAGAGCTTGTAGAATAGTGGTGCAGGTAAGAAGGCAGATTTATTCTGCTGGGGAAAATTTCAGGCAAAGCTAAAAGGATTAAGAAAACAAATAATGGGGAATACTGAGGAATTCAGTAATGAAGGAAGAAGAAAATACTTGACAGAAGTCACTGATGCCAATGATGGACAAAACATGATAGGTGAAAATGGGACATGTAAGGAATTGTGAGTCTCTGATTTCAGCAAACACTCAGGTATTTTTATGTGATCATTCACTACCCCAGCTGGAGAAACTCAGAGACCAAAGAGAGACAGAGGTAGTAAGTACTGTAGCTGAGCTGGAAACAAATTTTATTGGTTTAGTATTGTAAGAAAGTTTGCTTTGCTTATGTCCAAGATGGAAAGCACATGGAAACACAGTAAAATCTTATTAATGGATTTTTCTTCAACAGCATTATGTAATTTCATACTTAATAAAAACTGGGTACATTCATTTGATCTCTCACAGCTGCCTTTGAAGGCTGCTGTATTATCAGTTATTTCTCTTTCTTCCCTACTTATACATGTGCAGCACAAACACATCTATTTGCACAAGTATTTTCTGTTTCAATGGAGTTCCAATAAGTAGAATATTTCAAAAGGTTCTGAGTGCAGCAAGGAAGTGGGCATTCATATAAATACATGCAGGACAAAAACCATTGTGCAGCTTAATTCTGGCAAGCCAAAAAGCTTTTTTCCTTCACAGTAGTTCTATTGGTGGCCAGGAATTTCTCTGCTCCCACTCTGCTCTGCTGAGCTGAATTGTGCTCGCTGTGCTGTATGCTTTGTAATTTGTTTTTGTGCTTAATTGCTTTGCTTATCTAATTGTCTTGCAATCTACATTTTGGTTTTACTTTGCTTTGTCTCCCTGGAATTGTGCTGGTGTTTGCTTATTTCATTAAGTTCTAAGGGTTCATCTTTGCAGTTGTGTTGGGATCATCTTGGAGTCCTTGTGATGATGGTAAATGTCATTGAAGCAATGATGATTAAGTAGTATTGTAAATCACATTCTAGAAATACAGCTGTTTTCAGACATCCTTAGACATTTGCCCTCCCTGAATAACAGAAACAGCCCTGAATCATAGCTTCAGACTTCAGCATGCATGACTTTTTTCACATCTACACTATATCTGGATTTGAAACTGCAATTTATTTTTCTATATTTAGTCCTTACTTCAGTAAGAGTAAATTCAGTTAACTGTTTCCCCCTTCACTTTCTCAAACAGTAAAAAAAGAACACAATTCACATGTAGAAAAGTGTTTAAATATCTGTAGCTAATGTGGAAGTGTGCAGTTAAACATGTTTTGATTTAACTTTTCTGGTAAATTTAACGAGGCAAATAATAGTAACTAAAATGAGATCAAAGCACCCTGCATTTTAAATACCCTGAATTCTGCAGCCTGTGGGTGCAGTCCTGCATCTACTGCACTGATGTTTAGCCAGAGCTAAGCCACTACCAGAGGACCAGTAGTTTTTACAGCATTCACTGGGAAGGGTGTAAAACTTACTAAAAATCTTTGACAAAATATTTCACTTTCTTTGTTCCTTCTTCTAGAAGCTTGAGTGACTCTGTGCTGTTCGTGCTTTTCTGTTATGGATAACACTTACGTTTGAAAGGGAATGTCTGGTATTTGGTCTTTGTCCTTACTGCTGCTTTTTGTGAGCTTGAAGCATCACGTCTCTGATTCCTCACTGACTCTTTCCACTGAGACAACAACTGAAACCTCTGAAATAATTTAGTTTTGCCCTCCTCCGCAGTTTTCCTAGTGATGAAGTTATCAAAACATACGAAAGAATATCTACATGCTTGTCTGTGACAGTAGCTGATTTCAACATCTGTTGGTTTCCATCTGTTGGTAGGAAGTTAAAACTTGTTTCTCTGCATGGTCTTGTATCGACTTCACTACTTACATCTAAAGCAGGAATTTCACAGCTCTGATTCTGTGTTACTCACAGAAAAAGAGTTGGTTTGGTTGCTTTGGGTTTTTTCCTTACTTTTCAAAGGCACAAAATAAGTGGCACACTGGTCAGTCTCATTCTTCTGTGGTAAGTCAGACCCAGAGCAAGGGAACTTCCATTTCCTTGAATGCATTGATGCACGTGGCAGAGATTGAGCTGTGCTGCTCTGTAATGGTGTGGCAGAGAGGGAGGACCTGAGCTGGGCTGGTGCAGATCATGTTCATCTGCTGTGTGGGGAGCTGCTTCCCTCAGCACAGGAGTGACTCTGGCAGAGCTTCTGCCATGGTGGAGAAAAACAACCAGGCTGACCAAGGGTTGAATCCAGAATGTACTGACAGGACAAAGTCCTCAGGACATTTAACTCCTGGCACAGCTAGCTGATTTATCAAGTGCCAGTACACTCCAATGTCTTCTTTTGTCTCCATCTCCAAATTGTAGTTTATTTTATGCCCCTTGAAATTCTTTTTTCTATGTGCAGCTGTGAGTTCTTCAGTGTGACAGAAGTGGTCTCATCCCCTCTCCCTGCAGCACTCCAGAATCTTTATCTAAGATCTTTATTGGTGGTTAGCGAGATTGTCTAAGCTCATCTTCTCAAAAGCAATGGGACTTTAGTCCTCTCAATCCACCATTAAAACAGTTCTGAGGTATTTGATATTGGCTTAGTTTTGATTTCCTGATTCTTATGGACTGCATCGTTATTGTTACTGAAAATATTATAGGGGTTAAATAATCAAGCAAAATTTACTTGTACCAACTGAGCAACCTCAAAGTGATCATTTTAAAATATTGTTTTGTTTCTGGAAATTGGTGCTAGTATGGGAAGACACATTTGTATTTCTTACATAGATTTTTTGTAACAGTTGTTAAGCAAAGCAATCATCTAATGGAAACAGATTCTTTGTACAATGGTAGAGGAGGGAACAGCAAGTGTTTTCCTTTTGACAGATAGGCTCACACTGAAGGCATGAGAAAAAATATGGCCTTTGTGATAAATTTGGGCCAAAGCAAAAGTTTGCTGAGTGTTCAGAAGAATGTAAATATTAATTGTGCAGTTAATGCTGTCCAGTCACTTCTATAAAAATCATGCCATTTTTTTTTGTAGAGTAGCTTAAGTACTTATCGATTGAGAACTTCTATAACTCCCAAAATGGAGGCATCCCCATATCTCTACAGGTATTTTAAATGAATTGAATTAATCATAGGCTTAAAAGTCTCTAGTGATCTTCGTTAAGTTTCCTGGGTTTAATTAAAACATCTGTGCAGTTTTAATTTATCGATTCATCCAACTCATATGTCATGTTTTTAACACACCCCAGCATGATCTGCATCATTTTTAACCCGATTTCCACTTAACTAAAGCAATTAAATTCACCCCAGCTTAATTAAAGCATCCATACTTTAGTGCTTAAGTCAGCATGTGCTGCTTTTCCCCAAATGGTTTCTGAATGTCAGAGATTTGACACACCTGATGTGTTTTTTGTCCTTCTGGAAATCCTTCTGTGGGTTTCCTCATGGCTGGCTGATGTGCAGTGTGGCAGAGCTTGGTGGGGCTGGGGTTGGGCAGCTGCAGCAGGGAGAGCAGAGCCTGGCTGCTGCCAGAGACATTCCCTCTTGGTGCTGCCCTGGTGCCTGCCAGGGCAGAGCAGCACTGGGCTGGAACCATTTAAATTAGTGCTGGGTTCTGGAATCAAAGCAGTTCTTGAAGGAACTACTAAACCACCTCATGTCAGTGACAGTTTTTCATACTTGTTCATTCTCCTGCTTCTGGGTGAATTTCTAGGAGATAACTTCTGCTTGGAAGAGCATGAGCTCTTAGAGCAACCCAATAGACTTTGTAGATCTTTCTAATTGTCACTGGTCTTAGGAACATTTCAGCCTGATGGGATTTAATGAATTTAGTGATCTCTGAAGAGCAGCCAGGCTAGTCAAACACCACTTTTCTTGACTGTGCAAATAGCAGGTTTGTGAGGCACAAAGAGAAAACACTCTTGGATTCATTCAGTGTCTCATTCCATCTTGGTTTTCTTGGACCTGATTTTGCTAGGGTGGAGCAGCTTCTCGCAAGGAGAGTAGTGTAAAATGAGCATACACCAGTAAAAGAGAAACAACATAAACCAGGGAGTGGTCTTAGAAGTTATTTCAGATTTTCATATCCACAAATGAACTTCAGCAAAAACTAATAGGTTTGCAGACAAGTAGTGAAATGTGCCCCCAACTGATTAAAATAGATTTAAACAGAAAATATGAAGGGAAGTGTTGTCAAACAAAACCATTGTTTTTTGCAGACTACAACTAAGTAGTTTACGTGTCTTCTAATTTTTAGAAATGTCTTGTCGTCAAATGCTTGGTGTAACAAGGGATATGATAATTAAGGGCAAATGTTTGGTGTAATAATATGGGATGTATAATAAAAACAAGGGATATTTCAGTGCTTTTTTGTTTATAATATTAATCTGAAGTCTCGAGCAAACATTTTGAATCAAGTTGACAGAAATTAATTTTTTAATAACTGGGATTTTCTAAAATGCAAATGCTTTCAATTCCTTTGGGTATAGTGATTTGTTGATTTTAAGCCATTTAGATTAAGATTGTTTATACATAAATAGGTATGACTTTATTTTAGGAGAACAGGAATTCAATTGTAGCTATTGCAGTGAATCTAAGATTATTTGGGGCTTCAGTAGACAGTTTTAGGATTCAACTCTTGCAGCAGTAAAACACATCTTCACCCACTTACTTATTAATCTAATTTGTCCATTGAGGAGAAATTAATCTGTGTATTCTAAATGCTGCATATGCATCACCAACATAAAGACCAAAAAAAGAAAAATGCCAGTACAGTGTGACTCTGCTCTCATCTATCAGGTTAGGAACCAGGCAGCTGTACACAACATTTGTCTTGGCTCTTTCCTCTATTTCTGCTCCAGTTTGGAGCTGACCTGGAGTGCATTTATGGGCTTCAGATTAGACTGTCAAAAGCTGGAATCCATCTTCTTTATATGTTGGCAAAATCATGCATAATCTCTCAGCAGTAGCAGCCTAATCTCTGCTAAAAGGAAGTCCAAGTGTGAGGTATTACAGAGTCTGAATTAATTTTCTCCCAGAGGAACTGCACCCAGAAGGGTGGCTGGTAGGGCTCAGGCTAAGAAGTTTGACCTACATCTGTCTTCAGTTCAATTCCTGGTGGTCAGTGAAAAAAAAACAAACAACTTGAGTTTCATTAGGCAAGCATGGATTTCACTCCTTTATATAACAAGGAATTTGTGCAATCCCGTGTCCAAAGAGAATAGCAAGACTGCCCAAATCAGTTCAGTGAATTTTTGTGTCTGAAATTTACTTCCTACCCCTATAAAAGAGCACCTACAGATAAAAATAAATATTTTTCTTAGGTGTGGCAAAATTCTGGACAGTTCAACAAGGGCTGAACATGTCTTACATAGGAGTATAAATAGTGTCTCTTCAGAATTTTTTTTTTTCTGAATATGTTTGTTTGTTTAGAGAGAAGTAAAGCTGTAATGGCTGAGACCAAAATTCCATTTCACCCAGGATTTCAGCTATGATGGTAACTCAGCACATAGCTGAGTAAAAATTTTGTCTTTTTTGCTTCTCCACTAAATTCTTCTGGTTCCAGAGATAAATTGTGCTAGGACTTTCTACAACAGATGAAGTCTTTTTGTGTTCAGTAGTCTTTACAGATTTTCATTCCATGAATTTGTTGAAATTCTATGATCAGTCACAAAATGTTCTTCCATGAGTAGTAACTTGTCAATTAATCCTGTAAAAATTGTTTGATGGAACAGTCAGCAGTACTCAGGCACTGCAGATGATTTCCAAGTGCTCTTTTAGTTCAGTCTTAAGTACACCCTTGAACACTCAGTCCTGACTTTCCATGCTATTTTCATGGTGAACAAACAGCCAAGCTCATCTTTTTTGCACACCAGCTTGTGGTAAGAAGAATGTGGTTTCTATGCAAGATGAGGGCTTGCAAGCATTATGGATATAACCATTCTGGCCCTTACCCAAATACCACCCCTTGGTGCAGTTTTGTCATGGGCATCTCACCACAAAATTCTGTAGTACACACATTAAAAAATTAGATGGGACCAAAAATTATATTCTTCCTCTGCCATGTTTGACAATGTATATTTGAATTTAAAGCTGAGCTGTTTGCAAAATAAGAATAATGTAAGGGCATTGCTTTTGACCTGGTCCTGGACAGAGAAGCATTGTAGATGCAAATTCAAAAACCTTTCCAGTCTGCATGTCTTTGTGCCCAGAGACTCAAATAACTCTGAAGGGAAATACACCAGTCTGTCTATTTTACGAGGAGGAACTGAAAAGAGTCTGCAGTAGAGAACTGACAACCTAGATCCTAGTGGTTCAGGACTCTCTCTGCACCAGGGTAATGTTTGCTCTACAGCAAGAGAAACCAAGCCAGAACTCTGCCTTCACATCCTGTTTGGAGCTGCAAGTAGCAGGGGAAGGCCTCTCAACCCAGCAGCTGTGTAACTAATCCAAGTTCTTCAACAGCCTCCAAGAATTTGTCTCCTCAGACATCCTTTGCTGGTTTCTTGCCATGCTCTAGAAGAACTGCTCTGGTGAGTATGTGTGTGTGAACTCTGAAGGGGGGTGCAGGAGTGTGGACACAAGCTGCAGCTGGGGTACCCCTGGGTTGTCACTGGTGGTGGCTTCTGATGCCAGACTCTGGGCATTATCCCTTGCCATCTCCCCTCCTCGTCTGTGTCTAGTAGGCTGTTACCAAATCACCCTTCCTCATGCAGCAGGGAATATGAACATTACTCCAAAATATCCTTTAGAGAGAGAAATTTTAGAGGGATGTTTGGCTTGTCTTTCCTGCTCGATGGATGTTCTCAAATATGTGCAGCCTGCAGGACTCAGAGCTCTGTAGTGTCTGTTTATCAGCTGAGCCCCATGTTAAAAACTTAGTCTGATTTTGTTCAAATACCAGTAAAGGACATAATCCCATAACCAAAGAAAGTTTAGGGTTAATAGCTATTGTGGATATCCAGACCTCACTCAGGATATAGACCCTTGCCTGAGTGTTGCCTTAACTACTCCTGAAGACCTCTGTCCCCTTTTTGCCAGTGCTGGTGTAAGATATGCCATCAGTCTCTCCCCAGAGATGAGATGGAACTTGGTTGTGCCATTACATAAACCACCTTCCTTCACATTGCTTCAACAGACTTTGAGAAATCAGTTCTGTCCTGGACCAGGGCTGTCCACATGGGGAAACACAAGCATGTTCTAGATAACAAGAACTCCAGAATATTCAGCACATCAGCTGCAGCTGCCACAGTGTAAACTGAGGGTGGAATGGTTTGGGTCTCATCCTGCAGCAATATGATCCAGCAAACAGGCATAGCAGAAAGCTTTTTAGGCTACCTGCTCCTGTTCCCTATAGAAAAGCAGCTTGATTCTCTCTGCCTCACACAGGACAGACTATAAACTATAGCAAAAACAGTCATGAAGGACTGCTTGTTACAGCAGTGGCAAACCAGCTTCTTCTAATAACCTAGACCTTCTTGCATTCTTGCTTGCATGTTTCTCCTGCAATCTTAGTGACATGGTGGTCTTGGAAATGCTAAACTCTGTCCCAGAATCTGTCACTTTTCTTATTCTCAAAGTGATATTCCTACAGTTTGCAGAATAACTCCAGCAGAGGGTTGTAGATTAAACTGTGGCTTTAAATTGCAAGTGTCTTAATCTTAACTGCATCCACTTCATCCCTAAGGTTAAGTGAGATTCTCTTGTTTGTCCAAAGTCAGTTCTGGTGTCACTGGCATCGTGACTGCCCTGGTAAACCCCTGAAGGCAGATTGCTGTTCAACTTACAGACAAGTTCCACAAGGACTGAATAGACCCATGAACCACAGCAAGACCTCTGACCTGGTAGAAACATGAAGAGGGGAATGAAAAGCTGTGACATGGCTTTCAGCTTTTCTTAAATTCTTGCAGCACCATGGCAGAGTCAGGGAGCACTACAAAATCTGCTGTGGGAGCTCTTTAGCCCAAGAGCCAGCACCATCCAGTAACCTTTCTTCTGCCATGCCAGGCTCTGGTATCCCAGAAGCTGAACCCTGCAAATCTAGGTCAGAAGCTGGAGCTAAGATTGGCTTACCCACAAGTTCCAAACAGCAGATGCACATCACCTTTAGCTGGACTGCAGTTACCCATTGCTTAGTGAGATTTAGGGGCAAAGCAAGCAGAGAAGTGATCTTACAGCAGGTGTCTGGCACAGAATTGCAGGTCCAGACAACTCCAGCTAGGTCTAGATGGGTCACAGTTAAGTGGCTTGGATGATTTTGTTGTTTTTGATTTTCTCTTTTTATTTATTTTTAAAATGATTTATTTCTGCTCAGTCCCTGTTTTAAGGGAACATGCTGTTTAAATAGAGTTATTGTTTTTATTTGAGTCTTCACACCAGAGGAGAGGTTTGCAGAACAGAAATCCTTTCAGGAGTTGAGTCACTTGTTGATCTGTAAAACAACAAAACAAAAAGAGCTGTTCCTCACTTGTATCCAGCTTGTAAGTCAGCTTTAAGTTTTTTGTCCTTATAACTACTTGAACAAATGTGTTTTGTCCAGAGAAACTGCCTAATGCCTTTTAGATTGTCCAAAGAAACTGCCTAATGCCCACGGATTCATTTAGCCTTCCTGGGACCTGTTCTTTGCTGCAGCTTTCTCACAGTGCTGAGGAGTTGGGTGGGCAGAAGCAGCTGTGTCCCAGTGCAGCTGGGGAATCCACACTGAGAAACAGCCAGTGATGACAGCTCTGGGTCTCTGCAGTGGCATGGAAACATGTAGAGAATGTGCATCCAGCAATATTTACTTCCTTCTGTGCTGGACTTGACCAAAGGGACTGCAGGCTTAAGCACCACATAAAGGAGCTGAGGGTTGCTTTGTCCTAGAGAGATTTTTTGTGTTACAGTGAGTTCCAAGTAAAAGACCAGGGTCTGTACAATGTTTCTGGGTGTGCAAGGTGACACTAAGAAAGAAGGGGCACCAATTGCCACTCATGATCACTCCAGGTGTTTAGGACAGGCTGCCTTGTGGTCACTTGCCCACAATCCCCTACACCGTGCAAAGAGAGCGGGACAGAAATTATTACCTTTCTTACACTGATTTGAGAAAATGTATCAGTATCAGCCCCAAAGAAGCCTTTAAACTGCTGTGAAATTGAGAGTTATGGACAAAGGAATTGTGCCCCCAGGTCTTCATAGCCAAAGAGTGGAAGTGGTGCCAGGTTGCTCCCTTTCTTCCTGGCTCACCTGGTGACCTGCAGGAGCAGGAGCTGCACGGCTGGGCAGGGAGAGGCCGTGCTGGAGCTGAGCCTGGCTCCCCAGTGGAACATGCAGGCATTCCACTGCTGTTAGTCCAGTGTGTGCTGCATCATGGACAGCTGTTTGATGGTGAGGAGCAAGGAGATGTAAGATCTGGAGTGCAGTGTGGGGACAATCTGTCTGTGCAGTATTTCACTACAGCTGGCTCAGTAAAGTCAGCTCTGAAACCAGCTGCTAAGAACAAAACCAGTAGAAGATTAGCATAAACTTTTTCACTGAACTCAGTAAAGTGCTTGTGAACATCTGAAATGGAAATGTTGCCGATGGAAGTTATATTTTATTCAAATTTCTGTTCATTTTTGCAGTGCATAAGAAAGCAACTGGACAAAACTTATAGTAAGAGAGAACACCAGAAATGCAGTAGAATGAAGTCCTCTTGCTACCAAAGGATGGACAATATGGATCTAAGACATAGGAGCAGTAGCAAACCCCAAAATTCAGCATACTGCCCATAATATTGTTCTTCTGTAAAAGCAAAATAGGCCAAAAAATATCATACATGTTATATGACATGTAGCCCATGTATCTTTAGTCTTAATCGAAATAATTCTCAGCACTCTAAATTTTAGCTAACATTTCAGTTTAGAAATCTGAATTTTATTTTTTCTGATCAATTTTTTCCAATCTCAAATAAGAAAATTCATTTAAACTCTCTCCTGAAATGTGTGGTTGCAGCAGATCAATGGGACAGGTAAGATTAATAAGGATTGCAGGACTGAACAATGGAGAAGTTGAATAACTGACCATTGCACATTTCTTTGTAGGAAATCAATTCCTTGGGTTCTTCTTGATCATTCAGGTTAAAGGGATAATAGAAGCCAAGAAGACATTAGGACCTTTTAATGATTAATAGTAGCTTTTGAGTATATTTTTGGCACTGTAAAACTGGGTGTTCACTTCTAATTATTTTGTAAAGGGAAAAGACAGGGAAATACTTTTCTGTCTTTATCAAACTGCATCAGAGAGAAGAGCACAAAAGTGCTCCCAGCTTTTCTCAAAGACTCGCTTCATTACTCCCAGTTTCTCTTATTTCTCTGTTATTTTTTCCATTTCTCTGGCTAGTGACCACACACCCAGTCTTTGACAGGCACAGAAGTTCACAGATTGCCATGTTCCCAAGGGAGACATGAGCACATAGGAGTGAATATGACTCTGAGACATTTATATGCACCTGGGTTTTAATCAAGCACTTGTTTCTCTCCGTTGCTCTGCATATGTACAACATCTGATTCCTGGCACCCAAGACCTACTGGCTACTTTTATTATTCATAGACTTCACTTCATTTGCATAAATGAATATTTGCTCAGAATGTCTTACCCCCCTTGAATAATACCATGGTGAGGGGTAAGGGTTAATGGTGCTTTCTTGCCAATACACACAGGGTAAAAGCTGTCACTGGGATTCAGGGAAACAAGGTTGTAGCAGGGATAGTGGTGGCAAGGTGCATTTGTAGTAGCTGAAAGCTTGTGTCATTCTCGTGGTCAAGATTCTTACACTGAAAACCAAAGGGTCTACAAAAGTTTGGGGACATCACATTAGAGAAGTGTTACGGTGGAAGAAAGGTGCCATGTAATAAGCTGTTGTGGGGACTGAATGTTATGTGTTCTATCTGTGAAAATTGGATGTTACCTAGAGAAACAAAGCAGAGTAATGTCAAACTCAAATCTGTTCACATTAACTCAACAGTTATCCCAAACCTTATCAGTATTCTCAAAAGTTGTATTCTCAGAATGCCCAACACATATGTGCTTTATTAAACAGCAATCAAATTATTTGTTTGGGAGATGAAGAACTGAACCACTACAAATTATCTCAGATGTTTTGTTTTTGTTTTTTTCCCCAGTAAATGAACGTATTTGAGTATAAGTGTTTGATAGTGGATTTTTAGTGCACTTTTACAAGACTTCATGCTTGACCCTGTGTGCTGTTTTTCTTTCCTTCCGTTTTCCAGCTGCCTGCCCCGTTCTGTGCAGTGGCAATGGTCAGTACTCCAAAGGCACCTGCTTGTGCTACAGTGGCTGGAAAGGTCCTGAGTGTGATGTGCCCATCAGCCAGTGTATTGACCCCTCATGTGGAGGGCATGGTTCCTGCATCGAAGGGAACTGTGTCTGTTCTGTGGGCTATAAAGGAGAAAACTGTGAGGAAGGTAGGATATTTATTTTCTCTGTTGTTGAGTGTCTTCTGGGTTTGGGACTTATTTAATGGCTAGGAGAAAAGGGAAGAATAGAATAAAAATCTAAGCATAAACCTGCTATAGCAGGTAAAAGAGGGTAAAAACGTACTCTGTCACAATTTTACTGCTCTATCAGAGTTCAGACAAAACTTCAGGCCTTCTGTATACATTGCTTTGCAGTATTGAGTGTCTGCCACAAATAAACCTGAATAATTCCTTTGTTGAAGAGCAAAGAAAAATCTTTTCTTATGGATTATGTTTACCGAAAAATTTAGATGTGAAATGCAGAGGAAAAAGGAGCAGTGGTAGTCAAAATTGTGTAGCTTCAACTTCACACAGAGCACATATCAATCACTATTAAGACAGAAACTGATGAAAAATATTTGAAAGACTTGGATATCCATGTTACTTACAGACTTAATGTGGGGCAAATTACTCCTGCTGGCTGCAATCATATGGTATTAAGGAAAGGTAGATGGCACACACAAGCAATAACTGTCCTTTAAATGCAGAAAAGCTTTTCAGGTTGAAAGTGTCCAATTCCTTGAGTACATAGAATGAAGAAATTTTTAAAAATAACCCATGCAAAACGTGGTCATAGATTAAGCTCAATACCGGTTATATTCACAGAGTTTTCTGTTAGAATGCACAACGAAAATTGGACTGCTTTTCTTTTTAAAATACATTACTGTGCTCCAGTTTGTTAATCCTCCAAACAGAGAAGCAGCTTGAGTAGTGAAGTGATAGGGCTGGGATGTCATGCTGTTAGGACCGAGGAGTCTTTCTGGATTATTCTGAATGGGTTGCAGAGCTGTATTAATACTGTGTGTATCAACTTTTACCTTACACTATTGTAAACAGCTCTCTCCCATCAGAAAACAAAGGAAAGAAAACTGGGGATAAACAAACCTTTAAGAGTTTTATTCTCAGGTCCACAGTCATCACCTTTAGGACAAGATCTTGCATTAGTCTGAGTGAATTTGTGGTAAAAGGAAAAAAAAACCAAAAAACAAGGATCCTCACTGGTGTTTCTTCAATCCATTCCTGTCAACTTCTTCCTCACAACACTGGTTATTAGAACTTTTCTCTAGAATTCAGTTGAAGGCAAGAGTTTTTGCATTGTTTTTAATGGATTACATTTTAAACTATATCCAGAAAATGCTGTAATGTCCTTTTTTTTCCCCTTAGAATTGATAGTTCTCAGTTCCCCCTGAGTGTATGATACTAAGAGATTTTCAAAAATTATCTGAAATGCCTTGCTTTAGCTATCATTCTCATCCAAATCAAAGATGGGAAAGACTGTCTTTAACATGCTCTACTGCACCCAGTCTATTCCCCAGGAATGCAGAACCTCTCCCTGGTACTAACTGCAATTGTTTGCTTGGTCTCATTGAGTTTTATACATTTCATTGTATTTTCTGTTGCTGTATAAATGCTTGTGACATTAGGGAGATTATGGTAGATAGCCTAAAACAGTCTTTGTTTCATTTAATTCAAGAAATTTGCAAGCCATTCCTCCCTCACTTTGATTGTAATTTCCAGCTGCTTGCATGGAATTCTCTCTGCTTTCAGTTCTCTAGAGTGGCTGTGGTCTGTCTGGGCCATGGATCCCCATGGATCTCCCTACCTTGGATCCCCAAACTCCTGTAAGACCAACAGGCTCCTGTAGTGCTTAATCCCTCTTATCCTCAGGTGAATGTTGGAATGGGGAAGCAAAGACATCAGCAGCTCCAGAGGAGTTTATAGAAAAAGCCTTTTTGCAAAGGTGTTGTGTTAACTCCAGCCAAAATTGGGAACACAACAAAACTATCAGTCAACAGAACTTTTTGGGAGGTGAATGGCTATGTGAGATGAAAGGATATACATTATTTAATCAACACTGTGCTTGGAAGGATAAGTTTCTTCCTAAAAAGATAAATGGGTTACAAAGGCAGGAGGTATCGATTCGAAATGTGGAAGGGTCCAATAACATGACAAGAAAGGTTAAAGTAACCTTTTGCATATATGATTGGGCAATAAATAAGTCAATTAATTAATTTTCAAATAAATAAAAATCAACCACCATCTTTCTACTCTAAAATTCCATTTCTTTTGTACGTATTTCTCACATTAATTCAATTGCTATGGAAGAAAGGGTACACTATGAAGTGGCATTTCTCTAATTAATCATCTAATCTTAGTTAAAGTTTTTAATGAATAGAAATTTTACACTTTTAATGGTAGAATGATAGAAATAATATTTCTGTATTTATATATATGAAATCTCCTCTATTGATTTGGACTTCCAAAAGGAATGGCAAAGGTTGATCATTTGCCATTTTCCTACTAGGATATTGAATTAGAATAAGTGGGTCAGCATTTTTTTTTTTCCTTCCCAATAGCTTTTTATTTCTGATATTCATCATGGTTATATTGTTCAAACAATTTACCTGAAATGCAAGTGACACCAAAATCAATATTTTTGATGCACGATTTTTGCAGCATAAACACTGTTTTTCTATTAACAAATTTGCACAGAAGATGAAGTGGGGTATTTGTCAGGCTTTGTTCAGCCTGCTTTGGGGGGACACAAGTGAAATTGCCAAATCAGGTTAAGTTAAGGGTGGTTTTCTTGTCACTTTCTTGGTTGAGTCATTTTTCAATGACATTTAACTTCATAAGTGTAATTCATGGCTCTTTGGGGACTTCGTGGTA
This sequence comes from Sitta carolinensis, assembly GCA_032173965.1. Lineage (NCBI taxonomy): Eukaryota > Metazoa > Chordata > Aves > Passeriformes > Sittidae > Sitta > Sitta carolinensis. The sequence goes on along the minus strand of CM063294.1, from coordinate 4,535,246 downwards.
CATATTGTTCGGAAAACTCCTTGACCTCCTTTTTTGTCCTTAAGGATATAAATTGCTTTCAGTACCTTTTTTTGTCAAATCTACAGAGGGCCCAATACTAAATGAGCTCTAATGATCTGAGCTGCCAGGGGGCTGTGAGTTCCAAGCCTAACGTACTTGCTAAGGCGCATTCTCCTTTGTTTAAACACCGAAGAGGGTCCATTTATAAATCCTGATTAAACACCATTGTAAACCCTGCTACACCTCAGGGCCAGAGCCTCTGCAACACGAGTCAGAGCAGTTCTGCTGCAGGTAATCACATTATGCTAATTTCAGCAGCGAGGATCTGGCCCGAGATGATAACTCTGAGCATGTATTAAAATAGAACGAGATTGGAGCTCAGAGTAAGAACTCTCCTCAGTTTAAACTTTGAAAGCTACTACTTACCCAGATGATAGAACAAAACAGCTGTAAAGCACATTTGTCTAGAACAAAGGACAAAGGTGTTTAGTGTGTTATCCTGTAAAACAAGGGAGATTGGGGGCTTAGGGGCATTGATAGGCTCATTCTGTAGGAATAAATCAAAGCTGCATGAGCACTGTAATTCGGGATAGAGGGAAGACAGTTAATTTATGTAGCAGAAGGTGGTGTTTTTCATATGCTCCACATTCCTTTCATTAGTGCTTTCATTTGAGAAGGAAGATGATACATTCCTGACAAGGAGAGTACATTATGACTTATCATTATCTCCTAAAGTTAGCTGTCCTGTAACAATGTTATACCTGTTACCCTTCTACATTTTCTGTTAAAATATATATTCTAAAAACACTCAGAATAGACCAAATGTAGGGGGGAAGTAACCTTCATCCTTAAAACAGATTAACCTAAGTTTTTATGTACTTTACTCTTCATTCAATCAGACTGTTTTTTCACAGCTCTGTGTCCATTGAGTTCAACAGAAATTGTATAAAATATGCATTGTAAACTTCAGACAGGTTATAATTTGGCTAAGCACAAAGAAGGAGTAACAATACAGGACAAGCACTCTGTGTAATTTAAAACAGTTTATGAATTTATCAACTTTGAGGTGAACCACAAACCAGTCTTGATTTACCTATAAATATGAAATTGCATTATAGTATTTTCATGTCAAATTAACTCAGCTTTAAATCTTAAAGAAAAAAAGAAGAAGCAAACCCAAAATGATAGGAAATATCATCATTAAAATGAAAATATTGTATGGAATTTTACAGTGATTTCTTCCTCTACTACTGTACTCTGATAACTCATTTTATTGCATCTCTAAATGTGCCTGTCTCAATCCTCTGCCTGTATCTGTTCTATATACTTGCTTTAAATGTTCTGCAACTAAATGAAATACTTTGACAAGGCTCTATGTTTATAGAAAAGTTGAGATTTGAACTTTGATTTGTTCACATCAGGTGGAGTGAAAATGTCTCTGCCTTAATTTAGAAGGATCAATTTGGAAAAGATGAGAGATAAATCACTTTCATTATAAACTCAGATCTTCCTGGAGCAGCGAGGGAGAATGCAAATCATTCTTGGTCCTGCTGTTGTGAGCTAATGTATACCAGTCATGAGACGAATTCAAGTTATTTAAAACATAAATTTGACCTTGGCCTTCCATTCCACACCAAAAGGCATTTGGTAAAGCCTTCCAGTGGGTATTGGCAGTAAAGCAGAGTATTGTTATACAGATTCATGATAGAAGATAAAAATTTGGAAACTCATAATGTTACTGATAAAGTTTATTTGAAAGACAGCTTGTAACATTCCCTTATAGGATTAAAATAGCAACTGAAATTTCATTGCATCATTTTTCATCGTAACTATTTTCACTTTGTTGTTTCTGGGTTGAAATCCGTATCTGTATCTGGTTTTACTTCTTTAAGAGAAGCAATCTGCTGTATTAGAGTATGTGTTGAAGTAGCTAGGGCTCTCAGTTTCAGAGCTCAGCTACTAAAGGACCATGGGTCGAACATTCAGAAGTGCCTGAATGAAGCTGAAAGCCACTGACATTTTGACTTCTGCGTACTTGCAGTGGCTGTCCTAATGTTCAGACAATGCTCTAACATTTCAATAGTAATAATAGCAGCTTTTATAAAGATACTCCAAATAAAAAATCCTTTAAAACGGCAAATTATTAACTTCTTTCCTAATTGAAATACAGTACATGAGTCATTGGATCTTCATTGTATTTCAGAAGAAATGTCTCCAGGTTTATGTGTGGAACTCTGACTATATATATATATATATATTTGCTATTTTTAAGCTTTCATGCTTCTCCACCACAGCATTCCTGCAGTAAACTGTCATTGAACACTCAAACCCTCCTTGATTTATTTAACACAAAATATTAATTACTTCACTTTCCCATTCTCAGACCGGCTATTCATATACCTTGGAGAAACCACCTCAATTTTTTTTCGTTTGTTTTATCACCGCGGCTCAGACTTTTTCCCGAGCCAGCCTCCCCAGGCGTGGAGTGACCCTTGTGCCCGTGGTTTGTGTTTCCCCCTGCAGTGGACTGCGTGGACCCGACGTGCTCCGGCCACGGGGTGTGTGTGAGCGGGGAGTGCCTGTGCAGCCCGGGCTGGGGCGGGCCGGGCTGCGCGCTGCCGCGGGCGCGCTGCCCCGAGCAGTGCAGCGGCCACGGCTCCGTGCTGCCCGACACCGGCCTCTGCTCCTGCGACCCCAGCTGGATGGGCCCCGACTGCTCCGTCGGTAAGCAACCCCCACCCCCGGCCTCCCTCTGCAGGCAGCTCGTTCGTTTGTTGAACGGTAACCGATGCGAGCGCCAAACGCGTGATAATGAGAAAGTTGTCCCACGTCCGGTTAGTGCAACGGTTTGCCTCGTGGATGTTACGCGTCTAATTGCGTGGGAAGATGTGGGTATTGTACCCTGTGTAGATGGTTATCATGACAGTCTTGTTTGGGGCAGTTGGGAAGAGGTGGGTATGTACCTCTGTGTAGATGTTATCATGACAGTCTTAATTTGGGGCAGTTGGGAAGAGGTGGGTATGTACCTCTGTGTAGATGTTATCATGACAGTCTTAATTTGGGGCAGTTGGGAAGAGGTGGGTATGTACCTCTGTGTAGATGTTATCATGACAGTCTTAATTTGGGGCAGTTGGGAAGAGGTGGGTATGTACCTCTGTGTAGATACTTTCATAACGTTCTTAATTTGGGGCTGTGAGGTGGGTGCAAGTTAGGAGTTTGTGTTTTGTTCTAACACTGGTTCTTTTTTAGACTGGAAAAGTTAACGTAAGTGTACTTCTGTTTCCTGACTGTAAATGAAAGCAAGCATCATTTAGGGGAAAAAAGTACAGGGAATTTTGCTTTTACATTCTCAGCTGAATCTTGAGATGGTGCTGTAGGTCAAAATCAAGTCTCTCAAAACAATATTTACATTTTTCACAGTTATTCAGTTATTTCCTAAGGTTAATCAGCTGGAATACCCCACCAGTGACATGATACGGATATAATATGCTGTGTTTTATGGATAAGCAGTCACAAAAATTCAAGAACGAGAGTTTCACTGCCACTTTCTTTGGGGCAAAATTCCCTTCTGTTCATCCACAACTTCAGCTGGCAGAGAGCAGTAGAATTTTTGGAGTGAGACACCAGATAACTGACCATGTTAGTAATAGGAATCCAAAATCTGTCCTTGGAAAGTGACTTTTGCCCATCATTCTAAATGACCCTGAATTGCTGCCATTCTCTGCCAAATGAGTTTTAGGTGAGTTTCAGTCTCAATTCTTAGCAAATCAATATCTGTCAAAATCACCGGAGGTCCAGGTTTGAGTAAAGCAGAGGCACCTGCTCCCCACCTGTGACTCGTTTGTGTCTGTGGGGAGGATGCAGCTCTGCAGGGCTGTCCAGCCTGCACTGGCAGGTTTGGAAACTGGCCCTTGCACTGGCTACCTGGAACAGAGGCTAGACAAGGTTAAGAGGATAAAGTGCGTATTTATTAAAGGCCCTCTTTATATCCACCTTGGGCAGTCAAAAGCCTGGCACAGGCTACGTCCCAGATGGATGATGGTCATGAGTTTTTTCAAGCAGATAGAAGTTTGGTCCATTTATGTATCAGGGGTTAATCCTCCAATTACAGCCTCAGGTAGTGAAGCCACATCCCCCAGTTTGTTTTCCCCCAATTTACTTCTGTTGATACTTTTGGGGGTCAGAGGCTGTGATGAGTTTCAGGTCTAGAGGAATTATCTCATCTGACCAAAACGTGTAGACAGTAGCTAACACTTTATATGGCGTTTAGATACAGTACAGGATTTGAAAAATATAAAGGCATTTATATTTTAAAAAATGAAGGCATTTATATTAAAAAATATAAATTGAAAAATCTTAAGGCATCAAAGCCACTTTTAATTTAGCTTGCCTTTTGAGAGAAACGACATGCCGGCGTTCCTCGGGAGGTGAGGAGGCTGCGCTCGGAGCAGAGGCTGCCGAGCCGCTGTGACTGCTGCTCTCTCTCCTAGAAGTGTGCTCGGTGGACTGCGGCACCCACGGCGTGTGCATCGGCGGGGCGTGCCGCTGCGAGGAGGGCTGGACGGGAGCGGGCTGCGACCAGCGCGTCTGCCACCCCCGCTGCACGGAGCACGGGACTTGTAAAGATGGGAAGTGTGAATGCAGAGAGGGCTGGAATGGGGAGCACTGCACCATTGGTAGGCAAACGACAGGCACCGAAACAGGCACATATTGCTTTCTTTTCATAAATCGTAGAGACATAGTTACTGTCGTGGACTGTAATGGGCTGTTCCCTTAAGGACCCAAGTGCTCTCAGATGTTAACCCTGGAATTATTATTATAATTATTGTGGCTCTTGGAATTATTTCAAATCAGTAACAAACCGATTTAGAGAGGAAAAAAAAAAAAAAACAAAAAATCAACACAACAACAAATTCCACATTAGTGAGTAAAGATGTAACAAATGGTATCAACAAATACAGCACATGGTACTATGGATGATGTCTCAGTATCATCCCAGCCTGAATGATTTTCAAACTTAAGTAAGCATTCCTCGGTGTGAGTGGCCTCTTTTAATGTCCCGGTCTGGTGGCTCAGCGCTCTCCTGCTGCTGTCCATGCCCCGGGCAGGGGCTGGGTGCTGGGGCCGGCTGTGTTCCTGCTGGCTCAGGAGCAGCTCCAGTGTGCCCGTGCTGTGCTGGGACAGTGGCCCTGGGCTCACATAGGGACCGTGCCAGCAGTGCTGCCCCTTCCCCAGAGCCTGCAGCCCCATCACAGCTGGCCCTTCAGAAAGGCCACCCTGACACAAAGCAATGATGTTCTGTCCTCTCAGTTACCAACGTTTGAAAATTTGCTCAGAAGAGGAATTAATTGGTCTGAAGTGAAGTTCTTTATTTTGTCTCTACAAGCAATCGGACATTCTATTTGGATTGTTTTGAAAATTTACTCAAAACAAAGGAGAAAACTGTTATTTTCGCTGAGCTATAATCAAAAATGGGAAATTCTCAGTGATCGCATCCCTTCTGAGAAGTCTGAGTATCCATCTGCTGAGACTGTGAGGTTCAGGAGAGTGTACATTTCTCCAGAGAATCTTTGGAGAACTGTGAAGTATGCCTTAGAATAAATCTGGTGAGTCCAAATCCAAAGTCACGTTGTTTTCATTATCTTAAGGTGGTGAATTTAAGCAAGAAAATACTAGGTCATTTGAGATTTTCATGGCAGTCAGGGACCTTAATGGGACAGTCCTATTACAAGTGAATTGTTATTTCTTTACTTAAACGTATGGTGAGACTCTTGCATCCCTCAAGCTCTTTTTTCTTTTTCATTCCCCTGTGATTTCTCTTTGGATATACAAACCCTTTCTGATACACACATGAATTGGGAAAAAAAGTACACTCCTATTGGAGAGATTTAAAAAAAAAAAATTAAAAAAAAAAAAAAAAAAAAAAAAAAAAAAAAAGAAAAAATTGATACATATTTTACATATTTTCAGGGCACATCCTTTGATGTTGTGGTGCTGCATGCTTCCGCCACACTGTGCTAATATGATTTAAATCAAAGCTTTTATGACTGAACACTTTGTGACCAGCACAGATGCAGAGTGTTTTTTTCATAATTGCTTTCAGACTTCCATCATACCAACATACCTCTGCTAGATTAATCCAGGCATTTTGCTTTCAAAGTTCTTCCCACATCTTTACAAAATGCCTAGTATATAATTTTTCCATTAAATTCTGTAATAATTGCTTATTTCAGAAGTTGATGCTTCGCACAAAATTTGTTTTGCTTTATAATCTCTTAGTAATGTGCCGATGTTTAGAAGTAATTAGTGTATGTAAAGTCTTCATTACTGTGCAGACAAAAAGATGCCTTTTACCAAGATCTCAAAAGTATGCTGAAAATTGCAAGCTGAACTAGTGAACTCTGAAGTGAGATTTTAAGTCTAATTTTCAGAGCTTTGAACTAGATATCTTCCTTATTATTGATGTATATAATCAGTTCTTTCCAGAGGAAGGGTGATACCTCTAAAGTGATTAAAATATGCGTAAGCTTTTTTTGTTTGGTATGTATTACACAGATTTCCTTGAAACTTAATGTGGTCCTGCCTGTGGCAAAGATGAGACTAGTGCAAAATAATTCAAGTATGCCCTTCTAGTTATTATGGATGAAATGTGTGCAGTCAGAAGTTGTCTGTTGCATGCAGACAGATATTCTTGTGACAGGCCTGTATTAGTAAGAATTTTCACATGGTCATGTCCTGAGGCCCTTTACAAAAGCACAAAGGCTGATGTCAGGAATGGCTTTGAGTTCAGGGGACAACTCACTGTGACCCCACTGGTTTATGTTACATGGAGCTGAAACACAGAGTTCAGAGGAAAAGGATGGTAAAAGTGATTTTTGTCAGTATTGGTATGAAATTTCTAGAAGTTACCACTGGGAAGTTTGTGCTTAGAATGAACTGATATGTTGGTGCATCGATGAGTTGCTCAAGATGTTTTAGACGTTGGTGTGAAGAACTAAAGTGAACTTAAATTTTACAGAAACTCCCTGTCATTTAGAGTTACTGCCATTATGGTTTCATCTTCAGCTGAAAGTTTGACACACCATTTAGTGTCAGAATGACTGAGGAGTGTCCACCTAAAAAGATGCCACAAATTAGTGCTTTCTGAAGGTACTGACAAACTGCAGTCTGTTTGTCCTAAGGCAGAAAATGCAAATCCTGCAGGAGAAGTTATTTACTCTGAATTTCCATTTTTGCTACCCCTAGTCTGAAATGAAGTCATCAGAAAAACTTACTTTGATTCCAGTGACTTTGGGCCAAGTTCACTTAGAACAAATTGATCTGTGAAGAAGAAAAGACTTCTAGATACAAACCATTTTCTTTTGTTTGTGTTTCTTTACCAGTTTCTTTGTGTTATATTTACGTGGCAGTGGAAAAGAAATCATCATAGCAACCTGCAGGTATCCGAGTACATTCAGGATATTTTATTCCATTTAATATCAAATTAGGCTTTAACTGATGCTTGACAGAATGCACACTCCTTGTCATTTCATTGTTGAGTATCTAAGCTCAAAAGTTTTAACAGAACTGCATTTTTTTTCTCTCTGAATTACCCGGGTTAAGAAAAGCACTGAGAAAATCCTCCCAGAACAGCAGTGTGAGCTCAGTGTTTGTGCAAAGCAGCCTTTGCCTGTGTGCAGTGGAATTATGTGAAAGGATCAATGCAAATAAAAATGCATGCATGTTCCAAGTTACACAGATTTTGATAAATCTATATCCAAATAATATAAAAGTGAAAGGAGTGGGTGTCTGGTCTTGCTCAGCTGCTGTTTGAAGCAGAGCAGAACTTCAGTTTGCTTTGCTACTTCAGGTAAGGAAAGAAATTGCTTACTGGAGTGGTGATAAAGAAAATTAATCTTTTCCCAGAGCAAAAATAGACCTGTCAGGATATGTTTATTAAGTGATTACTATTCATTGATTGCAATTATGGAGGAAGTTATAACTAAATAATAGAGGGTAATCTAGATGAAAAAAATATTGGAAAACTAATAACAAAGTGAAAGAAAGGTATAGAAGTTGTTAATCTTGAACCCATTTGATGACAGAAATTTAAGATGGAGGATTTAGCTTTTCCTTGAATCATCTGAATGTTGTTAAAGCATGCTGTTATAAAACCGATCTGTTACTTTCACTGAAAATAATATCTGGATGTTTAAAACTGTTGTTTTTAAATGCTTGCAGAGGATGTTCTGCATATAAACTGTCAAGATAGTATTCCAAGGACAGTGTGATATATATGGAGATCTTATGAAACAGTCAGAAATACATTTTAAAAGTGTAATTCCATCTGCAATTCATATCCCTGGAGCATGGACTCTTATTAAGTTATTGGTAAAAATCTCACTGGGAGACTGGCGAAAGCAGGATTTAATACTAAATATTTACAAGTAAAATTTAAATGTCTGCAAATGGATCTTTTAAGGTGAGCTCTGAACAGAAGGTGATGTATGAGGTTTTCTTTGTGGCTGCCTGTCATATTCCCAAGCCTTGCTCTTGTCTGCTCATGTCCTCCATTAGATGGAGGTTAAGCACTCCTTTTCAGACAGAAAGTGGGAAAAGATTGTACTCAAGGGTGTTTGGTAATATGGATACTCTGCTGCAGATTTTGATCCAGGCAGCTCTTATATTTTATATGGAGGGGTTTTTATATTTTGATGCAAATGAGCTATACCCCTGGTACAGACATTGAAGCTGAGCCTCCACCTGCCTGCCTGCCTGCCTGCCAGAACTCAAACTGGAGCTCAGTCCATCTCTTGAGGCTCTGCATAGGTTCACTTAGCTTAGAAAAGACCCCCCAAGGTCATCAAGTCCAGCCATAAACCTTACACTGTTCTGGCCTTGGTGCTGCTTTCTGAAATCCAACTCCAGAGCTGGGGATCAGAAACTTCTCCACTGAGTTTTTGGTCCTTGTACTAAAACTGCCAAAATTGTAGAATAAGTTCCTTAGTAAAGAAGGGGTTTGGAAGTCTGTATTAGCTCTGTATCTTGTCTTCTATGTTTTCAAGGCCTCGAATAAAGTAGAAAGATTTGAAAAAAGCTAGGATTCTGTCACCTACATAGTGGAAAATAACCAAATATTTTCAGACGCATAAAAAGAAAAGACTTTGTGTCTACTATGATTAAGAAGCTTCAGAACAAGAGATTTGTGTTAGGAAAAAACATGTTACCAGTAAATGAAAAACTGAAGGAGGTTGTCCAAGCAAATTGTGAATTCCTCATCATGGGAGTTTTAGGGACCATTTAAACAAAGGCTTGTCAGGAATAACAGAGGTAACTCATCCTGCCCTGGGACAGCAGGCTCACCAGGAAATCGTTGAAGTCTTCAAACTCTCTTCAGTCTCCTCTTAAATCATCTTAGGAGAAAGCATTCCTTTGAAGGACTTTCTTTTTAATGGCCTACCTTAAGAGTTTTGCTGTCATTACCTTTAAGAATCCAATGCCACTGTTGGAAAGTAGGATTCATAGTTTATCCAGCTAGGGAGACTAATCTATGCATTCTGTATTTGCAGAACAATGTGGATATTGAGCCACTCTGAAACATCCAAACAAACTCACACCCAGTAGGTAAATACTTTAAATACTCTCCCTTTAAAGGTCAACACAATGTAGACCATATTCCACCTCTGGTTTTAATAAAAAAATTATTTACTAAAAACTTTCCCCCCTGAGTGCTTTGGGATGACCTTTCCAGCTTTTAGACATGTTTATATTTCCTATCAGCTGGATGGAATACCACAAGTAATGTGTAAAGATTTAGTTCTTTACTTTATCATGGACTCAATAATCAATAGAAACATTAATAATGTGGCATTGTGTTATCTTTGGATATAGCAAGATATTTCTGTCCCGTGATAATGCTATGTGTCAAAGATTTTTTTTTTTCTTCTACTACTGATTTCTCTTGTAATTACAACAGTAATGATTCAAAGATGAGGCAATTTTCAGGAGAGATGGAAAGTGTGTGGGAGGAGGCAGTGGAAAGCCATCGTATCTGACAAAGAGCAATTTAGAAGGAGCTAGATATATTAGACTTCTCCAATGGATTTCTAACTTAAAATTAATCTGTAACAGTTTATAACCTATCAAGGCATAAAAAACCCTCTAACAACGATGGCAGGAATTTAGATTGCACACTCTGAGGAGGGAGGAACACTTTTTTCATTTTATTTGAAAAATACATAGAATATTTAGGTCATGACTACTTTTCATTACTGCTGATACAGAATTATGTTGGTAATATATATATGTGGTGACATGACCAATACTGTTGGAGATGTTGGCTGTTCCTGAATGTGCAGATTCCAGTTCATCACCTGGATCACACACTTGTCCCACTGTTTTACACCTGGAAGCAGATTTCTAGTGATGCAGCCTTTTGGGTACATGGTGCATTATTTGGAGTTGAAGAATTGTTCCTTTCCCCTGTGCTGAGAAGCAGCAGGTACCTGATGAGGCAACCTGAGAGCTTCTCAATTATTTCTGTCACTCACTGCGCATCATTCACATTTTCACTTCCATCATTCAAACACAGAGAGACTCAAAGGTAAAAATCTTCCTTATAGGGTGGAATTTTGGAAACATCTGTTATGTCATGGTACATTTTATACCAAAGCCAAGGAAATGTACTCGTCACTTAGATAAATAAATGCTCATCTAGTCCAACATCTCTGTGTTTCAGTAAAGGTGTGAGTTCCTGGTAAATAAATATCTGGTAAATAAATTGCTTCCTGGAAATCTGATGCTTCTTATCTATCCAGCTACATTTGCTGTTAAGGTGCTTTGTGGGTTGTCTCATCTTTGTCATCTTTTATTTCACCTCAGAAACTTCTGATAAAATCTCTTGGCTTTAGAGTCCCCAGATTCCATACTATGGAATCATGGCTCTTGCTTGGGATTTCTGCTTCTGGTTTGTAACTTTGCAAATTCCTATGCTAAAAACTGAAATATACCATCTACTTTTGTGGATTGGGGATGAGTAAACTTTCTAAATAATTTCTGTAGCACCGAGGAATCCAGAACTACAATATGCATCCACTTAATTTTATCATAGCTGAACAAGGTAGCTGATTATGAGTACTTGGAAGGAATCATTCTGTGTAGAGATTTATGTGTAGTGAGAGTGGTTTGACTTTCAAGGAGTTTAGAAAAAGAATTCCTTTTAATTTACAGGGGGCAGCTGGGGATCTTTTTTGGCTGAAAGGCAAGCTTATTCATGAGGAAGAACTTTCCTGTTTGCATTCTTTGCTGAGGGCTTCCTGTAAATGATTGAAACATGTCACAGCTCAGTGTCAGAACACTTGAGTAGCTTTTCTCTTTCTCTTTTTACAGGATATTTGTGGAACATGACCTTATTTCTTTCCTTTCTAGCCCAAAAAATTTAATGAGTATGTTTTCAGCTAAACTTCCTGCATTTTGTCTGGTACTTCAAAGGTGCACCCAGAAGATACTGGTGAATAGTTTCCCAAACTAAAACCACATTTCTTTTTTTCTTCTTTTGGAGGGGCTTTTACATGAGTTATATTGATTTTCTGGCCAATTCTTGAACTCTTAAAAGACCACAAAAAGTGAGGGAGGGCAATCAATCAGGGAGCTGATCTAACTTCTGAAAGGGCAGAGCCGATTATGCTGTTCATAGCAGTATTCCCAGAGCCAGACAATCTTCTCTTCTCCTGCAGATAATATTTTCTGTATTATTTTGTACCCCGTGGTGTCAAGCAGAGCTTCAGCAAGTGAGTGAATTACACGGTGTTGCTGGAAACAAAACAACAGAGACACGGGAGTGCTTGTGAGAGGTCAGTGGTGTGGATTGTGTAGAGATAGAAAGGCAGAACTGGATCTTGAGAAATAGGCATGTATAATATTTATACTTACTAAGAAAGAAATACAAAAGAGAACAATACTTCTCCATCCTTTTGAGACTTGCTGTTCATATTCCTGTTAAAAGATAGCTTTTTCTTGGCCACTTGCAGTCTTGCTTACACATTCTCAAGGTAGCAATCCTGCATCTTCAGTATCAGTTTCACATAACCTTTCATGCTTGAAGATGCAAATAAAGTCAAATGTGTTTTGCCTGACTGCTGCAAACTCTGTGGAATAATATTTCAGATGCAAAGCTTTGCAAAGGGCTGGGGTTTTTTTCCAGCTTCTTGCCAATTTAGTATCAAATTAACAGTAGGATGCATTAGAAGTTAAGAACTTGTCTTCCTAAGGTATTTGATGCTTTTGAAATTCTCTACTCAATATTTTCTTAGTTTAATGTTGTATTAAAAATATTAATGTCAGAAATAAAAAGGAAAAAATGGTCTCTGTAGCACCTCTGAGGTGTCAGTTCAGGATTTTGCTGTGTGATCTATTTAGGGCTTCGGGGAAAAATGAAACTATTGAAAGGCTTCTCTTTAAGCTGTCTGTTCTCTCTTGTGCAGTAACTACTCACTGAGGATGAATACACACTGATGCTGAATATTGATACATCCTTCTTTCACTAAAAGCCCTTACTTAGACAGTTTTTTAACAGATCTTAAGGAATGAATATGGGGACTTGTTCAGAGCACAAGTTACAAGGTATCATGAGCCATTCTTATTGAAGAAAGTTTTTACAAAATTTATGTTACCCAGCTCTTTTCTCTTGTTCCTTCTTTCTTTCCATCCCCGTTCTGACCTGCTTATGAAATAGGATAACGATGCTTCTGGAGATTCTTCCTCTGTGTAGCCTCAGCCTATTTCGTTTTATATACAGCTTTTCTGTACATAAAAAAGGAAGCAAAGTTTGCTGTCCAACAGAAATCATCGTATAATATATCTCATTTGCCCAAAGAAATTACAAACATAATTTGGATTACTGAAATGTAAGAGCTGAATACAAGCTTGGGTATTCTTAAGGGCATTTGTGTCTGATATTTTAGTTCATGTTCCTCTCTTCATGTTGAAAGTGAAAATAATTGGAATAATCCTCAGGTCGCTATTACCTGATTTATAGCTGCCAAGAAATTGTGACCAACTGAGTAGATTTCTACAATTTCCAGCACATTCTGCTGTCCCTTTTTCAGTGATGTAGTGCTGATTGACATATTACTGTCTATCTCAGGCTGTCAGTTGTCCTCAAAACGCATCCATGCTGGGATAGATGGAGACAAAGCGGAGCTGGTGTCTCATTAATCAGCAGTTCAGAGCCATGCTGCTGAAAGCCAAAGGAAAAGCAGAGCATGATATATTAAGGTTGCTGTGTTTGTCATCATCCCCTCTTCTTTCACTAACGGGATTAGAGCAGAAAGGATTCATGGCCCAGCTGTTCCCTGAGGATTTTTAACTCTGAGAGCTGACCCTGAGCACTGCACACTTAAATATTTCACTCAAATAAAGTACTTCTCTTAAGCAGTTAAGCAGTTTTCATGGAAAAGTAGCAAGTTTGCTTTCACGAAGGCTTTGCTGTGACATGGATCAAACCATTATCCTTAATGAAAATTTAGGCAGGGGAGACATGACTGACTGCTTATCCATGTAAAGCTTTTTTTTCTATGACCCTTAAAAGATATTTTTACTGCTGCCTTACTGTGATCAGCCAGTTGTGTGGCCCATGAGTGGTGTGTAGCATCTGGGATGGATTTTCTTGTGGTGTCTCTCTGGTTTTTGGGGCCTGGGTGACAAGTCCCAGACGTTCAAGTGCCAAACAGCCTCTGAGCTCTCTCAAACGTGGTTTGCAAAGCAGCCCCCAAGTCCTGCCCACCTCACTTGCACTTCCTCTGTTCCACAGTGCCTCTTCAAAGGCCATGGGTGTCCTGCATTCTGGAACTGGGGAGCCATCATTCTGACAAACTGCCATCTAAGTTTATTGCTTTTTTCTTAATCCCACTGTATTAGTTTCTATTTGCAGCTTTTAACAGTCCAGTGCAAAGCAGGTTGATCAAACTCAGCATCAGTAGACTGTGGCCTGCTTTTAAAATGCTCTAAAACAAGATACCATCAAAATAGCTGCAAGAAAAAGTTTAGCTATTTGTTTTTAAGTGTTCTGCCTTGATTAGGGTAGATTGAACCACATGAGGTAATAGTTAATTGTTCATATATTTGAAAACTATAAACACTTCTAACATTTCAGTGTATTTTTACATGAACCCCTATATAGATTCATTTCTTCTCTGTTTAATTATAAATTCCAGATGAGTGTTTTTTTAGATAGATGTTGGAAGACTAAAGCTATTCAAGAGTTTGAAAAATAAGTAAGATTCATAATTCGTCTAGACCATATGTGTTTTAATTTTCCTTCAAATACTTTTTTCATGGCATTGAACAACTGAGCTAAGGAGCCACAGTGCATCAGGGTGCAGTCCCTGTTCTGAAAAGAATTAGTAGGGATAATAACTTTAGTATCTAAGAAGTAAATATAATGGTGTAATTGTGATTAAAACCATTCTTTTTAATTAAAAACTAAATCAGTTTGTAGTGGAAAATATTGCTAGGTTGTGGTTTTAGGTTAGAAGCAATACTAAGAGGACAATTATCCAAATGCACAAATTAACAAAAAAAATTCTGTTTAGGAATAGCATTTTCTGCCTGCATCATGGTGGTTTATTGATTTTGAAAGTGGTGCTGCTTCAAATACTGTGATTTTCCAATTGTTAGGAATCAAAGGCATTGCTGAGTTTCTTGTGGAAGGAGCTCCTCAAGAACAGCACTGAAGCTATTTTTGTAAATTCAGCATGTGCAAACACAACCCCCTGAATGTCCCAGAAGATGCTGACTCTCCTAAAAACAGAGACACATTAGTACAGATGAGAGAACTGACTTTTTGTTTTAACCTTTGGGAATTCCAGAGAGTAGAACTCAGTCCCTAATGTAGCATGTTGCCATCCACCTTTCAGCACAGTTTAAATATAAACTGATCTCTCTGCTTTCCATTTCAGAAAGCAAGGCAGGATGTGTGTATGCTGGGTTACAGATCCCTTCTCTCTCAAACTAAGAGGAATTAGCATTATAGCATTCAGTCCTACAGTGGAGGAGAGTGTGCTCAGAATTAAGTAGTTCTAGTAAAAAAAGAGTGTTTCTCTTCCCCTTACATATTTTAATTTTGAAATTGTAGAATCCCTTGCATTTGGACCATAAAGGTATTACTGTAAGCAGGAAGCCATGAATCATTATTTGTTGAAAAGTGAATGAATCTGTTAAAATCTTTGCAGATTCTGATTAATCTTTTTTTTTTTTTTTTTTTTTTTTAGGAGTAGTTTTTTTAACAGTACAGGAAAAGCAGTAGCAATATGCCTTTTCTTGTTTCCAAAACAATTGCAAAGATGTTTTAGATTTAAGACAGAAGATCACTGCAGAGGAATTGGTTAGGATTCTGAAATGAAGGTTAATGTTGCTCCCATGTGGCATTACTGAGAGCTGAATCAGGGTGGGGGGAGTAGAGTGACACAGGTTTTTAGATAAGATTCATCTTTTTATATGGCTTTGGAATAGGGGTAAAACTGCTTTTTTGTTACTGTCTCCCTTGGATCATTATTAATTGATTCTTTATCATGAAACCAATCCATATATATCTTCAATATGTCCTGTGAATGTTTGAAACATTTTTTTTTTCAAAAAAAGTCAGAAATATTGATTTAGAATGGAGAAAGCTTGCCATATTTAGAGGTATCAAAGTCAAGGTCACCCTATTTGTGAAGGCTGAAAGGACATTGGCTGATTTTTCATTGCAATCTTTCGCTGTATATTCCATAACAATTTTGATTGCTTGTATGCTGAGTGAAAAAGTGAATTAAAATCACTCAGACCCACCCTTAATTACAAACAGTAGTTCATGTACTTAATCAAAAGGGTTAATTAGCAATGAAATACCACTCAGCAGACTTTTTGGATACACTGAAATATCTCCTATAATTGTTAATATTTCCATTCCACATTAAAGTTGGGGTTTTTTTAAATACAACTAAGACAGTGCTTATTACAATCTAATTATATCCACATTCCTTTTAATCTTTCAATCTTCCATACACAAAGAATATGCTAAGTAAAATCTTTGACCAGTATTTGTGTTTCTAGTTACCATGAAATTCCTAAGATCCTCATTAACTAATTTAAAAGCATTTACTGCATGGAAATTTTAAAGTATGAGATGCTTTGTGAAGGGAAATATTTATTCAGCAGAATTGGGGGAACTTAACATGTGTGCCTTCCATTGAAGATTGCATCTATTTACTCAACTTTTATAGTTACAGTTTCCCCTAGTTATTAAGGATTTTTGTCAGAATTTCTGAGATTAAACACTGCAGTTTTAAAAATTCCTAGCAAGTTGTATATAATGTTTCTGATTTCCGAAGTGAGTATTCCTATTGATCCTAAATGGGAGATTTAATAAAGTTATTTGTAGATTTTATCTCCAGATCTTAATTATTTTCTGTTTTAATGCTTGAAATAAAAACGTAATGAGGAGGGATGTCACTCAAAAGTGAACAAATGATGGAGAAGTGAAAAGGAAAATATCAGTTCTCATCAGTATTGCTTCTGAATTTTTGTCCTGTGACTAAAGATTATAGATTTATTCAAGATGAATTTCCACAGGGCTACTGCTACTGATGCCTTAATTGAATTGAAGGTAACATCAGCCCAGCCTAGGAAATAATTACAATTAACAAGTGGTTTCCTTCAGAATGAGAGCAGGTGAGCATGCTGGAGAACCACCCTAAAATCCCGTGCTGACAGATCTGTACCTTGAGGAGCAAGGCTGTGTCACTAAACTGCAGGAGAGCTTCCAGTGAGTGACACCATTAAAAAGGATTTTTGCAGAAACTTCCTGAGTGCTTAGAGCAGTTGTTAGAGTAAATTGGATATGCACTGTGCCTGATTAAGCATATTCCCACATACGTGTTTACCCTGAAAGCCAGAGCTGTCCCCAAGTTCACTTGGCTTGCTTGTGATCCCTGAGATCTTCCAGAGTCAAACTGCACCAAAGCCCAGGGAGCATGCTGGTGTTTCCAGCTGTTCCCTTGCCAGCTGCTCGTGGCACACCAGGGGCACCTGCTGGAAATCCTCTGCAGCTCCAGGGCAGGCAGGAGTGCCTTGGTGCTGAGCAGTGGAAAAGGGCTGCTCTGAGCAAACGCTGCAGGAAAACCTAATTAGTGCATTTGTAATGCCCCTTGGGACCTGGTGGCAGCTGAGCTATAAGCAATGGACAGTGACACCATACCCCACTGAAATGATGGGAAACAGGCAGAGTGGGGTAAATTATGACTTTATTTGAACACTCAGGATCAATAATGCTGGCCTTCAGGGCAGTCTTATATTCTGGTACTTTTCCCCTGGAACTTTTCTAAGAAAAGTAATAACCTGGATAGAAAAGAAAAATTTCTTTGTCATCTGTTTGTAATGAGCTACTCACATGTTTTCAGCATTACAGAGAAAGAGTTAATTATGCAAAACTGTAGCAAATTGTCTTTTAGATGTCCCTTGCATAGACCATAGATTTTCATTATTATTATTATTATTGTCGTTATTACTATTTGTTATTGGAAATTCCTTTTAACCTGTATTTGTTTCTACTTTTCCTTGTTTTGTTGGGGTTTTTTTAAACTAAAGCAAATATCCTGACAGTACATAGCTCTGCAGTTTTTTGCTTGACATGAGTCAGTGAATGAAATTTATTAATTCAATATCCTGATTGTCCTGGTCACACAATCCTATTGCAGCTGAGGCAGAGTGGTCTCCAGATTTCTTGGCTGCACCTCCCACTCCCTTACCTCGTGCTTCTCCTCCTAAGTGCTCCTGGAAAACAGTCCCAAGTGTAAGAACAGACAACCTGCCTGCCAGGGGATGGCTTAAAAACTGTCAAATACAGATGTGAGGCAACCAAGTTAAAATTCTCATTGGTGCTTCCGATGGCTTCTACAGAGAAATGGAAAATAAATGCTCTGCCCAGCAGCAGAAAGACTGAAGTATTCGTTCCAGAGAATTAAGGACACTTCTGGTGAGGCGAGGGGAGGAGCAGAGCCATCAGTTGCCTGGTAGTAAATATGCTTAATGTAAAGCAAGCAGAGCTTAAAGAGCTCGTTTCTCTTCCAAATTTCTTCCATGTGCAGATTAAATACTCTTGGCTTTTTTGGGGGTGAGATGGAGAAGATGATCTCCCTTGTAGATCAAAATAACTTTCACTGATTTATTTAGTATTTAAATATCAAAGCAATTGGCTTTATCTGAAGGATTATGAGGTTTCTTCCTTCACCACATAGACAAATAAAAGAAGGAACAAAAAGAGAACTGTTTTATGCATGCAGGATTAAACCAGTTCATTTGTGAACACTCCACTTTTATTTCTGTAGCTTTTATTAGTTATTTGTGCAGTTAGTAGATATAAAAATTGGGAAATGGTATGATATTCATGAGGCTTATGTATATTGACAAGGGACGCAGAGTGGTGCCTCGCACTTTAGAATTAAAGGGATGTTTATAAAGTATATTTTAGGTACTGAAATATTCATCCTCTATCCTATATCTGCCAAACAACTCAGCATACACAAATACTCACGTAACTCAGAACACATTGCTTATCTATTTTAATTTGTTCTGCATACATTGCCCACGTGGTGGAATACTTCTCCTAGGTCATGAGCATTATTTCATACTTTAGATTTGTGTATATTCAAACTCCATAAATTGCAGCCTTAAGAAACATGTGAGATATATTTATTTTAATATTCAAATACCCATTATTTTTCGTCACTTGTAATCATATTTTAGTGTCACGAAGATTTAGGATTGCTGCAAGCCAGAAGGCATATGAGAAGCATTTATTGCATTGCTACTATTTTTCATTCCAAACTATTCCACAATACTCCATAAAACTTCTGGGTTTTTTCTCTGTCACTTTATTTTGTTTTTTCTTTTGGACAATTGGAATGTTGGAACTCTGAAGTCCAAACCCATGCAGGGTGCCGCCATTTAATGGAATTGATGTGATTAATACTTCAAGAAGATCAGCTGCAAAATATAATGCACATGCCTAAATAGTGCTTTTCATCCTGAAGGGATTCCAAAATTCTGTACCAAATTTGAGGGACAGAACGAACTATCTGCCACACAGTAATAGAGGAAACTGCCTACTTCTGTTAAGGCTCATATTTATTCTTCTGTTAGAGATAACCTGTGCACTTACACGGGATCAGCATTTGCATACCTGAAAGTTAATTGCCAAATTATAAATTCTATGCAGGCATTAATATCTAATGAATAGCAAGCAATTATATTTAAATAATGCCTGAGAAAACTGGGATTCCCTGCCCTGAGAATTGTGAAATACAAAGTTCTAAAACCGAAGAGGTCACAGATAATTCAGTTTCGAAGGGCTGTCAGCTGGTCCAGCCTCTCCTTCAGGGTAGGGTGGTTTGGAGGTCAGACCCAGGGTCTCACAGGTTTTAGGGCTGACTCCCTGCAGCCCCTGTGCAGGCTGTTCCCCTCAGTGCCCTTGCTGTGCATCTCCTGCAGTGTATGGACCTGCTTGAGCACTTTAGAACATCTGCTGCTTCTTGCTGCAGCTCCCTGCTTGTGTATTCCTGTGTGTGTGCACAAATCCCATCCCCTCACCTTACTGAACTCAAACTGAATTTGAAATCCTGATGAGAACTGCTGCTAAGTAGCACTGATGGAAGGGGAGCAGTTCTCTGGTCACTCTGAATGCTACCGTGGCTTCCTGGGCATTTTGATTGACTTAAATTCCTCAATTTGGTAAATTTTTTGTATGTTAAAGGAGTTATGGTCAAAAAAATGTAATTAGCATTTGGAGAAAAATTGTGTAACGTGATTTTTATTTTTTGTCTTATGTAGAGGTTCTCACCTAAGGAGGAAAGGAATTCATTCCTCCTCCATGTAATATGTGGAGGATTTGTGAAGTGAAAAAAGTCTTTTGAAGCTAATGACTGAACTGAGAACATCTCCCTACAAAAATCCTACATTGCATTAAGTCTAGATTACATTGTAATTAGGTTAGATATTCTTTCAAACATGAAGTCAGTGTTTTGCTTGTTGCCCTTCAATTGACTGAATTTACACATCCGTCTGATAGGTCACTTTATCATTACACTGCCACAAAACTATTTTAACAGACATTATTTTAGAGATAAATTCAGCTTGAGAAGGCTTCTTTCTCAGAAAGGATATTAAATATTACGGAGGATGATGCCAGTGCTTGTATGTGATATCAGAAACATTAATACAATAAAAGATTATGGTTGTGGTAGTAGTTTTATGAATGCAATTTCACCTGGAATTATATTCTAAATGGGTTTTGTTACAGTAAGATTAATTTGAAAGACCCATCTATCTTAAAGACAAATTTTACTGCATCTTTTATATATCTTTTTATTGGGTATATGAATAGGAGTTGGATATGAGTCTTGTTTGAAAAGAATACACTGTGTAGCTCAAATGTACTGGTAGGGTCAAATTTTAGCTCCTGCTCAAAATTTCAGCAAATAACTTGCCTGGCCTCTGGAAGGAACTGTGTGGCTCTGCTGCAGCTTCTGGGCTGCAGCAGTTTCTTAACTTGTATTCACACAACTTTGCCCATGCTGGTGCTCAACTGAAACTCATCACTTGATCCTGGGCAAGCGCCGAGCGTTGGGTTCTGTGCAGGAGGAGAGGTGTCTGTGCTCACATGAACAGTTCTGGGGAGCAGAGAGAGCCCTGCCTGCCTCTCACACAGCTCTTGGCCTTCAGCACTGCAGAGGCTTCTCAGTCTGCTGGCTGACCTTCCCGTGAGGCAGTCTCCTTCCTCCTGGAGACTTTGTGTAAGGAGCCCAGATTCTGGGCTTGGCTGAAGCGCTGTGTGTATACTCAACACTCTGAGCAGACATGGACATTTGATTATTGATCTGTTTGGTTTCAAGTCTCAGGACAGTGTAGCACAAACTGTCCCCCTCTTTGCCATGCCCAGCTGTTGGCAGCTTGGAGGGGGTCACCCCAAAAGCTGGTGTCAGAGAACTCTGTTGGTTGTGCACAAGAGGGAGACCTCGAGGGTCACTTAACATGAAGTTGGACAACATGGAATGTTCTGGGAGTAGCCCCTTGTTAACAAGGCATGAAGCTCTTGCACCCCTCAGGCTTTCTTTTCTTGTGACCTATATTACAACATGAGCTTCCCTCTCTTTGTGTTTGTCTCTGTATCTTTTTTTTTTTGTTGTTGTTCTTTTTCTTCAGAAAGATGCAAGTGACTTTACTTGAGACTTTCATACCAGCAGTTCACTTTTGTGTGATCTTTACTTCTCTTCTAAACAGCCACATTTTTTCTCCTATTTCTGTTTTGCTTGGAGAATTGGATGTTCTCTGAGTTCCTGCCCTTATTTGTAAAAGACTGGAACTGAAGAGATAGACAGTAGATAGAATTTAGGGGGAAATTCTGTTATGACATACATATGGCAGGCAATTTAAGAAATCTTTCTTAAAATTCCTAATTATTTTTCTTCACAGGAGGCATTGGAGTGGAGGATTTCAGGGCTCTTTAAACATACTTTTTGGCCTTTCTTTTTTTCTTTTTCAGCCTATTCAATAAATACAATTGCAGCTGGGCCAACTGTAGTTCTAACCCAGGCATGTATTCATCTGCACAGCACATCTGCTGTGTAGATATTTATTCTTTACTTCTTTGTTCGATGTGTAGCTTAAAGAAATATTTAGGGTGTTGAGTAGCAAAATTTAACATTTTAAGCAAAACATTTTCTCTAAAAGAAGCAGCAAGGCAGCCAGTGAGAGCAGGCTGGTGACAAACCCCTGAGTGCCACAGGGAAGCTCCTGCCCTCGCTGAGCCCTGTCTGGAAAGCAGCAGCTCTGCCGTGCTGTGTGAGCAGTGGCACTGGGCTGTGTGCTGCGCTCCGAGCCTGCCTTCGTTCTCAGCAATTTGTCAATCAGTGTCACTCCCCCGCTGCAGAGCCCTGGGCTGGTGCCTCTGCACGGCTCCAGCCTGGCCTGGAACTGTCGAAACTCACTCACAGGGGCCTCACCTCTCACTCAGCCAACACTCTATTTCACTGACATGTGTTTAGTTCTGTGTTTGGGGTTTGAGTTTATTTCAGTTGAAGTATTACTCTGTAGAAAATGACTTGTGCATGTGCCTACCGTAACACTGTGTCATTTTTATTTGTATGCCCTTTCTTTGGCTTTAACTAAGCCCTGCAGGCTTTGGAATTGGAGGATTAAAAAATAACAATAGCAAATAAAAAGCATAATTTTATTTTCAGTGTTGCTAGGCTCCTTGTTCTATGTACCTCATTTATTATTTGCTAGATAGCTGTAGGCATACCAATAGCTCGCTGAAGGAATGAACAGAAAATATGAAAACAGTAATTATCCTCTAAAATCCAAATTAAACAGGCTATTGTCATTACTGCTTTTATGTCATTTCTCTAAATTCTTTAGGTACCATCATATCCCAGACTACTTTTATTTGCTGCAGTTCTGTAGTTAACAGCTGTAATGAGAAGGGGAGGATTGAAATGTAATTTAAATGTTCCCCTTGAAACTCATGTGCATCCTGTGAGTGAGGAAACACCGTGCTGTAGAACATACTCTTCACTGCAGGGCTTCTTCACCCACAGGACCACCTGGTCCAGCCTCAGCTGAAGTCACTGGAAAGGCTCCAGTGAGTGCCAGCAGGCTTTGGATCAGGATATGTGAAATGAGGTCATGTGGAAAGATAAACAGGAGATCTCCTATTCCAGACTGTGCACTAGGTGGGGAGAGCTGCTGGGAGCCCACGCTGCTGGAAGATGCTGTTTGGAGAATAAATGGCTGATGGCATAGGATCAGAGGGACTCAAAAGACATTCTCTTGATTTACTTTTCTTTTTCCATGTACAAACTAAATAGAGGCTAAAAGCATAATGCTTTTCTCTAAGTGGCTCTGAGATACCACTTAGGGTTTCTTTTTCCCTTCATCTCTCCTATTCTTTTAATTATACTAAGAGGCTACTTCTTCCATCAGAGCTTGGAAACTTTAAAAAGAACAAGATTTCTCTAACTTCTCTTTCCCTGGCTACCCTTTCCATTCTTTTTTTTTTTTTTTTTTTCAGAAAAATTTGCCCCACTATAAGTGGGAGTTCTGATGATTCTGACTGAAACCACAAATTGGTTGGGCAGACTTTTTGTTTTAGTTTATTTAAAATATTTGTTTTGGAGTTTAAAGTAGTTTGTGCAATGGAAAATCTATATATGTGTGGGAGCTGGACATGCATACTTTACCTGAAGTTAGGAATACCAGAGTATTCATAAAAGGAACTGTGTGCAGAATTTATCCAAAATTGGATTAGAATTCTTGACATACAGCCTAGATACTGGAAATTAATTTGCCAAGTTCAAAAATGAACTAATCACCTTACAATTTAATCTCAGAATAATTTCACTGTAGATGAAACCTTGGAGTATTCTCTTGTAAATATATCCAGCACCCTCCATTTTTGAACCAAGCACAGGCCATATTATGATTTTTGCTTTCACAGTGATTCTGACTCTGATATCTCTCATATGCTCATCAGAGATTCCTGTGATTTCCAACACTGGAAAATGTTCTGAAATCTTGTTGTTTTAATTGTGAATTCATGTGTACTTGTAGTAAAGCTCCCAACTTCCACAGGCAAGCTGGAGATAGAGAGGAGCTGCATTAGTGTTTCACCTTTAGCAGCAGCTAGAAAAGTGTGAGACACTCAAACTGTTGTTGCCTGTACTCTGCCTGTTCTGTGAATAAATAGGTTGTCAATCTAGCACTTTAAACAAGCACTTTATTCTTTTTTAACCTTGCTTCTTGACATTTTCCATTAAGCATACTGTAATGGAAAAGATGAGGAGAATTTCTCTACACACCAGGAATAGCAACCTGTCTGCTTAGCACGAAGGGCCCTTTTCTCTGCGGTGACTGAGAGCTTCATCCCACGCTGGATTGCTTCTTGAGATGAGATGCTGATAGCCTTCCCTGTGTGACTGTGGCTGCCTGGCTCTGGGAGAGCTCCCCAGCCAGCCAGGAGGCAGCACACAGCTGAGTGTGGCTGCAGAACGGAGGCAGGCTCTGCCAAATCTTCCTGCAGTGAGCCCGTCCAGCAGAGGCTGTCAGTCCAGCTGTGCCACTGAGCCCTGGCTGGGGCTCTGCAGGCTCCTCAGGCAGGCACACTGGCACCTTGTCCACTCTCCAAACCCCTTGGTGGCCACCCAGCCCATGAGATACGTGGAAATCCTATGTGTGCAGATGTTTATCAGTAATAATCGCTGCTCACAGGCACCAATAGGAAGATTTAAATAGAGATAGCCAGTGTAATTCCTAAATATAAGGTTTTTTTAGAAGAAAACTGTTATTTCTACATCATAATGGAGCTTTGTTTTCTGGTTGTTCTAACAGGCTAGAATGCTATATAGATACTTGTTTGAAGAAAAGCAAAACCAGAAATCCATATATGCACATAGGCATGTACAGAGACGTAACCATACAAAATACCTGATTAGTTGTCCATTACTTAAAGCTGTTTCAAAGCTAGTTCATCATTAACTTAATAGATCTTTTAAGGAAGACATTATTGTCCAAGCCCCTGGATCTTACTATAGTGTTCATTCCCTTCCTTCTGATATTTATGCTATTCAGACCCAGGTCTGTCTTTGGAAGGCTGCAGTTAAATAAGCTCTGTGGAGGTAGCATCGTGTTTCCTAGCAACACCATGTCTGTGGCAGTGGTGCTGCCTTCCCTCTCTTCTCTAAACGCAAAGTCATGTCCATTAATCCCCAGCTGCACTTAAAACTTTTCAGGGATTTTGCTAGCTCCCCACTGTTCATGTTTTCATCTTGCTCATACGCTGCAAGGCAAACTGCTTCAGTGATTTAATTCTCGTAGATGCCTCAGTAGAAAACCAACCGCATGGGTATATTCACAATTGCTGTTTGTTTTTCATTTAAAACAAATAATTTGTCCTACACCGTGATGCCTCCCTTCGAACATTATCATTTTGGTCATTCAGACAACCTGACAAATGAAAGAGATAAACTACGTGTCTTGAAAATCTATTACCTGTGCTGAAAAAGTAACCGATTGTTTTAAAGCTAAGATATGTAGTGGCAAAATAACCCTAAATTTAAGTGAAAGGGACATTTTATTTTTTTAATACACAACAACATTGAAATAAAACTTGTAGAACTGGTTTCTGTCTGCCAGCAGCTTTCTGTGTAGCATGAACTGAATAGTCTTTGACCTGTTGTGATACCAGCTGTGTGAGTTCCAGGGATATCATTTTGTTGTATGGGAAACTCCTGCAGCATTGTGAGAATGAGTCTGGGGTCAGAGAAACTGCTCTCTGACTTGACCTGGCTGCAACCAAGGCAGCTAGGAGGAGCAGGAGGAGACAAACTCAGAGCTGTGGCTTTCTGAGCAGGTTTATAAAAGCACACACCTGTTGTCAGGCAACACAGCCTTCTCCTGCCCAGACTCACAAGGAGGTGCTGAGAGGTTGGCTGCAGGCTCCAATCTTCTCTCACCCCACCGACAGACACTTGTGCTTGTGTGAATTGGGTGTTGATGGTTGTATATACCAAGGCTGCAGTTTGGTTTTCTTACCTTTTTTCAGTAAGATACAGTAATGTCTCCTGAGGTTCATTTACTTCCAGGAAAAAGGACTTGAGGTATTCTATCACCTATGGACATTTGTTAGAACATGTAAGCACCTTAGCTAATTGATATTTTTGTTCCTAGTTTGGTTCTTGCTATACAATATCTCATGTCATATTCATAGTCAATTCAAAACATACATTTTGGGGGGATATCTCTTCTCATGTGTTTTTCAGAAAATGTAAGATGTGGCAGAAAAATATAAGTAAACTTAGTGTTAAATAAGTAGGTATTCTAGAATTACCGGCAATGAAAGAAAATATGTTCAAAAGTATTAATTTAAGCTTTGTGTTTAGACATGTTCTGGAGAATGATGCAACACTCAGTACTAAAAGTCCTCTGAGCATTGATGAGCTTGTTGAAGATGTTCTCCCTCATGTGTACACACGTACAGTGGGAAAAATAAGAGACAGCTCTTGTGTCAGCAGACTGTCATTTCTGTCAGCTCAAGGTCTGGACCCTTAGAGGGTTCTTCAAACGCGTTGCAGCAGGTAGGGCTCCTCCTCGCTCCGGCCTGAGCCAGGGCCCCGTTTCTCCAGGCTGTCCCTTCCACGGCCGAGCCTTTTTGTCTGCACAGTAAGGGCCTGCGCAGGGGCTGGCGGTGCCCGGGGCTCACCGTGTGCCTTTGTCCCCGCAGATGGCTGCCCCGACCTGTGCAACGGCAACGGCCGGTGCACGCTGGGCCAGAACAGCTGGCAGTGCGTGTGCCAGAGCGGCTGGAGGGGGCCCGGCTGCAGCGTCGCCATGGAGACCGCCTGTGCCGACAGCAAGGACAACGAGGGAGGTGAGCCGGGCCGGGCGCGGGGGACGCGGGCTCTGGGACACTGCTGCCGCCGGGGACACAGGGAGCTGTGGCCGGGCTGGGCCCGGGGCACCGCGGGTCGCTGTGCCCGGGAGAGCTGCCAGAGCCTCCGTGCTGCCATCGGCCTGTGCCTGCCGGGGCCAGGGCCGCGCCCTCCTGAGCACAGCCCCGGTCAGTGTGCCCTGCAGTCACACAGCCCCTGGCAGTGACCCTGCTGTCACACAGCCCCTGGCAGTGACCCTGCTGTCACACAGCCCCTGGCAGTGTGTCCCGTACTGTCACACAGCCCCTGGCAGTGTCCCCTGCTGTCACACAGCCCCTGGCAGTGACCCTGCTGTCACACAGCCCCTGGCAGTGACCCTGCTGTCACACAGCCCCTGTCAGTGTGTCCCGTACTGTCACACAGCCCCTGTCAGTGACCCTGCTGTCACACAGCCCCTGTCAGTGACCCTGCTGTCACACAGCCCCTGTCAGTGACCCTGCTGTCACACAGCCCCTGGCAGTGTCCCCTGCTGTCACACAGCCCCTGTCAGTGACCCTGCTGTCACACAGCCCCTGTCAGTGACCCTGCTGTCACACAGCCCCTGTCAGTGACCCTGCTGTCACACAGCCCCTGGCAGTGTCCCCTGCTGTCACACAGCCCCTGGCAGTGTCCCCGTACTGTCACACAGCCCCTGGCAGTGTCCCCTGCTGTCACACAGCCCCTGTCAGTGACCCTGCTGTCACACAGCCCCTGTCAGTGTCCCCGTACTGTCACACAGCCCCTGTCAGTGACCCTGCTGTCACACAGCCCCTGTCAGTGTCCCCGTACTGTCACACAGCCCCTGTCAGTGACCCTGCTGTCACACAGCCCCTGTCAGTGTCCCGTACTGTCACACAGCCCCTGTCAGTGACCCTGCTGTCACACAGCCCCTGTCAGTGACCCTGCTGTCACACAGCCCCTGGCAGTGTGTCCCGTACTGTCACACAGCCCCGGTCAGTGACCCTGCTGTCACACAGCCCCTGTCAGTGTCCCCGTACTGTCACACAGCCCCTGTCAGTGACCCTGCTGTCACACAGCCCCTGTCAGTGTCCCCGTACTGTCACACAGCCCCTGTCAGTGACCCTGCTGTCACACAGCCCCTGTCAGTGACCCTGCTGTCACACAGCCCCTGGCAGTGTGTCCCGTACTGTCACACAGCCCCGGTCAGTGACCCTGCTGTCACACAGCCCCTGTCAGGGTGTTCCTTCCTGTCCCTTGCTGTCACACAGCCCTTGTCAGACTGTCCCTTGCTGTCACACAGCCCCTGTCAGACTGTCCTTTGCTGTCACAGTTCTCCTGTCAGGCTGTCCCTTGCTGTCACACTGCCCCTGTCAGGCTGTCCCTTGCTGTCACAGTTTTCATGTCAGACTGTCCCTTGCTGTCACAGTTGTCCTGCCAGGTTCTGCAGGGCTGGGTGAGGTGTGCTCAGTGGACTGTAGGGTAAGGGGCTGACATCCCTGCTCTCTTTTCCCTGCCCTTTGCAGGTATATCCCTATTAAATACAGGATGTGTCCTGTGTTTCTCTACAAAGATGTTTTTCTGGTTTTGTAGAGTGTTCCGTGGTGGCCTGAAAGCAGTTCTAAGACGTTGTACTTTCTAAACAAGATTGGTTAATTTGCTCCTTCATTTAAAGGAATTTTTTACTCCTTTCAATATAATGTTTTTACTAAGTCACATACATTCTTTTGCATGTGCTTCTGCTCTCTGTTATAAACCAAACATCCAACACAGCTTTTTTCCTTGTGATTCCTCCCCTTTTCTTTGGCCGGTAATTAATCTAAAGAAAACATCCACTGTTTGCTGATTAATAAACATTTTATAAATGTATTTCCTAGAACTGCAAAGCGACACTGGCCTGTATCAAGGGTAAAACTGTCATTAGGTGGAGTGCTTTAATTTTACATAGGATTTAGAATTTGGGTTTAGAAGCTGTAAGTCCCAAACTGAGAAACAGGTGTATGTGGTTTTGATTACGTGATATTAACCACACCTGAATATCATCAACTAGTTTTAATTTGTAAATCCTCTGTTAGTTCCTTGGTTTCACATACTCAGTACTTACAAAATTATTTTAGAAGTTCTAAAGCTAATTCAGTTTCAGATGACTAGAACTTGCTTTATAGCTGTTACTGAATTGTAAAGAGCAGAATCTAACTGCCAGAGCACATTAATTGGCATTTAAGAATACAACAGAATCCACTAAACTTGTGTTAATATTCAGTGTAAGAAACTAAAAGGTGAAATGCTTAGGTTTACAGTTTTTACATGGTTTGAAGATTATAAAGGGAAATCTGAAAACTGATGTATTATTAGAATTTCCTCAAAGAAAGAAAAAAGGGCAGAAACGTTATTAGAAAAACTGGAACAAGACATTTATTTATCTCTCCAGGACATTATTTTGCACTTGTAAAACAGATAGGCAAGCAGGGGAAAAAATGACCAGTGACACTGTTCAGCTGCTCATCATAATGAAAAATGGTAGAATTGTAAAATTTATTCAAGGAAGGCAAACAGGATCTCATCAGAGGCAAAGAATACAGAGAGAATTGCCACACAATAGATACATAATATTATGAATTATTAATTAATGCAGAATTGTATATTCCATTATCATGCAAGTTGCATGGATTTTGGTTTACCACAGTAAAGCACCTGAAAGAAAATTAGTTGGTCTGGCTGAAGGCTGGAAAGGTTTAGGGGAGAGCTCTGCAGATGTTCTCAGTGTTTGCATTTTAAGTAATGTTTTTCCAGAGACTAGAGAGGTTACTTGTCGCTGATTCTTGTGAGTGTAAACTTAAGCTTGATCCAAGATCCAAACAACCTGAGAATTTCCTTTGACCCTCATATTTTCACATAGGTTTTTTTGATAAAGGTAGAAATTAATCTCTTGTCTTCTGACCCTTCGCTCAGCACTTTGATTCAACGATCATTCCTGCTCTTAATAGTCTCATTCTTATTAATTCCCATAGAAGGTTTGTAGCAGGGAGCTCAGGTGCTGTTTCTCCACGAGCTTGCCAGGCATTCCTGGAAAAGCAGAGCCCCTTGGAGCCACGCCGTGTTTGCTGCCCAGCTCCCCACAGGCTGTGCCCCTGCGGCGCTCTCTGTCTCTCTGTGCCTTGGTGGTTCCTGCTGCTGCTCTTTGCTCCGTTGTATTTTGGGATTCAGATATCTCTGAGAGGTCTAGGGGTCCTGTCCCATGTGTGCTGTGAGGACAGAGGCATTGTCCTGACCACCAGTTTGTCACATTCACAAGAACTACGAGCAAACTCAGAACATAATGTTAATCGCTTAATGATTAATATGTCAGAATGTAGTCCTGCCTTTGCTAAGATGTGCTGCTCTGTACATGTTACACACCTGGCCAGGAATCTGGCCTCTGACCTCTGTGTTTATAGGGGAGTTTGCAGAAATGGAGAGGCTGGAAGGGATGTGTGTTCTGTGCTTCAAGCTGCACCTTTATGTAATTGTGACTCTGTATATAAAGGAACAGATAAAATGAAGTTTTCTCATTAGACAAAGCTGAAAAGTGTACTATGGGAATCAATATTAAAGATACAGCTAGTTACCAGAACCCCAAGTTTCACATAAAATGCAAGTTTATTGGAAGTTAAAGAAATTGCCTCTTCTCCCAGTCACTCTTTTCATTTGAAACTCAGCTGAGTTTATTTGCAGCAAAGTGTTGAACTCATTTGCTGCCCCATTACCAACATTGCTCTGTTAACATAAGCAAGTAGTTCTGGGGTAGTACAGAGCACACAAACTGTTCTTTTGGAAGGCAGTAGGGTAGCTAAAAATACTTCTGTTTTTTTGCCTAAATGGGGTCTTCTCTGGACAGTTGAGCCTCCTTCCTTTCAGTCCATCTCTGCATGTCATTAAAATACAATTCCTTCATCATGTCACTGAGAGGGAACTATCATTTCCTGTCTTCTGTGGCAGCAGATTTAACATATTTTGAGCTTTTTCCCTGTTCAGCCTTTCTTATTGCAATTGTATCTCACAATCAGATTCAAAGGCCTTGGGCCAAGTCTTCATTTTATGGATGTCAAGGAGAGCATTGCCACTGACTCCAGAGGGTTTCCCATTTGTCCTGCTTTGTCTCATTATCTGCCACAATGTAAACTCCATACCATAGTTCAAAAAGAGAAAAATGAAATATTATACTTAATATTTTCTTTCCATTTTAGATTAATGTCCTTTAGTTGGTTTATTCCTAGAAGAAGCAGATGAGTCCCCCTCTGTTTTAGATTTACAAATCTTCATTTTAAATGAGATGTCAGTGTGGATTGCTGGCATAAATAAAATGTGATTCCAGAGCAGGGAGAGGAGAGAGTCTCCAAAGCTGCTTTCTCTTCTTAGGACCATTCAGGGCAAATGATCCGAGGTAACACTGGGAAATTCACCTGCTTTTGTCCTTACCATCACATGTCAAATGAGAAGATGTGGGCTTAGCTTGGTCTTTATCCTGGCAGTGCCCAAGGCTGGGTTAGACAGGGCTTGGAGCACCCTGGGTTAGTGCAAGGTGTCCCTGCCCATGGCAGGGGATGGCACTGGGTGGGCTTTAAGGTCCCTTCCCCCCCAAACCAGTTCTGTGATTCCTTATGAACCTGTTTAGGATTACTATGGTGTATAGGCTACTTTGCTGAAAAAAACTTGAAAGCCTCTTTTTTATCTTTTGGGAGGAGATTTGCGTTTGTTAGGGGTTTGTTTGTTTGTTTGTTTGTTTGTTTTTCTTCTCTTTAAGGAGGAAGCCTAACTGAAAAGTAAGGGGATTCTGACATTGACTCACTTTTAAGATCTTGCTAAATTGGAAAGTGCTTCTGTTTTCCAAACTGTGTTTGGATTGTGTAATTTGCTCGCTGTGGCTGCTTCTAAAGCTAATATCTTCCCTTAATCAGTCCCTCAGTAATCTAATCATTATTAAGCATCTTTTGGAGGGATTAGAAATAGCTTTATTTTAAGACCTGTAATTGTGATTACAATATATAATCCCCCTAATAGACACGTATAACCCATTTAATTCACCGTGGCTTTATTTTAGGAAATTAAGGCATTACTGATGGTATTTTGAGGAATGGGAGAGGATATGCTACTTTTTCATTCCTCTTTCTTTTGGCATATTGCATAAGGAAATCACTACTGTGGCTGTTTATACCATCATTTTGCAATAACTATTTTATAATAATTTGCTTGTTCCTAAATAGAAACCATCTCCTTAAATTACATATGTTTAACTAAATTTCACCTTACACTTTGCAGTGCCTCCAGCGGCATGAGACAATGGGATACACAGCAAAACTCAGATATCTTTCCTAAAGTATAGTTTCACTAAATGTTGGATGCAGTTGATATCCATCATATTTGAAGAATCTTTGGTCCGAGTGTCTTGGGATAATTTGGGAGAAAGATTTTAGAATCCTGTCCTCTGCAGAATTCTTATTGCCCACTGAGGTGGCTCTTTCTAGGCTTTTCCTTCTTTCTCTCTTCTCCCACCCTTTGCATCTGTTCAAATTAACTCAGGTTTATTGTTTTTATTGGCAAAATAGTTAAATTATGTAATCTCAGAGAAAGAAAAACAGGAAATAAGCAAAATTTTGTTAGATTTGTTTGTTTTGTATTTGATCAGGATGGGGAGGACAGGTGCAGGCAGGTTAAAAAAAAAAATTAAGAAAAAGCTTAAATACAATCACTGCTTCTATCACTTCCCAGATCACATTTCTCCTCACAATGTAATTATCTGGCCTAAAATTGGTAGGAGAAGGAAAGGAAGCAACCCATAGCAGTATAGAATACTAAGCCAAGTAGAAATGAGGAATTTCTTATTTGTTATGCAAAGTGGCACATTCATTTTAAAATACATTCTAATTTCTTTTCCACTTGGCTTTCCAAAGAGAGATGTGCATCTCTCAGAAGGCAAATTTTGCCCTTCAGTTTGTTACTCCATATCTTTAACCTCACCAGGAAGTACAGTTGGTGGTAATTCTGTTTGGCACAATACATTAAAGATAATGAATTAGGGAAACTAACTGCTCCAGTATGAAATCTCTTCAATTCACAAGAAAAATGCATTTCTAGTGAAGTTCACTGTCAGGACAGTGCACTTGACTGATTGAAAGGCTGTTTATTTGAGTTGTCTTAGAAAACTCATCTCTGAAATTAGACAGAAGGAAAATAGAAAGAAAAGAGAAGTGTCTTCCTGCAATAAACATTCAGAAAAAAATTGCTTTTAGAAAATTACAAATCCTGTGACTTGATACTGCATCAGGCTCGTGACATTTAAGATAATACAAGTATTTCACAGCACAAAAGCAAATCATGTAATTTAGCTTGCCTCAACAAGCATTGCCTCAGCGGGGGTCTCTAATTCAGCACAGACAAAAGATTTTATGAAGTTCTCAATATAAATACCCAGAATACTCTTGGCACAGAAAATGCCTTCCCCGGAGCCTGTACAATAGTCAGTTGTGGAACATTAAATGTAATCAGGAGCTGAAATCTGTAGTGGATGGGGGCCAGAATGAGTCACGTGGCTCGGTATAAAATCTGTATCAAAAGTAGGCACTCCAAGTTTGACAAGAGCTAATAAGAGTGCTTGTGTGTGATTTTGTTGCACTTCAGGGCAGCCTCTAATCGCCTTTACACACATTAGCCACCTTATCCTTGCCCATCCCTCGCTGGTGTGGTGCTGCAGGAACTCTCTCTCACAACTGGGGAAAGCGAAAGCAAGAAGGTCACAGTCTGCAAATTCCATGGTTTGAGAAGGCACCAGGATCCCTGTCGGTGTCCGTGTACACTGGAGCTGGGCAAACTCTTTTTTCAAGGTTGTTCTTCCCCTTGGAGCCGTTTGGGTCAGCCTGGCTCTGAGCAAGGAGTGGTTTGGAGTTGGAGCATCAATTCTGAAGGAACTGAGGGACCCCCAAGCTGCAGCTGCAGTAGGTTCCTGCAGCTGGTGCTCTCAGGAATGAGGCTTTTCCTGCCTGCCAGAGCTCTGGGCAGCACAGGGATCCTGAGTGGGCCAGGGAAGTGGGGCTGGTGCTTCACCACTCTCATCTGCCAGGGTACTTTAAAACCTCACTGGGGAGGGTTTTGGGTATTCGAAGGCACAAGCAATCTCTAGGTTCATTCTACATTACCACAACCTGGGATTTACAATCCAGCTTGTCTTGAAAGGCAGTTTGGGCTACAAAAATACTCTGTTGTGCTCACAGTTAGATACAAAAGCCAGTGTTGTAATCAATGTCCTGATAGTTTCCAGGGAGTCTTTACAGGCCCGGAGCAGGAATAGAAGCATTCCCTTTCTTGTTAGCACCAGGAACTTCTGAGGAATTGTTTTAAGTGATATGTACCAATACAGATAACAGTAATTAGATCAAGTTACAAAAGTGTGAAAATAGGGGTTAAATATTAGATAAACTTCCTGGTAATAAGATACACTGGGCTGTGGCATAGCCTGCCTGTGGAAGCAGTTTTGCATGCAGTTTTAGAGCTCAATTAATATATTTCTGTGTTGGCAGAGAAGGCCTACTCTTTTGATAATCTGATAGAGCATCTCTAATTCTTTCACCTTGGGTATATTAATACTGCACATAATTAAAATCAGTTCATGATAAATTAACTAATTTGCCCTTAGAGTGATCAAAGACCCTTTTGCCCTCAGGGTTTTTAGTAGCTGCTGTTCCCCCCTCCCCACCTCCATTTTAATCATCAGTCTGAAATGTTTATTGGAAAAAGAAAAATTTCCAGGAATTAGGTTCTGAAAGTCCCCAGCTCCTGCAGCTAGTGAAGTGTAAGGATGCCCTCTGCTGAGTGTGGGCTCAGGAGTTTTGGGTTGGAAACAGAATTGTCCCTTGCTAGGTATGGAAAGCACTGGCTCAACAATTTGGATGTCAGGTCAAAGTTCATTCATTCTGATGTGCATCATGAAACTGAAACACAAGCTGCAGGTGTTTGAAGAAGTGTGGAAACTGTAGATAATTTACTCATTGGGATTTGAAAACCCAAATAGCTCAAGCATCAACTTTCTGCAGAAGGGTGTAGCACCTTTCTAGCTGTGCAATCCAATTACCTGGACGTGGTGAGAAATATATTCAGTGATGCTGGAACACTGATGCTGAGAAGTTCTTAAAATACATTAGAACAGTAATGTGGTAAAATATATCACTATTCCTCCTGAGAGCTTTTTTAGTTCTTCTAATGATGGTCAAGAGGAACACAATAAGAAGGCAGTCATGAATATGACATGCATGAGTAGGTTAATCTACTTTCAAGTATTTCTTTGAAGTTTTCTCTATGCTGTGTAGTGATGTCTGCCAAAAAGCTTGTGGAACAGTTCACAGAAAGTTGAGAAATGTGTGGATCCATTAGCCAAGTGCACTCTTCAAGAGGGATACCGTGTCACTTGCTTCATTTCCGAAAAGATTTGGGAATTCAGAAAAACCACGAACAGCAATGGAGAGCTAATCCTGTGCTGCCAGTTTAAATCAGATCAAAATTTCCTATTCCTTTCATCTCAGTTAAGGCCAAGTCAGGACTTGTGTTGGTCTCACATTGTTGGAGGAGGTTCAGCACCATCTTAGCTCCCTCTCCAGTGTCCTCCCTTTAGCATGCAGAGCATCAGAGGTCACTGCCCGCTTCAAACTCATCTCTGTGTGCCATGAAAAGCATCAATATTTTGGTTTGTCATTGAATTAACCATATAAATAATTCAGCATACCTGAGGAAATCTGGAGGATGGCAAGCTCTGAAATATATATTAAAACCTTAAGTACTGAATTCTAATTAAAATTTATGCTAATAGCAGAATTTTCTTTTGCAGAAGGTACTTTTTTTCTAGCTCTGGTTTTAGTCAGCCGAGTCTAATGCAAATACATGATTCTGTAACAATTTATTTAATATATAACAGTACAATATGGGTGGAGCAATGGGCTGAGAGAAACCTCATGAAGTGCAAGGTCCTGCACCTGAGGAGGAACAACCCTAGGCACAAATGTGTGCTGGGAGACACTTCTTTGTCCAGTGCCTGAGCACTGGAGCAGGGTGCCCAGTGAGGTGTTTCCATCCTTGGAGATGTTTCAAATGCTCTGTGGGCATCCTGGGCAACCAGCATCTGGTAGCCTTGCTTGGGCAGGGGGCTGGACCTGATCACCTCCAGAGGTCCTTGCCAATCTCAGCCAGTCTGTGATAATAGTCCAGAAATTCAGGCAAACATGAGCTAAAATCCGGTACATTCTGACAGTATGGAGTCAGAGCTTTCAGAGCAGCCAAGTCCATAAGAGCAGCAGCTGTGGATGTGAGCAGCACAGTGGTGTCTGAGCCTTTGATACCAAGCAGCAGTGCCCAGGGCCTGGCTCTGTGTGCTGAGCAGACCCAGACCCCACTGCTGCTGTTGCAGCAAGCTGGATCAGCTTGTTCACATAAGGTAAAAATAGCCTAAATCCTGAATCTTGACATCTGAGAATAAATCACTACAGGGGAATATAGCCGTATAAGTAATAATGTTCTAAAAAGTAAATTGTGTTATGCTCTATGCCTGTCTTTTCTAAATATTGCTGTAAACATCTGAAAGCATCTGAGTCTGACTTCACAGAACTGCAGCAAAGCCTTCTTACATGGAAGGAATCCTGGGCAGGTTTTTCCCTGCTGTTGAATGGAGATGTTTCCAGCCTCCCAGGTCCTGAACTGGCAATTCAGAGCAGTTTGATTGCCTGCTTGATTGTTTGTGAGATAACGGTGAGATTGGCAGTGGCAGGGTAATTTACTGCAGATTGCAATGTCAGACAATATCCAAGGGGGCTCGTGAGCATAAAGATGTGATTCGCATGACTGACAGGAGCCTGAGGGATTGATATGCCCATTCCAAGTCCATGGTGTCATCACAAGTGTTTGGCTACAGCATCCCATAATCAGCTGCATGATGAGGTCATTACAGGCAGAACTTATGCTCACCTCTTATAACAGGTATAGCCAAAATACAATACAGCCTGAATAGGTAAATGTAAATTTGTCAGAGGGAATAATTTATATCCCATGGTTTGCCTCTGTTGCTTCTAGTGTGTTGATAGGATTTCCTTGCCTGGTGGTCATCTGAGTAACAGAACTGAGTGGGCTAAACAGTGGGCAAAGCTCAGTTCCTGGTTGTAGAGCTCTCACAGACTGGGAAAGAAACTGAGAAATTCTCAGAGCTTAATAGGAAAACTGCCTTGAGTTTTACCCTGAAGCTAATGATGTCTTCAGAAGGATTATATAAAGTGGGGAGAAAATTAACTGTAGCAAAATAAAAGTTCCTGCAGCCTCGTTGGAGGGGATTTCAAGACAAATGGAGCTCTTAATGTGAGTAGGCAAGTGACCTTAAAGCAACATATAGCTCTCACAACAAGGTAGTTTGTCTGACTTAAATCTCCTTAGAGGCCTGAATGAAACATTGTCAGCATACCTTGGCAATTTTGTTTTTAAATCAGGTCAGACACAGTCATTTCAGGCACACACAATGGGTTGGAAATACAAAGCTAATTGTAAAATAAGAAGCTTTTTTATCGTTTTAGATTTGTGGTTTTTTTCCTTTATAGTGTTGTTTTTCCAGTTATCATTATGCTGGTCTGTTGTGAACTTGAAAATCCTGAAAATGCATGAGTCATGAATTTAACCTAAGGTTCTTTTGTCTGCT
This sequence comes from Sitta carolinensis, assembly GCA_032173965.1. Taxonomy (NCBI): domain Eukaryota; kingdom Metazoa; phylum Chordata; class Aves; order Passeriformes; family Sittidae; genus Sitta; species Sitta carolinensis. Next base: position 4,498,109 of record CM063294.1, on the reverse strand, counting down.
TCCATACTGGAATGCTCTCTCTTGGGTATGATTTTCAGTGTATGCCCAGGCCATATTTGTATTCAAAAATCAGATTGATACACCTTGGGAAGTTTTACAGACAGAAGTAGATTGCAGACTGAACTCCTGATTCTTCCCAGAGTAGATGAGCAAATGTTTCTAAATAGTTAGAGATGATACAAATGGTTATTAATTTCTAAATCATAGTAGGACTCCATCGAAAGAACATAATTTAGTCAAATAATGATACCGAATGGAGAGATGATTATAAAATCGTTACTGTATGTGCTAAAATTGTTACTTATCTAGGTATCCAGATTGATTTCCCCTTGATTCCCTTTTAATTTCTGGTGTTAAAATTCTGTTTTTTCTTAAAAATGCATCTTAAGAAATATTCTGATGGACAACCTAATCTGTAATATGATGACCGAACCCACCAACTTTGTGATTGATCCTTCCTTATCCAAGCATGCACCCAAGCTGTGAGCCAGATAATCTGTGGAAGTTCCAGCAGCCCTTCCCTGGGAATGGCCAAAGTGGCTACAGTGTAATTTGTATTTTACTTAGGTAATGATAACTTTGTCATCCCCATCTCCTCTCAGCTCCTTGAACAGAACAAATGAAATCAAACAGCATAATTCTCAAGACAAAAAATAAAGAACAAAAAGAAAAAAAAGTCAGACATGAAAATAACCTAAAAAAAATCCTTTATTGCTTCCACTTTTTGCCTAATTTCAGCCCTTGACAGATTTCTTAGGATTTATTCTCATCTCTCCCTGGTCTACTTTAATTGTGGTGGTTTTTAGGCAGTGTGCTCAAAGGCATCATCCTAATGGCACTATTGACTGAATTACCAGGTTTGGGGCGTAGGGACGGTGTGGACAGGGACCTTGACCAGTTCTTCCCTGTGCCTTAAGCTTCCCAGGGGTATCATTGCCCCAGAGCTCTGTGCTGGACCTCAGTGCCTGTTGCCTTTCAGATGGCCTGGTGGACTGCCTGGACCCCGACTGCTGCCTGCAGGCCACCTGCCAGAACAGCCTGCTGTGCCGGGGCTCGCGGGACCCGCTGGACATCATCCAGCAGAGCCACGGCGGCACGGCCGCCGCCACCAGCTTCTACGACCGCATCAAGCTGCTCGTGGGCAAGGACAGCACCCACATCATCCCCGGGGAAAACCCCTTCAACAGCAGGTGAGAGAGCCCCTCCAGCAGCAGGCTGGGGTGGGACAGCGGGTGTGTGCATTGGATGGGAAGATTTCCACCAGCAATTTCATTGGTGTTTAAACAGGAGTTGGTTGCAGGTGTTTCATCTCAGGCGTCAATCACGCTGAGGCCACGCAGTTGCAGTTTAGGATGTGGCCTCTGTTTTATAAGACTGAGTTTGATCAGCATTTTAACATTCTTGCAACGGCCAGAAGAAGGTTCCTTCCACTGAGTAGGAGCTTCTGGGGTTTGTATTTTTTGAAGATTGCAGTCTAGAGAAAGGGAAAACACAAACTAGTTTCCAGTTAAGTTTTAGTGTAGTCCCATTAACAAAAATTTCAGTAATAGAATAGAATTTCAAATCATTTCAAAGATCCATTGATTTGTGGAGTTTTGTTATTTATTCCTTACATAAAACCATTTTACTTGTAGCATTGATCCACCTGACTGGATTTTCTTTTTCTTCTTTTTTTTTCTTCTTTTTCTCTGCATGTTTTCTAAGATTATTAATTATATATTTGCAATGAATCTAAAAACCAGCACATCGTTAATTAATATTTGATGCCATTGTATGCTTACAAGAAGATTGGTATTTATCAATATTATATAAATAGGTCTCCATGGAAAGATGCTAATAAATTGATGAGTATATTAATTATGTTCATGTCACCAAAGTTAAAACTGAAGAAAGAGCTGCATTTGAGATAACACCCAAAGGATTGCACTTCATTACAAGAAACTGTTTTCTCAGTCAGGATCCCATTACAGGCTTAGTGGGTGATGTAGAGCATGTCCCTAAATATTTGTCTGTGAGAAAGGATCATAATGTTTCTGGATACACCAGGCAGGTCCCCGTTGTACTCACCCCTATGCTGCACACAACCCATATTCCATCAGGAAACCCCTGTTGGATCCTACTCTGTAATAGAGATTTTAGGCTATTCTGTAAAATACTCCATGCATACACACATGGAGTTGTTAAAAAAAAGTAGAAAAAAATGGCTCTGTTTTCACCTAAATCTGTGGTGATTTTTCTTTGATCCTGGCAGTGTTTTAGGCTGGGTTGGGCAGGGATTGGATCAGTCTGACCTAGTGGAAGATGACCCTGCCCATGGCAGGGGGCTGGAAAAAAATTATCTTTAAGGTCTTTTCAAACCTATTCTATGATTCTATGAATTAGTGCTCTAAACTAAACAGGAGTTGAACTTTTCATTCCCGAGGCTCCTTTAAATAAAAACTCAATGGAAACTTTAGATTTTTTTTTTAGTGTTCTTCATGGTAGGACTCTTAGTTCTGTTTTATTCATCCGAGCTACAGTGCAGATTTTAACATATCTTTGCAAATGACCTATCAATGGTGTTAAAATTGGCCTTTACCTCTAAGTTCTGAAAGTACTTCTGATAATTCTATGGCTCAGCTGTTATTTTTGGTACCAATTTTAGGCAAATCTAATGTATAGTGTCATATTTTAAGTTCTTGAACTAATGGGTTTGTCTTTTAAAAGTGCCACAAAGTTCAACTCCCAAATTTTCCATATAATGAAGCTGCCATAGTCTCAAAATGTAGCTCCTGTGTTTGTAGGCTCTTTGCTTAATTCAGTCTGTCATTCCATTGAAAGACGTGAAAAAGTGGGACAAAATAATGGTTTGGGTGTTTTTCCAGTCTTAATATAAAAAAAAATGCTATTTCCTACTCTGCTAAAGAAATAAATAACAAAATTTATTGATTGCAAAAATAGGTAAATCTCAATTGTTTCTTTCTGTGCAGAAACAAGATGAAAAGAAGTTTTCAGGGGAAAAAAAAAAGCTACAGGTTTTTACACATTTAAATTCCTTGGTTAAAAAAAATAATTCTTGTATCTTGTATTCAATTTGTCTGTTACACTTTTAAAAGATTACCAAAGTAAGGTGATTGTATGTGTGACTATTAGTTAAAACATTGTTTCTTATAAATCCGTATTTTACCTACATTTTATCTTTTTCTAATATCCATCATGTTCCTTATTTAGAGTTTTAGAAATAAAAAGGAATATTATAATCCAAAATATTTTTATTCAAATTATTTCCTGAAATATTAAAATTGAAGGTAGAAAAAAATTAAGTCATGGGCATTATTAGTTTTTTTCTGCTGTCTGACAATTTATTTCTAAGTCTACTTTCTGCACAGTTTCCCTAGAGAAGCTTGAGTGATTTTTTTCCTGCAACTATTTCTGTGTGTTTGTCACATAAAATAATTCAAGCAAAATGAATAATGCCAAGACAATTATCTAGGTCCAATGTGTTCCCAAGCAGATTTTTCTCAACAGGTTTCAATTTCTATTAAATTCCATATTCTGTTACAAAATGTTGATTTTGCACATTAAAAATTGACCTGAAGGGTCAAGAAGCACTTGAAAGTCCTAAAAGAAAAGTAACAGAAATGGTTTGGGTTTATTAATTGTTAATTAGATTATTTAATTATTTAATTAATTATTAATTAGATTTTTTTTAATGTAATACTGAAGAAAATATTGCACCCTGTTTGGAATTTAAAAATGAGGAAACAATTGTTACATAGCCAGTATAATAGAGTCAGAAATGTGTCACTGTTTCAGATAACACACGACATAGACTGTATGGTCAGAAGGCTAAGAATGACTCCTTTACTAGGGATGGTTCTCCCTTGGATACAATTTTACATAGACCAGTGTGATTGGTGAAACAAAGGTAAACTTCTTCAATCACATTGTTCAAACCAGAGGGACATCAAGAAGAAATCCCTCCTGTTAGAAGGAATAAATAACATAGATATTATTATAAAAACATTCCATCGTGTTTATCACAGTTTCCTGTGAAAGAACATCAGAAAACCAAAACATCAGGCCTGAAACCAGACTGCAGAAATGTGTATCACAGCCTGAACCTCTGAGTGGGCAGAGGTGGCCTGCACACAATCCCTGTGTGCTGATGACAGGAGCTGTTCTCTGCCTCCCAGAGCCCAGCACCATTTGTCAATGCCCAGCAGAGCTCAGCCCAGGTTAATCCCCCTGCCCAGCCCAGCCAGATGTTCCTGGTGGAGGGTGCTGTGCCTGGAGCCTGCAGAAGCAGTCCTGCTGGGAAGAGGCTCTTCATTCCTTGTCAGCAGAGCTGAGTTGGTGGCTTATGCTGGAAGCACAGACTGATGAATTTATAAATTCTTTCCATCCATGACTACAGCAAAGTGCAATTTTACAGTCCCAGAGATTATGGGTTAAGAGGACTTGACTCTCTCCCTTGTGTTCACCTTCTCCAGTTTCCACGTTTCCAGTGTAGCAATGGAGGCCATCTACAAAGAGCTTTTCCTTTTCCATTTCCCTTTTACCAAACAGCTTCTCCCCTCCCCAATCTGCTTCTCTCGGGGTGCAGGGAAGATGGAAGGGAAAGGAGCCAGGGACTGGAAACTCCTCTCCAGCTGGGAGCAGCAGCACTTTGTGCCCGCTGTGCACTTAGCAGCAGCAAAGCACTTGCCAAGGAGAAAAAACTGACTGTGCCTCTTAGAGAAATAGCTCATCTTCATCTCCCTTAGGTTAAACAAAGCTGCTTATCCTGCTGGCCAGAGAAGCGCTTTGTCTTGCCTGTGTATAAAGCTGGACTTCAAACCAAATCCTCTTCTTGGCAAAGTGCAAGCACAGGTTCCAAATCAGCCAGAGAGCAGTGTACAGACATCAGTCATTCCCTAAGATGAGGGAATTTGAACCTTTACATGAAGAATTGGTCGCATAGAACAGAGATGTGGCATTGTACCATGTTTGTAAGTGTGTGAGGCACCCAAGGCGTGGTATTGTACCTGTAGGGAGGGTTTGGAGTTTGTGTGGCTGCAGGGGCACAGCTTCAGCCTGGCCGAATGCAAGGGAGCTCTGTACCCTGCAAAGCCTTGTTAGACAATGAGGCAAACCCCTGTTGGGCATGAAAAGCTCTGACTGCCATTCTGTGTACACTTCTCACTGCACACACAAGCACTTCTTTGATTTAGGTGTATAGCGGGAGCTGGGCAATATTGTGGTCCCTCAGTATTCTAAAAACCTTTGGAGTAAACCGTATTTAGAGTAAATGAGGTACAAGTGTTCCACTACTTCACTTACAAATGACATAATTTCACTTTTGTAATTAGTTTTAATATCTTTAATTCTCTTTCAGCCTGGTGTCTCTCATAAGAGGCCAAGTGGTGACTACAGATGGGACTCCTCTAGTTGGGGTCAACGTGTCATTTGTCAAGTATCCAAAGTACGGCTACACCATCACTCGTCAGGATGGCACGTGAGTGTCCCTGCTTCACTGCACCCCTGTTTGCTGGGGAGTGTCTTTGCTGACTAACAGATGGTGTGATCTAATGGAACCGTGTGGTACCAGGCATTGCCTTCCTCCCAGGGCAAAGAGCTATTAAGTAAACACGAAAGTAATTTTTCACACGGCATTTTGAATACTAACTGCATGCAAATATGAACAGGCTGACTTCTGATAATGACGTGTTAGCAGGCAGAGTCCTTTCAAATAAATTGCTCTGTATCTATGAAAACCTTTGTGGGCTACAGCAGTAACCAGCTGAGACAAGAAATATTTTATTTTAAAATGCAGAGGAGGCTAACACTTCTAGAAAAAAGCAATTGTCATTATAGAATAGTATATTTTGTTAAAATTTCCCTTCTGCTTCTCTTTGCTTTTGAAGATACACTCTCTTTTGAGTTTCTTCAGGGTAGAGTGTAATCAAAAAGATTCTAATTGAATATATTTAGACAATTTCCTGCTGTGCAAAAAAGTGCTTTCCCCCATTTGTATCAGCTTGTTTGAAATGCACACAAATTCAGATAAACAAAAGTCAGTATGTCATGGTTTATCTGGTTTAGTGGCTGTGGTAACTAAAACAGCCTATCTGACACAGGCCTTGTAAACATTTGCCATTTTATCTTGATCTTGCATAAAAACAGTGAAATTGATATAATTAATGGGAGTCAACTGAACTATAGGGAGTATTTAAGTTCAATATTTTCCAGAATATTAATCTGTTATAATAAAAAGTATGTTGAATTCAGTGGTTTAAAATTGCAGTAAATGGTGAGCTGTACTATATTTAAATCCACACAGATTATTGATGTCATTCAGTAATTTGTTACATTGCCAGCATTTACATAGAACAACTGATACCTGTTTCTGCTGTCAGAACAACCTGGAAGCATTTCTCATTTAAGCCAGGTTTCAAATGCCTGTGCAGCTCCACATTACTGCTGTGATTGTGTAGGGGCTTGGGAGTAAACACCTAATTTCTCTGAAAAATGATAGATCAGTTATCTTGGGGACAGTAATTCTTACCTGTAGAACACTTCTCATTACTAGTCTCTTACTGCCTTGTGTCCCAGTCTGTGTTTGATGCACAGTATCTTTTAGGAAAGGGATAATTCAGTGTCCAGCTCAGAATGCACTTGGCTTCTCTGCTGTTTCTATATAAAGATGACTTCTAATAATAAATGTGATGGTTTGTTTGTTGTGTGTTTTTAAAATTATTTAATACAGAATTTATAATATTATTGGAATGAGTTTTGTCCAGGTGACTTCAAATCATTGCTTGTCTTGGCTGGTTTTCAGCTATTTAGTTGCCAGAGGTTCACGTCCCATTATTGATCATTGGAACCAGATTCATGGTCTGCTCACTCTCCCCACCTCTGGTGGTGTGGGGAGAGAATCACAAGAGTAAAAGTAAGAAAAATCTTGCATTGAGATAAAGCCAATTTAATAACTGGAATGATAATTATAAAAACTGTAGTGAAAAGGAAAATAACAGAAAGACAAATTAATTCCCAGTCAGGTTCTGAGCAGCTTTCCCCCTAGTTTATATAATGAGCCTGGCACTGTATGATCTGGGATATCCCTTGGTTCAGCTGGAGTCAGCTCTTCCAGCTGTGTCCCCTCCCAGCCCCCATCCTGCTCCCTGGTGGGATGGACTGGGGAGGGGGAAAGGCCCTGGCTCTGTGTAAGCACTGCTCTGCTGTAATAAAAGCAACCTTGTGTTATCAACATTGTTCTCAACCTGAATCCAAAACTCAGCACTCCACCAGCTACTAGAAGAAAATTAACTCTCTCCCAGCCAAAACCAGACAAATACCCATCGCTCTTGGTGTGCCTCTGTAGCTGTCTCATTAGCCAGGAATATTATTACTGGAATTACTCAGTCTTGTCAGTTCTAAAGGCCACACTTTTCTAGGTTTGACTTGGTTGCAAATGGTGGAGCATCCCTGACGCTGCACTTTGAACGGGCCCCATTTATGAGCCAGGAAAGGACAGTGTGGCTGCCATGGAACAGCTTCTATGCCATGGACACACTTGTGATGAAGACAGAGGAGAACTCCATCCCCAGCTGTGACCTCAGTGGGTTTGTCCGTCCTGACCCAGTCATCATTTCCTCACCGCTTTCAACGTTCTTTAGTGACGCTCCCAGCCGCAATCCCATTGTGCCAGAAACCCAGGTGAGAACAGTGGGCAGTGAAAAGGGCACAGCAATCAGTGGTCAGGTGACAGTTCTGGCCTGAGCAGGGGCACCACGTGTCCCCTGAAATTGCTACAGCAAATGTCTCTGCAGAGCTGCATTTATTCTGACAGGTTCCAGGTTTTCTAACGAGGGCTGCAGGAGATATCCCAGGTTTATGTCACCCAGACACATTTATCTTTGATCACCTTGCACCCTCGCATTATCATACAAAATATCAAGTATATCTGTGTACTTCAGTTGCCAGCTTAGGTGTTTCAGGAGAATTTTGCAAAGGCTTGGCGTGTGATGCTGACCACAGACTGTTTCCTTATTTCTTACTTAGGACAAAGGCAAACTCTATTGGTGCTATTTTTTCACTGCTGTATTCAGTTAGGCTTTATACTGTTAGTGGAAGCTCTGGGTTCCTAATAATATTTCTTATGTTTCCCTTGCATATAACTTGCAGTAAAAATGCTTGTGCTTATTTGCCCTTTTGCCAGCAGTGGGCTCTTAAAAAGATGTGTACATAGACAAATAATTATTTGTCAGAAATGTCAGCTGAACTGTGTTGGTTTGAGGATATCCACTCTCAGTAAGAGAAAGACATAAGTTCATAAGAATACACAAGGTGATACATTAAAAAAAAAATCATTAATGTAAAGTGTTTGATCTCTTTCCTACCCAGGTTCTTCATGAAGAAATTGAGATCCCTGGCTCTAGTATAAAGCTCAGCTACCTGAGTTCCCGCACTGCTGGATACAAATCCTTACTGAAGATCATCATGACTCAGACACTTGTGCCATTGAATCTGATCAAAGTTCATTTGATGGTAGCAGTAGAAGGGCATTTGTTCCAAAAATCTTTTCAGGCATCTCCCAACTTGGCATATACATTTATCTGGGACAAAACAGATGCCTATGGTCAGAAGGTTTATGGGTTGTCAGATGCTGTAGGTAAGTCAGCATATACAAGCTCCTAAACTTTACAAGTAGCACCTATAATTCTAAATAAGAAGACTGCAAACTTTCTTATGGAGGAGCAAATGTAGACTGAACAGTTCTTTTCTCCCTGACACAATTTATCTTCATATTATTGTTCTTTTGCACATTAAAGATCATAGTCAGAGAGTCTAAACTCCATCAACATGCCTGAGTTTCCTTCTCAGTGCCTGACTTAGAAGGTTTGAACCAGGCAATAGGAAAAACAGACCACAGGAACCTAGGTGAAATCTAATCCATCATTACAATTTTATTTTTGTTAGTTATAAAATGAGCCTCTTGCTGGACTGGCTGGCAGTCTGCAGTGCATTTGGGTTTTCACACATGCCCTTACTGTAGTCTCTTGTGGTATAACACATTTCAAATGAAAATGCTGTTCCTCTAATGCTGTTCAGTCTTGTAGTTTTACTGCTATTTTTAGTTAGCTTCATTCTAGTGGGTGGGAAAAAGAGTGATCATCATAATATTTTTCAGTTTTCATTGACTGTCTGAAAAATTTTAATGCAACAGTGTTAAAAATGAGCATCAGAGCTGTGCCAGTGTGGAAAGAACAGCTTTTTTTTAAAAAAAAAAATCTCAATTATTTTCTGTATTTTCTAAATTCTTATTTTCTAAGCTTTTCTTTCTTATGTTGTTGCATGGGATATTGTTTTCCTGTGTAATGCTTACAGTGCAGTTGTGCTTAAATGCACACAAAGTTTTCACTGCCCTTTGGTATATGGTATGTAAAATGAATACACTAAATAAACACTGTGAACATCTGACAAATTAAGAATGTATCTTGTCCTGCTATCTGATATTTTTAATTATTCAATATAATTCTACTGTATTTTAAAACTTTTATTTCTCACTTTCCTCTCAGCAAACCCATCACTTCCCAGTGTGAGCTATTAAAACAGAAGTGATCAGATCCCTGCAGAGTACATGTGAATGAAGTTTCAAATTTGTGTCTAGTCAAAGATCTGAATATAATATTGTAGAATAAAAGTGATGAATATAATCACTCCATCTTCTTGAGAGGCTGGGGGACTGGAATACTTGATGACTTGAATGTACTCTGGACATTTAATTCAGTGTTTGTTCAGCAAGTATATTAGATTTTATTTTATTTCAGTGTCTGTGGGTTTTGAATATGAGACTTGCCCCAGCCTCATTTTATGGGAGAAGAGGACAGCACTGCTGCAAGGATTTGAACTGGATCCTTCAAATTTAGGAGGATGGTCCCTGGATAAACATCATGTACTTAATGTCAAGAGTGGTGAGTTGGTTTATTCCACCATGTGTTTGCTGTCCTGTATGGAGTTTTAATTTGCATTATACTTACACTTCCAGAAATGTGATTTCTCCACTCTTTTTGTTTCATCTTTATTTTAGTAAGTTATGAGGCATATTTCAGTTGGCAGAAATTTTTTGTAGAATTTCAGCACATTTTTTAACTGTTTTTTACCGTTTCCTGTTTTTAGTGTTCTGCCCAGCCTGAATTTCTGTTTTTCATTTATTCCTCTGTAATATCTTTCAGTCTTCCCTGTTTTTCTCATGGTAACCACATCTATTCGTGGCTCCTTTTGCTTGACCTCCTTTTCCCCTAACCTGAGATGGAGTTTACAAGGAGTGCAAGTCTGTGACAAGATGCTGAGTCTCCTTTGTCTTTTTCATTAGTCACCTGTTTGTTTTTTCCTCACTATTTTTTTTTTTGTCTTTCCACATCCAAAGCTGAATCTTTGTGATCTTTGTATTTTACCAGCAACTCTTTGGGTGCTGAATGCTCAGCATACATTTTATTTGCTCCCTCCAAAGTGTTGTTTGCAGCCTTCCTGCTGATCATTACCAAATAAAAAAGTGCATTTCTGCTTAATAAATCTAAAGTCTTGTTCAGAATTGGCAAGACCAGGCTCTTTGAACTCATTTCCAGTGCTGGGCAGTGGATCCACATTTGGGTAGTACATACCAACAGAGAGTGTTGCCCCCAGTGGGGAGCCAGTTATGTTAGAGTCATACAACTTCATTCCCACAAGAACGTGAGGCTGAAAGTTTCCAGCCAGATTTCCACAGTTTTTGATGACACAGAATATGGTCACACTGTCAGAAAATCCACTCCCTTCTTGGAGCAGGGGTCTGCTCTTTGAACAAATATTTTGAAGATAAATCCTATCTTGAAGGTATTTTCTTCAAGTCTAATAGAGATCTGTACCACCAGCTTCCCTCTTGCCTTTTATCACTGATCCTTAGCAGCCTTTCTGGGAGTTTCATCTTTCTCCCATCTTTTCATTTTCTGAGCTATCATCTTCTCTGGTGCCTCCATTTCTCATTTTTCATTTTCCATTAAAAAAGTGTGAAAGACTGAGAGGTGGAAGGAGAACAGTAAGGATGACACAGAATTCCAAACAAAACATGATACAGGAAACTGGAGTGAGACACAAATAAGGAGCATTTCTTCTCCACCCACTCAGAAACCATCTAAACCACGGTCCCAGGCCAGAGCTTCGAGGCAGGGGTTTTTTTCATAATGAATACCAAAGGACTCTGAGTGTAGGTTTGGGTCTGTGGGTGTGTATCTCTGTGGGTTTTAATACTGAATCTTCATTACAACTTTTTTTTTTACTACCACAAAATCCTTCTGCTCATTTTGCACCATTGAAAAACCAAACACCAGAGTCATTTCAGTGTACAGTTCTTAAAAGCAGCTGTTGAGAAGAAAACAGCCTGAAGTCCCCTGCAATGAATAGTGGTAATAAGCACTTCTCCTCCTCTCTGTCCTTAGGTATATTGCACAAAGGCAACGGAGAAAATCAGTTTCTCACTCAGCAGCCGGCGGTGATAACCAGCATTATGGGGAACGGGCGCCGCAGAAGCATATCCTGTCCGAGCTGCAATGGTCTGGCAGAAGGAAATAAGCTCTTGGCCCCTGTAGCACTGGCAGTGGGTATTGATGGGAGCCTCTTTGTTGGGGATTTTAACTATATTCGGCGTATCTTCCCCTCCAGGAATGTCACGAGCATACTGGAGCTGAGGTAAGGCTTAACCTCAGCACTTTGCTTCTGGAGCCTGTGCTCAAATCAGCCTTTACCATTACTTTTTATAATTTTGAAAAACATTGTCACTTTCAACCTATTTAAATTCCAGTGGAGAAATGGGGCACAGAAATGCATAGTTCAAAGTCTGTAATTTATCAGAGCAGTGACTAAAGTGAAGAACTTAAGAGTACAAATTAACTCGTACAGAAAGTACAAACCATCTCTGTCTCGTTAGTGGTCACTGATTCAGTCCTTCCCCAGTGCATCTTCTAGCTTTGTTTGAAAAGGCTGGAACTGACTGCCCTTAGGTACTGAGCCACAGTGACAGGCAAAGGTGTAACAGTCTCGTGAGGCCAGAGGGAAGGTTCTCCTGCCAGTGGTTTTGAGATCCACTTTCACATTTCTTCTCCATGCTTGTGAATCTATTTCTGTAGGTTGACAAGGGCAGCTCAGGTTGACATACAGAGTCATTTTGTATCATCAGAACTCTTTTTAAGATTGTAACTCTTTCCCCCTGTCCCAGTGCCTCTCTCCAACCTTAAGATTTGATCACTTAATAGGGAAGGCATGAGTGTAGAATGTACCACTTCACCATTTCTGTTCCATCTCCTTTTTTCATTCTTCTAGGAGAGGCAAGAGCTATTGCTTCAAACCCTAACTCATGTAACTGGACCTTATACTTACAGCATTACAGAGTATTTGCGGGAAAAATGAGGAAAAACAGCAGGCCCTGCATGTCTGCTGCCCCTCCTGGAGCCCACTCAGGCAGTAGCAGTGGTGCTTCTGGAAATTGGATATAGCAGCAAAGTATATTGAGTGAATTTAGGTCACAAGTGGTTTTTTTTAATGATATGACCAATAACCAATTCCTCTGCTTGCACATTTAGTTTTTAATTAGTAGGAAAAAGTGCAAAATGATTGGATTGTTAAAGAATAGGAGGCCTAGCTCTATTTTACACCTCTCTTCCATTCATGTCATTCTGTTGATGTCACTATTGTGAATTTTGATTCTATAGAAAAGAAAAGAGATTTGATTCAGGCCAATTCAACTCTGAAATCACTCTCTGACACCTACCTCATACACCATCAGGCTGCCTCATTATATTTTTTTTTAAAAAAGTCATGGATCATCCAGTGCTTTCTGCTAGCAGCTCAGTTTAAACCACAGAAGGTAGCTGGCATGGAAGTGCGACCTGCTATAAATATTTATATCAATATGCACTATAACTCTGCATTATATAGAATATGCTAATTACTTTTTTTCCAAGTTGTTGAGATCTTTTTCTAGTAAAACAACTGCAGCTTTATAAGTGAAGAGAAACATTTTCAGATTAGGATACTACTTGTAATACATTTTTATGTACCTCACTTACCAATATCAGCCAGTGACAGTTTCCTAGCCCACTTTATGTTTGAAAATGTTGCCTCAAAGTTTACAATAGTATTAGTGTGAGTACTTTGCTGTCTCTCTCTAAGAGAGAGATTGAGAGGGAACTTGGGTTTTCACCAAGTGTGAGGGAAAATTGGAAAGAACATCAATAAAGAAACAGAAGATGGATTTTTATCTGCTGTTGTCCACTTCCTCCTTTATGAATGTCCGTTTTCCTTAGCATAGTTTCTTTAGCTTCTGTTATAGCTAAAAGCAATTAACAGTGAAGCTTATGCACTGTGAGTGCTGTTGGACAGCTGCAAAGGACTTGACATAGAGATTTTTAGGATTTACAGACTTTAGGATTACATTGTGATGTCTTTTACCCCCCCGTTCCTCTAAAGGGAATTAAGGTCCATTACAGCAAACATAATCTATAGCAGTAATTGTGATTCATTTCTCATCTTGAAATCTGCATGATTTACACGGGTAAGAGTTTGAAGATCTGAGCCATTTAAGTGTGAATGAGAGCAGAGTCTTCAGCTCATATCAAGTAGTTTGGATTACATTGCAGGCACAAGTATTACAAACCAAATACATCGCTTTGCTTAGATTTCACAGCTGATGTAATTTTGGTTTCACATAAGCCCCTATAAATCTTGAGTGCCTTTACATGTCAGAATATGCCAGTGTGCACATTTCTTTGGCACTGTCCTTTGTGAAAGCGCCTGGTTGGAATGGCCAGCAGGAATTTGGACTCCAGCATGGCATGTGGGGCTGCAAGGTGGGGCTGTGCCTGGAATGCTGCAGCTCAGGAGTCACAAACCTCTTTGCTCTGTTCAATGCATATTCCTAAATGGAAATTACATCAACACAGTGAAATGCTGTGTGAATGGAGAATGTGTTCATTTTCTTGTGGAAAGTAGAGAGCATTTTTCCTTTGGCTTTGTGTCTGGGCAGTAAGCTGTGGATCAGTTAATGCTGTTTATCTCCCATTGTACAGTACCTTACTGCTCACTTAGAAAGGGCTTTTTTACCCTAACATTGGCTTTGACAGGCTTAAACAGATACCAAGGAGCATCCAAACTTGCTTTAAGCAGTTATTTTAGAGACTGGGAGGAGAGAAAAACAAACTGCGTAGTAAAAATTTGTCTAGAAATAGCTTCTTGGAAAACTATTTTGATTAAAGAGGTTGCCTCCAACTGGCAGACAGTATCCAAAAGCAGTGCTTCCCCCTGCCTAGTTCTGTATTCAGAGAACTGTCAGTTTCTCTCACTCCTAGCCCCCAAGTTACACGTATTTCCATGTGAAAATTCTTTCAGTGCTTCAGAAAGTTTCCTAAATATGAGGGGAGGGGGGTGGGAGCAGGGGTATCCTATAGGGAATTAGCTTGCAGCTCCCTCCCTCCCACTCTTCATCTGTAAACTAAGCTAAGGCTAGTGCTGAAAAGAGATATCTTCTCCTGTGTCCTTTTGTAAAATAAAACAAATACTATGTTTGATTTACCATCTATTCTTCGGCTAACTGTTTGTTCTTTTTTCTTCTGTTCCCTTTCTATAAAGAAATAAAGAGTTTAAACATAGGTAAGACATGAGCTCTTTCCCATATAATTTGATATGGTTTGTTTGCTTCATTGTGTTTGCTTTTTGTGTTGTGCTTCTTGTGTAATGTTATGTTCTTCATGTACCATATATAGAAACATTTTTATGTGCTAATTGTGTGTTATGAATATGATAAGCATTAGCAATTACAAAGTGCAGTCAAAAATCAGCCAATAAGTTCTGACAGTAATTAGAAATTTCTAGTAGAATGCAAGTATAATGAACCCCTAGCTAACTTCTAGATAAACACCTCTCCCTACTGTCTATAATTGGTCTAAGTGGTCAAGGTAAACTACAACTGCCTTTTCACAAACGCCAGAAAGGTTCACAAAAGCACTAATGACTGCATATAGGTCAAAAACTCATTTTCTGGTCATTAATGATTTTCTGAACCCGATGTCCTTTGCCAAAATTTAGTTTATATTTCTTTTGTCAAACACATTTAATAGCCAACCTGTGGGGCTGGCTGTGTGCAACCAGTGGAAGCAGTCACTGTGAGATTCAGGAGGGAGGCAAAATCCTCCTAGATGTTAGGAGGAGAGCACTAGGTCTTCTGGGAGGCTGCAGCATAGGAAGCACTTGTGCCTCCTTTCATGCCACACCTGGGACAGGGAGGATGTTCACTCTGGAGAAAATCAAGGGCAAGAACAAGAAGAGCTCTTGTAAACTGTTTCATAGTGTCCTGTGCATTACCCTTTAAAAACCATACTTTCCATTTCTGTGATGCAAGTTGATGCAATAGATGGTCTGGACTAAACAGGATCATTTCCCCTTAACAATATATTTTTGGCCTAGTAACACCCCTACCTGTTCTTATCTGGGTGAATTCAGTCACAATTTCCAGCGATTATTGGTGGAGGTTCCCCATTGGTTTCAGCTGAGCCTAGTTTGGTTTTCATCTGCTTAGAGATTTGCTCTGGACAGCTTCTCTTTTGTTTAAACTTAAAGAAAAGCAGCTGTTGAAAAAGAATGTGATGCACCTGTGAGAAGAACAGGGCGAATGAGCTGCAGCTGCTGCCAGGCCCCAGGCTCCCCCAGAGAGCAGAGTGAGGCTGCAGGTCGTGGTGACCACACATTCACTCGGGGCTGGAGGCATAGACATTATTGGCAGAGGCCTCTCAGCAACACTGAATTCCATGGAAAATCTTTTAAAACAAGGTGCAATCCTTGGCCTCCTATAATTCAAGTGAAAGATTGCAAACAGTGCAGAGAAAAGAGAGGCAGAGGTCTTTAATTGCTCAAATGCCAGTTTGAGAAATACTGAGTACTCGTTTATAAAACAAATCCCTGTTTGAGGTAATATTCTCATTGATTCTGTGGGAGCACAGTGAGTGCATGCTATCTTCCAGCAGTCATTTTCTGCAAAATTCCCTCAAAAATTTGCTTAGTTCAGGAAAGAGGGAAGGAGTGTGGAACAGGTCTGCAGCTCCAGAGAGCTGCTCTCTGATCTGGAACCAAAGCTTGTGACTGACTCCCTGGCACAACTGCCGTGGGGGAGATTCCACAGGAGAAAGTCAGGGTGAACTCCATGGATGCACCATGACTGCAGAAGAGGAGAGGGAATTATCCCATGTTCTGCTCTTTACCCTGACTCATGTCTTAGCCAACCCTGGTAGCAGCAGGGCACACCTAGGGCTGGCTAAGGGCAGAGGGGAGGCAGGGGTGGGCACAGGCTGGCAAAATCATGTGTGAAAACAAGAGAGACCCTTCCATTCCTGTAGGGTGGCTGCTGTTCCCCTGGCCACTGTGTGAGCAGCTCTCACCACTGAGTCCAGCAGGACCCTCACTTCCAGGTGCAAGCAACAGGGTCTGTGCCCAGCTCCTGTCTGTGCCCAGCTCCTGTCTGTGCCGGCCTCAGGTCCCTGTTTGGCCAGGGAGGGGGATGTGCCTTGTTTCATGCAAAAGGCACTGGCTGCAGGGCAGTCTTGAGCTAGGTTTGGGTGTTTTTGTGAAGTACAGCACAAGGCCAGTGCCACAGCAGAGTGTTCTTCAGTGTAAGGGGAAATGGTGGGAGAGCAAAGCAGTTTCAAAGCAGTGACAAACGTGCAGGTGTTTGAATGGCTCAGATACCTGAGAGACTGGAGGAATCTCTAAGGTGGAAAGAACTATTTTTCTATGTTGCAGAGAAGATTGCGCATTATTTTGGAGGGATGAGAAGAAATGTGATAAGGGCATAGTGAAGAGGTACAGTCTGCTGCTGAAGATAAGGAGAGAAACTTGGGGAATAATGAGATTGTGCTCTAATCTCAAGCATGTCACTAGTTTCCCTGCATAACTTTGTCTACACCACTTAACCTCTCTGTGCCTCAGTTTCCTCCTCTGTAAAATGGGTGCTACACCCATCTTTTTAAAGTACTCTGAGATCCATGCATGAAATAAACCTGCCAAGTATTTTTTTGTTTATTGTATTTCTTCATCTCTAATTTCTACACTCCTAGACTTCAGCAGATGGTATTGCCTCTGCCTACTGAATTGAGATACAACCAATCTCTTTCCTGCTTTCTACAGTCTTAGAACAAACCATTATTGACCTAAACCCATGGCATGTCAAAGACTGGCATAGAGGAAAATAACTGTAGAAAGTGATATTTTGGGGCCTCCTTCTTCCTCCAAATCTGGTCGTGACCACATGACCACAGTTATCTTGGTGTGCCAATGGATCCATCTGCCTAAAATGGCTTTATTATGGTTTCAGAGATTCTGATCAAGAAATGGCTTATGTCCATCATAACTTACCTCTGTGTATCCTCACTCTTGGAGATGGGCACTTTTGCCACATGAAACTAGGAGTGTGGATATTTGGAGGCAAATATCTCTGGTTACTGGTAAGTAACCTTCATTTTTTTCCTTCCTGTCTTCATTTGTCTTCTATTCTTTGAAACCACCATTGACCTTATTTACGCTCACCCATAGGCTCCAAAGGCTGGAAAATTCACATCATGCTTAAAATCCAAATAAACTGAGTAAAACTAGCCAGGCAAGATTTTGAAAATATTTCTGCACTGCAGTTCTGTGTGTGTGAATGTATATATATTGTGAAGATTGACATTTCTCAATTTGCAGATGATTTGCTAAAGTAGTTCCAAAATGTGACAAGCTGTCAAAAAACATATATTTCAGAAGAGAAGTAGCTTTCCATATGAGCGCCCATTCCAATCACAAACTGAGGACCAGTTTTTCAATAACAGAAGGTTTGGAGTTAAAGTCGGACACTTGGGGTCTCTGGTTTTAGTTATATAACCAACTTCATCTGCTGCAAATGAGATTCTTGATAAGAATGAATGAGAACAAATTTGCTTTAGAACTAAATTTGTTATGCCTCTGCCTCCTATTTATACAAGACCTCACAAATCTTGTGGCGTAATCTAAGTAACTCAGAAGCTGATTCTTTGATCTTACTCCTATGACTTCTGCTTCCAAAGGAAGTTAAACAAGGTAGCAGGGAGGGGGGCAACAGATAAGCCGAAGACAATTGACCTGGAGCAGATCTAAAGGGCTAAAGAGATCAAGAGGAAAGACTGCTGTGCAGCTCTGGCTTATTGGGCTGTGCTGTGCAAGGTTCAGCGTAGAAGGATGAGTGAGATTTAAAATTGCAATCCCTGTGAACACTGCCCAGGCCCTAATCAAGTCAGGGCCTCAGGTGATGGTCCTTAGACCTCGCCTCTGTACAAAGGTGTCAGACTTTCTTTCCAGATCTTTCTGTGCCTGATGAGTATCCAAGCTCTGAAAGCCTGTGAAGTTTCTAGACTGCTCAGCTGTTTCTGTTTTATGCTTTCTTTTTCTCCAAAGCAACAATCCCGCTCATAAATACTATCTGGCCGTGGACCCTGTTTCAGGCTCCCTCTACGTGTCGGACACCAATAGCCGACGGATATACAAAGTCAAGTCCCTCACAGGCACGAAGGACCTTGCTGGTAACTCGGAAGTGGTGGCAGGGACAGGAGAGCAGTGCCTGCCCTTTGACGAAGCCAGATGTGGGGATGGAGGGAAGGCAGTGGACGCAACCCTAATGAGCCCTAGAGGTAAAGGAGGAAAAGAAGCTGGAGAAAATGACTGCGTGCAGCTAGGCTGGATGTGGAAATAATTATCTGGCAATTAAATCACTCCTTGCTCGGTGATTTTTATTCTGGGCTTTAATTACAGTGGATTGGCAAGTGTTCGTGCTTTGTTTAGTTAAAGCAAACTTTATTACCCCAGCACTGAGTGCTGCAAAAGGAGAACAGAACACAAATTAGCAGGGTACTGCTCACTCCAAGAAGCGAACGTGTAAACTGGGAAACTGATTACTGTTTGAGATTCAGTCTGTGGGGAGAGAAATTGCTTGCTGTGGCTTTTCTCTGAGTTTTTCCTCCATGTATCTCCTTTTTCATCAGTCAGAGAAAAAAAATAAAAGGATTTTTTGCCCTTTCCAGTTTCTAATTCTTGACAAAACTTTTCAAGATGATATAGAGATTTGGGGATGTGTTTATTTTTAAGGCTTTTTTTTTTTCTCTGTTGTTTCATCTTAATTGTAAGGATGAATTAATCAGGTGTATTGCCATGTGCTTCAAACATCTTTGGGTTTTTTCAGTGTCTGAAAATAACTAGATGATCATAAAGGTACACAAAAATGGAAAGTCACATTTCTTTGTATAGGAAGTAGTTTTGGTTAACACATAGAAATTAAAAAGATGAAGCTGTATCTTCTCTCACTGCCTGGTGGGATGAGCACTGCAACCATTTGAACAAATTTTTTTTTAGATCAATATTTTATTATCAGCCTGAGAAATGGACAAGGCAGTGCACCAAATCAAAGCAGGAAAGGCAAGTGAGACAAAGGCCTCTCTCCTTCCCAATGGGCAGAAGCATCTGTCTGTTCCTCTGAGGGAGCACCCTCTGTTCTGTGCCTTTCCTCTCTAAGGACTCACAGTGTGACAGGCATTGAACCTTCCATTTTTTTTTTTTTTTTTTAAGGCTAGCAATCCCCGTGTCTTCATCTGGAAACTCCAGATGTTCTTTCTGTGTTTTTACTGCAAGAGGTCAAAGAATTAAAAAAACATCCAGAAATAATACAATGTCCTCCTAGTTTTCAAAAAATTTTGAAGGTATTTAAAAAGATTTCTAAAAATTCTTCATTCTCATTAGATTCTTCAGATGAAGAAAGCAGTGCCTCAAATTTCTGCGTAAAATTAGGAGATAGTTTTTTTAATTGGGTTTTTCTAATATATCAGAGAGTTTGAATCTAGAAATAAGTTGATGCATTCTACTGGGTCTTTGCCATGTTTGGAGATTTCTGTGGTTTTCTCTGAAGCCCTGAAGGATAAACCTGCTTGATGCCATTTCTTTGGCAGAACTCTGGGTTGTTGGAGGGTTCCAGGACCTGTGCTCAGGTTGGGAGGGAGGAAGGAGCAGGGAAAGTGAACAAACTTCACCATCTTGTAAACAAGACCAAGCCTGCCTTGAAGCTAGCAGCCTCACTGCTGCACTGATGCCTGGGTTTTATATTTGCAGGAATTGCAGTGGATAAGTATGGACTCATGTATTTTGTTGATGCCACTATGATTAGAAAAGTGGATCAGAACGGAATTATATCAACGCTGCTGGGCTCCAATGACCTAACTGCTGTTCGACCTCTCAGCTGTGATTCCAGCATGGATGTCACACAGGTAGATTCTTTCTGCATTTATTTTCCTCTCTGCCTTAGAAGAGAGGGGCGTCTATTTTGGATTGACTGCCTGGCCTCTTAAGAAATACATTATGCAGCACAAGATGATAACGTATTTGATTTGTTACTGAAATGGGTGAACCATCCTTTTTACTGTGACTAACACAGTTTACTTATGCAACTATAGAGAAATAAGGTTGAGATAATGGGAGTTATTGTCTTAATTGCCTGTTTTTCTGTAATTACTGTAGAGCTTCCACAATGTAGCATTCATTCTTGCACAGAAACACAATTAGCCAAAGTTACAACTGCACGTAGCTTTAATATTTCTGAAAAACAAAGTCATTGTTTGAAATAGTTGCCGTTCATGACTTGGTTTCATGATTTACGCTGATAAACCCCTCACTAATTTGCTGTTGTTACACGTGGAATTTTAAACACTAGGAGTGTACTTTTCAGTTTCGAGTTTTACAGTAATAATTTGTGCAACTCATAGGTACGGCTGGAGTGGCCTACTGATCTCGCTGTCAATCCCATGGACAACTCCCTTTATGTCCTAGAGAACAATGTTATTTTACGGATCACAGAAAACCATCAAGTTAGCATTATTGCTGGACGCCCCATGCACTGCCAGGTTCCTGGTATAGACTACTCTCTTAGCAAACTGGCTATTCATTCTGCACTTGAATCAGCCAGTGCCATTGCCATCTCACACACAGGAGTTCTTTACATCAGTGAGACAGATGAAAAAAAAATTAATCGGCTACGCCAGGTAACTACCAATGGAGAAATATGCCTTCTTGCAGGGGCAGCTTCAGACTGTGATTGCAAAAATGATGTCAACTGTAATTGCTATGCTGGGGATGATGGGTATGCCACTGATGCCATCTTAAATTCACCATCTTCCTTAGCTGTGGCCCCAGATGGTACCATCTACATAGCTGATCTTGGAAATATCCGCATTAGGGCTGTCAGTAAAAACAGGCCCATTCTTAATTCCTTTAACCAATATGAAGCTGCATCTCCAGGAGAACAGGAGCTGTATGTCTTCAATGCTGATGGGATTCACCAGTACACTCTGAGCCTCGTTACCGGGGAGTACTTGTACAATTTCACCTATAGCAGCGATAACGATGTCACGGAGGTGATGGACAACAATGGCAACTCCCTGAAGGTGCGGCGCGACGCCAGCGGGATGCCCCGCCATTTACTGATGCCGGATAATCAGATTGTCACACTGGCTGTTGGCACTAATGGTGGACTCAAGCTGGTCTCCACACAGACCCTGGAGCTCGGATTAATGACATATAATGGAAACAGTGGTCTCTTAGCAACGAAGAGTGATGAAACAGGATGGACAACATTTTATGAGTAAGAATGTTTTTGGATATATTAAGCGTACATTTATTTTTCAAATGGTAGCGAGTAGACCCTAGACTGACCTTGCTGCAATTTGTTGTAGGTTTTTCACTGATACTGAGTAAGGCCTTTGCACCTCAGTCCAGGGTGATGCTGGAAATGGTTAAGTGGCTTTGTGATGGCATCAGTTGTGCCAGGTCCTTTGGGTGGGTGCTGATCCCCCTAAATCCCTGCCTGGGGTTGGAGTCTGGGGCAGCTCATCCCCACCCAGCACAAAGCTGTGTGTGCCATGGCCAGAAGCCCGGCTTAGTTAAGGTGCTGGTGATGGTCAGCACAGCTGCCCACAGCCAGAGCAGCCCAGCACCCACCCTGCAGCTCCCACAGAGCTGCCTCTCTCTAGGAACCCTCATGCTGCAGCTTCTTTTGGAACTCAAATTATCTCTCTTTCTGTTCAGCCTCATATACTACTCATGGTTGTTAAAATGTTGATTAACTTCAATGATTGTTCATTCCTGAGACAAGTGAGGAAATTAGATCCCCAGCTATCTGTCAGACCCCTGGTGTAACTTCCATAATTTGTAGATAACCCAAAAGCACACTGGTGTTCGTGAGCCTATAGATTAAATAAACAGAACTTCCTCTTTAAATGAAATTCATCTGAAGAGATGAGGTTCAAAGTTATATTAAAAATCTAGAGAAACTAGTCTGATTTTTATTAATATTTATCCTATTCTTAGTAGTCTTACTGCCATTTTTTGATCAAAACAGTTTTAAAAAGAGCAGCTAAATTACATATTGAAAAATATATTTAGTTATGGCAAGTCTGATGCCATATATTTTGTCCGAATTTGTTAATGATTAAAAAATGTAATTCCCCAAATCAGTGAGTAGAAAATAGGAATAAGGCTTTATATTTGATTTTAAATGGCAGGCTTATTTTCAAGGTCACAGACTAGCAGTGGCGCACACCCCTTAGTTTATTGATGCATTCAGCTTGGCCACCTGTTTTCTCTGCTTAGAGGAAACGTAAGAAATGCAGGAATAGAAGGAACTGTGTTCAGTGTGCTGGGAATGCCTGCCCGACACAGCAGGGATGCCGCAGTAGGTTCCCGTTGGAAGGATAGCAGTGCCCTCTCGTGGGGCCCTGCATGCCCAACCACTCGCTCCTCTCCTCCAGCCTGGGGCGTATTTTTCCTTAATGTTTTGCAAAAAAATATTTCTTTACCACAAATTCGTTACACGAATGGTTCAGGTATGTGACCACATGAAGGAATTACCTGCTGATTATAAGCTCAAGTAAAAGCTCACCAGACTAGACAGAATAAAATTTCCTATTATTGCTGATGGGATGCTGATCTAGGGCTTCCTAGATGCCCTTCTGGGAAGCTGTTTTGTTGGATTTTTCTCCTCAATAGGTAGCTCAAGATACAGTCATATAAATTAGTTATTTCTCAAAACACCAGAAATTAATTATAGAAATTAATTATAGAAAACTAATTAGTTAAGTAATTTAAAACTCTACATGAAAACATATAAAACATTAAAAATGTCATCAGAAAGTTACCGGTTACGAAAGTGGTATAACTGACGTCTGAGAGTCACACCAAGTGTTAAGTTAACATGGTTTATTAGAAAAATTGTATTATGTTTCCTAAGGAAATACAGACAATAGGGGCTTTGATGTCTTACTGAGATCAGCTGAAAATATCATTTAATGTGTACATAGTGCTGCAGAGTTTTTTCCACGATCAATTAGGAAAAGACGCACAACCTTTGCCTCAGGTCAGTGGAAGTTAAATACCATCTTTAGATCTAAATATTACAGCTTGAGGTATTATCATAGATAATTAGTAACTTTGATGAGGCAGCAGAAATAACTTATTTCTCCCAGACTGGTACATACATTTTCATAAGCATAGAGCCCATAGATGAGAGAACCATAAAGATATTATTTAAATTGGATATACGAATCTAAACAATCACAGTCAACAGGTCACTCAGTACTGGTTTCTGGTTTCTGTTTGTTCTTTGAAACAGCTCCTAAGAGAAAATTCTGTATTCATCATTCTGCAATTTTTTTGGTAGCTATAACTTAATATCAATTGAAGATGAAAGGAGTATTCAGCCAATGAGAGTTTGTAAGGACCACAAAATAGTTTTCTGTGCAGTTTCATTCATGCATTCATACAGACATAATCAGCACTCAACATTGTTAATATGGCAGCAGAACTGGAAAAGAACAGAGGTCTTTTAAGTGGTAAAGTACTACATGAGCTAAAGTTCTTATGAAAAATTTATGTCAGTGCATTTATATCAACCAGATGCTGATGTGCTGTGTTATCTTATTGGGTGTATTCCTCTCACTTATCTGAAACTTTACCCTGAAAATGCTCTCAGAATTAAATTTGTACAGTTAATCTAGGTGTGCATCTGCTTATGCAGAGAGTTGCAGACACAAGCTGTTTTGTGTGTGTGCACACTCCATACGTGAGTTCTGTAGATAGCATCTGTGCACGTGCGTGCAGCTCATTTGCAGTAGGAGCAGCCAAGGCTCTTCAATAATAGAACAGCTACCAGCAGGCTCACATGGGGTAATTTAGGCTTGGCTTGGGCATGAAGCACAGATCTTTGAAGCAGTTCCCAGTGGTATTCCTCTTGGTCTAGGAAGCATCCTGAGAGAATGCTACAGATTTTTCTTGAATCAGCTTTAAAAGGGAGAGAAAACGGGGATGTATGTAAATGTGTGTGGATCTGTGCCTTGCCCAGCTCTGTGTTAAGTCAGAAGCTGCTGTCTCTCCTCTCTGCTGTGCTGGATATGGCCCTGCCCTTCCTGCTCCACCCACGAGCTGTCGGGAGCATGACTCAAACCTGAGACCGGGATGCTGGTCATAAAAATTGCCTGAGGACCTCAGCAGAGGTGGCATACTAGAGGCCAAGGTGCAGCAGCCCTGGGGCACTGTCAAGCCCGCGGCAGGGAGGCACAGCAGCTTCCCGAGAAGGTGCCAAGTGCTCAGCTGTGCCCCACTGGGGAGGCTGAGCTAAAGGAGTGGCCATAGGCAGCTCAGAGCCACCAGGCTGGCAGAGACAGCCCCCAGCTTTGTGCCTGGTGTCACCCAGAGCTGTCCTGGGAAACCTTCACCCCTACAAGGGGGGTCTTGGTCACGGTTAGTAAAGAGTTGGTGAGGTAGCAGTGGGGAGATGCTGTTGTTTGTTGGGTTTTAAGATAATGGAATTAAAAAAGGTTGTTTGCCCTTGTAATTTTGCCATTAGAAAAACTTGGGTTGAAGCCTTACTCTAACTGAAGTCAGTAACAAAAGCTGAGGAATTTCAGTGTACCAAGAGCCCACCTCATTTGAAAATGTGAAGGTTGCCTTATCAGACCTGATTCATCCAGGCTGATGCTGTGTCACAGACTGCAGTAGGTAGACACTGCTTCTGAAGAATGCATCAGGTCAATTAATATATTATTCATTGTAAATTTTGGGTTTTTACTTCATTAGACCCAGGTTCATGACATAAAGAAGAGAAGTACATGATCATAATTCATAATTACATAAAGACATAATGTAATGTACAAAGTACATAATTTAATTCATATATAGTTTATTTTTAATATTCAGATAAATGTCTGGGTGTTGTATTCTACTGAGCACTTGCTCTCACATAATGCATAAATTTTAAAAAACCCTCAGGAGTGTGTCACTTAAATTTTGTGGTACAGAAAAGATTTCTGTTAATTTTATTTTTTTGCCTTTATTTTTTAAAGTAAGATTTTATTTTGATGCAATGGACAAAATAGAAATACCTTCTCTATATATTATTATCACAGTGTGTATATATCATTTAAGTAGTGAATTTTTTATATATCTAGCTCGTAATCTAAATGGTCTGCAATCTTCAAGAAGAGTACTTTTGTATGTATTTTGTTAAGTGTATCCATCACTTGCTTATAAACCCTTTTAATCTCTACTGTTGCTGCTTTCAAAGCTGTGACCAACACTGGGGAACATGCCCCATGGCAGGGGTAAAACAATCATTTCTTGAAATAGCACTGGAATATTTTCATTTTTCTGCTTCAGTCTCTGTACATCCACAACCATATTTACCTTTTAGACAGCCCTTACACTTTGAATAGAGAGTTCCAGTGAGTAGCCCACAGCAATCCCCAGGAATTTTTCCTAGGTTAATTAAAAACCCAGCAATGTGAATGAAGAGTTTAAATTAATGTCTCATTTGCATTGCCTTAAATATATTTGCTGATGGGGAATTTCACCAGCCGTTTTTCTGGAAGTTCATCGAGTGCTGCATAGTCACTCTGGAGGCACTCACAGTTTTTTCTAGTTTGTCCTAAATAACACTGTCTGTGCTGTAAGATTTGACATCCAAGTGTTCTCTTCATCACTCTGCTCATCGTGAAACACACCACATACAGACTCTTAAGGGGCCTTATTAACCTTTAAGATTTTTGAAATTGTCCATTTTTTGTACTTTTTCTCTTCCCCTGCAAGACAGATGCTTGGCTGGATCACATTCTTCCTTTAGCCTTTCTTTTGGAGTGCTTTTCAATTTTTTTTGCTGAAGGCTTTTATGAAAACTTAACTAAACTCATTCTCATAAATTATCTAAACATACTAATTTTTTTTAGTATCTTGCTGATATGATAATATATCTATATATAAATATATATGTGTCTGTGGAGAGAAACTTGTGACTATATTGTGAAAAGTCATACTGCTTAATCTTTCTTTGATCCTGAACTACTTAAATGAACACAATGTGTTATTGGTTCCTTTTAGGTCGCATGATGCTTTGTTTTATTGATTTCTTCTTTGCCTAATACTTCCATTGGTTCTGGTAAGGCTTGTTGCTCCACAGGTGATTTTTCCCTTCCTCCCCAATATTCAGTTGAATGTCTGCAACCATTTGCAATGGATTTGAAAGTCATATATTTTGCTTGTTTTAACTGAGGAGCCAATCTGTGTCTTTTTTTAGATAAGCTGTACAGTTCAGGTGGCCTAGTCTGAGGTTTATGTGTTTTAATAGTAAAGCCATGTTGAAAGCTCTGATTTTTTTCATCTTTACAGCTAACCACAGCCTACAATGAGCAAAACTCCGTGATACTAAACATGCTGCTCTTCTCTTCTGTTACTCTCAGGCAGTGCAATGGATTTACCTGTTCTCTTCCAGGTTCCTGCTCCCTGCATCTCTGCATTCCAAGGATGACCAGTTGGTTTCAACCTCTACCTAAACTTTTCCCTTTATCTACACAGGACATTTTTTCTTGCCTTTCTGCTCTCTAGAAGCACGCGTGCTTTGGTGGTGGCTGGGTGAGAGACTCCTGCACGAGCAGAGAATTGCAGCCAGTAGAGTGTCAGACTGGAATGCTGGTTTTGTTTCAGGTCCCTGTTTCTCACCCCTAAGATCCAAGGGATTGCTTCTTTAGCAAACGTATGCACACAACTAGAGCATACTGCAGGAAAGGGGCAAAGGGTATGGTTCGACTTCCAGCAGCATTCCTTCTTTCCCCCCTCCTCAAGCTTTATACCTCTAAAGAAATTTACCTCAATAAAATCATGGAAAGGGCTTTTTTTTTTTTTTTTTTTTAATGCCTCTGGAGCATTTAACTCATTTTCTAAGGTCTATTCTGAGTGCTGACTGCTGCCCTTTGTGCAACTCCAACCTCTGTCCTGTGCTTTTCATCTTTCATCTTTGAGCCAAAATATTGACCCCAAAATGCAGTTCAATACCACAGATAAGATCTAAATGAAATGATTATGTTGTCAAGCTGATGTCTTTTTTAATACTTTATGACAAGTTTATTCCTTTATATGTCACTCAAGACCATACTTAGTTTCCACTAAGTAGTCAAAAGCAAATATGCAGTTTATGCAATTGTTTATTGCAGTGTCCATCAGAAGTCCACTTTCTTAGAGTGAAATGCAACTGTTAAAATGCAGACTAATTTACTAGTTATAATTGTTTGATCCAAATATCACTCCGTATATTCATAATAATTTAATTAATTTAATAATTTAAAAGATGCTAGCCTGGATTTGCACCCATGTAGTTGAGATCAGTATCTTAAAGATATTATTTCATCATTATAGACTCTTTCAAGAACAGAGAAATAGATATGGCCAGGATGTTCTTGAAAATCTGTTTCAGTCTGGGTTTTTTGCACAAATGTGCATTATTAATACATTGGGTATTGAAATGAACATATATCCTCATGCTTTTTTGCTCTCACTAACTTTTCTATTAGCTATGATCATGAAGGGCGTCTGACCAATGTAACACGTCCCACTGGAGTGGTAACTAGCCTTCATCGAGAAATGGAAAAGTCTATTACCATCGACATTGAGAATTCTAATCGGGATGACGATGTCACGGTCATCACAAATCTCTCCTCTGTGGAGGCTTCCTATACAGTTGTTCAAGGTACCAAAGCACACTTCTCAGCACACCTCCTAACCACACACACAGCCTGAGAAAGCAATTCAATAACGATTTGTGTCATTAGTACGCTTATGAGCAGGGGGAAACCGTATAAGGTTCACAAGAAAAACTCCCATAAAGCTTATTCCTAAAATGACAGGTCTTCAGGACAGGTAAGCAGTCCTGCTTTGTGTCAAGTACATGTGGTCACTATCTGCTGGGGAGAGCCAGCCCTGCCACTGCCTCCTGGGTCAGGGCCACTTCACCCACTTGCATATTTCTCTGTACTTCCCTGCAAAATTGCTTCTGACTTCTGTGCCACAGAGATGCAACCTGACTGCTGAGGGAGAGAGATCCTTCTGGAGAGGCTCAGGAAGCCTTCTAGTAGAAGAAATGTTCTAAATTCATGCACTGCCATTAATTACAGTGTAGAGCAACCAGGGCAGTGGGTGGTGTGTTGCCAGAGCTGGCCCTTCCAAGAGCAGTGTTACAGCCCGAGGGTGGCAGGAGGCAGCAGCAGCGCAGGTTCAGAGTTTCTGTAGAGCATTCCAGCACCGCCCGGGCATCGTATCTGATGGAGTCAGTTATCAAAGGTAGACTGAAAGGAGTTTGGTGAGTGATGGGGCTTTTTAATTAAGATATAATGTCACTGGAATGAGAATATCATCATCAAACAATAGTCTCCTTCTGACATAAACGTCAACATTTATAGACTGTTATACCATGACAGGTCTGGTTACAAAGACTTAATTTCTTTTATACCAGATGATTAATTACGTAGATGCTGTCCTTCTGTCAGGCAAATATTGATGTGTTGCTGACAGCTGCACACTCTGGCACTCCATGCTGGCTGAGAGGGGACTTGGCTGTGTCAAACAGCTGGAGAACTGCATGGCCAGAGAAGCACGGGATTGTTTCTGTAACTTCTCCGACAGGGGCTGGGTGTGCACATCAGGCCAGTGCTGGTGGGGAGGCAGGCAGGCAGGAGAGGGAACTGCTGTGGCTGCCAGCTTGCACTGCTGGAGCCTCACACCTTGAGGATTTAAAGCCACGCTGTAATTCTGTACAAGGCCTCTGCTTGGAGACAGTTTTTAAACAGAGGGGAACAAAAAAGAAGAGGCACTTACTTCTTCCTACTTATAAAGAGTCCAGCAATCATCTTCTTTTTCTTTTTGTCCTGGAGTTTAATGCTTTGTTGTTTATCCAGCAGTTCAGTTTTCAGGAGTTTTTGTTCATATCAGAAACAAATTACGTGGTTCAACACATATTACTGTGCATTTTGATTCACAATTAAGACTGAAGGGAAAACATAATGAAATAAACACAGTATCTCTCTGCAGGCTCACTGTTACACTACTGTTCTTTACATGAATCAGTAACATCTGTAATTTCCACCATAGTACCACGTAAATGGTAATTGCAGGCTGACTTCATTTAACATCAACAGGAGTGCAATAAAAAACCAATCAAATTAAGCTATATGTTTTCTTTATGACTGGAGTAGCTAAATTATTTTCTTTTCATTATTGCTGTAGATCAAGTGAGGAACAGCTACCAGCTCTGTAATAATGGTACTTTGAGAGTGATGTATGCCAATGGCATGAGCATTAGCTTTCACAGCGAACCTCATGTCCTGGCTGGGACTGTGACTCCCACCATAGGACGATGTAATATTTCTCTACCCATGGAAAATGGTTTAAACTCAATTGAATGGCGCCTGAGGAAGGAGCAGATTAAAGGCAAAGTGACGGTGTTTGGAAGAAAGCTCAGGGTAAGTAGAGCCTGTTGTTACAATAATCACCTTTTCCTCTTTGGGCAGGAAATTAATTTTTTATTTTGAAGGACATTACTTGTTAGAAATGTATAACTCTGGGATTGTCTTTGGTGTGACACTGTTTGAGAGTTCAGTTGGCTGCATGGGATCATGTGCTGCAATCAGCTGTAAAGCTTCCTTACTAAAAGTATTCCAAAAGAGATTGGTAAAAATATCTAGACTCTTACAGAATCACAGAATCATCAATGTTGGAAGAGACCTTCAAGATCACTTAGTCCAATCGTTACAGCCCCACTGTAACTGCCCCAGACCATATCCCCAAATGCCATATCCCAGTGCCTCTTGAACACATCCAGAGATGGTGACTCCACCTCCCTCCTGGGCAACCTACTCCAATGCATGAACACTCTTTCAGAGAAAAAAAATTTAAAAATATCTAATCTGAACCTCCTGTGGTGCAGCTTCAGGCCATTTCCTCTTGGCGTTTCATTTGAGACATGGCAGAAGAGACCTGCCCCCAGCTTGCTAACTCCTTTCAGGGACTTGTAGAGAGCAGTTAGGTGCCCCCAAACCAATCTTTCTGCAGATTAAACACCCCCAACTCCCTCAGCCATTCCTCAAAAGTTGTATTCTAGAGCCTCCCTCTGCTTCATTGCCCTGTTGCTGCAAAACACTCTGCCTCTCAGGGAGGTGGAAATCTGAGCATCCCGTCACTTGTAAAACTGCCAGGGCAGACTTACCCCAGCTGCTGCAGGGGAGCAAACACAACTACAGCATTCTGCTGCTGTAAAATCCCCCTACAGACTCACTGAGACGTGTTGTGTTTATTCCCTTTCCCAAATGGCACGATTGGAAAATAATTGCCATAATTACAAAATCCTAAGTACGGGATAAGGAAGACAGGTCATGTAATCCATCCCCTGCCAAATTAAAGATCTGCTGCAGCTGGATTAATCCCATTCTGTGCTTTGCTGGCCTGATTTTCACTGATCTTTTTGACTGGACTACTTCAGTATGTGTGGTTTTGGAAGGGATTTGAGATACTGAGCAGAAAACAAATGTAGTGCTGATCAAGTCCTCATTCTGTTAGCAACTCTTTCAACATCACTGAACACAAGATACTGTTCAATGTGTTCAAGATCACATAGAAAATGCAATATATGTAAGCAATTATGTAGTGAATTTAAAAAAACTCAACAACTTGGATGTTAACTTTTTATATTTTCCTATTGCTTAGCATCTAATTCCCAGCGTTGAGTTAACAAGTCTTTCCTTATTCTTACAAATGCTCAGAATGTACTTATTAGGGAGAGGGGGAAGGTTAAAAAAATTGAATGAGATTAGCAGCTAATCCTTAATGACTAAACTTCATGGCTGTGTAATTGATTTTTGATGTGTTGACCTGCAGCAGTTGACTGGAAGTGGAAAATAGATCAGCTCTGTATTTTGACTAGGTATTGTTCAAAATAAAAATAAATAGGATGCTGAAATGAAATTGTAGTAATCCTAACTCAATACTAAAAATTTAATAGAGGTACTCATGGTAATTAGCTGAAGTTAAACACATCTTAGTGCTGAAACCTTGCATGAGATAGGTTTTCTTGCATCGTGTTTATGCAAATCAAAACAATGCTTTATCTAGCAACACCTCAACATTTAATTGTCTGGTGTTAGTTCCTGTAACAATAATCACATATCCATTTAGCTCTTTTAAATGAAAATCACTATGAGATTATCACAGGTTGAGTGGACTGAAAATGAAATTTGAAAATGAGGGAGAAAGCACAGAATTTATTTGCATCTCATTTATTCCGATTCATCTTTATAAATTGTTTAGTGAACGAAGCAGAGCGAGTGTGCTGGAAGGCTGTGGGGAGCAGGTGGCAGGCAGTGACACAGGGCAGGACACTGCTACGGAGCTGACAGAGAACCAGGGCCACCTCCTGGAGCCCCAGTTCACAATCAGCGACTGGAGGGGTGGGCATCCTTTGGGATTCATCTTTAGCTGAGCACTTCACCTCACAGTACTCAGGAGTATTTGCTGGAGCCCATGCTCCTGTGCTTCAGTAGTGAAAGGAGCCTTAAAAAACAGATGGGGGCAGACTTTTTTTTAGGGTCTGTTGTGATAGGACAAGCAGTGGCAGCTTTATCTAAAAGGGGGTAGATGTAAAGCAGTTATACAGAAGTTTTTTCTGCTGTGGTGAGGCACTGGCACAGGTTGCCCAGAGCGATGGTAGATGCCCCATTCCTGGAAGCACTGCAGGTGAGGCTG
Source organism: Sitta carolinensis (assembly GCA_032173965.1). Taxonomy (NCBI): domain Eukaryota; kingdom Metazoa; phylum Chordata; class Aves; order Passeriformes; family Sittidae; genus Sitta; species Sitta carolinensis. Next base: position 4,465,964 of record CM063294.1, on the reverse strand, counting down.
GCAGGGCTCTGCACAGCCTGTCCCAGTTGGGGATGTCCCTGCTCAGTGCAGGGGGGTTGTCCTGGCTCATTCACAGGTCCTCTCCAGCACAAAGCACTGGCTGATGGAGTGAGCCCTTATGCCTCAGGCTCTGCCCACCCGTGCTTTAGGCAATGCCAGCCACACGTGTTGGAATCTGCACTCCTGCCTGGGCACATTTCATGAACCTGAGAAAGCAACTGCCCCTTTCTCTTATCCCACTCGCTGTCTGCTGCTCTTTGATGCGCCACACATTCAGTGTCTTGCTGTTGTTTTAGATAAGTCCTGATAAGATTCCTGTCTGAAGAGATTTTATTATGCAGCAGCATCATGCAAGTGATTTCTGTGGCCAGCCCCTTCCACGGCACAAAGGGCTCATCCTTACAGCCACTGCAGCAGCAGGGAGGGAAAACCAGAAGAGCACGTGGGCAGCGAACAAAAGAGAAAGGGCTTGAGGAGTAATGTGCAGTCGTGATACTTGTGACTGCTCTTAGCATTCCCAGGAAGGGTGGGAATTAGTCAGCCTGTTTGGGTTTCTGTATAATTAATATGATACTGCAATTACAGTCTCTGGGTTTACTTATTATACAAATGCAAATGGGGGTACTGAATTATCCAAGCAGGTGATGTTCGTGTGTGCATCTCCAAGTGATGTTTGCATGTGTGCACAGCTCTTGTGTGTGTAACTATTTTTCAAACCCTACTAATTTTGTTTTCTATGGCAAAACCAAATAACTGTTATGATGTTTTTGGGAAAAGAGAGGATACCTGGAGCCAGACTTTCATTTTACAGTAACATTATTGCAGTTACTGTAATGGAGAGAACAAAATCCAGAAATTCTGACTGATTTATGAAACCTCAGAAGTTACAAAAAACCAAAACAAAACCCAAAGCTAAAATTCAGTTCATAGATTTTCTGAAAGACATTATTCTTTTCTTTTTAGAAAATCTGCTCACCCTTAAGAAATTGGGCTTTTTCAGTCATAGACAAACCCTTTAAAATTCTATAGCTAAATGTTTTTGAGAAGTCAAAGCTCTCTTCTATTGATAAAAAGGGTGGGTTTTTTATTTCTCTGCCATCAGGATTGATCCTACAAAACAAGAGTAACCAGTTGAGAAACTACTGATGTTGAGTTTGGCTTCCCTGGCTTTATTTTCATTGCAATGGGAGAGCAGAATTTGGCTTGTTTTGCCCCAAGGTGTTTTAAGAAAAATAGTCTGTCTTTTCTGTGAATCACAGGGCAAATTGTTGCTGGGATAACCTTTGGGAAAACCTACAGAAAAGAGCTTTTTTTTCCTGGTAATTGCCCACTGAGGAAATGCAAACTGTTAAAGAGATTAATTTCATTAATGGAAAAATTAGGATAATGAGCGATAATTTGAAATAATTATTTCTTTACAAACACAAAACTGTATTAATTTTAAATGTGTCTGTATAACTGAATTTCTACTGAGTTGGTTGGGGTGGGAATTGGGTTTACCCCTGCCAGTGAATATATCTCAGAATAACTTTTATGTCCTCAAGAAAGGCTCAGGGTTAATTTGCATATTGTTTGATGTACAGTTTAATTTTGGATAAGAGGAAACGTTGCATTATCAAAGCAAAACTGTAAAATATAAACTAAAGAACAAATTCCCAGAAATTGATGAATACTTTTTAAGTAGTCATTGCTCTGAAATTGTATGTAATTTAAAAACTTTATTAATGATGCATCTGCAATTAAATTACTTAAGAAGCTTCATCAGATTACAGCATTAGCCTGAATTCTATGGCTTACCCCCCAGTGAATATATTTATGTATTTCTCATTATAGGACTCTCACTGAAAGGCTCCCCATTAGGCATGCTTATTCTCCTTTGGCCTCTCTTTTGCTCTTTTTTTTTTTTTTTAAATAAATAAATAATCTGGGACTGAAACACCTCATGCTGTACTTTGAATGAAAATAACAGAAAAAAAAGGGGGGTTGGGGAAAGAAAAATATTTAACCTAATTATTTAGCACCTTTGCTTCCAGCTCTAGAAGTACATCTTTCCCAACCTGTATGATCAGGATGTTTAGGCCCACCCCAAGTGAAGGATCTATTGAATATTTAGAAAGTAAATGAAGAAAACAGTAAATGAATGAATTCTAAGTAGGGTGTTACAATTATAGAAGCCAAGTGGCTAAACCTCAATAAAGAAACAAAAATTTCTTCTGTTGTTCTTACAGTGATTGTAGGGAGAAAGGAGAGAAAAATTGATGGCGGAAGTCCAAAAATAAAAGAAAAATATTAGAAAGTAGAAAAATAGAATAAGTAGAAAAATAGGATAAGTAGAAAAATATTCCATGCAAAATAATTTGTTCCTCAGCACTTAAGACCTAGGTGTGCAGAACGTTTGTGTGTTCTGACCATAATGGAAGCCTTTAACTATAGGATATCATCTCTCACATTGCAGTGAGATGGGAAATACCCCAGTAAGACTCAAAACTATTTGAATACACTACCAAGTAGGAAGCAGAGTCTGGTTACCAGGCCCCCTACTCTGTTCCCAAAGGATTTCCCCGCTGTAGACCCCGCATGCCCTGAGCGCTGCCCCTTCACTCCCGCAGGTGCACGGCCGGAACCTGCTGTCCATCGACTACGACCGCAACATCCGCACGGAGAAGATCTACGACGACCACCGCAAGTTCACGCTGCGCATCATCTACGACCAGCTGGGCCGGCCCTTCCTGTGGCTGCCCAGCAGCGGCCTGGCCGCCGTCAACGTGTCCTATTTCCTCAACGGGCGCCTGGCAGGGCTGCAGCGCGGCGCCATGAGCGAGAGGACCGACATCGACAAGCAGGGCAGGATCGTGTCGCGCATGTTCGCCGACGGCAAAGTGTGGAGCTACACCTACCTGGAGAACGTAGGTGGTGTCGTGTCACCTGCTGGCGCCAGCTGCCAGGACACAAAGTTCTGTTTGGTTTCGTGACGTGTAAATCACACAGGCAAACTAGCTGAGATTTGATGTATCCCAGCTGTTAACCGTCCCTGGTCGCAAAATTCCTTATTTTTCAATTAATCAACTGAATATGACTAATTCTTCATGGGAATTATTTTGTTCATGGTTTCTGTCTTTTGATGTTTTCCTGCCATAGAATGGCAATAAATTAAAACAATGAATTGTGTTTAATTAAGCCCAAAAATGCATGACTAAACCTGACAAAAGGTTCACGTAGAAACAGGTAATTCATCTCTAATTGTTACTTGTTAAATGAAAATATGGTAGTGCGTTTTTACTTAGCCTAATTAGCACACTTCAGTCATAAAAGTGTCTTAAATGCTGCAAAACTGCATATTGTTTTCCCTTTCCCTTTTTGTCATTCTGAGTAAACCAGAGCTGATGTTCTCTGCTTAGTTTCTCACATATTTCACAGTAACAGTTGTGAATTACAACTGCTGGCAGAAAGATAAATCAAGTCATTTATCTAACTCCTCTGCATCCCCCAGGGGAAAAAAAAAAAAAAAAAAAAAGAAAAGAAAAAAAAGTCTTCCTACAGGGAGGACAGCTCACAGGTTGCTAACCTACACTTTCTCTGGAGCGTCAGCGTATTGATTTCCGAGGAACAGATCCTCTCATCTGGCAACCTGACAATATTCTTGAGCAGCTCTGTGCCCCTGGCTAATGTATCTGATTCCCTTTGTACTCATTTAACATTAGTGCCTCTCCAGTAAACTTTTCTCAGTCCCCTCTCTCAGGCCGTGTGCTGCCAGCTGGTAATGGTTTGTTGTTGTTTCCGCAGTCGATGGTGCTGCTGCTGCAGAGTCAGCGGCAGTACATCTTCGAGTACGACTCCTCGGACCGCCTGCACGCCGTCACCATGCCCAGCGTGGCCCGGCACAGCATGTCCACACACACCTCCGTGGGCTACATCAGGAATATCTACAACCCCCCCGAGAGCAACGCCTCCGTCATCTTTGACTACAGCGATGACGGGAGGATTCTGAAAACATCGTTTTTAGGTACCGGCCGCCAGGTCTTCTACAAGTACGGAAAGCTCTCCAAGCTCTCTGAAATCGTTTATGACAGCACAGCAGTTACTTTTGGATACGACGAAACTACAGGTGTCCTAAAAATGGTGAATTTGCAAAGTGGAGGGTTCTCTTGTACAATTCGCTATCGGAAAATTGGTCCTCTTGTTGACAAACAAATCTACAGGTTCTCTGAAGAAGGAATGGTCAATGCAAGGTTTGATTATACATACCATGACAACAGCTTCCGAATCGCAAGCATCAAACCCATCATAAGCGAGACGCCTCTTCCAGTTGACCTTTACCGTTACGATGAGATTTCTGGCAAAGTAGAGCATTTTGGCAAATTTGGAGTTATTTATTACGATATAAACCAGATTATCACCACGGCAGTTATGACGCTGAGCAAGCACTTTGACACCCACGGGCGCATTAAGGAAGTGCAGTACGAAATGTTCCGGTCCCTGATGTACTGGATGACCGTGCAGTACGACAGCATGGGAAGGGTGACCAAAAGGGAGCTCAAACTCGGTCCCTACGCCAACACCACCAAGTACACATATGACTATGATGGAGACGGGCAGCTGCAGAGCGTGGCAGTCAATGACAGGCCCACCTGGCGCTACAGCTACGACCTGAACGGGAACCTCCACCTCCTGAATCCTGGAAACAGCGTCCGACTGATGCCGCTGCGCTACGACCTCCGGGACAGGATCACGCGCCTGGGTGACATCCCGTACAAGATCGACGACGACGGCTTCCTGTGGCAGCGGGGCGCCGACGTCTTTGAGTACAACTCCAAGGGGCTCCTGACAAGAGCTTACAACAAAGCAAATGGGTGGAGTGTCCAGTACCGCTACGACGGACTGGGCCGAAGGGCTTCCTGCAAGACCAACCTGGGGCATCATCTACAGTACTTCTATGCTGATCTTCACAATCCAACAAGGGTAACTCATGTCTACAATCATTCCAACTCTGAAATTACCTCTTTGTACTACGATCTGCAAGGCCACCTCTTTGCAATGGAGAGCAGCAGTGGGGAAGAGTATTACGTGGCCTCTGACAACACGGGCACTCCATTAGCTGTGTTCAGCATCAATGGCCTCATGATCAAGCAGCTCCAGTACACGGCCTATGGGGAGATCTACTATGACTCTAACCCAGATTTCCAGCTGGTCATTGGGTTCCACGGAGGGCTGTATGACCCTTTAACCAAACTCGTTCATTTTACCCAAAGGGACTACGATGTCCTGGCTGGGCGCTGGACATCTCCTGATTACACCATGTGGAAAAATATTGGCAAAGAACCCGCTCCTTTCAATCTGTACATGTTCAAGAGTAACAACCCTCTCAGCAATGAACTGGATCTAAAGAATTATGTAACAGGTGAGACTTCTTCACATTTATAATACATAACACTACAGCTTGGAAGCTGATTTGGGAAAGAAATCCAGCTTCTTCTTAGGAGCCTTTTGCTCAATACTCACATCAAGTTTGGGCCATTTTCCTCTTTCAGCTATGGAAAGAACTGGATATTTCTGATTCCTTGGTACTGCTCTTCTCTGAATGAAGGGCTCTAAGTGAGAAGCCATGATGAATTATGGAAGGAAAAAAAAAAAAATAAGCATGCCAGAATATAAAATTTCAGCACAGCCATAGTGCTCTTCCTGTTGAACTAGTACTGCATAAAGAAGTGTTCATTCTAATTCTGCATCAAGAAATGCAAAGTCATGTGTAGGAATCACTGGCAGGTTGGTCCAGAAACACAAACCAGAACTGCCCAGATCTCTTTGTTTCAGGGCTACTTTCAAAATTAACTACTGACTGAGCCCATGGGCACATTATGAATTAGCACCAAGAATAGATTTAATTAGACCTCTTTTTCCCATTTAACTTTTAATATGCAAACAGTCTTTAATCTTTAAAATTAAAGCCTTGATTTTTTTAAGATTATTTCATCCTGAAAGACTAATAAATGTTATGGATTGTGTAGAGCCAAGAAACAAAAGTAGTTTTGATCCCATATGTTAGAATTGGGTAAAACATGTAACCCTTTCTTAATTAGGAATAATTTTTCACTTAGTAACATCACACAGTACTTGAAGTAGCTGCTGGCAGTTTCTAAAAGGAAAGGTAATTAATATGTCTTCAGGAAAAGCTTTTTTTCAGAATTGAATATGCAGTATACAATAATTAGAGTAGTGATACCATTTTTAAAAAGGAGTGATCTTAATTTTAGCAGCAATTGGAATTTCAAGGAAAGTGTGCATTTCCTTCAAAGAAATTCATAGTAAGTTTCATTAGTACACTGCAACTTAATTGTAGGTGTAACACACCACAGGTCCTAGTGGAGCTACTTTGCAATTATGAGATAATGTGATTTGTATCTGATAGTGTGAAAATACTGCTGACTAAAATTATCTTGTTGTCCTAAATTCAACAAAAGTCCTATTTTCATCCACCACCCTTTGATTTTGATTTTCAGCATCATCTTTTGCTGCATTCTGAAATTATATTTATTTAATTTACCCATCCCCTGGATGAAATCTAGTAAGATAAATTACATTCAGGGACAAAGAGCACCTAGTCTGTAAAAATACTTCATCTGTGGTACAAATGTTTGTTGCTGTGGGACTGAACAGATTATCTTTGACGAGGAGTGATTGTGGTGGCACCTTTATTGTCATAATTAAAAAAAAAAAAACAAACAGAGATAAAAACCCAAAAAACCATGAAAAACCCTCCCCTCCAATCCATTCTTGCTGTTAACCCCTGACACTGCTTTATTCACAGGTTTTATTGAAAACAAATTCCTGTAGCAAGTGCAGTGCTGCAAAGCACATTAACTCAGCAGAATAGTAACTGTTTTGTATGTAGGCCCTCCTCTGGTTTCTGTGGAATTAGAGTAGCTGAAGTAAATTGTTCAGGAGATACCATTTTACCATAAAATAAAGTAGAAACCTTATAAGGAGCAGTAACCCCATGCTGCCCAAGGGTTCAGGAAAAGTACAGTAGGCACTGTGTGATGGGAGATAGATTCAGATACCTCATAAAGGCAGAGTATTCTACTACTAATTTTAGAGTCAGAATGAAAAAAGTCTTTTGGGGAGCACAGGCTTTGCAGCAGCTCTGCTCACAGAAGTGGCAATAGCAGCATCAGGAGCCAGTGCAGGCCAGCAAGGAGAGATGGCCACTGGGAAAGACAGGAAGGATTTTTAAGCAAAAACTGTCATGAATTTAGGGAACAGGAAATGTAAAATGGAGTCATGGACTCTTTTTTGTTAAAAGAGCTATCATTTGTATAACTAAAATACATAATTAATTTTTAATACCTGCTGAGTGAGAATTACTGTTATTAACTTAGTTACTCAGCTTTTACAGCTCAATCTGAGGACAGAGATTTTATGGCTGAACCCACATCTGGAACTTGCTGAGGCTCACCTCAGAGCTGAGCTGTAACCTTCCCACACAGCTCCTACTTTCCCTGGAGGGATGGGGAGGATATTCTTGGTGCCTAAATATAGACATCTGATTTACAAATCTAGCTTCTCACAGCTTTTAATGGAGCCTCCTGAGACCTGATGACAGCTGATAGAAGTAGGACATAGGAGAGATGCCATGTCTTTCCCCAAAGGACTTTGCAGATGTTTTTAGAGCGCTAACCTAATAAAATACCATTATACAATACAGTTTATAGGCTAGGTAGTATAGTAGCCACATCAGTAGGTGTCAGAGATGGAACAAGTACTGTATACTGTAAGATGTCTGGATAATTATGTGCTCTAATAGAAAAGAATGAAAGAGCTGCTATATCCCTGATGAATTATTTAGGGTAAATTTAAGACAGTGTTTCCTGTGCCTGTTCATGGTGGATTGCTACAGTTCTGTAAAGTTCCACACTATAATATTAATTATTACTTCAGCTCCTGCTTGAAATTAAGGATGTCAAAGATGGATTTCCTGATATTTTTTTATTTCCTCTATTTGTTAAACACATGTGTTTCTCACTTAGCTGCTTTCTTTTCATTTTTAGATGTCAAGAGCTGGTTGGTGATGTTTGGATTTCAGCTTAGCAACATCATTCCTGGTTTCCCTAGAGCAAAAATGTACTTTGTGTCACCACCATACGAGCTGTCTGAGAGTCAAGCATGTGAAAATGGACAGGTAGGCAGAAAGATTAAATTACTTTTTTGGATAAATTTGCCCCACTCTATGGATAGAATCACTGGCTCTTCTGTAGTTACAGCAGAAGGCCAAGCACTTAATTCAGTGTAAAGTGAAGTGAGTATAGCTACATTTTATACTAATGAACACATGCCTTTCTTGCCAGCCTTTGTTGTTATCATAATTACAGTGTCATTAGTTTGTCTTTTATTGAGTTATTCCTTGATTAACAAGTTGTAACTCGATTAACTTGATTAGCAATGACAAAAGGAGACTTTGTCAGGGTAATTTATCATCTGTTGTACCTTTGGTAAAACCATCCTAATAATGTGTTGCAGTAAACTTAGGTTGGTATTTATACTGGTAAAAAAGGGTTCTACTTCCTCACCCTGTGAGAAGTCTTTTTGTCATTTTTCTAGTTAGAGGTTTTGATTTGCTACCCCATTTAACTTCAGTTACAGCATTCGTACTTACTTGTCAGGTTGAGGGTTTACAATGTCTGGGTTTAACTTTGCAATAAATTCTAACCCATTTAATAAAGTTCAGAAGAGTACTAGGCCAGTTCCAAACCTACTCTTCGCTATGCTTACTTCATTGTTGTGGTAATACAATAGAAATAATCATATAAACCTAAACATACCACTTTCTCAGGCTTCTAAATCATTTGAGAGTCTAAACCCCCTCTCCAGGAATTCTTTGGTGCTTTTGGGCCCAAATTTCATCTATTTTCAAAAAATCTTATATTCATAAACATTTTAGTTATATATACTGGTTGAAATCTCTGGGGAAAAGTGTCCACTAGTTAAATGCCACTTTTTGATACATGGATTCTGTTTGTTTTTATCTCTGATTAAAATTGTGCTAGACTTGGGTCTTTCTTATTCTTCTACTGGGCATTATGTGATTGGCCAAAATTGAAATGTGTGGTGCATATATGCTACAGAGGGTGATGAGAAGTCTTTTGTTTGGTCTTACAGATGGCAAAATAATTTGCTGAATGAGTATTTACCTGATTCTGAACAAGGGAGGGAGGGAGGGGGATGGATGGATGGATGGATGGATAGGATGGATGGATGGATGGATGGATGGATGGATGGATGGATGGATGGATGGATGGATGGATGGATGGTGGATGGATGGATGGATGGATGGATGGATGGATGGATGGATGGATGGATGGATGGATGGATGATGGATGGATGGATGGATGGATGGATGGATGGGGTCTTTTTTAGCGTAGAACTTTTCTTTGCATTTCTTTCCTTTAAAAAAGCAAAGATCATTATTGGTCTCTGAAATGAGTATGTTCAGATCTGCATCTTCTTTGGTGGTTTTTTTGTGTTTTGTTTTGCTTTCCCCAGCTAATTACAGGAGTGCAGCAGACAACAGAACGGCACAACCAGGCTTTCATGGCTCTGGAGGGACAGGTCATATCTAAAAGACTACATGCCAAAATTAGAGAAAAAGCAGGCCACTGGTTTGCCACAAGCACTCCATCGTGGGGAAAGGAGTCATGTTTGCTGTGAAGGAGGGCCGTGTCACCACCGGGGTTTCCAGCATAGCCACAGACGACAGCAGGAAGATCGCGTCCGTGCTGAACGGCGCGCACTACCTGGAGAGGATGCACTACAGCATCGAGGGCAGGGACACCCACTACTTCGTGAAGGTGGGCTCGGCCGACAGCGACCTGGTCACCCTGGCCATGACCAGCGGCAGGAAGGTCCTGGACAGCGGCGTCAACGTCACCGTGTCCCAGCCCACGCTGCTGGTCAGCGGCAGGACTCGAAGGTTTACCAACGTGGAGTTCCAGCATTCCACCCTGCTGATCAACATCCGCTACGGCCTGAGCGCCGACACGCTGGACGAGGAGAAGGCCAGAGTGCTGGAGCAGGCCCGGCAGCGAGCCCTGGCCACGGCCTGGGCCAAGGAGCAGCAGAAGGCGCGGGACGGACGCGAGGGCAGCCGCGTATGGACAGACGGAGAGAGGCAGCAGCTCCTCAGCACGGGAAGGGTTCAAGGTTACGAGGGATATTATGTCCTGCCCGTGGAGCAGTACCCAGAGCTAGCAGACAGTAGCAGCAACATCCAGTTTTTAAGACAGAATGAAATGGGAAAGAGGTAACAAATTAACCTGCTGTCATCCTTTGCTGGATGAATCAGTAGTCATAACTGTTATCTCCTCTCCTAAGGAGATGAAGACCTAAAGGGGGGCACTAGGCTGAGCTACTCTGGGATAGTAAGTGGCAAAAAAGCTCATATTTTTTGAGTTAAATGCTACTGTTCAAGTGATTAAAAACCACATCCTGAAGTGGACTAAAGCCAGACTGAAAACTCTTAACCGTACAAATTTAAAAAGTACCCCTGAAATATTACCCACTTGTTCTGGGTCTAAAGAAAAACAAAAAGAAGGCCTCGTATTGTATTACCTCACTCCATTCACACGTGAGCAAACTAAGAAATCCAAGTGGGCCACTTTCACTAACCAGCTGATGAAACACAGATGATTCAGACTGCTTGTTTGATAAATATCCAAGAGGTTTTCATTTAAAGCAAAATACAGATGCATTTAAAACATGACTTTGGGGTGATTTGTGTGTAGCAACTGGAGGACAAATGAAATGCAAGTGAGAGCGCACTGGAAATAGGAAAGGAAAATATATTTAAAAGTAACAAAACCACACTTGCACTCTGACCCTCCATTTGTCTGGCCTGAAGCTTAACTTATTCAAAGAGGGCAGAGTGTAAAGTTACATTCAAAATGGTGGCTATAAATCACTGCAGATAAATTTCATACTCTGTTTGTCTTTGAAGATTTCCATTGTGGACAGTATAACACAGTTACAGGGTGTAGTCTGTTTAGATTCAGTAGTTTGTTGGTATCAGTTCCAGTAGAGCTGTGGGCATTGTGTTACACTATTGCAAATGGGCACCACGTCAGATCACCCTGTACATACATCAGCCAGAAGGCACAATCACTGTTTCAGATTTAAAAATTATTAGTGTGTTTGTTTGGTCGAGAAACTGAGACAATCACATTACGGTCACCACAAAAAAAAAAAAAAAAAAAAAAAAAAAAAAAAAAAAAAAAAAAAAAAAAAAAAAGAAAAAGAAAAAAGTCTAATAAGAACTTTGGTACAAGAACTTTTTTGTAATATACATGTATGAATTGTTCATTGAGTTTTTATATTAATTTTAATTTGCTGCTAAGCAAAGATTAGAGACAGGCAAAGATAATTTATGGCAAAGTGTTTAAATTGTTTATACATAAATAAAGTCTCTAAAACTCCTGTGAATTAGTTGTCTTCCATTGCAAAATCTTGTAAAAGTGATTCTTGTCTGGCTGTTTCTAATGCACACAGCATTTTGTTTGTGGAAATGACTTCATGTGGTTCCGTGGATCCTGCAGGGGGCTGGTCCTTTGATCTCTGGGCAAGCAAAGTCCTTCACACACACCATCCAAAAACCTTCTTAGGACAGAGGACAAAACTGGTAAATGCTTTAGAAATGGCCTCGCTGCACCTCATGACTAGCAGCCCTCAAACTGCTGTGTTTCAATTCTGGAATTAGTTTAATTGCACTGAAGTAACCTCTAAACAGTTTGAAAATGTAGTAACATAATATTAAATGGAACATGCAAGGCTGTGCTGTGAGCCAGGAAGTCTCCATGAAATCTGTCTTCTTGGGGAGATTGCTTGTTTCTGCCACATTTAAAAATGGGAGGTAAGATCAAAGCCCCTCTCCTAAGCAAACAGTCACTCCTGGTGATGATAAAAGGGAGCCATCCATCACCCAGAGCCCTGCCGCTTTTATCTCATTTAAGGATGCAGCTGGGGAGCTCTACTTAATTTTGAGAACAGTTTTGCTTTTGGGGTTGCAAATGAGGTTTTTAATGATTCATGATAGCAATAGAGATGCTCGACTTGATTATGGGCATAAATTCACTCCAGGGCATTTTTAAAGCCGAACAGTTCAGTGCCTGTGTGGTGCAACACCTGGAGCACTCAGAAAGCACATCTAATTTTTCTGTGCAAACGAGAGCCACCCCACTCTGACCAGGAGTTCCACCTGTGTGTGCACCCCATGGACACCCCCAGCCCTGGTACTCATCCTCTGAAGAGGAAGTCTGGCTGCATTTTCAGGTGAAGTCCTGATTGTCCATCACTGCAGGTGTTTTTCTTTGCTGAAGGACTTGGAGTGCTGTTACATTATTATTTTGTTCTTTACAAGTGAAATCTCTTAAGGAAGTGGGTTTTTTTTAATGAGGGAATAAAACACGATACCACAAAGTGCAGACACTTTGCATTATTGCAGTTTGTCTGGCCCTGTGCTGGTAAGCTGCTTAGCACATTTTTTGGGGGGATAGAATTTTTCTTGTAGTTTGAGAGGGTTGAAATGAGAACCTGTTGCACAGTCCCCAGTGTCCTTCATTCTGTTACCACTCTCTTAAAGCTGAAACTCCTCAGAACCAGAGATTCTGCTGCTTCAAAAGGGAACTCAGTTAAGCTAAAAGGGAAGCATCCTTTGAATATTAATGACTGTATGTCATTGAGATGTAACAAATTTCAGGGGATGCACTCCCTACTCATCTCCTTTGCATCTAACACACACCATCAGGATGTTCTTAAACAGTTTTGGGAGATGGTGCTAAATTCTCACCAGAGGTCATTGATCCAGGGCTAGCTGTACTTTCCAAAGCCAGTGTGCAGCCCAGCACAGGTGGTGTGGAAAGCCCCAGCAAAACACTTGAGCTCTTAGGCCCAGCTTACCATTGTGCTGGACCTGACCAAGGTCACTTCCAGCTCTGCCCCTCATCTCTGCCCCTTCACTTTCCCTGTGTTCCCAGACAGAGCCCAGCCTTACTCCCATGGACATGGACTGCCCAGCCTGTCCTTCTGGCAAGTAAACTGCACTGTGTCCAGTGACTTAGAGAACCTTGTGTGGTGCAACAAAGAGACTGGAAGAATTGCTGTGTTTTTTGTAATTATGACAAAAGAGCTGAATTCTTTCCTGCCTAGAAAAAACAGCTGACTGGTAAAGCCCATTTTAAGGAGCTTTCACTTACCAGTGAGGGAGATAACTGGGCTGGTGTGGCCATGGCCAGTTCTCTTGTGCTCCCCTCTGAGTTTCCCATTTCTTGAAGCATCTGTTTCTCCCTTTTTCTTTCCACAACCTTCCCTTTCCTCACCTCAAACTGGTATCTCCTGTTCCTCTCAAAGCTCTTGCTTTTCCTCTCTTTTTCTAGCTACACTTTTCCATATGGAATAGATGCTTAACATAAAGCACTGCCAAGGAGACGTGAACTGGATTCTTACGAGGGAGTAAAGTGGTGGCTTTAACAGTGACATTGTGTCTGTGTCCCCAGTAGCACTGTGACCAGGACACAGCAGGGTCCCATCAAAGGACCTGGCCTGAAAAGCACTCCTGGCTTTGGGAAGGCACAGAGCAGGAGCTCAGGCCAGCCTAAGAACCATGAACACAGGTTTGCCCTCCCAGGTCACTTGAGTGCTAGCTGGGTTGTTTGCAGAGAGAGCAGGAATCCAAGAATAGGCTTCTGTTTGATGCTAAAACCAGATGGAAAATCAGCATTACATATCCTTTTTTTCCTATTGGATTTCTGTAACTGAAGGAATTTAGTATTTATAACTTTGCATTTCAGCTTGGAAAAAACCCCTGTTTTGTTTCCTGACTTATCTGGCTGTGGGCGCAGCACATGTCTCAGCACACGCTGCTCCTCACCACCATGGGTGTTTTGCCTCTCGAGGTGGCACCTGTGGAACTTTGGCCACATGATGGCACTTCTGCCCTCGAGATACTCAGAGGTGCCAGCCTGTGCCTCCTGGCACTGCCCTGCCCACACCAGTTCCCAGCAGTGCCCTGTCAGCCTTCCTTAGGGGTTAGAGTCTCTCAGATTAGGGCACACACAGGCACTCCTCCTGAAGCTGGGCCAGTGGATCACACTACTCTCATGGGAATAAATAGAGGAAGAACCACTTTCACTTAGGCTTTTTTCTGTTCGTTTGTTTTGGGGGTTTTATTTTTGCTACATGTAGTGCAGTGGCTGACTCAAGGGCACACCTGGGCTCTGAGAGTGCACAGAGCATGGGAGCCTGGCTCAGGTACTTCCAGTTTTTACCTCCCATCCCTTGGGAAATGCAACCTCTCATAAATTTCCTGATAGAAAGGACTGTGCCAGCACCATTAAGCCAAGTCCCTGATCTTCATGCAGCCCAGGCTCATCACTGCTGTAAGAACAGAAGAGAGATATCCCTCACCTGCCCTGACCATGACCATGACACTGCCCTCCAAGGCTCCTCATGTTTTTTGGTCATTTCCTGTTTAAGAGTCCAAGAAAGCCACATCAGGATCAAATGTCATTGAATAATTTGCATTAACCAGTTCGTGCTGTGATTTCTGTAAGGTTCACCCCTTTGACAACAGACTCACAACAGTTCTCAAATAAGCACTCAGTAATGATCAAACATGGGAATATGTTCAACACACAGCCTTGAGGGTACAGCCCTAAGAAACTCCAAAGTTAGAATTTCAGTCACTGAAGTGTACTGTCCTGTGTTCATTGGTGATCTCATACGAGAACCCCAGATGAAGGTCAGTCATAAATTGGAGTGACCTTTGAACTGTGACCCAGTTCCAGGGGGGTATTTCACCTTACAAATTAAGGCTGGTGTAATGAAGAGGTACCAGGACCTCTCTGCCTCTGAGCTGCCTCTGAACTTTTCTGCCAACAATAAAAGTTCCTTCCCAGCCTCTTCCAGTACAGCCTGCAGCATAAAAGTTCCTTATTTACAAGGATTACTTTGTTTAAACAGTACTCACTGCATTTGAAACCTGTCACTCCTCTGGAACCAACTCACTTCTCCACCTCTGTGGCACCAAGAAGAGGGTCAGCATCCACCACAGTACAGATGCTGACACAGCTGCAAAAGGTGTTTCACTCTGCACATCTCTGAATTGGCAGCAAGATCTTAGAGCCACTTTCAGCCCCCAGAAAACAGTGAAGGAGCATGGGCAGGTGGCTCCACTGGGCGGGGTCTGTCTCTGGTTGTACCAATATGCATACATTGTGTGCTCTAACTGCTCGGCCAGGTCAATAATATCAGAACAATTCCATTTCCCTCCCCCTGTCTGTCTGTCTGTCTGTCTATCTCCCCAGTGAGCACAGTTACATGCAACATTTGAGCAAGACTAAGGAAGGCAAATTCCATTGCCAATGTCAAAGCACCAACTCCCTTGTGTTGATAAAATCTTTTCTGCTTCTGCCTAATCCAGCACAGCATTGCTGGGCACAGCTGGAGCTGTGGTCATGTGCTCTGTGTGTGCACAGCAGCAGCACCTGGCAGGTGATTACCTGGGAAGAGCAAGTGGCATTTAACAAGCAGCCAAGACAGTCAGACAAAAGTCATCACAGAATGCTCTGGAGCACCCTCACAGCAGGGCCATCACACTCAGGGGTTAAGATGGTAATTTTCAGCTCAGCTGACTGACAGCTCACTGTGTCAGCTCAGCCTTCCCACCACAATCACCAAAAATAGGCAAGAACATGGAGGTGGAGGCACCTGTGTGATGTGCTCAGGTACCCAAGCCAGGCATGAAGCTACATCACCAGCAAGGAAACAGCCTGGCAGGGAAGGCAGGGACTGGACCCTGCCAGCCTCTCCCACACACAGTTTAGGGTCTGCCAGCACCCTGCAGGCTGCCCAGCCTTGTCCACCACCAGGAGCCTCTTCTAGCCTGCTGAATGTGGGGTTTGCACCGGGGGCAGGAGTCAGTGCCCAGCAGATGGCCTGCACCCACCCATGTGCTCCAGTTCACCTGGAGCTCAGCAGGTGCCACCAGCCCTGCCCAGGCTTCCCCACACCTCCTGCAGCAGGAATGGGGTGTTGCTCTTCAAAACACACGTCTAATGTCACAGGTTAGTCTTCCCCTCATTTCCTTGTTCGTTAAAATACTTGTGTAGCATCTTAGGAGGATTTAATGGTTACAGTCAGCCTACTTCTGAGCCAAGAAGGGGGACAAAAAAAAGCAAGTAATAAAGTAAAATGTGGTAAAAACACCACGGGAGAGAGCTGTGTGCCAACTTTCAGACAAGCAAATGAATGCAGCCAATTTATAAATCCTTAACAAATAGGATTTACAATGGAAGTGGCAGTTAAGCCATCATGAGTACAGAAGGTGGTAGGCAGTGCTCTGTAATGCTGTCCGTGCTCTGCTGCAGCAGCTCAGCAGCATTTCTATTGGAGAAATTGTATTTACAGAAGTTTTTCATCTTTAGATGACAGCTTTTGGCAGGCTTTAGTCTAATTTGATGGTTGCATACAAAAGGAAAATCGGCCAGCAGGACTCCAGGCTGTACCACTGACTATGCTGCTAAAACCCAGGCCTTGTGACAGTGTCAAACCCCTCTCTGTCACCAAACTCCTCTTGCTGCAACCATCACATAAATGAAAGTCACATATTAAGAAATATTAGTGCTATAAATCAGTAATTCAGCTATCTCATTTTTAGTTGTCGGCAATAGTCACTGACTCAATAGGCTCTGCTTGATAAATCAGACTTTTTCATCTGTCAGAAGTTCTCTGTAGAGATAAAAACCAGATTCCTGCTTGTCTCTGAAGGCCGAGTGATCTTTTAGAAAACATCTCCATCTCAATGCCTTGGTCTCTGCCCAGGTGGGGAAGGCAGGTCATTAAAACCCTTGAGACAAAGCACATGAAAGGAGAGTTTTCACAATTAGCCCAGGGCCCTTATTAAAAAGAAGGGATTGGTGTGGGTGGAGGCTGCTGGAGGGCTTGGGGTCCAGCTCTTTCTTTGGTTCTAGAGTGTCCCAGGACAGGTGAGGATAACCCCATGTTAAGAGCATGTCCAGCTGAGATATGAATGTCTTCAAGGTTGGCAACAGCAACCTATTCAGTGCTCAGTCAGTCTTGCAGCAAAATTCATATTTCTTATATTTAACCAGAACTCTCTGTATTTCTTCCTTGCCTTCTTCCTTTGCCCCATCACTGGGCACCACTGAGACAATCCTGGCTCTCTTGTCATTACTCTTCCCTTCAGAAAATTGTACACAACAATTAGATCACCCCTGAGCCACCTCCTCTCCGGGCTGAACAGCCTCAGCTCCCCCAGCCTCCCTCTCTTTCAGATGCTCCTGTCCCTTCACCATCTTACTGCCCTTTGCTGGGCTCTCTCCAGTCTGTGTCTCTCCTGTACAGGGCCACTGAGAACCAGACTCAGACTCCAACCACATCTCACTGGTGCTGGGCAGAGGGGAGGGATCACCTCCTCAGCCCCTTGGAGATGCCCTGGCAAATCCAGCCCAAGGTGGTGCTGGCTTGCTCTGCCAAGAAAACATATTGCTGGCTCAGGATCAACTCGTTGTCCCCCAGGTCCTTTTCTGGAAAGCTCCTTTACACCTGGGTTGGTCTCCAGCTCATACAGAGGTTTCAGGGTTGCTCCTCTGTGGGTGCAGGACTCTGAACTTCCCTTTGCTGATCCTCATGAGGCTCCCACCAGCCCCTTTCTCCAGCCCGTGCCCCTGGATGGCAGAAGACCCTCCGGTTTACCAGCTGCTCTGCCTCGAACCTCCCCCTGTTGCCATGGCACTTCCAAGCAACCGGGAGCAGCCCGGCAGTGCCAGCAGCCCGCTCCGCTCCCTCGGCTCTCCGGGCAAATCCCCGCAAGTCACAGGGGTGTCCCCGCTCCTTGTGCTGCCCCCTGACCCGGCCCTGCTCCACCGACACCCTGGCACCCCGCGGAGGGCAGGACCCTGTGCCCTGCCCTTGGCAGCTGCAGACAGACTGCCAGGGCAGCGGACAGACAGACAGGGCAGCGGGACAGACTGCCAGGGCAGCGGACAGACTGCCAGGGCAGCGGGACAGACTGCCAGGGCAGCGGACAGACTGCCAGGGCAGCGGGACAGACTGCCAGGGCAGCGGACAGACTGCCAGGGCAGCCGGCTCCGGTCTCAGCGGCTCTGGGAGCAGCCCGGAGCCCCTGGCCCGGCTGTCCCCGCCCTGGCCCTGGCCCTCCGCGGGTCACCGCGGGCAGCCGGCCCTGCCCGGCCGCTGGAGCTGCCCCTGCCCACGGGCACAGACACCCCCAGGGCCCGCCGCCGCTATGGCAGTGCCAGGTGAGCAGACAAACCCCACCTGCCAGGGCAGAAACGCCAACCGTGCTGGCACAGCCGGTCCCGCCTGCTGCCCCTGCCCGGGGTCAGGCTCGTGGCGGGGCCGCTCCCGGCTCCATCCCCAGCGGCTTCGGGGCCCCCGGGGTGTCGGTGCAGCCCGGGGGCGTTGCCAGGGTCCGGTGTCACCAAAGTGCAGGAGTTCCCTCCCTGCACGCCGCTGGGGACTCTTGTCCCACTGGCAGGGACGAGCGCGGCCGGGCCGGGCCGACTGTCCGGGCGTGTCCGTCTGTCCGGGCGTGTCCCTCTGTCCGTGCGTGTCCCTCTGTCCGGGCGTATCCCTCTGTCCGGGCGTGTCCTTCTGTCCGGGCGTGTCCGTCTGTCCGTGTGTGTCCCTCTGTCCGTGCGTGTCCCTCTGTCCGGGCGTATCCCTCTGTCCGGGCGTGTCCCTCCGTCCCGCCGCTGCTGGGCCCCGCTCGCCGTGCCAGGGCACTCACAGCTCACGCTGGCCGCAATGCCAAAGGTCTCATTTTCAGGGCAGAAAGGTGGCTCGGGGGCTGACATGTGACCAGGACAATGCTGTTGGTGGGAGGAGTTCTCCCTGACTTCTGAGCAAATAATGAGCCAGTGAAAAAAGCAATATATACCAAACAAATTGATTTTTCTGCCAGATGTGATCTCCATGACAGGTTGATGGTAATTTATTAAACATAGAACTTTTATAACCGGGAGCGGCTGTCTGGCCGCGTTCCTCGCTCCCATCCGCGGGGCTGGCAGGGAGGGCAGACCTGCCTGTGCTGGGGAGCTCAGTGCCGGCCCCACGGCACTCGTGGAATGGCTCCTGGGCGACTCCTGGGTCCAAGAGCTGCTGATGCCCCGCAGGGCACGAACAGCTCCGGTGTCACTGGGGTGGTCTCCAGATGAGGAAAGCAGCTCCCAGTTATTGCAAGGGAGAAGATTCACAGACACACTCTCAGCTCCCAGAGCATGTGGCAAGGCACATCCACACACTCTGGGAACACAGACACCTGAGCTTCCCAGCAATGTCGAGGGATGATGGTAGTGCTTCCAGTGGGCACAAAAGGGCTTAATAAAGCAACAGAGATAAGGGTTATTTTGGGGTAAGAAACCACCCAAGCCTGTTTCGTTTGTAGGTGAAAAAAAATCTGAGCACCCAAAGGTCATAGTCAGGAATTTATTCCCTCGCTGCAGGCTTGTTTGCTGAAAGATAAAGATCTTTGATGCAGGTGTACAAAGTGCCAAGGATCGGGAAGGCAGCACAGAGTGAACCAGAGTAAACCTGTGGCTTGGTGACGTGTCTGTGGCACGATCACAAGAGCTGTCAGAGGTGTCCTGCAGTGTATCCTGCTCTTCCGAGGCAGAGCTCAACTGACAGAGGGTTTCCTGCCTTGTTAACGATGCTGCCCTGTCAGAGCCAGCCTTGCCCGTGGCCTGACCATTTGCACGGGTATAAATATTGACCCGTGGCTTGGTAGAACCCTGACTCGGGAGTGGCTGGGGACGGTCCCACAGACTGCAGCAGCTCACCCCGGCTCACACAGCCCTGTGTCGTGTCCCACCACCGGGGACTCCACCACCTCAAAGGTTTTTTCCAGCCTCAATGAATCTATATGATTGTATTGCATCTTGTTTCATGAACAAACTAGTCAGGGACCTCTAATGACCCACTTGCAAGAAGGCAACACACGCGGGACTCCAGGCGGGTTTCCTGGTGTTCTGGGAAACCCAGCTGCTGTGCGGGCCCTGGTTCGCAGGAAGCTGCGACTGTCCCCATGCTTCACGTCCCTCCTGGGGCACTGTGCCCGGCGTGGGGCAGCCCTGTGCCATCCCTTGCCCTGGACACGGGCACAGAGCCTGCTCTGCACCGGGGGCGCTGGGCACAGCGGGCGGGGGGCAGCGGCACCTGCCGCGGCAGCGGGACGGCTCTGCGGATGTCAGCTGCCTTTGCTGGAGGCCTCCAGCCATGGGGCCTTTAAGGAGTGTTTGAAAGAAAACAATGAAGCGGCTTTGCCAATGTTTACAGAAAATCCCTTTCATGTTGGTACTGGAAAGTACAGCAGGTTGTGCGCGCTCTGCCCTGCCTGCTGGGCACTTCTGTTCTTCCTGCGGGGCTGGAAACAGCTCTGAAAGCGGGAAGGCTTCAGGTTACTTCCACAATGAAACCTTCCATTGCTCTACACCTGGTTTTTGACCATTCTAAAAAATAGAATTCCATTTGGAAACGTTAAAAATATTGACATACAGTTTGGGGGTGGGCCGGATAAGGAAGAAACTCTCAGGAATGGTAAGGGAGCTCTCCACAGAAATTATTCTGTGTTTCAAGTTGAAAAATACTGGAGGTTTTAAATGAAATGTAGTATTTTGGCTAAATGTAATTGTTTCCTGGTAATTGAATTTAAACCCACTTTTCCTCCTATTTCCATTCAGATATCTGAAGGTGTTGGCTAAGATACCAATAATGTGCCTCAGCCACTTCTCACCTTTGAGTTTTTGTTCTTTGCACTCAATTAAGAATAGAGCTTCAAGTGTCAAGTACAAAATTAGAGACTTTTGAATATATTAAGACAAAAGAAACCCGAGTATCAAGCAACCAGCTCCTCTAAAACAGAGACCACCAGCAGATAAAGGCAGCTTCTGTTTCTGAGCAGTTTGTAACCAGCCTGTTGGGACTCTGCTGGGGTTGGGGTTGCAGCACATGAGGTCATGCTGGAGATATTGACCCCAGGGCAGAAAAAAACAGTTTTCTGCAGACTTTGTTCTCTGCTCTGTTCTTCCTTTTCACATAGGTAAGAGCTTACCTACAAACCAAACCTTCTTCTTTGCTCATGAGAAAACAATCACCTGTTTATTGTTTTACAGTTCAAACAGACTCTGATAACGCTGAATTCTTTTGTTGTGAGTGTAGTTGGTAAAAGGGAGTAAGTTGCCATATGCACATTCCTGATTACATTTATAAATTCATATGGTTCAATGACAGATTGGGTTTTTTTCTGAGTTAATAAATAAAGAGGAGTGGACAAATAAAGTCTTTTGACTTGAGTCAGAACTACCTGCAAATATTTTCTGAGGTATTTATTTCAAAAGCAAATATGTTAAAAAAATGTACACAATTACTTTCTTCGTAAATACTCTTGATGACATCTGGAAAAGAAAGGGTATTTGATGAGCTTCTTTACATGCAACCTTTTGATATATATACTCTACATATGGTCTGAAAATTTGAAAAAGAAATCTTTAAAATAAACATGCCTTTTGAAAGTATCTCTGTGCTGGAGCATAAGACCACAAATACAGGGCCATGAAAATACACAATAATTCGTTGTCACTTTGCTGTTTACTTCTACTCTTGTAATATTTAAGAACATTAGTTGCTCCTGATTTTTTTTTCGTATTGCCACATTTCCCATTTTGAAATGTCTTGAGCACTTTGCTGAGTGTTTGACAAAGAGAGAAACACCATTATCCAGGAAACTAAAAGCAGAAAAGAGAAAGTACCACAGTGAGTAGCCCAGCAGAAATGCAGTGTCTGCTCACTGGAGCAGCACTGCTCCCAGTGCTCCCAGTCCGCCCTGCAGGAAGAAACCACAAACCCCGCTTGGAGCTTTGGACAGACACAGTGTTTATTCCTTTATTCCTCATTTACTGATAATTTATAAGCCTTGTGTATAGTGCCGTTCATTAAAAAACCAAAAACGAACAAACAAACAAAAAAACTTATTTAGTAGCCCACACCAAGTCTGGCTTCAGATAAAATGGGGTTAAATCAGGCTATTTTCCAAATGGCTCACTTTCAGTTTTGTCTTCATTTTCTTCCCTGCTCAACCACTTCATCAGCCAACTGCTACCACATTCTGCTTCGGCCTCCAGAGAATTAGCAGTCCTGACTCCCAGCAGGCTGTCAGAAAGCCTGAGAGAAAAAAATCCCACAAAATCTGGCACAGAAGTGAGATGTTAGTTCTAATTGTCTTTTCCACTTTTCCTTTCCCTCTCCAGCCCATCGAGGCTCCCCTCTTCCCATCCTCCAGTTTCCTTTTGCGCCCGTGCGCTTGGCAGGGATCCCTGCTCCGTTCTGCAGTTTCAATAGCCGCAGCTCTGCAGGGCGGCCCGGGGGCAGCAGAGCGGCGCTGGCCGGCGCTCGGGGAAGGGCGGCGGGCGCCGAGCTGCCCCGGCACCGAGCTGTCCCGGCACCGAGCTGCCCCGGCACCGAGCTGCCCCGGCACCGAGCTGCCCCGGGCCGAGCTGCCCCGGCACCGAGCTGCCCCGGCACCGAGCTGCCCCGGCACCGAGCTGCCCCGGGCCGAGCTGCCCCGGGCCGAGCTGTCCCGGCACCGAGCTGCCCGGCACCGAGCTGCCCCGGGCCGAGCTGCCCCGGGCCGAGCTGCCCCGGGCCGAGCTGCCCCGGCACCGAGCTGCCCCGGGCCGAGCTGTCCCGGCACCGAGCTGCCCGGGCCGAGCTGCTCGGCACCGAGCTGCCCCGGCACCGAGCTGCCCGGCACCGAGCTGCCCCGGGCCGAGCTGCCCCGGGCCGAGCTGTCCCGGCACCGAGCTGCCCCGGCACCGAGCTGCCCGGGCCGAGCTGCCCCGGGCCGAGCTGCCCCGGCACCGAGCTGCCCCGGCACCGAGCTGCCCCGGCACCGAGCTGCCCGGGCCGAGCTGTCCCGGCACCGAGCTGCCCCGGGCCGAGCTGCCCCGGCACCGAGCTGCCCCGGCACCGAGCTGCCCCGGCACCGAGCTGCCCCGGGCCGAGCTGTCCCGGGCCGAGCTGCCCCGGGCCGAGCTGCCCCGGCACCGAGCTGCCCCGGCACCGAGCTGCCCCGGCACGAGCTGCCCCGGGCCAAGCTGCCCCGGCACCGAGCTGCCCCGGCCGAGCTGTCCCGGCACCGAGCTGCCCCGGGCCGAGCTGCCCCGGCACCGAGCTGCCCCGGGCCGAGCTGTCCCGGCACCGAGCTGCCCCGGCCGAGCTGCCCCGGCACCGAGCTGCCCCGGGCCGAGCTGCCCCGGGCCGAGCTGTCCCGGCACCGAGCTGCCCCGGCACCGAGCTGTCCCCGGCACCGAGCTGTCCCGGCACCGAGCTGCCCCGGCACCGAGCTGCCCCGGCACCGAGCTGCCCCGGGCCGAGCTGTCCCGGCACCGAGCTGCCCGGGCCGAGCTGCCCCGGCACCGAGCTGCCCCGGGCCGCCTCTCACCGGCACGCCGTCGCGTTCAGGCCGAAATGACTGAGGTGTGGGCAGAGAAGGCTCTGCAGGGCACGTCCTCCCAGCCGCTGCCATGCTGCACGGCCGCTGTGCCGGAGCCCCGCTCGGGAAGGGGCCGTGCCCGCGGGTGGGCACCGCCACCCTCCCCTCTCCTGCGGCGTGTGGCCGTACCGGGGCTGTCTGTGCCACCCTCACCGTTCATAACCCGGCTGCCCCACGGTCCGGAGAGTATCCACCTTCCAGCTGCCACGAGCTTTCCCTCTGGAACCCACAGAAGGTCACTCTTATCACCCCCGCGGGCTGCTCCGCTGGCTCCCGGCTCCCCGCCAGCCCCCGCGGGGAGCCCAGAACGGCTGAGCCGGGACCCCGAAGGCAGGGCACCCGGGCAGGGCCACCCAGGAGCGCCCCGGCTGCTGCGCTCGTCCGTGCGAGGCCAGCACCGGCACCCCTGTAGCCGAGCGGCCTCGGCCCGCGCCCTGGCACCGCGCCGTGCCCGCGGCGTCCCCGGCCCTGGCCCGGCGCTCCGGCCCCGCGGGGCCCCGACCCCAACGCTGTCTCCTTCCCGGGCCTGCGGGAATCGCCCGGGGCCGGGAGCGTGGGACCGAGGGCGTGGCCGTGGGTGTGGCCGAGGGGCGTAGCCATGGGCATGCAGCGGGTGTGACTGAGGGCGTGGCCGTGGGTGTGATGGAGGGGCGTGGCCATGGCTATGGCCATGCGGTGGGTGTGGCCGAGGGGCGTGGCCAGGGGATGGCCATGCGGTGTGTGTGGCCGGGGCGGGGCCGGGGGCGGGGCGTGGCCGGGGGCGTGTTCGCCGCGGGACTCGCGGTGCGGCGCCGGCGGAGCAGGAAATGGAGGCGTGAGCGGGCGGAGCGGCCGGGCTCCGCGCCCAGCGCTGACCGCGGGCTCGCCACCGCCCTCCCGCCCCGCCCCGGCCCGCCCCCGCCGCGGGGCCGGCATGTGAGGCTGCCCGGCGGCGGCGCCTCCTTGCGCGGCTGGGCCGGCGCGGCCCCCGCTCCGCTGCGCGCCGCCCGCGGGAGGGGAGCCCCGGCGCGGCCCCCGGAGCGCAGCGCGGCGGTGCATGGGGCGGCGCGGCCAGCGGTGCGGACCATGCCGCGGAAGGAGCTGCCGCTGCCCGAGGGCTGGGAGGAGGCGCGGGACTACGACGGGAAGGTGTATTACATCGATCACGGCAGCCGCACCACCAGCTGGGTCGACCCCCGCGACAGGTGGGCGGTGGCGGCGGGCGGGGACCCCGCGGTCGCGCTCCCGTGAGCCCGGCCGGTCCCGCCGCCATCCCCCGGCTCCGCCGGGGCTGCGCGGCGCGGGAGGGCAGGGCGGCACGGTGGCGGCGTTACCTGCGGGCCTGGCCGGGCAGCGGCGCCTGCCCGCTGCACGGGAGGGATGGAGGGGGCTCAGCGGGTTGTGTCGCTGCCGTTCGGGTCCGTGTCCTTGTCCGGCCCCTGCCCTGCGCGGTCGGCGCGGCCACGCGGCCCCGGCGGGGCCGGGACCCGCCCGGCGCTGCCCGGGCAGCAGCTCGGCTCGCCGCGGAGCGGGGCGCAGCGCGGGCTGGCGGAGGTGCCGCGGGCCCTGCCCCGCATCGTGGCCCACCTCTGCGAGCGGCTACGGGGCCCTACCGAGCCTGGCCATCGCGGAGGTCACCGACTTCAGGGTGTGTCTCTGATCGGCCCTCTTTGCCGCCGCCTTCCCTGCGGAATCCCCTCGCTCCTGCTTGCTCTGAGGAGTTCTTTTCCCGCATCGCTCACTTAGGAAAGTAATATAAACAGAAAACAGGGTGCTGCTCAAGACTGAGGTAATTTCCAAGCAACACTCTGTCCTAGCATGTTGTAGTTCCATGCTTGAGGCAGTCATGGTGAGCCAGAGCACGGGAGCTTGAACGTGCGGGAAGCTCAACTACTGGATCACCATTGAAATCAGAAGTTTTTTAATTTCTCGTTTAATGCTTTGTTAGCTGAAGTTCCCAGGAACAGGAACTCAAAAATCCATCCCAGGGAGTTGGACATTCCAACAATCTGAACTATGCAGTTTGTCGTTGATAAATTTCACACACTTCCCCATGTGACAGTGAGCGTTTTCCTTGTTGCGGGGCAGAAAGTGTTCTGAATTTGTGTTCCTTTCTTCCCCTTGCTCCAGCGATCAGTTGCTTGAAGGGGCTTCCATTCTTGGCGGGGTGTCAGGACTTTGCCTTTTACTCCGTTTACTTAGATGGGTTTTTTGTTAAGCATGGAAGTGAACGATTGTCCAGTTTTACAAGATTTCAAGGAGTGTTCTGCATTCCAGGAATAATCCTTGTGTGTACTGTACACAAATGTAACCTGCCGCCAGCCAGGGCTTTGGAACTCGTCTTGGGGCTCAGTTTTAGGAATGTGGTTGAGAAGGGCCAGTAACAGAGTTGTTCCAAGGTGTTTCTTTAACCTTTGTGAAAGTCAGCGGAAGCTTAAATTAGGAATGCTTTCCCAGCATCCTTATTTTGTTCAGAGAATGAAGATGAATGAGAAATCTAATAGGCCTAATGCAGGCTTATAAAAAATTCCTGTGTGTCCTTGGTTAGTGATTCAAGAATGACAGAAATGACTAAATGGGTGCCTTATTTAGCCATGTGTACTGAGCTGTCACAGAATCATTACCTGCTCGCCACTGCTAGAGGAGAATAATCAGACACATTCTGATAACTCCTATCACATGACACTTGTTGTGCACATAGAAATACACCTGAATACATGTAGCCCTGACGAGCTTTGCATCTGAGTCATCTTCCAGCAGTGCTACCAAGGAAACAACCTGCGTTGGACACTGCCCCTGGAAATCCACAAGGTTTTGAGGAGTCTCTTGGTCCACAGTAGAACAACACTTACCCATCATCTGGTGGACTGTGAGCTTTTATGAGCTGAAATTCTCCTCTGCCATACAGGAAAGAAGTTTCTCTTCCAAGTAATTACCACTGCCTGTGAAAACCAGTCGATGGGGGTTTTCTCATCAGCTCAGGTCATAAGATGCCTGCTCCCTGCAGGGGAGTGAACTTGGATTTACACACTGAGCATTGAACTTTATCACTGTATTTTAAGGTTTAAATGTTTGAAAAGTTAGGTTTTTACAAGTCATATTTCAAATTGCTGTAGCTGAGGCACTGGTTTGTAAATTTGCTGCAGTGTTCTGTGTGCTGTGCTTAGACATTCTGTCTGTAACCCAGGAAAAAGCAATAGATGCTGGGTAACATGGCTGTAGAAATGCAAGTTTGAGGAATGTGGAGGAAAATGTGTGTATTAGGGCTCACTCTGAACCCAGTGTCAGTGGGGACCTTTGTAAACCTGATCAGTGAGTAGCAACTGATAGTGAAAGCGAGAACACAGGTTTTTAAACCTCCCCTAAATCTTTCATTCTAGCTTAATTTAGTGGAAATAAACATGAGCAGGGATTCCATCTGGCTTCAGGGCACGAGCCATCCCACTGTTTCGTGACAGCAGGTCTGCAGTCCTGCTGAGGCTGGTTTAACAGGCTGCCAGGGAAGCAGACCTGGCCGTGGGCGCACGGGGGGTCTGCAGCAGGGAAGGGAGGCAGGGGCTGAAAGGTGGCCCCTCAGCTGGCCTTGGGCTGTGAAAGCAGGACCTGGGCTGGTGCTTTTCCAGCTCTTGTTTAACACATGACTCTGGCCCTGCTGATGGGCTGTTGGTGAGAGGGGCTGTTAGATTTTGGCAGGAGAAGGTCCCTGGCACCTGGTGGCATCTCACTGTCCTGTAGAGCTGACCCCAGTGATGCCCGGGTGCCTGGAGCCTTGGCTGAAGCAGCTGCACGTCAGAGCACTAATACCTTGCACCTTTTAAGACTCAGGGTAGTCCTGAGAAACCTGTGGATGTTGGAGCAGTTTTGGGAAATCATCTGAGATTAAATAATCTGAAGAATTTTGTGATTTAACTGTTTCTGTCTCTGTGGTATGGCATAACAGAAAAGAATCAAGGTACTTTGCATTACAGGAATTTCAGGTTAAAAAGCTCTAAGGCAATTCTTCTGAACAGGTCGGGGGGAAAAAATCAAAAGCCTGCTGTGTTTTCCCTTTTGTAAGAGGAAGCTCACATAGCTGCCTTTTTTTTTTTTTTTGTTAGATCTGTTGGAAATTCAGGAATTGAATACAGTGTGACAGGAGATCAAAGCTTATTGAGCTGGGGGTGAAAAAATTTGTCATTCCTGGTTTTAAAACTAAGCATGACCTTTCAGGTCTGCACCAGTACATACCAGTTGGTAAACCATGCCAGAGAGCTGTCTCTGCTTGGTTAACACAGAGGGTGCATCTGCTTGGGATGTGCTGTGCTGGTGGCCAGACAGAAAACACCAGTGGTGTCTCAAAACTTCAGCACCAGCTGCTGCCTGTTCTTAAGCATCAGCATGAGCAGCATTGAGCAGCAGAGTGCTCTGAGTGAGATTTCAGCTTTCATCAAAAGTGAGGATTAGAGATGGGAATCTCTGTTCCAGTGCTGTGCTGACCTTGGGCTCTTTACACCAGGTTTAGGGGAACTTCTACTCTCCTTCTGACTGTCTTGTAAGAGGTTAAATTTTGTAACTTCTCCTTGTCTTTCAACACAGAAGCTTCAGGATGCACTGAAAAATTGGCCATGCCTGTCCTGCTCTTGAATATTTGTATTGTGCTCTCCTACTGGCCTGGTGGTGTAAGCAGGTTTTTCTGGGTTATTTTAGATGGAGCTGACTGAACCCTTCATTTCACTTCTATCACTGGACTCGTGTTGAGAATGATAGCTATTGAAAGAGGAGCAATTGTAGCTTAAATTTGGTGAAATTACTAAACAGCATCAGATGTTTTCAGTTTTGGGAGGCAGCAGTGCCTTAGTTGATGGCCCTTCATTTCTCGAAGGCTCTTGTTGCTGTTAAGGGTGGGGAAATGTTCAGTAAGTAAAAGCCCAGGTTCTGCTTTTGCTACCTAAATTCCCTTCCTACTCCACATGGAGGTTTTTTCTAGTATGAACCTCCAAAGCAGAGCTTTGGTGAAGAGATTGGGCAAGGTTGAGGGCCAGTGCATGTGGTGTCACATGTAAAATCTGGTGTATTTAAAATAGTCAGGGCCACCTATTTCTCAGGAAGATTTAGCTTTGCTGAGCCCGAGGATTTTAGTGGAGAAAAGCCAGGCATATAATATAGAGAGCATCATCATCTAGCCATGCCTTTCTAGGCTTTATGAGAAATACTGCAGAGTATTGTCTCCTCTGCATTATTCTGATCTTTAAGCTTTTCATCCCCAGTCTGCTCTGCACACCTGGTCTACAAACTGCCTTTATTAAAGATTTAGAAATGTGAGCGTTGTGCTGAAAATTTGTATGTAACTGTCCACTACTCGATTACTTGTTTACATGTAAAATTACTTTAATGACTGGAATAAAGCTGCTATAACTAACTTAAATGTGAGAATCCTTCGAAATAAAAGGGCTGGAAGAAGGGAGGGCAATGAAAGGCAGCAGGAACAAAAGGCGTTGTGCTTTTCTGTAGATGAAAATCAGTAAGCATAAGGAGGAGAGAGAAAAATTCTCCAAGACAGAAAAACCAGGGGAGAGAAATGCTCTTTCATCAGTGCCAACAGCATAGGTCATGCAGCTGAAGGCTGCTAGTTTGATGCCTGTTGTTGCCTTTCTTTGCTGATATCTAGCTAAGCACCCTGTCATATATATGTGAATGTGCTGCTTTCTCCTGTTTGCATTCCCCAAAATAGCTGACAGCTTTATAAGGAACAGGCAGCTCAGTGTGTGCCCATAGAAACTGCTGATGACCATTTTCCACGAGTACAGAAGGGAGTGATGGAAACTGCAGCCTTCAAAGTCATCAAATGCCACCTCTCAGAACAGGTGTCCTAATGTGTAGGATTTGTGCTGTTCTCACTTTTGTCCATAGTAATTGGTTTATGTAGATGCTAATACATGAGACAAGGATAGCAAGTAGGATTACTGTGACACTTGAAATTATTTTAATTTGTTAACAGCAAGTGTCTTCCAAGATGAGTTAGCTCAGGATGCACCTGTAGGTTGGAAAAGTGGGTTGGAGCTGAAATCCATCACCACTTCAGTGATAAAAGATCAGACATTATTATTTTGGTGGGCTTTTGGGTTGATTTTTTTCCCCCTGGACTCCACAAACAAGCTTGGGTGTTTTGAAGACTGCAGGGACTGCTTTCAGAGCCAGTGTGCATCCTCAGTTGTGTAAGCTCACCTCTCAATGGGGAGGGAACTGAAAACAACAGGTGTGATGCTTTTTAACAAGGGCATTACTGCTAAAGGTGTGGTATGCACGTGTGTAGAGACAGAGGATATTGGCAGTGACTTTAGAATGACAAAAAGCATTATTTTATCTTGCTTCCCTGTGGAACATGAAAAAACAAAGAAAAATGTGAGGCTTTGTTCAGCTCAGCAGCTTTTTAATGCATCTTGGGGAGTTCTGAGTCTTAAAGGATCAGAAATGCTTTTGAAGAAATCTCCATAAAACGCATTGTTTAGAAATATGTAGGTTGAGCTTCATCTTCTGCTCTGGCAAGGTCATCTTGCTCACAAGTTCACTTCTTTAGTTTTGCCTCAAAAAACTGACAGCATGTGAAATTAGAAGTTGCCACTGACTGGAAACTTACTTGGCAATGAAATCAATAATTCCATCCCTATGTAGGTCATATATTTTCATATCAGCATAGTTATCTTGATCCCCATCCAGTGGAATGGCAGGAAACTGGCTAGTGAATTCTGGAAGCTGTGGGTATGATGGGAGAGGTGGCTGCAGTGGTGCTGTTGTGTTTGGGGCACCTTCAGTTGCTGCTTCTGCCAGGGTGAAATTCTGTATCAGCGAGGTCTGGAAGTTGGTCTGGCTAGAAAAATATCATTTTTCTGTCTGGGTTCATTTACAGAAACAGTTGATCCAGGTTGTGTATGCTTGTGCAGGGACTTGTGGTGGCACAGCTGGAGCTGAGCCAGGAGCCTTGGAGGAGTGGAAGTGGGGCTGGCTCTGGTGGCAACCCAGGAATGCTGCTGAGGGGGCACTTGTGAAACTGTCCCCAGGCACTTGACCTGGTCAGGCTCTCTGCCAGCCCAGCTGAGGAGCTGTTCCCAGGTGCTTAGGTCTGCCCCGAGATTTCTGATCGAGTTTTACCGGAAGAATGGATTTTCACTTGCTGGAGCCCATGTGAAACCAGCAATGAGGCAGAGCATCTCCTGAAGATATTCTTCACAGGGCAGCTTCATAGCTAGCACAGTTATGGCAAGATGAGTTTGCAGCAAAATTTCTATGTCTGAATCTGAATTAAATTCCTCTAGATTGTGCCAGAAAATTTATTGGAAGACATAGGAAGATCTGTCCAAAGGAGTTAAATGAAATCACTTGTACGTAAAGAAGCGATGTTTGCTAGGTGGCTCAGGGGGGTCCTGTCACTGACTCACCTCTCCACCTGTTGGGACTGGCTCTACTCTCAGTTGCTGGAGGAGTCTCTCAGGAAATGATTCCTGTTGTGTGCTCCTGGAGGTGGCTGCAGGCTGCCAGGGCAGCCCTTGCTCTGTGCTCTGCATTCTGCACATCAGGGACACTGCTGAGCTCAGTGTGGCTGCAGGGGAGGGTCCTGGGCTGGGCTTGGCACTCGGCTGTGTCCTGTGGGACACCTTCAAGCCTCTCTCAGACACAGGGAAAGACCATACAGCTGGCTTGGGAAAGCCTTGCTGTGCCAGGGCTGGCTCAACCTGGTGGCCTTGAGTGCTGTACCAGCAGGGCAAGTGTTAGCTGGCATAATTAATCAATAAAGAGGGGTGGCAGCAGCTTGGCAGTCAGGTGGAGGTATGTAGACTAGTGCTACTGCATGCACCTGTAGGAGAGCTATGCAGATTGACCACTTCCTTGGAGAGGAATACTTTTCATGCTGGCTGCTTGCCATTCGTGAGACCTGTTTAGTAAGGTTACGTGCTTTGCTTGTGGTAATGAGGACTTGGCTTTATTTGAGCAGTTTAAGCTCAGTTCTTGTTCACAGAGCCTAAGGTTACTGTTCCCTCCTCCCTTTAAAGCTACATGCTTAGATAATTGGCTGAACAAACAGTGGGCAAAACTGCTCCCTGCAGAAAAATAACTGCTTTTCACTGCCACTCATTCAGTGAAGTGGCATCTGGAAGACTCTCCAGATAGTCACAGGAGGTTTGGTGTGTAACAGGAAGATGTAAAAAAGCCAAATCCTACAGCTGTCAGTGTTCTCTGTGTTTTTCATGCTCTTGAATGGGTTCTTCTGGCTTGGTTTGTTCTCAGTTTATGCTGATACTTACTGCTTTCCACCCCAGCCATGACGTTCTGCAGCATAAGTACCCAACACATTTAAAAAACAGATGAATTGCTTTCTCAATCTCATGGAGGTGCTGTAGGGATTAATTAGTTCTGACAAAGTGCTTTCTGCCTGAGATGTCAAACTGATGTTTCAGGACTAATGGTATTGTTTAGTGAAACTGTTTGGTTCTCCTCAAATGCCTAATTACTATTTTAAAAGAATGTACTCTATGGAGGGAAGCTTTATTGATTTAAAGCACGCAATAAACAGTATTGATTTGCAAGAGGCAGTCATTCATATCTGCTCTGTGCAGAGTTGAGATGTAAGGTGGTCACACAGCTACTTTGAACCGAAATGTAAGTGAAACTATTGCTTAAATGACCCTGCAACAGCTTGCAGATTTCTCATATATGACTTTCAACTGCCTTGATAGCCTTGTACTCAGAACAAGGGCAGTCCCCTGCCAAGGAGAGGGCTCTCTGCTATCTCCTCCTTCACAACCCTACCCAGCAGGGAGGTTGGCCTGCAGAGGAACAGCAGTGGGTAAAATAACCTTCTGGACCCTTCCAGCAGCACAGGAAAATGTAGGTAACCCCAGAACTGCTCTGTGAAACTGTCCTGTGAGTAATTTAGTGCTTAATTTTGCTTGTGCTAGGCACAGCTTTGGATGTCATGAGGCAGCTGAGCCTCTGCAGCCTCCAGAAGACGTGCTGGTGGCACAGCTGCACTGTGCCCTTGGCTGTGCAGCCTCCAGGAGCACGGATCCCATGGGACATCCTCCAGGGGCTCAGGCAGGCTGGCACCATGGCTTGGCAGCAGAAACCTGTCACACCACGGCACCTGGCCCCTGAGTGAAGAGGAGGAGTCACCTCCTGACATCTGCACCCGGACACTGGCTCCATTGTTGGGCTGTTTGAAACACTGAGTATATATATTTGAGCTGCTTATCCAAATTATATCAAAGGGGATTTGGGTGGGGATGATAATGGAAAGTATTTGGCTGTCACATGGTGCAGCTCTGTGAATTATCCAGCTTGTTTCCTATGAGGTATCTCAAGCTGGTGGCCTGTCTTGGGTGGTGCTAAGTATTTAATAAAAATAGTAAGACCTATCTAAATTCTGATGACCTGTACTGTATCCAATTCCAGGTGACTTTTTCATATTGAATTGTGGGTTTTTTAAAAAAAACCATTCTAAGCATGAATAACATTTGCTATTGTAGAGTTTTGGCCTGGTTAAACTTGAAGTTAAATCATCCATTTGAACAGGCTTTGTTATTGGGGCATGGATGTGGTGATGCTCAGGTGTATTTGATTAGTGGTGCGTTAACCCTGCAGAGAATAAGGAGGTTAAACTCTCCCATATATTATTCAACATTTCCCAACATCTGGTCTTTCTCCACTTCAGCTGTCAGTTGACCCACTTGTTTAGATTTTTCTGAAATTCCTTGAAGTCCTCTCCACATCCAGCTAACCTAAATAGCTTGTCAGCCAGCAAGGCAGGAAGCCAGGTTTGCTATTTGTCTTTTCTTATGTCACTTTTCTTATGTCACACCACAAGATCTAATCATCAGAGTTAACCCAAGTTACTGCCTTGATGGGACTGTTTAATTCTTGTATGGACACACATGTAGAAGGCGTTTTTTTTTTTTAACAGCTAATTCTCAAAAAGTTTTCCAGTATTCTAGACATGGGCAAATTTGTCTGGCACAGAGATTTCTTTGCAGCCCTCAGTGAGTGTTATTCTGTCTTATTTTAATCTGTATGTGGAGGGAAGTGAAATGTCATGGCTTCTGCCATGTCCCGTAGTTTTCTGTGGCACTAAAATCTTGTAAGATATCTTTTATTTCTTAATTTTTCTATATTTTGCTTTTTTAAATTTGGATGTGAAAACTCAGCTGAGTCGGTCTATAATTCTGAGTAAAGGTAGATACATTGTTGTCTGTCATCTGTTAATTACTCATTGACTGCTGTGTGGCAGCCCTGGTGAGTTTCTCATACAACTGGCTTACTAATAATTCAGTTTAGCAGGTATCTACCATCATCTGCCTGATGCTAATGAAAGCATAACCTGAATGTGAATACTTTCTTAAAGCACATCTCATTTGCTTCTCTTACATTCCTTGGGCAGTGCTCTTCACTTCCTTTTTAAGATTTCTCTTCAGGAGAAGATTGTGTGGATGGAAGGGAGAGGTTCATGGCAGGAGCCCAGCGTGGTCATTTGCAAAAGGGTTGCGTGGGTAAAAGTCTTAGTTTACAAAGACAAATTTGCAACTGAACTGGTCACACAGAGCCTTCCACTCGGGCTTGTTTTCACACATCTTTTGTAAATGCCACTCTTATCCCTAAAGCAAATGTTCTGTTTGAATTTTCTCATCTTTATTCTCTATTTGTCCAGTAGTCTGTAGCTAATACCCCAGAGTGCTTCCTGGTTTCCTTTCTATCCCAGATGCAGGCTCCTGCAGTTTTGGGTGGTAGCTCTGACAGGCTGTGTTCATCTCCAGCAGCTTGGCTGGGCTGGGGGTCCTTTCCAGAGCACTCACTGTGGGGTTTGGGTCGGGTGCTCTGGTGCTTCTTCCTTCCTGGCAGGAGAAGATCCCTCCACGAGTGAGGAACACGAGTTCCTGAGCATGCTGCAGTTCTCAGCCTGGTTTGGGCTGGGAGGGTTTGCTCTCCTGGCTCACCATCCTCCTGTGTCTCTGCTCCAGTTCTCAGCCTGGTTTGGCTGGAGGGTTTGCTCTCCTGGCTCACCATCCTCCTGTGTCTCTGCTCCAGTTCTCAGCCTGGTTTGGGCTGGGAGGGTTTGCTCTCCTGGCTCACCATCCTCCTGTGTCTCTGCTCCAGTTCTCAGCCTGGTTTGGGCTGGGAGGGTTTGCTCTCCTGGCTCACCATCCTCCTGTGTCTCTGCTCCAGTTCTCAGCCTGGTTTGGGCTGGGAGGGTTTGCTCTCCTGGCTCACCACCCTCCTGTGTCTCTGCTGCCCCTGCCCCAGGGAGCAGGACAGACCTGGAGGCTGCTCCAGTTTTCTACCAGAGCTAAGTGGCACCAGGGCCTTGAAAGAAGGTGCAGTTAGCTCCTGAGGGTGTATAGTAACAAAAATGAGAACAGCCCAAGTGGTATTCACCCCTATAAACCTTCTGCTTGGAAATCTGCGTGTGGCACTCGCTTCTGATGGAGTGTGGCGTGTTGGTCAGTGTCCCTTCACAGACAGGTCTAATACTGAACAGATTTACAGTGAAATAACTGAACTTTAGTAATTTTAACAATGCCCTTTAAAGGCTTTATTGTTTGAATTTCTTGTCTGGAGTACTTGGGCAGTTGTGTGGCAACAACTCTGGGTGACAGTGCCTCTTACCAGTTTTTGTTGAAGACAGGCTGGAATGCTGCTTTGGTCCAGCTGCTTTGTGACCAGCCTAGATGCCTGTTCAGAGGTGTAGGGAATAGTGAGGTTATGTCAGGATGAATTAGGGATTTCACAACAACAGCTTTATTATTTATGTTGCATTCTCCATATTTCTGGAGGGTTTACTCCCCCTAGCTAGTGGCTTTGCAGTCAAAGGCAAGCTGTTGACCTGTCATTTTATACCTTTGTGTTCCCAGCTCTGGTGCACTCCTTTTTCCAGTGATTGTTGCTTCAACTTTTCCTCTCCCAGGCTGTATAACACTGTTGCTTGTATCCCTTATGGCCATGTTTACAGGGTCTTTAAAGCCTTTCATAAGTAAGCACTTTGCCTGATGGGAGAAGGAGGTTTCTGGAGTTTTTTTTTTTTTTGTTTGTTTGTTTTTGTTTTTTCTTTTTTTTTTTTAAAAAGGCAAGAAATACGCTGTAGGTAATAGATTCCAAAAATGCAAATTTGTTTAAGCAACTTCTTAAAAAGAAGGGAGGGATGAAGGAATTGAAGATTAAAACCTGTGTTTATATACATGTAGAAGCTGGAGGCAAAGCAATCCATTCATAAATATACAATAGGATTTATGTCATGGTGAGAAGTGCTACATGCATATTCATGTGTAATTTGCAAATCCTTTGGTGATTAAATACTTTACTCCAAACTCAAGAACTAAATAACCTTCTTGTTGAAATGAGATGTCCAAAGGCTCTAATGCTTCTCCAGTGGAGGGGAAAGGCTGGGTGGTGTAATAGATCCGATACTTTAATTTTGACTATTAAAAGATTTTTTTCTGTGTGCTTTGGGCATTATTTTATTAGTATAATCAGGAAGTTTTGAACAAAGCATGAAGCAGAGAATTGCAAGAAATATTGTAAAGCCTGTCATGCTAAGAAAAGCAAATAGGCTTAGGAATTTGTTAGGATGTTTTTCTCAAATGATTTTAATGTCAAATACCTTTATCTAAACTTTCATATCCCGCAGGTAAGCAAAGAGTCAAACTAGTAACAGCTTGGAGTGCAGCTTCTTAAGTAGCTTTGTGCAAGTGGAAGTGAATTGCCTTTAAAGAGTTTAGCCTCAGTTCTTCACTAGAAGATGGATATGAATACACTGTTGCTAATGCTTTAGGTTTTCCCAAGTCTTTAGGTTTTGTAGACAAAGTACGTCCTTTCTCACACGCAGGGAAGGGTGCTGCTCTGGAGTAACTGTTCGCTGCTCCCGGTGTTGCTGTATGCAGGCGGTGAGTGCTCAGGGACAGTGCCGCGTTCCTGGGGAGGGTGTGGTGAGCAGCTGGTTTGTCTCGCCCGTCATCCTGGCACTAAATGAAGCGTCTGGAACGGGACCGGCAGTGCCAGGCACCTGCCCCAGCGCAGAGCTCAGCCTGCGCCTCGCACACCGCGCCGTGGGATGAGGCTGGGCTGTGGTTCTGTGCCCTGTGCCTCCCTCGCCTCCCCGGCAGCCGTCACAGCCCCGTGTGCCCCTGCAGCACGGTGCTGGACACTGGCACTGGGCCTGGCTGCTGGGGGTGTGTATGGGCAATCACCAACCAGAGCTCCTCTCACTTCCTGAAACTGGACCTGAGCCTGGCCAGTTCCATCTGGGTAAATCCCCTCTATGCCCTTTGGGAAAGCTGTGGTTTATTCTTGTATCTGGACCATCACAGAGTTTCTTACTGTGTTCTCTTGGTGTTCCTGGTGGCTTACTTTGGAATTGCTCCTTTTTCGGCTTACTTTGGAATTGCTCCTTTTTGTAGCTTTATGAGCTCTTTATCCTTTGTGCATGATTTTGTGTTGGGGAGAATATAAAGTACATTGATGCTGGATGGGAGAAGCCAGCAGAGTTCTCGTGTTCTTTCTTCACCACTGAGATTAGTCCCTCTTTGAAAGCTGTGTTGTCTGATTTAGTTTTCCTGCTCCTGTTCTGTAACAGCCCACCTGTGGGATGCTTTGATTGAGCTGAACAAGACAGAGCAGTGCACTCAACTCACTAAGGACTACATATGAATTTTTCTGGCTGGCACAGGTGTAGCAAATTGCCCTTTTAGTCCTGTTTACTTGTTTTTCTCCTTCAGTCACAGGTAGTTTCTGCTCCTTGGTGATCACAGAAGAGCCGTGGATCCCCTGCTGCTGTCTTGTGCTGTGATCAGGGGGCAGAGGCACTGTCCCTCCCGTGCCTGGGGGCTCTGCTGTACAAAGCTGTGCTTCAGCTGATTTGAAATAATGTTTCCAGGTAACTGTGAAAAGCTGTTGCTTTTACAATGAGCACTGAGAATTTGTATCATCTGCCATGTCAGAGCAGCAGCGTGTCTAAGCTGGTGGCTGGTCACATAAGGGCGTGAAGATACAGCACTAAGCACTTGAAGAATGTGAATTGCTGTAGTTCTGTAAGAAGCACAAAATTGAGCTAAACAAGCCCAGTTCTCAAGTTGAGTCCTGAGTTGGTGATTTCTTGGCTTTTTAAGGTTGGGCACTTCACCCATCAAGCAGTTCAGATGCACACAGGGGAATGGCTGATGTGCGAGGCGTGGTATTTCTGGTTACTGTCACCAGATGTGTGAGCTGGTTTTATGCCAGTATTTTTTATTATACGTGATGAGGAAAGCTAAAAGAGGTAAAGTTATTTACAAATCCCGTGGTTTAAAAGAGTGCTATTCAGGTAGAGGCTGGGTGGGAGGTGAATTTGATTTTCCCCTTGTTTTAGTAACTATAAATGGCTGCCTCTGGATAGATCTCAGAAGGGTGCAGTGAACCATTGTTTACAGTATTTTGCTGGTGGAAGAAGTAAAAATCTTTGCCCTAGAGGCTGTTTCTGGCTGTGGGCTGAGCACAAGCCCCACTGGCAGGGCTGGAGCAGGCTGAGGAGCAGCTGAGCCATCCAGCTGTGGGAGGTGGCCATTCCTTTAGCCCAGGTGCCCATCTGACTCCTCACTGATTTGCTGGCATGCAGAAAACTGCCCCCTCTCTTTCTGGGCACAGTTTCTGCTGCTGCAGTAGGTTGGAACAGCCCAAGGACTATCTGGCAGCAGTGACAAGTTGAGGTGGGAGTGACCTTCCTGCCAAGCATGGTTCCCCTGGAAGTCACGGCTCACTCCCGAGCTGCTGTCCGTGCAGTTGTGCTGTGCTTGCCTGGCACCACGGGTGGTGAGTGTGGGTTCAGCCAGGCAGCTGTGTCACTTGCAGTTTGTCTTTCAAAGCAGACAGCTTAAATATCAGATTGATGCTTTCTCAGTGCTGCACTGTGGGCTGTAATTCCATCTGCTGCGACACGGTGAAGGTGACACCTGAAAAGGTATGTGCTGCTTTCTGGATGTCCTCCCTGTACCTTCTGCATGCAGAACTGGAGGCACCATTTCACCTGCTCGCTGGCCTTGCTCAGCTTGTGCTTGCTTGGGAGCCTAGCAAAACACTCAATATTTTCTCTGAAGTGCTGCTAGAATTTCAATGTCGTATTTCATTCATCCTGACCACTGCAGTTTCTGCAGTATCACCATGCTTTGTCTTCACTGCTTTGGAACAGCAGAAGCATCTGTTTATGCCATTGATTTGGCAATTATTAGAAGGACATTGAACAAAAGACATTCTTAGTGGAAAGTAGGAGTGGTCAAACACCTCTGCCCGTAAGGTCTGTGTTTTTAATAGTTCTGCAGATTCATCACTGATTTTGGAACTTGATAGCAAGCTGGCTCTCTGGATCAGTCTGTAGATTAGATTAAAGTTACTAGACAAGGGCAGCAGGAGTACTTTGTTTGTCAGAGAATTTCAGCTTGATCTTTGCAGGTGAGCTGAACTGTGGATAATGATTTATTTAGCTGAGCTGGTGGGAGTAAGTTAATATGCATGTTGTGAATTCTGCACTGGTGGTGTAGATCAGTGTTTGGGTAGAAATGAATAAAAAGGGTAACACAGTGAAACTGCTGAAGAAAAGAATTACTGGCATGGGAGTTGCATTTCATTCAGGTGCTGCTGGTGAAGTAGTAGTGAGTTAAGCAGCAAATATCAAGCCTTTAAGCTCTCATGATGGCTTGCTTAACAGCAGGTGTAGGGTACTGTAAGGCACAGTGTCAGATCCATTAAACACAGCTTTGACGTAAGGATGAAAATGAATAGCTGAGATATTTTAGGTAATTGCCTTGAGCAACAGTGATGGTTGTATTCGAGCAGCTTCAGTGAGTTATAAACAAGCTTCAGCTGAGGCCAGATCAAGCAACTGATGATTTGCACAGTGCCTGGTGTGGTTTGCCTGGAGAGCAGCACACATGGTGTGTGCAGGCTGTACTCCTGAATTCCTCATTTTCTGTACCCACAGAGGAGTGGGTGTTCAGATAACACTTTCCACCTCCCCAGCTGCTTCAGTTTTACCTCAAGTGTCTTGCAACAAATACTGGTTTTGACTGAGGGAGACTGACTCATTCAGCTGCTTCTTATCCCTTGGCATATATAAAGGCTACAAAACCTGATAGTGGTGGAGAAAAAATGTTACTGAGGGATCTTGGCAAGGAATACTACTTTACACTGTCTGAAAAAAAATCCCCAACAACAACCCAGCTTTCTCCTTTTTTTATTTGGATGGAAGAAGGGAAAGCAGAACTGAGGTAAGCTGGACAGGAATGTATTTCTAACAATGTTAGCTATAAAAAATTTGGATTATGCATAAAGAAGACTGGCTTTGAAGTAGCTTGTTTTTCGGAACCTTGCTTTCTAAATTTCAGGGGAAGGTTCTAGCGACCTGGGGAATTCCAGGCCCCACAAGAAAATCTCAGGAATGAAATGTCTTGTACCTTAAACCACCTGCAGATCCTGCAACTTATTTGCTAGGTTGCCTTACAAAGAGGGTTTATTTTTGTGAGGAGAGCACAGGTGGAGCTCACCGTCTTCTTCTCCTGAGAATACATCCCCTGCATTGAAAACTGAGAGAAAGAAAATACCTTGTTACAGATGAACAGGAGCTGGGGGTTGGATATGGCACAAGACAAAGAAATGTGATTTCCTGCTGTGCTAGGTTTGTGTGGCCTCTGCTAGATTTTAAGAACTTATTTTGACCAACTTGTATTTTCCAAGACAGAGCTTGAAACTCTTACAGATTTTTGCCTTCTGCTGCTTCCTTCAACTTGCAGGGAAGAAAAACATGTGAAAATGGAGGTGGTTTGGCTTGACTTGTTACAAAGCCCCAAAATAATATTCTGTGCGTTGTGCACCAAATGCTTAAAATCCTGTTTTGGAGTTCTCATTAAATAATAGGCAATATGGCAATACATAGATGGTAAAAATGGAAAATCCAGTGCCAAATACATCCTTTTGAAAGTATAGCATAAGCTGTAAGGTGAGTGGTTGCTTAGGATAGGGCTGTCCATAGGAGGTAGCCAGTCTATGTGGATGAAGCCATTTGGGGTGGTCAGAGTTCATCACATGTTATGTTGGATATTTGGGAAGCTGAATTGAAATCCTCAGCAGAAGAAATTCAGGAATTGTCAGAAACATCATATAATCCGTGCAAAACATAGCTATTGCTCTCAGTTTTTGCATAAAAAGCCCCTGTATGGTTTGGCCACGTGCAGTATGGAAGGGAGCCCTGGTGTTCGCCGCTGTCGCTTCACCTGGGCTGCTCTGGGGAGAGCTGCTGCTTCGCAGAGCAGGGCTGGGCACCACGAAGTGAGCTGCTGCTGACCGAAGGGAACAGACATCTCTGGTGTGCCGCAGCCTGCTCTGTCTGGCGAACACCTGGGACAGGGATCTCCACCTGGCGTGGCTGCTGCCATAGGAACCGCGATGCCTCCGACCCTTCGGCCGGGAGGAGCCGGGCACAGCCCCGCACCTGCCCCGCCGCCGTGTCCTGCTCGCAGCCCGCGAGCAGCTCCAGAACGCGCTGCAGCCTGCTGCCAGGTGCGCAGTGATAACAAGGGGAGCGAGGATTTTAACCAACTCTGGGGAAGCAGTCTGTGGAACTGGGGGGGCACAGCAGCCTGAGCCTCACAGGGCTCAGCTTTGTATTCAGATGCGCTGGCCTGCGAGCTGCAGACATTCCAGATACTTGTGTTCGTTTTGGCTGTATCCAGGCACGCACTCACAAAGAGCAAGATGCGTGCAGTGAAGTATAAATCCCGTCCTCTAATGACTCAAAGCACTGTTGTGTGCGCATACATGCTTAACAGATTGTATAATTAGCTGGCTTTGTAAGCTGGCAGCATGTATGATTCCCCAGTAGCTCCCTAAAAGCCCTGTGTGGCGCAGGGAGTGTGTGCGGGTCCGAGAGCTGCTCGTGTGCTGCAGCGATGGGCACGGCAGAGGGGCTGCATGCCCTGTGCCCGGGGAGACGCTTCCAGGCCCAGCGCCACCACCTCTGCCCGGCCCTGGGCTGGCAGCAGCTCTTCTTTTCCCTTGGCTGGCTGCTCTGGGCACAGGGCTGTCCCCAAGGCAGTCCCCAGCAGCGCCCTGCGAGACGGGCTCGGCAGACGGTGCAGCCAGGCGCCTCAGTGTGCACAGCCTGACCCCCCGAGAGCCCGTGAGCTCGGTTCGGCACGGGCCGGGCTGAGCCCGGCTCTTTCTGCAGGGTTTAACCGCAGTGTTGCTCTTTCTGCAGGGTTTAACCGCAGTGTTGCTCTTTCTGCAGGGTTTAACCGCAGTGTTGCTCTTTCTGCAGGGTTTAACCGCAGTGTTGCTCTTTCTGCAGGGTTTAACCGCAGTGTTGCTCGCTGCGGCGCCGGCCCGGCCCTGCAGCGCAGGCAGCCCGTGTCCCCGGGCCGGGGAACGCCGGGGGTGGCAGCGGCTGCGGGGCCAGGGCTGCGTGCTTGGGATTTCACTGGGGCCGGGGAGGAGCCGGCAGGGCAGCGAGCATGACCTTGAAAATCCTGATCGAGATGAAAAGGTGCAATGAGGGAGCGCATTCCTCCGCGCAGAGCCCGGCCGGCAGCGGGCTGCGGCTGCAGGATCTGCACGGCTGTGGATGCACGGCCGCAGGGCTCTGCGGCTGCAGGGCTCTGCGGCCTGCAGGGCTGTGGATGCACGGCTCTGCGGCTGCAGGGCTGCACGGCTGCCTTCCCAAGCTGATGCCTTCCCACAGCCCGGCTGTCCAGCCGAGGGCTGCAGTGGGCTCAGGCTGTGCGAATTGAAGGGGTTCTGGAGTTGCCTGTTTCTGTGCATTTCTAAGTAATAATGAGCCTGGAGGCAGTAGCAAGGCGAGCTCTGGCAGCTGGAGAAGATGGTCCACTCGAGAGGACCAGGTTTAATTATGATTCCGTGGCAGGTGAAGCTCTGCTGTGAGCTTGGTGCACAGAAATCTGGTGAGCTGCCAGACAGCTCTTCCCGACCAGCAAGGGAACAACGGGGTTGTGGTTTTCCCCAGTGCTGCTTCTGTTGCTGACACTCCTGTGAGCCTGGCACTGCCGAGTCCCCCATGCCCAGTTGGGAATGCCCTGCTCAGATCGGTCTGGGTGCTGCTCTGCTCTGTGCTGAACAGAAGCAGTTTGTGGGAAGGCTTGGAGGGTGTGGAGCTGCTAGTCTGGAAAGAGGAGCAAGGAAAAGCTGTGTAGGGAGAGGTGGGAGAGATGCTTTTTACAGGGGGTACAAACCCTTAGCCTGGCTCAGTTGCTGATGTTTTTGT
The DNA here is from genome assembly GCA_032173965.1 of Sitta carolinensis. Lineage (NCBI taxonomy): Eukaryota > Metazoa > Chordata > Aves > Passeriformes > Sittidae > Sitta > Sitta carolinensis. The sequence continues at coordinate 4,423,149 of CM063294.1, read as the reverse complement.
GCTGTGGATCCAACACGATTCTCCCTCTCTCCCCTCTGCTAGCAGATGTACTTGTACAGTCACATGCTAATTCAGGTTAAATAACTGCATCTCCTAGAAATTGATCCTTTTCTGAGATGCTTTTTGGGTGCTTCTAGTCCTGAAATTTGTCCCAGGAAAGTGACATTGTACAGATAAAGCCACACTTAGAGTGTAAAAAAGTAATCAACACTTGCCACTATGAATATGTGCTGTAAAATGAAAAAATGCTGCATTCCTGAAGAAATCTAAGTATTGTTACAGCTTGACTGTGGCATTTCTGTTGCTGAGGCAGTGCTGCAGCTTTGGAAGCAGATACTTAAAATTCATTGGTTTGTGGTGAGATTTTTTCCCTCTTGACAAGGATAGAATAAAACCTATCTTCTTCCATGGCTATAGGAACATACCCTTGTGTACTGCGTGTTTTTTGTTGGAAGAATTCAAGCATTAACTGATGTCTTTGATAATTCTTTTCTAAATGTTTAGCTTAGAGCATTTGCATAAAACCTTATCTCGTTTAACAAGTTTAGATTTTTTTCAGTTTTAGGGGATCTAGGAATTTGGATGTGTACTGAATGACCTTGGGACATTTGTTTTTAGGAATGGTGTGGCCTCAGCCCAAGGGAGGTGGCAGTCCCATTGCTGTAGGACGTTGTTTCCCTGTTGAGTGTGCTGGATCAGCTTGCTGAGGAGTGACAGGAGTAGTTTGTGCCACCCCCTCTGCTGCTCCTGTGGAAGTAGTCACTGTGAGTGGCAGAGTTGTCAGGGTTGGTACAGGCTGGCATGTGCTGTACCTAGTGAGACTACAGAGAATGTGCTGCATGTCCAGAGCCTGAACAAAGCACAGATGGTGTGAACACACTTTCTCTGTCAAAGCTGGTGGCCTTGCTAGCCAGCATCTTCGTTGCTCTGCGCTTCATGCCATGGCTTCAGCTTTCGTTTGCCACAATATTAAAGACAAATTTGGCATCTCTGGCCTTTTTCTTTGGGGTTATCTGGCTTGTAAAGCTGGGGTAGAATGTAACTTTTTTGTTGAGATTCACCTTCTTCATTTTTTAATGTGGAACAGCTGGGATGGTGGTAGTGCTGCTGTCAGGCAAGCCAGGAGCTTGGCTGAGGTACATACCACCTGCAAATGTATGGGAAAAGTGGGAATACAGTGATGGCAAAAAGACACAAACAATCTGTGGGTTTAGCCATCTTCCCTGGGGTATACTGGAAAGAGGAAATTGTTCCTTTGGAAGGAAGGAGGTTCCTGTGCTCTTGGTCATAAACTGAAGTAAAATAGTAGCTAAATATTAATAACAAGACTATGTAAGGTGTGTCTCTAACACATACCTGGAGCATGAAGTGTGAGCAGCAGCGATAAAGTGATATGTGTGCTGAGTCTCTGCTCAGTGGGAAGAAATGCTGAGGAATAGCTGAAAAACCAAATCCTCAGCTGGCTTGTGCCATTCCTGAGCTGGCAGGATGACTGTAAGTGGGCTTTAAACTACCCAAGATACATGGGAAAGAGGAATGCAAAGAGCAAGTGGCATTATAACTTCCATGTTAACACAAATTTGATCTGTTGGCAAAATATATTCATAGTGGATCATTAAAAATAAACGATGTTTGTGAGAGTAAATCAATCAAACTCACTTGGTGATGCAAATCTCACTTTTGCTGTCCTCAGATGCGTGAGCAGCCTTCAATAGTTGTTGATTTGTATCGACTCCCTTGCAATGTGTGAAGTACTGAGCTATGTTTAGTGCTTTGTACAGTTCTGCCTATAAACACAGTTTGGCATGATTTTTTTTTTCGTGGCTTAACTACATGGTAAATCAAGGCTTTGTTACTTTGGACAAAAAACATACTAAACCCATTAATTTTATACTTTTATCTTCTAACTCTACATCTCTTAAAACTTTACTCTCACGAGGCTGTTCTGGAAAATTTGTCTTATTCTGACATTTCTGTTCATTTTTATACAGTACAGCTTTTCAGCATCTGAGAACACATTGTCTCAACACTTACAGCAACAGTAGTAGATCGTAAAGCTCATACTGTGAATCCAACTGCTTCTGTGCTTCAGCACTGCTGCATTCATGAGCTGAGGGCTGTGCAACCTGGGCTTTCTCCTCTTTGGATCAGAAGTGAGTTGCCATGCTTTCATTTCCAAAGGCTGTCCTCAGTGCTAGCTCACAAAGCTGAGTCTGTTGAAATAGTTTTTGGTTTGCCCCTTGTGAAGGCATGGCATGGATTGCAGTCTGCAGGGCAATGCTCCGGTGAGTATTCCTGAATTCACAGCTGCTTTGCAAGCAGAAGGATTTTTGTTCTCCTGTGCTCTCCACTGCTCTGACATCATCTTGACAAGGCATCTGCTCTGATCCTACAGGCAGCCAGAAGTTCTGTTCACACTGGTACTGCTGATGGTGTTGAAGGGGCCTGTGAGTGCCCCTTGGGGGTTCATGTGGCTCGGTGGTTTCCTCTGTTTTCTGCTCCATCTGGCCAGGTTTCCAAGGGGGCAGGCTGATGGCAGTAGAGCCATGCAGTAGCGTTTTCAGAACTAGGCACTGCACAAGAGCTGAGTGGCTGCAGCTGAGCTGACTTAGGGCAAGGAGCAGAAGATGCTCTGGTGCTGCCCTGCTGCTTGCCTAAACTGTGCTCTGCAAGGGGTGCAGACCAGAGAGCCTGCTAATGTTGCTGTTGGGGAGTGGGACCATCAGATAGCTCTGTAACTCAGTCAGAACATTTATAATATAAAAATAGCAAGCAGGCAGCCCCCCCCCCCCCCCAAGCTGCTATATGGATGAGCAATTAGCCCAGGGCTAGCAGGAGGTGAACCAGGGAGCAGCATGCCAACCATGTGCACATCAAACAAACTCCTGTGCTTCCCTTGTCCTTTCCAAACAGGTTTTCATACAAGCAGTGCTTGTTCTCTACACTGGGGAGATTAGATGAGTCCAGTGATGCCACCCTAGGCTTGTCTATTTTCCCCCTTCAGATGTCATGTGAATGGAGGGCACAGGAGCTGGCAGGAGGGAGGTTGCAGGAGGCATTTGCTGTTCACAGAACATGCTGGTGAGAAGTACAGCAGCATGCTTTTCTTCTGAAATGATTCAGCCTTGTAATCACTGTAGTTGAAGTGAAAATTCAGAGTCTGATGAAGCCCAGTTGTGGAGTGATCCCAAATCTCTTCCCCATCATCCCTGCCTGGATGGTCAGCCCAGTGCTCGCTGCACTGCACATGCTCCTGAATGCTGAGGCAGGGCAATCATTCCATACTTGCCTCCTTGCTGAGATCTCAAATATTTATCTTTTTCTGACAGTAGCTATTGGTTCCCTGCTCTAGGAGCTGTATTGTGGGGGCAGTTTGTCCTATACACCTCCTTATCTGGAGGCATCTTGCCAATATAAACTGCTGCCACCCACACTAGGCAGCCTTTCAGGGAAGCAAGAATGCAGGCTGTAAGAGCAGAGACAGAGCCTTCCAGTTCATAATCTCCCAAATATGTCAGGGAACTAGTCTGACTACTCTGGATGCTTGGTAGGCAATTTACCCCATACTCTGAAGTGACCAGTCCCCTTACTCAAGAGCAGTTGAGCTTCCAAGTGAAGAGAAAGCTGGCTTATTTTTGGTTAGTCAACTCAGGCTGTGCTTGTGGCAAGGCTGCTTTTCATCCTAGAAGAACTGAAAGCAAACTTAAAAACCAGTTTCACCTATTTTAAATTAAAGATGTTTGAATTATTTTAATGATTAAATTCTAGCTCTTACATACTTTTAATTCAGTAGTGTTGTACTGTTCTCACCTTACACTTTTGTATCTTTTCTGCTTAATTGGTTCAGGAAAGCATGCAGGATATAGAGGCTAGCTGGCAAGTTAATGTTGTGAGAAGCCTCATCTCCCATTTCCTGACTTTTTAACCTTGAACTATCCCAGGAATTTTTGCATTTGAGTGATTAAGAAGGTAGGACTGACCTCCTGCTTGCAGAACCGGTTTGTTAATCACTGGGAATGATCTAAAATCTGCAAGTGGTTTTTGATAGCCTTCTCCTTGCAAATAACTTAGCTGTTCTTTGCTTCCAGAGGTAAATGATCTGCACTGAAGAGACATACACAGGCAAACAGACTGGCAGTGTGTGCAAAGAGCTTGGAAACACACAGGCCTTTTCAGAAGTAGATAGAACAAGCAAGCAGCTGACTGTACTGGTGTTCTAGGCATACTTTTTGTGCCTGGTGGGGTCATAAACCATGTATTATATAGATTAATGTTTCTGTGAATCTATTTGACTAATAGAAGTGTATAAATGCATTTGTGTTCAGAATACCTGAAATACAGACTGGTGCCTGGCTTTCAGGTGTCTTTGGTGTCTCCTGATCTCTTTTGTGGTTAAATCTTCTTCGGCAGTATGTGACTAATTTCTGTATAAAAGAAGAATTTAGATGTTACCTGCTCATGTGAAAGCAGTAGAGGGTCTAATTGGAAATTGCACACAATTCAAGATCACCTTAACGAGGCACAAAGGTCTGGCCAGAAAACATCACTGAGTTCTTGAGTGTCAGTAAAAATGGGTAAGATTAAGATAGCTTGGAAAATAAACTCTGAGGGTAGATGTTGGACTTGCTTATCCTAGGGGTGGCCTAATGCATGAAGCATCTGGGTCCAGGAGGAAATACAAGGGGGAAGAGGTCCTCAGGAGGCTTGAGAAGATCCTCAATAACCATGGCAGTTAAGGCAACCACTTCTGAAAAGCAAACAGCTCTGCAGCTTGAGAAGATGTGTTGTTTATTTTAAGCCATTTCTCTTAGTAATATTTATGTTGTAGTTTAAGCAAATTTGTTTGGTTTGCACTAACAACTTCAACTATGCTTTTTTTCTCAGAGTTGACCCCATTTTACCATAAGAGTGCAATTCTGTTCCCAGTTATCCTTTATCACAGCAACACCTGGACCACACACTGGCAGTCACTGAAATGACATGTGCTTGAGGTAACCAGAAGTTTAGGGTGACTTGGCCTTTGTGTGGGTTTTGACACAATGTCTGCCTTCCAAAACTTTGAAATGTATTTGATCTCTTGTTATACTGCTTGGAGTATAGTTAAGAAGCTTCTCAAACCCGTGATCACTTCCTAAAAGCTTCTCCTTGTTACTTGGCAAGCACATTCCTGTCTGTGGTTCCCCTCTGCTAATGGTGGTCCTGAATTGGGTCTCTCTGCTCCTCTGGGTGTAGAGGTCTCCAGCTCCCCTGCAGCTGGTGAGGTTTTGGTGCCCCCGAGGTGTCACTTGGCCTGGAGCTGCCTGCCATGTCCCTGCTGAGGATGCTGGCTGCTGGCAGGAGCTGTTGGAGTGGGAATCCAGGGGAGTGTTGTCCTGCACAGGTGTGTGGAGATGGGATGAGAAAAGCTTTGCCAGCAAGATCATACAGCCATCACTGCCACACCTGCAGCCTCCAAAGGCAATCCTCCCTGCAGTGAGAGAAGATGTTCCCAGGGAAAATAGTTACTATAGTGACAAATGGCCCTGGTGTGTTTGGGGGCTGGATCACCAAGTTGAGTAATAAATGTGTAGGTGTCTATTTTTAAAAGCTTTTGTGAGGAGGAGATTGCAGACAAATTTTCTAGGACTACAGCAAAGTGATAGGTTTTTCTATGCTGAAGTTTAAAAATAATCATCGTCTGTCTTGAGAATGAGATGACCTCATTAAAAACAAAGAAGCTTGTATGTCATCGTGTGGAGCCTCCTGGCAGTGATTCTTGCAGCAGCCTTCTGAGCTCCAGTAGCAGCTCTGCTGGAAGTTTGAGTTCCTCAAAACTCTGTGTGCACAGCAACCCCAGTGTCACAGCTGGAACTGAGGTGTCTTTAGCTCATTCTCTGTCCTGGTCTGTGTAGCACATCCTGGCACATAATGAGCAGTGAGTTTTATTCAAACTAGAAATGAAGAAATGCTGTGTAAAGAAACCTAAAAAATAATTTAAAAAATTAAAAAACCAGAAGCCATTAAAATAAAACCTAACTTCATGTTTCTCCTGCAAAATGCTGGGTTGAAAAGCTGTTTGGTGTTGTAAGAGAAATGGTATGAGTGGAAGTACCTGCCACAACTCTTAATTGTGTCATCTGGCTTGACTTCTTGCTCATGAGGCTTGTCTGCCTCACTCACCTGCTGTGTACCTGTGAGTGCAGGAGGGAAGGGGAGAGCTCAGCAGGGCTGGGGGTGTTTGTCAGGGTTTGGTGTCTCAAGCTGCAGCTGTAAGAGGAGCTGACACGAGGGTCCTGAGTGCTGCAGGTGCTGCCTGGTGCAGTGAGCTGCTGCTGTGGATTCAGCAAAGTGCAGGCAATCCCCTGCTCAGTCCCCTGGAGTCACAAAGGATTTCCTAGGAGGCCATGTGCTCTGTCCTGAACTGCTTGCAGCAAGGCTCTCCTGGTCAAGGGCTTTGCTCTGAGGAGCCCTGCACACAGGCATTAGGTGGGTTTGTGGAAGCTGCATGCACTGCTGGTTTCTAAACCTCGGTGACCCGGCACAGTTTGCTAAGTGCACACCACCTCCATCCTCATGGCTGGGAGCCTCAGCAGGAGCTGCTCCTGGGTTAGTGCTGTAGGGCCCCACTTGATACCAAACTGCAGCAATTACAGAAATAACATTTCCTGGTTTAGGAGGTTCAGAATTGATTTCTGTTACTGCTGTAGTATTAACTCCGGATTTGTAAGTGGCACAGGTCACCCATCCCCAGCTCCCGCCAGGAACCTCTGTACAGCCATGTTTAACAAACCTTCTGTCAATCAAAAACTGGTTATACAAGGATTATTTGCCTTCAGTTTCCCATGTAATGAGGTTTTTGATTGACAACAGTGGAGTTCAAGAATATAGAAAGGCTTTCTGAATCTAAGATGAGCAAGTTTCCATTTAATATTGTTTGCACATGATAACATTGGCTTCCAGTTTTATCTGTGATAGAAACTGAAGGTGATCAAAAAAAAAAAGAAATATAGAAACCCTTCTCATTTTAAAATAATGTGACTTAGAGGTAGGAAGCTAAATTTCTATTTCCTGCCGTGGGAGTGGGATTTGGACATCATTTGCTGTATAAATAGTTGAGCTACTGTGGGCAAACATTTTGCCAAGATGGAAGTGTCTCAGAATGTTCATCATGGCTGGTGGTGAGCAGTGGCTTTACCCTCGTCCAGCCTGAAGACTGCCAGATTCTCCTCAGGTTAGGAGGTTGGGTGAGCTGTTCTTTTACCTCTGTTACCAGGATTAGTTTCTGAAATAGTGACCTTGACCTGCTGTGTGTGGTGGTTGCTGTGGGTACTTGTTTTCCAGGTGTCCTAATGAGGAATTGCACTTGCTCAAGTAAATTTGAATTTCTTGAATGAAATTAAATATAAAAATGACATACTGGAAGCTAAGAAAATATCATGGAAATGGATAAATGTAGGCTGATATGTCTTTTTCAAAATACTAAATATTCCTGATGATGACCCCAATTTAAACATACCTATGGGGGAATGGCAGTCACAGGTATGATGTGTGGTGAGATCCAGGTGAGTTCCTATGAGGGGAACATGTGGGTTACTTTTGGGTGAGCTAGAAGGCCAGTTAGGCCATGATTTACAACTATCTTCTCTAGCTCAGAGTAGTTTCTCTTGCAGAGCTCCTACACCCTGTTCAGCCTCCAGCTTAGAGGCAGATGAAGCCCTTGAGTAGTTCAGGTCCAACTGATGTCTGATGCATCAGTGGAAGATGCAAACAAACTCTTGTCCCAAAGTGTCATCTCTTTTAACTAGGCTGGTTTGGGTTTCATAAAAAGTGCTGTATGTACACACCTTAAGTTTAGCTCCTTGGTTCCCTCTTTGTGCCTGGAGATCAGAAGTCATAGGGTCAGGATTTTCTGAACTTTTGGGTGCATTGCTTTTGTGTGAAAATGTGTGAATGCATCTGAAGGTTTCCCTCAGGAAGGAGGGTAAGGAAGGCACAAACCATTTTGCAGCTTTCCTTCCTCAGTTAAAGGTGGTGAAAGGGCTCCATTTCTGTGCCTTGCTGCTTTGAGTCCAGCTACAGGGAGGAGCTATTGTGTGATAATGTGGTTTGACTGAGCTGATGAGGTTTTTGTCAAGGCAGCTAGGAAGCTTTGTGAATTGAAAAGGAGATATTTCAAAGGGATAGTCCTGCAGATGTGTCCTAGCTTTAACTCCCCACATGCAGAGGAACAGTCCTGTTTTATGCAGCAGTAATGCACTAACTAAATCATGTCCTGCTGTGAGAAAGAAGCTTCTCTTTTGCTCTTTAATCCGTCATTGTGAGTGTGCTTGGGGAAACACTGCATTTTTGGATCCCTTCTGGAAAACTGGTTTATTTTAGTCTTCATAATAACCCTAAAATCATATCTTAAAACAAGGAAATAATCTTTTTTTTCTCTTTATGCTATATTCAAAGTCTTGCTACACAACACATTACATATCTTTCATCTAATTGTACCATTGCTACATTGATTTGTGCTTGTTTTTCCCACAACAGCTGGGGAAATGAGCTTAGAAAAGTAAGTAATATGGTTATGAAGCTGCAGTTACTTGGGGAAATAGCTAATTTGTCTATGACAAGTGGAATTACACTCTTAGTTTTAAAACTAATTATTATTCTGTTTGCTGGTTGAATGACAGATTTCTTCTCTGTACAAATGGGATAGTTGGAAACTTTGGGCAGCCAGGAAGGAGGGCATTAGTCTGGGCTTGATGATGGGTGCTCCTTGTGAGATATGCTGAAAATATCAGCCTCAAAAGTGAAATAATTGTCTGTTTCTGAGCCCTAGTAACTGGCAAGTCTCCAGTTGGCTTGTGTCATTGCTATAGCAGACTGATCCTGCCTTGCTTTTTTCTTCCTTTTTCCAAAACTCTAACTGAAAGAACTGGCTGGATGTAGTTCATGCATTGCATTTCATATGGAAAATAGGAATAAGCATCCTTCAGTTGCTTGGTCCTGGCTTCCTATTGAGTCTGACAGTTTGTGAGCACTTTTATAAGGAATTCAGCTGCTTCTAACAAAATAGGACTGGACAAAAGCTGAACAGAAGCTTTATAAGTTTGGTGTTACTCTTTGGAGCACCAAAGTTGGCACTACAGTGGCATTCTCTGATGAAAGTATTCCAAAGACCTAGGGCTGATAGTGCAGCTCCACAGTGGCTTTTGTTTTTTACCAAGACAGGGCTTAATATTAATGTTAGGTGTGATTCTTGAGCAGAATTCATCAGGAAATTCCACTCAGTGTGTGACACAAATTAATTTACTGAGGTATGTTTTATGTCTGCAGCACACCCTCACCTAATGTACTTTAAGTAGGGGTTTAATTACTGCTCCATGTTGAGGGATTCTTGCTTGGATCACTCACCAAAAATGTTGGGCACTGTAGCTGGGACATGGGAGATGTATGGCTCCTGGTTTAATGGCTCTGCAAGGCTGGATGGAGCTGGTGTGCAATGCCAGGGACTGCAAACCCAGGATGGAATTGCCCCTCTTCTTACAAAGCTCTCTATAGAATCATGCCACAAATTCACAGCAGTATTTAGAGTGTTACTAACCCAATGATGCACTGGGAAAGACTCCTTGGACTTCTGTGGGCTTGCAGCCCCACCTTGATTCCTGGGGCAGTTGTGGACACCACAGTGTGAACAGAGACATGAAACCATTGAGAGTGTCCAGAGGACAGCCACGAGGATGGTGAAGGGTCTGGAGGGGAAGCTGTATGAGGAGTGGCTGAGGACACTTGGTTTGCTCAGCCTGGAGAAGAGGAGACTGAGGAGAGACCTCATTGTGGTCTGCAACTTCCTCGTGAGGGGAAGCAGAGGGGCAGGCACTGATCTCTGTACCATGACCACTGACAGGACTCAAGGAAACAGCATGAGGCTGAGCCTGGAGGTTTAGGCTGGATAGAGGAAGAAGTTCTCTCAGGCAGAGGGTGCTGGCACTGCCCAGCTCCCCGGGAATGGGCACGGCCCCGCAGAGCTCCAGCAGCCTTTGGACACCGTGCCAGGGGTGCCCAGGGTGGGGCTGGTGGGGGTCTGTGCAGGGCCCGGGGCTGGGCTGAGCATCCCTGTGGGTCCCTTCCAGCTCGGGATAGTTCTTGTCTCTATGATCCCAGCATGACTGTGCCCCTCTCAGGGACGGGAGCAGGCCCACCTTGTTCAGCATTTAGCACTGTGCCCTCTCTCTTCCCTGCCTGTGCTGCTTCCACATGAGCCACTACTGCTAAATAAAAGCAGATGCCATTTTCAGAGAGGGGGAAAGTGTTAGCCCCAGTGTTTAGCTTAATATTGCCAACACGTTTGCTGCAGCACTTTCATCTCTGTTATCTCCAGAGAGTGGCTTGTATCTGACCTTGCTCTGCATTTTTACCCTTGTGCATCTCTGATTTGATCAACTCAGAGCAGCACATATTGGGTACTCAGGCTGAGGAAACAGCTTGATCCACAGGGAAGAACATGGGATAAGGGATAGCAATCACAAGCATTGAGATTCTATTTTATTTTGAGGTAATCTCTATTTTCTATACAAACACACTTTCGGTACACAGTCTCGATTAAGAACTGTAAAAATAAACCTTTCAGTGAAACTTTATTGAGAAAGTTTCACAGTTCTGTGTTGTGAAGCTCTGAGTTCTTTTGCACTGCAGAGCTTTAAATTAAAATGAAATTTTCTGAGAGAACAGTGATTGAAACTGGTTCATATGGCAAAGGCAATGCGTGGAAAGGGAAATGCAACAGCAGGTAAATAAGAGGTGTTAGTGGCTTACATGGCTTTTACAAAAATGTTCCCACCCCATTCTTACTGCATACCAGACTTATAGGTCATATTTAGGGGGAATTACGTTAGTTGTTAAATGTTGATTTTTACTTTGAACCTCTTCTGGTTGAAGGCTTTTTTCCTAAAATTCCTCTCAACAATGAGTGACTGTAAAATGTTAATATGGGAGCACCAGCTGGTTCTCAGTGCCTCCGGATGATGTCAGCTCAGAACTTGGTCAAACTCTTTGTCAGCCCTCCTCAATTGCCTTTGGATGGGGAAGACTGGCTGGAAGGCTGTTCAGTGTCTTGCAGAGGGTTCAGAGCTGCTCTCTGTCCCCTCTGGCTCTCTGTGATGTGCTGCTGGCAGAGTTGGGTGCCTTTGCTCTGTGTGTGCCTGCCTGGAGGGACTGTGCTGCTGCACAGTGTGTCTGTCCTGTGCCCCCTGCTCAAGGGCTCTCTGGGGGTCAGGCTCAGCCCCCTCCCACAAACACCACACTGAGCACTGGGCTGGTGGGATGGATCTCTGGGCCTCTGGCATATTGTGCTTTTGGCAGCTGGGCATGTGAGGCACCTGCGAGATTAATTCCTGCTGGCTTGTGCCTCCCTGCAGTGCTGTTTGGTTTGTAGTTTTGTTGGTGCAAGCTGAACCTCATTAACTCCCAGTCAAAGGGAGGAAAGGGACATGGTTTCGGTGATTAAAACCTGTGGGGTCACTCAAGGAGTGGGTACTCTAAGCTTTGTGTTTAGCCATACAAGCCTTCAGAGTGTTGCTGGATGTGGTCTGCAATAGAAAAAACTCATCAGAGCAGCGCTGTGGAAATACTTCCTTGTTCAGACGGAGTGGGTTACACGTTTTCTGATACTGAGAAACTAATCTTGTTTGTCATTAATGAAACAGAGCATATTGCAATGCAAATGAGAGAAGTTGCATGACAAGTGGTCCCACAGTCCTCAGCACTTGCTATTGATTGTTCAGCCTTACTTATTCATGCTATGCAAATTGCATTTCTCATCTTGCTCCTTCTTGTCTACATATTTTTGGTACAGGACTGCCTGCAAACAGTCTTGTTCTTTCACTGGAGAGACAGGAATTGTTTCTGGCAAAGTTCTTAATGTCCCTTTGTCAAAGGAGTAGTGGCTGAGCCAGGCAAGGCTCCGGAGCTCTGTCAGAATGAATTCATCTTGCTCTAACTTCAGATGGAAAAAGGGAAGAGTTGGTGGTGTATTTTATTTGATAAGAACAAAAATAGTTTAAAATAGCTTCTAACTCTCTTTGATTTTGATACTGAAGCCCTTGTGGCATTTTTTTTTTTTTTCTGGTCAGTTGTTTGGAACAGGCATGTGGGAGTGTTCTTTTATTTGTGCTAAATATTATTTTGCATTTCAGGTATACTAAACCACTGACCTTTGCTGACTGCATCAGTGATGAGCTGCCCTTAGGATGGGAAGAAGCTTATGACCCTCAGGTCGGAGTCTATTACATAGACCACAACACCAGTAAGTGACATGCTACTGTTAAAATATACTGAACACAAAACCACCACCATTGCTAACAGCATGTTTTAGAGTAGATGAGATCTGCAGCTTGTGAAATCAAATCCTGTCCTTATCCATCATACAAAGTACTTCCCTCTCTAAGTAGAAATTTGAGACCCTTTGGTCCCAGTCTTCTAATTGGCAGCCGCGTTCAAGCCAATACTGGGGCACACCTCTGTCAGATTTGGTTCTGCTGAGGAGTCCAGCTGGGTAGCAGTGATCTGGAGTTTGTTCTTAGCCTGGAATTTGTCCCTGTGGCAAGACCATCAGAAACAGTGCAAAGGTCTTTTGTTGATTCCCCTGGCAGGGGTGAACTGAATGAGCTCCCTTGGCTGCAGGAGCTCTCGCTGCCTTTGCTGGAGACAAAACCCTCAAGTAAGTTTGGGATGTCCTGTTCAGGGTTCAGGCTTGTGGTGTCTTGGTCCTGTGTCCTCAAACTAAGCCACTGCTCACACCCTTCGCTAGATTGCTTGATAGACCAAAAGAGTTAATTTTGTAAGCTCGTTTGTATTATAAGAAAACACAGCATTTGAGATATATTACAGACATTATTAGAATAACTGTAAAGGGTTATACTAGAACAAATGCTCTGAAAAAGTAGTAAGCAAAATAAATCAGTGGCTTTGATTCTCTTAACAGAGCAGCTCCAGCTGCAGCACAGAAATTCACAGCAGAACCATGCCCAGGCCCTTTTAGGGGAGAGTGTAACTCGTGCTAAGAGAGAAACTTTTAAAAGACAAAAGTGCCTTGAAGTGCCTGTGAAGTTGTGTATATTTTTAAAATATACTTTTAGGACTTCAACTGAGAACTTAAACTGTTTTTTTTTTAGAAAATTACAAGATTTTTCAAAAATAAAAATGTGGAAGTCTGGTGCTTTTTTTTCTTCAGTGGATTTTTTTTTCCTCCCTTCATCTCTTCATCTTCACACCTTCCCCTCTTTCAAAACTGCCACAACTTCACCTAGCCTGAGACTGCACCCTCTAAGCTTTAGCAGCTTCTCCTGGGCATTAAAAATGCAGAATGAAAAAAGCCTAACTGACCCCTGCAATGCAAAGATCATAAGTTTCCAGATGTAAAGGTGACACAAATATTTTTATTTAGAACTCATGTAAATCCTGTGATTTTAGGATGACATATACTTTAAGTGGCTTCATTCTAAGTATTTTCTGTGAGGTACAGGATGCTGATTTTATTGGAAAGTTGGAAAGGGTAGGCAAGTCTACAGGATCACACAAAGGAGATCTGAAGGGGAGAGGAGTGGACAAACTTTGCTTTGGAAGGTGCTAAGTTGCAAGGCACAAACTTGGATCTCCTGCAGGTCTGTAAGACCAGGTCTGGTGTCCCTTTCCCAGTCTAGGAATGGGAAAATAGCCTTGACATGAAGCTGGGGGACATGGAAGCCTGTTGGACCCCTGGAGTGTTTCAGTTAGCAGAAACTCCAGCATTGTTAAATTTGTGTTGGACTCAGTGATCTTAAAGGCCTTTTCTAACCTAAATGGTTGAATGCAGTTGTGACAAACCAAACATGGTTTTATTTACACACTTGAGTCAGTGCAGGGTGAACATGCAAAGGTCTGGTTGCAGGTCTGGGGCAATTACCCCAGTTTTATTTATAAACATGGTTTTATTTACACATTTGAGTTGGTGCAGGGTGAACATGCAAAGGTCTGGTCACAGGTCTGGGGCACTTACCCCTGGTCTGTGCCACTCACAGGCACCACAGGATTTGGGGGCATGCACAGAAGCCTGCCAACTGTGCTGACACCTGCTTAAGCACAGTGCCTTTTTAAAAGTTCCACTTCTATGGGATCTCAGAGGCCACAATATTTAAATGAGAATTTCAGCTAAAAAGTTAAAAAGAAGAGGAACAAACTCATGACACACTTCTTATGCCAGCTCTAATCCAGTTCATGATGGAGCAGAACAGAACACATCCTTTTACCTTAACCTAATCCAGCAGCTCATCTTTGTGGTTTGTGTTGAAGAATCCTCTGGAGAGAGTCCAAAACCTTCTTCTCTCCAAGGGCTCTGGCAGATTCCCTGGCAGGAAGGAACTGCGGAGGGTGGGAAGGGGGTGGAGCCATGTGGGGTCTTGCTCATACTGCACAAGTGTGTGAGACTAATTATCAGGAATGAGCCCAAGGATAGATTTAAATTAAATCTAAAGCTAGGAGCCATTAAAGGAAGCGAGATGGAGAACAATTGTAACTACCTCTCTGAGGGAAAATAAATACAATTAAATTGAATTGAGTACCCAGAATATTCCTAATACAGTATTAATGCATAGCCTTGAGTGTGTCTCTCTGGGAGAACTTTGGAATGTGATTTGCACAAAGAAATGATGCTGATACAAGCATTGTAAACCTACATTCCTCCAACATGAAGCAAGCAGATTTATTTATGACAAGCTCAACATTAAATTAGGAATTCACAAGACAACAAATGATGTAATAGCTTGCATTTCTATAGTTCTTTCATCTCGCTTCTGAATGTATTTTGCATTTCTCAGTAGCTGGGGCTCAGTGAGAGCCCTTGGCCAACATTTTCATTGATTGGTTTTACATGTTTGAAAACCAAAGCTCAAAGCTGCAATCAAGGGGTTACAGTGAGTGCTTTGATTACTGAAAAGGTTGAGGTGAATATTTAGAATAAATCTAGACACGAAGCATTTCAATACCTCAGGGTGTTGTCCATCCTCTCTCTGAGCATTCCCTGGGTCAGATTGTGCATGGGCTTGGGGCACTGGCAGTGCTTCATCACCTCACAGAGGTGTTCAGGATTGGAGGCTTTTCCAAGTCTTCCTCCTCATTGCTTGTAAGAGAGGAGTTTTCCTCCAGAGCTTCCACTACCCTTTTTGGGATTGTAGGAAGAATGGGCTGCTAGTCTAAGGGAAATCTGGAAATAACCAGGCATGAAGGCTTACACCAGGATAGACTTAATGATCCAGTGTCCTGAATCACACTTCAAGAGCCACGGGTACTTTGCCAACGCAGTTATTGTGCTGGAAATTGGAGAGCCCTAAGTCACAGCTGCTGGTGCAGTCATGTCCAGGGAAGCTGCATGTCTGGGAATGTGGGAGCAGCTCCCTGGGTAACAGCAGACATTCCCCTTCTGGTTCAGCTGTGGCATGGGTAATGGTTATCTGGAAAATGGGATTTGGGGGCAAGAATTGAGGCAGGAGCAGGAGGATTTCAGAGTCTTACAGATTCTGTGTCCTACTGATCTTTCTTTTGCTCCCTCTAAGAACACAGTGCTATCCATGAGGGCACCAGCACCTACAGCTGGCACAAACAGCTGCTTTTCCCTCATATTATTTTGGGGCAGTTTTTTGGGCCCAGGCCTAGCTTTAATATTATATCAGCTGAAATATTGCTTCTGCTTGCAGGACCTGTAAAGGACTCTTTGTTGAAATGCTTCTACAAACTATACTGGGGTTTTTTGATTGCATTTTGTGTCTTCTCCAAGTTTTGCCATGTAATTTGAAGTGCCATGTGTTCTTTTGGTTCTTGAGATACTGTTAAAAACAACGTACTGCTGGAGTAGCCGATTAATTTTCTCCTCAGCATGATCATAGACAGCTTGTGAAAAGGACTGAGTGTCCATCCCTTGGGTAAACCCCTTTATTTCTAGTTCTGCTGCTAAGAATATTGTCTAGCTTCTCTTCCCCACATCCTGTGTACTGCAGTGTTAGTCTTACGCCTGACTCACTTAAGAGCTGCTCATACCTTCCACTCTGGCAGCTTTTACTAAATATTTAAAGAGGCTCTTAAGATATGCAGATTAGATTCCCACTGATAGTTTCAAGCAAGTCCTTTCTATTAATTATTCATTATGTGGTAACTAGGCATCCTTATTCAAGCATGTTCGTTTAGACAGTTCAGAGCACTTGGTCACCTAAATCTTGGAACCTGCTCCAAACAAGAATGTGTAATAGCCTTGAAATAGAAATTAAAAATGTTTTGGGAGCTTCTTCACAAAACAGAGACAAACACTAGCAATAAATTTACCTCACTAGTATTTGGACTGGCTGCACATCTGTGATCTTATGCCTTCTTCATGATTAGAAACCTGGAAAGCAATGTGTTGATTGTGTTGGGGTAACAGAGATGGAAGTGCTGTAACTGCTCATGACTGCATTCCCTGTGTTACCCTAAACTCCACCCTCCATATCCTTCAGTCATTTTCTGCTGTGCTGCTTTCCCTAAAGGAAATGTTTACTCCTCTCTGAGATTCTGTTCATATAATGTCATTTAAGATGCTTTCACAAATGTGTGATTTAATCAGACTTTATTTTTACTTACCTCTGGAATCTTAGTGAGCAGGTTTTCTTTCCCCTCTGCAATAAAAGCCACTTGGCAGTCAAAGAGGATGGGCAGAATTGTAATTGCTTTCATGTTGTCAAGTGAAGTATAATGCAGTCATGTGGCAATGATGTTTTATGAAAGTTTTCTTTTCAGTGCAATAGTAGAGGTATTTTATTAGTAATGTTATAAAGCAGTTGCAATAAAGATAAGTCTAACTGTCAATGTCAGTATCTTAGAGCTGTGTATGCATATTCCTGGGTGGATGTTTTTAAGAGCCAGAACCAGGGCAGCTTCAGCAGAAGAGAAGTTGGAGACTTGCATGACAGTTTTGTTGTGAATTGTTCTATTCACCATGGCAGAACTCACTGGAATTCATTGTGGATTAACGGTCACCTCCTAGAAAAAAGGAAAATGTCTTTATTCAACTATTTTATTACAGGGATGCGGAAAGAGACTATTTTAAAATGTCATAAACAGTGGAGCTTTTCCCATCAGCAGAACAAACCTGCATGCTGCTGATCCTTGTTCTGTTTTCTCTCAAGAAACGACTCAGATCGAAGACCCCCGGGTGCAATGGCGGCGGGAGCAGGAGCACATGCTGAAGGATTACCTGGTCCTGGCCCAGGAGGCCATTGCTGCCCAGAAAGAGATCTACCAAGTGAAACAGCAGAGGCTTGAGCTGGCCCAGCAGGAGTATCGGCAGCTGCACGACGTTTGGGAGCACAAACTGGGCTCTCAGACCAGCTGTGAGTAGTTACTGAGCTCCTAAGCAGTGGCTTCCTCAGCTGTGCACCCTGCAGGACAGTCAAAGGCATGAAGCTGGTCCTTGGGTAGAGCACTGGGATGCTATGCCTTGTCACTCTTCACATTTGAGCAGTTTGTTTCAGAAATGCACCTGTGTGGGAGAGGCTGGTTGTTATGAAACACTCCTGTGTGTGGCTCAGTCACTGGAGTCAATGTGCAGATTTTCTGCCTGGGCTTCAGCAAATGCTAAAATATGTGGTGGTTGGCCCAGTGTGAAAAAGGTAACTTACAGGGTTTTTTTCTTTATTCCCCTGTTTAAAGTACAGAAACATGGCACGAAGGTCCATCTTGGATAGTATTCCCAGGCCCTTTTGTAGTGTTATATCCCAGGTAGTTGAGTGATGGTCTAGTGGAGCTGAGGGTCTGTATTTTATGTCATGTTCCAAGTCACCACTGGTGGATTGCCTCTCTGTGTGTGAAGAAGTTTGTGCTGCGTATTCTGTGTCACACACACATCAATACCAATGTCACTTCAAGATTTGGAGCAGAAATGTTTATAGAATGCTGTACTTCCTCCTCACTGGTACTGGTTAGGAGCTGGAAAATGTCCAGAACAGGATTTATATCCTGCATGTATTTCAGAATTCTTGTTATAATCCTCAGTATTGC
Source organism: Sitta carolinensis (assembly GCA_032173965.1). NCBI lineage: Eukaryota > Metazoa > Chordata > Aves > Passeriformes > Sittidae > Sitta > Sitta carolinensis. The sequence continues at coordinate 4,405,122 of CM063294.1, read as the reverse complement.
AGATTTTCTGTGTTCTTGCCAGCCAAGAACCTCCTCCATTTTCACTCTTGTGAGTTATGTGTGATGGTGGAGAATTCCACTGGCTAATCCTGTGCCTGGTGTTAAAATTTTTAAAGTAGTTTTCTGTCAGCTGAAGGATTCTTGTTTGGCAAGGATGCTTTCCCTTACATCTGAAGAACTGGGTTTGCTCTTTTCTTAGGAGTACTCTACCCAAGTACTGGTGTTCCAGAGCAGTACACTGAGTACATGAGTTACATGGGCAAGATGGGATCTGTCTTGAAAAATACAAAATACAAACAGAAATAACTAGAAATGGTTTCCCATGTTTTATAGGGCATAAACTGATGGCTGCAAGGATCAAAATATCTCCCTTGCCTACAGCTACCTCTGACAGCATTGCACATTGTGGAGCTTCTGTACCTTCTGAGGCAGAAGGGTTTAACTGCTGCTGTGAAGAGAGTTCTGCTCTTAATGGGACATTGATTTAATCTGGTGTGACACATTGTATGGTTGGTCATGTCCTCAAGGCTGTGAAAAGGCTTGCATCACATTTTTCAGTTTCTTCTCATTCTTTGTTTTTCTTTGTTTCTAAACATTCAGTGGATTGTTTGCTCAATGAGGAAGTCTGAAAAAATAATTAAGTAAACCTTCATGCAGTGCCTGTCCCTTCAGTTCTGTTAAAGGCCTTTGGAAAGGCAGGAAACCACACTATTGAATGGAGTGAACATGTTTGGAGGGTTAGTTAAGTGTGTTAACCTGGAACAAATCCAGACTTTGGAGATGCAGGGCATACTTTGCCCCCTTCAGTCTATACTTTCTGTGGAGTTTTTGACTGCACTATTGCTTTTCTCTGTCTTTGAGCAGTGAGATTTGGAAATAGGGTAACAGACCTGCACCAGCAACGTGTGGAGGTCTGGGCGTGCAGGAGCAATGGGAGATCTCAATCTGAGGAGGGGCTGGTGAAGGTGTAGGGAGGGAGGCAGAGCTGCTAAACTGGCTGCTGTATTTGTTGTATTTGTATTTGTTCCAGTGCTTTCTGGCTCCTCGTCAAGTTCCAAGTATGACCCCGAGATCCTCAAAGCAGAGATTGCCACTACAAAATCCAGGGTGAGTAGTACAAATGGACCTTTGCTTACCCTGAGTAATGTTCAGATATTTCCAGACCTCCTGGCAAATACTGAAAGATGATGCCAAAGCAGTTGGAAGAGCTAATGTTGCCATTTAGGAGGTCATTTATCAGTATTTTCTAACGTTGCAGTCTTAGGAATTTGACACAGGGGTTTTTTTTTCCCCCCTTTGACTTTAGCCTGGCTTGGCAGCTGGCAGTGCAGGATGGCTGTGGGATGTGGAGCTGCATGCTGGCTCCTCCAGGGCTGGAGAGCTGTGGGTCCTCCCCAGGGACTGGCAGCTGTTTTGAGCAGGGCTTAGTGCAGGCTGTCAGCAGGGGAGGGTGTGCTCTCATGCAGAGCTCAGTTTGGGAGGAAGAAAGGACTAAAGTAAAGTAGGTCAGTGTGGCCTCTGTGGAGGAATATAAAACAGCAGGCTGTAGGGTCAGGGGATTTACAATATGGATTATCAGCCTGCTGTGTTACTTGTGCAGTGGGGCCTTTTCACTGGGGAGCTTGGAGGGGGCTTCAGTTGCTGCAGGGTAACGCCTGTCCTGATGCTCAGCAGTTTTTTTTTTTTTAATGACTGGGAAGGATTTAAACATTTCTGAGTAAAGTGGACAGGTGTTTCATTGCTGTCTCTTTTTTTTAAATTTTCTCAACTTTTTCACTTATGTTTGGTACTTCCCTTGAGTCCCTTGTTAAGAGGTGTAATAGCAGCTACTGGATAAAGCCCTAGCCAGTGATAAAGTCCTGATGAGGAGGCAGTCAGGGCTGTTTGCTGCACTTGTGATGAGCTGATTGCCTGGAAACTTTTTCAGAGTGCTGTCTACACTGAATAAGTTTTGAATCGAATGGGTAGTGCTGTACCTAAATACTCATATAAAATATCATTCAAAAAAATGTGTCACCTTGCTGCAGGTTAATAAACTCAAGAGAGAAGTAGCTCACATGAAGCAAGAGCTCCAGTACAAAGAGCATGGATTTCAAACACTGAAGAAGTAAGTGTGTTCTCAAGATCTTTTTATTTTTTTTAAAGAACATCTCTGGCTTGCAATGCATCCTCCACTAAATTTATAAATAGCTGTCTAAATAACATAAGCTGAAATATGCTCCTGATGTTATCTTTAGGCTGCAGGCAGTACACAGCCATGGGGGTGTTCTCTCAAATCAGTGCCTGCATGGGATTGACCGCATTAGAACTGACTTCATGGCAAAAAGGTTTTGGACCAGGGTCTCATCAGCTAACTGATATTCTGTTTTACTCAGTATTGCTCAATATGGATGACTCTACAGCCCATTGTCTTAATTATAAGAGCCATTGATTTAGGGCACTGAGGAAAAACTGGAGGTGGAGTGGAAGGGGAGGAAAAGTCTCAGGTACTTGCCTTTGTGTGACTAGACATCTGGCATTTTAGATAAATATTTATTATAAGGATCAACCCTGGCAGAATTCCTTTGAGGAAAGGGAAGGATGAGGTGGCTTGTAATTCGGTAGTGCAAGCAAAATCTGTGCACGTGAGTCTGTGCCTGGTTTTTGAAATCGTGACTGAAAATAAGGTAATTCTCATAGGTGGCTGAGCTGATTGATTAGGAACAAGGCAGCTAGCAGCAGTCTGCCCTAACACAGTCTTTTGGGGGTTTGTGTGCACCTTTGTCCTCCCTCAGGAGTCATAGAGATGATGATGCTGCTCAAGGCAGAGTTCTTAATGTGCTGCTGAGAGGAGTACCTTAGGCAGTGGGGTCCTTTGTTCCTTCTGTTGTCCTTGTTATACTTAGGAGTGTGTTTTTGTTAAAAATCTGTGTCAAGATGTATCTAGGATGATTGAATTAACTGGATGTTGTTAAGTGTTAGCTTACTGGGTTTTTTTTAATTTCTATACAGAATTGACATGAAAATGTCTGACACTCAAGGTGGCTACAAACTCGATGAGGCACAAGCCATTTTAAGTGAAATGAAAGCTCTCAAGAAAGCCATCACATCAGGGGAGAAGGAAAAACAAGACCTCATTCAGGTACTGAAACAAGATGACTTTATAGTATTTGGTGTCACCATTGCTAGAAGATTGACTTTCTGAGAAGCAATTTAAGTATTTTTTTATTTCAGATATGTAACTGAGGTTTTTATTAACATAAACTAGTTTTGTGTTGGGGCTGGACCACAGCCTTTGATCCTTCAGATGCTGGAAATGAGAAGTATCAAATACAGTCCAGCCATAGCTGACCTTGAGTTTGCAGAGTCTGAGTGGGCACAGCAAAAATCTGAATCATGGGGTTAGGCTAAAGTTATGTAATTGCTGAGGTACTTTGGGCAGAAGTGAGCTCACCTCATGATTTTTTTGTGGTTTTAGAGCCTAGCCAGGTTGAAAGACAGCTTTGTGAATGACAGAGGATCCCAGTCAGACCTGTGGGCCAGCAGTGTGTCTGTGGAAAGCTCCAGCCCCCTGCTACCCCGGCAGTACCTGGATGTCAGCTCCCAGACAGATGTTTCAGGAAATGTGAGTAATGTATGAGAAGCCTTGTGCACATGGAGACATTCCTCTGAACTGCATGTAGAGCTACCTCACCATGAGTTTCCAAGCATGGACAAGTTTCTGTGAAATCATAACTTCTCCTGGTTTAAACTGCAGTGTGACTGTTTCTGTGTGCAGTGTTAATGTATCTCTAAGGGCAACCTGATGTTTCCCCACACTGTCTCAAGCAGAGCAACCCAGGTAGGAATAAAAGGGAAGGAAGTTTGATTTTGCCTGTAGGTGTAGCTTCTTGTGATCCAAATACTCCCTTAGCTCTTTATAGCAATGATAATATGAGACAAGAAGCATTCAGCAGGTCTGTGTGTGGGCTGAGCTCCAATGAGGACTCCTCCCCCTAAGAGTGTTTGGCTTTCCCTGGGTTACAAGTGAGAACCACAGCTTATGTGCTGATAGTTTGATGCCACCAAAGTTGTAGTGCTCATAAACCTTCAGTCCCACACGTGCAAGGAGGTCAGAAGTTCAGGTTGGTCCCAGCCTTGGTGAGAACATGATCAGTGCTGGGGGTGCATCTTATTTCTCACAGGACAGCACAGAGCCTCTCCTGTGAACCTTTACTTAAAGGTTTGCAGCCACTTTCAGTCAGGGCCACATGTGTTAGTAAAGATGTGCAGATTTGGGCATCATGGGATGTCCCTTGTCTTTAAGACTTTACAGCCAAAGCAAGATGTCATCTGAACCAAAATGCAGTGCAGCACTTAAGGATGCAAAGAGCATTTAAGAAGAAGGATTGCAAAGGTATTTGTGTGTTCATAGAAATAGAAACCCAAGACAGATGTGGTGGATCTTCTTTTTCCTAGGCCAGAAAAGGCCTTTGAATCTTGTTGGGATTTAAGTATGTGAAGAAATAATGAAAAATGTATTTAAATGCAGCATGTTCCTGTTCTCTGATTGGTTTAACTACAAGATCACTTTGACAAAATGAAGTGTCACTAGTAGCAGTGTCAAGGAAATCTCAGAAGAGGAGTGTTCTGAAGTTGCTGATTTGATGTTTCTGTCTCAGTTTATTGCCAGCAGCAGTAACCAGCTGGCCGAGAAGGTGCGATTACGGCTGCAGTATGAAGAGGCAAAGAGGAGGTAATTCTTTGGCCTGTTGCCCTTTTTGGTTGTCACACAGCTCACTATGAGGATGTGTTTCACTAGAAGAGGTGCCACCAGACTGAAACCCAGCACTGCTGCTAAGTAAACGTGTCATTTTTGAGCCAGTGAGACAATAGGCTTTTTGGGCCAGCGTTATCTTTCAAGAAATAAATAACCATCCTAGAAATTACTAAGGCGTGACTAATACACAAAGAATTCAGTCTGGCCACACCTATGGGGACATAAGTGGTTCTGCTACCTGTTGCCAGTGCTTCCCCATTCCTAATAAGGAGACTGTACTGCAAGGCATCTCCTTACCTTATTCGAAATGAATGAGTGCTTGCATGCCTCAGTGTGATAAGGAGAAACATATATTGTGTTAACACCTTACATCAAAATATGGTCAATGGCTGCAATTCCAAAGCTTATCTGTAAGAATGTAAGTTTTCACCTTTGTCCTCTGATCTCAGACGAATGAAGAATCGATTAAAAAAAAAAATCTATCTACTTAACAGGCCAATTTAAGCAAAAGCTTTCCAGGATTTACTTTTTAATAGATAATAACTAACACAATTGCGTAGTTAAATGAAAAACCACCAAGAATTATTACTTAGACTTTGGCTGGCCTAGTCTTTGTTCAGTGATGTAACCATTGCTGGGGGTGACCTTCTTCACTTTTAACTGCTCCAGAGGGACTTTGCAACTCCAAAATAACAAAGTTCAGATGTGTGATACAATCTGTGCTTGGGATATCTGTAAAGAGAGGGCTTTTTCTCTAGCCTCTGTTTAGAGGACCCTTAAGGCTGAGGTTACTCATAATGCTCTCATTTTGGTGTATTGGCATGGCCAATAGGCCATGTTTCTCAGTGGCATAAAATTTGATAAAATTTGTTTCTCAGTGACATAAAATAAGTCTATGGCAAAAACTGTGTGCCCAGCTGCTTTTGACAAAATTTGTACTTCTTTTCTTAGGTGGAACAATTTTATCAGAACTGTTAGTTTTGCCAGTCCAAGATTTGCCAGACTACCTTGACATTCAAATCATTTGGTGACTTTTAAAAGCAACATTAAAAATGCCATTCCTTCAGATGCAGTGGTTAATTTGGCAGTGTTAAAATTGCCTTTTACTGTTGAGCTTTGCTGAAGGCTTCACATGAATTCACACTGACTTTACACATTCAGATTGAAGAGGCATACCCCATGTTTGTCTTAGGTTATCTGCAGGTTTTTATCAAAGTTTAAAAAACATTATCATGAGGAAAGATGGAGCTAAATGGACATGAATAGTTGATGCTAAAATGAAAAGATCTCCAGCTATCAAGGCACTGTGGTTTTGGCACAGTGTTTAGTTGGAGCTGCAGAAACAAATACATTGACTGGTTTAAAGCTGGAACAATACCATGGATATAGTGACTCACAAGGAACCTTCTGTTCCTGTGAAAATTCTTCTTTGTGATGTTAGAAGTGTTTCCTGTCCCCACAGCAGCATTAAAATGTTCCAAAAACACAATAGAAGACTAAGTACTTTGCCCACGCACGAACTGTGAAGGAACCGAGTGATGGAAATACGTGTGTTGTGTTAGCTCTGCAGGATCTGGGAAGGTAAAACTTAACGTTTGAAATAAAGATGGTCCCATATTAATTAGTTTAGAACTACTAGATCCGTAAGGAACTGGTGCTTCAGTAGGCAGGCTCTGGCAGACACTGTTTGCACCTTCACTCTGGACCAGTCTAGAAGCTCAGATGTGGCTAAATATCTGACTGAACTTCACCACACCAGGACTGCCAGGACCCAGTTCCCTTCCCCACCACCACATCCTTTCCTGTCACAGCTCAGGCAGACACCAGACCCCTACAGCAGATAATATAAAACCCAAAAAAAGACACAGGGCAGCTACAGTGACAAACCTTTGGCTTAATTATATTCAAAACTGAGAATGGGTTTAATGTCAAAAAGGTTGTCATTGCTACATCTCAGCAAGGAGATAGCTGCTGCAGCATAAAAGTAATCAGAGAAGCAACTAAATCATGGTGTACAACTTCAGACATGTAGCAGTAACTCAGTTGTGCAGCACTTGCACCCTGCACTGCTCTAATTTCTTCAGCAGTTAAATTTTCAGCTTGGGTTCTGCGAGACTGGTGGTAGCTCCAGGATTATATAAATTACATATTATAATTTATATATAATTTATATTATTATATATTACAAATATGTTTTGTTACTCTCCTAAAATGAAATATTTTAATGTCACATTAAGCAACATTACAACGATGGTGGGTATTTGACTGGTCAGTTTTTAAACCACGCCTTCCACTTTGTTTGTGGGTTTTTTCCTCAAGAACAGAAGCTTATCTGATACAGGACTGTTTATTACTGGTTGTTGATACACATCTTAGTGTATGCTCCTGTGGAGATGCATATGCTCTGGACAATCTCCAGAGACTAAATATTTTACATGCTATGCCTGTGTTGCATAATAATAGAAAGTACTAACTTTCCCTAATTAACAAAAAAGTCTCATTATGACAATGAATAAATCATCTAACTGACAATTCTAGGTAGAAAGAGAACAATTAAATAAAACTTGAGCTTCCTGTTGTGTATTTGTTCAGTCTGGTGGCTGTTCAGAAAGGTGGTGTGACCTGAGGCCAGTGTTGCAAGCCCAGCCTGGCTCAGCGCTGATGCACTTCAGCTCAGGCAGTGAATGCTGAAGGGCTGCAGTGTTCAGCCAAGTGCAGACCTTCTGTGATGTGTTTCTTTTGTGATGGTGCTGTTTTATTGGAAAAATAGAATAATAAAGCTTCTTTTAACTGAGAAGGGGGGAAATAACAATCATGTACCAAAGGTAAATCTGGAGGTTAGTTTAACAAAGCTTTTAGACTCGGAAATGCATAGAGAACAAATTCCAGTGGAAAAGCCATCCATGCAAATGTATGCCAAAAGTGATCAGATTTATGCCAGCCAATCCTCTTAGACTCATATCCCTTCAAAATGCACAGAGGAATTCTTGGATTATGAATTAATGCCACTGTTAATTCTTCATTGGAGCACAGTATTGCACTTAATCAGGCACTCAAAAACAAAACAGCTCTTAAGACGACCTAAAAATAGTTGAGTTGAATATCTGGCAATTATGGAACTTTATTAGAGTCAGCAACCTGCTGTGGGAAAAGGGGTTTACAGAAAGCAATGCTTCTCTTCAGAAAGGTGATCTCACCTGTCTCCTGTGATGGTGGGGGCAGGTCAGTGTGTGTGAGCCTAATCCTGCACAGGCTCTCCTGGGGCTCGAGTTCCTCTTGGCCTCTGCAGCTTGGAACACAAAGCTTTATTCTTCAAGGCCTTTCAGAAGCCTTGTAGCTGCTGCTGCCCAGATCTGCATCTTATTGCTTACTCCACACACTTTGATTTTGCTGGCTGGCACTGAATTTGCTCCGTGCTGCCTGTGTGCTGGTTTGCTGGAGGAAGCGCACACCATCCTCTGCACTTCTGCAGCATAAACTAAATTCTAGAGAGATGAATCCACATCAGTGCCTGCCGGGCCTGATTTAAGTCTGGTAAGTCTCTCACCAGATCATAATGCCCTTTTCAAAGGGAGAGGCATATTGGACATTCATTTTACATGTCACTTCCATTTCTTATGTATTTGCTAAACCCGAGTGAGAGATTAATCTAAGTTCATTCATCTCGTGAAGGGGCACATATGCCTTGCCTCTCTGATGTTCAGTAAGGCGAATGTTTTTTTGCAAATGTCTTGCAAAATACTTTTTCTCCTTGTTTGCCTTCTAAATTTTTCACATTTTTTCATCCCAGCCCATTCTGTCCTTTCCATTCCCTGCTTCCCGCTTGATTTTTTTGATTGTGTGAGTTCAGAAACGCAGGTCCTTGGTAATTCTAATTCAGGTTTATCTGTAATATTTTTCCCATCAAACAACCATGATCATCCTGTCAGGTCTTGAAGAGTTGTAGGTTAGTGAGTGCAAAGGAGGCAGCTTCCTTTGGGAAGACTGACATTACTGCCCTTGGTTCTGTATCCTGGGCTGCTGCTGGTTTTCTGCTTCTCTCTGTATGTTGCATGGCAAAGCTGACCATTTGTAGACCTACCTGAGCAGGTCAGATATTTGGGAAATGGGGAACAGGCAGATATTTGGAGTGAGCAGCCCCCTTACCTGTCACAAGCTGTGCTCTCCTCCTCTGTCAATCAAAGCTCTTGCTAAATTCTATATCTGTATTGCTGTTGCTTTTAGTCATTATCTTCCTCCCTGAGCTGATGTGGTGTGGTGCTGAAGGGCTGGTGATACAGGCAGTCTGGAATGCAATCCACTGCAATCTGGAATGATTCCACTAATGAAAATAGGCTTTGATTCTGATGCTCATAAGCAGCTCTGGATTTTGGTAGGATCACGTTGCCTCTCCAGCTCCTCTCATCCTCAAGTGCAGGTTGCACCAGAAATAGTGTAGCTCCTTAATGTGTCCAGAATGCTTACTGTTGAATCAACAGGTGGATTCTTGCAGGAGCAGCATGGAGGTATGATCAGCTTCCTCATTGTAAAGACAAAAAGAAGAGTTTCTAGGCTTCTGACTAACCACTGATCTTTATCTGAATCATATATGGGGAGTACACAGTTATTTCCATAAAAGTGATTAAAGAGTAGATAATTATCACATCATACCCTCCACACAAACTACTCTGAGGTCACAGCTGTAATGCATATGAAACACCTAGTATATCTGATCACCTTTTCTGACATCCAGAATTTTTGTTGTATTACTCCCTGACTGGTGGACACTGCATATTAGCTAGAAACTTCTTTTTCCATTGTGAACAAGCCTGAGTTAAAGTCCCATTCTGCATGTCCACATCCCAGCAGTGCTGTCACATGGCACCCTTCTGGTAAGGGGACATGAGGGGGGTTGTGCTGGAGCTGAGACCCTTCCTCAGGGCCCTGGAAGATGTGGTTGGTCATGGTGCACCTCTGTGAGTCTTGAGCAGGAGATCAGGCACACCTCAGGGAATAACTGCATTTTTTCTCCCCCTGCAGAATAGCAAACCTGAAAATCCAACTGGCTAAGCTGGACAGCGAGGCCTGGCCTGGGGTGCTGGACTCTGAGCGGGATCGTCTGATACTCATTAATGAGAAGGAGGAGCTCTTAAAAGAAATGCGATTTATTAGCCCCAGGAAGTGGACTCGAGGAGAGGTGGAGAGACTGGAGACAGAGAGGAGGCGCCTGGAGGAAGACCTTCAGGCTGCCAGAGACACTCAGAGCAAAGCTCTCACTGAGAGGTAGGTCAGTGGGCACAGGGCAGTGCCTTTTTGGACAAGAGCTAACTGGGAGCAAGCACCAGCATCCCCTGGCTGGCTGCCCACAGCAGTGCCCTCACATTCCCAGGACACTCTGCTCAGGAAGCTTCTGAACTCATCTCCCAGTCAACCCATCTGCAAGTTTTACTGTGCTGGTGGGGAAAGGTTGCTGTCCCCTTTAATGGGAATGTACAGAATGCTCAAAATAGCCCAGTGTTAGTGTAGTGTAACATTTCTGTATGCAGCCAGCACCTCACAGCAGCTTCTACACATGCTGTGCAGTCTGGGCCTTGGTAAATGTCAGAAGATGGAATTTTAAATTTCTTAAATTTGCTGTTTGTTCTGAGCATCCTTGTATGTGATTCCTGTAGGATCTGGTATTTGACAGGGCTGTGGGGCTTGCAGGGAGTATCCTGTGAATCTAAACTAGCTGAAAAAAATGCTAACTTTCTTCCCTAATTTTACCTGTGTTGCAGGGGGAGGTCTCACGGGAATGTACAGTGAGGATGAATCCTGCATTAGGCATTGCCTACAGGTGTTTTCCAGTCTGGATGTGTTAATGAGGGTGGCTCAGCAGTGTTTCTGGTAGCTGCAGTCTCTGCTGCAGAGCACACATGGAATAGGCACACTGCACTCACTCTCTCTTTGGCTGTGTATTTTCATTTCTTCTGTGCAGTCAGTGTCCAGATATCACCAATTTTATACACAGGCTTTTCGTGGTTTTATCATGCCCCAAAAAATGTAAATGTCTTGGCTGTGAGACTTTTACCTGCCTGGAGTATCTGTGGTTTGACAAATAATTCTGGTCTTGCCATAAGGTGAACACCTTCTTTTGGGATTTTTGGGAATATGGTCACATTCTAGAGGGCTAAAGACATAGGACAGGTATGGGGAAGGATTTTGTGCATCTGCACATGTGTTTGTCTCAAACCAATTCATGTGGGAAATAAAACTGAGAGGCTGCTAAAGTCAATATTGTAAAGTTGTAATGAGATGGTTAATAACTAAATCAAGTAACCTTTAATCATCCATAGACTTTAGAGGAAGGAAATTAAGATATTTATACCTTTATTAGCACAGTAACTATAGGAATGCAATAGTGTATAGTGAGTAAAATCTGTCCAGCTCTTTTGAGGCCTGATCCTAGAAACATTAATGGTACCAGCTGTAATTATTTTCTCTTGTTGTGAATGGTTTCAGGACTGAGTTATGCATTTTAAAAGTTTCTGAAGTTGGTAAACACCTACACATCTTGACCAAATTCTGTCCTGTGTATTCCTATCAACTTTGGTAGGATTTCACAGCACAAAAGTGGATTTTTCCGTTACTCCTTATTTAAAATAGTAAATGCTGCTCTAGCTCATCTCTTTCTCTGATCTTCTCTTAGGCTGAAGTTGAACAGCAAAAGAAATCAGCTTGTCCGGGAGCTGGAGGAGACCACGCGCTTGGTTGCCATGTTGCACACCCAGCTGAAGAGGTAGGTGACCCTTGCCAGGAGCTGTGGTTGCTTTTGCTGCACATTGTGCCACTGCCTTTCTCTGATAACAATTCCAGCTCCCAGCTGAGGGCTGAAAGGCCTTTCAGTGCCAGCAGTGACCTAAGGCCCCTGCGTAGTCAGTGGAAGGAGAAGCCTTAGGTCAGAGGTCAGTTTAGATGGGTGCTTTTCAATGGGCTGAACAACCTCCTGGGGCTGCCTCTGACTCACAGCAGGAGTTTGCAGAGTCCCTTCTGCTCCAGTAATATTTAGGTGACTAGGGATAGCTGGGATTTATTCACTGAAGTTTGAATTACTGAAGTATTAAATTAATAAAGTACGTTAACAGACAGCAAGTGGAGTGAATCTTACTAATGCAAGGACACGTTAATGTGTGAATGTTCCCGTGTCTCTAATTCCAAGTGTGCTGTTGCTTGCATGTGGACAATATATGGAGATATCCCTGAATCAGTTGTGGCTCATATGGTGTAAAGAATGGCTTCTAGTTCAGGCTGTAGTTTTGGAAGAACACAAGATTGCTATTTCCAGACTAATGCATGCCTGCTGGCACTAAGGCCAAATCATGTTGCTAAAACTGTATTTTATCATTCTGATAGCAAGAAACTTTGGTGGGGTTTTTGTTTGGTTGAGGTTTTTTCCTACCAGTGTGTACTGAATTTACTCTGTTTGTAGCTTCTGCTCCACTTGGATTCTGTTTCATTTTGTGAAGATGACACCGAAAAGACTGGAAAGAAATCATAGTGCAAGACTGCCATGTAAATAAGCCAGCATGGAGAATAGCTATCTGTGAGGCTTTTATGCAGTGGAAATGCATCATTTTTTCATTTCACCTAGGTGATTAGGGATCTTTTGAGGTGACCAAGAAGCATGCGAAACTAATTTCTTCCTAACCGTGTGCCCAGTGTTCTTGGCATGCTCCTTCATAAGAATAAGTGTTTGTTATTAACCCCATAATGCAAAATGTCTGGCATTCAAAGGCATGTACAAAAGGAAGTTGAGCCCAGGTTTTTGATAGGAAAAGATTAATTTAAAACACCTCCCTTTTCATAGTAAAGTTCTCTGAAAAGCTGTTAATTCATTAGGCTTCAACAGATGTATATATACAAAAACATCTATCAGAAGCTTTTTTGAACAAATGTGATGCAGTGCACATCTGTCAGAAGACATTTTCTGCCAAAATTATACTAAATACAGCATACTTGCCTTTTTCTCATAAGGTCGTGGACGTAATTATACAAATTCCAGCTTTTACTCTATAAATAATAAATAAGGGATTATTAGGCTTATTAATATCTCACTGTTTTTCAGTGGGGCAACTTAAGCCACTTATACATATTCCAAAATTTTTCAACAGCAAATCCCTATCTGAAGTGAGGGTCAATAATGACCAAGGTCTTCAATATGCAGAGCAGCAGTGTTGGTTCAGATGGAATTTCTAGAGATGGTACATGTTGTAGTCACTACTGGAATATTTGCTGGGTCTCCTGAGCAGAGGACTGAGCTGTGGTGTCTGGACTTCCTCATCTGAAGAGACTTCTACTCAGCACCTGCTTAAAATTAATTTTGTTGTCAGTTATGTTTTGAACCTAGAACTCTAGGGATAAATAAGGCGTGTGAATTGATTTCACAGCCCAGCCCCAACTTTTTCCCTTGCTCTCTTGGCCCTGGATTCCATGTAGCAGTCTTTCACATGGATAAATCCTGCCAGCTTTCTGGGAACTGCTGGCTGTTGTGATCTCTGAGGGCCAGTTCCAGGCAGCTGTGATATCGCCTTTTGGCTGCAGGTCCAAAATTGAGGCAAATGGAAGAAAATTTCCATCTGGTCAGACAGTTCATTGCAATAACTTCATCTTCTTGCATGGGCCTTGCTGGTTTTTGTGGTCTGCTTTGGAGATTAACAGGAGCCATAGATACTTTCCAGAGAGATGTGGGAGGAGGGAGGTGGCACTAATATTAATTGGTTTGAAACTGTTCATTAGAGTTGTTTTGGCTAATCAAGGGCTCTTAGGAGTCTGATATGGTGAGTAGAAAAATGATTGATACTGTTTTACTGAGCAGTGACCTACTGTTTCTGCTGTGTAGACTGTGGTTCTGCATTGCTCCGGGGACTAATGCGTGTGGCCTGAGCTAACAAAGCAGCACCCTGTGGGCTTAGAGATGTGGTGACATTGTAGTGTTTTCATGAGGAATCAGAAGATACAGTGTCATGGTTTTCTGACTTGTTTCCTTCAGTCTCTCCACCAGCATGCTTTCCCTCTCCTCGAGCAGCAGCCCTGGTTCTCTTGCATCTAGCAGAGGATCTCTTGCCACCTCCAGCCAGGATTCATCCACCTCAGCCAGCTTCACTGATCTCTACTACGAGCACCTGGAGCAGTTGGAGCAGTTGGACTCGGAATATCAAAACAAGCTTGACTTGCTCCTGGAAGGAGCCACTGGGTTTAGGCCCTCAGGCTGTATCACCACTATTCACGAGAATGAAGTAGCAAAGACTCAGAAAGCAGAGACCACAAGTCGCATGCAGGCTCTGAGGTCCTTGTCTGGCACTCCCAAATCCATGACATCACTGTCCCCAAGGTCATCCCTCTCCTCTCCATCCCCACCTTGCTCTCCACTGGTGATAGACCCACTCCTAACTGGTGATGCCTTTTCAAGCCATATGGATTTTGATGATGCAGAAATAAGTGCAAATCTGTCAGAACTCACCCTAAACACTGGGAGTGGCAACTGTAGACTGGAAGAGCCTCGAGCAGGAGATAAACATCTAGGTCAAGGTATGGTAAGAAAAGATTTGCATGCACTGCATGCATTTATATTTAATGTAGTTCATAAAGCTTTGAGAAGCAAGTGTTTCAGAAGCTGTCTGTCATCTTATCTTTATGTTGAAAAATGTTTTCAACTCTGTGTTCTGTCTTGTTTGGGAGGAAGGGTTGGTATTTTAATTTGTACACAGAAATACTGATCTAATGAATCTTGCAGGAGACTGATTTAGGTGTGTTTTTATTGTACTCAGATGCATGTGTACACAAATCACAGGGATTTCATGTGCAAATATATATGGTCGTGGTGGGATTCCTGGTTTGATTTGGCACTAAACAATCCAGAAGGTCATCTGTTGTTTTTGGTCTGCAAGACACAGAGTGCCATATTGATGCAAAGTTTTTGACCAAGCATTTGAGGAGGGCTGTAAAAACCATTTAGCTTAATAGTGAACAAATTATAGTAATAATAAACCTTCCCTATCACCGTGGTATGCATCAGATCCTGCTCTGCTTCTCAATAAATCGGTGGCAATGAATTTATTAATTTCAGCTGAGAAGACATGTCAAGGCTGTGCTCAAATTCTGCTGTTTTGGTCTCTTAGCAACAAAAACGTGTTTAGATTGTAAGCATGATAAAATAAGACATTTAGAGATAGTGGATGTTCTCATATATGCATATGGCTTGTTGGTGGGTGGGAAGGGTTCATCCTTTTTTGGAATGGAGGGGCTGAAGCGGATGGAAAGCAGTTGGCACAGCCAGGGCACAGTGCTTGGGCCTGTCTGAAGCCCTTGTGACTGCAGTTGGACTAAATCCAATGAGTGAAAGGACTGCATTTGTAGCTGCAGAGAGGAAGAGTTTTAAAGGCAGTATAAACTTGCAAACTATAGTCCTGTGAACCAGCAGCACAGTTTGTTTCTGTTTTTCGTGGGATTATGGAACAGCCTGTGTGAATAAAGGGAACTAGTACCATGTTATCACCACCTTCTGCATTAAAAAGGCTGACACTATTTAAAACAATAAAAAAACACAAGTGCAAATCTTCCCCTTTGAGCTACCATTTTCTTACAAGCAAGAGGTATTATGCATTTGAGTAGGAAACACTAATTATTCTTATTAGAACTGGGCGCTGATTAGTTTTAACCTTTTTAGCTCTTCAAGATTTGCCAAGGCTGTTAAAGTGAAAGCTCAGGTGTTAAGCAGATTAAGTGATTACTGCTGTTAGCCAGTCAGCAGACAAAATAATCACCATAAGTAGTTTATTTCAGGGCAATAACGAGATGAGATTCTACTCCTCAGGCATTCTGGGGGTGGGGGGGTTCAGTGTAACACCCGAAATGCAGGGGCTGGCTCTGGGGTGGTCAGTCCTGGGCAAAGCACACTCACATGTCCTGGAAGCAGAGCTGAACAATATACCTGAGGGCTTTGCTGCCCTCTGGTAGAGCAGAACCTTCTCTAGGTTTGAAACTGAAATAAGGTTGCCTTTCTCACCTGAAGAACACTTGAGCGATTCAGGGGAAACTAACAGCAAAACCTGGAATCTGGCAGAGTCCAGCATTCTGTCGGTAAATGGTCTGGATGTGAGGACATGCACGGCCGTGCATGACACGGCTCCTCAAGGCCCATGGAAAGGCAAATGGCAGGAAGAGAAGAGCAAACTTCAAATTTTTGATGTGAGTGGGGAAAAAAGGTGAAACAACACAGGTAGTGTTATCCACACTGGATATGGAAAAATGCAGGAGAGTCGAGTCAGTTCTGAACTCTTCTATAAACTTTCTTATTAGTGTGATATCTCTTCAGAGACTTAAGGCTAAAAACTGAAAGTCCAAATTTTGTGTTAATTAGCTGCATGAAAGGGCTGAGCTTTCTAAGTCTTTTGCAAAACCAGTAAGGAAAAGGGTGCCTGGAATCGTTGTCAGGGAACCATTCATCTTTATTCAGCTTTACACTGTAGCACTCTGCTGTACAGAACTCATTTCCCTGTTGTGCACTTTCTGTATTCACCCCCTTGGCCCTGAGGTGCTCAGGGGAGGTGGTCAAGAATGAGGCATTTGGGGTTGGAATGACTCCATGGCATTGGGAACTGAGGGAGAGAGAGGTTTGGTGTGTGGAGCCAGCCTGCAGTGCCTTTCCCAGTGAGCCAGTCCCGTGTAAAGCCATTCCCAGAGCAGCATTTGGTGTGTGAAACTCAAAGAATCAGATTTAGGAAGCCAGCCAGTGGGGAAGAAGTTATTTTTCTATTAAAACTGTGGACTAGGAGGTATGAAGGAGTATTAAGGAAAGAAGTTTTGACCCTGCCCATGTACCTCTAGCACAGCATATGATGCACAGCACTGCAGGGGCCTGGCCCTGGCACGTGGCAGGAGAGGATGGATTAAACTGGGAATGCCAGTGTTAAATGGATCCATTTGTTTCAGTTAATGACTCATACATTGTGTTACAGGTGCTTCTATTCATGCAGATTGGCCTATGGGGAAAAGGTCTGGACGTTCTATTTCTGTCCAGTGGTTCCATGGGAGTACCAAGATGAGAAGTGCCATTTGGTGGTCATGTCAAAAAATCCCTGGAGAAATGGGCCTGAAATGGGGCAGGTGTCTCAAAGGACTGGGGTTACCTGTAGCACCCTCTGCTGTTGGCTTACAAGTCCTTATGTCCTTATAAGTCCTTATGCCATTCCATATCCCTGGCATCCTTTTCCACCAGTTTATTCAAAGCCAGATTTAATTCTTTAAGTGGCTTTGTGAGACTGTGAAGAAAACAACACCAAAATAAAAGATCTGAAAAAACAAATTCAAACCCCAGAAAACCAACCAAACCCCAAACTTGCTTTGTAATAAAGAAAATATGCATTGGGAAACATATATTGGTTTGGGGGCATGTGCTTGTTTAAGTCTATGGGAAAGAAGGACCTCTTCTGAAGAACAAAAGCCCATTGGAGAGGAGTGTACTGCTCTGCTGCTGGGGGGTTCCAGCTGCTCCCAGGGTGACACATGGCACCTCCTCACTCTTGGAGCAGGTCTGCCACATCCCTGAGGATGAGAGCCAAGAGCTGGGTACGGCCCAGCACTCGTTAGCCACATTGGCAGATGGAGTTCTCCGGACTCTTGGCTGCAGCTCCTCTCCACTGAAATGTTCAAGTGGAAATATGCAGAATTTGCAGGTTTCCAGGGAGAGTCTTTCCCTGTTTTGAAGCACAAGAAATTTATGTGAGATAACACCTCTGAGCAAAACTTGCTTCACTTTCTTTGGCTTCTCTTTCTATCTCCTTTCCCCTGTATTCCTGCATATGACTGCTCTTTTAAATCCTATAACTCTCTTTCTCTCCATGTTCAGCTAATCAGCTTGGTCTTCCTGGACCTGCCTTTTGTCCTGTGTACACAAACATCTTGGATTTAGGGGCTGTTTCTTTTGCTGTTCCTCTCTTGAAGCTAAACTTGGTATAAGCTCTGCAGGTGGGATATGCAGCTCCACTCAATGCATACCTGGCCAGAACCTGGTCAGCAGTGCCTGCCCAGCCACTGCCCTCTGGGTGGCTGGGAGCAGAGGGATTGCTGCCTGCCTAAGGGTGCCTTGCAGAGGAGCTGGTTGATTGGTTCATATTTGTAAGTTCACTAGAATTTAGAAGTCCTGAGGTTTCTTGTAATGGGTACCTCCCTGCCTTTCCAGGGCTTTGGAAGCCTCTCCTGGCATCTCCTGCAAGGACCTGTGCCCGGGGAGGTGCCAGGGCAGGCAGCTGTAACACCCTGTGCCCATGTGTAACCTCAGCCCTCACACTGCTGCAGGGCCCAGGGAAGAAATGGGCACTCACTGTGCAATGAAACCCTCTCTCAACTCCACCACACAGAGTATTCCTCCCCTTTCCCGGGGACTTTTTGTTCTCCAGAGCAGTTTGGCACATTCCCTCCTTTCAAGGCCACCTTTGAGCTCAGCCTGCTTTACCTGTGTCCCCTCTCTCTTCAGAAATGTGCTGCTGCTTAACAGTACCTGCCTGGGGAAAAAATGCAATTCAAGGGGAGGATAAGAAGAAAAGCTGCTGCTTAACCAGACAGTTTGTTTTCATTAACACCTGCCTTTGGTTCTCCTGTGTGTTTTTCTGGTAGGCATGAGCACAGCTGGGGGGACAGCGCTGAAGGTGGCGGGCGTGTCAGCTGCAGTGTCTGACGAGTCTGTCGCTGGAGACAGCGGCGTCTACGAGGCATCTGTGCAAAGGTACACCTCAGATCTCTCTCCAGGACAGAGCCAGTGACTCAGCTTGGCACAAAAGTCAGCTGGAATGCTGCTAGTTATGACCTTTTTTTTTTGTAATCCGGTGGCTAAAGTTCTCGATCTCAGATTTCTTAATACTTCTGAAAAAACTATGAGCAGGTTGAATTTGATTATCAAAATGACTTATGCTTCCCAGACTAGAAGCAGCTGCAAGGGAGCTCACAGAGAGCTGTTTGAACAGTTGGTCTGTGTGTGAAGGTGCTGGTAAGCTGTGGCTGCTGCCTTGGCAGGTGGAAGTGGAGCCATCTGGCAGGTGGAAACTCCCCTCCTCTCAGTCAGTGACAGCCCTCAGTCAGTGTGAGGGACTTTGGGATGTTTAAGGAAGAGAGCAGAAGCACCTTGAACTGCCTGATGGATGTGCACATGCAGTGATGCAGTTCCCAAGTACTTGGAACAAGGGCAGGATGTGATGCCCCAGGACTTCTCCCACTAAGGGCACAGCTGAGAGTCACTGCTCTTGCTGGGTTTCTGGATTGTCTGTGGGGGCTTTGTCAGAAAGTTCACAGGAAGGTACCAATCTTACTGGTACCTGGTTTGACTGTATCTAATGTGGGTTTTCCTACAGTTTTTATTAGGATTGAGGTGAATTATAGGGTCGTTAGTTGTGAAACAGGACTGTAGAGGTGAAATGTCACTCATCTCAGATTCCCCCCATTGATTAGTTATCTAGAGAAATGGGTGATTTTACTGTTTACAGCACAATTCACTTTGACAAGGGAGTGCAATGCTTCTGTAAATTAGAGCTCCTGGGCTGCAGCAGTGAGGTGGTTGGGTGTCCCAGGGCCCCTGTGCCCCTCCAGTGGGCTGGGGAGCTCTGGGAATGGGGAGTGGGACAGTCACAGAAGGCATCCCATGCACACTCATGTCAGATGTTAGTGCTCTTTGGGTTATCAGCTTGCCCTGTGGTGCCTACAGTATCATTTTGGTGCCTGTCCAAGTGGTGAGGGAGGGATGAGCCACCCTCTGCAGCTGAAATGTAACAAAATGCAAGAGAGTGCTAAGCATAATATGGAAAACACTTACAAGAGAAGAATGCTAATCCTGTTTTCATGTGCTAGAGCATAGCCTCCGAGTCAATTAGACAATGAATGTAGTTTTGGGGACTTTCAGTACATAAAACTTGGGAGGAGGAATACATTGGGAGGGAAATGATGCAGAATAGCTGTTTCCAGCAAGGCCAGTCAGTGTACCCTGTCACTTTTAATGTGCTTAAGAAAGTTTGATTTCTTAAAGAAACAAAGGAATTACTTAAATCTAATAAAAGTTGAGAATTTTTGCTGTCAGAATGCAGGACAGGATTGCAGTCGTTAAGTCATACTTCTCTTGCTGGGCAGTCAGCTGTTTTTACTAAAAACCAGTCAAGGGAACCCTTTAAAAATCCCCCACTGCCTTATTTTTGCAGTCTTTTGTGTGGCTTTTTTTTTTTTTTTTTTTTTTTTCTTTTGGCAGTGAAGAGGGAAGACATATGACTTTCTGCTGATAAGCACTGCAATACATACCTCTAAGGCTGATTGCACTTACTTCTTAAATGGGCTTTCTTTTAGCTGCTAATTTTACAAAATCCATATACCAAACCACTGAATGGAAGGGAAAAGATTTTGTATCACCTAAATGCAAACACTTCAATAGGAGGCAAATCAAATCCTTAATTATTGTTGCTTCCTTTCAGACCGTGTGTGTCAGAAGTGATGGTGTTTGACAGTGATGATACAGAAGCAGTTGGAACAGCCAAAGTGCAAATTGCAATGAGGTATGTGCAACATACTTTCTGGATTTGCCTTCCAATGCAAAGAATGATAAATGGGATTTAAAATACAGTGCTTTTTGTGCTGTTTTCTTCCCCTGTCCTATTAGTATTAACTAACTAATGTCCTTCTTTAGTGTAATTAATAATTACACTCGACTCCAGGAGGTTCTTGGCCCAGTTGCCCTCTTTCATGTCAGTGGAAATCAAGTGGCAGCACTGTGGTATGAGGGTGCAAACCAGCAACAGGAGCACTGGCAGTGCTGGGCTGAAGAAAGCCTTTGGCTGGATTGCGAATCCTTGAGGGTGCAGCTTGGGTAGAGAAAAGTGCTGAGAATAAGTGGCAGTCTCAATCCTTGACCTCGTGTGGATCCCACAGTAGTGGGTAAGGTGTAGGAGGGCAGTCACAGAGGGACCCTCCTAAAATGGCTTTTTGGAAGTTATGTGGGATTTGGGAAAAAGAAGAAGTCCAAAACTTGTTTGTCATGGCCATCCAAAGCAAAAGGTTACTCATGGTATCCTCACTGTTGTACTTCAAGTAGTTTTACTTGTAACTTTTCTATATTGCAGCCATTAAAGCCTCTTAAAAAATTGTAGCTACAATGCAGCAATTTAACAAGACCCCAGGAAAAGCAGTGTGTGTTAGGTCAACTCCTCAGTCCATTGTATCTGTATCCTTAAGTTCTGGATGTTCTGGACTGTTCTGTGTTCTGGATGTTCTAGTAGCAAAACTTAATGTAATAGGAAACTGGTTTTGTTTTAAACTATGGGCAAGTCGCGGTCCCATTATAGTGTTGTCTTGTTTGTAATTGTTTTCTATTGTTTGTGTGGAATACTCAGCCAGAGTCCAAGGCAGACTTCTCTAATTATAATGCTTTTCTGTGTCTTTCTGATTCAGATATGATGACAAAAATAAACAATTTGCAATATTGGTCATCCAACTGAGTAATGTTCCAGCACTGCTGTTACAACAAGATCAAAAAGTGTAAGTGGGTGAAATAAACACACTTGATATATTTGTGTTGGATCCCAATGAGAAGGAAAGTGAGATTGGCTTATGGTTTTTCACACTCTTAAAAATTTACCCTTCCTGGAATGTTTCTATACTTTGTGTGGTGACACTTACGAACTAATAAACCTGTAAACCAAAATAAGATGCAGTTTCTTCCTCAAAGGTCTGTATTTTCTAGGGAAGGACTTGCCTGGAATTAGCACTGGCTGGTAAGATTCTTAAATGTAGCAGTGCCTTGAGCACCTGCATTGAGTGAAGAGGGGGAGTTTGTCCTGCTGCAGAACTCCTTGGACACCTGCACAGGGGTGGGAAAATGTGAAGCTGCTGCCAGACTCATTCCAAGCACAAGGTCTTTAAATTCAGCTGTATGCTGAATAAGCTGACAAAAACTGGATTCCTTTTTGCTGTTCCTACCTAGATAAGGTAGGAACAGCACCTACATAAGGGTGTGAGCAGTGTGACAGGTTGCACAGATGTAAACAACCATATAAAACAGGATCCCATGGTGTCTGATTATGAGGTTCAGAGAGAGGATGATGTCTGTGGCAACTCGTGCCACTTCACATCCCTGATGCTGCGACGAGATGTTCCTTTTTTCTCAGTTGACTGCAGCCCCAAAGAATAGGAAAGGACAGCAGTGCTTAGGATGACTTTCCCTGAGGGATCTGTGGGAGAGCTGCCCCCCTGCAGGGCCCTGCTGAGTGCAGTGCTGTTCCCACAGGAACATTCGGGTGGCTGTGCTGCCCTGCTCGGAGAGCACGAGCTGCTTGTTCCGCACCAGGCCCGTGGAGCCTTCCGACAATCTCGTGTACAATGAAGTATTTTGGGTCTCCATCTCCTACCCGGGTTACGCCAGAAAACTTTAAGAGTCGATGTTTGCACTGTAGATAAGTCTCACCTTGAAGAATGTTTGGTGAGTATCCAGCTCTATTTTAATAACTTCTGTTTGTTTCCTCTTTTTAATTAGACACGATGTTACACTCTTGAGGTATGGCAATTTCTGTGGAAGCCTTCCTGACAGTCTTTAGCTTGTGGTCTCTCCCCCACAGCATTCTTTGCAATGATATTTCTCATCAGGAGAAACAATTATGAGATAAATGTTTTGTTACAGCACTACCTTGTCAGACCACTAGATATTTCTCCTTCGTGATCTGATGTCAAATTCTAACTAGTTTTCTTCCTAATGGAAACATTTATGGTATTGCAATTGAGAACCAATTACTTTGGGTTTGGATGCATCAGGTTGTGTACTAAATGTAATGTATTAAAAAATGACAAGGCAGATGTAGAGAAATGGGATATACAAAGCAAAATCATCTGGTTTTGGGCAGTGGTTTTTGTCAGCCTTGCAAATTTCTTGAAAGGGAGTCATCCTCTCCTGTTTCTTTCTCTTCCTCTTTGAAGGTCTGGCTGTAATTTCTCCCTGCTGCAGTAGCACTGTTCATACATTGTTGTACAGTGGAGCTGTAGTGAAACACTTGCTACTTAGATTGGAAGCCCTTGACAATGCTAAAAATAATTAAATTAAATCATTGAAAATAGAAATAATTAAATAATTAAAAGTAATAATTTATTTTTAGAAATAAAGCATACTAGTGGTGTTGAAATGGGATAAACAGGAAATTTTTCTTTTTGTTGAATTTGCCAAAATCAAGCAGTCCTGGATTTTCACTCTGATTTCTTCTGACTGGTGTGGTAGTTGTTCATTTTAGCATTACACTAAAACTGTGTTTTTGCTCTCAATAGGGTGGAGCACAAATTAGCCTTGCTGAAATATGTAGATCCGGAGAGAAATCAACCCGTTGGTATAACCTCCTTAGTTATAAATATCAGCAGAAGCAAAACAGGAAAAGTAAACAAGGAAACAGCCACTCTGAAGTACCCTGCACTGAAAAAATGGTAAGAACATCTGCTTAAATTGAACACATCTCTTCTAAACAGGACAAGCAAGAGGGTTTGTGTGGCTGTTCCTATAGAGAAGTGAAGGCTGTGTTTATATTTACAACTTGAACGTGTCGTTAAGTGCAGGAAAATAATTAACTTGTTGATTCCAGATATGCCCTCGTCCTGGGCTAAACACTGAAATCTGCTGCTCAGGAAGCTGAGGGATGTGTAGGTGGTGTGGTGTAAGTGATGTGTGAGCTCCAGCCTTCCTGCCCCCAGGCAGTTCACAGTGCTGGGCAAGTCAAGGTAGAGTCTGCACATGCAGGCACAGGAGGTGCCCAGCCTGGAGCTGCACAGCTGCAGTGCTGGGGGAGCTGCACAGCTGTGCTCACAGGGCTGCACTGAGTGTGTGTGTGTGTGCAGTGGGGCTGGGGGCTGCTCTGGGGCTGCTCTCACCACAGAGGCTGGGCACTCTGCAGTCTCTGACAGTCATTTCTTCACAAAAAGCCCCTTTCTGTCCTCAGGACTCTGTCTCAGCACTCTTAGAGCAGACAGCTGTTGAACTGGAAGCTGTGGAGAAAAAACTGGAGGAAAGCAGAAGCACTTTAACTAGTGGAGAGAGCTGGTAGGTGGCATCCCACCCTCTTCTTGTTGTGAAATGATCAGAGCATTTGGGTGCAGAGGAAAATGATACTGAGCTGTGGGAGGATTCTTCTTTCTCTGTTTTGGTGAAAAAAACTGTTTCTTCTATTCTAGAGGTTGTGCTTAGAAAATGAGAACAAAGCTGATAAATGTTGAGAATTGTCAGTAGCACTATGCCAATTTTATTATTTGTGCAGTCTTCTATGGATGCCCTGAAAACTCCACTCTGTGGTGCAAGGCTTTGCTAGAATTGTAACATGGCTGCTGTTTATATGGTTCAGATTCAGATCTCCTTAAGGAAGTCCAACATTTGAAATAGAAAGCAAGCCTGACCAATGGGATTGATGGAAAAGCCTGCTGTGAGTTCAAGGGAGCTGAAAAGGGTGTTAAAACAATGCTTCAGTTTTGTCCAGTGACACTTTTTAACTAAGATTAATGGCATCCTGAGAGCTCCCCACAAGATGCACTTGCGTTAAGCTCAGACCACATGGCTGAACCCTCATCTTGCTTCTTTTGAAGCCAGATCAGGATGAAATGTTTGTCTGTAATGTGGTCTTCTGGTGCATCTTCTGTCCTTTCTAAGCCTGTGTTTGTGTAATCTCAGTGGCTGCAGGGCCTGTCAGGTACACCTGGCTGCCTTGGGGATGTGTTTCTGTCCAGCAGCTTACAGGAGGTACCTCTGGCCCCAGCACCAGAGTACTGTCCATAACAGGCCAGTTCAGTATCAAAGCTGCTCCTTTCAGGCAAGATGAAGAGGTACCTGACCTGGAAGAACAGGATGAGATCAGTGAAAATGAAGCAGAGGAGGAGGAAGAATTCTGTGCTGGAAAATCGCTGTGGGAAACAGAAGAAAGTCTGAATTCCCAGCTGCACACAGAGATAGCAGTGAAGGTACAGTCCAGGGCCTTTTGAACAGAAAGATGTTTTAAGCTTCCCATTGCTCAGCCGACTGGTTGTTGCTGAACTGAGCAAGGCTACAACAGTTATTTAGAAGTTCACCATTGATGATTAAGTGTTTATACACCTGAAATCTTTGTAAATAACTCTGTATGACTATTTTGTCCCACAGTTAGTACAGCACTATTTCATTCCTTCGTTTTGCTGCTCATGAAAACTGTTTTGAGTAATGTGACAGTGGTTTTGACTTTGTTTAATTCTGAATGTAGCTGTAGTCAAACAGGGGTGTGCTGTACACAGCTCTCCCTGTACATCGATTGGGATCTTTGCTGCAGATACACAAGTAAGATAATGGTCTTTAAAATCATACCTGCTCTCTGTGGGATTGCCAGTTACAGTGATGTGTGGATCCACAGGCAAAGCCCATTGGAATCAATTGTGTAATACAGCAGTCAGTGGATGCAGAGCCCTTAGGGACCAATGCAGTTAATGCAGCAGAGCTCCAGGAGTAAAGTGTCAGGACACGCTGCTTGAGAAGGGCTAAAGATGTCTGGGTTTGAATGCAACAAGCCCAGACATGGCACAGGTGGCTGTCACACAGCCCTGGGGGGTGTCCTGGGCACATGGGAAGCTGGCATTTACACTGCACTCTGTCTTTCAGGTGGATAAAGAGACCAACACAGAGAGCCTTGCACAGTCCTCGACTGTAGTTCGTCCAAAAGACAAAAGAGCAGCAAACCCACCCCAAACTCAGTTTGTCAGGGGCAGCACCATCATCCGCTCCAAAACATTTTCCCCAGGACCACAGAGTCAGTATGTGTGTCGGGTAAGGAAAATGAAACCCTGAGCTTCTAAGGGCTTGTTTTCACTCAGTCTGAATTTCTCACAGACACCAAACAGTGCTTTCTTCTCTCCTCCTCTGACTTCAGAAGTTGCTCTGTCCTCACCTCCTGGACAGTATCTCACTTTGGAACTAACAGCATTAAGCACAAATTTATCAGATATATTTGTACACATATATTTGTGGCACAGGCAGCTTGTTGAGATGCCCAAACTGACCTGCAAGGGCTGCTGTAAGACAGTGATGAATAAGCTGCACATTAAACAGTTTCCTGCTGTGCTAACTCAGTTAGCTCTGTCCACCTGACTTCAGATGAGGTGAACATAAAACCTTGATAGAAATGGAAAGGTAAGTACCTGATAATGTCAGCAAAAAGAACTGTGGAAACCTGAAAGTCACCCGTGTGCTTTGTATGAAGGTAACTGAACAGGCCATGTGTTGGGTCAGATGTCACTTCCCCTGCTTTGAAATGTTTGTTCACTATTATTTCCTGAATTGAGGGTCAGAATAAACTATAAATATCTCATCTTTTAAGTAGAATTGGCAAACAAGCAAGCACTGTCTTTTACCACACATGACCTATCCCAAGTGGGCAAGCCCTTAGTACAGCTGAGCCAGATGTGCTGTGTAGGTTCTTCCTGGTTCAGAAGGTGCTTCCAGAGGAACAAACTTTTATTCTGCAGCAGTGGCCTGTGCTTGAGTGGTACAGATGCTGTGTCCCAGTATACACAGATCCCAGTGCCTGGTCCCCTCCTCCCCCAGCTTTGAGAAGGGACAAGAAAAGGGAATTAAAATTAAACCCTGCTTGAGCTGAACTCTTTGTAAGGGTCTACAGACAACCATAAAACAAGGCAGGCTGTGTGTAACATGGTAACTCTTCAGCTGAAGAACCCAGGGGAGAGCTTTCAGGTGAACTTTCCACCACTACCTTAACATACAGGTTATAGAAAAATACAGATTAGAGAAAACAGAAATCTCTAATAAAATAGTGCCATGTTTTACATATGCTAGGAAAGAGTAATATTATTATTATTATTATTATTATTATTATTATTATTATTATTATTATTATTATTGTTATTGTTGTTGTTGTTATTTCTACTTACAGCTCATTTTTCAGGGCTGTTTCATCCAGCCTAGTTACTTGCACAGGAAAAGAGCAGTGGGGCAGGGTCCCCACTTTGTGTCTCTCTTTGCTCACAGCCTGTTCTCAAAAAGGGGCAGAGTTTGAGGCTTGTGGCAGGATCTGGCTGTGCCAGTGCATGTAGTGTACTCAGACTCAGGTGACAGCTGAACGCCTTTCACAAAACTTCATAGATCTGCTCACAACCACCTCTGGTCTCGCTGATAGTGTGTGTATTCACTGCTTGTGTTTCTGTCATGACAAATTTGTGGTTTCACCTTCCTTTTCAGCTGAATCGCAGTGACAGTGACAGTTCCACACTATCCAAAAAGCCCCCCTTCGTTCGGAATGCCATGGAGAGGAGAAGTGTCAGAGTGAAACGGGTAAGAACTTCACCACTTTTTTTTTGCTCTAACACAGACACATGCAAAAATCAGAAAACTGTTTTAAAGGAAAAATTTGCAAACATAAATCAGTTGCCACGTGCTTTCATTCACAACCTTTTCTTTGTGTGCAAGAAGTCTCTCAAGGATTCTTTGAAATACCAGATTATGACAGGAACTCATAGTTGGAACTAATTTAAAACAATTAATTTAGGAAAATGGTTCCTGGTTTTTTCCATCTTGTCAGAGAAGTAGCACAAACAGTTTTGCTGTGTTTATTGTTGTGAGATTCTTAAGTATTTATAATAAATATGAGGAACTGAAAAGAAGATGAAGAGAAGGATGTCTCAGATGCTCAGGTGACCCTGTTGTAGTGATGCCATGGCACACAATTAACCCCTGTGTCCATTGTGATGGCAATCACTTAAAATTTTCCCAGGATACTGACACTGAACTCCTAAGGAGATGGTTTTCTTGGGACAGCTTGTGTTTGAAACTAGCAGAAGACAATATGTTACTGGAAAAAGCAATCACAGTTTTTTCTGCAGCACTGTGGATTCATCAGAAGATGAGACATTAAACTTAGGAGGAAGGTGTGCAAGCAAGACTTGTTTGATTTGGAGAAGCTGCCAAGGAAGAACTTGAGTGGAAGCACAGAAATCAAAACACTTAGCCATAAACTTCCTTGAGTTTGTGGGATCTGTCTGAAGACAGACTGGAAAGCAGGATCAATAGAGATGGTTTGTGTGAAGAGAAGCATTAGAAAGATGGGTCTCACGATGCGTTTGGCACTTTCTGGGTGGAGTGGTTGGGACAGTTCTGCTCAGTGTGTTCACACAGCCCTTCTCTTCCAGCCTTCAATCAAGTCCTTTGGTTCAGAGCGCCTGATCCGCACCTCACTGGACCTGGAGCTGGACCTGCAGGCTTCAAAAACCTGGCACGACCAGCTGGTTCAGGAGATCTCAGTGCTGAGGGAACTGAAGGAACAGCTGGAACAAGCTCAAAGTCAGGGTGAAAAAGAGTTGCCACAGTGGGTGAAGGATGATGAGAGGTTTCGACTGCTGCTGAGGCTTGTGGAGAAACGAGTGAGTCACACCTGCCTTGGGGTTCATGCCACTTGGTGGAGAAATGGAGAAATTTTGGAAAGAGGGGACGTTGGACAGTCAGTGAATGAAGCCTGAGCACTGTTAGTCACTCTTGTCTGCCACATATGGCTCTATCAAGCTGTTAGTCCTGAGCCCTTGCATTCACCAGCACAGAGACTTGCTGCCCTAGCAGAGGTGCGAATACGAGAAATCACAAATGCCATCTGTTCTGCCAAGACCCCCCAGTCTGCAGGAGGAGTGGTGTGTGGTGGTTGGCACTTACCTTACTCTACATCACACCCTCCCCCGTGCACAGTGCTCCCTCTCAGCTTCTGGGATTTCTCAGCACCTCTGCTGGCACCAGGCAGAGACCAAGCTATGCTGGCACCAGGTGTAGGAGGGAGTTGGTGTGAGGTGCTCTTTGGGGTGCTGTGTGTGCAGATCTTCTGCCTTAAAAGATCTACCAAGAAGATACAAAGAGAGTACTGACAGAAGCCATTATTCTTACCACAGGCTGGAAGGACACCTTACAAAAAGCTCTCTCCCTTAGAAAGGTTAGTTGACAAGCTTCAGTTTAGCTTCTGTGGCTTGTGACTTCCAGAGTCAACAGTTTCCAAACCCCTCAGACCTGCAGCTAAAACACTGCTGTGTTTGGAGATCAGTTAAGTAAGGTAATTCCTCCTGGAAACACAAACAGCTCTTCTCCATTATTCCTTTAGGTGCAAAATCCAGAACACAAGTGTGAGCTCAAGGCTGATAAAATGATGAGAGCTGCTGCCAAGGACGTCCACAGGCTGCGAGGGCAGAGTCGAAAGGAGCCTCTGGAAGTGCAGTCATTCAGGTAATTCTAGGTTAAGGGGAGGAAAAATTGACTACTACCATGATTTTTCTGTGGATGACTGAGATGCTGGTGAGGAGGACTGATCTCTGCAGAAGTAATTAACTGTTCTGCTTAAATAAGAATTTTATTTTCAATAAGGTCTGACTCAGGGAAAATAGTTGCAGCACAGCACAGCACATGATCAAAGCAACCAGCATTCTCCAAGTTATTCCCCACCTGGCAACAAATTCTTTAACACAGAAGCAGCCCTTTGCTTCCCTAAGTAACAGATGCAGAAAGGAAAAATCCCTGAGCCTTTCTGAAATGGCTTTTGGTAAGGTCAGTGTTGTGGCTTTAACTCATGCCTGATTAGTAAATAAAAGGTGTGGGTTGTGAGAGGATGTACATCTGCTCCTTGTGGGGACAGCTGGTGGGATACATTCTCATGTGGATGATGGACATTTCTGGCAGGATTTCTGTTGCATTAACAACTGATCATCTTTTCTCAGAGAGAAGATGGCGTTTTTCACACGGCCAAGAATAAACATCCCAACGCTCTCTGCGGACGATGTGTGATCACCATAAAGTATTTGCTTTCTGGACAATTCTACAAATGCAGATTGGGTTTTGAAGTTATTTATGTGGTATTATGAAGGTACCAAGGCATTTGTATATTAGAGCTTTTGTCAGTATGTGGATGTTTTGAAGATTTTTAGGTTAAAGTTATATCATCACAGAAACCAGCATTAAAGTGACAAGATTGTATAGTTTGTATATTTAGGAATGTATTTTTGGGAAATAGAATTTTAAATAAGAACAAATGCAGCGTAAGGTGCTGTTATTCTTAAATAATGCTGTTTAGACTTTTTGTACAGCTCTACCTTTTAGAGGTTTTACTGCAATAAAATAAATTTGAAGGAGCCTCACCCCTACCTTCTATGATATTCTGCATCAGACTCTCTGCTGAGTGATGTATTTTGTACCCTGTGGGGAATGCTGGGAGTCAGCTGGAACTCCCAAGTGCTGTGAACGAATTCTCTGTGAGCTGTGAAGCATTTGTGTTTCCTGCCAGGTCATAAAAGTAGGTGTGAAGTTCAGAATACTTGCACTTTTAACATTTGAACTGCAGCTCATGTCTGTAATGGGTCTGTTAAGGTAATGTGGGGAGCCCATTGAAACCACTGTTGTGGGAGGAGGGCTGCAGGTTTAAAGTCCATTTTAGGTTTTTCCAATAAAGTGACCTTTCTGGACAAACCTGCCTTCTTGATTTTTGTCTTGAGTGAATCTTCTCATCTCCTGGCACCTGAACTGGGGTTCTTTTGTGCCGCCAGCTGGAAGCATATAGCTTTTCACATGTCACAAGAGATGCTGTAATTGACGCATTTCATATAACCATGGAATATCCTGAGCTGGAAGGGTCCCACAGGGATGCTCAGCCCAGCCCCGGGCCCTGCACAGACCCCCACCAGCTCCACCCTGGGCACCCCTGGCACGGTGTCCAAAGGCTGCTGGAGCTCTGCGGGGCCGTGCCCATTCCCGGGGAGCCTGGGCAGTGCCGGCACCCCCTGGGGGCAGCGCAAACCTCCCCTGCCCAAACCGCCGCGGGTCCTGGCACTGGCTGTTTTACATTCCCCGTGCCCATTTCGTACCCACCCGCTGGGGATGGGACACGCTCCACAGTGCTGGGTGGTGACACGGAACGCGGGGGTAAGGGAGGGTGTGGGAGTGCCCTTCCCTTCCCTTTTCCCTTTTCCCTTTCCCCTTCCCTTCCCGCTCCCCTCTCCCGCCCGGGGTCCTCCCCGCCGCCCGGGGGCGCTGTCGCCGCGGCCGTGCCGCTCCGCCCGCCTTCCGCTTGCCGCGGCGCCAGCCCCGGTTCCGGCCGCCCGAGGATGGAGGCGCGCGTGGCGCAGTCCGCGGCGAGGCTGGCGCGGCAGGTGCGGGGCCGGGCGGGGCGGGACAGCCGGGCGGGGCAGGGCCGGGCCCCGCACGGACCGGGACAGCCCGGGCAGGGACAGCCCCGGGGCTCCGCGGGGCGCAGGTGGCGGGCGCGCCCCGGGAGCGCTGCCCCGGTGCCGAAGCCCGCGCAGTGCCCGGAGCCCCGGGCGGGTCGCTGGGCCCCGCGGAAGCGGAGGGTCTGTGTGGGAGGGACAGGCGGGGAGCGAGCAGTCTCTGCCCGGACCGGAGCAGGGTGCCGCGCTGCCGGGTCTCGCCCTGGGCGTGAGGGCGGCACGGAGGGAGCGTTCCGGAAAAGCCGCCCCGAGCAGTCGGGGGCCGGCCGCGCACGGCCGGGGGTCACCGCCCCGTTCCCGGGGCTCGGGCCGGGCGGCCCGGGAGCCCTGGGCAGGCAGCGAGGGACGCGCCTCCTGTGCTGCTGGCACCCTGGCCTCCTCGAACAGCTTTACTGTATGAGGGGCTTAGGTTTGGGAAAAGATGGTGACCACCCTCTGCCTTTTCAGTGACGATAATAGTGAAAATTAAAACTGCCAGGTCTGTCCTAGTCAATGACCAGTACTGACAGTAGAGTGCAGAGGCAGCTTCAGGAAAGCTTTGACTCCTCGAGGTTCAATTCTCGTACCTTGCCCACTGCCTCGGGAGCATCCAGCTGAGAGGTTCTGGACTTTGGCTTTTGGGTTTTTGCCTGCCATGCTTGTGTGCTCTTCAGCAGCTTCTGAGCGTGTTTTCTGCTCACAACTTAAACATATGACAGGCACTGAGATAATTAATCTGGCAGTTGAATCTCTGCAACTCCTTCTTGCCTTTGATTTTCCCTTTCTCCTTTGTTGGTGCTAGGAGAGGAAGGACATCTCAGGTATTCTGGCAAGGTGGCTGTCCCTTTGCTGCCACTGCTCTTTGATCTTTAGTCCATAAGCAGATTCCAGGCACTGGAGACAGAGCAGGATGGACAGTGTCCAGCTCTAACCCCAGGACGCCATGCAGAATTACTGAGCCTCACTCTGCCTGTCACTCCCAGCCACATGCACCCCGTTTCCAGCTGCAGCATGCCCTGGAGCCCTTGGGGAGCCAGCCTGCAGGAAAAGAACCCAACAAAGAGCAAGCAGTGTGTGTCTCAGCTGGCTCAGAGTAGGCTTGGCAGAGTAGGAGCAGAGATAAAACCAAGCAGGAGGCAAGGAGGGGAAGGAAGAAAGGTGTTCTGCTCCCTTTGCCATGCTCTTTCAGGCTGTTTTCTCTCCTTTACGATTTTTTAATTTTAATCGTGATGGGGATAAGCTCTGTCATATTCAAACCCAGATACAGAAGCCTGTGCAAGTTTCCTATTAATTCAGTGGTGTTCTTGGAAGACAGTCTAATGTGCTAAGGGAAGATGTAAGGATGATTTTAGTCCTATTGAAAAAGCTGTAGTTTTTTTTGTATTCACAGGTGAGGGGAAGATTTCTAGTACTCAGCTGAGCAAGGAGCCCTTGGAGATGTCAGCATGGCCCCATGTAATTCCCACAGCTCCTCATGAGGTGGTCATCAGGTATGACCCTTTACTGACAAGTTGTGCTAGTCAGTACAGGTAGAATAAACCAGGAGGTGACATTTCTGACCTGACCAACCTCTTCCTTCCTTTTCTCAGTAACACATCTTTTAGATCTGAGGTGTATTGGCATTGTCTCCCTTCCTCACTTGGATGGTACCATGTACCATGAGAAGAGTTGTTACAAGGCTTCTCTGTAGTTTTGCAGAGTAGTTTGTTTTTTTAGAAAGAATGTGTATTCATAATATCCTTTCAGTAACATCTAGCATTCAGAAATCTTTGCTATAGAATTCACTTTATCACAGGGAGCTGTGATAAGAGGCATTTCTGATGTAAACATCTGAAGACCTTTTTTCCAGGCAAGCTCAGCAACATGGATAAGGGTGTGGGGGTCACAGAATCATAGAATACCTCAAGTTGGAAGGAACCCATGATCATCAAGTCCACCTCCCCACTTCTCTCAGGAATACCTAACGCTACACCATACTGTTAAGAGCATATTCCAGATCCTCCTTGAACCCCAGCAGGTTTGGTGCCACAACCACTTCCCAGGAGAGCCTGTTTCATTGCACCAGCACCCTCCCAGTGAAGAACCTTTCTGAACCAGTCTGAATGTGCCCTGACACAGCTTCATTTCATTTCCCTGTCACTGGTCACCAGAGAGAGGAGAGTGGTGTTTCCTGAGCAGGGGTGCCCCCATGGCCAGTTTGGAGATGAAAGCTGTACTCAGCTGTGTGGCTGTCCCAGCCCAGCTGTTGGGATCTCAGCTTCATCAGTTGTGGAACCCAGTGTAGGCATTTCTGAGTTCAGACTTTTCTGCTGGGTCATTTTAAATGAAAACTTCATTTCATCATCTGTATAAGCTGTTGAAGAGCACAGTAAAAGGGAGACTGAAATGGCAGCTGCAACACTGGGTAGACAGCTGGGCCACCATGGTGAAACCTTTTGCATTCAGTTCACACTCGAGTAACAACATAAGGACTGCTGCTGGAACTCTCTGAAGAAGAGGAGCACTAAACAGGAGAGACAAGTGTGACAGTCTGGGGTGACACGTTGGGCTTGGTCACATCTGAAATGGGGCCATCCCAAATGCCTCCAGGTGCCAGTGCTGTGAATTTACTGGTTTGATGCATCATGGGGAAGAAAAGTAGATGAGACTTGCTGAACCGTGGCAGTCTTTTAGAGTTTTTTATATGGCCAAATCCAAGTGATTACAGTGCTATGTGCCAGATGTGTGCCCAGGGTCGGTGATTCCTGGGCACTGTGGTTCTGGATTCTGACCATGGATAAACCTCTTTCCTTGTCCTCACTTGTAGTGTAACAGTACGGAAAGAAGCTCCAGTAGGTTACTGGTCATCTCACCTCCTGTAAGTCTTCCCTTGGGTGGCCAGAGGTATTTGTGATTATGTAGGAAAATCCAACTCAGATTCCTCTTCTGTAAAGCTTGTCAGTGGTACTGAAATATCCCAGTTATAGCTTTGGGGGAGTCTTAATGCAGGAGGAATACTTGTGAGCTGCTTGTTGTCTTGGACACGCAGGGATTTTAGTTTCAAAAGCAGAACGTGATTTTCTGGTTCTGGAGAATGTTTGCCTTTGATGCAGAACTCTTCTTGTGAACTTGGAGGCCTGCCCTGAAGCTGGTGACTTCACTAGAGGGAAGATAATAGTGTGTGGACACAGAATTTACAGATTATATGATATTAGGGGTAGAAGATACCTTTGCACTTATGTTTAAAGCACATTCTAGGCTTGGCGGGGATGAGTTATGTACATCACTGCTCTGATGTTTGTAGCAATAGTGGTCACTGAAACTTACAGTGACACAGCTGTGAAAACACAGTGGAATCTCATGTGCTATTTTTTAACTTGAAATACAGAAGATTTTACAAATGGGTCTATAAATTATGTGAAATGCTACCAGGTCAGGCCAGGAAGAAAAGTTGAAAATAAACAAATCTATTTGCTGTTTCTTATATGGGGGAAGGTTTGTATATATATATGTAAATGAGAGAAAAACTGATTTTTGGGACACTTGCCTTGGGTTTTGAAAAGAAAAGCTGAAATGGGACTATTTGAAGTGAGTTGCTTTTAAGGTACAGCTGTGCTGTTCAATGATTTTAGTCGTGTAAATGCCAAACCAGAGGATTTGCTACAGGTTTGGGTTTTTTCCTCAAAGTCCTGTTTGTTCACATCCAAACTGCAGGAAGCAGCATTGTGTTCTCTTGGGTAGCAGAGGGGACCTTGAGGCTTTAACAGAAGGGCACCATAAACTGAAGCACAACTGAAGAATGACCTCAAAAGTACTGATTTTTAGCTTGGCCTACAAACAGTCCAATCTCAAGATTGTTTTGCCTCAGCCTAGATTTTTGAGCATGTGCAGTTAGTTACAGCAGCATTCCTGGGAGCTGTTGTTCAGGTGGACATACAAGACCAAGAGATTCAATGGCCCAGTATTCTTCCTAATTAAATAGTCTGATTGTTTCAAGAGCAGCAAAGTACATGAGCCCATTTTGCTAAGGTTTGGTGGCCTACAATGATAGCCTGAGCTGTGTCCTGCTGTGGAAGTGCTGGCAGAGGAGAGCCTGGATGAGGGAGCCAAGGGGGTGACAAGGCAGGGTGGGCAGTGCTCACTGCCTCCCTCCATAGCAGCACCAAGTGCCTCAAACCTTCAGTAGCCTCCAGGATTCTGTGGCAGGGGCAGCTTTGTGGCTCAGGGCACGGGGCCTTTTATGGGGGAGGACAAGAGATGGACAACAGAGATGAAACTTCAGCTATTTGATTTCTTTAGGGTGCAGGGTAAGGAAGATTCCTGCTCCTTGCAGCAGCTTGGAACCATTTTGCTGCTGACAAATTTGTGAGAGTCAGGGCTGTGAAGTCAGGTGGAACATGGGGCAGTTTGTTTGGACCATAGAGGCCCTCCTGAAATTCCCAAGTGCCCCTGAATGCCCTGTGTCAGTTTTAAGGGAGAGGCCATTTCCTTCCTGGACAGGGCAGGAAAGGTTGTGTGGCCCCGTGGAAGTGAGTGCACCCTGCAGAAATGCCCCTGTGGAGCAGCACACTGCTGCTGGCATTCCTGTCTCTAGGTGGGGTTTGAGCTTGCTGGGGTTGTGTGAGTGAGCTTGGTGGTTTCCTCCTCTGAGACTGTGGCCTGTGAGATAGTGAAACAGGCTGAAGAGGCTTTAGGGAATTTTGAGACAAATCATTTCATATCTTTGTTAAAAAAGCTAGAGAAAGTGCTTATTTGGGCAATATATCATTAGCATGTCCTGTTGTCTTTCTTGTACTTCTGTCTTGATATTAGTGACACTATTTTGAGCCTTTTTTAAGGAGTGTTCAAAAGTGTTTCAGAATCCTTGTTTTTCACACAAGTAGAAACAATCTTCAAATATTAATTGTTTGGAATTATGCAGCTTACATGTCACTGCTGTTACTTTTACAAGGCGAGCTAGCACTGTGCCCAAGATCTTGTAGCACCTCATCACCTGTCCCCTCTCCAGGAATTAATGTGTGACAACTCAATTTGCTTTTCAGGAAAACGAGATCAAGTTGTTAACTGCAGAAATTGAGCGTCTGAAGAACTTTGGGTGCTTGGGAGTCTCCCCAAGTTTGGAAGGGTTGCGAGACGAAAACGCAAAACTCAAGTACCGGTTAAACTTCCTTAAGAAGGTAAGGAAATAAAAAAATATTGCTGTACCACGTGTTTTTTGTTCTCATTAGGACCAGCTAAATAAAGGTGTGAGTTTGTTACAGCTCTGATGTGTGACAGTGTGCTTGCTCTGCATTCTGACACCTTAACTGGTGAAACATCAGCTATTTCTTGGTTCCTTAAACAGAAACCTGTTTTACAGAAAATGTCAGTAGGTCAGTGAGCCCACATGGTCATTTCTTGGGCAGTCTTCGACCAGGTGGCCCAGCTGAGGTCTGCCCCAGGCTCACCAGCACAGGTGTGAGAAGTAATGCAGCCCTGCAGTCAGGGGAAGGTTTGTACTGGGAGGTTCAGCAGGAGAATCATGTGATTTTTATGTTGTCTATGTTTCTCCTGTGCTTGGAGGTGTCAGCCAAATCTGTCAGCTGTGCTTTGCCAGGCAGACAAGGAGAAAAGTGGGATGTAACAGCTCCTCAGATGTTGTGAATTTAGCCTTCTGGATTTTGGTGGTTTTCTTTTTCAGAGCCTTCAAGAGGAAAGAAGTAAATCAACCAAAAGCATGATTAATATCAACAGCTGTCTCCAGGAGATCTTTGGAGCTGCCATTCAGGCTGCCTACCCAGACTTAGAAAACCCTCCTCTGGTGGTGACACCAAGTCAGCAGCCCAAATTTGGGGACTACCAGTGTAACAGTGCCATGGGCATATCACAGGTAAATGATGTAAACAATCTCAACAAAAAAGCAAAAATGGGAATGTTGTCTGTTGAAAGCAAAGGTATAGGCAACACTGCAAAAGTTGCACTTCAGGACTTGTTCTGGGCTTGCTGCAGGCACCTGGGCTGAGAATTGAGTGAGTATTTAATGGCATTTTAAGGGAAGCATTGGCCTTTACAGAGCTGGCCTTTAAACCTCTGTTCAGGTCCCTGGTATGAGAGAGTTAATGTGTGTGACACAGAAAAACTGCTTGGTTCGTGGGATCTAAATCAAATCAGGATTTAAGTGCTGCATCGATTTACTAATGATGTGCAATTAACTACCAATTAGTGAGTTGTGTGTTTGGAACTGAAAACAGCAAAACAATAAATCACGATTCTGGAGAACTGCAAAATGTTGAGAAACACCTGCATATCTCTTAACTGCTCTTCTCTAGTGCCAGAAAAGGGTAATATCCCCACACGTTTGTCTGTCTTCTCACAGGGCAGGTGACACAGGGGCATCTCCAGCTTCCCCTCTTGGCTCACATCTCCTGTTGCTCTGGGTGCTGTGGTTTCCTCCTGGTCACAGACACACATGGCAGAGCAAAGGGGCCCAGGTGCTGCCCTGTGTGCTCTGTTGAGTTTGGATCCCTGTGTCTTACATCCCAAACTGAGCTCCAGCCAGAAGAACTGGGTATTGTAGGCCTGGGCATGCTCAGGCAGTGCCTTCTCAGAGCCCAGCCAGATGTGGATTGCTGCTCAGGTACTACCTTTCATAGTCCTCTGGCTCAGTCCTTTGTTTAACAGCTCTTATTAATTCCCTGGGTACAGGGGATTTGACCAAAGAGGACCCAAACAGGATCAGAGACACTTCAGCAGTTGCTCAGTCTGCTCAGTGGGCTGGGGCTGTGCAGAAGTAAATCCAGGAGGTGTGGGAGAAAGAAGGTAGTGTGTTCTAGCTTAGTGCTGAAATGCCTAAACTTTCAGTGCATTGATGCCTTTGGGTGACTAAGCAGACACTGTAATTAGGGATCTTTTATTTGGCAATCTAAACAGAAACAACTCCTCTTTTTACACGTCCTGTTGTCAATTCACCGTTATTAACCCATTAGACTGGCAGTTTTGACACTGAGCCTGCACTGCTGCTCGTGGAACTCTGCTGTTCCAGGTTGTGTAGGTACAATGAGCGTGACGGGGGCAGCAGGGGTTCCATACGTGCCAGGCAGCAGGCTCTGGGCTGCAGTGCCAGGCAGAAAGAGCCTCCCAGATCCCGTGTCTCCCCTGGGGCTCATTAGCATATTGTGACTGTGCTGCTGCCCTGGGTGACTGCACTGACAGGGATTCAGGGGCTGCCACTTCTCTGACCGCCACGTTACCCCAATTAAGTCGCGGTTGGGATTCTCGAGCAGCCCAGGCTTCCCAGGGCCGACGTGGTTCACATAACTCGGTCTCTGAACATCCCCTTCCAGCCAGGGCTTCAAGTTCCAGGTTGTCAGCTGTGGTGGTGGATGAGGGTTCCTAGTGTTGGGCTTGGCTGTGGAGTTTGTACCCGGGGCTGGAGCTTGGCCGTGCTCACACAGGCAGTGTCAGCACAGCAGAGCTAGGGGATGGGAGCAGCAGGTTGGGCACTTGGTGTCAGCCTGTTGTATGGGCTTGGCTGTGGTGCAGGTCTTGCCAGGGTGTCCCCTGGGCTGAGCTGGAACACGGGTCAGGGTCACTGGGGCTGCCAGTGGGCAGCAGTGGTACGTGCCAGGCAGCAGCCTCTCCCTGCGGGTGCGCTGATGTGGAAAGGATCCTCACAAGTGCCTGTTGTTTTTCTGGGAGCTCATTAGCATATTAATGCTTGGGGTTTCAGCCAGGAGCTCCACTTGCTCCTTAGAATAACAGCAGTGTGGTAGCCATTTCTGGAATGGTTTAGATAACACACCTGTAATCTGGTGTAACATGCCCATAATCTAGGTTTGCATTTTTCCTGTAGTTTACACTTTGAGTAACATTAAAGCTACTGAGGTTTGCTTTTCTTGCCCTTTTTAAGCCTTTACCATCTTGTAAGGATCCTGTGTATGACAGGTTAAACAAAACTGAAACTTTAGTAGAAATATATTTTAGAGCAGACTGTAAATTAGCAAATGCAAGCAATGAGTGTAAATTCTAAGTTGACAAAGAGATCTTCAAGGCCTCAGTGGGATTGTTTTCAAATACATCACAGTAATACTGGAAAATCATGTGCTCAGAAACAATACTTGTGGTAATTTTATACAAGTATGAATGTAGTATATTGCAAGGGATGGGTTGGGCTAGTTTACAGAATCCTAAAGGGTGTTTTTGTAAGATTTGCAAATAACTATGTGAGAAAATGCCTTGGGAATGGACAGGGAAGTTGTGTAGTTGGACTAGGTGATCTTCAAAGGTCTGTTCCAACTCAGACCACTCTGATGCCATCATTGTATGTAAACTTGTGTCCTCTTCTTTGAGTTCTTCGCAGTGGGCTCCTCATGTCTCCAGGAAAAAAGAGAGCCACTTTAACAGCAGTTTTTCTGATGCTCTTTGAAGAAAATTGGGTAGTGCTGGGATTATCTTTGTTTGCTTGGGTTGTTGGATTTTATTTATTTATTCACTTATTAATCTATTCACGTATTTATTTATTAAGCTTGAGACAAATACAGGACTGAAGGCTGTTTGCTTTGGTTGTGTTTAATCATAAATAAACAGACCTGCTCTGAAGCCACACTCAGCATCTGCTGGAGGCACAGTTCAGAACTTCAAATGTGAATGCTGGCAGAGCTGAGGACACCCATGAGACTGATCAACAGGACTGCGAAACACTGAAGGACTGTGCCAGCTATGTTGATTTTTAAAGGGTTTATCCCTTTTACTCGCTTAGAAAAATACAAATTTGCCAAACCACTTAGCGGGTTTTGAAAAATAGCCTGGGAGATTTTCTTCTGACATAGGGACTGCTCTGAGCAGAAGGAGCTGAACTTGTTGGGTCCAGCCAGGCTTCTGCTGTAGAGAACTGATCTAATCTGTAAAATTTGCTGGAAATGTTTCTCTCTTTGTTTATCTCTGTATTATGAAGCTGAAGAACCATGAGGATGTTTCAGTATCTCAGTATCTGTGCTCTTTGTTTTGCTCTCTAGAACGTTTCAGAGGATTGAATTTTACTTGGTCTTTGTTGTGTTCCAGATACTGCTCAAAACCAGGGAACAGAAGGTTATCCCACGAGAAATCGCAGAGAAAATAGCAAAAAATATTCCTGCCAATGAATGCATTGAGAAGGTCGAAATTGCTGGTCCTGGTAAGATAGTTTCATTTTACACACTTTGTATATCTTAAAGCAAAAAGGGCAGTTTTATAGTGAGAGAGAAGCTGACTTGAGTTCTACTGTTTTGTGGTTTAAAACTGCAGTTTCACAGTGAATTAGCTTCTTTTGTCTTGGTGAGCTTTGCAGCACTCAGAATTATGCAGTAGCAGAAAATCTACTTCTGTATTAGAATTGGCAGGTATGATCATGAGCCCTCTAACTTTAGCAATTTTTTCACTGATCCTTAAGGGACCAGCTCTTCCTCTTTCAATATTGGTGATGGGAATCAATCCACAGTCATGAAATCACAGCAAAAATCAGC
Source organism: Sitta carolinensis (assembly GCA_032173965.1). Classification (NCBI taxonomy): domain Eukaryota; kingdom Metazoa; phylum Chordata; class Aves; order Passeriformes; family Sittidae; genus Sitta; species Sitta carolinensis. The sequence continues at coordinate 4,364,709 of CM063294.1, read as the reverse complement.
AGCCCTTTTCACTGTTGCTTGCATGGTGAGGAGACCATGTCCTCTCAGAACTGAGAGGCTGGAGTAACATAGAGGTTACTATTTGTTGCATTTGTTTTCCCAGGGAAAAATACAAGGGCTCATATTCCTTAGGGTTTCAGCATAAACACAAAAATCCCATGGCACAGCCCCATTGGCTGTGTGAAGCAGGAAAAGTAAGACAGTGTCATACCATGAGCATAAATTATCCCAGATGAAACTATATGTTTTAGGATACTAATTTTTTAAAAAAGATAAAGCAGGATTTGGTTTTGCATTCTGGAAACCAAATTATTTATTTTCTCACAAAAAAAGTATTTCTATAAATTCATCACTGAGTGACAGTGTACAAAAAGGAGTTGTGTCAATGGTGTAGCTTGCAGTGTCTGACTCCTGCAGTAAAGGCCATAGTGGTGTGAACAGACTTTTCTAATCTCGGAACAGAAATTGGCTTCAAGTGACAGCTTTGTTGTCCTGTGACTGAAAAATGTTTTGTCAAGCTGACTTTGTGCACTCTTGTGCTTGATGCATGAAAACAGAAATCCAGGGGGGAAGGAAACAAAAATGGTTTGTGGCGCTTCTGCAGCCCCAGCACTCATTGCTGTTTTTCCCTGCAAAGGTTTTATCAATGTCCACTTGAGAAAGGATTTTGTGTCGAAGCAGCTGAGCAGCTTATTGATCAATGGAGTTCAACCACCAGCTATTGGCAAAAGGAAAAAGGTACAGCAGTAAGCACACAGCCATCTTGCTCCAGGGAAATGTTCTGGACTGCAGGTAGCTTTGAAATTCCCTCTGAAGGGACATGCTGAGCAGATGTCCATGTCAGCAGGCTGTTAGAGCAGAGTATGTGGGATGTGGCCTAGGAACCGGGGGCCATGGGGTGGGTCACCTGTACCTGCTGTGGTCTCTGGTGGCTGAGGGACAGGGCTCCCTGGGGGTGGGGGTTGTGCCCTGGGAGTGACCCTGACCCTCAGCTGGGCTGCAGCAAAGCTTGCTCTGATGTTCCCTGCAGAGGGTCGGTGGAGGTGATTCTCCCTGCTCCTCTGAACAAAACCCAGATCAAACACACGAGGGGAGGTATTGGCCTTTTATTCATGTGTTACTTTGGTTCTGTGCCCAAGGTGGTGGTGGATTTTTCCTCCCCCAACATTGCCAAGGAGATGCACGTTGGCCACCTGCGTTCGACCATCATCGGCGAGAGCATGTGCCGGCTCTTCGAGTTCGCGGGTCATGATGTTCTGAGGTGAGACAGTGGCTGGTGGGCTAGCTGGGCTCTTTGTGCAGTCCCTGTCTCTGTTCTGCCCTGTATTGCTCTTAATTTATAAGCACATAGCAAATAACCCTTTATGGGTTGTAGATACTGAGCAAGTGTAGCAGGGTTAGGAGTCAAGGTGGGCAGCAGCTTCAGTGCAGTGAAAGTGGGGAGCTTGCCTGGGCTGGGTTTCTGGTATTATATATGTTCTTTTAGAATATATATTTTTAGAATGTGTGTATCTTAAAGCATATGATTAAGAGATGATATTGTCCTCTTCAATTACTCCAAGGCTGAACCATTTAGGAGATTGGGGCACCCAGTTTGGAATGCTCATTGCTCACCTCCAGGACAAATTTCCAGATTACTTAACCGTTTCTCCTCCCATTGGGGATCTCCAAGCTTTTTACAAGGTATGTGTAGCAGATAAGTGTGATGCTTATGTCAGCATCTGAAAAGCAGATTGCGAAGCTTTACAAATTGCAGCCTAGTTTTGGAGAAATGAAAGAATCAAGTCACTGTTAGTAGCTTATTGCAATAACCAGCCACGGGACCATGAATTGTGGTATCTGCTGTTAAACTGTCTGTATGGAGCACAGTCGAAGGCCTTTGTAGGCACACAGCCTTACTGTCTTGAGATGAGCATACTTGGAGAGCCTGTTAGGAGTGGTGGTTTGTTTCAGGGGAGAAAACAGTGCTTTTCCACGTTTCCCTGCAGGAATCCAAGCGGAGGTTTGACACAGAGGAGGAGTTTAAGAAGCGAGCCTACCAATGTGTGGTGCTGCTGCAGAGCAAAAACCCCGACTTCATTAAAGCCTGGAATCTCATCTGTGACGTGTCCCGCAGAGGTGACTCCGCCACATCTGCAGTCAGGTCCCAGCTGTAGAACAGTGTGGCTTTCCTCACTTTATGTCTGAGCACACCCTTCTGTTTTCTCTTGAGAATCACTGCCACACTGCTAAGAGAAGCTGAAAGCAGAAAGCCAGTACAGCCAAAGTACTGGGGCTGTCTTAAGTGGAGACTTTCAGCTAAATCCGAGTCCTAGTCTGATGGCTTGACCAAGAGATGGATAATGCTTTTGGGGCCTTGCTGTACTCACTGGTAAACATGCCACTGGTTCTCTCTGTATGCCTTTAATGTATCTTGTTTTGTTTCCCTCAAGAATTCCAGAAAATCTACAACTGTTTGGACATCAAAATCATAGAGAGAGGGGAATCCTTCTACCAAGAGATGATGAAAGACATTGTGAAAGAATTTGAAGATAAAGGTGAGGCTTTTGGTCTCAGGTTAGAAGTTCTGCAGCTATGAGGATGAGCATGGTAACCTCAATCCTATTCAGCAGGATTTAGGGCTGATGCATTTCAAGTTGCATCTTCCCCACATTTGCTTTTTTTATCAGACAGATTTCCTAAGAGGATTTTTGTGGCTTTTTCTCATTCCTGAAAGCCTGACTCTTTCTTGCTGACATCAAAAGCAGTTTGACTGTGATATTTGTAGGCAGTAGCACAGGGTACTACTGGAATTCATTGTAGTATTCTGAGTAAACAGTCAAGGAGCAATATATGACAGACTTCCCAGTCTTACTGTTGTGACTGTGTGGGGACTTGGTCTGAGAAATCTCTGTGAAGACAGTGGGATTTTTAGATCATGCTGACTTCGAAACTGGCAAGAAGCCAAGTGCAGCATAAAAAGTCTGGTTTTATGTGTTCCTGTCTGGATTTTGCAGTTCTTGAGTCTCACTATCTGAAGTGTTCTGAGTGTCTCACCTCAGAAAGACTCTGTTCAGAGGACTGTTCAGAGTCCTCATCATACCTCTGTAGTTTCTTTTGCCTTTAATGCCAGCCATATTTTGTGATGGGTTTGTGTACGTGCAGGCAGAGTTGGATGCAAGTGATGGGAGTTTTTTAATTAGGTCTTTCCTGGTAATGCCAGATTTGTGCAGAGCTGCTGCCTTGTGTGTAGTTCTGGAAGTGCTGTACACAAGGGAGTTCTCATGTAGGTCTTTTCATATTTCTGAGTGTTTGCATGTGTGGCCTTTTCTTCCTGGTAGCAGCAGGGCAGGGAAGCGTTGCTGCTGGTGCAGAACCTCCCTGTTCTGCAAGGCAGAACGTTTGCCATTGCTTCTGCAGGCTTTGTGCAGGTAGATGAGGGCCGGAAGGTGGTGTTTGTCCCGGGCTTCCCTGTGCCGCTGACAATCGTGAAATCAGACGGGGGTTACACCTATGACACATCTGACTTGGCTGCTCTGAAGCACAGGCTGTGTGAAGAGAAGGGTGACATCCTTATCTACGTTGTGGATAGTGGCCAGGTGAGTTCAGCAGACTCTACAGCAACTCTTTGTCAGCACAAATTGTGTGAAATGATGGATGCAGCAGTAACACAGGTAGAACACCACAGGTGTTTCATGTGATTGGTATATTTACTCCTTATCTAAGCAGTGATGGGAATTTGCCAGTTGTTGCTTCTCTAAAGCTGGAAAACTCTTGGAAAGGTTGAACTTCTTAAAGCAGAATTTGTCTGTGAAGCTGGAAACACTTTTGTCTTATTGTGAGAGCATCGTTGTGAATAGGATAAAGCTGTGAAGAAACTGTACCTGGAGGATTGAGATCCAGTTGTTGGTGTTTATTTCTTTGCAGTCTGTGCACTTCCAAACAGTGTTTGCAGCTGGACAGATGATTGGCTGGTATGATCCCAAAGTCACCAGAGTAGCCCATGCTGCCTTTGGAGTGGTGCTGGGAGAAGACAAGTAAGTGTCTGGGTGTAGTTTTTTCTCTCTCTGTACCTTGGAGAGAAAGTTTCAGTGAATGCAGAACTTGATCTCATTCATGGACAAGTACATACGTGGCACAGCAAAAAAAAAACCCAGAAGAAAGCACTGCATCCTGTGCTGTTACCTGTAACTGTGTCACTGTGTTCTGTGTCATTATCCTTGATCCACACAGCCACTGCTGCTGTGGTCACATTCCCTCTTCGAGCCTGGCTTCTGCTGCCTGGCATTTGGGGAGGGGCGCTTGGATTGGCTGGTGGAAGCTAATGTGGTACTGGGAGATGCAGTGGTAAAGGCCACAGTTTTCATTGTTTTCTACCTCCTTCATGGTAGATGAAACAGAAGTTGGGAAAAGTCTGGTACTGGCATTGTGTGCTGCTTAATGTCTGGAACTGGACAGTTCTGACTGCTGAATCCTTCCTGTCCATTCCTGCTGACCATGCTGCAGGTGCTCTCTCAGTTTTGGAGCTGTCCATGTGGGGGCAATTTCTTCAATACACAAAGATTTGCCACGTGCTTTTTTTCCTAAGCTTGCTGGGGACTGGGCAGAGGGTGGAAGTGTTTTGCCTCTTATGCAGTGGTCATTTTGGATGTGTGTTTTCAGGAAGAAGTTCAAAACTCGTTCAGGGGACACAGTGCGTCTCATAGACCTGCTGGAGGAGGGGCTGAAACGAGCCATGGACAAGCTGAAAGACAAGGAAAGGGACAAGGTAGTTGTGACAGATTGTTTGTCTTTCCTGAGAGCTTCCCAGATGTGTTCACAGACTTATGGTCTCTGCATTGCTGAATGAGATTTCTGTCTGTCTTGCTTCTTGATGGCCTGCAGAAAACTGGACAGTGTGGGACATGAAATGTAACAAGGACCAAACCCTGTCCAAGCACAGAGTGAGGCAGTGGAATTGGGAAATGTAGTGTAGGGTGAAAGTGAAAAGTCCCTTTTTAAACAGGAACACAAGGAAGCAAGGAAATTAAAAAAAAAAAAAAAAACACCTTGAAAATCTCTAAAGGGCTTATAGGAGTCAGGCACAAAGTGCTTTGCCCTGCTGCCACTGTTCCAGCAGAGAGGAGTTTGCAAGTGTTTGGATTGACCAAAATGCTCCATAAGGATAGGAGGGCCAACACTTGTTCTGTGTACATGCAGTTTGTAAGAAGCAGGAGCAGAGCACATCACACCTGGCAGTTTGTGGGGCACAGGGGTCCTGTGGGCTGTCAGAAGAGGGAGTCAGCCTGAACCTGAGCAGGGCTGTGGTGCCAGTGGATTGCAGGAGAACTGAGGGATGTGTGTGGGGTTGTGTGGTGCCCTGAAGCAGAGGGGTGTATGTGAACTGAGCACCAGGTGGGTAAATCCCCTCAGCAGCCTGGGCTTTCCTCCTGAGCCCTGCTGAGAGGCCGGGGCTGTGTGTTGTGCTGCATTCTTCCTCTTGACTGTTGCTTGTTTTGAAATTGCACCAGGTCCTGACACCAGAAGAGCTGAAGGCTGCCCAGACGTCGGTGGCTTTTGGCTGCATTAAATACGCAGATCTGTCCCACAACAGACTCAACGATTACGTGTTCTCCTTCGACAAGATGCTGGATGACCGAGGGAACACAGCTGCCTACCTGCTCTATGCCTTCACACGCATCAGGTGCATGGGGGCAGGGGGCTGCAGGAGTGGGTGCTCTCTGCATCTCTGTCACAAAGGGACACGTGGACCAAGGGGTGACAGTCACATCAGTGCTGTTGGGGTGTGTGGTAAGAGAAGCCAGCTACACTGGTATGCACCACAGACAAGATTTTATTTGTCATTGCGCATGATGTGTCCAGAGCCACCTGAAACAGCTCCTCTGTGTGACACACAGCCCAGGGAGGGAACTGTGGGAGGTCCTGGTAAGCAGAGGATTTAGGTGGTTGGAAAAGGATGCATTTGTGTTCTAGCAGCTGCTCAGCTCGGGTATTGCCACACACCGGTTTTTCTGGCACCCTGAGCCCTGGTTTGCTTGGCAGTATCAGCTGTCCTTGCTGATGCAGGTGCCCAGAGCCCTGTTCCTCTGCAGTGCCCTACTGGATCTCCCCAAGGGCTGACTGTCCTCTTTGGCCTGGTCACAGGACTGGGCAAGGGAAGCCATCAGCCCTGAGCCAGGCCAGGCAGCTGCCCAGGCTGGCCTGGGCAGGCTGGGCAGTGGGACCCTCACAAGCAGACTGTTTTGGACCGTTCCAGAGCAATTGCTCGCCTGGCCAACATCGACGAGCAGATGCTGCAGAAGGCAGCCAGGGAGGAGGTGCTTGTTCTTGACCATGAGAAGGAGTGGAAATTGGGCAAGTGCATCCTGAGGTTTCCTGAGATCCTGCAGAAGATCCTGGAGGACTTGTTACTGCACACACTCTGTGACTACTTGTACGAGCTGGCCACCACCTTCACCGAGTTCTATGACAGCTGCTACTGCGTGGAGAAGGACAGGCAGACTGGTGAGTGCTGGCCATGGGGTGCTGCATGTGCTTCTGTCACATCCTGTGGTGTTATATCCATCTCCAGGGATGTTACCCTGTGTTGGAAAGGCTGTTGTCACACTACTGTGTCCATATGGGAGGATTGACAGAGACTGGCAGAGCCCGTGTTGTCACTGAGCAGGAAGGTTGAATAGAGTTAGGAGCAGCCAGGCACTTGGAAAGAGGAGGGGTGGTCAGTCTGCCTGGCTTGGGAAGAGCAGGAAGGGCTCCATGTGCCAGTCCAGGGCCTGGTTTTGGGTGGAGGGGCTTCCCCTGGGGAAGGTGGTGTTGTTCTGAGCAGCTCCTCTGCGTGTGTTTTCAGGCCAGATTGTGAAGGTGAACATGTGGAGGCTGCTGCTGTGTGAAGCCACTGCCACTGTCATGGCCAAAGGATTCGACATCCTGGGGATTAAGCCTGTGCAGAGGATGTAGCAGTTCCCTGTGGAATGACAATAAAGGGACTAAACAACTGGAGTTGTCCTTGTCTGTTGGAGTGGGGTTGTGGTAAGGGAAAAAATAGGGGAAAAGGAGAGAGGAGTGTGGCTTCAACAGCTGCAGATACAGAAGCAGACAAGTGACTGAGCACATCTCAGAACAATTCTTGGTGCAGGAGCTAAAGCCCATGAACTTGGAACACCCAAGGGTACTTCAGGAAACCCTCCAGCCACCCACACTCCCAGAGCCAATGATACTCTGATCCATACTCCCTCCATGCACTTTACCTTAGGTGCCAGCCATGAGCAGGTCACCCAGCCTTTGATGTCATCTGTGATGGTGCGGGGAGGCAGGCAGCAGTTTTACCTGGAGGAGCAGGAAGCCCAGGGGAGGAGCAGATCAGTTAAGCTGCATTCCCTCTGAGGAGAACACAAGGGAAATGCTTTCCCCTCAGCAGCAATGTTTTGAATACCTACGGAGTTGCAAACCTCTTTGTGCAGTACTTATCAATCTTGGGCAACTACAAAGAGCCTGCCTTTGCCTTGGGGTTTGTTGGAGGCTCTGCTGTGAGCCTCCTAAAAAAACTTCCTGAGTCCTAAAGTAGCACAGAAATGCAGCTGGGCTACTACCACTGGAGTGAAGGTGTTGCATTGATGCAGGTGCTCACTGACATATGCATGTGTGTGCATATGTATCTACACATAGATAGGTAGGTAGGTAGATAGATTAATGATAGATAGATAGATAGATAGATAGATAGATAGATAGATAGATAGATAGATAGATAGATAGGTAGATAAGATCAGATTAGATAGAAAGAAGAGATCTGTATCATGTTCTTCCATGCCCAGAGAGCTGGGGAGGGCTTGGCTCTCACAGCTGGTGAGAGCTGAGTGTCCAGCACCTCCTGTGGTGGGCATCAGCTGGCACTTAACCAAGTGCAGGGCTGTGCCAGCACACTCTCCCGGTGGCTGAGCACTGCCCACAGACCAGCATGCCTGCTGCTGGTGCCGCAGTGACAGCAGGGGGAGGCAGCAGCTGCCAGGCCGTGTGCTGTGCCCCTGTCCCCACCTGCCATGGCCGGCTGTCCCTGCAGGGCCAGGGCCCGTCCCGCCCTACCTGGGCCCGCGCCGGGCCGGCCGCGGGGACAGCAGAGTCCTGCTCCGGGGCCGTGCTCAGGCTCAGTGGCAGAAGCAGCGCCAGCCACAGTCCACAGTGAGCAGGCCTGGGTCCAGGGCAGCAGAGCCGGGCGCTCCTCCAGCACGGAGCTGCCATCGCAGCTGTGGCCTCCAGCAGAAGGGGGACAGCCCTCTGCAGGCAATCCCTGAGTGTCAGCACCAAAGGCCGACCGTGGCAGGGTGGGGGTACAGCAGCAGGACCACAGCAGCCTGGGGCTCAGGGCTGGAGCCAGCAATGGCACAGCAGGGGTGTGTGGAATGTCCATGTGTGCAAGGGAAGCTCAGAGCTCCCGTGGGGCTATTCCATGGGGCCACACATCAGGAACAGGGAGCTCTGTGCTGCCAGGACTGACCAGAGGGTACAGGGCAGGCAGCAGTGCCAGGGCATCCCAAGGGGCCTCAGAGCTGGACAGAGGGGCTCAGGCCACTGCTGGGGAGACAGGGACCCTTGGCTGGGCTGGGGGTAGAGGGGAGTCCTGGCTGGGCTGGAGACTGTTGCCATGCAGGGATCAGCCCCTGGGAAGCCCAGCTGTCCTGGGGTGGGGTGTCACTCAGAAGCCAGGCACTGGTTGTGGAATCAGTGCTGGGGGAGCCCTGGGGCAGGGCCATGTGTCAGTGCAGGGGAGCCATGGGCAGTGTCCCCTGCCCAGACGAGGAGCTGGAGCAGAGCATGAAAAGGTCTGAGCTGACTGTTGGAGTGTGGACAGCACCCCTGAGGGAAAGGGGCCAGGTGTCAAGTGGGACAACAGGGCTGGCAGGGCAGTTGCCCTGTCCCATGCTGTCAGAGGTGGCACCCAGGGTCAGCCAAGAGGAAAGATCATCAGACACATCCACGGCGATGAGGTCCGAGGTAGAGCCAGGAAGGTGAGTCAGCAGGGGAGGTCAGGATCAGGTCCAGGGACAGCAACCAGGGTTAGCCACAGTCTAAGGATCAAGTCCATAATGATGGGCAAAGGCCGTGGTCAAGCTGGGAAGTCAGTCTGTGGGCCAAGGAGCAGGTTCAGATTACTGGGGTCAATGGCCAGGCACAGGCATGGCTGCTGCTCTGGCCAGGCCCCAGCAGCAAAACTTCAACCCACTCTCTAGCAGGGATGGCCAGGGCCTCCCTGCCCAGGCACATGGCAGCCACTGCCCCACAGGTGCTCTGTAAGCTGTCCCCAAGCCCATGGAGCCAAGTCCCATCAGGCTGGGGATGGAGGGGGCAATGGAGGATTGACACTCCAATGCTCAAAATTACTCTCGTTTTCTCTTTGGTGGCAGCAGCAGGACTCCCATGTGTCACAGGCACAGAGCAGCAGCTGGGCTGGCAGGGACACTGCCCAGCTGCTGCTCCAAGCCAGCCAGCCCTCCCCAGGATGCCCAGAGCTTTTGCTTGGTGACAACGAGTGACGTACCTGGAAGAGCCTGTTGCACTCCATTATCATGTGGGCCAAGCCCTGCGTTGCTGCCAGGTTCTCATTCAGCTCCCTCTGGTCTGGCTTCCCCAAGCTGCACTTCCTCTGGCTGGATCTGGGAGAGGGGAAGGTGAAAGGAAGGCTGAGCAGCAAAGTGCTGGGAACCACACACAAAGCACACTGCACTGTAGGATCTGCACGTGCCATGTAGGGCTCATGCAATGTGACCACTGAAGGTCAATTCCCCCCAGCACATCCCAAAGGTGTCCAGGGCACTACTGACCAGTAGTAATGGACACCCAAGAAAGGCAAGTCAAGGAATTTATTCCCCAACCACATCATCACACACGCTGGCCAAGAACAACAATGACCCCAAGCTTATTTGTGTAAAATCTTCAATATCAAGCTCCTTTGGTACCTGCAAAGCCCATACAGAACCTTTTACATCCTTTGGCCCAAACCACACCCAACACATTTCAAAAACAGACCCCTCTTTTAATTCATGCTACTGGTATTACATCATTAGTCCTGGCTTCTGAAACTTTTATCTATGTGCATTCCTGCCAAATGGCTTGAAAATTGTGTGGAAGATAATAGTCCTCAGTGCTGCTCCTCAGAGTCAGACCTGTCAGCTTGAGCCCTTTGAAGTGGAAACCCTGCACCAAGGCATTAATGCACAGTTACAGCAGAGCTAAAGCTTCAAAGCATCCTGGCTTCTAAACACTGACAACAAAGAGAAAACTCCATTTCTATCTTTGGTCCTAACATTTCAGAGCAGTGTTGATGTAAAGCAAAGAGGAACAACTCCCAGAGTGTGGCTCCTAGGAGCTCAAAGAGCACAGCAATCCAGCAGGACCTGCTGCCCCACTCTATGGCATCCCAGGTGCCCTTGCAGTGGCCCCGTGGCTCTCTTGCCATGTGCCAGCTCAGCACACGGATGCCTGAGGCACTTTCTGATGTTTTGTGACACTCAAAAGAAAATCCTCAGTGTTTTCTTACCCTTCCCCTGTGCTATCCAGAGCCTGAAAGATGCCAACAGCACATCTGACAGCTTCTGCTTTGGGACTAGCCCTCCCCTGTAGATCCCCTAGTGAGTGTTCAGCTCGCTATGCTGTCAGGTGCACGATGCTCCCCACACAGCCAGCTGTGTTCTCCTGCCCTGATCTGTCTGTCCACAGCCCAGGAGCACGAGCAGAGCAAACAGCCCTGCCTCAGGAGGCCAGATAAGGCATGAATGCTCTCAGAGATTATTTGTCTACTTCAGCCCAAGGGCACCTTCCTTCCCGCACGTACAAACAGGGGATGTTATGCAACCCAGATACTTTTACTTATTAAGATAAATTTACAGAATCCCTGTGGCTCAATTTGGCAGGCATGATCCCCTTATCACCCAGCAGAACCAGTGCCAGTAGCTGCCTCAATCTGCCAGGTCTCTGCAGGGCCTTGAGGCCACACCTGGGCTCAGGGTGCCAGTGCAGGAGCACATTTCCAATGGCCAGCACCATTTTAATGCTAGCAGTGGGCCACAGGCTGGGCTCCTGGGCAACAGGGGAGTGCAGCAGTGGTGAGGGACACGCACAGACTGGCCAGGAGCATGGCAATGGGGTCTTACCATGGCCCTCTGCCCTGGGCAGTGAGCAGCCATGCACTGCAGGCAGCTCCTGCTGCACCTGAGCCACCAGATTTAAGGCAAACCCCAAGGCACACTCAGTCCATTTCCCCCTCAAAATCAGACACTGAGCCTAGGCCAGCTACAGAAAGCACTGCTCCAGCAAGAACACTGTGGACAGCAGCAGTGCCAATACCTGGTTGAGGAAGAACTGTCCCGCCTCAGGGTGTTGAGGTGAAACAAAGAAGGCGCAAGACAGACAGCGATGTTGGTTGGGGTCATCTGGTTCTCCTCCACAAAAGCCACCACATCTCGCAGGAAGAACAGGAGGATTTTCAAAGCTTCTCGGTTTTCCTTGGGGAGAAGGAGAATAGCAGCCTGGACAGCCTGAAACTGCTGGTCCTTCGGCACATCTGAAAACATGAACCACAACAAAATCACACCTGACCTGCAAAAGGAGCATCCATCAGCAGGGTCCCAAGCAGGGCACTGAGCCTGTAGGTTCATCCATTTCCTTGTCCCAAGCTCACAGCAGACAAGGAAAGGCCATTATCCCAGCAAACATGACCCATTTCTCCTACTGCCTGTCAAGTGCATGTTCACACCCAGGGATGCTGCTGCCTGATTTGCAATTTATCTTGAACGCCATTCTAACGAACATATTCTGAACTGAGTTACAATCCAAATAAGGGCCTATCTGCAGTGATACTTTGGAGCAGATAGCTGCTCTACTGTCTTTCCTTTCAGCTTCAAGCATGAAGAGAACAGATGCTCTCAGGTAATTCAGAGACCAGTGTTTCACCGACAGATTTTAATTCACACTAAGCCCCACTGAGACTGTCTGCCCAAACAGCTTCAGCACGAGGGTGGGTCTGGTTCATCCTGACACACAGGGATTTCTCCAAGTAACACTACTGCAAAAGGTTCTCCTTCCCTTCAGGTAGAAGCACATATATAGAACACACAGAACACACTCCTTGGTATTCTTATCTCCAAAAGAGTAATTTAATCTGTGCACTTGCTCCAGGCACATCTGGCAGAGTGAGTGGGGTGGACAGAATTTGGGCATTTGCTGTTTCTCTCCCAAAACAAGAGACAGGAAATAGACAGTGGCCAGATTACAATAATTGGAAGAAAACAGTTATACATCCTTTGGACATGGTAGTTGTAGACCTCCTTTCAAAGGAGGATTTGTGAATGCAAGAAGAAAACTTACTTCAAACAAATAAATCATTTTCAGACAAAATTTTAAAACCCCGACAGGTGACAAAATAAAACCCAACAGAACTTTCATGAACCTACACTGTACACAAAACAGCAGCTGCTCATTGACTTAGGTCAATAAAAAACATATGGGTTAGGCTGCAAAACCAGTCCTCTCAGAAGGCTCACATTTTGTCTTTTGAAACCTTTTCTCAAAAGCAGAAGAAACTTGTCTGTCCCAACAACATTATTAGCACTACTTCAAGTTCCTTCTCCAATCCATCTGCTTTTTGAAATTGAATTCCTTGAGGGCAAAGTACTGGAAATAGAATCTGTTTAAACTGTATTAAATGCAGTATTTCGGCTTTGTGTTTCCTTGGGTTTTGGGTTGAGGCTCAAGGACAGCAACAAGTGTGAGCTGCTGGCATTTCCCAGCTGTTTCACAGCAGCTGTTCTTGGGCACCTTAATAAAGAAATGTCATCAATATATCAGGTCTTCTGGCTCAAGGAGCTGTGCCATGCCATGAACAAGGGGACCAGGTTATTTCTTAGTTTTGCATAAAGAAATGACTGTCCAAAAGCACAGTTTAAGGGGGCTGCTGCGGCATTTCATTACACTCATTCTTCAGGCAAGAGAACTAGCTGGTCACAGGACACAGACAGGAAACTCTCAAGCCCAGATCCACCATGAACTCATCTTGTCAGAAATGTCCTGCCTAACTCGTCTCCTCTGACTACAGGAGCACTTGGCACTAGTCTAGTCTGCCCACTGCCTTGTACAGCTGAATATTGAAATATTCAAGGCTTTGGAAAATTTTTGGTTTTTGGTACCTACATTGGTAGATGTGGAGGAAGGATTCACAGAGCCTGCTGGTAAATATAGGCTCAGGAAGGTCTCGGAAATACTGCTTCACCATATCTGCCACGTCAAATGCTGATTGTCCTTCATAACAGACATTGTTTGGGTTGGTTTCATTCATTTCTCTTAAAGACAGAATCCTGGATTTAACACCAGATTTTCGGAACAGGCCAACCTGTGGGTAAATGGAGACAAAGAGAGGAGTCATTGGGAATCAGAATTTTGACAAATAAGTCATCCTTCCCCTTCCTTGTAATAGCAAATATCCTATGGCAGTGGGCTTGAACACCAAAATACTTTTGTATCATTAGAAGCCTCATGGACATTTCTCCAAGGCAAACCACACTTGATGCCACAGAATCAGCTGTGACATACCAATTCTCATGTTTGTTTGGCTGTTATTTAATACAAAAGTACTCATTTTGCCTTTTACAATCACTACCGTTTTCTTGGGCAGGCTGTGTTTACACATGGCAACTCTAAGTTTGAAACCTACCAATGTGTGTCCACCAAACACAAACATACATTGAATGCTGGGTCACACAAACTGACTGTGAGATCCACAAGGCTCTTTGTAACACCTGGTACATCTAATCTTTCCACAGGCTGGCAAAGGGCAGATACCATCTCGAGGGAAATTTTTACTTTCTTTTTACTGTGATTGTCAACTGAGCGAGATCATGAGTTTCCCCTGAGCTCGACCCCACCAAAGCTTCTGGTGACAGTTTTACTCTGTACCACTGAGAGTACACAGTGCTTTTTACACTCTGCTTTATTTATATGAACTGAACGGATACCACAACCTCAAAATGAAAAACATTTGCATTGTCACTTCACAGAACCCACATACTTTTGCACTTTGGTGTGATATTACACATCTAGACAATGTCAAAGCACAGGAAGAAAAGTCCTCTCTTGTCTCATGTAACAAGGTCTTCATTTCTGCAGCTATGCTATGGAAATACCATATACAGCACACACTTCCTCTGCCATCTCCACTTAGGGGATACACACAGAGCTGAGCTCCAGAAAAAGTTGTTACAGGCACTGCTGTAACGTTTTCTCTCTGCTTGGTGGTGCATTTCAGCTGAAACAAGATTAATTTTCACATTAGCTCTGGCACTACCAGCAGCCACAGAGCAGAGGGAACAATGACATTACATTGTCTGGCAGATTTGCCTCCTTGGGGAGCAGAGACACAACACCTCCCCAGGCAAAGACAGCCTGAGTGCCTGCACCAAGAAACATGACTGCAGAGGTTTCAGTGAGGGAAGGCACAAGAACACAGTACAGGGCTAAAGGCACTCCCAGAGGGGAGCAGCACTGGTATTTCCTTGCAGGCCAGCAGCTCAGATCTACACCTTTCTGCCTATTCAGAGCCTGAGGGGGCAAAAAAGTCCTTCACAAAGGTATGAAACAGAGTCTGGCTCCTTGGAGAAGATCTGTTCATGGCTCAGAGCTCCTCTGGGCTGCCTCGAGCTCATACCTGGTCAAGAAAGTGGCTTCTCAGATACTCCAGGGCTTGCAGGATGCCATTGGGCAGGGGGTGGCTTGTTCGCTGCACATTCAGAAGTAAAGGGACCCCAAACACATTTTTGTCCTTGTAGTCTGAGGCTTTTGGTTTTTTAATGAACTTTGGTATGGTCCTGGAAATGAAAACCAGTAGATGCAGCTTACTAGGTGCCCAGCACATTCCACCTTCTGCTTTACACTCATCAGAAAGGGTTGAGCTGCACCTTGCACAACCCCAAGTTCTGCCACACACCTGTACACAGCATCAGGAGGGAGAGAAAAATCAGCAAAGGCAATTACAGGGATGACTTCCTCATTTCACTGCTGAAATTAACTTTAATAAAGCATCCTCATGGGAAATACATTCCATCCCTTTATGGCACTGCAGGGTTTTTTCCTTGTTTCTATATTCCAGTACCAGCTCCCTATCACAAAATGATGACTGATGCTGTAAGTCCTCTGAGTGTCTGAATTTGTCACTGGTTTAGTTGAAACAGACACTCAGTGCTGAAGGGCTGGATTCTCAGTCCAGCCAACTCTCACCTCAGGTCCCATGGTCCCTGGCATGGTCCTCTACCCTGCAATTGGGCAAATTTAAAGAAAAACTATGAGATGCCTTAAAATCAGTAACAGTACGACCAGCAGCAAGGAGCCAAAGTACAGCCCACAGCAGAGGAAATCCTGGAGCCATGGAAACAACCATGAAGCTGCTGGCCATTTAATAGGATGAAATTCTTCATCATGAACTTGTGCAGTGTAGGCAGACAAGGGAATTCACATGCTTACATCAACTCCTCTCTTTCCAGCTCAGGTTGCTTTAATATCAGACTACTTACCAATTCCAGCCCTGCTTGCTGGAAGGGGAATATCTGTCCATTAAAGCTGTGAGTTTCAACAATGCCAGCTTTTGTGTGCGGGCCAGCTGGGCAGCTGACTGGCCATCAGTCTGGAGGGAAAGGCTTTCCAGGTTCACACTCTCTTCCACAGACCAGTGTGGCTTCCCGTGCCTAGGGGAAAAATACTGTTTAAGCTTAGGACCATTTCCACCACCCCTGTTTTCTACCTGCATCTGTGAAGTGCCCAAGACTCTACATGACCTGCAGTTAATAGCACTTAAACAAGGCACTTCCCATCCAGGAGGGCCTCTGGCAATACAAACTGCTTCCCTGATTCCAATGCCAGAGTGCTCATGCAGATTATGAGCATCCAACTTTCAGCACAGGTCAGATATTGGTACCTGTGGAGTGGTACCTGCCACCAGCAGTGCAGACCCTGCTACATAGGACAGACTAGAAAACTTTGCTCTGGCAAAGCAATTACATTTTGAGTGGACAGAACCAAAGGCAAACCCAAGGGTGGCTGACCTGTTGGTCGAGTCTGTGATGTATGTCAGGTCTGCAGAACCAATCTCCTTGCCCAGGCCACAGCTGCTCTCTCCCTCAGCCTCCCCTGTTGTCTTATCTTCCGAGCCCTCTGTTTCAAGAGAGCTTTCTTTAGGGGAGGGTGGATACAAAGACGTCAAGTCAGAATCCCCATCATCTGAGAACTTCTCTGTCCACTGATCAACCAGCTTTTTGAGACCATTGACATCTGCTATGACGCTGTTCAGCTCTGAGAAGACGTCGTCGTCCCCGATTTGTGGGTCCTGCAGACTCTGCAGGTTGGGGTTGGGCATGTTGTCATACACACTCAGCCTGTTGTCCCTGCCTGCCAGGGCACTCCTGGGCTCCTGGGAACCGCTCCTGCCCTGGCTCCTCCGGCACCCATGGAAGCTCCCAGTTCTCCAGTTGACAGAAGAGCTGTCTGCTGCAGACAGGCAGCTATCTGTGAGTACTGTGGGGAAAGTGCCAGGTTTATGGCCTTGTGGGATTTGAAACACCTGGTTCTTTTGTAAAGTCATGTCATTTTTTAGGTTTTGCTGGGATAGATCATTCCCCAGCAATAGCTTGCTGGAGTCCATGTGCTCTGCATACGTCCCCCTTCCTTCACAGGGGCTGCCTGGTTTTATAACAGGACTTGGAGTGCTCCCTGTGCTGCTATTTACAGACTGATTGCTACTATTGCAGCTCTGGGAAGAAAAGGAAGAATTGTTCTTTGTTCGGATGCCAGAGAGGTCAGAAATATTAACACAGTTCAGCATCTTCATCTTTTCTTCATTAAGTCCTTCCAGAAGAACAGGTTCACTTATTATGGGTTTGGCCTTTGACTGACCACTCCTTAAATTGCAGCTCCTTAAGTGCAGCTTCTCCATTTTCTTTAGAAGGTTCTTCCTCTTTTTAGATGGTGACTTATCCAAAAGCTTCTCCTCACTGGTGATATTTAAAAATTCACTGGGGGGAGGAGAACAACTAACAGCAGAGTCCAGTGAAGGTACCTTAACTGAGGAACATCTTGAGGAACTCGTGCTGGTTTCCACATCTTCAAAAGGTTTTTGGGAGTTAACAATGTCACTGTCGGCACTGCTGGTGCTGTGAATTGAGGACACGTCGTGCTTCTCACCATGATCCAGAAGGACACTGTCCTTGTTGTTGATGACCTTCAGTACTGGACTGCCTGGGGTGGAGGCACCAGCACCTTCCTCTGCTGGAAGACTCGCCAGGCTCTCGATGCGAGACCACCGCTGGCTGCACCTCTCATAAGCCCATCTGTCACTTATTGCACAGGGCTCATCATCTTCAGAGTCATCACTCTTAGAAGGAGAAAAAAAAACCAAAACCAGTTCAGGGGCAAAGTTTGGCAAATTTTAAATCACAAAAAGCCAGTTTAATATAAAAAAGAGACTTACATTTTCTGTCAACCCTCAAAACCCCCAAGACCAACACAGGGAAACGTGACCATTCAGCCACTGAAGACCTGCCCTAAGTTAGCTGAAAACCATGCTGTGAAATGATGCACAAGCATGCTGACAAATTTGGGAAGTTTACCACAGGAAAAGGTGACAGATTTGATCTAAAGGTGAAAAATCCTGTTTTGTGGCAAATCCAAGGATTTTGAAAGATAATCATATTGGCTTTACAGTGCACTTTCTAAAGTCAAAAAAATCAAACACTCTCACTCTTCTGTGACCAAAACTAATCCATCTGCAGGTAAAGAAGCATTTAGCTGTGGGACTGCAGCAGCATCAGGATCTGTGGCACCCTTCTGGAGCCCTCAGCCTCCCTTGCCACTTGCACCAGGTGCCCCCTTTGCTGGATTGTCCCCATTCTGAGGGAATGCTGAGACAGTGGAACATTAGAGAGATGGGAGCTGCCTCTTCTCTCTGGGCTCTCTTGCCCTGTTCTGCACTAAAGGCAGAGCAGAACTCTCCAAACCCAGGCCTTTTTCCAGAAGATGGCATTATTTTCTCGCTAGTCCTGCAGCTAGTCCAGGGTGGCTCAGAGGCTCTGCAGACCTGGTGCTGCCCAGCCAGGCTGTGGCTGCCACTCTGATTTAGCTGCAGTGGCAGAGCACAAAGACAGCACAGCTAAAACATACCCAGCCTATATTGGCTGAACATTTGGATTGCCCTTCTAATTTCTTTATTTAGTCAACAGGAGTGAAATTTCACTTTCAGTACTTAAGTAAGGTGGGAAACTACTTAGGAAAGCAATGATAGCCATGCTGAGATGGGGCTCTGGGGCAGTTGTTAGAAAGTAATATGTGTCAAATTAAATTTTGAAATTGTTTCAAAAGCCACCCCTAACCTACCTTTTAAAGTTTCAAACATTATGTAGTTGCAATCTCCATCCCTATGTTTTCTCAGCATAAAATGCAAATAGCAGAGCTTTGCGGGATGGAATAGAATAGAAAGGGAAGTTGAGAAATTGCTAGTCCTTCATGCACTTTTAAACCCAGGAGTTTGATACAATAGCTAAACATCTTTAATTAGAACAGGAACTGTTTGTTACAGACATACCCGTTTCCTATCACGGCTTATTTCCACTTTCATTGATGCATACTTGTTCAATGTGTTCAACCTTCTAGGGTTTGAGAAAAAACACAGGAGTTTTAAATTTCAACTATTTTATTTCTTGAAAACAAACATGCACCAAACTAGTTGGGATCTTCTACCAGGGATCTTCACTATTGTCAATGATTGACATTGTTAGAGGCTCCCATACATTGGTCCCCAAAACCAGCACCAATAACAACACCATGATGTTCACACTTCCAGTTCTGCCATCTTAAAACTAGAGAAGACAGCCATAATCAAACATTCAATTTAAAAAAATCATATTATTAGCCTTAATGATTGTGGAAAACTTAAATCTTTGATTTAAGATTTTGCAAATAAATAAAACTCTGTGTGAGCTTCTTGAATAAAAAATGTAAAAATTAAGATGTTAACCTGTATCCCTGGAAGGACTGTATTATCTGTTGTTTTAATTAAAGCTTGTGCAATCAGTAACATCCCAAACTAGTCACACATCAGGTGGCATCAACAGGAGGCACACTGAGAGTCTCCAAGGAGCACTCAGGATAGAAGTGATATCAAGAAACAAAATATGCCCAAAGTTCTCTACTATCTGCTGTGCTTTAGAGATGTGTGTGTGAGCAACTCACCTTGGTGCCCTGGTACAGGCAGGACTGGAATTCAGGTGACCTGACAGGCCACAAAAGGACCAGAACACTTCACCAGGAGAGGAACTTTCCAGTGCCCTAAGCGCTGGATATAATCACTTCTGCTAAAGAAACTCTGCTAAACAATCTCCTAATGAGAAGGCTTCAGTAACTGCAGCACCAAGGGAAGCAGAAGCCTCACACTGTCCTGGCACTCTTCCATGGGGGAATTCCACAGGGCCCTGAGTCTCACTTGGCACTGACAGTGCAGGTTCACTTGTGTGCTCTCAACAGCTGTGCCAAAGCAGTAACTTCAAACCAATATCTTTGCTTCTCACCCAAAAAATATTCAGGAAAACAGAACAGATCTCATGCAGGTAATTTTTTTCTGTCTAGATGTTGAAACAGAAGTTGGAGGAAATTCCTGCACTCCATTACATGTGATCCTAAAGAGCAGCCTGTCGTGCTTGCAGAGAACTGGTTATTTGTAATCAGCTTGCAGCCATTTCACATTACAAAAAAGATATTTAATGCTCAGTGTAACATCCCTGAGAGCTTGGCTGAAGAGGAAGTGCAGATGTGCTTACTTTAGTTTTTAATTCCTAAAACAACCAACTTTAGTGGCACTAAACTACGTGCTGAAGTGATTTTCTTCAGTCATAGATTTGGTGACTTTGTTTGTCTCTGACAAAACCAGAGGCATGAAAAGATGAGTAACAAATAACTGTGGGGCCAGGGGGTACCCAAGATGATTCATGATCAATGTTTACCTGAACAGTGATTCAATCGCATCTCCATCTAAAAATTCATGATCTCTCCTCACAGTATTTACATCAATGGGAAACTGCATATCTGTGAACACAGAAGTTGAATCTGAAATCTGAGTTGTAATTGCAAAGGCTTTCAATTTTGCAGCTTATTTATCACAGGTGAAATGAAACGACTTCTATTTCTGTATCTGTAGATACATGCAAACATCCTTCCAGCAAATGAGGATCAGTTCCTTTGGACAAATGGGAGAATAAATGCAGGGATCTGCTTGCTGCAGACAAGGTAGACAAGCCCTTCTGCATTTCCAGGGGCTTGCAGTCACCAAGTGCCACAGAAACACAAAACAACCTTTGGATTTGCCCTGGTTCTCTGCACCTTCTACGGAATAAAGCCAGGATTATTTCACATGAGCCTCTGCCCTGGTGAGGTGCAAGGCAGCACATGGGATGCACTCTGAGAGCTCCAGGGAGCCTGACACATCCTGCTGGGCTGGCAGCTGCAGTGCTCAGTGTTTCAGCTCCTGAGATTTACCTTTGCACATGAGGGAACCGCTGAGGCCCATCTGTATTTTCTTATAAAATAACTATAAGCTTAGCTTTCCTAGCCAGGTCAGGACACTGCATGAACAGCAAGGTAATGCAGAGGATTCATTTTCAAGAAGCATGGCAATGCACATTTCCAACAAACAGCTTAAAGAATAAAATCTACTGTAGGCAGACAGGGAGCATTTCCAGGTTTCATGGAATACAGCTTTCAAACCCAGCTCTGCGGGCTTGACTTCAAATTTTCAATTTTGCAGTGACACCAGGGGAGGTGGGAATGAGAGCAGTTAATGTTGTTCTTTTAACTGCAGTTCTTTGATAAAATATTTCTTGAAACTAGATTAGCTTTTGTTACTTTCAATGTTTGTAATAAAAACATATTTTAAAGAAGAACAATTTTAAGGTATATGCACAAGTGTGGCCTAAAAAATTTAAAAGTTCTCAACAAATCCATACCTCCTCCCAAGAAATAAGCACTCTTTGTAGTTTCAACAACATGAAAACATCCTGAAATTGCATTTTTTGACTGACTGACTGCTGATGATTATTTCTCCTGCACACTTATGATTGCAAGATGGTTTTTTCCAACATGTTTTTTCAAAACACCAATAAAGCAATCTCACTCAGACCACAGGCTGGAGAGTCTCAGAGGACTTTTGGTTGCAATCAGTGGTTGGAAACATCACTTCCAGCACTCCAAGAAAAAGAGCCTGAAAAAATTATAAGCAACTAAAAATAACAAAAGCAGAAATTTGACTGAGTTACAGTTTAATACCAGGAAAAGAAAACCAGGGAAGATTTGATCCTTTATAGAATTCTACTGAGTCCCTGCTGAGATGTCCCTTCTGCAAGAACACACCAGGTCACTACTTTTCTACAGGTCTGCATGAAGATATAACAGAATTTGGAAGTGCTTCCATCAAAAGTGTCAGGTTCTGAAATATATTATTTATGTGAACAATTCCACTCGAATTCAGTGTCAGCTGCTTGGCAAGTCTCTGTGATCATACCTTCAAACAGCTGAGCATACTGGGGAAATCCAGCAGCTCTCAGCCAGTCGCAGGCTTCTCTGGCTTCAATTTCTGCAATGAGAACACACAATTGTTCATGGACAGTGCTCACCAGAGTCAGTGATAAGCTAATTTCACCTGGCACACTCTCTGAAATTTTGTATGTTCATGTTTTGTTAGGATATTGCTAAAAAGGAATAAATCCTTGTGTCCAATGCACTTACATGCACATAGCTCTGCAATGGTCATTCCACCACAGGAGAGAACACATTTGAACACACACCTGGGATGCCCCACATGGTGTCAATCAGCTGTCCCTGAGCTGGGGACAGCAGAGCATCTGCTGCAAGGCAAAACGAGTCCCCAGAGCAGGGTGTGGGACACACATCTGTGCCCTCACTCGGCAGAGCCTGCTCGTGCATTCCAGCGCTGAGAGATGGTGATAAGACACAAACAAATCCTATAAATAAACTTAAAATGCTCTCACAACTTTAATAACACTGGACACAGCCTAAGCATTCCCAGAACAAGAGTTCTCAGGAGTACCTGTTGCTAGGGTCTATCAATATTTATTTCCTTGCCAACTACCTACGCAGCTTGGCAGCCACTGCAGCACAGCAGATGTCAAGAGCGAACTGCTCGCTCTGTGACAACTGGGAAAGGCCTGTGGCCAGCACTGAAACATTCCCACAGAGCAGAGCAGAATACAACCTCACAGAATCACACACAGACTCCTCAGAAACAGGCAGGTCAGCATGAGTACATGCCCTCAGGCTCTAATCTCTGCCAGTGCTGGAAATGTCTGGGTCTGTGGAAGAGGATTCCCAAAGACACTTTCTGTAGGTCTGCGTGCACCCCAGCTTGTGTTACACCAGACACCAGCCTAAAGGCAAAGGCTGCTTTGAAAGGAACATTTTTGAGCTACCTTAAAATCCAGCATGCTCAGTAGAGAGAAATGCTTTTAGAGCACCTTAAAGTGTAGCATGATAGGACAGAGGAACAGAGCTGATCCTTAAAACTTTTTTCTTTACACATACCCTCAGAGATTAGGATTCCAGGGCACTTCACATACATACCTGTTCAAATTCACTGCTCGCTTTGCTCAGACTTCTCAATTGTAAGTCATCAGTGCAATTAGACACTAACCAAAAAAATCACACAACTGCCATGATGTTTTTCTACTTTAAAACTAAAAATCGTTTCCATTATCACTTAATCAAATTGGACAATGCCATTCTAACAGAGGCTTCCCTGCACAAAACTCTACGGCTTTCTCATCTAAGAATAAAGTGATACCACAGGAAGACCAGGATATTTTTACACAAAACAGATGCATGAACCTCTGTTTTTTTTTCACACTGCAGAACAGAAACTAATTTCTACTCTAACAGCCTATATACCCTATGCCTATATTTATTGTTATACTTAGTGCCATAATTTATCATAATCTTTACCACAATGCAGCATTTACTGGAGACAATAAAAGACAAGCATTGTATTCACAGAGCAAAAAAGGAAAATGAAAAGCTATTTGTAGTAAAGAGTCAGGAGGATGACCAGTCTAATACCAAAAGCCTTCAAAAAGACAAAGTGATTTTCATTTACAAAAACCCTGTAGATTCACTCAGCTGTCTCAACTGTGGAGAAACTGTAGCTCTCCTCATTCCAGACCTCAGCCTGCTCAGCCAGAGCCTGTGCACAGCAATCCTGAGCTCAGGCTGGGACTCTGCAGGGGCTGAAGCTTCCCCAGGTCCCAACACATTAAAAGCACAGCTCCATTTTTAGACTAAAACAAGCCACGAAAAGTGATGCAAAAAAAAGAACAGAAAAATACGGCAGAAAACTATTTTGAACCTAGTGAGGATATTTTCAATGAATATAACTGAAAATACATACTTATAGGTGGCCTCTTCCGTAGAACAAGGACAGAGGAGCTGGGGGAATTTTCTTTGCTGATGTAAATCTTCAGGCCTTTTAACATACCTTTGCACAACCACAGGGCATGTTTGGATTAGAGATTAGGAAGACATTCTTCCCCATGAGGGTGGTGAGGCCCTGGCACAGGGTGTCCAGAGGAGCTGTGGCTGCCCCTGGATCCCTGGAAGTGTCCAAGGCCAGGCTGGACAGGGCTTGGAGCACCCTGGTCTAGACAAGAGGATGACAACTTTTTAATATCTTTTGGTTGCTCTCTGCTCAACTGAAATAGCAGAGCAACCTAAATGTGTCACCTCCCTCTCCTGAACTGATTTCATAATTAAGCAGATGAAAAAAAAAAAAAAAAAAAAATCCTGCAAAGCTTAATATTCCTGGTTTAGAGGCTGCCAGCAACTCCTCCATGCCAAGCCAGCTATTTCCCCATGGGCTATGGGGGTAGGTTACTACGAGGTGTTTTTGAGAAACAGCACAGAGTGCACAGCCCGTGCCACCCTTAGGCTGTGCTGTGCCCCACGGCCACGTTCTGTGCTGAAGGCTCAGCCCAGTCCCCCTGCAAAGAGCATTCAGGGGCTGCCTGTGCCATGCCAGCAGCCCAGCACACCTGCCCTCCTGGCTGCTGCCCTCTGCACCCTCCCCTGGAGCCCCAGTGCCTCCCCAGCTGGGTGTGCCACCTCTCCTGCAGCCACCCAGTGAAAACCTCTGAGTGCCCACCTGAGCACTGTCCTGTCTGCAGGGCACAGACCCCGCAGGTACTGGGAAACCACAGCTACAGTGTGAATTAAATCCCTACCAGAATGAACAGCACTGTTAGCCAGATCGTTTGCAATAAAGAAAAGAGCTGTGCTGGGATTTGGGCATTGTCTCTGAGATCTTTTCCTCACAAGAAGCAGCACTATCCTAACAACAGGGCAGCAACCAAAACCAGTGACAGCTGAATATCAAACAATATGATCACCTTACTATGAGGTAATCATAAACTTCAGTTAAAGAAGAATGCCAAACTGTACTTTAAATTTTAAAATACTCCATATAAAATGGGAGAGTAGTATCAACTTCTATTTGAAAGCACCAGCACAGTGAACCTTGCTGCCAGGATGCAGTGTGATTTCCAGCAGCTGCCAAAGCAGGGGACCTCTTCCATTCCCCAACTGTGAGTTCCTCCCCCTCCTCACAGACCCCCCGAGCCAATGCCAGCAGGTCCTGTCAGCCAAACTGGCAGGAACTGAGTTTGGCAAAATGAGATTTACAAAGTTTTAGCTTTCTGAATTGGCTACCACATGTTCTGATCAGCTCCAGTGGCAGGACAAGGGCAGTGGTGGGTCCATGCAGGGAGGGAATGTGCAGCTACCTGCCCAGGCCAGGGAGCTCAGCCTACTGTGAAACCTTTACCTGAATGGACTGCTCTCCACAGAGTGTCTCATTGTAGATTTCAAAGCAATGTTTTAAACAGATTTTTAAAACCAATGGTAGATGAATTACTTCTATCTCCACCCAAAATTGTTTTCCAGTTTCAACAGGTAGGAATCACATGGTGATCAGGATTTCATTAATTAACAGGATTGGAATCTGAACACCTTCCAAAACCATGGCAGAAAGAACAGTTGGAGAGGTTTTCTTGCTGTTTGCAGCACTCCTGCATTAGTTACTGCAGGACCCTCTTTGTGCCCTTCTCTGCAGGATGCAGGTGTGGTGCTTGTGGCAAAGAAAGGATTTCACCACATGCCCAGCAGACAGGAGAACAGAACAGAGGGTAGGACTGACTCCTCACTTTGACTACACATTGCACCACTCTGTAACAAAACAGAAAAAATCCCAAGGATTTTTCTCTCTCCCAACATCTGTCATTATACAGGAAGACTTTTTTTTCTTCCTCTAAATAGCAGTAATCTTCCTCAACAGCCACAGAGAAGCAGGTGCCCAGGGTCCCCACCTCACAACCTGCCAGATGTGCCCGAGCAGGGCCAGCTGTGCCTCACAGGGGAATGCTGCTGCCTCCTCTCAGCACTGACTGCCATCCCCCAGCCCCTCCAGAGCTGCAGGGCACGCTTGGCAGCCCATGTCAAACCCTGCCCCAGGTTCCTCCTGCAGCTCAGGAGCCCTGGGCTGTGACTGGCAGGTCCTCCACACTCTGACTCAGATCCTGTCAGTCCCAGCTGTGCTGGCAGTGGTGGGAGCAACAAGGGGTTTTCAGGTACCATTTGAACATCAAATGATGAGTTTCCCATCACATCTTTCTGGTTTGTGCATCTTCTGAGGGCTGTAAGAATTGATGCAACTTCCCTGTGACTTACAGCTGCTAATGAGGCATTTCGTTTTACACATACCCTGTGAAAAATGCATTTGCTGTGCTAGAACTCTGATTTCTGGATGATGTTCAGAACTGCATTTTACCTGTGACAGGATTTTTAATAACTGTTTTTATTTACATTATATCCTTTCACTTAAAAAAAAGAGTTGGAACATGATGTCTACTCCATGCTGAAGGCTCAAATGTGATGCTTTCAAAGAAGGGTGTTTGCACTGACCAAGATAAGCAGTTAGGGACTTGTAAAACTGTCAAACTCTCCAAGAGCTAAGATGGATCATAAATAAATGGAAATGTTTATTCTGTTTTCCCTTGTGCAATGCAAAATATCAAAGCTTAATTGTACTTTACTAACCCACTTGAGGAATAAAAAAAAAAAAAAAAAAAAAAAAAAAGAGATTGTAGCCTGGAATTTAGCCAGGATAATTTAGGCTCCATGCAGATAGTGAACATAAATGTCTGGAAAATGAAGAGGCCAAGATATTTGTCCTTTCATTCCTACTTTACTATCATGCTGGTGTTTTGGAACTGCAGCCAACTCTTCAGTTATCACAGCTGGGAACTGCAATATATCCCAGAACTTTGTGGCAACCTTAATTGCATCTTTATCCAGCTCCTTGGCATCAGCTCCCAAGCTGATTACCAGGACTCCCAAGCTGATAGTAAGGTCTTTACTCGGGTCCTTGTCATTTGCCTCCTCCATTGGTTCCTGGGACCCAGATGTGTTTAAAGGCATTTTCTTTGCAGACCACATTAACTGGCTTGTCAGTGCTGGCTGCTTTTTTAATTGCTTCTAAGTACATTACAGAAGGTGGTGTTTGCTGTACGGGAATTTCAAAGGGCTCAAGGAAAGCAGGTACCTAATTCACATCAACTTCAGGAAAAATGAGAGTGTGACTCTAATTTCCAACCACACTGGAAAATCCTTATCCAAGTAAGTGGGGTGAGAGAGGGGATTTATCTCCCTGCAATCTAATCCCAGATATGTTGCTCCACTGTGCTTCAGCCCTGCTGGCTGTGAAGTGGGAACAGATCCCACACTTCTCTGACGCAGACGCTCCCTGGGGATGCCGTCTCACAGGACCCTTGTACACGACTGAGCAACACTTGATGCAAGATTCCTGGGAGCAATTGTAGCAGGGAGGGCACTGCCTGCTGCCCCTAAAGCCAATGTCAATAAACCTATAGCACAGAAGTAACAAACCCCAAAACAAGTGAACTGTCTGTGCTCTTTCATTGCGTAGCACTAACTTTTCTGTAATTATACAAAATGCCAATAACAACACAGTGTGTGACAGAGGTACAACCAACGTGTAAGGTACTATTTAACACAACAGAAACTGCCCAGTAAGGGGTTGTAACTAAAAGCAAGCTGGATTACTGGCCCTGTTAAGGCTGTGCTGAGCCTGCTGAGCCCAGGGCAGTGGACAATCTTTTACTGGGTCACTCTACCGTGATGGAGATGTTGATATTTGAAGATATGCAATAAAGTCAGACAATCTACCTGGAACTTGCCAAGTGCATCCAACAAGTCAGCAAAAGCAGCAGCTACTGGAAGAGCAGGAATCAAAGTGTCGGCAGCTGGAGAGCTGCTGTCACACGAACGAAGCAGTGATAGGAAACAGCAGGACCCACCTGGAGCCTCACCCGGGGCTGTCATCTGCGCAGAACCCACCTGAACTCTCACCTGTGGCTGTCATCTGCCGCAGAACCCACCTGAACTCGCACCTGTGGCTGTCATCTGCCGCAGAACCCACCTGAACCCTCACCTGTGGCTGTCATCTGCCGCAGCCGCGTTCCCCGACGCTCCGCTCCGCTCTGCTCCGCTCCCTGGGACCGCCCCTCCCGCCCGGTCCGGCACAGCCCGGCACAGCCCGGCACAGCCCAGCCCGGCACAGCCCGGCACAGCACGGCACAGCCCAGCCCGGCACAGCCCAGCCCAGCCCGGCACAGCCCAGGCCGGCACAGCCCGGCACAGCCCAGCCCGGCACAGCCCGGCACAGCACGGCACACCCAGCCCGGCACAGCCCAGCCCAGCCCGGCACAGCCCAGCCCGGCACAGCCCGGCACAGCCCAGCCCGGCACAGCCCGGCACAGCACGGCACAGCCCAGCCCGGCACAGCCCAGCCCAGCCCGGCACAGCCCAGCCCGGCACAGCCCAGCACAGCCCAGCCCGGCACAGCCCGGCACAGCACGGCACAGCCCAGCCCGGCACAGCCCAGCCCAGCCCGGCACAGCCCAGCCCGGCACAGCCCGGCACAGCACGGCACAGCCCAGCCCAGCCCGGCACAGCCGGCACAGCCAGCCCAGCCTGGCCCGTGCCCCAGCCCGGCACAGCCCAGCCTGGCCCCGGGCCCCAGCCCGGCACAGCACGGCACAGCCGGCACAGCCCGGCACAGCCCGGCACAGCCCAGCCCAGCCTGGCCCCGTGCCCCAGCCCGGCACAGCACGGCACAGCCCAGCCCAGCCCGGCACAGCCCAGCCTGGCCCCGGGCCCCAGCCCGGCACAGCACGGCACAGCCCGGCACAGCCCGGCACAGCCCGGCACAGCCCAGCCCAGCCTGGCCCCGTGCCCCAGCCCGGCACAGCCCGGCACAGCCCAGCCCAGCCTGGCCCCGTGCCCCAGCCCGGCACAGCACGGCACAGCCCAGCCCAGCCCGGCACAGCCCAGCCTGGCCCCGGGCCCCAGCCCAGCCCGGCACAGCCCCGCCCGTGCACAGGAGGGGCGGTACCAGGTACCTGCCCGGCCCGGACGGGTGTCCCTGCCATCCCTGCGGGTGTCCCTGCCATCCCTGCGGGTGTCCCTGCCTGTCCCTGGCTGTTCAGAGCTGCTGTTCCACACCAGTGTTCCGCATTCGTTCAGATGAAGGCAAATCGACATCCCCTGGTTCCTTTGCTGGCTTACCTCCAAGTTTTAAAGTTTTGCCAATGTCATTCCTCAAAATTTTACAGCTACTTTTTCTTTTCTTTTTTGATTTTATTTTTTTTCCCAAATACACAGAACTGTGCTACCTCTACCCTGCACAAACAAAATGGGCCAAGGCTGCACCCCACAAAGGTGATGCTGTGCCCAGCAGCACAGGAGGAACAGAGCAGAGCTGGGGTTCATCCCTGAAACTCACCTCTCATGCTCACCTGCCGAGGGTGACCCAGCCTCACCATGTTTTGCAGTGTTGGTTTGCAGTGAAGTCCCTCGCCATAATGCCCAGAACCTTTATTTTGCTTATATGGACTTTATCTAGACTGAAAACAGTTTGTGGTCTGAAAAGCTCACATGCAGTTGAGCAATGAATCTGGGTGCTAAAATCATATTAGCATGTTTTTCAACCTTGTAACAGACTCTTTGCATTTGCTGTAGTTCTTTGCTGCTATGATTTGGCTTTATGCTTTTAATAAATAATAAATATTAATAATCTAATAAAAACCCATGATCAGTCTTTGTAGCCTGAACAATCATCAACAGGTAGAGAGAGAGTGGCATGTAGGCTGGTCTCAGAAGAACATATCAAAAGGTTAAAATTGTGTCACTAGAAGTTAACTTTAAATCCTTAATAATTTTATATCTGCTGGGCTGTCAGGCATTACAGTTCAATAGGGCAGATGAAAGGGTGGGTGGGATGCTGTGTTAATTTACAGAGCTTGAAAGATAATTCAGACTCTGTGAACCACTTCAGGAAGCCAGACCAGGCTCTAAATTTCTATAGAACAACTTCTTGCAGTGTTTAGGCTCGTAGAGTTTGGAGCCTAAAACACAGCAGGAAAAATAAGAACTTGAATGAAGTGGATAAGCAAAAGTTTTTAAATTAAAATAAGAATTCTTACAGATGAAGAAATCTTCTTTTTCCCAATCTCATTTAGGAACATTATACCCTAATGAAGTTATAATTTATGGGTGTGTTCCATTATCACTAATTTTCTGTATAACAACCAAATGAAATATTTGCACAGACCTATGATTTATTTTTGTGCAATTGCTTCCTAAATGGACAATTCGTATGGCACAATGAAAAAGATGTTTGATATTGGCACTGGGTGACACAATACAGAAGAAAGTAGGGTAGTGTGATATATAGCATTAGCTATGATTACCTAAGAAAATGCTTTTTGCCAGACCCACCCAAAGCCATATAAAAAGTACACACCCTGTCTGATTAAATTTGCAGCTATGTGCTTGGATTAGGGAGACAGAATGTAACATTTAAATCTGGGGATAACATCAGTAGACTGCTCCCATCCCACAGAAATGCTCCAACCACAGCATGCAGTTTTTTTTTCCCACCCATCTTCCTTTGGGCATGTCCCAGGAGATGACAGTGCACAACCCTAAAATGCTCATTTTCTTTCTCTTTAACAACAAACGACCACCAGGCTCCCTAGTGCTGTGTGGGTTACCAGCCCTGAGAAGACCCACATGAAATCTTAGGGGTGAACTCCTTCAGTACAGCACAGCATTCAGTGGAGAATTTCTGAAGGCTTTCCAGGAAGGAATCACATTGCTCCATTTGGGTCATTTTTTGTATCCTAGAGGACAATGAACCCAGGGAATCCTGGCATCTCCTCTCACTAGAGGAGCTCCAGCCCACACACAGGGATCTCACGTGCTGGAGTATAGGGTGTCTGGAATAAGGGTGTCTCAGCTTCAGAAGGGGCATTTGGGTATTTTCACAGTGTCAAACCCTCCACAATCAGCTGCCTGGCTGATGACTTGTGGGGCTGCTGGTGGAGGTTCCCAAGCCAAAGACAACAAGAAAACCTTTCCTGCTCACCTGAGCTTTTCAGTTCCCAGGTCTGCAGCTGGCCAAGGACCACACAATAACATTACTGGAGCCCAAAGCTTATGCTACTGTTTGTGACTGATGTCTGGAAAATGGGATCTTTTTCCCCAGATGGTCATTGTTGCTTGATCTCTTATTTTCTGGATCCACTTAGCCTCGCTGAAGGCTCTCTAGAACCTTTCTGAGGGGCTCCAAGCTTTGGCCAAACCCCTGACTGCAGTCAGCACATGCAGGGATTCTGCTCACAGCAGCTCCACACCAGTCACACTCCACCTCACTCAAATGTGGTGAAAACAATCCTTGAGTGGGTCATTTTAAACAACTTCACAAAGTACTTCATGACCAAAATTAATTGTTTTGAGAAATGAGCCTGCTGCTGCTCACTCATGCTTAACCAAAACTCTGCAGAACCCCCAAGTCACCAAAGTTGTTTCAGACAGTCACTGTGCCAGGCAATGGAGTCACTTCCCATTAAAGCCAAGCTCCCTGCATATTTTAATTCCTGGGATATTTCCCATACATTTAGTAGAGATCCCCTCACTTCTTTTTTCCCCTCTCCCTTTTACCACCTCCCTTAAGACTTTTCATGAATCAAAGCAGTGACATTTAATTTCTAACTTTCTCTTGATAATATCCCAAAGTAATTGTTTTCTATTTTCTTCTCTGATGATCTTGAGTTAACATAGGAGATCAAGGAACTTAACTTCAGCTTTGACTGTTCTAGGAGGCATCAAGAAAGATATTTCTATGGAAAAAATTTGTTCAGAGAGAAGCCAAATGATTAATTAACAAGTTAGACCAAGTGGGAGGAAAAATGCAGAACAAAATACAGGCAATACATTGAGACAGTTAAAAGAGGGGATGTTAAAAGTGGTGGGGAATAACTGTCAGCTAGAAAGAAGAAAATTAATTAGCACACTAGAAAAGGATTTAAAATTGAAACTAATTAGATGAAATTATGCAGAAAAAAAAAAAAAAGAAAGAAAAAGAAAAAAAAAAAGATAGGTCAACAAACCAAACAATTCCTGAGAAAGAAATCCATTGGTTGGAAAGTAGTTTTCCAGGGACAAAGACTGAAATTTTATCATCTATGATGCAAGAGAGGTTAGACAAACTGCACATACATGTATTGCAGGAAGAAAGATGTACAAGCAGAAACACAAACTGCGCCACTCTTTTTCCTCTCCTGTGACAAGAGTAAGCTGAATAAAGTCTTTAACCTTTTTTAAAAAGAGGAAAATAATATTGTTAAATACAGGTTTTTGGATTTGCTGAAGTGCTGTTGAGGTGAAGTCAAAACATAAACCCATCATATTATAGAAGTAGTGTCTTGTTACCACTCTGGTCTTCCTGTCAGAAAGCAGCTGTGTGAGAAGAATGAGAAAATAAGCACACTCAGTGGCCCCCTGAAATTAACAGTTTTTTTTCCCTGAAAGTCAAGATAAAATGGTTTGGGTCCAAGTCATTCAAAAAGCTCTTGGATTACAGGAAGCCCATTCTCTTGGTTTGTCCTCTGTAGTCACTCAAAACCATTTAGACATGATTTTCCAGGCTTCACTATCAAAACCTTAAAACATAATTAAAAACTTTCATGGTTTCATGTTATTTCTCCACCTCCCAATGAACTTTGCTTGGCTGCTTTCACTGGGACATTCCAGTGAAACCTGCATGATAATGCATTATCCCATTTCCAAGCTCACTTTCACAGAGCTGAACTCTAGAAAGTGCTGCTATGGGTTTTGGTCCCGAGCAGGATCAGGTCATCATTAATTCTAATTTTTATATCTTCCTTTCTAAACTCAGCCTTCAATTAAAAGGTCACAACAACACAAAATGGTAGGGAGTTACCCATACCCTACCCTCACTTACCTCTTCTGGAAATCCCTGCAGAATAAACCCTGGGGACAATTCTCCTTCTAATACCAGATAACTGAACTGAGATTCAAAGACAAGCCCTTTTTCAAAATGGAAATGTAAAGTATCTTTGTTATTCCTGTATCCTTGAGAAGTCAGTCCTTTTGTGTGACTGTTTATCTGCTCCTATGACAATCACAACTACTCCATGTTGTTATGAAAGGAAATATTGTGGAATTGTTGTTCCTGAAAAACAACACAATTTTGCCTCACCCAGCAGGTGACGATTCATTTGATCTTCCCTCCTTTAAATTCCAATGCCCCAATTTCCATTAAAATTCTGTAATCTGTTTCTCATTAGAGCAGGTCAAATCTCAAGCTGGAATTTAGATTTTGCCTTCTGTTGTTAAAAGTTAAGCATTTTTTAGAGAGGAAACACTATGCTATCATGATGAATTCCAGGGATTTTCTCAGGAACTTTTAGGGTTAGACTAAACAAATTGACAAATTCTTTCAGAACTACTGAAGTTCCTAAAATGTGGGTGAGAGGATGTAACAGCAAAACCCATAACTTCTTGCTTCATAGATTCATAGAGACTGTTTAACATGAAAAAGCTCAGGAGAAATGTAGTGGGTGCATGGAGCTGGAAATTTATGGCCAATGTTCATTGTAGCAACAGAGCATGGAGGAGTTTAACCAGTGCAGGGAACAGGGTACCCAGAGCAAAACCACAGCTCTGCCCCCCTGCCAGCCAAGAAAAACGAGCAGAGTAAGCACTTTGATTTTCTCAATCACTTCACCTCTTCTCCTATCTCAAGAGCCACTTAAAAGCAAAGGTGACATTGAAGGCAGAGCCACAGACACTTCTGAAGTCTCTACATCAAAGCTTTAACCTGCAGAGCCTTGGCCAGGGGTCTTGAGGACCAGAGCAAAAGCTGTGCTCACAACCAGACCTTCCTGAGGGGGGAGAGCACTTGATCAGCACCACAGCCTTGGAGGCTTCATTTCAGTTCCTTCTTCCAAAATGTAGTCAATGTTTTGGATAAATATAAATGGATTGAAAGCATGCTGCAAAAAATTCAAGTTAAAGTCAACATCTTAACTGCTCAAGCTTAAAAGTCCAGTTCTGCAGAGGTTGCAGAAAAAAAAATGTTGCTTGTAATCTCTTACATTTCCTACTCCCAGTACTGTCTGTAAAAGATTTTGCAATCTCCATAATTAAAATGCATTTCTAGAATCTTAACAGAACTTGGGCTTGGTTTATTTATGTTCCAACAGGAACAGGCCTTTTATAGTGGAATAAATAAGCTGCTGAAATGGTCCTGAGGAAGCTTTTAGATTGCACCTGCTTATATTTGGACCTGAGATATTTGGGAATAGATGACTCACCTCAGTGCACCACACAGAAGCACCATCAGTAATGCTTGCTTTTTTAATCAAAGTAACATCATTTCAGAAATGACAGAATGTTTTTCCAAGCAAAGCAGTCTGGCTAGAATCTGCTACTCTCCAGAGAAAATTTTTGAGACTAGTGTTCCTTAGAAGGAAACTCTTGAGGGTTTTCATGTGAGGAACAAATCCAAAAGAGTAAGTCCCTGCACGAGCCCCAGGCATTAGTGACCACAGTGTCCTGCCTTGGGCAGTGGTGGGTTGTCTCTGAAAATCTGATTTGTTTTAGTATAGTGGAGTCAGTTCTCATGAATTGTAAGATAAACAAGGATCACGTTTGCATTCTTTTGTAAAAGATATCACCTGATGGACTTCTCAAGTGACCAGTGGAGATGGAGAGGTGGGAACCTCTCTGTCCAATCTCTGGTCACTGTCCAAAAACTTATAGATAGGAGGTCAACAATAAATGAGAGACTTCCTTTCTTCTTCTCTGCCTAAACACCTGTTATGTGTGTTACTGTGTGTTTCTATTTGCGTCACAGTAACAGTGGTGGTCATTGCCAAAGACTTTACATGATGTGGGAGAGCCAGACAAACCCATGGGAGCAGACAGAACATCACAAAATGCATGAAGTTCCTCTATGTAACACATGTGGGACTGTATGGAGAAGTATCTTCTTTCAATGGCTCCCACATGAGAAGCCACAGATTTCATCTGGCTTGGCTTCACAAAGCCTTGTCTGACAGCCCTCTGCCCACTGCCTGCCTGTGGTGACCTGATGGGAGCTCCACAGAGCCCTCACTGCCACTGTCCAACACGGACGTTTTCCACCAAGGGAGAAGCTGGGGACAGAGCAGCTCAGCCCTGTCTCAACACTGAGACACAATCCACAGTCAGTGGTGCCCTTTGTCTTCTGAAGGGTTCTGCAGGCTGGGCACACCCACGGGAGCTCCTTCTGCTGGCAGTGACTGCCAGCTCAGCAGCACCTAAAGAGAACAAACTCTCCAGGACACTTCCAGCTGTTTAAATGAATAAACCCAGGCTGCCCCCTCTGTGCCTGACCAGTGCTATGAACGGCTGATCCATTCTAGAAATGACACTTTGACACTTGAGAAATAAAACTCTTGGTGTAAAATAACCCACAGGAATCAGTTCTGTGCTGCTGTGTCCCTCTGACACATGAGCAGGTGTGAAGCTGCTCACAAACCCACACCTTTCCTTTCTCCAGCCAGGGCAGGTGCAGCATTAGCCAAGAGCATTGGCACAAACAGGAACCCTCCCCTGCTGCAGCCCTACCGTTTCCCCAGGGATGGACTTTGGTTTGCAGGGAAACAGGGTCACAGAGGAAAATTGCTGTAGAGACTGCAGTGTGCCACCACCCCTGGCCAGGGAGGTGATGTGACAGGGAGGAGGTGATGTGACAGGGACTGACAGCCAGCCCAGCCCCTCCGTCTGCAGATCAGACATTGCTGTGACACTGCTGTCAACCAAGACGCAGTGAAATGGGATCTGTACACAAACTCTGCATCCTCTTTCAGTCATGGCTCTTGAAAAACAGTGGTTTCATGCCTGACCAGAAAAGCAGAACACTACCTCATGCTTACCTTTCTTCCTATCTTCATTATATCTCGGCTGTTGAACAAAGTGGTTGGACAGAGGATTCTTCAAAGGCCCAGTGGATGCTCATTCCAGCAACAAATCAAAGCAGCTGGAAAGGTCAATGTTTTGCCAATCAGCTAAAGCCAGTATCTCCTAATTTTAGCAGCCTGATTTTGCTCATGAAAAGACAGTTTCTCTTTCTAGCAATGCATGTTAACAGCTCAGGAAGCAGCAACAGGCAAGTATCACATTAGAGCAAAGACACCCTGAGTTTATCTCTGCCTGCAGTCAGATCTGGAAACCCCCTGAGAACAGGTTTGCTTGTGACTGTTTTCAAGAATTCCTTGCTTTTGAGCTAAATAGATGCCAGAGAAATAAAGACATCTGCATGTCAGAGCTTGGGTGGTGCTGAGTTATTACCAGTGGTGTGGCATTGCCATCCCAGTGAGAAATGGGATGCAAAGGAACATGGTGGGTTTTATGACAACAGAGAAAGGTGTGGTGACTCACATATATACAAGAAGCACTAGAAAGTACGAACTTTGGAAATTTTGGCAATTTATTGGCAAAATTGAATATTAGAATACTAAAATCTGAAAGATAATTAGGTTTTGATAGAATAATGATTAAAAAGATTTAACAAATACTGGCTTGAATTCTCTATAGTTTGGCCACAGTCACATCCTTGCTTCCTTATTTTCAAGCATTTGTAAAGCCATAATTTTGTCCAGATGAATAATTGGGGACCAGCAGATCTCACTTAGTTTTGCTCTTTGTTATGAGCAACTAATACCACAGTGACCTTGTCCATTTTGCATCCCCCATAAGCTGAAGCTATTTTCAAGGGTATTTGTCAAGTATTAACCAATCTCTTTCCAGGAATGTGACAATAACAGAGAAGGAAAAAGCAATGTGGTCAATTTGAGCCAAATAATCATTATAGATTATGGACTGATTTTACTTGATGCCCTTTGCTCTTTTCCTGGCTCTAATTTATCATCAGCAAATAATTCCCTGAAATCTTTCAGACCCTCACAGAAAACACCACTGTTCTATTTCTGTGGGGTTTTTTATACGTGCTCATTTCTATGACAGATGCTTAAGCTTTTCATTTGAATCACTAATGTTAGGCAAACAGTGAACTTCTGAAAATGCAATTGTTGTTGGGGAAAAATAACATCCAAAAGATTTTGATAAATAGCCTCGACAGATTCCATAAATATATGTGGCATTTTCATCTGAAAAGCAGCACAGCTCATATCTGGACCTCAGAGAAACTCAGACTCATTTTGGCTTTTCACTCTGGCACTTTAAATGAGAAGAAGATGTCAAAGGGAACAAGAATAAAGCAACCAGTGAGGAGGGAAAAAAAAAGAGGAAACTGCAGATCAGTGTCTGTAAGGCAAAGTGCAAAATTGCAGTAGCAACTTTCAAATCCATTTTCTGAATACACAAGATGTGCTGTCTAGTCAGGGAACTACAGAGGAGCTCCCTTGCAGCCATTCCATGGATTGTGACAAGAGCCAAGAAACGGGTCAATATTCTGAGTGCTTTAAAATCATTTCCTTTGCAGCAACTCTAAAAAGTGGAAATACCTTGGAAAGATGACAGTGCTGCTTTAATCATGTTATCTCATTTTTACAATAGGCCAGGAATTGGTGTCAAATCAATTTAAAGGCAACATAAAAGCAGATTCATATGCTGTAGTAGACTTAGCCTCCTTAATAGACTACAATGTATCTCAGCAATGCCTGGCAGCTTGTTTTATTCTCTGCATGATAATTGTTTACTGAAAGATGAGAATACAGTTGACATATAAAAACAGCTTTTAAAATATTTTAGGAGTATATTAGAGCTCTAGAAATAAATATTTAACACAATAAACAGATAATGTCCAGCTCTCTTGTCTATCACAGGAATTGATTTCCCCTCTGTCCATCACCCACCTGTACTGACCTACAATGTTCTGTCTGATAATACTGAGAAGAAACTACTGAAAGAGTTCAGCCACAGTTGGAGGGAAAATTCATTCCCCCTTCCTAAAATTTTGTTCTCTAAATATACAGATGGGCTCCAAGCAGGGGAACTATCAGGACAGCCTAACCAGCTCAGAATGGGATGGGGATGCTGGCACAATTTTCCTGTCCTCCAGCTCCCAGAAAGAAAATTTCTGCTTCCACACCCAACTGCCCAGGTGCTGGGAGGCAGGGCATGGCCAAGACCAGGAGGGGCAGCCCTGGTGGCCCAGCCATGGCCCTGCTGGGGCAGGCACGGAGCATCACTGTGCTCCCTGCTCAGCACACCTGCTCAGCTCTCCAGGCCAGTGTCCTGTGCATGGTGCATCTTTGCAGACTGAGTGGGGTAAATACATTGGACATAACTTGCACAACTGTGTGCATAACTGTGTGCATTGTGTCATAACTGTGCATGCACTAACTGTGTGCATACTATACATTACTGTGCATAATGTGTGCATACTGTCTGTGCTCATGAACTGTGTGGTACAAGTGCCATAACTGTGCACTATACACTGATGTGCATAACTGTGTCATGTGTCATAACTGTGTAGCATAACTGTGTGCATAACTATACATACTGTCATACTGTGTGCATAACTGTGTGACATAACTGTGTGCATAACTGTTGATACGTGTCATAACTGTGTAATGTGTACATGTGTCATAACTCAATACATTACTGTGCATAACTGTGGCATAACTGTGGCACTAACTGTGTCATAACTGTGTGCATAACGTGTACATAACTGTGTACATAACTGTGTGCATAACTGTGTGGCTAACTATAAACTGTGCATAACTGTGTCATGTGTAATAACTGTCAAACTGTGCACATAACTGTATACGTGTCATAACTTGTGCATGTGTAACATAACTGTGTATGTGTACATAAACTGTGTGTAACATACATTACTGTGCATAACTGTGTGCATAACTGGGCACATAACTGTGTCAACTGTGTGCATGTACATAACTGTGTACATGTGTACATAACTGTGTACATAACTGTGTGCATAACTGTGCACATAACTGTGTGCATGTGTACATAACTGTGTACATGTGTACATAACTGTGTACATACTGTGTGCATAACTGTGCACATAACTGTGTGCATGTGTACATAACTGTGTACATGTGTACATAACTGTGTACATAACTGTGTGCATAACTGTGTACATAACATGTGTACATAACTGTGTACATAACTGTGTCATACTGTGTACAGTCATGTGTACATAACTGTGTGCATAACTGTACATAACTGTGTACATAACTGTGTATAACTGCATAACTGTGTGCATAACTGTGTGCATGTGTACATAACTGTGTACAAACTGTGTACATAACTGTCAACTAACTGTGTGATTGTACATAACTGTGCATAACTGTGTGCATAACTGTGTGCATGTGTAATAACTGTGTACATAACTGTGTGCATAACTTCATACTGTGCTACTGGCATAATGCATAACTGTGCATAACGTGTCATAATTACATGTGCATAACTGTTCATAACTGTGTACAACTCGTGCTGACCTCCCCTCCTGCTCCGAGGCACTCGTCTCAGCACAGATCTGTTGGGCGTCACCAGGCTGCTTATTTGACGCACTATTTTTAAACAGCTCACAAATATTTAAACAACATTTCTGTCAGCATTACATGTTTAGAAGACATCCAGGAATGTCCAGAGTACCCGTGCTGGCTGGCCCACATGGAGCAGAGCCCTGCAGCAGTGCCAGCTGTCGAGTGCCTGCAGCTCACACCAGCTCACGGCCCTGGCGAGCGGCGCGGAGCTTTCAGCACCCCGGCGAGAGGGCTCCTGACACAGGCTGGGTATGCACTGGGTGACTGTCTGAGACACCCAGCCTTGGCTATGGGTTAGTTGTGACTTCATTTTAGGGGATAACAAACAGCCCAGAGTCACTGCTGAAGGCATCAATATTCAATTTTTGGTCCTTCCAACTCTGTGATGTCCCTCAGCCACTTGTAGATCCTCTCTTGCAGGAGCTGACAGCACCCATTGTGGCTAACAAAGCTTTGCTGGTTCTGAGAAAGGCTGTGAGCCTCAGTTAGTCTGGAGATGAACTGAGCCAGTGGTCCTGTCACACAGCAGTGTGAAGGCAAAAGCCAGTTGGATTTTAGTCCTAATTTAATGTATATTTAGGATACTTGGCTGTATCTTCCATAACATCTCCACTATCTGGTGATGGGTGTAAAGGCATCTGCTATCCAGGCAATACTGCAAACCAAGTTAATGATCAATTTCTGCTTTGAAAAAGGAGCAAGGCCAGTAAAGCTTGGTTTTAAGACCTAAAAGCCTTTGCATCAGTTATTTTACCACTTGGCTATAACAGACTTTCAAAACTCAACAGAAGAATATTTCACACATTTGGAATTTGAAGAAGATTGCTGCTAAGATGTTCAAAATAGAAATACTGACACTGAAGCACCCAAGCCAATAAAACCTGTTCATAAAAGTACATCAAGAGACATTGATGTGCTTTAGCTCACTTCAGATTTCAGCAGCACTCAGTCCTTGCCTGAGACTGGAGCCAAGATTGGTGCCTGTGATGGGAGGCTGCATCCATTCTTACATGTGTCCAGGCATAACACAAGCCCTTTATTGAGCCAAACAATCTTCCCTTGGATGGCTTGGATGTGTGGGCTATTAGAGGATGTGGAGCTGACAGGTCACCACAGCAAAGTCTTGAGAGAGGGCTGGCAAGGAGCAGGAAGCACATTGCAAATCTTCACCTTCTTCTTTAAACAGTGCTGGCTAAAGGTGGCTAAGTCAGACTGTAGCAAACACACATGTATTTCCTTTGCTTGCCAAGTATCCACAACATTACCTGGGAGGAATGTCATAGGCTGGAGCAAAGTTAGGTTTGGCAGGAACAAGGCACATATTAGCTATATGGGCAAGGTGACGTGTCAAGTATGCATTCCCTGTGTAAAAGGCTTTAGAAGGACCAAGAAAAAAAGCACATTTTTTGTCAATATATATAAACACCTGTAAGTTGTGCCCTGCAGAAAAGCAATTTTCTCACTTTCTGCAAAACGTCTTGACCTAATATTTTGCATACTATAAGGCCATCTCAGTAAAATCTCTTGCAGAGAAGGCAGCATCCCTATGTCTGTCAGTAGCAGAGAAGTGAAAGGATTCCACACACCCTTCCCAACATGCAAAGCCACATACAAAGCAGGAGCCCAGCTTCCAGCCCAGGCCAGAGGCTGGATGTGCCCTTTTCTGTAGGTGCAAACCCTCTCAGAATGAATGGGTAGGTGTGTGCTGCAGTTCATGTGTTGCTAAGTTTAGGGACATTTACCTTTGCCTACAGAGCACTGCCACATATTTCTGTGACAGGAGGCTTTGCCTTGTCTCCCCACATTTCAGAATAACTATTGTTGTCAGGTTCCAGCTGGACACAGGAATGCTGTGCAGTTTCTGCTGTGGCATTCAGATAGCCCTTACCTCTGATAATAGAGAGTGAGAGAGTGCCTGGGCTGACAGGACCTGATGTTTTGGCTTACATCAATATCACTTAACACCACTATAACTTTTTGCAGTTCTTCTAAAGGAGGCAGTATATAAAAACAAATATTCATACACTGCCTCTTTGCTGCTTTCCATAAATGCCCCACTTCATCTTTAAGAAGTAAAAACAGCAAAGGGGAAAGAAAAAAAAAAAAAAAAAAAAGGAAAGGACACTGCTCTGTTGCAACATCAAGCCAGCGTAAGCAGTGACAGCACCCACATGAAATATTTTACCATTAATGGCTCCAATAGAAATCTTTCTGGATGATCTGTGGAAGCCCTGCAATCAGAAATAGTCTAAGCTTTGCTCAGTCCCATTTCAAAATCATGGTTTGCTGATGAGAAGGGAGTTGCCCTCACATGTACCATCAAATTTAGAAATCCATTTAAGTCCTTTTGATATTATTTGAATGATCGCTTCTGAAAGATTATAAAACAAAATTCAGCTAAGCCATATTTGTTTTTTCTGCAAAGTTTGGAAAGTGTAAACACTTAAATCATCAACGGAGTACATATCATTCATACTCACCATACCTTTTTAAAAGCATACTTAGCATACCGCTGAGGAAGATTACTCTGCTGACAAAAATCAAGTGTCTGGATTAATTTAAAGGAGTGCATTTCACAATCCATCATTCCAGAATAAGAGAACAAGGAACTGCTCAGTTAAATTAAATTGTGAGCTACTCTGGAACAAATTAAGGGAAATTAATCTCTGCACTGTGTCTGGTCCAGACGTGTAATTCGGGGCTGATGCCATTAAAAGCCAAACAGTCTAGCTGGGTTTCACAAAGCCAGAATCATTTTACAACTAATATTTGTTTGCACTCTTTCACAACATGAGAAGCAGCAGGATTTGTGGCTTGGAAGACAAGCTGGCAGTTTCAGGCCAGTGCTCTTCAAGGACTTTTTGAAGGAGAACAAGTGTGGGAAACCAGCCTGGGAATGGTGGGGCAGAAGCAGAGAGGGCAGCAAAGAGAGGATGCTCTCTGCTCCCACCCTGGCATGTTTGGACAGCAGGGCCTTGCCCAGGACACTGGTGGCCACCAGGGCTGCCTGTGGTCCCCATGGGTCAGCTCAAGGGCTCTGTGTCACAGCCTGCCCAGCTGCTTCAGCAGGGCCCTTCTGGGCTGGAAGGGGTTTGCTCTCTGAGAAAAGGGTTTTATTTGATAAAAATAAAAGAGCCCACATGCAGACACAGTCCTGCTCAGCAGAACAGATCCTCTCCTGAGGAGACTCTAAAAACAACAGAATTAATGAAGAAACTTAATAGAAGAGTGTAATAAGTGGTACCAATCAGTTTTAGCTTGGCATGTGTTACCCAAAGCCCACTTCTTTAAGTGTACTTCTACTCTTGTCTCCTTTCCCCTCCTCCCCATCTTTAAATAACCATTTACTCTCAACTGCCTTCTTAATTTTCACTTTAAATTTTCAGTTTCTTTTCTCCCTGGCTTTGTATAGATATATTTAATCTAAACTTTTCATAGCAAAAGAAAGAGTAGTTTGAAAAATAATGTTCCAATAGGATGAAAACCCCTTTATAACCAGTTACCCTTAAAAAGTACATCAGAATAGTATATACCTGATATATAATATATATGTACATATATTATATGTATATATGAGAAGTACATATACCTTCTCATATACCTGACAGCATTCCAGGGAAAACATTAGCATATTTAATTTGCATTAATTGCCCTAACTAGGTCGTTTAGGCAGTGGTGGCTGTGGCCAGTGGAGGAGCCAGCTGAACACTGAGAACCTGAAAGGTTTGGTGACCTGAAAGGTTTAATGGCTGAGCAGGACTTTGGTCAGTGTGAAGCATTTCAGAAATCTCAGAGCTCCATTTTTCCAGGTGGGGTAGACACTGGAGGGAGAGCGGGGCTGTGTCCTTGGGCTGGGCTGAAAGGAATCCTGCAGCAGAGCCAGCAGTGGTGCCCGGGCTCCTGTGGAAGGAATCCTGCAGCAGAGCCAGCAGTGGTGCCCGGGCTCCTGTGGAAGGAATCCTGCAGCAGAGCCAGCAGTGGTGCCCGGGCTCCTGTGGAAGGATCCTGCAGCAGAGCCAGCAGTGGTGCCCGGCTCCTGTGGAAGGATCCTGCAGCAGAGCCAGCAGTGGTGCCCGGGCTCCTGTGGAAGGAATCCTGCAGCAGAGCCAGCAGTGGTGCCCGGGCTCCTGTGGAAGGAATCCTGCAGCAGAGCCAGCAGTGGTGCCCGGGCTCCTGTGCTGCAGACTGGGGGTGGGTGGCTCTCTGCAGAAGTGCATGCCTGCAGGCTGGAGTGCTGGGACAGGCTCTGAGCTGAGGGGGCAGCTGTAGGCAGACCTCTCCAGCCTCACAGCCATCAAGTGGCAGCCACAAGCCATGACCTGGAGCTGGTTCTGGTGCTGACAACAGCAGACAGGCCAAGTGGATTCCATCTCTGGCAGCAACAGCTTATTCCTCTCTCGTGTCCAGGCAGATTTGGTTATCCCTAGTCTGAAATTCCACAACACTAATCAGCTTGGGAGTTAATGTTTCCATGAATTCTGATTTCCAACCTGCTGTACTTGTACATAGCAAAAGAGGCATTTTGGTGCCCCAGGTTCTACCTGCACACTCCAGAAAGGACCAAAATCCAGAGGAAGGTGTTCCTCTGAAGAGCTCTGCTGAATGGGAGAAGGCAAGGTAACAAGTCAAGTACTCATTCCCTATGTGAAAAGCTTTGGAAAGATCAAGAAAAAAGCACATTTTCTGTCAATATTAGGACACCAGCACACACAAACACCTATAAGTTGTGCCCTGCAGAAAAGC
This sequence comes from Sitta carolinensis, assembly GCA_032173965.1. Lineage (NCBI taxonomy): Eukaryota > Metazoa > Chordata > Aves > Passeriformes > Sittidae > Sitta > Sitta carolinensis. Next base: position 4,320,949 of record CM063294.1, on the reverse strand, counting down.
AATTTCTCACTTTCTGCAAAACGTCTTGACCTAATATTCTGCATACTATAAGGTCATCTCAGTAAAATCTCTTGCAGAGAAGGCAGCATCCCTATGTCTGTCAGTGGCAGAGAAGTGAAAGGATTCCAAACACCCTTTGCAACATGCAAAGCCACCCACCACATACAAAGCAGGAGTCCCAGCTTCCAGTCAAGGCCAGAGGCTGAATGTGCCCTTTTCTTTTTTGTAGGTGCAAACCTACGGAAGGCAAAGCCAGAGAGCAGATGTGCCCAAGGTCATACAGCAGGTGAATGAATGGGCAAATCCAAATACAAAAGCCCTTACAGGACCTCACCCTTCAGGCCAGCCACACTCTGTCTCTCCTGAAATCAGGAAAAATGAGTGTGGGATCATTTCCATCATCTTAGTGTGATTAATCCTACTCTGCTGTAACCGCTGAAATACCAACCATTTGTTTTTATACATTTGGCAAAACACCTTTCCCTTTTATTGCCTTGGCCAAATCAGGCCAATTTTTCAGGCTGATTGGGTGCTTGGCAGTAATGCACCTAAATGGCTCTGCTGCTGCAGGATGGCCAGGCACTGGCACAGGGAGATTGATAGCACTGAGCCCCAGGTAAGGATGCCCCATCTTCCTGCAGACTGATTAGTACTGTCTATTCCAGCGATTTAAGTGTTTTTTCAAAGAACACATTTGAAGAGCTGAAATGGATACACACTGTCAGCTCCTGGCAGTTTAAGTGCAAACAGCTGCCCTGAAAGCTCTGTGCAGCACCACAAAGAGATGAGCCTCTATGAAAGCTAGTCAATCAAAGAAGATAAATCTTGGTGTCAGTTCCAATTATTGAGATACTCCAGTTAACTCAGGGAATCATAGACATTAGACTGGCTCTAAATGCCCACGTGGTTGAGACTATACCATTGCTCCTGGGAGGCAATTTCACTGTCTGACAGATCAAGAGGCTTTTCTCAGCTAGTTAATTCCAATTAAGTTTTTCCTCTCAATTTCATCCTACTATCCATTATCCTCAGTCAGCTACCCTTCACAATTCCTCTCCTGCTGTGCTGCTCATGCCAAGACTTCTGGAAATAGTGACATTATTACAAGTACCTGGTGATGACACCCATGAGGCCTCCCAGTGCCCCCCAGGCCTTGGAGAAAAAATGGTTTCTGCCTTAAAGAGCTTTTTCTCAGCTTCTACAGCCTTTAAATAAAGCTCTACACTTTAATTTAGGAATGACAGTAACCTCTACTCCTTGCGCTGTGACTCTGGCCCTCTGATAAACTTTGTTTCTCCTGGCTCCCCTGACTTCAGGCAGCAATCAAAGTGTAAAGGAGATGTTTTTAGGAAAAGAGCTACTGCTGCAGAATTACCTCCAGATATTTTTCTAGAAGTTCACAAGCACCTGCGTCCTGGAATATGTCATGAGAATAGATAACAAAACACAAAAGTTTACACTGCTGTCTCATGAACTTTATATAAAGCAAAATTACAGGGGATTCCAGTAAATAATTCCTTTCCTTCCTCCTCCAAAAAAGTAATAGGAATGGCTGTACCCTTCAAAGGGGATGGGATTCCTCAGTGTCTTGTCTCTGATATCAAAAGAGGCTGATATCACACAACAAAGCTCCCCTCAACCACAGCTCTCCCTCTCACACGCTCAGGAAGACAAATGGAATTAAACAATCTGTAAACATATTCTTCCAGCTCAGGAAGGTCAAGGGGTTTGCAAGTTTATTTCAAGAAACAAGAGGAATTTAGCCCTTTATCCAGCACAGCAGCGAGCATCAAAGGATGGTGAGCTCCTCTGAGGAAGCAGCAGGTCCCTCACCCGAGGCAGGGCTGCCCGGGATAAAGTGTGTGCATGGCCAGGTCATGTTGGAGCTCCAGCCTAGATTTACACCAGGGTAAAGGAAAGCAGTCCCCAGCCCAGTATTTACATTATTCAGGCCAAAGAAAAAATGTGGTGGCAGCTGTGAACAGCCTTGATAGGAGGACCTTCATGCAGGGGTTTAGTTTGTTGTTGCAGCTGACTCTCTGCATCTCCTTTATCTTTTTTTTTTTTTCCCTCCTTTCAGAGATGGTTGACCTTAAATGCAAAAGGATAACGTGGGTCAGGAGGTGTGTTTATTATGCATGAGTTATTTTCTTTCATGTTAGCAAAATTCTTTTGTAAAAGTTGGCAGAAGTCCCTGTTACAGCTATATTTTGGACCCATGGGTGATCTGGAATTTAAGATTATTTATGTCTCAGTATAAAAAAAGCAGTGGAAAGGAAGCAAATTCAAAGAAAATAATCAGAGCACAGCTGAGGTCTGTAGCTTCACTTGTTTAAAGTCTATCACTGCCCTCATCTTCACTGATGTTGGGTGACTGTTTCAGTGGTTTGAGCTTGTAGAAGCTGGAACATTTGTGGAAATTACACATCACAGGATTTCAGTGGTGTTTCACAGAGCAAGGACATGAAACACTTTACAGATGCCAGGAGCTCGCACAGCAGAGCTCCTGTGTACAGGTGTGCTGGCATTACCTGCAACCGTGCTGCACTTGAACTCTGCTCTGCAGGAAGAAAGGGGAGCAGCAGGTGGGGAACAAATCCTGCTGCTGCTGCTGGCACTCCAGGCTCCTGTGCCAGTCCTGCTTGTGGCACCAGGCTCTGGCCGGTGAAGGCAGCCATGCACCGTGTGCACGATTGGCTATCACGTGGGCCGATGTAGGTGAAGGCAGCCAGACTCATGGCTATCCAGGCTGGGCCGTGGCTCACGTGGAAGGCAGCCAACTCTGGCTGCAGTGAGCACCAGCTAGGCTCAGGTGGTGAAGGGCCAGCTCAGGCTTCCAGGAGGTGAGCAGCCAGACTCATTCACCAGGTGGGGTGAAGGCAGCCAGACTCATGGCTATCACTGGGCTGGGTGGGGTGGAAGGCAGCCAGATCATGGCTACACGTGGGAGCAGCTGGCTATCACCGGTGGGGTGAAGGCAGCCAGACTCAGGCTATCACGGTGGGTGAAGGCAGCCAGATCAGGCTCACCGCTGGGTGAAGGCAGCCAGTCTCGCAGCCTCACTCCCTCTCACACCGGGTTCCACAACAAACCACCTCAGTTCAGGCAGCTGTTGGCACTGTAAAAAGGAACTGCTGAGTGTGAACCAGAGGTGAAGTTCAGCCCTGGTCTGCCGGTGCTGTCCAGGCTGGGGTCATTGCAGGGAAGATCATTCCTGAAGGGTGGGGCTGTAAAGAACATTTTTAGGAAAGGGTTATTTTTGTGTGCTTATTCCCAGAATGGTTCCAGGGTAAATCCATACTGGCTGTTTTTCCAAGACTCATTTACTCTTAACATTCACAGAAAACTGAGGCAAAAGTTCTTAAAATATTCAGACAGCAGCTCTGCTTCTTGACCATGCTATTTCACAGCCGTTTTCCAGCCAAGGTAAAGGGAAAACCACAGTTGTTGCTCATACAAACATGCCCAGGATAAAACTCTTAAAACCTTGTACCATCAGAGCCAGGGCACAACCCCAGGGACAGGATAAGCTCTTCCCACACTTCTCCTTTGGCTGCTCGTTTTTCCAGCAGCCCCCTCAGCAAACAGACACCATTCCTTGATGCCACAGCCCCTCCCTGCCGTGCACGGAGCAAGGAGGAGGAAGGCAGCACCCCAGAGCCCCTCCAAACCCTGCCCCAGCAGCCAGGGCAAGCTGTTACTGCTCAGCCTGGGAGAACACATTTGAATGCACAGCGGCTTTCACTTTGAGGCGTCCTCCCCCTCCAGCACAGCAGATATTAAATATGTGCATATTTAATGCTCTGCCAGCTCTGCAGCCATCAGGCTGGATCAGCAAGGGGAACTTGCCTGAGTAATTCAGGTGTCTGTGGAATGTCAGAGCCTGCAGGTACAGCTAGGGTGACATTTTCAGAAGTATCTACATTTCTTGGGCTCTTCAAGCTCCATTGAAACTCGCTTGAGATGAATTTGAATAGAATATAGGCCTCCAGATCTCTTTTGTACTTTAGGTTAGCTTCTATCCTTAAATATTGCAATAAATAATGAGCAGACACTGCTTGGAAAGTTGGGAGCAGAGCAGGAGTCTGGATAGCATGACCATGGACATAAATGAGCAAAATTCCTTTGAATATTGAAAGCATATTAAATGTGGTGCTCAAGGTCACAAATCAATGGGCAAAGCTGAAGCAAAGCCCTGGGGGCATATTACCTGCAATCAGATGCAGGAGTAATTGAGTAATTGCACAGACTTAGAAGCAGCATTACATCAACTTAACATATGGCTAGAAAGGGGCTTGGGGAGCTTCAGTGATTTGCTGGAGGGGAGAGAGAGTCAAGAGCAGGGCTGACATTGGATTTGAGCAGCTAATAACACAAAGGTAACCTGGCACAGGGAAGTCTGCTGCTATTTATACTCCATAAAAATTCTGAGTTTAGTGCCTTAGTTTTCAGTATATCCACTGCTGGAAGCATGAGGAGTCCTCCACTTGAAGGACACATCTTGCTGACCGTTTGCACCGTGTTGGGAGACCCTGAGGTGAGAGACACCCAGTGCCTTGTCTCTGGCACCTGGCATGGCAGTGCTGGGCAGGTGTGTCTCAGTGAGAACATGCCCCTTGGCTGCTGAGCTTCCCCACGGGCTGCTGGCCCAGCAGCATCTTTACCAGCCCTACCTGGAAACCACTTGCCTCTCATTTCAGCTGTTGAAATTATATTTATGCTAGTGCAGTATTTCCTGTTTCCTAATTTGGATGGTTCCCTCAGTCATTTTTCCACTAAAATGCTTAAGCATTTTTTTTAAAACATCTAAACAGGAAGAGACCTGACCTCTCCTCCCTGAACATCGTGTGCTCCCTGCTCCTGGCAGCAGCAGATCGCTCCTGTGCCAGCTGCTGCAGCGACTCCGGGACAGGCTGAGGGTGGATCCATACCTTGGGATGCACATGGGCTCTGCTTGGGAGCACTCATGGGTTGCCTTGAAAGGCTCTGCAGTCTCAGGATGCCAGGCAAAGCCCTTCCTATTCACACCCTGCTGCCCCCAGCCCAGCTCACTGCCTTGCCTGACTGTGCAGGTGGTTCTGGTCTGCTGGCCATCCCCAAAAGGGAAAATTGCCCCTTGATTCAAATGGTTTGATGTTGAGGCAGATACTGACATCAGGCAGATACTGGGCAGCTCCTCTCCTGTGCACTTTCCTTGGAAACAGAATGGCTTGAGGGGTTTTCCCACTTGGAGACCTGCAGGGTGTGGGCATCCATGGTCACTGTACCTCACTGGGGAAAGCACAGCCCCTGGGGCAGAGCCATCCCAATCCCTGCCTCCAGCTGCTTCCACCTAAGCGCCCAGGGAGGATTTTCTCTTTCCCTGAGCTGGACAAGCTCTACACCCCAGGATTCGGGTCTGTGCTTGCTGTCCCTTGCTGTTGGGATGCTGGATCCAGCCCAGCCCCACTGCAGGACCCACGGACACTTTTGGGGTGCTGGGATGGGCACTGCCCACTGCCTCCAGCTCCTCCTGTTGGGAGGGCAGTGCTGCCCTCGACAGACATCACACATGGGGCTTGGACAGACTCCCTGCAGTCACTGGAGTTGAGCTGGGCAGCTCTGGCAGAGCCCAGGAGCAATGAGGGGTATTTTCCTTCCTGCTGGCAGTACAGAGTCCCCTGGCACTGGCACAACCCAGCTCTGGGGCACTGCACGCAGCCTTGGGGAATGCAGCAGGAGTCTGTGCTGCATTGCCAGCCAGCAGGGGAGAGGGATAAATGGGAAAAAGTTGGTTCTGCCTTCAGGAGGTGGAGGAGCTAACGCCCTCCATTTCCAGGAGTGTTCACAGAGCCCCAGGGAGGGAGAGCATGGTGCCAAAGCCTCCGTCAAACCCTCTGGCTGTGGGACAGCCAGGGGAGCCCCCTGCAGCCCCAGAGCTCCACTCGCCCAGGGCTGGGCTAGCAGCCACGCTGCCTGGGCTCTGCTTGCACAGGTTTAGTGGCCAGGCTCCAGACCCAGCCCTTGGCCTGAGGCAAATCAGAAGCTGAGGGTGCAAATCAAAGTCACCTGAGGGTGACAGGACAGAAAAAGAGTGAAAGAACCCAACTAGTGAAAGGGAACTTGGGGCCCTGCATGTGTCTGTGCCCACAGATCGCTTCTGCAGAGCTCTTGAGCAGCTGCCTCCCAGTATGCCCTTATCTGCACTCTCCTTCTGAAGCCCTCAGTGTCTGGAAACCAAACTCAATCCATGCATTGGGACATATTTAACATACTAGTGTGGGGCCTTGCAGCAGCTTGGTCATGCTGCAGAATTAATCCAAGACTGGTGATAACTGTAGAAAATTAGATTTAATTTTTTTAACACTGGGGGTTGTTCTCAAAGAATTGCTGTTCAAGGGCCAGCTCTCTCCTACAGCAGTGAATCTGTAATGCCACCCTCCTGTGCCACAGGAAGGAGCACTCTGGGGTGTCTGTGGGGCTTGAGCTTGGAGCAGGAGCCACGTTGTGGCCACGTTTTTATGGAATGCTGTGAGGCTACACCACTTTCCCCGAGCTAGAGCTGGGCTCCGGCCCTCCAGCACAGCAAATCCTTCTTCTCCAGGCTCGGCTCAAGCACCTTCTGCTGTTTTGGCTGCTGCAGGGGATGGGAATGACAGCGTGTCAGCTCTCATTCTCTAAGGAAAGAGCAGCACATGGAGTATTTCGGGAGACTCCTGACATTAAGGCACAAGCACTAACTGTGGCTAAGTAGGATTTGTAGATATTCTGGACTGGTGCCAAGGAAAGAGGCAAAGGCAATCCCAGACAAAGGAAAGCAATAATATGTTCTTGGTCAGGAAGATTCATGTGGTGAGAATTAACAGCAGCCAGTGGCTTACAGCAATGCCCATCCATCTTGCCTGTGGCAGGGAGCACACCCTGCTGGGTGCCTGGGCAGCACGGCTCTGACAGCCAGCTCACCAGCTCCTGCTTGTTCCTCCAGGTGCAGGGGTACAGGCAGTGGCTGCCCTCTGACAGCTCTGATTCCCCTCACTCACTGCACACCTGTGTCCACCCAACATCCCTGTACACAGGGAGCAGCAGGGCAGCTGCTCTCCAGGCTGGACCAGCATCCAGAGCACATTATCCCTGCTCAGGCTGGGCAGATCTGAAGATCAGAGAGAACACAAGGAAAGTGTCCCACTGTACATCCCTGGCTGTGTTCATTTAGTCCTAGACTGGGAAAGCTGTGCTTGATTTTGGTGGCAAATGAAAGCCACAGAGTGTTGCCATCATTTTTTCAACAGCTACACTTCACCCAAGAGCTGCCTGGGTGCAGTGGGTGGGGTGGCCTTGCCAGTCTGGGTCTGTACATAAACCACTTCAAACAGGAGGCTGTAAATGCTGTCACTGCTTGAGTCACTCAGCAAATGCTTTGCATTCTTGTATACTCCCAGTCCTTTAACAACACACCGAGTTTTTTACAGAGCTGTAACAAGTTCAGAAGATGACTTGCCTGTCCCATCACCAGCCTGCCCAAAGCTGACCATGCACATGTTCTGCCCCTGCCCAGCACAATGCTCAGTGGAAACGCACACACGATTAATGCTCCCTGTGCTACCGAGCTGATTAAAGACAGCCTGGGGGGAGAGGAAGTGCAGGGTCCATCATGGTTTCCTGTGTGCCTATAAATATCCTTTGGGATGGTTTAGGCAGAGGTCAGCCCCAGGCAGCTGCACGAGTGCTGGCCTCCTTTGCCTTGTGCTGGTGGAGTGGCAAAACTTGTCCCCCCTTGGAGCAAGAGCTTTGGGACACAGACAGTGAGCTCCTGCTGCATCACCTGATGTTAATCAGAGTTTGACATTTGCTGCACTGGGAGCAGGGCCACTGGACACCTGCCAGGGCAGGGGTTCCCACCAGGGTCACCCCCATGGACAGGCACATGTGAACATCTCCAATCACCTGTTGGTCTCTCAGACTTTGCTGAGTGGCACATGAAAGCTAGCAATGCTTCCAAAAGGCTCTAGAAGACAAGAACAGACAGAAAGATGCAATTTGCCTGCTTTAGTCCAGCAAAGGGACTTTAGGGAGCAGTTCTGCCCTGCCCAGGGTGGGTTGGTTGGGGGTCCCCAGCACAAGTGGCACTCCTGGTCCCCGCAAACCCAAGCACACTGTGACATCTAGTGGCAAGTTACCCCAGAGCCCAGGGAAAGCTGTGTCTGACAGGCCCTTCCCACAGCTCCTGCACAGCCAGCCCAGACAGGTTTGCTTTGTGCCTCTGAACACCTAAACCTGTACTTACTGTAACAGTGAGTGTTGCATGCACGTGTGAGGAGCATGAGGGTATGAATGGCAGCTCGTTGCTCAGGCCAAGGTGTGCAGGCACAGGGGCCATAGCTGGTGGGCAGCTTGGGCCACATGGGACATGGCTTTCAACCAGTGTCCCCCAGCAGTGACCAGAGCTGGAGTGTGAGCAGCTCAGATGGCCTGGCCAACATTTCACAGGAGCCAGGGGCACACAGATCAGAGAGGTGGAGCAGCAGACAGGGCACCCTGTACCCTTCCTGCACCTTCACTTCCACCTCCTCCCCATCCTTTGGCAAGGTTTATTTAATATTCCACCCTTTTCTGCAGACTCCATTCGATTTCATGCACCACCATCAGTGGCATATTCCATATTAGCTGAATTATGACACAGAAATTAAATGAATAGGCTTTTTCTAACTAGTAGAAAGGCCCCATCATCTACGTCTGTGCAGCATGAGTCAGGAATGTCATCTGATTACTGGGCTGCTTTGTGGAAGAAGGGACAGTTACCAAATATGGGGAGTAAAACTGAGAAAAAAGGTCACATTTCAAGAAGATCCTCATTCCTGTGTGAGAGTTGAGAACTGGGCTGGAAAGTGAGAAGCTGCTGTGCAGCACATGAACACCAGCCTCTTGACACCAGCACCCTCTGTGCACCCACCACAGACCTGCCCCCCACCAACTCCCTGCTCCTGGAGGACGAGGGAAACTGCAGCAAAGTCTGCAGTGTCAGAGCCCTGGGAAGCTGAAACCAGGGTGGGCAGCACCAGCCCTGCTTCAGGGGCTGCAGGTCTCACAAGTGGTGCCCAGGCCCCAGTGCCAGAGGATGCCAGGCACCAGTGAAACTGCAAGCCCTCAGCAGGGAGACCCTTGTGTCTGCCTTTCACAGAGCTCTGCTGAACACACAGAATGCATTCTATATGATTTGTTCACCAGAGAAGCCAAGTTCTCTTCCCACACAAGCATTCCTTCCAACAGCTCCAGGTCCTGCCTTTTCCCAGGAGCACTGAGGGAAGCAGGATGAGCTGGAGGAGGGATGGGAACAGCAGGCAGTGTGTGTGCTCAGCCCCCTGCTGCACAAGGCTTGCCGGGCCAGTTTTTGGCAGGTGTCAGATTTTTTGGGGAGCCAGATTTTTGGCAGGTGTCAGATAACGTTAACCCTGGAAGTGTGAACTCTGGAAATGGCGAATTTCAGAATCTGAAACAGCAAATTTATACCAAAAAGAACAGCAATCCACACAAAAACACTCCCAGAAACACCTCCCCATTTCTGAATAGCTCTCTGATCAGAGGGCGAGTGCTGGGGACAGGAGTGCTGAGCCCAGCAGCCCCAGCTGACCCCCAGCAGCCCCCCAGCACTGCACAGCCCCCGTGGGTACAGCTGGGACCTGGCTGGCCCTGCTGCCCACCTCAGGCTGGGCTTCATGCCTGGTGCTCCTGCTGGCTCTGCGGGCAGCTGCCCCAGGGAATGAGCCCACAGCGAGCAGGTGGATGGTGGCTTCTCCCTGCCCAGCACCCCCGTGGCACAGCAGCCATGTGTCCAAGCCAAAGGAGGGCTCTTCCCTGTGGCTCAGCCCTTCCTGACCTCCAGCCAGCACCCCTCTGGTCACTTCCCACAGTGGTCATTGCAACCTCACCCCGGGGCACAATGCTCTTATGGTGAACCCCTGACAACACAACCCATTCCTGCCTCATGACTCAGCTTATGTCAACAGTTTATTCATTTCCAAAGCACAAGCCATTTTCTACCTTAAAAAGTGCACCTCTACCACTGCCTGGGAGACCTGTGTGTACCAACAGATGGATGCTCAGCCCTGGCCTGAAATGCAGCAAACTAATTGTGTTTCTCCCCAGTTCTCGTGCTCGGCACATTGCCAGGGTGATGCAGAGCAATGAGAAATAAATTGACTCGAAACTTGGCCAGAGAGCATCAGCAAACAGAGGGTTGAAAACTCAGCTTGATTTATTTTATAGAGAGGCAAAGGACAAGAAATGCAGTACTATTCCCAGTTGTGGTCCTGGCAGAGCCCTCCAAGATCCGTGTGAGAGCAGAGCTGCTGGAGGGGCTGGGCAGCCGCAGCCCCAGGATCTGTCTGACAGGAGAGCATTGCTGAGAAGGGACATGGCACTAATTCCCTTCCTGAAAATATTCATTGCAAGCCTTGCCTCTCCTGCCCAGAGAATACAAAGTGTTTTACATGAAGGAATAAAATAAAGGCCACCTTCTGAGACACAAACGCTTGATACCCTCCTACAGAGCTGTCGGAGTTGCTGTAGGATTTTTCTGGCATTACAAAGCAAGCCTTTGGCAAAGGCAGGAGCTGGGGCTGGCCCAGTTGATGTCCAGAGAAACACCAGGACTGCCCCAGCATGGGGCACCAGTTTCTGCTGTCGGGGAACTCCAGCCCTGGCCAAGAGACCTGGGCACAGCAGGAATGAGGCAAGAGAGGAACGGAGGGGCTGAGTCAGCTGAGACAGAAACCACCCTGGGGGACAGGGGAAGGACGTGGGGCCACAGCTGAGCATGGAGGCCTGGAGCAGCAGCACTGTCCCTCTCCAGCCCCTGCTGGGTGACAGCCACACACTGCTGCAGCTGCCCCAAAGGTCCCCTGTCACCTTCCTTCCTCAGCAAACAGATCACTTTTCTATTGCTTCTCAGGAGAAATGCATTATTGCTCGGGGTGACCTCCTGATGCTGGAGGCCTGACATGCTGTCCCCACAGAGTGTCCCTGCTGCTGCTGTTTTCCCAGCTCTGCCACCCCACTGGGTCCCTGTGGAAAGCCATTCCCTGCCCTGGCTGTGCTCTCACCGCAGGGAGCAGACTCCGAGGGAGCACTGCGGGTCCTGTGCTCCCTGGGGAGCAGCAGGATGGGTGGGATGGGTGGCTGCTCCCCTCGAGAGGACACACCTGTGCAGGAGGGACCCTGGGGCACACTGCCTCTCTGCAGGGACAGCTGTGCTGTACCACTGAGCACCCACTGTGGCACTTGCAGATGCTGAAGTGCTAGATCTCAAAATTCCTAGTAACTGAATTTTTTCTTCTAAATCCTAAACAAAATATGTCACAGAAAATCTTTCTGTTTTCTGTTAAGTGAGCCCAAATAGAAGCAGCACATCCCAGGAGGGAACAGCCAGACCCACACCAGTCCCGAGTTCATGCCTTGTTTTCTGGCTAATTTCATTATAGTTTGATTGCTGATTTAAAAACCTTAAAGAAATAGAGTAACCAAGGAAAGAAAACAAACCTCCTCCTACCTTCCATGGGGAGAGGTGACTGCAGCGGGTCACTGTCCTGTGCAAAGTTTCTCCTGTGTCCCTGCAAGCGAGCAATTCCTGCCTGGGGCAACTGAACTCCAACCCATCTGCTCGGCTTTAAGCAGGACGGCTGAGATCCCACCCAGGACGGGGTGGAGAATCCTCCCTGGGAAAGAGCAGCCCGGTCACAGCTCCTGCAGCCGCTCCGGCATCCCGGCGGGGCCGCTTCCTTTCTGTGCCCCTCCGGCTGCCCCGCTCGACAGCCCCAGCAGCCCAGCCTGCCGCTGCGGTGGGGTTTGGCAGTGCCAAAGGGCTGGGCCACGGCTCCCACCAAGGACTGCTGGCAGGATGGATACAGGGCAGACACGGTTTGAATCTGCTGCAGGATGGAGGGAATGGAGCGCACAGAGGTACTCGAAGCACTACAGTTACATCAGGGAGAAATCCTCGAGGAACTGGAGCAGGGCCCAGCAGAGTGAGCTCAGTGCAGAGCACACTGCTGGGTGCTGCACCACCCTGACACTGCCCCAGTTCTGCCAGAGGCGCTGGGAAAACAGGCTAAATCCAGTGCTTTTGCACCAGAACTCTCTTAGACTGAAGCTTTTGCACAGCAAAGGCTATTTTCTTTAAAACAAAGTCTCTGTGGGCTTCATTCTGTCTGGAGAGGAGGCAGCTGACCACGGTTTGAATTTCCCTCGCAGTGAGCAGTCCCTGGGGTGAGGTGGCCGGGCCCTAGGAGCCAGACCCACCTCCAGCTCACCCCAGTGTGGCTTGGAGTTCCCTTGGCTTGTGGGCAGGTGGAGGATGCTCGTGGTGTGTTTGGGCTTTAAGGTGTGTATTGCCCATCACGTGCGTTTGCTCAGCTCTGGATGAGTTTCCTCTTTGTGACTGACCTGCCCAGCAGCAGGCAGCTCCCCCAGCCCAGCCCTGGCTCCCACTGCCCAGCTCACACAGGGCACACTTACATTTACATTACAGCGCAGAGATGGAGATGGAGAAAGCAGAGAGGCAGAGACACAGCTGCCTTTGCTACAGACCAGTGCTGAGCCCTGGTGTGTGTTTTCAGCACTCACAGCACACAAAGGATCCCTGACAGGGCACTGGTGCTCATTGCTGATTCCTCTGTGCCACACAGCCCCACACCAGCTAACAAGGTTAAGCACTAATGAAGCAAAACAGAAGAATATTCCAGGTGTTAATGCCTATGACACATATGACTCAAACTGAAATTTGCTACCAGTTATGAAGTTTCTGGTTGGAACCAGCTTCTGTGTCATTGGAGGGGGACATTCAGACTCAGGTCCTGGTCACTCTGACCAGGGTGTGGTTAGGACAGTCACATCCCTTAACGGGGTACATGGGTGTGGTGAGAACAGAAATTAGCTTTTGATGCCTTCTAAAATAGGATATCTGAAGGAATAGGCTTTTTTGACTTCCTTTCCCAGAGGATATGGAGACACAAGCCTCACACAGGGCACCCTCAGCAGACGGTGTGAGCCCAGCTGACTGGGTGGCAGTGCCTGGAGGAACCAGCACTCTGCAGGACACTGCTCCCTGCCTCGCAATACCTAGCACAGAGACCGAGGGGAAAGACAAAAATTCCTCATCAGCAGAGGCACACGAAGCCCTGGAATGCTCCAAGTCACATCTCACACACTTGCACACCAGGGACGCTGATCTGAGGCAAGCTGGCAGTGCTGGCTCATGGCAGGGCAGCAGGGCAGCAGTGCCACAGGGCAGCAGGGCAGCATTGCAGCAGGGCAGCATTGCAGCAGAGCAGCAGTGCAGCAGTGCAGTCCCTGCAGCCAGCCCGCTGGCCGCAGAGCCAGGCTGTGGCTCGAGCCCTGGAGTGACGCCCGCTCCCCCGAGGCCGCCTGACCCCGCTTCCTTCCCAGCCCCTCTGAACTCCCGGGCCTCAGAGGAGCAGCACCACGGTATTTTTAGCCTGTTTACAAAGACAGAGCAGTACATTTGTGTGCAGCTTGCAGCGAGGGAGCACAAGCCATGCAGGCAGGGGGGCAGCTGCAGCCATCTGGGCAGCAAAGTGGAGGGGGCTGGCCAGGGCACAGGATGGCTTCGGAGATGGAAGGAGAACCAGAAGGAGCACCAGGAAAACGTCACCATTTTGCCTTTCCTTTATAAGCATTTGATAGATTTCCTTTAATAAAAAATTTGATAAATTTTAAAGGCCTTCTTCTGGGGCTCCTTCAAGTGCTGAGAGTTTCAGAACCCACCAAGTGGCAACCCAGTGCAGAAGCACTACAGGCTCCTGCTGCTGCCCTCTGTCATTGCTGGACACCACGTGGCCAGGAGGAATCACAGGGATCCATTAGTGCAGTCTCCAGTGGAAGCATTATCCACTGTACCAATTTCTTTCCAGAACTGTGATGTTTTTGCTGAGGACAGCAGTCAAGGAGCAATGGCATCAGTTGTTGTTGAAAAAGTGGCCAATCTTTGCCAGCTCCTCCAGGAAGTCACCTGGAGTTGGAGCACACAAATCACATCAGCACTTGGTGTCCTGTCACCTCACAGAATCTGTGGCAGAGCAAGAAGCAGCTGTATGACAGCTCCTGCACCTGGTGCAGGTGGCAAATACCACCCACAGCTCTGTCCCTCCTACTTATAAAAATATGTCCACGCTGCTTTCTCACAGCCCAGTTCAAAAGGCTCCCTGACGGTGCTGAGCCTTCTTCACATCATCTGGAGTGAAGAGCTACAATTTGAGTTCTGGCTGTTTAGCAGAAGAAAGAGGCCATGCACCTGGCAGAACTTGTGTCACTCAGCTCCTCAGTAATGGCCATGCCTGGCACTCTTCCTGGCCAACACATCCTGTACCAGCCTGTGGTGAAAACCCCACTGCTTCCAGTGGATTGTAGTGTGGGCTGCTGGGCTGGGCTCCACAGATGCCAGCAGGGACTGGGTTTGGTGCTGCTCTTCAGCCCAGCTCAAAAGCCCAGAGGCATGACCAGCACACTCAAATTAAATCTAGGATTTTCAAAGTGGTTTGAGGACCTTAGAGGCACAAAAATCATAGATCTTGTACATAGTCCTGTTCCCCTGCTGAAAGTCCCCAGTTAATCTGACAGCCTCTTTGCTCTGTCCTAGCTGTGAACTGAAAGACAACCTCAGCCCAAAGGGTAACTTGGCTCTTGCTTTGACAGAGGAACAGGGATCTTTACAATAACAATCCAGTCCCTTGGCACCTCTGAAAGGTCTGCTTATAACAAGTGAAGTACATGTGGGTTCAGGGAAAAGAGAAATACCTTTACTCATTTTGGACTCTCTCTCAGGGATGTGGAGAGGGACACCCATCTGGCCAGAATCAAAATGCTACAACAAAACCTCTTGTCTCTGTGAGATGAACACAGCCCCAGGAGGAAAGATCTATGCACAGCCCACTGACCTGCTTGAAAGAAAAAATCAAGAAAGCTGTAGGTGTAGAAGGGATTACAGGTGAGCTGCCCCTGATCACTCACAGCTGTACTAATTACCAAAGGAGAGGAACAGCCTTGCTCTTAATGGGTCACAGCTGTGACTAATAAAGACAGGTGTGATGAGAGGGGTGGGTTCATTGACCAGGAGAGCTTTTGAGGTAGAGGGGCCCTGGGGAGGTTAGAGGGGCCCTGGGGAGGAGGGAATGGTCCAGAGCAACACAAGGAAGAATGAAACAAGGAAGGGAGCTGCTGCTGTCCCAGCTCAGCTGTGAGGTCAGTGTGGGTGTGCTGGGGTTGGAGCTGCTGGTGGAGCCTGCAGTGCCAGTGGAGCTGCTGAAAGCTGTGGGCAGAGGCTGCAAACTGCTCCCTGCAGCCCCAGTGCAGCAGGGAGAGCCAGCAGGCAGAGGCTGCAGCTGGACCCTGCAGGAGGAGCTGCTGCAGTCAGGGTCAGCGTGGCTGAGCTGTAAAGAATAAACTGGGACCCTTTTCATGTTGTTAAATGAGAGTCTGTGACTTGGCTCATTTCTACCCTAATGAGAGGTGTGCTGCAGCAGAAAGCCATTTCCAGTAACTGGAGCAGTTACAGGAGCAGGGACACTGCCAGATCCCTGCTGGGCACCATGCACCCGAGAGCAGGACCAGCTCAGGCCCTGTGCCCAGTGCTCCCCATGGGTCCCTGCCCAGCACCCTCCTGTCCCCCCAGCCCAGCCCCAGGGTCTGCTCTGCCCACCTCTGCACACACTAATGCACAGCTGGAGAGCTTGGGGTGCAAGGCTTGAGAAAAGGCAGCTGGACACAGAGAAGGGTTATTTCTGACACCCTAGAAAGGCTTCCTGAAAAACCACATAGGTTCAAGTTCACAAGTTTCTGTAAGCACCAAAAATTAAGGTTTAAAAGTGATTTGGGTCACTATTGGGCACTGTGTGGCTGACAATGTCATGTTTTAAAGTGTCTACAAAACTCCAGCTAAACAAAAAGTATAAAATATAATTATATATAAATCTGAGTATTTCCAGCTCTACATACAAATCATCAGCTCAAAATACCCACATGGTCCCACCAGTGAAAAATCAGCCTGAACAAAGGCAGCTCTGCGGTGCGACAGAAAATGCAGCAGCATTAAAGGAGCGCCAAAAAAGTAAAGGTATTTTCCTTCCTTGATCAAGGCTGTAGCCCCGATGCTTGAATCACACCAGTGTGGAATTACAGCTGCCCCTGGACTGACCTGCAAGACGTTTTTCCCTGGCTGTTCTCCAGAAGCCATCCCAGGCCCAGCTGGTGGAGCCCCCGGGGTGGTCGCTGTGGCATCTCCTGAGCTGGGGCCTGGCCCGTGCTGCCATCCTCATCCTCACCACACCCCAACCCTGGAGCCACAGGTCAGGACCAAAGCAAATCCATTATCTCAGCTCCTGCCTCTTAAGCTGGGCTGGAACAGCTTCTGCCCAGGAGAAGGCTGCAGGAAACTCCTGAGCATGGCTCTGGCAGGAGCAGGACGAGGAGTCCAGGGCAGCAGCCCCAGGGTCCCAGAACAGCTCAGCTCCCACCTCCTGTAAACACAGCTGTTCCCTGACAGGCAGGATAAATAAGGAGTGAGGCCACGCACATCCCGGGAGCTCTGCACCTCTGCATTCCCCGCGCCTGCATCAGCTCTCTGCACACAGCTCTGTTACTCGGGCTGCGCTGGCTCGGGCTGGCCATTTCATTTTGAGTCCTTCTGAAGGGAGCAGCTCGGTCTAGAAGCAGAATAGGATGTTTCTCCTGTGTTAGGGGATTTACCCAAGTGATTGTTTTGTGCAGAGACCATTCTGTTTGAAAAGGACTTGGGTTTAAACGTTCTCCAAAGAGAAACTCCACTCCAAAGGCACTGCTTTCCTGTGCTGTCCACTCTCTAAGCAGCAATATAAAAAATATTAAAAAATATTAAAAAATCCTATGCCACTTACCTGTTCAGTTACATGCCTGGAAATAGTGCATACACAAGTATGTTCTTCCAAGAGCATGCAACCATTAAATTTAGGTTTCCTCCCCATTTGGGATTAGAGAATGAAACATCTTTACAAGTGGAAGTGTGTATGTACAAAAAGCAAATACGTGACTCCTAGCTCAGCACTGGTGAAGCTCCTTGGCAAAATCAGTCCTGGAAAACAGAAGAAATTAATGGGGAGGTGATTTGAATGTCAGGTGGCATTACATGTCACACATCCACCACTTCTAGTGCTGGCAGTAGGTTTGGGTCAGAGCCTCACAGGAATGAGTTCCAGTGGGGTTTACTGAGGTGAGTTCAGCACACAGGACACTGCCCAAGCTGCTCCAGCACACATATCACTGCCACACAGCTGTCCCTGCCACGCTCACCACTGCCTCAGCTGGTACAGCAGCAGCCCCCACAGCTGCAAGGATGCTCTCCAGTGAGCACATCCTGCATCCAGGAGAGGTCTGGGAGCACCCTGACAGTGCCTACAGCTGATTCCTTGTGCTGTGGACTGATGCTGCAAGCCTGCATCCTGATTAAGACAACTTACAACTTAATTAATGTCCCCCAGAGGAAGGAGAGCCAAGGCTGACAGGCACAGTGGCTGCTCTGAGCTGTAAGCTGCAGCACTGAGCATTCCCTCCTCAGAGTCCTGGGGGACCAGGACCCCTCCTCAGAGACCTGCAGAGCACACCTGGTAGCTCTCAGCCATACATAATGCATTTGATACAACAAACTGCATGCAGGGCTGTTTTTTTTTTCCTGTAATGCCTGCAGTTAGTATCAGGATGAGAAGAAAGCATTCAGTTGGTTTTGGAGAAATGCAAGCCCCAGCTATCACTGCAGGAGTATCCAGGCCAGGCAAGCAGCCATTCCCCAGTCCCCCTTGACTTGTCCCTTGGGAAATGCTCAGGGCAGGAAGCTTGTCCTGCACAGGGTGACATATCCATGGCCATCACAGGGAATTACACTTTCACAAGGGTGAGACTTTACATGACAAAGGCATTTGGGTTTGAAAAAATTACATAAATGGCCACCTGAGCACCCATGGCATATACACGTCACCCCAGTGCCCCGTGAGCTGCATGGGGGGACACAGAGACAAGGTGAACCCTGTAAGGGCAAAGCAGAGCTCCTTGGCAGGGCCATGGCAGCTGGGGACATCACACAGCCTTTGGACATGGCTGCTGCTCAGGGGAAGGGAAAAGCACCATGAGAAGCTGTGGCTGAGACAGCAAAGTAACAATATTATGCTCATTTCAGTTCATTTTGGGACACTAAATGCTTAATCCCTTTAGTGCCACCTCCCACTGTAGTTATGCTAACAAAACCCAGAGCATTTTGGTT
The DNA here is from genome assembly GCA_032173965.1 of Sitta carolinensis. Classification (NCBI taxonomy): domain Eukaryota; kingdom Metazoa; phylum Chordata; class Aves; order Passeriformes; family Sittidae; genus Sitta; species Sitta carolinensis. Next base: position 4,302,672 of record CM063294.1, on the reverse strand, counting down.
CTAAAGGCAGTGAAATGCATTCTGTGCCTCCTGCAGAGCTCTGCTGTGAGCCTGATCTCAGGGAAGTTACCCTTGTGCTGATGAGAAAAGGTCGTGTGAGTTTGCAGAGGGCAGGAGGAGCCAGCAGAGCACAGAGGCCGTGCTGACCTGCCTGTCCCAGGGCAGCTCCTCTGCAGCCTGTGCTGGGCACTGGGCACGAGCCACTGCACACACTGCACACATCTGCTGTGGGCAGCTGGCACCTGCCTGGTGGGGACAGCAAACACAGGATGAGCCTCAGCTCTGGTGCCTCTCAGAGCACAAACTCGTCCTGCTTCATCTCACCTTGAACTTGGTGAGACCAGTGAGCCCGTGGCCATCACCTACCATTTCACTATCGCAGCTGTAAGGAAGAAAATCTGTTTCATAAAGCCCAAAGAATCAAGAATGAACAGTCAGGCTGTTCATAGAAAGGAGTTAAAGTACCTCCTGTTGTTTCCCAGACACAGCCCTTAAACATGAGGCGTGCTAAAAATAAAGCTGTGCTAGGAAAAAGCAGCAAAGAGCTCCACATTCCTAGAAGCTTCTCACACTCACATCTCTGCCTTGGGACTCCTGTGAGGCCCGAAACATTTCCCGAAACATCAGGCCGTTTCAGATGGAGCAAACATCCTCCCTCAGCAGATGCATTTCAGTAATGTTGGCATTTTTAATTATCCAGAATGGTTAAATAACATACTTAAAAAAAAAAAAAAAAAAAACAAAAAGAAGCTAGCAACTAGTCATTAGGGTTTCTGCAAAAATAATCTGAATATGTCCATAGCATTAAAGGCCATGATACAACTGTTTTTATGCACAATTTAGGATTTCCCTTGTGGAGAACTCAAGTGTTTGGGCATCTGGATTTCATCTGCACCTGAAGAGACCGTGGGTGTGATGTTTTAACTGTTGGCTGCAGCTGGTAACCATGTGTTTGGATACTGCCACTCTCTCTCAGGAAGATTTAAAGGAGTGTATGATCATGTGCATACTGTTAAAAAAAGATAAAGAACAACCTTAACAGCTTAGGTTGAACTCAAGTCATTCTTTTGCCCAAAAAGACAACTTTATTAGCCAGCACAGAGGAGTATTTATTCAGAGTGAAATAAAAATGGATGGTTTGAGGATAAGCAGCTCACAGTGAGCCAAAGCCTCTGGCAGCTCTCCTGGCACGCTGACTGAGCGAGCCCAGGGGGGTCCTGCCTTTCTGCCACGCCAGGGCTGGGCATCAGAACGTGCTGAAAGTCCTGAGGAAAAGGCATTTCTGATTTTGCTTTGCATGCAGAATTTGGCCATTTCAACTGCTAGAAACCAACACGAGATATTTCCTTCCCGCCCAGTCTAGCAGCCAAAGCCATCCTTTCCCAGGAGAGGCCATGCCAAGGGAGAGGATTCCCTGGCAGAGGGGCTGTAACTCTGTCAGATGTCCCCAGGTAATGCCCACCCTCAGAACACAGAGCAAACCTGCTGCCTGCTGTGCAGAACACCAGTTACAGCCCTGCCGTGGCAATGATGCCTCCTGGAGGCTGACCTGGGACAGACTAGACAGAACAAAAGGATAATGGGGGTATTTATTAAAAGACCTCAGTGGGCACACCTGGGCTGCACAAGAGCCCAGCTGGACCACGCACAAGATGAACTCAAAATGGTCACAAACTGGACAACTTACCACGAGGGCTCACACTTTTATAAGATTTGGTGCCTCAGCTTATTGGAATCAATTGTCCAACCATAACTTCAGGTTATGAAGCTCCATCCTCCTTGTTTTCCTTCTCATCTCACTGTTGGTTTTGTTCTAGGGCCTGAAAGTTGTCCTTGGTACCAAGCTAGAGAAGGAATCGTTTTGTCTATCTACTTTGAGAACTTAGTAGCACTTAATATGAAACTTAAAACTACCCACCAAAACAGCACAGCATCTAAAAAATATAAAAGATAAAGACTTAAGGCATAGGTAAAAGCATCCCAGATCTCTCTTAGCCCCAGCCACATTCCTCTGTTACAAATAGCAACACAGAGGTCACTTCTACCCTGCCCCAAAGGAGTTTTCAACCAAGTTTTTAAGATTATTTATACAAGGCAGGACAAACAGCACTGTGTGACTGCAGGCAGGTCGTTTTGTTGGGCAAGTCCTCTGGCAGTGGTTTTGCTGGGCAAGTCCTCTGTCCCTTGTGAGGGACCACAAGGACTGGACCTCCCTCAATCTGGGCAGGCTCTGGTGGTGGACAGGGCTGGGCTGCACCCACCTGGCTGCTCCACGTGTCCTGTTTTGGGGTCACTGCTCCCCAAACCACATGCAGCACAGGCCCTGTGCTGTGTGCCCGAGCAGAGGGGGGCACAGAGAGACGTGGGGCACCTGTGGCACCTCACACAGGTCCTGCCAGGGCAGAGCTCACACGCAGGCCACCACTCCCCTGCTTCCCAGGCAAACCCTTCTTGTTGGCACGGCTGAGACACTGCAGGGCTCAGAGAGAGCCAAGGCACCGAGGGCTGCAGTCCCAGCCCTCCCAGCCTGGGACCCGTGCAGGGAGGAGCTCCCAGCAGGGACACAGCCTGGAGTAGCAGCTGTGCAGCAGTGAAGCCCTGAGCGGGTCCAGGCAGGGCTGATCAAATGAGGGGGGCTCAGCCTGTCCGTGTGAGAAGAGCTTGCCAAGGCTCCTGTCCCTGCCCCAGGACGAGCTCCCACAGCTGAGCTCAAACACTCAGCTGCTCCTGTAACCCTTCTCCCTGCTTCCTCCTTTCTTCACTCAGGAAAGTTTACATTACACATTACATTCCAGGAACATGCAGAACCTGGAAATGGTGCAGCTATTTGTAGTTTATACAAAGAAATGTCGTTTAATACCTTGAAAAGCTGGGGAAATCAATGGTGAGCCTATAGTGGAACACTCTGCAGCCAAGGTACTCGTTTATGGACACCTGGTTGCTCATCAATTCTGATATTTAAATCAGCTTGTTATTCTGACACCCTTAAGCTATGGATTTCCTTTTAAATGATAACTGTCACATAGCCTTGGCTATTTAAAATTTTGCTCTTCCATAATTGTTCTATGGAACATATGAAACTTCCACACCAGGAGAACAGCAGACAGCCTTCCAATAAGGCTGGGAGCCTGTGCCAGCACAGGGATTTTCATGCTATTTTAAGCATTTACAAGTTGTCTCAAGCCTTAAACGATAAAAACATCAAGTAGTGAGAGTGCACTGAACTCAATATTTTGCTGTTGAGGCAGCCTAGTGGGAATATGCTAGTGCAAACATTTGAATGTAAGCACCAGCTGGAGGCACTTCCTCCAGCTCTGCCACGAGGAGTTACTGGGTGAGAACAGAAGCCCTGGCCGTGAGCAGGAGCTGCTGCCCTAGAAGGAAAGGTATTAGCTCTGGGAGGTGCCGTGGTGCTGAGGGAACCCAGAGCCCCCTCAGTGACAGCCACGGGGCTGGAGGTGGCAACAGACGACTTAAAAGGACCAGCGTTTGTGGGAACAATTTAGAGGCTTAAGGAAGATTCTGTTAAGCCTCGGTCATTAATGAAAACTTGTTCGAGCAGGTTGACTTCACCAGCCTGCCAAGGGCAGGGTTTGCGGGGAGGGGAGGTGCCAGGGTTACCAAAGCCCAGCACATCTCCCTCTGCTCTGGCCACACACATGCTGCCGGGCTCACAAGTGCTTTAGTGGCACCATGGTACAAAGAACTCCTTGTGTGTGACAGCAGCACAGCCGGAGCAGGCACAGGGGGCACCCAGAGGCTTCAGTGCCAGCAGCATCTGCCCACCTACACAGCCTGGGCTGGGGCACAGCCCGGCTCTGGGGCACCGGGCAGGCTGCCCAGGGTGGCTCCAGTGGGCACAGCCCAGCTCTGAGCATACTGGGCAGGCTGCCCAGGGTAGCTCCAGGCTCCAGTGGGCACAGCCCGGCTCTGGGGCACCGGGCAGGCTGCCCAGAGTGGCACAGGATGCCCAGGGTGGCACAGGCTGCCCAGAGTGGCACAGGCTGCCCAGGGTGGCTCCAGTGGGCACAGCCTGGCTCTGGGCACACCGGGCAGGCAGCCCAGGGAGGCACAGGCTACCCAGGGAGGCACAGGCTGCCCAGGGTGGCTCCAGGCTCCAGTGGGCACAGCCCAGCTCTGGGCACACTGGGCAGGCTGCCCAGGGTGGCACAGGCTACCCAGGGTGGCACAGGCTGCCCAGAGTGGCACAGGCTCCAGTGGGCACAGCCTGGCTCTGAGTCACACTAGGGCAAGGCTGCCCAGAGTGGCACAGGCTCCCAGGGTGGCACAGGTGCCAGATGTGGCACACAGGCTGCCCAGGGTGGCTCCAGGCTCAGTGGGCACAGCCTGGCTCTGAGCACACTGGGCAGGCTGCCCAGAGTGGCACAGGCTGCCCAGGGTGGCTCCAGGCTCAGTGGGCACAGCCCGAGCTCAGCAGCCCTGGCTGTGGGCACTGGGATGGTCCTGCCAATGGCCAAAACTGCAGTGCTGCAGGGCTCAGGCTCTGCTGGCTTCCAGGGGCACCTACAGCCAGAGGTGAGAAACTGGGACACATGTAGTGCTTCACCAGCCCCCCAGCAGCAGTTCTGCCCTTCAGGAACAGCTGGTGACACACTGGAGAGAGGCTGTGCCCTGCAGAGCTGCTCCACGAAGGCACAAGGGAGTCACCCTCAAAAAAACTCAGCACCTTTTTAATGAAAAGGGGTTGCAAAATAATACTTTAAGAATGAAGAGAATGTTTTCCAGTAATCTACACAAAAATTATCCATAGCCAAAGCGCAGGGAAGAGTCCAGAGCTGAAGGACTGATTTTATTTTTAAAATAAGATGCCCTCAGTTTTCCATGAAATCCTCTGAAAGGAAAATATTGTGCAAAAAATCCAACACACTTCAGTGTTCAGAACGATACATTTCATTTATAAGCATATACCAGGCTAAAAATTGGCAGCTCAAAAGGATCACGTCTCTGAAGACAGAGAATGAAGAGCCAAGCAGCACATTGTTAGTCTGAAAGAGATACTCCCTTTGAATAAAATACTGCTGTTGTAGGCGTGGGAGCTGGAGAGGATAGGACAGCAGTCTCGTATTTCTTCAGGGAACGCAGGGATTTGAATGAAATCATGAATGATACTCGAAATGAGAATCATATTTCAAACAAACATATAAGTGACAAGTGTTATTTCAACATGTCTAGTTTCGTATCTGTTGAAAGGGCTGTTAGGAAATATCTCTAAAAATGCTGGAATTTTTTTTTTTCTCCAGCAACACTTGCCATCAGCATGAGCTGCAGCAACTGGGAAGGAGGCTCCAAGTGTGATATTTATCTTAGTATTTTGTTGACACACACTGATTTGGAAAAATATGTTCCAATAATTACAGTGACTAGAGACCAGTGATGTGTTAATTAAATTTTGTGAGGAGTGACCAAAAGCCTTACTGTGCCATCAAATCTCATTGTAACGTGTTTCTTAGGTTAAACAGCATGTCCTAGGCACAAGAGCCCACAAAGTGTGAAACCCAACTTTGCCTCTCACGAGCAGATGTGGTGTTGAAGGTAATCTCTGAGCCAGATCCACCTTCCAGAGGCTCAGCCTTTCCTCTGGAGCTGTTCCCACTGAGGGTGTGCAGCAGCACAGGTCACCCCTGCTCCCACAGCCTGCAGGGCTGCCCCAAAAGAAACCCAAATGTTGCTGATCATTAATGGCAGGGATGTCTGCACCGTCCCTGGAGGGGGAAAAGGTTCCCCAGGGCCAGTGTAAGGTGCAGCCCCTGTGCCCTCAGCTCACTGGGCTGCAGGCTGGGGGCTCACCCCAGGGATGCCCCAACCCCAGGCTCCTGGGAAATGCTCCCAGCTGGAGCAGCTGGCCCTGGGGACTGTCTGGGCTGGATAACACAGCACATACATTTGAAAATAACCTTAGAATGGTTCTCAGGTAGGTTCAGCTCTTTGGGGGTTTCTGCCTTACAGCAAAGCCCACCTGGAACTAAACAGAGGTGCAGAATTCAGAATTAACTAGTGGGTGATCTCTAAGGTGGTGATCAAGGCAAATTGGGGTTTCCTTGCTCCAGAAGAGCCACAACAACCACTGTAAGTACAGACAAGGGAAATGCCAGTTCTCAGGCAGAACTCTAGAACTGGGGCTAGAGCTGTGACCCTCCTGCAAACAGATTGCTTGGATTAACACAAACTTATCAAGAAAATCTGAGTATCTTTTCTGCACAAGATATTTCATAATTCTTCATGAAATTTACAGGAACATTTGTGGAGGAGCTGGAGACTCAAAGGGACCTGGTGTGCTGCAGGGTCCCCCATAAGCTGGATGTGCAGCTGACCCAGCCTGGACTCAGTTTCAGTCAGAGTCACACATTTGCAGGCCCATGTACTCAGTATTGGTCACTGCCTCTAGAGGTGATGAAAATTCTAGAAGCAAAAGCAGGAAACCTCTAGGAGAGGTGTGGGGATTATTAAGAGTCACGTATGTTTACTGGGCTGGTTAAACAACTCCCCAGTTTTAATATGGGAGTTTGCTTTCAAAACTGAGTTTTGGTGGAAGTTTAAATTACTCTGATGGTCAGCACATAAAATGAATGATGGAGATGCTGATAAGGAGATGCAGGCTTGAAAAAGGGTGCCAGACTGTAACAGTAAGGATAATTTAGGTCTCACATAAAGCATCCTAGGTTGCAGTGGATCACTATATATTTTCAACACCTATGGTTAGATTTCTTCTAGCAGAAGTCTTGAGGCAGCTAAATTAGCACTACATGTGCCTCTGGATTATTGAGTCCAGCCACTGACCCAGCACTGCCAAGCCCATCACTAAAGCACCTCCCCAAGTGCCACATCTGTGTGACACAAAACCATATGGGGAGAGCATCCAGTGTGACTGTCCTGGGCTACAGGCAAGAGGGGACTCCCACCCACCCAAATAGATCCTGGGGGGGGAAATCGTGGCTCTGAGGCAGAGCCTGTAGAGCCCTGGGGGAAAATGAGCAGTTATTTTCGTGTCAAGATTAATTTTGGGTTTGTTAGTTGTTACAAAAGACATGGACGCAAAGCTGAAGTGCAGCCACAGCCAGTGAACTGTCACCAATCAGCCTAAAATAAATACCACATTAATGTCTGAGGCTGGAACATGCTGTGGAGTGTTTTGTAACCGTATCTGTGAGCTCAGGGAGCCTCCTGCATACTGCAATGTTTGTCTAAAGCTCCTCTCTTGGTCTGGCAGCAGAGCTGTTTGCATTGGCATCTCTACCCCTCTTCAAGGTCCCAGTGTGAGGGAGAAAAGCAGCTGAAAATGGAGAACTTGAAATCACACCCCTCTTATGAGATCCCCAGAGGTCCCATTCTCACCCTTCAGAGCAAAGAGCAGCAGTATTTGGTGTGAAAGATGCTTATAACATCTCTAACACATTCCTGGTGGGAGCTGGAACACATTTTTTACAACTGCCCTGTAGCAGGACTGAATATCTATTTGTCTGAAGGTTTTTCTTACTCTGTCCTTCTCTATGTTGTCTGTTTTCCTGTGGTAGCAAAACCAAACCCTAATTCTCAAAGGGTCTGAGAACTCCAGGACAAAAATGTTTTCCTGTCTCATGCACGTCTGAGTTTGAGCTGCCAAACACCCCAAAAATACCAGAAACAGCTGGGGTGCTGACCCAGAGTTAATGGGTTAATTGGGAAAAGCTGAGAGCAGCCCCAGCTGTCAGCAACACACCTCATGCAAACAAGGATCAGCCCACCCCTTTTAGAAGCAAAACCTCTAAGGCTCTTGGAATTCCTCCCCTTTTCTGACGTCGCCTCAGTCTAAACCTGCACCTCTGGCCCTGCCTGTGGGCCACCCCCACCAACAGCTCTGGGACAATGGACTGGGGAAAGGCAGAGCTGGAAAGCACTGGTCTCCAGAGGATGGTGAATGCCTTAAAAACTGCCTGCCATTAAATAACCCCGAGCTGGCCAGCAAGATCAGTGTATCAGGTGCTGCACACTTGCAATCCCCTGGTATCAACTTACAAAGCACGTGGGGGCTTCAGTGCTGGTCGGGGTTGTACCTTCCCCCCCTTACCCTGCTGTGCTCTGCTCCCAGGTGTTTGTGCACCCAGCAGCTCAGCCTTTCACGGGGGTAAATCCCTCACTGAACTCTCTGCTTAACCAGGGGACAAAGGAGAAACAGCAACGGGGTGGGAAGCAGGAGGGGAAGTGTCCACGGGAGGGTGCAAAGCAGCAGCTCAGCACTGCCCACACCCTGGGAGCAGCTAACAGGCACCTGGAAAGCTCTGCCTTTTCCTCAAATGACTGCTGACCCTACAAGGGAATTTTCTCTGGGCAGTTTTATTGTCTGCTATCAAATGGTATCAGTAACTCTCCACAAACCAGACCACAGCCTGGGATATAAAAAGTGCATGAACAGGTTTTGTTAGAGGCAGCTCAGTAATTCACATATCTGGACTCATCTGGGTTATGAAAGAACCAGCCTTTGATGCATTTAACACAGCCTCCCCAGGAGAGTGAGAATACTCACCAGTCAGGGATTGCACAAGGCTCTCCAAGCTGAGAAGCACCCACAAATCTGTAGATTTTGGTTGACATCTGCCTTTTCTCCAGCCTGGGAACAGCACAACAGGGCCAACCTGGAACTTCCCGACACTTCTGTACTGTACCCCAAAATGGCAGAGTGTGGATATACTTAATGAACAGCTGCAGACAGACAGGCCTTTAGAGCAGGGGCTTCTACTCCAGAATTTAAGGGCAAACTTAGTTTTTAAGTTGTAATTCTAAAAATAGGGAAGTTACAAGTATTATTAAATCAGAGGTTTGCATTTTTTGAGTCCAACAAAAATTCTAATACAGCTGGCTTGAATAGTCTTAGAGAAAGAGGAAGTCACTTGTTTCATACGAACTTCTTAAAAAAAGAAAATCAGATCACCAGCTAAAATAAAAGTAAATGAAGCTTAAAGTTTATCCTGTCCCTTCATGGGCTGCACCAGAAGCAGTTAAGGACCCCAGCTTAAATGCAAACCAGCTTCCACAAAAGGCTACTGCAATTCCCTCTACAAGGTATTTCTGCATTAAAAAAAGAATACTGAACAAATCAGAACCCCCTTAATTTGTGAGCAATTTGTGCTCCTTGGCAGCTCACTTCCCCTAATAAACATGGCTGTGGGGCAGAGCTCATTGGAGAGACAACACAGAAGGGAATTTTCATTTCTGGCAGTTTAAAGCAAAGCTTTGTGGTTTGGATGGCAGAAATATTTGCAGAGAACCCTGACCCAGCAAGCTCATCACAAGCTGCACTGCCAGGATGCTGCTGTGGCTTCCTCTCAACTTCCTGCTCAGTAGGATCCACTTAGGACAACCAGGATGACAAAATTTGGCCTTTCAAAACATAAGCAAAGGGCAATTCCAAGAGAGTGGTTAGTTTATACACATGATCTGCACTTTCCACATGAAGTATTTTATTCAGTAAAACATGACACTCAGTTCCCCATCCATGTGCAGGGAGCAGCAGGTGCTCCCAAGGGGATTTGCAAGGGAAAGCTTAAAATGCCTCCAGAGCACACTTCATTCTTCAAACTGCAAACCAGTGCTGCTTGGCACATCCAGTGTTTCTGAAAACAGGACCTGAACCCAAGAGCCGTGAATTACCAGCTTAGCAGAGGAGGAGCATGAAACCACAGCAGTCACGTTGCCTTAGTTAAAAATATTCGGCAACAACCCCCAGTAACAAACATTGCAGTAATTTACCACGGCAAAGGAAAGGAACACACCCAGAAATGCCTCCCATAAAACCCACAAATGCAGGCCAACAATGAACAATCTCAAATTATTTATTAGGAAAAGACAAAGTACTGTTTCATCATTCGTACAGAACAAATGGTAATAAAACCAGGAAAATAAACTGTAAAAAGTAGGCCCATGACTGAGGAGTTGGCTTATGACAAAGCAAATGAAATCCAAACTTCACTCATGCAAACAAGCAGTAAAGAATTATTTACAGTTTTGATGGGATGAATTACAGCATTGTCCATATTTGGGCCCAAATCAAATTGCTCAGTGACATATTAAAGGGATCTAATCTGTACATTCAATAATGAGAATCTATAAAAAGAAAAATAATTTAAACAATTTACAAGAGCTGTATTACAGATGGCATAAAGGCATCATTTACAAGAGCTGTTTAACAGGTGACACAAAGGTATTCATGAGTAATTTATGATGAAAAATTTGTAGCACATATTTTCACATCACATCTTCAGTGTCTGAACAGTAAACAAGAAAGCAGAGACATACCATGAGTGCAATGTAAGAGAATAAGGCAACTTAACCAAATGGCTCTTGGGAGAACTTCCATCCTACCAGGGTTTACAAGCCACAAATTTGCCTCTCTGCTTTGCTAACCAAAACAAATACTTGAAGACAGCGTCTGGTGATTACAAGGCCTGCATATTACGAGACAGGAAATGGAAAATTAAATGTTTGTTTGTTAAAATGCCAAAACTCAAGAATGTAAAAGTGCAGGTTTTCTAAAACCCTCTATACCCTAACACAAACACATTAATTTTCATGTTGTAGGTGTTATAATTTAATATCTCAAAATACTAATTCACTAGTCTTTCACAATGCACAATCTGAAGCTAATACACCTCCTCCCAAAGCCTGCATTTACAATTTCTTAAACTGATGCCAGAAATGTGAATTATGAAATGCCAGAAATGTATAGCAAAGATTATAGCACACTATAATCCAGTTCATTTTATAGGTGACACTAATTAGCACATTTAGATTTTAAAATTAGTTTAAATGGGTACTTCTGACTTTTCAACAGCTTTCCTAAATACTTTCAGTAGTGGCTGACTTTCTTAGAAGTTTTAGCAGAGAACAAGTGTCAATTGTGTTCTACTTGACACAATTTGTGAAAACAGCTACAGTAACAAAACAAGGTGAAGGATAACATGGAAATCCAGCTATGAAAACTCATCTGTCTCCTAATGTGCCACGGGCCTCACATAAAGCAGCACAGGAAGCCACACCTGCCAATGACTTGCCACATTAACAAACACAGTCCACACAGTCAAAAAAAACCAAACCCAACAGGGAAACTCAAAATAAGGCCAAGAAGTATTGGCAAATGATAAAATTTAAGTCTGTCAAAAGGACCAGGCCATAAATATTTTATTTACAATTTCTATTTAGAATCTTTATTTTCAACAAAGGATTTAGCACCAGCAGGAATATGCAAAGTAGCACTACTGTGCTCCCCAGGCAGAAGACCTTGAGGCCAAATCTTGCTCATTAGTTTAAAGGAATGATCTACTCAAGTAACGACAGAGTGAGCAGGATTTGACACTCAATTATACAAACTGAGATTGCTCAAACATATTCCATTAACACATCAATAATTACAGACATAGTACAGCATCATCTGAGATGCTTTCAGAAGTGTGTTTTTAAGAATACTTAATATGCTTTCCATGGGTGAAGTAAACAAAACTAATTAAACAGGCTTATTTGCAGACTTTTGTTAACTTTTGTTAACTTACTAATTTTACCACAGTTGACAAAATACTGGTGATGTACTTTGGAATTAATCAGTAGAACTTTAAAGAATTTTAAGCAGGAATTATCCTTCTAAACTGTGAAAAAGCATTTTTGTAATCTCCCATGATCATGTCTGAGGACTAAATTCTCCCATTTTTTTCCACAATGATTGTGAAGCACACCCCCTCTGACTGTGCATTAACAGGAAATGAAAAAATTGCCACACCCAAACAGAAACTGTGCCAAGGGTGTCCCCAGCTGTGCACTGGGACCTACAGGCATTGCTCCAACACTTCCAACCTGACCCACGTTTGTTCACTGCGGAACCTCAGCAAAGCTCTGCTAGATATTACATGGTTTTCAAGCCTACATAAAAAGATGTAGATAAGAAAAGGAGGACAAGTGACAAGGCAAAGAATTAGTCTTGTTCTAACTAGAAGTGACCAGCACTAGCTCAACAGAACCACAGTGACCTTCAGCTCTGCTCTGAACTCACTGCTTCCTCAGGATTACAGTGATAGGCAGAATGTCAACAGTGAAAGTGAGATTTAAAAACAGGTTGACTGTAAATTTATTCATTAATAAAAATTATTGACTGGATGTGAAAGACACCATCTAGTCTTTATCTAGCAGAGATATACTCTAGATAAAAGACCCTTTAATTAGTTCCAAATGTTAAACCCCCATTGTTATTTTGAAATATGTGGAAATGAGAAGTTATTTCAACCGGTCTGGAAGCAGGTGTTTCCTGAAGACCTATAGTGGGTAGAAACAAAGAGTATTAGAGCCCTTAAAGGCACCTTGCATCTGTACTAGCAGCTCAAGTGCAAGTGGGAATGTCACAGTACCAGCAAAGGAGCAGATGACCCACCAGGAGAAGCCTGAGCTTGTGGATACACAGCTGAGGCTCAGTGGGACAACGGGTCTCTTTTTCCCACCCTGTAACTCTGGATTAGGAGCACCTGTGGTAGAATCACACAGGTGCTTCAGACAGGGAAACACCTTCAAAAGGCAGGGCAGACACCTGAACACACTTTGGGAATCTTGAGCAAACTAAGACACAGGGGGTATCACTGCAGCTTCTCTCTGAACTCCTAAATGTATCAAGATTTTAGTAAAAAGAATGAAAAATTGTTTGTATTTAAACCTCTGCTCAGTTCAGTAAAGAACACCAGGGATGTTTTAATTCCAGCCTGTTAAATATTCAAGATGTATTGTAAGAGTTCCCCTTTCATTCAAACTGCAATTACCCAAGCAGACTTAGAAAGGTCAAAGTTGTTATGTTTAATAGCTTGGAATAACTTCACCTAAGATTGAACTTCCCTACCCAGAAATAAACAGTACTTATCTCACTATAAACTTGCATGATTTTTAGAGTGATACTGATACAAAACTCTGCATAATACTTGAAAGGACCAAGCTGGAGGGGTAAGACCAAGAAATGCAAAATCTTTACCCCAAGATTAAGGGCTACAGAAACAGGAAGCCAAAAAAACTGATGATTTTTTCCTAGTATCTCTTGCTACACTGGATTAAAGGGATCATCTTCACAGACAATAAAATTACCTGCCATTTCTCTGGTAAGTAATATTGGCTAGGAAACCTCAGGGATAAAGTCCCAGTACCATAAAATTGGCATTATATGAAGAAAATTAAAAGGCACTCACATGGCTGACTGAGCTGCAAATGATTACACATTCAAAATGGATCCTCCATTTACTTTAAAGAATTATCACAGAACTTTCCTCTACAGAGTGGTTCCACTTGAGAAGACAACAGTAGTCCTGAGAAAACCCCAAGTTTTCTCTACTGTAGTACATCAGACTGAATCAATTCACCCTAATGCTGCTTCAACCAATTAGCACTGAGGAAAAGACATGGCAAGGGTGAAAGTAAAAACAGACTGTATCAGGAAAAAGCAACTTCAGTGATTCATATAAAAGAAACAAGCCTTTTCAACCTGTTTACAAGAGAATTTAGAAGAAAAGACATTAAGGCTTATCTTGCAATTATTTGATGCCTATCATTTCTCCTGGTGGTAGAGTCAATCTCTAGAGACCAATAACAAGATCTAAGCTGACAGAAAATGAGATGAAACCCACAGAGGTGGCTTAAATACAGGACCCCTGGGCTTTACAGTAGGGCTTGACAACTGCTGTGGTTGCTCTTGTAATGAAGTAACAATTGTGCTGATAAAATTAGCCAATTTTTTTAGAAGCTCAAGGGAAATAAAATAGAGGTAGGGCATACTTTTTTATTCTCACAGTAGTTTCTATACAGTACAGCTATTCAAGAATTACTCCATTTGCTTATTTTGTAACTCTGTACAGTTTACTTAAAAAAAAGTGTGTTAGGTCACATCAGCTTCAATTGGTTTAATTAACTATGGGTATTAGGTAATCATCTTCTATATGTGCTTTTGGTTAAATAGCTTCTAACTACTGCTTCAAGAGGACTCAGTATCACAAATGAAGTAGCAATAAACATGATCTAAAGGAACTGCTTCTAATGGAGCTGTAGTATGTCTCCTAAAGCACCCTTTGCAAGTAAAATATGCAGTTAGTTTGCAAAATTTTCAGCAGGCTGCCAGAACATTCAGAAAATTAAGTTTTTACACAGTTTTATAACCACATAAAGGTTACTTTTGATAGTCAATCCTAACTCAAAAGGAACAGTTTACAGCACTTATAAAGACATTCTATAAAAACCATATTCACTTATTTTCTGAAGTGCTCTGATTTAGCATTAGATCAGCTGAACTGTGAATGTAATTTTTAGTTGTTTATGTCCATAGTGAAACATCAAAGCAAGCACAATGGAAATGGAGTACAAGTACCAGGAAAAGCAACAATAAATGGAACTGCATTTGTGATTAGCATTGCACTTAATCAGTTACCTACTCTAAGGTACTGTACTCTTAAAGGACCACAGAAAATTTTAAAAGCAAAAACCTATGGTGTTGGTTTGGGGCTTTGAATTTTGAGAAAGAGAAGACTGAAAATAGCACAAGGGTTTCTAACACAAGGGAGATGCATCTGTAAATACAACACAGCCATGCTGTGGAATACTTGAGCTATCAGTTTTAGAAACCTTAAACCCCAAGATAAGAATGTGTTTGAGTCTAGTTGCTCCTCATGCACTTACAGGAAATAAATTTAACATGGAAATATCACAAAATTGGGTAGCTCTTTAGTTCACAAAAAGTCATATAGCTACTGATTGTATAATAGTCCTGTCAGTTTAAGATCTCATGCCCTGGCTTCAGGACTAAAGTTATTGTAATAATCACAACTGTAAATTTTAAAAGTTTACAGAAAACCCCAAAAATCAGTTCCAGAGTACGGATTTTATCCCAAGGCCACAATTTGATGAATGTTTCCATATTGCAAGTGCATTAAATATTGGTCCATTTGCTGCTGCAATACAAACTCTGATGCTATCCTCAACTTCCCAAATCCAAAAGTAACCTCTCAACTTCAACATCTACTTGAATTCTGATCAATTCTTACAAAATTATGGGGAAATCGCAATTTCAAATCAGTAGGATGGGCAAAAAATTTTCCAAGCCTCCACAGAAATAAGCCAAAGCATCAGAATTATGAGGTCCCATAATTAGTCTATTTTATAAGGATTTCTTCAATTCTCTCAGGCTTTATGGTACCTTTACAAATGATTCACGATAGCAGAACTTATGAGGCAAAAAAAAAAAAGTAATCCAGAAGGCATTTTGGAAGTCATGTCCTCAAAAAATAAAAAATTTAAAAAATCTTCCCCCCAGTACCTGCCTCCATTAATCACTGAACTCCTTTCCAAATCCAATCAAAGACAGAGGAATCTTCCCAAAATACCAGCTGAATCTTCAATAAATTTAGGTGAGCATATTCATGAAACCTTCAAAATATCAACTGCTTAATCTGCTGCTTTGGCTGATTCTTTGTGTTCTATTCTTCCACTGGAAATTAAAGTATTATTTCCATTACACATAAAAATAAAATAATTACTATTTACTGTGGGAAGCAATTGTTTACAGTTTCCTTGTCAATAGTACCTTGCTGTCTTTTGTTCTCTGTAAGAGCACATAAAACTTGTGCTCATAGTAACAGTATAACTAATGAATATAAATTTTCAGTCATCAATTATATATAAAACTGATGGACTTAAAGCCTTGGGAATAAACCTGCAACATTTGCATCCTGAGCACTTAAGGGTTTGGCATTCCTTTTTCTGGAATTTCTGGAAAGTTGTTTTCAGAGGATGTATTGCATATTAGAAGTTCATTACTGGCTACACGTACCAAAGAACATAAATAATAGCCACAAACAGTTCACTTGCCAATGCCCAGCAGAGTGAAACCCCGTTACTTACAACAGCAATACTCAGTAGCTTAATCACTTCTTAAAAAGAGTTACAAGAAAATCAGCTATTTTTGTCTCCCCTCCCCAGATTTAATTCCCATCAACATGAGCAATGTCGTTCTGGTGGAAAATAGTTCAGTGTAGTGACATCTGGTATCTCAACTGAAATTTGGCAGCCCAAGCAGAGCACCAACAGCTCCAAAGTATCCCTGTTAAAAAAAAAAAACAAACCAATAACTTTAAGTAGGGTATTAAATTCTGCAGTAATCAAATTTTAGTGACAGCAATCATCTGATGGATCAATGCTACAGAAAGAACACTATATACTTAATATTTCACAGTAATTTAAGGCTTTGTGAAGCAAACTTTTATCCTTATCTAGCTTAACTTTAGGTTTCCTGCCAAGCCTCACCACACACTGCAGGACCTCTAAGACAGGTATCAGTGACTCCTAAAGCATGGAATTCAGGTTTGGTTTCTTCTTCCTGGAGAAACTGCATCTTTTGCTTGCTAAAAAATCTTCAATACCTATAGCAACATTATTCCCAAATTACAAGTGAAAAATTCCTTGACCTATCCACACATCACTCTTTTGGACTGTCTACCTACCGGCATGCAATGAACAATGTTCTCCTGTTGAATTATTTCTTCCCCTTTGGAGTGAAATCTTCCCCCTCCCTATGACTAAGAAATATTCGAGTGTTTGGAATATACACTTGAGCAAACGTAAGAGTTTAAAATT
Organism: Sitta carolinensis; assembly: GCA_032173965.1. NCBI lineage: Eukaryota > Metazoa > Chordata > Aves > Passeriformes > Sittidae > Sitta > Sitta carolinensis. Next base: position 4,286,037 of record CM063294.1, on the reverse strand, counting down.
TACCCAAGAAAAATCTAAATAGGCTAGAACTAACAAGGAACCATTCCTCTGTTACTGTGGACATCAGGACAGACTGTCAGTCTTGGGACAAAAGCAATAAAGGGAAAGAATAGTGAGAATCAACTGAAGGGAATGGATAAAATATTGTAATGTTCTCAGACCAAGAAACTGCAGACAAAAATTCCCAACCCACTGCCCAGAAGGTACAAGTCAGCAACTCTTGCACCTGTAGTTAATCCTGGTTGCCTGTATTTTAACCACAACAGGTCAAAGCTCTCAGCACTGCACACTGATCTAGATGGCAGAGCTGTCCTAAAGCAGGTTATTCTCACAGCATAAAATCACTACAGCAGCTCTGAGGGGTCTGTGCTGGGATGAAAATAGGCCTTGTCAAAGCAGTCTTGACTTTCAAGACATTGCTCAAGCTCAGCTGAGAACAATGGAAGTGTTTCAAAGGGCCAAGCTTTACATTTCTGCACTCTTTGAAACACAGTACTTACTGTTGTTTCCACCCAAACCCAAGGAAGACTGGTGACCCTTAGCACAGAGTTTAACATTTTCCTGTTCCTCTCCAAAGATGCAGAGCATGAACTGAGATATCCCAAAGTGACTGAAGTACTTCCCAGGCAGAAAACTGTTCCCAGAGAACCAATTCAGCAAGACAAACCCGCTCTTATTTCTAATATTTACTGAGCACTTGGTGCCTCAGGATATCACACATGAGAGCTACTCAGAGGAGGCATTTCTGATTTATGGTGAAACAATACACACAGATAAATGAGCCACAGCATACCTCATGTTCTAGGAACAAGGCCTTCAGCTGGCCTTTTGACCAGTAATCCAGTGCATATGCAAGAAGCTTCATTGACAAAGTATTCACACGCAAAAAGTTGCCAACAAACACAACTCTGTTTATTTTCTAAAAAAAGAAAAAAAAAAAAAAAAAAAAAAAAGAAAAACAGCAAAGGATTAAGTCTTTTCACTGTTTAACACAGCTTTAAAAAATTAAGCTATGAAAGAGAAGACTGTCTTGAGCAAGAAAAAAACCCACTAAAAACCAAACAACTCACATTGCAAACAGGGTTCAAAATTTAAAACATGGCATACTTGGGGAAAAGAAAAAACGGTGCAACCCTTGAGAATTAAAGGACTTAATTTGCAGACAAGTAGCATTTGTGTTTCAAATTAAGTGAGCATTTTCAGCAATTATACCGAAGAAAGAGCCCAGCTAAAAGTGAAGTTAAGTGAAAGATACTTCTGTTTGGCAGAGAAGACTCAATGCCCTCATAGCCCTGTACAATGCTGCTTGATCCATATGCAACAAGGCAGCACTGTAAAGAAGCCGAAGGCAGTGAGACATGACAGATGTTCCTTTCATCTTCAGCCCTCAGTGCACCTCAGCCTGACATCAACCACGGGCTGAATACTACGAGTGAGCTGTGAATTTTAATCAAGTCAAATGTAAAAAAGTGAAAATCATTTAATATTCCCTGTTCACTGAAGTAAATCCAGCGTTAAGCGAAAACATTAAACACTGGTTTAATGACATGAGAGGAAGAACCACAGAAAATGTAATTGTGTTAGTCCTTAGCACATTGCTAAATTAAATGCAATTAAATTGCATTAAATTATCATATCCAAGTTATTACAATAAATAACATGACAATTCAACCTGTACTCAAATGTCTAATATGCAACTGTTTAAAAAACATCTTGATTAGTTTCCAGTGAAGACAAAGTAAGTTAAGGCACAAAAACATAATTCTGCTCTACTGCAGGAAGTCAAAATAATTATGTTTTTTTCATCTTTATACATCAGTTCAAGGTACTAGTTTGTGTATCCCTATTAGCTGTTTCTTATGGTTTGTAGTTCTGTGACAGAGCTGGAATTAGACCAAAACCCCCTTGGACTAAAGCTAGTTTGTGCAGTTTGCAAGTTCTGATTTGTCCTCATTTAATCCCACCCTGAAATATAAATTGCATACATTCGCCTAAGACACGGAGAATGTACTTTCAACTTCACCTTCATTTTAACTCTTTTGTTATTAAGCTTTGCCATAAAGCAAAAAGTCAAAATTAACTTAACACTCACAAAATTACCTTTCTTCTCCAAGACAGTCCGTGAGAGAGATAATGAAACTGAAGGAGAAGTTGCAATATTAAAACTAGAAAATATAATTAATCTGACTTCTAAGCAAAAGGAGGGTTATTGCAGCTAACAGGGCTGTGGGTACTTCTGACACAATCACATCCAAAGATTTTAAGCAGAGCTCTGAATTCAGTTGCCCATAGTCTTCTCCAAGAAAGCTGTTACTAAACTTCATTTTATCCCAAGTTTGTTGATAATGAAGGAAGAAATCCCTGCTGCTCAGGCACTTGTGTCTTCTATGCCTAAATTCAGTATTCCTCTACAGCTTCTTGGCTGTCCATGCTAATACTGAACATATACTGGTTCTTTTTTAAACTTTGAGAAACAGAAAATGGCAGGAAACCTTTGTATCAACCAGAAAGATGAGAGGTGTCAAAGCAATTTTTAAGTCTCAAGAGCTAGAAAAATTTAAAAATAATGTTTAACTGAAAGAAGGCTTTGATCAGAGAATAATTTCAGCTTGGAGAAACTGCTGGAGGCCATGCGCTGCTCAAAGCAGGACTTTCAGCAACCTAAACGCTGCAGTTGCTCAAGTCACGTATTTTGAAACCTCTGAGTTTCACAGAGTCCAGTTTGTTTCTGAGCCCCTGTTTCAGGCTGATGCATTCCCTGGCTGACCCTGCCTTGGCAGGAGAGCTGGACTGCAGGATCTCCAGGGTCCTCTGCAACCCTAACTGTTCTGTGGATGAAGTGCTAGGAATTGATTCAGAATACTGTGACTGTCTCTGGAGAAGTGGGACAAGCTTTGCCAACAGGGAGGGTACCTGATGAGCAGCTTTGTTAAAGAATGGAGCCCAAAGCCTGCAGGTAAGCACAGGATGTTGTGAGGAAGGACTGGAAGTTCCCTTGCTAAAACAGGGTGACGACAGGCCCAGCTCAAAGCTTCTACATGAATTTCCTCATTTCATTTGAGAATGTAGGAAAAGGTTTAAAATGATACACCATTTTAGCAGTCACTTCACGTGAAGACAAATAACAGAGTTGTAGGTAGATCATTTCCTTGTCAGTTTTTACCTCGTTTACTGCACACATCCGGGCAATAGAGCCAATGTTATTGGTGATGGTGACCAATATGGCTCTTGCAAGATCTTCTTTACTGACAGACTCCCTCTTCTCTTTGTAGATCATATTCCCAAAACTAGAACAGGAGAAATGGCCATGAGTTACAAAGTGATTCATGTGCATTTGAAGTAATTTCTGAATAGATGTTTTTATGCTGTAACAGAACCTATGTCTCATGTTTCCTCTTTGAGGAACTCGCTTTTTAAGTCTGCACTAAATACAGCAATTTGACACTACATCTGTATTTATTCCTTCACAGGAAACAGTCAATTGTGTTACAATAACAACCCCCCAGCAAAACATTTTTGCTCAGATTGTTGACTTCCATGAAGAACCACCTACAGTAAAAGCCTTACTCTTCACAGAAGACTGCTCTGCAAATCTAGTCACTGTTTGATTGGTAAATCCTCCACTTCTCATGCTTGCTTCCTCACAAATATACCTATCCATTCCTTTATTCTCGAAGTAGAAGAAAACCAGAGATGATGGAATGGTTTTATGGTGGAACACAATCCTCTGAAACAAAATAAAACAGCTGACAGAATGCAATTTAGGTTGCACAAATGAAGAGTTCTGGATCTGAAGAACACTTCCCTTACCATGCACAGCACAAAAAAACAACAAGAATCCTCAGCTACGTGATATTTTACCACCAAGGACTCTGTGCCAGATCTAAGTCAGTTTGGAGAGCAAGAATCCTGATTATTCTAAAACTCAAAAAGCCATTAAAGCTCTTAAGGATCTTAAAAAGCAAATGAGAACAGAAAGTACCAACAAAAAGCAAGTTAAAACATATTGACTAAAGTGTAAAGTTCACACATATAAAAACCTCTCAGCACGTGGGCTCTCAAGAGGCTTGGAGTCAGGTGGCTGGAGAAGGAGGAAAATTAAGTTGCCATGAATTATGACTCACTATGAAGTAACAACAAAGATTTAATCAACACTCTTATGTACATATTAGTTTCACTTGCAGAGTTTATTTTTCTTAATTTTTTAAGGGTAGTGAAGCTGTAATATCATCAATAATATTCCCCAATGGAAATAATATGTGCAGCTCTGCCAGAAGTCCTCTGTTGTTGACAATGACATGCATTTTCATGGTGCAAACTGTTTGTGTTCAACAGCCCTCACCAGTGAGAAAAGTAGTTAAAACATTACATCAGGTGTCTGTAGTGACAACCACTTTTCAAAATTAAATTAACAATTGCTCCACTGTAAGAACAACACAAAAGTCATTTCCCACTCACCTTCCCCTCTAGACAATGGCTCTACTAAAAGACTCTAGGAAATAAAAAAAAACAATTGGTACATTTTTCCCCTCTCTTGTACTGTTTTTCACTGGGACAAAGTTAATTTTCTTCCTAGTAGCTGTGTGCTGGTTTCAGCTGGGATAGTTAATTCTCTTCATTGTAGCTACTATGGAGCTGTGTTTGGGATTAGTGCTGGAAACTGTTGACAACACAGGGGTGATTTTGTTATTGCTGAGCAGAGCCTGCACACAGTCAAGGCCTTTTCTCTGCTCACCCCACCCCTCCAGTGAGCACAATGGGGGTACACATGGAGTTGGAAGGGGACCATTCTGTTCCCTTCCATTTCTGTCCTGTTAAACACTCTTTATCTCAACCCACTGATTTATTTTTTCCCTCCCAGTTCTCTCCCCCATCTCACTGGAGGGAGTGCCTGAGTGGTGCTTAACTGCCTGCTGGATTACACCACAACACCTCTGCACTTTGTTCCTGCTGCTCCTGCCATCACCTCATGTTCCCTCTGACTCACACTAAGCTGTGCATGAAATACCTCAGGAGGCTTCTTCAAGATCGACCTAGCAGGCACTTGCATTTGCACGTGGCTTTAAACCTCCAGGAAAGCTGAGGATATATACTTTTAGGACAAAAATGTAACTAGACTTCAACAAAACCTTGGAAAAAAGCAGTTCCCTCGGCATGAATAGTTTAAGTCCTATTTCTGAAGCTCCCCAAACCAACAAAAGAACCAAAAAAGAGACGCCTGCTTACCTGGATGCTACAGCCCATCCTGGTAAACCAAATCTCTCATAGTCTCCTCCATAAATATCCCGAACCAGCTTGTCAGCATGTGTGCTGTCTCCTTTGGATGCCATTTCCAGAGCTTCTTCAAAACTTTCACAGCCTGTCAGCAAACTGCATAACCCAAGAAAGGTCCCTCCACCTAGACTAAGGACAGAGAAAACCAGTTGCTTTTAAACACCATTTCCTCACATGAGTGATCCTTAGGTCATTGCCCCATAGAGTAACAACCCCAACGTAGGTTTTTAATTTACCTTGTTCCAGTTACTCTTTTATAGTTGTCTTTGGAATGGACTGATAAAATACTGACTCCTGAACCAATGTTAACAACCAGCAATGGGTATGGATCATCCAGATTAAAAGGCATCTTTTGGCATCTCTCGGGGTCTGAGGCATTTTCAAAATAATAGCACTCTGCCTGGCCATTGAAGCTGACAGAGTCTATGTACAATAAGCCTTTGACAAGGCAGTCAAGCTCATCCAGTTTGTGCAGCTGGAGGTTTCCAATCTGTGTTAAGAAAGAAAATAAGACTGTGGTAACATGTTCTAACACTGCACAAATTTGTGACTATATTTGTACTGCCCAACTTTAAGACGCTATCTAACATCACTAATTCAGGAATTTCAATGCCGCTATAAAGCCAAGAATTTAGAGCTAAATTCTGAATACTTAAGCTAGCAAATTAATCTGAGTGCAAATCCATATCTCAGACCTGAATCAAGAAGAGAGATGCAGTGTAAGCATCTGCTTCGGTAAGCTCAAAGGTAACTTTTGAGATACTAAGACATTATTCTATTGAAAAATTAACAACATTTTTCAACAATTTGAATCAATATAAAGGTCAGTAAATACCCTAGAGGCCCCACTGAGTGTCATTTGGTGGAACTCACATCTGCAAATCTGTTCAAGGTTTGTGGGCTTCCTCCCCATCTTACAACTCAAGACTAATTTCTAAGGTGACAGCATATAAAAAGCTCAATGACATCATACTAACTCTCCTTGCAACTTCACCAACACCCCAAGGATCATAGGAAAACCACAGGTCAAAATTCTGTGGGGCTTAAGGCTCACTACAGTTCTTCCACAGTTCTGCACATGATATTTAAGCTGCCATTCTCTCCTAAAGCAGAAGGACAATTAACAGGTGCTGTTGATTCCAGGAAGGCTGTCACTTCCTACCATACAACTCATACTGAAAAATATCAGAGCTTTCCACAGTTTTTCGAAATAGAGATTATTTGAACCCAGCAGCAGCAATGCTTTTAGCATCAGCCTCAGGCAGGGGCGAGCCAGGCTACCTACTGTGCGAAAGTCTTCCTCGAACTTGTAGGCGCCACCGCCGGTGGCACAGAGCACCGTGTGTAGTGTGGAGAAGTTTTTATTTCTTCCCATTTGGATAAAGGTAGGCAAATCATGAGTTGGGAACCGAATAAAGTGCAAGTTTCCTCTTCGAGCAAAAATCGTTAAGTCTTTCAGCTCCAGGTGCACATCCCGAATGCCAGTGGAGCCGTAGGCGACGTTGGACGTCAGGTATTTGCGGATGCTTTCAGGCTTTCCACCTCCTCCTGCTCCTCCTCTGCAGTGATGTCAATAGGTTCAAAGTAGGCAAGTTTGACCAATGTTCCCCCAATGTCCATGCCAAACCATGGGAAAGCTGTGAAGATAGAGGAATGAGCCATTAGGTTTGCTGAAGAGCAAAAGCCATACGTGGAGCTTGAGACTGAACCCGGGCTGCACTTTTCAACAAGACAGACATGACCAACTAAACTCACAGGAAAAAAGAGCTCGTTTCAATTACATGACTTTCAATATCTCTCTGGCCTCAGGTAAAAATGGAAAAATGAGCAACTCTACACATTTAATTGCTATAAGGTGCTCAGAAAGCTGAACTAAAAGCTCCCCAAACTATACCCTATTTTCAGACCAACTCATAAACAAAATTCAACCACTTTTTTTTTTTAATTGAGAACAAAGGATTAAAATAGCTTTCACTTCTAAAATAACAGCTTTGACGTAGTTCAGCACAAAGACTGCAGTGCACACTTGAAGAAAGCAGGTTACACATTACAGCTGACAACAGGGGCAGGCCAGGTACTCCTCTAACAGTCACATAATGTGATTGTTGAGAGGAAAGCTTTAATTTATTTGCATGCACTTTAAAAACTGACACAGTTAAGATGACAAATTTCTATCTCTGAAGTTAAAGGGATAACTAAATGCCTATTAAAAAGTGCAAGCAAAAGAGAAAATTAATATTACAATTTAGGCTTATTTTTTTGGTTTCTTTTCTTTTTCTTTGCTACCCTGGCTAGGAAGGGGAATTTCTGTACTACAAAATAACAACATTAAACTACAAGTGTTTTGCTTTTGTCCTTATGCGGGATGGCTGTGACACCTTAAGTTCTAGAAGGCATAAACTGCAGTTCCTGAAAGGGATTTTGTCTACGACATGCAGGACCAAAATTTGAATATGCCTGCATCAATAAATGTTCCTAACTAAGTGCAGAGAAACAGATACTCAGAAACCCTACAGCAAAAACAACATCTTCATCTGAGAGCTCTCCCACTGTTATTTCCCAGAAACAGTATTTAAAACTTAACAATTAAGTTTAAAAAAGGTCCTGGATATCCAACTGGGAAGTTCATAGTCTATTTCCTAATTGACACTATAACTTGTTTGCTTTTGCCTCCTCTTTTTTTTTCTTTTTTAGTGTTCCAATTTATCTCTTCAGATGTAATTTATATCTTACAGAAGCATGAAATGCAGGAACAAACCCAGAAAGATGTTAATATGCTTATCATGAACAAAATGCAATTACACTATATTTACATTACCAGTGGGATCTATCTTTGAGAAGAATGACCTACCAAAATATTTTAATGTATTTAGGCAAGGCTTGCTGTGTGTTAGTTCATTTATTGAGTGCTAAAGTTAAGAAGAAAAGAACCTTCAATGATGCCTCAACTTTCAGAAATGGGTGTCAAAAGAATCTTGTCAGGTAAATTCAGCGAGCAAAATCTAGCTTGAAGTGGAAATTAAGAAGTTCTATTAACCTGGTATCTTTTGCATAAAACTGAGGGCTAAGCATAGGACTATGCATAAAGACACTCATGAACTGAGTCTGTGACTGCATGCCAGCCTTCTTCACTCTGAGACTCTGGACATAAGAAAATCTGACTTCTTACTGTTTGACCACAACTAGCTGAGGATTTATTAAGAGACCTCACCAAGTTTCAACTGATGAAATGAATGATGTCCCAAGAGCCAAACTGCAGAAGGGCACTTGGTTCAGCCAGCAGACCAGAACATGCCTGCAGGAGTCAATCCAGCCCATGCAGAATTAACCCAAGCACCCCCTGGGTTCCTCCCGTTCAGCAGGCCTAGTGAGTAACTGGGATCTTGTCCTCCAAAACAGGAAAGAGGGGGAACTGCTGAAAGTTCATGTGATGAGTTTAAGGATGATTTGGTGCAAGTCATGCCTGTTTGTCAGAAGATCCACCTCATCCCATGTTAAATGATCCAAATACAGCATTAGTCACGCCTCTGTAAGTCTTAAGGTTTCTGGATCTTGTACACCAAGTAAAAAAACAAGAACAGCTGAACTTTACATTTATTCCATAATTTCATTGAGAACACATTTTATGCTGAAAAATGGGATCATGCTGTACAAGATCAGTTTTCTGGGTTAACTGAGTGATCTTAACAGCCATTTACAGACTTTGAAACTGAAGATATAGGCAGTTTTCACCTGTATGACAAACCCCAGGAAGTTTTACATTTTTCTGTTGAAAATTTGTCAAGATTTGGCTGGCAAGTACATTGCTCAAGTTTCATTTGCAAGGTGGAGGAGTTCTGACAAGCAACTGGGCCCACGTACAGTTAACTTAGCCCTTATAGCAGCAAGAAGGTGTTACACAAGGATTCTTGTGCATGCAAGCCTCTCGTGATTGATTTATATGGAGTCTGTTACAGGGGCAGCCAGGAAAAGGAAAGCCATTTTGTTTTCCAAACACTGAAGGGGTTCCACATACACACAAATGGCAAGGCCACAATCCATTGGGACTGCAAGGATAAGAGTTATCCATGCCTGAGCTGTCTTTAAATACTAGAAATTCACTGATTCTACAGAATTTCAGTGTAACTGTACACAGACACAACATGGAAATCTCAAGAACCTTCCTCTTACTGCTGCAGGTTTGCTTAGGGTAGATCTTGGCTCAGGATCCATGATATCTGGATGCAGGGATACAGAAATGACTCTATAACAGGTATTTTTATACTTGTATTTGTGGGTCAAGCTTCTCTGAGAGATTTAGGAGCAGAATGCCAGTTGCAAAACCTTTAGAAAAAATATCCCCAGACATCAGCTGGATCCTTTCAGCAGTCACAGTTACAGAAACATGTCTTGGATGAGGCCAATGCCAATTACACAACCTTTTTTTCAAGCTTACAGGTCTGCAGATATTAGGTTTGAAGACTGGCACAACTGTAACCATCTGTGCACAGCTTCAATTCATAAGGAGAGTCAATTCCCCTGCACTAAAACTGGATTTCATTCCACAGCTCTGTGGGGATCAGATCATTAAAAGATTTTTTCAGCTCTTCCTCTTGATTGTTATTCTCAGGAATATTCCACAGAAAGTGATGCACAGCTCAGAAATATTCCTTGCTGAGAATTTAACTGCTATTCACAGAACAAATTCAGGGCCCAACTTTTCGAGGGTCAGCTCCTCTCTGCAGTGGTCGGCGACAATTTGAATAAAGGAAGAGTAAGTATCCAGCTTTTTATTTAACAAGCCCAACTGCCTTGCATAAACTACATAAAACTCTTTCAAAAACTCATGTTCTGCTTTTAGGAAGTCAGGCCAGGCTCTGTTTAAGAATACACAAAATAAAGACCTTTACTATCCAAGAAGAGACTGATACCTGAAGTAGAACACTAACTGAGAAGTCAAAACCCATATGGTGTTTAATGTGATACTTCACACCAAATTTAACTATCTTCAGGACACCAAGTGGAGTACCATAATATACAACCTCCTTAATTAAAAATCCAGGTTATCTATCACTCCCCAGCTCTGCCAGGAGCCACTGTGGTCCCTGCCTAGACAAAGCCACCAGGAGGCCCTGCAATAAAGCACCAGATTGCTCGGTACACACTGTGAAGACAGCTTTGAGGGGCAACCTGCTCAGAATTTAAAAGCACCATGATCTTGAAAAGGATTCCCTAGAACTGCTTCCTTAAAAGGATTCCCTAGAACTGCCTCCTGCCATCAGAAAAGCATTTCCCACAAGGGAAGAGTGCTGTGGTCACATAACGATGGAGCAGTTCTGCTGAGTAAGATAACCCATGCTGCTGTGGCTGTCACTTGTTATTTAAACCTTTATAATCTTTAGAGATACACAGGGAAGCCTCATTCTCTTGCTCTGCACTTCTCAAGTTCGTGCTGTACACAGTCACTGGCAGCAGTCTTAAGGTTACTTGTATCTTATCATATAAGGTCTTTATATGCCAAATGAAATAATTACAGTACATGTCTTGTTTGTGCCAATGCAAGCACAAAGGTTGAAGTGTTTTCCTTTTCCATGGGTTCTTCAGGGAAACTTCGAAGCTTTCCACCCAGACCATACACTTGTAATCTGATTTTGTACACCTATTCTGGACCCAAAGCTGCAGGTGTACACACACAACGACTTAACTACTCCCCCCTTATTCAGACAAGCCTAAGAGTCCTCAGTTTAATGTTCTATATGTATTTCACTTTAAAAAACTGAGAAACAGATTCCTGTCAACCTCTTTCCTGTGAATGTAATGACATATTTGAAACACAAGCACATTTGAAATACTTCATTTTCCCTGTAAGATAAAGTAACGCTCTGGGTCAATCCTGTATATATTAACAAGAACCAACCTTCAAAGAAGAGTAGCTAACTCCTAATTCAAACTGGGAGCTTGGCACCATGGGGAAAAAAAATAAATTTGCAGCTGTCAGTGACAGCAAAGAACAGCCTACCACATTTTGTGTCATCTCTGTAAGAAAGCTTATGCATTATTAAGAAATAAGGCTGTTATACTCCAAGTACAAACATGGCTTGGGGAACAACTGCCAGAGTACCAAAGTTCATGATGCCATACAGCCTTTAAAATGCAAGAAAGGAAAATGATCATGAAACCCACAAAAACTTAAACTTACTTCACTGGCAGGAATGCAACAGTTCTTTATGAAAGTATGCAAAAACTTATCTAATTCAGCTCAGTATGCAGCTTTGATAATAAAAGTAACCTTGATCCCATTCTTATCTAAATGTCGACAAGGCAAACAACTATTTAAAAGTTATACTGAACTATTACGCAGTCAGTGTTTATAAACACAAACTAAATCTTGCAGCTTCTCCAAATGCATTTTCTTCTGTGCATGTCCATCCATTCTTATACTTCCAGCACTTCCCTAAAACATCAGCATACAGCAAAGTAAAACTTGATGGCAAATTTTAACAGCTAAATCAGCTGGGGGGTGGGCTAAGGCAGCTAATGTGAGCAATGGGACAAGCGAAGAGAAAACACACCAAAGCTTGTTGAACTGCCAAATTAAATGGGATTAACCTGAGGGCTGGACAGCAAAATGCCTTTGCTTGCCCATGAGCACCAATCTACATAGCCTATGAGCCTCTACAGAGCAAACCTGCACTAAAGTGTCCTTAGTCCTTGAGGCACTGGAGACTTTCTCTCCTTAATAAGTTGTGTAACAGGTTTTTGGTTCAAATATCCCAAGTCCAGCTCAAAATACATTTGGGCTGGACAGAATTTACATGCGAATTAAATGTATCTGACACACCCTGGCACATCCTCCCATTTTCCTTGTGGGAAAACTCCATCACACTCTGCAAACTCCCACACAGCCACCTCTAATCACGCTCCAGAGCAGCCCCGTTCACAGTGGGAGGACAGGTGGTAATGGGCAATTACTGTAACTGCTCTTCATGGGCTTTATCACTTCTACAAGTGGGTACCACATAAAGCTTAATGCAAGACAAAATATCGCTGCTTTCAGCTTCTCCCTCCTTGCTCATTCTGGTAATTTTGTTGACATTTCAGCAGCGGTCTCTTTGGGGATAGGTATTATGGTGAGATACAGAATGCAGAGGCATAATTTAACATTTAAAGATACACTGTGTATAATAACACTTTTAGTATACACTGTTCCTGGCAGTATTAATCCATTATTAGAAATACATTTTTCAACTGCAATCAAGTGAGAGCCTGTAACATCTGCTACTGGCTAATAATAAGCTTTCAAGGACTAATAAAAAAATTGCTAGGATACCATAAAACTATGCAGCAAATTCCAGGGGAGAAAAAAAAATAATCCATCTATTTATACGGGACTCTCCATCAATCCATATGGTTTTCCATTAATTTTACACTAATCCTCCATGTGTCCACAATGATTACATGCATCTATAGAACCACACTGGAGAAAATAAACTTGAAATTTTCATCTTTCCTTTATACTGATGGAGGATTTTGCAAATCTCTGCAATGTATTTTCATGTATTAGGGTGCCTCGATTCGCCTCAAGGGAAATGCAGGCATTTGTTCTCAAACTATTTTCATTAAACAATCAAAAGGAACAAACTGCAAAAAGTAACGTACACAGTGTATCAAACGCTCGAAGTCTCGGCCTTTGCTTCAGCCCTCGGTTACAGTCCAGAGCCAAGAGGAAGGGCTCCAGCTCCCCTGGAGAGCGCAGCATGCTGGCACAGTGCTCCCGCCTTCCCCGCCAACAGGCACAGCAACCTCCGAGGAGTTCCTGCTCTTCCCTTCGGGCAGATCCCACACAGCAGCAGTGCTGCAACACTTGCTGCTCTCCCATTTATCATCCCAACCCACAAATAACCTTTGGAAATTTCCTTGAAAATTGCCAGCCATTCTTCCCCATGAGCATTTCCTCAGAAAAGCTCTCACGCAACTGTTGCGTGGAAGGTTCCTCTGGAGGTCATCGGGTCTGACCTCTCAGTTACACAGCAGGAAAACTGCCAACACTAGATGAGCTCGGCTACAGCTTTGTCCAGGCAATGCTTTGAGGCCTCAGAAGTTTCTCAAGAATTCTCCAAGAGTGGACTCCACAACCTCTCCAGCTTCCACTGCTACACTGACTTAGTACAAAGTTTTCCTGATTTGAATTTCTCTTATCTTCCCGTAAAAATGACTGACTCATCTCATCACCAGCAGAAGAGCTTTAAGTGGCCTTTACTAGCCTCTTTCAAGACAGCCTATCTCAGAAGTCGTGTTCCGTAGATTCTGCTGTGTTTTTCAGAGTTTGTGCTCTATCAAATGAGTGACAGCACAAGTCAGGTGAAGATCAGGGAGGACCACACAAGCATGTCTAGGCAGTGCACCCACATCAGGAACTCTGAACTGGTTTGGTGTCTCCATTTCCCCCTCACCTCCCTCATGCAATCAGGCCTTCCTTCCTGATGCTGAACATCACAGATAAAAGTACAGGCAGACTAAAGCAATTTGTTCAATTCTACTTCACAGGGTCTTTAGTTAAGCAACGATTATCCATTTTTCCCCAGAATAACAACTGGGTCCATCACATATGATTTAGGTACTCAGTTGGTCTAAGGAATGTACACTCAGTAATTGTGTTGAAAAATGTCTACAAGTGTCTTAGCCAAATGATTTGTAAACAGCCTAAAAGCAGTATCGTGAGCCCAACTCAGCTTTCAGCTCCATGTGAGTACTTAAGCCAAACTGACAGCAGTATTCGAATACCAGAGACCCTGAACATCAATTTCCATCTTCAGGGCTTCTGTGGATATGGTCCTCTTCAAACACTCAGCTGCTCTCTCAGTATGATTAACCGTGGGCAGAAATCTGCAGATGGAGTCTAAAGTTCACTGCCTATGAAACTCCGTGCTATTACCTCTTAAAAAGCCACCAGCTCCAAAGTGTGTTCAAGAGTCAAGAAGAAATAAACAATGTAGTTTGACACTGTATCCTTCCCCTCCTGCTCGTGCAGTTCCAACTGTTTCTAATTCCCATCATGAAACCAAAGTTCAAATTCAGTAACTGGAAGAGTGTAACTACAACTGCAGTATAATTGAGCAGTTAAAACTTCTTGATAACATTTGCACTGTTACTTAACCATAAGGCTTAAATCTACAACTACAGAAAACAAGGCTTTGAGGTCCAGCAGAGGCAGTCCTGAAATTAGCAGGTTTCTACAGCAGGAGCCATAGTCTCCCCACTTCAATTATCAAACCACTATAGCACTTTGCAGCCAGCTACTGCTGTCTTGATGAGACTTCTTAATATTATACCAGGGGAAAAGAATGCTGCCTGAACTCTACTCTTCATAAACATCACTACAGTCAATTCAGCAATTTCCACACACTGGCACTAACAAGAGGGGATGGTTAATCGTGTGCTACAAGATGCCTATTTAGGTTTTCCCCAACAGACCACAAGAAACAACGTACTTTCAAAGCCTTTATAGCTATTTCTAGAGCTATGCTAACACTTCCTGTGTTAAATACACGTTAGGCGATTTTCTTCTTTTTGGGCTGCTCAAAAAGAAATTTAAAACATCAACTCCCAATATCTTGTCTTAGTTGTGTGCTGTTCATTAGCCAGTCATGTAGTATGAACAACAGGAGGCCTAGAAATTTGGGACTAGCCATCTTTTCTACACAGTAACTCACCAGGAAAGCGAGTGCTTAAATATGATGACAAAGACGCTAAACTCAGTGGAGCAATACCTGCACCCCTTTCAGCTAAGGCACACCTGTAGGACAGGCGTGTTGCCTTGCACAGCTGTGCGTCTGTTACTCTGACAGCACATCGACTGCATGTAGATTAACCATACTCAACCCAGATCTCTCTTCCCAAGAAGTAGCTGTAATCTTAAGACACGTTGTTTATATATGCCTGAGCTGAACCATTTCTGTGCCCTCCAAAACATATATTGCACTCCAGAACAACATAGAGCAAGAAATATTATTACAGCTGTGATTATTAAAGGGGAGCATTCAGCGTATTTTAACGAGTTATATCCAAATATTAGTAAATATGCTGAAAAGAATTAGAAGTCGAATAGCGCCTAAAAAACAAAACTGTAGCAACTGCAGCCACCTGCGCAGACGTTCAGCACAGTGGTTAAGTGCCATCTTCCTCAAACACGGCACCCATCCCCAAGAAACTGATTATATCACTTTCTATTCTAGTCCTTCCGACGCCAGCACTGAGCGAGGATCACCTGAACCCCGACACCTCCCTCAGAGGGACGCACAGGAGCGAGACGCGTCTCTGCGGGCATCTCCCGGATCCATGGATGGGCGCCGCCCGCCGCGCAGCCCCGCGCCCCCTCCCCCGGCCCGGCCTTACACGGCTTCTTGGCATCCTTGATCTTCATGGCGCTGCGGCGGCGGCGGCCCGGCTCGCTGCCGGCCGGGGCGGGTCTCCTGCCGCTCGCCTGATGGGGCGGGCAGCGGCGGCGGCGGCTCGGCGGGGCCGGGCCTGGCTCTCCTGATGCGGCTCGCCCGCCGGGCGCCCGCCTCCCGGGCAGCGGCGCTGGCCGCGCCCGCCGCTACGCCCGCGGCCCGCGCAGGGGCCGCGCCAGCGGCGGCATCGGCGCTCGGGCTGGGGCGGGGGGACGGGGCGGGGCGGCCGCTGCTCCGGGCGGACGGTGCCGAGCGGCAGCCGCGGGACGGGGCCCCGGGCGGGGGGAACGCGCGGGGAGGCTCCGCTCGGCCCCTCCGTGCAGGAGCGCGGCCCCGGCGCTGCCCCGCGGAGCCCCGGCGGACACGGGCCCGGCCGGCACAAGATGGCGGCGGCGCCGGAGCCGCGGCCGCGCACACAAAGGGGCCGGGGCGGCTCCGCGCCCGCCCCGCCGCTGCCGCAGCGCGGCCCCCGCCCGGCGCGGGGCGCGCCGGGAGCCGCAGTCCGGCCGCGCCTACAGCTCCCGGCGGGCCCCGCGCGCGGCCCGCGGGACACGGGGCTGGATCCCGGGACAGGGGGCAGGATCCCGGGACACGGGGCTGAACCCCGGGACACGGGGCTGGATCCCGGGACAGGGGGCAGGGGCCGCGTTACACGGGGCTGGATCCCGGGACAGGGGGCAGGATCCCGGGACACGGGGCTGGATCCCGGGACAGGGGGCAGGATCCCGGGACACGGGGCTGGATCCCGGGACACGGCTGAACCCCGGACACGGGCTGGATCCCGGGACAGGGGCTGAACCCGGGACACGGGGCTGAACCCGGGACACGGGGCTGGATCCCGGGACAGGGGGCAGGGGCCGCGTTACACGGGGCTGGATCCCGGGACAGGGGGCAGGATCCCGGGACACGGGGCTGGATCCCGGGACAGGGGGCAGGATCCCGGGACACGGGGCTGGATCCCGGGACACGGGGCAGGGGCTTCGGGACACGGGGCTGGATCCTGAGACAGGGGGCACGGGCCGCGGGACACGGGGCTGGATCCTGAGACAGGGGGCACGGGCCGCGGGACACGGGGCTGGATCCCGGGACACGGGCTGGATCCGGGACACGGGGCTGAACCCCGGGACACGGGGCTGGATCCGGGACAGGGGGCTGAACCCCGGGACACGGTGCAGGGGCTTCGGGACACGGGGCTGGATCCGGGACAGGGGGCACGGGCCGCGGGACACGGGGCTGGATCCGGGACACGGGGCAGGGGCTTCGGGATACGGGGCTGGATCCGGACACGGGCAGGAGCAGCGGGGCAGGGGCAGGAGCAGCGGGCAGGAGCAGCGGGCAGGAGCAGCGGGGCAGGAGCAGCGGGGCAGGAGCAGGGCAGCGGGCAGGGGCAGGAGCAGGGGCAGGGGCAGCGGGGCAGGAGCAGCGGGCAGGGGCAGCGGGGCAGGGGCAGGGGCAGGGCAGCGGGGCAGGAGCAGCGGGGGCAGGGGCACGGGGCAGGAGCAGGAGCAGCGGGGCAGCGGGGCAGGGGCAGGAGCAGCGGGGCAGGAGCAGCGGGGCAGGAGCAGCGGGGCAGGGCAGCGGGGCAGGGGCAGCGGGGGCAGGGGCAGCGGGGCAGGGGCAGGGGCAGGGGGCAGGGGCAGGGGCAGGAGCAGCGGGGCAGGAGCAGGGCAGGGGCAGGGGCAGCGGGGCAGCAGGAGCAGGGGCAGGGCAGCGGGGCAGGAGCAGTGGGGCAGGAGCAGTGGGCAGGAGCAGGGGCAGGAGCGGGGCAGGAGCAGCGGGGCAGGGGCAGCGGGGCAGGGGCAGGAGCAGGGGCAGGGGCAGGGCAGCGGGGCAGGAGCAGGGGCAGGGGCAGGGGCAGCGGGGCAGGGGCAGGAGCAGGCAGGGGCAGGGGCAGGGCAGGGGCAGCGGGCAGGGCAGGGCAGCGGGCAGGGGCAGGAGCAGCGGGCAGGGCAGCGGGCAGCAGGAGCACGGGGCAGGGCAGGGCAGGGCAGGGGCAGGAGCAGCGGGGCAGGCGGGCAGGGGCAGCGGCAGCGGGGCAGGGCACCGGCCCTCGCCGCTGTGCCGCCCTCGCCTACAGCCGGTGTCGGGCCCCGGGGTTCGCGCTCTGCGGGGCTGCGAGAGCCGCGCCAGTGCTGTGTGTCGCTAAATAAAACCGGCAGTTGAAGTTTGCGTTCATTTCCCCTCACTAAAGTGCTCTCACAATTAAACTCCGGAGCAGTTTGGGAAATGGCTACATTCCTGTGTCTGGACTCAATGATTGCACCAATAACTATCTCCCTGGAAACTTTTCCTCACCTGGGTTAACAGGCTGAAGTTTAATCACACAATCAATTAGTTTGGAAAACACCTCTGAATCATTGAGTCCAGCGTAGGACTGATCACCACGCTGTCACCTAGAGCGCAGCACTGAGTGCCACATCCAGCCTTCCCTTAGACACCTCCAGGGACGGCCCTCCCCCACTTCCTTGGACAGCCCATTCCAACATCTCATCACCCTTCCTGGGAAGAAATTCCTCGTCATATCCAACCTCCCCTGGAGGAGGCTGATGCCGTTCCCTGTGCTCCTGTCCCTGTTCCCTGGAGCACAGCCCGATGTGGCAGGAGCTGTGCAGAGCCAGCAGGGCTCCCAGAGCCTCCTCTGCTCCAGGCTGAGCCCCTGCCCAGCTCCCCCAGCCCCTGCTGGGGCTCCAGACCTTCCCCGGATCCATTCCCTTCTCCAAACTCGCTCCAGCCCTCCATGTCCGTCCTGAGCCGAGGTGCCTGCTCCAGTGCCCAGCTCAATCGCTGTCCTGGTCCTGTTGGTGGCACAGTTCCTGACACGGGCCGGGATGTCCCGGGGCACACTGGCTCATTTTCAGAAGACAAAGTTTGTGAGCACAGCCCGGCCATGTCACATCCCCTCCGAGGGCTCTGCAGTCTCTCCTGACTGTCTGCAGCCAGGGGGAAGCTCACTGCCAGTGGCAGGACATGGTGAGGTCTCCCACCTACTGCTCACAACCCTGGGCTTTCCAGCAAGAATTCATGATGTTTTTTCCCTCTTTCTCCCCTTTCTTTTGTGATAAAGTGCCATGTATTATGGATCAGTTACTGTGACCTAGGATGAACCTAAAAGCTCTGGTCTAGGAGGAGGATTTGGGCATAATCTGTGTCTTGGAAGCTGAAGTTTCTTTGTGTCAGGAGTTTAGCTTTGGCAAAAGTTCTTTTGAAATAACTACTCACAAACCAAGGAAAGAGTAAATACTTAACTTCCCGGGCGTAAGATTTACTCACAAACATCTTGTGTAAGGACAGGAACTATGTCTCTTCATTCCCCCACTGCTCCTAAACAAGTAAAAACTATCATATATTTATTGTTCATTTTAATCCAGAATCTTACATCAAAAAGCTGAGATTCTCATGTGGATGTCCTTTTCCATTTATCCTGTTTCCTTTCTGAAATATTTGTATTTGGAAAATTTACTCTGAAGTCTTCTAAGTGTTCATTTCCTATTCTTTAAAGGAAGTTCAGAGTGTATTAGCAAGGCTGCAGAACTTCTTTCTGTAAGCTACATGTAATTGTGGAAATTCCCGTGTGTTACTCTTAAAGTGAGGAAATTTTTGTGTGGTTTTGTGGGTTTTCACTGCAATGTAGCTTACTATTGAAACATTAAACACAAGCATTTACATTCATGTTAGGGAATATAAGAATTTAGCTGCTACCTGGAACTTACTTGCTCATAAATATACACAGAGACTGGAAGAGAGTCTTTAATTTCCTGCCTGTCACCAGACTGTGCAGAGTGGAATGGTTGGTGTAAAATGAGTTATCCGGTGTCTTGCAGACATCTCTGGTGGGGTCGGGGAAAACAGATCTGCAGGGAGATTTTTTTATTACCTTAATTCTGAGGCATCTTTTTTTTTCCCCAGCACTGACACTCTGACTGTTTCCTACACATCTTCTAACTCTAGAGGAAATGAAATACCATCCCTGGGAAGTGCTGGTAATAAATATATACATGCAGCCCAGAAAATTAAGAAAAAACATAGTGTACAGCCTGACAGCTCTCTGATTCCTGCTGTCTTGAAACAGGCAGAAAAGTTCCTGACCCAGCCTTTTCTAAGGAAATGATAACACTCCCTTCCCAGCAATGCAGATTCACTGACTGATTTTCCTGCTTCTGATTCTGTCAGGGACAAAAATACATATTTTGTGCATGGGTTTTAGGAGCAAGTTCTGAATTTTTATACAGTGGATGCCCACTTTAGCTATTGTATCAAAAAAACTCTCTTAGCTCATCTCCCCATGTGAAAAATTGGAATAGATAAAGGGCTCTATGATAATGAACGACCTAAGGGCTGTTCAGATAAAAACAAGATCAGCAAATCTGAAGTTTCGGTTTCTTCACAATAAGCTGCAGTGTTTTATCTGAATATCTCAGCTAAGTCAGAATATGTGAAATAAAACCCCGAAAAATGAAACTGAGATCAATGCTCAGCTATCTTCAGTCCATCTTGGAGTACAGGCTTAGCTCAAACTGGAAGTTTAACACAGGCCTGTGAGAGGCTCAGAACATATACAAGAGCAATTGATTTATAAGTTATGAGCACTTGGAAATTTGAGTTAGTTGTATGTCAGTCAACGCAGGGCTTGGAAAAGCCCCTAAGTAAGGATAAATAAATCTGAAGGTGAATGTATTATTTGCTATATAAATACAAATATATATATACACACACACACACACACACATACATACATACATATAATACATACTAATAATATATATATATATATATATATATATATATATATACACACACAATACATGGACTTATATAACTACCGGTAATGAAACCAGATGAGAGAATTCTATATTCATGATATACCTGAAGGCAAGGACTTTCTTAAAAATCAATATTACTGGGGTGAAATGAAAATTGTTTAATTGTAATATAAGAATCTCATTTATTTATTGGTGTGACCAGCTTTCTCTGTCTTGGTGCCATAAATCATACTTTGGTGTTTACCTCAGCATAGAAGGTAAGAAAATATTAAAAACCTCCCACCCCCAACAGTGAGTACTTTAACAGGAGAAACTAGGGCAGGTTAAGAGATGCAAAATATGCTGGTGTGTAATTAAGGAAGTTTAAGCTGCTTTGTAAGAACTGCCTGCTGTGCCTGCTCTTATCACATGCTAGGTGAAAGCCTGATATTATCTCATGTGCTGCAAAGTCCCCACCTAAATTACCTTGTGGTATTTGGTTCCTGTAACCTTGCTCTGCAAGAGTCAAAGGCAGGGCTGAGGCTTTGCCCATGAGGTTTAACCCCAGCCAGCAGTCAAACCCTCACAGCCACTCCCTCACTCCCCTCTCAGCAGGACTGGGAAGAGAACTGGAAGGGTAAAAGCGAGGAAACTCTTGGAATGAGTTTAATGGGGAAAGTAAAAGGTGTGTATGCAAGCAAAGCAAAACAAGGAATGAATTCAGTGCATCCCATGGGTGGGCAGGTGTTCAGCCATCTATCTCCAGGGTCCAGGGCTCCAATTGCCTGTGACAGTGACTAGGGAACACAAACACCATCACTGCAAACATCCCCCTTCCTGCAGCAGAGGAGCTGCTTAAATGCTGCTGGTGGAAGATTAGCTGGAGGGCTGGACTGCTGAAAATGGCCTGATTCCCTGACAGTTTTGAGCTATCCCCTGAACACTCATTTACCTGCTTTCCTCTCTTCCACATCTCAGGGGTAGGATGTGCACTTTTCCTCCCCAGGTAAGACACAGCCTTGTAAAAGATTATTTTTATAGGAAAGGACTGATGCCTGTGCCATGGCTACAAACCTCATAGACAAGTCAGAGAAGGCACTGTCATCCCCAGACAACTTTGAGCATCACTACTTTGAAAGCTCAGAAGCCCTGGGAAAGGAGAAGGTCAAGAGATCACACAGGAACAAGATACAAAGCTGTGCGAGTCTCGCAGCCAGCTCTGTTCCTCCTGCTTGTGAGACTGCAGGGTGCTCCCCACATCCCGGGGCAGTGGGAGCTCCCCACACTGACAGCTTCTGCTTGTTCTCCTGTGTGCTCTGTGCCCCGCCCGAGGAGCCTCTTGCTGCCTGCAGGGCTCTCGGAGGGTGAAGGTGCTCGGAGGAGCAGCTGTGCTTTCTTCACAGGCGAGAGGTATCGCAGGCTGCGGGGTGTGCGCCTGCCGGCTTGGAGACCTGCTGGGTAATGAACTCCGCAGGCATGCAGTGCTTCTGCCTTGGTCTGGGTGAGCAAACAGCAGCAGAATTGGGGTAGAAGTGGCAGAATCAGTTGTTATTCCATAAGGTGCTAGCATGGAAATAACCAATATCAAGAGCAGCCGTGTGACACTGATGACAGACCACTGTCCTGAGGCTGCCACAGTAATAGGCACAAGCTGTCCATATGCCAGCACATGGAGCCCTTGTCCTGCTGCCAGGGATGGTGCTGATGAAGTGTTGGACACCCTCAAGTCCCACATGCTGTCCTGGGGCACAGCAGGGCCATCCTTCTGCTGCCAGGTCATTCAGTTTCCTGGGGTAAGCCCACGGTGACCCTATGCCACGTTGTGGGGACAGCAGAAACATCTGTCATCACAGGTGAACAATGCTAAGAGGTTGATGGCTCAGGATCAATAAAACCTGAGAAGTTATTATTTAAAACTTCCCAGGAAATCTGTGTATCACATACACATGCTCCTGCAATAAGCAGCTGAGGACTTTGGGCTTGTCTGGTTTGGAGGGAGGAAGGCTGGGGAGTGACCTCATTGCACTCTGCACTTCCTGTGAAGAGGAGACATGGAGAGGGAAGTGCTGGGCTTTTCTCCTCAGGATCCAGACAGCAGGCATGGCAAAGATTCAGTGCTGCACCAGGGAGGTTTTTACAGGACATCAGGGAGCATTTTTTTGTGGAAAGCCTAGAGCAGGCTTCCTGGAGAGGCAGTCATACTCCAGGCCTGGCAGTGCTTGAGGCATTTGGACCCTCAATAACAGGCTGTGACTCTGTCAGCCCTGAGTTGCTCAGGCAGTTGGATTAAATGGCTGTGTTGCAAATTCTGTTCCGTCCCGTTCCTTCCCTTCCCTTCCCGTCCCGTTCCGTTCCGTCCCTTCCTGTTCCATCCACCCATTATCCCATTATATTCCATTATCCCATTATCCCATTCCATCCCATTCCCAGCGGAGCGGACGGGCCGCCCTGCAGCGCCACCTGCTGGCGGGCCCGTCCACCTCCGCTGTCCTGGAAAGCCGCGGGGCCCATCCTGGAAAACATCTGGAAAACATCTGGGGAACAGCCTGGCTCAGCGCACACACAGAACGATACCCGACTGGCCACCCAGTGCGACACCTCGCTGTGCCCTAAACCAAGACATCGGGAGCATCGGGAGTACCTTGGGCTCGGCAGAGCTGAGCCAACCCCGCCCGCCCAGCCCGCTGAACCGCCTGGTGTGGGCTGGAGTAGAAACCGGGAGGAAACTCCTAAAGGAGGTCACAGAGACCAGAAATGACAGGAGCCCAGAGAACAACGCAAAGCCCAGAGCCAACCGCTGTGCAAGCGGCAGCTCCATCCAGCTGTTCCCTGCCACGGAAACACGAAGAGAGAGGCACATGGGGCAGAGCGTTTCCCGCGCTGCTCGCCTGGCACCACCGGCTGACAGGCGGCTCCTGGGGCACTGCAGGAGCACAGGCAGCCGTGTTGGATCCTCAGTGCCTGCTCAGAACCCCCCCGAGCTGCACAGCCACGAGCAATGCAGATAAACTGTTGAGCGAACCAGGGCAGTCGCTACCCAGACATTTTTGAACACTTCCCCGCTAGCTTTTTTAGTGGGCTCAGCTGGGTTTGCTTTAGGTGAAAATGCTGCCATCTGCTACAATTATGTAATTAACCTTCATAGTTCAGACTTAATGATGCTCATTAAGGTTGAGTGTTTTTATTGGCTAACTGCTGTCACCAGTTTTGCATGGAACTGCAAAGGCAACTCTTTAGGGCCATAGTTTGAAGCATAATTAGCAATACATGAGTGTTGCACAGGGGCATGGGTGAGTCAAGGCAGAGGGCTAGATGGGAGCTTCATTTTATTCTCTGCTAAGGCTGGAATGCAAAGAATAGCAGAAGTCTGTTACAGCTGGGTCGCTAATAATAAATAATCGGCTACAGTGGTGTGGCAGCAGGTTTGGAGTGTGTGTGTCAGGACCTCACAGGGTCCCTTCCATCCATGGATGCCTGTGTGATTTCCACTTGTTCAGCCTTACCTCCGCCAGTTCCATTCCCAGTATTTCTGCATTTATTCTAACATTAATTAATTAGTGTGGTTTTGCTTCAGGCCTTTCTCAGACAGTTTACAGAACGTAGCAAATGAAGTTTTTAATTAAAGAAAATGCCCAGGATCAAAAACTATGTGGCTTGATTTTCCTGTGTATGTAAGACCCCTAAAATATTAGGCTGTGATGCTGTAAAATTTGTAACTAGTGTACATACCACTTTTAACTACAGCTGTTTTTGACTTTGTCCAGGAGGAACGTCTATAGTTCCCCCATCATTTCCTGTGAACTGTCTCGTGGACATTGAAGATTGGAGTCAATACCTCAAATACACAGAGAAATAATCTGCATCACAAGGTGTTACAATCTTCCATAACCGAACAATTTATTTAAACTTACATCACAATGAGAATCTAATAATAAAATACATCAGTTCACACCAGTCTGCATTGCCATTTTTAAAGGGTAAGCATCTTTCTTCACTTTATATTAAAACTTTCTGGAGGTAAAAACTACTGCATTGTACCCACAGTTCTTGATTCTTGAAATCCATTGTAACATCAGGCAGGTTACAAAGGAACTTTAAGAGCTAATTACACTTCAGTTAACCTCACATTTTTGGCACATCTGAATGCTTTTCAATTTTTTTCTTAAAATAACTCTATAGCAAGTCAGAGAATCATGGACATAAAGCATCACTATCCAGTGGCAAGTGCTGCCTAAAAGCATACAAAAATTGCATCATTTGGTTACAAAATAGGTATTTTCTTAGCTCTTTATCCCAACGCTTAACACCGAAGTGCCATGACAGAAAGGGCCAGGAACAGGGCCGGCCTTGCTGAGTTGTTGCTGGTCCCTTTGCTGCAAGGCTTGGCTTAAGTAAATCCCAGAGTGATGTGTTAACAAGATGTTGATGGCTTTTGCCTTGCCAGGCTGTTGCTTTCAAAGCACCCTCCAGCAGGTGTGAGGCCACCCGTAAATGTCACCCTCTTTCTCACAGTGCTGCTGCTCGAGTGACAGAGCGAACACAGCTTTGGGCAGCTTCAAGAGGGGCCGCGTTTCTGCAGCCCTTGGCAGCCGAGTGGCTACAGAGCTGCGGGCTGGTGAGCCACTGCTAGGCTGCATTTCTTCTGCCTGACACTACAGCAGCTGCTTCTTTGGAAATTAAAATGTTTTTAAGCAGGAATGAAACATTAATGATAGTAGTGAGCCTGGCACATATTTGTGCAAGTGTTTGCAGTTAAGTTACTCGCATGAATTTTTAAAATGCGAAGATTGTGGTTTAGGTGATTTTTGTCGTACATCACAAACCCCAGCTGCTAAGAGGTGCTGATGTTGTATTAACAATAAAAATCAGTCCATGGTACTTGCAACCAGGGTTAGTTTTTCCCTGGCTTTTGAGCTGTACTGTATCAATCGGAGGCTGGCACATTAAGTAGTGATTGTTTTGTGTTTCACTGATTGCCAGCTCCATGCATTGATATTTATTTTGATGATTTCTTGAGATGGCTGTTACACTGGTTATGTCCCTTCTGCTCACATTGCTCTGGTTGTAACACAGAAATATGAATGAACTGCTGCAGTTAAGGAGAGACTGACATAGCAGAAGAACAATAAGCATGTTACAGCTTTCTGGCTGTACTATAGCTAGATAGTCTCTTTGCTTTAGTGGAAAATACCCATTTCTACTTGTCATGGCAGGGTTGCATTCTGTGCATCTTTCCAAAGCCCAAATCAAAGCAGTCCCATTTTCTTGATTCAACTTTCCTACTCATCCTTTGCTGAATCCCCTGATCTGAAAGCCTTTTGGTGAAACTAGTAAGCATTCCCAGAAGGACTTTATGGCTGCTAGGAAGCATCTCTGACTACCTTTCCTAGAGACAGAGAACTTGAAGAAAGGATAATACTTACTCCATTAGAGAAAGAAAGAAATTACACAGATAAGAGAACAGTTGTTGATGGGGAGTTTTGAAACTTAGAGTAAGAGAAAATTCAAGGTATCCATGGTGCTCTTTGCACGTATGTCCTGACCCTGAAAGGCAGCCCTGACAGAAACCCTTCAAAAATCAAACTCACTCCCAGAGTCAATTTTCCCCTCACATCCACAGTGAGAATTCATCCCTGCATTGATTTCCATTTCCTACTCAGCAGCTGCTCTGAACACAGCTCAGGTGAGTGGGCCTTTTGGGAGGCAGGAGTGCAGGACACAGAGCAGGGGGGCCAGCTTTGGCTGAGCAGGGCAGGCTGCTCTGGCTGGAGCTGAGACACCTCTCCCTGCGCAGGACAGCTCTGCTGGGCACACAGCTGTTGGCTGAATGCCTCCACATGGATTTAGTGCAACTTCTGCTCGCTCAAAGCTGTGGGGAGGCAGGCAGCTGCTCAGAGCCAGCGTGTGGCTGAGCAGCAGGCACGGCCCAGCTCTCACCCGTGGCTCGAGTGACAGTGGCAGTAAAAGCTGACACGTTGCAGGTGCCTTCTGGCACCTGCGGCATTTTCATGCTCTTTACAACCTTTGCAAGTTAAAGTGTCAAGGTGTGATAAAATATGTAGCAGTGCATTCCTTACATTTCATATACAAAAAAGGGCTCAAGACGAGAGCAAGAAGGCACAAACTTGGGAAATAACATAGCTGAGGAGTTTACACAAAGGTACTATGTCATTTATTAGGCATCACTTAGCACTTATTTCACATTTTTGCCCCAAATTACCCAAAGCAACATAAATTTCTCCACTTCCTTTCCCTTTGCACCCTTCTTTTGGATAAAGCTGCCTGTGCTCTATAGATACAGTTGCTGCAGAATATAACGTGAACACAGATAAATACAACATACACAGCAAAAAATGTATTATAGTATTACAATAGTCAAATAATGTAATTAGCCTCAAGCTACGGCAGTGCCTGTGTGCTCCAGGGAACCAGTTCACGAACAGCAAGCAGGGCCACTGTACAGGAGCAATCCAGGGTGGGCAGTGGTGGGAAGAGAAGGGGCTGGGGAGGCTCTTCGGGTGCCTGGATGCAGTGGGTCACGGGGCTCTGCTCACCTGGAACACCCAGCCCGGCCTCGGAGCTTTCTTCAGCCCGTGTCACTCCGGCGGTGGGTCCTTGCAACACCTTTACTGTTCATTGTGCACACACATAAAGTCACCCCACACTCCTCCTGTTAGGCTATGTTTTCTTTATATATATAATTTTTTTTTTTTTAACCTTTTAGCTTTTGAAATTTTTTTTCTTACAACTGTTAAAAAAGTTTCATGGTAAAAATAGCTCACTATATGATACATATACCCAAAGTGGTGCGATACTTTATATAATAAAAGATGAAAATAGTCACTTTCCATAATAAAAATAAGTTCTATTTTTTGCTTATTTTACAATATACTTAATAATTCTTTTCTTCTTCTTCACTCTGCAAGTAAATAGGTCCCATTTCGATAACGCTTCTGAGTCGGTTAAAGTGGCCAGAGAGCGGAGAATGGCTTACAAGCACTTCGAGCAGCCGCACTCCACGTGTCTCTCCAGTTCCTCCGTGAAGCTGGAGCCGTCCACGCACTGGAAGAAGTATTTCCTCCTCTTGCTGCGCAGGGGCACGCAGCACTGCCCGCCGCCGCAGCTGCCGCGGCACTCCAGGCGCGGCACCTTGGAGGCGCTGGCACACGAGGCGTAGCCCTGCTGCCGACGGACCACTTCTCGGATGATGTCTCCCTGGCACAGGTTCTCTGCTGGGACGACAGAGAGGGAAAGGAGGGACGCATGCGGGGGCTGCTTTGCCGGCTCTTCCCCGCACATCAGCGAGCAGCCCCGGGTTCACAGTGGGACTCAAGACAAACAGGAACCATGAGAAGAACCTGAATCTTTTATTGCTTTGTACCTGCCGCCAAAACAAAGCTTCTCTACACCAATGTGTGTTATAAATAAATGTTTTGATGTTGGCTTTTCGCAAGTGTTGGAATGAGTGTTATAAGTAAGATGGGTTTCTTTTTTCTGTAGTTTTCAGTGTGTTTTAACTGCCTGAATAGATGTATAGTGGGTTTTTTTTGCTGTAGTTTGGAATTTAGGTGTAGTGTGTTTTAGCTGCCTGAATAGAAAACTTCCAAAAGAGGCCCAAGTGACTTTCAGCATTCACTGCCTGTGAAAAAGAGACCGAAGACCAATCAAAAGATGATAAGAACCGAATAAATGTGGAACTGCGCTTGATGAACCCAAGGAGTGGCCATGCAGAACAGTTCCTGGAAAAGTTTGAATATGCATAAAGTCCAAGCATGAAGAACAGGATAAAAAGGGGGTTCCAAGACACCAGTGTGCTCTTGGTAGAGCATCAAGGCACCCGGCCGCATTTAACCTTTGCTTTATTTTTATGTCTCTTACTGTCTTTATTAAACATTTTTAAATTTTACCAGGAAAATGAACCTCGTTTTTCACAGTGTAATATCCAGTGCAAGGCTGAGGTCAAGCAGGCTTGCTGGCTTTGATCAAGTGAAACACTGAAAACACTGAAGTGTTTTAATGAATGCTTAGTGTTGAGTCCTGCAACACTCCTGCAAAATCAGAATTAGTTTTACCATGCCTGCTCCTCTGGAGCAAAGGTCAGCCTGCTCTGCACGACACTAGTGGTCTGGGATATCTGAAGGTGTCTGTGCTGTCTGCAGTCCCTGTGCAGCAGCCAGATACATTTTGGTGATGGACATGTGTAAAATTTGGGAAGTCTGTGGTTCATGCACAGGAAATGGACAACCTAAATAAAAATAATATAATCCAGCTCCTTCCTTCTGGACAAGAACAAAAAAAAGGCAGAAAGGATGCAGTTAAAACTCAATGAGTTTTCAGGGAGTCTTTCCAGGTCAGGGCAGAAGAGTTGGGCCTCTGCCTTTGTAGGAAAGTCCAGCACTATCTGTGGGATTCCCCTGGGAACCTGCCCAAGCTGAAGGAGTGAGCTGAGAATCTTTCCTGCCTCTTCAGGTAAGCAGCTCCTCCTTGTAAGGCCTCCCTTCCCAGCAGTGCAATAACTGATCCCTGCTTGCTGAGGGTAAACCTCACAACAACCTCTTCTTTAAACATCCCACCCTAATCCTGGGAGCTGCAAACCTTGAGAATTCAGGAGACAGAGACTAGAAGACGTGGCTCTATATTCCCATTTCTCTATGCGATAGCAGCTACCTGCCGCTACGTGGTTCTGTTCTCCCTGTACTGCTCTGCAGAGGCTGACTTAGCTTTATCTTCTATTTGCCATTCCCCCCCAGGTCTGAGTGGCAGGGAAGAGAGGTGTAGAGAAGGTGTAAATCAGGTGTAAATCAGGTGTAAAGCAGGAATGCAGCAGCGGGGCACCCACCCCGGGCCCAAGCCTACCTCTGTCACAGAGCTCTCCGCTGTAGCCGGGGTCACATTCACAGTAGGGCTCCCCATGCTCCGAGACCTTGCACTGCCCGTGGCTGCATTTCAAAGTCCTGCAGGGGCTTGAGGAATTGTTCTTCTTGTCACAGTACATGCCCGTGTAGCCCTCCATGCACTTACAGGTGTAAGCAGCGCCGGCCGCTGTGCACTTACCATGCAGACACCTGGAGAAACAGAAGCATTTAGAGCTGGTCTTTGCTAGATGTGAAAGTTCCTTTTCCCAGAAATGTTTGAGTTTGGCATTTCTGCCCATTTAATTCCAGGAGGCTAACCCAAAAACAGCAGCTCAGTGTCAAACACTCTGGAGAAAACGCTGAGTTTTCAGTGAGTACTGGATAACGTTCAGAGAATACATTTAGAATTTGTGAGCCTAAGTAGAAAACATTAGGCTCCTCCGTGAGCACAGACCAAGGCTTGGCATGCACACGAGACAGCTCACATTTACAGCATCAGCACGTGGAACGAAGTGCCAACAATCAATCTGCATGCCCGGGCTTCCCGAGCAGAGTTACTGTACAAACTGTATCAGGTGATGAAAACCACTGTGATAAATGAAGGTGCTTGTGGCAAAGCTATGCACAGACTTATCAGCCGGCAGCTGTAGTTGAGGGTCCCCTGGCTCCTGGGCTTGCAGCGAGCTTTGGCATTTCCGAGGAACACCACAGGGTGGGGTGGTGATCCTCAGCGAGCTCTCTGACTCTGCACCCACTGCTGAGACACGGGCAGACTGAAATGGGCTGAGAACAGCGAGGAAAACAACTCTCTCCAGCCCAGGAAAAACTGCTCAGGGCTTATAAACCTTTGGCATAACGTAACTTGACAGAACCCCACGTCTCTCTTATTTTTGTTTTCTTTTTAGTACTTCAAAATTTATTCCCTGTTTATGTTGTTTATGTCACGTTTTTGTACCTTTAATTTGTAACTTTTGAACTAAAAAGGACAGATTATAAGAGCATTTTCAGTCAGGTCCAGACATGCAAAATACTATAATGAGGGGAGTCACAGTCTGTATAGGGCAGTATTTTCTGCCCCATGAACCAGAGGTTACCTGATCTTTACAGGTGCCTTTCCTCAGTGAGATTAACCTGTGAGTGCTGGAGCAGACACCGGCCGGCAGGGCTCCACACTCCCCTGGATACCCTGGGCAGGGCTTTAGGGAGCCAGCTCCAAAAGGATGAAGTGGTTCAGGAAAGGTGGGACAGCGCGTGAGCATTAAAAATACACACTTTATATAAAATAGCTACTTTCCTTAGCAAGGGGCTAAGTTCATGATTGCCTCACCCTCCCTGGACTATGAGAGAAACAATCCCTCATCATGTAAACATCTGGAACTCCCTTATTCTTCTCTGGCCAACCACAACAGCTTTGTGTTGACATTGGAAATTCAAGGAAACATTTGGGTCTTCATACCTTTGGTTTGTAAACTGTCAGGTGCTTTTCAACACCTTCCAGACTTCAGTACTTTGCAGAATTAGAACCAGAAGCAAGTTTAAAATGGTACCTTTGCCAGGTTAAATTTCTGAGAGTGATTATTCACTGCATCAATTTACCTGTCAAAAAGTATGTGCTCATGAACAGCGCCTTCCAAGACAGCAACTGAAGGAACTTCTAAAACAAAAGTACTTCCATCTGCTTATGAAACAACACTGAAATATGCAGCCTGCTGCTCTGCACGGGACTGTTTCCTGTGTATTGGCCATAAGAAAGCTATTCATCCCGTGTTTCTGATGGAGATGTGGTTATTGAGCCTTTGAACTGTAAATACTTTACACTCACGCTCCCTTCACATGCAACACCACACTATCCTTTAAACTTGCACTTTAAAGGGCTGTTTCAAAGTGTAATATTTAAGTCAGCTATTTGGGAAATTTAAAACTGCTCAAACTTGAGTGCATAATGGTCTTCAGGGAGTAAGTCTGAAGACTGGGCTCAGTGCTGCTGGGAGAAAACCCCTAAAATGTGTAGCTCCCACTCACAGGCAGCTCTGCTCTGGATCCTGCAGGCACTCACCTCCTGGGGTTAAGCCATGCCCATTAACAGGAGGTTTTGTATTTTAATGTGTAGAGTCTCAGCTGAAGGTATGACCTGCAGCATTAACACCTGAGCTCCTTCAGGACCACAAGCTCCTTTGGAGAGTCACCAATGTCTGAACAGAAGTGGAAATTGAGAGCTGCCACAGATGCAGACTCACAACTGTCAATAACCTCATGTGGGGACCCAGCACCTCCAAAGACAGTCAGATGTGGTATTGCAAGATGAAATGTGAAATATGCATTAGCTGTAAAGCTTTCACTCTCTCATCAGCATTTATTTGAGCTTACTTGTGGTTGAGACAGGATCTCCAATTTCCTGGTCACACAGAGGGCCCATCCAGCCTGGGTGACATTCACAAATCACACTCGTTTTCTCCAGGGATCGGCAAATCCCATGCTTGCAGATGTTACAGGATTTGCAGCCAGGAAGGACTCCCAGTGACTGCTGTGGTAAATCCTTGAAATCCTGCAGCTCGTTGTTGATTCTGACGTCGTGAATGCACCCATGAAAACCATTTGGTGTCTTATCTGCACCCTGGCGCAGGGATGATAATCCAGTAGAGGTTGGGATTCCTTCAGATAAAAGCAAAAGGGGAAGGTTCACTTACAACGATAATATATAAATTATAATTGCTAAAGCTTCTTTTGTCACATCCCCTTAAAATATTTGAATAATTAATATGCATAGGACCTTTGTAAGGTAGCACAATCTTGTTGTCCTCATTCTGGAAATGGAAAGAAAAAAACTCACTTACCCAAATGTCGCTGTGGGCGATGAACAGATGACATGAGACCTTGTTATAAAAACTGTATCTGACTCTACTTTATTAAAACAATTGTTCTCTTTATATACCTTTTAGAACAGGTCACTCTCATTGGTTAGAAGAGTGCCAGAACTCTTCTTCTCATTGGTCCAAATTGATGGATAGAGACAAGTCCATCTCACAGAAAAGAATGCAAAACATCACTCTCGTTACAATAACACTTGGGATGTTTATGTCAAGTCTGTGAGAACAAGGTCTTCTCAAACCCAAACACCACGAAGAAACTGAGTTCAGAAACTCAGAAACCTCAGGCCTAGAAAACCAGATTACACCCAAACTTCTGTAAGAAGTCCATGACCCCAAAAAAAACACCCACCTGCCAACCAACCAGCCAACCAACCAAAAAAAAACAACAAAAAAACCCAAACCAGGACATATTTTTTTTGCCTGGTGGCCAAGTGTTCCTGTCCTTATATAATGTTCCTTCTCTCTACAGTTTAATAGCAGTTATTCTTGTGAAAGGTCTGAGAATGCCTTCATTTGTCAGCAGGTAGTATTCACTTCTGGGATGCAACAAGTTTGGCTTTACTGGGTCACGGTGTTAAGAGTGGGAGTGGTGGGAGTGCATGCCATGGGAAGCAGTGCAGGGAAGCTCTAAAGAGAGGGAACAGCACTCCAAGGGCCAGGCCAAGACCTTGAGGGGAGCACCTCCCACCTTGTTCAGGTGCTTGGGATGGATCACACATTTGGATGGCCAGCAGGTCCTTTTGGATGTTGTTTCATGCCTTCCCCACTGATGCCAGCTTGGATGTACAGCCCCAGTAGCACAGGCAAGTGCTTCCATTTTTGTGAGGCCTCTGAACTTGCTGCCTGTAAGTTCTGCCACTGTTAAGGGTGGTCCTAAACCAAATCCAGCATCTGATTAACTGTGTTAGGAGGAAAGTTGCTAGAACAGGTGATGTGGCTGTGAGATGGACAAAACTGGGAGCATCTGAAGGTTCGAGTCTGTGTTAACCTTACTGTAGCTCAGGAACAATTGCTCTGGGGTAATTTAGGCAACTCCTTTAACTAAACCACCTGCAGAAGGGCAGCTGGCTTCCCTGGGAGGGCTGCACATGAGGAGGTGGCACATGAAGAACAAGGAGGGTTCAGAAAGAAGCAAAAAGAATTTTAATAGGCAACAGCAAAAGTCCTTACTGAGGCCATGGATCCTGGTATCCAACAGTCCTTCATTCCAGACCTCAGGCTTTTCCTGAGAATTTCTGGGGTACCTTTTGAGAATTAGTATCGGTCTATGATGCTCATCCATTAACAAAACTTTTCCATGGGATTAGTTCCCAAGTTCCCTGTGTATAAATTACTGCAGGATTGTTATCTTTTGTGCTGTGCTAAAGGGAGAAATTGTGATGGCCTCTGCACCAGCAGATTATCTCTGATGCACAATGCTCTTTAATAGCCTGTGACATTCTTAATAGGAAGCAATTATAAAAGTTCAGCTCTGTACAAAGCAAGATTAGTCAGTTTTCTGTTTTACAAGGGCGATATTCAGGGTTCTTTTAGAAAAGTGTTATTAAAGAAAATTATTTAGAAAAGCCTTGACCAGCACCAACTGAAGTTGGTAAGAGTTTCTACTATTGGCTTCAATGATCTCATTAGAAAAGGCTCAAAGACTTTCTATTACCATTCTGCTGACTTTTGTACTTGGAATAGGCTGACTAAAAATTCAAGAACTTCGTGTCACTGAAAGAGATTTCAACATTCAGTCCAGAATAGAACTAGGGAGGTTCTGGCAGAAACAATCCATTGGGTAGAGACCAGCCTTTGTTCTGTCTCTTGTAACCAGACACCTAATCAGTGGTATAGTCATTATTCTGGGCATTGCTCCCCACCCCATTTGGCCTCTTCTTTCCTCCAGATTCGGTACTTAATGTGAAAAAGATTCTTAACTGAGGTTTGATCAATTCTAATAATGCTCTAAAACTGTGGCTTCAGTTTCCAATGAGAAAACTATTAACCAAGGTGTTCTTAGCTTGTGTGTTAATATGTTCATTCATCACACACCTCTTTCCCCCCTATTTTTAGACTTCTATAAAACTTCCAGCAGAAATACTGCTCAGTTATGCTATATCTAAACTGACTGACTATTGATTGTCTTTTTTGCTGTGACAATTTGTGATACTGCCACTGATACTTCCACTTCAGCCATGCCACCTTGGTGCCAGCCAGTTTTGGAAGGTTCTGGAATGCCAAGTGAGCTGTTCCCGAAGTGGTTGTGTGAGAGCCCTCTCCATAGGATGGAAGATGATTTGCTTCTGAGAAAACATGTTAAAACCTCAATTCTAGAGCAACTCACAGTACCTCCAATGTAGAGGGGTGTGTTGAGGCTGACAGAAGACTGTTTCTGGAGCTTTCCCAGACTCTTGGGAGCCCCCTTATCCACCACCAGGTTCAGAGTTTGATTCAGCATCACGAGTTCCACACTGTGAAACTGCCCATCATTTACTGTTTCCACACTGAAAAGTAAGAGAAAAAAAAAATTAGAAAATGAACAAGGAACAGCCTCTGTTTCTGTGAATGCTGTGACCCTGTGGCACACCTTGCACAGCTCTGGAGTTTGCAGTGACAGTGTTCTCAGCATTTCCTCCAGCAGGGAGGTGCAGACTGACACTCAGCTGATCCTGTGCAGGCAGTACTGACACATGTGGAATGCTTCAGAGGACAGCTAATCACCAGAGCAGCCACTCCAGTTGTATTTCCCAGGGCAGAAGAGCAACCATGTAGTTACACAACACAGTGGCTTTGGTGACAAAACTACCAAAAAATCCCACTGTGCTCTCAACCACAGCTTGCTGCCCTCTGCCACACTGCCTGGTGCTCGTGCTGCAGGCTGGATCACTGAAATAATTTCTTCTCATATGTGTAGTTTAAACTCAAATTATCTCACAGGGGTCAGGAGAGATTGAAGTTTGGGGTGAGACAGCAGAGACCTCTGAAACCAGCATCTCCTCACAGCAAAGTGTCTTGGAACCATGTACCAAGGAGTAAGGACAGACTGAGATTCTTAAAGCCAGACAAGGAATTCAGGAGGTTTTGGCTTATAAATGACCAGTGTGCTTTGTTCAATATCAGGCAATCCTACCTGAACACAAGGGAAAATGACAAATCGCCACTCCTTTTTGGGAAACATTAAGGTGTAGATTGAAGCTTGAGGATAAAACAGTAGGAATTGTTGGGTAGTGGGACATGGAGCAGGCAGCCATCTGAGCAGACAAGATGTTGAAGTAGTGTATTTATTGCTTTGTTTTTAACACTGATTTTCAGATGCACAAAGCCTGTAGCAACATCCTGGTCTGCACCTCAAACAATCTTCATCTCCTGTTCACTCCCCCAGACATTAGAAGGTGCAGTGATATCATTCCATTTGTGCCACGCTATCATCTTTTTATTTCCAGGGCAGCTTCAGCTCTCAATCCTTTATGCTGCATGGTGAAATTCTCTGAAACAACCCAATGGTTTTGTGCACTCCTGAAAGCAGAGAGGGGCAAGGGGGGGATTACCTGCCCTTGAGCAAAGAGGGTTTCAAACTGGGGTTGTAGTTACAGATCTGATGGGATATTCCCTCTGCTGGAGGTGTAATTAAAAGGCACAGTATGTGTTCCACTCAGACACCAGGGCATAATCAGAATGTGGTAACAGCAGTGGCTGGTCTGGAATCAGCCTGTGGGCTCTGTGAACTGCCTGTGAGCACCCCTTCCAGATTCCTCTCTTCAGGCTGGGGGTGCTGCTATGTGTGGATAACGACAGAACACACCAGCTTCGGGCATCCTGAGACACTGCCTGGACAACAGCCTGGATTTGGGATGGCTGCACATGTGGTGCACTGCACAGTGTCAAAGTTTGGGTTTCTGCTCATTCAAAAGGCCCCGTAAGCATCTTCTCACGGGAAGTTACAAATTCACAGGTCAGGTTCCTTTCAGGTCATTTTCATTTGTAAATTTGCAAGGTCAATGTCTCTGAGCTATTTACCCACACTTTCTTCACTGTCAGTGGAGAGGAAGAGACATGCTCATCTCCAAGGTTGAATCACCTTTTAGATGTGACCATCTCTCAAGCTAGATGACATACTGCCCATCTTTAGTGCCCAGTCCTGCAGAACTGATGTGTCAGGCTATTGCAGCAAGGAAATAGGACCCCAACTTCACAGATTACATGCCTTAGAGATTACTGGAATTCAGTTATTGCTGGAGAAGTTTCATTTTTAGTGTGGTTTATGGTAGACCTGACATAACCAATTGTGCTTGAGGGATGTCAGGCAGCGAGTCAGCACTGCAGGCGTTTCTGGGGATGTGCTGTTTGAGAAGGGCACACAGTCTGTTCCAGACTGGAGCTGATGTGCCTCTGCAGTGCTGCTCTCCCCACAGGTTTTTGGGATGAGCCACAAACACACAGGCCTTCAAAAGTTCATATAAGATTACACAGGTCATAAGGTAACAAACAGCAGTGTATGAGCACTTTACAGTGTGGCTTTACATAAATGAGTTAGCTTTGCCACAGAAAGGTTCCCAGGAAAGCTCTGCTGGTTTATTCACTCATTCCTGACCTGCAGGGAAGCACTGGGCTGTGGCTGCTGCCCGTGTTCAAGATGGTGAGAGAGCCCTGGGGAGAACTCAGGAACCTGGAGCTGATAGTACAGGTCAAAGTATTTTCAAGAAAAAGCATAAAGGCTTGACACTGATCAAAAATGCAGATCCAGCAGACACTCTGGATCAGAGCAGTTATATCAGGGCCCTGGCCAGGGCGGTGAGTTGTGTGGGCCAGGATGAGAGGCAGAGGATGTGTGCTGGACTCAGAGCCCAGGGGCTGAGCCTGTCCCCACTGCACCCGAGTGCACTGCAGCGGGGCCACACCTCGAGCACAGCACTTCGGGCATCGGCAGCTCAAGTAAGTCTGGGAACAGCGGGTCCAAACCTTGTGTTTAGACCCTCTGGAATTCTGCTAAGTGTCTGCTGCATTACGAGGAGCAGCTGTGCTACGGCAGTGCCGCCTGGGTGATCCCTCTGTGCTCCCTGCTTATCTCCCTGCTCTCCACAATGCCGGAGTCCCGGGGGAAGCACTTGGACTTCCAGCTGAAAGGTGCGAGATAAATGGAAATGCACATGTGTAATTGTTAGTCTGTGCAGAAGTGCCAAGGAAAGGGAGAAGTGGAGCCAAACCCCATGGGCTGTGAGAGCTGAGCACTGTGGAGGTGGGATGGATGGCTGTAGGATGGGAGCCCTTCCCCAGCAGGATCAATAGCTGAAGCTAACACACAAACCACACGGTTATCTGCAGAAGGCCAAGCTATGGCCGTTTGTCAGAGGACAACATTATCACATCTGGAAGGACTGGCTCTTCCCAGAGCCAGGATTTCACAGGCATTCATCACCTACTCTCCACAGGGTGTGCTTTTTCCAGATTATGCCTTGACTGCAGGCAAACAAAAGCTTGTGAGTCCTGCGGATGGAAGCAGCCCCTTTCATGCCTTTCAGCACACCCAGAGCTGGTATTTTTGTTGGAAAGGGAATGAGAGGTCCCAGTCTGCTTGAACACGTGGATGAGTATCACTCCTTTCTGATCCTTTCACTTTTTAACCCGGAATGAAAATAATCTTTGCCTGAACTTTGAGAAACAAAGAAACTCACAGCCATCACCCAACACTGCAGTTTTGTAAAGCAGATAAAGTTAGAACAGGCAAAGCACTCATTTGCTGTTTGAGAGGACACAGAGATATGATAGAAAAGCTGAATGCCGACAGCCAGGATGACAGGAAATCCCCAGCCAGCAGATACTTGTGCGAGAGCACTTACTGCTGCTGCTGCTGCTGATGGAAAGGCATTCAGACGCCTTACGGCACTGAGACGGAGACAACCGTGGGGGAGAGACCAGTGGTGAGAGAAAAGCTGCACGAACTCTCCTCAGAGCCTCTTCTGCAGCCGGGCCTTTAGGAGCCCCGGCAATCGGCGGAGACAGCTGGAGACAGTGGCTTGGCCGGGGATGAAGGGCGGCGGCCGCGGGCGCTGAGCAGAGCCCGGCTGGGCTGGGCTGGGCTGAGCCGGGCAGTGCTGAGCTGAACAGAGCTGAGCTGAGCTGAGCTGAGCCGGGCAGAGCTGAGCTGAACAGAGCTGAGCTGAGCTGAGCCGGGCAGAGCTGAGCTGAACAGAGCTGAGCAGAGCCGGGCAGAGCTGAGCTGAGCTGAGCTGAGCTGAGCTGAGCTGAACAGAGCTGAGCAGAGCCCGGCTGGGCTGAGCTGAGCTGAGCCGATCTGAGCTGAGCTGAGCTGAGCTGAGCAGAACAGAGCCGAGCTGAGCAGAACAGAGCTGAGCTGAGCTGAGCTGAACAGAGCTGAGCCGAGTCGAGCCGAGCTGCTAGGCTCCGCTCACCATCACCCACCCCCCGCCCCGAAGGGCCCGGTTAAAACCCCAGCCGAGTTCTTTGGGGGTTCTTACAGGGCTCCTCCCCCGGGAACCGCCCGCGGGATGGAGAAACCGCCGCAAGTCGGGATTTACGGTGGCCTTCCCCGCACCGAGCTGCCCGCTCCGAACGTGGCGGGGAATGCGGGCCGGGAGTGCGGCGTGCCAGCGGGGAATGCGGGATGAGAGCAGAGAATGCGGGATACAGACCGGGAATGCGGGATACGGGCCGGGAGCGCGGTGCAGCGGCGCGGGCGGGCAGCAGAGGGCGCTGTGGCACCGCGAGCCGAGCAGGGACAGACCCGGCCCCGCTCCTGATCCCGCTCCTGATCCCGCTCCCGGCCCCGCTCCTGATCCCGCTCCCGGCCCCGCTCCTGATCCCGGCCCCGCTCCTACTCCCGGCCCCGTTCCCGTTCCCTGTCCCGCTCTCATTCCCTGTCCCGCTCCTGCTCCCGTTCCCGTTCCCTGTCCCGCTCCTGCTCCCGTTCCCGTTCCCTGTCCCGCTCCTGCTCCCGTTCCCTGTCCCGTTCCCGTTCCCTGTCCCGATCCCGTTCCCTGCTCCCGCTCTCATTCCCTGTCCCGCTCCTGATCCCGGCCCCGCTCCCGTTCCCTGTCCCGTTCCCGTTCCCTGTCCCGCTCCCGTTCCCTGTCCCGCTCCTGATCCCGCTCCCGTTCCCTGTCTCGTTCCCGTTCCCTGTCCCGATCCCGTTCCCTGCTCCCGCTCTCATTCCCTGTCCCGCTCCTGATCCCGGCCCCGCTCCCGTTCCCTGTCCCCTTCCCGTTCCCTGTCCCGCTCCCGTTCCCTGTCCCGCTCCTGCTCCCGTTCCCTGTCCCGTTCCCGTTCCCTGTCCCGCTCCTGCTCCCGTTCCCGTTCCCTGTCCCGTTCCCGTTCCCTGTCCCGCTCCCGTTCCCTGTCCCGCTCCTGATCCCGCTCCCGTTCCCTGTCTCGTTCCCGTTCCCTGTCCCGATCCCGTTCCCTGCTCCCGCTCTCATTCCCTGTCCCGCTCCTGATCCCGGCCCCGCTCCCGTTCCCTGTCCCCTTCCCGTTCCCTGTCCCGCTCCCGTTCCCTGTCCCGCTCCTGCTCCCGTTCCCTGTCCCGTTCCCGTTCCCTGTCCCGCTCCTGCTCCCCGTTCCCGTTCCCTGTCCCGTTCCCGTTCCCTGTCCCGCTCCCGTTCCCTGTCCCGCTCCTGATCCCGCTCCCGTTCCCTGTCTCGTTCCCGTTCCCTGTCCCGATCCCGTTCCCTGCTCCCGCTCTCATTCCCTGTCCCGCTCCTGATCCCGGCCCCGCTCCCGTTCCCTGTCCCCTTCCCGTTCCCTGTCCCGCTCCCGTTCCCTGTCCCGCTCCTGCTCCCGTTCCCTGTCCCGTTCCCGTTCCCTGTCCCGCTCCTGCTCCCGTTCCCGTTCCCTGTCCCGTTCCCGTTCCCTGTCCCGATCCCGTTCCCTGTCCCGCTCCTGCTCCCGCTCCCGTTCCCGTTCCCTGTCCGGATCCCGTTCCCTGTCCCGATCCCTGTCCCGTTCCCTGTCCCGCTCCCGGCCGCCCGTCGCGGTGAACCCGAGTCCCCCCGCGGGACAGGCGGCAGCAGAGCCCGCGGGCCGCTGGAGCCGCACCAGCCGCCGTTCCCGGGAGATCAAACAAACCACGTGCCGCTCCTGAGACCTTCCCAAACCGGGAATACAGTGGGGAAACTTTAGCTGACTTCCAACCGCAGCATTTTGTGCCACCGCCATTGGATATTGTATAGTTCCCTACATATACTTTTTGGAAAAAAGGGAGAAATTACGATTAAATTGTAAACACTTGAAGTGTAAGCAAAGATTTCCAGGAATTTAATAATTAAACTTGCTGAAAAGTGAGCAGCAAAAAGGAATGGAAAGTTTCCCATAACTCAGAGTGATTCCTCAGGAGCCAGGCACTTCTGCTCTGGGTTGTGGTCGGCAGCTGGTGAGGACCCACTGGCCAGGCATTTCCCCTACTGTGCTCAGTCTCTGCAGCATCCCTCCACTCTCTTCTCCATCACACTCATCTTTTCACAGACCACTATACAATACATGCCTTGCACAGTCCAGTACATTGCTCTCACTGAGATTACCCCATGGCATCTGGTCAAATTTGGCCAAAAAAAAGAGGAAAATGCCAGGCTGTCAGGAGAGCCCAGCTTCCAAAGCCTTGGGTGCAGCATCTTCTGTTCTCCCAGCGCTACCCTCACAGGGAAGGGAGGCCACTAGAGTGTCATCTGTGGAACAGACATTAAATTTTCCCGTGGAAGGGAGCTTCAGCCAGAGCAGCTCCAGCAAGGTGAGCCAATGGAGCCATTGCCCAGAGCACTGCACACAGTGCACATGGCCTCTGCTGGGAGCTCAGGCTCCAGAACACAAAGAAGTGAAGGGACAGGGATGTGTATTAAACATAAACCCCCAGGGAATACAGGAAAGAACTGATTTCCAATCTCATTTTTCAGCTATTTCTCTTTTCCCTCCTATATTTTCTTTCCCCTGTACTCCAGCCCCAAGCTCACACAGATGTTTCAAACCCTGAGTCCCCTTGCTCTAACACCCATGAGAGATTTAGAGCTGAGCCACTATAAATATGCCAGTGAACAGAAATGCATTAAAGGATTAAAGCATTCAATTGGAACTTGTAAAATTTGGGCTTTGGGGGTCAGGTTTTTTTCACTGTCTAGTAATATCCCTTTATTGTAGACAACAGAGAACAGCAGGGCAGAGGAGTCAAAACCAAAAATAGCTTTAAGTATCACAGCAAACCATGTCACTGAGGAGATATATAACCATCAATTATGCAAATGAGAACATTAATTCATTAGCTACAGTCTCCAGATTTTCCTGACCTCTGTCTTAATGGGGACATGCCTCATTTGACACATAAAACAAAGGAAATACAAGAGTGGTAAGAGACTGGGGGAGTGAAGGCCATAGGGAACATTGAACTTAGATAATCTTTGAGAACATTTAAAGTAGAAGGGAATAAACAAAAATACATGTCCAAAAGAGCTTAAGGAGCTTACAGCACCAGAGAAGAGGTACCAAGATCAAAAACTCAAGGTGAGAGCTGCAGGAACTGCGCTGAGATGTCAGCAGTTTGGGAGCTGTGAAACTCACACTGCGCCAGGCTGACTGCGGGTATCAGCAGTGATGGGTTCTCACCTTTTCAAGCTACACTTACCTCCTACCCTTAGTTCCAGCTTTAATCAGTCCTTGGCCTAAAATAGATTTAAACTTCTCCATGGCAACAAAGGCAAAATCATAATTGGAGTGGTGTTTGTGCTACCTCCACAATAACACATCACTTCAAGCACTATCATCTTCAGGAGCTGAATAAAAACCACATGTTGAGAAAAAAGTATGAAAAATGCTAATGAAACACAGGACTAGGGAAATAAGAGGCGAAAGGAATATTAAAACACTCAAGTTCACTTTCAGCTTGAAATGTACTCTTTTGTTATGTTCAATCCTGTTTTACATGACTTGAGTGTTAGGTCTTTTAGGCTGAGAGTACTCGACATTAAGAGTTTTTTTCCTTGATACCTCCATTTTCACTTGCTTGGTTGTAAACCTTTTCTCCTACTCACAACTTTGTAGACCACCCAAATAAACAATCTTTCTCCTCCTGGTGTTTACAGCCCTTGAACACTGGCAGCTGATTACCATATCTCCCTTAATGATCATTTGGCCAGGCTATGCATATCTAATTTCCAGCCATAATTCAATTCCTGCAGCACCCCTGCCAGCAGTGAAAGTCATTGTATTACAGACCTTCTAAGGGAAAAGCAAGGACCTTTTTCACACCCTGCAACATGCAATTAACACAATCCTGACCCCTTTCCCTAGATGATTCATAAAAGGGTCAGACACCCTGCCAGGGCAAACATTGCCTGTGGATTCTTACAGTGTCCCTGACCTGGGTGAGGTCCCATAGCTCCCTCCAGCCCCTCTGCTTGGGAGCAGAGCTGTTGTGTTCTGCACTTGCACCAGCAGAGCTGGATACATCATTCTGCTGAGAATTTGTTAAAGCAAGTGCAATGGCAGTAAAAACAGCTGGAATGCACTCCTCCAGCCCAAGGCCCCTCCTGAGTGGCAGATCAGAGCGTTGCTCCCTTCCCACCCTCCCCACCAGGATGTGTTGGCTCCTCACTGCACATGAGTTACCATGTCCTGCTGTCCTCACAGTGACATATATCAGACAAAATGACAAACCCACGAAACACAGAGTGCAAAAAAAAAAATCAGTCAGAGATTCTGCAGTGCTATTGGGTTGGTGTGAAATCTGGTATCCTTATAAAAATGACACTGCAAAAAGCAGAGGGGAAGGCAGGCGCTGGCACAGCAGCAGGGCAGTGGCTGCCTGAGTGCCACGTCCTCCCCAGCACTGCAAGGGTACAGCTGAGTGTCACACACCAGGACAGGCTGTGACACAGCCTCTGGCATCACCAGGGCTTGGAACAGCACAGGGTGCATGGGGTCACCTTCTAGAACAACAGCTCTGCCACTCAGCTGGTTATCAAATCGCAGGTTCTGATGAGAAAATCCACCAGGTGCCTTCAGAGTTTTTACATCGGGCAATACTTTCCACCATCTATCCCCTTTTCAGCTCTGGAAAACATGCAGGGTCACTACAGAGTCCAATTAACAGGGCATCCAGTCAGACTGACAGAGAATGATGGGTTTTACCTGAAACTAGGCTATCCCCCAAGAAAAAAAAAAGTTGTGTCTATTTAGGAATTGTTTCCACCTCATCTATAGCAACATACCTACAGCCGGGTCCTCTCCTTCCACAGAAATGAGCAAACCCATCCGTGTTTGACAGCCACCAGAGCAGCTGCCATGCCCAGCTTTCCCCCAGCACCGGGGTGTGCTGGCAATGGGGCTGTGGGCCCCATTCCATACTGGGAGGGAGCCCTGGAATGACCCTGCACAGCCCCATCCTGCAGCTCCATGG
Source organism: Sitta carolinensis (assembly GCA_032173965.1). Classification (NCBI taxonomy): domain Eukaryota; kingdom Metazoa; phylum Chordata; class Aves; order Passeriformes; family Sittidae; genus Sitta; species Sitta carolinensis. The sequence goes on along the minus strand of CM063294.1, from coordinate 4,242,492 downwards.
CCTCCCTCAGCTCCAGGTCTGCCTGTGCTGCTCCCAGCTTGGCTCCAGAGCCAGCCCAGCACTTTGGATAGACGGGACAGGAATCTATCACACATGGTACACATCTAAACTTTGTGTCACTCATCATGTTCGCAAGAAATTTACAGGCAGGAAAAAATAAACATATTAGCTTGCTACATGTTGTTGTAAGGCAAAACCCCCTCACAATTCAAAACATGAGCCAGTCATTAGTGCACAGGAAGTTTATAAAGTAATTTTGACTATGATTAGGTTTATTCCATCACTGTCTATTATGAAAACACTTCAACCTTCCTCTGATGCAATCAGTATTAACCAACTTTGGCAATGCACTACTGGACCAATGGCCTATGGTATGTCAGAATATCTTAAAACATATTTACAACCTTTCTCCAGCCTGCCCTCTGCTGACAGGGGATGCCTGAGTGCAGCTCAGACCCACAGCTCCAGATTTTGGGCCTGAATAAGGTGACCTGGGACTCAGAGAATGTAACTTTTGTCATTACCACAGGGCAAGTGGATTTACATGACCATTCCTGACTGCCTGTACCTAGCAGCAGAGACCAGCAGGGGCTCACTTTGTGAAAGGTTTTGCTTTCTCCTGGTAAAAAGCTCACTCTGAAACACCCTGTACGTGTGTGAGAGATGAAGAGTGGGTCTGCAGCTTCTGGGTACTCAGACACTGAACTAAAGAGAATGAGATGGGTGGAGGCAAAGAGAGAGGAGATGAGAAACTGTCATTCTTGTAAGAGATACTGGAGAGATTTACAGAGAAAAAAATTAATTCAGCTTAACAAGATTTGGCCTACTAGGTCCTTCGGGCAGCCTGAAGGACAAAACTTTACCCTTCCTAAGCTTCAGCTCAGCAGGAAAATGTTTCCATATTTCATGAAAGCAAATATTTGATTCTGAACCTAATGATAAAAGTTAAATGATATTTTAAGGTCTTGACCTTACATTTTCACTGTCCTACTGCACAGAAACCCAGGAAAAACTAGGGAAATGCAATGTTTGTAGCTTGACAAGAACTCACACACTTGCCATTTTTCTCCCATTAAAGTACTCCAGAGCCCTTTATAAAGGTAAAAAAACCCCCTCAGCTGTCCTTTGCCTTGGCTCATGCAAGATCTGTAAGTACATTCAAATTTTACAATTTTTCCTGTGCAGGTCAGAGACTAATGCCAGTTTCTTTCATTATATTTGATACAGAATCCCTAAGGGGTACCTGAAAAAATAGGAGTGCGTGATAGAATAAAATGAATTGCAAATATGCCGAATTGTAAAGAGCTCAGTGATGCCTCACAGAAATGTCTGAAAAACAGTCTATTTAGAGCCCATGCAGAGTATCAAACAGGCATCCCACCAGGGACAGGCACAGCACAGGCTGCAGACTGTGAAGGTCTTAGGAAGAAAAGGACCAGTCATGCAATGCACTCTGCAAAGACACTTTTGCCCAAAACTGAGTTTGACAAGCTCTAATAATGATCCTAAGAATAATTAATGTTCTCACTCTCCAGCACATTCCTCCCCAGAAGGCAAGAGAATTAACGGTGAAGCCTCCCAGGCTTTTCTGCACATAAGCAATTTCAGCTAAAGAGACAATGGCACAAATCCCTCTCTGTGGAAGGTGTGGATGTTCTTTCACCACCAAAGCAACTGTTCCACCTCAGCACCAGCAGAAATTTGAGTAGAGAGCCAAAGTCCTTGGGGAGCAGCACATCCATTCAGCAGTGGCAAGGCCAGGGACAGTGCTGGACACTCAGTTCCAGCAGCTCCCAGGCTCCAGAGCCACGGGAACAGCCCCAGGGAGTGGAAGGGCACAGAAGTTTGCACATGCCACCAGTGTAAGAACCTTGTGCTGTTCCACAGCCTGGAGGGACAGGGGAGCAGGCACCTCACCCTCCAGAGGCCTGCAGAAACACCTTTTCCAATTCTGAAACACCTTTTCCAATTTTTGTGCCTTTATCTACTTTTTAGTGTGCACAGGGAACCAGATTTAATTTGTCGTCTTGCAGTCATCACATCTGAAACAGATACAGTAGGAATGTAAGCTCCTTAATTTCAGGCCTTTTGCTTTAACCACAAGAACATCCATCTATGCTATGTAAGAGTCAGCTAGACCATGAGAACTGCATGATACAATCTACAAGGAATATTTGTAATGATGTAGCATTTTTGAAAGCAGATTATGCAAGGAATTATAATGTAATTTGGGTGTAGTCTCTACAGAAAGACAAATATAATTCATTCTTATCTTTTCCTGCCTCCTTTTTCACTGCTGTCAGGAACCCTGCATGAAAACATAGGATTTTACACCAACGACGCCTGCATCTTGCTCTTTCCCAGATATGACAGTCTGTATGCAACATGGCAATGTGGGACTCCAGGGGGAATTACATCAGCAGTTTGTGTCAAAGTTCTGTTTTCCATTTCTGTTAGGAAGGATTATTTCAGCATCCAAATCAATATGACTGTATGGCAGCAAAAAATCTATTGGAGAAAAGTTTACAAGTAAGGTCTTATCTCTGGCTCAAGGAACAGATGTGGGAAAAAAGACAGAAAAAGGGAGTTCTCCCTATAGAATACAGCTAAACAGATACCAGTGTCAATGGCTGAATGTTGCAACTATGGAATTAACTGCTCTTTGTTAATTCAAACTTTTAACAATTGGATTGTGGTAGTAAATAAAAGTAGCACGTTCCTGACCACTCGGTATCTTTAAATTAAGGTACAGCATGTGTGTAAAAGATTTACTTCATTTCAAGAACTCACTGTTGGAGTGGCACCAAGTGTTGTCATGGCATGGAAGAGTAACTCTGAGCAGTGCAGAAACCAGGAGGGCAATAAAGCACTCAGGAAAAGTTTCCTGTTCTCCTTTGTCATATAGAATAATTAAATAGAATAAAAGAAACAATAACTAGGAATCCTACTTCAAAAATGGATCTCCTGTAAGAGCTTTACTCGGACGTCCAGGAAATAATTTTTCTGCAGCTCACAAGTGACAGGTTCCAGTAAAAGATCAGTCAGGTTTTCTTTTAAAAGGGTGAGTTCTGCCATTGCATTATATTATATTAATGGATTAACATGTATTTCTGTCTAACTTGATGATAAATGACAGTGAATTTTAGGTAGTCATTTCCACTGGACATGTGCTGACCTTTACCTGACTAGAACGAAAGAGAAGCCCAATGTCAACTTTAACCTTTCTATCCAAAGCTACCACAGGGACAAACACATGTTAAGCAAACCTGAATGTGCAGCCAGTTATCTCAGGCTTTTCCAGACTGGCTTTGTAATGCAGTTCTGATTCAATCTGCTCAGGGGAGCAACTAAAATTCAGGAACTGGTTCCCTCTGGTACCAGGGACAACCTGCCTTCCCAGAGGAGTTCAAATGGACATTTCCTTCCTGGCAATCCACATCCCTGCCCTGCATTCCCTGCAGCAGCTCTGCAGCAGAGCCACTCTCAGAGTCCACAGCAGGCACAGCCTGGCACTGGAACACAGGGAGTGCTTCCTCCTTGTAGATCACTATGGAAAAACACCACCACGTGTGACTTACTGCTGGCTTCCCAAACAACAGCTTTTATCTCATCCCACAGGATATTACCTGTATTGGCCAAATACTATGCTAATTTTACTGTTCGTAAGCGCTATTAATAAATCTTATCATGGAGACTGATGAGGAATTACAGATCATGTGGCTTGCCAATGACTTCCCACATCCCATCCTGGAAGTACCTGAAATAGCCAGCAAAACATCTCAGTTACAACCCAGGACCAGGTCAGTGACAGATTTCCTGCAGCTGTAGCTGGCACAGCTCCCACCAGGCAGCGTTTTAAGGCCTCCTCCTCTTCTGGCAGACTCTTCTAGGGAGAGCCAAGAGCCAAAAATCCATCTAGTCCAAAAAGTGGACTGCTTTGGAGGGGAGCAGGACATGATATTAACTGTGAAAATTAATCTAATAGTCTTTCAACAGAGCTTTGCAAAGGCAAACAGTCCACTTTTACTGAGACTGAAACTGAAATGAGGTGTCTAAACAAGACAGCAGGGAGAAGGCAATAGGGAAGGCAAACTGTTTTACCAATGGTGAGGCCAGGATGTTACATGTTCTCCTGGCAACCTTGTTTTTAATGACAAATGAAATTTGTAGAAGTTGAAGAAAAGAGTTTCCCAAATTCTTCAGGTTAGCATAAAATGCATCACAGTGAACCATCCATTCATTTCATCGTAATGCAGATTAGGAGAAAATGCAAATAAAAGTCCAGATAAACTCATGGGAACCAAGTCCAGGTATAAGTAGGCTTTAATTTCCCTTGAGAAAGCCTCTAAACAATCCAGGAGGTATTAGTGACACAACTTAGAAATGATGGCCAATGCCTGGATAATGGAAATAGACCATTGACCAAGCCACTAAAGGAAATGGGGATTTTCTGTTATTTGGTGTTTCCTGTCAAAACTCTGTGCCAAGCTGGAAGTCATGTCTTAGGCCAAACAGAGCTCATGCCTTAGCTAGAAGTCAAATAGAGAGGTCAAACCTGATCCACTTATGCCTTCTACCCTTAAATCCTGTATTTTGAAGGGGACAAGCAGGTTTTCCTGCTCTTCCTTCAGCCTTTAAGGAAAACTAGTCTTTTAATCTATTTAGAGGCCCTTTCTGACATTCTTTAGCTGCAGTTTTTCTCAATCAACCTAATCTTTTCCCATCGAGCTCCATGCTAATCCCATTTTCCTCCACTCCTTAAACTAATAAAAGATTAGAGTGACATTTCAGAAAGGGCATCGTATTAAGCAGCTTCTTTCCCATCTCAGCAGACCACGGCACACAGAATGTGGTGAGGGGCCATTAATCTTATGGTAATGAGGTGTCAGAGGGAAGGGAGCCCTCCCCTGATCCCGGGCAGGGCTCGGGGGAGCGGGGACACCGCAGCCCTGCCGGACACAGCAGATCCTGGAGCGTGCTGTGGTGCCAGCTCCTGTGCCCACCCTGCTGTGCCCCGGCCAGCAAACATCCACATGGACCTGTCACCCCCGCGTTGCCCACACGCATAACGAGCTTTCCCCCCCCCCGTTCTAATTAGCGGCACAAAACTGTTTATCAACTTCAGCTCTGCGCTAACAGCTGATCAATTAGGATCAGCTGCCACACAGAGACGTTTTTCACACCTATCCATCCAGCTGGTGAAAACCATGGGCGAGCTGCTTCCTTCATTCCTACAGGGGACAAGCCAGTGCTCTTCCTGGCAGCCTGTCTGCATTGGTAATACCCAGTCTGCTTTAATACAGAAAGAATGTTTTCATTTTCTTAAAAATGTCACCATTCCCCTAAAGAAAATTCCCTGGGAGGCTCAAGCGTTAGCAAGTGCTGAGAAAACTTTGAGAAAAGTACGAGGTGGGTGATGCGTGGTGACATCCATGCTGTCCCTTGCTCTTCCCCACAGCGAGAGGTGGGCTGGGAATTGCAGCTCTGCTGCACACACAGTGCCAGGAGCCTCTGCTCGACCCAAAGTGCTCTCTGTGGTCACAACTGCATCTGTGCTCAGAGCAAACTGGAGCAACAGGGCTTGAAGATAACAACCAGAGGAGAGGGATGCTGAAGGAACTGTGGAGGCAAAGGGCAGCACGTCCTACATTTGCCACAGAAATGTCTCCATATGTGGATTTCACTTGTACATTTGCTTTGCTTTCTTGTGGCTAGTGAATAAAACCTGTGGATTTCATATCCTCAAAAGCTAAGTGTCTGAAGGTGAAATTACCCTACAATTTACCTTTGCCATTTATGCTTTTTTGTGGTTGTGTAGTTACTACTGACACAGGCAAGAATTTCCTTAAAAATATTCACCCCATCGAAGAATTCAGCCCTTCTCCTTCTATTTGAGGCAGTCTAACTCTGAAGCTGCACATTCACTGTTCTGTCTTGGTACAGCCACTTAATGCTAGATATCAACAAAGAAAGTGATTAATTGGAACTATTTCAATGATAAAATTCACCAGGAACTGAAACTTTACAGTAGATTAGAAAATGCATTTTTCTACAATTACAGGAAGACACAGCATCACTGGTATTGCAAATAAATGTCAATTTTTACCCATGAGCCCTCTAGCTAAGTCTTTATTCTGACTTTCTCATCTAATTATATGCATAAAAGAGATACCTCAAAGTAAATAAAAGGTTTTACTCCAATGCACATTGCTTAGAAAAATCCTACCTCTCCTCCAGCAGTTTCGGAAGTCAACTGTCTTAGCAGAGCTCAGCCACTTACCTGTACACTGTGGTGGGTGGGGAGTTCAGGGTGTCATAGATGAGCCTCACGTGTCCTTGGTACAACTCCAGAGCCAAAGGATCATTGTCTCCTTTGTACAGTAAGATGCCATTGTCCTTGTCCGTGGCTACCTGTGAAACATTCATAACCACGTAAGGTTGCTTGAGAAAGATTAATAAAAGAAATAAACCTATATTTAAAATCAAACCAAAATCATATATGCAATTCAAATATACTTTAATGCATCATACACATGAGCAGCAATAAAAGCAAGAGCCAGGAGGCACAAAAAGGTCTTGGTGCCCTTGGGTGGGCTCACACACAAAGGTCAACTTCCCATTTCACATGAGAAGCAGTTTTCAGCTGTCTTCTGAACCTCAGGCCTGTAATGAAATCCCAGGCCTTTCGTCTCCTGAATAAGAAAAATATTACCCAGAGAGGCCGTTCAGAGCAGCCTGTTTTAGGAAGCATCATGACATTAAACCCCAAGTTGTACAGGCTGAAACACAGTGCTGTGGATCAGCAGGGAGACATGGGACATTCCTGAATCATCCCTGGTTGTGTTGGGAATCCGAGTGTGGATTGATTCTGGAGGCAGGATGTGTGCCCACAAAGGTGCACTGGGGCCTCAGTCACTCCTTCACATTTCAGTGATTTTAGAGCAGACAACTGGCTCACAAATTAACTGATTTTTCCAGGATTTTGGCCAGCAGCCCCTATTCCACCAGCACGAGTCTCATGCACGCTTGTTGCAGTTTTAGTTCAAAATTAGGCAGAAACACTAATGGTTGTCCCTGAAAATCAGCCTTCTGATTTGTTTTGGTTTAATGGAGTCAGTTCTCATGAACTGTAAGATAAACAAGGATCATGTTTGCATTCCTTTGTGAAAAGACATCACCTGATGGACTCCTCAAGTGACCAGTGGAGATGGAGAGGTGGGAACCTCTCTGTCCAATCTCTGGTCACTGTCCAGAAACGAGGTCAACAATAAACGAGAGAGTTCTTTTCTTCTTCTCTGCCTGAACACCTGTTGTGTGTGTTACTGTTTTCCCTCTGTGCATCACAGTAACAACTATCTCACACCAGAAAAGAAAGACAGCTATTCCCAGGATTCTTACTTTAAAACACGTATCCAGAAAAGCCTTATCTCCCCTTTTCATGACCTTAACCACGTGTCATCATCAAAACTGAGCCAACCCAAGGCACACCAAGACAACGCTAGCACTGCTCTGCGGAGCGCCACACAAACCTGGAGGGAGATGTTGGCCTGGGGGCGGATTTTGGCGGAGGGCAGCTCCACGTAGGAGTCCTTGCCCACGAAGTTGACGGTGATGAGCTTCTCGCAGCGCTGTCCCGCGAAGCCGGCCAGGCAGCGGCACACGGGCTCGTGCTGCGCCACGATGCACTGCGCGCCGTGCTGGCACTCGTAGTTGTCACAGGGGCTCGTCTGCAGCAGCACCATGGGTGGAGGAGTCTCACAGAACAGGCCACTGCACAGCAAAGGGAAGGCAAAAAGCCTCAGCCACCACCCTGCTCCCCTTTTTATTTCAGTGCCTTGGAGTGGCTACCTAAAAATAGGCTGGACGGGATTAAGAGAATGAAAGCGGACATTTGTTGTGGGTAAAAGTGGGTATTTATTAAAGGTCTTCAATGAATACCTGCTTTAATTCTCTTAATCTTGTCCAGCCTCTGTTTTAGGTAGCCACTCTGGGGCATCAGTTTCTGGTGACCCAGGTGGGATGATTCACGAGTTTTTCACACAGTTTTAAGTTTGGTCCATTTACATATCAGGGGTTAATCCTCCAATTACAGCTTCAGGTCATGAAGTCATTTACTCCAAGTTTGCCCCTCCCATTCACTGTTCGCATCTCTCAGGGTCTGAGATGGTGAGCTGTCCTTGAGTTTCAGGCCTAGAGAGGAATTGCTTTATCTCAATAAAACAGGAGAACAGCAACTGACAGGCCATGGAGTCTTAGAGTTATACACTAAAGCAGTGCAGGATGTGAAAAATATAAAAGCTAACATCCTAGGGCACCACTGCCATTCTGCTTAGCAGTGGTGTCTCTGAGGTCCAGCCACCGTGTGCCTGCTGCCTGATGGGAGAGAAGCACAGCTGAGTGCTGGCAGGAATCCCAGGCTGGATGTGACCCAGCCAGAGCAGACACTGGCAGCAGCCTGTACTGCCCTTTGCACTGGTTCTGCAGCTCTGCAAGGCACTGCAGCCTGGCTGAAACTGCTTCCACCCATACTGTGCCCTGCAGAGATTCTCAGTGAGTCTGTGAGCCATTTAAGCCCAAACTTGAGACCTCCCCATCCTAGATCTGTGAGTCTACTCTGTTCTTATAAGTAGCAAAGGGAACCCCTTACCAGCAGAACAGAGCACTGTTAACCCAGCCTGTGAGCTTCGTTCTACCTAATGCCCATTGCTTTGTTTTGTCTTCAGCAGCAAGTAGAAAACAGAAGGAAAAGTCAGTGTATCTAATTTTTATTTTTTGGAAGTTAAAAATAATCATAATAAGAAACCCATGTGACCCACAACAGCCTCCACTAACAGAAAGCAAATGTTGAAAGAAGCCAGAGTGTCTGTGCTTAGTGCTCCTCTGAAAGATTCCCCAAGCTCCTGCTATGGCTCCTGCACACCCTGGCTTGCTGTGAAACCCCTCTGGTGCATGGCTTTACCAGGGCAGCTCTCCTGATAACGGCACCTAGAAATTACATTAGTAACAGTGTCTGTCAAGGCCCTTTCCTTTTTAATTTTTAACATTTTTAAAAAGTATATATTTAGAAATAATTAATAGGATTTATTTCCCTAACAGTGGAATGTAGAACACAGCCTGACTTCCATAGCTTGGCCAAGTCCATCCTGCCTGGTACAATCTCATTTATTTAAATAATCACTGCAAGTTCCTTGCAGCAATCTGTCCCAGTGGAGAACTCGGAAGCATCTGCACCACAGAGGAGCAGTGCTTCCATCAGGCTCTGCAGCTTAATGTGTGCTTCCCCACCAGAGCAGCATTTATCAGGCAACACTACTGTGAGGCTGATTGCTGGAGGGAAGCTTTGAGAACTTGGGGTTTATTCAGCGGGGCTCACAAATTCTCTAAAATGTTTTCCTCTGCAGGGGGCAAATGAGTGCTATTTTGGGAAGAAAACACTAAAAACTTTTCAGGAGGAAAGCATATTCTGCAGTTGGGAGAAGTTGCTGAGTGCTAAGGAAAGGTGCTGCAAGGAGCACAACTGAGCAGTGCATGGGAGATGATGAAATAGGAGAGTGAGTGTGTGCATGGTGGCACTACTGATTTTTGGGGCTGTCATGAGAGCCTCACTGTGCATGAGGCCCTACCTACACTGTTCAGAATTGCCCAAGTGCCATTTGCTCAGCCGTGTGAGGATGTAAGGTTTAACATCTTTTTAATGTGTGGCTCCAAATGGCTCTGACACACAGCATAGTGACAATCATAAAATCATTATTGGTCTGTGCATTTATTACAACAGCATAAGCTCCAGATAATTGGGAGGGCACTCTGCAAACTCACTGCTGGGAAATGATTCCTGATACTTTGCCAAAAAACTTTATTAATCATCATCTTAGGTCTGCTGGTTACCTTTGTCAGACCACCCCTTGTGTTCTCTCCTTTTCATCAACACTTGCAGCCTCCAAACACTTGCAGAGTTATCTCCTTGCCACACATCACCGTGCCCAAGGCACTGTGAGGACAGGGCAGTGTGTAATGCTGAGATTCAGAAGGCTGAACTCTGTCAATCACCATATTTGCATTTGTAATCTTAACAGGAGAGAACCCAAACCTCAGAACCCCTTCAGAGCAGCAGGCCTTTAAAATACAAAAGTCTCAAGTCATGGGAAGAATAATGAGATCATATTTTGTTAGCAGAATTTTAATCCTGAAATCAAACAATATCAGGGACTATTCTGCATAGAGAACACATGGGGCTCCATCTTGCTGTCTGCCTTGGGAGAGGAGTTGGGTAGTGCTCAGTGTGAGGTTTTTTCTCTCCAAATACCCTTGTCTTCCTTGCATCTTGCACAGGAAATTTAGGGGAGTGGCATGGACTAGTGGAAAAAAAGAAAGAAAACAGGAGAACTCAAGTTAATCCTGGCTGTGTTGCTGACAGGCAGTGGGATTACATTGCTTGCCCATGGCTGTCTTGGGCTGTGAAGTGCTGTCTAAGCTGGTATTTGAGTTTTGGAGCTTAGTGTAGAAAGATGTTCCTCTACTTGGGGGACTGTTAGTGGAAGGAGACCCCCTCATTTTATCAGGAGAGAAGACTGGACTGTTCCAGGTTCTGCTCTTGATGCCCCTGGTGTGAGACCAGTCTCCCACCTATCCCTGCTGCTCCACCCAGCTGTGTCTACTCAGAACATCTCTGACAAACACTGTGACTCTGCTTTCCCAGAAAAAAACCCCTCACATTCATCACTGCCTAGTGCTTCCAGGCCTTAAAAAATCAGGGGACCTGCAGCAAAAGTCTCCCAGTCAGTCCCATCTGATGACAGGCTCGAGTTACCCTTGACTCCAGACACAGCTTTGCAATTCCATTTCTCAACTCTAACAATTAGATAACACTGAGGATTTACATCCCACAGTCACGTTAGCCTTACCAGTCACCAATCTGCAAGATCCCTGAGGCCATCAAATGGACTGAAGCAGAGAGTGAAACATGGAGAGAAAGGTATGAATTTGAAATTCAGAGGATATCTGATACCTTGTAAATTACAAGTCTGACTCTGTGAAACCATGGGCTGACATCATGTTATATATCAATTCCTATTCAGGGAAGGCTGTCTGCTTTGCAACAGAAATGTGTGTTGAGAGGGAAGGAAAAAAACCCCAAACCAGCAAGGATGAAAGCAAGAAGAATGAAAACAGTTGCAGATACAAAGCAGAGAAGATGATTTATAAGTGTTCATGCAATTTCTGCTTTGTCAAGACTGATCTTTTCAGGTACTTCTTCTTTGTCTCATGTGTGTATTTCAAACACAGAAAGGTTCAGCTGGAAGGAAGCCAGTATCCAGCCCCAGGCAATGATTAGTGAATCCATTTGGAGGAACACACTTATCTTTGACAGACAGAGAGATTTCCAGGAGTCAGATATATTGGCAGCTGTCAGAATGAGAGGCTGGAAATTTACAGCCTGAATCACCCTGAGCTCGGCCAAGAGGCACAGAGACACTGCCACAAAACCTTCAGACTCATGTCTCCCTTGCAGCCAGTTGTGAGGGTTCATAAAGGCCATTTTAGTAGCCTTTGCTCACTCTGCCAGGCAGGGTTTCTCTCCATGTGCCCGATGTGAGGTGTGTGCTCGGTGCGCCAGCAGGGATGGCTGGGGCAGGCACACTCACACCGCCCCAAACCCGCGGCTTCCCAGCAAAAATCTCCACGTGTCCAGTATAAACATGTCAGAAGCCCTGCAGGGCCAGGGGTGAGGCAGCCATTCTCACTGCCAGATGGAGCTGGGCTAGAGCCTGAGGAGGGGAGGCTGTACCTGAAGCCCTGCGGGCACACGCAGGTGTAGCCATTGACCGCGTCCACGCAGGCGGCCCCGTGCCGGCACTTGTGGCCCACGCAGTCATCGTCGTCCACCTCGCAGTGTTTGCCACTGAAGCCCGGCAAGCACTCACACCTGGAACACAGCAACAGCTCTGTTAATGGGCTTCAGCATGCACACCAGCAGCTCACACAGGCAGCCTGGCGCCTGCGGGATTTGGGGTGCGGAGATGTTTGCAATTATTCCTGGCAGCATCAAGCCCAGTTCCTGCCACCAGAGAGGCTCAGGTGCCTCCTAGCTGGCTGTGATGCCTTCTGGAGGCTGACCTGGAACAGAGACTAGTCAGAGCAGAAGGATAAAGTGGGTATTTTTTTTTTTAAAAGGTCTCAATGGGTACTCCTGGGCTGAATAAGAGTCCAGCCGGACCACACCCAAGGTGAACCCAAAATGGTCACAAAATGGAAGATCAAACACGAGGGCTCCCACTTTTATAAGTTCTGGTCCATTAGCATATTGGAGTTAATTGTCCAACCAGAGCATCAAGTTATGAAGCTCCATCCTCTTTTTTTTTCCTCTTCTCACTTCACTGTTGTTTTCATCCTAGGGCCTGAAAGTTGCCCTTGGTATCACACTGGAGAAGGAATTGTTTTGTCTATCTACTTTGAGAAGAGAGCTTACTAGCACTTAATAGAAAGTTAAAACCACCCACCAAAACAGCATAGAATCTAAAAAATATAAAAGCTAAAAACTTAAGGCATCAGCTGCATTTGAGGTTCCGCACTCTGCTGAAATTCAAGTCGAGCAAAGCACCACCTCCCTACAGCTTCTCAGCCGAGTCTGTGGAGGAGGGCTCACCCAGCAGACTCCTCGTTGTGCTGAAGATGACAGAGCCCTCCCTGACCATACAGACTCAAGGGGCAAGATTCTGCAAGGGCAGTGGCTCTGACTCCCCAGAGTATGATTCTGCCAATGCCTGCACACTGCTGGGCGTCTGATCTTGGCCCCGTGCAGCTTCATGGAGCACAGGAAGGGTCCACCTTCCAAATGGAAACAATCTGTAAACAAGCTAAAAACCCCAGCAAATTCAAAGAGAAAGACCAAGTTTTGAGATCACTACCTGCTTTCCATTCATTTGCAAGGCAAAATGCTGCTGCAGCAATGGAAAGTTGTCTTTGCAGCATGTCCTTTGCCATGGTGACACTGCACCTTCTGCTGCAGGGTGACACTGTGGGATGGAGCACAGTGGGATGTACCCAAACCCTCAAACACTGCCCCTTGGTTTTATTTTATGCAATTCTCAAGTTTGCTGTATGAAGGCTGCATCAGCATTTCTATTTATAAGTCTTGCATAAGTTTATAACCTGACGATAGAAAATACATCCCAAAGTCTCTGACTTGGATCAAGTCTTTAGGGATTGCTGAGCAGCCTTTTTTTGAATCTATACTGTAGACAATGTTTAGTCATGAACACTCTTTAGTCCATAAAACACATTTTACTCCTCCCAGCTGGATGTTGCACATCTGGAAAACAAAAGGCTTCAATCAAATCAGGGGAAGAGCTGCAGAGAATTTCAGCAATAAAAGAGAGGTTTGTGCTCTTGCTGGAGCCTGTGGTTGGACCCAATGTGCTAGTCACCAAGAGCTGGGAGAGACATTATAAAGCTGAGGATGTGGCATCAGGAGAGAGACTACTGCTCTGTCAATCTATTAGCTGGCCTCCTCCTCCTCTCTGCCAGCAGCCTGGGGGGGAAAATGCAGGAGCAAGGTAAATGCACCTTGTGGAAAACCTCTTCAGAGGGACTGGACACACGGGAGTGATGAGGGGAAAAAAACATTTCCACTTCCCAGGCAGCAGTCATTGTGCTGTCATTCCAAGTGACAGGGTGGCTCCTGGCTGCTCCCCAGGGCAGGGCAGCAAGCTGGGTGACACTGCAGGGTACAGCAGTGAGCTGGGTGACACTGCAGAGCTCAGCACTGAGCTGGGTGACACTGCAGAGCTCAGCACTGAGCTGGGTGACACTGCAGAGCTCAGCACTGAGCTGGGTGACACTGCAGAGTGCAGCACTGAGCTGGGTGACACTGCAGGGTACAGCACTGAGCTGGGTGACACTGCAGAGTGCAGCACTGAGCTGGGTGACACTGCAGAGTGCAGCACTGAGCTGGGTGACACTGCAGAGTGCAGCACTGAGCTGGGTGACACTGTGGAGTGCAGCACTGAGCTGGGTGACACTGCAGAGCTCAGCACTGAGCTGGGTGACACTGCAGAGTGCAGCACTGAGCTGGGTGACACTGCAGAGCTCAGCACTGAGCTGGGTGACACTGCAGAGTACAGCACTGAGCTGGGTGACACTGCAGGGTACAGCACTGAGCTGGGTGACACTGCAGAGTGCAGCACTGAGCTGGGTGACACTGCAGAGCTCAGCACTGAGCTGGGTGACACTGCAGAGTACAGCAGTGAGCTGGGTGACACTGCAGGGCACAGCACTGAGCTGAGTGACACTGCAGAGTACAGCAGTGAGCTGGGTGACACTGCAGAGTACAGCAGTGAGCTGGGTGACACTGCAGGGCACAGCACTGAGCTGGGTGACACTGCAGAGTACAGCACTGAGCTGGGTGACACTGCAGGGCACAGCACTGAGCTGGGTGACACTGCAGAGTACAGCACTGAGCTGGGTGACACTGCAGGGTATAGCAGTGAGCTGGGTGACACTGCAGAGTGCAGCAGTGTCCTGTGAGTGCCAATGGCCAGGCAGTGGCTGCCAGGGTGACAGCAGCCAGCCCGCCCAGGCACAGAGAATCTGAGCTCCAGTCTCCCTTTCAGAGCTCAACGGGCCAAACCTGGAGGAAATGGGCAAAGCCTGTCCACCTGTGGCTCTCATGGGCAGGGTTAGGTGTGTGCAGACACTCCACCCTCCCTGCAGGAGAGGCCACATCTCCAGCCCCTGCTGCCACAGGAGGGTCCCCTGGCTCTGTGTGTGTGAACTGTGTTTTTGCACCTTGGTGGCTCAGGGAGTACTGTGATTAACACAATGGAGATGACAAATAAGAGCAAAAAACAAAAAGTGTTCCTGCCCCAAACCCTAAGAAATGGGCAGCATTTTCTGGCAGCATTGCAGACACACCTGCGAGGAAATAGTGTCAATCAAAAGACTTTGTGAGGGGAATTGGCAGCATTTAATCTTATTGTTTTTTATTGATCCCTACAGTCCTAATATAAAGTGATGTAATAATGAACAATGTACAGTTCCTTATTCAGGGCTGCCATGCATCAATTTTATGATGTGTATTGGCTATCTCAGTAATGACAGAACCACCACTTTTCTCTGCGGGGCTGCATTAAATCAGCATTTTAAGCTGTCAGGTAATAATTCCAAGCTTTAGAATAATAAAGTATATTTATATCATGCTCCAACATCAATACAGTGAATGGAAAAACATGCTCCTTTCTTGAAGTTATTTTTTGGAAGTAATTTCATTGTGTTAAAGGCTATTTTTTTTTTTTGTTTTGTTTTCTGGCATACAGAAAGCTACTCTTCTTCCATATAGTAATAGCATACTAAAGATATGGAGGTTGGAAGGGAGGAAAGCCACCTGCAAATTTAACTCCAAAAGCAAAAACTCTCTGCAGCCAAAGACACACTGAAATAGTCCAGTTTGCTTCCAAGCTTGGCTTTAGAAGCATGGAATTCCTTTTGGGTCAGTCTCTTCTGAGCTCTTGTCACATCTAGGCTGAAGCTACCAAAAAATGCCTGCCTGAAGTCTAGGAGGTGAGAAATTCAGCCCCATCCAGACTTCCCCTAGAAACTCATAGTCTGTGCCATCAGGGAATGGTGGCATGGTAACTCCATCCTTATCCCACAATCCCACACAGTGCCAGTAAGGCACTGTGTCAATCAGTGAAAGTCTGATGCAGTAAAGAAGGTGGCAAAGAAACCTTCATGTTCAGACCCTGGTAAGAGAGTAATTTACAGGATTAGATAGTTATCTCATTTCCCAGTGACCATCTGACACCACTACAGTTGAAATCTTGTTTTCTGTTACAGCTCTGTAGTGATGGCAACATTCCCAGTATCAGAGAGAGCCTAAAAAACATGTCCAGTGGAATTTAAATTGTTGGCCTATCTGAGGGGATTTGCATCTGCATGCACTCAATGTCTGCTGTATTAAAGCCGTGAATCATGGCTTCTATCACAGGGCCAGAATGGAATTTCCCTCCCCACGTCAATAAATAACTTGGCTTCCTATTTTCTTCCCTGTCTTTCTCATCTTTTCTTCCCTCTGCAGAGCTGCAGACTGACTAGAGCTGAGGGCAGGACAGACAGACTGGTGTGTCCTGCTCACATGCCCAGGGCACAAACAGCTCAGGGACAAGCCTGCCTCCTGCCATCAACACTCCCTGCCTCTGGAAGCAGCCAGCACAGACAGGAGCCTGACTCCTGCAGGAGCATTATCCTGCACCCTCAGGAGATCAGGCTGCTCAGGGCATCAGCTACAGACAGAAGCAGAGGCTGCTGTTTTCAGAGAGCCCCAGCAGCATCCACACATCACTGCACAACTGCTGAGAGCTCATTTCTGGATGGTCTGGTGCCACTAAAGAATGAAAGAAATAGCAATGCTTGGACACCTCTACATTCAAGGCTCCTTCACTTCTCAAGTCTGGCTGCTAGAAAGCAAACTGGGACAGAAGGAGTAAAGAAATCATGGATTTTTCTGTAGTGTTCTATGAATAGTGGGAAGAATAACACAACAAACAGTAGCAGAAAAATACTTAAAAGCAGTTATTTAGGCTCTTCTCAAGGGTTAGTGGCCCTACTGTGAAGAACACTAGCAAGCATGTGAGAAAAAGTATCTTATTTACTCAAATTGTTTGGGTGGCAGATATGACAATGCTTCCAGCAAGGGGAAAACCATTCAGGGCCACAGCAGTCTCCATCCCTTCATGCTCTAGCAGAAGGCAATTTGAGTTACAAGCCTTCACCTCATAAACATGATGTACTACTGAATTAACCAAAGGTACTGGATTACCAAATGATGGATTAACTGGGGATGAAACCTGGAAAGAACATCAGGGAACTGTTTATGCACTGGCACACACCTCCCTGTCCAGTCTCTACACATCAGTTCAGGAACCATCCTAATCATTTAATAGCTTCATCTTCTTCAAGATTTGGAAACATTTCTGTCTGGAGGCTTTTCACCCAAAAGAAAGGTTTGTGTTGTACTGCCTGACTGCCTAGCAGAGAGCCAGCACCTCTATCTACCTTAGAGATAGCCACCCTCTCTAAGATTTTGGTTCATTTCCTTTTAACTCTCCTGAAATGTCCTGTCTGTCAGTTTACACTGTTCTGACATGCTGGTTGCTTCACGGGACACAATCTGACCCCAGGTGGAAGTTACCAGGAAGAACAAAGCCTGCTACCTTCCCTCTCCTGGGTGTGCTGGACACAAGCCCAGGAGGGAATCAGTGAGCACCCAGGGCTGTGCTGTGGCTGTGAAAACAGCCAGGGAAAGGTGCAGAGAGCAGCTCACTCTGCACTGAACTCTCTTGGATTTGTCTCCAAAGATCTTTTCCTGACAAGCTTTTCAAAGAGCTTGATTTTTCAACTGACTGTCTCTGCTGAACTGCTCTGGAAGTCCCTCCTCAGACAATGAACACTGCTCTGTGCACCTCTCACAACTCCCCGAGGCCAAACCTCCAGGGGCTTTGCTGCCATCCAAAACACAAGGCTTTCCTTCTCCCTGTGGAACAGTCAATGTCACTCCCAGCAGGAAAATGCACAGACATCCCCAAACCCCAGATGAGCCAAGCAAGGCCAATGGAAAAGGTGGCTCCTGAGCTGGAGCCATCCAGCTCTGGAGCTGCTGAGGCTCCTGTTACACTGCTTGAATTTATAAGTGCCCTAAGGAACACATAAGGAAATTCTCCTTGGTTTGTGATGTAGGAGAAGGTACTTTGCAGTGACTGTTCCATAAGTTCTCCTATTGCCATGCTCTATTCCAGAATAATTCCTCTGCTCTGAGGGTTCATCCATGATTTTCAAGTAAACCACAGAAAGCTAGAAAAGTATATAAGGATGCATTCAAGTTAAAATGTGTCACAGACTGAAATGTATATAGTCTCACATTATTTGTGTTAATTTTGGTGATTTTTGCTCCATGCTCATTGCCAGTAGAACCCCAGTCCAGCCAATGGATGAATGTGCCCTCTGTGTAGACCAACACACACACTCTTACCTGGTTCCTTTGTCCAGGGGAACACATTTTGACTCATGCTGGCAGGGATTTAGATCAGGAACACAGTGGTTAATCACCTCATCACACAGTTCACCTGAGGCAAAGGAAAAGCAAAAAAGCTGTAACCCAGCTTGAACAATCCTGAACACCCATGATGTCCAGGGATGGCCAATCTCCCTAAGTGGAGACAGCTCAGTAGTTCAGCAGGAAGTGACAAAATTGCTTGTTGAGGGCACATGAGACTTCATTAAATCAGCTCCTTTGACCTCCAGTGACCACACTGCTTCTATCACACGGGTTTGAAAGGCTGGTATAAAAAGCACTGACGTATAAACTCCACTTGGAGACAGATGAGGGATCAAATGGGTAGCTCCTGACCCAGAACCTCTTATTTCAAAGCAAGAAAGTGACACAAAAGTGAAGTTGCTCATTAGACCATAACATTTTCACACGGGCACATATTTCAGCCATGGTTAATACGCTGCCAAAGCAGCTGATTGGACATCGTTCTGGGAAAGAACAACAACCCACAAACCCCCCCCCCAAAACCTCTGTGACTCTCCATAATAGGAACCAGCTTTAGGACTGCATGCAATTATAAAACAGTCACTATTTATAAGAGAAGTACTAGCTCTATTGTGCTCACAGGAGATGTCTTTTCAGAAAAAAATCCACCTCATGTAAGCTCAGCTCAGCTGTTTCTAGGTACAGCGTATAACGTGCCACGAACCTCCTTGGATTTGTGTAAGTTTTAATAATTAATAGTTGTAGAATGTTCAAACTGTGATAGTTTATTTAAATACAATCCTTCTCTGAGTCCTAAATTATTAGGTCACACTCCAGTACCCCAGGATTTGAGATCCAGCCAAAGACCACAGAGATCTTTGAGCCTTCCCCAGAATCCAAGAGAAACCTTCCCCACACCTCCCAAAGCCTTGCAGGAACAGCAAAGGTAAGGTTCTCTCAGCATGGAAGCCCCCAAAAGCTACAGCCCCAAGGGCCCCTGGGCAGCTCTACCACAGCAGCACGTCTGCAGGGTTTCCAGGCTAGAGGTATTTTCTGTGCCTATACATGGTACACACCTCCACATAAGCAACAGGCCAGGGAGTGGTGGGGAAGAAGGGCACTGTGGGAGGCACTGGTGGGCTGGCATTGTTCTGGAAGGTTTTCATGGAGCTGCAGCTCCACCTGTCTTGGCAGAAATGCCATTTCCAAAAATCCTTACATTTCTCTACACTAGTGGTTACAGAGAAACGCCTGGAAACACAAGCCAAGCAAACCACAAAGATCAGAATTCAGATGCAAATTGCAAATCAGAACCATCCATCTTTTATCAGTTCTGTGATGTGGCGGGCTGCCTGAGAGCACAATTTTGAGGATGACTCTGGTGCTGATAGGTGTGGTTTGTTAACCCCTCCAGGTGCTAATTCTGTCAGGTTATTCCTCCCACGTGTCCAGCCTCCCTCCAGGACAAGATACACAGCTCTTGGTATGACTCTTCCTGTTAGAATGGAAGTTTAGTACATATTATTATTCAAAGTTACTGAATTGTTTTTGTGTGTTTCCAACATGGAATGTGTCCTAGATCTGCTTTTGAGAGCTGTCAAGTGTAAATGAGAGCAAGAACGCAATCCATGGGAGGGGGCAGTGCCAGCACAAACCCATCCTCCTGGGCCATACCCATCCTCCTGACTCTGTGGTGGGCTGGGCTTGGCACTGCCAGGCAGTCTGGCATGGCATCCTGCAGTTTATTGTCCACAGCATCAGTTACAAGACAATTCCACCTGGAGCCCAGGAATCCCAGCAAATCACCACTATTAAATGCTCCCAAGTCCTCCCAGCCCTGGGCAAACCCTGTGCAAATCTAATGAATGTCTCCAGCTCAGGAAGGGGGATGTGCCAAGGGAACTGCACACTGCAGATCCATGGGATCCAGGAACAGATCACTGGGCTTCACGTTGGCCACTGCACTTTGCTGCTCCTCAAAAGCAACCAGAGATTTCAGTTCTTACAGCTGTGAGCACTGGGGACAGCTATTGACACATTCTGAGGGGGCAGAACTGGGATCAGCCTGTTTAGTGCCATCGCCAAAGCCACAGGCCACCAACCCTCCCAAAAACCAACAAAGGCCCTCCCTGAGCCTTGGGGCAGACCTGAACATGGGCAGGTCAGACCCTGCTACAATGCCTGGAGAACTGCCAGTTTGTCATCCTGATATTCCCCATGTCCCTCGTGTGCTAAGGATCTTATCTGAAAATAAACATCAAAAAAATTAAGTGGCTGGCGACATTAAAAGAGCTCAAATGAGCTAAATAATTTTGGAAGACCATCTAATAACTGAGGAGAGTGAGGATAGATGCCTTCAACTATCCTTTCACTAAAAATGGTCAATACATTCTTTTGAAGTTTCTACTTTTTCTTTTGTTTTGTTTTGAAGCAAAGGAAACAGGCTTTTAAAAAAATATGAACACTATCAAAACTCTCAAAGGAAATCATAATTCTTCTTAAAGTATTCTTCTGAACAGTCTTGACAAGTGCTTAGAGATCCAGTAAAAATCTCCCCAAATGTCAAATATTATGACTCACTGTGTCATTCTGAAGACACCACTATCAAAATGTAGGAGAATTCTAGGCTAGGTACCAAACACAGCATCCAAAAAATTATATTTTTCATGCAAAACTTGGAACATTGTAGGATCCTTCCTGTTATTTTTCCCATCTATCACTCATTAGGGAGCTCACTTGGGAATGCCTTGCAACTAGAGCAGCCTCATCTCAGGAAGAAAATACCTCTTGGTCATTATTTCAGGCTCCATCGATGTTCAGTAGATGCTGCAGAAAGCATGCCAGGGAAATAAAGCACTTTTTGAAAAGCAAGACCCAAGGCACCAGCTACACAATGTCTTTCTCATATTTTATTCACTCAGAAAATATCTGGGCCAAAAAATCTGCCCTCAGATCTGACAGCACAATATTCATTGGTCACTTTAATGTCAGTATCAGAGGAAAAATATGATCCTTTTTTTTTTTTTTTTGAGTGACACAGGGCTGCTTCTCTGCACAGCAATTAAAGGTCTAGTCCAAATTTCTCACTGGATAGTTATGTGAACCTAAAACAAACCGGACATTCATCTTAGGCCAACTCCCAGCAGCACTGATTCTCTTTGTGGAGGATATTTGATCATGCTAAAACAAGAGAAAACCTCAGTGTAATGCTTTCCCAAGTGCAGAAAACCATCCAACCTCCCCACTCTCCTACATGTTCTCAAATCACAGCTCTAATTTGGGTACACACGGGCTTCTGAGGCACTTCTGTAGAATGGACAGGAAAACAACAGCCACATTTCTAATCAGTTAAACGACTCTTTTAATCCCAAATAATGCTTTTTGCTCCATCAAGGTACACTTATGGTCTTTAATCAAAGCTGAAGAGGATAGGTAACATGCAAGCAGATGCTGGACAGATGAAGAGAGCAGTCTGATATATTGCAGTTTTCAGATCAGAACCAAGTTATAATGACAAGTGGAACTTTAACAGGTGGATCTCCCTTCACTTCTGACTCATCCAAAAAAAAAGTGAAAATGAAAAAAAAGAGAGAGAAAATAAAATCTCTGAACAATAGCCAAGGTATTCTGTTCCTTCAAAACTACCTCTCTTGTCCCCTTCAGTGACATTGTCTTAAAAAAAACACAGCTTTTTTTTTTTTTTTTTTTTTCCCTCTTGCAACATTTTCCTGGCCTTATTTTTCAACAGAATCATGAATTTCATGGGGCTTTCCACAGGGCTCACTGCTTATGAAGAGCTGCCAAGAAACACGCTTAGGCTTTTCTGTAGCCTTCCCCACGTCTCAGAACGAAGCCAAAACAACAATAGGGCAATAAAGATGACTTTTACACACAGTTTAATAATCATCTATCTTTTTTCTGTTCTGTGCTGTCATGAGAGCTATTTATTTCATGCCCCATTAGACTTTTAAACCCAGGATCCAACCTACACTATTCTTCCCTAATCAGTAAAAGAGAAGCTGGATGCAGTAAAAGTATTTTACTTAATTTATCTTTAGGTGAAACTGCAGTTCTGAAAAGACAATGTAGAGCACCAACTGGCAACCAATGAGTGCAATGATTTTTCTTTTGTTCCATGCCTCAGCTGGGTGATATTTTGTTGTAATATACTGACAGAACAACATAGTAAATATCCCCATCCTTAATGCAAGAGAAGCTTTAGTAGGGCCTGCAAGACTGGCAGTAAATATGCTGTCAAGAATTTCACAATATTATTTGAGAAAAGGAACGTGCTTATGGTGAAGAAAGGCTGGAGAAAGCCTGGCCTGTATCCACAGCATGGAAACTTTTCCAGGCTGCACAGGGTGAGTGGTTAAATAGTGTGTTGCAACATTCTGGACTCTGCCAGGTAAGACTGAATGGAACTCGTCTCTTTGCTGCTAATAAAAAACCTCTGCTGTTTTTCTCATAGGAGATTACTCATTTTATATCTAATAAATTGTATCGGAAGAAATGTTTTCTGTGTTTTGTTTTCTCCTTCTCTCTGTTCAGTCATTAAAAAGAAGTCAGTTCCAATTGGAAGTTTCAGAACACTGAACTTAAAAATGGTTGGGCGGAACAGACAGGGTGTTCCTCCAAGGAAGTAATTCAGTAAGGAATGTTGTTGATGCTTGATTAAAATGATTTGAGGCTCATCTAAGAAAATAAAAAAAAAAATATTTTTTTACTTCCAAACTATTTCAACTTGAAATGAACAAATGAGAAACTCAGTGAAAATCCTTCAGCTGCAAATCGTGTTAGATAACAGCTATCGTGTTAGATATAAAAACATCAATGAAATCACCTGAAATGCACAGTAGCAGAATAAATTCTGCATGATCACTGAAGTTTGCTCTTACTTGACAAACACTGCCCACAATACTTAGTAGGAAAAGAGCTACTTTATGCTTTTTATCCTGTTTTAATTGTTAAAACTCCCAAGTTTTCACTAACCAGGTTTTGACCTGTTTAGTGGGAACCCTTAGTTCAATTCCACACTGGGGTTCCCACAGTGGCTTGTTTTTCAGATTCAAGGAGCAATTCTCCCTAACCTTAAGGTTCAACAAAGGGAGAATGGGTAAAACCAGATCTGGGCAGGGAAATAATGATCCTTTCATTGTTTCAGAATCTTGAAGAAAGAATGCACTGCTGAAGTATGAAAAACTATATTCAACATCCCAAATGCCACACAATAGAGCATGTGAAACATGAAGTGAACCAGACAATTTCCAGTGCCCCTGCAAGGTGGTGACCTGCCTAACACACTATTCCTCAGAACCACTGTGTCTGGAAAGGATCTTCATTTTGCTGGACACCCTACAATTTTGAGCAGTATTTATCTGTATGGATGTCTTCCAATTGTTTGGAATCAGCTGAGGATCAGCCCAGTTATCCACACAATGTGGTGCAGCAAGTCACACCTGGGAGGCCACACCTTACCTGAGGCATCCCTGCTGGGCTGGTTAGAGGACACTGGACACGCTGTGGATTCCTGCTGGTCTGAGCAGGGGGTGGGGAATGGGGGCTGGAGCCTGTGAAAAATGCTTTGTCTGCAGCACTGCCTCCTCCTGACTGTGCCCTGCCCAGAGCTCCCGTGGGATACAGCCCTGCCTGGGCTCCTCCAGCATGGCTCCTTCCCCCTGCTGCAGCTCCAGCCTGGGGCCCTTCCACAGCACACACTTCTTCAGGAGCTGACTGATTTCCTTGTTTCCCACTGTGTTTCTTGACAGACTGGATTTAACGACCCTCACATCCCATTTGAGGATGAATTCACTCTGCTCATCCTAAAGGACAGCAGTAGCTGCCATTCCACTTTCCTACAGACATGCTGTGTCCTGATGAACAAGAAGGAATTCTCTGCCATGTCTTGTTCCACAAACATGACACTTTACATTTTACAGATGGGAGTCTGACCAGAGGAGACCCTGGAGCTGAGCACTCCAGCACAGCAGGACACCCACACTGAGGCTGAAGACAGGCTGCAGCACTGCCAGTTGCTGTGCTATTTCCTCCCAGTACCATCAGATAAAACTCCAATCTGATAACAATGACATTTGGTTCTCTCTTCATAAAACGGGGCTGGAAATGGGCTTAGGCTCTTGAACAAAGCCCAAACCTTCCAGGTCTTCCAACACTTCTCATTCCTGGTTACACAACTGGGAAATGTGGGTGCCTTTTTGTGTTTCATGCAGAAAGCAAGTACACATCTGCCAAGTAACTAAAACTGAGAAACTTCCATGTAAGGCAGAACTCCTTCAAATAAAAAGGAAGAAAACACACTAAACTCTGACCACAATTTTCTCTGTCTTGAGGAAATTATGGCTGAAGTTCCAAAATTTGAAAGGAGTTGATAGTTAAGTACTCGTTTCAGCCTTCAGCATTTATTAGGCAGTCCAGATCCCTGTGGAACCGTAAGGCTGAACCACGCCACCTCAAACCTCTGTGTTCCTGTGGCAAAAAATCGTGGGGAAAAGCAACTTCAGTGCCATGGCCCCCTGAGCCTGTCCAGGGGCCACAGCCGTGCCACAGGGGGGTCACACCAGGAGCCAGGGCAGGGCTCCAGCACGGAGCACAGCCACCAGCCCCACACAGCTGCTCTGCCTGGAGCTGCCTGGCTGCAGGGGGAGCGTGGCTTTGGCCACACAGAGTCACCAGCCGGGACACTCCAGGGACAGGGGCCAGAACCACTGACAGGGATCCACGCTGAAAGCAGCAGAGCTGCAAAACTCTCAGATACCATCTACCACAGGACACCACAAGGTCCCCTAAGGTAAAACAGATCTTAGCCTTCTCTTCCAAACACATCAAACCAGAAATAGTTCTTAGCTTTATTTTATTATTATTTATTTTGAGAGTTTTGTTTTTTTTTTTTTTTTTTTTCCAGTCATACAAACTGCTTGCAGCTTTTTCCCAGGGAAGTGAACTATTTTAAAACACTTGCTCCTGCCCTTTCTCTGCCATGGGTTATTGTGTACTTTAGTAAAGACCTATTTTCAGTAGTGGAAGCCACTAATTAATTTTTTTTTTTAACGTTTCAGAACAAAGAGATGAGGGCATTGTTGAGGCTTTTTAGGATTTTTGGCAAATACTAATATATTTCCTGGTTGTTTTTTTCCGTGTGTAAGTGCTACATATTTCTGCTTCTGCTAAAATCAGACAGGAGGAGGAAAAGCCACAGCAAACAACGAAACCAAATGAAAAGCAGGCAAAGCACCAAAGCATTCAAAGCCCCCAGGAGAGGTTTGGTGCAGCCCATTTGTTCCTCCAGCTGGGTCTGGAGCCCACTCCATGAGGAGGCACAGAGGGCAGTGAGGCTGAGGACAGGAGGGCCTTGGAGGGATGAGGTTCTGTGTTTGAGCCCAGGACTGTGAGCAAAGCAGTGATGGTCTGAAGGAGGTCTGTGACAGCAGTGAACAGGGAAATGGAGTGGAAGGGAAAAGCTCTGAATTTTGCCCTACATTCCTACACCAGAAAAGCTGAAGGGAAAACACAATGTTTGTATCAATAGCTGGAGACAGGCCATGCTACAGCCAAAAAGGCAGGGATTAGGAAAATACAAAAAGGACAGGGTGGCGGATCTTGTACATATCTTTCTCTTTTGATGTCCCTGAGAATGTTTCTTTTTGCAGGGAAGGGGAGCCTACAAAACTCTAAGGAGGAGCTGTAAACCACCAAAGGTCCAAACAGGTGGTAAACCAGCCCCAGACTTCTCAGAGCTGGCTGGATTTGGGTACATGACTGTCCTGGAGGAATTACATGTTTATAATTTAGCTTTAGGATTAAAATAACCAGTTGGGCAGAGGAAAAATAAGACATCAGCTGACAATTAAAGCCATCAGGACTGTGCTACACTGCATGAATATCGGTTTGGTTATTTAAATACAGACAACAAATATTGAAAATATTCATTTTAAGAATGGTGAGGAAATGTGGTGATGGTGGGACAGGTTTGAAGCTTTTTTATGGCATTCATCTGTCTGCCTTCACTCCTCTCAGTTTTGTCTTCTTTAACTTGCTTTTACTACTTCATGGAATCCATTTGTAATTCCACATTGTTTTAAAGTTAATTGATGGAAAAGAACTAGGAAGGGGGTTATTGTGTGAGTGTGGGCTGCTTTTTGGTGTGGGTTTTTTTTTCTTTTTTTAAATGAAAGTGAAATGGGTCTGGAGTGTGGGAAATTCCTTCCTCAGCAGTCACTTAGCAAATTGGCCATTTTTCATCTACTCTGAGTCGGGGGAAAGACTGTCAAAGAATTTTAAAAGAAAACACTGCAAAATCTTATTAATTGAAGAAAGATTTTTGGCATTCATTTTTCCAACCAATGAAAGCAAAATTCATGCATCATAATTTGGGATATTGTTCCCTAAAAAGGCTATAACTAGTAAAACCAGGCAGACAGCAGATAGAGCAGGAAAACATGAAGGTATGGAAGAAACCAAAGCCTGGATACTGTGACTCTGTCAATAGTCAGAATTTTCAACGCATTCATTTTTAATTTAAATTTCATTTAGGAACCTAAGATTTACTATCATGATTTAACCATTAGTCAACTAAGCCAAGAGGGACCCTAACAATTTCTTACAGAACAACACACGCACAGTCTTGGATCTTCCTCACTGCATTCAGACTGTCCTTTGTATTACAGCACACATTTGTGCTATAAATGCAGAGTCTATTGAAATATCACTGTAGAGTTACCAGCATTTGTGGCATCCACTCTTGGATGGAGTGATGAGGGATTCAGGCTCCCGGCTTGGCAGGGGAGAAAAGCAGGAGTCTGCAATACTTGAGCTGGGCACCTCTAAGCTCAGGTTACTGCAAACATCCCAGGCTATCCACGCAGGAACAGCTCCAGTGCAAGACAGACCACTCCTGACTGAACATGGGGCTAACTACAGCTGAGAAATCCCATTTGCACGTAGAACCAACAACTCTTGCATAATTACACTGATAAAAATAGATGGTCTGGATTTGTTCAGCCACAAAACCCAGCCAGTCAATCTTTCAAAGCAAATTCTATTTTCCATCTAAGCGTTGGTGAGGAAAAAAAAAGAATAAAAAAGCTTACTTTGTCTACTACTTGTTAACACCAGAACTAAGGATAATATTTCGGTACAGCATAAAGAGATATCACCCACATTTTCTGTCCTGCTAGACACAGCCTGGCTATGGATGTTTGTGCCCTTTCAGGCACTCAGAGCTTATTGTCCCCCAGACTACTTCACAGGAAAATTGCTTCCCTGGACTGTACACCCCTGCCATTCTCTGCTCATCCACACATAGCTCAAATCCATGCTCTTGGCAAGGCTGGAGCACACACACTTTGATAACCCAACATTCAGCACAGTCAGCAGCAGAGACAGGCAGGTACCTCAACACCCAGTTCTGAGCACAGCCAAGAGCACTCCTGAGCCCTGGAGTGAACTCTTGGCCTTCATACACCAAGCAATACTGAACTCGCCTGCACCTATGCTTTTTTTGGTTTGTTTTGAATAGATACTGCCATAGTGTCAGATATTCCTCCACTGCAAAAAGGTTCATCTGAAGAGAATGTACACAGAGTCTCTTGGATGTCACAGGAGACTCCAGTCAGACTCTTTGGTCAGCAGATCCCTCTCTTTCCAGGTCAGACACACAAACCATTTCCAGGTCTGCTTCCATGCCTTGCCTCTGTGCTTCCGTGGCATTTCCTCCACTTTTGTTCAGTCAGTTGAGCAACTTCACATGATGCCCCATTTTGTGTTTGGATTCAACTCATAATGACCCTCAAAACCATTTGTCAGGCTTGCTTGGCTTGTGTGTACTTCCCTTGGGCTGATGGCTTCAATTCTTGCAGCCTTTTCATGCTGCTCCCTGTCCTGCTCTGAGGCCAGGGGCAGCTCTGAGGGACATTTCAGCCCAGCCAGCTGCACTGCACTCAGCCCTTCCAGGTGACTGATGAGGTTTGATGAAATATCCCCCTCCAAAATGGGGAGGTTAAAGCAGGTTAAGGCAATTCTGGTATCACAGTTCACTGAACCCTTCCTATTTTAAGCAACACAAACTATTGCAACCCTTTCAGATTCTAATTTATGCAACATCCCTTTTTAATATTGTATTTTCTGGAAGTATTTACTTCTTTTCTTCAAAAAATAATTTCTTTGTCAGTTGTAATCAAGATTATTGCCTGCACTATGATAGCACATACTTAATGTGTTATTACCCACATGGCAACAGTGAGGTCTGGTATTTGACAAACTCCTGCTAACCAGCATAGGCACAGCACAAACAACACTCAGGTAAAAAACAAACCGAAGCCAAAAATCAACAAAACAAACCCACTGGAAGCTGAATAAAACATTCCAAAACTGACTCCAAAGTATCACATGGTTTCCCTGGTCATTATCCAGATGGTCATTTGAGAAGAAATCCCAATCTAGTTCTTTCCTACCTTTATTGTCTGGAAAAAAAAATTCTGCAATTATCCTGTGGAAAGGAAAGTGCATTTGCATGTATGCTGGTCTCAGTTCCTTACTGGATATGTCTTTTCTTGGCTGGTCAAATCCATTTCCTGTTGTAAATGCAAAGACTCTGCCTCCTTGCATTGAGTTCTGCTAGAAACCACCCAAGAGTAGCTGACATAAACAGTGCACAAGTAAGCACAATGGGCTCAACATCCTACAAGCAAAACTCTTTACTCTGCTAAGCTGATTTTTTTTTAGGTTTTGGCAGAAGTATCATTTTAGAGACCCAATAAATGTACATTTGAGTCATAAGGCTTTTCTCAGCTGAAGATTTACATGGGCCTCCTTTGTATCAGCCACAGAAGTATTTTAAGAGTTTGGAAATTCTAGAAGCTTTCCTCCTGCCTTACTCAGCCACTCAAGCTTGATCCTCATTAAATCCCCTGACATGTAATATATCGCAGTGTACAAGAAGCCCTTCAGTGCTTCTCCATGCTCAGGAGGCAATAACCCCATTTCAAAGGCTGGAGCAGGAACTCCTGCAGGTGTTTCCTTACCCTGGGTGCCGAGCCAGGAGGGCTGGGCTGGTGGGAGTGAGTCCATGGAATGCTCCAGAATGGCTGCAGGAAAACCATTTCTGGATTCCACTCAGGAGAGCCTCTGCTCTCACAGAAGGTTTAGGAAGGGATTTCTCTGCAAAGCAGGACAGTCCTGGAGACACTCACCCCATTTGTAACTCCATCCCCACCCCTGTGGGTGACCACCCCAGCAGCTGCCCCTGCTCCCTGACCTGGGGCACGCTGCAGACAGCACTGAGCCTGCAGCTCCTCCACAGCCTGGCTTGTGAAAGGAGAGCAGGAATTCAGCAGCACATCCTCAGGCTCGCTGTGTTTAACACAGGCACACCTCTGAGAGCCCAGGTGAAAGCCATGACTCCTAAGCCAAGGTTTCCCAAGATTCAGGACAGGAGTATATCAGGCTCAGCTCAGTACTGAGAATGTGCACACTGAAGTAGAGACTTCTCTGATCCCTAAAATACTGGTTTTTAAATGTATTTTACATTAGGCATTACATAGGCATCAGTATTTTGACTCAGAAAAGTGGCCATGTTTGTGAGCACATATATTGCAATATTAGTAGAATCAACATTTTTCCAGGAAGAGATTCAGATTTTTTAAAAGGGGCCTAGATTTTCAGTAAATGATATGCTCCTGCACTAAATAAACAGGAATATGGACCCTTCCCTTCAGGCACTTCTCATGGATTCCTGTCCTCTGGCTGTAGCCCTTTCTTACCTGTGTAATTTGGAGGGCAGAGACACACATAGTTGTTGATCCCATCCACACACGTAGAGTTATTCTCACAGTCATTATCTTCACAGTCATCTGGGTTTATTTCACACCTCTCCCCCTCATACCCAAGAAGACAAGAGCAGCTTTGAAGAAAAAAAAAAAAAAAAAAAAGTTAGCGTGGTTCTAAAGGGACAGGAGGTTTGAGGTATAAAACTGAAATTAAAACGTATTAAAGTTAGTTGGAGCCAAATTCACTGCTGCTGTGAGGCATAGAACAATTTAACCCCAAGTGTTTGGTGAAGGATGCAGTCTGATGGTTCCTGGGGTCATGTAATTATTTATATGAGACAAAAGTCATCCCCAGGAGCCAGCCTCTGCCATGCTCCCTTTGCTTGCTTTATTGATAACTCTGGCCCTTAGCTGAAGTAAGCAACTCCAGGGCAGGAGAGTAAACATTCATCACAATATTCAGATCCTTGGCTTCCCTGTTAATGTTTTTGCGAGAATGTGGACATCTGCCTGCTGAGGACTGCACAATCACAGGACAACTTGGCAGCTCTTAGATACCTCGGTCTCTTCAAAGAACAGCAGCTTGAGTTGAGCTTACAGACATGAGCATTTTCTTCTCATTACTACTTTGTCACTTGTCCAAACAAGAAATGTTTGGGAATGACTGCATTTATAAGTGCTGTAAGATTGCAGTACGTCTGCAGCTCCCCCAACATCTGTTTGGAGAAGAGCTGATGATGCCCAGATAATTCAACTAAAACACAGACCATGGCAGAGCTAGTAATGGTTCTGTGAGGATGTGGACACTAGTGAAGAATAATTGCGCTAGACATTTTATCTCACAGGAGTGTGATGTATGGTCCCCAGAGGGAGGGTAGCAAACTAAATGGCGGAAGAATGGCTAGATTTTTTTTCCATCTCCATTTCCTCTCCTGATCTAGGAGCTACGGTTACAACCAGAACCTTTATATTTAAACTATTTGTAAGTGATGAAGAGGTGGAGGCCAGAGTTTCCTAAAAGGAGTCTAAAAACAGGAGTTAAGTGCTCCAGTAATATCAGAGGCTTCTGAGAGGCCAGCAATGATATTTGAAATGTCAGTTTTGAAGTGCCAGCACTGCTGTTCAGTAGTCACAGAAAGGGCTGCTTGGAGTCTCAGTCCAAACTACACATTCACTCCACTGTTCATTTCTTTTCTTATGCAGGCTCTGGTGGCAGAAAAGGAACTGAACAAATAAAAAGCACTACTGATTGATGAGGATGAAAACCAGAAAGCACTACAGCAGTCACACTAATTGCCATCCACTGCTTTTGGAAATCAGGAGAACTTCCAAGGCAGACATAGCTGCAGGGTGCTGTTTTCAGCTCTCACAGACAAAGTGGACCTGAGGTGGTTATCCTGCTTTAGGCACGTGTCATGGGCTGGAGATGGGGAAAGCCCTAGAGAAAAATGAGCTCTTCAGAATCTGTGAAGAAAGCTGCAGGACTTTTCCTTCCCTTCCTCCCGTGATCCACAGCCTGAGCAGAGTGCAGAGACTCCCAAGGGAGGGATGGCACAAAGCTCTGCATCCACCCTCAGCAGTGGCAGGCTGGATCATGAGGGTTAGGTTAGAATCCTCATAATGTGCAATCTCAGGAAGGAGTAACAAAGAGAAGAAAAAGTGGGAGGGGAACGTGTCTCGAGCCACCATAACAGCAAGATCCTCCAGATGGGTATGAAGAGGGACACTGGTCACCTTGAGAGTCATGTTCATTCTGCAGGGACCATCCACAGGTCAGGAGGGTTAGAAAACCTTCTCCATGAATAGAACCAAACCAAACTGCTCCAATAAATCCAATTGAGGACACAATAAATCAATAAGGAATATCTTCTTTTCCTGTCTCAAGCTCATTATTGCTAATAAAACATGTCCTCTTGCTGACCCAGAGCCAGAGGATCACAGGAGACAGAGAGGAAAGAGGAGCTGGCACGCCATCTTTTGTGGCAATGCAAGTGTCAGGGAGGGGGTTAAAGACATCTAATTAAATACAGTGATACATTCACCATGTCTTGATTTTTGATTACAAAACCCCATTTTCAGGGGTTTATAACTCAGTTATAAAAATATGCTCCAGGCTGCAACTTGGAAGACAGGGTCTTAGTTTGGGAACAGAAATTTTTCTCTCCATTTAAAGAAAAGCAACAAGAATGGCTTTGTGCTGGTGATTTTTTTTTTTTTTTTTATGTGAACATAACACCATTTTCCTTCCACAAAAGGATTGGGACAGCTTGGATGTGTGCAATTAAAAATGACATTATTAAACACTATCACAGTAATGGCTCACAGTGGGGTTACCATTAGTAACAATTCATTTGGGATTGTTAACATAAATTGCTTGGTATTAGGACACATTCCATACTCAGGGAAATGTCAGAATAATTGATGACATTTGGCTACTGGTCCTTATGCAGTATAGGGAGTCTTTACATTATTGCTTACGTACGATTCTTTATTTTGATTTGCATTCAAATGTACCAGATATGAGGCCTGAAATTAAAAGATAAAACATACAACTTGGGACCTGGACTGAACCACATGTTGAAAGAATTGCAGTTTGGGACTGTTTGTATGTATTCTCCCAGAAAAAGCTTAGAAGAAAAATGAAGTCTGCTGAGTGACTGGAAGGTCATCAAACTTGGGTTCCAGCTGACCGAGGGAGAAAATGAATTCCAGAGACAATGATGAAAACTTTGCAGTGACTCAGTAGTGAAGCAGTGTGAGACAGCATTTCATGAGGATGTTGGAAAAAATGGAGCCATACAGGAAACAACTGTTTCCTAAGTTGCTGTGTTAATAAAAGTCCAAATTCCCTATTCCTCCTGTTTGGGGATTGGCGTTGTATTTTCCTATAAAGAATTAAATAACATCCCATTCTCCTCATGAATTTGCAGGGGAACGCGAAGCTTAATGGCAGTATTTTGAAGTAAATTTTTGGATCCAAAGCATTTTGTAAGGGTTTTTTAAGCAGGCAATTTTTAAAGTTTACAGTATTAAATTTTTTAGAATAAACTCTAATGAAACAACTTAGCATCTGGTTATTAAAACAGGTATCCATACAGTGTATTGAGTTTCAAAAAAAAAGATTAGCTTTTAAATAGATACAGTAAATTCTTTCAGGAATATTACAATTTCATGGAAAAGATGCCTTTTATGTCTAGATCCAATGGAGTAGCCTGTAAGTCTGGAAGTGCAAAGTTTTTCCTTGAACTAGGCAGAATTAACACTAGGCAGTTAATCAGTTCCAGGATTTTACATTTACGAGGACACTTAGAGTTTGTGGAAAATGCTAAAAAAAGCGATCTGGGAAACGGAGGGGGTTTTATATGGGGAAAAGTTAAAATAACCCAGAGCCTTTGTCTCTGGCTCCACAGGTTATCGCAGATCAGCTGCTGACAGCCCTGCTGCTGCCAAAGCCTCCCTGAGACACCAGCACATGTCTCACTGGCCTTCCCTTTTATCTGCCTTAATAAGTGACTTTTTGGGCAACCTTTTGTCAAGGCAGACATGGATTAGATTAGGACGAGCAGTTCAAAGGGAGGAAGAACTTCACTTTTCCACTCCTCTGAGCCACACCGTGTCACTTCTCTATTCTTCAACACAGAGGTCGCCACTGCTTAAAGGGAGAGAATATGAAAATTACTCAGGATTGCAAAAGTGCAAGGGTAAAAGAGGATGGAGTAACTCCAGCTGAACCTCTGCCCTTGGCTGTCCCTCCAGGGTCTGCTATTCCAGCAAAGCTGAGTGCCTCAGGCCCTGCTGCTGACAGCCCTGGAGGGCACGGGCACAGTGGGGGCAGTGGGCTGGAATCTCAGTCATAACCAGGAGTTTCCTGTCCTTGGGGGGAACATCACCACCTTAGCTTTAGTTCAAATGGTAATTTTCTTGTCTAAGGCCACAGAAACCTGAGAGTTAAACAGCTTGGCATTTCATAGGGAGAGAACTTTGGCTTAAGTTTCCTTTTTACAAGAGTAAAGATTTGACAAGTTTGGCAGCAGGGCTTGTGTATGAATATATTTCCCTAGGGAAGAGAGCATACAGAAGATATAATTTCTTTTACAGGCCACACAACAAAAAAACCAAGGAGGCCTCTCATGAAAATGTTTCTGACATCCGCTTCCTCACAGCACATAATGTAGGGCAGCGTTTTCCCATCCTGGTGAACACAATTTATATGCACATAACTTTGACTGCTGCCATCCACTGGAGAGATTTCCCACCAAAAAAATCCCAGCCCAACCAACCAAATTCAATCTTGAAATGTTTCCATATCTTCCTTGTCACTGACTGTTCCAGCTCCACACCACATTTCCCAGAGCCATCCTAAAGCTCCAGTCCTGCAGAGCCACAGAGGTTATGGGCTGACTGAATTAAAACCAAGGAGAAAATGGAGCAATGCATATGCTGAACATTCAATTTTATGCAGCAGGATTTTGATGAGATATGGTTTTATGTGTCTTTTATTAGACCAACTGAAACTATATAAATAGCTATAAAAGCAGAATCCTTCCCTAAAATGCCTTGAATGGTGTTCAGCAACAAAACCACCCCCGCAGTTTTATAAAGGATCTCAAAAACAATGCTCATTTGGAACTGAAGCAAAGCCTCTGAAATTGTAAAATTCATTCAATTCATGAGAGAAATTCCTAAGTAGCTCTCAATTCATGTAATTCAAAACTCTTTATCTACTACCACAGAACAAACAAAAAATGCTAAAGAAAAATCCAGTGCAAAATATATGTTGAAGGCTCTCATTGTAGTATTATGGATATTATAAAATGTTTCACTACTGCGTTTTTAGTATCAGCTATAGTTTTGAAAAATGGGTACTGAGTGACAAACTCCAGATATTCTAATGTGGTGTGGTTTTACATTGGCACAAGCTGGAAAAAGCTATGTACATGAGTAACCAGAAAGAAAAGTGAACTGAAGACCACCAGACCATTAATTCTCTAAAGCAGAAACTGAACCTGAACTTTCACTCCAAAAATTGCTGGGCCTGCTAAAGCCATAATCAAGAGGAGGTGTATGAGATCAGAGAAGTGGCTTCACCAGAATCCACGGAGTCTGTGAAGCAGCATGACCACTGAGCTGAGAGCTGCTGAGCCTGCCCTCCCACCCCCAGGACCCTGCAGACACATCCTGACTCAGGATTCTCCTCTGCTCTGCTCAGGGGCTGTCACAGGGGCTCTGGCTGAGCCCTGGACTGCCCCTCACGCAGATGTGGCCATGTCTGCTCCTGTTCTCCACAATGGAAAACCTCCAGCTGCTCTGTCATGGACCTGACAATGTCTGCTCACCCCCATGGACCTGTGCTTTCCACTGCAATATCACCAGTGTCCTGTGCTGCATCTGCCTCTGGAAGCAGGGAATTCCTGAGGGTGGTCAGGCACAGAGAAAAGCATTGGGCATTTCTTCTGTTTACTGCTTCTTCTTTTGCAAGAAACAGCACAAACATGGAGGAGAAAATCTAGGAAAATTCTAGCAGCTCTTTTTTAGAAAGAAACTTTTTATCAACTAGAATGACAACAAGTGATCAAAGCCTCAAACCTGTATTTCCTCAGCTGTGAAATTCTGCCTGCAGCAGGGCGGATCTCCACAATAAAATTTCTGGACCTCTCTCAGAGTATCCCCACCTATGCTACATCTTTGTAACATGGGCCAACTGAAATTCACAATAAGCAGCCGCAGAGGTTGTTCTCTTGCAGGCACAACGCTTAAGATGTGGCAATCTCCCTGTGCTTTTTAATTGTTTCTTTAAAGCCTGTTTGTCTGCAGGATTCTTCAGCATGAAAACATTTTGGATCTTGCTGTCGAGGAACAGATGCTCACTTTACAAATACACAAACATCTTAGATGTGAAACTGAAATGCCCCAAGGAAAATTAGGATACAGATAACACAATGCAGAACATAGAGACTGCTCCAAAGCTCTTAAATGTATATTCCATTATGAGGAAATAAGGAGGCCTGTTTCACAGGAAACAATATATCACACCAATGAAACCAAAGCAATAGTTTTGTATGGCAAATAGAAATGCCACATGCAGCAGTTTCTATAAAGTAGCCATTACAGTTCATTAAAGCAAAGCAGAAACACATTAAATTTTATCATTTCATTTTAAATGAACTTTGTGCTACTACCTGAATCCATCTTTATTTGCCTCTGTGAGGTGGCAGGTCCCTCCGTTCTGACATGGATTCTGAATGCAGGCATTAATGGGCACACTGCAGTCTTGACCCTATGTGGGAAAATTCAAAAGAAACAATGTTAGTAAGACTCATGTCATCTGAATCAGCATCTCTTGTTCCTTCACTCTGCTTGTGGCACCACTTACAAGAGGTCTGTGGTCTTCAGACCCATAACATCACCTAATCGTCTTTATTGATGATGATCAGATTTATTCATGATTTCAGTGTGAATTTGGCAGGACAACTGCTTTATCCA
Organism: Sitta carolinensis; assembly: GCA_032173965.1. Lineage (NCBI taxonomy): Eukaryota > Metazoa > Chordata > Aves > Passeriformes > Sittidae > Sitta > Sitta carolinensis. The sequence continues at coordinate 4,206,198 of CM063294.1, read as the reverse complement.
AAGGGACTGGTGGGCATCTCAGTGTCACTTCAGGTCCCAGGCTGGAATGAACTCTTTTGCTGGAGTGCTTTAAGGAAACAGCTGCTTTGACCATCCCTCTAACACACTTTAATGTCAGTTATAATGAAAAGAAGGACTCGGGACCAAAGGCAAGTGTAAGGCCACACACAGTGAGCACAAGTCCACGTGGAGTCAGCACTCACCAAGAGCGTTTACCAGGCAGTAAAAAGTTACTCAGTTAAACCCTGCAGCAGCACACACTGCTCCTTACCAGAATCAGAACCCACGGGGACAGGCCCACTGTGTGCTGGGAGCTGAGTTTGAACTTCTGCACAGAACACAGCAAAATTTCATCAGGGACTCAGTTCCACTCTTTGAGCCTGCCCTAGAACATACCTCAGTTCTGACTGAACCTCACCAGCTTTAGCAACCTCCACTGCTACTGGCTTTTTACTGGCCCTTCAAGGCAAAAACATATTTCTCTGCTCATTATATTCTGCTGATTAGAACAAGATATTTGTAAAACTGGCAAATACATTGAAGAGTTTGGTTTTGCTTCTCAGTTACTGACACAGTAGGGTGGAGTAAGGCCACCCAAAAGCCTCAATACTCAAAGGATCTGAGCAATCACTAGAAGCTCAAGAGATCACTGCTCTTCCTGATGAAGATCCTGCTGGCAGTGGACCTCTGCAAGCTCGTCTACTGGAAAGCTGGTAGATTACTGCAGTCAAGAGGAGAAAAACATCTTGGGAGATATAATAATTTAGTCCAGGTAGCTGGTTTTTGTCTTAATTTGTCTCTGGAGTGCTTATCTTGAAATTGGTCCAGGCTCAATTAAGCCTAACCATGGCATAAAAAACCCCAATCAGCTTATGAGTATGAACTCTAGTACAGAGTTCACTTGATCTGGTCTGTCCAGTCCTGGTGCTTGGCCCTTCCTCACATGTCCTGTGGGTCAGTCCTCCAAATACCTCTGAAATCTTCGGTACTTTGCAGCAGGTAGAAGATGTGGCCCTCACGTGCAGAACAGAGAACTCCTTGTGAAGAAGTGGGGCACACTGATTATCACAGGATCACTAGGCTGGAGAAGACCTGCAGGATGGAGCCCAACCCTCATCTGATCACCACTGTGACAGCCAGACCAGAGCACTGAGTGCCACACCCAGTTGTTTCTCGAGCACCTCCAGAGATCATGGCTCCATCACCTTCCTAGGCAGCTCATTCCAATGCCTAACAACCATTTCAGTGAAGTTTTTCCTGATAATCCAACCTGAACCTTCCCTGGCACAGCTTGAGGCTGTTTCCTCCTGTCCCACTGCCAGCTGCCTGGGAGCAGAGCATGATCCCCACCTGGCTGCACCCTCCTGTTGGGGAGTTGTAGAGAGTGAAGGGTCCCCCCTGAGCCTCCTTTTCTCCAGGCTGGGTCCCCCCAGCTCCCTCAGCCACTCCTTGTGACTGTGCAGACCCTTGCCCAGCTCTGCTCCCTTCTCTGGACATGCACTGATGGTGGCCACAGCTGGACACAGCCCTCGAGGTGTGGCCTCGCCAGTGCTGAGCACAGGGGGACAGTCACTGCCCTGCTCCTGCTGGCCACCCAGTTTCTGGCACAAGCCATGTGCCACTGGCCCTCTTGCCCACCTGGGCACATGGGGTCATGTGCAGGCTCTGGAGACCCGGCAGCTTTCCGGCCCCTCTGCCCTCAGCCTGGAGCTGCAGGAGGTTGTTGTGACCCAAGGGCACACTCCAGCACTTGACCTTACTGAGCCTCATACTGCTGGCTTCCAGCAGTATTTGTATATATAAATATTATACTTCTTATATTATAATTCCATCCAACACCACAGAGCAGCTTTGTTCACAAAGCTGTATTTCATGAGGCGCTGTCTCCAGCATTCCCCAGGGTGAGGAGACTCAGCTCTGCATTTTACCATTTCTGCAAACACAAGGGCAGAGGGACAGCCCTGCCCAGGGCTGTATCAGCAGAGAAACCCTTCCCGAGGAGAGCAGACAGCCCCGGCCACGCCGTGAGCTCAGCCCGCAGCACGGCACGCGCGGCACTCGCCCAAGGCCTGGCACGGAGGCTTTCTGCTCCACCCGTGTGCCAAACAGCCTGTCCTGCTCCATCTGAGATCCCCAGTCCCCAAATGTCTCAGGCAAGAGCTGGGAAGCTCACGCAGGTTTTATTTTGGCACCATGTGGCCCGCGGCACTGTGCGGATGCGAGCCATGGAACGGTGACACTGATCCGCTCCCACCCTGCCCTCCTCCTGCCCATCTGTGCCCCAAATCCTGGGGGTTTACCACCTTACTGCAGGCTTGGAAGGGGTTGGTTTGGATACTTTTCCTGTGTCCCTGGAGAACTGATTATTATATAGATAATTCACTAACACCCGCTCTGTTTCATACAAACTCTTCACCCCTGTATCACTAAAATACGAAACCCTTGGCAGCCAAGCAGAGCAAGCAGCAAAGCATCTGTTTTTCTGAAGGCTTTTGTCACAGCTGAACACCATGTAAAACAGTCCCATCACTTCCACTACAATTACTCAGGTTAATTTGAATGTTCTTGTAAAAATTTAATAAAGATAAATACTAAAATAAGAGCAAGGCCCTTTCAGTCTCTTGCACTGGCACATGAAGTTTGGCATGACAAATTCTGCTCTCATTTCTGTACTGAACACGGCTGAATTATTTGCTGCTTGGGCCTCAGGCAGCATGGAAACCCATTAGAATGTGCTGCTGAACCAGACAATTGCAACACTAAGTTGCTACATGGCTTTAAGAAAATTAGAATCTCTCTGACTCAGTTTACTCATTGTAATAAATGGGCAAACAACACTAAATCCTTCTCTGAGGATTATCTTCTTGGAGCTGACTTTATCTATAGCACATTGCGAGCCCACAAAATAAGTACAACTTCTCTAACAAGGAAGACTTTGAAAAACAAAGAACTCTGAGAGAAGCTGCAGAAAATAGTGGTACTAATAAATCTACAGCAAAGCAAGGCCATTTTATTTCAGTATGAGACTGTCACTACCCAGAAGAGCCTAAAGACATTCTAGAAACATCTTTCAAATGAATAACGCAATTCTCCAGTCTCAATTTACAGTAAGACTTCTTACTGGAAAAATGGAATTGCTGTCAAGCATCACTAAAATTAATTTATCTGTGAGTTGGGAAATACTCCTTGAGTTACACTGCCTGGAAATAACTATTGTTACAAAGGAGAATATTGTCTATTTTCTTCAAGACTAAAGAGCCTTTTAATGAGGTCTGAGGCAGAAATAGAGGTGCAGACTTGTTTCAAGGACAGGCAAGAAGATAGGACTGTCTCAGCAATTCACAGAAAGAGGATGAAGGTCCCTCTGTGTGCAATATTTTACTTCTAGAGCTTTTTTAGGATACAATAAATTTTTGTCTAGTCTGATAGGAAGGCATCAGATCCAAAACACTTTATGTACTTTTTCTCATTTTCTGTAGGAGTGGAAAGGTTTAGGCACTGAAACAGGAAATTTCTGCAACTTATTAGAAGACATATATGTTCAGAGTCCAGCTGTCCTTTTAAAGCTGAAGTGCCTCAGCTGGGCCAGACTTTATCTGGGCTGCTCCAGCTCCATGTTTCAGTGAATGAGAACAGAGCTATTCACCATACACAGAAAGAGTCAGTTTTTTGTTTGAAATTACCCATACTGGCCATTACTGTATCTACAAGCTGTTCCTCAGCACTGCTGTGCCAAATTCCAGCTTTTACAAGGATCCAATACTGGGAACATTATATCATGATCAATAAAACACCCAATAACAAGTAGCAAACACTAATAAGAACCCTCAGCAGGACGAACAAGGGATAACACAGTAAAAAAAGCACTCATTTACCTTGACACTGTTTCAACCATTGCAATAATTTTTTCAATTAATTTTCAAGGATTGGTATTGTCTGTGTAGACTGAGAGTTTCATTCACACTCACGAGGCAGAGGTTTGAACTCTGTCCATCCCAAGGTGATCCTTCTCCGTTTCTAACAGCAGTGGGCACAGATAGGGGTGGCAGCACAGAGCTCACCACAGGCAGAAGGTGGAAACCTCCTGGGGTAGAAAACCATCACTGCTGACTGCAGGACCCAGGGGGACACCTGCAGACAGGCAGGAATCCATCCAACCTCACTGCCTGGTAAATAGGGAGACCCTTTCCAGCTAATTACAGCCCTCTTCAATGACTACAGTGGTTCACAGCGTGCTGGAAAAATGAGCTCTACCACAGAAATACCAAAGTTTATTCGCCTTGTTAACAACATACAATGTGTTCATAATAAATTTTAGTTAGATGGTATATGTGGAGAGCAGATGGTAGTGTTCATGTGTTTAGTAAAAATACTAAATGAAGACAAATATAGTTGATAGAGACTTTAAATTAAGAACCAGGAAATTTTCATAAACAACTTAATTATCAAGGTCTAAATACAGCTAAAGCTTTTAGGGAAAACAGACAAAAATACATCTACAAAGACACTGTATTGCACACTCTGTCCTTTACATTCCTAATTGTGGGAGTAAAGCAGCCACATCCAACTCTCAGTCTCACAAACATTAAAACACTTGTCTTATGGGTTTCCTGGTCAGAAGTTAATAAGAAACCATTACATTAAGGGAAAAGGCTTAGTAAATCTTCTACTTCATGACAGGCTGGAAGGAAAATTCACAGAAAGATAACTGAGAAGAACACTGTGTTCCATGAGTATATCCAGGAATGCTATTCCAACCTACAAGTATCTGCCAGCTTTAACATCTCGACCTCCTAATCCTGGGAAATGGAGAATAAATGGACACTTGCAGTCACGTTGTTGAGCTGTGCTCTGCTCCCACAGAGAGTGGCAAGGATTTTATCAGTTGCCTGAATTATTCTCATCTAAGCTGATGCACACACTTGTTGCTACACCTGGATGTGCCAGTGGACCTGCCCCTAAGTTCAGTCCTGCAAGGTCCAACAGCAGAGGGAAGAGCTGAACGTGGTGTGTAACAGTGATTTTCTGATGCTTTGTATACCAAAACCGAGATGGGATGGGACAAGAGAAAAGGAGAGGGGGGAAATCCATAAGCACAGAAAATCCAGAATTTACAGACACTCAGCACAGAAAGAGAATTCAGTTTGAACTTTTGAATGCAGCTTTTTCCTTTGAGTTTTACTTCTTCAATGCTTAGTAAAGTGAGAACTTTGATCAAAGGTTTTCCTGAAGCTGTGCCATGCAGCTATCCAATAAGGTATAAACTGATGCTAATTTTTACCTAATAGCATTTTTTACCAGTGACTTCTTTCACCACTTGAAACCTCTATCCCTCTGCCAAAAACTGGAGGGTAAATTGAAATTTTCCAGGGCAGGAAGGGAATGAGATGTCTCATGAACAAAATTTTATCACATGAACTTCAACTCCGCTAGAAAATTAAGCTGGGAAAAAAGAATGAGGCATTCAGTAGTTTTCCCTGTAATAAACACATTTAGCAGCCCTAAATACAAAGAAGAAACAAGAAGAGTTTTGCATAATTGACCGAGGAAACATGATACCATAAATTCAGCCTCACACCCACACACTGAGTTACAAGTTTGGTAGGAAAAATTTTCTCAAGTTCTATTCACAGTTGTGTAATTCAGAGCTTTTCAAGGCAGGAAAACCCAGTATTTGCTATGATGGATCATAAAAAGAAGTTTTACATGTACTGCAAGTCTTAGAGCAGTTATGGCAGCTCGAAGGGCACGTGGTGCTAACTGCAACACGAGGACTGGATGGATCCCTGCAAACAGCTTTGGGATGGGAATGCTATCAAACAATTGGAGATCTTGTTCATTGTGTGAAGAATGGAACTAACTTCAAAATACAAAATTAACTCAGATTCTTTTAAAGGGAGGGCTAAGCAGTACAGCATTGGGAAGGAGTGTTATTTTACCAGCGAGGCCATTTGAAACTGATTTCCTGATTGCTCTGATATTCACACACTGCAGACAGCTGGCACCCTGCTATGCACACACAGCAGGGTGAAGCTCTTCAGCACATCCAGGTGACTCTGTTCTCCTTGTTTATGCTCTTTCTGGCCATGGCCATAATGGCTAAGCCTCAATCTGTAAAAGATGCCTCTGATGCTCATTGGCAAGGTCAAAGAGAAGAGGAGCTGGCAGGGCGTTCGTCAGATCCATCTGCTCAGGCATATATACAAATTATTTGGCAAGGCACGGGTAATATCACAGCAATTTTGGATCAGACTGCTTTCAGATTGCCAGGTGGAAGTTGAGAGATTTGGATCATCTGTTGTTCACAAAAATCTTGTGACTCCTCCTTCTGAACACAGACCTTGCTACAGACACCCACACCTCGGGGACAAGTCCTCACTCACAGTGGGGATGAATTAATCCTTTCATTTCAGTCACCCATCCCAGTGGGGCAATAAAAATGTGCCTTCTGAGGACTGCTGTTTAAAAGCCAATTAATTTAACGTGAAAAATCAATTTATTCCAAACACCTCCAGTTTGGAATAAAAGCTTTTTAATATAAATCCAAATTTACCTAGCACAATCTGAATTATTTTTTCAGTTTAGCATCTCTCTTTATACAGCTGTACTTACACTGACACATCCCTGCTACAGCAGAATTGTCTGCTGTTTATAAACCTGAGAAACACTATTTGCTGAATGGCACAGAAGGCAGGCTATGAAAAGAAGAGACCCTGATATTGTTCTTCTGCTGCCCCTCCCACCACTCAGCTGCTTTAGCTCCCTCTGCAAACTTTCTCAGTGTTACTATCAGAAGTAAAAATACAGACAATATTTAAAGCCCACCATCTTCAGCACTGTGTAGTTTCCTCCTATGCCAGTCTAACTTCATCTGGCATCTGATTAAACAATAATTTGCCATGGCAGCAGCACTTCTTAGTGACTTCCTTGTCCTTGTTAATAAATCACTATTGTCAATTTATGGCAAATTAGGCAAACTCTGCTCTCTTAAGCCTCATTTTATTTCAATCAGAAAGATTTATGACCCTCCAGGGCATAATACACCTTCCATTACCTCTCCAGCTAGTAATCGAGAATATGCCTGTCAAAGTCAAAGTGCAAGGATTCATCATATTATTTTTAAAAAAATCTGGTTCTTCTCCTATGAGTATGGAATTTAATTCTCTGTGGACATTTGAGGTTTATTTTGTAATTATATTAATTACCATGCAAATCCTGATTGCCCTTCTAAACCTCTCCTTACATAAGCACTTTGGGTTTCAATGGTCTTTTGGGCTTTTAATCAATGACAGGAGATGTGCCATTAATCCATCACAAGTCAGTTCATGCAGCACATGTCTGAAATGAGTCCAGAGGTGCCAAACTGGATGGGACAGGTGCTCTAGAGCTTCCAAGGTTACAACTGATGGATCCAGACCCTTGTGTGAGCATTTTGGGAGATGCAGAAGAAAATTAGGGACACTGAAAATACTTAATTTTGCTGAGGGTTGACTCTATACATAAAATACAACCCAATGTATTTGATGTAAATCCAACACTGAATATTTCCTATGTAGTCTCTAATTCAACCAGTATTCATGAATGAGAACAGTGGGGTTAGTAGTACCTTCAAAATACTTAAGTGCCTATTTATTTTAAAGTACATTTTGCAGTGGCAATAAAACTTTCCCTTTCAGGCTATGCAAAGTCTGTGCCTCTTTTTCAATGTGAATTCTGTAGAGAAAGTTATAAAGACTGGAAATTTGTATAGATAACAAAAACCCTATCAATATGTTTTAAGAAATAAAAATAAAATATAATTGCTGTATTTTAAATTAACTATGCTTAATACTTAAGCTACTGAACAGCCTGCCTGGAGAGGAGGCACACATTCCAAACAGAAACTCAGTGAAGCCTAACATGAGGCAGAGATTATGTGATTAGAAAAATCTCTCCAAAAAGCTCACTGGGTTTCTGAAATAAATAGAGCTAAAGATGCTGGAAGAGACCCAGTCCCTTGGAAGAACCTTCTGCTGGTTCATCCCTGTTTGTTAAGGATTGCAGGCATTTGGTTTGCAACAGCTCTCTGCTGATAAAAGGTCTCACACTGAAATACATGTTATTTCAGCAGAAATGTCAGTGTAATCTGTTTTGCTTGTGGAAGATCTGCAAACCTTCCCCTGCAAGGTCTCCCAGCCCAGAGACACCAGCAATACTTTCTGAAATCAATCTGAGAGTGGGCTGAACTGGCAGCTAACCCAGGCAGGCAGCAGTGATTTCTGAATCAAACGTGCACAGGAATTTTTTCGACTACCAAACAAGTGAAAGATGCCCACGGTGTGAGGGAAGAGCACAACATCTGTTCCAGAGGTTCCCAGCAGTGTGAGGAGGGGACCCAGGGACCACGGGGGTCAGAGAGCTTTGGGGCAACCTCACTGCAGTGTTTGTGCACTTACCCCTGCACACTAATCTAATCCCAACCTAATTCCCAAACGAGTCTGGCATTAGACCAGTTCTCTTAACAGGAGAGGCTTTGCTCTTCTTTTCATCTTAGCCTGCTTATAGCAACTTCATCAATGCCATCATCTCCAAAGGACAGGAGAAAATAAGGCAATCAACCTCCCAGGACAATCTCTGTTCTTGGACAACAAAAGAAACCCAAAAGCCATTTCATGGAGTACACTCAGTGCCAAGAAAGCCTCAAGGATAACAGATGACAGAAAATCACAAGGAAATTTACAATAAGGCTTTTCAGCTGTGGCCAACTACGTCAACTGGTTCAATCATGCAGAAATGGTGGGATGCAGAAAATTAAGACCTGGTTAAACAGAACTTGATTAAGCAGAGTTACAGGAACCAGCAATCACCTGAAAGGCAGAAAAACCACAGAGGAAGAAAAATTTTTATTTAGTGTAACAGGACCAGGCAAACATAAGAACAAGAGCCTGAAATTCAGACTAAATGCCAATAAAAACTTCTCCTTTACCCTGGGAAAAGAAAGATTGGAAGTCTGGTCACTCATTTAGAACTAGACCAGGAAAAGAGTGGTAAAACCAGAGAGAGTGGGAATAATCCACGCTGACAACAGACTGAAGGTGACAGTGCCCACCTGTGAGTGCAGCTCCTCAGACACAGTGCATGCCTGAAGCTGCTCAACATCTGCCTTCTTGTTGGCCTAACAAAAATCAGAATACTTCTTCAGAGCTGGCTTTATTGTTAAGAGCCCTCATTAGGGCGTGCCATGCTACAGGAGTGGGTTTTTACAGGGCCTGGGGAGGGTGTGTTCCTCCTTGACACCTTCAGCCAGCAGTTGGGGTGGTAATCCCTCCCTAAGCCTTTCATTTTATGCTCTTCTATATGTAAATCTCCATTTTCTTTATACCTACTACAGCAGAAAGGGCAAAAAAGCAAGTAACATAAGTCTGACTGCTGCATGGTAGATTTTACAGAACTAGCACATGGAAGAAAAGATTGGGATTTCTGCATTTTTTTCTGCCTTAGGAGCTTTATATGAAATTATAACCACCAACTGCTTACACTGGTGTGTGCCCTAAAAATTCACACAAAAATACAGATCTACTCATTTTATGTGGCCACCCATTACCTCTCATCCCTAAAGGCTTTCTCTTTTATTTTACTACGAGTGGAAAATGCTTCTTTGACATTCATTAATAACCATTTTCAGTATGGTTAAAATGATCAAACAAAAATAGAACACCCCAGATCACATAAACACACACTCCAGGAGAATTTATTAGAACGAAAGTTCAAGGCAGAACTACCTCACACAAACAGCCTGTTGCTGCACTGATTTCTTCTACAGGAAATCTTGGCACTGAGCTGACACTGCAGTGCCCCCTGACTCTGGGACAGAAGAGAGGCCAGGGCAAGAGCAGCACGAGGAGCCAGAGACAGGAGTTTGCTCCCTGGCTCGTGGGGATGAGGGCAGGCTGCTCACAGCCCCTTCCAGTTTCTTCTCCCTGTGCAATTCCAGCTTGGGGATTCAGTTGTGTGCAGAAGGATGCACATGGGGATCCCCGTGTGTGTTAACAGAAGGAAACAAAAACACAGAGCCACACTTGCACACAGGATCAGCCTGAGCACCAGCACAGGCTCAGCCAGCAGCAGCCAAACTCTGCTCTGGGTTACAGCCACTCAGCCCCAGCCAAGGGAGCATCACTGAGGAACTGCCCGGGGAATGGTCTCTGTTCCCTGAGCTGTGAGCAAACACAGCCACGCTGAGCTCTGGGCTGAGTCTGCCCTCACTGCAGGGCTCTCACAGATTATCTGTGCCACACTGCAGAACCTGGCAAAGTGCAAATACAGAAACTCCCCCTGCTCCAAGCAAGGGGCACCCCACAAGGCAGGGTACAGCCTGTGGCATTGGCAGTGCTGAGAAAGCCTTCTGTCAGCCCTGTGCTCAGCAGCTCCTGCTCAGCTGCACTGACCCCCTCAAGTGCTGGCACGGAATTTGGATCAGTGCACAACATGGGATGTGTGTGAATCCCCCGTTTCCCAGAGATATCCTGCTCTGAGACCCTCCACTTCTAAACTTGTTTCCTGGGACAAAAACCAGGCGTGGGGGGTGGGGAGAGGGAAGAGCCAAATTCCTAGCAGAACTTTGGAGCCAGCTTCCTCACTAAATATCATTCTGTAATGCCTCCCACCACAAGAGTCTGGCTGCAAAGAATGCTGTCTCTCCAAAGCCCAAGAGCCTTACCCAGGATTTTTCCAATTGTATCTGTCATTCTGGATGATTGGTGAAATTGCTTGAACCCTCAAGACACCGCAGGGCTGCAAGGAAAGTCAGGACACTGGCTGAACCCAACAGGGAGGTGAAGAGATTTGGATAAAATTCAGAGCAGCTCTGCCACAGACGTGCATCAGCATCTGGTGCCTGGAGTGTGGGATATGAGCTGTGCCAATTTTACCTACGCTGACTTTCCATTTCAGACAGCTTTCAGTGACAGCAGAACCCAGAGGGGACAAACATCTGCATTCCAGCAGCTCTGCCTCCTTTACCTGAGCAACCAGAGAGGCTGTAGAGATTGCTAGGCAGGCACTGCACTTCCTGTTCTGGTTTGGCAGTGTTCTTTCATTTCAGCAAAACAAAAATGTATTTTAAACTCTTTCCCCAGTTCTATAAATAAATCTATTTGAAAAAAAGCAAATTATTCTTTATTTGTTGCGACCTCAATTTCAAGAAAAAGAAAGTACAAAAGACAAAAAATCAGCCAAAAAACTCCAAAAGGGCATTTTCAGAATAAAGCAATGACAAAATTCCTGGAGTGTTGGTTTCACTCACCTTAGTTTTTGTAACAGTTATTCAAGTGAAGTTTTCTCCAATGGCTTATTGATTGCAAGTTTGACTGATCTCTTGAATTCCAACATCCATGGACTCAATTTTGCAATATCAATGGGAATATTTACAAGCCACACACTCTACAGTGAACTGGGAGGTTCCCATTATTTATTTCCAGCCGCAGCTGCACTCACACACTGGCTCTTGCAGGTGGCCAGTAGCACTTCCAGCAGGAGAAAGCTCCACCTCTCTACTTACAATCAGACTTTCCAATCTAAACCACACATATTATTTAAATAATCATTCAAAGAATGCTATGCAGAAGAGAAAAAAAAACCCTAGCCGACTGGAGAATGCCACCTGTGCCTGTGTTTAAAATGAAAACACGAGTTTCATAAGATGGAGAGCCAGCTCCTGCCAGCACTGGCTGCACCCTGGAGCTCCTGCTCGTGAGCCTGCCAGATGCTGGAGGTGCCACATCCCACTCCCTGGGGCTTTCTCCCCAAGTACAGCCACAACAGCACTGTTTCGACCAGGGCTTATCTTCAACAAGCACATTCAGCACCCATTGTAAGGAAAGAGCAGCAGCCAAGATCATTATCAGCTCAGCCTTGCCCGTTCCTGATTGAGCAATCTCTGTTCCTGTCCTCATCAAACACCCCTGGCCTCACAGCTCAGGTGGTCCATGACTTGTCTCACTTTTGAGTTTACCCAAACCATCAAGGGCACCACTAAAATTGCTAAAAGCCCCACGAAGTATACATTCAATAGCAAAAACATCTCTGTGAGCATGGAAAGTAAGAGATGGAACCGCCATCAGTGAAAACCAGGCCACAAGCTTCTGAGAGTGCAGTTAACTGGGAGAGCATCCTGGTCCATCAGGCACCACTCTGGCAACTCAGGCGACTTTCTGCTAGCTGCCCTGCTTTCTTCTGAAGGCTGGCATGAGCACAGGAACCCCAGAAAGCTGCTTGCAGTGCCTGTCCCTTTGCAGGGAGCATTATGAAGCTGTCAGCTTGAATTTGGAAAAAGGGTGGGTTTTTCACTTTATTGATGCACTCTTCCATGCAGGATTTTTTGAAAATCTACATCAAACAAGGAAAAACAAATGCTGAGAGGGCAGATTTAGGGCAATTTATCAAGGTCTGGGAAATAGCTTCCAGATGGATGGAGCTGTTTGGTGCTGGCTGGTGAGAAGGAAGCAAGGTATTGTTATTGAATTAGCATGAATCTCTGGTGGAGAACTGCGTGGTAGATAGAGTGCTCCTTTCATATGGTTTGCATTTGGACCTGTCATATTTCATTTTTATTCAAAAACCTGTGGTAAAGACACACAGCTCTTTTTTTGCTTATTAAATTTCCACCAATTCTCCCTGAACTGTTACCCAGTGTTTTTAGACCCTGCTCCAAGTGCCATGCCTGGCCTGTTTGCTCTCTGCCACGCTTGGCTGGCTGGCAGTTTGGGGCTTGCGAGCTCACAGTGGGTTTGGGTTTTGCATTCACACACTGATGTCACCTGAGAAAGTGTGTGAGAGAGGAGAAAAGCTGGATGCTCTGTGAGATGTTTAAACTGAGCCACATCAAGCATTTACCAAAATCCTTCCAAGGAAAACAATACATCCTGGGGTTTAATGCATACTACAACATGCTGATAAACTAGAAGATTATTCTTGATTTTTCTTTTTAATAAATCTTCCCTTCATAAACATGTCTCCTAGCAGTATGAATGCACCTGTACCAGGGACTTTGTGAATAAGGGATAGTGCAAAAAACCAAAAGAACAACCAGCAAAAAAAAAAAAAAAATATTTAAGGGCCAAAAAAACCCCAGATATGCTCATAACACATTTTTACTTAGAATAATCTGGATCCATGATACATGTCTTACAGAGTAAGGTATATGCAAAGACTTATGAGTTCTCCTCCTAGTTCTGAAACAATTTAATTTTCAAGCTCCCACCTGAAGAATTCAACCTAATCTATGTTAAAAATCAAAATAAAATGACCATTTTCTTATTAACCTGAGGAGATAAACAGATTGTTATCAAATAGTTTCAGATAAACAGATTTTTGACAATACCATCTTTTAAATCCCAGAGAAGTTTCTGGTGCATATGCCAATGGGTAGAAAGATTCCTAATGACAAGAAATTTCCAATGCCTTTTTCAATTATTTAGGTGAACAATTATTATTCGTGAGTACTAAGTGTAAAAGCACTGAGATGAAATAGAAGAAATAAGATTTATATTTTCCCTTTCTCCGTGTTTCAGGGATCTATCAATTACTCTGGGATGCATCCCAGGAAAACAGAGAAGGGAAATGGTGACAGAATCAGAACTAATTAATTCCTAAATCCTACCTGAAATGTAACACATGGACACTTATGCTTACTTCCCACATGAATGTCTGGTTTTGCCCTCCTTTTTTCCCCTGTAATTCTTATTACTTTTTTTTTTTTATGAGCATCTGTTTCAACTGACCAGGACTGTAAGAAATATCCAAAGAGGCGAATAAAATCCCAATCTGCAGGATTTTGGGCACAGCACCTGAAACCTCCCAGGTTGTGAACAGATCCTATGCTTCATTTATTACTTATCCTTAATCCTTCAGCTACTGACTCCTGAGCTGGATTTCCAGCTACACCAGCTGAGAGTGCCCTGGTGTCCTTAAGCTCTCACGGTGCAGCGTGAACAAGGGGAGTTATCCATCACTGCTGAAGGAACTGCTTTACTCAGTGACCCTTCCCCATTTCCCAATGTGCTATCAGGAAGCTGGCACTGCTCCCAGTGACTGGAACCCACAGGATTCATATTTGCAGATCCCTCTGTGGACATGAGAGCTCTGAATTCAGAGACAGCTGATTTAGGGGTTGGGTCTGGTCAGGGAACACTCCTGCTCACCAGTCTGTGGAAGGTGGATGTGAACTACCAGGTATCAACATTCTGCCACCACGGACCAAACTGGCCTTTAATTCTCCTCTGAACTGCCTGCCTTCTGGCTGGGAGCCTATGAGATGGTGATCTTGCTGGGATAAAACCAACCTGCCATTTTACATGGATGTCTACATGCCCATGGCTGGAAGTGACCTCTGGAGATTGTCCAGCCCAACCACCCTGCTCAAACCAGGGCCCACCAGAGCGAGTTCCCAGGATGATCCATGTAGTCACAGCACAAAGCAAACCCATGCCAGCTGCACAGGATGAAACCTGTGGCAGGGCACAGCTGAAAACTCACACACAACCTGCTTGAGCAGGGGAACTTCAGAGCCCAGTGCCTGTAAAATTAACTTCTCCCAGCACAACAATTCAAGAACCACAGGTGATGGGGAGCAGCTTCCTGCTCCTCGTGTCCTTCAGTTGGAATCTTACCTTGAAACCAAAGGGACAAGTGCACTGGTAAAGCTCCACGGGGTCACTGCTGCAGGTGCCATTGTTCTTACAGGGGCTGGAGAGGCAGGGGTTGCACTTGGCCACAACACTGAGATCCACTGGCTCTGCAGAGGCAAACACAGAGCATGAGCACAGAACTGGAGTGCAAAACTCACCCCTCCCCTGCACACCCAGCCAGCCTCCCCCAGGCTGCAGGTGCACTGCATGACACCATGGGATTCCCAGGGATCAGAGAGGCTTTAAGGACTTAAATCAAGTGCTAGGCAAATCTCAATGATGCTTATATTCTCCTGAAGATGCAAACATATGCTCTGAAAAAAGCATGTTGGGAACCTCCAGGGAGTGGGTTATATATATATATATATATATATATATATATATATATATATATATACATATGGCTTTCAGCAATTTTTCCTTTTCTCAGTTCTGGAAATCCTGCAACAGCAACCCCAGGGAACTGTAACCTGACATTTCCATGGCTGATAACAAGAATGAAAGTGCAGATGCAACAACATAAATAAAAACCACACACAAGACAGATTTAGCTAGAGGCTTATGGGAATATTTAGGTGCAAAGTGCTCTACCATCCTTAATTTTAAGAGTTCGAAACTTCTTTTCTTCCATTTCAGTCCAGAAGAATGATCAACACTGAGCTATCTCAGCAAAGTGCAATAAAGCCAAATATGCAAAGATGTAAATGTATGCAGGTAAATACACATGGCCATATTTAAATCATCTAATAAACCTCATATTTGTAGCAGAAATCTTCCAGAGAAGTAGTGAAGGTTGTGGGTGAGCAGGAAAACAAACACAGACTAAAACAACACTAATTACATTTGGGGTCCCAATCAATCAATATTTTATGGTTGAGATTTTGCAGAAAGCTAATTTAGGCAGCTATATTCACAGTTGTATTCACAGTTAAAACATGGTGATTTTTTAAATGGCTACATTTCAAATATTAGTGTATAAACTCATTGGGTTTTATATGTAAAAAATAAAACCTAACACTTTAAAGTGGCTTAACTTATATCAGGCAGTAAAGAATGTAAAATAATTTTATGTCATTTTCAAGGAAATACATTTTAAAATAATTTAAAATTGGTCCTGTACTAGAAAGGAGCACAGAGCTTCTGTTACCACATGATAAATGGTAAGAAGGAGTAAATTGTGAAACATCCTGAAAGTGAAGTGAAGAAGTTTAAATTTGACCAAGAGAAGGTGGAGCTCCAGAGTTACCAGAACTAGGGATGAAAACATCCCCTCCAGCCAGGGCTCTGCTTTCAATTGTCCTGCACGAGTTATAAACCTTCACTGTTTACTCTGAAGGCTTGCAGAGCACCAGCAGGGGTAAGAACAGGGCAGAAATGGGGGCTGAAGGGTCTCAGGTGACAGCACCTGGGCTGTGCCCTGGTCCTGAGCTGATGGTGGAGACACCAGGGACTGACTGGGAGGGCACAGGCAGCAATGAGGGAAAATACACAGGAAGAAAAAACGCCAAAGATTAAATAAGAGACCATTGTCCTCCTGTTCTGTCCTCATGTTTATGTCTAACTACATGCCATACATGTTTTTACCTTGGAGTTACCTAGGACAGCAAGAGAGGAAATCACACCTGAATTCCTGACACTGACAGGGGCTGGAATGTGACATATCTGAGTTACATTCGTCTTCATGGTAAAACATACAAAGAATAAACAAAGGTGGCTCCTCTGAGAGCTCATGAGACAGGCAACAATGTTACTCTTTTAGATTTAGAGGTCAGCAAGCCAGAATTTGTTCTACTATTTATTTCATAATACGTATACATTTTCCATTCATTTCTATGGCATAGATCAAAGCTAATCAATGCAGGAGCTAATAAGAACAGTGTTAGTTCCTAGCAGTTAAGTAGTTCATTACTTTGCCCTTGTGGATTTGATTTATAAATCCATATAGCAAAATGCCCTCAGCCCAGCACATTCCTTTCCTCTACTGCATAGCTGGGAGGGCAAGTTAATAAAAAGCAGAGCTGAGTTTGCATGACTTGCACATAACACACTTTTATTTCCTTGGCTCTGCTGAGACATAACCTCCTGCTCAGGCATAGGCTAAAAACATATTTTTAACAAGAATAAGTTAAACTACTTTTTAATATTTTCCTAATGTAAAAGTTCCTGGAGGTCACAGAGGCCATCTGAGCACGACCTTCAGGCAGCAGCTCGGGGTGCCCAGCCCAGCAGGGCACGCTCCTGGCGCTGGGAGCCAGGGTTTGGGGCTCAGCACGCCCTGAAATGGGAGCAGGGTGCAGTGAGGCTGCCCAGTCATGCACTGGCTTTCAAAATATTTGTATTTTCATGAGCAAAGGTGAGTTTGTCTAGGGCCTGGAGCTTCTTGAACTCTACTGTCACTTGTCCCGACCATCAACAGTTTCTGCTTGAGCAAAGACCAACTCCAAATCAACACAGTTTTTCTCCTTTTCTGTTCAGATAAAGCGAGCTATGGAGACTTTTGGGATATCAAAACCACGAGCTTTCTAGTGGACCAATCTAATATTTACACAGGAAGCACAGAAATACATCTAATATCCTGGATCACAGATTTACTGATCTCTTGCCTAAGAGTTGCATGTTTACTTGTGAGAAAATGAGTGTAACTCTTATCACAGGTTCAGAATGAAGAAGACATCCAGCTTCTCTTTCTGGTTTAATTCTCTGATCCTGTTTAATACACAAAATAATTTCTTTTCTTTGGTTCATTTCATGGGGACAAGTGCATTATTTGGTATTTTTAGTACTTATATTTGTAGTTCACATTTGAGAAACTACTGTAAAGTCTGTGGTTTGATAATTATGGTCAGAGTTTCTGATAGTTTTGAGACTGACATTTCAAAGTAATTAAATTATAAGGTTACAGTTATTAAAGATATATTTGAAAGGACATAAAATTCAGCTCAGCCTTGGGAACCTGTATTTTAAACTCGCCCCAACACCATCATTTGTTTGTTCAGCAGTTTAATTCCAGCACCTATAAAATCACCCTGCCTGGAAGTGCTGTAAATGGGCATGGCACTCTGAGAGACATAAAAACAGGCTTTATACCCTCATTTCCATTTCTGAGAGGCTACTGATCCATCTTTTCCACTATAAATATAGCTCCATCTTCAAGTACTTGCTGGTAAGCTAAGCAATCCTCCAAAACTGTTTTTATGAGAACATACAGATATGTCTTAACCTCCACCACTCACTAATGAGCTTCTTACCTAGTTCACCAAAGAGTGGATCATCTGAGTGCTCTCTAAAGCAGTACACTCCTGTCACTGAGCACCCCAAATGGTTCAGAGCTGCACCCCAACCCTCTCCTGAATGAATGCATGCTGAATTCAGACATGTTTGCCATAATCTGCAGTTTCTGAATCGCTGCCAATGGGAACAGTTTGCAGATCTGCAGATGAAAATGTACTTTGGGTACATATTTGCTTTCTAGAAGAATTCCCAGTTTCTCGGTTTTCAAGTAAACGCACATAATAACTACGGTGCTCGATGTCTTTATAATACCTCTCAATTTCCCAATTTTTTGGGGGTAAGTCACAGGCCAAAACGAATCATTTGTTCCACTAAGTTCTAACAACACCCTGTCTGCTGACGTGCCATTGCACAAGCTGGAGAGAGCAGCAGGAGCACTCCCTGCTCCAGCAGTGCAGCGCTAACGGTGCTTTGGGGAAGAACGTGAGCAAACACAACCGGGCAGGAACGCAGCGCTTCGGCAAACAAAACCCAACCCCACCTTCCCCAAGACGCTCCAAACCAGAGGTGAGGAGGGGAAGGAAGCCCTGTGTGCAGGCCAGGGCAGAGGGGGCCAGCTGCTCCTACCTTTGCACTGGAAGTGGTGCGTGGGCGTGGTGAGCAGCAGCCTGTCCACCATGGCTTCGGGGCCGCGGCAGCGGGCGATCCCCGGCTCCTTGTAGCCCGCCTTCACCCACTCGGAGAGCCAGCGCAGGTGGCAGTCGCAGTGCAGGGGGTTGGTGCCCAGAGCCCTCGTGGTGCAAAGCAATGAGCACAGGTTAATTGGCACAGAGAACAAACGGCTCCGACCTCCCCGCGGCGCACGCGTCTCGCGGGTTTGTTCGACGGTCCTACAGGGATGGTTTGTTTCCCAACGTGGCAAAGATCTGATGAGTATTCAGGAAGGTTTTTACATTTATTCCTGCTCTCCTCCTTTCTTCCCATCATTAGATAGGGAAGTTGTACACATACCTGAGAAGAAATCCCTTTTTCAAACAATTGAGCTTGAGCTATTTCACCAGACATATTGCTTTCATCAAATTTATTACATTGATTCCCTTTAATTCTCTGTCCTTCCTGAGCGTATTCTAACACTGAATTGTGTAATTTAGTTTGGATCTGATGACTCACATTAATGACCCCTCACCAGATGAGACACATATGCAGAAGATATCTCCATTTTCCAAACTGCAACCCGGGGTCTGCTAAGTTTATTCATGACTTTGAAAACACATTTGCTGCTTGACCCATCATCTGAGTTAGGTCAAACAGTTGAAGAATATGCATTTATATAGTGAATTTAAAATTCTGAGAATTTTTCCTTTATTCATGGACATCTATCCAAAAGAAAACCAATCTTTATACCTTAAATTTAGGTGCTACCTCGACTAATTTGTACTTTTCTTTCTCTTAAAGAAAGCGACTTTTCAGGCAATCAGTCAATTACAAACAAAGTTCACACTTCAGAAAAGTCAGTTTGAGGACAACTAATTGTTAAAAAATGTGAAGAAATGCATGTGGAAAGTCTGTATTTATTTTGCTCAAAGTCTACGTAAGACTTCAGCTGTACAACACCTGAATTGACAAGAAAGGAAAATAAACTAAATAAAGAATAGCACAAGGAAGAGACACTAAAGAAACCAATGATTCAAATAGGTTTTAAGACTTTAAAATTTCTGCATATGCTATAAACTATTTTTAAGATGGTACTGTAAACTCAAGCTTCTTTCAACTAAAGACATATCAGGCAGGATATTAAGATAGAAACCTCAGTAAATTTGTTGATACATTTCTATTGGAGTGACTAATGAACCCACTGTGCCCTAGACAGATTCATAATGAGAGTTCAAGGGTTCAAACCCTGTCTGGAGCTCATTCATCAAAATTAAATGTGTACTGCAGCTCAGCATTAAAAATAGCCATCCACTCCTCCTGTAAATCCATTGCTTACAATGGAAAAAAACTACTGGGTTGACTTTTTGACCCTGGAACTGTGATCAACTGGCTCACTTGTCCAAGGTCAAACAAAACGCAGCAGTGAAAGCTGAGAAATGTTTAGTGTTGAGAAACTGCCATGTACAAGATGTGAGTGGGAGGACAGCAGAAAGCTTGTTACCATGTTAATTAATATTTATAAATTACATTAGAAATAAAGCTGCTCTACAGTCACTAGAGATGATTACTAATAATCTTGTTGACAACTTCAGAAATGTATTCTTCCACACTTGTTTGTGGTTTGTGCTTTGTTTGGGAGTTTTTGCTTTTTTTTTTTTTTTTTTTTTTTTTTTTCTTTCTTATTTTTTTGAGTATAGTTTAGTTTGGTTTGGGGTATTTTTTTTTTTTTTTTTTTTTTTTTTTTTTTTAGAATTTATTTCTAGGAACTAGAGATAATTATCATATTTTCATTCATGAGTTCTACCATACTTTCTCAATTTCTTTGCCTATTACAGCAAAATATTTCCAGAAGGTAAAAATATCTTCTGCTGTAAGGAAATACCACCAGCAGCATTTTCAAAATGTTGAGCAGATTTCTGTTCAGACACTTATTTTGTTTAGGAGCAACTCCGAATAAAACCAATTAAAATAAATCTATCCATGATAATGTTGAAAAAAGAGGAAGGGACAACTTATTTTTACAGACAGTTAATAAAAATTTGAGTAAAGAGAAGATAATTCAGGAAGATTAGCAATCTGAGCTGTTTATGGGCGATATGTTGGAAAACCTGCTGTACTCCACACCAGCTGTTCCCCAGGGTTTGTGGAATCCCTGGAGTGCCACGGGGTCAGTGTGTGTGGCAGTGCTTGGGACACTGAACCAGGGAATGGTGAGGACAGCAGGGACTGGCCTAACTGGGAAGGTCCCAGTTCCATCCCAGCAGATTTTGGGTTCTTTTTAATAACATTATACACGATCCTACAGTAGTGCTGTAGCATTCTTATCACTGCCCTGGACTAAAAATGTCAGTAGAGTCATGGCTTAAACAGACAATTATGTGACTCAACTAAATAAAGTAATAAATATTAAACAAAAGCAGTGCACAGCACATTCAAAACTGCAAATTCAGTGAGCTAAAGTGACATAGTTTGTTATGGTATTTCCATGCCAGTGAGATGATGTCCACAACATAAAGGGAATTTGGTGAAAATGGTCCTGTATGCTTTACACAGCTATGGAGAACATGACTGGACCAGAGAGATTTCACTTCTGTTCTTCCAGTTACAGACCAACTCAAAACTACTGCCAAAGACTCTGACTAAAATCAATAGTTTTGAATGTGCTGCACAAATATCTCTCTGCAATTCTAAAAGCCAGTTTGATGTCCCCTTTGTCCTGCCACAGAAGGCTTGGGCTGATCATCCTCCCCACACCCTGGAACTCAGCTCTCCCCGGCCAAACACCAATCCCACCCTCAGCCACACACCTTGCACAGTTAAAACAAATTTCTGTTCTCCCATGCCTTTAAGAGTTTGATGGGTAGCAAGTCCTTGTATGATTTTCAAACTGACTCCAAATACATGCTTTCTCCTTGAAGATCTGGGTATCAGGAGGGGCTCAAAATGCATTTATTTTCAATTATGTTTTGAGTATGCACATCTTTTTTTGGGCACGTGAAGAGAAAATTCATTGTGGCTGCTCAAAGTTTCAGGACCCTCTTTAAGAAACTGGAGAGCACAATTGCACTGTAAAATTCAACTGCTCAACTGTGCAAATTACACCCCAGACAGGCCTTATTTGTTTTATGGATCCTATTTATTACTGTTCATTTGGTCTTTGTGTATTTTACATTTCTGGCAGCACATATATCTGAACAGAAAGACTGCAGAGATTGTATTGGGCTAGAGGGGGTTTTATCACTCCCTAAGGTGGAACAGTTTACCCAGGAAAATTGGATCTCCACTTCATTTAATGTAAACCCTGAGGGAAATCCAAACAAATGGGACACTCTACATTTATTCCTTGAGTTCTGAAAATACCCCCAGCAGCCAGATTCCCAGTATGGAAGGTGTCACTGCACTTCCAAAGGCAGGTACAGGGCTTCAGCTCAGCCAGACTTTCAACCCCAAACACACAAAATGACCTGACTAAACTGGGAACAGGAAAAGCAAACGTGCAAAACCAATGATCCCAAAGGTGTAAGCTGGAAACAGAGATTATTTCTCTGCTCAAGTTGCCCAAGTTGCTCTCATGATTTCTGTCCCTAGCAATCTGAGATATTTTTATCTTTTACTGTCCATAGAGGAACAGAGACAGAAAGCTGCCAGGGATGTATTTGCTATCCAGAAAATACCTAAATACAATCTGAATCTGGTGTTCAGGGAAGTGTTCTGGAGGACATATTAAAGGTTAAAAAGAGACAATAAATAGATATAAACCTATGTTAAATGCACACATATCTGCTGTACCTCAGCATCAGGGCAGAAAACATCTGTGTCAGCCCGTGAAAACACTCACTTCACAGAGGGCCCAAGACATGCCCAGCCCTGATTAACTGAGGGCAGTAATCAAGAAACCTGCTGCACAGAACTGCTTTTCCTACATCAATTATCTTATCGTGTGAACTATCACACACTATCTCAGTGAAAAAGCATTTTCTCAAGTTTAGTTTGGAGCCACTGCATTGCTCTTTCATCAACTAAACTGCATTTGAAAGTCTCCTGGCCCTCTACCAGGTACAACAGTAATTTCCCCAAAAGCTGAAATGCCTAATAATTTTTGCAAACTATGGAATGAAGTATTAATGCTGTGAAATGACCAATTTCCATGTGATTAAATATATGTTTGTAGTAGTGATTCATCAACAAGTCCACATACTGACAATGTTCCAGTATGCAAAACATATGACACTTATTAAGCAAAGAATTCACATTTGCTTAATATTTGCTCTTTGTGGGAGGTTTCCTGTCTCACTCTCAAATCATAATATACTCAGCATTTCACACTGACAATGCTGAAAGAAAACCTTAAACACAAAGTCCACAGCAGAGAAAACTGTCACACTTGCTCATTTGGTTTTCCTTAAGAAAATATTTTTATAACTAATAACAACAGGTTCTAGCATTTTTAAAATTTCCTTTGAACAAATGCACTATGAATATCCCGAGCACATTATGAAAAGTGAGCAGGAATAACAAAAAAGCTATACAATCCCACCAATATGTGCTGTTTTACAACTCTGAAACCATCAATCAAAGAGATGAAGCCAGGCAGAAGTACTTACAGATGGGACAGGGACACCAGGTCATTGAAAGAACCCTCAGGAACACTGGAAATATCATTTCCATGGAGTGTCCTAGAAGGGGGAGAAGCAGCAAGGTATCAAACCACAGTACTTTGTGAAGGAATCGATGCTTAAAAAGGGAATTTAATTTCGATTCTTTGAGAGTTTCTGTGAGTTTCACAACTCCTGAACTCCCATGCTTCATCACTTCTGCCTCCAGGTGTTGGCATTTAAAGCAATGATGCAATCAGAACTGTTGGTGAGTGCTGCTATAAATTAAAAAGGTGACATACCATTTATGCTATTAAAAGCGTACTGATGACAAGTAGAGCCTCACATGCAGACCCACTGTGTTCTCTTACAGAATCCCATCAGCCAGAAGCACAGCAAAAAGAGAGCAGGGGAAATAAGAACGGCGAAAGTTAAATTAAGTATTGACTTCAGAGAGATCCTAGGAGAGAGAGCAAGAGTCCCTGAGGGTAAACACAGCCACACCTTCCTGTTCCTGCAGTAGAAAACACCTCTCTGTGCTACCAAGGAAAGCACCTGAAATCAGTTGTTTTAGGACATTATTTACCCTGTGCAAAGAAACTATCATTTTTTAGCAGTATTTTCAGGACCCCTGAAAGGAACGACAGGGTTCTCCACTGTTTCCAGGACAATTTAAGCACCCACTTCATCTCTTTGCTGAGAAATACATTTGTGCATGGGTTACACAGGGAGGCATAAACGGGAATTACTGTCAGTGCTCCAGACATGGCAGAGGAGGGTGGAAAACAGAAAGCTGCTGTGTGTTTTGGAGCAGCTCTTGCCCTCGAGTCATTTATTTTCCAACTTACCTGGTGATTTGCTGACACAGCAATCACAGTTTTTATTTCTGTGAGTGTACATATTTTTGGAACACTGGGTTTAAAACAATCCAAATCTCAACCCATGGAAACAGACAACAGCCCCAAGTGAAAACCAAAGCATTTGTTTTTCGCAACCTTTCTTCCCTAACACCACTGTCAGCTGCACCAGGATGTACATGATGCCCTTTCAACATCCTGATCCTGAAATTTTCCTTTAAGCCTTCCCTTGGTTTTAACTACTAATAATAACTTGCCATATATAAGAGTGCACCTCTAAGAAATTAATCTGAACAGGAACAGGAAGGAGATGAGCTCCCACATGGTAACTCCAGATAAAACACTCACTAATTCTGTACAGAGTGACCAAGTGAGACAAACCCCACAGCTATCAAACAAGTGTTTTGTTGGTGTGAGGAGGCTTAGTCAACCACCTGTCATCAAAAATGGTCAATGAAATGACCACATTTATTTGCTCCTAATGGACTTATTGCTGGTCTTTTAAATTGCAAGACAATTCTCTGTAAACAGACAATGTATATTAATCTTTGGGCTGTATTAGTCACATTTATCCTGTGAAGGAGTACATTTTGTTTTCTAGGCGTATTGGAAACATCCAAGAGAAGCTGAAGAATGACATAGCCATTTATCTGTAAGAAGCTAAACCCATCAAATAAAAACCTTAGAAGGATTGGCTTTATTACATGTCCCAAACACTGAGGTGTTTCATGGATCTAAGTGCCTGCATTTTAATAAAAAGATCATGTCTGCAACATCATCACTCCTGCAACTAAAATGAAATGACAAATGCTAAACCCCCCTTAAATCTCACAATAATAAATAGCGGCAAGAGAATTCAACAGTGCAACAAAATCTTTCCTCTTGGATCAACATCAGGAACACATTTTTATACTGAAACTCTTCATAAGCAAATGGTCAAATAAAATCTTTCACATTAGGGCAGTTAAAGCACACACACACTGATGTTTGTAATCTCCCTCAAAAGCACAAATTCTAGGGATCCTCTTGTCTGAACTCCAGAAACAGCAGGGGTATGGATTTAAGGGGATGTTTGTCTCCTATGGAGGACAGAGTAACAGAATTCTTGAAATCAAAACTCCCTTCTACATGGGATCTCACTAAGTTATTCCTGTCTTCAGGGAAGGAAATTAATTCAACATATCCTTTCGGGCTGGGCTTTTCTGGTTGTTTTTCTTGTACAAACCCTTCCCATGCCTGCCTGCCAGCCCCATGTCCACAGCACTGGATTACTGCAGACACGAGGGGGATGTGTTTTTGTGAAGACAGAAATGTGCCTGAAGCTCACAGAGCCACATCCCATGGGGCAAAAACCTACAGGAACCCCCAGGGGAGCCAAACCCTGCAGGAACCAGCACAGCTCAGCTGGCAGGGAAAGCCACAGTGTCACTGCTTCAACTCACAACAGCAGAGCTTTTACAAATTGACTGGATAAATAAAAGGAATCATTCCCTGATTAAAAAAAAAAAAAATCATAAAGAAACAGCCAGATGCTTCTGTTAGGTCAAATCAGTGCAGTACCCAACAATGAAAGTGTATTGCAAAAACTTTGTGCCCAAAGATTCTTGGTGATGGCTTTATTGTCATGCATATTACTGTTTGCCTGAACTTTGAACTGCAGGAAATCTCCACCAGTTTGCAGTAAAACTGAAGTATCTGTTCATAGAATATTCAGTAGGTCATTTTATCCCTTTTTCCCCTAACTATAACATGGACAATTATTTAGAGACCTTAGAAAGTATTTTGATTTTTGGACTTTGCCTCTTAACTAAGTCACATATAAAAATATGTGATTACACAATAATCTTTAAAATAATCTGTTCAGGTCATCCAGAGAGTTCCAATACTTACAATTTGTCTCAATCTCAGCTTCCTTAATCTGTTTATATTTAGTTTTTAAGAAGACTAGCTTTGGACAAATTAACAGAAAAAAAATCCACAACTTTTCTCTGTAAAAGCTTTGGCTCACAAACCTACTGATATCAACTTCTGCTTATTGAAAAAATTCTCCAGACTTTATGTCCTGTGCTCCCCAGCACCCTTTGGCTGCTGTTATGGATGAACCATGTGAAGGCTGAGATTAAAGACCTGATTGTGTAAACACTGATAGATATTAAGGCTTAAACATAAACATGTTGACTCTGCAGTTTTCTCACTTGGGCTTGTGCTGAAAAATCTGAGAAAGAGAGCTCAGAATGAAATATTTGTCAAAGGCCAAGTGCATCATACAGCCATGACTATTCTGATTGTCAAAGCACTTATTTACTGTATGTACTATAGAGGCAAAAAATACAGAAAACATAAGGAATTTGGAAGACCTTTATGAGAAGGCTCTGCTACCTTCAAAGGCATGCACAGCCAATGAGACCCCTATATTCCTTTTATAAAAAAAAAAAAAAAAAAAAAAAAAAAAAAAAAAAAAAAAGTGGAAATTGTTTTGCTGATGTTTTCTCTTTTAAGTTCCCCTGAGAGCATGGATAATAAAAAACTGACAATAACAGATTTCATATTGTCTCTTGGAAACCATTTTCTCTTTGGAGAATTGATTTTTAGTAGCAACAGTGATGACACGTGGCAAAAGTTGTAGCTGATACCAGAGTTTTGTGGGCCATAATAAATCAAATCAATCTGGAGGCTTCCAAATGCAGGGAGCAGAGGCAGAGATTCTCATTTAGGTTTCATTTCACTGCTCTGTGCAAGGCAGGGGGGGGTTTTCTCCCTTGAAGGAGAAAGATTCTTTTTGATTAGCAGATCATTTTAAAAAGTCAAAAAGCAACAGTTGTCATTAAAATACTGCCCTCTGTTTCTGCCCATATGTGGCCTGAAAGAACAGAAGTGAAAAGACAAATTGTAGCTATTGGAAAGAGGGAGGCATGGTTTATCTGCACTGTAATTCAGGGTAGAGAGCCCCACACGAGCTTTAATCAAGCTAGCTTGCATATCAGAAGCAGGCCAGAAGACAGCTCCATATGGAATAATTTATTTGGCCATGAAACAGAATATATTAATCTGTGGCTGAATTTCAGGACTCATGTAACAGCTCAAATGTGACCATCCTAGTGCACTAGAAATCAGGATCCCAAGCCAAACTTGGAACAACAAATCCAAATCACGTATCTTTCTTGTTTTTACTAATGAAAAGTGGGAATCCAAAGCTGTCTTGTAATTTGGGAAGTTGAAACTGAGATATCCGTTCTACCACTGAAACCACAGTGAAAGGTCTCAGCCAAGCAGCTTCGCTTTATTGCTTCCACAGTCCCAGTCCTGCCCATGCTGACACTTTGATTCCACATTTATGGACTCAGTGCACAGCAACCACTGCTCTTTAAATTTACACAAACTTCTGCATCTGAACGTCATCTAATTTATTTTTTTTTTTAATGGAAAATATCAGTGTGAAGTTTCAAAGCACTCAGGACAATCTTCAGCTCCTCTGTCCTGAGCTTTGAGTGTTTGGAGCTCTTTCTCCTTCAGCACACTGAACAAACTCAGCAGAGAGAAGCCTTTTAACCTTTCCCCTCTGGCTGCTGTGCAAGTCATGGTGCCCCTCCCGTGTTCCTGGGCCATGGGGAGGAAGGTGCCTTCCCCACCTCCCTGGCAGCTGCACCTGGGGCCAGGGGCCCACAGACCCCACCCAGGGTTTGTTTCTGATGGTGAGTGGCAGTGAACACCAGACAGAAGCAGGAGCCAGCCCTGCAGAAGCCTGAGCAAAGCTGGGAGGAGGCTCTTGCTGTGAGGAACAGCCCACACCCTGAGACAGTGCAAAGATGACTTTCACAAGAGATTGTAAACAAATGGTTTAATCCAGAAAGCTGCTGAAAGCAGCTACACTACAAAGAAAGGAAGAGTGCAGAAAAGGACCTCCCAGGAAATAAACCACACATAGATATCTCTGAGCAGGCCCCCACTCAACACGAGGTGTAATTTTATTCACCACTTAAGGACATTTGAGATGGGCATTTCAGCAATACTGGTGCCCAGCCACTGGCCTCATTTTACTCACTGATTTAGTGTGGGGGCTTCTAACTTCCCTTCAGATCACATTCTAGCTTGCCTGCGTAAATCTGAATCAATAGAAAATATTCTGAAAATGCACAAATTTCCATAAAGATGCTTTTGCTGAAGCATCCAATGGAAACTCACACTCTATGACCTAGTGCATAGAGACTAAGAGAAAAGTTCTTTCCTGTGGGGGACCCAAACATTGTTCAGGCAAAAGAAACAGACTCAGTGAAGGGTTTTGGAGACCCGTTTTCATGCTAGTTCCTGTACCCGAGCTTTCAGAGCAAAGCCACTCCTCCTGCAAACGTGAAATTGTGTCTTTAGCACTCACCTGCTCTGGCCTCCACCACACAAACTGCACCAGAACACGAATACAGTGATGTTATTATGTGAAAATTCCTGCCCACCTGCCCACCGAGCCCTCCCTGCCCCAGCTGCACTTACAGCACTCGCAGGGCCCGGAGCCCGGAGAAGGCGTGCACAGGGATGCACCGCAGGCGGTTGTAGCTCAGGATGCTGGAGAGGGGAAAACACAGTCACAACTCTGTGTTGGCTTTGCTTGTTTCACTGCTAATTCAACCACAGAGAAACATGGAAAGCCACATGCTTTAGCAACGAGAGATACACTAATTGCTCAACAGCTTAGATGGTGTTGGAAAAGCAATTAAAGCTGTTATCCAAACTTTGGGCTACTTACAGCGTTGATAACTGAGTCATGTTGCTGAAGGTGTGATTGGCCAATACACTGATGCTGTTGTTACTCAAATCGCTGAAGAAACACACAGAGAAAATGTAATTTACATGTGTGAATTGAGAAAAATGCCTTTTTGAAAAGATTACATAGTATCTGCACAGCAAAATGCTTGAAGCAATTGAAAAGTCATATATTATCAACTGGTGTATTTTCTGACCAATTCTGAATGAGCTCTAAAGGAAAAGCACATCAGACTCCCCTAAAAAGCCTCAGACTCAGAAATATTAAGGAATATTTCCAGTATGTACCATTCAATGAAAAGAACAAATGAATAAATGATACAAGCACTGCTGAATATTTACTGTTCCAACTTGTTTTGCAATATATTCCAGGCACCCCACTTCCATATGCTCATCATACTGACAGCTACTAGAACAAAATTTCATTTTTCATTTTAAAAAGTCTTTTAGGCTCAACCAGAACATTTTGTTTTGTTATTAACTCCCTAGAAAAGCAAAATCAGAGATGTTTCCAAATAAAAAACACTCTTAAAACAAAGGATTCCAGTTTTTTCTCCATGTTGTTTTTGTTTGAGGTTGCTCAGCCCATTGGACTGGAGTATCTGCACAGCTAATTCCAACAGCATTTGAAAATTCCTGATAAATAGTTCAGGCAGGACATTTCACTCCTGCGTATTTCAGGGAGCAATTTACAGAGCAAAGTCTAGCTGTGTCTCTACCTGCATGACTGTTCATAGAAGAAACAGCCATGCAAATTGTCACTGCCTTAGCATTACAAATACTGCCTTAGCATTATAAATACTGCCTCATCTAGCCCAAATTAATGGGTCTCCCCTGCTAATGACCTTTACAGATAAATCTGCCAAGTGAAACTGCAGCAGCCTGCGTGAGAGTTTTGTCCTCTCGGGGTCCTGCAGAGCAAGGGGCTTCTCAGGCACCTCTTTATGAACATTTATTGGCAGCAGTGTCCACTGTGAAATGCTTTCCAAATTCAAATTACAGAAGGTTCTGGGGTTTGGTGTTGTTTTTTCCCCCCTCCCTCCAAATACCATTTCTTTATGTTCCACCAACAGCATAGTGCAGAGAGAGTCATGCAGTTTTCCTGACATTGAAAGCACGTGTTTCTTACATCAGTGTCAGGTGTCTGAAGGCAGAGAGCCCCTTCGGCACAGCAGGCAGATGGTTTCCTTCCAAGTATCTGAAAAAAGTCAGATTTGACAATTACACAAACACATTAACAAGAACTCACGTCACTCAATCTGCACCATGAATGAGGACAATATAAAATCAGTCACTAATGAAATTATCTTTGAAACTTCAACAGCTTTTACTTTCTAAACGAGCTACCATTTGTGCAAAGCATGACAGCAGCTTGTTGATTTACTTTATTTGTTTTAAAACTTGGAAGCGCATAAAGGATCTCTGGCCTACAGCAAACAGAAATGACCATTTGGTTCTTCTGTGACAGCAGCTGAAGAAGGGGAGAAAAATTGCATGGCTTGTGCCCTGAACTTGGAGTTACCTTTCCCAAGGGTCCCCAACAGTGCTGACTGCTCCCTGACCTGCAGGGAGGTTTGGTCCTGGGTGAGCTCCTTGAGAGCCAGGATGGGAAGAGGAGCTGCTCCCCCAGATCTCTGTGCTGCAAAAGGTCCCAATTCCTGCAGCATCAACACCAACATCCACAAGCTTGATGGCACATCCACCACAGCTACACCCCCTCCTGACCTGACCTCTCCTCCTCACAGCACTCTGCTATAGGAGGAAACGTTGGGATAAATTAAAGACCAAAGACCAAGCTCGCTTGGAGCAGAGGTTCCTCCTACATGCACTCAATATATTTAACAACATATCTTGTGTTTCTAGCATGGAAGTTGTTTGAGACACCACTGAACCTATTTCTATGCAGACACAGGCATGGTAGGGCTAAAGCCTCTGGGGATTGTGGCAGTTTCAATTTGAAACTGGGCGGAAACACTAATTTTCTGTAGTGGTTTAGGTTTGCTAATTTGAGATTTTTCTGGCTAATGCACTAATTTAATGCGGTGGGTCTATTTTCTGCTGTGAGATAGGATTAGGAGAAGAGCAAAGCAGGCTTAAACTTCGAAAGGTATAAAGAAAGTTTTATTAAATGAACTAAAAGAAGAAGAAGAATTGGAATAAAACCTTTAGAATACTTTTCTTCCTCCCTCTACACTTTTTTAGAACGCTTTTCTTCCTCCCTTTCTACTGACAATGTATAGGAACAACACAGAATTTTCAGTCAGTTCCTTACTTTTAGAATAGCCTTTCTTCTGTTTAGGGAGAGGAGTATTTTTTGTTGTGCTATGGAGAATTCTCTACAAGAAAACATTTTTCTCGTGGCTTTAATTTCTACAAACAGCCGTCACCTGGGAATCTGCATTTGTAAAGTTTTTCTTATCCTTCACAGCCTTCCCACAGAATAATCCTAAGTCTTCATACAAATAGAGCCTCCATTTTGCCTGTTTTGCCTCCAAAATTTTGCAGTTTTTCTCCACTGAAGAAACATGATCAGTGTGTAACTCAGCAAAATCCCCTGTAAAAACACAATACTCTTAAGAAGCTTGCCTAGAAGGGAGCGTGGCTGCTCCAGCCTGCACTGCTGACTCGTGGCAGCAATGGGATGTGGGTGTTTCCCTGTTTATTACAATAAAACAGAGACAGAGCTGGTGTTTTTTTTCTCTTAACCTTGGCTTTCAGGTACCCCTGGAAATACCAAATAAGGCTCCAATGGAAAGTGACTACTGTGGTAACCATGGCACTGCCAAGATGTCTCTCCAGCCATCTTCCAAAAGCAACATCTACCTGGGAAACAAATCCACCCTTCTCAGCAAGCACCGTGGAGGGGGAAGGCATTCCTCCCTCATAGATGGGATGAAAGAGAAAAGGATATTTCCCTTCCTTACATGCAGGGATTTTTCCTGAGGTAGACATGGGGCACTGCAATCGACATGGAATGTTTTGAGACATAATCAAGTGTAGCCAGGAAATGCAGCCTACAGACACCAGAACACTTAATGTGCTGCCTCTGCTGCTGAAAACAGAATCTGATAATCATGTTAAGAATTTTTATTCCACACATACAATTTCCTTTTCTTTAGCAACAGGCCTCCTTATTCTGCACTTACTATAGCAAACAACAATAATAATAGATTATTCTTGTGCTCTATGTTCCCTTTCTACATTAATTGTAACAGCACGGACACTCGTGTGAACTAAATCCAAGAAAAATTTCCCACAAACTTTATTTTTACATAATTAAAAAAAATTATATTTATAAAAACTAACAGGATTTCTTATATAATATATTTTATAGCTGGCATTATTTTTCCTCCCCTTTTGTTTCATCTTAATGACCTCTCATCATTTTCTGCTGCTTCAAATCTCTTTGCTGTTGACCTCCAACTGAACTCCTCCTCCCAGCCCCATAGTTATCCCTTCTGCCTGTGCAGGATCCCATCCTGGCAGAGCTGCCCTAGAGACTGTGCTGGAGCTCACCCAGCTCCTGCCAGGGCTAGGCTGGACAAGGTGGGAATACCAGCCTCTGACTTTTTAACCAAAAGAAATTTCTTTCTCAATTAAAAAGTAATGAATGAATTACTCACTGAAGTAATGAATCTCTGCCCTGACACTGCTCAGGAGCACTGAGTGGGAGTGCACAGCCACAAAGCAGGCAGAGTCTCACCAGCCAGAGGACAGGGCAGCTGTGCCACACTTACAGCTCCCATGGAGAGCCACCCTCAGCAAGTGCAAACCACTCGCTTAATTTTGGCTAACTCAGTTATAAATTATTGTGAAAACAGTTCCTTGGTAATTTCCCACTACAAATCGTTCTGTAGGAGATTCTCAGAATTTAGACATGCATGTCCCACTTTTAACAGGGCAAACCACATCTCTTTCCCCAGTCATGGTGTGCTGTGGGGGCAGCAAGATGCTGGGAGTCTGTGCCTTCCCCTCAGCCCAGACAACCACAAAGCTCAAACCCAGGCAAGAGGGCAGGTTAAGGTTCTAGTCTTTATTCCAAATGTAAAATTCTAAGGATTTCTAAAGGAAATCAAAAGCAGGTCATGTATTATGTATTTGGAAGTTATATATGATTTTCGTTTAGGAAAGGAGACTCTTGCAATATGCTGAATTCTTCAGGAACATATTTTCAGGATATTCTCCTGTTGATCTCAATATGAAACAGCCTACAATTTAAACAAACTGATGGTAGTCAGCCAAAGTTTTTCCCTCCTCTTTTGCTTTCTGGGGCAATCAAAAGTCAAGGGTGCACATTTTAATTCAGTGCTTTATGACTCAGACTAACATAGACATGCAGACCCCTGGAGTTAAACTCCTACAGAAGATCTGCTTTGAATAGCTCTGGATTTGCAGTGCAGCAATTTGATGGTTATATAAATGTGCTAGCAGAAAAGTGCAATAATCATACCAGTGGTACAGTTTCTGAATAAACACAATTTAACTCTGAAAAAGTACTGATAACAGACTTTTCATGCATCCATAAGAACAATTCACCACTGCTAAAGCTCTCACCCCATTATCCAAAGCGTGGAGCATTTTCTAAGCTGAAGGCATTCATTCTGAAAGCACATTTAAGAGCAGGGAATGTGAAATAACCAAGGCTTTTAGGGCATAAGAGCTTGCCAAGTATCAGGAGGATCTGGGATGCAGGATTGGAGGCAAACAACTGCAGCAGGGGAGGTGCCTCTGTCAGAGCTGGGGGTGCAGGGGCAGCCCCTCCCCACCTTGCTGGGCTCAGCAGGATGGATGGGGGCTGCAAGGGGGCTGCAAGCTGGACACAGTGAATAAAAGAATTATTCCTGAGGGCAAATGGGCAGGGACACAAAACTTTGTGTATTTATGTATACATCTATGGAAGTAAAAAAACACAGATGAAGCTACAGATGCCCTGCCAAAGAAACCCTCAAAATAGCCATAAAAGAGTGAATTTGGAAGGAAGATTACATTTTTAATTCTTTCCAGTCTTTAGCCAAAGGAATATGATGTCCATGGCTTCTGGTATGCAAAGAAATTCTGGTATGAATGAAGAAAAATACATGTCTAATTTTAATTCTGGGAATCAAGTTATTAATATACAGAGTCAAGACTGAGTGTCAGTTACCTTAAAATAGACACAGACTGCTATCCAAAACAAACTCATTTGCTTCCTAAGGTCTCTAGGCTCTAGTTTAAATATCAGATTGGAAGTTTTTGTTTGTTTCATGACCCTGCAAATGCTGCTGAGAATCCTCAAGTCTCAATAATGATTTGTAACCACCAAGCAATTATCAGAGCAAAAATTGAAAAAACCCAAAAAAATCCCAAAATATGCGTTCATCTCTCAAAAAAATCCACCAGCTTCCTACCTGGAAAGGTTTCTTCTAGAACATGGCCTGGGGGGCTGGCACTATGGGACAGGGCTGCAGCAGCCACAGGGCTCATCCTGCACCTTCCACACACACCAACATTGCACATAAAAAATTTAAAATTATGCATAAAAGATGACAGCTGCTCTTTTTCCAGCTTGTCTATTTTTGTACTGAAACCACTTGGATTTGAGGTGATATAACCAGCACAAGGTGCCAGAGCACAGTGTAACAATTTGAATCACTTGGAATCCTTTCTGTACTGAGATGTCTATTCAGCCATAAAGTCAAGCTCGCAGTGGCAATCTGTGCTAAGAGGAGAAACTGGAGAGAGAAATCAGTTCTCAGGCAGTAATTGAAAAGACACAAACCCTTTCCTTTAAATCTTCCACAAAGAATGTTACAGTACAAAAACCAAGATACTTGGCAATTTAATGTAGCTCTAAAATTAAGTTACTCTCCAAAATCTTTAATGTCCATACCCAGTATCCTGAAATTTTGAGTCAAATTTCATTTCCTAAAAGTGGTGGTCTAGAAAAGAACTGGACTGTGAAAGATGAAACATCCACAAAACATGAATTTTAAGAGCTTCAATTAAGAGTTTCTTGAGAGGAAACAAAAATCAAGTGTGGATCTAGGTTCAAATATGGATCCTGAACATTCCTAAGCTTTGGCAAATTTGGACTCTGGGTTTTGCTGCATTTGTACATCAGACCACAACCTCCATGTCTGACACACAAAAATATGGCTGTGTTTAAGAGAAAGTTAAACTGTAGTCCCTGCTAGTGCTACCATCACCTTTCTGACACGTGCCCAAACTTTACTGGTCACTAAACACGTTATTTGATAGTATTGGTATTATTTACTTTTTCTAAACTACCAGATTAATTCCTTTATTTCATCTGTAACTAAAATATCCTCCACAGAACTCTCCCTTCTCTCAATGGGAGAATCCCCCTTGGCAGAAAACAAGCGGGACCACATAAACCTAATTGCTTCTCTCCTTTATTATCAAAGGAAAATTCCCTGATGCCTGTGCTGGGGCTCATTGTGTAAAACAGTGCGAATTGCCAGACAAGCAAGAGCATTTGCATTCTCAAGCAGATGATTTTCATCAAATATCTCACTCCAGAGTTTCCCTTTGATCAGCAGCAAGACAGGCAAACTGAAAAACGGTGCTGAACGGTTACAACATTCCACACCCATCCAAACTGCTCTGGCCATATTTGTAGCATCTGATTAGCCACTGCTTTTAGTCACAAGTCAAAGGAAATCACAAGTGCCTTGGAAGATGGAAAAAAAAGGTTGGGATTGGGGTAAATACCTCCAAGGAGACTTGAAAACTGATGTGTCAAACACATGAACCTACCAGGCAGAACAGGAAATAGAAATGGGAGCGAGAAGGTTTGTGAGGAAAGAAAGAGAAATGGCAAAAGTAATGCAAATATTAGCCTGTATTAATATAAATGGAAGGAAAAATGATCACTAACAATGATGTATGGGTGCAGGTTTTTCCAACAATCCCACCTGTGCTATCCATAGCCCAGTGTCATGACAACATTTGGAGTCTAGAGATGACATGATTGGTACATATTTATTCTAAAACACACCACACTCATTATGTTACAGCTCATGCACACTGTCCACATAATTGTCTCCAATGTTTTTCCCCAGTGCAAAATGTTATTTGCTGTAGGTCCATAAAAGCAGCTGGATGCTGTCAGATAAGACTTTATTAGAAATAGACTATACTTTAGTGAATAAAAGGAAAAAATCTAGTGTTCACACACTGAGGTAATACATAAAAGGAGAAAGAGCATGGGAAACTTAGCTCAAACAGATTTAGGGAAAAAAACAGAAGAAAAGGAAAGCCTAAAACACGAAGCAGCAGCAAGGCTGAGTTCCAAACTAGCTCATTGCATGAACATTTTACTTCTGAACATCTGGAGCAGAAAACTGACTATGTTCAAAACCCCAAGGTTTCTCTTCAGGGCAAGCAAACAGTGGGGAAAAAATGTAGTCAGTATGTAAATATACAGTGAAGGAATATACAGTGAAGGAATTTGCAAGAAACAACATAGTATTTTCCTATTCCCAAGAAGCTGGAAGAAATCTTGCCCATGATGATGGGTTTTCTGAAGGGGAAACGGGGAAATAGAAATTTCTTGCATCACCATTCCTCTAAAAAGCCAGGACACTTAGTGATCTTTTCAACTCTGTTCCAGATGGAAGCCTTCCCTGCCAAGGTAATCCCTGCTCCCAAGGGTGGTACAAACCAAACACAAGGATGTCTCCTATCATTCCAAGCACTAAATGTGAAGGAGATAATGGTTTTCACATGTCTTGTCTATATATACACTGAAACAGAAACTCAGAATGAACACAGCCTGTGTCTCCTGCCCACCCTGCAATAAAACTTTGCTGGGGATCTTTTTTGCTGAGTGTAGGTACAGTGAAATTTGACTCAGAAAGGGTAACATTCCCCCAACGTGCCTGTGCAAGAGATATGCTCATTTTTGCACAGTGCTGTTTGATACCTGTTACAAGGAAAGGATTCCTGGTTTAAGACTATTTTAAGACCTCTAAGAGAATTTAAAGGAACTTCTGAGAAGGCCACATGCAGCCACAAGAGAGTGGTTTAAGCAGACACGTGGCAGCTCTTTTCCTTAAACCATGCTGCACAAAAGTACTGCAGTTTAATAAAAAGCACTGCAACCAATGTGCCTGGCAGATGAATACATCAGCAATGGAAGGTTATAAATGTCAGACTGGTGCATTCATAAAAATGGCCCTGAAATGCTCCTGTGCATCCTGGCCCTGCTCAGGCCTCCTGCAGGGAGGGATGCAGGGACAAGGGGCTCTGCATGTCCTTGGCACCCCTCACTGTGGGCTTGGGCAGCTGGACAAGGCAAGTCTCTCTCACCCTGTGCCCAGGGAGATTTTGGGTCCCTCTGCCAGGTTCCAGCTCCCTCAAGATGAGGCAAGAGGCTGGGTTCCACTGGAGATGCTGCTTACCACAGCAGCAAAGGCAGTTCTCAAACACAGAAGAGTAAAATATGTGTAACTTCACACTGGGAACTTGTAACCTGCATGGTACAGCAGGTTATGGGCAATATCTCTATTTCAATCTGGAAGGAGAAGAAAGGCAAGCAAGACTGATTCTTTTTTATTTACTTATTTCACTCTCATCACGGTTTCCACAAACACATGAAATTTCATGCTTCAGTACCTGCAACCCATCTTTTGGTGTAGATACAAATAAGGAGCTCAGTTTATGTTGGTTGAGAGGAGAATGAGATCAGGATTGAATTTTGAGACAGCTGGGACAGATTCAAAGGTTATATTTGCAGAACATGAAATATTCAGAGCCAGGCAGTCCATGGCTGTCAGTGTTCTGCTGACACATTTCTGGATGGAAAGCAGAAAGCTGAACTAGAGCTTTGCACAGCCAAGAGGCTCCTACTGAAGAAGACAGTCACGTAAACTCCGGTGAACTCAAACTGCTCAGCTCCAGCCTACTGCCTCATTTGCCAAGAAATGGTTAAGAAATATAGCAGTTTTTAAGAATGTGAGATTAATTTTACTCTTTTTTTTTTGAAAGCTATGTCGTCAGGGTATCAGATAGTATCAGTAGAACTCAATATGCAAAATTTAAACATAAAAATTCCTCAGTGTGGCAGTGGAAATCAAAGTAACATCTGTGATATCTTACTGCTGGCAAGTTACATTTGAATGTAATGAAATGCAATGAAACCTGAACAAAAGCAGAGCAGAGATGACCTTGCAGACTTCTTAACACTGATGGCAATACGTAAAGGAATCCAGGCCAGGAATTGGCTTTTAATTCAATTCACTATTAACCACATCCTGGTCAACAGTGTTCCAAGATGTATTCATTAATGCAAAGTCTCCATGTTGTTACCCCAGGCACTTCCAGTACCCTCATTCACCACCAAAGCCTTGTATTTGTCTACAGCCCTGGTAAAAACAGTGTCAATCCCATTCTCCTCCTGTGAAGGGAGTAAAAATCATAGCAGGTACTAGAAAACAGCAGAACCAGATTTTAGTTCATTGTAAAATTCATCAAACATACCAATGAACTCAACCAATTATTTTCACATAGAAATGTTGATGAGATTGTAACAAGTTTCAGTAATGACTCACCTGGGACAGATTTGAATAAGGGCCTAAAGGGGAAAAGCTCAGTATTTCTACTGCCAATTGCTTAAGCCAAGCAGTTCCACCAGGATATTTTTTTTTCCATGGAAAGAAAATCCACCATAAAGTCCTAGTGAGGCGTAGATGAAAAGACAACTAGAAAGATGGTTCTAAACTAGGATGAATTTACTTTGCAATATAATCTAATTGTCTGTTATTTTAGCCATTTCATGAGGTTTGGATAAAAGAATTCCTTGTTTCCACCACCAGCTTCCTTTTTTTTTTTCTTTTTTAATCTCCTCAGAGGATAATTAGCTCACAGCTGCGTAACTCAGGAACATATTTTCATCATCCCTTCGAAATGCCTGTTGTGAGCTTGGGCTCTCACAGAAGCACTACAGGATTATTTGATGCTAATAAATGCATTTGTTCCTACCCCAGAATTAATGGGCACAAGGACGGATAAACTCTGTTCCCATTACAAAGCGATTTATTCAGTCAAGGGACAAATAAGAATAAGAATAATGGTCAGAACATACGGGAAGCACAAAAGCCCAGATGACTAAAGTCAAAGGCAAACCCCCCACGGACCCACAAAGCCTGACTGTGATGCAGTTTGATGAACTTCTCGAGAGAGGGGACAGGTAAAAGGTAACTTACAGCTCAGTCACGTCCTTGGGAATTCCCTTGGGCAGCATCCGCAGCCCTTTGTTGCTGCAGCGAACCACGGAGTCCACACAGGTACACTGGGAAGGACAAGGAGGGGAAAGCAAGCAGCTGCTCTCATCATTACCTGCACAGGGAGAGAGGCAGAGTGGGAGGAAATCAGCATTCCAGCCCCAGGCCCCCACTCTGAAGATAACTGGTGTCAAGGACCAGGGAGGGCAGCCTGAATCCAGGGAACCATCACAGCATTTTAAACTGGGTCCAATGCTTTGCACCACCCTGCCTTCATGCAAGTTCTTCAGGCAACATGAACAGCTCATAAACTGAAGAGATTTTTTTTTTCCCCAAAGGAGAATCTACTTTGTAATTCTGCAAATTATAGTGCAATCTAACGTATGAATCCCAAATCCTCCCCCCACCCATAAGATGCTAGCTGAAATGGAGAACTCGACCAGCACATTACCCTTAAATTCATCTAGACGGATGATATTCACTGTCTACTCTCCTTTTGGAAGACTGTTTGAAAATTCAGCTTTTAGATGTTTATTTTTTACTTTTTAAAGTCAGCCTGGCACTTTATTTATGACCTGGACTGTAAAGCTTCATTGTTTTTAACAACGATAACCAGGCAAACAACAAACTGAAGCAGCACACTTCCAACTGCTGGCAATCCATCTGTGCACACATAAAAATATCAACTTTCTCCAAAAATGGTTTCAAAGGTCCATAAACAGCAGATTAAATCTCGTAATTGAAGAACAATAGGGTTTCTGCAGTAGAAACCACCGCTTTGAAGCTAAGAACATTAAAGCGTGGATTTTCCCCAAAAGCAACAGGCTTTGCAAAACAGAAGGCACATGCCTGCCTCAGGCCCCCGCTGGATGTGAAAGGAAACGCTCAGTGGCACATTCTGGGGCTGGCAGGGAGGGGAGCACTGGGCTGGGTGAGCACAGAGCCCAGCTGGGCACGGGCACCCAGCGCTGCAGCCTCTCCCCTTCCAAGGGGCAAGGGCTAACAGAGAGATCTGCTGCTCTCTGCTCTCTGCTGCAGGCCCCCAGGAGCACTGGGATTAAAGAAAAAGGCTGCAAGTCCTGGTACAAGATAACAGAACTACCCCTGACTGTATAGGAAGGGATCATCTGCATTCAGAGGGCTGGGGGGGCACCACCAGACTACAGAACAGAGATTTTTTTTTCTTTTCTTCCCCGCTGAGTTAAATGACTGGAAACAAAATTCAAAGTCCTTCATAAACCTGCAGAAAGAGCATGTTTTTTCAGTATATTTAATTTTCCCCTGTGTTCTGTGTTTCACACCCTGCTACCACCTACTTTCCATTTGCCTTGACTCCAAGTTACTGCCTGACAGAGAAAGCTCCCAACTGTGGGATGACATTTTGTGCACCAGGATTCTTCTTTTCTCCCAAGTGTGGAATGTCAATCTGTGGACCAGGATTTTGTTGGTTTTGGGGCTTTTTTCTCTCAAATTAAAAGTGAATTATTCTTTTATGACTAAACTTGGGTCTCTTGAGCTCTGAGCTCAAGAACCTGGGCCTGTTGCCAGATTGCTTGACTAGGACAGGAATTAATTTTTATTCTAAGCAGGGAGCTTCTATCACTCTTACTGTCCCTTCAGAGGTATGACTAACTGCACCTCAGCCTATCTGGTCTTAACACGCTGCAAGTCAAGTTAGCAGGGCATTCATCCAGCAATTTTCTCCTTACTAGTTTCTTTAAAGTCTGATTGATCAGAAGACAAAACCTACCTGGAGAATGAAAGAAATGTCAGGGTATTTTCTTTTAAACCCACATAGACCCAATGAAGCAAAAAGCATCACTGAATCAATTCAAATAATGTCTAAGTGGTTTTTTTTTTATTTTTTATTTCCCTGTATTCACCTTTTACTGGTGACCCTGAACAGAATCCAAATACAAAAGACTTTCCAAGCAAGCATGACTCCCACTGGTTTCAGAGTGTTAACTAAGAGTAAGGAAGGCCCAGGATTAGACAAATCGAATAATAATTAATTTATTATTTGTCTCTAATAAACTAATTCTTATAGTTAGGTATAAATAGAAGAAATTCAGAAACTGGAAATCAAGACTAAAAATATATCTCTGATAGAGAACAATGACCTTCAGCTGTAAGTGGTTGCCTTTTCAACCACTAAATCAGAATATTTACTACACAGCCCTGCCTGGTAGGGAGGGACCTTCCACAGAGGTGCCAAAATTTCCACAAGTGCCAAATCTAACTGGATTTTCTTACCATCACAGGTGAAGTCCTGCACATCTACATCTTGGATTGGAATATCCTTTAAGAAAAAGGGCTTCAAGCAGCGTGGATTTCCACTGACAATTCTCTTCTTCCTCAGCCATTTCCCCAGCCAGGCCAAATGGCAGTTACAATTGAAGGAGTTAGCCAGCAAATTACTGAAAGGGAACAAAACATGATTCCATTACACAAGAACATACAGAAATAGCTGCAGAAAGGTGAGGGGCTCCAAGCCCAGGCTCTTTCCTGTGTGATCCCTCCTCCATCCTCCTCTGGGAAGTGCCATGCAGGTTTTATATCAGGGCTGGGATTGTAATTAAAATATATATATATAGTTATGCATATATAGACATATATTTATAAACCAAAGTGCTTAAAATTATTATTTAAACACACATCACTGCCAGGGCTGGATTTATCATGGAATTCAACCCAAGCTGCAGTCCACACCCGAGTCCAAACTCACCTCACAAACTGCACCCACGTGTGCAGGATCTTCAACAGGATCATGGACCTGCCCCATGCCCTCCCTTTGCCTCTGTCCCAGCCCATACAAACCAGAGCCAGGAGGGAGCCACTGGCAAGCTGAATTTGGGGTTCCTATTGAAACAGCAAGCTTAGTCCTATAGATGTACATGAACACATATATAAAGCAGCACTGTTGTACTGAGCCACTCAAGAAGTTTTCTCAGGTCGGGATATCTGTAGAGAGAAGCATCTGCTCTGCTGCCTCATGAACTCTGTGGGGTCTGCTTCAAATCTTGCTCCAGCTCCTGGAGTATCTTCCATGCACAGCTGCAGCCTAGGCATGGTGCTGTGGTGTACAGCAATCATCTGGCACCTCCTCGAGAGGGAGGGAGCCTCAGCACAGCCTGGCTTAGCAACTCCTTCCTACTGAACTGCAGAGCAAGGAAAGAGGCTGAGAGCCCTGGTGAGAAGGGAGAGCTGCCTGTGCTATGCACAGAGACAGGGAGAATCAACAACCTCCCCCTGAGCTTGCCTCATGGGAGAAGAATGAGCTGTCAGGGCCTGTGTATGGAAAACGAAGTATCTAAAACTAATACTGATGGAATTTTCACATCATGTATGAATGTGTCCAAGAGTCAATATTTTGGTAGCACAGAAAGAAAGATGAAAATGAAATTTCTTTAAATCATAGCGTATCTTTTAGTACAAGAAATTTGAAGGTGAGAAACAGGCACTTCAAGTGCAGGTGTAGTAGCTGAAGTAGCTTGTGAGTCTTCACTTGCAAGATGCTTTCACAAACCTAAACATGCAGTCAAAATCACATTAGGACTTCAGCCAAACAATTCCTTCAGAAAACAATAGTACTGAAGACAAAAACACGTGGCACAATTGAAGTGGGGCAGTTAGAAAGCAAACCCAAAGCAACTCCTCAATCCTGTAGCTTCTAGGCCAACATCACACAGGCACAATATGATTTACAGCTGCTGTCAGCACTGCAGCACAGCCCACTTCAATCACTGCTGTGCCCTGGAGCTCTGGGGTTAATGCCATGTGCATCTAACACAGGCTTTGGACATTGTGGAGGAAGGAGAACTGGGGGGAGCAGAAAACTCAGTACAATGTTATAAAAACACCCTGCCTGCTTCACACTAAGATTCAAATGCTGCAGAAAGGTGAGAAAATCAACAGGTTACAAAGAGCTTTCAGACAGAAGGTGTAAAAAAGCACTGAAAGCAATACTCAAATTCTAGCTGCTTTCCTTCTGGATTGTTTTCCATTTTCTTTAATCCATAATGGGACCACATGCAGGATGCTTTGTATATTTTCCACACTGATACACTTTGGCATGAGCAGAGTGCCTAAACCAAATGTGTAAACCACTGACACAGAGCGAGCCAGTGCTCCAAAGGCCATTTGTTCCACTGGTGCATGAGTGAGATCATATTCACAGAGCTACTTCCATGGCACAAATCCTCAGGATTAAATAATCTACAACTGGAAACAAACAGCAGGTGTGTATCATCAGGTTTCTGGGAAACCAGCAGCTCTCAGAGTAGAGGACATTCTGCACATCTAGAGAAAATCTTAGCAAGATGTATCAAAAACATTCACAAACATTCAAACTACAAAATGCTCCAAAAAATAGTAATTATCCCTGTTTGGAGAGGAGAGATTGTTTTGACAATGTGCTACTGCTCACTAGTTGAGCAGCAGTAACTATCACAAAAGCCTCCTTTGCTTCTCAGCAAACATATGATGTAAAATTTTGGAATCTTTAGTTTAGAAGTTGGATTATGCTTTTTCTTAGGAAGTAAGAAAGAAATGTTACAGATAAAATTAACAAATAAACAAATCTCCCATTTAGAAATTCAAATCACTTCAGGCAAAAAAAGGACAAATTTATCTGGTCAGCAATTCCACACTGGTCCTTCTGCCACTTTAGCAACATCTAGATTTTATCCTTTTCCAACTGCAGAGCAGGGATTTTTAGCTTTAATGCAGTATCAGGTTCACACATGTCTCTACATACATGTTCTTTTCATGGCAAGACTGTGATGCAACTTTGGATAGAAATGTAAGATGAAGTCTCTCCTTAAAGTATCACATGGATAAAGAGATTTCCTACTTGACTTGAAATGGAATTGAAAGTCTGGAAAGCCTAATTATATGCCAAAGCTTTACTGAGGAAACTGACTATTCAAGTGGAGTTCTCAAATCAGAAACAGTAATGCTGGCAGAAAGATTGATGTGAAAACTCATCATTAATAATCAGAGTTCCTACACATAAAATAGTGATTTACCCACTCAGACAGAAATACAGCAATCAAACTTTTAGCAGAGATTTTGTACTGACATCAAATTCAGAAGTGTTTACCCAAGGACATAGACATATTTTAAAAATCAAGGGGAAATAGAAGTCTTGAGAAATGAAATATGCATATCCTACTACAAGTGCCTCTTCAAAATTGCAAAGAAGTCATAGAATATTAACTATTTAAATAGATTCTAGTGACCTGTTAGAAAAACATGCCGGAAAACATCTGGATGTTTTTGAAATTAGGTTGAAAATATATTCTGGAATTCAGGTTATGTTTATACAAGAATAGTTATATGTCATTCTGGCATTAGCTCCATGCAGTTATTTTAATAATAATCCATGGAAAAGCAGTTCTGCTTGCAAATGTCTCCCCTTGACTGTGTAAGACACGACTGAATTTTCCACGTGAAGAAGTGCAAGTGCACTTCAAACGCTACAGTGCCCAGTTTGACCAGCAACAAAATAAAAATTGCTATTTTTTCTACAAAATGGATGTTCTCCCTCTATTGAAAATCATTAGATAGGATATTATTTTCAGAGCTGTCCATGTTTTGAGAATATCAACGAGACTGACTCGCAGAGGGCA
Organism: Sitta carolinensis; assembly: GCA_032173965.1. Taxonomy (NCBI): domain Eukaryota; kingdom Metazoa; phylum Chordata; class Aves; order Passeriformes; family Sittidae; genus Sitta; species Sitta carolinensis. The sequence continues at coordinate 4,161,587 of CM063294.1, read as the reverse complement.
AGAACAAAAGGAGCAATGTTCTTTAGTGCTGTAAATACGCCAGTAGAGAAATGGAACTATGCATTAATTTCTGTCTCCCATTGCTAGATGTAAAATAAGGTATTACAATACCCAATTACCCCAAAGTGTGGGCTGAATAGGGAAGGCAGTCACACCATCTAACTTCGGTGCTGGTGTCATCCAATAAATCCACCTACAACGGAGCACTGCCAAGAAATGAACAAAGCTGGATTCCACATTTATACATCAAACATCACCAGGGCCTCAACCCGGGGTCTAAAGGAGTCAAAACCACACCTTTTCTGCCTGTAGATCACACAGAGAATGAAAATGTGTCAAAGAACAAACTTTTCCACCAAGACACAGGTAGGAGCCAACAGGGTTGCAATCAGTGCCAAAGCAATGCATTCTAATTAGCAGCAGCTTTAATTGCTCACGCTGGAAAGCGCAAGGTGAAAAAAGAAAATGGGCTGTTTTCTAACAACATAGACAAAGACAATTCTATGAAAGCAAGGCAGGGGCTTCACACAGTGACTCAGAGAGTCCCTGTACACAGGGAGCCGAGGAGGGAAGCACAGACAACTGAGAGGAGCAGGGACAACAGTGCACCACAGTGACAACAAGCTTTCAGCAAGTCCATTTGCTCTGACCAGAGACTTCAAAACAGTCAATAAAAATAATCTTCTTGTGTTTCTCTCTTCATCCATCAATTTCAAGGAGACTCTTGGGACTACACAACGTAAAAGGAAAGAAAATTCTGTGTTCCTAATGCTGCACAGAGCTAATGCCAAAATGATAACTGGTTTGCTGGTGAAAAGTTGCCACAGCAAAGGGCACGTGTAAGCAACAAAAGAGCTGAGATTCTACACTTCTTTCTTTGCCCAAACATGATGGAGAATGTTTTCCAACCCTGAAATGCAATAGGATCGAGAGTTTATTTTGACTGGACAATTAGGCTGTATTTTCAGGAGAGACAATTTCCATTAACAGCAACACCAGGGTCCCCTCTCACAGCTGGAAACAAAAGGCAGACTTTCTTTCCATATTTATCAGTCTGTACTTTATTAAAATGGACACACTAAAAAAGCATGTTAAAGTATTTAAGAAGCATGGGAAATATTTCAAAGAATGATTGAGAAGTGTAAGGGAATTAAAATAAAGCTTAGGTTGGGATTTTCAAATTCGCTCTCAGTAAGACTTGACTATTTCGGCTTCTTCAGATACTCTGAAAATCTAAGAATTATCTAGTAGACTTTTGATGTTTAACTAATTTAACTGAAATCCAAGAAAGCTGTTTTTACAAAATGAGACTCCACTGACACTAAAGCAGCTTCAGGAGCTGACTGTGATTAGCTATGCCCTTTGAATCTGCAGAAATTGTTTTACACGACCTTCCCCTGCACGTTGCACTGGGCTATGACACAGCAAAACACAGTCATCCTGCCTGGGGCTGGCAACCTGCAATGTTTTCAGCCACTCCAGCTGAAAATATTGAAAATATCTTTTTTTTTTTTTTTTTTTTTTTGAAATCACACTTTGTATCCTCCAAACCTGTGATTTCAGTAGGATGGAGTTTTCTTTCCCTAGATGAGGTTTTCCATATAAACTGAAATGTTGTCTTTTTTAAAAGGAAAGCACAGAACAACACCATGACAAGTTCATCCCATAAAAAGAGAACTTACATTGTAGACAAAGAGACCAGTGTGCTGAAGGCTCCAGGGGTGATGGTGCTGATGTGATTGTCATACAGAGAGAGGAGCCTCACTGAGCTCAGGCCAGCAAAGGTGTCGTTGTTTATACAGCTGATAGAGTTGCTTCTCAGCATCCTACAAGGATTAAAAACAGGGAATTAGGAACTACTGGGAGGGGGTATAATTTCAGGATGGGAGGTGCTTTACCAAGGGCATCAAGAGATGCTTTGGGAAGCATTCTGTTTTTATTGATTGCTGAAATAGAACACAGCTAGAGGAGGGTTAGATTCATGTAAACATGGTCTCATGAATTTAAAATGCATCTCTTCCACTCAGCATTAGAGGCTGATGGGAGCTGCACATCTGAAAGCAATATGCAATTAAAATTATTACAAGTGACAAATGTGAAATAAAAACTAAAGGCTCAATTTAATAAATACCTGAAAGTAAGCTGAGATGTATTTCAGAGCTCAATTGAGAAAGACTGCCAGAAGTGTGTGACAATAACAATACATTATTTAATACAAGCATTATTTCTGCTCATGTCCTGGATGTTTTTTGTAATCTACACTGCAAAAGTATGGAAGCAAACAGCATCCTCATCCAAAATCAAGGAATATCTTAGGAAAGATTTCCAGACCTGGCACAGCTTCTGGAACATCATTATCATCATTAATTGTGAAGACAAAACCCAGTAATCATTCTATAAAATGGTCTTTGCTTGGTGCTTGTACCAGATGAATCAGTGCTGTGTTTTGAAAGATACATCTCTGTGAGTTGTTATGGTAACAATGAACTCGACAATAAAGACCAATTAATCTGAAAGACTGGAGTATCTTGTTTCACTCCATTGCAAAAAAGGCTCATGTGTATTTGTTACACTGCATGCCAATCAATATCTGGGTCTGTAAACATCACTGCACTGTTGGATATTCCTACTTAGGTGAAAAATTATTCAGTAATTAAAGCACACTACCAGAGATCCACAAAATACATGCAGCTCGTGCTGCTGCTGCAGTGAACTGATCCTCCAAACTGAGGAGGGTTAACTCCTGGGTATCAGGAGTTCAAATTCATGCAGTGAACAATGAACTCGGAATCCCCTAGGAGTTTGAATTTAAATCTCAGATTGGTATCTGCCAGCTGGGCATTGAAATGCTGCATGAATAGGTACCTGAAAATCACCAAAGAGAGTTTGGATAGGGCTGGGAAAACACTCACAGTGTCATCAGAGACATTCCCTGTCTGAGGCTGAGCACTGTGCTGCTCCTGCATCACCAGTCTCTGGGCAGTTACCACCAGAGGCACCACGGTCTCTAATTTTGCTGGGGTGAAACTGTGTCAGGAGAGACCACAGGGCACAGAGACACAGCTTTGCCAGGTCAAGAGCACAAGCTCTACAATGAACAGGTAGCAAATGAGAGAATAAGGCCCTTAGTGGCTTAGCAGTGGCAGGAAACATTTCTCCTGCCCTGTATGGAATGTGTAAGGCAGCAGAAAAGCAAGATGGGATGGATGAATTTGAACGGCAATATATCCTGCACAGGGATTTATTACATTGCAGGAACATGCAGTCTTTTAAAAGCTGGACCATGACCCTGACAAATGCAGCCCCTTTGCAAAAGATTACAATTTTAACGCTGAAAGAAAGTCAATTAATGGACAGCAATATATGCCAAACCCTTTGGTTTCATATCATGGTTCACCATGCACTGTGTGCCCTTCCTGAAAGAAAACTTAGACTCACAAATCCTCATATCATGCTGTGTATATTTAGACTGCTTTATCAGCTGGGGGAAATGTAGGTCAGGTCAGCAGGATAGCTTGAATGTTAAGCATCTTTTTATTAAAAAATGCTGAATTTTGTTTAGGAGCACTGCCACAGGCTGCTTTACAGTATAAAAATTAATTTAATATCTATGGGCAGTATTTTCAAATCCCTTAGTAAAGTGCATACATTAAATTAAAGAACAGATGGCTGTAACCTCAAAAAATGTTAATGGAAGAGCAAAAGTTCCATATTTGTCATTACAGAACAAAGTCCTTGAAATGAAACTTGAATTTCTTTTTACACTTGAGTAAGGACTGAACTAATTGTGTCATGATACCTTGCAACATAAGTAGTATCTGTTCCTAATGAATAAATTTCAGATTTTAATTGCATTTTGATTCCTAGAGTCTATTTCTTGACAGGCCCACCTAGGCAAGAGCTTTTTTTCTACAGCACAGCTCCAATTTGGCTGGAGGATAGACAAAGAGACAGCAAACATATCTTGTGTCCACAGGAAATAACAAAATAACAAAAGCATTAAATGACTGCAAGTGCACAAATCTGACACATGATGTGTTCCCTGTCACATCAATCCTGTGAAAATCTGTCCACTTTACAGACAGAGCACACGAATCTCAAACCTGCCCAGGAGCAGAGATGTGCTGGAACGCTCACGAGCGCGCTGGGAGGCGCGGCAGCAGCCGCAGCACTGTGTCCTGACAGGTATTTCTGCTGAAGCTGAGCACTCCCAGCCTGCTGAGGGAGGGACAAGGGCAGGGCTGGCACTTACAGGGTCTTGAGGCCCGTGAGCCCTCGGAACATCCTGCCGTGCACGGCCTCCAGCTGGTTCTCCGTCAGGATCAGCTCCTGCACGCCCGCCGCGCCGTCGAACGCGCCCTCGCGGATCTCCTTGATCTTGTTGTTGCTGAGATTGCTGGAAGGACACAACCAGGCACAGAATCAGTCGTGTTTTATTCCAAACATCATGCTGGAGGGAGGGAGGGAGGAAGAGTTTGCTCCTTTTAGTGGTTATCTAGAGAGACAGTCATTCGGCAAAGGAGAGCGTCCAGAAATTCAAAGGTATTTCTGCTGTCCTTACAAAGACACTCACCAAAGCCACAGTTACTCCAGCTATATCAAAATAACTTAAATTAATGCAGTTGCCAGCTTTTAACACCTCATGTAGTTCTTTCTTATCCATGTCTCAGGAAACAATAAGTGGAAGTTCCCAGCATCTGATTCCTTCCATGAAGTTATGGACAATGCTTGGGTCTGGGTGCTCATCTGGTAAGAGTCAGTTAACGTTACTGCCATTGAAATGGTGTCACAAATTGAAATATGGATCACTTTTATTCACTGTACCATGTATCTGATACCAACTTTAGTACGTGCATTTAAATAAAAACCCACCACTCAAAAGGAAACAAGGATCTCTTAATTGTCAATTCACAGCCACTGCAATACACAGCATTATATTCTAAATATTTACTCTGCCTATACAGACTCAAGATGTTTGCTTATAGATCAATATTAGAAAACTTTGATCTACAAAGTCAAATGAAGTTCCCCTGAAATGCAAAATTAATCTTTTGAATATTTCATATTTGTGAAAACCCCTGTGAACAGACAATTTCTGAATGATAAAAGTGCCATCAGAGACGCATAAAAATAAATGGCATTTAATTATTTAAAACATTTATATAGAAGGCCTTAAGCACATTAAAACTTTGAGCCTGAGTCCTTCAAGTATCTCCCATGATGTCCTGTATAGATTATGATGAATAATTCTATTTGTTGAGGTTTATGACAGGAAACATTGTTCTTTGTTTTACTATATACAACAAAAAGGAGAAAGTACAAGCTATGTTCTTATTCCCAAGAAGATGCTGAATTCCAACACCATTACTCATGCAGAATAGCACATTATTCCAGAAATAATCCCAGTACAGACACAGCATGAGTAATAGTTTCAAAATCCAATTCCAGGTGATATAAAACAAATGACAAGGTATCAGATTAACACCTGGGCTACTCTGCTCAGAAGAGCTGGCAATCTTACTGGGATAAAAGTTGACAGAAGACATGGAAAGAGGACAGCTTGGCCTCAGATAGAAATAATGTGGGTCTTGCTCTTTTCAGAAGTCATCACTTAATTAAAAAAAAAAAAAAAAAAAAAAAAAAAAAAAAAAAAAAAAAGAGCCTTGGAAATATGTTTCATGTGGGAAACTGGAGTACACTGGTTTATGTCTGCTGAACAACTGTCAGAGAGTGGGCCCTACAGCATGTGGCCCATCACCTCTTGTGCTTTCTTGTGATCAGAAAGAATAGGAGCACGCCAGCAATCAGCCAAAAATAACATAAAAACATATAGAAATACTTACACGCAGATTTCTCCTTCCAGAAGTTTAGTGCTTTGTGCTAATGCTCACATGAAGAGTTTATGTTCAGTGTCAAAGCAAGTCAAGGGAGGATATTCTGACATATGCATTTAATTTTGGGGCTCAGCTATTTCTCTAGTGGAAATGTTTATAGCTCAGCATCTCTTTTGAATGCTGGCATAAATAAATGCTCCCAAAGATGCCCCTCCTGGTAAAGCTCATGCCACCATGCATATTTGCATAGAAAATAAGTAAATAAATGTTTGTGGTGGGAAGGGAGGGTGAGTTACCCTAATAGACAAAGACTGCAGATTGCAAACTGACCTACACTTGTAGTTATAAAGCTTTGTTAGTTACTTTTTGCCACAGTAAAGATACTTAGATACATGTATTAAAACACAGGGGCAATTTTAGTGGTCTCTTAGATACTGAAGGCCAAAAAGAGCAAATATTGGAGGCCAAAAGAGCAAAAGCTGGCCATAATTTGCAAAGGAATTGGCAACTTTATACAGTGCAAACATCTGAATTTTAATTGCTGCCAAAAGACTTCAGCAGATAGGCAACTCTGCTCATTTGAGTTAATAATGCCTGATCTTTTCAGCAACACAAAATTATCCATAAATATGCCAGCAGACTCAGAAGAAGCCAATTATAAATACCTTTCCCATGCAAAGGATTTGAAAATCCAAGATTATGTTGAAATCAAAGTTGCAAGGCAGAGAATAGAGAAGCTCTGCAATAACAAATAGGTAAAGATGTTATAGCTCTGCAATCCTGCCTGGAATATTGTCAAAGCAGATGTTCTGCCAACCTGGATTTTGTTATTTGTCTTCCTTAATTAGAGTTTCTCATATCAGAATGCAACAAAAAAGGAAAAAGAAGAAAAAGTGGTGGATGACAACATTCAGTCACCAAAAACAAAAACAACAAAAAGTTTCCTCCTAAAGTCTGAACAGCTAGAATAATAAACATGAGAAATTACATACTTTTCAGTCTAGGGTTACCAGGAAAAATAATCAGCTGATATAAAGCTTAAAAATGAAAGGATTGTAACCTTTTGCCTGGTCTGCAACTCAGAGACCTCTAACTCCATCCTTCCCAGCTCTAAAAGATTCTTTTATATGTGATCATCACACTTGACAAGGAATTTTTAATCAGAAAAAAACCTACTGACAGTTTATAGCAGACTCCCACTACAGAAAAGCCCATCTTCTTACAACTCTGAGATTCTACCAGGAATTCTTCTTGAAAGAGCGGAAGAAACTGGAACAGAAACTGAGTTTTGAGATTCCTATGCTCTCTGGCAGAACCCAAATGGGAGCCAGCCTGATCTCAGCCTGGTAACTCCTGAAGGCTTATTCCATAGGGACTTCCTGATTTACCCTGGTGACAATATTTAATCCTATTTCCAGACTTTTATTTTGGGCAGAAGGTCAAAATAAATTTTCAGAAAGCCCGGGTGTGCTTTATGGGGGGCTGTGAAGAGATCAAGGAGGTATCAAGGTGACATTGTTCACACAGCTCACTTTCCAGTCACATTTTATTTACTTTATGGCTGGAGTTCATAATAATATTATTTCTGTTGACTTCATAACTTCAACACAGAGCAAGCTGGATTTTATTCACACTTAACAGAAGCATTCACCCTGCTGTACCTGCTGGGTCAATGTCAGCATTCCAGCTCCCCAGTGCTGAGTTACTGACACACCTTCCCATCTGGAAAAGCTCTGAGCCCAGCCCAGCCCCGAGGGATCTGCTTGGTCTCACCTCCAACCCTGCACTTTTATCATAAAAACAGTTCTGAGCAGGGTTTCCCTAGAATATTTCTGTCTGCTGGAGATGGGTTTGGAATCTTGAGGCACATGTGAGGAGGAAAAGCCCAAAGCTGCTGCTCTCTTCTGCAGGATGCTGAGAGGGTTTGCAGCCTTTACCAATAGCTGGGTTTGATGGTGTGAGCTGTTTTCAGGAGCTGCATGGCACTGCAAGTCTCAAACAGTCTAGACAGACAGTGAACTGCCCCCAGTGACACCCCTGCACTCAGCCAGCAGGGCAGACTGAGGGCATGGCTGTAAAAATCACAAAGAGCCCAAGCACCACGGAGCACAGCACACTGCAGCACCATTTCCAGAAAACAAAGTCAGCTTCTGTATAACAAGGGACAGATGACTGCAGCCTCATCTGCCATGGCAAAATTCATGCTCAGGGGAAGGAACAACAGGTAACAGCTGCTTCCAAGGGCACAAACTACTTCTGCCTCCCCAAGAAACTGGATATCCTGGTTTTGAAACTGACTTCTAGTCTGCAGACTTTATCATGATTCAATTTTATTTCTCATGTAAAATGTTCAAATCCTGGTCTGACACTCCATACAGTTCAATCTAGCAGAAATACTTACAGCCAAATTAAGCCTCCAAAGGCAATTACATGCTGGAGGTGGGTTGGCAGTACCAGCTATTGGCAAGACACCCTGACATTTCTTATAATAAAGACAGTATTGTATGTTCACTTTGTAACTTTGGCAAGACTTAACTGAATGAACTGTTGGATGACCCTTTCAGGTTTTGAGGTAAATTTTATTACTCTTCTTCTCAAGAGAAGAGGTCAGTCCCCTTTCTCCCCAGCAGTGCACAAAGCATGGCAGTTCACCTTTTTATTTTGAATGTGAGCTCATTGCTGATTTTTTTTCCCCCGCAGAAACAGCAGCTGGGACCTCAGTGGGAATGGCCACTGATTTCCTGTGGGCACAGGGGAGTGGGAAAGCTCTAGAGCTGGCATCTGGGGGCTGCAGCCCCTGCCTGTGGGTCAGCATCCCATTTCAGCAAGCAAGGGTATCTCTGTGCTCCCTGAGTTACATACCTGGAGAGTTTTGGACACTGAACCTGTCATGGCCAGGAGACCCCTCCAGGCTCCCACTGCCACGGGAGGCCCCAGGCACTGAAAGGTTTTTTCGCTAATTAACAGCTTGAGGTATTGCTAGGGAGTTCCCAGCCTTTGCTCCATCTGAATTTGGTAGTTGCTGCAAAGAAAAGAACTGCTCCCTTCCACAGAAGTCAGAACTTGCCCTCTGTGAATGGGGATGTCTCCCTCTCCCACCTGACAGGAGACCTTGATGTGTTGAGTGACAAATCTGCCACTGGAAACATAATTCCCTGTGAAAGGCAGAAGCTTCCAGCTCCCATGGCTGGAGGGCAGCAGGTCCTGGAGCCTTTCTGTATGCTGGGGATGGGATACCCCAAAAGTCCAAAAGTCCTGGAGCTGCTCCCACTCTCATAGAGCTCAGGAATGCATCCTTGTATTTCTCCTGCACTTCAGGCAGATTCAAAGTGCTCTTTGCTAAATATCAAAATACTGCAAAATATCAGCAGCACAGCCCTTGGAGCCTGAAGTCAGTGGGATGGGAGGATGGGACCTCAGCCTGCAGAGACTTCAGCTTTCCCTTTACACTTGCAAGATCAGGGAAGGCAGAATGGTAAGAACACAATGAAAGCAAAACAGAGGTCACTGGTGAACCCAGGAAATTACTTCTGGACTGGATTAGACCCCTCTAGAAGAATCTACAGCAATCTTTTCATTCTACTGTAAAGAGCATTAAACGTAAAGATGATTAAAATTTAGGTTATGAAAACAGCATTATGTATATGGGATTTTGTAGCTAATTACTAAAGTTGATTTTTTTTTTTTAAAGGCACATGCAGATATGTTCACATTTTAAAAACAAGCAGGGTAATCTTAGCAATTTAATTACTAAGTAAAATGTGGCATCACATTGCTTTATGTATCTCTGACCTTTAAATTTCTATATTAAGAATTCAATTTTGTTTTGCATTAAAATGTATTAAACTCTAGGCTGACACATCATACAATAAGGTTCATCTTAGGAGGACTATTTATAGACATATTACACCACAACAGCTAATTACATATTAGAGGTGGGGTTGGTGCTACCACCTGTTGCAAAGGTGGTCTGACACTTTCCTTTTTTTTTTCCCCATCATTTTCTCCCTCTCTGGAATTCTGCTGGAGCTTTACCAACCACAGTGGAAACACGGTTCTCTGAAATGAAGTCTCTTTGCAAAGTTCCTTGACCTGGATCTGTCTCTAGTCCTAAACTCAAGTGAAAGACAACCAGAGGACAAGCATTCAAATTCAGATATCCATATTACAGATATTCAGATTCATTTAGCAAAAAAAGGATTCCAGAGAAAAAAAATAAAGAAAAAAAATTATATGATTTAGGCTAATGCCCTGCCACTGCAAAGCTCTGAGCTGTTTTCTTAAGCCTAGGAAGCAATTCAATTTCCAGACAGATTCCTCCACCTGCTGTTTACCTTTAACACTTAAGCAGACAAGGAATATATGATGAGACAGAGTCAATACTGTCAATCAAATAATAGTTAGGTTTCTTGTCCCTTATACACAATAAAAAACGGGGATTTGATCAATGTTCTTCCTGTGATTTAACAGCAGCAGTGAGCCCCAGTGCCTGGCATTCCTGCCACACAGAGCTGCTGCTTTAGGACCATGAGCAGCAGCAATCCCTCCATGGCATTCCCACATGTCCTTGTTGCATGGTGCACAGGGGCCTTTCACTAGCAGAAAGCCAAATAACTTGGAAGGAAAGAGGTGTTTGTTTGCTTGTTTCTTCCCGGTAACTCCTTCTTTTCATAAAATGGAAGAAACAGGAAAAGAAGTCTAATCAGGGATCAGGACACTGAGAAAAGTTGTGGTTGGAATGTTGGTCTGCTCATATGAAAACCACTCTTTTCAGAAAATCCCTTTAATTAAAATGGAGAAACTTCTTTACAGCATCAGGTAAAAGAAATGAGCTTGGCTACAAAGATTTCCTAAAGAGCCTCTGCTTGGAGGCTGCCACTAAAACCCAGCAAGAGATGCTTTGTAGGGAGCAGCTTCCTTTTGCCTTGAGTTTGACCTGCTCCTGCACACCTCTGATCTCAGCAGCTACCAAGGACAGATAAAAGAATCTTTTGTTTCACGGGAAACAAACTCTTAAAAATACTCTCTCTACGGTTTCATGCTGGATTTATGCCCAAAATACATCCCCTGTCGAGGCCTCCCTCCCTCTGAGTGATCGATGGGGACAGGAAGGACAGCACTGTACTTCCCTACAGTCAGTTTTAAATAAAAAAAAAAATATTCCAATTTTTAAAACATAAATCCTGAAGGTTTGATGAGGACAGATGCTTTCCAGTTTCTCTACGCACTTATATAGCATGCATTTTTCATTCCTGTTTACTATCTACTTACACAGGGAACAGAGCACTTAACAATGTCAACATAATTTTCTGAGTGCACTGTAGCTACAAATTATTGATCATTCATAAAACATGAGGCAAATGCTTGTGATTAGTTCCCCAAGTCTGACGGTGTGCACTTACAAAACCCCACCCCACCAAGCCTGCAGTGCTGCATCTGAAACTCTTGCAGAAATAAAAAGGGTCCCACTAGAGCTGCCTTCAAAGCCCCTGAGATCTCACATGGATTCAAATGGCCAGGAAGCTCCAGATGGCAGAAACCACGTGAAACCAATGCAGAACAAATTGCCTGGTTTGGCTGGGTTCCCTAAATTAGTTTGATCCAGACAATAAAACCTTACTAAAAGCAAACAGTTAAATGAGTAATTAGCAATGGGTCCATAGGGTTAAAACTTGAAATAGCTTCAGAAGGATCCATTTTGAAGACTATCAGCAGGTATCTGACACATTATTCTCTTTCCAGAACACTGCTCTTATTAAATATATACAATGCACTGTGCCAGGACTGTCAGCAGAATTATACAGCTATATTTGAATGACTGATCTATACATTTGCTAATTTATTCTCCTCTCTAAACCAATAACGATCACCAGAAGCTGCCATTGTCCATATCTTGTAATAGTGCTTTCCTTTGACTATTTGAAACAACCATACCATAGCTGGAGGCACAAAACCAAAATGCTAAATGTCATAATCATCTCTAACAATAAGCATACATTGGAATAAACTCTGGGACAGAATTCCTGTCAGTCTCTATGAGTGAAAGACTAAGAAATGTACCCTTAAAAACCCACTGAAATGTCAGCCTAGGGATCTTCATCTGACAGTGTGGTTTAAGTGTGCCTGCCCATCCAACAGGGAACCCCTTCAGTTTCGTTAAACTCACATTAAAAAAGTGATTTCTAATACTGCAGTACTAAACTATAAAAAATTCATCCCTTCCTCCTTCCTTCAAATCCAAGGCTGCATTTATTCTAACAAGCAATTCAGACTTACATTTTCCTGAGGTTGGGCAATTTCTTGAAGAGTCCAACAGCTTCCAAAACAGAAATATCATTGTCATTCAGACGCCTGAGAGGAACAAACAAAGAGATTATTTAATACTTCACAGATGTCTGTAGCTAAATCCCTGTGACATTCAGGGCTGCCCCACGGAGAACCTTGACCTTTGTTAAGCAAGGCACTCTTTGCCATCTCCCTCAGACTCCTACAGGTAAAAGAGTTTAGCTTTGAAGGAAAAGGGAGAGAGAGGATTATCTACAGCAAAAGCTTAGGATGCCTTAAGGAGTGTAATGCCAAAGGGACAGTGTCAGAGCCCCTTCATCTCCCAGTGCATGGGGTAAGGAATTATTGACCTGCTCTATCACACACAAACCCTGTGTGCATGACTGACCCTCTGCTAGGCATTCTGCTACACCAGACACGCCACTGAGATGTGCTCCATGCAACCAGAAGGGCTCTCATTTCAGACCCTGCCCTAGAAAAGTCTGCTGATCTTCAAAATGAATGTGAAGGCCACTGTCTTGGCAGGCTTGGGATGTAAAATTCTTTCTCTGATTGCACATAGCTCCATTTTGCTATGTGAACCTTTGCTGTGTTTCTAGAGGTTTCTGATATTTTTTCTTGACTTCAATAATTTTTATGAGGTTTTAAAGAGAATAAGCACAATAAATACAACACTAATTCAAAAAAAAACAAAATTCTGTTTGAAGGGGCTACTAATGCAAGAAAAGAACCAGAATCTTCAGTAGCTAAGCAATAAAAATGTTTTGTCATACTCAAATTTCTTGAAGTTGTTTGAGTTTAGTAAGACCTGTTCCATCCAAGTAGCAGGCAATGCTGAGATGGAATGAGCTCCTGATCACAGATTCACTCAAATGGTTAAAACCATTTCTCAAATAACAATGACCAGGTGCAAAGGCAGAGGACTGCAGGGCAGACTGGAAAGGAAGGACCCAGCCTGGGCCTGGCCAGCTCTGGGGGAGGACACACAGCGGGTGCTCGGGGCCGTGGCTCCTTTCTCACCCCCACAGCTGCTGGCACAAAAACGCCAAGGAAACGAGAGCTGTGGCACAACGCTGAAATAAAATGAGCTCTCCCGTTTTCACACGGGGATAAAAGCAGGAGGTGCTGTTATCTATCTGAGTCCCTCTGACAGCCTTTAAAAGTCAGCAAAGCCAGCCTGTGCAGTGGGCCCCTGCAGAGCCCCACTCACAGGTCAGTGGTGTACTCGGGCAGGTGAGTGGGCAGGCGGGTGAGTTTCTGGTTCGAGCAGTCCACGACTGTCCCCTCGCAGCGACACTTCTCGGGCACACGAGGTCCTGGAAACACTTCCCAGTGAATTTACTCCTGTAATCCTCTGACCCTGCAAGAAAAGGAAAATATGTTCCAGCAAAGGGTTGTTGATAACTGCAGCAAGCGGAGGCGTCACGGAATCCATCCTCCTGTCATCCCCCAGCTCCTGCACACGGTTTTAATACTTGCCAAGGACTTGGGCTCAGCAATTTTTAAAATTACTCCCAAGACTTGTCTCTGGTTTTTCACTCACCCCTTAACAACTAATTCCTTGTCTAACAAGCCTACCTGTTATTTTCCAGCAAAGTCACTTTTTTCCCATTTGGAATTTAGTCCAGCAACAAGGAAAAGGCATCTCATGAAAGAATTTAAATGACAAAAGACTTTTAAAGGTATCATTTATCTTTAATATTCAGACCTCAGCTATTAGAGCTGTTTTTAGAGCAATTTTTTATTAGACAACCTTGTCAACTTTCCAACAATTAGATATCTTTATTAACTATGTTAAACAAACAGTGAAGGAAAGTAATAGCAGTTTAAATCATTTTCATTTTAATTAAGGAATGGGCAGAGCATACTTAGTGAGAAGCACTCCCTGATGTACCATTACACCGTGATTTCCAGACCTCTTTGACTCGGTTTTTGACCCATTCTAATGAAATGCTTTTCCAATTAGGCTCAGTGAACTAATCTGTCCTTTTCAGGTTTGGTTTTTCTCATTTAAAAGCAGCAGGTTGGAAACTTGATCTCACTGCTTCAAGGAGCCAGGAGGATTAATAAATGTGTATGTAAGCAAAGTGCTGCCAAAGCCCCACCATGCAATTCCTGCCCACTCACTTTGTATTTCATAATGGAAGCACCAGAACCATTGCAGGAACCCTGGGCAAGGCCCAGGGATTGTAACTACCAAGAAGCATTTTGCAAGTTTTCCAAATTTTTAGAAGTCAATTACAAGGCTTTCTCAGAGAGAGGAGTTAAACAAATGTTTTAAGAACCCAAAAACATCAACAAAAACTTAAACCCGAGCTGATTTTTGTTTCTAGAGACTTGATGACATTCATCACCTGCTTCCCCTTCGCAGACTGATAAATACACCACTGCCCATTTTATCACCATGTTCAACTTTCTGAACGAAAAAAGATGTTTCCTAAATCCACTACTATTTTAATTCATGCTACAAATTATCTCCCCAGGGTGATTCAGTGAAAGCAAGCAATTCTACAGGCAATCTAACACTGACCCCACAGACACAGTTTGGTTTAGTTTTGTAATTCCAAGTTGGGTTATGAGAACATTGACATACAGATTTGTACCTTACTACCTCAGTGGTGCTAAATACTTTGCTGGTGTTTGTGCTTATTATAAGTTATACATCTAAAGTGCAACTTCAGTGACAGCACAGCTTTAGGATCATTGGGCATTTTAAAGCATTATAAAAACACAGTCAAAGATTTTCCCCACAATGCCGTCATTTAAACTCTTATCCTTTTAAAATCTAACATTTGATTTCCAGTCCTGGACATTCCAGTCTTGGTAGTCAGAATGTTTGGTTGTTTATGATTCCTTGAAAACAATGCCAAAGACAAACAGTTGTCAGAACCAGAGTTTATTAAAACTGCTACAATTACAGTACACATTGAATAACCCACCAACAATCAGTGATCAGAAAGTGTCTTGGAAATCCCCAACTTAACCCTTGAAGAAGCACTTCTAAGTTTCTTTGTAAAAGCTTTTGTTGAAAAAAAAAAAATCACAAACAACATGAAGTTACATAGGGTAAACATTTATTAAGTAAAATTTTTAGTTTACTGATGGATACAAGATTCACCGTCCTATGGGAAAAAAAGGATGGAGAGTGGAATTCTTTATGAAGGGGAAAAAGCAGTGTATAACACTGGAGGGTGAAAAACCGATTTTTGGTTTTCTCTCAAGCTTTCTGGCCGAACAAATAAAGACTTTTAGCACACTTTGACTTGGCACCCACTCTCCTGATGGTGAGGCACACAACCTCCCACACTGCAGCAGCTCTAAGAAGTTGATGCTGCTTGGGCATCCGTCCACAGCTGCCACCACTGGAACAGGGGAAAGGCCTCAGCTCAGCAGGAGAGCAAGGGAACAAACATCACCTTTATACTTGTTCCTTCTCTCCCTTTCTCTTTTTTTTTTTTTTTATTTTTTTTTCTTTATTTTTGAGTTTAAACAAGAGTTACTCAGGTAATGACTGAGTCAAAAGTAATCAACAGCCTGTATGTGCTCAGCAGGTACTCAGTCATCTCTCAGCCTGAGAGACAGCAGGAATCACCTGCCAAAGACTAGATAAAATTTACTGTATGACCTGAGCCTTGACATCACTTGGACAGGTGGCTGCTCTATTAAGATATTCCCATCTGGGATAGCAGTGTGAAATTCAGCCATCTGCCTGCAGAACTGTTTAAGCACATACATCCACTCCTCCTGACTGCTGGGCTCTGAGAGAACACAACAGGACTCAGGAAGCACAGAGCACCACCACAGGCATGGAATACTTCTTGCACACTATAAAATCATCCATGGAAAGCCCCAGAGAAGAGATGCAGGACAGGACATGACCTGGGAGTCTCTAGAAATTCCCCAAATTAGGAAGAATTAAAATTAAAGAAAGAAAAAAAGAAAGAAGTAGCCAAGGCAACAGCAAGGCCTGTGTGTAACTGAGGGCAGCTGTGGTTATTTGATTTATTAGTTACTCTGATAACATTTTTATTTCACAACAATGTGACACCACTGTCAGGTACTGTGATTTCTTATTATCATAAAACAAACATACCATGCCATTCTACAGAACAGCAGCACTGAGATAAAGAAACATCACATTTCCAAGTGCTTAAATATTCTATGTGCCTTTCTGATACCCACATGGAGAAATAGGCAACAGAGAGAAATACCTTTTTGTTCCACTCTTCTTTTAAAGCATTGTTTAGAAAACCTGATTTCAGTTTTTAAAACTTAGCTTTGCCCAAAGGACTTAAAAGGAGTTCTGGAAGATCTATTCTGCTACAAATCAGGCTGTCTCAACAGCTTGAAAAGTGACCTGACACATTCATTCTGGAAAATTCTCCCTCAAATTTGGCATCAAAAATATGACCATTGAGGTCAGTTGGTCTAAAACCTGAATGAAAACCCCAGGAATGTCAGAAGTTCTTCATACAAGATCACAATTCTCACAGGGAATTAAAAAAAGAAGTGCTTCTTTTGGTCATAATTTCACATTGCTAGAATTAATTTTTATCAGTAACAACAGATAAAATCTAAGAATCCTGGATGTTCTTCTTGTAATAGCTCCACAACAGATATGTGACAAATTTGCAAGACAAGGCAATATTTCAGTATAGAAGAACTTCTGTATGAGACTCCAATTCTTTTATGAACAGGTGTCAGTATCTCTGTGTAGGGGGGGAGCTAGGCAGAAGAATTTTGAAGATCTTCTCTAAGCTGTCAAAGTTAAAATGGCCCATTTGGATTTGCTGACTCAGCTTTGCCCTATGGAATTATTGGATAGTGGCATTTCCACACAGGCCAGGTCATTTTCAAGAGACTAAAACAATGTTTTGCAGATCTTCTAAAGTTCTTTTGCATTGTATTTGTTTCACAAGGCAATGCCAGCACATTAAGAGTAGCTCCAAAGTTACATTGAGTGGCAGGTGTCTTGTTGCAGAAATAGCATCCAAAGTGTATCTCAAGTAAGAGGATTCACTGGACAGCTCAAACAGACAGATGCAGCTTACATTATGTACAAGGTAAGGAGACAAAAGTGGTTTTTCATCTCTGTCGGTACAGCCAGAATCACCCTTGAATATTACCCACCAACAGAATGCCCGACTCCTTCACTGTGAGAGCAATTAAACAGATTAATTACTTAGAAATGGTTATTCTGCATGCAAGCCCTGTGGAAAGTCTGTGCAGACATCACTGTGGCTCCCTGGCAGTGCCTGGGAGCCTGGTTAGCAACACTTCACCTGTTCCACCAGCCCTGTGAGGAAAGGGAAAGGGAATCTCTCACCTTTTGATGCTTCTGCCCCGGCAGAAGTATCCAGGCATGCCATGCTGCAGGGAGTATGCAGCCTTCCATGGTGCTTGACAGAACCATGTTCCATTTGTATTGTTCTACCACATGGTTAGATCAAGCACAAAGGAAAACCCCATGGAGAGCCAGAGTCAGAGTTAGGCAGTGCCAAAGAGAGAGGAGCGTTGAGAGGAAGCAGCATGGAGAAGCACAAGCTGAAGGTTCACGGAGAGCTGCTCCCCACTCCACCCATGCAAAAAGGTGCTGGATACAAGAGGTCATCCTTTATGCTACTGCAGGAACACCCTGGACACAATTGGGGTTAGTGAACATGAACAGAGCCCAGGTGAGTTCAGAGACAGAGCTGACACGACAGAAAACACTACCAGAGCGCTCACTGCTCCTCCCAGGGAGCATGGGCAGCTCCCACCACACAGTGAATGCCCAATCTAATGCTTTTCATTACTTACTCTCTCCTGGTGTCTCCTTTCAGTAAAACTGCCATTTAGGTTTGCTCCATTTATTTAAAAGCAACCTTAGAAACACCGGAGCCCATATGAGTAGCAGCAGATTCTGAGCTGATGGCCAAGCTCTGGCCTCAAATGCTCCCCAAGTGCCCTTTGAGCCTGATTTCAGCTCCCAGAGGCCCCTCATGATGGTGGCACTTACACTGACAATCTCTAATTGCCACTGCTTATTTTTGCTTTTTTTTTTTTTTGGTTTCCTCTGCACTTTTCAGCAGAGTAGCACACACATACTACTACAGACACAGACAGCACTTTGTTATTCTGTTTCTGAGCCTATTTGTTGGGTTTTGTACATCACTTGCTGATGGAAGCTGAGCATTCTCTATTTCCGACATCCTGAATTATTTCAAACAGCTTTGTTCTTGTAACTCATTGCTGCAACTTTGACATATAAAGCAGAGCATTAGTTCAGGCCTGACTGCTCCCACTGGAATAAAGCTCTCTCAGACTCCACTGTCTGCAGAGCTGTGCCAGTGGACAAGGATTTTGAAAGTCACATCTCAAACGTTCCTGCAGGATTCCCAGATGAGAGAGGAAGTGGCTGTCCTCTCAAACTGCCCCCAGTGTTTTGCTGGACTTCAGTGAAGGTCAGTGCTTGTGCTTTTAAATACAAATGACTTTCCTTAGTAAGGGCTTTGCAGTGCCCAGAGAACAAAGGCAGCACCAAGCAGATTGTTCATTACCTGAATGGAGAACAAGGCAAGTGCTTGGGCAGAGATGACAGGTCCTTCAGCAGGGCTCTGTGCCTCACACTGTGCCAGGACCCAGCACTGCAGGAAAGCCAGCTCTGAGGTACTTGGGAACTCCAGGAAATAAGCACGGTGCTACCTTAGCCACCCCACACTGTGGGTTTGGTTCAGCTGTGAAAGTAAGGCAATTTGATTTTGTCTGTTGTTGCAATCTAAGAAATAAACTGAAGCAGTTTTTTAGGGGAACCTACCACAAATCTTCAATCTCCACAAGCTGCCAAACTAGCCAGAGTCTGAATTGATAAAAACATTAGACTATTCATTTTCTTTTGTGACTCATGCAATGTGGCACAAAACCACACTAATTTTCTTGCCTGATTAATTCAAAGTATGCATAACCCTGGAATCCACAGCTCATTTACTCAGAAATTATATTTATAACTAGTATTCCTGCCAATAATTTTGTATGACTCCAGTGAAGAAGGATGTAGAATCCTATATATTCCTACGCAGCTTTAATAAAGCAGAAATTCTGGCCTGGGCTCTTCAAACAAATTAATCCACAGTACTCTGTTAAACAATGACAAGTAGCAGTTCATATCTTCCAAAGACTTTTATATTATATACTGACTTACAGTATTAAGTGGGATATCTGTAATAAACTCAGTAATTTCAGTGTCAATGAACTCTTTCAGTCCTACTGGAAACAAATGCAGTCTGAGCTCTGCAAACACCTTCCTGAGAGACCCCATGACAATATTTTGAACATGTCTCTATTCCTTTGCTGCACTAATTAAACACCACTTACAATAACTGCCTAAACTAATCATCAACTGCAACGAACGAGAGGCACTAGCACACAAAGAAATCTGTCAAAATCCTAATTTATGTCCCTAGAATACAGGAGAGCAGAAAAACCAGGAAAGCACACTATTTTATAAATTACATTAAAAAAAATTCCATTAGCCTTTGGATGTTCGTAAGATCATCCTGCATAAATGTTTGCAGAAAAAGAAGTTTGAAAAATTAAATACATCTCTGGCTATTTGCCAGCTTCCAGGAAAACCCCTCCCTTTAGCTACTTTACACACAAGCAGCATTGTATGGCTTGCTCTTGGTGTTTGTTCACTTCTTGTAATCCATGTTCTGTTACTCGGTCACTGAACCTGCAGTTCGTAAATAATTTGTACACAGGGCCCTGATTTTAACTGTCCCATGAGGCTGCAACACCTCAGCAGAGTGCTGCCATCCCAGAACTGTCATATAAACATTAATTATCCAACTGCAGCCCCGACATCCTTGCACTGGTTCCAGCTGAGGAGCTCTCTCCAGGCCAGCCCCTCCCCAGTAGTTTCCTGTATCCAATCCCAGTGACCACCACACCCAAAAGCTCCCTGAGCATCTCTGCTGCTGCTCAGCTCAACCTGCACACAGGGAATGGGAGCAAACCCTGTCCTACCGTAATTTTTGAGGTTAAAAGAGCAATCAATCACTCAGCTTTCCAACATAGTTAATTAAGAGGACAATTCAGATCTCAGGGGAGGGATCTACACAGCCCTGCACTCTGCCTACATGGGGAACCCAGGATAACTGCAATATTTGGATGCCTAAGTGATATGGATGCATCTGTGACTCAACATTCATCCCCTCTCTTCCCAGTGCCTCTTTACTGTAACTGCAAATAAGGATGTTGGTGGGTAACAAAGCTGTTCAGATATTTTGCTTTTTTGAAGACTACTTCAACTCAAAAATAAAATGAGGCAGAGCCTAAAATAAACTTTCTAACTGAAACATGTCAATTTACTTTCTTATGAAGAACCATACTCTGCCAAACAGACCCACCTGTTTCATGCTAAGCTTATGCTCCCCTGAGTGAAATGGTTTCCATTCCTTCCCCACATTGCAGAGCCAGAACCCTTCACCAGAGTGTTCTTCACAGGCCAGTGAAAGCTCGGAGTAACTGACACAAATTTTAACAAAAAGATGGAACTGCTATCA
Organism: Sitta carolinensis; assembly: GCA_032173965.1. Lineage (NCBI taxonomy): Eukaryota > Metazoa > Chordata > Aves > Passeriformes > Sittidae > Sitta > Sitta carolinensis. The sequence goes on along the minus strand of CM063294.1, from coordinate 4,140,925 downwards.
GAGATGTGCAGAACAGGGAAGGCTATAATCAGTATCCAGTACAGTCAGATTAATTTAACAACAGCAACACTTGCACAGTATAAGGGAATCCAGCTCCATTACTATTAGTCACAGCAGTTGTCTTGCGTTCTCTAATGACTTCAGCTGCAGGAAGAATTCATGCAAACCAAAGCCCAAATATACTCAGTTTCAGTGTACCATGAAAAATTCATATTCCTAATTACAAATTCAGTGTAGGATTTAATCTGCAGGTGATTTATTGGTGTTAAACAACCTTCCATTCAGATTAGAATAATTCTTACACACCACAAACATATTGTCCGTTTTGGTATATTCAGAGGGTTTCCAAAGGTAGTTCTGCTGAGTCTTTGTCTCTTTCAGGGGAAAAAGGGGGTTCAACACACAGAACTTAACTGAATAAACCCAAAAGATACAACACCACCCCCCCCCCCCCCAAACCAAACCGAAGCAAATCACAGACAGAAATCTGAATGCAGTTTCTCAAATCATAAGCAGTGTTTCCCATCCCTTTCCCTCACAGCAGGGCAAAGCTGTGGTGAGAAAAGTGCTGGAGCTTGGCCTCAGATGAGATTTCCCACTAACATGAGCAGGTCTGGAGCACCCAGGGCAAACCCAGAGGCTGTCTGGGCTTGGGGCTTGCTCAGGAGCTCCTGGAGCCCCACACACCATGGGCAGGATCATCACATGCCCAAAAACGTGTCCCTGTAGCACGAGGCAGGCAGGAGCAGGTGGATACCTGTGCTTCCCATCAGACAGAAATGCTAAGGGCAGGAGGCATGAGTCCATGGCCTGTAAATGACTATTTGCTTATTAAAAATGAAAGGATTTTGTAAAGTTGTCATCAAAGTGATTGGCAAATTACGGGAACAACGTTTCAGTCAGAAAAATTATGCAAGGTCTGGGTTAAATTCACCTGCCTTTCATGACTTTTAAACATTGGTTGAGGAATAGCAACACATTGCAACTTTCAGTTTGAGAGCTCTAAAAGTCTTAAATAGTGTTTACACATCACTAGGAGCAGAGAAGGGATAACCCCAGGAGTCCAAGGGACACGAAATGTGTGAACTGCCACAGGGAGGGGACAGAAAGTCCTGGCGTGCAGCCTGTGCTCCCTGACCCCATCCACAGCAGTTCTGTGCTTCCAAAGGTGCAACAATGCAGAGAAGGGAGAAGGAACTTTCAGGTGATTACGAGAAACAGCAAGAATGTTCCAAAGCAGACAGGTAACCTGAGGAAGGTGAGTGTGCATGAAGACAGAGACTGGAAAAGACACATAAAGAATGAGGAGAAAAGCTCATTCTTTTAAGCTCATTCTTAAGGTTTTATCAAATGCCTTAAAAATTATGAGCGAACAAAAAGCAGCTACATTACCATCTAATAATTGGGGATAACATGACAGAAATGACACTAGCTCTAAATATGCCATTTTTGGACCTAAATGTACCACAAAGGCTGACTTTGCTTTGGGCTGGGTTAACAAGAAGTAGTGTCCAAAAAGGAGAGAATAATGCTGGCAGATGGTTCATTTTCCTCCTCCTGCTCTCCCCTGTCCTTTTGGTTGTATAGCACTGTCTGGAAGTGAAGTAACTAATTAAAGGCAGTTAGACAGAATGCATGCAGGAGGAAGCAATAAGACAGGTTCACTTCAGAGTATTCTGAATAGCAATCTTCTTTATAAAAGTCTTATTTCTAAGAATTAGAAGATAAACAGCTTTTGTGATGTGATGTTTGTAGAAACACATTGCTTTGATCATTATCAGAAATAGTTTGTGTCAGTACAGCAGGTGGAACTTTCATTGCTTTTGAAATGCACAATATACTGAAAAATGCAAACATATCACAGGGAGAAAGAGATATACACTGAATGCAAGGGCAATTCTTTCCAAAAGCTATTTCATACACAGTGTCACACAGCAATCAAGGAACCTGCCAAGTCTTGAAGTGACAATAAGCTACCACAGAGACAACACAATCTGCTCATAGATTCATTTCCCTTACTCCTAAAGCCCAGTGCTGCCTTAGAAAACAAAACTGCTCTGTAGTGAACATAACCAAATGCTTCTGGGCAGGATATTTGTGTTGAACATTCTTCCCCTTATTCATATTAAGAATGGGAGCCTCCAGTGACCTACTGCTGCCAAGCACCATTGGATCCTTAGGTGGTCAGAGTGGGCAGATGCAGCCAAAAAGAAAATGATCATCAGAATTTCACTGTTGCCACTGAAAATGACAGTATTTCCCTTTTCTAAAAGAAGGGAGAGAATATTAGTCACAGTCTGTACTTCTAATTTATCTTTCAAGAAAACATCTCAGATTTTTTGGTCTCAGACTGTATAGCAGTGGGGAGACAGTGGGGCAAGTGGAGATTTGTTATTATTGTGGTGCTTTGCATCAAATGGAAAGCAAAAAATCACAGGAAATAGTATCTGTTGCAATCTGAAGTTTAAAATGTTTGATGGTATATTCAAAAGCTTTGCCTGACACACAGCCCTGGGCAAAAATATGTCCTGTTCCCTGCTGTTCCTTCATTTCATGCTATAATGCTTCCAATTCTCCTTTTAAAAAGAATTATGTACATTATCTACCTGTTGCACAGAAGCTCCTTCCTATGGCCACTCATAACCTTTGCACATGTTGCTCCACTGTTATCTGTAAAAGCTCGAGTCATTAGGTTCTGGGAGGAAATAGCCTCAATTGAACAAACTGATGAATTGAAAAAGAGGAGGTAAGTACTTCTGGCTAGATGCTATCTAACAGGATGGTGGGGAGCTGTGATGAAAACTGAAGGAAACAGTGTGCAGAATGAAGTTTTGTAGCTCAGTCTTCAGAGTTTCATTTAATTATCAAATACAGTTCCATTCAGCTCATCTGCTATTTGTCCTCTTGACATTACTTCTTGATGCTCCTCTGCCACTTCAGACTGGTGAAACTTCAAACATCTCAGCCTTCCTCCCTGGTTCCTGCTAACCACTCCTCTCTCCTATGCCAGAGAAAAAGCACTTCCCTTTCTCCCCTTAATTTACTGAACAGTCACGTTTTTCTCGTAAAAGGGACTGTCAGAAAGGACCTGTTATGATCACAGAATCGTGGAATGGTTTGGGATGGAAGGAACCTTAAAGATCATCCTGTCATGGACAGGGACACCTCCCACTGTCCCAGGCTGCTCCCAGCCCCATCCAGCCTGGCCTTGGGCACTGCCAGGGATCTAGGGGCAGCCCCAGCTGCTCTGGGCACCCCGTACCAGGGCTGCCCACCCTCCCAGGGAGGAATTTCTCCCCAGTATCTAACCTAAACCAACCATCTTACAGCTTAAAGCCATTGCCCCTTGTCCCATCAGCACGTGCCCTTGTCAAAAGGAATGTGGAAGACACTCAGTCACTTCAGGACAACCTCAGAATTGTATGGCTTTAAAATTGTCCTTTCCCTGATGTCAAAGCATTAAACTCACCTAGGCTTAAGCTCATCCTGGGTGTGATCCTGCACTGCCTGAGCACCTCTGCTCCCACAAAGCTCACACTTTCTGTGGATGCTCATCTCTTCTCAAATGTCAAAGACTGTGTGAGGATAAATTCCCTCACATTTCTTCTTTAACCAACCCCTCACATTCCCTGTGTTTTCCTCTCAAAAAACAACTTTCTGACCATTGACATGTACTAAATGTACTACACAAACTACATGAAAATACCAGTATCCTGAAAAAAGAATCTGTTGAGAAAGAAATGCACATCGACAAAAGAATTTTAAATGAAAATTGTTTTCTCATACACTGAGCAGAAGGTGTAAAAACTAGAATTGAGAATCCCAAAGACAGTGAGGACACTGACAAGTTACTAACCCTTGCCATCCCAGTGGGACTGTGTCATCCCTGGATGACACAAAGCACTGCCCAATGCTCTAAATGAAGTGTCATACCTCATGGACATTTCTGCACAGAGACGTGCTGTGCTAGATCCTGGGATGAAACACATTCCTCAAACTGCAAACATGGAAAATTCCTGTTAAATGCCAAGCCTGAAGCAGCCATGATTCAAAGGCACAAGTTGAGCAGAACAGGTGCCAAGGATGTCTGTTCCCTGGATTGATTTACAAACTAAGATTTTTCTAAACCATTAGATGCTCCCTGCCTCACGTGAGCAGACAGCAAGTCGAGTTCAATGTAACTCATCACCATCTGGAAACTCTACAGGCAAGGATCTCTTCTCTATTGAGCTTTAGAACAGCATTAGTTTTCATCCAGCTGAAATCTTTGTTCTGAAGCTGTTCAAATCCCTGCTCTCCTCCTTCATAAGTCAGGTTTATGCCTTTTCCATGTGGTTTTGATACAGATGTAGAGCTGGAGACCCAGGGAAAAACAGCCTAATGCCTCAAGGAAAGGACCCCCAAGATAAGAACTCACAAAATATTATTCTCAGCATCACCAGGTACTGAGTTCTGCACTGTAGCTCTTCCTATGACCTCTCCTAAATGGTGTCAGATGGTGTTTGCCTTCTCCAATCGCCTGTACCTTTGTTCAAAGCATGCATGCACGCACATAACATTAATTCCTCTAGCCCATTAATAAAAGCAGAAGAAAATAACAATGGCAAATTGGGTACAGGTTTACACAGATCTGTTTCTGCAGGCTGCTTTCCTTTCTAAACTGTATTTCTACATTTTCATTTCCAGTTTCTTTAAATATGAATATTACTAGCTAATTGCATTGTTACTATGATGGACACAATCCAAAAACCTAGATAAAACATGTCATAATTTCAGGCCTGATTATAAATTTTGTGGCTTGAATCACAAGGGATTGAAGACCTTAACAAGCCTGACCAAGAAAAGCTGACTGCAAATGAAGTTAGCTTTATTTTCTTCCCCCATAAAGGAAAGGTTTAGCTTGGCATGTTGCTTGTAGAGATGCACAAAGCACAACGGCTTGTTTTGGGCTGCTGCCACTCAGCTTCATGCTGCATCCCCATCTAGAGCCATTCATCTTTTACCACCAGGAACACAATTAATCATGTTTCTTTTCAGAGGAAAAATAGAAAAATCATAGTAATTTTCATAGAAAACACCACAAGGTACTCCATCAATAACAGTCATTTTTCTCCTCAGCACATGCTAATAGATTTGCTTATTGAAACCTGCTTGTCTTTACAGGACACAAAAATGCAGTAATCCAAAATAGATATAACCAATATAACCAATAGGAAAAACACATGAAGAAGCAGTCATCTGCTTAGTTGTGCTGTGTAAGGCAAGAAATATCCTTTTACTGACAGCTGAATCATAAAGAACAGATAGGATTAAGAAAAAGCTGTTAATGTTACTTTGGAGGTTAATTTCAGGTGGAAACATTTTTCTGTCTCATTCACAACAGAAAACATTTTCCTAAATTATTATGCACCTTTTAAAGCAAAGCTTGCTGAATCCAAACATCTTACCAACTTTGATGGGAATTTTACTGGAGTGTGTTACTTACGGATGTAAGGAAAATGAATGTATGAAAGCAGAGGAGTTGATGCGATTCCCTCACCCCCAGCTTCCCATCCCAGATCAGAAATGCCCATTGCCAGTTGTATGAAAACCTCTCATACTGTTCTCAGCCTTTTAGGTGTGGGAACTAAGCTTGAGTTCAGCTCTCATTAGGTCAGTAAAAGCTCTGCTTGAATACAAATGACTATCCTGTCAAAAAACAACATTTCCCACATAAATTCACATATGTTGCCATTATTTTCCCTAAATATTTCATAATTTAGCAATTTTTTGCAATTAGGCATCACAAGCTTTCATCGTTTTTATTCTTTTCTTTGTTTTCAAGAGAAGACAGCTACAGACTGCCTTTTTTTATCTTCTCTCTCTCTCCTTTTTTTTTTTTTTTTTCTTTTTCAATCCATAAGGTAATTGGCTTTGTGGAACTAACCGAATTTGCCCCAATTCAATTTGCAGAGACGCTCCCTGATGCCCATCAGGCCGGCAGCGCCCCGCAGATGGGATTAGCGGGCTCTGGAGCGGCAGAGCCCGCGTAACCGAATTACCTGAGCAGCGGAACTTCTTGCTCTTGATCTGGCTGATGCGCTTGTTGGCAAGGCGACGGGGACTGCTGCAGCGAGCGCCGCTCGTCTCCACCGGGTTATCCTGCAGGTAATCAGCCAGCCACTTCAGATGGCAGTCGCACACGAACGGGTTCTGAGCTAAATGTCTGCCAGAAGGATGCGATGGTTAATCACGACTGACCTCTGACACCCTGCGCCAGCGTTGGGTTGGTTTTGTTTGTTTTTTTTTTTCCCGCTAACGCCGAACCTGGAGTGGAGTAATTGAATCGGCTCCCGAAAAAAACAAAAAAAACAAAAAAAAACCCATCCCACCCCAGGCCCGGCCGCACGTGAATGGGAGAACTCGGTGAGAATTCTGCGGGCGCTCACACTTCGCAGCTCATTAAGCCTGCAGCGAGTCCCCGCACAGAGGAAACAAAAATTAAGACAGCAAAGCCCCCTTGAAGGAACACAGACCTGCTGTTGTTTTCTCCTGACGCGCTGCCTTCTGAGAGAAATGCACCTTACCTGAAGATCATTTTGTAACCTGGCTTAAAAGAAATTTTATCAGCAAGCTCAAAATATGAATTAGTAAAGCACCTTGGATCTTTGGGGAAAGGCAGAAGTGGTCCAGAATATTTTCACAAGAGTGAAATTAGTATTTGCACATGCTTATCATGTGTGCTTCCTTTATATGTATTTTTTTTCCTGCAGCAAAAGGTTTTAATTTAAAGACTGAAATGTTTAGGCAAGGTACAACTGCACTTTATCCTTCACCAAAATTTGCTCAACTTGTTTCCTACAAAAATGGAAATAAGTACTATAGCATTGATTTTAACTGGATGTTTAGACTTTGGTAACAGAGATCTGCTGGAGCATCTTAGAGAGAACAGTGTTTTTCTGCTGCTGTTCTGATTTATTTTGCTTGACAATGCTAAGCACTGTGTCAGGAGAGTTTGCCAGGTCTTTCCCAGAGCCAGGCTCTAATCTCAGTTCAGCTAACTTGCATCAGTCCCTGTGACCTCCAAGAGAGCAGGACTCAGCTCTCCAATAACTGCAAAGACAGGTTAAGAAAAGACAGATGTTTCAATTTGGTTTGGACAGAGGTATAAAGTTATAGCCTCACAAGAACTCTCTCACTCTGTTACTGTTTTCCACTTGTAGAAACTTCTTTTCTGTTTGCAGTTATATTTATGAACTGTCACTGAACAAAATAAGTGTAAAATACAACAGGGCAACGGCAGTCCAGGCCTGGGAAGGGAGAGCACACAGAGCAGAAAGGGCCTGAAGAAACTCAAGGTTTCTGTTGCAGTAGAGCCACTCCTGCTGTGAAAGGTCCAAAGAACAAAGAATCACATAGAGACAGGATTTGGGTCTGGTTTTGCAGCTCTAGGAACAACACAGAAGACAGCAATCACTTGGGGTATTAAAAATGGGAGAATGAACCCAAACTTTTCATGACAAGGTGTCTTGGTGTGAAGTAACAAGTCCATTCTTAGCAAGGCCCACCAGGAACACCAGCAAAACCCTATAAAAACCAATGGGAAATAGTCATACCTTAGGGCTATAAATATTAAAAAAGCCTGTTGGTTTACCTGACAAACCTTATAAACTCTGTAAAGAAACCCTCTCTGTGGCCCCAGTTTCTGTGTGCACATACACAGCAAGCTGCAGCAGCAGAAAGCAGGGCAGACCTGGGGGGCAGAACTGGGGGCTGTTGCACATGATTATTCCAATGCCTTAATGGTTTGCAGCAATACACACTGGCCAAATATCTGTTAGAAATTCAGGTTGTGTTTGCAGCTGCCTGAGGACGTGGCAGAAATTCTGCTACAAGAAATCATTCCTGTCAGTTCATTTGTATATGATTTAAAACATTTATACAACTAATTCAGCCAATGCATTCCCAGTATTAAAATATATAAATGTGCATTTGCATACAAAAATTGCAGTCCTCTAGCATGTGTGTGCATATACGCTGCAGTATGTGTGTATATATATATATATATATATATATATACACACATACACACCCATATGTATTTTAATACTGGAATATCAGGCTGCCAACTCCAGCTCTGAAGGAGTACTATTTACCTTATTATCTTATTACTCACAGCTTTAGGATGAGACCTTCTTCTACAAAATATTGAATCATGTCTATCTTTTTGCTTCTGATGCCTATTCTAATGCCTCCAAATTCAAAAATGTTTAGTGGATTTTCTTAATGGATCAAATAATACAACATATCATTCCTCTTAAGTGGAATGTCAGCTGAAATGTGTTTACAGGAGTCACGAACTGCACAGCAGGACTCAGACCCAGGCAGGGAGAGATGCCAACTCATTGGCTCATTAAAAACTGCTAGGCAATGATCCTAATAGAAAGTGCTGTTCATATCTTATCCAGAGTCAAATGCACACATTATCTCCCCAACAAACAGCCTGAGCTTCACAGAGTTCTGACATTTCTGTCACTAAGGGCAGGCTGTGTCGATCCTGCCCTCGCTGAACTGATGCAACATTTCTTCTTCTTGCTCCTTTTCTCTCAGTGAGGAAAGGAGGGGCTGCTACACGGATGTCTCTTCCAAATTGTCTTAATGTCAGATGCAAAGAGAGCCAGGCTGTCTGGTGGGGGAAGGAGAGCTGTCATTTCTGGTACGCCTGCATACTCACAGAGTCTGGATCGATCGCAGAGGTGCAAAGAGCCCCTTGCTGACGGTCTGCAGTTTGTTGTCATAAAGAGATAACAGTTTGAGATTATGCAGACCTTGGAACGTGTTCACCCTCAGGCAGTTGATCTTGTTGGCATTGAGCAGCCTGAAAACGGAGAAAAGGTTTAGAATTCATTAGTCTTGTAATAATCAAATAAAGATAGGCTGGACTTTGGGGTTAAATGTAAAAAAAAATAATTAACCTAGTCAACAGAGCTAAACCACACGTAAATGCTTCATCTGCCTGATACACTGAAAAGGTGAAAAACTCACAGTGGACATGAGTGCTCTTATAGTTGGGTAATACACAGACATAGAACAGTGCTAGCCTTCTTAAAATACTTAAAAGCTGGGGGTGGGTGAGGGGTATATGCCTAGCCATTTCCCAATTTACTCAAAATTCTACACAAATATTTAAGGAATAAGTTTAATATACACAGGAATAAAAATTACTCCCCCCCTTGCTATTCCATGCACACACAAGCCACAATGGAGAAGAACCCTTATTTTTCAATTTTCTCTACCAGCAGCTGTCTTAAGTCTAACTGAAATTCTGGGAGTTTGAAATCTTTTGATAAGGAGTGCAGGGTTAATTTGATAATGGAAGATTAAAAAGATGTTTCTTGTGGGAGACAAAAAGAGGGAAGTGTAAGGTCTGGGCTAAAACTTACTGAAAGGAAACCCTGCTCCCTGCCAAGGAGAGCCAGGCAGGGGCCCAGGCTGGCACAGGAGCTGTGCCCATAGTCCCTGCCCCTGGAGGTGTTCAAAGTGACACCCAATAAAGCCATGAGCAACCTGCTCTGGCCTCATAAGGTGGCTCTGCTTTAAGCAGGGGTTCTCCAAACTACTGTCAAGTGATCACTCAAGGTCCCTTCCAGCCTCTACTGCCCCACAATTCCATGAATTCCAGTCACACCAGAGTTCTGTGCAGTTGTGGAAAAGCAGCACCAAGGCATTTTAAATACTATTAACCCCCCCACACACATATATTTTACAACTACACAGCAACCAGCTGGTGGGACCAATCAGTTCAGCAAGAAAATCTTGGACAGTACTTGTGCGAGTTTTCTTATTTCATCCATCCAGAGCTCTGCTTCATGTAATAAGTATATACAAACCCAACAACAAGATGCATCTCCTGCTGAGACAATCAAACTCAAGAACACTTAATTTGTCACTGTCATCTGCATAGGTGGTATCTCGCACTTAGAAGGGAAATAGGCAGGAAATTACCTATTCTTCTCAGCAAAGCCAAAATCCACATCTTTTGACTACTACCAGCCTGAGAAAAATGGTAAATTGCAAACAGTGTATGTTGTTAACTCAGTTCACTCCAGAACAAAATTCTTCCTTTGTCAATGAATTTAAAGGACTAAATATTGCATCAGTGTGGCTCTCCGTGAGGCAGCACACTAACACAAAAACAGAAGACAAATATGTTTATAGGCAAAAAGGAAAATATATCCTCCATTCCTCAACAAGCAAATGCATCATTTTAAAGACACCTCTAGCAGCACAGGAGCTTCCACTCTCAACAAACTGCACAAACACCACTAAAGACAAGAGGGCAGCCACTCAGGAAGAAATATAAGCTTGCCAGCTGCATGTGATGCTTTTCTTTTCTGCAGAAAGTAATTCAGAAGATGCTTCCTCTGCCTTTACATCCCTGCAACCTTTGGAACATCACACACTCATTACAGTTCTCTCCTCCCACTGCTGTGTTTGCGATGCACAGGAGATGAAGGCAGACATGGGTAGTGTGGAGAACTCCAGGAGAGCAGGAATGCCTTGGAATGAGAGGGCTCCAAATGAGAACTCCCCTTTCCCAGCCTACAGGAAAGTCAGTATCGATTTACCAGAACTTCCTCCTTTACATGTTGTGGAAAATGAAGTTTGACATTAGTTAAGACAAAACCCCATAGAAGGCAATGATGGAAAAATGAGGTTACATTTTTGCATGAACTAATAGCTAAAACAATTTCATGAAATCATAAGCAGCACTAGTATGACCCCTCTGGAATCTGTATTTCCATGACACCTCATCAACACTCCTATTGGCTCCCCCAAAAGTAAAAGGGTAATTTTCCCATTGGACTACAGGAACAGCTCCTCCTCCTTCACTCCAACAGCAAATGCCATCTCTTCCTGCTTGCTTCTTACAGCCATTTGTGTGTCCAAACCAAAGCAATCTTCCTCTTGGATCTCACACATCATTTTTCTTTCCAACTTGTAGCACATCTTATCCATAAAGAATGGCTTAACAAGGTGGTAGGAGGCAGAACCAGGTACTGAATTTTGAACAATATCCCTAGACATGCTCTTAGGCATTACAAATCCTTTGCTTTCTACCCCCTGTCCTTTAGCACTGGTCCCACCCCAGTTTTAGGAAATGCACATCAGCTTGGTTTGGCTGTTCCTGTCCCATGACAGAGGCTTGGCACCTGAGCTACCCAGGAACAAAACTGAAAACAAGTATGCACTTCAATTTATTTTGCTAGATGCTGATTTTTTTTTTTCCAGTATTATAATAATAGTTCATGTTGCAAGCAGTACTTGTAACACGGCACAAAGTAAAAACAAAAACAATCTCAGCAATAAGAGAAATTACCACTGAACCACAATTGTATTTCCACACGTGGGTAACCAGTATGTCTTCTTGGGATGCCTCAGAAGTGCTCAGCAGAGCTGCTCTGGGCAGATGCTGCTCCCTCCTCTGCAAATATCAGGCACAAAATCCACATTACTGATCCATCCCACTGAAAAATCCCTCTGAGCAAAACTGACCTGAAACTGCAGTGAATACACTGGATCCACACCCATTCTCCCATTTGTTTGAACAAAACACAAATAAACCCCATGCTGGAAAATGGAGTTTACAATGTGACAGGGTTTCCTGGCACGAATTTTTGATGACTATGTTCATGGTGATATAATCTGTGGCATTTATTTAGAGCCAAACACTGAAAATGAGAGCAACTGATCCTCTACACAGCCACAAATACAGAGGCACACGCTCTCCTTCAAGCATCTGAGTAATTTGGAACAGAAAAGGGCTTGCACAGACTCTTTAGAAGTGGGAATTCAGGTCCTGAACAGCCTTTCTGAGGTGACAACACCTATTCTGTGTATCACAGACAGTCTGCTCAACAGTGACCCAGGTGTAGCCACATGGGGTGGATGGTGAGACACATTACTGACTTATTTCTGCTCAGAATCAGTGACAAATAGGGGGAGAAGAGAAACTGAGGAAGCAGAATACATCATCCCTAAATTTTTTTTTCCTCCTACTTACTGTTAGATGATGACTTTTGGCCAGAATCATTAGGGTTCATATTCCTTTCAAAACTCTCAGTTATTTTAAAATATCTGCTATGAATACTCCCCTCTATAAATCTCAGTTCTTTACTTAATCTTTCTTCCTTATACCAGCTCCACTAATGGCATCTAATTTTTAATTAGGTTTAAAAGGCAGGCCTCACATGGAGTTAAAAGTGGTTTTGAGGGGTTTTTTAAACTGACACAAAGGCAGATGAGAGGAACATATTCCAGGATGCAGAATCTTCCTTGAACACTGAACCAGGCCATAAGACATACTAAGGGTTCCTTTATTTCACTTACACCAAAAGAATGAACAACATTAAAAGTGGAGTTCTATTTCAGCAGGAATTACATGGTATTTATTTTTGCACCAAATCATGGTGAAAGTGAATTCCACTAACTCTCCTATTTTGTTATCAGCTTGATTGGATGAGATTTACACACGGCCTCCAGATGTGGGGCACCATTCAAAAGGAGGTTAAATATTCAAGCAGAAATAAAACCGCCTGCGACCCAGAGGGATGATGGATTATTAACTCAAGTCTCCATTTTCATCCCTCTGGATATGTAAAAAACAAGAAGAAATCTCTCACAAGCCTTGGACCACCACAGAAACGGGAGAATGGTTAAAAACCTTGTGGTCTGCACACTATTGAAACAACGAGCTGAGCAGAGCGCTATTACAATTCCATGAACCCATTTCCTGAAAAAGTGGATTTGTCCACACACATTGAAATAATAACGTGTTTCAGCTAAGCCCTTGAAATGAATGTGCACTGAATTGGCTCCATAATTGTATCAGCTGCTCATAAGCACCATCTGCATAATTAAGATGGTCCCATAATTGAATTATATGCCCAAGCACAGCTTCAAGTGATTAACATTTAAATAACATTCTGAACTCCAAACCCAAAATGACTGAAAAAATTGTTTTTTAAGAGCAACTGGGAATGTTTATATGGCTTTTACCCTTAGCCATGTTTGTATTTTTATCTCAGTGAAGTCAAGTAATCAAACTATCAGGGAATAACCACAAAACTTGGAGAATCAACAGCAGCCTGGCAACCTTACATGTGCTGGGGACTGCAGGCTGGCCTCTGGTGCTCCAGGATAGAGCAGGAATCATCCTGAACACGAGTGAGCCTAAAGGAAAGTGCTGGGGAGAAAAGCTGCACCCAGGCTCTGAAAAGCTTCTCTTCCTTTTGCACCAGCTTTGTGTTTTGACAGCAACGACAACACGATGAGAAAGAAAATGTTTGGCATCCCATGAACTGGCTGGCACATCCCACATGCCAGACTCCACTGGGGAAAATGAGAACTCACCAGAAAAAACAGATGTAAGAGGCACAGGAGACTTGTAGGGGAGAGGAGAACTGGGTAACAGTTTTGCCAGGGTAACAGCAGAACACAAATTGAACAGGCATGACCTTTATAGAATATCAATAGTTGAAGGCCTCACCTACATTCAGAGGCACTATAAGGCAGCAAAGAAAGGATTCTCAGCAGAAAGCTTTCCTTAGGATGTACAATACCTGTTATAAGAAGTCCAAAAAAAGTTTAGCATGCATTTTTCAGAATTTTCGCTTGAAGTTTACAGAGAATCAAGTGTCATCCTTGCTTTAATGCAATTTTTCATGGGAGAACAGCTGAAGTGCCAATACAGCAATATCTAGTCAAGCACTTGGTCATCCCAGCAGCCAATGACAAGCAACGTGTAGTGACAGAATTGTGTGTGCCCTGCCTAGTTATTGGCAAAATAATTATATTAAGTTTCAGGAACATATTAAGATGGCCTGGACTGTCAGGGAGCATCTTGATTGTCTCTCACTGTGTCGAGATATTTAAATATCTACTAAAATTTACATTTTCTAATATGATGACTGACCACTGAAGAGTCTGTCAGTGCTTCAGCTGATAACAACCAGCATGAACTCATCATCATGCTTGCTTAACCAGCTTCAAGTGTTTCTCCACATTCAGGAAACTGGATGATGGTGATGACAAATTTATTCACAGTAAATTAAAATGGAAGAGTCGCAAGCTGATAATGAGTCAAGGAGGAAGTACAGAGCACAGTCTGACAGTCCTGTCTTGGTGGGAATTTAGAAAGAGATTTCAGAAATTTCTTTTCTCATCCAAAAGTCTGCAATTCTGGTTGAACACCACCCACAAAACAATCCTGTGGTACTTCTGTTACTACCTGGAGAATTATAAATACGTGTGGTCCCAGCACCCACACTTCTGCTGTTTGAAATTCAAGAGTGTCTAACTTCTGCCTGCAGTAAGACACCAGCTGATTCTACATAACCACAGGATAATTCAGATGCACGACAGAACAAACAAATTTTCACACCTTTCAGGGCTAGCAGAGTTGGCTGTGTGTGCAATAGCTCCGAGGAGAGCTGCTGTCAGGAGAGCCCTGCTCTGGATCTGGCGTCAGGGGCTGTGGATCTCTGACGTAGGCATGAGCAGTTGTTTGGGAAGCTGCATGCAGCCAGCCTACACGAGTGACACAGGAAAGGCAGATGCTGCTGCAGTCTTTCATTAGTGCTTGACTGTAATTGTGTTTCTGAGTCTGCCAGATGCTGCTTCCTCACTTTTAACAGCAGCTATTGAGTTTAGTAACATTATCGCAATAGCAACCCAAATGCAGAAATCTGAAGGAAAAAACGCTTGAGGCAAATGGCTGGAAAACAATTCTAAAGCAATTAAACAGGTCTGTGCAGAGAGCATTCTGTCCTGGGCTGGAAGCATGAGGGTGGCATGGTCTCTATGCTGTAGTCAGAAATATTCTGAGCAATCGAGAGAAAAGTTCATTCACCATTTTGCTAAGAATTTAGGTTCACAGATCCCAGAAATTACATAGGTTGTAAAAGACCTCCAGGTCATCTGGTCTGAAACCCACTCAAAGCATGACTCATTCATGCACAGCTAATGCACATCACCAGATCACAGGAAAATTCAGAATTCCAGGAAGCTCCAGTGGTTTCTTGTCCTGATAGGCTGCCAAAACAGGATGAGCTACAAGGTCAGGTTGGGTTACCTTGAGCTTTATCCAGGCTGGATAAAGTCTG
This sequence comes from Sitta carolinensis, assembly GCA_032173965.1. NCBI lineage: Eukaryota > Metazoa > Chordata > Aves > Passeriformes > Sittidae > Sitta > Sitta carolinensis. The sequence goes on along the minus strand of CM063294.1, from coordinate 4,125,782 downwards.
GTCTTTAAAACCTTGAAGGACAGAGGATGCACAGATTTCTGGGCAGCCTACTCCAACTACCTGACATTACTGTGAAAATGTTTTTCCCTTTACATCTAGTCACAAGGACTCCTTTTTTTACTGCCTGTTGTCTGTTCTCCATGAGAAAAATTAAGAGCAAGATTAAGAGCTCTACAGAGCAAGATTTTATACATCACTTAGAGCCCAGATCACTATGGGGAAGAGAAGAGAATACTGTTCTATCAAAGACTTGTAAATGGAAAACTGTCTTTCTTTATTCTGACGTTTCTGTGCTGTTTACATAGCTGGTTAATATATTTACGTGCACAACAGTGCAATGTATACAATGCCAAATATTGGAGTTGATGTACATTCTGTTGTTTTTAAATACTCTGTATGAGTTTGTACATCACAGCATTCTCTTTGAGATTCCATCAAGTACACAATAAATAATTGGTAGATCCTGCTTTAAGCTCCTCAGTACTTGGTTTCTGTTTAGAATTACAAATCAACACAAGCCTTTCAAACTTGGCAAATCTGCCAGGATCTGCCTCATCCCAGAAAGAAACAGACTAAAGAGCAAGCTAGGAAAAAACTAAGACTCACTGAATCCAAACTTTGACCAGTTGAATTTTGGGAAGACTGATGATAACAGTTTCTGAAGTACACACATGACTTGTCACTTCATACAAGTCTATTTTAGGGTCAGCTGAAGTTGTAAATATTATATCTAGTTCAAATTTTAACCCAGGTTAGATGAGCAATCATTTGTCACCACTTTTGACATCACTTTATCTGTCAATATGTCAAACTCCAGGCACCAGTATGGTTATTGGTCCTTTCCAACTGCAGCACTGAATTTTCCCTAATGACCAGATATTAGGTGAAGGAGGAGAAGGCTGTCAGCTTTTGGCTTCGTTTTATGAGAGAGAAACACAACTGGCCTCTGATTTTAATATGCCTATACCACAGGAGCACATCTCCTGGTGTTTAGCAACATCAAAACAGAGCCCACTACAGGGACTTTTCTTGCTCAGTAAAACATGGGGATCACAAGCAGAAGATTTAGGATCAACTCTCCTGAGCACTTGTACAATTATTAACTATACAAAGCAGATTTCCTCAAGGAAAAGGGTTTATTGAAAACTGATACTTGCCCGGCGTTGGAAAAATGAGACTTCATCCCTGTCAGGACTCTGCTGTGCACCTCTTTGTGCAACAGAGGTTCCTGACAGCTCCTCATTGCAGGAGCTGTTGCAGCACCAATGCTGCCAATGTCTGCTGCATTTTCCTGCAGGAGGGATCTGCTGCAGGGGGGGATCTGCTGCAGGGAGGGGATCTGCTGCAGGGGGGGGATCTGCTGCGGGGGGGGATCTGCTGCAGGGAGGGGATCTGCTGCAGGAGGGGATCTGCTGCAGGGAGGGGATCTGCTGCAGGGAGGGGATCTGCTGCAGGGGGGGGATCTGCTGCAGGGAGGGGATCTGCTGCAGGGGGGGGATCTGCTGCGGGGGGGATCTGCTGCAGGGAGGGGATCTGCTGCAGGGGGGGGATCTGCTGCAGGGAGGGGATCTGCTGCAGGGGGGGGGATCTGCTGCAGGGAGGGGATCTGCTGCAGGGGGGGGATCTGCTGCGGGGGGGATCTGCGCAAGGGGATCTGCTGCAGAAGGGTGGATCCTGCTGCGGGGGGATCTGTGCAGAGGGATTTGCTGCAGGGAAGGGTGATCTGCTGCAGGCGGGGATCTTGCTGCAGGACGGGGATCTGCTGCAGGAGGGGCTCTGCTTAGAGGGAGAAGGATCTGCTGCAGGGAGGGATCTGCTGCAGGGGGATCTGCTGCAGGGGGGGATCTGCTGCAAGGGAGGGGATCTGCTGCAGGGAGGGGATCTGCTGCAGGGGGGGATCTGCTGCAGGATGGGGATCTGCTGCAGGATGGGGATCTGCTGCAGGATGGGGATCTTGCTGTGCAGGATGGGGATCTGCTGCAGGGAGGGGATCTGCTGCTCAGCCACGGCAAATGCTGGCTGCCACACTCGCTGTCCCGGCTGCTGCTGGGTTTCTCTGCCCAGGCAGGAGGGAGGAGCTGCAGGGTCGTGCTGTGCCCCCCGTGCAGTGACTGGCAGCACTCTGGCAAGCTCAGGGGCTCCTGAAGAGCCTGCCCACATCCCAGGGGAACGGCAGGACAGGTGAGCAGGACAGACAAATGTTCTCCAGCTTCTAGAAAGCCCAAGGTCAGCTGGAGGTCTCCTGGGCTAACCATCCACAGCTAGTGGTTACTCAAAAACTTCCACCTTAAGCTGAAGCCTTTGTCTTTTTTTTTTGGTATTTAAGTGCAAGAAATGCAAACAATTAAATTAATCAAACACTGTTTCACAGCTTGGATGTATTGCTCCCCCAATAAAATGAATGTTTCCGTTCTCTGTATAAACAAAGCCCACAAAAGCTGAAAAACCAGTTATCCCTTTCTGGGAAACAACATAGATCTCTCAAACCCAAATTGACCTAAAATTCCCAGAAGGCACTTTATACAGCCTGCTGAAAAGAGGAATGTGTGAGGATAGGGTACAGTAGCTCCAAAGCTTTCTATCATCCTCTCCTCTGGCACCTTCAAAAAGGATAAGGCAAACTACATGGTCCAAGAAAAGCTTCTGCTCCACAGAACAGATGTGGAGCTGGACTTGAAGAATGATTTTTGCTGCTCTGTTGGTTACCATTGCATACTTAAGAATCACGTAGGATTTGTGAAATCAGCAATTTAACAAAAACCCAATTGCAATTATTTTTGTGGGTAATGTTAACTACTTCAGAAAGTTACTTATAATGAAAACTTCAGAAACAACATTTTGAATTAAACCCATAGGTTTTAAAATGAGCCCAACAAAACCACACCTTAATCCCTCAACAAAAAACCACCAAACCCTTATTATCTAACCATGCCTGGATATTTTCTTGCCAAATATAATATAATGCTAGCTTACCACCTCTGCCTTATAGGGCAGAAATGCAGAATGCTGATGCCAGCCAGTGGTCTAAAGCTTGTTCTGAATTCATTTCCCCTACACCAAAGTCAAACAGGACACTTGAAGACGTGAGCATGCCTGAGATGAGAACCCCTCTCTCCAGCTCTGGGGCTCCTGACAGCAGTGGTACTGTCTGAAGGTGTTAGGCCGTTACAGAGAACAAGTCAGCCAGAATACGGAATAATCCTGGCCTGTAAATTGTGATAGTGTATTTAAATTGAAGAATAATTATACATCTGAGAAACTGTCAGGAGTTCTATACAAAACAATTAATAACAATATTATCTGTTCTGAAATTTCAGAGTAATTGAAATTTTCTTTTAAATAATATCTTTTCTTTCTAAATGATAGTTTTTCCTTCTAAATAAGACCTACAAGGACTCCCTTTTTCTCATTGTGTCCTGCTTTATATCATAAAGTCAGTACATTTTCAAAACTGCTCCTGCTCCAGCTCAGGAAATCAGACAGGCTACCAGGATACCTTAATCAGAGTGTTCTTATCAGAGTGTCTCCAGACTAATAAGAAGAAATTCAATCTAGTGCCCACGGAGCACTAAATTAGATCTAATCATAGGGCACTCTTCCAATTGTTCAACAGCAGGTCTAAGCCCAACGAATGCCATTTATTTTTTTTTTTAGTAGCCATTAAAATACTACAAGCAATCCCAGAACAGCTGCTTCAAAGCCCCAATCCAAAAAGCTGCAGACATTTGTTTGCATTTAAAACATGATCATTCAATGCTTTCCATGCCAAAAGATATTTTACACACAAACATGCTCAAGAAGACCCTGGAAAGCTCCAGGGTCATGGTATTTTGGGAATCCCAAAATGGGGCAACCTCCTCACGTTGTCTCAGCTTGAGAATGTTTAAATAGTTGAAGCATAACTCCTTTCAGTGGTTCCCTGGCACACAGATTTTGTCTCCTGAACAACAAGGCATCACATGAACTAATTCTGACTAAGACCAATTGTATCTTGTCTTAAATATGCACTTCACTGAAGGCCTGCTCTACTTGCACGCCAGACTATTCTATAAAAGAGTTCAAAATTGCTTAATGCCTTATGCAAAAGGTCTAGACCCATATTTTTACAGGACACGGTGATCCATGTGTTGAGTGATTTTCCTATTGGGAGGGATTCTATCTGTAAATTGTCCTGGATTAGACAGAACAAGTCTTGAAGAGTATCACTTCAAAGTTGTAACTGTAAAATATTTGGGTTGGGGAGAACGGTCGTAAATCTCAGATTTTTTTTAAACACAGTTGTTTTTTTCTCAGAGGTCAAAGTAGGATGAGTGCCAGCTCCTCTGCACTTTCATAATTATTGTCCTCACACCTGGCAAACCATCCCCAAAATTTCTCTTACTGCCCAGGCTACCTCAGAAACGCTGAAGGAACAGAAACTCGTGAGGTTTGGGGCAGGAGAGAGGAAAGGAGCTGCAGAGGAAAGGGTGGAGATAAAATGAAGGGCAGCTCCCCACTGACCCAGCTCAGGGACTGCCACAGCCAAACCAAAGGGGCTCTTGCTTGCCCTGCTCTGGAACAGGGTGGGCCATGTCTGCAGCTAAGGTCTCATGGATAAATTACTCATCTGAATAGTCCTTCACTTAGCATAAAGAGTCATTTCAGTGACTTCATTTTACTTGTTTGGCTTGGCTCATGAGTGCTGATCTAAATCTAAGCTTACTTTGATATCCCATATAAGGGCAGCAAAGGCTGCAATCACAGTGACACATCCAATGGCAATGACAATCTGGGGGAAATTCATTGCTAGCTACATCAGGATTGTCAGAAAGGCTTCAAGTAACATGTCTAAAAGCTGCTTCATATTCTATATTAAATATGATTTACTGTTGGGGGTGGAGTGCTGTACGTGACATAAACCTGAACTGATTCACTTTTGATACAGCACCTTTATTTTCTTGAGTGCATCATCCATGATGGTAATGAGAACATTAGGAACACACATTAAACTCACTTCCCTGCTGCTCCCTCTACTGACTGGCTGATGATTCCCTTCCCTTTGAAGGAGTTCCTGGTTCCCAATGTGATCGTGGAGACAAGAGTGAGTGAAATCTGCAATTCCACATTTGGCTTAGGAAATCTTTTCTGCTCCATTAATACATACTGAATATCTCTCTATATATCTTACCCTGACTATGACTGCAAGTTAAATCACACATGGCATAAAATACTTTAAATAACAATATATTGTAAGATCATTTCTCTTGCAACTAAACCCCATTTGACATAGTAAGAAGGTGGAACTGAGCACGAGTTGCAGCAATCAGACCTCTCACGTTGCCCTTTCACCTGCCCCAGCAGGTTCCAGCAGCACAGAAGCCCTCAAGGATCCAGACATTCAACCACAAGTGCTAAATGTGTAAAAACAATCAGATGGCATCCCCTCCCACGCATCAGCCGGTGACCAAATTTCCTTTCTTGGACTGAGTCTCTCATTTCCTCCCCACACTTAAATCCTCTGTGTCTATTATCCATTATACACACTGTGCTGTAAAACTGGTGACACCTTCCTTTTTTAGTTTTTTCAGCCCTTGTCTCCCTCCTGCCTGACACAGAAACAACAGACTAGCACATCCCAGTGAGTTTCCAGTGGAAAAGGTGGTTCTATTAATGTCAGAAGCTGAAAGAACAGTAAATCGAGCTAGTCAGTAGAATAAAGAAGAGGAAGGGATCATACTCACAGCAGCTGCAGAGACACAAGATCATCAAAAAGGCCCTGGGGAATCTCCGTGATCTTGTTTCCATAGAGCACTCTGAAAGATTCAGGAAGACAAAATAAATCTTAAATAACAGCCCAGTTTAGTGTCCTCCCACATCCCCACATCTCCGCATTATCATCTTTATTGATCATGGTGCACCATGCCCAGGATCTGTGGGCATTTCATTTAACCACTGATCTCATTTTCTTTTCAGAGAGCACATGGCATTAAATGAGTCGTTATGATTCAGGCTTCGTCTGGTGTTGGAAGGCATTTTTAATGTAGTTACTGGACATCATCCAAAAACTGTATCTGAAATATTTTTCATTCTGTTAAGGGATTTTTTCTCCCCGTTCCTTTTTAGAAATATTTTAGCCACTGAAAGGCACAGTGTCTGATGCAAAACCCTAGAATTCTGCTCGGTAATACTGAATTTAAAAGCCAGAGAGCACAAGCTGGTTGTCGATAAAATTTCATGTAACTGAGTCTCTTAAGATACAGTAATTGGCATGAAATGTGACACAGGCATCATTGGATAAAATATTATGGCTTCACCAGCTGCTGTTACCATTTCAATGAGTTAATATAAAGAAATTTATCCTGAACTGGAAATAGACATATATTTCAGGAACTCAAAAAAAAATTTAGGCATACTTAGTGATAAAAATCAGTAAAGCCTCAATAACAAAAATGAGAGTCTCTGTGTATATTTAACCAACCATAAATATATGACCTGATATCCATGATTCAGTTTTAACATTAAAAATATTTCATTTTTTAATGGAAAAATGCACATATATTATCCTTAGAAATTGAATGAAGGGGGAAGAGAGTCAGAACCACCATTATGCTGAGATGTGTTACCCAGTGATCAGAGCAAAATCATGTATGACAGGAGCACCAGAAATTCAATCATGGCTGAAGTATTTGCTCCTGTCATTTCTGCAGGTTGACTTCATTTGTCAAAACCAGAGAGTGGCTGAGGAGCTTGTGTGAGTCCTGGCAAAAGGGAGATGGTGAGGCTCCCTCTGCCAATATTTTCCCTTACCTAAACATTTTAAACTGTGAAAAACAGAATTTATGTAATTTCTATGCTCTATACAGGACATGGCAAATGGTTATAAACCAGCCCATACCAAAACTCTGCTGCTTATGTGTCTATAAAGTGGTTGATTTCCCCACTTTTTAATGTGGAACAATAGGCTGGCAATGAATCAAAAGGCCATGTGAGGCTTGGATTTTGGCTGAAATCCTGGCTTACCCTGCCTTGCAACGTTTGAAATATTAGGAAGAGTTGAACATTGTGAAAAACAAATTCTTAGCACGACAGACCATTTCCAGTACCCCTGGCCTTCCCAGAGCATCACCACTTCAGTTTACTCTTCATCACTCACTAGGAGTCCATCACCCCTGTGGGAGCATTCCCAGATCAGCTCATTTCTGCGCCTGAACAAAATAACACCATTTAAATACCAAAACCTAAACAGAAACCACATTTTTCATTACTTTTGCAGTTTAGCAGGAACTGAAGTGCTACTCAAGAAACTAATGGCCATCCAGCACTCTATTTGCTCTAAACAAACATAACAATTTCTCTGTCTAGCACAGAGTCAGGAAGTATTTGCAATGTGCTGCTCCCATTAGTGTTTCTTGTAAGTAATGAATGCTTCCAAATTTTTCTGATTGTTTCTTAACTTTAGCTTCAGAAGACACACACAATTTCCCATTTCAACAAAACTGAATGCAATACATGAGGATTTTTATACTCTATCCAAAGCTAGATGGAAATGGTAGCTTGAACTAGGAAGGGTTTAACAGGACCATTCAGACAAAATCTTCCAGCCCCTGGATTTCACTGGGCTCTAAACCTACATGTCAAAGGCTGACTCAGATTTCCTTCTGAACAAAGATGTGTGCACCTGTATCAAAAAGCAAAAGCAAACCCTCTGCAAATAAAATATTTGTAAAAGGTTAGAACATCAGTGCCCACAGAACCCAGTATGCTTCCTTTTCACCTTCCAGTCTTTCTGAAAAACCTTTCTTTAGCTTCAGTGTGCCATCTGTACACTGAGTTTAGACTGCAAACTCTGGGATGCCAGAGAATTACTTCCCTTAGTTTTGTGAAGGAGCAGGATCAGCAGTGCTGATCAATAATGCATAGTACAACTGCAAAGAAGAATTGAGCAGTTAAGTTTTACAAAATGCCCATGGAAAATAAAAAACATCCTCACTCCAGCCTAAGGGTTATTCAGGCTGTACAGATAAAACACTTAGGGAAAGCAAAACCTTAAAGAAATATCAACACTCTTGTCCTATGGTACTACTGAATGCAAATATCAAAATAAGACCCTCAGAGCAATTTTTTTTTCATTTATTTTTAATTTGAGAGTCAGAAGGTCATAGTGTAGTGTGCTACTGAACTTTAAACCTTGGATGTGTTTATACATCTTTATTATTTTGAGCAAAATAAAACAGATCAAAGTAGCTTATAAAATAAAACAAAGCTCCGGTTTTTAGAAGCCATGAAAAGGAAAATAAGCATTTTCCAAACTAATTTGCCTTATGTGCATGTGGCACATTATCATTCAAACAGATTAGCAGCTAAACAAAAGTCAGTATGAGAGCTCAGGCACTTGTCTCTAATTCATATTCATGTTCAGCACTGCACAGAGCCAAATTAGCTGGTGCCATGTCTGCCTGCCCTGCCAGGGGAAGCACAGGGGAGGGGGGTCTGCACTGCACTGCAGCTCCTCTCCGCAGCTCTTACTGCCCCTCACTGCAGGAAAAAGCACAGAAACTGCTCTGCTCCGAGCTCTCTGCTGCTGTCAGCCAGGACAGCACAGCCCCAGCAATGGGCGGCCCTGGGCTGGCTCCTGCCCCAGCCCCTGCTGCCCCAGCATTCCCTGCCCAGCCCCTCCTCCCCTGCCCCGCCCCAGCCCCAGCAGCACCCCTTCCCAGCCCCTCCTATCCCTCCTGCCCCACCCCTCCTGCCCGCCCCAGCCCTCCTGCCCCAGCACCCCTGCCCCAGCCCCTCCTGCCCCAGCACCCCTGCCCCAGCCCCTCCTGCCCAGCCCCCCCAGCCACCCTCCTGCCCCAGCACCCTGCCCCATCCCTCCTGCCCCAGCCCTCCTGCCCTTCTGCCCCAACCCCTCCTGCCCTGCTCTGCACCCAACAGCAGCTCTGGGGGGGAAAAGGAACATAAGGAACCAAACAAAACCCCTGGGGGAAAAAAAAAAAAAAAAAAAAAAAAAGCAAAAAAACCCCAAAAAAACAAAAAAACCCTCAAACAAAACCCCCCCAAACAAACAAAAAAAACAAAGCAAAATAAAACCCAAAAAACCAACAAACCCCAAACCCCAACCCAACAAAAAAACCCCAAAAAACCAAAAACAAAAAACCCAAACAAACATCTTAAAGCCATATACAATGACCAAGTCAATTCAAGAGCTTCATTTAAATCCCCAGTGCTTTTACCAGCAGAGGTAAATTTTAGGAGATTTGCTCTTTGCCCTTACAAATTCTAAAAATGGTGTTCACTTGCTTCCCTCATGTGTTGCAGGATATGCAGGTGTCCTGGCTAATGTGTAAGCTTGGCACAGGAACACAACCCTTCTTCTATTCCAAAGCACCTGAAATTTTAGACCCAAAGCATTTTTTAAATTAAAAATACACTAACAAAGTTAACATGTAATAAAAATAAAATTAGCTCAGTAATTGCTGCCAATGGACAGTGAATCAGTGAATTAGAACATTTACTAGAACATCAAAAAAATCACCAAGATTTCTTTTGTGTTCTTCATTGGCTTCTCATCTTTAGGAGAGCAAGTCAGCCACGGGTCTGACAAATACCACAGCACATGAAGCACAGATCCCTGGCAGCACTGCAAGCATTGGAAATCCCTGGGAGCAGCACCCTAAAGAGTCATTATGGATCTACAACAAGAAGTTATACAAATATAAAACAGTCACAAATGAGGCATTGTGTTTCTTCAGCCTGATTCTGGCATCATATTTTAATAGTCCCCTAATGATGTATCTATCCCAAGACATATTAGATATCAAATTTCCAATTGAATAATTAGTTGTTACTACTAAACTTCAAACTTTGCTGTTTAACCCATGATATTCTAAAATCAAGATTAAACACCGAAAATAGTCACTGCACAGATTGATCTGCAATTCTGGGACACACCACACAAAAAGAAAGCACATGAATCACGCAGAGTCACAGGTATGTTGGGTGAGAATGCAATCAGTGATGGACCAACCCTCCAGCAGAAGGGTTTTAAAACATTAAATTTACACTGATTCTTCAGTCCCCATCCCCATTTTCAAATGAGGGAACTTGCACTGACTTCACCAACACCTGGCCTTTCAGATGCACTGAAGTTTAACACGCTGCCTTGGAAGGGTGTGAAACAGTAATTGCTGTGTTCTTTGTTTTATTTCTCTGCTCCTCAGCTTCCTTACTTGCAAATGTAGCTGTAGTTGTACATTTAGCTGCTTCATTAAGTCAGATCACAGAACACAGAGATTTTCCCCTTGAAGGTGACACAGAGTTTTTTGAGGTATGAAAGCCTAGCACAGAATCCCTTACTTTAGACCAGATGGTTTCCAGCTAAGTGTTCCTTTATTTTGGCTGGGCTGAAACATTCTTACTGAAGTGTCAAATTGTGACTTTATGCAATGTCTTTTTCAGTCCTCAGAATGCTTTTAACTTTCCTTCAGACTGTGAAAACAATTCTTGCTAGGAAGAATTATATTTCCCAAGCTATGTACAATGGCACAGGCTCAACACAAATTCAGGTTTTCAGAAGAGGACGAATTGATAGGGATAAAAACAGCAATAAATTTCTAATATCTAAAAGAAACTTAGACATGTAATTTTTTTCCCCTGCACTATTTCATATTTTTTCAGAACAAGCTAGGCTAAATAAATCACAGTAAAACTATCCAAAGCAATTTGTTACCTTAAAATAAGTTTGTCAGCTATTGCAATAGACAAGTGTTTTATTGCAGATTTCAAATCACCATGAATGACACCCCATACATCATCACCCAGGAGATGATGGTCTAAATGGGACTGCTATGTCAAAACCTAAGCTGTCTCTTGTCTTTGTGCCCAGGCTGAGCTAAGCTTTTAAAGTGTTCACTAGCTTAATTCAGTATATGAACAAAACCAAAGGAATTCTCCCTCTGCAATTGTCTAAAACTTACTCATGCAGTTTAACACCCTGAAGGCTTAGACTATTTTGTCATATCTCATAAAGTGTCCCAGACAGTCTGGATATGGCCTTCCAAACCTACATTTGTGGGACATTTACTGACCCCAAGAATTACATTTATCTTTGATACTATTAACAACAGCCAAATGCTGATACAATTCTCTCGATGATAGCAGACAGATTGTGACTTGATTAAAGGAAAACCAAACTTACTTCAGAAAGTGTGTGCAGCAATCATGACACATGAAACTACTCCTATTGTCCCCCACCCTCTGGGCTGTTATTCACCACTCCAGCTCCTGCAGGGCCCTGCTAACCTTGGAACACAGAATTCAGGTACTACAAACAGACGGCTCCTCAAACTCTTCCTTCAAATTCAGAGAACACATTCCTCTGCAACCCACCAATTCTGCGCCACTTCTCAATACAAGGGTACTATTTGCTCTGATACTTATATGAAGGAAATATTGCATGGCAAGACTAATTCTTCCAGCATAAAAAGAAAGGGAAAAGCCAGGAAACTCTGGGAAGATGAAGGAAAAAATAAAAGTTCTTAAAGCATAATGACTCCAGTTCCTTATTCTGTAATAACCAGGAAAAAAGAGAAGTTATGTGCATCCCCTAATGTTTCTAAGTATAAATTTTTTTGTTCCAAAGAGCAATATGAATAGGGAACAAAATCCCATTGAAAAATGGGATTGAGAATATAACTTATTTTTTCTTGCATGTGGGGAATGGAAAAGTCTTGAGTACCCTACAGGAACAAACTTGCCTTTCTTTTGCTAAATGCAGAGAAAACCCAAGGTAGAAATGGCTGCTTTCAAGTATAATCATTTTGTGTCCTGTTTGACTCCCACAGATGAATTTCTTGCTAGAGAAAATATATAGATAAACAATAAAAACTTATGACCTCCTAGCACTTTTGAAATATTTAAGTTTTATACATTTTAGAGGAAACTGCTTCTGTTACAAAATCATGTTTTGAAAAAACTGAAAAACACTATTTTTTCTATCATCTCAACACAAGTACAACAAACAGAGTACTCTGAGAAGCACTTCTGCCTGGAAGCACCAAGCCAAGCTGACTTCAGAAGAAAGCAGAGTAGAACCCACTAAATATAGGCGTGCATTAGGCAGGCAGACTAACAACGCTGGCTGCCTTCCAGAGGAGCACTCTGGCTCTCCAGACCCATAGGGAGCACTGTGATTGCATGCAAGCAGGGAGCAGAGGGAGGAGCACAAAATGGGAATAAAAACAGACCAAAAAAGTGCAAGGATATTAGGCTGTACAGCAGCACTTCGTTTTTAATGGAAACCAAGTTGCTTACTCTCATTTGTGCATTAATACTTTCCCCTCCTTTCTTCTGGTTGAACTCAGCTAGCTGAAAAGTCCAGCTGCTCTGCACAGAGATTAAACCTCGATGGTGTCTCATTCAAATGCATGCTGTACTCACATCTGACTGAGGGCAGGAGAAGTAAGAGTTGTCCCTTGGCTGCAGAGCTGTGTTCCTTCGTGGCACACAGCTGAGTAAAGTTACTGGGGCCTTGGCACCAAGCAGACTGAGCCGCTAAGAGGGAAAACACTGATAAGCTGCTGTCTCACTTCATTTCTGCCTCCTTGTTCTTTGCCCTTTGGCAGTGTCATTGGGAGGGCTGGCACTTCCAAGGAGTTCTCTTCTCTTGCATTTGTCTTTCTGAGCCTGTCTGAGCTGGGCTGGTGGCTGTGGCAAAGTTCAGACAACAGAAGATATTCTGCTTCTGAGGGGTAGAAACCTGGGGAAGCTTTCTTCAGAGAAACCCAGGTTCTGCTGACCAGCATATCATCTTGTCCCATAAAGATATCTAGGCCTCAGAAACAGAAATAACTGCAAGGAAGAACCTCCCAGGTCTGGGTGACAGGTCACAAAAGATGAGGGAACAAATGGTGCTTGTCAGCTCTAGGGAAAACATTTGTAAGACCTACCTGCAGTGAACAGCAGGGGCAAAACCTTTCAAAAGAAAGCAAAACCACAGTGGACAACTGACCCTAAAAGAAGAGGCTGGTAATTTCAAGACTGAAGCTGAAACTGTCCTAGAAACAAGGCTGCTAAGGGGAGGAGAAAGTGTGTAACAGCTTTATGTGTGTGTGGTGGAGGGAAACTGAGGCAAACATGGAACACAGGGAAGACTCAGAGGAGTCCCCTTGCTACAGCCTTTGCTGTGCTGCATCTCATCTTGCCACAACCTACTGGCATTAACTTAAGCACTGTTTTACCCACGTGGGTATAAACATATTCAAACATCATTTACTTAAAATATCGCCTTGGATGACTGGGCAGAGAATACACAGTAATGACGTTTGCTTCTGTCTGCAAGTCAAACCACTATAAACTCCTGCCCAGTTTATACTCTCATTTCCTCTCTATCCACTCTGATGTGTTTAGTCCCACACTCCTGAGGTCACCTGGGGTATCTGAATTAACTGTGCTAAAGCTGAATGAGCTCTGCCTTGGGAAGTCAAGGCCAGTGGAAATGTCCTGCCTGTGCAGCTCACTCTAGGCAGGAGGTTTGCCAGGACCAGGAAGCTGCAGCACTGCAGCATCAGCAGTAGTTTCATACTAAGCCAAAACTGTAGCGTTCAGTAAATGTCACTCTCTTGCTGAATTGTTTCCAGACAGCAGTGAGGGATTTGACCATTTCCACAGCATGTTGAATAACACTGCCTGAACTATTCAACAAACACCAGTAACACTTAATATATATTTCTGGCATTCTCCCAGCTGGATTCAGGGCACAAAAAAGGGCCAATCCTTCTGCATTCTGGCTCAGAGGTTTACTGCAACATGTAAGCTTAGTACTTAATAACTTTCTGATATTCTTCTAGTCAAAAAATAATTCAGTTTCTTAGAATTATCCAGTATTCAGAAAACAAAATTATGGCAGCCTGTAGAAACAAACTACAGTTTTTAAAAATCCAAGCTAAATATTAATGAGGTAATTGTTTCCATACTGTTTTTAAAATGAATGCAGGTAAACATCATTCTAGTTGTGCTTCCCTCTTCTCTCAACATGGGGCTTTCTAACACTCAATTCTAATTTATCCTCAATATGCAGCTTCTGACCTTGTCTTGCTCTTTTTACCCATTAAAAGCTCGACTGTTTTAACAGTGCTGTGGGTACCTAGGCTGAAATACAGCTACATATAAATTCAACTTGGTGCTAAATCAGTTTTCTGTGTTCTTTAAAGAGAAACAAATGGCTGTCAAGAGATCCTACCTTCCTTTTATCTTCTATATGAAATCATATTTTAGTCCCCTTCCAGCTTAATAAAGCAGTAATTACAGCTAAGGCATATAAACATTTTCTTATAATTAGGTCCTTCCTAACTAGTCTGAAGAAAAAAAAGACAAACCAAAACCCACCACCACAAAAAAACCAAGCAAACAAAAACCCCCCCAAAACAACAAATCAAAACAAAAACCAACAAAAAAACCTCCACACCATAACAAACCAAATAAACAGAAAACTCCCAAGAGAGTGAAATTTATTTACTATGGAAGAAAATTCCAGTATGGAAATATTTCCCTAACTCTTGCCTGATTGGCAGCAGCAGTGATGTCTGAGCTAAGGTGAGGCTCTGGTGTGCCAGGAGGAGCAGGGGTGCACAGAGCTGCAGGGGCACGTGTGCAGCAGATTGAACAATGCACTGACTTGGAGAAGTGCAGAAGTCAGCAGCCTTATGAGAGACTTGTAGAGAGTCCTCCTTTCTAAACTTCATTTTTCATTTACAAAATTTTTCATTTACAAAAGATCAGATGCTTCACACAAGCTGGCAGTTGCACACAGAAACATATGTTCCCCCAGACAGCACATTATCATTTTTATTCCTCTTACATGCAAGCTCTCCCCAAATGCCCATTCAGTTCTATTTTCTACTTACAATGAAATGAGAGATTTCAAGCCTTTGAATGCATCAGGTGCAATGTCAGTTATTTGATTCTTGCTGATGTCTCTGTGAAAAGAAAGAAGGATTTAAAAAAATGTAAGTAAACAGGAATCTAATGAAAATATTTTAGCTGTAGCTTATTGGAAGAACACACTTGATATAAAAACAGAAGTAAATGATCATATAATCTCAGAGAAATGATGAACTATAATGGCAGAGTCAGGCAAATTCCAGGAAGGACCAGAAAACATCAGTCAGTATGACAGGCCACAGCCTCAACAGAGAGCACCCTTCTTAATAAGGCCTTTCATTTTATGGATGTTAAGAAAAAGGTTTTCATGAAGAGCAACAGTGAGGTTGATAAAATATCCCAAAGCCATTAACACTGGAGATGGCACTGTGACCCTGTGGGGGGCTCGAGCACGAGCAGCAGCCCATGACAGAGCACAGAGGTGGCTGAACACTGGGATGCAGGCATGGAATGCCAAGGGAGAGGATCCTGCAGGGTGCCCAGCCCTGATCCGAAAGCCCCTGATCCCAAAGCAGGGAGCCCAGCACTGTTCCACTGAGGTCTGGGCTTTAACAGCCTGGAAAAAACAAGCAGCGCAAAATCCACTCAGCCTTGTTCTGGTCCTTCAGACACTGGAGGAACCTTCAAGCACCTGAATGGGAATTGTGGAGCTCTGTAGGCAGCAGCACTGTGGGGACCCTGTCAGGGAGCCCAGCAAGGTCCCACCCTTTTGGGATCACTACTGCCTGCTGTGTTTTTAAAGTAAAGTGTGCTCCTGGTTTGGAAAATACTCTTCAATACGCATCATAACACGAAGATAAATACAGACTGTGCCACAGTAACTTTATGCAAGGAGCCCAATTTACTACACTTGGCACCCAGGGGCCTCATGGTGACTGTCACTGTCATCCAGGTTTTCTGTCCATCAGTTCAGCCAGGTGCTGAGCTGGGACACGACCTTCAGCCAGCTCGCTGCACTCCCTGACAGCTGAGAGCAGCTTGGATCAGGAGTATCAAATCTGATACTGATAGATTCACATAGTATTTCATGTACATCTTCACTGATATTGCCACTGGGGCACATGCTGTGAATCCAAGCAGACTCTAAATAAAACACCACTTGAATGAAAACTTACTAATCAGAAAGTAAGGAGGTTTTCCATTCTCTACATCTTTTGAGCCACAAATTATATTGGTTAAAATTTTCACATGGTCCTCAAACTCTTTTCAAATCTAGCCATTTAAATTTGGATTTTTTTGTTTTTTTTTTTTTTTTTTTGTTAACTTTTCTAAGGCTTGATTCTTTTTTAAAGAGCATAAAGAATTGCTCTGAAATCTCCTGATGTTTTCTGTTACAACATCCTGCCTAGCAGGACAGGATTCATGGAAAGTTTTGGTTTTCCAGCTCAACTTACAGCAGCAAAATTGGTCACCGTGAAAGTAGGAACATTTATTTTTATACAGGTTTTTCTGAAACTTGTTTAGACTGACTGCTGCTTTTTATCTAGTAAGCAGAAGTATGACGTAGATCAGTCCTATCTATTTATTGAGGAATGTATTGAAATCTGCCAAAATCACAGGAAAAGGGCGAGTTTGCTGAACAACACCTGAAAAGGTGCATGTAGTTTTTGAGAGAAGTATTTGAGCACTGTTTTAGTGATTTGCTGCATCTCAGCGTTTCCATCCCTCCTCTCTCCCCATGTCTGGATGCTAATGAGCGTGTAACTAATGGTGCCTGAACGTGCAGAACCGCCACGCTGGGCGACAGCACTCTGCCTTCATGCAGATGCACTGCAATCAGCATTAGGACATAATTACACACATTATTTCCCTTCCATTAGAACCCAAGTTCCACTGCTGTCAGATAAGGAGGTTCCATCTCCTTCTTGACTTGACTGAGACAAAGGGATTCAATTTTGATTCGTATTTTTGTTCTCTGTTTTGCCTGCTTTGGTGAGATTCTGCCTTTCATTCACATCAAGACAGAGAGAGGCTTTTCTAAGCTGCACAACCAAGACAATTTAGATGACACAAGGCTCATTTTCTTAGCTTAGGGTATCTCACAATCACTCAGGGGAAGTGTGCCTCTTCAGCTGGAAATGTAATAAAATTATCTGGATTCCACTCAGGCAGGAATGACATCAGTCACCTCACACTCCCTCCCTGCACGGTAGAAATCTCTGAAAAGGTTGTTGCACACACCTTGGAGGCTGGCTGTGCTCAGTCACCAGACAGGGACTTAAATTGGTTTTGATGTTGCACCAGGGGAGCGAGGATACCCTGCAAGTTGCTGAGTAACACATGACTGTATGGCTTAAATGTCTTCACTGTAAAAGGTTTTGAAACAAAACAGATTTATTTTTAGATGCAGCCAAATGTAAAACTATTAATAGGGTTGGTTGAATACTCTTTTTGTTGACAACATTATTAAAAACAGACTATTTGATTATCTCCAACATATAAAATGGACTGTTCTCATTTGACAAGAGTACTCAGCAAAATCCATGTCATATATGGTTTCGTTTGTAGAAGCTGCTTAAAAATGTCACAACTCCACAGAGCTACTGGGAATCCTGTGAAATCTCAATGTGTTTTCTGCTAAAGTGTGATAAAATTAGTCTGACAACATGAAATGCCACTACAAGCATCAGAGCTAGAGAGGTGCAACCACGTCCTTCAAAGTCATTCCCTGTGCTTGGCTCTTACTCTTGCTCTACAAACTTGTTAGTTAAAAGCCTCAGAAGAGCAGAGGCAGGAGGTGTGGGCAATTCTGATTAAGCTCAAGACAAATAGGTTTCAGCTCCTTTACTAAATCTAATCATGAAAATAACTCTACCATCCTGGAAGTTGTTGAAGAGACATTCTAAACAGCAAACTGCAGCTATATGCAAGTATAATACTTGAATAAATATACATTTTTTTGCTATCATTTTGACCTAATAATATCAAGTCATATCAAGATTATGTTGGACAAGTGGATCTAATTTAATAATTAATCTCATTTATCCAATTAGTTAAGGAAAGGAAACCTCATTATCTTGCAGGAAATACTCAGTAAAGAATCAAAATACAGAAAGCACAGAGTTGCAAATGAGGACTATTATCACTAACATTCTTGCATACTTATCCACCAGAAGGAGAAAAAAACAATACAATTTACAAGGTGATGCTAATACTATCCTCTGAATGATATAAAATATTATTATAGTAATTAATAATAACAATAACAACAACTATATTAACATTCTTCATTTGTACCCCCAGTAGGGTATCCATTAATTAAATCGATAATCTTCCTGCTATGGCACTGCTCATTGATATCAAAGTGGCAGAACTTGACTGATACTGAACCTATCCTTCCTCTAAAGGAAAAGGATGGATGATTTTTTTGTTTCAGGATATAATCTTTACACCAAAGTATATTTTTGTGTTAACGGGACTGGGAATCTTGAAAAGATTGTGACAACAATCTCTTTAAATACTGAAACAAATATCCTCAATAAAACTATGTGTAACAGAACTATTGCTCAATCCAGAGCCTCACTGTCCAGCTGGAACTAAACTTTAACAAGGAGACAGGTGGATAAACAAATGGCAAAACATCAGGTTTGTTATGGGACATTCTGCAGCCCAAATACCTGTCCCAAGTTCTCCCACAAGATCCTGTCACGTTAACTAAGCTTTGGCACACATCATCTGGCACAATAACTTATTATTTCATTATGAGTTCAGATCTCAATGAGTATGCCAATTATACCCCAAAAAAGCTGTTAGCACCACTTGCTAATGGAATTCTGCTGCAAAATTCTAACATTAATCATTTCACATAGCAAGTGCTACATTGGATAGGGCAGCTATCCACATTAAAGAATATTTTTTTGTCAACTCCCATAAAACTAGAGTTCACCAATCAATGAAAAATGAAAAGACAGTAGAACATCCCAAAAATCTAAAATTAGTCATACCTTAAAAAGAACTAGGTACTGACTTTAATAATAAAAAAGTTACAATTTAGGTCACTGAAGAGGGACCCATCATTATTCACTGAAATTACCATCCTACTATCCAATACAGTACTTCTTTAAAAATACATACAGCTATATTGAAAGTGAGTCAGAAGAAGAGAGACCATCTAAGACTGATGATGTGACCTGTTAAATATTAAGATCCGTATTTACAGCTCTTCAGCTCTAGGATCTTGCTAAGCTGGGACTGGAAAACACAGCAACTTTGCCCTTAAATCAGGAGTATGGTGCAAGCTCACTTCAGTTTCCCAAAGCTCTCTGATAATCCAGCGTCTTCTGTGGAATGAGCTGACAGTGTCTTAATTCCAGCATTGTTCACATCAGAGAAGAACTGCAAAGGCACTTTTTCAGCAGCATTAACACTGACCTACAAAGCCTGAATGACTTCTGGAAGTTACTGCTCCAGTGGCAACATCAATATTCCCATACTGTGGAGAAGCAGGGGTAACTTGCTTTACCATTATTTGTGTCATCGTGGAACTGTCACATCATCTCACACATCAGTCAGAAATGAAAGGAAAACCTGACTGGGGGAATGCCCCGTGTTATCTGCATGACAGCACTGCTGCACATCAGGATTATCCTTTTTTTTTTAATCCAAAGAGAAAACACAAGAGGTAATAAAAGGAAGAATTATCTGGGTATCTACTGGTGATTAAGCGACAGAGAAAACAAGCTCCAGCAGGTTTCTTTGTTTTCTTGTAAACAGTCAAACCGTTTCAACATCAGGACATCAAAGGCACTGCAAAGAACTCACTGCTCCGCCAGAACGTGAGTCCCGCTGGCAGAGGGGCAGCCAAACCCTGACAAACAGGCACAAAACCGAGCAGAGGAGAAAGGGAACCTCAGGTCTGCTCTGAGGAAACAGAGCTGAAGTTTGAACAGACTAACAACTAATTAAATCACATCGTTTATAACAGGAAGTGAAATTAAGCATTATTAAGGATTTCATGCACTGTTAGGCATCCTGAACCAAATTCCATTGTTGCTTACACTCGGAAGAGATGATTTGTGCATTCCTCAGGGATTTCAACAGAGAATTGCCAATATGTTTCTAAAATGGAGATACTGAACTTGAAGCGAGAAGATTCACGATTGCTCCTGCATGTTGATCTTATTAAAACTTACATTCTCTTAAGCTTCTTGTACTGGGTGAAAGCTCCAGGGGGAATGATTTTGATGAGGTTTTGCTCCAAACGTCTGAAAACAAACAAAGCAATATACATGTTAGCTACACAGCTATAGGAAAGGAACCAAGTTAAATATGACAGCACATTTTATATAAATATAAAAGAATTTTACAGGGTTTTATGCAAAACATGTTTTTATCTTGAAGTCCACTAAATAGAGAAAATACTGAGAAAACAACTTGGAAAAATAAAATAATCTCTTTGATTGTTATATCGGTCTAGCTAAGGAAATTGCACTTCTAAGGCTCATGGAACTAATAAAGAATAGTAGGCATATTTTAAAGTTAAGGTAGAAAATAGAAAACACAGATGCTTTCCTTGACTAGCTGTTGTAATAGAATATAGCTGTTTAAACTGACAGCTAGGCTAGGCTGTGACAGCTTAGTAAACAGATTAATAACACAATCAGACCAATTCAGGAGCAAAAACCTGTGGGAATATGCTAGAAACCAAACAGAATTCACTGCAAGATGAATTCAGATTTTTAAGAGGGTGGGGATCATTTTATGTTAAAAGGGTAAAAAAAGCGAACTGCATCTTCCTATTCCAACAACCAAATCCTTAAGTTTTTCTAAAATATGGTCCAGACTACATGAAAAGTCTGCTGGTTTTATTTTTAAGATTTGGCTTGAAAGAAGTATTCTTTATGAAATACCATAAATGCATGTACCACTAACATAAAATGTAAGCAGCTTTAAGATACCAGCAACCACTGAGATTAATTTCTGTTCCTTCCTGGTAGGACTTTCAAGTATTTGTCAGCAAGTTCCCTGCATTCCTGCTAAAAGGAAATGCTTCTCCTCAGATGAACTTGAAATGTTAATTTCCATTAGAAATGTAAAAGTGGATCCTCAAACAACAAATTCCACTGACCATGGTAGCTAAACTTTACTGAGTTGGGACAGAGACCAAAATGTGGTTTTATCCTGTTCTTACTTATTATTGAAATGTTGTATATTCTTTTTCTCTGAAGTGTCCTCAAAACAACAGTTCAAATAGTAAAAAATCTGTGGTTGAAAACAGCTTAGAACTGAAATACAAAAACACATTGGAATGATGGAATGAGGCACTTCAGTCATTTCAAGTTGCTGCAGCAATGCAGAGGGGAGGAAAAAACTTTAGAACCAGAAATGACAATAAAGTGAAATGGGAGAAGGGAGAAGTAAATCAAGGTTTGTAAAGTACTAGGGAATAGTAGAGAGAAAATGTGTAAGCTCTCTATCCCTCTGGTGATCTGTGCTTTCATAAGCTAAAGAAAAGAATCCCCTTGAAAATAAGATAATTTGCCAGCTCATTTATACTCTAAGAAGCTATTTAAGTACAAATATTTTGATGTTTGCACAGTCAGCTTGTACAGTCAATGTGCTCGCCCTCTTTTATATCTGTAGCCGTGTATTTTTTAAAGGTTGTGATCACAGTTAATTCTATTCCTTGTTTTGTGATTTGAATTAGTGTCTGAGATTTCCCCCCCAGTTGGTCTAAATATAACACGCTTCATTTCTGGCAAGTCCACAGTGAAATGCAAATTGCTGTGAGCTCCAGCACGCCACTATTGTTGGGTGTTTGTCACCAGAATTAGCAGCACACACTCTTCCCATAAAGGCTTTTTGTCAGCTTGCCAGTCGGGTGTTTAACTCCTCCCAAGTGTTTCTGTGCAGGCACTTCTAGGAACAAAAGAGGGGCATGCCTGCCCGATTTCCTGGCCCTGGGGATGGAAATTGGGGCTTCACCCATCCTGCACACCAGGGTAGCATGCAGTCCTTACAGGGAAACCCAAATACAGGGATGGGGAAACGTTTCTTACAAGCAAAATTCCAAGGCAATTTTAGTGACTCAAGGGTGGAAATAGACACAGAATTCTCTCCCCCCATTGGGTGAAAAAAGTATCCGAAATTGGAATAGACACAGATCCCAAGTTATAAAAAAAAAAAAAAAAAAAAAAAAAAAAAAAAAAAAAAAAAAAGGAATTTCTAGAAAAAGCAGAGAGGAAGACAGAAACAGGAGTTATTTGAGAGTTGATTCTGAAGCTACCTAGTGAACTCTTCACCCTTTCCTACAAAATCTGGAGCAGATGGCCTGTACAGAAATAGATGGACAAGGCTCTTGTCATCTGCTGCTGTGTTTCCACCACAGCACCTGACGTGTTTCCATTCCATGAAGCACTAAAAGACGCTCCCAACACGTTCTGCTCAGGGCACTCCACCTCGCAGGTGGAACCAGAGGAGCACCAGGGGCCCTCATCAGGGCATGTTGGCAGCTGGGCTCCACCCTGGGCACAAAACCCAGTGCTGCATTAAATGAGCCTATGCTTTAACAGAATGAAGTACTAACCTGGCTTCTAGTCACCTTTTACATAAATGCATGTTATAGAATGGCAGACACAGCCTGAAAAACACCATGCAGTTTCACAAGCAAAATACCAGAAAACACTTTGTTTGTGTTCATACTTTACTCTTTCACCTCATTTAGCTCCCACATGACATGTTGAGCACAGCAGATGATTACAAATCTCAAGAAATTCTAGGTTCTGCCAAGAAGTGTTGGCAATTTCAGGGTGATGAAGGCCCAGTGAGAAACCATATAATGGGAAACTGCTTGAGATGCCATCTTTGAAATAAAGTGAAAAGCAGTACTCTGGTCTAGTGCTGTCCTTTTTTTCCTCCAAAAAGTGAAAAAGATGTAAACTTTATGACCACATTTTATTTCAGAGATTACCTAGGTTACCTAGAACATGACCCTTGGAAATCTGTGGTTTTTATGGTCTATCCCTATACTATGGAGTGCTGTCATACACTATAAAACCATCTGTGCTAGTGCAAAGCAACATCTGGGAGTTCTTTTTTTTTTTTTTTGGGGGGGGGTAATACCAGAATATACTATAAAATAATATTACAATACATTTGAGAAATCAGTACAAGACACACAGTCCTAAAAGGCTAAATTTTGATAATTGAAACTACTACCCCCCACCCATTAAAGGTTTCTTACAACTCAATAAAATTTCTCTTGATCCTCCAGTGGTATTTCACACGCAGCTCTCGCCAAGTGAACTCACACAACTGATAAAGTGAATTGCTCGTGTTCAAACTGCCAGTGGCTTTTGCCTCTCCTCTGTTCCCCCCGTGGCCCTGCCGTGTCTCCTGCTGCCAGCTGAGTGCTGAGATGAACTGCAGCACATCTCCCCCCTCCCCACACACAGCAATGCTCTGTCTGCCTCTCCCAGCTTTATTTTACAGGCTTTGACAACAACATCAAAGGACGGGAACAATTTCCTTTGTCTTCTCTAATATATCAACAGAGATTGGAAAGTATGAGGGCCCACTGGATTCAGATCCATTTTTTCTTGTAATAACATGATGCCAGACAGGATAAAGTCCTCCTTCTTACCACTTTTTTTTTAAATGACTTTGCAGCAATGAGAGCAAAAAGTAAACATATCAGAGAAAAAAACAGAACAAAACAAACACGGGGAAACCATGCAGTTAAAGATGAAAAACTATCCCAGGATAAAGAATAAGCACTCAAATTCCCATGCTAATCCATCTCAAAGTTCACTGAGGTGCAAATCTTTTCATCACCTCCTCCTGTGGCGCCTGTATTGCTCACGCCCAGGATGGCAAAACACAAAGGATAAAAAACTCTGCCTAACAGGGGCTGAGCAGAGCCAGCTCACACTCAGGAGCGATGAAGCCATTTGTCTTGAAGAGTGATTCCCCCTGCAGAGTTGGGGAGACAGATGTATTAATTTGGGCCTTAACCATCTCCTTTTCATTGAGGGAAAGAAAGAATTTGTTATTTGGGTCTCTAATGGAGCAGTTTGATAGCAATTTTCCCATTTCAAACAATGTCTCAGCTGCTAATGTGCAATGTTTTGTCAAGCTTACCTACCCATAACATAGACAAATCACTACCTTGGAGAAAAAGAGAGAGAGTGAAGCATCAGTACTGATAATTCTCAGCTGTCAGATGAACTGAGCCTACAAATGAGACAGCCATGCTCTATTAACAGTGCCACCAGCCCCTGCCTGAGCCATGTCACAAACGTCCCAGTGCATGGGGCTGACACTGGTGGCCCTGCTGGGACAGAGGGAGTGGATGGGCCAGCAGCTCCCTGGTCAGGGGCTCTGCTGGGCTGGCTCTGCTGGGCTGCCAGGAGCCACACAGCCCTCCTCCAGGCAGGGACAGCACCCACCGTGGCACTGGGCCTGCCAAGACACACACACAGCCTGTGCCAAGGGTGCTGGGAAGGCAAAAACCTTGTTTTCCTCCTATCCTATAAGCAGGGATTTGCAGGGAACTGGTTGGGTAAAGAAGGAGCATTCACACCCACTGTGGTGACAAAACTCAGGGCTGGGGAGAACCGTTTGTACTAGGAAGGAGGAAATTTCCAGGGAACACAACAATCAATGCTGGGACTGAAAAAAATGGATTATAAAACCTACTTGGACCATTATTTTACATTTATCTCATAATTTAGGCTCTCATATCTTATCATCCATTTTGTTCTCTGATGAAGAAGAGTCCACAGGTGTATTTTCAGTACTCAAGGTGAATAAATCATACTAAATAAACCACCATCATACATGGTCTTCCTTACTACAGATCTGAGCTGGACCTGATCCCTGCCCTGATGTTTTTCTTGCCCCTTCATCTGAAATACAAGCTTTATTCCTACCATGCACGACAGGTTTGGGTAGCTGCACTGAAGTATTTACCCAGCGACAGCCCTGGCTGGGAGAGAAGGGAGAATCCTGCCCTGCAGTCACACAGCCAGGACCTGAGTGACTGCTTTGCATCAACAGCCACAGTGCAAGGCCAAAACCTGTAGTCCTGCTGCTTCAGAAAGTGCTCACACACCTATATTCCAGGGAACAGCTTTTTGTGCTCCTCGTCCCTCAGTCCCCAGGTAGAAAACAAAGTGCTTTGGGATGGCTGGACACGGAGGATTTTAGATGTCTGTGCTCACTGCTTGTTTTAACAGTTAAAGCCTTCACCCTCCACCCCAGCCAGACCCTACCAGCACTATAAAACCCCTAAACACACATGGTCCTCCAAGACTTTTACACTGCTGCCTTTCATCACAGCACCTGAATGACTTCCAACTAAAATTAATAATATGCATTACAAATCCCTCTTATGGAGTCTGCCTTAGGAAATGGAGAGCTGAGAGCCAGTAAACCATCCACCTGCATTAATACAAGGTGGCAACTGGAGTTTCCCTTCATATTCCCTTTGGTGCTGATTTTCAGGGTCTAGCTGTCGAGCTCCTGCTGTAGCTCTAGCAGGGCTGCCTCCTAACAACTCACCCGAGAGCAGATCTTCAAGAGACAAAAATCCTATCAACAGTGAAGTGACTTGTCAACAAAGATCTACTTAGGAAGTCACACAGATAATTCTGCTCCAAAGGCATCTTTCAGAATGAAAACAGATGTTTTGATATGTTCCCTGATACCATGCTGTTATTCTAAAAGCAGTGCTAGTGACATTGGATCTTCTGACACACTGCAGTGAATTTAGTTTCAGCTGAGTAGCTGAGCAGTTGCTCAGGTATCAGGTGGTAACCACTGAATTTGTGATGGCAGCCACATTAGGAATCCATCCCCTCTGTTTGTAGCACGTTAATTTTACATTAAAAATAGCACAGAAAACCAGGAAACATCAGAGAAATCTGCAGACTGGTATTTCACAAAACATCTTTGGACAAAACGCCGATGTCTCTAACCACAGTAACACCAGAATGAAGCATTGTTCTGCCAAACCTCAAAGTTGCTCCATATACCACTGTGATACTCCACATTCGTGGTGGGAATTTTTGGCCCTTCTCACCACTTTCATTGTAATGTCCCTGCCAGTGTCATTCATATATTTTCCTTCCTTTATCCCTGGATGAGGGGTGGGCTCCCCCTGAGCAGTTCCCTGCAGGAGCTGCTGCTGGGTTGTGCCCAGATGTAAAAGCAGAGCCTCCAGGTGAGCTCCCCTGAGCCATCACCTGGGAGGATATTCAGGGTTAATCAGAAGCTGTTTTGGGGGTAGAATACAAAATAATGCCTCCCTGCTCTGATTCTAGACCAGACAGGTAATTTCCCATCTCAGCTGACTTTACTGGGTCATGGGATCAGGGTTTGCAGGAAGAATTTTACCTCTCTGCAGGTCTGTGGCTGTGAACACAAATGAGGGGAACAGAGTCCTTTAGTTGGAGAGATTGGCAATTTCCAGGTTCCTGCTGGTAATTCCATACCTCACTCAACCAGCCCGTGAGTGTTGGTGTTTCTGAGATGTTTTGGTGCAGGGAAAGCAGAGACATGGCTCCCACACCTGAACACCCAGTGACTCCAGCTCTGCCCAGTGATTTCAGTCCAGGAGGCTCAAAAAAAATACCAAAATTCTGCTATTCCCTTCCACAGCATCTGCTCTGAGCCTCACTCAAGCTCAGACCACCGCTGAGCATGCTTCACTGTTGGTTTTTGTAATATTTTTCAAGGGGTTGGCTTTTTTTGTGTGTTTCTTGTGTGTTTTTTTTTTCCTGAATGGAAACAGAGAGTTTCTCTAGCACCTATGTGAAAGCAATCATTCTTCAATGGTTGAATCTGATAAATACAAAACTGTAGGAACAGTTTTTAACAAGCTAGATCCAGAGAAGCTCTGTGAGGTCCCAGAAAGACTAGCCCCCAAACAAATCAAACTGCTATTTAATTATTGCTTGAGAAGGTCAGTCCTGACCGCCCTCTGTTGGCTTCCAATTAGTTCAAGAAATTTCCAGCCCAGATCACTTCCCACATTTTCTCACAATGCTGTAAAAGTAGCTCAGGGATCTGAGGATTTCAAGCTGATTTGCATTTTATTTGTCAAGCTGCAACACAAAACTATCCTTTTAGACTTAGTGAAAATGGAAGTAAGCTGAGAGAAAAGATTAATGCTCATTTTTTAATCTCTAACTTATTGCTAAGAGCTCTGTACGTTCTGTAGCATCTGTTTTTACTGCACATTTACAATATTGACAAGGAAAAGGCAGAACACCAGAAATTAGCAGGAAAATTAAGTAGCTTTCTGGTAGTTGAAATTCTGCCACCTCTAATATTTTCTCAACAGATTTTGTCATTTGACAATAGACATTCCTCAAATCCTTTCTTATTTTCACAGTCTTTTAAAGCAAAATAAACAGAACATGTGTTAGCCAAAAGAAAATTAGCATTTCATCCAGTAAAAAATCTGATTAGTGTGTTTTATGTCAAAGTTGTGATTTTTGTGCTCTCTATTTTGTTTTCTGTAATTGCTTTTCCTCTTCATAATCAGCTTTAAGAACGTATATACTCATTATATATTTCAATCTCTTTATTTTGCTTGGCAACACAGGAGCTTTGCAGTGAGGTTTGCATTAGATAAAAGATATATGCCTTTTTGGTTATACCGTTCATTTTTATTAGTAATTATTAATTTATATTTATACTGGACTGAAGTGATGTCTCTGGAAAAAGAGACTACACACACAAAACCCCCCAAAAAACTGAACCAAACTAATACCCAAAACAATCTCAAACCTTTTAAGTTTACTCCTACACAGCTTGCCTGAGTAAATTAACCTGTACGTAACTTTTTTCCTAAAAGAAAACTCCCAATTATAAAAAGCAGTGAAGAAGGTAAAAATTGATATGCCTGAAATGAAAATCACCATGTGTACGAAATCTAGATTTATCAAAACAAACCCACCTTCTGGTGCCTGCAGATGACATTAGTTACACAACTTCAGAAATAAAAGTAAAGATGTAAGAAGTAAATCTGCCTTGATCTTGCAGTAGAAACTCCCTGCTGCTGCAGCTTGTTTCTAGAAGTGTGAAATGCAGCTTTCTGTTTTCCTTAATTTGTCTCTGCACAGAAGACATCTTGATTCTTATAATTTTCCATGTATTTATATTTTCTCCACTGACTATCAATCTGAAATATTTTGTTTATTATTTATTTTTTTTTTTTTGTGTGTGTTTTGAACTCAACAAAAAAAAATTCCACATATTTTTGGCCCAACAAACCAAACTTCTGTGGAATTCAAGACACAGTTTGCCTGGTGAGATCCAGCAAATAGTAGTCAGATTAGACCGAGAAGCTGTACAGAGCCAATTTACAGCAGTGAATGAAAACCATATTATATGATTCAACTACAGGAGCCAACCTGATTCCCCAGCCAGAGAACTTGCCACCAGAGGCAATTAGGCAGCATTTACTGCAGTGTTCAAAAATACTGTGCTGGCTTCAGCTGCAGTATTTACTGGAAGCCTGGGAAAATTATTATAATTTTCTTTCAGGAGGAAGAACAATGTTAAATGAAAAACTGAAGTTTACAGTTTCTACACACTTGTATTCCTGATAAGAGAAAAACCTGTTGCTTTTATGAAACTGAGAACTTCAAAGCCAATTGTTAATAAACATGAAAATGCTGTCGTGTAGTTAATTTATAATTTATATAACAAAAAATTTTTCTTATTATAATGAATATTTACCTGTGCTCAATCTTTCTATAATAGCTTTTCTGACTTTATTTTAATCAGAGGAAAATTAATTTTGAATATACCAGTAACTTAAATGCCTAGAAATTGCTCATCACCGTCTTCAAATCACAAAAGCTTTCTAAAGATTCACAGCTGAATCCCTACCTGGCTTGAAATAACATTCCTGCAGGTACTGAAGAACAGAGAAGGCAATTTCTTCCTGAGCCAATCCTTGAAACAGCAAACAGCAAAGCTGCCTGCCTACAGGTCTGCAACACTGCCCAGTTGACATAGCCAGGAAACCATTCATTAAAGGCAGAACAAGCAGAACATTACATTACAAATGATCATCTTGCAGAAGATTAGGTTTGTGTTCATTTTGCCAGAACCAGGAGAAAACCAACACTGCATTTTCCTGTGCTAGAACTCTTCCTAAGAGTAGAAATTCTGCACCAAAATCATGTCCTACTCATACCTACAAAAACATCAGCCCCCAATTCAGCTATCAAAACTGAAAATGCTGAACTAAACCTATGTAGAACAAAAAAACAAAAAAGTGACCCTAGGCCAAGCCTAGGTGCTGTGGAAGGGCTGCCATCCCAGACTGCTCCGAAGCTGTGGTTAGTATGTCACCAGACATGGATGCCTGAAGTGCACTAAAATTCCCTCAGGGACTGGCAGCCCCCTTACTGACTGGAGCAATTGCATCAGCATTTAAAGAAGTGGGCCTCATTTCTGATTTAGGGACATCCTGCCCAGCTTTACTCCTGGCTCGTTCAAATCTATTGCTCTGAATCTCACCAGATACAGAGCATGGTACAGGTTATGTGACAGTGGTGAGGCAAACTGCCTGTGAACAGATCTCAGATCTGTTTCAAGAGTTAAGGCTACACTTTACATTCTGGAGTTTGATTTATAAGTCTGCAGATGATTGAGACTTGGCTTTTCAGAGTAATTAGTGCTGCACAACACAAAGTGTTCAAAGCACAGTGCCTGTTGACTTTTGCTGCAGCTGTGAGTCCTCAGCACTTCTGAATGTCTCAGCTGAGTCAGCCAGAACCCAAGATTACATCACCAGTGACCACCCAAGAAAAGTTTGTGCAAGTCACTTGCCCAGAATCAATTAATAAAACCACTGGCAAGAAGAGACAGAACCCAATTCTCTGAACAGCATTAATAAGATTATCTTCCCCACGGTCCCCATTTTGCCATTTTTCTGTTTCTGCAATAAGAGAACAGACCCTATCTATATACACAGACTCCCTCCCTACACACCCCTGATGCATCCCTAGACAACCAGAAATGAACCCAAGCTTTTAACAGCAGCATGAGACTGTGCTGTTGTTAAAGTGAATACCACCATAAGTACATACAAAAAAAGCTTTGAGTTATGACTGCAGCTACAAACATTAACTTTGGCATTTTCTAATTTATTTCCTTTTACTTAAAAAACCCTCCATTTAATTATATTTAATAATACATTTATTACATAAATAATACATTTAATTTAGTGGCCTCAAACCCAAAAGCTGAAATTACTAATTTGATCACAAGGAAACTCAAGGGTAACAGAAGTAGGAGTCCCAGAGCCCTGTAGTGCTCTCTAACTGGAATAGCAGAAGGGAAAACAGGAGCTCCCTGTGCAGTTAAATAGTTAATCTGTGCCTAGAAAGTCCCTAATGCACAGGGACAGAGACACAAATTGTTGTTGGTGAGGAGGCAGAAGGCTCTCCAAGGTAAATGTGCTTTCTGATGGGAAGAGTCCTTGGCTCCCCCTTTCCCTGTGTCCCATCCCCAGAGCCTGCCCAGCCCTCCTGCCACATCCCCACAGTCCAGCCCACACAGCTGGTGCCCACTGCCACCAATCTCAGGCCTTAGCACCAAATCTTCCTCTCACCTTCTCAGACTCACAGCACTTTGCTCACCCTGTCTCCATTTGGTTCCCAATTCTCCTCATGCATTTGGTTGTTTCCTCATTTGAGTTCACCCTACTTTTCCCATCAGTTTCTGTATGGGGCTCAGCTTGTTTACATTTTCTCAAGCATCTGTCCCAACCACAACCCAGCCTCTATCTTCAGCAAATAATTAATTCCTTCTTTTGAGCAATCTGGAGATCCTTCAGAGAAGCAGCACCCAGTGCCAGTGGGTGCTTGCCTTTGAGGGACTGTGCACTGCTTTCACTCAGGAAGGTCTTATCAAACCAAAGGCACAAGTGGTAGTCCCTGCACTTGTTTTAAGGTGTACAAAATCCTCAGACAAGAGTTGCCCAGGATTCACATCCTAAAATACAGCCTTGCTTGCTGTGATAAATAAAAAATGAGTGCATCAGTCTGAGGCAGACAAACAGAATGAAAACTTCAGAAGAAGAGTGTTGTGAGGTGTGAAAAGATTAATAGGGAGTTACTGATACCTGACCATGATGGGGAGGCATTGAACAAATGGCAGGCAGCACGTTGAAGCAAATCCTGTTTGAAACACTACAGCCAGAGCGGGCAGTGCCCTTACCCCCAGTGCCCACACCTGCACAAAGAGGAAAGCTGTCCTTTGGCTGATTTATGCCATCACTAATGGCTGAGAAAGGATCGATCCAGCCCACCTCCTGAGGCAAGAGCAGCCCAAACCCTGTGCTGGGTGAAAGCTGCCACACCTGCTTGCCACAGCACCCTCCCAGGCTCCCACGGCTGGCTCCAGGTCTCTGCTATGCCCTGGCTTAGCTGGGTCTGTGGCCTGAGCTGTCATTCACTTTGACAGGTGCTGCCTGCAAGGTTGTGATAAGTCTGAGCAGAAAAACAGATTCTTTGGAGGCTTTGTCTCCTCTCTGTTGGTCATCCCTCCTTCCCCACCCCTCTCCAGCATCAAGCCCATTCTGCACTCACCATGTTCCCTATTTACCTGGCATGCATTTTCTCTCTTTCTGAACAACTGCAACTTCTCCTTTTATTGTAGATGCTGGCCCAATGTAGTGGAATGACTGTTTTGTTCCTGTACCAGCAAACCACCACACCATATGCATTTCAGTATTTCTTTTCAGTAAATGCCTCCAGGTGCTTAATGACTTTTGTTTTCACCCAAGTAGTCATGCAAAACTTTTCTGTGCTTATTCTCTATGACACAAACTGTTCATTTCTCCTCTGAAAAGCAAAACAGAACACTTTGTAAGCAGAGAATCTTTTGTAACACTCAGCATACAGTCTGTATTCCTCAGCTTCCATTTCTCATAACTCATTTTTCCTCAGTCAATTTGGCTGCTGCTGTCAGCTCCCAACTGAACAAGAAGCTTTATAAAGAACCAAATTGCATTCCCTACATTCTTGCTACCTATTTTATGAAATTATGAAAAAGCAAGTCTGGGATACAGATTTCTAGCTTTCCTAAATTGCTTACTTAATAGCAAACATTCTTGCAATGAAGTCCTTCACCTTGAGGAGTAATAGAGTAACACAACAGACTTCTAAGTCATATGTGGCAGAGGGAAAATTAGCATCATATGATGCTTGTTTGATGTCCCATGACAAGTGAGTTTCCTGGTTTGTGATGGGTTTTTATCAACAAAAACAGTTTTAGAACTTGTTGGCAGCTTTGTCAGAGGAGGTTCTGCCTACCCATGCTAATGAAGAAAGAAAGACTGAATAAAAGATCTTTAATTAATACTGAAATGGAGTGAAATGTAGGTCACCTTTAATAACTGTTAGAGCAACAGCTGTGTGTCTCATTTTTGTAGAACAGTTTGTAAGTCAAGGGTTCTTACCAGAGCAGTTTGGCTTACAAGAAAATACTGAGTTAGGGGGAAATACAAGAAATCATTGAATTCAATGTTCCTTGGGGTTCTTATGCCCACAGTATAAATCATGGATCTGCTGGAGCAAGTCCAAAGGAGGCCACACAGACATAGAGGGCTGGAGCCTCCCTGCTACTGAGAAGGCTGAGAGAGCTGGGATTGTTCATCCTGGAGAGGAGAAGGCTCTGGGAAAACCTTAAAGCCCCTTGCAGTGCCCAAAGGGGCTCCAGGAGAGCTGGAGAGGGACTGGGGACAAGGGCCTGGAGTGACAGGACAAGGGGGAATGGCTTAAAACTGAAGAGGGCAGGGTTAGATGGGCTATTGGGCAGGAATTCCTCCCTGGCAGGGTGGGCAGCCCTGGCACAGGGTGCCCAGAGCAGCTGGGGCTGCCCCTGGATACCTGGCAGGGCCCAAGGCCAGGCTGGATGAAATCTGGAGCAATCTGGGATAGTGGAAGGTGCCCCTGCCCATGGTAAACGGTCTTTAGGGTTACTTCCAACCCAGAACATTCCATGATCTTATGAATTTATGCTTTATCAGGGTAAATTTTTCTGTGTACCAGTATTTCTACAGCAACAAGAAGCTGAATGAGTCCAGTGACCATACAAATATTTGAATTTATACAGTGTAGACTGCAAAAGCTGGCTGGATGTCAGAAAACTCCATATGACAAGAACCTAAATAGGAAAAGAATTGATCTGCATTCCCTGTGGACTACCCACAAGTAAAATGGTTCAATGTAACAGTATTTCAGGACCACAGTAGTATGAAGTCACAGACACAGAAATAGATGGTTCCAATTCCTAAAGGTAGTAAAGGCAAACAAGGCTGTAAAACCAACATCTGATTCCACAACACAAGTCACAAAACTGTTAAAGAACTAGAAATAACAAAGTGGAAGATAAGATATAGAAGGCAAAAATCAGCAGGGACGATGTGCTCTGGTGTTCTAATTCATTATAACTGCATCCTGCCGAACTAGAAAGATGTCCCTCCATCTCATGGGGAAATCACTGACTAGAAATAAGAAAGGACTGTGTATTTTCATTTACTGACTACACAACTGCAATTCCGGGTTTGTGAAATGTAAACACAATCTGAACTTGAGGCCCCAAGAACTTTCTGTTGCTTTCAGATAGGACAGTACCAAACAATCTTAATTTACATTTACAAATGGTTTGAAACCTTAGATCAAAAGAACAAATCAAAGAAGACAACTACAGTATACCTGACAACTACTTAGAAGAGCTTTTAAAACATGCGCCTTTCTTCCCACACAGGAGGCCATGAAATGGAACAAAAATGGAGAGACATGGCAAAGATCTGTGCATCAGACTGGCACTTACATCTCCCAAATGTCCTCTGGGAGGTTGGCTGGGATCTCTGTTAAGCCCCTGCCCCGACAATCCACGACGTTGTTGCTGCAGGTGCAGGCAGAGGGGCAAGTGATGGAGCTGGCACTGCACGACGGGGGCTCCGACTGGGGACCTGCACACAGGAAAACATTGCAGGCTTTAGGAACAGCTGTGAGACACTTGAACAACAAAACACGGCAGGCTCTGAGCTTTGCAGAGCCTCTTACTACACAAGGAAATCATTCATTTGCAAGTGAATATAAAATTCTACAAATCAACTGCAGAGAAAACATGTCAAAGGTTACTGTGTCCTTATTCCTCCTCAGTCTCTACTCTATCAGTCTCTTTCCCTCCTGAACACTTCTTTGGTCACCTTCATGCTCACCCATATCAATTCATTAAAAGATTTTTAAATTAAGCTTTAGGATCAAGCAATATTTCCAAAAGTTATCGTTGCCTAGAAGTTTTCATTACACAAACACTTCTTGAGTACTTTTACATACTGAGAGAAGACTCCCATCAGTGATGAGATGTTTTTGAAATGAGGTAACCTGTTATGGTATAAAGACTGGGAATATAAAGCCAGTTTTTTCAAGATTACACAATGCAGTTAATGGAAACATAAAAATAATTTAGAAAAACATGAGTTCAAACCTTCAAACCCTCGCTTAAGCTAGACACAAAACCACAAAGCTACACACAGAGCAAAGGTGTAGCACAAGGACATTGCTCTAGACAAATTCTAGTCAATTCATTAGATTCAGGCTTAATTAAGCATCATTACATTTTTTTTTGAAACTGTAGCAATTATGTCAATTTTACTCAAATGGTTATGATTCCTACATTTAAAGTTTTGATATATGCATACATTTAGCCATAGATAAAATGGGTCTGCTATGCTAATTGAGGTTATCAAGATGTAGCAGTTATTGGTTTATTTATAGTGAGTCATATTTCCAAAGCACATAGAACACAAGGAGCCTCAAGTATCTTTATGTTGAGATACAGATGGCTAAATGTAAAGGCTTGTGCTGGTAAGAAGTGACAAAAATCGTAAAAGATTGCCCTTTTGGATGGAAAAATAAAAACATCACTTGTCAAAACAAAAATACATACAAAAAAATGTGGAAAAGCCGTTCACAAAGCTGTACATTCTTGGGGGTTTTTCTTTGAAAGGACACTTGATGGATACTTTTGTGAATTCTAACTACAGGTGGCAAAAAGTTTAAAAAAAAAAAAAAGTAAAAAAAAAAATTGCAGCAACTTGCAATCCAATGTTCATTAGGACAATTAAAATTTTGCAAAAATGGCACATTGCTGTACATTTCCTCTCTTGATTTATGCCTCCTTACTTGCTTGGCTTAGCTCTTAACTCTGCACAGCAATGTCAGCTTGTGTAGAAAGCTACACATGTCCCTGCTTTCACAACCTTGTAAACAGCACAGTAAAGTCAATATTGGAAAGCGATTCCAGTGGCATCTCTAAGTGCATTATTTTAAAGGCAGATACAGACTGAAAGGACATCAGCTGACAACTTCTGCAGGTGACTTTAGACTTGCAGAGGGAGCCCTCCTGAAAAGCAAAACACAATTACTGTGGAATCATTCCTTCCATTAGAAAGGTATTGAATTCTGATGGGAATTAGTTCCAATTTATCTCAGTTTCCTAAAGTTCAAGCATGCTGTCATTTTCTTTAAATATTATTTTGTAACCAGGGATGACAGAACTGCCTTATATTAAAATACAATGTTGAGTTTCAGGATAAGATCACCCTTTCAATTGTGGGCAAAACATTGCCAAATTTGAATAGTGATTTGAAATATTTGTATTGGTGTCATGACTTTCTGTCAGGACACCAGAAGAAAACTCTGGGTTTCATAGCACTGTGTTTTAAACACAGTGATGCTGATCAGAGCTCTGAGTGGCTGCACTTTGGCAGTCCAGACCTCAGAGCTCTAATCCAGGCATCCAGAAGTTAGATTTTAAGAGGTAGTGACCATCTAGAAATAAATGGATCTCACAGGAAATTTGTGCATGGCAGGGGTCAAATATATTCTTTTTGAGAGTGGGCAGCTGCTTCCACCATGAGATGATCCCAGTGATCCTTTCTCTTTGCTAAAATACCCTCTTGTTTCTAGTCCACTCTCCAGACACCTTGACAGCTGCAGGTAAGGAGTTTTCCATCAACTGTCCTTAATCTCAAGACAGAGACCATTTTAGTGTCACCCTGAAGAATCATCTGGGCTAAAAACTACTGTAAAAAGAATTCAGTAATGTAATTAAAATCTAAATCCATGCACATGGTCCAAAGAAACAAATCTGTATTTATCAAGCAACCTGAACTTTGACTTGTTCCACTTTCAAAATCTTATTATTGGCTTAGCACAGTCTATACACATGACCATACATTTAACACAGCAGTTAAATGGTAGCTATTTGAACTAAACAAGAAAAACCAATGTCACTCATTAAACTCTGTACATGTATAACAGGCAGGACAAGCAGCTCCCTTGGGTTTGTTTTCTGGCCAGAAAAATGCAGGGCACACATCCCACCATTATCAATTATTAGATTAATTACTGCTGCAAAATTAACAGAAATCTGCACAACAGCACTGCCAGCTTTGTCTCTCATGGAGTCTCAGGTTTCTGTAGGATTTTAACTGTGACTACTTCCAAAAGTGGTTTATATTGCCTCAAAATGCACGCAGCCCTCTGTGGTGTTTGTTCAAACAAGAGGTTTGTTCTTGGACCTGACCATTTCCCATTTGCTCCTTGTCTGCCTTCCCTATGGTACAATGGCCAAAACAAAAGGAAGGATGAGTCAGTGCAAATCAGCCATGCAAGCTTTTAGGGAGAGGGAGAAATTATCAAATCAGGAAGAAACTTGCGAGCAATCCCTGTTCTCTGGGAGGCAAAAAGTTGACAACAAGGCCAAATCTTCCTCACAACCATTAGCATCTCCACATCTGATGTGCTTTCTGAAGAGGCTTTGCAGAAGGGGAAAAATGCATTTTGCACAGTTACAACCCCACAAGATATCACTGTGGGTTGGAGAAGCAGTAGTGCTCTCCCTTTTTGTTAGGGTACAGCATCAGAAAAGCTGATGCACTGCCAGCTGGAGCTCCAAGGGTGTGCTGCTGACAGCACTGCACCTAAACCCAGAGCAGGAGCAGTGGAGCTCAGCTCAGTTTGGGGGTGCAGCACTGCAGAGTGCTGGGAAAGGCAGGGCATGCAAGGGGGTGGATAAAGCAGTCTGAAGAGGGAGAAAAGACAGGAACAAGTCTCCATGGAACAAAAAGCAGACAGCAGCAGTAGAATCAGAGAATCATTAAGGCTGGAAAAGACCTCCAAGACCACAGAGTCCAGGCAGCACTGCCAGGTCCACACCTAAACCACCTCTCCAAGCACCACAAGCACATTTCTTTCCTCTTCATGAGCAGAAGTAGATCAAGACTGTAGGTTTCTGAGATTTTTAATGATAAAAAGACAGTGTATAAATTGCTATTATCCTGATGAAATGCTTTTGCTTGTGTTTTTCCTTGGCAAAGAACAAAATACACATGCACATGCACACTTAGCAGGCATCTAGCACATATTCCATCAGCTCTCACACAAGGAATCATCTCTTAAGGTGAATGTTTCGTGAATAACATTAGAAACAGAATTTCAAATCTGATTTGGATTTAATGGCCCCACTTCAATGAGTATCCATTGTTTGCAGATCTATAGAATTAAAGCACAAAAAAATCCAAGGGAGTTTAATCAATTTAATGTTTGTATTGTTGTGGAGAACTGTTTAAAAAAAGACTGGTCAAGAAAACAAGTCTAAGTAGGCTGTGGAATATCAGGTTATTAAAATTTGGCTGTAATGTTCATAGGTTTGCAGAGTATAAGCATACAGATGATCAAGGGCCCTGATGCAACAGAGCCTCTAAAGAGGGATATGTGAAACCTAAAAATGAATTTTCTTTTTGCTGCCAATACTTCTTCAAAAGAAAAGACACAGGAAAGGCAAAAATATTTCAAGATTTCTCTTTGTGTCCTTCACAAATACAATAAACTCCTTACAGTGTGGCTGCAGCAAAAGGAAATGGCCACGCACCAATCAGCTGCATTTACATCATTCCCTTTCTGAAGATGTTCTCACAAACTGTCATCTTGCCATTGCAGATTTTTTATAATACACAGCAGCCCTAGTTCACCATGTTAATTATGTTTTTCTCAGAGACAAAAATCATCAACTCAATCATACACTAAAAGAAAAACACTAACAAAGTGCAGAAGCCAGGGTAGGGGCATGATTAACAAAAATTACCATTCTTTTTTTACCTGATGCAGTGGAATGACAGTGTCAACAATTATGGTAGTTAATATCTGGCACCACTTTAATTTACAGCCTCAGACTATGAGTTAGGGGAAAAGAGGAAAGAGAGGGGAGGACTTAGGACCCAGAAGTTTAGAGAGAAATCAAATACTATTTTCAAATAAGTCCCTCACTGGCCTTTTTGAAAAACAGCAAACAGACTAATATTACAATTAGAATAGAATTGTTATGGTGTATAAATGAGCAGTTTAAATGTCACAGGCATCTCAAATAAATTTTGCAATTACTAAATAAACTAAATAATCTCATTTGCACTGACACCTAATTACAGCACACTAAGCAGTGTGTTTTATTACCTCCTCACCTATCCAATCACCTCTGCAGCAGCTCCTTGCCACCAGCAAAATGTTAGTTATTTGTAAAACATGTTAATGGATAAATCTGACAGGACTTCCTGCTTAAAAACCTCTGCTGACTTTACATCATTTAAAGTATATCAGACATGAAATTATTGATCAATAAACAAAACACTACAAGTATTGCAGATCCATGGATATAGTACGACCTTTTTGGGTGTAATTAAATAACCCATTGGAAGTTCTGACCATGCTGGGGTATCTGAAATCAATTCCTACTGCATGAGCCATAGTTTGCACTAGATTCCCAGTGATATGAACTAATCTATTCTAAAACACCAATAGTGGATGTTGCTCCTGATTGATGTCTGCATCCCAGTTTATAGGGACATTTGAGCACAGAGTCCTGCAGAGAGAGATGGCCAAGGGAGCCACAACTGACCATGTGCAAAATTAACTTTCCTTATTGAGGGCAAATATTCCTCTAATGGACAAAATCTGTACGAATTTGTTTATCCTACACAAATAGTTTAAGCAAATATTTCCATCCATGGTTGTTCAACAGCTATTTGCTGAGCACAGCTATAAGATTTATGATTGGTAACTTAAGCCCTTAATTGATGTTAATACCATTGAGTTCATGGTATGCAAAAACTTGCCAGTCATGAATATTCATTATTTGATTCAAGTTCTCTGCTTTGCTGAACGTTCCCAAAGAGTAAATTTACGTGTTAAAAATTCATGGTACATAAATACAACAGTTCTGTAAGGCAAAAGTCAACACTAATCAGTTTATAAATAAATATCAAGGAATAAAACTGGAAAGATACAACGACACTGAAAGGAAGGTCTGGCTTAATGAATGAAGCCCACTTTATTTGGAAAAATCCTATTTAGTTTCAATCTATCAGTAAAGTAACATCATTGAAAATCAGACCTTACTTCACTCTGTCTTATGGCAAATGCACTAATATTGCAATTATTTAATTAACAATAATAGCACCACAATTATATGGAATACTACCAAGTAAAATGAAAAAGAGTAGAGCAAAGAAGCAGCCTCAACCATAACAACTGAGGCTGAACAGGTGAATTTGTTCTGAAGGATTAATAAAGCAGAACCCTGTGAGACAACTGAAGTCTATAAAACTATGACAAAAGTGTTTTTCTCTCAGGGAAATTTATTCCACCTAAGCCTTCCAAAGGAGGGGTTAAAAAGTCAGATTATCTCTTATGCCCTGTGCCCACTCTGAGCCTTTCTTTCAAGATCTTTCTCCAACCCTGTCAACACAGGCATGTTCACCTTAAAGCAGGCAGAACTTAACTTTCCAACTACTGCTCCATGAGGAAGGCTGCTAGTGTGCATTTGGTTCTCTGGGTTTGGACACTGCCTGCCCTTCCAAAGACAAAAAAAATTCTAACAGAAGGTCTTAAAAGATGTGCTCCTGCAGCTCAACTGGTGCCCATGTACAGTCATCTCATTAATGCCAACTACACGATTTGGAGCAGCACTCTTGAAGGTACATATGAAGTGATATTTAAAAATAGGTCCAGAAATAATACAGTGAACTTATAAATATATTCAGGCATAAAAATGAAGAGGAATATAAATTATTTAAGTGAAAGGATGCCACCTGCATGAGGTTAAAAGATAGATAATGTTCATGATCAATTGTGAGCCTGTGAAGGGAGCACAGTTCTGAACAGGTGATCCATCGTGGACTGTTCCATGATGAAGTTTGATAAAGTTATGGAAGGAATGGAAGCACTTTAAGACAACTCAGTCCTTGGGCTTTGATTTACTGCTATTTGAAAAGGAATTTTAAATACTCCATGATTTTGTTTGCTTGCATGTTTGTCTTGCCTCCGCCCCCCTGTCTGCATCCTGCTGCAGCAAGCACGGGGCTGTGCCTGCCTTGGCACGGAAGCTGCTCTCTCCAGGAGGAGGAGGAGGAGCAGGGTGGGATTCACTGCAGCCAGAGGCATTACAGATTGACAGAGCATTCAGAGATGGCAGACACTGTGGGACACGTCTCCTGATAATGACATCCAAGGGCTCCAGTCTGGTCATGAGCCTCCCCACGGACAGATCTGGAGGGAGGAAATGCTTTTTTCCAGGTCAGTGGGTAAGAACTGCAGAGTGAGTCACTATCCCCTTCCCTGGGCTGCCTTGGGATTCCATGGAATGGATTCTTTGGCATTTGGAACATGCTAAGGAAGGCAGGGAAAATAAAGATCTTTCCTGGGACAGGCTGGGGTTGCTGCCTCTGGTCTTTTGCAAGAGGCCCCTGGTACATTCAAGCTTTTTAAGGTGTCTGGACATTATAGAATAACATTCTTACAGCTGTACAGAGCTAAACATGTTAGCCTGTCATTCCAAGGGGTAAAATCCACGAGCCAGGAGATCCCTTCAGTTTGGCTATGGGGTGTTGGTGCCCACTCTGCCAGGGAAGCTGCTGTGGGAAGAGGCCAGGGCAGTTCTGGCTGCTTCCAGTGGGCTCCACAGCTGAGCCTGCCCATGCAGCTCCTGGTGCCTCTGTCAGAGTGCACCTGAGAAAGGACAGAGAGGTGCCAGGCACCAGGGAGGAAGGGAAAAGCTGTGAGAAACAGCCCTGGGAGCAGCCAAGATGAAGAATGAGACAGGGAAGGAGCTGCTGGAGCAGATCCTGGTTTCACCTCAGTGCTGTGAGGAGGGGGAATGTGAGCAGCCAACCCACCACGGGTATAATGCTACCACATAACATCACTAATTTCACTGCCAATAAAGGAGAAATTCACACAAACCTGATGCTGACTGTATGCAACTTTGTATCTGTCCCCTATTACTTTCTGGAATTCTGCAGTTATTTTATAAGCAGCTCTATGCTTGCTTTCATTACTCTTATTGTGTATCCATAAATGATCTGCCAATCACCCACATGTATTAAACAGAAAAACCCTACAGATTTCATGCAAAAGCTTCTCCACATACTCAGAGTCAACCCTGTTCCTCTGTTTTTCCCACAACTGCTCTCTGTAAACAGCTCCAAGCACAGCTGTGGTACTGCCATGGAGCATTTTTTTTTCTGTACCAAAATACTACCAGCAAAACTACTCATAAAACAAACCACCAACATTGGACATTTAACATAAAAGCTAATCATGTTATTATTTTTACAGCAACAGTTCAAAAGCTCAGTGGCTGAATAATTATACCCCTACCTGCCATCATTAAATAAGCATTAAAGGGCTATACATACTGCTCTGG
The DNA here is from genome assembly GCA_032173965.1 of Sitta carolinensis. Classification (NCBI taxonomy): domain Eukaryota; kingdom Metazoa; phylum Chordata; class Aves; order Passeriformes; family Sittidae; genus Sitta; species Sitta carolinensis. The sequence goes on along the minus strand of CM063294.1, from coordinate 4,084,127 downwards.
GGAAAAGAGAGTTCCAGAAAAAAAGGCTAATTATACTGAAAGGTAAGACATCATTTTCAGTAATAAAACTAAATTTACTGTAATTAATAGCAAATTTTCAGCTTTGGTCTTTAAAGAAATATTAAGTGCTGTAATAAATACATATTTATCCTTCAGATTCACAAGATGGTCCCCTAAATGAAAAACACCATATGTGGCATCTTACACACTAAACAAGTCAAGAAGTAAATTCCTACAGTATGAAACACCATCACTGCTACTGTTAGTGTAAATTTAGATTTTTAAGAAACTTCACAGAAACTGAACACAAACAAACTGATAAGTAGTGACTAGTATCTTTCCAAATTTCCCAGACAATTTCATTTGAGGACTAACTAACAAATGCACAGTACTGAAATGTTTCTTCAGACCAAATGTTTATATAAGTTTGTGGAAGCAAATTCTAAACGGAGGTAAAAATTTCCATAAGTGTTCCACAAAAATTTCCCAAGATCAAATTTGAACTGTGATTTTTACCAAAAGGCATTAAAAGTCTTACACACTTTAAATCCTGCCTAGACTCCATTGTAAGAGTACTTACTGGATCTGTGCGTGGTCACAAAAAGCAGGAAGTGTTGCCTCCATCTAAGGTGGCTCAAAGGTCACTGTTTTGGACAGGGGTCACAGTTAGCTGAAGTGGTTAAGGCCCCTGACAGAAGCAATAAAACAGCTGTACACAGGGGGTGTCCCACAAGGCAGAAAGTGACCATTCAAATCGAGCGCACACACAAAGGTCTCCTCCTCCTCCCAGATTGCTAATCCAGCTCCTTAAAAACCACGGCTGTTGGCAGCTCATCTGCACGGACAGGGACAGACTGCTCAGAGAGGAACCCTCCTCAGGAGCCGCTGTCCTGCACTGGCAAAACCTGCATCCCCTGCATCCCCAGAAAAACCTGCATCACCTGCATCCCCAGAAAAACCTGCATCCCCTGCATCCCCAGAAAAACCTGCATCACCTGCATCCCCAGAAAACCCTGCATCACCTGCATCCCCGGCAAAACCTGCATCCCCTGTAAAACCTGCATCCCCGGCAAAACCTGCATCCCCGGCAAAGGCTGCACCCCCTGCCTCCCGCAGCAGCGCCTGTTTCTTTCCCAGGAGCCCCAGTGCCCCGTGCTGGCCATGCCTGCTGCCCCGGGCACGCGCCCTGCTGCTGGCTGCCCTAACCAGGAGCAGGCAGGGGTGCTCCTGTCCCCACCCACTTCTCCTTTGCCGTCTCCTGAATGCTCTCCCCAGGATGCTAAGCCTGAAGAGTGCTGTTTCATTAGCTACTCGTTGTGGGTTGTCTCCTCAGCAACATGCTATGAAGTTCCCAGGAAATGGAGCAAGACAATCTCCCGAGTTCCGTGGTCTGGCCAGAGGAACAGCTATTTTTGAAGACTGTTTGAGCTCACCCAAACAAATAAATCTGCTTCCTTATTAGGGCTTCCAGTCTGCAGGTTAGCAGGAGGCTAACATATTTTCCTCTTTATTACACCTCAGCTGCAATCTCACCACATGAATCAGAAAATCTAGATCTTCAAGCAAGATTGGGTTCAATCTGGTGTTTTCTCAAAATCAGTATCAGTTTACTTAGTCGGAAAACTTGACTATGGTAATAATTTCTCTCTTGAGTTAATTTCAGACTGAAATTTAAGTTATTTACTCCAAATTATGCATCTTGATTTTCTTTACATTCTTTGAGATTCTCAGAATGGGACCTAAGGATCAAGAATCAAAGAAAATGGTTTCTAATATAAAAAGATAAAATATTATGGATGCACCTTCCTTCTCCTATAATGCATATTTCATTATTAAATACACTATCTTAGAAAACTACTAAAAATCACACATTTTAGACTTACAAATTTCATCAACTCTTAGAAATATCAGTCTCTGGTCTAGCCTAAGAAATCTTATCCAATCTTCATACTTCAGTGTAAACACTGTCCACTGTCAAGCTACTGGCCAGAACTAGAACAAATCTGGCCAGCAGCTAAAGTATGCTACAGATCACACTATGAGACACAATGCACTGATATTCTCACATATATGCTTAGGAAAACCAGATCAATTCATCACTGCAAAAAAAAAAATTCCAAATGGGGTCAGTGGGTTCTGCACAGAGAGCCCTGACAAAACCAACGTGCTGCTGATGGCACAACTTGATGAACACACTGCTTCATTTGCAGAGCTTTACAGCTACTGCAGGTGAGAAAACACATTATAACTTGACATAACTGATCAATATGTAAACTAATTTCAACTTTAATAAGTAAGGAGCAGGTAGAAGAAAAATCAAAGAGCCATAATAAAACTTATATGAGATGAAAATGAAATAAAATTACTACCATGAGGAGGTCAGAGGAGGACAATTGAGAGATAAATAGGCAGAGACAGAGAGAGAACATGTTTGAGAGACACAGACAGAGAAGGAGAAGCCAGTCCAACAGTGAAACATCTGAGCATAGGAAGGAAGCTGGGTTTGGTCCAGGCAAAGACTGAAAGCTCTAAGAGGTACTGAGTGTAAGCCAGCACCCCCAGATGCTTCTCTGCTACCTAAAGGGAATATAAAAATAAACACCTCTCAAAGACCAGAATCCAGGTAGTATTTCAACTGACAGTCTTTGCACAGTGCACTGTGTTTTCGTCACAGAAGTGTGGTAGTGAATGGCAAAGCTATGGTGGAGAGAGGGGAAAGACATCCTGCTACCTAGGTGAAAGGGATTGTGCTACCTGTGAGAAATACAGCCTGCCATCCATGTGAAATACACCTTTCTATCTTTGTGCAGCACATCCACGGACTCATCCTTTGGTTCCACAGAATTTCCCCTTCTACACATCCCACCCTGTAGGAGACCCTCTCACCAAAGGCATCCCAGAGCTCCATAACCAACTGTGCAGGAGGAAGAGGCTGTTTGGAGATTTCTCCAGGAACAGATGGCCCTGAAGGCAAAGGCCCAGGAAGGCTGCTCTGTCAGAGGTGGCTCTGTGGGAGAGGCTCTCCTGCAAGGAGGGGAGAGCTTGCTGAAGGAGCCAGCCAGAGGGCCCTGGTGGGTGACAGAGTGCCAGCAGCACTTGGCACTCTGCTGTGATGGTGAGGAGCCATCTAGTCCCATCCCCACTCTGTCCCTGACCTTTCCCCTGCTCCTCAGTAACACAACTCCAATCAGACATATTTCCAAACCTATCTCCAGGCAACTGTGCATTGTTGAGTGCTGCACCTTCACCTCCAGCTCTGAGCCAAATGCTCGAACAAGAGAAATCTGGAATAGCTGCTCCACTGCTCACAGGTGACCTATGAGCACCATTGGCATCAGCTTTTTTTTTTAATTTGTAAGAACAAGCTGAAAAACATTTTTGAAAGACTGACACCCAGGTTACAGTGGTATGACTCAGTTTACCTTGATATACCTGCACACAACTCTAGCTTGAGCAACACTACCTGGAGGACTTTGCACCTGATGCAAACACCATGGTGCAGGACACGTCCACAGGCAACCCAGAAATTTGGATCTATAAGTTCTTTTCCCACTTGGCATGTAGCATTTCAAATCTATTTCCAAAGAAACATTTCTCATAAAATTACAAAACATTTTGTATAAAAATATTTTTGCATAGGATTCAAAGAATAAAGAGAAGCCAGTTTTTCAATGTTGTGTTTCTTCTTTCCCCAAATTATGATTCTACTCTTTCTCCTCTGAAGCATCCAGCAGCACCAGTTTTGAACTGGAATGCTCTGATGAAACCCATTTTACAGTGAGGGTTTTTCCACTGCTGTGATATTCCCACTGCCATAAAAACACAAGTGCTTGAGATTCTGAATCTATACTTCAACAAAGGAGTTCACCACTTTATATTTCAGCTCTTCCTAACTGGGATGCAGAGGTGGCTCTCCCTGCCAGCTCGAGGCTGGTTACAGTAATTCACATAACCTTAACTTCTATAAAATTCCTCTGCAGAGGGACAAGTTCAGTTCTCTCTTCACTGCCTGTCCTAGGTTGACTTCATAGTCACACATTAACAAATTATGCTGTAAAATCAGGTATAAGAGCTATAATGGAGAGAAGGGAAGATTTATATCCTCTTTAAACTAGCTGTCCATGTAGGTTTTTATCAAACCAGAACGTACCAAGCTGAGTTCCCAGCTAAATCCACCGCTAAAATGAGCTCTCCAAATGAATTTCTTTTTCAGTACATTTCATTTCATTTCCCAAATGAGAGTTACAGGGATACAGCTGATGGACTGTCTCACTGAAAACTTCTTTACTTGAATTTCCATGATTTTGTATTTTTTACAAAAAGGCAAATCTTGAGAGAACACCTATATCCTCTTGGTCCAACAGGGAACTTTTAGAAACCTTGTCACTTTTGGAAGTCATAGTCTGCCCAGACAGCCCCATTTAAATGAGTTCTGTTCACATTACATTTCTCATTCAGCAATTATTATCTCTTCTCCTGACTTAAACAACTCATTTTCCTCCACTTCACTGTATCATAAATCCAAATAGCTAAACTCATGCTCCATCTGAAACTTCATTTCTTGAGAGGAAAAAAAAAAAAAAAAGCTGTGGTTGCCTCTTTGGTAAAATTAGCTTCTGCTAATAGCTTCATTCATCTAGCCATTTGTTTTATCCTTCCTCTCCCAAGACTGTTACATTTCTAAACTTTTTCTTTAAACTTTTGATGCAACTTATCAGATACTCTGCCTATCATCTCCACTACAGTGTAGAGCCTGCTCAGCACTCTTAAATATCATGTCTCAATGAGCACTATGCACAGCTTCATTCTCCACATGGCCATAACACTTCTGCACAACTTTGGGCTGGGCATTAATTAACCATGGTTGAGTGGGGTCAAACCTTTCTTCTTTCTCTAAATGCAACCATTTCTCTCACTTTGTCACCTGTAAATGGAACAACAGAAAAAAGGCATTCCCAAAACATTTCTGGCACGAGCAGTTCTACTATATTTCCATCAGCCAATCCCTGTTAGGATAAAGCTTTAGGGCTCACAGGCTGTGAGAGATAAGGAACAAAGCACAAGACTCTCAGCCTATCAAGGTTCAGACTCACATCATCTCCATAACAAGCTCCCCAAAACTGCCTCCAAACTTTGTCTGGTATTTTTTTTTCCCCACAGCACACAAACTGCCATGCTGCTTCTCCACCACATACTTCCTTTCAACCCAACTCAGGGATTTATTTTCCCACTTTTTGTCTTTTATTCTTTTGTTCTTTTTCTTTTCCTTTTAGGAAAATGTATTTCTATCCTACAAGAGCCAAGTGCAGTTCCAGAGACTTGATGAATAGGCCCAGCATATAGCAACATGATTTGTGAGTATCATCAGCCCCATTTATCAGCGTGGAAACTTGTACAACAGCAAAGTGCATTGGCTCCCTAAGAATCTCTGCTTCAGTCCCTGGGATAAAATCTGCTCCTCACGTTCTTAAATCCAATCATTTGTCAACAGACTCAGATTTGCATTTTCTATTTCCTTTCTTTTGTATTCCAGTCATCTGTAGAGCTCTTCCCTTGAGAAATATCAAATTATCCACACTTAATTGATTTCTTATGTTGATATCATTGGCAATGTTAAAGCAGAAGAAGTAATTTGAGAACCAAAATGTTAACTGGAATCCAATAATTCTCACAGAGCTGAAAAAACCAACAATTTGATCTTCTCCCATACAGTTTAGCGACAACAAAACCAAACAGGATTGCCGTTGTTTGCATTCAAACACGACACAGCCATTTTCCACGATGGCTTTTTTAGGGGAACAGCAATATGAGATGGGAAAGGAGGAATTGGCACCATTACCAGAGCAGACAAAGTCCTTCTTCTGCACCTCTGCCACGAGGAAGCCGCGCAGGCCGACGGGCGCCAGGCAGAAGGTGAACTGGCCGATGGTGCGGCGCTGGCGCAGCCAGTCCGACAGCCAGGCCAGGTGGCAGTCACAGTGCAGGAAGTTGGAGTGGAGCCGCCTGCAAAACACACAGCAAGGCCAGTTACTGGGGTGTGAAACAAACCCCACCGGGAGAGCGACCGACCGCGGGCACGCCCCGCTGCCTGCCGCCGGTTCCCGGGAGCGCTGCTGCCACGCGGGTCAGGGCTCGACTGGCCTCGGTACCATGCAGAGGTCAGGTACACATTTGTGCTATTATTTGTAATGTTTGCAAAAAATTAAGTGCTCCACCTACAGCTGGCCATTCTAGACACAAAAACATGCAGAATTTAAGACTGCACCACGTAATCACTTTGTGGTTTCATGTCAGAAAGAACTGCGTGGATGTGATATCTCTGAGTAAATGGCTTCTTAAAAATGAGGACCAGGCTGAAGAAGAAGATGAGGAGTGATTCTTCCCTCTTCTCCATCCTTTGGGGAGAGGTGGAGACAGAACCTCCCCACACCAGCTCAGCTGGTTGGAGCATGCTATTAATAACACCAAGGTTGTGGGTCTGATCCCTGTAGGGGCCATTCACTGAAGACTTGGATTTGATGACTCTAATGGGTCCCTTCCAACTCAGAATATTCTGGGAAAACACAGGCAAAATAAAACATCAGAGGCTATTGATACCATTTCTGTTCTTGTGTTGCCTGTAAAACTTCATCAGTGCTCTTTTCCTGTGGTAATTTAACACAAGTATAAAGGATCTAGACAGGAATTTTCAGCTTTGTGAAATGAAAGATCCACTCGTGCAGCTCCCTGCCCAGCTTGCTCCATGCCTAGCACCAGGGATTTGCAGAACCATTATCACATCTGCAAAATGATGATGGGTTCAGGGAACAAATCTGGTCATTTAAATAGCTACCAAACTTTAGGTCAAAACAAAAGTCCAGGACATTCATTATTTCATTCATGTAATGACTCACACGTTTGCAGTGTTGCATCAAATGAAATGACAAACCAGATTAAAAATCCTGTCAGAAATGGTCAGACAAGGCATTATTCACTAATATTACAGGCACACAATTGGAGTGCACCATATTTAGCTTTGTCCATCCTCCAAAGAAATGAGATGTCTGTCTGTGAGCTGTCCTTACAGCACAGCAGCAGCTCAACTCAGCAGTGGCGCCCAGGCTGACAGTCCCCAGATTTGTATGTCTGGGGTGGACAGCCACAATAAAGAAAAAGAAAACCCACAAATCTGGAACTGAGAGTTTATCCTGTAGACATGGAAAGCACTAATCTCCTGGGATACTGTAAAATGTAATTGTTCTACAAGGATGGCCAGAAGACCTTGAGTTTAGGGATTGTGAAGCTCTTCAATTAAAGCTGCAGTAAGTTAGATTTCTAGTAAAATGTTTGGCTGTTATGAACCATTAACCTGCCTTTTGTTAAAGAACAAATCAATACATAAATATCATCTAGCCAGAAATCATCCTAAGTAAGAATTTGTAGTAACCTAAGAGAGTCAGTGTTTCATTTAAGTCCTCAGAGTCTCATCCTTCCCGTCATAGCAATCAACAATGATACTCAGGATCACCTTCCTTCTGGAACTGAACTCATCCCATGCCATTCCCTGCACCCCTGGCACACAGGCATGAGTGAGAAAAGCAGAATTTCACAAAGAGGGTTAGGGTTAGGCAGTTGGGGTTTTTTTATCCCGTCACTAAATTGATTGATCTGGGTTTTGGGGGTTCCTGTTTCAGTAGTGCAAACCACCAGCTCCCTGCCTTGGCAGAACCCTCCTTGTTATCTCAGGTCTTTTGGCACAGCTACTCTGTGGTTTGCTTTGGAGAGATCATTTAGACACCCTATTTTAACAAAGCAACCTATGAGAATATATTTTTGATAATTATATTAATAAATACAGCCTCAAGAAGACTTTTCACAGTACTTGGAAAGCATTATAAACTGATTCCTTGGGAACAGAAAAAACACTGAAGTGCTTTCGCACATTTTTAGTTTACCCTCAAATAAAAAATTAGAAAAAATAATGCAATTACCTGTCTCAGCAGTAATTCACAGATGCAGAGAGCACAAGACATTTACTATTAAGCAAATAGGTAGAGGGAACATGCTTTATTATAAATAAAGCTGTTTCAAGCAAAGGAAAGCAGATCAATAAAAACTAATTCCTGTCACTTCCAATCAAGGCTAAAAATTGATGAAACTTAAGAACAGAAAGGACAGTTAACTAAAAAATCTTAGTACAGAGAGCTGATTATGGTAAAGAATTCTTCAATGCTTCAAATGCTTCAAAACGTCCTGGAATTTTACCCTTTTTTTCTTTCCCCTGAGTACATATGTTGAAGGTTAATATATTTTCTGTATTTTCTTCTCCAATCTACAATAGGCAGATTGTTTTAAGAGACATGAAGAAAAAGCTGTTTATTCACAGAACCATCAGAGCACAGGTAGCTGCAGCAGAAGCATCCCCAAATATTCTGCTAATGGATCTTCCCAGAGTTGAAAAGGGACACATAGGAAAACACTGTCCACACTGCACTGGGCCTCAGCTGCTTGGAAAAAGGGCTCATCCCTACTTAAGGAGCATTCAGACCAGGGATTTCCTACAAAAAACTTCCATAAGAAAGCACGTCTAAGAGTGAGGCTATTTGAGAAGGTAGACACACTGATGACCATTTTTAAAGAAAACAGTAGACTCACCAAACTGTGAGGAACATCATTCATGATGCATTTCCAACAAGAAACTCTAGAGAATATTAAAGTCTTCCCCAAACAGTATTTCCACACAAATTCCTGTGTTGACCTGCTAGAGGTACTGTGTATTATTTGGCAGTCTTTGGAGACTGAAACCTGTCATTTGATATTGATGAAACTGACTTTACAGAGCATCAGGTGAATGAATACAAATGCAACTTTGCTAAAGTTGCCCTTTCCATAGACCCTAAATTAAATTTCCAGCAAATCCTTTTAGAGTGGGGCAGCATTCATGTTCTATAAAATGTGTCTCTCAAAATTCAATAGAAAAGCTTCCCTTTATAAATCCTATTTATGACTTCCTTCCCTTTTTTTTTTCTTTTCTTTCTTTCCCCTTAATTACAGCAGAGGGGATTAGTCAGTGTAAGTCTCCAGGGAGCTATATACAAAGCCATCTCTGAAATTAAACTAAAAGGAAAATGGCAGAAGGCACTGAATGCACTGAGCTCTGCTAATAGACAAGACTGGCTAATCTGGAAAAGCCAGGCAAATTTTCTGGACCACTGTGACTGAGTAAGAAAAGGCAAAACTGCAGGAACCTTAACTCTACACCTTTATCTTCTTCAGCCATTCTCTTCTAAAAGACAAACATCTAATTTCCATTTAATTACTTACATTAAGATCTAATAATGTCATCATTTGATGAAGAATGCAAATTTAAGTCAGAGGTTATCTTACAGAGATTGACATACGTAGGAGCCATTTTTCTTCAGTTCTGTAATTTATTTAATATGATTTTATACATGCATACATAGCATCATTGAAGTATTGTATTTTTTCAGTGCCACAGAAAATTTTCAGGCTAGCTACTATTTCCCTTTCTTTGCCTTTAGAATTAAATACATCTTGGATGAGTTTGAGAATCTGGAGGAAAAACAGGGGTGCTTTGTTTAGACGTGACTTTTCCTGAAGCTGTGTATTCCCTAGAGGAATTTAAAGAAATAATGTACTTAAGGAAATGGTTTTGGTAGGCTATGGCTAAATTATACAAATGCTTAGTCTAATTTCACAGTCTTTGTATTTTGATCTACTAAAGAACAGAGCCTTTCCAGTGCAATGGCATGCAGCTCAAAAACAAATGGACTTGATATAAGAGAAGCTTTTATATAAAAAAATCCATCAGAATAAGTGACATTTTGTTTCAGAAAGTATATGGAAAGATGCTTTTCTCATTTTCTTTAAAAATGCCTTGTTTCAGAAATTAGTATTTTGAATTTGAAAGGAATAAATGAGATTTAAACACAGGATATTAACAAAATTGAGTAATTTGATCCATCTGAGCAATTCTTACAATCTTGCTGATGCTCCAGCTTGGAACACATTTCACATTATGGATTTTCCCATGGGGAAAAAAGAAAAAAAAATCCAGTTTATTTTCTGGGTAAATTCAAAATCTTGATAAAACTGACTCTTACTTAATGTTGGGCAGATCCAGAACAGTGGCACTCAGGGCTCTGTGGGCACCAGCCCCTTCAGAGCCCTACCTGGGCTCCCAGCCCTGCAGCCACTCAGGCCCCTGAGGCAGCCTGAGGCACTGAAATGACATTATCACAAATGACAAACAGCCAAAAAGTTGGTTTACAGCATCAGGATTGCATTATATATCAGAAAATCCTACTCACAGAGTCCTGATCTTTGGCATGTGATTGAAGCTGGTAACAGGAATGCGGGTGATGTTGTTATTGTTGAGGGTACTGTTAGGAGAGAAATAAAAAAAGAGAGAATAAGAGATTGATCAATTATTTCCATTTCTTCACCAACACACCATTTACAGAAACCAGTTAAAATTCTTGGCAAGCAGCAAGACACATTCCCCCATAGCAGTGACAATTTGTGACATACCATGAAAGATAGTGCTCAGGGAAAGCAACCAACACAGCATCAGCATGGCTGGAGGTCACTGCTTGCCATGTCTGGGTAACAGGGGGCACAGAAGAGGAGTTTTTATCAACTGCTGGAACAGATCCAGACCTGTCTGTTCAGCTGCCACTTTGTTTGAAAACCCAGTGCAGCCTGAGTGGAGGACTTCAGACTTGGGCACAGCATTTCAAGGCAATTTGAAGGATTTTGAAGTACTGTGACCAAAAGAGAGCTGTTGGCTCTCACAGGCTTGTTAGCACAGCCCACTGACATGGACAGACAGCTCCCATTGCTCCTGGGAAACACGGATGGATGGGCTCCCTCTCCTCCCTTTCCTCAGTAAAAATATATGGGGATGTGAGCAGCCTGTAATAAAGCATGTCCTGACCCAGGCCCAGAAGGATTGCTGCTGCTCTGTCAAAGCAGAGCCTAAAGAGAAAATCTTGGCTGCTGGAGGGACCCTCTTAGAGCTTCTCAGGAAGAATGAACTGAGATTACCATTAGCTCAGTGTGCTGCTCCCATTTGTGTAGCTCCTAATTATATCAATGACTCTCCAGCAAATTAGAAGCTATAAAGTTTATCAAGATAGCACAGGAAATGGAAAGCACTTCAACAGAGTATAATTGCCATGCTGCAAGTGCACCAAATCTGCAAATACAGTAGCCCAGTTTGTCATGAGAATGGACAGGGCTGGTGACCACTCAGTGTCCCAGCGTGGCCAGTCCTGCCACTGCCTGTTTGAAATGTGGTGTCCACAGCACCAGGGCAAGGAGAAACCTCTGCTTTCTACAAGGGGCACAGAATTCTACAGGGTCATTTTGGCAGAAGACAGTGCTTATGTGTGTTTTTGTATGTGCTGAAGAATACATAAATGCATACCTGCTGGACCAACCTAAGAGCACGCCATCCTTCCCTGAGCTACTTAGCTATTCCAATGTCAGGTATTCATATAGGACATTTAATCAAAAGCTCTAGAAAAGTCTCCCAGTAGTTAACTCTCTTCCTTGGTCATCTGCCAATTCAAAACCCATTTTTACAATTCTGCCTAAAAATCCCTTGTCAGAGAAATCATCTGAAACATCAGCAGACTACAGGTAATTAGGTTTTACCCTATTAAGACTGGGTTTTGGGTATACAGGAAGACACAAGTTGGCAAAGCCAGGAGGTTGCAGGGTACCCTGGCTCTGCACAGGCACACTCTGGAGCAGGGTGGGAGCAGCTCTGACACTGGCAGCTTGTTTTGCTGCTGCTCTGTGCTGCATCCTGGCAGGACAGCACCCAAGCACTCTCTCAGCAGGAGCAGAGCTGGTATTACAGCACAGTGCTGCACCAGATGGATGCACTGGCAATCTGGAGCCAGCTTGGGGGCTGACATACCCATGACAGCAAACTGCACCAACAGAGCAAAATTACCCTTCCTTTCCACATCTGTGAGCAGAGAGAGTTATGTCAGTAAAAGCGGAGTTTTGAAAATCTGGAATCTGCATGTGAGATCTGCTGCCAGAGATCTGTATCAGTCAAGTCACACACGTTCACACACCAGGCTGATAGGAGCTGTCAGTTTTAGCACATGATAACTTATAGTATAACATGTAGTATTCATTCCAGATCCTCTGGAAAACTTAAAGATACAAAAAACTGGACAAGAAACGCACAGCCAAGTATTGGGACCAGTGGGTGTACAAACCACAGTGTTTGTGGATCCAGGTTCTCAATATGCAAGGACTCAAAGGCAGACTTCTAAAAATTTAAAGGGAAGATGAAAATGGAAACACTATCAACTTCAGGAGGAGAGCTGGAAGTCAGCTCCTGGAGCTGCCAGCCCCTCTGGCAGCTGTGCATCCCAGCCTGCTGGGCTGTGGCTGCAGGGCTGGCACCCTGAGCACCAGTGCTCATCTGCAGGGCTGGAGGCTCTGCTAAGCTCACAGTGCCAGCTCACATCCCACTGGGGCAGATTATAGGGTGCAAAATGAACCTCTCTGTCACACAGTTGCTAGTGCTCCATTACCTTATTTACCCAGTGATGTAACCAAAGTCTTTTGTGGTCAATGAGCCCAAAATGAGCCTGAACAACAATTTCAGAAAGTGAACAAACCCACTGAGAGTGCATGAATATAAACATCAACACACACCCCCTTCAGTATCTGTACGTGTTTGCTCTTTACATGTTGGGAAGTTCAAACAGGGCTCAGAAATGGAATTTATAACTGCACCACCATTTTTTTTCCTGCAAACATAAAAATATAATTCCGAGGCAACCCTCTGCCTTAGCTGCCTGTTTCTTTAAAATGAGTTATTCACTCAGATGGAAGATTTTAGGTATGCAGTGATAAATAAAAGCCACATGTAAAGTCAGCTCACAAACATTAAATCACAGACGTAGCTGAGTCTGAATCAGTCACATATGGCACTACAGGAGTCAATGGGGGCCATAGTAATTCAGGAGAGATTTTTCTATTGATTTCTAAAGGATGAGGATTAGATTCAGGTAGAACAGGCTGTGACAGTGAGCTTCCTCTGCACTGAGGGCAGAGAACACATTGCTGTCTCCCAGGGCAATTCATCTGCATGCAGAAAGGTCATCAGTTACTGTCTGACTTGATGATTCAAAAATATTTTAAAAGTTCTTAAAATATTTCTATTTAACAGATTAAGCATCATTCCAATCACACAGCATTTCTGCTCACAAGATATCAAATGAGAGTGGCTCAGGTTCTGAAAAAGTTTCAAATACTTGCTTATTTTCTAATAAGCAAAGGTTTCCCATAGTTCATTGACAAATATACAACCTTCCTTCTAAGAATCCTGAATCAGTGCTGAATTAATATTCCCCTTAAATACAAATTTCAGGGATAACTCTAGCAGACAGCTACTGCACAGATGACTTAGTAGAATACTATTTCATTGATATTTAAATGTTAACCATAATGAAGGCAATAAAACATCTATGATAACAGCAATTATTTCAGAACAGAGGAGGCCAAACACTGCAAAGGGCACTAATTGCCAGTGAACTGTCTGCACTACATCCCAGCTGGAGCTGCAGGAATTTAACCCTGCAGCTCTGGCTGCACTCAGCTCCCAGGAAGTGGGAACTCTGGAGTGGAAATGTGCTCAGGTAGAGATGTGCTCTAGAGACATCCTGCAAAGCTTTCCATCATGCACATGATTCCTTCCCTGCAATGATTTTTTTAAGGGATGTGTCCTGACAGGGGTGAACACACAACACAGCAGCATTTTTAGTACATGAAAGGAAAAAATAAATGATGCTCCAGTTGTCTGCTGGCTGCTTCAAGGTCCCAGCCTCAGACTGACCCACTCAAAATTCCAGTCCATAGGAAGAGATTTGTGAATACCAGGAAGCTGTGAGAAATAGGAATTCCAGAATCTTCTGACTCCTTCAACATCATATGGGGACACATATTCTGCTGAATGATCCTCAGCATTAAACCTCCCACCTCTTCCAGAACCCAAAACATCCCTTGAAAAAGCACTGTCCTCTCATTTAGAAGTCCTCTCCCTGTAAACTACTCACACCCAAAATGCTGACTCAGGAACCCAGGGTTATAGACAATATTATTTATGCCAGCCAAGTTCCCACCTTGGGCTGTGATCCTTGTCAGATCTTGCAGGGTAAGCAGAAGCAGACTGCAGCAGCCCTAAGGATCCTCCAAGGACTACTTGGAAGATGCATAAGGTGAGATCAGCAGTCTCTGAGGTGGCACATCCTCCTCCCCTGTGAACTGTCAGGGCCCCACTGACTCCAATTTACAGCCCCAGAGGAGCTGCTCCCCTAACTCACTGCTCTGCCAGTCGCCCACACTGGCAGCAGGCACACGTGGAGCTGCCTTCCTCCTCCTGAAAAATACAGTTGATTTATAGCCCCTACTAATCACAATTATCCTGAAGGAAAGAGTGCTCAGTCTGCAATCCTGTCATGATGTGAAAACAATTACTTATCTCCTTCCTCAAACTTTTGGTGCAGATTCAATTCCATGCAGTTGCATTTTTGTTCTCTTCTGACTTGCTCCAAATTCTTGAACACCACTGCAGTTCCCTGACACACAGCTGGTAATTCCAGACTCAGTGTAAATACATTAGAATGACTAACCTGCAGAAACAAATGGCATTCTGTGATTTTTTTTCAGTAATATTTGTGCCTTATTCTTTATTCATCTTGCACAGGACTGATGAGAGTCAGAAAAAAATGGTACTTCTAATGCTAGAGGAAATCACACAAGTTTTATGGCAGAGGCCTTGAGAAAAAAAGGAAAGTACTTGAAGTTTGATCCCTACTCATGGTACAAGTATTTTATTTTAAAAACACAGAAACTCTAAGCACCCTTTCAGGTCCCTTGGACTAATTCAGAGAGCAGAAATCCCAGGCTGTCAGGTCAATATTCAATCTCAATTCTGTTAATCACAGACTACATGGAGATTTTGCTTCCCTTACTAGAATTCAATTATTATAATTAAGAGCACATAATAAACATCAGAATGCCTGTCACATTTTTCACCTGAAATTTTCATGACAACATATCCATATGCTCTAAGGATCTCCTCTGACAGAAAATGTTACACAATACAACAGAAATACCTGAAACATTAACTATTATGTTAAAAGTGACTGTCCTAATGTTTTCCAGTCACATTTCAAGTGGAAAATACATACGAGGGTTATTTTTTTGTTTAACACACAATACTGATGACAATACCACCTGCTACATATCCCAGCTTAAAGAAATTCTGGTATCCTAGTTGATCACTGACAAAAGGAATAAAAAACCAACTGTGCAGATGTCCATTTTTCTAAGTACAAGGCACTTTCATAATGTGCATCAGTACAGTACAATAGCCACAGTTATGCTTCTTGTTCCAACCTGAACAGATTCAAGTGGAAGAGGCAGGAGAGAACCTGCTGGATGCTGAAGATGCCCTTTGTTACTTGTCAGTAACAGGGACTGCTTTCCTTCCTGTTCCGCGTCTGCAGCTGATTAGCAAAACAGATAAACTGAGACATTTTAATTCAAACTTAATTCAAATTGCAAAAACGCTCTTCCCCAAGGCTTAATAGGCATCTCCCATAGTTACTAGAGGCTGCTGTGCTGGCTATTCTGGTTTTTGATCCACACCAGGCTGCTTTTGGGTTACCTTGGGCTGACCATGGGACACCACAGAATTTCCAAAATTCTCAGTTAGAAAGAAAAATTCAGACCAATTTACTGGTAAATGGAGAAAGAGATCTGCGAAGGCACCAGCTCATATGCTAGATTATTGCTGGGTGTGGATGCCTTTTATGTTTGGGCAGTGTAAATTTTTTGCAGGTTTCTAACACCCAGGATTTGATATCAAGAATCCTACAAACTCCAGCCTTTCTTTGGCAGCACAAGCTTCCACGTGTCTGTGGGCTTCACTCTAAGTTAAAAAACGATGTTCAGGTCCTTTTCCCACTCAAAACTCTCCCAACGCATTGTGCAAAGGTGGTGCTGGGTTCCTCCCTCTGTGATAAACCCGGGGTTTCAAAGTGACACGCTGCAAGGGAGCAGCAGTACCGAGGGGCCCAGGCTGGTGGGGCTGAGCTGTGCCTGACCCTGCAGCACTGGCAGCACTCACAGCCTTCTCTCCTTCTGTCTCCTCCAATTACCCCACTGCTCTGTCAGGGTGCTCCTGGCTGGGTGTGTAATCCCCATTGTGTGTCCATAACACCATGTAATTTGGCCTAATGCAAGATTATTACCCGTGTGCATGCAATGGATAGCTACAAATGGTGTGTCTGCAGGCTGGGAACATTCCCAGGAGTGAATTACTGCCATCCTCCCTGCCTACTGCTTCTCCCACCACCGCCATGGCTCCCAGCTCCTATCCCCAGTGCAACTACACAGCCACTAAACAAGACCAGCAAATTCATTCACACTTAACCAAGGCCTCTCCAAGCATAATTAAGCCTCTTATGCTAATAGTTTTCTTGATAATGTTACTTAGGAGTGGGTGAAGTGAGGCCAAAATAAAAAGCAGCTGAACAGCTCTGCTAAGTTGCCAGTGGAGCTCAGAAGACAACATCACTCTGTCCCTGGCAGTGCCAGAAATATGACTTATCCAAGACCTCAAAGCTTTGGGGGATGTCTCTGTGTGTAGTGGTGGTAAATAAAAGTGAAGGAATCTTTTCCCTATGTGCATGTGGACCGAAACTCTTGAGCCTATGCAAGTAGACATCACCCTCAGTATTTATGCACATAAAAGGAGGATCTCAAGGTCTCTCTGAAATTCAGAGACAAAACACGAATTTGGGAGCTGTACCAGCAGCGTAATTTAGCACTAACAGTGCCATTACCTTAGACCTCTGTGTTAGCAGACTCACTTCACTTACTTTTAAACCTCCACTGAACTACATAAATGCCACTGCAAAGGAAAAAGACATCCTCTCTTCCTTGTAATCACACAGGGGTTAAGCAAAGAAGTAACAAGTTTAAATTTCAGAAAGAGGGATTTTCATTAGCTATAGGGAAAATGTTTCTTACAATAAGAACAGGAAAAAATCCAGAAAAGAGTGTTACAGAGTGTGCAGCCATCGGGAGGGAAGCCTGTAATAAAATACTAAATGAATCCCTGTCAGGAATGCCACTGGATTCGATGGGCCTGCCCCAGGGAGGGACAATGGATGACAACTTCTGACCCCCTCCAGCCCTTATATATCTCCCAAAAAAGTGAATCTGAATCCATATCTAGTAATAAACCCAAGACTTGAGTTTCATATGCTGCCATAATTAATGTTTGTAATTAACTTTCAGATTGCAGGGCAAAAGGAGCTCTATTTCCAATAGCTGTAAAGAGGTATTTCTCACACAGGTCAGGAGCAATTTGCATCGAATTAAATATTTACTGCTTCTTATGGCTTCTGATGAAAAAACAGAGTGGCTTTGGCACTCCATCCCTCAGCACTGAGTGCAGTCACCCTCGACTTTGAAGGCATCCAAGGTTTGCTTGTTAGGCAATGCCCAAAACTCAACAGCGTCTCCTCTGAGCTGTGCTGAGCCCCGAGTGCCTCTTGTACTCAACTCCTTGATCTCACCACAGACTGTTTAAGCAAAAGCCCACAAAGACCATGTGGGCAGATAATGAAGGCAACTGATGCTGCACTGATTAATCCGTTACTCGGCACTGTTAGAAAACAGAATGATCTCACAAGGGGCCTTATTCACTGACACGGAGCAGCCGAGCCCGGAGCTGACACCTCAAATTAGCAGCACAAGCAACAACAGCTGGGGGGTTGTCTCAATATTTGTACCCAACTCTAAAATGAGTTGGCACCAGACAAGTGCTATTTTTAAACACAACGTTAGCCCAGGCAAATAATGGTCTAAATAGTCTCCAGGTGACACAGAGAAGCCACTGAAATAAAAATAACTGGTTGCCAATTTGTGGTTTCTGTTCTAGTATTAGTCCGTTGACAATGTGTTCACAAATGTTCTCATCACAGCAACGTGAGAGGCTCCAGCATCGTTAACTTGGGAAGCTGACATCAGAAATATGAGTATCTCAAGGATACAGAGGAAAGAAAATCTTCGGTTTAGAAATGTATGGAAAAAATAAAGTAAATAAGCTTAGCATAGAATTACGCACAGAACTGCCGACAGTGTTTACTGCTACAATTGCCT
The DNA here is from genome assembly GCA_032173965.1 of Sitta carolinensis. Taxonomy (NCBI): domain Eukaryota; kingdom Metazoa; phylum Chordata; class Aves; order Passeriformes; family Sittidae; genus Sitta; species Sitta carolinensis. The sequence goes on along the minus strand of CM063294.1, from coordinate 4,065,923 downwards.
GGTTCTTCCCATTCTATGGCTAATTTACATTTGCATATAACTATCAGATTTTAACTATTTAAGCTTATTATAAAGGCCAGATGTTTAAAGCAGATTTTTTTTACCCCTGAAGGAGTGAGATTCCTTTCAAAACCATCAGGCTTTAGGGAAACTGAGTTATTATAATAATAGATTCTTCATTTAAAATGCCTGTTTTGTCACCTGGAAAGAACCAGGATGCTCACATTTGCCCACAGTGATAACTTTAGGATGTATTAACTTAAGTCCTGTAATTACTGCATTAATTCTTCCTGGAGTCTGGCTGTGCCTTGGCTGGAGTCTCTGGGGTGGGCAAGCTCAGGAGCTGAGGTTATGTGTGGGGGGGAGAGGGAAAAAGAGGACATGCAGCAAGAAAATGTTGGGCAAGCTATCCAGCTAAAGAGATTGGGACTAGGAATCAGTGGAAATAGGCAAGAGACCAGAAAAAAATTAAGCATGAGCAAAATTAAGGATTTTGGTGATGTATGGCCAAACCTTTCTATGGTGTTACCTTTAGCCATGAACTTATGTTAGATAGGAACATACATATCATTATGCCTGAATTTACTTATTTACACCAACACCCAAAGATATAAAATATTCCAAAACAAGATAAAGCAGAGAACAGGATAAGGTAGAATAAAACATAATAGAGTTTATACAGAAAAAGTGGGTACAAATTTCGAGTGTGTACTTGTGAGATGTTAAATCAAGAATGTCATTCACGTGGTCTTATATGAAATGTCTTATGGCTTCCCCTAGAGGAAGGTGATCTTTCTGTGCACAGAAAGACATCGCTATTTTCCCACACAATCAAATCATCTCTAAGAGCTGTACAAAATACATGCACCAGTTGCATCTCCCAATTCTTTCTAACATCTATGCCTAGTGAGAGTTGAATAAGCATTTTAGAGAAGTTTCAATCAGCTTTTCAATCTTTTACACGGCACTTTAATTCTAGGCAGAAAATACAAATTCCATTCAGCCTGAATTACAATAAAAAAGCATTGGTGCAAAGACAAGAGAACGTAGGCTGAAATTATTCTGCCACTACTTATTTTTGAATGAAGGATTCTCCAATGAGTTTTTCTTCTAAAATCAAAAATAGCAAATGAAACATTGGCTTTCCTTTTTATTTTTGAATCAAGAAATTTTCTCAGGTACTTGCCCAAAGGCTACACAATTTTCAGTACATGGTATTGGGAATGCCTACTGTGGCTCTAAGTCCCAATTATATCCAGAATTTCCATTCGGACTAAAAGAAATAAAAGTATTTATGTGAACACTGAGTAAATCTTTTGCATCATTAGGGTTGCTTTGATGTTTCTCTATGGTACCAAATTCCAGGGCTGATATTACTGCCTAGAACCAACGGGAATGAGTCCAATTGTCATAATATGCAGACCAACGTCTGCTGAAATCAGAGAAAATCCCATTGCTGATTTCAAAAGGGAGTGAATCTAGTCCCTGCAATGCATTTATTTAAGCTCAGATTTTCACAGGAACCACAGAAATCAAAAATATAATTCCATTCCATTTAAACTCCCCTAAACTTTGTTTTGTAGATTCATTTGAAAACCTCTTGTTCAATGAATTAATACAATAAACTTACAATACAATTATTTCACTTTAATATAAAGTCCTTGTTAAGAAGAGCTGGTTTGGGGTATTTTTTTAGGTTATATAGAGATGTCTCTTATCAAACATGGCTCTTGGTGTCACCCAACGGCATGCATATCAGGAACCGTGGTTTATGGATTCTTTGCTGCTCCTGACAAAACCAATGGAAACAGGACTTGGTTCTCAATGCATACAGAGGTGTGAAAGGCTACTAGAGTGAATTTATGGAAAAGATGAAAAAGAATCAACAACATGAAGTCAGATTATACAAACCTTAAATTTGTTGCATCAGCTCCTCAGCAAAGTAAAACAGTTTCTCAGGTCCCTGCCTAAAGAGTTGTTTCAGGTGAGTCCTTTCTGAAGCTGAAACAGCTTTATACACACAATCCAACTCAAACTAAGACAGTTTGACTCCGAAATTTGAAAGGAGCAAGCAACTTTGATCATTTGTTCAAGCTGATGGCTATTAAGGACAGAGATTTCCAAGGTAAAATGTTTCAGCATTCAGTCAGCTGAGTGTCACTATTTCCTTACAGGACTTCACCAAAAGACATTCTAGAGAAATCAAATCAATTTCTAGATAAATTGATTAACACCGGATCAGAAAGGAACGATATCATTCTTCAAAGCCTTGTTTTAATTTGTCCTGTCCTGAGTACACTGCAGCCCTAATGGCACAGCTCCATAGTGAAAGCCTCTATTCTTACATCCTTCCCCCACAATGAACACAGCCTTCCACACTCCTCCCAGTGACACACCACCAACAGAAACGCCATTCCGAGCGGCAAACAGAAATTAGTTGCCTTTTCTGAGGCAGGGTAAGTGATAAAAACAGGTTTCTGCTTCCACTGTTGGTGCCCTGTGGTGATACTCAGTCTCCTCGGGATGGTCCCCGTGGCCACCTCAATGCCGCAATGCGGCAGCGCCTGTGGGACTGCGGGAGCCTGCGGGGCCCGCGCTGCCCGCTGGGAACAAAGAGGGACGAGCCACCAGCTCCAGAGTGACATGGCACTGCTGGCAGCTTAGCCAAGTGCCCGTGTGAAAGCTCCTACCAACCCTTGTATGAGGCGGTGATGGGAATCCACAGGGAGGGGGCTGCCAGAACCCTGGGTTCGATTTTCTCCCAACAGCAGAACCAGCAGGTCCTGCAGGTGAAACAACACCCCTTATTGCTCTGGACAGAGCAGCCACTCTGATTCCAGCATCTCAGCTCCCAAGGCCATTGGCATTCCCACTGGGAGAGAGCAGCAGGAAGAGATCTTCCATAGCTGCAGTGCGAGGACAATGGCCACGGTGCGGCACAGAACCGCACAGGCAATTCCTGGCTTTGGACGGCAGAGGAAGGAAACCAAGCAAATCTCTTAAAAAGAGAACGCTTCACCTTAACTGCCAAAATTGCCACCCCGAAGTGCAAGAGACTAAGAAGGTATTTGTGGAATAACTTTATATTCTAACTGTTTGTGATGTCCCTATCTGCAATTCATCCACACTGGAAATCAAGGCTAAAATACAGGCTAATATAGATCCACATGAATGAAACAGTGAATGTGTGATACACACATTCTGTAAGTTTAGACTTGCATGTATAAGCAGTTGTTAAGGAAAAGTTACATTTATAGAGGAAAGAAATGCTTCGAAAGAACAGACTACATGTAGTTTCTAGACAAGGGCAATTACATTTCTTGGTAAAGCTGGAAAGGGATCTGCTTTCCATCAGGATTTTATTTTAATAAGGCATTAGACTGTGCTAGTGTGTATCACACAAGAAAAAGGTCAATATATTAAAAAATGCCTATCTTTCCAATTTTTAGTTTCTCCCCAACTCCACCTGCCATGAGAAGCAGCAATACCTGTTTATATTCATGCAATACGCATAGGAAACTGTAACAATCTGAATAGCAAATACTCACAGTGTTTCATTTGCCTCCAGTCCACAGAGCGAAAAAGCGCAAAATAAAATAGACACAGAAAAAATTCGACGCACTCATGATCTGTTCAGGAATATTCTACAAGCACAAGCTCTAGCTAAATAAAAGGAGTCTACTGCTTTCCACACATGGCTGTTTCTCTGCATGCACCCAAAATAAAACATACCTGCCATTGTGGAGGGTCTGTCCTCCCCGTTTCGGCTGGAGTGCCTCACCTGGCTCTTAACGCCCTTCCCGCGGACAGGAAGACGGGATGTCTTGCAGATGAGATGGACCCAACCCTTTTAAGACACCGCTGGAATTACCCAAGGAGCCAGTAGGAAGCGTGGGTGCTGCGGCGTGGGCTCCCCCTCCCCAGAGCCCGCCCAGCCCGCAACCGCCTCCTGCACCAACGGGGGCTGCCCGCGGCCTCCAAGCGCCGTCGCAGAGATGCTGCATTGCGGCAATTTATCGACCGCAGCGGCCAGGTCCAGCGCTGGGGCCATGCGCCAGCAACGCTGCCCCACGCTCCCTTCTCCCAACAAAGCCCTGCTGGTGTCAGAACAACCCAAGGTTCCAGTGGTGAACAGAGACCTTGCCCAGTCTGTGCTGCTTCACCTTCCAGCACAGCCATCAGCCTGGCTTCCACTGTGTTCACCTCTCCTCACCCTCAAACAAACCACACTCTGAGCAACAGCGTGGTGCTTGCAGACCAAGAAACCTCACCCCACCCAGCACTGAGAAGACAAGGTTTTCCAAGCAGTTCTTAAAAGTTAATGCCACAACTGAACGTTGTTTCCGTCAATGGCTTCACATAACCATTAATGCTTTTTCAACTGACCAAGCAATTTTCTCTAAAACACTTGAGCAACATGGTACATCAAAACAAGGGTTCTGGATGGCATACAGCATTTTCAGATTTGTTTCCAAGGATGTGCTGATGTGCCCCAAGAATGGCCACCCATCACTCGTAAACCAGTGTGTTCAGATTATTCACCCCAAAACAGAAATGTACGAAATGTAATTCTGCTTCAAAAATATTGACCCAGTTAACAAGAAATTGCTTCATTTATGGTAACTTAATTAACATAGAAATTGTGATTATTTGTTTTCAAATGCCTTTGACATTATTTTACACTTTCATCTTTCAAGCAGCACTTAAATTTTCTTTATTCTTAAACCCAGGACCAGATAAGCTATGTAAATAAAATCGAATTTATATTGATCATATTCCTTTCTTTTAAGTTTCAAGAATTATTTTTCTTGATTTAACCTTAATTCTAAAATCCTCTCATCATCACATATACACACATATATACCTACATTATATCCATAACCTTTTCAACAGCAAGAAGAAGACACTATTTGATCTTTAGATCAGAAGCAGGTTTTCTTAATGCATTTTTTTTCAGGTGCAGATATAGTTATCTACTTCTTTTCCAAGCAGTTCTAAGCTAACTATCTACATATTACTGATTTGATATCTAATATATTACAGGCACAATATTATTGTCCTAGCTGAAAATAGTGGACAATGCTAGTAAGATGTAATGCATAGTACCCTGGTCCCTGCAGCTACTGTTTAAGGTAAAGTATCTGACACCTTGCTTCAACTGGGAGCTCAACGATCCTGGTATACAGAGCTCCCATCACAGTTTTACTCTCTCTTTCCAGTCTTCTGAGTCCTCCCTTGAACAAAGAGCTACAGCTCAGAGCCTTTGTCTATGTTGTATTTAGCGGAGGGACAAAAGCAATCTCTAAGACAAACCATCTACCCCCCTACTGGTCACAAATAATGCCTTTTGTTGCACACAGAGAAAAAGAAGGGAAACAGTTAAGTGTTTTGAATGTTTTTTGTATTGATCATTTTTTGCTGTTGTGACTGAGCCCAGAGGAAGCAGGAGTTCCCACATACACCACCAGCTCTGGACCCCAGACGGTGCCGCAGGAGGGCTGAGGACATCCCAGGATAGTTGACAGTGATATCACAGGAACCTGTGGTGCACAGGCTGGAGCCTCCCCCCAGCCACAGAGGCTGCACTGGTGCCAACAGAACCACAGCCAGCTCCCAGAGCATCGTCATCCTGCTGCTTTGGGCAGTCACAGAAACTGTGAACCACAAAGCACGGTGAGAAATGACTGCTCATCCACCTTGAGCTTGTCATGTTCCCTCGGAAGCGTATCACCACCTCAGCTTCATCAGCAAGGAGTTTTATTCCACCCTAGTCTTCAGCTCAGCTCTTGGTTAAGGTGTTGAGCTGCACATCAGCATTAAATACACAGCTGAGTGTCCTCTGGATTAAGTCGTTCACATTCATTTGACTTTCAACAGTCAAAATGCTTGTTCTACATCTTTTATATTACCGACAAAGAAACGGTATTAGTCAAAGGGGAGGGAGGGCAGGTCACAAGATGAGCAGAGCATGCAAATGAAACAATTAATATCATGGGAGAGACGGTTGCCAGAAATCTCTGTATCTCCTGGAGTTTTGACTTAAGAATCTCTCAGAGCAGTGACTGCAGCATCAGGCTTAAACTACACAACCCATAAAACTGGGCTTCCTCAGAAAGCATACTGGTCAGTGATTCATGAAACTAATAATTCTAACTTGCCACTGCTCTTATCTTGATAAGTTCTGCAGTCTGTATGGCTCCAGGCTATTCTTAAAGGGAAAAAACCCTCCAACCTAATGGGGCAGGGAAGGAGAATGAGCACAGCTTTCAACTACTACATATGCTCCAGGAAGGGAAAAATCCATCTTTCTAAATATGTAACATAATTAGGCATCCGGACCAAGGACTGATAGAAATGTTCATCAATTTGTGAGGACATGCCTGGAATACGGCAGGATTAACAAAATCGTCGATCAATGAATTTATGCAAATATATTCTTCCCATAAAGAGAGAGTTACATTACATCTGTAACAGGCATGAATGATTCTCAGAGACCCTCTCTAAGCCACTCTTATTTTGTCTCGGCGGGTCTTTGATATAAAGCCTGTCACCATGGTGCCATCTGGATAGTGTTCCTTTCACCATGCCGTACCTCCAACCTCCCATTTGTAATCTGCTGTACAACAGAGGTTATCTCAGATTTCATTTCCACATCTTGAGCAGGGACACCAGATCTCCCACGGACATGCATCAGCAAATAAAAGCATTTCTAATCAAGCAACCATGTATGCACCCCATCTTCCCTCCATCAACTCATTATGTTGATTATGCATCTCCTTTCCTTAGGCTCCACTGGGAGGGGGAACATCACTTTCTTAAAGTTGACCCAAAAAAAGGCATTTCTGCAGTTAATCTTAGCTCTGACGATTTAGGTAACTGAAACCTGGTAGTAACCACAGCCATTTCTCCTCCCTTGCAAACTGACAGCGATACAGGAGGCAGGAAAAATGGGAAGAGAAGAAACCAAGTGACAGTCTAATAAATAACGGAGTGAAGAGAAAGGGAAATTCCCATTTGTCTACTGATACCTCTGTGGACTGGGAACAGCATTTCTCTATTGCCAAACCAACTGTTGACTTCCTCTGGCATAACTTGTCCATGAGACCAGCTCAACATAGAAAACTGTGGATACTCCTAGGACTGCCAAAGCCCTTGTTTTTCACCTAATTTCACCAAGCAGGTACATCAATTACTCATACACTGCCAGTGCTTACTCCCTTCCATTACTTTTTATTACATGTATCATTTTTTTCACATTGACTGATGAAATAAAGATTTTAAATTGCTTTTACTAATTTACATACATTTGAGCTCATATACACCCTCGAGTAGAAAAGCAACCCCAAACAAACACAAAACCCAAACCACAAAAAACCAAACCAAAAACCACAATCATTTAAATTTCACTGTACTCAAATATAAACTAGCTATGCACATCAAATGACAAAGAATTCTCATTTTCATTATTGTATTTAGGCATTTTGGTATCAGTTATAGGAACGTGATTTACAGAGTTCAAATCTGATCCTGATTGCCTCAACCGATCATAATTTCCAGCAAAATAGAGAAAGAAATCACATTTGTGTGGCATTTTCAGGCTTTCATTAAGCAATGACATCTCATATATTTAGAATTATGTCAAGACTTTCACTCCCTGTCTCTTCAGGTTGTGAAAGCAAATAAAAATCTTCTATCTAGTTAAGACATGCCCAGAATAGCATTTTGCAAATAAGTAAAACTGACTAAATAACTGAGTGTTCAGCATACAGAGGCGACCCTAGGAACAATTAAATCCTGGCTGTAGCACAAAATATTGATTCACGTTCAGAAAAGTTCTTAAAAGTTTGCTATGACAAAAGGCAGTGTGCATTATAAGCACACTCATCCGTGACATCTCTATTCAAAATTGCACGGACTAAACCTTTAATGAAAGAATTGTTTATAACAGGAACATATTGAGTCCAAACAAGGACAGCAGGAATAATCCTGATTTTTACCCACTAGTGAAATGCCTGCAAATGCCTGGATGTGGCAGACAATGCACAGAGCTGGGGCTGCAGGCCAGGCTGGTGTGACAGACCGGCTGCATCCCACTGGGCATGGCTCAGGAGCTCGAAAACTCCGGCACAGCCCTTGCAGCTTTGTGGTTTTGTGGGTTTGCCATGGAGCAGGAAGAAGAGTGTGGCAGAAAGATTGGGAGAGAAAAGGTTCTGCATACAAACACCGACAGAACAATTGAAATTTCTCTCATTACTTTAATTTTAAGATTTTGAGAAAGGAAAGGTGGCACATTTTTCTTTAGCTTTATTACACTTTGCAATCAGAAGAAATTATTTTTTTAATATAATCTATTTAGGACTCATTTGGAACCAAAGTCACAAATATTTGGATGACTATACTTGCACTCTTTTGTTATTACTTGTGGATGAATTGGCAGATTTTTCACACTAAGGCACCCAAAGTGGACTGGCGGACCCCTGAGAGCCTGCGGCTATGGGTTCAACAGCAGTCAGTGCTCGTTCATTCCAAAAGCAAGTGAAACTCAGGAGGCAGGGTTTTTAGACTCAGCCATATGATATGAAAGATCTACAATTAATGTGGCTAATAACAAAGAAACCCCCAAATCATTCTGTACAGCGAGAACCTATTCGCCTTCTTTAACAGAATACTACCCACAGACCTCCTAGGATTAGCTCCTGGTGTGATAAAATCTTATGCAACAAACAGAATGTGTTCAAGCTCTGGACTCTCTGGCTATCATTATAAAGCAGGAGAAAAACAGCTTTTACAATATAAAAGAAAGGAAAATACTCCACCTAAGTTGTCAACAGTGACTCGTAATTCTTTCTGTGCTGTCCACACAGTACAACTCCCATGCCACCGCACAGTTTTCCAGTTATCCCAGAGAGACAAAACAATGACAAATAAATTAATGGGCTTTTTGCTAAAATGAGTTCTGCTTCTTACTGAGAAAAATGGTTCAGCCCTCCGAGTCTAATGACAATAGTATGCTCAGGCACACAATATTACCAGTTTATCCAGTTTGAGCTTGTTGAACCATGCTGAAATTAATTTCTTTCATTCACGTGTCCTAAGAGACTGGAGATGAAATTCTGAACCCTAGACATTTTATCTCATATCCTTCATAATTTTGGGCATTTGGAAATAAAACCATGGACTAGTTTCTAATCTACAAAGCACATGAACAGCATATTGTCACACCACAAGGAATAGTGACTGATTATTTTTAAGACTATACTAGGTTTTGGGTTTGGTTTCGAGGGTTTTTTTAAATAATCTTTAATCATACTTATGGCTACAGTAATAGATATTTCAAAATAACATTGTTATTGTCAGATATTACCACATGATGTAAGTAAAATTTAAGTAGAGTAGAGACCTCCTCCTACTAAAAAATATTTAATTTGTGAAGGTTTCCCACCAATTTTCTTTAACTTTTCTATGCATTTCTATGCCAACAAATCATAAGACAGTTAATAACTTTTGCCACTCATTTACCACATGTCTACTTTGCATTTTATTGCTGTTTCAATTGTTGCACACACTTTTCTACATCTTGGAATGCAAGACCAAACCCACCAAAATATGTTTTATCATCTTATAAAAAGGGGGACACACGAATTACGTCAACAAGAAAAATTTCCTATTTTATCAACAGATAGAAACCAAACCCTTCATGGGAATCTGTTCTGAAAATCTGAGACAAGAATGAACAGCACCAGGCTCAATGCAGAACTGCCAGGACAGGATGTGTAAGTCCATCAGTTCTCCAGGTCATTTCTCAGACATTATTTTCAACTTGCTGCACGGGCAAAGACAATCAAGAGAAGGCACCAAAGCGCTTTATACTCAACGTTTTTGCATCTTTTAACCCAGAACTCAGAGTCAACACCTGCTTTAGGCTCTACGTAGGTCAGCCCATAAAATCAGTGACATTTTTTGTGGCTTTGGCACACAGAGGCTCCTAAGCTCAGAGTGACCCTGAGCGCGTTTGCGCTGGGAGACGCATTCCACACCCTGGGCTCCTTCAGGCTGCAGCTGGAGTTCCCAACTCCCCACACCATGGCAAGCTCCCAAACCAGGCACAAACTGCAGTCTTGGTTTCACCTCTGCCTCTGTGCTATTAGCTGGTATGGGAACGTATTTATAACACAAAACAAGAAAATGAGAATAGCAAATGAAAACAACTTGTTGATAGGAAAAGTAAGTCACACGGGTCATGGCGTGCTCTGCATTTTGAGGGATAACTGCACAAAAATTCCTGCTCTTCCTACAGCTACTGAATCACCAAGCACCTTGCAGTCATGGTTTTTGAGGAGCTCAAGGTGAATGAAAGGTGCAATCCAGAAAGCAAAGTGTTACTATAGAAAGTATTCTTAGTTTATTTTTTGAGCAAGGCTCTGCCCCGAGTTATAGACAAAATTTAGAATTCTATAGACAGGCCGTGTGTGAGGAGAAAATGCAGGATGGAAATACTGAATATCAGAAGGGTCACAAAGTTTTAGTAAGATAAAGGAGAAATATATTAATTGGTACTCTGGCAAAGTGTCTGAACAGATAATTCGATGAATTTTTTTTTGCAAGAATCATTGAATATTTTCTACATGCTGCATTGTATGCTAAAATATATCTCCATAAAATACACATTGGGTCTGAAAGGCTGAAATTTGGTTTGCACTTGCACAGTTGGTTGCACAGTTCTTTGATGGTTCAGATTGCTTTAAATTTTAACATTTATGACTGCTTTACAACTAAAGATACAATATTCTCTGAGGCATTTAGCAGATTTATTTTGATAGATTAAATTCTCAGACTTTCTTTGAAGAAAAACATGGGAAAAAATCAGATTATGTTAGAAGTATAAAACATGCATTTTGTGACTGCAAGAAAAATAAGTTTAGAAATGGATACTATCAATCTGTTTTTCATCTTTTCAAATTAATATTGATTTTTTTTTCCTGTAGCAGTGTATCTGTGCTGAAAATTAACAATGCACTAAAGAACTGATTATGATCTATTTTATAAATCCAAATCTTCTCCCACCCACAAATAACTGGCATAGAAGTAATCAATTAAAAAGAGAGGTGAATAAACTAATACAGCATTTACTACATCCTGGGGAGAGGAATGCATTCCTAGCAACTTCTACAGAGCCTGCAGAACACAGTAAATTGTAAGAAAGGGCTTCATTTCTTGTCCAGCCTATTTAATGAAAGTTATAGCACAGTGTGATGTCAGAGGAGGAGTGATCCACTCTGCAGATACAGAAAATCAGTAAAAAAAAAAAAAAAAAAAAAAAAGCCACTCTTAGAGAAGTTAGTATTTTTTCTTTTCTTTCACCACACAGTAGACTTTTCAGTCCGACAGACGAGTAAAATTTTATAGTGGTAACACACTACTATTCCTGAAAAGTGCCATTACTGTAGAATTCAAACAATACTCTTGGTAACGTAAGTTCCCAGATAAGAAACTGCAGAACCCTTCTGCTAGCTCAGTATGAGCAACACGTATTGCCTGATCACCATCGGGGGGACAGCCTGGGGGAATAGGCAGGGGAACAGGGGGACAGCCAGGGGAACAGGGGGACAGCCTGGGGGAATAGGCAGGGGAACAGGGGGACAGCCAGGGGAACAGGGGGACAGCCAGGGGAATAGGCAGGGGAACAGGGGGACAGCCTGGGGGACAGGGGGACAGCGGGGCCGTGGCAGACACGGGGCAGCACCAGGCCCCGCGGGAGCTGAGCTGGCACGGAGGGCAGCGCTCCTCTGAGCGCCGGGACAGGCGGGAGCAGACCGCGGGGAGAGCCCTGAGCCTTCCCGGCCGGCCCGGCCCCGGTGAGAGGCACAGAGCGGGGTGAGAGGCACAGAGCTGGGTGAGAGGCACGGCCCCGGGGAAGAGGGCACGGCGCTGGCTGTGCGGGCACAGCGCTGCCGGCCATCCCTGGCTGTGCGGGCACAGCGCTGCCGGCCATCCCTGGCTGTGCGGGCACAGCGCTGCCCGGCCATCCCTGGCTGTGCGGGCACAGCGCTGCCCGGCCATCCCTGCTGTGCGGGCACAGCTGCCGGCCATCCTGGCTGTGCGGGCACAGCGCTGCCCGGCCATCCCTGGCTGTGCGGCACAGCGCTGCCCGGCCATCCCTGGCTGTGCGGGCACAGCGCTGCCCGGCCATCCCTGGCTGTGCGGGCACAGCGCTGCCCGGCCATCCCTGGCTGTGCGGGCACAGCCTGCCCGGCCATCCCTGGCTGTGCGGGCACAGCCTGCCCGGCCATCCCTGGCTGTGCGGGCACAGCGCTGCCCGGCCATCCCTGGCTGTGCGGGCACAGCGCTGCCCGGCCATCCCTGGCTGTGGGGCACAGCGCTGCCCGGCCATCCTGGCTGTGCGGGCACAGCGCTGCCGCCGGCCCCGCTGCTTTGCCTCCTCTCAGCAGCCCAAGGCCACGTCCTGGCTCTGCTGAGTCTCCAGGTGCCAGGAGCTTTTGAGACAGGTGCCTATTCTATCCACCTGCCATTTGCTGTTTCATCCCACGGAATTTAAGGGCAAGCTCTGCAGCAGCCTGGGCAGGCCGTCCCTGCTGTAGGAAGGTGTGCACTGGGTCAGGGCTGCTCTCCCATCAACTCACGGTGGATGACGAGGGTTTGAATTTTGGAGGGGTCTCATGTCCTTCCCACCCCTCCGTTTCGGCTCAGAATTACGTGTTTTCACGAGTAGTGACACTCAGCCTTGCAGGATTAACTTTCGGGTGACAAGGGAAAGCTTTATAGCAGTTCATATTGTGAAAACCTATTCTAGGAAAGGTCTTTAAGTGAACAAGTTACTAATAGTAATAAGCAAATTATCTGCTCAGATACCAAGTTCAGGGTAATATTGGATTTACATTACAATTACAGCGCTCTAAATCTAATGTGCTGCTTCTCCGGTAGAATCAGCTTTCACTGTCAGAACCTTTATTTCAGTATGTGCTGCAGCTTTAACAGCCTATGTGTAAAGTTTGTGGTACATGAAGAGCACAACGTGGTGTTATTTCAGCCCTCAGAGAAGGATCCTCCCCAGAAGCCAATGACTGCACTGAACAAGCCTGCCAAGCGCCAGTCTCTCCTCCCTCTTACATACCAAACACCTTTGGAACAGCTTTTGTCTAGGGCAGCTGTCACACATCTCGTAATACTGCTCCCCATGAACCTGTTACCCATCCTCTGCCCTGCATCAGGCAGGATTCCGGCTGCGATCGGACACCGGACACGCCGGGATGCTGCCGAGCCCCGTCTGCTCCCCGCGGCAGCGGCAGGGCGATCTCCGCGCTCCCCACGAGCACCGCTCGCCTATTGTGGTTTATCCAGCGGTAACGCCAGCCCGGGGAAGCGTGGGACCGCACCTGCCGAGGGGCAGCGAGGCTGGGCACCCGCAGGCTCGGCAGCACTGCAGCACGGGCACGGCCACCCCCCACCGCCCCGGCACGGCACCAAGTGAACTCACAGGATCTCCAGGTCGCGCAGGGCTCGGAAGGCTCCATCTTCGATGCAGCTGATCTGGTTGTTGTCCAGTTGCCTGCAGAAAGGAAGGGAGAGGATGAAGGCTGGCTCGGAGCGCCAGGTTGGGGCTTCCCCGTCACCGAGGTGTCCCTCCACCCCCTCGCAGCGCCTGCTCAGCTGCCACGCTGCTCGGGGCTGCTCGCCGCTGTCTGGCAGCGCTGCCGCTCCCGCACACTGAAGCCTGTCAGGTCTCAGTAAATATTAATTGCGCTTTTTTTTTTTTTCTCCTTTCCTTTTTTTTTTTTTTTTTTTTTTTTTTTTTTTTTTTTTTTTTAAGGCAGAAGGGAGTAATTTCATTACATTAGGGCATCCAATCCATTATGAGCTTTTACCGTCATGTCACTGAAACAATTTCATTAAGCTAAAGGCCTGTAAATCATTGGAGGTCACTGGGCTGCCCTCTGTGACCTCCCAGAATGCCGTTTTTTCTTTTACTGGAAGTTGGAGTCCTCTGTCCTGACAGTACTAAATCTTCAGGCTTTATCTACCCAAGAGCTGTGAGAGTGCATAGGGAATATACCAATTCCAAATTAGACTCAACTAATCTAATTTTATAGTCTTTTTATTATTCTAAGCACCAAATGTCTGTGGTGGTTCGATGCCTCTCTGCATTGTTACTGGTCCCATCTGGTAGCCCTCTCTATTGAAAGATTTCTGACTAAATACAGATTCTGTCTAACTGCATCAGGGAGAGCAATCCAGTGACAAAAAGCATTATACACATGTACACTTAAAACACTATTTTGCTTCAAAACATGTAATTTAATATTTGGATGGTGGAGTTCTCTCATTTGTCTCCTTGTATGCGCATGATTTAAATGTATTTTGCAATATATAGGGATACAGCAAGACAGCTACATCTGTCTCCTCTGCTTAAAAGAATTAAAGTTGTAATTTAAAATTCAATGATTACATTTTCTGACATCTGATCCCTTAAATTTTACACTTAAAGAAATAACATTACGTATCTAGTCACATGCAACTAAAATATCTGCAATTCATGAAAAAATAGATGCAAGCTCCTGACCCTATCTGTTACTGCCCTTTGCACAACATAAACTTTGGATTTGGTGATGCAGAGACTTTTTGTGCTATATGAGTAAAGTATTTTGAATAAAGATACAAAGATTATACTGTAGTTTCTGATTTTTTTAAAAAATATATATATAAATGCAACTATAGCAAAGATATCACACCCATGTATAGTATGGTTGTACAGTTTCACCAACTATTTTCCAGTTATTCTCTGTATCTAATTTTTGCTCTAAATAAATATTTGCAGCAATTTCCTTACTCTAGAACAATAAAGCACAAACAGAGCAAGTATAATCTTTATGAACCCCTGTAAAGACTGAGTTTGATCCGTTAACATTGAGCATCCTGGATATGTACATTTTTGACAACCATGGGAAAAAATCACTCTTTGTGATGTAGTCTGTATCAATGAACATTGTCATTTTTTATGAGTTAAAGTACAGGAAAACACGTTAAGGGCTACCAAAACCCTTAGGAACCACAAAGCCCCAATTAAGGTTCTCTGTAACATTCGCCAACTTTGGAGAACTTTTGTGAATTTGCCAAAACTTAAGCAATGTCTCCAATACTGACAGACACTGGGATGTACAATCCTCCAAAAGAGATTTCCCTGTATGCAGGAGTTCAGGAACAGCACATATACATATCTGGGTAAATACATATATTTATGTTCTCTCTGCTTCTCTAACCACTTGTGAAAGATCCTAAGACCTCTCTATTTTTGACTGCCCTGATATCTCCATTTAATTGACAAAGATTTGTTGTTCAAACAGAAGGGATGGTGCATTTTGAAGAGGAATAAACTCCCAATGAGTTAAACGCAGTGCTGTCTGCATGATTAAGTACTTTACAATTAGCTTTAATAAGCAGAAGGTTGGCAGATAATAACATGATGAGGAGAAAGAAGCCTCAACCTGAGAATCACCTCTCCTTCTACGGAAGTATTATATATTGTGTGATTTTTATTTGAGTTATACTATGATATTGATTTTTCTGCCAAATACACTAAAATAAGCAAAAAAACCCACAGTGTGCTAGTCTCAAAGCCTTCTGATTAAAGGGATTCCTTGGTGGGTATTGTTTTTTTAAAAAAAACCTGCTACTCTCATAGATTGATTTTTGTTGAAAAAGCATAATGACCATTTTAATCATATTTCCACAGGTCCAGTCATGCCACTGCCAAGAACCAGGTTTAGTCTGTGTGATCGATGCACAGGATCACAGCAAGGGAAACCTCTCAATGCTCAGAAGACACACACTTAGCAGGACTAGCAGTAAATAGGGAACATATTCATTAGTGATACACCCTGATTCTGTGGCCCATGGTCCAATTCCTCACAGTCTCTGGGGTGCTGCTCACATGCTTAATGCTCCTTTGTCACAGAGCTCATGTCTCCTGGTATCTGTCACCCCAACACATTCACATCTGCATGGAAACATGAGAAATTCTTCCCAAAGGGAAAAAACATGCTAGTTGTCTTAAAATTAGGTTTTAAGACCCTCTGTCTCCCTATTTATTTCTCTGTGTGTAAAGATGGAAAACCTATTTCTCTGCATCTGTACAGCAGCCTGGTGAGTGGTTCAGCCAAGACTAGAAATTTGAGAGTTTAAATCTAAATGTCTTCCTTCCAAGACAAAGTGATAAGTTGAAAGTTTTGGGAAAAGTTTAAGTAAAGTCTTAGAGAAAGCCAAGGTGTTCAGCCTTTATTTTTTTGGTTATGAAGACAAGACAAACACGCTGTGATGTGGACTAGCAGCCAGCTCACACACTCGGTGTGGGCAGGCTGTGCATGCAGCTCCTCGATGGGCTGAACAGACATCCCTAACATTTGTTGAGAAGAACATCTTACTTGAATAAAATTACCCATATGCCCAGAAGGTAAAATTTCAACTTAAAAAGAAAAAAAAAAAGGAAAATAACCCAATCTTTCAGAAGGGGGGGAACTCACATTTCCCTGAGGAACACTGTGGTACTGCACCCATCTCTCCACCGCTGCATTCCCAACAGAGCACTGGGGTACACGGAGTCAGCTCCCTGAGAGACACCTCACCTGCTCCAGGCTTACAGGGGAATTTTTAAAAATGGTCTCGGGCTGTGGAAGCCTTGATTCAGATTTAAATGCCACCTCTTTTTGTCAGCACTCATAGCCTTTCTAGAAAATC
Organism: Sitta carolinensis; assembly: GCA_032173965.1. Taxonomy (NCBI): domain Eukaryota; kingdom Metazoa; phylum Chordata; class Aves; order Passeriformes; family Sittidae; genus Sitta; species Sitta carolinensis. The sequence goes on along the minus strand of CM063294.1, from coordinate 4,049,174 downwards.
TTTCCCTTAAGATTACAATTGGATTGTTATGCATGTAGTGGTGCAACGTACTGGTGATGAAAGGTCAGACAACACAAACTCAGATTTAAGAGGCAGTTTTAAAAACACATGGACAAAATCACTTTTCATATCTGCATTTACTCTGTCTTTTGAAGGAATGCACCCTAGGCTCAGACTTTATCTAAACCTACCAAGTGATTTGACTGCCTCTGACCAAAGAACGTTGTCACAGAGAAATACCGAGCTGCAGAAGGATGAATGAAACCACAGTAACTGAGCTGTGTGACACGTGCAAATTTTGCTGAGTTACAGAGATCCCCAACTTCGATTTGCACCGAAGTGTTTGGGTTAAATGCTGAACCTCTCATGCATTGGACACAAAGCACTGAAGCTGAGCAGCCCCAGCCCCTGGAGCTGGGCTGAGTGACGTTGTCAGAAGAGGTCAGTGAGCTGAGATACCAGGCTGGGACACCCAGCAGCTCCCCTGAGATTGAATCATCCCCCCTGACCCCACCCAGGAGGCTCCAGGGATCCCAGATCTCCCTGACAGGCAATTAGCAACCCGACAATGCCCAGAGATAAAGACAGCCATAGCAGAAGAGCTCAGAGAGCAGAGCAAAGCACTCAAGCAAGGAAAATATTGAATGGGCAAATGGGATCTAGGTGAAGTGTGACACAGACAAATGCCTATAAACAATCCAAGAATTTATAAAAGTCTTTGGAAGAAAAGACATCTTTTATGTGGCAGAGCTATAATACATAAAACCATATGCATTACTGTAATTTGGCTCTAATGTGGACTCAATAACTACTCTCAGTTTTGAAAAGCAGGAAAATTATGTGACTGCATTATATGCAACTGACTGATAAAATTTAAAATTGATGTCTTAAAGAAATAAAACCAAAAAACTTAGACACAAATCCTTCTAAGAAATGAGAAATAGCACTGCATTCTAACAGATTTATATCACAGGAGTACCCATGGCTTGGCTAAAATGCCACTTCAAATGTTTAAATCACCTTTCTCTGATAGAGTATAACTCTGGCTTACCCATTTGGAGGTGCATTATCTATCAAAAATAAGAGTTAAATATTAAATACTATTTAGAAGGAATAAGGTTTTACAAGGTTGATATTCTTTTGCCATTTTAAATAATCCTTTAAATACCAAACCTTGAAGGTTTGGCTCACAACAATAAGGAATATTTAATTTTCAAATATATTTGAAAGACAAAAATCCCCAGCCAACAAAGCTGATATAATTTTATCATGTTACTAGCTTTAAGATTTTTTTTAAAACACAAAACTATTCTAAAACATTAAAGAATTGAATTCATGCAGGGTGAAATTTACCAAAACTGAAATAATCTATTTCTTTAATTAACATTAAAAAAATTACTGATTAAACTGTGACATTTTTATTACTAGCAAGATTTCTTCACAGCACACCAACTATATGAGAATTCAGCATTTTTTTTGCAATTAGGCACACTCACACAGAAGAGGCCCTTCAAGCATCAGCATTTAACAATAACGAACTTTATAACCAGTGGTTTGTATTTTATTCAGTAAAGGATTTTTTTTCCATTTTCAAACACTACCAAGGCCATTGCAGAGCTCAAGTGCTAATCTGATTTTTAATTATACTGTGACAGTAGTTAAATTACTATAACCTCTTTCTATATTTTGCCCAATATCTAGTTAAATATTTAAATAAAAGACAGTATTAATGACTACTGTAATATATACTGTTCAAATTTCTCTCATATTTCACATTTAGCAGAAAAAAAGTGTTACAATAGTTACATATTTAAGGTTTACTGTTACTGATATAAAATTATTGTACTAGTGTTATAGATGGTATCTACACCTGCAGATAAAATTTAGGCAGGAGCCATTTCCTCATTAAGGAAGGATTTGCATTTTTAACCAGACATATCCACGTTAAAGGTATTGCATCACCAAAATATTTAAAGGAATTTCAATAATGATTTTACAGGAAGGCAAATTCACTGTAAATTATTACAGAATCATTTTTAGGAAAGAATTAATTTTGCTAATTATATCTCCAAAAGAACCTCCGGACAGCATTTTTTCCCCTTCCATTTCCTTTTTCATTTTGTTTCTAATACAGACTTGCTGGTTCTATGTCATCCCTTTCCTCTAAAGTTTGCACTCTAGTATTTAAGTTCTTTCATAACCTGTAAGAATTAGAGAGACACTCTGTGACATTTATTGCCCTTACATAACTTCAAGAATATTAAAATATCTAAGGAAAGTGACACCAACACATCTATTTAAAATTTCTCATACACCAAACTAAAGCCCATGTCCTTGTATTAATTGATAAGGAAGCCCCAATAAACGGGGAAAGATGGTGCTTTGAGGTAATATTAAATTCAATTAAATAGAAGTAATGTGAAGTTCTTTCAAAGTAGGTTTTAATGCATTTTTTCCCATTTAATTTTTACTCTTTATTTATGCTTCACTAAAATCACTCCAGAAGAGCTTGCTTATATTAGAACATTTAAAAGATTGATACAGCTGTTGAGTTCAAGCTGCAATCTCACTCTGAGATTTTTAGAAGTGTTCCAAAATTCCCCTCATTTTTGTTTTTTTGTTTCCCAAGGACGTGGTTTTGCCAAAAAGCTGTGGTTGAGGCTTTGCGCAGAAAGAGCTCATCTGCCTGAAATAATTGGGCAGAGTCATATTCTCTGTCTTCAGTTTTCATACCCAACCTGTGCTGCCAGGTTGTTAAATTCAAGGAGGGAAGAATACCTGATTTGAAGGGGAAGAGTTGCTTATGACTAATTATTCTACAGATTGTTCAAAATTAATAAGTATTTACTCTGAGTATTTGTATTACATTAACTCACAAATCAAAATGTTGCTGTCACAAAATAACCAAAATATCAGCTTAAAGCTAAACTTGAGCAGCAAACGAACATGGAGACTCCTCCTGCCGCAAGGACAAATACACACAAACACGAGATTTCCTTTCAATATCAGGTGCTTCAGAACATTTTTTTTTTTTTTCCTTTTTTTAACTCTCTCTGGTTGCTGATGTAACAAATAGTGCATACCAAGCACAGAAATGGCTGTCTCCATAGCAATTGGGGCAGGTTTTGCCGTTTCCCTAGTTACTCTTGACTGATAACCATCTGTTGTTCTCTGCCATAGCCCCAAAGGGGAAAAGGGGAAGAAAAGAGGAAGATAAAATGGGTGTTTGAGAAAATGAAAGTTACTTACTGTGGTGTTTTTTACAGTTTTAGAAGGTTTGCACTTATTTACATTTTTATTTATTGCTATGTTCAGTTGACAAGTGTCAAATATCACACGTAAAGGAAAGTTCTAGTTCAGAATGTTACTAACCAGTGACCTTATTAATAGGAAATCACACTAAGGAATCAGATTAGGAATATTAATAGGCAATCATATCATTAGGAACAGAACTGGGAATATGAAAGTGAGGCACCAGCATAGAAAAAAAAATATACAAAAATATTTATTAAACTAAATAAGGCGTAGCCATCCGTAATGTGGGGCGGAGCAGGTGGAACAGGAACTGCTGCCTTCCAGCGCTGCCCCTGCTGCCCGGGCAGCCGGAGCCGCTCCCGGCGGGCAGGGGGCTGGAGCCTCCGGCAGAGCCCTGCGAGCAGTGCCAGGGCTCGGGCACCCTCATGGCACCGCTGCTGCCCAGCTGACAGCACTCAAGTCACGCTCGTTTCAAGGCAAAACAAACAAGCCCCCACAGGAGAGCTGTTCCCGCCCAGCACACGGCAGCACCAGCTGGGATTCGGCTTGCTCCTTCAAATCAGTCCGTGCCTGTGTTCCCTGCTCTATCAAATCCATTACAGGACCAAAACTTTAGAAAGGAAGACCCCGAATGCTCCATCCCTTCCTATTAAAAAGTGTATCAGCTGTCAGTTGTCAAAGACAGACTGAATTGGTTTGGAGCCATTGGCGTTTTTAAAATGGGTTCAGTAGGACTGACGGCTGCAAGAAACTCTCTGGTGTGACACAACAAGGCAGGGTCGGTGCTCTGCTGTTCCTGGAGCTGATCAGATGTTCTGGACACGGGTGACATTGCTGCTGCCCGAGGCCACCAGAGCAGGTGGCCCTGGCACTGCCCGTGAGCCCAGCCAGTGGCACAGGAATGCACAGAGCTCACTGGCACACTGCTCAACAGGGACACTCGGCAAAACGCAGGTTAATTCTGCTGATGCTCATTGCTGACACATTTTTATGTGTAGATACTTAAAAATCTCAGGTTTGAGAGGAAAATTAAGGCTCTCCTGCCTTTGAGAAGCTTGGACTTGACCAGAAAATGTGGGGCACTGAGGCTGTGGCAGAGGGCGAGTGCAGGGCAGGGAAGGTGAAGGTGCCCAGGGCAAGGCCCAGCAGTGCCTGGGTTCCACACTGTTAGAGGGATGACAGAGCAAAAGGAAATCTGGGCATTCCATCTCCACACATCTGTCCCCTCTGGAATCCATATCACATCAGATTAATGCCATCACCCACAGTCATACAACAACTTGTGATATGTTCTAGCTCTTTGGACAAAAATTAGGAGGAAGCAATACCAAACCACTACATATTGGGAGTATATGGCAGTGTCTGCCTTGCTGCATGGCTGGTAAACAGTTGATTCTTTTGTTTTGGTAATTTTTTTTTCTTTTGTAATTAGAAAATTAGTATTAAAAACTCATGGGTATTATCCAATTAACAGCTTGCAGTTATAAATGGTAGTTTCTTAGTATAATACACTAATGTTTTCAATCAAAGCCTGTTTTATCAGACTTTTTAAAAAACCAAAATGGCCAGTTGGAGCCGGAGAAGAAACCACAGTTCTAAATATCTCCACATCCCATTTTGGATTGGGGGAGACTTGTTTCATGGTCCTACTCAGTTCCTCAACCAACTCCCACAGCCACTGGAGAACAGTTAACAAATAATGTATTTCAACACACTGCATTAATTTTAAATCATTCTGATAGGGGTTTCCAGCACTCGACATGCTTAACACAGGCTCAGAAGCTTTTCTAAGGGCTTCCAAGTCAGGCCATTTCATCTTTAACACAGCTGTGGGTTCCTATTTTAGGATGAATTAGTGGCATCTCCAGGTGAAAAGCAGGGTTAGAGGGGGTGATTCCAGGATTTTGCTTTGTTTTACCCTTTTTCTACTCTACCAATCAGGAAACAGCAGGTTGCTTTTGAGATATGGAATTCACCCCCTTCTAGTAATTTCTGATGTAAAATTGGCCACTGACAAACTCACCAACAGGGAAAAAAAAAAAAAAAAAAATGTGCTTTGAATTACGTTAAGACAACGATCCATTTGGCTTAGTTACAGCCCTGTGCTGTTCACTGATGACTTGCCTGGGTATTATCAGAGGGGTTTTTTTAACACAAAAATGCTCCTAATGGATGCAGCTCCAAATTCTGACTCCTGTTTCTCTGCTTTGCTGGTTGATTCCTCAGGGCAGCTGAAGAAGAGCAGCAGCCACAAGTACCTCATATAACAGCACACAGGCCCTGTGCTGTTGCCCTCTTACTGCTACAAAACGGGGCTGGCAACAGAGACCATAAAAACCTCTGAGATTTGTTTTCCAGTGGTTGCTTCAATGCATATGCAAAGCCCTGATCCTGTGATTTCAAGTCTTTATTTTTGTCATTTCTTAGCATCACATCCCATTTTGCAAGCCAGAGCTGTGGCTGACTTGTACTCAGTTCTAGAGAAGAGCATGGGTGAGTTTAGATGAATCAGTGCTAAGGGTGAGAGAGACACACTGCAATTCAGCCTGAACCTCACAAGCCTATAAGGCACTTGCATCAAACTTCATTCCCACTACTCAAGGCAATGAATTCAAGTTCCCCATCCAGAATCCCACTGGAATTACTTTTACAGTCTGACTCTATACCTCATTGCCCCAAATTTGCTTGTTCTCCTACATGATTTCAAACAAATGAGTTAACAAAATACATGCTTTGGGTTACTGCATTACCTGTTTATGCTACAAAAACTGTAATGAAAGGGTAAAATCCTGCTGTGTGCTTTTACATGCTGATTTATATTTGTACTAAGTTTATAAAAATAGTACTCTGCACTTTCCTGAGCACTCTGTGTGCTTCTATACTTAATTTAGGTAGTTACATATACATGTATTTATATGTGAGTAAGCAAATAACACTTCCCTTAGACTAAGAAGAGTGGCAAAGAGTTCCAGTAAGCACTAAAATCTGCTATTCTATCACTTAAAATAACTCATGCAAGAGTCCTGAGCAGGTCAGTCTGCAGCTGATTCCTCATTATCTCCATTCCTGAGGTCCACTCATAGACATGGAGTGTCTGTTGGACAGTGGAACACAAACTTGACTGCCTATTCTTCTTCCCTGAGTAGCTGTGCATATCCAAATTAATCATCCTATGACGTATTTCTGAAGGTGTCACACCAGCTCTGTCTCTATGACTTGTGTTCCCCTCTGCCACCACACTCCTTTGTCTACACCAGGTCTACAACAGTTCCCAAACTCACCTATGCTGTCAGTGAAACACCTGCACCTAACAAATTAGAACACTTCAAAAGAACTAACCAGAACAAGAAAGAATAACCAGTTTCTAGAACGAAAAAGAGTAAATTTTTAAGAAAAGAAAAACAAAAGAAAATCCAAAAAATATTGTAGGAACCAAAATAAGTAAGTTACCTGATAGATTAAATGAGAATCAAACCCCATGTTCTTGGTTATATAGGCACTTAGTAATTACATCAGTTTTCAAATTCTTTGAAAAGTGCTCTGGAATTAACGGCAAACTGATTCACAGTTGACAAAAAAAGCCATTTTGCTTGACTGTTTTCAAGGCAGCCAAACTCACATCATGTGTGAAATGTTTGTCACACGGGGTAAGGACAGCAATCCATCCTGCAGATTTGTGTTTACAGGCACTTTGGAACAAATGTTCTATTTGAACACCCATATGAACCATAAGCACCCAATATGTTTGGATGGCTACATTCAGTTTTTGTTAGCAGATCTTCAACTTCCCAAACAATGTTTTACCAAATCAATGTGGCACTGCCACGTACCCTTCAGAAACATGGCACGGAGCATATGTGACAGCTCTTGTGCATATTCACCAGGGAGTTTCTTTCCACCTACATGTAACCATAGATCTGCTGCTTTTAATTCATAAAAACAAATGGTGTCCATCTATTTTTGGCATTTATGGGCATTTGAGTCCCTCGCCCTTTAACATATTTATTCCTCCTCCCCAGAGCTATCGGCAGTGCCATGAGGTTTTACAGAATTTCAGGAACTGAACTCATCTCTTCAGTTCCACTAGCCTACATAATTTCCAAATTAAAATGTTCTTCTCTAGCCATGGGACAGGTACAATACTAATGTAAAACATGAAGGAGGGAGAGTTTATATCAAAAGGGCTGAACACAGTGCAAGAGACAATTGCTGATGTACAAAGTACCTTTACAAAGATACAGGTAAAGGATGTTTAACAGCACAGGTGTTTTACTGGGCTGCAGAGCTCAAAAGGAAAAAAAACATCAAAACCCTCTTGGCTTATCCTCACATAAGCTTAATTCTTGGGGAGAACTGAAAAGCAGGCTGCAGGTGCTGAGGTCTTTCAGCTTTCCTCATGGATTGCCAATCTCCAGGAGAGACAAACTGCTGGGCAAGGAATAACTCGAGCCAGGAGCTGAAACCTCACAGTGCAGAGACCCAGGTACCAAGGGAGAGCCATAATCTGCAGAACAACATGCACTGCAGGAACAGGAGGACAGGTCACCTCCACAGAGATTTGTTCCATCTTGCAGGAGATTTGAGTGCCCTAAAACTCTGTACTTATCTACAGAATGTAAGTGTGAAAGAATGATTTCATCAAAATCTGGTCAAAACAGCAACCTGAGATAACTGCATACCAAATTTAAAAACGAAAGTATGGATAGAAGATGGCTTACTATTAGATATATGGTTAGTATTAGTAAATAACCTTTGCACTTCTGATAGCAACAGAAAATATTGTAGAGGCAGGTTTATTATGTACAGAATTTCCTAGAAGTTATAGATTGCAATATTTTTAGCTGCAAACTGTACTTTAATTTTTTTAAGTGTTTCCTTTCAAAATCATTAAAACAACCTTCAAGTCATCTTAGACATTGTGATTTCTTAAATATAAATGCTTACATGTTTGAAATGTTCGTTCACATTTACTCATTAGTCACTGAATAAGGATTCTACAAGCCTTAAAAACTTGAAGCCGCTATCAAAGAATCTTAAAAATTAACTTATCCAGATGACTTTGAAATCTCCTTGCTAGGTGGTGTATATTTTATTAGTATTTTTTCCTGACATTAGTCCATAAATACGTTCATACAGACACATCTGCTTCCTCTGCCAGCACTGACATGACAAAAAGGACACCACGTGCAAGAAAACTTGTACTCCCAGGTATGATCAGGCAGCAAGTTTGGATCACAGGTGCACACCAGTTACCTCACCTGACCCTGCAGACAAAACCTCAAAAACCTAATGCATACTGAGACTGAGCACTGCAATAAAACGGCCAGAAAAAAGCCCTGCCCCAATTTTTTTTTCTTACAATCAAAGCAACATTTTTTTTTTTTTTTGTAAGTAGGTAAAGAGATACCTGAACAATTGGCTTCACGGGACATTTCTCCCATCCTTCTCAGTCCCTGTCCTGAGAGCTCTGCTTATTGCCCAACTTATTGTGAAGGAAGGGCTGGCTGCTCCCCCTCCCCGCCTGAACATTAACCCTTAATTATGTTTTCAGCTGCTCCTCAGGAAGGGAGAGTACAACAGCTCCGAAAAGCAGTGAGAGCTGCAGGCAGAGAGCTAAAATCCAAACTAAAAATCCACCCCCACCACAAACCCCCTGCTCAAACGGTTCAGATAATTGTGAGTCCCTCTTACTCAGGGAATTATTTCAGGCAAACCACTTGACCTCTTTGCAGCAGTCATCTTCCCTCGAAGACTGGGTTTAAAAGCAGGACCTAATCAATAGCTGTTGCTGCATATGACCCGAGTTTAAGCATATAAATTAAATACTAAATAAAGTAGGTTCAAGGGTGAAACTCGCATACTGAAGGCTACTGAAGGGACACACAAAAAAAGGGGAAAAAAGTCAATTTCATTTCTAAAGCGAATTTTCACACCAGAAAGCTCCATTTCCCACCCCTTGCCACAAAAAGCCATTTTTAATGTGTATGAGAGAATCCTGTTCTGCTGCCCTGAGAGGCAGGCTGGATGCTTTATGCTGGGCTCCTGGAAATGCAGCAAGAACTGCTTATGGGTATCTTAATGCAAATCATTTGCCTTAAGATTCCTTGTGCACCACATCACAGTTTCATACAGCCCGTTATCTCTTTAAATGAGTTAAGTAATAGGGTTTGGAGGTTTGGGTTGGGGGTTTTCTGAGGGTTTTTGAAAAGCACCACTCTATATTCTAGCATTAAGGTATCATGACTGCCATATAGGCAACTTGTGATCAACAGGATATTGATGCAGAATTTATATAGGGAAATAATCCTGATTGTTCATTCATGAAACCCTGCTGTTTCTTCAAATAAACAATTCCAAAATCCCTGCTTTTCCTAGTCAAAAAAGAAAAAGGAAGAAGAATCCTAAGTGTGAAAATGCACCTTGGACAAGCTGTGTATGCACATTACCACAGTGCTACTGTGCTGCTCAATGAGTTGGAAAAATAACTCCAAAAAGAGCTTTAAAAAACCCACAAAAGACTGGAGCAGAGGTTACTTCCACATGAAGATGGAATTCTCTCATTTGTTTCTTTGACATTTATGGGACTACCAAAGGGTAAACAAAAGCAAAATTAGATCCCACAGGCCTTTGGTAGGAAAAAAAAAAGAAGTGGAGGGAAATGATATTCAGCAGCAGAAATCAGCTGTACAAATGAGACCATCATCTCACAGCCTGTTCCACTGCTGCTGTCTCCATTCACCCTGTGTCATCTGGTCTCAAACAAAAGGGGTTTTATTCTTGCCTACCTCAAAGCTGTTATACTAAAGCCATTCTCAGATTTGCACCTAGATAATCAACTTCATTTCTATTAATCTCATAACAGATATCTGAGTGCCTGAGAATTCTCTCTGTGGAATCTGCTCAGATTTAGATTCTTATTTTATACAGGAAGAAAACACTGCAGATCCGAGCAAAAACACTGGTGTTTTGGGGTTTTTTTTTAATAAAACAAAGATCCTCCATAGGATTGTCTTAATATCCATCTAGGATTTACATGACCTGAGCTTCTTTTGAGGAAATTTTCAAGTGATGCTGCAGTTGAGCTGTTTAAAAGGAGTGCGTAACACCCCTTGCTGTACAAACACAGTGAGCATATGTTCATATAAAACCAATTTGTGATGAAAAAACTCTACAATACAGTTATATCACTAGAGTTTAATATTTTTTCTTTCAAGGCATATCAGTTTTGAATTGAATTGAATTGCAGGTGGCTTTGTTTTTCTACACTTTTATCTCATGGAGCCACAAAACTGCAGGACAGCAAAGTGATGGAACAGACTGAATCACTGAATGGGAAATGTAATCATTCCCTTCTGGGCTCTAAATGTGGCAAGAAGCTGCACAGGCTTGTTTTAAATAGGCAGCTCTGGTCTCACACAGAAAGCTGCAGTTGAGTTGAGGGCTTGGGTCAAGAAAAAAGCTGCAGCTGAGGTAAGAGTTGGGGTCAAAAGCAGGGGGACATCCATCTCATTTTGTGGTCAAGGGAAAGTGGTTAAGGAAACCTTGTCCCCCAATTAATTACTGAAATTAATTTTTGAGCCTAAGTCATTGCCTTCTGGGAAAACAAGGAGCCATTTACTTACCTGTTTTGCATACTGTTTGCATCACTTTTTAAAATGAAGCTGAATTAAAAATAACAATTGTGTTATCCAGAAAAAGTGATGCAGTATTAATTAAGAACTCAAGGAGTTTATTCATACAATGACACAATGGCTTGGGTTGGAAGGGACCTTAAAGATCACCTAGTTCCATCTCCCCTGCCATAGGCAGGGACACCTTAGAAACTACAGCAAATCCAGGCACATTGTTACCTGTTCACAAAATGAAATATCAGAGTTTAATCCCAGTGAAAAGGAAAAACAACTGGAGACCCCAGAAACCCAGTGTCTCTGCCTTGAAAGCCAAAAGGCGAGTGGCTCTTCAAAAGAGTCCTGGGCAGATCCTCACTCCTGCAGAGCATGTCCTTTGGGAGATCCCCACGGGCACAGAACTGGGGCTGCCAGGCCATTCCCAGCACAGCCTGGCACTGCCAGGGACCCAGCAGGCTCTGCCCAAACCCTCCCCCAAACACCTTTTTCTCTCCAGTAACAGGCATTTGTCACACTGACCAAAGAGCTGAAGCCAAACACAGGGGGAGAGAAAAGAAGAGGGGAAAAAAAAGGGAGCTCAAGCTGTGGTTTTAACTTCGTCCAGCTGGGAAGGTCAAGTGGAAAAGGCAAACTTTGTTCTGCTGGTGGACAGTATTTACAGCCCCCCTTCCTCCATGGAGTCTGCACTAAAATGATATTGCTGTGCTGTTTTGGCTAGAGACTGCACATGCTGACCCCTCCGTGGCCAGCACAGAACCAGAATAATTTCACACAAAAGGTTTGCATTAAATGTAATGAAGCAAATGACAAAATCAATAAACCTGGAATGGTGTGGCTATCATAAAAATGATGTAAATTCAGAGTTCACTCTGGTTATGAAGCTATTTAGATTCATAATTAAAACCAGTACTATCTCTTTTTTTAGAATAAAATTTCCTTCTGACAATCATAGATGAATGCTTCAGGAAATCTTCAACAAATGTACTCAAAATTAAGGCATGGCACAAAGACAGCATAAATTACTCAAAGATAAACTGTAGACATAGGTTAGCCTAAACACGTACGTAATAAAGAAAATTTGATTTTTGTACTTTTTCAACTGATGTCACATCCCATTTTAATCAAGTTTTATATCAAAAGGACAGTAAGAATACCACATAGCCTGTTTTTAAATCAAGGTATTTTCTGGAGTTTGTTTCTGTCAGAGAGACTCTCGTAAGTCTATTAAAACAGAAAAGAGCCAAATCTGCTATTCATTACTCTCCATACAAAGGCAGTGCAGGCATGGGTGCTGCATCAAAATGTATCTGTGCTTCATTAGGATAAAAGAATAACGAGCCCAGAAAGCAGTGAGCAGAGCTCAGCGAAATAAGTAAGCAGATAAGTAATCTCTGGAAATAGCAATAGTCACCCTGACTTTCTGCAGCAGATTTCGAACTCCAGATAATGGGTCCCATTCAGGATTAGGGATGAGGTTTTCTTTTATCAAACTCTGGACCTGGAGCTTGTGATCTTGTTTAAAAAATTCCACCAATGTCCCATTTAGGTAAGCGAGCTACATACAGTTTAAATCTTTGGGATTTTACCTAATCAAAGAGAAATTATAAAAGGGACATCAGGCCTGAGGTTTGGGACACAAAGACTGGACTCTTTCAGGCTCCTGTGCAAACGATTCCCATCCCTGTGTCAGCTGTGTCGTGTTCCTGATGGGACACAGCACATCCAGGTCACCCTTCCAACCCCACCCATGCCCATGGACAGAGCTCAGCGCTGGTGGCTGCAGAAGGAGCCCCTCTCAGGCTGGAGAAAACTGTAAATTATGCAAGACACAAAGCACAGGGAAGATCAGAACGGAATTTGAAGTAGATGGAAAGGATGTCTTAGGCCTGTGTGGGATACTTCATCTTTCTTGTCATCAGCATTAGGACTTGGCCATGTGAACAATTAAAGTGCAGGCTTTCAATAATGCTTGAAATACATTTCCAGAAAAGGAGAAAACAATTGGTATTGATGTTTGTCTTACTTCTACAAGAAACATTAAAAAATATGTGGTTTTCCTAAAAATGAATAGTAAACTAATATATACTGCAGTGGATATCCAGAATACAGAAACTGGGTAAATCAGAATTATGAATAACCTTATTATGGAGGTAGTCAGGTCTGATTAGCTCAGAAAAACGAAAATTTAAACAACATTAAATGCCACCAAACATACATCCTCCACTACTAAATACTAATGGCTTATGTACTTCTATTTTATAAGTAGAACACACTTAAGAGATATTTCAGCTTTTTATTTATCTGACATTTCACTCAGGGGAAAACAACCTTTACAGTGAGGAAATCTGTTCCTCAGGAGTGATGGCTCAGCTTTTAATAAGTTGTCAGTGACAGATCCCTTGTGGCCAGTTGAGCCCACAACTACAGACATCCATGAAAACAAACACTTCCTGAAATGCAAGTGGACAAGAGAACAGAGCAGACACCTACTCTACTTGTTGCAGATGTTTTCATTTAAAAAATAAAATAAAAAAAAAATCAGCAGCGCATTTTCAGTCTGTGCAATCAATCTCATGTGAAGTACAAGTCATGGTTTAGCACATTCAACAGATTTAAGAGTGTGCTGTGCTGGTTTGTCCACCTGGTGTTTCATTTATTAGCAAGGGACATGAGAAAGGGGATTACATAAACCCAAATGTGTTTAAAAAATACAAGTATGGTCTGATCCCACTACCAAATCTGGCACAGGTTTGAATACTTCATGGGACAGTTTGGGGGTTACCCAGTGTTTATCACGTGTGCTGCAGCCTCTGCAGGTTGTGTCTGCACGTGTCTGTTCCACTGCTGCCTGATGCACATGGGCCCATCCCAGGCTCTTGGGAATAATGCAAGAAGCAGCATTCTCATGAACAGCCCTTCTCCTGAAACACAGGAATATCCTGCAGGCTGTGACCAAACCCTCCAGCTGCCCACCTGAACTACAGGATCACAGAGTCATAGAACAGTTTGGGTTGGAAGGGACAACAGCCCATCTTATTCTACTCCCTGCCAGTGCCAGGGACACCCCACTATGCCAGGGTGCTCCAAGCCCCAAGCCTGGCTTTGAACACTGCCAGGGATCCAGGGCAGCCCCAGCTGCTGTGGGCACCCTGTGCCAGGGCCTCACCTCCCTCTCAGGGACAAATCTCTTCCTAATATCCAACCTAAGCCTGCTCTCCGTCAGTTTAAAGTCATTCCCCATTGTCCTGTCACTTCATGCCCTTTTAAAACGTCCACTGAAGGGCTGACATAACACTAATGCCAAGCATCTACAAAAATGCACTACCAAGACTGAAACTGGTTCACTCACTAGCAAGATCAATGATGAATTGGCACCTCTTAGCATGAGTGCACACTGCAAAAATCCTATGAAACTTTCTTCTCAAGAAGGTAATTCTGAATAATCACTATTCCTTATGATGTCAAATGAGACACACAGAAGTTTCAGGGCTCTAAAAGCACTCAATCCCCACAGTATTTTATGGCAATGCCAATAAACTGCCAGAGAGCACCATTATTCAGCACAGTTACTGAGAAGGCACTGCCTCTGTGCAGCATATTCTAGAAAACTGCAGAAATAGCTTTTTATTCTAGACCCCTTGCTCACCCTCAGTCAAACTGCATGAAACCCTTGTGCAAGGGAAGGGATACAAGGACAGGACACAGACAGGGCACAGACCCTGTGCCCAGGATCCTCTGCTCCCACAGACCATCAGGAAGATGCTGCTGATGACCACATCATCTCTCCAATGCAGGACAGAGAGGAAAAAAGGCTCTGACAATAGACTGGAGACAGAGAAAAAACAGTGACTAAAAGAATGCAGTTTCTGAATTAATTTCAAGTTTTCATCTCTATGTTCCTAACAGGCTTTCCCTTGGCTGTGGCTGCAGCAGCTGTGACATTCCTGATGAAAACAGAGCAAGCAGGAAGGCACCTCCAGCTGGGACAAATGAAAATGCAATTCCTGCCTACACCTGCCTGCCTGCCCAGAGCCAGCCTGCACAGCATTTTGGCTTCCTTGCTTTTTTCTCTTAGTTTTGCTCTAAGACAGACAAGAGAAGTTATTCAGAATGATTGGGGCAGGAAGATTTTAGAGGTTAGTGATTCAGAACAGACTAGAAGAGAAAACCAAACCAGGGTCACTGTGCACTGACTGGGTGAGCTCAGGCAGGAAAGCAGCAGCTCCCTGAGCAGAAATGAGAGGGAGCCCCTGCAGGGCTGGGCCACCACTCTGGGGAGAACGATGAGGCAACCAGTGGCACCCTCGGTGTCACCTGCTGGGCTGGCCCTGTGGGGGTGGCTGGGGTTGCCAAGAGAGAAGCACTTCTGTCTCACAGAACATCCCCTGCTCCGACTCTGAGTCTCTCTCTGGGCTTGGTCAGCTCTGCACATCTCACCCTAACTCGTGCAGGGAACATGAGTGTGCATTCCAATCAATCATAGCCTTTTAATGAGTTAATTGTGAAATATATGCTTTTTGCATTTATTATAAGGGGTAGAACAGATGGTAAAAGCTCAAACTAATGTATTCATAAAATGAACTGACGCTGCAGGTGGTGTTTCTCCATAGAAGGTGGTAAGTTGGTAACTTGTTATTTTAATGTTATAATAATGCTGCATGACAATGACATTTCTAGGAAAGCAAATGCGATGGCCACAGAGATCTCTCTTGAATTCATTATGGTCACTATCACAATGAAGACAAATTACAGGAGATGGAAAGGAATACACTGTTGGAATACATTGAGTGCAGTGTGAATTTATGGATAAGGAGGAGGAAAATTATTTACAAATTTATACAGTTGAAGCAATGTGATCTTTTTCCCCCCTAAAGAGTGCAAAAGGCTTGTCTCCAATGAGTATTCTAAATAGCTCTTTCCATGCCTCTGACCTGTTTAGCCAGCTCTTTGTCAAAACAACCTGAAATCTGTTCCATAACAGAAATATATCCTTTCCTTAAACTTTCATGTATTCCTATTTAAAATATACTGAGCTTTTCATGTACACCATCAAATATAAATACATATTGTTCAGTCCATTGGGAGACACATAAGCAAATACATAACCCAACATGTGATAATCGATTCTCCTCTAGGAATTCCTTTGCTTTTATTTGAGGCCAACCACTGGCTTCAGAAGGCTTATTCCAGATTTTACACCAAACAAATGGAAAATCTGGCCAACTGTTTATCTTCCTCCTTTTGTTTTATTTTACTGCAAACTGCAAGAGTAACACTGAATATTGTACAGAAATGGCAAGAAACTACGGCCAGGAATTTCAGAGGGCTCTGGTTAATAGCTTCCCTGGAGAACCCAGACTAAAGGAGTTATGTTTTGTAGGGTAACATTTCATTAAGATCTACTTCATATTTATGTAAGGCAAATAACTCACAATCACTTGCTTTCTTCTAGCGAAATGGCTACACACAAATCAACCATTATTTCCTTCATTCATTAGTTTATTCATTAGTTTAACTTGACAGGTATGTTTAATTTTTCCTGTGGCTGAATGGCAGAAGCTACAAATATCCTCTACAGAGCTGGCTGTGATCATTAAAAAAAAATTACATAGGAACATTTTAATCTTTTGTGTAGGTGAATGTAAAATACCTCTCAATGTAAAGAGCAAGTTCAGCTTTTTCCAAAACCTGAATGTGCAATTGAGATGTTTAATTTTTGTAGAAGTCCCCTGGATTGATGCTAATAGTAGATGCACACAGAAAAGGTAACAGAATCTTCCAGGAAAAGCCATTTAACAAATAAGGAACTGAAACTAATAGGTCCAACAATATTTTATGGTACTCACAGAGCTCTGATTTTCCACACTGCAGAGGTAATTTAACCACTAGAAAAATAAATGTGCACTGACTGGCAGAAGTGTTAAATGTTACATATGTGCTGATGCATTTCTGTATTTTTAAAAACATAAATCTAAATGCTTTGTTTCTTCCTCCACAAGGACCTTTAGGGCTATCAAGGAGGACATGACCCACAATTTGCTAAGTGGCCCCAGGATGCAGGGAAAGCCTCTTGCAGGTCCAGTGATGGGAGCTATTATCTCAGGTGAGGCTGAGAAGTATTCTGACAGAAATGCAATGAGCCTGTATTATCATCCACATTAACCTATTAACTTCTTTTTTTATGTTTTTTTTTTCTGAATCCAAGTGCTACAGAATCTTATAGCCAAAGTCTATGAGAGATAAAAGGCAGGAGCTGAATATGGATGGAACTGAGTCCCAGTGACTCAAGAACAAGGAACTGCAGCAAGCCCTGAGAGAAAAAGCAGTGTCTGTGTCGTTCCTGTGGCTTTAGCTCTAGTGTTCACACAGGGTGGCTGCCTGCTCAGGCTGCTGCCCCTCTGCTCTGTCATTCTGCCCTGCATCCACCCTGCACACCAGTCCTGTCTTCCATTCCTAGGCTGGCTGGTGCTCACAGGCTCATCGAATGGTTTGGGTTGGAAAGGATCATAAAGCTCATGAGGTTGCACCCCCTGCCATGGCAGGGACACCTCCCCCTGTCCCAGGCTGCTCCCAGCTCTGTCCTGAACACCTCCAGGGATCCAGGGGCAGCCCCAGCCGCTCTGGGCTCCCTGTGCCAGGGCTGCCCACCCTCCCAGGGAAGAATTCTGTGGAGAGCTTGCCTGATGCCTGGCTCCGCAGTAGGGGTCATGATATGATCCCACTGGTTAGAAGTTAGAAAAAGAGAGATAGAGTACGTGACAAATGGCACAGGCATTGTGTCCCTGAGCATAAGGTTTCACAACAGCAAGGATATTGCAAGTACAAAAATAAGTAAGAATAGGGAAGTAGAAAGCTGCAAACTAACCACAAGGAACAAACTGCGTCAAAAACTTGTAATCCAATCATGAGCTACGGTTTTGCACTATGCATGAGCTAATTAACTGCACTATAATTATAGATGAACATGCTAATAAAGTGGGACTTGTTGACCATGATAGCATGAGGCTTGTCTCCCGTTCTTCCCACAAATGGTGACCGCGACGTGATACCACGGTGGGAAGTAACGTAGGGTTCGGGTCCTGCAAGCAGAGGGACGGCTAAAGAGCATTGCCAAAGAGCACTACTGAGGCGCTCCGTGCCCTAAGCGACCACAGAGGTGGGCTTAGCCGATACGTGCTGCCGAGACCTGGAGAGGCTGCAACAGCGCTGACGTGAGTATGGACAGGCAAGCGGCATATGATTTATTTACAGCATTGTTACAAAAACGACAGGTTAAAGGAATAGATCTAGGTAAGGATTTGCCAGATCTTTTGAAGTATGGTTACTCTCAGGGATTTTTTATTAACCCTCACACTGTTCATGAATTAGCAGAATGGCGACGGTTCGGGGATAAATTGTGGGAGCTTACTTTGGACGATGATAAAGCAGCAAAAAAGATAAGTAAGTTATGGAGGGTAGTTCATAATGAGTTGTTGTTGTGTCAAGTGGAAAAAAGGGCGGCTCAAGAGGTTGTGACAGCACAGGAAAGAAATAAGAATTATGAACCCCACTGGGGCACTAGTACCCCCAATCCTCCCGTATTTACAACTATTAATTTGCCGGCTACAGCACCCTCTACACCATCAGCCCCTCTGTTGTTGGAGGAACCTGTCCAGGAGATGGGTGAAAGAGGAAGGCTTCATATAGCCCTGCGAACAGTAGCTCTATCACCTCAATCGGTTAACCTCCCAAATAGCCAAGAGCCTATCCCGGGGCAGAATCTGACCTTGCGGAGGCTATGGCAAGGGAGCACCGGGAGGTTTGGGCAGCTTTGGCACACCAGGGTGCCGAACAGGGAGATAATAATATACTGGAAGCCGCCTCAGATTGCTTAGCCTTTCCGGTTACGTTCACTCCTAATCCGGCTGGGGGGTTGCAAGCTACGGTGACTGTCTTGGATTGGAAAATGTTGGCGCAATTGCGCTCTACGGTGGGGCAATATGTGGTTACTAGTGAACCAGTAAAGCAGATGCTCGAATATCTCTTTAATGCTCATGTTTTGCTACCAGCCGATATTAAAGGGATTGCCCGGCTTATGTTCACACAACATCAACATCTTTTATTTAATGCTCATTGGCATGCAGAAGCCCAAGCTTCGGTAGCCGTGCAGAGAGGACAAGGCGATCCTTTACAGGGGTTAACGGCAGATGAATTGTTGGGATTAGGAGCTTTTCAGCAGATGGAAGCGCAAGCTTTGATGGGACCAGATAGGTGTCGTGAGGCGATGAGAGTGGCTCGGAGGGCTATCGATAAAGTTAAGGCACCAGGAGGTATACCCATTTACATGGGAATAAAACAAGGTCAAGAGGAAGCATTGGGTCCTTTTGTGGATAAAGTAGCAGAGGCTATAGACAAAGCAGGTGTTCAGGACTACATGAAAGGAGCCTTATTAAAGCAGTGTGTTCTTCAAAACAGTAATTCACATACTAGGTCAATAATAACTACTATGGCAGGGGATTGGACAATAGCTGACTTACTAGAGAAGGCAGCAACTGTGCCATCAGGGTCTCAGGCATTTTTAGTTGATGCTATAAAACAGCTAGGGTTAGGGCTACAAGAACAGGCAAAAGTGTCACAGACACAAGTGTTAGCAGCCCTTGCACCTCTCCAAGCAGCAGCAGCTGGCACTAGTCCTCGCTCTTCAGCACCTGGTGGACGTATAAAGTGTTTTCGTTGCGGCAATAGCGGGCATACACGTCGAGAATGCAATGCCATGGGCGTCTGGTGTGCTAAGTGTCGCTCTGATTCACACAATACCACTGCCTGTTGCCGGAGATCAGGAAACAGCCGGAACAGCGCGAACAACTGCCACGCCGGGACACAAGTAGCAGCTGCAATACCATCGGCACCAACCAACAACTCCAACCAGCCACCAGCGGAAGCCTCGGCATAGACGTGGCAGCCTCAGTAGATGTTACCATCATGACTACACATCCCTGCAAGATTCCTACTGGAATTAAAGGACCCATCTTAATCAATGGACAAGCAGTGGGAGGACTTTTGTTTGGCCGTTCTTCGACCACAATGATGGGACTTTTTGTGTTACCAGGTGTTATCGATGCGGACTATCATGGAGAAATTATAATTATGGCTTATACACCATATCCACCTTTAAAAATTAACAAAGGACAAAGACTAGCACAATTAATACCACTTCCCCAAATGACCAAGGATATTACCCCGAGACAACAAAAGGAAAGAGGACAGGAAGGTTTTGGCTCCACAGGAGAGTTGGCACTAATGACTGTTGACTTATCGGCACGCCCCAGGA
This sequence comes from Sitta carolinensis, assembly GCA_032173965.1. Taxonomy (NCBI): domain Eukaryota; kingdom Metazoa; phylum Chordata; class Aves; order Passeriformes; family Sittidae; genus Sitta; species Sitta carolinensis. Next base: position 4,028,981 of record CM063294.1, on the reverse strand, counting down.
AAAAGGTAGAACTTCGACTTAACAATCAAAGTGTAACCCTTCTTGGATTACTAGACACAGGAGCAGACTCATGCATCATTTTCCCACAGAATTCCTCACTCACATCGAGCTCTGCACATCCCTGTGCTGGGATCCTGGCTGCCCTCAGCGAGGTGGGCTGAGCAACTGCAGCAGTTCCTCAGCAGAGAACCCTGCCCTGAACGTGAGACGAGCAGGGAAGCGTGCACAGCCCCAAAAGCAGCTCTGGGTATTTTTATGATGGAAGGCCATGGCTGACAGAACTGAGTTAGCCCAAAGCTCAACGAGACCCAAACCCATATACTTTAATTCTTGAAATAAATGTGCTTACTTGGGGCTAGATTCCTGCAAGAAACATTTCCTGTTCTCTAAGTAATAAGTAACAGAAATTGAATACAGGTGTGCTCTGCAGGCTGGCCCTCTCTTGCCCTCTCCTGTTCAGCTCTTTGGGCCACTGAGCAGAGTTTATGCATCACAATATGTTTAAAGTGTCAGTCTTTGTCAAATTCCCAAATAAATTCAGTACTGGTGATGGACATTATGTACTCATGAAACTTTCTAAAAGCTGAATAATTATTTTTACATTTCAGTTAAAAATAGACCTACTCACTTATTTGTGTGCATATTCTTTGATTTTTGTACTCAAACAGCAGAAAACACTTCATATGAAAATAATTCACACAACAAAATTTCTCCCACTTAGGAGTTTGAAAAACTCCAGTCTGCTTTGGCTTTGTCTTGTGCAAAAACACTGGCCTCACATTACAACTCTTTAGCACAGCCCTAACCCAAGCCCATTTTCCTGGGCTCACTGTTCTGCCAGGAAAATGATAAAAGATAGAAAGCTTTTAACATTTAAAAAGAAAGACACAGTGAAAAATATCTTGAAACACTGCTTTTTATATCATGTCCCCTCCATAATTTTAATTTTTTTTTTTTTTAATTTTTTCCTGTATCAAGCCAGGTCTGCAGCTCTGTGCTTGGGGGACAGCACCAAAGTCTCTCTTTGCTTCACATATGCAGCAGCACCTCTGCCCTTGGCAGAAGATTGTTTTTACACCAGTCTGCTCCAGCTGGACACAACCTGGGGCTGTGTCCATCACTGCCATGGCCATGCTGGGACAGGGTAATTCTCACAGGGTTTCCAAATGGCCCCACTGTAATTTATATTGAGTCTTCAGGCTGCATATTTCAGAGCTGCTATCCAAAAGGAATTCATGCCCTGGCTCAGTCAATCACATCAACTCTGCATTTTGTCCTGAGGGAAGCTTTCCAAGCTGCTGTTAAAGACAGCATTAATCTGGAGATTTTCATCTGGTCTAGCACTTGCTGTGTCCCTATTATGATATCCCCAGAGTTATTATTTTTACCATGACATTGGGACCTCTTGGAAGACCTGGAAGAATCTGAGGCCATGTTAAGGGTCAAGCCATGAAAACAAGAGACCATTCCACATCAGCCTTTCCCTGTACAAATTCTAAATATAAACTGGAAAGGGCTGGGGAGAGTATGGGACAATTCGTAGCTTTATTTCTTGTGCTAAAAGTCTCCCAGATCCCTCACAAACACGCTTTGTAAAGTGGAAAAACACTGAGACAGTACAATAAATCTGCCAAGTGATAACCATAGAAACAGCCAACCCTGCTGCCCTGCCATCAGCACCTTCGTGTCACAGTCACCAGGGGCAGCGCAGGCAGAGGCTCAGGCAGGTGAACACCCCTGGTCACTGCTGGCACCAGAAGGGAGAGGCTTGGCTGCCAGACACAGGCTGAACACGGGAATCAGCATCTTTGAGCTGCCTGCTTAAAGAGCTTTGACTGTTGACTTGGTTCAGCTTGCATCACACCCTTCCAGTTATTGATGGAGAAATTTTAATGTGTTTCCAGCAGCAAGCTGGCTCAAGATTGTGCCATGGTTTTCTCAGCAAGCCACAGACCACTCATCTGTGTCTGGAAGCAACAGTCAGCTGCTCCTATGGACCACCCTGGGCACAGGATTGGGACATTTCTTATCAAGAAAGGATGTCTAGATATGAGTGAAAAGTCTGCTTCTCCTGCTATTTATCTAAATAATCAACACTCGTGGCTCACAACAGCAATCTGTTACAGTAGCAAACTTTGTGCTCCTGCTGAGCTGGAGGCTGGACTGGATGACCACTCCAAACCAGAATTACTTTATGACTCTGTGATAACTTCAGTGCTCACAGAAGTCAGAAACTAGAGCTACAGGGAAGTGCTTCTGGAAGCTCTTTCTTTTACAGCAAAACAATAGATACTGCCTAACTTGACAGATACAAGTTTCTGATAAAGCTTTAAATCCCAACATTTATACAGTTCTTGTAAGCACTGCAGCCAGTCATCCCTTAATATCAGCTCGTGGGAAGGAGAAACCCTGGATCCTTCTGCACTGAGAGGGGGTGCATAAATCAAAACACCCGTGTTTGTTGCAACAGCTTGTCAGAGATGAACTAAACTCTGAAAGCAAACTTTGTTACTTGAAACAAAGTCAGACAACTAACAGTGAATTACAGCTGGGAGAGTCAGCTTTTCTGAAACAAAATACCAACTATTATTCCTACACAAGGAAGTGCAAGTAAAACTCATGATAACATGACAAAAGGGAAGGGACCCATCAGGATCATGGAGTCCAGCTCCTGGCCCTTCTCAGGATGCCCCAGAAATCACATCACACACCTGAGAGCACCTCACTGGGGCAAGAGCTGAACACAGAACACAGCAATGTTACAAGACTGTAGAAAAGGGCTTCTTTTCAGATCTCCTTTTGTCACTGTTGAGGCAGTCACTAGAACAGCCTCTTTCTCCTTTGATAAATTATTTTCTATTATTGCTAGTTGGTGACTCACCTAATTCCAAGCGTCTTGATAGGAGAAAATCAGGTCTGGACCTCCCTGTGCCTTTCACTGGCCACTCCCATCTACACCAACACCCCCTCCCTCACTGTGTCCCCGTGGGTCAGGGCTGCCAATCCCTTGGAGCCCCTGTGGGTCCAAACCCAGCACCTTGTGCAGCGTATTCTGCCACCAGATGGAGGAGACCACACAGCTAACCTCATAAGCCATTCCAAACACCCCTGCTTTGTGGTTCTTGCCTGCAACCTTTATACCATTCATCTTACATCCATTACACCTGTGTGCCCTCTCCACCCTTCTGTGACTGGTCCACACCCCTCAGCATCCCAGGTGTCTTTACCTCTCACACTGATCACCTGTCCTACACAGCTGTAGCCCATTAGGGGATGAGGCTTGGCCACAGCCCCATTCCCAGTCAACACAAACTGTGTGCCTACATCCTTTAGCTGTTTCTTCTGCTCAGTTTTAAAAAATCCACACCATTGATGCTGTGCTTTCAATATTTAACACAGGGGATCAGTTTCAGCTACTGGTGTGCTATCATGCTCACTCTAATGGCTCTGAAATGCTTCTGTGAGTGGCTGCTGGCCATCCCAGGAAATGCCCACCCTGCAGAGCCAGGGGCTGTCATTTCCTTGTTCAGCTCCCCTCGAGCTGAGCCCAACAAAGCCAGGGGGGCATTTGAGTGTGGGTGTGCACAGAAATGGGTTTCTGTTACAAAAAGTGTAAGGGTCTCCAACAGCTCTGGAAATGCAGAGCTCAAAGTCTTCACACATATTCCAGACTGCCTTACAGCAAAAGGCTAGGACAGGCTGCCTTCACTAGCCAAAAACCAAAGCTCTGTTTTCTCTCTTAAAAAGCTTTTATAAATTACCTTTATTTTAAATACAAGCTGTCAAAGCCCGTGCAATTAACTGCTCCCATTATTTTTTATTCCATTTTCTGGTATTTGTGCTCAACCACCATGCCTGGGTGCCACAGTTTGTTGTATTTACATTCAACAGAAGTGATGGGACAGAAAACTTCAACTAAGCAAAACATTTCAATTCCATCCCCAAACTCTGCCAGTAATTTTTGCTGTGCACATCTAGCTCCAGAACAGTACAGCAGGAAGGGGTGAAGCCTTTGAGGATGTTCTTTTTCCTCAGCTCAAAACCTCCCCATGGGTGTTCACAAAGTAGCCCATGAGTCCCCTGACAAAAACCTGCAGGGTCCCTTTGAGCTGAGCACAAGGCACTCAAACTGGGAGTAACAGCCAGATGCAACGTGAGGAGAAAAGTTTCCACCACAAATATTAATGAAGTTGACACTTACAAGTTCTTCACATCAATGATTCCTCGAAAGGCCTTTCTAGGGATTCCTTTTATCTGGTTTTCGCTCAGGTCTCTGAATAAGAGAACAGAAAAAAAATACATTGTGTTAACAAAGAGAACACATTTGTCCAATCTGCATGAGCTAATGTAACCTCCACGTGCTTGGAAAAGTAGATGTTGCTGGATTTGTTACACCACACGGTGTTTTCAATTTTGTTTCTCTCCTCCAGAGGTCTGTGGAATGAGCGGAAAGGACTCTCCAACCAAACCCACCGAAATTCCTGATACAAATGACAGAACTCGGAGCAAACATCACTCAGATGTGATCGTGATGCTGGCACAAAGCCATGATTCACTGTCAGAGTACCTGCAGCCAAATCTCATGCCTTGGAATCCAAACCCTGTAATGTAAATGTAATTTTCTCAGCATGCTTCTATTTGTCTACTGACTGCAAAAATACTTGGCTACCCCTGCTCAGATTACAGCTTCTTATTTGAAATTAATATTCAGAAAAACATGGCAATCATTCTCTTGTGAGCTTTTTAAATTTACACTGAAAAGATCTTAATCTACTGCATTAAAATCCCACTGCATTATGTATCAATAGGAAAAAACTGAATTTTTAACCTTGTTTAAAAACAAACAATAAAAATACTAAGCAGCCAACAGCAATTTGAAAAGTCTTTCTAGTACTAAAAGCACATTAAAAAATGGTTTGATCTGCACTGTGAGTGCAGGTAACATTTTCCTGTTAACCAGCCTGCACTCAGGTGCTTTTCCCCTTGATGAACTATAAATAGTTCCAGGTTCACAGCTCTTTGCCAGTGCAGCAGAGGCAGGAAGGAGGGCATCGGCAATGGGGGGAAATGGACATGAAATCAGAAACCTGGGGTGTTTTCATGCTAAGGAAATCCAGCATTTACCCTGATTTCCCTGCTGGTGCCTCATCAGCACGGAGAAGGGGGAGAGGATTCAGTCTGGTTTAGGGGACAAAGGGTGGGGCAAGGCAGGGATGGAAGAAGAAGAAAGGAAGCCAGAGGAGTGGGAAAGAAAAATGTCAGAAATAATCAGATGGAGGAAAGGCTCAGTGATGACAAAAGGACAAATAAAGGTGATCCTGCAGAGAACTGTCCTGTGCATTGTTTGGGGTGAGAGCATCCCCAAGGCTCTGCCCCATTTTCAGAAAGAAACTCTGGCTCTCTAATGACAATTAGAAGGGGCTGGCAGCCCTCTCTACTCACCCCAGGCACCCTCTTCTGTAAGTACATTTAGTGTTCAGCAAGCTCCTTTCTAGCCTCCATCAAATTGGTTTTATCAAATGAGAGGCCAGAAATCAGAGCCTGTCACAAAAGCCCACATTGACACTGCGGGTCAAGACGTGTCACACAGGGCTTTCTTCTGCTTTCCATCAGGCAGATAAGAAAAAGAGGGGACTATGTCCTTGTCACGAGACTAATTCAATTGATACCAGTCATGCAGTCTGCACCAAATTCTCAAAGTAGCCACAATTGTCCGCTCAGACTATGGCAAACAAAAATGTGCTGCTGGATACAAGTCTCTTTTTCAAGTCAGATTAAAATTCTTTGTGACCTTCACAATTTGTTTAACACTGATCCGCACTCTGACCCCTCCTTCACCTTCCCTTTATTTTGCCAGCAACAAAATATTAGTTCTTGAAAGACAGACCTTCGACCCAGACAAATGACCAGGCAACCTGGACAGAGAAGAGACAAATAAAGGGTATTTCAGACCCAGAAGGAGGAAGTCTTAAGCTGTCACTTTGGTGTGACAGTGAGGCACAGCAGAGCTGTGGTAAAAGTGTGACAAAATGGCTTAGCAAGGCAAAAATTAGTAAGGTCTGAAAGGAAGACACGCAAAGCAGAACAAAAAGGGCTTGAAAAAGTGGAATTGTGTGGTCAAATCAAACCACACTTAATCCACCATCTCAAGTTGCATTTGTCTGGTATTTTATTGTGCATTTCAAGTCGTGTAAAAGTAAATCAGGTTTTCGAGCGATACTTCATAACATTGTTGTGTTCTACAAGGGCTAATTTATATATTTGATCTCTGCTTTTTCTTTATGCTCAAGTTTTAACCTGCAGCCAGGCAAAACCAGGGGATTGCAGGAAATTCATCTGTTTTCTATGAAAACCTTCTTGTAAAGTGTATTATTTTTACTCTCTCTGAGGCACTCTCCTCTAGCTAACAACCCTGCCTCTTCCAATCTCCTGGCTCGTGGGCTGATTCCATAAATCTCTCTAGTGGGCTGAGGAACTGACAGCCTGCGTGGCATTAGTGACACAGCATGGAAGAAAAGTCACCAGTGTTTCTTTTTGTGTTTTCTCACAGTTATAATCATCCTGTTTTGAGGTGGTCAAGAGGAGTGTTTCTCTCTGCTTCCTGACATTGTGCCAGAGTTTTGTTAAGCATCTTTTATAAGCAAGCAAACCTCAACCAGGCTCAGCCTGTGCACTTCTCAAAATTTGCTCTCAGGTAGCAGAAGGCTGTAACAAGAAACTTGTCTACTGAGTTTATCTTAAAGTTCCAGCATTTCATTCCCTGCTTCTCATGGCAGATATAATGGGAAGCTTACAGCAATGGTATGTAAAATAAATATTAGTTATTAATAGTAACTGCAGAAAAGCAGATAAATTAACATGAAGCCAAAACCAAATCCTAGAAAGGAGACAGAAAAATATGGCAGTATATAAAAAAAATAAATAGCAAATCTGGAAAAAAAAAAAGGTGATGATTACTAATAGATTTCCTATTTCTTAGACCTGAGTTTCAAGCCCCCTATTTCTGCAGCAGAAAGCAAGTCCAATGACTGGGGGGAGCATGAAAAAAAGGGGAAATCTGAACAATTCCAGACTTAGAGAATAAAAGACTTCCAAAAACCCTCACACCCTAAGAGGACTGTTAGAGAGCTGAGATCACTTGACCTGAGCACAAACCAGGATGTGCCAGTCCCTCAGCAGCACCCTCTCTGCAGGAGTTCCTTTGTGGAGAAAGCACCCAACACAAGCAACACACACTCATGTGCATCCTGAACAAACAGGTGTCGAGCTAAGCCAGTCCCTGGATTGAATTATCCTCCCTGCTTGACAAACCCAGGTGAGCTGTGTGCAGCCCCCCCTGGCAGAGCTCCCCAGCAGGGCCCAGAGCACTCCCACCCTGCAGCCAGGGATGGGATGGGACAGACCAGGGGAGCTGGGGGACAACAGCAGAGCACTCATCCAACAGCTTCCCCAGCAAACACCCCCAGAGCCAACAGCACCCATTGCTGAGCTGGGGGGACGTCTCGGGGGTTGCTCTGGTCAGGATGACCCCGAGATATATGAATTCTGTTGTCTCCAAATTCTGTTGCTGAAAGAATGAGTCGAAAGTCTTCAGCTGATGCTCTCAAGGTTGTTTTAATGTTTCTTATCTCAGATATTTTCTGTCTGGGCTGCCCAGGTGTGTTCAGCAGGGCAGCCCCAGGCACACACACTGCCCCAGGGGCAGGCACTGGTTTTTATACTACAAATTACGTGTTAGTTATTTACAGTTATGATCCAATGCCCATCACCTGTGTTAGACAGTTCCATTCTACTCCAATCCAATCCCCAAGTGCCACCATCCCCAAGAAGATGGGGTTAGGAAGAAGGAAGGAGGACAGGACAACACCCAAGTCCCTCCATCTTACCCCCTACGCCCCTATGGTAAGATCCCCAAAAATTCCCTTTTTCACTCTATAACTACTACTATTATGCTATCTAGAATTTTGTGACTTTTAGTTCTTCATTCACAGGTGGTAATTTGTTCCATGGATCAAACTCAAAGCCCCAGGAGTCCCTGGCTGCTGCCAGGGTCTCTGACCCCGCTGCCAGGGCTTTGGAGCCCCTTGGCTGGGGCTGGGATCATCCAGGACTATCAGAGACAGCCTGGGTTCTGACAGAAACAGAGCCACAGGGATGCTAAAGAGCTGGGACTGCCACTTTGCCCAGAGGAGAGAGGCAGGAGCTCCCTCACACAGCACAGGCTGGCCCAGCCCAGCCTCCAGCAGGAGTTGGCACAATCCAATACTTTTCTTAGTTTCTATTTTAATTTAGCTAAAATGCTTTGGACACAGATGAACTCCCTCTGCAAGTCTAATATTGTTTTCCTGATCTTCGAATGTGAATTGCAAGTGCCTCACTGATAAAAGGATTGGAAAGGGAAAAAAAACCCATCCGAAAGTGCTGACATCTCCTAAGTGCCTCTGCAGTCTTTGCCGTAGTGCTGGTTTTAGCCTTCTGCTCTAAGGCTGCCTATTGCATCCTAAGTGGAAATTCAAATATCTAACAGAGCAATAGAATACATTAAGCCTTCTTTTTTTTTATTATTTTGTCAGTAAGAGACCATAAATCACTTAATTGGAACACAGACCCAATGAACATCCATAGAATGAATCTTCATTTGAACTACAGATCTAAAACATTAAAACAACTACTTAAATACAACTTGTAAAGTTACAAAGGTACTGAAAATAACATATATTATATGGAAAACAAAAAATCAGCAGTGACGGCATTATGCATAGGTTTTCTTTCTTTTCAAACAAGAAAAAAAAAAACCCAAACAACCCCACCCTTTGAGGATTTACCAGTTATTTTTCCGAGCTTTTTTAACACAGAGATTAGCATCTTTAAAAAGACTATTTTTTACAATGGCCTGAAAAACAGCTTGATTAAGAAGTATTTAATGTGGTTGAACACTAATCTTTAATTATTTCTCCCACTCAAATGGGCTGGAGGATCACCAGGCAGCGTTATCCAATAAAGAACTCAGTTTGCCTTTAATGTCTAAAGAGTTTAACACAAAGACTTAACAAGTCACCCAGAGAAACTCTTCACAGCCAAACCTCTATCTTTCCCAGTATGTCCATTCCATAATAAAACTGCAAACTCACAGAGTTAACCATTAGCACGTGGAACCAATGGTTTACTTCAAAAGAAGGAAAACTCCAGCCTAACAAACCTGATCCCTTTCTTCAGGAGCCTTTCAGCTTCTCCACAATTCAACTGCACCTTGGGATAAGCCAGGGGAGCTCTCACACAGCTGGTATAACACCAGAAGACAAACACTGGTTCCTTTGACTGCATATGGCACTTGAGTGCAAAATTAGATGGTTTCCTATCCTCTCTTCTTGCCAGAACAATACTGGAAAGTTAATATTGTTCACCTGCTTTGCAAAATAGAATTAATGAAGGCTATGACTCCTGGTTTGAAGAGAGGACCAGCTGCCACCAACGCCAAGAAATTAGCACTGTGCCCACCAGCTTTGCTCTGGCTACAGAATGTGCAGCTGAGAGAAATGAGAATTAATTCATCCCTGTTGGCATTTTGTTTACATTCTTTGACAAATTAGGATTCCTGGGTTTAATACATTTCAGTCCAATGCACTGAGAAAAATAAAATAAAATAAAATATTCCTGAGGGTTTTGTGCACTTTTAAAGTTTAATGACTATTCTTCAATCTAACTTTTCTTTAAAACTGGACTAAAATGAAACTAAAACAAACTGCTCCACTAAAGGTCACACACTTCACTCAATCTGGTCACTGCAATTTGTCTCATTAGAATTAGTTTTAATTTGTACAACATGTTACACATAAACTCTATCCTGCAATGTTTTACTGAATTAAGTAACACAATTAAGGAGTTAAAGAGTAACAGATGGGAAAATTAGAGACCATAATCCAAAGATAATAGGTATCTCTAAGTAACATGTAATAAAAGATAAGCAAGTCAATAAAGTGAGGAATGATACAAGTCAGCTTTGTCATGGAGCAGGAGTTGAGGGAAGGCAACTCCTCCAGTCAGAGAAGAGACAGGGCAAGGGGACCAATGCTCTCTAGAGAAGTCTGCAAGAGGAAATGAGGCAGAAAGACCAAGGAAATCCATAGGGAAAAAATAAAATTTACTCAATTATATCTGTAAAAATTCCACCACAGAATATTGTGCTTTTCACTTCCAGCAAGGAACAAAAGGATTTTTCCTGCTTTGCCAAAATCATGTGGCAGCTTTCTAACTTTCTTTTTTTTTAATAATTTTAAACCAATACTTAGCATTTTCAACAATTAAGTATTATTCTTATCTAGGAGACAGTGTCTTAGTATTTCCAAAACTGTTCAGTATTAAAGTTTTTCCTGTTCTACAGACAGATTAAAAAAGTAACTGAGTTAACTGTTAAGGACAGTTCAGAAACTTTGAGCCTTGTAAATATGGAAGATAAATTCAAGATATTTATCATCTTCCAGGTGGGAAATGCATTTTCCCAATCAGGTCCCTCCAGCAGGCACTGAACAAGCTGTGGCCACTGTGACCCTGCCAGCAGCCCCTGTGCCCTGAATGCAGGAATGGCTTCTCCCTCTCAGCAGGAGCAGTGTAAAAATGGGATTTACTGGAAAGCAGCACTTGTAGCTCTCTGTCTGAAGGAAGAAGGGAAAAGTGTTGTTGCTGATGGGCTACAAGGCAAGAGCTTAACAACAGCAATGTTGTAAAGCATTACTCTGTGGAAACTTGGCACTACTGCTGGTTTTCTAAAAGGGAAAAAAATTCCTTCCTCCTACCAGTGCACAAAAAATAAAGAAGGTGACAAGCATGGGAGCTGTGCAAAACGAGAGCAGGTCCTGCAGATGGTATGCACCCTGAACGAGGTGACTGTGTTTTTACTAAATACAATACAGCTGCTCTCAGTCCGTGCTCTGGGAGGCTGTAAGGGAAACACAGGTTTGGTTTGGGTTTGTTTGTTTTGAGGAGGGAATTTAGCTCAGAAATTCCAATTAAAGCCGTCCTCAGTGCTTTCACACAGTCACGCACTGCTGCACAAGCAGTGCTGCTAAGCCTGCACAAGATAAACACCAGGATTTCTCTGCTGCTCCAGTTGCACTGTGAAGTGAGAGATGTTAACTGTGTACTTCCAGATTTCAGCACCTGCCCGGAGCCCCCACAGCCCCAGTCACACACAGCCCTCCTGCTGGAGAGCAGGACACTGAGCAGAGCCAGAGCACACTGGGCAGGGGGATCACGACGGAATCACAGCACAAAGGTCTCAGCAGAAGATGATTATTTTATCATCATCTTCCACCTTCTCCAAGGACAATTAAAAAACCATCTGATCCTTCAAGGCATCCAAGCTGCATGGACTTGTGCAGCTTCATGACTTCTGTCCTGACAAAACCACAGGGATCACACAGCACATGCTGAAGTCTTTTTAAATGTTTAAAAGAACTGAGAATACTCATTTGTGATCACTTAATTCTTCATTAGAGGTTGTTAAAATTCTTGGCTGCTTTAAAAAACAAACAAAAATATGAAAACAACTCAAATCCCACCTTGTCTCACTGAGACGCAGCACATTTGTCCATTGATGCACCCAACAAAACTAGAAAAAAATTAAATCAATCAGAATATATTTTAGAAGATTAATAAATATTTTTATATAATTTTAAATGAACTGTAAAACCATTCAGTGCCAGTGTCCAATCAAAGGCAACATTTGTCCTTATGACTTTTACAGTTCTCCCTCCTCCTGCCATTTCCAAATAGTGATCAGACAGCATTTAGGAGACTTTTATTTTAAAACCATCCATCTCGAGACTGATCGTGAGCTGTCATTGTAGGAAGCAGCATCTGTTTTGTCTTTTGGAACATACACACAAAAGTAAAATCTTTCCTCAAAGTATTTGCACTCAACTTTGGATATGTCAGGGCGTAGGAACTGGAAAGTAACATCCAGTGCACTCAGAGGGATCTCTTGAAGAGAAGCAGCCCACTGGAGAGAGGATAGGGTTCCTGACTAATAGATGGCAATCAGATGTCTTTGTTAGCAGGATTTAATGTAGGGGTTTAGTGCTTTAGAAAACAGTATCCATACAATGAACCCTTCCTTTTGCCCGAGGAGGAAAGGAACACACTGCGGGGCAGGCAGTGAGTGGAGGGGCTGCAGCAGAGTGACAGAAAGCCCTCCAGGGGTCAGGAGCCCCTCACCCAGGGAGCCCTGCAGCGAGGGGAGCTCTGCCAGCCTGCAGGGCACTGCAGGAGATCCCCTGGGAGCCTGTGCCCGGAATGCTGCAGCCCCAGACAGCTCCGGGGGATGCTGCTGCCCCGGGAGGGAGAGCAGAGCAGCACTGCTGTGCCTGCGGGGACAGCACAGCTCAGAGAGGGGCCTGAGCCCCGCAGCAGCACTAAGGATTCTCCCCGGCATCTTCCACCTCTGTCAGTGCTTTCCTGCTGCTAAAGCAATGAGAACTCAAAAGCTCTCCCACTGCTTATTAATGTTAATACTTTCTAAAATAGAAATGCGACTATATGGAGATTCCTTTATTTTAAGCTAATTATAAAAGGCACTGGTTTTATACTGTTGACCTGTTTTGGGGTTTATACTTGTGTCTGTTGAGCTGTACTGGTATGAAATCCTATGCGTTTGCAAATTCTAAACATCAGTAAGAAGTATCACCCTCCCCTGACCTCCCCAGAGAGACAGGAGCCTACACAGCTCTGCCTGACCACTAAACAAAAAAAGATATTTGCTGTTTATTGTTTATATATTTCTTAATATGATGCGGTTTTATTTTAGAAGATAAACATGTGAAATCATAAAGAATAAAACCTGCCCTGTCTTTGGATAACTGAGCAACATCTGGAGCAAGACTCTCTTTTGACTGATCTGTCTTAACCTAACTCTGCTTTTGTTAATGATGAATATTTTTATACTAAAGATTCTTTACACTTTACTAATATATTGAAAGAAAAAATCTCCTGCCAATTAATATTTTTGCGTATCTAATCACCATATGATTGAAAACAGTCACAATAGTATTTTTTTTTTTTTTTAATTCAGGCTGTGATCCTGTACTTTAGCTAAGAAAATAATATTTTTCCTAGGATTAAGTAGCAATTACATGTGTAAAGACCTAGGTTTTTTTTTTTATCAAGTTCTCCTGAAAGAGCCCAATTATACAATTTGTTTGTATGATCACTGCAGACATTCTTGTGGCTATAAAAAAAGCAATAAAAATTATGGAGAATCTGTGGATAGTAAAACCAACTCGAATTTCCATTCATTCAGTGAGGTATAAACGAGTTGCAAAGTATTCGAATGCACTGCAGTGAGAAAAACAACATTCTGTTTACAGCTCAGGCCTGGTTATCAGAGGCCTTTATTCTGCTCTGTGGAAAAAAAGTGCACTGTGCACTGTGCAAGGGGGGCACACTGGTACTTGAGCTGTAATCAAAGATTTAAAAATAAATTGTGACACTGGACAAGCAATATCTATTCCACTGATATTCAGCAGACTGCAGGAACAGCTACTAGACAAAAGACAGAGCAGTTCCATTCATCTTTTCCCTTTTTCCTAATATTTTAGCTTCTCTTTTTCTTCACACAGCTCACCTTTCTGTATCTTCCCTGCTCTGGATCGTTTATCCCCGAGTGTCCCAGTGAAACACAGCAGATGTAAGATCCACTTCGGGCTGGTTCATAGCCATAATTCATTTCTCTGTGTGGATGTGACATCTAGATTTATTAGACCAAGATGTAATTCCACAAAGTGCTTCACTGGAGTGGGGATATTCATGCAAGATGCAAGGTTTCAGTAATAGCAGCTCTGTTTTATGGGAGGCTCCACAAACCCAGCAGCTCCTCAAGGACTCCAGAGCAGGTCACCCTGACCATTCCAGCTGCATCCCACCCTCACAAACCTCATTCTTCTGCTTTATTCACACCAAGAAAAGGTTGGCTGGAACATAAACAAATGATTTCTTCTTTTTCAACAACTATTCACGTAGGTAAAGCACCTTTGAGAATCCCACTCCATGCACAGGAAGTTTATTATTCAATAATGCCATGCTTTAGGAAAAGGCATTTAAATGGAATGTAGGTGTTTTAAGTAGAGAAAATAAAACTCAAGTATACAAGTAGAACAAACATGCTAAGGTGACACAAATCTGAACTGAAATTAGCTTTCAGCTAAAGTGCACAATAAATGGTGAATTCTTCCAAAAGAGGAGTTAAACTCTCAATCCTCCTGCTCAGCTTACAGAGGGGTTTATCTGAATGTTTCAGTAAATCAGCTACCAAAGACCTAAACCTTTATTGAAAACTCAGCTAAAATCGAGACAATTCATGAGAGCAGCAGTGTTCCTTGGACTTCAGTGCCATTTTTAACCAATCTGGCCTGCACAAGTTACAAGCTGAATTAATTTAGTTGAGTCCACCCAAACACCATGTAACAAAATCCTCCAGATTCGACTTTGAAAACAGACTCATGTCTTTATCCTAAAACACCCAAAAATACTCAGAGGGAGACTTGGGTGTGCATGGATGGTTTGCAGCAGCTCCCAGAGGTGCTCATGGTGGTTTCTGAGCTTTATTCCCGAGACTGAGGAGGGAACAAGGGCACTCCTCTGATTCAGCAGCTGAGACCACACGGGTTCGTTTGCATAAAGCACTGCCAGAAATGAACTCGGCTTCCCTCTGACTCCCTGTCAAGCATCTTGCTGAATTTCAGATTGACAGTGTCAGCTCACAAAATTGAATTAAATATAAAAGAGCTGACCAGGGAAGAGGGAGGAGTGGCTCCTGCACGACAGACTCCAGTGTGTCCACACTTTGCTGTTTCATTGTTGAGGCACTCTCAAATCAAAGAACATCAAATTCCAGCATGATTTGATTTCATCACTGCTGGGAATGGTGATGACTTTGGAGAAAGTCCACTGTAGTTATGTGAGTCTCCAGGAGAAAATATGTGCCTGACAGGAAAACTTGACTTATTACCCAGAAGTTTTTTCCATTTATGACACCTCCTTAGCAATCTTTTGAAAAAACAATTAGCTAAAGGGGTATCGTGTGTCATAATGCAAAAATAGTCTTATCAGAAAAGGAAATTTAACTTCATTATAAGACTTGGAAAGTTTACATCCTGATATTATTCACATCATTACTTCCAGATGTCATGTGGAAAACCAACAATCAAGAGACAGAAACTAAGAGTCAGTCAAAAAATATACAAGAATATCTGCATCCCAGTTCCACACACAAAGGGTTTTGTTTGGTTCCAGAAAGGAATTCATTGTGGAACCTGGTTTTATCCCAGCTCAGATGCAATCACTCTTTCTTTCTTTCTTTCTTTGAACATTAAATTTGTGGAAAGACAACTCTAAATACCAGGGAACTGTGGCTAACACAGAAAGTGGTTTTCTAACTAAACCTATCCCACCCTGTTAAGTTTATACAATTATGATATAGATTATATACAACTATAACACATATGGTTCCAATGCTCTTTCTAGCTTGCACTCTTTGTTCATTCTTTCTGAATCATAGAATGATGTAAAGGAAAAAAGGCAAAACAAACACTAAATGTTACTGTTGGGATGCATTACTAACACTTTACCAAAGACAATAACAGAACAGAGTAGTTTTACATATATTAAATGTTTTCAACTGAGGTAACCTTCATGTGCTTTGATTGGTAATATTAAATTAGAGCCTGCATTTATTTCTTCATGGATGAAGCGTATTTGGAAATATTAAACACACCATACGTTTGTCTTCTTCAGAAGGTTCTACATAATTAGGAAAAATAGAATCTAAACCAAGTATTTTCAGTAAATGCTGAAATGGAAGACAATTCACTCTAAGACAAAGGAGATTATTCCTTCTGCTTTTCCCTAGTGCCTGGTAATTAGAAGCATTTTAACCAGGTCAAAATCACCCACCACAGGGCAATGTCAATGTCCTCTTCCTGCAATAGCCCAGAGGTACTGCTCCTGACTATTTGATTAAATTCTGTGCATTATTCCATGAGCTACCTCCCTGTGGATTTACATTCTGATTTTGTCACTTCCCGTGGCAGACAGTGTCTGACACACAAGTCAGCAAATCACCACCCCACTGAGATCCTGCCCTCAGCTCCTGACCCTGCTTATGGTCAGGGGATGCTCAGCAGCCACTGCAGGCTCAGCAAGGACCAGAGCCCAGCCCACACGTGGGAGATTTTACAGAGGAGAGAAGGCCAAAATGAAGGTGCTCTAATTGCCTCAGTTGTAACTGAGCTCCGTTAAAGCCCAAGAGGAAGGAGCCCTGTGCCTGAAGGAGGAATGCAGGAACCGAGGGATCTGCACACAACCACTGCCTCTGGACCAGGAATGTCAGTGTTTTTAGCAATGTCAGGGTGCCCCTGGCTAAAGAGATGGAAGCATATTTACACAGAACAAGTTCTAAGCTGACTGAATAAACTATTAATAATGAACTAATATTTCCTTGGCCTTTCAAGCATCTTCTTTGGTTATTAAAGTGAGGCATTCATTAAAGCCACAGGATTAAAGCCCGCATTTTTCACTTTATTGTACTGAAACTTTAAAATGTAGATAAAAGGTAGGATGAAGTAGAAGCTGTGGATTGCAACAGTACCTGAGGGAACTTGCTTCCTTCAAAGGCCACCTGCATGCTGTAGAAACAGCACCAGTGCCACAGGGACAGCAGAGTTTGCTCATCAGGGCGCAGCGGTGCCGTGAATCTGCCGCTGAGACTCGTGAACGCATCTCTGACAGGGCTGGGTTTCCACAGTGGTCAGAGGTCACCCATTCATGTGGAAATCTCTGTCCCAGCTCTGCCTGTGGGGACAGAGCCCGTGGGGATGGGAAAGGCTGAAGGACAGCCCTGCTTTCGGCTGAAACTTGCAATGTGCCAGAACCAGACACGCTCACGAGCGGCCAACCCATCGTAAAGGGAGATTTTAAAATGTCTTGGTAGGACTCCTGTGACCCTTGAGCATCACTGATAAACCCTAACATGGCAAGTTGGCCACACATGCTCCTTCTCTGGCAACACTGGAATAGTTCAGGCAACTGGGAGAACACCCATCTGACCGTGTTCAGTTCTAATGCAGAAGAAAGGATTTCCAATGTGTCTGAAGGCATGAAGTCACAGAAGCCAAAGAGACCCAAGGGTTTTTTGTTTGCTGTTTTTTCTCTACCTTGATAAACAAATCCTGCCCAGGACGCTTAGCAGATTCCTGCTCTGGGGGTTTCTGTGCATCCAAGACTCCAACACTGCAAGCATCTTTGCTAAGGTAGCATAAAATTTCAGAGCACATAGTTAATGTTCAAATGGCAGAGTATATTGATTCTCTGCCCATCCCCTAGTATCTTAAGTTTACCCAGAAGACTATTTTATTTAATTAACTTGGTGCTTTATTAATATAAATATTCCACTATTGATCATAAGAGAAGCTGACGCATGTTTGAGTCAGACATACATCAGATCCATTTAATGGAGCTCCACTTAGAAGAGTAGTTGGCTCTAAATCAAGGTAAATGGCAGCAAGTGCTCCTTTGGGATGACAGGGCTTAGCTGAATCTATAACATTTTTACGGAGCTAGTTTTCTTAAAAGCACAAAACGTATGGAAATTAGATATGAAAATGGTCTCTCCTTGCACGTATCAATTAAGTATGTCAATACCTTAATTAAATTGCTCAACCTAATGAGATTTATACCAATGAATATGTTTTATAGTTATAATAGCTTTTTTGGCTACTGTTCAAGATGTCAAATAAATTGTGAAAAGAGGATTAAAAAAAGTAGTAATTGACATTCTGAACTGAAGCCAGTATTTTTTCTCCTCATTTTTTCCCTTCATTCATGTGATTTTGGAGAACGTATAAATAAAGTAATGAACCCTGTAATAGCTTTGCTTTTAAAAATGTCTTTCTTTTCCAGTTCCAATCCTTCTTATCAAGTTCTTTAAGTGGCACACCATTTGAATTAAGAAGCACTTCAGCCTAAATGATTATAGGGTTTTTCCCCTTTGAGGCTCACTACGATGCATTTCCTCCAAGCAAAAACTAAGAAAAACTTTTCTCTCCAGACATGCAGTTATACAAAGACTTCTTGTCAGACTAGGGCAGCATAAATGCCTCAAGCACAAGGATATTACACCACAAGCAATGCAGACTTCTACTCCCATCCTGGACTGCTTCCAGTTTTGTATCCACCTTCTCTGGGGTGAAAAAAAAATCACTGGATGCTGCATTTCCTGGCATAATTCCTGGCTCCATCCCAAACGTACTCTGCAACCTTGACAAAGCCATCAGCTGTGTCAGTGACACAGTTCTACAGTAAATGAGCTGGACTTGGGGATCCTTGTGGGTCCCTTCCAGCTCAGGATATTCTAAGACAAGGATTTATATGTGAGAAATGCCTGAGTTTCATGTTAAGATGAAATTTCTCAAGTGAGTAGTGCTGCAAAAGTGCCTTCCCTGCAATTGCTGCAGACCCCCCAGCAGGACTGCAGGTGAGCAGACAATGCAAAGCTCCTCTTCTCTGCCAAAAACAAACCAAGGAGAAAGTTCTGCTCACATGGGACTCTCTCTCTCATGGCCTGGTAAAAAATACAGAAAAACTAAAGATAACAAAAACGATCCCAGGGGAGCATCAAGTAAAAAAACCCTGAGTAAAACAAGAGCATTTATTATTCCTTTGCCTTTCCTCTCAGCTGAACAATCTATTGAATTTTATTTGAGAAGTAATATCTAGCTCAAGCCTTTGCATAATTTAAATTTCAGGTTCCTGTTAAAGTGAAGAGATTCTGCCTGTGAATACTTCAAGAAAGCATTTATTTTAGTTATTCCATAAACTGTAGCAGCTTTTATATGGCCTCTAACTAAGCTGTAATTAAAACCAAATACAACTTGTCATTGGTCCTTCAGAACCAAGAAATGGAGCAGCTATATGATTTTTCTTGTCTTATTTCTAGTCAGTAAGAGACAAACCCTGTGTTTTGACTTTATTTCTTATCCTTATTAAATGTTTTCTCTGTAAAGCCAACCTAATTTTTCTCCTTTATCAAAACACTAAATCGATTCTTTAGCTGAATTCCATGCCAGCATCTGTGACAGTGAAGGATAAACTCTTGATATAAAGGAGTTTGTTAGGTTAAAAAAAACCCAGCCTTAAGAACAAGGGCTGAAATGTCAGGAAAGAAGAAGAGGAATAATTTGTACAAGTCTCATCCTACCTCTCCCCATTATTTTTACAAATATCTAAGTCATGAACTGATTTTTCAGTTAACACAAGCAGAATTTGCTGAATTTATGGCAATGATTTCCATGTGCTGAAGTGCTATTATTTAAATAAAATAGCAAGTAATTTCTGATTGGATTCTGGTACCCACAGTTTTCTCCACATAGGTGAACTACAGCCAAATGCCTTCTGTTGGAATGGCATCATTTCACTCAGAGTGTTTGGTTAAATCCTGAAAATTCCAGCTGCCATTTCAGTGGAGCTTTCCATCCCTTCACTGCAGCAGTGGGTAGGCTGGGCAAAAAAAATACCAAACACTAATTCATTACACACTGCTAAATTTATAACTAATAAACTACATTTCAGGGAAAAAAATACCCATTCCAGCCAGCTGATGGCCTAAAAAAGAGGTTATAAACCAAAAAAGTCAAAGCTTTCCCACTTGGTTTGTCTGCTGCCCCCTCCCCAGGAGCAGAGAGCCTCTCCCTGACAGACAGTGTGGATGTGGACTGTGCTCTTTTCTCAACATTAAAATCTGCATTTTTTCCCCTTTTTCTGCACTGATGATATTAAATTGGTTTGTTATCTCACAAAAATTAAATTGGTTTGTTACCTCCGTACATTCTCAGACTATCTCCCCTTTTACTTTTATGCCTAAATTTCATTCACATTTGTGAAATTGCAGATGAAAGGGCAATATTTTTAAATAAAAACTATTAAACTTTTACTTTGTACATCATTTAACACTAAATATTTTATATAAAAAATTGATGACAGGTGTGACATCTCAATACATCACTATTAGAGACACCAGTGTATCTACATGATAACTTTAAATCTTAGTTTTCCTAGGGAACGTCAGAATCCATGAAGCAAAGAAACTATATAACAAATTGCTGAGTTGTATGTCATTTCTTAAAAGGCATTTATTTTCCAAGTTTTCATCCACTAAAAATGAAAAGGAGCACTAGTTTCAGCTCAAGCAATAATGCAAAGCAAAGCTGAACCCCTTACAACTGCTTAAGTGTTCATCATTTAAGAATAATGGGAGAATTTGATTGGTTAAGAGAGAATAAATAAAATTTTTCTTCTTGGTACTCGTTCTAAACCAGGTACACAACGTTTTTATAAAACGTGCTGTGGTCTTCCTGGAAAAGGATGAACAGAGACATTCATGGATTTAAAGAAAAGCATTTAATCAAAAGACTTTATGCAGAACCAAACCAAAAGTCATCTTTAACAGGGAAGTAATATTAGGCTATTTAAATGTTTGACTGATTAGAGCTAATCATTTGAGAAAAAAACATTGTTTTTTCCTCAGTGTTAATGAGGCTGAAGTTTTGGGTATCTGACTCCAAATCACAGAAACTTCAGAATCAAAGCTGGAACACCCTAATGAGCAGATTTTCTCATTACTGAAGAAGTTGCTCAGGACTTTTTCTCTTTAATAAAAGAAATAAGTTACAGGATTCCTTTGACAATTCAAATGGAAACATGAAACTCAGCTGCTTGCATGCTCTCGTATTTTCAGCAGTATCTCAAGGCAGTGTTTTCTGAGAATGACAAGCTGCAGAAAACCCAATTTTGCTGTAGCACCACTGCCCTGCTGAAGCATCAGAAAATATTTTCTAGAGAAGCTTCTCCAAACTTTTGGTGCTTTACATTACTCTAACTTTTAATTGCAGACATCAGCAATATATTGAAAAAAAAATTAGAAAGGCCAACAAAAACCACAAAAAAATAACCAAACAAAGAAACAAAAGAAAAAACCAAAAATGAAAAAGGCCACCAAATGAATCCACCTCTATTTAAACTATTTTCAAAATGAAAATGAAGCTGCACTCACAAGAGCCTCCCTGGGCTCTGGGAGCATTGCTGCTCACACCTCACCCCAACTGCAGCCACCTTCAAATTAGGACCTCAGAAATCAACATTTCAGTGTTATAAACAGAAAACACTGTTAATTTCTTTAAAACAAGACTTGCAACCCATTCCATAACTAATAACTGTCCTCCAAATAAAACAGAACTACTGCTTTAATTGGTCGTTGCTTTAAGTTTTACAAGATGAAGAGACACTCTTCACTTAAATGCCAAGTTATTATTAAAAACATACATGTCAAGAGCAAATAATTAGAGAATATCTATCTTGTGAATATATTTATCTTTAAAAGAGAAAAGATGTTTCTTCAAATCAAAGTATGCAATTATGTGGAAAAAGTCACAGTAATAAACCTATTTTTAGCATGTCGTGCTAAAACTTTCACTTAAGTGCTGTCCTGTAGGCTAAAAGAGAAAATATGTTACAAATATTGTCTAAAACTAATAAAATATTTTTTTGCATGAAACTAATACCAAATATTTAACTTTTAATGAAATCAGCTAAGATTAAGTGAGCAGAGGCTGCGTGCAGCCAATGTGTGCTGGATGGGAATTGATTCACATTTAGCAATACTGAGCACCCAGTGTGCTCCACCTTCCTGCAGGGGTGGTGAGACAAAAAGTCAGAGTTTTCTCTGGGTCTAACCTGGTAACAACTCTTGCCTGTGCCAAAGTGAGTCCATTCTGCCCCACCCCAACACCAGCACAGCCAAACCTTGGAGAGCATTGCTTATTTATCACTTTGAATGGGAACTTTTAGCCCTTGAGCCAGAGTCAGAAGTGCAAGCCCAGAAGTGCCCAGCTTGCATTAGAGCATTATGGATCAGGGGACCTTAAAGTTCAACTTCTTTTTTTTTTTTCAACTTACATTAAAGAAGTTACAAAACTCTAGACAGACACATGAAGTGGTTACCAGAGTGCTCTCTCTCTTCAGAACTTGCTTATGAGCAGAAAAGGGTCCTGCCTTCAGCAGGCTCCAATTTGAAAAGGTTCAGCTCCTTCCACGAGAGAAGACATTAAAAAAATTGCACCTAATTTAAAGCAAGGCCTTTATAAATGGTTGAGGTGCCACATTCTGGTTCAGTGGGGAAGAAGAGGTCAACGTTTGCCTTTTTTTACACTCTCCACAGATCTTCTCAGTGAGCCCTCACTAAAGCAGGTGAGCCTGTCCTGAGGCAGGGCTGGCTCCTCCCTGAGCTCAGGGTGCCCCAAACCCCACGGGCTCCAGGCTGGAGCTGCTGCTCTCTGAGATCCCAAGCTCTGCCAGAGGACAATCCAGCCCCACTGCCAGCAACAGCAGGCTGGGAGCAAAGCCCATCCACCAGGAATGCTCCAAAGCCTCCCAGAAACAGAAGAACTGATCCTCCTGACTCAGCAAAAGGGGGTTTTTTTGGTGGCAAACCTCACCACGGATGAAGTTTGCTGCTTGGGCAGTGGCAGCTTCTCTTTCCTCTCTCTCTTGTTCTGAAAGGGAAAATGTGAGTCTGTAGGGGGTTCCAAATTGCTTTTTCACCTTGCTGTAATGACAAAGGTTGGCAAGCCTCATTTCCAAAGGCAAACTTTCTTTTCTCAAGGAAATGTATAATTTTCAGGTGACTTCACATTTAAAAATAAGATTTATCCAACAAGATCTTTAAAACCTCCATCGTTCCTCCAACATTGCCATGGCTCAGTGCTCAACTTTCACTGTTTTTATTTGCAACCTATTCTACTAAGAAAACAATGTACTTTCTAAAGCCTGAACACCTGCTATCTTTATGGTTTTAATTTGCTGACAAAGCCAATTGTTTGGGTCTTCTAGTGACTTATTTAAATATTATTTCTGATAAACAACTTGCATAACAAGCATGGAAAGGCAAGAAAACTCAGCGGGTTTAGGTGAACTTGATACAACTATGCAATTTGTTAGTATGTTTGGCTAAACAAATTTTTGCTAAGCTATTTTCTCTAGGCAAATAATACCCAAGTGCAGACAGGAGAGAGAAAAAATTAATAAAAGTCACTCAAATGTGCAACTTAACTTCATTTGTTCTTCACAATTCAAGAGCAGCTCACAGTCTCATACTTTAGTTATGTACTTCTTTATAACCTTTCAAGGAAGATTAGACTGAAGTATTATCTAGAGAATATTCTTTGAAGTATATGCAGTTATACATATACATATTTTTACTAAGCTGATGTTAAAGAAGTGAAATTTCATGTTCTGGGACATATAGAAAATATTTGATTATACAAGAAATTAATGACAACAAAACCACCTCGCCAGTGCCCTACACACATACTAAACCTCTCACATTAATAATAAATTAATTTGGAATAGGGAAGAAAATCAAGAGGATTAAAAATTGTCTCAAGTTATATCTAACTACGATGATGAATAAGGAGTGCAATATTGTGTTCCCAGCGACCACAACCATAAATTGAATGTCTGAGCTCAGAATATGGTGTAGTTTTCCCTGCTGTGCTTTCATCATATATAAGCCAGCCCAATTATGGCTGATATTATGTTTAACTTAAGACATTGGGACTTCTCATTATCAGAAACTAAACAACCTATGGGGAATGGGAAAGTCACGGAATTAGGAAGGTGAATTCACCTCCTTCTGAAGTTCTCTGGGCTCTAACCAGTCTCAAGTCCCACCAAAGAGGAACAAGAACAGTAACTATGAGAGCCACCAGGATGATTTCCTCAGTCCCCTCCCACACAAGCAGACAATCTTTGTGTATTCCCCTCTGGTCAGCTTTCCCTGCTTCCACCTCTTGCACACTCCATATTTCAGTTTGAGCCCCTCCTGGTCACTGTTGCTCGAATTCCTGCTCATCAGGGTGGGCTGGCTGAGTTGGAGACGTTGTCCCTGCCTATGGCAGAGGGTTTGAACTATAGGATCTTGAAGTTCCCTTCCAACACAAATCATTCTGTGATTGTTGATCCTTCAACACGACGCATTGTGCTTCTGGTACAAGGAATGTCACCCAGAGCCAGTTAGAAACTCTACAAATAAATGGAGTTTAAAACATTTTCATGTAAGGGCACTCTGGAAACATTTCGTTGTACTTGGTAATACATCTTTCTGACAGCCCTCAACTGAACTCATATGTGAGTAGGCAAACAGAGTTTGTTCTCTTCTCTGCAGAGAATTCGAAACTCTCTCTTATGTTTTCCAAAGAGAGGAAGCAGAAAAGGGAGAGGAGGGAAGAAGGGAAATGGGAAAAGCTCAACTCCAACACACTGCAAACTAAAAATATTTCCAAAGCACTGGCACTGTTCTTAGTGTCACGAAGTGCTTCCTTTCCTCTTCCTGGAGCCAGGAATGCAGGGAGAGCGCCGTGGGACAGCCCAGCCCAGCGTGGAGCAGGGCACTGCTCTCATCAGTGTGCATGCATCATTGACTGCACGAGGCATTCCTGCCGCCCTTCATTACTGCTAATGCAATCCCAAGGTCAGCCACCAGCCATAAATGTCCAGTCTAAATAAAATCTATTGAAGACACCCTCCCTGATGTCTTTTACAAAGGTTCCTGGTCAGACCAGGAGTGTCAAATACCCAGTTGACCTTTCAAGATAAAAACCATTATCAGCTGCGTGGATTTAGATTTTAATCTGTCTCAGTTAAGCACACCCACCGAGATTAGATATTTCCTGTGGGCTGTTCACAGTTTGTGACATGTTTTACCAATATTCATCGTCTCTCCCCCCTGCTCATAGTGCTCTCCCACGTGGTGGTCTCACATCCTGCATATGCATGAGGCCTGTGGTGGGAGTACTGGTATTGTACCAGTGCTGTGACACTACTTGGCATTTTGTTATTAAAAGATATATCTTTTGTATATTTAGTTTGCATGCCTGTCCCTTCTCACACAGAACAGCTGTAAATCATTAAGGAAAATACCAACCCTCTCACTGGGCAGGATAATAATGACAGAATTCACAGATAAAAAAGAAAAAAAAAAAACCAAAAATGTGATGGAGAAAGTAAAAAAAACCAACCTAATCAACCTAAAAACCACAGACAAAAACGTAGAACTTTCTATGTTCTGACCTTAGGACAAAGATACTTCTGGTATAGTTCAATTGCATAGGGATTTATAACTTCCCTGAAAACATTTGTAATACAGGCATTTACAACTTTCCAGACAGGACTGAAAGGCTGTATTTATAGTGCAGGTTTGCAGACGTTTTCAGTTCAGTTTTTTCCCCCTCCAGTTAAGAGACACTGCTTTTGACAGCATATGTAATATTCTAGATGTACTAGATGTAAAAACAAAATCTAAAAATGGTTTGAAAATGCTGTTAAATGCTCCACTGGCTGGAAACAGGTTAACAAGAGAGCACAAAAATGTTTTACTTTCACTAAATAAGTTTTACAGAGCAAGTATTGCAGTCACACTGTCCATGCACCTGTCTGCTTGGATCAAAAGGGTTAATTTTCTAAGGGTTTGTTCAAGCACATTGTTTGTTTCAAAGGAGCTACACTAGCCAGATGCCAAGATGATACAATAAACAGCCATGCCAAATCTAATGAATTAAGAAAAAGAGAACCACATGAAGAAATTTTCACATGAAATCAGGTAATGACAAAAAAGAAAAATGAGGATACATTGAAATAAGTTAAAAAAAGTCGAATATTCAAGTGGTAGAAAGGTTCTGAACATGAAGACTGATATATTGCTGCCTTTATATCATACCTAGATGTTTTATTCCAGTAAGTAAAACATTATTCATTTTAACACGGAAGCACTGGAACTTCAAATAAATCCATACACTAGTAAATATTGCAGTGAAAGGAATAATTTTCTTTTAAGGGATCAAAATAAATGACAAGATTAATTAAAATTTTATCACACCATTTCTTAGAACAAAACTCTGCATTTAACTCCACTGCTGTGTTGTTAAGGCTGGCATCAAACAGGCTGACAGACGCTTCTTGAAGACAGGCAAGGAGAAAGCTGGAAAGGGATGCCTGGGCTCATTACAGATGCTAACACAGGCTAATGACCAATTAGGTTTCTTCTTTAAACAAGGTAAAAGCGGTGTAGGAGTCCAGCTGTGCTGCCAACAGAAGCCAAAGGAACTGTGAGACGCTGGCAGTGTTGTATGTGCATTATTAACCCAGGGCCAGATAAGCCTCTATCCAGAACAGCGTTAATGGCTCAGAAAATCTCCCTGCTCATTCAGCTTCAGCTGTATCTGAAGCTATTTGCATTTTCAATCCCTTTTTATACAGACTAGTTAGAGAGTGGCAAACCCTCTAACAATATATCCTAGTGCAGGGAGCAGCAATTGGAATTTTTTCAAACATTTTCAGCACAGCCGTGCTTCCCTTCCCATGGGAAGAGGTGTGCTGAATGTCACACCCGGGTGTTCTCCCAGCTTGGGCTGCTCCAGTTCCAGCTTTCTGGAATCAGCAGCCCTCACCAGCAGGATAAATGACCCCACTAACACACAACCTCCTCCTGACCCACAAGATCCCCCAAACCAGCAAAACTCTGGCAGGAGCCCTCCATGGTATGTTACAGCATTGCTAGGTGGTGACAAGGTGATTGAAATGCAGGTCAGGACGGGATCAGCTCGGTCACACTGGCTCCCACATCTTCCCCTCACCTGTACCACACCTGCACATGTGGGCAGACACAAACATCCCATTAACTGCTGCACTCACCTATAAACTCGACATATTTCAAATCTATCACACACCCCCTTGGACTGATTAGTGGAAGAAGCTCTAAAACAGCTATAACCCTCGAAATAAACACAGAACAGCTACACTTTGTGAAGATGCAACCCTTATTTAGAAAAACTAATAGTTCACTGCTAAATTTGCAGGTCTAAGCTACACTCATGAGTATTCAAATTCAGAATCACAGAAACATTTAGGTTGGAAAAGACCTCAGAGATCATCAGGTCCAAGCTTTGAGTGATCACCAGTCAACCCAATCATGGCACTAAGTGCCACATCCAGCCAACACTTTCTATCACTGGAGAATATTTTTTAAATCAAGAATAATCATACCACATTATTGTAATATTTCAGAATAAATATAACTCCATCTGTGAAACAATCAGCTCTAATATACCAAAACCATCGAGTTATCCAGAATTTAGGTTCCTGAATCACACACGCTGTGATCAGGTCTCATGCATAAGAAACATTCCGTATTTTTAAGATTCATTTCACATTTTATAATACTAAACAACTGAAACAATATGGATTAGAAGGATATCTGTGGTTGTAGTGAAACAAATATGTGTTTCTGTTTGTCTTACACGCTGTACAGATACACCCAAAATGCTTTTAAAATGTATACACATTTTTTCACTTTCAAGCTTAGAAATAAAATGAAATATATTCGCCTGAAGGAAGATCCTTTTGCACAGAGTGGTTGATCTCCCAGCCTTCATCATTGTCAGAGAATGCCCTGTGAAGTTCAGCAGTGGTTGCACACTGCTGTAGTTTGAGGAAAGAATCTCTTCTCTGTATTTAAGTGAATGTAGAAATCTCTTGTGGAAAGCAGACAGCTCACACCTCAGCATCAAACCCACGGTGTCTATTGCAAACACGGTTTTAAAAGCCAATACAAGGTCTGTATGAAGTTACTCTGTTAAAGATCACAGAACTAACAAGACCCTATCCTCATAAACTCATGTCACAAATGTCAGCCTCCAGTCCTACTGTAAAATGTAACCTGGATTTCCCCAAGGGAGCCAAACTACCAATACACCAGGCAGAAATCACTGCACTGAAACACCTTCTGCATCTGCAGCAGCACAACACTAATAAAAAAGTACATCAGTTGTGGGTTTGATAGCAGATGGAAGAGAATAAAAAGTAATTTGCAGCATGCACAAAGGGAAAAAAGTTATCTTGCCAAGGAGTGGGTGACGTCTAAATTCAATACAGTAATAAAGGGTCCTTGTGTAGTAAGCAGGCAAATCCCTAGTAAATATAACAAATGAATCCTGACATGAGTCCATTTAATACACTCTCTCACACAGCCCTTTATGAATGTTCCTTCTACTAAAGCTCCATTGAGCCAATCTGTTTCAATATTACCTTGTACTGAAACTACAGCACTCAGCTGTCTCCCAGATAATTCTTAGGAACTGGGCACTTTGCTCTTTTGCCTCTTTGCTACCAAGGAATAAACCAGAAAGCCTTGTTAAAAGGTGATTCTAGAAGTATTAAGGTTTCAGCATAACCAAAACTGTACCCTTTAGTGTTTGAGAAGGCTGGCTGGGGTTGTCATGAAGGAAATACAGACACTGTTCGTAGACCAAAGACGTTTGAGAAAATGCATTAACCTGCTTGAAAAATGGAAGGGTAAAATTCCTAAAATAAATGGCCACTTCTCCCTTGCAAAAGAATATGCAAGTGTTATATAGCAGCTACATTAAAAAAAGTCTACTGGTGTAGAAACAGCCCCCTTGCACAAATCATGATCTTTACCCATCCTGTGCCCCACAACCCTTCTGCTCACAGAGCACGTGGAGAAGCTCCTGAATGCAAATGAGATGAACAGAACAAAATTACCTCAGGTTCAAATCCTATAAAATACCTCCAGTTACATTTTTACAAGCTCTTCTTTGAGAAATGTTTAATTAAAATAAAAGCATGATATATGCTGCTGTGCAAGGCCGTTCTGATAGCCAGAGTGGCTAAAAAATAACGACATAAAAGTTCCCCTTAAGACAGTTATTTTAGAAAGGCACACAGATTACTGCATCTGCTGCTTGTGGGCCATTTATCATATGCCTACTAATTTTTCCAGTGCTTCAAGCATGTTTCAGGAGGAGTTTATGGAAAAAAAGATAGGGCTTTTTACCTCTAATCTCTGCTTCACTTGGAAGCAGGAAAAAAGTATTTTTCGTTATATCTTTTTGTTCTGAGGAAAATTTAAAAAGAGAAGCTCTCAAGCCTGCTGGACTTGAGCTGATGTTCAGTGTGTTTTCAGTTAGAAAATGCACATTTCTTATTTGCTTGTTGTGAGACAAGTATTTATTTTTTGCAAAGAATTAGTAAATGCCACATCAGACAGAGATACCAGTCTCTCTCTGCTCTGCATAATCTCCAAAGGCTGTGAAAACACAAAGCACATGAGAAAGCAGGAGGATCTTCAGCCTCCTTGTGGTGATAGCAAACTTCACTGCCTGGATCCAAAACATTTCAAGATAGCTTTTTTAATTTTTTTTACTGAGAAGAAAATGGAAGAAGATGGATTATGCTACCTACATAAACCCTTACAGAGATGCCACTTTTGTCAACCAAAGACAAGCTGAAAACCAAGCAATTTTCATCCAAACCCTTCAACTTACTAAGACTCTGCTGTGGCTCTGCTTGGTAGGAAGAGAGGACAGCAGAGCCACAGTCAGTGCAAACCACCAGATTTTCCTCCAGCAGAGTTTGCAGGCCACAAGGCTCTGCTCCATCTTCTCTCCCTGCAGAGTATTTTCAAATCCTAACTTGGCTTGACCTTTTCAAATTCTGCATTCACTTGAGGAGAGAGTTTATTCCCTGCTGCCACCTGATTATTGTAGTCTCCTCATCTCCAGCATGCCTTCAGGCTGTAAATACCAGTCCCTCCACAGATGCTGCCAGAAGCATTGCTTTAGGAGATGTTTATGGATTGCCAGCTCTCAGGCACAGCTTTCCAGAGCAGGGAGAACCCTGACCCTGCCAGCCCTGGCCACTGCAGCACCTCTCAGGGCTGTCACCACCTCGGGCAGGAACTCTGGTGCTGAGGCCAGGCTGCAAGCACAGCGTGTCCCACGCGACCACAGGGCTGTTTGTTTGGAGCACTGCAGAGGTCTGAGCAGCTCACACAAACCCACAGCTGCACGGGTACCAGCAAACAGCCCAGGCCAGTGCCAAACCCAGCACTGGGAGCCCTGCCCCTCTGCTGTGCCAGGGCTCCCAGCTCGCTGCTCTGACCGCTGTGGCTTTGCCAGGAGCACTGCTGGTGGATGGACACAGGGCCAGGCTTGTTCTTCCAGCAGCAGAGGCACTGCTCACCAGGGCAGCCCCACCAGAGACTGGGGCCACTGGAACAGCCCAGCTGGCTCAGGCAAGCTCTGCCCCACAGAATGAGCCAACACTCCCCTCATTTATACAGGATAAGGTAATGGTCCTGATTGAGGCAACTGAAACATTCCAGCTCAACCACTGGACCTGAGTCCAGGCATCTGGAAACCAACACCAAGGTGAAGAGTAAGCAAAGGTCATAGAAAATTGCTACAAAATTGGGATTTGTTTTTTCTTAAAGGAATCTCAGGCAATCAGCAGTAGTTATACAGCTGTGCCTGTCAGAATACAGAACAGCCATTCTTGAAGTGTCTGCCCAAGCTTCCCTCTCTTCATCAGGGCTATAAAGCAATAAAAATGTTTAGAAGAAGGCTTTAGAAAAAGCAACCCAGGGAGCAGGAGGTATGAATGACCTCTGATTAGCAGCATGGTGCTACAGTCTTAGGTCAGAACATTACCTTGACATTTTTGTCTAAAATCAGCACTGAAAGGTGAAAAAACACAGGTGTAAAGACAGAATAAAAATGCTACCAAGTATCTTTGCACTGATGTCTCAGAGCTGGATAAACAATCACCAGGCAAAGCCATCTCAGTCACAGGAGTGTTTGGAAGGAACCCTGGAGATCACGTGGATCTCTCTTCTAAAAGCAGGGCCAACTAGAATGGGTTACTCAATTTCCAAATTGCTTCCCTTTCTGCACTTCAATTTGTGCCCATTGCACTGGGCACCAGTGAGAGGAGCCTGAGCCCCTCATCACTCCCCCCACCCACCTGGGGTATTCACAGGCAGTGATAAAACCTCCCTCTCCTCCAGGATGAACAGCCCTCAGCTTCTCCTCTAAAGACAGAGCTGCAGTTTCTCCTCTTTGTGGCCTTTTGCTGGACTCTCTCCAGGTAAGTCCACGTCTCTCTTTTTTTTTTTTTTTTTTCCCTCCTTTGGAGTTAAGTTCTTGGTAATTTGAAAAGTTTTTCTTCCACCACTTCTTCTGGAGACAAGTCTTGATCTCCAGCTATGCCAGTGCTCCTACTAAAAAGGCTTTGGAAAGTCACTCGCTTCCTGCAAAATTATAAAGCTTATATGCTGCAAATATAAATATACATTTATATGTCAATAAAAACTACATAATGGCTTTATGACATCAATTATCTCAAAAAAAGGATGTCTTCAAAGGTGCCAAGTATTCTTAAGGAAATAATGGCTCCTAACACAGGTTCTCTAATACTGTTGGTCTTCAAGCCTGACAGGTTATTGATATAAATTGCATGTAATTAGCCTTATTAAAGCCCATAGTACAATAAAACTGCTCGATGAAGGAACTCCCTATGTTAATTAGAGCTCCAGTCACAGCCCATTCTTTTGCAGATTTCCTGGTGTGATGCAGCCACTGGGCTCTGCACAGCCCAGAGCGTGCTGGAAGACAAGGATCTGCCACAGAGACAGCCTGTCGTCAGCTTTCTGTCAGCTCCTCTGTGCTCCAAGGCACAGCACCTGGGCTGCACAGGATGCAGACTGTTCCAGCACAACAGAGCTGGGTTTAAACACCTTCCACGTGCAAGGAGAGCTGAGAGGAGCCAGGAATGTACGGAAGAAAATTTTACATTTAATGGACACCGTGTGTATACATTATCAGAAATTAAGATACAGAAAGATTTTTCCTGAGGAAAGGAATGCTGTCTCTCCCCTCCTACATTTTGACAAATGAGGATCATTAGCTAGCAAGAAATCAAGAGAAACCTCTGTTGTTCCAATTATTTTCTTTGCTCCCATGGGTATGACAGCTTCACACAGAACATCTCCAGCAGAGCAGTAAGTTTTCCGCTCCCCCATAGCTAAATATTTCACTATTTCCAAGATCACATGTGAGCTTACTTATAACTAACCACTGGCTTTTTATGGTTATTGGTAACAAATACAAAGAGCTGGATGACAAAGCCTGGGTTCAAGGACCAGGTGAACACCACCTTTCCTGTCTTTCCCATTTGCCCTCCAGTTCTTCCCTCTCAAGCAGGAGAAGCAGCCTGTCAGCCAAAGGAGAAGGGCTTTCCTCCTGTAAGACAGCTTGGAAAGCATGCAGTGAGCACCAGACATTCTCTCCTGTTGGAGTCGGTTCAAAACCTGGCACCCCCCTCAGAACATGGAGTTCCCAAGAGCAAAGAGTGGCTCTGCTGGCAGAGCCCTTTGGCCTCCCTGTTGAAGTTGTGCCATTGACAGGAAGAAAATTAAACCTTCCAGAGCCCAAAATAGAAAGGAGCTGGTAAAAGAGTTGCCTGGAGGAAGGAAAAGTTGAGTTGTCAATCCTTGCTGTAAAGCTATTTATACACTTTACCCAGAGACATACATGTGAGTGTGATCTCCTGGAGCAGGGAGGAGAGGTGATCTCACAGGCACTGGATTTAGCCCTCATCCCCCCACCACCAGGATAATGACTGCACACAACTGACTCCAGAGATGAATTGCTTCTGATTCATGCCTGTGTGAAGTCAGAATAAACCACTTAATTAGATTAACAGATCTAATAAGCAGGGAGCTGTATAAAGATCTTAAAGCTCCAGCTTCCCTCCCTCAGGACATCCTTCACACACCTGCCCAAAGAGTTATGGGGGTTTTTTTTACCATAATGGCAAACAAAATCTCCCAAAGATGCAATAACCTTTCTAGAGGTCTTAAAATCCTCTAGCCTCAATATTCAGGGGTAAAAAGTAAAAACAGGCAGAGAATTATATGCATTAAAAGATCAGGTGAGTTTCATTGTAGGTGAAATGCACAGTCCATTCCTTCAAACTAAACTAAAAGGCATTTCCTCCCCCTCTTTTGCCTGCTCCCTCTCCCTCTCATCTGTAGGATGGGGCATGCTGCTTTTTCCTTAAGAAGCACACCAGATTTCCTGTCTTAAACACACTCTATAATTAACAACCAGCAAATAATGAGTACCCAGGATATATAAGTCTATTAGAGTGCTGGCAGTGCTAAAGACTCATGCTGTTTCACTGTGAGCTCCACTTGAAGAGGTGATTTATGGAGGACATTTTTTCATTAAGTAATAGCAAATGGTTTCCACCCTCGCAGTACCCAGCAATCTTCAGGGACCAGCACAGCAATATTGAGACCCTTTCTGGAGAGGAACATTTCAAGGACTTCAGCTGGAACATAAAATGACAATCATTTACTCAAGGTCAGGAAAAAATAAGGGGAAATACAACCAGAGGTTAAGCATAAGGTGCTTGATTGCATAAGATCTGTTGGTTAGAGAAATAATACAGTCGCTTCAGAAACTGCCAGGAGCTCTAACTAAACCCTTGCAGAAGTAAAGAGGGCCAGGTTGTCACCACGTGTTTCAAAATACCATTCCTATTGCCACCTCTGTAGTCATTATTACCCCTAAACAGCTAAGCTCTTATTCCCCTTAATTACTCTAAATACTTCTACCTTCAGTAAATCATATACAAAGCTCCACCATGAAGTGACACAGCTCTGAGCACTGCCTGGGTGCCAGCTAATACCACAACAATATTGGCACCTAATCACTTTAATCACCAACTTCCTTCTCCCCAGGAGTAACCACACAGAAGAACAAAATATAATTACATTGGCACTCCTGCTACTGCACATCCACTTTCTCTGCAGCCCTCCCGTGCTCTTTACTATGAGACTGTGCCTGATAAGAGCAATTTCTTCAGTGTACAGACATGCAAAAACCAAAACATTGTCATTATAATACTTTGTCTTTCCAGGCAACGAATGTAAGGCATTTAAATATTGTAATAATATTAAAATAAACTTTGCAACATCCACGAGTGTTATTTTTCACACATCAGGAATGCTGACACTGAATTCCCAGTGACAGAGCTAAGAAAAGTTCACTGGAGTCTTGGGTCTTCAAGATCCAACAATCATTTTCTCAAATGTTTTCTCCCCTTGTAATAATTAAAGACTATTGCCTACTCTGAAATATCTCAACTCTGTATGTACAGCTCCTAGCACAGCCTAATCTTCTGCCATGCCAAGAAGAGATTTTGCTCTGACCTGTTCCCACAAGACAGAAATACCAGGTAAAAAAACCACCTCCATATATTAATCTTCATTCAACACCTCTTTTCTGTTATAACAAAGTGGGGTTTTTTCTGATGAATCAGCACAGCCTTACAGGAAAGCATGACAACAGGATAGAAAATCTTAAGTTGCAATGTAATTCAAGGAGTGAGCTGAACACTGGAAAAGTAGTTTATTTCAAACACCCACCTGAGCCTTGAAAGAGCCTCCCTGCCTGTAAAATCCCTGTGCCCTGGATTAGGAGAACGAAGGCAGCACGAGGTAACAGCAACACACAGAAATACAATTATCATCCCTGGTGTTCCTTGGCCAAGGCCATGGCACTCCCACAGCACTCTGCAAACACAAAGGTACAGATTCACCCCACTCCTGAAAGCACCATCAGCTGGAAAACACACAATTTCCTCTCAACACACACACCAGTTGCACGTGCTCACTTTGCCATTTAAACTGACTTTGAGACAGCCTGAAGATGAGAGGAAAGCAAGAACAGAGCCCAGCAATTTGTTCAGCCATAATGACTTTACTGCTTCTCTTAATTCCTTTCCTTTACTACCTCATGTAATGGGGGGGATTTTGCAAGAACTGCAGCTCCACTTGAGAACAAAAAGCTGTTTTCTCAGAGTTCAAATGAGCACGGCTGTTCAGCTGCCATAAAAAAGGTGCCCTGCTCTGTGAGCCCAGTGAGGCTCCGTGCCTGCCCTCAGGTGGAGCAGCAGCACCCTGGGGCTCTGGACCCCACAGAGGGTTGGGATGCTGGGCAGGAGGGATGCTGCAGATGGTGCAATATGCATCCCAGCAGCTCCTCAGCCTTCCCACACACTGAGTGCCACCCCTGCCTTCTGGACTCGAGAACATCACCCCTGTCCCTGCCACAGACAGGGTTTGCTGCTGAAACCCCACAGTCATACCAAACACTTCGAGGGTTGTTGTAAATCTCACAGGGCAAAACATGCTTTCCATAATGCCTCTGTGAAAGCACTCTCCAACTCCTCAGAAAATCATAATCCGTCGCTCTTGAAAACACAAAAACTGCTGTGTGTGCTCCCTTGGGGCGAAAAAAAAGAGATTGCAATTATCTTTGCTCATTTTCCCACTTGAAGGAGCCACATTTTCAAACACCCAGTGGATTTTTGTATCCTCCAGGAGCCAGAAGATATGCTAGGGACTATTTTTACTTTCTTGACAGCACTGGGCCTCCCAAGGTCACATATGTTCCCATGTGCATTCACACAAGTGCCCTCTCAGAGCAGCATCAACAACTGGAAAAAACCACACTGCAGCAACACACAACACAGGTAACACAAAACAATGCTTCATAAACAACTCCTCAATTGTTAACTAAAACTTCTGTTTAATGCCACTCCACTTTTCTGTCACCTCTCCACTCATGACATTTTCTAGAAATTTAATTTGTCACAGCCTGTTCTTTTCCATGAGTGGCAAGGGGTATGTTCTGGCTAAGAAGCAATGAATAGACCGTCTACCAGCCCAAATTTCTCCTTGACACTGCAAAAAGCTCATGTTAAGAGGCACTTGGCAGTTTGCTAAAGAGGAAAAATATGTATTTTAAAAGATATAAAAACTGTCCTGCAAAATAATCAGTTGGCAAAAGCAATTCTCTCAGTTTTAATACATCTGTTAACTTCCTGCCCTTCACAGTAAATTTCTGTTATCTAAAATAGTTTGTGCTGCTCAGAAAATCCCTCAAAAAGAAGCAAAAAATAGTAGTTAGTACAACTACACAGGTTTATTTCATGGGAATCCATCCAGTACTAATATCCCATACACAGTACAACGAGAGATACAAGCAAGAGTCCAGAGCATGCACGCCTTGTCTTGCTCAGAACTGAATTCTATTAATCTTAATTACTTCAATTCAGGACATTTAAAGCTGAAGTGTAGATTAGAGTAAAAGCTCAAATGTTTCAGCAGCTCTGTGTTGTAATGCTGTCCTTGGGTTTTAAAAAGGAAGGATTTGGAGAATTCACGTTCAGGCTAAGTTTTCAAATAGCCATGAAGCCTGGATTTCATCCTGCCAGGAGAGTCTGCAAGACTCATTTTATTCACCCAAAGAGAGACAACCTGGCTCACAAAAACCAACATATTTCAAGGTGAAGATTTCCAATTAGTATAGAATAAGTAGTATTTGTATTATTTAGCATAAATACTGTAACTAGGGGCTGAGTTAGTAAGTGATATTTGTTAATTTAATTATTAATTAACAAATAAATTAAACTCAACTAAAGCCTGGAGGAAAGTGTATTTCCATCGAGTTCCAGTACACAGTCTATATTCCAACATCCACAGCTTCAGAATTTCCCTAATATTTAGCAATACTGTAAAGGGTAGAAAGGCACACAAAATATCATTTTGCAAGTGCCACATAATTCTTCAGAGCTATCATTCCCTTTCACTCAACTAATGTTAAAGGTGAAAAGAGCAAAATCATCCATTACTGAGGGCCTGGTTCAGCATTTCTGTAATTTTAAGTACTTTTATGTGACACAAGTGCATGCAGGAAAGTTGGGTTTGTCTCCACTTATGCTGATGAATAAACATTTCAGTTTTTTTCCTTGCTTGTTTGACTGGGCTATGTCTTTAGCCAGTGTGACTTGTTGAGAAGTCACTAAATTATATTTGAAAATTCCTCAGGATGTAGCAGGAGGACTGCAGGTCCCTTCAGAGTGGGACACCTGCCCTGGGCAGTGGGACAAGGGATTTCAGGTTTGATCAGCCAAAGGGGTGCCTGATGTGACACTCCCTGCATTAGTGCCTAGCCACTTGGATTAAAAGGAAGAATTTGCCTGAAAAATTCTCCTGACGTTGAATTCTGGAGGATTTTCAGCTGCCTGAGTAACTCTGGTGGCTGCAGAGGCCCTGGGGTGGTTTATTGGCATTTGGTGACACGACTGCACCCTG
This sequence comes from Sitta carolinensis, assembly GCA_032173965.1. Taxonomy (NCBI): domain Eukaryota; kingdom Metazoa; phylum Chordata; class Aves; order Passeriformes; family Sittidae; genus Sitta; species Sitta carolinensis. The sequence goes on along the minus strand of CM063294.1, from coordinate 3,991,861 downwards.
TAAGTTCTGGACCTCATCCAGGGAAGCTGTGCCTCCCTGAGCAGCTTCCCACAGGGAGCATCCCCCAGCCCACAGAGGTGTTCTTCCCCAGAGCTGAAAGATTAATGTGACTACAGATGACTGATGCATTTAACAGAAAATCGAGTTTATTATCAATTTATAAAATAATTGTATTATTTACGAATGAGCCATTCGGCTGCAATCATATGATCTATTCAGTTTTTATGTACAGTTTCTGAACAAATAAATATACACAGTGCTACCTAAATTAAGGACTGTGCTCAAGCAGAAGATACTGGAAGAACTAAATTTAATCCATCTCAGAAAGAAATCATCAGGTAAATAGATGTTAGTACTATTTGGAAGGGATAGGATTTGTCAGGAAGGGAATCCAGCTCAGCTTGGAGCAAGTTTGGGCTGAAATACTCACATTTCAGAGAAATGGAAAGACAGAGAATGATAACAGGTGCCAGGAGGAGCATGACAAAGAAAATCAGGAATTCCTTCAGAGAGCCAGGAGACATTAGAAATGACACCATTTTTCATTGTCTCTTTTTTTCACTCTTCACAGGAGTATTTATTGACCTGAGAAAGACGAGTACAGGCAGGGAGGTTAGATGCAGCATCAGAAGAAAGCTGTGCAGAGAGCACTGAGGGTCCCAGTGACTGATGCAAATGCTGCATTTGAGCCACAGGAAACCAAGAGACTGGCCACAGAAAAAGGCTGAAGAGATGAGATTTTCCTCATAACAAAACTGGCTTACAAAAGTCACAAAAAAAGGTTTTATTACTATAATAGAACTACCTCAATATTCAGCAGGGGCTACACCTGAATCACCTGCACTGCATTTCCAGGACACTTAACAAGAGAGAGAAAATAAATAATGTCAGTGTCAGACATTTAGCTGGAGGTACAGGAAAGGGTTGGTAAACCTGGAAACATCTGGATTGACCCTGAACAAGGGACAGCAAAACAAATGGAATCATTACACACAGTAAAACATGATTTGCAGCCTGGGAACTCCTGTGTTCAAGCCTAGAATTGTTACACTGAGAAAATCCAATAAATAGCAGTATAATAATTTGGTTTATCATCTTAAAATCCACTGTGGCATGCCCATTAACTACCAGTGGTCTCATTATTAACTGGTGTTGCTTTGCCTATCTGTCACAAATAATAGCATTTCTTTTGGTTCGTTTCCTCTCTGCTGCCTTTAGGAAGGGACACAATAAACTCCTTAATAGTTTATGTCATTCTTTTAAAAATTGTTTATAGTTTATGAACTAAAATAATGGTATTTAATCGATTCTGGATGTTGAAACATTATTCTCATTATACATAAAGTTCAAAATTATTTTTAAATTCAACCTCTTGGTACGAAAAATACAAACTAATGTCTCAGAGAAGTCTTAGTCTTGATCAAATCTATTACTCTTGATCAAATGTACCAAGTTTTCTTTGTTAGTTTAATCAAAATAGAGATGTGTCTCAAAGTACTTAAGAGCTTTTGGGATCTTCAGATGTTTCAGATGCTTCAAAAGCCTGTGTTCTGAAGAAAAATTGCCACAAAACAGGAAAACCTACTGGAAATGCCATTAACACCTCACAATCATTATACTTCCTCTTTCAAAAAAAGCCCTAAATTCCCTCATGTAAAAAAAAAATAAATCATGGAATGGCTAAATTCAGTCCTTAGGTAGAAAGTTTTATGAAAATGAAACTGCTGAGACATCAAAAACTATTAATTAAAATTTTCAGTAATAAAAGGTTATTTGATTAATTTTTTTGATTTCAGCATTTCAAGTTAAAAGGTTTTACTCTCAAAACCGTTTTGATTCCATACAAAGAGTAGATTGTTAGATTTCCCCTGAACTTCATTTCCTTCTACCACTCTGCCTTCCAGTGAGATCTCCTTGGGGTGGATTTTCCAGCAGCACAATATGGTTCAAACACTCAGCCATGCAGGTGTTTAATACAAGAGCCACCCTCTTAAGGCAGATGATGAAAACTTGGAGATATCCCCCAGACTTTATGGCAAAGCTGCTTTGAGACCTGCAGCAGGGAATGAGAGCAGTTTTAAACCCTGCTTTAAATCTTGCCCTGGCTGAGGGTGGGCAGCCTCAGAGGACTTTGAAATTTAGGAAAGGTAACTATGAAATTACTTCATTATGAATTTAAAGAAGAAAAAGGGGGGAAAACCATTGAGGATTTCAAGCACACACAATTATACTCATTTTAGACAAACACAAGCTGAAGAAAGAGTTCCAGGAAAACAACAGGTGATTTTGCAATGATAAACACTGCAGTGGTGTCATGCTGGGGGCCTGTGAGGTTGGGGAGCAGGTTAGAAAGGACCTGCCCACTAAACCCCAAAAAGCCTTTTCCACACATTTCCAGACTGACCACACACCATATCAATCACTGCAAAATGCTGCTGTCCAGCTTGTCTATTTAATACCTTTTTTAATTAAAATTTTTTTAAAAGGCTGATTTCTCCTGGAAATAGAAGTTCCCTGTGGAGATGGAAAATTTATCCAGAAGTAGAGAGGAAAAACTGAGAGCTAAGTTTTGAAATTCTGCACCAGTATCCACTAGGGATGACCACCTACTTGCAGAGTCCTGGACAGAAAGGGAATTCAGATTTCCTGATGTTTGGGGGAGCAGGAAACTACAGTGGCTCCAATAAACAAAATCCATCAAGCACATGCATGAAGAAAAGCACTCCTGGAAACACTGCTCCCTTCAACAAGCATAAGGCAACACTTGGTGTTTCCATGCAGAACTGATATTTCCTATTGGCAAAAACACTGCAGTAGACATTTAAGTAACTTTTAAAGCATTTTTAAGGTTTCTTTTTTAAAAAGTTACTTTCTAAGAAGTCAAAGGTGATATCTGTTCATATTTAAAATACAACTAAATCAAAATAAATTCAGAAGAATATGGAGACTAAAGGATAGCAAGAGCTCATTCTGCTTCTAATTATGTTTTGGGATACAACTAAAATTTAATTCAGCAGATGATGCAAATCACACTTATAATCAAGGAGCTCCTTTAAACAGAAGGATAATCTTTTGCTTTTGGCAAAAGATTAAAACAAAATTAATTGTCTCTATCAACTAAAAAGATTGACAATATAAATATGTGGATCAGTGGATCAATCCAGACCTAGCAACAAAATCCTTATAAGAAGGCAGGTGTACCCACATGGGTTTTTTATATTTTCATCTAAAAAGAAAACTGAGTATTAACCATGATGTAAGTAAAGTGATCCCAGTCAAAAACTTTTACCTTTCTCTCACTCTAGTGGATCATTCCAAAGTTTTCTTTTGTAATTTTAAAAGAAAATAAGTAAATACCATTTTTCATTACACTGAACTGAAACTGAAGTGGTGTAGAAACAGGGGAAAAGGGGAAACTATCTTATTTTCATGTCACTGGAGTAAGGTTGATCCAGAATGCTTTGAAGATTGCTTTGCAATGCTTTTGCAAACTTAAAAAACATCATTGCTTTGAGAAATAACTGGTGCTGCACATGGGAGGAAAGCAATGTGCACGTGGGCCTGGTGCAGCTCTCCAGGGCTGGAAGACACTGAGGGGAACTGGGAAGAAAAGAACTGCTTTATAAAAAGTTGCTCTAAACTTCAGAGCAAACATCAATAAATAACAAATCAAAAGGACAAGAAAGAGAATGTGGGCCACTGTTCCTTTAAAACAGGATCCAAAAGGAGATGTGCTACTTGTAGCCCATAATTTCAACATGAATATTAATGTATGTTTTGAGAAACATAAAAAACCCCCAAAAACCCCAAATCCAAAATAGCTCCATAATGACAGATTTTTATCCCTATGTACTAGAATAGGAAACTTCTTTGTATATAAAAAGCATTTATGCAGGCCTTAAATAACAAGTTTTGGACATATTGTCTGGGGAAAACAGAACAAATCCATCATGTTATAGACAATACTGCTGAAGTCTCAATATTCCAGCAGCCAGGATGGGCTGGGAGCATCCTGCCTGGAGCAGTTTGCTGTCATTCTGAACTGGGAGTTACACATGCAGGGGAAAGAGTCACCTCTTTTTTCATCTGCAGCCTCACTGCAGATGGAATCACCAACACCCAGGCAGGCTCATAATGCTAAAGAGCTCAAATGCCATTTTTAAATTCTTAATATAGTTTGTAGGAACTCAGTACAGCACTTTAATTTCCCTGCATTACCACTATCCAGTATTTTTGTTAGACAGGCCGGAGCCTAAAGGTGTGAATCAGGAGATGCACTACTCATACTGAAAATTAAATCAGCCCTAGAATGCAGCTCGGGAGTTTCTGCTGAAATTGACTTTTAGAGCAAAGTTTGTGAGTAATCCTAATTAACTTCAAAACATTAACATCACATATGGCCCAGTACAAGCACCCAACCCAGCAGCAGCTAAAATATTGCACAAAATAATGGCAGCACGATCACATCCTCATACGAATATTTTAACATCAAGTCAATACTACTGAAAAGCTGAACTTAGGAAAACTGAGCATAGGAATCATGCAGATGTGATCTTACACTTTCAAATTTAACTCCTTTTTTATATTGCCTTGGACAAACAACGTACCACCTTTGCCTTAGTTAAATCCTGCACTAATAATGACCACATGTGCCTGTCATAAATACTGTATATATTTATATACTGTGCATATATATATTTATGGAATATACTTATATACCATAAATACCTAGCAACAATTGACAACATATATCATGAAACACAAAAGTGTCATCGGCTTACGTAAAAAAATAACACTACTGTAGCAGGGCGAGAAGTTATCTTCATTTCAAAGAGAAAATACTCTGTTTTGAGATGAAAAGCTCCCATTCTAGAGATATAAAAGTTGAGTACAGGTGTAAAAATACCTGGAAGTCTGAGACCTCATGGATATTGTTGTTTCTTTGATTCACTCTTGAATTTATATCTACCTATGCTAACACTTCTCAATTTCAATGAAGAAAGAATTATAGTTCAAGCTTTCCTCCTGTGAAATAGAAGACTTGCAGAACTGAATTACAACCCCCTGAAAACAGAGATTTAATAGAACCATCAAAGACCACAGCTGCACTATTGGATAACACTCTAATTAATATTACATAATCCATACAACACATGTGATCAATTTGGAGGTCCCAGGCGGTTCTTAAATGAATGAATGCAATTTGTAAGCTCTGATCTGTCACTTCCACTTAGAGCAGAAGTGTCTACATTTCATATTACATTGTAATGCATGCTGTAAGCCTGTATCAGAACTCCAATTACTCATATCATGATCAAGTTCCACGGACATAATTAGGAAATGGGGAAGACAGGACCCATAAAACCATGAGATGATGGCAGAGCAAAAGCAGGGAGAGAGGTAGGAAAAAAGTTACCCAAGGGTCAAGTGTAACCTGCTTGGAAAGGCTCCAGTGATTGTCCACTGGCTGGCACTGCGAGGAGGAATTTCCCCAAATCTGCTTTGCTTTAGGGTTATTTTGCCTGAAGTGGAAAAATGAGCAGCTTAAGCTGTATACTTTAAGGGAAAATTAGGTGCTGAATCTGGGAAAACTTCGACAGAAATCTTTCTGCATGTCTTATTTCCTGCACCTATTCCATTACAGCAGTTAAAAGGAAGTACAGCCTCAATTCCCCAGCAAGTCAGCCAGCAAAAAGAAATCTGCACACACTCGGTGCTGATTGGCTTTGATCAGGGAAGGAACTTGCCTTGCTAAAGCACAAGCAAAAGCTGCAGTTTCCACAGCAAATTCCTTGAATTTCTAGATTTGAACGACTGAACTATAGCCCTGTTTGGGAAGACTGAAAGGTTGCACTTAGTTAAGCTCAAAACCTGTGTCCGCAGCAGAAAATGGAATACCAAAATGAAACAGAGCTGAGATCTTCCTAAATGGATTTAACATCTCATCTAGAAAGCATCAGCAGGAACGGCTCCATTTTAGCAAACGTTTTAATCAAACAACAAAATAAGTACTGCAGCTCTTTTATTTTGTAATTTTCCAAATAATTATATGGAATTAATTATTTGGAGATGTACAAATTCCACAGACAAGACAGCTAACAAGCCATTTAGTGTAGTGAATCAAATCCAAACGCTTCCACTAAGGAAATCCAAGACTATTAGATTTTTTTCCACAACTGGGCTTCACATCCCAGTGACACTGTGTAGAACTAAAGCTGGTGACAGCACAGGTCTGGGAAGGAAAGCTCAGGGCTGGCAGCCTCTGCTCCAATGCACCCAAAGCCACCTCATTCACAGACATTAACCTTTTTTTTCTCCTCACAGAGTATAAAATACTTACTTCATAAGATGCTGAAACAATTAATGTAATTTTAAAAAATCATCTAGTACTGCCTACGGAATGGCAATCTTTTCCAGAACGAAAATAAATCAGATTTAATGTTTTAGAGTAAATACACGCATGAAAAAAGATACTATAATTACACTCACTAAATATGGCTCCAGATAATTATTATGCCGGCTTTCATTGAAAGGAAAAAAAAAAAAAAAAGAAATGAAAGAAGGGAAGAAAACCATTTTAGGAAGGGGAGGGGAAAGCCAGGGCAGTGACGTTAGCAATGTTCCATTATGCCCTTATTTAATTCTATGGCAAAGTTCCCATTGACTTCAATGAGAGTACAATTTGGCAGCAGAGAGACAAGCAGAACGAAATAGTTTCAAAGCAATTTTAATGCACTGTTTTCCTTTCTCAACTCTGACAAACTCATTTCCTTTTTTTATTTTTTTTTTATTTTTTTTTTTTTACTTTTCCTACTCTTTTCCTTATTGTTGTTGCTGCAGTTCTTGCACTCCAATAGAAAAACAGCTCTTTAGCAGCCTCGGAAATGCTGTACAGAGAAAACACACCAAGGCCCATCAGAATAATCAAACTCGAACTGCATTTAGTGACAGCGTGGTTAATGTGAGTGAAGTGCAAGGCTGGAAATTGAAATGTGCACAGTCCGACTGGTTAATAACAACTGCCACTCAGTGTTTACACCAATCCAAACCGGAATGAAAGAAGCGACTAAGGAGAAGAAAATGCAAGCGGGCTTGGGAAATATTGAACCTGCTGTGAACTTACTGAAGTGATTGTTAATCAGTCTAATGCTTTCAAAATAGTTAATTCAGAGAAAAGGCAGAGCATCACACGAACTATTACATATGAAATGATCTCCAACATTTCCAATGCAGAAATATTTGGGATATTTTGTCACTTCAGGAAGTGCACATCAGCTCCTGTGGCAATGCAGATGGCAACAGGCAGCGAACACAGGGAGAAGAGTCGGATAAATGCTCCTCTTTTCCACTACCCTGAATTATCTATTAGAAAAGTCCGTCTCGAGGACGCACAGGATTTCCCCGGCAGTGTCGCAGACTTTAAACACTTTGTGTTATTGTGACAGACTTTAAACACTTTGTGCTCTCGTGTGTAATGAGTTGCTTCCCCCGCGGCCGTGCCCAGCGCCGGCGCCTGGCTCGCTGCGCTCGGCTCCGCCGCACGGCTAATCCTCTCACAATGGCCCTAATCCAGTTAGCGGGCAGCCACGGTGAAATGTCAGCCTAATTGGATAACAGCCTGGCTTTCGGGAATTATTCCATTAGGGCAGCAGCCCCCGCTGGAAGGGACGCCCACCGGCGCTGCGGGCCCTGGGCCGCGATGACACCAGCGGCCTCTCCCGAATTAAAACCACGTTCCGGACGAAATTCATCTGCGCTACGGTTTTTGGTAACTAGAAGCCGGGTAGCCGGCTTTGAGGTAGTGCAGAATGGATTTGCTCTGGCGCTCCCCATCTCCCGTTCCTGTCCCTCACCTGTATCCCCGAGGCGCATTGGGAGCAGGGCGACGGCAGGGCCGCCCAGAGAGCCCTCAGCGGAGCAGGGCGACGGCAGGGCCGCTCAGCGGCAGGGGCTCTGGCGCCGCCCAGACCCTCAGTGGAGCAGGGGGACGCGAGGCGCTCAGCGGGGCAGGGCGACGGCAGGGCTGGCCAGAGAGCCCTCAGCGGAGCAGGGCGACGGCAGGGCCGCTCAGCGGGGCAGGGGGACGGCAGGGCCGCCCAGAGAGCCCTCAGTGGAGCAGGGGACGGCAGGGCCGCTCAGCGGGGCAGGGCGACGGCAGGGCTGTGCCAGAGAGCGCTCAGTGGGGCAAGGGGACGGCAGGGCTGTGCCAGAGAGCGCTCAGTGGGGCAAGGGGACGGCAGGGCTGTGCCAGAGAGCCCTCAGTGGAGCAGGGGGACGGCAGGGCTGTGCCAGAGAGCGCTCAGTGGGGCAAGGGGACGGCAGGGCCGCCCAGAGAGCCCTCAGCGGAGCAGGGTGCCAGCAGGGCCGCTCAGCGGGGCAGGGGGACGGCAGGGCCGCCCAGAGAGCCCTCAGCGGAGCAGGGGGACGGCAGGGCCGCCCAGCCCGCACCGGGACTGGCGGCACCGGCAGGGCTGCTGGCAAAGGCTCCGTGTCCCGCTGCACCCCTGTGCGGGCTGAGCTCGGCCCCAGCTCCAGCTCCTCCTGCGCTGGGACTGCTGGAAAACACCACTCGAGTCGAGCAGAAAAGGATCAATACTTGTCCGCAGGAACAATAAAACAGCCCGCGGCATTTCCGCGGCCGTCCCCAGCGCTGCCCACACCCCATCAGGGCGTGCCCTGCTCTGCTCCCCAGGTGCCGCAGGTGAGCGCCCGCAGGAGCGGCGGGGCCCGAGCGCGGACCAACAGTGACACCTGCGGGAGAGCGCGGCGGGCGGAGCGCGGCTCCTGCCGGCACCGGCACCGGGCCAAACACCCGGGCCAAACACCCGGGCCAAACACCGGCACACCCGGGCCAAACACCGGGGCCAAACACCGGCACACCTGGGCCAAACACCGGCCACAACTGGGCCAAACACCGGCACACCCGGGCCAAACACCGGCACACCCGGGCCAAACACCGGCACACCCGGGCCAAACCCCCCCACACCTGCGCCTTTGTCCTGCAGGGAGCCATCCCTCACTGCCTAAACCTGAACCTCTGGCATCCCACTCACTGCCAGTGAGGCTGAGCCTTGCCTTCAGTCCTGGAGGGACATGGATTTGCTGTGAGGAGCCAGCACAGTCACCATTCCATACCCAAATCAAGAAAAGCACATAGGTATTTATGTTCTTATTGATGGTAATGCAAATTTTAAACTTTGTTTACTCCAGATTCCTCCCACAAAAACATCTATATTCCCCTAAGAGAAAATAAGGGGCCATGAGAGGGATTATAGTATCATTTAAAGAATCATTTTGGGCTAAAAACAACCACATTTCAGAAAGAATTAGGATTTTTTTAAGGTGTTTAATGTAGATACATACATATTTAAAATTCCCTGTGAAAAACTCCATAGCTTGTCTTAACTACGGACTCAAACTGAATGGTGCACTCAAAAAAAGAATCAATGACCTCCCACGCTTTCTTCTTCCCTCCTTCCAGTCTGCACCAGCTTCCCAACTCCCACACTTGACTTTTTGCCTCCCTTCTGAACTACCTGCCTCCCTGACTACAGTGTCACTATTTATTTATTTGTTCTTATCTTCAGGGTAAAGCGCTGCTGGGGGCTCCTGCCTGCACTCCCTTACCCACACACATTTTCCTCTGCTCTGACAGAGGAACCAAAGCACCTCCAGCAGGCTTGGAGAGGGGAATCTGGCCGGGCTCCTGCTGCCAGGGCTGCTGGGCTGCTGCAGCCTGGGCACATGTGGGGCAGAGCAGCTCCTGCAACCTGGCAGAGATGGAGACACCAGACCAAACCAGCACTTCCAAGGAGACACCGGAATTCTTCTCTCTCTGGGTAGCCCTGATGATAAAGTTGACTTCTCTGAAAATAAAGTCTGCGTCTTGAACAACTATTTCAGTTTTCCAAGGAACTGCAGAGGTACCTGTGAGAGCACAGTGTCCTCTCAAATGTTTGTGTTGAGTTACTATAAATCTGATCAACAAAAATCACAGCAAATTGCTCAGCAGTAAGTTAACTTGACAACAACAGATTTTCTCTCTGCCTCCATTTGTTGTCCATAGCTCAGAGATGTGTTTTTTTGAGGGGGGTTGCATAAAGATTTTTCTTGGTTTTGGCTTTTTTCTATTTTCAAGTCAATACCAAACAGTTCCCAGAAGCCATCACCTTTATCACCTTGAAGTCTTCAGGGAATAGTTTTGTACAAGCATTTGAGAAAAGTGGCTCATAACAATCCTGTAACAGGGCTTTTTTCCCTCCAACACCTATTTCCTCTCCCTTATATAACTATTTTGCTGTTTCTTCTTTGCAGAAATACTCTCCTTTACAACTCCAGATCACTGATGCTTTCTTGCAAACTGTCTAGAAAGGTTATCAGGGCAGCTGATGCTGCTGATGCTGCCCTGACAGCAGCAGGGATTTGAGCAGAGCCTCCCTCCCGGACCACCCAGAGCTCCAGGCTGTGCTGCAGTTTCCCCCTGGCAGCCACGTGAGCAGAGGGGAGGTGAGAGCCTGACCCAGGGGATTACAGCACTCAGGGCTCAGTGTGAGCTCAGACAGGAGCAAAAGAGGCACCAAGAGGACACTGCTCAAAGATGGATGCTCCACACAGTAGGAGGCACCTGACAGGTTGGAGGTTGTGCTCTCAGGGCCATAGCAGCAATATGCAAAAACCTCTGTTCCTCCTGAAGAGCATTTTCCTGTTTAAGGCTGCCTCTTCAACACAGTTCAAGTTTGGAAACAGGGATAGCAGTAGACGAGGGATGTCCCAGACAGAATTAATGATTCTATTTTGCATGAAGCAGTAATAGGAAGGAAACTTAAATCACTAATAAGACAACTGACTCTTTCCAAAGCATGACTCAAAAACTTGAATTATTGAAGACATTTCATGCAATCGGTACTGAGGAGACAGAATAAAAAAATCTGTTTGAACTAATGGATTGATACACCTGTAGAAGACACAAATTTCACATCTCGTGTCGTCTTAGGAGACGGGTATGTCTCAGAAATCGTGACCATGTGGGTACAAATCAAAGTGTCCCACTCAAAGCCAGCTCCTAACACACAGACTAGCAAGCAGATAACATTGCTGCTCTCTACAGCTCCTCTTGACAGCAACAATTCTGTACTGCAGGCATGAAATCCTGCTGCAGTGAACAGTGCACAGCCACCCAGCTGAGCCAGAGCTGAGTCCTTCCTGATGGAAACAATCCTAAGGGTTTGCCTGGGCATTAGGATATTCCCCACTTGAATGCAAATAAGGGATGCAGTCAAACAATCAGAACAAAAGAAGACAGGGAGTATTTATGGCATGATAAGGATTGTGAGAATACGTGAATGAAATGTTCAGGCTGAGTGCAACAGCATCTTACAGATAATCTGAAAAGCTTCCTGACGAAATAAGGAAAGGAGTGAGCAACTCTGTATAATAACTAGGACTAGAAATTCCAAGCACTATTAAAATGTATCCACTCCCTTCAAGCTCCAAGTGTAGTTTTACAAAACAGCTTATTAAAAAATATTTCCTTTAATCATATGTACAAGAGCCCATAAAACGAGAGGAGTGTGGCACAAACTTTGTGATTCAAGACCACAAACCATAAAAGGTTGTACTTTTTTGCACGGTTACATGCAAAATTTATAGCTCTTAAAACAGCCACGTGACTTTTTAGTCATTCACACTCAGGATGCATTAGGACTGCACTAACTCACTTGGATGATGTGATGCCATTATTAGGGAGTCCCAAAAAGCTGGGAACAACTCAAAGTCCTCAAAGTTTTCATCATTATTAATAAATTATCCAAAAGCTATTGCATTATTAAAACTAGGAAAAATCACGGGATCAATAGAAAACACCTTAATTTTCAAATATTGAATCACTAAGCTCATAGCCAGTGAAAAACAAAGGTTTCTGCAGGCATGAAAAGCTTTTCTGCATTCCTACTTGTCTGTAGGAAGACACAAACTTCGTGGCCTTTTGAAAAGTTATGTTTGTTATACAGGTCTGCACATAAAAAAAGTTAACAAAGGATAAGAACTTATAACTGAGGAGAAAATAAGGTGTGCCCTGTGAAAGGTCACCCAGTTCTCAGCAGGTTTTGAGGTGCTCCTGTGTATCTGGAACGGGAGGCAGATTTCAACTCCTGGGCAGGCAGCCCATGGGAGCCCCGAATCCAGGGGCAGCAGGTTCCTGGGCAGACCTGGGTGGCCTTCCAGCTGTGGTGGCAGCATCAGGGGACAACGAGCTCTGGGAGCTGTGACCCAGCAGAGGAGCACAGAGGGCACACACAGATGTGTGGCTGCACTGGTGCACAGGGCTCTCCTGAACCCTCACACCTCCTGACTGAACGGGATCAATTTGCAAATGCTTCCACACACTTAGAAATTTAATTGGTTGTGAAATATGCTGAAGAGGTCAAAAGTGTTCTTTGATATAAATAGAACCTTTCATTGTAAAAGATGTTGGCAGCGTTGTATTTTATTTTTATACAAAACACTGGAAATGGTCTCTACCAAATTTCCATGAAGATGGATCACTGTTCCAACAGGATGGAGTGGATGAGGCGAAAACCGAGATTCAGGAGAGGCCAGAGTCTGATAGAGCTGAAGTCAAAAAGAGAGACCTCATTTTTCTTTCCATCCTGAACATTACAGCTGTAACAGCTTTATTACTACAGCTTTATATATGTTTACATTTTTTTGCTGATTGTTGGCATTACAGCCACATCTGGTATCATTTTTCTTAACTTGCCTTATTACCATTTGTAACATGTTTCCCCCCACTCCCCGAGCCTCTCAAGGATCAATCTTGCCTTGCCATTCCCCCCCAACTTGCCCTCCTACCTCTCCTCTAAGTGTCAGACTTTCTAAGACCTTCTTTTGAGAGGTAATCAAAACATGAACAAATCTTTTTCACTTCCATTTCTTTTTTTGAGGTTTTTTTTTTCCCTTTTAAATAAGGAAGAATGCAAGGAGCAGGGCTGATTTTCACCCTGCCTGTTTGGCTGTGCTAGCACTGCTCTCATGCCCTAATTCCAACTCCCACTCTGATCTGCTGGCCAAACAACATATTTAATTATATCATGCTGGTGGTACCAGGCCCAGAGAACTGCTCTGCTGGCAGAGTTTTCCTAAACTGACCCTATGGCCAGGATTCAGCTTCCAATAAATTTCAGGCTACAGAGTGCAAATTTATCACCTGGGAGACACTCCCTCCTTCATTCAGCACTGAGTTATGGGGGACCATGAAATTTCATTTCATCAAAGGAAGACTAGAGCCCCTCCTGTCCTCCTTCCAGGTTCCTAACTTCAAGTAATTAACAACCTGTGACATTTGCTCATTTTCACACTAATTGAGAACATACAAAATATATTTTTTGCCTAAGGGAGGGATTCCTCCACTGCTGCTATTAATGAAAAACAAAGTTCTGGACTTTTTTTAGGGTTGAGGGAATCAAATTTGTCATTACAATTCAGTTATTGAGGAAAAAAAAAAAAAAAAAAAAGATTATTTAAGCCATCTCATTTAATCAGAAAATACTTATTTCACGCTAGCATTTATATATGAACCTGAAATAAAAACTTACAGAGCAAAATAGAAGTTACATAGCTACTAAAGGAATGTACATTCACAGAGCATGGGAAATGCTCCTATCAAGATGGCATTACATCTAAATTCAAAAAAATTTTACTCTTCTGTCATCTTTACAGAAATCTAAAAGATAATTATTTTTTTAAAGAAGAAAGATTCCTTGTTAAAGCCATTACGTAGGGAAAAAACCCTGCTATTCTCTAGCAGGACTACAGAAATTGGGAACCCTAACTATTATTACATTTTGTTCTAGTTAGTCTCAGTGGTTGAAGAATAAATAACAACTCTAGGGGCAGTGAAAAGCACAGGTGTGGTTTGATGCCTAAGCTTTAGCTTTTATATTTTTTAGATTCTGTGCTGTTTTGGTGGTAGCTTTAAGTTTCATATTAAGTGCTACTAAGTTCTCTTCACAGAGTAGGGAGACAAAACAATTCCTTCTCTAGCTTGGGAACAAGGATAACTTTCAGGCCCAAGAACAAAACCAACGGTGAGGTGAGAAAAAAAACAAAGAGGATGGAGCTTCACAACCTGACACTATGGTTGGACAATTGATTCCAATATGCTCATGGACCAGAACTTATAAAAGTGAGAGCCCTCGTGATCAGTTGTCCAGTTTGTGACCATTTTGGGTGCATTTTGGGTGTAGCCCAGCTGGGCTCTTGTGCAGCCCAGGTGTGCCCACTGAGGCCTTTTAATAAATCCCTGCTTCATCCTTTTGCTCTGTCCAGTCTCTGCTCCATGTCAGCCTCCAGAAGGCAACAGATTCTTTACATAGATTTGATAAAAATGGGTTTCTTTGGGGGAGTTTTGAAACATGGAGAGAACTTCCACCCAGGGAAGCCTCAACATCTCCTCACATTCAGGTCACACCATGTCTGCATTTTGGTTTTTCCCCTCCAGAGTGTGGTAATTCCAGTGCAGGAAATTGCAAAGAAAGGGATCCTTTCAGCATGGATTTGTTGATGTTTAATCCCATTTGGAGTGCGCCACACGAAAATTTAGCTCTGCCACCTTTATTTACTCCTGCCACTTAGAGGCACTCATGATCTTTGAAAAGGCATCTCAGAAGAGGCAGGTGGATTTATTCTGTGGACTCCTTGAACATCTTCAGCTCCTGTTTCCTTCCCTGCCCCTAAGCAGCACTGAAATGGGGGCAGGCTCAGCCTGTTGGTCCTGCACTGCTCTGAAGCCACGTTAGCTCTGGCTGTGCTCATTTCCCACTGAGGCATTTTGCCAGGAAATTGAATATTCAGAGGTCTCTTGTATGGGTTCTGGATTTGAGTGCAATATGTAGGTTTATAGATATGGCGTACATGCTACATATAATAAATGTTATATCCTTGTTAAAATGATTAAAGCCCAAGCAGCAGAAGCCTTTCATGAACAGCTATTTCAGAGCTTCCAAAAACTTCCAGGGAAGAAAAGGTGGTTTTTTTCTAGAACAAAAATAATTCACTTCAAGAGTTTTAAGTGCCTTTTTATCCAAATTGTATTTTATCTTTTCTAACTTTTAATAAATGTTGTTTATATGCAGAAATGAGAAATCATTGGCTGTTCTGCAAGAAAGTAATTATTTCAAATTAAGATAAATGCATATAGCTGTATGCCTATAGAGGCTGTATTTTCATTTCTCCTTTCTGTCCTGTTCCTGTGTAGCTGTAAACCTAGAGACCAATCAATTCTCACAAAATTAATTTTTTTTAATAGCACAGAAAATCACCTGCACTGGGAAGTCAAGTGCATAATCACCTCTGTTAATACAGGTAGCAAAGCCAGCCACACCACAGAGTGGGCACTGTAGTCCACTGTTGATGCTGGAACTGGATGCTAAGACCATATGTATATAAAATATTTATATATATGTTGTATATATGTATGTACCTACATACGCCTGCAAGAAACACATTCCATTTTCACAAAGCATTTTCAGGCTTTAAGTTTATGGTTTTCCCATGGCAGAAGAGAGTTAATACTAATTTTTTTAAAAAAACTACTATAATTAACTGTGCTTTAGAGAGGTATTGGATCTTCAGAGCATAAATGCCTCTAGAGTTCTAATTAATTTTGTTACACACTTTAGTCCTCTTTCTACTTTTCTGAATTTCAGCACACAAAACTGATGTGAATTCTGATTAAACAAGATGCAGTTTTTGTGACGTTGAAAGACCAAGGTAACAAGACAAAGTTTCTGGACAGATAAAATATTATTCATTACACTAATCAGCTAATTGAACTAATTGGTTGAAAGGGATATAATTTTCTGACCTGCAGAAGGGGCTGTACCCTCCAAAGCAGATCTACTTCCAGCTGCACCAGTTCCTCTCAAGATAACAAACTTAGGTGCCTTAAAAACCCCACCTGAGGGATGGATGTGTTTCCAGGCAAGGGAGCCCAGCTGTGCCTGGCTGTGCTGAGCTGCTCTGGGTCAGCACAGCCCCCACACAACAGAGACCAGGTGCCCCCACACCTGGCCAAGGAGCAGCCAGCCCTGCATCAGCCCAGCCTGATCCTGCCCTCAAACGCTGACACGCAGCTCTGCTCAGTTTGAATCATCAAAAACATCTCAGCTCAAACTGATGTGGTTTCAGGAGGCAGAAATTAAGAAACAAGTGAAAAGCTTGGAAATATCTGAGGAAATAGGAAGATAGGCACTTTCCACCCCTTTCATTTCCTCCCCATACCCAAAACACACTGCACTCTGAAAATTTACCAGAGAAAATTCAAGAGAATTGCAGTGACCAATTACACACTGGTAAAGAAAAAGAGGACTAAAGAGGAGGAGGACAGGAGAGCTTTCTCCGTGAGGAGTTGCAGGGGGAGCAACAGCACTACAGCTGAACACAGGGTGGAAATGGGCACAGGTCCACACAGGCAAACTTTTTGCCCTTTGCTGAAGATATGTGGTGTTATTTTGGGTTTTAACCTTCTAATGAAAATAAAAATTAAAAATTCCACACTAAATAACCAAAACCCTGTAAAGACACTTCTCATTCAATCCAATCAGAAAATCTAGAAAGCTGCTGTGGCTCAGACTGACTGTGCCAACCCTCCAAAAGGCAACAGGTGTTGTAAATAAAAAACACTTGGCCCCGGCTCCACATGCCTTGATTATTTATTCTGATTTTTCTGAATTAGTGTCTGGAGTTGGACAGATAAAGGACTGGGACAGCAGACAATATAACTGGCTGGTGGTAATGACAGCTGTTACCCATATGCTGACAGAAGGAGGACTTTATTTCTAGCAACTGGGACCAAAAACATGTTTTTCTGAGAGTACCTAAGGATGGATAGGTGAGCTTCAGGATCCATTGAATAGGGAGCTTCTGAGAGTGCCCATGGCAAAGTGAGGCCTAGACATTAAATGAGATACTGCAGATATTTTCATCAGGAATATAAAGGTTCCCTTTTTGTGGGGGGAATCTTTCCTCTTATCGAATAAATGCTTTAAATATTTTAATATTCATGCACCAAGGGGAATATGAATATTTTCCTGATGCAGTCCAAAGCAATCACACAACCTAAATAGGAGGCCAAGTCTGGAAGGCATATTGAGCATGTTCTCTGACAATGATATCATAAAGGTTCCCACAATGGGAAACACATGGCACCAATTCCTCTCATTCCCCAACCTGGATGCATGAAAATTCATTCAGCTCTAATCACTCCAGTGACAGAAATCAAAAGGCATCATGACCTAAAATTGAGAAAATAACAAACAGGAGGTGTCTGAATTTCATACACTAATCCCATGTTTAGATAAAATTGGGGTGCCTGAATTTCGTATACTAACCCTGTATTGAGATACACATATTTTATCAAAAAACCCAGGTGTATTCTGAAATGATGAATGGCTTTAGTCTGAAATTCAGCTTAACATTTTAAGTTCACTCCTGATAAAAAACCTAAGGTGTGATCTGGAGTTGTTTATTACCAAGTGTGTCTCAGAAGGGATGACATTAAAGCAAACTCCTTTCTCCAATATAAACATACACATGTTCACTGAAATACTGAAAAATCTGGCAAAAGCATTTCACAGAAGTGAAGTTCCCAGATGTAAGTGCTATTGTAGCTGCTGCAGCTCCATGGAAGCACTTCACCACACTGAGAAATGCTGCCTCTTCCCTGGGAGCTGCAGTGCTCTGCTTTGTCTGGGATAGGCTGCTCACCCTCAGGAGCTGCTCATCCTGTCCTCTGCTGCTCACACACTGCAGCTCCTCTGTCTCCACAGCCATCCCCCTCTGTCTCCACATCCAGACTATCCATCCTCCACATCCACCTCTGCCTACACACCCTCCTCTGCCTCCACATCCACCTTTCCTCTTCCACATGCAGTCTGTCTCCCACCATCCCATGTTCACATCCATCTCCTCTGTCTCCACATCCATCCCCCTCTGCCTCCACATCCAGCCCCCTCTGCCTCCACACCCAGTCTATCCATCCTCCACACCCAGCCTCTCCATCATCCATACCCAGTCTTTCCTCCACACCCAATCTATCCATCATCCATACCCAGTCTATCTATCCTCCAAATCCAGTCTCTCCATCATCCACACCCAGCCTATCCATCCTCCAAATCCAGTCTATCCATTCTCCACACCAAGCCTATCCTCCACACCCAGTATCTCCATCCTCCACACCCCAGCCTATCCATCATCCACACCCAGTCTCTCCATCCTCCACAGCCCCCTCTGCCAGAGGCCAGGCAGCTCTGCTGCCAGGAGGGACCCAGCAGAGATGGAGATGAAGATGGAGACATACTCAAAATGGCAGAGAAAGAATCTCTGCCCCCACCCTTTCCATTCCACGGGTTTGCTACATCTCGTTGTTTTGGAAAAGCTTACTCAGAAAAAGCCACCAGTGTCTGTGAGATGCAGAATTAGGGAATGTGGGGTGAGGGGGAAGTGTCTGCAGGCAAAAATTATGTTTGAAAACTACTTCCATTAATGTGGGCAGAGAATAAAATTCTATCTTCTCTTCCTGCAGAGAGAAACCACACATCTCTCAGAAAAATTTTAAAATCATTTTTTGTCTCTGCAGTTAACAAAATACCTTCACTTCAGGCAACATTTTTTACTATTTTGACAAGATACTTGATACTTCCATTGGCATCTTGTCCAAGTTGAGAAGCAAATTCTCAAGACATCTTATTTAGAGTGAGAAAACGGGGACTGCACCTTCACAGGGATTTTGCTTATTGATTTTCAGAAAGAAATTCCTACTTTATTTCCAAGGAAGTCACAATATTGTTATTCCCACTTTATACATGAGATGAACAGAAACACAGGGAGATAAAGTGAGTTACTGAGGAGAAATGCAGGGAAGAATAGACATGGGATAACACCCAAGAATTCAGACTACTGGTTCTGGTACTGTCCCCAGAGAACACAGAAACTTTTTACAGAGAAAAAAGAGGAATAAAAACCATTGGGGGAAAATACGGCGAGCCTTAATACTACACATTGGTATTTCAAACCTTCCTTTATCAAAGTAAAAGAAAAGATACATGAAAGTTTTCCTTGAGATTGAACTAGAGGTACAAACCTCTATCATGTGATGTATCAGAACGTGTCATTCTAAATAACTCCCTTGATAATTAAAAACATTTACACAAAATTCGAGTCAAACAGAAAAATCACAGAGCCAGGGTAGCTCAGAACAGGAACTGTAGTTTTTTAAGTGCCATTCCATCTCATCTCCCCATATGTCCCTTCCACAGAAGGTCCAGGTGTGCTGAGGACTCAGCCCCTCTTTCCTGAGTGCTGAACAAGCTCCGCAGATACACAGTCTGTCTGCCACAAAATAATGAGCTTTTCTTCAGTATCTATTATCATCCTGAAGAGTAATTTTTTTTTTTTTTCCCAGCCACAAAGCCTCAGCACAAGAGGGGACTGACAGAACCAAGCAGCCCAGGGAGCTGAGCTGCAGAGGCAGCAGACTGCAGTGGGAGAGCTGATACCTGCAACAAGTGAAAATCAAACAGGTGACCTCAGGAAAACCTTCAAAACACCCTCAGATCACTCAGAAACCTCTGAGATGTGTATCCAATGTGCATTTTTTTACAAATCTGAATTCACTCTGCTCCGTCTGGCAGGCTCTTCTCAAAGGATTTGGAGGAGCAGGGAAGCACATGTGGGTCCAGAGAGGCACAGGGGGATCTCACTGCAGTCAAGGGTTTGGCTCTGGCCAGAGCCATGAAGATACTTAGATCCAAATGCACACAAATGCACACATACAAAATAACCCCAGCATGTTTTTATATAGATGCTTTTGAAAAGCCAAATTTAGAAAAGAAATTTTAAAATGTTTTTCTGAAAGCTTGGTTTTTTAAAAAACCAACTCCAAACTCTTTACTCCTGTTTGCTCTTAAAGAATACATAAGGAAAAGAAGTATACACATTTCTATGAAGTATGTTAAAATGCCTTTTTTTTTTTTTTTTTGGTCTTCTGTGGTTTACATATAGTTTCCCCTAAAAAAAGAAATTACTGTGAGACAAAAGCAGGAGGATGCTGTGGTGCTCTCCTGGCTGTGCCCCACGCTGGAAGCTGCAGCTCCAAGTGTGTTATCACTATAGTTACAGCATTTATCCCGACCAGGAGCTTCCTCGTGGGCAAATCAAAATGGTGCCTAAATAATAAATACTGGAGACTTCATCTTCTGCAGACACAGTGATTTATGGCCCGTTTTCACGCCTTTCACTTTAGAAACTTGGCATGTGGTTTTACATAACCTGAGGTTTTCTTCAGGATTCTGTTTAACCCTTGCTTTGGTTGCTCATACCTTACAAATAAAGCATAACTCAGGGCTTTCTACTTTGAGTAGCCTTAGAAAAATTGAGTCAAATATACACCCTGGACACTAAAAAGCATCTAATAGGAAAATAAAAACACCAGCTCAGAGAATTTTCCTGTTCTACAGCTCAGTTTTATGAGACGAGGTCGTTTTGAGAATTTTATGTTAGTAAGAAACACCAAGATAATTCTTTAGCTCCTAAATATATAAGAAAGATAAACAGCACACAAAAGGTTTCTCCTTTCAGCAGACGGTTTCACAGAATAAAAAAGGAAGTCCAGCTTGTGGATGTAACCCCAAAGCTGCAGGAATCACAGCTGTGACACAGGAGGCATCCCGGGCTTCAGCCAGGACACCACGAGGTGACCCTGGATGCTCTTCCTGAGCCACCTGATACCAGTTCCTGATGCACAGAGACAGAAGATCTGCTCCATTTCTCTTTAAAATCTCTTTATCCATGGCCCTGGTTAGCCATTGATCAGTAAAGCATTTGAAAACCCCCTTTTTTATGTAATAACTACTTACCAAAATTGCCCGGTAATTTTAGCAATTTTAGCCATGTGGAGGTATTGTAGGAAGCTCAGTTCTATCTGGAATAAGCATTTCATTTTTGCTGGTTTTAGACAAAACCCCAATAACCCCAAGGCAAGGGAGTTTTTGGACTTTATTAATGATTTTTTTTTCCTAGTGAATGACCGCCCCCCAAGAAAAATCCCACCTGAAAAATATTTCTAACACAAAGTAACTTATCAGGTACATATGATTTTCCTTCCCATATGTGGTGCTTAAGAAGACACACAGGCTAAACTTTGAAGTCCTCCAATAACCAGGAGTAAAGTTTGCTTGTTACTGATCAAGTAGAGAAGACAAATATATGGTGGGAAATAAAAACAGGGCTTCTGCTTTTTCACAAAGTCTTCACTGATCCTAAACTACAAATTTTAAGGACAATGACTGAGGGACTAGTCAATACAGTAATTAAAAGACATAAAAACATCTTCAAGTTGTTTTCCTAACATATTTTAAATGGGAGCAGAGTTGTTTCTAAAAAATCTCAACCTAAAATTCTAAAAATTATCGCATTTTGTTTATTTATTCATTTCATCAAGCACAATTAAAACTTAGGCGAGGAAGTCACACAAGGAAACACAATCACAGCTAAACCATTGCACTGGACACCCCCAGGCTGACTGAAACCTCCTGGAGGTGCTGTGGAAGAGGAGGAGGGATGACATGCACCCCTGTGAAGCCTGACCTACTCCTCCTGAAACTCCAGGGCTTCAGGCCCTAGCAGAGAGAGACCTGTGTCAAAGGAAAGCAGACCAAATGGGCTCCTCCAGGTGTCCTGGGGAGACAAACTTGTTCTGGTTAAAAAAAACCCAAAAACCAGTTTGGACACAGAAAAGGTTCCACAATCCTGAGCTTCTGATCCATCACACCAGAGGAAAATGCAGGGTCAGGATCTGGCAAAGGCTGGCTGAGATGCAAACATCCCTCACAGGGTTGTGCTGGCAGCTCAGCACTAGTTGATATCTCTGAGCATCCACCCAAAATAATTGGATTTCAATGTCAGCATATTCAGTCTAAAATGCTCCAATCAATCCCAAGATGTGCCTTTCCACAGTGCTGGAATGCAATAGAATTAAACCAATGCTTTATTTCCTTAATCCTTGTCTAGATTTCGGTTTGGGTTTACTTAGCATAAGGAAGTCACATAATTTACAGTCACCATAATAATGTCCCATGGCAAATTAAAGGGTTGTTTCAAGACAGGTTTACACCTTGAAATTCACATTATCTTCTTGATGAAACTGTCTCCAGAAAGAGAATCAGAAGAAAAGCATTTCATTAATTTTTGTGTTTCTATGAAAGGCTGCCTTTTATATTACATTTGGTCCTTTTAACACTATGAGTACTGCATAGGCAATATTTTCCATTCTGTAAACCTTCATATTAAAGTAGTATTTGTTTAGTAAAACATCTTAGAATTGTAAGAATTTTCAAGTTTATAGTTCAAGTCAGCAGTCTAAAGAAAGAGTAGAACTGCAGAATAGTAGATAGTAAATTACTTAACTTGCACAATTTTAATCCCATGTCTGGCCTATTGCTCTCATGACAGTCATCAGTGGGTATAACAGAAGGAAAATAAAATTCCAATTGCACAATTTTCAGCATTAACTTTTAAATTAAACCAAGATTTTAAAATGGATACTTTGTCCTCCTCTTAAATTTGCTGACATCTTTAACCACAACCAGCATTTTCCAAAGCAACAGTAATGATTTTTGAAATAAAGTGATGCAGTATTAGATCTGCATGCTTTAGAACCACTTGATTGATCCAAATTGTCTCTATCACTATGCTATAGAACATTCCATAAACAATTAACTGCATTTAGCATTGTCATAGATTAAAAATCTAATTTGATGGGAACAATTTGTGAGGAGTTGAGAGACTGAATCTGACAAATTATTATAACCAACAGTAACAGGAGAAAAACAAGACAAATTCTCTTTAAATGGTTCACTACATGAGTAAGTGAATGATCATTTGCTGATGGCAAATACCCAACTGCTTTGTAATCACAACTCTGTTTGGAACTGCATCCTATTCCCAGGATGTTTCCAGATAGTTCATCTATAAGAAAAGAGTTAAAAACCACCTTTGTAGTACAGACAAGTTCCTCATGCATTAAGAAAAATGAGCAGTGGGCTATTCTATTGGTTAGACCCAAATGTGAAAGCAAAGTCAAGCTGAGGGAACTGTAAATCTGGGAGAACTCAGCCACAGATTCACTCCGGTGGGCCCAAAGGGAAAGGGCCTGAAGAGATGCAGGACAAGGGGCTGCACAAGTCATAGAATTACTGCCCAGTTTCCGGCTCCAGGAGAGGCTATCAGAACATGTCAGTGTGACCAACCAAACATCACTGTCAAAGCAAGGCTTTCCTCTTCCTGGAAACACCATCCTGACATTCCTGGGATAACATTCTGGCTGACACCTTCAAAAAAGGACTTCTTCTTTAGAGAGAGCTAAAAGCAGCCCCATTAGACTAAGGGGAGGATTAAGGACTGTCTGTAGGAAGGACTAACCTCAGAGATCTTGATGTAACTGGAGAGGAGAAAATACCCTGGAATCACCAGCTGGAAGCATTGTGACTAGGATTTTTAAAAGATGCATGGATATTGATTCCCTCGGTGTCCTAAGGAAACAGTTACTTTTGAAAATTATAGAGGAATTTGAACTGGTAAAAAAAATAAATCTAGAGCAGAAGCCACAGAAACAGAAATGTAAAACCAGTCTGAGCTGAAGCATCTGTCTCCTCCACAGCCAATATCCAGGAGGAGTGGACAAAGAGGGCACACATGATCCAGCCACACATCTGCCAGCTACAAACACAGCAAGTGAACAGTCCATTGCCATCAACACTGCATTTTATTAGATTTGGGAATAAAAAGGAATTAACTGAAACAAAGTGGAATGTTTGGAAAGAATTCCAAAGAGAAAGCTCTCATGAAGGCACACTAACATTCCCTGTTCAAGTCTTTCCTTTGCTCTTTGTCACTTTTCTGCAATCCCAAAAACAACAGTGAAGATCAGTATCTGTGAAGTACAGCTGAAACTTCTTTGAAACTCACTAAAAACCTAGGAGTTGGAATTATTGTTCATTTTAAGGTGTATTTTGAGTTTATTCTTTACAATATATCCAGAATCATACCAAAACCAAAACAAAATGGCAGGAACCTTGGCTAGGAAGCATCTATGGCAACACACAACAGCTGAAGCCATGCCAATTAATTCTGCTTGCCACCCAGCCAAAATGAATTACCAACTATTCAGACAGTGCAGAATATTTTGTCTTCCTTTTTTTGCACTGGTACAAATCATAAATTTATTTCCAAAGGGATCCAGATGAAAACTCTCAGCATTTCTGTAGGCAAAATAAACCACGACGTATGTTCTTCTTGGCAAAGCCACCATTCAAAAGGTGCCTGGAGATATTCTATACTGATTATGAGATATTATTGTGAGGTTTTATTATCCTTTTAAACAATAAAACAAGAAAAGAAACCAACATAAAAGCAAGCAGCTCTGTGCCAGATGTAAGAATTTAATGTTATCCACTCCTGACTAGCATTTGGAACATGTGCTTCAAATATGAAACTTTTCTAAGTCTCCCCAGGTGAGCAGTTGATCTTATCTTGCAATTTCTGCCTCTTTCCAAACACTGCACAGCCCAATCTAGCAGCTAAATGATCCTAAGAATGTCATAGCTAAATAAAGTTTTTTTTTTTCTTTAACACCATCCTCCCCAAGTAAACATTACACTCCAAAGAAACATTTCCTTGCAATATCAGCTCAGAATTTTAGAAGGGAACAAGGGGGCATGGAACACTTTGGGATTTGTGCTCCCCCCCACTCTTTCATACTTAACAGATCTTTCCTACAAGCCTTCTTGCACTTAGCCTAAAATCTCCACTCACTCTGAAAACCCCAGAATTTAAAAATCCTTTTTGGTCATGTACAGTGAAAAATGGTATCGAAGGCACAGTGAAACAATCAATCCAAAAGACTGAGGCCAAGCTCCTCTTCTTCCATAGGCCTGAATACAGTTCTGGCACACATCTAGTTCTAAAAATGATGGTTTGAAATCTCTGAAGGAGACAGTAAAAATGTCCATTGCTCTTATGGTGACTTTAAGAGAAATAAAATTATATGCAAATTCAAGAAAAAAAGAGCATTTCCTGGAAAACTTTGCAGATGGACAATGTCTTATTAGATTCTCTTGACTAAGATCTACCTTGAGGGAAACTTCAAAAGCATCAATAAAAGAGGAAGATATTTTAGAATCTCAGATTATCTTTTGCTTTGAAGTGGACATGATGGAGACACAAAAAGGAAAGTAATATCTAAATGAACAACTAGAAAAATCAGCTTTCACTTGTGATAAATAAATTATGAAGATGTTTGTTCTCAGCTGACATCTGTAAAGGCTTAACTGCTAAAAGGAGCATTTTGCTCACTTCAGAGATAGTTGAAGTATCTTGCTACTACATTCTGTTTTCCAACTGGTTCTTATTTACAGTAGAATTATTAAATAGTTATTATAAGAGAAAGCAAGTATTTTTGATTGTCAATGTCTTTCAGCGAAGTGATAACTTGCTTAGATTTTGTACATGAACCTACAATGTCACTGCCAAGAAAAGACACAAATGGGCCACCACCACTTGTCAAGGACTGTACACAAAAATACATTTGCCTGTTTTTCTGTCAATTTAGTTGCTGACAACTTGCTAAACAAGGAAGAGCAACATGACAATAATAGCTGACAGATGCTGTTTCCACTAACTTTCAAATAATTTAAACCCCGCCAACAGCACAAGCAGAAATCAATCTCTGTGTCTGTCGGCGCGTGGTTCCGAGCAGAGATGTTCTGATAGCTCAGAACAGGGGATATTTCACATTGCCCAAACCCACACGAACCCCAAAGGACAGGAAAACACCCAGAACTACTTGAGTTCCCACTTACAAAACAAACTACTGCAAGTGGCACCTGGACAAAGTTTCTAGAATCTAAATTTGGTATATGTGCTCAGGGTTAAAAGGTACTCAAGCCTCTTCCATTTTCTGGCCCCTGGTTATGAGGATGGCTGGGCCATTCCCTTGTCATTCTGTGCTGGTTTGGATTTTGTTCATGTGGCTTTTTTGTTGTCTATGGGATAGAAATATTAGAACAAAGAATAACAGAATATTCTTCTACTGTGAAAGAACACCTAACCTGACCAATAGGTCTAAAACATTGGTGCTGATTTTATATAAAATCAAATATTTTGTTTCAATTTCATAAATGCTCTATGACACAAATCATGTTGTTCATAATTAATGCCATTTGCACAAGCTTCTTGGAAAACCTACTAAATCTGCCTTTAGCAAAGATTTTTTTCACTACTCACATGCTCTACCCTTGGAATTGAAACAATGGTTGATCTTTCACTGTTTATTAGGAAGCCATAAGCAAGAATGGATCCTCTATTGTCCATACAAACTGATGGGTCGTCAATGTAATTTCTTTCTAATATATCACTTTATTTTATTTTCAGAATTCAGTACAGAGAGATATGATTAATCTCACCTCAACTACCTAAATGCAGGGCACTGAGTAAATACCAATTTTTGGCATCTTAAACAAACCAAATAGAAAAACCCCAATCCAACACACACATATTTTGAACTACATCTTTAACACTGAGGAATTTCCTGGTTTGAGAGTGCAGGTCTGTATAGATCTTAATACTCTTACAGGGAAGGAGAAGATGCCAGACTGACTAACCCAACCTTGGGATGGCCAGTGAGCTGAACTGCCCTGAGGAGGCTCTGCCTGAACACAGCCCCACATTTTCCTGCACCTCACTCACTGACCTGACCTTTCCTCCCACATTCCCACCGCATGGAAAATCTCAGGAGTACACAAAACTCACAGTCAGGGACAGGCAATTATCCCAGAGTGCTGGTGGTGAAAAATCCTGTAGGAAACACAGAGCACGGATGCTCAGGTATTTATTAAAAACCAGCTGATTTATACAGAGACCTTCTCTGCTGGCACATAAATGAGGATGTGGGTTAGCAAAAAGAAGTAAAAATGTACTGGAAATATGTACAAATCTGTTGTTCTTATTCCCCACTGAAAATCACAGTTTGAATATTTTCTCATCCCATCCATTATTAGTTAAGTGACAAACAAAAAAGTCAAATGGGAAAACACAAAATAGAAATATTTTTCTTTGTTTACTCTTCTTGCATTGATACTAGAAGCACGTATATCACTGTTTTGCCTTTCATTTTTTTAATATCCAAAATCCTTCCTAAAGGGGAATTGCTAATCACAGCCCAAAGGTAAACAAGGTTTATAGGTAATGCAGTTCCTTTGGGAAGGCAGGAAATAGGGAATTTTATTTGATTTCTGGTATTCAGAGCTGGTGTTCAGGCTACAGAAGAAAGAACCTCCGTGCTTTCCTGAACAAGTAATTAATAAAAAAAAGTCTGCAGGACTTCCCAAGCTCTCTAGCTGCTCGCCAGGACCCTTTTGAAGAGAAACACTCGGCCCTGCCCTGCTGCCCTGGGGGCTGCTGTGGATGTTGTGGCCCCTCAGCCCCTCCAGCCCCTGCTCCACTTCTCCAGGCAAGGCTCCAGTGGCTGGACTGCTGCAGGCAGAGTCAGTTTTAAATATTATTTAACAAGAAGGGGCAGATCAGACACTGGTGCCCTAAGCAGTGCATGGACTGCAGTCACTGACTTGTGTCACTTCAGTCAGGGAGGAAAGAACAAACAAAACTGCTCTAGGGTTGGTTTCTCAGCCCCAGTGCTGCCCACAAACAGGCACGTGAGTTAATAAAAACACCTAGTTTACAGGGGGATTGTTAATTCTTGACACATTAAACGTCTGAAAAACGTTTTGGGAAGACAAAGAGGCAGAGCAGAAGCTAGCCTATGTAAAATAGGCTGGTCTGGGACTGAAAAGAGATTTTCTTATTTAATAGAAGGAACAGGTGGATGAATTAATTACACAAATTATCTATGTCTCTATTTCCTTCTATCCATCACTTCTTCTGCCTATATTCAGCTTTATGAAAAGCATACAGTACAGTTTAAATTATTAATTTTCTTTTCAGTTCCCTCTAACATCAGTTTCAGTTCATTGACCTGTATAACTCATTGATTAAACTAATGCATTATCTACAATATTACATATTATTAACTAATTTTGGTCTCTTAAAACATTTCCATGACAACATATTACAATAACATACTCACATTTGTCTGGACTAGACAATTATTTCTACCTTTTCATATAATTCTCAGAAAAAGTAAATTAAATGTAGATTGCTCTAGTGCTGTGGCAGTATCCAGATTAGCAACTGATACCCTAATCCCACTCTCCCCAAATAAACTGCAGCTCTCTCAAGCCCTGTATTCCCTCTGCCATAGGTGTTATTAATCAAAATTTTCTGCCACATTGACATTCACTAGTAAAAAATGTAAAATCTCTCAGGATATAAAATGCTCTCAACTTTCACTAATTCCAAAAGAAAGGCAAGAGGCATTTCATACACAGACTAAATAAAAAGCTTTTTTTGAGTCACAATAAATATAGAACTGCACTGAACTACTGCCAGGAAAAACTGCAAACTCTGCCCTCCTCACCTAACTCAAATGTCTCATACCTCCAGGGAAGGGAATTCCTGCCAACACCATAATCTCTGTTTTCTGCAAAGTCATCACTGCATCTAATGTGTAGGACTGCAACAGATTACAGGAGAAATGAGAACATCATTAGCACAGCTATAAAAAAACCGGAGAAATTATGTGGGGGATGCACTCTGGTGAAAACAATAAAGCAAACTTGTATAGCTTGAAAAATACAGTTGATGTCTGCAGTTCCACCTGCTCTGCCTTTCCTTTTTTGTTTTAAAAAAGCCACAACATTTTATCCCACTAAAACAGAGTTTTATGTTAGTTAAACATTGTGTGGCCCTTAGGCACAGTGAGCAGGAGCTGAGGATATTTTGCTGTGTTGAGACAGAGAAGAAAGGAGTGGGGCACTGCAGGGCTGGCACCTTCCAGTGCAACCTGGCAGCCCTTCACTAAATAAATACTTGGGGTTTTTTCTTGTTCTTTCAGGTGTTAATCTTGATAAACTGAAATTTCTTTACAACTCTTAAAGAAAAACAATCAGAAGCTGGTGGGGCTTTTAGAAAAGCTTAGTTCACTCATTTTCTGATACCCTTCCTCATGCAGCAGCTCTGGCAATGTGAAATTAATGCCATCCTACCTCTCCAAGGTCATCTCATGTTGGGATGTTTGGACCTTAGTTCAAAAAAGAAAAAAATTAAACTTCTCTTTTTCTTGGTTTTCAAATGTTAAATCATGACTGAATAATCTTAATTCTCTGAAATGACAGGACAGATCATCTGAGCTTGCAGCAGCTGTGACTATGCAGCTTGGCATCCCACAGCCTTTGGAAAGGCAATACTGAAGCAGCTCGCTCACAGGAAATTTTCTTTTTAACAACATAGTCTAAGATGGAAATAATGTTCATGACCCCAGTGCCTCCCAGGAAAGCAGGCACACTGAGGGTCTGTGCTGGAGATAAAAGCCTGGCTCATCCGCTGCATCCCCGGCTGCATCCTGCTCATCCCCGGCTGCATCCCGGCCAACCTGCACCCATCCCGGCAGGTGCAGCTGTGTTGATCTGGTGCCCTCTGCTGCTCAGTGCCTCAGCCCTCCAGGAGACACAGCTGGGCCCACTGCCCTGCCTTTCCAGCTGCTTGAGAGGCCAGGGCCTGACCTGGTGTCCCCTAAAACGAGTCAGCAAGGCCCCAGGTGTGCCACGGAGGTGGGAGAGCCTGAGCTGCGGGGACGGCGGGCTCAGCCCCGGGCTCCCACCACTGCCCCTCACTGTCGGATGCTGCTGAGCACAGGCACATTAAAACAGCACAGTCCCACTCCTGGGACACAGCAGCACCAGCCTCCTGCACCTGCTTTGAGGAAGAGCATCCCTGAGTTTCTGTGGAACTGCAAAATCCTGGGGCTGCTTCCCCATGGTGAGCTGGGACTCACAGAAGGACAATCCTGGGGATGCTGAGCACAGGTCCCTGTGCAGGCTCACAACCCTGGGGATCTGAGCACTTGTGTGAGAGAAGGGCTCACAGCTCTGGGGATGCTGAGCACAGGTGCCCTGTGCATGCTCACAGTCCTGGGAGCTGAGCAAGGTGCCAGAGGAGGGCTCACAATCCTGGGAGCTGAGCACATGTGTGAGAGGAGGGCTCACAGCCCTGGGAGCTGAGCACAGGTCCCTGTGCAGGCTCACAGCCCTGGGGATGCTGAGCAAGGTGCCAGAGAAGGGCTCACAGCTCTGGGGATGCTGAGCACAGGTTCCAGAGAAGGGCTCACAGCTCTGGGGATGCTGAGCAAGGTGCCAGAGAAGGGCTCACAGCTCTGGGGATGCTGAGCACAGGTTCCAGAGAAGGGCTCACAGCTCTGGGGATGCTGAGCAAGGTGCCAGAGAAGGGCTCACAGCTCTGGGGATGCTGAGCAAGTCCCGGAGGTCACAGCTCTGGATGCTGAGCAAGGCGAAGCTCACAGCCCTGGGGATGCTGAGCACAGGTCCCAGTGCAGGCTCACAGCTCTGGGGATGCTGAGCACAAGTTCCAGAGAAGGGCTCACAGCTCTGGGGATGCTGAGCACAAGTTCCAGAGAAGGGCTCACAGCTCTGGGGATGCTGAGCCCAAGTCCAGAGAAGGGCTCACAGCTCTGGGGATGCTGAGCAAGGTGCCAGAGAAGGGCTCACAGCTCTGGGGATGCTGAGCAAGGTGCCAGAGAAGGGCTCACAGCTCTGGGGATGCTGAGCAAGGTGCCAGAGAAGGGCTCACAGCTCTGGGGATGCTGAGCAAGGTGCCAGAGAAGGGCTCACAGCCCTGGGGATGCTGAGCACAGGTCCCTGTGCAGGCTCACATTCCTGGGGATGCTGAGCAAGGTGCCCTGTGCAGGCTCACAGCCCTGGGAGCTGAGCACATGTGTGAGAGGAGGGCTCACAGCTCTGGGGATGCTGAGCACAGGTCCCTGTGCAGGCTCACAGCTCTGGGAGCTGACATCTGGATCATCACTCACAGCCACTGCCAGCACCCAGGGTGATGATTAAACACAACAAAACCCAAAAGTCAAAACCAACATATTTTAAAGTTCTTACTCTGCCTAGGTAAGTGTTCTAATGAGTACCCCATCTCCTGAGGTTAATATTCACTGCATTACATTGGCAACTTTGGAGCTCATGATCTACCATGACTGGACTCTCATTCTCACCAACAAGTGGTTCCATTGCAGCAAAAGTTCATATTTGCCCTGACAATAAATATATTTTTCAAAATATTTGATTCTATATTTCCAGTTTATCAAATGGAAAAAAAAAAAAAAAAGCCAATTACACTCCACAAATAATAGTTTTGACACAGACACAGTTAAATGTTGAAATTATTTCCTCGAGCTCTTCAAATACTAAAAATTGAATCCACATATCATTCTGGTTGGAGGCTATGAATGACTCCATGGTCAGAAATTAAAACCTCTCCTTTAAAATTAGGTTATCACAACAAATAATCATATTTATAATTCTTTAGTACTTGTCTTCAGGCACTGTGTAATTTGAATTAACATCTGTTATTCACACAGATTTTAGTCTACAAACATGTGTGCAAAGTGAATATCTCTTTTTCTAACTCTCAGATTCAGGATTCTGCAAGATCTTGGCTGGGGTTAATCAAAGTATTCTACATGAATCTTTTGTCATAGCAGTTAAAAAAACCCAACCTGTCAGACAGTCTTGACTATTGATAGGAGGGAAAAGGAAGATCCTAATACATTTTGTGGTTGCTTCTGTAACTAGACACTTCAATATGCAAGATTACTGCATAACTACCTGTGATTCACAGCAAATACACAATTTTCTATTAGAAATCTTACTCTGAGAGTGTGTGGAATTTCACAGATAATGAATTGCCCTGCTGTGCCAAGGAGAAAAACCCCTTGTAAATAAGTACATGAGATACACATGTCTGGTGGCTACAACACCCTGCTCAACCCTTACCTTCTCCAGCTTCCACCAGACACCGTTTAACCCACCAAAGCTCACCAGGGATGTTGGATTCATTCAGAGGGAGCTGCAGAAACCCTTCCCCAAACCACCCCAACACGACTGCCAGCACTGGGCCCTTTGTTTGCCGCAGGATAAACGCCCTCCCCTTCCTTCCAGCAGAGCCAGCAGCTCAGCCCCAGCCCCTGGGGCCATCAGCACCTGCGGGAGGGACCAGGCACAGCTCGGGCTCCTTTCCTGAGCCACACACTCCCAACCCACCCCGCTCACTTTTTGGGAAAAGCTGGGCCCAATGTGCCATCATTCAAGTGTAATATGATATTTTCGCCACCCAGTCTGTTGAAGAAAGGCTCTGGGATAAATGAAAGGTAAAATCCTTGGAAAAATAAACTCGAGTCTGTAAAATATTAGCCCGTGTTTTCATAACTTTTCCAGCAACTATAGTTTCTGATAGATCAAGTGTGACTGTGTACAGCTGCCTGGAGAAGTCAGAGCAGCAGAGATGGACACATTACACCTTTCCCTAGAAGGCACAGATATCACACCCTCCAAACGTGCTGAAAATAACTGCTTTGGTTATAATTTATGCTTTATACTCTTGAAGGTGAACCATAATGGGAAACTTAATATGAAAGTTTTCAGCGGCGTTTTTTCAGGGAAGTTTATTCACTCCTGTAGCTGTGAAGGTATGAAACAAATGGATGCTGTTCCCACATTAAAGCAAATAAAAAGCATCTTTTTCATAGTAGTGACTGAAATACTGAGTTACAGTTGAAATATATCTCAGGAAGTTCTCAGAGAGCACAGGTTCACTGTTCTCTATATATTCACTGCAGAAATAATGTAATATCTACAGCAACTACACTAAGTTATATGCCATTTATGTTTACTTATCTCCTTTCCATAAATCACATTTCTTTGCACCAAGAGCCTGTTTATTGTCTGCCTGCCTTGCACTGTTGCTATAGCTTCATCTTTTTCCTTCCCTTCCCCAGTTGGTATTTACACTCTGCACTGTTTCCCATTATTACTATAAATGTAGAACACATTTCTTAACAAAAATCATTTAAATCAAAGGAAAATTCAATCAAGAAAACTAAGACCTTCTGGATGGCCAAGAATATTAGCAACAACCAGGTCAGTCTCTCTCTGTCTTCCAAATTCACAGTTCCTTCTTCCATCCCAGGGGTCCAGAGAGCTCTCCAGCTTGCACGGAGCTCAAGGCAGTACCACAAGGTCTGAAAAGGTTTTTGCATTCAGCCACCATTGTTAACAGAGGTAATTGTGTTCTTTGGTCATTAAAAAGATCCACAAACCATTATTCTATAACTTAAATAGAATTTAACATGGTTTCACATCATGTTCTACTCATTACACCCTGATAAAGCTGTAGGACCCTCCAAAGAAGCCCAGCTCCAGAGTTATGTTCTTGCTCAGACTTTAAGATTTGTTTCCACATTTACACATAGAGATCAAAATGTTAAAACCTCTTCATTTGTAACACACCCAGAATACAGCAAATATAAACTTTGGAAGAAAATGCTCATAAAGATACACAAAATATTTCACCATTCCAGTACTCGAAGTTTAGCCCAGGAACTCTTATTTCTGGCCAGCCTGGAGAATGATTTATTGCAATTTAAACAGCTGCACTAAGTTAAAAATTCAGAATAGCACAGCCCAAAAGTGTGTCTTACAGAGACAAACTGGCACCAGTGACCTGTGTCAGATGCCACTGATGACAGATAGTGACACCGGGCAGCCACCAGCCCTCCCTGGCTCCTGCTCCAGAATCACTCCGGTAACCTGCATGCTAAGTCGACATTCTAGATGATTAAAATACACTGAAAATGACATTTTTCAGCCCTCCATAATATTTGTAGGGTACACCAGAAATGCTGAGTCACTCACAATATTTTCCCTCTTTAAAAACCCCACATGTGTTACCCAGTTAATTACAGAAGACCAAGCCAGGGAGCTGAACAAAGTCTACTTGAAGGTCTTAATATTTTAGGCAATTTTGCCTGGCTTCTTTTGTCTTAAAAGAATCTGAGAAGAAAAAAAAAATAAAAAAAAAAAAGGAAACAAAAGACCTGCTTTTTCTACTAGAAATAAGTTTTGATTTTGTCTGGATAATAAGAATTTATAGTGCTGTTGAAAGGCCCTGGAGACAGTCCTGGAGACTGAAGTAATTTATTTACTCACAGAACAAGCACAAAGCACATGAGCACCTGCCCCAGGAGCCCAGTTAAAATCCTCTTGGACCTGACCTGGAGAGACACCCACAGAGGTGAAACAGGGTACCCTGCTTCCCATTCCACTGGGGATATTTGTTTTTCCTTTCTTTAATTTTTTAAATTTTAAATTTACTTTTTTTTTAAGAAAGAGAGTGTGTGGAAAGTTTTCCACCCAGCAAGAGCTCAGAGAATTCTTCAGAAATGTGATTTGAAATTCTGCCTGCTTTGAATGAAGCATCAGACCTCCCTGAGATCACTGATGTGGATTTAGGTCTTTGTTACTAAGAAAACAGCTGAGTTTGGAACCTTCAAAAAAGTGGGGAAAAAAAAATAGGATACGAATGCACACAGAGAGCAAATGCAGAAATAACAGCCACATTCAGGAGAATAGGAATTACTGTCTGGATTTATGGAGTGTGATGCACTAATGTGTATAATGAAGCAGACAATCTAATGACTCAGAGTGCTAAAAAGGAGGGAAAATATAAATCCACAGAAGTCACAAGATAGACTTTCAAGATTAATGGGGATAAGCCAAACATTCCAGATGTTCCAGTCCAGGGTTCTTGTCTCTATGCTACAGAAAATCACCTTTCCCAAGCAAAAAAAACCCACCATTTGTCTTTCAACCTGCACTTTTGTCCCCATTACCACTCATGAATAATCAATTTTTATCTATCTCCTCTTTCTTCCACTTATAATCAAAATGAAAGAGCAAACATCCTTTGGATATAAACATTTTAATAAGTTTCTCTGAAGACAAAGTACTATAGAGGCATCCATAATATGTAATTTATCAAGATGAAGCAGAACTATCAATTTTTTTCCCCATAACTGCTATTTAAATTATACAAAAATACTTGTATCTGTTCTAAAGCTGCCACTGCCACCATTTTTCTTCTGCTGTAAAACCACATTAGCACAGCTAAGTACATACCCTATTTACTGGACAAAATTTATTGTTCTAATTACTGGACCTGTTACAGCTAGTGGAAAAGAAGAGTTATTGGGTTTTGCTCTGAAGAGGAAAGCTGTTCAACAGCAAGGTAACAGTGGGATACAAGAGAGACCAGGAATCTGAGTCTATAACTTGCTGTTACTATGGAAACCAAAGATTATAACAAAATATTCCCATTTTAATCGTGATCCCTAGAGGACTGCCATCCCTAAATTGATCCTATTTTTAAATTCAAGATTTTTAAAATTTACTAATCCTACAGAAGCCACAAAAAGTCACCTAGAAAGTCTCAGAAGAGCCACATTTGGTCTCGTGTCCCCAACAGCAGGGCTGAGTGGGAAGCACCAAGCAGCACAGCTCTGCTTCAGTTGTTGCACACCCATGGTGCTCTCCACCAAGACTCCAGCATCTGAACAGGCTAAATTCTGGGTTTCAGTGCTCAAAATTGGCCTCTGTGTTAATACCAGGACCCCAAACTCTCAGAAGGACATGCTGTATTAGCCATATCTGTGTTTTCTAAAGGCCCTTTGGCAAAGTGCAATCATCCCTCTGCAGCATTTGCAAAGCAGAAGTGGCCAGAACACGAACTGAACACAGCACAGGGCAACCTGGAGGATTAAAGGCAAAGCAACAACTACAGCAGTGAGTTTCAAGAGTTGCCTGCCTAGACTGGAATTTCTGGAAAGTGTGAAAGTTCTTAATCACTGTCAAGACTATGCTTTTATTTTAGACAGAAATCTAAGAATTGTTTCACATGGCCTCTACGACCCCTTCCAATTCAGCCTCTAGAATTCTCTGTGGCAAATCTGAAATTCCTCTGTCATGCTTGTTCCTTTTGTAATATGGAAAAAAAAAAAAAAAAAAAAAAAAAAAAAAAAAAAAAAAAAAAAGAAGTAAAAACTCAGAAGCTGAGGTAAGTTACAGGAAAAGGTTTTTTAAAGAAAGTCCACAGTAAACAGGCTTATGCAGGAAGCAAGCTCGCAGAAGTGCCTGGAACCTCACAGATACATGGCTGTGGTGAGCAGGGACTGGTGCCAGAGACATCCTTGGCACAGGAGCCCTGAGGGGACACCAGCCCTCCATTTAACTGACTTAAATTGCAGACAAACCTTCAAGGAAAGGGCTCTGTTGTTCTTTTGTTTTGTTTTTTTCCCTTTTGTATCTGTTCCTCAGTGTGCAGTGGGAAGGAAGGCAGCCTTGCTCTCCGCTGTATTTTACTGACTCTTCCTTAACCAGGCAGAGCAAGGTTCAGGTGTGACCTGCCACCACATTCCTTGGGAGCAGCAGCTTTCAGCAGGCCCACGGAGTGATTTACAACCCCAGCAGCTCTGGGGGCTGCCCGAGGGTGAGGAGAGCTTTTCCTAACAAATTGCAGAGGCCGAGGGGCTTGGCAAAGCCCCTGTGTCAGGTCAGTGGTGGCACCTCCCCAGCAGTGGCAGCCACTGCCACACGAGGAGCAGCCTCTTGGAGGGGCAGAATTGGGATTTTGTAGCTATTTATGCATGTGGTTACCACATTGGAAGCTCAGCTTCCCACACAGCCGTCAGTCACTGCTCAGAAAGTCACACACCAGCTTTAGGGCTCCCGTCTCTGCCTGCCCCAGCCGGAGGGAATCCAGAGAGGATGAGGAGCCAAGAATGTGCAAACTGTGCCTGACTGCTTCCCATCCCTGCATTTCAGCAGAGATGCTGAGAGAGAAACAACCCTGCTCTCAGTCGAGGCCCATAACAAATATTTTGCAAGTACATCGTTGCTCTCCATTAAAGAAACCCCAATTTCATTTTTAAAAACCTGAATTGTGTTTTTCAGAGGGGCAGTTAAGAAGAAGTTTAATAAGTTAGCTTCCAAATAAAATAAAGAAACCAGCCTTTATTAAATTATATGGAAGGGGGTCAGAGATTAAAAATCCTCTGCCTCTCATTATTAGACTTGAGATGACAGATTCATTCCAGAGCACAGAAGGAAATATATTATCCCAAAACAGGATATGAAGTTCAGTCCCAGTAGATTAGTCTCTGTTAAGTAAATTTATTGTCTGATCTTTTAACTCTCCACCAAACTGCTACCCAAGATTCTCTTCCCTAACAGTATTAAACCCCTTTTCTTCTGTTCCTTTGCCTCCCTTTACAGCCCAACCCCCAGAGCTCCCCAAAATCCAGCCCCTGGTCCCACTCCCATCAGGGCTCTCCTGATGGTGCAAGAACCTCCCAGAAAAACGAGAAGGGAAGGGAGGAGGGAAAGGACTGACACCCACTAATGAAAGCAGGCTGTGCTCTGGGGTGCAGGGCAGAGGAGAAAAGCAGGATGAATGTTTCCCTGGGTTCAGAGAGCAGCAGCAGGCCTGGGGTGCCTGTGTGTTTGTGTGTGTGCTGCTAACTGCTCTGTAATCCGGGTACAGGCACTGAGGGAACCCTTCAGAGGAGCCCTGCTCACTCTGGTCCCTTCTGGGAAGAATTAAATGTGCTGTGTGAGGTTAGCAGGCACATCAAACAAAGAGCAACTCTATCCCCGCTCTGTTTACCATGGCAGAAGCAATCTCCCATACAATGAGATACATTTCTAATGCTCTGTTTAGTCTGACTTTAGACTCCATGAAATTATTTGCAAAGACAGGGATTCCTAAAAAATTCCAGTAGAAAAGGGCGCTTTCCCCCATCCTCCTTTCATTCCCTTCATTGCATGAAATTTAACTGTATTATTTAATTGCATGAAAGAGCCACGTTGTGGCAAAGCCAAAATACCAAGTTATTTCTGAGTGCTGTGGTTAGGAATGTTCCTATATGGGCTCTAAGATGTTTCTGTCACCTAGGAGGACAAATATTTCACAAAGATCACAGGTACAACATGCAATACCCCTGATGCTTGATTCCCTCTGTTACACTGCTTGTGTTTTCTACCTCTAACAATAAATTATAAAAATATTCCTCTCAGGTACTTAAGCTCAGCTCTTTGCCATGTTTTCATGCAGAAGAGCTGTGATGTACCATCCTTATGCATGGAAAAATTGCAGAGAGCTTGGTCTCACCAACAGAGTGTGCTGTCAGTTCGTTATTAGATTGAGGGCAACACCATTAACAGAGGGTTTTTTTTTATTATTATTATTATTTTATCTGGTGATCTATTGCAATTACCCCGTTCTATAATAAGATGTTTAAAGAGCTATCCCCACTTAAAACAATTGATTTTCACAGCATCTGCTGCAAAATGCTGTTCTTGGCTCCGTCCTGCCTGGCTGATGCTGCACAACTGTTTCTGTGCAAACCCGGCTCTTATTTACTTTGGGGTTTTTCTGTTTCTCTTTAGACTCTGCGTGGGGAAGGCATGGGAATCACAAACAACACATTTGGCAACTCTTCACTTCACCAATGGTTAAAACAACCAGTCCTAGCCGCAAAAGTATCCTTGTGTAGACGATTTTCTCCTCAAATTGAATAATTCTAAGACGGTTACTTGCTCAATGTGCACTTTACCATTTCAGCTCTTTCTATTTTCACCACGTACAACATGCAAATATTTATTACTAAGCAATCACTGTGGAACAAGTTCAGGATAAAAGATATTCGAGAAAAGAACCCTGCTCTATTTTCTGTATACTTTTTGTTCTGTTTTAATCCAGAACTTCTTTTTAATATCTAAAGAGATCTTGAATAGATTTGATGTTATCACAAGGACAAAGTGTTCCTCAGATTCATTTTCTGTGAACTCTTAACACCACGGTCTAGCAAAAAAAAAGCTCTGTACTCTTCTCACTGTACTTGAATGCAAACAAGACACACGTAAAACAAACCCTGAAGGTCTCCAGCCAGAAGCCTGCATAAGCCATTATACTTATATTCCAACTTCCCTTTCCTTGGAAATTCATTCTTCAAGCAATCCCACATTTGTAAGTAACCCAAAATACATTTGTTTCTCTTGATGTAAGGCACTCAGCAAGTGGCTTCCCCCTGGTCCGTGTGCTCACCACGGCTCCGAGTCATCTGGTGAAAGAGTCAGGGGGCTACCAAGGAAACTGATCCAGCAGACATCTGTACCTTGCTCCCAAGGTGACACACAGGAGACACTTCCATCTGCACAGAGATATTTATGGGCTCAGAAAAGGCTCTCACACACCAGAGAGCTCCTGGGTGATCAGCTGAGCTCCTGCACCAAGATCCTCTTAGCACAGCTCTAACTGCCTCTGATGAACCTCGTGCTCAGTGGAACAGACCACACGGGCTCTATCCCAAGAAATTCATGGCTCTATCCAAGGAAATTCATCCAGAGCACTAAAGGAATTGCATACATCCACTGTTAATGTAAACGAGGTGACATTAACACAAATTTTAAGCAAGCTACACGACAGGGATTTGTGGGGAAAGCACGCTATGGGCAGGATCTGTCCCTGTCCAGATGTGCCCAACAGCACCACACAGTTTGCCCAGCCAGGAAAAAACATCTGAAGTATTTCTCTTTGCCAGTTTAAAGAGGATTACTAACACTCATCTACAAAAATTATATAAAAGGAAAACGCAAATGAAGACAGCAGTCCTCATGCTTGCCTGACTCCCTCTGCACCTCCCAGAATCAAGTCCCCCAGTCCTATTCATGGCATAACCTATGAAACAGATCATCATTTCCATTAAATGCAAGCAAATGAAAATAATCTTTCATTGAATTATAAATATTTGCTGAAACTGATCATTTAATGCAAGGATTCTCATTTACTAGGGCAGGAGAACAAACACGGATTCTGTTTAAGTAAAAATTCAGATGCACAGCATTTTGTATTAAACACTGAATGATCATTCACTCGTGCAGGATAAACAGTGCATGATCACTGATACTTTTATGCTCTATTAAACTGTATTCTCCAATGAGCATTGCACCACGGATCAGAGGTGGCCGGAAATATTAACATCTAAACCATGGAATGCTTCAGTCTAAGCAAGCTGAGAGGTCTCCCTCCTGGGACTGGCTGCTTTCAAAGGTGATATTGATATCAGCAGGGTGAACACCATCACTGAGCCTCACTGCTGGAGTGACACCCAGCTCTTGGAGCCATGTGAGCACCACTGAAACTCAAATGGCATTTTCTGTGCAAGTGTCACCGTCACCCCAAGCAAAAATGAACAAAAGGAAAACAACTCCCCACCAACCAAACCAAACCACAAGTCCAATGAAACTTCAGTTTAAATCAGTAATTGTATCTTTTTCTTTGGCAAAACTTGATTTTACTGCCTATTGTACCAGACTGCAACATACGGAATAACAAAATATTGTAAAAGTGCAATTATGGCAAAAGCATTCAAGGTGACTCATTAACACAGGAATGTGCCCTGAATATCACAAATTCTCACATCTCTCCATTTAATCCCACTGGAAATGATGAGTGTACAAAGAAAGAAATGCTTGAGTTATTTGCCTGCAGTTATTTGCCTCCCTGCACAATTAATCACAGAATTAGGTACCTGCTGGAATTCCAAGTGGCTGCTGGGCTCTAAGTGACACGAGGAGCGTGGTGTGAGGTTCACAGCCTGCACAGGGTCAGAGATGCCATTCCAGTGCTGTAATTCCAGAGCAGTGCTCCTGCTAATGCTGGGCCTGTGCATTCCTCACCCTGACTCGTCAGTCAGAGCAGATAACCATCGGGCACTGGACTCATTCCTTAAACATCTCCCAAAGCAGATGGGGACAGCTTAAGGAAAGAGTGAAAGACGGATTGGAAGCCTACTCCAAAAAAAAGTTATCATCCTACTAGGCTTGGATTGAAAAGTTGTATTTCATAATGAAAGCCAAATGCGCTGAGAAGACAAGACAGTAATCCTGCCTGAGGATTGCTTCAGAAATCAGTTTCTGAGTTCAGAAATTAATTAGTTCAGAAACTAATTGAAATCCCAGTGCATTGCAAACCCAGATTCACTGGCCATTTCTGTTTCTCTCCAAAGGAACATGTGTCATTTCAGGAGGGCCACAACAAAGCCAGCAAAGGAAAATATAAGGAAATCTCTTCATACGATAAAAATGGAGTGACTAATGTGGATGACTCAGTTTAATTGCATGACTTTCAACTAAGTGTATTCACAGGGACAGAAATAACACTAAATTAAAAAGAATATCTGGGAAAAATTATTTTGGATCAGTAAAAGATACTTATGCAAGAAAAAATGTCTGGGTTTTCAGAGCAGGGTCTTGTTCACAACTGCATCCAAATCCAGCAGAAATGGGGTTTGTGTCTCCTCCCACTCCTCAGGCAGGGCCCTGCTGCCACAGTGCAGTCCAGGATGGGAGGGAAGCCTGGATTGTCCCCAGTGTAAAACAGGGCCAGCTCCAAGGTCAGACAGACACAGCTCATGGCTTTATCCTGTGTGGTCTTCAAACCCTCTGAGGATGGAGCCTGCCCAGTCTGGGCACTCTGGGCTCCACAGCTCACCTGCCTTCATGGGAAACAAGCTCCACTTATATCCAGATCCTGAGATGCAGGATGCAGC
This sequence comes from Sitta carolinensis, assembly GCA_032173965.1. NCBI lineage: Eukaryota > Metazoa > Chordata > Aves > Passeriformes > Sittidae > Sitta > Sitta carolinensis. Next base: position 3,950,169 of record CM063294.1, on the reverse strand, counting down.
ATCAGAGCCCCAAAGCATCCTGAAGATGATTCTGGTTTCGTAGCAAAATTCAGAAGGTGATTTCTCACATACTATCCAACAGTATTTATTATGCTATGTTACTCACAGAACTTTACTGTTCTCTGTCTTGTGTAGAGCAGAAGTAGAGCAGCTCACGTGAGTCTTCAGGGGCCAGATCTGAAGCAATTTGGGATGGAGAACAGTTGGTGTAGCAAATCAGAGCTCAATTAGCACTAATTTGGGTCTACTTAACCTCTTCATATGGTTAAATAGAGAGTAGAAACCCCAGATCTGTTACCTCTAGCCAACCCTGAGCACGTGAGGAAGAAATATCCATCATGTAGCCAAGAGATTCCAGTGCCATCAGGAATGGCAGAATTCCCTGGTAAACTCCAGATCCTTCTCAGTCATTCAGAAACACACACAATTCTCACTAAGACCAAGAAGGAGAAAAAGGAAAAAACCACCCTATGATTCCATGAAATTCAGGAGTATGTGGTCATTACAATAATTAATAACGTATTTATAATTTTATTTCATAAATATCATATATGTATTTATATATAATAAATATGATTAAACTGCATTTCAATTTTCTTTCAAACTCTTTTGAGATGCTAAAATATCTGATATTATTATTCAACTGAATTATAAAAGAGCTCTATTTTTCCCCTCTTAATAGCTACCAAAACTTGGAAACACCATTTCAGAATGAATAATCAAAATAATTTGAATGCAGCAACATACTAGAATCCACGACCATAAACTCACAATCCTCACAGCTATCACATTTGGCTGTGTGTACTGAAATGTAAAATAATGAAATTGTGAATGAGCTCCTAAATTCAGTAACAAGTATAATTGCTAGTCCTACAGAAAACTATTAGAGTGGTAGGTTGATTTTCTTGTCATTCCCATTCTGCATTACGCAAAAGAAAGAAAAAAAATGCAATCAATGTAATGATTTTTACAACAAGCATCTAATTGATTTTCCTGCCACTACTATAATATACAAATAGTCCTGTAGTAATTGTTTGGTTTAACTGGATATATCAAACAAGTGTTCTGGTAGTGATATTAATTATGATACATTTTACCCACAGAGACATTATTTAAAGATAAACAAAGAATTCCATAAATGAAACACATCTTACAATAAAAAATAACTAAGAATACAATAGGAAAATAATGCCAATTAGACTAATCTAATTTTTGATGTCACTCTCATCTCACTGAAATTTCTGGGAGCATCAGCAGGCAGTACAAATCAAGCAGCTTACAGGTCAGCACGCTTTCAGGAAACACACTTTCCTTCAGGTTTCAAGAAATTATTTTCCTTTTTAAAGCAAGCATGCACAGTCCATGACCCTCCATCCATTTAATTTCTCTTCCAAGGAAACCCAAATGATTGCACCATCATTCCTTCCTTGCTGGGCTATTTGCAGCAGGGGTTGCTCTGTAGGGCAGGCTGAGTAGAGAAGACAAGTTTATTTTGGTTTTTGTTTTTATTTTTATTACTTTACCCTGCCAGCTCCTGGGTTCCCTGCTCCCATCCAGCACTGCCCCATCAGTGGGGCTGCCCTGCTCCACATTCCCTCCCGAGGAACAGGAGCTCTCCCAACAGCACTGGCCACCCTCTGAGGGAGATCCTCTGTGCCCTGAGCCCAAAAACGAACAGTGTTCATGAACAATGGAGATTCCTCATCAGTGACTGAAATACCCATCTTCAGAGAGACTTGGACCACCACCACATGAAGGAATTAGTTTTCTTAACTGACTGAGGATTATTTATTAATTCTGAGCTGAAGCAATGAAATTTTAGGTCTTCATGCAGAAAAGTACTGGTGTCTGGTTTCTCTCAATATTTATTTAGTGAGGTTATTGCCACCACTGAAAGCAAAAAAATGATACATTTCTGTTGGTTTTACCTCCTTTCTCTAGCACCTGGTGGTCTGGGACACAACATGGGCAATGCACCCTCTGATCAGCAGGGATGTCAAATGTTGGGGGCCACCTGTTAATTAGGAACATTCATCATTTCAGAGCTCCAGATCTCTCCCTGCTGGAGCCCCTCTGGAAGGATAATCGAGCCTGCTCCTGCTAATTGCAATGTTCTGCAAGGAAAGGACAGCTGGTGTCTTTTCCATCAGAATCAGAAGCTGGTGATTATTTAGTTCTGCTCATTCTGGATTTCAAAGCTCTCCATTGCTACCTCTCTGCTAGGATCTGAAGACACCTGAGTCAGGTGCTCACACTGTGGCTGGAGCAGGTGTATGCATTCGAAAGAAAGATTTAAACAGACACTTTTGCTCCAAAAATTCTCGAAATGGTGATAGTGAGGTGTTTATGCTCCCATAAGCAAGAAGCTACAAAACAGAACCTGGTGTTTGATGCTGACCTGTAAAAGAGCCAAGGAACTGCCTGCAAGTCCAACCAATTTTAATTACATGAGCAGACCTGCTATCCGAGCTGGCCTCAGCCTTGGAGTTATATCATCTATTATGTCAAGAACATCAACATCTTTCTAGTTTCACATTTCTCAACTTTCCAATTCAGCCAATAACATGAAAGAACATTGAATTTACCAAACAGCTGGGGCAAACCCAAGGAAAAATGATGACTCTGAGCTGCAGGCTAACCTCAGAGATTCGGTTTTGTTTGTTTACCTTCAATGCATCTGAGATGCTTCTCATGATACTTTGCTATAAACAAATAACTTTTCCAATTGCATTATGTTTATACCCAAACCTTGACCCCTTGAAGCCCATAATAATTACAGTGCCCTATGATCATTACCGAACTGCAATTACCATAGCACTGCATCTTCACTTCTCAAAAGGGTAAGAAGGTATCATCCAAGTGTGGACCACATTTGTGGAAAACACCTGAGAGAAAACACATCCAGCTCTGGTTCCGCGAGCTGTTTTTTTTAAAAGAACCCTGGGCTTTGTATCCCAGATCCATTCCCTGAATACATAAATACATAAATACGCTGGCAATGACTGCAATGACTGCACACACAGCCAACCCAGGGCAACAGCAATGCCACAGAACATGAAATCACTGTCAATTACTCTCATGGTTCAAACGACCCTTTCCTTTTTTTTTTTTTTTTTTTTTTTTTTTTTTAATTTTTTTATTTGCAACTACATTTATTTTTCCTTCAGGAAAAAAAACACATAATTTAAAAAACATATTCTTTAAAGAAACCATTCTAGCAAACCACAGCTTTCCTGACTCAGTTTTGTAAAACCCAAGCACTGAATGTCACACCTTTTTTCAGACAGTGAGACACATAAAAATGCAAGAAAAGAATAAAACTTGTTTGTGAAAACAGTTCCACTTCTCTCAGGGAAAACCCTTCCAACACATCTGCCAGTCTACTTACACAGGATGAGAATGAAATCTTCAGCTGGTGCAGAGAAAAACATTTTGTGAGATTATTCTGCACAAATAAGATGCCTTCAGAGATTCATGAAGACAGGAAGGTAAAGAATTGTCCCTGAACCCACTTTGAGATCCAGCCTTTGGTTGCTTTGGCAGCCTGGGGACTGAGAGCAACTGAGACAGAAAGTTCTGAACTTCGCAGCAATAGCAAAGCGTGCTACAGCCAGTGCTCACTCTAAATGCTCTTGAGAAATCCTGAGCACTACATGGCTTCTGCAATGTGGAAAACATGTGACAGAGAACACATTCAGCTCTGGTTCCACAAGGTTTGGAGGTTTTTAAAAGAACCCTGGGGTTTTGTATCCCAGGTCCCTTCCTTGATACCCAATGGCAAAGGCTGCACACACAGGCAACCAAATTTGTCCAAATTTGGATAGTCTAAAATTTTTACTGACTGTTTTTCCCAATAAGAACACACAATTTCCCTCTTCTGAGAAAACATGTCTCCTCAATACAAATAATTTATTTTGGCAAATGTGGACTTCAAGCCAAAGTTTTTCATTTTGTACAGGAGTAAGTAACTTGGTTCTTTAATCAGTTCACTAGAAAGTGAGTGTTACTGACTGACTGCAGAAGTTGACAAGAGAAATACAGTAAATAGGCCCATCAATAGAGGGCAATCAATACAACTAAAGTTTCCCAATATTTTCTTGAAAATGTAACTCAGGAGGGAAGGAAATTTTGTTGTTAAGAAAGAGGATTGCTGAAATGCTTATTGAACCAACAACTGTTTTTGTTTACTGAGCTAAATGACTCCTTCACATATGTTTTAACCAAGTCTAGCTGCATGCTAATTACACCTATCTGGTTTGCATTACCCAGTTAGCATTTCTTCCATGCACATCAGCAGAGCAGACCTTTGTTAATTCATAATACTTCACCCACAAATATTAGCGATCCCATCAAAACCCCCTATTGAAATTATCTGACATTTAGCATTTCACTGCTCGCTGAGTGTCTGAGTGTCCTCATCTCCTCTCCTGAGGAACAGCCAGCTCAGCAGAGTCTGGACACGCTCACAGCAGCTGCAGTGCTGAGAAGCTGCCCTACAGCAACACTCTGGGCTCCCCATTCCCTTTGATAGCAGCATGGCACCACGAGTTATCCCACCAAAGATCAACTTATTGTATTTATGTAGTCTTTCCCTTTTGAAGCCAAAGTTAAATGAAGTTGAAGGCAGCATCTACAGGACAACCCATAGTCACAGCCTTAAAGGATTAGAAGAAGCCATTGTTTTCATGTCAGACATGTTTTTATAATACAGACCATGTCTACCATGTCTATTCTTGTTATTTCATTTTCATCATCACACCAGCTTTTCAGCAGTCAGCCGACCCTTTCCAACACCACAGTTTTAAAGGCTCATAAACATTATCTTTATTATATTAAGAGAGATTCAAAAATTGTAAAACAGATGTGAAGTCGCTGCTGCCAAGAGCCTACACAGTGTGATTCAATAGGATGTGGGTGCTGTAATGTGCTCAAGAAAAGTCATTCTAAAACTCTGAGTTCAACTTGCCGAACAATCATTTTCATCTAGGAAAACAAAAGCTTAAAATAAACTAAGAACTCCCATCTGCACAGGACTAAGAGTGATCCAATGACCTGACTGCAGCCCCTGCACAAAGATGCAGATCCACTGGCAGGATCTGCAGACAAAGGAGCGATGACAAAACACGGATGAATTTTTGTCTTTGCTTCTAAGGAAGCTGTGTAATGGAGCAGCATGTCTCAGATGTGTCCCAGTGCAGACAGAACACACAGATCCCACCATTCACTGGGTGGAACAGCCACAAGTTGGCCAAGTTTTCCCTTGCCCCCACTGGCAGGTTCATGGGAGCTAAAACCAGGTACCTGCCAGCCACGAGCCCACTGCAGAGCTCAGCCTTGCCCATGTGCTGCCCACATTTCCCTGCCTCCCTCGTGGGCTTTGCAGGAGCTCCTCCCTCCCACTGCTCCCAGGGCACTCATGGCTTTTTCTCCTCATCATTTGGAGCTAAGTCAATGCTCTTCCCACAACACAGAACCGACCTGTGTGGCACCAGCATTTCATTTTCCATGTCCTCTCAGCAGCCAGCAGCTTTCTGTCTCTAACTTTTCATGTTAAATCCCTACGTGGTGATATCTGCAGGAGTTTTTCTGCACGTGTCTCTTGGAATTAACCACATTCATCTGTAGGTGGTCGGCTTAATTTCTGAAACAGTTGAGAACTTTATATAAAACAAATACAGGACAGTCTCAAGGAGCAGGCTCTCCCCAGATAAGGCAAAGCTTGGTCTTGGTAACTGGGTTGGGGATTCTTTGTTTTTCTTCACGCCAATCCTGTGCACCTTCTTAGCAGAATCATACAGTGCATGTTCATAGCCAGGGCACATTTTCAGTGGGTGTCCAGGAGGACAGATGGTCTGCTCTGTGGAGCACCCTCCAGACACTCTGTGACACCAAAGGCAGCTTTCATTTCTTATTTAAAACCAAAGTAAACAGCGACATAAAATCCTGATATAACAAACTCACTGTGCAAGTAGGGATGTGCCTGAAGCAAAATTTCCTGATTTCCCTGAAAACATGCATTTTTCTCTTTGGACTGAAGCCATCTCTTTTTCTGTTGGCTCTGCCCCCTCAGGGCCATGCACCATTCAGCTGAATAACTGTAAGGTTCTCACTTGCAGGCAAGTAGGAAGGAGTTTAATGAATCACAACATTTTGTTCATATTTTGCTTGGAGGAAGCATTTTCCACATTTTCTCCCTCTTAGTGGAGTTCAGAGAAATTCCACCCAAACTCAGTATAACTGCTTTATTGAGACCAAAAGTTCACTGTCAGATCCCTGGGTTTCCCTACCAACCAAAACGAAAGAAAAAAGGGGGCAGGGAAAATAAATATTTCTGTGGAGTGAATTAACTAATGAGCCTGCTGAGGCTCACTCAGATTCCTCCAGAGGCCTGTGAAGAGCAAGGATGTGAACAGTGCTCATGCACATGGACAATCACAGCTCACACACTCTGGAATTCTCTTTCACTTATTAAAAAATTCCTTTGAAACTCTTCCTCAGTGATACAGGATTCACTGGAGCCCCCAATCCCATTGCTCTTCAACGACAAGGAGGGAGATTTGTGGGAGAGAGGAGCAGAGAGTGGCACAGCCCTTGCCCATTGCCTTTGCCATCTCCAGGAAAGGCTGCCAGGCTGCAAACCCAAGCCTGGTTCCTCACAGCCGTTGCTGAGTCCTGCATTGCTGCTCCTGGGTTCAAAGAGGGCTGGGGGCAGAGCTGGAGTTCTGAGCCCCTCAAATGGCTAGCTGAGGTAAACATGGCCAATGAGGAGCAAAATCCAGTTTGACTGCTAAACTGGGAGCTGGATTTGTGGACATAATGTCACAAAACAACAGAATTACTTCAACATTTCAAGGTTCCTTACTGTGGCTCCAAGGAGTTGGAGAAAAGCCAAATGTAGCATGAATTCACTGAAGAACTGTGCTAACCCTGCTGAAACAGAATGGAAAGGATGCAGAGATGTGTATGGCTTAGATATATACCTTTCCATAAAGAAATGCATTCATTTATTTTACTTCTTTCAAACTTTTAATTAAAAGTTCAGAAATGTGGAGCTTTAAACAGAGGAAATTAGCTCAAAGGCATGTTCGTTTGTCATATAAAAGGGTCTTTCTTTAATCCCTAATTAAATATTTCTCCACACTTAAACCTGTTAGACATACAAATAAAAATGAAAACACAAATATTTTCCACAGAAATACTATATGCAGCTCAAAGGAAAAAAAAAAAAAATGTCCAGTTCTACTTTTCCTTCATTTTGCCTTCACTAAAGCCTTTCCAGCCAGGCAACAGCTCCTGAATGCCCTGATGAACAATTTACTCCTCATTTCCAAAAGACATTAAAAATAAACCAAGAAGGTATTTGCTACCTTAGAAATAGCTCTTCTTTCCAAAATTACTGATATACTTTCAGAAAAAGTTCTTACACTGAAGGAGAAGAAAGGGCTATAACAGATGTATGTAAAAAAAAATATAAAACCAAAGTTCAAGATGGGTGGAAAGAAAGCTGCTGATGTTTACACATTATTCCTATATTAATTTTTTTTTTTTTTTTTTTAACAATGAGAATAATGAGCCTGAAAGAAGTAGAGAAGCTTCCAGGAAATTTGTGTCACCAGCAATTTTTTAAAGCTTTTCTTAATAAAAGCACAGTAAGAGCAAAGTGCATTCAGTAGCTAAAGAAGATTAAAATACCAACTCCTCTTTCACATTTTTCCATCTTGTTTTTACCTCAACAGATCAAACAAACTACATTAAAAGCATTATGAAGTTACCCAACAAACAAAATGCATGAAAAAACATGTTAAAAAGAAATACATTTTATACTTAGAGAACAGCTTAGCATAAAAGTGGAGTAAAGGAAAATGTTTGCAATAAATTTGATGCAAAGAAAATTCACAAGTATAAACCAGTTTCATATTATAAAAATAATGAGATGAACAGACATCTCCAGCACGAAGCTCATCTCTCAACTACTTTCCTTGCTTGTGGGTTGCAAAAACAAGTTTTGCTTTACAGAACTTTCATCCTGTACTTGAAACTCATGACATGGGCTTTATTAATTGGCAAAGCAATCTAGGGCTGCTGCTGCCCCCATTCCTGTGTCAGGGACCACAGAGAGATGTGCTGGCACAGAGCACTCAGTGGCACAGGGCTCTTCTGTTGCCCTCTAAAATCAGTGAGAAGTAATTATGTTTTATAGGAAAATACAATTTTTGATTATTTTCTTTTTTTTTTTTAAGGAAATATTTTTAATTTAAATACAAAGCTGAACTCATTAGAAACTGAAAGTGTAAATTTGTTCTGGTTTTAATTGCAAATTACATTTTTCGGTTCCTTCATCTGTCCATAAAACAAAAGCCACATTCAGAAACACAGGTTTTCTAGTCTGTCCCTCCTGAAATTTTCCCAACTTCAGAAAGAGTTGCAAACAGCAGAGAAAAGTACAATTATTTCTCCTCTCTTCTATGTAGGGACACAGGGCAGAGCAGCAGAAACCTGTGAGCAACCAGGACTGGCCATGGCTGGAGGTATTAACAAGCCAGAACCAATCCCACCTTTTTTCCTGAAACTGTAGCATTTAAAAGCTAAATCCCGTGTTGCTGTAAAGCACAGCAAGCCTTGGGCTCAGCCCTGTCCTGATCCTGGTCACTGGAGAAGCCTCTGTCTCCTGCAGGCTCCTCTGCCGGAGCTGGGCAGCATCTCCCTCACCCCAGGGGATGGCAGGGCAAGCTGGGCTGCCCCAGACACAAAACCCAGCTGCATCCCAGCATCACTCTCTAACTGTGACATAGGAACACAGAGCAACACACACAACGGGGGTTCAGGCAGAGGAGATGAAAAGAACTCTCTTTTTTATTGTTGACTTTGTACCTATCAGTTTCTGGACAGTTCCCACCTCTCCATCTCCACTGGTCACTTGAGAAGTCCGTCAGGTGATATCTTTTCACAAAGGAATGCAAACGTGATCCTTGTTTATCTTACAGTTCATGAGAACTGACTCCACTATACTAAAACAAATCAGAAGGCTGATTTTCAGGGACAACATCACCCCAGCAGCATTCCCTCAGCAGGCAGGGGGGACAGCAGCTTTATTAGAGTGTGCACACACTCCAGGGGTGCCCAGCACGGGCAGGAGGTGGCTCCACAGCACTGCACCACGGCTGGGGGCATTCTCCTCCTCCTCCTCCATTCACCTCCCTCCCATCCTCATTCTTCCTGCCTCACATTTTTATTGATTTCTTCATTTGCAGAGTCTCCCATTGGGTGGCTCGTGCCCAGCTGCTGTCACAGCAGTCCCAGGGAAGGGGAGGAGGCCAAGGGAGCAGCCCCAGCCCCACTGCAGAGCCCTGTTCAGGGAACACACGGCACTGCTGGGGCTGCTGATGCTGACTGAGGAGCAGTGACAGCTCCTGCCAGAGGCTGGCATACATGGACATGCAACAAAAGCAGAGGGAGACTGGGGAAGCACAGCAGCAATCAGTGCTTAGACATGAGTTATCAGATAATTCTATTTCCTGTGTTAGGGAGAATGTAGGAGTTTGTCCTGCAATCTGGTTTTAGCTAGCAGGCACCATCTCTTACTTAAATTTAAATCTTTTGAAAGCTCCTTGAAATGTAACCAGAGATTGCACCAGAGGTTCAAGCCAGACAGGGTTTCTTCTGGATATTTTTAAATGATTTCTGGCATTGCTGTGCCATTGGTAGCAACAGCAAGCCCAGAAATAGAAGCATCTAAGTAGATACGGGAAGAAAGCAGAAATGTTGCAAAGGATGAAACAACACAACAGTAATGGGAGCTTTCCATGGAAACTGGAAAACATCTAATCAGGAGGCAGGGCAGAGCCACATCCCGGGGTGCTGATGCCTTGGAGCAGCTACCCAGAACAGAGACTAAACAGGGTTAAGAGAATAAAAGCAGGTATTTATTGAAGGCCTTCAACAGGGACACCTTGGGCAGTCAGAAGCCTCTGAGAGGCTGCATCCATCATGGATGGTCATGAGTTTTTCAGGCAGATATTAGTTTGGTCCATTTACATATCAGGGGTTAATCCTCTAATTACAACCTCTGGTAGTGAAGTCACATCCCCCCAGTTTGCTTCCCCCCAAATTCACTTCTGTTGATACTTTTGGGGGCCTGAGGCAGAGAGTGTCCTTGAGTTTCAGGCCTGGATGGATTATTTTCTCTGACCAAAATGTGAAGACAATAGCTAACACTGTGTATGGAATTCAGAGTTACACCCTAAAGCAGTTCAGGAAGTGAAACATGTAAAAGCTAAACCCTAAGGCATCAGTGTGATCAGCAGCAGATCTGCACAGCCAGGCAGGGAACCCCAAAGGGAGGAGCAGCAGTTCCCCCTGAGCAGAGTGTGGCTGCTGGGGCAGGGTCACACCAGAGCTGCTCTGCAGCACTGACCACAGCAGCCTCAAATGCAAAGGATCAGCAAGAATATGCCTCAGTGGATTTTTTTAAAATTTCAGATGTAGAAACTGCAGGAATATAAGAAAAAGAACACTTTGAATTCTCAAAAAGGAGCTCAAAGAGGCAGTCAACACATGAGGTCCATAGTGGGCAATACGGAAACTATTTAAAGACACTGCATTGAAGATTGAAGAAAATATCAGAAACAACTTTTGAAGGACCAAGAGAAAGTCACTGCTTTGGTTAATGACACCCCAAGGAAAGAAAACATTTACAAAAAGCACCAGAAGATCCAAATGACACAGGAAGGACTACACAGTCCAACAGGTTAAGTGCAAAGCCACAACTAGGTGGGGGAAAATAAACTCCATAAAACTCACACTTGTAAGAGATCTCACAGAAATCCTCAAAAGCAGGGAAATACTCATTTTCAAAAGCAAGAACCCTTGCAGAAAGCCTAAAGGACCACACGATAATCAAAGGATACATGTGGCATTCACAGATATACCAGAACAAAATCAGAAAAATCTTCCATTGTATAAAGGTTTCTGCTGAAGGGAAATTTTCATCTCAGGAAACCTCTGCAAGGGGAAGAAGCAGACTCCACATTGGAATGATGAGGTGTGGCTCTTTCATAAAACCCCAGCAGTGCTAACCAAATACTGAGAGGAGATCCAGGATGACTCAAAAATTAATTCTCACTTGATCCGAATTCTGTGTCCCCTCACTGTGACTGTGGGTGCAGACCCAGCAGTACAGGTCCAAGTTCACACACACCATACAGATTGTGTGAAACCTCAGCCAGCTCAGCCCTCCAAGTACAAGCAGGGCTCCCATCTGCAATCCCCTAATGCCCTCAGCACCACAATCCCCTGTGCCTCTTCCCACCACAACCAAAGGCACAGGGGAGGAGGGACACCCACTCAAAGTGATGGCAGAAGGAGGAGATTCACCAAGTCAGCAGGCAGGGCAATATTTCATAGAGAATACACCAAATGCCATGCACAGAAAACGTCAGGACTGGCAAAGAATAATGATTTGGTAGCCAAGTTTACATTGTTTTTCAATGCCATCTGTGTTCCTCAGTTGCATCTGAAAATCCTGTCCAGGGAGAACATGAAATACAGAAACAGAGGTGATGTCGAAAGATTCTGGGAAGAAGAAACCAAAAATTTTGGTGACAAGAGGTTCAACTAAATAAAGATTTTAAGTTCAAGGGAAGGACATTTAGCTGGATAGTGCCTGAGATACTTAAAACAACTGGCACTGATGAGAATTAACTGGAAAGAGTTTGTTGAATTTTATATTTGACTGCAGAAAAAGTTCTCAAAAAACTTTTGAAAATTAGTTACAAGCTGACTCAACAGATAACTTGTCATACTTAAAAAAACAAAAACAAAAACCAAAGCACAAGAAACCAAACTTCCTTTTTACACAGAGAAGTTGACCTCAGTCAACCCAATCCAGCTGGCTGGATTTTGACTGACAATATGATTTGAATGACATAGTCCTGCAGGTCTTGGTACCCAGAACTGCAAAATCATTCTACTTCCAAAATAACACTACTAATGCTTGAGTTGCACTGCCCAAAATCGAAAAGTGAAATGATGACACAGAAATATTTTCCTGCTGTGAATGAGGTCTGTGAGTTTTGGAAGCATTTCCTCTCCTGTATAAACCAGCCTGGCATGTTTTCCCTTCCCTGCTAGTCATTTTTTTCCAAGCCCTACAAGTACCAGAGGTGACACCATTTCTCTGCAGACACCCTCACAGCAGCCAGCAATCCAGGTGCAAATCAGTCAGCAACTCATCCCACAAGTCAATATGTACAGAAAGCTTAGCACCGTGAAGCACAGGAAAATGCACCACTGCCAAACAGCCACGAGGTACATGAGAACCATGTGTACCATTTAGTGCATTCATTACTCCTTCTTCTGCAGTTTATTTCCCTGAGTTGTGTGAATTGCATCAAAGGAAGTGCCAGAAACTTTACCTGCCCTTTAGGCAAAGAACATGGAAAAATAATAACACGTTTATATATTTTCTACAGAAATTATTAAATGCCCAAATCGTAATCCACTGTTTTCCACAGATCATCTTGAAACCATTTCATCATTCCAAAGCAGGAGTGTAATCCTTGTGCCACTTGCAAAGATTTAGGAAATGTTAGGAGAGAACATTTGTTTGATTTCCATTCCACGGGGACTTACACCACTGCTGTGTGTCCAGTGCACACCAATTTGCACATTAACGTACAGTGACTACAGAGGAAGGAAGGAAAACTGAAAAGCTGCCTGGATGCCTTTCCTACCCTCATGTTTTGCCGCTGAGAAAATCGCTGGGTCTGGCTTTGGGCCTGGCAATGGTCTGTCAAATCCATCAAAGCAACAGCAAAGGTGCTGGAGTTGAGCAACACCAACAGGGGAACCCCTGGGGGCTCCTGCCAGACACAACAGGAGTAAATACAAAGAGTTTACTCCAGGAATGTGCCGACTTTGCAGCCAGTAAATAGGCAATCCCTCGCCAGCCCCAGCCCTGCCATCTCCCTGGAAGGTGCCTCCATTGCAGCCATCACATCAGGTGCCTGAGGAGATTTCTCACTCAAAAACCATAGCAGCCTCTAATCACTCCTGGCTTTAGCGAAACATCACAAGGACTGACTCCTTTTTGCACTGAGAAATTCTCTTTTTCTCATTTGTTTCTTTTTTTCACACAATACCTATAACATACTACTTTGAGCATAGCCTTGGTATTAAGGCTGTCACCAGCTTTAATAAGATCTCTAATTATGGCCAATAATAACATTTCATTAAGGCCATGTCTATAGAAAATACATTTTTTTACTTAATAACTACACAACTGAGTTAAAAAACAAAACTATTTATATTTTCCCAGTGGTATTAAGCCTCCTAGCTCATATTTTTAGCTTTTACAGTTTTAGCATAAGAGCACTTAGCTAGGGTAACAATATTTGCTTCCAGACGTTTAAAAGATATTTTCATTACTTTTCTAGTAGGAATACAAACATCATATAAAACTATGGGACAAAAATATTTAATATGTTATGCAGTCACTGGTGCAGAAACATGACCAATAATGCAAGAACAGCAAAGATTGATCCCTTCCCATAAAATATTTAAGCATTCCAGTTTCAGGAAGTGCCCTAATCATAATCCATATAATGCTGTAGGAGTACAAAAGTGAGATTAGAAAGGATGTCTACAAACTAGTTTTACATTTTGGTCTAAAATAGGCCGAGCTATCTGCCATAAAAACAGTAACCATCAATTAGATTTACCACAAATGTCAAACATATGTTTAAGCCAAACCAAATCCTATCACAACTGTGTTAAAACTCAGGAGCAAACCAGTCCAATTTCACGTAAAACTTCATCCACACAAATTGTGATGCTTGCCTGAGGAGCTCAGTATATGAGTTTACAGCAAGTTAATGGGAAGCACAGCAAATTCTCCCAATCCCAGCTTTAAGGGCCATCTCCTACTGAGGAAATTTAAAAATCCCTGTTTTCTCAGGCAGAACCTGTGTGTGCTGGTGCTCTGGGGCTGGCAGGGCTTTGCACTGGCTCATCTGACAGAAGTCCAGGATGGTTCATGAGGAGCAGCCAAATTTTACCTCTCTGTGTCACTCTGAGTTTTCTCTGTGGAAAAGTCAACTATGCAGGTGATGTGTTGGTCCAACCTGAAGCTATTTTTGCAACTTGGAAAGTTGCAAGTCCTCAGCATCAGCTGCTCATTTTTCTTCTTTTAGGAAGCATTAGAAATATTTGGTTTCCATACCATTCCCACTGCAAACCAACTATTTTCTCAGTGCCAGATCCAACATTCCTCACAGCTTTTGAGGATTAAGTCACTTTTACTCTTTATCCCACACATGAAAAAATAAACCAAAAACAGCACAGCAAGCCAAGAAATCAATATTTTAGATAAAGCCTTATTAGTGATGCACAGAAAAAAAAAAAATAAAGTGCAAAATAAATTTCAATAATACATTAAAATTACATTTAAATGTTCTGGTAATTGCACATTCATGCTTAGCAAAACATTTCCCCTAGATACTCTTCCAACCCCATCTTGGAAACAGTTGTGGTCTAAGTATCTCCCAAGTCTCCCAAATGGGGGCATGAAAGATATTGATAGTCAGCTAATTGTTCAACAGTATCAAACACAATTATTAGTTAGAACTCTAAGAAAAGGTCCTGTTATTGATTTTATACCACCTTATTCACCAAATATTTTTCAACCTGGGCACTCGTAAGCATTCAGGTTTTCAAATTTCTTACATCCGTTAGAGCTTTAAAGCTTCTTCTCTTCCAATTGAAAGCTTTATTCATAGGTAATGCTTTGATTCTAGGGACAAGAATTTTATGAAAGTTACTTTGGAGAGATTAGAATTGGTATCACTGGATGGCTTTTAGCAATAGCTGTCCTGTTCTCTCCAGTGAAGAGAGAGTTGTGGCTGAAGCTCCTGAGCTGGCCCCTGCCCCACAGCCAGCCTGGGCAGCAGGAGGGATTTGGGACCGCAGGGACACAGCCCCTCAGCACTTGGGAGCACCTGCTCGGGTCCTGCCCTTCCTTTCTTCCTGGACTGGGGCCAGGAATGGGAGATGAGCTGTCTCTGCTGCATTCCTGGCAAGCTAAGGGTGATTCTGCCCGACATCAAGGTATGGGGCTGCAGTAACGTGGTGACATCTGCTGTGCTGTGGGACTGGTCACATCGGGAACTCTGACTCTGCTTTTGGTACTCAGCACCACAGACACTTTCTCTGTTTTCACCCAGGCATAGTTACAGCTTCATACTGAGCTATGAGACTGTTTCAACCACACACAAACCCGTGAGGTTAACATGGGATTCTGCAGTTCTAACTGCTCATTAAAGTGATTATCAGGGTACCAGCCATGGCTTGCACCTTAACACCTATGGCTTACTATGAAAAAGCTACAATAAGTTACAATAAAAGAAAGAAAAAACCCCTCAAAACACATCGATTCAGAGGGACCACCTGTTGCTAATAATACTTAAATTCAAATACCTCACCCAGTGCTTTGCTGTTATTGTTCTAAAACCCAAACTCCAGAAGCAAACATGAGCTACATTTCACATAAACAGCCTTTGCCAGCTGAAGGCCTCAAGAACAGGCTGCACAGGAGATAATTCAACAGATACTGCCAGAAAGATACTGAAGATGATACTGCCATGAAAAACCAACCTGGCAGCTGGAAGACACCTCTGCTCCAGCTGGGATCCTGTAATGGAGCAGTTGAGCAATGAGCGCTGACTGCTGTGACATTGGGATCATTAGGGATCTGTAGTCACTACTCCTCTCTGTTTATCAGGAGGGCTGGCTGCCCAAGTCAGATTTAAAATCACACACAGATTCCTGCTTCTCTTTTACCTGAGGAGGAGAGGCTGCTGGCCTTTCCCACCACCAAACTGAACAACCTGCTTCAAAATGGGAAGGGAAAAACCCTGTGTTCAACAGAGGAGCACATGGAAGAACAGCTTAAGCCAACTCCTGACCTTTGCCTGCTGTGGGTGAGGGATAACACATTTTCACTGCAGCAACTGCCTGAGCCACGATCACACTGCTCAGCTCCAAGCCAGTTGTGTGCTGCCAGAGTCAATTCAGGTTACATGTGCTGCTCCAGCACTGGGAGAAGACAGGCTCCAAACGTTCCAGATGAAACAAAGCCTTCTTGTGCAGAGAGAGTTTGATGTGAGCATCGGGAGAAAGGGAGAAAGCAACACCCTTCCTCATAAATCAGGGAACCTAACTTTTGGAAATCGCCTCTGCTTTAACAGGGATTACCAGCTCCACAGATTTGTTGCCATATGCTCAGTAAGTCACTGATCTCTTAAATAAGGCCAAAGACCTGTTGGAAGAAGGAAAAGAAAGGAAGAGGAAATGCAATATGATTTTTCTCTCTCTCTCTTATGGAATTCTTTTATTTTTGCTGAGACTGAGGCTTCAAATGTAATAATGGCCATTTTTCACTAGGACATCTGAAGAGCACTAAGTCATCATCATGATCACTGTTGTCAAAGAAATTACCCACAAATGAAAGTGAGATTCTCTTCTTCCAAATGTGTTTGCATCTGATGACTGGAAAGGCTGACACTGTACAAACCATCAGATCCACAGAGGCCACTATATAGCATTTATAGGATGGGCAGAAACTAACCTACCATCATCTATAAACTTCCAGTCTTCACACCTCAGTAAAAAGGGGGAAAGGCAGTAAAACTGCCTTATCTAGAAGTGTATAAAGAGGCTACCAGGGGTAGTCTGGCCATGGGCATGGAAGCCTTGTCCAGTGTCACCAGCACAGCCCAGGTGGCTCAGATGTGCTACAGGTGAAAGGAGGTAGAAGACAGTTACGCAGAAAATATAAAGGGCACAGCACAGGGAATAATAGATTCTCAAAAATGAAGAAAGAAGAGCAAACCAGCTGATGGACTGTCTCAGGGCACTGCTACACACAGCTGCTCTGTCTGCAGGGGTGAGCGTGGGCACGAGGATGGGGCAGCCACCCCAGCCCAGCTTCACCTGGGCATGGCCAGAGGGGCTCTCCACACCCTGGGCATGGGGCTGGACATTTCCACACCCTGGGCATGGGGCTGGGCATGGGGCTGGACATTTCCACACCCTGGGCATGGGCAGACATTTCCACACCCCAGGGATGGGGCTGGACAGACATTTCCACACCCCAGGGATGGGGCTGGACATTTCCACACCCTGGGCATGGGGCTGGGCAGACATTTCCACACCCCAGGGATGGGGCTGGACATTTCCACACCCTGGGCATGGGGCTGGACATTTCCACACCCTGGGCATGGGGCTGGGCAGCCAAAGCGTCACTGGCCCAAGGTGCTCTACTGCCTGTGAGGCCCTGCACACAAAAGCAGCCCCATAAATCACCACCTGCCCATTAATTCACAGGGAATATGCTGGCTTTTAACTGGTTAAATGCTCTAAGAGCAAAGCTGTAGCTGGCCATCACTGCCTCTTCAGACACCCCATTCTGAAATCATTTAAGGCAGTAGATGTACTCCTTTCTAGAAACTTCACAGTCCATATCCCCATTTAACACTGAAAGGTTAATTTTTTGCTAGAATTTCTGCATTTAAAAAATCTGAAAATAATATTTTTCCCCTCAGCATAAATGCTTTGAGATGACTTAAAATCTGCATAAGGAAAAAAAAAAAAAAGCATTTCTCATGAAGGAGCTACTGCTGCCTGTATGTGTCCTATAGTGCAGCCATTAAAACACCCAGACTCACCTGGCTGTGGCAACAGTCTAGGAGGATATTTCCCTGAAGGCACAGGTGCAAATAGCCAAAGCAAAGGGCTGCCACCTAAATATTTCATAAATACAAAGCCACAGCAAAGGAGACTTTATTCACCATATTTTTTGGTCAATTTGACAAAGGAGAATAAATAAAAATCCCTTCTAATATTTAAGTATCAAATGCTGAATCATCCAGAAAATGAATAGCAATTTACAGGATACATTTATAAGTCACACGGATTTTCTGATTTTGCATCAAGTAAAGTGAGGGCTGCCTTTGCTAATATGGATTCCTCTCATGATTTCTATTTCCTCTCAGCATTTTCTTTTCCCCATCTCACTCAATGAAATTTTATATACTGAAAACTTCTAAACTGATTTTTAATCCAAAAGAATATGAATCTTTAAAGCTGATATGAGATGCAAACTGCTCACCTACTCCCATAAGTGGAAGAGGGAGGAAACAAACACCACTTAGAGAAATAACACTACTTTAGCATTAATTATTTACTACTGGCAGTCTAGGAGCCTTGCAGTGAAAGGTGTTCTTAATTACTGACTAGAAAATAAAATATTCTCGTTGACAAGAATAAGATCCAACACTTACCATTAAAGATATTTGTGCTGCAATGTTAAAAATGGTTGGGTTTTTTACAGGTTATATATTCTTTGCTGATGTTTTGGGTGTTTTGTTTGGGGTTTTTTTGGTTGTTGTTGGGGGTTTTTTGGGGTTTTTTTTGTTTGGTTTGTTTTGTTTTGTGCTTTCCCCCCTCTTTTTTCCCTTTTCTATTCTAGACTTTTTAAATTTGCTGCTTTGGTTTGGGGTTCTGCTTTGATTGTTTGTTTGTTGATTGCCCTTGTGAGGGCTCCTGAGGGCTTTAGAGCAGCCCCAGGACCACTCCTGTGCCCAGGGCTCCCCTTCCCACCCAGGGCAAACCCTGCTCTCCCTTTTCTCTTCATGAGAACCCCCTGTCACCCACCCCACCCAGCTGCCCTCCTAGTGAGCTCCTCTGGCATCCCAGTCCTGCCTCTCCTGGCACATTCCATGAAGAAGGAAGCACTAGCCCTGCACCTCACGTGGGCCACGAGGAGCTGAGTTCTTCTCTCCATTCCATGCCTCCAGGATCACATGGACCTAAAACCAGGACATTTGTAATTTCGGAAACCTGGGATCTGGGGATGCTACACAAAGCTCAGTGTTCCACTGTGCAAGGCTGGTGAGTGAACCAGAAACACAAAGAAACCTCAAAGTCACGAGGTCCCTAGAATGTCTTTATTTCTTGTTGTTTCTGGAAAAAGCATAACTTGTTGGGACTATTTTTGGTTCATCCTTTTCTGTGCCATGGACCCCCACTAGGAGACAACAAGCTCGGTGGGTTGACAAGCCCCTGAGTCAAAATGCTGACACTGATTTATGAGGCAGCAAGCCCTGCAAAGACTCAGACTGTCCCCTTGTGAATTTTCTCTTAAGCCATGGAAAAATATAATTATAAGGAATATATGTTAGTAGGAAACTGTGGTCTGATGGTTCAATTACTGCTTTTACTACGGCATGCTACCAGAACACATCATCATATTTAAACATTTCAGCAAGAGAATCAAAGTCACGTGACAAGTCTTATTTATACATTCTAATTACACAATTAATAATCTTTGTAGAACTGTTTTAGCAATCACAGCAGATATTTGCCATTTGCACACCGGGGGACCACAGAGAGAAATCTGTAATCCTGTAGGAAGCCAAGAACACCTTTCCCCTCTGTAAGGAAAATACAGAGATGTGTGTTAAGACCATCTCGTGTGGTCTGTGCAGGAGGTGGCTCCAGCAAAAACAACCCAGCAGCTTCCCATCCCCTCAGAGCCAATGCCCACCTGAGCTCCACGGGAAATGCCTGCTGCTCCTCCACAGCTCCCGTGTCAGGGCTTTTAGTTATGGTCTAAAAAACAGGAATACACAAGCAGGCAAAACCTTCTATTTTTAAATGTTGCTTGAAGCTTGGTTTGAACATCAGATGGGAGAACACACTGAGCTCAGTAAGCTAAAATGGCAATTGTAACTCCACTGCTTATGAAAATCAGCTGCTGACTTCAGTTATTTGATAGGCAAGCAACCACTTGGTGCCCAGTTGAAAATAAATGTTGACACAGCAATGAAATTTTACCTGTGGATTACACAAATACAACCTCCAGCACAGGAGATAAAAAGCTCAAATTATTCTGACCTTAGCAAAGGTCAGCAGGTAATAACCTCACTCTGGAATGAGAAGAGCTGCAGCTGGAAGCCAAGACAGCAACGGGTAACTTTTAAAAGAAGAGCCACAATGAAACCTGAGTGCTCCTTTAGTAAAGAGTTCATTAAAATTAACATCAGCCACACGAGAGAAAGGGACAGGCAGCTCAAAATTCCTTTCTGCAGGTAATCTTTAAGCTCAAAGTATCTGCAAGATGCACTGAACCAAGCAGTGGCACCTGATTCAAATTTACTTTAAAATCTTTTCTCCTGGTACAAAGGTGAGCAGCAGAATAACCCAAAGCTGATCCTGGCAGCTGGATTCTCCAGGGCTTTGCAGCTCCCAGGAAGCATGGTGCTTGTGTGCATGTCACCCTCCAACCTCCACGTGCTGTACTGACAGAGCCCATCTAAGTATTATTTTAGGTACACTGCTGGATTGCACAGCGATGCTCAGATAATTCTGCTGAGTGAAATGACATGAAATTATCTAAATAATTATACACTCTTCCATTGATTTGAAATTGATAGGTCCTGAAATTTCCAGCCACTGAAACAATTTGGTTGACCAGAGGACACTCCAGGTAGTAATTCTGCAGCATCCTAATTTAATGCAGAGTCAAAATTAATAAGCAGCAGAGGAGACTGGAGGCAAGTACTAGTTAATCACTAATTTAAGAACAAAATCACAAGCAGCCACACCAAAAGCAAAAAAGCATGTTCATATGTGTACTGGCAGTAGATACTGTCCTACTATAGATCAGTTATATTTTGTGATGGGAAGTAATTTTAGGTGCTATATACTTTTAGATATCATAAATTTTTTTAAAAAATGTGTTTCAAGTAACATAAGGACTGATTAAAGACATATAAGGATCTCAGAGAAGAAAAATACCAGCTTTCCAATAATAAATAAAAACTAATGAGATCCCATCCAGGCAGATTCTGGATTCTGAGGAAAAAACTTGCTAAAGGTGTAAAAAGTCCTACTATATCTGCTTTGATAGATTTCAAAAGCAAGAAAACTGCTGTAGAGTAGTAGTAGCAGAGGGGCAAAAAGATGATAAAGATGCAACAGAGAGGCCCTTGAGACTTAAGGCCACAGGAGAAATGTGGAAATAATTACCCTGGAGTTCAGTAAGTTCCCACTCTGAAGGTTTCCCCTTAAATCAAGTGGGAGGCAGAGGAAATGTCAGAAATGAAAAGGTAGGGGAAGAGGCTTTACAACACTGATAAAAATCACAGAAAGATCACCTGCAATAGGTGTCATTCAAAGAGCAGCTCTGACTCAGAATGACAAATACCTTGGTTTTTTTTTTTTTTTGTTTGTTTTTCACTACCTCAGGATAAGATTCACCTTACTCTACCCAGCTGCTTTTAGCTCTTTAAAACAAGCACACCACGTCTGCATTGCCAACTACAGAGCTCAGTAACTTCAGCAGGAAGCAACCAGAAGGTGACACAAGCAAAGACAATATTCAGAAGCAATTCAAAGGAGAAAAGGAAACAGACTCCTGAAATCTTGGTATTTAATTGGGATTAACATGAACCAGGATTAAGACATATATTGACCGATTACAGAGAAAACCTGCTGGCATGGTGTCTGTTGAATTCAGTCTTACCACAAAATAAAATAAATGTATTTGAAGTAGCCAATAAGTCTCTTACTCAAGGTGACCGTGTTGTTACAGTATGTTTTAATTTCTGAAAAGCTTTTTGCAAAGTCCTTCACCAAAGACACTTGCAAAGATTAAGCAGCCACAGGATAAAAGGAAAGGGTCTCTGTGTGCATTAATAATATTAAAAAGTAAGGCACAGAAGCTGGGGATAAATGGCACCTTTCCCCTGATGGAGAAATGGGCACTGGTGCTGATTAGCGTGTCCATGGAATGAAGGGAAGAGGAGAGACAACAGGGCTGGTGGATAATTCAGATTTTTTCAGTGTTGTAAAAACATTGCTCCAGGCAATTGTTAATTGCCCAGGGCAGCAGGAAGCCTCCTCATACATAGGGACTATGATAAAGTGAAAAGTGCCTTTGTCAAAGTTGAGAAGCTCATGTGACACAACTCCAAACCGAAGATGATGTCAAGAAAGCTCAAGAAATATGGAATGCTCTCTGAACATGGATATGCTGAAATTGCATGAAATATTAAGCAGAAAACAAGAATAATTTTTGACTGCTTCTCACATGTGGAGAATCAGCATACATCAAATAAAATCGCCACTGCATCTAAACAAAAAAGAATTATTTTTTGATAAAGCAAAAGCAGCATAAAACTTCTCTCTAGAAGAACCTGTCGAGATAAAATTAAAGAAAAAAAAAAAAAAAACTTGCTCTCAAAACCAGGATGCACACGGATGGAAATGCAACCCCAAAGCAAAGCAAAGCAATGAAACTCTCGCTGATCTTTGTGTGTGGAACCCCTCCAGTATCGCGTCTCGGGGCAGCAGAGCCCCAGGCAGGGGCAAGCAGAGCTCGTGTGCCCCTCCTGCCAGCCCGAACCCCTCTGGTCTGACCAGTCGGACAGTGCTCGCTGCTCTGTTTGCTCAACAAAGCCTTGCCCACACAAATCACCCCCCAGAGCAGGGTTTAACAGGATCAATTCAGCAAAACAAAATAAGGTTCAAATCACTGGCTGATTACTGCATACTTGAAACATAATTAAGGTTAATACTTCAAAGTCAGCACTCTAAACAGATTTTCTAAGTCTGGATAAGCATGTTTTGAATGGTTTCTTCTTTGAAAGAGCTAGTCTTGAGATGCCATAATGGCTTTATTAACAAACCAAAATACAAGAAAATTTAACCAAGCTGACAACTTTTCTGCCTGCATTTTGTGTGTAGCTCAAAGTAGGGACAAATCTCTATGATTTTTTTTCCTACTTGCACATCACCTACACAGTGAATCAACAAGCAGAAAAAAATGTATGGCAGAGGGAACTTCAAATGCAATTTTTTTTTTTTTTTTTTCATGGTGGAATGAGTTATCCTAAATATTCTGGAGCTGAATAAAACATAGCTTCAAGGTTGAACTGTGAACTAAAGGAGACTCACTTCCAGCTGAAGGTCACATGAGGCAGATGTTGTTACACCTGGGAAGCTCCCATAAATCTCATCATGTGGAAGAAAATGAAAATAAATTATTTTCCAATCAGTTTTTATTACAGCACCATTCTGATCTCTTGGATGTGAGGTGCAAAGCTATCCATCGTCACTGTAGCTTAAAAATTGCAAATTACACACCAGGACTCCAAGCAGGCAAAGATAAAAAGAGAGAGGAAGATGATATTCAGATGGCCAAGGATAATATATCACAAGTGAAAAGCGAGGCAGACCAAAGGCACACGAGGAAGACATTTGGGGGACTTCTGAGGGAACTACACCCACAAGGTCAGTGTGGCAGGAAGGGCTCCAGCACCTTGTGTTCATCAGGAACACAACGAGGAGTAATGGAAGGGGCAGATGTGGAGGGGCAGCAGGGAAGGGCTCTGCAGGTGTTTACAGGGAGCTCAGAGCCTTCCCAGGGTAAGGGAGGCGGCAGCTTGTTTAAAAACTCCAAAACTGAGAGCAACAAAGTCTTGTTTGGCGAGCTGAGTGGGTGATGGATTGCACCCTGGCTTCTGAGGATGTTCTGCGGCTGAAGACAAACAGCTCCTGCACCACACACGTCCAGGGACTCCACCTCCTGTCACAGCAAACAAATTGTCACCCCCTGAGAGGCAGCAGAGTGACAGTGACCTTTGCAGCAGCACCCTGAACTGACAGCAAGAACCAAACCATGTTCCTCGACCCAAGAAAAGTGAATGATGCAAAAAACCATGGAAATATCGATCCAAATCAGTATTGATTCATATGAATGTAAAGAAAAGGCTGAATTTAAGAATGATACACACACCCAATCAGGCTTAAGGATATCACAGACAGCACCCAAGTCTTGTTTGCTCTTGTTTTTAAATTGGTAGCACAGACAGCCTATAAATCCTGAACATGTACTACACTGCAGGCTCTTTATAGAAGTAGGTAGGTAGCCTCCAAAACAATTTTAAAAATATTTTTAGATATTTGTCTTTTTAATCTGTAGCTGAAGGATATTCTCACATACAGAATCAAAGCTGAACACAGCTTATTAGACCTTCCTACAGCTTGCAGGACTCGAGGATAGAGGTCTCTTTGGTTTCATAATTAAAACCGAAAGATGAACCCTTTCTTTCTGGAGTCTCAAATCCCAGCTCCAATTTCAAACCATTTACCTTGATGTTTATTAAAACCCCAACATGTCCAAAGTATAGAATTACTCAACACTCAGCAGCTGCTTGACCTCTCTCATTTAATCTCCTCCCTAGGTGAATACACAAATTGAATTAAATGTTTACTAAATACATGACTCAGGGTGGAAACCTACGCCAGGTCTGAGCCTTTTGCTAGAGGGATGCTGCTGGTGACCAGCAAAGAAGGAATTTGGTTTTCTTTACACCAACAGGCAGTTCTGTGGTAAGAAACATAAAGCTGCCAAATTTATGGCAGAACAAGCAGAAGGAAAAATACTTCTAAGAAGCTCAGCAGATTCTCTTGGAATGTATTTAACTACTGTATTTCCATGCTTTGTTATTTTGACTTTATATTAGCTCTCTTCAGTGCAGAAACATCTACAACTTCAATAGGAAACCTCCCAGAATGTACCAGCATCTGTGTTTAGCCTGCTTCTATTACAGTGGCTCTGCCCAGGTCCAAGTCTTTGACACAGTTACTCATCCAATTAAATCTCAAGACTTCTGCTACAGCTTCTCTGATTTTCTTTTAACCTTTGAAATGAAGAAATACCAGCTCTGTGAGCTTGTGATTCTTGAGTTCTCCAGCCAATTTGTTTCATTTAATCTAAATCTTCAGCTTTAAACAGAAAACTTCAGAGGTGATCTCAGCCATCCTTCCTTCCCACACATACAACCAACTCATGGAGATGAAAGTAACGCAAAGAGTTACTTTTCACTGACAATGTTCCCAAAACTTGTTTGTTACAGAACAAAATTTAAGACAGAAGAGCTTCCTTTTGTTTTAATTCACTCGGCTATTTGCAGGATCACCTGCTACATGCTGTGTTCAGGAAGGGCTGGGCCATGCACATTATCGTTTTTTGTTTCTTTGCTTTATCAATGGAAATATGTTACTCCACTCACGCTATTTTTTCTTGGAGTGGCATTTGAAATCATAGAATTGCAAATACTCACAGCTATCCTACTATAACCTTATTCATTCCTCAATTGCTATTAAAAAGGAACCAGTAGCTGCATCAAAAACAGGCAGAAAGTAATCTGATAGTGCAGAAGCAAACCAAAATCCTGGCCTGCTTGCATCTCCTCTGGCAGGTGACAGTGACCCACGTGCTGCCATGTGTTATGTCCTTTATTCTCTGTAGAGGCCAACAGCTATCCTCAAATAAAAACCATGGTACCACCCAAATTCTACCCTCAAAACAAATTAAATAACTGTTCTGTCCTTTGGGTTTTGAGCATTTCCCACTCATGACTACAAAAGCCAAACTCACAGCTTTTAGCCAAGTTAACAGGCACGATTCCTGTCCCCAAATCACATTACAAGCTGGGTTGTACTCAAGATTTATTTATAATATTGACAATAGCCATGGCAAAAAAAATTAGAATAGAAAATACTAGAATATAATAAAATACATACTAAATAAAGTGATATCCTATAGTAAATAATACATACTATAATAAAATACTAGAAAATAATAAAATGCAGTCTAAATTAAGTTTAACTGAAAGAGGATCATTGACTTCAGAGATTTCATATGATGGCACCTCCCAGACAAATATTAAGCATCCATTTCTTACACAGCACCCCAAAATTCTTTAAGAAAGAAAATTCACATCTCCAGTCAGAGACCTGCTGAGCTGTTCTGTGTTCCTGCTGCAGCACATTATCTATTGATTAAATTTAAATTAACAGAGCAATGCCATTTGCCTGACATTTAACTTGCCAAGGAAGTTACATGCCACAAGAATTTTTAAATAAGATTAGGAAGATAATAAATCAAGCTAACAAAAAGTCCAGCAAAACATGGGCAAGAAGAAAAATCTTGAAATCATTATACAGAAGTGCAGATGTTAAAATGCTTATACTAGATGAGGAAAAGCTAAATACATTGACAATTCTAATTAACAAAATAGACTTAATTCACAGAATTAGGAGTCATTTGGAAGCACCCAGTATATCAGACATTTTTACAAGGCAGACCTCACCTCAGTCCTAGCTCCATTATCAAAACTATCCAAATTGAACAAAAGAATTTCTCCACTTCAAAATGGGGAAGAAAGGAGATTTTCTGTACTCTTTTTCTAGCTATACCATTTATTGAACTTCTGTTTCTCTCACTTCTGGGCACATGAGCAAGCACAGAAACTGAGGAGAGCTGAGCCCACCTGGCTTCCAAAATTTTTCAAACTATGGGGATTCTGGTACAGGGTGCTGCTCTGCCAGCCCTGGCAAGATTTCTGTATCTGCTGCCTCTGTCCTGGGACGTTGCAAGGTAGAGAAAGCCCCACCCTTTTAGTCTCCCTGCATCTGGAAAACAAAATATTTAAATCTGAGGCAAAGCTGGTCATGAACTTGAAAGAAACCAGGACTATTATATGTAAAGTTGAACAAACACATCTGTATTATTTAAATAACAGCTTCAGTCTTCGATCCACATTGATAAGTTTGTCCAAATGGTGCAAGCAATAACAAAACACAATGTCAGCTGCTTTCATTTCAGAGGACACAGTAATTTAATGCATGGGGAATAACCAGACTCAGAAATGGAGACACCAAACCCTGTGTATCAAGGAGTAATTTATATTAGCATAAATCACTGCGACAGAAACTCTGTGTTTAATGTGCTATCATGATACTAAAAGGAAAGCAATAATCCACAAGAGGAGATTGCAGCAGTGTCAGCTGGGCTGATGGCAGGGTCAGTCCTGCACAGCAGTGATCACTGAGGAGGTGCAAACACATCTGCTCTCCTCCCAGCCTGCATCCAGGAATGACTCCTGCAAAACCCACCCTGCCCACCCTCAGACTCTGCAGAGGGGCTGGCAGAGCAGAGCCTGGGTCAGTGAGGAGGGACAGGGAGCCCCCCAGGGCTGGCAGAGACAAGGAGCACAGGCAGGACACAGCAATGCCAGTGCCTGACCCTCGGGCTCCGCACGCTGCAGCGACAGAAAGCAGCAGCACAGCAGGAGCCAGGCACCCAGACTGCACAGCAAACCTACCCCAGACACTCCTAGCAGAGCAGAAGAGAGCAGGGCTCACTGGGGTGTGATGAGGGAGGCCCAGAGCTCACACCCATCACCCCAAAGCCTGACAGGACACATTCAGTCTGAGCCCCGCATGCGGTTCCAAGCAACACTGGTCCAACAACAATCCGTGTTCCACAGCAAAACCAAAATGACCATCAGGCATCTCCCTGCTCTTCTGCAGCCATGGGAAATGTAAGAACACACTGCACCTCACAAGGCAACATTATCTAGGCTGTCTGCAAAAGACATTAGGGACCAAAGCTGAAATATATCTCCATTTGAAGCAGTGACTAACTAAGCATATGCTAGATTATCCCACAATGCCTAAAACAGAGCAACAGACAGGGAGGCTTTAAACTTGCTAAATCCTCTGCTTTTTTCATCATAAATTATGCTCCAGGACACAGGCTGTTATAAATTGCCATTACCAACAGTCACTTTTCAAGCTGTAACTTTTAAATCTAGTGGAGAACGGGCAAGAAGAAATCTCACATACTTCAAACTAAAGTATACATCCGAGATAAGCCCACAAACCATTGCAGATTTGTACAAGCCTTCTAGCAGTTCTCTGAAGTATGTTTAAGAATAACAAGGCTGAAACTGAAGTGTGAGCCAGAGGAAAAGCAAGCAACACCACTTCAAGTTTCCTTTTCAAGACAAGCAGCAGACACAGTAGTAAAAGGCACCCTGTGAGCTGAGAGATAAACAAGGGTTGGAGCAGGAGTGCTATCTGAGGTCAGCAGCACTGAGGAGGCCCAGGGTTGCCCAAATGACCCTGGCATTTGTCTAAGCAGGAAGGCACCCCTTCCCCAAAGCCCTGTAGGGACTTGTCACTGCCAAGGAGCAGAACAGCCCCACGGGCCATGCCCAGCTCTGGCTGCAAACACATCCTCTCCTACTGGTGACTGCTCCAAGCAACACTGGGGTACAATTCCCAAGCTGAAGGAATAGCAGGAAAGCTTTACAAAGAAAACAGAGCTTTAAGACTCGGGCTACTCAGGATTTTTAACAGCACTTCCCTGTGGCCTCGCTTCACTCTCCCTCCGGGCTCCATTTCCCCCAGCACACGTGCAAGCCTGGCCACTGCTCCTCCCCAGGCACACAGAGCAGCCTCCTCCAGCAGCAGCTGGGGTCTCAGGCAGCAGCTGCTGCTCTGCCAGGCAGCCCAGAACTGAACCTAAAATCCACATGGAATTAAGGTGAGGTGAACTTATCATTAAAGGATGAAGAACATTTTGTGTCACGGGGAACAGGTGACGTAACACAGACATAACGTGTACCTTGATCACTCAAAGGAATTTCTACATGAACATCCTTCCTACTTCTGTAATCCTATTGACTGGAGCACTGTGGGACAGCCCCGTGCCACTGAAAGCACCTGTGGCATAGGAGATAACATGTAAATACAACACAGAAATGCTGTCCATCTAAACAGACCATAGACTCGTCCAAAATGACAGCTTAAGTGGAATTTTTTCTGTTAGGCTGGCCACACACAGATGGATCAGGAAGAGACAAAAGTAGAAGGAAGATAGAATAAAGTCTAAGTTAGAACAAAGTCAAAGATTAGAAGAGGGTAAGAAGAACTATCATACACAAAGTGGTACAGAGATCAGAGAGTCGCAAACCTAACAACAAAATTTCAACAGAGAGTGGCATGGCACCAAAGTGTTAGCAATCATGAAATAATTACAAAGTAAATTACTTCAACAAATTGCCAAGTGAAAATTAAAAGCTATCAATGCATTAAATCTGTACACACTGTAAATAAGATGTTAGAAATTACTAGCTTTTAATTAAATTTATTCCGTAAATTTAATAAAATTCTACTCCAACAAAATCCCCACCTCTGCAAACAGGGCCGCTGGCTGGGATTCTGTAGCTCTGTTTAGCAGTGTATATCATAACAGACCCAGCACCTTGCCAAACCCAAGCCAAGCTGCTTTAAAGCAAACGGCACCATTTTCAACTGCAGGAAACCCAGGAAGAGTTAAAAATCACATGCCTCCATGTTAGACCACCCAGTGTTATACAACGCCCGAGTTTTGGGAAATGCTTGTAAAAAATCCCATCAGTATTAACACGGAGAAGGCAGCAAACAAGTCCTTATGAACTCATTTTGATGGCAACAGATCAGAGCTGATTTTCCCAGGTTTGCATCAAGGCAAGGACATTCCTGCAGCCCATGGCTGGCGAGGGCCATGGCCCCACTCAGGCTCACACCCTCTCCACTGTCTGAACTGTGCTTCAATACCAGATGAACTTTTTGTCCCAGAAATCTTTAACAACCACAGAAGGACCTGCTCCCTCTAAACAAACCCTAGTCACTCAAGCAGGACCTACTTAAGTTCCTGAAAATGGAATGTACTGTACCAAATATTTTTCCACCTGTGTATCCTCCACAGCTGAGTACCAGGAGAAGATCAGGAATTAAATGGTGACCCAGGATGTGAATTGAGGTGCACAGGTAATGAACCACGCCAAGGATGGCACAGCCCGGCCTCCTGTCCTGCACACTCCAGCTGTGGGAATCCTGGGGATGGTCCTGGGGACTGCTCCACAGGCACCATGTCAGGGCAGTGCCACTGAGGATGAGGATGGGGCAGGACTTGAGCACTGGGTGCAGAGTCTGAGCAGGCAAAGGGAAGAGAAGAACTTGCTCACAAACATGCTTCCCATTTCTGTAGCAGCCCTGGCCTTTAGAGGTTGTACAATGCAGCAGGAGTTCCATGGTAATTGATATCCACATCTGGACACATCATTATTTCTATGGCAGATTACAAATACATTTTCCAATCAACACATCAAGAACATGACTGCACTTTATGCTCAAATGCTCCATATGAAAGCAGAGATTCCAAAACCCAGTGAAAACACCATGGTTAAAATACAACACCCAAATGTTTAGGTTGTTGCAGAAGTTCAAACACAGACAGTGGATTAAACAGGGAATTCAGAGGCAGTTGGAGATTCCTAGAGGCATATCTAGGTACATCAAAGCTCAATTGCTTGCTATTAACTCATTTCAGCTCCTGTGCTCTCTAGTGTTGGCTTCACAGCACGTGTTGGAGCTGTTTGCTTTCTAACAGTTCTAATGAACCGGGTTGATTCATCCAGAGTAAGAAGAGAACCCACAGTCAGACTGCTCTGCTGGGTACAGACAGCCACTCCAGAGCAACTCTTGGTGGCTGATGGCTAAAACCTCAGTTTCAGGAGTGGAGAATTCACATGAAATTTACAGCTTTCATTTTCATAAAGATTCTAGGCTTGCTTTTTTTTTACAAGGAAAAGCTGAAAACTGAACTGTATCATGAAAAACTAAAAGGAATGAGACATAAAGGAAAAACACATTTTATTTTCAGTTCTTGACAAGCCAATTTTATGTCAGTTTGATGAAATGGTAATTTTTCATTTTAAAAATGAGTGCTTGTACATGAAGTGCTAGGAGATTCTGCAGCTGTTTTTCCTATTATTCTCCTTGAGATTCCCAATTCAGCTCCCTGCTATTGGCATCCAAAGGCATTTTGATCATGAGGTCTCTGTTCCATCCACTGTGGCCACAGAGGTGGCTGCCCTGTGGCTCAGCACTGGCTCTGGGAACACCAAACACCTGCAGCAATTTCAGAGCCTGCTCTGGGTCTGAGAGGGGGAAATCTTGCAACACACCAGGCTGGCAAGAGGAGAACTTTCCACACAAACCTAACACACAAAGAACTAATCAGGGTATGAAGGATTTAATTTCAAGAGGTGCCCTGCAGTAGCCTGGTTGCTGAGAAGCTTTTCTGACAGCCAGTGACTCAGAGAGGGGCTTGTTTGTTTTGCATGGAGCCCAAATCACAGTTTTGTTCTAAACATCTGGAGCTGCACGTTAAGGCTGCTCTCCAGGCACACTGGGAGAGACAGCACAGAACCTTGCTGAACAACAGGCTCCCAGTGCAGCAGCAGCAGCAAGAACAGGCTGGGCCAGCCCCTGTGAGCATTTTGGGTCTCAGCTGTGAGCTCCTGGAAAGCTGCTGAGTGCTGAAGAGTCAGAGCTGCCTGACCCCTGCTCCCCTGGACCCTCCTTTGCTGTCGTGCTTTGTCTTATCTGAGTGCAGGGAATTTCTCTTCCTGCCCTGGCAGCTGCCCCAGCTCTGACAGGGCCATCCTCATCCCATCCCAATTCCCATCCCCATCCCAATTCCTATCCTCATCCCATCCCCATCACGTCCCAATTTCCTATCCTCATCTCATCCCATATTCCCATCCATCCAATCCCATCCCATCCTATCCCATTCCCATCCTCATCCCATCCCAATTCCCAATCCCATCCTCATCCCATCCCATGCCAGTTCCTATCCTCATCCCATCCCATGCCAGTTCCCATCCTCATCCCATCCCATCCCAATTCCTATCCTCATCCCATCCCAATTCCCAATCCCATCCTCATCCCATCCCATGCCAGTTCCTATCCTCATCCCATCCCATCCCAATTCCCATCCTCATCCCATCCCATCCCAATTCCCATCCTCATCCTCATCCCATCCCATCCCAATTCCTATCCCAATTCCCATCCCTTCCCTTGCCAGGTACACAGGCACAAAGCCCAGCTCCTTCCTCAGCTGCTGCAGCAAGGAAAGGCAGAATGGGAATCTCAACAGCCCTTGCTTTCTCACAAGTGTTCAGAGCACAATGGCACAATTCTGACTAAAATAACCCTGCAAGTTGAACACTTTTCCAAACTGCTTCTAATATCAATATTATTATAAAAGTAGAAAGTAAAAAGGTAAATATTCAGCATTTGTAAAAATGGCTATCCACATAAGAAGAAAAATTTCCATTGTTGTCAGTAGGAATTTTGATTAAAGGAATAAAATCCTAAGAGGAGAAAATTTTTAATGATTTCCAATAATTAAATATGTTTTAAAAAGTCTGAAAGTTGTTTGTTTGTTTTCATGGGCAAGAGGCTTTAAAAACTTTAATTTATGACCTTTAATGAAAGCTACTAAATGAAAAAATTACACTCTCATAATAAGAAATACTAATATTGATGTTGAAAAATATTCATACTCTAATGTGAAAAGCATATTTTTAAAAATTGTGTGGCACAAGCTGGCCCAAGGGCCACCTGCAAAAATGGAGAAAGACTTTCCCAGTAGTTCCCGGTTGAAACAGTGGATTTGGGAGTTTAGTTCCTTCTTAATACCAGTTATTTTAATTTCTATTAATAAATTCAACAAGCAACCACGGGGAAAAAAAATAAAATTCTTACACAAATGCCAGCAGCCATTCCTGACCCAGACAGGTTAGAACACTGAAACATGGGGATGTACTTCAGAGTGAGGGAAGATCTCTCTTCACCGTTGCCAAGACTTTCCATAAGAGATGGAGGAGAAAAAATGAAATGCAGACATTTTTTACTATGCATTTAAGACCTCCTGGTCTTTCCAAGTTAAGTGGAGTTTAATATTTTCTCTGGACTGCCAAGTAACTCGTGTGAGAAAACCACATGCACTTCGACATAACAAGCAGCCTCTGCTCGAGATCTCTGCTCCAAGAAAGAATTACACACCTCACCCACGGGCAGGGTGGTCTGGCACATTAATGCTGAAGCCTTTTTGGCAGGGCAGAGAGCATGGACGAGTGCCTGGCGCACAGATAAAAATAAGGGAAAATAAAAAGAATTCTGCAGCACTTCCAGCACTTCACAGCCCAAGGCAAAAAACATTTAAAGCTCCTCCCAAAAGCAAACCACCCTCATCTTTTCTGTCTGCAAATCCCCCTCTCGCCCTATTGAGTATCTCAAAACCCAAACATCTTTACGAAGCTGCATAAACCTGAACGAATGCTGAACTCCAGATATTATTTGGGACTGTGAGGAGAATATGTAAAGCTTTAAAAAGCCATCCAGCTGTGGAGCCCATCCCAGAATGCTGCCTGGTGGGATGCTGGCTCAGCTGCCCAGCCCTGGCAGTGCTCTCTCCTGGAGGCTGCCCGGGGCTGCAGATGCCCTCTCTGTGCAGATGCTCTGTCCCTGCTGGTGGCACACAGGGCACAGACACAGCAACCCCTGCCCTCCACACAGCCCAACCAACCCCAGCATCCTGTCTGCTCTGCCAGCCCCATGGATGAAGTCAGCCTCCGAAATCTACTTCTTACCCTGAAATAAATGGATACCAGATAATACTTTACTTTGCTTTAAAAAAAAAAAAAAAAAACCAAACCAAAACCAACTTGTTTTCTTAAAAGATGAAAAGAACACAAAATCTATCAATCCTAAATGATGACCTGATTGAGGATGCAGGGGCTTGGATCCAGCTGAGGCTTACAATGTCAGGCTGCCTCAGAGAGAAATTGCTGTTTACAGACTCTCGATGATAAGTTGTGCAATTTGGATTGAAGGTTGTTTCAACCAAAGTGTGGTTGTTTGTGTGTCTGTATCCCACCACAGAAACCAGGTAAACTCATCCAGGCCTCAGCAGCAAACGACTGCAGCTCCTGGGTGCATTCCCCACGTGGCACAGAAGCAGAAGTGCTGCTGTATAAAGGCTGGTTTTCTGTAAAACACTGCTCCCAGTTCCTGTCCTCACACTGCTCAGGGAAGGACAGACATGGACCAAGAGGGAATCTGGGAAACAGGTTATTGCATGAGAGAAAACTAAAATATCACGTCCTGGCGGAGCAACCAGGGTTAGGTGAATTCAGCAGCCATTCACATTCAAGGCCTGAACAGCAGAGGGTTTAAGATCAGAGCATCTACCCTGAATTCTGTGGAATGACTGAAGGAAAATAACAAGGGGAAAGAGAGGAGAAATAATCTCAAAGCCCACAGAAGGAGGGAGCACACTCTAACAGCACTGCTTTGGGAGCCACAGCTACACCAGCCCTGCCAAACCTTCCTGTGCTCCATCGTCTCGTGGTGCTCAACCTCTTGCAGTTTTACCTTGCTCTGAACACTCAC
The DNA here is from genome assembly GCA_032173965.1 of Sitta carolinensis. Lineage (NCBI taxonomy): Eukaryota > Metazoa > Chordata > Aves > Passeriformes > Sittidae > Sitta > Sitta carolinensis. The sequence goes on along the minus strand of CM063294.1, from coordinate 3,915,972 downwards.
ATTTCCAGCCTCCTGCCAGGATTTAGAGGGATGCAATAATCCACAGCACTACCTGAATAATGAGAAAATTCCTCACAGAAAACTAGATCTTTTTACACTTCCAGGCAGCCAAATCAGAAACTTTGAGTGTCTTCCAGTCATTTACATCTCTTTACTCAGACTCAATACTTACTGCTGGCATTTTTCAGTCCAGAGCATACAAAATTACATATTCTAATGCATCATTCACGAGGGCTGTTTGAAGGAAGAAGCAGCAAGCAATTGCTCTCTGGGATACAAAACATGCTTTTGCAAGCATCAATAGCTGTTCACTGGCACTTTTACAAGTAATAGAAATACAAATAACATTTTAATTAATCACATTTTTCTTACAGCTAAGATGAAAGCACATTCTACCCTACTTCACACAAACTTCTAGAATTTCCTGAAATATCCTCCAATATCACAGCGATTAACTTTTTTCAGGCTTGTGGACTTACTGATCAAATAAAAATTGTGTACTTGCCATTTCAAATGTTCCATCACAATTATTCAATTCTGATATAAATCCTCATTTATATATGCATATGCAATTAAGATTGTTGCATATATACTATTATTATTATATTCACATATAATAGGACTGGGAGAAAGGAAATTAAAACTTTTATCATTTCTGTCTCACAAGTGTTTTAAGACTCTCACGGAAATCTCCACAGTTTGTAAAATCCTAATGAGCACTGAAATTTCCTCAAATACTCCAGGAAATAAGCAGTCCAAGTGAGTACCCCTCACTACTTCATCAGGAAAAAAAAAAAAAAAAAAAAAAAATCACAGTAAGAATTTCTCCCTTCATACATTTTTCCTACTCATTCTGTTCAAACCCCAACACCGAGCAGGGAGCAGAAGAGAAAATCTGTATAAGCTTGGTTATAATTTTATCAGCATTTCCAACGGGAGCACTTCTGTGCCAGGCAAACATTCTCATCCATACAAAGACACAGCTTGTTGTTCAGCTAAATTCTTGGATATTCTACATTGAACTTTTTCTGGCAGGGAGCCTCTGCCACGGCCACAAGCTATGAAAACAAGCAGAGCTCCAAAGGCAACAAGCAGGTGTGTGTTCCAGCTGCTGCAAACACTCCCAGCTCACAGCTGGTTCTGTGCTGGCTGTACCTGGGGCATCTCCTACCAACAAGCAGCATCCTCCAAGGCACAGAGACACGGCAGCTGCTGCTGCACACACTCCTGGCACTCGGCGCTCTTGCTGCTCTCTCCAAATGCCAGGGTTAATATTTAATGTTCCATTCTTCCATTTCCGCACGAGAGCTCTACAAAAGTGCCTGGCCACACGAACCTGCCCTGGGAAAACAGGACTGGTGCCCCAGAATCCCTTCTGCTGTCTGGTTTTACCAATATTGATGCACTGAAGATCAGCCCACTGTATTTACAACAGTATCAATGCATTCTGGCTTTCTGCAAGTCTCTGAGGACAGGGGTGGAGAGCACTGCCTAACCCAAACACGGGGTAGAGCAGCAGAGATTCTGCACTCAATTCTCACCATACTTCACAGCATCTAATTTTAGAAAAGAAAACAGATACAACCCTTCTCCCACTGTGTGAATACTGGTTTTAAAATCCATTCCTTCTTTTTTTGTGCTTCTAAGAAAACCTCTTCAGATTTAGTTTATGTAATTTCTAAAAATAGGGCAATTGTAACTTTCTGCACTAGAAACAATAATAAAATTATTCTGCAGAGAGATGAATTATTTGCTCTGCCTAGAATTCCTCCATAGAGACTAAGAATAATATGTTCCTGGTTCACCAGAGAAAATTACAATAAAATATCCTGAAATCATCTGAAATCATTTAAGAGAACGGTTTGCTGAAGCCCCGGTGAAGACAGCAGACATGAAGACAAAATAAATCAGAAGCAAGGAAGCCTCCCTTTTAAAATACAATTTATGAAATAACAACAATAGCTTGTATCCAAATTCTAGGCTGGGGACATAAGTAGGAATAAAATCGAGTTGTTTCAAGTTGGCCTCTAGCAGTGGCAGTGTAGGTTCTGTGCTGCTGAGAACCCTCAATACTCATTTATGTCAACAGGCATTAGCAGTTCTTAGGGCAGGATTTAGTGCTTTCACTCCTGGCCTCTGCCAGGCAAACATCAAGAGCAGGGTGTGACAGCCTGAGTGCCTGGTGCACCTTCAGAAAAAACACACTCTGTGTGTGCAGCACTGCAGAGCTCAGCTCTTTGAAAAAAAAAAGCCAAAAATAAAAAGCAAAAAGACCCCAAAACCAAAAAACCCTATCCCACTCCCCCCAAAAAGAAACCCCAAAAAAGCAGAAACCAAACCAACCAACCAAAGCCTTCTGCTGCAGAAATTTGGGCTGTGCACTGTCCTGCCCTAGCTCTGAGAGTGCTGAGCTAAAGCAAGTAGGTAAAAAATCTCCACAACACAAGGTTCAACTGAAAATGTTTCCCCAGTGAGGAAGAAAAAGAAAAGCTAAAAAGATCTGGGTGGGCTTTCCCAGCTTAAAATGCAGTTGTTTCCCAGATTCTGATGCTCCAAGTGCCAGTCAGGACTTCAAACTATTTTTAAGCTCTGTGTCCAGGGCCTTTGTGAGACCTTGTCCAGGTCACCACTACCAAATTTCTTGGCAGAACAGAGATCAAAGTGCTTTAGAACATCTGCTTCTGCTCTCTTTGTGCTCCAGTGATTTAAAGATGGCTGTCTCAACTGCTCTCAAAAATTCCGTGCAGTTCAGGGCAACTTTAGTCTTTGAAAGTAAGAAAACCCCCTAAAAAACCAGAAAAATCTTGTCTGAAGAGTCTGTAACGTTAAAAAAAAAATTAAAAAGGAAGAAAAAGTAAACCAATCAACCCTTGGCTGAAGATCCAAGGGAAGCAATAGTTTTTAATTATGCAAGGGAAAACAAATCTGGATTTTTATGGAAAGTACAACTCGAGTCAACCAAAAAGTGTGAAATCAAATGTCAGTCAAGCAAAAGAGAATGCAGTGCAATGACTTCATTCCTTCTCATTTCATAAAGAAAATGTAAATACAGAGCATTTAATCTCTCAATAGAGATATGGGCTTTTTATTCAAAGGGGATTTTCTCTTCTAAGCAGGAATTAAAGATACAATAGGTTATTACACAATCCCAAGTTTTGTTTTGTTTTCTTGAAGCATCATGGGATATTTTGGCATGAGCAGGTTTTTCTTGGTTATTTCCCCAAATTCAGGTTCCTTTAATTACACACAGGTTTTGTCACTCAAAGTAAATTCAGTTTATTACTGAAGAGTACTGACGGTTTTTATTACCACTTGAAGCACAGTTAAAGAGAGCTCAGAAAGAGCAAAAACTGCAGCTCTGAATTGTTAAAGGACCTGTTCAGGACTGGAGGGGTCACACACTCCAAGGCCCGTGATGGACATCTCAGTCCAGGCAGCCGTGGCACTGTTTGCTTTTGTGTCTCTGAGATGACACAGAGAGGATGAGGACACAAAGTTATACCCACTGCAACATGAAATACAACACGAGCTGTTTCTGTAACAACCAGAGCACCCAAGCAGGATTTAATTCTGCATCCAGCGTGTAGTGCTCACACCCAAACCCCCACGGTGTCAAGAAGAGCATCCTCCCAAAATGTCATCATTTCACTTCACAGGCACCAGAGAAGATCAGGACCTTCGGGGTCACCCATCCAAGAGCTGCCAGCATCTCCTCCTCGGAGCAGACACTCCTAATTCTGTGTTTATCAGGTGAAGGTGCCCTGGACCCCGCAGGCAGCTCCCCTTGGCCTCCCAGATGCCCAGCAGCACCTCCCAGCAGAGCCAGGAGCACAGCAGCTGCTCTGGGGGGGCTGCACCCTCCCCTGGGAGGCAGAGGGGGTCTCTGAGAGAGCTGAAGCCCCTCCTGGATGAGCCCTTGGCACATGGCAGGAGAGGGACAGGGCTGTGCCAGGAGTGCCAGCCTGGTGCATCCCCACAGCTGCCTGCAAAAGCATCCTCTGCCACTTCCACCCTCTGGCACTTACTCCTGTTATTGTGGTGTACAAAATCAAATAAATCTCCTGTGAGATCCCAGCAAAGGACAGGAGCTGTTCAGCAGAGGAGGCTGCTGCTCGCTGGCTCCACAATCACACCGCATGATTTGCAGATGCTTTTCTCTGAAAATTAACCACACTAACACTAAATGTTCAGCAGCAAATTGGTGTCCCAGACGAATCATTATGAATGCACAATTTTGTGATCAGAAGTCAGATGGTTCTCAAGAGTTAAATGACTTTATTATTCCACTCTATAGAGCAAAAGATGGGAGACAGCAAAGGAGCAGTGGAGCAGTTGGTTAATCTGAGTAAAGCCTCAGTGAGGAGCTGGAAAATCCATACATCCCCAAATGTGTACAAAGCAAACAAGAAATAGATGACAATGGTTCTCTGACAGCATTTCTGTCAGACACAGACAGCCAGGAGGAAAAGCAAAGCCCCATCTGCCTCAGTAATGTGTCTCCTCGAGTGGCCAGGAGCACTTGCCTCGGGTATTGTCCTGCAAGTAAGAAAATTATGGAACTTTCCTGTCTCTGGGCTAAAGGTTAAATATAAACTACTGTGATTAAAAGCCCCTGGCAAAGAGAACAGAACCAGCAAGCAAACGTTTAGAAGGTAATAAATAGACATAAAGACCTAGAAATACTTGAAAAGCATATGACCTATTACATCACCTATCAAAGAGAGGCAACTGAATACCCAAAGAGAACAGCAAGGTCAACTTAGACACATTTCAGGTGTAGAAAACCCAGAGCAATTCTTTGGCTGTAAGCACAGCCCAAATACACTATTCTAGACGCAGTATTATAAATAATCTTCAGATTTATTAGCCATGGCTTGTGAAAAGTTGGGAATTACGAACAAAGTTGATAAGGGGCACCACACAATATTTTGAAGATGACAATGCTATTCCCAGCTGCTTTTTGTTTCTGCAAAGCCAGCTAAAACCTTCAGCAGAAATGATTGCACAATTTCCCAGAAGGTTGTTAGAGGGAGCTAGCTTGCCTATGAAATCCATTCCTCTGCACCTCTCTTGGCCTGGAGCAGCTGGACCTGTGCAGCCAAAGCCCTGTGCTCCTCCAGCAGCAGCACTGAAGAGCCAGCAGCCCATCAGTCATGAGCAGCGCACACATCCTGCCCCCTGAGCCCAGCCAGGCTTATCCTCCCACTGGAATCCAGAGCATAAAATCAGAGAACCCCCACCCCAGCACCACCTTTCCTCTTGGCCTTTTGTCTTTAATCTTAGCAGAGCCTCTAAAGGATCTCCTCGTGCCCCTGCTCACACATCTGTTGGGAGTTTGTCTGAGGAATGCTCTGGGGTTGTTTGCACTGGGCAGCTTTGAGCCAAAGGCTGATCAAGCATATTTGATTTCTCCTGTGGCTGGTGTGCAGCTACCAGGAGCCTGGAGCCTCTGCTCACCCTCCCTGTGCCTGGGCAGACAGGTGACAGGGAGCACACCCAGGTCCTCTTCCTGCAGTGCTGGGGGCTCGGACATGTCACCTCTCCCTGAGGTGGAAACTCTGCCAGATCCAAAAGAAACGTACAGACCAATGCCTGGTTTTGAGAGAGTTCCTGCATTTTTGGCAGAAATATTCCAACCTGCCTTTCTGTGTATGTGACAGAGTCTCCTAACTAGGCCACTCATTTTAATATGTTTTCACTTAACTAACGCTAACCAGAAATTATGTAAAGCTCAGCTCTTCTGAATGCATGTAACATCAAAAAATGTGTCAGGTATCTCGAAAACAATCTGTTAGGAATAGCAGAATCTATATATAGTTTAATATCTCCTGAGCTCAGATGCATATTAGCAGCCTGTTTTAGCTGTAACTACCACAGGATTTATCATACTGTCATCAAAGTTTGCCCACTCTTTACATATTTGGAATTGTGTCTGTTATCTGATCTGATATTTAGGGAACACTGGATTTTATACACAGTGTGCATTTCATCACACTCAACAATTAATGCAAGCTGCTGTGGTATTCCCTATCTCAAAGCTAAAACTCTAAAAAGGAAAACATTACTCTGAGAAATGAATACTAACTTGGACTGTTTTCACAGGACAACACTGAATAAATCTTGGAGCTGATTTACAGAGACAGCCCTACCACACATCTCCTATCAAAAACAAGCAAAACATAAGCCTGGTTTGGTCCACACTGTTTATATTAATTTTCAGTTTGCATCACAAAAATAGATGATCTGTAATCATGGCCTGTCAGCTTGGTTCAACAAAATGAGTATTTCTTTTAGCTTGTGTATACCTCCACCATCTCTGTATATTGGTTTAATAAAACAGTAGTTAATCTAAATAAGAATGTTAGCCTTCCATCTCAAAATAATACACCCGAGTTTCAGTAATGCTGAATTTTAGTATCTATGTGGATGATGAATGACTGAAATATTTACAAGTTTCAAAATAAATTCAGCTGTGAGAAGAGAAAAATACTTTGTCTGATCCTGCTCCCACTGCCACAGTCTGCGTTTGTGTAGACACACTCTCTGCCCATGCAGCCTCCCTGGCCCTGGCACTGTCATTTCCTGCACACTGACACAGGAGGTGGGTGTTTAGTGCAGAGCATGGCTGGGACTGAGCTCCCAGGGGCTCCTTCACCGGTGGTCCAGCTGGAAGAGCCCCTCCCCTGCTCCTCCCTCTGCCAGGGAGAGGTCTCCAAGGGATGCACAGAGCTTTACAGGGAGGTGTTGGATTAAAAATCTCAAAAGACCCCACAAAACTTATGATCTCAATATGTTCCCTCTTATTAAGGGATAAAAAGTGAAGATTGTGATGGCTCTGCCCAACTTCAGGAATTATCTTGCAGAAAAATACATTAAAAGGGAATTGAGACTTTTACCTGTTTGTTCTGTTTTGATATTTAATTCATAGTTGAAAGAACTGTTTCTCTGAACTTTAGGAAAGAGTAAAACCTGTTTTTATAAAGATGAAAACAAATACCAACATTTTTACCCTCTCTCTCTAAAATCCTCTGAAGCAGGTGCCACAGTCACATCCCTCATGCAAAACTCAGCAGTAACACAGCCAAGCACAAGGAAGCTGTTTCATTTCACACCAGGATTTACCCTGCCAGACCATAAACTAATTTTTCAAACTGGTACCACCCCAGCTGGCAGTGGGGAGTACTCAGGCTGGACCTGCTGAGTTTTTGCAAGCAGCACAGGAGAAAGGAGCCCCAGTTAAGCTCTCAACCAGAACCCAGCTGATCCTGCCTGCCAGAGCTGCAGCCTCTGGCACTGTCCCCTCTTGCTGGGCTCACTCCAGCAGTCCTGGCTGGCCCAGCCCTGCCCAGGTGTGTCCCCCTGCCCAGCCCAGGGGTGATGCTCCCCGTGGCTGCCCTGTCCCAGGGGCTCACTGCTGGTTCATCTCCTGCCCAGGACCCCCAGGCCCTTCTCTTCAGCTGGGCATGTCCTGGTGCTGGGCATGGTTCCTCCCCAGGGGCAGGGAGGGCTCAGCTCCATTAACACCTGGCCTTTTTCTCTAGGCTGGGGTCCCTCTACATGGTAGCAAAACCATCTGATGCATCAACAACCCCCTTGAATTCGAATTCTGAATCTGGATTCTGAAGTGAAGTTGGATGAACAAACTAAGGGGAAGTTCTGTGAAAGTGAATCTGTAGTCTGCAGCTCAAATATTTCCCTTCCACACTACCAGAATGTCTTTCACAGAAATCAAAGATTTCCTTAAACTGAAATTCACTCATACAAGCACTCCTACACCACAGTGTAATCACTAGAACAAGATTATGCTGAGAAGTTTCCCTTCAGGTCTTCCATCTGGGATTTTTGTTTTACATTTTCCAGTTGTCTGCAGAAGGAATATCTGTTATAGACACAGAAGAACTACATCTAGCAACACGCAGTTATTTCATTAACAGACTTCTGCTTTGCATGGAAAGAGGTCAGTTAGTGGTAATCTAGATAGCATTTATTTTATGGCTGGCCACAGTCTGCTCTACACAGAACACAGACTATCAGACACATTAGGCTTCATGAACTACCTAAAAAAACAAGCAACTTAAAATTTTACCCATCCAGTCTTGATTTTCCCTCCCCCTCACTCCTTCTCTGTCGCTAGTATCTGTTAAAGCTGTCAAATATTCCCTTTCCTGATGCTTCCTAACTTCACAAACTCCTACTGCCTCTAATCTCCAGCCATTCCCCCTGCTTTCACAGACATGCATTGCTGTACTGAGTTTTTAACCTCTCTGCATGGATGATCTGCAGAAAAGCTTCCCCATTTGCACCTGTGTGCTAAAGGCTCTGCATTTCACACCTGCGAGTTTTCCTCCTTGCACAAACACCTTCCCAAAGCTCAGTGTTGCAGTACAGCAACATTGCAGCTCAACCAAAATGCAGGAATGGAGGCTGGGGCAGCCCAAAGCCCACTCCACAGCAGAAAATGTCCTCTTTAGTAATCCACATAAAAAAATTTGCCTTCAATATTAATCCCTGAGAGACAGCCGGCTCACCAAATCAGTGTTTCCAGCAATACAGTGTAACATGCAGCAGGAGAAAGCCACTCTGCTAGAATGCAGCTGACTTTTCAAAATACTATTTCCTATGAAGTTCCTTCTCTTTTTTTCACACTGTCTTGTGTGGTTGCATAAAATCTTTCTGCAAAACTGAATCTAACACTCCTTCCATCCACCCGTTAATTAAGGAAAAACAGAAAATGTGGAAAGATTGCATTATGTTAAAGCAGAATGTACCAGTTGTATAAGAGCCTTTGGAGAATTTCCAACTCTATTGAAACTTCCCTCTTCAGAGGAAGGGGGGAAAAAAGGGGGTCAGGAAAGGCCTAAATTACCTTTCTGATTATGGAGAGGCTTTACACAATTCACATCACACACTGAAAAAAAAAAATCCTCAGAAGCTGAGCAAGGTTTCACAAGAGCCCGAAGCACTGTGAATTCATGAAAAATGAATTTAATCGTCAAGCTCAGACCAGGAAGAACTGTTCTACATAACAAAAAAGTTCTTAGCTACGTTATTAAAATCATTGCTTAAAAGATCAATTTATTTCAAAGGGTTGACTCCCTGCATTAGAAGTTACCAAAGACACACGATCTAAAAAGTCTTTATCAAGCACAGTGCCTGCCTGCTGTAGCTGCAGATGTGTTACAAGTGCAATGCTTACAAACATTTTACCTATTTGTGGTCTTATTTTTATCTAAATGCAGTCATAAGATGGCTGCAAAGCCTGCTAGAGACAGAAAATGGCAGGGTTTGTAATACTGACAGATTACTTGCCTAACTATTACAATAAAAAATTATTATATACTAAAAAATGCTGATATTTCTTTAAATTTTTTATATAAAGCATTGGATTCCATTTAGTCCCCCTTCAAAGCCAAAAACTGTAACCTGAAGCAAACAAAATAAACTTCACATAGCCAACAGCTGTACTCCAAATACACTCTTCAAAGGTTTCCCATCGGTTCCAGAAGACCAACCCCAAACACAGAGGTAGGGCTGGAAGGCAGAAACCACTCCTGCCCTTGCAGCAACAACCTCTGCCCCACAAGGAAAGGAATTCTGTGCTGCATTTGCCCCGGGCTCTGCATGATGCTCGTGTAGAAATGAGAATAATTAAAGACTCAGCCTGATTCCTACTCCAGTTCTCAGAGAGCACTTAGAAAACCCAAAGAATCAGAAGGTGCAAGAGATTTGCTTCTCAGTGCCACACTCCTCCTCTCCCTCTCCAACCCCTCCACTTCTCATGGTCTCCTGATAACAGGTCAAATTAAAAAAAAAAATAAATTTAAAGGAGCCAGATTTAAACAATTATACCCAACAGGAGGAAAAAAAAAATAAGGAGACACACGAGGAAGGGATTATTCCCTCTTGCTCTCTTCTAACTGCACCATATAAGATTAATGTAGACATTTGGCCTATGAATGCTGTTTATATGTAATCTACATGACCAGGAAATGCAGCTTTAATTTATCAGACCATACTGCCTCACATTATCTACCGCATTTTCTGACTCAGCTTTCAAAGACATCACTCACTAGGATTTATGTCTCTCCATCCTGTCCATCTGAAAGCACAGCTTGCTGCTAAGGCATTCAGTGATGGGCTGCCCATCAGCTGGATGCCAGTTCCTTTGCACCCCTCCACCTGCGTGTGCCTCTGCTTAGAAGATGCAATTTTGAGAGACTATTTGTGAAATACTCTGATAGAAATCTTTATGATGAGGTTTTGGACTTATAAATAGCAGAGGACCCCCTTGGTGCTTTGCTAACTGTGCTATTGCTTCCCAGTAACCATGGGAAACCAGATAAAATCTGAACCCATTCATCAAAATAGAAAATACTCCTCCTGTCAGTTCAGGAGGTTGTGCTTGTAGTATCTAAGCCGAGGAACAGAAGGTCATTTCCTACTGTTACAATGTTAGATCATTTATTACATTTGCCCAGAGCAAGCCAAAAACAAGCAGAGAAGATAAACAATCAGCCATCCAAAACAATAGCAGTGATCATAAAAAATAAATCTCCTTCTCCTTCCGTTGAGGGAACACTGGCATTTCTGAAACAGGATCACAAGTGTTTGTCATGACAAGCCCTTCACTCTGTGCTGTCTCACAGGCAGTAACAAGTAAGATGAAGTTTCCAATACAATGCAATGTGCAATAGTCTGTTTTTAAAATAGAGCAGGCTTATACTCACAGTGGCAGCTCTAGCTTGATAAAATTAGCCTTAGTAATTTGGAGATGTGTGCACAAACCTGTTTAGTTTGGTGATTCCATTTCCTAACAATCAGCTACAAGGGAAATGTCTGGAATGCAGCACTGACAGGAGACTGCAGAGCTTTTACAAAAGGTGTGTTTAATTTCAATAGAAACCCTCAATTCAGTGTACAAAGACCTGCACACAACCGTGGGTTACCATCTACCCATTTATAAAGAAATTTTCTCCTAAGTTTGTGCTAACCATCAGCTCCTTCTCCAAATACTACCAGCCTATATTTCTCCTGGTTCTCTCATAGCTACTCTGAGGTGGAAAGCTCCAGCACAGGCTGCCTTTATTTTAACATCTGTTATCAAAGTTTGCTAGCCATAATAACTGCAGTCATGCTCCAAGAGTAACAGGGAAAGGGAAAATCGAGACTCACTCCCCATCCTCAGTTTGCACCACTGAGGAATACATTGCTTGGATAAGCTACTACAGACAGGGCAGTGCTGCAGTTGTGACGTACCACAGCAGAAGCTGGAAACTAAAATAAACAGGGGGACTATAAAACTTTCCAGTTAAACATACAAAGTGCTGGAATGCTTCAAGATCCACACCTTTGCTGCTCAGTGGCTGGGGGTAAGCAGGTATATTTTCTGCAGGACTGGCTTTCAGGGGCCCAGGTATTGAGTCGTACTTCCAGGAAGAGAAAAACCTTATCTCCCATCACAGTGTTTAATTCACAAATGCTGATGTAACAATCATTCAGTGTCAGGCATAAATCTTGTTTCAAGAAAAATAATGTCTTTGTTCAATATAACTTCAGTTTTTCGCTGGAAATAACAAAACTTAAAATTCATTCACAACCACACTTAGTCCAAGTAAATGGTTCACCTTGAATTAACCAGCTCTTGAATCACAGGAGACCATTCCACAGCCTACCTTCTGCAAGTTTTCCTGTGGAATTGGAGACAAATGTGCTTGTATGTAATAAATCTTTCATTACATACATTCAACTTTTCGGAAATAGTGGGAGACAGAGCAGAGGAATTAGTTAGCAAGACTCAGCTGGGTGGCTGGTTGTGTAATATGCTCCTAATAATATTTATACAAATGTTTATGCATTTGCATAATAGTTTACTGTATACCTGTGACACACACTAAGTCTGGTCAAAAGCAATCCAAGTAAAATCACTGTGCTTGTTGTCATGATGTGCTGGGAAGACAAAACCATACCAGCCATAGCTGAAATGCATAAAACCACACCAAGGTAACTGGGCCATTAGTACTTGTTGAATTTTTCACCCTCATGGTCAAGATTTACCAAAATGCTTCAGTAAAGAGTAAAAAAAAAAAAAAAAAAAAAACTTGAAAGCAGCAGTTCCATTGACAGATGAGATCCTACAGTAGCAAGCATCATTCCTACATGAGTACACTGGAGCTATGCAGTTAGAAAAACAAACAGTGCACGGCTGTAGTTTATACAAAGAACTGAGCTTTTTAAGTGTTCAACTAGGAAATAATTAAAACCCAACAATTTTTCCCTCCAGAGGGGGGTATCAGCCTTATCTGTGGGCTCAGCAGGGTTTTCTCTTTATTTGCTGCTTGTCAGAGTTACAAACTTTCAGCAGGAACTGGAGCAGTCCTGGTAATTTAGTAGGAGAGAGAGATCTGTGAAGCCAGATGGTAGCTCACATTCTAACAGCTACAAATTGCTAAATTGGCACAGGAAAACCAGATAGTTATCAATTCATTATGATTATTCCAGGTCTCCCATTCCTTCTCTACTTGTTTGTTAACTCTTTTAGCCAACCCAAACAGACATTTGAGCCCACAGTTGGTAATTTTCATACTCCAGGTAGGGCAGGTGCAGTGATGAAGGGACGGCTGCTGCAGACAATCTGAACATGTGCTGCTGCCTGGTTTGTGCTCAGGGGGTATTCAGTCCTTTCAGCTACAGCTTCACCCTCTAAATGTAAACATTTTATCCATCATAAATATTAACGTTTAAAAAAAGTCTCAAGTTCAGTAAGCTTTATTTTTCTCCTACCCTAAAAATTTCCAGGTTCCAAGTACTGTTCATGTTTCACCATCCAAAGCACAAATATAAAAATCGATGCCACCACCATTAACAGAACCTCCATTGTTTCATCTGTGTCCCTGCTAGGCTGAAAAACATATTTGCTGAAATTTGACCAAGTTTGATGACCTTTTCCAGCAATCAGTAACCAAGATAGAAAGAAAAGGTGATTTGCTTGACCTTTCAAAAGTGTATCAACTTTATTGGGCCAGCACAGCTTTTAGGAAGCTGTTTTAGTTTCCAAGGCTCAGACCTGGTGCCCATTTCTGTGCAGTGTCTGCATTGGTCTCTTTAAATGCTCAACTGCACAGGACAAGCTCAGAGGAGGAAATGAATTCACAACAGGAGATCCTCTGGTTGATTAACTTCACCCTCAGTGGTGGATGTCAGTCATGTTAATTGGAATCAATACACAGCAGTTAAGGGGGCACAGGGATAATCAGGCAGGGCAGGGACAGGCCCATCAGTTCTTAAAATAAGCTATCTGTTAACAACTTACAGTGGCATGTGACAAACCTTCCCTGCAAAGGAATGCAAAGCATCTCTAAAATTCCAATTTAACACACAAATAAAGTTAATTTGGCAACACTTATCTTGCAATCTAGCAATAAAGGAAACAGTCATCACAAATTAAATCAATGCTAAACTGATCAAAGTAGTAAAATGAGAAATTTGGCTTCCAGAAAAGCTTATAGGAAATCCTTGATCTGAGTTGTACACAGAATAAAAAGACAAGCTGAAGTCTTAAAATCCTAACACAGATAATTTTAATTATACCCAGCTGCAATTTTTATTGTACACCTAAAGCTGAAATCCAACACACAGTTTCAAAAGTAGTAATATGTCAGAAGATAAAAAAGGAATAAAATCTTAAGGTTTTTCCTGCTCTTTAGATGAGAAATCACTTGAGTCACCCCCTAGAACAGACACATCCTAAGCATCTCTCTCTGGCATCTGCAGCTCAGCAGCAGGCTTTCCCAATCCCCTCAAGCCAGCCTGCAGGGCAGAGACATCTCTGGGTTATGCTGGGTGCAGAAAAGCCTCGGGAATGGATCCCACCACAAAATTCCTGTAAGGAAAGCACAGTCGTGTCCATCACACCATTCCTTACCACCTCACCTGGCTCAGACACCTGGGTGTGACACCTGGGTGTGACACCCCCAGCGCTGCATCAGCTCCCACGGGGAGCTGGGAACTCAGTTTCAGGACAAGTAACACACAAACACCGTGTTACACAAAGAGGAACAAATTACCCTTTGTTCAAAGGGCTCTGCATCTTTTACTCCTTCAGGGAGTGAACTGAACACCAGATGTTTCATTGCAACATCTTCATAACTCTCAACTACAGAAAACATCTCCGAGACAAGCTCAGGTTGTTTTACTGGTTATTACAAAGGCATCAAATCCTGTTTAACAGATTTATGAAATCTGGAGCCATCTGTATATTACCATTCTCCCCATTAAACTTACCTCAGCCTAACCAATTAAGTGCACAGATTAAGATCACAGGTCTTTCCTCCTCAGACCTACCCATGGACTTTGTGGAATCTGGTTAAGCACTTCAAGGTGGGAGGTTTTCTCTTGGCCTCCTTAGTCATTAAAAAGGGTCACAAAAGGGAAGAAAATAAGGGCATCCTATTTTTTACTGTCACTACCAACCGATCATCCCTTTTGCCAATATAGACATTTTGCAGAGTTCAGCTGTCAAAAGAGAGCTTGAGTGACCAACAAACAGTGATTTCCCCTTCAAAACCACAGTTCTGCCTGCTGATTTTCTACCATCTGCCAGTGCCAAGACACCAACTCCTCATCAGGCCAGTCCTGCTGTTGTAGATGGCAGTGTCATTCCATCCACTTGGATATGATGGGAAAGAGAGACATGCAGTGTGCTAATGCAGGAAAGGGGCTTTTTCCAACTACCAAGCTCATGACCATGCGTGCCAGGCAAGGAGACTTTGTTTTAAGGCAATTACAAAGAGAGAACTCTGAAATCAGAACTCACTGGGGTTACACATCCAGGTGTCACCTGTTCCTCTAAAACCAGACCAGCAGCCTTATGAGATAAACTCAGAGCCTGTGGAAGACATTCCAAATACTGGGCTATTTAGGGTTATCAAGGCATTTCTTAGGAAGTGATCTTTCATCACCACCTGATGCAAAGCTGCTGCTTTGTCTGCTGCTGAGGTAGTGTCAAGATTTTACTTAAGCAGACTATTTGCCTAATTTAAGGTGGTTTTCTAAACTTGGCTCTATCTTGAATAAGAACGTGTGCATGGAGTTGCTGAGTGCTCTGGCCAGAATAACCCACTGCACCATCCAGTGAAAGTCTGTGCTATCCCTTCACTTTCAGCTTCTTTGTATACAAAAACACTAAAACTACCACACACAACCAAATACATTTTGAAGTCAAAGATCTTCAAAAGAAATGTTGTACTTTATGCATATCTTATAAAAAAGGATCTGTCCACACAACAGCCATATCTGATTGCAAACCAGACATTACAGCTTTGTGATTCTTGGGGCATTTAGTTAATTTTATCCACATTCCCACATCAACTATCTCAACAACAGACAGAATCATCACTTGCCAAGGGAAGACTCAGATGTCAAACCAAGGGACTTGCCTGCACAGGCTGTGTAATAGCACTGAGTGTACAGGGTATGATAGAACAGTGCTAACTGGATTTCATCACCTCACTGCAGCCTTCAACTCCCAGCAAGCAAAGCAGAGAGCTGGGCATTGCTCACAATTACTGTTAAGTATTGGCACAGCTGGCATGATGTTTTCCCTGGTTAAATGAAGTATAAATGAAGATGCATTGGCTTCAGCAAACACTTTGCTTTCAGACAAAATTCATATGGGAGAGTCTCAACATTCACACTACTTATGCTATCCTTTTATTTAATAACTGTTTTCATCAACTAATGGAAGTGATCTGGCAAGGTACAGCAGCTGGGCTGATCCTTTTAGCACTGTGCTTGAAAAGAGCAGCTAAATTATCCTTTTGCTCACATAGAAATCCAATTTATTTTGCTGTGTTTGCCTAACTGAGCTGAAATCTTCAGGCATTTCACTGTAACAGGACCACATGTGAAGTGCTCCACTATCCCCTACACCCTCCCTTTATCCCAGGGATAAGCCCAGCAAAGCAGACAATCAAGCCCAGTGGATGCTCTATGGTGAGCTTGCTGAAATCCCTGCAGCAGCTGGGGACCCTGGATGCAAATGGTGCTCTCTGTGCTGGTAAGAGTCAAATGCCTTCACTTGAAAACATCTGCCAGCCCCTCTGCTTGCTGGTGGCCACTCTTGCCTCTCCCAGCTGCAGAACCCACTGCAGCCCCATTTCCATGCTGGTGCACTCAAACCAAGCCCTCCTGGCTGTCCCATGCTGTTTCCTGATTAATGCTGGCACACTGAGGGATGCTAGCTCACTTCCAAAGGGCAGCACTGCAAATACAAGGCAACCCAACTAAATATAAACTGGGAAAGTCAACAATACCTGTGTGAGTCTCAGTTAAATCACCAGTGTTAACCTGCAGCAATTCAAGCATCACATCAACCAAAGAAATACAGAAAAGAATCTTTTTTAAGATGGCTTTACATTAATCGTTCCAAACAATATGAGAACAACTAGAAACAGAGAAGAGACCACGGAAGTAATCTTGACAAAGCTCAGCAGCACAAAAGAGTTGAATGTCAAATTTAATAGCTTCAGAAATAAGGAGTTAGAGGTGTGATGGAATTCCAGCCGGCTTCTGAAGCAAGGAACATCTCTCCTAAATGAAGTCAAGTCTAGGGGAATGTTCTGGGATTTTAGTCCTCAACTTGGAATACTTTCTTAAAAGTACACGTAGAAAAAGCCAAAAATTAAACTTAATATTTGTATGTTATCAGATACTTTTCAATTATTATTTTACATTAATTATTAAAAAGCTACTGCAATTAATTTGTAAAAGAAATATTTGAACTGAAGCGGTATTTTTCAACTTACAGAAAATGGTCAACTTTACCATTGTACAGAAAATGGTAAGGATTTTATTCCACCATCCCAAACTGTTTCAACCAAAACCCATGTCCTGTTTTGTTATGTCAGCTGTATCACACCTAGAGTTTTCTCTCTAAATCTCAGAGCTATTTCTATGGTTGGCTTCATTAACTGGAAAGGATTACCACAAAGCGTTTTGCTATTACTGCAGGCTCAGGTATGAAAGTTTTCTGCTCACTGAAGAGCAGCTGCTTCTAACCAAAAACTGGAACTGCTCAGGAGCATCCTGGCCTGGCCGAGCCTGCCTGGGGCAGCAGCACAGCCACGACCACCCCGAGGGATGTGAGGAGACCTGGGGAAGCAGTGCCAGGGCTCCTTGGGGCTGGAGGGGCAGAGTTAGCTGTCCTTACTGGCTGAAAACATTTACATTACCTCGGGAATGGTTAAATGCCTCTATAATTGATGGATGAAACCTGTTTCTCCCAAGGCAAGGGGTGTTTGCACCTCTGGCCTGTAATTGCATTGATGTTGTGTTCTGGAGGAACTGAACCTGTTACTGACATCGACAGTCACACAAAAGCAGTTAACTGAGGAATTCCTAAACTTATAAAGAAAAAAAAAAAAAAAAAAAAAAAAAGCTTGAAAAGCACCTGATTAGACGAGACAGATTTCCTATTAAGTGAATCCGCAGAGTATGAGCAGTCACGAACGTAAAGTAAATTAAGTAATGTAAAGGAAAATATTTAAACATTTAGTTAAAAATTGGCAAAGCTATTCTAAGCCATTCCACATCCACGAAAGACTGTAATCATGACCAAGGGCAGACTCTCCTAGCATACCTGACCGTGGTATTTCCTGGAAAAACATGAGAGAGGACTGGTCCCAGTACCATGTGAGCAAACTGCCAGTGCTGCTGCTGTTACACACCCAGTGCTGCCTCTGCCGGGCTTCCCCTGACACAGATTACACTGAATTCCAACGGAGCAACTTGAAACAGGGAACACCATGACTGATCATCCATAAATAAACACAGGAGCGAGGTATGGAGCTGAAAGGAACAAGAGCCTTCTCTTCAGAGCACTTGACTCAGGGCTTACTTGAGAACTTTGGGGTCTTTTCCCAATTTACTTCCTTTAAATAGAAACCATGTTTTTATTGAAGACATGTGGTACTCCACTCTTCATTGGAGTCTCTAAATATTATCTTAATAAAAGTAATGCAACTAAACCCAAATAGGATTTTTGTATTGCTTCTGAAATATATAACAAATCATCTGAAGTATGAAGAGCTGCAAATTACAGGATTATCTGGGATTTAAGTGTATACAATTTACATTCTGACAGATTACAGTGAATCAGCATTACAAAGATCACATGTCCTAAATTGCCTTTTAAACATTTATCTGAGCATTAGTATGTCAGCTATATGTTTTAGAAGCAAAGTTAATCAATCAACAGTTAAGCATTGTCAGGATTTCAGGGCTTGTCTGTTGCCTGTTCATTGAATCCCATCCTTTGTTCTTTTTTGGGGATTACAAGGTTTCTCTGAATTATTCTTGCCTCACCCTATCCTGACTGAAAGTAAACAGAAACACCATTAAGTGTCAGCCCAGGCTACAAGAGCCTCAACCACACTCCACCAGGATCAGGGTTCCTGCACCCCCTGCTCCACTGTCAGCACTACAAACCAGGATTACAGAAAGGGACAGTGGCCTGAAGAAAAAACAGACATTGAGAAATTTGCTCTGGCAGGTGGGTAACAGGAATAAAACCAAGTCTTCAGGGAAGAATAAAATACCTCAAAGTAAAAGTCAGACAGGCTGCTCCATCAGGGAGTCCCGCCGGAAGGAATGAGGAGGAGCAGCAATACTCTGCAGGAGAATATCAGAGAGTGTCTGGTCCCTCTCTGCACCCCCAGCTCTCCCAGGCTGCTGTCCCCATGTCCAGCAAGGCTCCAGCACACCCACGAGCCCTGTGGGGTAGGGATCAGCCACCCCAAAGCAGAGATGCTCTACAGACCCCTGGGGCTGTCAGTCTGTACCTGGAGTGGGGGAGAGCAGCCAGTGCCTGGAAACACAGGCTGCACAACTGTCAGGCACAGGAGAATCATGGGCATGTGGCAAATCCAGCTCCTACATGCTTCTGGTCTGACAAATCCTAGCTTAGACACTGTTTTATGTCCTGTGGATTAGTAAATCAGACAAATGCTAGCCCTATGACAATGAGATTGAGTTTTGTTATCTCAAAATACTCTCCAGTCAACCTGAAATAAACATGCACAGGGGTTGTGTCCCCTTTAACGGGAACATTTACTCTGTGAAAAATAGATTGATGGCAAAAATTAATCTAGAGCATCCTAGGAATACTGCTGAAAGGTGTTTAACTCCAATGCTAGGATTAGAATATCCCTCAGAGCCAGGATATGAATGTCATGTAGAAGCTGCCTGGCCCAAACCACAGTAATTACACTTTGTGCTTAAAGGAGGAACTAAAAGAGAAGAATGGTGCTATCAGGTAACTGACACTCATCATCCAGCCAAAAGCAGATGGTACCTCCTTTCCTAGATGCAAAGGCCTGAAAGAAAGGCTAAAAACCAAAGCATTTTTCTGTGTGGGTCTAGTAGTCACGGAATTCCTGCATGCACATCATGATTTTATTGGTCACAGCTCAACTGCAGCATCATCCCTTCACCGTGGTTCATCATGACAATGTGGAACTACACAGCAGATTTTACTCACTGTCTACTTCCATTTTTGTGTTCTTCTCCCATCAATTTTCCAAGATAAACAGCAAGACAGAGCAGGCTGAGCTGGTCACAAAACAGCAATGCTCTGAAACCACAGCAGAGGAAAATACCTAACCTAGACAAAGATAAAAGTGCCACTAAAGCAGCACAAAGAGCTGTTTTACCACTTTGAGTCAGCTTGTGACTCTTAAAGCACAGAAATTTGTCTGACTAATATAGAATACGTACAAATATAGAATACATGCTCTCAAGTGACTAGCTAATTTGGCCAACTAAATAGAGATAACACTCATCAGCTGAATTCATGCACATGCCAAATCTTCTAAGAGTGGCACCCACTGCAGAGGTGGCTGTGCACTGTTAAAAACATGAAAGCACTCTCATATCCAAGAGCCCACTGTCATAGCAGCTTGTGAAATCCAGTGCTTCAAGGCTTTAAAATAACTTTTATATCAAACTGAAACATTCTAAATCAAACAAGCCTTGGGTTTTTTGGTGGAGAGGTAGGGGCTATTTTGGGGTTTGGTTTTGTTTTTTTTTTAAACGAGTCTACATTTCTATTCAAGTACTTCATATATATCTCATTCTTTAAAGGTAAAACTACTTATACTCACGGTATATTTGCTTAAGAGTAACAAGCACTTGATTCTGGAAAGATCTCCAGTGTCAACTGCAACGAAGAGGAGACAATGAAACTTTGGAAGGGGCTCAGCCTTACTACTACCTGGAGCTCTTTAAATAGTTTTCTTGTTCCTACAATCGCTTTCCTGGGGCAAGCAGGGGGGGGGGAGTTTCTTGTGCTACTGAAGTCTTTCATTATTGATAGGTTTAGGGGAACGGTTCCTTTCTGCTTCACTTGATGCCCAACCCCATTTCACAGCCCCAGCACAGCCCCTTGCAGCACCCTGCACACACAAAGCCTGCCAGGACTGGTTGGGGCAGGGCACTGCAAGCTCTGTGTGATCTCCTGCCCTGTAAATCTGAATCCCTGTCAGGGTTTAAACCTGTGAAATGCAGTGGGAATTTAAACAATGATTCAGTTATGGGAGCAGGTGCTCATTCAACTTGCTGAATGTTCATCCTGCTGTTAACAGCTTACACATTTATACTACAGGGCATGAAACAGTCAAGTCCTAGAAAGAGTATAAGGTGTTAACAACCACTACAAAATATTTCTGTAAGGGTACATTTCCTCCATTTCCCATCAACATAAATTCTGACAACAAAACCCAATATTAATCCATGCATTCATTCATCTTCAGCATCTGCTTTTAATTTACACATTAATAGAAGGCTACATTTCATTATTAAGTTTTTCTTATTAGTGATTGAATCAATATTTCTGCCCCTTTGGTAGTGTCAGTTCATTAGTTTGCTGAAGCTGATTAAGTTTAATCCGCTGCTTCAAAAGGAGCCCATATTCTATTTACACAAACAAACACCACAGAACATGCTGCTTCACAGACACTTCATGGCACATCTGCATCTCCTTAAGTGGAATCACTTCTTCATTAGCAGCAGTTCCCCTCTCACAGGGGACCAAAAGCTATGAGCCAAAGCTAATCCACAAGGAGCCACACCAGCCTGGTGGGTACTCAGCACACTCATGTAACCAAAGATCACGTAATTAATTGGCAAAACCACACAATGCCCATGGCAGTGCAATGGTTCATATTCTGTCATCCCAAATTATTTCTTCTACCACTTTACCAAAATGAACTCTACACTTATGACTATTGCTGCAAATTCTCCATAGTTAAAAAGTCTTTGGTAATACCAAACACCACAAACTGTGCAGCAAATCCCCAAGAGCAGCACTTAACAGAGTTCAACTGCACTGTCAAAAATCAGGCAGAAAGCAGCTTCTCACTTAGGAGCACACAGAGCTGTGCTGACATGTCTCATTGACCAAAGAAATTTTTAGGCTACCCTAAAATTCCTCTGCAGTTCTAGGAGTTAGGAAAGAAGCTGAAATACAAATTCGTGGTGATGGGAACAGTTGAGTACCTGATCCCTTTGGAAATTGTTTGCAGCAGTTAGATATACTGTCCTTTTCCCCTGCCAGAGATTAGAGCTCTGACAGCACAAATTATCATGTGAGCACTCCATGATCCCTCCCACTGCACAGACACTGGCTTTGGCCCAGTCCTCTTCACTGGCTGACTCTTCACAGCAGGGAACACACACACAAAGAGCTGCCTCTGCCCAGCCTGGCGTGGAAAACAGAACGTGGAATATCTTAATCAGGATGGCTGAATTTTGCGAGGGGAAACTGCATTAGGAGGGCAGGACCAACAGTTGGCATGCAGCCTGTTTTTCCTTTCATCACAAGGGCTGCTATCCGAATGTCCCAGAGAAAGCAATCAGAGGCACACTGCAGTGCATTTGGGAACACATGTACCACAGAGTATCATACTGAGATTATTCACTCCTCTCTTGCAAGACGAATTCTCACCTGGCATTCCATTTTCAGGATTTCTGAGAGTTTGGTTGCAGGGTTTTGGTTTGGGGATTTTTTTGTTTGCTTTGTTCTGTTTTTTAAAGAACGTTCATACCAGTCTAAATGAAAGGTTAGCTGAATTAATGCAGTTATCAAGCAAATAGTGAGTGTGAATGATGAACAATATTCTTCAGTAACTTTGAAAACTGAGAAATATGTGAAAGGCTGTTTATACAAACAACAGCTTCTGTAGCTGCATAAAGGGAGGCAAACAGCTGACAAAAGCACATCACTTCTGTGCTTTCAAATAATCTGTTTTGACAGTGTCACAGCAGAGCACATACATTAGTGATTTCTCATTTGTATCAGCCTCACTGGTGGAGAATCCAAGTTAATTTCCCAACTAAAGCAAACCACATGTGTGTTTTACCACTTCCTGGCTTTTGGAAAAGCCCAAGTCCACCTCTGATTCCCAGCTTATGAACCAGCTTCACTGTTTCCTTTGGAAGATGACAGAAATCCACTAATGATGTTAATGACTACAGAGTTTTCAAAATTGAGACAATTACTTCTTTCAGTCTCTAAACAGGTAATCAGTTGTGACCAACTTTTCTCAATTTGCTAACAATCAGTAAGTCTTAACTAAACATTTAAAAGCATAAGGACTTCATTTAAAAGTTTAAGTAGAATCAGTATAAAACTTAAATGACACCATCTGTTCTTAGCAGACCACATTCTTTAAGTGTTGGAAGTAGAACAGGGCCATATAGCTCATCAAAAAATAGCAAACTGCATGCTAAAATTAAGACATTTCCTTGAGATTCAACTCTCGAAATATTCTGAGGCACCTCCTTAATTATATCTGAGCACCTCTAATATTACTAGCAAAGGGCAATGTGTTCATTCATTTAGGGCTTATTACATAAGCCACTGAAGGGCATAGGGAAAAAATCCCACTGGGATTATAGAGTGAGAAAAAGAACTATAAAAATGATGTACAGTAATAAGAAAATATGCTTTAATTTGTTCTGTAAAATCAGAAAAACGAGTACAAGGATTTAAGTGTATGAAAATATAGACAGTGTTTTAATAAGCTAGAGAGAAAAGAAACAGTAAAACTAAGTTTTACTCTGAAGTCAGCAACTATTAAATGGTAACTTGAACATAATTGTATTCAAATTGCAGAAAAAATAAGCATTTTAAAAAAAAGTATTGAGCAGCTGGCATTATCCTTCATGCTGCTGCAATGAGGGGCAAAGGAGTTTTTCACCAAATGGAGGCACATTATAGCACCAACCATAGGAAGATGGATCCACTAAAAAGGAAAGTTGGGCACGTCTGTACTACAACTGCAATGCAAAAACATGTGGTGTGTTCTCTACCATTACAATTTGGTGTTTTGAGAAACAGCCCTGTACAAACCACAGTGCAAATAAAGTGCAGCAGTGTCCCCCAGGAGGGGCCAGCAGCTCGCCTTCCCCCTCCCAGGGTGGAAACTCCCAGGCACACACCACACACCATTCTGCTTCCACTCAGGAAGGTTTCACTGAGATGGAGAACGAAATACAAGTTCTAGCAGCAGCTACAGCTTTGTTGTTTGCTCTCTGGTCAGACCAACCCTCCACTATCCACTTGCAGTAGAACACCAGAATTCCTTTTCCTTGAACTATTTGTTTTCTTATTTACCAACTTTGTTCGAGTATGGTGTGGGGGGGAAATCCCAGGCATCCTCTGCTGAAAGTTTGTCAGAAAGGCTGCCAAGCAGGGGAGCTGAACCCCTGCTCCCTCACCTGGAATCCTCCCGGTCAATACCTGAGCTCGAGGAGAATGTGCAGCCCACGAGAACAAGCCATGTCTTTCTCAAAAACAAAACCCCTGGGCTGCTCTGTCGGTGTTTTAGTGAGACTTTCTGAACAAGTAAACCCTGTAAATCACACCTTAGAAGGCAGGGGTGAGCAGGGTGAAGGTCCAACACTCCCACTGGTGCACCAAAGCATTCCAGGGTAGTTTGGGGTGACAGCAGGGGCAAGGGGCTGCAGGTGCAGCCCAATTCTGGCAGCTCAGGAGACAAGTCACGTTAGAAACCTTTGCTCCCACTCTGTCATCTGCACAATTTGTACAAAAGCATTTCCAGTACAGTGAAAGGATTCACACCACATCCCAGTTATAGAAACTGTTCTTTCTGCATAAATGGAAAATGACCTGCAGACACATTTGCAACCTAAAAGTGGCTTGGTTTAGATTTATGACCCTGCCTTACCCCACTCCACAGCATTACTGCACTCACACGTATAAAGCTTTCCAAGAGCACAAAGACACAAAGTAAATTAACAGTACAAATATTTGTGCTATAAATGTGTATTTAATATTACAGTTTTAATACAGACTCAGCCACATCACAGTCTGCAAAGCTTTGGGTTTTTCCAAGTTAAGCCTTCTGAGTTTTCACTATATGCTCATGCTGGAAAACCTCCCATACCAAAATTATGGAGAACCCAAAATAGCCTTGAGTCTATTTTAAATCACTGTCACAGCTACAGTCACAAAGAATTACACACTTCAAATGCCCAGCACTCAATATCCTCAATATCCTAATAACCAGCACACCATATCCACCTAACAGCACTGTCTTGAGGCATCAGGGAAGGTGGGATAGGCACAACAAATATCAAATCCCCAGCCAACCAGACCTTGAGACTACAAATTGTCAGGAGGAAAGTATTATTCTCAGAAAATCTGCAGCCTCCACAAACTCAGCACCCATGAGTTCAAGAGCCAGTCCCAAGCCCCAGAGAGCAAGGCTGCATTTACACACCCAGAAAAAGAGCAGGAACAGACAGGCAGGGGAGCTCTGGGAACCAGAGCTTCCCCCATGACTGACATCACCCCCATTTCCTGCTCTCACAACTCATTTATGAAGCATCAGTTTTCTCCCCATCCCAACAAATACCTTCCTTGCAACCTCAAACTTGTCTTTTCCACTGAACAGGAACAGAGTCTCTGCTTAGTTACTCTGTTTTCTACACAACAGGATAATCCATTACTAGCACTTAGTAATCATCATCCCAAGGTAAAAAAAAATTACCTGTTCTACTTCTAAAATATTTTTGATTTATATTTAGTCCACTAGGTAAATATGAAGTCATTTAACCTCTGCCTGATTTGTCAGTCTGTACCCTACAGGTTTTGGGACTGAAATTCCACCAGGTAGTTTTGTTTGTTGGTTTCATTCCAGTAAATCTAAAGATACCAACTGCTATTGAAGAATATTATATTCTCATTCAGAAGTGGACAAGAAGCATTTCACACTCATTATATCATTTTCACTGCTGGTACACTTACATTCTTTATGGATGACATTATTGATTTTCCCTTTGTTTGATAGAAACAAAGACATTTATGTTACCATCACTTCATTTGTAAAAAGGCTATAAATGAGACTCAAGTGAGAGGCATTGCCTGGAAACTGCTAATATGAGAATCAAACATGCTGAAATACCTGAATACAATTATTTAGCTATGATTGTAATTAGTTGCATTTAAATCATAGTAATGAACTAATGGAGTAGTTCTCATGCAGAGGAAGTCAAAGGAAATCCATTACCAAGCTAATTAAAGGACAGTCTGTAAGAAGAATAATGGGTTTTCTCCCTATTAGGTCACACAAAGTAGTGAACTGTGTGCTTGGAACATTTCTGCCAGCAAGGCTGGGAAGCACCACTCCCCTGTGCCTCTAAATCCACAATAAATTTTGCTTTAAGAGAACCTTTTGCTTCAACAAGAGACAGGTAAAAAAAAAAAAAAATAGTTCTATTTTATGTGTGGACAGAATAAAAATAGGAGGGGTGTAATTATTGCAAAGCCAAAGCCCCAAGCAGTGGGTGGGTCAGAGAGGAGCCAGCCCTGACCCTGCTCCTGCAGGGCTGCTCTTCCCCCAGCCCCAGTGGCCCCCTCACACCATCCTGCCAGCCTCCAGGAAAACCTCAGGAAAGAAAACCACCTCCAGTTGTCCATAATTTAACCATATTAACTTCCCTGAAGCCTATAATGAATTGTTTTAGTAATGACTTGTAATTGACCCAACAGATAAAGATTTATGGAAGATTCAACAAGGGAAGTAGAAGCAAATATCTGAGCAAAATTCCACTGCCTTTTTTTTTTTTTTTTTTTGATGGGGTTGGGATAAAAAAAGAAGGAAAAAAAGAAGATGCCTAGGAGGGAAACACAGCTCCTCACACATTGGTTACAGCAAGGAGCAGAATGATGAATGGCTGTGCTGTGCTGAAAGGGCACATGACAAGAATATATTGTTCTCACCTGTGGACCTCTGCTTTTCTCGGATTTTAATGAATCATAGTCCTTTCAGTTCACTTGCAAGTCTCAGCTCTTTACTCTCTGTACAAGACTAACATTTCTGTTCCCAGCATTCGTAGAACTGCTGTTGACTGAAGAATTTATGACTCAGCCCAGCTGACAGCACACTGGAAACAGAGGAGATTTAGTCTGTCTTTCTCTACATTCCCAACAACATCTCATTTTTACTCAGGAAATATTCATCATTTTGTAAAGTGTTCCCCCTGTTCCTTTAGCTGCAGCACAGCCAAGGAGTCAAAGAATAAAACTGTGCTACACATATAAAAACACACACTTTCTGAGAGATTTTATTTAAAACTTTTATTACAACCCTAGTCACAGCATGAAAAGTGAGTTCAGTGCACCATCACCAATGCAAAAATTCAATTTCAGGGTGCAATAAACACTTTACATGTCTTTCCTTTAAACTGAGTTTAACAGACACATCTTCCTGCATCTGTCCAAGTCCTGACATCTAATGGGGATTGTGAATGTTCCACCATCCCACCATCCCACTGCCCTTAATAAAGAAGCAAATGTCAACCCAAAAAACAACCCAGAGGTGTTTAACCACCCTCCAAGGTTAATTAAAGACAAAGATTAAAGGGCGTAACAAAATCTTGGGGGTTTTATTCAAGCTTTTCCTTAGTTTCTAATAAAAGAAGAATATGGTAACTACTGTATCTTGATGCAAGAAAACCATCAAGATTTTATTGTAAAACCCTGTGCAGAGATGTACAGTCAACTCTGTGCTTTTCCCAGAAGGCAATCCTTGCTTCCAGGTAAATCCCTATATCCAGCAGAGAAGCTGCAGCTTTGCAGATGCTTGAAGCATTTCAGGTTTGGTGTTTGTTGCCAGTGGTCACCAATTTCATCTCACTGCAGGTGAGGCTGGGGTAAGCCAGAGAGAAGCTCTGCACTGAGCTATCAATGGAAGAAAAGTGAATAATGGCACAGGAACAATTATTAGTAACAGACTTCTGCCCATGGCCACACAGTTAACACCAGCAAATCTGTAAATAAACCAAGTTTTCTGCATCCCAGTGCACAGTCTTGCATTGATTGAAGTGGCTTCCTGCTTTGTACTTTAAGACTCCTGACTAAAATAATTCCTCTTAGGTTGATAATGGAAGGTGCAAGTACAATTTCCTAGTGGAAGCCCAGTATTTTCCATGATAAAACACAGCTTTTATAAAGTTAAAACTTCATTAAACCTAAAAGTTTAGGTTTGGACTCTAGAAGTTCAGCCTTGGACTAAAAAAAAGATAAAAATAAAACAAACAAAAACCCACAAACAAACAAAACAGAATGAAAATTTTTAGTTTGAGAACATACAGAGTATATCCAATGATGATGATGCAGGTGCTAAGATGCAACTTTAAGTAATTCTTAGACTGTAATTTTAACTTCTTGAATACAAAATAGAGTTTAAGTCACCAAATGAGTCATCTTTCCTCTCATCTGGAAACAACACAGCCACTTAATTAAAAGTGTGTGGTGGTGGGGTCTCCAAGCATTATGCTCGTAGTTTATGGGTTTATATTTGAAAGCTAATGCCATTTGTTGAATTCTGACTGAGGCTTGGGGGGCAGGGAGGTGGGGGAGGCACCAGAAAGGCCAAGTTCTCAGTAATGGTGATATAAAAATACTGACATCACTTAGAAAAGGAGATTTTCACAAACTTTACAGGCAGCTCCAGCTGCTCCCATGCTGCACTGGGAGCAATTTCTGCACTGGCAATGCAAACAGGCCCCTCACCCAAGGTCTATGGGCTCACACACTATGGATTGTCAGGAGATAACTGTGATCAGGATTAGATAATTCTTCTACATAAATACTGTCGTAATTTTCTATTTTATTTTTTATACCCCAAAAGCCCTAACTCTACATTACAGAGGGTAGCAATGCTAACAGCCTTACATCCTTCAGCAGAAAAATGGGACAAAAATCCAAGAGCTCAGGCAAGTGAAAGAAAATCTTTGGCTAACCTGGAAAGAAAAGGAATACATGTGATGGTGAAAAACCCTCTCCACAAAAGTGTGCCTGCACTACAATCATGGCCTAGTTTCCCATCAATCATCCTCATAACTCATGTTTGACTTTCTCTTGAACCATAAATGCAGAATGGCTCTTCAGTTCCAAAGCCCTGTAACAAAATCTGACAATCCTCCTTTCTGATTTTTCATTTTTAAATAATATTTACAAACACTTCTACCTACCTTAGCTTAAAACTAATGGATTTTGAATTCAAACCATACTAAATATTTGCCTGTCACCAAAACAATGCCACTCAAAGACTTTATATGTCAGTTCACACATTAAATGTATAATGTATTTTTATGCTGCTACTGACCCCTTAAATCAATAATCTGAATTTAAGTCGACTGGAATCGCTGCTTTGTCTGTTTGACACTTCTGGCATCTGGAATAGCTTTAGCAATTGCAAAATAAACCACAGGGCAAAAACTATCAGAAGCAAGACCATGCTCAAGATGAATATATCACTTAAACACATTTAAAGGCAGGATCAGGTATCAGATTTTTTTCCTTAACTGAGATTTATCTCCCTTTTTCTTTCCAGCATATTTGCAGCAGCACATAAGACTACTTTAATTCAAATCAGACAGTCTGATAATTCCAAGACAGTGTTTTTAATTCCTCTCACATAATTAAATTCCCAAAACTGAAACAGAATTAGATATTCCATTTTCTATGTCCTAGAATTTCTTAGCACTTCTATGCACCAAAAGGAAACATGACAGGATATCACTCACTGCTTCCATTGAAAAATTTCTTAGATAATGAGGAAACTCCAAATTACTGTGTTCTTCATTAATCTTAAAGGAGGGTAAGATTGTAGAATTAAATGTTACATTTTGAAAATACTGACCTCACTCTGAAATAAAGCTCATGTGATCACACAGCCACCTACAATAGCCACCATACTTCCAATTTATAAAATGCTTTTGAACATAGCAAAGCTTTTCCTGTTCTGACCATGCAGCACCTCAGTCCTGTGCATGGACTCAATCCTGCCAGCCACAGCCAAACCCCTGCCACCAGGACAGCTAAGGAGCCTGTCTTCAGGAGCAATCCCAAAACAGCCAGGAACTTCCCCAAGCAGGCCTTATTTTTTCTAACACAAAGCCATTCCAGAGCTTTTCCAGATATTTAACCACTGAAGCAACCGACTGCACTTTTACTGCAGAATGGTGCTACTTAGAAAATAAAAAAGGGGGGAAAAAAGGGAAAAAAAAATTTAAAAGTTAAAAATTACATCTATCTATCAATCTGGTATTTCAACTGAATGTTTTTGAGAACAGTCTCAAAAGTAATTATATATGCCTTCCTAGCATAACTTGGAAACACTTCTTTATACTCGACCTCATAAAACTCTTTTCATGTTACTAAACCTGAATGACTGCTCTGTTCTGAAACCACAGGGTTACAGCTCACTACAAAGCATTTCAGAAACTGAACGGTATGAACTCAAAAATATCCTGACCTTTGTATTCTGCTGAGTTGAAAAATTAGTGCTTTTCTTTTGGCCCTCTCCACGTGACCCTGTGCTTTGGGAGGGCCAATGCTTTGGTCTGGAGAATCAAAAGGTGAGCAGCTCCTTAGCTGGGACTGAAAGCTCTCCTTTCTGGAGTCCCACCAAACCAGAGCCAGGGCTCCAAAGCCCATTCCCACCTCCAGCACGTGCAAGTGAAGGATTATTTCTCTGCTATGCCAGTGTGCCTGGCAAGGGGCTGTGTGTGTTTCCTTGTGGTGGTTTTTCCTGGCAGGTGGAGGGGAGACCTGGCCCCAGAACCCAGGATCACTCGTGTCCTGGGCTGGCACCTTCTGGGTCAGCTGGAACCTTCTGGGGGAAGCACTGAGCCTTCTGCAGGCAAAGAGGGCACAGCAAGACCTGAATCTGGAGCTGGACATGACAAAAATCCTGAAAGGAACATATAAATCCTTCCCAGCACCCCAGTCATAGAGTGAAAATATCCTGTTAGAGCTGAGGAAGAGCAAAGGTTTGGGGACAAGAACAAGCTGCATGGCATTTGTGGAAAGGCAGGAGGTCACTGAGACAACTGCTGAAGAAAAAGATCCACTCAGCCAGGAATGAGTAGTGACAGGAGGAAAATGCCTTGGTCTCAAAGTTAAATGGAGCTCTGGAAATAAGATTCCAAGGTATATATATTACTGGTTGTGCCAGTGAATTTTTGTGTGACCTTTATGACATTTAAGTCCAAGTAGTCAGTTCTCCTGATGGATTGCCAAAAAGAGTAGTTTGAAAAGAGTAGAGGGTCACTCTGTAGATATGAAATCTGGGCTGCTTCACTTCTATAAACTGAAGGACATTTGCCTCAAATATTTTCAGTCTTTCATTCTTGGAAACACCACTGCAGATAAGGATAACTTGTTATGTTTGCTACCACTACTTAGACGTCCCAATGAAGTTACTAAACAAACTTCTGGAATATCAAAAGCAACCATGAATTAAAACAAATTTTTTTAAAAATCTGCTTTTAGCAGTGAATGTGGATAATATTTGCTTTGCTCAGCTTCAGAGGGAGGCTTGGGTCATGGTGAAGCACTGGTGACGGGAGTGACACCCCTGCTAACCTGTGACACAGAACAGAAAGGTTTCAATTTGTTACTGGCACAGGGCACAGCACACCAGGATCTCCCAGAGCAGGGGAGTGCCAGGATGGCAGCACCAGGGCTTCAGCAGGGACCGAGGGCTCCCAGCCCTGTGTGCAGGGAAGCACACCGAGCTCCACAGGCTGCACGAGTGCTCAGGGATAGGCTGCACATCGTAAATTCTTTCACCCTTATGGAAATTCCTAATGCTGTGTGGCCCAGAGAACGAACATGATCCCCTTTCAAAGGCCCTTCTTCAGAGTTTCCAACCCTGGCTTTTTCCTACCATGTCTCCCTGCTTTTCTGAGCAGAGCTTTGCAGGACTCGAGGATGGGGTGGGGGTAAAAGGGAAGGAGCTCTCCCAGAGCAATGCATTCCACACATTGCTGGGGTAATGGTGCTGAAGTTTGTGTTTGGGTTTAATTCCCTTCCGCCCCATTTAAAATATCAATTCTTAGCTATATTCCTGCTGAAAACCTGCAATGTTTCATTGTCAATTCCCTCAACTCCCATTTCTCTGAGCACCAAAGGGAAAAATCCTAACAGGCTGGGTTTAGTCACAGCTTTAACATTTTGTGAATTCCTTCAGCTGTGTAATGCAAACCTAATATTTTATAAACAGCTTGGGAGAGGGTTCTCAGGTAGTAAAAACCACTGAGTGAATTTAGATTTCTTTCTGCCCTCCCACCACCATTTTCTTCTCGTTCTCTCTGTTCAGAGGATCATTAGTCATTCAAAAGACCTGTTGGTCCATTATTACCTTCAGACCCCATTTGTGCAGCAGAGATGATGCCAAAGGGATTTAGAGAACAAAACCCCAGAGCAGATGAGGAACATGGAGCACAGCCTCAGATGGAGGCCCCACTTGTGTCCTACAAACCCAGTGCCTGATTTCACCCTGTTAAACAGCTGATCTTTTGAAAACTTAATTTCTATGTTCTGATTTTTTTTTTTTAATTCCTTCTAAGACAATCTTCTTATACCCAAAGCAAGGTTGAGGATGTTATGCTAGTTCCTCTGAAGACTTAGTAATAGGCTTTGAAAATCTTGGGTGTTAAAAATTTATTCCCTTTGTTTGGGGTAACAGCATCTTTGTCCTCCATTCATAAATGCATAAGTTATATTCCAGTAACAAGCTGTCTCTGAAGCACTACCAAGGAATTGTATCAGAAATCATGTACTAACCAAATAAAAACCTAAATAACCCCATATCTTCATCTGATGTCCATCACCACCTCAAAAGAGTAAAATTCTATTTAAGAATAAGCTTAAGCTTATTTTAAGCTTTCAAAACACCTCTTCTCTAATAAAGGACTTTTCTTACTCAGATCTTTGAAAATATTAATTTTACATTAAGTCTGTTGATTTTTTTTCGACTAATATATTCAAATGCCACAGATGACACCTCTGCAGTGTTATTAATTTGACCCATATACTGAGATACAATAAACCCGAGGATGTTTCCCTTCAGGTTAATTACTGTTTGCCACTAAATTGCTTTTGGGCTGAAAAAGTGCTCAGGGGTTAAAAAGGCATTAAAAGGTCACACTTTGCCTTGAAGTTAAAAAGAAAACAAAAAAATAACCCCCCACTCCCTGTGCTATGAAAGGCTCTCACTCCATCCCGGATACCAGAGAGTTATCTCAGCCAGGCAGGGAGAAAACGGCTATTTTCTGCTGGATCAAGGTGCAGAGGCACAAATCATCTCCCAGGGGTCAATCCCCACCCTGCCCACGTCCCTGCCTCCTGCTGGTGCAGCCTGTGCCCCTGGCAGAGGGCAGAGCTGAGGGGCTGTGCAGCCACCAGCACCCACGGCCCCCCGTGTGACACAGGACACCCCAGTGCCAGGCAGAGGTCTCACACTCCAGCCACCAAGAATGTCAGCCCACACTCAAACAACTAAGGGCCAGCCAGGTGCTGGCCCATACAACAAAACAATTTTCTGCTTCAGAACTTTACCTTCTGCTCTCGAGTCCTCCCCGGGGACATTGTTTCTTTTTGACTCATTAAAAAAACCGCCAGTGGGAGGCAGAGAAAAGAATACAAGCCAACAGAGCCATGTTAAAACAATGAGATTATTCTTATCAATACACAATAAATGTAAGCCAGGAAACTATAAATTCTTAATAAAAGTTTACTATGTACCCTCAAATTCTTTTACAAAGTCAGCAAGAAACATAAATTAATCTATAAATATTTTTTTGTTTTCCTACAGAATATTTCGAAGGTTGGTAAAAAGTTTTCTGACAGGTCTGTTTATTATTATTTGGAGAATGAGCTTATGAGTTTCTTATTTGGAGAACGAGGAATGTTATTCCTGACAGTGAATAACACATATAAGCTCAAAATTGACAATAGTAAACAAATATTCTCCACTTGTATCCAAAGTTAAAGTTCGTTTGCACAGGGCAGACTGACCCTCAGTACTGACATTTTCAGTTAAGAGTTGTTATAAAGTCTGTGTATACATGTATGCATAAATATAATTATGTGCACAGCCTGTTTGTATGTTTGAGAGAGTATTGCACTCTTTACAGTCACTCCTGGCCTGTCACTCTGCTGGCCGGACAGAATCAGAGAAATTCTAGGGGTGCTGAGGTTTGAATGGCACAGCTTCCACTGCCAGAGCCCATGCTGCTCCCTGCTGAGGGACTGCCAGGCAACACTTCCACATACAGAGCTTCATTTGTAGGATTAAGGCAGTTACATCAGCAGCAAAAGGGAAGACTGAATTCTGGTATTTTTAGTCTGATTTGCTCCTAATTTTGCCTGAGGATAAAATATCGAAAGGGTGCAGGTTCTTCTAACCATGATGTAATAAAGGCAAATTTCACTTTGGAATCGTTGCTAAAACAGAAAGCAAAGAGCTCTGGAGGAGGAAGCAGCTTGCCCTGCAGCCCAAATCCCCCATTGGGTTCCAGAGGAGCCCTTCACGAGTCTGCCTGTGGCTCCAGAGGGATGAAGTGCCTGTGCCACGTCTGCTCAGGCTGCTGCTGCTGCCAGCAGGGGCTGGGGCTGAGCTCTGCATGAAGCTGCATCCCAGGCAAAGCCACCCACGGGAAACTGTCCTTGGGATCTGCTGCTCCTCAAAGCCCCAGGCCCTCCACTCTTGGCTGTTCCAAGTTGAATTCTCCCTCTCCGTGCAGAGCAGGCACGGCGCTGGCAGGGGGGCACTGGGATGTCACAGGCTGCTGCAGCACCACATCCCTCAGCTGCTCCATGGATCCTGTGCCCCCTTCCAGCAGCACCACATCCCTCAGCTGCTCCATGGATCCTGTGCCCCCTCCTGCACCACCACATCCCTCAGCTGCTCCATGGATCCTGTGCCCCCTTTCCAGCAGCACCACATCCCTCAGCTGCTCCATGGATCCTGTGCCCCCCTCCAGCACCACCACATCCCTCAGCTGCTCCATGGATCCTGTGCCCCCTCCAGCACAGGCACCAAACCCCTCAGCTGAAAGCCATCAAAACCAGAACACCAACTGGTTATGTAACCACAGCATGTCAGGCCAAGGAGAGACATTGAGAGCTTAAAATTGTTGTGTTGGGCTAGCAAAAAAAGAAATTGTACAGATGAACTTGATGATAGACAGCAATACTCTAACAGTATTATAATAGTAATACTCTAATAATTGTATTTTAGTGCATAAAAAACATTAAACTATTGGGAAAAAAACCCAAGTACAGTCCAAAAGAATTTTCAAGGTCTGTGGAAGTCGCGTAATTGAACTGAGTGCCACAGATGAGAAATGTGTTCAAATCTATGGAGAAATTAAAAAGTAGCAGTAATAGAATTAAATTTAGTAAAAGTTTTAGAAGATATTTCCAGTATGAAAATGGTGAAAAAGGCAAAAGAAGAAAGAATCCTACAGATTCAAGCTCCATAAAATTAGTCCATGGAAATTTAATTACTACTTTGATGGCATCACCTCAGACTAATAAAAAATGAAGATCATATCCCATATCTTATCAGCTGCTATTTTTAGGATTTTGATTGATCTGTAGACAATTACCCAGAGCAAAGGTAATGATGACTCCAAGCCAAGCCCATCTTTATGCAGCAATAAACCCACATTTCCAGGACAAGACTGACAGAATCATCGCTGAGTGTTTGTTCATTGTAAAACTGCACCAGGGACACCAAGGCTTCTGCAGCAATGTCTCTGCAGAGATGTTTCCCTCTCCTACACTCATCATCTCTCTTGGAGAAAAAAACACTTGTAGATGACTGCAGAAGTAATTTGCAGAGCTAGGTGTGTAATAGCAGAGTTTAATTTAGTGCTGAACCTCACTACTGAGAGGAAAGCAACTGCTGTCTAGCTGATCTAGTCAAGAGAGGAAATGAGACCAATTAATTGCTCAGAGGCATTGATACCCGCTCTAGCATCCACCCTCAACCAGATCCCACGTACACAACACTTAGGAACACATCATCCAGGCAAAAATGGATTTTTTTTCAAAAATCTACTTGAAGTCTAACACCTAAGTCACCTATTCTGGGAGCTCAGTCAATTCTTTGCACAAATGACAAACATAAAATGAGTAGGGAAGGAAAATTCCTTAACAGCCGCCTGCATACTTATCAAGTGACAGATCCAGAAAGCCTCTTCTCTCTGGAAACCAGTACAATGAGAGAGCTTGGGATACCAAATAAGCTCAAGATGTGAGGGAAGCTACTCCAAGGGGGCACGGATCTGCCTCCCACAGAAGTGACCAGACTGGTTCCCAAAGAGGAAAAGGAGCAAAGCCTTGGGTCAGAGGCAGCAGCACTCACATTTTCCTCCAATTTGTCTTTTTGGTGGCTTCCCATGTCAAGATTAGAGACTGTTCCAATGTTTTACATCAGGATTTAATTTTATCAGAAGTGATTTCTGATTAGCCAGCACAGTTCCCATTAAACAAAAACATGTAAATATCACAAAAATCTTTTTTATTTATTAGTTTCTAGATGGTATTTTTAAGGTTTATCAATTACATAAGCTCTGAGGAGTAACAGAAAAGCATCAAAACAGAGAAAACTCATATTTTGAATGCAAAGGGAGGCAAGCTGGAGTTTTATAAACTGATGTCACAGAAAGGCTGCGTTTTTCCCTGAAAGAGCACACCTGTGCTACTGCTCTGCTGTGCAAGAGCAACTTGGTGTAGAAAAGGTCAAGAAGCAAGCTTGATGAGCATGCAAGCACTGGAGGTAAAGCAGAAAGCAATTTGCCACCTCCAGGGCTGTAGATGTTCTAAATTCATAGCATACTTTGTCATCAATACAGCCTGGAATAAAGACCAGGCACCAGAGTGAGTCAGTGCAGAGAACATTCTTTCCCTACATATTTCTAATTTATAAACTAAACTTGGCACCTTAGAAAAAAACCTGCTACTGCCCAGGGAAAGCAGAAAAAGAGATTGAAAGATATTATGAAGCATAATGTACGATTTCACTTAATCACCACTAAATTTACACTTGCCAATGTCTGAGCTCATTTACATATTTTTAAGTAACATGTTATAAAGATTAACTGCTTTGCAAAAGAACTGCCATTCAACGTCTGGCTACCTTCTCACTGCTTTTTTGGAAAGAGAGAAGTGTTTTACAGCACCACTTTATTTAGTCCAGCTATCCAAAACTGCTATGGCAGTCCCACAATTTAAAACTTGCCAAGCTCAAACTCAGCCCTGGTATGATTTCAAGAAGCTTAAGGAATTGTGGAAATATAAAAGAAGCATCTGCATTATAGAGCAGTTTCTTAAAAAGAAACAAACTTTAAGCAGCAAAAACTCTCTAGAACAATCCATCAGCTTGATTAATAATTGAATAAACCTACCAACATATTGATACAACAGGAAAACATCAGGGTTATAAAGGGACCAACAGAAGTAACACTTGGGCATGGAACCAGCCACCTGCACTGCACACACATCACCAGCCTTAAATGCAATCCTAGGCTCCACTTCCTACAGGATATTTCTGGTTTGTTCCAATATAAAACCACAGGCTTCTGCCAGCAGGAAGTTCAGAATCCTTTTGTAGGAATCCCACAGAAGCCAGGGAGCCTCACAACCCACAGGCTGTGCCCACTCCCTCAGGCTCCTGGGTCATTACTGCAGAGCACACTGCCAAGGAACTCTTAATTTTTAAGGCTACTATTCCTCAGTTTCATAGCAAATAAATCTTCCTGAAGTACACAGCTGTGAAAACAGAAATGCCTAAATACAACTGATATATGAATGAAATTTCTAGAAGCATCATTCCTCCCCCACTATCCCCCCAACCAAAAAATCAGAGAGGAAGATTCCTGTGATGGACTCAGTGGTTTGGCACTTTCTTTACATCATTTTTCTAGGCAGAAAACCCATCATGCTCATGTCACTTCTAACAGCAGTTCTTCCCAAATGCAGGGAGCAGTTGGCATGGGGCAGAGTGGCTGCTGGATTTTTCTCCCCTCAGCTGAAACTCTCAGCAGCCAGCCAGGACGGGGAGCCCTAGGGCAGGGGGGCTCACTCACACCCATCCACAACATTCCCTGAGTTTTGTGCTGAGCTGGATGAGCCCTGCCAGGTGGGAGCAAGGTGAGGGGGGAGGCAGAGCTGAACTCTGGGGGCAGGACAGGCTTTCAGAATGTGACACACGTCCTGCTGCTCGAGGTGCTCTTCCAAAAATAACACCAGCCTGGCTGGGTAACCCTGCCTGGTGCTTCATCCAGTTGTAGGACATGGCAACTCGAATTCCCACCACTCATTCTGCAGCCTTCAACAAACCCCATTTATTAAATGTCTGTTCTATGCAGAAGAGTTTTGCTGCAGCACCAACACATTGTGAGGAACAAAACAACGTGTGAGAGGTTTATACAAGTATTTTCATTTCCAAGAAAACTCAGATAAAATTAGTAATTCAAAATATTTATACTAACTTTAACACTTAATTTTAGCTTATTAACATCAAAAATTAATACTGCTAACTAAATTTTTATTTATTAATTAAAGCTTCACGTCAAGGCTAAGTTGAATGGGCCCCTGAGCAACCTGTTCTAGTGAGTTGCATCCCTGGCCATTGCAAAGAGGTTGAACTCGAAAACCTTTAAGGTCCCTTCCTCTTCCAAACCACTTTATGATTCACCTAACTTTAACTCTTAAAAAAAATATTTTTTTAAAGCTGCATAGATCTATACTTTCATTAATCTTCAAACATTTATTAAGTCAATTAATTTTTGACTAAGAATATCTTGCATCAAGTTTTCATCTCCACAATAAATACAAACATCTGTTTTCATTGTAATAAGCTCATTTAAAAGGGACAGAATTTGTACTCTGCTGTGTTTCATAATGAAGTTGCCAAAAAGTCTGGTCTGCAAACATTTTGCTATCCTAAATCAACCTGCAATTAAGCAAGTAAGCTGCTGTCTGCAACGACAAACAGCTGCAGTAGGTGTTTTATAAATAAAGTTGCCCAGGGAGGTGATGGAATTGCACCCTTGGAGATACTGGAAATCTGTTTGGACACAACTTCAGGCAGGTGGGACTGGATGTCCCTGCCAGCCTCAGCTGGGCTGTGATTCTCAGCTGCTGGATTTCCTCACGTGCTGTTTGCCTCCCCGTTCTTCCATATAACAATAGCATTTCTGCAAAAGCATTGAGGACATGGAGAAAACACGCATTTCTTTTCCCTCATTTTATACTCAAAAATAGTAGTTTTGAAAAGACAATTCTAACTTTCAGTGCACTAGCAATCTGCAAAGGGAAAATGAAGAGGACAATTAAGAAAATGCAGGAAGGACATAGAGCAGAGAAATACTCTGGAAAAAAAAAAAAAAACACAAAACCAATTCCAGCTGCTAGGAAACATGACGTGTATCAGAAATTTGTGCTAGCACACGTCTCAGAGTTCTGTTATTCTCAAGCATTCCTCTTCTGTTCCTGCTGGAGAAGCTCCCTGGACTACCATGGCAATATGTCCCCAGAAAATGGAGATTTTTCAGTTAGTAGAACCACTCTGGATGTGCCCAAACAGGGTGTTTCATCCTTCCACAAAGCACAGCCCCCCACAAGAAATGATCCAGTAGTACACTTGGAAAATACTTTGTCTTCTTTTCTTGCTCTTAGCATATTAAGGCAACATAAGGCTGGAAAAAAGCAATATTCAATCCTCACTAGTTTGATTAAACAAACAAAAAAAACCCCAAAACACCACAAAAAAAACAAAGAGCCCAAAACAACTTAGAACACACTACAGACAATTTCCCCCAGAGAGAGGGAATGGAGCTCGGGACCTGGATCCTGCCTAATGTTGTGGATCTCAAAAGTCTCCATGTAATCCAAAGTGAATATTGCAGTCACCCTCAGCACTGCAGCACATGGAAACCCTCTGGAAACTGGGCAAGAGAACAGGATCCTTGACCATGGAGGAGCCTTGGAACTGCAGCCACTATTGAATAGGAGGCAGTCTGTGAGTAACACACAATGCTGTTGTTTAAAATCTCCCTTGCAGCCACCTGTGCTACACTGCTTCAAGACAGATGTTGGCAAATCCACAATTCACTGTCTGATTTGTTTTCTCAATAGAAAAGTGAAGATAAGCATTGGGAAAGATCTTAAATATTGGCAGTTCAGATAAGATTTGCCCTTTAATTTATTCCAGTAAAGGTCTTGACATGACTATGAATTAAAAAAAAAAAAAAAAAAAATCAATGATTTAATTTATTTCAGAAGTTTGGCCCTTCAACTTAGGAACCTATGAGCCAAGAAACTGTTACTTCATTCCAGAAGGATTTAGGTCCAAACCTTTCTTAAATTCCCTTTTAAAGGGAGTACCCCAGCTGAAGGATACACTTCAGGAGGCAGAAATGGAGTGCTGAATGCTGGGCTGGACTACCCAGGCTCCAGAGCCTTGAGAAGCAAAAGGGAATAAATGGAAAAAGAACACCCCTCTCCACACCTTTCAATGCTGTGTTCTCATGAGGAGTTTGTTTTTTATCATAATAACATATGGGATCTTTCTTCTTCTTCATTCCCTACAAGTTACCTTAAGCATCACTGCCTTAAAGGTTTGCTACATTACGAGCATGAAATGCAGTGATTACAGATAATTTCTTTTTTGCATTAGTAGCAAGAAAGATGTCAGGAATCTTTCACTAGAAGATATTTTTCACTTCCTACTCAGTATATTTGCTTGCTATGAAACTTTTGGGAGGAAATCCGAGCGTTACCACATCCGGGGATGCAGATGTATCTGATGTTGTTTAGGAGAACACAGTATTCATCTCCTGCCAGAGCTAAAGAGCTCATGGCATATTTAAGGGAAACATCAAATTGCATTTAAAAAATGGCTAGAACATACAGCAAGAGTTTATTCCTCCAAATTATACCCTTGTTATGCCAGAAATAGTGCTCTCCTCTAACTACCCTTGCTGGGTGACTGAGAACGCCGGGAACAAACGCTCGCTGCTTGCAGCCCTTCCTGGACGTGTGGTTTCTGCTCACAGGGAGCTGGTTCCCTGCCTGACCACCTGGAACAGGCACTGCAAACAAACCAATGTGTCCCAGATGCACAGAGATGCTAAGCTCTGATTAAGGCACTGACAGGATGACTGGCTCCTGGCACTCCTGAGAAGAGCGATATTCCACTGTCACCCTCTTCCAGCTGAGCCCTTAGGGGAACTCCATCCATCCCAAAATACCACTGCTGAAACAGGCAGAGATTATTTCACTGGGTTGGGACTCATCTTTGTCCTGTCCAATGCTTCTCTAACAGTTCCAGGAGCACATTTAAGAGCTGCTGGTGCAAAGAGCACAATGGAGGAACAGGAGCCTGTACCAGTACTTTGGGGGTGCACTGCACGTACCTCCACCATTCCCTCAGACAGTGGGGCCACAAACTGAAACAGGCATTTATGAAAATCAATGATTTATTTTCTCCCTAAACCCAGCTGCAAAATTTATCCTCCTTCATTTGTGCAACTCCAGATTCATCATTCCCACATTTCCTGAGACAGTACAACCGACAGGGGTGCAAGGTATTCAGGGAGGAATTAACATCCCACAGCATGTCCAAAGCAGCAGCTTCAAACCCTTCAGAGAGTTTCCCAGCAGCCTCCATAGATGTTTCTAAAAGCACTGTGGTAATGCCTGAGCTTTGCTCACAGCCACGAGAATATTGCTTTATTTCCTCAATGAAGACTTCACACAACCGGTGAAATAACCAGAGTACAAAGTTATAAACAGCACAACTGGTCATGGATTACAGCACCAAGTAACAAACTTGGTGTTTTTATGTTATAAGGAACTGGGGGAAAAAAGGGTTCTTACAAAAAACATCTGTCTCCTTCCCTACAATAAACAAAACCCCTTTACAAAAGCCTGAGTTGCACAATGATTACACAAACTGAGGAATCATTTTATCAAAAGCAGGACAACAAAATCCTCAAAGAATCCTCTCTTGTAGGAAAACAAGCACGGAGATTGCAGATTTTTTACATTCCCTGCACAAGCTGTTACTTAAGCCAACCCCAGCAGTGCTCAGCACAGGGAGGCCGCACTCCACGGATCTGTGCCCTCCTGTTATCCCAGCATGGATTCCCAAGGGCACCCCTCCCTCCCCACCCCAGACACGAGCTGCTCTCTGGGTCCCTGCCTGCACTG
Source organism: Sitta carolinensis (assembly GCA_032173965.1). Classification (NCBI taxonomy): domain Eukaryota; kingdom Metazoa; phylum Chordata; class Aves; order Passeriformes; family Sittidae; genus Sitta; species Sitta carolinensis. The sequence goes on along the minus strand of CM063294.1, from coordinate 3,874,376 downwards.
TGCTCCTGCACACTCTCCACAGACCTTGGAACAAGAGCAACCCAGCCCAGCCAGGGATGCAGTGGACAGTCCCACAGCTGAGCCATGGCAGGAGGCAATCCCCAATTTCCAGCATCAGGGAAAAGAGCTGAGGAAAAATCAAGAGACTTTTGCTGAACCACTGCCTTCTCCTCCCAGAGTGAAGAACTCCTAATTCACATTTTTTAAAAAAGCCATTACTTTAACAAACCACAGCTTTTGGAGTGCCCCACTCCTGTTCAACTTTTGTTGCATTCTGACAGAAGTTTTATTTTATGTAACTAAATACAATACCCACATTACTTACTAAAGGATTTAGCTATTTTCTCTGTTTGACTTTTTTTTTTTTTTTTTAAATATATTTTCACTGGGGAGTGTTGAACTATCCAGTCCACTAGCATGGATTTGAGGCTGGAGTCAGTGGGGGTTTCTTCGGTTAGGCTTTTTAGTGGGGTTTTGTTTGTTCATTTCAACAGGATTAAATGCATTTTGAGCAAGATTTCCATGTATTTGTAATACTGAATTTCCACATTACTTGATTTACAAGTTTCAGGCTCCAATGAGTCTTAATAATTGTCCTTTTTGTGGTACAGCTGAATTGTTGGAGGACTTAAGTGCCCTACACACATTCCATTGGGATATGTCTGACATTCAGCATCAGCAAAGATAAAATTCAGGCACTAATGTGTTTCACAGATACTCTCTCCTATCACATGATGCTGTCACCTCACAAAAACATGAGATAAGTATAAATAAAATGTCCACTCTTTCCAAAGGCAAAAATCCTACAGCACACACTGAAAGAAAAATGACATGCACCCCAACATAAAAAATAAAGGGGAAAAAAAGGTGAAATTCTACTCTAAAATTACTCCACATCTCACAGAACTTCCTGCTTATCCTACAGCTTGCTCTTTCCAGAAAATTCATTAATTTAACAGATTTTTTTTGTCATATGCAGCAGTTTTTGTATGTAGATTGTACATATTCATTCTTGTGAAGCAACTCAGAAGACTTATGAAGCAACTCAGCAAGAATGTGTATCAGAATAGCAGTTTATATGCAAATATCTCAACTGGAAAGACATAAATTGTGTTTAGAAAGTGAAAGACTAGAAAATATTTCCTTCAGGGATCACCCCTGCAGCCGTGCATGTCAAAAGTCCTAATTAACAGCTGGGCACAGACACCAGAAGAGCACAGAATAACGCCATTTAAATTAACTAACAGTTGTGAAAGAAAAAGAATGTTTATTTCATAGCTTTTTCAATATTAGATCCGTACTTGGCATCCACGAAGTCTTTGCATGCTCTCACACACCGAGTGGAGCAGGTATCTGGGGCTCCATCCTGTGTGCTCAACTCGAGGGGACCTTGCCATTTCCAAAAAAAAAACTTGGCAAGCATGAAACCAAAATATGCCTTTCTGATAAGAGGTACTACGCACTGAGGAATTCACACATGTGTGAAATACAGACTGGAGCTGGCAGAACCACAACATGCACTCCTGAACCTTCTGCCAAATTTTATTTACCAAGAGCGCTGCTTGTTAGATTGCCTTGGCAATGACATTTGGCTAAATAGGATTCTGACACCGAGGGCCAAATTTGACAGCCATTAAATTGCAAAACAAATCAGCTAATAGAAATCAGATAGGATTAGATTTATCCCAGAGACGCTTTTACAAACATTTGATTTCAGTTAGTGATACGTTGGTTTACTCCAGTCAGACACAAATCTCATACCATTTACATAAATTTCCTCCTGAAAAAACAGAGCTGTCTTTTACGCACTGAAGTTGAAAAGATGCCTTCAACAAGTGGGGGATTTTTTGGCACAGGTCGCTGCTGAAAAACACATTGGTAGAATTTTCTACTGACTAATTAGTGGCATGTCCTATTTGCCTATTGATTTATGGCTTCTGATTAGGCTGGCTGGGGAGTGCATTACAAAACAGCATCCTCTCTGAAGCTGTTTTATTTTGGGCGAGCCCGCTACTCATTTTCAGATACAGAGGTTCTCTTAAATAGAATGTAAAATGAAGGCTGTCATAAGCATAAATTTGTGTACAATCGAGTTCTATTACACGCTTTGATTACACAAATGGAGGTCTTACCCCACAATTTTCCCTGCTCAACTCAGACTGCCTATTTCATGCTCCTTACGTGGTTATTATTGCAACCACTGAAATTAAAACAAGACTGCCTGACATTCAGGGCAGTATTTTTGAGAGCTTCTTTTCTTCACACACAGACCCATTTTTCCTTTCTGTGTGATAAGTGATCTTTGCAAAATGGCACCACCTGGGTAACGCTCTTCCTGTCCACTTCTGCAAATAAACCAGAGTTCTCAGCCATTGCCCTTAAATGCTGATTATTCTAGTGAGAACTTGGTTATCCTCAGATCTCGGGATGAACAAGACAAATAAATCTTAGAGGAGTTCAAAGCTGTGAGAGTTTACACAAACGTGCCATTAACACAACAAGCCAGGAGCACCAGGCAGCAAGTGCCACTGAATATATTAATATCTGCAAGCAAACAACTTCTCCCAGTACTGATCATAAAGCCAAATGAGAAGTGCAGAAACATTTAAAAAAGGGGAAAAAGCATCCTCTGACTGTATAATCCTCCTGAGGTTTCCAGGCCACAGAATGCAGGATAACAGCATTCCTCCCATACCAATCCCTTGCTTGAAGGAATCAGGCCTGGAATCAGTTCCTGAAACTCATTTAGCAGACCTGTTTTTCCCAAAGTTGAGAGAATAGACTAAAATTCAAAGAAATCTGCACATGTGAAAAACAATGGATGCTCCTAATTAATCAATCACTCCTCCAAAATAGTTTTAACATCTCCCTATTTCAGAAGTAATTTTTAAGCTTTTGCAAATGTTAAAATATGATAATTTCATGTGCATAGAACTAAAGGAACTTAGAAGTAATTAACCATTAAAGGGCTCATAGAAGTTTAGCTGGAAAAGAATTAATGTGTACAAACAAAAATAAATGTACATCTAAGACATTTAAATTCTGGAACATTACTTTTTGCCCAAATCCATGCAATGTGATGTTGTCAGTCACAGAGGAAAAGTGTGGTGGCCACCCATATTATACCAATATACAGGGGAAGCTACACTGTAAAACTTTTTGTCAGAAGAAAATTTAGAAAAGGGCTTAAATATCTTGAAATGAAATTCTGTTTGAATGCAAACAAAGCCTGTGTATTTTGAGAGCCTCCAAAAATCCCTGCAAACCAAAAAATTAAAACACAAGTATATGGAGATGAGAAAAACTTCCAAAAAGCAACACCATCTGAAAGCAAACAACCCTGCAAATAGCACCCAGCTGACAGGAATGTCAAAACATGGGCAAGTGGCGACACTGAAGCGTCTATCAACATTCCTTCCAGGAGCAAGAAATGTTGGTGAAATAAAGCCCATTTCACAGGGCACGTTTTGCCAAATCTGACAAAAGTGGTCTCTCAGTGCCTGTCCATCCATTCCTAGCAGTCATCTACAGAACTATCTGTAATCTGAGCTGCACTGCTCTCCACATTGCTAAATATTCTCTGCTGAAAAAAATGTATTTTAAAAAGCCAAGAGCTGCTCGTGGTGTTTGGGAAGAATTCTGCTGTGCAGGGCCTGGCGCTGTAACTGTGCATTCCAGCAAGGCTGCAGGTCATGCCTGACTGCAGATGCAATGCTGCAAACCCACACATTTACTCATTTGGGGTTAAAACCTGTAAATGAACCAAACACTGGTCACCTCGAGCCTCTCCTGATTTCTCTGTATTTAACCCTGCCTGCCACTGAGGGGGCACAAACTCACCTCAGGAGAACGAGCTTTAATCTGCCTGCTAGAGGTGAGATTTGCTAACTGTGATTTAGCCCAAACTGACATAAACCATGTTTTTTTCTACACAGTCACCCACATATTACTCTTTTCAATCCAGACTGGATGTTCTTGCTTCACCTTGGCTTAGGGCTGATCCTTCCATGAAGCTTAGCTAACAGAACTTGCACTTTCATGCATCTCTAAGTATCTCCATTTTTTCCCATATAAAACACGCAGTTTAAAGCCTTAGAGAACAGAATAATCTGCTATTTTTTCAAATAAGGATTTGAATAGACAATATGTCGACTTTTCTCCTAAACTTTTTTGACTGTCTCTATGATTTCATTCCTTAAAAAGTACATTATTCAACTGGCAAGAACTGCTGCAAGCAGTGACTGAGTCTCATTCCTTTTTTTGCTGCTCTCCCGCTACACCTGGAGTCGCTCTCCCCGCACCACGCTCGGGTACTCTCGCAGATGGAGCCAGACTCTCAGGGAACTGCATCCCTTGGCACAACCTGATCAGTCATCAAATAAACCTGCAGGAAATCTTACTCCTGCTGCTCGAAGAATGACCCAACATTCCAAGGATCTAATCTCTGAGCTTCCCTCGTACGGCGCGCAGATTTCCATCTGTGCTGTGCAAGTGTTTCACACACAAATAAACCAGAGCTATGGTTTGGAGGGAGTTTTACATTACCAGGTGTTAAAGTCCCTGGTAGAGAAGGTGGTGTAATCATGTGAACCCATGTATTTTCCTTGAAATGTAAAAAACATTTGCCAGTGGACACTTTTGTTGAAGAGATTGTGATGCAAACGGAAAGGAACAAGAGATAAGGATATTCACTGTAACGTCAAATCACACAGAACACGGGGACCTGTGGGCTCAGAGCCAACGCTGGAGCCACTCAGGCCACCACATTGGAGCTTTAAGGTGACAAACCCAACAAGGAGAAACTTGAGCGCCCCAAAATCAGAGAAAATTCCTCACATAAGGATCCACAAAGAGCCCAAAAGAAGAACCAATACCAGACCTGGGCTAACTTCCTGGGTTTAGCATAAAACATTTTATTCTCACAAACTCATTGCTAAACACTGACGTTCTGTAAAACGGCATCATTTTACCGAACATGACAGAAACGGTGAAATCCATTTTTCTCCCTCAGTCCCTGTGCTAATGACACATTTATCCTAATCAGGAATTAACCATCCTTTTCTGTTGGACTGGCTTTAAAAAGCAAGGCAGTCACATCACACCTCCCCAGATCTGAGCTTTCCCACTGCCCCATCACTGATGACATCCACAATGGTGCCTCTCACCACGGCATCTGTGAATACCTTAAATATATCACTAGCAGATCCAAAGAAAGGTGCAATATCTGCAAAAGCAGATGGTGTAATAGGCCTGGCCAGTTGGATAAAAGCCCAGGTTTTCATACCTTAAAGTCAATTGAAAGCTTGAGGAAAATGAATCCAACAGCTCTCTGAATACGTCCAGATTTGCACTTCAGCATAGTTTTTGCATGAGCAACCTCTCTTAAAGAGTCTGGAACAGTGCTTACCAAGATAAATGGAGAAAGCATGTTGCCATGTAATGAAAGTAAAACCAGAACCTAGAATGCAAACTGATGACTGCTATATAGCACATAAAAATAATGAGAAATTGAAAAGAGAGAGACAATGAGGCAAACAGCTTCCAAAGATAAAATATTCCCCCAAAATGTCACAGTTATATCCATGGCAGAGAGCATTCAGCAAAGGAACTCTCCCATAGCTATTTGTCCTCCTACAACCTCAATTTTGGATTTGTATGTTTTCTTCCACCACTTCACACTCAAAAGCCTCAAAGGAGCATCCAAAGTAAACAGAGACCACATGAGAAAACCCTGGTGACCCTAAATGTTATAATGGACTTTAATGTTCACCTTCTGAGCTGTAAGCCTACAGCAGGGGCCCTTGGGGTATATCAGTGCACCAATATTTCCAGCAGGAAGAGCCTCTCAAAAGCATGAAAGAACTTAACAGAAAGTGGATTTTTTTAATAATTTGCCTTAACATTTGCAGTGGGACTGCTATCTACAGCTAGCTATTTCAACAAAAACACCTGCTTGCTCAAGAAGAAAGGCTCTCTGAGATGTGTTGATATAAAGAGGTTAAACCAAAGAGGACTTCTTTAAATCCTTGATTTCTTCAGAAATAAACTTAATCTTCCATTTGATCAAAAAGATAAAGATGTAAATCTTGCATACTAAAAGGCTGCTGCAAAATACATACAGGAAAAGAAATTTGTAGCACCCAGAGGCAAACATTTAACATTTAACAGTTGGATGGAGAAGTACAATATAATTAAATGTTCAACATTACAATTCACTATCAACACTTATTAACCTACACTCACACAATGGCTAAAACCAATCTCAAGCCCTGAGGCTTCACTTGCTTAGCAGGGAGAGAAGTGAGATCTTTTTCCTCTTCTTGAACCCCAGTTAAAAATAACATTTAAAAAAATCCCCAACTTTCTTATTAGTTTAGCCTAATAAAATTATTTTTAATTGCTATTACTTCTTAATTATTATATGTTAGCCGTAGCGTGTGGCATGGTAAGGGGGAGTAAAATCTCTGCTTTGAGAGACTTTTTTTCACATGGGTGACAATGTGCTTTTCCACCAGAGTAGCCTTACTCCATAAAGAGAATGGGCATTGATCCTGAATAATTTTTTTCTGCTTGTAAAATAGAACTGGTCTTTTCTAATTCTTTCTGTAACTGAAGACACATCAAGCTCGAGGAGGGTGCAGAATTTTTTGGGCAAGTCCCTCAGGTTTTACAAACTGGTGCTCTCCTGGTCTGTGCCTGTTGGGCAGCAACTCCCCTGCCACGGTCACGAGACAGGGAGGAGCTGCAGCAGCTCTGGGCTTAGTGAAGAGGGATCAGGGGATTTGGAGAGCTTGGAATGTCTAGGAATTGAAATAAAGGTGCTCAAACAGCACCCCAGGGTCTCAGGCACCATAAAATTACAAAGCATTCAGCCACTGAATGCTGTCTCTTGGGAGATGATATTTCTCATACAAGACTAGATTTATTCCAGTTTTTTATCTCTTGGAATCCTCTGAGCTTTTAAAATTCAGCCTGAAACATGCATTCTCCTCTGCACAAAAAGATGTCCTCTGAATCCCATTCCCATATTTTGACGCTCCCTTCAGTTGTCAAATACTTCAAACATTTGCAAGCTGAAACCTTGATGGTTTTAAAATAGCACAATATTATCCATCTAAAGTAAAAACTGCTCCAGCAAAAAGTTGGTAACATTTCTTTATGACATCATATAAACTTAAGATTCCTTCTTCAGTGCAGTAGTCTTAAATTTCTGAAACTTAAGAAAGCATAAAAATGTATAATAAGAAAAATATATGTTGCATTCAACAAAAATACTTTGGAAATTGGCTATTTCAAAGATAACAAATTAAATTAGCTGATGGTGTCAGTGTTCTAAAGAAACAGCAAAGATTTCTTAGAATGGTAGCAAAAAAAGAAGATAGGGAGCCTTACAGTCTATTTTTATCCAATTTAATATATGTTCACATGCAATTTACAAACCCAAATAACAAAAAAAAGCCCACATTATTTGGTTCACACAAATTATTTCCTAACGAAAACAACAAAAACAGGATGACATATTACACTGCAAATTTCTGAGCTAATTTAAAATTTAAAACGGGAAGCAAATCCTCAGCTCTGGCTCTCACAATGGCTCTGTCCCTTCCTGTCTGTGTTCTGCACACTTGGAAATTCCCTCTTTACTTCATTCCTCCTGTGGCATCCTTTGCCTTTCCTGGCTCCTCACCAGCCTCCCAGGACTCCAGTATTAATAATTTTGTGCCTGCAATCCTTGCCTCTGCCCTGCCCCTGCCACTCAGGGCACCCCTGGATATTTACACCCACATCACAGTGAGCACTTCTACACCAGCCCCAAAATACTTAACCTACAAATTCCTGTTGTTATAATAACATATATTAAGTATTTCCTTAAAATTCTCTGCCCACAGGCAATTTTTTTTTTCAGTCAAAGCAACATTAGTTGGGATTTTCGCCTCCTGTTGAAATTATTCTAATATTTCTATCAATCTGAGTGTATCTAGATTATCTGTGGGTTTTAAATTAAAGAAGCATCACTGCTAAAGCAGTATCTATAATATTTTCAATTAAATTCACCGAGAAACCTGTCACAAAGAAAACAAACCCATATATTGCAAAAAATCTCTCTTTTTAAATTGCTGGAAATGTTTAAAATACAACTTTCTGACAAAACCTTACTTCAGTATTAACTTCAGAATTGGGATATTCTGTGCACAGAGGAATGTCCTGCATTATAATAATCACACAAACCTGTGCTATGTCAACTGAGTGAGTGCTCTGCCACAATGACAATTTCTCTCTTGGGTACCACAGCCCCACTGTGAGAAGCTTCTAGCATCTTTCATTCCTTCTTGTAGCATTAATTCACATTTCTGACCTGGAAAGGTTATGATCCTTTCAAATCAAAACTCAGGTTTTGTTACTGTGTGAGTACTTTTTCCTTAAAGCAACAAAGGATAACCATTGTATCTCTACAATAGACTTAACTGTCTGCCAAGTCTCCTCTCCAGGCACTGAATTGCCACATTTTCAAGATATTGGTTTTCAATAGTCCTTCCCACTCTACACCAACCTCTGCATCAAGTGCAGGCAGCAGCTCCAGGAAATGTAATTACTGAACAGCCTTGTATATCTTGTAACTTGAACTGCAGAGTTCTATTCTTCTAAATTTCCCCTAATCAATCTTTAGCACAAGAAAACCTCCTAATTGGAGCCACCAGAAAAAAATAAAAAAAAAAAAGTCCCTTGTTAAAAGACCACACAACAGAAAGGAAAGAGGACAGAAGTTTTGGGTTTGTTTATTTTAAATAAACTGCAGGAATTTGTAATCCCTTCAAGGAGATTCAAAGCAGTTTGGTAAACATATGCCATTTTTCTGCTAGTCAGTATTTCTGTCATCATTTACCAGTTGCTTTAACTTAAAAACATAGTTCATACTTTGCTCCTCAAGCAACAGGCACACGTGGATAACAAAATAAAACAAAGACAACATAACTGTCTTCCTAGCAATGTGACATCAAAAGACATGAAACTTCAGCTTAAATATATTAATTTGTTGCTAAGAAAGGATTAACCAGTTGGTCCCTAGCACTGGTACAGACATGAGAAAGCATGCCAGGTGTGTGACACTGGCAGATGCAGCTCAGTGTTTGTGCCTGTTTGCACAATTCATTATTTACACAACTCCACTGCAGGAGATGTGCGGTCACTGCAATGCTCAGGTCAACGAACACACAGTGCTTAGACCATGAGCAACTCAAACCTGCCTGAAAATTCCCACCTAAATTCAAATGTTTTTCCTTGGTCTTAGCACATTTTTGCTCTGCAGAGTTTCAGCACCACAGGAAACAAGACTCCCTAACATCAGAAGGAGATCTGTGAGGGCTTCATGCCTGCAAGCACCTCAGTGACTTCAGAATTCATCAACACCCCAACGTGCTCCTTGCACAAGGCTGAAGGGTAATTCACAGTCCAGCTCTCCAGGAACACACTCTGCCATCCTCCCCTCCCGGCTTTTCCCACAGTTTGACCCCATCCCTGTCCCGAGCTGTGCCAGCACCCCTCTCCAGCAGCTCTGACCCCAGTGCTCCCACTGGCCACGCTCAGGGCTCCCCTTGCCACCCCCAGCCCTGCCCCTGGGCAGCTCTGCTCACACCCAGCACCCCCGAACTTCTGTGTCCCATGGAAAGTTAATGTTACATCAATTTTAATGGGCCAAGGCAAAAAGGCTCCGTGGTTTCCCCCCCGTGTCAGGAGCAGCTCAGCCAAGGCTCTGCAGGCTCTGAGGAAATCCATCAGTGCAGTTACAGATTAAACCTGCCATGCCCAGAACCTTCTCTGCTTCTGCTGATCCCCTCCTCTTTCAGGTTATTCTCTAACTCCCTAAAGCCTAATGACAACAGACTTCTGACACAAGTGCTTTCCAGGCTCCTCACTCTGACAGGGCAACAGTCCTTCCAGAAAGGTAAAAGAACTTGAGTCTATTGAAAAGAAAAGGCTTGGACATTCTGTTTTGTACACTCCGAAGAGCAACTTTTGGACATAATACAGTACAGTCTTTTAAAACTACATTTGGACAAAGTACTCAGTGACATGATACAGATTTTTTTACTAGGCAATATGTTAGATCCCAGAACACTTCATTTTCTTTGACGTTCACAGAGAAAAAGAAAAAGCTGTTAATTCTACAGCAGCATTAAAAAAAAAAAAAAAAAACCAAACAAAACCCAAACTCTGGTGTTTTGTCTCAGATGACCGTAATTAGAATGCTTTTGAACAGAAAAGATTGTGTGTTAAAAACTTCTCTGAAGCAAAAGAACACTGAAAAGGGACTAAATAGCTTCAGCTGTTCTCCCACTTGCAGGTAGTGTTTTCAATACTCTCCAGCAGCTACAGCTCTGCTTTGGAGCATCTTATACTGATGATGTGTAGACTGACAAGCAAATAAAGCTGAGGATTCTGCAGATGAAGCAATCACATTGTCACAAACTTACAGGCTGCTTGATTAGACCAACAGCTCAGTCCTCATTCATCTCCTTGACTGTGCAATGAAAATACCTGTTCATCCTGGAACAGAGCTGTTTGCTCATGAACATCACTTTTAAATTCCCCAGACATTGCTCCAAAAACACCAAATCATCTCTTCTGCACGATTACAGATGAGGCTAGTTTAAAGTCTGCGTTAGAGTCTGAGGCACCTCAAAAGTGCAAAACATCACCCAGAAAAACATAGCTAATTATGAGGTCAGAAAAACCTTTTCTGACAGGATCATGATACTGATTTAAAATGACTCCAGGTAGAACCAGAGGGCATCATGTGTCACAGTGACCTCCAGATACACTTCACAGCTTAGCTTTAGCTCCAGTGTTTAATTGAACATTAATACAGCAAAGGAAAGTGCAACAAAATAACAAAGATTGAGTTTTGATTTTCTAAGAGATTTTTCAGAGATTGCCACAGGACAAAACTTGTAATGAACACAACATGTAAAGTTTTAAGTGCTTAAACTCGACTTCTGGTGGTCCACTTGTATTTTAATATATTAATAGGAAATAAACTTTCTTCTTTCAATGCTGTGAGCCGAAGCAAATGCAATTTACACATCTGTACCCTGTCCTAACTCCAGTGCAGGGACACCCTGGAATATTCCTGTTCCTTGCAGGGGGGAAACCCAGGTTTCCCAACAGGAGCAATCCTTTGGGAACTGGCTGCTCCATTCTGCCATACCAGTGCCTGTTTCCATAGTGTTTTCAGCTGATTTATTTACCATTTCATCCAACGCTTCATCCAAATTTTCATACCTGAAAATGCAATTTAAAATAAATGGTGTTATTTAGGGAGGGAAGGGAGTGTTGGTGTGGAATTATTCTCCTTTAATATCTGCTTACAGATCCAGATACATCACAAAAGCTGCTGGAGAACAGAAGCATTAATAAAAGGCTGGTTTCCATGGAGAACAAAAAAGGTCAAATCATCATTTATTGAAAAGAGTTCAACTCCATCAGTTAGACTGATACACACTTTTGAAAATAATTTAAAAATGGCACCTATGCCAATTGCTTACATGGCTTATGATCTGCAACTTGAAGGCAACATCTCAAATAAAAGCTCTCATGAAAATACATTTTTATTGCAAATGAGAAGTTGATGGGAAGATAAAGCAGGTGAAAGAGCTACAGGAAAGAGAGCTGCATGTCATGCACTCATGGGGTGAGGTGTGCACAGAGAATTTAATTTCTGTAATTAAATGTCAGGCTACATAAAGCAAGAATATAATTAGTTCAGCATAATTTAGTGCCATTCAGATGGAACTGGAGCCTTGTGTACTCACCAAACAATTTGTACTAAAACAACACAAGCTGTTCAAACAAATTGACATTTTTAATTCCTACTCTTAACAGACCTTTATTATCAGTTTCTGAGAGATGTTTATTACGAATACAAAATCTTTCAAAATACTTTGGAAAGATGAGACTAGAAAATGCCAAAGCCATCTATCACAAAATAAGTCAAGATAACACTGCAATAAAGTGCATTCTCTTGTTAGAATCATCTTAGGAGAGGTGAAACAAAAACAAAACAAAAAAGCAAATAAAATCATGAACTTGATAAATTAATAATTTAATTGGGTACCTAAAACCCTCTGCACTGTGAAGAGATCTGGGCTCTGAAAAGGAGAAAATAGAAGGGAAATCTGATTGTCTTGATATTGTTCAAGATACTCCCCTTCTTCCCTTATGAAAACACTCTTTACACCAAGCCACTCAAGAACTGAACTTTTTTAATATCCAAAATGAACTTTTTCATACCAACACCTTGGATTAATAGGAAATGTTTCTATCAAGACCCTTATGCTCAGAGAAGATGCATTAAATACCAATGATCCTGAATTTAATCCATATCTGAAATTCTTACTCAAGGAAAAAACTTCAAGGGATAAAGATTCAGATGAGAAAAAAAAACCAAAACAAAACAACCACACCACTAAAGAAATAAAAATTTTCTCAACTAATGCAAAATGCAACCCAATTAGCAGTTTCCTGGTTTTAACTTTACTCAGGACGTTACTGGATCAGCTTATGTTTCAAAATTGCATTGATGCTGCTTTCAAAAAAAACCCAACAACTAACAAACCACCAAACAAAAAAATCCCCATCATCTTCATCAAAGTCAAAGCAAATAATTGTGCATTTTATGCATTCATTGCTAATTATATTTGGAATGTGAATCATTTTGCTCCCTAGCCTTAATCTCATTTAAGAAAAGATTAACCTTTCTTGACTTTTCACCACAGAATCAACTCTTGAGAATGACAGCATGGGAATGGACACAGGACACTCACACATCCCCTGAAAGGTTACAGCACATTCCAATTACTCTCATATGGCTGTATCAGACTAGATAATCTGTTTACAAGGGAGAATTTCTGCATTTCATTAAGTTCTAATTAGAAAATACTGAAGGGTGTGTCAGAACAGTCCGTTTCTGTGCAAGACAGAAAACGTTTTGATCCTGAACACAAATTACTGCAGCTCCACGGTACTGGAAGCTGCATAAAGACCCTCACAGCTGAATATTTAAGGAAAAACCTGGCCAGAACATGAAAATAACCTGAAACACACCTACAGAAAGTGAGCAACGCTGACAGTGAACACAACTTAGCCGGATCAAGCAGAGCTCTGTTCCCCTCCAGAATAACAGCCCCAAAGGAGTAATTTGAAATTAAGCTTCCTATCTGACCAATACTTAGCCCCATATATATTCACGTAGCTGGAATAACCCACAAAGGTTCTTATGCTTCCCACTTCAAGACTGAGTTCATTTTTATTTTTAAATATCTACATGGGGGAAGGGTGTGAAGGAGTGTTGATAGCTTGAAACTGGTTACACAAGCATACTAATAAAAGGGAAGGAATTCTTCCAGCAAACAGTTCATGCACAGATGCTGTAGCCTTGAATTCACAGGAAACCCACAGTCACCAAGGAGGAGAGTTACCGAGGGCAGAATGTGAGCTGGTGCCCCACGAGTGACACACGCGCTCAGGCATTTGGAGTTTGGGGAAGGAACTGGTGTACGCTGTTGAATGCCTGCCAGGGCAGCACAGCTCTGGGCTCCAGCTGCCCCTCCAGGGCTCTGCAGGAATGCCTGCTGCCCATGCTGGGGCTCAGGGCAGGGCAGAGCTGTGTCCCTGTGCTCCAGGGTGGCTTTGTGACGAGCGGGACAGGGCGCTGGGAACACTTGGGGTTGGGGCTCCCGCTCTGCCAAATACTTTCTTAAGCTAATATTGATATTTGAACCACAACTCGAATTCTCTGACTGAAGTAAATATGCCTTTATAGTGGATTGCTTTTTCTGGACATTTGCCACTCCAGACATTATCCTTCGTTAATGACAGAAATGGGACTGGCCCTTGTCGAGGAACTGCTTAAGAACACACATTCTGCTTTTTCTTTTTGTGAGCACAGAATATGGAAAGCATTAACTTATTGAACTATACACAGCAAATATGCCTTTAAAAATTAAACATTTTAGCTTCTTTTGGTACATTTAATTCTCATCCCTAGGTGTTTTCTAAAGTATTATTCTCACATGCCCTTGAATTTAGACCTCATTTCATCTCTGCTGAGCTCCCAAGCAGCAGATCTTGTCAGACAGTGATTTGATTCGTCACACTACAGTGGGTGAGATGGATTATGCCCCTGATCCAGCAGCACCAAGTGAAACGACACGTTTCCTGCACATTATGGAACTATATATCAAGACTGAGAACAGCTCTGTGGTGCCTCCATGAACAATCCCCAGGATTCCTTCAGCCTCCGACTTCTCAACTTGAGCATGTCCCTTAAAAATTATTACAAATAAAACTTGATTAGTTTAGCTGTAAATATAATATAAAGATTCACTGTGTGTTTGTGGGGGTTGGTTTTATTTTGTTGCTGGGGGGTTGTTATTCAACTACAGCTCTTTTTCCATTAACACGAGCCTATCAGCTTTGCTAACTGCACCTAAACCAAGATGGCAATGCAATCATTTCATCTCCAATACTGCAGTCCAAGCAAACATGCAGATATCATCACTGCTCCTCTGAGGTGCATCCTAACAAAGCAAAGCAAGTCAGAGCTGCTGGCTACAGGCGAGTCATGGTGATGCCAAACCCATCCCCACAGCTGTCAGTAAAACCTCACAGGAGCATTTGTCTGCAGTAGCTGTTATTACATATTAGCATTAAAAAGCCTACAAGTGAATAACCATGTTTCGTTTAGAAATGGGACAAAATACTCCACCCCTAATTTTGTTTCAGTAGCTACAAGTTAAGCAGTCAATTGTTACTTCTTTAAAGACAATTTGTAACAACATGTTTCAAAAATTCCTTTAATATGTTTTTATTATTTAAAACTGGTTGCCAAACATCAGAAGCAGTTCCCATATAAGTCACTACAAATAACAAGTCTTGAAGAGCAGATATTAAATTTGCACGGGAGATAAGCTCTTCCAAATCTGCCATGCCTCTAACACACACATAGGAATCATTGCTCATCTTAATCACTCAATGTTCCTATTTTCTCCTCTGGACAGTGCCTTTCTGTGAGTATGTGATACCTGGCAAGAAAATAAGCCATGTACAACAACTGCAGAGTTTTAGAGAGACCAGGCAGGTCTCGCCCCTGTCAGCAGTTCACTGTCCTGGTGTTTGAATGGCTTTGCACAGCTTTAGGCAGCTGAGGTTAAGTTAATTACTGAAAGGGACTTGAAGTTGCCCACATGCACCAAGTTCAGTGTTCTCAAGATTTACTTGCCTTAGTCACAAACACTGAATTTCCATTCATTTTAAAACTCTGTGAACACTCAGAATCCTCAAGGAGGATTACATGACTCTGTCAGGAGGGAGAAGAATAAAGACAAAACTTTGGAATCCATATATACTCTTCTCATAGCTCACTGTTAATTCCCCAATTTTTTTACTGGATATTTACAGGTCCAACCAATGCACAGAATTTTAGAAGTGTTCTTCAACTGCAGCATCCACAACTATAACAGGGAAGATTAAGAAGTCACAAACCATTAGGAAGATCCATGCAGACTTCACTAAAAGAGAGGGCTGTAGAGATGATTTTCTGCTCAGGGATTCAGGTTTTGAGGGAGGTTGTTTTGATTTGTACTGCTTTTCTATTTTTTATTTATTTGAATTGAAGGTTGCAAAAACAATTGTATAACAGAAGTCACCAACCACTTCTGCTCTTATTTCGGATGACTAACTGTAGCCTTCTGCAAATTACTATAATTTCAAAAAGGATAGGAATGAAACAAAACATCTCCTCCATGCATCTCTTTCTCCCAAGCCTTTTATTGCTTTCTACTTTTCCACACATAACCAGAAGTGAAAAAACCTCAAAGTGTGTTTTTGTTCATTCAGTTAGAATTTAAATTTCAAAGACAGCAAATGACAGCACTCTGTTCATGATCCTCTGAGGAAAGAAAATGCAGTTATTGAAGCCACTCATACAGGGCATGCACAATATCACTACTCACAGCAAGCAGCCAAGCAATAGCTAAAAACACAGCAATTTCTTAAATTCAAGTTCTGTCCTGCATATCAGGTGCCAGAACTTCCACTACAGGGGGAAAAATGCCATTATGCAACCTGCTATTCTAAGAAAGCACCACCTTCTGTGCATCCAAACTTACAAAAACCCCAGGATGGATTTCTAGTTCTCACTGCTTGAAAAATTTGGTCTTCATCTAAAGACTGAAATATTGAATTAAATGGCCATTAATAGCATAGGAAAAAAAAAAAAAATTGTGATTTGTCTGCAAGAGGAACTAAGACCAAATTCTTCATTTTCAGAAAAGTTTAAATAAAGATTCTACAGAAGACCAAAGTAGGATCTAAGTGTTATCAAATGTTCTATGTATGGGGGAAAAAAAACCAAACCAAAACAAAACAAAAAACCATCCAACAATTAGTTTTCAGTGGAATTACAAATATATTTACAAACAAGGGCTGAATTCAGATAATGGCCCTTTAACCAGCCTGACCTATTTCCTAAATGCAGGAGTTAATTTCCCTTTTAGAGCCAGATGCTCGCTCATTAGCTCATTTGCAAGGCAACTTGTCCTCACCCCTAACCCACACATCAGTTCATACTGGAATTAGTGCCAGATTTTGAATTTCACTAGTAACTGACAGAAAAGGAAGATTTTTCCTTACAGCTGAACTGACTCTGCAAAACCTTTTGGTATATCTGAGAACTGACATTATTACTGATTTAACTGAATTTTATAACAATTGTGACTACAGAAACAAAGACAGGTAGCTTCATATAAATCTTGATAAATATTTAGAAAGGCAAACATTTGTTCTGTGCTATTTGTGACACATATCTGGCTTTAAAATTCAGATCTGTCGAATATCACAGACATGGCTTTGGAAACAACACAACACCCTAACCAAGCAAAAACGTCAATAAAATGCAGCCTTGATAAATAACTAAATAGACAAGTTGCCTGATAACAGTAAATAAAGTTTGCTGGAGCAGTCAGATATTATTGTTTTATACACCAATGCTGCAGGTGTCATATCACCCACCACCAAATGGAAACTGGATGCAATCAACTCAAGTGGCTGGTTTCCATTTCAGCTCCTCTAAGGTGATACAGAAAAGGCCCCAATCTTCTTAATGGGGCTTGCCCAGCTCTGGGTGTCACATCAGGACAGCAAACACAGAAGGGAATTTCGCTCAGCAAAAAAACTAAAGAATAGAAACAGGAAGAAATAAAAGCCCAGAGGAACCAGCTGCTTTATTACAGCAAATTCTGTAATGAACAGTGATCTCCCAAATACTGCTTACACTGCAAAGCTCACTGGTAAAACTGTGCTTGCCTAAACACCACCAGCTAATGCAAGTCTGAAAGATTCCAAAGAACCTTGCCCCTTCCAGCTGTGGAACACACACAGACAGGGGCTGTAACTCTGCCAGTGGGACACAAAGAGGCCAAGCCCCATTGCCAGCCCCTGCCCATGCAGCCAGCTGGGCTGGGCAGGGGCTGCAATCCCCCAGGTGCTGAGCTCCTACTGGGCAATGCCCCCACCCCGGGCACCCCTGGGCACAGGAACAGCCTCCTCTGGCACAGAGACTGGGCAGGGGACAGCATCTCCTGCTGACGAGCCAAACTGCTGGGTCTTTGCACCAATTACCCAGACTGAAACCAGGAAGCTTAATTTCACTTAAAAAGTATTATTTCGCCTACTTCCTTCAACTTCTTCTCTGTTGCATCCCCAGTACCTCCAGTTTGTATTCTGTATTTTCCTGTATCTTTAGCAGCATTTCTGGTGTGCCTGTGCCCTGGAGCTTTGCTCACCTCAGAGGATTTTCTGACCTGCTCATGGGGTCAAACAGGTCACTGCAGTTATTACCTGTGCTTAGGCAGCCAAAAGGACCAACTCTGACTGGTCCAGCCACCCCCTTCTCAGCCATTCTGCTCACACTGAAACCCAGTGATGACTTCTCAAACACCAAACCAGGTTTCAGGAGCTCTTCTCCTCCTCCCTCCTTAGCACAAAGAGGAGGCACAAACACATCCTGTCCTCAGGCACAAAAATAAACATTTACCTTCCAAATAAACACTGCTACTTTATTTGGGAAAATTTTATGAAGTCAAAAGGTGACAGAAGTAACAGCTTTTTTACAGGAAAGGGAGATGCACTAAATGAAGAGCTTGTAAAAGTAATTTAGGCAAAATAAACTGACTCTTTTTTTCCCAATTTGTAATCAGCAGAAGTTTGTGAATCTTTGCACACAAAAAAACCTATGATTAATCAGACCCCTTTGTCCAAAGGTAATTACATTACCATTAATTTGCTATGAGCTGCTAAATTAATCGTGTTGAAATGAGGCAGTTTTTCAATTAGAAATTGTTGATGTGTAGACAAAAATAAGGTGGATGTTTACAGGAAAGCTTTTTAACGTACTTTATACTTCAAGAGAATGCAAACTACATAGAGTATTTATTCTTCTAAACTCTCAGATAGTTAATATGGACAAATTGAGCAGCTGGCTTCCTGCCTATATAAATACAAGAAAATTGTTTGGGTTATTTGGCTAACTGGATTTTAAAAAGCCCAGAAGAAAAACACACATAGGTTTCCAAAAGCGACTATTGAGAATATTTACATTACAAGGCCCTGCATCGCTGCTCACCTCTGAGGAATGGTCATTAACCTGCCACCCTTGTGCTCCCCAGGTCCCAGTGCCCCTCTGGCCAGCAGCTGCTGTTCTGCACAGCTGGCTGTGCTCAGCACCCAGCAGACAAGCCCAGCCAGCCTCCCTGCTCAGCTGGCAGCAGCAGCACGGGCAGGAATTCCCAGCCCAGGCACCTGCAGAAGGGGTTTGTGACTGAGCTTGCACCGTTGGTCTCAATAGTTCCCATGGTAATTGTGGCAGGAAAATCTCCTGTCAGCTCTTTCCAGGGGCAGATCAGCTAAGGGAGGGCCACTCATAAAATTCATTCCTCTCTCTCCCTCTGGTAATTCTGCAAACAAGGGAGAAGCTGCAGAACTGGGCTTTAAAGTCTGCCTGCCTTTTTAGGATGAGAAAAAACCCCAAACAGCTGTACACTCTTTTCTATTTAAAGACTGACTGAAGCTTTCTGCATCACAAGTTCACTAACAGCAAAAATGCACTCTGAAGTGAGGCTGATGAGCAGGCCTCCTCGAAAATGCCTAAGTGTAAGTCAGAGATGTAATCTCATCTCCTTTTTTAAATTTATTTTACTTTTCTATGTCCCTGCATAATCTCTTTTTGCAGCAAGCCGAGGGTTATTTTTAATGTACAGAATGTATCTAAAAATGCAGTGATTACCTTTCATCAGATGAAATTACATTTTAAAAAATAAATGGGTAAAAAAACCAGACAAATCTAGCAACGCTTGTATACAGAATTGGTTTGATACAGATCTATAAATAGTCTGTAAAATTCATAAAGTAGACAAGGGAAAATAAATTTACATTAAGGTATATGAAGGAAAATGTTAAATTTATCTGGCCTTAGATCACTTACAAATTAAGCAGCCAAGTAAAATTTGCACACTCCCTAACCCAGAAGAGAGATGCCATGGTAACTACACCTGTGATTTTGCATTGCTATGGTACAGTCAATGTACAATTCATATCAAGAGTCCAAACTAACATCAGAAAACAAATAGTAAATAAATATTACAAGCAAGTCGAAGTTAGGCTAAACAACACTCACCATGGAAATAGCAGAGGTAACACACACCCAGCTGAGAGAATAGATATATTTCTTATTTCTGAAAGACATATACTCTTATGGCTTCCACCTTAACAGGCGTAACAGGCTCCATGGGAAAACAGCACTTTTTTATCACCTAAATATTTTTCCATTTTCACATTTATAGTGGAGAACATAAAAGCAGGTTAGATTTAAGCCACTAATCAATATTCTAACAATACAGAAGTAATTCTTCATTTTAGTGTTGCAGTTTTTTAAAAAAAGGTAAAGTTCATTTAAATTTCTAACTCCATAGGGGTTAATGCTTTGGTCAGCCTGTTAAAACAAACGCACTTCTATTTATGATTTTGAAAAGGTCACTGTCCAATGTTCTTGCAAGGCTCCAGGAGTGCTCCCATCTCCGGGCGTGCTTCCACCTGCAGTCCACACTAACCAGTCTCATCCACACTCGGGTTGTGGAGCTGAAGGATCACCATGGACCACTCCAGAGTCAAATCCTCCCCCTAAACCTTGCAGCCACCGACAGGAGCCTTAAGGCAGGAGGAAATGCCCCAGGCACTGCCAGCCCCCTGCACAGAGCCAGCCCCCCAGCCCAGCCAGGTCCTGCACGGACCCCACCTCTCCTCCTCCCTGTCACCCACCTCCACACTCCTCACATCCCCAGGGATGCCTCCCCATGCCTCACCATATTTCAAAGTAACTTATCTCTGATTTCACACCTCCTGACAAATATTTTCTCATCTGCCACAACAGTTCTGCTTCAGAGGATCTCCCAGTGCAGGCTGAGGAGCAGCTCCACAGGGCTCATTTCATTACCCAAACACATGGAATGGACAAAGGAAATGATGAGCTTACAAAACTCTCATTTCACACAACATTTACTGAGACGCAGCACATAGGCTTGTGAGACAATCTTTGCTAGCAAGAAGTCAAATGAGAAAAAAAACAAACAAACCAAACAAAGTTACAAGGAATTGACAAACTCAATCATTTTATGCAATGATCCTGACTCACCCTGGCTTCACTCAGGAAAAGCAGAGATGGCCAAGCTGTGGAGTAGATGTTCTGCTTGTCTGAATAGAAGACTAAAACCATAAGTACATTCCTCCACTAGGCCCAGCCTAGTTGATGTTAATGCTCAACATCAAAGAAAAATTCAAATTTACTCCTCAAAAAATGTCTACCTGGATTAGCACAGTCTGTTTCTCTTCCTGTAGCCCAAATATCACTCAGAAAACATTCTTGTAAATTAAGCACTACGTTCAATTATGTCTCATTACTACAGAAGCAGCAGACTTTTCTCGGAATCCAACATTCACAGTCCCCACTCTCAGGAGATTTTTTTTAATCACCAGAGAGAGAGAATTCTGCTCAGAATTTCCTGGGACAGCTTAGAGCCATCTGGTGCTAAATTCTCCTCCTGATTCGTCTGTCAAAGCCATCCCCAGAATTTTTATGAAACACCTTAGTAAAGCTCCATCTGTTTTGTGGCAAAACAGCAGAACTTCAGCAGAAGCACTGTAGCTAAGAACCATTTAGGCTCTAAATCTGTATGTCTACCAGCTCACCTTAATTCAGAATAAAGACACTGCAAATGCACATGACTGACTTGCAGCTCATGATATAAAAGTGTGGGCAAATGCTTTTAGATACCACCCACACACAGAACCCAGTTTGTCCATTATCACCATCTCTCCCCTTTCTGCTGCTTGTTACTTGGAGAGCAGCTCTGACCTGGCACCCTCAGGGACTTTATCTCAGAAAAATACAGAAAACCTACACAGCAATCCAAATCAGGACTTGAGGTGCAAAGCACAACCCAGCAATGAACTGATCAGCCCCAAGGAAATCAGGGCAAAGTTGGAAGAGAAGCATTAAAATAAATGTCTAAAAAGTCAATCTAGTGCATCCTGTTTACAGAAACACAATTCCCGGACTAAGGGGCTGATTTGCCCTGTGAAAATCACCCACTCTTACAATTGTGGAGCTTTATTATCATGGTCACTCAACAGCCCTGCTCTACCAGCCTCAGAATGGAAGCTGACTCTGGCCTCCCTTTGTAATGTCCTTTTTTCCCTTTAACACTGTCATCCTGCAGGAGAGGGCAGGAATCTCTTTCATTTTGCCATGCACTGCTTCTGTTCTCAGAGAACATCCTCAAAGCCACACAAACAAAATATTTCCCGGGATTTGCAGCAACTGCTATTGAAAATTAATTACCTTAATCAAGTTTGATATGGAAGTAGGTCATGAACTGCATCATGCAGCTCTATATTATAGAGCTTTATATATAATATATAGTTTCCAGACCTGGTTAAAATCTGTGGCTATTTGGAATCAATTTGCCATAAACCAGCAGGGTTTGCAGGAGGAGTCTGGAGGACAGTGACAGCAGTGGGGAGGTGCTGCAGGGTGCAACTGCAAATACAGCAAGGTGCACACAGGGGAGAAAGACTGTATTGAAACAAACAGATTTTTCTTATTTTTAAGGGGTACACTATCTGTTTTCTATAGGTCTAGTTCTAATCCCAGCATGGAGGTCCATTAAAGGTGCAATTTATAGTCTTGATCTGAATTCCAGTTACTCTTTCCCATTCTGCCTTGAGACACTTCTCATGATTTTCAAGTCATGTATTTTCACATGAAACAGTTCCTTGAGCACACCTTTCCCTCCAGCAACTGAACCTCAGCACTCACAGTACTTGGAAGGCACATTAGGCTGGAAATTTAGCCTCACTTGAATAAGGCAGCCAATAGGAACAAGATGGATGGTTTGCTATCAGAACAACACGATCTGATCTCTGACAACACGAGCCTTGCCCATCAGGAGCTCAGACAGCTCCT
Source organism: Sitta carolinensis (assembly GCA_032173965.1). Taxonomy (NCBI): domain Eukaryota; kingdom Metazoa; phylum Chordata; class Aves; order Passeriformes; family Sittidae; genus Sitta; species Sitta carolinensis. The sequence continues at coordinate 3,851,803 of CM063294.1, read as the reverse complement.
TGCAGATAAGTTTCTGGAACATTAACTTCTACACTTCCAGTATGTTGACTGCCAGGAGCCAGACCACACAGATCACAGTTGGACAGAGCTCCCTAACTGTGCTCAGTTTTGACAGAGACAATAACTCACCGTATTTATGCATTTGTGATTTGATTTGTGCCGTTAAACTGTTGCCAAACACAAGCTGCTACAGGCGTTCCTCCCTAATACCTTCAGGAATCCCAAGAACCAAGTCATCTTCAAAACATGCATGAATACCTCACATATGGAGATCTTCAAAGGCAGAAGATTCCTCACCAGATTCTTTGCACAACTTTCAGCAGTTGTACATTTCCTTTTCGCATCTTGAGCTGATGACAGGGAACAAGATGCCAGTTTTTCCAGGCACAGGAACACACTGCAAAGCACTCTCACACCATTCATGTGCTTGTTACAGACCTAACTCTTCTTCCTATGTGAGATCAAAACATTTCACACGCAGCACTACAGGAAAACATAATTAAAAACACTCTTCAAAGTGACTGAGTGTGTCAATCATTATGGTATCCATGCATTCACACTGCAGATCTCCTCGACACATGTGGGCATTTTTAGGCTTTCATCTGGTTTTAAGAACGCTGAAAACTTCGAGAAATTCCTGTATGTTTCCAGGTAGGTCTATCCTTTGAAGATTGTCCCACAATTCATCTCTCTTCCTCCCTCCATCCCTAAATTTGCCAAGAGCATCAGTAATATTTTGTCACTGAACATGCCCAGCACTAGAGCCTAGCACTGCCTCAGCCCCTGACTCCAGGACTCTGTGCCCAGAAGCTGTGGTGACCTCTTAATCCCTGAGCTAAGGGGTTGAGTTCCTCAGAAGAACCTTCCAGACCCTGCCTGTCACTCTGTGCAGAGCTCTCAACGGAGCCACTGGTGACAGCACAGGACACACATGCACTTTGTGCTCACACATTCCATGTCTCGTTTAGGAATGAAAACACACCCAAAACCCAAAGTCTCAGGCCACAGCAGAGACTCAGCTGTCACCTCACGGGAACAGCTTCATTCCTGGGAAAAATCTGGCTATTACTTCTACACCTGGTTTAGCTACTTCTTAGTGAATGAATTCTCATTTAGGAAATTGATGATTTTTAAGAGACAACCCATCAATCTCAAGCACTAACAAGAGCCTACTTGACTGCTGGCATTCAACCTAACCTTGCAAAGAAATACATCAAAATCAACACTGATTCACTCTGAATACTTCATATATTACACTTTCCTAGTTTTTTTAGGCAACCTAAATGCCTCAGTTATCACTGTGAAGGCTCAGAATGTTGCCCTCCAGTCAAATGCTCCATGTAAAGTCTCAGCTGGTCAGCAAATAGTCCCACATTTACATCTGGAGCCAAGGCAGACACAATTCCAAGCTTCCAGAGCAGATATTAAGCTCTGTGCCATGAGTCATGGGTGATGCTTCTGGTTCCCACTGCTGCAGAGGAGGGGGGGAAGGACAGCTCTGTGTGGGAAAGAACTCTACATCTAGACAGCATTTGGCATAGAAGTCTGCAAAGCTCTGCTCATTTACAGTATTATTCTTGAAACACTAACCTGTAAGTGTTCTGCATTTACTAAAGAAATAGGTTGGATGGATTAATTCAAACAATCAGATTAATACAGCTAAATATAATTACTGACATGTAAATTGCAGGGACTCACTTTTAGGGTAAGTTTTCTGTAGCTTACACATGAGTAAAAAATGTGGAGTTGTATTTACTGAAAGTTGAAACGTGTAAGGAAATGAAAAATCAAAGATCAACTGGAAATGTCATTAGTATTGTGAGGGCACAAGAAATAAATAAAACCCCAGTGATCAGAAAATAAATCAGAGCACTGTGTCAGGCCTGTCACACGGGCTCTTGGGAAGCAGTTTCATCAGCATTTCTGTCTCTTCCAATCCGCTTTGAGCCGTTAAACTGTCCCTGCCCTGCTGGCAGCTGGAAGTGCCCACACTGATCAGGAAACGAGGCTGGAGAACTCCAGGGCTGACCCAGGGGAAAGGACTCGGGGTTTTCTCCTGCCACCCCAGTCGGTTGCTCCTCCCTGTGCTGAACCCAGAGGAGTTCAGGCTGAGTGCCCACCAGCCCTGGGCACCCACAGAGGGCTCAGGGCAGCACCAGCCGTGCACACAGAGGCTGCTGAGAGCAGGAGCCTGGCATGGCTCTGGGTGCTCTGCAGACCCAGGAGATGCAGCCTGAGCCCAGGGAAGCCTGCAGCCTGCTCCTGCAGCGAGCCAGGAGTGCAGGAGAAGTGGGGTGAGCACAAAGTGCCTGCTTTGCCTATGGTCAGCACCCTGTGCCAGGTGGCAGAGCCCCACTGCACTGCCTGGCCCAGGAGCTGCTCCAAGGGCCATGGCCCTGGGTCTGGGGAGCAACCACAGCAGGGCTGAACACAACACCTCTGTTTACTCACCTGAGGCGAGTGAATAAAGAGGTTTGACTTGGAAAGCTGCAGTGTCCCAGAACCAGGAAACTCCTACTTGAGTGCTCTCACAAATCACACTCAGCAGGTCTGACCAACACAGCAGGTATTTACAACACACCAGAAAAAATCCAATGAATTTTAGTGTACCAAGATACTTTCAGTTGTCTGCTTTGGTTTCGGCTCTAGTTAGTGTCCTTTCAGAATATACTTTCGTTATTTGTTTAAAAAAAAAAGGTTTCTCATACTCCCTCAATATGCCACATGGTGTCTTTGAATTTAGGATACAGAAAAAGCAGCTTTAAGTCATTTTGGGATTAGGAATACATAAATACCCTTAACATAAGTAAATCTTATCCAAAGAAAAAAAATCAATGCAATTTATGAGAAGATTCTTGTAATCAAAAAAAAAAAAAAAAAAAAAAACCAACTCAAAAAATGATGAACTGTTCAGATTTCCTCAATACTTGAATGCACTTGTTCCAGCCCTTCTCTGTCCTCATGCATTGCTCAGGATGTACATGTCAGCAACACTAAAATGATGGCACATTTGACACCCAAAAAAAAAAAAATCATGTGCTTCTTCGTTAGGTTAGGGTTTTTTTCCCCCACTTATATTTCCCCTCCCTTTCTTCTTTAAACAAAGTATGGCAACAATTTGACAGCCCAGCAGTGTTTTGCCCTCCTGAACCCTGGCAATGACCCAGAGGATTTGCTCTCTCCTGCTAATCACAAGTCTGGCTGTGGCCATTTCCCATGACATAGCTGAAATTCTCCCAAACTGGCCCTCTCCTCTTCCCTGCCCAGCCCATGCTGAAACCATTTTCTGCCTCCTTGCTGTCCCTGGAGCCATTCCCTGCACAGGCTCTGGGTTTCCAGACCTGCCCCACCAGCAGCAGTAGCAGGTGTTCTTATCTCACACACACTTTAAAAGGAAACCAAACTTAAATGTGCAAAACACACTCTGCACGTAGTGAAATGGCATTTTTAAATATTTATCTCAAGCTCATAAACTCAAGGCCTGCTCCTGTTCCAGCCTGGCTGCTGTTCCACGCTCACCACCACACGTTCTCTTCAGTGGTGCACAAAAAATGGCTCCGATTTATTTTATTCCTTTCTATTAATGTCAGGAACCATTACTCAGTTTCTCATCTGTGTCCTTCTATTATGCCACAAAAATTCAGCAATGTAAGTTTTGAAGAAAATTGCAACAAAAGTTACTTAGATCACTCACTCAGATTTCACCATTTGAAGTTCATTGTGTTTAACCAAAAAATCCCATGATTTTAAGGCAAGGCACAGCTAAACCCTTTGTGTCCTGTCTCTATACCAAGAGACTATTTAAGCACTGATTTACAACTGCTGAAAAACCATCAGAACTTCAGGAGCAGGAACGATCACAATGCAGTCTTTTTAGGATTTACTTATTCTGTAATAACTTCAGACAATTCAAGTAGTGTCTGATTTTCCCAATATTCCCATTAAAACTCAAACCCAGCAATTCTTAATTCTACAAAAGCTTTCATTCAAAAATTCCCAACTATCTCAATAGCTGGCTATTTATATAATATGCCAGTAATACAACAAGCTGAAGGCAAAGAGTAGCATTACTGTAACACTTTTATGGAATATACAATTGTATGCACATTGGCAATTATTTGGGCTGTTGCATTACATGCTGGTTTTATTAAGCACTGCATTTTCTTGAAACACAGTCCCAATGTCCATACTAAGAAATGGTTTCCAAGAGCAACTCAGCAGCAGCACAACATATGCAAGAGCAGTGATGGAAAAAAGTACCTACCAGGAGGGTGAGTAAAATGTATGTGTATGTGGAACAACCAGCACACAAAGATGTTTGGCTACCTACAATAAAATAAATCACCAGCTCTTAACACCAGTGCTGTCTAACAGTAAACTAACCCCCACAAAGTTACTTAATTCAAAATGCCACCAATCCTTTAGAATCCAAGCTGTTTAAATAAAACACTTAATTCAACAACTGAAAATTCCAATTAGGACACCGAGTCTTGCCCACCACATTCCAAAATTCCTTGCCCTTATCAGGTAATTTTTTTGCCTTATTACCTAATAATTAATATTTCCTAACAGGATTTTAAAAAATCAGTCCGCGTACTCAACTTATAGTCACTGAAGAAATGTTTATCCACGCAGGATTTTTGTTTCCCCAAGTTATTCCCTAACACAGTTCAAAATGCTGAGCAGAACAATGTCAGATTTCCAGGAGAGGGACTCTGCACACACCTGAGAGAGCTCAGTGCAGAGTCTCACTCAGAACCACCAGTAATGCAGAATTTAAGCCCCAGCTGCTCTCCTGAACTAACTTGGTATATTCAGAACATGGACTCTGCTGTGCAAAGGCAACAACATGAGACTGTATTTTTCTTTTTTTCTTTCTTTTAGTTGTCTGACTTTAGTTTTTCTGGTTGGGTGGGGTTTGTTTCAGCAGAAGTTCAAAAGGGCTGCATTTCTCCCCGGGGTTGATAATGATGGCCCTTGCTGCCAGTTTTGATTTTGGGCAGTTCAGGAGATGGGCAGGGCTGTCCCAGCCCAGGGCAGCTCCCCCTGGCTCTGCAGGACCAGGAATCTGCCCCAGCAATCCTCTCCCAGCTCCCCTGGCTGTGACTGAGCTGGGAAACCCAGAGAGCCACAGCAGAACAGAACTGCCAGGACACCCTCTCCTCAGGCTCCTCAGTACAAGCATCACTCTTTTGCACTCTAATATTTTTTACAAGTGAAATAAACGCTACCAGTTTTTCCACACCCACATAAAATTCTGCACAAAAAGAGCCATAATTCCCATTAAAAGTCTGTAAATAGGTTTTAGCGAGTGAAGAGTTGACAATAACAAAAAAAAAACACATGATCCATCCTTTCATTCAAATACTCAGGTGCTTTGGGGTAAAATTCAAAGGAATAAGAGCACTGCACATCAACTGTAATTTCTACATTTTCTCTTGTGCATTAGAAAATGTACAACCCCGTGAAATGTTAATCAATAATGTACCAGTCTCAATAAGCATCATCAATACACAGTAACAAGTGGGATGTATGGATTCATGAGAAGTTACTGAGTAAAGTGTGTACTCAATTATTTGCAACCCCTACAGAATAACAAAGTAGAGAAAATTTAATAAGTAATTACAGATAATTATGCTATCTGGAATTATTTAAGATGCAGGGCTATGAGGTGATGTCTGTCTTCAGTCTGTGAAAATATAAAATGAGGAACCACTAAATAATTTTATATGGGTCTAATCAACTCATGAACTGAATCCGTCTTTTATTATAAAAATAAAATTAAATCAGAAAAAAATTCTAAATATCTCATTTTTTCTTCAAAAATAAACCTCCTTAAAATTGAACTCCTTGTCTCATCCACATAGTTAACAGTTACTTCACACATTACCTGTCCCTGACACAGCAGTCTCCACAGCATAAATCATTTCTTTGGCCAACTAGCCAAGAACTCAAAACTAATTAATCTGCATAACACAAATGTTAGAGTTTGGAATTTTTCGTTTAATATTTTTGTACAGATGGCTGCCAGAAAAACTCACAAAAATGGTTTTTGAAATATAAAAAACGTTACTCAAAAAAAAAACCCTTTTGATTTACACATTTAAGTAAAAGTTTGTAATTCAGTAACTTAATTAAATGAGTCAAGTTGAGCCTTCTGGAAGACACTTTTAAGAAGTGCTTCCCTTCAGTGTCAGAGGGAAGTATCACCAGTATAATCATGCAAGAAATAGTGTTGTATTTTCCTTAGCTGGAGCTTTACCACAAGTTCAAAAACCATGAAATGATTGGTTGAGCCTATTTGAATCTTCACATACAAACCCTATTTGGGACAGGGCCATGGTGCTGCAGCAGCTGAAAACATGCCTGAAATGCAGCATAACCCAGTGGACATTAAGACATTTCCTTTTAGCCATTTCTTTTTTAAATAGTTGGGATTTCTCTGCAATTTAAATAGATTGCTGACATTGTAGTAACATTACCTTAGAGACTGTTTGGAAATAAATTCGAAAATTAAATCAAGATCATCAGATTAAGATGAGAAAGAGACCAAACCTTTTCCTGTAGATGCAACCTGAAACTAAGTTAATACCATTTAAATTCAAAAGCTACATTCTTAGATAATGGGAGGCTGAGCCCAACGTGCCCTTCTTTCATCAGATTTGACCAGGGGACGTGAGCACAGAGCACAACCCTGAAACTCCTCCTCCTGTGGGAAAACCTGGATCCTCCATCCATGCCAGGGCCACTTTAGACAGGATCTTGGTTAGGAAATCCCTGGGCACAGGAGCCATCTCTGCTGCACTCCCTTCTCCTTTTCCACACTTTTCAAAGGGAATCTGGGCAGCAGCTCTGCCTGTGTTACACCAGGAACCCTCCACAGCCTCCCAGATCAGCCACTCTGATTTCCAGGCTGGCTGTGAGCACAGCAGAAACAAGACACGTTCACAAAAGGCATAAAGCAAATAAGTTTCTCCCACAGTAAGATGCAAGATGATAAAACACACTCCGAGCACCAAGGCACCTCCTTACCTCTGGAAAGGACACCAAAGTCAACGTCACAAGTGGATTCCAACAGCACAATTTAGGGTGGGACACAGCTGAAATTTACTTTCCTCAGCAGCAGTTCATCAATTCTGGCTCCTGATGACTTTCCAGGGTTGTGGGAGATGAAAACCAACACCTCATAGTCTAACATCCTGATGATGAGCACAGTCATGCACCTCTTAGGCACAGCATCTTCCAGCACCCACAAAAATCCTGTCTACTACATTTAATCTTTCATTCTGAATAGAAGAACAAAAGAAGAAAAACTCCACGGTCTGGTATCCCATATCCACAGTATCTGCCAAACTTGGGACCAGCTAAAAGCTTCCAAGCCCTAGCATTAAATACTGTAAATAACACATTTAACCACAGAATATTTCAGGTTGTAGGGGACCTCTGAGGTCATATGGTTCAACTTCCCCTCAAAACACAGACAGTTCAATGCTGATGAGGTTAAAATGCTCCATTCTTTCTTGCATTGTATTGTATATATATTCTTGTATTTCTGGCAAGAAAACCAGAAAAATCTCCTTCTACAGGAGAAAGAAACAAATGGGTTGGCTACCACAATACTAAATCTGAAAACCCTACAAAGCAGGCATATTAGTGGGGAAAAAACTCCTAACAACCCAGTGACTGCTGATCCAAGACAAGCCACTGACAATTTCTACAACTAATCCCCCCAACCTGTGCAGATGAAGTCAATTGTGAAAATTTGCTCCAGAAAAAACCTCAGTGATGTATCCAAGCATTGCATGATTTTAAAAGTGCAGTTTAAAGTTACACAGAAGCATCCCAGCAGCCCTCCAGCTCCTGAATATTCACTGGGAAATGCTAGAGCTTGTATCTTTATGGATATTGGAAATTTTCATACATAAAAATTGCTCCCCCTCAATTTTAGTGTGTTAATCTTGCAGGTCACCGTACATAAGGGAGAGGCTGAAAGCCCAAAGAGCAGCTGGCATTCCTCTTGCCAACCTGACACTCCAACACTGGGGCACGAAAAACACCTTAGAAAGGCTCTGCTAACTGAATTCCCTCCTCATTTCCAGGGCAAGGTACAGAGCCAAGCCAGAGTGGCAAGTCCTCACTTTTCCATATTTTATGGTATGCTCAACATGCTCTAAAGGAAGAGGGGAATCCTTTTCCCCTTTTCATTTCATTCTTTAGAAAGGAAAGACTCTCTCAAGTGAATTAAGAGAGGTGAAAAAACAGACTGGTAATAAATAAGTCTCAGCTTTTAGAGATCTATCATTTACACTTTCCATAAAATTGTATTTATTTACAAACCTTAACTACAAAGTAAAAAACAATCTAGCTGATATTTTTGCCAAGTTTGACACCCAACACATGGCCTGTTGTAAGCCACAGCTATCCACAGGCCAACCCAGCAACTGGCCCTTTGTTCCTGTGCTTATTTAAACACAATGAAATGGGTTTACCTCATTAAAGAGGGATTGGAATAAGCTCCAGCTGCAAGAGTGAGGTGGTCCTCATTTTTTAAAAACCAGCAATGCCATTTGGGAAAAAAAGAGCAACAAGCAGCGAAAAAAAATAATTCCCTTCAAGCAACTGAAATACCAGTTTTGAAGATAAAATAGTGCAAAACCCAGGCCAGTAAAAAGAAATATTGTTTTCCTTTGAAGTTCACCACCAACTGGGGCAAGTGGCATGTTGCATTCCCCAGGCTTATGGGAAATTTGTTTTCTGTCCTGTCAGGAAAAAAAATACCATGGTCCCTCTGGAGCCTGTAATTACTGATGCATGTAAATTACACTTTATCAAAATACTCCACAAACGTTGCCTTGAAAGTCAAAACTGAGCAGCCCACCTGAGCAATGTCAGCGTAACTGTGCTCCTGTCAGGGAGGGGCTGGTGGGCAGGGACCCTCTGGAGCTCAGCTGGGCATTTCCCATCTCCTGGAGAGCCCCAGGACAGCCCTGCTGAGACTCCTGGCTCCACAGGGATGTGCCAGCGTGTCCTCCCAGCAAACCCAGCCCAGCACACAGACCTGGGGGGCTCTAGTGCAGCCAGCCCAATGGCCCAATCCTCCTCACACAGCAGGAACAACCTGAGGCCTCTGGAGCCAAGGAAGGGAAGGTGTTTCAGTGAAAAACCTCCTAGACCAACGAGCTCTGTGATCAAATAACACCAAGACACTGCAAAGGCTGCCACTCCTGCAGAGAAGTCCTAGTAAAAAAACCTAGCCCAATATACCACTAGCTCTGCTCCCAGTAAGGGATTCTGAGGTATGGGGTTAATCGAGCAATTACTGGGAAAAATTAGAGCAGGGTAGTCCAAACTCAAGGTGAAAAAGGCAAAAATTCCATCTGGTGCTCCTGGAGGTACAGTCACTTTGGGCATATGCTGTAAAGAACTCAGCCTGGGGCTCAGAGGCTCAATGTCCCAGTGCACTCAGCAGCTCTCTTCACTCCCAGGAAGCACAGCCAGGCAGGGCTGACCCAGGGATGATGATCAGAAATCAGAGGAGATCGAGTCCTGTGGCTGTGGGGTAGGATACAAGATTATTCTCAACAAAAGAAACTAACTGTATGTATGTAATATTTAGTTTCATATTGGATGCTTCTCTTGTCAGCATTTTTCCCCTCACAGTTCACCGAGCACTGATGTTGTGCCATGCACAGAAACCATTCAAAACATTAAACTTAACATTCCTTCATAGATCAAGAAGAATGGAGTAAATTCACATCAGCTGTTTCCTGAAGCAAACATTTCATAGATGTCTTTAGCAACAGCCCATCAGGGAGCTTAACAGAGCAAAGCAAAAGGCAGGTACTTAATTTCTAATACACTTCAGTCAATTTTCTCAACAGTATTTGCATTTTCATTGCAGAAAATCTCAATATTCAACAGCAGCAATTACTTGATATTTGAATAATCTCACTAAGTTCCAAAGTATTATATAAGGGAACTTTAAAACATGGACTTCATATCACACATGGTGCCATAACCTTTTGTTTTCAGTGTGTTACACTAAGTGAAGAAATGAAAGCAGTTCAAAGGCACACCTTGTACAACATCCTTGCCTTGGTCATGAGAGCACGATGATGACAAACCACCCCTGCCAATCTATTCTCACAGCACCCTAACATTTAATCACTTGAATGGGTTATATTAATTTTGTTTCATGAATATTTTCTACCCTTGTAAGTTTTACAGTGCAGTCTGCTCTGGGGACGTGGAGCTGTGTCAGGCTCCAGATCAAATCCCCTGGTTCAGCTCCTGACCCTTCTGGGGCACACACACGCCCCAGGCTGCAATCCCACGGCTCTCCCAACTGCAGGGGCTGGAAGCAAAATGAAATCCTGGATCATTTATGACTGTATTTCAAAAGCAAACCTAGTGCATTTAAAAGTAATAGCAGCTTTCATTTTCGAGACCTTTAAGTGTCTGAAATACTTTAAACAGGCCTGGCCTGTTACCCCTGTGAAACACATGGAAAAGCTCCAGAAAGCCTGACTGGAGCTGCCTGTTGTACACATTGCAGATCTCGAGAAGAAAACCAAACGATAATTAAAACAAAGAAGGATTTGGCCTTGCATCATTTTACCCCCCAAAACCCTTAACTCATGGGGTACCCTGAGTGGGCAATAAATCTCTGCAGGTAAATCAGGGTTCTGCTGCCATGAAACAGCCAGAAAACTGCTGATGGGAAATTGCCTTTTCTTTTTAAAGACACTGATGAAAATCAAGGCTTCACAGGCAGCACTTGCAATTTAACACTCATTAGTATCTCTACACCAATGATCATGTCTCCTACTATCCACACCCACTAAAAGAAATTCTCATTATCCACAACATATTTCCAAAGTATCTGAAAGGACTTTTACAAGACGATGAATGTAAACTCATCTTTGGCCTCAGGATGACAGTCTATTATGGAAAGCAGCAGAAATATTTACATTATCATTATGATATTTTTCCTGTTGCGTAGATGAGATGTCTGCACTTCAGGTCATCAGTTCAATCTGTTCCTACATTTGCTTTGTGTGAGGAAACTGCCTGAGTGTGAAAATAATGCCAAATGTATTCTAATCTCCTGTTCACCAAAGAGAAAACAGAGTTATATTCACTCTGCATTGTCTCCTAGTTGCAGTAATGACAATTTACAAGTGAATTTCCCATTCTAACCATGGACAAGACTCCAGCAGCTCAGAAGCACTGAACACTCATGAAAACATTTTCCAGCTCCTTTCAGGGCATGGCCAAAGGGGAAAGGCAAAAAAATCCACATAATAACTAATTGATTAAAAGGAAGTTTTCAAACAACAAAAGCAATATCCACATAGCAATACTGAGTGCAAGCACACCGTGATGTGCTGACATTTGCTGACTAGCTCTAATGGCAAGGCCAAGAAAAGCCACATTAACAAAGCAAATGCAGTAAATCTGACCCTGACAATCTCCGAGCTGCACAGACTAGCAGGGTTATCCAGTTTCTGGAAGAGAAACTGCCTATAAACCATCAGGTCAGAATCCCCCAGTAATAATAAACCTGTGATATAACCTGTAATAATATACACGTGATATAACCTAATTAATCCTCTGTCAAGCCTGAAAGCAGCCCCTGAGTGCCACAGACAATCCACCCTGCAGAGGCAGCAGCAGCTCCCTGGCCCTGCCACCACCACAAATCAAGCCCCAGGAACAGAACCCAGCCATGCAGGGACTACAGGACTTGGACTGCTGCTCACAGAAGAAAAAAAAAAAAAAAAAAAAAAAAAAAAAAAAAAAAAAAAAATCCCAAATTCTGCAGACTAACCTAAGAAAACAGCAAGCCAGTCATGGCCACCACAGCTGTGGTGTTTGGAGCCGGAACAGCTCAGCCATGGGAAAGCCCCATAACCAGGAGCTGAGCCCCTGCTTCCCCCCAGCTAAACTCACCACTCAGAGGAGGAAGGCAGTCAGTAAGGACACATTTCAGAGCTGGCAGAGCCACCCTGGGAGCTCTCCAGGTGGGGACTGACCCTGGAGCCCCCATCCAGCTGCCCTTGCTGGGACTGGCTCAGAGCAGCAGCAGCAGATTCTGCAGAAGTTCAGCAAAGCCTAATGCTCCTAAGCACCCCCAGGATTTCTCAAAAGAATGAACCCTGATGGGAATTAATGTCTAATTGTGAGCACACACTGAATTTGTCAGTATTCCTTGTTTGATACTAAGATTAAGGCAAATTTTAAGAAGCATCAGAAACTACTTACAAGGGCTCTGTTGATGCAAAATGATGGACTGGACTTAGTAAGTTCACAAGGCTGCTATTGGTGTTAGCATTTTGCAGTTAAGGATTGCTTTGAATGGCCAGTTAGAGTATATTAACTATACTTTTAATGTGCTCTCTCCAAGCCATGTGATTTGAAGCTACAAATGTCTGAGCATCTGAGAGTGCTTTAAAAACCCCAACATTCAGGAAAACAGACACCCAGCAGCATGGCTAAGGCTAGCAAATAATTATTGAATAATTAAATGGCAAATTAATCTCAGTAATTCAGAGCCCCCTGCTTTCTTGAGCTGAATATCAATGAAAAGATGCCACCCTTCAAATAGCAAAGGAAGAAACATTGGAAATGCAAGGCTGTAGTTCCCCAGCTAACAGAGTAAAACTACTTTTTTCCAAAGCAGACTTATGCTTAATCTGCATGTGTGGCATTTCTTGTGGAAATGTATAATCCTTTGCCACAAACTCCCTTAAATAGCATTGTAATAAGATGACCTGATCACAGAAGCTGGCAGTGGAACCCTCCTTAGAAGGGAGACGCCACTGAAACCCAGCAGTAATTTTCACAAAAAACACCCTTTCCTCCCCAGTCGTGCCTATTCCCCTTAAGAGGGGAAACAAGATATCTGCACACTATCATTTCAAATAACCAATTTCACACAGGGGAAAAAACAGCACTGAGGAGGAAGCCTTCTGGCTTTTGATCATGTTTTCCTTTGTTTTCTACTCTCAAAATAATAAGTTAATTTTTTTTTATACTTTTAATTATTCTTCTGCACTAATTTAGACAGAAGATCCTTAGATTCTTCAAATAAAATTGGTGTGTACTTGTATTTAAAAAATGGTTAAATACATTATTTACTAGCAGAGCCCAAAAGAAGATCTAGAGTGACTTCAGCTTGATAAATGGTGTAAGTGTCATCCAGCAATCTGCAGCACAAGCCCCTGACCTAATGCACATCTTTCCCAAGCCAGAAGTGCACCCCAGAGACCAGCAAACACTTACTGTAATTATTTACTGTCTTCTGAAAAGACCTGCTGTGATCTATACACAGCAAAACTACAATTATTGGATGGGATAAAACCACAAAAACACCCTGTTACAAGCCCATGCTCTTTTGTCATGGCAACACCGTAACTCAAACTCCTGCAACAATTGAATTGTCAGGATCCTGCTTTAATGGCAGTGATAATGGAGCTCTGAGGGAGCAATCTGGGAGAGCTTGCTTTCTAGAAAGAGAACAAACAGAGAAATAAAGAGGACACCAAGAAAATTTATGATCTGGTTGCTTTTCCGAAGCACAGCTTCTAATGACAGCCACAAGATGAAAGAGGCTGGATTTGACCAGCAGTCGTGGCTTGATGCTCTGAGCTGGCTGAGCCTTCACAAGGGACACTGCCCAGAGGGCTTCCAGCAGCAAACCCTGGGCAAGCCACAGCCATTGCACCCAGCCCCTGGCTGCAATAAATGCAATAAACATCTGAGCTACAGGGCATGCAGAGGAAAGCAGGCATTGGGAAAACCTGACCCCCCTGCCCAGGCAGCAGGCACTGACTCAGCTGGGCCAGCACCTGCCTGCAGCACAGCAGAGTCCCACAGGGAAGGGGACTGCACCTTCCTGCTGGTGTCTAACCAGGGCAGCTTCCCAAGGAAAGCACTCGCTGAATAGCTCAGCTGCTCCTACCAGGAGTTATCCAAGGAAACTACTTACACAAAACCAAATACACACGCTGATATCATAAGGAAGTGGGGCAAGTCAAGGAAAGAGATGGCAAATAGAATTTTTAAAAATAAAACACTGTCCTGCTGTGATTTCACTGCTAATAAAGTTAATAACCCTGAGTCAGGTCTGTTTTGCCTGTGACAGTCACTGAGGAGGGATCTCTCCCTCTCGTATCTCATCCCACAAGCCTTGCATTATATTTCCTCTCCCTGCCCAGCTGAGAAGAGCAGGGACAGAGCAGCTTTGGGCACCACTGTCCCAACGAGGGTCAGCCCAGCACACAGCCTCAGCCATTCTGTCATTCTGCTAAAACTGAATATTGCCTCTTTTTAAGGCTACTCACAGAATCTGCCTTGTGTGCTGCAAGTACTTACTCACTATTTTACCCATCTACCAATCAACTTTCAAAATATTCCACTAGACAAGAAATAAGCATCCCACTGATGCAGCCCTGACAAATCTCACAGTGCTACAAATACTCACAACCACGTTAACGACAAGCAGCTCCTTACAGAATGACTGTTCTGATACTGAGAGGAAATGCCATTTTATTAAAACAAATAACTTGTCTACAATGTCTCCGTTCTGCTGACTGTGCTACTTGAGCCTACTTTAGAAATAACTATAAATGAATGGGATAAAACATTGGGACACCATGAACAGAAAATTTAAACACAAAGATACTGGGCACACTCAGCCATGGACCTAAATTGTCTCAGTTCAGGATCACAGGGCTCTGCTCCAACACTAAGACACTCAGATTTGGACTAAAATCTCGATTCTGATACTCAAAAAAGTAAAGAAATTAATTTCAGAGTCTAATGGATGCTTCCACTCTCCTGACATTTTGGTATCAGATTTCAGTATCTGTTTCCACAGCCTGGTTTGCTCACTCAAGTGACAACAAGACAGTTCATTAAAAGCAAATAGACCCAACAAATGGCCCATGGCTATAAATTTGGTAGAGGCATTAATTCTCACTGCAAGGCTTGAGTTTAGAGCCTTCTAAGAGGGTTTTTTTTCCACACACAAAGGAGCCTTACCATGACTACTTAGCAGCTAGCCTGAGGTATAGAGGCTCCAGCAATGAAACAGATCTATTCTTACATGACAGGGTGTTTGTGGGAAAATGAGCTTGTTTCCCCCTTTTATTTTCAAAGATAAATAAGTATCTCATGGACCCCAGTATACTTGTTTTTTAGTGAAAAGCAGATGCACTGCAATCATTTTATACACCAGCTTTGCACATAAAGGAAACAGGATTCCAGCAGGCACAAATCTTAGCTTACGACCTTTGTGGAGAAATTTCAGAGTTGTTTTGGATATAAGAAAATCATTGCCTTAGAATCAAAACCAAGTTTTATAGCTGTTAAATTACATGTTTCATTGTATTATAGTTTTTCTGTGCATTTCATCACCTGTATTAAAAATATCTATTCCTTTATGGATAGATATTAGTAAGTATCTGAAACTATTAAAAAAAAAAATCTTTCAAGCTTTTATTTCTGAATTCATTAGAAATGTTTTTTCCTTGATTCAGTTCTCATTAAAAGTGCCTGCATTTTGAATTATTCGATAATTATCCCCGATAAAACAGTTCAGAAGCTTTAAAAACTAGGCAGTGAAGGCATCAGAGCAATGAGAAACATTTCCACTAGAGAATCCAATCAAGAGCTCATTCACCATCCAGCTTAAACTGAAAACCCTTATCTAAACCAAAGCAAACAAAATCCATGAGTCTCAAAGCCACTCTTTTCTAGAAGAAAAGGCTCAAAGCCTTATGAGAAACTCGTTTTGTGGGACGCCTCACATTCCATTTAAGGTTTATTTCACTATATATATTCCTGCTCGTAATATCAACCAGATGTGACAACGAAGCCTGACCAGCCCTGGAAAAGATGCAGGGATATGCTGAAGCTCAGAACTGAGCTTGGAGGGAAAAGCCAAAGGTACCTGGAGCTGAAGTGAGGGTAGAGGACACAGCTGTCATCTGAGAATTTTAATCCCAGTTCTAAATCCAGTTTCAGTAGTTATCAGAAAGGGGATTTCAGGGGAAATGCACCGTGCATGACCTGGTGACACACAGGGAGCCCAAACCTCAGGCACACACAATTCAGGACAGCAGGAGAACCCCAGGCTTGTCCTGCAGCTTCTCAAGCACATTATCCCCAGGAAACCATGTCCTACATTCTGTTTCCCAGCAGCAGCAGGGCTGAAGAGACTCTACTGGAGGAAACAAATTGTTTCTGTAGAGTGGTGTCAGCAAAGTCCCAGGTTTCAGCCTGGCTGGCAGAACACTGAGAAAAGCCCTCAGTTGCTTTTTCAGCCTTCAACTACTCCTGAAACATTAACAGGTCTTGCCCAAAACCCTCCAGCACACAAAATTCCTGCATGTTTAAGCAGCTCAGTCACTCCATCTCCATCAAAGTATTCATGATAATAAATATGCCCAATTTTCACACTCTCACCAAGCTACCAGACTTGGAATGTCATCCTTCTACTGAGACAAGTCGAGCTCATGTCTTCATTAACAAAGCCATGGACTTGACACCCACTGCACACCTGCTGGAGAGGGCAGCTTCAGAATCACAGAATTCATCTCTATTTCCTCCATGGACAAGACTGAGAACTTTTCATTCCAGTGAATAAACCCAAGCCTTAAAGTTTGGACATACTGTGCCGAAATATTTAGTTCTTGAAAATTTCACATTGTTTGAGCTGTAGCAAGCATACACAACTGAAATACTCAACTTTCTGACTTACTACTTTATGAGGATTATAATTATTAAGAAGAAAATAATGGAGAAACGTTTGAGTAACTCAGAGTCAGCAGCTGGAAAATATGGCAGCAGAAGTACTATAGCTATACCATGGAAAATTAAAATTAAGACCAGCATTATTTACACTTTTTTAATGTTCATTTAAATTCACTCCTCGTAAATTCCACAGAATCTACCTCACCCCTGCATCGGCCTGTCTTACTGATTTTTGTTTCACTGGTTTTATGCCCTTTCATCACTTTCTCAGCTTTGCTTTCTTCTGCAGAGGCTGGGTCAGAGCAGCTGCAGGGAGGAATGCAGGCACTGCTGCCCCTCCACTGCTGCATTCACACAACAAAGAGCAGCTCTGAACCCACCAGCAGCAGCACCAAGGCAGTAACATGAAACAACAGAGAGCAACCATATACACGTGTGGGTGTATTTTTACAAATTCTAGTAGGAAGCAAATTTCTCATTCTTATCCCATGACAGAAAAACATGCAACCAAACTACACTTGGAACTGTAACAGTTCACTTGAGCTAAGATTTATTTGCTTATAATGCACACTCTATTTATATAACACTTGTATCTTCAAAGGAAAAAGCGAGTTTCTTCTGACAAACAGTGTTAAAGTGATCTAATGCACTGCTCAAGAGTGAGCAAGGCTGACTGGATGTCAGTGAATAAAGACAAATGTTCCCAGAGCATCCGTTGGGAGGCATTACAGAGCACGGCGTCCAGATTAATCATCCCATTCTATGGAACCTGATTACAATCTTGAGATTCTAAAAGCAAAATGCTTGCCCGTGCTGTTAAGGGCTATAACATATCATGATTACAGGACCTACTGGAAAACACACTCCGTGGTTGTGAGCAGCCTCAGGCACCTGCACTCAGGTCTCTGGGCGAGGACAGATGCACACAAGCTACCAACACACACAGCATTCCACTGAAACCACAAATTACCAGAGCTCCTCTCCTGATATCCAGGTACAGTGAGACCCCTCGCAGAGCAATTTGCACCATGTTATGCTGGAATTTGTACAGATGCAGGTAAACTCCATAAAAGCTTTGCTCTTGAAAGCATCATCGTTTCCTTAGCCAACCAACCCACCTAAAGCAACTCTTCCAACAAATAAATACAGCTGGCACCTTCCAGAGACCAGACAGAGGTACCTGCAACTATGTTCCAGCTCACACTTCATACACAAGCTGAGTTTCAAGACGCAAAATTTCAAAACCATGCAAAAAACATTAGGAAATGCAACCAAATTGTTCAGCACAAGCAAATCCATTCAGCAAATATATCCTAGTGAAGCCAAAAGTCATGAGAAAGCTTGCAAAACAAGCCAAACAAAGATTTTTCCAAGCACATCTCAAGACTAAAAGACAGCTATGGTTTATATTTTTAATATATTTTTTACATCTGCAGAATAATTGCAGTGACTTGTACAGTTTTTCATGAGCAAGTTTGGACAACACCAGGAGTTCATTAGAGAATTTCTCCAAACCATCAATATCACTTGTTGCACAGCACTGTTCAGCTTGCCTCTTTCAGACAAAAACCAAGATCCTACTTTAAAGTCATCTAATTCCAAAATTAGTGTGCACTATCACCATGTGGCTGTATTTCCACAGGAAGAAAAATTTACTGCACTGTTTAAATGGTTTGCTTGTTTGCATACTGATGGATTAAAACAATTATAAAAACTCCACATGAATGGGGAACTTTTTCAGGCACCCTGTAACAACTTCACAATTTCACTAACCAAATCACAAATCTTAGTATCTGATCTTCCATAAACAAGCTCAAGCATTAAAAGAACGGTTTTTCAAAACAGAAATTTCAAAAAGTCAGTCTGGATCATGAGTTTAACTTTGGCAGAATCCAGAAAATTATTTCAGAAAAAACAGTTCTTGACTTTAAAAAGGCAGATGACTCTTTTTTTGATAGTAACTACACAGGCACCTGCTCATCCATTTTATTTTTATACACATTTTTTAAAAAAAATATTTTGTAAATCATCCAGTTATTGTTCTAACACCACCCTCTCACTCCTCCCACCAAAAAAACTAATGCCAAGTTCATGATATCCTTCTGTTGTTGAAACGGGCCTTGATGCCATCCAAATATTTTATAACATAGTTTTTATATTTCAAGGAAAAAAATTGTTTACTTCTCCATAATTCCTCCTCTTCCTGCCTGATGAGGCAGCAGTCATAACTTTGCTGGTCTATCTGGCAAAGCCTTGACTTTCTTGAAAAGATCATTTTCCAAACAAAGAATTTGTAGCTACCTCCATTATTTAAAAATAAATACATGGACTCTCTGTGGACATCTAGCCTGAGCCAGATACATGAACCTGACACTTTCCATGGTTTCTGGAGCTCTACAGAGAGAGCTCAAAACAAGTCACCTTGACGTCATCCTGGTGAATATATGAGGAACAGAAAAATTTCGTGGTTTCTCTTCCCTCTGAAATTTATGCTCTACCAAATTACACAAAGCAAACATAACACATCCCCTGAAAAACCCTTACTAACTGGCAGTTTAATATCACAAAAATTAAACCTCTCGCCACAGTCAAAACACAAACATGTGAATCTGCACAATAAGGAACATAAAAAATAAACACACCACAGAAAAATAAATCAGATTATACTTACAGCCTGGTTAACTTCTGCGTGTTCTGAAACAGCAGCTCGGGAAGAACTTGCAACTTATTCTTGTTCAGACGCCTAAAGTGTTACAATCAGAATAAAAAGAAAATTGATTAGATTCTCTTCCAGTTGCAGAAGTTTCTTCTGTAATGCATAAACCCATGAAGCTCCCATTGCACTGAACCCCATGCCACTGGTGCCATTGGATGCTTTGTGCATTTTATTCAAACAGGAGTCAAACTGTGCCATCTGTAGAGAACCTGCCCACATCCACAACATGGGGAATCAAGGAACAGGCACCACGAAGTTTTAACATGGATGAGCACACAAACATAACTTTTATATTTTCCTCTGGATGCCTACTGAGAACACTCAGCTCACTCTGCTTCAGGAACAGCTACTGGCAGGAATCCGGATTTTTATTCTCCTTCAAAAAATGTAGGCACAGTAAATTCAGTAATTTGACCAACCAAGATTATTCCCAGATTAGCTATTATTTCTGTAGTATACATAATTTCTTTTTAAAAAGAATTTTCTTGAAACTTCACTTGGAAAACCTGAGCACTGTTGTAGAAAATATGAACATATGGGTAACCAGATGACTACATGGTGATTTGAAATAGAATATTAATCCTGAAGATTCTTCCAGGAACATTTTAGAGAACAGATTAGTGTTTATACATTAGTCCCTTTTACTCACTCACTATATGAGTTATACTCTGGTGACAACTTGCCAGTTTTTAGAAAACAACCATTCCAAGCTATTCCAGCCCTGTAACTATAAAAAGCATGAGCCTCCTCTCCATAAAACGTGTGACAGCCCTGCTAAACCTAAAGCAGCTCTAGCTTGTAAGACACAATCTTGCTCTTCACTTCTTTTTCAATGAAAACAGGCACCTGCTCCAGAGCCCTAACGAATACCATTTGCATAAGAGCTGACCTGGGCTAATTACCAACAGCCCCACTGTGTGAAGGGCAGTTGTTCTGAGTTCATCTCAGTTGTTCTTGTCTTTGTGCCCCCTTGGTTCCCAATCCACCTGCTGGGTTAACTTGGACAGCAGATCTGGTTTTGCTGAAGTTTTGATCTCCAAAGGCACCTGGAACTTTTATAAACCCACTGCTGCTTAGCACCCCATATCTGCTTCCCAGTTCTCTTGCATGCTGAGTAATTTCACTATCAGAATTGGAGAATTTTGGAACTGAAGGCCTCCCTGAGATCAAACCAACACTGTGGGGTTTCATATGGCAGAGTTTTCACATGGCCACCATATGAACGTGCCTGGCAAGGTAAAGGGGAGATGGAGGAGAGGGGAATTTTAACTTGTCTTTCTGACACCTAGAACAGATCAAAGGCTGCATCTGCAAGCTCACAGAGCCTGAGCCCTGTGCATCACACACACCACATGAGAACCAATATTTGTATCTGCTGAAGGAATTTCCTGCAGCTTTTACCAACTACTCTATGACATTAAGGTAAGTGGACAAAACAGCAAATGAACCTTTAAAGAAGACAAGAGATGCTAGTTTTGCATTTGAGAAAATACCTGGGAAGATTTGAAACTGGATTCCCTTACACTCATGTGACATTTCAGTATTTTGTACCTAAGTAAACAATATTGTTTAAGGTTGATGGCAGCATGCTACTTAACCCTCAAAGTCATTACTTCGGTTAATCATGTTTATCTTTTGGAATCACAAGATTAAATATAACCAAACAAATGACTTATTCAAGGCTGAGCACTCCCATCCATCCTCCTTCACCAAGACCACCACCAGTCACTCAGAAACACTGAACAAAATCAACTTCTTTATCATCCTAAATGTAAGAGTGCCAGTGAAATGCATCTCTTACACACGGTGTCAAATGTTTACTCCTGTCTCTGATTATCATTTCAGATCTCACAATGTACACACAATTATGCACTGTCAACCCAAAGTCATCTGACTCATCTCAAAGCAACACCCCAGGAATATGTTTTAAGAATAGTCTTTGCTCTACTTGCAAGGATTTCACAAATGCTGAGCTTACGTTTATTGTTTTAAGCCAAAGAAACTAATCAAAATCAGATTAAACTTCTAGAACAGGAGGTTTCACACCAAGCAGACAAGAATATGAAGTAACAAGAAATTGTATTTCCAGGTTAGCAAGCTTCAACCTGAGAAGTCAAACATTTACAACTGGCACTGACACAAACAACCCAGAGGGGGGGAATAAAAGCCTAATACTGAGGGTTTTTTCTCTCTTTTACTATCAAATTAATCATAATCCTCAAATTATTTCTTATTATTTGTATGGGCCAACACTCTCCTACCTATGACAGCGAAAGGACCAAGTCCTCAGCTGCCCTTTTTAACTCTCCTAAGCTTTTTAATATCTCAACCTGAAGTTCCCTCCACATGGATTTTCTTTCAGACATTATATGGAGTAACATCCACACAAGGACCCTTGAAAAGCTCACACTGTGACCTGCTCTTCATAGCACTAAACATTTTGTATGGATCTAAATATACTTTATTTTAAAACTTATATGGTTATAAATTAAATTCTTTTTACACTGCAGCAGAAAGGAAACAGAATGTTTGTATCAAGGTCAAGAACTCAACAAAATTCTGCCTTTGCTTTATCTTGTGTAAACTTGATTTTTAAACTCCCCCAGCACTACTGCACAGATTCCATCCTCCAGAAGCTCAGGTGAGCTTTATTTCTGCCAGAAACCAGAGCTTGCAGCTCTCTAATGCCAGGTTACGTTACTAATGGATAATGAGGCAAATGAATCAGACACCAAACACTTAAAGACAAGTGTCTCTCCATGTCTTGTTTCAAGCTCTGGGACTCTCCAAGCCTTCCACCACTTCCTAAGATTTATTTCAAGTTTAAACTTCCGCCAAAAGTCATTTTATTCATAGTTTGATTCTCAGGGGAACTAGGGGAATGAACAGGGGGTTGTTTCTGTTGAACATCACCTACTGTATTATAACTTCTACTGCAGTGCTTACTGAAATACAAGACTAGATCACCTCATAGAAACTTAGACATGCTTGATGTAGGACACATTGAACATGCTCATATTTATTATGTGCCAGAAAGCCACCAATAGCCTAGGAAAAAGTCCCAATTGCACCTCTTATTTCTTCCTGGGCTTCAGAGGAAGGCCATTAAGAAAGTCCTCAATACAGAAGTATCAAAGTACCAGACAGGATGTTTTTAAATTCCAAAAAAAGAGACAGAGACGTGTTTAAAGATTATTTAATGAAAAGACCAAATGTTCTGAATGGTCATTTATAAGTGCTGTTTCCTCTGGTTTGACAAAGAGGTGCCAAACACGGATGAAATGCAGTGGGAGAGCTCCTAACACGTCATTTGACAAGAACTGAAGTTTATCCTCAGCTATCAGTTCTAGGACAGAGAGGGGAACTCCAGGGCAAGGTGAGGCAAACATGAGGAATGCCAGCACAGGGATGGAGCTGCCAAGCTCAGGCATCCCCTGGATCTGTTGGGCTGCAGCCCCTTCCCACACCAGTGACCCTAAGAGAGGAGCAGAAACGCCCCTGCCTGCCTAGACCTATCACCATCCCATTACTGCAGCAATCCTGCCAGCTGTCCAGTTTTAACTAGAGCAGCATTTCTGACTTTAGAGCAAGTATCTTGGAAATGGCAAAGCCATGTAACAGTGAAATAAAAATAGCCTGCAAAAAGTTCATAAATAAAACAAGCCAGAATCTTGTAAAATGGTTCTGTGGACATTGTTCATGGGACTGTACTTTATTAACAAATATAGATTTTCCTGATTTTAAATTAGTGACTTAAAATAGAAATAACATCAGGACATACCTGGAAAATTAATTTAAATCCCAGCCAGTTTTGCAGCTGTATCTGGCTACATCATGGAGGAACGACAGGTCAGCTTTGTGAATCTGAACATTAGACAACAATTTAAAACAAAATGTCATATTTAAACTAAATCCCTGGGACTGTTCAGACTGGGAATGCCACCTGGGATGCAGCACAAAAAGAAACCCTTGGAAGTGGGCTCTTCCCTCAGGCTGGGACACACCAGCCCTGCAGGCAGGATGTGTGTGCACACACAGCACCCTCCACCACCCAGCTGCACCCAGGGGCAGGGAGGAATCTGGGGCACAGAGCCAGGCAAGTCTGGTCCACATTATTTGGCCTGGGCCTGCTGGATGGGAATGCAGCTGCTCAGTCTCCAGTGTACTCCAAACTGGATGCTTTACAGCTAATAAGACCTGCAAAGTATTCCGGGAATTCGGCGCACTGGGCAGAATGATGCATAATCATCCAATGCCACGGAACAGATTAGCTCCAGTGCTGGATCAGAAGCAGCTCTGGATGTGCACAGCATGGAGCCCAGACTAATAAAGCCTCCTGGAAGCTGAAGAACTGTGCAGAGAGGCTCTCCAGGAGTCACATCAGCTCTGGCAATACCTGCATTGAGTCAAATTTATTAACTCTGATTAGACACATGCTGGCTGTGCAGTCAACAATCTCCACACACTGCAGCTCCCTCCGTCTTCCAGACTCCTTTAACTGCTGCTATGCACAGGAAATGGAACTTGGAGTATTCTGTTTTGTTAGCCTGCTCCTCAGGTCCCAGAAGTCACCCAAAAGAGTTGGCCAGGCACCAGGACACACCAAGTCCTCAGTGTGCAAGCCAAGGGTCCACCCATCACCTGCAGGGCAGGCATGGAGCCCACCCCACCAGGACACTGCCCTCTCACGAGGCTCAGGTTGACCCTGGTTCTGCTGGAAGATGGTTAGGGAGCTGCAAAGGGTAAAAGCCAAAAGCCCATACTTCTGTGTCTGCAGGAATTCGGTGCAAGAGTCAAACACTGCTACTTCTGAAACTATTACATATCACTGGCACATACTTACAGTAATTCTTAATACTGCATGTTGACTTCTATTCTCATATAAAATTAGAACACAAATGTCTGCACTTCACAGCTTTATCATGTTACAAGCTGCATTTTCATTCTTTATAACTCAAATGGCCCAAAATGCAGACTCACTGTGACCTTTCTAAGTCCATAGCTGCAGTGCTGCCCTCTGGGTTATGATGTTTTCTTTAGAGCAGCCCCACGCAGCTTCAAACACACTGTTCCAGCACAGGACAAACACTTCCCCTCACCTCCCAAAAACATTTTGCTCGTTTGTGTAAACAAGTGCCAGCTTCTCCCCTGGCTCCCTCGAGCTGCTGTGTCCCGAAGGCAAAGGGGTACAGAGGGAAACAACCTCGGTGTCAATCACAGAATAGCAAGGGCCCTTAAAAAAACAATGGAGAAGTTATTAACTGTGAAATTCCTGCCTTCCTGGCTCCAACCAGGCTAATCATATTCCTTCCTCTGTCTGAAGCTGGGACAGGAGAGAAACTCAACTATTAAGATTCCCCTGATTATTAAAACACAAAGTCAAAAACAACCATTGAAGCCTGGAAAGACAGTGCTCCCAGACTAGAGGAAGGTTGAAGATGTTTATCAGATTATCACTCTCTGAAACAAAAGACCTACACTTTACAAAGGTTATTTTAATATTAATTATAATTTTGCTTTATTCCTTTTCTTCTGGCTAACTTCTGGGTGAATATAAAACCCTCTATATAGGTAGAAAAAAAATTCAATTTGTTCATAAAGCAAAGGTCATCTTTTCCTGGAGGGGAAACTCTGATTTCAGCTGCACCCTTCATGCTCACACCACTGGAAGGGTCACATCCGACTCTGGATCTGTTGTCTCATGGACTCCACTCACAATAAGAGCAAAGAGGAGCTAAATTTAATCTCTATTGAAGGCACGATCAGCATAGATGGAAAAGAACAAAATGCATATGGAAGCAGAACTGGAACATTGCTCAACTTGCAGCTATTTTAATCTTTTAGCAAGAAGAATCTAAACCAGATTTTGCTACTGCAAATTGAAGGAGAAGACATTCCAACAATGCTGCAGTGTTACTCCCCTCACATGCAGAACTTCCCTTCATTCCCAGGGCTAATATCACCAGGGCAGGGCTTTAAAAGGTTCAGAAATCAATAAACATGTAAAAAGAACATCTAAAATATCAGACTTAAGGATTTCTTACACAGTTAAGTTGGATAATATAAAAAAGCTTCAGTGCAATCACAATCCTTGACTTCCCATTCCTTTATATACAAAGTGTACAAGGAGAGGTCTGAGCAGCAACATTAACAGATCAAACCAAATAGAACTGTAATATTTTGAGACAGTGCATTTTCAGCTTCATGCTTTGTTCTCACAGCTGCAGGACAGTTTTACTCTGAGTAAGAAACAAGTCAAGAGAAAACCCAAACCCCCTTTTCTGCAGTTTCCGTGAGCTGATGCTCACTCACTCCACGAGAAATTTCCTCCTTCAAAGTCCCTGCAGAGATGCTTGCCTGCTTCCCATGGACTAAGGAATCAATATGAAAGCCCAATGTAAAAGCAAGGCAAATATTATTAATTCAAACTTGGCAAACTGTGCAGTTTTCCAATGCAATTTGATTTCTCATTATGCCACTGACTCGGTTTGAAAATTTTGAACATTGTAACATCAGTTACTTCAGGCAAACTGCAAATATTCAAGGCCTGAGCAGAAATCACCAAATTTACATGGCTATGGAGGAAAAAAGCAAAGGAATGCAGCTCTGGTAGAAAATCTCACAGCAAAAATCTCTTCTGCACATCTCTGTTTTCCATTTAAGTAACTTGCAGTATTATACTAACTAATACTCCTGAGCACATTCCATCCAGAAGTTTAAGCTGATACTCAAGCTCTGACTTAAACCTGACAGTTTTATTATTGCCTCCAAATAGAGCAATTACCTGGTTTTAACCATCACAAATGTGTGATCACCATCAGCCTCCAAATCCTGTCTGCCTTTCTACTGAGCATTGCCAGCATTGACCCAAATGAAAGAACTTCACATTTTTCATGAAATAAGTAGCACTCGGTTCCTCTCCACACAAGCTCAACAACTTTCAACTTGAACATCCATATTCACATTGCTGCCTACTACACAATTCATTGTCCAACAGAAAACTCAAGACTACAGTGCTATTAATTTTTTGTTTTCAATGGGTAGTTTTAAAGGAGCAGTCCTGCTACTTTAGCCTTTAATATCCAGAAACAATCCAAGTAACTTTGGGTTCACTCCCCAGCTTGGCCATTTATTTTATTTCACACTCAAAACATCTGGGTCTCCCTTCTGGCAATAAGCAAGGTCCCTTTTCTCCTTTCTTGTCAGGAGCTCTATGGCATGTGGAGATGTGGCTCAGGGAACATGATGCAGCTGAAAGAGCTCCTGCAAGTTACCTTAAGGAAGAAGTGGTTACATCACAAGCTTGGGCAGAACCAATAAGCAATAAAAATGACTTAATGCATCAAAGACTCAAACAGAAAGACAGGAGTTACTGAACTCCAAGGAATAACTAAGTTTTTCTTTGAAGCACTGGCTTGGGAAGCAGGAACAGGAGCACAGCCAATTGCCTGCAATGGTTTCACCAGAAAATCCTATTAGAGTCAAGAAATCCATGGTGATCATTAATGTAACTTCTCCTTTGCTCTGTATCACTTCCCCTTCGTAAGGAAAAACAGTCAAGATGCAGCACCCATTAAAAAAAATTCAACCTTATCCATTACTTTCTGTCATCACCTCTTTATATTACTGCCCTAGGAAATAAAGCCAGACGATCTATAATGGAATTTCAATAAGGGCACTGTGAGGAAGCCCAGGACAACCATATTACAGGATTATGGTGTGGGATAAATGAACTTCTTTATCCACGTGATGTGTTATTTCAGAAGCTTTTACAAAAAAACTGGAAGAGAGACCACTGCAAGTTGCTAAGGGACCATTTTTTGAAGGAAAACTGTTTATAATAGCTAGAACTTTGAGATCCCTTCTTACAAACTTAGCAGGCTGGGTGGTCCTGGTTCACATTTTCAAAGCTGTCACAAGTAATAACCTTTATTACCAACTTCTCATTAGACTGAGAAAGATTATCTCCCCTCTCTCAGAAGTGCAGAGTACATGTCTGTGCATTTCAGCAGCACAGGAACTGTGGCTCTATAATACATCAGAGCTTTCAATATTAGAATCCATCTTTTCTCTTTTTTTTCCCCCTAAGTTTCTCCTCTTATGAAAAAATCTGACATTAGGATGGAGGACAGAACTACACAGATGGTCTCTGGCTAGGAACAAACTGGTAACACTGGCAAGGGAATCTGGAGGTTTTAACTTCAACATTTTCCCAAAGCCAACAGGGAAAAAAAACCCAAATGCCCTAATCACATTCCCATGATCATCAAAAACTGCAATCAATGTCCTAAACTAATAGAAAAATGGACAGAAACCTTAGTGCCAACCCAAGTGAAGATGAGAATAGAGACTTAAGTGTCAGTGTTAATTAATGACAACAGCAAGAAAACCCTTTGAATCCAGCAGAGGCAAGCAGAGGTGTATGCCCAGTCTCCTACACAGCAGCAAGTTTACAGAACTACTGAGTTACATACATGCAGTAAAATAGCTTACACCATCTGCAGCTTATAGCTGCAGAAGATTTGAATGTACAACATTAACAATTTCTTTCAACTATCATTCAAAAAAGCCAAAAAGCTTGATCCATAAACCCTCAAGTAGAGCTAGTCCCTGCTGAAGCTACTTCTCAGTTTCTGAGAAGCTTTCAGAATGTTCTCCTATTTCAAATCTGAAAACATTAGCAACTCACACTTTGTAGTTCCAATACACTCATACAGAATGATAAAAACTGGGTTACTTTTTTTTACTCCACTGACTATTGTGAAAAGAACAGGAACATAATCAAAGGAACTTAATCTACTGAAGTGCCCCTAAATGTCCATAACTTTTAATATTTCATCAATTTTTGTAAAGACAGTAACACAGACATGACCAAATCATTTATTTACACCAGTGAGTAGTCTCTCCAGGTCACAGCTAAAAGCCTATAAAGAAATGAACAAGTAAATTCCAGCGTTCACATCTCCGAGCCATGCTACCCCTGTTGAGAAGCCTTAAAATTTATATTAATATTACTTCCAGAAGTCAGAAATTGTTGTGAACAATTAGCAGGAACTCTTCTAAGTCCAACTATTATTGTAATTTTTAGCAGAAGAAACAGAACCCTGTTCCTGTTTGAACAAGGCAACACCAGGCCTGCTCCCCACACCACCCATATATAGTAAGGAATGCTCAGGGCACTGTGGTGCTCCTTCTCCCAGGGATCTGTGCCAAGCAGAACCAGAAAAAAGGAACACTTGCAGGATCATCTCCTGCTGAAATCAAACTGGCTGCTTTAAAAAAGGGTCCATCCTCCCAAGGCAATGGAATGACCATGAGGAAATGCTCCAGTGGCACACAGAGCACAGCCTGACACCCAAGAGCCAGTGCCAGTAAGGTACTGCCCCACTCCAACAGATCAACCAGAAACAGCTCTCACTGCTCTGCCAGCAGTGGGAATGATCTAGCACAGCTCAGCCAAAGGACATCACCTCCTGAGGAAGCCACGAGGGTGACCAGCCACAGAATCCACCTTGCCTAAAATCTGAGAGTGCCCAGTTTCTGTGGTCATTACTGTGACCCTCTTCTGGGTTCACAGAAAGGTTTCAAATGCAGCTCTCCTGAAGGGTTTCAGTACCCAGCAGTTCCTATTTCTCTCCTGTATTCCCAGTATCCTACAGGACATCTGTTCCACTCCAAGGTACCAAATACAAGTATGAAAATGGACATGGAGTGTCCATAACATCAGCATGAACCCTAAACGCCTCTTTTTCTTCATGATACTCATACTAGAACACCTTGACACAAGCAGAAAGATCCAGAGAAGAGATTATCTCCAAGGAACTGCGAACTTGGCACTAACATGAAGTTAGCTGAAAGCCAGCATGGCTTGGTTTGCTCTGTTCCATGTGGGAGGCAGGTGCAGCTTGAGGGGAGCTCCTGCTCTACAGCCACAGCTAAAATGGAGTTGTGCCACAGGAAAAGCAAAGTCAAGACTGAACTAATCTAATCCGTGGCAGAGAGACTTCAAGACCTACATATTCATGTATTCTCCAAGAACAAAAGGAGGTTAAGTGCTTCGAATTCATCACTGTCTCACTCAGGAGCAGGATTATTTAAGGATTGCAGTGCTCGACAGCATGAAATTCAGCCAACACTTATGGTATTTCTGGGACAGCAAACAGCATAATCCTTCTAAGATGGGAAGCTCAAAGAGGCAAAACCCTTTTGATGAAATTATTTAAGCTAAATAAAGTTCACCCAAATAATTCCAGACCACTGATGCAGCAGTTCTTACCCAACAGTAACACAGACACTTAAGCATTTCCTACAGATCTGGAAGAAACGACTGCTAAATCCTTAAGTGTTTTGCTAAAGCAAATATTCTCATAAATCTTCATCGAGTATAAAAAAACCCTGCTAAAATCAAACAAACAAGCCACAGAAAAGAATAATGTTTAAAAGCTCTGATGTAATGTCCAGTGCTGCTCAGCTCTTCCAGCTGAATTATGGCTGCGCTGCACTGGAAGCGTCCTCATTCCACTTGCTCTGTAACCACTGCTTGCGGAAGCTCAAGAATCCTGTGGTTACAGAACCTCTTGTCTGCATAAATGAGACCCAAATTTGTTTTTCCATGAGCTCTTGTGGGTCAGTGACCTATTACAAAAACGTTTTTGATGAAATCAGGTTCGTTTATTTTCATGTTGTTAAAATAAACCTCGTTGTTTTGTGGCCCTGGTCAGAGGTACTAATGCAAACCAAACCCTCTCACTGAAGCATTGCATCCTGCTCCTGCCCTCAGCCTCCCCTGCACTTTTCCTGTGTTTGGACTCCTCCTGTGCTGGCCTATTGACAGAGCTGCTAATGGCTTCCCTTGGAAAAGAGGGGCCAATTTTTAATTTTATTTTTTTAATAATGTTTGCAAAAGAAATAAAAGGTTTGCTCTTGGACCAGCCATAACCAAGAGCTTGGCTGCCCAGCAATGGCTGAGTAATGTACAACTCTATAATTATGTGCTACAGACAGAGCAAGCCATGAAATGGGATGGTATTAGTGCCCTCTAGGAGTCCACAGGACATAAACACAGTAACTAGCAACTATCACTTTTCCAACTGCACATACCCTACTAGAATACATCACCTCTACACATCTTCAAAGTGGTTTCTTAAAACTATTTCGTTCACTGAATAGTTCCCAAAGGGTAAGGAAGTGACAGCTACTGTACCATTTTAATTTTTTTTCAAAAAGAGTCCCATAAAAACAAACACAGAAATAGGGTTCTTGGACAAAACCCACGGACAAGAAAGAGTGAGAGGGATTCATCTTGGAATTAATTTATAACTAATACAGGCTTAATTTTTGGTGGTGGTTTTTTGGTATGTTTTTTGTTTGGTTGATTTTGGGGATTTTCTGGTTTGTTTTTTTTTTTTTTTCCAAACGAAGATAGTCCAGCAGTTTTGGGTTGAAAGCAGCAGGCAGTGCAGGGGACTCACAAAGCACCAGCTGATCAAAGTGCTCTGGTTCCTTTTCTCCCTGTTCCTTCCATTTTACCTCCAGACCGTGGACAAGGTACTTGCAAGTGAACTCATCAACTGCAGAAGGATGAAACTTTTGCTGTTTCAGAATGTTTGTGGCTCACATCAAGTACAATTCCAATAAAAGTGTCTGGGGTGCAGGAACACACATTATCCCACCTCCAGCTGGCACGTGTGGAGCAGGTTTTGCCAGGCTGACTGGGGGATTGATTTCCTCAATTCACCTGCACCCACATTTTTGGAACTGCAAGTGCAGCAAATACAGAATTTTTTTGGCAAACTGACAGCTTGCCATAATTTCAAACAGGGTGACAGGAAAAGGAAAAGGTAATTTTTAGGTTTTCCTAAATGGATGGTAAGAAATAGAAAATATTTTCTAGCACATGACCTGTATTCACACCACACCTCACCTGTTCAGAAAAGACAGGTATTTCAATGCCTGCAGTAATGCTTGATTAATTTCAGTAAAATCTAAAGTTGTGAGCTCTAATACAAGGAAAAAAAAACAACATCAAGGTCCAAGCCACAGATGCCTCCCCTTTGAGGTAACACCCTGATCAGAGCACAGGACACAGCCAAGCACTGCTCTTTTTCAAGTACCCAGCACCCACAGAAAGACAAAGCCTGCCTCTGAAAAAAGGCCCAGATTTATTTTTTCCATGTTTCAGCTTTTCCTTACACTTCTGTAAGTCATGCTCCCAGTGATGCTTCTCGAGATCAGCTGACCTTTTCACCATGTGGTTTAAACTACTGAAACACTTAGCACAGAACCACAGACAGCTTTATGAAGACACTGAGCAGGACAGTGGCTTTCTGTGCAAGCAAAGCACAGACTGGGGGCACCTGAAAATGACCCAGAGGTTTTGCTTCTAGAAGTCATTTAAAGCCTCTCTTTTTTTTTTTTTTTTTTTTTTTTTCACCACAGCACCAGTCTTACACCACTAGTGATCTATATTTACACTTGAACCACTGGGTCTCCCAAAAAATAAGCAGGTTCTACCTGCAAGCACCAATTGGCAGGAGAAGTAAACACTAATTAATCTTGAGATACTGAGGCATGGACATTACAGAAGTGTCTCTGTGTGAATAAAGACTACTTGGTTATGGTGCACATTTATATCACACAATATTCAGTTTTAACCATGAACAGAATTCATATTATTAGGATTTTAGAAAAAAAAAAAAAAAAAAAACCACAGTTTTTAATTGGCTTTTCTAAAAAAGACAATGAATTCTCTAGTTTCAAGGTTCTAGTTGCCTCAGACCTGTGGTAAATCTTTTGAAGAAAACTCAACAAGTTGCTAAGAATAATTCCTGAGAAAACTGGTGGCTACAGATAGGAAATGCAACAAAACTCAAAGGGAAATTCACATATTTTGGACTATAAAAATGTTAAGAGAGTCTTAAAGCTTTAAATATGCTTCATTTTGGAGGTGCATTTACTGCTCACAGTACATATGGAAAATGATTTATCATTCCTGGTCACTACCATTGTGCTACAGTCAAAATAGGGGAAGATTTTTTCAGAAAAATTCATAGAAATGATAGAATAGTTGATTCACCATATGAACTGGGTACCTGCAGGAACCAGGCCTTACTCAAGTATTTTCTCCCATCCTTAACTGTTCTGAGAGTCCTGACTCTACATGGAAATGTATGTACCAGACATCTTAAACATGCCCTTGCAGAAAAAAATGACTTTTTATACTAATGACTGCAAATCCCCCTCCTCTCCCAGTTTTATATTGATTGGATCTCTGAAGGGTGGGAACAGCAACAAGAGAGCCCCTTGAAATAAAAGAGAACAAAATCATTCCTGACCATATCTGATACATCACTTGCACAAAGGACTGACATTTCTCTAAATTACTGGCACTTCAGTAGTGTAAGAAAAACACAGCTCAGTGAAATATTCCAGAGCAGCCAGTGCCCAGTATTGACAGAGAAGTGCAGCACATGAGCCATTATCCTGGGAACATTTGTTTTGGCTGTTTGAGCCAAGAGCAGCACATCATGCTGAATCAAAAGCAATACACAAATAATGAGCTTGCTTCTTCCTTCCATGAATTAACCAAGGTGAGCTGTCAGCTTGGGCCAGGGCAGGCTGGATGCAGTGTGGTCCCTGCACTCTGCCACAGTGCCTGACTGAAGTGCACTACTCACATTCCATCTGTCAATACCTATTTTACCTTTCCATCCTTTTATTTGTAGACACACACACTCCCCCACGTAGATCCAAAAGAGCTGCTCTGCCCTTGTTACTGGTTTTGCCCTGTGTGATTCTAAAGGTAAAATATCGACCACACATCTCAGCAATCCCCCATTTGCATCCTGCATAGTGGTTTCCATCATATCTCATGAATAAAATTTGTATTTATTATTTTATCTTCCTGTTATAATTCACATTCCTTAGGGAAGCTATTGATTTTGCCTGAGTTTTGTTAAACAAGTCTTAGAAGAAACAGGAATTCCATAGTGGTGGTTTGACAGGTCTCCTCTAAATTCAGATACCCAGCATGAGCTCCTGCAGGGGGAAGGGCAGCTGAAGTGCCTCAAATCCTGCTCCAGCCAGGATCAAACAGCAGGGCTTGCCAAAGCCCTTGTCATGGGAAGGGCAGCATGGCCCTGACACTTAAGGGTGGTCAGCTAGCTCAGCAGGGGCAGAAGTAGATTTGGAAAAGAGAGGCAGTACAGTTTCTTGTAACAGGTGAAAATCAGCAAATCTCCATTTCTGGGGCTGCCTGAGAGCCCGGGCAGCTCCACATCCCACCTGCAGCAGTGCCAAACTGCAGCTGCACACAGATGGATCACCTCCTCTGCACCTTTCCCAGCTGGCTTTCTCAGCTGGAGGGGTTTGGTGCTCTGGGGGTGCCTCTGCTGAGCCTGGCTGGAGCTCTCTGCAGGCAGGGTAAGGGAACAGCCCTCCAGGGAACCAGGCAGAGACTGAGCCTCCCTCCACACTCCTGCTTTGGAGCCAGCAGCAGGAGCAAACCGTGCAGCTCTGAGGAAAGAACTGTGAACAGGGAAAGCTGCTAGGTGAGGGTGTTGCTGCTACTCTATTGTTATCAGGGTCAGAAAAGAGCAGATGAAGCAGTGATGATGACATGGTCCACCCTTAAGCAGTAAAAATGGCATTAAAGCCCCTAGAAACTGCAGACCCACACTCCAAATCAACACAGTGCTTGAACAAAGCAGTCAGACTGTCCCCACGCAAGTTAAAACAATCAGTCCCTCCAAATAAACTCATGAATGTACTGTGTATTTTTCGGAGCTGTCTGAAAGGGAAACCCTGAACAAATCCCAGACTCAAGAGTAAAAATGAATGGAAGGGACTTGAATAATACTAGAAAAATTCTGCAGCACTAAGTGCTCCCTTCATTCTCCATGATGTCCCATCAGCATCCAGGAATAAAACCAATAACACCCTGTCAGATCCTCCCACCCAAAACATTCTGGCTCCTCATGTTGGACTTCTCACGATGTAAACAGTTACACAGACACTCACTTGAAAAGCAATGCTAAATCTGCTTGAAAATGCAAGGTAAGAGAGACTGCTTTGTCAGATATTGCTTACAGGACTCTTTTTTTTAATGACTAGAATAATTTCTCAGAGGATGTGGGGGGAAAAGTTATGAACAATATTAATTAAATATTAACCATTATCAATAAAGATTATCTAAATTTGCAGGCATCAGCCAATGCAGCAAGGAGCTTCACATGGCTTAGCTCAGAGCTGCAGGCAGCACAAGCACTAAGCACTAATCTATCCTTCTAACCAGGAGACCAGAACACCTCCAAGGGCCACAGACTGAATTTCAGTTTTGCTTCTTCTTTGCCAGCTCTCACAATGAGTGGATCAGTTTTGCAGTGGTCTCAGAAGAGTTTTCCCCCATTTACAAAAGATGGCACCACTGACACCCAGCCTGTGAGCTGGGGTGAGACCCCACAGGATGCTCTTCCCTCCTGAAGGCAGCAGCAGTTGTGCCCAGCAGGAAAGAACAGCTCAGGTTTTGACACATCCCACAGGGGGATGCTGCTGTCTTTGGTGTCAAAGCAG
This sequence comes from Sitta carolinensis, assembly GCA_032173965.1. Lineage (NCBI taxonomy): Eukaryota > Metazoa > Chordata > Aves > Passeriformes > Sittidae > Sitta > Sitta carolinensis. Next base: position 3,816,759 of record CM063294.1, on the reverse strand, counting down.
AGAAATCCATCAGCCCAAGGTGCAGAGACACCTCCAGCAGCCCCTGGGCAGCCTGGCAGCAAAGCTGGTACTAAGCCAACTCACCTGTGGGAGTTAGAGCAGCCAGAGGGAAATACCCAACTGATAAAACTGACCAGACTCACTCACAGCTCTGAAGGCATTTTAGGGTGTCTTTGTTCTTTGCATTTTAGGGTTCTTGGTTCTCCTGCATTTCCAGAGAAGCATCTCGTGAGCATGGATTTCCAACGGGATGTGGCACCCACCGTGTCACAAAAACAAGGCTTGTTTTCCTGAAAGGTTACAATCAAATTGTGACACGTTCACTGATCCACGTGGCCTCTGCAATGTGCAGAGCTCCAGCAGAAGCACCCAGACTGCCCCCACTGCAAACCTCCTGTGAACACCAGGGGCTGGCCCCCACTGCCAAGGACTGGCTCTTGTTCACAGCAGCACAGCACTGCCCAGAGCCTGGATTACTTTCCCAGCTACTCTGAAGCACCTAGCCATCTCTCCACTCAGCATGGGCATTGTGGAAGATGCTTTTTGTATTGCATTATTTATTTAAAGCCTGTCTAATCTCAATTTATGAAATCCAGATTGTGAAGCACCACATAACAATTTATCTTTTTCCTCAGCATCTTCGGTCACTAATAGCAATTTTACAGTACACTGTGACAAAAAAATACACTTTAATACCTCAGTCAAGCGTTTTGGAAGCTGCTTAGGAAGACTCAATGCACAGTAGCAGCACTGCAGTTAAAAACCAAACATAATTTCCATTTTGATCTCTGTCTTCACACACACCAAACCAAAACCATACCGGGGTTAAAATCTGAATTCTAGCTTTTTGCTATTTTCTTAGAGCTAATTATTTTTCCCAACTTTCAGAAGATTTGATTTGGCCACACTTATACATTTTTCCCCCCTCCCCAAAACAACAAAAACACAGTTTTAGTGTTTTCAGATGTTGAGATCTTTTTATGCTTGCTAAAGACACTAATTTGAGTAGAAAGAAGCAGCCATCAGCCAAAGTCCATTCTTTTGAAGATTACAGAGCTACGTGACAATTCCTGGCAGTTGGCCGTGGAAAAGTCAGGATCTGTTGGTGTCTTATATCCTGCCTCATTTTTCACATCCATGTGTGACATACATCTGGCTCTGGAAGAAATGTCAGTTCATCTTTCAGCCCCACCAATTCGCCTCTTGAGCCCCTTGGCGCGTGAAATTTCATAATCACTGATCTCAAAATCCTACACAGTGTTAATAGCAGTGCATAAAACTGAACTGCTAAAATCCAAAACAGGGGTCAGCTACCTCACCACTAATCTTTATGTTCTGGAAGAAAAGCTCTATAACCTTGCTGCAATAAAAGCACTGGAAACATGGTGGCTTTTCCACTGTGGTGAGTACCACTGGTCCTTCCCAGGATTCTGGATCTTGGGGTCCAGCAGGACTTACACTGAACACAGGGCATTTTGCTGAGACAACAGGTTAGATTCCTGCATTTCCCAAGGGATGAGTACACGCATGTCAATAAAAGAAGTGGCTTCTACCTTCCACAGTGCTTAACTCCTCAGCTTTGTGCTGTCTTTCACTTTAAGATACCTTGCATCATGCTCTTTCTTCAACTGACATGGCCAAATTTTGCTGAGCCAAAATTCAATTCTGACAATATCCTCGTTGTTTGCATTTTAAGTATTAAAGTCCCCCCCCCCCCCCAAAAAAAAAAAAAAAAAAAAAATCAGAGTAAATCCAAATAACTGGAGGGTCACCCCCATGGCATATTTGGCAGCAGTGGGCATCAGTTCTAAAGATATTGTATTTAAAATTTACTCTTACAGGACATGCCAAACAAAATTGTGCTAATTTGCTCCGATAGTAACAATGGAAGTGCTTCAATGTCCAGACAAGTGAAAATAAAATAAGTTCCAATATTCACCTGAGCTTAAGCCCTTGGAATGCTTACCATGAGGAGTGGAACATACTTCCACTGCTACTTTGAATGAAAACCTTTATATGTGGGATTTTGCCAGGAATAGAAATTACTCCTGTTCTTTAAAGTTTGACCCAGTGCAGCTGCTTTGTTTAAAAATAAGTTAATGATTACTTTTGCATCCACTTCATTAGATCAAAAAAGAGTATTATTCCAAAAATCGAAGCAACGTAAGTGATTTTTATTTGTTATTTGAAAGAAATTAAATGGAAAAAAGCCAGCTTTTTTTTTAAATGCAACCAACATACTTTCTTCATTACCATTTTGCAATGTTTGACAATACTTAATAAAATAGCTTTAATATTACCTAAAATGTTGCAATTTAGCCTTTGTAAGTTACGCCAAACTTTCCACAGTCCATTCTCCAAAGCCTCCTGACTCATAGCAAAAAATCCAGATTTATAGTTTTGTCCTAAAAATGATTTAAGCTAAAATACCAAAAAGTTGCAAGTTTCCAGACCTCTCTTTCATACTACATTAATTTAGGAAATATTTTAATGACAGGCAATCCTAAAAGAGAAGCAGAGATGCAGTATGGTTAACAGGCCAAGCTAAGAGTTCGTACAGGGAAGAAAAAAAAAAGTTGAGACTTTCAAACATCATAGACTTAAAGAGACACTATTAAAGGTATCATATTTCCTGCCCTCTGCTTTCACAATATATATTGTTTTCAGTTCCTGGCAGAGCAGGCTCTGCAGAAACACAACACACAGATGACACTTGAGTTTTGTTTCTGGCTACCAATAGCCAGCCCTCCTCCTGGAAGCTTTTCAAAACTCTTGAAAATTTGCCTGCATGAACTTTTATCTAAATATAGATATGAGAAAACTATATGAACCTTTATCTAAATATAGCTATGAGAAAGATTTAGTTATACATGTATACAAATGTATATAAAAGAGCTTAAAAGTAGGACTTGGTACTTAGGATACTGACTCTTCAAGGCGATATATAATGTGAAAAAAACTTTTCTAAAATGTCAGGCTATGTTTAATTTCAGAAAATTTAGTTAGGGGTTTTTTTTTGGCTGAAATAAATCAGCTATGGCAAAACTGCACCTGAATGTATCTTCTGATTGAATATAGGTAAAAATCTGTTAGAATTTAAAACTCATCTCTCTTATTGCCATAGATGGAGCTTTTTCTGATTCATGACAAAAGTACTGGGTAAATTAATTTTAAATGTTCAGCGCACTCAGACAACTCAAATGCAAATCTAATCCTGAGATCATCTGAAACAGCTTTAGTACAGCATTAGCTCAATACTCCAGACTTCTCTTGAATAATTGCTAGTGGGCACTTAACTCCTGAAAGCTGCTTTAGAAAATATCAATGGGAAAATAACAAGTCCCACAAGAAATGCCTTGCAGATAACAGTTACCAACCAAGCATAAAGAGCCTGCATTCCAAAGCAGCTTGTGATATTGTTCTGGTCACCTACCTCTAACAAAGAATAATTCTCCAAGGTATTTCAGTTTTACAGAGATTTTGTCCCGCTCCCACCATAACCAGACAGAATTCATGATGATAAGGAGCACATCCAGCTAAGAGCAGCAATTGGATGCAGAATTAACTTTGTCCTGCTTAATATTTAAATTTATACTCCTGGAAAGCCAGGAGTTTCCAACAAACTGATCCCAGATTAAGAGACTTCTTACATTCACTTTCTCCAAAAAAGAAACGAAATTAACTTCATTGCTACCAAAAGCAGAGGAAATCTACAATCTGTCCTCCTCTAAGTCTTCCACGATACCCTGGAATCCACTGCTATCACTGGCATTATGCTACTTCAGAGGAAATGAAGCTAATCAGAAAACTACATAAAAAGGCAATTTTAGAAATACTGTCATTCTCAAAGGAGAAAATCGCAATTCCCATCAGCATCGATATATATTAAATACAAAAATATACAATAATATGAAATGCAAAAAAAATCTTTCCCCCACATACCAATTTTAAGACTTGTCCAGATAATGTCCTTTTGATAACTTTATTGAGACTCTGGTTTCACTGCCAGTTCTATTTTCTTGGCAGCCACTCCACATTTTATTTCAAGTACTAGCTATCATGTCATACAAATTCAGCTGCATTTAAGAGCACATTTCAATGTAGGCAGGTTCTCATCTCTCTTTCTTGAAGAAAGTTAATTTTATTATCATTATAGATTATGGATGACCATTAACAGTGAGGTAGAAAATCTGTAGCTTTTCCACAGGTATAAATAAAGATACTTACAGCCGTTCCAGTTGTTTCAGATCCTGAAAAGCTCCACGTTCTATCACACTGATCTGATTTTCTTCCAAGTGTCTGCAATTCCAAAAATACCAGTTAACTCTGACAAAATATAAAAACATCCCCACTTGTCTTCAAACATTATCAAAAAGCTTTCCACCTAAGTATCAATACCAGTTTTAATTGGAGATTATTAAAATAATCAGGGCAGAGGAGCACTGTTTCTCTTGGTCACTAACAGCAAATTGACTCCAAATTTTCCTCTTGACCTTCACACTTGGTAAATATTTTTGTTCCTAAACTTCTGTAACCACATTTTGTTCAGAAAGGTGCTGGTCTGGAGGCTGGTGGTTCCATCTCTGGGACACTCCTAATCTTTCTGGGATATTTGTTTGCCATAATTGAGATAACTGACTTCTGCAGCCCACGACAGGAACCCACTCACAGGCAATGTATTTCTTTCTGTCCAGACTCTGTTCTGCACTGATTTCAGGCTTGCTCTGGAGCAAATCTTCTCCAAAGGGGCTGCACCCCTCAGCACCAGCAGCTGTGTGCCAGCTCTGGTCTCCAGCCCCTCTGTGCACCAGGGGCAGATCCCACTGTGGCTGACCCTGCTTTTCCCAACACCTGACACCAGCACTGGGACAGGTTACAAGCAAAGGAGACTGACTTCTCTGTGATTTACAGTGTGCAGGGGATGACTGCCATTCAGAAACGCCAAAATTCCTGCCACAGTAGCAGTGCTCTGAAAGGCAAAGTGGAAGCCAAAGAAGGGAGATCCCAGCAGTCCCATCTGAGTGACCCTTGCCTCCAGCACACACCCATTGCTGCTTGGTGAGAGCACTCATACAGGGACTGAACACCTCTGAACACTGTGTGTAAACACCTCTGAACAGCCTGGACTCGGTGAAGGCCAGGGAAAGACAGCATTCCTGCCTGTTCAAGAGCCCCTCCTCTGCCCTCGACCCCCTGAGGATGCTCAGAGCTCTCTGAGTGCCTGGGAGCCGAGGGCACAGACAGCACGAGAGGATTCAAACCAAGGAGATGAACACACAAAACTACAAAACTCAAGCACGTGAACAAGAGAGTCATGTTGCTTAAAGGACAGGGAGGAAATACTGTGTGAGGAAGAGGATGAAGCTGTAAGGGATGAAAGGAGAAGGTGCACAACAGAGTATTTTGGATGTGTGGTGTTTGCTTGGGACTGGAGGATTTTTTTCGGCTCCAGGTTTCCAGGTCACTTGTTGCTAGTCCTCATTCTGATGTGTGCAAACAGGACTAGGCTGCCTTTCTGGGGACACTGGGACAGGCTGCAGATTTGTGTATTCTCACCCCCAGCCAATAGGGCAGAGAGATAAAAAAGGGAAAACAGGGGTTTAGTAACAGAATTGTGCAGAGACTGTAAGAGAAACCAAAGAAAAGTTAGGAAAAAACTGAAGGATGTTTTATTCCAATGACTTCTGTGGCAGACACCATACTACTCAAAGTCTGAGCAAATGAGTTACATAAACCTGGAATGAACGCAAGACAAAAGCTCCACACAAAGATGGCAGTTGCACATTCTGGTTATTCCTGAAGGCATAAAAGACTACAGCAGCATTAGGCAATGTCTGACACTATGAAAACCCAACCAAAATGAAACAACTCCTGGCATTAATATAGTACAGAACATGCATTTTAATAGACTCCCAAAATGGAATTGACAGTTGGGATGGGAGCCAAGGAAATCTAAACAACTTCTCTGCTAGGGATGAGAGAAACATCACAAGAACAAAAAGTCTTCCCATATATTCGAGGTGTATATCTTTAGTATATGATAACTTGTTCTTAAGTGTTAAGGTAGCAGTAACAAAGATTCACCTTTACCTTAGCAGGACTAAAATATTACTGGAATTAGCACAAAAGAACTGTAACAGTTCAACAGGAGCAGCTTTAAGGGCTTGTTTTAGAAGATACTCAGGAACACTTGTCATCACTAACTTCGTGGTGCTGTCTGAGGTTCATGAGGAGCAAACAGGAAGGCAGGAATGACAAAGTCTGCAGACTGATGTCCAAGGCCCATAACAGGTATGGTTAAGCTCTTGACAGATACTGAGATCATGAGACAGCACCAGCTGAAATCTTTGCATTTATGACTGTATACCAGACAAAAAAATTCATCAGTTGCCTCATGTTCAAGCTCTACAGTTATCCTTGATCAACTTCTGTTTAATACTGTGCAAAAAGCTGTTAATGGGACTGCACCTTACAGTGGCCAAAATCTGAAAGCCCCCATTTGCTAGTGTCTCAATATAATGGATTTATGCATGAGTGATTGTAAAGCAGACCAAAATTTTTACCACGTGGCTTATTCAAAGCTAGTAGGAAACAACTGAAAGCTCTGAAACCACAGTCACATTAGTTTAGTAATTTTAGTTAGTGTAGAGCTAAAATTCACTGCTTTTCAAGACAAACTGCTCAGGTTGCCTGGTTTAAAAGAATACCAACAACTGAATAATGTGTAATTTGATCACTGGAATTATGGAAATTCTAAGAACTAGCACCCTCAAATACACTCATAAAAAATAGACAAGTTTTGTGTTCTACTCACAAGACACGAAGGTTCTTCAGCCCTGTGAAGTCCGTCTTTGTGATTCTTGTGATGTTATTTTTTTCAAGATCCCTGCAGAGGAGAAAGAAAGCAGCATTCAGACACTAAAACTGACATCCAAAACTCCATTAGCAGAAAGTACCTGCATCACTGGAGCACCCACCAGCTGCTCAAACTGCACAAACAAACTTCTGCATTAAAATCTCAAACAGCAGTCATTGATCCTGATGCAATTTTTGCCTCCTCTTTCTCTTTGTTATTCTCCCAGATGAAGTTTCTCCCACTTTTAGTTTCAATGTCAGTGCTCACTAAATGCTCCTTTCCCCCTCAGACAATTCTGTAAGAGGCTGTGATATCCAAGACCCAATTAGTACAAAACAGCTGAAACAAGAGCACAGGGCCCCAAAATTATTATTCTACACCCAAGTGAGTCCAACCTGCTGCAGAAACATAAAGCACACAGAGCCAGAAAAGAAGAAAACTTAATTCAGTGGCTCCTTAGTGTGCTCCTACCCAGATGACTGGAATGCTCACTGGTGCCACAGGACCTGGTTTGCCATTTTCTCCCCTCTGCCAAGAACCCCTAAAGTTCTGCCAGTTGTGCACACCCTGTTACTTGGCCCTAGACATTTCATGGGTTTCAGTCCTGTCCACACTGTTGTCCCTGACCTAGTGCTATCCAACAGGGACAAGACAAACAGCTGGTATTCCTTTCTGGTCTTCAAGACTTCAAAAATATGGCACGTAGACACAAAATGCCTAATATTTTTGGCATAATTTTTTTGAACATTTGACACCAATTTTTCAGTGAGTCTAACATATAAGCAAGGCCTTAACTGGACTGAAACAGTACGTGATGCACTAGAGCACAGAAATAAGTGTTTCAGAATATTGGAATCTACTTCTAATGGTTACTGACAGACATCAAAATAATACTAATAAAATCCTTAAGTCATAAAATGGATTATAACAGATTTGACAAACTACAGGAGTTAGTCCATGCATTTTAGCATGAGACATTTCTATAATACAAGAAATTCTATTCTCCTGTCAGGAAAAGCACAGATGGAAAGTAAGGATAAAGCTAAGCAAATGAGGGGGAAAAAAGTGCCTATGTTTCAGCTCTATCAGCAAGACAGCCTGTACCCCTACTTGACTTTTATCAGCTGTATTTTAAAAGGTTAAGAAACCTGAAGAAAAGAAACCACAGAGTCTGTACAGGGCACTTTCACTGCCCATGCCAGCCTCTGCCTTCCATTTATCTTTACCCTGTCGATTGACTTATGCTTTTCACCAAGAATACCTCTGAATCACTGCCTCCAGCTTTCAGATTTTCCAGCTCAATTTCCTCTTCTGTTCCCAGTTCAGTTCTCCTACCCTGGTGCATCATTAACTACTCACTGGTGTGCCAGTGAGCTGATTGCAAGGAGCACTGGAAAGAATTACGTCTGGAGTAAGCAATGTGTAAATGGCTCGTGTTTGACTTGCACGTTGTTCCCCATCTGCTTTTCATGGCATTCCATCACAAGCTTTCCCTTTATCTCAGAGAAGCTCTAGCAAAACACAGCATTAAGCTGGTTGGAATCCCCCAAGGCAGAGGGGAGCCAGCCAAGGGCCAGCGAGCAACGCGGTGTCCGTGGCGCTGGGCTTTGTGTATTTTGGGTATTCTGGTCAGGCCTGATCCCAGCACAGCTTTACTTGGCTTCAGCAGTGCCTGCAGAACCAGCACTGCTGCCATCCCCACAGCAGCTCTCCTCCACACCCAGGCTGAGGCACCAGTCCCACACACCAGCACAGCTCCTCTCTGCTCTCAGCCCCAGGAACACTCAACATTCCTCCCCTGGGGAAAGCTGCAGCTCTCTGCTCTGAAAGACTTCAACATTCCTTGATCAACACATCTTGAGATGGCTTTTTCCTCTACTCCTGCAGATTGGCACAGCCTATCCTGTATACACAATATCAATCATCCTATTCATCACTTACAAAGTTGAGTGTCTAAGTGAAAGGTTTCCATTCCTGTTATTCCAATTACTTGCACCATGCCCCAACCTTAAGAGAAACATTCCTCATGAAGTTCACTCTGCTCAACCCATAACTGCAGCCTCTGTCTGTTTTAAAAAACAGTGTTTACCTTCTGAACATTTGCCTTTTCCAGCATGCTCTGCCTCCAGGCTTATCTGCCATTTGAAGAAAAACAGACTAAAACTATGATGAACTACATAAAATTTCCTCCTCCTGTTCACAGTAGGTCTAACACTACTGCAAAGCAGCAGATTGCCACAGGTTACCCCATTAGTCAATTAAACTTCGTGACTCTGAAGTTACTGAACTAATGCAGACATTAGTGGTTTACAGCTGGTATTTGTGGGCAACATAATATTTTATGTTTCCTTTATAAAGTTTGGCAGCTGATTATGGGCTCACTAGTGGGTTTCAACTACAAAGAGCTAAACCTTAACATGTAATCTTGGTTGGCTTTCAAACACATCAGTGTTCAAAAGGACTCTTGGAACCAAACAGACTTCTTGGAAAAGAAATAATCTGGGTCTAAGATATGAAGAAAATAATACCATGAAGGCAAACGTAATTTATATTTCACTTCAACACATATCTATGTCCAGATGAAATAATTCTACATAATATGCTTATTGTACACAATTCCTGCATTTTGGGTAGTATGGGGGGCCAAGCAGATCTTGAATAACACTCCACACATCTATCTCTCCCACAGGACCAGCTACTACTCTTGGTCATGTCACATTAAAATAAAATGGTCTAATCAATTAAAAACATCTCAGAAAACTCCATTAAGGAATGCAGGTCTCTTCTGGAGTGTCGGCAGCAAACCTGATTATCACTCCATTAAAAACAAATCAGAAATTACATCTACACCAACTTTGGTAAAGCTCTTGACATTGTGTCTGCCTTGTCAATTTATTAATTTATTTTAGCATCAATTGTAGGCTAAAGCATGCTAAGAACAATGCAGCTACAGTGGTTGCTCTAAGAAAACAGACGTGGAAGGAATTATTTCAGTGAGAACAGAAACATGAATTGGACTAGAATGGTACAAGACATCATGAAAGTGAGTTCAGATGAGCTATTAAGGGAGCTTTACTCATAAACATGTCCTGCTATGTTCTAATAACAATTTAATTCAACACATATTTTGTAGATGCAGAAGACTGAGTCACACAATGTACACACTTATTACAAACAGGGATGCTTGGAGCAACTGGAGCAAATCCTGCTTCATTGCAATAATTCCTCTGCATTGCTTCATCTTTCATTCTTCTCTGAAGACAATCAAGTGAATTTAAGACAGACTTTTCAATGTCTTAAAGCACCAACAATCCCAGGAGCACACAGATTTCCTCTGCTACATTTGGGTTGATAATGATTCTGTTCAGCCACTCGACCCTCCCAAAACATCCGGATTCTGTTCTCAGCCCCACCCTCTTGCTGGGACTGCACAAAGGCTGTAAATCCACTTGTCTCTCCACACTTGGAGCTCCAGCCTTCCAGGCTCTCTGGCAAAGGCAGCCCCTGACCCCAGAGCCTCCCTCCCCTCCCTGAGGCACAAAACCAGGACAGAGTCTGACACCCAGCACCCCACAAGGGCCACTGCAGCTCTCACAGCACAGCCAAGAACAGCAGCAACCAGAGGCTGAAGTCTTGCACAATCTTCAGCTCAGTAATTCAGGAGATAAGGATAAATAAAATACCTTATACAACCTTCAAATCCTTGTATATACAAGGATGCAACAATTCAAAGCAACACTACTAGACTGCAGCAAGTTCCTATTGTAGTCAGATGATTTTGCTGCCATCTGAACCCTCTATTATAATAGCCAAGATAATCTGGATAATAAAGTTTGGGCTCTCATCATAGTTGTGAATCCAATCCCTAACTTAATTCCTCAACATCTTCAAGACTATAGGCTTGGAGTTTTTTAATCAGCTGCTCCTTTTAGAGCTCTGGTTGCCCAGTTGTGCTTTCCCAGGCACATAAAAGCCAAAGTGAAGAGTCTTACTCAAGCACAAACCAGTTCTCTCTACAGCTCTGTAATGGTTGGGTTTTCAGGCTCTGATACATGGGCACTGCACAAGTTCATGGGCACACAAAACACACTCCTAATGTTCTTACTGCAAATGCTTGTCTGCTTTAAGGAGTTCTAGTTTGTGCTTTAAAACAAAAAAACAACACATTTTTTTTCTGCTCTGAAAAACCACCAGACTTCAGGCCTCATTCTGTCACCTTTTGGTCAGAAAAGAAATTGCTCAAATTTAGTTGCATCTCTAGAAAGAGCACAGTTGTTGCATTTGGTCAAAGTCCCTTATTATCAAGAAGTGCTCCAGAACACCAAATTTGTCTCTGTTTCAGAGAATTCTCAGGTGCCCACTTGGCAAACAGTGCTAGTGAAAACAACAAAACTGAAGATCCTTGATGCCAAATAATTTCATGGCAGCAGCTGATTTTACATTTCAGTGGCAAACCCAAGTCCTGAATGGGCAGTAGTTTGAAAAAAATATATTGTCTACATATTGTCTTTAACCCAGAGAACATTACACAAAATGAAAATCCATGGAAAACAAAAATAACCTGCTATCTAAAGAGAAGAAGCACCAGACTTAATTGCAGCTCTCAGATATTTCTTCATTTACATCACTAAAGAATTCAAAAACAGCAGTAGAGAAGCTCATCTCAGTAAGAGCAGTAGGGAAACTGTATTTAAGGAAAAATGAACTGCCATACACTTCAAGAAAACAGCTCTTACCCAAGTTAAACAGCACCAGGATTCTTTCCTGTCCAGCTGCTTCCTAACTAAGGTAAATATTCATTTCTTGTCACAGAAGCTCAAACACAGTTTAGTTTCTGTTCCTGTTCCATTTTCAAAGTGGTTCCCACACATCAGTGCAAATCTACACACAACTGTGTCACAGCAGGGACAAACAAATCAGCCCAGAACCCAACAATTGATTGGAAAGGATCTTGATTCAACCAACACCCCACAATCTACAGGGAAGATGCCTTCCTCTTCACCTCATTTTTTGTATTTTCCAAGAAGGAATGAATAAATTTGTGTGTCACAGAACAAAGCTAAGGATCTAATAAAAAGCTCTCTTTCTCCCTCTAAAAACAGCCCAGGATCCAACACACCATCTAGAATTCCCATCCAAACAAACCTCACCTGGGACACAACTCAGGCAACTTCCAAATGTTCATGAAGAACAGAAGAAAAATAATTTTCCACGAAACTTCAGAGCACCTGTGTTGCAACGATAGCACACACCCTTGGCCATGATGAATTCGTACCACATTCCAAAGGGTTTATTTTAAATGGCAAATCAACACTGGAAACATGGGAGCTCACAGTCAAGTGATAATGAACTACTCCAGATTGCTGATCTAGGGAGTTACTGATGGTTTTCATTAGCCCAATTCCTCCAAGTGCCTAAAGCAGCCCTCACTACCCAGAAACAAGTGCCACTTGTTTTCTGTGCCACTGCCCTGCTGCAGGACTCTGTCAGCCCCAGCCACCCTGATGACAGCTGAGTCACCCCCGGGAAGATTTTCTGTGCTTTGTTTTCCCCAGTCTCCACCCCAGGACGATCCCAAACAGGCAGCACCTGAGCTGGAACAAACCCTGCATTTTCCACAGCATTGCATTTCTTCACCCTTGACGTGGCTATTTCTTGCACCCCAGAAACTTAAAGCCATGAGGAAAAGCTTGAATTTTAGGAAATCTACCTGCAGGGTTGGGGGCAAAAAGCTGTTCAGTAAAGCCTCCCCCCTTCAGGAGTGCTTCAGTTCTTGGTTTGGGAACATGCAAAAACCAGGACAAAATTCCACTCCCATGTGTGAATGTACCCACACAGCAGATTCTGGCTGCCCTTTCCAGTCTTCACACACCCAGTATCTGTTTTATTATTTTAACAATTTTCCAGGGTTTCTGCTGTGCAGCTAATTTTCTTTAATGGGTATGAACTGCCACCAGCCTCTTAACCTTAAATGACCATAATTCCCACCAGAAAGCACTTGGCAATTCTCTCTTTTGCCTTCAATCCAAGAACTTCAAAGTTACTGTGATAAACTACTCAATTATAACACTATCCTGAAGCCCTCTGGCAGCACAATCTGCATATCTTCAGATTGAACATATTTTCATCTCAAGTTTTGCAATGCAGGAAATGAATTCCTGGGACTGGATTTTATGAAATACACAAATTCCGCTACTTTCCAAATCACATGGGCAAGTATGAACATCACTTCTAAAGAAAGACAAAAAAAAATTCAAAATCATATTCAGCTGAGGTAATGCTATTTTTTTTAAAAAAATAATTTTTTCACCATTTCATCTCTATAAGACTGAAGTTATTTTTTTTCTTCTAAACAGCTGACTTTGCAAAGGAGGATGAGAATTTATTTTTATTTCTACCCAGCTCTAGAAAGAGCTCTCTGAAGATTTCACATCATTTAGTTCAACAGAAGACAAATATTCAGAGCTCTCCATCTAAGAGGAAATAAACCCATGCAACAGCCACAGGTGGGTACTGCCTGAGCAGGAAGATGCTTTGCAGCAAAGTCCCCTGGAAGCCTCAGTGCCCCAAAACTCCAGCAGGAGCCCTTGAAGCAGCAAAGGTCACCTCAACCACAGAGAGTGGTTTGACAGTTGGAAAGAATTCACTGCTCTCTTGTCCTGTGGATTTCTGACAGTCCATCTGCAATCCTGGGTCAGTGCAGGCTCTCCAGGACAGGACAGAGACCATCAGGAGGCTGCCTGGTGACATCTGAACAGAGACACCTGGCTCTGCTGAACTCAAACTAAAGGTTAAGGGGAGACCCCACTGCAAACTCTAACCAGCAGCTTGGAGGCTGCAGACCCCCTTGGCTGACCTGCAGTAAGAACAAGCCACAGGTGGAAAAACATTGAGAAAAAAAAAAACAAGCCCTGCCACAACCACCAATTCTTTCTGAATATTCTGTGTAGCTTCAGCACCACGCAGCAATGCTGGAATCCAGCAATGGGGACATCTCTTACAAGAGTATCAACTCACAACTCAACATTTCATCATTCCTGCTGTAGCTGTTGGATACCACGTGTGTGACACTGGATAGTTTCAGACCTCAGGAAAATTTAAAAAGCAATTAAACAGCCACACAATAGCTGGAGTGTGCAAATCCCATGCTGCAGTCCATCATATTTTTGTAACACACCTACACAACAGCTTTTAATTCAAAAAAGGTTAGATCCTCTGTTCTGATTACAGAAGGCTTTCAGGTATGAGTCAGACTGTTTTCTTTCTGTCTGAACAATGAGAAAAATGGACCTTTGAGGTTAAGTGCCCTAATTTTGCGAATAAGCTGTCCCTTCTTAAGCCCATTACAGTGGTGTTTGGTTAATAACACACATTAACTGTCCAAATGATCTGGAATTGCTTGCAGACAACACACTTCTGCCCTCATCCTTATAAAAACATGAAAAAAATATTTGGCAAACTAAAAATATTAAGAAATATCCAGTAAAAAAAAATTAACTTTTTACAACTTGTGCAGTGGCTGAATTCCCTACAGCAGACTGCAGTGGAAGTCACACCACGGCCCACAGAAAGCAGCATAATGGATTGAGTAATTCAAGTCTTCTGCTTCATCCAAGGAAGTACATGTTGGTCTCAGCCTGCAGGAATTCCTGTCTAATTATTAGAGTGCACAGGTTTTATTATTCACATAAAGGAGTCATTATGCTGACAGCACAGTGTTTTATATTTTACACTCCTGTGTCCTTCTCCTCTGTCCCCAGAGTCCTGTACTCGCTCTTGATGTGTTCCAGATCTGCTCTGGCAGTGTCACCTGTGCCCTGGTGAAAGATGGAGACACTGCAGGAAGAACAAAAGGGGTGGAGGTTGTGCTGGCACTGCCTCCTGTGCCAGTGCACACCTGGGGATGGAGCAGAACCCCTGCCCAAACCTGAGGGATGGGCTGAGCAAAGCCAGAGCTCATCTGGAGCTCGAGCTGGCCAGGGGCATCAAGAAAAGCTCCTAGCAGTGCATCAGCTATAAAACAATACACAAGATGTGATGGATCAGGGACAGACTGAGGTGCTCAGAGCCTTCACCAGCACAGTCTCCCATGCTTGTGTCCAAGGAGGAGAGGAACAGCCAGGAGTGGCAGAGGATCAAGTCCAACACGCCTTGGGAGCTCCTGACCTGAAGGAGCCTGCAGAGGACAGCACACATGTGCTGCTGCAGGGACCAGGCTGGGACAGCTCAGCCCTGACACCTCCAACACAGGCAAACTTGGAAAGGCTGAAAAGCACAACGTGGCAAAGTGCAGGCCAGTCAGCAGCAGCCCCAGGGTGGTACTGGAAAAGGCACTGAAAATCCTACAGGAGGCAATTTCTGGATTTCAAGACCCAAATGATCATTTCCTGTCTGAATCTTTGGGCAGAGGCTGAACCAGATCTCATGAAATCCCTTCCAACCTTAAGGATCCCATGACTCTACATTTTCTGCAAAGGAAAAGGACAAAAACAAGTATTTGTGTCTCTTGTTTTGGACGGAGTTCAGGGAATAGCAGAAAACTTTAAATATGAAGAAAAAAAGAAAATACTTTAAAACACAGCTGCTACAGAAACATGATTTAATATGAAGAAGGCAGGATGTGCACATCATAAAGAGTAGTGAGTACAGTTCTGTGTCAGATTAGCTCCAGCATTTTAGTTCATCCTAAAAAAAAACAAAACCCAAGGCTACCAACTGCACATACAAAAGGTCACTTTCCTACTTATTTTCAAATCTTGATCTTGTTTAGCCATTTCTACTTAACTCCTGCACCTGTAGCTGTTCTTACATGTCCAGCAGGAGCAGCTGGGTACAGATCTCACAGCACTTTTGCCCAGTGCTGTGCCCAAGCTCATGCTGCACAAAGGCAGAACTCAGCCAAGCATTCTCTGGGCCACGGTTTCCCTCAGCTCCCACATGGACAATCTCATCAGGATATGAGCAGAGATGTGCCTGTGCGTCACTGTCTGACACTTCTGGACTCCTCTGGGCAAAAAGCATTGCTGCAAACTTCAGCAAAACCCACATGGCTGTAATTCTGTACTTCTCTTAACAGTGTGGGGTGTGACTGAATAGATGACAGTGAACAAACTGCAGTGTTGGAGTGCTCTTCACTAATACAGACAACCTGATATTTCAGACTTGCAGTATTTCACACCTGCTCCTGACCTCTGTAAATTCTTGATAACTTGGAAAGATATTCTACAAACAAACAAATTATTTCAGTGAAGCCTGGCATGAAAATCAAGCCTTGATTTCATCACCCTGCTCACTTTCAGGCATGCACAGACTAGAAACCCTTCCCAGATCCTTTCCTGGAAAGGTAAGAGATGTCTGTTTATGTTTGGGGTTTTTCTTTTTGTTGCTGTTCAGGGTTTTGTGTTTTAATGTAAAAAGCATCCAGTTTCACCAACTCTATTCATTCCTAGCACCCCACACTGAGAGTAACATGTCTACAGTGGCCACTGAGGAGCAGAGGAAGCCAAAACATTGCAATAAAATGTGTAGGACAGTTTTAATACATGAAATGAATTTTGAAGGAAGGGTTGTATTGACTTGATGTTAGCAACCAGATGCTGCAGCCAATTCACAAGTGATTTTCTTCACTCTCGAGTAGATTCCCACCTTCCTCGTCCCCCATCCTTACCCCACTTTTGGTTTTTTACTTGCTGCAGTAAAGCTGAATTGATTTCACAGTGTTTGCTAAATGAACACAAAAATCAAGTTTTTCTAAAGCCTTTGCACAGAAATCTGATGTTTCAAGTTACTGAATCTCCTCATGCTTATAAAACCACTTTGCACTAAACCTGCTGTATGAGGGCTATGGAAGAACCAACTTTAAAATTATCTATTCTATAAAATGAAGTTATCAACTCCAAACAAGCCATTTTCATCTTCTAAAAAATTTCATAAGCAATTAGCTAAAGAACTTTCCAGAGGGAAAAAACACAAAACCAAAACCAATGCCAAACAAAGCCCCAAAAATCCATAAAACATTTCTGACTGCTCCTTATCTTCTGCTGCCTTTTCACATGTTATCTATTAAAACTCAAAGCTCCAAAGGATCATTGGGCTGTTTCCTACACTTTCACATTCTTATCTGAGAAACTTATATCCAGATGTGTGTTTTCATCTCTCTGAAGAACCAGCCTTTCCCTTAGGGCTTGATTTCTCAGTATCTATTTCCACTTCTGGAAAACAAGTCCTCGTTGCTCAAGAATTTCCCTTCCATCATTTTTTTTTCCCCCACCTCTTTTTTTCTGGTCTCCAGCTAACCTCCCTGCTGCATTTATCTAGGCATTTCAGAAATGCAAAATTGCTTCCCTGCGCCATTCCCTCACAGTGCGTTCTCTTTTTTGCTGCCCAGCTGTACTCTCCAAACCCCATCTCTAAGCAGCTCCACCACTTCAAGAGGATGAGACTGCCAGGGCCTCTTCTCACCACTCTGCAACTATTTCACACGAGCCTGTGACCCAGAGGCCCCCACATTGCTCAGGGATGCTGTAACCACTGCTGCCCTCCCCAAACAAAGACATTTCATCCAGGTTTAGCCAAAACCAGCATTTTCAATATAATATCATCACCCCAATATAAAGCCTCCCCAGTCTAAACAAAACCATCACACAGACAAAAGAGAAAATTGGAGAAAATCCATAACTTGAGTTCCCACTAGAGTCCAGGCAAAAACGTGCTTTAGGACAAACAGGAAGGCACGAGACACAAACTGCTCTCTGGACTCATCTCCTCCTTGCTGAAATTTCTCAGAGTCATATTTAAACAACACAACTGCTTTAATTAAACATTGCTGTCTCATAGCTGAGGACAAGCAGTACATACATATGCAGGATTACTTTAATGGGCTGGATGTCCTGGGATCACATCTGTTATGTGAACTTTATATGCTATATATATATAAAATAGATAGATATATAGATATTTATATATATCTATCCTAAACCAAAGAGTGGGCAAACTGCTGATTGCCATTTCCTTATTGTGAGAGCAGAAAAATCATTAATGTAAAGTTCAATCATTCTTACATATGGAATGTGTAATAATGCAGGATTTCTTTGTTCATTCACCTTGGATAAGGGAGCACATCCCAAGGAACATAAAATCCTAAGGAAGAGTCTTCCATTTTCGGATAAGCTTTTTGTAATTTTGAAAGGAAAACTGGCATTAGGAATTGGAATATTTTCTATTTTGGGACAAATTTTTTGTGGAAAAAGCTTTTCCAAACGAAGTCAGATTTTTTCATTAGGGTGGTATCTTGTAGCATTTAATGCTAACACTGAAAACCCTCTTGGGCAGACAGTCAACCAAGTCCAACTTAAAAAGCCATTAAAATATTTGAAGTGCTCAACACTGTCCAGTGCACACCCAGAGGAAATGTCAGATGACAATTCAACAGGACAGCTTTGCTGCACTGCCTTAAAAACTTGGTTTTACTCTGACCTGAGAAAGTGAGGAAGGCTCACAACTCATGGTGTCATTTGAAGCTTTCAGGATTATTTATTATTAACAACGTACACCAGCAACACCTCACAGTCTACTAACAACTGAATTCTGCACCAGTTAATTATCATACTCCTTACCTGCCACAGGAGCAAAGGAAAAAGTCACACAGAAAAACACCCCAAGGATTCATGGACAGTCCCCTAACTGTTAGCATACACAAGCATACACCTTGCTTCTGCTATCAAAATGTTATCCTCTTAATAGGTAAATGTTCATCTTTTGACACATTTCACAAGAAGGTTGATTTCTATACTCTTCCCCCTCCATTCTGTGCTCCCTCTCCCCACAGTGAAAGAGCCAACCTTGACAGAATCCAGCTCTTGAAGGAAAGTTTGGAGACAGACATTAAAAGCTGCATTTGATAGTGCTGTGATTTTGGAGATCAGAACCTCAGCTCCACTAATATGAAATTTATTACCATTTCTGTGATCATGCCTAGAAGCACCCTTACAATAGCTCAAGATTTCCTCATACTGAGCACTGTGCAAACAAAGATTTCCCAAGGGATTTTCTGCAAAAGAAAAAGAGCAAAGGGATGAAGACAAGCAGATGAAACAGAACTGATGAGCACAGCAGGCACTGTCCTCAACTCCAACACAACCTAACTTGCACTCTGTATTTTCAACTGATATAATAAAAACCAGGGTAAATTTTAAGTTTTGTAAAACAAACTGTTGTTTGCTTTTGGTGTTTTTTAATAAGGACTGTTCCTCTCAAGAAACAGCATCAGAATAAAAGGGAAAAAAAAGCATAAATCTATCAGAAATGTAGTTCATCACCATCCCCCCCACAAGCATGTTGACAGGCTGTTAAAAATGGGTTACTGATCTCCCAATCACTGACCCCCAGAGCAGCCCACCTTGCCCTTCCAAGGGGCCCTGGCTGAAACAGCAGCACCCATCTGTGTCTCTGCAGACTCAAACAGCTGGGGAGGTGCAGAGAAAACATCCTGAAAAACTGCAGGCAGCCCCTGTGTCCTGTGCTGTGGGTGGCTGCAGAGACACAGCAGTGTCCCCACACCAGAGAACAGGGGCAATTAATGCCTAAATACAACATGAATTCCACTCAATGCCTAAATACAACATTGCTGCCCCAAACCACACTGACCATGGGTGCTCAGGGCAGCCAGTGAGGAACCAACAGGGGTAGTGTCCCAAATTCCCCAATGCTGCCTGGACTCCTAAAACACTCCCAGGTGTCCGAGAGCCTTCCTCAGTCCCCTGGTGCTAATCCCACCAGGCAGCTGAAGCAGGAATAAAGGCAGGCACAGCATCCTCCAGGCAGGGAGCACACAGGACTCTCCTGAAGAGTCCCTTGGACACGAAATTAAGAATCATTTCTGCAACAATATTGCAGCTGTCGAGGAAAACCAGTAAAAATGAACTGCTGGGTAACATCCTTTCTAAAATCAATTTAGAAGCAAATTTCAGATAGGTTTTGAAGACTGATCAATGGAAAGTCGAGACAAGGCCAGCTTTAAAACTGAGTTTTCTGCCTCATTTTAACCACACTCATGTTTACTGCAAATGCTCTCTTCACCAGTGGCAGCAAAGGAGATTTTAACCAACGGGTACATTCTCATTTCTACCTGAAAAACAAAATTAGGGTCTTAGAAAAAGAAGTAGATCACAAATAGAAAGGTAAAAATCTAATTAAAAGCTCCAGAAATCTATCAATCATAAGATTAAAAGCATATATTGCAGCCATCAAACAGATGGTGTAAAAGCGAAATACAAAAATTTATTCTGACAGAGACAACTGACAGACCAGATTCAGTTGCAGAGGAAAAAAAAAAGGCTGAAAATAACTGGCAGAGGTAAGAACCAGCCTCTTAAATTCTCTTTTCTGTGGAGATGGCCTTCAACTCAATCTCAAGATTTCTGAGCACAGACCTGTTCCCCTTATCTTTGATGTATTTAATACCATCAGACTGTCAGTGGCTTACGAGGCCATTTGCTAATGGGGAAGAAGCAGTTCTTGCCATTGACAAGATCCATTTGAGATCTTAAATGATGATATGTGTGGCTAGAGAACACTGAAAACAGACTTGGAAATGAAGCATTACAGAGCTCTGGAGAAAAGACTTGAAAAATACTGAAAATAGAGCAGCCTGGGCCATATTGCCACCCAAATATGACTGGAGCCCAGCCTTTCCTTATCCTGAATACGACTTAAACAACAAACAAAAAAGTAGAATTGATACAGCTTTACACTGGCAGACAAAAGCTGTTAGTGAACCCAAGAGGGATGGGAGGCACCACAGCAGTCCTAGATGAAAATCCATATTGTGTTCTGCTAGAGCACTTGAATCAATGAGAGCCTCTGGAAGCTTCCTGTGCCCTCAGCAGCAGGAAGGAGCCAAGGACAGGAGGCACACTGCCACCAGCCTGTCCCTCAGACCTCCAAGAGGACAGGGAATAAAACTGAGCTCTGTCACCACCTTCTCTGAACCCCACTGCTCCCACCTGCACCCCTGGAGGGGGAATGGACAGACTGAGCCAAAAGGAACCTTGGCCACACCTCCCTTGCAGTCTCTCTCCATCACGTTGCCAACATTATTTTTCTTGAAAAAACTTGGAGGCTCACTTTGGCTTTGCTCCCCAAACTTACCTCCCTTCCTCACCTGAAGTTCGAAGCCTGCTGTGTCTCCTCCTCCCTGAGGAGGACAAACATCACTTTTGTCTTGCAGGAGTGGAAAATAAGCCCAAGAGGAAAAGAGAAGCCCCTTCAGAGAGCTGTGGGACCAGCAGATGTGGGTGGATTCCCACAGGTGCTCCCAGCCACACTGTGGGAACTCAAGCTCGAGGGGCACCACACAAATTTTATCAAGGGTTTTGGAAAACTAAACTTTAAAATTTGAGCTGTTAGTTCCTGGGAGGGAACACGTCCTGATTTAAGCCTTCTGAAGAGTCTCTGCAGTAAACAAGCTCCCTTCTTTACATGCACCCACTGAAATTACTCACTGAATATTCTTATTATCTTTTCCCCTACTACCATTATCCCAAAACATCTTGTGAGATCATCATGTTTCTGTGCTCTGTGGAAGGTGAGGAAGAGCCTAAATACTCTACAAATATCAGAAGCCAATGCAATCCACGCAGGACAAGCTACTTTTGTTTTAAACATAACTAAGAATGCTTGTACCTGGCAGTAACACTGCAAAAGATAACAGGTAGTTCTCACTATAAAGGTCAAATGACAGTGTACAACACAAGGAGTTTTATACAGCTACTATACCAATAAAGACTATTAGGATTTACTTATTTTTGGCCTCACATCTCTACAGGTAAGCTCTACCTGTATTCTTGGCTACATGCTTCTCCAAACCCACACAATGCACAAATTCCAGGATATAAGAACAACATTCATCATCTGGATTTTAGGACTCACTAAAATACAACAGCTGCACTTTGGAGGGGTAATTTTCCTTTGGCCTAATTCTTTTGCATGAATCAATACTCAGCTGCAAAAGTAAGAATATGAATAAAAGTAAATAGTCTCAGAGAAGCTCATTAAAAAAGTCTGCAGGAAGTAGCCTGGTCTCTTTCATCTCAAAATCTAATCCAAATTTGTGCAAATAAATACAGGCAACATGACGATGGCCACTACTTGCTTCTGCAGCTACCAATTTACAACAGCTGATGTCATCCTCCTTCCTGCTCCTGTCACTTCAAAACCACGTCACAAATGTCACAGCACCAGCCTGATCCTACCCAAGTTTGTGCCAACATCCACTCAAGCATTACTAGCCACAGTTACATCAGGCAAGGGAAGTATTCCCATTAAATCAGGGAACTCAGTCGAGTTTTCCCAGGATCAGCCCCTCCAAGAGCAAGCTTTTCCAAAGCCATGTACAGCCACTTACTGACACATGACCTAGGGAAAAAATATGAGAAATGCTCCATGCAAGGTTTTGGAGACAATTACTGCAAACAAATGAGTGGTAATCCCCGGTGGGAAGAGCTCTAGAAAAGCTGAATGTCAGTGTAAGAGTCACATAATTACATTGGCATGTGTTTAACATCGCCTTCTGCAGGAAGATGGAAGCATTCAAGACAGGAGCTTAGATTTAATTTGGAGACAGAAATGAGGAAGTTGAAGACATTACAAGCCAGTGCAACTTCAGCACCTAGGCCAAAACCACCATAATAATATATTTGTGCTGCAGAAACCCCAGACCACATGAAAACTCAGGAGTAAGCAGATGACTAAGCTTCTAAATTGCACCTAAATGTGGACACAGTCAATTTAGCTGCTCAGACAAAGCACAGCACAGATTAGTCCTGCAAGCTTTATCAATTTAGCAAGGTAAAGAATCCTCCAAATGAAAGGCAAAACAAAGCAATGACTAACACAGGAGAGCTATCAATTAAACAAGAGCCTAAGCCACCAAACGTAAACTCATCAAGAACTCAAACATGGGTAAATTCTCCAAAGAAGCTTTTATACATATATAATGTGCTGCTAACAGACAGGGAGATAACCAGGCATGAATGGGAACAGAAACACAAAGGCTCTTGCCTCACATTCAAACCAAAGGCAGACCCTGACCCAGAAGACTTCTGAGCAGTTTCTCAGCATCACTTGCTCCTTTCAGGGCTGAAGAACTCAGCTGTCAGGCAGGTGGCTTTGATCTGCTCACTGCATTTATGCATCATAAACTAAACGTGACTATCAGCATTATTAAGTGTTACAAAGAGCCACATGTATAATATTCTACATGTATAGAAAACATCTCCACTGAAGGACATTATATAAATAATCAAATCTGATAACTGAAGCACAGCTAAGGAAACTCTGATCATGGGAGCCTGATGAAGCAATCCTAAGGAATGTTTCAGAAAGGTAAAATATTTGGGATTCTCATGGATGCCTTAACATATCCTTAATTTTTTTTCCTTTATTAGGTCAAAATGTCATCAGTTGACCGGCTAAAATATAAGAATAACTGTGCCCACTCCAGAAGTTATCTAATAAATGGCCAGTTTTTCTCCAAAAGACAAAAATTCCATCAACTTCTATCTTTGGTAAGGTGCTAAGCTTCTTCACCAGTGTGGAAGGGCTCAGTAAATACTGACAACAACCACAAGGTCAGCTCTGCCACCCTGCTCAGGGACCCCTGTCGAGCACCACATTGTGCAGTGTGAGGAAATACTGCAAATGTGGAAGAGGATGGCTATCCTGAGCATTCCTCCTCCAGAACAAGCACAACTGGAAGTCACTCCTGGAAGCAACGAGGATTTGCTTCACCACTTACTTTCTCCAGCCTGAGTAATTGCACTGTGCAGCAGGACACTTTTGACCTCTTTTTAGCCCTTCATGAGAGCTGAGCCAAAGCTTCCATCTCAACCACCCAGTGAGAAGACTAGGACAGAACGTAATAACAAGGTAAAAACACCAACACAAACCTAACACTACTTGCTATATGTGCAAAGCTACTATTAAGATCAATCTATGTAAAAATTAAAAATGAAAGTACAGGATTGTTTTATCACACTGTTTCTGCAATCACTGGTTAATCTGTGGATTTCCTTCAAGATAGAAATCACAGGTACAAACCTACAGGCCTTCAAAGGGTTCAGAAAAAAAAAATAATTCAAGCACACATCTCATTTCTCATGAAGACTCAGTAATCAAAGCTAGTTCATTTAATAGAACTTCTGAATAAGAAATTCTTTTCTCCCTAAAGATATTTCCCATTGTTTCTTAATGCTACATTTTCAGTTTTCCTGGGTTTCATATTAACACAAATTTGAATAATATTTAACTTGGCTCGAGTAGCCCAAACAATCTGTAACATTTGTCCAAACATAACTCTAAAAGCTTGGTGGCAAAATATTTTAAGTGGTGCCATTAGATCTTACTAATTAGAGCAAAAAGTTTCCGACTTGAACAGGTATGCAGAATTTTTAGCTCAGGAGAATGCAGAGAGAAATAAATACCTTTCCAGAGCATAACAGTTTAAAAAGGCACTTCGTGTGTGGCCATCAAGAAACTTGTTAAAATTATTTTCCCAACACAAACATTTCTCCAAGATGAAAAATATTTCTGTGATTTCAGATACGATCAATTTGGTCTTATTTACATGCTAAACATAGGAGTAAGAAGATTACACATCAACCCACTGTTATGTCATAAATAGTTACAGGTTGCTGTGGACCACAGGGCAAAATGAGATATTCTGATATATCCTGTGGCTGACTGATGTTTCACCTACGAGCAGAATTTAGACGCAGAGGAACTGAGTCTTTTTCTACTGCTTACATTCATTAGAAAACCCAATTTGGTGCAATTAGTAGAAATATAGATTTCAATGAACTGATACAAGCTTTAAAACGGTCCTAATGAAGATGTTGGTGAACACAACAAAAACAGAGAAAGGCTCACAATGGACTGACAGAAATGAACACTGAAAACAGTATTTAAAACACAAATAAAGTGTTACTACACAACCTTCTGTATCCTATTCCCACAAGGTTTCAGCCACTGCATGATCCAACAATACACTATTTATATATGTAAAAAAACCCCAAACAAACCATCCAACACAGCCACATTTCATATTTATCAGTGGTGGTATCTCTAAGGTTAAATGTTCAAACTGAATATTGTGAAATCTCTACTATTGTTCTTTTCGAAGCCATTAATCTAAAATTTAAATCTGTAAATAACACCAAAAAGAACAAGACCAAGACAGTGATTATGCTCCCCTTCATTCTTTTTAACACCTGACCTGCCAAGGCCAAGAGCTGTCTTCTTCTGGCTCAGCCTCCTGCAGAAGGCAAGCAAAGTTCACATCTCTGATGTTCATTCTCACAAATGAAACCCAGGAACGACATGAATTCAGCCCCCCTAAAACTCCAGCTCTAACAAATTACCATTTATTAAATGGTTCTCTGGTGGCCAACTAACCTTGTGCTTGTGAATCATTTTAACCTGCAATTTGGAAGCCTAATTCTAGCCTTTAACTCTTTAAACCACTCACACTCCTCACCAGTGAAGCACACAACCCAGCAGTGTTATCGCACACGCTTGGCAGGCTCCCCTGGTACTGGATTATTGCGGGGGTTGTTGTTCCAGATTTGGGGTTTTTCGGCTCTAAAATGCCGGGTTGCTACCCACCAATTTTAGAGTACATGATTTCAGGCACAGAAGTTAAACTTTCTATAGCACTGACATCTGAAAGCCATTGCTCACACAGCTGAGGTTAAAAGGAGGGCTGATACGGCCACAAAGCATTAAAGGTTGTAGAACAGTGTAGTAAGAAAGCTGCACATTGCTATCATTTAAGAGCTCTCAGCGCTATAAAACGCATTTAGAAACAGCCAAGGATTCTATAAAATCTCATTCTGGGACAGAACTTAGCCTTTAGGAGTGCTCTTTGCACACAAACTTTGTTTGCTTAGTAACCCCATCCAGCTCTCCTCCTCGGAGGAAAAACTGCCTGAGAATTTGAAGTTTCCCCAAGTCTATGACCCAGAAGGAAATAAAACAGGAAGTCAGGCCATACAACCTACAGCATTTGCTTACAAGTTCAAAAGCATTTTCAGCGAGGGGCTGTCCCGCCTGAGCCCGGCGAGGGCACGGTGCCGGGGCAGCGCGGAGCCCGCGGCGCTCCGCCGGCAGCGGGCACTCGGGGATGTGCCATCTGCTAGGCATTCATCCCCGGCCCCTGCACCGGGCCACTGCCACAACTCGATCGGAAAACTCCAGTTGGCTTTCAGCTTTCCCCCTCGGAGCTCGCTGAGCGAGGAGAAACAGCCAGCTAAAAAACTCCCGCGAATTTACAATACAGGGCGTTCGCTATGAACGCGTTCATTATTCTCCGTGCTCCCCACAGCGTTACGTTGCTATCATAAAGCCTGAAGCGGATTAAAAATTGAATAAGCAGCTTCCCCGCAGAAGTTTAGAACAGAAATTAGAGGCTGTTTAATGTGATTTCTCTAACTTAAATTAGTTTATGGAAGCAGTCGGTTTTCCATGGTGATGAAATCACCATGCTGCGAAAGTAAGGGGAGAAACTGCTACCAGCCGCCAGGTGAAAAGATCCAGGTTTCTAATGATTAAATTGGTGTTTGCACTGACAGCGATTACAGCCGGGAGCACTCCAGGTACAGCTCCCAACTCCATTTCAAGCAAGTCACTGCAAAACCCGATCAGGCGGCGGCTGAAATGAACGCGAAACTCCGAAACCGATCGTTCGTACAAAGGCACAGCGGCAGGAGCGCTGGAACTCCCGAAAAGCTCCTCCCCTTCCCTCCTGAAAACATTAATCCGTGTTGGGCTGCTGAAACTCCTGTTCCCCAGGACTCTACACTGATAGCCAGGTGTTGGGAAACTCGTCCCAGGTGTGACTACAAGTGCTCGAGAAGCCCTTAACGGTTTTTACTTACAGTCTCTCGGCATTCCTGGGAATATCCCTCGGCACAGTTTTGAGTCCCAGTCCATGACAATCCACGTTGGAAGCAATACACGTACACTTATGCGGGCATCCTCCGACAGGCATCCAACTCACGGAGCTCCAAAAGCTCAGGATGGTTCCGAGGCACAGAAACGCACTTCTTCCACCAGACAGCATGGTTCTCGATCGCTGCAGTGGGTATAAAAGTGAGTGCGAGCAGCCGGCCCTTAAAGATGAAATGCCTCTAAGAAAAAAGGGAAAAGAAAACAAGAGGCTTTTAGTACAGCCCAAGGGAACCCACCACTGCCATCATCGCCGGAGCACCAGCAAAGCTTCAAAGGCGCCCGAGAAGGTCACGTTAGGTGGAAGAAGGTGGGGAATTGCCTTTCGGGCTCAGGTTTCTTTCTGTTATCTACGAACGGTACCAGAAGGCAGATAGTTTAACAGAGCTCGAGCCAGATGCGTCCTCAGATGAAAGAGAACCCGGGAGCGGAGGCAAACACACACAAAACATCCATCAGGAGCGGCAGCAACCTCCAAAACAGCCTCCTCCGCTCTGCACCGCCCCACCTGGGCTGGGCAGGTAACCGCGGAGGGGAGAGCCGGGGCTTCGCAGCGACCCCTGCGCCGCGGGCCCGCCCCCGGCGCGGGCTGTGCCGGTTTGTGCCGGAGCCGGGCTGTGCCGTGCCGGAGCCGTGCCGGAGCCGTGCCGAGCCGGGCTGTGCCGTGCCCGAGCCGCGCTGCCGCCGCCGCCGAGCGCGGAGCGGGGATGGAGCGGGGCGCGCCCCCCCCGCGCCGCCATTGGCCGCCGCGCCTGACGTCACCGCCCGCCCGGCCCGCGCCCGCAGCGCCGCGGGTTCGGGACCCGCCGGGACCGGCACGGCACCGGGACGGCACTGGGACAAACGGGCACGGCAACGGGACAGCACCGGGACAAACCGGCACGGCCCCGGGACAAACCGGCACGGCCCCGGGACAAACCGGCACGGCACAACGCGGAGAGGGGACTCGGCGGCTCCTCGCAGCCCCTTCTCCCCTTCCCCGCCCGGCGCCGCGGCGGGGGGACGCGGCTCCCGGAGCGGGGCTGAGCCCGCCCCCGGCCCCGGTTCGGGTTTCGGCAAGGAATGTGCGGGCTGGAGCACGGGGCCGGGGGTGCAGCGGCTCCGCGCCGCCTGTGCGGCCGGCGAGGCTCCGCCGCCTTTTGTTGCCCGCGTTCGCTCTCCCCGAGTACCCCCTGGCGGCGGCCGGGAGCCCCCGCACGGCCCCGGGACCCCCGGGGAGCCCCCCGCACGGCCCCGGCGAGCCCCCCGCGCGGCCCCGGCGAGCCCCCCGCACGGCCCCGGCGAGCCCCCCGCGCGGCCCCGGCGAGCCCCCCGCGCGGCCCCGGCGAGCCCCCCGCGCGGCCCCGGCGAGCCCCCCGCGCGGCCCCGGCGAGCCCCCCGCGCGGCCCCGGCGAGCCCCCGCGCGGCCCCGGCGAGCCCCCCGCGCGGCCCCGCCCCGTCCTTGTCCCAGCCCGGGACTCCGCCGAAGTCGCTGCTGGGCTCCGAGCGCTGACGTTCAGCACCAACAGCTGAAACTTGCAAAAATGCGTAATGATATAAAAGCAGGGTCCGGGTCCGCGGTCATTCTGTTCCGATCTGGTGCGGTTTAAGGCTCAGTATTTTAGCTAAAGAGGGCCAAAAAAGGCAGCCACACCCCGAAAGTCCTAGAGCACTAGGAAAATGGCAAATCCTGCCACAAAGCTTTGTTTTGTTGGGTTTTTTAAGGTAAGTCTCGGCCCGTTAGAAGGAAGGGTCTCCCCGCAGTACACCATACACACAGTGACACCCCTGACCCAAAATAAAGGTGGTGCATACACATCATGAACATCTGCCTGTTTCAATAAACTTTGTTTCTTATTTCACAAACTTAAAAACAGCTCAAAGGACAGGTTTATGACTAACTTATTTGGGAACACAGATAATCTGTTCTTAACCTGAATCACAAACTTGTGGTCCATGATTATGGAGTCTAGGCTCTGATCCTGTGGGTAGGGAAGTTTTCAACAAGGGTCATGGCCAGCATTACCACAAAACCCTCACAACACTTCAAAGACTTGACACGGCTAAGTTACACTAGGACTCAGACTGTCAGGTTGTGCCCAAAACATGCTCTCAACTTTTTTCTACAAATATTTAGTATTTTAAGTGAAAGGCTAGAAGGAAGAACACCACTCTAAGATGTTCATCACAAGCTACGGACACAGTCTTCCAGTTTGCATATCCTAATTAACCTGTTCATTTCTGGCAAGGTTTTCTTCATGCTTTGATTACTGAAGTTTGGAATTACTTGAGGCATTCCTGCTCTCCTGAGTAGCTGCTTTTGCCCAAACCAGTGAAGTGTCCTCCTTCACAGCCTGAAAAGCAGCTACTTGTCTACTGTCTTCTGTAACAAGCAAAGACTTGACACTCAAGTGTTCCCCTGTGAAGACAAATTTGTCAAACAGCATAAGCAAGACCACAAGTTAGCCTTCAACTCTCCTGGTCTTTGTCTGAAAAAAACAAGAAAGTTGTTTTTCTCACTTAATAGTGAATTATTTGCATGGGAAAACTGTATTTGTTTATAGAAATCGCCTTAATCAAGCCTTGAGATTGAACGGCTCACATGAGAACCCAAAGCTCAGTGAAGTGGCCCTTAGATAGCAGTATCCAGCCCAAGGAGCCTCGGTGGCAAGCGACACAAGGTTTGAAAATGCCCAGGGGACTCAGCTGTCAGCCCTTCAAGTGGCTGCTTCATACTGCTTCAGAGAAGATTAGAAAACACTGGCCCCCCACCTCTCCCAGATCCCCAGAAACCAAAAGCTTGGGAAGGTGTGCATCACCCTGCCTGGATTCCCAAATTAACCTCTCCTTTCCCGGATCAAAAGGCAGAGGAGGATGACCACCAGCATGAGCAGCAGTAAGGGGCAGAGGCACAGAGCCCGCTGCAGCCCCAGGGGGCCCAGAGCAGCAGCGATAACGCAGGGGCCCGAGCTGTGACCCAGCCAGCTCCAGGCACATCACCCACACTCAGCACTGCCTGCTCCGAGGTGAGCACCCGGCAAGGGAGAGCCTGCAGGAGATCAGCTCCAGAGCAAGGAACAGCTGGGTCACACCAGGCAGGGCAGAAACTACCCTGCTGAGGAAGACTAAGTGCTCGGAAAGCTCTGAAGTCTCCTGAGCACAGACTGATGGTGCACACCCTTAGCTCATTCTGACAGTGAAAATATTCTTGTTGGAACCTAACTATTCTCGGCAGCCAGGCAACATCCTTCCAAGGAAAGGCTCCTTTGCTGTTCTAGTTCCCTAGCAATCATCTTCCCAGCTCTGAAGACAGCCCTAAGGGGAGGCACACACCCCTTGGCTCAGGGTGGGGGTACAGAAGCAGTAGGATGCTCAGTAAATAAGATTATACGTAATGCAGACATCATAGCCTGATCGAATTTTTTTGTAACTGTTTATCTGTGATGAATTGCAAATTCTGAAAAACAGTATCTCTCAATCCTCTTCAACACCGTCATCCAAAGCAGCTGACTTATTCCATGCTTCAGTGGTAATCCCTCACAATAATATATCCCTGAAAGACAAGTGAACCTGATTAAATGGCAGAAAAATTGATGAGCCAAAAGCAGAGCCTATCCTTGAAACGTATTTAATTTTTATAAAAGCTAAGAGGCACATTTTCCAGCACTCCAGTTAAAACAGGTCTTAAAGGGAGATGGCCACAATCTCGAGACATGCCACAAGTGGAGCAGAGTGAACTCTGGTTTTTTCCTTCACACACATCCCATGGCTTCTGGCTCACAGCAGTTGCCACAAGCTGGCAAACAAGTCACTCTTCATTCTCTTTCTAGGGCACTGGCAGAGGTCAGCACAGCATGTGTAACACAACACTGCACAAACCTACAAATTATGGGATAATTTCAATATATAAAGTGTTTCTTCCCAATATAAATACAAATTTAGGCAAGTTATTTTTAGGAGACATCTAAAGCTGGACAGCTTTTATCTATACTATTTCCTTGAGTATTAGACACTACCAACATTTCCATATATGTAAAACCCCTTACAAACAAGATTACTATCAAAGGTGTGCTGTCTACTCAGCAGGGATTTAAATCTTGCCTGCTGCTTCTGCAGTAAGAAACATAGTGCAAAGAAACATAGTTTCTCTTAGTAAATTACTTGTTCACTACTTAGAACATCTTTACAAACTGACTAACAGATAAATATTTACTTTCAAGCAAGGAAAAAAAAGTAGCTTTGCTTTTTTCCCCTTATCATGGGATGACATTTACTAGGCAGATGTTCAGAGTATATCAACAATCAAGCAGTGCTGCCACCTAAGTACTTCTGTAGCTACCTTCCTTTGAGAATCTACCACCATCAGCAGCAGCACCTCCACCTTGCAGTAGCACCTCCACACCAGCCCAGGAAAGCTGAGTTTTGGGAGCAAGGTGGGCAGAGCCAGCCCATCACAGCAGCTGCTTGGGGAGAGATAAGTGGAGGGAAAAAAAAATAAAAAATAATCGCTTCTCCAGGCAATTTTGAGCTTCCAACACATTCCTCATGAAACACACAAGCCCAAGTGTTTACAGTTAATTTCAAGACAAATGACATGGTGTGTCATGCCTAACATCACCGTGTCCCTGGCTGGGGACTGCCTGGGCAGCTGTGCACAGGCACACACTGCGCAGCAAGTGTGACAAGTCTGAGAGGCGCAGGACTCGCTGCACTGGGGCCGTGCCTGTGTCCTGCACATGTGCAGGCAGCTGATGGCTCCCAAATGCTCCCTTTCCACCATGCACAACAGCCAGTTGTCTAGAGGCCTGATGGCAACTGGTCAGCTAGAGGAAGCCCTGAAATCTAAAAGTTTATGGGCAAAAAGTAAGACCCATTGAAGGAATCCAAGCATGTGGCATGAAGAGCAGAAGCCCAAGCTGCAGGACTACCTGAAACCAGCATGCAGCAACAGAAGGGTGGCGAGGAAATGACTAATTCTGATCACTTCAAAGGAATCAAGCCTTGAATCTTATCACAAGTCACAAGGCTCTCTGAGCAGCTCCAAGCTCAAGCACATCAGACACATCACTTAATGCTTCCTCACACGATCAGGCTGATGATGTGCACATTTCCAACGTGCTCAGCTCAAACCCCTCCTCATTTTAAAGGCACTGATGCAAGCACCGGCGACGCGATGACATAGAGCGAGTTAAATAAAGTCTCGGAGCGCATTGCCTAAAAAGGACGTAAAGCAAACCCTGGGACCCCGAGAATGCCGAGGAATCCTGGCGGAATCCTGGCGGGATGCTCGGAGGAGCCGCCGCAGCCCCGGGGTCGCGCTGCCCTCTCGCGGCCGCCGCCCCCGAGCCCGATCCTCCTCCTCATCCCAGAAAACGCTGCTTGGATTCTTTAAGTTCAGCTAAGAAAACGATGTTTGCACCAGCGCCTTCGCTTTTAAATATCGTGCCTATTGAAATCAGAACGTATTGCTCTTCAAATATTAGAAATGAAAGATGCAAGGCGCTGCTGGAGGTCACTGCTTCCTCTGAAATAGCGAAGAATTAAACTCTAGCCAAGGAAAAACGCCTTTTTTATATGTCCTTCAAACAGGTTAAAACATCAGCAACCTGTACATCTTGACTCATACTCCACTCTCACTTGGAGACAAGGTAAGAGGGAAGGTGAGTCCGTGCCAGAAGGGTTCTGCCACTTTGTCCCCTGGCAAACCAGGATTCACCACGGAGGACACAAAAAGTGTGATAACTTTAAGCAACAAAGAATTTAAATGGGATTTCTTTCCTTTAGAGCAGAACTCCCGTGCACAGCAATTAAGTAGGAGATCATGAATGAAACTTAAACCATCTATTTTCTCTCTTTCTTAGAATCAGAGACTGAATTGCAATTGTCCTTGAAATTTGAAATTACTTTCTTCTGTCAGTTTAATACTAATAATGGATGGTATTGAATTCACTTGCTCCTTATTACAGTTTCTAATCTGCTATTGCTCCAGTAGTCAAAGTGGGAAGTCCAGAAAGCCAACGCTGAGATGGGATCATGCACCTTCACAGCTGCTGAAAACTGTAAGTGTGTTAAAGAATTTAAACTACAGCTTATGAAGTAAACAAAAAGTAGTTCCACTAAAAGCTCAGTAAATTACATTAGGTTCTTCTGTATTAGATTTGTACCCTATATCAGAAACAAGCCTTCCACATTATATCCCCTCTGCTGCTTACCCTGCCATATATCCCATCAGCTAGAGAGCATTAACTACTGAGTTACCTGTCTCATGCACACACAGCTTCCTAGGGCCTCTTCTGCTTCATGCTCAGCATTTAAGTAAGTGAACCACCAAAAGGAGGAAAAGACAGGAAGCAAAGCCTACTATTATATGCTTTTACCACAGAAGATTTTCTTCTTAAATCTGTAATCAATAAGAACATGGCTTGCATGTAGCAGCAATACTCAAGATATTTCATTCTTTTTCCAGGGAACATAATCATCCTGCAAGGAAGTACGGAATTAGTTGGAATATCTAAATGATTTCAATACTTAGGAAATACACAAAAGGCCAAGGAGGTCACAGCATGGCATCCTTTCAGGCCTGAGGGGATTCCTTTTGCTGCAGGGCGTAGTTACAGGTTTTACACTGGAGACTCCAAGTGTAAAACCCATGACATTCACTACCACATGAAGCAGTATTTCCTCAGCTTCAGCTCGTTCTGTCTCAGCTAGAAATTGTCACTAAGCAATTTGAGAGATTCTGCATCAGAGGACATTCAGGATTTGTTTTGTTTTTCGAATTCAAGGCATAATAATTCATTACTCATGGCTGTCTACGGGAGCAGTTGTTAGAACTCCCAGTTAGAGGGGCACAAATCATGGTTAGAAATTTAAAACCAGCCTTCCTGCCTCACCACTGAAGTATATTAAATGCAGAAGGTTTCAGAGCTGCAGGCCCACAGGTGAACACTGCTCTTGGACAAGAGCTAACAACCCCATGCTTTAGGGCCAAGCAATCCTTTGGATAGAGACTATCAGCTTCATAACTTAAATACTTAAAGTTTGAAATATTTGACTGCTTCCTCTGTTTGGAACCCATATTAGAGAGAAGAGACTAGATGAACCCTAAATAAGGCCTTTTCACATGGAAAAAGTGTTTATTACCTTGCATTGTCTTGGAGGATAAAATTAAGCTAACAAGTTTTGGCATCTTTGGAGAAAAGACAACATTCAAAGCTGTTATAAATCACATGTGTATCGTGACTGAAGGTTATTGACACTTGCACCTAGAGCAGTGCCACTGTCACAGTGAGAAATGTTCCATTACCTCACCCTGGATGGTTCACGTGGCCAATGTGTTGAGCAGAACTGTCTGGTTTTGAAGCCTAAGTGCCTTCCTAAAATGTTTGCTTCAAAAGGTGCAGCAAGAGAAGTTAAAATATCCTTTAACATGTGCTAGCATCAGGGGTTCAGGTCTTCACCTACTCACAACCAAGTGGTTTCCTACAATTGACTCAAAGTTCAGCAACATCAGAAGTTAAAAAATATGTTCAGTGCAAAGTTTAGGCAGCTAAATCCCCATTTTACCAACACACTCACATTAAAAATTCTTGTGAGCACAGAGAGGAAATATCTAGTGCTTAAAGCAGGAACCAGAAAACCTGGATTTTTTTTTGTGTTACTTAAGGGCTATGACCTTGGCAAGTCAGCCTTCTGGCCTCCATTTAGTAGTTTGTAAAGATTTATAATACACACCAGGTTATAGAGCAGTCTGAGCTTTTCAAAGCATGTTTCAAGAATTATTTTTTCTGTCTAAGTTAAAGTCTACATTAAATATAAAGAACTAAAAGTATTTTGTAAATATGCAATGTTTTATTAATGTGAACATTTTGTGGTCTTTGACAGTAGAAAAATTTTTTTCCCTTATGGATGTCTTTAATGGATATGGTAATTGAAAGCAAAGTACTGTAGAAAATTCCAACTTTTCCCCATAAGTGCTTACATATGTATGTACATTGATCTGGAAGGCTGCAGAACAGTATTTCTAACAGTACTCTGCAATATCTGCTCTGCATGTTGCATGGAAGGCATGGAGCACCAAAGAATGAAGGATCTGAGAGCATTTTATGGAATTTTCCACTTCAAAAGAGGTGCATATCTAGTTAATACATTTAGTAGATGTCAGTGTATTTGGGCTTGCTAATTTCACATCCCTAACCCCCAGGGGAGAAAAAACACAGGAAATCTCCTGATGAATCCAAAGCCATCAGGACAATCCTGTGCCCAGCCACAGTGCACAGTGCAGGGATTTGGCTGGCTCTGGGCTGCACAGGCTTCCTCACACAACTCATCCCAAGACAATACTTGGAAAGAAAACTCCATCATGGTTATTTCTAAGGCATGGGATGTGAAGATTGCAAGCTCAGTCTTGCACTTGCTGTAGGAAATTAATCAAACCCATTGGAATGAGAGCAGTCTGTATCCAATATGGTTCCAAACTGGTAACCAGATGCTGGTGGTTTAATGAAGCTGATGGGCACAAAAGACTCAAAAGTCTTCCAATCTTGTTTTCCCTTTCAGGCACAAAAGGACTGATCTGCTGAGACTTTTGAAGTATTAAGAGAGTTCAACTATTATAAAAGTATAAATGAAAGCCTTGAATGTTAGCATTCATCATCAAAAACATCAGCAAATATTGTGTTGGGCCTTGAAATAAAACTTCCTTGTGATTGTGGCTGTCTTTTATCAAGAGAAATTGTTTAGAAATGTTGGGATTAAAAGGGCAAATATGCTTCCTTTAATGAGCATGCAACATATGGAAACAAAAGCACAGAATTGGAAAATAAAGCTTCTCTTTCTGGTGGCAAGCAGTAGACCCATTTTGAAACACAGTTTAATTTTGTGACATCATTCTCTGTCACTGTGGAAGAAAGAAATCCTGAAATTATGTAACTTTATAGGTGAACTCCCAGGATTCCATAAGCTAATTGCTTTTCTATCATTTTCTCTTCAAGAAGTACTGAAGCATTTTATGATTCACCCTCAACAACCCTCTTCACAGAGAATACAATTTACAAAAGAAAAGGCCCAATGCTATTAACCTTTCACTTCTTGAAAAGGTCCCTGAATGTCAAAATACCAATTTACCCTATAGTGACTCTAAAACCTGGCTTCATAACCAGAATGATTTCTAAGCTTGAGGTTTTATGCCTTAGAAACCCACTCTATACCATTAAAATTATTCTAATGCTATTGTAGATGACTATCTCATTATGAATAGTCTAAAATATTCAACTTGATTATTCACTTGCTTTAAAATGTCTTTTACTGGAACTTGTACCTTCTTTACTGTCTGTCATATAAAATCATCTACCTTTAAGCATGAAGAAAAATCAAAATTCACAGACGGAATTCTTTTCCAAGATGCAGTGCAGAAAATGAACTTCAAATTTCAATACAATTGCTAAATATCTGGCAACAGCCTTTTTCCTCCATAACTACTGCCAAACATAATTATTTACAACTTCCAATCATTATTTGCATTGTTAGCCTGATTTTATAATGCCTCTTCTTTCTGATTTTAGCTTGGCCAGTGTAATTTTGGCCACACCCTGCAGAATCCACTGCACCTGCCTCCCACACCATCCCCAGCAGATCTGTTTGAGGGAGCACGGCTCAGCACTGTTGCCTTTTTCCCAGTCTAGATATGAAACTTGATATCATTTTAATAAGGAGGCAATATAAAAGTCCATCTTTATTTGAAGGCTTTTGTGGACATCTTTCCATAACTGCCCCTGAATGCCTTGAAATAAAGATCCACTTTTAAATTACCTCCTCACTAAAATGATCTCGAGTTGCACGCCAGGCTGGGCTGGCCTCAGCTCCCAGATCAGGGCTGTGTGTGCCATGACAGCTTTGCCTTCACTCTGCACCAGGTGGTGAGCACAAAATACCAGCTGGGCCACTTGGGCTTGGTATTTCACTCTCTTGAAGTCGATGGAACAGGAGACAGTAATCAAGGAAGTGACTAAAGTGTTAAGCAGTTGAAGATCTGAGGGAGCTAAATCCAAAATGTATGACCACAAAAAGGAAGCAGTAGAGTTATTCTGTTACTGGACATTATAATAAACTAAGAAAGTGGAAAAGGAATTGCTGTAGGAGGCCTGGATTCCTGTACATTCTTGATCAGTCTGAATTTAGGGTGAACATTTCTCTACCATTTTATTGTCATACAACTGCTTCCTCATGCCAAAATGTAAGAAGTAATTCCAGGAATTAGGACAGAATTTGTCTTTTGTAAACAGGCAACCTGGAACAGGTCCAAGTGCATCAAGTGCAAATTTATGTGGTTAGTGGGAATTGTTCTGGCAGTCTAGTTATTGAAGTAGCATTTTTAGAGCCTAAAACAGCCAGGAGACAGATTTAGAAAATGTCAAACAAAGACTTTGAAGTTTCATTTGGAAGTCTAAACTGTTCACTTCTCCATTTCACACAAACAAGATTTTTTTTTTGACCCAGCATTTTGGATTGGAAATCTTTCCAGTGTAATTAGGCAGAATAAATATGCAAGGGTATAGGCCAACTTGTGGAACAGAAAAGGGTATTGGGTTTGATCTGTTTTGAGATTTATTTTTACTTTATCAGAACAACATATCCAGTAGGAATATAGTCAAGTAAACATCACTGCTTACTGACACCTTAAGTCTCTTCCTCAGGACTGAATTACTACTGCTCAATTGTAAAAGGCCAACAACTCTGGCTGGTTCCTTGTTATGGTACTGACTTCCTTTATTCAAACTCAACATTACCTTCTCCCTCCCATGTTACTTTCCGGTGTTCAACTAACATCTACTAAAGTTTGGGCAAAATACATCCTGAATTCAAAATTACACTTGAGGCTACACACATTCCAATCCCATCTAGTCTGGTGGGTATTGTGGCACTAGCTCTCCCTCAATGCAGCTTTTAGTCAAACCAGCTTACCACAAACCTTTCTGTAGAGCCTGGCACCAGAATTAAATACCATCACCTTTCAGTGATGTCAAATTTGTCATGCCCACAGAAAGACAACAGGAAGCATGCCTTGGTACTTTGTGTATTTTGAGTCAGTCTTCAGCCAGGTCAGACTGCAAGGTTTCCCTTCCAGGTGCTCCCTGATCCTCACTGCTACTCCAAGGTCCTTCTTTTGCTGGCACTTCAGAAGGACAGCAATGCCAGAGTATCTCTGTGCCCCCACTGCCCAAATTCCTGGTCCATCTGCCTCCTGCAGCTGGGGCAGCCCTGCTGCCACTGCCACCCCACTCCCTGAGCTGGGTATCCAAAGCAGGAGCTGCAGCCCAGGGGAGTCAGGGCTGGCCTGCAGGTCAGTTCTTAGCTGATGGTGATTAGTGCCTGACTAGAACAAGCTGGACCTGAATTCCAGGCTGCTGCCAACACCTTTTCCATCCTGTGTTCCTGTGAACATTTGATTGATGTGATGAAAAAAGCATTATTGGAGACTGGATTGAGTGAGAGGAAAAAGGGCTTCTGGAAACTCAAATGAAAGGCACATTTAGTAACATTTTAGGGAGATGTATGCTGGTTACAATGCCCTGCTCCACTTCACTTTTTTCTTTAAAAAATATTAAACATCTCAAAAAAACCAAAGTATTTCTGTACCAAAGTTTGAGGGAGGAAAAGGTAGAAGGGAACACCCAGAGCAAAGGGCTTCCCATGTACATTCAACCCTCCATACATGAACTAAAATTACTGTATTTGAAATAAATTCTCATGAAGACACCCGTGCTGACACCACACGCTGCTGCCACAAAGCTATTCCTTCACACCTGAACATGAGTTTCCCTCAGCTTTTCATCATGGTGCACTTGGGAGTTATTTTTATCTGAGATCCAGAACAGATTTTTGGTGTTACAACATCTGGAATTTTCACATTCACTGCAACCCAGACAGAGAAGTTACTAAAAATGATGACCCACAATATAACAGGGAGCCACAATGAATTCTCAGCTTCAATAAGGGTTGCAGCTCTGAACCAACATGCAATTATTCCAGTAGGTTCAGGACAGCCATCTGGAGATGCTGCTGAGCTCCAAGAGTTCAGCAAGGCTAAATTCAATGCAATTAGAACAGGAATTATCACCCCAAAAACAAACTTTTCTGCCTTCTATGCTGCTGCAGAATTAAATGCCAAGTAGTTCATTATGCTCTGACTACACAGACCATTCATCAAGGTAAAAGAAAACATGGAAAGCTCAGAAACATAAATAAAAACTCAGCAGTATCTTCTGGATGTACAAATATTAAAGAGGAATCGTCTGAACAGCAAGTGCAAGAGATCATGGCTAATCTCAGGATGTACCACAGACTCAGTTTTCTTTTTACCATCCTGATCCTCATCTCCCAAACAAAGAAGGAACTGGAAAAATTCTCCCCTTAAACCTGGGCAACACCACAAAGCCTAAATTTATACTCAATGCTTGGAAATGTTATTCAATCATCTTATTGTTGCCTCAACAAGCTTTGTGGAAAAAGATTTTTAACTGTGCAAAATAAACTTCTGAACTCACTCATCTAAATAGGTATGCATTAGAATTGTAGGGATTTTTCTTCCTCAGTCCTTAAGTTCCATAACTATAAGACCAGGAAAAGACTTGTTCTTCCTGCTGAAGTTTATTACACAAAGTCTCATTTAAAATCCTCAAGTACCCTGGCAATAATAGAGTTATTCCAAGAAAGAACAGAGAATGTTTTTAGAGAGCAGCAGAGTTACAAAATGCAGACTAAGAAGAAATGCAACCATGATGAAATATGTTAAGCTGTATACTTTGGGTATTACTTGTGTATACAGACACAGAAATACCCAGATTTTGTAGTAGGCCTCCTGACCCCTTCCATAGAATTATTGCCAAAATCTTTAAGTGTTCTGGATCTGCTTAACACAAATATTTTGGTTGTAATTATTGATTACTTCACTGTTTTTTCAGATCTTGGAGACATATTTTCCCTCAATTCCTTTAGAATTAAGAAGTCTAACATCTGTAAGACTACCTTTATTCAGACTGCAAATACTTTTAGAAACCAAAAATAGTGCATAAAAATCATGGGGAAGCTTGTGGCTTTCTAGGGATTTTTTTTTTTGGTGGCAATTTTTCACTTTATTTTTTAACTACTAAAGTTGTATTTCACTTGGTTAAAGTTCCATTATCATAATTTTGCTACCAGTTCAACATTCATCTGTCAAATTAAATGAATTGCTACCAATTGTTTTTCAGATAATCAATACCTAAAGCTTTCCTTGAAGCATATTCAAAGTGCATTGCATCTAAATTACCTGCTTTGTTACCACATCAACTTGGAAAATTTTAGGACCAAACCAATGAGTACCTCTAGGCACACATTATTTATCTTTACACACGAAGAGAAAAAGTCTTGAGCCATTAATCTTCTGAAAGTGGTTTCCAAAATTGCATTCCAATCACTTAAGGGTGCTACTGAGCTGCAGAGGAGACTCAGCCCATTTAATACACTAACCAATAAATTCTGCAGAGTTATTTCAGCACCCACCTGGATTAGCTTTTGATGCTTTCCTAGGTGAAAAATGTGATGTAATTTCCACTACTATTGCTTAATTACCTTTTATATATTCCCTGTAAAAACAAAGCCCTCAGATGCAAGGTAAAAATAAAAACAGTAAATCACCTATGAGAACAGAAATCAGTACTTAACTAGATCTTTCCACTTAGTTATTTTCATCTACTATGAGGAGGGGAAAAACGCAGAAATTGCAACTTCTTCCTGAATTTGTGCACTCATTGCCCTGACAATAATCATTTTCATCCACTGTACTGTGCTCAGTACAGAGTGTTGGTCATCAGTGCTCATCACATTAATACAATATAAGAAATTTAAGATGGTGTTCTTTACCAAAATATTTAGGAAGCTATATAGAGTAAATGAAAACACGGAATTTAGCCTTTAAAGGCTTATGGAAGGAATAAAAAGGCTCACTAAGAGTGAACAATCACCCCTTTTCACAGATCTTTACTAATCTATCACAGGTTATCAATAAGGCTCATTGAACTTGAGAAAGGGAATTTTTCAAAGTCCCTTTCAATTCCTGCCTCCAACAGCTACTCTCGCTGCCAGAGAGGGCCCTGCCAGCTCAGGTTTGTTCTTCCCTTTGGAGCATTCTGATGAGCACCAAGTCCAGGGATTAATTCAGCATTGACATGCTGCCAGCAGCAGTTCTCTGCCTACATTTGCTATTTTTTCAGTCTCATGCCACAAACCTTCTTAAGGCTCCGTTGACTGTAGCCGAGTCTCCGTCCTGAATTCACAGACTGGAGGTCGGCCAGCACGCAGCAAGGCAGAGCTGGGAGTGCTCAGTGCCTGTGCCCATCCTGCAGCCCTGCCCAGGTGAGCAATCCCGGGTGACCATAGAGCCCCTGCAGCCCCTCTGGCCCTGCCCAGACCCCAGCACAGCCCCCAGCCCTGCAGCTGCATGCCACCAGCTCACACTGGACAGACCCAGCTCTGCAGCAGGACCCCTCCAGGAATTGGCTGGCAGAGCCCAGGGTGCTGCAAGGGAGGTGAAGCCCCTTCACATGGCCTCAGTATTTCCTCCCTCAAGTGAAGGTAGGGTTGTGCCTCCTCTCCCTGGAGCTCAGGCTGCTCTCAGAGCAATGTCACAGCTGCACCAGCACGAGCTGTCTGGCTGAGGTCTCTTTGCCTCCCTCAGCTCCTGCTTGAGCTGCACATGTTCAGTAGCACAGAGCTCTTGCACAGCCTCGCGCGAGTTCAGGTTCAGCACACCACTGGGACAGAAGGATCCTAATTCTTAGTGCACAAGCTGTTTAAACTAAAACATTGTGTCCTGATCACAGCTGCACCAGCTGCCTCTGCACTGCTCACCTGAGAGAACAGCAGCAAGGGGAGAAGCAGAGAGGCCCCGAGGTGAAGGAGCAGAAGAGCAACGTGCAGGGTGACAAACCAGTTAACAGTGATGCAGAACGACAAATTCAAGGAACACACACAGCAGGAGCTTTGCACATCAGTCCCCATGGAAAGAAAATCTACCCACAAGGAGAGACCCTCAGAACAGCACAATTCCCACAGTGCAGTAACAAAACAGCTACTGCAACACCCAGCTTTAGCACTAAATCCTGCCCCAAGGTAAAATTAATTGAATGTTTTACTAAAGGCCACATCCTCTGTAACAGCAACCCCAGCAAAACCAAATCATGATAATGACATTGTGAATGAGAACATTTGTGGGGTTAAATATTGCCATGAGGTAACTGCTTTTGGCAAAAATAAACCCCAGCTGTTTTAGTAAGGTGATTTGTTTCCAAATAATCAATTCAAACTAGATTGGATGCACACTTGACATTCATCATTCACACACGCCTACCCCATAAGACAAACTTGCCTGGAGAAGGAACCAGGTATTAGTAGACTCTCATTTAATTATGTTGAATTTATAGAATAGGTGTTGGAAATTCCAAACTAAAACCAGCACCCTCTTGTGATTATTTCAGTCCACTTATTCTCCTGTCAAATTAAGACATTTCTAGATGAGCCTTAACCTGGACCAACTAATCAGAGTTGAATTAGTCCTGCTTCTCTGCTCTTGGGCTGTCCCACACTGATTCTGGCCACCAGGAACTGGATCTGGTAATTGTCTGTTGTACTCCAGGACCTGGCCAAGGTCTGCCAGCCTATCTTCACAGACTTCCTGACCTGGCAACTTTTATCTTCAATTTCAAATGTGAATTTCTTGTAGTCATAAACAAGTATTTGGCATAACAACAGCACGATTTCTGATAAGACTTAAATGCCTACATTAAATCTCAAACAATTGTTATTAACAATGCACAAACACATCAAAGTCTGGGAAATATTCCAGAAACACCCTTGCTGGACTAGGCAGAAAACATTCACTAGCAGGATGAATGAGGTTCACACACTGCAGAGAGGACAGACTTGTCAGAATATTTTGAGTTTCCTTTTGAAGCCAATTGTTAGTCACTAAGGTATCCAGCCTCACCCCCTAAACCAGCTACTTCAAAACCAGTCAGCAAAAGGAATGTTTAAATAGGAACCATGTTTGTGTTGTCTTTGGTTTTGTTATTAAAAAGAAATAAAGGAGGGAAAACTTGGCTTATCTTGGACATGGTCTTAGCCTCAAACTACTTCCACAGTCAAGAAGAGCTATCTGAAATGTAAACGTGATACACTTAGGAGAAATACAGAACTCACATTTGGGGAAAAAACCTTAACAATAAAACCTCCTGAAACAATGCTCATGCTACTCTCATTTTTTCTTGTTAACAAATAACACTCGTGTTACTGAAAAAAATTTATATATTAATGCTGCTTTTGAAGAACACACAAGGTAAAATAGTGCTAAGTGTTCCTTAAAAATATCTGTCCCATGCTGTACTGAAAAATACTCAGTGTGCTTATCAAACCTTGGGACAAATGATGACACTATGCAATCTAAATATTTAACAAAACCACTGATTTATGGAGACACACTGCATATGGAATTACTTCTTACAGGAACTCTAAAAAAGACTCCTAAAGCCATACTTCAAAGTTGAAACAAAGTGAAATTTCAACTTCAAATTAAAACCAGTTGGATTATTATAGACTAGAAAATGCTGGTAAAATCCATTCTACCATATCTATATATATCACACTGCAGGATATGCACCAACTTAATAGAGTTTCAATGTTTTAAGATGCAAGGCTATAATTAAGATGTATCCTAATTAATTACTAGGATAAATAGTTTACTTTTTTTTAGTGTC
This sequence comes from Sitta carolinensis, assembly GCA_032173965.1. Lineage (NCBI taxonomy): Eukaryota > Metazoa > Chordata > Aves > Passeriformes > Sittidae > Sitta > Sitta carolinensis. Next base: position 3,773,133 of record CM063294.1, on the reverse strand, counting down.
TAGTAACAACTCAACAAGCAACGAGTGATGGATGTTCCCATCAAAAATGTTTATACAGTAGTCTGGGCATGAGAAATTATCCCAGCAAATTGAAGAGGAAAGTGACAGCAAGAACTATTGCTTCAAGTGTGTGACTGTCATTCAAATCCTACAAGTGACATTACAAATCAGCGTTTCCAAATATTCCATCTAAGTAGTGCTGCTCCAGCCATGAAAGGAGCCCCAGAAATGCCAGGCCTGGAGTTGCTTGGCTCCCCCCTGAGCTGGGGGAGCAGTGGGGGCTGCAGGTGGGGACAGTGTCCCCAAGGGGCCAGGACAGGGGACACTGCCAACTTCAGATCCACGTGCTGACCTGGGGCCTTCGGAAAGGTGTGACTGAGGCAAGACTGGTCTCTGAAAACTTGGCTGTAGCTACATATTGTCTCTTGGGAACAAGTGCCCCAGTCCAGAGAGCTGATGGGAGCAGGGAACACAGCCCTGCCAGCAATGCAGACCTCAGACTGCTGATGGCAACGTGAGCACACAGCTGCTGCTTGGGCAATGATGCCTTAAAAATGTTAGATTGTATAATTTTTAGACTCTGTACTGTTCTAGTGTATACCCCTGTGTTTCATATTAAGTGCTACTAAGTTCTCTTCACAGAGCAGGGAGATGAAACAATTCCTTCTCTAGCTTGGGAACAAGGACAACTTTCAGGCCCAAGAAGAAAACCAACAGTGAGGTGAGAAGGAAAAACAAAGAGGATGGAGCTTCATTACCTGACACTATGGTTGGACAATTGATTCCAACATGCTCATGGACCAGAGCTTATAAAAGTGCGAGCCCTCATGATCAGCTGTCCATTTTGTGACCATTTTGGTTGCATCCCAGCTGTGCCCATTGAATTCTTTTAATAAATCCCTGCTTCATCCCTGTGCTCTGTCCAGTCTGTCCCAGGTCAGCCTCCAGAAGGCATCAGCCCTGCTGGTTTTGCTCTGCACAGGGGCAATGCTGGTTTGTGTCTGGCTGGAGCCTGACTCTGCCCCACCACGAGCCCACTCTGTGCCTGCAGCCTCTGCCTGGCAGCAAGGAGTGGAATTGGTCTCTTATGCAGCAGAATCTGACCTTCCTGCTAATAAAGCACAGCCCCACCACCCACTGCACACAGAGCTGGTGGCTGGGGGCCACAGGCCCTGCACAGGTCACTCTGCCCTTGTCACTTGGCCCAAACCATCTTGTGTCCATGCTCAGCTGGTGCAGCTGCCTGGGACAAGCTGCCCTCATCCACCTCCCACCTTCTGGGGATCTCCTTTGGTCCATGTGACCCTGAGATGGATTAAAAGTCTGTTCCCCAACCCAGCTGTCAAAGAATGAGTCAGAAGTCCTCAGCTGATGCTCTCAAGGTTGTTTTAATGTTTCTTATCTCAGATATTTTCTGTCTGGGCTGCCCAGGTCTGTTCAGCAGGGCAGGCCAAGGCACTCTGCCCTCCCCTGGGACAGGCACTGTTTTTTATACGACAAACTATGTGTTAGTTATTTACAGTTATGATCCAATGCCCATCACCTGTGTTAGACAGTTCCATTCTATTCCAATCCAATCCCCAAGAAGATGGGGTTAGGGAGAAGAAGGGATGAGGACAGGACAACACCCAAATCCCTCCATCTTACCTCCTAAGTCCCCACAGTAAAAACCCCCAAAATTTCCCTTTTCACTCTACAACTACTCCTATTATGCTATCTAAATTTTTGTGACCTTTAGTTCTTCAGTCACAGGTGGTAATTTGTTCCATGGATCAAACTCAAAGCCCCAGGAGTCCCTGGCTGCTGCCAGGGTCTGTGACCCTCCCTGCCAGGGCTGTGGAGCCCCTTGGCTGGAGCTGGGATCATCCAGGACCGTCAGAGACATCCTGGGTTCTGACACCATCTGACAGCTGTGCAGGAGGATTTATCAGCAGAGGAACTCCCCAGAGGCATGGCCAGCCTTGCAGGATGGGTCCTGCTCTGTGCTCACTGGGGAGCACAAGTCCCCCACTTCTGCTGTGGAATAAATCCATGTACAGAGAGTGGGGAAACTGATAACAGTCCCAAATTCAGACACTGTAGGTAGCATGAGGTGCTCCAAGCACTTCTCTTCTCCTTACTCCACATATTTTGGTCAATGACCCAGAAAAACCCAACACAGACAGCTGAGCATCTCCTGCACCAAGTGCTTACTGTGTATGCAGTCGGTAAGTTCTCAACTGTTTCAGCCTTTACATTTCAATTGATTCCTGCTTCCATAACCAGGGAATGACTCTAAGATAGCTCACATGCTCGTCAGCTTCAGCAGCCAGGGAAAGCAGCAAAGTTCTCAGATCATTACATTCCTCTAATTACTGATGGATGTGTTACTGCTACATCGTGGGTAAAGAGAAAGAAAGGGAAAAAAAAATTATTTGTTTCTTTCAAGCTCCCTTTCCTTTCTGAGGAAGGCCCAGAAGAGCCAGCTGGCACTCACAAACTCTCACTACTTATTGCAAGACAAATGTTTACTTCCTTTATGAAGTGCTAAAGTAGCACATCACTGACAGTTTAATACCAGGACCAAAAGCAATTTCCTGCAGAAATCAAAAAAGTAACCTTGATTAAAACAATCAAGAACCAATTTTGAGACACTGAGTTATCAGCTGAAACAAGAAAGACTAAAATTGAACTCAAATTTATTTCTTTTCTATGGTAGCATCCTAGATTTCACTGAACAGGAAAATAAAGTCTCTGTTAATTAACTGCTTGAGAGTTTAACTAGTGCACTGCTGCTAAATAACACCCAGTGCTCATTCAGAGGTCAGGGTGGTGAGCTTTTCTAACACTATGTTGTGAACAATCAATCAACTTCACATTCTAATAAATGTAAGAATTTCTTGTGTTTCTTAAGTCATGAATACTCATCACCTGGAGCTGCAAGGTTTTCTATTGCCCTATTGTTTACTGTAATGGTAAGCCTAATTTTGAGAACACTTTTATCCAGTTTTGATCTCCTAAGCTACACCAAACCTGCTATAGGAAACTTGTGCTCCAAGGGGATGGGGAAAAAAAAAAACAAACAAAAACACAGAAACAGAACCCAAACGAAATCCATCCAACCAAAACAGGATGGATCTTCTTCAGTTCAAGACAGGAACCAGAACAGAGTTGTACCAAGGTATTCCCAGCTTATCCCTGGCCTCTCAGAACTGATGCACACACACTCCAGCCCTTTTTTCCCAACTCTGTACCAGAAATAGAAGGCTCTTAGATCCAAAGGTAGCTGTAAACCAGCACAGTTGGACAATTTATTATCTTGGAATACACATAAAATCAAAGTCAGTAAAGAAGAAAGCACCCCAAAATATTAAACCCTGGGAGTATTCACACTCACTATTTCTTCTGTGGTTTTTTGACAGTTTAACAGTTTCTCAGAAACTTTGATCCCTTGCCAATTGCTTCCTTTTCCCCTGATCCATGGCAGCTTGCTGCAACCATTTCCTTGGTCTCCCAACACCTCCCCTTTTCCTAACTTGCTTCACCTTTTTAGTCTGAGGCTCACTTTGGGATATGGAGACACTATAAATGCATATTAGTGCTTCTGTTCTTGCTCTATAGCAGAAGTATTTGGCCATCTTTACTGTAGTAACCCATCTTTTGATGCATTTAGCAATTCAAAAAGGGCTAAGAAATTAAACAAATGCATCTAAAAATATTATTGCCTGTGTTTGTTTTTACCAAGTTGCCACTGCAACTAAAATGCTTCTTGAATTTCTATAAATTGATAGAAGCAAAACAAAGCAACAGAGTCAGGGTGCTTGGTTGTTTGGGTTTTTTAAATAAAAAACTGAAAGGATGCCCAGAGAGCTCAAGACAGTGAAGGATGCATTAAATTTTTTTCTCAGGTGATCTGCACCCAGAAATAATTTTGTTCTACTCAGAGACTTCTGAGAATCAGGAATTCAGAGATGACAGGATATTTTTTTTTATGTTTACACTTCTAGTCTATTTTTAGATAATTAGAATGTTAGAGGAAAAACTCCACCAGGGAGAGCTGAAAGCTGCAAAACAGTTTCTTTAAACAGCAATGTATCTACGTAGACTTAATTACAGCTACTTTACAAAAACATGGCCAGGGCTGGCAGTGGTGCCACGACCAAAAGCAGAGAGAGACAAAGGGTTGGCAGCAAAGTCGAGGGTCAGAGGCTGACAGTGGCAAACACAACCCTTGAGGGACCTAACAGGGACAACACATGCTGAACAGAAAACCTTGCCCAAAGGTAAGGAAACATCCATTCTTCCAAAAGGCATCTCAGCAGGATCACAAGCACAATATTGTCAGGATTTAGGAGGAGGAGAAGAAAACTCACCTAAATCCTCAAAAAAAAAAAAAAAAAAAAAAAAAAAAAAAAAAAAAGTTGGAGGAATAATTGTATACAGGGTAACTTGCTAAATAACTGACATGTAAATTGGTGAACTTGGCTTACACTTGAGGGTGTGGGCTAATCAGCAACCAATAAATTGATTTCTAAGCACTTCTTCCTGTGGCCTCAGGACATGAACTAAACCAGGCTGAAAATGATTTTAAAGATCTAATTAACTCATTAGCTTGAAATAAAAAAAAAGTCTCTTCCTCATCACAAACAGCTGTACAATCCACAACAAAGCAAGTGTGGACATTTTTCAGAACTCTAGAAATCCTGTCAGAGAGAAAAGCTGTCAGGGAACCAGGCTGCTAAACTCAAATTAATATCCCACTCAGAACCCAGTGTCACACCCCATGGTGACAATTCACCCCTCAGGGATGGCAGCTAAATTACAGAGTACTGGCAAACACCTACTCCACATCCTTCAGGAAGAGTACGTGGAATAGAGCTCCAAAAGCATAAAAACTGCAAACTGCAAGAAATGAGTTTTCTTGCAATACCCTTTCATTCAGAGAGGGTATTTTTAGAGATAAAGAAATTGTAACAAGGTAGGATAACATTTCCTAAGATTCAGTCTGGGCATCAGAGTCTACAAGGAAAGGCACAAAATATCCTTGAGGAACTCACCTAGGACAGGAATTCCCAGGGATTCCTCCTAGCACTTGAAGGCTCTGCCCTTGTGCAATTAAGCCAACAGCCCCAGAAGCTCACCTGGGGACCTCTTGCCACACTAACACAGTCTCTTGCTTTTGGAACCCCACATAGCTCCAATACTAATCAAGGCAGTCATTATATTTATTTTCAATCAACCAATTGCATGTAATCAAACATACTTCCTAAGCATGCTGCTGGCAATATCTGGAATTAATGAAAAGAACAATACCAAACTTCAAAACTAACCAGATAGCCGGGATGAATTAAGAAATGATGAGTCCAGATCCCTGCAAACCATTAATCAGGAATTCAGGCTGAAAAAAGGAACAATAGGGGCAAGAGTGGATTACAAACCCCAAGATAAAACTCGTAGAACAGTGAGGGAACCAGTCACCCACCCTAACCTGGGGAGAGGCCAGTCAAGCTCAGGAGAGAAATGAGAAGCACTCCAAAGAGGGCAGGAGAAAAACCACCCAAATATTACCTGGACAAGACTCATGAGTGGGAGGGGAGCCTAAGGGGAGGCACACTCAAGTACACAAAGAGGTACCAAAGATAAACACACAAGTGTTGATTCCAGGAGAGATCAGAAGAGCTGGGTTGGTTTTTTTGACTGGTAGATAATTAGCACTGGACCTGGAGTTACTTTCTGCCACTGAGGCATCAGATTCTTGACTAATGTTAATAAAAGCTTAATATGGGGAGGGAAATGCATTTCCAGTGGTTGTTTATCACTAGAGAAAAGCACTTAGGCACATGGCTAACACCTCTGGAACAGAAAAATCAGAAAAAGGCACGGTGTCATTTTATTATTAAAATTATTATTAGTTTTGAAAACATGACACAACAGCCTAGCTTGTAGCTATTAGATATAGATATACTACAACTACAACCTTCAGGGTTCTGGTTTGGAGTCTGTTTGGGTTTTTTATCAGTACAGCAGATAAGGGCATATATAAGGTCAGATTAGTTTAATTTAGATTTTTTCCTAGATTATTTCAGTTTGAAAGTTGAAGACCATGAGCTTCAAGATTTTATACTTGTACTACTATAAATTTAGTAGAAATAAACTCTTAATCATTTTTATTTCAACCCTGTATTTAAAATACTGATCTGCTTCTCTTGATAACACATTTTTATTTATTATTAATGTGGTAATAAGTGTTCAATAATCCCTTCTTACTCTGTATTCAACAGACAGATTATTCTATCAAAAGAGAAAGTGATAAAAATGGGCAAGTGTTTGAAGTGGCCATATATTTTTATGAATTATTTTTATTATGTTTGCATTTAAAGGTCAGAAAGTTCTACCTAAACTTTGAGAGATAGGAGGTGGAAGCAGACCTCCCAAGTGGCACTGTACACTTACACCCACTGAAAAAGCGGAATAGAAGTTGGATAAAATGAAGTCCAAAACCACAGCTGCCCCATGTAGATTTTACCTATGTGTTATACAAACTAATTTTGTGTTTTCCTGGCCCAGCTTCAAAGTTATTTTTCATCTTTGGAGGATAACAAGTTGGTTCTTCTTGGGGTATTGTTAAACACCGGAATTATGGTAGAAGAAGAAACATCTGTTGTCCCTTCAGCAGAGCCCAGTTTTGCCATCAGAACTGTTGAGTTTGGGTGTTCTTTGGGAATGCTCTACACTGCCATGCTCAGCTCAAAGTTTCTCAGTGACCACTGACATCCATTATGAGCTCAGTGAAGTCTGAGACTGAAGTTTGACATGGTATTGTGGCTCTCCATTTGTTTGAAGCTTCAAGGCTCAGAACTTGAGGGAATATTGCCACAAAGCTCTGTCACTGCCCAGAGCCAAGATCTTCCCTCCAAAACAAGAGATTGAGTAAAACCTTTGGGTAATAAACACAATGACACTGATGTATTTTTTAAGAACCTAAACACTTCATTTCTCACTTGGTTGGGCCTGACAATAAAATTGCCAGCTACTTACTCACACAGTCCACCAAACCCCAAGATAAAGACGTTTGCTAATCCTCTGAAACTTCTTCTGTACTACATTTTATAATCCATTCACAGCACTAACAACTAACTTGCCAAATGGCAACGCTCTTCCTGGTTCTGAGTATTTCTATCTCAGCTGGAATGACACTGCCCATCATGCTGTGAGGAGACTCTCACAAACCAGAGGTGTCCTGACATGGCAGAATGAAACCATGAACTCCAGCTTCATAAGGGGCAAAAAAAAGCTGGAAAATAATCCATATCAGAGAAGACCTCAGAAACCCCTGCCAATCTCTATAAAAGGACTTCACTGCTTCCATATTTATTATGAAGAGTGCATAATACCACTGGAATCATCACATTTAATAAACCTCTAAACAAGTTAAACTTGAAATTAATAATAATAATGAATTATTGCAAAGTAGTTATTTCTCACATAACAGGTGCTATAAAGAAACCAGGCAGTTTTCTTCTCTGCCCCTGTAACTTGGCACATGCACCAGTTAGAGCTGGATGGTTTCAAAGAAACACCTCAACCTCCATCCAGGGGAATATGCTGAGCTTCCAATCTCCATGGCAGCACTGTTATATACGAAATAAAGCAGTGAGGCACATGAAACCTCTGCACAAAATGCTTCAAAGCACCTCTGAAGCCCTTCAGCACAGCAGCAGCAGTGCAGCTCGGGCAGGGATCAGTGCCTGGCAGAGTGCTGCCCAACAGAACACTGGCAAAGGTCAGGTTTTCTCCTTTGTTTTCCCTCTCCCAAATATAAACCTCATTTGCACCTTCCAGCTAATGAGAGCTCTCCACTTGTAACACTCTCACTCATTTAAACCTTCAGTACTTGCCACACCTACAAGTCTACATTAAATTAAATTTGATCAAGTGCTGCCTTAACTGTTTCACACTGTTTGACCTCAAACTGGCCAAGGTTCAGGGTCTTCCAGTCATCACAACTGCATCCATAAAAGCGTTTTTGCTTTCTATTTTCCTCCAATGGGTGATAAGATGGAATGGTGCAAGCACACATGCACTGAACTATTTGACTTGAGGACAATTTAAAAGCGAGATGAAAATTAGATTATATTTTTTTCTGTTGCACAATGTAAGATTAAATGGCTTGCCACTTTCTACTTCAATAAAGTGAATGATTTAAAATAATGCTACCAACATCAATATTCAGTGGCATTCTAAATTGGCTTTTTAAAATATTGCTCACATATTTACAAAAACCATAAAAGCTCATCATTCTGCCTGTTATGTTTGCTGCTACATTCCATCCATTAAGCCACTGAGACGCCCATTCCACAGCAAGACAGGGTTGATGTCATTCATACACAGTGATTTCTCCAAAATAAATTTGTTTCCTGCACAGCCAGCATGTCAGCTCTCATGAAAGGCAATTACACCACATCACAGAAGAATTGTCAGACGTGGGTTTTTTGAAAAGGATTTAACTTTCTATAGGGGAAATTTTACTTAACATTACACTACAGAAAGATGAACTCCCTGTAGACACCTTGATCCCTTTGCTGATCTGTTTAAAGGTTTAAACCTTGGAGCTGTTACCTGCAGCAGCCACAGCTCCACCTGGGGATCACCAGCATTGCTGGCTCCATTTGTACCTGAAAAATCAGTTCCTGACCCCCCAGAATAAACATTTCAGACTGTTCTTGACCTCCAAGTTATTTCAGGGTAATTTCCTAACCTACCTACCTTCTGTTGTGTTTGAGTCACAGCCTACACGCTTCTATTTCCTGGCAATGTCACATCCTGAAGGGTGAAGGGAAGAGGAGCTCCAACCTCAGCACCCACATCCACTGAGCCTTTAGCTCCATTTCTAACAGTACTGATGCCAATTGAAATGGCTTAAAGCATTTGTTCATTGTGTTCTTATGCTCTAAGATGGATCAAACTTGGATTTAAACATAAAAAACATAAGTAAATTGAGAATGTCCTTGGCTAACACTAAAGCTGCAAAGTCACAGTGGTGAGGAACCACAGCACATAAAGGGTTCAGTGAACCCTAGAATCTCCTAACTTCCATCATTCCAAATGTTGGGGTTTCACCTGCCCTGTGTTCTGGCTGGGTGGGAAAGAACGTACCTGGTTGTCTCTAAGGTGACTGGTTTAAATGCCCTTTCCCAGAAACAACCAGAGAGAAAGTTCAGCTCTCAATGCCACTGCTCAGTTCCTGGTAGTTGTTCAGTTCTCTGCTGGCAGTTGTGTTTGTTTTAGAATCTGCTCAAGTTCATTTTTCAATTTTTTTTCTGGGAAGTCTACCTACCTCTCTTATACTGTATTTTTCTTTCTGACATTTTTGTTATTTTATTAACTGCTATGCATTAAAGTGACAGACTGCAAGAAAACAAATGGACACGAAGATGAAGCACAGCCAAAATTCTGGAACACTGGCGAGATTGTTGAAGGTGATGAAGGAAGAGAGAATTGCAAATGACTCTTCTGCAAAGGAGCATAGCCAGAGCAGGAATCCAAGGACACTGCCCAGAGCCATCAGCAGCACACTCCTTGGAGGATCATTTGATCAGATCCTTGCATGGAATGGAAGCTGCCAGCACTGCAATCATCACTAGAGTGCATGTGGCAGACAGCTCCTAAACGCTTTCTTCAAATTGACCTGCATATATTTTGGTCTGAGTGAGAGAAATTTCAGAGAAAAGAATTTCATAGACCATATATTAAAATTATCTTTTATATTTTACCCAATTGCTTGAACTCTCAAGCTGCTGGGATTCAGTTCCTTGTTCCTTTCAATATGAAAACTAAGCTTAATAACAGTTCATAAATTACACTGTTAGTTACAGAGGAGAATGTCCTGTGATAGCATTTTTAAACTCCAGATCACAACAACTAAACCTTAAAAGCTTCTGAATCAACACCATTTTTCATAGAAATAAAATCTATGGGGTTTTTTTTAGACATGAAGACATTGCAAGAGCTGAACAAAGTTGCTCTGTTCAAAGTGTAGAAGCCCAAAAGCAGAGGGGCAGGCAGGGCTGGTGTGCAGGCTGGGAGGGGGATCAGGGCAGTGCTGAAAGCTCAGCTGTGGCTCCTGTCCCTGCCACCAGGATGGTTCAGTCATGAGCACACAATGGGAGCAGTCACAGCCCCATTTTATCTGCGGGTGGCATCAGAAATGCCCTGCACTGTCATTCTGCACGCTGCCTCAGGTGCAGACAGCAGAGGGGCTCCTTGGCAGAGCCTTGCCAAGCCCTGCCCTCAGCCAGGGCACACCTGGGGACACGAGCACACTGAGGAGCCTTCCCACTGCCTGACATAAGGCATGGACATGTTTTAGTTGTTCTGAGCAAATGAGTCAAGTTTCTCAATGTGAGCTACAACATTCAGCTACTGTGCACAGCAGGAGACACTGGTAACAGTGCCAAGAACTAACAGCACTGGGGTCAAATGGATCCATGGCTATTTTTTGAGTTAATGGACATTTTTTTTCATCATGGTCATTCCAAGAACACTGAAGGAATTTCTAGCTTCTGATAATAAGGCCTCACATCAGCTTTTCAGTGTTAAATTATTACCATTATCCATTTAGCTCAGAATTAACTGCAAAGAGTTGTCCAGTAATATTATGAAATATCATGTCCCCAAGACTTGCTATGAATTTTTTATGGAGCCCTTACTATAGCAGGGAGAAGGAGAGGGCATTAAAATCGTTAAGTCCCAGGGAGTTACAAGCAGCTTGAGGTTTTTTTTTCTCCTGACCTCTCCGAACTTCCTCAGCCCATGCTCAAATTCCAGCAGTTAAAACCTCCATCTTGATTGTTGTTGGAGAGTTTTACTGTGGCATTAAAACCCTCCTCTCCTGCACATTCCTGATCAGTTTTAAATTAGCATCCTAAGGAGGATTTCAGTAGTTTATTCCATACTTGCAGTTCTTAGAAACTGGAAAGACCTTGGATAAGTAACCTGGGGTGTTAAGGGGACTACAGGAGGACCTTGTGTTAGAATCCATCCCGAGGGTCACACCTTAGGTGTTTATGTGCATTTTTATTCCCTTTGACTTCTCAGCTGAAAGGATGTGTCCTCCTCCCCCAAAGGCTGTGACTCAGAAAAAAACACTCAAAATACATTGGGCAATGCAATATATTGCAATTCCAACTCCTTGAAAGCTACACACAACATCTGAAGCCTACATATCAAAGAAATAACCACTACTGTCATTCTGTTTATCTAAAAATAACTCAATTTCTTGGGGAAAGCGATAAGCATTGACAATAACTGAAAAATAAACAAACTCTTCCTAGAGAACACACTATTTCTGCATTACTGATTTATTTCACACCACTGTTTTTCATCAGCTTATGTTCTTATCAGCAGCATCTATCCCAGGGTAACTGATGTTTGCAGGAAAAAAAAGCCTCTATCAGTACTTGCACAGAGGTTCAATACATTCAAAATTTATCTTGGTAATAGCACAGAAGAGAACAGGAGAACATTTTGCTCAGTCAATATCTTGTACAATAATTTGATAACAGGGGCCAAGCCCATGCTTATTGTACATCCAAACAAGAGAGGCAATAAAAATGAAGGACACTGGAGCCAGGGACTGTTTCCTGACACTTCAGCAAATGAATTCTCCACATTAGTATTCTGGCAGTGCTGCAGTTGATGGATCCACGCAAGAGATGACATTTTGCTATCTGCAAAACAAGCTGAAGTGACGGCTGTTGTGTATTTTGCAGGGACTAGGACCCCATAAGAAACAACTGCAAATAATACTGGGAAAACCCATGTTGTTTGTGCAGTTCCCTGACTCTGCATCAGAGCTGGCCAACTTCCCATCCTATGCTAATGGCTAAAGAAGGGCAGGGTACAGGCACATGATGGGATTCTTGGGGCTGTCCTGTGCAGGAGTTGGACTTGGATGTTCCCAGTGGTCCCTTCCAACTCAGGATATTCTGTAATTATACCATTCATTTAAGAGATGGAATATTCTCCTATTATGGTGTGTACTTTCCTCGGCTGCAAAACAAAAAGACTGCAGACACCAAAACGTTTTAAGCCCATGGTGTCTAACTTGTATTTTTATATTGATGTAAAGTGACAGAAGCAGCAGCAAAGAGCATTAGAAGCAATGACAGTTTATTATTCTGTGAGAGTAAGTGATTTTTGCTGCTCCTTTCCCACACATCGTGTAATGCTTACCCCATTTCCACCACTAAAATTTTTACTTTTTTTTTGTCAGGGTTAGGTGGGACAGACTCCTCAAAGCACATTTTAACACTTGGAGGTGTGTACAGACTTGTTATGTATTTGATCTATCTTAAGTGCTTCAATAGAGGTTAAAAAGGTGGGGATTTAAGAAAAAACAATCTCATGCTAAGATCAGTCAACAACCAATTCTCATGTAAAAAGCACCTACCAGAGCCAGAGTGGTGATTTCAATTATCCAGCTACTCTGTGATATCATCTGTCTAGGTTTTCTTATGCTTAAGATTTCTGGGAAAAAAAAAAAAAAAAAAAAAGTGTCTTCCAAACAATTATTCTTACTTTAAAGATGGCTATCAAGCCTCAAGTAGAGACCTCATAGCTCTCTTTCCATAGTTAAGCACTACCTTTATAGTTGGAGGAATACAGCTCAGCATCAAGAACTTGCAATAGAGAAGCTTCAAAATACTAAATTAAGGAAAACATCTAAGTTAAAATTAATTTGCTGACAGCAGCAATTCAAATGGAGTCTTCCATATCAAAACCTGATACCACCCTCTACCACTATTAGTTTCATCAGAAACTGATAATTCCCAGGAAATTCATAAGCCAACAGCCAGCTCACAGAAGCATTGAGTTCTGGGAATATTCATTCAACCACAGCTGGGAAATGTGCCTGGCCAGTTGTTGACCATTTTTAGGTCAACTGCCATAAAAGCCCACTCCAGCCATGAGTCATACATAGATTAAAGCAAAAGGAAACAGGTGGATTATCAATTTCTCTCGCTGCCATCAGTGGATAAGTCTTTGGACTGCTATCTGTTAACAGTCTCCTGATTACCCTCAGTGATCACCTTCCCTGAAAGCACAACCCAGCCTGTTGCATCTTGCAGTGGAGCTGACGAATCCTGCTCCTACTCAGGGAGAGTCAGTTACAGGAGTGGTAAATCAAATACATTTCTGTTTGCTTTTCATTAGTTTTCAGAGATTTGCATTAATTAAGTTACTGATTATCAGAATGAACAAGACTCCTAAGGCTAAGATTTTACATGAGTCATCTCACTTTCAGTTCCATGAGCCAAAACCTGCAGTGCCTACATATTGTTCCAGCTAGGAAGATCATGGAATCTGGCATCTGATGCCACCCTTCCCTTTATAGTTACATCACACTATTGTATTTCCCTCAACACAGCAGAAATCAAAAAGGGCAATCTTTGCTTATAGTTCCAAACCACTTCTAATAAAGTCTTGAACCAGAAAGCTCTTTTCATTTCTGGCAGTGAGAAGTGGTGGGAGGGTGGGGATGGAATGTCACAGTAAAAAGCTTTGCTCAAGGTACATCCACAGGTGGCTTGATCCATCCTTGGGGCCCTTTCCTGCCGTGGTTCTTCCTGTTGATCTCAGAACCCTTCTGTGGGTACAATACCTCCCAGAAGGCAAGGCTCCCTCCCTCACATTCCTTCAGGGCTCTCCTCTTGCTGTTAAGTGCCCTAATTGAGCATTTGAGTTCAGTTTACTTTAGCAAGAGAGGCACCCTAACAGCAGATATCCAAATGAGTACAAACTAGGCAGGATCACAGTTGCCCTCTCACGCAGGGAAGCACAGCTCATTTAAGTGGGGTTGTTGGGTATATACACAGGACTTTTGGCAAAGATGAAAATTCCTGGTGCTGTAAGCTCTTGCATGTTGTACAGATACTCTGGAAAGCAAGACAATTCCACAAGTTTTTCCCAGGTAAGTTGTAGCTTTCAAAGAGAAGTAACCCAAGGAGCCACACACTTAAATTAGCCCAACAACCTATTTTTCCTAAACCTGTAACTGCTCAATAAGCAGAACAGGTGAGAACATCTCAGACAGTCCTCTCAAGAGCATGAATGAACAGTGGCTTAAATGCCATCTTCATAACAGAAACACAAAAGGCAAAACCCTCCTCACCTCCCTCTACACTGCTGGCCCCAGGAGAAACTATCAATTCTGCTAATCCCTCAAGCCAACGAGGTGAAAAATCTCTACTAGACACCCAGAGTCAGTAAAAAATGAACTGCAAGGGTCTCATGGCTGATGGTCATGCAGCAGTCACATGTTACTCACCAGCCTCCAGAGAGGCTGACATGCTGCAGCCACACTTGTTGGAAATACAAGCTAGAGAACTGTTCAAAGCATTTGAGAACTTGAAACGAACCCTTTGCATAAGGTTTCTTTAATTTCAGCATGCTAAATCCACGTCAGTCATGTTACATTATTGCAGAAGGAACCCACAGAAAGAGGCCAGACTTCTGTGATTCTTTAGTCTTCATATTTGCAATTAATACTTCAAGAGTCAATTCTTTTACAATCATTTGGGGTTCAAAACTGGAAAAAGCTGTTGTCACTTGAACTACACATCCTATGGAACACAACAGGGTAAGTTCCAGGATATTCATTTGGCAAACTAAGGTTACTACATCTCTCTGGCACCAAGTGACAGGATTATACCTTGCTGGGGAAAAAAAGAGACCATCATGGTGAAATGGCTTATCTTTGCTTTGCTTTGCTATGTTCTTGTGACAACCCTTATTTACATCTGTAGCACTTAAACTAGGGGTTATTTCTGTGGCATTCACATGGTTCATATTAATAAATAATGGGAGTGCATTCAAGGACTAGAACTGGGAGGTCAATTCTTTTGCAGCTCCAAGCACAGACTCAGTTCACTGCCCTGACACCCTGAAACTCAGGGCCCTATACCCTGAGGTGAGTGAGGGTCAAGTGGCAGCACTTGCTGCTGCAGCCTGTGCCAGAGCAGGGCTCCAGAGCTCCAAAGAGAGCTCTCCCCGTTCTTGGCAGCTGTGAAGCACAAAGCACACAAGCCCATTCAGACTGGCTCAGCTGGCTTGCTGTCCCTGGGGAGGGGACCTGCTCACTGCTCACCTCCTCCTCCACCACTTCTCCAGGCACCTTCATTGTCCTGAAGAGCCTCAGGTGACCCCAGACCTTTTCTTTCCTACAAGTTATTTCGTTTTGTGTGACCCAACACTCCTACAAGATATACATAAGCCTCTGGAAGCCACAAACTCCACAGGCCACCAAAAATCCCACCCTGATTGGAAAGCAGATAATTGTGACAAAGGAACAAACCAAAACCTCTGTCCTCCAAGTATTCCACAAAGTAAAAGGCTGCCCTGTGGCTGGACAAGACAGGAAAATTATAGTCAGAGCCCAAATGAGAACCTTGAATTTTCCCCAATATGTGAGCAACTCCTGCAAACTGGGAAGAGAAACAATCACCTCATCACTTCAATTTCATATCTTCTGTTTTATTTTAAGGCTTACCAGTAAGGGCTTTCATGTATCTGGGGAGCTTCGTTTTGTTTAACTTTCCAGTCTTAGTGTTTGTTTAATAGATACTATTTGTAAACTTTGTTTCTATATCCAAACTCTATTTGTATTTGTTTCTCCAGCATTTTTCCTCCCTCCTGTGTTTATTTCTCCACTGACACATCAAGGGAGGGCTTACTTTTGGCACACACTCTTTCCAAAACAAATTGTTTTATGTACTATTTCCTTTCATCAGAGCTTCAACATATTAACAACTAGGATATTGCATATGAGTCTATATCAGGATTTTAAAAAATGATGGGAGGAAGAACAGGACACATGCTGAGGCAAGAAGATTAAAGGAAAACATTTCTCTGACTTAAAGCCCTGTTAGCATTGAAACTACGCCCTAAGTTTTGTTGTATCATTAGACAAGTTCAGCCCTTGATGAAATCATGTTTATAAGTAATTTGGGATCAATCTTCCTTTCCTGGAAGCAATCAACAAGAAGTAAAATTCAGAACACTTTCTCTTTTTTGGGGGGGGGGGAGCGAGGCAGTAAGGTGGCAGCTGGGTAAAAAAAAATAATCAAAGAGTAGAACTAAGATAATTAGCTAGTAACTGTCTCCAATTTGCCTATGAAATGGGAAGTAAAACTTATGGCAATTGAAGGTATATTCGATAATGTCGTTCCAAGTCAAAAACTTCCTCAGAGCCAGTTAAACATATACATGAACTTCTGTGACTTTCCACATACGGATTTACAGATGTTGGCTAGAATAAAGAAAATAAGCAGAGTAGTTCTCATTCATGACTGAGACCCAATACAGTACATTAATTAATCTCTACCATCCCATTTAGACCACACCTGGAAAAACCAGCTTTGAAAAAGGGTAACTGTCAAACACATTTTCTGTGGATCCTGATCAGAGATACTCCATGATTTGTTAAAAATTCTGTTCATAGTCAACAAGCTCTCTAAAGATGACAAACTCTGTGTCACATAGATTAATTTGAAAGAAGCATTTCTTCATTAGCAGTGCCATTTCAAATAAGCTGTGGCAGCACTGATTTATCATGGGACTCAGAAGATTATCACACATTCAAGCAGGCAGAAACTGCCCTCAAAGTTATTGCCTCCAACTCCAGTAATTCCAAAGGTATTCACTGGGCACTACGAGCCAGGTCCTGTCAAAGAGCTACAGAGAATTGGGCAGTTGGTGTGGGACAAGGGCACTGAGCAGCACAAGCACCTTGTCCATTATTGACACTCCTAAAAACAGCAATTCTCATTTCACCAGCCTGCCCTTGGAGGAGAAGTCACAGCACATCAGTCCCATCACAGCCTTGGATACGTGTGGGCCCAAGACATGCAGCACACCTTGCACTGCCAGAGAGCCAAACTTCCCATGGCAGCCCAGAGGAAGGGACCAGCACAGCCAGGGCATGGCCCATGGCCAGCAAAGCTGGCACTGAGGCTGCTTAAATACAACTGAAGGGCTTGCTTTCCTTTTGGCAAGCAATAAATCCATGGATTTTCGCTTTCAGACAAATTAGTGGTGATGGGAGCTCTGTTTCTCCCCTTCACATTTCCATTAGGACCTGTTCAGTGAAACTTGACCAGTGTCTAAGTTGTTTCAGAGACTTGGTACTGGTCTCTAATGAAAAGGAAAAAACAAAACCAAGTGTCACATCAGTGCAACCTTGAAAGCAAAGAAACACTCGTGTAAAGTGAGAGGAGTCAGTGATGGAAGCACCTCATGCTGGCAGGGCTGGTAGGTTAGAAGTGATCAAGACTTAATATTTTAAGCTCACTGTACAGACATTGAACAGGTGAAAAGTGGTTACAGTCCCTTCACAGGGTTCAATAGTTGCAAAAGAACTGCAGTTGATCTACTGCATAACTTGGAGCAGGGGAGCTGGGAAAAAGTCTTTGAGGGGCCACCTTGTTGTTGAAATTCTGCTGAACAATCCATCTGTAAAGTTGATGACAGCAAAACCTTCCAGACTTACAGCAGCTATAGAACACCATTATTTTCTCACCAAGTTACCTATTTTTAAATACTTGCTCCACATGCATAAATCCACTCCTGAAATACAGAATACATGCCAGAAATCTTGCTGTGAAAAAACATGATTAAACCCAATGATTTTAATGTTTTGTTTTGGTTGGGGTTTTTTTAAGTTATTGCCCTGTAGTACATGCAGTGTTTTTGACATTATACATTATATAGCCAGTTTGGAGCAGAAATTGAAGAACTCATGAAGAATTTTTAGAGTACAGGTCTAAAGTAAAGAACTGGTTCTGATGTGACAATTCATGCTACCCTCTTATATGATCTTTGTTTTTATCCTCATTTTTCTCCACCTCACTATGTCTAGTCTAGCTTTCCAGGCTCTATATTCCTCCTTAAAACCTTTTTCATGTCACTGCCATGCCCATGGCATTAATTTTGTGTATGGTCAAGGCTTCAGTCTCATGAAACACAGCCAGTACCTACCAACTCTGATGAAAGGATCATTTCACAGACACAAAGGCAAATGGCTTTGGACCCCCCACTAACATTAAAGAAAACTGAAGGAAGGAAAATTCAGGAGTTGGCAGCCCTAATTACATTTTCATAAGATGGATAAGATCTTAAAAATTCATAAGCATTGGAACACTTCTGTATTATGTGTTTGAGACCTCAGTCACACTTGCTATGATTAAAGAGTTCTGTGAAGAAAACAAAAACAACAAAAAAAAAAAAAGAGACAAAACCCACTCAGCCCCCTAAAGGTTAAGGAGACATCTGCCAGTCAGGGCATCTGGCATGGAAAAAACATTTTCATCTTGCCTGGATTTTGATTAAGCAAGATAAAGCTTCAAAAGCACAAGTAGTGCTATCTATCTAGCCTTGTCTTAAAACAAAGCTTTAGATGCAACTGTGTTGTCTCCAGATTGGCTTTTGCCTGCTACACAACAATTGTTCCAGTCCCATGGGAGTCAATAACATGAAAAATGATCAGAAGGCAAGGACACACTCTGAAAAACAGAAAAGCAGCACTTGAAAGAGTTCAACATTTCTGGCAACAGTCACGGGTGCTCCAACTTCTTGATTTGGGGAGCTGGTAAATAAAGCCTGTTAAATATGAGAGCAGCACAATACCCAAGTTATCAGTTACTATGACATTTTCCTTGAATTTCACACCTCAATGAAAGGAGCCAGTTGTGAAATTTAGCATAGAAGCACAGAATGAAGGTCAAGCACAGTGATATCTGGTCGTGCACCACCACTAATTACTTAAACAATAGCAATAATGCAAGAATTCCTTAAAATCCAGCTACTGCTTTGCTGTCCCACTCCAATACCCCAGAGGAACAGGGACAAATAACACAGGTGTTGTGCTTCTTCCCATTTGTCTGCTCCAAGCCCACCATGCTTGCAGATGAGCCAGCTGCAGATACAGCTGAACATTTTGACTTGGTTCAAACTGCTTGATCAGGTCTTAGACCTTAATTTTGCTATGCCAGCTTTTCAGTAACTTAGCATACTACTGAGCATTGCTCTCAGAACCTGGAAAAGGTGATTTTTGCTGGAGGATAGTACCATGACTTCACTGCTGGAAGAAAAGCTTTCATTGTTCAAGTTACTGGCAAGATTTCATAGAGGTGAAGGCAGAAGATAAGCAAGCTCTCAGCAGAATTTTCATTCAGGCACACATCCATATCTTTATCTGTCTTTGTCTTAGAAATTGCACTTTGTCTGTGATTCACTTTTCAGCTCTTGGAGTTTGAATTGTTTGAAAAGAATTCACCCCATTAAGGATTCAAATATTTGAAAGCTCCTATGTGGAAAGATGTCAACCCTTTAAGATCAATACCAGATCTGCATCAGACTCAAAACTATACTGGAAATAATGTGGGGAACTGCCAAGAACAGACAGCCAGTCCCTCTTGGGTAAAAATTTGGATTGCTGTATCCTGAGAAAAAGTGCTTAATGATCCTAGAACTCAGATTCACATGAAGGAGTGAATCTAAACGGTACAGGAAAAATTATGCAGAATAATAACTTATGGCATCATTGTGCCCTGTTTGGCTGCCTTGGGTAGCAGCAGCAGGGCCAGCCTGGGTAATGAACTCCTGATTTTGGTAAGTCTGCTCTAGTCCAGGAAATTTAGCTGGTCCTGAAGCAGATACCATTACAGAAAGCAGAGTTAGTGGAACAATTCTGGGAGAGTTTTACATCAGCAGCTACAAAAGATCAATTTTCCTTGAAACCCAAAATTTTAATCCACCAATAAAGAAGAAAATCAGCACTTGAAATTTTTATTCTAGTAACAAAAAGTGACTGAGACAAGCTAGCTAATGTCTGCCACAGATCCCCTGGTGAACCATTCACCCTGACTTAGAGATGTCAATTAACCAAATTTAACTATTTATTGAAACACACAACCTTAGAAGAAACAGGCTACAGAAAGGTTTGCTCTTCCATCAGTAACAGCCAAACTTCCAGAAGTAATGCAAGACTTGGGATTTACTAACATTCTAATAGCATTATCATTAAAAAATTATTATTCCCCCAACAAAACCTGAGGCTAAATTTGACAGCAACAGAGTCTAGGTTTCAAGTGTTTCCAGCTATCAAACATCAGTGAACCCCCAACTTGAAGTGTGGGAAAGCTGATAGAAGATTCTGAGTGAACTAATTTCCTTAATGGAAATTGATATGTTTATTGATTTAATAAAACAGCATATCACCAAAACAGAAAATATCAGGACAAAACTAAACTTGTCAAAAAAATTCCTCTGTTTATAATACTCAGATTCCTTTTTGTTCTGCGCAGACAAAAGCTTGAGCCCCAGCCCCTGCCTCATGCACAAGGGAACACATGTGAATTCCCTATGCTGTGAGCCTGCCCTTGACTCTTGGATTCTCATCCTTTCTGCCCACTGGATATTCATATCCCTTCTTTCCACCATTTATCCCAGGGATCCACCTAAAAGAGGCTGCTTTTCTCTTTGGGGATTCAGCCATCAAGTTCTTTTGACAAGTGTTTGACAATTCCTGAAAGAAAAAAAATCAGACTATTCTGTACATGTTTAGCCTTCTCTCACCTGGAATACATTCTTGGGGACTGCAAATGTCACTCAGATTGGATGGCCATGTGCACCATATTTAAGCACAGCTGGAGTGGCACTCTCAGTGCATTGCCTACTGGTCACTTTGGCTTTTGTGAGGGCCCTTCCTCAGATCTGGCTCAAAGAAACATTGAGCAACCTCAGTATGTACAGAAATTCAACACAAGTTTAAGACTTCCTTTGATTTTGCTTGCTTAACCCATTACAACAGAACATGCCAAATCATCAGGATCCAAATCAAGCAGCCAGTTCTGCAGCTTCAGGCAGCATCACCCCAGAGAGCCCAGCACATGTCCTGAAAAACCAGACAGTGACCCAAGGCACAAAACCCTCATAACAGGTTTCAAGCCTGATACTTCCCATAAACACATGCTGCAGCAATGAAGTCACTACCACAGCTGTCCAAAACAGAAATATAAACGTATCCTTCAGATGGGACCAGATGACAACATAAACCTAAAGTAACTCTTAATTCCAAACTGTAAAAACTCACAAACATACAACAATAAAATCAACTTTTTTTTTTCCCAAGTTCTTTGGTTTCCAACTCAAGTCCAGGTGCTTTGTTTAGGTAAATTCATGTATTTCACTGCTTGACCTTGATCATTCAGAACCCTATTTTGCTGCCAGTGACTGTACTTGGGAGCAGGTGCTGCAGAGATCAGGCCCTGGAACCCACAGCTGCAGCACCCAGGGTGGACCAAAGGATCTCACTGCAGCCAAACTGCCAAGTCCTTTTGTACAGACAAGGACATGACAGCACTGCCTTTCCATAGTAAAAGAATCAGTGTACACGTAGTGAGGACCGTTTAATCACCAACACAAACCCCAGAGTTCACAGCCCACCGGAGAGCTAGTAAAGGAAAAGGAAACTTGTATTTCCTTTTGAGACCATTCCCAGACACAAAGGTTAGAAAGTTGTAACAAAGCCTAGAAAAGATTATTGGTCAATACCACAACTGGCAGGCTGCTTGATACGTTTCTATGGAGGCTAACTTAAATATTAATCTTCTTCTCCAGCTTTATCACAGATATTGCTCCAGTAAGGAACCCCAATTTGCAATGTTGCCTTTTTCATCGCAAGATACAGCTATATAAGCAATTGGAAAAGAAATGTGCCTTCCCTATCCATTACAGAAATTGCAAACCCTTCAGGTGCTACGTGCATCTGATTTAATGGACAATATTTAATAACTACTTGATGCTGTATCCACGTGACAATCATTACAAGTGATTGATTAGATGTGAGCAATATTAATTTGTGCAAGTATTTGCATTTCACTTCTAACAGTTTTGGTAGCCAAATTGGTGAGCAAATACAATCAAAACAAGTTGACTCCTTAACACAGAAGGATGTAATTCATAAGCAACAGCTCTAGCAGAACTGTTAAAGAGCTGCATTTATTTTCCAAGATATTTTTCAACTGGCAAGAAGGGTCACCACCACCTTCTCAGGCATCAGTATTGGCAGAGCCAAATGACACATCTAAATCCTGCTAGGGTCTAGCAAGGACAGATAGAAAATATTAAATGCTGTCAGGACCCCAAAGATCCCATCCACGTACATGAACAGGCACCCAGTTAAGCAACTTGTACTGCAATTAACCTTGGCATTTAGAAAACTTAGGTTGTCAGTTCAGGATTTGGGGAACGTCTGCTCTGCATGTGCTGCTTTAGTGGCAGCTGTACATCCTGAAGATCTTAGTTACAGGAATCTCCTGCTTCCCTGAGGAAACTTGAATGAAGTTTTTCATCAAGGCAGCATTCTGCAACAAAACCTTTTTCAAACACGGGAGAAGTTTAATCTCTAAGTTAAAAGGTAAACTTATCTGTCTTTATCAGGAATTTGAGAGACTACATATTGATAGCTACAGTAGACTTACTAAACAATAAAAAAAAAATTAAGGTCAAGCCTTATAGGGCAAAGTAAATGGAAATTGATCAGTAAATAACTTTTAATAGAGTGTGAATAAAGTAACTGATTCAAGATTAAACTTCCACTTGTTTGCTCCCATCATAACAAAACCAAGATTGCAGTCTGAGGATACATCCCAAGTCTTGTTGCAGAGTCATGCTCCAGTTGCTAAGATTAATTATGTATATCCAAACAGCAAATGATGAATTGTACAGCATCCAGGAAGATTAATTGGTTACAACCAGAACTTTTTACCTCCACAGAACCTACAACAGAAATAGCTTGAGCTATTTGCTGCCTGGATGTGGCAGACAGCTTATTTCCTAAATGAGAGTATTTTCAGCTGTTAGTGAAGTAGATACAAGAAAAAATAAGTTATATTTCAGCCTCAAAAGGAGTCAGTCAAGGGGCCTTCAGTACAAATGTTGGAGTGGCATTGTTCCTGAATATTAGTACCAGAGAACTTTTCACTGGAAAAAAGTTATAATCCATATTCTCCAGGAAAGATCTGTGAATCAGTGAAATCCTTATCTACCACTATTTGACAATAGCTGTGAGGCAGATTACTAAAGGCAACATTTTCCAGATGAAACAGTCCTCTAATTAGAAATAAAGCACTTTTTCCTTCCTTTTTCAGAAAAGACTGCTGTGAGGCAAAACAATAGAAATGGCACCATCTGCTAATAATCCAATTAGAGAATTTCAAAGCACCAGCTGAAAAAGCTAGCTGGTAGGGATTTATTCTTCTAAACATATTTCTCAATTACACCACATGGATGTCCACATGCTTTCTAATTACATTCTATTTGGAAACTGCAAGAGTTCATGGGATCAAGGAGAAATCATATCACAGATAATGCAAAACATGACTTTTCCCCAGTTGTATTTGTCTTCCCTTGACAAAACTTCAGCACTTTCTCATATTTCCCTGTGATAGGTGTTAGTCAAACATGTCTCAGACATGACTTTTCACAGAATATTCTCCAGAATGACCTAGAATACGCCCTCTTCCCACTTGGTTTACGGTCAGAATAACCAACAGATGCCAAAGAAACAGTAACTGTGACTAAACATTCTGAAATGTTGCATTTAGGCAGCAACTGCTGCCTATCATTCAGGATTATTTGCCCTGAGATGGAAATCAGCTAACACTGTTGAGGTGGGACAGGTTTACAAATTCCAAATATCTCACTGCCTCTTGGGCTCCTGTTGGCCATGCCAAAAAGCCCAAAACCCAACCACCACTAACATTTGAATGCCTTCAGAAGATACTGACAGGTTCAGTAAAACAGCTGAAAATTCCACATGAAATCCAAGGTTCAGTTTCTGCCTTTCAGTAAAAACACTACACTTTATTGCTGAAGGAGGACAAGAACTCCTTCCAAGCTGTTAAACTTTGAACCCAAAGGTGATTTTAAGGCAAAAAGAGATCTGTTAAAAGTAGTATTTGCCTGGAAACACATCAACAGCAGATAAGGTGTAAATCATATGTCCACCATAACTGCACGAGGCCCAAATATTTTCCTCTCACTTCCCTATCTCCAGATTAGCTTCCAGACAAAGGCACAAAATACTATCCCAAGTCTGAGCTAACGAGATTATCATGGTTTTACTGAGCCTTCAGAGGAAGCAAACTGCTAAAGGTTGTACTCGGGGCCAATACTTCACTGTACAGCAGCTCCTGGAGAAACACTGAATGCTGAACATGGATTATTGTTGCACAAGGAATATCCAAATGCCCAAACCTGTGAGGACAATAGGAAAACCTGACAGTGTTTGTGCTCCCACCCCAAGGACAAACTCATTTCTGTTGTTCTGTAAAAAAAAGCTAAAAATGAAGCCTTTGGGGAACAATTAATTCCCCCAATACTGCCCATTATACAGAGTCCATGAAAAATACTGATGTCTTCCTCACCCATCTCCAGTACTCCTGCAGTGTGGGGAAGCACAGCTTGCTGGTAGATAAAATAAAGTTTAGAATTTTACCAGAGCACATCCCTTGTTTCTTTTTAAAACCCCCTTGAGTGTGTGCAATGAGATCACTCATGTAGCTGAACTTGGGTGGATCTTCCCAACCCATCCTTACACTGGTTCCTTTACAGCAGCACAGCACAACGATCAGTGCAAACCAACAGTGGGCAAGAAAAAATGTGAACTGACCTGAATTTCATCAACTCCTTGCCTAATAACGTGACTTCACTTACTAACATACAACTAAAATACTCTGCAACTGCACACAAAGATTCCCGAGTTCCTAATAAATACGTGAATTCTGTCTATTCAACCTATTGACCTAATGGGCCCCTCTAAACCCATTGCCAATACAAAAGGTCATAATGAAATTTCAGGATCAAGAGCCATCTCCATGACATGTCACCAAGGTCACATTTGATGGACAGCTATCCTTTCCATTTACAGCATGCAGTTGAAAGGAAGAGATCTTTCTGAGCAGTTCAATTTCAGTTTTATTCACCTCATTTGCTGAGAAAATGAAATGGTGCCACAGCACAATATTTTAATGCAATTCATCTCTTTAGTGATAAGTAAATAGGTATTCCATGAAATGTGATTTCATAATACTGAATTCAGGATTTGACTGCTGTTTTTCACATCAGCTATATAAAGTAAGGAAAAGCACAGGACACTCTGATTTCTGGCAAAAATATACCTTGATAGGAAGAAAAACAAACAAAAACACCTGCAGCACAAAGCCACTGGATATTTAATATGGTTTCTTCAGCCCTGTTTGCATATTTATTATTTGTTAGTTGTGGGCTTTTTTTAATGAGGTATGTCAATGCTTGATCAGAAGCTCCATTTCCACAAGTGTTTTATTTCCATGTTAGTTAATAGGGCCACATCCCTTTCTGTAGGATAAACAATGCCAGGCAGAAGACAGCTGAGCTGCTGCTTCACTTGGTGACTGTTTCCTTGCTGACTGGCCAAGCAATGGACTTCACTTGTGAAAGGCACTGAAAACATCACTGGGACTGAGGGAACCCTTCCAACAGGCTGGGTCACAAACCCCAGCTTCCATTCAGAATCCTTAATTTTACAGCAACTTCCCACCTTTAGTACCTACATTCAACAAACTCCTGTACTGGAAACTGGAGTGGACAGACTGTCAGGATAAACTGATCCCTGATACTTCAGAACTGCATAAAGATAACCAGCATGTAGGACTCCTCAACATTCCTCAAAAGATCTTCAGCCTGTGCACAACCACAGCTATCCATTAACTTCATTATCCCAGAAAGCATGCTGGAGGAAAAACACACAGCAACAAGCTACTAAAAGTATTAACAAGTAGGTTTGCTAATACAGGATCTGTACCCGGTGTTAGCACAATATTGCCCAGCTTGGTGTTAAAGTTAAACCAGACCTATACATGAACATGGCTCAAAGTCATAGCCCAAATGCCTACAAAATAAAATACATCTTAATTATTCCAAACAGCTATCTTTTGAGAACTGCTTCAGGGACAGAAGTTTCTGCACATAAAAAGATACACCAAATGAAGAATGGTAAATTAAATACAAGTTCTCGTCTCATTCATTCCCCACTGTAACCTAATTGTTAATAATCTAAATACCTTTCCCTGACAAGTCTGCCATATTAAATACCTTTTAGGTCCTTCTGCTCTTCTATCCCCAAGAAAAGAAAAACATCTTTCTAATGAAGCTAAAATCCATCATCTGCTTTCTGTTTTATACTTTTTAACTTGCTTTACTCACCTGCAAATCCAGAAGCAAGATGACTACGTGCAGAGACAAGAGGAGACAGCTCTAAGAGATAACACAAGTTGTGTGCTGGGTATTAGCTGCCCATAATGGGCTAAAACAAATTTAAAGAAAGAAAATCAGCAAACAAGAAATTGTCTGGCAGCCAACTTCCATCAGGATGTGACTGAACTAAAGGCTGAGATCTTCAGGAGTCCTGAGGAGAGGCAGGTGCTCAGCATATAGCTGTCTCAAACACTTCATTTGTTTGAAGATGGCAGCCAAGGAGATTAAACCCAATGTGCTCCAATTCATTTTAATTCACATTCTGTTGGAAGGAGCATTAATTGCACAAACTTTGGCCAGTTTTCTGCCTAAAACTCAAGCACATTTCATTTTACTCCCCTGAAGGAAGAGCAGGAATAAGTAGCTATCATTACAAAGGTGTATAAGGAGTCAGCACAAGTGCTCTCCAATAAAGGAAAACTTGGGGTAAACAACTGACTCAGGGGATCAGTCTTCCTGCTCCGCCCAGCACATTAGAAGTTTGCCTAAGGAAAAGCCTTAATTTGGGTTTGCTTCCTCAAACTGGGAAGCAACTGCCAAAATTGTTTCTGCTAGAAATGTTTTTAGAAACTTACTTTACATAAGTGACCTAAAATAAGGGCAGCTGCTAAATTTATGGTAGGGCCTAAGAGTAAGACAACCCATGTAATTATTCTGGTTGGTAGTGTACTGTACTTGTGCAATACAGGAGAGAAGTGAGAAAAATAAACCCAGCACTAATTTCATGGAAATATTCCAGCGGAAGTGTAGAGCCATCCTATTCTATCCCTATAGGACACAAAGCAATGCTCAGCAGAGCTGAAATCTGATCGCTGTGTTTCCAGAGGCATCAATCTCCCACAATTCAAGCCAGCTCTGAGCAGGGTAATTTTTCTGGTTCAGGTTTCTAATACACTGAACTTTACTAACTTTGTATATACAATGTTCATAGATTGTCTTTTATTAGAATTTCACATTATGTATTTAAAAAATTCTGAATTTAATCTTCACTATACTTTTTGCTAACTGTCCAGCTAATCAGCAACGGTAGAAAACCTTGAAACCATACAAGTACACTGAATTAAGAGTAAGCACAAGACAGAAAAGTATCATTTAATATTCATATAGATCATATATAGCAACATGGTTGAACTCAAATCTCAGATTAGGCTGTCCAGCTTCCAGAATTATGGCAATAGCAAGGAGATATAACTCAAAGCCTAGTGCAAAAGCATCTGAAATAATAAACAAATCCCTAGACTGAGTTTATCTGTTAGAAATAGAAATATAAAGAATTTTTAAGGAGTATCTGTTCCTTCAGGCCTCAAGTTGCCTGCAGATACTGAGTATCAATATGGTTCAAAGAATAAATTGGAACAGCAGAGCAGAGATTCAGATAGGAAATGCATAGGGCTTTTCAAAAAGGCTTTAATTCTCAAATACAGGTTTTGAAAGTCTTGCAGTCAAAGCTAAAAAGGGAATAGCATCTAACTAGATAATGGATTACAACACTTCAAAATCACAATGTCTTCAGTGTGAATTACTTAAATAAATTCATCTTGCCAATTGTACAGAACCTATGCCTCAAGAGTTAAAATCTTAATGTTCAAAACTGCTAAGTGTATAAAAACCAGCCTCAGCAGAAGACATGAGGTAATGAGTGTCTGCTGTAATTAATTACAGGACTTGCACCCTTTCCCCCCAGAAGTGATGGGAGGTTTCTGAAGAGCAGCTTCCAGGCTGGGCACTGGAAGCAGCCAAATGAATCATCTCTTCCCCTAAACCTGGCAATTGATGACTTCTCTCACATCAGGGTTTAATTAGTTTTTGCTTTCAAAGCCAGGGCACAACACTCACTGCCACAGAAACCCAAGGAAGCAATGAAGGCTTGAATTCTTAATTTCAGCAGCTGTCACTGCCTGATACAAATAAGTCTTCTCTAAATGTAACTCCTGGAAGCACCCTCACCAACCAATAAAGCCAGGATATCAGAAGGACCCACTACTTTTTGTATAATAACAGCTATTGGGAATAGCCTCCATGGTAATTCTAGATAAAACCAGTTTCAGTCTAACTTGTGTCACAAGGCTATGATACTTCATGATAAAATACT
This sequence comes from Sitta carolinensis, assembly GCA_032173965.1. Classification (NCBI taxonomy): domain Eukaryota; kingdom Metazoa; phylum Chordata; class Aves; order Passeriformes; family Sittidae; genus Sitta; species Sitta carolinensis. The sequence continues at coordinate 3,744,704 of CM063294.1, read as the reverse complement.
TTAGGATCAAGCAAACCAGTAAAAAAAAATCAGCTGCAGTGAAAGTTCACAACAGATGGATACTAAAGGCCCAGCTTACTCTCTGTGAAGATTAAAGCTTTATATCTTTAATTTTTATAACCTTGCCTTTAATTAATTATGCAACTAGAAAAATAATACTAGACATCATTGAGCAGACCTCAAGGCAACAGAAGGGCTTTACTTCCTGTGAAAATCACCTTTGCTCTCCAATACCCTTGGTGAGATAACAGTAAAAAGTAGCAATAGTTTGTGCTATACAAGATGTACTTTTTCTTTCCTCTCCCTCTTTTTTTTTTCATATATTCTTGCAACTCCAAGGCAGATCAGAAAGATCAGATTGGTCTGTGAATATATTTTGGAACAAGTCAATGGCAGATAAACTATTGTCTGATTACACATGTGAGCCCTGAGCACGAGACAATATATTACTCAGCTGACATAAAATATTTACATATCACAACTCTCAAAACCTCTGAGCTGCTGTTGTTGAAGCCTGAATTCACTTAAAACATCATTAGAATATAAAATTAAAAAAATAAAAAACTCTAATAACTGCATGTGGTATATATTTACTGTGAAAAGACATTACCTGCCCTGTATTGTCATTTAGGCTTGATTAAATGACTTGTGGGAAATGATACAGCAGTGAAGTAAAGCTTAGAAAGATGTGATACAGAAAAAAAAACACGTTATCTCCATAATCAGTTATTCAAGCAGCAAGGAACTGTTGCAGTTACACAGAACATGACCCTGTATCCTGGTTAAAGCTAATTGTGGTTAGTGGCAAATTAAACCAGGTCACCGAGGAGCCACAGCAATCTCTCACTAATATTGTTGCAGGGCAAGCAGGCAGGAACAGGAAAGAGCCAACAGGACAGCCAAGCCCTTCAGCTGCAGCACGAATGATAGATGACTGAGAAATTAAATATCCAATTAAATTGATACAAGAAAAGGCACAGCACCAGTTCTGACCCACCCTGCCATATTTTCATAGCAGAGCAGGAAAAGATTTACAGAGCACAAGGGACAAACACAGCCTTCAGCCTGAGGGTCAAGCCATGCTGAACATCAGTTATTTGGGGAACTCACACCTGTCTCACCACCTTGGATAGGTGATGCACTGTGCAGCAAAAAACGGCACAGGCAATGCCTTCTTCAGGATTTCATCTGGTTCAGCAGCATTCAAACTGCAGTAAGACTGCAGCTGGCAATTCTTTTGTACAAACTAACAGGTTTGGGGTTTTTTACATGTCTTTTTGACAAGAAAGATGATTTCACTTCATTTACATTCATGGCCTCTTGATGAAAACATTTATTAGAAGAATTTCCCTCTCAAGCTACTGAAAACTGAGTAGTATAGAACTACACAGGTAGAACAGTCTTAGCCCACTCAACCTGGAACAATAAAATACAATAAATTAAAGCCTAAAAGCAACACACAAACCTGCCATAAAAACACCTGATTTAAATAATCCCCCATATACAACAAATGCCAAGATATTAGAAGGGACTACAACCATAACTAAACTTCACAAATGCAAACCTCACAAACAGCAGATATAAAAATTCACGGTAATGATAAAATAAAAAGCTTTGATGAGACACTGAAGCCCAGTGAGCTTGTATTCAAACTTCAGATTACTCATAAGAAATGGGGACAGGCCCAGTTCAGCAGCAGCCCTCCTGCAGGAACCTGTCCCTCTCTCTCCTATTCCCTCATTTCCTAACCAAGTTCCCTGCATTGGACACATCAGATCATGGAACAGGTCTCTGCTATTTTCCCAGTGAAAATACCTTGTCTGCTGTTGTTAACCTTAATCCAAAAGCCTTCTTCATGATCCCTTTTAATATGAAGCAACGTCTATGAGAAGTCAAGACTGCCAACATTTATCACAGTATTGAAGAAAATATGACCTTTTCACTTGGAGAAAGACAGTGTCATCCCAAGGTTTATTACTTATATCCTCAAAGTGTTTCAAAATGGCCATTTTCAGAAGTATTTCAAAAGTCCTATTACTCATCTAAACATGATATTTTAAACCAAAGCCAGATCCCAGCTGTTCAAATCAGCATACACAATTTAAAACAGATCCTGAGACCACAAAGACATTCTGCATACCACAGGAAAAGAAGAGGCTTATTGTAATTTTAATATTACTAGTCTTTGATATAATCAGTGTGAAAAAAATCTGTTAACAATTAAAATAAGGAGCATTCACCCTCAAATGTCTAACAGAAGTTAACTGTGTTCTCATTGCTATGATCATGAATAAACAGTTACTTAATGAAGACAGACATAAGCTTCCTAATTAGTAGTTGAGTTCGATGCATATTTAGTGTGGGAACACTAATCGCTGCTAAAGATCAAATAGCCAAAAGCTTTTCACTGTGCCACTTCACTCCCTTGAAAAGGCACCTTCAGTGCTCTGCCTTGACTATGTGAGAAATGCTGCAGTGCCTGTCCCAGGACTATTACATTTACAAGACTAATCAAAAGTTTAACAAATAGCTTCAAAACTCATGAACATGGGGTTTGGTTTTTGTTTTAATGTGGTACTACCCAAGATGAAAACATAACAAAAGCAATAAGCAAATATTTAAAAAAATCCATAAAAACATAAGGAAATCAAGTTGAAATTAACCTTTTGATAGTATTACTGCCCAGCCATACAGAGTACACCATCATTTATAAGGAATACAGGAGAACCCAGGTAAATCAGTACTCTCACGTCACTTTTCTATTGCACCCATCTATGTTCCACTAGTCTTTCACCTTACTCATCATTAGTGAGAATCTAACAAGTGCTGCTTCCCTCCACTCTGAACTAATGAGCAGAAAGTAACACCCCAGCAATTACAACTAGCCATTCTATAATGGGGCACTCAGTCCACCAAAGATTGGCTCTGAGTGAGCAATGTGGTTATTTTGCTGCTCTCTGAATTCTGAGTCAATTCTTACAAGCAATATTTTAAGAGCATTTTAGTGCTCAGAACAACTCACACTTCTTTAAAATAAGGAAACCTCTACAAGCCATTGCTGCTGAGGTTTTCTACGAGAATTTGTTCAAATTCACAATGGCATTTTTTAGTTAACGTTGCCCAAGTTAAGACTTAAACAAGAATATGTGTGCAGCTTGATATTTTAGCAGGATTAGCACAGAGTGATAATGGTTTAGCTCAAGAGGTTCTTTGAAACCTAAAAATCTCCGGTGATCCCACCTAAGTCTGAGTGGATAATGCAGGCTGTGTTTGATTAAAGCAAGACTTTGCTTTGACACACTGCTTCACACCAAATGTCATGGTAAGTTCCCTGGCTGGGAAGCTCTTTGGAGCACACAATTTAGGCACTCAATAGCACAACTTGTCTGTGGAAACAGATCCATCCTATTATTAATTACTAAAATCACATATTCAAAGCAGTAAACACAATTCCAGGCCATCTTCACTGAGGCAGTTTGTGAGATCTTACACTCAAGATGAAATAGTTTTATATGTTGAGATACAGCATGAATATTTAACAATGAATTAAATGCCAATTATGTTTAGAATTAAAACTAGGCTCTAAGCTGTTGATCTGCCAGTAAAGCTATTAATTAGTATAATCACATAGAAAATGAAACTGGGATTCTCAATGTCAGAATATTTTACCAGGCTAAGCAAATAGAAAGAACAAAGAACATATTTAAGTGATTAGACCCTTCTGTTTCATCTCTCCAAATTGCCCCATTTTACTCAATCATATTCACTTCATTACTGTTATTTGTCATTTTGCATTCAAAAGTAAGTATAAGGGGAAAACAATTATACTAAAGAAAAAAAAAAATCCAAACCACCACAAAGAGGCTGGGGGTTGTTTGGTTTTTTACAAACATTTTCCAGAAACGTTACAAAAATCTGTCTGCTTTGTCTTTGTGGTGAGACTTAACAGCTCAGGTCACTTTAGCCCAGTATGAGACTGGCCAGTGCTCTGGGTGAAGACACAGCTGGAGACTGGCAGGGAAGCAGGGAGCTACAGATAAAACTGGTGCCTACAGTTCTACCCTGAAAAAAGCTTATAAAAAAGTTGATCAGTGTTATACTGAAAACTCCCTCAAAGCCATCAAACTGCATCTGCTATTTCTTTACAGAACCAGGTATCAGATATTGTTAGTTTAGTTAACTTGTAAAGCATCTGTTCCTACCTGATTTAGGTGGTCTCATTATACTGCTCCACAGTGAGAGCAGAACTGCTTAGCCCCAAACAGGAGCAAGAAAACATCCCTAGGGTTAACTAATAATGAGTTTAAGTTCACTCTTGAAGAGTGATGGAGTAGGACAAGGCTTGGGGTGAAAAGTAAAATCAAGAGTTGTGATAAAACAAGAAATCCATTGTTAAAAACAGTCTTAAAAAATGAAAACCTGGAATGGAAACAAAGCTAAACTACAATTCAATTCAATACTCTCTTATTACAGCTCATGATAAACATATTCAAAAACAAAGTAATACTTCAAAAACCCAGGAACAGCTGGGTACTCAACAGTTTAATCTTTTAGTTTCTGTAGAGCAACAGACTCCAGTCCCTAACTAATGATTTTTCATGCATTTCCATATAACTGTTTCTAGAGGATCTAAATCAAGCTAGAAACATGATCCCCATTGTGAATAAAACTAGTGTTATAAACAACATAAGACACAAATAACTTGTAACAATCTTCACTGGAATGTTTCATACCATCTTTTAAGAAAAACTGACCTCAAAAGTAAAATACGCTTCTCGAGCCATTGAACATTTTTGCAGTAAATTACAGCTCTTTTAACTTACTACATTCCACTTTTACTTTTTGTTTTTGAATTCTTCTTTAGCATTGTAAGCATCAAAAACATAAAGAACTGCCAATTTCAGTTACTTAATAGACAAAAAAATTAAGGAAGAGAAGTTCACAAGAACTCCAATATAGTCGTACCATCCTACATTTTAAAATGCTGCTTAAGTAAAGCTAAACCAAGAAAATATCAGTAGCTTAACATACTTCACACAAACAAGAGCTACAAATTCTAACAAAAAAAAAAAAAAAAAAAAAAAAAAAAAAAAAAAATTCTAAAGAAAAATTACCTTGCTTTCCATAGCCACCTACACAGCACAACACAACTAACACATTTCTGGGACAGCAGGCTCTTTTATAGCAGGCCCGAAACGAGCTCCAGGTGAAAGCTCTTGATGGAGAACTTGCTAATGACCTCCAGCTGGCAAAGCTGATTAAACTTTTTACTCAGTTTGAATAGCAATTCACAGTGACAGTGCTAAAGGTATCATCCAGAATGTAGCTGATGATCCGGATGAAATTTAATTCAATTAAAATTAAAGACAATGCCTTTGTCCAACTGTTTGGCCGGGGGGAAGTGTTCTAATTAATTCGAGCCATACCTTTGCTCAACAGAAAACGGCAGCAGTGGATGAGGGAATTTTCCCCGTTACTGTTCCGTGGGTTGGGCCCGAGCAGCGGGAGCCGCGGTGGCGCCGCGGGGCCGCCAGGTGGCGCCGGAGACCGCGGCGGCGGGAACGGGAGCTCCGGGAAAGGGAGCCGCGGGAAAGGGAGCTCCGGGAACGGGAGCTCCGGGAACGGGAGCCCCGGGAAAGGGAGCCGCGGGAAAGGGAGCCCCGGGAACGGGAGCCCCGGGAAAGGGAGCCCCGGGAACGGGAGCCCGGGAACGGGAGCCGCGGGAAAGGGAGCCGCGGGAACGGGAGCCCCGGGAACGGGATCCGCGGGAACGGGATCCGCGGGAACGGGAGCCGCGGGAACGGGAGCCGCGGGAAAGGGAGCCGCGGGAAAGGGAGCCGCGGGAACGGGAGCCGCGGGAACGGGAGGCGCGGGAAAGGGAGCCGCGGGAACGGGAGCCGCGGGAACGGGAGCCGCGGGAACGGGAGCCGCGGGAAAGGGAGCCCCGGGAACGGGAGGCGCGGGAACGGGAGGCGCGGGAACGGGAGCCGCGGGAAAGGGAGCCGCGGGAAAGGGAGCCCCGGGAAAGGGAGCCGCGGGAAAGGGAGCCGCGGGAAAGGGAGGCGCGGGAACGGGAGGCGCGGGAACGGGAGCGCGGGAACGGGAGCCGCGGGAACGGGAGCCCCGGGAAAGGGAGCTCCGGGAACGGGAGCTCCGGGAACGGGAGCCGCGGGAAAAAGGGAGCCCCGGGAACGGGAGCCCCGGGAACGGGAGCCGCGGGAACGGGAGCCGCGGGAACGGGATCCGCGGGGAAAGGGAGCCGCGGGAACGGGAGCCGCGGGAAAGGGAGCCGCGGGAAAGGGAGCCGCGGGAAGGGAGGCGCGGGAAAGGGAGCCGCGGGAAAGGGAGCCGCGGGAACGGGAGCCGCGGGAACGGGAGCCGCGGGAACGGGAGCCGCGGGAACGGGAGCCGCGGGAAAGGGAGCCGCGGGAACGGGAGCCGCGGGAACGGGAGCCGCGGGAACGGGAGCCGCGGGAAAGGGAGCTCCGGGAAAGGGAGCCGCGGGAACGGGAGCCGCGGGAACGGGAGCCGCGGGAACGGGAGCCGCGGGAACGGGAGCCGCGGGAAGGGAGCCGCGGGAACGGGAGCCGCGGGAAAGGGAGCCGCGGGAACGGGAGCTCCGGGAACGGGAGCCGCGGGAACGGGAGCTGCGGGAAAACCGCCGGCCTTCGGCAGCTGCGCTGCGCACGGCACCCCAAACATGCGCTGCGGTAATCCCCCTTCAGGGACCGCTGGCGGTCTGCGTTAGTTTATGGCTGTGCAGTTAGAATGGTGGTGATGGTGCCGATGTGTGTCACTGTGACACAGGTAGGAACACAGCAACACACACAGCAGGGGTTCAGGCAGAGGAGAAGAAAGAACTCTCATTTATTGTTGACCTCGTATCTATAAGTTTCTGGACAGTGACCAGAGATTGGACAGAGAAGAAGAAAAGAACTCTCTCCTTTATTGTTGACTTTGTATCTCTCAGTTTCTGGACAGTTCCCACCTCTCCATCTCCACTGCTCACTTGAGGAGTCCATCAGGTGATATCTTTTCACAAAGGAATGCAAACGTGATCCTTTTTATCTTACAGTTCATGAGAACTGACTCCATTATACCAAAACAAATCAGAAGGCTGATTTTCAATGACAACATATATGAATATTTTTATACCATAAAATGTGGCTTTTATGTATTATTTGATGCTGTTGCCAAAGAGGTGAGCAGCAATTAAACGCTGAATTAGCTATATATCAGTGCAACAAAATGAATCTGAACTTGTGTCAACTGAGTAAATGCAAAATATGAGGAAAGGAGAAGTGGGGTGTTACTGTGATGTAGATAGAAACACAGTAACACACACAACAGGTGTTTAGGTAGAGAAGAAGAAAAGGAAGAAGTCTCTTGTTTATTGTTGACCTTGTATCTATAAGTTTCTGGACAGTGATCAGAGATTGGACAGAGAAGTTCCCACCTTTCTATTTGCACTGGTCACTTGAGAAGTCCATCAGGTGATATTTTTTATAAAGGAATGCAAACATGATTCTTGTTTATCTTACAATTCATGAGAACTGACTCCACTATACTAAAACAAATCAGAAGGCTGATTTTCAAAGACAACAGTGGGGGTTCTCACCCACCATTCTGGTAATACTGGATATGTGCATTTATACTAGGTGTGAAGTTTCAAGTGGCTTCTTAGATACTGCTAAAAGAAAGTTAAAATAACTTTGAGTCACCCTACACTCCGGGTTCTATTGCATGTGGGTTTGGCAACCTTGTTCTGGGATTGACTGATTCCTTGAGTTACCACACATAAACCAACAAGAAATCGACTCCCTTAGGTTGTCATACTACTTGCATTGTTATTTTGTTGGTTTTAACAACATCTTGCAATTGTGACTTTAAGCAGGGGTATTTGGAAAATATTAAAGATGCATCAAATGTTACCTTGTCTTTGAAGAGTATATTGCACGCTGAAGAAAGTATATTTTCATAACTGGGGTTCTCGATTACAGAAATCCAGGAAGCTCATTGTGAGGCTCCTGTCCCATTCAAACAAGCAGTAAAAATGTAACCAATCTAAATAAAAGTAATAGAAAGGTTTCATAAAGGAGTTACAGACCTGAGAGTTTGGTTTTGTAACTCTCACACCTACTTGGCGGATTTTGCAGTGATCACATGTGGCCACAGAAGGCTATTTAAGGTCAGACTGGTAAGAAAAATGCTAAGTAAAGACATGTTGTGCTCAGATGACTGAAATAGTGAGATGGGGTGATTTGGATGAGGTCAGTGTCTAATAGTTTAGAGAGGCTTAGAAACAGTCACTGGTCCTCAATCTGTTGCTGTAATTACTGAGCTACTTGAGTTCCTTCCAGAACAACTCAGGTACTGGTATTACTGCTCTTGGTATTCATGACAATAAATTAAAATATATTAATATTTTCTGTTTAATGGAAGGTGAAATTGTCCCATCTCAAAACAAAGCAGAATATTTTCGTATTTACCTGCTGGTAAATATCTGGTAAAAATCTGGATAGAGATGAACCTGGGCTTTTATGAAGCTGCACTAGCAAATAACATGGCTTTAAGTTATGCAGCTTTAAGCATTCTTAAATAATGAAGAGCAAGAACATGTAGAAACAAACAAACAAATAAACCACACTCTAATGCTCCAGCAAGTTTTTATTGTGGTGAAGCCTGGGTCAGTTGTGAGGGGTAGTAATCAGCACTTCCCACCAGACTGCTGCAAGGCCCTTGCTCCATGGAGCATGTGGCATCTCAGGCAGAGTTAGTAAAACATTTGTCAGCTCATATGTTACCCTGAGCAATTAGCAGGGAAAGACCAAGAGGGCTTTTTTAACTCATTGGGTTTTATGCAGATAAAAACAGCAAGCCTCCTCCTCAGAGGAAAAAATAAAGAACACCAACACATTTACTATTGCAATTAGTCCCTTACTTATATGGAATTCTTGCCTGCTGGTAGATAAGACTCACAAAACATGGATTTCCATTTTATACAGGGTCAGCAGTGCACAGATTTAATTAAGTGTGCTGATACACAATGTCAATAAACAAAAGTATACAAACTCCACACTCAGGCAACATTCACGCTTCAGTAGCTACTGGATTTGTAGAATCTCTAAAGGCAGTGGTTGTTGTTGCAATGAGAAGCAGGAGAAAAGTTCCTAACAGTAAATTTATGGTTACAGTAGCAAGCCTAGGGACTAAATATAACCTAAGCTGAAAAGAAACAGGCCAAGTGACAGTCCTCTCAGGGGTAAGTGGGAGGGAAGTATTTGTTTCCATAAAGCCATATTTACCATAAGCAATGGACAGAACGACCTCGTCATTCCATGTTCTTCCTACAGCCTCTTACAGTGAACTCCAGCTCCAAAGCTAAGGAGTCCTGGTGTCTGTCAGAACACCAGGGAATGGTCCTGCAGCATCCTGGCAAGATGGTCACTTGACAAATTGCTAGCAGCTTGTTAGCAACCCGTGCCTGTATTTTCTATTCACGAGTTGTAGAATACGGTCTGTAAAACTGTCCTGGTGATTGCTATTTCAGCTAGGGGAAGAGAACAGGTCTGAAGATAATGCATTTTTAAAATAATGAATTAGTTACTTTGCATCTAAGCTCCTAACTCTGCTTTAAAGCATAAATGGAAATTCTAGGCTGAGGAAAATATTATGGAGTGTGCTAAATTATTTCATGTATCAAACATCAGCTATCATAGATAACTGTGGAACAGAAGAGGGGGAAGCAGCAGATATTCTAACTCTTTTACAATTTAGCAGGCTAGGAGGGTGGAGTAACCACGTTAATACTTAGCATTTACAATGCGCTTTATTTTTTTCCAAGATGTACTCACCGTCAGGGGAATTATATGGATTTGTTAATTAAGTCCTGTTATCATTATTTTAAAACAAGGGGGTTTAACTGTGGGCATTTGGAGTGGTTAATCACACAGTGAACACAGCAGAATCAGGATTAGAACAGGATTGTCTCATTTCCTGTCCCTGTTTTAATCAACTTGGTATTCTTGCCTGTCTAGACCATTCTGTATTTATTTTAAATCCCACTTCTATTGACAAAAGCTAGACTCCCATTTTGAGAGGAGAGTAGAAGTAGCATCATTTCGATAGTAGTAGTGTTTTATTGGCTCCCTCTGTCAAATTTTAGACTATGTGCTTACTTTCCATGCCCCTTTTTTCTTAAGACATCTATTTCTGTCCCAGTTGCTCCAAATAGGATTGTTATCCTTGCATCTACTTACTGCCTGTTGCTTGAATTTAACCTTGCGTTACTTGCTAATTCACTAAAGGCAGAATTTGCTGACATATTTATGTGCAGCAGCATTTGTTAGGGATGTCACATCAAGTAGAATAATAAGTACAAAAATATATTAATCTTGCAGAACAGATTAAAAACTTAATCACTGCTTAAAAGGTAAAAAATTACTAAGGTTTTCTTTCGGGGAAAAAGAAAAAAGTACACAGACACTTGTGCTTGGATTCCCTAGCAGCCTTAGCGAAACACTCCTGCTGATGGATTTTGGTCTTCTTCGTGGATATCACTCCGATCTTCACTGCCTTAGGAAATCTGAGAATAGTGGACACTTTAGCACTATAAAATCCCTCTTTGGAAGAAGTGAATCTTTTTCCCTCCTTGTACAGAAGTGAGGATGAGTAGAAATCAGGGCAAGCTAGGGAGAAAAAGAGAAGATTATTGACAGCTGTGCTACAAGTGCCTGACTTGCCATGTGGCTCTGACGGTAAAGCTGCACAGAAATTAAGGAAAGGCTTGGCTGAGTAAGCAGGAGGTGACATCCTCTCAGGAGGGGGAGCTGACGGATAAAACGAGAGATGTAACAGCAAACAGCAGTTTGAGCACTCATGAATAGAAAAGCTATGGAATCGTAACCAGTGAGCGCTGCTGATCCTTTGGCTGAAATGCATAAATAGCATAAACTGTGCTGATCGGTGAGCCAGCCTTTCGCGTGTTACACCCAGCTCCCCGGGAATACAGCACAGAAAGCGCTCTCCTCGCTCGGGACAGCGCTGTGCCGTTAACACCGACGAACGGGGCGGCACGGCCCCGCGGCAGCGCCGAGAGCGGGCCCTGGAGCGGCCCGGAGCCACGGGCACGCACCGCCCTCCCGGGGCTACCGGGGGCTATCGGGGACCCTCACGGGGACTTTCAAGGGGACTTTCACGGGGACTATCACGGGCCCTCAAGGGGACCCTCGCGGGGACTTTCATGGGGGGCACCACGGCCCCTCACGGGGAATCCCGTGCTCCCTCACGGACCCTCACAGGGAATCCCAAGGTGTCTCCCGGGGCTCTGTCCCGGGCCCGCCCAGCGCGGGAGGCGGGGCGGGGACGGGCGGGGCGGATCTCGCGAGACTTGGGCGGTGCAGCGGAGCCGAGTTTGAACGGTGGCAACGGCCGGTGCGGGGAGCGTGCAGTGCGGGGAGCGTGCGGTGAGGGAGGGCGGCGGGGGCCGAGCGGGGTCTGCGCTCTGCGGAGCTGCTGCTAGTGCCGGCTGCTGTTCCCTGCAGCGGCTGGGGCCGTTTGCTGCCCGCGGTGGAGCGAGGCGAGCCCGTCCCCGCCGCCCTCGGGGCCCCTTGGGCCCGGCCCGGCTGTGTGTGTGTGTGTGGGGTGTCCGGCCCGGCTGTGGGGGGGGGGGGGGGGGGTGTCCGGCCCGGCTGTGTGTGTGTGTGTGTGGGGGGTGTCCGGCCCGGCTGTGTGTGTGTGGGGGGGGGGTCCGGCCCGGCTGTGTGTGTGTGTGTGTGGGGGGGGGGGGGGGGGTGTCCGGCCCGGCTGTGTGTGTGTGTGGGGGGGGGGGTGTCCGGCCCGGCTGTGTGTGTGTGGGGGGGGGGGGGTGTCCGGCCCGGCTGTGTGTGTGTGTGTGTGTGTGGGGGGTGTCCGGCCCGGCTGTGTGTGTGTGTGTGGGGGGTGTCCGACCCGGCTGTGGGAGGCCCGGCCCGCTCCGCAGCGCAAGGCGGGCCCAGCGAGTCCGTGGCGCTCGTGATAGCGCTGCCAGAGCCTGCCCGCAGGGCTCTGTGCTGCCTGGGCGGGCAGGCTGCAGTGTGCTATTTGTCTGTTCTCTGTAGTACTGACCCTCCCAAGAGCCTGGTTGTGGAAGGTGATCTGCTCCGGGAATCGTTCAGCCTGAGTGTGCAGCGTGCTAGGCGCAGGTGGGGGCTTGTGTAAGTAACTGGCTGGAATTGTCGGGGGAATGAATGCCTGGGCTAAGGGAGAAAACCCCCCGGTAATTGTGTTCCTGCTCCGAAAATTGCACAGGTGCCTCTGCCAGGTTCAGAGCACAGCCAGCTGTTCGTGTGACCCTGGGGGGCAGGAGTTTAACCAGAACTGTGCTAGAGTGGGAGAAGAAAGGGCCTGCCAGGACACTGCCTTTATCTCCTACCCTGTTTTATGAAGGAGTACTTGAGTGGTTGAATAATCGAGGTGTGCAGCTCTCAGCATAGAATCACTCATTAAATGTTTGAAGATATTTAACCAAAAGTGAGTAACTCTTGTAACTCGGTAGAATAAATGAAGACTGATTATCTGTTATTTCCCCCTCCTGCTACCCGTTCAGTTGATCTTAAAACATTATTTTCAGAGCAATTTACTTAGCCTCATGTGAAATATTAAATTGCTGGCAATTATTTCAGTGTACAATTTCATGAACAAAACTACCTGGACTTGTTTGATTCATCCAGGAATGACAAGGTAAAATTGAGGTTGGCTGTGCTCCAGAAGGCATACTTGCTGTTTTCCCTAATAGTCAGCAGAAATATGTGAATAGGAAAGCTATTACTCTTTTCCTCCATTCTTCAACTATAAAGTTAAGAAAAAACCCATAAGATTTTTTTTTCTGTTATCTAGTAAATAATTTTTTAGGAGCTCAAAGTTCTTGTATGTGAAACTGAAAGAGAAATGCAAAAGAGATTGAAGAAATAGGAGAGAGGGGGATGAAAACCAACCCTTAAAAATTGCAGGTGTACCAGAAGAAGGTGACCCTGGCTGTAGCCTGCTTACCTGCCCCAGAGGCCACTTGCAGAGAATCCATCCTTTGGCAGCATTGCCCGAGGTGACTGTTTCTAAACTGTCTGACAGCTGCCTAACTGAGATTTGAATGAGATTTGCATTTATGTGGGGGTTTAGCTTGTGATCTGCATGTTCATGAGGCAGCCAGCAGGGTTAAGCCTGTGCTGAAAAGGGAATGCTCTGAAGGGCAGCTCAGACTCATCCAGGCTAGATAACTGCTGCTGTTTTTTCTTTTAAAGGTGGAATGCAAGAATAAGGTCAAGAAGTACTTCAATGGGCTTCTGGAGGTGAGTTGAACATGTTATTAATTTAATTTAGTAAACTAGGAGCTTCCAAATGGCTGTGTTGCCTCTATAATGTTGACTGATGAGAAAACAAAGCTCTTTTTAAAGTTCTGTTTCTGTAAGTGAGCAGTCATTCATTCATCCACTTTACTAATGGAAGTGCATGCCAGAAGTTGTTGCCTGTGGTGTTGTATTGCTACACCTTGCCTTAAACACTTTGTTATTAAATTGTGTGTGGTGTCCTTGTCTATAGATTAGTATAATACTGATGATTCTCAATTATTGGAATGCAAAATTCCTGTGTTTCACTGGCTTATTCTAAAATAAGTGTGAAACCAATATTTTAGGCATTGCAGTGGTTAGAGGCTTCAAATCCTGGCTGGATAAAGTCTCTTTGTATGTGTGAAACCTGGATAGCAACAAGTGAGGAGAAAATGCAAAAACCAGAGTGTGATCGTTTCTGTCTTGTGCCTTGGAAAGGAATTGGCACAGTATTAGCACAATTACTTCTGCATGTTAATTAAATTCTTTTCTATTAGGAGAAGCTGGGTAACTCCACTAGGAGTTATTCATGTTGAATAAAAGTTAGCAAAAAAAAGAAGTGAAGGATGCTGTTACAAGATTCATAAGAATGATGTATGTGCCAGGAAGAACTGGCAACAAATAAATTGCTTCTCTGAGAATAAAAAACAAGAGTTAGGTCTTCAATGCGGAATTACTTTAATTCTGAAATTATATAAAAGTTACGGGCCCTGGCTTTGAAAAATCAACTGCAAATTTTTTTTGTGTGTTTGTCTCTCACTGTTATTTCCTACTTTCTGAGAAAACTCTTGGCATATGTTGTTCAGAAGCCCAAGTTACTTAGCATTTTCTGTTTAATAGGATTTATTTTTGCAGCAGCAGACTAATTTAGTAGATTTGGGAACAAGCAGTCATACAAGCTTTTGGTGTTAATTTGACTTTAATTTTTTTAAATATTTGGTTTGTTGGGTTTACTTCAACTAACTTTTTTTGTAAAATTCACCTTCTGTCTTCCATTATACTCTGCAGTTAGAAAAACATGCATTTTCTGAAATGTGACAAGGAGATGATTATTTACAAATAAGTTGCCCACAGCAACTAAATTTTGAAAGACTCCATTAAGCACTTAAATAAATGCAAAGCCCTGTGTTAAACTCCGTAGATTTTAACAGAACTTCTATTATTGACTCTTGCCTTCCTTTCCTTTTATCTGTTTCTCTATCCCCCATAATGTCATTAGGAGTGCGCTGTCCTGCTAAGGCAGCTGCCTATGCCAACCTTGGGAGTTATTGGAGTGCACAAGAAATGCTGGGCTTGGTTTATAATAGAGAAAATAGTGTCAGCCAAGTGCATAGCAGTGGGTTTTTAAGGTTATTTAATTGTCTTGTCCTTGGCAAGAGGGCTTTTTCCTAGATTAACTCTGGTTGTGAGGTATGAAGAAACCAGGCTGGGAGCACAGGAGTGTTTCTGCTGCATGTTAGACACAATCAAGAATAAGAGAGTAGCCAAGTTTAGGAAGAAATAACTGTTGTTTTACTGTTCACAGGTCTGTTTGTGAGCTTTTTTTGTGTCTTGTATTAATGCAAAAACATAACTTTCTATCCTGGTTAAAAAAGAAATCCAGTAACTTCTTTCCAATAACTATTCTTATCTGTAAAATTTTTTAACTGCAATATATTTTTTTAATAATTTTTGTTTGCAGTGTTGAATAAAAAAAGAAAGAAAAATGGAGGCAGAGACCATTCTAAGTCTTAAACAACAACTCAAGGAAGCAGAGAATGAGCGAAGAAAGGCAGCACAATATGGTTTGCATTTGCTGGAGTCCCAAAGTGAGGTTCAGAATCAGCTGGATCAAACACGCTGTGAATTGACTGAGAAAACTGAGGTGATGACTGAATTTTCTTCTCCAAGTTCAGAACCAGAACTTAGTTTTATTTAATTATTTTCTGAAAGCCACAGGTGTTTTGCTTGCCTTTGAGATTAATTTTAATAGACCTCTAAGTAGTTGTAGAGAGGTTTTTTTTTCTCAGCTTTAAGACATTGAGCATAACTGTATCTAACTGGGACAGAGTTTCATAGCTAATTATGCATCAAGTGTTCAGTATCATGTAGCACTAATTGCCTTGAATGTAAAACGAATGCTAAATGCTAAAGTCATTTTGCTTCAGAGCATGTGTTTTGCCTCTGTTTAGCAATTCATGTGTGTATGCTCTCCCAGTCAGTTTTATATCACTTAAAAGCTGTGAGAAGAACGCTAGCAGCAAGACTGTAAAATTGATTTCTTTTCTAGTGAAGTTTTCAAATTTTCCAAATACCCAGAGGTTCTGAACTTATTAGCACATTTCTTTGCAGCTCAGAATAAGGAGTAGTCTAGTGGTGAATTATAGAGGTAGTTAGTCAACCAGTTTTCTTTTTTGAAAAAATTTCAGTTGGTAAAATCTCTTCTTCTTTTCATAAAGGCTTTAACGTTCCTGTTCGTGTTCAGCCAGCTCATGTTTCAGATAAATTATTATCTTCATTTAGTCTGTTTCTGGTTGTGTTTCCATCCCTTCTCCTGGGATAGAGCTGAGAGGTTTGTTCTGTAGCAGCTGGAGGGTTACAGCACCCTGCTGTTGTGAATGGACAGAATTTTGTCATTACTGGTGGGTTCACTGTTAGTAAGCTCTGTGTGAGAGGCAGCTGAAGGCACAAGTTCCAAGGAAGCCAGGGCAGGATCATCCTTTCCTGCTGGCCAGCAGAGAGGGCAGGTGCTGAGCTGGCCAGCTGCTCCCACAGGTTGGGATCCTGTGAGGGGCTGGAGCCACCTTCTGAGCCTGGCTGGGATCTTACATTCCAGGGTAGGAACTGTGCGCCTTCATCCTGTAGAATACCATTCTGTGGGAGCTGTGCTTACCCAGCAGATCCTTTAGAGCATTTCCATCTCTCTGGGGCTCTTTGCAGCCTGAGAGCCAAGGCAGTTACTGTGAGCACAAGAGAGGGTTCTACCAGCAGGCCCAAGAGCCTCTCAGAAAGCTCTGCCTGCAGTTTCTTGCTGGGGTTTTATCATTGCTGGCTCTGGCCAAGCAGTGCTCTCCCAAGTCTGTCCTGTGCCCAGTGTTTAGCTTTGTGTTAAAGCTCCTCCCCTGGGTATTTGAGAGCTAAGCCTGTCCTTGATAAGCTGTGTCTATGCCACAGAGGTCACTTTGATACCTGACAGATTTTAGTTTTTTATTTAATTCTGGTTTGTATCTCAAGAGTAAGGTTATTTTGGAAGGAAAAAAAAAATCTGCATATTTAGGTTATTTTGACTTCCTTATTACCTTTTTTGCTTTCAAGATTCTCTTTTTCTTTTCCTTTATTGCTGGCTGAATGGAAGATTAAGATGAAGCCACCCTTTGTAATTACCAAACATGCAGTCAAGCATGGATGCTGTTTAAAAAATATTCTTCAGTTTGGAAGGGTTGATGGGATTTATTATGAAACAGACAATTTAGCTGTCTTAAAAAAACTATTGAATTCAGCTGTTCTGCTATGGACTGTAGTAATTTTTAACAGAATTGGGTTCTGTAGTAGTAGAAGGGCATGTAAACTCTGGCTAAATTTATGACACTTGCAGAAAAGATACCCACACCTTTCACATTGGGTGCAAAGAAATACGGAGTTTCCATGAAGAAGAGAATATTCCACAATCAAATTATAATCACAACGTTTATAAATCATAACATTTTAGAGCAGTTACTTTTTTTTTTTAAGCATGTGTTTTACAACTCTCTAATTGGCACTCCCAACAAAAGACTAAATGAGCTAAAAGCATCTTGATTCTGAGCCTGTGCTTTTTCATAAGTGCTCAGGGAACAGTGTACAATTACATCTGGATTTATTAGTGTGTCTTTTCTTTCAGAAATTTGAACAAGAGAAATACACTCTTCAGCGAGAAATTGAACTCAAGAATCGAATGTTAGAAAGCTTGACTTTTGAGTGTGATTCCCTTAAGCAACAGCAAAATGTGCAACTGGATAAACAGAAAGAACAGCTTGACAGAGCCTATGGACAAGAAATCAGTGACCTTAAAAACAAGGTTTGCTAACTAATACATTGTAGTGTAGTTTTAGGTTTGGTGTTTTAGTTTTCTCATGTTTTTTCTCAAGAAAGTGTAATAAACATGATGGAATGTTTTTGTAATAGTGTTTGTTGTTCATTCCTTCTGACAGGAGGGATTTCTTCTTGATGTCCCTCTGATTTGAACAATGTGATTGAAGAAGTTTGCCTTTGTTTCACCAATCCTATTGGTCTGTGTAAAATTATATATAAGGGAGAATCATCCCTAGTAAAGGGAATAATTTTTAACCTAATCAGAGTCCGTGTCATGTGTTATCTAAAATAGCAACAATATATAGCTAAAAGGTTGTTAATACCATTTTACAGACTGCTTGCTTAACTTATAACTGCACTCTTAACTACCAGAAGAAATAATAGTTACAATGTGTAGTAGCTTGTTTGGTTGGTTTTCAGAAAATATATGTGTAGTCTCTTATGAATTGCATTGAATTTCAATGCTTATTTCTGCAAGCTACTCTTGTGTTTCCAAGACATTTCCTGTAATTGGGACAGTCAGAAGTATTGTGCTTTTTAAGAATTTACTGTGAAATGATACTACTTAGTTGTCAACTGTTTTTAAGTTGGAGAACCTGAAAGCAGAACTGGATGAAACCCGACTCTCAGAGAAACAACTGAGACAAAAAGTGGAGCATCAGAAGGAAATAATTGCTGCCAAATCTGAAGAACTGCACCTGATGTCTGAGCGTGTCCATGAGACCATGTCTTCAGAAATGCTCAACCTGCAGATAGAGCTCACTGAACTCCAGAGCCAGAGGGTGTGTGAGTAGCCCTGACTTTGCAGTGTAGCCTAGCTGGAGATGAAATTCTGCCCTTTTGCTCATTTCACTTTTAGGTGTGTTGTCTACAGCGCCATGTTAGGATTCACTTTCATTCAGACAACGTGCACAGCAAAAAATAACAGCCTTAGTAGCTAGGCTTTAATACTCTTTCCTCTTCAAGATAATACTTTGTACTACAACTAATTACTACTAGCAAACGGCTTTGGTTTACTTAGGCCTGCTTGTCTTCCAATTATTTTAAGTATTTTTTATTTCATACTTGTTTTTTGTCATCTAGGCCAATGATGAAGAGAAGCTGAATGAGCTGCAGTGCAGCAAAGAGCAGTTGGAGCTCATGAACAGTAACTTACGTAACCAGGTGGAGCGGCTGCAGGGGGAAAAAGAAGAGAGGGAAAAAGAAGTTGTCTTTTACTGCAATGCATTAGAGGTATTCTCTTAATTTTACTTCAGTGGTAGATGATCCCTGAATTGCTCAAGCTGTGTAGCTAGGGTTTTGGTGAAGTAGGAGTTTTGAGGAGTTGTGAGAGAGACAAAGAAGAGAAGGATAATGGTTGGTCATGTTTGGTGTGCCTGGTGCTGAAAGCTCTCTGTTGGCCTTGTTTTGGGGCAGCTGGGAAAGGAGAGCATGGCACTGTTCTGCCTCTTGGGCACCTTCTCACTGGGCACTGGCAGAATTCTCCTTTTAATTTCAAGTTCCTGCTGAATGGTGTGGAGAATCTTGTACTGGGAAGTAGTGCTTTTGTGACTGCTGAACACAGCTGGGAGAGTGGTCTGAGTATTATGTATCTTGTTGACAAACGTCAAAACTTACCCTTAAAGGATTTTAGTTGTGCTCTTGTCCTGAAGAACAAGTAGAGTATTAAGTGTGTTAGTGAAATGAAATTGTCCCTTAGTTCCTAGAACTGTATGTACAGTTAAGGACTTCAGTAGGATATAATCTCTGCTAAAGTATAGGAAATTAGCAAGAGTTAAAGCTCTCTGATTAAATTCATGTATGCTGTACATCAGGTGCTTAAATGACCAAGATCCTCTTTGCTTTAATCTAGAAAGCTCGTGAGGCTAATCAGGAGCTTCAGGTTCAGCTGGATCACGCAGTGCAACAATCTTTGGACCCTACAAGTAAAGGCAATTCTCTCTTTGCTGAGGTACAGCTACGGAACAGATGCCTGAGAAGTATTTTCAGTGTTGTTTCTTAGATTGTAATGAAAATATGAGAGTATTTGCACCCAATCTGGCCAGCATGTATCTGTGTTCCTCAAATATGATTTCAGTGTTGATCTGACATGAGGAAAGCCATTTCATGCTCTGTGCAGATAAGGAGTTAGTAACTTAATGGAATCACTTCGAGTTATCTGACTGTCAAGTCACAAGTTGTGACTGGGGGTTTATGATGGTTCTGTCTGCAGCTCTTGACTCTAAGTACTTTTGTTCAGCTGATAAATCCTTCTTTAATGTAGAAGACAGTATGTGAAATATTAACAGATGCTGATAAAAGCTGCCTTAAACTTCTGAGAATGTCTGGATGTTTGAGCTTTTGGGAGGGTTTTGGAATTACCTTTTGAGTTAGAGGTAAATGCATAAAGGGAGCATTATGTTTCATGGCAGGGGATGGGTGAAGTTGGAAAACAGTTCAGAATTCTTAAACTGTTTGTTCTGTTGCCAGTGGGCAAAACTGTTCTATGGCAACACTGAAGCCTATGAAATGTTCCTTTATTTTTATATCGAAAGAAAAATCTGTTGCATTTCACTGACTGGGCTTCAGTGGCACTGTCTACTCACTTCTGTCACAGGGCAGTGACAGTAGCCTGTATTTTCAAGTGCTGTTGCTGGAAAAGCAGTATTTGCAGACTGAACACCAATTGCTAAGCAACATGTCCTTATTAATTAAACTCCTTATCCAGGTGCCAGCAAGTGTTGTGATTTCCCAGTAATAACTGTTCACAATGTTCTGTAGGTGGAGGACCGTAGGGCAGAAATGGAGCGACAGCTGATCAGTGTGAAAGTAAAGTATCAGTCCCTACAAAAACAGCATGCATTCAGTAGAGAACAATTGCAAAGAATGAAGGTAGGATGATTCCTGTAATACCTCAGGGTGTCCTTGGGTCTGATAAGGCACTGTTTAATGCACAGGCCAGGGGGTTTGTTATCTTTAAAATACGGTGCAGTAGTCTGGGGGGAGGGAAATGGGAGGAAAAACAAGTGAGATGTTGTGCTGTTTGCCTCCTGGGGTCCAACAGCATCCACCTTACAGTGAAGGCACCGTGTTTGCTCACTTTGGCAGTAGTTGTTAAATGGATAAAAGTAAAACTTCTGTCAGTCAACCTAGCCTTCAGTTTGTCTTGGTAATAATTTTTTCTTTTCTTGTCTAATTCTTGTAGTGTTTGTGCATTAACTATGGCTGTCAGGAATGAGCATAAGGAAAAGGACAGGCTTTTGCTGTTATCATATTGTAGGGGGTTGGGGTTTTCTACCTCTGTGTTTCTTTCTTGTCTTTGTCCATTTTTTTTCTTGGTTTTCCCTATTTTTGGTGTAAGAATAAGTCATAACTTTCATAACTCTATTTAAGTTAAACTCCACTGCTATGGGATGGAAGCCTGTTGGTTAATATTGTTGAGGGCTAGTTAGCAGAAGGTGATTTAGAAGATAATGTCAAGGGGATGCTGCAGAGCTGCCAGCTGTTTTCATGTTGGTCTCATGATTTTTCCAATGCTAAAGTGGGTCCTTTCATTTTGATTGACTGCTTGGTCAGGCAGTTTGAGGAGAGTGCTTAAACATCAAGGTGATAATCATGAGTTTGTGTTACTTAGAGTTTGTGGAGTAGGTTGAAAATAGTTCAACAGTCTTAAAGGAGAAGAAAAACCCTACTGATACAACAAAGATTGGAGTGAGGAAAGTCACTGGTTAGGATCAGTTCCTTTGGAAATTCTCCCCTTGGGATAATGGGGTTAGTCAGTCATACTGATTGAGTGGTGTAAGAAACACACCTAATACTAAAAGCACAAAAATGGAGACCAATTGGTATCCCTGTACTAGTACATAATGCTTTTACTGGGGATTTTTTTCTGATCATATTGGAGATGGGTAGTTTGTTAGGACAGCTGTTTTAATTAAACTGCTGTCTCAGATCCTGCTTTGATGGGCTGCACTAAGATGCTGCCAGTTAAAGCTCAGTCTGAGTTTAGCTGATCTCTCCACTCAAAGCTGCTTACCATAGGAGAGGTGAACTCTGCTGCATCTTTAGTTGAAGAATCTCACTTTGTGCTGTTTACTGGTAAATCCCGAGGATTTGACTCCTGAACAGAATGTACACAGCATTCCTGGGAAAGCTTTACCACCTCTAGTGTATTTTTCCTAGTCCAGAGCATCCTTTCCAGTTTCTTTAAGTTCCTGTTCTGTGTTACATAGATCAGCTGCAATTTGCAATGCTGACAGTTAGACAGGAGGGCTTTTTTAAGGAAAAGGGAAACAAGTTGAGTGTCTGTGCTTGGGAACTGTGAAGATTATTTTAGTCATCCAGTGAGGTGGAGTTCACAATTTTGCCTCCCTTACATCCTGTAGAAGGAAACTCTGAGGAGATGATAGAATCTTTCATTAGCTCAAATCTGTGCATGGAATGGTTGATATACCCTTTACCTGACAGAGATTCTATAGGGTAAATGCTCTTCTCTCTTTCATCTCATTTTTCACTCAGTCCTTTCGCTGTGATTTCTCCCAGTGTTACCTTATCCATACTGACTGGACTGATAAAAATGCCTCAGTTTTCACTGACACCTTGTGAAGTCTTTCATTGATTGTATTTCCTATTGTTTAAATGTCTAATGTATCTGCAGCTGAGTGTGCTAA
This sequence comes from Sitta carolinensis, assembly GCA_032173965.1. Taxonomy (NCBI): domain Eukaryota; kingdom Metazoa; phylum Chordata; class Aves; order Passeriformes; family Sittidae; genus Sitta; species Sitta carolinensis. Next base: position 3,722,641 of record CM063294.1, on the reverse strand, counting down.
GACCCTTGGAGTTCAATATTATTATGTTAACACCAACAGAAATATTGCTGTAAATATAAGGGTTTTGTAATTTCTCCTTTGTAACGACAGAGGGGGTTTTTTTGGTTGTTTTTTGTTTTTTTGTTTTTTGGGTTTTTTTTTTGTGGGGGGGGTGGTTTTTTGTTTATTTGGTTTTCTGTTTGTTGGGGTTTTGTGGCTTTTTTTGGTTATTTTTTTGTTTTTGGTTGTTGGCTGGTTTGGTTGGGGGTTTTTTGGGTGTTTTTTTTTTGTTTGTTTTCTGTTTTGTTTTTGTTTGGTTTTTTGGTTGGTTGGGGCGTTTTTGGTTGGGCATTTTTGGTTTGTTTGGGGTTGGTTGTTGGTTGGTTGTTGGTTGATTGTTTGGGGTTGGTTGTTGGGGTTGGTTGTGTTTTGTTTTGGTTGTTTGGGGTTGGTTGTGTTTTGTTTGTTTGTTTGGGGTTGGTTGTTGGTTGTTGTGTTTTGGTTTTTTGGGGGTTTTTTTTTGGTTTTTGCTTTGTTTTTTTTGTTTTTTTGAAAGGCTGTATTGCATTGGAGAAGCTGAAGTTCTTGGGTTAATATTGTAGAAGGCAAACATGGTGGTGTTGTACCTGAAAAGCAGAACTGAAAAAAAAGGGGGGGTGTAAACTTGTGTGTCTTGCTAAGTGAATTGTCAAGATGCATTTTAACTCTGACCTGTGAGGCTGGGCTCTGGCTGGCTTGGTGCTGATGGTGTGAGTGTGGAGTGCTCTGTGTCCATGTGCTCCCCAGCCAGCACAGAGGGGAGTGAGTGGCACACCTCAGCACTGCACTGCTCAGGGGATCTCAGCTCTGCTCGTGCCTTGGCTTGTCTGGGGGGAGAATCCCTGGGATTGTGTCATGGGCACTGAGTTCAGGCATCCAGTGCCCTTCTGTGTTCAGGTTGAGAATGACAAGGCTTGAGTACCCAAACAGTTTGGTGTAAAAGGCTGGCATTTTCAGTCACTAATCCCAGTACTTGTTGTAAATAGCTTTCTGCTTTTTTTCCAGCTGCAAATGGCTACACTGCTACAGCTGAAAGGCTCCCAGGCAGAGTTCGATCAGCTGGAACGCTTACAGTCCATGTTAGAGCAAAAGAATGGTGAAATAGAAGAGCTCCTTATGAAAGTGAGGCAGCTAGAAAAATTTAAGGTATGGGATTTTTAATTAAGTAGAAAATTGTATTTGGAAGCGAAAACATGAGAACAAGAAGAATTATAAAAGCTGTCTGAAGTCCATGCTCGGGTTTGAAAAGGGATCCAAAAACTGACTCATATCTTTATTTCACCTGAACTGTATTTTACAGCTGGAGAATATTAGACTCCTCAAGTGCAGAGAAGAAGAAAATTATACCCCACCCAACACCTGGGTTGAAGAAACAATTTTTTTGTCTGTGTGAAGCACTTTCATATCTTTTATAGTTACTTCTAGCATTTAAATTCAGTTACTTGGTCAAAGCTCACTGAGCTGCGACATCCAATTTTTTCTCTGGGAAGGTGCAGTCATTTGACACTTTGACTGCATGTGCTCAGGCTTCAGCCTTTAGTGTCTCAGCTCTTCTGAATTGCCTGGATATTTATTTTCTTTGTGTGTCTTGACTTTGCTGCTGAAGCATGCTCTTTTCTAGCGAAATTGAATTGCTTCATTATCTTTGTAAAGCAATTTTTTTCAGTCCTGTTATGCAACTTGAAAACATCTTGTCAGTATTTTGAAAACTGAGAAATGAGGACTTCTGATACACCAATGTAATGCTACTTATGTTTGTGCGTTTTCAGAGTGAAAAACTGGAGCTTTTTTTTATCTTGCACGTTTCTGTACTTGTTTGGCCCTTTCTTATCCGAGCTTTGGAATGCAAACTGAGGTGTATTAGCTTGTGCAGTAGGATTATGCTTTCCAGGATAGCCTCCTGTATTCTGTATTAAACCCAAGTGGTGTGAAGCCAGGCTTAACCCATTTTAGCAATAATTGAGGAAGCCTGATTGTTTTACCAGTTTTGACATGTTTAAGCTTGATCTGTACTTATTTCTGTCTCTAGGTCATAAATAAGTAGTCTTGGGGAATTGAATGTTGATTCCAATAACCATCAAAAGTATCTGTAGGCAGTGACTGACAGGGGCCTGGGAGCCTTTGGGACAGGATTAAATTTGAGTACAGCTTGTTCAGAAAAAAGCACCAAACAAAAACTCCACTGTCACATGTTGCTGCATATATAACATCTTTACTACAAACTAACTTTATCATCTGAAATATGTAATTGATTTTGAGATTGTGACTGTTGATTAGCATGGCTGGTATCCCTCTGGGGTCCAGCTGCTGGAGCCTAGAAATAAATGCTGAGAAGAAGTCCCTGTGGGTTAACTAACTCCCATGTATTTGCAAGTAAAAAGCAGGAAAGCTGTTCTGCAGAGCTGCTTGCAAACCTGGAGTTGAGAACTCGGGATTTTTTCCTTTTTTCAGTGAATGAGAGAGAGCTGTCAGTTTTAGTGCTGTTTGAAATTTGTAACTGAGAAAGCACTCAAAGCAGTTGAGTTGTATCTTGTGTGTTTAAATCACTCTATGATGAGGCTTCTCCATCAAAGTGCATGGAAAATGTCTAAGAACTAAGCTACTGTGCTTGTGAAAGGTCACTGCTTGACACCCTGACACTTGTTCTTTACCAGAGTTTATATGAGAATATGGAGGAGTCCAGACCTGCTAATGGTGCCAAAGGAAGTGATTCTGAGAATGGTTACTATGCAGATTTACTGCAGATTAAACTTGACAACTCCAAGTAAGTACTTCCAGCCTGAGGCCCTGGCTGTGGCAGGGTTGTCTTCTAGGTACTTGTTTTATCTTCTCTTTTTATCCTCCCTTTGTCTGCCCTGACTGCATGTGCAGGTGGATTTTGTTCTGGTTGCATTTTCTAATGCTGTGGAACCAACCCGACTTCGTTATAGGACTGAGAGTTAGTTTTTTGTAGTTTCATTTATGTTTTAAAAGATAACAGCAGAAATATTGTTTATGATTATTGGTTTCTTCCAGAAAGGTTGTCAATACTCCTAGATCCAGGGCAATTGAGGCCTTGAATCAATTAAAAGTTAGTCTGTCAGGAAACTGTATGAAGTCTTAGTCTTTGGGCTGTGTATGTTTATTTCTCTTATAAACAGTGAGATACTCCTCAAAATCTTTTATAGGACAAAAAAGCTTGATTTTTCCTATTAATGTATATATACCAATTTAAGGTGAAGTTGAGTGCTTAGTTGTTGCTTTACTAAAAGAAAAATCCCAAACCAGTCCAAGTCTGACTGATTTTATAATTTTCCTCCCACCCCAGCAAGGAAACCGAAACGCTGAAAAATGAACTATCCCTGCAGAGAATGAAAGCTCTGTATGAGAGCCAAAGGGTGCTGGAATTTGAAAAGAAGCTTTTCACAAATGAGAGGCATTTGCAAGCTTGTCAGAGTGAGAATATGAACCTGCGGGTTATGCTGGATGAGCTGAAAATGAAATATGAACCTGAAGGTAAATATTTTCTTTTCTGTCTGGGAAAATCCAAATTTCTGACTTTCTCGGCCTTTAGAAATGGAATGACATTAAACAAGAAGACATTGGTTTAGTTCCAGAATTTAATGCTTAAATATCTGAGTTTCTGAATAACCTGATCCAAAATCTGCTGAGCTGAGGTAGAAAAGCCCTGCCTTTCTCAAGAGCTCACTTGAATATGTGAACACTGACTGGAGGGAACTAAAGAATGCAGTTTTACAGTTGGAAATGGCAGTGTTCAGGAGCTTCATAGAGCACAGGTAGATAACCGTACTCAAGGGGGTGGGATCAAATCTCAGCTGTTCCCCATAAAGGCAGCAGTGTCTTTGTGGTGAGGAGAAGCCTTGGCTCTCTGGGTGTAGGCAGCCCATAGGAGCTTTGGGATAAGGTGCAAAGCATTTACAGGAAAACAGTTCAGTAGCTCAGGTTAATATGGATTAAATTTGGATTAGAGAGGCCCACCTGACAAACCGCTGATACCTGAGGATGTGCAAAGGAAGAGAGCTGTGGAGGAAGAGGATTCTGTTTAAACTGAGAGCAGGTTTAGATGAGGTGTTGGGAGGAAGCTTCCCTGGCAGTGCCAAGGCCAGGCTGGATGGGGTTTGGAGCACCCTGGGGTGTGGAAGGTGTCCCTGTCCACAGCAGGGGTGGGAACAAGATGTGCTCCAAGGTCCCTTTCAATCCAAACCGTTCTGGGATTCCGTGAACAGGGAACCAGATAGGAAAGCTGGGTTTGTCCACACCCAAAGGATTTAACTTTAAAATGTTATTTGTGGAAGCTTACCTCAGCAGCTTGCAGTTCAGAGCATTTAGTTTAAAGCCTTGGTGGAAAGACAGAGTGGATGAGGGGAAAGATGTTGTCTCTTTCAAGCTTACTGCTGTTGGGAGGATCAGATTATATGAAGAAACATTCTTTAAGGGATAAAAATATAAGAATTATTCCAAGCTCTTTAGTCATGTGAAATGTTCTTACGTTTATTAAGAACGTGTTGAGGGATAAGTAGTCTCCAGCTTCTCTTTTTTACAAAAAATATATTCCTTTTTTTCCTTTAGAATTACTTAAAGGTCCTAAAATCAAAAAGAAGAGGGAGAGAATTCCAGTGAACGCTACTTGCGAATATTTCGACAGCAAAAATACTCCATCGAAAGAAACTGCTCTCACTCAATTGCCAAGTAAGGAAGGGAAAAAGATGGCTACCAAGAATCTGGAACAAAGTGATGCTTCTCCAAAAAAACAGCCTTTCCAGTCATCCCCGCTACATACAGCTCTGCAGGCAATACGAAACATCGTTGAACCTGAAAGAGAAAAAAAAAGAGTTAAAATCCAAGATGAGAATCACGTCGCCTTTAGTTCGAGTAGCAGGAGTGGAAACAATTCCTTGGCTCCAGCTGTCCCCAGGTCAGTGTCAGCTTCTGTCTCTGCTCAAGGCCATCAGCACAGACCTGCATCTCTTTTCTTTCGCTGCATGAACTGTGCTCTCCACTTCTTTATCTATTTCCTCAGTGTTGCATGCAGTGTCATTCCTCAGCTCCGGCTGCCCACACTCAACCTCTCTCTGCCTTTTAGAAGGACTAAAATGCTGACTAGTAAAAAAGACTCTTGAAACAGTCTCTGAAATAACTTTCCCGTTGCTTGAAGACATTTAAGGTGTGCAGGTAGCATGACAGCTCACTTGGTTTGCTCCAGCATCATCAACTTTGTGTTCTTGGTCCCCTCAAAACTGCTGTTACAGCTCAAGGTAATAAAGGCAGCTGGAATCATGCTCCAGTTTCATAACTGACTTCAGCCCCCAACAACTTCCAGATTTAGCTAAAAGCCTAAAACTTTTTGAAGTAATTCTTCACCTGGATTGTGTTAACTTTCATTGTACAAGATAATAGAGAATTAATTAGCTATCTGTGTTGTTGTCAGACAAATGAAATGCATGGTCTGGATGCACAATGGCTGGAAACACAACTGCCAAATTAAGATGAATTTTTTTCCCCTGAACTGAGAATTGAAGTTACTTTTTTCCTAGTTGGTAAAGTAACTGAGAGCAGTCATTATCTCCAGCATTTTTATCCTGTTGAAAACAGTGCTGACTTTGATTTTCTACTTTTTCAACTAATGCTTTTTGTATTCTGTTCATAATTTTTGTAAACACATATTCAGGTGTTGGGGGTAGGAAAAAGTCTAGGCTAGTCTAGATCTTTTGGGCTTGCAACTTGCTGATATCTGCTAGAAGAAATAGCCAAGGTTAATGGCACTCAGGAGTAATTGGATTGATGCTTTGGCTCTTAGATCAATTACTCGAGGTTACATGGGTGTAATTAACAGACTTAAAGTAACCAAACACTGCGGTCTTCTTAAACTGGGAGGGAATACAGTTTCAGCAGCTGTGTTCAAATGGGGGATTGTTAGTGAGGAGGGAAGATCAGGAAGGTCAGATGTGGGTCAAAGTGGAGAGCAAAGGTTGGGATTGGGTTTGACAATGTCCTCTACACAAGCAACAGGCAGAATGTAATGTGATATGAAAATTTAACTTACTTCCTCCTATTGCTTTGGGAAAAGAAGATGTGATGTCTGCTCACAGGAAACTGTTGGAAATAGTTTATGGGAACTGAAGGAAGAAACCTGCTGCAGAGGGGGTGAGGAGTAGAAATTACTTATGGAGTTGATGCTGGAAAGCAGAGAGAGTAGAAGAAGTGGAAGAGGAAGATGAAACCTTAGTTCAGAAGGAGGTTTCTAATCTTGTACCCATTGCTGTTGGTTCAGATAAGGAAAAAAAAAGAAAAATATTTGAAAAATAAAAATCACAAACACAATTAAGCTGCCACAAAACTCCATATAAGCTGCCAAGCTATTTTTGGTGATAGTATGAGCCTTCAAAAGGCAAATCCAGGCAGAAAGTTCTGTTTGTTTCTGATTGTATTAATGAACTACTAAAACCCCAGGTCATGATATTAAGCTAACATGAAGGATTTGCATACCCCTGATCTGCTATGGTGTGCTATAAAATAGGGAGTCATGTTAAAGTCTGAGTATTTGAGAAGCTGGATTTCTAAACACTGAAAGAATCTCTAGACTGGTCTGTGATGGGTGTGACTGAACCTTGGGCACAGAAAATTTTGACAAATTCTTCAGGAGTGGAGACCTGAAAAGGGAGGGAGAGTTTGTGGGAGGAAACAGTAAGGGTAGATAATTGTCAGTGTTTTACCTTGTGTTAGCTAAAATGTGATGCTGCAGCTGAAAAGGCAGTTGTGGTCTCTGGGGGTTGGTTTGTGCCTGCAACAGTTTTTGTGCAGTAATTAGTGGAGCTCTGACATTGGCCCATGAATTGTGGGAGGGCAGAGCCGCTGGAGCTGTGAAAGAGCTGCAAACTTCGTTTCTAGAGAGTGGTTTGACTTTGTTGTCTCGGCCCAGGAAGCACGAGGAAGTGGTCAGAAGTGATGTGTGTGTGCTTGTGGAGGTGCCAGAGAGAGGAGCCTGCCTTGCTGAGGTGATTTGAGCAGCTGCAGCTGGATCATCTCAGCCAGCCCTGTGTGTGCAGGGCGCCTCAGTGTCCTCCCAGAGGGCTGCAGCCAGCACTGGGCAGCTCATTAGGTGGTGGCACTGATCAGGTCATGATAAAAGAGTGCTGAGGCTACAGACTGAAACATTCCAATGGTGATTGTTACTTGTCAATGCATACTGGAGTTCTGGCAATGCCAAGATTATGTGCAGTGATGTTTTTTGTTTGGCCAGCCAACTGGTCAGTAAAAAAAGATAAAATTCTATATTGAAGTGCTGTTCTTCCCTCCTTAAACTGAAATAGCAGACTCTGGCCCTTGCTGCACAATTTATTTTGCATTGAGATTTGAGATTGTTTGTCTGAGTTTGAGCTAAAGAAGAGCTTGGATGTCTGAGAGCTTTTTTGCTCCCTTAAATTATTTAGTTGGATTACATGCACCAAATCTGCTTCACTTGGGCTTTGTCCAATTGCCTGTGGCCATTTGGCTCAGCAGGAGATCCTGATAACTAATAATACTCTTTGGGGTTTTAGGCACAGCCCTCAGCCTTGGGCAGTAAAGCTCCAGCTGATGAAACAAGTTCATTTTCCTTAAAGAGGTAGAAGGAGCCCAGTTACCAGTTTTGGAGTCTGTGGAGTCCAAGCTTCAATCAGGTCATAATTTCACCAGCACTTGCTTGGAGTGTTTAACCTCTGCCTGTTCTTTCTGATCCATTCCCTGACCCCTGAGGAGCCAGAACCGTGCTCTAAGGGGGCTCTCTGGGGCTGCACATCAGCTGCTCCTCCCTCCCTTCCACAGGGCAGAGGAGAGCACTGGATGGGAAAAGTTTGTGGGTGAAGATGGCAGAGGTCAGCTGGTCAGGGGCAAACCAGACTTGGGCAAGATTAACTCCTTGCCTGGTAAAGGCAGTGGGGCAGTGAGAAAGAAAGAAAACTGCCCCAGCCCTTCTTCCCAGGCTCAGCTTCACTCCCTCAGTCCTGGCTTCTGTATCCTCCCCCCCCAGGAGGCACAGGGTGAATGTGATTGCCAGAGTTACTGCAGACCTTGCATGCCAAGAGGATGATAGAATACTGTAAAAGGACAATATTTTGTATCAATCCGGATGTACTGCTTTGGGACACAATTGAAGTGAATGTGGTGGGTTTTTTTCTCTTGGTTTGAGTTCTTTCTGTTTATTTATAGGGCTTGTTGTGGGTTTGGCCACTAGAGTAGTGGTTTTGGTGCCTTCGGTGGGGTTGTTTGAGGCAGAGGAGTGGGAGGGACAAATGAAGGGACACTGCCATAGGAGCAGGCTCATGGACAGAAACGCTCCCTCCCCAGCTGCAGCAAACCACATGATCCTACTGAGAACAGTTTTCTTTCCCTGAATAATTCCTCCTAGCTGTGACCACATCATGATTTGTCCAGCTCAAAATGAACGTGGCCATGGACAGAAGGTGTTCAGCCATCAGATACAGATCTGGCTTAATGCAAAGCACGTGGTGGAGCAAACCCTGATGAAGAGGAGGTCACAGCAGAGCCTGGTTTTGTTCAGCCTGTTGAGACAGTGCTTATAGGGAGTAACAGGCACGTGGCCTGCAATGCATCATAGTTTGACACCAGTTTGAATCTGTAGCTGAATTTCCCCACGTTTTTTTTGTTGCAGCTCCTTTCATAGTCCTCGTGTTGAGCTGCACCTTTCTGTATTGCAAATAAATCTCCACCAACTGAGTAGCAGCTATTTCTGTTGGGAAAAACATCCCTGAAAGCAGCTGTGCATGGTGTGGGTTGCTCATTGAGGACTCCTGAGACCTCTAAAAATCCACAAGGTCACCAGTTCTCTAATTGCTTTAATGCATGTGCTGATGAAAGTGTAGTTTGTCTGTCTGTATAAAGAGATGTTTAATTTGGAATGTCATTTTCCATAATTTCTTTCTCTGTGAAAATAATTATGTGTAACAGTCAATGGGCTGTGGGTGATTTGGTTGGGTACAATATCACTATTCATCAATTGTTCTAATGGCATGTTGGCATGTTCATTAAGTTAAAAACAAGCTTTAGGCATCTGAGCACAATCTAATGTTTTGATTTCAGAATTATCTTTTGAACAGCAACGAGACAATTTTATCCCCATTTACATTCATAGCAGAATTAAAATCTGTCAGTGGACAAATTATATAATTTAGAGCCTGAAAAGGAATCTTCCCTCAACTGAAGATAGTGAAGCACTAAGCTGAAGGCTGCAGTAGTGTAGAACGAGGTTGATAGGAGCATATTGTTGTAAGGGTAGGGTTTTTTGGTGGTGTAGAAGCAAGAAGCTTGAATTCATCCCATTTGTATGCTGCTGCTCAGACTGTTCCCCTGGAGTTGTGCTTTTGGGGACTGGGTCTCCTTTCTGTGCCTGACTGGTGTTTGTGAAGGCTGATCTCACTCAGCACTTCACATATTCAATAACCTTTCTTACCAAACAAGTCAGCAGCTGAGGTGTGGAGGGGAGGATTGAAGTGATGAAATGTGATTAGGACTGATATAAAAATGCTTTGGTTTAGTCTCATTTTCTACTTAAACCATGCTTGCTCTGTCTCTGTATATGGATGGTCTTGCTTGCCAGTTGGCTTGCTGATTTTACTAAAATTATTTTTTAGTCCTGGTTTATCTTAACTAAATATGTATTTAGAATGGTTGCTTTGCCTGTAGGTTAACAGCTGAATCCAGATTTGAAACTACAGAAGAAGATAAGAGAGACTCTAAAATCTCAACAGCGAAGAAAACACAGAAGAAAAGACTTTCCACACTGTATGTATCTTCCAAGGCAAGTGCTGAAACTCAGTGTGCTCAGCAATGAGTCCCTCGTGCAGGGGACCTGGACACCTTGGGGTGCTGCTGCATGCAGCAGGGGCTGAGGGAGCTCTGCCTCCCCCCGTGCTCGGGCTGGTGCCTCTGTTCTCCAGGGGGCATTGCCTGCCAGAGGTGCCCTTGGGAGCGTTTCCCGAGGGCCCCTCTCGTGTTCCTGCGCTTGACCCGAGGGGTGGCCTGTTCTCCACTCTGGGCCAGGGCTCTGAACACTTCGATTGCTCCGGCTTTGAAGCACAGGGCTGTTGGGGAGGAGTAGTTCTGGCTAACAGAGGTTTTATTATATTGGCGAGACAGACTGGACAGGGTTGATGGAGAACTCAACTAAGCGATGTGCTCCAAAATTTTTCCAGATTCACAATTCTTAAGCTTGCTCCTCCTAATGTACAACTTTTCAACTTTCAGACCGACCTATTTGCAAAAGTGCATGTGAATCACTGTGTGTTTTGTTGGTCAGTATTTGAAACTCTATGTATTCTTGTATTTGTGTTATTAATTAAAATAAAGGTTTATTTCTTTGTTTATGAAATGTAGCCTGTATTGTATTTAAGAAACGTGTATCCATTTTATAAATGAAGGTGATGTCTTTTGTAGCACTTTTTGTTAAAAAAATGGTACCTCTCAATAAATGATAAGAAAGTGTAATGCAGGTGCTGTGTGTCATGTTTTTAGGAGACAATTCTTCTAGAATTGGAACTTCCTTTAGTTCATGCAGAATAATTCCCAGGAGAGCCTTTAAGCTAGTTCCATTAATTCTTGGGGTATTTGGATGGAAGATGGATTACTTCCTTTGAGTCATGGTACTACAGTTTAAACTCTCTCTGGTGACTGGATTAGCCACTTTCTAAGTGAAAGGCTCAACAGTTAAGGTGAAAATTGTTTTTGTTTAAGACTTCTTTTTTTTAATCCATCATGGATAAGAACACACTGGGGAGCAATCTTGCCACCCCCTGGTTTTAGTTTGCAGCCTGCCAGGTCTGAAGTGGTGCCTGGGATTCTGTTAGCTCTGACTGTGCACGTGGGTGGCTTTAGCTCGTCAGTCTTTGCCTCAACAGAAGCGGAGTTCTGATCACAGCAGAAGTGACTGAAAAGGTGGCAATGTCACCTTAAGTGACAACATCTGCCTTTCCAGGCAGCCCCATCTCATTGTCAGAGCATTTCTGCCTGGTTCCGTTTAGGCACAGCCCAGTGGCTGCTGCTGCTCTTGAACAAAATAATCACAGGTCTGTGTCAAGGAATCAGATTGTGTCACTTCACTGATCTGAGAGCTCTGCTGTGTAGTTGAGTCTTTCAGTCTGTTGTTAATGAAGCTACATCAACTTGAGAATACCTTTGTGTCAGCTTTTACTAAGGTATTGTTACTGACAGCAAATGTTTAGCCATGAAATAGTTCTTGCTCTTCTTGACTTGGACATGTGAACTTAAATGATGTTATGTTGAAGAAATCCTGGGTTTTATGCTACAAAATGTGGAAAAAAATCCTTTTTTATGCAAATGATGAAAGTTACATTTGTTTACTGTCACTACTGTGAGACACAAATAGCATAAAACAACTGAGGTACATGATTGCTCTACTTAGAGGAAAACCTTGGGTAAGTTGACATTGGATAATGTACTTTAAATGGCAGCACTGAACTGTAGACTGTCTGCTGAGACAACTAATTATGTTATGTCAATTGTGTGTTAATTTATGTTGTGGTGAGCTATATGCTGAGCTACTGGGCCTGTGGCATTTCTAAAATTTTTTCTGGGTTGAAATAACTTGTTAATTTATATTACAAACAAAACTGGATGTCATTTCAGCAAACAAATGAAACTGATTAGGATTATCTAATTCTCCCAGGATCTGCCTTACAATCTCTGCTGCTGGAGTCCACTGGAGTGTGCACCTTTGCCCTCCTGTGCGCTGTGTTTGTGTTTACACATCCTCTTGCAGGAGTGCAGGGGGGAACGTGTCTGGGGTTCAGGCTTTGGGTTTGCCATGACACACTTGAGGTGCTGTGCATGAGAGTTTTTGCTCTATTTTCTTATTTGGTTCTGCTTTGTCTCATCAGTTGGTTTTTCTGCAACAGTGCTCGCAGATCTTGGCAGAGAATAGAATTTAGAGGCAGTTAAATGCAACTTGTGTCTTCTGCTCAAATTCTTCTTTATAATGGAAATTAGCTTAGCTAAAAACTGGATAATTAGCTGCTCAGCATCTTACAAGGTCTTGTTTTTTGGAAGTGATAGCAGTATAGAAGGAAGCAAGAATTGTCTCCCTTCTGCCTGTCCCCAGCCCCCAGAAGGTAAGTTTTTCTTGTGAGCTTCCTCCACAGAGAATTTCATCATTTAGCGAAGCAAGGAATTTTCTGTTTTCCTTAAAAAACCTTCTGTCCTGAAAAAGCCTTGAGGGAAAAGTGGTGAGGTATGTGAGGCTGAGGAATCTGCACGCTGTTTTCTGTGGAATATCAGTGTGGGAGTAACTGCACAAATAACCAATTTGGAAAAGACCCTCCACAGACAAAGGGTGTCACTATTGCCCACCTTCCTTAGAGCTGTGTTGGGGTTTGTTCTCTGCTGTAGGGATGGGATTTGAGGGTTCCTGAGCGTGCTTTGCCCCGAGTGCAGCTAAGGAAGGATTTGGTTCCCCAAGCTCTTCATTAGGAGCTAGAGGCAGGAGCTTTTCCGACCTAGCCAGACAGGTGGGAGCTGAGATGAGGGGGCAGTGGGTTCCAGGAGCTGAGCAGTTGCAGAAGCATCCTCCTGGGAGGCTGCCAGGGGGATGTTCCAGTGCTGAGCTTCAGTGGGCAGGGGCTGGCAGGGGGAGGCAGCAGTTCCTGTGGGGGATTTGGCTCTCGAGGTGGCTTTGGGGATGAGCCCTGAGGGCACCAGAGGGATGTGAGCCCAGTCCCTTTGTGCTGTGCTCTGCAGAATCACATCAGGGCAGCAGCGAAGTTGCAAATTGGATCCAGTTTGAAATACATGTGTTTTAGATCCTTTGCTCTCAAAGGACAAGAATATTAACTAGGTGGAGCTTCCATGGAGAAGCAGGTTTGTCAATGAGTCCTAGAAAGGAACAGTTTTCCTCTGGGCTGTTGCTTTACAGGGAAACACAGTAAGGAAGAGCAAGGTAGAACAAGAAATTAGGAGAACCCTTAGGCCAGGTAGTGAATGGGAAGAGGGGACTGGGAGGAGTGAGGAAGATAATTACCACTGGTTAGGAAGTTGCTACTCACAAACCCAGAGTAAACTAAAAGATGAAATTGTTCAGCCTCAAGATCTTCTTGACAGAATAACAATACAAAGTGGATTTTCCAGGGACAGAAAAGATTAAGAACTTTTGGATGAAGCTTGTTGTCTGTAAATGGAGATAATGGGAGCTGCTGGGAATTTAGCCCAATTTAATAAATATAACATGACTTTCAATGTTATTTTAAGGGATAGTTAAGGAGCTAAATCTTTTTCTAAGCTAGTATGAAAGAGATTAGACCAATTCAAGCAAATCTGTGGTAAAGGTTAAAGTGGTTTTCCTGCAGAAATATATATCAGAATTCCACGTGCAAGGAGAGTGGCAGTCTGTGCTCCACATGATTGCTCGATAAAATTAAGAAATAAGATGTCATGTGTTATCAAAACCAGAGTAGCTGGTTATCAAAAATCGGGAGATGGATGCAGCATGGCAGTGTTCAAGAGTTTGGATAAACAATGACTGCTAAACTGCAGTGGAATATCCAGAGGACAGGACTGTCAACTGAATTTGTTGTACTAAGCAGAAGACCAAACAAACGGTAAATCTTGCAAGGATTTTGGTTGGGCTTTTTTAACTCCATAAGTAAAGCACAGACTTTGATGTGCTGCCTTCAATTCAGTATCTTGTCCTTAATCCATGTTCCAAACAGCTTGGTCTTGGTCTTTTGCTCATCCAAGATCTCCTTACCCAAGCTGGCTCCACAGCAGCCTGTGTGGCTGGAAATACACTAAAAATTGGGTTTGGCAGTTTTGCATTGGCAATGTCTTTAAGAAAGTCCCGCTTTGTTTAGAGAAGAGCGAGAGTCTCCCACTTCTTCCTCCAGAGTTCAAATGATAGCAATCTACAAGAACGGCTGTGGTTGGAAATGCGGCTTTTTCTTCACTCCTCGCTGCGAGAAGAGCAAATCCGTGTTCGAGGGGGTTCGAAGAGCGGAGTGTAGAAGGTGCAGCATCCTCGGAGGGCGAACCTCTGCAGCCTGGCGTGGCTCTGGTGCCCAGCCCTGGGCCGGGCCGTGGGCAGCGCGCTCCCCGTGCCCTCCCCAGGCCGGGCTGGCACACAGCCTGCCGTGCCTCGGTGCCTGTGTGCCGCCCTTCGCAGCTGCCATGGCGCAAGAGAAACACCCAGTTTGGGATTCCCCTCCCCCAAGACACCGGGGCACAGTCTCTCGGGTCGAGAAAAGAGGAAGGAAGCTCCGCGAGGCAGCAAATCTCACAGAGCCCTGGCAGCTGCCTGGTGCCGGGCCCGGGGCAGTTCCGGGGCCTGCGTGCCTGCCGCTCCGCATCCCTGCATCCCAGCGCCCGGCTGGGCACCCGGCGCCCGCCGCGATGGCCGGGTGGCACAGCACGGACAAGAGCGGCGTGGGTGAGTAGCCCGGGAGCTCTCGCTGAGCGCTGCCTTTCGCTCTGCTGAGCAGGATGTGGGCAGGTGTTTTCCCCGGGGCCAGGAGCTAGCGCCGTCCGCTTCGGCGGGGATCCATCCGTAGGGTCAGATTGGTACCGAGGACTGAGCTTTCAAACAGGGCAGCACGAAGGACACCAGAGTCAGCTCTCCCACTTTCACTTTTCCCACCTCGGTGGGTTAGAAGCAGACTGAATAAATAGTGTGTTGTATGATGTGCAGCAGTCAGAAGTTATGGGGAACAAATGTAGGGCAAGGGGAATCCTGTAGTTGCTTCTGCAAGATTGTCACCAATGGTCAGGGCTACAGAAAAAATAATTGTATTCGAGTTGGTAAGTCATACCTTTTGGAAGAAAAGCAACCTTAAAATGAATGATGAAGGATTTAATTGCTGTCTAAAAAAAGCCTTAAACAAGCAGGACTCAAAGTTGAGTCCTTGAAACATGCATGCTACTACTTAGTTATTAACCTTCTAAATGCTTCTAAAAGGAATTTTTTATTTTAACTAGGCCATAGTTTTTTGTGGTGTGCACTAAAAACCCAACTGGCTTCATGAAATAAAATGTAATACCAAGAAATTAATAAGAGGAAAGTAACGTGTTGTTCAACGTTCATGTCTAGCAGCAGCAGCATTGCAAAATGGAAGTAGCGTGTTGTGGTGGCAGTTTACATTACAAAATAAAAGGTGTCAATATTGTTTCCATTTTACAAGTAGTAGAAAGCACCTAATTTTTGCACTTGTAGTAGTCTCTGTGGTACTTGAAAGCTACAGCAGACCTCACAGAGTAAAAACCATCTTGTGAAATACAATCTTTCAAAACCTGATGACAGTGCAGTGCTGTTTGTTTTCATGTCCAAAACAATACGATTTACTCTAGAGTAGGTCACTGGGGAGAGCTGACACTGCAGCCCTGCTGCTCTTTCCTTTGCCCTCTCCTTGCTGCCCTGCTGCTCTCACTGTGGGCTCAGAGCTTGGTGTGAAACACAATCTGGGCACACTGTGTCCTGCAGGGTCTTGATAATGCTGCCACGTGCTGGCCCCAAGTCCTGGTCCTGGGTTAGAGAGAGGTTTTCTGTTAAACACCCTATAAGGCTCTTTAAATTTGTATGTCAGCATCACAATTGTAGTGGTGTCTCTGGTTTAGTGTGTCACAAAGCAAAATAAACAGCAAGCCAATGGACTTGCCAGCAATATTAGAATGGTAATGTAAGTGGGCATACAGATGGTATATGGTAGGTTTTCTCCAGTAAGAGCATTCTGTCTCTGTTTTTGCACAATTGCTTGAATTTAATAGATGACTACAACTTCAACAACCTTTAGCTCATACTCAGAAGTTCCTTTTCTTAGCCAAACTGTTGGCTCACGTTTTATTTTACTCTATCTTGGAAACCAAATGGATTCTTTCATTGTATACATTGGTGAGAAAATGGGAGACTCGTGCACCCCGAATAAATAAAAAAATTAAACACACCCAAACAAGCATGTACCATCACTGGCTGTCTTGTTCCATAAATTAAATAAATTTATATTCTTAGAAAGTGGCAGGAAAATAGTGTGATTGCCAAATTTCAAGTAAATTAAACTCAGGGAATAGTGAGGCCTGAACAAGGGGCATTGACAACTGTGGTCACAAATAAAGAGGCTTTTGGATTTACAGTCTGTTGTAACCATGCCTCCTGTGTGTGAGGGAAATAAGAAAAATGGGCAAACTGAATCTACTGAGCCTTCTGAGTCATAAATTCTGTGAAAGTTGATGAGCTTTTAGAATAATGCACACTGGAAGCTTTTTGAACATATCGGGTTATTTCGTCTTCTGTGTTTTTGAAAATCTTTGGGTTTAAGTCTGGTTACAAACCTCACACTGGATTTTTACATTTCATTAGAAGCATGCCTGGTGCCTTCAGTTTCTGCTGATGAGCAGAGTTTCAGTTTGAGAATATTGGGCCCCTCATGCTTTGGAGGAGCAGAGCACACTGCAGGGTGGATCTGGAAGGCCACACCACCCCTTGCCTAGGGTGAATTGCAGCCTGCTGTGCCCACTTTTGTGTTTTACTAAACTCAGCAGAGTAGTCCAGGTAGCAGATACTCAGCTTTGCACTAGGAAAGTGCAACCCTGATTTTACACATAAAATCTGTTCTTAGTCTTGCAGCATTCCCAGCATGAATTTGTGTCATTCCTATGGACAGAACAGGATGGAATAGTCATGGCAGGCTGGTGGCTTTGGGTGGCAGTTTCCTGATGGAAACTCTCTGCTGTCTGCTCAGACTTGGAGCAAAGTTACAAACTGGGGAAACATTGTTGGCGTTCTAAACACAAGCGTCAGATTTTCTCCTGTTCTGCTGAATGTGAAAATAAATGTTTGCCCTTTTGAAGCAAAATTATGGGGAGGAGTGGGTGACTTCTTTGAAGGTGTAGAAAAGCACATGCTCAGCCTGAGTGCACAGGGCAGAGTCTGGCTTGTCTGGTTTCATCTGCTGGAATCCTCTGAAATTATTCTACATCTCTGAAATCTGAATAGATTGAGGTGCAGGAGAGCAGAGCTTTGTTCAGGGAAGGTTTCCTTTGTGAAATGCACCCTCTGAACCCACCAAAATGTTTCAGCTCCTTGGGAAACAGCAAAAGCTGGGGAAATAATATTCTTATCCAAGGTCCCTCATGAAAAGGAAAAATCACAGCTAAATAGCCTGTCCTTCATGAAGAGTTCTGAGAAAAATGGCTGTCCTACAATTTTATATGAGGAGGTAAAGAGTCAGAGACAATCTTTTGATGACTACTTTGGTAGGTTAGAGCTTCCTGGTTCTTGTAATCCACCCTGGCTTTATTGTGTTTAAGAAGGAGAATAGCTCAGGTCAGCTAAAACCTCCATCTGGCCCCCAGGTTAAGCAAGTAAGGAAATCTGTGTTCAGTTGTTTTCTGAGATAACAGCTCATTACCTGAGAACTGCACAGTTACCCTTTGAGCATGATTTGCCATCAATTAAATCGGCTTCTAACCCCCCAGAGGTTTAGGACAAGTGTCTGACCTGTCCTGGGACTGGGGCCATGTCGTGGTCATTAAGGCACACTTGCTCTGTGAGATTTTAGGGGAGATCCTTAACTTGGAATACTGGAACACATTTCTGCCAGGTTTCTTTCCAGAAGTCAAGAAATCCTGTTAGGACTGCATAATATTCTCACCTGGGGTTTACCTGTCTCCTTGCTGAATAATTTCACCCTCTTCTCATGGGAAGAAAATGGTAACTGAACGCCAAGAACTGATCTTTTGTGGATACTTGACTGCTTATAAAAGTGGAGCTGCATATTTAAAAAATAAAACAGGGTGCTTGCTGAGCCTATTAATTAGCAATTGTTTGACTATGCACAAAACATGAGTTATTGCATCAAAAATCATGCCAAATTATCCGTCTGTTGTGGTAAAGTGAAATCAGGAGCTGGTTCAGCAATATCTTAGAATTTTTTTTCAAATTCTGTATGAGTGAAAATGTAGCCAAGGAAAACAACTTGAAACATGGCTTGCTACAGAAAGGGTGGGTCTCAAAAGGAAACAATGTAATGTTTGTATGTTTTATAAAGAACAGGACAAAGACACATAGGTTTGTTGGGCTAATAAATGGCTTTAGTGTTGCAGGTTGTGGGATTTTCCTTGCTTGTCATTCCCATCTTGCAGCAGCTTCCAAGTAAATCATGTAAATAGCAAGAACATGGGGCTTTACACTGAGGAAATGTGGCTTCTTGAGGAAGGGGTTCTCTTACCTGAGGTGTGATTTCTAGAGTGTTTTGTGTGTGAAAACTCCCTCACAAGGTCCACAGGATGAGGGTTTTTTTCCTGCTGGCCATTTTCTAATTTGAGGAGGATGTGTAATTTAAATTAGGGCAGGTTAACTGTTTTCTGTCTGCACAGCCATCTTGCAAGAGTGCACTCGGGTATTTATCTAGTGAGCAGAATGTGTGTGTCAGACTCAACAGCTCTGGCTGCAATAGATGAGGAGGAGTTCAGTGGAAACAGGGACTTTCTTCAGCCCTCAGTTTTTCCTGCTGAGATGGACACTTCTCCATCTTGAGTCTGCCCAAGCTTGGGGTGAGGGTGTCATCACAGCCACACAGAAATTCCTGGGGGTCTTGGCAGCAGGTTCTGTTTGGCTGGGCAGGAGAGGATCCTTTGGGCACTGCTCATGCACAGGATGGGAAGGGTTCCCTCTTCCTGAGGTGGGCTCAAAGCCCACTTGGGCTTGAACAGGGTTAGTTTGGAAGGCTGGCTCTGTCAGCAGTCTGACCTGGCATTTTCCACTTGCTCTCTGAGGAATATGGATGTTGTGGTGTGCTGGCCTTCAGCTCCTCTTCAGAGGGAGCTGAGAATCTCAGGGGTTTGCACTGGGCTCTTTGTGTGTTTGTTTGTTTGTTTTCTCTGTGTGTGTGCTATCAAATTACCACCGAGGTTATGGTGAGCCCTACAGAGATGGTTTGCCTTCATTGCTCACTCAGGGCAAAGTCTCCCAGCTGTGTTGCAGTGAGCTGTGCAGTCCCTGCTTAGGAACACTGCTGTAAAGCTGGGCATCACCTGTGCCACCCTGGGAGAGTCCTGCAGCACCTGTGTGCAGATCCTCTGCTGCTGGGCACACCTCAGCCTGTGGCTGGGGAGGGCAGCTGCCATCCAAATCTCCCTCTACTCTTCCTGCCATGACTGCAGCAGCTCCTGAGGTCAGTAATTGCTGTTGGGATTTACAGTGGATGCTGGGGCCTTGCAGCAGCTCACTCCTGTGCCTGAAGGATGCTGACTCGGTTGGTATTTATGGGTGGGATGCAGGATGCCAGGGAGAGGAGTAGTAAGAAAGTTCTTCAGAGTGATTCAAAAGGGCTTTTATTTCTATTTGCTGGAGAGTTTATTTTTTAAAAAGCCAACAACCCATTGTGAGTATCCCACCCAAAGTCTCGAACTGCACATGGGGTATTCATATCCTATTTTTGAAGAGAATAATGAGTTAAATGTGTTTGTGCACACAACAACCCTGAGGACCTCAAAAGGGGGTGGAGGAAAGGGATCCCTGCTTTTGGCTGCTGAACTCTGAGGGGACACTCACAAATACAGGAGGTCCCAGTTGTAAGGGAAGTGACATCACAGCTGACAGAAAACATAACTGGTTCTAACAGCCAAATTTTAATTAATAATATAAATAATTAAAATAAATATAACTAACTAACATAATAATAAATAAATAATAACTAAAATAATAATTTTAGTTAATAATTTAAAGAAAAGCAGATGTGATGGTCAAGCTGCCTAGTGCTGTAGGTGCTATGGATGTAGCTGTTGGTGTTGGGTTGCTGTTTTTTGCAAGGTGGTTTGGGATGTGGTTTATCGTAAAATCTGTACATAGATCTATAGCCCAACACTTTGTACAGGGATTTTTTTTAAACTCATCCTACCAAACAGTCCAAGTTCAACAGTAAAATATCTCTTAAGTTTCCACTTACTCATTTAGAAATATCTAAGCTGATACAGCCACTTCCTTTGCCAGTCTGTTACTGCACCTTTCAATACATTCAGGGCTGTTAATGAAGTTTAAAGAGAGCAAAACTGAAATGCAGTGTAAATATATGACCCAGTAATTTGCATCTATATCTTGAGACAGCTACAACTAAGTAGAGCAGTGCATATTTTGAAATCTTAAGTATTTACTGGTTGACAGTAATCTTGATCTCCATGGATTTTCAGGAAGACAGTAAAAGAGCATGGGAATGCACCCACATCCCCTCTCCTCCCAAACACTCCAGGGAAATGTATCTTGAAATGTCATAACAACTGTGCAGGGTTGTTTGCCATCCTCCACTTGTGGAAAAGAGACCAGTCAGAATAGAATTACACACGTACTACACCATGTAAACTCAATTTTGTGTTGGGCTAAGGCACTTCTGAGGAAGTTTTTCAACATTCTTTTGAATAAATGGCTGAATCTGAGCAGCAGAGCCTCACTTCAAAGTTACACTTCTACTCCTCCCCATGTGTTGAATGATTCAAGCCCTGCTCTCCCCACTCAGGAGAAGGAGCTGCTGGGAACCTCTTTATGTCAACAAAAACAAAGAATTTATTCTCTGTCCAATAAGCCTCTTCAATCTGAAATTCCTTCTAATTTCTGTTCCAGAAATATAATAAATAAAATTATGGCAAAAGAAACAGAAACATAATTTATTGAATACTTGTAAAGTGAACAGGACAACTCTACTTAGCTCTACACTCACTTCAGGCATTTTCCTGGAAGGCAATTCAGTTTGAGACTTTAATAATTTAGGTAAAATAAGTAAAATGTTTAAATAAAATGTATCATTATACATGTTGGACTAGCAAAGATGAATATCCTGCTGTAGAAACCTGGAGAGGGGAGCAAAAGGAATGCAGGAAGATGCTGAAGGCAAACTCTGCTTTACAGATCCCAAATCCTTCAGGTTTGGCTGCTGTGTGCTGTGTGTGCCAGGAGCCAAGGCACAGCTCTGCTGACCAACCCTTTCCTGCACTCCTGGGTCACCTGTGCCCACCTGCACACTTTCATTGGGCTTTCAGCTCTTTGTCTTTTGGACAGTTTCCCCGGGTGATTGTAGCTACAATAATTACTTCCGTAATGCTGTTGTAGAAATTTTTTACCAAGCCCGTGAAGAAAAATTTTACGGAGGCATGGTTACCATAGGAGCCCACATCCTGTAGCCCTGGAACATAACTGGTGAGGAGCTCATTTTCTTGAATTCTCTCTGAAATGCTGGTGTATCTTAAGCACGTGTAGATCAGTTTCTGATTAGAGCACTTTCAAAATCCACTGCTCCTGTGTTCATTTCAGAATCAGACTGAGAATGCAGAAAATTGTGAAACTTGGTTCTGTTTCCATATAAAACAGTTTCATGTTAAGTTGAAGCATCTAAACCCAGGAAAGAATTCAGTAAATTCAGTTTTCACAAGCACCTCTGACTTTTCATACCAGTGTAGCCATAAATTTCTGTAAACTGTGTGCTTAAATCCTTTGTGCCAGCAGCCAAACAATTCCCCAGCACTGTGGCTGTGCATTTATCAAGAGCTCCATGTAAGCAGGGCTCCTAAATCCTGTGCAGAGCAGTGCTCATCAGTAGCTGGTGTCTCTGTGCTTGATGAGTTTTCTGTGGGCTTCATTTGTTTGGTTTTTGCTGTCAGCACTGGCCCTTTTCACCACCTTTCCATTCTCACTAGGAAATAGATTATTTAATGCTGACAAATGGAGCTTCTTGATAGAATTATAGTTCTGTTTGTCTAGCCTAGTGTATTGATCCCAGTATCCAGACCTTAGTAACCACGTGTGGTTTCACTGTGGTGTGTGGCTGTATTGAAAAATATTGTCTTCATCCTTTAATTTTCCAGCTATATACAATTTCAAAGGCACAGGGCCACCACAGCTCTCTCTACAGATTGGGGATGTGGTCCATATCCTGGAGTCCTGTGAAGGTAAGTCACATTTTCCATTTCTTTGTGAATACCATAATCCTTTCACCCCACAGCTGTTCCCTCTATTACATCAGTAGCTTTCTAGTGCCCTTGTTTTTTGTGGTGGTGGTGGTACATTTTGAGGAAGAACCTAATCTTTTCTGAAGAGCCAAAATTAGACATATTACAGTACATGTGGTTTTTTTGGGATGCCTTTAGCAAATGAGGAAGTCATCAAGGTGAATGTAGAGTTCGTGAAGTTTGTGCCAGCTTGTGATATTCCTCAGGGAAGTTACATTAAATTTGATTTAAGATTTAAAGGAGTACACTTTCAGCCTCTAAACTGAATATTTGTTGCTAGGAGATGGTGAGCACCCTCATCATCCTGTTGTATACTGAGGAAACCCAGTTAAAGACATCTGAGGGTCAGAATGATAGAGACAGTTCTGAAAGGCATCCAACTTACTGAACATGTTAAGCAGCAAAAGTGCAAGTCAAGTCATGCATGGTGGAGAGCCAATAACTTCCCAATCCCACTGATTCTCTGCAATCTGGCAGAGCTACTGAGGTTCCCATTGGTATAAAGCAAGGAGAGGGGAGTTATTATTGCTAACTCAGCAGTTAGGTGTCTGCAAATGTCACTGCAGGAGTGATTTATTTTCGATTTGCAGTCATGCTCTTGATCAGGTCAAGAGTTTTTAAAAAAATTTACAAATTGCTTAAAGCTTTGAAAAGTATGTTGTAAAATGATCTTCTTCAGCCTACTTCCGTTGCTAGAACGTGTGTCTCACTGCAGTGATGTAAAGAGAGGGGCCAGCTGCTGCCCTGCACAGTGGCAGAGCCAGCTCTGTGCTGAGACACCTCCAGTGCTGTGGTCATGAGGCTGCAAAGACTTCAGAGGTGTTTGAACCCAGCCCCTTCCACCACACTGAGCTCTAGGCTGTTTTGTTCAGAGACAACAAAGGATTTGAGGGAGGAGCACCTGAAAAAACGTGTTTACAATGTACTGGAGCACAGGAACGTAATTGTTTCTCTTCTGTTTGTAAGATTAATTCAATATCTTTAAGCGTCAGTGCAAACATTGATGTCACACAGCAGTCAGCAGAGGCACAATGATTTGAGTCTTCTCCTAAAAAAAAGTAACTCTCTAAGCCCCCATTCTCTACATTTTGGCTAAGAACAAAACACACACACAAACCAGGAGCCCCTTCATCCCTGCATTGTCTGTTGGTTGCAGAAATAGCATTTCAGGCTTTGGATTCCTGGGGCTCATTTGTTGTCAGCCCAGCCTAGTGAGTGGAGCTGGTCTTATGGGGTTATTTTTAATCTAAAAGCCCTTTCTGAACCCCCTGCCCTTGATGTGCTCTGTCATGCCTTGCTTTATGAAATATGTTTGTCAATGAAGAAGTGGAGTCCTTCTCAGTGTGTGACTGAAGTTCATCTTTTATCAGATATCTTCAAAATGTGCTGTCAGCTGCAGCTGGCAAGTGACCAACAGTGACAGGATTCTTCCTGTGCTCCTTTTATGTCCTGTTTTAGTTGGTTCTGCACACACAAAATTTATACACAAAACATAGATGTGCTGTCACTGTAAATGGGATGAAGCCAGTTTTACACACTTGGTTGTAAATTGAGACTATATGTAAAAAATTCAGTTTTAGCAGTAAGATGGAATTTTATTGTTGATAAAACACTGAGTAATAAAAATCCCACTGCAGAAAAACCTAAAAAAAACCTGTTCTGAGTCTTTCTTTGAGGTCAGCAATCATCCTGTGACTTTTAGCATCACCTTTCTGACTGTGCTGTTTGGCATTTGGGATTTATTTTTATTATTTTATGCTTTGCTTTCATGGCCGCAATACCTGTGAGAGAAAAGGCGATAGCAAAGAGATCGTATCTGCTCATGAAATTACGATTAGAAAATGTATGCTTTGGGTCATAAATTCTTTTTATGGGATGAAAAATATAGTATTCTATGGAGTTAACATCACTGCTGTGCAGGTGATTTTTTGTGATGGGGTGTATGTACAGTGGATATGGCCCCTGATGTCATTTAGTAAGGTTGAACTCTGCTTTTTATGTGTTTTGTAGTTTATTGAGACTTTACCATGGACTAGATGGAACAAAGCCTGAATTATTTTGAACTTGCCACTGCTGCAGCTCTGCTCTCCTGTCTTTCAGAAGGACTTTCTAGTTACCAGTGGAGCAGGAGCCAAATAATAGCCCTGAGTTTTCTTGGCATTCCAGTTTGAATTTACAGCAAGAAGCTGCTTATTAGGGTTGGGTCCAAAAGCCATAGTTTCTCATGGCACAAAAATGACATACCCTTATCACAGTGAAGGAAATTGGGTCTGTGACAGCCATGTGCTGTGCTGGGTTAATGCTAGGGCTAGAACACAGTAGGCTTCATGGGCTGCCCAGGACATGGGGGAGCGTGGCCAACAGAGCTGTTTAAGGGTGTGCACGTATTGCTTTGCAAAACGAATATCTTATTTACCTTTCTAATGTGAGCATGGGGTGTTAAATTCTGTATACAATTACCTGTACTTATTCTGCAAGGCTTGAAAGCAGACAATACAATCATATTTCATAATATTCAAGTCATGCTTAATATAATCCCTGCAACTCCCTTTAAGCTGTATACGCTTGAAGTAACTATAGGTTTTTACAAATACCATGCTAGGTATTTTTATGTGAAATAAACCCCATGACTTTATTGTGTGCTCTGTAATACATGGGGTTTTTGTCATTCCAAGTGATCTTTCTTCCTTTTAGGTTGGTACAAGGGTTACCTGGTGAGGTACAAAGGAGCAGAGGTAAGATCCCATTGTCTGTTCCCATGGGACTCTTTGTAGGGGTCAGCCCTGATCTCTCTCTGTTCTGATCTCTCACGTCAGCTCTTTCCACTCTGTCCTTTCAAGATGAATAAAATGATCAGCATTCATCCTGGGCAATGTTGGTAAATAGAAGTGAGGACTAGGAAAAGCAGATCAATGAAGAAGTGGCTGTGCCTTCAGGTTAACAACTGCCAAAGCCACAATTTAAATTGAATTTTGACTCAATTTGCTGCTAGATGTGCTTGTTTTCTGCACTTTTCCCAAGGATTCTTTAGGTAACAAACAATATAGACAACCTGTATGAGGCTTAAGCTCTTAAGTATCTCTAATGTACAAAAATAATAATAATTTTTTTAAAAGTCAGTATTCTTAGACCTGATAAAGGGGGAGCCACGGAGTAAAAGTTTTTACCTTGGGTATGATGACTCCTGAGTTAAATAGCAAGAAAATTACTTCTTAGTTTCAACTGCGCTTTTCTAGAAGAAAAGCTTTTTTTTTTTTTTTTTTGGTAACTTCTTCTTGGTATAAGATTTTCTAGGGACAAGCAATGCAAATACATTAAAACACTACACCTGTGTTTTAATTACTTTGACATTTCTTTTGACTGAAAATATTGCTACCATTTATTCTACATAACATTTCTATTTTTATCAATTAAAAGGTAGCCTGAAACTACTAAAAGAAGGGAAAATATTTACCAGAACTAATCACTTCATTTTAACTAATTCTTAATTAATTCCTAATATTGCTAAAGGGCTTCAAGATCATAATGTATAACATGCTTTAAGAAGTATTGTTAATTTCTTAGATATTACTAAATTTACCATTACTGGGACCTTCTTCTTTTACTTTGCTTCTTTCTTGAATTTTAATCT
Organism: Sitta carolinensis; assembly: GCA_032173965.1. NCBI lineage: Eukaryota > Metazoa > Chordata > Aves > Passeriformes > Sittidae > Sitta > Sitta carolinensis. Next base: position 3,697,005 of record CM063294.1, on the reverse strand, counting down.
TAATGAAAAAAAGAGGAAGTGATAAGACATGATTGTGCTTTGATTAAGATCCAGTGCTCAAAAGAAAATGGTTATAGAAGCTGCAATCTGATTCAGAGAAAGGCTTTGCAAAGCAGCACCTTTGTTATTGAATTCTTGAGGTACTTGAGGTACCACATGTGAGTTCTTGAGCAGAGAAGAATCCAGGAGGGATCTCGTGAATTGCCAAGGTGAGATTTGCCAGCTCAGGGGAGCATTGTCATGGGCAGAGTGATTGCCAAACTTTCCTTTAGGATGCCTCGAGACTTTTCAGCTCTTGCAGCCCACGGACAGTCAGGGTTGAACTTCTTGTCTGGTGACCATTTGTTTTCCACAGAGGGCAGTTAAAATAGATATGAGATGCTGCACAGACACAATGTTTCTTTACTGCATTCAAGTTGTGTTTTATTAAATTCTATTTAATTGACCTGTTTTCTGGGGTGGAAAATTGTTTCTTCAGAAGAAAGATGCCTGTGCACTCTACATTTGAAGATATATGACAAACTTCTATTATTTGTCTGTCAAATAGAAATGCATCCATCTGGACAGAAAACTAAATAACCAGGAGTTAGTTTGGGTATTACAGTTTGTCATTACAGTTTATGTTTACAGTCATGGTTGTTACCTAAATTGGAGAATAAGTACAGATTTATAATTTTTTTCTCATTCATCAGGGAATATTTCCTAAATCCTTCATCCACATCAAGGAAGCTGCTGCTGAAAAGAAAAGGTATTGAATTTATCTGTTTTATTACATCATTGAGCTTGTCTGCTAAAGAATGAGTTTTAAGGCATTCATGTACCTCCCCCACAGTAATATAATGAAACACAGACACTCTTTGTGAGCTTTCCTTCTCTCCTAGACATACAGAAAATGTCACACCTGCTGAGATTCCCTTAGTCCAAGAAGTTACCACTACTCTCCGGGAATGGGGAAGCATCTGGAAGCAGCTCTATGTGGTAGGATATCTCACATGCTGTTTGTTACCTGTCAGTCCTTGTTCAAATTAATGTCTCTTCCTACACTCAGGGCAGGGCTGGGTGGATTTAAGAAATAGCTTTCTCACTACTAAGATTTTCTTCAGTGGCTTTAAATGCCTAGTGATTTAAAATATAGTCCAGCCATCAGCCTTGGACTGGATGGTCTTGAAGGTCTCTTCCAACCTGGGCGATCCTGTGGTTCTGTGAAAGGAAAGCTGACATTGCTGAGGGGTGGTGTAACTTCATGACTGTTGTTTCAATCTTGAATATCCTGTGCGTGATAAATTCTTCATAATTTTGATTCGTAGCACTGGAAAGTTTCCAGATAGGAGTATAAAAGGTAACTGGGATGCATTGGAAAAAGATTCATGGTGCTCTTGGATTGCTAGAACAGAAGATGTTCAAGGGTTACCGGGAGCAAGTAGCCATTAACAATTGGAAATTTCAAGAACTGACTGTTCCAAGATCCCAGCCACTGGATTCTTCTTTATCTTTGTTGGGGCAAAGGGATCTTGAATGTGCTGTAGTTTTCTGAAACATGTCACTTTTTAATCTTCTAGATTAAGCCAGCAGTGAAAACCCTTTTTTTCCAGTGAATGACCCTATAACTCTTTAGTCACTTCTGTGTATCTCATTTTTCTCTCAAATGTGTTAATACCACAATCAAGTGCTGTGGTTCCCATCAGTATTTCATACAGAAGTTAATAGTTTTTGTAATGTTTTCTCTTCATGAAAATTTAAGAATTTTTTAAAAATCACAATTAAATAAAACAAAAATACCATCATTCCCTATCCTGATACAAAATTTCATGTTATTTCTTTGTGATCACATGGGATATTCTGTCCTTAAAAAAGTGTGGGATGAGACATCATTATTTTGCCTACCTCTCCTTCCTGCTATCATTTAACATTAAATATGACGTGGTGCCTTTGGCTGTCAAGCCCAGTGTTTCACTTCAGCTCAAAGCCTGGAACTGACAGAGGTTTTTTCTCTCTCAGACAAACAAGAAATCCCGGTTCCAGCAGGTGCAGTCCATCATGTGTGACCTCATGGAGTGGCGGTCACAGCTTCTCTCTGGGACTTTGCCAAAGGATGAGCTCAAAGAACTCAAACAGAAAGTCACATCCAAAATCGACTATGGTAACAAGTAAGTGGTTTACTTCTGGTTTGGTTTAAAGCACAGCACCCAAGAGATGATAAAGTTTTCTTGTTTACAGGCTGGAATACAAAAGTGTGGTTCATATGGAATCTTCCTTTTCAGACTTCTCCCTGTAACTCCTGAGCTGACAGTGCATACCATGATGAAGCTTTGCATAGCAAAATGCTTTTCCAAAATCCTGATTTATTTCTTAATTATAAATACACGAGCTTGTCAGTTGGGAAGTTGTGAGGTCAGATAATGAGCCTCTATGTACATGTATGACCAGCATACATGGGGCCCGAAACTTGTCCAAGCATGGCCTAAGTCCAGTAAGTGACCCTCAAAAGTGGTTCTGGCAAACTGCACAAAGTCTGTAAGCAAACACATTCACACCCACACCCAATTAATTGGGGAATTTCCAGGCAGAACTCTGGTTCCGGTAATAGAAGTGAAACTACCAGGGACAGAATAGTAATTTGACAAAGTGTCTTGTCTGCTCCTTGCTAATAAAAAGCCACTGCAATACAGCATTCTTTTTGGCAGAATTGTGGGGTTGTGTAAGGTTAATGGTGTCCCACCATCTGATAAAGGGAGAGAGAGCTTGGTAGAAAAATCTTCATAATGTTATTTTTACAGCATTAGAATTTGCTTTTAAACTGTGTTTAGCTATTTTAAGTGACTGTGGTTGTTGTGACCTGAAGGCCTCTATGCAGCTGAAAGTCTACAATTGCCTGTGGCTGCACATAAAAAAATGACCACGAGGTCATTTCATAACACCAACAAGGTGTTCTGAAACTCTTAACTTGTTCACTGTGATTTGGATGCAAATTTCTAATAAATTATGTTCATACAGAGCACACTATGGAATACACATATCCTACTGCACTGTGTGGAGCTGAATGCTCACATAGAAACAGAATTTACTTTGAAGTTCTCCAATCAAAGAAGCCCAGCTGTGATTAAGACAACATTAAAATTCATTTGCTTTCAGACTTCTGTTTTATCACTTACATTCTTTCTGTATGAGACAGTAAAGTGCTTCCTTTGGAAGAGTAGGGGTGAAGGGGATGTTGAAAATTATTTGGATTGTATTTTTTTAAGTTTGTTTTTAAGCTCCTGAAAGTGTGGGGTTGAGTTGTGTGGTGTGAAGGAAACTTGCCAAACTGTGGAGAAGGAATAAAAGGGAAGTGACAATGGAGGGTGAGAGGGTCGTAGTGGGAAAGGGGGAAAAAGATTGGCAGGAGAAAAAGGAAAAGTTCATATGAGAGCAGGGCAGAAGAGAGCAGAGTTGAGTATTGGGACAGAAAGGGTGAGGGAGCAACACAGAAGCAGAAGGTAACAGGATTATAAAGTCCTTAAAGTCCTGATTATAAACATTGAGTGTTAAAGGGTAAAAGTCATGAAGACATATAGAAGTTATTGAACAGGGTAGATCTCTTATGTGAGAGCCATTTCAATGCCTTGCTGACATTTTTATAAATTCCTAAATATTGGACAACAGCTTCAAAAAAATCATGGGATACAGTTAGATTTTTCTTCAGTGAAATACTGTAGCATGTATTTAAATTTTATCACTTTAAATCTTTAAGTGCCTCCTTGTTTGTTACATACCTAAGCTTTCCTTATATAAAAGGAAATAACCTTACCATCATGCCTTTTGTATTTTTACAGAATACTTGAGCTAGACCTGATAGTTAGAGATGAAGATGGAAATATCTTGGACCCAGATAAAACCAGCGTTATCAGCCTGTTTCATGCACATGAAGAAGCAACTAATAAAATCACAGAACGAATTAAGGAGGAGATGGTAGGAATGACTGGCTAAACTTGATGCTTCCTTTGCTAAAATACCAACAACGTCTAAGGGTTTTGAAGGATGGAACCATAAAATTTGGTGTAAACATTACCATCTGACTTCAGAGTAGATCCACAGTCTTGTGTTATAAACATGGCTAAGCCTCAAATTGAGTTGTGTTTGTGCCCTGGGCTCTGGGCTGGGCTGAAAGCTCGTGTCTAAAGCTGGTTCTAAATCTGTTCTTGAACTCCTGTATGGAAATAGGTCTCCACTCCATCCTTGGATTACTCAATAGTCTGGATTGCACAGGGAATAGCTACACACTGGGAGTTCAGGCTGCAAAGCAGCAATGACCACGACTTGTTTTCTCCAGACCTTGAGACTACACTGGTTGTTTGCTAAGTGTTGCTGCTTGCTAATTATTCTGATGGAGCTGAAGAATTTAACCTGACTGAAGAGGATCTAGGGTGAATTCAGCATAATCTTCTGGACCCCAGAAGTTCATGTGCCAAAGCCAAGCTGACAAGTACATAAATTAAATCTTTTTAAATGCAAAGCAGGTGACTACACTTCCCTGACCTTTTGCAATATTAAATCTCTGCAAGGGTTTGTAAGGCTCTTTGGTTCTTTTTTCCATTTATGAGAAACTGTAAAAAAAGCAAGTAAAACACTAAACAGAAAATAGTTGGTTTGTCATGACACTTCAATAACACCTATGACAAATCCCTGGAAAACACCTTGTAATTAACTGACAATATAAGGAAAATGAAACTTGGGAGTCTGCGATAGACTGTGGTGACTAATTTTAAAAACAGTGACAAACAATGGGTTTAGAAGTGTTAAGAAGCTGCTTTTTGGTGGTTAAGATGGGAGGTAGGTAGAATTCAGGAGCCTCTTCTTGAGTCAGTGAACCTGCTCAGCTGTGTCCTGATCTCAGCATGTTGTTTGTCTCCTCTTCAGAGAGACTGCCTTCATTTTGCTGTTGCTCTAGCACGCTGCAACCCCACCATGACATGGATCATAGGCCTTCTGCTACAGCCTACTGTGTTCAAAAATAAACTCTTCCAGGCTTGTAGGCTTGTGTCTGTGCTGACATCTTGATACTTCTCTTTTCTTTAAGAGTGGAGAGAATATTTCCCCCTTTACATCATTGCCTACTGGCTGAAGAACTGGCCTGAGACATGGGAGTCATGGAATAGCTCAAGGTGGAAGAGAATTATGATAATTACCGAGTCCAACTCCCTGCTCTCCTTTTCAGCTTTAACTGTTACAAATACTAGAAAGTAAAGCTGCTTGTGGTATAGCACCATTTCAATTCATGGATTATTATTAACTGCTTTTCCTCCCCCTGAGCAGTCAAAGGACCAACCAGACTATGCATCCTACCCCGAATGTCTTCATCCCCCACCCACAGCCTCTATGTCTTCGTGAGGAATTTTGTTTGCCGAATTGGAGAGGATGCAGAGCTCTTTATGTCCCTGTACGACCCACAGAAGGCAACAATTATAAGGTAAAGCTTCCTCCTCTGACTGCGGAAGAGTAGCAAATGGCCAAAATGAAGTGAAATAATTACCAGTGCGCTGTAATAATATAATAGTGCAAAGAATGTGTAAATAAAAGGAATGAAACTAAATCAAAGTGAAGTGTGGACAGATCTTGTTGCTGTCTGCTACTAAAGGATCCTAACTTTCCATATATTTTTATAGGTAATTCCTGGATTGCTTGTTTCAAAAGCTTGGAAAAGCCTGAGCCCATTTCAAATTTTAGAGATTGTTCTAGATGGGCAATATTGTGGTGTTTGGAGTAAAGTGCTGAAGGGGGAGGAGTGAAAAAAGAATTAAATTTATAAACTTCTGGGTAGATTAAGATTCTGTTGAGTATTCCCATCAAACAGACTATCATGATGGTAAAGTTGCCTCATAAAAAGGTGCCCATTTGTGTTATGTTCAAGTTACTCTTTTAAAACTTACTGTTGATATTTGTATAGTGTTCTTCTTGTCTTTTAAGTCTGGTCTTAAATTTGAACCATTACCACAGACTGTTATGCAACTTTTGTACTGTATAAAGGGAGAAATTTTAAATGACTTGACAGTGAGATATTTATCTTTCAAACAGTGAGAACTACTTGGTAAGATGGGGGAGTCGAGGCTTTCCAAAGGAAATTGATATGCTCAACAATCTTAAAGTGGTGTTCACAGTAAGTGTTTTCCAGTTTACTTCCCTTTGTATTTGCAAATGAAATTCTCTTCTCTGTGGTCACTGTCAGGTCTCATAAAGGGTGATCAAGATGAAGAAGGAAGCAGAGGTAATCTTAGGAACAGAGCAAGGTGACCAGTCACTAACTTCTTTAAGGAGTGACAGTGCTTCAGTGCCCTTTCTTCAGACCACTTTGCTGCCTCATGAATTTCTTGATGACTTGATTTATTTGCTTTTATCTGCGATATCTCTTGATTGTTGTTATTCTATTTATCTTACCTTATAATTGTTTTTCAAACTTTAAACTGTCAGTCTTTTCATCCTTTTGATGTGCTCAGGTTTTTTGTTTGCTGAGTTTTGGGGGGTTTGTTTGGTTTGGGGGTCTTTTGCCTACTTTGATTGCTAATTTATTACTGGAGGTCCTGTTTCAATTTCGCAACTCGCTTTTTCCCCAAGTAACACTATGGTTCTCTTTTTATTTGTATCTTAGGATCTTGGAAATAAAGAGCTTAGCAGAGACAAAATTTATTTAGTTTGCCAAATAGTGCGAGTGGGAAGGATGGACCTGAGAGACGGTAACTCCAAGAAATACACACAAGGGCTCCGGCGGCCCTTCGGCGTGGCAGGTACCTGCTGTCTCCTGTGCTCTGGCTGAGCCAGGCTGTCAGGGAGTTTTGCCAGCCCTGGCCCATTCAAATCTCTACCAAGCCATGTCAGAGTACCCATGAGCTCCATCAATTGTTTTCTGTACTGTTTGAAGCCTGGAAAGACTGTGCCTACTTTAGTTCAAGTCAGAAATGCCTTTTAGATTTCCATTTCCTGATTATTCACGTAGAGCCGAGCCGTGCGAGTGAAAGCCCAGAAACCGATTTAATACCAGATCCCCTTGCAGATGAAATAAAGTCAGAGATTATGTCCCAAAAGCACCAGCAAAGCTCTGATACTTGTATTGACAAGTCTAAACTAAAACTGGTTGGAATTCTCCCTCTCTCTCCACAGCAGCACTTTTGTAATGTGGACTTTGCACAAAATGCTCTGCCCCACCCCTGCTGGGGAAAAATCCACATTTACCTTGAGGCACAAGAACGTTCATAGATAAGAGAAGCTGTTCTGAAATGCTCTTGAATGTTCTGATGCTTTTTCTTTTATTCTTCTAGTCATGGATATTACGGATATCATAAAAGGAAAATCTGAAAGTGATGAAGAAAAGCAGCATTTCATTCCCTTTCATCCGTAAGAGTGTCATAGATATCTTTTTTTATATGCAAAAATAATATTTATTTACCTATCTCTGTGGCTGAAACAATCTGTGAAATGGTTGAAGAATAAGAAAGTTTTCCTTTAACAATTTCATGTTGTAATAATGCTAATTATTTAGGTATGACTTTAAATGGCATTTAGGACTTGCAGAGGTACCACAGCACATTAAATTAATGAATAATTCCACGAATGTGCTCCTTCAGACAGCTGGTACCATGTCTGATTTCACAAACCCAAGTCAAGTAATTACAAGAGAGATTTACAGGCAAGGATAACTACTATTTTATGAGCTTGGTTCTGTTTAAGATTTGAGAAAAAATCAGAGTAAAAACTGTGTTCCCTTTAAAAAGTAATAGAATTATCATATACTATATTTGGAAGAAATGCCAGAGCAGCTGCCTAAAAATGTGAGGCTCACAGATCAAATGCAGAGATATCAGTGGAAATACTGGAAATAACTCTGTGTCCTACATAGCACTGCTGCTACATACTATGGAGGGTAAATTTAATTCTGAAGACCTAGGTATGACACATTGGTTTATTTTTTCACTTGTTTCCAATTTGACCCAACATATTTGCTATGTGAGAATTTGTTTCTAAATACAAAAGTAGCTGATAAAAAACTCCCAAGTTCATTTATCTGGCTCTTTGTCAGGGAAAGTGGACTGAGCTGGAGTGGCAAGTTGGTGAGTGCATTCACATTGCCACTGTCACAAAACACCATTTGTGGTGGTTGACTGAATCTTTTTCACTTCAGCGTACACACAAGTGAATGTGAGTGGGCTGCAGCTTGAGTGAGAGATAATAAAAATACTGAATAAATCAATCAGGCAGTGCTGCAAAGACTGAGGCTGTCAGTTGCTTATATTTTAAATGGTGTCTGATATATTCAGCACTTAATTCCTGAGCAGACATTGCTGTTTCTCTTGCAGGGTAGTGGCAGAGAGTGACTTTTTACACAGTCTCCTAAGCAAAATCACTGCATCAAAAGGAGACAGTGGTGGACAAGGTAAAGTACATTTTTATTATTTTCATTTAAGTATCACGGTATTTTTGTGAAACTTCAATTTATGTTGGAGCCATAGTACCACCATGGAGGTGAGTCAGCCTTGAAGCTGGAATTGAGGAACAATGAGTTTGTTACAGAATGCCAGGGGCTATTAGATTTAGTAGTGACAGTTTGCACGATGGAGCTTTTACTTCTATCTACAGAAAGTGGGGAAAGTGAATTCTTATCCCTGTTTTGATGGGTAGAAAAGGCAATCATCTGAAGACTGATTTATTCTTTTTCCTACCAAAAATGTAATAGTTTCTTCCTTTTTTGTTTGTTTGTGTTTGTTTGTTTTTTGCACTACATAGGTCTGTGGGTAACTGTGAAAATGCTGGTTGGAGATGTGACTCAGACTAGAAAGGATTACCCACACCTTGTAGACAGAACCACGGTTGTTGCTAGAAAGCTGGGATTCCCTGAAATCATCATGCCAGGTAGGAGATGCTTTGTTCTGTGATAGGAAGAGATTTCTTCTCATTCCCTATGTTAATTAGCATCAGCTGCTGCCTTACTTATTTCTGTAATGGCTAACTAAGAGGATCTTTAGAATTCACTCGTGGTAAGTTTTGTTCCCATATTAGAGGCTTATATAAATAGTGAAATCCTTTGAAAGTAGTTTCTAATACTTAAACAGGAAAAATAAAACCCAGACAGTGAGGGATAAGTCTATCTCCTTGTACATAACCTGTAAGATTATGGAGGATGTCTCTTGAATTTTAAATTAAACTTGTTTTTGTTGTAAGTTATTGCTCTCCTTTAATAACAATAAACAAATTAATTTGAAATATCTTGATTTCATTTATATGTATGACAAGGTATTTTCCAATCGAAATCACTCACTGTCTGCCGGGTTCCTTTTTAAAAAAACAAATAACGAAAACCTCCCTCGCCCCAACTCAAGTCAAATCTCGATCCTTTTGGAAGTCATATGAACTCGTTCGGAGTTAAGATACGAAGCTCCCTCCAGAAGCAGAGCTGGGTACTTGTGGGCAATTCCTGCCGGGCTCCTGCGCCGCCTGGCCAGCAGGTGTCGGGGCAGGATGCGGATTGCTGCCAGCCACTCCGGGCTCCCATTTGCTCCTCCTCGCATCCTGGTTTTGCCTTAGCAAAGATAAAGAACTGAACGTTTAAGTTCAGATGGAAAATAATATATTTTTATCTGTTTCACCGCAAACAGTGAGGTACTTGTGTGCAGCTCAGCTGGTCCCGTGCTTCCAGAGCGTTTTAATTGCTTTTTAACCTTTCAATTTATCTTTTAGGAGATATAAGAAATGACATATATATTACATTGCTGTATGGAGATTTTGATAGATACAATAAAACAACTCAGAGAAATGTGGAAGTGATAATGTGTGTCTGTGATGAAGAAGGAAAAGTGTTGCCAGTAAGTTTTCTTTTCTTTCTGCATGAGGGGCATAGAAACATGAGCTGCATTTTTGATGTAAGGCTTAACTTAGACATTTAATAAAACACTACTATTCAAAAACTCAATTCCCTTCCCTCGTGTCATCCTGTGGCATCTCGTGACAAATAAGTTTTATGATTTTTAAAGTGATCTGTCTATTAAAGCCCTATAAAAGTCTTACATAAAAATGTAACAAGGAATAACATTGAATGACCTATTTTAGCTGTGCCAAGGAACAAATGCTGATGCTGACAATTACTGCATTCTCACTCTAGGGTTTTTCTTGAGGAAATTCCCAGAGGAATGCAATTTGCACACTGAAATGTTAGAAGTACCATTTCTGCTGCATAACAAACGCTTGATTTGTGCCAGGAAGTCTGTGTCACTGTCGCTTGAATTAAGTACATGGCAAAGAATGAAATTAGTGACAACAATTACATATGCAACATAAATATTTAGTGTTTTTTGCTTGTCTATTCCTATTTTGAAGATCCTTTGTCTTTTCCTTAGGGTTTATCACCAGTTTGGTATTCACGGGGATTTTTGACCTGTCATTTTCTGAGCTTTCTAGTGTTGGGATTGTGAGGGTGAAATCAGAAAGACATTCTTGAGATAAAATAAAGATGGAGTAAAACACTGTGGTTCATGACTTGTTTATGAACTGCAACTAGCTTCTTGATCTAAAATGTAAGTTGAAAGTTTGAGTAAAGAAAATTCTAATTCCACATAAGGCTTAAGGTCCACACAACAAATTGTAGCCCTGATTATAAAACACCACCTGTACCTATGGCAGCATCTGACCATGACTCACGTGCTCAGAAGTTAACTCTATTCTGTATTCTGTCTAATCACGTATAAGCAAAAATATTCCTTAGAGGAATAAAGCTATTACCATGCATTAAACCTTGCATTCCAGTATTTTGCATGCTCAGTTCTGCAGATACATAATTTCTGCAGATCTCGGGAGAAAGCAAATTTGTCTTTGAGATGAAATATCACACCTGCTTTCTTTGGGTAATATGTCTTAGATATATTTAAGCAACAATTTTGAGGAGTTAATTGAACTATTGTTGAATGCAAGTAATGGCAGAAGTGACAGGTTTTTCCTTTTAGCCTATAAAGATACCCCGAACCAATAGACTTTCAAACCCATTAATGTTTCTCAAAACAGGTATGTGTTCACTACACAGGAAACTGGTTGCTTCTGTTTAGATATCAGACTAGTTCCAGTTGCAGAACTAGCCCTTGATTTACTGTGACAAGGAATAGGACTTTTGATCCAAGTGAATGTCACAGAGGTGACAAACAAGTAGGTGCATAAACCTTGAAAAATCTCTGCTCAGGCAGATGAGACATTGCTTTCTGCAGTTAAATCCCTCTGACCAGACCATACAAATCATCTTCAGGTATGAGCATCACACCCTTCTGGTCACAGGGCATCCTGGTGTTTGAAGCAGTATTTTAAGATTCACTGGATTTTCAGTGGGATTATTGCTCCAGTTAGTATAGCCTGGATTGGATTAGTTGAATCTGTGCCTTGAGTAGAGAATTTAATGTTTGTTTCCTTCAGGGGCTTCGGTTTCATGTCTGGCAGGTATCAGGATTTGGTGCTCCCTGTCCAGCAGTAGCTTTTACTTCGCGTGTACAACTCATTGCAGTCAGCCAGGCCAGACAGACACAGGCCAAGCCTTCACAGACTCACTAAGGAAAACCACAAGTTTTGAGGCTGATCAAATCTTTCACATGGATCTCTCCTAGTTCAGATAGTCTTCAAAAAATGGGAAACTCTCAATGTTTATTGTTGGTCCCTCTACAATGTCCAGTTTGGAAGTCACCTCTGGTGCACGGCCTAGAGCTGCTGAGACTCTGCTGGAAGAAAGTATTTTATAATAAATGGAGAAATAGAATAATGAAGCTAGTTTTTTTTTTTTTTTTTCCCTTTTGTATTTCTTCTACTATTTGAGATGGCATGTTGGCTACTTAAATTCCTCAGATGGAAAAATCAAGTCGATTTTATATTTTTCACACATTTCTTAGAGCCCACAGCATGTGACCCCTGTAGATGCAATTACACTGGCCGTACCATGGATTATGGTAAATGTTTATTTCCATTGTGTTCAGAGGCCTGGAAAATGCAGCATCTTCACGGTCGTGCTTCCCTGTAGTCTGAGGCTCCTGGGCCTGAAGTTGCTGAGTTTCTAGACTCAGTTTCTTCATGATGTTTTGGTTCAGGAAGACCTTGTGTTCTCACAGGCTTGGCATAAACATCACGAGTGTTATTGGAACAAGAGTGATGTTTTGGATTCCTCTCTGTGGGATGGACTTCTGTCTGTCTTTCAGTGTTGGTCAATGGGATGAAGAGTTCTGGCACTCTTCTGCCCAGTGAGATGGCCTGCTCGAGAAGCTAGATAAAGGGGGTCAGTCTGTGAATAAAGGGGAGTCAGATGCAGTTTTTATAACGAGGTCTCATGTCGTCTGTTTATCGCCCACAGCGACACTTCCCCTCTGTTGGTGCTGTGATTATTATTTAATTTTGAATGAGGCCAAACGCAAGCCGGCCGTGAGGGCGGCGCCGTGAGGGCGGCGCGTGAGGGCGGCGCGTGAGGGCGGCGCGTGAGGGCGGCGCGTGAGGGCGGCGCCGTGAGGGCGGCGCGTGAGGGCGGCGCCGTGAGGGCGGCGCCGTGAGGGCGGCGCCGTGAGGGCGGCGCCGTGAGGGCGGCGCCGTGAGGGCGGCGCCGTGAGGGCGGCGCCGTGAGGGCGGCGCCGTGAGGGCGGCGCCGTGAGGGCGGCGCCGTGAGGGCGGCGCCGTGAGGGCGGCGCCGTGAGGGCGGTGGGCGGCCGGCCCGGGGCTCTGAGGGGAGGCTCTCTGCCTTCTGCTTTCACACAAGTTAACTTACCCAAAAATTGCTCCAAAATTTACCCCAATTACCGAGGCACTAAGCACTGTTTCTTCCCTCCTTTCATGAGAATGCCGTCTGCCTGGGAGCGGGGGACAAGCCCGTGAGCGAGTACAGATCTGTTGTTTACTACCAGGTCAAACAGCCCCGATGGATGGAGACGTTGAAGGTATGGCCTGGATTCTTCACACTTTATTTTTTCACTTCTTAATGCCTCACTCAGAGAGGTTGCACAGCATCAGCTTCCTCCAAAAATCATCTTGTCCCTGACTACAGCTGAAGCATGAAGTCTTAGTCATACATCAGTTATTAGAGATACACGGTCACTGAGGCTTGAAATTTGGCCTAGAAAATGATGTGTAGGTTTTGTTCAGCAAAACAAATGAGATCATCTTAGATAACCTTATGTCCTAACAAGGCTCATCAAAAATGAAACATTGTGTTTGTTCTATTTTGGTGAAACAATGGAGGTGAGGAACTTCAATTAAAAAACAAACAAGACCAAACCAAAACCCAAATGAAAAACGCCAACTTCCTCTTCTGATTTCAGAAAGAAAAAGCTGTCTTGCTTCTCTTTAGAGACACACTGATAATTACCTAATCAAGCATTAATGTCTATGATTGGAAAATCCCCAGAAGCTGCCAGAAACAATTCTTACAAAGCAGTGACAGGCTTGCATGATTTTTTAAGACAAAATAGCCATGTATGACCAGCTTGCAATAATTACCCTAAGGTGTGTTACCTGTGATGGTGAAGGACAGGGAGGAAATAGAAATGTGATTTCAAACAGAAGCTTATTTGTTGTTTTGAAAACATTGACCCATTCTGTTTATTGCTTATTATACTGGTTCCTTTTTTAAATTATTCTATAATTCAACCTTGTGTACAGGATCACTAACAGGAGATCCTGTTGAAAAGCACATTAAGGCATTGTTCAGTAAGATTTGTGAAGGGAAGTTGTGAATGCACACATATATGTGTGAGTACTTAAATTTTTAGAACTATAAACTTGATGATATGGAAAATTGTGCCTTCCCTTACACAGCTGGCCTTTTTTGTTGCATGTTTCACCTAAAGTATGCTGCTTTAAGAATAAAGCACTTGCAAGTTCCTGTGATTCTCTTCAAGGCTTTACACTAAATTGAATCACTAAAATATTGTCAGTTTATTTTGCTGGAATTTTCATACCCTTTTCACCTGTTTAATAAATTGATTGTCGATTGCTGTATTTGAAAGGTGGGAGTTGCATAGTGCAGAGGTGTTTAATTCTCTGGTTAAAAGGTGAGCAATAGGACTGCACTGTGATTCTTTTCTAGCAGCTGTGTGCATTAACTCCCTGCGTTCTGTGCTTCATTTCTTTGCTGGTGTCAGCCTTTGAGCAAAGCCTGACAGATCGCTTGCTTAGCAGCCACCACTTTGCTACTGTGATCAGGCTCAGCAGTTTGAAATGGCCTGTGAAAGGCACTATGGAAACAGAAGAAGAGGGGCTTATTTATTCTAAAACAGGGGGTCATTACATGTGAAACCACCCCCCATAACTCTCCTCTTTATTTTCTGATTTTCCAAAAGGTAGCAGTCCCCATTGAGGACATGCAGAGGATTCATCTGCGCTTCACGTTCAGGCACAGGTCGACTCAAGAGTGTAAGTAGGGAATTTTTACTTTCATGAATTTTAATTTGTTGATGGTAGTCAACCCAAAATCTTTTGCTTTGCAGCTAAAGATAAGGGAGAGAAGAATTTTGCAATGGCCTACATAAGATTAATGAGGGAGGATGGAACAACTCTCCATGATGGCATCCATGATTTGTTAGTCCTAAAGGTATGGGCTCAGAGTTTGTGCTTTCTTTCTCTCACAAGGCTTCTTTTCTCACGCTGTTGCCTTCGACTGCATTCTGTATTTACTTAGTGCTAGATTGATTTCATTATTCTATCAAAGATAATACTGTGTTTTTCATCTGAACAAAATGAAAAGGTGTAGCCTGTTCCATTGTCAGTAAATATTGCTCTGCATTTTAATGACATAAAGATGTTATCTAAGCACAGTGAGAGATGATTGCTCTTTTTACTGCTATTTGTGCTTATGGCCTGCAGTATAAAGTTGTGCTGCATCTCTGTGCTTGGGTTGGTAATGTTCCTCTTGCTGGATATGGGATTCCACTTGGAATCTTTATCTCATGAATAATCTGGGAATGCAGTCTTAGGAAAATGCTTGTTTTAAACAGCTGTGTAGTTCCTCGGGTACAAAAGTGTAAGTTTCAGCAATTTGATTTTGGGGGTGAAGAATAGCTTTAGTTAGCCCTGGATGCAACAGCATCTCTGACTTTGTGAAGGAAGCAGGGAACAGATGTTTTGCCTTTTGTTTTATTTGCCCTCTTGGAGAATGGTGTCTAGCAAGAGCTAAAAACCAGAAATCACTTCCAGTACAAAGAAAACTTAAGTTATTTCTCAGCACTCTTCTCAGTAAACAAGTTTGCTGTATCATTAATACCAAGTGAGATGCATGCACTAAATCAAGCTGCTTAGACAAGCCAGAAGAGATTAATTGCAGCATATAGTTATTTATCTTCTCTTCATTGAAACTATCATTTAAAATATTGAGACTAGGAGGAAAATTGTGGACTGTGTGGTTAATGTTGGTTATGAAATTCCACCTAATTCATTTCTGCATCAGCTCAGTAATATTTTTTTTTTTTTGAAGTGATAGCATGGATGAGAAATGCTAAATGGAGTTGACCTAGTTTATGGTTGTGAGAAACAGATTTTCTGACATATGCTTGCCTATTCTAGTATTAAAAACAGTAATTGTAAGCTGCAAGTGTTTAAAGCAGTCATACACCTGGCCCCTCAAAATAAGTGATTCAAAACTGGCTAAGTTTAAACTGTCTTTAGGCATTGGATCTTTTTGAGGGACTTTTGAGTCAAAACTTCATCTTTTTCCCATTGTCTGTCTGATCTGTCCCAGAAAGAAATTGAGTTTCTTTTGCTTCCAGAAATTTGGGAAGTAATTATTTGACAAGCTTGGTTGGTACTTCTCTGTGTTTTGATGCATAAAGGTTTTGTTTCTTGTCTGTCTGTCTCTTATAGTGAATTTTTAACTTTTCCTCTTTGATACAAAATAGAAACTGCATGTCTGCAGTCACTGAACCAGATAAAACTGCAAAACTTTAAAATGTCTTTCTAGATGATGGCTTTTGCAGCTTCTGGTTCATGCACATTTGTAGACTAAAGGTCTGCAATTGAGTCATATCTTGTCACAGTGTAGTAGCTTTAAGTGACATCTCAGATTCATCAGGGAAATTCTCTGGGGTAGTTTTGTTAAAGAAACTGTGTTCTCTAAACAGTGAGGAGCATGATTTTTGTTGTCTTTGTCTAAAACTCCTTTCCCGTCTGTGGAATCCTAAGATAAGACCCAGAAAATCTGTGGGATCGTGGCACAGATGTTGGTGAAAGAGAGGAGGGAAAAATCTCGGTTGGCTCACTGGTTTTGTTCTGTTCATTCTACTGAAAAGCACATATTCTGTGTCATTTTGTTACTGCAGCATGTTGTCTGATTTAAAATATAATCTTACCATGCCCTGATCTCTTATGTTCAAGGTTCAGATATAAAATTATTATGAGGATACCAAAACAATGCTGCTGTTCTTTCCTTACCCAGTCCTGTTTTCTGCCTTTATGTGTGCAGACATTATAATCATGTTGTCAATATCCTGTGTACAGTCTTTAAGGTTGATTCTCAATATCCTGCAGTGTTCCACACCCACTGACATTGTAATGAGAAAATGGCTTTTGCTTTTACTCTGCTAGGGGTGTCACCCCTCAAAGTCCCTTCCTGCACCTCAGTTTTGTTTACTTCCCAAGAAACTACAAAAAAAGTCTGATTTTAAGTCTGCTGCTGTGAAATATGTGATGAATGGTGTGTTGTTTTTCAGGGGGACAGTAAAAAAATGGAGGATGCTGGTGCTTATTTGGCATTGCCTTCTACACGTCTGCACATGGAAAACAAGGGAGCAGCCTTAGGCAGGAGCCCCAGTATTGTTGGGGGGCTTTCAGTCAGCTCAAGAGATGCATTTTGCATTTCAACTCTTGTTTGTTCTACTAAGTTAACTCAGAATGGTAGGTACCCTCTAAGCAGGTGGGAGTTTTAGAATGAACACATTTGCATAAACTGATAAATCAGAGTTTAGATTTTAATGCCTGTCCATTTATTTTCTATTAGTGGGCTTGCTGGGTCTCTTGAAGTGGCGCATGAAGCCAGAGCTGCTTCAGGAGAACCTGGAAAAGCTGAAGATTGTGGATGGAGAGGAAGTAGTGAAGGTGAAACTTTAAATCATTATTCTAATAAGAGTTATTCTTCAGGCCCCTTCACACGTAATGTCTTTGTTAGTTTGCAAAGTACATGAGCAAAGCTCTTCATTAGAGGGAGCAAGAAAGGCAGCACCTGGACAGGATCTTTCACAGTGCTGGCCAGCTTTCCTTCTACTTTTTAATCTCAGATATCTCTGGTATTGCCTATTGTAGGGCTGGGGGATTTCCAAGATTATTACTAGGAGATGAAGATAGTAATAATAAAATATTTACCAGATTCTCTATTCATCTGTTTCCCTTTGTCTATCAGAAGTATCACAAACAATTCCTACTGCTTTCTTTGAAGTTCTTAATTTTAATTTACATGTTGATATTAAATCCAAGAAGTGTTATGTCTCAAAAAAGCACTTTCTTAACTTAATGGGTATATGAATAAAAATTGATAGTGTTTTGGAAAATGTGTCTTTAAACATAAGCCTCTAGAGAGAAGAAATGAGAATTAAAAAAAAATAAATTCAAAAACCAAAAACAGAAGAAGGAGGAGTGGATTTTTTTAACCAAAGATTTGTGTCCCAAGTCACTGAGATACTTTTCTTTGATTTAGAGCAGAATTTGAATCAGACCACAGAAGCAGGAAAAGTCATTTAAATCAACATGTATATGTGAAAATAGCAACCACTAATCTGTGTCACTAAGGAACTAGTTTTAACGAGTTTTGTCATTTATATAATATTTTTATCTTTTCCATAAGCTTTGAGCTAAGCATGTATTATTGATTGCTCATGTGTCTGAGAATGTAGATTCTTAAAATTAAAGCGACTAGAGCCTAAACCCTTGGAAAGGTTTTCTCAATTTAAGTGAGGCTTCAGTAAAGGTAGTAAAATTCTAGCTTGAGGGAAACAAAGTCTACTATCAGAAAATTTTCTAGTGAGGTTTTCAAGTTGAATTGGTTATCAGATTGTCTTTTCATGTTCTGTAGTTTCTCCAGGATACATTGGATGCCCTATTTAACATCATGATGGAGCATTCCCACAGTGATGAGTATGACATCCTCGTCTTTGATGCACTGGTAAGAATCAGCACCAATGAATTTATTTGGGAAAGTAAAGAACCTTTGAATTTCGAACAAACTATCAAGTTTTTCAGTTCAGAGAATTAGTCTTAAAGTCTCTATAGAACAGAGGAATGTTACTCATTGACTGAAATCGAGGTTTTTTAAAAGCTTAAATAGTAAATTTCCAGAAATATTTTTAGAAAGTTAATATTTAAGTTTGCAGTGTGACTCTGGCTAATTGTGTCCCTGTCTGTTTAGATCTATATCATAGGGCTCATTGCAGACCGTAAGTTTCAGCACTTCAACACTGTTCTGGAAGCATATATCCAACAGCACTTCAGTGCAACCTTGGCATACAAGTAAGTTGGTTTTCTCTTCTTTCTCTTTTATCCTAAACTTCCACCATCACATAAAGCCACCTCTTGTGACTTTTCTGATGTAATTTATGGTGACTGTTGTTTTGATGTTGCTGTTTGCTTATCTGCTTCTGAGACACATTTGATTATTAGTGGAATTAATGAACCCGTAGCAAATGATTTGGGGTTAAAAAATGTTTTGGCATTCGTTTTGTCACCTGGATTTTGCTGTGTCTGAGCACTTCACCTGTATCCTATCAAATTTATCAAAAGATGCTTTGCTGTAAAACTCTCCATTTGTATCCCTGGCCTTAAGTTGAAAGTTTTTACTTGAGGCTCTCCTTAACCCATTTACATAGATTTCCACATTTTTTTTCACATCAAGCAAACTCAAAGGGAAAAGAATCGTTTGGGAGCTGTCAAGCCTTCACATGTATATCAATCTGATGTTGTGTCAGGAGGGGTTTAGTGCAATGAACTGGAATTTTGGTATTTGTTACGTGTCTTGCTGTGAAATAGAGTTTTAGTATTTGTTACATGGTCACACCAATAGATGGACTTGTAGTGGATTTTTTATTTATTTATTTGTTTTCAATTATTGGAGCTTCCACACATCACCCAGATGGGATGACACGGACTCACAGAAGAGAGTAAAAACTGTGCAGCCATGTTATGCACCCAATTTAATCCTGCATTCCTACTTTATTTAGAATTGGCTTTTGCAGATGATGGCAGGAAAAAATGACTGAATTATGAAGGAAGGTAACATCTTCAGCTGGTGCTGATCTCTGGGATGTGCTCTAAGAGGATAGATGTGGGTGTTTCATCTACCTGATGGCTCACTCTGGCAGCTTAATGGAGTGGCAGATTGAAGCAGAACTTTAATTTGGAATATGAATAGCACATGGAAGACCTGAGCTGAAGGTTTGGAATAGTTGGGGATATCTTCTAGTGTCTGTGCTGAATTTACATCTGTTCTAACTCAACATGAAATGTCACAAAAATCATGCAGCAGACCATGAGTTGCCTGGAGTTGAAAGGCAGCAGTACAAAATCAGCCCTTTCTCACACCTCAGTAAAGTGAAGTGAGCATTAGAGGGCTCAGAAAGCTCAAGCACAAACTATGTGCTCTCCTTCAGTCCTCTCTCACTCCTTAAGTAATAAGCACATGTAATTTAATGCTTTACAGTGCTGTGAAAGAAGAAAAGGAAGGAACAGAACCTCTCAGGACAGCCTTATTTCATAAAGTATTTCTAAGGCTTACCTGGCCAGGAGTTTCTGATAACTTAATCAGTGTGGTAGAGGCAAAAAAATAATGTTTATGATTGTTGCCCACATGTGTGTTTCCTTGGCATTATTGATTCAATGCACATCATGGAAGATTTACTCTGGTTCCAGAATCATTTATGAAATAAACAAGTGTGTGTGGCCCAACTGTAACTAGGAAGGAAATACTGTGTCCCAGACATATTATAACCATGTTATGGTATGGTTGGTTGTCCAAACTGTTTCCTATTTATTCAGTTCAGTTCTGACTCCTGTTGAGTCATCTTTTCTCCTGGCTTGTAGAGAGCTCTGAGAAGGCTTAATATGCACTACCCCTACATATAAGTTGGATAAATATTGTTTCAGCTCAGAGAAGCTGTAAAATGGAGAAAATGGAAAGACACAGTGGAGGTAAGCCCAGGAGGTCGAGAGGCTGAAAGCACAGCATCTTGCTTCTGAAATGTGAGTTAGGCTGGGGATGTGTATTAGTTACTCAGAGAGTTGGTTGTTGGCTTTGCTTGTTTAGGGCAGGCAGCAGTAGGTCTCCATTATTGTAGAGATGTAGGGAGAAAACCCCACCCACCCTTATCTTAGTTCCTATGGCTGCATTAAGATCAATACTGCATCATTAGCGTTGCTTTAATCACTTAAGATGATTCTCTAACTACAAATTAAGGGACTCAGTTTTAGATGAACAACTGCTCTTTTGTAGCCAGCTGTGTCTTTAGCAAAAAGTTGCTTTTAGATAGAGAAAGGAAGTGTTTAAATAAAATAAATAATTGAAGCAGATATTGTTGTGTACTGGAATATTGTCTTATTTACACACTTAATTAGAGCATGCAGTAGTGTTTAATCACTGCCCAGTGGAGGTAGGCAGAAAGAACATTTTGTGTTACTTTGTGCAATTGTATTACAAACTTGTGTAAAGATGCTTCCAGGTTTGTGTAAAGTCATGCTGCTCTTTTGGGATTTCAGACTTCTCTCTTGCTTGTGCAGCTAAGAATTTGTTCATTATTTGTTTATACTGACAGAACTTGTGCAACATAAATCTAGAAATACACTCAGTCTGTTCTCTTGTAGGTGCTTGGCTAAGCGTGAACATATTTTTAGAGTTGCCAAAGAGGCTAAAGAAGGTAATTAAAAATAATAATGGAGTTATTTTAAAAAATGTTTTTAAACTTCAGGAAATTAATGAGTGTTCTGAAGACATACTTGGATACGTCCAGCCGAGGGGAGCAATGTGAACCAATCCTCAGAACTCTGAAAGCACTGGAATATGTTTTCAAGTTCATTGTTAGATCAAGGACATTATTTTCCCAGTAAGTACTCAGATATTGCCATTTAATTAGCTGTCTAATATCAGACATAGAAGGAGACCTGAGAAGTAGAAAAAGTTGGGTCTAGAACAGAGCTGTTTGGGTTTTTCTCAAATAAAATATAAAAACTGGCAACTGCTCTAAAATACAGATACTGCTGAGATACGTTTTGTAGAGGGAATATTCAAAAATCTGCTTTCTGATTCTCAGTGTAAGTTCCAGAGATGGTTTTAGTAGTAGCAGCAGGTTTCAAAGGGTGATTATTCTTTGTGTCAGGTGGCTTGGCCTGGGACCAGTGGCTGGCCAAACGTCTCAACAGATGGCTGGAGGCTGGAGACTTGTCCTTGAGAACACTCTGCTCAGCCCCTCAGACTGTGTCAGAGCAGTGCCATTTCAGTAACCATGGTCACACTGACTTCACAGATTGGGACCTCCTCTGAAGGAATTTATAGGGAAGACTCAATGGACTGGGTGTGTGTAGCTCAGGCAAACAGAGGTGTAGTATTTACAAGTGGTGTTCAGGTTTAGGGGAAAATAAGGAGGGGAGAACGAAGGAAATGAAAAGTGGAAGGAGAAAAATTGCACACTGGTAACTGTACTCTCCTCTTCTACCACAGACCCATTTCCTCAATTCTTTTCTGCTTCACCTTTCTCCATTTATCCTGAGCTGGTTTGCCCCTACAGCTTGTTCTGATTTCCCTTTGTTCTGTGGCTGGAGGATTGCAGGGCAGAGGTCAGGCAGTGGCAGACTCAGACCTGTGGGGAGAGTGAGGGGTTGGATGTTGTGTTTGTGGCTGGCATCCACCAGAGCAGGGTTCTGTTCTAGCTGTCTTATGCTCAGTGGGAGCTCTAGTACAATTTTTCTCTGGTATTCCAATGTCCCTTAAAAAAATAAAATAAAATCTATGCAGATTTATAGTTGTTTTGTTTTTTTTTTAAATTAAGTTTACTTGCTGGGTTATGATGTTTTGGTTGAAGTAGTAGGTTCAGAAGGAATTTGCTTCTATGGATAGTAGCTTAGAAATATTATTTTCTCTAGGAACTTATTATTTCTAGATGTATTCAGGTAAACAAGATGTAAGGCTGTATGAGGAAGGAGATGGTGCTCAGGAGAATAGAATAAAACTTTTATATTTTTTATCATAGGTGTTGTGGCAGAAAGTATATTAGAATTTGGGGGAAGGAAGCATTGTGTAGAGGATTATGGAAAATTTCTTGTGTGGATGAAAGTCAGAAAGCAGAAGGAGTTTGTTTCAGGGAGAACTTTGGTCCTCATTTTAATCCCTCATGTTACCTTGCAGCTTAAAATGTTCATTGGACAATCTGTCATAAAGTAGGTTATTGCAATGTGTTGCATATCCAGGTGATGAGCTACACACATCTACTCCTACTTAACTAGACATCTACTCCTACTTAACTAGAGGTCTGAAGCTCTAAATTCATTAAATTATTATATTATTATTATTATTATTATTATTATTATTATTATTATTATTATTATTACTATTATTATTATTACTATTATTATTGGCAATCTTACATGTCAAATTGAAAAAAACCCAAATAACACTGCAATACATAACTTTAAAAAGAGATTTTTCTCTTCTGCTGGAGCAGAAGAGGCAGCATTAGCTCACAGTATTCTGCTCACATTTCAGGATTCTCTTGTCATCTTGGCTTTTTTCTTAGCTTGTTTTTCTTTAACTCTTGACAGCTGCTTCACATAACTAATTTCACATGTCATCAGTGTTTTTACTGTTTATGTAGGCAGTGTTTAGTACTAAGAGCAGGATGAACAATACAGGAGGGATAATCTGAGGGATTCAAACTTTAGGGCAGGGAATGGAGAAATAATGGAGTGAGCTCAATTTAAATGCACTTTTAAACTTTTAAGTGTCAAATAGGGACTTTTTTCAAAAAGCAGACTGGTAAATGTGGCCAGTAAAAATAGCTTTTGGAAAAAGTGGCAACAGCAGTAGAAGACAGAAATTGTCATAATTTGTGAAAAATATCCTCGAGTAGCTCAGTAGTAGTGGGGTGAAAATAAAACTTTTTTTTTTTTTTTTTTTTTTTTTTTTTTTTTTTTTTTTTTTTTTGCACTGAAGTTACTTTGAAAGTAAAATGATTTTATAAGCTCCAATCTGGGAGGTGTCATGCTTTAGAGGCTTTTAAAACAATTGAAAGTGTTATTGTAGTGTTCAAACTGAAGAATTCCTACACAATACAGTGAGTAGCAGTTATAACTCATTGGGGAAATATCTATGTACATAATATTGGATCAACCTCTGAAATATATATTTAATGTTGAATCTGTTGCATTTGGGAGGATGAAACTTTCTGATTCTGAAAGGATTACCTAATGCATTTCTCACCAGATTATATGAAGGCAAAGAACAAACAGAATTTGAAGAATCAATGAGGAGACTCTTTGAATCCATCAACAACCTGATGAAAAGCCAGCACAAAACTGCCATTTTGTTGCAGGTTGGTGTGTGTTTGGAAACCAGTTGGATTTGGGTTTGTATATGGTTTTTTACATTGGGCTTTTTATTTTTTTTTCTTTTTAAGTCAAGGAAATGACACTCAGGAATTTTATCCAATACGTCTCTTTTGTAGTTCCTCTCTATTGGAAGAGCAGGTTGTCTGATTAATTTGGAGCCTGGTTTGAAAAGGTCAGGACAAGATACATAAATTTTGTGAATGTAGTCAAAGAAAGAACTCAGACACAGATGTTGCAATGTTTCAAGCAATCTAATGACATGAAGTCTCCACTGGGACCTGAATGTTTAATTCTTGAGTTTCTCTAGATAATGCTAAGCAGGATTCCAGCATCTTAGTTGGGAAAATAAATTTTATTGTCTCAGTCTTTGGGAGTTACATTGTTTAAACTGAAAATAGGATCAGGGTTTGCCATTCATGTCAATCTCAATTATTCTAACACTTCAGAATCTAATGTTTTAAAGAAAACTAGAAAACAAGGAGATACTAACATCACTAATATCAAATAATTTGCAGTTCTGTATTAATATGAAAAGCTATCAAAATTTCCTATGGAGTAAAATGTAGAAGATTTATTATACAGCTGCAATATTGATGTTTTATACATTCTTTATTAGAAACTCATTGTATGCATCAGGCTTAAATTTTCCTCTGGTTTTGTGTTTTGATTCCTTTTGATATGACTAAGATTAGAAGTGGAAGCCCATGAAAAAGCCTGTATTGTATAAAACCTTAGGTGGCTGATTTTGAGATTTGTATCAGCTGAGACTTTGCATGGAGTGTTTAATGTGCAACAGCAAAAAAGCTGAGAAAGTAAATACCAAGTTAATTGTCCAACACCATGGTTACAGTAATATTCTAAATGCATTAAAAATCAGTCAGATACTCTGTTACTTGATAATTCTGTAGAGGCCTTCCCAGGAATAGCTTATACATTTGAATACTGCATCAGAAGCAGGAGAAACTTCTGAAGTAAAAAAAAGCATCTTTAAAGTAATACTGAAAGAATTTCTATAATAATGTTTGCTCTTACGGTACTTGTACTAATTAAGAAAGAGATCTTGAAAGGTTTGATGCTCTTTGGGGAGAGCGTGTTCATCACTGCATTCAGCCTGATCTCAAAGGGGCTCTGTGGGATTGTCCAGCTGTGTTTCCTCTGATGAGCAGGGCACTTTCTTCTTGAGAGTGACAGGAGAGGTTCGTAGGAAACGTTTTGTTCCTCAGCAGTTCTGGGTGTGCAAGGGGCAGTGGTGCCTCTGCAGGGCAGCTGGGAGTGTTTCAGGACAGGTGCCAGTGGCCATGTGACATTGCACGGACTGAGGAGTGTCACTGTGCCTCCCTCACTCCCAGGCTTCCATGTTCAGTGCCACTCCTGGTGCTGTTCCTGTTTAGCAAACAAATCCTGGTATATCATGATCTCTGGGTTGATATTGATATTTCTTGTTGAAAACAGAGCTGAGGGTCTCTGAGAAGGACTGAAGGAAAGAAATCTATGCTAATTTTAAAGAGCCCATTAGTGTGTTTCATAAACAGACTAGTTATTAAACAGTTATTCTTTGATCAGTACCATACTGAAAATCAAAAATTGTGATTTCTAATGAGTGCTATCAGTTGTGCAAAATGGGCCCTATTTATTCCTAACTCTGAAGCACTAGTGGGCTTAGGGGTCTCTAAATTTGCATAAGGTACTGAAAGTTTTCTTTTTAGCAGGAATATTTTATGACAGATGTGAAATACTGGTTGTTATCATAACTTTGTTCTTGTTCCAGATACTAATGACTCATACAGCTGTGTCTCTGAGAGAAGCCTACAAAGAGAATGCTTACATACAGTAAATAAAAACTACTGTATTAATGTTGCAAAATTCTGATAGGAGAGGCACAGAATGAGCACTATGCAGCTTAGTTTAGTGCTGGCTGCTGGAAATCAGTTTAATGTGGGCAAAAAATATAAAATTAGCACTCCCACTTCATCCTGAACTCCATAGGCAACCACAGCTTTCACAAGGGACAGGATTTCTGTGCCTGTGTGGAGGAGACTTCAGTGCTGATACTTAAGACTCCTGCTCTGGTAGGTGGATGCAGGCCAGAAAAAGGAGATAATTTCTGCTGAGAGGGAGGAGAAAGCAGTAGAAAGAAATTCATAAATCTGCCTCTGCCTACATCCAACACTGATTTCCCTAGGGCAATTTGACATGACAATGATGGATGTTGTAGTAGTACAAATTAACTTTGCAGAGTAAGGGACAGGTGGTTATTCAGTGATTCTACAGACACATGGGACTCCATAGATGTTACAGTTTGTGTACCCAGAGAGGGGAGTTCAGAGAGTCTGTTGGAAAAATACAGGAATAATCAGAATAGTAAAACTGACTTAAATCTGTCACACTTGGAATTATCATTTATAAGTGGAACATAGATTGGTAGGATCAATTGAATGTGTTCAAGCAGATTATAGTTTGAAGATATCAGAGAAGAAAGTTTTAGGAGCCCTGAAGAAAGTTAAAGTAGTTGGGTTTCTCAGGATATTGACACTTGAACTAGTTTGTAGAGCCTTTGAATCTGAATTTTTAACTCTTATTTCATCCTTGGTTGTCCACATGTCTATCGGGTTTAACTGTAGTTGATTTAAAGAATTAATTTGCAACCTGAAGTTTCTTGGTCTCTGCTATTTTTTTCTTTATTTGGGACTCAGTATTTTAGCCAGTAGTAATTTCCCAATTGTTTTTACTGATAGGATCACACTCAGACTTGCGTTGAAAATTAATTCATTCAGGAAAGGATTTTTTATAAAATTATGTGTTATATGGAACAGTCTGATCTGTGCCAGAAGCACTTTATTGTTTCAATTTAGCTTTATCTACAGAGTGATATCTTACTTCCTTATCTGTTAAATGCTGTATATGTTTACAAGAAGTTAAAAATCTCTTTTAGGTCCTAGTTCTAAAGCTGACTGAAGTGGATTGAGACTTTGACTTACTGTAGTGCCTGAGCTTTGGGAAGCGCAGATATCTGGTTCTGATTTGTAGTACTGTTCACATAAGTTTTGAACAGCTGAAGAGTGAATTGTTAATTTATTGTTGGCAAACTGGATAGGTACATATTAATCCACATTAGCCTTTTTAAAAAAAGAACAACTGGAGTTGGTCAAGTTATCTTTTGTTCCAAGATGCCAGCAGAATGCTTCTCAACTTCAGCATTGCATGAAGTAATTAAACTACAATTAGGGTTGCATTTTCAGTATCCCTGCTGTGCTGATGTTTAAGAGCAACCATTGGAGCTGCAGAACGGCCTGGGTGCAGGGCCTGGCATGGTGCTCTGGAAGGCTGGCCTGGGAGGGGAGGTTGGAGTGGTTTAATTTCCCCAGTACAAGAATCAATGTGCAGCTGTAGGGTAAGGAGCCCTCCTTGTGTTGTCCCTGAAAATCAGCCTTCTGATTTGTTCTGATACAATGGAGTCAGTTCTCATGAATTGTAAGATAAACAAGGATCATGTTTGCATTCCTTTATAAAAGATATCACCTGATGGACTTCTCAAGTGACCAGTGGAGATGGAGAGGTGGGAACTTCTCTGTCCAATCTCTGGTCACTGTCCAGAAACCTATATATACGAGGTCAACAATAAATGAGAGAGTTCTTTTCTTCTCCTCTGCCTGAACCCCTGTTGTGTGTGTTACTGTGTTCCTATCTGTGTCACAGTGACATCCTTTTAAGAGTTATTTTACAGGTTGCTCTTGTAATTATTTAAAACAATTAGTTCAGAACTTACACTGGCTTTATGGTGGTAGAAATTTCTGGGCACTAGACTTACGCCTTTCTTTAATTTCTTTTGGCAGGAATGATGATACAGCTTTGTTGCATTGATCAGTTGCTCTTCTGTAGCCATTGCTGGTGACTTTTGTAGATTTTAGAGAGACTTTTTTCATTAAGTCTGTACTTTTGGAGAAGGAAATTCTTGAAATCTGAAAACCTGGAAATCAGTTTTCAGAAACTGCAAAGAGTTTGGTGAAGGGAAGCTCAGGGGTGAGGAGGAATAGAGGAGGTATCAGTATCTTCTATCCTTTGTCTCTGCACTCAGGAAAGCAACCATCATTTTTAGTGGATGTCTTTTGTGCCTGTTTAAATCACCCTCTATTTCAGGAGAATGAAATTGAATGAATGATTTTAAAATTTCAGATTATGTTTTTTAGATCGTCCTACTGTTGACTTCTGACTTGTAGTCTGTGAGTGTGCCCTTTCATTGACCAGCTTGTGCTCTCAACCTTAATTTACAAATCAAGCCCCTGCTCCTTCTCCAACTGTTCTGTTCCCCAGCTGACACACCACGTTTGACCTACAGATGGTCTGGTCTGCTGCAAATGTCAGCTCACTCCTGGGCACTGATTGGAGAAAGCACAGCTCCCTGTGCTGTGCCTGCTTTCAGAAACCTTAGATGACATGCTCTCAAGGTCATTGAAACATAGGGAAAAGAAATTGTCTGTGACACTGAAAAATATGAAAAATAATGAAATATGAAGCTGCTGCCTTTCTCTCATTCTTCCCCA
This sequence comes from Sitta carolinensis, assembly GCA_032173965.1. NCBI lineage: Eukaryota > Metazoa > Chordata > Aves > Passeriformes > Sittidae > Sitta > Sitta carolinensis. Next base: position 3,668,920 of record CM063294.1, on the reverse strand, counting down.
TGCAATTTTGATCCACCCTACTGCTGCAGTAGATTCTAAGGAATTTATGCATCTCTGTACAGTTTTTTTTATGAGAGAGTAAGCCTAGAAAGGCACTGATAGCTTGTGGTGCACAAAGAGGGAGGCACAGTAACTTCTTAAAGTTGCCTTGATGGCAAGTAAAACTAGATTAAGAAACAGAGCACCAGTGATTTCTTTGAATGTACTTTTCATCTCATGGGTACTCGAATTTCATGAATATGTATAATGTAATACTGCAAAAAGAGGGCAGCTAAAAATAAGCTTGGTCAGGAGTAAAGGTTAAAATAAATTTAACTGTACATTGTATATGTAAGAAATAATTTTCTGCAATGCTGTGGGTTTATCTGTATCCCGCTTAAAAAACTAATCTCTTAGGGTTTGAAGAATGCAGAACATCTTGTACTGCTGACTAGGAGATTTTTATGACTTCATTAAGGGCAGTGCTCAATTGTGTCCATAGTGCATCATTTGAAGCAATAATTGCAAATGAAACTTGGGACTTCAAAATAGCGCAGGGGACATGCTCATTATTGTACTTCAGCTGGAACTGTGGATCTGCAGAGAGGTTGTAGCTCTATGCTTCCCACTTCCCTCCTATGCAAGTGCAGAACAGGGAATATGTGAATATTTTGTAGCCACTGGTGGCTCTATCTTTTATGAAACATCTTTCACAGTACCTGTGAATTGCTGTAAAATGAAATTCAGATGCTGCTGTGCAGTCTCTTCAGGCAGTATCTGTTGCTTGAAAAGCAAGGAGCAGCAGTGTCTGAATTAAAGCTGGAGGCAGTTTCCAGCCCAACACAGGTGTTTGTATGGGTGCTTTAAATAGCCCAGGGACTTCCCAAGATCAGTAGAACATACAGTCTCTTTGTTGAAATTGCAACAGCTTTTAAACAATCCTTTGACCTTTCTAGGTTTGTGTACGAGTGTGAGATGAGAACTGCAGGGGAATGACTTTATCTGAAGTTATAATAAGCCAGCATTGAGTCTCTTTGAAATACTGTATTCACTTGTACTGCAGACTAAGATCTCTTTTTCAATCAAGACATAATTAGTTTTTTCGGGTTTTTTTAATTAGCTATGGCAGATGAGGCTCATGCAAATAAAATTATAGCTTTATTATGTTTAAAAGGTGTAAGAGAGAGCCAAACAAAGCTGTGCTCTGATTGTCTTCATTCTAAGCCCCCTACTCTCAAGAAAGAGGCTAATTTTTTAACAAGGAGCTTGCTGTGTACAGGTAAGAGAAATACTGAACCTAAATAGGCATCTATCAGATAGATCAATAATAGAAGACTTCACATCACTGTAATTTAGTTTTTAGCAAGATATTAGTAGGAATTCATACCCTAAAGCTGCACAGTGAAGTAAAATACTGCAAGTTAGTTTTTATGCATATTGGCCTTCAGTGTTAGTGGTGATTTTGAGCCTGAAATTGCCTGCTGAAGTTGTCTTGTCCATGTAAGAGTAGCAACTTGTCTCTTAGCCTTGTCAGGATAAGGTTTGATTGTCCCAATGTGCTGTCAAAACATACTTCAGGAATTGATAGGAGGAGATAAACCATCCCACAGCTTGGCTGCAGATGGTTGCTTAGGGACATGACACCCCTTTTCATCTCTTCTAGAAGGGTGGCATCGGGGTGGGTGGGTGGGTGGCTCTTCCCCTGACCCATGCCTCCTGCATGGCACAGTTCTGGGGTGGGATTGATACAGCTCCTGCTTTGATCACTGCTTGGTTTACTATTTGCATCATAATGACACTTTTAGTGTCATTAGGTCTTCAAGGAGATAATCTACAAACCACTGGTTGGCAAAGAGAATCAGATCCACTTGAACTATGGTAGTTATGTTCCTCTGCATATCCTGAGCATATGCAATTCTGTGACAATATTTATTCAAATGTGATTCAAATTTCAGTCTGGGGAAAGAAGTCTGAGTTTATCAGTTTGGTTTGTGTGTATCTGTCTCAGTGGTGTGCTCTGTGCTGTTCAAGCACTTGTATAAACATACAGGATTCACATGATCTGTCTGTCAATGCAGGTTGCTGCCCTGAAGTACATACCATCAGTTCTTCAGGATGTTGAAACCGTTTTCGATGCCAAGTTACTGAGGTCAGTCACTCTTGAACATTTCCTAGTGTCAGCAATTAATTCTTGTAAATCAGTTTATGTCCACAAAGCTACACCAGTTCCTACTGATCGAGACAGTGGTGGGTCCCTGGATACATTTGTTACAGGTCTCTTCTTCTCAATATTCATGATATATAAGTAAATGTAAGTCTTTAAAAATAATAAATGTTTAGAAATATGTGATCTTTTGTTCCTTCTCTCTGTCCTTGTTAACATCTGATGAATTCATCTCTATGGTATTTATGACATTTTTCCTTTTCATGCAGCCAACTACTATACGAATTTTACACTTGCATTCCACCAGTGAAACTACAAAAGCAGAAAGTGCAGTCCATGAAGGAAATCGTATGCAGCAACCTTTTTAAAAAACAAGGTAAATACAAAATGCCTCTAAGGCTTCAAATAAATGTGTGAAAACTTCCAGTGACTTATGTGCTGTGCAATTCACGTTTGAAATTTAGTGAAACAAATTCTGAAAGAGTGTGAATGCCAGAAGCCCGGGCTCTGGAGGGGATTCATCTCTTTCCACAGGATGGCAAGAGCTGTGCAAAGTGTGATTGCTGGCCTAGAGCAAGGAACAGGTAGGGCTCAGAGGAACAGTTTTGTGTGGCTTTCTTACATTGTAGTGGTCAGGTGGGTGAGCTATATATCCTTTCAACCCATTTTAAGGTCTGTAATGGAATAGGAACATGAAGTGAAACCTTGTGAACACAGATGTTATATAAGGCCTCTGCCTGGGAAGAGGACAAAAAAAATCTGATGATGCTGTGGTACATTCAGCTGCAATGCAGCATTTCCACTTACAGGAATTATGGTGCTTCTCAACCTCTGTGAGAACTTAGTGTCTTTCTCAACTCTCAGCAGTGTTAATGATACTGAAATGCCTTTATCACCATTGTGCTCAGTTTTCCTTCATATTATCAAAAGTGAATTTTTGCTGAAGGAATCCTTTCAGAGAAGCCAAGTTTTACATGATTGGTTTCATCTCAGTGTCAAGTGTCCCAGCTCCTCTCTGGCTGCTTCTCTCTCCCCTCCTTTGTGCTGTGTAGATAACCTTCAGAACCTGAGAGGCACATGCACTACTCAGATGAGTTCCAGTTTCTGACTTAGAGATAAGGATTCCAGGAACCTGACAGTACAACAGTGGGTTGCAAATAGTGCTGTGTGTGAGTAGATTGAGAGAGGATTGCTTTGCTCACCTCATTCTGAGTTGCCAGGAGAGTGATGCAGTTCTAACTAGCCAAGACAAATAAAAATTGCACTTTATTTTCAGACCCGAGTTATATTCCATTGAGACTGGATTGTATATTGTATGCTTTAACAATAACTAGCTGTGTTGGTTATGTTTTAAGGCCATTGTAGATTTCCTGGGAATAAAGTCAAGAAAATAATGTAGGTGGTTTTATTGTTTAGATTAAATTAAGTAATATTTTCACCTATCTTTATTTTAATAGTTTCATAGTCAACAGCTGTGAATTTTTTAAATTATATGTAAATTCAAATTTGCTTTGAATTGGTGAAATACAATTAGCTGCAGCTTAGGTACCTCCAGACACTGATCCAAACTATTAAGAGCAGATCCTAATCAATGTTCAAACAGTTCTAGTCCTGCATTCACAGTTTGCTCTTGTATTTCTGTTTTACAAGCAGGGTCAGATACATCATTGCAGTATGAGCTGCCTTTACTGCTGCTGCTTCTAAAACAGAAGTGCCAGACTTAGTTTTATCTGTGGTGCTTGTGGTGAGCAGAATTTAGACCAGAAGGAGAAATATCCTCTCACAAGAGTGAATGACTCTTGGGTATAAATAAGGCACTCTCCTGACTCTTGATGTTACTAGAGTTCAGTCAGCTACCCTGTGTTTAATGCTGAGAAACTGAATGTAAGCTGTAAACTTTTTTTTTTTTTTGTTCAATAGTTTTTCTTTAAAGAAGCTTGTCTCACTGAAGTACAATTGTTCTTGGTTCACAGATCAGGAGTGGTGGTCAGGACAGCAGGCCCTAGACTTGTATGATAAGGAATAAACCCTAATAAAGGTTCAGAAGGAAAACGGTTGAGCATACAATAACTGTGTGCTTCGCAGTCCTATTCACTAGTGTGCATCCTACAGCTCCTTTCTTCCATCCCTCTGTGTGTTCCAGAAGAGAAAAGAGTGGGTTTTGGGTTCCCAAGAAGCTTTCATTATAGTCTGCTTAGTGTGGTGCTTATTTCATGTGTTTAACAGGCCTTTCCTTGAGCTGAGGTCTGTTAATGCAAAATGCTCTGTAAAGCTTTTACTACTTGGAGATAAATAATGGTAATAGATTGCTGGTTGCCTGTAAATACAGCTTGTCTGATGTCTTGAAATAAATAGCTGGTCTGTCATGGGATATGTCTACCTCGGGATGCATTGTGAATTCTAAAAAGAGGACACGTTCCAGTTTTGGTATTTTAAAGGTAATATAGAATAAGAAATTTTGCTAGGAGAATTTCTAATTCTAGGGACCTTTTGTAAAACCAATAAATGGTGGGTTTTGAATAGCGCTGACCAGATAATTAATACATTTTCATTTTACCCCGACAGGTAGTTAGTAGATTCATTTAGTCTTAAATTTGTAGATGAAAATAATGTATTGCCCAGAAGCTCTCCTCTATTTTTTGCTAACATCAGACACTTGACAGCAGAACCAAGCAGCTGAGAGCATGAAGCAGCAGATCACACTTGATTCATTTGCCAGCCCTGCTGTTTCACCTCTATCCTCTACATCTGGGTGTTGTGATCCAAATTTGCACCAGTAATTGGCAGTAAAGTGTATCCACTATATAATATGTAAACTTACCTCCTTTTTTATGTGCTTGGGGGGATTACATGTGCAAGAACTACTTTAAAATGTTTTTACTGTGATACTTTATATAGTAATACTTGGTATATAATTATATAATAATACTTAGCTGTGTTCATATTAGAGGAGTCTAGGGAAATTGATTGGGTTTTTTTTTTTGTTTGTTTTTTTAATGTATTACTTTAACAAGTAATACAAGACAAGAGAAGTCCTTTGAAGAAGCACTTGCCAACGCAGAGAAATCAAGATGCTGTCATTTTAAAATAAAACTAAAATACACCCTGTTTATTTTAGCTTTATCATGACATGTTGTTTTAGCAAAATCATGACTCATGATAGTAGTAACAAGAGAATATTATGCTAACTAGAAAATATTTATTTAAACATTTCATATGTCATTAGTTTGATGAAGTGACAGAATAAAACACTCCTTGCTGGCAATGTAGGATTTAGAATTGTCATTGTTTTAGAATTTAAAATACAACTCGACTTTTTTATTTTATTTTTTCTTACTGGAGTGGCAGGCATACCTTTACACCATCCTAGGTGCAACTTGTTCAGGGCCAAATAGACACTTGTAAATTTATTTTCAACTTCCTGAGACCATTCCATGAAGTTGTCATTCCTCTAAACCAGCTAACAATGCTCCTATTGCCTCAGTGGGGTTACCAAGGAACTTTTAGGGTATTTAATATTGGAGTTTCTCTGTTTGGGAATGATCTTTATACCTTTCCTTTTACCCAACTGCCCCTACATTACTAATGGCAGAAAATCATCCTACCAATAATTACAGGGTGGTTTTTTTATCTGAATGATATTTTTTTTATTGTTTGCATTTATGTTTTGTTTTCAGCCTTGGTGTTTAACCACGGGGAGAAGTCCACATCAAGTTTAAGTGCAGGCACAGAAGAATGTAAAAAAAATAATACACAATTAAGTATCTATATTATTATATCATATATAATGTAATATTATTACATTATTATTAGATATATTATTATATAATATTATAGTGATATGTAATTTTTTCTGTACTGTGCTGTTGTAATACTGTGCACAGTAAATAGCAAACAAATATTTCTTCATTTACATTGCCGTGGCTTAAAATAGAAAATTCTAAAGGTGCTTTTTTTGCTCTACATTAAATACAATTGATTTTCAAATTAATTGGGTAGAGAACCAAGTGTGTGTAGGGTGTAGACACTGCCTGATTCATTACTGCACTCAATGAGCTGAAAGGTCATTTACAAGAATGAAAGCACATGTAGACTATCTCAGAATAGGATGCAGCATGATAATTAAGGTAAGATTGCCAACAGTATCATTAACTAAAGTTCACATTTATCTAGAACAGGTAGTATTTTTTCTGCCACGAATACGGAATATATTTAACTACACTGCTAATTACAGCCAAGTCTATTAATTTGCCTATGTTTCAGATTACCCATTTTTCTCCAGACTTTAGTCTCTTTCCAGGTAGTTCATTGCAGTTGTTCAATTAATTTACATCCATTCCCAGAGGTATTATCTTTATAATTCAATTGGATTGCATATACTGGCATTTCTGTTCTTTGACCCATTGATATTCACAGCATTTTCTAAAGAAGCAGACTCGTGAAAACATAAGAAACTCTTTTAGAAAAAAGATTTCAAAGCCAGTGAAATTTGCCTTTATTAAATAAGTTACACGTGAACCTGAAGTTGGAAACCTTGAGGGTAAACTGATTTTATTGCTATGCATTCTCAGGCATTCAAAATTTCTACTGTAGGCTGGTGGAGTGCTTTCATCAGATAGGAAATGCTCCCGTGCACCTCTGCTGTAATTGATCTTCAAAGGCCTTGCAGCACTAAAGCACTTTTAGAAGCCTTTAAATTACATTGCCAGTTTTTTGTGGAGACGTTGATTTCTTGTTCCCACTCTGTAACTGTAACAGAGCTTGGAGATATTATGGGGGTGCAGGTATTTGAGGGGCTGAGTGGAGGATGATGGATGCTTTCCACTGCTTGTGCACTTTCACCGTAGCATTTAGGAATGTTCTCACAGGGGGTGTGAGTAGACTTTTGTGCGGTTTTGTCTTTAGAAAATATTAAGGCCTTTTTGGTCAGAGGACAAGAAATCTGCTTAATTTTTGACACTTTGCTTTTAGATTATTTGATATTTTATTATTTTAAAATGTCAAAGTGAAAGAAATGGTTGCCTTGTCTCATATAAACACCTCTAATTGGATTTTAGAGTCTCTTTCATGATGTAAGAAACTGTTTCCTGTCATATCTGTCACTCTGTTTAGTAGGATGTAATGGATTATCTCTCTCCTGTTGTGAAAAGGTTTTGTTAGTGTTGCTTCATTCCTATGTAAACTACTTTTCAGGAGTTACTGTTTCATTTGTTTATTTTTAGGAAAGTTATTGCCAAAATTCTCCCACCATCTTTCTGTTTTTGAGAAAATAACAAATTAAGCTATAGCGGTTCATAAATCACATGGAATTTTTATAGTAGTTGGTATTGCTGAGTTTAGAGTATTTGGAGCTAGATGTTTTTTCTAAGCTTGGCCTGGAATATTTACTGACATTATGCTGAAACTTGTAAAGGAACAGCCTTGAGAGAACTGGTGTGAAATGAATATAAAGTGCTTCAACTCATGACTAAATGTGTAAGTTTTGACAGTGGTGCTTTGAACATTGCATTTCCTCGGGGTGCAGTGCTGGGGAGGGGTTTGTGCTGCAGCAGGACTGTGTCACCCCAAGGAGCAGGAGCTCTAGATGGGGTTTGTGCTGCAGCAGGCCTGTGTCACCCCAAGGAGCAGGAGCTCTAGATGGGGTTTGTGCTGCAGCAGGACTGAGTCACCCCAAGGAGCAGGAGCTCTAGATGGGGTTTGTGCTGCAGCAGGACTGAGTCACCCCAAGGAGCAGGAGCTCTAGATGGGGTTTGTGCTGCAGCAGGACTGTGTCACCCCAGGGAGCAGGAGCTCTAGATGGGGTTTGTGCTGCAGCAGGACTGAGTCACCCCAAGGAGCAGGAGCTCTAGATGGGGTTTGTGCTGCAGGAGCACTCGAGTCACCCCAAGGAGCAGGAGCTCTAGATGGGGTTTGTGCTGCACCAGGACTGTGTCACCCCAGGGAGCAGGAGCTCTAGATGGGGTTTGTGCTGCAGCAGGACTGTGTCACCCCAGGGAGCAGGAGCTCTAGATGGGGTTTGTGCTGCAGCAGGCCTGTGTCACCCCAAGGAGCAGGAGCTCTAGATGGGGTTTGTGCTGCAGCAGACTGAGTCACCCCAAGGAGCAGGAGCTCTAGATGGGGTTTGTGCTGCAGCAGGACTGTGTCACCCCAAGGAGCAGGAGCTCTAGATGGGGTTTGTGCTGCAGCAGGCCTGTGTCACCCCAAGGAGCAGGAGCTCTAGATGGGGTTTGTGCTGCAGCAGGACTGTGTCACCCCAGGGAGCAGGAGCTCTAGATGGGGTTTGTGCTGCAGCAGGACTGTGTCACCCCAGGGAGCAGGAGCTCTAGATGGGGTTTGTGCTGCAGCAGGACTGTGTCACCCCAAGGAGCAGGAGCTCTAGATGGGGTTTGTGCTGCAGCAGGACTGAGTCACCCCAAGGAGCAGGAGCTCTAGATGGGGTTTGTGCTGCAGCAGGACTGTGTCACCCCAGGGCAGGAGCTCTAGATGGGGTTTGTGCTGCAGCAGGACTGTGTCACCCCAAGGAGCAGGAGCTCTAGATGGGGTTTGTGCTGCAGCAGGACTGTGTCACCCCAAGGAGCAGGAGCTCTAGATGGGGTTTGTGCTGCAGCAGGACTGTGTCACCCCAGGAGCAGGAGCTCTAGATGGGGTTTGTGCTGCAGCAGGACTGTGTCACCCCAAGGAGCAGGAGCTCTAGATGGGGTTTGTGCTGCAGCAGGACTGTGTCACCCCAAGGAGCAGGAGCTCTAGATGGGGTTTGTGCTGCAGCAGGACTGTGTCACCCCAAGGAGCAGGAGCTCTAGATGGGGTTTGTGCTGCAGCAGGACTGTGTCACCCCAGGGAGCAGGAGCTCTAGATGGGGTTTGTGCTGCAGCAGGACTGTGTCACCCCAAGGAGCAGGAGCTCTAGATGGGGTTTGTGCTGCAGCAGGACTGTGTCACCCCAAGGAGCAGGAGCTCTAGATGGGGTTTGTGCTGCAGCAGGACTGTGTCACCCCAGGGAGCAGGAGCTCTAGATGGGGTTTGTGCTGCAGCAGGACTGTGTCCCCCAAGGAGCAGGAGCTCTAGATGGGGCACACAGATGCTCCCTGGCAGGGTGGCAGGCAGGTTTGGGTGCTGGCTGGAGACACTGGCCCCACACTCACTGTGGTGCAGACAGGGCTGCTGCACGTTCAGCAGATGCAAACCACTTGCTGATCTTGGAAGAACAGCAGCAAGAGACATATGTTAGCACCAGGGGTTAAATTGCCAGATGCCAGAATAAATGCTGAGACTGTAGCAATTTTTTTTTCCTCACTGAAGAACTCTTTCCCTTCTATTGCTGTTTAAACAAGAGAAGTACTTGCACACACCCATAATCACATTAATTTCCTAGCACTTCTGTACATTACTGAGTTTTACCTGTGAAATACTTTGTTTTATTTCACAAATTGAATATTGTTGCTAGTTTGTGTTGATATATTGTATTGTTTTTACCTTCAGGATTATTAAGAAAAAGTTTTTTTTTAAAAAAAAAAAAAAAAGCAGAAGTAGGGGTAACTTCTGATTAAGTATCTTTCATTTTAACAATCAAAGGATTGAATTACAGATATTGGATTTTACTATTATGACCTTACAGTCTGGTTCCTACTGACAAGAGTTCCTGAGCCTAAATTTTTGGGGGTTTGTGGGGTTTTTTTGTGCTTTTTTTTTCCCCTTTCCTGTGTTCAGCACAACTTCTCAACATTTTTTTAAATACTTGAACTTGGAGATTGTTAATACATGTGCCTTTGCTGTTTTTAGGTACTGGAAAAAAATTAAATTAGTCACTGTTCATATATTCCTTTTAAAAGGTTCTGAAACCCAGTCTATCCTGTAGATTCAGTCTTGAATTTTGTATTTAGCTTCTTTATTTATTGGGGTTTTTTTCGGGGGTACATTACCTCTAAAGCATCACTTCAAGTCATATATCTCAAATATTCATCTTTCACTGGTTCTATTGCTGCAGTGTTTTGGTGTAGATGAGTATGGCATAAACATATCTGTAGGTATTTATCTGCATACATTTGTGATGAAGATATGTAGATTAAAACCATTACTTGTGTTTATGGATGAGTAGGAGACATGCTTGATATTGCAACTGATAACTTTTTGTTAGACTTGACCCATTATGGCATTTTTGTAGTTACATTTTAAAACAATCTTGTTATGTGGAGAGAAATCAAGTTAGGTGAACTAGTTTTAACAATAAACTTCTAAATGTGCATGTAAAACATGGTGTACAATTACTTCAAATAGAAAAGAGAGATCAAAAACATTAAAGCAGTTGATAATGACACAGATTGGGTGTCAGTAAAATGAAGTGAGGAAAGGTGAGAATTGGAATTTGTCGAAATTCACAGAATCATGGGATGGCCTGGGAGAGAAGGGACCTTCAAGATGTAAATGTGCCAGAGAGGATGTGCTGACAAGGCTGTGTTTCAGCCTGGCAGACTGCAATGACTGCAAGCTGGAAAAGGCACCGAGTGCTGGAAATGCTGATTTGGCTCGAGCAGGGCTGTGCTGCGAGTTCGGGCCGCCCTGGAAGGGCTGGCATTCCTCAGCCCCTCGGAGGGGAGACACCAGAGCACACACCTGGGAGGTGCAGCTGCTCCTGGGCTCAGCAGAGTGCTGGGCTGTCCCTGTTCTGTGTCCTGCCTCAACCAGCTGATGTGTGCTGGCCTCACAGGAGCCCTGTGCTTCTCCTTCCTTCATGTTCCTCTTGGAGTCCAGGAGAAAAGAGAATTTGCATCTTGCAGTGCTGTCAGAATCTGTAGGTGACCTACAGTACCTTCCTTTCTGTGGCTCTTATCTAAGCTGTGAAATTTTAATTTAGATTTAACTAATGAGTGAAAAATATACCATTTTAAAACCATTACTTCAGGTAATGATTCCTGCTAAAGCAAAGAGTTAAATTGCAAATCACAAAGAGGGAAGACTTTTAACAGGAAGATTGTTGCAGGTGTGAACAGATGTCCTTTGTGAAGAAGCACAATGCTTTAATTGAGCACTGGCTGCCATCAGAAGTCTCACCTCATTGAAAGAATGTTGTTCACTGGCTTTATTTTTAAGGCTTTGTTCTAAATCTGTATTCAGATGACACCTATGTCCTTATTAAATTGGCATGCCAGTTTTTAAGTGGGCATGAAGCCATCCTAACAGATGGATGTGACTACAGGCATGCCAGGGAATCAAGAGTAGTGTTTCCTAAGGGAGACAAAAGTGGTGTTAAATCTTTATTACCATTTTGGCTGCACATATGAGGCAGTCAGGAATGAAACCCGTCTGTGATTTTTGCTGAAGGAGACCCAAATGTCTTTTTTAATAATATGATTGCATTAATGAATTAAGAGTTTGAATTTAATTTACCTGGTACATAAGAAATCATTAGGTATCATCTGAAGGGAATAAGGTGAATAGAAGGGTTAAAGAACCCAACCAAACCCAAAATAGAAAACATACAACTGCTTGATCCTGGACACCAATGACTCTACCTGTTCTTATTCAGGAAGGTGCTGCCAGGGAACCTCTCCAAGAAGTGTGTTGGGATTTGGGATGATGAATATGCATAATACTAAATCTTTTGACAGACCTTGATGAAGAAAATGCAACATGCTGAAACTGTATGTTGATGTTTCATGTGTTCAAGTAAATTTTGGGGCAGCTAGAATAGAAACAGTCAGAACAGTTGGACTTTTTCATACTTTTGAACATTAAAGAAGAATAGATGTTGTTGGCAATGTTCTTACATTATTTATCAAGCAGAAAAGAAAGCAGCTAGTATTTAAATAGGCATCTGCCCTCTCCATGTCTCTCCCTTGTCTGGCTTGAGCTTCTTGGGGTATGGAAGGAGGTGTGAGAATGTGAATTGCTTGAATTGCTTCATCACAGAGATTTGTTTAGGTTGGAAAAGACCCTTAAGAATGAGTCCAACTGTAAACCCAGCCCTGCCAAGTCTGCCACTAAACCATGTCCCCACATCCACACATCTTTTAAATCTCCCCAGGGACGGTGACTCCATCAGTACCCTGGGCAGCCTGTGCCATGACTGGACAACTCCTGAGAGTTTCTGCTGCTTGAGAGAGCAGCATCCTCTCCACAGTCTCCTCCCAGGGAGCTGTAGAGGAGGAAGGTCCCCCCCGAGCCCCCTTTTCTGCTGGCTGAGCCCCCCAGCTCCCCATCAGACTGAGCTCCAGCCCCTCCCCAGTTCCGTGCCCTCCTCTGGCCTCGCTCCAGCCCCTCAGTGCCTTCCTGGGCTGGGGGCCAGGATTGGGCAGAGCCCTGGAGGAGTGGGGGGCAGTGCCCAGCACAGGGCACAGCCCTGCCCTGCCCTGCTGCCAGCACAGCGCTGGGCCAGGCCTGTGCCCTGGCCTCTTGTCCCTGGGCACCGCTGGGCTGGTAGCAGGGCTGCTGTCAGCCCGCACTCCCTGCTGGGGCACGGCACTGCCACTTCACCTGCGTGCAGCTCTCCCTGCTCTGGCCCTGCAGAGCCTGCCCGCTGCCAGCCTGCCCCTGCAGAGCCTGCCCGCTGCCAGCCTGCCCAGCTGCCCCTGCAGAGCCTGCCCACTGCCAGCCTGCCCAGCTGCCCCTGCAGAGCCTGCCCGCTGCCAGCCTGCCCCTGCAGAGCCTGCCCGCTGCCAGCCTGCCCAGCTGCCCCTGCAGAGCCTGCCCGCTGCCAGCCTGCCCAGCTGCCCCTGCCCAGCCTGCCGCTGCCAGCCTGCCCCTGCAGAGCCTGCCCGCTGCCAGCCTGCCCAGCTGCCCCTGCAGAGCCTGCCGCTGCCAGCTGCCCAGCTGCCCTGCAGAGCCTGCCCGCTGCCAGCCTGCCCAGCTGCCCCTGCAGAGCCTGCCCGCTGCCAGCCTGCCCAGCTGCCCCTGCAGAGCCTGCCCGCTGCCAGCCTGCCAGCTGCCCCTGCCCAGCCTGCCCGCTGCCAGCCTGCCCTGCAGAGCCTGCCCGCTGCCAGCCTGCCAGCTGCCCTGCAGAGCCTGCCACTGCCAGCCTGCCCAGCTGCCCCTGCAGAGCCTGCCCACTGCCAGCCTGCCCAGCTGCCCCTGCAGAGCCTGCCCGCTGCCAGCCTGCCCAGCTGCCCCTGCAGAGCCTGCCCGCTGCCAGCCTGCCCAGCTGCCCCTGCAGAGCCTGCCCACTGCCAGCCTGCCCAGCTGCCCCTGCAGAGCCTGCCCACTGCCAGCCTGCCCAGCTGCCCCTGCGAGCCTGCCCACTGCCAGCCTGCCCAGCTGCCCCTGCAGAGCCTGCCCACTGCCAGCCTGCCCAGCTCCCCTGCAGAGCCTGCCCGCTGCCAGCCTGCCCAGCTGCCCCTGCAGAGCCTGCCCGCTGCCAGCCTGCCCTGCAGAGCCTGCCGCTGCCAGCCTGCCCCTGCAGAGCCTGCCCGCTGCCAGCCTGCCCAGCTGCCCCTGCAGAGCCTGCCCACTGCCAGCTGCCCAGCTGCCCCTGCAGAGCTGCCCGCTGCCAGCCTGCCCCTGCCCAGCTGCCCCTGCCCAGCCTGCCCAGTGCCAGCCTGCCCAGCTCAGGAACATCAGCAGCCTTGCCCAGGGGGCATCAGGGATGAGGCTAAATCAGTAATAACAACATAAAGTTTTACTTTAGCTATTTTTTCAATTACAGTCTTCCACAATTTTCTTAACTTTATTTTTCTCCTTTTCCCAGGCCAGTGAATTGCTCATGTTTAAACAAGCACTTGGCTCATCTTCTTTACATAGCTTGTGCAATGATACCTTAGTAGAATCTATATAATATAATCAGAAATTTATATACTTTTCTTTGTGCCAAAATAGTACAAGAATTTCACATTTTATGTAGTGTTCTACTGAAATAGTTTTAGCTGGGTTTTCAAAGATGCAAAGAAACAACTACAGGTTTATATTTACCTGCAGGCTCAGGCTGACATCAGGCCCTCCTTGCTACAAATGCTAGTCTTTTTCCGTTGCTTTGATTGTATGTGTTTTTCAGAATATCTTGGAAGTTCATCCTCATATGGGATGATTTTAACTGATAGGGGGGTCTTCTAAAACCTAATTAGATTTTCCTTTTCTTCTATTTATGAATAATGTCCTAGAAGTGCATTACAAAATTAAGTAATTCTCCTGTATAATCAACACGCTAAGTTTATCTAGCAGCCAATCAAAAAACATAGACATAAAACATTAATATTAACCAAACTAATTAACACAAAAAATTAATTTTCTTACTAAAATCTACTGATTTTTTTAATTTTAGTGTCAATGGCAAGTTTTATATTTTTAAAGGAAATAATATAGCTGAGAATAGTTAAACAACCTCTGAATTTCCATGTAGCTTGATACTACAACATTGTTCACATCTGAAAATGCCCTGTAAATAATTGATCAGCTGCATATCTTAAGTCCTTTTAAGAGATTCTGTACGTATCAAATATGGATCCAGTCTTAATTTATATTGCCAAGTACAACTGGGATTACTGAAGCTTGCAGAGTAATTAGCTCTAAAAACTGGGGGAAACCAATTGTACCTTGTGCCTCAGCTGTTCTCTCAGTACAAGAAAATTTGTCTATGCAAGAAGCCCTGTTTCTCCACATTCAAAGAGTATGGAATGGCTCTATATGGAAGGCAAATTATGTCAAAGACTTAATTCTTTCACCAAAATACACATGTGTGGTTTTTAAATGAGTTATAGACAGCAGCAGGCATTTTACATTCTGGTAGAAAGCTTTAGGTGACCTCTGAAGGCTGGTATGGAGGAGTTTTAAATTCAATATAATTTGCTCCCACTCCTCTTTAAGGTGTCTGGTGCAACTTGTCAGTTATGATCTCATCTCTGCTTCCTGATTCTTGATCAAATGGGTATCACTGGCATCTGAAGTCAGATGTAATTTGGTGATTAATATACCCATACCACCTACCTTGAATCCTAGGGGGTTTTTCTTAATATGAGGACAAGTTAAAATCGTACTTTATCTACAAGACAGGCTTCCTCTTGATCAATGACTTTGCTCAGTTTAGTCTCTTACTTTGCTTTTGAAATAAAGCTCATTAGGTACAGGTTTTTATTACCCAGTTGCTCCCGGTAACTAAAAGCTACCCCAAAGGAATTTTTCTATTTGCAAACTGTCAGACAGTTCAAAGGGACATTTAATAGCTTAAAATTGAGCTGGATATTATTTTGAAGGAGTGAGAGCAGTAAGTATGTTTATCCTGGCAGATGTGAAACTGGGATGTGCAAAGATCCTTCCATCTTCTTTGTGAGAGTTGAAACGTGGCTGTCACATAATGTGATGTGACTTTGAACTTGGCTGTTATGAACAGCCTGTTAGCATAGCACTCCCTACTGATGCTTCTTGAGGTGGAAATGTTTTCAGAGCATGGTTTTTAAGAATGGTAGTTATGGGGAAAGAATTGCCAGCTGAATTTCTCACATGCTGCCGATTTGGGATCTGTATTCCTAAGTGTCATTGCAGATTAATTAAAGGTTGAATGTTTTTGTCTAAATATGTTCTTCCTCATGTTTTATTTGTTGTGGCTGTTACTCTGTCTGTTGCAGATTGTTATAGTATGTTATGAATCCTATTCAAAGTGTAATTTATACAGAGCAGGTTGAGAGCAGAGAACTTGTGGCACAAAGTGTTGCCATGGGTAGAACTCTGCTGTAACTGCAGACAGGTAGGGAGAGGGATGCAGGTGAGTTTTACTGCCAGGGGCTTGCTTGTGTATGGGATCCACAATGCTGGGGAGAAATGTGGGGTTTAGCTAGTGCTGAATCATTCCTGCACAGTCAGAGAATTTGAAAAGGAACACAGGGATGGAGCAGAGTGGAGACCAGAAAAGAGAAATTTTACTGTATGTGTATTTCCATACAGACTAAATATATGTGAAACTGTTTTTATGCCTCACTACAGATGCTGTGCAAGTGCTAGGGATTAAAATGACAAGAAATGGGTTTCTCCTGTCTGGCTTTAGAGCAATGAGTTTGATATCATCTCTTCTGATATAGGACACCTTGATGCATCTTCTGTCCACGGATAAAAGAAATGACAAGCCCCCCAAATGTCACTATATATACAGGAATATGTGTAACTTTGTTCCTAACTTTCTGTCAGTCTCTGTCCATTTTCCAGAGATTCAGGCTCTCCTGTAATTTCTTGCTGTGCTGTGACACTTACTCTCTGTCCTTGTCTTCTCTGCTCAGTTCCTGAACATTACAAACTGGTCATTTGCAGTGCACCGAGCTACTGCCACACTAGCACTGATTAGCACTTTTGGCAATCAGGGATCAGAGAATGGTTGAAGAATACTTGGAAGGAATCTGGGAATGTGTCCAGCTCAGCATGAGGTCAGCTCTGAGGTCAGACAGGTTTTTCCAGGACAGAGTCTGTGCCACCTGTCTGTTCTACTGATGGCTGTCCCTGTGAAGAGGAGCTTTTTCCTTACATCCAGCCTGAACTGCTTGCTTGGCTTGTGAGCCCATTGTTTGATTGCATCTGATCCACTTTAAAATGTCTTAAATCTGTGCCATCTTTCAGTAAGGCTCTTACACTTATGGTCCTTCTGCTGAGCACCATTAAATGGAACTTGGTTAGCAATAAGTGCTAGATCCAAAATATAGCTTTAATATTTTTGGTCTGGTCAGAGTCTTGATGAATAAATTCTGAACTGAACATACTAACTTTATGGAAAACTTTAGATTGTTGAAGGATAGTTTCCACAGATAATAGTGAAAACAGAACTTAAGATTATTTACTAGTTTTTTCAAAAGTAGTGAGCTAATAATCTTTTATAACTTGTGTTTATTTGTTGACTGAATATACAAACCCTTTCTTTAAAAGGTCCTATCACATTTCAGCAAGTTTTTTTTAGGTATTGCATCTAACTTTTTTTGTTGCTAATGATGTTTCTTTGGTTTAGTTTTTACTTGAGCTAGTAGCACTGCCTTTGTTGCATTTACATTTAGTTAGAAGTGGTTCATATAAGCAAATCAAGAAAGTGTTTGCTAGGTGCTGAATTACATCTCAATTTCTGAAAAATTATAACATTTCCTGTCTGCAGCTGTGACTGTGAAGCTGCCAGTCCTGACTTCTGGAGGGCAGGTGCTCTCTGTGTCCCTGAACACAAATCCACACAGAAGTGCTTTAGGAGTGCTGCTATCCCCTGTGCTGGTGGCACTCTGTGTTCTGGGGGTGCAGCCCTGTGGTTGCTGCTGCAGAGGGGTGGCCTGCAGCGAGTGCAGAATTGTGTCTGTGCAGAATCAGGCACATAAAGGAACTGTGGGCTGGGTGAAATTCATTTTTATGCTGCTCTTCAAACAGGTTTTGTGTTAATATGTGTTCTTTAACTGCTGGGTTACTGGTTAATTTAGTTATTGGGTTAGATTTGTCTTGTAGCTTGGAATAAGTGTTATAGAAATGGCTACCAAGGGCAGAGATACTTTCTGAGGCAAGAAATTTTGTTGCTCTTCAGACATGACTAAAAGCTCTTGGCTCCATGTAGCTTGGAGCTGTTACTTCAAATAAGAATAATCTGCATTGATTGCTTCTGTTGCTTCATCTGCAAAATTCAGAGTGGTATAATCTTTCCCCTTTCCCCTTTCTCCCCTCCCCTCCCTTTTTTTTTCCTTTTTTTTTCCTTTTTTATTCCTTTTCCTCTTCTCTCTGCCTGTACTAACACCCTTATTCTGGGGGGATTCTGAGCCCCTGCCTTATTTTAAATCACATTAGATAAAATTTCACCATGTCTCACCCTGCCCTTGTTTATCAGGGAGTGCACTGTGTGTCCAGGTGCTCTGAATCATTCTTTTAAAAAAGTATATATTTTTTTTTATTCTTGGATAGATACTGTTGTCATTAAAGTTGATTCAAATTTGTGTATTTTGGACTCCTGACGTTTCCTATAAGCACCTCTCTCTTAAAAAGTCAATGTACAAGTGAGATTGGACTGTAACTTCATATTACAGTCAGCTTCCTTAAGTTCAAATAAGGATGAATGTATGCACAGCCCTCACTATCACAGGCTTGATAAGCCTTTCATTAGAGTCTTTGTCTGCATTCTTTTATGTGCCTTTAGAAAATATGTTTCAAAAGTTATGAACATAGTTCTGTTCTGCTGTTTGAGCCTTATTTTCAGAAATTAGTTAATAAATACAGTAATTTTCTTCATTAAAATCCTGTCATTACATAAACACAATTAACTTCAAGATGCTTGGTATGTGGGTGAGTAATTTGTCCCCAGGTGTTTGATATAAGCTGACCAGCCTTCAGAATTTAACTGAAGAAATTTGGTTTTATCAGGAACTTCAGGTTTTGATATATGAAAATACTTTTGACTTATGAAAATACCACACCAGTTTGGAATATTCCCAAGGCACAATTGGAAAATCAGCAATTCTGCATTGGGGCTGTGGCTGTTAAAGCATCTTGTGTTCCACTGTTTGGGGGAGGCTTTCTTCGCACGTAGTATTTCATTTGTATTTGATGTTAAGATGATTTGATTCTTTCAGAATGCAGGGACATTCTGCTTCCTGTGATTACCAAAGAGCTGAGGGAATTACTGGACCAGAAGGAGGAGCAGCAGCTGCAGCCCCAGGAGAGGAAGTTCTGTGTGGAATTACTGCACAGCGTCCTGGAGGTTCTGAGCTGTCAGGACCCTGTAAGTATTGATGATGATGGAGAGAGCCCAAGCCTGCAGAAAGCCTGAGCTGATTAGGATGTAAATTATTGATGATGATTAATCTCCTTCAAATATTTAGTGCAAGTCTGTGGCAAATTGAACTTTTCTCCTATTTTTCATGAACTTTAACCAAAGGGCAGTTGAGGTATTAAAGATGGATACTGACTTCTGAGTAAGCTGATCCAGTTCAAGATCTCTTTTCTCATTGCAGGGGTTGGACTACATGACCTTGCAAGGTCCCTTCCAACCACAACTTTTTGATTATGCTATCAATTATTTTAATTATACAGAATAAATTTCAAATTTCATCTTGTTCCTGTCATAAAATCCCCTGTAATTTCTGAAACAAATGCTTTTCACTGTACAAATGTTGCAGGGTATGGTTTCTGCTTTCAGCAATGTCTGGGTAAAACAGATTATTCTTTACTAAATTTCATCTGGAGACTGTAGTTTCTTTATCAGACTTCTGAAATGTTGGAACACTGACATTTTCTTCTGGTGGTTCTTTTTTTTTTTTCTCATTTGAGAGAATGTTGAACTGACTGTTTAGCCCCTCACTCTTTAATGAGCAGTAGGTTATTCAGTGAAGCTTCTCAATAATTTGAGGGATTTATTCTGAGAAAACATCATAATTTATTACATTTAAAAAGATGTAATTTCCTTAGCCTGTGAATATGTACTGATTTTTTCTCAAGAAGAGTTTTCTGATACATGTGTTGAAACTTTGCAGACTTTGGATTAAAATAAGTTGTCATTTTAGCAGTTTTTCACTGTGGCTCCTTGGGTCATTTCCTAGTAAATGAAATCATTACAGCATATATCTTGATTTCATAAAAATCTTTGATACTGCTGAGGCTTTTCAGTTTGCAAGGGGCAATCTTTCCATGTGTACTATGAGCTATTTGCCTCATTGGTTTAGGCTTAAGCAGTTCAGGAGGGATTGAACAGAGGGGATACAAAAGAAATATTGGAACATTTGAATTTGAAATGTGATTCTTAAAATAAATGGCAAAAGCATGATAGGGCAAAAATTGAAGTTATTAACTCATAAGCTGTAATGCAAAGGAACCAGTTTTGTTACTGAATCCTTTAAAAGGTAAAACACAATTGTAATGTGAGACAGAGTAATGCTTTCTCTGTGTGTACCACATAAATGAAGTTTATTTTTTAATTTAGTAGTTTCTGTCCATAGCAGAAGTTGCTGACATGCAAAAGGCTCATTAAAGCCTACTGAAATTATGGGTTTGTAGCTCATCTTTATGTGAGTGAGAACATTATGCAGAACAGCAGAAGAAATGCTGAGAATTTAAAATACATTCAAAAATATATATTGACATTTGTTCAATAGAAGTGGCATTTCTGCAATAGTTTCTCTTGAGGAAAGTAAACTGGGGATTTTCTGTGAGACGTTTGGCCCACAATTATCTACAGGTTGTGCTTGCAGTGAATACTGATGCACTTCTGATATAAGGAGAAAAGCCCCTTGGGGTAAGTTTAAATCCAGCAGTGGTATCAGAACACGCTGAGCCCTCTCGAGGCATTGTATTCCTAAGAATACAATGTATACAAGGAATACACTGTAGAATACTTGGGATATCAACAAAAGAACCCGATGCTTCCGTTGCAGAAGATCCACACCCTGGCCTGCCTCTGGCAATACAACTGCTGGTCAGAGGAAATACGGATTTTAAAATATATTAAGGATGTGTCATTAACTGTAACACAGCTTTGTAACCACAAAGCAAATCTGTGGCCATCACTCATAGCTTTTTCCTTCCTTGACAGAGGAATCCATGGATTAGTACCTCATTTTTTTAACCAAACACAGATCCTACTTCAGTGCTGAAAATCTGCTATTGAGATGACTTATCTGAAAGAGGAAAAGGGAGCAAAGGAAGGGAACTCAGCAGCATCCAGGGATCACACAGTCATTTGTCTTCAAGAGCCACTACAGATTTCTCTGGAGTGTAACACAGATGTTTATTTTCCAGCTAAAGTGAGAAATCTTGTTTCAAGGCTGCATTTGCCTTGCAGCAGTAAATACTTTGTAACCTGCAGGCAGATGAAAGGGTTCTCACGATGATGGCCAAGTCATTGTTTAGGCAGCATCCTTCAGGTTGCCTTTATTCAGTGTGATCTAGATACAGACACTTTGGTAATTAACCAAATTATTTCACCTGGGATTACACTTGAACCCTAAAATGAATGCAGTTTTCTATTCAACAATTCATTCCCTGCATTTCTTAGCCACTTTCTGAGAAAATGGATGTTTTGACCTGCTGGAAGAGAAAGTTTCAGCCTTTAGTAGCAGAATCACATTGCAATATTAGTAACACCAGTGTCTTGTCCCTATTTCTTCTGGGTTTTTTCCATCTCAGTAGAGAAACCTGGTTTCATACTAGTACTCAAAACTTTTTGGAAACTTAACTTGGATATTTTTGCATTGTGTTTATTCCGTGAAAGTCACCAGAAATAGAAAGAACACAAAGGACAGGGAAGACAAAACAGCAGTAGTTGTTCTGTTTCAAGTGGTGAAAATTTATACTGTGAAGTGATCTTTGAAGTTGTTACAGAGTTTTTGAAGAATGCGTTTTCTTTGTCAAAGGAAAGGATATTTTGATATTTCCAGCTCTGCTCTACTGTTTTGCCTCACATTGTTTAGTGAGTGGGAACATGGGAATCATCAGCTCCTTGTGTTCAAATGCTGTTTTCTTCAGCTGCTGCCTCACTGCTGGGTTCTGCAGGTAGCCTGTGTGTTGTTAAAATCTCTGTTTTGTGGAGTGTTTGTGTCTTTATTTTTATGACTAGACAGTCACTGTTGGGCATCTCAGTGAGATGCTTAGGTTTGATTTTAAGATTCCTCTCCAGCAGACAACTTTTGGACATAAAAGGCATTGTTTTGACCTAATCATGTCTGAAATTAGCTTCATTGCTTGAGATGGTGCTTCAAGCACCTGTGAAATACAGTTAAATCTGAGAACTGCAAGTCAGTCATTGATGAAGGCCATGGTGAAATCAGTGACTTTTTGTTTCTGTTTCAATTAAAACCACTTCCCTTTTCCCTCTTTACAACACTTTGTTTCATGTAATCCGGCAGTCCTTCATGAGATGACTTTGTCTCTAATCTGATATATATGCTATATTTTAATATTTATTGAATCAGAACAACTTTTATTTATAGTGCTTACAAAATTAAATGTAATGATAAATGCTTTCTCTTGGAATCAACAGTGAAATCTTAGTTAAGACTATAAATGCAGGAGAGATTAAGAATCATTTCCTGTTCTGTGCATTGTCAGTAACTGGCAGCAGTTGCATTTTGAGCTGTTTAGCAAACACTAGCAAACAACACTGGAAGCATTTTAGAATTGTAAAGAAAATTTTTAAGCATTTCCCTAACTTATGGCAGACCTTAAGGCTTTAGCAAAAGAGAATTTCAAAGGAATGTAGTCAGGAATTCTGAATGTTCGTTCAAGGCAAATTACCTCAAGGTCTTCTGTGGAGAATTTTCAGCCAGAACCATGCAGGATTATGAGTTATGGTTCAAAAAAGAAATTGTTTTCCTTTTATATGTGCCTTTATTTGTATGTGTGTCAAAGAAGGAATACAAGTTACAGAAATGGGTGCCCCAAGGAGTGAGCACACAGGATCTGGTTGGTGCAGAGCTCATTTCCTTTGTGGCTGCCCATACAGTGCCATGGTTTAGATTTGTGACCAGAACAGGGTCGATAATGAAGCAATGAAATTTTGGTTATTGCTGAACAGTGCTTGCACAGTACCAAAGCCTCCTGTGTTTCTCACTGAGCCCCAACCAGGGGGAAGGGTAGAGCTGGGAGAGTCTGGGAGGGGACAGAGCTGGGACAGCTGAAACACATTGACAGGAGTGTTTCCAAGAGAGCATCTCAAGCACAGGTTGTGTAATGTTGTAATTCCTAGGCAGCCAATTGGTGAGTCCCTGTTTGCCACTGTCCAAATAAATGAACACTCCATCAGAATCTGAAGTGCAGGGTTGACTCTGAAACAACAGAATTGCTTTTTCTGTCCCAATCCTGTAGTAGTTTAAACAGAAGATGAAAGCTAAATCAAACACTGTCTGCTTTTACCCTGCTCAGACATTTTTGAAAGAGAGTGACATTTTGTTTGGTTTGGATTTTCTATTAACTCATCTGTGTGCCAGTCTGTGCCATCCAGCCCAACAAGGAACCTGAAGGTGTTTGAGTTCTGTGAGAACACTCCCTCCTGCTGACCTGCCTACAGAGCATGAACTCTGCTTGTCCCATGCTTTGGCAAGTCTTTTCAACAGAGAAGACAAACGTTTTTGATCCCTGTATTTAATTAAATGGAGTAATACAATTAATGTTTTACAAGGGAACATTTGTATATGATACAAGTAATTAATTAAGCTCCAAAAACAATCTTGTGCTTAATCAATGGACTGGAGCCAAATGATGGTGGGTGTTCCTATGTCACCCTTGTGAAGAGAAATATGATCTGAAAAAGCACCTGTTGCAGTTGATTGTTGGACTGTCTTCTGAAGCTAGAAGCTGCAAGATAAAAGCTGAAATCTCATGTATTGACAATGTGTGAAAACAATTTCTGTTAATTTAGCAATGTCGGTATTGAATGCCTAATTGTTTCTTAGATTATCAAGAAGAAAGGGAGTCTCAGTTTCACGGAGAAACCATTTTATTTCATTTGCTAATGTTTCTCTGAAAATTCAAAGGTCTAGTAGAAAATAACCTTTGTGTGCTTGAGCATATGTAATAGTCTTTCCAGGAGAGGTTTGTTATGTGCTACTTGTGAATTAAGAATAGAGCTCATCTTTAATGATGGAGTCAGGGCTAAATGTTAAAACTCATTATGCAATGTTCTGAACTGTTACTAATTATGGTATAGCACACACTGAAATCTGGAAGTGAGCTTACATTATATGAGCCCTCATCTGTGAATTTTTTTAAAAAAGGGAAACTAATGAACAAATTACACCCCTGTGCTAAGTGCTACCACATAGTGTATCTGTTTTGGCTGATAATACTATTTTTTAAATTATAGTGGTGAACAATGTTATAAAAACAACAAATGTGTCTTCTGTGCAGCCACTCTCAAGTGTAGTCATGTTATAAACACAGGACTGTACCAGAGAAAGTGAAATTTTGAAGAAGGAAACACCAAACACAAATTATTCTGTGATTACATTGTTCATTTATAGAATATCACTCTGGTGTGAAAGAAGGGATTACAGGTGAGCTGCCCCTGATCACTCACAGCTGTACTAATTACCAAAGGAGAGGAACAGCCTTGCTCTTCATGGGTCACAGCTGTGACTAATAAAGACAGGTGTGATGAGAGGGGTGGGTTGGCTGCTCAGAGGACCTGGAGAATGAGAGCCTTGAGGAGGCAGAGGAAGAAGGAAAAATTCAGGGAGCAGAAAGAAGAATAAACCAAGGAAGGGAGTGACTGGTGGCAGAAAGCTCAGCTGTGAGGTCAGTGTGGGTGTGATGGAGTTGGAGCCTGCAGTCCCAGTTGAGCTAGCTAAGGGCTGTGGTCAGGCTGCAAGCTGTTCCCTGCAGTCCCAGTGCAGCAGGGAGAGCCAGCAGCCAGAGGCTGCAGGAGGAGCTGCTGCAGTCAGGGTCAGCATGGCCGAGCTGTAAAGAATAAACTGGGACCCTTTGCACACTGTGAAGTGAGAGTCTGTGACTTGGCTCATTTTTATCCCTAACAAGAGGGCTACTGCAACATCTCACACCTTCTGAAATGCTGTGCTAGGTGAGAAGATCTCTTCAGCTTGTGTGTGTTCATTGCCAAAGGATACAGGAGGACTAAATGGTAATAGTAAATAATTTGCTAGATGTGAGGAAGGTGCTTGTTTTGAGGTGTGTGGCCTGATCTGGAGCAATCACAATAGGAGAAGGAAAAAGGAGAAGATGTTGGCTGACTCAGAAGAAAAACAGAACCGAAGCAGTTTCTCCTGGGGTGGTACTGGGGTTCAGCCACCTAAAACATCACTAAGAACTCACCACAGCTTCTGTGACTGAGGTGTTCTTTCTGTGCTATAGATGACATTAAATAAGGGTCTTGGTATAAGCTAAGTATCCTTTTCTACAGAAAATTTGTTTAGGCTTTTTCTTGTTGCTTTCTGGTTTCCCAGACTGTGGAGTGAACAGAGTAAGGTCAGTGAAACTGGTGAGCAGAAGGTCATTCCCATTTGCTCAGGGTTGTAGAATAAATAATCAAATGTCCTTCAGGCACCAAGGCAGTGCTTGGGCTGATCATGTCCAGTTTGTGCCCTCTCAGAGCAGCTCAGGTAAATCAAGACAACTTTCCCTTTTAATAACTCTGTGTTGGTGCCTGCCAGCTGAGGATATTGCTGAGCTCCAAGCTGCCCTGTGAGCTCTGGCAGGAGCTGGGAGCTGTGAGGGAATTTACCACAAGTTAACTGTACCAGGGTGGAGCTGCAGGCTGCTCAGTTAGGGGAGGACAGGAGTCCTTTGAGTGAGAGATGGGAAGTGACTGCTGGAAACACAAAACAATTGTAGATTGAAGTTGGACATGAGTATTCCACCAAAATTGCAGGAACTCAGGAGCAGTGTGAGCAAGAAGAATTAGTGTTGCTCTTTCAATAGGGGTGCTATATTGTACAACTTGAACTGTCAAAATGGAAATAATTGGTTTCTTCTAACTTTTCTTTCTTTATTACTTTTCAAAGAGATATGATTTTAATATCAAAATTTGTTTTTTTCATTTGCAGGCTTCAACTTATCACCATATTCAAGAAATAATGGTGCAGTTACTACGCACAGTGAACAGAACTGTTATTACAATGGGACGAGATCCATTAATTGTAAGTAATATTTTAATGCATTTTCAATGCTTTGAAACTCATTTTATAGTTATCCTGGAAAAAAATGAAAATATAGCATTTGTGGAGTCCTTGTGAATTATATTTTTTAATTTAAGCAGTCTCAAGCTTTACTTTTTTCATTCAGCTGTGACTCTGTAGTCACAGTCTTCTGAAGTGTAGTTGTACAATTTGAACATTCTTTAAGAGAACAAATGGTAAATAGAAAGTTAATTGATATTTGCAAAAAAGAAGAAAGGTTTTACAAACCTGCATGAAGGGTGTGGTTTAAGACATTGAAAAGAGTATTTCTACTAATCTAAAGTGACATTGCATGAGTAAAACTAAAAAAAAGAAAATATCTGGACATGAGCTGGCACTAAACACACACCTGAGGCTTTTTTTTAATGGAGTTTCCATGATTTAAGGGTTATATTCTAGGACAGATCCTGCAATTCATTCAGATATAAGTGCGTATCTCCTGAGCACTCCTCTGAATTTAGACTATTTGTGGGAATGCAAGGAATTAATTGGTAATTTAGAGATTGCCCTTCAGATGGTTCACTTATGGGAAGATGGGTTTTAATGGTTTGTCTTTGGAGATTCATTTTATTCTCCAAAATCATAGCATCATTTACTCGATGGTTTTGGCCACAGGAGGTACATTGCGTGCCTTTTAAAATGTCCTGTCTTTCCCTGTTTATCTCTATTGGCAAAGAACAGTTTTAGATCATTGCCAGCCAGAGCATGTGTGCCTCCTAATGATTAGGCTCCTAATAATTGAGGAGACTAATCGAGTTCCTCAGAGGAAATATTTGCCAATGGTTGCTTTGAACTCCCTGGTGGTACATCTGCAAGTCTGAGCCATCTCTGTAGCTGTTTGTGTGAACTCCAGGCTGTTGCTGTTCATGTGGAACCCTTGGGCATGTCCATGGTCATGTGAGGAAATGGTTTGGAATGAAGACCAGTGACCCTTGCAGTTCTCTAGGCTGTTGGAAAATGTTTTCTGGACAAGGAAAGCATGATATGGGTGTTGTGCATGACCTAACCAGTCTATTAAGGAGTATTTCTGGCTATCATAAACAGCACATGAAAAAGCAGAACAAAGCTGTTTTAATCCTGCATAAAAGATCCATTAAGAAACCAGTAGGAAGCAAGCTGGTTACAGTAAATTGAAATGACTTGGAAAATCTGTTGGGTTTTTTTTTCCCCTCCCATCTAGTGTAATTTCTTCAGCTGTTTTAACCTGAAAAGAACAAATTCACTGTGAATTTTGAAATGTGGTTCTCTTGCGTCTAAGTGTGTTCATGAGTACCTCTGCTTATTGGTCATTTTAGAGGTTTTTCAGAGCAGAATTCCAATAAATTGCTGTGTTTTCTACAGTTGAAAAAACACATCTTAACAGAATGCCCTTTTACATGCAAATAAATTGTTTTTAATGAACAAAAGTCTTTTGTTTTCAGAAAGAACTGGCAAAAGAAGCTTTTCCCATGCTCTGTGTGCTACTTTAGTTCACCAGGTTAAATTTTGGATTTGCTTTAACACTTTTAAGAAGGTCAAGCTTGCTGTAAAAGCCCAAATGCTTGATCTTTTCAAAATGAAGCAGATAGTTGAGAATTATTAATTAAGAATTATGTCCTGGAGAATGCTGAGTTGAGCTCAAGTTGCTGAAAGTGTGGTGAATTCTGCAAGTACAGGTGGGACACGTGGACTTCGTGCAGCTGAGGTGACACAGGTCTAAGTGACATTTCAGATGGGGCTAGATCTATCACTTCCAGGAGGACAGAAGCTTACTCTCTAGATTCTAAATCTCTTATTGTGTTTGTGAACAATGCAAGTATTTTTATTAACTTCTACAGTGTAATTTACTGTTACTTGAAAATGCTGAGGAAAGAAATTCTAATACTGATTTATACTGCTAAGAACAATGGTTAAAATTTATAAGACCTGTAATTCCTTGCAAGTTTAAATGCCTTGCACCTGACAGATAACTGGATTTGATTTACCTGAGGCTTGGGGTTTTTTGCTTTTGACAGGGATAAGCAGATTAATTTTCATATTCAGGTGTTCTGACAATCTTCTAGCTTGTTGGCAGAGATCTGGGTTTACAGTTGCCTGGATCTCTTCATGCTGTGATGCCAGTTAGAAGGAAAGGAAGGGTTCTGCCTTGGGCTTAGCTGGTAAGTGCCTGCTGGGAGCTGTGTTCATGTAATTACTGAGAAGAGTCAGGCTCAGAAAGAAATCATCTCCCCAGGAGGAGGAGGAGGTGGTGGAAAGGTAATTTGGCTCTCTGCAGCTACTGCAGGGAAGACTTAGTTAAATGCCATTCTTGCCTTCACTGTAGTGTTTTAGCAGCTGAAGGCTTTAACAGCTGCTTGGTTGTTTTCACTCTTAAAACCCCACAAAACCTTGACTGTAGTTGTAGAAGTGCTTCTACACTTTCGTGAAGAGGGACAGGTTTATTGTCTGAAACTGGCTATTCAAGCTTTACCTTGAGTACTTCATGAGATTTAGGTTTTTAGTTCAAGGTTGTTGTCATGCAGTGAGGTCCTCCTACAGGAGTTATAGAAGTCAAATTTATAAACCATGCAGAACACAGAAATACTTGGGTTCAGTCTTGGCTTGGTTAGGCAAATAAGAATATCATAAATCCCCCATCTGCACCTTAGAGGTCTCCTTTAGTTCTTCCAGTCTTGATTTTGCTCACAATGTAAGTTTAACCTGATGAAATAAGTGTAGCTGTGCTACACAGAGACGTTTTTTGACTGTATTTCTATGATATTCTAAAAATAAAACTTTGCTAAAAAGAAATCTCTAAACTCCGTTGAACAAAGCTACTCTAGGGCAGACAGCAACCACAGAAACTAATTGTAGAGCTGCCATGGTTGGAGAATCTGACATGTTCCAATATCCTCATGGTCTAGCTAAAAGCTACAGATGTTTTGTTTGGTATTCAAGTTGTCATCCTTGCTCTACCTGGCAATGCTGCAGCATGATTCCACGACAGGCCCCTTAGTTTTCCATTCATTTTGCTTTTCCCAAAGAACAGCTGTTCCCTTCCTTTGTAATCTAAACCATGTTTATTATTAATTGACTCCTGAAACCTAATAAAAATCTCATTTTATTGCAAAAGATAGCGTGGCATTTAAAGGGCCTAGAAATATACAAAATATTGTATAATGGCTCGAATGCCATTAGGAAGATGTGTGTCTGTGCTGGCAGGATGATGACAGTGCACAGAACCAGCAGAAGCCCTACATGAACTGCTGGTACAAGAGACAAATCAGCACTTTATCCACACGCTTTTAATTTTTAGGGAAAGTTAGTTTGACTGAAAAAACAACAGTTTCTAATACAGTAATTTTGGAATATGCTGCATTCTGTGCAGTGTTTTATATATTAGCATATATCTTTTGAATATGTACTTCTCAGAAGCCCATGATATTTTTGTAATTAAGTGCTGTCAAGTAGCTGTGGTCTGGGTTTTTTGACAACTTATGGGGGGCTTGTGGGTTATTTTTCAATTTTATTGAAGAATATGATTGTGTTTGTGACATTTCTTTCCTTCTCTGGGAGCTGTTTTTAGGGATTATGCTGTAATTTTGTAAACCAGAGAAGTTTCTTGTAGCCAGTATTTTATCTTCCAACAGTCTGCCAATTTCTACTGCTCTTCCAATCTTCACACTGTACATTGCATAGTTTGTATCTGGTACTTTATTTCCTATAGGAATTATGTTCTAATTTCTAACATTTTTAAAATATTAATAAAAAATCTAAGTACTTTCATATCATATCTTCATATAGCCTGGAATCTCCAGTTTTGTATTAGAAAGCTTTACATTTTAATTATTTGATGTTGCTAAGCAAAACAGCAGCCCAGCAGCATCACCCTGTTCCTGTTCTTGGTGTATCCACAACTGACACCTCCCCAGCAGCACCTTTTGGTGGGACAAAAGCCTTTTGTTCCCATGTTCTCTCTCAAGTTTGATGTAGAAAACCTTTGGAGTGTCAAGCACTGTGGGAAGGACTGGGGGTAAGATCTTCTTGCAGCTGTCCTGGAGGGAAGTGCTTTCACAGCACTGGAGTTCCATTGCTTGTCAAGGAAAATAGATGCCTTGAAAGGGGTGAGTATGACAACTCTGGGCAGAGGGAAGCGTCCCTGCTGCTCTGTGGGCAAAGGCCACAAACAGAATTTCATGGGTGATCCAAATTTACTGACTGAGAGAGAAATCAAAACCCACCAACTTGGGGATCTGGAAAATAGAAGCTAATTGTGACTGGGAGATTAAGGATTAAAAACTGGTGACAGTTTTGAATCCCATCAAGCTCAGACAGTAAGATATGACACCTGTAAGCACTTAAATCAGTGTATTTTTGATTTTTATGAGTATTGATGTTCTTCAGGTGATAAGAAAGACTTAGAGCCTTACTTGTAACTACCTTTGGTTGGACTTTCTTAAACTAAAAAGATCTTTCCATTTTGCATAGTTCTCCTGGCCCCAGGAATTGACTAGTGCTATGTGGAGACCCAAAGTGCTATGGTTTGTTTAAATCGAATGATCTGGATCCTTTGAAGGCATCATATCCATTATGGGTGCAAATCCAAAATCAGATAGTTTAAAATGAACCCTTTTTGTGCTTATTAACAAAAAGAAAGGCAAAAACATGGGTTTTGTATCATAAATTATTAAAAATGGGTTCAATACTGAAAAAAAAAATTGCTGATTTTACTAGTGTTCAGGATCGTGGTGTTGCTTATTATTTTACTGTACCACAGGGGACATTGGTCTTAAAATGTTATTTTAATACACAAGAATAACTTATACACTAATAAGTCCTTCACTGCATCAATTACAGACACTAATGTAATGTTGGCACAGCAGCACAAGCAGTGCATGGACATGAGTGTAACACAGTGATGTGTTCTGATGGAGCCATTTAATTCTTACCTTTTTTATTACCACAACCTATTATTGAAGAGCTTTTGTGTCTCACTGAAGGCATTGAAAGACATGTTAGTAAAAACTTAATTTCCTTCTGAAAAGCCTCTAAAATAACAACAGTTTTGTTCCTGTCATTTCTGTACTAACGGAAATGAACATGGGAACGTTATTGAAGTGTCAGTCCTTTAAAATTCTGATAAATTAAGCCATGGCATATTGCATACTTTTTCTAAAAGATTCATTTTATAAAGAAATTAATTCGTCCAGACAAAATTCTTCTGTGCAAAATTGTTTTTAATGTCTTTTCAAATGTGTAATTAACCCTAAGAATTCAAGGGGACACAGAAGTGTACAAAAAGTGTACTGACATTTAAAACTAACATTGCACAATTAGTACAGGATGACTTAGAAAAATAAGATGCAGGGATTAATCTATGGAATACCCTGAAGTAGGGCCACTTCGAAGAAAAGGTCTGCAGTACATTCTACTTAATTTGCTTTGGAAAACCTTTTCCCTGCTGCCCCCCATATGAAAGGTGACCATGTTTTCATGGGTAATATAATAGGATCACCAATCATGAATTGAATTCCACTGGCACATTCTGTGCTAATGGTAACTTGGGTATTTTGGGGGGAAAGAAGTAGCTGCATTGACATTTGATAAAATCTTTTCAGCATATATATATTTCTTTTTTATGCAATACAGATCAGTTCATTAAATATTATTTTTATGTTCAATTTTTTTTATCATATATTATTTTACATCTTAAGGCGAAAAAAAATCTTGGGATATTTTGATACAGCAATACAGGTCTTAAATGGATAGATTGGGCAAATGACTCAGTAAGATAGTAGCCAAAATAGTTATTCCTCTTTATCCAGCAATTGTGTGATGACCTCTGAGGGACTGTGTCCAGTTTTAGGCTTCCAGGAATATGCAAGACCTCAGTTACTGGAGGGACCCCCCTCAGGCTGGCTGTGGCTGCAGCATGGGACAGCAGAGGCAATGAAAATTGCATTTGTTCAGTCTTTGAGAAGTGGAGACTTAGGAGAGAGGTCTCATTATCCATGTAGTTCTTCTTGGCCAGAGCAGGATGTAATGGACACAAATCAGAATGCAGGAAATGCAGATTAGAGGTCAGGAAAACACCTGGAACAGCCTTCCTCAGGAGCTGAGCATTCCTGTCTTTGGAGATACTCACAGCTCAAATTCACTGAACTGCACCTGCTGGAGCAGGGCTTTAAGACAAGAGCTGCTGTGACATTCTCTTGTTTTACAACTCCACAATTCTTATCAGAGAATTCCATTAAATGGCTGAAATTTCTGAATGGTGGCTTTTTTATAACAAGCAAAGCAAAGGATAGAGCTAAAACTTAACCTGAAATTCTTTTGTTCTTCAATATTAGATGACAGCAACAAAAATATTTCAGCGAGGATGTGAAATAATTATAATTGTCTCCTTTGAGGAGAGACTTGTTTGAACAATTTAGGTTTCCCTGAATTTGTTCTTGATGATGTGGTTTGTTCAAAGCTCCATGAAGTTTTTTTCCTTTTAGTCCACGTTGCTTATGAATGGGAAATGAAGGCTGTGTGACATGCTTAGCATTGTCTACCATTGTTTTTTAAAGTAGAGATTTAAACCTTATTTTTTGCAAAGTTGGAAAAAAGGTCTTTACAAAGCATATGAAAGTGTCCTTGAAAAAAAATGAGAACTTCCTTTTGAAAGAAACCGTTTCTTAAAAATAGTATCTTCATGTACCGTTATTCAGTGAGCTGATTTAATTAAGTTCAGTTACTTTGATTTTCAGATACTCTAATTAAACATTCTTAACCTTTGTGATTTCATAATAGCACATTTTCAGGTGTGTGCTCTCAAGTTCTGTTTTAGTGTCTTTAGAAAAGTAAAAGGATGCAGGAGGAAGTCAAATCCACCAGAAGCATTTTCTTTTCACCTTTTTTGTCTTTCTCCTTAACTCCTTTCTCTCCGGAGCTGGAGGATCAGGTGGTGGCTTCTGAGGTGAAGCTGCAGCTGGATTTTGCTCTGCATTGTCCAGTGTTTTCAAAATCTGATGAAATCTTCCTTCTTGTTGTCTGAAGTCATATTCTACACTATGGGAAAAAAATGGAGAGAGCTATGCTAGTAAGTGAGGAATTCCCCTTTAAAGAACACATCAAAGGCTGCTTCCTTCATCAGAATAACTTGGTCTTATTCAATGACACAGCCTGGGCTGAACACAAGGGGTTTAGGAGTTGCTTCTTTGAAAAGAAGTTCACCTCTCTTTTTTTTTTTTTTTTTTTTTTTTTTGGGGTGAAAAATGTTATTTCATCAATAACAAAATCCAACATTGTGCCCAAAGTGATGGACAAAGATGAAAATGTACTAGGATGATCTTTCATTACATTTTATTCAAAGGTCAGATTTTGATCCCATAATCTAACAGTCATATGTTCATAATTAAAAACTCCCACATGCTTAACTTTGAAATGTGAGTGTCTCCCATTAGGACACAGGCCAGGAGCAAAAAAATAGGAAATTAAGCCAGTATGTAAGTCTTTGAGATAAGTGGTGTTAGTTAAGAGGAAAGTAGAGCTCATTTCCTCACTTGAAAACCCTAATTATTATTGATGTCAAGAGCCAAGACGTTAATTAGATAACAGCAGATGAGTGCATAGAAATAAATGCAAGATTCAAAAGAGTCAGTGTGGATAGGGATTAAGCAGTATTGGATGTGTTCTCCTTATTTCAGTCCTCTTTGCTGGGCAGGAGGGTGAGTTGTATCAGCTGTGAAGGTTTTAGGGGAGAGTGGAAAGGTTGCCTACACCATGGTGGGAGGAAAAGAGCATCATTTAAGGGGGTTGGGCTGTCACTTCAAAGCCCTGAAGCTGATTTGGGCACTGATCAGAAGAAATCTGTAGAGTTAGTAAATGCATAAATCTTTCAAGTCTTTAAATTGTATTTTTATATAAAATCCATAAACATCATTAAATAGTATGTTAAAATTAACTAGAAGATTGTTTCTCTTAATTCATGTGTCTTGGGATTTTTCATGGAATTATATAACTCAATGAGTGAAAAGAAAGCAAGGAGGATTATTTTAATTTCAAAAAGAGTAGAAGGATTTCTTGAACAACAAGAATTGCATAATAAATATAAAAAAAGCAGAAGGAAGTGATATAAAATCAGTGCCTCTTGCATTTTATCAGCTTATTATTAAAACTGCAACTTAATACCTTTCAATATTCACAGACCACGGGCACCAGAGAATGAAATGTTGTGTTTATAGAATACATAAGGGTAGCATCTGCTCGTGTTCCTTTTCTCCACCCTTCTTCAGAGTTTTTAATTTATTGCTGGAGATGATATCTCTGGAGAGGCAAGAGGTCAATTCAGTCTTCATTTAATACTACCCATGAAAACTGGTTTTGGTTGCTGCTCACATTTGTTTATTACAATACAAACATTTCTATTACACAATCTAGATGGCAAATCCCAAGCCTGGAATCCCTGCTGGGTAGTTAATAAAGCTGAATTGACAGTCACTGTTAGGCTGAAAAGCTCTTTATTACTTTAGTCATCAGTGTAATCCACGGGGGATTCCTGTGAGATTAATGCATTGTTTGACTCGGGGACTGTGTGTGATAAAGATGGTTCAGTGACAGTAACCCAGCACTCTGCATGTGCAGGGTTTGTACCAGTGAGCGGGGGGGGTCTCAGAGAGCAGGGAAACTGGGAGCAAGATGAAACACTTGGGTTTATAATCACAACTGTGATGCTGTCTTAGGGGAAAATACTTGCATGGACATTTCAGGCCACATAAAACACAGGAGTTGCACGTGTTTGTTGGGAGCAAACATTAACAATTGCTTCTTTCAGAGTATTGTCTAATGAACTTCAAATATTAGAATGCTTTTTTCATAACCACATCCTATGGAACACCTCTGTAAATCAAAAACTATTGTGTCCTTACTCTTTCCTCTTTGTCTCTTAAAAGTAGAAGCTTTTTAGAGCACCTGTGTTCTGTACATGTTCTATTAATCATTGCAATGAAAGCCTCCAGGCACCATTATTGTTGCAAACTACCTGGTAAATCAAAAAGGCCCCTGAATGTTTTCTTGCTTCCTCTGTTCTTTCCTTTGAATGATGGTGCTTGTTGTTCAATATCTGTCCTGCACTGGAACCATGTGAACTTAAAAACACAGGGTATTGTTCCAAAGAGAGAAGGCATCCTGTGGTCAAGGGTGGTCTGTATATAAATTCTAGGGAGTGACCTGTTCATGTCTAGCCCCATAAAACACACAGAGATTGTTTGTTCAGAGGCAATGATCAAGTAAAGGGAATTCATTTATTTTTTTTAATGGATGTAGTCTGTGCTCTTGGATAAGTCATGTAACTTCCCAGGCTATCCAGGGGGCTGTGAAGAAGACCTACAGCTTTGTCTCAGAGGAGTTGTGGTGTTTCATTTGTGACATGTTAATTACTTGGAAATTTCATTACCAGAGGTTTAGGACATTGGTATGGGACTGAGTTGCATGTTGAACAATAGGTTCCAGTGCTGTGTCTGGTTTATTAAGCTCTTTACCAAATTTGGTTCATGCAGAACATGCAGTGTGAAAAACACTTCTGTGTATTTTCTATTAATTATTTCAATTTAAAAGATTGAATTTATAATAGTAATTAGAAAATGTTGAAGATAATGGTCTGCCATGTTTTTTGAAATGAAGGAAAAGGTTTCAGCCTCAAAGAGAAATTCTCTTACCCTTCATTTTTGTAAATGTAACCAAGTAACCAAAGATGTGGGTTTTCTGCCTTGACACTGAGCTTGCAGAGATTAGATAATGTCTTTTAAAAACCCCTTGCTGAGTGGCCAAGCTATACATGCAGTTCAAGCCTTTGTACCTGCTGGCTTGGGGTTGATGTCTGGCCAGCTGAAGGCCCTTAGAGTGTTTGTAGACACAGCATTTAAAACATGTACAGCTCCAGAACCAGCCCTGCAAAGCTTTCTGGCCATAAGGGTTCAGCACAAACTGCACTTTAAATCTGAAGTAGCCTACACTCAAATTGCACTCTCTGAAATTAACAACAACTGAGATGAAAAGTGTGGGAATTTTGGGTTTGTTTTGCATATTGGCATGAACTGTAACTGTAGCTCACTGACATTCAGAGAAGTGAGAGTTTCTTTTCCATGATCTAAAATTATTACAGAAACTGCAGCTTTAAAAATGAATCACACAGGAGTTTCATCATCTGAAATGGCATCACAAGTTTTCAAAGCATGCCAGTGATAACCCTGAGAAACTTTGGAGGGAAGTTTCTCTTTGCCTTCTCCCAAGTCCAGGCCCCCTTTCCTCTCAGCTACCACTGTGAATGGTTTTCTGCTTGGGGAACAAGCACCTCATACAAACCACTGAGTCTTTTCTTAAAAACTGGGTTAATAACAGTTGAAACCTTTTATAGGTGTGAGCAAAACAGTGTTTTGTGCAGCTGGGGGGTGTCCAGGCAGGACAGAGCGTGGGAGGGAGCGAGGTACCTGTAAATGATGCACGCCGTGTTCTGACAGGTGCTGCAGTTGTTGAGGTCCTGCCCAGTGTGGTAGAAGTTCCTCCTGGAACAGACAGCACTTCATGAGAAGAGGAGTTACAGATAATAACAGAGCTCTGAGTCTTTCCTGAACAAAAGCCATTCTGGTCACCACTTCTGTCAGCCCCACTAAAAGTTCTAGTATCAAATTCTAAGCTGGAAGGGTTCTTTAAAAACACACGAACACTATGAGCTTTGTCTTGCATCTTTCCCACCTCATGCTGTCAAGAGTTCAGGTTGTTGGTTCTTGCATGAATACTTGTTATGAAAACTCTCAGACATGAGACTGCTTCTAACAAACACACAAGAATTGAAAATCCATGCAATTTGCTGAATCAAGTCTGATCCTTATGCTTTCCAGTCTTCCCTTTTCATATTTCTTTATTTGAGTATAACCAAGTCAGACTTTTACTGCTGATAAGTTACGAATTTGTAGTGTAGAGAAAACAAGAAAAGTGAGTTTTCATGCTTAACACCAACTAGAGCTGGAATATTTTTATGATGGAGAGATCTGCATCAGAAACAGATTCAGATTGCTGGTTCATTATATCTGAACAAAGTGTAACACTTGGTATTTAACAAGTTTTATTTGAATTAGGGGAGATCAGCTGGTACCAAAATAATTTTCTGATTGTTTTGGGAAAAATGGGCGTTCTCTATGTGCACTGTTGTGCTATCAATGCAAGTACTTGGAACATTCAGTGTTACTGTGAGGTGAATCTGACAAGGTGGATTGAAGCTTCTCATTGAACCTCAGAGCAACACTTCCAAGACATTTGACAATTTTTTTCCTTTCAACTGCCTGGTAACTGAACAGAAATGGATTATAAATATTACTGGATAATCTGACTGTGCTTCACTGCAAACTAGTCTTTGCTGTGGACAGATTTGCAAATGTAATTGAAACTGAGGTTCTCCCCTAGAGAACTGCAGGCAGGGGAGAAGGAGTGGGTGCTCTTTTCTGTCACTTCCTAAGGACCCACACTGAGGTGGTGTCCGGATGAACAGTGCAACAAAGACTGCTTAAGCTTGAGACACACTCAAATCCCTGCCTCAAATCCTACCTCTTACCTGAGTTTTTTGGGTTTGAAGTGTTGTAAATAGTTTCTGCATTTTTGCTGTTAGTCTGTCTACGTGGATTTTGTCTCTTGTGTTTAGGCTACTACAAATTTGGTGCTGGAAAATCCTGTGGAACAAGCTTCTGAGGGAGAGTAGCTGGAGCTGAACTGTATGGGGAAAATGTTATATGGTACAAGAGTTTATGTGGGCACAGTGGAAGCTAATGAAAGTATTTTCATGCTAACACCAGATGGATATTATCAGATAATGTTTCCAGATAAAAAAGTAGTATGTATGCAGTAAAATTCCATGCTAACTTGGTTTATATTGTTTTAAATTTTTAATGAGTGTAAATTCTAACTTGAATTGTGAGTTGGAAGGTTATTCAACAGAAATATAAGTTAACATCAATTCTAAGCTACAATACTTTGAAAAATTTTACAAAATAATTTTTTTTCCCTTCAGAAGTTGTAAGAAAGTTGGGGTGTATCAAGTTGTGGCCTCAGTTAGTTCTGTCCTGAGAGTTCTGCCCACACTGGGTGGTGTGAGCACAGCAGCACCGTGCTGGGGGCTCTTTCTGCAGCTGCACCGACACAAAACCCTCAGTGCAGCCTCCGTGGTGTGGTGCTTGCACCGTTTGTGGAAACGTGGAATATTACCTGGTCTGGTCATTACTGTAATCAGGAAATACGACTGATACACATGATCTTATTTTAAAATTGAGTGCAATTTTGCATGCTTAAGTGATTTATCTGCATGCATGAGATGCCTTTGCTAAAGGTTAAATTTATAGTAGCATAGTCTCTTCATATTCTTTTTTCTTTAAAAAAATGAAATGGAGCCTTTATCCCCTTGATTTATTTCTGAGTTTTTCAAAGATAAATTGTTTGAAGGGTATACTAATTTACAGCAAAACAGAACTTTTAAGTGTGTCCCAGATGCAGTTACTCTAAGTAACAGATGCTATTGATAGTTTGGAAAGCTCTGTTAGGATATTTTGAAACGTGTTTTGAGCATAAAAATATTTTAAAATCTATTTTAACTTTGTCCAGTCTTTAGATGTTAGTTGCATTTTTGGTATTATTATTATTTATAATGCATGAATACTTCTTGCAGCTGTGGCACAGACCCTGTGAAACCATACTGACAATAAATACAGGGTTTTTTTACGTTGCTATGGGGGTGCAGAAAGGAGCCACTCTGAAACCTGAGAGCCTGCAGTGAGCTCTTGCTGACAGCCTTCACGTGCTCTGTCCTTAGTTCTCAGTCTGGACTCCATGTGTATCTGACCTTGCCATGCTTTGAACACCCTAAAGCCAAATAAAAAAGGGACTTGTGAAGCTGGGTCTTGCACTGGATTTTGTAAAGGCAGTGTCAGCTAAAGCCAAGCTATGAAGGGACTTGCTTGTGTGCTGAGGCCCAAATACCACATAAAGGGTGTAATACATTTTTGCAAACTCATCTTTAAGTATCAGAAGAGCTGTGTTTTTCAGTAGCAAAGGTTAAAAGAATGCTAACATCTATTTTACACTTCTGATGAATTGCTAATATTAAAAATGAACCATACCCTTCACTGAGGGCTCTGGATTTTTCCAGGTCTTGGATTACATTCAAAAGGACTTTAATCTTCTCCTGGTTCGACTGCAAGGATTCCTCTACAGACTGCAGCCTGCCTTGTAGGGCACAGAGTTCTCCATGTGCCAAGTGAATTTGATTTATTTCGTTAATCTCTTTGTTGCTCTGCGGGTTTATTTCATTCCTTGGTGGATAAGACTTTATGTGAGATCCTTCTAAACAGCTGTTGCGCTGGGGAACATCTGACTGGGTGGAATTTTTCTCGATTTCAGTATTAGATGACAGGCATGGTTTTGATGCATTACTGCTGGTCAGTGACACTGCTGGGCCATCGTCACTTGATAATGTCACACAGCTGGAATCTGGCTTGTGCTCTCCTGCCTGGTGACAGTCTCTGAGGAAACAAGGAAATGAGCTGGGATTTGATGGGGGTGACAGAGGAGTGGCTTCCTTACTGCTGGCATCTCTGCTGGCTTCAGGCAGCTCAGAATCTCTTCTCTCCCCTTCGTGAGCAGCAGAGTGGGGGCTACATTCACTGCAGTTCACAGAATTGCTTAGGCAAGGCTCTGCTCTTTCAGAATCAGATGACAGCGTGCTGTTTTCGTGACTTTCGTTGCTGTTGATGACGGCAGAAGAATGCAGTGAATTACTTGTAACTGTGGCTGTGTCTGGTGCATCCAGGGGAACGTTTCTGTCTTGTGGAAAGCTCACGTGAATGTATTCAGGCACCTGTGTAGACGCAGTCGTCTTGTCTGACACTGAGAAATCAGCCGAGTACCTCGGTCCATTGCTTTGTGCTTTTGATGACCTCTGGCCCAAGCCCACCTCACTGCTCCTGCATCCATCCTCCAGGTGATTACTTATCCTCAGGTAGCAGAGCTCTGAGGACAGGATGTCTGGTTCGCAGAGGTTGCCATTTACCTGGATAGAGTTTGCAGGCTCCCTTGGCATTTCTGTCAGTGATTTGCTCACTGTCAGCTTTTTCCTTTTAAAAACCGGGAAGTGTTTCCTGAGGCTGGGAGAAGTTTGTATGGCAATATTCCGAAGCCCCTTCTGAGCCCTTGGAAAAGTTGGAGACTGAGTTAGCAAAAAACTGTGATCCCTAAATATTTCTGTCTTTCCAGTGGTGAATGCTGTGCCCTGGGCAGGATTAGGTGCCAGCTCTGCCTTGGAGCTGACCCCATCCTCCTTGAACCGAACCTGCTGGGATTTGGTCCTGCGGTGCTGGGGGTGTCTCACCAAATCCGCCGAGTCCAGGCTGTTCCTTTTCAGCAGCACTGGTCTCATTGTCAGGTTTTGCTGGGCCATTGAATCACAATTTAAAGTCTGTAAGTAACGTGTTTCTTTGCGACCCATTTCATTTGACATTTGACCTGTTTGTTAATGTTGTTCCTAAGATACAAATCAACACCTTATTCCTGGAGCTTATCATTCTTCTCCTTGTTATTATGTAGTTCTTCAACTGGCATGATCTCTCTAGGGATCCTCTTTCAAACTTAGCTGCTGATTAAACCAAAAACTAAGGTAAATTAAATATAAAATTTAAGGAAAGATTTCCTGTAGCTCAGGAATGCAGGAATCCTTTTACCTGCTGCTAACATGGTCTTTGTATTACAAAATTGCAACAGGCTGTTTGTTTAACAGTAAGGTTGAGTCTATGGCTTTCCTGGTGGCTCTCATTTGACAGCAGCTCTCCATTAGGGATCCAGCTCTTTTTTTTTTTTTTTTTTTTTTTTTCTGATGGACCAGTCACATGTGTTTTATTTGCATGTTGTCTAAACAAGCATAATAACTTTGGGGGGCATTTTCATTTCTGTTGCATAGTTGTACTGCTGGAATATATCCCTTAATACCAATCGGAATTGCTTTCTTTAGAGAGGGTCTCTCTTCCTCAGCCATCTTTTTAATGTCCAGTTGATGCTAATCTTCCAAAACAAGTAAGGAAAATGTGACCACTTATGACCAGGGCAAAATCCAGCATCTGGTGGGATTCAGTGAGAAAGGCTATTGATGTGTAGCTGTAACTGCAGATCTTGCAGACACAAGGCAGATCATATCCAAGGGGTGGCCTCAGCTCTGTGAACAGCACAGAGGTCCAGGCTGAATAACCAGAGAAAGCAGACTAGCAGAGAACGATTCCTGAAAATAAAAAGACAACAGTTGTAGCTGAGCAAACTGGCAAACGGTGTAATTTTCTTCTGCTGTCTCCTGGTAACTTTCCATTGTCACTGCTTCTGTAACTTTGGCAGTGAGATAATTGTATAGAAACTGAAAATTGGCTTAGGATTTTGAAGTGGCTTTTTCATATGAAATACGGAAAGAATGGATATATATACACAACAGATACAAAATATTGTAAGCCTGAATCTGATCCCAAATGCAGATCTTACAACTTAAGCAGTCAGATTTTCAAATGGCCATTAAATCCTGCTATGGATGAGGTATCCAAAACTGAACAATACAAATGTGAGTTCTTAATTTGGAGGCAAGTTGAGGTTTGAACAAAAATTGGATTTTTATTTCTTTTTTAAGCTAGTTTTCGAGTGTTCAGATTTAAGTACAAGATTGCAGCTAAATTCCCAGCACAGTAGTAATTTACTATTAATTCTGTTCCCTGTTAATTCAGTGGTCATTTCATTACCCTTACTACTTACATTAGCTCAGAACCTTTTATTTGAGAATTGCACAGTTTTTACCATATTTAATTTACAAGAATTGAGGAGATGGGTGCAGTGGGAAAGAACTTGTTACAGAATACAGCAAATTGTAATGTAGCATCATGTAACATTTAAGCATGCTATTATATCTTAAGCAAAGTAATAATGTGATATTACTGTATTATAAAGTTTTAGAATTAAATGAGTGGTGGATTATTTCACTGCAGAGAGAAATGAGAGGAAGATATTGAGGAAATAAATATGTGCATTAATACCAAATTTTACTTTTGTGATCTGCATGAAGTCATGGAAGTCTCTGTGCTGATTGCGCACTGGAAAGGAGAATCACAGTAAACAAGTCCAACAGTTTCTGCAAACAACATTCCAGTGCCAAGCTCGGAGTTCTCATTTCATCCACTCATTACCAGAGACTTTTTACAGTTCTGTTTGAGAATTTATCCAAATATTGCAGTAGCATTCTCCCCATCACAGCTGCTGTGCTCGAGGCAGATGGACTACTTTAAAAGTTATACTTGCCCAATTAAATTCTGAAAGAAGCTTTAGAAAGCTAATCCTTTGTGTTTTAAATAAAAATAAAAAGCCCTTAAGGGTTTTCTGAGAGTTCTCTCTTTTGGCTATAGAGGCATTTGAGCTACATTCCTGCATTCTTAATTTAAAAATTGCTATTTTAACTCTGTTGATTTTAGCTACCTTGTCATCCAATACTCTGGGTTTACTATGAATTGTAATGAACATTTTGGTGCTGTTGTTTATACTAAATCAAGCTGAAAGAAAAAAAATATAGCTGAGAAAGTTCAAATATTTGGATTGAATACCCAGACTGGTGAATTTCAGTGACTTATAGATGTCTGTGCATGAGTTAAGAAACCAATACAATATTGCCAATTACTAAGTTTAAATAACATTTTTCCTTGCCCAGCATGTAATTCTTCATTCTTTCCCAACATAACAATTTAAAGTTCTTGTTTTGCTCATTACTTGGCCTTGACAGAAGTAGGAAAAATTCTAAGGATCCATTTTATATAAATGCTTTCAATTTATCAATTTATTTCATTCATAAAGAAAAGACTCAGTTTCATATTAATGTCTTGTATCAATAATAACAGTTTCAGTAGAATAAATTTCCTGGGGTTTACTATTCCATGGCTCCATGACTTGCAGCTCTGCAGCCTCTTGCTGCCCTGCCCTGGCACTGCTCCCTGAGCTCCCTGGGTTTGCTCCAGCCTCTCCATCCCCTCCTGGATAAGGGAGGTGCTGGGCAGCTCAGGTTATTTCTAGACTGTGCACATCTCATGCTCCTCTTTTCCATGTTTTGAGTCTGTGAATCTGACTGATGTTGCTGCATTATTTTCGTTTTGGCTCGGCTCATACTGTTAAAGGAAAACTTGACTTTTAAGGTCTCTGTGTGCTTTGCACACACAATTATTAGTGGTGGTTGTTACTCTTCAGTGTAAGCTTCTCCTTGCTCTATTGAAATTGTGATTCCACCCCAATCCCAGGGTGTGACGAGTGAAAACCCTAGAAAACACTCAGGTGTAAAGCCTGCCCCCTCAAGCAGCAATGGAACTGCTTTTCCAACCTGGGGATTGTGGGTTGGAGTTCTTAGAAATGCACACACAGCCTAGTCAGACTGCAGGCAGAGGAAGTTTCACAACAAGACATAGGTATTTTTAATATAATTTTACTTCCATCTTTCCTGTCTCTGCCTTCCCAATTTCTTCAAGACAGTCAAATGTATTTTTTTGGTTCATATTTCAGTTTTAATGGCTGAAGCTGTGCATAGAGAAGTACAGATGGTAAGGATAAATGGAGATTACAGGGAATTCTGTGGAGTGAAAAGCCATGCAGCAACAGACAGTGGGGATTTTGGATGAGTGCAGATGTGTGAGAGTGATGGTTCTGAGAGTTTTCTGCAGTTTGTGGCAAAAGTTACTTATTTCACATTGTTTTCAAATTCCTTCAGCTGCATTTGGACACCTTAACTTTTCATTTGACAAGTCTGTTCTAAAAATATATGTTTTTGTTATAGTAAAAGTGTGACATGTATTTTAGAATTTTGTTTTCTTGAAACTAAGTATTTGGACGGATCCTTTTCAATAAATAAAGGAACTAGGTAAAAGTTTGAGGGGGCTTTCAACAGGAAGATGATTAATGTAATTTGCCTTCCACTTTTGAGCATCCACACTTTAAATTTCCTGGTTCACTCTATGGCAGTGGGCTGGACCATGGTGATCTTTAAGGTCCCATCCAACATAAACTGGTCTGATTCCATGGTAGGTGACAGCTGTAATAACTGTAAGATCATGTATTCAGACTCAGCAGTTTTCTGTCATGTGTGAGTTGTGGTTTGTCCTGTAGAATACAGATTTTCTATGGTGCACATTTGATGGAAATTTTCTGTTTAGAGAGGCTGCTTGCTGTGTTTAATCATGGTTTGTGTTTGATGATTAGCTGTTTCCTAGGTGGGAGGTTCTAAGAAATTTGTGTGAATCTCACTCTCCCTTCATGTTGCAAATCTTTCCAGGGCTCCTAAACTATTGCTGGGATCAGAGGCTGTGTGTGGGGGCTGTTGTGAACT
The DNA here is from genome assembly GCA_032173965.1 of Sitta carolinensis. Taxonomy (NCBI): domain Eukaryota; kingdom Metazoa; phylum Chordata; class Aves; order Passeriformes; family Sittidae; genus Sitta; species Sitta carolinensis. The sequence continues at coordinate 3,624,862 of CM063294.1, read as the reverse complement.
GTGTGCTTGTCAGTGGCTGCAAACAGCCTGGCCACTGCACAGCTCTCCTCCTATGCACGTTCATTTCTCCAAACAAAAAATTAGTATCTGAAACACACCTTTTTCAGTTAACAAGCCTGAAGAAAGGCTTTATTGGTTTGGATGTTGCTTTTCTTCATTTTCTGTCTCCATCAGAAACTTCAGCAATAGCCGTTGGCCGAAGTGTTTAATTTAGTTACAGCTCTTCTTTGCATAAAAGTTTGCATGTTGGGTTTTTTTCCTCAAAATAATGAGAGATGTTGAGGATAAGTTTAGATATGCTTCTGAAATCCCTGGAGACTGCAGTGAAACATATATCAGCAGCTAGCACCGAGAGCTAGAGATGGATTCGAAACCATTGGAATTGGATGATGCTGAAAATTACCTCTTTTTCCTGTCCTTCTTTCTAGCAGAGGGAAATGGATGGAAATGTGCTCAGAGCTCCAGAGGAACTGCATGCAAGGAGGCCTCTGAAGGGAATATTTTCAGATGAAAATGGGTGACAGATGCAGAGCCTGTAGAGTAGAAACAGTCCCCCAGAAGGGCAAATTTGCAGCTTATTGTGATACACAGGAAAAGCTGGCAGGAAACAGCAGAGATGAAACTGCTGAGAGAGATTTGTAAATGGCCTCTGTGTACAGGGGCCTCTTGCTGATCACAACAAGGAGTCTTATTGCTTTGGATCCCACAGAATAAAGCACAAAGCTATTTATGAAAGTAAATGTCTTTATCATAAGAGATGGAGTAATTTGTGGAATATAGTTTTGTACCTGGAGTTTTCTCCAGTGCACAGCTTGTCTGGTGCAATATTCTTCTATTTCTTACTCTAATTGGGCAGCACACAGAATATCTGTCTCTGTTGGTGTGCATGGCCACAGAGGAGTTCTCGGGATGTGCCCAGCTTTCCCCTACACCAGTGGCTTGGTAATGCTGAAGGAATTTTTCTTAAGCAAAAAGGACTGAAGAGGGCAAGGACTTTTTTGCAAATCCTGCTGGTGGGTTTTATGAGCCACCTCCAGGTTGGGATCAAGGTGACTGGAGAAGAGGATCTAACAGAGATAAGGAATACAGGATAGGATGGAGACTTCTGTCCTCAGAAAGGGAACATTTCAGTGATGGAAGAGATTACGGGATTTTGTCTCTGATTCATTTTACAGCAAGATCTGAAAATTGCTTCACGTTGGTGAAACTGGATAGAGAAGATGCTGTGACATTTACTGCAGCAGAAAATGGACTTAGCTAAGCAAGTTTTAGGGGTGAAAATTGTGTGGTTTGCCTATAATTTGATTGAGATGATGCAATGCCATTCCACATGAAGCGCTGAAGATGCACTGAGAGATAAAACCATGACGATCTCACTTCTGAAATAACTTTCAGAACCATGATACTTGAAATTCTTTTATTGTATTTTAATAAAAACAAAAGTTCTTTTCCTTCAAAAAGATGATAGATTCCATTTGCTCTGTCAGGAAAAAAAATTCTTCATGGATTAGAAAACATTTTTATCTCAGTATTTCTTCTGAAGCATATGCTGGAAATTGTTTGTGCAAGGTTTAGTGTCAGGAGGTAAGATACAACTCCTTATTCACTTAAGAGGAAAGCATTTCAGTCATGTATTTATATACAGACACAAGTTGGATTTTTTTTTTTTTTTTCAGTGTTAGTTTGCAAAGATGAGTGTACTTAAAACTGAGAAATTTCTTTTGAAGAACTGCTTGAATGCCTACAGGGAGAGGGAAGTTATCCAACGTGACAGGCTGCTGAGCTGGAAAGTGCCCAAAAAGCTGGTTCACAGCACAAAATCTCAGTGCTCTTCCTTGTATAAATCTTATCAGTTGAAAAAATATTGCCAAGTACTTGAAGTTTGTATCAAAGTACATGCATTTTACACTTTAGATTATTGTAGGTTTATCTTTAGGATTAATAAAATGTTACCAGAGCTATATGTAGATCTGTAGGTAAGCTGTGCTTGGGCAGGTTTGCACCTTGTGCTGCTTTGTGGGCCTCAGCACTTGGTTAGAGACAGATTGGTGCATAAAAATGACCTTTTCAACTTTCTCTTTGGTTGTCAATTTTATTGACTATGCCTGTTGAAACAGCAAAACTTACTATTTTTTTCCCAAGTAGCAAACTTAAAAGCTGCATCTTCATGGTTCCTGTGGGACAGGTTGTTCACTGTCCAGCACCTTTCTCCTGTTGAGACACTGCTACAAGAAAAAACATTTAAAACCATTATCAAGTGCTTGCTAAAGACTGTGACTTCAACACTGGAGTTGTTCTCATCATTAGAGCATTTATTTAATTCTAAAACACAAGTTCTGAGTGTACTTGCTGCAGCCCCTTAGCTTTCACTTGGTTTCTGGGGTTTTTTTCCAAAAAAATTATCACTTCGGATCAAGAATGACATGGCAAAGCTGCATCCAAAAGCGTTTAGCAGTCTGCTGTGCTGCAGCTGTGTGGAATGCCTGGTAAGCACTGTGTGTTCAGTTATGACTCTTTAGGATCTCCAGAACTTTTTTTGCCACCTCAGTATGTGGGAGTTTCAGTAAATGCAAGGAGTCACCTGTTACTCTCACTCATGTCAAAAACCTAGGTATTTGGGGAAGCAGTGAGAGAAGAACCCATGCCAAGCTCTGGCTGGAACACATTTTCCCCTGGCTTCTGCTCCCTGTGGAACTACTGGAACCTGGGTGGGAGTTTTGTGCCAGCTCTCATCATGGTAACAGGGCTGGAACTTAAAATTGCATCCTGAGGCTTTTTCACCTGTGCTCCTCCAGACCAGTGAATGACATCAGGAATGTGCCTAACTTTGTATTTCGCCCTCCAGAGATGTTTTGTGTGCTCAGCTGAGTACACCTGGCTGTGCCTCTTCCCAGACACCGGTTTTGAAAAACATTTTTGGTGTTGGGGGAATTGAATTAAGGCAGCTCAGACTGGGTCAGCAGCATCTGGCTGACGGTGAGTGCAGGAGAGACTGGAATTGTGCTTATTGGCTTTGGCAGGGTGTCTGCACAGACTGACACTGCCCACAGGCTCCCAAATTCTGGCACCAAAAGCTGCAGGTGGAGGAGAGATGTAGTTGGAGGGTACAAGGAGCTGGGGACTCCTCTGTGAACATCTCAGCTCAGCTGTGGCCACGGCAGCTTGCAGTGTCAGAGGAAGCTTTCCTCAACTCTGCAGGGTTGTCTGCTCACTCAGCCTGATGCCTGGGCACATCTGCTCCATGAATGTTGCAGAATGGAGCTGTGATATCATTGGCACCAAGGCTGGTAATTCAGGTTCTTGTGTGAGTTCTGTTTTCTATCCTCAACATGTCAGGAGCCAGAGTTATCCACTCTGAGCAGGATTGGTGAGGAGCAGAGCAAGAGAGAAACCTGTTTATTTCTCTGCTACAAGTCATTTTATATCAGAATACACCAGCCTGCTGATGTTGAAGAGTTCAGTCACATGTGTTTTGAGGGGTCACAATTAAATAGAGGTGAATCACATGATAAATCTTTGTGTGTTTGTTTTCTCTTTCTTACGTTGCAGTCTCAAATTTTAGTTCTGTTTCATGTCATCAATTGTGAAGACATTAAGGAAATTTCAAGTTTAGATTTAGAAAGACAAGTATTTGGTATGAACACAACTCTTGGTGTCATGACTGTCTATTTAACAGCTCAGTAGCTTTGTGCTGCAATGTAATAATGGGAAGGGACAACACAGGTATGATTTATTTGTGTCTGGTCTGTGCAACACTTCTCTTTAAATCCATGAGAAAGGCAGCAGGTTTATTCTCTTTTATGAGCATTATAAAGGTAGCTTTTAGAGTTGTGTTTTAAGTCTGCTCCACCAACTTATCCATAATTCTCTGTGACTTTATTTTGGCAATTTATACACCACTCTGCCCTGTATGTTCAGTCTGCAGCTTAATGTTGTTTGTGAGGTGCACAGATTATTAATATTATGCAGGGCAGGTGCTTTTACCTCTGAATTGTAGCATCATTTTTCTCTCTACCTTTTCTAAAGGTAGAAAGAACTTGCTTTTGAAAAGCCTTGTGTTTTGTGAGGAGACAATTTGAAAGAATCCCACTTCAATTAATTATTTATAGCCTGAAAAATAATGAAGCTTTACAATTGCTCTCCAAGCTTTGCACCACTCCCCAAGTAAGGAGCACCAGGAAAATCCAAGTTTCTCTGCAGTCATGCTTTGATAGAAGCACCCATTCTAAGTTACAGCATAGTTATCATGTGTTGCATTAATTTATATTATTAAAATATTTATGGCTAGATACTGGTTTTTCTCCAAAGAAAGAATAAAAATTCAGTTAAAACTTGTCCCATTGGGGTAAGACAAACAACTGGCTAATTTGTTCTTCATACTTTATTCAAATAATATTCTTTTACTTTTACTTTTTTGGTAGTTACTGATGGCTTGGGGCAGATTATGAAAGTTAAAATTGTCTCAGTACTAACAGGTACTGAATATGGAACCTTCAAAAAAATTCCAAGCAAATTTTTCTCCTGGTAATTAAAAGAAAACGTGTTTTTCTTCTTTATCCAAAGCTTGTTTAGCTTCTCATGAAGCTGGAAATAGTCTGAGTTAGAAAGGGACTGGGCACTTGTGTGGAACTCAAATGCCCTTGATGACTGAAGGGCTTAGGTGACATGTGAAAAAAACCTTAAAATTAAAAGGATGAGTTTACAGTTTTCCTATCAACCTTGTAGCTAATTGTTTCCCTTTATCCAGCTCTTAGTTTTGATAGTATTTGTCATTTCTTAAGATTCAAGAAATATTAATGTAAATAATTTCTTAACTCTATAATTCTCCATGTAGAGAAATGGAGACTCTGCAGTTTGAGGTTGTTGTTGAAAACACAATGGCCCCGAGTTAAGGGCTGAGCTTCAGGAGGTCTGGCACAGAGCAGAACTCCTGTAGAAACAGAGGGTGAAGAAAATTCTTCATGCGGGGTCTTAGGAGGAGAAAATAGCGCATGTAGTGAAAAATAATTATATTTGGATGGAATTCAATCCCATGGCAGAAAAAGTGAGATGATACTTTATTTTGTGTTGAGATGGGGAGAGTGATCTGGTGACCCACTCAAGTATCACAGATATCTTCATGTCCTGCTGGGCAGATTTAGAATCGGATCTTGTGTCAGATCTGTCCTGGAACATACCCAAAGAGCAAAGGTGCAATCATGGTTTACAGCAATCAATCACAGAAGTGTAGATAAACCTTTCACTGTCCTCTTGGCAAAGGTGCTGCTTCACCTCCTTGTGTCTAAGCTGGCACCACAGAGGGAGGGAGGGGACCCTTTGATACCTACTGACCATCACCAAGGGCAAGATGAACATCTCTGGGCTCTCCAAGGGCTCTGAACCTTGCTGGAGAAATGAACTCTTCCTCTGGGCAGCACGAGCTCATGTCCTAAGGTGTCAGGGCAAAACAAAAGCCTGTTTGTTCCCTTGCCTTTCTCATTTCAGGTAGTTCACAATATTGGTGCCTTATAACTGATTTTATACCTTGTATAAATTAAAATTTTATTTTTAGCTTACAAAGTTATATTTAGATAGTCAGAGAAGTTAATAATTGATTACACATCCAATAAATCTGCAGTGTCCTGAGCTGTGTGGCACCTGCTTGTCATTCAGGGTTGGGGTTTTTGCTGTGCACTCTTTACTGAGGCTGGCAGTTTGAACAAGTCCAGAAGTTCTATTTGGGAACTGCAATAAGCCTAACTAAAAGGCTGCATGGAAATAAGTATCTTCAAGAAATTTTTATATGCTCAAATTATTTTTCCACAAGTGAGGGAAAATAATTTCAAAGAAGACAGGAGAGATAGAAGACATGCAACATTCTGTACAAATTAATAGGAACTTCAGTTCCTCATATGTTTTGAAATATGTGAAGTCCTTTGAAAGTAATATGTAAGGTAATTGCATAAGCAAATGAATATTGGCTTAAACTCATTTTCCCTGTACTTTCTGATCCTCTTCTAAGCATTAGAATGCAGAATGGCCCAAGCAATTGAGTATTTTACATGATTGTATCATCTCTAGTTGTGGAAAAAAAAGAAATCTCTGAAGTAGTTACATAATATGGAATATGGTCTGCCCTATCTCAGGAGCAAAGATGACCTTTCTTCTTTTTTGTATCCCTGGGATGATCTCCCAGGGCCTGTTAGTGAAATATCAGCAATTTTATCCCTCCTTCATTATTCCATATGAGCACTGCATTGCCTTAATGGCCCTGCAATGAGGTTATTTTCAGAAAACTGTAGTGGTTTTTATTTTAAAGAATAATTTTAATGTAAAAGGTCTCCTTGGGAATAGCTTCAGGTTTAATTTGGGTAAGTAGCAGTGAGATTCAAGCAAAATCCTGCAATGTAGACCTGTGTTATCAAGAAGGCAAGTAAAACATGAAGCATGTAGGCGTGGCTGTGTCTAACTTCAGACATGAGTGGACATGCAGTTTTTCAAATGTTTCTCAGAAAAAGCTGAACAGAAAACTAAATGAGTTCCTTGTCACACACCTGAGCCAGGCAGACAACCCAGAAGCTGTTCGAGAGGCCTGGGTTAAGGTTATCATAAAATGTGTGAGCTGCATAAAATTAGGTGTGTATTCCAGGTTTTTATTGGTTGGTTGGTTTGTCTTTTAAAATTAATGCCAAAAAGCAATCAAAAACAAAGTCCAAACCAACAGCTAAATGCCTTAAAAAAAAATTGATAGAGCCCACAGAAATGTTGCCATGTGTAATCTGTCAAGATTGCTTTGTTATTCCCCTAAGTCCAGAAAAAGAGTTATGAGGCAGGAGTGTCTAACTGGCAGCCTGAGGGCATGTGTATCCTTGTGTAACAGGAATCGACCTAGTTCAGTGGGATCCTTTCTTTTTAAAAAAATAAATTTCATAGGTTGATAGAGATGTTTGTAATCCTGGTGTCACTTGTTTTGTGAAGAGCTTCCAGAAAATCACCATATTCTTAGAGCTATTTCTCTTGCAATAATTAAGATTTCTGTTAGCAGAATAACAAGACTTATTTTCATGCCTTTTGCATGTCCCCAGGATATCCCGTGGTTTGCACATCAGGCTGTTCTCCCTGTTAACTTGTCTGGAAACACTGATGTGCCCAAACCTCTGGGGACACCACTGATGCAGGACTTGGAGCCAGCAGCAGGCAAATCACCTGAGCAAGGGCTGAAACCATGGAGAGCAGGGACATCACCTGAGCAAGGGCTGAAACCTGGAGAGCAGGGACATCACCTGAGCAAGGGCTAAATCCATGGAGAGCAGGGACATCACCTGAGCAAGGGCTGAAACCATGGAGAGCAGGACTTCATCTGAGCAAGGGCTGAAACCTGGAGCAGGGACATCACCTGAGCAAGGCTGAAACCTGGAGAGCAGGGACATCACCTGAGCAAGGCTGAACCTGGAGAGCAGGAACATCACCTGAGCAAGGGCTGAAACCTGGAGAGCAGGACATCACCTGAGCAAGGGCTGAAACCTGGAGAGCAGGGACATCACCTGAGCAAGGGCTGAAACCATGGAGAGCAGGGACATCATCTGAGCAAGGGCTGAAACCTGGAGAGCAGGGACATCACCTGAGCAAGGGCTGAAACCATGGAGAGCAGGGACATCACCTGAGCAAGGGCTGAAACCATGGAGAGCAGGGACATCATGTGGGCAAGGGCTGAAACCTGGAGAGCAGGGACATCACCTGAGCAAGGGCTGAAACCTGGAGAGCAGGAACATCACCTGAGCAAGGGCTGAAACCTGGAGAGCAGGACATCACCTGAGCAAGGGCTGAAACCTGGAGAGCAGGGACATCACCTGAGCAAGGGCTGAAACCTGGAGAGCAGGGACATCACCTGAGCAAGGGCTGAAACCTGGAGAGCAGGGACATCATCTGGGCAAGGGCTTACATTTGGGTTTTTGCAGCTGCTGACAGCAGCCAGCCCATGCCCACACCCTGCACATTTACATTCCCCAGTTTCTTTGCCACCTAAGAACCTGCTCCCCACACGCTGCTGGGAAATCCTGGAGAGTGTTCTTCAATTCAGCAAAGTGCAAGTTCTTTTTTTCAGTCATCTTCCAAATCCCTGGGATCACATTACTGGTTTCCTGTTTTTATGCTTGGATGCTCTGTTCTTCCAGAGCATCTGTGCCTTGAGCTGCACAACCTGCTAGGGCCGACCTAATGTCCTGGAACTCTCTAATTGCAGCACAGGCAGGCTGACTTTTATGATCATCTGGAAGGGGTAAGGGAGCTCCAGTACTGCTCCTGTATTTCAAATTTCCTCCTTCTCTACAGCCTTATCATTCAGAATCAACACATGAACAGTATTAGTTCTCCTCTTGTTTGGCTGTAACCTTTTTTTTTTTTTTAATATATATAATTGGTTTGTAATTATTTGCTAAATATTACTAAAATATTTTAATGTTTGTCGTATTTAAGTCTTGGAGGTCAAGACCTTGTACCAAGATGAGGTCAAATAAAAACCACTTTTTTCTTATGTGACTACAGTGCCGTTTCAAATAAGACAAATGGCTTTGATCTAGTACCAAATGCTTTTTTTCCCATATTTTCTAAATATAAGAAAGGCATTTTTTTTTTAAGGGAAATACTTCAGAAAACAATACTCTCCATTACTGGATTCCTTATAGTGAACTCTGCAATCTAAGAAATCTTGTTTTAAGATATGAAATACTAGCAGCTTCCTTTGAAGCAGAATCTGAGCAGAACTTTTTTTCTTCTTAAAAGTTACCTTTTTTTAATTTCTTCATGAACATGCTTTGAAAACTAATAATAATCTAAATGGCAAATTTGATTCCAGTCCCTCCAGCTTCCTAGACTCTTGCCTTAATATTATAATGTTGCAGCCACAGTTTGGAGAGTCTTTGGCCAGGAACCACAATAGATCACAAGATCCAGGTCTAAGAAACTGTAATAGAACATTCAGCTCAATGGCTTTATGGGAACTAATATGGAAAAAGAGTTTGTTTATAAAACATACCATAATGATGTTGTCAAGATATGAGATCTCTTCAAATATCTTGGACGTTCTTTTGACTGGGTGATGCTACAGCATCTACCAAGTGCTTGTTCTGTCCCTCAGCTCTGTGGAACTAAAAAGACAGAAAATTCCCTGCTTCACAACAGTTCCTTTTCAGGAACAAAGAGGACACTCCTGACCATGATCTATGAAGCTTTTCTGAACAGTTCCAGTAGTCCTGGAGCTGCCATGAAACCAAATAGCACTAATATGGAAAATATAGTGAGGTGTAGGTTGGAATGGCTGTAATCATCACCTTCTGTGTGTGTGTGTTGTTAGATATGTATTGATGCTCCCACACACTCTGTATTGCAGTGACTAATCATAAAAATAGGAGACTATAAGACTGCTCAGGTGATGCAAACTCTAAATATCAGAGGCATAACAAATTGTATTTCTCTGGCACTCTCATTAATCAAGTTCGCTTTTATAGGCATATGATTCTGTTTTTCTGTTTCCTGCTAGGATTGCAATTCCCTGACCTGTATCTACACTCATTATTTCTGTTTGCTCTGTCCAGGAGAAGGTGTTGGCACCCTGTCTTCTTAGCAAGACAATATATTTAAATGAAATCCTAGTTTAGAGATGAGGAAAAATAAATCTCTGCAAATAGCCTTGAAAATTTTGGCAATAAAACAACACAAAGTGTCCCTTTGGCACACAGTCATGATCCTCAGAAGGAGGTCAGACAGTCAGATGATGTGGCACCACAAAATATTTTGCTAATCATGTTTGGGAAATTGTTGGAAACTGTTTGAAGCCCGGTTTGTGTTTGGGAAGACCTGTTGTAACTGTGCTGTTCTATCAGTACTCACTCGTTTTTCTGAGGATGGGTTGTTTTTTGGGGGGAGAAGTTTTAATTTCAGAATAAAGATGTCATTTTTTGTCAGAGGGATTTAGTGGCAGGGGAGCAGAGGTCCAGGCTTTTACCATCCTGGTGCATTTTCCAAACAGGCAGGAACAGGAGTTCAGTCTTGTCCCATTGTGGTGTTCAGAGGCTCCTGGATTGCAGTGACTGAGCAACCAGGGGACAGTCACACCCCTGATGGAGACTAAGACAGGGCACTCTGGAATTCTTTACCTTCTACAGGCTTTCAATTGTTTTTTCTTTTTCTTATTTAAAAGAATGGAAGAAAAACCAAGAGCTAAAATAATCCCTGATTTACTTATTCAAAGAAATTTCAACTCTCCTCTTCATTATACTTTTACTGTAAGTATATAATGAATCCAGCTCTTGGGCTGGTGCTAAGTTATTAAAGGAGTATTCTTTATTCTGCCAGAGCCCAGGGGTAATGTGTTAGAGTCTCCCTAAAAAAATACAGATTAGCACATGCCTAAATTGATGCAGACAATGCTATTTGGGGAATTTCTATCCGTATACTATTAGAGTATCAACATTCTCTGTTTATGTTACCTTACAATTGAAATTCCGTCGACTGGGCCATAAGTGACATCCCTTGAGGAGACCCACACCCGAGGAGGATGCATTATGGCTGGAGGCTGTGGGTTGTGTCCATTGGCAGGACAGTCTGTAATTTTGGGAGTTTTATCCTTTCATCTTTGTACGTGTGTTTCCACAGGGTATTCTTTCATGGAGAATTCCCTCTGCTTTCCATTAAGTAACCTATGCAAGATATTCAGTATGAAAAGCTCTCTTTAGAAGGTTTTGGGTTTTGCTATGAGTTTTTTTGTTTAGCCTATTACTCTGCTAACCAGAATCCAAGTTTTATTTTTTTTTAAGCTTAAAAGTGGAACCCACTGTTACAAAGCTATTAACACCTTAATAAAATCACCTACTGGAAATCATTTAAATACAAAAAATATTTCAGATGCAAACTGAAACTGTTCTAACAGTTGCTAGTTGCTATTAATCAATCCTAAACAAACAGTGTGGGTAGATTAGTTAGTGTAATGATGTGATTTATTGGGAAGTTATTTTTATTTGGCCCTATTTTCTCCATAAGATCAATTTAAAAGTGAGAAGGAAGTTTCCGGAGTGAAATGCTTTTCAACAGTTTTAAGCAGCACTATTGTGACAGAGCTTTGTTTTAGCCATTCACAAATATATTTTATTAGTCTCATCTCTGATCAAGTAGTTGAAATTTAATTTAATTTTTCTGTCTTCAGTAAGTGCAGCTGAAAAAGAACAAAATCAAATAAAGTGATATAGTTCTGGGAATACAGGAGGTGGCTCTGTTTCGTTTTAAGGAAGTGAATCATCATCCAAGACATTCGTCTTCACATTGTGTAAATTTAAAGTACATGGCTTAGCAATAAAAGATGTTACTGCACTTTGAAGAGCTTGGATTGCTCAGTTCTGCTCTTTTTGACCCCAGGGCTGCTCTCCCTCGCAGCTGCTCTGTCCTGCTCTGCAGGCTCCTGTTGCAGCCCTGGCTGGGTTGGTTCCTGCTGTTGTGTTGCTCCTCTGGGCAGGGAACCCTTCCCCCAGCCCATCTCACTTCCTGCAAGTTCCCAACTTGGGTTCCAATCGTTTAAAAATGGAAGAGATTAGGCAGTCTTTGTTACAGTAAATGAACCAGGGGTGGTATTTTTCATGTGATTCCTTGCCTGTACCTGGTGTGTAGTTCCATTGTTTCTCTGGAATGCTGACTGCTCGAGCACATCCAGAGGAGGCACGGAGGCTGGAGAGGGGCTGGGAACACAGACCCTGTGAGGAGGGACTGAGGGAGCTGGGGGGTTCAGCCTGGAAAAAAAGGAGACTCAGGGGTGACCTTAGCACTCCCTGCAGCTCCTGAGAAGGGGCTGAGTCAGGGGGCTGTTCTCTGTCCCCAGGCAGCACTGACAGAGCCAGAGGGCACACACAGTCTCAAGCTGCCCCAAGGGAAATATAGGCTGGATATCAGGAAAGAGTTTTGCATTGAAAGAGTGATAATGTATAGGAATGCATTGGAGTCACCATCCTTGGATGTGTTTAAAAAAAAGACTGGCTGTGGCACTGGGCACTGCCAGGGTCTAGTTGAGGTGTTGGGGCTGGGTTGGACTCCATGATCCTGGAGGGCTCTTCCAAGCCAGTGATTCTGTGATCATGTCTAATGGGGGACTGAATGCACTGGGACCCTGGGCAGGACCAGCCATGCTCTGCCTGCCTGGCTGCCCATCTGGTTTAGAGGCATCAGGGCAATGCACCAGCACCTGGGACAAGAAATCAGGGCAGGGAGCAGCCCAACAGCCCTGGGACACCGCGGGTCTCAGTGGGCATGCCGTGTCCCAGGGCAGGAGGGGCCTCTGGCCTGTGGGACCAGGCTGGGAAGCAGTGGGATGTAGAGGAGGGACAAGCTGCACAGATCCCTCCAAAGGGTGGGAGAGTTGGAGATTTCATCTGCTAGAGCAGAGCCGAGATCAGGAGTGTGGCAGCAGTGCTTAAGTGAGGAGGTGAAGCTTTTTTTTTTTTTTTTTTTTTTTTTTTGTTCAGTCTCCAAGCAATGATTGCTCATTCCCAATCACAGCACCATAGAAGAATCCCAGAATATTCTGGGTTGGAAGGGACTCACAGGGATCATTGAGTTCAACTCTTTTGGGGATGGCCCACAGAGGTATTAAACCCACAACCTGGGCATTATTAACACCATGCTCTGACCAGCTGAGCTCAACTCAGTGCCTTCTGACCTCATTGATTAATGTTATTCATAATTATTTGTAAATATGCCTTGAAGATGAACACCAAGTTAATATTACAGGGAAAGTAGTAAATTACACAATAGTGTTTGAGCACAGACTTAAGCAGGAGTTAAATCAATTATGGTGGAGTATTCATATCAACCAAAGACAGTAGCAAAAATTCTGGAGTGGATTTAGGGCACAAAACCCAGCTGCAGAAAAAACATTGCAGAGAATGAAAAATCTTATTTTCTGGAATATTGCTGGAAAATCAGTACCAAGTTAAAAATACACCCCTTAAAAAAAAAAAAAACAAAACAAGGATGGCAAAGGATATATTCTATGAAAATCGAGCTGCTTTTATGTCCTACCATGAGCCATTATTTTATTGCCTTTATCTATGTATGAAAAAGTCTTGAATGAAATAACACTGAAATTGTTGTTTGTCTAACTTGTAACATATCTTAAAATTGCACAGAGCAGCTGCTGTTCCTCTCTCATCCTGTTACAAAATTGTTCTGGATTATTCTACCTGGTAGTCTGCTGCTTTTATAGTTGTCCATCCTTTTAGCTAAACCTTGTGAATGTAAAGGAAATGGTAGAACAAGCTAAAACAGCCCAGCGTGTTTTCAGTCAGAAATTCAAGGCTGTCAGTGAGATGCAGAAGCAGGATGCTGTTCAGTCAGCTATAAAACACAAGGAGACAGAACCAATGAACTATATGGATGTATAAATGGAAAATTAAAAACTCCAACCCACTAAGAGTAGATGAATGTTCCTGTAAATGAATTATTAGTACCACGTGCTCATTGGTGGGCTCCGAGGCTGAGGATTGGGAGCTGTTCCCCATTTCACACGTGATGGATACTCGAGGTTGTTGCATAGCAGCCTGCCCTAATGTTTATGTATTTGTGCCTTTCCAGCTCCAAACAGTACATTTTAGGACTGCACATGCATTGGCAGGGACATTATTTCTGGAGAGAAACAGAACTACTGCATTAGCAATTCACTTGAAATTCTGCTTATTTTTATTTCAGACTGGTATTGTTTGATATTTGCATAATATGATCAAGATGTTTGTCTCAACCTGTACATATGCCACAGTTCTCAAAGTTTACTGGGGTTTTCTGAGGAACTGTGGCTTCAAGCTACTGTGGTTCTGTGTGGCATTCCTGAGCATCTTCCATACTTGTTTTCGTGTTGCTCTTTAGCTCATGACAAGGAACAGCTGTGATGACTCAATGATTCTGTGAAGACAGTATTTTTGGAGACCTTCTCAATAACAGACTTGTGGTACAACATAAATATTGATGATTTTTAACACTTGGTTAAAATAGGTGATTGGTTAGGGTTTTTTAAATTACACTCAAGATGACGTATTTATCACTTTTCCTCCAGAAATATGATTGTACTTTTTTCTGAACAAAAAAAACCAACAAAACAAAAACAACCAAAACAAAAAACAAAACCCTAACAAAAACAGAACTCTTTGGCCCAATGAAATTCTTGGTCACTCTCTTTATGTGTTATGTTTACAGTTACTGTTTCTAACATGCAATGAATTTTGAAACTTCTGGCTTCTCCTAAAAGGGATTTCAGAACTAAATCTAATCTATGATTGCTGCAAACACCACACTAATGCTGGGTTCTTTGCATAAGTTTCTTTGCCCCATACAGAAAGATTTGTGTTAATCCAACATGAACTCTCACTAGTGTGGGTCACAGGATGTGAGGATGGTGCAGAGCCCCCTTACCTCCCCCTGCTTGTGAGGAGGAGCAAAAGGAGCATGTCCGTGTGGTTTAGTGTTTGCACTCGGGCTCTGTGTTGGGCAAGTGCTCTGCTAATGAGGGTAAATGCTGCTTAAGTACCTACATTAAATAAATATCCCCCGGAGTCCTTCCAGAAGTGCATCTGCATGAGGATTGCCTACCCTGCAGCCACTGAAACCCTTCTACTAGATTAGATCCAAATGTAGCTTTGTTCCATGTTATTTCTGTTGTTTTTCCAGTGCATTTGCCTCATCCTTGCGATGCTGCTCTATTTGAAGTTACTACGGCAACCTGTCACCATCTGCTATTATAAAGTGTGCTGGGCTTTAGTTGCTAGGTGTTGAAGTTTGTCATCTTACTCATATGATCCTGATGTTCCTCAGCTGCTTCTTTGCCTTAGCCACAGCTCATCTGCACTTTTTCAGCAGTGCAAGAGGTTCCACACCTTCCTGCTTGACCTTAGGAAGCCCTGTTTGTTTTACAGAATAAATCTGCAATTCCTTTTGATGTACTTTGTATGTACTCAACCAAAACAACATCTCTTTCACTTTACCCACTACTTTGCAGTGTCTATGCTAAAGCCAGCACTTTATTTCATTTATATATGGTATTAATTATGGGGGGTGGGGGGGTGTTTAATTGCACAGAGAATTTGAATGTTTCCTGGACATTTTCTACTGTTTTATTTTCATTTGACTACCTATATACTCCTCTTCCTGCTCCTGACAGCACTGCAGCTTTCATACTATCAATTTCCCTGTTTCTTTACACGTTATCTTTTTTAACATCTGACAGAAAATTGGATAATTAAGAAAATAGATTTCAGTGCTCTTTCTGTTTTGGGTCCTTTTGTGTTCATAAGGAAACTAGTGTATTGAAGTAGGGAAATATTTTATTAGATCTCTTTACAGTCATGCAGAGGTGTTTCTGATTTTTTTTCTGTTCGTATTGTCTCAGCAGTCAAGTGTTTACTTTGATACATCTATTTTTTATACATTTGACCTAGTTCTAATCAATGTTTTCTGCTGTAGTTCACAGGCTACATCCTACCAAGCTTAAGCACAGCTAAAATGATTTGCTAGGATTCTACCTGAACTTCTCCTTGTCTGCCACAACCTTTTTCATACTCTTCAATCCCTATGTGAAGTTTTATTATAGCCTACTGTGTGATTGTGAGTTTCCTGTGCCCGTGCTGTGTCCAGGTGTGAGAGCTGGCTCCTGGGCACACCTCACTGCATTCACAGCAGCTCGTGCTGTTTGCACACCCCAGTGAGAGGCACCTCAAGCCCGGGGGAGCATTTCAGTGACTGCAGGGAGGTGTTTGCAGGTTTGATCAGAGCTGTGGAGAGCCCTGGGTTACCCTTCAGTTCTGCCAGCGAGAGTGGCAAAAGTGCTGGGGGTGCAGGGCAGAGCCGAGGCTGCCTCTGAGAAGTGAATATTTATTGCTGCCTCCTAATTTGGGGATTAGGAGGGAGGGGCAAGCTTTAAACCTATAAAGATGCTAGCAGATGATTTCTGGTAGTTGGGATTGCTGGCAAGAAAATGATTAAAGATCAAACAGTATCTGTAATTCCCTGCTTTACAGTTACATGGAAAGGGTGGAGGAAGTTTTTGCAGCAAACCATCTTTACTGAGACCTTTTTTATTGTCATTCAGTCCAGCTGATGTGAATTTGACAGGTTTGATGCGAGTCCTGGCCAATAAGATATGATCTTTGCTTAGGGCTCTTTTCAAGGCGTTAATAATCATCTGTTAATTTTGATCACCATGCCCAGTCACTGTGCTGTACCACGATCACAGACATAGCTAGACACATTTTTTGAAGTTGGTTTTAACAAAAGAAATAACCTTCTTAAAGTCTTTATGCCCTTAAGCATCATAATACATCTATTCAATGCTCGTGAAGAAATGCTGCTTATTTCTAGCAGTGATTATTTAAATTGAGCCTAGAAAGGCATTCAGTGGTGAAAGCTTAACTACTAAAAATACGAGCTGCTTTTCGTGTCAATTCTCCAACTTCTGCCCGTAATCTTTTTTCAAAATCCAGACATGAGAAGAAAACCCCCACACAATTTCAGTACTGAATCCTTTGCAATTCATTATTCCTTTCAGCTACGCATTTAACACCACAGCAAACATTTGTCTGCTCCAGAACTGTAAAAGTGAAGTACTACTGCAGGAAATCCAGCATTTCTTTTAGAAGAGCATCAGAACCCGAGAACACACGCTTTCTTACCTGAAAGCTTTTGGTTTACCTGCCGAAAATGAGTCTTCTTAGCCTTAAAAAAGTAGGCAAGGCTCTCACTAGCACAAAGGTTACTCCAAAAGAAGGTACGATAGGTCCTTGAGGTTGTAATTTCACTCTTTGTATGCAAGAAGTGCGCTGCTGTGCTCGCGTAGGAATAAATAAGTGAAGCCCCGGCAGCGCGGAGCGAGCAGCTGGCGAGGGAAGCACAAGACCTCTAGCGGCCACCGGCAGCAGCCGAGGCACGGATGCTCCGAGCGGGCTCCAAAGGGGTGTGCTCGCAAGGCATGCCATGAAGTTGGCGTTTTGCAAATAGTAAAATGAATGCTATACGTATAACGTGGGAAAACTCGGCTGTGTTAATGTAGTTTCTTTTATTTCTGCTATTAACAAAACTTAGGAATGCGATAAATATGTTTTTCTTAGGGTATAGGGTGGTAATGTAAATAAGGGGTTTTGTAACTAGCTCAGAGAATGGTAATCAGGAAATTCTTCAGAATCCTGGATTATCCTGTTTGATGAAGATGATGGTATGGACACCAGAACCCCAGAGAAGGAGTTTATTGATCTACTGTTATCAGAGAATCTGCCTCATGTGGGACCACAAATGGAATGAAGGGGGCAAGCTGGGGAGGGGGGGGACTCGAAGGAATGTTTTTAAATAATGCATGAGGGTCTATGAATATGCAACGTGTTGGTGCGTTTAAAGAAGTGGTTTAGGGATTGTACAGTGTGCTCTTGGCTGAATGCCAAGGACAGCCTGCCAGCCATATATTTTTGCTTTATTGTCGTGTCCTTATTGTGTTTTATTAAAGCTTTTAAACTTCACCAGGAAAGTGAAGCTCGTTTTTCTCAGGTGGTTGGCACTCTGATGGAAGAGCAGGACAGGGTGAGCCCGAGGGGCCCGAGCAGCAGCACCTGCACAGCCAGGGCTGGGCAGCCCCTGAGCCAGCACAGCAGAGTCAGGGAAATCCAGAAAATTATTTTGCGTGCTTATCAATTTTTTTGTTGAAATAAAATCAAAGAGTTGCAAGCAGGCTCGTTTTTAAAACAAGAATTATTAAAACTTCTGCAAATTAAAAGGAGTCAATAAGGAGGAATCTTCAGTCTTAAAGGAAAACTGGAAATCAACACCACTATTGTTGTTTGGGAAGGAAAGCTCTTTGACTTTCAGTGAGAACTCAGGGCTGGAATCGTGTTGCATCTTACAGCATTTTAACTTCTGGAGTTGAGAAAGACTAAATACTCCCTTTTGAGGAGGTTTGGAAGAAGCTTTGAGGTATGAAGGTTGTAATGTTCTATAGGAGTTTGAGAGTTCTCTAATAGCTGCTTAAACACCTGCAGAATGTAAAAAATACCATTTCTTGCACTATTTCTTCCTGTGAATAATAGAATTATTAGAAATGTTTGATTCTAACATATTTTCTTCCCATGAATTACTAATAGAAAAAATCCTAGGGAACATCAAATGCCTTTTAGGAGTCTTAAGGTAATACTGAGTTGTACTTTGTATAAGTTTTCTTGTCATAACGTGTGTTTCCATGTGGTGTCTCATTAATGATGCATCCTTCTCACAGGAAAAAGCCTGTCCCTTGCCAAGGCAGCTTTTGAATAATCCTTTCGGAGTTCTTAGTTTGTTTCTTTCATCTGGGCTCGCAAAAGCTTGAACATCATTTATTTTTACATACATAAAGGGATTTTTCTGGCATTTCACATGCTTCAACTTGAGAAATAGTGCAATCCAATATCTTGAGTAATCCACATGTGTTGGTTCTGCGTGGTTTGCTTTCAGAGTCATTTTGTGGCGTGCATGACAGCAATCCTAAACCAGATGAGTGACCAGCATTATTCAGTGTACATTGAAACTTTCCAGACGAGTTCAGAACTAGTGGTGAGTACAAAGTGATCACAGAGTTGATAGTTACAATGTTTGGTTTCCTGTGAAAAATTAGTAGATTTTTATTGGGTTTTCTTGTCTGACTCTTCCTAGAATGAATTCTGTTGTTGTACAATTTTTGCTGAGTTATTGCACTGCCTCCCTCTTCTAATGGAGGCACTGGACAACACTGTAATCAGAAATTTGGAAAGAAACAAATTGTTCTTTTGATCCTGGCACCAAGGTGGTGATGTAATGATCCAGAATAAGTAGTGGGATCTTTGTGCTGTATCGTTTTGAGAAAGGGGAAAAAAAAAAAGAGTAAACCCCCAACAAAACAACAACAGAGCTTATCCTCAATTATTTGAACCTTCCCTCCACACTTCACACAGGGTGATCCATTTTCATTTTCACTATTGAGCTACTCCTGGTGCAAATTACATTGTAAGCTACATGCAATAAATGCCCTATTCTTGTAATGCATCCTTTTATTGCAATTGTTTCTGCTATAATTTAATGGTACCAGAAGGTTTCCATAGTCCTGTGTGTGTCTTTTTGTGTTCCTAGTGTAGCTGTCAGATAAGTCAGGTTTGGATTACATCTACAGTTAGTCCTTGGAGGCAATATCTGCACTTGTCAAGAACTGATAATTTTCCTTCCTTTCTTAAAGTCAGAGAGGTGCCATAACTGAAATTTTAAATATAGACTAAATGAAGTAAAAAATGAAAAAATCCTGGTTTTTTCAAACCTATTCATTCTTATGTGTAATAAGACTAATTAAAAAAAAAAAAATCAAACTTTACCCAGAAGTACTGGAACTTTTTTTTTCCATTCATTTATGCCTTCTATTTTCCAAAGAGCCCTGTATCATGACTAATGTAAATTTTAGCTTCCATTTGGAGGCTGAGACTGCTGTTCTACAGGACTTTGGCTCTAATCTCAGATTTACTGATAGCACCAGAGTTCTTCTCTTGTCTTCACTGAGAGCAGAGTGGAATCCCCCATCCTGGCTCCTTAATCACACAGAAACACTTCCAAGTGCATGTGACACAGCCCCAGCCTGACTGCTTTCTGTTGTTCCAGGACTTCCTGATGGAAACCTTCATCATGTTCAAGGAGCTCATTGGGAAGAACGTGTACCCCTCGGACTGGATGGCCATGAGCATGGTGCAGAACAGGTACAGAGGGGAGCAGGACCAGCCAGAGGCACTCACTTCATGTCCTACACAGCATTTTCAGTGCAGGCTAGGATTACTTTATCAGTCCAGTCTGGGCAATGCCAAGAAGGTCATCTGAAACAACCCTTAAATAGCTTGTTGCCTGTACTTGAAGCCCACTTAAAATGGAAAGGGAAAATAACTTACTTTTTTTAATTTATTTGGATGTTACCTTTACTCCTCAACTTATTCTGACTTCTTGTGTTCAAAGAAACACTGAGTTTAGATGCTGGATTGTGTGATGAGGTAAATACACTTTTTAAGCAAGACTTAAAAAGTTGACAGTCCCCTGTAGTATCTTTAGTTTAGTTTTGTAGAGTTTTCTATAAGGTGCAGAGGGACAGGTCTCAGAGTTAAGTGCCGAGAGTGCATAGGTTTGAATGAACTTTGAATGAACAGATGCTATTTGAAATTCCACAGTTACACAGTTCTTCCACTTTTATAATATAGAAAAAGAGAGGACTGAGGATACTCAATAAAGTTGATGATCTCCTGAGAGTGCTCATTCTTGAGGAAAAGATTTGTCAATAAAATGTACAGTTTTGTCATATGCTATTTCAATACTGGATGCGTTTTAATCTAGGAATTGAATGGAATTATGTAAAATGAAAAGGTTGTTTGGGGGGTTTTTGCATTCCATGGTTCACAAGTGAAGGTTGTGTTCTAGTGGGTAGTGGTGGTTCTGGTCAGGTGTCCAAACCCCACTCTGTCATCATGGACATTAGTGACCTTGCAGAGGGATCCCTGACCCCTCTTCTGAGATGGGCAGGTGCAGATGTGCTGGTGGATGTGTAAATTCAGGTAATATTTTGTACATTACAGGAGTTTCATCCCTCTTGGTTTTCTGTCTGAGCCAGTCTTTGGGCTTTCAGGTAAAATCTAACTCCTTGCACATTCTTATGTTGCTGCTGCTGTGATTGCAATTAATTTTTCTGCAGCAGGGACCACTCTAAAAAAATAACATTTTAGTACTAAAGTACCTACAATCATCTGGCACATGTCAGCACATCAAAATTTTCACATGCAAAATTTTTTCTCTTATCTAGAAAATGCTGTTGACACCAGCATTGTCCACAAGAATAGGATTATTTTATTCTTTGAGGGTGGGAAGTGTCTCTCCTTGGTCACAGAATGTCTTTGGGGCTTGGGCTTCACCTGGTGGTGTCTGTACTGTCAGGTCCTGGCAGTAAAAATTGCTTTGGGGACTGTGTGTGTGTTCATGTGCCTCCTAATGACTCTGAACTCTGTGGACACATTGTTCCAGGCAGGTTTTGTCGCTCTAAGCCTTATCCAGTGTAAAGAAATGTCAACATTAAAAACAAATATTGTTTAGGAGCCATTTAATAGTTCTCTTGTAAACATATTGCTTACCTAAAATGACTTGGCACTGTTCATACTCCTTGATTATGATGCTGTTCTCTGGAATGCATAAGGAAATGAGTTATTGATCTTACTTTATGTCTTAATTTTATGTTATATCAACAACTGAGAGGGAGGATTTTTATCAGTCTTTATAGAAATTTGGGGTTGGTTTTTTCTTTGGGTTTTGGAGTGGGTTTTTTTGAGGGAATGGATGTTCTACAAAATAAATTGAAGACTAATTTAGTTTTCTAGATTTGTCTTGTTAACATTCTTCACCACAAACCAGAGAAGTAGCAGAGAAAAAGTCACAGGGGACCAGGCTTAGGTCTCTTACAATAACACCAAGAGAAGAAAAGACAATTAAAACAAAAGCCCAACAAACCAAACACAAAAAATATCAGCAAGGTGCAAGTTTTGCAATC
This sequence comes from Sitta carolinensis, assembly GCA_032173965.1. Lineage (NCBI taxonomy): Eukaryota > Metazoa > Chordata > Aves > Passeriformes > Sittidae > Sitta > Sitta carolinensis. The sequence continues at coordinate 3,603,300 of CM063294.1, read as the reverse complement.
TCTATTCCCCTGTTGTGAACAGGAGGCTCCATGCAGGCTGCTTACTCCCTGCAGGAGGGGGTTTGCCTGGAGTCTCCCCTCTGTGCCCTGGCAGAGCTTGCTGAGGGCCCTGGGGCACAGCTGAGCTGTGTGGGGTCACCTGGGCAGTGGCAGGGTGCAGCTGGTGCCACCTGTGCCCTCAGGTGTGCAGCCCAGCCTGGCAGCTGCCCTGCAGCATCCTGCTCGAGGGCTGCAGGGAAGGTGGGAACTGCAGGAGTTTGGCTGTAGGAGGGACTGCAGCACAGCGAGGTGAAATCAGTGCATTTACAGAGAGCAGAGAGGGGAGAGCATCACCAGCACTGCAGGTCTGGTGCTGTGTGCTGGGCAGGACAGCCCAGCTCCTGTTAGCTGGCAGTGAAACAGGCTGTGATTTCAGGGATGTGACAGCTACAAGATTGGCATAGATGGGGGCACACAATGAGACAATGACTCCTTACAGGGCCCAAAGGAGGGCGAATGGGCACGTTCCCATCCAGGAGAAATTCTGGTGGGTGGGTTGAAAGAGCTGGAGTAAAAGTTTAACTGACTGAACTTACTTATTGGGCTTTGCCTGTATCAGGATGGAATGATTGAACTCAAATTACTTTAAATCACTGTGCTAACCAAGGTGCTCTTTGCTTCTCTGGCATGCTCAAAAGCACTTCTGAGGGAGGCAGAGGTTGTGTGACAGGCAGTATTCAATGAGCAGCAGAGAATGAAAAGGGGGAATGAAATAATTAAATAAGTAAATTCCTTTTTGTTTTCCTGTTCCCTTCCCCCCCCTCTTCTATTAACAGCAAGATGGAAAAAAATACTTTTTTATGGCATGCTAGGTAGGGCAGAACACTTTGGGAAGCAGTAACATCATCATTGAGGTCATGAGGATATAATATCTGGGTTGTTTTTGTGATCCTCCATGGTGGATTTAATTAACTTTTGTTCTAATTAAAGTTGCTTACTGCATTCTTCTTATTGGTTACTACTGCTTGTATGTGCACTTTATTCCACTCATGACACTTAGATATTGGCTATTAACTTATTAAAAGCAGTAATTCCTAAGTACATGGCATTTGTGGGGAAATGCTCTGCTGGTTTAGGTAATACCATATAGTCTGTTTATCTTTCAGCTGTCCATAATTTTAATTTAGAGAGACATAATTTCTCCCAGGAAATTCATGTACTTTATTGTCACCATGAAGTGCATGGGGAGTCAGATTTGCTGAGTAAAAAGAACAGTTAGCAGGGTTAGCAACTGCAGGGCAAGTGTTCTCATTCCTTCCCTCGTCCTCTGGGCTTTGAAATGGGATTCCTCCCAGGAGGCTGAAAGTATTAGATTTTGTCATAATTAGTACCGAGCATCAGTTTGGTTGGTGTCCACTCTGAGGTGGCTTAGAGAGCACTTTGATTGTTTGCATGTCCGTTTGGGTTGGTTTTGAACCTTGCCCACGCTGTTTTGAGGTATTTAAAAATAAATGGAAACACGGTTTCACCAGCTCATTTCAAGGTCAGATCCTACTCACTGAAAAAATTCCTGCAGGATAACACTGTAGGGAACTTTCTAACACCAGTAGTTCAGCTTTTTCTAAAATATGTTTTCATTACCTGTGTATCTGAGTGTTTTCAGACATCTGTCAGAGTCAAGCCTTCCCCAGTGCTTTTTAAGTCTAACTTGAAAGGTTTAGCACTGCAGGTATTTGGCAAAAGAGCTGGAATTGTTGTCAATTTTCTTTCATTATACACACTAAAAATAGCTGCTTACTTGCTGATGAGCTGCTTTGTAACACCCTCCAGACGTGGTTCTCCTGGAGCTCACCCTTGGAGCGCTGTTAGGAATTCAGCCCAAGCTCCCGGTGTCCCCGGCAGCCCCAGGCACCCCAGCCCTTCTCAGGCTGCCAGGGCTGGGGCTGCTGGCCAGGCAGCAAGGAGAGGCACAGCCAATCCCTCTTGGTGCCCAGCAAGGCACTGTGGGACTTCTCTCCAACAGGGGACAGTAGGCATTCCAGGCATGGGGGGGGGGGGGTTGTGGTTTTCTTTTCATAGATCACCAGAGAATGGCTCTGTGGCTCCTGAAAAACTTGTTTCCACATATGCATGCATGGTCCTGAACACAGCTTTGGAATAAGTGTTCAAGGCCAGGTTGGGCAGGGCTTGGAGCAACCTGTCCCCGTGGCAAGTGGCCCTGCCCATGGCAGGGGGTGGAATAAAATGAGCTTTAAGGCCTCTCCAACCCAAACCATTCTGTGATTCAATAAACTGAAGTTGAAAGGGAGAAATCCTCAAATTAATTAAAATATTTGAGCTGCTTCTCAGTCTGCAGTTTATCTGTTGATGGAAATAAAACTTGTCATATTTAAAAATTAAACAAAAAACCCATACCAACCATCAAATGACTAGTTTAGGTTAGTTTTACCCCGAAAGCTGATTTATTTATGTAACTCATGTTGGATGATGGTGTTACTGGTTATTTTGTGCAAATAATGCAGAATTTAGAAGGCTGACTTGCTGCATACTAGTAACTCTTTTCTTTGATCTTGTTTTCCTCTGCAACTTTTGACTGATTTAAACATCTTATAGAAATGCCATTGTTTTTATAAGGGCTTGAATTTTCAGGGGAGCAAAATACATTTATACACAGGCTTATGGCATATTGCAGAACTTTGTAATTTTAATGTATGAAAAAATGTTTTAAGCAACAAGTATAAATGTCTAACAAAAATATTCTTTTATGCACAGTTGCAGAAAAGGGTACACAAGGTATTATAACAAGTGCAAACAAGCATTACTGTTTAGTCATTGATTTAATTGTGTACAGTGATAGGATGTGTCCTTGGACAGCTTGGTTTTGTTATGAGACTAAAAATGTCCTTGTTGAAATGCAGTTTTCCTGTTAATATGAGGTTCCTTTCAGAGGGAAATTTATTTCTTTATTGTTTCCCATGCTGGGGTATTTGGTACCTAATGCCCCAAATTTGTATCTCCTGTCCCTTAAATCCAGATTCATCTGTTTCCTCCTTGTCTATCTCGGTCTCTACAGAAGTCAGAGTTTGCAGTCAGGGAAATGACATTAAACAGTGCTGGGGCAAGGGGTGAGAGCAGAGGCAGTGCTGTCCCTGTGGGCTCTGCCTTGCTGCCTGGGGAATTTCCCTGCCAGCTGTGGCTGATCCTGCCCAGCCTGGCACAGCCACCTCCACCTGCAGATGCCCGAGCCAGTGTCACCCTGCCCGGCCCCCACTGCATCCTCCTGGCACAAGGGGGCTTTGCTGGGCAAGAGGCAAGTTTAACAGGGAAGCTGTAAAAATATGAATACTTAGCAGAAGGTTCTCTAGAAATGAAAGCAAATTTTGATACAGAAGAACAAAAGATGTCTGAAAATAAAGATTGCTGTGCTAGTGGTCACTGGACAAAGGTTGAGATGAGTTAGAAAGAGATTTTATGGCTAAGAGCAAAGGATAAATTGTCTACAAACAAGAGCATGTTTTTACCAAATAAAGATAAATCTCAGAAAAGCATAGGCAGACATAAAGCATGTTTTTAGCAAGTAAGAAGGATTTTTCCACTGCAGAAAAGCAAGTTTTAAGCTTAAAATATAACATCCTAACTCATGGGATTGGTTAGTTGCTACCATAATCTGGTAATATCAGTAGTTATGATAGGCTGTAGGTAATGGTGAAGGTGTTGTGTATCATGGTGATTGGTTGCTGTGTATTAAGATATTCAGCAAAGAAAAATATATACTATATAATAAAATATCTAAGGCACTGTAACCAGAACAGTGGTGGCTTTAGACAGGCCTTAGGCTGGAGCTGGCAGCTCACAGGTGTGCCTTTAACCCACCACCCAAGATTGCTGGAACTTCTCTGCAATAAACACATTTCTGAAGGGCTGCCTGGGCTCCCACATCCCTCATCTCAGGCTCTTACAATGCTTGTTCTGCACGAACTCTGCCTGTTGCTGGTTGTTACCTGTGTGCTGGAGTTCTCTGCTTCCCAGGAGTCTGAACACTTCACAGTGAGGTGGCTGCAGCAGGTCCTGTGCTCAGCAAGGGAGGCACTTACCCACCATGGCCATGGGACAGACAGAGTGCATTACCATGGGCCTGGGAGCCTTTAACTGCAGTCATTTATTTCATCTTTATATCTGAAATGCAGAGAGTAAACGTGCAGGCAGATGTCCAATTCCCACTGCAGAGTGTCTCATCTTCCCTGGTATCGGCTGCTATGAGCTCTCTGAACTAAAAGACAAGTCCTCAGCAGAGAGAAAAACTCAACACAAAAAAAATATCTTGGTAATTTGATGTTTTCAGCAAGTCAGTGAGATAAACTGTTACTTTTCTAGACACAACTTCGATTTGCAGATAGAAACCCCTAAGGTTCTTTGCTGTGGCCTGTTATAAAATCTTTTCAAGTATTTTAATTTCAATAAAACATCTGGGATGAAGACAACGGAGGAGTATTTTCCCCTCTGTAGAATATATGTGCAAATGAGTAAAAAACATTGAAGAGATTATCCACACAGACTGTTCTATGTCACTACAAAAAAGACTAAAAATTCAATTCTTGTAGTTTTCATTAGTTGTATGTGCAATTGAGCAATCCTTCTGTGTCCCCCATGCTGAGTAACTTTGACCAGAGCTTCATCTAATTAAAATTTTTCAGGAAATGAAATATATGCAATTTCCTCGTATTTAACATTATTTTGGATAGTTAATTTCATATTTTTTTACCAGAAGCATCACAAAATAGCCCTGCTAGCGTACTAAGCATTTGCTGAATAATCATCTGCTTTAAAATTCATAGTCTGCTGGTTCAATGCAACAGCAATCAGTGGAAGAATGGAGAAGTAACTTTTATAATATCAATTCAAACTTCCTTCCCAAGTGAAGGCTGTGGGAGTTTATTAGCATGTGACATCCTGAGACAACTATGTTAAGACACTACATTCATCTTTAAGAACAGGGTTTCAGCTTTGTGTCTGATTCCTGTTCTTGATTAGCACTAAAGACAGCATGGGATTGCTAATTTTTTCATTAATTCTGAATATTTCTTCTGTGCAAAAAAATTGTCTGGAATGCACAGAAAAGCAATGGAGACAGAAGTGAGAAGTCACAATGTAATTACAGGAAGTAATGAAGTACTGAAGCCTGTCAAGCTGCTTTATTTAGATCCCATTCTGGCAGCTCTTCGTACACTTCATTTTCAAGCTATGAAGTTCCTTAAAGCATTCCAAACATCCCATTTCCACGAGTCTGGCATAAAATGTGCACCTACTATGCAGACTTGAAAAGGTGTTTTGGCTCTGAAATGAGAGCTGCACAGTGTTTCAAGTGTGTTTTGGGTCGATGCTGAAGGAAAGGCCACACGCAGAGAGCCTGCTGGCCAAGCCCGGGGTCTCACGTGGGAACCTGGCTTACCTGGCACCAAGCCACTGCACCTTCCTGACTTTCCCTGGGAGTGCACCGTGCTGCTGGCAGAGGGACTCTGACACATCACAGCATGCAGTACTCTGGATGCTTGGCATGGCTGTTTAATGCAAGCTTTCAAATAATGCTAATAAGGAAAAACACAATGTTGAATTGAGACAAGCCCCAATATCCTGATTGAGACAGGAGCAGCTGGGACAGAGCTACTTTGAAGCAGTTGTGTTCTGACCATGTTATTTAGTTACGCTCTGGGTGAACATTGGAAAAGAATTTTGGAATATGGAGCTGCTTTACCACTAGGATTCAATGTGAATGGTTCAAGAAATTATTCTTCAGTCTGTAGAGAAGCTGAGTTGACACAAGGGAGAAATATGATGAAATTAATTTTCCTTTCTTTATGCCACTGGCCATATTTTTCCAGTTACCATGGAAGTGGATTTCTTCCTAAATGTTGCCATTATTGTGCCCTTCATAACTAGATTTCATGTAGCCACAAGGTTTTTAAATATTGTTTCCATCTTGTGTTACCCTTCATTTCTAAATCAACGATTGCCATGTTATTAGGAGATGATTTCTGCTGTTGCTTTATGAACATTTTTGTTATTTCACCTGTAGTATCTTTGTGTGTTTTAGTCTCTCCTGTCACACTGATTGCTTGTCTGTGTATTTTCTACCTTCCAGCATTAGTTTATAGTTGCCATTCACTGTTCCAGTCCTTGACAATGACCAGCACGGGGGTTTGGCTCTGACCCACTCTTTGAATCTTCTCAGTCTCTAACCTGCCTTCCTCTGTGTATTCTGCACACAACGAGGTAGAAAAAAGGTGACAGAAGCCCACAGGAGAATTGTTTGACTCCAGCTGTTTTTCCCTTGTGTTTGCCTTGTTACAATACCCATCGGGTGTCTTCTGCACAACATTTTATGAGGATGATACTAAGAAGTTGATATAAATTATGTATGAGTATTATTTTGGCTCTGCTATTCCCTGCTCCAGATCTCACAGAATTGGCATAACAGCCAAACTTTTTCTATCCAAACTCAGAAAACATCTTTAAAAGTAATAGTACATAATAAGCCATCCTCCAGGGTTTGCAAGAACTTCCCTCCTGTTCCTCATCTGTTCAAGTAGAGGATTCACTGATGAAAGTGCTGATTGATCAGGTTTGGGGTTTACAAAAACACTGAAGTTAGTGTGACTCCTTCTGGCTTGACTTTTGGACCAAACTGTGAAGGAACAGCACTTAGGGTTTGTGGGAAGAAGTTCTGAATTTTAAAGCCCATTCATGCCTTCACCAGCTTTCAGCTGTGACTTTCAAAACCTCATATCTGCCATCATTTTAATGGTTTCTTTGAATAAATTTTCCCAACACAGGAAATATGCTCTTTTAAACTTCATTTTTCTGTGTCTGATTATCCACTAGAAGGTCGCACTTGATTCATTTTTTCCACCTGTATTACATCAGTGCAGTCACGGCGTGAGGAGCCAGAGCAAGCAGGAGTTGGAGTTGATGCTCATAAATTCCTGAGTGAATTCATTCAGCCTTCACCTCAGTATCTGGGTTACTCATCTCAGAGTTGAAGCAGTGAACTCTCAGATTTTAGAGACATGTGAACCTGAAAAGACATTGAAGAGCATCTCACTGCAGTTGAGCTCTGCTTTGAAAGAATTCACCTGAAGAGTTCTAGGAAAGGTCTGTTCATTCTTTTGGCAATGTTTCTAATGCTGGATCTGATTTATGCACCTTTCCCAAAGCCATGCTGTGAACCCAGAAGTATTTTTTGTTTGGAACAACGTGCAGAAAAAGGCCAGCTTGTACAAAGCCACCTAAGAACAGTCAATGTGAATTTAAGGGTTTTTTTTGTTTGGGGTTTTATGGGGGGTTGTTGTTTGTTTGTTATATTGAATCTTCTCTTTATGTTGCAAGAAGCTGATGTTTAGCTGATTGCTAAAAATATCTTGGAGTTGCAGATCTGAATTTTAGGTTTATTACCTATTTACACTTCAAAAGCAAGGACAACATGCAGACCTGTTTTACTGTTAGACAAAATCATCTTCTGAGAAATAGCCTTGAAATCCTATTTTGATTAATATGTTGTTTATGAATACAGAATTCTTTCCTTGCTGCGTCTCAATCCCTCTGTTTTGTTTTGAGGGAGAATCAGCTTAAAATCAAATTTTTTATCGTAGGGTGACATGAGTTTTCATTTTCTTAAATGCTTTCTGTGTTACCTCAGGTACTGCTGTCCCCTGTTTAGAACAGACATCCAAAGTGTGAAACTGAGTACAGCTGCACAGGTCTCTGTTCTTTGGGCTCTCTTTCCAGCCCAAATTTTTGACAAATGTCTCTGACAATACAATAAAGTAAAGCAGAAGCAGCAGGAAATTCAGAGGGAGAGAAAAGAAACAGGAGCAGCTGAACCATGGCGATTTTGTTGCTGTCCTAAGCCAAAATCCTACATTTTTATACCCAGATTTAGCCCAGAGACTTTGGACTCTGAAGAACTTCCATAAATCTTCAGGCTCAAGAGTTTTATATGAGCTGTACCATAGAAGCATCAATCCTCATAAACTCAGGAAATAACATTGAAGTTATTGTGGGTAAAGGAATTTCAGCAGTTTTAGATCACTATTTTTTAAACTGATGAGAAATTAATTCTGTAGTAAGTGACTGTAGAAAAGTTATTGTTTCATTAAAATTAATTGAAAATACGACAATTTAAGTCTTTAAAGATTAGTATATAAAATTATTTATATTTTTTTTATCAAAATCTCACATTGTTTTATAAGTACCTGTTTATTTTTATACTTGTAGCTACTTAATGCCCCTTTTTGGTGAAAGTGGAGACTGAGGTAGGACAGTGAAATCATTGAGGCATTGGCAGGAGCCAGCAATAGCATTCAAACCTACTCCCTAAGTGACTCCCAATGACAGGAATAGATGCACCCTTTAGGCAAAATACAAATGCATGAAAATATTTGGAGCTTGACAGCCTGGAAATATTGCATGCTCCCTGAAAATATGTCATTCCAGTCTGTCAGATAAAAATATTTGTGAGGGTGAAAGAGATATTTACAGAAGACAGCTTACATATAATTATGTTGTATAGAAACCTGTAAATATTTTTAGTATTTTCCATGATTTCTACAGGGCATTAAATATCTCAGTATTTCTTAGGTGTCCTTGAGGCTTTTCTATGTGGCTAAAAGTAAACCACAAGCTCTTCTTAAAAATTATTATACCTAGTAATATGTCCATATTAGGAAATAGATTTCCTCTAATAAATTTCATGTCTGTTTAAGCTACGATTATTTCTACTCTATCTTGCATGATATTTCTGTTTAAAGAGTAAAGTATGGAAAAGTATGGGATTTTATTGCAAGACAATTCTTAGCACCAGGTTATATCAGAGTCTGCCAAAACTGGGTATTTAGGCGATGTGTTTCACCCTGGTGCTGGAGCAGTGTGGAAATGCACAGAATTGGGGAATTATTAAAGCCTCAGAAATGGAAGACACCCCCTCCTGCTCCAACAACTGAGGGAAGGGAAATGCTCTCTCTGAGCAGCTGGAGCTCAAGAACTTGCTTATGTGAGTTGGCAAGAAATAAACTTTGTAAATCCAAGGGTCTAGAGCAACCCTGAGCTACAGAAAACTGAACATTAAAAACGCCTTGACCTAAAATTCCTGTTCAGAAGAAGAATGACGATGATGACACAGAACAACCTGTCTTGATTCTGCTCAGCTGTGTGGGGTTTTGTGCTGCCTAAAATAAATCACTCTTCTAGAATCCCCTTTTTTTGCAGCATCTTAAACTGTTTGTGTCAAGCATCAGGCAGTTTGGAGGAGATAAATGTCCCCATGTGAGTGGAGTGCTAGGGAAGAATGTGTTTATTTGCTTGGGGGGCAGCTTCCAGCAGGACTCACATTTAGGGGTTGGTCACAGAAAGTGGCAGTGGGGGCACAGGGCAGCCCTGCCAGCCTGCTCGGGGTGTTCAGCAGAGCAGGGAGAGCCTGCAAGGGCAGCACTGAGCAAAATCGGATCCCTTGAACTGCGGGAGATTTGATGCCATTTGGCTTGTCACAAATCGGCCCCTTAACTCAGCTGGCAGGATGAGCAGGGGCAGTGCTGGAAGGGGAGATCAGAGGCTGCCCTGGGCCACGGCCAGGGCACTCAGCTGAGTGCCTGCGGTGATGCTGGGAGTGACACAGCACCAGCAGAGAGCTGTTACCTCCCCTGCACAGCTCCTGCTGCATCCCTGCTCGCCTCAACAGAAAGGAATTGGCAAAGTGTGACAATGTGCATAAATACTGAACCTCCTCAGTCCCATCAGAAATACAGGGGAACGTTACATGGATGGAAAGAAATTCTTCTCTAGGTTTTCACCAAGAACATTTTCCTCCTGGAGGTCTTCACCCCCAACAAGGGCTCTCACTCCAGCCACTCACTGCTCTAGGGAAGCAGGGAGCTCCTTTGGGTGACTGCTCAGTAGGGAAGCAGGGAGCTCCTTTCGGTGACTGCTCAGTGGGGAAGCTGAACCTTTGCTTTACTCCCTCATTAGGAAACTGAACTTAGCCCTTCTAATTTATCTTTTTCTGTGCTGAGACTGAGTCTCCTTTCCCTGACTGCTCTGTTTCTCCAGTGGCTCATAGTGGGCTGCCAGGGGACCAGTGTAGCAGCAGAGCTTGTTTGCTGTGTTCTACCAGCCTCCAGTGACCAATGGCATTTAATTGTCCTCCCTTCAGTTCGGTCTTTGATGTGTCTGATCACTTCAGAGCCGGTGTAAAATTCAGGCATTCTCAGCAGTGAGCTGCAAAGTTGAGCAAGATTAACCCAGAGCCTGGGCTTGCTGTTTTCAGATGCACACCCTGGCCGTGTCCAGGGCTCTCTGATGCTCCCCTGAGGAGCTGTGAGCACTCAGTCAATCATCTCTGCTGTACTTTCGATTTTATAGATCCTGGCACCTCGCTCCTCTGTCACAGTGTCCCTGACTGAGGATCATTCTGTGTCACAATTATTTGTGTGTTTTCTTCTCTCTTCTTTCTTTTTCTCTTTGTTTATCCTTTTGAGATGGGACACCAAAATACAACAGAGAATCCAGCACAAGGACACAGCATTCCTCTGATAGTAACATATGAATATCCTGCAGTTTCTTAATCTTTTACTGATAATCCTAATGATTGAATTATTGCTTTCTCTGATATTGCTACTCACTGAGATGATGGGGATTTCCGGACCTGGCTGTTGCAACTATTAGATTTTTTTCCTGACTGGGTGTATCTAGTTGATAGCCAATTGTTATAGTTGAACAATTAGGGTTGGTTTTCCCTTGTGTTCACCTTTCTGTTTGCCCCTACAGTGTTTTCCATAGAAATATTTCCATTTAATAGATTTTTAAAAATTACCTATGAAGCAGAAGCTAATGATCACTTTCAGTCAATTTCCAATTTTGAAAACAACTGAATTATTAAAATAAACTTTATGAATATTTAAAGATACAATTGATTTTTGTTTTGTGAATGTCCCATGCTGGGAAGTCAGAGAAAGAAATTAGCTTTAGAAACATGACTTAATCCTGCTGCATTAATCAAGACTTAAATAGGTGCTGCTTTTCAGGCTGGAGAGGGAATGTTCATGCTCTAACTCTTGGAATAAGTAACTGTGTAGTATTTTGAATGTGTATTTTCACTGTTTGGAATGTTTTTTATAATCCATCTGGTGAGGAAGGTGGGCAGAGGTGTTGTCCTGCCCTCCCCACCTGTAAGGAAGCTGAAAAGCTGCCTTTAACATCTTTGAAGTGGCAGCTCCTAACTAATGATGTGAGCACAGGAGCAGTTTCAGCTGTCAAGCCCCAGAGGAGGTGATGCCACCCTTGTGAATGATCTGGGTTTGGCAGAAGGTGACATTGGGTTTGAAAGGATTGCTCTGTTTTCTCAGCAATGCAGCCGAGTGTGCAGCAGGGGAGACAGAATTCCATTGTCTGACTTTGCCAGCAGAGGAGGAGAAACTTTTTGACAATTGTGTAATATTCTTTATGGGTCCCACTATAAATCCTGTGCCACTGTACCAGCTGTCACCTGCTGTGCTCATGTGTGCTGCTCCCAGTGTGTTCAGTGCCAAATGTGCTTCCCCCAGTATTACACACAGGGGCATTGACTGCCAGGGGTTGCATTCATTTATCTGTATCACTGCTTTTTTTTAGGGTATTCTTGAGAGCCATCAACAAATTTGCAGAGACAATGAACCAGAAGTTCTTGGAGAACATGAACTTTGAAGTCCAGGTAAGCATTGAGGGTTTTTAGCTGGGCCCCAGTGTCAGTATCATGGTCAGACTGATATTTACAGTATCACACGGGCTGTGGATTTGAGTGGGGCAGGATTGGGCCATCTCCCATGGGACACCAGAACTGGGCTTTGATTATTTATAATATAATAATGGGCTTTGATTATTTATAATACCAACCAGGGTATCTTCTCCTGCAACTCTGCTCAGGACTGGCAAGCAGAAAACCCCTTTTTTTTTTCTTAGCCAGCCAAGTGAATTCAGAAAGACAATCCCAGATGTGACACATGGAGCTTTTCCAATGTCAGTGCTGTGGATGTAGGACAGAAAGAGCCTAACTTTGCTGATTCCTCGAGTATTTAACACTGAGATTTTAGTTTTGACTTGTAGTTTTCCCTGACAACCCTATCTTCACCATTTATTTCTATTAGTTCTTTCTGTAATAATTTCTGTAATAGTTTTCAATTAAGGTTAGTTGAGTTTTTTTGTTTCTTCAATATCGTTCTGTGCAGCTGAACTGTTTTGTTATGCACTTTACCTTGTTTGGCTTCCTTTAGGTAAAAATGAAAATACCTGTAGTTTTCACATTCATTAAATTGGTATTAAAATGTAAATATACTTTTTAGATTCAGGATTTGTCACTAAATGCTGCCTGATCGTGGTGTGTGAAGTTATTCTGTTTCACCCTTTACATAAATTTCAGGGCTTTATATTTTCTGGTTCATCTCACAGCTTTCAATGTTTTAAATGATTCCACTTGTGCTAAAAACTCTTTGGGAATTGGTTTCTTGGGCCTCAACACAAACCCCCTTGGTCCCAAAGAGCTGCAGAGGAGCCGTGTAAGTGGTTACACAGCAAGGGTTTGAAAGACATTTCTGAAAAGAAAGGTAAAAGATTCACACTCAGTTGCAGTGACCCCAAGTAGGAAATGAAGAGCTTTTTTCTGTTTTATTTCATTAAAATATTTTACCTTTAAATGGTGTGATTATACAAATGTATATATGTATAATGTAAATTAAGATTTTTGAATCACAATGAAAGATGTTTCTTCCAATGGACTAATATTTTTTTTTAGCAAATATCCCTGATGGAAACTCTCAGTCCTTTGACATATTTATGTTATAATCTTAGGCTCTATCAGTTTGTTAACAAGCAGTTTATAACCTATTGTTTCTGTAGCAATTGATCACTTTTTACTGCACGATGTGTCAGTAATTTTTAAAAGCAGATAACAAAGGCCTGAAAGACATCACCATGGGCAGGCTACCAAAACCCCACAGGCTATAAAGACTGGATCTGTCTAAGTTTTATTAAGGTGTACACTGCCTTTTTCAAAGGTGAGAGCAGCAGTTTGATCTGGAACCTTTATTTCAGCTCTTTCCTGTGGCAATTCTGTGTTATCAAACAACCAAGGCTGTTGTAGTTCAACACTGCACCTTGTAGTTCAAGGGAAAGAGCATTAATGCTCTTTTATTCCTGACTTGTCAAATATCTGGAGGCTCTGAGTCAGGTAAACAATGTTATAGTAAATAAGTGGTGCCCTAAGAAGAATGGTAATACCTTTATAGTCTTCATAAGAGACTTGAAAGTACAAATCAAGGTGTTACCTTACTTTTCTTTCAGGAATAAAAGCTCTGCAAACCTTCTAAGAGCTCCCTAAATATACCTATTTAAAAAGTTGCAATTGGACTAAAAAAGGTCTGAATAGTGCAAAGCACATTGTCTAATATCCTTAATTATAAATTTAATTTTGATTTCTCACAGTATATTTTTTCGTATTAATATATCTTGGATGTAAGCAAACCTGAGCAGTGATTAGCTCAAAGTAAATGAGAAACTGCTGTACTTGATAAAATACCTCACCTTACAGTATAGCTGCTGTGTAGCTGTATTTCTATTTTTATTTACATACCTATAAAAAATGAGCGTGAGACAAAGAAACTTGCTTTTTGTATTTTGATTTGAGAGAAAATTTATGTGAGTGCAAGTTTCATGTTTAAGAGCTGCAGCTTGGTAATCCCATGGGCTGTTCATCTCCAGCCCCAAGAGCACAGGCAGCCCCTCACATCCCAGCCCTCAGCTGTGTCTGGGCAGGTCCCTGAGCCCACTGCAGGGCAGCTGAATGGGCTGGGGAGAAGAGAGCTGCAAATCAGCCCAAGAGTTATTGAAAATCAAAAGATGCCACACCTTTAAGCTCTGTGTAAACCAGCATATGATTTTTTACTGTTTGCAGGATGGTGGATTCAGATCAGATTATTTAGAGTTGAAGCAAAGTCTTAATTAAAAGAAAAATTTGAAAAGCTATTTAAAGCACAGGGAAATAGATCTGAGAACTTTCACTTGGCTGAGTCGTTGTATGGCAATAAATAGTAGACAAACAAAGCAAGTCAACTGTGAAGCAGCTGAGCATAAGAAAGTGTGGTTTAAATCTAGAGAAATGCAATGAAAAAAATTTTTGCTATTCTGCTTGAGCTTGTTAATATGGAGAAAGAAAAAGGTTCCTGGCTTCTTTCTTGTTTGCAAAGCAAATTGCTTTTTTTTATTGTGCTGCCCAAGTGCACCCATTGAGGCCTTTTAATAAAACCCTCCTTGATGCTTGTGCTCTGTCTAGCCTCTGTTCCAGGTGAGCCTGAAGAAGGCATCACTATGGGATGCAGGTCGAAGGGGAGAGGTGTTACCTGGGAGAGGATGTGCTGTGTCTCCTCAAGAGTGGGTCCAGGCCTTTAGGGCTCAGCATTGCCTTTAAGCCATGGGTTCACTGCTGAAGCTGCTGGATGGAGAGAAAACACTCCAAACCCTGCCCAGCTCAGCAGTGAAGGGCTGTTAAATGTCCTGCCTTAGCAGGGCCACCACTCAGATCCCCCCTCCCAGCTGGGTCAGGAGCTTTTCCCTGATGCCAGAGCTTGGACACTGAGGTGGTCACCACACTGGGCAGGCAGCATGGGGCCTTTAGCTTGGGAATCCGTGGTCTTGGAGGTAAAAAATCATCTGATAACTGAGCTTTTGTGCCTGCTAGGTAAGGGGTGGTTTTCCTTGGTTTGGGTTTTTTTCTGGGTTTGCACACAGAGTGCACAAGGGTTGGATTCAGTACATCAGTGGCACTCAGGGGTTGTGTCCTGCAGAGATTCTCCAGTGCCAGCATGAGCAAAACTTAGCACAATAAAACCAGGTCTGCCTGGAAGGCTTCTGTTATGGAATATTTACTGTTGTACTGATAAAACAAAGCTGTTAGCTCCAGAGGAAATAATTTTACAGGAGAGAAGAGAGTGAAATTTCATTAAGTGATTGACCAAAAATAAACCATGAAGTAGGAGTGAAGGAGAGCTCCCAATATTCATGATGCCTACAGTACAAACAGGGACAGAATCTTGCATAATGCATGACTCTGCATTCTTCAGTACTGAACATAAACTGGAACATGAGGATTTAATGCATAGAAATCTGGAGTTTCAGCAGCAATTATTAGAATAGGTAAAACCCCTCAGTATTTAGCAGTTTCTATTCTATTCATGTCCCTGGATTTGAAACAAGTTATTTTCTTGCATTTGTGTTAGATATAAAGAGGTTATGTTAAATATTGAAACCTGTTATCTAGAAAGGCAGGGAATATTTTCTCACTGCAGAATTCTGAGGAATGAATTCAGCAGTCACCTGGCTGAAGCAGTTCAGCAGCTCTTGCCTTGGCATGTGGAGCTGGAGCAGCTGAGCTGGCAGGAGCCCTTCCAGCTGCATGTTCAGAGCTTGCAAGGAGAAGTCTGAAGGCTTGCAGCTGTGGAAAGTATTCTAGCTTTAGACTCTGCATTCAGGATGACCTATGGAGAGAATATAAGGAGATACAAGAAAAAAAGGCAAGCAGGGCTGAGGTTAGACCTCCCCCTGAAGACCACAATAATCAATATCTTATTGCTTCATTCGACTTTCTTGTTGCATTTCATGTCAATCAAAAGCCTTATCAGCATGATTGCAAATTGCTTATTTTTCCCTTTGCCATCTTTTTCTTTGTTTGCTCTGTGTTATTTAAAATCCTATTGCCCAGGGTTCCCTCAGTTGATCACAGAACTGTCTCAGGCACCAGTGTCCACACCACCTCCACCCAGCAGTGCCCCCAGTCAGGAGCTCGTTGTGCAGCTCTAAGAGGATTTGCTGTGGGCTGCCTTTGATGTCTCCTCTCCTCTGGAGGTGGGGAATGCTGCTGCTCTAGGGCTCATTATCAGCTTCTCCTGGTAAAGACAAGGGAAATTCAGCCATTGGCATAACATTGAAAGACGTTGCAACGTTGGGATTTTTGCTGGTTTGCATCAAGTAACAGTTCTTTAGAGATATGCCGATTTCCAAGGTGAAGATTGGACACCATGACCAGCCCACTGCTTTGCAGCTGGGCTTTTGCAGGGCAGCAGAACAGCTGCACCATCAAAAGGTGTTAAATCCTGGATTTAGGGTGCAGGACTGGAGATGGGCTCTTCAGAAGAGGCTTAACAAACAAACACAAATCTTAAACTTCTTGGAATATGTTTTTGAAGGACTGTTCCCTGAAGGTCACCCTGGAGTCTTTGGTTTAATTGTAACAAAATCTGTGCGATTTTCTGTATTTATGCAATACATTCATGGTATGCCCCATAGCTGTCTGAGATGTCATCTGTGGTAAATAGGGCAATTCCAGGACATTTTTGTTTCTGTTGGCAGCCGATGTCATTGTGAGGTGTTACCTCTGTCCAGGACAGCATTTTCACTCTGCTGTCACTGTCACCTCCCGGCTCCATCCCCTTTGTTTCCAGGCTTGCTCTGCACAGGAGCAGTTCCCATGCAGGGAGGGAACACACCTGCCCTGTGGCATTCCCACCCTCGGTGCCACTGGTTCCTCTTGGCTTTTGACTCCTTTGGGAATGTCTCTGGCTGGAGATGGCAGCGTCTGACCCGCTCGGGGCAGGCCAGGGGACAAACCCCAACCAGTTTGTTTTGCTCTGGCACAGCTGTTGTGGAGCCTGTGCCCTGGAAATGCAGTTATTGATTCCTGCCCCTCCCTCCCCTCCCTCCATTAGCACTACATTCACAGGGCATTAGAAAGGATTATAATTCTGTATTTGTGCTGCTATAGCGATTATAATTCCTATATTAATCACCTATGCCACAGAGTTTTATTATAAAAGGCATAGTCCAAAATCTAATGTCAGTCTGATTTGAAAGAAAACGCTTATTTTTTGTGTTTTCCTACCCTTCTTGCATGAGTTATGCTCCATTAATAACTCAGCAGTTATGAAATGTATTTCAACATCACAAACAGAATTGTGCAGCTTGTTTTTTATGTTAAAATCTTGTTTCAGAAACCCCAAAATCAAAATCCTTAGTGCATTACAAACACACAGGGGAAAATACACACTGCAACAATTTATGTATGACTGTGACAGACATTGCAGAAACAATGCAGAGGTTAATAGAGAGTGAAACCATTGGGAAATTTAGCTAGAATTAACCATACTGGAAATACTAAATTGTTACATTTTTATATATTATATGTCTCACATTTGAAACGTATCAAATTACAGAGTTTGAAGTTCATGTTTGATCCTTCCACCAGCAAATCTCAGCTTTTAGAGGTGTGTGAAGGAGGAGGCTGCAGCTTTTACTCCTGGATGTTTTTTTAGGATAACTACCAAATCTCTTCATGAGATGGCTGGAAATTTCCTGCTAAATTAATTCCACATTTTCCAATTTGACAGATGTCCGAAACACCTTGGAATGTAGTTGTGGGGTTAAGAGAAAACAAAATGTGTCTCATAAGAATAATTTTTGCATTTTTTAAAATCTGTTTCCATATTATTTTATTTTAGGGAGAGACTGCTTTGTCTTGTAGAGTTTTAAAGTTAGTTTTGGTGCTTGTGAGTACTTAATTTGAAAATGTTGTTGAATGGGAAAGGATCCAGTTTTTTCAGCCCTTTTGGGGTACTCTGAGGATGGAAGGAAAACTGTTTTATAAATAAGGAGATTGAGTCTGTAGGGCGTGTCTGTGACAAAGGTGGCACTGAACTTGGAGCTATTAAATAAAATAAGAGACCATTTAGGAATAAGCCTTCATTTTTCTCCCCACAACCTAGAACAATTTGAGAAATTTTCCATTTGACTGCTATAATTGACACACACAGAATGTGTGTCCTGCACATCAGTAAACACAGCTTCTCAAAGGGCTGGGAATTCCACACTGGTCAAAATCATCTCTTGAAATATTTGGTGAGAGAGTAAACCAGGCCTTTCAGGGCATAAACAACGTTTGTGCTGATGAGCAAGGCTCTGAAGGGGCTGCAGGATTGTGCTGGGGTGTGTGCAGCAGTGCTCACACTCCCTGAGCCTCCAGGGCTCTGAGAGAAGCAGCTCTGCTGGCACAGCCTGCCTGGGCCCCCAGGGGAGGGACAAACAGCAGGATCAGCTACACATTACAGAGGACTTGGAGAATTGTATTTATCATGGGAAATGTCTGTGGTTCTGGGTGTGGTTTAGTGTGTTGGGATCTTCTTTCCTGGTTATTATTTGCACACCAGAGTTTTCCAGGTGCCAAAGGACAGAGGCCACTAAAGGTTTGACAGGACATTTATTTCCAGCCTGTTTAGTGTGGGTTCCCAAGCCAGGCTTGTATTGCACCATAGGAAATGAAGAGCTCTGTCCCATGTTTTGTTCCATCCTTTGGTTCACCACTGAGTACATTTCCCACTGCCTTCTGCTCTCTCACTGAGCCCTTCTATTGGTTTTAGTTACAGCTGCATTTTTAAGTGTTTAAAGCTGCTGCTGATTGCCTAAAAGCTTCTGAAAATTTTATTTCCTTCCTTAAATTTGTGTTTCCTAGGAAGTTTCTCTTTTCCCTTTCCATTTCTAGAGTGTGAGGAGTGCTTGGTTTTGATTGTCTGAAGAACAAATAGTTTGCTTTCAGGATTGAAGGGTTGTGCACTGTAAGCACAGGGGCTCTTTGTCTACTTCAAGTATGGATTCAGTACTGTCAGCTGTTATTTAGGGATGTATTTTGCTCTTCTTTCATGTGGAGAGCTCTTCACAAATGACACTGGAATTTCATACAAATGGTTGTTGAATTAGGCTCCGAAGAGGAGGCAGGAGATGCCTTTTGAAATGGTGCTCAAGTGCGGTGTAATTACACTGGTGCCTCCAGTTTAAGATCCCGAGCCTGTAACGTGTTCCCCCAGTCCTGCATTGGTTCAGAGTTTAATGTCTTTGGCTAATGAATCTCATACAAATCTTTTTTTAGTAGTATTTATTCAGCTGCTCTGTTATTAAGAGCAAGTGTGTAGTAGTGGTTATTAAAATTCATCTTTCTCACTTTTCTGCTAATTGCATAATACTAATGATGTACATCTCGGCATAATATAAAAATCTCATATTGCTTGCATCATTTGGTTTCATAAATTATTCTGCATTATGCATCATTAAATATTATTCCTGCTCTCCTCAAAATTATTATAATTTCCTTATATTCAATTTACAGCTGTGGAACAACTATTTTCACTTGGCTGTGGCTTTTATTACCCAAGATTCACTACAGCTAGAAAACCTTTCCCATGCAAAATACAACAAAATCCAGAACAAGTAAGCAAAATATATCCTTTGGCTTATATCTTTAATTTTTAGTAAAATTATAAAAAAGTAATGATAAAAATACCTTTCATATTCCTTTCCTCCCAGATATGGAGATATGAGACGTTTAATTGGCTTTGCTATCCGTGACATGTGGTACAAACTGGGTGAGTAGAAAACAGCTTCACTGCCACTGAATCTGTCACATAATATTTGTTCCATTGGAAAATATCTGTCATGAAGTGCTTTTGTAAATATTTCTGCTATTTGAACTTAAAATATGTTTTCAGTCCTGTGATTAAGCTTGGAGCCGACATGAGATACATTTGGACTGCTGCCAGGTTTGTATTCAAAAGAAAACACACGACCTTCTCTCAGATTTCAAACATGACTGAAATCAGATTTCAGAACCTTATTTTGCAGGGTTGAGCCTGGATGATTTTCCCTGAGAAGGTTACTGGTCAGCCTGAACCCATGATTCTGCAAATTAGGAGACTTAGATTTGGAATCTGCTTGGATTAAAATTCAAAAAAAAGTTTTTCTATTTGTCATCCATCCAGGTTCAGCTGCTCATCCTTTGAGAGTTTCTCACTCACTCCTTTGAGATCATTTCTTATTAGAACTTCGGTAGAATACTCGTTTTATTTTGGAAAATTTTTGTGTGGCATTTGCATTGAAAATTCACATGACACAAATGAGACTCAGAACACTCCTTCGTTTGGAACAAGTCTCACATCTGTTGATGAGAAGGTTTTTGTCTCCTGTCTCCGTTTGAACAGCAGGTGTCTGCTAAGGAAGGCAGGAATTCCCTTGGAATGGAAAATGCAAAACCCCCTCCCTCTAAATTATTATAATTTTGAAATTAAGGGGCTCTCAGGCAAAGATATGGGAATGGGAATAACAGTTCTTTATTAGGAAAATTAAAATAAAAATGCAGTGATACAAGAACCGAACCCCACTGACAGAGTGAGAATCCCCCCTGCCCCCTGTGGGTCGGGGTGTTGGGGCAGAGCCATTCCAGGGGCTGCAGCCTCCTGCAGGGGCAGCTGTGGCTCTGCTGGGGCAGGGAGCCTGCAGCAAGGGGCAGATTCCCTCTGCAGGGCCACTGCAGCTGGAGCTGGGCCTGGTGTCCCTCTGGGAATGCACTGAAAGGCTGCCCTGGTGTCCCACAGCTCAGGTTGTCTCCAGGGAGGAATGCTGGGCTCCTGCCCTGGCTGGAGCCTCTCCCAGTGCATGGGTCAGTTCATCAGCCCTGAAATGAGACTCAGTGGCCCAGCAGCAGCAGATCTCTCCTGGACAAGGATGGGTCCATGGAAGAAATAAAGAAAACTGCCCCAGCTAGTTTTTAACAGCTGCCCCATGAACAGAGGACCACCACACCCCCACCCCAGTTCCAACAGCTGGTGACAGAACACATAATTCTGGTCACATCTTGCTCTGCAACCCAAGACATCTCCCTGCAAGCTCCAGGCAGCACAGACACCCTCCCAGCTCCTTGGGTTGGCTGCTGCTCTGCTCCCTCCATCAGCAGCGTTTGAGCCACGCCGGGGACCTGGCCCAGAGTTCTGCAGGTTTGGTGTCTGCTGGAGCTGATGTAACCCTGGTGCTAGGAGACAACTCCCTGGGGGTTCAGCAGAGTTCTGGTGATGGGGTTTCTGTTCCTGCTGCTGATTTTGATGCACTGGCTGGTTTGATTGGTTGTTGCAACGTCGAATTTTATTCAAACAGCCAGTGATGGTTCTCTCCTTCATAGAAAGGATATTCCATGTGACATTTACCTTGTCATGCTCTCCTGCTGGCAGAATTTGGGAGGTTCTTAGGGTAATTTATTACTTTCTGCTCTAGATGTTTATAAGGAGATGTCAAAAACTGAACAATCAAATTCTTCACTGAAAATATCAACTCCTCTGGCATTCCTGCTTATTCCTGGCTCTGCATTTTGGCACCTTGGAAGGAGTCACTATCCATTCACATGACCCCAGCTTTTGAGGAGAAATGAAGTGACTGAGTTGTTAACTTGCAGCTCCCAGATGTCTTCCTAAAAATATTTGGTTTGCTCCTCAAATATTCAATTTTTGGTTTTGTTTCAGGCCAGAATAAAATTTGCTTTATTCCGGGGATGGTTGGGCCCATCTTGGAAATGACTCTTATTCCAGAAGTTGAACTACGAAAAGCCACAATCCCAATTTTCTTTGACATGATGCTGTGTGAGTATCAGAAGACAGGAGAATTCAAAAAGGTAATTACAAATGCTCTGCGTGGAAATGCATTCAAATGTCATGTGCTCAGTATCTCTGGTAAATGTTTGTCAAGTGAGTTTTCTGCTTACCCAAAGTGAAATCCCAAATATTAAGAACCAAAGAAACAGTGAGTGTAGGATCTCCAGAGTGACTCAGTTTGACTTAGGCAAAACTTATTGCAATGACAGCAATAAATAGATGGAATAGCAAAGAGGGGCCCAGGGAGATCACAGGATCTTCATCCAAATTTTCAGGGTTTTACTGGAATAGGTTCTGAGCAGCAAGACTTACATTGAAATCAGTCCTTCATTAAGTAGAAGGTAGAATTAAATTACCTCTAGGGATCCTCTGTAATCTGTATATTTTCTTATCCCACTTCCTTGTGATGGAGATATTGGCAAACCAAAGCTTCCAGGTTTAAATACAGAGTATCTGAAGAGTTAATTATATGTTATCAGATTTATCAGGAAACTGTAACTTTTCTAACTGTTTGTTGTAACAAAAAATAATCACTGTGAAGAATTGAAATTCCTGGACTGGTTTTGGCAGTCATTTTGAAAAGGAAAAAGAATTTTTAAGTCACTACTATGAAATATTTTTTGATTGATGGAATAGAAATGGGGATGGTGAGCAGGGCACTGGGGACTGTAATCTCAATTTCCTGCCACTGCTTGCTGTGTCTGCCTGGGCAGTGGAATTTCCATCCCTATCTGACATCTCCATTCTCCTCGAGCTCTTTGGGCATGGACTCACCTTGTTCTGTGTTTGCACACTGCCTCCCACAGTAAATTATAAACTGAATATTCAGCTCTGTAGTTACACAAATAATTAATTCAGAACACTCTGCGTAAGGGAAAACGGCAAACAAAAAGGCATCATTTTAGGCACATGTAAATATAAATATCTTGTATACCCAGCTATGTTTAATACTTTAAATCGTTTGGGGCATTTCTGTGTCAATGAAGTGTGGAACAAATGAGCAGATGGAATTTCCATTTTGGTCTGTATTCCACAGTGCAAAGCTTTTGGTTCAAGGCCAAGATTAAAAACCACTTTGTTTCTGTGCATCTGTTCCCTCCGTGTCCTGATAGTCCTGTATTTGCCTTCTTAAAAACGTTTCCTGCCCATGGCTTATACCTCCTCTCTTGGGAGGGACACACAGATCTGAGCAGCCCAGGGAGGCTGAAAACTCCTCAGTCATCCTGCCTGATTAACAGGAGCAGCAGCTCGGGCACTCCAGTGCCCACTGAATCACTCCTCCTGCCAGAAAAAGAACTTTCAGGTGGTATTTTACAGTGCCAAGGAACAAGGACATTGAGTTTATTGCAGCTTAAGGAAAAGGGGGAGTTTTCATCAGATGGTGCAAAAACTATTTCATAATTGAGCAGCTGAGTCTCACTGGGCTCTAATGTTCTGCTTTAGGAATTGTGATCATTTGCTCATCAAGAATCACAGGGTTTATCCTCTCCTTTGCTATGGGTGAGGTAATTAAGATAAAAAACTTGCCTCTGTAAGTTTAGCCATTCTGGTAAGTTTTTTAAAATACATATTTTAAAGGAAAGGCACACTAAGTTTAATGTTTTAAAATTGTTACCACTTCAATTTAAAGGAGCAAATAAGTAATATGAATGGATAATTATTGGATGCACAAACACATAAACTCCAGGTTTTGATAGTGGGCAATTTTTGTTTGCAAATTGACATTTAGTAGTATAAAGGATTGTTTTTAAAGCTTTAGTATAAAATTTTGAGAATGACAACATGTTATTTCAAGAGTGCCTGGGGCACTCAGGAGCCCAGAATGACATTCACTTAAAACATAATTTTGTGGAACTTTAAAAATAAATAATTTATTTCTAATTTAATCTTCTCTAATGAGAGAAGAGGGGGAAAAAAGCACAAACAGAAACGTCTTTACAAGCTGAGCCTGTACCAGCACAGGAACCAGAGCTTGTCTGGTACCTGCCACGTGATTTAATAACCTTTCCCAAAAATCCTGTGTCAGTTAACATTCCTGGTGCTGTGCAGGGACAGGGCTCTGTTCTGGGGGGCACAGGGAGGGTGCTCTGTCCTGCTTTCTGCACACAACATACAGGCAGTAAGGACATAAAATCATTTAAATTTATAAAACAATAATTTTATTTTATTTAGCTATTTCTAGGAAATCATCTAATCCCAGAGTAAACAAAATTCCACCTGTGGCTGTCTTGGGAATGAATTGCTCTACGAACATATTTAATGGCCTGGAATCTGTATGTAGGTGTAGGACACAGTAAGATATTTTCTTGCAATCCTTTCTTCTGCTTTGCACATGTAATTTCCATTCACCCAGAGCAGTGTTACATAAGCTCGTAATTTTAACTCTAATTGAAGATGTAGAGAGGGAGCCATTAATATCTACTAATTTTAGCTATCAAGGCTCTGCCTATCATGAGCTCAGAGAGCTGGGAATCTTGGAAAGCCAATTTATTCATCTCTCAGTGCCTGTGGGTAGACTCAGTCCTGTAAATGGATCCCTTTCTCCTCCAAATAAAAACAGAAGCTTGTTGCTTTTGTGTTGGACACACAGGGTTAAAAAACTCCCATCCTCCAAATTCTGTGGAGCCACCTTGCCTTTCCTTGAGAGACCAGGTTGTGCATTTTATTAAGACTTCCCAAAGGAAGACACATCATCAAGAGACCTCATCCTGCTTGATCTAACTGTGATCTGAGGCCAGGAGTTAGGAAATACTTTTTTTTTTTTTTTTTTTTTTTTTTTTTTAAATAAAAAAAAAAAAAAAAAGAAAAGGAAACAAACAAACAAGGAAAATTAGCTCTTTGCAGACTAAACGAAAATATCATTTAAATAAACATGGATTTGAGTTACAGTGCGGATTTAACTTGGCTTAGGAAAGATTAATTCATCTGTGTTTATATTTTTGTTCGAATAAATCATTCTGTTTGTGTTTGGTGTTTTCAGTCGAGTATCTCTCGTGGGTTCTGCCAATTGCTGCAGCCATCTGGGGAAGTTGTGTGTGTTTGCCTGCCTTGCTGCCTGCCGTGGGACCCTGTCAGAGGCAGAGCTGCTCCCAGCCTGCCTGGGGGATGCTCAGAGCTCTCCCAGGTGACTGAGAGTCACGGAAGGTCCCCAGCTCCTCTGGCACAGGCACGGACCTGCTGGGAACAGCCACAGTCCCTTCTCTCAGCTCTTGCCATTTTGTTGTGTGTAAGGGTTTCAGGAGGATGTGGGATTGTACAGCCTCGTGCTTCAGAGAGATCCATGTGGGAAACGTGGAGGGGTTTTCCAAGGGGAGATTCCTTGGAAGAATTAGAGAAGCAGGTGGATTTAGAGCTAAATTGGTGCCAGTTACAATTAGGCACACTCTATTTAAGTGAGGGGAGAAAGACACTTTCCAGAGCTTAATTTTGTTGCAGAAACATTTAAACTTTATTCTATATTTCTGCCAACTTTTTATTTGTTTTGATCCGAGCAACTGATTTTTTTTCTCTTCTTGCTTCTTGTTGAGAAACTGTAGGAAAGATGCTTAAAAAGATTCTTTTATGTTCAGATCCAGCAATGTGAAATTATTGCCTCTTTGAGAAGTAATCAATTCTCTACCTGCTGAATAAGTACTAGGGAGGATTTAAGAGGTGGATTTAACTGGTGCTTGACCTGCACTCTATTCACAGATTTGTCTTACTGCAGTAAGCCCACAGAAGATGGCTGGATTGGATGTTTTTGCTCAATATTTCCTTGTCCTGAAATGGCCATGCACATGTGTTATCCACAGTAAACACTAATACACATCCTGCTTGCACATAAAAATTAATTCAGAGCCCTTTATATTCTATTTCAGCCAGGATGAGACAGAGCAATTTTATTTCTTCTGTTAAGCTATTTTTCGGCAGTAACTCTTTATTCTCGAATATTAGTGGAGTATGTACTGTTCAACAGGCAGGGTTTCATTTGTATTCTCATTACAGAGAAAGAATCCATACTAGAGCAGCAAAACCTGCAAGGAACCCAGTGGTGGATATGGCTCCTTGCCCCCTGCCCCTTTCCAGAGCAGCCTGTCCCTGCAGTGCCACTGCTCTGAGCCCAGCTGTGGCTCTTGCTGGGAGCAGGGCAGGATTTGGCTGCTCGAGGTGCTGAGCAAAGCTCCTTGGAAGAAGCAGCAGCTGCTGCAGTTCCTGCCTGGAGAGCAGTTTGCAGGATCAGGGCAGGCAGTAGATCTGGGCTGGACGCTGGAGGGAAGGGGAAGGTTTGGGCTTTGTTCTTGAAAAACTATGAGTCATTTTTCTGGGTGGAGAGTTTGAATCCTGACCTACTTGAAGGAAGTACATCTAGTAGCATATTTTCATTTAGAATGTCATGTTCTTTAAAACTGAAGAAATTCTAAAAACACATCTGAAGAGACACATGACCTGCTTGGTGCTCTGAGAGGAAGGACTGTTTTCCTCTGTGTGGCCTTGGTTTCCTCAGCTCAGAGCTGAGTGTTTTGATGAGCATATATTGAAATAAGGTAAAATATTTTGCATTGCAGTTATCTGAAAGTGCCACATCTGAAATACTACAGTAATTCTTTGTACCACAAGAGGCTTCCAGTTCTCTGATGGGATGATCTGGATCCCAGCCTGCCAAAGCTCTCAATTACACAGAAACACTCCAGGGAGAAACAGAATTAATCATGTACTGACAATTGTGTGAAATTTTGTATCAAAGAAGAACGTGAAAACTTGCTGCATTAGCACAGTAATGAATTCTGTCATTTTTACAGTGCTTTTAATAATTAGATCTATGTAAAGCAACTGAGCTTTAAGTCAATGTAGTCTCCACTAACGCTCTCCCTGTGCCTCTTGATGTGTCAGTGGCTTGTCAAGAGCCCTGAGGTAAATCTTTCCTACATCTTCTGAGCAGGGTGCACTTGTTTGCACCAGGACAAAGACTCTCTGAAGCTGCAACAGACTCTGAGCTGGTGTCTCATGCCCAGGGCAGGGAAACTTTGTGAAAATCTGTGTCTAGGCTTTCAGCAGTGCTAAAATCCCAGACCAGAATACGCCCAAGCATTCAACCCTTGGGAATATGTGACATAATTATACAAAGGTACATTTTTGATGCCATGACGAAGTGTGTTGACCTCTGGATAGCTGCTCAGTGTTTTTGCTTGTTCTTTCTTTATTAGTTTGAAAATGAAATCATTTTGAAGTTGGATCACGAGGTGGAAGGAGGACGAGGGGATGAACACTACATGCAGTTGTTTGAGTCCATGTAAGTAGTGCATGAGAATAAATAGAACAAATGCCTTCAGGATGTGTTTCTATCTTATTGTTCCCAGTTCTCAGGTTGGTAACCTTACCTAAAATAGAATCTTAGATATTTTTTTTTTATGAAGGGATTGGAAATGCCGTAATGCTTCACTACACCTGGTTTGCATTGCAGTTTTGCTCATTGAAATTATTTTCCTGGTTGCTTTTCATTGTTCTGTGCCTCAACTAAATTATGAAGAAGTTATACCCAGCCTGCATTTTTATAGGTCTAGATTGGACTCCAAGTGATTATTCAGACAAGTCTGAATTAAAATAAGGGTTTGTGATGTCATATGCATGTTTTACTTCCTCAAAGCCTGCTATCCTGTATGGATTGGATTTCTGGGTAGGGGTAGCAATCTTTGCAAAGTCCCGTCTCTCTTCAGATGAGCCATGAAAGCTTTTGGTACACACACAGGGGACATAAAGAATCATTTATTCTGTTTCTTTTTGCAGCAGCTTTTATCAAATTTGAATGTTGCTGTCTAGTTTCCTTCAGGATTTCCCTCAGGGTAAACAACCCCAGTATTTCAGTTTACCATATGGAATGTTTTCTGGACGTTCCTACAACGTCTCCATCCAGTTTGAAATACTGCATTGCCTTAAAGCTGGAGAGAGTGCTTAAACTGAGGCTTTATCTATGCAAAAAGCAAAGCTTCCCTCAGATCTGGTGTGTGTGACCCTTTGAAGTTGACTCTTTCTGAGCTGTGTAACATTATTTGCTTGCCTTGTTTGCACTATGCTCTTTCATTCCAGCACTTTGCTCAGAAAGTGGCACTCTCCAGCTAGACCCCATCCTTCAGCAGGGCAGTCAAGGAGTGTCATCAAACACAGGACAGAGCTTTTGATCTGCCTTTGCAAGGCCCCCTCCTTGCTCTGGCAGAGCTGGTTTTTCCCCTTGGTACTGTCCCACTTTCTAGCAGGTCTCAAGTTCAAAGTTTCCACATTTCTAAAGGTGACAATTCATCTTATCCCCAGCTTTTGCTGAATGACACCTGTAGAAGGAGTGTTGAAGCAGAGGCTGGTGCCCTGCCTGTGCTAGGACCTGTTCTCTCAGCTGGTTTGGTTTAAGTCTTCCTACATTTACACCTTTCAAAGCAGGGATTTCAAGCCTCTGTCCCCAACTCCCTGTTCCATCTGGAAGAAGAAGCAGTTAAATTTTCCTCTGCATTTATTCATTCATTTCAATTTTTTCATCAGTTCATCCTGTAACTGTCTGCACTCCTGCACAGTTCCAGGTGTCACTTGAAGGCAGCTATTTAGCAGCACCCTGTGGCTCTGGTGCTGCTCACCTCTGCAACCAACATTTGCCCACACTGGTAGTTGCTGGGAACTTCTCCATGCCCATGATAATAAACCAAACAGGTTCAGCAGGATTAATTAATTAAGCACTGCCCTGCATTTGTGCCTAGAACTAAACGTGAGGGGCTGTGCCCCATCCTAGACAGTGCCCAGGGAGGCTGGGGTGACGTGGGACAGCTGGGGCTCGTTCTCACCAGGCAGAGTAGACAAGGCTGCCCTGCCTGGGAGGTGCAGCAGGGTCAGGGCAGCTCCATGAACACGAGCTGTGCCATGCACTCGTCCTCGGGCTCAGAAAATGAGTTCTGCCGTGTTTGAGTTCCTAAAACAGGCACGACAGGAAATGGCACTTGGCAGCTTTCCAGCTCCCCATCACTGCAGTGGCCCATCCTATGGAGTTGGTTTTCTCCAGCTTTATTGCAAATATTTTTTTATTTACAATTTTCTATTTTTTTTCAAGCTCTGTTTAAAAATTCAAAGGTTTCTTGCTCCCTCCTGGGGGTGAAAAAAATCTTCTGAAGTTTTGTGGTCCTTTTTATTGGGATTATTGTATAAAGCTGAGCAATACAACTTTTTGAATCTTCCCTCAAGAGACAGGAATTCTTCTCTCCTTTTCTTTTTGTAGCTTTTTTACGTGGACTCTGGTTCACCTTTCTGTAGTGACTGGAGTTATGTACTTCATGCTGGGTGAGACCCAGCAATAGCTTGTCGTTTGTGTCAGTGTTTTTCTGCTTGTTTGGGGGAGAAATGTGATGTCTTGGTGCCTGGTGTTCATTGTGCAGTCAGGGAACGTTCACAGCTCGGCCTTGTTTGCTGTTACTGCAGGGGAACCTGTGGCACAAATCCATAACAGTCACTTCAGTGGGGCTCTACTTGCCTTCATTAGTGTCTCACACTCTTTCTGATACTTGCAGATGTAAAATAATATCATTTTCTTCTATAATATTCCAGTCTCCTATGTGTTTCTGAGGCTTGCTTTCCCACAAACATCTTTTGATATGCTCCAGCCTTTTCTGTCAGTCGTCAGCTCTTCAGCCCCTTCAGTGTTTCCATTCCATTTGCAGTGTATTTTAGAAGCCACGTGTCAGTCATTGATTTAAATATTTCACTTTCAAACCAGTCAGACAAGAGCAGTTGGAGTATTCTGGTTTTATCTGCTGGCCTCTGTCCCTCCTGTCTTATACAATATAAATGTTCTTTCAGACATCCACATCCACATTCCCTCCATGTCAGGACTCCACTGGAGCTGCACAATCCAAGGAATAAATTTTAGATGCTGCTTTTACTTGCTTGCAACTTTAATCCTGTGTATCTGCCGAGGTTCCATTCTAGGCCAGAGCTTGGAGGATTTCTTTGCAATTGAAGACAATATGAATATGTATTATCTGAAGAAGATTCAAATAATTATGAATTTAAAAAAATTGGTTTGCTATTAATTAAAACAGCATATTTTGTAATTACAGTCTGAAAAAATATTGTGCTTAAAGGTTACTAATAATATATTTTTTTTTTACCTGCGAGTCTGGAAAACAATGATGTAGAGCTCAATTAATAATTGAGCACTAAGAGGTCAGAACCTTCCCAGCTACCAACACAAAACAGAACTGCCTTGGAGAAAATTAACTGCATCTCTGCCTGACCCAATGCTTGTATCTGTAATTATATATGTGAAAATACATGTATGTATAAAAATACATATATTATAAAAAATGCAGTTTGTTAGAGAGGATCCCAATGGAAAACCAGGATGTTAAGGAGACGAAACAAAAGAAAAGCAAAGAAATAAATAATTTCTCTTAAGCAATCAAAGAAAATACTCCTTAACAAGAGGCAGGTAATCACTTAATGATGTTCAAACAGTTAAATGTTGGAAACAAAGCTCTGACAGTAAAGTGAAGTCTCTACTCCTAAACCACTTCAGCCCTTCTTTAAAACAGTACATGCCAAGGCTTTGTTAATGTAAATTGAAACAGATGAAGCCAAAATATAAAATTACCTTTCCTGTATTTTTATCAGAAGACATCAAGCTGCTCTTTTCAATCTGCAGAAAGTTGATTGGTTTTGCTTATTTCTCAAAGTAAAATTACTCTGATGATATCTTTTTTGAGCTAAAATTGTAATATTTGTTCATTTGAACTTTTCATTTCACATGTAAAAGTGCAAAGAGAAAAAAAGCATTTTTGCATTTTATGCCGAGAGGAAGGTGCAGTGTTCACTGCAATAGTGTGACATTCCAGAGACTTGAGTTTAAGATGGCACAGATGCAGATTTCTCTTTCCTGAAGCTGTAGGTACACTCTTGAATTCAAAGTCATTTTCAGATAGGAAAATTAAACATTTTTTTTGTTTTCGTTTGATTTATATGCCATCTGTCTTCCGAATATCTAAATTACCAACTCACAGAGGGAATTTCCAGTGCATTCTGCAGCTGCTTCAGGCCTAATTCAGTATTTGCCATCAGAATCGTAGCAATATTTCTGTGTTTGCAGCCTTACAGAGTGTGCCAAGCAGCACCCTGGCATTGCCAGCCTGGTGGAGAGCTTTGTGAGCCTGGTGAAGGGGCTCCTGGCGAGGCTGCTGGATTATCGCGCCGTGATGAGCGACGAGAGCAAGGACAACCGCATGAGCTGCACCGTGAACCTGCTGGTACCTTCTCTCTGGGGCTGGGGAGAGCAGGGCAGAGCAGCAGAGCCCTTTAGTGAGCAGGAAGATAAACCTTCCTGGGGCAGGAGGGGCTGACAACCTTCTGTAGGGATTTAAACTCTGGGGCAAGAGATTTTTATCTCTTTGCACGGACGCATTCGTAAATCTGAGAGCAACGTTGACCCGTTTGCTTTGTGTGCTTTATCCACTTGGACTCTGTGGATAAATGAGGAAGTTTGCTGCTCACATGCCTGTTCCTTGTTGGCAGGCTTGGTGGGACAGGGGGTTCTTGACAGAGTCAAGCTGTGCTGAGGAGCTGACCCACCTGCTGCTTCAGCAGCTCAGTAGATACAATTTTCAAGTGAGGGCAGGGAACCTGCCAGGCACCTTTGCAGTTGGGTGCCAAGAGGTTTGGGGCTCTGATCTTGTCTTAGGCCACTGTCTTCTGTTGTATTCCTGTTTTGTAATGAGGATATGGCACAGAGAGATTCTTCCTCTAGGAAATTCCTCTAAGCTGAGGAGGAACCTCTGCCACCTTTGGAATATTACACTCACACCCTCTCTGTTCCTCAATAGTCACTGTGCAATGTGGTGTAAATTTCTGCAGATCTTCAAGAGACCATTCTTGTCATAGATCTTGCACAGCCTTAGCAACTTGCATTCCTGCAAACATGCTATGGTGACAAAAAAGGAGCTTTATTCCTGCAACTGGCCCCTTTAGAGGTATTGCACAACAATGCTCCATAACTACAGTGCCACACATCTGCTTCAATATTCAATACATGCCAGCTTCCAGCAAGTGGAGCTGGAGCATGTGGTTTAGTCTGTTAATGCATTTGGATAACATATCCAATAGAAAAACCTTCAGTAATGATCCCATTATGAACTAGAAGTATATGCATAAAATATATATGTGTAAAGTCATATATATAACTAATAAAAATATTAATTGAAGAGGTAGTTCCAGGTTTAAGCTTCATATAGTCTGTAAATAATCTACTTTTAATGCTGTCTATTCTTTCTAACTACCCCGGAAAGCAAAGCCTCAGTTTTTGTGTGTATATATATATAGCATTTTATTAAAGGACATTAGAAGGTAACTTTAAATATTTGTGTCCCTAGAATTTCTACAAGAACATTAACCGTGAAGAGATGTACATCAGGTATGGCAACCATTCTCTTTTGGACAGGGCAATTAATACTGTCTTGTGAGTTCTGGTTTTATTGTTGTGCTTGGATCTCTGTATTTATTGTTACTTTACCATCCCAAATGACTCTGTGGCAGCCCTGCCCTCATCTGCATTCTCACTCTGTTGTTAGCTCTGCCTTCAGCAACTGGGAATCTGTGCTATGTATTCAGCAGCAGCGTTTTTTTCCCCATAAGAATTAACTTTTAATTGATCAAATCACTCAACATTAATTGCCTATTGTTTAAAATTAAGGAAGTGCAGATAGATATGAGGTTTGAGGGAGGGGTGTATACAGCACTCCAGGGACAGGGTTACAGCTGAGGCATTTTCTGGGGGGTCTGCAAATACAGGGGTGTGCTCCTGCAGATGTGCCATGGCCTCTTGCTCTGCAATAGCAAATTCCTGCAGATGTGCCATGGCCTCTTGCTGTCTCCAGGGGTAAATTCCTGCAGATGTGCCATGGCCTCTTGCTGTCTCCAAGGGTAAATTCCTGCAGATGTGCCATGGCCTCTTGCTGTCTGCAATGGCAAATTCCTGCAGATGTGCCATGGCCTCTTGCTGTCTGCAATGGCAAATTCCTGCAGATGTGCCATGGCCTCTTGCTGTCTCCAAGAGTTCTGCAGGTGGGCTGCAGCAGATCTTGCTGCTTCACAAGCTTCCTCTTTCCTGCCTGTCCTCTCCTGCAAAATCTGCAGAGCGAAGCCCAGAGTGCCAGCTGAAATGAGCCCTAGAGGTGATTCAGAGCTCACCCTGGAGCTGAGAGTGGCAGGAGAACAATGCTCCCTCTGTGGGCATTGCTGAGGGGGAACCTTTCTGCTGGGCTGGCAGCTGGGGATGGGAGTGCCTTGGAGTGCCCCAGCAAGGTGTCACAGCTCCTGGGTCTCAAAACTCCTGGGTGAGGTGGAGGAAGGGATGCAGTTTTCTTCCTGGCTGCTGCAGGTGCAGCTTGAGCCCCAGGGTGGCAGTGACCGTGCTGGGGGACCAGGGAGCACATCCAGCCCAGAGCCAACTGCTGCCCCCAGCACCTCCCTCTCGGACAGGGGCTGCCTTCCTTCCCGGGCTGGAGCTTTCCACTTTCTGCTGCCATCTGCTGTGGCTGTATCTGTGTCCATGAGAGCTTGTGCCTGCAGGTGAGGAGTGCTGCAGGGCAAGGCAACTGCAGGAACTGTGTCCTGGAGACCCCTCTGAGAGCCTGAGTGCAGCCACCCCTCCTTCTCCTCCCTCCGTGCCCGAAGTTCCAGCACACAAAGAGCACAGCAGAGTGGGAGCAGAGCTCAGAGCTCCAGCCCCCTCAGTGTCCTTGAAAACTCTTTGGGCAGTGCCAGGGTGACACCCACGGAGTTTCCTGTTATCTGGAACGTTCTGACACTCCTCATTCCAGTCATGTCAGTCTCCAGCCTAATCCTTGCTCTCTCCTCTATCAGGTATTTGTATAAATTGCGAGATCTTCATTTAGATTGTGAGAATTACACAGAGGCAGCATATACCCTTCTACTCCACACGTGGCTCCTGAAGGTTAGATTTTCTAAACTAGATATATAAATAAGCTTTTGCAATTTTCAATTTGATATTCTTAAGTGAATGTCTTAATCTGAGTTATTTTCCACAGGGATATTCAAGTTTCTAGTTAGAAATACTGCAGTAGGTCGTACAAAATTAACATTAATTGTTGGATTTGTATTTTCAGTAGTTGATTAAAAGCCATATATTGTTGAAAATAAGTATGGTAGAAAAAATAATTTTGCTTTACAGTGAGAACATTGTTTACAAACCTAGTTTTCATTTTGGTAATTTCTTACTATCCTAAACCTACAGTTATGAAAATTAAACACAGTTCCAGCAATGACAAGGGGGCATCTAACTTGTAATTTTAAATAATATGGATTACATAACCAAGTTATGTTGGCTTGCTTTTGATTCTGGTAATTAATTATCTTTCACTATAACTATTGTTCATTACCAATGTAACAGACAGTATCAATTAAAATGGCCAGTAATATCCATTTCCATTACAAGGGGACATTCCAAATTAAAATATTCTTCAGCAAAAATCTGATATTTCTTATGGAATTTACTTTAGTGCAGAACTATACAAATTTGTGCTATTTTGCTTGAACTTCATTTAGATTTTTTATGATCATACAGATATGTGATATATTGTCTGTATTGGAATAGACAAAGAAAATGGTTTATGAAATATTTTAATACAAAAAAATCTAAATCAAGTCAGTCAAGATGAGACCACTGGAAAAAAAAGGAACTAATTTTCTCATGTAGATTTTTATATAAAATTTGAAATTGGAGCAAGGATGGGCTGGTATAACATTTTAAAATATTTTTAAAATATTCTGTCTAGTGCTGGTTATCAATGAGACAGAGCACTTGTCTGAAGTGAGTGCAATCCCTGTGCCTTTCCCAGTTTGTCTGTGGATGGGTAAAAGAAAACACTCAGAAGAGCCCAGGGGAGCAGACCTCGTGGGAGAGGGGACTTGGATGTGAAACACTGAACTTGAAAATTCTTTCTGATGTGTTCTCATCCTCAGTGGTCGGATGAGCAGTGTGCACCCCAAGTCATGTCCACAGAGTTCCAGTGCTCCCAGACCTACAGGCACCTGAAAGAGAATCTGTATGAGAAGATCATAGAATACTTTGACAAAGGAAAGGTAGGTCTGCAGAGCAACTCCCCTCCAAACCTCCCTGCTGTGCTACTCTGAATTCTGGTGTTTAATGAATGTGCTCTGTATAAAACATTTGTGAGGAAAAGCTTCTTTGAAATGTGGGTCAAGTAAAAATTGTGTCCTGGAGGCTTTATTCCCAGAGCAAATCTGTTCCATAGGAATATGTTCTGTCCATGACCTCATTCACTGAGAAAAAGGGCTAATGTCTCAGCACATGGTCACAAGCAGCTCTGTCAGGCACCAACAAAATACAATAAAAAATGTTGAAAATCCTTCAATTTCCTTACAAAGAAAAGAGTATGGACTACACAGATTCCGTTTCTAAACCACTCAGCCCTTATCTGGAAAAAATCCAGGTTGTTCAACACAAACATATTTGTTTCAGAGAGGACTGAGAATTGTATCCTAAACTTTAAGTGAAGTAGATTGATGCTCAGTACCTCAGTTTAGTTCAATTTAAGACAAAAAAAAAGTTAATAAAATTACCTGTCAGTGCAATGGCATTGGAGCTGAGAATTTTGGAAATAAAGGAAAGGAGTAGAAAGCAGGAAGAAACTCTGCAGTGCCAGGTAATTAATCCCATGACCCAATCTGACCTTTAAGTGATTATGCCTTGTTCAGCTATAGCTAAAGATACAAAGGGGGAAGGCAATTCATTGCTGCTTCTTGCAAAAGGAGCCCTGCCTAGAATTCACAAGGTAGAAAGTTTCAGCTCCTCATTTTCTGCTGGCATCTGCAGTAACTGCACTGCAGCAGTGCCCAGGAGAACCAAAGCCTCCCAGCTCCTGACCTGCAGCCCCCAGCACTGAGGTTCAGCCCAGGTCAAGGACTCAGGTGCCAGGCTCAGGAATTCCTGGCCAAGGAGCCGCTGGCAGCACCTGGCAATGGCCTGAGGTGTGCCTGGCAGTGTCCTCAGCAGCAGGCAGCTCTGCTAGGGAGCCCTTGGGCTCCTCTTCTGAACAGGTGAGGAGACAGGGTTTGAGGAGTATCCTCCCAGGAGGCAGCTTGCTCCTGCTCTAAGATCACCTTTGGGAGGTGCCCAGAGCAGAGCAGGAAAGCAGCCCTGGTGTGTCAGTGCACTCATTGTCACAGGCTGCTGTCGAGGTGTGGGAGACAAAGAAGCTGCTACTCTGGGCAAGTGGAAATTTTTTAGCTGATGAGGAGAGCTGTTATAGACTGGGCTCCCTATGATTATGGATGCTGCAGGAGATTTTGTTAAATGGTGTGTGTTTTAAAGACAGGCAGGTGTCAGTCCCCTCTGTTCTTGGGGTATGTTTTGAATGTTATCACCTCAGTGATTTACTCTTTTTTTTTTTCTTTAATGTATCTGAAAGGTTAGATGATTTTTTAAATAATGTTGCTCTAATAATAAAGTAGGTTTACTTATTCCTTCCTGTAATGAATCATAAAACACTTTTATTTTTTAACATTAATCTGTTTTCCTTAAGTTTTATGATTGCCCTGAGTCTCCCTCTCTAAATGTGCAGTTAATAAATGACTGCACTTTAAGGACAGCATAATCAATAAAACCACGGTTAAACTCAGATGCATTAAAAGCTTGTTTGTTGGTCCTGGATTTACTTTTTGAATGTGTGGTTGCATTGCAGATGTGGGAAGAAGCCATATCTTTATGCAAAGAACTTGCAGAGCAGTATGAAAAAGAGGTTTTTGACTATGAACTTCTAAGTCAAAACTTGGTAAGATTATATACAGATCTTCAAATTAGTACAGTCACAGAAATTTATGTTTTTCAGCTCTCAATCAGCAGAGCTGCCTATGAGCTTGCAATCTAAAATGGATTTTTAATTAATTTGTTGAAGGGTTCCTGTTTCACTGTAGCAATCCAGTGGTAAAGTAAAGGTTCATAAATAACTGTTGGTTAAAGTTGCATGAACATCTGTTTATTGAGGTATTTTGAAATGTCTGTAAATGAAATAAACATGTTCTCACCTAGGGAAATTTAAAGGCCATGTTTTGAAGCCTTTGTACTGCCCTAGGGTAGAAAGAACACCTGGATGAACTTTTCCCCCTAAATTTTTCTTTAAATTTTAGCAGCTTGGGTCTTGGCAAGCCTGAATAATTCTGTCCTGATCAGGACTGTGGAAGTATTACAGCACAAGCAATTAGAATGAGGTCCAAAGGCTAGAAGGAAAATAAAATATACCGTTATTTGTTTTCATTAAAATTGAATGAATCCAGAAAGAATCCCACCCCCCACAAACCTTTTTTTTTCTACTCCAAATATTTTCTTTTTCTATGATTTTTAACAAAGTTTTAGGGCTCATTCAATAGATACCCCTGAATCTTCCTCAAAAAAACCTGTGGGAATGAAAACAGGATGTTTTGAATGGTGCTGTATACAAAGAAAGCTTCTTTGGCTCTGTTTTTCTCATGAATTAAAAGACATTTTTGCCAGTTGAAGTTGCAGTGCTGTGTTCTCACAGACATTCCAACTAAATGACACTTGGTATTTTATGGAAGAACTTGTTCTAAGCCCTTTCCATGGTGTGTGCCCTTAATTTGAGGCTACAGTAAAAATTGGAGTTGATCCCACAACTTGGGAAACACTTGAGGCAGGGAATTTTTCCAAATGTATTATTTCAGTAATGTTATCAGTGGTCAGGGATGACTTTGGTGTTTGCTTTTCTCCTAAATTAAGGGTAAGCCAAATTCTGAGGTCAAATATTAAAGCTCAAGCCACACCCATTTTGCTGTGTATTTTATTTGCATATAAATGTAAACGGTGTTCAATGTCCCCCTGCAGCATCCCGTGTGAAAGCTGATTATTGCTGTAGCTCATCAGCTGATAGCTCTTGCATGAGTAGGAGAGGTTAAAAATCCAGAGATAAACCCCCCCCAAACACAAATAATTACAGTTGGTTTTGCTTTCAGATCCAGCAAGCAAAGTTCTATGAAAACATCATGAAAATTCTGAGGCCTAAACCAGACTATTTTGCCGTTGGATATTATGGCCAAGGCTTCCCAACATTTCTAAGGGTAAATTTGATTAAGCCTTCCTTTTTTATCTATTTTAAGTCTTTTGTTTTCCTGTTTTCCTCATGATTAATGTCCAGATTCCTCTTTTGACCTCTAATATGCTTTGAGCTGACATGTTCATACCAACTGTCCTGCGCTGCTCTAAGATTTATCCTGAATGGCAACAGTTATGCTAAGTTTGAACTGGGTTTTTTTAAATATGCTGAATCTACTCTCTTTCCTTTACTTTTCTCTGGTTTGACTACCATGAGGGAAATCCAGACTCCAAGGGGTCTGGTTTTCCAAAGAACCCTGACAAACTTGGAAAGTGGTGGATTGTACAAACTTGGTGCACAACTGGATTGTACCGTGGTTTTTTAAAAGGTCATTGTTTTAACCACAGTAGTGCATGAGGTCAGAGCATACAAATAACCTAAATATTTGATGTTTCTTACTACTAAAACCCTCTCTTTCATACAACAATTGGTAGGGAGGCTTTCTTCACACTTGGAAAACAATGAGAGGACCTGATTCCCAAGTTTAAAGGCCAAAGCTGCCTTGAAAACTTTGGGAAAACAGTGACGTGATAGGCTGGTGTTAAACAGGTGTTATTGTTTCTGAATAATAAACCTTTGAGTGCAGAGTCTCTGGAGAGTCAGTGCTGCTTTCCAGCACCTGGTCGAAACAGAGTTTGGCTTTGGAGCTGATGAATCCTCAGAAAACAGGAACAGCCATTCCCAAACCTGGACACTGCTGTGTCTTTGTGCTGCTCACTGAAACTGCCAGCCCTGCTGAGCACCCCCGCCCAGGCACTGACTGCTCCTCCCTTGCAGAACAAAGTGTTCATCTACCGTGGCAAGGAGTATGAGAGGAGGGAGGATTTCCAGGCCCAGCTCATGAGCCAGTTTCCCAGTGCTGAGAAGCTGAACACGACTGCAGCACCTGGAGAGGACGTGAGGAACTCTCCTGGCCAGCGTATCCTTGGGCACGTGGGAGATTGCAGAGGAGGGAGGGTTGGGAAACCTTGTTCTCAGTGTCAGTTTATCTGTGTGAGAGAATTCCCTGGAAAGGTTGAAAGTGTACTGACGTGGCAGCTCAGTTTGCAGTTTTGCTTACATGTCCTCCGTGTCTTTTCTGGTTTGTTCCTAAGAGAGCTCCTGTTTTTCTGGCAGTTCTAAGGAGTCTGTCTCTTCCATTCGTCATAGAAACATTTAGGTTGGAAAAAACCTTTGAGTCCAGCCATAAACCTTGTTCAGCCTTGTTCCCAAGTGCCACATCTCCATGTCTTTTAAATCCCTCCAGGGATGGTGACTCAACCACTTCCCTGGGCAGCCTGTGCTAGGGCTTGACAACCCTTCAGGGAAGAAAACTCACTGGAGTTCCTACATGGTTTAGCTTTATTTTCTTCAAATGGCAAAACCAGTGTCACACACTTGGAGAGACCCAGTTTAAAGCAGCACATTTTCTGCTACATTCATAGCTGTTGTGTCTTGATATTAAACTCATGTCTTCCTTGAGCACTGCTCTGGCTGGCACCACACTTCAGTATCGCCTTCATTGCTTGGCAACAGAAACATCTGCCGGGTCCCTCAGAAGTTTTCCTAGGAAAATTGGCTTACACACGTTAACCAATCTTAGAATGGCCTCAATTTTTCTTGGTTAGAATATCTGATTATCTTATTCTTCTGATTTGAGTCATTACTGACTGAGCAGATATGAGATCACCTCATTGTATCAGACATTTGTTTTTGCATACTGCTTTTCCCTTATTAATTTTCAAGGTAATGTTGTAACACTTCACACGGTCTCTTGAGTTCCTGGTGGAACTTTCTGGAGGAGAAAGGGAATGCTTTCTTTTCAAATTGTTGGGACTGAAGTGGGAGTATTATAGGCTTGTCTAAAATACTACATTAAGCTTGAAAGCCAGGCTCTCCCAAGTCTATCTTGTCTCTTCACTAATTAATTTTTTTTTGAGAACACATGCTTCAGTCCTTAAGGTAGAATTTACTGATCTATTTTGCAAGGAGCAGGAGATAGACACTTCTTCTGCACTTATGCAGAAGGATCTAACCAGAGGGCATGAGTTTCCAACATACTGAAATATGTAAGGATGTGGTATATTTACTTACAAATACAGTATTCACATTTTGAAAACAGCACTTCTATAGAAAAAGGAAATCTCAAGTAAAAGGGTTGTTCAGTTACAGATTTCAAAACTAAATGTTAACCATCATGACTTTATGCACGCCTAAAGCTACACAGTGAAACTGTTAACATCAGATGTGGTTGATGTTATTTTTGTAAGTTGCCTGAGCTTAAAAATTTAATGAATGAGTCAGTGTGATAAATTCAGCCGCAGATATTCAAGCTCAGGAAATAATAAAAAATATGCAGTTCAGAATTAATATGTATTCACTGGTTACTACTGGCAGATTTTTCCTTTTTTGGCCAAGGAAACCCTGAACACTTCAGATTTTTCATCAGAAAATGTCTTTTTTTTATTTTTACTACTTTTATTTCTCCTGCAGCCTACATTATTTCATAC
Source organism: Sitta carolinensis (assembly GCA_032173965.1). NCBI lineage: Eukaryota > Metazoa > Chordata > Aves > Passeriformes > Sittidae > Sitta > Sitta carolinensis. The sequence continues at coordinate 3,563,151 of CM063294.1, read as the reverse complement.
TAATAATTAATAACATGCCCTTAACTTTCAAAATTTCAGATATCCAATGTTTTACAGTGCAGCCAGTCCTGGAGGAGCAGCCTAGATTCAAAAATAAGGCAGTGCCTGATCAAATCATAAAGTAAGTGAATTTCTGTAGTAGATAGTAGAATGAAAATCAGTCCATATTCCTAAACTGATAACCATTATTTTGTGAATTCCATCATTTTCCCATGAACCTTGGAGGTTTGGTTGTTTTAATTTACTGACTTAGGCATTCATGGAATCAGAGAGCAGTTTGTGAGGGAAGGGACCTTCACAGGCTGCCCAGCCCAACCCCCCAGGGACATTGCTCAGAGCTCCAGCCAACCTGTCCTGGGTATTCCCCAGGAATTCCATGAAAGAGCCTGTCCCCATCTACCACTGAAGAAATAACTCGTGGATGCAGGGTAGGGAGGTGGAATTTGTGCTTTGGGTCGAAGTTATTGAAATTTCACCACAGCTTCTCAGCCAAGTGGTGGAGAGAGGGCTCTTGGAGGTGACTGGCAGTGGGAGAGTGGTGGAATGAAGGCTCTGGAATGGCAGAATCTTGTTATATCTTTTCTGGCCCAGTGCAGAATACACGGTGGCAAAATGGTTTCTGCTGGTGCTATGGAGTATGGGTTTTGTAAAGGAATAAAGGAATGAATTGCCCAAAGTATTTTGAGAACAGACTGGCCAAGAGCTGCTCCCAAACCCTTGGTCTGCAGCCCTCCTAATGGAATCTTTACTGAAGAAGCAACTGACACAGAGTGCAAAAATAAGAATCACCTCCCCACGTACACCAAAGTAAATGAAACAGATCCAAGCACAGGCCTTGTGTGACAGGATTTTAAAATAAATAAACACAGACCAAAGAATAACCTGACCCGAAAAGCCACAAAACTTTGTGGTTCTAATTTCAACTTGATTCGTGTTAAAATCAGTAACTGAAAGGCGGATTATAAATGTGGTCCTGTTAGAGCCAGCCACACTTCAAACTGCTTCAGTTTATGTAGCAAAGTGTTCCATATAAAGTACAATCTCTGCTCATAGGGGAGATTTTGTAATGGTTTGTCTCAGCTGCAGAATTCAACCAAACAGCTGATTACATCTGGGCTTAGAGATTTATGAGTTTACTTTATAGGGCATTTAATTGTTCTTTATATTAAGTGATGACAATGAATTTATTCTATCCAAGAGCTTCAAAATATCTGTCCTTTCAGATGGAACTGCATAAAGGGATCTGACTCAGTATGGCAGTATTTTCCAGTTACTTTTCTCTACTGATGAAGAAAATCTTAGCAGTTTGGATCAGAAATCATAGTTTCCTATAAACTAACATACCATGGTTTGCTTAACTCAGATGTTTGGGGCTTCTCCATTTGTTTTTCTGAGCTTTCAAAACATGGTTCAGTTTTACTGGAAGAGATTTCTGAGATTTTTTTTTCCTGCAAAATTAGCTTTTACTTAACAAGGGTTTAAATTTAATTCATCTTTAAAACAAATACTAAAACCCCAAAGCAAAACACTAAGCCAAAACTCTGCAGTCCCAGTGCTAAAAGCCAAGTGGTTGCAAGTTTAATGGAAAGATGTGTTCACAATGATGGAGAATGAAACATTAGCTGGATAGAACAGACCACAACACAAATTTGGAAAGGATTCTTTACATTGGTGTACCCCTCTGCAAGCACTTACATATATTCTGTTATCTGTCTCAAGAAATCATTATTAATGGCTTCAGTTGTTTGATCTGTTGAATGTTGTTCAGCATTGTGAGCAGGATTGTTGGCAAGACTAAACTGTTTTGTCATGTGTCCTGTCCCACTCCAGGTGAAAATCCCTGCTCTGCTCACTCAGTTCTTTTGAGTGAAAGAGACTCCTTCCATAAACCAGGATAAAGCTGGCAAGCAGGGCACAACAGGAAAGGAACAATCTCTTCTAGTCCTCCTGTAGAGCTGAGCATTAATCTGGAAGTTCTGGAATTTTTATACCTGGGAAATACATCTACTCACAAGTTGAAGTTTAATACTTGTGAAATACTGTATGTTCACCCTGATTTATAGATAAAGTAGTTGCCTTCTGAGTTTCCAGTAAAGTCCTTTTTTCCTGAGCAGTAAATTTACTTTTAATTAAAAACTCAGCTACTCAAAATGAAATATTTCTCTGTGATAACAAGATCCATTAATTTCTGGGTTCTGTATTTTTCAATAGTCATTTTAAACTCTTTCAGCTTTTATAAGTCCAACAACGTGCAGCGGTTCCACTATTCAAGACCAGTCAGAAAAGGATCTGTTGACCCTGAAAATGAATTTGCTGTAAGTAAATTAACAACAAGGTGATGGATGTAGTTCTGGTAACTGTGACTGAATTTTGATCCTAGCTTCTTTCTTAGGCTCAGATTAGTCATAATAGACACCTTAACTTTAAGATCTGGTTCAAAATAATAATGCAAGACTTCTCTGCTTCAGCACTACCCTCATGTACTTAATTATACATCACTGTTCCAGTTGCAGATAAACATTATGCAGTTAAACATGTTCAACATGTTTTTTGTGAAGCAGTGACTTTTTCTGGTGCAGATTTTCATTAGGAAACAAGGTGACATGTAAATAAACATCAAATGCTTTGCTGCTTGTAGTCTGCAACACTTCCACAGCTGCCAGCCTGGTAATGAGGCGAGCGTTGGCTGCTTTCATCAGTCCTGTGAAATCCTGACTGGTGAGAGAACTGCCTGTCATGTTTACTCCCATGCCTAATGGTGGAATGCTGAGGAATGGCCTTCACTCTTCAAATATTCTAAGAAATCTACACCACCATAAATTACTTTTCAGTGTTAAGCATAAAAATGTGGTCAGTCTGTATTTTCATTTTACAGGTGTCTGCTGTTTTATGGTTTGTTTTGAAAAGCATCCCGTTCAAGCCTTGTGGCTAAAGCTGTGCCCTTGGCATACTGCTGGGAAAAGCCATTTCTTTCCAAAATGTACAATTTCTGTTAGGGGTGTGCTGACCAGCAGTCAACACTTTCATGTAAGAGCTTCCCACCTGCTGTCAAATCAACACTTCAGACACAAACTCTACCCTGACATGCCAGAATGTATTGTCAGGACTCAGGATGCACCTTCTTGGCTTCCTTTGCAAACTAGAGAGTTTTGGGCCCATTTATGAACATATCTTGAAATGGTTTTACAAGAACTAAATTGTTGATGTTTGCATTGCTGAGGACAATTGATACAAGGCGTGTTTCCTTCAAAGAGGTGGAAACTGGGACAGCTGGAGTGTCTTCATTATATCTGTTATGATATTTCTCAGCACTGGCAGTTTCAATGAGCTGATACTGAAATAAGGAGCAGCAGGGTAAATGAAACAGTGGCTATTCCAAACTATTCTAAAACACCAACAGCCAGTCTTGTTCAGAAAAGACAAATGAGAGGAACAAAAACAAAGTAAGAATGATGGCAAGTTGTTATAGGGTTATTACTGTTTTTAATTGCAGAATTACCTTTTGAATGTGGAGGGAGGAAATATAATCTGGGTAGAGGTGAGAGCAGGTTGTTTAATGACAGCCATTCCAGCTATAATTGCAAGAATAGGGATGCACACTAAAAGATTCAAGGGTAATTTTCTTTTTCCCCTGCTTCATGCAAGCTTTGTGCCTGAAGATGACCTAATCTGAAATCAGGAAAATTATTTGTTCAAGTTGCTGTGCTAGATTTAGTTTGAAGTGTCTTTTTCAGCAAAACTGTGCGTATGTTTTCCATCTACATCCATTTATTCCCCTGTGACATCTCAGAAGGCAGAAAAGATGAAAGTTCCAGTCCTGAAGTATCATTTTCTCCTGCTCTGTTTTTTATAGTCTATGTGGATTGAGAGGACATCCTTTGTTACAGCCTACAAGCTCCCAGGGATCCTGCGCTGGTTCGAGGTGGTCTCCACATCACACGTGAGTCTGAACGTGCTCAGGGCCCACCCAGCTTGTACTGTTGGATCCTCAGCTACAAACCAGTCTGCAAAATTATCAACAAGGCTACAGTTACTTGTTTGGGACATACAAACCCGGTATTATTTATGTTTAATCTTTCTACTGCTCAATCCAGGATCAATATATCTGATGCCTGATTTAGTTTCAGAATTGAACAAGTCTGTGTGGGTTTGCTGAATCGTAAAACTGTTGTTCATGTACGTGAGTTTTATAAAACAAGAAAAATCTGTTTATATTTTTATGAACCTTAGAAGTCCTTTGTTTCTTTACAGTGCACCATTAGTCCTTTAGAGAATGCTATTGAGACTATGTCCACCACTAATGAAAAGATTTTGATGATGATTAACCAGTACCAGAGTGATGAGAACCTCCCTATCAATCCACTTTCCATGCTTCTGAATGGAATTGTTGATCCAGCTGTTATGGGTGGCTTTGCTAAATATGAGAAGGTAGGAGCTTTTGAGTCACTGCAAAGAACATTCTCAGGTGCACCATTTCATAATCCTCCTGCATCCTCTGCTGAAGTGGCAGTGCAGTGGGGATAGGGAATAGAAAATCCATCATTCCATCACCTAAGGGATCCTCACATCCTCCTTTCCTGGTCACCTCTGCCTTGGAAAGCAAACCAGAATCACTGAAGTTATCAGTTGATTTAAATCACAATGCTCCAAATGTGTGCCTTTTTAATTTCACTGTAAATTTAATAAAAGAAACAATGATTTGGTTTCATAATAAGAGTCTCCAAGTCAGAAGTGCTGGATAAAGATAAATGCATCTTTTTCCAAAGTGCACCTCAGTTCCCAGCTGATAGAGGGAGGAATTATCACCAGCAGCATCTGGCTAAGGACCATGCATGTGTCTCTCCCCCTTGATGACCAGTGCTGTGATCACCACCTGGGCTCTGTGGATTAATGCTTGATTTCTTTACCTGTCAAAATGATGGACTGTCGTTATTTATTTTTTTGTCTAAGGCTTTCTTTACAGAAGAATATATCAGACTCCATCCAGAGGATACAGAGAAACTGAACAGACTCAAAGATCTGATTGCCTGGCAGGTAATGACACCCACCGGCCCCTGAGGCTTCTCCAGGGGCTCCTGGGCTCCATTCCTGTCTAGCAGAAGACAGCATTGAGGTCATTGTGTCAGTTCCAGGGGTTTTTTAACCCCTGAAAGGTATTTTGTAGAATGTATCATCGGGAATGGTTTATCAAAAGCCACATATAGCAGGCTACACTTATGGTTAAAAGGGCCAGGATTTCCTACTTGAGTTGTATTCCTGAAGAGAAAACTGAGAGCATGACAAAAGTCACAATGATTTCATGAATTTTGGGGGTTGGCAAATGTCAGAAACTCTCTTAGGAAACAACTCTTTCCTAGAGTATTTGTTTTTTGTGGAGGATTTTTTCTTTTTCTTTTTCTTTTTTTTTCCACTAGAAACATTAATGGAGTGTTTGCTGCTCTCAGGAATTATTTTCATGCTCAGTGACCCTTCAAGATTGCTGCTATGTGTCTTGTGTGTGGCAAATAGCATACAAGATTATTAGTAAATATTTTTAAGCTGTATCTCCAGAGGAGAGCTGAATAGTCTCCCTATACTGGCAACACTGAAGTTATTTGGGTTTGCTATTTATTATTTTATATACAGTGTATACATAATAAGAAAACCAGCCTGCAGAACCCTTTTGTTCTCAAGGAGGAAAATGCACCTATGGAAGGTGGTAACAGAAAAACCTCTATTTTTGCTGAGATCCAAGGGAAAATGGCTCTTTCTGTTGACCTGATAATGATAATGGAGCAGAAAAAACCATGATCTCAGAAATTATCCATTGTATTTCCATTATCTAGTCCAAAGTAGAAATCATTGTGATAAATAGATAGAGGGATGGTAGAAATAGTGAGAGCTCCTCTGTGGTTTTGCTATCAGAAATGAATGGCTCAAGGTGTTTCCCCTCATGTTCCATGTCTCATTCTCTGTACTTACCAAAACATCCCTGGAAACACCCAAGGTCAGGTTGGCTCTGAGCAACCTCCTGGAATTGCAGATGCCTCTGCCCATGGCAGGGGTTGGACTGGAAGACCTTTAAAGGCTCCTTCCAACCCAAACTACTCAATGATTCTGTGCTTCTGTCTCTTTCATAGATGAGAAACAGCAAACATTTACTGTTTATTCCTCTCTCAGCCTTGAAATGAATCTTCCAAATAGTTTTAATGGAATTGTTTGTACTATTTTCTTAATGTTTTTGAAGTTTCTTCCTGTTTCCTTTTGATTCATCCCAGTTTGCTTATTATTGGAGTTGTGCCTTTACAGTTTCTCCTGTGTCACTGCCCACCACAGCTCTGTGTGTTGTTTTCTGGTCATCAGAATTACTCAGTGAATTCAGTGGGATTGGCTGACCACAGTGTCATCTGGCATTAGGAAATAAGGGGTAATTTCAACCTATCCCTGCAAATCCCTCTAAGGAGGACAAACAGATCTGTCAGTAACAGATGGGCTTTAATACCACAACTTGAAAAATTACATTGGAATTGCATTTCCTTAAAATATGATCAACATGATGGGTGGACCAATGTTCACAGGATTTACTGAGTCAGAACACAGAAAGGAAGCATGGAATCTAAGTGGATTTTACAAGAAGTCCCAGATAGTAATGCAAAAGAGTTAAAAGCTGAAATAAAGCAGTTAGAAAAGGTTAGTGGCTGAAGGGGAGCTAAAAGAATTTTGCACGAATCTCGTAACATTAAAATACACAGAAGAAAGCAAGCAGCCTCTGTGAGGCAGCCAACATTTTTCAGAAATTTGCTGGGGAAACCCATTTTCCATGAGCCTTTTCCATCTTGTCTTTGCTGCTCCAAGCTGAGGTCAATGGGCAAATCCACCTGCCAGTCACAGGAAGAGTTTTGCAGTTGATTTCCCAGATAATTTGAACAGAGGGAAGTTGTTGGACCCACTTGAAAAATCTCACCTTTTTCCTTCTTTTGTTCCTCCTAAGATACCTTTCCTTGGGGCTGGAATTAAAATTCATGGAAGAAGAGTTTCTGCTAGTCTTCGTCCTTTCCATGACCGGATGGAGGAATGTTTCATGCACTTAAAAGTTAAAGTGGAAAAACAATATGGAGCCAGAGAATTGGTATTACTCCCCTTTTAATCTCTACCCCAACTCCTCTCTATTTAATACACACCTTGTTCTAAACAAAGACATGCTATTTTTTTATTTTTTTTTTTTTTTTTTTGCTTATGGGTTTTCTTGTGATCTAAAGGTAGGAGGATCTGAGCTGTATTATCCAAGAGCTGATTCAATTCTCTGATACATCAAATATTCCTCATTCTGGAAGGCTTTGAATTTATTTTATTATGACTTAAAATTGCAAGTCTTTTCAGCCTTATTGAGGAAGTAAAAGCAAGTTCTTATGTTTGTTCTCTTTGTAATTTTTCTTAGTGGTTTAGGGCTTTGATCTGCAATTGATGTCTCCCTGTGCCAGTCACTTCCAGCTGTGTTGTGAAGTAAAACCTGTCATGTGTATAATACTATAAATATTAGTTGAGAATAAACTGAAATATCTGGGAATTGAAGGATAACTTCTGAACACAAACTCCCCAGACAATTCTTGAATAAAATATTCTATCTGAGTTTTGCAGGCTAGCAAGAACGACATTGCCTGGTTTTTGTGATTAAATGCCAGTTACTTTGGAAATTATTTTATATTGGTGTTTTCAGCATTGGTGATTTTATAACAGGATTTATTCCTTCTGTTATAGGGGGGAAAGTAGCAAGTTTCTAACTTAAATTTTGGATATGTGCTGTATTATCCACCTGTATGATGAAAATTCTGTATATCTACCTGAATATGGGTTTTATTTTGCAATAATAGAGGCTGTAATTGCAATAATTTACTTGTAAATCATGTAATTGCAATAATAATTGCAATAACAGAGGCTGTAATCCACAATCAGAAATGTTGCCTCTTGCTCGAACCCTCCAGCACTCTTAGGGACCGGCACTTTAAAAACCCAACCTCTTTAAAATTTTGCAGAGAATGTACTTTGTGCACGGAGTTTGGGAGGTTCGAAGAGTAAGAACTCCCCAGACCCGGGATAAATGACAGGAATTAGTGGGAGCAGGCAGCTTCTCTGATGGCAAGTGTTAAACGCGCTCAGCCGCAGGCTGGGGCGAGCAGGCGGAGCTGCAGAGGCAGCGCTCGCTGCCAGCTGCGCCTTCTCCCTCTCGCACCCCGCAGCCCGAGTTCGAGGAGAGGCGGCCGGGGCGGCCGCGGTCCGTGCTCCGATCCTACCGCCAGCTGTCCTTCATCTCGCTGTGCTCCAGCGGCTCGGACTGCAGCACCCCCGGGAAACTGCCTTCTGACAGGTGCGTTAGAAATGCGGCACGCACTCCTTCTCAGGCCTGGCCTTTAACCAGCTTTAGGAGACGAAACAAAAGAGTCTTTAAAAGGAGTGAAGACTCCCAGTAGCTTTTTCAGACGTACCAACATATTTTTAACTGTAGTTATCACTTCCTCTAGGCTGAAAACTACAGTGTTTCAGTCTTAATAGACAAAATGTGTTTAACTCTCATTAAAATTAAAAAAAAAAAAAAGAGGTGGCATTTGATTTTCAGAAAATAAGTATTTCAAAAATTAAATTACTTGTCAAAAATTTACCAAGATCTGGGGGTTTTTACAAGTTTCTTTTTATACAGCTTTTAATTCAATTAGCATCTTTTTGTTTGCAAAATGTGACTAGGAATGGAACAACCTTTACAAACTTGAAAAGGAGGTGGAAGATTTTAGTTAAGTCCATAGTAATGTAAAATGCTTTGCCTAATGTGTTTTAACTGCAACACTGGAAAACAAAAAGACTGAAGTTTGAGAGAACAATTATAGGTATAGCTTTTTCATCCACAAATTGGTTTGTTCACTTTATAAATTCTCTTTCAGGCACATAGAACTTCTTTCCAAACAAAGTACATATAAAACTGAGCTTGTTGAGCAGTGTTTGATTGTTTTTAAAACATCTGACCTCCCTTTTTGAGTCGTTCACTTTGAAAAAGTCCAGTGGTGTACAACCCTGATGTGGAAGGGCTGGTTCTTAAGACACCCCTTGTTCTCCTTGGAGATTCCTGAGGCTGCTCCTGCTGCCCTCCAGCTTCCCCCAGGGGTGGAGCAGCCAAACCTCCTCTGGGTGCTGCAGCACAACTGGACCCTCTGACAGGACCAGACAAGCCCCTGAAGCAGCAGCACCTGCTCCTGGGTTCAGTTCTTAGCAGGCTAATGTGTGCCTGGGAAGCACAGGTCAGAGTCACCACTCTTCTTGATTTATCAATTTTTATGTTGTAACATCAGTTCAGTCCCATGTTCCAAAGGCTGGGGAGGGAGTAAAGCCAGCACTGATTTCATGGGCTTGATTTTGTGGGTTTTTTTAATATCAAGTAGTACAATTTTTAAACTGTGAAAATTAGAGGAAGAGAGAAGATGGAAAGGGGTTTAATCTCTGGGTATGTGCATTCTTGTCCAATATGGTGAAATAAATAGGAGAATGCATTTAAAACATGGCAACAGATAGCAATACTCTGCTCCCCTCCAGCTCTTGTACAACCAGAAGCATGTCTTGCTTTCAGCACCACCACCCATCAACTTGCCATGTGAGCTCTGCTCTGTTTAGGAGTTCTGAAGCTGATGCACAAATCTTTAAACAGGGATTTGAGCTCGTTTTAATATTTTACGTTCCTTGCTACATTTTAAGATGTGTCACACTGCCTGAAGGCATCTTATTTGTATCTCCAGTTGCCAGCTGCTGAAGCACATCAGATACTTTTCGCCAGCAGTTTGCAAGGCTGCCTAGAAAGTAGAAGGAAAGAATGGCCTGCATTTATATTTCATGGGGGAATGACATCAGAATACCAGCAGCTTTTAAAATATCACTCAGCAACTTGTACTTTCTTTCTTTTGCTCCTGCAGCTTTGATCTGGAAGCAGCGCTACCAAAGCAAGGAAAAGCAGAATCAGAGGAGACTGCTCCACAAAATAATCCTCATCCTGAAGTGAAGATGAGAAGGTCCAAAAAAAGAACAAAAAGAAGCAGTGTGGTGTTTGTTGATGAGAAGACAGCAACTGATATTTCTATCTCCAACATGAAATGTGTATGTTACTGATTTAGTGTTTTATAATCCATGAAAAAGAGGACATCACTCCTTTCCTTAGAAAAAGAAAAATATATCCCAAGAACTCCAGCTGTCATAAAGGGAAGGGTGCAGGATGCAGAGATGATCTGCCCTGCCGTGAATGAAACACGCAAGATGCTGTGGAGGAAACAAATCAGTGAGAAAATCAGATCATCTCTCCTGGCTTCTGGTGGCAGATAAGAGAGCTCAGAGGCTGCAGGTTCTGCAGCCTGGCTAGCTCAGGAAGGAGCACTGTGTGGGGAGGGTTAAGCTGCTTTCCTGTGGAGAGGCAATTGACTGTGCTGACATTTCATGGCAGCTCCTCGCAGTCAGGGCTATTTCAAAAGTGATGAGCCCTGTACATTTTGTACCTTGTTATGGAACATGCAGCTGTTGGGAAATTGCAAGATTGCAGACAGTGCTCCTTCAATGGAGCCAGCCTGGAGTTTGGAAGCACTGGCATCTCTCGCTCCATAGATCATCCGAGGGCTTTTATTGCTCTGCTGGATCATTACAGTGACTTAGGTAACTTACACTGGGCCTTTTTTACAGAGTTTAATCCTCAGGAGAATTTTATTTTAGTGTATGTCCTCTAGATACACAAGCCCCATCTAAATTAAAAAGCCAGGAAGTAACAGATTGTTGAATTACATGGAGGGAGCATAAATAATTTGATAAAAAATGTTTGAAGGAATCATCAAAGGTAAAATGAATGGAGTAGAAAGCCAAGACAGTTTGGGGAAGCACAGAGAAACTTATGGATGATTATGGCTGTCTCACACTGCATGTCTTTATGCAAAACAGAGATAAAGCACAGTCAGGCTTTGAGAAGCACTGATAGACAAAACCAAGCACTACCTTTGGCTTTTGATGAAATTAGATAACACATACACCAAACTGTGGGGATCCCACTGTGTATTGAGCTGGAGGATTTTCTTCTGCTTCAAAAAAGCAGTGACAAGGCTTTGCAGCAGCCAAGCTGGGCGTGTTAATGCAATAGGGAAAAATGTTTTCAAAATTTCATTTTACTTTGCAGATCACACCCAGAGTTGTCTGATGGTATTATGCCAAAAATAGAGTAGGAATTCAGATTACAGATTACTTCTGTAACTTTTTCAGAATTCCTTCTTTCTGTATAGAATGAGAAGTTTTTTTACCTAACTATAAATTACGTGCAAAATTGTTCCATGTTGCATGCATACGTAGTATGATACATGAATCCAAGCCTCAGTCCATCATTAATGTTGGGGCTTTTTGATTTAACAGCTGTCAAGGAAATACGAGTTCATGAGTGACACCAACCTCTCAGAACACGTGGTGGCACCTCAGAAAACTTCTGTCCTCAAGCAGATGAGCACTGTCAGTCGGTCTATGCCAACTATCCCAGGTAAGTGCTTACACCAGGGTGAGAATGCTGGCCTTTATTAGGACGGTTAGAAAACAGCAATGAAGGGTTTCTCCAAGCAGGGCTGGCAGCTCCTCCAGCCCTGTGAAAATCCACTGGGACAAAGATTGTAACTGAAGAGTGTACTCTGCATGTGAGGCTGGACTGCCCCAAATGTTCAGTAACACCATAGTACCTTGTGCCAAAATGCAAATTCTAAAACTGTTACTCCTGGAGCTCTGAATTTCACTTCCTTGTACAGTGTGAGTGTTCCTGCTGCCTAGAAAGACACCAGGTTTATTCAGCTGCCCTGCTCTGTAGGAGCAGAAACAAGGGCAGTGTGTGAAATGGGGAGAAATGCTCTGTGCTGAGCTTTGGGGGGTGAATATCCCCAAAGGTTGCCCCATAACAGGATTTCACCTTCTGCTTTTGCAGCCAGACCAGAATCCCATAGGTTCCCTCCCCACGGGAGGCAGGGGAAGCAAGATGACACAGCTGCCCCCAGACAGATGGGTGGCTGAGTGAAAGAAAAGGGGAAAGTGTGACTAAAGTTGGAGCTCATCTCTGTGCTGGGGCACACAGAGAAACAGGCCCAGTTCCAGTCTCTTTTACCCCTTGTTCCATAGGACATCCCATTTCTTAGCCTGATTTCATTCATCCTCTCGCTGCCTCTCTCTTTCCAGATGCCTGTAACAGATGTTTAGCACAACACAACAGACTGCCATGGCCCACTTCTTTGTCATGTGTTTATCTATTTTTAATTCTTTGGCCAGACTGGTTCTTTTTTTTTCACTGTTCAGTTTCAATGTAATGAAGTTTATTGTTTCCCTATTATTAAATTTTTTATTCTAGGATTATAGTTCAATTAAAAATGTCTCAGTTATTTCTAGTCATTGCAGTAGTTCACAATTTTCAGTTCTGCTTTGTCTTACAGTCTGACTCTCCTTTTTTTGGTTCTGTTTTGTTTTGTGTAACCAATATTGTTTTCATTCTAAGGATTAACTCTGTCTGTCAGCACTGTGGCACCCGATGAAACAATTGCCTCACACAGGCTGAGCCAGCCAGTGTTTCCTTCCACCTCAGATGGCGACAAGAAAACCTCCAAAAAAAAGAAAGTGAACCAGTTATTTAAAACAATGGTAGGTGCTGTGTGTTTGTGGGGGGAAAAGGAAGGGTTACATGTTCCAAAATTCTGTGCTATGAAAATTAAGTATTTTTGAGACAAATAGGCTCATAAGTCCAGGTCTGCTTTTTTTTCTTGATGCTTTTGTCAGAGAGGAGGGTGGAAGCTCAATGTGGAAGCAAAGCTGGCTGTGGCAGCACTTTCAGTGGGAGAGATGCAGAGGTGGAGGGCTGGAAGGGGGCAGGGATTCAGGGATGCAGGGGTGGAAGGATGAAGGGAGGCAGGGGTGCAGGAATGAAGGGATGGAGAGATGCAGGGGTGCAGGAATGGAGGGATGGAGAGATGCAGGGGTGTGGGGATGGATGAAGCAATGCAGGGATGCAGAGGAGGAGGACTGGAAGGATGGAGGAATGCAGGGATGGAGGGGTGAAGGGATGGAGGGGTGCAGGGATGGAGGGGTGCAGGGATGGAGGGGTGCAGGGATGGAGGGGTGCAGGGATGGAGGGGTGAAGGGATGGAAGGGTGCAGGGATGGAGGGGTGCAGGGATGGAGGGGTGCAGGGATGGAGGGGTGCAGGGATGGAGGGGTGAAGGGATGGAAGGGTGCAGGGATGGAAGGGTGCAGGGATGGAGGGGTGAAGGGATGGAGGGGTGCAGGGATGGAAGGGTGAAGGGATGGAAGGGTGCAGGGATGGAGGGGTGCAGGGATGGAGGGGTGCAGGGATGGAGGGGTGAAGGGATGGAAGGATGCGGGGATGGAAGGATATAGGGATGGAAGAATGCAGGAATGGGAGGATGCAGGAATGGGAGGATGCAGGGATGGAGGCGTGCAGGGATTCACCTGCGTGTGCAGCTCCGCTCCCGCACCGCGAGAGGGCGCGGGCGGCCCGCCGAGAGCGGCGCCGGGGGACGGACGGACAGAGGGATGGATGGAGGGAGGCAAGCGGCGATTGCCGGCGGGAGCGGGCCGAGCGCGGCCCCGCGCCGAGGCGCTCGGTGGCGGCGATGAGCGCCGAGTGGAAATCGGCTCCCGCCGGAGCCCTCACTCCTGCCTAAAGCCGGCTGCCTCCCTTTAAAGCGAGGAACGTTTCACTGACGGCTGAAATTGTCACAGAGTAAAACTACTTCATTTAACGTAGTGCGTGACAGAGAAAAAATAAACCACGCACACACAAAAAACAACAACAACAAACAAAATAAAAAACAAGAGCAGCTATTCGGACACAGAACATGAAGGTTTTCCAACTTCGAAGGTGTGGGAGGGTGAAATTAAATGCAGATGTGAGTAGTTACCTACATGCATTACTGCATAAGTATTCTGGAATATTTGTAATATTTTACATACCAACTTTTCGGATCTTTCAATGCAAAGGGTTTGTTGTTTTGGTTTCTTTTTTCCTAGGTAATATGTTTCATTTGCACTCATTACTTTCTGCAGTGTTTTGGGGTTTTCTTAAAAAAAAAAAAAAAAAAAAAAAAAAAACAAAAAACCCACAAGAACACTTTCAGAGACCATATAACAACATTTAGGAAAAACTTCAGTTAAATGTGCTCATAATCACATTTTCTGGCAGGAACAAGAATAACCTTTTCATGTGAAGTCTGTAACATTTCACTTGCATGCAATTTATCACATACTTGCTCGTTTCAGACCCAGGAGTTGCAGCTTTTCAGTGCTATCTCATCCATTCATATTTAAACTTAAATAGCATATAAGATACAGAGGATAGAATCTTCTTTCTTCCATGGCAGAAAAAGGACTAACTGCAGCTACAAATCCAGTTGTCAAGTGCTTCATAACATGTTTGGAAGCATGTGGACAGGTTTAAATACAAGTTTAAGGTTTGGCAGAATAGAGAAATGAATTCAAAACATGCAGGATTTGGTCAATGGATTTTTCTCTAGCTACAGCTTAAAGGCACAAGTAATTAATACACATACTCCTGAATCCAGCAGAGAATCAATTTTAATATATGAAAATCTGTTTTGGTGTTTTTTCAGCGCATTTCCAGAGTTCTGGAAGATGGAAAGCAGTCTGTGGAGCAGCACTTCAAACCCTCATCAACAGATCTGTGATCAAGTTTTACAAGACTACTCCCCAACTGAAAATAATTATGTAAAATAATTAACACAAATACTCTATTTTAGAGGACCATCTAAAGAAAGGCACTCATAGAGAATATGAACAACGCCCCCCTGTTGTCTCTGAAAATAAACCTTCTGATTTGTTTTAGTATAGTGGAGTCAGTTCTCATGAATTGTAAGATAAACAAGAATCATGTTTGCATTCCTTTGTGGAAAGATATCACCTGATGGACTTCTCAAGTGCCCAGTGGAGATGGAGAGGTGGGAACCTCTCTGTCCAATCTCTGGTCACTGTCCAGAAACCTATATATACGAGGTCAACAATAAACTAGGATCTTTTTCCTTTCTTCTTCTCTGCCTGAACACCTGTTGTGTGTGTTACTGTGTGTTTCTATCTACGTCACAGTAACACCCCCATGGGCTTTGATAAGTTACTTGTGCTACAGATTCAGGAATAACATTTGAGGAAATCACTGCCGGAGGTACCCACTGGGATCTGGACAGAAACCTCTGGCTGTAGAGGTCAAAGGCAGCTGGGTGTTCCCCGGGGACAAAGCTTGCTCCTGGGAAGTGGCATGTGTGTAAAGGCCAGCAGCAAGGCTCACTGTGCAGTGCAGGTCAGGCTCTGTTCTTTCCACCCAGCAGTTAGGGATTTCTGGAGCTTGTACAGACACACTCCAGATATCCTGAAACCCTCACTGGCAGTGTAGCCAAGGCAACAGATGGCTCAGCACAAAAAAGCCCCTGACAATTTACTGTGTGCCTAGAGCTGGATTTGCAGCCCTCAGGTCCCTCTGCTGCTCCCAGCACACTGCTCTGTATCCTCAGTCTTCCCCAGGAGATGTCCATGGCTGGGACACACTGCCTGAGTTATTTTTAGAACAGCAGCTATTATGTGTAAAACACACAAAAATTATTTACAAAAAAAAAAGTTTATTTACACATGTGCAAATTGACCTTACATCCAGCAGCATGCTGTTCAATAAAATGTTACAAATCTGCTTTATTTGCCCTGACCCTTTCTCCCTGCCATCTCCAGGTACCATCATTTGATTATTATTGGCAGCAAACAGAATTCTATGAGCCCAAGTTTTCTGGGTTTAGATTGATTTTCTGTGTCTCCCCACCTCCTGAGGTGAGCTGGGAGGGGATGCCTCACTGGTGTGAAGCTCCACAGCACTGCAGGTCAGCACCTCAGAGTTTTTATAACCTGTCAGCACTTTCTCTAAGTGTGTTTTCCAGATAGAGGGGGGTCTAAAGGTGAATAATTGATTTCTTTTACTCATCCCTTTATGTTTCAGACACTGACACAGGTTTGTAATAATAAATAAAGCATGTTCATGCACAGTGTTGTGGATGAGGAGACCAGCCTTGTTGCCATTTCTATGGATTTGGGAAAGACAAAGAGGTTAAAGTTATTCCTTGCTGTGGAGTTCACTCTGTAAAAAAGACATCTTCTGCAGTTTGTTTAAAGATGAGTTTTTCTGTCAACACTTTAACATACAGTATGAATAAATTTGTTTTATGAATTTAAACTCTCTTTGCATGTTGTCAGAGTGAAGCTGTTTTCTGCAGGAGTAGTTACTGTTGTTTTCTGTGAGAGGTTTGGAATATTTGCCATTGGAATTAATGCTGCACCTTCACCAGAATAACCATAGACAGCAAAACAAAATGAGCCCAGTTTTAACACTAACTGCAGTGTTTGGCATGAATTCTGATAGACTTTTGGTTTCATTTTGTTTCATTTGCTTCCCACAGCAACTTGATAATGCTTCTGAAGAGGCACAGAGGAAGAAAAAGTTTTTCCTAGGAAAAGGTCTTCTGTTTAATAGAGAAGGTTTTCTGTGAGTAGGAGAAAGTGAAAGGCTGAAGGGTGCACGTTTAACATCTTGCTAACCTGCAGGAAGAGGAGGAAGGGTATCAAAGCTGTCCTTCAATATTATCTGCAGGTACTCTGAATATAGCACAATATAAACAAGCATTTTAAAAGGAAAGGCTTGGTTCTACTGGAAATGAGTAAGAAAAAAATTATTTAGGAACTGTTTATTCTTCATAAAAATACCTGTTAAAGGTTACCTTTTATTTATTGTATCTTGCAGAGGTATTTTCAGGTAAGTGGAACTCTATTGAGTTTTACCTCTAGCTGTTATTATAAATTGTTATTGAAATACTGTGACTCAAAATAAAGACGTAGCAAGAATGGAAGAGAAGGAGGTGCCCAGAAACAAATACCAGGAAAGCAGGAGCACAATGTCCAAAGGAAGTTTGGTGTTGGGTGGTAAGCCAGTGGTTCAAGATTTGTGCTTGTGTTTTGCTCAGGTTTTAGTAGAGATCTTGGTGAAGGGTTTAGATTCAAATTTAGTTAACTAAATATCAGTGATAATTTTATTCCTTGTCCCACACACAGATTGTCTGCCTCTTGCCAGCCCAAGTTCCAAGCCTGAAATCATGTCAATCAACTCTGAGCAGAAAAGCAACATTAACTAAGTAAAAATAGCTGCCAAGAATGGGGCATTCAAAGAACTGGAATTTTAAGGATGTTTGGCCAACAAGCTGCAGCCTTTCACAAGTTTCCTGAAATTGTGGATACTGACATTTAGTCCAAACAAATAATTTAGCATGAAGGACAATTGATGCCCTGGGACAATAAAGTGCCAGTATGGCAACATCTGTTTAAAAATGTGAATCAGCACTGATTGCTGCCCTTTCTGTCATGAGCTCAACAGACCTTTAGTTCATGCATGCAGGGGGCAGGGACAGAACCTGTATTTGACATTCTTGGAGATGAAGCACAGAGGGCAGAAATTTCCTGCAGGACAGGGTCAGGCTTTGGCTGCTCTTGAGAGAATGAGTGCAGCTCAGGAGCACAGCCGTGTCCTCACGTGTTTTCTGTGCCAGTTATTCCCCTCCTCTCTGGCATTTCCAGTGGTCTGGCTGGTGCCAGTCTGCTTTGCTGCCACATGGCACTGGGATAATGATGGGGCAGTGTGGTCTGTGATACTGAGCTGCTTGCAGGGCAGGAAGGCTGCACGTGCAGCTGAGACTTGACGAGCTGACCTGCACTGAGCTGTTCCACTGCCGTGACCCAAGATGCATTTGAGCTGCACGTTGTAGTTCAGTTTAGGCAGAAATCTCATTTTTAGCCAGACACAGGTACCTGGGTGTCGCTGTGGAGTGTAACACCATGTTAGAGGTGCTGGAGCTGCTGTGTCAGTGCAGCACGAGGTCTGCACAGCAACTGTTGGCATTTTCCCAATGGCAGGGGACTCGGGAATATCCTCCCCTGACCTGGGTGTCCAGCCTACCCCTGTGTGTGCCATGAAGTCATACCAAGGCCTTATTATGACATTCCCACTTAAATGTTCATTCTGGGGGGAAATTAATGCCCTTAAAATCTTATGAAAAATTACTGGTGTGAGCTATAGGAAAATGGTCAGAGTCTAAGTCAATAAGGATCAAGTTTCTGAGGAGGAAGGAGTGTTTTATTAAAGATTTTACAGACCTTAGGAACACACTGTTCTGGAACTTGAATGTGTGATAGACCTGTGTACCTGCTTGACATTGAACTTTTATCTCTATCACACACAGCCTGTAACCTTCTTTATTAGACAATAAGATAGAAACTGTGGGTGAGTAGAATCAGGGAACAGTTTGAGTTGGAAAAGACCTTCAAGACTGACTATTCCCAGTCCCCACTGGGGTACTGGTTATTCTGTGAGGAGGCCATTGACACAGTAGACATCATTGGAGCTCTGCTTTCATTTGTTCCACCCTGATCATGGGATGAGGGCATTTTTAGAAAGAAGAGGTGTTAAATAAGTTTTTTAAAGATAGTAAAGAGAAAGTGGTTTTATTTTTATTTTTATAAAAATTTATAAATATTTATATATACAATTTTATTTTTTATGAATCTGGTTTCCATTTAAGTCAGCCAAGGTCCAGGAGTTGTGTTTGAAGGCACCCAACCATTTAATTAATTCTCCTGCTCAATTTCTCTGTTGTTTTCAAGGATTTTAGCTTAACTATCATAAAAATACAAGAGGATCCTTTTTTCTGTTCTAGCTTCAGAACAAAACTATTCAAATGATGGAGCATTTATCCCAGAGACCGATTCCATATATGCCAATGTCAATGGGAATCATCCAGAATTAGGGCATTCTGTTTAAAACAAAAGCACAGGTCAATTCTCCAGAGTGGAGGGAGATAAAAGGAATAACTTAACCAAACACAGCATTTTTCTAATTTAGAAATCAAGAGAAAACAGTGAATTTAAAGCAAACTTGTTTTTTGCAGCACCCAAAACTGTTTCTGAGGAGGAAAGAAAACTAAACAGTGTAAGGATCTTTCCCTCATTATTTTTTGGATGAAGAGATATCCATCTTTTTAGATGCATCTCTTTATTTTTTTAGGAATATGGAAGCCTCCATGAAAAAAAGCTTGCAGCCATCTCCTACCCTGGATGCCTTGGAGAAGTCACTGCATAGAATATATAGAATTTCTATTTCCCTGCCAGATCTCAGTTCCTACTTGCTCTCAGGCATCCAAGGTCCTTCTGAGGGGGAATGTTGAGCAACACTCCAGAGGCTGCCCTCAGCTGTAAGGACTTCAGCATTGGCAGTGTTTACTGCTCTGGGGTGAGGACAGGACTTGTTCTTTATTGACTCTCTGTAATTTCTGTTCTGATTTGCTCTCATGATGCAGCGTGTGCTAAAGATTAACACTGTAAATGAAGAATTGCTCTGCAAACAAACCTCGGGGAGGCCACGGATTTCATAAACTTTTAAATGTTAGATAAATTTAATCACGGCTTTGAAGTGGGGACAGTTTGCTCAGATTGGGTTTTGCATAGAATTCTCCTTTTTCAATGTACTTTTTTGTCTTTCAGGATAGCTGACAGCTTCTGTGTGCATGAGGGATCTCTCTGGCTGACCCTGTGGTGAGGCAGCCACTGAGTGTCTGAGCTGGAACAATGCAGGGTCTGTGATAATGATTTTTACATGTTATTAATGCATCCTGCAGCTCCAGATGTGTGTGGGTATAAAACCTGCCTTTAGCACCAGCTTCATGTGACAGGCATGACTGATCTCTCCTCCACAGTTAACCCTTGCCAGGCTGTGCCAGTGCTTGGATTAGTTCAGCTCATGGCAGGAGGCTGCTGATGGTGCCACCAGGGGTTTAAATGGTGACTGATTCAAAAGGCATCAGAAAACAGACATTTAAGGGATCTGTGCCCTGGCAGGCCGGCAGCCAAAAGACTTCTGTAGGTGAGGCAGCAGGAATCTTGTACTGTAGAAAACATCCAAACAACTCTTCATGTTTGGCAGATACTTTGAGGGAAGACTTTCTTCAGACTGTTTATTTATATGTTTTTAGATATAAGAAAACAGCCCTGGATATAGAGTAGCTTTAGATGCAGACCTTTGAACCTTGTATTTTGTATGGTATTGTATTGTACACTAAAGTGTGTTATGATTGGACACCTGGATTCTACAAATCATGAGGAATAAAAAACCTTATTTCAGTTGCTTTGACGCACACTGTAGCACTAGTGCACAGCCCCTGAATCCATAGAGCCTTTCTTCACAACTAATAAAACTCATGCATTTGAACTAATTTCACAAGACAGGAAAAGAGGACTATTAGAAATCGGGATGGGGAAACAGAAAAAAAAGAGAAAAAAAAAGGAAACCAATTTAAAACAAATACATCTCTAAATCTAACAGAATTCCAAAGCCAGTGAAGGATTCTAATAGGAAAAGGTTTCAAATGCTGACATATAGAATGGGTTATTTTTCCAGACGCGGGTGGTCCTGGGCAGGACCCCGGCCGTGCCGCCGGGGGGCGATAGGATGTCGCGATACTCGCCCGTGTCGCAGCGCGGCTCCCGGCGGGCCGGGATGAAGAGTGCCCTAAAGCATCGCCTTGCTCACAGGCCGGGTTATCTGCGCTCGCTGTACTCAAATCCCGGTGCAATAAAAGAGCCCCAAGTTTATCTGTGCCTGGGTGTGTCCTCAGAGGCGTTCCCTGCGCTTGCACTGATTCGCTTTCCAGCTTAATTTCTAATTTAGAAGTGAATTTATAATTCACTTCTAAAAGTGTTCGTGTCGTGCAAGCCCTGAAGGGCGTAGAACACTGAAAAGAGTTTTTCCTTAAAAATAGGAAGTTATGTTTTCTGGAAAATTCTAACATTTTCTAAATTTTTAAAGCGTCTAAAGACTTTTTAGAGCGTCTTTTCAATGAAATCTCCATTTGAATAGTGGAGAGAGAGGAGCTGATTTACCCACACCAGCAAATACCTTGAGGATGAAATGTGACTGAAACAGAAGCAGTAGCATGTTACTACTTTTTCTTTCTATAAATCACTGAAATGCACTGAAATTAATAAATTCATTTCATTGAAATGCACAAATTCATTTCATTGAAATGCACAAGAATTTAAACTTTGAAGGGTTTTGGAAGTGTGTACAGAATATTTTCTTTGGTACCTGTGTTGATGTTCATGCAAGACCTCGTTTAATTTTAGCACCATTGATTTCTCCTATGAACACACATTTAGTGGTGAGAGTAGAACAAGCAGGTGATGGGAAAGGGAACTCTTGGCTGCTCGGGAGTGCAGCAGCAGTGAGGCTGTCCAAGCAGGATTGATTGAAGGGTCTGTATCTGTATTCATTTCCTAGATCTGGCAGGGACAGCTCGGGTTCTGCCATGAGAAGGATTTGTCACAGACCGATTCTGCCCCTCTGTGGCAGGGTCTGTGTCCCTCAGCACAGCAGATCCCGTGGCAGCCAAAGGGAAGCTCTGTTTTCCTTGCCTGCCTGTGGCCTGTTACAACTGATACACGAGTCAGGGCACACCTAATCCCTCCCTACCATATTTATTATATCTTAGGAGATGGTAGAAGGCCTTTCTGTAGGTAATTATAACTACTTTTATCATCATCATTCTCATGGTCAGAGAGCAGCTACGAGCCCTTACAAGGTTTCACAGCCTTCTAAAAATCCAGTTATAAAGTTGCTTCCAAAATCCACAGTGATTTTGTTCTGGAAGGCTTGAAAAGTCTAAGGGCATTCTGGCATTGCAGCAGTTATGGCACAGATCCAAATGATATTGCCTTTTCCATTAATTTAATGTTCAACCTGCCTTTCTAGAAATAAAGCTCAGTTCCCTTGTTTTGCAGTGGTGTATTTCACATTTCTTATGCTTTTGTAATGTCCTTGAGATGACACTGCTTTGCCTGTTCCTTTTCATGGTGTGGTTTATTCTGTGGATAGGCTGGGCAGATGATCAGTAGAATAAGACATGAAGACTTCTAAAAGTAATCTACTGGACAACTGAGAACATAGAGAATTTTTCACTGTGTGAAAATGTCTTATTGATGGATACTGACCTGTTTCTGAATTCAGGGTGTGAATTGTTTGAAACAAGGTGGGTTGCTGGGTATATTGACTTACATATGGACTCTTTCTTTTTAAAACAATTTTTCCCTCTTCTTTGTGGCTACAGGAATCATTTGTATGAACCGTGTGCTGGTGTGTGCACACCCCTCCCAAGTCACTGCATTTCAGAAATACTGCATGTGTAGGGTACTGTGGAGTGTAAGTGGAGATGCTGAGGAAATGAAATTAATCTGAACCTCTCTTAACCCAACATTTCAGATATTAGCTTTTATTTTATAGAAGGGTAGTCAGTGTGAAGAAATACTACTGCTGGTTGGAGTAGAGGAGTAGATGGTAGCTGACTTAAAAAACCTATGGAAAACAAATGGTTCTGTCAGGGCTTGGCCTCAACCCTGCAGATTTTGGAGCTTCACTCAAGAAATTGAGAGGAACAAATGTTTGTATAATGGAAGAGTTGTCAACAGTCTTTGGTTTGACAACAGCCTGTGGTTGATCAGGCTTCCAGCTGGTAGAGACATGCACCTAGGGCTGTGCAGTGCTGGGCTGCAGTAAAAAGACACGTTAAAAATATGATTCAACCTGCCTAGTCAGATCTTACTGACCCAATGCATTTGGAAATAATGCATTAAGCTTTCTCCAGCAGCAGCCTCTAATTTATTTGCAGTTTTTCAGCCCTAAACAAGATCTGTTAGCCTAGCTTGGTCAGCATGCCACCTTTCCCCAGCCTCTTTATACAGAAGCCTCACTGCTTTTCCTACTCTTTTCTCCACTTCTGGGATTGCTAACTTCTTTCAGCCCGGCCAAAAGAAAGACTTTCAGTGGTGAGGACCCCAGGACAATATTCCTGGTTAGACTCAACTTCCTCCAGTTCTGACTCAGTTTGAACAGAGTTGATTCTCTCCCTGCTGCCTCCTTGCCTGCCAGGGAGCATCTGCAGCAGGAGTGTGTGCTGCAGTGCCCCTGCAGCAGCAAGGGGTGCCCAGAGCACTGACAAAGGACCCTTTTCCTGGCACTGTTTATACTCCGATCTGAGTCAACCAGGCCCAGCCAGCCGAAGGGAAACGCTGCTGATGGCACCGTGTCGCTGCGGGAAGCTGTGCCAGCGCAGTCACGCCGGGATCAGACTTTGCTCCCCTTCCACAGCTCCCTGGGCAGCAGCCCCGAGGTGTCTGTGCACCTCCCTGCTGTAAAAGCTGCACTCGCCCTCCCCGGCCCGGTCCCTGCCTTGCTGGGCAGAGCCGGGCATCCCCCGGCAGCGGCACAGCTCGGGCTCCCCTGCTCGGGGCTCTCCAATTCACCGGGGCTCACCGCACAGGAAATTCCACAGCCTTGCCCGGCCTCTGGCTGCAGCAGTAATGCTTTTCCCCTTTGTAAAGCCTGGGCGTTTTTCAAAGCCTCTTCTCACTCAGCACCCACTTGAGTGTGTTTTTATTGTAACTGTGCACGCCACGCACCTCAGGGAATAAGTATTTAGATGTCACTCATCAAAGTCCATGATGCAGTTAGTTGAATTTTTACTTCTTGGAATAAATTTACAAGTTTTTCTTGTTTTCAAGGGGGTTTTTGGCAAAAATCTAATTTGTTGAGAAGGTCAAAAATGTAGTATGTTTACTTTTCTCACTATATTCTGACTCTTTAGTTAACTGCAAATGTGGTTTTACTCGTGTTTCTTAATTGTTTTATTCTATTAACTCTTCTGTAAATGAAGGGGGTTATTAGCAATATTTGTATCAATATTTGCAGGAATACACATACAATTTAAAAATATATCTATATGTTAGAAAGTTAACTAGGACGCTGTAGGGGATGTTGCTCAAACAGCATTTTGCATGTCTGTAACTCAGATCCTTATGGTGAAAAGGATTATTACAGATTAGTCCCTTGAGGAGGGAGGCATTCACATTATGAGCTCCTGAAAAATATTTTTTCCTTTTCTCTTTTTTTTTTTTTGTCCAAGTCACTTTTTCACCCAGCAGTTGTCACTTAGAAAATAAGCCAGTCCCACCACGTTCCACTTAACTGTTGACTGTTTAATGTGTGTCTCTGAACAGGTTATTTAGCATTTACATATTCTGAGCTCTCAGCCATTCAAATTAAACTAGCAGCTTGTTTGTTGGGGTAAAAATGATTTTTCTGTGCAGTGAAAGCATGGATTTTTAAAGTAACAGCTGTAGAGCTGCATTTCTGAGATGGCAAATTGGCTTGCTTTGTCATTCTGTACTCAATATTTCAGCAGTATTTCCAGGCGAATTTTTTTTCATACCTTTCAAAGCAACAATATGGGCATGGCATTAGTGAATCACTAATTCTTAGGGAGTGGGGAGTCTTGATGGTTGTGCTACAGCACAAAAGATTAAGATGAATGTGTGACAAAGCAAAAGGTCTTTGGTACAGCCAGGAATTCAAATCCATGGGTCAAAACTGGTGTTTCTGCAGAAATTATAGGACAAGAGATATCTGGAAGGCCCTGTCATGCCATGACCTTCTTTAATTCCACGGGTATTAAGGCTGAGGCAAGTTTTAAATGATGTGTGTGCCTTAATCACAAAAAAAAAAAAAAAATGCAAATATCACTGTGATGGGAACTGCAGCTCTGCTCTAACTCCAGTGCAAGAGTTCATGCATGCTGCAGTGAAGAGCTGCCATCCTCACACAGGGGTGGTGGGATTGCAGTTCTGCTCTTTCCTCCTTCAGATGTGCAGGGTGCCATGCAAAGCACTAAGGATTTGTCCAAATCATTAAAGGGCTAAAGGTTTTTCTTTATTACTTAATTTTAAGGAATCAGCTCTTGTCTGTATAGATACAGATGAGGTTACTGGAACTTGGCTAAAAAGAGCTGTGCCAAACTCTGTCGCTGCTTTCCTGTTTGGAAGTTGTGCTGAGAGGTTTTATGAGCTCTCTGCACCAATCCTGCAGCAAAGAGGAAGCGGCACATAATGATTTCCCATCTCAGTTCACCAATTTAAGCTCTAAAGAAAGGTTTGATTATTAAGCTTGAAATTTTTTCCTCACAAGATTAATCCTTACTTTAGGGAGTTAATTCCATTTATATCAGTAAGATTACTCACGTGAGTAACCAGCCACAGAATTTGCCTGTAGTACTGTGATTGCCTAGGGGGAAGTACAAGCAAGTCTGCAATTAAAGTTACAAAAGGAAAAGGTCTGACCTTTTCTTTCCTTCCCTTTTCTTTTTTTTTTTTTCTTTTCTTTTTTCTTTAAGTATATATCTCTATTGTTTCATTGACTAGTAACAATGGCTTTTGAGTTCTGAGGTGTTACTAACAGCAGCACAAAATGGCTCTTCTTTAATAAGAAAAAAATAGAAAATGCTAAAGCTTCACTGTGAAAGGTAGAGAGAGAAGGATCTTTGAGTTTTAACTTCAAGAAGCCCTAGGCTTTCTTCATGTGCATCACATTAGTGGAAAATTCCTTCATTCATTTAAGAAGATAAACAGTTGTAACTTTCACGTTTGGTTGATGTGACATCAATGACTGACTGGGACTGCCAGCATTCCAAAAAGGATATCGTCCTCATCTGCAGCCACTCAGGGCTGCGGGGTGGAGCCTGCAGCACAGGCTGCAACATTTACAGGTGCATAAGTACCTAGGGAAGGGCACAGGTGATGCACCTGTCCCGGGAAAGGAGCCCTAGCACAGGTGTGTCACAGCTCACCAGCCGCCTGGGTCAGAGCATGAGCTTCTTTGACCCACAAGCGCACTCCCCTCCACGCTGCAGTCCTCAGTTCCCCAGCATCGGGCAGGAGCCCCCGGAGATGAACATCTACTACGAGAACTTCTTCCACCCACAGAACATGCCGAGTCCCCAGCGACCCAGCACCTTCGAGAGCACGGATTACAGCACCACTCCCAACCCTTACCTCTGGCTAAATGGACCTTCCATGACCCCCCCACCGTACCTGCCAGGATCCAACGCCAGCCCCTTCATTCCGCAGTCCTACGGCATGCAGAGGCAGCTCCTGCCTAACATGCACAGCTTGGGAGGAACTGACCTTGGCTGGCTTCCCCTCCCGTCCCAAGAGGAGCTCATGAAGTTGGTGAGACCACCTTACTCCTACTCTGCCCTCATTGCCATGGCCATCCATGGGGCACCTGACAAGAGGCTGACTCTGAGCCAGATCTACCAGTACGTGGCTGACAACTTCCCGTTCTACAACAAAAGCAAGGCTGGCTGGCAGAATTCCATCCGGCACAACTTGTCTCTCAATGACTGCTTCAAGAAGGTGCCTCGAGATGAAGATGATCCAGGTATAGCCCTCTCCCCCTTTTCCCCCACCTCTAATTAAACTCCATCCATTTTAAAGTGCCCCAGTGCACTGTCAAGAGACATGGTAGCCCAGATACAGGACATAGACACAGTAGCACTTTGTTTTCCAAAGGCTGAACTGGAAAGCAGCTGTACACAGCTGAGGTGTGAATCAGGGTCCCTGTGAGATCTCTGTAGGGAAGGGAGTTCTGTCCTGCCTGCCCTGGGTCTTCCTAAGAATGGATCAATGAGCTGAGCGTGACTCAGTGCACACAGGAACATTTAACTGGGTGAGGCACACTCAAGACCCATTTGGTGTAATGAATTACCTGTGTCAAACTTAACTGGGAATTCAAGGAAAAGGAATTTGTTAAAGAAATCCAATGGCTTTGGGAGTCAGCATTAATTCTCAAGAGGAGAGCAGGCTGCTTTTATTTTGTTTGTTTCAATTATTGTTTTGCTTGCAATGGTACCTCTGCCATTCCCAATCCCTTGGCTGGTAGGCTATCAGATATTCCTTTATTCATGGTTTTCTATCAATTGCTCTTAAGAACCATCGAGAACTTTTAAAAGTCATTGAAATTATTTCTGCAGTAGAGGGCCAAAAGTCTAGTTCTGTCTTGCTAGAAACCTGTGCTACCCCACTGAATCTGGAGGAGCAGCCCAGTGTGAGATTACTGTCTGCCATAAATTCAGAAGACCAGCTGTATACTGAAAACCTCCTTCCCTCACCAAGAAAGCAAAACGTGAAGCCCTCCCAGTGACTCCACTTGTAGTTTTGCCTGTGTGAAGACTCAGGGCCATAGGCTAGAACCCAGAATTTTAAACTTTTTTTCTGAAGTCAACAGACTTGTACTTTTGAGTGACTAAAAATACATGTGTATTGCTCGTGCAATTGTTCTGTTTCTGTGAAATGAGAGAAGCACTGTTTGCTATAAATGACTGCTTTTTTTGTGTGTTTGTGTGCTTTTTTTAAACTAAAAGTGTGGGTTTGTTTCCTTTGACAGGAAAAGGGAATTACTGGACTCTGGACCCGAACTGTGAGAAGATGTTTGACAATGGAAACTTTCGCAGGAAGCGGAAGAGAAAGTCTGACATTGAGGCCAGTGCTGCTACTCTTGCAGCTGACAAATCCGAGGACAGTGCCCTGACTGGCAGCCCCAAAGCTGCAGAGCATCAGGATCTCTTGGAAAACTCCTCACCTGGGACTGACAATTCCCTGAGAAAGGATCTCCTCCTCCCTCTTCCAGCAGCCCGTGCCTCAGTAACTTCCTCTCCAGCATGACCGCCTACGTGCACGGCTCCAGCTCGGGCAGCCGCCCCGGGCCCGTGGGACTCAGCTCTGAACCCACTGACAAAATGGGCCAGAACATGGTAGGCTTCAATTCCTACTCCCCACTCTCTCCAGTATCCCCAGCCATGGTGTGGGGGACTGGTCCAATTCCATGCCTTCCAGTCACCTTGGCCACAGCAACTCGGTGCTCAACCAGTTTAACACCCATTTTTACAGCAGCCTCAGCACAAACAACACCCTGTACTCCAGGGAAGGGACAGAGGTTTAATGAAGGATTCTAGGACACTAGAGGATAGTTTTTTTATGAGAGGAAATGATCCATGGGCAGGTGAACAGCATTAGCCTCTTGTCTCTAGGGCCACACTGCATCCTCCTCCTGACAGCCACAAACTTGTTACCCATTATACTGAAATCACAAACACTCCACATTTGGCAGCTGCACGTGAAAAATCAGGGATCACAAGAGGAAGAATAGTGGAAAGTTCTCCTCAGACACCACTTGTACTGCTGCCAACCAGGGTCCTCTACAGAAGTCCTTGAGAAGTTACAGTTTGCCTTAGGCAGGAGGCTCTTTCTGGCATGGCATTAACATTCTGTGCTTTAAAAGTGATAACAGAAATGTGGTGGTACCTTTAAATATTCTGTCTTCAGCTATAGGCTGCCTGTGTGAAATACTCAGCAAGTTGTTATTTGGCCAAAGCTCTCCTGAACACTGCAGGATCCATAATAAAAACCACTGTATAGTGAGTAACAACCAACTCTTGAATGGGGAGTGCTGTCCTTGGCTTTCTCTCGTGCCAGTGCAGACCTCGTCTACAGCTTGACCCCCTTCCAGTCCCAGGGGGAATGTGGCTGTGCAGCAAACTCACATCACCATGGACACAACAGGAATTTTGAAGCTGGAGGGAAGCATAACAAAGTACATTGGAATTGTCTTCTGCTGTTGGATATTTGTGTTTTCAATTCTATTTACAGGGTCAATTTTATTCCTTACACATGTAAATCTAGTCATGTAAGGGAAACAGTATCTGTCCTGAATATAAAAATATATATATTTAAGATGTTTTTCTGAAGAAGAAAAGACATTTGTTATATCTTAATATTGTACATCGATCATTTCTACTGAGGAAAGAATTTGAATACTGGGGTGGGAGGTGAGGGAAGAAGAAAAGGGAGGTAAGAAGTTTAATTGTCTCTGAATTTCAGTTTCAAAGGCTGGATCTTTCAGAGTATCAACTGCAGATATTGTAAAAAGTCTCTGTACTGTATCTTTTTTCATTTTGTAAAAGTCCATGCTTTTCGTCCTTGTGTAAATATTAGAAACAATTCTTATTTTTCCTACACTCTACTGTAGCAACAAACATTTCAAAATATAGATGCAGTTTTTTTAAACTGAGACTTGACTCGAATTCCACATTTATGTAGAGTAATATCTCAAAATGAATAACCCCAGAAGCATTTTTAATAAAGCATTTGTATAGAAGAGTGTGTATTTGTGTTTGTTTGTACTGCACTACTTAAGCCTTTAACAGTTTCCTTACCAGCTGGACTTGAGCAATTCAGGTGAGGAGGAGCAGGGTAATGATAGCAGAAGGTCAGATGCTGAGATGACATGTCCAGGCCATCAGCATTTGCATGCCTGGCAATTTTAATTGGCTGCTATTATGCAAAATACTATCACCAATTAAAAATCACCCTTGGAGTTTCCCTGCTGGAGCAAAGTGGTGCCAGTCATTTAAAATTTCTGAAAGCAAACTGTTTTCATGTGTCTATTAGCCAGTATGACTGCAATTTTCCTGCATTCTTATTTATTATTTAATTTCTTTCATGTATCAAGGTTTTCACTATCAAGGTTTCTCGGACTTTTCCTGGTTTTAGATCCACTATAATAAATCGCCACTTGGGAGTTGAAGCCTACCTCCACTATTAACATCCTTATTCAATAAAAAACAGAAAATGCCCTTCTGGTGGTGTCCTTGTGCCATCACTGTAAGTTTCTCTCAAGTCAGGCACGTGCTGAGGCCTGAGCTGTAACTCCTGTCCTTGGAATCTTCCAACCCTTGCAGAATCTCAGGCTGCTGGGTGGGCTGCAAAATGCTCTGCAGTGGCAGCATTTGTCATAGAGATCTGCTCATGTTAAAACTGAGAAATGTCTTCAGTCGCTGTGCTTATGACTTGGATTCAGCAGACATGCCACAAACTGCCCAGAAATACAGTTCCTCTATATATGGTCCATAAACTCAGAGGAACTGTTTTCTTTAGTGCCAAAACGAAAAATGTTCCCTTACGAACTTAGAGACCAAAAGAGTAAGAAAAATGTGGAAAATAAAGTAAGAAGAATAACATTGCTGAGTGACAGCAGAGAGCAAAAAGCAACTCCTTTGTCACTCAGCACTTTGTTTGACTCTCTTAATGCCCAAACCCAAATAATAACAGGAACTCCATATAGGTGTGCATAAAAAGCTTGTGCCTCGTTGCTCCCCAGATTCTGTCAACCCAATACCACTTCTGGCCTCTGCATGCTGAGCAAGTGCTGCCAAAATTCCAGTTCACAGACAAAGGATTGTTCTCCAGTGGCTTCCCTGACACCAGGGATTTGGTTCCCCTGCAGCCATGGAGCTGGTTTGGCACATCAGCTCAGCTGGTGGAGCTGCTCTTCAGGGAGGAGTGGAAAGATGAGTGCATGCATTGTAATCCTATTTCTCCTCCAAACAGAACTACTTTGTAATCAAACAAATCTTCATCTGCGTTTTTGTGTTTTTCAGAGAGAACTGTTTTTGGTAACCAGCCATGTCAATGCATTCCTGGAGCTCCTGCACATCAGTGAAGCAGCTGCAGGGAAACGTAGCAACTATTCCTGTATGAGCAGCAGCACTGCTCTGTCAAAGGTAATGCTCCTCTTGTATTTTACCAAGATGATCAGTGTAAGGGCTTTGGATGGAAGAGCATCTGGGATTTAGGGATTTTTTTTTGCCTATTATTTTGTTTGTCTCTTTGTTTTTAAGTATGCTATTAAAGAAGTCACTAATGTTGAACCCGTAACTAAAATATATTTAAAATATTGCTGATATTTATAGACCTATAGTGTGATTAATAAACGTATTTACTAAACTGCTCAAAAAGAGAATCTGGGCTTCAAGAACTCTGAATAGTTTTCCCTGTTAAGATTCTTGATTGATTATTTCATTCTTAGAGTGTGTTTTGTGTTGAGATACAGCTGTCTTCACATACCACCGTGTTTCATGACTCTGCAATTATTTGTTCCTGGTTTAAATGTTAACCCTTACAAGCTGCTCCTATCTCCCCACAAACACATCCAGCCCTAAAGTGACAGAGTAGGTTACTCCTTGCTTTTCTTCTCTATCACAGCAAAACTGCAAATATTAGAAGCTTTCACTGGCAGGCAGTGTCTTGACTAATGATTAATGAGTACCAAGTTCCTACGTAAGTCTGAGGTACATTGCTGCTGAATCCCTGGGGCAGCTTCACTGTCATTGATCCCATCAGAAACACCTTCCCTGGGTTCTTACTCCAGTTTCCCCAGTCTGTGTCCTGGCTCTGCAGTCCTGGAGCCTGTGACTCTTCAGCCCTGGCTCTAGTGCCAGGGAGAGGAGAGATTTGGGGTTCACAGCAGAGATCCCTCGTACCACTGCCAGGGTTGCTCCACCTCATTATGGGCTCAGCTGCAAGCCTGGAGTCCTGCAGTAAGAGGTTCTGCTTAGTCCTTTGTGCTCCAGCAGTCCCTGTTGGAGCCCCCTCTGCAATTCAAGACATTTAAACCACAAGGTTTAAAGATTTGGGTTTAACTGCAAGATTCTGAATGCCTGAGCTTCCAGATGATAAACTGATGAGAGCTTTAATGTTACAACTGGTTCAAAGATGACACCAAGAGGTGTGGTGCAGGTATCCCCTGTATTGGAAAATCACATTTCAGGCCTCTCAGTATTTACTTCTCCCACAAACAACAGTGGGGACTTTGCCA
Organism: Sitta carolinensis; assembly: GCA_032173965.1. Lineage (NCBI taxonomy): Eukaryota > Metazoa > Chordata > Aves > Passeriformes > Sittidae > Sitta > Sitta carolinensis. Next base: position 3,531,489 of record CM063294.1, on the reverse strand, counting down.
GATTACTCTGAATTACAATGCACTAACTTCCTCTCACGAGGGGATACTTTATGAAACTCTTCACTGTTTAGCAGTGTCAATAGTTGCTTTGTTGCTTCATGTGAAAGTATTCCCAGGGGAGAAAAAGAACAAACATCTTCCCAGTAGGTTTGCCAATTCCTAACACTTCCAGTTTGTAGCACTTTGCAGCAATCCTTACAACTCTTTCTTAAGGATTTCAAAAAGAGCTGCCCTGGACCTGTGTGATTTTTTGCCCAAGTACACCTCTGGATCTGTGAGCTATGAACCAAAAGCCTGCTCTACACTTGAACCTGTAGCTTTCCCTGCTTCAAGTGCTGACAGCTGCAAGACTGTTGTTGTAGTCCTGGAGGTATTGCTGTTAAACAGACCTCAGCTGGTGCTTGCCATGGGCTGGAAACCTGCAGAGCTGTCATGCCCTGGACAGAAAGACACTTTAGTTTTTCTTATTTATGCTGCAAGTCTAGTTCTAACAGGGTAAGGACTGTGATTTGCCAGAACAACCCTTCCTAAGTGTACTTGCCAAGAATCCTGCCTGCTCATATTCTGTGCAAATTCATTTTCAGACTACCTCTCTAAAACGAATTTTTACACGTCTTGTGTTAGCTAAATTGCAATTACAAGTTGTGCTTTACCTCTTTATAGTTTTGATTCTTTTTAAATCCTAAATGCATTGCTCTGCTAATGTCTTTGCACAAAGTGGTTTTACCCTCGTGCAGATATGATATCCTTTGCTCTTTAAGAAGGAACATGCCAAGTTGAGGCAACTCTAAAAGCAGCCATTCCAGTCTTCTAAAATGTGCTTTCATTGTGACAGCCAGCAGTGTTCTTCATGTTAGTCATGCTTTGATTTTGTAACGGCCCTGAACTGCTCCAACTGCTCTCATTCAATCCTTTGCAGCTGCAGTTCTGTCCTGCTGCCTCCTCATTACCAGTGATGAGTTCCACTAATTAGTTCCCCTTGCCTCTGTTCCTCTGGCAGATTCCAGAAGGTAAGTAAGCTAGGCAGGCAGTAACAGGTGTTAGCATCCAACTCTGCATGAGGAGCTGTCAGAAGCTCTGCTCTAACTCCATGACACATTAGGAGAGCTTTTACCAGTGTTTGAAATTGCCTTAGGTGACCTGTGACAGCTGGATTAGTCCCGCTCTTCATCCCTGCAGAGCCCACAGCTATAGGAGCAACCTGCCCAGAGTGCAATGCTGACACTTTCATGGCAACGTGACACAGAGAAACTAACTGTGCATTGCACAGTACCTGAATGATGGAAGCTTCCAAGCACCACATGGAAATTTGACTTGTGTCATCAGGGAAGCTTTTTTATACATTCACAGGTTCATCAGGGTTCATCAGGGCCTCAGAACTTCCCTGGAGTCAGGTTGCCCCACAAAGCAGTGGAGGTTATTTGGACTGCAGCACAATGACAGACACAAAGCTGCCCAGTTTATCCTTTCTGTTGCCTTTGCAGAGCTGTAAATTTGTGTGGAGAAGTCTCAGTATCAGAGCACAGCAGGGTAATAATATAGCTCAGTAGCTATTTGATGCTGTTGTTTGTACAATGTGTTCTGACATGAGCAGCTTATTGTTTGCTAGTTCATGACAAGAGTTTTGTGTATGCAAACTTGCATGCAAATCAGGCATAATTTATTATGCTTCTCTCCAATGAGAGTGGAAGGAGAAAAACCACTGTTTAACTTCAGCAACACATTTTCCTATGAATAGAGCAGCTATTAAATGATTTATGGAAGGAATGTTAAGAATGCAAGAAGTTCAGAGAAGGTGGAGGGATACCTTTCTCCCTTGTCAGCTGGGAACCTGGCTATTTAATGCTGAAAAAGCCATCATCTAACTCGACTTCCACTGTTGTGCCCATACGATGTACCTGCACATTATTGCATCACAAGAAGGGAGATCTTGATTGAGTCTTACTGCTATTTCAAAAACCCAAACCAGTTCAACACAATTCTTGCACAGAAGAAATGATGAGGGGGTTGATACTGATATTTATTCACTCTTGTTGTCTGTTGCTTTGTAGGGGTCCTTTCCTACCCTGTGAACAGCCCTGCTTAGCTCAGGTGTGAAGAATTCTCCTGGACCTGCTCCTAAATTTTGCCAGACTGGAGATACTCATTTGGCATGCTCATACATCCTTAACCCCATGAACTTGCATGATGATTTCCCCTTCTGCAGTGAAATAGGTAGCATTTTCACAGAGGTGAGAATTTTAGATTTCTTTTTATGATATTACATATTTTAATAGGAAATCTCTTAATGAAAAATTCTAACCAGATGACTTAACATTAATATTAATAAGCTGGCTTTATCACACATCTTTCTTTAATTTAAACTGAGTAGACATACTTTAGTGAGTGGTACAGGTACCATAAAATGAATATTATTTTTCATTTAATTTTATTGGATTCACTCCTATGCAATCCATCAGGCAGACAATGCAAACATACATGCTAAATGAGACATATGTCTCCTCATGTGGACTAAATACCAGGTAGAATGATGGTGAACAAACATGCATCCTGCAAGCAAAGGCAAGTAATGAAAACTATTGGCTCCTGGGATGCTACATGATTCTTACTAATTCCTATTGAATATTTCAGATATATCTGAATATATCCAGAACAGGAAATTCCAGAGTAAAATTTATCTGACACTTTTCTTGCCACCTACAGAAAAGCTGCTGGGTTGTTACAGGGTCAGTCTTGTGTGTTGTAAAGTCCCAGGTTCTCAGAAGCTGCACACTTGGGTCATTGTTTGTCCCTTGGCACTGAAAGCCACCCCCATTCGTGCACCACAGCCAACACCACACAGAGCTGCAGCTCAGAGAGAGCTCTGCTTGGCACTGGCACTGCTTGAGCATTTGTGTCACCTGACACACTGCCTCCTTAGGAATCAGGTGATGGTCACTTCTTATTTGGGCTAAGCATTAAATTTCATTGATCCCAGATTTCTTCTGAGGGAAAATGCAAAGCTTACAGGAGCTGAACATTTTTCCAGGAGCACAAAGTCATCTCCTGTTCTGTTTGTAAGTGGTAAATTTGAACTAACTCTGTCTAGTTATGGAGCAAGTTTTCACATTTGGATTTATCTAACCTTGTCTCCATGCAGCTTAAGTAGACATGTACCAAAAATATGTGATATGCTCTGCAAGATGCTCATGCAGAGCTGTCATTGCTTTCCTGTTATGTGCATCCTTCAAGATTTTTAAACCACTTTGATAGAAAATAGATGCAGCCAAAGAACATATAATTGCCTGCCCTCAAGCAAGGATAAGACAATGTAAGTCAACTGCAGGTTTGCTTGCAATATACTATTTTTGATTTTCATATAGTGTGTTGTTTTAAAGGAAATATTGTAAATTCAACTGATTTTTTGATGTCATCATTAAATCTAATATTGTAACTTTACACAATTTTTGAAGACAGTATTTATGCAAATAAATATGCAAAGAGGCCAGGTCTTTTATCCCCTGGCAAGTTAGTAAGGTAGCCCTAAAGGCTGAAAATTGTCAGACCACTGCCAATCAGGACTTTTTTCCCTTCTATCAAAGTATTTAATATTCCTGGCCCTGCACAGAAGGGGAAAAATAAGGTCATAGCTGTGGAAAAATCTGTTGATCATAACTGATAATATGAAAATGAAGCAGTCAAGCAGGCTGTGGATAGCACAGGTCAAGTCTACTTACACAAAAGCAAAGTTGGAAATGCAGTGATAGAAACATGAAAATTCTGGAACATGAATGAAACAGAAGCCATCAGTTGTGGTCAGATTAATCCTTTAATACTGCTGCTATTTCCTTGGTGCCATGTGGGACAGGGGATGGCTGGAGTGTCCTGCTGTCCCAAAAACAGGGGCAATAACACCAACAAAGGTGACAGAGCAAGGGCTGACCTAAACCCTGCAGCATGGACAGCAAACAAAAACCTGCAACTTGAGAATTTTCCAAGTTTAGGAGGTTTTGACACCAGTGACAGCAGAAGTATTAACTACCTCCTGCAAATTTTGAACTTTAGTGTCACAGTGATTTGTGCACGACTTTGAGAGTTCCTAGGGTGGTTGGGGTATCATTGTTCTTATCTATGTGATCCAACAGTGAAGCTGTCTGCTTTGTTACATATTTTACTATATATTTATTGAGATTATTGATCTGCGAACTAGTTTGAGTTTGCAGGTTATATTTGTAAAGGAAATTTTCACCTGAAATTTATTTTAAAAGTTTTATGTTAGATTTCAGTGGACAGTTGTATGGACAAAACAAACAGATCTGTGTACTATGTGAAAATAATTCTGGAGATATGTACAGGCTGAATTTGGATAATATCAGGTAAATCAAGTTCTACCCTTTAAATACTCCTGAAGTTATGTGAAAATTAAATTCTAAGCCCCACTCTATTGTCTCCAAATTGTGCTCATAGAACTCACTGTTTTCCCAGTAAGGAAGAAACAACAACCCAAAACAAAAAGCAAGGGTGGTCTGTATTTTATCCTGAATCCACTGAGTGCTTCACAAATTCCTATAATAAACTAGAGGATTTAATGGCATGGCAGGAGCAGCACTTTGTGGAGCCAGCATGAAACTGAACAGACAGGGACTGGGAACTATTTAACTAAACTAAACTACTGGAACTACTTCAACTAAAATTGCCACCAAGGTTTCTGGCACAAAGCTTCATCCATGGTCTCACATTATGTCAGCCTAATTCTGTATTTGGGTAACTGCTCTATGGGACACTTTCATCACATCTTCCAAGCAGTTTCAAATCATCAAGAGTTTTAAAAATAGGTATGTGTTAGGAGAAGGGAGATGGGCTTTGCTGTATAAATTTCAATGGTCCTTCTTGCTCACTCTCTGTTCCCACAGTACGACTGTCACTGAATCAGGGCCCACACCTGAAATGAGAGCAGCAAGCACTGAAGCTCCACTCTGTCCCCTGGGTCTTTAACCACACACTGCAGATGAACACTCAGGTTGGAAAGGAGACCCAGGCACTTTGGACCTGACAGTTATTTTATGAGAACGGGATAATTACATTGATAGAACAGAGAAAATGAGCCATGCACAAATTAACAATCAAAATTAAATGCACGTGTAATTAAACACAAACAAGGGAACAGCCCAGTTTTAAAGGTTGCTTATAAAACTGCATCAGAGTTTGTGTAAAGGGCCAGAATTTACTGCTTTTGCCAATTGCTGGTTATTAACTCTCAGCGTAGCTAAAGCTGCATTCCAGATTTAAAGTGGAGGAGGGAATGGATCTGCTTGTAGCCCACACAGTGAAATAATGACCTGCACTTCTGTTGGGTGGAGTTTCTGCAGGGTTCTAGAGCCTGGGGAGCTGGATTGTTTCACTAATTCTAAATCTGCTGTAGGTTAAACTCAGGTGGAGAGAGAATGTCTGCTCCTGCTGCAGTGATGCCAATGGCACTCAGCTGTGTCTCCAGATGGACCCCCCCCCCACTGTCAGAACTACAGCACCTAACTGAAATCACCCTCTGATCTATAACATGACCCCTTTACTTCCACCATTGCAAAGAAAAGAATATCCTCCTCCTTTAAATTACTCTTTAAAAGGAAAATGCACCTGAAAACCAGCTCTTCATCACAGAGTTCTTGGAACAGCTCTTTCCAAATTGCTTACACTTACAGCATAGGAGTAATTTGTCTGACACTGCAAAGGGACCTCTTGAAAAATCTGCCAGAAGTTTCAGGGTTTTAGATGCTTTTTTCAGTTATTTAATTTTGAAACACTGAAAAAGCCACTATTCACTTTTGAAATGTATTGTCAATCTGTACTTTTCCTGTCAGGAGAGAGTGAGAAAAGATACCATGAGACCATAACAGCCATTGCCTGTGCTCTCACAATGCTCTGACCACAACAGAAGAGAGCATTTATGCATCCTATGTCTCTTGCCCAAGTGTAAAAGCTTATGGATTCAGTGTGAAACAAAGAGCAAACAAAAGCCAGTAACTCAGGGGAAGACTGAATCAATTTTCCATATACAGTGAAAAAAAAAAAAAAAAAAAGGCCATTTAATAAACAGTCAGGTCTTTTGCCCATGCACACGAGTATCTTACTAAATTATTTGTTTGCTTGTTTTCTAGGGGAACCTGCCTGGCTGGAACTGAAGGGGACTGAAGCAAGAGGTGTTCTGAACTTGGCAGCACAGCTCAATTAAGGTAAAGAAATCCACAGAAGTCCATTTGTCTGGTAAAGCTGCAGTGGGACAATTAACCTCTCACAGCAATTAGTTATTGGCTCTACTGCGTTGGTGCTCTGTCTGCTTTATGCTTACATTTGAATACTGCTAATATGTGACAGAGAATAATTCTGTATGTATTAAATGCAGACTGATGTTTTCCTTTGTGTCCAGCATGTCTTTTGCTTCCAAAGGAAGGAAAATGCATAATAAAATTGTCTTCAATATGTTTCCCTGTAAAATGACAGCTTCCTGAAAATCATGCACATATTTTCATTTTGTTCATTTGGAAACTGAGGTTTGGGATGAATGGACATACCTGAGGTGAGGCAGTTAGTTGGAGTTACAAACAAGAGTGTTTGAGATCACTTTAAAAAATCACTGGCAGAGGTATGAGCAAAAGTCAGATTTGTCCCTTTTAAGAGACTTTAAAATCCCTTCCCCATTATCCTGCATAGCAGTGTTACCATGACAGCTGACAGGCACAGAAAGGACAAGGACACAGCATACCTGGGTTATTGTGAGCTTGGTGAAAAATTGTCCCTCAGTGCAGTCCCCAATCCTGCAATCAAAGGTACTGGTGGGAACACCACCAGCCCTCTCTGCCCTGCACTCCATACCCTGTCCATGTGATTATATCTTACAGCTTGTAATTATCTCCTTGGTGCAGCCCCCTAAGAAACAATAACCCTCCTTACCTTTCTGCAGAAAGGAGTTAACACACATTCCCACTGAACAGACCCACCTAAGCCAAATTGTGATGGCTCTTTAAAGAATTACAAATAGCAGAATTTGATTACAAAAATAGGAGGGCGTGTATATATATTTTTTTCCTCATTATCCAGATTTTTTTGACTCAGCAGGAGCTGTCTTCTCTTTAATTTTCTGCATCTGTCATTATTTGGGCAGAAAACACTCTCAGAACAGACCAAAATTTTTAGAGCCCTGATCACTCTGCAGTTTTTTCTGATTAGTGCTGGAAAACAGGTGCACCTGCCATGGTATAAAAGGTGAACTTACAAGAAATACCGTTCTTAATTCAACATGCATCACCTAGTAGTTGTAAGGTAAACCCAGAAGAGCTATATGGAATAGCTAAGACCTGCTAGGACATTCCTCACATGTTCATGATGCACATTTATAAAGAGGCTTTCCAGTGCTGAGTTGGTGATACAACTGTAAATGTATCTCCCATTGTCTGAGGCATTTAGTTTGTGACTGCATTAATTCTGTTACGCTGCTGTTTGTAACACTTCTGTAACAGATGATCGTGTGAGTACCAGCAAGTGATGACACTGTAAATACAAATAAAATAACTTTATATACCACTACAGACATAGACAGCATGTGAAACCCAAGAATCCAAGCATAAAAGATAGGATCATGCATATTAATGGTCTCAGAATGTTGAAAAATACAGTGAAGCATGCAGAACTAAACCGTGTGCATTATTTTCATTTTGAAAACTTTCTAAAGTTTCATTTTGAAACTCTTTCTAAATCTGTAAAGCTGTGCTCTGAAATAGTTTGTTTAGATTATTTTCAGCAGTTTAATATTGACTGAAGGACTGAAAACCATTCTGAAGTTAGTATTTGCTGTTTCAGTTTTACTTTGTTTCTTTTTTCCTTCAGAAGGCATATTTGATTTTAAATTATTTGGGGGATTAAAATTTCTGACCTACTCACAATAGGGTGCCAAGAAGAAACCTGATATCCCAACCCCATATATCCTGGTAATGGAAAGGGAATGTGTATGGGAAGGAGTTTCATGGTGTCCAAAGATACAAGCAGAAGAGCAAACTCTTGCACACCTATCACATATTTTAGATATTCTGTTTCAAGGGTCATGTGACAGCACTGAAATTACCTTGTCAAATCCTGAGCAGTTTGAGACAATGTGGAGCAGGAGCAGTAGAATGCAGCAGTAGCTGTTCTCTGTGGTGGTAAACTCTGACTCTAGAAGGAAAAACAATGGAAAGAAATATGTGTTACTAGTAATTTAGATAGAGATTTTCTGTATAAAGACATGACCCAGTAATGCAAAGAATAGAGAAAAACAGAAGTAGTTGTTTTTGTAAAACCATCAGAAAAATTTCATGTCCATTATACAGTAGGGATATATATAATAAGGAATTAAGTAGAAAATTATGGAAATAAATGTATTATTTTAATCATCTTCATTTGCATCTTGATGAAAAATAGCCTGGGTTTTCTTTTAATTGCTTATATTATGTTAAACAGTACCCACAAGTAATGTCAGTGCTGCTGAAAAGCAACCCATAAAGTTTTACTCTAATGTCACGCATGGGTAAATGATTGGTAAATCAGTTAAAAAATTGGCAAAAGTAAGATCAGAATCCAACTCAAACCACAATTCTTGGGGGGAAAAAACTCATAGATCTATGTTTATAATATTTAGCAATAAAATTTACAGCCCTGTTATCTGCCAGCTATGCAAAAACAAACACTTGTGCAGGAGGAGTGTGCCATGTGTTTATACATAAACAAATGGCCTAATCCTGCCCTGGGGCACTGCAGGGCTGGAGCACACGGGGCTCTGCAGACAGCCTGGGCTGAGGGAAACCAGCCAGGCCAGCAGAGTTCAATCAAGCACCTAAAGGGAAGGGAAGGCAAGGAGAAGTTGCAGGCACAGCTCGAGCTCACAGCCGTGAGCAGACTGCAGAGCCCCGGAGAGCAGGAGGTGGGCTTGCCCAAGCCCTGGGAGCTGTGTCTCAGGAGAGTTCCTTGACATTCACATTCATTCCGTGTCACATTCCAGCTCACTCGTCAGGCATGCTACTGTGATCTTGGAATACTGCCTCTGGGATCCCCCAAAAATAAAAAGAGGCATAGGTCAGACGAGGTTCTGTCTTACTGGTACTCCTCTGGAAAGTTGTTTCATGTCATTTGTTAAATGTGGAACATAATTTATATTCTGCATACTATCCTCAAGGTGCATTTTTCAACATAATAGGTAATTCTTCCAGTTTACATTTCTGGTCATATCTAGTGAGTCTGATAATGGAATATAAATTAAATATTTACTTGCTGTCAGGCTGCTATTCTTTTCTCATCTGGTATGGAGGGAACTGAGTCCAAGGAATGTTACTGTTCTGTGAAAGCTTGACAGAGCCTCATCAGTCTGAGTTTGCCTTCACTAGAGAGGAGGCTGAGATGAATTTTGAGACTTGGGGTTGGTCAGGTGACACTTTTACTATACAAGAAGCTGTAAGGGGACAGGGCACCAGTAGAGAACTAGGAAGTTGCATCCTTCCTGCAGAGCAAATCCAGAGATTTGCTTCCTGTGCTGATCAAAGAGGTTGATGGCCTTACCCTGCACACAGGAGGAGGCAGCCAGTAATCCTCATAAAGATTATATCAGAACCTCTTTCTGCAGGGTGTAGAAAACTTTGATTAAAAGCCCATCTTTATTGTGAAAATTAGCCCTTGGTAGAAGTTATCAGACAGGCCAAGGTAATATAGGCCTTAATCAAAACAGTAGTCCGTTGCATTAAGGCACGTCAAAGATTATTTTCACTGCTATAAAAAGTGACTCATTTGGGTCATTATGTATCTAAGATACGTTGTGCCCATGCAACAAGGTACACTAGTTTGCTATAAAAAAGACACAATTTTATTACGTGGCAGAACTCCATGCATTTTTTGGTTAGGGTTAAGGGTGGGGGGTTGGGAGGGCTTTTTAGTGTGGTCTTTTCACCTCGTGTCATTGACATCCTTGATGTGGCAACATAATGGACACACCACCTTTAGCTCTAAAAGCCTTTTTTTTTCAGCTAGTAGCAGAAGGGGCCTTTACCTAAAACCAGGAGTAAAGAGGAGAAATGGGTCATGAATTGTACTAGCAAACAAGATTGTGAAGCTCAGTGTCCAAGGCAGTGGCTCTACTTTAAATGAGGTCATGATGGCAGTTCCATATTGTGGAATTTAGGGAAAAGACGAAGTGCTTTTCTTTATTGTGATTCTGTTTGGAGGAGTGATTTGTCCGCATGGTTTTTTAGTGGATTGACTGTTTTAAGGCACATCAAAACTGGCCCAATTTATGTCTAATTTTCCAAAGTATTTCCTCTCCAATTAGTTTTAACCCAGTGAGTCTTTGGAACCCATCTCCTCCACCACCAGTTCAGGAGAACACAGAGGGACATACCTAAACTGCAGTCAATTAGAATTTTACTTAGAAAAATTCTGAATAGAATTCTAAGATAGAACATAGAAATGGCAGATGTGTTGGCGATTCCTAAACAGGTGGGGTTTTTCTAATGCATTGTTCAATTTAGGTAGGGTAGAAACAGCCCCGAGTCTCTTTACAAATGCTTGAGTTTTGTGGGGGAATGCTGAAGGAAGACATTCATTTAAAATAAATAAATCAGTGTTTCAGGAAAATATAGTGTGACTTCAAAACATTGAGACCTAAACTACAGCTGGTGAGGCTGTTACAGATCAGGCATTACTGGATACATCACTGGCTGATGACTTCCTCCTGGTTCTTTTCACTGATTTGCCTTAAACCCAAGTGTCGTGCTGCTTTTATTTTAACTCTCACTTCTTTCAATCTTCCAGCCCTCAAACTTCAGCTTTTAACCCATGGTTTTAATTCTACTACTGATATTATCAACCAATACACAAAACACGAATGTCTCCTGAACAAAGGAGATTCCCCACTTGGCATTCTGAAGATTTAAAAGTAAATTACTTCCTACTGAAGCTAAGCAGATATTTGGAAGACAATTCTGCATCAAAAAAACTGGAACTGAAAGCTAGAACTAAGCTTACCACAGTCTCTTCTTTCTTTCTAAATATCACTTTAGAAATATATCCAGAGAGTTATTACAGATAGATGCCATCTCTAATTTTCTTTTAGCCAGATTACTAAAATATAAGCTGTTCTTTTTTCTGCCATGTATAGGAACAACTTATGGGAGCTCAGACACTTCATCTCAGTAAAGAGTTTGGATAATTTACAGAGCAGTAGAGTAAGGACAAAAAAATATTAAAATAGTATTTCAACAAAAAGCTCTTAGGTTGGCATCAAGTTTTCAGTAGAAATGTTGTGCTCCATAGTTTTAAAACAAGACAAAACATAAAATCAAATAAGCTAGGGGTGACAGGGGAGCTAGATAACTGTTGTAAAGCAAGAGGTAATGTGGACTGGGATAGCTAGCAAAGGATGCAGGATGAAGTGTATCACTTCAAGTGCTGCTACTTGGGAACTTAAATAGGCAGTTGAACCTGGAAGACCTATCTAAGGATTTGTACTGAGTGTCATGTAATGAAAAGCAATACTTTTATTAGTGTTTCTTCATTATTAACATTTTTAATCTCTCATTCATGCATACTGTACACTTAGTCATTGTCTGCTAGTTATTGTAAACAGCAAAACCCTAGCTGGCTTTAAATTAAAATTGCTTCCTAATTACTGTTTATTGCACAGGAACAAAATGTTACTTTTTATGTTATTCTCAACAGGACCTCTAAAGCTCAGTTGGAGATAAGCAGTAAACACTGAAGCGTTCTCATAAATCACATTATTGCTTTTAATTACTATATGCCTGTAAAAGTGAAATTTCATCTATTCCCCTGTTACCAACCAGCTCTGGTGTAGGGATTGATTCAGCTTCCACTGCAGTCTCCACACCCCTGGTTCCAGCAGCTCAGATTTCCTTCATTTCCATACCATGAACAATTCACCCCACTTTACATATTAAGTCTGCCTGCATTTTCCTGCATTTGCCATTATGAGATGATGGAAAGTCCACTCCCTCCCTTCTAGCCTAGACCACACTTGCTGTCCTTCCTAGTGTCCTCCCTAGAAAACCTCACTTTTCCAGTAGGATCCCTGGATTCATTTTTAATCAGTTTGTTCTCCACGCAGTATTTCTACTCCAGCAAGCTGGATTAGAGCAGCTGAGTGAGTGAATTTTGTGTGCACGAAGCCAAAATGATGAGAATGCTGGCATAACAAAACTAGTGGATGTGTGTTTATGACACTGACACGTGTCTATTCACGAAATAGGCAAGTATGTGAAAAAGACTTATCTCCTTGAAGAAGGTTCTCTTTTTCAAAGCCTACCAGTCTGGTCTTTGTTTTTGTGATGAAAAACTTAGTAATTTTTTTCTTAGGTCAAATATCAGAAACTAAAAAGAGCAACCTAGCTTGTACTAAGATGAATCATTAATTTTATACAACCTGACACTGTTCTAGGTTATGACAGAAAATGGATGAAGCATTGCAAAGGCTGGAAGGTACATACTTTTTTCCCTTTTTTCTTTTTTTTTAAGAGAGACAGAAATAAGAAATCTCTCAAAATCAACCAGCTAAACTGAACTCCAAGAAAAACCCTTCAACCATGCTAGCATCTTTCAAATGACAAGAAACTTTAGGGTGAAAGTCACAGTTAACCTGAATTTGTCAGGAAAAAAAGCTGTGCCAAATCAGTCTCACAGCCTTCTCCTTGGCAGGGCAGCACTAGCAAGCTGCAGGACAGGAGGGACAGAGCCAGGACAGGAGGGACAGAGCCAGGACAGGAGGGACAGAGCTAGGACAGGGCCAGGGCAGGGCCAGGACAGGAGGAACAGAGCCAGGACAGGGCCAGGGCAGGGCCAGGACAGGAGGGACAGAGCCAGGACAGGAGGGACAGAGCTAGGACAGGGCCAGGACAGGAGGGACAGAGCCAGGGCAGGAGGGCCAGGACAGGAGGGACAGAGCCAGGGCAGAGGGACAGAGCCAGGACAGGGCCAGGGCAGAGCCAGGACAGAAGGGACAGAGCCAGGACAGGGCCAGGGCAGGGCCAGGACAGGGCCAGGGCAGGAGGGCCAGGACAGGAGGGACAGAGCCAGGACAGGGCCAGGGCAGGGCCAGGACTGGGCCAGGGCAGGGCCAGGGCAGGGCCAGGACAGGGCCAGGGCAGGGCCAGGACAGGGCCAGGGCAGGAGGGCCAGGACAGGAGGGACAGAGCCAGGACAGGGCCAGGGCAGGGCCAGGACTGGGCCAGGGCAGGGCCAGGGCAGGGCCAGGACAGGAGGGACAGAGCCAGGGCAGAGCCAGGACTGGGCCAGGGCAGGGCCAGGGCAGGAGGGACAGAGCCAGGGCAGAGCCAGGAACTGGGCCAGGGCAGGGCCAGGGCAGGGCCAGGACAGGAGGGACAGAGCCAGGACAGGAGGGACAGGGCCAGTTCAGGGCCAGGACAGGCAGTGGGACTGCAAGGGCCGGGCAGGACATCGATCCGGAGAGGAGCTGGAAATCGAGGAGCACAGGTAAGGGCCCCCTGAAACACTGCGGAGGAGAGGCTGAACTCTCCGAATAACCTCTCATATAGGTATGTGTGTGGGGGCGTGTGCGTAAAATAACAAGCGTAGCAAATACCTACAAGAGATTTGCGGGAAGATTCTGGTATCTCTGTCGCTGTAGCTTTAAAGCAAAGTCAGCCCAGGACGTGGCCGTGACCCTGAGCGGTGGCCCTTTCCTGGTGTGTCCCCGGCCCAACGCAGGCACTGGTGGCACTGGTGGCCCTGCCGCCACAGGAGCTCTGAGCACACCGAGGGGCCGGGGCTGGCCCGAGCCCCCAGAGCCTCCATCGGCCCGGCCCGGCCCTGCGCTGCGCTGCCCTGAGCGCTCCCGCCGAGCCCCCTCAGCGCTGCCGCTGTCCCCGCAGTCCCCTCAGGTCCCCGCAGTCTCCTCATGTCCCCTCCGGCCCCCGCAGTCCCCTCAGGTCCCCTCATGTCCCCGCAGTCTCCTCAGGTCCCCTCAGTCCCCTCAGGTCCCCTCAGTCCCCTCAGGTCCCCTCATGTCCCCGCAGTCCCCTCAGGTCCCCTCAGTCCCCTCAGGTCCCCTCATGTCCCCGCAGTCTCCTCATGTCCCCTCCGGCCCCCGCAGTCCCCTCAGGTCCCCTCATGTCCCCGCAGTCTCCTCAGGTCCTCGCTGTGCCCTCATGTCCCCGCAGTCCCCTCAGGTCCCCTCAGTCCCCTCAGGTCCCCTCATGTCCCCGCATTCCCCTCATGTCCCCGCAGTCCCCTCAGGTCCCCTCAGTCCCCTCAGGTCCCCTCATGTCCCGCAGTCCCCTCCGGTCCCCGCTGTCCCCTCAGGTCCCCTCATGTCCCCGCAGTCCCCTCCGGTCCCCGCTGTCCCCTCATGTCCCCGCTGTCCCCTCCAGCCCCCGAGTGCCGCGGGCCGTGTCCGGCAGCAGCCCCGGAGCAGCGTTCCCTATGCCAGGTACAGAGGCGCCTCGGCAGCCCGGGCTGTCCCTCGGGCCCGGCCAGCGCTCGGTGCGGAGCGCGGCGGGTCCTGCCCGCAGGGACAGAGCGGGGCGGCCCGGGGCAGGCAGCGGGGTGTGCGGCCGGGGAGCCGGCAGCGCTGGCCCGGCGGTGCTGGATATGCCCCAGCTGCTGCGGCAGTGCCGGAATTCCCCGCGGGTGCGGAGCGCTCTCCTTGCTCCCCTCACAAACCCAAGGGGTGAATTCCAGCCCCAGCCGAGCCTTCGGTTCTTCCCCTGCACAAGGCACTTCAGGCTATGGATTCGTACTCTTTTAACATTATCCCGTTCCTACAAAATTAATGAAACTTTTGAATTATTCACCGTTCAGTTTTATAGAACAAGAGCGAGCAAAACTGGGGCTTTACTCTGAGGGAGTTTACGTGGAGTTGAATTGTGCTTTTCAGGTGTGGAATTTAATGTTCTTTTTAAACAAAAGCATAGCTGATCTTGGCTTTTTAGGGCTTGACTGCATCTCTCTGCTTTTTAGAGCTCCTGGTTTGAATTTAGATCACAAATCTTGTGATGGTGCAAAACGGCTTCATAGACTGCAGAGACAGCTCTCAAACCTGAGAATCCAGAATTAATTGAAACTGAAAGTCATTATCCTAACCTTTGTTTTGTAGGAATCTCAGTACTCTCAGTCTGCACAAGCCAGATAGTTTGAAAACATGGTGACCCAAACCAAAAAGCAAAAATCCAAATCAAAACAAACCAAACCCAAACCAGCCAACCGACCAAAACCCAAAGCAAAAGAAACCCTCACAAACAAACAACAACAAAAATTCCTCATGTGTTACAGCCTTGTCACCCAGAGCACTGTGGTGAGGGTAAGATAGCAGAGTTCTGCATTTTATAACATGGGAAAATTAAACTTAAGCCATATTTCCTTCTATCTTGTGCTTTTTCAACATTAGTTGCTAGTAAGCAAAGAAGTCATTATCTCAGCTATATTGTTAGGTCTTAATATACCTACTGAAAAGGCATAACAATGCACTAGACATTTTTCATTTTGATGTAATTAAGCAAATGAACATCTTTTGAAATGCCACACTCCCATAACATAAAGCACCGTGTTGCACTGGAAGGAGGATCGTGTCAGTGTCTGTGAAAGGGCAGTGCTGCACACCACTCTACTGAGGTGATGAGCAGCAAGTTCCAGGGTGTTCTCTGTCTTACACTGCTCTGAGATATGGCATCTAATGTAAATTAAGTACTTCAGCCTCCTTTTTCATTGCCAGGGCCAGTCTCTGAGAGTCTGGAAGGATGATTCTCTGGATTAAAGAAAAAAAAAAAAAAAAAAGCTTAAATTCCAATAAGCTTTTGTAAAACTTTGCATTGCAAATGAGGAGATGATATTGCAGCCCTGGAAGTCTGCTGTATTTCATTTCAGAAACTGTTAAATGGGAGCATTTCAAACATTTTTGAAATGAGATGCAGTTTCTGAGCTCCAGGCTTAGTTATTTCACCAACTCTTTCCCTTCTGTGAAGTCTTAAAGCCAAACAACTTTGGAGAAGCCTTGAGAATTGAAACTTCTGTGGCAATCCACAGAACTGAAGAATTCAGATATGGCTGTATTTATCAATTTATTATCCTCTACAGCCACCCTTTGTATTCAGCTAGGCATAAAATTCATGTGTTGTGCCCATGAGCAGTGGCAGGTGCTTCAATACAAGACCCAGGGTACAAATGTAGTATTTCATAGAGTGATCAAAGACTGTGTGATTTAATCTTAGTTTTGATGGGGTATTCAGGGAAATTCATCTGGTGGCTGTATTCAGAGAAATGAGGTTTTACGACATATTTAATAAGTTTTTCCCTCTAACATTAATAATGAGGCAAGGATTAGATTTTTGAACTGAGGAGGCAGGTTTCCTGAAATATTTATGTGTCAATGTTGTGCCCACGTTCGTTTCTCAGCGTGAATGCAGCAGCATTTGCACTGTTGGTAGCCAAAAGGCTTTCTCGACTTCCTGCCTGTCCTGGGGTGCTAAAGAGAATTCCAGATCAGAGTCTTTGTGTATGACAGCTCCCAGAGAAGAAATCTGAGCTTCATTTTTCATCTGTCTGTCCAGAAGAATAGAAAATCATAGAAAATATGTACATTTCGAGTAGGTGAAGTGTGTGAGAGCTATTCTTGATGGGTTTGCTCCATTTTTTCAGCCATCGGCACATCTTCCTTGCCCAAAGACAACATAAGTTCCAGCAATTCATTTCATCCACCACTCCATTTATAATTTCTTCCCTTCTTCCCTTCTCCTTTTCTCTCCCTTGTCATAAACACAGGTCTAGCCATACTCCAAAAGCAACCCAGCAAGCAGAGAACAAACTCTTGAGACCAGAACTTGGAAACTGGGGTTTCTAAGTTTTATGAAAGAATAACAATTCAGTTTCATGGTTGTGATGGAGTAATTATTGGGAAAGAGTGATAAAAGAAAAAAAAAAAAAAGGCTGAGACATCACCTAGTAAACAAAAAGCTATAATATTTTGTCTTGAAAAGGAGTTTCTGTGTGTAAGACCTGAGATTTGCTACGGAATTCTTTCAGAACAAGTATTTAGTTTTAATTATCAGGGTGGTATCTTGGTTAATGGCATACTTTGAATTCTTCAGTGGCTGTGAGATGCTGAGGCCTTATTAAGGAAGAAGGTAGAGAAAAAGGAGGCACAGGAGATGAGCACGCTTTCCCAGTTTCCCAAATTGAACGTTCCAAGGTGCACACTCCTGGTTTTCAGCGCTGAGATCTGTTGATCATTGAAAGAGCACAATGGGTGTTTATGGAGATGCAGTGGCCCATTCAGGGGTGTAGCCCATCCCTCGGGTTGTGGCTCACACTCCTGCTGCTCTGGGAGTGCTTCTCCTGGCATTGCCTTGGCCACAGCTACTTTATGCTTTTGTGAGTTTAGCAAAAAAATAAGCAGAAGATATTTCTAAGCCTACATGAAATTGCTGTGCTTGGAAAGGCAGCAGTGATTCACTTCATATTTTCAACTAATTTAGCTATTTGACAATTCTTGTCTAGCTACAGTCCTGGTTCAGAGAATGGAGGATATTCAGTGTGAAGCAGAGTCCTGATAATACAGAGTGTAAATACCTTTTTTCTGCTCTTTCTACATAAAATGCCTGTGCCATGTATAATAATCTCCATGGAGTCAGACTGGGGGTATGTTCCAGCTCAGGATCCTGCCTCCAGCAGTGGCCAGAAGTGGCCAAGGGAAGAGCAGAAAGTCAGCAGTCTCCTTAGAGATCCCAAAGGATTCAATATGCAAAACTAAACCCCCTCTAATAGCCCTCCATAAAACTGAACCAGCTACATGCTTAGCTGACTCCAGTTACTGGTAATGCAAATATTGATAGAATTCAAAACGATAGTCTTCTGGAATTAGCAGACTCATCTGATTAAATGAATAATAAATCGTCTCGTGTTACTCCTAACAGTAACACATTTAGTATTTGCATATGGTGTGAATGAAAGTTGTCAAAGACATGCAAACTAGAGGTTGAGAAATTAGGTTTCTAAATAAATAGAGATCTTGAAATAGAAAAGGTAATAGAGACTTGGTCTTTGCTGAACCCAAACTGCATTTCCACATCTCTCTGTTTATCTCCCCCCGAAAAAACCTTCAGGAAAAACCTTTTCAGACAGTTCATGGAGAGCTTCCAGTATCACATTTCCTTAGTCCTCAGAAAAAAAGTAGTATCACTCATGAGATCTACTCCTCATGCTATGTATACACTCAAAATACACACTGTAAACTGAATATATAACTCTATAAAAACCTATAAGAGGTCACAAATGCCACAGTGGTCTTAAAAGGGGTCATGTCTAATCTTTTTCTATTTTCATAGATAAATACTGAATTTTATGTTTTATCATTTTGAGATGGTTCAAAAGAATTTAGTCATAGTGAATTCCAGTGAGAGATAACAGCTTAAGTGTTCAAAAATACCACTGTACACAACTAGATTTTTATATCCTCCAGTGCTATTTTTAATTTGGAAGTCTCTGTAATGTGTTCATATTGGAATCTAGTCCTAGGAACTGAATCTTTAAATTAATTTTGATACTTGAAAAATGCCTTGTGCTTTTCTCAGGGAGGAAAACAGAACAATGGGAAGATTTGGAAATTTCTGTCAATTGATAGTAAGGCTATGAAGAGAAGACAAAAATAGGGGAACAAGTAGGGATGGACTCTCCAAAGACACTGAGTGTGTAGTCAGAGCAGTCCTGAGAAAGGAGCTGTGGTCTTGTGCTGCCAGGTGAATGCATCTCTACTTTTTCCTTCTATAAGTAGCAGGCTGCACTCGGTCTTTATCAAGGAGCCTGAACAGAACTCTGCCAGAAAACAGGCTCTGTGGACTCTTCAGCCCAGTAAAATTGTAACAGGGCTCTGATATTTTGCCAAGCAGCAGCTCCTCTAAAACCTGCGTCTAGAGGGAGCCGTGCGTGTTTGCAGTCTCGGCTTGCAGTGGGGGTGGCTGCTGATTCTATCACTCCTGGCACATTCCAGCAGGTTTAGTGTGCTCTGGAGTCCTGGAGCAGGAGCACAGGAATAGGCATGAACCAGTTCAGGTGATGGTCTCTTTTCTTGTGTAATTCATAAAGGTCTTGCTGAGGTCCTTGTAGGAAAGGGAGAGATGCAGGGAAATAGTCTTTACTCAGAGCTCAGTAATTAAGGCAAAATTTTCAGATTTGCTTGTCTAAATTTTAAGGGTGCAGCAGGAAGAATTCGTAGGAGGTCAGGACACACTTGGGAACCCAGAAGAGTCCAGTGGCTTGGGCATTAGCAAAGTCTAAAATTGAATTTTGCTCCCTGACTTAGTAGATAATTATCTTTCAGTGAGTCACTTCATGCCTCTGTTTTCTCACATTAATGTGTTAGTGCTGGGCATTCTTTTCACAGTTTTCTTCCATCATAACAGTTTCTTGGTATTTTTTTAGTGGATTGTGGATTATGCTACAATACATACAGAATAAATTAATAGATGCAGAATCAGGCCCAGCCTTTGGGCACCAAAGTGTAAAGTCAGATTGTTTGAACTTCTGGGTGCACATTCTTAGGAATTAGGTTTCAGGATGAATGAAGCTATTCATCTTTCACAGCCTTTAAGACTCTACTTACCTATGGAACTTTCCAGTATCCTCTGAGACTTGCAGGCTGCTGTTGATTAAGATGAAGCATTTTTTTTGTGAATATAGCATATGTTTTTTTAGTGCATGCTAAATATTGCTATGGTTAAGTTGAAATGAGGAACAGGCATGCTGCACCATATTGTTATTTGCTGTGAAGTGATTTAACAAATGTTTGAACAGCTGTGCTGAGTAGGCCCTGTTGATAGAAGTAGTAGAATCATGAGAGCTGCTGTTTTGGTTGTTTACAGTGGAAAAGGATCAATCAAATAATTGTCTGCTGGGGTAAAGGACTCTATATGAATGTAATAGAAAGTTAAGGTAATTCATGATAAAGTCTGTCAAATCCAGCTTTGCCTGTGGTGTGTTTTGGCAAAGATGCTCATTTCTGATCTTCCAGAAAAGGTGGCAGAGTTTTGGCTATTTCAGCAACCAAGGAAAACAACCTTGGAGAACAGTCAGGACAGTTGCTGATCTTTATATAACTTAACAAAACTCTTTCAGTTCCAGAAATGAACAGTCTCTGAACCACATTTCTAGGTGGGCCAACAAAGGGACTGCCACACAGATTGATCATTTCAGCAGAAAACCAACACTTCTGTGGCCAGCACCCCTTGCCATGGAAAGGTTCTGCTCTGCACTACCCTTAGCTTGCCAGTTTGCCAGTAATGAAGTAGTGAAAGAAATATTGTCTCTATACAGTCATGAGAGGTATTAAATGAACAGCTGGCGTTCCTGGCATACCACAAACTCACCAAACAGGAAAAGAAAATCAGGGTAGAATATTTTAATGGGTTTTACTCCTAAAAATGGAAACCAGCTATCCAGATCACAAAGACCCCACTTGAACTTTCTGCCTGTGGTCTGACTTCTGATAAGAACTAATTTGTAAGGACAGATTTGACAGTGGGCAGCCACTGTGACTGTGGGCAGCCTCTCACATTGGAGCTTGGGTTTTCACCTTCCAGCAGAATGCATCAAATGAAGACCTTTAATTGTAGCATGGTGGTAAAACTTTTTGGAAGTCTGAACACTAATTTTGGTGCCACAGTTGATCCTCTCTGAGTATCTGAGTGGCAGGGCTCAGGTGTGCTGGAAAAGGTTTAGTGATGGTGAGCACAGTGAATTGTTCAGAGGGCACACTTGTGGTCTGGGAACCTGAAAGTTCTGAGGGTGTGTAGGGACAGTGGCAATGCAGTGACTCCACCCTTGTCCTTCTAGTATGTTCCACCCTCCTGCTTCCCTTCTTTCACTGCAGTGTATTGCACTGCCCAGCCTCTGAGCACTTCCTCGGGCTTTTTATAAAGAAGAAAACCTGTAAGGGAACACAAAAAATTACTTTCTTATACTGAGGGGATGGCAAACTGAGATATGCTTATTGCCAGCCTGACCTTACATGAGAGCAATCCTTTCCAGGAGGTTCAGAGTGACTGAGGTGCCTTTATTGCAAGGAATGCTGTGTGACAATAAAACATTCAGTAAAGTTTATATTGCTGCTGCCATAACTGAGACATTATATTTAAATAAAAGAGCACTCCTTTTATGAGTGCAAACTGTAATAGGAGTTCTCAACCAAAAGGAAGAGTTAAACTGGGATTTATTTTTTCTGAAGAATAAAAGCTGTCAGATTCTGGGCTCACAGCTGCAGGTAGCTGAGTACTGGAGAGTAACCTCAGTCACTGGCTGTGGCTCCAGAGGTGTTGTGCTGCAGATCCATTACGTGCAGTGTGTCTGCACAGTTATTCTGCTTTGCAGGGAAGCCCACCAGGACTCCATTCTGTGAATTAATTGTATTTATCATGACAGCTGAGAGACAGACATGATCAACACATCCCCAAGCCTACTGCCATCAAGGCAAGGCCTTGGTGCATCTCAGGCTGGCCTTGAATACAGCCAGTGAGGAAGCTTGTGCTGCAGATCTAAACTATCCCACTTGGCTAGTTAAAAATGTCTGCGAGCTCTTTTGTTTCTTTCTTGTAGTCTAATCTAAGTAGATTCCAAACTGGAAACATAGGAAGATTTACCTTCCTGGCTTGGACCACTGGTTTAACACATTTTCAATCTGTGTTAAAGATTTCTGTACTTTTAATTTTGCTAGTACAGCCTTTTCTATTTCAGTTTCTTTTTTTCTTTTCAATTAATACTTGCTCTTCCTAATGAGCCACAAAATTTTTCACCTAGACAATCAGGGTAGAAATCAGTAATATCAAGGTAAGTGGTGATGTGAATGTCTTGATGAACATTAATGGTACCAATTTCAATAATGCTTTCACTGTTAGATAAAAGCTGGGCCAAAAATAATGAATCTGCCTTCAGGAAAAGCTAAGACATAATAGACTGGAAAAAGCATTTGTCCTAATTATGGTAATTATGTTAATTTTGGCTTTAAATAATAAGAGGGTGGCACTTTATATATTTAATATTTCAGTTAACTGTGAGCATTAAGGAAAATGAGACATCTCAGAGATCCAGATTCACTCCAGCATTTCATATAAGCAATGCTAAGAGTCTTCCTGGGAAAAGCAGCAGTGTGAAGAAATAAGATGTTGCTGGGCTCTTCCATGTCCCTGTCTCACAAACACAGTGTCTGGCCAAGCCTCAGATCTGCAGGCAGAGCACCACAGCCTGTTTGGAGGAGCTGAGGACCTGACCCCCAAATCCACTGGGGGCTTTTTCTTCCACTGCTTCTGTTGCCTTAGCTGCTTTCCTAACCAGTGGTGTGATCTGACACATACTGTACTGAATCTCCCTGGCAGGATTAGAGCAACCTCAAGGCTATTTCCTTCAAAATCAGTCTATGAACAGAGCTTTCTTTGCAGTGAAATGTCATCTTTATGAATTCAGAAAGAAGAGTCATAATCCCCTGTGACTTTCTATACATGTGCCTAAGTATCCTGGAAATTATTGTTTTTTTCCTGCTCTATACATAGTAATTGTATTTGCTCACCTACTTCTGCATGTTTTCCAAAACTTTGTTCTCAAACCAAGTCAAAGAATCTTCACATCCACGTTGTTTTCCCATGCAGGACATGTCCTGTCCTGGTGCCATTGG
This sequence comes from Sitta carolinensis, assembly GCA_032173965.1. Taxonomy (NCBI): domain Eukaryota; kingdom Metazoa; phylum Chordata; class Aves; order Passeriformes; family Sittidae; genus Sitta; species Sitta carolinensis. The sequence goes on along the minus strand of CM063294.1, from coordinate 3,508,811 downwards.
TGCCCAAGTTTCCAGTTAGGCTGGGTCAGCTCTTTAGCAGACAGGCAGCAACTTGCACTGCTTTTCCAGTGTCATCTGCAAATGTATTTCATGTTGCTCTTCTCTGGAGAGAAATCAGTTTGGGTCGGTCTCTTTCCTTAGTGAAGATAGGAGGAATTACACCCTGCAGTTTGTGCAGGCTCTCAGCTGGCTCTGGGCTGGGCAGTTCAACACTCTCACAGTGCAGCTGCACAGCAAACAGCTGGGGCTGCCTTCAGACCCTCCACCAGAGTGCCTGTGGGGATCCGAGCTCTCCTAGACGAGCTGCAGTTCCTGGAACGTGCATGCCTGCACAAGAAAGTTCTAGAAAGGGAGCTGAAGCTCCAGCAAACGAGGCTCAGCAGCAGGATCAGCTGTGGGAAGGCAGGAAGGGAGGTTTGTGCAGGGACTGAGCAGCTGCACAGCTTTGACGGTAGCAGAGAACGACACTGCTATAATTCTGTACCCATGCTACAACCTTCAGCTACCACTGTTGCTTGACAGCTCTGTGCACCAACTGCTGCCTGTTCCCCTGGCAGTTCTCCCCCAGGTGAGCCCTGCAGTTCCCCTCAGAGGGCTTCTCCATCCCAGCCAGCTGCTCTCTATCTGTCTGTCTATCTTAGTCTCTAATCTGGGCTATAAAGCAGGCCCATTTTCCAGGCAGTGTTTACTGAAAACACAGGAGCGTGCCTGGCTGCCTCGGCCATCCCTCCTCGTGCCCTCCCACTCCTGGCAGGCTGGGCAGGTCAGGCTGCTGCAGGACTCTCCTGCTGCCTTTGGGAGAGGTGCAGTGAAATCAGCAGCCCGTGAGCCCATTAACCCTGACAGGTTTGCAGTGGCTTCCTCTGGGGTTAAAGGAGTTCATTATGCTCCCACCACTCAAGGTGGTTGACAGTAAAGCAAACAGTGATTGAAATCTTCATTAGAGAGAAAACTGGAGTGCTAAAGTAAAGATTTGGGATAGGAGAGCACAGTGAAACATCAAGGCTTTCAGTGAGATCAGTAATTTTAAAATGAATTTTCTAAAGAAGCAGAGAAGAGATAATGAAAAGGGCCAAAAACAAATAATAAGGGATAATTACGAGGTTGGTGTCATTCACAAGTGGCACTGTAGAGCTGGTAAGAAGAAACTGGAACTTGCCGTAGTGTTTAAATTAGGACATACTCAAGCCTTTAATGAAAAAATACATTTGAAATGGTAACTTCCTTGAATTTAGTGCTGTAGATTAATTCTAAGTATTCTGTAGTTATGCTCCTATTTCTGTAGGTATACTCTAACTTTTGGAAAGCAGAAACCATCTGGAGCTGCGTATTTGTCCCTATTTCCTGACAACTGGGATTGTGACAAGATAATTAGGGCCTTTGCTTGAATAAAGCGTTTCTAGATTTCTTTGCAGCTTCTTCTGAACTAATCCACCCATTCATATCCACCTTGAAAAGATGTCTTATTCTAGGAATGAGAGGAGCTGTAGTCTTTGTCTTGCCCTTACTGCATCATTTTTTTAATATTTTTTTTTAACCTTGGACTTAAAGGCAATAGAAGGAAGTGAGCTGGGTGATTTTTTTTCCTTGATAACAGCTCCTTGTCTCGCCTGGTGCTGTCCAGAGGCTGTTGAAACAGTGTCATAATGGGGCAATATTGAGCCTGTAGGATGCAGCCTGAGCATTGATGTTTTAAGAGACTTTTAGGAGCCTTCCCCACTCTTGTTAAAGCCAGGACACATCCCTGCATGTCAATGGAAGTGAGATAAGATTTCAGGTCACATCTTGTGCCCTACACATTTTCCGGTGTGTCCGGAAATTTCAGTTATCTCCACTCATGGCTGGAGATCAGGAGAGCAGTTTGGATTTTTAGTCAAATAAGCCAAATACACCTCTGTCTTCTGTAGTTATATATTTATTCAGTAATTAACCCAACTTTCAGGCTCACAAACTAGTCCTTTGTCTCTTTAAATATTTGTCCCGGGGGTTAGGAGCAGTGATCTCCAGGGAAGATGAAGAGTCACAAGAGGGGCTGGTCTCTGGCTGGGATGGCCAGGAGTTCCTCCATGGTCCCACATGGTCCCAAGGCCCTTTTGCACTGCAGCCCCACCTGATGTCTGGGCTTTGAACATCCCTGGACACCAGCAGGAGATTTTTGCACACGGTAGTGTGTTTTGTATTTTCTATCCATTTTAGTTTCTGGGTAAACAACAAGGAGAGAACATATTTTTTTTTCTATTTTTTTTTTTTCTTAGCAGTTTTGGAAAAGGAAGAATTCTTGTTCAAAAAATAACCTTAAAAAGAAAAATCTGATTATCTATTTTGTTGTTGATGATAACAAAAGGCACAGAGGAATCCCAGCCACAGTGAAAGTTGGTACAAAACTCCAGAATATGGGCCCTTTTAGTAGAGAGTAACTAGAATAATTAAATATTGATGAAAAATTATATCAGAAGAACTGAGAAGGCTGTTTTTATGTAATTATCTATTAAAAAAGAGATATTTCAAAGTAATATTGAGAAAAAGTATAATTTTAAAATGTAATTACCTACAAAGCAAGATCAGTGATCTGGAAAGAAACCAACTTTACTTAACTAGAAAGCAGTTGCCAAGAGGTTTATTCCATGAATTAATTTTATGGATTCTGTATTAAAAACTTCTGCAATGTAGCTGAACAAATTGTTCCTATCTTGACAGGAGCTATGATAATAAATGCCAAGAGGTTGGATGTGTAGGTTTTTCATCCTCGCTAGGGGTCTTCATTAATTAAGAACTTTTGGCAGCCATTCTTTCCTTTCTGTTTTAACTGTTTTTAGCAAAATGAAAGGATAACATTTCACTTGGAGAATGAAATGTCTGGAATTTCTTTCACTCTTATTACTGAAATGATCTTAAGCACAATGTTGGGAGAAAATTCATTTAACTTTCCTGTCAACCTTGATGATGTTTGCTTCTCCTGCTGGTGTTTTCTATTTCCTCTTTCTCTGATTTACAGCATAATGAACTAATAGAGTCAGAACTGCATCTTACTTTAGGCAGAAGGAACAATTGGGCAAGCAAAGCTACAAACTGCCTGACAGCTCTGAAAATCAATTAAATTGTTAAATGGGCCAGAGTTTGCAATTTTGATTTGTTCCATTTGAACATTTGCATGTAATGTCTGTGGAAGCCTTGAGAATGAAAACATATATATTGTAAATAATATTATTTGTACCCAATCTAATATTTCTGAAATATAGATGTTTTGCAGTTTGGCTTTTTGTTGCATTCAAGTTCAAGGGTATTTATTGATTTTCTGTGCTCTTTAAAGCAGTCAGCTTCCACTTCTCACTCTGTTTCTTGTTCAAGTGGAGCAGGAATCGCAGGGTTTGCCTGGGCTGGAGGATGATGACAATACTGCAAGCTGCTGACAGAAACTGAATGCAAACTGGGAAATGAAGTGTTACAAGGCATTGCAAACATTAAATATTTTGTTGTTTTCTCTTTAGAGACCACTGCACGTTGTGAAACCTTCCTGCACACGAAGGCCTTGGGAAGCTGAGGTGCCTCGAGGGCTGTTGGCTCAGAGCAGGGCTGGCCAAGGGGCCTGCTCTAAAATCCCTTCTTCAGGCAGGAAGAGAAACTTTGCTCATCTGATGGTGCAGCCAAAACAAAGTTGCATAATCTGTTGATATTTATTCGTGCAGGTAAGTGAGGAAAAGTTTAAAGATTTTTCTTTTCAACTTCTTTGAATTATGCATTAGGGTGAGGATGCTCAGAGCCTTTTGTATATGCATTTTATTGACCAGTTTGTGTTTTCTTCTGTGATGTTTGTTAGTTCAATTTCAAGGTTTCAGATAAGCTCCAAGGAGAGAGTGGGTTTATTCTAGAGGAATGAAAAAGACAGAATTTTCTTTATTCTTTGCTGCCCATAATCACACTTAAAAGATCCAACTGTGAAAAATGCAGGTAATGGACTCTCTGCTGTGTTAGTCAGAGGTAAAAGATAAAGGATAAGCCTGCTGGCAACCAGAACCCTATTTCAGATTCTTCTGAAGTGTGTTACAGGCAAGTCTGCAAAGACATTTCATCATATCACTGATAAAGATTGTGCTGTATTGAACTGATCTGCAAACACGCAAGAAAACAAAACTTGTGAGTGCATTGTGGATATGTGTGCATCTGGGTTTGTGAGCAAGTGGAAGGTCAGCTGTCCAAGAGCTTTGTAGTAAAGTAAGAGAAGTTCATTGCTCGTTAACTGCTTTCCAATTGTTCTTTTATTTTGGCTCTGTTTAGCATTTTTAGTGCATGGAAATTCTAACATGTCTTGACAGAGTGGCAAAGAGCATTTCCAGCTTTAAGGGCTAAGGCTTTATAAAGGTAGGGGATTAAAAGGTGGTGCAGCAACTGTGCTTGACTTCCTTTTCACTGTCACTGCCTTCTGGAGGCTGTTTTGTTCTGGCTGCTGATTAACTTCTTCAGTGGTTATTTGAAGTCAGCAAACAAGGATTGTTTCTGAAGCTGAAAACAGTTATCAATAATATAGGACTGGAACATTTGAACAGCAGCTCCAGTCTCCAAGAATACATATTTAATCCTCCTCAATGTTTCTAACATTTAGAAACATGGTGACTTTCCACTGTTTGGTTCATATTACCTTGTCTGTAAATCTCCTTCCTAAACTGTGTGGATGTACATGTTTTGACAATGTTTCTCTTTGGTAGGACAGACTAGAGTTTCACAGGAGAGAAAAGTAAGATGGTAAGGAAACAGGATACAGCAGGGCAGTAAATGAGCATTTTGCCAAGAAAATAGACATAAAGTTTTAAAGCCTGAAAACAGCACATTCTACATTTTTCCTCCCTAAGACCCTTGTGAAGGGTCCTATTCATGATCCAGCCATTTAGTCTGTGACTGGTGGTGAAGTCTGTGCCATCATCACCAAGGGTAACCAAGATGTTGGGTTAATTTTAATTAAATATATGTGGCAGGTAACGAAGTATGGGATAATTGGGATGCTGTTTGTCAGGCAGAATTGGGTAAATCTGACAACACCCAACTAAGCTTTGTATAGGAATGTAAAACCTGTGTCTGCATGGGATGGTGCTGTGATTTGTGGAAAGAGGAACTCTGGTACAGAAAGAACATCTGGGTGGTGCCCTTACCATGAGCTCAGGAGGAATTGGTTTTTCCAGCCTCTTGCAAAGGTCCCATCTCTGTCTTCAGTCCTAAAATTCAACTAGTAGGTCTTCGTTCAAAAGTATTAGTGGAACACATAATAGCTAAGTTCCCCTCTTGAAGTCAGATCTGAGATGCTGAATATGCCTGTCAGAGCCTTCCTGGAAGAATGGAAATTTACAGTAAATGCAGCACTGAAAGCAGAAGTATTATTCTCTATTACAGTTCTGCACAGCTCAGCAGATAAAGCTGATACTTTGTGCAAGCCTGGCAGCAGAGATAGACTGTCTCAGAGGCATTTTATTAATTTTTCAAGAGTATAAATCAAGACAATTTCATGTTGAATAAAGAATTAAAAACTTTTTGCACTCATTTCCGGACTCTCAGTAATCATTAAGGAGACAGTAAAAGGACTGCAAGGGAATTAGCTTTTTGACCCAGTATTCACCAACAGTAGATTCTGCTAACAGTGGGAATAGTCTTAATGAGCAGTTTGCAAGTGAAAGATTTATATACTTTCATTATAGGCAGATTTTGTGAGATTTTTAACTTTGTGGCCTGAATGGAAGCTTTGAGGCAATTACTAAGAAATAGTGACTGTGGCACGAGTAGATATCCTGCCTTGGGAAAAGGGAGATGTGATTAACTTCCAGGTCCTTGTGCTGAGATTCTGCTGAATGGCACATGGTCTTGCACTTCCAGGCATTTCACAGGATCCCTTCTCCTCCTGTGAGGTCAGTGGAGAGGAGATGAGCAGCAGCCTTTCAGAGTTGAGACAGGAGGCAGATGGAAATGTAGGCTGTCATATATATTCAATACATTCGAACTCCTCTTCATAGTTCCTCAGTTCCAGGCTGCTGAGTCTTCAGAGCACACATTTGCTGTACAATGGTTGGATTTGTTACCTTGCTGTGGGTGCCAGCAGGAAATAATCTCTTTAGCTTGATCCCTGATCTGTCTTTGTGTGGGAAAAGTAGCAAAGGTAAGGTAAAAAGGGGATAATACTCTGCTGCTGTTCTGCAGTATGCCTCTGGCAGGGGCCTAATCCCAAGGGTCAAAAGCTGAGAACATCAAGCAACTTTAAGCTAACAAAAGAAATGCTTGGCAGTCCTCCTCCATCAGATGCCTCAAGGTTTGACACCTGAATATGCCTACCTCTGCATAATCTTGTCCCATGGCCCATCCACTCAGTGAAAATGTCCCATTCGGGAAAAAATTCTCTGTTCTGCTTCAGCAGAGGCTTCCCCTTGTCCTGGCTAGTGGGAGGAGTAACAGGCTTTGTTTGCTGGAGCAGGTGCCCATGGAGCCATGCCCCATATGTGGTACCTCAATACTGATCATGTTTCCTATGGGACTATTCCTGTCAGAATTATGGTAAGGCCAGACATGTGCTACTTAAAAATGGATAAATTGATCTTCAGTAAGGGAGGGTTTGTTTTTTTTTTTTTTTAATCTGCTACAATAATACTGGTCTACAAAGGTAAAATTTATTCTGTTGAAGAATGTTCAGTCCACTTCACTGAAATTCCAGGCTGTGTCTGTTTTGCAAGACCTGCCTTATACCAGTGCTTTCTTTATCAAGATCCTCTGTTAACATTGCCAACATGGGCTTGATAAGGTAATAGGAAATTAATTTCATTCAAATAAAAAAAGCTATGAACTCTAAAGGTAAGCTTTATAAAGGCCATATTGCCACTGAGTCCTGGGAAGATGGCTGCATCTGCTTGACCTGATGGGAAATTGCAAAAGCAGGACTTTCTCCTGAGACTTAGCACAGTGCATTGGGCTTCCTGAATTTGAAGGATACTGCAAGAGAAAATGCAGGAAGTGACAGGAACCGAATCAATGACTTGACTAAATCGCTTCAACTACATTCCTCTTCCATGTTAGAGCAAAACAATGTTGCAGCCTGACTTAAAATAAATTGCTGCTTAATAAGGCCAGAAGTAAGTCATCTCTTTTCAGCTAATTCCTGTTCAGCTTCCTCAGCTATAAAACCCTTATTAAAGAAGTTTTAGCAGCTGTACTGTTCTCTGAGGCATGAAAAATCTTGATTAAAGCCACAATACTGGAGTCAATGAAGCTTAAACCTTGATATACTGGGACACAGGGAGGGTCCAAGTCAGCTTTATGCTCCCCAGTGTCCTGCTGGCCAATCCATAGAGGACTGCTTGTTTTTGAGTCTGGAAAGCAGCTTGCCAGACCTCCTGCCTGTCAGATAAGCATCGTGCTATCTGTGCCTATCTGCAAGGTTAAGAGCAGCAAGCAGAAAGCCGTGGTCGCCGGAGAAAAGATATTTAAACAACTTGGAGGCTGAGCTTCTGGCATTCCTGCTTTTGACAAGGAGTGTTTGGGGGAAAAGATCGTGGCTTTTGCACTTCAGGTGTTGGGTGTGAAGAGTACAGTTGAGCTAGTAGTGCAGTTTTCTTAATAGCTCTAAGGAAAGCTGTGCCTCACAGTTTTATTTAAATCACCACGGACTGTAACTTCATTAACAGCATTAATGCAAGGTGGTAAGCGATTGATACAAGTCCATTATGTTGATAAGTCAAGTTCTGCTCTGAATAATGTCATGTGACTGCAAGGAATGAACCTAGCACTGAATTGGAATGCTGGCTACAGATGCAAGGGTACTGCGGTGACAGGATTAACATTGAATCAATGAGTTTTGATTCCTGCATTTTTAATATTAATATTTTTTCCATTTATTCTGGGTATGATGCAAATACTTTGAATTAGGTCTAAAAAGCAGGGAAACAGCTTTATGTAGAATTTGATTTTAGGTTTTGTTCAGTTTCGTTTGTCAGTCCTTGCAACAAATGAAATATATTTAATTAGTTTTCCTTTTGTATTTACCCCAGAGAGTATTATAAAATATATTCCCACAGGTAATGAACTGCTGAAATAGTCTGATGAAAAGTATATAAAAGACATTTTGATTTCTTTATTGGTAAATGAAAAAATTTCTGGTAAAGATTAAAAAACTCCAGAACATCGAGATTGCAAGAGATTTCGTCTATAAACTAAGGCTGGAACCTCCAACTCATCAGTTGCTATTGCAAAATATCTTAGCAAGAAAAGAAGGGATAGTAGCTGGACCAAGGCCACCTGAGCAAAACACTGATTGGGAGATTGCAGCTATAGAATCAAGAATCATGTAAAAACATTTTTTATGATTAATGAAGATTGGTTAACGAGTAACTGGCAAAGAACAGCTCACACCTCTCTATGTGGTTATTTAGGTGTCGTTGGCTTTAGTGATATCACAGAGCTATTGTGTTTTATTTGGATAACCTTGTCTGATACACTAAAAATGCCTGTTTTTACAAGTTTGTTTCTTTTTTAGTTAAAGCAGAAAGGCTGAGTCATTGCTCTTAACCCATCTGTACACAGGCAGCTTCTGAAGTCCACGCCAGCATCCATGTTTGGGGAAAGGTTCAGGAAAAGTGAGAATGTCTGTGGGTGCAAATGGCAGAAATTCAGGCCTTTGGTATCATCCTGTGCATAAAAAATAATTCTGATTTATGTTCTAATTGCAAATTGAGAGATGATTCAATTTTTTTTTCTTGGGGTTTTGGTACAGAAAGTTCAAGGCACTTTTGCTTTTAAATGTCACTCAGAAGTTGGGTGTTACTGCTAAGGCAAAATCAAAGGGTGATATTACAGAAGTAAAGACTGAGGATAAATTCTATGGGCTGAAATTGATTTATTTGTCCCTGTGTGTAAAACGTATCTTCTGTGCTCACAGGCTCACAAACATGTGTCATGGTAGGTCATTAAATACATCACAGACCATCTTATTTTCCTTTTTCCATTCCATCTTCTTTCTTTGTAGTCTGCTGTTTCTTCTCTGTCAACAGTTTGTATCTGTGTTGGTGAGAAACACAGGTTATCGCTTCAAAAATGTTATTCTTCATCCTTTTCCACTAGTATAGTTGAGCTTTTTAGCTAACAGTTTAGGAAAATAATAACAGATATTTTGGTGCTCTGATTTGAAGGAATTTCTTTAGTACAGTAAACCAGGAACAGCTTGGTTTCTGTGGGAAATGAGGCAAAATTCATTTTAAAATTGTGAAGGAATTGGTTTCTAGCTATTCTAACTGTTTTCAGGTGCTAGAAACCACAAGAACTAAAAAGAAAGATAATTCTGTCAATATTCATCTGGAATATTTTCTTTGCAGTCACACAAATCATAAAACATTCATGTCAAAAGGAGAAATAAAAGGAAATCTTATTTTAAGAGCTTCAACTGTCACTATCTTTCATATTATAAATACAGTTCACAATAAACTTATACCTTTAGGGTGAACCTGCAGGACAGAGGAAAACTAAGAGATAACTTAAAGAATAATGAACTTGGAGATGGCACAAAAAATTCAGGGAAACACCAAGCTGGCTTAGTCTAGTCCTTACCAGGAAACACCAGTTTCAGGCTGAAAAATGCAGTGTCTGCTGGAGAGACCTAGACCAAGCACATAATTAACAAGCACTGCATTTTCCATCTGTCAGGAACTCTGTTGCCAAGGTGTCTGAACTGAGGAACTGAAATTTGTGCAGTTCCTACTGCAGGTGCTGCAGGTTCTTGAGTGGGCAGAGATGAAATTGTGAATAAATGTGAATAAAACTGCTTCCAAGTAGGCCAGAGTAAAACTAATTTACCTGTTATAATTATAATTGGCATTGAATTCATTGCAGACAATAAAGAAGACATGCAGTCAAATTATTTCTCCTTGGGCTGATTTAAGGAAACAATTTGAAAGCAAGGCTTAGAGGGGCAAAAAAAGAAGTTATTCCTAATTCAAGACACTAAAATATTCTGTATTATAGAGATTTTGGTGATACTTTGTTGTTTGTAGTCTAGTATGTGCAAAGCCCCCACCAAGGACTGCCTTTTCCCTGTTTTGTTATGCTCAACTGTTGACAATAATTTTCCATAATTCTGCAGCACAATTGATTTGGTCACAGAGCAGGTACATCCTTCTGGGTAAGCTGGAGTGTAAATAATAGAAATAAAAGGATGATTACAGTCATCATTGATGTCTCCACTGCATTTAATCGACCTCAGGGATTTTTTCCATCACAGGAGATGAAGTAACTATCAGTGAATAGTGGGTTATTTGATCAGTGAAATGTTTTTTAAATAGCCTGTACTTGATTACTCCCTCAGCTTTGAATTGGTGCCTCCACAGGTGCACAAACTGCATTTCTCTGATTTACTCTTCATGCTTGGAAACGTGCTCAAAGCTTTGAATGTAGGGCTATGACAGTACAAATGTTGTGATTATCATCTGCAATAATGCAGCTTTGCTGTAGAGGATAGATGATTTATTAATGCTGGATTGAAACCCGTTACCTCACTGGAACAGTCCATCCTCCTCTGCAGAGGTCCCCACGAGTAGAGTGCTGTGTGCTGCATGGCACTACAATTAGTAGTGCAGTGAGACTAAAATTTTGGAGCTTTCAGGTCCAGTATTGAGCTGTCAGGAGTTTCTCTCAGGGCAGGGTGTGCAGGGTAGCTCGTTCTCAAGGGAGAAAGTTGCCTTAAGAGAACCCGTTAGTAACAAACCCCACAAACTAGGGGTGAGCAGAAGCAAAGGCCTCTTTGAGGGCTAATTCTCTCTTTGGTAGGCTCTGCTCTTATGGCCCCTGTCATGTTACCCTACAACAAGATGAAAAGTGGCTGTGCTAGAGCCTGTGAAGGGATTTGTGGCTTGAGGAATCCCCTGGTGCTTCCAGGCACTCAGCACACTGTGAGTGCTGGAATGACAGGGATCAGTCGTGTTAAACTGATGTTGCTCTTACTCTGTTCTGGAAAAATGAGCAGCTGCACCAGGATTGCATTCTTATTTCTCAAAAGCGTCCAAGCAGGGGCACGCAGTGTTTGTGCTTCATGCCACAAGTGGAATTCTGAATCGGGAGCCACATGGATGTTTTCAGATCTTAATTGCCTCCACACCAGGCATCCAGGCTTAGAGCAGAAATCCACCACTGCAAAGAAACTAAATGCTTTAGGGGATCCTACTCTGTGTACAGGGTTAACAGGGAAGCAGGAGGCCTTATTTATGTGGAGTACAGGAATTGCCAAAGCTGAAGAAATACTGTTTTCTTTCAATGATTAATATGCTCAGTAGAAGGGTAGCATTTGCTGCCAGCTTTCATTAACAAATCAATGGAAAACAAACCCGCGTGGTGGGGAGTGTGTCTGGGGACAGCTTAAACAGGACTGAGCCGCTTTAGATTTCAGCTGTTTTCTTTAGCACAACAGTGTAGAGCACTTTCTTGTTTATAGGATAAACACAGGGGATTGAAGTGATCTGTGTAGCACACAGGAGAGGTTGCCAACCCATAACATTCTGCAGAATGCAAAAATTCCATAGCTGCTCCCTTCGGAGTCATAGGCTGCAATCTTCTTGCATGTTGGTTTCAGTGTAAATAACAGTTAAATCATCAGAACAGACAAAATGCCAGGAAAACTTTGAATAAAATATTAGTTCATTTTCCTTCCTTCATGACACAGGTTCAGCAGACTCAGAGCTCAGCCAGCTATTAGTTCAGAAATAGTGTTTCACACCAAATTAATACAAGTAATACATAAAAGTAAGGCTGTAAATGTGTGCTTTTTCAGCTCACAACAAAGAAGACTGAAATACAATAGCTAACTTTATTTTTAACTTTATTTTCACTCGAGTGATCACACGAAGAGATCTCAGACTGGACATGAGTTTGATCTGTGACAAGAACTTCACTGAATCAGCCTCAGGATGCGGAGTGATTGGAGTATAGCTTTCAGCATTTCCAGTTGCTCAAGGCTTTTTTTAATTTTTTATGTAGAAATTAGATTATTTTAAACAGATGAGCAGAGACTATTCCAAGCACTATTGTGGCTGTCCTTCAGACACATTGAAGCCTAGCAATCTTCAGAGCCGTCTGTTTGAATATTTACAAAATCATTAATTTTTACTGTGAAAATACCTCACAGAGTGGACAAATATTTCAGGAGTTAAAACAATAGATACAAACCCATCGAAACATTCAGTAATAAAACCAATAGATACAAAACCTGAGGGAGGTAAGGCAGCCATCCCTGCAGGTTACAGATTTATGACAAGGATGGCTTTGGGAATCTACTTTATTTGTTCTAAAGCCAAGTACTCTAAGCTGAATGGCAGTACAGAGAAATAAGCTGTACCTTCAACTGTACCTGTGAGCTGAAACCAGGGAAACCTTCCCTGTAAATGTTAGCCAGGAGACCAGTCCATGTGCCCTGCTGTTCCCATAAAATCAGCCTCTCCCAATTGTCTTCTCTGCAAAGTACAAAATCCCTCCAGACAGAAGAGAACAAGATAGATTTCAACAGCTTAGAATAGAATAAAATTAGATTTCACGAAGGCTAAACTAACATGCATCAAAAAATGTTTCTGTATATCAAACAGATGGAATTAGAGTTTTCCTGCACAGGATTTTGATGTTTAATACAGACTTGGTGCTCATGTAGCTGACATGGTCATGCACTGAAGAGAACTTCGTGTTTCTGAGAACAGAACCTGGGCTTCAGTCACAGCATACTGTAACTATCTTCACCATGCAAATGTGGTCATTTGCTAATGAACACACATCCCTCTACATGTAATTGCATCCTATTTTTCAGTCGTGTGTTCTCTCCATGGTGATTTTGTTCTCTATGTCTCCTGTGAGCCATCAGACTACTCAGGTATATCCAGCGTGTGCTGTGCAGATTGATGCACTCAGCAGGTGTGGCAAGGGACAGGGCAGTTCAAGTAAAAGGAAATTGAAATGTATTTTCAAAGAGAATGTACAAATAGCTTAGTGTTTGATTTCCAGGGTGGTGATTAATTGCAAACTGTGAGATAAGAACATACAGGACAAATAACAGTGATAGCCGTTTGTTGTATCATGAAGTAGATTCACCTCTGGTTTGAGCTGGCTTTTGGTGGTATGAACTAAGAAGCAGGGACTCTGGCAGTGTAAAGATAAGCAAAAGCCTGGTTTCCCTCTCTGTGGTGGAGTTCTGGGGGCTGGAAAGCTGCACTCAGAGGACACTGCCCTCATGGGCTGAGATTTTCTGGCACTCTGTGAGGACTCTTATCAGATATGATGGTGAAAATTAAAATATGGCCTGCCCACATGATCACACAGCTCATGCCCATGCTCAAGTTGATCCTACTCATTTATTTGTTCTTGCTTGTGCTAGAAAGCTCATCTTGGCCTCCACATTCATTCTAAGTTCAGAGACTATGGAGTGACTGTATTTAGACCCTGAACTCAAATACCAGCAGTGTGATCTGCAGTCTGGAGGTGCAGTGTGTTATCAGAATGTGTCCAGCTTATGTTTGAGCTAGGTGAAAGGGCAAAAGAAATGTGGAGCTTTTACCTCTTTCCCTTGTATTTACAAAATCATTGTATGCTTTGGTGCAACTTGCAGTTCCAGCTATAAGCTGTTGTTCCAAGCTAAAAGTTGCTGTGTTCCAGATCATAAATTGGGGTGAGATGGCAGTGCTGTGTGATGAGGCTTGCACAATACCCAAGCAGCTTATATCTGACTTAAGGCTTTGCTATTAATTCCTCACTTTCATGAAAACAAAATTAACTTCCTGTTGTTTTTACTTCTCTGAAGAACACATCTTGTTTCATGACACAAGCAGGAATCTTTTTCTAGAGAGAATAAAATTCCTTGAGGTATAATTCAAGCATGATCATCTCTGGCATGGTTGTGCATTTCTCCATTACCCAGTGCCTCACACCACTGGAAAAATGAAATGAGTCCTGGTTTGAACGTTCCTGCTGTTATCTAACTCCCACTGCACTTCATGTCAATTATTAACATCAGCAATGATAGAAATCTTAACACATGTTAAGAAACAGGACTCCTACAGAATTTTTGTTAATCTGTATTATTTTGCCCTATGATCTTTCTTTCAGAGCCTATTTTTTTCCATCTTCTTTTCCAATATGCTTTTCCAGTTGGAGTGTTTGGGGCTGACATGTTCCTTTCCGTATTTCGAGGACAGAGTGCAAAAACCATTTATTATCTCTTTCACACTCCAGCCAGAGATCTTTTTCATCGTTTAGAAGCCTTCTGTTTGAGTTAGTTTTATCCAATAATAATAACAAGAAGACTTTAAAGACTTTAACAGAAGTCAGTAGGCACCACTAAGTTACTTAGCTGAACTCTCAGATCAAAACATATATATATATATATATTAAGGAAGTCATTGTATGTCATTGTATATCTGCCTTAAGTGTGGAAAGCACCTTTTTTGTTGTTGTTGTTGCTGACTTACTTAATGTTTTTCAGTGAAGACCATTTGATTTTTCTCAAGGTAATAAATAATGCAGTGTAAAACCTGCAAACTGCCAGGAGAGGAAATAGTCCAGTCATGTAGAAACTGGGGTTGGGAGTAGGAGGGGGCAGATGGATGTAGAGTCCAGGCACTTGGATTGAAGCATGAAAACAAGGGGTTGGTTTGGCTTTGCTCTACTTCCAGTGCAGGTTTGGAACAGCACATCTGGAGGAGAAGGAACTTCCTATTCAGCAGCTGGGAACCTCAGTACAGCACGTGTTTGGGGATGGAGGGAAACACATCTACAGCCCTACCTTTCTGCCATTTCTTTCCAGAGGATACAGTTTCAAGCTTTGCCTCCTGGCAGGTGGCAGAACAAAATAGTGGTTGCATGCTGAATGTGACCCAGGAGGAGTTTGGGGAGAGAGACAAGTGCAGGATGAAGCTCAGGGTGTGCAGCTTCTCAACGGGATAAATGATGACAGTGCCTGCTCTGAGTAATGCCACCCTCATGGGTTTTCACTACCATAACATGACTGAACATATGCAAATGGCACAATTTGTGCCTCCTTGGTATAACTGAATAATGCTAGACATTAGAGATCACTGACACAGAGATCAACTAGAGAAAGAGAACCTTTTCCACCTGAGGTTTCCCCACCTGCCCAGAGCCGTATCAGAAGAGCTGTTCTAGTGTTGCAGGTCTGAGTTAGGGATTTATTCTGAAAAGTCACAGTCTTGTCTCTTTTTCTCTTTTCCTTTCTCAACTAGATAAAAAAGCTGTGAGAATTAATCCATAGATGGGAGTGTGCTCATCCTTCCCTGCAAAGAAACTGATCTCTGAATCAGAATCTGAGAGGAGTCAGCTAAATGTCAAAAAGGCTGTAGGTTGCATCTGCACAGTCCATACATTACAAGAAGCAGGAATATTAAACATTACCAGAAAGAATCAGTGATCCAGGCATGTAGAAGGGCTACCTATAAATTTCTAGAAATTATGGAGTTACAGAGCCCACTTGTTTATCTCGGTCATGAAAATATTTCCATTGTTAAGTCAGGTGTCTTTTATCTTTTTCAGCTCTAAGGTGATTCATTCTGAAAGCTTTTTAGTTTTTGCTTTATTTCTCATCACTTACTAAATGACTAGAAACCTTATAAAATTAAGAGTGTCTTATTGGATTATTATTTGAAATGCAGAAGTCTTACAACAGGTTCCCCCAATAAACTTTAGGAGAGCAGGACAAATTCCTAGAGAAGAAGCAGTGATAGATTCTGAGAGATGAAATGAGCCTGCAAGCAGTCTGGTGAACAAGGAACAGGAGAAAGGAACTTGTTACTGCATTTTCCTTTGTGCTGTGTTAGCTGCTGAACTGCACCACATGAGACAGAATGTCTTTCACCTTGAGTCCTTTCTCAAATTGTGTGTTTTCTGGAGCTCTCTGTGTGTCAAGACAGCTGGAATTGGTATCCAGCCTCACCGAGCTCCTAGGCCAAGGACGGGATGAAACATTCGCTGTTCAGGATGCTGTGCAGTGCCAGCACTGTGGGTGTTGTGTTGTTTCACAGGGGGCTATTGCATGTTCTCAGGGAGGGGGAAAGTTGATTGCTAGATGTGAGCACAAAGCCAATGAGTGTGGGCTCAGCCCCCCTTCCCCTGCAGCTCTGCTTGCCCTCCCCCAGTCCCAGACACGTTGTCTGTAGCAGCATTCGGGCTGGCAGGGCTGGCAGGGCACCAAAGCCAGCTCAGCCGGGCTGCACACAGCGGGGGCACTGCTCTCTGGAGGGGCTAGCACTTGCCCAGCTCCTGCTGAGCCAGCACTGCAGGGGTTGGATGCCATCTCAGTGTCCAGCCATAGATAATCCCCTGCAGGGTCAAAACACACCGTGCTGAGTGCCAATAACCTGGGAAGATTTGATACCTTTGGGATGGATATCATGTGTAAGATCCTGACCATATGAGAAATGTTGCACATTATTCCATTGTGTGATCACTGGGCACTTGACTGATGACAGGAGTAGTCCTTTGTGTTTCTGGTCAAATGCTTTCTCAGAAACAAATCAAAAATAACAACAAAAAAGCCCTGCAGAAAATCAGGAAGAAATTAATTTTTATTTGCAATGTACTACATTTGGGTGGTAGAAGGGTGTTAAATAGCAGCAGTCATAGAAGTGTTGTTAGAAATTTTCTCCTTAGTACACAGTATTTATGATGAAATTAATCACACCAATTTAAGGAATAATTCCAGTAACGCATTCTTCTGGAATGACAGAAGTTTTGTTTTGGAGAGTTCAATTGGGTAAAGGAAATCTCCTAATACATGATGTGCTATGGGTTAGGCAGTGATATAGCAGTATTAAAGCACTTAGATGACCTTGGGCATTACTGAGGGAATTACAGCAGAGGCACTGCTTTAGGGAGCTGAAAAGTATCCAGTTAAGATGTATGTTATTATATTTCTATATAGTTTTATGGCTGTGGTACCAGTTAGATAGCAGCATGGTGGATATTATCACCACTCTAAAATGAGCTGTGGGAGATACAATCTTGTTTGTCTTGGCCTGCTGCATAGTGATGGCAGAATCTGAGCCTGTACCTGCAGCTAACTCCCAAGTTTGTTCCAAGTCTTCCAAATGCATGCTGCCATTGCCATCCCTAAGTCACCAGGGCTCAAAAAAGCACTTGTGGTGACATGATGAATTTCCAATGGAAATACTTGAAGAATACTTGAAAAAGTACTGAGGACAGTGACAGGGATTGTTCACCTGGAATGCAGTTATTATCTTTGCTCAGGCAAGATTTACATGGCAGAGAGAATTTTTTACTAAAATGCTTACGGAATTGGAAGATTTTTTCATAGCATGAAGGACAGAAACACGTTTAATTAAACAAAACAGAAGCAGTGTAAAGGCTAACTGATAATGTTGACACAAGAATCAGAAGATATAAATTGGTGAAGAATAGATCCACACTGGAATTTTTATATAAGGAGAGAGGGAAAAAAGTGTTCTATGATGAAACAATACTTTTATGGAAGGACAAAATGATGCAGTGGCATGAAAGTCGACCATACTCAGCTACTCATGGGATCACTTTGTAGTCAATGTTCCTTTAATCCTTAATTTCTCTGTACCATTGGAAAGCATGAATAGAGTTATTACCACTTGCAGACACAGATTTCATTAGCACAGAGCTTGGCTCTTCCTATACACTATGCCACCACAATTTTGAGTAGACTGCTCACAGTTGGTATTGATTAAGCAAGAACTGGCCTGGAAACCGCAGTCCTGCATCAGCTGCTTCTGTAATCCCTGTGGTGCTACGTGAACAGCAGCAATGAACAGGTGAGCAAATGGTCCTGCCATAGACTTACCTTCTTTTCTGCCTAATTTTTTTATAATCAATGTTTACAGCAACATTAGAGCATGGAATCCAGAGCATGGAATCATGCTCCTGATTAAAGCCTGCTCTTATGCTAAGGCATCCCTTTTTAAGGTGAATTTTGAAATACCATGCTGCCTCTTGAGGGTACATACATGCTTGGGGGGGTTTATGCATTTACTGGAAAGAAAATTACATTCTAATGAAAATTAATTTCTTATGGAAATAAACAGCTTAGACATGAGCATTTCAAAGCCATCTTCGAATTTTGGATGTTCCAAAAGGAATTGGCCGTGCAAATCCTTGGAAATGACTTAATTTCTCACCCCTAACTCCACACAAGATTTGGAGGATCATGTGAAGAAGAGCCAATGGCTGGGAGTACAAATAGGGTTGCTTTCTTACAAACATTGTTCTATTTAGATTTGAACAGAGATTTAATTTGCAGAATGGGAAGACTCCTGTTTCCAGTGCTCTGGCATTGACTAGCTGTCTTGCAGGACACAGTCATGGTGCTGCTGCTCCAGAGTGGTGAGTACACAGTGACTGATCCAACCTGTACTGCAGAGCCCTGGCTGCCTCGTGATTTCTCCCATCTACATGGTCTCATTTGAAATGTTTGCTTTAAGAGAACTAAATGTGTCTGTGTTGGCAAGATAGGAATGCAGGTGGTTAGAACAAGTGCTGTGAAGGACATGCAAAGTATAAGCACAGAGGAGGGAGACACTGACAGAAATTGCCTCTGATAGTTGGGGAGGGAAGTAACATCAAAAAGGAAAGTTACTGGAGTGGCTGTGTGCAAGAGTCCCTCTTAAATTGTTTAGCATGAGACCAGATGGACAATGGTGGGAATAAGGTTAGGTGAAGTAGGTTGCCTAATTGTTCATTTTTTATTCATTGTTCTGGGAATCAATTTAAAGTACAGTGTGTTCATCAGAGACAAACAGAGTGGAACAAAAGGAGAAGGAGCTGGTTGGGCCCTATGGGGTGTTGTGCCACTGTAAGGCTTGGACTGACAGATAAGAGGAGACATTTTAGCCATCTGTCTTCTCTCCCTCTGCTCCCCCATGCCTGTGCTATTCCAGGGGTATCCTAGAGAAGCAGAGGTGTGTTGGGAAGGATTTCTGGTGCTAGAAAGTTTAACAGAGCTTCTACAGCCTGGACCAGGGGCAAATGTTTCCATTTTTTCATGCAGTTTTAGAATATTTGCTGCCTGTCCTCAAGGGTCCCTTTCAAGCCCCAGCTGTGCTGCCAGGAGTGGCTTCAGAGCCAGTGACTGCTGAAGCTTCTGTCCCACTGGGGCCGAGGCTGGCAGAGAGCTCCTGGCTGGCAGTGAGGTGGGAACTGGCACCTGGCACAGCAGTGCCACAGGCAGTGCCCCCTTTGCACAAGAACTTCCCATTCCCACTGCTCAAATGGGAATTGTGGGCTCCTGCAGTGATCTCCAGTCTGCTGCCTTGACTAGAACTGGCAATTGTGCTTCAGTGAACAAATGTCCATGGAGTGACCAATGCCAGTGAACCTCAAAGCCATCCCCACTGCAGGGAGTAGTGTTGGTAAATATTGAAGAAATATGTATTCTTAATATCATACTAAAAGGAAGCCAATGTCCTTTTCTGATACCTTCTAAAATTCCTGAAAAATAGGCAATGGCCCCATGTATTTATTTTTTTCAAGAATAGATATAAATACTTCTTGGCCTGTCTTTTTGTATGCAAAATGTCCAGGCCCTATGTACTGTACTGTACTTCCTTGTACAGATTTTCAAGTATTCTTATGTTCCTTCTATAAAAATAGGGACATGACATGAATAAACATCACTAAATATATGCAAAAATCCAAGTAATAAATGAACTAGAAGTGTTTATAACTGACTGTGAAAAAGAACTCCCTTTTTCACTGATTATCTGATGGAAAGCTTAACATTTAAATGATCAAATGGTTGTTTCCTACAGATCAGCCTATACCTGATTAGACCTTCAGCAAGGGAAAAGCTCCACAAAAAAAAACAAGCCCAAAAGACCTCAAGAGCTTGACTGAGTTTGATTTCCAGTATGGAATAATGTATTTTAAAATATTTTAAGAGCAGCTCTGCTGGAACAAAAAGCATAAGCTTCTTGAAAGAACTTAACTGAGTTCAACCTCTTTCCTTTCATTAATGTAGAAAAGCTTTGCCTTGTTGCCTTGTTCCACAAGGCCATGTGACTCTTCAGCAGCTTTCCTGCCTTTCAACATTTGCTCACTAGGTTGGAAGGATCTTTTCACTTGTGTTGTTCCAAACTTCTTAGAGACCTGCAAATTGAAAATATTAACATATGTCCTTGTGCCTTAGGATATTGGTGCATAACTATAGTAAAATACATACTGAATAGAGAATTGTGTTCAGCTGCTGCCCACCTCTCCTGTGATGTTGCTCTTGTGTATTCCCTCTTTAAAGGTCTGTTTACTAGAGGGGGGAGTAGGAGATAAAAGGAATCATAGAATACTTTTTGTTGGAAAAGACCTCCAAGATCACTGAGTCAGCCATTAACCCAGCACTGCCAAGGCCACACTAAATCATGTTCCCAAGTGCCACATGTCTGTTCCCTCGCTCCAGTAAAGGGCACTCCACCCCTGCCCTGGGCAGCCTGTGCCAGGGCTCAACAGCCCTTCCATGAAGAAAGAAGCAAAATTTCTGTGGGGACTCTCAGAACCAGGGACATGATGACAACTGGTAACAAACAGGCATTTTTTAAAATATCTGTTCTATATTTTATATCTCAAGATGTGGCAGCTCCGTTCTCCAGAGATTTCTTTGAGGCAATGTATACACAGACATGTTGATGTGTGAATTTGTAAGCCAAGTGTACTCTTGCTGGCATTTTTCCTGTAACCTCTGGAGCAGTGTAAAGCAGCACTTTTCAGGTTTTCTGTGGCCACCAAGGGAAAACTTGCTCAGACACCTCACGGGCAAAAGCTGTTGTGGAGGTGCTCTTGAGATTCAGGCACTTTTCACACGAGTTTTATCAGTTTTAAGTTCATAGAAAGTTCCTAGTTTTCCTTTCTTGACAAATTTACATTAAATGGGAACACTGCTCATGCACACTGAATTTCAGTATCTCTGATATCCTGGTGAAACATGCCCAGTGTGAGCTGAAGCACAGGTTTAGGAGAGCTGTAGAGTCCCTGTTTATTTGTGTGCTGCACTTCAGCTCTCCTATTCTAGCCTCCCCTGGATCTTATTTCCCTGAACCAGTAAGCTGCAGTCTTAAGACAGGAAAGCTCAAATGTTGTGTGCAGTAGGACTATGCATCAGTAAACAAAAGCAGCAGCTGTGAACTCAGCATCTGCAAAATGGGCTGTTTTACTTATTACTCTTCTTTTTAGACTGAAATTACACAAAACATTCAGCTTAATGACTCGGTCCATTCATTTTGCTTGAAGCCATATGACCCTGAACGCCAGCACTGTCTGATTTCAGGCTGAACAAGGTTGGTCTGGGTTGGTACCAAACTGTGAAGAAGCAGGAAATGACCTTCAGTAACAGCACTTACTGCTGGTTCAGAGTGGGCACATGGTCATTGTCAGGACACTTTTTCCTGAGCTGACACTGAACAAGATGGGAGGCAAAATGTTAAAAAAAAATCTCACTAAAGTACAATTTAATCAAAAATTTGTATACTCACCCTTGTACTACAGAGCATGGATGTAAAATATCTTTCTATGTTTGCATTTTTATATCCAATCTAGAGAAACCTATCAGAATAGGAAACAAATAATATGCAGTATTGTTGCATTATTAGTTAGTAACCAGTTGTTTCTGTCATGAATTTTGGTAAGAGTAAACAAAAGGAGAATTGATTTTAACAGAGCCAGATATGTTTTTTGCAGAAATGTTATAGAGTGATTCTGTGAAAGCAAAATTCTAATTTTCAGTGCTAGTTCTGCAAAGATGTATGCAACTGAAAAGAAAATGTAATGTGAGTTTAGCAGATTATCTGGGCTTGTCACATATTTGGGTGATCTAATTGGCAGAAATGTGTGTAGACATTGTAGGCTTGAAAGCAGCCAGTATTACTTTACTGAAACTTCTTATGCAACCGTTTTTATGGCTTTGTTTAAGATAAGATATTTTATGCTGGTACAGTAATACTTAGATAAGTTTAATTAATAATAATGTTATACAATTTGCCATCTCGATTTCTGTTTCTTGGCAATGGAGCATTTTGCTTACTTGATTTCGTTCTCTTACTGCACATTCAGTGCTTCTGAAGTGGCACAACTCTGACTCTTTCAGATATCAGACACAGAGGTAAGTTCTGTTGGTTTAGACATAGACCTGGCACCCCAAATTTTGAAGCAGCTTAGACAAAAATGATAAAAGATGGTGTATGTAGCAAATAAAAGGTGTTGGATGCTCTCCCTTAAGTTCTCATGGGCACCTTCCTAGTGAAGTATTGAAGGAAGTTCCTGAGGACCTTAATCACGGGCAAAAGGTAGGAACAAACAAAGATATTTGCACAATCCAAGAAAATCTGTCTTGGAAAGAAGTTCCTGTCTATGGAGGTATTTAAAGAAGTTGCTGAGATCTTGAAGACAGAACTTGCCCTATGACTTCTTACTCATCCTGCTGCACTGAGAATGAGAGCAGTAGTGACTTTCCATATAATAAATATCCTATACATGTATAATGCTGAGAAATTTTAAAGAGTTGGTTTATTCTGAAAATTACTAAAAATTGTATTTCCCTATGCATCCGATCTTCCTGATGTGCACATTCAGTTACAACTTCTTCCTAGAGGTGAAGAAGAATTAAAGGAGCATTGCTACAAAGGATACCCATGACAGGGCTCAGCTCAGGGTTGAGAATTTTCCATGGCAGCTTTGCTAGGGAGGTGCCAGCTGGTGACACAGAGCAGAGACCCCCTTGTCAGCACAGAGCTGATGGAATCACTGCAGTGTCAGTGTCAGGATTACCCTGGGTTCATTTAAACTGAGAGGCTACCAGCCTAGAAATGAAAGGCAGGAAAGTGTGTGTGACACCATCATAGTCACAACTGAAGCACTCTAAACAAAGATTGAAATGGAAAATGTGTTGAGCGTAAAGAGTATTAACAAACCTGATTTTTCAGAACCTTGACAAAACAGGTTATCCAGGCTGCATTTTTTTCTCTTTCCTTCTAATTTATACATAACATTTTTCCTCTGTGATTATGTCAGACTTACCTCAAATGTCCTGAAGCACATGTATTGATCCTTACGTTAACAAATACAGATGCTCATCTAACCATGATGTTAAGTGAACATTTGCAGCCATACAGATAACCCACCATACAAGTTGACATATTCATTATTTAGACAAAATGGATTTTACTTAAATACAGATCAGATGATGAGTTAAAAGCTTTCCACAGTATCAAATAGTTCAAGCTTTATTATAAGTAAAAATTAAAGTTTTAAATTCAGGGAGGTGTTTTGACAGTATGGGGGATCTCTCTTTAAATATGTGTTTCAAATATTAGATCATGGTGAAACATCATCTATATGTGACCTTCAGAAGGTTATGATGAAGAAAAGACTTTTAGGCTGTTTTGGTAACAAGAGTATCACCTACAACGGCAAAACAGGACAGACTGAACTTATAAACATTACATCAGCCCTGTGCTAGAGATAACATGTTTACTAAACTTCTCAAAATGAGCTGAGACCACGAGTCATCTCATTGTGATCTGCACCAGGACTATTTCCTGCTAAGACTAGCTAGCAGACTGGTATATTACTGCTTGCCCAAAATATTGAACTTACAGAGTGAAGCTGTCTTTATTTTGTGTAAATAAGTACAAGTGTTCTCTCCTGGAAGGACAAAAAGGTTGCCAGCATAATACAAATACTGGGAAATACCAGCATGCTAATGATGAGGACATTTGAAGTTCATCTGTTTTTAAGGAAATCTTATTATTGCATTGATAAATGAAAAAATTATACCTTTTAGTCATTCCAAACAACTATGTTTATGTTTTTAATTTAGCAAAACTGGTCTTTGATATTTAAATAGGTTCTCCTATGCCACAGGATGTTGAACTTTTGGAAGTTCAAAATGCCCTAGACTTAGTACTCTATGAAATGGGATAGAAATGTGCTCAGGCTTTGCTCTGCTCTTCATTGTCTTCTCAGAGATCAGTTCATGTTTTGGCATTTTCCAAGTCCACTGAATTGGGAGGACTGGGGTAAAAAAATAGTGGAGAAATAAATGCATTAAACTAGGTCAGAGCACTTGCCTCCATTTCCAGAAGGAAAAAACTTTAATTGTTTAACAGTATTTTCAGAAAAATATCTAAATATTACAATATTCCATAGATATTTAGGCTCATTTTCAGAAGACACCTCTGTGGTAACACAAGTGACATTTTGAATCTGCCTTTCCCTTGCTAAGCCTTCTTAGAAAAACCAAATGTCATTTGTTGTCTCAAAAGCTAAAGACATATTTCACATGTCAGATGTACAAAGATGCTTCTGAACAAAATTAGAGGCAAGACATTGAAATTCTGCTGCTGCTGGGCTTTCTGTCATCTCTCTTTCTGATGCAGTGCACAGCAGCTCTCTGTGGTGACAGCAGGACTGGTTCCATTATGCTGCAAAATTAATACTTTGTGTGAAGGCTCAGGTCAAAATAAAAATAGTTGGTGGCTTGTTGTGTGCAGGAGTGACACTGGTACGTGGTTAGGAAATACTGCAGCATGTAAGTAGAAACCTGAACACATTTATTTTCAAATTTCAATTGTGTCATATTTGAAATTATAGCTTTTTAGGATCAGCATTATTAACATTTCTTGTGCTACAAGAGAACCCCATCTACCTAAAGAGCAGATGACCTTTTCTAGTGTTGTATGCTGGATATGTTAAATATTATAATTAATTGAAAATAAAGAAATGGGTGATGGTATTTATCTGCAACATTAAAATCTTTATGACCTTCAACGAAAATCATGTCTAGTTTTGCATGACCTAATCCTTGACAGCTATCAGTATTTTGTCTATCTTAAGGGCTGCAAATTTAACCAAAGTTTCACATAAATATCTTTGAAAGACAGATGAGCTAAAAGCAGGATAGTTACTTTTACATCCCACAGCAGAACTCTTCAGCACTTTTGAAAATGTCATTGATATTTAGGGAATTTTCAAATTAATTTTAAAATGTTGTAAGGAGAATCTTGCCTTCCCTAGGACTCCATGAGTCAGTTTTGATTTCAGTATCTATTTCTGCTTGAGAAGAATCATTAAAGAAAATACATTTGCCAGAATTACTTAGAATAAAGACCAGCTAAATTCAAAAGGTTGAATTTGCACTTAAATCCAAGTATATGGCTCTCCTTAAGTTTAAATTAGAGGAGAGCAGTATTTAGTCATGACCTGTTGTTATGGATTCTGAAAATGTTGAGCATTGAGCAAAAACTGTATTTTCGTCTCCAATTCTCTTATGGCAGGGGCAAATGGAGGCAGGTGCTGTTTGTGTGCACTCACAGCAACTCAAATCTGCCCTTGCTCAGCACTGAAACAAAGGGATTCATACAGAGGAAACATTTCCCTCCTGTTCCCTGGCTTCCTGGTTGCTGCAAATACTTCACTTAGGAAAAGTTAATAGTTTGAATTGTCTAGCTTTATAAAATCCATTTTAAAGCATTCTATTACCAAAACGTTGTCAGTTTGTCAAGGAAGTTGTTTGGCATAATGAAAATGGGACACTTGTTTCCTCAGGTGTACATTTTCTGTATCTATAGGATTTATTTACTTGCAATAAAAAGAAATCACAATGCTCTTCTGTGTTTCTAAACATCAATTAATTATTTGAATTCCCTTGTGTATGTACAAAGTAGTATTTCTCACAAAAAACAAATAAAGCAAAAAAACCCACCTTTTCTTCATTAAAGGAATAGGAAAATTGCAACATCATTTTTTCCCCCCTGCAATTAAGAATCCTTACTGAGCACAAATGTAGGAATACTGTCCTGGGTTTGTGGCCCGGCTCCTTTTGCTCTGATGCACATGTTAGCACAAAGGACTATACAGCCATAAAGCTTTAAAGCTGTTCCATATCGATATTGCAATTAAGATTGTACTTATCTGGGTGCTGATAGGATTTGAAATCTGTTCTTCTTCTGTTTTGAAGTTCAAGGAAATAGTGCAATAGTCCTGCAGTAAATCCATTCTGGAGAAAGTCTTCACCATTTCAATCAGAAAGTTAAATATTTGTGGTATCAAAACAAGCATTGCTGACCCTGAAAAAAGGTCATCTGTCTTCTGCAGAGGTTGACCATTTGTCCAAAATTGAGCAAAAATGGATATTGTCTGTTGCTTCCAAAGGCACCAGCGTGTGATCTCCACTCTGTTCTCACAGTGCACACATTTAATTAGTCACAGATACAACGCTAGTTTGAATGGCAGTCCTTACAATATTCATTTGTTTAATTAAACTTTGTATTTAATGCAATATATTTATATTGCAAATCCTATCATACCACTAAATCCATTTTTCTGCTGCTAGATTTGCATTTAATTCAGGATTTGACTCATGCTCAACCTCATTGTTCCTAGTAATGGAATGTATTAGAATGGATCCACACAATACTGCATATAATGAAAACGGGAGAATCAGAAACCTGAATTGCAAGGCCAAAAATGGAGGGAAATAAGACTGGCAGTTTTGGATGACTCTGTTTTGGAAGGCCAATGTGTTTCCAAGGCCTTCTTTTCAAAAATTGCCACTGACCTTTCCCACAGTGCTGAGCAGGTCTGTTGCAATTTCTTATTAACCAGAATAAGTCGAAAAAACACACTCTGTACATTTACAGAACTGGTATCAACCTCCTTCAGTAAATGAAAGGAAAATTAAAGTCTTCCATTCTCAGAACTGGTTTGGCTTCCTTTTCACATTTCCTATGCTAAGACAAGGCAAACTGTCCCAGAATTTACATTCAGTTGCCCTCGGTGCTTTCCAAAACCCCTCTCACATAATTACAACTTTAATAATCCTTCACTGCCACCTCAGTTTCTTCATGGGAGAGATTTTTGCCATTTGATGTTTAAACGGCTTCATAAAGTAGAAAGAGGAAGAAAAAAATCTTTAAAAATCATCTAGAAATCGATTCTTTCACTTAGTGAAAAAAGAGACTAAAAATTCATTGAATGATCTTTTAAGGAGTTCTTAAACCAAGAGGATGTATTTTAAGAACAAATTAAATAGCGAGCAGATATTTTCCTGTAACTAAAAATTAGCTTCTTATTTCCAGGTATGTGATTTAAGGTTGAAGAGCATTTTCCAGCTACCTGTCTTGTGCATTACTGAAATGTAAAAGTAAGTAAAAAAACCTTAATTATATGTATTTTTTCATACATTAGAAAATATTTATTAGATAGAACACGACATGTGCATAACTTTAAAATAATGGTTACTAGTAATTTCTTAGTCTACCCCCGAATGCCATAGTGGCCTTGTCATATTCCAGAATTACAAGTACTGATAAAATTATTTTCTTGCTCCCCTTTCCCATCTTTCCCACGATTATCTAATAGTTTAATGCACTAATTGGACTGAAATATATTAAGATTACTTTGCGTTATGAATATTTACCCTTGAAAATCATTCACATGAAATCATTTTAAAAGCCACTTAAAATTAACCTTGCTGACTTGTGCTCTGAGCTCCTGTCCATGACTCAGGTTGAAGTCAGGTCCCCACAGATCCAGCCAGTACCCCCATGAAATCCCACCTGGTCACCTGTGTCACCACATGCTGCTATCCCAAGAAATGAGGCTTTCTCAGAGTGAGCTTAGTGGGTCTTTGCTCTGGGATTTATAAAATGCAATAAAAAATTACAAAAAACACAAATGCAAATATATTTTAAAATATAATATTAGCATTGTCAACATGAAAGACTTTATTTACTGCACAGAGAAGAAAATATTCAGAATAGTGTAGTTTGTTTCGGGGAATGCATGAAAAAGTTTCAACAACTAACACACAGTGTTTCTTTGCAAAATAGCCCCGTGCATGATGCTGAAGTGAAATGGGTTCTGCTCATTCTTGTAAAAGAAGGTCATTACCTGCTATTGTGACTGCTCCTTTTGGATTACCTGTCTTTGTCTCTGCACAAGTCAAACAATAAATAAAGGTAGTTTCTTAATGTAGATTAGAGGTTAAACTGTTATTTATTGTCACCTTTTATGGAGAGATTCTATAAAGGTTGTTATTGACCTTCCCTGCCTACAAACGAAGAGTCAGGTATTTATCCCAGGCAATCCATTTGCAATGAAAAAGAAATTACAGTCTTCCTGAGGAGGCACAAGCAGAAACTGAGCTGCAGCGATAAATCCTGATGAGCAAGAGTTCCCAAATTGAAATGTGTCACAAATTCACATCAGGTTATGTCTCTGAGCATATGAGATGAGGAAATAGTTGAGAAACAACAGATCCTCTCCTGCAATTTTTGAAGTCTTCTTTAAACGTCCTCTGGGATTTGGATGGAGTTGAGCATGAGAAAAGTATACAGCACATTTTGATTCCTTTGAGTTTATGTAGTACAGAGAGCTATAGAAGAAAACAACAGCAACAACAAAATTAGCATTCTCTTTCATGTGTTCCTTGAAATTGAAATGGTTGAAGAAAAATCAGTGTAACAGCCACCCACTTACTGTGCCTTAATCACATTACCAGCATCCCCTTAAACTGGTTTGTGATGGTACTTCTGCAGTGCTCCCTGGATCAGAACACACCTCAGAAATTGGCCTGCAAAGGTTGCTGTAACCTTGAAGCTGTGGAGGAACTTCCTGAGTGCAGATTATGGAAGGTTCCTGCTACAGTGAATAGAAATTCCTTATCTGAACATCCCAAATTGTGAGGGTGCCAGAAATCCCGACTAAGCCTCCCATAATGCTAAGAATAGAGAAGAGAGAAAGAAAAAGAAGATCACATAAATATTTTATTATCTCTTTTATGAAGCAGCCACAGTCTTCTGCTTCCTCACCCAGTCAGTCTTACAAGCTGAGCCCTACAAAATTGTGACTATTTGAAAAGATTTAAAAGCCACTTCCTCCTGCAACCCTCCAATTCTGCCCTGTTGTCACTGCACCTGTGACCTCACCACAAGGTTACAGCAGAAGGAAACGAACCATAATGACCCTTGAAGAAGAAATATCCATCCAAGACATGGCCTTTTCTCCTAGCCCAGCTTGTCAAAGTGTTGGCAGAGTAGGCAGCAGAGAAATCTTATGGGATCCAGCTGGCTAAGTCCTGGTGGGATTTCATGATCATAACAAAGTCTGAGCAGGGAAGGGAGAGCTCTGTAGTCAGGCACGAGGTGTGTTAGAAGCTGTGGCAAAGAAACTGTGTGACCCTGCTTCTGCATTGTCATTGCAAAGGGTCACACGACTGCCTGGTCCTCACTGGGCCCTCAACCATCTGCTCAGACTGACAGGTAAGAGGGAAGCTGTTGAATTATTGCATCTTCCTCATTTCAAAGCAAAATGGTTCCAAAAAATCCAATATTTTAAATGCTTGAAGAAGTTAGGTCATGCCCCGTTTTCCAGCTGATGTCTGGGCCAACTACCTCTGAATTCTGCTGTGTGTAACTACTGCAGTTCCACTCTGGTTAGTTTAAAATACTCATTTATTCTTCAGAGCAAACCCCAAATTCTCAAATTCATTAAATAAGATAAACAGAGAAGTCCTTATCAAGTGCATCCTTACAAATACCATTACAAAAATCATAAGAAAACCAGCCAGGAAACATCATAAGGAAGGGAAGAAATTGTAGTAGAAAAATAAAATAACTACATTTTCCAGAAACTTCTGAAGTTTGAGGAACGAATTTTTCCCTGTGAGGGTGGAAAGGAGCCAGCACAGGGTGCCCAGAGCAGCTGTGGCTGCCCCATCCCTGGCAGTGCCCAAGGCCAGGCTGGACAGGGCTTGGAGCAGCTGGGACAGTGCAGGGAGTGGAACAAGAGGATCTTTAAGGTCTCTTCCAACCCAGTCCATTCTGTGATTCACTCAAAGTTCTCAGGAGGGTGTTAATCTGGGAAAAAATACAGTCGCCTAGGTCTGACTGTACTAGCTACAGCCATGGAGATCATATAAGGTGGGGAAAATGTGAGCTAAGACTCAGCTCCTCAACAGCATTTTACTGGTATGGTCCTGCTAACAACCTTGCTCCTCCTCCAGGTTTCTCAAGGTCGATGGTGTTGCTCTCCTGCAGCACATACTCCGGTTTGGAACCAATGTCCACACTTTGGTTTCAGGAGTCACACTTTTTGAGACAAAGCATTCTGTTTACATACGGGTTGTTATGAAATGTGCCTTGCTTTTCATTGTGCTGCCTGCTTGGAAAATCTTTCATTTTAATGACCAAAGCTTTTCTTTTTCCCTTCCTAGTTTTGGAAAAGACCAAAATCTCACTGCTTGCACATCTATCCTCACAAAAGTGTTGGAGTGAATGCAGTCCAGTGAACACCTAAGCAATCTGGTCCAAAGTGCTTCCATTTACTGGTGACACCATCAAGGCTCAGACGAACCTAGAGGAGCACTGGAACTGCTAATTGTTAGCAATCATATGTTACTCAGACTTAATTCCTTCTGAAAAAGGTTTAATGGCTTGTTCCTAGGCCTTTTAACCAGGTTGTTCTTCACAACATGAACTGTTTGCCCTGTCCCAAAATTTTAACTATCTGACAAGTGTACAGAGCTTTATTTAAAGTGACTTTATGTCACTTCCCAGCTGCTGTATCCTGTAGCCCCTGGGTTACCTGTGACAGACTCATTAATCGAGCAGCTCTACAGAGATGAGGTGGGAATGCTCCAGTGACTCACAACTGAGCTTCTCCTTAGACTGAAGTGCATTGGTAGGTGGAAATCTAAATTTTTTCTGCATCAGCTGTAATACTTCACTTGCTCATTTTCAGGTTGCCTATTTGCAGCCAAGTAAAATCAAATTTAGGGAGCTTTTAAACAAAAATTCGAACTTATGTATTCAAAGACCTCTAGAGGTGTGCTACACAGAATATTAAAGATCCTTAGTTGCTGCCAATTCTGCTTCCCAGCAGCAAGGAAAGAGGGATTTAATCAAACAAGAGTGCCTGAGCTAAGTGGTAAATCATGCAACACTTTTCAAAAGTGGGCAATGCCAGCCTGGTTAGGCGCAGCAGACTCTACACCCAAAGCATTTAAAATGTATTTTATTGCACCAGCAGTTGCCAACAAATCCTTGCTAATGTGGTCAAAGTGTTAATGAACATGTAAGTTGCTTCTGGCAGCTTTTTCAAAAGGTGACCAAGGCCAGGCTGCCCAGTAATGTTCAGCAGCTGATAGACCTTTGTGTCAGAGAAACTGGTAAGAAAAAGGTACATCAATCATTTTGGTGAAGTATTTTGACCTTCTTATTTTGGAATGACTGCATAGGTATATTTGTGACTCTTTTTGTGGTACATTTATTTTTCAATGGTACAGTTATCAAAAACAAACTTGTGACAGTTAAAAGATGGCCTTCCTGAGAGTAAACCCAACAGGTAGCTTATTAAAAATTCACTGAGTATCAGAGAGCTGACGAATTTTTGCTTCACCAAAGGTTCATTTGCAAGAGAGACTGGGATTTGTTATATGTACACAATGCACGTTCCCCTGATGAGAAATGATGATTAAAGTAAGTCAGAGTAGGATTTTAACACTTCCAGATTCCTCTCTTTGTGGTTCTTTATAAACATTTCTTACACATTTGCACAAGTTCTTGCTAGAGGAGAAAGCTATAAAAAGCAGGCACTGAAGCAATATAACCCAGGTGTCATAAAAAGCTTGGGCAGTAAAATGTCATCATTTCTCCAGAAAATAAATACTCTCATGACTTCCAGTGGAGCCCCAGTGCTTCCTTTAAATGCTAAGGTGGGGTCAGGATGAGAACAGAGCAGCAACACCAAAATGATCCTAAAGTTCAGTAATCAGGTGTTGGTATCAAGCAAAGCCCCCCTGTTATGGTCAGATGATGTGGTGTAAAAATAATGTAAATTACTAAGGGACATGGACTGGACCAAAGTTGTTATCAAAGCAGAGCCCTTTGTTCTGGGATCTTATTCTCTCTGCTTGCTTTCTTCCTTGATTTTAGAGCCACACACAGATTTTTACTGTTCAGTTGCTGAAATAACACTGTACTTCAACCCTTCAAGGCCAAACTTTTGGCTGTATTCAGATCTTCACTAAGAAAAATTTTGTACTTCTGATTGAATAACATTTTTGTGCTCTCGTGGATTTAATTCAGAGACAGCTCCTTAAGATCCCTCTAGATCTCTTTCTGAGGCACAGTAACCTGTGCAGTTCTGTAACAAAAACCTGCACTTTCATTACATCCATGAACAAGGAGTCTGACCAGCAGTGAACAGTTTATTTTGTAGCTGCTCATTTTTCTTATCATCTCCATTGCAAGAGTGTAAATTCAAAGGAATATCTTTGAGGAATATTAATTCAAATTAAAATTACAGGAGGGGTTTTGTGACTAAAATATTGAGACAAGTGCACTCAGAAAAGGTGAATATTTACACAGGGAAAGAAGTTTTCAATTTCATAGGTTCCTTATTTAGAGCTATCTCTTACAATTGTCAGCAACAAAAACCCTGCAGTATTATGCATAAATTGGCAATTGATGTCAGAACATTTTTACCATTTCCACTTTACTTAATTTTGGTATATCTCATTTAACTTTGGAAGGAAATTTATAGTGATTTACATGTCCCAGACATGTCAAAAGATATATTAAGCAGTATTAAGCCTTAAGAAATAATCCTGCTTTATTTCGTTCCTTCTGAGGACTGTGCAGAGGAATAATGTGAATGGATTAGGAAATTGGTGTAATACCTGTCAAGTAATGTTATCTGTGAATGTGCATGAATTCTCCAAAGTTAAACCAACTGTTCTATATCAGATTCCTCAGGTTCTTGAGGAAGGTAGGAACAAAAATAACCTATTAAATTAGCTTGGAAAACTCCACTCTCAATGGGCCATTTTTATTTCCTTGGTGCATACAAACCTAATCCAGAGCTTTTTAAATGTGTTGTCTCTGGCTGAACTCACAGCTCTTTGCTGCAAGGATATTTCTGCAACCTCAGTGGGAGCCCAGCAGAAAAGGGGGTAACTTTGGCCAGGTAATTTCAGTCCTGGCAGCCACATCAGAGTGCCTGGACCTGCAAATGTTCAGGGTGCACAGCTCCACGTCTCTGCTTTGGGATGTGCTCTCAGCAAAGCTGACTGACCCTGTCAGGGAGGTTACCCCTGCTGCTGCTCAGGGTTTCAACTGAGTAAACTAATTTTGGGAGGCAAGTCTTTGCCTGGCTGCAAAACACAGCAAACAGAGCACCCTTTTATTTAAATATTTTGCCACACTTCCAGAAAGTATACCTGAGATGTCAGGGGAGAAAGCCTCATGATGTAAGCTTATAAAAGTCCAGGAAATTATCTTGTCTGCTCCTGAGGGGAAACTAAAACATCTGCTGGGCTGGAATAGGATATTTTGATTGCAAGCACTTACATAATATGCAATTCTGCACAGGATCCAGACAGTCTGAATTTTAGGCTATCTGTGATGAGTGTAGAAGGTACAGTGTGTAAGTATTAATTAGCTCTAGATTTGAAACTGAAGAAAAAGCTTTTATTGAACCTTTTATTCATGTCAGCTGTGTAGTGCCTCCAGCAGAAAACAAGTTCTGTGAGTTTACTGGTGTCAGCACAGAGCTGACAGAGGCACAGAGAGCAGAGAGGCAGCTGGCATGGCAACCATGTCTTACTTGGTAGCTGGTGATGTCTGGAATCTGTTTCCCACCCTGCTGGAGGGATCACAGGTCCATCCTGTGCAGGGAATTCAGGTGCCCGAATTCATGAGATAAATACACTGTCAGCTGCTATTAACTCTTGACAGCCACGTTCCACTTTATGAAGTTTACACATGGTGCTATTTCTTGTCCAGGCAGTTTGAAAACGTTAGGGCTGACTCCCTTCACTTACTGCTAAATGCAGCTGCTGTGCTGGCTGTGGGCAGGGGAAGCACCTCCCTTTTCTTTGTGCAGTGGGGCTGTCCCCGTGTGTCTGCAGCATCAGTCTGCTAACCAAATCACACAGACCCTTCCCATGCTTTACCCACCTCCCAGACTGGATGAAAAACGAGCTCAATCAAAAGCAGCTGTGAAATATTTCTCTGGTTAAATGTCACTGTTAATATATCAGGATGCACAGAAATGGGGTTTATGTATAACTGTAGACATTTTGCTGCATTTAAACGGGCCTAATTTGTCATAAAATTATTCCTTCGTGGTTCCAAAGAAACCTAGTAATGTTGTAAGAAATTTCACCCATTTAGGGTTTACAGGAAAAATTATCAAGTGTCAGACCTGTTCCTGGAAATGTCTTCCAAATTCTCTTTTTTGTCCTTTTGAGGAGTTTTGGGTTACTTTTTCTCATACAGTTTCATTGGACATTTTAAATTATTTTTATTAGCTAAAAATGAAAGCAATGGTATATGTGTAAAGTTTATCTGAACAGGACAGACCCTGAAAAGAAGCATAATTTTGGCACTAATTTTTATTGACTTTCTTAGCTATTAACCAAGTTTGGTAAAGCAACGGGGAGAAGGGCCTGATTCCAATTTTGAAAACAGAATCATAGAATTGTTAATTAAGGAAACATTTCTAAGACCATCAAGTCAAACCATTCCCCAGCACACCACTAAACTGTGTCCCCAGTTGCCACATCTACACGTCTGTTAAATCCCGACAGGGACAGGGACAGCTCTTAGTCTGTTAGGTTAAGTAGCTGTCACAAAATGATCACAGCTAACAACTGATTAACTTCTGATTAACTTCTTGTCATAGCTGTTTCAGAGCAGTCTTGCTCCTTGTTGGAATATTATTAAATTCCAGTTGAAAACTGATTTCACACATTCTCCCTTCTGCTCAAAGAATCTGGACACTCTCCAGTGTTCTGGTTTGCTTATTTGATTCAGCACATCACTCAATTTTGCATGTGTACACGTGCAGCCCGGCAGCTCCCGCAGGTACACCCCGGTGGGGTTCCTGCAGACACAGCCAGCACATGCAAACCTGAGGTTTTCCACAAAATAAACACACAGGCCACAGTTGGAGACAGCTGAACTTCAGTAAGAGGAGGCCCAGCTCTCAGCTGTCACTGTCAGCAGAAAGGAAAAGGCTCCCTTTGAGCCGTTTGGATATTCCCTCCTGTGGTGGCACTGCAGGGAAATCACTGCCAGTACAGAGTGTGAGCAGACTGTGTGTGTTTGTATTCCCTCCCCTGCTGCAGCCTGACCCCGGAGAGGGAAGCCAGGACAATGTGCTTTCAGGCAGTGGCATGAATTACCTGACCTCTCTTAGATCCTTGTCATTCTCACTTGGGGCAGAATCACCAGCCTTCTCCGGCGTGTTCTGCTTCCTGCTCCCTTTGCCTGACACCCTTTGGTTGTGGGAACGAGGGCATCTAGTGGCTTCCCTCTTGTTGCTCTCCAGTTTCACCTTTCCATCTTCCAGAGACTGTAACACTGAGAGGTGTTAGGTGGAATTTGTGACACAGTTGTATTTATAGAGTATGAACAGTCTTGCAAGAGTGAAGTCTTTATTTATGAACTAAATTGGCCAAAAAAGCCTTAGTTACAGGGAAATGCCCATTCAAACAGCTGAGACAGAAACTGGTTCAGAATGTTTTGTTGTGCCTCCTCCTGGCCATGCCATGAGTTAAAAAAGAAGTCTTCTGATAAAGCAACAAAAGTAATCAAGCCTGTAATCTCAAAATGATAGTATCATTTCCCTGAGCAGAATTAAATTCTTTTGTTCAGTTCTCATTTCTGTACCTCTAATGTTTATAGGGCATTTCATGTAGCAATGTATGCAAGCTGGCAAATGACAAATAATGTGGATAATTACAATGGAAGCAGCTAATAGGAGCTGTAATATCTACATCGTTGTCTCTGACCATTACAGCTGATGGTATTAAATTCATTTAAATGAAGAAGGGCTAATTTGCAGTGTAGCAAATGACAAATTTGACTTACTGGGGTTAGCACACTTCCTTCTTTCTCTCTGCAGTATTTCAGGCACTATGTTGTTACTGCTATAAAAATCTAGGAAAATAAAAGAGCAGTGGTGAAATATCTGCAAAAAGGGAGCTGTCAAGCAATGACATCTCAGTCAGAAGGGCTCAGTGCTTTCCTAAAGACAAACTGGATTCACTGGTTTCTTAGGATCTGGAGACAATTCACAATTCCTTGCTTTATAAATTTACTTTCCCTGGGTGGATGAACAAAATCTTTTTAAATGGCATCTGGTGGGAAAGGTTGTAGAGAAGCAGAGGTGAGTGCCCCTGAGAACTAAAAGCAGACACAGTTCCATGGCTCTAGACAGAACAAGCAAAGGTTCACAATTGCTGCCAAGCCCTCTGTCATTTCAATGGTTTTATGGTGAGCTGGGAAAATATTCGATAGCATCAGAAATCACTTCTCTAGTGAAATCCAGAAAGCATGAGCAATTTCTAAACACTTCTTGAAAATCTTCCACTCAACTCATGAATGTATCTGAATTTCACTTTAAAAAACTGCAAGATCATTGTGCTTCCAAATTCCAGTGGCTCAGGCCTTGATGCCAAGCTTTCACAAGCAGCTCTCCCTTTTCATGATGTTTGGACTATGAAGAAAGCAAAATTACTTGTGAGTCTCCCAAGTCCCACTAAAAGTAACATTTATGATTAATTATCTAAATTATCCCACCAGAACCTAACTGATATTTACTGTTTATCTTTTTAAAAGCTCTGCACCTATTTACCTGACTTTACTAAAAATTGAGCAGCACAAGGGTTATATATGAATGAGCTGCAGGAAACATACTTCAGTTTTTGCATAAAAGATATTTATACCAACTAAGCAGCTTCAGCACACAATTCCATCTGTATTATCATAAGATGTGCACTTGTCTTATTATTGAATATTCCAATCTTTATTCCAATAATTACCTTAAATATTGCATTTAAGAACCATTTTAAAGCTATAGTTCAGAACCTATTACACATATTCTATATACATATTACTCCATATAAAAAAACTTTTCCAGATCACCAAGTGGACACCTTCCAGACTATCTACAAAGCATAAGCTTATGCTATTTATTGTTTTAAAATAATTGCATTTTCTTCTGTTAAAAGCTGCAGTGGTTTCCATTCTGTAGGTGCAAAACTACTGTTTTTAATATTTTCTTAATCAGGTATTATTAAAACAGTCTCAGAAAATTGTATTATGTGTTACATAATGTAGCATTGTGTGCTGCATAATTTCTTGGAGTTTTCTGGCTGAAAACTCAAGCAAACAGGTTTCACCTATTATACTATGCCACAAATACACATTTTAACTCGGGGTTTACTCTTCCTATTTCATGAGCATGTTTTAAGCAAGGCCATTTCCTTAGCACTCTTTTCCACCCACCACTCTTTGCCTCATCTACTGTAACTTTTAAAGACAAAGTCTGGCTTTTGCTTTACTGTCCGTACCATGCTCTGGTCAGGCTCTTCTTAGCCTTCAGCATTTACCAGTTTTCATCTCTTAAAATTTGACATGTGCTCCAGAGCTTATGAAATACAATATTTTATCAGATACTACTGTCATTTGTGAAGGTTGCATGGTATTTTGTGTGTGTTGGTTTGACTTTCCTTGCAATCTGGACTAAAAAATTTTATACTCAGGCCATGGTAAAAAATCAGTTTCTCTTTTGTCAAAGCTTTTCATGTGAAAGTTTAAAAACATGCATTGAAAGTTTAAACTGTCCTACTAGACCCACTAGAGAATTTTTTATGAAAGTTAAAGCCTTCACAGTAATAGCAAATGGTAATGTTTTCAGTAAAACTTTATAAGGCACTTGGGGATACGGTTTAAGGATGATTATGGTGGTAGATGGAAGGATTAGCTGAAACTGAAGGTCTCATTCAACCTTGGTGATTCTGTAATTTCCTTATGTCTCATCTATTACTGCAGTGGCATAAATATGAATTCCTTAAAACAGACTCTCTAAATGTTTATTAAGCTGCCCACTAAAATATTGTTTTGAAGTTAATACATTTTTTTACTTCCCACTAGAACAATTTATTTAAAACATCTTCATAGCCATAAGATACAATACAAGATCGTTGTTTCTCTCTTTCTACTTCATCTCTTACTGCACAGGAAAATAATTTTGCCTATCCTTTGTTATCAAACTCTCCTGTCCAGTGGTTATGTATTTAACTGCTTTATTTTGTCTAAAGTGATACTTAAAGTAATTTTACTGCCGACGTGAGTGTTCTGTTTTACCTGCCTGCAGAGCTTGCTCTTTCTCATCATAACCCTAATTCTGCATCCTGAAATATATTTCTAGTCTTCCTGATCTTTTCCCCTCCTTAGAGAACTGGTTTGGTAGTAATTCTGTCTTTATCAGGGATTCATAAAAGTGTCTGAACAGCTTCAGCTGCCACAACTGAAAGTGTTTGAAAGCCTCTGGGGACAGAGGGGGTTTGTGTGTAAAGTTCCACACACGGCCAGAGCTGCCCGTGATTGAAGAGTTTCAGCTCTGGTATCCTTGCACATAAAGCTGTGCCTTTACTTCAGGCAAGGAGCAAACTGCAGCTCATAAACTGAAATGCTGATGTGAAATTGCCAGCAACACCTACGAGAATGTTCCTCGTAGAGGTGTAACTTAATAATTTAAACCTGTCATTTCAGTGTTTCAGTTTGAAATATTGCCTTATAAAGAAAATCCAGAAAGTGTTTCTGTTCCAAGTAAATTCAGGTGTAGAAATTAAATCTCTCTTACTCTCTTTAAAAAAAAAAAAATGTCACGTACAGTAAATCTCCTGCACTCCTAGTCACCTTGCTGGTTAATATCTCACATTGTTGAAGATTATTTTTAGAAAGGCTCTGCCTTTAAGAACCAGTCTATTTGGTTTGTCCAATTAGTTGTGGCAACTCAGTTTATTCTACATATTTTGAATCTAATTTTCCTGGTCATTACAATAACCTATTTTTCCTTATACTGTTAGTTTACAGAAGAATTTAAGTGCAATGGGAATGATTATTTATACGATGTCAAAAAAACATCCAAATGTAGAAAGTAAACTGACAGAAACAGGGGTTTATCAGTTGAAGCATTCTGCTTTACAGGTTAGTGAAGCAAATACCAGCTCCTTCTACTGACACAAATATTTTCAGGGTCTTGCTAGGACACCGTTTTGCTATTTTGTATCTATATTTATATAAACTTTTGTAGGTTCTTTTGTATTTAGAAGAAATCTAAAACCACCTGGTATGTTCTTCTGTACACGGCTCTGTTTTGTATTGTACCAGCAAAACAGCAGCTTCAGCTGGACGCTTTCCTTGGAGGCCACAGTTAACTTGTTTGCACTGGGGTAAACTGAAAGGCTGTAGTACAGGAATTAGTGCATATGTGGAGGGTTTCCTGCTCTGCATTTCTCATCTCCAGAAAGTCCCACAATGTCAGCAGCAGATCATGTTTTCTCTTTGAATCACAGTTTAATTGTGCCATACCAGAAAATGCTGTTCTGAGTTCCAATTCAGTCATAAACCAATACATTTAGAATGCTTTGTTTTAAAGAAGAAATATCATGAAAGCACATCCCAAGCACACCCTGTCCATCTGTTCTCTGCTGCACATCCAAGTCACTCCACTCTCCTCTGAGGTGCTGGTTGTTTCTTCTCCACTGGTGCCAAACAGCGAGTTCAAAATACAGATGAATGCTGAGCAGCAGGAAAAGTGGTTCCAGTAAATTAAAAAGTGCTGACAGCCATTCCCCTGCTTGGTGTCCCTGGCTTTAAGTACTACAGCACAGACTGGGGAAGAAATGAGCAGTTCCCAAGCTCAGGTCATTAGTTAGCAGGCTTCGTTAATTCCAACTCGAGTCAGGTATGTGCTTCTGAGGACAGTGGTCATTGCTAAATTAACACTGAGCATGGTGTAAATGGATAAATCTGTCTAGCAAAGTGCCTCTCTTGGCTTCCTTAAGCTCAAGCTCATTATTAAGCTTTGCTCAACTAGTAAAGCTTACTTTACTCCGTATGAATTTGAATTGATGACAAAAAGGAGCTGACTGTTTATATATTAGTTGCTGCACATGCAGTAAGCTCTCCACAGGCAGGGCCTCAAAGGCCAGCAGGAAATTCATTCTCCATTCCCCACCCCTGCTGACCCCTCTGTCCTCTCTTCTCCATCTCCTCTTCAGCTCTTGCAGAAGTTGCAGTTACTTTTCACCACCCACTCTGAAAAGTGTGCCTGCCCGAGGACTCCTGCAACCCGCTGAGCTCTCATGTGCCGCAGGAGGGACACACCACAGGGCTTTCCTTGAGAGAGGCAGGGGGGAGAGGAGCCCCGGGGCTCTGCACAAGCCCCTGCTGCAGTGAGTGCAATACAAGGTTCTGTTTCGTGTCAGGTAAATAAAGGTAACTCGTGTAATTATAATGGTGGAATGCGTGGATCACTACCATGGGCCGATTATAAAAATGAATTATATAACTGAATAAAACAAAACATGGAAAAAGGCCTTTGAACTAACACTGGGGTCTCAATTAGCTATTATATGTCTTAAGTTGTTTTGTAGTGAGAGTATTTGAATTATAACTTTAGGATGTTGCTTTTTTATAAAACCCTAGGCTGTTTTGTACTGAGAACCTTTGAATTGTAACTTTAGAATAATGCTTTGTATTAAGGATTTTTTAAACTGAAGCTTTAGAATAAACAAAAGAGGGATTTGGACTTATCCTAGTCTCCTAACAAAATAGTGAGGACATCCTGAAGAATGAAGTTTGAACGTACCATCTGGATATACATCCTAGGATATATCACAATAGAGGCTAAGAGGAATCCTAAGAGGAAGCTGGACTACACTATCTGGATATACATCCTAGGAGGAAAGGATAACAATAAAGTATAGAATTACGACAAAGAAATTTTTAAATAGAAAATCTGCTGAAATGGGAAAATTTCTCAATAAATACCAGCAAGCCCAGCAATTGGTGTGCAGTCAGAGAGGGAAACTTCTCTACTGTACCCAGCACTGCCTTGCTCATATCTTACCAAAAATTTAATTAATAAATTGAATTACTGCTTGATATATTGGCTGAGTCAAGCTTTTCATTCCTAACAAGCTCATCTTGGAGAAGTTTTGGAGGGCTGGCTCCTGTGCAGGGCAGTGACCCAAAGGAGCTGTGCCCTCCTGAGACCTTTTTGGAGGGCACCCAGAGGGGTGACACTACTGTCTGCCCCAGAGCTGAGCACCCTCATGTCACTGCACCCCTTCTGGAAACACACCCCAGGGTGGAATAACCCTCCTCCCCTTTTTTTTTTTTCTTTTTTTTTCTCCCCCTTTTGTAGGGCTGGAGCAGCTTTCCAGTGGCTGTCACACACTGCAGCCTTCCCAAGCTGTCCTGACGTGTAAGGAGAGAGGAGCAGGAGCAATGGGGGAAGAACAAGCCCGGGGGTCTGGTATTTAATCTCAGCTCTGTTACTGACCAGAGTGGTGGAAAGTCTCTTAAAGAACCTCAGCTCATGGTGTGGCCAGGGGGGATGCACCACAATTGACAGTCAACACTTCGTGTGTGCTTTAGATTTTCTTCCCATAAATCGATGTTAGAAACCAGTTGCAACACCTTTCTAGATCCCTCAGATATTTTTCAATTAAAAAAAAAAAAAAAAGGAATGTGTTTGAGGAATTTTTCATCACCTTTATGCACACACTTACTCACTGTTAGTCATACCACCCTGAACTCCTGAAAAAAATTCTGAAATTCTGTCCCTAAAAGAAAGAAAAGTAAAATCCAAGATTTTGATTCTTCCTCAAGAAGAATTAAAACTGTTTGACCTCTTAGACTCTACTTTCAAATAACACTAATGAAAATAATGTCTAGTCATTATATTCTTAAACGTTATTATATATTTTATGTGAGATATATACATTTATATATTTTTATACTTACTAATTCTTAATAATTTGTGGGTTGTCTTTATAGAAGCTTCAGCCATGACTGATGAACTCAACATAAAGCCACTGACTGAAAGGAAAAGAGACTTGGACAAAGAATTTATGTTAAACGTATGTTAATTTTCTTGGTCATGTTTCTTAATGTGCTGAGATTTTCTACATAAGGAACATTATTTATGAATCACCCAGAGTTTCTCCAGATTTTATTTTTTAAATTTCTGAATGATAAATAGAGAGCTTATAACTAGGCCAGAAATTATGCTATGTGCACTTCTCTTCGAAATTTTTCATAAGGAAGAAAAGTCCTAGAGGAGTATAGGTGCATTTGAAATTTCAAATTATACATCATTTCAAATGGTTAATAGTCTTAATTGTGTCTAGATTTTGACTGGGTTTTAATTAAATGTTAAGAACAGGGAATATGATTTCTAAAGTAGACAAGAAGATATTGATTATAAACTAATTACAAATGGTTTTGGCCGTGTTTTGGCCGGTTCATTAACCCTCAGTGTTAATAGTGACAGGTGTGCTCGTCACGTTAATGTCACTGCAGCTCCATCTTGTGGCTGAACGATTATTCTCGAGTAATTTTCGATTCTGTAGAAGGTTGGTCGAAAACAAACACGAAAAGTGATGAGGAGAGGAATTCACAGGCATGATTAATTTCACTGCAGTTATTTCTATAAGAAAAAAGTGACAGGGAAAAAACCCCAACCTGAGTGTTTAGTACTCACCTTCCTAGTTGTAATTTGCCATATCTAAGTGGTAATTATAAACTGGGGGAAGTTTTAGTAAAATATTATTTTAGAAAATGAAAGAAACAATGCCATGAGTATTATGATTATCTGCATTAATGAATTTATGAATCATGTATACCCTGCCAGTTGTGTTTTGTTCCTATTTCATACAGGCAATCAAAAATTCTGACGGCCACTTTAACCTTGAGGCTGCGATTAAAAACGTTGACATGATGTGCAATGAGTTGAAGAAATAAATGGTAATTCTGATTTCACCATCCAGTTAAACAAAAACCTGTGTAAGACATTCTTCTGAGAGTGTGCAGTTGGGAATGACCTGGTTTTCTGTGTCAGACACCTGGGTTTTAATGTAATGAAGCAATAGCTTTGCTCTTGTGTTTTGAGAAATGAATGGAACAGGAGTGAGAGAGCAATAGAATCGTGTTAGTTAACCATGGGAAACCCTGCTAGGTGATAGTCATTCCTTTCTAGGAACACTGGGAGTCTTCTAATGCAAACACTACTAACATGCTAACACCAAACTGAATGTAACAGTCTTGAAGCAAGCAAAACAAGGCAA
This sequence comes from Sitta carolinensis, assembly GCA_032173965.1. NCBI lineage: Eukaryota > Metazoa > Chordata > Aves > Passeriformes > Sittidae > Sitta > Sitta carolinensis. Next base: position 3,465,634 of record CM063294.1, on the reverse strand, counting down.
CCCTTCAGCTTTTTGAGTTGGATGAACACTAAAACAATGCTGTCTGTAATTACCATTCAGTCATTCAATACATACCATGCTGATACACTGCTCTTTGTCTTTCAGTGGAAAGCCAGCTACTGCTTTGTGACCTCATTTTGAATTTCAACCATCCTGTGAAGGCCCAAGATTTAAAAGAAGCTGACGAAAAGACCTGGAGTTTGACAGATTAAGTAATATCCATTTTCATGTATTATCTTCTATTAATACTGCTGAAGCTGCTGCTTCTTCTTTCTTTTTCTTCTTTCTTTTGAACTGTACAATGATAGCATGGTTTCCTGCAGTTAGACTGTTTTTTTTTAAGCTAAACTCGTGGAATGGAAAAAAAAAAAAAGTAGGTTATTGATTCTGAGAGGGGTTTTTCAACCCACATTTCCCAAATTAAGCCCACTAGGGCTGGAAAGACTGATGTAATTAATTAAAAAGGTCAGGAAGCCAGGCATGAAGTTTTTCATGTGGTTTTCTCCTTTTAAAGAAAGATGTGTTAGAGCAGTAACAAAAAATGTGAAATTTACTTCAAGTCACTGCTCTCTTACCTCAGTTGTGCTTGGGGAAACAGGATAAGAAACTGTCAGTGAAGGAGGAACTGCAGCTTGTGTTTTGAGCTGCCTTCCTTGTCTTAAAATATTGTTGAGGAAGGGGTCAAAGAGAAGATTACTTCTGGAAAACCAAAGGTACTTTTCATTCTAGTTTCTGTAATGACTCTCTCGTGCAACTAGCTACAAAAACAGGGAGGAGTTTGTGGCTTTAATGCTCTATCCTGAAGTGTTCTTGACTTTGCACAGCCACTATTTTCATGTAGTTTGTTACAATTAATATTCAGTCATACTTTGCTTGTGGATTTGTTTGAATGTTGAGATGTATTTTTATTCTTACATCAAATATATTCTCTGAATAATCAAATAGAGATTCATTCTACTTTAAAAAATATGCGGTGTTAGGAATTGTTATGCTTGCTTATATTTTACTTCTCTTTCAGTGGTGAGATGACTTAAAATTAATAAAACATAATTCCATAGGAGGTGTTTCTGGGTTGTCAGATTTATCAAAGCAGGACAATGGAATAGGATTACAGCTCACAGAGGCAGTGGTGATATGGGGGATGTTGTTCTTAATTTTAACATTTTTTTTTTAAAGATAGATTAGAACTGACTTTTCTTTCACCAGAATTAGTAGTGAGTTTTTAAAAAATATTGGGCTAGAATCAGCTTTTTCCAGCTGAGAAGTTTTTAAAATGTTATTTTTCATCTTTATTTCTGGACTCATAGTTGCATGGAAATGAACTTGGCTAACTTTGAATTCCAGCTCTTAGCTAAACATCTTTGAAAGGATCATTTACAAAACATATCTCTATAAGTAAAAGTCTTTGTGAAATCTGATTATGTTATCTGGGAAGCTTTACAGATTGTATGGAAGGTATTTTTTACCTTGAATTTTTGTTCCAGTGTTTTACTGATATAGACACAATGGCTTAAAAAGAGAAAAAGTGTGACAAATTTATAATTATCAAACCAAGGTCTTGTCAAAACACAAAGGAAATTGAAACCCAGGCAAAGGCTTGGATAAACCCCACTTAACAAAGGTGAGGGAAAACTCTTGATACAGGATGCTTCAGTGTTCTTCAGCTGCAGCTTGTAATTTTGAACTGAGTGCACCTTTTTTCACAGTAAAACAGAAAGCAGTCATGCAGGAGGAAGTAAGCTTGGCCTGACTCTGTGTGCTTTCTAGGAGATTTGGGCAGGTTCTGCCACTTAAGGATCCCATGATGATCATTGATGTGCCTTGGGTAAAAATGCAGTTGCTTGATTCAGTCAGAAGGACACAGCTGAAGAGAGCCCTGTGTGGAGGAAATCTTCTTTCTGAGCAAGGTTAGAGACTGCTAGGATATGCAGAATTCCAGTTGTGGGCTGAGGCATGGAATACCCTGTGCTGTGGCAGAGGGGATTTGCTGGGGGTGGGGGTGGTGTTGTCCTGGAAAAATGGGAACAAACAGTTTCACAGCTGAACGACCCAGACACAGATCTGACAGGCACCTGCATTTCCAGGGTTGGAGGGGTTTTGGTGCCTCTGAAACTTGTGTGTCTTTCAGATGTGAGCTGATCTTTTCATAGAAATGAGCAGAGCTAGATTTACTGAGGGAAAAATTGGCTTTTATTTTGTCTGCTCCTCGGCTTTGACAATGTTTGGGTCTACTCTGTATCACTTCAAATAACAGAACTGCTGCTGCGATTCGGATCCAAAAAAAGAGCTCCTGTGAAAGCAGAGACTTGTACTGATATTTAATTATGATTCATCAAATTTGGTGTGGAAATAATTTCAAGAGCATATGCATACCTTAGAAGATAAAAAATTTTCATGTGTTGTATGATTAATGGACAGTAATAAACACTTGGTAGGAAAACTATAATTATAGAGTACTGTATTTAAGGCATAATTTAAAAATAACAGTCATTTTTCTTTGAAACTGTGAATTTTAATTATTTAATGATTTTAGTTTGCTGAAAAGGGAAATATCTTGAAGTTTATAAACTTCAGTAGGCTTCAGTACCATATGTGATCTTCTCTAAGGTTTCATTTAAATATGTCCTGCAGCGTATTTTAACATGCACTGGTTTCTTGAACCTCTGTCTTTTCCATCAATCAGAAGAAGGGGTGTTCTTTGGAAGTGGTCAATGATATCTGCTACAGAAGAAAATTCCTGTGGGATGGAAAAAATGAGAAGACTAAGGCCAAAATTACAGAATTATTAGTAACCAGTAGAAACAAAAGGGTTTTTTTAGAATTCTGAATATTTATCAATATTATAAATATACATATAAGGTCCAGATGAACTGTTCTAATTCCTGCCATCATCTGCAGCTCAGTAACCCTGTGTACAAGCTGCTGCAGTGTTGTATAATTAATTTATATAGTCTTGGTCTGTTTAATACATGCTGTTGACACTGTGCTTGAAGTGATGACTGTACTTGAGAGTCCAGAGGTGTCTGATGAGTGCAGGGGTTCTGCCTCAATCAGAACTGCCAGGGTTGTGCTGAGCAGCCAGCAAACCCACACAGTCCTGCAGGCTGGGAGCAAAGCTGTAACTTGGCAGGGATGGATCAGCTCTCAGCTCTGCATTTCCCTTATCTGGTATCTCAGTGGTAAACAAACATTCCTTAACCAGGCACGTGGATTTCTAATGGTGTTCTTAGGCCAGCCCTTCATTCCCTGAGTGCAAACAGCATAACCTGATTCTACTTCCAGCAATAACAGTTTTCTCCTGTGAATAACTCTGAGACAATAAGCAGAATTTCACCCCAGCAGAACACTGAGGAATGAGGCAGGAGATGCCTTCAAATGAAGAGTAGTGTGGAAAACATAGAGTACCTCTTTTCCTTTTAGGCTGGTTCCTAACAAATATAAGTGGTCCTGCTCCTGGTACCGGATCTGGATGTTGTACACTTTATCTCTGTACAGCACCATCAGTACATATGGGTGGGTAACAGTTTTTCTTGAGCTGTCTCTCACCAGGAATGTTCCATCCTGAAACATGAAAAAATGAAAGATGACAAACAGCAAACACTTCTGTGTTTGATCAGTGTAACAACTTTCACTAGAGCACTTGTGCTTTTATATGTTTTTTCTTTCTGAAATCTTTTTCCTTTCTGATAAGAGAAACTGCTCTATTAAAGCATTTAGGTCTTTTCACAAATGTGTTTTCTTTCAGTTTGCTACTTCAAACTTTCCTCTCTCTTACAAAAGCAGAAGGTAGGAATGGTGTTTTATGAGGGAGAGGTTCCATTAAAGAAGGAAGTAAAATGCCAAAGACCAAACCTCACATTGTTTTAACCAGAAAAGAAGTTCAGTTCCACTAAGTGCCAATCACATTTCCTATGTGATGTATTTATAGACAGCTTAAAATAATGACATTATCTGTGTAATTTAGGTAAAGACAGTGATGCTGTACTACTCTCTTTGCTTTTCTTAATTTCAGATCTATTTTGATGAGTCTCCCATTGAAATCCCTTTCTTAAAGGCACTGACTGGGACCTCATAAGCTGGACTTTAGTGCAAGTCACTGTACATGCCATCTTCAGCTCATGGCAAGCACTGTGAGGCAGGACAGGCTAACCACAACTCCCACAGCAATCATTCTACTTATCTTTATGATTTCAACTTGTTTCCCCAGATAAGTTTTGTTGGAACCTGTCCTTCACTTGCTGGTCTCTCTGGCCTAGAAGAGGGTGGGCTGTGCAGCCCTTTGCAGGTACCTTGTTGATCCTGCGGAGCGCCGCCTCTGCCTCGGGCCGGCTGACCAAAGCCACGTACCACTCGTGCTTCAGAGAGCCCTGGTGGGGACAGCACAAGGACACGGTCAGCTGCCAGGGAATGGCAAACAAGGCAGGAATCTCAGTGGAGGGGTCTGTGTGCAGGATCCTGAGCGGGTGTGTGTCACAGATCACACTGCAATTTATTATGGTATGGAAAGCGCTGCTAAGCTGTTTTAAATTACCTGCTCATTTTGAGAAATTTGAAAATATTACAGATCTAGCTGTAATGCCCCTGCAGGTAAGCTAAGACATCATTTCAGTAAAAGATTTTAAGTGGCATGTTCTCTTTTGTCTACCTGGACACTAGGCACAAAGACATCCTTTGCCTTCACTTTTCTGGGGTTTTTTAAACTATCATCTGAGACACCAGTGCAGACTTCCATCTGAGTGCAGACTTCCCGTAAATATACTATTTATAGTTGCCCAGCAGTGTTATCACCATGACTGGTTTGCTCTAAACTTGTTTTATTTAAGGAAATGTGAAGCAAAAATGCATTATAAGAATGAGTCCTTCACTCATCAAAGTTTTGTGAAAGGAGAACTGAAAATCTGATGCTGCTGAAAATCTGAAGGTTGTTGTGCAAAACAAGCAATCCAGCAAAGAAGTATTTTTCTGATTTTGTTCTGCTGGGGTTCAGCTAGTGTTGTTTTCCATGGTGAGGACAAAATAAGGCACTGCAGTTTGACACAGAAAAGGAAACTGAAAGCACTCAGTAGTGTTCTGACAGTGACTACTGACTAGAAAAACAACTTTGAAAGATGTTCTCTCTGAAAACCAGAAAACTTGCTGCCTTTACAGTTATAGTTCATGTTTTGTACCTCCTCTTCCTCCGTGTTTGTTTGGTGAAGAGTCTGTCTGCTAGGAATTGGCAATGGAGGTCTCATGTCTGCTGGGCCCCTTGAAGGAGATCTGCTGCCTTCAGAGATACAAAATTAGAAAAACAATGTTAAAACCAGGAAAATCATTTCATCTGTGCACCCAGGGTGTAGGATCTTGATTTTATGAAGCATGAAGTATTTGTATCACCCTGGTACTGAGACATCTAGAAATTATTTGAAATCAGATTTAGGCTTCTCTGTGAGAACCAGGTTCTTTACATAATTCCATCCTTGGTGCACAGGGACTTGAACTGAGCTCTTGCAGTTCAGATTCCATAAGAACAGATGAACTTGAATAGAGGTGACATTTTATCAGTTTCTGTACCACAGTTACTCACTCAAGAGCATCTTGGTTTCTTTAGAGACAGAAGTAATATTGTCTCTTTGCAATCCTTGCCTTCTCAGCAATAAGAAAGTAACAAATGTCACTGTAGGACGATGACAGCTGTTGCCATGTGCAAAAAAGTTACTTGTAAAGCAATTGATGTCTAGGTTTTTGGTTTTTTTTTCTTACAAGATAAATATGGAGCATATTTCACATGAAAAGCATTTGCTAACCTTTTTGAGGAATATTAGCATACCACAGTGATTTGCATAGCTCAGCTCTCAGTACTGTACAGAAAATGCTGCTTATATGATGTTTTGACACTGGTTTAATTATGCAGGAAATCCAAATTTCATGGGGAAAAAAAAGTCCAAAATCTTTGATTCTGACTAAGTAAGGTACACAAGATGTCTTTCAGGAACTCGATAGTTTTCTGTTCACACTCCAAGCAGAAACATCCATAGGAAAAAAAACTATTATATTGACTGCACTGAAACTACCTTTTAGCTTTTGTTCACTTAAAAAAGAAAAAAAAGTGTAAGAATGCAGGATACAAACCTGGATGGAAGCGTGGTGGTAGAGAGACAGTTGAAGAAAGGTTTCTAGCACTGTTTAAAAAAAAAAAAAAAAAAAAAAAAGTAGTCAGTATAAATACATTTATACATTTCTCTGCAACATTTCTGTGCTCTGATCACCTGATCTGGACTTTGTGCCTGTTTTACAGAATGTGAGAGCCTCTTGAGACCTGTGTAGGGTGAGGAGAGCCTCTTCTCTTCTCTTCTCTTTCTCTTCTTCTTTCTCTTTCTCTTCTCTTCTCTTCTCTTCTCTTCTCTTCTCTTCTCTTCTCTCTCTTCTCTTCTCTTCTCTTCTCTTCTCTTCTCTTCTCTTCTCTTCTCTTCTCTTCTCTTCTCTTCTCTCTTCTCTTCTCTTCCTCTTTGCTTCTTTCTCTTCTCTTCCTCTTTGCTTCTTTCTCTTCTCTTCCCTTTGCTTCTTTCTCTTCTCTTTTTCTTCTTTTTCTCTCTCTCTTCTTCTCTCTTTCTCCTCTCTCTCCTCTCTTGCCTCTTCCTCTCCTCTCCCCTCCTCTCGGGTTTTTTTTTTTTTTATTCTTTTTGTGTCGGTGGATCCACCTTTAAGTGTACCTGGAGCTCAGTGTCTGGCAATAATGCAATCATCAAAGCCCCCAAGGCTCCTGTAGCAGGGTCAGTGCAGGAAAGCCCTGCAGCCTGTGGTTTCTCAGGCAGTGCCTGTGTCCTTCCCAGAGCAGGAAGCACGGGCAGCACTCCCCAGACCTCTCTGGCTGCAGGGTTCCACTTTCACAGAGTTATTTTTCTTGCGGCTTCTGTAACATTGTTGATAAAAATGCAGCTTCACTTTTATGTTGCAAGCTGGGAAGGGCCAGCAACATCAGGGATTGGGACATCTTCCAGGTCAGGAGAGGCTGAGGGAGCTGGAAGCTGAGGAGGCTCAGGAGGGATCTTTTAAAGCTCATCAACATCTGAAGGGAGAGCCAGGCTCTTTTCACTAGTGCCCAGTGACAAGACCAGAGGTTCCCTCTGAACATCAGGAAACATTTTTAATGTGAGGGCAAGCCACCACTGGAGCAGGATGCCAAGAATGTTGTGGAATCTCTCTTTCCTTGGAGACATTCAAAGGCCATCTGGATGTGGTGCCAGGCAGCCTGCTCAGGGTGGACTTGCAAGGGTAGGGGTTGGACCAGAAGACATCCAGACAACTCTGCCAACCTCAACCCACATCCAAAACTGCTCAAAATCGAGTCCCACTCCTCAATTTTTGTTATTATTTTTTGTTTCTTCAACTAATTGAGAACAAACGGCCTGCGCTCCTTTCCTTTACTGTTCATTTTTCTCTTCTGCTTAAATGAGCTCTGGAAGAGGCTCTGAGATAAATATGCTAATTTTGTTTGCACAACAAAAACACCCTACCATGATTTGATTTGTGGGAGAGAATCAGTCAAACCAGGGGCCTCTGCTACAGCAGAATTTGGCAATGCTCTTTGAATATAAGCAGAAGTGTTCATCATAGGAATAGTTCAATTTGCATATGACCTTGCAATTGCTACTGCAATAGTTGTTTTGCTTGGGTGTCAGCAGTTCCAGAGAATGATGGTAAATGTGAGGAATTCATCAAAGAGCCATTAAAAAAATAGAGAGATTAGAAAATGTGCATCAGACGTGGACTCCAGGAGCCCACTCTAAGTCATCAAAGTCTAAGTCTGTTGTATGGTACATCAGAAATCAAAATTTAATTAGGGGCTCTCCTGTCTAGCAAACGAAGACATAACAATCACATATTTTGTAAGTTGAAGCTGGGAAGAATTGCAGCAAGGTTCACAATTTTAAACAGGAATTATCAACCATTAGAGTAAAACTTAGTAAAAGGGAATTTCTTTCAGATTCAACTCCAAACAACCAGGGCTGTGGGGTTTTTTAGTTTTGAAGTGTGAGGAGTTGCAGCTCTAACACTTAAGCTCCTGGAGTGTGCAGGACCCCTTTGTCCTGAATCCTGCCTAGTTTTGTAGATGATCCCTTCCCAGAAGGACTGGTCATTCTTATGGATGCTGCAAGCAATGGGAGAGGTGTCTCAAGAATGGAAGCCTTGTACCATGGAGGGTCTTGATGCCCTAGGAATTAGCTTTTATATTCTTCAGATCCTGCACTGTATAACTCTAAAACTCCATGGCCTGTCAGCTGCTCTCTCCTGTTTTATTGAGATAAAACAATTCCTCTCCAGGCCTGAAACTCAAGGACACCTCACTGTCTCAGGCCCTGAAAAATGTAAACAACAGTGAACTGGGGGGGCAAACTTGGAGTAAATGACTTCATGACCTGAAGCTGTAATTGGAGGCTCAACCCCTGATATGTAAAGGCACCAAACTTTTAATCGTGTGAAGAACTCGTGACTATTGTCCACCTTGGGTGTAGCCCCTGGGAGGCTTCTGACTGCCCAAGGTGTTCCTGTTGAAAGCCTTTAAAAAAATACCTGCTTTTATTCTCTTAACCTTGTCTAGCCTCTGTTCTAGATAGCCACTCCAAGGCATCAGTTTAAAAAACTTCCTTGTTTTAAGAAACAAAGAGATTCATATTTTTTTCTTGGTTGCCTGATGTGTGCTCTCTGCTCCACTGATACAGAGCTTCAGTTCTATCCAGGATTCTCCTGGATAGTAGGAACAGCACTAATTAGCATTTTGTAGAGGCAAGGGCACAGTGTCAGTAATGAACTCCCAAGAGGCTGAGATCCAAAAGGAATGACCCACGATGGTGAAACAAACCTTTCTGCAGCAGGAATGCTGTTGGATCCTGGCTTAGGTGGAGGCTTGACACATTTGGGTGGGAATGCATTGGAGCTGTATGGGGGCAAAGACAGCTGTGGCACTGGCCTTTGGAGGGCAGCTGTGGAGAGGAAGAGAAGGACACTTAAATCCTACACGAGATATTCTTAAATGAAGGAGAATGAAGAAATTCTGTCACCTCACTACTGTTTGATTAGATAAATATCATGCAATAAACAGTCCTTGATGTGTTAGTTACAGATTGGAAACTCATATGGCCAGCTGAGAACTTAAAAGTAGGTATTAAAATTAAAAATAAACTGGAACTGGCTTGAGCAACATTTATATTTTCTAACTTCTGTTTTGGATAAGCCACAATTCAGATACCTTAACTGCAGCAGAGCTGAGGTGGTACATGCTTTCTGTCATGTTGCTTCTAAATAGCAGATTTGATAGCACCTTTTTGAACATCATTCTGAGATTTCTCCCAGCATGAAATAAAACATTTTCTTTCTGCAGTGTCCTCAGTCCTGAACTAGCAGTAAGAGTGGAACAGGTTAACTGTGCTCTGCAGAGCTTAAATAACCTTATTCTTTATGGAGGCTTAGGGGCAGTGATAATTCATAGAGACTTGGCCAAATGTCCTGCCTCTGTTCTGGAGTCACTTTACTAACTTAATTTCAGAAATCAGCATTCTGCAGTAATTTATGAGCACTGTTAGTACATGGAAGCAGTTCTGCTTCTCTTCATAAAAGTGACTAACATTGCACAGAGCCTGGTGCCAGCAGGGTTTGCTGAGGACTGGGAGACACCAGCTTTCTGTTTCCAGCTGTTTGATGCTGTGTGCAGAACACAAATCTCTCTAAGGCAATGTATTTCAAAATAAGAAATCCTGCTGACTGAAGGAAACTATTAGCTATTGATTTCCTGGTGTTTGTGGCTTTGATATATAAATCTGCATGAGGCACTTTATAAGAATTCTACATATCAAGGCACCACCTGACTTTAGAAATGGTTCTAAGGAAACGACTCTGAAATAATTTCCTTTTTACTTTTTTTTTTTTTTTTTTTTTAGAACTAAGACAAAGAGAGATTTTAAGTTTGAAAAATCACTGTAGAAATACTTACTGTTTTCTTCTTCCTGGGGAGCAAAAAAAAAAAAAAAATTACCAACATAGCAACATATTATAGCACAGTTCTTAGGAATGTTCTTAGGAACAAAATAAAATCTAAACCTTGGCGAATTTTGAGTATACAAAGATTCCTAATATCTGCACTGTCACTTCCCTCTAAAATGTTGAACATTTTGTCTTCATGCAACACCAAATAATTTTTGAAGTTTTCTCATTAAAGTGCAGCTATTATTTACAAACAAGATGTGTTGTGGGTGTCCCATAATGCATCTTGACCTAAAATAGTCAGAAGCTCTCAGGAGATACAAACTTTCCTTATTCCTTCAAGTAAGTGTAGACTCTCAGAGTTATCTGAAAGTGAAACCTTCAGGTCAGCTTAAGCTGAAAAAGTCCCCAGAAGCCCAAATCTTTTTTAAGCAAAACCACTTCTCCCATGTCATAGAAGAAACTCTGGCCTTATTCTTCCTGTTATCCAGGATAAAGTTCTCAAGGAATAGACTGAGCTGGACACAGAAGAACTGCTTGAAAAACACCCCATGTGCTAGGAAAGATCCATAAGTATTCCTTATAATTTATAAAAGAAATAAGTTTACCTTTTCCTGCATTATTAGTTTATACAGGTACTTAATTTTGCTGTAACCCCTATACTTTTAAGTACATGCTTTGAGACTGTACTTACTTCATTTTTCTTGTATGGTGGCCAACTCTGCCTGAAATGAAAACAAAACACTCATCATAGGTGGAATAATAGTCATTCACTTTGTGTGCATTAGGCCATGTTTTCAACTAGAACATGAATTTATAATAAGTTTTAAAGACCAATGGATGCAGAAAGATTTTTTTTTCCTCATAAAAACATCTAAGATTCTAATTTTCAGCCATAATCTAAGGCCTTATTCTAGTCCTTAGCCCATGTTGATTTTATCAATAAGGAAAATGTCTGATGAATTGATTCTAAGATTAGAGCTTAAAAGAAGTTTGTACAATGATGATAATGTACAAACATTAGTATTCAAGTCTTGAACTCATTTGTAATTTTTGATAACCTTGCTGGAACACTTCATAATCATATCAGGCTTTGTTTCTCTGATAAGTTATGCTGGGTGATTAGCAGATCTCAATTATCTCTTCTCTTGTTTTAAGTTCAGTGTTCAGCCCCCAGGTTGTCTAGAAAATGCTGGGGATGATCCAGTTCTGCTGGAAAGCACTGCTGGTGGAAAGAAGGAGTTTTGCAGGCTAATAAAATCAATGGGATCAAAGTGAAGCTTTCCTTTCCAAACACCCTAAACCAACAGCAATAGAATCCATGTGAGAATGTTCCCTAGAGCAAGAACTTGCTCTGGTGGAAAAAACATGGATCATCTATATCTTTGTAGAACTTGGAAGTGAGTCATGCCCCACATAATGGCCCTTTCAGATATGACTGGAGAGTTTTTCTGCCTTCACACCTCTCTGCAGCTTCCAGCACATCCTGTGCATGCTAACAAACCAAAACTGTCATCCTCAGACCCTGCTGTCAGGCAGTACCAGTACCTCAGCCCACCCAGTGTTGCTTGTCCATATTTGGGTTAAATTTCAGTTCTCCTCTATTGAATTTCAATTAAATGAGCACTTACTTTCCAGGGCTTTGTTTCCTTAGAGGAGGTGGATTGCCTCTTTCATATCTGTCACTTGCTGGGACAGGAGGTTTTTGCATCATTGCTAACTGTTCTCCCAGGGATCTAAAGCAGGAGTGAGATGATGAAATAAAGGCAAAAAGCTGCTTATTCAGAAATAACTGGGGAATACTGGCAATGAGAGGATCATTTGCAGAGGACAAACTCTTACCTTAGCTGTGAAACCAGAGGCTACAAAACAACAAAGAATAGTTAAGAGAATGTGTAAGTGTATATAAATAGGCAAAAACTATCAATAATCACAAAAAAAAAAAAATATTTACCTTCTCAGGAATGCCTGGCTTCTTCCCTGAAAACAGCAAAAGTTTACATTTAGAAAAAAAATGGAAGTTAATTAATTAAACTTCCTATAAAATAAATGAGTTTTGAATAAAATTGGAAGTTAATCTTGCAGGTTGAAGAACTCACATCCTGAGATGTAAGCCAGAAAAGTATTTTGGCCTTGCAAGTGATGGTAAAATTGCAGTCTCTCTTATTAAAGGGAAATTTAAACATTCTCAAAATGGCATGTGTCATAATCACATTATCTAAGGTTCAGCTTTGAACTCCTGGATACTTTTTGCCATTATGTAACAGATAAGAGTTTAGATGATAAAATTGTACAGTCATATCTGTAGATGCTTTGTATAATGTGGTTTTCAGATCTGAAGGAAATGCTATTTTTTTCTGGGTCTTAATAGTTCTCAGCCTTCTTTTAAGTCTGTTGCCACATTACCTGCAGCAGTGTATGCAGAGTTTTGTTACCTTTGTATGCAAAGGTGATTTCCACCTTTAACCTACTAAATATTTCCTTGTTCAACCACTTAAGTGTACATCAAACCTTTATTGCACAGAGTTCTCATAATGTCTTTCTGTTCACCCATCTGAGCCAGGGTTGCTGTCTTCTAGATGAAATTTCTCACCCACTTTGTAAGTTCTGCTCACACCATTTATACATAAACATTGATTACATTTGGTTGAGCCTTGTTCTTTTGCATTAATTGTATACAAGCTGATGACTTTCAGTAATTAAAGCAACCCCAGTGATATTAATGTAAGTAAATACTGACCTGATCCTGGGCTTTCTCTTTCATATGGGGGAGCAAGGCGATCCAGAGAGGGTTTTGTGCTTCTGTCTATAGAAGGAGCTGGGGCTAAACACAACAACTCTGTAAGATCATTTGCTGGTATAGCTCAATATATCTTTATTTTGCACAGTTTAGAGCTGGTGTTACTTCTTAAAATAACAATTCAGACTCCTGTATGAGTAGCATACAGAAGAGAGTGGAACTGAGGGGACAGAGGAAGTGAAGTGCTGCACATCTTTGGGAAAAGCTTTACAAAGAGAATGCCAGCTGTACTCACGTTTAAAAGGCTTCATGTTTCTGTCTCTACTCAAGTCGTTGTTGCTTGGTGGAGGAGGGAAAGCTGGCAGCTAAAACAAGTATTTAACAAGTGGTTAAAATGTGTCTTCACCTTTGTGTTTGGATGTATTAACCCCCCACGCACATCTGCCAGTGTGGTACAGCACAAGGAGCAGGTCTCTGCTCTCTGCAGGAGCCAGGGACCCTCCTGGAGCATGACCTGCACTCATTGATTTCTGATGGATGCAGAATTGCCTCCCTCTGCTGTGTCTCCCAACACTCCAGAAGGCTGTCTCCTCAGGAAGGGGGAGTGTGTTGTCACAGGAAAGGAACAGGAGCTGCAACAATGCTGTTGTATCTCTGTGACACTGCACCAGGCCAGCAGTGCCTCCATCACATCCTAAACCTTTGGTAGGTTTTGTGTACTTCTGTTCTGGCAAACACTGAACCTACAGTGCCAGCTGTCAACAGCACAAGAGCTTTCAGTTTCAAAGTATTCACAGCAGGAAAAAGAAAGGAATCAAATCTTGGTCATCAACGTTCTGATTATGCAGTGTCTTACACTTTTGTGTGGTCCTAATTCAATTGGGCAACTGCTAGAACTGCAGCTTGGAAAAACATAACCATTTTTCAAAACAGAGGCATCTCTTACAAATATATAATTTATGTGGGAGAGGCATTCACAAGTAGGTGTATATTTCCAGTGTAAGAAACAATGAAGTAATATGAAATAATTAAATACATTTCTCCCATGAAATTTAATTGTTCCTTGAACAATGGCAACCTCCTAACAGACTTCAAATCTGTTTTGATGGCTTCCTCTTCCTACACTAGGTGAACAAAAATGGCCCTACACTTGGACTCCTAAGAAGGTCCTGGGATAGGACATAGGTGAGATATTAAGAAAGGAACATACAGTAGCACTTCTTCCCCCAAATGTGGCTGGTCCTGGGGCTGGGCCAGGTCGCTGGGGTGGTACTGGAGGCTGATGTGGAGGCTGATGTGGTGATCTGGTTGTTGAAGGTCTGTCTAAAGAAAACAAAAATCCCAAACTAAATAACTACACAGAGTTTGGTTAATTAATACTCATTGGATCTCTATGGCAAAGAGCCCTTACAAGAACCCAGCTACTGAAGTTAATAAATCATAAAGACATTGCTGTCGGATTTGACTTTAGGATCAGTGTGTTGTGTTGGGAGTTGCAGGCTGGTCTGTCCCTGTGGGGCTGACTCCCCTGCCAGGCTCTTGGCCACACTTCACTCCTGCAGCACACTGTGTGAAACAGCAGCCAGCCTGAATGGCAGCTTTGTGCTCCTGAAAGGACTCCACACCTCCAGGCTGCTGGGGAATCAGACATAAAACAAAAATGACAGGCAGGGACAGCTGATTGTTCTTTACCCAAGTTTCACTAGAGATTTTTTTCCCATTGTTGTGACAATGCTCTGCCAGGGTTGCACTGCTAAAGCTACTGCAGCATGTACACATGTGTAACTTCATACAGGTCCAAATCAAAGGCCAAATAATGCACACAAAACTAATCTTTATTCCAACAGAGTTTGTCCAAAGTAGAATATGTAACTTTAAAAGTCACAAACAGTTTGTCACTAAATCTTGCTACCTTCAAGGAAAACCCTTCTATATTGCATTATCAGCCACCTAAAATGTGGCTGATAACATGGGAAAATCTAATTTGTAAATAACTAATAGCACTTAATTTTTAGTAATTACCTATATAGTCTGTGCTGCTTGGAAGTGACTTGGCAGGAAATATGACATTGTGATGTGCTTCATCATTATTGGATGGAGGTGGCTCATAGCCATCACTGTCATGTTCTGCTTCCTCAGGCTCCTCTGTTGGTGATTCATAATCAGCCTCATCTTCCTTTTCCTGGTCTTCATCAGGGCTTTCATAGTCATCATCATCATCCTGGAAAACGAGCATAAAGAATGGGTGCTGGAAGAGAACACTAAACCCTTCAGAGCAGTTTCCTTGTGGCCTTTCACTGTGGTATTTTTCACTCAGGAAAATACCACATTTTTACAATCAGTTTGAGGGGGAAAAAATCTGTTGAAATAACACAGGGAAAGGAGGCAATGTTCTACTAATGCATGGAATGCTCAAGAGCTTAAGAAAGGAAACAAATATCATTTGATGACAGTGAGTGCAGTGGGAGGTCAAGATAAGGGCAAGTTTACTGAAATGCATGAAGTGTTTCAGGGAATAGACAAGGCACCAGCAAACAGCCAGTGTTCCTAGGAACACAATGGAGTAGCAGTTGATGCTGCTGAAATTCATTCTTGCTTTCAAACATGTCCTCTACAGCACACAGCATAACTTTTGAAAATTATTTGTAAAAACTGATGTCTTTGATTTGGGTCTTGGTGTCCTCCTGACCCAAACCATAAGGTGACAGTGTCAATATGATCATTGCACATCTGTGCAATCTGCCAAGGCTGGAGAGAAAAAGAACACTCCATTTGTCATTGGTACCACAGCTGGAATTTCCAGAGTCCTCTGCCCTGGCACAGGGTCCACCTGCTCTGTAGGTGGTGACTTTTATCTCTTGTGCTCTTAGAATAGCAGCAAATCTCCTGTAAATTTAGTAACAAGTGTCTTTCAGAAACACCTCTCCCTTTATTTTTGAAGAAAAGCCATTAGCACTGGTCAGCCTCAGAGATCTTCATGAAGGCAGGCTGTGCATCAGCAGCTGAGGTGGGTGTTTCACCTAATGACCTTGTCAAGGCATTTCCTATGCCAAAGGCAGAAGGAACTTGTCCAGTCTAAATGGCTTTTAGAAAACATTGCTGTTCAACAAATTGGCTCTAGAGAATGGCAAGGATTTGCCATTGAATAACACAGCAACCTTGCACCTACTAGACCCCTCTTTAAGGGCCGGAAACAGACCTGTAAAATTCAGCTGTGGTTCTCTGGGGCCTGATCATAGGCTGGGTGGGATAGGAAATTCTGAATTTCTGGGGGAGCACCTTTCCTCAGTGAGGAAATTTGTCTGCAGCCACTGCCACCATCCCTGCTCCTGCTTTTCCCGCCCAGCTGCCCCAGGCAGGCAGTGCAGGAGGAGACAGCCCCCCTGAGCCGGGGGTCCCCACCCCAAATACTCACAAAGGAGGACCAGCCGCCGTCATCCTGAGCATAGCCTGTGCAGAGAGGCACAAACACAGTTCTGAGCAGGGACAGCTTTGGCAAACACGGGATAACTCATCAGAGAGAGCCAGGTGAGTTCTGAACCTCAGTCCTGTGCCACTCTGCTCCTCCAGAGGCAGGCTGGCACGGGAATAACATCCTGACCCCAAGCTAGGATAACGCTGCTCTGCTATGACACAATCTGGGTGCTGGCACTTCAAGTTCATCCCACTTCCAATTTAAATTATGGAATTTGAAACTATAGAATAATTAAATTGTAGAATTTGAAACAAAATGCTTTCAGAAAGAACCCAGACTTCTTATCTCCTTGTTTAAGACTATTTTAGCTTTCATAAAAGAAGGGTTTGTTTTTTCAAATTTCAGCTTGCCTCTCTAATACAATGCTGCTAGGGCAGGGGATGGAGAGGTTGGAATAGAAATATGTAAGCACTGGTATAATTTATGGGGGTAAACAATTTTGACAATTCTCAGGTAAAAGTCTCTGCTCTTGCCTTCCTTCACCATCTTTTCTCTTTAAAACCACTTTTTCTTACTTACTGTCCTGCATCTATGCTTTTCGTTTTTGAAACTTCTTTATACTCCTATATTTTCATTTATTGTTTTGGATTTTTGGTTTCTAACACTGCTCCCCTCTGTTGACTCTGGTCTGCAAGTGTTAATTTAACATTTTAATATTTTTAAACACTTTTTGTTGTTAGGGTTTGCCAGTATACACTTACCTATGTTTTCTGGAGGTTTTTGTGTTTGGGCCCTGCAACAAAGATACAAAAAATAAATCCTTTTTATTAAATGTTTGATGCTTCTATTGCAAATAAAGTCAATAGTTAACTGTTACAATAGAATGAAGTTTGCACAGATGAGTTTAACTCTGCCCAAAATGCCAAAAACACAATAGCTGATATTTATACAGAGGATCCCAATAAAATCTAAACTGTTTCAAGAACTGAAGTCAGAGAAGTCAAGTAGTTTGATTCAAGGGACTCAGTAACTACATTTACCAGTCCTGAAAACAGGAACTTCAAAGTCAAGTTCATAAATGTAAGGTTAAATGAGGTTTTTATTGTTTTTAATTCTAGTTTTGGATGCTAGTGAATGGAAAGGTGTAAAATCATGCTATCAGATGATGCAAAACCACGTTATGTAGACTGGACATAGTCTTCATTGGGGAGGGTCATAAATTGTTCTTTTCTCAGAGAATGTTCTTGCAAGTTTTGCTCTTCTATTGCCAATATTATATTCAGTGACAAGTATGAAGAATTAAAGAGTATAATGATGTATAGATCTGTGGAATGCAGTAATGATCATTTATTAATTATGTATGTCTAGGCTTCATGGCCTTCCTAAAGGGCTTTGTGCTCAGGTGGAAAATTACATGAAGTGTGCAAATGTTACTTGGTTCTGGATGTGGCAGAAGTATTGGGGTGTTCATGGGCTCAGGATTTGATATTTGATATCAGATGAAATTAATGAAACAGAGCTTTATTTTATAGAGTTTCCAGGCTGCACATCTGATGCAAATATTACTGATGAAATGAAAGCCAGTGCAGAAAAGATCTACCTGAAAGCTTGGAATAAGAAAGCTGAGTTGTCTTACTCACCATTTTGGAAGGAAAGAGAGCCTCCCCTCATTTTTGTTTATTTCTTGGCTTAATTTACTTACAATTCTATTGGAAAGAAGAACAAAAATAGTCTTAGAAAAAAGCCCTTGAAACCCGTCACTTGTCAAAGCAGCTAAATCATTTTCTTTGCCATTATCCCTCAGTATTTGCTAAACTTAAGCTGGTAACTCATGATTATTATTTACTATGTGATAAAACCACTAAATTTACCATCTTATTGCTAAGTTGTGCTACAGCATGTCCAACTACAAACTAGACTGCTTTTACCTTGGTAAAGCCCCACGTTGTTGGATCGTGTTCAAAAATAAACATTAAACCCAGCAAGCCTTAGGGTCTTTGGGTGTTGCAGACATCACACTATTTCAAATAATGGCCATGGCATTTGTATGATTTTGCATGGAAAAAAGTAAATACTTCAGGAAGAGAGAGTTTATGGCTGCAAAAGCAGGGATTAAATGTTCCCTGAGAGTCCTCTCTATTCTTTTTGTGTTCCTTCCTCTGCAGCCAAGCTATCCCTCATCCAGAATCCCTCCAGCAGAGAAGGGGATCTAATTCCATGCTTTAATACATTTTCAGGGCATGGCAGAAATATTCAAGGAATATCAAAAGGCTGTAATTTTATGCCTGGAGAGATCTTCCCAAGTGGAAGACAGTCAGTACTGAGATTCACAGAGTTAATTCTACTGAGACCAGAATTCTGCTCTGTTACTAATGAAGTTTGCCTCTATGATTATTTTGTTTCAGAGAAAGCTTAGGATGAGCCATGATGTGATGCTGAATTGTCATTATTTCTTATTGAGGAACATCCAACTGAGAAAGTCCTGTTCAACAAAGCAAATTGTTTACATACATCCAGTTAAAAATAACCCATTTTACTTCCAGCTTATGTCTCTCAGAGACAGCAATTGTGGAAATATAAGTGTTACAAAAAAAAAAAAAAAAGCAGGGACTTAACATAGCTGTTTGTCTCAGATTCTAAATTCTGTAAAATTTGAATTGTTTGTTAATGTAAAATTCTTCCCCAGACATCTTAGACTGGGTCAACCAAAGTTGGTATCGATATTGTAAAATATTTGTTTATGGCCAGGCAATTACCATCCTATTTTGGTTTTCTTCTCTTTTCATGTCTTTTTCTGCTACTCAGCAATAACAATCCCCTAGGTTTTCTCCAAATGACCTAATTAGTGCATCTTTCATGTCTCACTGCTCTTCTGAGCCAGGACTGGAGGAAGGCAGGTTTTTGAGCCATCTAATATGAAAAACAAGCCAACAAAATGAAGTTACTTTGGGTCAGAGTGATAGTGCTGCCTGAAAATGATGAAGATGAGTGTTGTGAAGTTAAGGATACACACTCAAGGATCCAAGTATGAAACGAGAAATTCAGAGAAAGAATATTGTTTAGGTTTTCTTGCTTAAGGCACTATTTTTCAGTTCTCTGGTTTGAAGCCAATATTATCATGCTTGCCCCTTTTTGAAATAAGCACGTGCACAAGGGTTAACAATTTCTGAAGGATTCCAGCTGTCTAAATCTGACGTTGTTACCCAAGCAAGTTGGATAAAGGAAGAGAAACGCCGAGCTACAGGCACAGGAGTTCTGCTCTTCTCTCCCGTGGAACCAACACTGTTCTGCACCAGAGGTTTCCTTTTACTGCAGAGGATAAGGAAGCTGCTGTGTGAATAATAAATTCCATGTGAGACATGAGGAAATATCCTGGGCTGAGCAGTGCCCTGCACACAGCAGTGCTTTGGTCAAGAAGTGGAATTATGGAATTATGGAATTAGTCTGTGGCTTATTCCCTGCTGTAGAAGAGGCAGAGGATCTTTCAGAATGTCTCGGTCGTTTTCAGCTAAAGAAGTAAGATGAAGTTCTCTGGTTTTGGAGCTAATAATTCTTAGAATTCAGACTTCCCTGGGTGTGAATGAGACCTGAGTGTTTGGAAGCTTTCTGGAGTAAACTTGGGCTGGCTGCTGTGAGGATTTACACCACCAGGTTTTTGAGGAAAAACTGACAGGAAGAAATTGATCACCTTACCTTGCTGCCAAAAATTCATCATATAATGCTTACAAGAGAGTGTCTAATCTTTACTTCTAATTTATTTGAACTGCTTCAAACCAATGGCTCAGAGGGTTTATTAGAAGAAAGCAAATTTTTGGAGGGTCACGCTTTACAAGCAGCATTCTCAGGGAAGGTTGGTGCACTGAGAAGCTGAGCCTGTCACTGTGTGAGGAAGGAAGTACCAAAACCACAGAAACTCTCTGAGCTGTGGGAGTGGATGATAGGAGAGGATAAGGCAACAGCACTTGCAGAAAATGTTACTCAGACTTCTCATTCTCTTTCTACCTCCTCCACCAGTTGCTAAACTTAAAACTGGCAGGAAGTTGAAATTAAAAAAAACCACCACACAACCAGTCCCCAGAGCAGGACTCCAGAGCTGGCTTTTGTTCACTTAACTGCAGATATGAGCAGAATCCACTCTACATGTACTGGGATAAAGGAATTAAGATGGGTAAGGGAGGTGGAATTCAAGTTGCTCTAGGCCAGGAGGCTGCATGGGTGCATACTGAGCACTGTCAAAAGCAGAGCTGGTGATGCACGTCTTTGGTTTGGCCTTTGAGAAGACTGCTGGGCAGATGCAGTGCTGTTTTATTGACTTCAAAGCAGACTGAATACCACTTATGTTCCAAACCTAGCAACAGCCTTTAGGTCCCAGCTGAGAGCATGTGTGCACACTGACATCTGCCCAAGGCTTACCTTTTTAATAGAGAAAGAGCAGGTTTCTCAGTTTTTATGCTTGCACTTTTACTCTCCTGAAAGCAGAACAATTTTCAGGCTGTGCCATGGTTGCAGGCTCTGGCTGTGTCACACTGACTGGCAGATGCCATGAGTGCAATGATGAGCTTTGTGCTGCTGGAGATTTCTGCCAGTGCTATGGGATACACTTTGGAGGGCTGTGGGATATGCTTTTCCACAAGGCTGGAAATTCCAAATCTCAGGTTTGCCATGAACCTGCCTCTGGAATAGCCAGAAGGATCAACAGTGTACTCAAAACTTGGAACCCTTTTCTCTCAAGGAACTAAACAATAGGAGTGACAGACTAATTCCAGTGTTTATGTCATGGTTCAGGTGTCAACCAACCACCAGCAGTATTTTTAATGAAACCTTTGCTTTTTATTAATTCTGACCACAGTAAGTAAGGCACATTCTGTTGAATGTGCTTTAAAATATTTTGCTAGACTCAGATTCGTTCTCCACAAGTATAAAACTTCATGACCTTCTCTGACTGGCAGTAGTGCTAATGAACAATAGGAAAACTCTGCTTTTCTCTTAAGCTGTAAATTGGTCTCTTGCTTCATTAGATTTATTATCAAAATATTAGCAACACCCTCATGATGAGATCTGAGTTTTATTTAGCACTTAGGACTGATGGTCAGTGTAAAATACACCAAATCCCTTCCCAGTCTCACCAGTGTATCTCTTTCAGGACACAGTGTGCTGTTTGTGAGGATTCAGGTGTGTATCTAAACCAACTGGTATTAATATTAACTTTTTAAGCAAAGGTTTCCAGAAAGAGTTCAGCCCTTTCAGGGGAGAGTGCTAAAGTTTTAAGAAATATTTTAATTTTCAAAATAGTGCTTAAATCCGAGGGGTAGTGTGGGGATGCATTTATTTATAAAGAAGCCAAAAGTTTTATGAAGCTGTTAAAGGGCTGGTGAGAGATTAATTTTCAAAATAATAATTCATTAGTAATAACAGAAGGTTGTAGAGTTTTATAATTAGATTCAGGAAATGACCTGTCATACTTGCAATGACAACTGTGACCTACTTTGGACTCTTGCAAAGTCACAGAATCATCCCCAAATAATGACACAGTCGTATTCAAAACCCGGGCAGTACAGATGCAGGCTGTGCTTTGCAAACCTTGTGTGATTCCATGTAGGTCAGAATAAATCTGCCAAATTTCCTGAAGAACATCTCTCTTGTTGATGTATCTTTTATTCATTTTGTCACTGGCCAACACTCTAAGTGTAACCCCTGCTATTGCTATTAAGCTTTTTGCAGAATATGCTCAGGTTTTAGCACTGCTATTAAGTATCGGGCAGTATAACTACAGTATGCTAATGCCTCTTTCAGTTTGTAGAACTCTTGCTACAGCCGTTGAGGTTTGCATTGTGATACAAAAGAGTGAATGTGTTCTAGCAGAAGTCACCAGCCAGCACTTTGTGTTTCCATGTGGGGGTGAAGATTCCGAAGTAAAGAAATTGTTTTAAAAAAGGGCAGATTCTTCTGCCCATTAATTCTATCCAGGAGGGTTGTTTTGGGTTAAGTGGATTTTTGGTTTATTGCTGTTGTTGGTTTGTTTGGGGTTTTTTTGGTTGGTTGGTTGTTTTTATGAGACCCAGTCCTCTCCCCTATTAAAGCTCTAAAATCTTGTTTTAAACAGCAGCATTACATGGAGGAGCTTTCTGCATGTATAATCACCATATTCCAGTGAACATTTTGCTTGTTTGTAAGTATGAAAAAGTCTGAGAATAGAGGCCTTAGTTCCAGAGCTTTCCTTCAGATTTAAATATCTACTTATTTATTCAGTTCCTCAAGCTGTGCACCAAGCTTCACTCTCTTTTTAAAGCTCTTGACTTCAAATCCTCTTCTTGTTGAGAAACCCAAAAGATCTGAATGAAAAGGCTGTTCAGTTTCTGCTGGGGTGTAACAAGTGAGAAACCCAAAAGACCTGTCCTTGGTTTGGGAGACCATGAAGAGCTCCATGTGTCTCATGGTTAGAAACCTTCCAACCTCCAGTTTAAATATACAGCAGAGAACTCATAGCAAAACGAAATCCTTCATCTTTCACCATGAAATATTAGAAGAAGCAAATTTATCTTACTCAGTATTGACTTAATGGGATTATTTTTCTTCATTAAGTAACTCCTATGAAATTATGGAAGCTGTTCAGATGAATTGGAAACTGTTTCAAAGCCTAAACCACAGGAGCTGAGGAAAGCTATTGAACATTGAATTACATGGTCCAGATTGATTTCTCTTGAATGCCCCCCTAAAGCAAAAGCACATGAAATAATAATTTCAAATCCTCAGCTGTTGTGGACATAACTGATTTGTTGGGTTTTTTTTTCCTTTAAGTTAAAGTCAACAGTTAAGCAGTGAACAGTTAAGTCATACTTCAAAGATAATGTTTGCATGAAAGTTTAACCTTTGTGTAGCTGCTGTCAGTCAAAGAATTTATGCACAAGTTCTTTTGAACATCCCCCAGACAATCTTCTTGTATTGTATCATTTTGCTTGAGCAGTCAAGACAACACTCGTTCTATTTTGGAATATTCTTCTTTTTCTCTCAGTATGCTCCAATAAACAAGTCTCTAACCAATCACTCACAAATAATTTCCCTGATATTTCCTACAAGACTTCACTGCAAAATAATTTTTAACACTAAAATAGTTTAACTTTACTTACGGCACTCTGAGCTTTGGGAATTTCTGAATGTCATTTTCAGACATGTTCTGGAAAAGAAACATATGGGATATGTGACAAAACTGCCCATGGAACACCCCATGACTTAACCAAGTAAGTCATACACATATATTCAAAACTGTGGCATGAACTCCTGTGGTATTGACATGACTTCAGAAGCCAGGTATATTGAATTCCTTTGTGTCTGCCCAGTGAAATTAGGCAAGATTGTGCATGACTGCAAAATTTCAGGGTAGGACTGTAGATTTTAAACTACAGAACCTTTGGCTGGAGTTTTGTCCTAAGAACCTTCTCTGTAATGGAGTACCTGAAAAATCCCATATTCTAAGAGACACACAGCTAGAAAACTCTTTGGACTTAAAAGCAGCCTTGGCAGCCTAAAAAACTCTCCCTAGGAACAGGGATGGGGGTGATGTTTGCTCCCCCTCAACCATAACACAGCCACTGGACTGAGATTGCTCCTGACTGAGCTGTGCTGTCTGAAACCTTCCCTGATCTCCTGCAGTCATCCCTTCTCTTCCTCCAGCATGTGCAAATCCATAGTTAGCACAGGTTCAGACATTATATTATATTATATTATATTATATTATATTATATTATATTATATTATATTATATTATATTATATTATATTTATTATATTATATTATATTATATTATATTATATTATATTATATTATATTATATTATATTATATTATATTATATTATATTATATTATATTATATTATAATGGATTTCACTGCTTTAGTGGTTTTTTTTTGTAATCCCAGGCTTCATGAGCTCTCTTTGGAACAGGGATGATACTGGTCCTTTTTGACTTTTTTACTGGTAACAATAATAGGTTTCTAATTACACAGTGGTTCCCAAAGCTGTCAGTGTCACTGTTCAGGACAGAACAAATCCTATCTGCGTTTTTCCACACTGTTTTGCCACTGGGAGGGTGAAACACAGGAAAAATGTACTGCATTTATGGAAATGTCCTGCAGTACTTCCTGAAGAATTGCATTTTTTCTAAAATCTTTTTAAGCTTCTCTCTGGGGCTCTATTCTGGTGATACACCTAACAAATATTAGAGGTATAAATCTTTTTACCACATTTCTGGGTTAAATAATCAAGAATTTTATTAGAAGAAGTTACATGGAGCCCCTTTGGTTTTATTCCTACTGCATCTCAATAGGGCTTGCCTTGTGGTAGCCAGTAGGCACAGAAAGGTGGCACTGAAATTTGGACTTTATTCTGATTAATTTTAGAGCAACATTTTTATACCAGGTTAAGCATGTAGATCTGACAACAGCTACAAACCCAAACACTCAGCCTGAGCAGCTCCTTCTGTGCAAAAGTAATTTGGCAGTTTCCAGTCACTCACAAAATGTAAAAAGATGCTTCTTAGGAAAACCATTCATAGAGAGAAGCAATTTTTTTTCCAGATTGCTTTGTGCTCTGGAATATTTTACTGGATGTCTTCTTCTGTGGTGTTTGCACTGTTTAACAAGTGAACCTTTTCCCTATTTTTCATTATACAGTTGCCAAGTAATTCAAAAGCTTAAAAGGAGTCTGAGCAAAGGACAGAAACTGCTTGGCTTGCTCAGCAGAAAACATCCTTCCAGTGTGCTGGGACGCCTCTGAAGAGCTGCTGCACTCTGAGCTAATTACAGAAACACTCTGGAAATAATAGAACATCACAAAAATCACTTGGAAATCAACACACCTATTGCACTTTCTATTTGCTCCTCACAAACTACCAGAATGTCACTGTGCTTCCAGAGCCAGAACTCCCACTCCAGCCACAGCTCCTCAGTGCTTGAGCTGAGGAGGATCCCTTGGGCTGGTACGAGAAATCCCATGACACATCTGAATAATGCTGACTGCACAGGAGGGAGGGGTCAAACCCTGTTCCTACAACAGGGGCTTGGAAATTTTTTATGTTTTGTTTCAATGAAATGTCAAAAAACTGAATAATAGGACAAGTAAATGAAAATAAAAAACTTTAGAAGAGGTATGTAGAGATCTCCTTACAATGACTAATTAAACAGAAGACCAAAATTAGTGCTTCTGGGGAAATAGAATGGCTAACAATTGAAAATAAAAGTAAAAAGCAGTAATAATAAAAGCTCTCACACATCTTCATGGATGTGTATTTAAGACCTGGAAACAGCTGGAAGTCAGTGGAAGTTATGAGGTTTTTTCTAAAATTAAGCCAAGCCTGGAACAATGTTAATTTAAAGCCACTGGGACTTTGCTTATTAGTTTTGATGCTTTAAAATTTTATTGATTTTGTGTATTGCTACAGAAGAAATCTAATTTTATCTATAGAGGAATGAAGGAGATATTCCAATGAAAGGCCAGTCATTCTTAGCAGGGCTGTGTCTTCTTTAGTATGAGAGGATAATTAATAACTGTGGGTTTTTTGTAGTTAATATTTGAAAACAAGAATTTCCTATAAAGGGAGAGATGAATTCAAGACAAGGTGTATTGGTTTAGAACTTCCCTGTCAGTTTAAAAAATACTAAAAGACATTAATATTGAACAACATGCTTGGGCTCCCAACATTCCCTATTTAAAGCAAGTTGTCTGGCTGATTTTAGCAAAAGCATTTACTGTTGTGGTGTGATCATCCTATTGGACTTTGCAATAATTTACCTCTCATATTTATACCTCAGTAACCACCTGGAAGGTGGCTCTTCATCTGCCAGTGCAAAACAAGGAGCAAAAACGTCACTTGGGTGGAATTTTACAGGAAGGAATTTTGCAACTCCACTTACCAAAAACCTTTGTCCATTTATGCTGTGCTTCCTCACGACTTTCTCACAGTCCTTATAGTTTAGCTGTCAATGAGAAAGATGATTGTTGCACCCTTAACTATAAGAATCAATTAAGACATTTCAACATATGGCTGGCTTTGATAGATGCTTTCAAGGTACCTTTATGTATGCTATGGCCTGCCTGAATGACTCATTTTGTCCCAAAAACATGGATTTTATGACTGACATTCTTCAGTGGGCTTAAAGGTTTTCATCCATTTAGGAACACAAACCACCTCACAGTTGCCTGGCCCAAAGAAATATTTGAAAAAAATGGATTATTGTGGTACTGACTGGGATGACAGCTGCAGAAGTACAGCAAAAACCCTATTACCCAGGAATACTAAAGCTGACTGATCCAGTCACAGAATTTATTGTTGCAATCAAAAAGCTTTCACTTCTGGATGGAAATCTCACTTGTTAATCCTGGAAATTATCTATAATATTTTAGAGCTTTTCCACATTACTGTGTTTTCCAGCACCATTTAGGACAAGGATGTGCTCTTTAGAAGTTGCTCATGTACAGGTTGACCACAAAGCAAGACATGACTTTTAAATATTTCCAACAGTTGTCCTAAGTTTGGGGTTTTTTCTTTATCTGACCAGTTATAGCATACTGTAAGAACACAATTTATATTTTTGATTTGGTCTTTTTCTGTTTCAAGTTGCTCAGGTCCATATGAGAAGGAACCCAAATAGCAGGCAGACAGAGCGACTTTCGGTGGCTGCGAGACAAAAGAATCTCTTCTTCTGTCTGAAAGTTCTGCACAAACGACCCTGTGCTGCTGGGACAGCTCCCCCAAAGCAGAGAAGCTCTCACAGGGAGCTTTATGTCCTTTGTAATTCTTTCTTTTTTTTTGTAATTTTTTTCATTTTACAGCATAACATTGTAACTTGGTGTAAGTGAGAACGGATCCTGGAAACAGCCGAACAGCAGACAGGATATTTTTAGGAGCCACTTTCAGTTATTCATATGAAGAAACAGACCTAACTCTGGTAAATATTAAGATTAAAAGCTTTGTGCAGACTGAGGACTTAAACCTGTAAATCATTTCTTTCATACAGTGAGTGCTATCGTGATGTTACCAGCACAAGTCTGAATGCAGAGGGAAGCAACACATCACTGTGATTGAGACCTCATCTCAGTCTTGAAGTAATTGATAAAAAATGCTGTTTAGCTATGAAAAATAAACCTTGGAATATCCCAAATATGAACATCTTTGCTTTTTCTAAAAAAAAAAAAACAATCAGATAGTATGTGAAAATTTGGTTCATTCATTCTCTGAGTTTATCCGGGACAAGATCTGGTCACTTGTGACAGGTGCCCAGAGCTGGCTGACTTGGGCTGACATTCTTGGCTTATCCAGATTTTTCAGATTACAGCTTTTGCCCTGATTTATCTCCCCAAGAGTGGAATGCCATTATCTCTGTTCTGGAGAATATCTTGATCACTAGAAGGGAGGCACTACAGATAAATGTGCATTCAGCTATTCAGAACTTACAGTTGATCCTTTTATCACTGTTCAGAATACTATTACCAGATCTTTTAGAAAGCCATTTCTCCCTTCCTAATTTCTTAGAAATGGTGGTCCAACTTCCCCCTGCACCACTGTTGTAATGTTTCTCGTACTTGTCTGAAGTTTTCTGTTGATAATGATCTCATCTGTTCCATCTCCAGTTTTTGGTTTCGCTTTCCTGTGCCACTAACTCCTGCACCCTAAAATGAGGGGCTTGTAAGTAGCTGGCAATTTCTCTTCCCTGGAGATTTGGTAGACACAGACTCCATGTTTGATCTGCTCATCTTTATTAAGTAGTTCTGCATTCTGCTATCAAACTTGCCTCAACTCCCCAGCCAAGACTCTCCCAGAGTTATAGGAGCCATTGAAAAAAATAAACTTCACATTATTTCACAATTAAGCTCGAGATGCTCCAAGGTTTACAAGTCTAGCCATGGATGTGATTAACTAAGATATTCGGAGGTGCATTTTTTCTGAACAATTTGGAAAAAAATATCACTTCTGAAAATCATTAAAGATGAAACAGAAAACTTGTAATCTTCACACCTTAGTGCCTTCCGCAGCTGTTAATGTATGTTACACCAACAAGCATTGTAGTAAAGTGTTTATTTTCCCTAATTAAGCCCTGAGTTTCTCTTACACCCAATTTAAAAATCCCTTTCAAGATTTCATTTTCACTGACCGGTTGAGCTCAGCTTCTCCTCTGACAGCGGTTTTGCTTTTAGTTCTGCAGCGAGCTTTGCCCACTATAAAATATCTGAATTTAGCCCAACCAACATTACAGCAGTTTGCTCCTCCATCAGACAAAGACAAAACACGGCCAAACTCACCATCCTGAAATAATCTGCCAAGTCATCTGGGTCCCAGGTGAGCACGTCGGAGCGGTAGGGGACGTTCCGCAGGTCCATGGTCGGATTCTGCCCAGGCACTCAGGGAGTGTTCATAGCCCTGCTGCTGCTGACAGCCATGGATTCCCTCTGCCTGGCCACCTCCAAGGAATTCCTTGCCCAATCTCCAGCTGCTTCTGTCAAGGAACTGTTCTGGTCAGTTTAAATGATGTCGTGTGCTCCAGAGAGACACTGCTTCCTCTGGTACAAAATGGTCTCTTCTCAGAAAAGTTTCAGCTACTCAGCCCTACCACTTCCTTTCTCTGAATATAAATAAGTAAACAAGGAAGCACAGTAGAGAGTTGAAAATGCTCTGCCTGCTACACAGAAGTGAGTGCCTATGGACCCTAATTGCTTGTAATTGCACACATAAGTATTTATATATTTACTCACATTATACATGTATAAAAATATTATCATATTATCAGCATAGGCGTGGGTTACTCTTCTGTGCAAGTGCAGCCCGCCAAAGAAGAAAACGTTCACTTAAGAGAAATTTCTTTAATTTACCTCAGTACCTGAAATATCCTTCTTTGTACAATTAAATGTTCTTGTCAGAGCTCTATATAACGAGGAGCTAATGAATTACTGATGGAATTCCAGTCAGCATCCCTTCAAATAAAGAATCACTCAATGAAACTAAAAATGTACAAGTTTAGATGAAAAATTATTATGTTGCCATTGTATCAATAGTTCATTTTTTGGATACTTCTTATGAGGATTTTTGTATCTGAAAAAGAATCCACAAAACCGCATTATTAACACAGGGACGTGACAGACTTTCATCTGTCCTGCACAACCAATTCAGGCACCCTCCTGTCAGTAGTACCTTTGCTGAGATTACACTGAGTAATTCCAAGTGTGTCTGGTTTGTTAAAGCAGCTAGCATGTCCATTCTCCCTCTACTTGTTGTAGAACCTTCTCCCAAAGCTGTGCTGCCAGGAATCCTTGGGCTCACTCCCCTGTTAGACTGCACAAAAGGTGGCAATTTCTGAGCTTCCTGGACTGGTAAGAATAGGTGCATAGCTCTGAAGCACCAGGAAGGGACCTTCCTCTTCTTTTTACAGAGAAATTAAATGCATCCCCCTTGTGTCCAGTCACTGACAACCTCCTGACCTCGTGTCTGCACTCTGCAGGTGTGTTGTACACGAGTGCACGTTCGAGATCAAACCTACACATCTTCACAGTAAGAGCTTCCTTTTTGAAATTCGGAGTCTGATTTAGAGTAGCTTAGATTTTTCTGGAGAAACTCTGGTAAATGATGGCAACATGGTTTTTAAAACTCTCTGAAATTCAACTGCTGTCACAGCTGTTCTAAGCAGAGTAGCATTTATCAAATACATGCTACAGCTGTGTCTTCTGGGTTCTTACTTGACATTACCTGACTCAACTGAGACATGTCCTGACAGTATCACAGAAATATTACCCCCTCTAGGTCTGGGGATGAAATAGGACTAAATGAACTGGTGACAAAGAATCCCCAAAGGAAAAGCTGTTTTGCTGGTGTATTGTCAGCAGTGGTAAAGGGGAGGTTACATACCTACACCTCCCCATCCCATCACAATCCCTGCATCTCACAGGGACACAAGCAGGGAGACTGGAAGAACCCCATGTTAGATTTCTAATTGCTTATTCTAAGATGTGTTTCATTACCTTCTAACCTGGTTTCTATCCCAAACCCAGTGTAGCAGATCTAATTGCAGTTGTGTTACTCCTGATTTGTATTAATATGAAACTAATTAGTCTAGTCAAAATTTATGCTGGTGGTGTTATAGGAGAATTCCAGTATTGTTTATTCTGATGCTGAGAAAGGAGGAAATCAGTTACCTCTGAAGTCCACCTCCCAGTCTCAAACACAGAAATTCTAACACATGTATCTATAATTATTTGCTTGCATCCTGTCTGTGGCACTGAGTTTATCATAGCTACATGCAGATTTCATGCATTTCTTGCAAAACCCAGCTGCACATGAGCTTGAGCTCCATCCTTCTCTACAACTTCTTTTGTAACATCATAAACACATCAGCTGTGGTGCCCCAGTGAGGCCTGCTGAGGAAACACCACTTTGAATTCTCTGCATTTGAATTTTCAGATATACTCCTACAGCATGAGATGTATTTTATGCTCTTAGATATTCAAAAGCTGAGGAACACTGGCTTAACTACAATTATCAGGTGCATATAGTTTTATTGAGACTTTTTTCCCCTTCTTTTTAAAGAACTGGGTGTTTCAAAGGTGTTCTATAGCCTGCAGTGACTCAACCTTCACACAAGAAGTAAGTTCTTTCTGATGCAGTGATGATCTGGGGACTGATGTTTGAAAATGTGAGACTCAAACCATTTTAGGCAACATGGGGGAAATTCACACTGCTGACATTCTGCTGCCTTCAAGGAGCAGCACCGTTTTCCATTTTCTCTCACCTCTCTCTGGTGGTCTATTTTAAGTGCAGTCAAGGGCTTACTTTGAACCACTTTCAGAAGGGTTTATTTTTCTAGAGTAACTCAGGTTATGTATCCATATCCCTCGAGCCAAAAAAAAACAAGTTCAAACCTTGTAAGAATTTTGGCTTCATGTTCATCTCACTGCCAACTCAAAATGGATCTTTATGGAGTGGTTTTCTTTTGTCCTGCCCAAATTTGTCTTTAAAAGACCAGGGAAGATTCTTCCTTTTACCCTGGAAATTTTTACCCTAGACAGCCTCTAGTTCCCCTTTTAACATGCCCAATGCCAGGCTGTATTACCTGCCTCTAACTGTGAGAGACTGAAATGTCAGCATTAATTTGGGGCTTTGCTGAGGCCAGACCGAAGGCAAGGAGAGGTCTGGGATGTGTGGTGGACAAACCTCTGATCATAAGAACAGCCCTGGTGTTGAGTGGGTTCAGATATTTCCTGAAATTTCAGGTATTTTCATTACCCACCTGGGGAGGATGAGCACAACAAACTGACCTTTGCTTAGCCAGGAGCTGGGTAAGGGAGATGAGGGAAGCAGACCCTGTGAGGTGGGATAATGCTTTTTATGATGCCAGTGTCCTCCCTTACACACCTGGCTCGGGTGTAAAACTCCTCCCTGGGGAAAGTACCAGGATACTGACCTTCACACCCAGGCCAATCTGAAAAATCAATTTACAGGAACAGAATTTCAAGGCTTCCTCCCCAGCCAGCCCCTCACTGGTGCAAGAGCAGGGATGGATGGAGCCTGAATGTGACACTTTAATGGGAACAGCAGCTGAGGGAAATGCTAACCAACCTACCTGCCTTTGGAATGTGTGGCTTGAGTAAAACTGTCTGAGACACTGTCTTCAAATCCAATTTCACATAAAGCAAACAAAAAAACTGTGTTCTCTATAGGAACTCAACCCTCAGCTAAGATTTTTCTGGATGGGAAAAAAAATATGCATACTTGAAGAAGCATCTTTTCTATTGCCAGTGAATTGCGTTACCCTGAGCAGGAGTCAAGACAGAGTTTAGGCAATTCCAAAAGGCCTGAAATCCTAAAATACAGTGCAAATAGAGTGCAGCTGGACTCTCTTCAGAAACCAAAGAGAACCAAATATCTACTAAAGCCCTGTAAAAAATAAGGCAAGCACTTAGTATATTCTAGCAAGAGCAGTTTTCACAGGTACATGTTTTATTCCTGTTTGGGTCTGTTTGGGTCATAAGTGGCATAATGGGTCTGGTTTGTACAGAAATGCTGCAAACAAATGCAGAGAACACTTAGGAGACCTCAAAAGAGCTGTCTACTGAGGAAAGACAGAAAAAAATGCTTGCTAAGTCTGAGAAAGGGAAGTTGGAGATGAGAGAAGGAAAAAAGGATAGAAACTTTGTGAGAACTAGCAGTCAGTTGTTCTCATGACCTGTGAGGGGTTTTGCTAACAAGAAAAGCTGCTGCAAGCTTGAGAAGGAGGAACTGGGGACTGAAAACCTCTCCTCCAGTGTTTGGGCTGCTCAGTGCAGTTCAGCAGCTGCCAAACAAGATCAGGGGTACTGTGACACCGAAGGGGCCAAAAGGACACCTGGAGATGATGATCTGGTTTGGACATGACCCTTCTGTACTAACAGTGTCTTCCAGACAGAACTCTGCCAGTGAACACACTGGGCTTGGACCTGAGCTCTCAGTTTGACAGAGACCATGGAGCTTAAGGTAAAGACAAATCAAGTTAAAAACACCCCCTTTAATCTGGGCTGACTGCTCCAAGCCTTTCCACCTGTGCTGTCACAAAGCACAGATTTCCTCCCCCAGCTCCAGGCCAGTCTGTGGGAGCTGCTGGCCCTGGATGGAGCTGAGGAATTCCCATTCAGTGTTCCCATAACAGGCTTTCCATTTGCTTTGCCTTCTTTTGGGTTTTGTGGGAATTTTTTTGGTATATGTTTATTTAAAAAACCCAAAACTGTTCTCTTTCAGCAATGATGATGGAACAGGAGTTATGATTTTTGTTTTAAGTTTTTTAAACAGCAGTATTTCAAGTCTACCCAACTATTTGACAGCTAAAGATATGATGATTATTTTAACTCTACCCATTTTGCTATTTTAATCAAATGAACTATTGACACTCATAAGCAGCTTATTGGCTCTGATGTTGTTTCTGAGTGATCTCCTTTTATTCAGTCAGGCAGGTTTTTTTAATCTAAACAAAGCTACTTTGTAGCTTTGAACTATAGAAACTTGCACATTTTATACCGTAAACTGGTTGCCAACATGGGATTTTGGTTCATTGTTGCAATGTTCCTGTCCATACATAAACTCAGAACTGGATTCTGATCCTAGTAGATTTCCAATTCTCTAAATATTTCAACAGCTTCTGACCAGTAAGAAAAGCACTTGTGATTTTGCAATGCTGTGAAAGATTAAAAAGCTTCTGCAGCTTTTCCACTAACATATACTCATTTCAGACCTTCTCAGGAAAAGATTTTGTCAATCCCGAAAGTTTTCAAGAGTGAATTTTGCAGACCAGAAAATACACAGGTGACTTGGAGAAAAAAGTGCTGCTAGCCAACATCATCTTGGTATAGTTTTGTTTTTAATGTTAGTTTTGTTTTCAATCTTTATGTTCTTCTCTGTGACTGGCTTAGAGTTTCCAAGGAGCTGAATTGTTGAACATGCTTTTCAACTTTTCATTGTTATGTTCAAAATATAGTGTATTCATAAGCAGCTTTTTTTTTCCTTATAAAGAACCATTTTGCATATATTTTAAATTGTATACTTGTATTGTAATATGAGTGGACTTAAGACAATTTTTTTTATCCCCTGGCTCGTTCTGAAGGAGGCCCAGCACAGGTCAAAAGTACTTGTTCCTTGGAGCAGTCCTGATGTGTCAGGGCTCCTCTCTGAGATGTGGATTAAAGTAACAGCAGAGTAGGATCCCCCCTCGAGCACATAAATACCTTCCCATAACCCCTTCCCATTCACATAACAGAATACCTGCAACTACTGTTTTCCAGACAAATGTCAGAGGATTAAAATGGATAAAAAATATATTAATGTTTTTCTCTTTCATCTCCATCCAACGAATAAAATTTGAGATTGTGTAGGAGAGAAGATTCAGTCTCATTTTGCCATCTAGTGGCAACGCTTTACCTTGCTGAGATGCGTTTTGGAAAAGCAAGCTGACATTAGCTAGAGGTGGGAATGAGTTACTAATTCTTTGGAAAAGTCAGTCATTTTTCTACTCAAGATGTTAAGAAGCCTAATTACATTTTATAGCAGCACTGCACAAACAGGCACATAGCTAAAATGATTTTTCATTTGCAGGTTCTTGGGTGAGCAGAGCCTATTTCAGTAGCCCAGTGTGTTTCATCGTGTCCATGAATCTGGCTCACTAGTAATTTTTTTTTTTTTTCCTTGTGGATATGAATCATTAACTTCTCTTTCTACTCGCTCTTGGATTTTTACCAAGGTGTTGGTATAGCCAAGCAGTTTAGAAAGATAAGGACAGCTAGAGGCAGACTGGCTGAACAAGCTATTTCTTCCTTCCTATGGAGAAAACCCAAAACTTTTAAATTTTTTTTAATCATTATAATTTTTTACTCAATTTATATTTCTTTGATATGATTTTTTTGTGCGAGTCTATATTCCAATGTTTATAGTAATTTATTTTTTTTCCTCTTCCCACAGTTTTGTGAGATATTGGTCATTATCTGGACCTGCAATTCTATGGTGCTGCTTTGGGGCCTTATGGAAAAAGTGAGTGTAGCCTGGCAAGTGACAATGCCGTGGAGGGTTTGGGATTGTTCTTTGGGGTCTGGAACAGGGGGGCTGCATTCCTGTGCCACAAGTGCTGAGCTGCCACAGCAAGAGCAACCAGAGTTCTGGCGAATAGATCAACTGGGGAGCATTAGCAGTGAAATGACACTGAATCGGTGGTGTTTGTAAGTAAAAATATGTAGGGTCTATTTTAGAACCATTTAGAAGCAGTGGAAAGCAGAAATGGAGCCATTCTGGTTATTGTCTATACTAATGCAACAATATAAAAGCATAGGAATAACAGGTGAGAAAACACGTAAGAAAGCAGAGGGAAGGATAAGAGTAGAAAGATCTCACCACCTGTGGATCCAGTAATTAGACTCGATTGAAGAGACTTGATTGTTGTAATTTTAATGTCTGGTCACAGTGAGTGATGGTCACAATCTTGATCCATCAGGAGTGAGGGAAAGCCCAAGAAACACCAGGGTCAGTGGGTTACATGTAGGTTTAGATGGAATAAGCGGGTATCTCCCCTGAAGAGGGGAATTTTACACTTTTTGAAGGGTCTTTGACAGTTTATGACCCCTTTTAAGTCACGACCCTGCCTCTCACTCGAGCAAAGTTCAGCCAGTTATGTCCCATTAGAAGAGATAAAAGCCTTCTGCGCCAAGTGCGTCAATGTCCCCTGTGAACGCCACCCTTCCCTGGAGGCAGGGGAGAACACTGCCATGAAAACAGGCACCGTGGGCTGTCTGGCCTTCTCCATTACGTGTCTCACACTCCAGATCTTTCGGTGGTGGGTGTGCACTCCCTCTGTCTCACGCAGATCAGCTCTCGGCCCCGCGCAGCCAGGACGTCTGGTCTTCACCCCGGCCCCGGCGCCAGCAAAGCCCCGGGTGTCTCCACACGCACGGCCGAGCCAATTCCTGTAAACTGCTCACTCTCACACAGGTGCACTTCGTAATGCATTGGAGATTTAGGCCAATGCACTCTCCTGTGCATCAGACATTGTTTGAAGGATTTCTTTCAGTAGATGTTTCTGACCCTCCAAAAAAAATTCGCCTTTGTTAGCAGGTATTGGAAAAAGCAGCACGAAGTCTTCCAGCTCTGTGAGTATAGGTTCAAACCCGGCATATCTTTTCGGGACTTTGTTATTTGAGGTCTAATTGCACTGATGATTGCACTAGATGTTCTTGAAGGTCTCTTCCAACCTTGAAGCTTCTGTTATGAGAGTTTGGTGGTGCTGCCGTACCTCTTACAGCGATTCTTTGCCTCGCCCATGCCTGGCCGTGCATAAAAACGCACAAGTTCCAGGAGGAGGCAAAGCAAGCCCAGGCCAGGGCGGGGGCGGGCGGGTGCTGCCGGGGGTCCGTCCGGGGTGGAGCGGGGCAGGGGGCGGTGCTGGAACACGCGTCTTCTCCAGGCGGCGGGGACCTGAGAGCGGAGAAGGGACCAAGGGGGAAAGCGCACGGATGGCTGCGATGGATAAGGAGGTAGGCACAGCCGGGGCGGTGGCGGGGCGCTGCTGCGGGCACGGCTCACCTCGGGGAGCCCCGGGCAGCGGTCCGGGCACGGCTCACCTCGGGGAGCCCCGGGCAGCGGTCCGGGCACGGCTCACCTCGGGGAGCCCCGGGCAGCGGTCCGGGCACGGCTCACCTCGGGGAGCCCCGGGCAGCGGTCCGGGCACGGCTCACCTCGGGAGCCCGGCAGCGCCGGGCACGGCCACTCGGGAGCCGCACGTCCGGGCACGGCTCACCTCGGGGAGCCCCTTCCCGCGGCCGGGAGCGCAGGCAGGGCTGGCGGGGGCCGGGGCCGGTGCCAGCCCCCGCGCGGAGCCGCCGCACCCCGCGCCGCTCCCCAGGGCTCGGCCGGGGCTGCTCGGGACCCCCACAGCACCGGGGTTGTGCGAGGAGAGCCGGGTCCTGCCTCTCCACACATCCCTCGTGCCGGTTCCCCGGGCTGGGACCCATCGCGGGAGCCACAGGGCCGGACCACGAGGCTCTGAGGAGGGAATGGGGCTGGTCTTTGATCCCGCTTTGAGCGCGTATTTCCTGAGTGGGGATCCCCACCCTCGTCCGAAGTTGGTTTTTCGTCTTCATCAAAGCTGAAACCCCTTGGAGGTGTGGAGAGGTGTCACCCACCACCTGCTGGCATTCACTATTAGCTGGTGAGGTTTTTTCCTGGATCCTTTCCCGTTGAGGTGTCTGATAAAGGGCCAGTGGCTAGTTCCTGATGCGATAAGGAAGGTCGTAATGGATCTTTCAGTTGGTATAAATCACTTGTTTATTTTATTTGCTAGGTCTCCACCATCCATGGGACTTAGTGCTCCCAGTTCTGTCCCCAGGATCGCTATCACTCTCCCCCCCAATGGTTTTGGAGGGATCAGGGTCCGGCCATGCAGCCCTGCCGAGCACCGCGCACCCGGACTAGACAGAAATGGCAGGTTTAATTGCAGAGATATTAACAAGTCTCAGCGGGGTTTGCCCGGACCAAAAAAGAAATTTAAAAAAATTTTTAAAAAGCGGGAAAAGCCACCGTACACTAATTCTGTGCTTTGAACAACTGCTATCCTTAGTTTCCCAAGTAAGTATGCCCCTATGTTTAGTCAGTGACAGGCAGAGTTTCAATTTGCGTTACTTTTACTGTAACAGGTTGTCCTGATTGTAAAGCTGTCAGATGTTCCCCTTGAATGGAAGGTGGAGCACCTCGTTCAAGGTTTGCATAAAATGCTCACGAAGGCCACAGCGATTATTTAGTTCTTTTAAATTACTCTGAGTATCGCCATCAGTCCTGTATGGCTACCGGCTCCTTTTCAATAGGCCATTAGCCCGTTCTGTGCCTCCATTTGACTCGGTAAGATGGGGTGTGGAAAACCCATTGAATTCTGCCTTTTTGGCCCATTGTACCGTACCTACTTATATGGAAAATGTGAGCTCGTTTCACTGCTCAGACTAGACATAGAAGTCCCGTTTCCCGTTCAGAACAGCTGTTCTGTCTCCTGAAATGCAGTCGAACAGAACGGTGAAGGTAACATTGGTCAGGCCAGTTTGAAGCAATCTACATTTAGGTGCCATGCTCCTGCTGTAGCAGGATCGAGGAGGTGTGCTGATCCTGTTGGAAATGATAGAGCTTTTAATTTTTTTTTACTAACTTTAGTCAGGGGTTTCTTTCATCTTTGCCTTGGGAGAGGAGAATTACAATTTTTTGAATTCTTGAAAAAAATTGGTTATATAATTCTTTCTACCTCTGTCTTCTCAGTGGACAACCTGTAAATCCTAGTTCTTGGGCATGGTCAATTAGTCTGACATTACACATAGAATTCTTGGTTTCAGCATGAAAACTACTCCATCCCACATCACTTAGTGAGATGTGGGATGGAACGAATTTCGTGGTGATACCAAAAATGCATGTAATTAGTGTTGCACAGGTGGGGATTTCCCTGTCTCCTAAAATTTCAGTAACACTCCTGGCCAATTGTTCATTAAAGGCTATGTCTTTTCTAATATCGTCTCCTTTTGTAACAAGGCCAAGGATTTGGCCAGTCTCCAGGAGATGCAGTTAATTTTCTAGTCCGTAAGATGTCTGGAGCACTTGGAGCCTACATAAACATTAGCTAAACTTTTTCCTCCAACTTCTGTTTTTTCTTTCTGTCCTCCCCTCTAACTTTCTCTGCAGCTGTTCTGTTTTCAAGGACACTAATAAGTCAGCTGCTTTCCTGTTTCCAGTTCAGTTGTCAGTTCTTGTTTCTCTTTAATATTATTTTTTCTGTACTGGAAGGCAACCTTCCACTATCCCAGGGTGCTCCAAGTCCCATCCAACCTAGCCTTGAAGACTTGCAGGGTTTGGGCAGCCACAGCTTCTTTGGGCAACCTCTGCTGGTGCCTCATCACCTTCACAAGGATGATTTTCTTCCCAATATTCAATGTAACCCACTGTCTTTCAGTTTAAAGCTGTCATGATGCAGTGGGTCACCTTGGCTCTGTGCTCCAGCTCCCTTCAGCAGCACCGGGCAGCTGCTGCTTGTGTTCTCTCTTTCCAAGCCCTTGCAGGGCTGTCAGAAACTTTTTTTGAGTTTGGTCTCTAACAGAGTTGCTGGACTTCGTGTCATGTGGAGCAGGCTTTGTCAGTCCTTGGGATGGGAGTGTTGGGAGGCTCCTCAGGTTCCCTGAGAGCACAGGGGTTCACTTGCCCCTCCACATGCTGGCTGGCAGTGGATCTTGCAGTTCCCTCATGGGGATGGGATGCTCCCAGCTGCGAGGCTGAGAACTCTTGGCTCACACAATCACCACCACCATCTCCTTCTCCAGACGTGGACCAACAGAATCAACGAGGCCGGTAAGAGGGCCCTGCTGGCCTGGAAGGAGGAGACAG
Source organism: Sitta carolinensis (assembly GCA_032173965.1). Classification (NCBI taxonomy): domain Eukaryota; kingdom Metazoa; phylum Chordata; class Aves; order Passeriformes; family Sittidae; genus Sitta; species Sitta carolinensis. Next base: position 3,426,616 of record CM063294.1, on the reverse strand, counting down.
GCATCGAGCTGGTGCAGATCAACGGGCAGAGGCACTACGGAGGGCCCCCCCCAGGTAGGCAGGAGAGCAGCAGTGCCCCGGGGGCGCGGCGTGCTCACCGCGGGCTCACCGCGGGCTCCGTGTCCCCGCAGGCTGGGTGGGCGGCCCGCCGCCGGCCGGCACCGAGGTGTACATTGCCAGGCTGCCTCAGGACATCTATGAGGACACCCTGATCCCGCTGTTCCAGAGTGTGGGCAAGCTCTACGAGTTCCGCCTCATGCTGACCTTCAGCGGGCTGAACCGTGGCTTCGCCTACGCCACGTACGGCTCGCGGCAGGACGCGCTGAGCGCCATCGCCACCCTGCACCGCTTCCCGCTGCGCCGCGGCTGCACCATCGTCGTGTGCCAGAGCACGCAGAAGCGCGAGCTGCTCGTGACCGGCCTGGCCGCCTGGGTGAGCCAGCTGGAGCTGCAGGCCATGCTGCAGATGGTCACTGAGGGCATCAGCAGGGTCACCCTGCACACCTGCCCTGGCAAGAGCCCGGGCAAGCTCGCTGTGATCAAGTACAGGTCGCACAAGGCTGCTGCCCTGGCCAAGAAGGCCCTGGTGGAAGGTGAGTGGTGCTGAGGGGTGCTGCTTGGGCTGGTCTTCCTGGTGCCTCCCTCCTCCAGGCTTGGCTGCAAGGTGACTTCAGCCTTGAGACACCCCTTGCTCTCTCTGCCTGTGTCCTGTGGGGTGCCAGCTGCCCATGGTGCAGTTGATCTCTGGCAGTCCTGCTGGTGGTGGGATGAAGGGGCTGCTGGAGGTCTCAGAGCAGGAGCATCACCAGTACCAGTTTAGGACATCCAGTAACCAGGAACATTAACCAAATTATTAAACCTTTCCAGTGGAGCTGTCCAACCCCTCAGTGTCCCTTAAACACCCCTGATTGAGCTCCTCAATCTCTCTGAGCCCTGTCCCATCATTGCAATACCCTGATGGGACACACTTCCTAGACATCCAGCCAGGACTTCCAAATGGCTTGTACCCATCTCTGCCCCAGTTGAGGAGCATTTGGCTCTGGTGTCTCTTCACCTTTGGCCCTAAATTCAAGCCGCCCCTAAAATCTTGAAGATCACTTTAGCGGATGGGATGGGATGGTGCTGGAGGGTAGGTGAGCATCTCTTGTTTCCTAGGGAACATGAGGCTTGGGGATGCAGGAGTGAGGGTGGACTGGCTGGACACCCAAGTGAAGAAGCAGCTGCAGCTCTGTGAGGAGGAGCCATCGTCCAGATGGGTGCAGGGAGACAAGAGCCTGGCAGTGCCCAGACCGGTGGCCCTGCATCCATCACTGCAGGATATGCTTGAGCACCTGAACATGGTGTGCTGGCAGAATCACCTAAGGACACCCCTGGTCTTGACCAAGTGTGTCCAGGTGAACCCCAACGGGTGGCAGCACTTCTGGTACCAAGTGGTGATCCCAGGATACCACGTGTCCATCAGTGGCTTCACGTGGGTCTTAGCGGACGGGCAGGGCCAGAGCGGGTGCGAGAAGGCCAAGGCGGTGGCAGCCCTGCACACTCTGCAGGTATTAGGTGAGTCCTTGCACAGCCAACTCCCTGCCTCTCCCAAAGCAAGTGGCTTGAAGTGTTTCCTGGGAGTGTGGAGCTCTGGCACTTCTGGGACAGGGTGGGATGGGGCAGGGAGGGACCCAGGCTGGCTGGCAGGGCTGAAACTGTCACCTCTGAGCTGCGGGTGGGATTTCTGTTTGGAAGCACAGGATGCAAAAGGAGGGGCTTTGGGGCTGAGGGCAGAGCCTGACACTTCCCTCTCCACTGCAGGGTGCCAGCTGACATAGGCAGTCGCTCTGCCAGAGCCACGGTTGAGCCCGAGCCGTGCTGGGCTCCCTGCCCTGTTCCAGGTGTCCTTCAGGTTGTTTGCATTGGTTTTGAGAGCCAGCTCTGGAGGATAAGGGCCTGTCCCCGGGCAGCCCTTGAGCTGGATCTAGTTTTGGTTGTTGGTTCTCCTGCCGAGTTTGGCATGTTAAGCTGGTTCGTGTTGTTGGACAGGCAGATCCTGAAGAAGCAGCAACTCTTGGAGGGGCTGCCAGCACCGGATGCCAGTGTGATAGAGGGAATTGCTCCACTGGCATGCCTGGCTCCTGAGGAGCAGCCTCAGGGGAGGATGAGGCCCCACACAGGGAGTGTCCCAGTGCTCACAGACGTTCTGTGGGCTGGTGGAGCTGCTGTGTGGGGACAAGAGTGCCTGTGACCAGTTTGAATCAGGAAGCAGCTGCGAAGTTGCCAGCTGTGCATGAACTGTTGGGAGTGAGAGGTCTGGCCATGTGTTCTTTGGGGATTAAAGAGTTCTGAAAAGCACCAACTGTGTCACATCATCTTTTCCTGCTGCATCCTCAGCTCCCTGCCTGTCCAGTGCATCTTGGTGCTCTCCCCACACCCCAGGAAAGGCAGGGGAAGGGACAGGGTGGGATTTGGAGCCTTCAGAGCCTGTCTGGACTTGTTGTGTGGGAAGGAGCATTCCCTGGCACCTCAATCTTTGCTGTCTTCTACTCACTGGGCTCTTTCTGACCAGCTTTTGATACCAGTCAGGCTCCTCCAAGTGCCTCCTGATGTCCTCTCTGCAGTATTTTGGTGGACCTCTGGGACATCTGTTAGCGCCTTATTGGAGGTTAGGGTTTTTCCTTTTGTTTTTCTCTGTCTTAGGGAATTTTCCTGGTTTTGTTGCTAAGGAACAATAACCATTCCAAGGGAGGCTCCTGCTTTCCTTAAGAGACACCCATCTTTCAAACCAAGATCCCCCTTTATGCTCTCCAAGGACTCCAGGTGTCTCTCAGGTTCATAGATGGCCCAGCTCCAGCTCCAGGAATGCCTCTGGCCATGTCCCATCCCACCGTGGCAGGTGCAGCACAAACCCCTGGGCCAGCAGCACCTGGTGGTCCAAGGGGTCCCAGGCAGTGCTGGCAACCTGCTGGGGGATGTGAGCCACAGCCAGGAGCAGAAATCCCGGTGGAACTGCAGCAGCTCCTCCTCGTTCCCCAGCAGGTGCAGGGGTGCTCCAGGGGCTGTGGCCGCAGTGTCCGGCCCCCTCTGGTGCTGCTCCAGCCCTGCCCACTGTGCTCATCCCCAGGGCAGGACCGTGCCGGGAGGGATCCCCGCCCCTCCCTGCTCAGCACGCTGTGATGCACATCTGGACCCACCAAGGCCCTTTGGCAGCACCCAGCTCCCATCCCTCTTCCTTCTGGCTCCTGCAGGAGCCTCTTGGTGCACTCTCGAAGTGCCTTCTTGCACTCCCTGTAAGGCTGCCTGTCCCTGCTGGGGCACACCAGGAGTCCTTGCCTCATGAGGATGAGCCAGACCGTCAACACACGCCACTAGGAAGTGAAAGGCACTGGGCTTATTTTTAACAGAGCTGAAGTCTTAATTAATGAACAAAGGGTAATTGACCTGCTGGGACAGCAGGGCAAGAACGTAACGAACCCGTCTGCCCTGGCCAGACACCCCCGAACCGCGTTGCCCTGCCAGACCCTCAGCCGCTCCCACGCGCGCTGCCCCTTTAAGGCCGCGCCTCCCGCCCAGCTTGAGTGGCAGCCCTAGGAGCCAATCAGAACGCCAGCGTCCTGCCCACCGCCAGTAGCAGCGTTCCGGCAAGGCCACGCCCCGTGGGCGGGCACTCGCAGGGCTGCAGCTCTGATTGGCCGCGTCCCGCGCGCCGAGCGCTGCCCTCTCAGCGCTGCGGCTCAGTCGCTGTCGCTGCTGTCGCCGCTGTCGCCGCCCTCCGCCGCCGCCTCCGGCTCGGCCTCCTCCCGCAGGTCGGCAAAGAAATCCTCCCCGCTGCCCAGCGCCTTGCTGCTGAGGGCGCGCAGCGGCCCGCCCTTCTTCTTCTTCCGGCGATAATCATCGACCACCATGGACCCGAGCGCCGACACGTCCCAGAATTTCACCTTCTGGTCGTGGCCGCTGCTGGCCAGGAGCTTCCCGTCTGCGGTCACGGCCAGCTGCTCGATGGGCTCGCCCAGGTGCTGCCCCACGCAGCCCAGCACGCGGTTCGGCAGCACGTTCACCGCCCTGGGCACGGCACGGGGATGCTGTCTGCCCTGCTGGCCTGGGCAAGGCCGATCCCGTCCCACACCCTCCTCATTCCACCCCTTCCCCAGTCCAGGGCCCTTCCCATCCCATTCTCCACAATCCCGATCTCACCCCCTCCCCGTCCCACTCTTCTCCCTCTCACCCCGCACCATCCCCCCGATCCCATGCCCTTCCACCCCTCTCCATTCCCCCGCGGCCCCTCCCTCCCCAGCGCACGCCCTGACCTGATGACTCCGTCCAGGGACCCCACGCACACGATGCTGTCCGTGATGGGCACCATGCAGTCAATGGTCTCTGCCCTGAGCGCAAAGCGGTCGCTGGCAGCCCCGAAGCCATCCCAGTTGAAGAGGTAGATGGTGCCCTCGCTGGAGCCACACGCCACCTTCCTCCCCCTCTAGGCACGAGCGAGGGCCGTGAGGCAGAGGCAGAACAACAACCTCGGAGCGAGGACAGGGGGCTGTGGGATCCTGCTCCATGCTGGGGAGCAGTACCAACCTTCATCAGCGCCACGGACGTCAGGTCCCCGTTCTGCGGCTCCGAGAGCAGCTCAAAGCGCCGTCTCTTCACGTTGAAGACACCCAGGGTGCCATCACCACTGTGGGAGGTGGAGGGGACACGTTGTGAGCACGGGACACGGCACAGGGCACTCCAGCCATGAATGGACACGGGAGCACGACCCCACGACCTGTACCTAGCTGTCAGTAGGATCTTCCCGTTGCCATCCACGGCCATGGCACTGATGTATTCCTCCTGCTGCCGTGCCTCCAGGATGGCACTGCCCTTGCGCAGGTCCCACACCTTCACTGCCCCGCCGTCGTCGCCCGTGGCAAAGATGTGGATGTCGATGGGCAGCACGCAGTTGAGGGCCGATCTGCAGAGACCCCGGCCCCACGCCCCCACGGTCACGGCTCCCGGAGCAACGCTCGGGCTCTCCCTGCCCGGCCCAGGCTGTGTGGCCCTGCCGCGGGAGGGACAATGGCCCAGCCGTTCTGCCCACAATGAGCAGCCTGTCTGGACTTACTCGTGGGCTTTGGCGAAGCGCGTTTCCAGCCGGCCCTCCTCCGCTGTCAGAATGTGGATGGACTTATCCTTGGACACAGTGAAAAGCTCTGGAGAGCCGCGTTAGTGCCTTCCCCCCGGTGCCACCCCACGGCCCCCACACTCACTCTGCCCATCCTGGGAGAAGGCCACGTCCCGGCACGACTTGAGGTGATGTCCCGAGGACCAGAGCTGCCGGTTCTCCCCCTCGGTGCAGGAGTACGAGTACCTGCCAGCACCGGGAGTGCTCGCCGGGACCCGCGGGCAGCCGGGGGGCCCCGCCGCCGGTGCCCGGCGTGTCCCAAGCCGGGACCCCTCCCCAGCCCCGGCCCCACTCACAGGTACACATCGCCGTCCACGTCCCCCGCGGCCAGCAGCGGCCGCTCCGGGTGCAGCGCGATGGCGTTGGCCGTGGCCTCCAGACAAATGTCCTCGGGGTGTCCCGCACTCGCGGCTCCCGCGGCTCCGGGGACTCCTGGGGCTCCTGGGGAGAGCGGGGCCGTGGGACCGGGCCGGGGGCTCCGCGCCCCCGCAGCCCCACGCACGCTCACCTCCTCCATGGCGGCCGCCATGCCGCGCTGCTCATTTGCATGGCCATGCCTCTTGTTTGCATGAGCCCCGCCCCTTTGTTTACATGGCACCGCCCACCCTCGCCTCTCCAGCGCCGGGGGACCGGCCCGGCCCGGCGGGCGCCGCTCGGGCTGGCACCGCTCGGGCTGGCACCGCTCGGCTGGCACCCGCTCGGCTGGCACCGCCCCGGCCCGGCCCGCGGGCACCGCTCGCTGGCACCGCTCGGGCTGGCACCGCTCGGCTGGCACCGCTCGGCATGGCACGCCCGCCCGGCCCGCGGCCCGCTCGGCTGGCACCGCTCGGGCTGGCACCGCTCGGCGGCCCGCCCCGCCCGGCCCGCCGGGCACCGCTCGGGCTGGCACCGCTCGGGCTGGCACCGCCCCGGCCCGGCCCGGCGGCGCCGCTCGGGCTGGCACCGCTCGGGCTGGCACCGCTCGGGCTGGCACCGCTCGGCATGGCACCGCCCCGGCCCGGCCCGCCGGGCACCGCTCGGCATGGCACCGCTCGGGCCGGCTGGCACCGCTCGGGCTGGCACCGCTCGGCTGGCACCGCTCGGGCTGGCACCGCCCCGGCCCGGCCCGCCGGGCACCGCTCGGCATGGCACCGCTCGGGCTGGCACCGCTCGGGCTGGCACCGCTCGGCATGGCACCGCTCGGGCTGGCACCGCTCGGGCTGGCACCGCTCGGCATGGCACCGCTCAGCATGGCACCGCTCGGGCCGGCTGGTACCACTCGGGCTGGCACCGCCCGGCCCGGCCCGCCGGGCACCGCTCGGCATGGCACCGCTCGGGCCGGCTGGCACCGCTCGGCGCTGGCACCCGCTCGGCATGGCACCGCTCAGCATGGCACCGCTCGGGCCGGCTGGCACCGCTCGGCATGGCACCGCTCGGCATGGCACCGCTCGGGCCGGCTGGCACCGCTCGGCATGGCACCGCCCCGGCCCGGGCTGGCGCCGCTCTGTATGGCGCCGCTCGGCATGGCACCGCCCCGGCCCGGCACCTCCTCGGCCCGGCTGGCACCGCTCGTGGTTCCAGCCTGCGGGCGCCCGTAGCCCATTTCACCCGGTCGCTCCCCATCCGCCCCGCGTTTTCCTGTTCTTTAGCGCTTCACCGTTGGGAGCTCCACAGGCTCAATTCGCACCACGGTCTCCTTAGTTCACATCCTCATCTCTCTGCCCCCAGGGGAGGGGCAGCCAGGGACCAGGTGGCACTTTGGCCCCCTGCAGGGTCTGGGGCCTGCAGGGCTCCCCTAGAGAGCCCTGTCCAGGGGCCAGCCCAGCTCCCTGCTGGCCCTGCCCTGAGGGAACAAGCTTTGCCTGGTGCTGGCCTCATCACACCCAGAGCAGCAGGCATATCCTCTGCTTCGGGCCATTGCACTTGCTGTACCCGAGCTCAGGGTCCCATTTTTCCCCCTGCCCTGAGGCACAGAATATTCAGCCGGAATTATTGCCCCCAGATTTATTAATTTTATCCAGGGCTGCTGCCCCCAGCCCAAAAGGCTCCCACAATAAATGCACTGAGGCATGGTTTGCCCTGTCAACCCCACACATGCCTGGTGAGTAGAAGAGTCCTAGCATCCCTGCTGCTCCAAAGGAGGCCAGAATGTGCCCAAGCACCTCCTCTCTGCACAAACAGATGTCCACACACAAATTTAATGTCGTTTTATTAAGGCTACATTTACACAGCACAGGTTCTACAGCAAAGGACAGAGGGAGGGAAGAGCCCCAGCCCTGAGCAGAGAGCGGATGGTGTGTGGGGCAAGGAGAGCACACCAGCAAACTGCAGGAAGGCAGTTCCCAGCAGGCCAGGCTTCCAGGAGAGGGAGGAAGAAACATGGGAGAAATCAGTACTTGGGACGTTTCACCTCAACCCTGGAAGAGAGAGAGGGGCAGGAGAGCAGTGAGGATGCAGGGCAGGCAGCTCCACCCCTGCTCCCATCCAGAGCTCAGCACTGACATCCTCACTTTCACACCACAGAAGGTGGGGGGCCCCCACACAGCCCCTGCAGCTGAGCCACAGAGACTGCTTACTTACCCATCAGCCTCCAGCTTCTTCCTCTTCTCAATGATCTGCAGAGAAAGCATAAAGTCCTGTTACCCTCAGGGAATCTGGCTGCTCACAACCAGCAGAGGAGCTGGAGGGTGCCAGGTATACCTGGGGAGAGCTGCAGCCAGGCCAGAGCCAGCTGAGGTGAGCTACAGCTGGAGGAGCTTGGCCAGTTCCCCTTTGCTGCTTTCTGGCCACCACAGACCATTGCTTCTCACCCTCCCTAGCCTGTCCCACCCTGCCAGGACAACCCCCAGCTCTGCCACCTGGCAAACAGGGAGCCACTAAACATGTCCTGCGCCCTCCAATCCCCTTTGGATGGCTCCAAACTAACACTTTTGGGCACATTCATCTGCTGCACAGCCTGGAGCAAAAAGCCCCTGACTAGGGGTGCTCCCAGGACAACAGTTCCAAGTAGAGCTCCAGCTGCAATACTGAAGCCCCAAGGATTCAGCTGATGCTTTTGCAAGGAGCAAATCCAGCTGGTAGAGAGCCAGCCCTGTGCTCACACATGGCTGGACTGAAGAGCCATGACTGGGACAGCGAGGACAGGAGTGGGTGGGGTCTGTCCTGGCCACAGCAGCAGCTCGTGGGGCAGCAGCCCCAGCCCAGCTCGGGCCCTCACCGCGCTGATCTTCTTCCACTGCCGGTCCAGCTCCGCCTTGTCGTTGGTCTCCTTGAAGCGGCGCGTCTTGCGTCCCTCAGACATCTTGATGCCGTACTGGAAGGCTGCCCTGGAGGAGAGCAAGACATGGCTCAGCACTCACAGGGGATCCACCAGAGGAAGGGACATGTCTCCCCAGCAGTGAACACGGGCTCCAGAGCTGCCTGAGTCCCCCAAAAGCAGCGCCTGGGCTGGAGTCCTCAGGAGTGACACTGCGAGCAAAAGCAAACCACCAGGCCCAGGACCCACAGCTCCTCCTCAGGTTCTCACAAGGGAGCCCCCAGCTTGTTTCAAGCTGCCCCAGCACCCAGGCTTGGCCAGCAGGGCCATCCCACCCAGACCCCTCGCTTGGCCCTTCCCAAGGGCTGCACTCACTTGGGCAGAGCCTCTTTGTTGTTCATGTACTCGCTGTACTCCTCCTGCGTGTCAAAGTCCCAGCGGCCCAGAGGCCCCTTCTTGTTACCCTGCAGGGAGACAACGACTCAGAGCAGCTCCTCAGTTGCTGCTGGGAGGGTTTCTCACACAGCCCTGCACATCCAGCCACAAGGCTCCATCTCCCACCAGCCCTAGATCAACAGCCTTGGCTCCACATTCCCTCTCCAGGAAGCTCCAGACAGGAGACTTCATGGAAAAGGGAGCTGGGTACAGAGTTGCATGCCTGCCAACACCTCTGGGTCAAGTGCCAGTGACACCTGTTTGCTCCCTGACACAACAGGGAGCAGATCAGCAAAGCCCAAAGCTCTCTCAGCACCCAGCTCCAGTGCTGCTTCTTCCCCATGGGATCCTCTCAGCTGGCACTGGTGCCTACTTTGCTGGTTGCTCCTTAAGGCTGGTGCCAACATACCTGATCCATTTTGCTGTAGTCCACCTCCTCATCACTGTCCACAGCCATATCATCCATTCTGGGGAGAAAAAAGCAAGGAAAGGGTTGGAGCTGTGGGAGTCAAGTCTCATGGCCTCGGACCAAACACACTCAGTTTCTGGGCCAGAGGGAAGTGGCCTCAGCTGCAAACCCTGCAGGTGACCTGTACCACAGAGCATCCAAGGTTGGAAATGCTTTCAGGATGACTCTGCAGGCTGAAAGATGTTTCTCTTCCACTGAGGGAAGCCAACGCTCCACAACCACGTGGATTAACAGAGAATTAACAGATTCCCAGCCACCTCAGCCTCCCCCTGCCTCTGACAGGCAGCAGGATCCAGGCAGCCACTTACAGCTAAGAAGAGCCTGAACCAAGGGCTTGGGATGGTTTTACCAGTCAGCTGTTCCCACAGACAAGGGCAGGCCTGCTCCCCCAACAAGAACTGGGGCTGATGTTCAAGTTCTTGCTGCCAAAGAACAGCAGCCCCTTGGCACACCCTGCTCCCACCCCACAGCTCCCACTGCTCCTTACGTGGCAGGGTAGCACTCAGCATAGCTGTTGGACATGCCAAAGAAGTCTCCCAGCTGCTTCTTGTCTTCTGGCTTCTTCAAAGTGGCAGCAGTTAAGGAAAGCCTCACATAAGCTGAGCCTTACAGCTGCAGGCTGGCCACAGCCAGCTGGAAAACCCCCTCCTGCCCCAACACAACCAAACCAGGGGGTGCAGAGCTTTTGTTTGCTGTGGGAGAAGCAAGCCTTGGGCAGCATTTCCCTGCTACCAGGTGAGGCAGGACAGCCCCCCAGATGTGCTGGTGCCTGCAAGGGCAGCCCAGCCCCACAGCCAGCCAGGCTGGCACAGACAGTAAAGGATATGCCTCTGTTCCCTCCCAGCCAGCAGCCCCAGCAAACTTCTCATTGATGGACTTGATGAGCTCCTTGGCTGAGCCGGGTCCTGGGGTAGAGAAAGCAGCAGGTTAAATCGAGGGAAGAACAGCTCACTGCAGAACACTGGGACTGGGCAGAGTCCCTTTGGGAAACAGTAACAGGCAGGCTAAGCTGCAGGTGAGGTTACGAGAGGAGGAGCAAACCAGTGTGGCACTGATGGGGTCAGCTGATCCCAGGAGACCCAGAATCTTCCAACGGTTTTGTTGGAAGGGATCTTGAAGCCCGGCTTGTCCAACTCCCAGCCATAGTCAAGGACACCTTCCACTAATCCTGGGTTTCTCCGAGCCCTGGTCAACCTGGCCCTGAGCACTTCCAGGGATGGGGCAGCCACAATTTCTCTGGGCAACCTCTGCCAAGGCCTCATCACCCTCACAGGGAAGAATTTCTTCCTAATATCAAATCTACATCTCTCCTCTTTTAGCTTAAAACCATTCCCCCTTGTCCCATCCCTCTCAGGTACTCACACCACTCGACTCACCTTTGTCGATGTCTGTGGGCTACAAAGAAGAGGGAGAGACAGTGTCAATGACACAGAGCTGAACCACAAACCCAACGGTGCTAGTGCTGCCTCAGCTGCTGAGGGACAGCACAAGCACCCAGCCAGCCCTGGGCTCAGGCAGAGCTCAGCACAGCTGACTCTGGCAGTTGTAGGGGCACAACCAGAGACACCCAAAGCCTTCCAATCCCACAAAGGGCAGAGCTCAGGTGTGACAGTCCTTCACGAGCAGAGACTCACCTCATCATCAGCCTTGGGCTTCTCAAAGTAGCTGTGCCTCTTCTTGTCCTCCTCCCGCTCGCGCTCCCGGTCCCGCTCGCGCTCCCGGTCCCGGTCACGTTCACGCTCCCGGTCGCGCTCCCGGTCCCGCTCTCTCTCCCGGTACCTCTCCCGCTCCTTGTCCCGTGGCATCTTGGCAGTGGAGGGCACATAATCCCCAATGTCTTCAAAGATGCTACAAGAGGCAAAGAGCCAGGAGTTACAGGAAGAAAGGCCATAACCACCTCCTTGTGACAGGACCAGCCCCGAGAGCTAAGGACACCAGATACGGAAGTGGTATCCACATCTGTCAGAGGTATCACTGCACTTCTGCTCCTTTCTGCTGCATGATCTGAGTTGTGTGCTCCAGGGCAACAATGAGCCCTCAACTGCCTCAAGCCTGAAATCCAAACCAGAGCTTGCCTCCAGTCTTGTCCTATAAACCACAGGCCCAGGAGTTCCAAACTCAGCCCTCTATAAATGTGGTGGCCCAAAAAGCCATTCCCTAAGGGACAGAGCTGTGATGACCCCATAGCCTGAGGGCAGGGAGGCACTTACTTCATATCAGCTTCAGGAGGCTTCTTCTCATCCAGCTTCCCTGCAAGGACACACAAGCAGTGAGAGCCACGCCACCCACTCTGCCCCCTGTGCTGCTCCCCTGTCCCCATCTGAGTTCCACGCTGCAGGAGTGGCAAGCCTGGAGGATGTCACATCATACCCAGCCCCCCCCAGGAAGCCATTGTGTCCCTCCCCAAGAGGGGCATTTCCCCAAGGAACTGAGCCTTCACCAGGAAGAGCAGAGCACCACAAGGTACCCTCACAGCTCTAACTGCCAGCAGCCTGCCCCATGTGCTCCTGCCTTCAGGACACAATGCTCAGGAAATCACTGTTCTCCAAGCCCACTGTCTCACAGCACAGGGGAATACCACAAAACACATCCCAGTCCCTTAGGATATGCTCCAAGCACTAAAATGCTATTGCTTGGTTCCTTTCATCTCCTACCTTTGTCTTTCTTCTTGAGCTTCTTGTTGCGGGTGCCTTGTCTGAGATAGGAGAGGATCTGTGTGAGCTTGCTGATGACGATGTCGTTGGTGGTCAGCGTGGTCTGTGCCTGAAAGGGAAATCCAGGAGGAAGCATCCTGCTCCCTTGACAGCAACCCCTCCCAGAAAAACCTGCTGGCCAATTCAGAGCAGTGAGGTGAAGGTGGCTGGAGGCCAGCTGAGTACCTCCATGGTGGGGCAGTCAGCCTTGCTACGGATCAGCGTGGTGGGGATATCAGTGTCAGCATATTCATCATCCAGATCTACCACGTAGGCCATCCTGCCAGGCAGGAACAGCTCGTTCCGCTCGTACGTCTTGTTCTTGAACAGGATGCGGTAAATGTTGCGGCCTGGACACAAGGACAAGTGTGGGAAAGCAGAGGACAAGCCCAAAGTGAAGAGTGTTTACTTTATCAGCAACACAAGAATTGCCTCCTAAGGACACACTTCCTCCAGTCCTCGAATTTAGGACTCTCCCCCTCCAATGGTTTTCATTCCTCCATTCACCCTCCAGGATTTCTCCCACATTCACAGTACAGACAAGGTGGGGAACAGCCACATCCACACAGTCTTACCCAGCCGGGTCTTAAATTCAATTTTGTTCTCAGGATCTTCATCTTTCCTAAACAGAAACAGAAACCAGAAGTATTAGAGCCAAGTGAACGGCTCCTCTGCATCCTCCTCTCTGGCAAGCAGCTGCAGTCAGGAATGCAAAATGCTCAACCACTCACTTAGTTTCTTTCTGGGGCTTCTCCATCATTTCCTCCTCTTCCTTCTCCTTGCTGGCAATCTCAGCCCGTACCTGGATGCAGAGTAAATCCACACATTACAGCCCAACCCCTGCCATTGCTGCCCATCTGTGAGCCCCATCAGATCCCCAGCTCTGCAGCAACCCTTCCCAGGAAGGGAAATCCTCGCTGCCAGGACCAAGTAGTAACACCCACCCTGTGTATGTGTGGGAGAGCACAGTGTGAGAGCAGCACAGCGATATCTGCACTCACCTTCTGCAACAGCGCAAAGTCCAGACCCTTCACCAAGTGAGTGTGCTCCATGTCACCACCCAAGAACTTGGACTCCTGGATCAACTGTCTCCTCTTCTCCGCAGCAGATTTATCCCTGTGCAATGAGAAGGGAGCCAGATAAGGGCCAGCCCCCCTGGATCAGCCTGGCGAGCCGAGGCCCCAGCACAGCCCACGTACGCCTCGGCCGTGGGCCCCACAGCCCTGTAGTTGGCAGTGGTGCTGATCAGCTCTGTCTCCTCGTAGTCCTTGTTGACTCCATCTCTCCTCTCCTTGGCTCGATCCCGGTACTTCTCGCCAGTTCCCTCTCGCGCTCGATCTCCTGCTGCCGCAGCTTCGCATAGTAACTGCGGGTGGGACACGGCTCAGGGTTAAGAGTGACCTGCCCGTGTTTCTGAGGTCAGGAAACAGCCCCTGAGGCCCCACACACACCCACCCTGCTCCCAGTCCCTTCCCCAAAAACACACTACAGCACCATGGCACACAACAGGCCTGGAGGAAACTGCTGTACTGAGGCCAACTAAGGAGGAGCTCTACCCTCCCTTCCAAAGGGAAGGGGTCCAGTGCAGTCCTGCTGTGCCCCAAAGCACCCAGTGATCCATGCAATGTCCCACCACTGCCCCACTCTCCCAGACACCCACAGGGTGCTTCTTCTGGAGGTGAAGCTTCAGCCCCATCCTACTGCTGCCCTCCCATAGCTGTTCCCACAAGCAGTGACAGTTCCTCAGCCTGAGCTCTTTTCCAAAGCCCTTAAGTAATCCACTCAAGGTCTTCTTCGGGAGCCCAAGAGATCAAAACTGCTTCCATGGGCAGGACATGATATACAATGACAAGTCCTGCTGCATCTCTTTCCCCACTTACCTTTTCTTCTTCCTCCTGCGAGCAGCTGGATCTTCATCCTCATTGTACTCCCGGGGCATCCTGGAAAAGGGTGAAAAAACACATGTACAGTCTGCAGACCCATGGGTGACAGGAGGACAGAACAGTCCCTCAGACACAGCAGAGCACTGAGGTGCTCAGAGATGGAACAGAACAGTCTCTCACCCTCAATTTCCCCCTAATTCCACACTCTCAGCAGGGAGAAGACTAATTTTCACCAAACCAAATCTGCCTCCTGCACAAAGTGTCCTAACAGCCATGAAGCCTCACTCTTTTATTTACAGCAAACTTGACCCATCCACTTCCCCACTTTCCACACTCACTGGCAGAAGCCCCTGTAAATATTCCCTTGCAGAGTGCAGGGGAGAGGCTCAGCTGGGCACAGAGTCCCAGAGGGAAAGGGGACATGGACTGTCCCATGGACCTGGTAAACAGAGCCCTACTCACTCATGGTGGCGAGATTTGGAGGGTGGCGCAGATGTTGGCGCAGCCCGCGGGGTCATGAGAAGTTTCCTGAAGTCTTCATTGGTCAGCTTGGACCTGTAAGGGAGGGAAGGAACAGAAATCATCATTCCCAAAGAGCTCTGGAGGAGGAGCAGGTCCTGTATGGGGCACAGGGCACCCGTGGAGGGGGCACAAAGGCCGGAGTGAACCAGTGACTTCCAGCTTCTCAATGGGAATGAGCCTGGGGTCCCAGAGCACCGGTCCGGCCCCACCCCAGCGCCCCAGTGCTGTACTCACTGGTGGAAGGAGTGTGAGTCGTCCACATCGTGGCCCTCGGGGGCCAGGGGGTTGGAGAACGGCTCATCTAGGGGACAGGAGAGAGAGCTCAGACACTGCCTGCACCGCCGACACCCTCCAAGAAACCACGAAGGGCACAGTGCCCGCCTGCAGCTCCCGGGTGGATCCCAGCCCGCTGGCATCCCGGCCGGCCCGGCCAGCGCGCACAGGACTCGGGGGTGCCGGTGCCACTGTGAGCCCTACTGCCCCAAGCGCCGCGGCACTGTGCCTCCCAGGGGGTGTCCCAGGGCCTGCCGAGGGTGTCACGTCCGCCGCCCCCCAGGACCGCCACTATATCCCGAAACGCCGCGGCCGCAGTGCCAGAGCGCAGCCGGTGTCCATCCCGCGCTGAGGCGCAGCCCCGCCGCGGAGCTCCTCACCCCGGGCTGCCGCGGGGCCCAGCCCGCGAGGTGCCGCCCCCGCTCCACGGGCTGTGGCCGCAGCCCGTTCCCCGCACGGCTGTGCGCCGCTCCAGCGCAGCCTGGGCCTACACCGCCTCTCCCAGCGGGCCGCTGGACCCGCCGCAGCGCCCGCGCGGGCCGAGGGCCGCGGCCGCGGGGGTGTCCGGGAATGTCCCGTGTCCCTATCCCGTGACCCCTGTCCCGTGTCCCCTGTCCCCAAGCTCACTGTCGCGGTCCGGCATCGCTGCGCTCCCAGCTCCGCTGCGCGGCCCTTCCGCTCAGCGCCACCCTCCCAGCGCTCCCCGCGGCGGGCGCTCCCATTGGCGGCTGCCATGGCGGTGAGCGCTCCCATTGGCGAATGAGATCACGGCGGGCGCTCCCATTGGTGGAGGGGGCACGGCGGGCGCTCCCATTGGCGGAGGCGCCGCCGTCCCGCCCCCGCGCTGCTGTCCGGGCAAGGGAAGATGGCGGCGGCCGCTGTGAAGAACATCGGGAGCGGGCTGGGCCGCGGGCTGAGGGAGCTCCGCATCCACCTGTGCCAGCGCTCCACCGGCAGCCGCGGCGTCAGGTCAGCGCGGGATGGGCCGGGCCGGGGCTGCTCCTCGAGGGGGCGAGACCCCCGGGCTGACCCACAGGGACCCGCGCTCCTCCTTCCCTCCGCAGGGATTCATCGAGCAGCATGTGACCCTGAAGAAGGCAAATCCACCTTCCCAATCCTGATCCGCGAGGTGTCCGGTATCCAGCCCAAGCTCTGGCTCGGTACGGTGAGTAGGGCTGCCCAGCGGGAAACACCATGGAATTCCGTGGAACGGCTTGGGTTGGAAGGGAATTTAGGGACCATCAGTATGTATGGGAATGATCTGAGGGAGGGTGTGGGTGGGGAAAGGACAGCACGGGAAAGCGGGGATGGGGAGAATCAGACTGTTTGAGTTAGAAGCGCTTTTAAAGCTCGCCCTTTGCCCCCTCTGCCGTGGGCCGGGACACCGTCCCCTGGCCGCTGCCCGCCCGTCCAGGGCCGCTGCCAGGGCCGGGCAGCCCCAGCCCCTCCGGGCGAGCCGTGCGGGACCCGCCCGCCCTGCCGGGGCAGCGCGGCTGCGGCAGCGCCTTCGGGCTCACCCGAGCGGGGGCGGACAGGGTTCACTCCAGGGCAGCGACCCGGCGAGGAAGAACAGGGCCCAGAGCTCAGCACGGGCTTCCCAGCCTCTGGCTGGGATCTGCCACCCCCACCCCATTCACTGCCCAAAACCGGCGTTGTTTCTCCTTTATTTTTTTTATGTTTCTCCTTTATTTGCACTGCATTCTCAGTGAAACCAAAGAAGGGAGCAGAAAACCCCCTCTGGAAAGGGTTTATTTTACTCAAAGGTCATCTGAGCTGGAAAAAAGTTAATTTTGAAACTTTTGAAAAGATGTAATGACTCTTTCTGCTCAAGTTTCTCCCCCAGGGGAGTCTCGTGTGTCTGCGTGGGACCAGCAGGGAAATGGAGCCTGGGGCAGCCCAGGCTGGGGCAGCTGTAGGAACAGTTTTCAGGCCACTGTCCTGAGGGAGCACCTTCCTGGGATAAGGCTGAAGGCCACAGGGTTGCTCTTGAGAGTGTCTCTGCCCAGCCAGAGCTAACAGAAGGAGACTGGGAAAGGTGTTGAGCTGCTTTGAGTTCTTTGCAAGGGAAAGGAGACTAAGAAGGTGGAAATAATAACTTGGGCACATGGAGGGACACTGGGACATGGCGAGTGTGAAGGGGTGGTGGTGGGAGCCTGGGCTGTGACATCAGTGCCCTTGCACCAGGAAAGGACCCACACACCTGCCTCCTCTCACCCTGTCTGTTTTCCCACAGAGTTTGGGAAGGAGAAGAGCATCCCACTGAACAACCTTACTGTGGATGAAGTGGGCAAGGCCCTGGAGAGCATTGTGAAAAGCCCCGCGTGACGACAGGCAGGAAATACACACATGCTGGAGACTTGACTGATTATCTTTAGTGTCAAAGATGTATCTTTAATTTATCAGTTCATAAACACGATGTGCTTACCTTGAGCTTGGGTGGTGGCTCAGAGCTCAGGCAATGGCTGATGCAGCCATTCACCCTTCCCAGGCACAGCAGAGTCTGCCCGGGCTGCAGCTCAGCTCTGCCCCTGCTCCAGGCCCTGGGGGCACCAGGCTGGTGGCCACCAGGACCAAACCCCACCCCGTGCAGCCAGCACTGGGCACATCAGAGCCCTGAGCAGCCCTTGGGCAGCTGCCATGGGTTGAACAGACAGTTTATTCCCCTGGGAATGCAGGGGAGGGGCAAGGCCTAGAAGAAGGCAGGCAGTGTGGCCTGGCAGGCACTGGGGGCTCCTGGGGGCTGCCTGGCCAACTCCAGCAGTGCCTGTGCCCGCTCCTGCAGCTCTGGGGTGCTCCAGTGCTGCTCCAGGGCCTGGTGCCCACCTTGCCTGGTGAAATCAGCAGCAGCCTGTGTGAGAGAAGAGGGTGAGAGCTGGCTGGGTGCTACAGCTGATCATCTCTGCCCAAGCCACCAGATCCCAGGGAACAAGGCTGAAGGAATTCCCCAGAGCCCTCCCATCACTGCACTCCCGATCCAGGTAAATCCCACCATGCTGGTGGTTGGGTGGGAAGGACTTTAAAGCCCATCTCACTCCCACCCCTGCCATGGCAGGGACACCTTCCACCAGGTGCTCCAAGCTCCATCGTGCCTGGCCTTGGACATCCAGGGATCAGGGGTAGCCACAGCTCCTCTGGGCATCCTGTGCCAGGGCCTGCCCACCCTTACAGGGAAGGATTCCTTCCTGTGATCTGCAGCAAGTGAAGCAACCTCAGCAGGATCAATAGAAAACTTGGGGCAGAAACAACCAAACACCAGTCCTTGCCAATAAGAAAGGAACTCTGCAGACACAAGAAGGGCTTGCCACCCCCTGCATCATGTCCCTTTGGGCAGGGGCCTGGGGTGGAGGGTAGTGTGCCAGTCACCGAGGGCACTGTTACTCAAATTACAATTATCATCCCCCTCCACATAACAATGACCCCCACAGTAATCATTGCCCATCCCCTTCACAATGCCCTGAGCGCTCCCAGCTCTCACCTCGGGGCAGTGCAGGAAGAGGAGGTGCAGCAGCTCCAGGCACTGCCCCACGGCCTCGGGGTCAGGCAGGGAGAGGAGGGGCAGGAGCTGGGGCAGGAGGGGCTGCTGGAGCAGCTGCTGGCACTGGCGTGGTCCCTTCTCTGCAACATTGCACAGCACGGTCAGGGCCTGTGGGAGGGAGAGGGAGCTAGCACTGAATGCTCCAGGGGCAGATTCCTGCACGCTGGGGAGGGCTCCCACCCACTCCCCACGGCATGGAACTGTGGAATGGTTTGGGTTAGAAGGGACCTTAAAGCTCATCCAGTCCAACCCCTGCCATGGCCAGGGATACCTTCCACTATCCCAGGTTGCTGCAAGCCTTGTCCCTTCTCTGGGAAACCTGTGCCAGGCCCTCAACACTCTATCAGGGAAGAATTCTTCCCCATATCCCATCTAACTCTGGCAGTGTGAAACCATTCCCTGTTGTCACTCATGCCCTTGCCCAAAGTCCCTCTCCACCTTTTTTTCTTGTCCTGCCAGGTGCTTGCCCACAGCCAAGTGCCCACCAAACTGGATTTGCAATGCCTTCTCCACAGCTACCCCAAGGCACCGTTCATCCCCGTGCCAGGCAGACCCATCCCTGGCAGCATCCCCAATATCCTGAAGCTTTGGGATCTTTCAAAAAAAAGTGGCAGGAGCCTTCCCAGGCCTGCTCCAGGGGCTGGCCCCAAGTTAACATCTCCCTTGGGACCACTCTTATGCTGGGACAAGGCTCTGCCAAGGGTAAATACAGCTGGAGTGGCTGCAGGGGAGGTGGCTGCTGACTGCCACCACACGAGCCCTTCTGCAAGCTGTCACTGCTGCCCCACCCACCCTCCAACTCCAGCACTGCCAGTGTGGGATTCATGCTCCTGAAACTCAGCGCTTCCCCACCATTGCCAGTGCGTGGGGCAAGCTTTACCAGCACAGTGGCCATCTGGGAACATTTCAGGAGCTGCAGCAGGGCCGGGAGCAGGTCCAGGGAGAGCAGAGCAGAGCAGAAGAAGGGATCGTCCGCTGCGATGGGCAGAGAAGGAACACGGGAATGAAAGCAGGGCAGTCCCAGCAGTGTGCAGCTGTGCCAGCCCCCCGGGGGACACTCACCTGTGAGGTTGTTGAGCAGCCACAGGCACTCCTGGCCGAGGAAGGGGTGCTGCTGCAGGAAGCACTGCAGGATGAGGAAGAGGGCGACGAGCAGGCGCCCGTCCTGGCCCGGGCCCTGGCAGCCTGGCTGTGCCAGCAGGTTACTGAGGCACCGCAGCACGGGGCACACCAGCTGGGACACGGGGACACACCAAACCCTTCAGCTGAGCACTGACCCCACAGCAGTCCTGAGAACAGCCAGCACCCTGCCCAGCTCTCACCAGCTCCAGGCCTTCAGGAGCATCCGGGGGGATTTGGGAAGCCAGGTCGAGCAGGAGGGAGGTGAGGGCAGGCACGGCCCCCAGTGCCAGCAGCACCACGTTGTCTTTGTGCCTGCAAAGGGAGGGACAGTGAGGTGGCCTTGGAGCCTGGAGAGGGGAAACTGCCACATCCCCTCACCAAACAACAGGGTCTGGAAACTCAGAGTGCTCTCCCAAACCACCACAGGGCTTATTTCATGTTGGAACAGTGGCTTCTTTCACATTGGAATAGCAGATCTTTTTTCTGAGCTTATAAGAAAATTTAAAAGCCCATGAAAAACAGATTCACTGGAATTATCTGTGTGGGTCTGGAAATAACCCTGACCCTTGAGTATCTACACATTCCTTGGCTCCAGTGGCAGGCAGGGATTGCTGGAATTGCCCAGATGGGTGGCCCTGGGCCCAACCCACAAGTGTGAGGATTCAGGGAGCTTGCCTTGGGAAGTGTGGGGGACAACTCCAGGAATGGAGAAGCAATCAGGGAGCATTTCAGAGGACTAGAAACAGCCTCCTCATGTTTGTCACCCATTCCCACCCTGTAAAAGAGCTCAGTGATCCTGCAAACAGCACAGGTGCTCAGATAGGAGAGCTGGGATACCCAGGATGGCTGGGGAATTGACTTCCCAAAGGAAAAGGGGAGGCAGTCCAGATCCCCTGGCAGGACCATGAACCTTCGTGCCTCTGCTTGGCTGCCTCAGGGCATTCAGAACAAGGAGAAAAATGCATTTACCTACAAATGATGTAGTGGAGACACCAGGCAAACTCCACAGCCGCTCCCATGGCAGCCTTGAGGCCGGAGCACACCAGTCGGAGCATGTGCTGGGGGAGAGCCGAGTCCAGGACCAGGCTGGGGACAGAGAGCAGAGCTCCTGGAGCACAGGCAGGACAGCAACAGGGAGCCACAACCCTGGCCACTGAGCTGGGAGCTGCTCTACCCCATACTGGGGCCACAGGGTCCAAACTCACTCCTGGAAGGGACTTTGAGCCAAGGGCTGCGGCCTTGGGCTCACCCTGCCCATGGCAGGGCCTGGGGACACCCAGGACACTTTGACTGGGGTCACATTTTTGGCACTGCAGGGTTGTCAAGTTGATCTTTTCCCTTGCAAGAAGAACACAGCCAGAATTCCCTGCAAGCCTTCCCTGCTCCATGCTGGCCTTTACTGAAATACCAGAGCTGTCTGCTCAGATGAGGCTGAGGGAAAGGAGCCAAGCCCTGCTCCCTGATCTGCATCAGAACTTCCACAGTTCTGGCAGGACTCTGCCCTGAGCTATTAATGTCACTGGGATGGGGAAGGTGTCGTGTCCCCAGCACACAAACACCACTCGAGGCCCCAGGGCCCATCCTGGTGCAGGATTCAGAGGCTCAGACTCACGGGATGATCTCTGTGGGTGCTTCCTTGGCTTGGAGGAGCTGAGAGAGGACGTAGCCCACGCCTTCCAGCACAGCCTCGTGTGGGGACTGCAATCCAAGAGAGCAGAGCTGATCCCTCCTGCCAGAGCCAGGGCCCCAGGTGAGCAGCACAGCCCCGCTGTGCCTGGAGAAGAGGGGGCACAGAGGGGACCAGGAGGGACACAGGAACCTGTGGCCACACCAGAACTGAGCTGTCCCCCTCCCCACATTCACTAGGCTTAGCCCAAACACAGCAAAAGTCCTGGTTTGAGCATTTGGACCTGCAAGCCACTGCCCTGCTGGACCCAGGCCAGGCAGAGGGAACAGGGCTCCCTGTGCTACAGAGTGTGCCAGGCAGCTACTGAAGAGGGGAGATTTAGCTGGAGAAAAGCACAAGGTGGTGAGCTGATCCCTGAAAATGAGCACAGGGGAGCCCACAAGTGACCCTCACGCTCATGGGAACAGCTCCTGCAGAGCTTCCCCACGGCTGGAAGCAGGGCTGGTGACCCAGGGCTGTCAGCCAGAAGTCTAAGGCACAGCAGAAACATGGCTGAGCTGTTTCACCCACCTGGATGCAGGATGCCAGCACTGCAATAATGCCCTGAGGCAGCAAGTGCTTCCTCACAGCCTCACTTTCTACCACGAGGTTCCCCAGTGTGTACAAACACAGCTCCTGCAACAACACAGCAGAGCAGGAGGTGACCCCGTGGGCAGCCAGCAAAGCCTCAGGTGCCACACACTGCCCTGAGCAGGGCAGGAGCTGCCTTGGAGGGGAAACAGCTGATGCTGCTGGACTCTCCAGCCACCCCATTCCCAGCTCAACCAGCTCCAGTTCATTCTTCTTCCATCTGACTGAACTTGGGATCTGATCCAAATTTTCAGGCTTCTACTTTTCAGGATGACATTTTCCTGAGCTCCCTCTGGTTCTCCTGGAGCCTGCCTGAGTGCTGCATTCAAATGGGATCAGCACCTGGGGTCACTGCCCACCTTGCTCCTTAGCTGTGAGCCTGTGTGCTTCCCAGTGGAGCAGCAGGCAAAAGAGTGGGCATCCCAGAGCTACTCCAACTCTTCTCCCAAATCAAGCTGCACAGCACAAAGCCACAGGCACTCTACTACTACCCTCATCCTTTCTTTTCCTTACGTAATTTCTTAAGGGATACCTTTGTATTTTTATATTGTTTCACTTCTATAGCTAACAACCAAAATGGCAACATACCTCCTTTCCATTGCAACCAAATTGTTCTAAAATAAACATATATATATATATACACACACATATACATATATACATACATAAACATGGGTCATTCAGTGTGGTTCCACTCTAACCCAACCCAAGGGATCCATGAGTAATGCAGTTACCCCATTGTCAGGGACAGGTCATAACACCTGGGCACTGTTGTCCCTGAAAATCAGCCTTCTGATTTCTTTTAGTATAGTGGAGTCAGTTCTGATGAATTGTAAGATAAACAAGGATCATGTTTGCATTCCTTTATAAAAGATATCACCTGATGGACTTCTCAAGTGACCAGTGCAATAGAAAGGTGGGAACTTCTCTGTCCAATCTCTGGTCACTGTCCAGAAACCTATATATACGAGGTTAACAATAAAAGAGAGAGTTCTTTTCTTCTCCTCTACCTGAACACCTATTGTGTGTGTTACTGTGTGTTCCTATCTACATCACAGTAACAGGGCACTGGGAACAGTCCTGCTCCAAGGGCAAGGCTGTGGTGCCATAAGATTTTTGCTTCCAAAGGGCCCCTTCTCACCAGCACTCCCAGAAGAGGTCAATGCCAACCGCACCAAAGGATCCCCAGGGGCAGGGCCCCCGCAGACGTGGCTCTCACCGTGAGCTCCAGGCTGTGTCCTGACAGGTAGGTGAGCAGGTAGGAGGTGACAGGCAGACACGCCTCGGCCACCACGGGCACGCTGGAGTGGGACAGCTCGTGCAGGCAGCGAGCAGCCTCCAGCTGCAGCTCAGCCAGGCTGCTGGTGAAGAGCCCGGTCAGCGTCCGGATGCTGCCGTCCAGCCTGGGGGCCAAAGGCTGCTGTCAGCTCCCAGCAGGGGCCACGTGCCAGCTCCCCCACCCAACCACGGGGACACAGGCCCCTCGGGACAGGCCCTCACAACACCCACAGCAGGCCTGGCCTCACCTGACAAACTTCTGCTGAGTCTCCTCGTTCTGCAGAGCCCGGCGGAGGCGGCCGAGCGATTGCTTCCTGTCCTCCGAGCCCCTCTGCACACCCCTGAGCAGCTCCAGGACCTGGCCAGGGAGTTGAAAGGTGGGTGAGCTGCCAGCACTGCCAGCATTAAGAGTTCACCCCGTTAATCCTCAAGGCAAAGGAGCCTTAACTGTGTCTGGCAGCAAATCAGCACCATTCCCAAACCCACCCCCACCCAGCCTCCTTCATAGGCTGCTCTGGGGAAGACCCCCATTGCCATGGAGAACACCGGTTCCTCACCTCATCCTCTGAGAGTGGCTCTGGCACGACGTCTGCCCCATCCTGCCCGTCCTGCTCGGCGGCGCTGTCCTCCCGCAGCAGCCGCTTGCTGACCAGCTGCTCCTGCCGCCGAGCCTTCCTGAGAGCTGCCACGGCACAGGCACAGTCACCACCCGAGGGCACAGGACACCTCTCCAGCCCACCCGAGAGCCTCACTCCTCCCTTAATCCAGTGAGGAACTGCCCGTTCCTCCTTCCAAGCCTGGAAGGGATGCACGAGCAGGGACTGCACCTGGAGCTGGGGCTCGGGCACACAAAGGGTGAAGCCACTGCTGGGATAATGGGCAGGAACACGGGACAGAGGCCCGAAGACCAGCTGGAGGGGCCTGAGGCTGGATTTCACACAGGACCATAAAATCATTAATGCTGAAAAAGACCTGCAAGATCATCAACTCCAGCCTTCAACTGAACACCACCACGGCCGCTAAGCCATGCCCCAAGTGCCCCGTCTACTTGCTTTTGGAAAACACCTCCAGGGATGGTGACTCCACCAGTGCCCTGGGCAGCCTGTTCCAATGCCTGACCACCCTGCTGATGAAGAAATTTTCCTTAATATCCCACCTGCCCCTCCCCTGGCCAGCCTGGGGCCGTTCCCTGTGCTCCTGTCCCTGTTCCCTGGAGCACAGCCCGACCCCCCGGCTGTCCCCTCCTGGCAGGAGCTGTGCAGAGCCAGCAGGGCCCCCTGAGCCCCCTCTGCTCCAGGCTAAGAATAGGAGAGACCCTGGAAAACGCAAACAGAGGGGGGATTGTTGAGGAAACGGGGAATTCACGGCAGAAACCCCGCGGGTTAGGATTTGAAGCTGTAAAACGCTCCGCCGAGCGGCGCCGCGCATCCCGCGATGCGGAGATGGGGCGGCAGGGGCTGGGCTGAGCTGAGGGGTCCCTCCCACCCCGGGGGGACCCCCAAACCCCCCCGCTGCCCCCGGGCGCACCTGCCTCCCGCTCCCGCCGCCGCGCCCGCAGCTCCCCCGCGCTGCGCCCGCCGCGCCGCGCCCGCCGCCGGCCCCACATGGCGGAGCGGGGACGGCAGCGGCAGCGGCAGCAGCAGCAGCAGCAGCAGGAAAAGGCCGGTCCTGGGGCGGTCCCGGGGCGGGGAAAACACAGTCCCAGCCCCCTTGGAGCCGCGGCGCTCAGCCCGCTCCGGACACGGGAAGCTGTGCGGCCGCGGGGATGCGTGCTGGTTGTGCCGAGGCCGAAAAAAGCCCCCAAAGATGCACCAGAAATATGAAAAAAGGAGGAAGGTTCCCCGGGACCTTCCACCGCGGTGATGGGGACCGAGGGGCAGAGGAGTTCGTGCTTCCCCGGGGAGGTGTGTGGGGAATTTGCAGCTGGAGGGCAGAAATTAAAGGTACCAGCCCAGGGCAGAGCTGCCGGGCTCGTCAGAGGGCAGCTCTGACATCCATCATGCATTCAGCAGCAGTTTCATGGAATTCCAGACCCGTTTAGATGGGAAGAGACCTTAAAGCTCATCCAGTTCCAACACCTCCACCACGGGCAGGAACAACTTCCACTGTCCCAGGGTGCTCCAAGCCCTGTCCAACCTTCCCTTGAACACCTCCAGAGATGGGGCAGCCACAGTTTCTCTGGGCACCCTGTGCCAGGGCCTGCCCACCCTCACAGGGAGGAATTTCTTCCCAATATCCCATCTCTCCCAGCCCTCTGGCAGTGGGAAGCCATTCCTGCTTGTGCTGTCACTCCAGTCCCTTGTCCGAAGTCCCTCTCCTGGACTCCCTTTATGCCCTCAAGGGGCTCTAAGGTCTCCCCTGAGCCTTCTCCAGGCTGAACAGCCCCATCTCCCAGCCTGTCTACACAGCAGAGGGCTCCAGCCCTTGGAGCATTTCTGTGGTCTCCTCTGGACTTGCTCCAGCAGCCTCCATGTCCTTCTCGTGCTGAGGAATTTAATGTAACCCGAGGATGCAGAAGAGGAATAATGGAATTGCTGAGTACATCTGACCCCACCCCAGCTGTGGTGGCTCCACCGTGTAGTGCCACATTGACATCAACATTGTCCAGCCATGCAGTCTCATTGCCTTTCTGAAGCCCCTTCTGAACCCAGCACAGTCAGAGAAATCTCTGGGAAAGAACAAAATTCCTGAGAGATCATAGAAACACAGAACCATTCAGGTTGGAAAAAATCTCCAAGATAATCAAGTCCAACCAATCACCACCTTGTCAGCCAGACCCAAGCACTCAGTGCCACATTCAGCTGTTTCTGGAACACTGCTGGCTCCTTCTGGTGGAGGAGTGCCCTGGGCAGCTCGGGCTGCCTGGACAATGGATGGGAATTGTGCCATCCCCATCCTACACGGAACACAGGCAGCTGGCCATGGTCTGGATGCCCGGTATGACAGTTCCATACCCTTCTGCATTGCCTGCAGGGAGCTCAGCACCCGGTGGGCCTTGGGCCACAGCAAGACCAGAGCATCTGGAAAGGCTGAGCCCGAAAGTGCGTTTGGGGAACCTTGCCCACACTCCGTTCCATCACCCTTCCTAGGAAAGTGCAGCGCTGGCACTGCGGCCGCAGCCGCTCCCAGCCCGCAGCCGCCGGGCAGCGGAGCAGAAGCGCCTCGGCGGCTCCGTCCTGCCCAGGAAGTCCCGCGGTGGGAGCGAGGGCTGTGCCCGGGAGCTCGGGGAGGACCCGACCCTACCGGCAGTGCCACAGCTGGAACACAGCTGGAACAAGCCGGGACACAGCTGGAACACAGCCGGGACACAGCTGGAACACAGCTGGGGCACCGAGGGCTCGCCCGGCCGGGGCTGGGCAGCTTCGGGTGCCGACAGAGCTGAGTGCTTGGAACCTTTGGCACCTCAGCCCGGGATTTGGCAGCAGCTGGAGGAAGCAGAAGCGGAGCAAGGAGCCGTTTGGGTGTGAGCTGGCTGGTGAGTCACCGAGCAAAGCCTCCCGCTCCCCGCTGCGAGGGGCGCCGGGTGCAGGTGCCGAGCAGAGGGAGCTGCTGCTCGGGGGCGGCCCCGCCGCGGCACGGACAGGTAGGGAGAGCTCCGTCCTCGGGGCGCGTTGGGATGTGGCCAAGGAAAGCTGTGGCTGATCAGGGCTGGAGCCAGCGGCAGAACTGCTCCGAGCGGGAGGCTGGGCTGGAGACCCCAAAGCCCCCCTTTGAGCTGAGCCAGCACATGTTTAGGAGCCTTTAATCTTTGCTTGCCCCTCCTTTGGCAATCCGGTGATGAGCTGCCTCTGTCAGCTGATCAGCTTCTGGTGCTGACAGGGATGTGCTCACGCCTTCAGGGGTCACTTTCTGCCTCCTCTTTGGGGGCTGGGGATGAATCAAATCGCTGGGTGAGGAAGAAGGAAACATGAAGCCTCTGTTGCAATTTCCTGCCCCAGATTACAGAGGAAAAGACAGAGCTGGGGCTCTCTCCTTGCTCAGACTGATACATCTGGCTTCATTGTCTAACTGCGCTCTGAGTTCCTCCAGGCGTCTCCGGGTCGTTCAGGAGTGGGAGCCTGCAGCAAGGCCGTCCAGGCAGGGCAGTGCAGAGCCTCGGGAGACTCCCTGCCGAGGGAAGGGAAGCGTGGCACAGGTGCAGGAAGCTCCTGGGTGTTTGGCTGCCGGCCCGAACGCTGCCCCATCGCAGCTCAGGGGCCAGGCGGGTGCAGGAGGGACGGGGACAGTGACCTGTCCCCGAGGGGTGACTCTGCAGGGCTGAACCTGCCTGAGCCATCCCTCCAGTATGGGTCAGGGTGGGCCCCTCAGCTTCATTCACCGTTTTTCCTCCAGTTTTTAGGTTGTGCACCATGAGCGTGGCTGTGCTGCTGCTCCTGGGGCTGGGGCTGCAGGTGGCAGAAGGCAGAAGAAGCAGGTGCTTCTTCAACCGCACTCAGGAGTACTGTGTGTGCTACAACCTGTCTGAGGAGACTGCTGGCAGCATCATCCAGTGCCTCCCAGCGACTGTGGTGGAGTTTCAGGGAGGAGATGTGGAGAAATACATAGCCTTCCCCATCAAGGACCTGACCCCCTCCATCTCTGACACTCTGGGCTCCCTTGTCGTGCGGAAGGTCATCATAGGAAATGTGCTGGTGCCTGAGGTACTCCTGGCCCGTGTGCTGAGGTTCTTCTCCTACACCCACGTGCAGGAGCTGGCCTTCGAGAGCTGCATTTTCCAGGGGACGGGCAACTGGAGTGACATGGATGGCCAGACCTTGCCCATCCTGTCCCTGAGCTTCCAGAACGTGACATCTGCCCCGCTGACGGGCCGTGAGCCCGCCTTCTCCAGCCTCGGCAGCTGGCTGGAGACCCTGCAGGAGCTGGCTGTCACCGGCTCCCGCATCAGCAGCCTGCCCTGTGCCATCGGCAGGGAGTTCAGAGCCCTGCGCTCCCTGAACCTGGCGCACAACAGCCTCGGGGACGGCAGCCTGAGCCCCGCCTTCTGCCAGGGAGCTTTCCCGCAGCTCCAGGAGCTGAGTCTGCACCACAACGACCTGAGCTCCTACCGCGGCGTGTGTGAGGGCGTGGAGCTGCTGCTGCAGCTGCGGCACCTCGATCTCAGCCACAACGAGCTCGTGGCAGACCCGTCCTCCTCCTGCCAGTGGCCAGCATCCCTCCGGCATTTTAACCTGTCCAGCGCCGGCTTGGATGAAGTGCCAGCACCACTGCCTCCCAGTCTAGAGGTGCTGGACATGAGCCACAACCACCTCCACGCTGTGGACATCTCCCTCAGCTCCCTGAAGAAGCTCTTCCTGAATCAGAACCTGCTGCAGGCCGTCCCCTCCATCCGGAATTACCCCGTGCTGGACACCCTTCACCTGGACAACAACTCCATTTCGGAGCTGCCGCGGGGCGCGGTGCAGCTCCTGGGGCGCCTGCAGGACGTGGCTGTGGCTGACAACCCCTTCAGCTGCTCCTGCTCCGGGGCCGGGGCGCTGCAGGCGCTGGCGGCCACGGGGCACCTGGGGCAGGGCTGGCCCGGGGATTACAGGTGCCAGTCCCCGGCTGAGTTCCAGGGCTGGCCCGTGGCGCGGGTGCCGCTCTCGGTGCTGCGCTGCGACCCCGCCGCCGTGCTGGCCCCGCTCTGCGTGGCCCTCGCCCTGCTGGCTGTGGCCGGGGCCGTCTGGGTGGTCAGGAGCAGACCCTGCCGCAGAGCCTGAGGGGCACCGGGACCCCACGCGGGCTCCCTGGGAGGCTCACGGCTCTGGTGAGGGGCTCTGGGTGTCCCCAGGCCGGGTGGAGCAGGGCTGTGCACAGGGTTATCCCAGCCCAGTGCTGGGCACTCCTCACTCGATCCCTGTGCCGTGCTCTGACCCAGAGCCACACCCTCCCTGGGGAATTTCCCTGTGACCAACTCCCCAAGCCTCAACATGCCCCCACTGCCCCTGCCGTGTCACCTGCCCTGGACAAGAGGAGTTCAACTCCATCATATCCCACTCAGAAGCCCAAAGCCTTGCTGGGCTCTGCTGGTCCCTGCCCAGAGCCCCCCAGCCCAGCCATCCGTGGAGCCTCCATGGCCCCTGTGCCGATTCCTCACTCTCCTCGCCCAGGGAGAGGCTGGCAGGATGTCAGCTTTGGCAGATTGCTGCTTGGCTGCTCTTCAGCCTAAGAGAAAAACCAAAAAAACACAAAAGACAGGAAAATGAGTAGATTTAACAGCGCTGCACACAAATGCTAAGGAGCTGGAGCAGCTCCTTCCACCTCGACCTGAGGCGCTGGTGGATGAGTCCAAGTGGGACCTTGAGGAGGTTCAACCAGAAACTTTTGAAGTGATAAGAAGAAAATGAGTTTGTTCTCGGTTATTCATAAAATATGTCATAGTAAGAATAAAATGGATCATGGGATGATGAGGGAGAGCCTGGGAATATTCAGAGGAAGGGGGTGGGTGGGGAAGGGACAGGCATGGGAAAATGTGGATGGGGGAGAATCATGGAATCACAGGGTAGTTTCAGCTGAAAGGTACCTTAAAGATCATCTCATTCTACCCCCTGCCATGGCCAGGGACACCTTCCACTATCCCAGGTTGCTCTGAGCCCTGTCCAACCAGGCCTTGGACACTTCCAGGGATGGGGCAGCCTCAGCTTCTCTAGGCAACTTGAGCCAGGGCTTCCACACCCGCAGAGGGAAGAATTTCTCTCCAATACCCCACTGTCCTGGGTTAATGCTGAATTGTATCCCCATTCGTCTGTTCAAATCAAAAATGAGTTCTGCACCTTTAAGACTGGATCTAAGAGTGAAGAAGAAGCAGTGGAATGTCTGAGGCGGGTGTTTTCAAAACATCAAGATAAGAGTTTGCAGTTTTGGAGCACACACAGGGAGTGTTGGCTGCAGTGCGGACGGCGGGAGAGAGCTCTCCTTTGCTTTCTGTTAGTTTGTGGCTAGCTGAAGCAGAGAAGTTCTCCGGACTGTGAGTTTCTTTTCCTTTTTTTTTTCCTTGGAACTGATCAAACCTACTCTGGACTAACCCCCAGCAGAGCACCAAGAGCTCATCCCTGTGGCCCACCGGGCCTGGCTTGGGCCTGGCATTTCCCAGTGCCAGGGACTGACACAGACTGAGCGAGCCGAGCTGCACCCACGGCACAGACTGGCTGGATTTGTCATCTCTGCGGAGAAGCAGGAGGTTTTGTTCCTTGGTGTTCATTTGTTGTGCTTGGCCTGTTAAATAAACACATTTTTTCCACTTTCCTCTAAGGAATTTTGTTTTGTTTTGGTTTGGTTTTCCTCTTTTCCTTTCCTGAACCAGTTGGGGGAAGGGGCCATTGGATTGGTTTTCTGGAGGGACCTATTCAGAGGTTCCTTCCCAAATTTGCCTTAAACCAAGACACCCACGTAACCCTGTGGCAGTGGGAACCATTCCCCCTTGTGCTCTCACTCCATGTCCTTGGGAAGAGAAGGGCTGGTGTCATCCCAGCGCTCACCTGGCCAAGCACTGCTCCTCTTCCCCAGGGCCTCTCCTGCCTCGACATAAAGTCTGTGCCTGGGTGTCTCCTGTGTCCCTCCCTCTCTCTGTTTGGGCACAGGTACACATGACCTGCAGACAAACACACCTGGGCTGGCTGGGGGGGGAGGGAAGGACCAGGGCTGGAGCTGGAGCGTGGCTGAACAGGGCGTGGGCTGAACAGGGCTGAACAGGCATGGATCATGATGGGCTCTGCTGCAGGTCCAGCTGTGTCCCTGCCCGGGCTGCAGGGGCTCTGGGGCTGTCCCTGCCCTGGGCTGGTGGGGAGTGGCTGGTGGCTCAGGGGTTGGGGCAGGCACCACTCTGCTGGTGTGAACCAGGGTGTACACAGGGTGCCCCTGCACCTTGGGAATCCTGGGCTGACTGGACACGGAATAGGGAGCAGCAGCTGCTGGCTGATGGATGAGGAAGGAGAAATCCCTGTCCCCTGAATCCTGGGCTTTGCCATCCTCGGGAGCACCCACATGGGGCTGTCTGCCTGGTCAGGGCCAGGCACTGCCATGGCCTGGGGAGATGAGGGACCATTCCCAGCAGTGCTGCCCCACAGGGGCTCCCTGGAAGGCTCACAGGACCCCCAGGTGCTGGTGAGGGGCTCTTGGGCTCCCCAGTCTGGGCTCCCCTGTGGCTGTCCCCCAGCATTACTGTGGCTGTGCCCACCAAGTGCTGGGAAAGCCCCCTGCCCTGCTCTGTCCCAGGGCTCCACCCTCCCAACGGGTTTTCCTTCTGGCCACCTCAAACTCCCCAAGCCCCAGCATGCCCCTATTGTCCCTGCCATGTACCCTGCCCTGCTCCTGATGGAGCCCCCAGTGCTGCCTGGTCCATCTGTGTCCAGCTGGCAGCAGCCTCACACCTAAGGCACAGGTGAGGGGGTTTGAGGGGGGCAGGGTCTCACTGTGTACAGGGCACAGGACACGTGTGCATCTGCTCCTCCTGGTCCTGTCCAAAGCAGGGCAGGGGCTGCCCTGGACCCTCTTTCCTGGCCTCCTCCATCTGCATTTCCACAGACCATGGGCACCCTCAGCACTGGCGTTTCCTGCTGTGACTGATCTCCGGAGATGCTGTGGTTTGGGGTCACTTGTCACTGTATGGCAGTCCAAGGTCCCCCATTTCCCACCCACAGCTGATAGACTCATCCCTCTTGGAGCTGGGGGCACACAGGGGCGTCAGTGGCTCCAGGCTCACCCTGTCCCGCTGATTCCTTGGCCAGCAGGGCTCAGCCCCTGGAGCAGGGCGCCTCCACGCTGCCTCTGGCTCTGCCCACAGCCATCAATAATGCAGGAGAACCGGATCCCCCAGGTAACCCCATCCCTGCCCTGCACACAGCAGCTGACAGGCAGCTGCTGCCACACTGCCCATGGACCAGGTGAGTGCTGGGGGGAACAGCCCAGGCTGGCTGGGAGGGATCTGTCAGGGGCTGCTCAGCTGCCTGGGGTCTCATGCAGCTCCTGGTGGTGCCGAGTGTGTGGCTCCCTCCCCCTCTCTCCCGGCAGGCCGAGCAGGATGTCAGCGTGCGTGCAGCTCTGGGACTCCACCAGGCAGCAGGTAGAGCTCGGGACATCCCAGAGCCCTCACTTGAACCCCCACGCCAGGGAACAAGGGGACAGGGTGGCAGCCATGGCTGTGGTGGCACTGGGAGCAGTGGCCAGGCTGGTCTGGGCAGTGCTGACAGGGATTGGCTGTCCTCCCCATCCCGGTGCCTCTGAGTCACAGCGGGAGGGCTCAGGAATGACGTGAAGCCCTGGGATGTGGCTCCAGGCTGCAAGGGGGGCAGGACAGGGCTGGGACAGGTGGGGGTGACCCCCCCACCATCCCACACTCGGTGTTTTCAGGGCCAGGAGAAAGCTGGGTGGGCAGCAAGGACCCTCTACAGCTCCTGCTCGCTGGGCTGGAGCCCCAGGTGAGAGCTGCAGGGCAGGGACATCCAGGCTGAGGGTCCCTGGGGCTCTGGGGGGAGCAGGGGCTCTGTCCCTCCACTTGCCACGCCTGGGGCCCTGATGGGAGCTGAGGTCTTGGCCTGATCCTGCCCTGTGGGCCCCTCCCTTGCAGGGGACTCCTGGGGGTTCCCAGAGAGCAGGGGAAGGGAGGGGGTCTCTCCTCACCCTGCCAGGCCCTCTGTGCCACCCCTGCCATCTCCATCCCAGTGTGCCAGTCCCTCCTTTGCCCTGCCCTGCTCAGGCTGGGAGAGGGGAAAGCTGAACATTATCCCCCTCACTCCAGGAGAGCTCCCTGAGTGTCGATGGTGTTTTCCACTTGGATGCAGGACAGGTACCCAGAGCCCCAAGTCCTTCTCTGTACCCTGCCCCAGCCACAAGAGCCAGGGCCATCTGCACCACACTGTGCCCTGCTGGATATGTCTCTCCTACCAGGAGAAGGTCCTGGAGTTGGCAAGACCCCAGCTGGCCCTGGTTCCCCTTGGCTACAGCATGTCCCTGCTGCTGTGGGACCCCCATGGCCCTGGGACACAGCTGCCCTTCCAGAGTGTCATTTGGCAGGTGAGGGCACAGGTGGCAGGGGAGGGGACAGCACAGCTGTGCAGTGCTGGGCTCCTGGGTCACCCAACAGACCCCAATCCCACTAAGGCTGGGCTGAGATCCAGCCACGGGTCCCCAGAACCAACAGCTCCCAGCTTGTCCACAGGTGATCCACACGGTCTTCCAAGAGCTGGAGGCCTTGGGGGATGACACACAGAGCCTGCAGATGGTCAGTCTGGTCCAGGTAGGGCAGAAGCAGGGCAGGATGTCCATGAGGGTCCCCTTCCCTCTCTGCCACTGCCCAGACCCTGCTGTGCCAGGAGCACATATTGCCCTGTACTAGCATCCAGTCCCCTCATCCAGAGGGTGACCAGGGCCTGGAGACCTTTGGATCCCAGGTGTTCTCACCTCTTTCCAGGACTTCCCAGATGTGGGAAGCCTTAGCTGCCCACAGAGCACCTCCTGGGCTCCAGCAGCACAGAGGGATCAGGGGAGCCCTCTAACCCCTTCCTGCTCCCATCCCAGCTGGGCTCTCCACTCACTGCTCCCTGGGGCCTGAAGGTCCCTCCAGTGTGGCCTTGACCGGCACAGGAGTGGTGCCAGCTCCTGCCACTGGGCTGGGTCCTGCCCTTGGGCTCTGGGATGCTGCCAGGGATCTGATAAGCTCCACACAGGGCTCGGGCGTTCCCAGAGCTCTGCCCTTCCCTGGTGCCAGGGCTGGAAAAGCTGGGAGTTACCCAAAACCAGCCTTTCTCAACCTCACCTGTGCACTGCCACAAGCAGTCCAGGCCCCTGGTGAGTGTGGGATGCCAGCAGCCCCCCTTTTCCTGCCCCCTTGCCTAATGCAGCCCCCTCATTCCAGGTCAGCACCCACGACAAAGCCTGGGACCTGCTGCGTCCCGATGGCCGAGCCCTGCAGGTGATGGATGTGGCACCCCTGGGCCTGTAGGTACCTGGTGCCCCATGGCTGAGCAGATGCTCCTGGGGGCTGGTAGCCCAGCACTGGGAGTGGGGCTGGGCTGGGCAGGGAGCATGGTGCCCAGCCCCAGCATGGCCAGGGGTGCTCCTCAGTGAGCCCAGGCATGGATGTGACCCTCCTCACTTGGTCTGGTCTCCCTCTGTTTCCAGGATGGTGGAGGAGGCAATGGAAATGGCTGTGCCCGACGCCCAGGCTGCCATCAGTGCCTATGCCAGGGGGCTGGCTGCCATCCCAGCACTGTTCCAGGGGGGCTCTCAGCAGCCCCTCGGAGATGGGCGCTCGGCACTGCAGGGGTGAGGGGGTTGGCCCAGCTCCCACAGGCTGGCAGGGATAGGGCCATGGGTGCTGGGGCTGGCTCTGCCACAGCCCCACTCCCACACCGGGCTCTCCCCAGGGCCGGCAGCCTCTTCACTCTCACCGTGGAGCGGGAGCTGGAGGGTGGCAGGCGTCAGCGCTCGGCCCTCAGGATCCTGGTGTCCCCTGGGGCCACCAGGCCCTGCCCCAGGCTGTACGTACAGGGCTGAGCTGAGTTCCCACTGCAGCACACCCGTGGGCCTGCTGAGGGTCAGGGAATTCCATTCCTGGAGGGCGAGCAGGAGGGACACCCCAGAGGCAGCCCAGGCTGGGAGCCAAGGGGGTGTCACCACTCCTTGGGGACATGTGTGGCCAACCCGTTCTTGGGTTCCTGTGGTGCTGGCACGGGGATAGGCAGCCCTCTCCTGGGGTGTCTCCCCACGTGCAGGGAACCTGGCGCTGTCTGCCTGCCCTGGATCGTGGAGCGGCTGCTGGAGGGGAACAGCCTGACCTTCCTGCTGCTGTGTGTGTCACTGCCAGGTAGCCCCTGGGACTGGGACACACTCTGGGTGCCCCCTCCCTGAGGATTGTCCCCACCCTGCCCCACACCTGGCACTCGGTCCCTGAGACACCTGCAGTCACTGGAGGCTGGACACCAGCTCCACTCGTCTCCATTGCACCGGGACCCCCTGTGCTGGTGGCCCCCCAGAGCCCCTGCCCAGGGCTCGCTGTTCTCCCAGACACCTCCAGAGAAGAGATCCTGGGAGCCCTGGGACTGGCTGAGAGGGTGAAGGGGCTGGCCAAGACCATCTCTGCCACACTCTGGGACCCTGAGGAGGAGATCGCGGCGCGCCGCAGGGGAATCCGAGGGCTGCGGATGGAGCTGCTGGCTGGATCAAGCCTCCCTGAGCAGAGGACAGCTGTGGGCCAGCTGCAGAGGGCCCTGAGGGAGCTGCAGGTGGGAATGCCCCTGGATCTGTGGGATGGCACTCATCCCTGGGCTGGGTAAGGTGCACACTCTTGACCCGTCCTGGTGTCAAGACCCTTGTCCAGCACTGAGGGACGGGGCTGAAGCCGCCCCAGGGGTGAGATGTGTCCTGAAGCCATGCCAGGCCTGGAGGTCTGAAACACCCCAACAAGGACCTCCAGTTCCCCTTTTACAGGTGCTGAAGAGGCAAAGGTGGGACAAAAAGCAGGCAGTGGCCAAGGTGCTTGGGACAAGTGATATGCACCAGCCCAGTGCTGAGGTGGGCAGAGGTCAGGCCAGGCCCCCTCATCCAGGGACAGTGTGGTGCAGGAAAAGCCCTGAACACCAGCTGTGTCCCTGTAACATCTCCTTCTCTGACAGGACCAGGTCTCTGCAGGGAATACAGCACCAGGCCAGCAGCCTGGGACCCAGACACCCCTGACCAGTGCCAGCCTGGAGCCAGCAGAGCCGGAGCACAGGGCCAGGCACGCAGCCCACAGCTGGGTGGAGGAAATGTGGGCACAGAGCATGGCTTTACACGGTGAGAAGACTCGCTCTCCATCTGAATAGCCCTCTTCAGCCCCCCATGTCACACTCATCCTCCTCCCCTGTCCCCACACAGGACAGGGTGACAGCAGAAGGCAGGGAGGGAACAGCCAAACTCTGGCCAGCGCAGGGCAGGAGCTGCTGGAGGAGCCATCCCAGAGCAAAGCGTCACAGCCACGGCCCGGGTGCGACAGCGTGAGTGGGAGCCCACAGGGTCCCTGTGCAGGCAGCTCGGCACTGCCAGCACCGGCTCCTGGTGCCACCCGAGCCCGCTCTGCTCTCTCCAGGCCGGGAGCCGGAGCCGGCCGTGTCCAGCCCCGGAGCTCCAGCGCGCCCTGGCCAGGGCCCAGCGGCAGCGGCTGCGGGCTCGGCACTGCCGGCAGCTCCAGCGAGCGCTGGGGGCCGGCGCCGTGCCAGCCCAGGAGCACAGCGGGGAGGTGGGCACAGGCAGAGCCCAGCACTGCGAGCTCCAGCCTCTCCTCCCCTGGCCCTGCTCTGCCTAGTGCAGCCCAGGGGAGCAGGGACACCCTGGAGCTGCCCTGAGCGTGTCCCTGTGCCCCGCAGTGGGACGCAGAGCGCTGGCAGCGGGAGGTGACGGCGCTGGGGCTGAGCCTGGAGGCAGCGCTGCGGGAGCGGGAGGCGGCCGAGGGGGTCCTGGAGGCCCTGCTGCACAGTCCACCACCAGGAGATGCAGGCCTGCAGACAGCACCTGCTGCAGGTGGGCACGCAGGGCTGGGGACACCTTCCGGCTGTGCCAGGGCTGAGCCAGAGCGCCCCGGGCATCCCGCAGGTGCTCCGGGACCAGCAGCGCCTGGCAGAGGAGCAGCGGGAGGCTCTGGAGCGCCGGCACCGGGCGCTGCTGCAGGAGGTGCTCCGGGACGCTGTGGAACTCGCCGAGCACAACCAGCGCCTGCGGGACACCCGACGGTCAGGCACGGCCGATGCCACCACACAGACCCCCTGAGCCACGCCCAGGGCGTGGGGACAGCTGGACCCCTCCCTGCGCCGAGCCACCAGCGATGCCAGGACACCGGCCAGCCCCAGGCACAGCCTCCCCCTCCTGCCTGCTCCCGAGGGAAAACCCTGCTCGGTGCTGGGAATCTGCCTGTGGGAGCACAGGCTCAGCCTGGTGGGAGGGCTGGCAGCCCCCAGTGCAGCTGCGTGGAATAAACTGGGTGCCCCTCATGAGTGTTGTGAGGCTCGGACACAGCCCTGACCCCCAAACCTGTCCCAGGGGGCAGAGCCACCATCCCACAGGGCAGGCAGACACAGGACAGACACACAGATGCTGTTGAACCGCAGCTTTAATACCCCGGGTGGCCTCTGCCTGCCAGAAACTTGGTACAAATTTGGGGCACATCCCCCATTTGGGGAGCAGGTGAAAGTTCCCACATGCCCCAGTCCCTGTCTGCTCTGCAGAGACACTGTGCCCAGGGAAGGGGAAAAAGGGGCCCGAGGACAGCAGGGCTCCAGCCAGGGGCTATGCTGGAAAACCGTGGAGGAGGGAGAGGCCCAGGGAAGCAGCACCAGGAATGGTAGGGATCAAGCAGCATCCATGGGAGCTGAAACAGCACCAGTCCCATGCTGGGCTGGCAGGAGATGCAGCATGGCCAATCACTGCCAGAGCATTCCCAGGCCACTGTGGTGTGGGGAAGCAGCTTCAGGTCATGGGACACTGAGTCCCAGAAACATTTAGGTGGGAGAAGACCTCCGAGATCACAGAGACAAACCTGTAACGCAACATCACCCTGTCAACTAGACCATGGCATTAAGTGCCGTGTCCAGCCCTGAAACACGTCCAGTGATGGTGACTGCTCCACCCCCCTGGGCAGCCCCTTCCAATGTTTAATCACCCCTCCTGTGCACAAATTACTCCTAAGGTCCAACCTGTACCTCCTCTGGCACATCTTGAGACTGTGAGACATGTACAAGGGGTTCAGGACACCCCCAAGGCTGGGCATGCCATGGAACCCCATGGCACAGAGCCTGGCTGGACTGGAGCAGGGCACAGTTTCCCTGTGCAAGGAGGGAGAGGTTGCTCTCCACCTCAGCACTCCTCTCTGGGGGATCCTTGGAGCTGTGCAGGCACCCACCAGGAATTACTCCAGCCCTGAGGAGGGGCTGGGGCTGCCAGGACATGTGGGAGGAAGGCAGTGGCTACGTGACTCCGTAGTACAGGTGCACAGCCAGGCCAATGCACGCCACGGCCATGAAGAAGAGGAGAGTGAGCTGCAGGTTGAAGAGGGCAACAGAGAGAAGAGCATTGACCAGGATGGAGCAGGAGATGACGAAGAGCCTGGTGATGTTGCTGCTGTGCTTCATCACCATGGACATGATGAGGCCATTCAGAGCCTGGCTGAGCACAACCAGCAGCACCCACGGGAGAAAACCCTCCAGGAACCCACCCTGCGTGCCGCTCCACACGGAGCCCATCAGGTTGAGCAGGACCCCGAAAAAGTACAGGAAGATGTTCTGGAGGCTGAGGGGCAGCGCCTGGCTTTTCAGGATGGCTTCGGTGTAGACAGCAGAGAGGCCAGAGATGAGGCAGTAGATGGAGAGCAGCAGCAGCCCCACGGGTGTTGACGTGCAGGTGAGCCCCGCTGGGGTCCCCGGGCGCCCGCAGCCCCCCGCAGCTGTAGGTGACGCCGGCGGCCAGCAGCAGCAGCAGGGCCAGCCATCGGCGCGCGCCCAGGCGCCGCCGCAGCAGGAGGCTGTAGAGCAGCGCCGTGCTGACGATCTTCAGGTTACTGAGCACCTGGAAGGTGCTGGGGTCCATGAAGAGCTGCATGTGCACCACCAGGTTGTTGTTGGCAGCGTAGAGCAGGGCTGAGAGGGCGAAGGGCGCGGCGTGGCGCCAGCTCAGCGCCGCTCCCAGCGGCTCCCGCGGCGCCGCCAGCAGGAACAGCAGGGACAGCACCAGCTTGGTCAGCTCCACCAGGACCACCACGGACGTGGAACTGAAGGGGATGGCCCGTCCACCTTGCAGAGGGTCAGGAGGGGGGCGTGGGAGCCGTAGATGACCACAGAGAGCAGCAGCAGCAGCGCCCACAGCCCCCTGTGGAGCAGCCTGTTGGCAGAGCCAGCAGCATTCCCAAAGAGCCCCATTTCCGGGCGAGAGCCAGCACAAGTGAGCTGCTGTCAGTGCAGAGAGGCCAGACAGACTCTCACCCTGCAACACTGAAGAGACCAAATACCAAGAATTTAATGAGCCTGATTCAAGCAGGATGTTCCCTGCAACATTTGTGATGCAGCAGGAGAGCAGGGAGTTGTCTGTTTTTAGAAGCCTTCCTGAGAAGCCACACAAAGCACATTGCCAGGGCACACCGTGGGCTGGGTGCAGGGCACACAGGGCACACAGGTGACTGGGCACAGCAGCCCCTCAGTCCACAGGGGCACAGGGAAAGGTGAGAGAAAAAGGCAGCTGGCAGGCCCTCAGTGCTCTCAAACTGCTGTGGGTTAGTGCAGTGATCACTGCTGCCATGATGCCCAACAAACACCCAGCCCCCTGCTGTGTCGCAGTGGTGTGGTGCAAAGCCCTTTGCCAGGGGAAAGAAGGGTGCAGGTGATGTGCCACCCTGGCACCCTGGGGGTGCTCTGTGCCTGCTACCTAAGGAGCACCGTTCCTGCAGTCCCTGCTGCCTCCGGGCTCCTCCTCGTTAGTCCCGACCTTTTTTCAGAGAATCCACATAGTCCCGAATCGTCTTCTCAACGTTGGGCACGGCGTAGTTCTGAGCGGCGTAAATCCCGGTGCAGGTGCCGGCCACGAATCCCAGGACGGCGGAGAAGCGCAGCTTGGCTACCAGGTATCCCGCCAGGAAGCCTTTGAGTAAGGGCGATGCCAGCAGCGATCCGTCCTGAGGGGAGAGCACAGTGAGGCCGGGCGGGATCGGGGAGGAGGCGACACAGGACGTGCCCCAGGAGTGAGCTGTGGGTTAGTTTTTTCCCTGGGATTTGTTTCTCCCCCTCACACCAGTCCCTCTCAGAGGGGGCGGCCGGCCGGCCCGCCCCGAGCCGAACCCGCACATTACCTGCCCCACGCCGGCCTGCACCTCGTCCTCCACTTTGCGCTGCAGGCTCTCCAGCTGCCCCTTCAGGAAGGCGAGGTCCTTCAGCTTAGACAGCGAGTCCTGCGGGAGACACGGAGGTGATTCCCGCCCCGCTCAGCCCCGACGGCCCCTCAGCCGCGGCCCTCCCCGCTCACCTTATCGTCCGCCATCTTGGCGCCGCCGTCGCCCGCCGCTGATTGGCTGGCGGGGACGCACGTGACCGCTCCGCCGCTGATTGGTTGTCATGGAGGCAGCGACGCCTCCCGCGCGCCCCTTCCCGCCACGGAGGCGGCACCCGCCGCTGATTGGGTGGTGTGGCGTCACGTGACGCGCCCTGCTTCCCACGCCGCCCGGCCGCCGCCATCTTGTGCGGGCGGCGTTTCCTCTTGAGGCGCG
Organism: Sitta carolinensis; assembly: GCA_032173965.1. NCBI lineage: Eukaryota > Metazoa > Chordata > Aves > Passeriformes > Sittidae > Sitta > Sitta carolinensis. The sequence continues at coordinate 3,386,571 of CM063294.1, read as the reverse complement.
GCCCGGCTGCAGCGCGGCCCCGGCCCCGCACCGGCCCCGCACCTCCGGGCTGCCCCGGGCGGCGCCGACAGAGCTCACGGCCGCCCCTCAGCGCGGTCACGGCTTCCAGGACCCCACCTGGGCGCAGGGTGGATGGGGATCCCAAACCCCGCAGCTTCTCAGGGCTCTTCTTCCGTGAGGAGCCTGATCCAGTCCCAGGCCGGGCCGGTAGTTTATGTCTAGAGCAGTGCAAATGAGTCTTTGTAGGACTTTGTCCTTCAGGATTAAGGATGGTAACCCAGAAATGTTTATATAAATATTTAAATTAATGATTGTAAGGGTTACGCTAAAAGATCTTATTCGGCATTATTTACTGCACAGTGTAAGTAGTTCTAGCTGCTAGAGCAGTGCAATATTTTTGAAGCAATGTTGATGCTAAATGATATTAAAAGTAGTAGTTACTGAACAGGCATTGATATTTTTCACCTACCGGTGCTGGGGCAAATCTCCCACTAACCTGAGTCTCTCTGAGGGGCACTCCTCATCTCCAGGGAGGTATTTACACCCACACTCCCAGAAATAACAGAATAAGGGAAGAACAAAAATGATTTTGAAGTTCCTTTCCAACCCAAGTGATTATTTGATCATCCCATCAACACAGCCCTGCCAAGCAAAAAAAAAAAAATATTAAAAAGCTCCTGACTCCCAAGAGCCACACCAGCAGTGTTTTGAGGGACGGTGACCCCAGCACTGCCCCAGGCAGCCTGTCCTGGTGCTGGACACCCTTCCAGTGAAGAAATCCTGAATATCCAGTCCTTGGCACAGCCTGGGGCTGCTGCCCCTCTGGGGCCAGCCCAAGCCCTGCAGAGCTGTGCTGGGGCCACGCTCAGCTGACACAGCCTCTGCCAGTGAAACCTGGGTTGCACTTGCAGCTTGGAAAACAGCAGAACTGCCAGCAAGAGTGGGGAGCTGTGGGAAACGCTGCTTTCAGGTGCTTGGCACAATTTAATTAAAACCTGTGGTGCCGGGGGTTATGGATGTGTTACTCTCGTGGGTGCTACGCCAGCACGGAGGCAGCTCCGTGAAGCCTTCTGGGCTGTCAGGATGCAGCTCTCCGAGTTAATTTAGACACATTCCCAGTGTATATTACACTGCTGCCATGAGCACTGGGGAAAGGAAAGGGACTCGGGAGGCAGTGGCAGGTGCAGCCCAAAGAAGAAGCATTAATGTTGTTATTAATATTAATAGCCACTTTAAGTCCAACCGTTGCTGAAGGCTGAGTGCTGAGCTGCTGTTTCCTTGCTTTGCAGGATTCCAAACTTTATCCAGAGACAGGTGTGGACTTAATGAAGCTGACATTTTCCTCAGCCACCTAAAACCAGCTGCTTCTCAAGCAGGATTTTCACTTCGTGAAAAGTTAAAATCACATAAAATGACATAAAATAAAATGACTAAAATAAAATAAAATAGCTGTGTGAGTGAGTGCAAGGGACTTTCTTGGAACACAGTCATGCCGCTTGAAAGGTGCCACTTAGTGCAAGGCTGACTTGAAAAATCTGGGTATTGGTAAAAAACATGTGAGGGCAGCAGAGCCCTGTGATCAGTCACTGCTCTGCCGTCCAGAGAGGTGAAGCCACTGCCAGCCTCACCAGCTGCAGGACAACATGGCAGGGAGTTGGTTTATATTGGCTACTGGGCAGGAATTGTTCCCTGTGAGGGTGCCCAGAGCAGCTGTGGCTGCCCCTGGATCCCTGGCAGCGTCCAAAGCTGGGGTTTGGAGCACCCTGGGATCGTGGAAGGTGCCCCTGCCCATGGCAGGAGTGGAATAAGATCAGCTTTCAGGTCCCTTTCTACCCAGCCCAGTCTGGGGTTCCTTGAAGATCAGTTTTTGTAGGGGATGGTGGAAGCTGAGCAGCTGCCTTCAGAGGGTCTGTGAGGGAACTCAGCCCCCGAGGTTACACACTAATGCTCTGGGCTGTGTGCAGCAGCATGAACGGGTCACTGCTGGTGGTTCCTGGGATTTCTGGGGGCAAAACAGCTGGGATGTGAGGGAGGGCTGGGAGAAGCCCTGTGCTTGCTGCATCTAAGCTGAGCCCTGGCCCCAGCCCCGGCTGGAGGGAGGATGCAGCCATTCTGCGCCTGGCTCAGCAGGATCCTGGCTGTGCACCTCCCTCCCTGCTGCACCTGCTGGATCGTGGTGGCCCCTGGGCCCGCTCAGCTCACCTTGCTGAGGTGTGCTGGCACTGCTGCTCCCCAGGGATCAGGGTGGGTCTGCCTCCAGGCTGGAGAGTCCCGAGTCTGAGTCAGCCCTGCAGTGGGATGCTGTGATTAGCACTAAAACTGAGACATTTGTGCTGTTGGAGAGCTCTAGGGGAAACTGGTTATCCTGTGTTTGCCAGCTTAGCAGCAAGCCGCCGCTTCTGAGGTTTGATTTTCCTGCCTCTGATCCAGCCCTGCCTCTGGTTCCTGCTGCCAGCAAAGGCTTTCACCTTGGTCCTGGCTGTGCCCTTGAGCAGTGGCAGGAGCAGAGCCTTTGGCTGGCAGCACGGCTGCTGCTGGGACACGGCAGTGCTGTCAGATTTCCTCTGGGCTTGTGCCTGTCTTTCAACTTGTCCCCTTCTAATATGGCCTGAGCTTATCGGCATCTCCAGCCCAGCCTGGCTGCAGTGATGGGCGAGATAAGAAGCTTCCACGTGAGGAGGGAGCAGGGCATCGAGGAGGACATGAAGCTGTGTCCCCCAAGGATGGGTTTGAAGGTGTGAGCCCTCGGGGGCTGCAGTGGCTTTGCTGCTCACACAGCTGCTGCTGGCTGTTCCATGTTGCTGAGCTCAGCCCTGATGCATTTCCCTTGCATCTCAGCAGGTGCCCACAGCATTTGCTCTGTGGCCTTGGGAACGCTGCTCAGGTCACCTGGACCCAGGTCCTGCCCACAGCCCAGGGCCAGCCCCCACTCTGCTCCCTGCCCTCAGGGTGTCTCCTGCCAGGTCCCTCAGCTGCTCTCTTCCCTCTCCAGTCAGTCCAGCACCAGGCACTCTGCACACCCCAGAGGCCTCAGCAGATTCCTGATACCTCTGCAATCCAGCTGCCTCTTTGCAGTGGCTTTTGTTGTCCCAGCCCTCCCTTCACAGCCCTTTCATCTGACGTTTCTGCCATTTTTTTGCACAGATGCAGTAGCCAGAGATTAGGCTGCAGATTAAGGTTTTACTGCATCCAGAAATGGGTTCCAATTCCCAGTCCCAGCAGGACCAACATGCAGCCAAATCTCTCCTGAAAGCTCACTGGGCTGGAGCTGGGGAGAGATCTCCCACCATGTTCCCTCATGTGCATGAAAGGTGGGGTCCTACATATATAGCCCAAGTGAGGCAGCTGGAGTTCTGTGTCCAGTTCTGGGCCCCTCACAACAAGAAAGACATTGAGGGGCTGGAGCATGTCCAGAGAAGGGAATGGAGCTGGGGAAAGGACTGGAGCACAAGAGGAACAGCTGGGGGAGCTGAGGAGGGGCTCAGCCTGGAGAAAAGGAGGCTCAGGCAACACCACCTCCCTCTCTACAGCTCCTTAACAGCCAGGAGGGGCTCTGCTCTCAGAGAACAAGGGACAGCACCAGAGGAAAAGGCCTCAAACTGCCCCAGGGGAGGTTCAGTTTGGACATCAGGAAGAATTTATTCACTGAAAGCATTGTCAGGCATTGAAATGGGTTGTGCAGGACAGTCACTGTCCCCTGGAAATATTAAAAAACACATGTATGTGGCACCTGGGACACAGGTTAGTGATGGCCTTGGCAGTGCTAGGTTAATGGTTGGTCTTGTTGACCTTAGGGGGCTTTTCCAGCCTCAGGGATTCCAGGTATGGTTCTAAAAGGAGCTGGGCAAAGGCAGGAGCCAGACTGTCTCAGCTCCAGCCTGCACCTCCCCAGCATCTCCCCATCCTGGGTGAGCCTGCTCTGCCACCAACACTCTGGGCCAGGCTGGAGGCTCCCCTGGAAGTCCTGCACGTGCTCCCTGTGCCTGCAGGAGCTGCCCCGTGAGTCTGGCCACATGGGCTGGCTGTGTTTGTCCCAGCACACACAGGCACACTCGTGGCTGGCATTTCCAAAGCCCCATCCAACACCACAGCATGTCCAGAATCATGGAATATCCTGGGTTGGAATGGTCCCACAAGGATCATGCAGTCCAATTCCTGGCCCTGCAAAGACACCCCAACAATCTCACCCTGTCCCTGAGAGCATCATCATGTCCCTGGAGCTCTGGCAGCCTTAGAGCCATTACCCTTCCCTGGGGAACCTGTTCAGTGCCCGACCACCTCTGAGGGAAAAATCTTTTTTCCATCCCACGTGGGCCAAACTGCACATTGTACCCAAAATTTAGGATACTGCAACTTGTCCCAGAGAGGAAAGTGCTTTATATGACACAAATCAAAGCAGATAAAAACCCAATACACCCACAGAAGAACACATGAGCTGTACATAACAAAGAAAATGGGAAGCATGTCACAGGGCCGTGGGCTGAGTCAGCTGTTCCAGTAACCGAGGTGCACAGGAGGGTTGGGGGGTTGCAGCCCTGGGCAGCACGTGGCCCAGGAGGAGGGAGCTGGGGAGAGGTGACCCGAGCCCCGGGGGCAGGGAGGGGCTGTGTGTTAGAAGCCGTCAGTGCGCAGTGGCTGTGGCAGGTCTGACACGCTGATCTGGAGGTCGAGCTCTGCCGAGGCCAGGGCTGTGGATGGGCTGTGCGGGTGGCTCCCCTCCAGCACGGCCACCTCCTCGTGATGCTCCTGCCGCAAGTGCCACACGATCTCTCTGGACAAGAAGTGGGGCTCTGCTTCTTCTGTCTCTGGAACAGAAGAGAGACAAAACCTTCCTTCACTGGTTGTCCTGAGGCAGAGCTCTGGGCAGAGAGCAAAGTCTCTGTGAATGCCCCAAAATATGCATAATTTCCTGCACAGTCAAAATACAGCTTTTACTTCCCACTTTCAGCATGGCAGAGGGAAAAAATTTGAACACAGAGTGCGGGGAGGAGTGTAAAATTACAGGGACTATGTGCTGGATTCCCAATAGTGCTTGTGATGGGAACTGCCTCGCTGGATGGAAATGCTTCTCCCCATTAGGGAGAGTGCTGAGTTTCCTCTGAAAAAAACGACATTCGCTACAGCAAGATGTTGATTTCATCTGGTGGAGGTGAGGAGATGGGAGATGAAAAGATTATGGGAATGAGGGAAAGCCTTGCTCTCTCCTATCCCCTGTCAGCAGGAATGGCAAGGAGCCAGCACACACTCATCCCACTGCAGGGGAGGGCTTGACAGCCCCAGCAACTTCCAGGAACATCAACAGTGAGGGGAGCTGCTGCTTCCCCTGGATGCCTGCAGCTGTACTTAATCCTTGCAGTAGACAGCTTGTCTCAGGTCCCCTTGGGACTTCAGCTGGGACAACCAGCGCTGCCAACACCTTTCCTGCTCCTCAGACCCACAGCAAGAATTCCTTAGAATTATGGAATCACGGAATATCCTGAGTCAGAAGAGATCTACAAGGATCATCCAGTCCAACTCGTGGCCCTGCACAGACACTGTGTCCCAGAGTGTTGTCCAAAGGCTCCTGGAGCTCTGGGGCCATGACTATTCCCTGGGGAGCCTGTTCAGTGCTTGACCATCCTCTGGGGAAGAACCTTTTCCTGATATCCAGACTAAATCCCCCTGGCACAGCTCCAGCTGTTCCCTGTCCCTGGTCCCAGGGAGCAGAGATCAGAGCTGCCCCTCAGGAGAGGCTGCAGTCCCTGGGGAGGTCTGACCTCAATCTCCTCTGCTCCAGCTGCACAGGCCAAGTGCCCTCAGCTGCTCCTCTGGGCCCTTCACCACCCCCATGTCCCTCCTCTGGGCACTCCCTGGCAGCTTGAGATCTTTCTCATTTTGTGGTGTCCAGAACTGCCCCAGGGCTCGAGGTGAGGCCGCCCCAGCCCAGAGCAGAGTAGGACAATGCCCTCCCTCACCCAGCCAGTGATGCCATGCTCAGTGACATTCCTATTTCACGTGGGAATGCAGCCCCTCCCTTCTTCCCGTGGCAGCAGGGGACACCAGGGCCCCCTGACTGGGGACCCAAGCCGAGCCCTGCCCAGACACTGCTCTGAGGGCACTGGGGGCTAGAAAAGCACAGTCACTGTCCTGGGCACCCCAACCCCCTCCCCTCACTCACCCTCGTAGGCAATGAGCCGGTAGGCATCTGCACACTCCTTGGAGCCTTTCAGGATCTCCTCCAAGGTCCTGTAGAAAAGCTTGGCCTGCTCCAGGCGCTCTTCCCGGCTGAAGGCAGCACACTCATCCTGGGACATGGCATGGAGGCACTGCAGCGGGGTGGCATATTCCACAGCACAGTGCCACAGCTGCAGGGATGGCAGGAGAGCACGTGGGGCAGCAGGACTCGGCAAAGGGCTGCTGGAGATCCTGGCACTGGGCAGAGCACTCAGGATCTCAGCAGCTCCTTGGCCTGCCTTGCACTGGGGACACAGGGGACACTGGGATAGGGATACAGGGTCTGGCCACAGGGTCCCTGCAGGGCAGGGAAAGAGCAGCTGGCCTGACAGGTCCAGGTGTGCCCTCTGCCAGGTGGGCTCAGGGAGCTGCCTTTGCCCATGGGAGGCAGCCACTGGCTTTGTCAGTGCTCCCAAGAGCAGCCTGGAGGGTGATCTTCCCTATGGAATCTGGTCCCCTAGGGAGACACTCCTTCCCTGTGCTCACACCTTCTTGGTGGCTTTCTGCTATACAAAGGAAAGAGGAGGGACAGCACCAATCTTTGCTCTCTGTGACCAGTGACAGGACCCAGGGAATGGCTGGAGCTGTGTCAGGGTTAGGTTGGATATCAGGGAAAGGCTCTTCCCCCAGAGAGTGCTGGGGGGTACTGCCCAGGCTCCCCAAGGAATGGGCACAGCCCCAAGGCTGCCAGAGCTCCAGGAGCGTTTGGACAATGCTCTCAGGCACAGGGTGGGATTGTTGGGGGGTCTGTGGAGGCCCAGGCTTGATAATCTTTGTGGGTCCCTTCTAACCCAGCACATTTTGTGATTCCATTATTCTGAGCATCCTAACAGAGAGCTGGAGGGCAGAGCATAAACATTGGAAAGGTGGAGGCTGAGCAAAGAAACAAGGAGGAATCTGATAAAGCCATACACATGCCAAGGAGGAGCAGGGTTACCAGTCAGTCTTACACTGGGTAAACTGGAAAGTTTAATGGAGTGAATTAGAAGGGAGAGGGCTGTGATCCCAGGTGAATGCAGAGAAGCTGGAAGCTCCCAGCCTTGGCAGGCAGTTACTGCTGTGCCCTGGGGCAGGGCCCTTCCATGGGCCCTGCCTCACTGTGAGGGACTGGACAAGAAGCTGAGGGGCAAATATTACTGGAAGGCCAGGTCCTGCTGGAGAGCTGCTGGAGCTCCCAGGGAGCAGAGTGACTCAGCAGGAGGCTGGCAGATGGCACACGGCATCAGGGCGTGCAGCGCAGCGGGGAAAACCCTCGGCCGACAGTGCTTCCCCCGGGGCGGGGCCAGGAGAGGCTCAGGGTCCTGCAGGCAGGGCTGCAAAAACTGCAGCTCAGAGCTCAGCCACTGCCAAAGGGCACATCAGGGCACCCAGGTGAGGAGCAGAGCTCTGCCAATGTCTCCGTCCACGGCCCCAGGGTGATCCCTCCTCCAAGGGGAAGGGACAGGGGCCACTCTGCTGGGAGAGGTGGGAGGAGATGAATGCAATGTGAAACAGAGAGATTTAGGGCTCACCAGCCTAGAAAAGGGGTGGCTGGGGGAAAGAGGGAGTCAAATAATGACTCACACAGACATCTTCAAGCAGCTCTTCACAGTACAAGGCAACAGTCGTCCTATGGGGACTGATGCTCTGTAGCCCACATCTGCTTTTCTTCTGCTCAGCTTTCTACTGTTTTCTGGACTTAAATCAGCTCCAGGAGGGGTTAAGCAAGCCCACCATCCCTGCAGCTGAGCCTGGGAGGAGGCAGCCAGCAGGAAGGGGTACAGGAATGGGATCTCTCTATCTCGTGGAAGGCTGGTGAAACTTTGGAGTATCTAATAGGAGAGGTGTCAGTCTCCTGTCCTAATGGCCACAGCAAGACTTTTGGATGATACTCCCAGTGCTGCTCTCAGCATACCTGGTTTTCTTCATCCCTGACTGCATAGAGGCTGTGTTTGTAGACCCTCTTTTTGGTGCCAGCTCGGGCCAGGGTGGTTTCACTGAGGTCTGTCATGTACTGGATATTGCTGTCAGCTTTCTCCAGGTCATCATAGACATCACAGCTCAGAGGCACCAAGATGTGGAGCTTCCAGGTCTTCCTGCATGCCAGCACATTAGGATGGGCTCTGCTGAATTCCTCCATGGACTTTTTCAGCCCTGTTGGAAGAGAGCATCAGGCAGAGGTGTCTGGTGTGAGTACAGCTGCATTCTGCCTTGCTCCCCATTTCCCTGCTTACACTGTAAAAGTGGGAGGATTGTTATTAGGAGCTATTTCTATCTGTAGGCATGAGAATGCAGGGAAACAGCTACGTACGTGGCAGGACTATTTTTAGGTACCCAATGTAATAGGACCAGGCAAGCCCATGAGCGACGTTCTGCTTGGACCTCTCAGACATCTCAGACATCTCCACTGCTGAGGGCTTCTGGGGGGGAAGAACAGACAGACCAGGTGAGGACAGCAGCCACCTAGACCCTTCCACAACACTCAGTTCTCCACAGGGACTGGAGGACTCCAGAGAGATCTGGAGAGTGAACAACCCCCCCAGCCCCTTGCCCCACCACACAGGGCAGAGAGGCAGAGCCCCTGACAGCCCCCACAGCCCCTCCACAGGAGGGAACTGGGGCTGGAGTGAGCCAGGCATTTCCCTGGCTGCACCTTCCACTGGGCTTGTGTGTCCCAGTGCAACTGGTGCCTCTGCCCTGTGCTTCCAGCATGGAAGAAGAGACACCCCAGTGCTTGATAGTGGGATTCCCAATGGCCTCTGCCAGCTCTCTGTGTGCAGGTAGGTGGAGAGGGGCATCCTGTCCCACAGGCACCTGATGGAAGCACCTTCTGCAGCCTGTGGGACCCTTCCAGCACTGCTGGGGCACAGCAGAGCCCTCCCAATGCTGCAGAGGCACCTGGGCCTTGGCTCTGCTCCCTCACCACACTGGTAGTTGAGAACACACAGACTCTGCTTTCCTCTCAAGCGCCAGCCTGACGGACAGATTTAAAATACCCCTGTTTTTCATGTTGCGGGGGGCGTGCTATTCCCTGGAGTGGTTGTGCTCATTAGGAGGCAGCCTGGCCCTCCTGCCAACACTCCTGGCAGCACAGGGCCAGGGAGATCAGCTCTGCAGATCAGACTCTCTGAGCTGAGAGTGTTCCTCCTGCCTGGCTGACTCTGGGTGTGCTGGACATGCAGAGGCCCTGCAGAGCTGGCTATGTGCCCCTACGGCTGGCTACTCAGGACTGAAGAGCTCCCTGGGCAGCTGGCCAGCCTGGAGGGGTGGGAACCTTACCTGGAGCCCCAGGGCAAGGATGAGGAGCTGGCACAGACTGGCCAGGATGAGGTGGAGGCCCAGTGTGGGCCCATCACCGAGGAGAGCCACGTAGGCTGAGCCGCAGACGAGCAGCATGGGCCCCTGCCAGCGTGGGGGGAAGCAAGTGCTCAGGGCCCTCCAGAAGCTGCCCTGGTGCCTGGGTGGGAGAGGGGGACAGGAGTCAGGCTGGTAGCCACCCACCCACCCTCAGCAGCCATTTCCAGCGCTGCTCCCATCTGCTGGCCAGTGCCACCAACCTTCCAGAGCACTACAGAGCCGTGTGGGACCCTGCCCAGCACACCCAGGTGCCCCCAGCCAGAAGAGGCCTTGGCTCCCTTGCAGCACCCATGGGAGGGACTCAGAGAGAGCAGATGGAATGTCACCCTGGACAGCAAAAGGAGACAACAGCCCCCTGCCCTCCAGCACTGGGTGGTGGGCAAAGGCTGAGAGGCAAGATCTGTTCCTCAGGGAAAGGGCACACAGAGACCATGGGGGAGCTGGGCAGGTTGAAGAGGGGGAGAGGGAACAAAAGATGAGAGGGACAGGAGGGTGACAGAGGGCAGCATGTGCTGCTGGGCAAAGCACAACATTGCCACAGAGGGCACGTGTGGGCACAGAGACCAGGAGCAAAGCCCACCACATCCCGAGGCTGCAACGCCCTTGTCCCCAGGAGCGCCGCGGGCAGGCAGCCAGCCCCGCTGGCTCACCTGGAGTCCAGGTGGAAGATCTCCTCGGCCAGGTAGCAGGTGCCCTTGAGCAGCGCGCCGATCTGCAGGGTGGCGAAGTGGAAGATGAGGCTGCGGGCGGTGGGCACGAGGGGCTGGCCGGCCAGGAGCAGGGCGACAGCGCAGAGCGCCAGCAGCAGGAGCCCGGCGCGCCGCGCCCGCCCGCCGCGGGCCCGCGGGATGCGCGGGGCGCAGCCCGGCCGCCACGGCTCCCGGGACATCCGGAGAGGGGGCTCAGCGGCACCTCGTCCTCAGCACCCACGGCAGCGGCTCGTCCTCAGCACTGTAGGAGCGGATAAGAGCAGATCAGGGGGCTGCGTGCGCCCAGCACTCACTGAGCATCCCAAAGCGCACAACCCTTTGGGGAGGCTCCCTCGCGCTTCCCGCCTTCGGGCTGTCCCCTGTGCCCAAAGGGGCTCGGCAAGACAGAGCCTGGCTGGTCACCCCGCTCCCAGACGGGTGCCAGCCCGCCCTGCTCCGCAGCCACAGCCATGTCACTGCTCTGGCCGCACTCACCGCAGCAGCTGCCAGCCGCCAGCCCCGGGCTTGCTGCTGCTGTGGTTCCCGGGCTCTGCGCTCCCGCCTGGGCAGCTGGGACTCCTTCCAGAGGCTGCTGCAGACACGGCCGGAGCCTCTGCGACGGACGGGCTTCTGGAGCCACGGGCGGAGCTGCACAGAAAAGCACGCAGAAAGTGAAAATAAAAGAAGCTCTGGCAGCCGCGGGCAGCTTGTAGAGTGCCAGAGCTCTCCCACACTGGGCATCCATGAGGTCTCAGCCCACAGAAATCCAGGCACTCGTGGCTGTGCCAGGTTTCAATATCCATGAGCCTGCACATCCTGGAAAGCCCCGAAACTGCCAGGACATGGTCTGAGCGGAACTGGAATGAGGAAGGAAACCGGAATTTACTGAGATATAGTCTGTTGAGGGCAGTAGATTTCAAAGATTGCACTGATCCAGCTCAGCAGGTTGCCAGGGGCAAAACAGACTCAAGTTCCATCTAGAAGGTGACTCACAGTGCCCTGGATGCTTCCACCCCACACATTTCCAGGAGATGCCAGGGAAGCAGTGCCCATGAGTGCTGGCAGCACAGCAGGGGCTTCCTGCAGCCAGGCTCTTGGTGGCCAGAGAGGCCCTCAAGACTTCCAGTTCCTTGTTCCAAGCAGGGGAGAGGCATTTCCATCCTGGGAAGAGCACGGATTAGGGGACACATATGCAGCCCATAGGAGCAGGTGGGATGCACTTAAGGGTGCTGAGGGAGATGGATGATGCCCTGACAAGGTTCCTCTCTGATCTCTTTGGAATGTGGTAGCAATCAGGAGGTTCCTGGTGAATGGGAGAAGGAAATCGCGCACCCAGCTTTGAGGAGGTGAACAGCAGCCTGCTCAGTGTCACCTCTGCCCTGGGAAAGCCATGGAGCAAATCCTCCCAGCAATTCCTGCCAAACACCTGAAGGATGAGATGGGAACAGCCGTCAGGGATTTCACATCACATCTGATGGACCCAACTACATGGAAAGGCAAGAAACTGGCTGTAGGGATGAGGGGAGAACCTTCACTTGAGCAAAGCCCTCAGCATGGTCACCCATGGCCTCTGTGGAGCCAAATTAGGTAGATACAGGCTGGGAAAGGGAGTGACCATCCAGAACATACTCAGGGTCCCATTGCTTTCCGTCCAGGAATGCCCCTGGGTTCCAGGAGACCCTGGCAGTCCCCACAGACCCACATTGCCAGGTCTCTGGAGGCTATCACAGGCTTACAGCACAAGGATCTTGATTCAGACATGCCCATGGTTCACATTTTATTTAAATCATAGAATTAAAGAAACATTTAGGTTGGAGAAGACCCTCGAGACCACCAAGTCAAACTATTTCTCCAGAACTGCCAAGGCTACCTCTACCCCATGTGCCAGGGTCTCCCCACCCTCACAGGGAAGAATTACTTCCCAATATCCCATCTAACACTGATCTCTGGCAGTGGGAAGTAATTTCCCCTTGTCCTGTCACTCCAGGCCCTTGTCCAAAATCTCCTCCTGGAGCCCCTTTAGGCCCTGGCAGGGGCTCTGAGGTCTCCCTGCAGCCTTCTCTTCTCCAGGTGAGCACCCCCAGCTCTCCCAGCCTGGCTCCAGAGCAGAGGGCCTCCAGCCCTCAAAACATCTCTGTGGCCTCCTGTGGACACCTGCAACATCTGAGCTTGCCTGGGAACAGAGAGCCCAGTGCTGCCCAGTGCCTCTGAACAGCCAACAAGAAGTGGCAGGATTGAAACTGCCCCCATTGTCCTCCCTGGCCTTCCTCTGGCCAACAATTTGCTTTTCCAGATTGAGCCTTGATTGACATTCTCTCTGTCCCTGTTTGCTGTTACTCCCTCAAGCAGAGGGAACAAGAAGTCACACATGATGCTGGAAGATTTTAGATGTATAAAAACCCCAGCAAGGCACCTGTGTGGGCCAGCACCATGGCACCTCCAGCTGGGCTGGTGCTCATACCTGTGTGAGGCTGAGTTGGGCACAGTAATCAACTCTGTCTGCAGCACCTACAAACACTGCAGCTCTTGCTGTGATCAGGAGAACCAAGGAGTCATGGAATATCCTAGGTTGGAAGGGGCCCACAAGGATCATCCAGTCCCACTCCTGGCCCTGCACAGACACCCAAACAATCCCATCCCATGCCTGAGAGCATTGTCCAAATGCTCCTAGAGCTCTGCAGCCCTGAGGCCATGACCAATTCCCTGGGGAACCTGTTCAGTGTCCCAGAGAGGGAAGAACCTTTTCCTGATAGCCAGACTAAATCCCCCTGGCACTGTGCCTGAGCCAGTGCTACACCCCTGAGCCATTCCCTCAGGTCCTGTCCCTGGTCCTAGGGAGCAGAGATCAGAGTGGCCTCTGCCCTGCCCCTCAGGAGGAGATGCAGCCCCTGGGTCAGCCTGACCTCAGTCTCCTCTGCTCCAGCTGCACAGGCCGAGTGCCCTCAGCTGCTCCTCGTGTGGTCCCTCTGGGCCCTTCTCCATCCTCGTGTCCCTCCTTTGGGTGCTCTCTAACAGCTTTAGACCTTCCTCACTGTGGTGCCCAGAGCGGCCCCCGATGGAGGCTGGATACACGCAGCATGGCCCCCACAAAGGCCAGGCCAGGAACAGGCTGTTTGCCCTGGCAGGCCGTGGGTGAAGGGCTCTGAGCAGGCAGCAGCAGTGTGACAGAGCTGGCTCTGCTGCAGGATGGGCACGGCAGCAGCACTTCCTTCCTTTAATTCCCTTTTTTTCCATTGCCCTGTGAAAGCAGGTAGAGCTGCTGGCTTCATGCAGAGGGCAGGCTGCCCAGTGACAGCTTTCACTGGGGATTCCTGCAGGGATGGGGTTCCAGTGCCAGGCTGGTGTCAGAAGTAGCTTTGGTCCCTTGACTAAAAGTGCTGCAGTCGGTGTTTTTAGTGCTGCAGTTGCACCAGCAGTGTCCCTCAGAGGTCCCGTGTGTCAGAGCTGCTTTATTGCCACAAAATAGCAAAAATAAAGTGCTCTGCAATATTCTGTGTGGCCTTGGGCTGTGTGAACCAGGCCAGACTGTGGTGCAGTGAGGAGCCACCGTGTGCTGCAGGAGAGCTGCTTCCTGATGCTCCTAGGCACACATCATCTCTCACTCGCTGAGCCAAGCATTTCACAGGCCACAGAATCATGGAATATCCTGAGCTGGAAGGGACCCACAAAGATCAAGTCCAGCTCCTGACCCTGCACAGGACAGCCCCAGGGATCCCACCTGGTGCCTGAGAGCATTGTCCAAATGCTCCGTGGAAAGGACTTTCTTGTCCAAGCATTTAGCTGTGGGACAAAGGAGGTGGCAGTCAAGGGGACCAGGGAGGTGTCCTAGCCCGAGGATTTGGGAGTTTCCCCCTTGGACTCCAGATTGTGCAGTGCCCTGACCTTGGCTCACAAAGCCCACACAGGGATGTGATGCATTTCCAGGGATGTGCCCAGCTAGATCCTTTGGCTCGCCCTGCTCATCATCAGCAATGATGAGTTTAAAATCCTGGTGGCAGAATGGAGCTCCCCTCCATCCTGGACCGTGGAGCTGCTGAGTGCTGCACACCCCTCACCCACAGAGGTTCTGCCTTCTTTTGGAGCACCAGAACTTCCCCAAGAAAGAGAGTTTTGATTTAGTAGATGTCAGTGGACCAATCTGTGATTTCTGAGTCTGTCAGCTGCCAGGACCTGCAGTGTCCTGTGGCACTGAGTCCCCACTTACACGTTGGGTGGAAAAACCATTTTCTGCTCATTTTGGAGCTGTCACAGGCTGGCATTGGAACACGATGAACTTCCAGTCCCTTCCAACCCAAACCATTCCATGATTCCCTGACTGGGGTGGTACTGCTGGGCAGAGCACCTTTGGGACAGGAGCTGCTCCTGGTCATTTTTCTGGGAGTTTTCTTTTTTCTTTGAATCTTGCCCACCAGTGTGTGCCTGAAATTGGAGGTTTCTCCTTTTCCAGTTGAGTCTTTCCTCCTTTAGAGTGACTTTTTCACACCATCTAACCAAGGCCTCATACCTTATCAAAGCCTGGAATAACTAGATTTAGCCAGCTTGGCTGGGAAGTTTCTACTCCTTTAAATTCTTGTGACTTTCCCTAAGCCCTTCGAGAGTTTTTTCCCCTAATACAGCGCTGCAACTTGACCGTGGGGGAGGAGCCGATCAGAGAGAGGTGGTGAAGGAAGGGCAGAGGGAGACAGGAGGCATCTAGGAAAAGGCAGGAGTCAGAGAACTCCTCCTCTCTTTTTTGGGGGCAGGAGCTGCTGGCCTGGGATGGTGCTGGCAGGCGCAGACAGCAGATCCCTCAGAACCCTCCTTAGGAGCTCAGGGCACAGCAGTGTCCTCAATGGGGACAGCCACACCCAGCGGGTCTGCGGGGCAGCTCCGGCCCGGGGAGACAGAAGGGAGGAAGCTGCAGGGGGAATCTCCTCAAATGCAGCGAGTGGGGGGTGAAAACTGCCCGGATCCCTGGCAGTGCCCAAGGCCAGGCTGGAGCAGCCTGGGATGGGGGAAGGTGTCCCTGCCCTGGGGAGGGGGTGGCACTGGACGGGTCCATCCCAAGGCAGTCTGTGACCCCCAGGTTCTAGGAAAAGTCATTCCTGGATGTCTCGGGTCTTACCTTGTGAAAAATCATTATGAAAATTACTTTTCTGCTTCCAGTTTTTACCTCGTGGAACAGCTGGCAGCAAGCATCGGATCATCATTATCCCTGGTATTACAATCACAACAAAACCATTTTTCTGTCTCTTTCTGGGGATGAAATCCAACACTTCTCCTGTGAATAGGGGAAAAAGGTTACTTTCATCTTGGCTGACATGAAGTCCTTATAGCTGTGACTTGAAGGCGCTTGGAAAATTGCCCTGGAAACGGGAGAAAGTTGCTTCCAGAGATATTCCTGAGGGGTGGGAAGCCTTTTGTGCCCTGGAATAGGGTCCCAGCCAGGATGTTTGCCTGACCAGGTTTGAGTGAGGGGTTGTGCTGCCCTCGGGGACTACAGGAGCATCTCCTAGAGAAAAGGAATCTGTGATGTCACTTCTAGTGATGGGGATTAGGCTGCCTGACTGGGATTGGGTGGGCCATACAAAAGGAAAGCAGAAAATGCTGAAGAAAAGCAGGCTTACCCCACCCCAGGGTTGGCTTTAAGAGCCAACACTGCTTGGGATTAGTGTCCAAGCCTTCCCAGTGCTGTGGCCAGGATGAAGGGTGTTACCTTGCCATTGGATCAATGAGCTGTGCAGGGCTCTCTGGAATTTGGTAATCAAGGGGTGCCCGAAATGAGCAGGAAAGAAAGAAAAGAGCAGGAAGCCACAAAATGAACCAAAGTGGCTGGGGAAAAAACCCATACAGAGAGCCATTTTTAGGAATTCATGGTTTATTTTCTCTGTAACAAATGTGGAGGGAGAAGAACTTAAATCAAAATATACCCAGTGCTACTGCCTCCAGAAATGCTGAAGTCTTTCACAAGGCTGGCAGCAAAGCCAGCATGGCCCAGAAGGAGCACCAGGAACCCTCAACCCCACCCAGGCACATGGGCAGCAGGAAGACTGTGCGACCAGGGGTGCTTTCAGTGCCGTTTAAGGTGAACTGTGCTTCCCAGGGCCAGAAGCAGCCGCCACTGAAGGAGCACGGGCTCTATTGCGACAAGCCAGTTACCCCTGCGGCCGCTGAAGTGCTCCAGGAGGGCTCTGCCTGCCCAGGCACTCCGGCCTGCCCAGGCCAGGGCCGGCCAGCATCTCAGGGGGCGGCAGCTCCACAAGGGGCCGGGGCTGCCGGGGCCTCAGGCGGCTCCCGTCCCCTCAGGCCCATCCTGTCCTCTCCCCTCAGGCCGGTCCGCTTAAGGCCGTGTGATCCCCTCAGGCCCGTCCGCTCCACTCAGAGCTGCCCCCTCCCGTCAGGCCGGTCCCTCAGAGCGGCCCCCTCCCTCAGGCCGGTCCCTCAGAGCGGCCCCCTCCCGTCAGGCCGGTCCCTCAGAGCGGCCCCCTCCCCTCAGGCCGGTCCCTCAGAGCGGCCCCCTCCCGTCAGGCCGGTCCCTCAGAGCGGCCTCCCTCCCGTCAGGCCGGTCCCTCAGAGCGGCCCCCTCCCGTCAGGCCGGTCCCTCAGAGCTGCCCCCTCCCCTCAGGCCGGCCCCGTCCCGCGGCCCCGGGCCCGGCTCAGACCGGGACTCCTTCCCTTCCCCTCCCGTCCTCTCGCGAGAGGACGCGCTGTGGCGTCACGCGCCGCGGCGTCCGTTCTCTCTCTCGCGCGCGCGCGCGCGCTCTGTGTCTCACGCCGCCGCCGTATCCTTCCGCGCGCTCCCCCTCCCCCTTCTGGAGAGTTCTGCACGGCGGGTCCGCACAACAAATAGTCCCAGCAGCCCCCCGCCTCCCCCTCGCGCTCCTCCTCCTCCTCCCGCCGCTCCCGCCCCGGCCTCTCCCTTCCCTCCCCTCCCCGCCACGGAACTGTCTCCGCCCCGGGAACCGGAGCGGTGCCCGGGGGCAGCGGCGGCGGCGGCGTGGCGGAGTGATCCGCTGCGGTCGGCGCGGAGGCAGCGCATAAAGCGGCGGCGGCGGAGGGAACGGAGGAGCTGCGGCACCGCTGAGCCCGCGGCCGCCACCGCCCGCCACCGGCCAGGCCCCGGCCCCACCGCCCCGGGGGGCCCCGGTCCCTCCCGCCCCTCCGCTCGCTTCGTCCCTCCCCGTCCCCTCCCCGCGCAGCCGCCACCTCCGCGCTCCTCCTCCTCCCCCCCTCCCCTCGCAAATAGTCCCGCGGGCCGCCCCCTCCCTCCGCCCGCGCCCCTCCTGCCGCCGCCTCGCGCACACAATGGCGCTGAAGAGAATCCACAAGGTAAGGGCCGAACCGGCCCGGCCCCGCACGGCCCCGCTCCCCCCGGCCCTCTCGCCTTATGTAACCCGGCCCGGCCCCGGGCCTGCAGTGGGGGGGGCGGGCAGGCCGGGCCGGGCCCGCCCGGGTTCCCCCCGCGGGGCTCGGGCCGGGCGGCAGCGCAGGGGCCGCTCCCGGGGGCCGCGGCCGCTTTGTTCGAGGGGGGCCCGGCCGGGCCTGCCCGCGGGGCTGCCCCGCCCCGGGCCCCTCCGGAGCAACGTGGCCCCCGGGGCCGGGCCGGGGCCGCGAGGGGGCGCCGGCGCCGGGGCCGGGCCGGGCCGGGGGTGGCGGCGGCCCCGGCAGCTGCTGCGGCTCGGCGGGGGCTCGGCCCGGCCGGGGAAGGCGCCCCGAGGAGCGCAGCGTGGCCCGCGCTGGAAGTTCCGGCGTGGCTCATCTCGGAGCCCCGTGTCCAAGGGCTCCTCTGCCTCCTCCAGCAGCGACAAGGATCGCGGTGTCGGGCAGCGGAGCGCAGTAAACCTGTCACACAGTAGTGTGGTTTGCTCTTTTAATGGAGCCAGCGCTGTTCTACAGCCTGAGTCATCCCGCAGGCTTGTAGAGAAAGCTACGAGCTTGCCTTCTCCTGGAGCGGGAGCTGCACCGTGCTCCATGTCCTAGCCTTTTGGAAAAACACTGCTGCTCAGTCCATTGCCGTTTTAGGACGGTGCTTGCTTGATGATCAGTGTCTTTTACCAGGGAAAAAAACCCTCGACGGTAATTGCAGTCCACTTGTATTACCTTGGTGACTCAAGCAGGGAATTTGTATCCTTTTCCCTGCAAAATGTGTATCTGTCAGTTTGGAATCTGTACAAGGTTCAGGTGTTGGAAGCAGCCCTCCCATAGTGTTTTTCCTCCTGATCGCTGTGTAAATTATTTTTTATCTAGAACCAGCTGTAAACCCCCTACCTCATAGCTCACTCTGTAGCCCTGTTTGGTTTTGTATGTAGTGTTGGGTCTGTGTTAACATCTCTGCTTTGGTTGTAGGTTACCTTGGAGGTTTTGTGAAGCTTCATGTGTCCTACTGATGAGGTTAAAGCTCAGGTGGAGAAGAAAATGGAAGAGAGCTTGAAACCTTACTAATGCTTGTGGAATAGGTAGCCCTGGGAAGGGAGGTGTTTGGAGTATGATTTTAGACTTGGATTTTCCAGCTGTGGATCTGGTAGTGAGTTACATAAGGAAGTTGTGTTCCAGTTGAGTGTTGCTTCTCTGCACTGTTCTGTCCCTTACTTTAGTGGTCCCCAGGGCATTGTGAGGACTCTCACAGTGTTTGTGGGCTCACAGGTGCTTTGGAAGAGCTCGGACTCTTCTGCAGTGGGTTCACAGGCCTGGGAGACACAGCAGTGGGTGCTGAATGGGGTGAATGTGGCTGTGGGAGGCTGGGCACACACAGGCAGTGCAGGGCTGTCGTGGGGAGGGTGAATCTTGTGTCAGGTAATTCAGGAAAGTTGCTTGGTTGTAGTTGAGTGCATGCTGAGGGTCAGGAGTCAACGCTGTGAGAGCTGTTTCCAGGCTGGTTTGTGACAGGAGAAAAGCTGGATGTGTGGAGTCTTTGTTAACGTTGGGTGCTTGTGGACTGACTCTTCATGCTGCTTTTCAAGAATAAAGAATCCTGAGAGATAATGGGGACTCTGTAGGGGTATGAGAGTCTTCAAAGCTTGGGAAGTAGCGAGAGCATCACCAAAGCAGTTTTGTGTGAGCTCTGCAAAGAGAGTTTCAGTGGAGTGACTGTGGTGGCTGTGGAGGAGAGGGAGGTGATGGGGTTGAAGGCAGCATTTCCACAAAACAGCGTATGGGGAGGGAAATAAATCTGCCTGTTGTAGCAGCCCAGATGCTTTGAAAGTTGGATGGGCGTGAAGCTACCGGCTGGAAGGAGCCCTGGGAGTGAGTGGCTGTGGGTGTCAGTGTGAGTGCTTCACTAATATGGCTGGCTGTTTACGCTCCGGCTATTTTCGACCCCGCGGAGAGCGCTCCTGTCATCGTCCCGGGGTTGTTCTGGGCTCTGGCAGTGTGTGGTGGCCCTCCCTGTCAGGATAACGAGGGGACAGCCACTTTCTGACCTTTGCTGCTGCAGCTTGTGGCAGGAGCAGAAGCCTGCAGAACGTGGATCGAGTAGGAATAATCCCAGTGAACTGGAGCACAGAGACATGATGGGAGAGTAAACTGCTGCTTTGGCTTTTTTTTAAGGGTGTTATCAGTCATGGTATATCAGTGTGCAGAGCTCAGTCTGACCACTGGCTCTTGCTGTTGGCAGTTGAGGTTTTTACTGAACCACAAAGGCTTTCTATGAGGTTTTTGTCAAAATTTTTGTGTCCTCAGATAACACAGGGCTGAGAACTTGGAAAGGAGAAAATCCCAAGAGTGAAGGTTTGATACAGTGTTACCTGAAATGGCCTCTTGTCTGTTGAACCCGGCGGGGCTGGGAGAGGGGCAGAACAAGCAGTGAGCCGGTGGTGTTGCTGTGGTGTGAGGCAGCTCAGGAACCTGCAGGGTCTGTCCCAGTGTGTCACTGGTGGCACAGTTGCTCTTGGGATTGTGCAGAGGCTCGAGCTGGGGTAACGTGTGCACACAGCAGCAGCTGTTCTCTGAGCAGATGCTTCAAAAGAGCTCAGGCCGGGTGAGACCTGCTCTCAGATTGCTGCCTGTGTTACCACGGTATCCCGGGCAGTGCAGCTCCAAATTCTTGTTTAGGTGCTTTTATTGGTTCATGGGTCTAGACTTGAAATCTTTTCTTGTGAGAAATGTTCGGGGTGTAAGCAGTATGGCCAGGCAGAGTCCTTGGGGGTAGCGCTGAAGTACAATAATTGAATTTCTTATTTTTATATATATGTAAAAATGATCTATTTTATTCTAGATGTATTTTATAAGAAAAGCAGTGTGAAGCAATCCAAGGGCAGAACGGGAGGACCTTCCATTTTAGGGTTTAAGCTGAAACCCTTTGGATTCAGCCACATCCCTATCTGTGTTGCTTATCTTTAGGGAATGCAATACCTATAACTGGATAACTAGGGCACCATTTGGAGTTCTTTGAATGGGAAAGCAAGGAAAAGGTTAGCTCATTGTCTTTCACGGGTTCCCCTGTGTGATCGGCGGGTGAGGGGGAAGGGAAAGCAGCAGCTGTGCTTGAGCCCTGCTCAAGTAAAACACTTTCTGTAGCAGAGGAATGGGGGATTACTACTGCTTACAATGCACTGGCCCAAAAACCTGGTAGCTAAACTGAATTCCATCGTGCTGTTCCCGTGTAGCTGTGGAAGAGGGTGCTAGTACTTGCTGTAGTCCTGCAGTCCAGAGATGCTTAGGCATCACTTCTGCCAAAAGGAGCAGTGCCTGTGGGTGGGATGTGTGAGGACAAGGGTGCAGAGCAGCGTTGGTGGTCAGAGTTGTCTTTGTGCTACCTGTGCTGAGCAGAGCTGGTGTTATTTCTGTGCTGCCAGTTCTGTAGAGCAGCCAGTGGGAGCAACCGGGTTCTTCCGCTGGGCCTCTCGCTGCGAGCGTGGAGCTGCCAGCACAGCCCATCTGTGTTGGAGAGCTTGTGTACAGAGAATGCTGCTGCAGCTTCTGTTAGCTACTGAGGTGTTTTGATACTCAGACTCTACACCAGGAGGAAGTTACACATTGCTTTGGTCTTCTTCCTGTTCAGGCTTTGGAAAAAAAAAAATAAAAAGGAAAGGTGACAGTTACATCAGAGCTTGTTTATAACGTGTACTTTGGTTATTGCTGTGTTTCATGGCTTCTCATGCTGCTCACTTGCCTTCTCACTGCTGCAGTCTTGTGAGGAGTCAGAGTTGGGGGATCTGAGCGACTTCAAGCATTGCAAAAGCATTTTTTGTCGAAAGGAAAGGATTAAAATGCTTCTGTTAATTGTGGTAAAAGCATTGGAGTGGTGGATACTCTGAACGACAGTCCTGTGGGTGGGGGAGCACCTATGGATACTGCAGGGAATTGTTGATCTGACCTTGGGGCACGTGTGTGACACTGCCACCTGCCCAGTACTGCTGGGCAGGTGGAGAGCAGGCCTGAGGGAAATGCCTCTGGATACAGGCTCTGGCACCTGGCAGGGAGATGCTGCTGGCCCAGAGAAGGTGCACAGGCTCTTCCCACCCTCCTGCCCTGTTGGCCCTGTACAGAGAGCTGGCAGCTCCTCTGTGTTATGGTCCTGAGGTGAGGCAGGGTGTGATCAATTCGACTTTGGCCCTCATTCCCCATTGCTTGGCTTTACTCTTGGGAGCTGAGAACAATTCAGGGCTGAAGTGGCTGTGAGTTCCTTTTTGGTTATATAAGTCAGGATT
This sequence comes from Sitta carolinensis, assembly GCA_032173965.1. NCBI lineage: Eukaryota > Metazoa > Chordata > Aves > Passeriformes > Sittidae > Sitta > Sitta carolinensis. The sequence goes on along the minus strand of CM063294.1, from coordinate 3,364,706 downwards.
TTGTAACATCTCCGTACACTGCCTGTTGCTGAAGGGTTCGGGGCTTCAGGCAAGTAAACTTGCTAAAGGCAGATGAAAAGCTTATTTCACTTACAGCAGCAACCTGAGGCAGAAATTAGGTTTATAATCAAGCTAATGTGGTCTCTCAGTGAAGTACAGTGTGAAAGCAGCTCAGACTGGAGCAGAGTGGAAGGCCCATGGAGTTCAAGCTAAGAGGACTTTGGATAATCCAGAGGAATACATATAGTGTGTTAGAGTGGATTTGAGGAGCTCTGCTGTGTACCAAGGCCTAAATTGCTGGAGCTGTGTGTTAAGCAGGCTGGCTTTTCACTTACCTGATTGGCTTCTTGACGTTGCCAGTTATGTTGGTTATACTTACTGAAGGCTATATTAGCATTAACTTAATCCTTAAAACTAGTCTTATCTTCTGGCCAGAACAGGTTTTACCAGGAGTGTGTTAGTCCGGGGAGGGATTTTTTTTGTCTAGAGGAGTAAATTGGAACTTCACTAACAAATGTCTTTGGAGTAGATAATTATAACTTGAAATGTGTGCAGGGTTAAACTTACAAGGCTCAAACTACTTGTTTGATAGTTTTTTGAAAGCTTCTTGTGCAGTTTGTGGCTGCCTGCATTGAGGTATGTTTTAAAGGTATTGTTCCAGCTCCTGGGAAATGGAACAGGGGAGGGTAGGGATGAGCGAGGCTGGTGGCACTGGTTTACCTGTGAGCCTCGAGGCCTTGCTGCCAGCTGATGCCTTTCATGACTTGGGAAGCATAGTTGGGGGATCTGTGGTATAAGCACATTCCATATTCCTTAAAATGCTTTCCTGGAACCTCTGAGAAGGGATTAGTTTGTTGGGAACTTAAGAGCACAATTAAGTTGAGTTTGGAGCCTAAATTTCAGTTTCTTGTGAGATTTTTATAGCTTTTAGGGTATCTCCTTTGTGGATTTATGGTAGTAGTTTTGTTCAACTTGGCCTTCAGGCAGGACACCTTGAACCTTGGTTTTTGTATGCTTCCACTTCCTCATTTTTGCTAAGGGACTCATTAAAAGTTGTGAGATGGGTCAGGTTAATGGTAGGATCCACAGCAGTGGGCCCAGCCCCAGGGGTATTTTGCTTTGGGGAGATGGCAGAAACTTTAAATCTGTAAGATGCCTTCAGCTGGAAAAGCAGCTCAGGGTGAGGCAGCCCTGGGAGCTGAGTAACTCAAACTGGAACTTGATCTAAAGGCTGCTTGTACATTCCTGCAGCAAAACCTGCATGTGCTTAAGGATCAAAAGCTGTCTGGAGTGGAAACTGCTATGGCTTTCTTCAGGTTTTGGCTTAATATCACTCTGGCCAGGGTCAGTCTTGATCATGGACCAGCAAGACTTCCTGGATCACAGGGAAACCAGTGGGCCTCACAACTTGGGATCCAATACAGTCATATTTGTAGATGATACCAAACTGTAACTGAATCCTCCATGTGCTATGAGTTCCAGTTTTATGGGAACTCCAGAGTCATTGGCTGTGAGTTACAGAAGCCAGCTGGTTCTTAGAATCCCTCAGCAGCAACGGGAAGCCAAGACCTTGCTGCTGTGGTGCTCGTGATACCTCGGGAGCTGCACAGGAGCCTGCAGAAGGCAGAGCAGGCTCTGGGCAGCAGCTCTGGGTGCTCCTCTCTGCATGCCTGGGTGGATGCAGCCATGAGCTGCTCCTTTCCTGGTCCTAAACTTGGCTATGCAGCTTTGCTGGGAGTCTTAGAGCGCTGGAAGGGAATGTTAAAGGGCTTATCCATACTCTTCCAGGAAATCCAGTGGTGTTTGCCTCTCCTGTGGGCAGAAGCAGCTGGTGCCTGCACTCCAGAGGAGTCTTGAGGGGTGAAAGGGAGGAGCTGAACTTGTTCTCCAAGCTGTTCTGCAAAATTTGGGAAGTTTTATGCTGCAGGGGCTTGAATTGAGAGTTGCTGCAATACTTTTTTAAGCATAAGGAACTTACACACTCTTTTTTACATAGACCTTTTAATCTGTGATGTTTTGCTCTGTGAATTTACAGAGCAGAACCTGAAATGCCACCTTGTCACTGAGATGGGTGGTATGAGTGGTTGTTGTAAGCCATCACTTTCTACTGAGATACTCAGGGTTTCAGAAAATTCAGAAATCTCCCTGGAACTGAAGATATAGAGAATGAAATAGTATTTTGATGAGAAACTGCTACTTACTACCTGAACTTGACTGCTGCCTCTGTGTCTGTTGGGGACTTACCTTGTGGTCCCTCTGTTATATGAAGTTTGATGAAGTGGTTGGTGCATTTGGGCAGCAGGATGTATGGGGAGTGTCAGGGCAGCTCTGGAGCTGTGTATTCCACAGACTAGTAAAATGTGTGCCAAGGCTTATGTCTGTAACTACTTCCCTTTTATAGCAGGGAAGGTGCATGTTGTGTGTTCATAAATATCATCCATGGTAGGTTGTGGTCATACACGTTAAAAAAAGAATTCTTGCAGTTGTACCTTCCAAGTCATGTGGATGTATAGCGTTGATGCATAAAATGAGATGAGAAGTGGTAAGGAATATTTTATTTTACTTGTGTGACTGGGGTTTTGAATGCAATAGCATTAAATAGTTTTTTCCAGAAGATCGAAATCCAATACTGCTTGGAAGTGGGCTGTACTCCAAACACCTTTACGAAGAGTAGGTACATTGCTATTTTAAACTTTTCATGCCTATGTGTGTAGCCTCACTTCATTGTTTGTAGCCATGACAAGACTGAGCCTGAGGAAGGTGTGTGTAGGTTCTGCACGTTCCTGTGCTGCCCTGGTGCTTCAGGGTGCTGAAGCAATTCCAAAGGGTTTTGTACCTTTGGAGGACACCTGGAGATTCTCTCCACCTCCAGGAGGGAGAAGGCTCTTCAGCAGGTGCTGCATGCTCAGTGTTTCTTCCTGTTCATGTCCTTGCTGAACACCAAGTGGAAAAAGCCCAGCAGGAGCACTAGAAAAGCTTCTGTAGTCTTCCTCCTTCAAGTCAAGGAGGCTTCCAGCAGGGCTTTCTAGAAGCTAGAAGTTGCTGAGGGCAAAACCCAAACCTGTGTGTGTGTCAGAGCCTGTGAAGTTTTCTGGGGCACTGCATCCAGAGGGGGAAATCCAGAGATTTACATGTTTGATGTTGAGGCAGTATTTGTGTTGGTTTGGGTAGTGGTGGCCTCCCAGTTCCTGGGAAGTGGAAGCTGTAACTCCCAGAGATCATCTGTTCAAGAGCTTAATCACTGCCTGTAAATAACAAAAGGCCATTAAATGGCAAATTTCTTCCATTCCTACAATCAGCTTGTCTTAATCATTGTACTTATATGTTTTGTCTGCCAAAAGCCTGGTATGGAGATTCCAGTTTGGACTGTTCTGGGAGGTGAAAAGCTGAATACACAATGGACCAGGGACAGCCTGGGAGTGTTTCCTGAGCACTAGATAATAGTTGTTGTCCTTATCTGGTGTGTGCTCAGCTTTCTAGCCTGAGTTCACAGAGAAGAATGGTAATACATTCAGGCCCATCATGCAAAGCAGGTCAGTGACTGAGCCAGAAATGGAGCAGGTAAAGTTTGACTTGGAAGTTTTACTCTGCACTTCCCACCGAATATCCACTTCCTGAGCAAATGGCTGATGTGAATTACTGGTAACAGTAATTCTCTGAACTGTGCTAAAATTTTACTTCAAATGGAAGCAAAAAGTTCAGGAAGAAGTTCGGGTGTACTGTAAGTTACTCAGCCTGTTCAGACTCATAATAGGATTTCTTCAGAGGGAAATCTGACTGACACAGCCACTGTAAAGTGGAGGGGTTTCAGTGAGGTCTGTAGGTATGGAATGCCTCGTGTTTTATTCCATTCCACCCGTGGTCACTGATGTGTAGGTGTGGAGGTGAAACAGCCCCAGGTTATGGGAGCTGTTTGTGCTGCAGGCTGGCAGTGGAGATGAGAAACTGGAGCAGCACTGGAACTGTTACAATTGAGGGAATAAAACAAGGCTGAATCTGAAGAGTTGTTGGATTGAGGCCATCTTATCTCTCTGTGACCTGGGGCTGGTGGAAGATACAATACCTTGGTAATGCTTGGTGCCAGTGCAGGCAGACCTGACAAGCCCTGTGACATGAGTATTGCTGTGACTCAGGGCTCTGGAGCCTGGACAGGTCACTGAGGCCTGTGCCAGATGTGTCTCCTGGGTTTAAGAGGCAACTTTACTTTCCAGAGTCCTGGTTATTAGTTCTGTGGTGCTGTCAGAGTGCCCCTAGCAGCCTTTGAGCAATGACATGGTTGTTTTTGAAATGAAGTGAAACAAACTCTTCCTGTTTTTTAGGAGTTGAATGACCTGGCACGTGATCCTCCAGCACAGTGTTCAGCAGGGCCTGTCGGGGATGACAGTAAGTATCTGCTCCCAGCAAGCACCTGCCCTCTCCCACATTTTTCCTTTTCCTTCTGAAATGGGATGTCCAGTTCCTCAGCAAGGAGAACCTTCCTGTTTCTTTTAGAGTACTAGATATTACTCCACCTCCTGTTCTTAAATTTGCTGCTCTTCCATGTCTCTTACATCTTCCTTGTGTGCCAGTGGTGTTATTCCCACTCTATTGATTGGGCAATTCAATGCACATCTTAAATTACACCTTTTAAATTAACTCTTCTGGAATTCTCCTTGGGGATGGTGTTAGAAAACCTCAGTAGACCTGTGGTCAAACCAGCAAGCAGCTGCCCACAGCCTTCTGAATTCAGCTATCTAAACTATACATGGTGTCTGAAAACTGTGCTCAAACCAGCATGCCCTGCCAGGTCCTGTGAAAGGGACAGCCTCAGACAATCTTGTTGGCTTTCCTGTGCAAGTCTGTTCACCTGGGCTGGGACTGGCAGTTGGTGCTCTGTTCTGTGCTCACACTCTTTCCCCTAGCAGCTCTGGCATGGGGGATAGGCTCCTCGAGAGCCCTTGGAAGCTCTGCCTGCAATGCCCCCTAAACAGCATGCACTGAATTTGCTGTGCAGCATGGTCTGACGAGTGATGTGAGCAAAGCATCCAGGCTCCTGAGAGAGGGGAGAGTGAAGCAGGGAAACCCTTCTCTGAGCTGAGAGCTCTAAGCTCAGGTATCCTTTCTAAAATGAAGAAATGCTGCCAAGATCTTTCTGAATCATTTCTGAGTTACTCAGCAGTGCTGAAGTGTATAGAAAGTTACACATTCCTGTAGAAATGTAGGGCTATGTTAAAAAAAAACCAAAACACTTGAAACCTGAGGGTGAAAATACTGAAATTAGTGAGAATGTTCCTGTTCAGTGGCTCTTTCCAATGAGTAGAAGCCCAGCTTGGTTTTGAGGGTGTTTAGCAGTAGTTACTTCACAGCCTGTTTCTGCTTTCCAAATAGTATTTCAAAGAGGCTTGTAGTTTCAGAGACAAGAAATTACTAAGATGGAGAGCCAGCGAGAGGCTTTTATTCCCCTAAATTAGCAAGTGTGATTGGTGCCATGATAAACTGCTTTGTGTTTTCCAAAGGTGATGACGATTTTCTGGCAGAGGAGGTGGTAACAGAAGTTGATGAAGGCTGAGAATGGAAAGTTACTCCTGAGTACAGAAAGCTTTAAAGTACTATTCAGTTTTCCTGGTGCCACCTTTCTGAAAGACCTCTAGTGAATGACTTTTGTTCTTGAGAGCCACAATTTGGATGTGTGTAAGTGGATAGCAGTGGCAGCAACAGAAAGGTGCCTTCTTCCAGGTCCCTGTGCTCCAGGTCTGCCTCAGCTGCCTTGTCAGAGCGACATTTCCCCGAGTTCAGGACATGCTGTGCTTGCAAAGTGCTGTCCTGTGGCTATTCCAGCTGATACAAACTGTCCCCAGCTCTCAGCCTCTCCTCCCTGTGGTTCATGAACCTCAGAAAGTAAAAGCCTTGTGAACTGTAGGAATGGGATTTTCTTGGCAATGTAATTTCAGCTTTCTTCCACCCACCTCTGGCCTGTGTTCTGGAAATGTGCTGGGGACTGTGTGACATTGGTGTGCTTCCAGTGGCTTAGCCTTTTCCAAACACGTACCTGTGCCTACCAACTGGAAGCCAACAACCCCCTGCCTTTGTAAATACCCCTCTGTGTGACTGATTTCAAAGGAAAGAATCAACTGGAATAAGCTCTGCATGTCAAATCCATCTCTGCATTCACCAGACTTGTCCTGGATGGTATCAGGATTTAAAGCTTAGGTTAAACAAGCATCCAAGTCTGGGGTGGGAGTTGAGTGGGAGGAAACACAAGCCTCCCTTCTAGCTTTCAAAAAGTTGAGATTGCCTGTGGATATGTTTTTATTTCTGGGGTTTTGTTGGGTTTAAGGGAATCGTTGGTTATTTGAGGTTCTCTTTTCAGTGGTGCCTCTACAGAGTAATCACAGCCAGTCTCATCAGCATCTACTGGTGCCTGTGAGATTTTTACTGGTTTTGTTGTGATTGGCTACAGTCTCCTGTGGGATTTCTGCTGCCCCTTTGTCCTCTCCTTCAGGGTTCTCCCTGTCCTGCTGCAGGTGACAGGGGGCTCCTGGGAGACTCTCTGAACCCCTTGAAGATGGGTGAATGTTGCATGTGAGCTGCTGTCTTTCTTTCCTAATTCTGCACTGGGTGTAGGGTTTCTCAAAGCCAGGTTCCTGAGAGAGTGAATATTTAAGTAGTGAAATCCTCCATCTCTGTTAGAGCTGAGAGCTCTAAGCTCAGGTATCCTTTCTAAAAGGAAAAAATGAGCTTCTAAGATCTTTCTGAATAATTTCTGAGCTACTCAGCAGTACTGAAGTGTATAGAAAGTTACATGTTCCTGTGGAAATGTAGGAGTAGGTTAAAACAAACCTGTTCCAACCCAACACTCTTCTCCCTTGGCCTTGCAGGGCTGCTCCCACTCTGGTTTTTTTTGCCTCCTTCCTTGTATGAGATCATTGTGAGCTGTAATGCCTGTCCCATGTGTAATTAAAACTGCTCATGCTAGATGAGAACAGGTAGTGCCACTCCTGCTTTTGGCCCAGGTAGTCCTGACAGCTGTGGACACCAGGTGCCAGTGAGCACAGACACTTCCAGCTGCCATCATCTCCTGTCTCAGAGACTTCCCTTGAAACAGCTGGAGTCATCTACAGCCCTCCACCTCTGGAGGGGCTGTGTAGGTGACATCCATGCTGGGGGAAGCTTCCATAGTCTTCATTCACAAATGATTTCCTAAGCTGGTGCTCTTTGCACAGGCACTGGAGCCTGTGGAGACACAGGCACCCTGAGAACTCCCCTACAGAGTGTAGGTGTGCCTCCTACAGACTCTCAGCTTTGACTGTATTCCTTTCCAGCACAGCAACATTCTTCAGGAATCCTCTGTTACCAGGTGAAAGTTCTCTTGTGCAGATGCATACAAGTGAGGATTAACTTCTGTCCATTTAACCTGAAGTGTATCCTGGCACATCCTGCTCCAAGTACAAGGCAGACTGTCATTCCTACATTCTCCTAGGACAGTTCTTTTTGGCTGTTTTATGAAACCTCGAGGCCTCTGTGGAGATTAATTTTAACGGTTCTGAGAACACCACTGGTTTAGGTCACCTCTGTACGTGTGGTTTGCACAGAGCTTGGGCTTCCCCTCTGTGTGTCACAGCTCTGAGGAGGGGAGCAGGTGTGAGTTCATGCTGGACCTTTCCTGTAGCTGACTCAAAGAGGGCAGTCATGGGTGCTGATTCATTAGAAATTGCAAAGTTCAAACTCACAATTTTGAGTCTGAAAAGTTGCCTAGAACTATGTGGGTTTTTATTGTAAAGGGATTTTTTGCTGGGCACGTGTGTGGTACCACAGCAGTCCTGGAGTGAGGACTGCAGAGTGTCGAGTGCTTTGCTCTGTCTCTCTTTAATTCCTTGGCTTGCTTCCCTGTGGCCTTTCAGAAGGCTTTGTTTTTAAAATAGACTTTTCTTTTCTGTGCTGCTTTGTCTGGAAGAAAGTAGATCATTACTTGAGCTTCTCCAAACTGAAGTAAATCTCTCTCTTTTGCAGTGTTCCATTGGCAAGCTACAATAATGGGACCAGTAAGTATGAGAGAATTGATGTTCATGGCTTTTTATGACTGGTGGTCTTGTAGTAACTCCTCAAGCTGCAATGATTCTTTTTCATTAACAGAACGACAGTCCCTATCAAGGTGGAGTATTTTTCTTGACAATTCACTTCCCAACAGATTATCCCTTCAAACCACCTAAGGTGAGTGGCTTCTGCCATAAATCTCTCCATTACCACATGGCATGATGTATATTTGTGAGCCTACACTGAAATTTTCCTTCTTCTGCAGGTTGCATTTACAACAAGAATCTATCATCCAAATATTAACAGTAATGGCAGCATTTGTCTTGATATTCTACGATCACAGTGGTCCCCAGCACTAACTATTTCAAAAGGTACCTCCAATGCTTATTTCATTTTACTCTGCTAAAATGAAGTGCCGATTTGAGATGTAAAAACTGCTGCATTCCTGCTGGAATCCACATTTCTGTGCTCACTGCTTCTGTCCTGTGACTCTCCATGGAGCTTGCAGGCAGTTCCTGAGCATGGGATGCTCAGGACAGCCAGCTTCCCTGTGGCCATAGGGAGACTGCTCAGCTTTGCCAGAGGATCAGATAAGTCTTACTACACTGAGTCCATACTCCTGCCACTTCACCTCAGAACACTTTAACTAAAAGTAAATAATAATATATATAAAATAAACCTAGTGGGTGATAATGGAAGACTTTAATGTTCAAGATATGTTCAGAGTAAAATATGCGAAGGAGCAGCTGTGGCTTTTAAAAATGGTGAAGTTGCTAATTCTTTGTCATATTAAAAAGAATTCCTCTTTCAAGGGAGCATCAGAGCTCCATGTTGGTAATTTAAGAGAACTTCCAATGGTGTGGACTACTGAAACACAGTTTAAAACTTAGCTAGCTTGAACAATCTAAGATAATTAGCTAATAGCATCTTGGTCCCTGTGAGCTGTGTTAGCTTGTGGGGCACTGGGATTTACCTTTGCCTGGTAAAGCAGTATTCATATTTAACATAAACAGGAGGCTTTAAACATCTTGAAAGAAGACAGGCTGGCTTTTTTGTGGCTGTTGAAACTGTAGATTTACAAACTGGTGATCAAGTTCGTAGGTGTAGCATGGCTATTTAGGAATGTTGGGAGTCTACCCTGTGCATGATCAGGTCTTGACCCTTCTGTTCTGTAGCTTCTCACTGTCCTTGTAATCAAATGCTGCAGTTGTCACATTGATTACATTGTCCTTCACAGTGTCCCTGCTCTGAGGCTCTCCTGTTGCCTCTCCTTCTCTCTAGCTACATGTGGTGTTCCCAGGCACTTTGTGGTTCAGACAGGTGATCCTGGTACACCCCTTGGGCATCATCACTGTCTGCCTTTCCCTGAACCCATAGAAGTTCCCACCTTCTCTGTCCATCTAAAGGCATTTGCAGAAGCAGATGGAAGGGCATAACAGCATCTCCTTGACTCTTGTCAGAAGCAAATCTGCTTGGGCACATGACTCCAAGTCTTGAAAGAACTGAAGAAGTGGTGTCAATGAAGGAAAAATGATTGATTGATTTTCAGGTTGCTGCAGTTTCCTTACAAGTGCTCTCAGTCAGTACTGTCGGCTCTTAGAAGCACCAGATTAACCCCAAGCACTGATGTCTGTTCTGGTTTAATTGCTGCTTAACTGGAGAAAATGCTGTCTTGTTTTAGGGGCTCTGAAGTGACCATATGGGTGGTGGGGTGATAGCACAATTGAAAATACTGGAAGATAGACTGGAATTAGGACAACTGGGAGAAGATGGGGCAAGAGTTGAAGAGGCTGGTCCAGGGTGGCAGTGAACTGCCTATTAGTGGCTGTCAGCTTTATTCACTCAGAAAATACATCCTAGTGTTAATTTTACTGCCCAAATACATTTGCAATATGCTTTAACATCTCAGTCTCCCTCTGTGTTCTGCTTTGAACTCTTTTTTCTTACCCTTTTCAAATTTTATCCTTGTGACTCAGCTGGAATAAGCCATGGGACCAGGTGGCTGCCTGCGCCTCCCAGTGCCCCTCTCTCTTGAGTTTAGGGGGCTCTGTAGTGCTCATCACTTCTCATTGCTGAACAGGCCAGCTGAATGCACAAAGCTCTAACCTCAGAGAAAACCTTGTCCCAGCTCCCTTGAGCTACGTTTACTGAAGGAATTAAAACAACAAAGGAAATTCTTTGAGGATAAATTCTTTGAGGATATATTCCTATAAAATTCTTTTGTAGGAATACTTTTCCTCAGAATCACAGGGATTCTCTGTCAAGAGGCAGACCTCAACTTTAGAAGCAAAGAGCTGATATTTAAGGGAAGTGTTCCCATCTTAAACAAATAGAAATAAAGTCCACAAAGGCAGCTTGAATCTTTCAGGGTTGAAATCCTGTGTTCAGTCAGATTAGAATGTGTAGTGACAAACTTCAGGGATGTTTCAGCTTTCTAGTAACTGATCAGCCTTATCAAAGAATGAATGTGTTGTAAGCAAAGCAGGAAAAGTTGTTGGATTAGGTAATTTAGGGTGAATAATAAGACTTAAAACATTCAGCAATAAGCTCACACCTCTTCCAAAGCAGCAATTTATTTTTTGTAGTGTAGATTTCTTAGAGTATTTCCTAAATTGTGACACCCTTTAAAATGGATGCTACTGGGAGCAAGCTGTTTGAATTTAAAATCTGTAAGGAGTTGGATCACAGCTATGAAAAAATGTACTTCCTACTGATTGAGAAATCTGTGAGGAGTAGAAACAGTCCTTGTAGGAAAGAGCTTATCATGCACAGCTTCCTCCAGAGGCACCTGGGAGGCAGCACTGGCAGCAGCTTGCTGTTTTGCTCACAGTTCATGTCTGGTAAATGAAGATGTTTTTCACCTTATCCTGCAAGGAGAGAGGGGAAGGGGTGTACAGTGACTTCCTTTGGGTTAAAAGTGCCATTTCTTGGTGGAAAGGTTGAAAAAAAATCATGTCAGTGCTACTTAATCACTACAGTTCAGTGGTAAAGGTAGGGGTCTTGGCTCCTCACCCTCTGGAACCAGCCCTCTGTAAGCAATTTGATCAAGTGATTGTGCCTATAATAGAGGTGATTGGCATTTTGGGGTTTTGTTCAGTCCCTCCTACAGTTGTTAAAACAGCTAAAACTTGGGAGAACAGCAGTGATTGTCTCAGTACAACAGCTGACTTGCTTATATTAGTAATTCTGAACTCAGTGTTCCCTCAAGAATACATACTGGAGAATAAATAATCTCAAAATATAGTCTTAACCACACCGTGGTGGGTAATTTGAACTCCAAGGCTTAAGCAAAATGCGTAGGCTTAAATTAAAAACATTATCTCCAAGTCTGCATAAATAAGAATCCCGGTTGCCTGAAACAGAAGAATGAAGTGTTTTAACATTATTACAGCTATTCTCAGACATTTTCTCTTTCTCTTGATTTTGGCAAGTGGCTGTGCAAGAGTTAATCCTGAACTAAAGTACTTCTGCAGTAGAGGTTGGACTAATCTGCTGCCTTGTCCCACTTCTCCCCATATTTTATAACAAATAAATCATAGAGCCTGTGAATGTTCTGGAGGGCCCTGTCTGGGAGGGGCAGTGAGGAACCTCAGCCTCATTCATGCAAGGCTTCAGCTCCCACTGTCCAGACTTCTGTGCCTGGTGCAGTGAGGAATTTCTGTGATGTTGCTCTTCATGAATCACTTCACTAAGGCTCGCTGGAAGTAATAGTACCAAGAGATTGAATTGGACATTCACAGTGCCTTTTTCTAAATCAGGAGGTTGGTTTCTGATCATCTTGGCTTTTAGTTTGCCCATGGTAATGTTTACCCACATAACTGGGGGTGGCTTTGTCACAGACCATGGGTCAGTCTCTCCAGCTGTGCCGAGCTGGCGTTCTGAGGGAAATGCCCATTTTTATGTTTCAACTCTCACAGCTGCAATGGAGCCACTTGTGCAGCTTCCCAGGAGTTGCCCTTGCTGCAGAGAAGGCTGTGCTAGGAGGAGTGATGCCAGCAGGGCTGCGCTCCTTTCCCTCTGCTGGGTGCTGACAAAGCTGTGGCTGGAGCGTGTGTCCAGTGTGGGTTCCCCTGCCAAGGAGAGGGGAATGCATTGGAGAGAGCCCAGTGGAGGCACTGGAGCATCCCCCCTTGGCAGGCCAGCCTGAGAGCTGGGACTACTCAGCCTGGAGAAGAGGAGGTTCAGGGGATCCTGTCAGTGTCTGTGAATACTTGAAGGGAGGATATGGAGCTGGCAGAGCCAGACTCTTCTCAGTGCTGCCCAGAGACAGCACAAGAGGCAGTGGGCACAAGCTGAGCACAGGAAGGTCTCTGAACAGAGGAAACACTTGATGTTGTAGTTTTACTGTGAGGATGCTGATCAGCAGCACAGGTTGCCTTGGGAGGTTGTGGGCTGTCCCACCTTGGAGATACTCTAAAGCCCCTGGACATTTTCATGGATAACCTGTCTTAGGTGGCTGTGCTTGACACAAGATGATCTCCAGGCATCTCTTCCAACCTCAACCAGTCTGTGATACGCTGGGCAACACTTAACTTTTTTTCTTTTGTCACCAGAAATTGTTGAACTGACTTAGCAGGAATGCAAGTTGCTCTGAAGCCAGAAGTTTAAACTGCTCAGATTTAAAGGTACACTTTCTGTAAGGCTGGGGAAGATGGCTGGAGGAATTGGAAATGGGGTTGTGGTTAAAGGTAGGACTTAATTTGAGCAGAGGACAGAGTTCCTTTCATTTATTTGGATGCATCTTGCCTATTCACAGTCAGGAGCCAGGTATTTGAAACTGTTGGTCAGTGGTGTTTCCAGTGTCTAGTGCTGCAAGCTTAACATCTGTCAGTACTGATAAGGCTTTGACAACTGTACGTCTCAAGTTTCAAGGGTTTGGGCCTGAAACTCAAAAGCAGTAATTGTGTAGGAGAATGCTCCTTACAGGAGTCAGGTTTTTTTCTGATTTTGAGGAATAGAGATGGAGGTAGCAGTGAATCTTGATGTGGAGGCTGCCAGGCTGATGCTGAACAAAGGAGCCCTCGCTGGTGAGAGAAGCAGGACAGCTGGATAAACCCTTCAAAACATAATTAAGAATTCCCCAGCAACATTACATGTCCAAAGCTTCCATTTCTGCTGGCAGAGGTGCTTCCCAGCATCCCAGGCTCAGTTGAACCTGAGCTGATAAATGGTTACTTTCACACTCAAAAACTGGGCTGGACCAGAAGCACAGCACTGTCTGCCAGAGCCCTGGCCATGGTCTCCAGGAGGTGACAAATTGCTTTCCTTGGAAAGCCCTGGCACAGTGTTTGTCATTTGCCCAGGACAGAGCAGGTGGGGTGGGCTGCTGCCATTGCTGTGAACTCATGATGGCCAGGGGCTGATGCTTCCCCGTTTTAGCCAGCTGCTCTGTGTCACTGCATGAGCTTTTCCATTTTCAGGGTCCTGACACTCGAGTGTGACTCCAGCCAGGATGGAGGGCTGAGTGTCATCCTGCTGTCCTGACAGTCTGGCATGCAGAGCAACCATCTCAGCACCTTCTTGGTACTGTAACAAACATTTTGTTGGTGCACTCTCTGTGCCTCCTTGGAGATGGACCTTTACTCCTAGATGGATTCTAAATTGGCTCCTCTTTGGAGAGCCGTAACTGCACCAAACAGCAGTTGGATCAGAACACACCAGCTGTTTCTTTTGGGTAGCTCATTACCTTGGAAAAATAAGTGCCATTTATCTCCCTTCTGTGTATTCAGCTGGAGATTCCATGGCTCCTCAGCTGCTTTTCTTTACTCCAAAGTGCCCCATGGATGAGTGCTTTACTGGAGCAAGTTTGGTTGGAATTCCAGCTAGACTTAAACAGCAGGATCTGTAGTGGTTGGTACCCTGTGTCAAGGGGGTGTCTGGACTAGTGGATATTGGAGCACTCAGGCTTTGCAGACAAAGTGAACGAATTTGGGTTTGGAAGATGAGGATCAGCTGCTTTTAAGAGTCTTTTCACCTCTGAGTTCCAGGATTTTTAACACACCTAAATTTGGATGTTCCAGTAGCCAGGTGGGCTTTAAATTGTGTTCTGCACTGCTCATTTGGCTAGTGCTGCAAGGACCTGTGGAGAGCTGACATCATGGATTGTCCTGGCTAATGGCTGAGCTGCTTCATAGCAGAGGAAACCCAGCCATGGAATTTACCTATGCAATTTGCATCTACATCTGCTCAGTCTGAGGAGGGGCAGAACCAGGAAGGTGCAGTTGCCTGTCGAGGGTGGTGGGCTGACCTTGGTGTGTGAGAGCACAGCAGAGCAGCTGCTGAGGTGGATTGTGCAGTGGGGAACTGGAGCTGGTCTTGTCGACAAGCTGTCAGTGGCATGATTTTTTGCACAGAGGAGCTGCCTGGAGAAAGATTGCCCATGAATTTGTGTTACACGCTTTGTAAAGGAAAATCTTGGAGTGAGAACTTGGCTCTCAGTTGTGCAGTGTTACACTGGTGGGTCTTATTTTGCATGTTACTCAAGCAGTATTAAGTGTTCAGTGATCATTGTGCCTGATGAGAATGCATTTCTGTCATTGCTCTGTGGGGAAGCTGAGCCCATTTTCTAGAAGCACTTCGTTAGCAGCCCTTCTGCTTGATGAGTTTGGTTCTGCCGGCTCCTTGGTGTTGAGGAGGACTCAGTCTGTGCTGGTCTGTGGCATCAGGGAGCACACTGGATAGTAAATGGTATCTGTTGTCTGCCGAGATAGATGGGGAGTGTACTTGAAGGGTTGGAGGTTAGTAGGCTGCCTGGTTGGTGAAATAAAACAAAGCAAAACCAATTTTCGAGTGAAAAGGAACTTTAAACTGAGAGTGGCTTAAGTTGCTTAGTGGCTGGACAGCTGTGACAGCTAAGAGTGATAAGATGAGAAATAATTCTGTACAGAGTTATTTCAAGGGATGGATCCCTTGTGTCAATGGCTAGTAAAATTTATTTTGCTATTACTGAGAGAAATCCAGCCTTGAGTTCAAGATGCACACATGTGGTACATCCCTGCCAGTGAGAGGCTTGAAGGGATGCTGCCAAGCTGGTAATGCTTTGCCTATGGCTATGCAGGATGTTCAGGTGTTAAGTGTCACTTACCTGCCTTCTGTAATTATTCAACCTGATTCTATGGTTCCAGAATTTTGGGGGGAATTCTCTTTTTGTTGTCTGATAGTAATATAGCCATTTGACTAGAAAAGGTCAAGGCTTTGCTGTGGAATTCATTGCAGAGGGTGAGGCCTGGTGAGTCTCTTACTCCATGGTGTTGGTTTAACTCATTAGTCTGATGCATCAAAGAACTCTGGTACACAGCTGACATTTGTACAGGTTGCTTCCCCTTTACCCTTGCACTTGAAACTTGGAGGTGGTGCCTTTTCCAAGGGATTTTTGTATACATTGTTCTAACACACGTGCATGTGCAGTGTTCTAGTGGAAAGCCTTGGGAGAAACTTGCCGAATTGATTTTGGACAAATAGCTGGGTTCAGCAGGATATTAAAATTAAACCAGTTTAAAAATGTGTTTTTTGCTGAGGCTATACAGATGAAAGGGGAATGATGTGAAGACACCAGCAAGAGTGAGTGTAATGAGAATAGTTTGGAATAATGAAGACTTAGAAAAATAAATCAAAGCAGCTGAATGTGGCAGTGCAGCTTGAAGCCAAATGATTGTCTTAAATGGAAGCCAATGGAAA
The DNA here is from genome assembly GCA_032173965.1 of Sitta carolinensis. Taxonomy (NCBI): domain Eukaryota; kingdom Metazoa; phylum Chordata; class Aves; order Passeriformes; family Sittidae; genus Sitta; species Sitta carolinensis. The sequence goes on along the minus strand of CM063294.1, from coordinate 3,349,016 downwards.
ATGGAAATGTCCATTTTTATTCAGTGTTTTTGGAGTGATTGTGAAAAGTGAACTGCTGAGTGTTAGGAAAAGGGGCGTGAGGATGGGCAGAGAGCAGTGGACAGACCTGCAGTGTGGCTCTGCTGATGAAGGCTGAGCCACCGTGTTCAGAAAAGTCCTTGGGTTTTTAAAGGACTGTGATAAGATAAAACATGAGGGAGTAGTTGCACCATTTGACCAGAAAACTTTTGATGGCATTTCCTGTGTCTTCTGGTGAAGGCAGGGGACAGATTGGACCTGCCTTGCTCATCCTACACCTGAAGAAATTTCAGTGACCAGAGCAGTGGAGTCTGACAGACAGAAAGAAATGAGCTACAGGAATATTGCTGGAGAAACAGCTGGTTTGAAACTGCACTGACTGGGAGCAGTGTGAGGTTCCCATGGAAAACTGACATGGGCTTCACTTGATTTATAGGGGGAAAAGAACTGCTAGCTCTGTGCTAGAGGTGCTAAATGCCATGCCTTGCTAAGGGACAGCAGTTCAGCAGCAGTGGCTTCTGCAGACTTCCTTCACACTCTGAGCTGAGTGGGAGCTCAGGAAATGGTCCCTGTGTCAGTTGATGGTGGAGAATCATTAAGCTCTTAACTCTGACAAGTGCACTGCAGAGAACTGGGAAAAAGGAGGGTTGCTCCTTTTTCTAGAACCAGGAGCATGTTCACCCAAACCAAGACCAGTTTATTTCCAAACTTGTTTTAGAAGCTTTGAACAATTGATCGTTCCTTAGTGAAGGGTCTACAAAAACAGGTGGGAAAATTGAACTAAGTGGCTTTGTGAGTTCGTGATGCTCACAACACTGAGCAACTCGTGCAGTTCACACCTAAGGGAAGCTCTCACTCATGTCCCACTTGAAGAAACTCTGAATACCAGGCCTGTTTCCATCGTCTCTCTGGAGTGTGTAAGGCCCTGGCACTAGCTGTCCAGAGAAGATGTGGCTTCCCTTGGATCCCTCGAAGTGTCCAGGGCCAGGCTGGACAGGGCTTAGAGCAGCCTGGGACAGTGGAAGGTGTCCCCCTCCATGGCAGGGGTGGAATGAGATGGACTTGGAAGAGCCTTCCAACCCAAGCCATTTTGTGATCTCTGTTTTGTGGCCCTCTTTTAACCTGTCTTAACTCCTTTGTTGTCTTTATGGGCTGCATGCAGTTTCCTTTCTTATTTCATAGATAGCTCTGCCTCCTGCAAGTGATGGAAATTGGAGCAGATTTGTGTTTAGTGTCTTCAAACTCCTCACTCTTGTCATCTGCACCTTGCTTGGAGGCTGCACTGTGACAACTGCTTTGCTGCAATTGGTGAAGGGACATATGGAGTGGCACTGTTTGATCCAAACAGGCTGAGAGAAGGGAATGTTTGGCATTTTCAGGAGTGGGGCAAGATGTCCCTGCCATGCCTGGTGTAGTGTTGTCCCAATATGCTGTGCTTATAACTTCCTGCCTTCTCCTCTGCAGTGAGTGTAGGAATGTCCATGTGCTATTTGTGGCTCTGCAGCAGTGTCCTGGCTCCTTGTATGGGTGAGGGCTGTCACTGCTGGGTGGGGTGTGCTGTCTGGGATTCATGCACTGTGTATTTATAGTGAAACACTCACATTTTGGGGGGCTGTGGTTGATAGCAGTGCAAGGAACTGGGCATTCTTGGGCCATTTTGAATGCTGTTCTACACTGGATCCATCTCAACTTTCCTTATGCTTGGAAAATAATTAAGCCTCTTAATTCACTGCAAGACCAGCTTATTTTTGAACAGATCTTCAGGGCCAGGTTGGATGGGACTTGGAGCAACCTGTGCTGGTAGAAGGTGCCCCTGCCCATGGCAGGGGTTTGAACAACGTGAGCTTTAAGGTCCCTCCCAACCCAAAGCATTTTGTGATTCTTAAGTAGCTGTGAACAGCCCTTGCTTGCTTCATTTCAGCTGGACTTGTCTACTGTTTGATTTTTGATAAATACTTCTCCAAGTCATCCAACAGTGCTTTAGGGAACAGTTGAATTTCGGGTGCAGCAGCAAAGATGTTTTTCCCAGAGGACTCTCAGGTACCAGGCTCAGGCAGAGCACTTCTGCCTTGTGATCAAAGGCTGCTGCTGGATAGACCTATCCAGGAGGTTGCTCACTGTCGTATTGTGGTTGTGAAAAGTTTGTGCAGTTCACTGGTAAAAGGCATTTGTTCAAAATCACTCAGCTGAATAACGTGGGATTGGTGCTCCTTGGCAAACTTAAATAAATGCTGCTGCTGCAACTGGCTGCAGGGGAAGGAAGTGCATAGGCTGACTGGTGCAGGTGTCCTTGGCTGTCCTGGACTAATTCAGTGTCTCTTTTCTCTCCTTAGTACTTTTGTCCATCTGTTCTCTGTTGTGTGATCCCAATCCAGATGATCCTTTAGTGCCTGAGATTGCACGGATCTACAAAACAGATAGAGAAAAGTGAGTATGGAAGCCAAAACCATGGAATTTGACAGGGCAGAATCCACATTTACACAGTAAAGGGGAACTGAGAGGAACTGCTTCTTGGAAAAGAATGAGTGTGAAAAAAAATCAAAGCAAATCAAAGCCCTGTGGTTGTCAGTGATTTTTTTGGTTTTGTTTTTTTCCTGGGATCTTCATAGTGCCGCTGTCTGAGCTGCTTTAATCCCATGTAACCACCAGAGGGAGAGCAAGTTACTCCAACGGGAGAATATTCCATGGCAGCTCTGGGTCTGGAGTCATACAAAGAAATAATAAAAACTCCCTGTCTTACCTTCACTCGAAACACAAGGGAAGAAGCACTGGTGTAGAAGTGGGGCAGAAGGACTCTCAAGCAAGTATAGAGAAATTTCAGTGCTAATAAGCACTTTAAGAGTTTAGTGTTGTTGTAAACACTTCCTACCTCACTGTTCCTTTCGGATCTGATCAGGCAAGGGGAAGGTCCACAGATTTGCTCCTTCTACTGCATACATGAGGAACAGTGTTAGAGAAGTTCATGCATCCTGCTTTTGAGAGCTACAAGACCAGCAACACATATTTGGAGACAATCAACAGTGATTATCTGCACTTTCAAATCTGCAGAATTCCTTCCTATTTTTTCCAAAAATAGGGAAATAAATTTTGGGTTTAAACAGAAGGACTTGCTCCTTGGGTAGTCTCTGAGCAGTGATATGAAGGAGAGAGTTCTGAGTGGATTGTCAGATTGTTTATGCTAAAGAACATTGTGTACAGACTAAATTCCAACACCAAACCAACTTGGTGTACATAACTATAGGAAGCTTCAGGCTGTGTCTTACTCTACAAATTCTGTAGAACATGAACAGTTTGCCTTCTGTTGTCAGAGAGAAGCTTTCAGCAGTGCAGTAATCACATGACTGCTTTGTTTTACACAAATACCCTGAGCTTCCTCTGCCTGTAAAGGGTGTTAGGGTGCAAAAGCTACAGATTTCTTGGGAAATGAATTATATCATGCCTTCAGAATAAAAAGATTCTGCTGGACAAATCATTGTGTCCTGACAGTCATCAAAATACCCAAATGTGTAGGAAGAAATAAGGCTGTTGGGGTTTACAAGATGAGTTGATGGCAGGTCTGCTTAACTGGGCTTACCTTTGCAGGGAAGCAGGAGATGGGGGAGCATGTTAATCTGTCTTCCAGAATGACCAAGTGAAACCCTACAGGAAGGGTTTCCCCAAGGACACAGCAGATGAGGCTGGGGGAGGCCCAGATAAAGCCTTCAGGAAAATCCTTTCCCCTCAGCCCTATTCTAACTCCATTTTGTGCCTCCAGTCACAAAGATCTCACATTCCTGTTGTAAATACAATCAGGTATTTCTTTTCCATGAAGCACTGTGGGCTTTCTTGTTTCCCCGTTTGCTTAATGTTAATTTTTGCTCTTAAATTTTACAAAGTGTTGATAGTACTGTGATTTCATGCCATGTGTAGACTAGAGTGCTGGAGCTGAAATACTGTGCAGATGCCATGTTAAGTAAATCCTCTTTTTATATATACAGGTACAACAGAATAGCTCGGGAATGGACTCAGAAGTATGCGATGTAATTAAAGAAATTATTGGATAACCTCTACAAATAAAGATAGGGGAACTCTGAAAGAGAAAGTCCTTTTGATTTCCATTTGACTGCTTTCTATGAGCCCACGCCTCATCTTCCCCTGTGCACATGTTTACCTGATACAGCAGTGCTGCGTGTTGTACATACTTGGAACAACAAACTAGAAATACTGTATTTCCCCGTACCAACATTGACTCCTAGCAGAGAAGTGTGTGTGTGAAAAGCTGGTTCTTCAGTCATAACTTTGTGAGCCTAAAAGCATTCCTTGCTGAGTTAAATTGGGAAATCAAATGGGAATGGGGAGAGTTCTGGTGGGTTTCAGATTTTCTAGGGGACAGAGTTGCTGATCCATGAAGGATTTTAAGTGGAATCCTTTTAAACTCATAACAGTTATGAAAAGCAAGGTGAAGAACTTGAAGCTGTTTCTGTATTCATTTTATTCTGAAGGACCTACACCTTAGGTAAATGTTATGACCAATGAGAAACTGTACCCACATCCTGTGTTTAAGGTCTAAGTTTAACTGGTCACCATTTAAATGGATTGGAGCTATTAGTGCATCAAGTGATGTTGATTTGTTTCAACTCTCTCCCTTCCTTCATACTTTTTTTGGTTTGTATGTGGTTTCTCAGTTAATACCTAGCTAATAGCTCTTATTTTTTCTTAAGTTTTTTAACTGCTTAGGTCTTTCTGGATGTAAGGGTAAAAAAAAAAATCCATATGACAGAAAAATTGTGTGTATTTAAAGACCCAACTGCTCCCCTGGAGCTTGTACGTTCAAGAATGAATTAATCTGTGTAATAAACTGATTACTACAGTCATTACATATAACTTTGTGTGAATAGGCTTTTAATTTTCAGAGCAGTTTGTTACAGGCTTAAACCAACGGTGGATTTCTCTAAAAAAACTTTTTGGGCTGAATTGTGAAGCAGTTTGGTTTGCATCACACAAGGCACCTGAAGAGGCAAACAGGAGCTTGAGCACTTAGATGAAATCAGGATGTGTAGTGTGCCAGGAGCTTGACTGTTAAACCAAATAAGCAGTTTACTAAATGCGAATCAGAGTGACATTTTACAAAGCCTGATGGTATTACTCCCACTTGCATGGGACCTAACACAATGCATATGTACTGTAGGTAAGTGAAACCTTATGTAACTAAAAAAATGGATGTAAAAGGGTAAAAAAAGAAAAAACCTACCAAACACATCAGCACAAACTTTCATAAAATGTAGCTTTTACATAATTACTTTGCACTAAACATTTGCAAATGTTCATACAGTTTTAAATTGTACTTGTATGTGTCTTTTTTTTTTTTTTGTCTTTTTTTTTTTTTTTTTTTTTTTTTTTTTTTTTTTGGAACAAAGTCTTCACTTGAATCTAGTGAAAAAATGTAGTTTGAAACTTTTCTTTGTATACAAGTGTATTTGCCAGCATCGTTGGTGTGACAGTAGGTGAGTCTGCAAGTTTATCTCCTCTTAGTAGAATTGTAACCCAAGCCATCGGGCAGGAGAGGCTGGAGCCGCTGGCTCTCCGGCCACAGGGTCTGTCCCAGCCATTCCCAAATGCATCTTGACACTCTTGCACAAACGAGGAATAAATGTCCACTGCTTTTGGTCTAAACCTGTTCCTCTTGTCTCATCTCTCGCTGTGCCGCTGCTGCAGTGCTGGGAGCCCTCCTGCAGGAGCTGTGCCCTCTCAGGGGCTCTGCCGCGGGGCCAGGGCAGGGCAGAGCCTCCCTACGGGAGGAAGGGGCTCCTGGCCTGGCTCAGGGACACAAAGTCACAGGGGAAGGGGCAGCTTGGTGTGCAGGGCTGCAGCGCTCCCCTGGCACACTGCACTCGTGTTAGCCCCAGGGCGCTGGGCTCTGGCCTGTCTGGGAAGCAGCCTGTGGCCCTGGTATTGCCTGTGCTATCAGAATGGAGGGTGAGCTGGGGGCTGCCGTTTGTGGCTCCTGGCCTTGCCTTTCCTGACGCCCTGTGCTCCTGCTGGGCTCCACCGCACCTCAGCCACGCTGGAGTTGCCCTCCCATGTTTTTCCATGGGGTCACTGAGAAGCACAGGGAAGGGGTTGTACTGATTGTGAACTGTTTGGGGGGGTTCTCTTCAACTGCTTTGCAACCGAGCCTCCCAAGAATGGGTTTTGTGGCAGATCTGGCTGCCTTTGGAAATCGGCAGTTACTGGAAGAGATCAGAGACTGTATGGGGGGAGAAACAGAGGAGGGAGCAGTGACAGCTGAGGGAACTGAGGAGGTTTCTCTTTCTGCTGGGGCAGGAGCCACAAACACGAGGTGACAGGACATTAACAGGCCACACAAGTATTGAAACAGTCTGAACCTGTGACAGCTCCAGCTTGGAGGACGCATTAACACATCTGCTGGTGTTGGGATGAGATCATTTGCAGTGAGGTGTTTAAACAGTTCTGACCTTTTTGCTGATGGCATGACCACAGTGGTGGTGTAGTAAAAGCAGCTCTGGTGATGTTTGAGATGGGAGGATGTGCTCTGTATACCTCCCGTGGGCTGACCATTTGTCATTGAGGGTTGTACTGTGCACCAGATGAAGGAGCCTTTAGCATTTAACTGAAAACCTGACCCAGCTGAGCTATTTTTGGGACTAGAATCTTGTTCTTTTGAAGCTGTGCATTGAGTGTGTTCTAATGTCAAACAGCACATGAGGACAGGGCTCTGGTCACTGCCTTTCTAGGAATCTTGAACTTGTCATGTCATCAACCTTTTCCATCTCTCTCCAGTTTTTTACCTTGATTGAGGTAATTTAAGTTGCCTGATTCCCTTTGCATGGTTTTCTTTGTGCTGGGCCTTCTGTGGATGTAGATTGTTCATGTAATTCCCTTTTTTCCTGTCATGTGCTAAGTGTGTTTTGTTTAAAAATAGTGCTGGACTGCTTAGAACCCCCAGGTCTGGCAGCAGTGCTGGGGCACTGTGCCTGGAGACATTCCTTGTGCTCATCAGTGCCTGTCCACTGCTCAGAGTGACCCAGAGGAGGAATGTGAGCCATGTAGTTTGGATCCTCTCTTGGCTCAGCGCTGAGCAGCCACTCATCAGTGGGCAGGAGCTGGCTTAGACATTGCCATGGCTCAGAGCCCAACCCCATGGACCTGCAGACTGGGATGGAGCTGATCCTGGGAGGTGCTGGAGACCTGATTCCTGTGCTTGAAACACTCAGCTTGTGTGGTGGGATGTTCTGCTGTGTTTCTGTCATAGCTTTTGGGCTGCAAGAGGGATTTTTAAATGTAGTTATTGCCATGTTAGCCCAACTAAGCTGCATCCTGAAGTGTCCTCAGACTCTTCTGTTCATTCTGCATCCATCAAATGATGTGAGAAAACCAGCAGGACTAAGTTGGATAGGATCTTGTGTCCTTAGTGGGCCTAGCACGCTGTTCCCTGTCCTGTGCCTCTGAAGGCCTGGGCTTTCCTGCAGTTTGGCAGCTGTGGCTGCAGACAGCAATGCCTGGCTCTGGTTTTTGACAGTCTTGACCATCTTCAGCAGTAAAACATCTCTAGAGCTGCTCTTGTTCCCTGTTCTTATGTACAGCAGAAGATGAGAATCCCGAGGGAAGGCTGAGCAGTGAAAGTGGATTTCTTTGTGCCTGAGCAGCTCTTTCTGGGGGGAGCAAACAGGAGACCCGGGGGTGTGGGAGGTGGTGAAACTGCTCGCGGGAGTGAATGTCACCTTCTAAAGAACCAGGATAACAAATCACCTCTGATGTGCTCAGCACTCCCATTCCAGGTGGAGGAGCCCTTGGCTAAGGCTCCAGGCATGCTGGTGCGTCCTGGCAGAGCTTGGAAGTCACCTCCTGGGAGAAGAAAGGCCTGGAGGTGTATCTGAGTGGCAGGAAGGCTGTCCCCGTTAAATTCAGAACCTCAGAAAAGTCTTCTCATCCTTGCAGCGTCAGGGAAGCCTCCCTCCCTCTCCTACAGGAAGCTGGAATGGAGTTCCATCCCCACAGTTACTGCTTCCTTCCATTCCTCTTTTCCTGTTGTGTTTCCCTTTTTGGGTAGGCTTGGAGCAAAAAGCTGCAGGTCTCAGTTGTTGGGGTTTGGCAAACACGGTTTCCTACAGGAATGCACAGGGACAAGAGCATTGAGGGTGTCTGGAAGGTTCAAAGCAGGACAAATCCTCTCGGGAGGCATGGAGACCAGCCCCTGTGTGAGTGACTGCACTGGGAGGCTCGGGGAGGATCCCTGCAGCTGGTCCTCACTGCCCCTCCCTCACCTGGAAGTGTGTGTGACTAGATCCATGCTAACACTGTCTGTACTCTTGTATTGTGTTGCAATTTGATCACCATTAAATAATTCAATAATTCCCTTAAATTCTCTGGCTTGGTTTTTTTTTTTTTTTTGCTTTACCTGTGCCTTTTGCCCATGCCCATTTATTTTGGCTCACATTGCTTCCTTTCCTCTTGTGGCTGCTCTGTCCCTTCTCCCTGAGGCTCTAATCTTGCACTGTCCCTCTCAACTATCTCGGGTCACCTTCATCTTGTTTTTTTAAGTTTCCTGCAAAGCCTGGCTGGCTCTGGCCACAGGCAGTGCTTTCTGGGTGACCTGGAGTGGCCTTGGGGCTTGTTTGTCTGTCTTCGTGCAAAAATCCCTATGCTCTCACCAAGCCCAACACTGTCCCCTTCCTTTTTGGAAGTTGTGACTTGATGGAGTTTGTTGGTGCTCTGATTTCATCCTGAGCTCTTTGCAGGACCCCAGTCCTTGATCCAGTGGGCTTGCTTGGGAAAAGCTGGGATCAGCTCTGGAGCCAGAGCACAAAGGCACGTGGGGTGCTGGGGGAGGCTGGAGCTGTTGGTTCCCACAGCTCATGGCTTTTTCTGCCCTGGAATTGGCACCCACAGGTTCTATTTTGTTGTGTTTCTGCCTCTCCGTGTCCACCCCCCTCCTTCCCTGTGTGAGAAGATTTAGTTTTTATTGTTGTCTGGTCAGGTGAAACCACCTCGGGGCGAGTGGGGGTTGGGTGTATTTACCATTCTTTGTCCTTTCCTGAGCAAATCTGTTTGTTGCTCAACTCTAAACATTTCTTCGCGTTGCAGGAGCAAGTCGTTGGAGTATAGATAAAACCGGCATTTTGAATAAGCAGTGAATTGGTGTCCCGAAGCCACAAGCACCATCCCCCAAACCTCTCTTCCCAGTGTCTGCAGTCCCTGTGCCCAGCTGGAGGTGGCTCGGGAGACACATCCTGCTCTACCCTTGGCAGTGGAGGGGGCAGCTGAGCTGGCCAGGCTGGGAGAAAGGAACGGGCCGGCCTTGGGCCACCATAGCTGGGAAGAAGTGCCAGTGGCAGCGTTCTGAAGTGGGGGAGCCTTCATTCCTTGTTCTCATGGAGCAAAGGTAGCCTTGGAGTGATTGCTGCAGAGCTTTCTGGCTGCCTTAAGCCGAACTGGCATTTTGTGTCTAAACCCTCTCCTTGCTCCCCCCTGAGGCGCCCGAGGCAGTTGTGCTGTTTGGGAGGTTTGATTCCCTGCCTTGTGGCTATTCTTGGGTCACTGTTTAGCAAGTTTTATTGAAACAACCTCCCCTACAGCTTGGGATGGTGATTATTTTTCTGCCCCCTGACCTGGAGCTCTGTGAGTCGCTGCAGTGCTGCTGTCTGGGGCTCTTTGGGAGGTCTGTGGCCAGTTCATCATGGGGAGCAGGAATTCTGCAGGGCATCAGGCAAACAGAGTCGTTTGGGTTGGAAAACCCCATAAGAACGAGCCCAACAGTTCCCCCAGCACTGCCAAGGCCACCACTAAAGCCTTGTCCCGAAGTGCCACATCCATAGATCCATCTCCAGGCATGGTGACTCCCCCATAGCCCTGGGCAGCATGTGCCATGCCCAGCCACCCTTTCAGGGAAGATCTTCTCTCTAATATGCAACCTAAACCTGCCCTGGCACAACTTGAGGCTGTTTCCTCTTGTCCTGTCACTTGTACTTGGGAGAAGAGGCTGAACCCCACATGGTTCAAACCTCTTGCCAGGGAGTTGCAGAGAGCAGAGGAACTTGGTGTCACCAGAGCTTCCAGGAAAGGATCATTGTACTTGTAACTCACCCTTGGCTGTCACCTGCACAGCTGCAGGGAGGATGTCCCAACATTTCTGATCCGCTGATTAAGCCTGTGCACAGCTTCCCTGATTTGTCCCCTCTTTTTTTTCTCCATTGCTTGACACCGTGTGGCATAACAGCTGTGAATTTCAGGAACACAAGCAGAATGGAGCAGTTGGTGAGGGTGTGTGAGCAGGGTGATGTGGGACAGTGAGGAGACAGCAGTCCCTGGAGCTTCTTGTGTCCAAGCAGGTGCATGTGGGGACTCACCTGCAGACAGAAAGGTGTGTGTGAGATAAAGCCCAGCAGTAGCACCTTGGCCAGGTGAGCTTCAGCTGTGTGTTGATCCTATTGAGTCAGAGATGGGATTGACCCTGCTGGATTTACCACTTCTCTAAAGCCCTGTGGGAGTTTTCTCCTGTTGTAACCCTAAATACCAACATAAAGCACTCAGTGCTTGCAGTGCTTTCTTGGAAAACGCTGATGGAAAAGCTGTAGGAACTTCTCCAGGTCCATGCTGGATGCTTCATGGGAGGATGGGTTTTTGCCAAGTAGGTTTTACTGGGTTTATTGTGGGGTAACCGTTCAAGTCAGAGAATCCCGTAGGTTGGAAAAGACCTCAGAGATCGTCGAGTCCAAGCGCTGCAGTCTGAGCTGACATAGGACAGGTAAGTACAGACTCTAAATGCTAAAATCCTCCCTTATGTCAAATCCTGCCTTGGTCATGGACCTCCAGTCAGAAATGCAGTGTTGGCCTCTGTAAGGCACCCACCAGCAAAGCCCAAGTCCTTGTGCAGAGGCCTGTTGGGAAGGAGTACTGACAGAGCCCCAGCCCAGGGAGGAGCAGATGGGGCAGAGCTGGGAGCACCTCCCACCCGCAGTGCCTGGAGCCGTGCTGAGGGAAGGTGTCCTGTGTGGGACTGACACGGGGTGAGCCTCAGGAAAGTGTTGGTGAGGCCCTTTGGGTCCAAAACTGAAGGGGCTTTGCAGTGGGACTGAACCTCCCCTGCTTTGAGTCCTCTCATGCATCCTGTGCCCTGGGGCTGACTCACATCTTGTCTCCAGGAACTGAATGAAAATTCCTACTGTGCAGCCCATTCCTCTGTTTTCCTGTTGTTTTTCCCCTTCTTCTCCTGGTGAAGTTGTCTCTCTGCCAGGCCATGTCTGTCCCAGCCCCTGCCTGAGCTGCTTTAGCAGCATTTGAGCACTGAATCCTCTTGGTTAAGCCCTTGGCTGTGTAGCCACTGTAAACTACTGGGTGATTCTAGGTTTGGGGGTTTTCCCTAGCTCTCTCTGCCTTCCAGCCTGTGCCATTCCCTTTGGTTGCAGGGTTGTTTTTTTTTTTTGTGGAAGAGGAACTGGAGCTGGTGCTGAGACCCAGAGTCCCCAGACCTGTCAGTGTGAATAGGGATCTGCTGAATCCATGTCCCTTTCCACGAGCCCAAGCCAAGCCTGCCCCTGAAGTGAAACCACTGGGGACTGCTGGAACTCCAGGACTTCTTCAGGAAGCAGCAGGAATGGAGCCATGGAAAGGCCAGGGGCTGAGACAGAGCTGCTGAGGCCTTTGCTGAGCTGCTGGGAGAGCTGGGTTGGGATCCCAGCAGCAACTGTCCTGTGCTGGCCCTGGAGCTCAGAGCCCCCTGCAGCTGCCTCAGACCCCTGCCAGGCAGGAGTGTTGGATCCTGGTTGCCTGTGGCTTTTTCCAGGAGGAGGAGGGATGCTGGGGGATCTGTTTACAGGCTGCTGCTGCAGTGGGCAGGGCAGGGATGCTGCTCCAGGCAGGGATGTGGCACCCTTGGTACTGTCATAGCTTCACCAAGGGCTGTGGGGAGGCTGCAAGGGACTCCTTGAGTGCTGGGGGGTGTCAAAGGGCAGAAATTCCCCCTGTAGCTGTGCTGGGGAAACAAGGATGTGGGAATTGTAGTCACACACTAGCTTGAACTCGTGGAAGGGGTGGGCTGGGATGGCCAGAGGAGAGGCAGCTGAACCTCCTTGGGGAAGCATTTATCCCTCAGGTGTGATTTGGGCTTTGGGCTTTCCAGCTGGGAGTGGAGTTGGGCACGAGGAGAATCCCCAGCGGGAGCAGGGGGAAGGTGAGGACAAGCGGAAGAGGGCTGAGGGACAGCGGGGTCTCTTCTATTCCTTCATTCGGTGTGGGTGAAAAAACACAGCTGAAAAAAGGAAATATCCCCCAGAAGGGCACGAATTAGGAAATAACCAGCAGCCGGGGGGTCCCTTGTCCCGGGGCGCGGCGGCCGCTCCGCTCCCCGCGGCCGGGCGAGGGCAGCAGAGGCCGGGAAGCGGCGGGGATGGGGACGGGAAAGGGGATGGGATGGGGATGAGGATGGGGATCCCCCGTTCCCCCCGCACCCTGCTCTGCCAGCGGGACACAGCACCTCCAGCACCGGCATTTAGGAACCTGCTCTCATTAACATAATAAAACTAGTACGTGTTTCTATTTTTTATTATTATCGTTGGAAGCCCGCGAACCCCGAGTAGAGCAGATGTACTTCGCGATGCTCCAGCCCCCAAATCCTCCCCCAGGTGTGTCCCGCAGACACAAAGGGCTTGTCCGGCTGCTGTGTCTGCTCAGCAACCTCTGGGAACCCCACGAAGCAGGACAGGGCAAGCTGGGGGTGCCTCCAGCGCAGGGGACAAGGGACAATCACCTTATTGCTGTCTCCTCTTGCAGACTCAGGACCAGGATGGGAGATGCTGGACCTGCCCATCATCCCCTGTCTGGCAGGGGCACCCCAAACCTGGCCATCCCTTCCCTCCAGGAGCCATCCCTGGCTCCAACCACCTGCCTGGAGGAGACACCTCCGTGCTGCACGGTGCCAGGCTGGGGTTCACCCCCTAGGACCCTCACACCTCCACCGAGGAGCTCCGGGCACAAGGGATGTCCCTGCCCCGGTGCCCCACAGCCGGGCTGATCTCGGGGTGCCCCCCGGCGCCAGCTCTCTCCTCCCCGGCCTGGCTCGCTCCTTGTCCTGCCATCTTGCGCCTGTGAATAATTCACCGTCCCTGTCCCGTTGTTTCCTTGCAGGTATTTATAGCCCGTGATCACGTCTCCTTGGAGGCAGCTCGCTCCGCCGCCGTGTAAATTTAGCTCCCGTCGTCTCTCACATGTCATGCCCTCCGGCCCTTGCGGGAGCCCTTCCATGCGGCTCCTTTCCCCACGCCCCCCCTGCTCCGCTGTGCCAGGGCTGGCCGGAGCCCCTGGCAGCGGTGCCGTCCATGCCCGGTGCCCCCGTGCCCGCCGGGCCCCGCACGCCGGGGCAGCTCAGCCTCCCTCCGGCAGCTGCACGGGGCCACCGAGCCCTTCAGCTGCCGCGGCACGGGGGATGCTTTGAAATTCCTGGGCTGCCATCTGTGCTATGCAAATCCCCCAATCTGACGGCTGCGTGCGGACCTGCTTCCGGAGCCAGGGATGGAGCTGTTGTTATCCCGCTCCTCCCTGCAGCGGCACACTCGGAGCGGCACAAACATCCCCCTTCTCCTGCCGCCCCTCGACACCCGCCCCTTTGCTGGGCCCGAGCTGGGATGAGGAACGAGGAGGGCACGGGCAGCTCGGGGCCATGGCTGTTCCACGAGGTGGCCTCGAGTGCCCAGGGTGCTCGGTCTGGCTGCCGGTGTCAGACAGGAACCCCTGTCCTCGCCGGGAAATGGAGCCAGGGCCGTGACCTCAGCGCACAGGTGGGCTCCGAGGATGGGCACCAGCGGGGACCGAGCCCGCTGAGCCACTGGAGCAGCCGATGGAATGCGGCAGGAGCAGCGCCCGTGTCCCGGGCACGGCGTGCGCATCCCCCTCAATGCCGAGCTGCTCCCGCAGGACGCCCCGCTCCCCAGCCCAGGGACCCTGTCCCCAGCCTGGGGCCTGCGAGAGCCACCCGCGACACAAAACAGGCAGGACCAAGCACCTTCCCCGCAAATCCCGCCGTGAGCTGCCTCAGCTTCTCCCCAATTTTGGTCTGAGGCTGCACCCACAGGTGCCGAGATGGCAGCGAGGGCCCCCGTGCCCGGCACGGCCGCCTGCTCTGTGCTCTGTAAGCGCCGATCCGCTGGGAGGGTGGCAGTGGCTCCCTGGGGTGGCGAGGGAAGCGGGGGGCACGTTTGCCAGCGCGGGCGGTAATTAATGAGCATCCTGCGCTGCTCCCCGCTGTGCCTCCATCCCCCCAGGACCCTCGGCCGGCAGCGCGGGTACCGCCTGCTCCTGCCGGCGCTGGGGGCCGGGGGACCTGGCGGCACGGGGCCTCGTTAATATTTTAGGAGCTCTTTTGTCCGCAGGGGATGGGGAGGCTCGTTCGCAATCGCCTTTCATCTCCGTGAGGCCTCCGCGCGGCTCCAGCCTCTTATCTGCCGCCTCCTCGCTGCTTTGCTACAGCTTGTTATGGGGCTTGGGTTGTTGTTTTTTTCCCTGGGAAGGGTTGGAAAAAAAGCCTGGCTGCTCCTGGCCAAAGGGCATCCGCCAGCCGTGCTGGCGGCAGCTGCTAGAGCATCCCCACACGGCTCCTGCCTGCCTGCTGCCGTCCCCGCGCCGCCTGCTCGGGGCTGCAGCCCTGCCCAGGCTGCGCTGTGCCAGGGGCTGGATGTGTCCCTGGTGGTCCCGGGGAGGGCTCGGAGGCGGCTGCTGCGCCTGGGCCCTGCGGTGGCAGGGAGAGGGGGTTTGTGTGGGGGGGTGTGCACAGCCTGCCTGCACCACGGGTGAAACTGGAGACCCCCGAGGGCTGTGCCAAGGGATCCATGGACCCACTGAAACCCCATCCCCTGTGGGGGATGCCCAGTGGGAACAGGAAAAAACAGCCCTGGTGCCTCCTGGCTGGCTGGGAAGGTGCAGAGCCAAGGTGCAGATCTGGGCTGGTGTGAGGAGGAAGAGGGTGATGAAGGAGAAAGTACCTGGAGGGAAAAATGGGAGCTGAGCTGCATTTCTGCTCCCCCTCTGAGCTGGGGAGTATAGGAAAAGTTGGGAGAGCAGAGGGTGCCCTGGGAAGAGGTCTGGCTCAGCCCTGGGGCTTTAACGGCCCCACAGATGATTGTCTCTAGATCCTCCCTTGGACCTCTCCTTCATTCTCCCCTTGTCCTCTTGCCATCTTGGGCAGTGCCTCACTGTCCCCAGGTCCCAAACTCGTGGTCTTGGCTCCTCTTGTCCCTCCCAGCCAGTGTTGCTCCCTTCTCCAGTGATGGTCCCAGCTGACAGAGGTGTGGGCAGCACAGGGTCCCTGCTGCAGGTGACCCCCATGCACACACAGGCTCTCCTGGGGACTGTGCTGCCTTCCTCCTGGATTCTGTCCACCCTGTGCCACAGAAGGCTGAGGCAATGGGACTCCCCTTGTCCTGGAACAAGCCCACCCCGTGCCTGGGCACCTCCAAGTCTGGGCACGGCCCTGGCAATCACGAGATGTGCCAGTCCCACCAGAGCCCAACCCATTTCTCCCTCCTTTTGCCCAAGAAACAACTTGGATCCTCAGAGGAAATCTGGCTGAAGGCCTTCAGGAGACTTTTCCAGCTGTGCTCTGCCAAGGCTGACAGCTTCTTCTCCTGGGAAGGTCCTTCCCCATCACTCAGTGATGCACAGCAGGGTTCAAAGCTCCTTCACTGCACACCCCAGCTGCAGGCACACCAGTGGGGGCTGCTGCTGTCCCCTGGGGAGGTGGCATCCTCCTGGCACTGGCACTGCTGCCAGGTCACCCCAGCTGGCAATCCAGGCTCGGGGACCTCGGGGAGGGCTGGCGCCTGCGCTCAGGAAGGCGGTGAGCTCACGGGTTTAATTTTCTCAAGGCTTCGTTTGGCTCTGACATGTGATCCTCGCTACAGGAAGGACGCGGCGAATGCGTCGTCCCCCGGGGCTGCCTCACTCGACCTTGTGGGAAGAGGTAAGAGCACAGCATGGCTTTTCCGCCCCACTGGTGTCGCTTCCAACAGCAATTTAATATCTCCCTGATAACCCAGGCCGAGTTGCAGGCACTGTTAAAAAAAAAAAAAAATAAAGCATCTGCTGATAAAAGTCGATGTCCTCAGTTGAAATCCCGGCTGTGGGTCTGCATGGCTGGCCCCATGCTGCAGCTGTCCATGGCCAGCTCCACACTTATCCTTGTCCTCTGGCAGGGCCCTGCTGCCCTCCTGGAGAGGACAGTGGGACCATGAGGACTCCCAGTGTGGGCTCTGTCCCCCCCAGGCTCTGTGCCCAGTGGAGGGGGAATGTTCACCAGCTCCATCTGGGACACAGTGGGAGCTGTGGCAGCTCCATCCCACCCCATGGCAAAGCTGCCATCACTCCCCCCTCCCCTCCCAGCATCCCAGACATCCCCACATGGTCCCACCCGTGGGGCAGAGGTACAAGGGGAGCAAGGGGAGGTCTGGGATGTCCCCTTTGGGTGTGCATGGACCAGCACGGGCAGCAGGGACTGGGGCTCACTTTGGATGGGGCAGGACCGGGGGTGGGCTCAGCCCAGGCATGGCCCTCAAGGTTGGCCTGGCCATGCACGTTACTCCTGGCTCCCTGGGCTCACTTTTTTGGGTCCATTTGCTGAGCTTGCTTTCCCCAACTCGATTTCCCAAGCTCCTTTCTGTGGGCTCGATTCCCTGTGCTCACACCTCTGTGAGCTCTCCAGAACGGAGGTTCCTTGGGCATGCCCTGCTCGCCGTGGATCTCCGGGCTCGGTTCTCCGGGCACACCTTGCCAGAGGTGCTTCCCAGGCTCCATGCTTAGGTGGTGGTTCCCAGCTGCTTCCCGGGGCTCTCCCCATCAGCCCGGTGCCAGCAGAGGGCCTCCCTTACCAGCACAGCACCGTCTGGAAATTATAAAACACATTATCTATTTGGCAAAACTTTGTGCAAGGATCAGGAAAAGGGCTGGAATCCGTTCTCCTCCAGGAGACCGGAGACAGCGTGTCCCCCCCGGCTTCTGTTTTCAATGCCAGCACTCAGCCGCGTTAAAGCCGTGGGAGCGTTCGTCATTAAAATGGCAATTGTGGAGCCAGGCAATAAATTTAACATCATAAAAGGCGCGGGGAGGGTCTCGCTCATCTGTTGCTCTTCAAAGAAAAGTGTTACTTGCTTCCGAAAAAAAAAATAAATTGGGAAGAAGCTGGTGAGAAGGCGCGGGGTGGCAGCTCCTCACCCCTGCCTGCTGGGGTGCGCAGAGGTGAACTTTTGGGGTGCCCACGGGGCCGGGGGTGCTGGAGGAGGGGGCGTTGGGGCTGCGGCTCCTTCCAGGTAATGGGGTTTTCTCTCTGCGCGTCGCAGTGGGACGAGCAGGGGCGAGGGGCTGTGTGGGAACAACTCCCCTTCTGCGGGTGGGGTGCTCTGTCCCCCGCCCCGGGGAACGAGGGACCCCCGGCAGGCAGGGGACCGCGGCCAGCACCTCCTGCTCTGTCCCGCAGCCCCGCGGCGCCGCTGGGTCCCCCCGGGCTGGGACCACCCCGCTCCCGCCGCCAGCGCCCGCCGATAGCCATCATCTCCCAACGCCAGGCTCCGGCCGCCGGCGTCTGCCGGCAGAATTAGCCGTCGGATTGGAACCGTTCGCTAAATAATTCAGGAGATTTCTTCCTTTTTTTTTTTTTTTTTTTTTTTTTTTTTTTTTTTTTTTTCCCAAGAAAGCTGTTTTCTTTCCTTTATTTTTTTTTTCCCTTTAAGGTCGGAGTATTTTCCAGGCTGGGTTTCCATCGAGGGGGTGCGGACACGCTCAGGCAATACCGCCATGTGTTTACAGCTCAGCTCCCGGCGTTATTTAGGGATTGTAAAACCACAGCAGCTCGCTCGCTCGCTCGCTCCCCCCCCCCGCTCGCCGCAGCCAATTTCTTTCCTCCATGCGGCTCTCGTTGCAGCGGCAAAGGTCAACCCCGCTCCTTTGAAAGCAGCACCCCCCTCCCTTATCAGATTTAGGAATCCTTGGGGGAGGTTGAAGCCGAAATGCAGGCAAAGCCAGCTGGCCGCGGTCCGGCCGGGGGGGCTGGAGGGTGGGAAGCGGGGCTGGAGGGGGCTGCCCGGGAGGAGGAGGGCGGTGGGATGAGCTCCGCCTGAATAATGGGGGCGCGGATAATGCCGCTGCTCAGCCGGGCTGGGGGGGACGGCGTGCGAGGGGAAAATCGCGGCCGGGAGAACTCAGCCTGGCTCGGGGGAGGGGGAGTGGAGCTGCTGGGGAGCCCCCAGCGCAGGAATGGGGGTCACAGCAGAGGGGCGAGCCCTGCAGAAAAGAGCTGGGGGCACGGAGATGGTCAGGGGAGCAGGGTGAGCTCCGTGGAAGGGGGGGGAGGGTTGTGACAGAGGGTGAGCCCATGGAACTGGACTGGGGGGTCACAGGGAGGGGATGAGCCCCGTGGCAGAGAGATGGGGGTCACAGTGCCTGTGGCAAATGTCTGGGGTCTATGACAGGGCCCAGGAATGGATAATCTGCTCGGGGGGCATTCCCAGCCTTCTTCCCTCCCCCAAACTGGGCAGCCATGGAGCACCTCAGTGAGGCTGAGCATGGGAAGAGCTCTGAGGGGTCATGGTCATCGATGGGGTGACCAAGTGATGGCAGAGAGTGGCGTTGGGAGTCCCTGCGGAGAGGGAAGGAGGCAGGAGGGAGCAGGGGAAGAGAGACGAGACAGAGCCCAGGGGAGGGGCAGAGCTCGGCCGTGGGGCAGGCGGCGCTGTCAGCGCTGTGCGCAGCCCCAGCCCCGGCGCTGGTCGCTCCCCTGGAGTCCTTCCCTGCTGGTCCTGTCCTGGCCCAGGCACTGCTCACGCCTTCAAACTTTGCCAGCGGATGGGTTTTAATTAAAACCAGAGGATGCTGCTCGGCGCCCCGGCCCTTCAGGGATGACCACTGCTCACATCCTCTGCCTTTGGTCTTCCTGGCTGCACTGCTTGACACGGGGAGATGAAAGTCCCTCCCTGCCAAAAAAGCACCAGGAAAAAAGGGCAGCCATAAAATCACGCCGCCAAGATGTGCCCAGCCGAGAGTCCAGAGAGGTCCTGCTGACCAGGAGCTGTGGCCAGAGCAGAGCAGCAGCCTGGGGAGTGGGGCTGTTGCCTTCAGCCCTTCTAAAAATAACAGCTCCGAGCGCAGCAAGCGCCGGGCGCCTAACTGGAACCAGCTTTCCAAACTCCCAGCTGGAAGCAGCTTTAGGAGCCTGCACCAGCCTTTCTGGGAAAGAGCAATTAAAAATAGCGAGCGACTGAAAGCGCCATCCCTGCTGCCCACCCTGCCCCTGGTAGGGAGGACACAGGGAACCAGGTTTGGAGGGCAGGTGTTTCCCTTTGCTCTGCTTGGAAAGGCCAGCAGTGCCTAGAGATGGAGCTGGAAGGATATCATGGAGGGGATTCAGCCTCCCTGATCCTGAGAAAGGGGGCAGTGGGCTCAGAGCACCCCAGAGAGAGCAGCTGGGGCTATTCCAGCTTTGTCACCTGCTGGTTGTGGGTGCTGGAGCTGGCACGGAGCTGGGGCCACATCCAGGCTGGAGCTAGAAGGGTGAAGGCCAGGCTGTCCCAGGGAGGTGTGGATAGAACAGTGTTCTACAGTGGGGGTGGGAGGGGGATTCTGGGGACAGGTGAGGGGCTCTGAGTATCCCACATGGGCTCCAGCTCATCCACTCACATGGGATCCAACCCATCTGCCCCCAGAGGCTCCACCCCACCCACTGCAGGATCCAACCCATCCACCCTGGTGAGCTCCAGCTCTGTGGATACATGCTCTCCATCCCACCCCCTCTGGGGCTCAGCCCCATCACTCCTGTGGGTGCCCATGGCTGGGATGGGTGCTGGACCCCTGCCCACACTGAGGCTGGAGGATGGAGAAGCCCCAGGCAGGTTTAGCTTGCCAGTTTCCCGTGCCAGGCCCATCAGCTCTGAGCCCGACCCTCTGTTCCACGGCACAGAGCCTGCACCCCCATGTGCTGCTGCTCCCACTGCTCCCACTGCTGCCCAGCTCCACGCTCACTCCCTTTCCCCACCACCAGCCTGCTGGCTTGGTTTGTGGCTGCTTTGGTTGCCCCTTGGCTGGGCACCCTCCGGGCTGCTCCGGGCACCCATGCGGTCACATTTCCCCCAAGCCACGGGTTGCTGCCAGCATCTGCCTGCTTGTCCTTCCCCCTCCCTAATGACAGCAAGCAGGGCCAGGGCAGAGCCCCCAAACTCCCCTACTGGCGGCTCCCCGGGCGCTCGTTTCCTCTCTGCTGCCTTCGTCTCGTTATGTCCTAATTCCCTAACGAAGGGCCAGCAGAGAGGAAGTCTTGCGGAAGCCCGACCTGGCAGCGCCTTCCTGCTGCCAGCCCGTGCTCCAGCAGAATGGGATTTCCTCGGGATCAGACAAGACCTGTTTTGGTTTTGGTCTGGCACAAACCACGCCGCTCTCCTGCCCCTGTTGCTCAGCCAGGGCTCCCCTGTTCTCCTTCCCCTTTTGTATTTATCCAGGTCGTGAGCAAGGATGTCTCACAGCCTCCTGGAAAATGCTGGTGAAATGCTCCTCTTCTCCCGTGCCTCCAGTGTGCTGTGGATTTCCAGGTGCCTCCAGGCATCCCGAGTGCTCCAGGTGTGCCTTCAGCCCAGTGGCTGCCACGGGTGCCCATGTCCAGACAATGGGAAAGCTGGTGTTTTGGGATTGTCTTGGGACAACAGCTCAGCAGCTGCTGTGTCCCAGAGGGTTTCTGAGCACAAATGGGAGTATCCAGTTCTTGGTAATGTGCTAGTGTCCCTTATCACCCATTCTTTGTCTCTCTACAGAGAAACCCTCTCCCTTTTCTTCTACGCTTCAGGGAGTTCCTCTATCCTTTACCTTCCCTCACTGCCTCCTTCTACCCCCTGCAGACTCCTTTTGCACCCTCACTGCTCACAACAGCTGTCAGATCCATGAGAGACAGGACAATGGTCCCTGAGTGCAGCTGTGTGAGCCCCTTGGGGCTGGAGCAAGGATGGAGGAATGGCCACCATTGAGGACAGCCAGCCCTGCCAGCTCAACCAAGGGATGTGCCACTACTTCTCCAGGGTAAAACCCTTCTTCCACACAGAGATGCACAACCAGGGGCTTTATTGGGGGGTTGTTTTCTTTTAGAGCCCCAGCAGTGGCACGGGACCCTGGGCAGACAGGTCAGTGCCCACAGGTCCCAGTGCTACAGGACTGTGTTGTGCTGGCGGGGAAGGATGCAAATGGGAGTGGGTGTGGTTGGTTGTGAATCAGGATTTCACCAGCCTAGAGGCCTCCTTGGGGGACCCTTTGGAAAAAAGCAAAGTGGCAAACACCAGGGTGTCTGCTGCCTTGGTGCGACCCTGTGATGCTCCCAGCTCAGGTAGCTTGGCAAAGCTCAGGAGAGCTCAGAAATTTGTCTCTGCATTCTTTCCTGAGGAAGTTGTGCTCCTGCCAAGAGGAGTTCGTTCCAGAGGATTCCCCAAGGGGATGCTCACAGCGTGGTTGATGGGGAAGATGGGCAGCTCCCTCAGGGCTCCACCAGGTAGGTGAAGACCAGCTCTGGAGCCCAGGAGGGACCACAAAGGGAGATGAGGCTTCTCCCGCCTCTTTTGTGCTCGCTGCCTTCCCGTGCAGGGCTCGGCCCCACCAGGTGAAGGCAGGAAGGCATCAGGCAGCACAGCAGGGCTGGTGGGAGTAGCATGGTGGGGGGCCCAGCTGGTGCGTGGGCCCACGGAGAGGCTGCTCAGAGAAAGGAGAAATGGCAAAACGGCTTCTTCAAAGCCCCGGGTGCCATGGGAAGGCAGGCACGGGATGAGGCAGGGAGGGCAGAGCTCGAGGGGCACCCCTGCCTCCAGCCAGGAGAGCCGGGGTTGTGGCAGGGAGCCAGCAGGAGGAAGGCAGAGCCCGTGGGGTGGGTGAGTGAAGCACCAGTGACTGAGCTGCACCAATGACCAGGGCACTGCCAAAGGCACTGCAGGATTCAGAGCAGCACTGTTCCAGTAGCCCCCAAACCCCACCACACCTGGAGCCAGGAACACAGAGAGCAAGCCCTGCATCCCCCAGCCCGGAGCAGAGTCCTGGGGCTGAGGTGCAGGAGGAGCCTTTCCTTCTGGAGCCACCACCCTGGCCTGCCCAGGGAGATGCTGGGCCCTGCCCAAGGCAGAGAATCCTGGGTGCCCCTCAGCATGGTGCACCCAGCACTGAGGAGACAGCCAGCACATCTGGGACACGGAATGAGTCTCTCCACAGGATGACACTGGATGATTCCTTCACGTCTCCAGAGTTCTCCACGTGGCTCCTTGAGTGTGTCACCACACCTGCCTTGCTCCAGGGGCTCCTCCATGGCTTTCTGCCCAGATCATGTCCTGGCCAACCACTTCTCAGGATGGCATCTCCTGTGGGCAGCTGGTGGAGGGGGTCAAGACCAGACCATAAGCTGGGCTTAACCCATGAGGTGCAGGGAGAAATGAATCTTCTGGCCGTGGTAGAGGGCAGGAAAGGGCTGTGGAGGAATGGCAAGGGAGAAGGTGGCACCCTGAGAGGTAACAATGGGAGTTTAGAGTGGCGAAGGTACCACAAGGTGTGTTTAATTCCTGGAATGGCTTCAGCAAAGGACGCCCTGACAGCAGAGCTCAGTTCCTCCCAGCTGTGCTTGTCTGCAAAACAGCCATCCCTGCTTCCCCAAAATACTTGGGAGGGCTGGAGTAGGCCAACTCCACCACCCTCATCGATGCTGCAGGGAGCCTATTTTAAGCCTTGCTAACGTAGGAGGATTAAATTTGGCTGGCTGAGACACGTCCTGCTCCCAGCTGTCCCCCAGCCTCCCCTGAGGTTGGCAGCTCTGCCGCAGGCACGGCTCACGAGGCAGGAGGCTGCCCTGGACCTCCAGGGTCAGAGGCCCTGCACAAGAGGAACCCAAAACTGGGACATCTCCTTGGATGCAGAGGCACTCAGCTCGGGCTGAGGGAAAAAAACTCTTCCAGGCATTGGTGTCAACAGGTTGACCCACAGGAATGTGGTGGGAAGCACCGAGGGATGAGTTCTCGTGATGTGGATGGATTTGGAGTGAGCCGGGGTCTCCAGCCCCATGGTCCCCTCTGTGGTGTCCTTACCCAGAGCTGATTGATGGGGCAGTCCCAGCCTTCTGCCCATCCTGGCATCTCCCTGCCTGCCAGGGCTCTCTGCCCAGGGAGCCCTGTCGAGCCCCAGGACAGATCTGCCCCCTACCACAGTCCTCTCGCTCCCCTGCACTCCCACAGATCCCCGTCAGGCTCCTTGTTGTATTAATTGACAGAGCACTCATTGCTGGAGGTCTTGCCGAGGAACCTCATGGAAAATCGTGCGTTGCCTGCGTGGAATTCCCTGCCTGGTGCCAGCACGGTGTATATTTAAGTGAGTGTCACACCGGGCCATCGAGGGCTGCATCACCAGCCCCGTCCGCAGCCCGGGCAGCCCGGGACAAACGTTTGGCGGGAGGAAATGAAGCAAGAGGTGATTTACACCTACTGGGATGGACCACCACTGACCTCCATCGCCGATTCCCGCTGCCACGGGGAGCATCACTCCACTGCTCTTCCTCCCTTTGCTCATTTGGAAGACGGGGGTAATAATCCCCATCACCTATTTGCGAGGCTGTTGTGAATTTTCATGAGCTCCCATCTGAACGGGGCTTTGAGCAGGAAAACTGCTGTATCAGCTCTAGGCAATGATAAACAATACTCAGCATTTACATATTCAAAGCACTTTGATTAACTCTTGGGGTTTAAGGACTTGAGTCGATTCCCACCCGACCGTAATGGCAGCTGGACGGGGCGAGGGGCGGCGCTGAGGGAGAGCTGAGGGCAGAGCCGGGGGTTTACTCCTCCGGGCAGGGCCAGGAGAACCCCCCCATAAAGTCACGCAAAGCACCTCCTGCCTTAAATCGCTGCCCGAAACGGAGGGAAAATAAATCCGGCTGGTCCCCGCCTGCGGGAAGGGGCAGATCCCGCCATGCGGAGCGGGCGCCGAGCGTGGAGCATCCTCGGTTCTGCCGCAGAAGCTGTAACCAGGTGTTAAATAGCTGTGAAATGCTAACTTGATTCATGCAGGAGTTGCCAAATAAAGGAATTTTTCTTTTCGTTTAAGAAAAAATAAATTAGGGAAGGATGGGCCCACGCCTGCCCTGATGCACAGCGCCGTGATCTCCTCCCCAGACGCCTGCTAATTCCACGGGGGCAAAAAGCCGCGGAGAGCAAATCCAAGAGCAAGATTTCGCATTTTATTCAGCAGGGTTTTTTTTTCTTACCAAGTCTTCACAATCTCCTGGATTTAAATGCCCTCCGCACACACACTCCGCCCCTCCCCAGGGGATGCTCAGCCCCCGGGGGTTCCTGCCGCCACGGGATCCTCCAGCATTATTATTGAAATCACTGTCAAACAAGAGCAAAAACCTGGCGAAACTTTGGTGCCGCCCTCACCCAGCGACTTCAGATGCGGCAGCGGCCGGGGCCGCCTGCTCTGGGCAGGGGTTATTCGTGCAGAACTGCCAGCTCCAAGGTTAAACCCCTTCCTGAACGATGCCGAGCCACCCCGTCGGCTCCTTCTGCCATTAATTAACGGCACTCTCGGAAAAAGTAGCTCTCCCTGCTCCAGCGTCGGGGCCAGTGGTCCCGCACCGCAGGACCCCAGCGCATCCTCCAGCCCGAGGCAGAGGAGATGCTGCTGCCGCCGCCGTTGCACGCCCAGCACCGTGTTCCTGGCCCTGAAAATCCGGCGCTGGCTGGGAAAGATAAAGGGCAGGGACACAGCCATCCATCCCTGCGGGCGGCCGGGAGCGCTGAGCTGGGCTGCGCTGGCCGCCACGCATGAGCACTGCGAGGCCGCCGCTCTGGTTTCCTATATTAAATAAGGTTTTCCTGCTGCCAGGAAGGAAACTTTGGGCACCGTCCCCTGTGTAGCAGCCCGGGAGCAGCAGCCAGAGCAAAGCCCTCGCCAGCTCCGGGAACGGCAGATGCTCGGAGCTGCTGGGGATGCGGGAAGCGTGCGGGTCTGCGTGGGCGCAGCCGTGTCCCTGTGCCGCTAGCCGCTCGTGGAGCTCTTTGTACCCAGTGCGGGGGACACCTGGACGGAGCTGGCCATGGAGCGGGGCGAGTGGGAAGGACAGATCCAGCTCCAGAACTTGCGGGGAGACACCGCAAGTGAGATGTCCCAGCTGCTGCCTTCGGCAGGAGGAAGGACCGGGGAGGGCGAAGGGGTGGCCCTGGGGCTGAGGTCCGGGGCTGGCGCCGCCTGTCCCCGTCCCACCAGCTCACAGGGACACGGGGACTGGGCAGCGTCACTCGCCCAAACTCCCGGAGCCCGCCGCGGCCCCGCAGGCGGCTCCTCCCGGTGCCGGCAGAACCCCCCTGGGACGGGCTCCTGCCTCCACCCCCGGCCCGGTCCCGGTCTCGGGGGGCTGCGCATCCCCCCGGGGGGCTGCGGGGCGGCGCGGGGACCCCCGGGGTGCCGGGGCCGTGCGGTGCCGCGCCGGGGCCGTGCCGTGCGGTGCCGCCCGCGCCGCGATCGATCGGCATCGACCGTCCCCGCCGCGCTGCTCCAGTTTCCAGCCAATGTCGGGCGGCGGCGGCCCGGGGACCCGCCGGTGGCACCGCGCACCGCCTGGCGCCGCCCGCCCGCGCTGCCCCGAAGAGCCGGCCTGGACCGCGCCGGCCGCGGAGCCACCGGCCGGGGGCGGCGGCGGAGGAAGCGCCGGGCGGGCATCGAGCAGGGCACCGAGCGGGGAAGACAGCGGGCACCGAGCGGGGCACCGAGCGGGGCACCGAGCGGGGTAGACAGCGGGCACCGAGCGGGGCAGACAGCGGGCACCGAGCGGGAAAAACAGCGGGGCACCGAGCAGGGCATCGAGCAGGGCACCGATCGGGGCACCGAGCAGGGCAAACAACCGGGCACTGAGCAGGGCACTGAGCAGGGCACTGGACCAGCCACTGCCCAGGGCAATCAGCCAGGCAGCGGATTGGGCACTGAGCAGGGCACTGGAGCGGACAAACAGCTGGGCACTGAACAGGGCACCAGACTGAGTACTGGACTGGACAAATAGCTGAGCACCAGACTGGGCACTGGACTGGGAAGCAGACCAGGCAAACAATCAAGTAATGGGCTGGGAAAGCAATGGGGCAAACAACCAGGTACCAGGCAAGGCAAACAATCATGTACTGAACTGGCACTGCACCAGGTACCAGGCTGGGCTAACAACCAGCCAGTGGAGCAGAAATGGAACCAAGAGCAGAACCAAGCTCAGAACCAGACACAGAACAAGGCACTGAACCAGGGAACAGACTGGGCAAACAAATGGGCATAGAACAGGCACAGAAGTGGGCACTATGCCAGGCACTGCTGCAGTGAGCACAGGGCTGGGTACCAAACCAGGCAAAGAACTGGGCACCAGGTTGGGCAGTGCTGTAGTGGGTGCTGGCTGGGAACTGTTGCACTGGGTACTGCACCAGGCACGAAGCTGGGCAAAGAACCAGGCACTGCAGCAGGCAGTGCTGGCCCGGGCATCAAACCAGGCACCACATCAGGCAGAGCTATGATGGCACTGAACCAGACACTTAAGAACCGTACTGGGCACCACTCTGGGGCAGCACCATGGCTGCACCCGATTGGGTATTGTCACACCAGGCACTGAACGAGTGCTGGTGTCACTCAGCACCACAGCAGCACCAAACTGGGCAGTGCCATGCAGAGCACCGGGCACTGCACTGTGGGCACTGTGCCAGGCTCTCCTGTCCTGCAGCACTGCCCTGCAGCACCACCATCATCCCACACCACTGCTCCCACACTGCGCCACCCCAGCACCCCCAGCACCACACCTGGTAGTCCTGCTGCCCTTCACGTTCGCTCCCTGGAAGGGGCACGTGTCCCTTCAGGACACTGCAGCCCCTTTGGGACTCCTGAGGGACACCCACCCAGCACTGCCACCCTGAGACCCTGTCCCCAAGGGAGTAAGTGCCACTCACTGCCATGGTTAACCAAGTGCAGCAGCAAGAGCCTTGCCAGCCCTGGGCTGCCAGGAGCCCCAGCACAATCCCACTGCCAGCAATGCCTTTGGATTTTTGGGAAGAGGGGCGACCCATGGAGCTAGGGGCTTCTTCTGGCTTTCCGCCAGCGTGGCCAGGCCTGTGGTCCGCCCAGGTGCTCGAGGGAGGGTGGCTCGTGGTGGCCGTGCAGCTGCGGGAGGAGTGACGGCTCGTGTTATTTCCGCGATAGTGCCGAAATGTGCACAAACACTGCCTCCATTATCCGCCTCTGGGCTCCCTGCACAAGCGGGAGAGTGACCCCGGCGTGTTTTGAAACGCAGGCCCTGCGCTAGGTACACAGCCCGGCGGCTCCGCTTACCACGGAAACGCTCGGCCCGGCTGGATAGAGCAGCTTTTGATTGTGTGGGTGTCGCTCCCGGAACCCTCCCACTGCCGCCTCAACCGCTTCGCAACCGGCGAGGCTCCGAGCAGAAAACAGGGCTGGCCAGAGCCCGCGAGAGATCTGCTCTGAGGGAGGACCTGCCGGAGGAGCCACGCTCTGCTGGGTGCTAACAGCACTGAGGATGTGGGTTTGGAGGCATCTGGGGAAAACCCAGGGAATGGGGGTTTTTAGGTGTCTCATACTGTGGCATTGGGGAGCTTCGGAGGGTGGATTAAAAGAGCAGTGTGATAACACTCTCAGGAACATGGTGGGATTGCTGCAGTGTCGTGTACAGGGCCAGGGGCTGGGCTTGATGATCCTTGTGGATCATCCAACTCTGGATATTCCATGATTCTGCGAGTAGTTGGAATGAAACTACTTCCTTAGGGATTGAAAAGTGTTGGGAGCAGCAGGAAAGGTGAAGGAGCGTGAGCTCCAGGACGGGTTCAGAGCTATGGAGTGTCCATCCCCAGCAGCACAACCTCGGGATGGCACCACCCACCTCAGGGATGCCCTGTGCCACTCCCTGGGGCCAGCAGTGCCACTCCAGTCCTGGGACAGGCTGGGGAAGCTGGCACGAGCTGACCATCCCCGTGGACCAGTGCCCTGGCAGTGTGGGGGTCCTGTGGGTGATATTTTGGGCAATGCTGTGTGTGACCACTCTGCTCAGTGAGGAGGCAATGGGTGACCACCAGAGCAGGCAGAGAGAGGGGCTGGAGGGGCGGGTGGGAACACCCCAGACGTGCCATTGCCACACACTGGGGGAGGCGGAGCTCAGGGTGCCTTGGGGAGGTGACTCAGTTTCCCCAGAGGGACACGGGCAGGCAGGCTGGGGGCAGTGGTGGCAGCGGTGGTGGCGGTGGTGCTGGTGGCCGTTGGGCTGGCAGCGGGCGGTTGCAGAGGCTTCCTGTTTCTGCAGGATCCGGCTGGCATTGTGCCGCACAGCGAGGGGGGCAGAGCCTCTTCTTGCACCTGCCCAGAGCATCTGCTAGGGAGGAAATCTCCATGGCAACTCTGCCGGTTCCTCCATCCCTGTTCCACAGGGGACAGGGCGCTCTGCCTCTGCCTGCCCCCACACAGCTGGGGTGTCCCCATGGTGGGGACAGGCCAGTGGTGCCCTGGGTGATGGGCTCTGGGAAGGGATGGCTTTGCTGCAGGCGGCCATGGGAGCCTGCTGAGCCCTCCCCGTGGGGCTCCAGGCCTCAGCCCGACCCCCAGTGATGGCAAGTGAGGTCTGGGACTCACCAAATTTAGGAGGCGGTTCCCTGCTTGGCTGCCAGTTTCAGAGAAGGCAGGTGGTTCTCCAACTTCCCAGACACATCCCACCAGGACACACCAATGCTTCCTGTGCCTCAGCTGCTCTTGAGACCTTTGCCCTTTCCAAAATGGGAAGGGGGGAATTTTGGGGGAGGTGAAATGAGGTCCAATGGGACCTGGGCTCCTGAGCATGGAGCCAGAGGTTGAGCCCGGGCATGGAGTGCAAACTCCACGCTGTTCATTTGGGCATCCTTCCCTGGATAGAGGATGCCTACTGCCGCCCTGAGCCCCAGCATCTCCCTCTCCCTGTACAGGGGCAGGGATGGAGCAGCTGTCTCAGGTGCTGCCTGTCTGGTGTCCCTCACGAAGCTGGGCAGTGGCAGCCTCAGCCCATGAGCCCTGCACACCCATCCCTGCTCTGCCCTGGCTGCAGGGCTCTCGTGGAGACCCCGGGCCTGGACTCCATGGGGGCTCTGGAAGGGGCCAAGAAGGAGGTGGAGAAGATTTTCAGTGAGACTGGAGAGGAAAGGGAGGAGAATGCAACTGGAAGCAGCACTTGTGAGGGCTATGGAGGCTCCTCACATCCTCTGGCCCTGCTGTTTATACGGGCACTGGTTGGTTTTTCAAGGGCTGGAGTGACTCAGTGCCTGCAAAGCCCTCCTGGTTCCAGGAGTGTTTGGGATGCTGAGGGATAACCCCACCTCTCCAAAGGCCACCAGCCCCTCCAGACTCCTGCCATCCCTGCACCCAGCCTGGCTGGTGGTACCTTCTCTCCTCCTTCCCCCTGAGCTCCAGGGGGCACTTGCTCCATTCCTGGCCTCACTGAGCTCCTTCTGAAATCAGGGCATTCAGGCAAACCCTCAGCTACTGGAAACCCACAGTCTGCACTTTTAAAAGGGGAAAGCAAACTGCTGTGCCAAGAAATGGAATGAGGGGAGCCCAGCCCTCAGTCTGCATGAGGGTAGGAGCATCCCAACTGCAGACAGTTCCCTCAGCTGCAGCAGGATACCCAAAAATTTCCTTTCTGCAGCCAGGATGCAGCCAGTCCCCACACCAAGATGCAACCTCTTACCCAGAGGGTTTCCAGAGGGAGGATATAGCGTGGGACAACCCAAGGAATGGCCTCTTTGCTATATAAAGGTAGGAAACTGAGGCACGAGATGATTTAGGGACTCAGTCAAGCCATGTGTGACAGGATGCAGATGGCCCAAATCCCAGGCTCTTCTCTGAATTGCTGCTGAATTCTCCCAGAGGCAAAAAATAGCGATTTTTGATTGCCTCTGAAGCACTCGTTGAGGATGCTGAGCCCTCAGGAAGGAGGGAGCTGTTAGTGGAGAGGATCCCAGGGCACCAACTGGAGTGTGGGGAGATGGTCCAGGCTGGGGCAGCAGGGGACAGAGGTGATGAAAGGACAAGGGGGAACAGTTTTAAACTAAAAGATGAGAGCTTTAGAATAAATATTAGGCAGGAATTCCTCCCTGTGAGGGTGGGGCACAGAGTGCCCAGAGAAGCTGTGGCTGCCCCATCCTGTAAGATGCCAAGGATGGGAGCAAAACCAGAACTAACTTGTTCTAGTGGAAGGTTCCTTGCCTGTGGAACTGGATGACTTTAAAAGTCTCTTCCTACCCAAACCATTCTGAAATTTAATGATGTCCTCCTCAGGACCATGTTGGAGACGGATATTTGGGATGATCCATGAGCTGTCTCCAGTGAGATCCCTGTGGAGCATCTGCCAGTCTCTGTGCCCCTCCCCAGACTGGCCCAGGAGTGTGCAGTGGCCAAAGCAGCACCAGAGCACCGCTCCTGGGATGAGGACCTGGCTGCCCTGAGAGCCATAAATCAGACTCACAGCCACAGCACTTCTTGAAGGGACCTGGCTTGCACCTCTGGTCAGTGCTTGTCCCTTCCTGGGAACCAGGTGTGACTTCTCCTGGATGCTTGTGGGACTCATGCACTCTCAGCCTGGCTTTCTCCCTACCCCAGCTTATGTGCCAGGTGGTGAAAGAGTTTGGCTTTGCTGCTTGTTGTGAGCTGCCCATGTGTGAAGATGAAACAGAGGGAATGTCACGTCCCGGTGCTGCTGGCTCCAGGAGCAGCCCAGGGGGCCGGGACTTGCTGGAGGTCAGCATGAGGAGCTCTGCTGGGCTGTGCTTGTCAGCCTCACCCCTCTCAGATGTCAGCTGGGAGGTGTGTGCAAAGGGATCCCAGGGTTGTCTGAACCCCAAACCCCTTTTTGGAGGATCATGTCCTCCTGCCCCACTGTGCCTGGACACCAGTGGAGGTCCCCAGCTGGCTGTGGAGGGTCTCATCCTTGCCAGGTGGGTCTGAATTGGGGCAGAAGTGAGAGGTTCCATGAGCTGCCCCTTGGTTGTGTGGCAGTGACACCCAGGGGTGTTCCTGCTGGAGCTGTGACAGAGCTCTGGGCTGGGAGAAGCTTGGATGCCTGGGACCTGGGCAGAGGCTGGACAAAATGTGCTCATCACCCTGATTTGGACCGGAATCTGCTATTTCAGTCTCTGTGACCTAATGCTCTGTAGGTGCCTTTGAAAATAGCTGGAGGGCGGCTGCAGGGGCTGGGTTTCAGCAGCGATCCCGAACTCAAGCTGCCATGGAGCAGCACCACAGCCCCACAAACCAGGGCAGTTCTGCAGAGACACCCCCAGGAGCTGAATCTGCTGAATGTGGAGCGAGGGAAAACGTTTGATCTGTAGAATGCCAGAGCTCCAGGTCATAGCAGAACATGAGAACAGGAAAAGGTGGCAGAGTCCGAAGGGACAATGCTGAAGTCATCAGCGGTAAAAATGGCACCAAAATCAGCCTTTTCCTGTGAAATAATTTGGCTGGAATGAAATTGTTTTTCCTGATGGCAGCCAGCCCCTTTAGGGGTTAACTGCAGCCCTGCTGAGAGAACTGTAAAAGGTGTTTCCAAAATATTTCCACTGCCCTGTTGGTTTTATGGCCAGGAAAGGCAGGGCAGGCCCGCCTGGGCAGCGAAACCCAGCTGCCGGATGGCCCTGCAGATGGAAACCAGGTTTGGAAAAGCAGGCAGGGATTCCAGGCTGGACATCAGGAAAGTCACCCAATGGTGCAGAGGGATACAGGAATCCTGTTGATCCACCCCCAGAGCCAGGGGTATGGTGAAAGTCCTGCCTGGCCTGGGGGACAGAGTTGATGGCACCACTTTCACATGGGGTTATGGAGGGTGTGGAGAGCCTGTGGAAGGAACTGGGCTTGGGCACTGGGGAGTCCCATTCAGTCAGCCCAATCCCCCATTCTTGCCCAGTGCTGATGGCTGGGACCTTTGCAGGTCTCAAACACAGGAGAGAGGATGGAGAGGCAGCTCACCCTGCCAGTGGTGGTACTCAGGGGCACAGTGGGTAGGGACACACAGGTCTGCAGGTCTGAAGGCCACAGGACAGGCTGTGATGCTGCCTGGGTATTCCATGTGCCCTGGGGTACTTGACTTCATCCATGTGCCCTTAGATCAAGCTTGGACACAGGGAATCATGGAATCACTAAGGCTGGAAAAGCCCTCTAAGACAACTGAGTCTAACTATGAACTCAGCACTGCCAAGGCCACCACTAATCTGTGTCCTCAAGAGCCAATCCTCATGGCTTTGGAACATTTCCAGGGAGAGAGATTCTACCACTTCCCTAGGCAGCCTGTTTCAATGCCTGACCACCCCTTCTGTGAAGAATCTTTCCTTAATATCCAATCTAAACTGCCCCCAACACAACCTGAGGCCATTTCCTCATGTCCCATTGCCAGGGAGCAGAGCCTGATCCCCACCTGGCTGCACACTCCTGTCAGGGACCTGTGGACAGGGAGAAGGTCCCCCTGAACCTCCTTTTCTCCAGGCTGAGCCTCCCAGTTCCTTCAGCTGCTCCTCTTCTTGTGCTCCAGACCTTTCCCCAGCTCTGTTCCCTTCTCTGGATACACTCCAGCCCCTCAATGTCCTTCTTGTCATGGGTGGCCCTGAATCAGAGCTGCACAGGAGGAATACAGAGGGTGCTGGTTGTTGGTGTGCTGGACACCCCAAAACTCATCCCAAAAAGCTCATTGCATGGAGTATGGCCAGCAGCAAGCTTTGCTTTTGCCCATGATGAGGACCTCAGAGGTTCCCTCCTGCCTGATGCCTCCTTTCAGACACTGCCAGCACTCGTGCTCACACCCTGTGTGCTCCCTCTGGCTGCCCTGTGCAAGTCCTGCCTCCCCTCTTCCCTGTGCTTCCAAGACAGGTTTCCAAGTGCTGTATGCTCAAGTTCAGGCCCAAAAATTTGTGTCCAGGATGAAGCAGCAGCCAAGTCTGATTTGGGCAAAAACTAGATTGAATTCCCTGACCTGTGCAGACAGGACATGAAACAAGGAAGTGGCCACGAAGTCACCTCTCCAAAGCATCCCTGTATTTTGGGATGCTTTCAATCCTGGGAAAGCCCACCTGGGCTGGTGGCTGGGTGGGTTCTGATCACCTCTGTACCTGGGAAGGGGCATCCCATGGTCAAGGATAAGTGAAGGAAAGATGTGTTTTGCTGGTGTTTCTGTGGCTGTGTGTCACGGCTGGGCCCGGCTCACAGCTGTGTGCAAGGGTGGCAGGCAGGAGCCAGCACTCGGTGGCCAGGCTGGCCTGGAACAATTGAGGGGGATTTCTATATTCACTCTGTGCCTTTTCTTGCTCTCAGAAGTAATGACATGCAGGAGCCAGAATTAATGCACCATTAAAACTGCAAATTTCAGCACGCAGCCATCAGGAAATGCAAATACTCGGGTCTCCGGTCAGCACTACCTCTGCCGTGACAGCAAGGAAGGGGCTGGCACATGGCTGACCTTTGCCTCCAGGAAAAAATCTCCAGTGATGCTCAGCTTCTGGCTCTTGTCTCCCTCCCTGCACCCTTCATCCTCTCCCATCAATGCCCCTGCCAGCACGGAGGGGCACAAGGGGAGGGGGTGGCACGAGGGGGTGTTTGGGCTCGGCCATGCCTGCCCACAGAGGGTCTCATGCTCCTGCCCGAGGTTTGGGGTGCTCCCAGGGGGCTCAGGATGGGAGGCAAACTGTGCTGAGGTTGCTTTGTCTGTGCCTGTCCCCAGGCCCACAAGGGTGACAGCCTGAGGAAGAAAAAGGCTGCAGGAGCCCTTGCTGCAGCTGGCGAGCACTGCCTGTTCCACCTCACAATTGTGCTGTGCGTCGCTGGCAGGGACCTGCTTTTCCATAAATTTGGGTGGAAGGGAGAGCTTGGCAGAGCCCTGGGCTGCAGGGAAGGATTTACAGCTACTCTGGCTGCTCTGTGTTCTCCTTGCAGGGCTGGGGCTTCTGCAGAAATGCCCTGAGGGAGGAGGAGGAGATGGAGAAGGGAACCCGTGCTGGCATCCATCCAGGGAACAGGGTCCCAGGCAGTGCTGGAGGAGGCAGGATGAACAGGACATCCAGGGTTCACCCACGGATCTATGGCAATCCTGGCCTGGGGAAGCTGGGGCAGGGGCAATGGGGGGACCCCCATGCTGGGCTGGAGGTGGGTGATTCTATCCAGCATGGGCACAGCTACACTCTGAGATTTCCAGCAGTGGGGAATTGATGGGGACATACCTTGTCCACCTCTGGAAAGGTGGTGACATCTCCCAGTTCCAGCCTGGCCAAATGCTGTGAGCCCCTGAAGCATCTTGGGGTACATGGAGCATCTCAGCCTCTGGGGAACTTTGGGGTGCTTGGAGCACCTGTGGAGCATCTCAGGGCACCTGGAGCACCTCATCCCTTGGAGCACCTCGAGGCTCCTAGGACCCCTCCTTCCATGGAGCACCTCATCTCCCGAGTCCCTCAGGCAAGGCCACCGGCCATGCCAGTCCCAGCATTGAGCACCATCCTCCTGGAGCAGGTTTGCTGAGCAGTAACCTCTTCCCACCACAGGAACCATTGACTCCTGCCTGGCAGGCAGCCAAGCAGGGGCTTCTGGGCAGTGCCTTCAGCTCTGGCAGTGCACATCCATGTATCCCTCCTGGAAGATGGATGCATCCTCCAGGATGCCCTGTCTGGGCTGGGTCACGAGGATGAAAACATGCTCTGATAGCTCCAGTTTGCTCTGGGTCATCCGAGGTGATGAGCTTGCTGCTCCAGAGTGCTGGGAAAAGACCGTTTTCCCTCTTTCCACTGAAGTTTGAGTTTTCTAGGCAGCCTTAAGCAGCGCTGGAGCTTTCCCAGAGATGCCTCGTGGCTCTTCATTCTTCCCGTCCCTCCTGCCTGCTCTCCTTAACTCAAAACAAGAGCCGCTCGAGGAGGGAGATGCAGCCCAAGCATCCCTCCTCTCTCCTTTGCAACGAGCACAAAATAGGTATGGGCCCCGTTTCCAGATGGAAACGTGAGGCCTGAGGATGGATAAAGAGTTTTCTAAGGCTTCGGAGCAAGGTGTGGACAGCGCTGAGAATAGCATCGCGAAATCTCAACTGCCAAGCCCTTAGCCTAACCAGAAGGTTATTCTTCTTCCCTTATGCTCATACATATCCATTAGGATGAGACCATATGTGTGAGATGTAGATGAATTTCTTTCCTCTTGACAAGTCCAGTTGGTCTTCCTAGGTAAGGAGATGGTGGTCTGTTCCCATCCAACTCCAGGCTGGCTCTTTGCCGTGATTTCTTGGGTTGTGTTTGCCCCGGAAGAAATGGAGCTACATGTCAGAGCTTCAGGCCTAACTCTTCTCCACACACCAGTTCTTTCGATGCCAGACATCCCTGGGGGGCTGTGGAAGTATCCCCATAGTGTGGGGAGTTCAAGGAAGCTTTCAGTGAAGGAGAGCAAGCAGGTGGGATAGGGCAGTGGGGAGGGCTGCTGGCCCATCCCCAGCCAGGTCCCAGAGGGCTTCCTGAGCAAGAGGTGGCTTCTCTGATGGCAGGAGCAGAGGGTGGGTGCAGCCCTGTGCTCCTGCTCTTCAGCTGGCTGCACAGGGGGGCTCCCAGAAGACTTCAGTGGGACCCCTGCACCCCTCAGCTCACCCAAGGACTGGGTGCTGTCCTTGCAGCTGAACTCGTGTTGATGGGTCACTTGAGATAAAGTGAGGAGACAGATCTTGGAGGTTTTAGGTGGTTACAGATGTGATGTGAGACACATCCAGTTGCTGCTCGGCTCCTATCAGGAGGAAGAGTGGCCTGGACATAACTGTGACATGTCACAATCCATTAGAGGCTTCAGATCAGTGCAGGGCTGACATGGTGGATGGTGTTTAGGTGACCAAGGGGGGACAGCTCCTTACACCCCCAGAGTCAGGTCTGTCAGCCCCTTCCACAGCACTGATCACGTGCTGCTGTTGGTGTCTGCTGTGGGCAGAGGGGAGGGGGGTGGACTCTGGGTTCTGCTCCAGAGGGTGAGAGTCAGGGGGTGATTTCCCCTCAGGGTGGTGGAGCTGGAGGAGACCAGCCCAGACAGAGAGGGCAGCCTTAGAGAATCACAGGATCACAGAATTATGAAGGCTGGAAAAGCCCTCTAAGGACACCAAGCCCTACCTTTCACCCAACACCACTGTGCTTGCCATGTCCCCAGGTGCCACGTCCATCCACATGTGTTTGAACACTTCAGGGATCCAGCTCCACCACTTCCCTGGGCTGCCTGTTCCAATGCCAAAATCCTTCCTGCCAGGAAGGTGAGCATGGTTCACCTCCACAATGTCAAGGCTCAGCTGCAGCAGCATTGATGGGAAGAGGGGATGTGGAATGGAGGGAAATGCAGGTGGGATCTCACAGGGGAAGGACCAAACACGTGCTTGTTCTCAGAGGCCTCCTGACCATGGGAGGTGACAGGGCATCACCTCCTCCTCCTGTGCCCACAGGCACTGCTGCTGCTGGCCCATGTACAGCTGGAAACCAGATTTTATGCTACACATTCCAGGCTTCTCCATGGCTCTCCATAAAGCACAGGCGTGCCCAGGTGGCTCTCGCGATCGTCCTCAGGATCCCAAATCCCTGCTGCCTGCTGAGGCTGTGCGTGCAACACCTGGGTGCAGGAGCATGAAATGGAGTGCTGGGCAGGAGCCAGTGAATGGCCTGGCTGCCACAGTGGCCAGCAGGAGTCCAGCACAGTTTTCACCGTCATTTTCCAGGGCTCCTGACTCAAGTGAGCCCAAATTAGCTCTTGTCATAAGTAGCTTTCATGTTTCCAGTGGAAATCATGCAACTGGCACGTCTGTTTTTAAAATCAGGGTTGCTTTGGCCTTTCTGTCTCTTTGTGTGGACAGGCAGGAGAGGTTTGGAAAGCCCCATCTGGCTCTGCTGTCCTGGTGGTGAGGGCTCACGAGGAGGGACCACATTGGGCTGGTGTCCTCGCATCCCAGGTGCTGAAGGATCCTGTCCCACCAGGGCCTGGGGATGAAGGATCCTGTCCCACCAATGCCTGGGGATGAAGGATCCTGTCCCACCAGGGCCTGGGGATGAAGGATCCTGTCCCACCAATGCCTGAGGATGAAGGATCCTGTCCCACCAATGCCTGAGGATGAAGGATCCTGTCCCACCAATGCCTGGGGATGAAGGATCCTGTCCCACCAATGCCTGGGGATGAAGGATCCTGTCCCACCAGGGCCTGGGGATGAAGGATCCTGTCCCACCAATGCCTGAGGATGAAGGATCCTGTCCCACCAATGCCTGAGGATGAAGGATCCTGTCCCACCAATGCCTGGGGATGAAGGATCCTGTCCCACCAATGCCTGGGGATGAAGGATCCTGTCCCACCAGGGCCTGGGGATGGATTTGAGATGATGTCACAGGGCTGACCAGGGGATGAAATGTGGGAGAACATGGGTGGAGCAGGAATAATTCCCCCCTGGAACCTGGCTTGCTCTGCATTTCAGCTCCCATCTGAAGGGCAACATTCTCTGGTCTGAGAATGTCTGTTTTCATGTCACTGGTGTCTCCCCAGAGCCGGCTGCTGAGCAGCAGCTCGGGCTGAGCCAAAAATCTGCAGGCACTGGGAAAACCCCGGTGTTAATTTGACCCAGGAGCAGCGTCCCCTGCCTGGCCGTGCACCACAGCACTTGCCTGTCCCTCTGTCCTCGGTAGGGCTGGGCAAGGTCCCATGACCCCCAGCAGCAGCCGTGGGCAGCCACGGGAAGGGAAGGGATGTGATGGGATGGGATGGGAGTGTGCCGACGTGCCCCAGGCCCGCGGCTGCCCGCCCTGCCTGCGCAGGCAGATGGCTTTTGCAGGGCGCTCCGGATGTTGGAGCCAGGCTATTTTGGACCACGTGGGCGTCTGAATTCCAGGCGAATCCCCGGCTCAAAAAAAAAAAAAAAAAAAAAAAAAAAAAAAAAAAAAAAAAAAATCCCAACGCCTGCCAGGGTCCCCGGAGGTGGAAACGCTGCAGCTCGAGTGTCCTCGTGGTTCTCCTGCTGCCTGGCACGTAGGCGGGACTCTGGCTCCAGCCCACCCGCCCCTGCGGCACAGACCCCCTGTGCACGCTCTCCCTCCCCCGGGCAGAGGCTGCGACACCCGGATGGCCGTGGTGTCCCTTGGCACGGTGTGAGCGGCTCCTCGGCCCCCAGCAGGGCCACCTTGGGTGGGGGTCTGGCCGTGCCGCCTTCCTGCAGGCTGGGGGATGCCTGTCAGTCCCCGGGGCTGTGCACACCACGCTCCCCCCTTGCTCCGCCGTGCCTGGGTGGGAGAGGGCAGAGCGAAACCGGCTTCCTGCCCTTCTCCCGACCGCCGGCGCGGCGTCTGTTTGCTTTGAGGCCCGGGTCCCTCCTGCCAGGACCTTCCCGGGCAGCAGCCGCCGCCGTTTGCACAGGAGCCAGGGGGACACCCCGGACCCCCCCGGCCACAAAGGCCGGTGCCTCACGCCTGCCCCGCACCCGCGCCCCCCTCCCCGAGCACCCCAGGAACCCTCGCTGGGCTCCCCCGAGAGACAGGAGCCTTCCAGTGACCCGCTGGGCAGCGGGGCTCTGTCACCCCCGCCCCAGCCCTTTCCGGGAAGGGGTGGCCGGTCCCCGGCGTGTCCCCGGAGAGCGGGGCCGGTGCGCCGTGTGGGAGACAGCCGGGGTTAAAAATTAACCGGGCAGAGCTGCGGGCAGGGGCGGCGGGGCCGGCCGAGGGAGCGCGCTGCCCGCGGGACCCCCGTGCTGCGACCCGGGGCTTGTGCGAGCGGCAGGGTGGGGGCTCCCGGGGCCCTCCAGCCGGGGAACGAGGGGCTGCGGCGTCCCCTGGGCTTGGCTGGACACGGACAGAGCCCTGTGCCGCTGCAGCAGCGGGTGAGCACGATGGTGGGTCACTCCGACCCACGCACTGGCAGGTCGGCGCCCAAAACACACCAGGTGCTCCAGCTCTGCTTGGCAGCACCAGCAGGGCCGAGGGGTTTGGACCAGTCTGACCCCAGCTTGCCAGAACTGGGGGGAGTGTCTCCCAGCATAGCATCTGGAGGAGCAGGGGTCCCCCATCCAGCCCCTTCCCCAAAATCAGGGATGTCACCAAGGTCTGGGGCTCCTGACACAGCATCGGGCTGGATTTGGGGCCCCTCGGGCAGGAGACACCCGGCACCCTACACGGAGGAGGTGACAAGGCAGTGCCAGCTCTGTAACCCACTTGGGTGGCAGTGGCTGGGCTGGGGGAATTTGGGGCTGGGGATTTTGGAGGTGTTTGTGCTCCAGAGGCTGTTGGGATGAGTCTCCCAGTCACTGTCCATGGTGTCCCACTGCCACTCTGGGGAGGGGGACATGGACCTGCATGACCCCCCCTCACTGCTGCAGGGTCAGGCTGCTCTGTAACAACTCCACATCCCACCCCCAGTTATTCTCAGCTCTCCTCCTGGAGCTGGGCAGAGCTCCTGGATTTGTTCCCCAGCTGGGGAAGAGGCAGTGCAGACCCCACTGCCAGGGCCTGATGCCCAGCACTGGTGGGGGAGATTTTGGCCCTGGCCCTGGCAGGCAGCAAGCAGGGGCAGTGCTGCTGTTTGCTGACAGGTTTCTGCTCTGTCCCCTTTGCCTTCTGTCCCCATGCCCTGTCCCGTCTATCCCTGCACCCTGTGTCCTCCATCCCTGGCACCATCATCCTGTCTCTCTGTCCCTTCATCCCTGTCCCATTTGCCCTTCATCCCTGCCCCTATTCTGTTCTCCTTCAAGCTTGTCCCACTCGCTTCCCAACCCTGGCCTCGTCATTCTTCATCCCTGCCCTGTCACCCTCCCTTCCTGTCCCATTTGCTCCTCATCCTCATCATCCTCCATCTGTGGCCCACTCAATCTCCACCACTCTCCCCCTTGCCCTCCATCTCTGTCCCCTCTGCCCTCCCTCCTCATCCTTCTGTTCCCCACAGCCTCCAGCATGCCATTGGAAAAGGCTCCAGTGGCAGATTGGAGGCTCAGGGACTGTGTCCCTTGTCCCTGTGCCGTGGGGATCAACCTGTCTGGGAGCACTGGGGGCGCCTCCTCTGGACTGGGGCACTCCCTGTGCCTGGAGAGCTGGGGACTGGGCAGTGGGGATGCTGGGGAGCCTGAAGGTTTGCTGGGGGGCACTGGGCTGAAGCCACAGCTTTGCTGCTGTCACTGTCTGCAAGTGCCAGCTTGGCTTTGTGCCTCAGTTTCCCTTCTCTTTGAGGATTCCAGACCTCAGTGCAGGTGATTTGCCCAAAAGTAAGTTTCCCAAACACTCTGACAAGTGAAATGCTGCTGCATTTGGGGACCTTCAGTGGGTGGCAAACTCACTGCCACAGGCCCTGCCTGGGCAAAGGGGACATCAACACCCTGCGGTTCTTGGTGGCATCAGGGGGTTGTGTCAGGTCCTTAAAAATAGCCAAAAAGGGGCAAAGAAAATGCCCTTGGTGAAGCCCACGTGGGTGAGATGGTGGTGTACGCTGGGCAGTGTCACCTGGAGTGCTGCTGGTGGGATGCTGTCCCTTCTCCCGTGTCACCAGTGCCACCCACATCCCGTGTGCCGGGCACGAGGCTCCTCCGCTCCTTTTCTGAGGAGGGGGGCAGGGTGGGAACACACGGAGAGGGCCGGCAGAGGAGCTGCAAGGGTGCCCAGGGGGATGGGACCGCGCCCCCCCATCACAGCCACCCGGGAGGGAGATTTTTTGGGAAGCTGGAGCATCGTCACAGCACCCGCGGTTGCAAATCCCAGTGGCTAAATCTGCGAGAGGCACATAATTAACGAGACGTGGATCAAATACAAACAGCGCATCCGCGCCGCTCGCCCCCCCCCGCCCCATCGCAGATTTTTTTGTTTCATTTCGAGGCGGGAGCGGGGTGGGAAGAGATTTCGCATTCCTGTGAAAAAAAAAAAAAAAAATCAACGGCAACACAAACCCAGTTTCATTTTTGTCAGGGTTTCTGCTTTTGAGAGGGTTTGGG
This sequence comes from Sitta carolinensis, assembly GCA_032173965.1. Lineage (NCBI taxonomy): Eukaryota > Metazoa > Chordata > Aves > Passeriformes > Sittidae > Sitta > Sitta carolinensis. The sequence continues at coordinate 3,308,035 of CM063294.1, read as the reverse complement.
TATTTTGCTGGCAACTGAAAAGGCTGCAGGAATTGGGGGTGGTGGGTTTTTTTTGGGCTGTTTGTCCCTGGAAAGCTGCTCTCGGCTGAGGAGTGGGGATTTAAGTTGTTTTTTTTTTTTTTTTTTTTTTTTTTTTAAACTTCCAATATTTCAGTGCCCACAACTCCAAGGGGAGAAAAAAAAAAAAGAAAACCCAAACCCAACAACAACTCTCCCCCTCAGCAGCAAAAATTTCTGGCAAAAAGTTAAGCAGGAAACTTCTGGGCCAAGCGTGTTATTCCCCCCCGCGGCGGGGCCAAACCTCGGGATTTATCCCCTCCCTCCGGCTGACTTATCGGACCATCGATTATTTGCTGTTTATTCAGGGGGATTTCAGCGATGTCCCGCTGTGAGACCGTGAGGTCCCTCCCGGTGGCGGCAGCAAGCCCGGGGCTCCGGGACTCTGGGACTGGGGCTTCTCGCCAGAGCGATCCTCCCTGCGCCCCTGGGCGTGCGGCTGGCATGGGGAGCTCCGCGCCCCTCAGTCCTCTCCCTGCACCTCGGCTGCCTGGGAGCGACTCTTACGTCTGGGACCTTCTGCCAGCTGCACCCCACGGGGGAACAGAGAGATGGGAAGGCTCTGTGGACACCCCACGGAAGGGAGGACAGAGGGACTGGCACCCCAGAGGGATGGGGGACCTGCAGGGGGACACCCCACGCTGGGGACAGGGGCTGGAGCACATGCAGGGGGGAACGGACGGAGGGTTGTGCGCCCCACAGAGGGACAGGCGGATGAGGAACATTCTGGGCATGTGAGGGTGTCACCCCTCGGGGAACAACGGGGCGGGAGGAGACACACTTGGGTGACACCCCAGAGAGAGGATGGTGATATCCCACTGGGGATGGGTGGGGATTGGGGGCGGCACACTAAGGTGGATGGACATGGGTGGGGGACACCCTGCTGGCACCCATGGGTGCGGCTGGGACACGGGGAGCGCAGTGGGGTGAAACCTGAGGGACGCGGAGGGGCCACGAGCAGGATGACATCCGTGGAGGTGGATGGGACACGGGGGACGCACTGCCATCCCATCCGTGTGTGACATTAGGGGCTGGGACATCACGGTGACACTCGGGGGGGGGGGGGAGGGATGGGGGGGCAGCTGGGACACGGCGGGCGACACGCCACAGCAACACCCATGTACAGCCCACAGAGGGCACAGCACAGTGACACGCTTGAGGGCATCTGGGACACGAGGGGACACGCCACGGTGACACCCGTGGGGGAAGCTGGGACACGGGGTAGGGTGGGCACACCACGGCTACACCCGTGACGGGGGGGGATGGATGAGACATGAGGGCCACAGCGGGATAAACCCCGTGGGGGACGGGTGGGACACACGGGTCACACTGTGTCCCCACCCGCGGGACACGGCTCGGCGGGGTGACACCCGTGGGGGCGGCCGGGGCTCCGCGGGTGGGTGTATCCGCTCGGCGATGGGGGTCGGGCGAGCCGGGGCGGGGGTGGGCCGGGAGCGCGGGCGGCGCGCGCGCGGGGCGGCGGGGGGCGCGCGCGGCGTGTCGTGTCGCGGCGTGTCGCGGTGTCCGGCGGCGCGGGGCGCTCGGCCCGGTCCGGTCCGGGTTTTGCCGGCAGCCGCGGGCAGCGGCGGCGGCGGCGGCAGCGCCGTGCAGCGCGGAGCGGGGGCTGCGCACTCCCAGAGCGAGCGGCGATGTGGAGGTGGGTGTGCGGCGGCGGCGAGGCACCGAGCCCGCCTCGGCTACCCGGCCCCGGCTACCCGGCCCCGGGCAGGTGCTGACCTCCCCTCCCTTACCCCGCTCCCTTCCCCTCCTGCCCCCTTTCCCGGCGCCCGGGCAGCCCCCGCCGCTCCCGGCAGCGCTGCCCGCAGCGCGGCGGCTCCCGGACCGCCGGTCGGTGCCGGCCCCCGGGGCGCTCCGGCGGCGGAGTTGGGGTGGGGGGTGTCGGGGGGCTTTTGGACAAAGGGGAGGTGGTGGAGAAGAAAAAAGTTTGGCGGGGGGATCCGCCGCTCGCCCCGCTGCCCGGCGCCGTGCCCGGGCTGCCCGCGGCGGCGGCGGGGCCGGAGCTGGCCGCCTGCCCGCCTGCCCGCGTCGGGCCCGGCCGGTGCTGCCTGCGCGGCGCCCGAGCGGCCCCGCCGCTTCCCGGGGATGGGAGAGGAGGGGGGGGGGGACGTCGGGGTAACGAGCAAAGTTTTTCTCGGTGCGAGTGAACCCCGCTGCCGGTACCCGCAGCCCGCCGGGGATGCGCTGGGAGCCGTGGGGAGGGATGGAGTGAGTCCCCCACGTCTCCCCCCGCCGCCCCGGACCGCCGCGGCAGCGCCCGGTGGTTTCCCGGGTGACAATGGTGGCGGCGGGGCCGGGGGGCGGCGGGGGCGGCGGCGCCGGGGGGAGGCGGTGGGCAGCCGGGCCGGCACAGCCACCCGCGGCGGGGCTCGCGTGGGGGGCGCGGGGGGGAACCCCCACCCGGCTCGGGGTCCGCGCCTGGGGCGCTGCCGCCTCCCCGGGGCGCGCCGGGCTCCCGCGGCAGTTTGGCTCCGCCGCCGGTGCCCGGGCGCGGGGTAGCCGTGGGAGCGGCGCCGCTCGCCATCGCCCAGCCATGTGCGACAACTCACCCAACTTTATCATCCCCCCCGTTCCCCACGAACCCCCCCACCCGCCCCGCTTCGCCGTCAGACGGGATTCCCAAACCCCCTGCTCCCCCAGCCGCGGCGGGAGGGTGCCCCGCGCACCCCGACACCCATCGAGCCTCCGCGGTCGCACCGTGGATCATCCCTCGGTCGCACCGCTGTGGGTGCCACAAGCCCCAAAACCACCGTAGGGGCTGTGGATTGTACCCGATTTTGGAAATTACGGCCCCAAACTCCGCCGAACCGCGGGCCCATGCGCCCCACGGAGGTGTGGGGTGTTTTGTTGTTTGTTTTTTTTTTTTTTTTTTTTTTTTTCCTTTCCCTTTTATTTTAATTTTATTATTCCTATTTTTTTTCCACTGCATCCCGCAGCCGGCAGCGTCCTTCCTGCGGGGCTGGGGCTGCTTCGGGTCGGGTTATTCTTTGCTGGGATGATTGACTGGGGAGAGGAGGATGGGGGGGGGGGGGTGGCATGGGGGGTTAGGGGGTGGGATGGGGATGGGGGGGCCATCCCACGCACAAACAAAGCTGCGCACACATCCTGCGGTAACGGCCCCGCGTGTGCGCTGACCCGGCCGGGCAACCTTCACCCCCCGCCGCTCCCTGCCGGGGGGGCTGGGGGAACCATGGGGGATGCCGTGCTGTGGGAGGGCGGGTGAGGCCGGCTTTGGGGGGGCGTGGGGGGATGCCCATCCCGGCTACCTGGGGCGCGGAGCCGGGGCCGGCGGAAGTTTTGTTTCTCTGGAAACGGGCCCTGCTGTGTCAGCGGCCCCTTTGTGCCGCTTTGTCCGTGCCCCCCGGCCCCCAGCCCGGCGGCGGGGCCGCACCTGGGGCTGCGGGGGGACGGGGACCCCTCCGGCCTCCCCGCCCGGCCCGGCCCCCAGCGCTGCCCGGCCCCCGGGGCTGCCCGCGGACTGCGCTGCATCCCCCGGCGGGGCCGAGGCCAGGGGGGTCGGATGGGAATGGGGGGGGGGGGGGGGTGACTCTCCCCGAGGTCCCGCTCAGCGGGAGCGCTGGTAGGCATGGAAACCTCGCTCCGTCCCTCCGTCTGTCCGTCCGTCCGTCCTTCGCGTCCCCAGCGGGAAAAGCTTGGGGGAAACGGCTCCTCCAGCGGCCCCCGCGGGGCCGCCGCAGCGCATCACCGTCGGTGGCGGTGTCACCCCAAGTGTCCCCGCGCCGGGTACCCCCGGAGATGCCCCCGGAGGTGCCCCCGGCGCTGCGCCCCCCTCCCCGGTGCCGGTACCGGCGTCGCCCCGTCGCGCTGGCAGATGTCGCGCCCTGACCTCGGGGACGCCGCCCGGGGGAGACTGTGGGAGGGATGTGGGGGGGGACACGGTGACGGGACGATGGGGACGGGGACGCGCCGGCGTGTGACAACAAAAGCAAAGTAACAAAGGACCCGCCGGTGCCGCTCAGAAGTTGGTGCCGGCGCCGTTCGGGGCTCGGTGGCCCCGGGGACAGGCTCGGGGGGGGGGCTGTTTGCCTGGCGGGATGTGCAGGCAAGGCGGTGGGGGGGTTGTGCCGGGCGTCACGAATGTCCCCGTGTCCTCCCCCCTGCCTCGGTGGGAAGAGGCAGAGCCGGCCGAGGCGTCCTTGACATGGATTTTGTGGTGGGGATGCGGGCAGCCGGCGCCGCGCTGCCAGGCAGCGCCCGCACCGCCCTGCGCTCCTGCCCGTGACTCCAGGTGGGTGGGCAGAGGAGAGGAGCTCTGGGTGCTACGCCCCAAAATTCAGCCTGTCCCTCCTCTTCCTCCTCCGTGGCAGAGGTTTGTCCCAGAGGAGACGCTGCGGAGGGGTGAGGGGTGTTTTGGGGATCCCCCACCCTGGGGGTCCCCTACCCACCGGCATCCCCTGGTGTCACCAGGACCTTTCCAGGCAGTGCAGGTGCTGCGTGTCTGCGACCTGGGGATGCTGCAGGGTTTGGGGGTGACATCCTCTCCCCAAAACTGTCCCCTCTGACAAATCTCCTGTGTAGGGCACTGGGGGGATGGCCAGATCCAGGGTGCTTGACCCTCACAGCCAGTACCTGGCACCTCCTGGTGTGTTCATGCAAGGCTTGCCTGAGGTTGGATCCAGCCCCAACTGGTCCCGGACTCTCCACCTCCCCCAGCAGGGACATTCCCCGGGGTGGCCACAGCGGGTGCCACCGTTCTCCTGCCTTCCTGTTTTGTTTTCCCAAAACCTGGCTGTAGGAACAACCTCTTGATTAAGTGTATTAATAGTTAAACTTTCAGCTCATAGCTTAAACTCACCAGACCACGAAAAGCTCCCTCCTTTACTCATGCTCTGGTGCTCAACTAAAATATTGCACTCAAAAGGCTTGGTTTTGTTATTTTTTTTCTCCTTTCCCCTTCCTTTTCCCTTGACTCAACTTTGACTCCTGGGCACATGGGGGGTCTTGTGGGACTCCCAATTGTCACTGCTCTCCCTTGCAGCCACCTCTCTGCATAGAGCCCAGGCATGGAGCACGGGTGTCCCCAAAGCGATTGGTGCTGTTGAAACTCATCCAGGCTGGGGAGGAGGACGGGAGCCACTGCCCCAGGAAGAGGCTGGCCCTCCACCCAGCTGGGGACATGAGAATGGATGGGCTGTGGTGGCTTGGGAAAGGATGGAGATTCTGGCAGTAGGTGATGTGTGGCACTGGCTGTGCTCCTGCCAGGCAGGTGATGGGGAAAGAGGCAGGTGGGAGGTTCAACCATGCCAAGTGCAAGACGTTGCACCTGTGTGGGGACAGCCCCCAGCCCCAGCCCAGGGGGAGAATGGATGGGCTGGGAGCAGCCCTGCAGGAACTGACTGGGGGTGCTGGTGGGTGACAGATGGGACAGCAGCCAGCACTGTACACTCACAGCCCAGAAAGCAGAGTGTATCCTGGGCTGCACCACGGGCAGGAGAGTGAGGAGGGGCTTCCCCCTCTGTTCTGCTCTGTGTGGGACTGTCCCAGGGCACCACATCCAGCTGTGGGGTCCCAGCACAGACAGAAGTGTGGAGCAGGTCCAGAGGATACCATGGAGATGGACCAAGGGCTGGAGCCCCTCTGCTCTGGAGTCAGGCTGGGGATGTTCAGCCTGGAGTAGAGAAGGCTACAAGGGAGACCTTAAAGCTCCTTCCAGTGCTAAAAGGAGTTTCAAGAGAGCTGGAGAGGGACTTTGGACAAGAGCCTGGAGTGACAGGACAAGGGGTGAGGGTTTTAAACTGTAACAGGTTAACTTGTACATAGGGAAGAAATGTTTTACACTGAGGGTGGGGAGGCCCTGGCACAGGGTGCCCAGAGCAGCTGTGGCTGCCCCTGGATCCCTGGCAGTGTCCAAGGCCAGGTAGGACAGGGCTTGGAGCACCTGGGACAGTGGCAGGTGTCCCTGGCCATGGCAGGGGTGTGAAAGGAGAGGAGCTTTAAGGTCCCTTCCAAGCCAACGCATTCTGTGATGTGGTGCAGGGAGCGGTGGCGTGGGAGGGGCAGGAGTGAAGAAGCACGGGGGATAAAGGGGTGGCTGGAGGAGGAACCACCTCCAGAGAGGGCCATGGGAAATCCCAGGCCGGGCAGGAGGAAATGGGAGTTTGCTGCTGCTCAGCTGTGGCTCTGCCGTGGGGTCAGCTCTGCAGCTGCCTTTGCTTTCAGCAGAGGGACATGTCCTAGTGGGGAGGCTGGGGAGCATGAGGACATGTGGGTGAGGAGCAGCCTGCATCCCTACCCATGTCCTGTGTCCCTTGGGACACCCACAGGGCTGGAGCCCCAGGAGAGCTCCAGGGACAGCAGGCAGCAGAACGGTGTGACCCCAGTGAGTGGCTGAGGGCGACCTGTGGGTCCCTTTGCCTTTGGGAAAGTCCAAAGGGCACGTTTACCCTGGCCATGGGCCCTCAGGCACCTGATATCCACAGTCAAAAAGCTTGGGGGTCTGTCAACATCTCCGTGCTGGTGATGTGCCCACCCTGTAGTCTCTCCTTTTGGGGTGCTGGAGGGCTGGTCCCTTATATCTTGAGAGTGATTTCATCCCTGCTTGTCTTTTCCCATGCTTTGCAAGCAGGTGGAGTGTGTTGATGGTCCGAGATGACAGCCCATGCTGCATATGGGTGGCAGCCTGTGATTATGTGGATAAAAGGATTTTTGAGGTCAGAAGGTTTTCCAGTGGCTGCCTTGGTGTCCCTGGTTTCCACCATCCATGGTTATGGCATGGAAAAGGGACTGGGCTAGTGGCTCCCAGGCTGTGAGTTCGCCTTGGGGAGTGTGGGTCTGGCTCGATGTCCTTGTCCTGGAACAGTGTCACTTGTACCAAAGCATCTCCCCCTTCCAGAGCTGGGACATCCTTTGTGCTGGGAGGATGAGGAGGCATCACCTCCCCGCAGTGATGCTGACAGTGTGGTGGCTTGGGCATGGGAGGATGTGTGTCGGCCATGACCCTGGAAGTGGTGGCAAAGAATGAAAAAAAGAAAAGCTGTTTTCTGATTTTCCAAGCAGGATGTGCTTTTCCATCTCCACCCTCCCAGCTCTGAGAGGTGGGAGCTGGAACAGGGCTGGGGTTACTGGCCCTGCCCTGGGACAGCCCTGTGATATTTCGGTGAGGGCACAGTGTGGGTGATGGGTGGGACCTGCCCACGGGGTGAGATATACCCTGTCATTTCTGGGTCACTTCTGAGATGGGCTTCATCCCCAGGGTCTGATTGTCACCTGGGTGGTGGCAGGGCTGGGAACAGTGCTGTCCTGGCCTTGTGGGTGACTCCAGTGGGTGCTGGTGGCTGCTGCCACCCACGATACCCTTGGCTGACCCTGGCATACATTTGCTCAGCATGTGCTGAGCTCCCTGGGTATGGTGCCTGCTGGAATGAGCACTGGGTTTGTGCTCAGGTGTGATGAGATTGGGCATGTTCCCCTCTGGCCTGCCCTGGTGCTGCTGTCCATGGGCACCTCCTCGTTGACTGTGGTTGGAAGCAGCCCGCGTTTGATGGATGTTTTGGTTTTGCCTTTGCAAATCTGCCTTGAGTCCATGCCTGTGCTCCAGCTTTTTGTAGGGATATCTGGCCAGTATCTATCTCCCACAGTGTTCCATGTGGAGTTGCTGTCCATGCCCAACCAAGCAATGCAGATCCATTCACTCAGCCTCCGGATTCTCCCTTGGTGTCCCCCAAAGGTCTTGGTGTCATTGGTTCTCACTTCTTTTTGCTAGAACTTGCCCTTGTGGGTTTTGTGCCTCTTTCTCTCCCTCAGAGATGAAATTCTGGGGTCCAGATCCAAGCCCAGTGTCTCATTTGAACATCCTGAAGGCTGAGATGTTCTCAGTTGAACATCCCAACCCCGAAGGGTCCCAAGTGTTTGCAGATCCAGGGGCTCTTCCCCTGTAAGAGCTCGTATCCCTCTGCACCCACTTGCTGCTCAGAGGCAGCCTCCTGCTCTCCTGGCACTCCTGGACCTGGAGCAGGGCCAGGGAGGACCATTCACACCCAAGCAGATTTGATGCCTTGGGAAGGGCAAGTGAGCTGTGCCCACAGATGGTGCTTGGATGCTTCTGTAGACTCCTAGAAGAGTTTGGGCAGGAAGGGACCTTAAAGGTCACCCAGTCCCACCCCCTGCCACGGGCAGAGACACCTGCCACTGTCCCAGAGTGCCCCAAGCCTCATCCAACCTGGCCTTGGACACTGCCAGGGATGGGGCAGCCACAGCTTCTCTGGACAACCTGTGCTAGGGCCTCCCCACCCTCACAGGGAAGAATCCTTCCTAATCCAATCCCAAACTTTCCTCTTTTAGTTTAAAACCCTCACCTCTTGTCCTATCTTGACAGGCCCTGATGAAAAGTCTCTCTCTGACTTTCCTGTAAGCCCCTGTACAATGCTGAAAGGTTTTTCAGCAGGTCCAGGCTCCCCTGGCCCATGGGGAGGTGGCAGTGGCTGCTGGCCAGGACATGGCAGCACATTAGGTTATCCCTTCAGCGTCTGCACGGTGCCCTGCTGGGATCCCAGCACCCTTCTCTGCCGGGGTGCCCGTGGCTGCTCTCTGCCTGTGCCCTGCTGCCAGCCGGGCACTTTTCCCCCAGTTCCCGCGGCCGGGGGGAGCGGCAGCCGACGATCGCTGCCTGGGAGCTGGGAGCGCTGCTCTTGCCCTCTGCTTTACCTTCTGCATCTCACTAATCTGATGACCGGAGGTATGCGAAGCATTTCAAATATGGCCTCGTTAGCTGGCTCCGGACAGAGCACGCAAGAGCCGTTTCTTCACACTCCTATTCCAGCCGGCTGCTGCCGCTCCCTCCTCCCACGGGCATCCCGCTGCTGTTTGCCCCGTTCCGGCTGGGATCGGCACAGCCGGCTGAGCCCATCCTGCCTGGCTGGGGAGCCAATGTCCTGCTGGCCGTGGGGTGGGGTTCTTGAACCATTTGAGAGCATCACTGGGTGCTTGGGCCGAGTGTGTGCCGGGGATTGGGGAGTCCCCTGTGCCCCCCACCCTTGGCAGGTGCCCAGCCCTCCCACAGTGGAGTCAGTCCCCTCCAGGGCCTGGAGGGGATCCCATGGCACACGTGACAGTGGTCCTGGGGAGTCTCAGGGAATCTGAAAGGCATCAGGGTGGGGGATGTGGGATGGTAAGTGCTGGCTGGACACTGAATTGTGAGTACCAGGCTGGGCTGTGCTTCCCCACCTTTCCCTCCTGCATCCATGGGAAGTACCCACTGTAGGGAGTGGACTTGGAGGGTGCACTGTGAGAATGGGAGCAGGGGAGGGGGACCCTGCTATCCCCATGGAATGAGTGCTGTCCAAGAGGACTGCAGCCCATCTGTGTCTGGCTCTCCAGTGTGGTCCTTGCAGGGGTGCCATGGCACTCATCTTGGGGTCCCATCCCTCAGTCCCTGGGATGGCAGACAGCATCCCATCCATCTGTCCATCCATCTCTGTCTGTGTCTCCCCTTTCTCTCTAAGCCCTGGGTTGGCACAATGTGCTGCCTGCTGGAAGGGGCTCCACTGTCACCCCCAGTGCCAGGCTTCTGCCTGCTCCCAGTGCCAGCACTGGTGGGGACCTTCCGCTCTTGTTGTCCCTACTGTCCCCTGCCTCACCACGGCGACAGCATTAGCCTGGCACCGTCTCTCCATTACGCTATTTAAAGCTGGAGCTGGGGGGAAAAAAATAAGCGTGGATGATGATGATGATGATGGTGGCGGCTCTGGGCGCCCTTGGGGACAGCTGGCCCCGCATCGGCGTCCCCGGGGAGGGGATGCCATGGCCTGGCACAGCCGGGCACAGGGCTGGGAGCTGGACGCCAGGCGTTTGCGCTTTAATGCATCAGGACAGCTTGCAAATTCCAGGCTGGCGCGGCGAGGTGCCGGCCGCGGCCGAGCGTGCGCGGTGTCGCGGCGGGGGCCGCGCTGCCACAACCGCTCAGCTCGGGCAGCGCCGCCGGGGCGCGACGGCCGCGGGCAGGGCAGGGTGCGGGCAGGGCAGGGTGCGGGAAGGGCAGGGCAGCAGGCAGGGCAGGGTGCGGGCAGGGCAGGGTGCGGGCAGGGCAGGGTGCGGGAAGGGCAGGGCAGCAGGCAGGGCAGGGTGCGGGCAGGGCAGGGTGCGGGCAGGGCAGGGTGCGGGCAGGGCAGGGCAGCAGGCAGGGCAGGGTGCGGGCAGGGCAGGGTGCGGGCAGGGCAGGGTGCGGGAAGGGCAGGGTGCGGGAAGGGCTGCGGGCAGGGCAGGGTGCGGGCAGGGCAGGGCAGGGCAGCAGGCAGGGTACGGGCAGGGCAGGGCAGCAGGCAGGGTACGGGCAGGGCAGGGCAGCAGGCAGGGTACGGGCAGGGCAGGGCAGCAGGCAGGGTACGGGCAGGGCAGGGCTGCGGGCAGGGCACGGCTGTGGGCAGGGCTGCGGACAGGGCAGCCCCCGCCGCCCACCGGGCCGCAGCAGGGCTCGGGGCAGCGCCGGGGGAGGGGGGGGGGGTCACAGCAGGAGGTTGGGGTGGAAAGGGCGGATGTTTAGGGATCTTTGTCTCCCCTGTCTGTAGGGACCTCAGTCCCTCTCTTTGTCCCCCCCATCTGCAAGGATCTCTGATCATTCCTTCTGCAGGGACCCCTCTCCTCTGTCCCCCTCAATCTGCCAGGGCCCCTGTCCCATTCTCCTGCAGGGAACCCTGTCGCCCTTGGCCCCTCCTCATCTGCAAAGCCCCCGTCCCCCTTCTACAGAGCCCCCTGTTCCCACTTTACGGGCTCCTCTGCCCCCATCTTCAAAGGCCCGTGTTCCCTCCTGCCCCCAGGCATGCCCGTCCCCCTGATCTACTGAGAACCCTGTCCCTTTATCTTCAAAGCTCTGCCCCCTCCTCTGCAGGGACCCCTGTCCCCTGTATGCAGAGCCTCCCATGCACAAAGCACCCTGCTCTCCCTGCCCCCCTTCTGCAGAACCCCGTGTCTCCCCTTCCACAGGAATCCCAGAATCCCCACATCCATAGGAACTCTTGTCCCCACAACTGCAGCCCCCTAATTCTTTCATCCGGGGTGATTCCCAGTCCTGCCCCACCAGGGATGACCTGGAGATTTTTCAGGGGCAGCTGGTGCCATCTGAATCCCCGGGATGGGGGTGACCTTTCATCTCCACAGGTGGGGATACTGACGTAGGAAATGGCATGGAATCCTCTCTAAGAAGTGGTTTCTCATCCTTTCCCCGAATATTTCCCCCAAATGTCAGCCTGTCAGTGGAGCCAAGACCCTCAAGCTTTGCCCCTATCCCCCCACTACCGTGTGATCTCCCTCCCCTCATCCTCACATTCAGATTTCTTAAAAAAAAAAAAAGCCTTTAAAAACATGTATTACCACCTCGTTGGGAAAAATCGGAGTCACCTGGAGTGCTAATCCCGAGGTACCCTGGGGCTATGGGTGCTTCCTGGACTCGCTTCCGTGGGGCTGGAGGAGGAGGGGGCCCTTTGCTTTGCGAAGGCGTTGGGGGATTAGCGGGAGGATTGGTAAATCTGACCCCAGGTAAAGATTAAGACCCAAAAAAAAAAAAAAAAAAAAAAAAAAAAAAGGAAAATCGTTGTGTTTTTTCCCTGTGCCTGATGCACCGTGAAGATTAAACTGGGATGAGTCTGTGCCGCAGCCAGTTCGATTAGGGGTGGGGGCAGCAGGGAGGGATGTGCGATGGGGCAGGGATGGGGGCTGTGTCTGGGGGGTCTGGAGATGCCAAAGCTGGGGGGAAAGGGGAACCTGGGGGAATGGGGGAGCTGGGGGCTGTGGCCAGTCCCCGGGGGTCCCCAGGCTGCCTGTGGCTGGTGCTTTGGGGGACAACCGTATCCAAAACCACTGCCAGCCTGATCCTGGAAATAGCTGCCACTGGGCTCTGTGGGGGTGGCTTCAGCAGCTCATGCCACGGGCCCACAGCTCCGTGGAGAGGGCTGGAAGGCACCCTGGCAGTGGGAGTGGGTCCTGAAAGCCAGCAGCCACCTCCATTAGTGATTGGATGTGCTCTCATCCCACCCAAAGGCCCCGGTCTGCATCCCACAAACCATCCCACCGTGCAGCCCCCTCCAAGGATAACCAGGGACCTGGTGCCCAATATTCCTTACCTTTGTCCACCCTCTGTGGCTCTGGGGCCAGGGAGGCTCCAAGCAGAGCTTTGGGAATCTTGTCCATCCTGCTGGTGATACTCCCCTGGGAAATGATGGGGAAGGGGACAGGGGCTCCCCTCCAGGGCACAGAGTGAGGGACGTGTCCCTTCCCACAGCCAGGGTGTTGTGAAGGGATGGCTTCCCTGCCATGGTGTTCCTGTGTCATTTTGGTGATGAAGGGGCAAAGGAAATTGGGAAAACCCCCTCAGGGCTGCCTGGCCATTCTGAAGGACCAGTAGGTGCACTGGGAGGAAACTGGAGTGGCTGTCCCTGGGGAGGACCATGGAGTGGTTGACTCCTCCTTTGGGATAAGGCTTTTGGGGGCTGAGCACTGGGTCAAGCAGCATTTTGGGGTGTTGAGCACTAGGTTGGGGGGCTGAGCACCTTTTAGGGAGGTGGCAACTGGTTTGGTGGTCAAACATTGTTCTGGCTTGAGGGTCTAGCACTGATTTGGGGGTTTGCTGTTTTGGGGTCTGAGCACCAGCTTGAGTGTTGTGTGCTGTTTTGGGAGGCTGAGCGCCGGCATGAAAGTCAAACAGAATTTTAGGAGACTGAACCAGCTGGAGGCTTAAGCATTGTTTTGGGGCCTGAACTCCAGTTTGGGGTCCAGGCAGCAGCTCAGTGGCTGGTTCAGGGGGCTGAGCACCATCTCAGGGGTCAAACGCCTGTTCTGCACCCACTCAGGGGCTCAGTGCTGGCTTGTGGGGGCTGAGCCCTGGCTTGGGAGTAGAGCACTGTTTTGGGAAGCTGAGAGCCCGTTTGGCCACTGACCACCAGTTTGGATGGCTGAGCCCTGTCAGGGGGCTGAGTATGGCTCAAGAGGTTGAGCAGTGGTTTGGGGGGTGGTTTGAGCACTGTTCCCAGTTTGAGGGGCTGGATCCTTCCTGCAAGGGCTGGGGGGGCACCCCACTGAGGGTGTGACCCTGTCTCATGTCCCACTTGGGTCTGGCAGTGCCAGGGAGGGCGGTTGTTCCTGCTCTGCCTGTCCTCAGCACAGAGGAGCTCTGGATGGGGAGTATCAGGAAAAGCTGGCTCTAGGTCCCCTCGCTGCTCCAAGTATGTGGGCCCATCCCAGCTCTTCCCTGCCTCACTTTCCCTCCTGCAGTGGAAGTGGAGCATCCCTCTTCCTCTTCAGGGCTCTCCCTGCTGCCTCCTGCCCACAGTGGGCTGCTCTCCCACGGGGCTGCCATGGGATGGGAGGGGCCCTCTCATCCCCACGTCCAGTGGCAGGTGCTGGCACCCTGGGTGATGCTGACCTACCAGGAGCATCCCTAAGTGTTGCCCTGGGGACTCAGGAGTGGTGGGTGTCCTGGCAAACCCTCACACAGCCAACTCCATGCTGGAGCCTCAGCCTGCTCTCCCAAAGAGAGCAACCAGAAATTGGATCTGCCTGCCTGGAGCAGGGTGGCCCTCAAAGTGGCACCAGTGTGTGAGGAGGGGGTGGGTGGGTGCAGGGGCACTGTGCCCTGCCAGCTGAGCTGCTGCCATCGAGTGGGGAGAAGCATGGCCCCCTTCCCAGGGTCTGCAGGGCTGGGGAGGCAAAGAGGAGCCCAAGGTGTCTCCATCCATGGGGCGAGGAGGGCATATGCCCACTCTGTGCTTTGCAGGTCACCTTGGACCCTGCTGGCCATGGCCAGCCTGGGAACCCTTCTGACACCCTGCCATGCCTGGGCCAGCAGCAGCTGCACCATCCCCTCTGCCCCAGGCAAGGTGAGAGCATGGGACAGGGCTTTTTCCTGGCCTCAGGGCCATGCTGTGTCTCAGGGCTTGTTCCTCGTGCCAGCACCTCCTCTGGAAGCCCCCTTGGGCTCCCTTCTTCCTGGGGGGTGCAGCTCTCCCCCTCCTTGGATGCTGCTGTCCTGATGGGTGGGGGGCAGACCCAGACCAGGAGGAAGATGCCTGTGGCTCCATGCCCGGGGTCTGCATCCCCCAGCAGGGTCACACCACATAGCCCCACAGGCTTTCCAGGATGAGACTGGGAGCTGGTCAGGGTGTGATGATGGTAGAAGGTCTCCTCATTGGAGAGGGATGCCATGGGGACACTGGTCTCTCCAAGTCTCATCCTGGAGCACAAAATCATGCTCTTCCATCCCCTGGCTGGCTTTGCCCTGGGATGCTATTCTTGGCTGCACCCCCAGCTGCTTCCAAAGGCTCTCCTGGGGGATGACCATGGGGTTAGGGGTCAGGGGTCTCCCTGTGTCCACCCCAGACCTGCCCAGGAACCCCATCCCAGAGCTGGAGTCAGTGGCCTGTAGTGGGAATAGCTCCTGGGTCCCTCGGGGGCGGATGCACCACCCCCAGCCTTACTGCCCCTGAGCACCCGCCGTCATTTATTGAGTGGAAATAAGGAGAAACTTGGAAATTTAGGGTTCAGGAAAGACCTGGGGGTGCTGGGGGATGGGAAGTGCCACAGTGCCCCAGGCCGGGATGACGTATCCTGGGTGATGCCGGGATGCTGAGAGCATCCCTGTGAGTATTCTCCCGGGAATGCGGCCAGAGGTGTGCGCGGGGGGGCTGGGTGCTCCAAAAGACACCAACCCCCTCCGAGCCCTCCGGGCTGGGACTGCCGAAAACTCATCCCAAGGGTGAAAACAGCTAGAAGGGTGCTTGACCACATCCCTGCCCAGCTTTGCTTCAGCCACATCCCGCCAGGGGCGGGGGGAGGCTCGCTCTGGAGGGACCCTCCGGTGGGCTTTGTGCCGGGGGGGCCGTGTCGTGTCGGAAATCACGTGGCTCTGGGGCTCGGGGCTTTACGGGAAGCGAGGGTTGAGACGAGGGGCAACTCCCATCCCCCCGGGATGGCTTGGCCGGGGTTCAGCTTGGGATCGAGCCCCCAGAGCAGCTGCCCCGCGGCCGCTTCCCGGCAGGCGCGGGGTGCCGGGGGGGACGAGGAGCCGCCCTGGCTCCCCGGAGCAGATGGTCCCTCGGCAGCAACGCTGCCCCTTCCGCATCGATTACCCGAGCCGGCCGTTTAACGATCGCTTTCCGGGGTTAATTAAACTCTTCTCGCCGAGGGCGGCTGTACCTGCCTGCAGGCCTGGTGCAACCCCCCAAAACGGGGGGGACGAGCCTGTGGCCGGAGCTGGGGTTTGCTCCCAAGCCGAACCTTAATACCCGTCCTGGAGTGCTCCGTGGCTGCGCTTTTTCCCGGGGCGCCCGGAGCAAGGTCAGCTGCCCAGTCCGGTTCCATCCCACTTTCCAGGCAGCACGGGGTGCTGGAGCAGACGCTGCCGGGTGTTTTCTCCTGACCGCTGTTTTTTGGGGAGCGATCCCCACTACCTCCCTCCGTGGGGTTGGGTCTGCGCCCACCCATGTCTCTATTCACAGTGATTTCGGAGGAAGGCGTCGAGAGCTCGGCGGCAGACGGCGGCTCCGGAGCAGCACGGGTTGCCGAGCGGGTCGCAGCCCTGGGATTGTCAGGAGTTGTTGCTTTTTGCATATCTAAATGTGCCCTTTCAGCCAGCGCTCTCGGTCGAAACTGCCATCTTTTGCCTCATTGTCAGCCTCGCCGAGGTTACGCATCGTTTGCTGACTCACAGCCTCCTGCTCTAATTACTCGTTCAACTCCCTCCCTGGAGCCACCCGGCCAGTCCCGGCACATCCCTTCCCGTTGCTGCACCGCCAGCCGGAGGGCTGGAGCCGGGGCATCCATGCAGAGTCCCTCCCCGCACCCGTCCCTGCCCGCGGGCACCGCTCCGCGGCTCCGCCTGCGGCTGGAAGCTGCTGCCCGTGTCTGGTCCTGCATCCCACTGCTCGCACCCCGGCGTGGTTTAGGGGTCTGCAGCTGGGGCATCCATGCAAACCCCCATCCCTGCCCGTGGGCATCGCTCCGAGTCTCCAAGAGCTTCTCTCCTGGTTGCCAGCCCCAGATTCCTACCCTCACGCCCCGTAACCCTGATGGCTTTGGGGTGCAGCCGGGGGTTGGTGGGAGCTGTCACACGGCGCAGCACACCCACCATCCATGCCGGGGGGGCTCCGGGCTGGCCGTCCCGCTCAGCATCCCCCAGGCATGGCCCCGCCGAGGGACGCTCGCTCCCACGCACCCTCCGAGCATCCCGGGAGCTTCCCAGGAACATCCCGGGAGCTTCCCAGGAGCATCCCGGGAGCGCGGCCCCCCCTCGGCGGCAGCGCCGGCTGGGACGAGCGGCGCGCTAAAGCCGTAAGCTGAGCCTCTTTGATCCCCGCCCGATATGATCAGCCGCCGGGGAGCTCTGAGCCGGGCCCAGCGTGATTTCCAGCGCGGCGGAGACTCGAACAGACGCCGCAATTACCGATGGGATCGGGCTGATCCCGCTCTTGGCCTGCTGCTCTACACTGGCTGGGGTCCTGTCTGCCAGAAACAGGGCGAGTACCAGCTCTGACCTTTTTAATATTATTATTTTTATTATCATCATACAACAAACCATCCCAGGCTTGTCATCACTGTAACGCCAGTGGGAAGAGCCTGCTCTCCTCTCCAGCACCTCCCTGCTCAGATCCTTACACCTTCTGAGAAAAGGGCCCCAAACTCACCCATCCCAGCAAGCCAGGTGGATGCAGGGGCTCAATTTATCTTTAATTAACTTGATTTTTTTATCTCCCCCTGTTTCTGATCGGTAATATCGAGGCAGAAACAACATCCCTGCAAATCCATCTTGCTAAGGGAGGTGAAACCAAGCCGGGTAATCCGGTGGTAAGGACAGCGCTCCGACGGCTAATGCAGTCGTGCTTGCCTTAGAAGAGGAGATATTTTATATATTTATATACCAAGGAAAAAAAGAGCCGTGTATGTGTTTGCACAGGCTTCTTCCTGTCACAGAACGGTCCAACCACGCATCTTATC
This sequence comes from Sitta carolinensis, assembly GCA_032173965.1. Lineage (NCBI taxonomy): Eukaryota > Metazoa > Chordata > Aves > Passeriformes > Sittidae > Sitta > Sitta carolinensis. The sequence continues at coordinate 3,291,022 of CM063294.1, read as the reverse complement.
TCATAAAGCCATATTTTGGCCCTTTTTTTTCCCCCCCAAGAAAGTGAATTTTAAGCGCCAGGAGACAGTGATGGTTTCTTTGGAGCTGTTAGGATCTGCCATGTACAATAAATCTGTCTTAGTTTGTGGATTATTGGCCCAATAGACCGTAACAGCTCTGTCAGCCCCTCCTGGCGAGCTGTGTCCGGCAAGCTCAGCCTTTGGTGGGTTTTCCTGATTTTTTTATTATTTTTTAGCAGGAATTTGCTAAGGATTTTTCTGTGCCATGTGCGTGTACAGCAGCTGATAGGGAATTCACAGGAGCTCAGTAACGTTCTTAGGTTTTGGGGTTTATTTTTTTTGCTTTTCAAAAATATTTCCCCTCTGGAGAAACCCAAAGGTGCAAAGGCCAAACCCCCAAAACGAGACGAGGAGAAGGACAGAGCCTTCCCTGGGAGAATGCATCCAGCCAGGGGCTGCCTCCCCAAAACTTGTGCTGCTTGAGAATGGATTTTTACTGAATGGGGTTTTATTGCTTCCCAGTAGGATTTTCCCTGGATTGCCCCACTCCTGCTGGCTGTAGTTCCCAGTCCACTGTGCTTGATCCAAACCTAGAAAAACAGGATTTCCTAGGGATGGCGTGGGATGATGGCTGGCCCCTCCAGCCTTACCAGGCTGCATGGCACATGCTTCTCTCACCCTCAGCCTGAATTTGAGGGGGTCTGAACCCCCCGGAGCAGGGGGGATCTGCAGCTGGCCCTGCCCCAGTGACAGTCCCCCCTGGTCCTGCTGCTCAGCATGGTCTGAGCATGGCCCTGGGTGATGATGGGGGCGAGGTGTGGGGTGCAGGGTGAGGTGTGGGGTGCAGGTGCAGGGCGAGGTGTGGGGTGCAGGTTTAGGGCGAGGTGTGGGGTGCAGGTGCAGGGCGAGGTGTGGGGTGCAGGGCGAGGTGTGGGGTGCAGGTGCAGGGCGAGGTGTGGGGTGCAGGGCGAGGTGTGGGGTGCAGGGCGAGGTGTGGGGTGCAGGTTTAGGGCGAGGTGTGGGGTGCAGGTGCAGGGCGAGGTGTGGGGTGCAGGGCGAGGTGTGGGGTGCAGGTTTAGGGCGAGGTGTGGGGTGCAGGTGCAGGGCGAGGTGTGGGGTGCAGGGTGAGGTGTGGGGTGCAGGTTTAGGGCGAGGTGTGGGGTGCAGGTGCAGGGCGAGGTGTGGGGTGCAGGGTGAGGTGTGGGGTGCAGGTTTAGGGCGAGGTGTGGGGTGCAGGTGCAGGGCGAGGTGTGGGGTGCACAATCATGACAGGGTGAGGAGTGGAGTGGGAGCCAGAGCAGGGTGCACTCGTGGGGCCCGGGCTGCAGGGGCAGGCAGGGAGGTGTGGGTACCAGGCTGGTGGCATGGCCTGGGGGGAGTGGACCTGCTGTAGGGCTGTGGGGGCACATCCTTAAGGAGGCGTGTGGGGTTTGGGATGCGGAGGGAGCAGGCTGAGCGCTCGGTGCCCCCGGGGCACGGCGGGCGGGGCTGCCAGCCCGAGCTGCCGGTAAAGTCCCCGGGCGCTGCGCTGGGGGAGCCGCTCCGGTCCCAGCGGCTCCGTAAGCCCATTAAGAGCTCAGGGAGCCTTACACCTCGGGGGGCTGCAGCAGGGACTTGCACTGCTTCAGCTTAAACCCCTTGAGCTGGTGCGGGGGTGCTGCTGCGGGGACGCGAGGACGCCCGTGGCCATCCTCTGGAGACACCCATCCTGAATCCCCAGCGTGGGTGCTGGCTGCTTCCCCCGGGATAGTGAGGGCTGTAGCCCTGGCGCCGGGATTTGGCTTCCTTGCTTTGTTAAAATGCATCATCAGGGTGAAAAATTAGATTTTTTGTCTGAAAAATCCTCAGAGGAGGATGTTCCCCCTCCAGGTGCTGTCGTTCAGCATCACAGTGTGCAGGAGAAAAGTACAGGGAGTGCAGGTAGGTCCATCTGGGATGGGGATGGGGAAGCCACACTGGTCCAGGGGAACCTGGTCAGGAGTTGCTTGGGAATTTTTCTACCTTAACCTTAATGTGCCTTATGGCAAAAGTGTCAGGAGCTATGGTAGTAAGAAAACCCTCTTCTCCCCCCTCAGACAGGTCTTTGTGCAGCTCATGGCATGACAACAGCTTCATCAGAACATTGAGGGAGATGTTGTGGACAGTCCCTAAAATTCCATTGGTTCACTGCAGACACAAGGATAGGTTTCTTTTTGTCAAATCCACCACCACCAAGTCCCTATCTGCTGGTGCTCCACCTTGCTGGGGGATGGATTCTGTGGGTGCTCCCAGTGCATCCCACAGCCCCTGCTCATCCCCCAGCCTTGCTTGGGTTCATCCTCCGTGGATCATGCCACTGAGGACAAGGTGCAGGACCCTCTGGCATGGGGAAGAGGGGGGAGGATGGGATGCAGGAGGCTGGGGAAGCAACAAGTTCATCATGGAAGCTGAGAGCAGGCAGTGGGAACCCAGTTGTTTGTGAGTCCTGTGCTCTGGATCTTCCCTCCCCTGCTGGGAACTCACCTGTGCTGTGGGAAGACCCATCCAGATATGGGGATAGGGGTGCTGGGTCTCAGAAGGGATCAAACCCTCCCCTGGTGAGGGGAGATGGTTTTCTTGCAGGGGAGTCACCAGTCTGGCAGGCAGGTCCTGGCAGCAGGCTGGGAGTCCTGAACCCACCCTGGGCTTGCTGGAGAAGGGCTGGACCAACACGTGGCAGACACCAGCTACCTCCAGCTTGCTCCTTGTCATTCCAGCCTGTCACTTGGGAAGTGAGGGAAGGCAGAAGCATTGGCATCTAGCTCTGGTTTTAGTGTAGCCCCTCAGAGCTTGGGGCCAGGAAGGAGCAGTGAGCCCAGGCAGAGACTGACACCCTGCAGTCAGCTCGTCAGAGCATGTCTCCAGTGTGATAAGCCCTTTCCAGCTCCCACCAAGTAGCATTTCCTCCATGCTTCAGTGTCCCCAGGCTTGGTCTTGTGGCCCTTCCCTATCTTCCTCTGTGTTCTGACAGCTTGTAGATGGGTTTTTCCATGGTTGCTCTCCTCGAGGTCATAGAGTGAACCTCTCTGTTTCTTACTGTGAGTCCTGCAGCTCTTCCAGCTGAGGGTCCTCCCATCCTGACTCATGCTGTAGTGATGGTGACCACTTCCTCCTTCCCAGGACTCCAGCTCTGCTTTCCAAATGTCCTGGAGTTGGTTCTTTAAGATCTGCCAGCTTCTCCCACCTCACTTTTGCTTTTTAAAAGTTGCCATAGAATCAGAAAATGCTTTGGGTTGGAAGACACTATCTTGTTCCTCCCCCTGCCACAGGCAGGGACACCTTCCACTATCCCAGGTTTCTCCAAGCCCTGTCCAACCTGGCCTTGAGCACTTCCAGGGATGGGGCAGCCACAGCTGCTCTGGACAACCTGTGCTACCTTCACAGGGAATTTCCCTCTAATATTTTATCTACCCCTGCCCTCTGTCAGTTTAAAACCCTCCTGTTACAGCAGGCCATGGTGAGAAGTCTCTACCACGATCTTCCATACCCCCTTCCTGCATGGGAAGGCCACAGTGGGGTGTCATGGCTGTGTAGGACCCCCAGGGGACAATCTGAGTGTTCCATAGCAGTCAGACTGGTATCCAATCAAATACAGAAGCTGAGCCTTGGTACAACACCTCCCTGCCCTGCCACCTCAACATGGGCCCGACAGCTTTTTGGGAACAGTTTTCCAGGAACAGTTTTCCTCCTAACTCTTGCCAGCAGGTTGCCCAGCAGTGCTGTTTTTCTATCCTCTATTGCCATGTATGGGGAATTAAGGTGCCTTTCATTTCGGGCTGATTCTTCAAGAAGGTTAGGAACCAAGAAAGAAATCCCAGAGGAATGTCTGAAGGAGAGCTTGACTTGGGTCAGTCCACAGGTGTCCTCTGGCCTCAGGTATGTTTGCTCACCCGAGAGCTCACTGTGTGTTGGGTGCAGGTCTCCCCAGCCATGGTTCTGCTTGAAGGCAGATCTTGTGTCTGGGGACATTTTGTCACCACTGATGCCAGGGTTGCAGTGTCCCCACCACCAGCCAGGACAGGGCACCCTTGGGGCTCCCTGGCCCCAAGAGGTGGCACAATGCTCCCTGTGTCCTGCTCTCCTGAGGATGAGATTCTGGTTGCTCCCTGGGATCCAGCAGGTGCAGAAGGGAGGAGCATCATCTTCCTCTTGATCCCAGGATGCTCCAATTTGCCCATCTGGGTGCTGCATTAACATGGTTTCCTTGACTGCCCTTGAGTGTGCGGATGGCTTGGGAGATTGGGGTCTAGTGCTATGGCAAACCAACAGGGAAAAGCTCAAGGAAGGGAAAAAAGACAGTGAGGGGTGCAGGAGACCTGAGAACCAGTGAAACCATTGCCTGAGGGGTTCCCTAAGGTGAACCAAAATAGTGGAGCACCTGCCAGGCATGCCAGTCCTGGAGATGTTGGCACCCAGTGCCCTCCCCTCTGCCAGGGCTCCAGCTCTGCCCTTTTGCTCAGCACCTCCCAGCCTGCTGGCCTGTGCTGCCTGGAGTTGTCCTGGGCTCTCTGGTTCCACCCCCAGCGCCTGCAGCAGGACTGGTTTGCAGCAGGGGTCAGTCCCCTGTGACGTCCCGGGGAGCAGGAAGCTCTCGGGGCGCACAGCAGCGAGCTCAGCTTGTGTCTGCGCTAGAGAGCACAGGGGTTTGCTCTCTATTATTCTGGAGCTAAAAGGGAAAAAAAAAGGGATTGCTCTTTCCCAGTTCCTGCATTTCCTGCGAGCAGCCTAGCTCCTAGCTTATCTTCAGACAGCCTCAGGGGTATTCCCTTGGAGTTTGGGAGTTTAATCAGGCATTGCTGGGGCATGTGAACTCTGCGGCGAGTCGCCAGTTCCCAGGGAGGGGAGCGCCTCTCGCAGATATTTGGGTTGGCGTGCCTGGGCTGGGGGCTGGGCTGGCTGGGAACGTGCTGCTGCTGCTTTTCCTGGGATGTGACTGGGAATAGCTGGGGGTGACGACCCGCCTGCCTGGGGGGATTGCGGGCAGGATGCCGTGGGCAGGGTGGGTTCCCCTGGACATCCCCGCGGCGGGGCTGCCTGGGCTTTGCTGTGCTCCTTTGGACCTTTCATCCCCTCCAGCCCTGCCTCTGCCACCTGCCTCTTTTCCTTTCAAACCCATGGATTTTCTTTGTAGCATCCTAGGTGAGAGCTTCTGATTATGACCTGGCGCCCTTCTCCTGGCCCCTCTGGCCATAACCTGGCCCTGCTGCTCATTTTATTTTGGGTGATTCTGAACTGGGCAGAGAATTAGAATTCCAGTGGAAATGCCCGATGCCGGGCTCTGCTTCACCGGTGGAATCGAGGGCTTTGTTGCTGGCTCTTTTGCAGGCAGTATTTCTTTTTTTGGGGGCTGGATATATTTCTGGCAAGTAAAATGACGGATGCTCTGTTTCGTTTCCAGTGGCAGCGTTTCAGATTCCTTGCTCCAGGGCAGGAGCCGAGCGAACTCCGATTCCAGAGCAGCTCTGGTACCTTGGCAGCTTAAAGGCCACGGGGTTTGCTTGAATGACAAGTGGTGCTGAGCGTGGGGAAAGCTCGGGAGAGGCAGTTTTGTGCTCATGCCTTCCATCTCTTGTAGGAGCGAGATCCCACGGAGCAGGGAGGCATCTTTATCCTGTCTTCCTGCTCTGCTGGCAAGCTGGGAGGTGGTGGAAAGACATGGAAAAGGATGGCAAGTCAGTCTTGAGGGGATACTCCCTGAATCACTGCTGGGGAGATGGGGAGAAGCAAAGTCTGGAGGCATTTCTCTGTCTTCTCCCTAGGAACATCCTCTTGCATGCTCTTAGTCCAGCTCTGCCTTACCTTGTATCTGTCTCAGTGGGGCAGAATCATAGAATCATGGAATGGTTTGGGTTGGAAGAGACCTTAAAGCTCATCTCATTCCAACTCCCTGCATGGGCAGAGACAGCTTCCACTATCCCAGGTTTCTCCAAACCATTCCAACCTGGTCTTGGACACTTCCACAGCTGGGGCAGCTACAGCTGCTCTGGGTGACCTGTCCCAGTGTCTCACTAGTGTCTCTGTAGTGATCCAGGTGAGGATCTCAGGGCTGGCTGAGCTGCACCCTGCAATGCTGGTGAGCTCCAAGCTACCAGGGAGGACAGGACCTGCCAGCAGGGCTGGCCTGCTGTAGGGATGCTGCAATGAGGTGAGGTGTGAGGGATGGGAGTCCACAGCCCAGGGGGTCAGGGCAGGTTGGGAATCTGTCTTCCTGAAGCTACCCAGATTTTTGTGGCTTGTCTGCATGGACCTGAGACACGTATGGGTCTGCGGGCAGGATTTGCCCATCGCTCACAGAACTCCCCTGCACTGGGGTTTTGGTGACAGAGAGAACCCTGACTGCTGCCTGCCTGCCAAAACCTGTACCCCAAAACCTCTCAAGCCTCTCTGGCCCACTGGGCTTACTGGAAACAGCTCCCCTGGGCACCAGTGGGGATGGGATGGTGCCAGCCCTGTCACTGTGGTGAGTTTTGGCTGTGCTCAGCAAGGCTGTGGGGCTGGGAAGAGACCAACTCGGACCCCCTGAGAGCTGTGGGTGCCTCACTGCCCCCTCCCAAAGCTGAGCTGGTCTTCCCCCTGCCAAGCCGTGGCCAAGCAGCCTTCCTCCCCTTTCTCTTCTTCCTCCTATTTCCCTCCTGCCAGCGAGGCCAAGCAAAACGCGGTGCTGACCAAAAATAACAACCGCCGGCAGATCCAGACAATGGATAAACCCCCGGTGAGGGCGAGGGCGACCCGAATCCTCCAGAGGAAGACGGGATTATTTGCCGTCCTCTTAGACATCTGTCAATAGCTGCCGTCTGCGGGCCCGCTTTCCGACGGGGCCGTCGCCTTCCTGCTGGGAAAAGTGCTTCTCCCAGAGCGGTTGCCTTCAGGAGCAGGGATCGTGGGCACTTGGGATCTCATCACTGAGCACCGTAAGGTCCCCACCACCCTTTAATGGCCAAACTCAAATGCACTGAGCTGGTCCCGGTGCTCTCAGGGGGTGACAGTGACACAGGTGCTGGCATGGGGGCACCAGCCCGTCCCAGTGCCAGCTTTCCTGGGATCTGGAGCAGCCTCTTGGTTTGTGCTCTGGTGGGATGTGGAGGGATGAGGTTTTGAGAGAACTGGGAGTGCACAAGGACCTCTCCAGGCTGGAGCTGTTCTTGGAGATGGCACCGATGGATTTGGGCACTGCTGGAGGTGGCTTTTGTGGTGGCACTGATGGGTTTGGGCACCATCAGAAGTGGCACTTGGAGGTGGCACATAGAGATTGGAACACCATCAGAGTTGGCACTGATGGCTTTGGGACTCTTTGCCATCCAGTATTCCCACATGACTGTGCCTACAAGTTTTCCCCTTGTTTTTAATTAACTTGCCTTCACTCTGCCCACGCTGATGGGTCTCTCCATGACCTGGTTGTCGGTCAGACCCCGAGTAATTGACGCTGTAATCGCCCCATCTGTTAACAGAGTGATTCACACATCTTAGCTTGGCCTGGGCAGGCCACGTGTGGGTCTCCCCAGGGCAAAGCCACTTTCAGCCCCCCAGCTCTTCGGGGGTCCTGCTGGGATGCCCGTTGTTGTTGGCATCTGCCACTGGGCAGCGCCTGCCCCTGCCCACCTGTCCCCGATGCCCTGGGGTCATTCTGCCTGGACCCCTGAACCTCGCAGCCCTCCATCACCTCGGGGACCTCACTTGGTGGACAGAACGTGGGGAACTGGCTGGGCCAAAGAGTCCCTCCAGGGAGGTCTGAGGGGGTTTGCAGAGGACTGAGGGGGGGTTCTGCTGGGCTGGGATTGATGGCGCATCTCCGGGGCGATGCCAAGCCGGGGGGAGTGGGCGAGCGGCAGAGCCGTGCCACGGCGCGTGAATGTCAGATGCTGCTTGGCTGCGAGCTGGGCTCGTGCGAGAGCAGATCTGTTCAATCCCATTTGGAGAGGGGGGAGAGGCGGGGGGGGCTCTTCCCCAGGCTCAATCTGGTAGGTTTTAGTTACAGTCGTTTTAGGATTTGGGCAGCGAATTGGTGCAGCTTTGGCACAGGGGGGGATGGATGAGCACCGAGGCTGCCAAGCCTCCCTCATCCCCCGGAATTGGGGAAGGGGGGGACCACGCAGGTGGGTGCAGCCCCCGGGCTGAGCAGTGTGGCCGTCACCCGGCTCTCTGGGCAGCAGCTGGGCGAGTGGAGGAGGGGAGGAGGTGCCTGGCGTTGTCCGCAGGGCACCCGCAGCCCTGCAATGCTCGGGTGGACGCTTCAAATCGCGTTATCTCCATAGCCGCCCGGCTCTGGCCGCTCCGAGTGGCAGCGGAGATAAGTGGATTTCTAGGGAGCGCCTGGTCGTCTGACATTTAAGACTCCTTAATCCGTAACCACCACCCCGCGGAGGCAGGACGCAGCCACATTTCCCAGCTGGGGCAGCCCCGGGCGCTGGTCGGTCCCTGCGGTGCTGGATCCAGCTGTGCCGGGGCCACAGGGAGAGAGGTTCAAGGATGTGCACGGAGGCACTGGTATCCCTGGGCACTTGCTTGTCCTCTCCACGATGATAAGCTCCTTGGAAATCCAGGGCACATTGGTGATAGGCTCTGGGGTGTCACCTGAGTCAGGCATCTGGGTGTGGCTGTGCTGGCAGATTGGGAAGCCTGCAGCAGCCATGGGGCTATGTGGGAAAAGCCAGCACCAGTGGGAAAAATGTGCCCTTGCTGGATCCCTGGTGGAGAGAGCCCACCTGGGGAGGTGGCATCATCTCCTGCCGGCTCAGCAGGATGCAGCATGGCCTGACCACACTGTCCCTGAGGATTACCTGGCAGGACACACCCTGGCCCACCCTTGTATGTGCCCAGAGTTGCTCCTGGGGCACATCAGCGGGGCTGAGCGGCTGCCTGCAAGAAAGAGACGGGTGAAAGCCACTCTGTGCACCATGATGATTCACCATCTGCTTCCAGGGCAAACTCCAGATGCTGGATTTAATCTTCCATGGCCTTTTTAATTCAGGAGTTGGCTTCTTAACATCCCTCAGTGCCACCTCGGCAGCAGAGACAAGCGGAGTGGCAACCATCACTGGCCCTTCAAAGGATATTCTGGAGCACAAGAGATGAACTATGTCCATGTGAGTTGCCCATATGGCAACCTGTCATACCTCAACCCATCATACCTCTGTCTCTTTAACCCACCCAGAGTGAGCCTGAGCATTTACAGCCCTGCCCAAACCTCCCCCAGGCCTGGGCATCCTCTCTTGATGTCTGGAGAAAAGGTGGTGGGTGATGGTAACTTCCATGGTACATCCAGGAGTGGATCTTCTGGCTCGACCAGTTTCTGGGAGGATGAATGTGGAGAGCAGAGCCTGGGGGCTGTTGGGTTGACAGAGGTGATGGCTTGCAAATACCAGGCTTGTCTTTGCCTCAGGCACCTGGTTATCAGGCACCATGGATGGGTGTCCTGTAGGGATAATCAGCCTCGGGAGATCATGGATTGATTTCTCTCCTGGTTCACCCGCTGCTGGACATCTGGCTGGTGAGGCTGTGATAAGACATCACCGCCTGTTTCAGCTGCCCCGTGTCACCTGGTGGAGGGAACAGCAGGTTCCACTGTGCTGTGGAAATGGGCACCTGGTAGCTGAGTCAGCTCTTGTGGTGCCAGGGTCGGAGCTGCTGTGAACCTTGTTCTGGTGGGGCTTGTTCTCCTGAGCCTTTGACCTGGGCTGCTGCTGGACCTTCTGCCTTGTGACAGGGCTGCAGGGCTGTGATGCTGTCCTACCCACAGGGTGTCTCATCTCAGGATGTGTTTCAGACACCGGCATGCCTCCAGGTGTCTTGTCTCCCCATGCATCCCTTCCACCACCTGTGGTCCCGTGCTCCTGGCCATCTCAAGGTCCTGTCCACTGTTGGCCAGGGCAGCTGAGGAGCACAGGGACCACCTCCCAGCCGCTCTTTGGAGCTGCAAGGGGAAGGTGTCTCTGGTTGCAGCCTCCCTTGACCTACATCTTTCCTGAGATGCCTTCGAGAGGGGCACATGCTGGTGGTGGGCGCCCTACTTTGGTCGGTCCATGGCACGGCTGAGCCTGTCCATGTGTCTGTCTGTCCATCCATCAGCAGGGAGTGATGGTGGTGGGGAGGAGGTGGGGGCCATGCTGGGCGGGCGGCCACGCGGGGAGGGGGAGGAAGTGGGGACAAAACCGCGGCGGAGGGGACAATTGCAGCCTTTCTGCAGGCTGAAAAGACGCCGGGGTCCCTTCCGTCCTCGTCCTCCGTCTGCTGCGGGCGGACAAAGCCACCGCCCCCAGTGCCCACCCAGCGCCCAGGGATTAGAAAAAAGGCGAATTTTGATTTTCTCCTTTTGTTTCCGGAGCCCGGGAGCAGCTCGGCTTCAGCTTTGCTGCTTTCTTCTCCCTTTACGCCGTGTCTGTGCACGGCTGACCAACCGGCTGCTTTTCTGGGAGGAGGGTGATTTATTTAAAATTAAAGGAAAGCAGAAGTTCTTTCTTGAAGACGAGACTTTTTAGGTCGGCGGGAGCTGATGGCTTTCCAGCCATGCAGCAAAAACACAGGGGAGCCAGCTGGAATTTGCAGCTTGTCATTTTTTAGGAGAAGCAAAGCTCCTCTCCTGCTCCCCTCTGACAGTGAATGGTGCCTGCAACCGGGGGGACTCTCAGTCCATCGGCTGGCAGGGGTTTTTCCGGACCACCAGAGATGATCCTTTTGCAACCTTTATTTATTTTGGCATTGTCAGGACTATTGCAGAGCAGTCCCCTGTGTGCTGGGGCGCAGGGAGTCCTGGGGCAGAGCGAAGGAGGTGAGGGGTGGTGTGGTGCTGAGAGCTAGGGGAAGACCCGGGTAGAGGAGTATCCCATTTTTCCCCTGCAGGGCCATGGGAGAACACAGCTGCTTTGCACCATCTGAGCATTCCAGGCTCATGGGAGCAGGTCTGGAAATCACAGAACCACAGGATGGTTTGGGTTTGAAGTGTCCTTAAAGATCATCTCATTCCACCTCCTGCCACGGGCAGGGGCACGTTCCACTAGACCAGGTTACTCCAAACCCTGGAGTAACTGGGTAACCCTCCAATCTGGACTATAACACTTCCAGGGATGGGGCAGCCACAGCTTCTCAGGGCTACATGTTCCACGGGTGCCCTCCCTCACCCTGGGACCCCCTGGGTTTTGGACCCTGGACCTGGCAGGGGATCAGTTGCAGGGGAGGAACAGTGTCCTGCAAAGGCTTGGGAACCCCTGGGTGTGGGTTGGGGCCTCCCGACCTTGGTGGTGTCCCCTTGAACCCTGGCGTCCCTCCAGGCTGTTAAGCGGGTCCAGGGAGCCCATCACGTGCCCCTTAATGCCGCGGCCGGGACTAAGCACCTTCTGACAGGGACCCAGATGACGCTGCCCGGCGCCTTCCCAAGGGATGGGGGCCGGAAAGGGGGCAGAAACGGGACGGGGGGGCCCTCACCGTCTTTACTCGGGTCAATCATAAAGAAGGGATTAAGATCATTAATTCCTCCCCCCGCTGCAATTAACGACGGGGCCGGGCAGCGGCTGGCGAGGAGCAGCGGTATCTGCTGCGCTGGGTGGTCCCACGGTGGCAGGCTGGGGGGACCCCCCTTTTATGCGAACTCGCCACGTACCCCCCGGCACCGCGGTGTGGGCTCACAGGGGAGGCGAGGGCAGCGTGGGGACAGCCCCGTCCCAGCTGGCACGGCCGCGGGGGCCGCGGGGGCCGGAGGGCAGCGCCGGGTGGCTGCAGATGGTGGGAGCTGGCGGAGGCGAAGCGGCGGCCGGGACAATGGCGGGATTGTGCGGTGGCGCCGCTGGCACGGCTCGGCACGGCTCGGCACGGCCCGGCGCCGCGCCCCGTGCCAACAGCGGGCACTGCCTTGCGCCGCCGGGGCTGAGGGCGGCCGCGGCGCCGTGCCCGCCGTCTCTGCGGGTGCGGGGGCTGCAGCGGCTGCGCTGGGGGGGTCCCGTGCCCCGGGGGCTGCGGGGCTGTGCCAGGCTCTGCAGCCATCGCCCCGCTGCGAGGGGGCTGCGAGCGGGGGCTCGGAGCTGCTGGCACCCGATCTGTGCGGCACGGTGGGACCAGCCAGGGAGGCTGGACGCTATGTCTGCCTGCAGAAGAAGATGGGGACTGGTGGAAATGGTGACGGCGGCGTGGCTTCAGCTGGTGTCCTGCCCATTTTGGCGCTCGGAGCCCGCGGTGGGGCCGTGGGGAGACCCATGCGGGCAGGACCGAGCGCTTTGCCAGGGCGATGCGGAGCATCTCCAGCGGTCGTGGCTGGAGCCCAGCCGTACCTGTGCCCCGCGGCAGGGTGGTTCCGATGGCACAGGGCGAGCGGGCAGGGTGGTGGCGAATCGCGGGCCGATGTGGCCGGGCTCCCCGGGCGGAAGAGGCGCAGGGCCGCAGGAAAGGCGGCCGCGGGCAGGCGGGAGATAACACCGCCGGGCGCTTTATCTCACATCCTCCCGTCCGGTGCTTTTCCTGCCGCGCTCCCCGCTCCGGCCCCAGCGCCCGTTGCTGTCGGCACTAAGGTGTGACCCGTCCTAAGGTCTCCAGGGACAGGTCCACCACCTCCCTGGCAGAGGGGACGGGTGGTCCAGCTGCATGGCAGCAGCTCGGCCAACCTCCCAGCACCCCGTCATCCCTTTGGGGTGCACCCCACCTCACGGCTGCCCAGCATCCCCCCGCTTGGCGTGGATGCTGGGGAAGGGCAGCCCGTCCTGCCGCCGCAGCCCTCCCTCCCCACGTGGCCTGGCGAGCTCCCGGCTGGAGCCCAAGCCTTGCATCGATCCGCGCTGCATCTTAAATCCCGCAGCAGCTGAAGCAAGCGGTTTTCAGCGCCAGGGCGGGGGGGGTTTCTCCGTGGGCGAGCGGCTCTGGCACCGGAGTGAGACACCGGGGCTGCTTCCGCAGCCGGTACCACGGCAGTTGGCACAAGGACCTTGCCCCCATCAGCGTTTTAACGGCGATGCCCAAGCTCTGCCCGTGGGAAAGGGTCCTCTGGGCTATTGTGGGGTTCCTGGGGCTGCACTGGAGGAGGATGATGGATGAGCAGCGGTGGGGTGTGGGGGTCCAGGGATGCCCCTTGCTCTGCTGTACCACCCCTACACAGGAGTGAGGGTCTCAGCAGAGCTCTCCACACGTGGCCACATCCCTGTCTGGGCTCTAGAGAGGAGGGTGCTGGGATAGCCAGGATGGAGGGGTGGGGTGGGTGAGGGCCTCCTCCCAGTGCCACCCTCCCCCAACCGCCACCAGGGTGGGGACGTGGGTTCCTGCTCCACTAAGCCCTGCAGCTTTTCTCCTCTAAAGCCTGATTACTTGGCGGTGCCTGTGTGCGTGCGTGCTCGGGAGGGAGGAGGAGGAGGAATTTCACAACAACAAGTGTTTGCAGCCACACTGCGCCCAGCTGCCCCGGAGTCGCCCCAGGGACAGCAGCATAGCATCCGCTCCAGGAAGGCTCTGGCTGTCACTGCTGAGCCCAGGGCTCTGCTGGAGCAGCTGGGCATGTGTGCTGGGCATGCTGGGGCATGGCAGGAGGTCAGCACTGGGGCTTGGAGGTGGATGCTGTGGCTCCCTATGAGGTTGAAGGTGGGCACTGCAGCTCCTGATGAGGCTTAGAAGTGGATGCTGCAGCTCCTTGTTTGGTTTGGAGATGGATGCTGCTGCCCTTGGTGAGGTTAGGAGGTGGATACCATGGCTGTCCATGGGATTTGGAAGTGGATGTTACAGCTCTTATGGGGATTTGGAGGTGAATGCCATGGCTGTCCATGGGATTTGGAAGTAGATGCTGGAAGTGACTCAGAATTGGATGGTGCAGCTCACTATGGGATTTGGGGTGAACACTGCAGCTGTTGGTGGGGTTTGGAGGAGGATGCTGTGGACCCCTGTGGCACCTGAAGGTGGACACTGCCGCTCTCCATTTGGCTTCCTTCCCCTGCCCAGTGCTGCCTCAGGGACAATGGTCCAGGAGGAGACAGAGGAGGAGGAGCAGGGGTGCAGCCTAGCCTGAGCTGGGTGAGCAGTACCCCCGGGACTGTGGGAGCTGGGGTGTTGCACTTGGCCTGGGGGACAAGGGTGGCTGCAGGGTGGGAACCAGGCACCCCTTGCATGAGCTCCTGTGTACGGCCCGGGAGCATCATCCCGCCGGCACCTGTGGTCCCGTCCGGCGCGGGGCTTCACGCCGCTGGAGCGGAGCGGTAGATGAGCCCCGTGACTTCCCTGGGGCTGCCGTCCCTGGGGGAGGAGAGCCACGCACAGAGAGTCTTTAAGCATCCGAGTGCCATTGCTACCAGGCCAGGACTTCCCCTGTGACCCCCCACTTCTGTCTGGATGGCGACCCTTTTAGAGAGCAGCGGAACGGATCTCCACCGAGGTCCGTTCCCTGGAGTTCCTTTGTTCGCGGCGCTGGGATTTTCATGGCAGGGGGAGGAAGAGCTGCTTTGAAAAGCCCGTTGGCTCTTGCCAGCGCTAACTCTCTTTTCTTTTCTTCTTCCAGAGCCGCGTGGTGTGTCCCAGAGCTGCAGAGTATGTCTGTGCACTGAGAGCACCCTGAGTCCTCCGCAGCCGGCGCGGGAGGAGACGTCCGTTGATGCGCGGTCCCGTCTGAGCGTCCCCGGTGGCTGGCGGACCAGTGCTACCAGAAGGGCTTTGGGGGTCTTTCACTTTGGCATTGGGGTGGGTTATTTGTTTTTTTGGGGTTTTGGTTTTTCGGTTTTTTGGATTTTTTTTTTTTTTTTTTTTTTTTTTAAATTTTGGGGTTGGTTTGGTTGTTGTGCTACGGGCACCATGTCAAATTCGGGCTCCCATCAAGACACTGGGAACAAGCCAGAGACGGAAAAAAATAACCAAGATGACTCTCAACCCCCTGTCAACTCTGAGAGGAGGAACAAAAGTGGAATAATAAGTGAACCTTTGAACAAAAGTCTTAAGAAGTCCCGTCCACTCTCCCACTATTCCACTTTTGGTAGCAGCAGCTCGGTAAGCGAACATTCAGAGAAAGGCAACCCCTTAGCTAATGGCAACGATGCGACTGTGGATAAAAGTCATTCTACCTCAAAGCACAAAAACATCTCTAGTATGCTGAGCAAATTAGACCGGATGTCGGAGCTCTCCTCAGAAGGACAGACCGCCCTCCAACAATTTGCTCAGTCGACAGAAATGCTCAAAAGAGTGGTACAGGAGCATCTTCCTCTAACAAGCGAGCACGGGACTGGTATCTCTGACATGGAGGCAGTCTCAGCTGCAGAGACAATGAATGGCCCCTCTGATTTTCCTTACCTGGGGGCTTTTCCCATCAACCCAGGCCTTTTCATTATGACCCCTGCCGGCGTGTTTCTGGCAGAGAGCGCGCTCCATATGGCTGGCTTGGCAGAGTATCCCATGCAGAATGAGTTGGCATCTGCCATCAATTCGGGGAAAAAGAAACGGAAAAGATGCGGCATGTGCCCGCCCTGCCGAAGACGGATAAACTGCGAGCAGTGCAGCAGTTGTAGGAATCGCAAAACTGGCCACCAGATTTGCAAATTCCGAAAATGTGAAGAACTCAAAAAGAAGCCTTCTGCAGCACTGGAGGTAACCGGCCCCTCTCAGGCACCCTAACCCCTCCTCGGGCTGCGCTCCTGGGTTTGGATCTTGCCCTAGATAATAAAACACCTGGTACTTCTTTTTTTTTTTTTTATTTTTCCCTTTTCCATTAACAGCTCTCACCCTGAGATGTGTGCTCTGCCCAGTGCCCTCAGTCCCCAACCCCTGCTATGTACTGGTGTTGATTGGTGTGGGGAGGAAGGCTGGGGTCTCTCCCTGGGCATGCTGGACTTTGCTCTCCCCTTTGCAAGCACAGGCAGCAGCAGGGCTCTGCTGGGGCTTTGGTGACAACATCCCCTGTTCTCAGTGGCTGGCAGCTCCCTGAGCTGGGGAGCAACATCTAACCCTAGAGGAGGGGGATGAATTTTTTGGGGCAGACCTTGGGGTAACTGGTGATGTTGAAACCTGTGGCCACAGTGCAGTCAAAGCCCAGCTCCTCCACTCTGAGCAGGAGCACAGCAATCCCTGGTTTTGGGAGTAAACTGCTGCAGGGTGCACTGGCAGCATCCCCAGTGGAGTGGCTGTGCTGGGTCTCCCTGGGCCAGCATCCCTCTAGGGGGTCAGGATGAGTCCATAAGGCAGCAGCTGGATTTCCCATGGCAGCAGTTCCCAGTGGCCGTGCTTCTGTTTCAGCACCCAGCAGAGCCAGGAACATCCCTGCTCCTGCTGGGGATGCCCAGGTGCCCCGGTGTGAGCCAGGTGCTGGGGCTCTCACTGCCCTCCATGGCCTGCTTGTGGATGTCCTTGGCTTTGGAGAAGAGCCATTGGTTTGGGGTGCCACCTTGCCAAATCCACTGGGGAGGTGTGACTCACGTGGGGACTACAGGGAAAGTCTGGTGACTGGGGTTGTGTGGGCCTGAAACTCATTAGGGTCCATGGGCAGCTGCTGGTGGCGTGGTGTGGGTGCCAGCAGGGCAGGGGTGTCCCATGGACACCCTGCTCTGGCAGAGCCTCCCTCTTCCTGCACACCCAGGTGTTGTGCTGAAGTCAGGTTCGATTTTTCCATGAGCTGACCCCAGTGTCAGACATGCTGGTGTGCTTCCTCCTTCTGGTGAGCACATCCCCATGGAGACACAGCAGAGGCTAAAAAGTCACCTGGACATCAGCTGGATCGTGCATCCTGGCACAAGGGCTTTGCCCATCCTCTGGTGGTCCCAAAGCAACCAAAGCCTGCTGTTCCCTCAGCCACGTTCTACGTTTTTCAATTAGCATCAGCTCTGAATGAATACTGAAGGGGAAAAAAAATCTATTTGGGCGGTGGGGATGAGGAGAGAGGGACTGTGTCTTTCAAAAACCGCTGTATTGCTAAATTATATTCTTGTTCTAATTTGCTGAGTCAGTGATCTGGAAAAAGGGAGAAAGGGAAAAAAAAAGTTCATTTCTTCCAAAGAGTCCTAAAGCGGGTCAATAGACTCGGAGCTTGCAGCAGCCAGAGGACTCGCTCCCTTCTCCAGCACTGGGTCTGGAGGTGATAAATAGCACCAGGAACCCATGGAACAGTCACCCCTGTGGTGGGTTTCTCCATCTCATGACTGGCTGGGAAATGGAGGCCACTGAAATAGGGTTCTGCATCTGGTAGAGTTGGGCCCCACCAGAGATGAATCCCTATCCCCCTGGGCATGACCAGGTGTCTTGGGGCTCAAGAGAGATGCCACAGTGCTGGTGGGATGGACACCTGGCAGGTGTGGGTCATTCCAGGGCATCACCATCCCCTTTTCATGACAGACCATGCCCTCTCTCAGAACATCCACTTGTACCATGTGTTGACCTTGGTAGGGTTGTACAGGATTGTGGCTGGGACAGGGACACCGTGACCCCAGCCGATGTCCCAGGTCACCTGGGTCAAAGCTGGCTTGTTAAATCTAACCTGTCAGCCAGCCTTGCTCATACATTGGGCCAACTGTAGGGCAACCACCAGCACCTATGCTGTGCTGGAGACCTCTCTGGAGTGGGCCAAGATGCAGAGTTCCATGGACTGTTGGTCCTGGTGAGGTGCCATCACACTGCTGGACTTGATCCTGGGACAGAAGGGGCCATTCAGTGGCCCTTCATATGGGGCTGAATCATTCTCAAGGCTTTGTGAAGCATTGTCCCTGCCTGTGGGGGCAGTGCCATCGCCCAGGAGAAGGACAGTGACTGTCCTGCCACCCCTGTGCATCCAGAGGAACATCCTCAAAGAGCTCAGACAGGGCTACGATTAAACATTGATCTAAAATCAAGCAGTAAAAAAAAAAAAAATTAAATTAAACCTTTATGGCAGTGTAAAAAAACTGAGCTAAATCCCTCAGCCACCGTTAAGGTTTATCTGCACATCTACAGAGCCTGAAGAACCGGTCACTGCTGGTGTCCTGCCGTGGTGGGGCTGCCTGGGGCTCTAGGACTGGCCAGGTCGGGTGCTGGGAGCAGGCAGCAGCACGTTCCTGCACTGACCAGGCTCCTCAGGGCTCTGCCAGCCCCAGCAACCCTGGCTGATGCTGTGGGGGCTGCTGGCCAGCCCTGCACAGGTCACGCCGGGCTTGTCTGCAGAGCTGTAGGGCACATGAAGGCTGTGAATAGTTGGGATTTGACTCATCAGAGCTGTTCTCGTCCAGAGAAGCTGTGCTGCAGAGCTTTGGTGCCCCAGAGAGAGGCAGTGAGGGTCACTGTCACCCTCACATCAGCCTCACAGAGAGACTCTGGTGATGGAGGACAAGGAGTGAGCGTTTTCAGCTGAAAGATGATAGAGTTAGGTTGGACATAAGGTGGAAATGTTTATGATGAGGGTGTTGAGGCCCTGGCACAGGTTTCCCAGAGAAGCTGTGGCTGCCCCATCCCTGGAAGTGTCCAAGGCCAGGCTGGGCAGGGCTTGGAACAGCCTGCTCTGGTGGAAGGTGTCCCTGCCCATGGCAGGGGATGGAATGAGATGATCTTAAAGGTCTCCTTAAAACCATTCTGTGAGTCTGTGATTGTGGGGATGAGGGGGATCTCTCCTGGGCATCCACATTAGAGCTGGCTGTCCATCTTCCTTTAATAATACAGGAGCTGAGGTATTAATCAGACATCTCCTTCCAGACCCATGAGGAGCCCCCTCTCCCCTTTCCTCTCCTCTGGGATGATGGATCTGGGTATGTGGCCCTTGCTGGAGAGCCCACCCTGCCCTGCCCTGCCTGATCAGCATTCCTTGCCTTGAGTGGGACCCAGTGTGCTCAGTGTGGGGTGCCACAGCCCTGTGCATGGCTGGGCACAGGCACTGGTGCCTTCCCAGCTGTCTGATTGCGTGTTGTAGACCCCTTGGGGAAGGGGTGATGCCCGCAGCTTGTGACTGCCTCAGCTCACTTTGCTCCCTGAGCTGGGCTGGGAGCAGGAGCAGCTGAGATCTGCCTGGCACCACCAGCTCTTGCCCATTCTGGCCCCCTGTTTGGGCTGTGCTGTGGAAGGGGACATCCTCCTGCAGGGGTGGGCTGATGCTGCTCTGGTGTTTCATTGAGGCTTGGTGGGTGCCTTGATCCAAGAGAAGGGCCCAGCAAGAGCTGGCTGACTCCTGCATGGAATTAGAGGCCAAAATGTGTCCAGTTTGACTCTTAGGATGCTACCTGAGGTGTCCCAGCTCTGCACACAGGCTCAGCAAGCCCCTGCTTGCCCCATGGCAGCCAGTCTGCTGGCCAGGGCCTGTCACTGCAGCCTGTGGCCTCTGTCCCATTGGTGTCCCTTGCTTGTTTGAAGGTGCGGGACCTGAAGGGTCCTCTCAGGTGATTGTGTGGTGATCCTGTGGTGATTGTGTGTCTGGCTGGCACAGCTCAGCCTTGCCTGGGGGCCGTTGGCATTGAGAGTTGTGGTCCTTGCATACTCCACCCATGTTCTCATGCACAGTGTGCAGGCTTCCCACCTCACCCAGCTGGGAAATGTCCCTGGTTCTCCTTCCAGAGGACCACGGTGCTACTGGGGCATGGCCCCATCTTTCCTGGAGGTGGCTTCTAAGAGATCCTGTCCGTTGTTGGGCCCTCTGTTGGCCATGGGGCTGAGCCTGCTGGGACTCACCCCTCTTCCCCGTGAGGTGCTGAGGTACCTGGTGGTGCCTGGGGTTGCTCTGTTGGGGTCAAGGTTGTTCCCTGAGGCTCAGCATGTCCCATGTCCTGAGCAGCTCCTGCTCTGGGGTCCCCAGGCCCATCCAGCTCCACTCCCTGCCCCAGTTTCCATTCAAATGTGCTCCTAAACCCATCTGGTGGCTGTCCTATGGGCATCTGTCTGTCTGTCCTTGGCAGGGTCTGTGGGGGCTGGCAGTGAGGGGACCGTGCTGAGCTGTGCCAGGCCATGCTGACTGCCCATGGCCTGGCCACTGTGCTGGCCACAGCCTGGCCACTGTGCTGACCATGGCCTGGCCACTGTGCTGGCCACAGCCTGGCCACTGTGCT
Source organism: Sitta carolinensis (assembly GCA_032173965.1). Taxonomy (NCBI): domain Eukaryota; kingdom Metazoa; phylum Chordata; class Aves; order Passeriformes; family Sittidae; genus Sitta; species Sitta carolinensis. Next base: position 3,271,067 of record CM063294.1, on the reverse strand, counting down.
GACCACGGACTGGCCACTGTGCTGGCCACAGCCTGGCCACTGTGCTGACCATGGCCTGGCCACTGTGCTGGCCACAGCCTGGCCACTGTGCTGACCACGGACTGGCCACTGTGCTGGCCACAGCCTGGCCACTGTGCTGACCACGGACTGGCCACTGTGCTGGCCACAGCCTGGCCACTGTGCTGACCACGGACTGGCCACTGTGCTGGCCACTGGCCAATGGCACTGGCTGTGCTGTTGTGCCAGCTGCAGCAGGGGGACCCAGGGACATGGGACATGGGATATGGGGACACAGGGACACAAGGACATAGGGACATGGGGACACAAGGACATGGGAACACGGGGACATGGGGCATGGGGACACAGGGACACAGGGACATGGGGACACAGGGACACGGGGACACAGGGACATGGGGACGCAGGGGACCCGGGGCTATGGGGACACAGGGACCCGGGGATGGGCTGAGCTGCTGTGCTGTGCCTGGCCAGGGAGGGGTCTGGCAGCAGGGGAACCCCAGCCTCCCTCCTGCTGGCATTGTGGGTTGGAAATCCTGGGATGTGGAGCTGCATCAGAGGGGGCTGAGCCTGGGCTGGATCCGCCCCCAGGCCGGGGTAGGGTTGGGGGTGAGGGGTGGGTGCCCAGCCCTGGTGGTGCACGCCTGTGCCGGACCCGACCTAACGCCTTATCCCTTCTTCTTCTGTCCCCTTCCCTGTCTCTCTTCCTTTCCAGAAGGTGATGCTTCCTACAGGAGCCGCGTTCAGATGGTTCCAGTAGGAACGGGAATCCCAAAGCTCTGTCATCCAAGTGCAATGTCACTGCTTGCTTGTGTTGTCTCAGGCAAGGGATTTTTGGCTGAAATGAATGGATGCACCTGTGTCTCTTTAGAACCAAAAATATTTTCTCGCAAATCTCATTCCTGTTTTTATAATTTTTTTCTTTTTTTCCTTTTTTTTTTTTTTTTTTTGCGTTCGTTTTAACATCTTCAAGTCCTAGTCAGACATTTAACTGCTTTTCAAATAAAAAACAAAAAAATAATTAAAAGAAAAAAACAATGGATCTGTAAAGTACCAAGACTTAATAGACAGAGTATGGACAATCAGTTTCTTTCTGTGTTTTGGTGTTGATGTTGTTTATGTGTGAAAGATGCAGTACTTGTGTAGGGAATGTAAATTTACAGTAACCTTTTAAAATCTAGTTACTAATAAGCACTACTGTAATTTAGCACAGTTGTTTAATTGCACCCTCATTTATACTTTTTATTTGATTCTTTCCCATCATACAATAGAGTGGATAGTTTCTAGAATGCCTCAACTTCATGTTTATAAATGAGAATATGTTTAAAGCGATGTAGTATCCCTTCTCCTCACCATTCACCTCTGGAAGTTTAACCCACAAGAGGGTCGGTATTAAAGGTGGAAGTAAACAATTGCTACTCAACTGGCGGAATTCAAAAAAAGGCAAAAAAAAAGAGTAAAAAAAAGGCAAAAAAAAAAAAAGGTCGTTGTTAGTTTATTAATATAGAACAAGAAATGCTGCGTACAGAAAATCTTCCTAATTGCAACGGTTTACTCCTAGAAGTAATTTTTGTAAACTTACAGAAGTTAAAATCAAAATAAAACAAATATTACAGGACCTGTGCTGAAGCAGTTACGCAAAGTGATATTTCTCTTCTGTTCACCCCCCGTCTCTCCAGCTCTCTCCATCATTAAATTGAAATGCTGTTTGTAATGTTTTAGCGATCCAGGCTGTTTTTGTGAATAAAATGAATGCATGTTTTGTGTCATGACTTCCTGCTTGGTTATTTCTCTCCCACCCCTCTGTCCAGCCCTCCAGGCCCCCCAGCAGTGGTGGTGGTCCACGTGCCGTGGTCCTGCTGGCTGTGGGGACCTCGCCAGTGACGACGCTGGAGCGTGGTGGGACGGTGTGATGAGCTGAGCTGGAGTCGCCCTGGCTGCTAAATCCGCCCAGTTAATCCTGGCAGTGGCTGGGCTAAGCCAGCCTTGGCTCCTCCCGGGATATTTCCCAGCTTGACCTGTGTGGAGGTTTACCCAGCAGTGCCAACACCATTTGTTTTGGTGAAATGATATTAATGTCCCATGGAGAACCGCGGTGAGGCTGGTGTTGTTTGGACAAGTCTAAAATGAGCTCCCAAAGGTGAGTGGGCTCTGGGATGGCTTTGCAGCCTGGCCTCATGCTGCTACTGGATCAGCAGGAGCTGTCTGGGATGGAGGGGATGTTGGAAGGGCTCAGCCATGGACAAGCCATCAGGTTGCTGCCAGTGCTTGGGGTGCTGTGCTGGGAACCATGCCAGGCAGGTGGGCTGGGAACCTCCTACCAGTCCCCTGGAGGTTCTCCAGGGTCATCCCAGCCTGGCAAGAGGTAAATCCAGCTGGACCCGGCAGTGCTGGCAGGAGGAGGTGGTGAGAGCCTTTGTCCCCAGCTCCAGCCAGTGTTTGGGCCAGCATCTGTTGGCCAGATGTGCACCCGGAGGAGGGGGGGACGCGGTGCGAGGGCTCTGTCCCTGCCCGGCAGCGACCTGCCGGGATGGAGCACAGAGTCCTTGGGGAAAGCTGCCCCAAATGCCCTCTCCAGCAGCATTTCCCCCAGCTGCTCCTGCAGCTCCGTGTGGTTCGGAGCCCAGGCTCCCCGGGCACACCAGTGCCTGTGGCTGTGCGTGGGAACGACAGGAGCACACGGTGACAGCGATGGACAGCCAGTGTGGTGAGTGACACAGCTCAGGGCTGCAGCGACAGACAGACAGACACAGACCCTGGTCATGCCCCAGCAGGGCTCTGGTGCATGGCTCTGCTCCAACCAGGGTGGCACTGGCAAGGGGCTGCTGGGAGCTGGTTCCCAATCCATGTTGCTCCCACAGCCGGAAGCACTTAGCAGGAATGTGGAGGGGGAGTTCTGGGAAAAAGGAGTCTGGCTGGTTTCTTTACGACTGTGGCTAAGGGTTGGGGCTGTGTGAAGGCACAGGCCTGGCACTCAGAGGGAGCCAGCTCCTACCCCATGCTGGGAGAGAGTCCTGGGGAGCAGCACACAGAGCCCCCTGCCCAGCCCTGGTCCCCTCGGGAGCTGCAAGGGGGGTGCTGCTCTTCCCACCCACAGCTGGGGCTGGGGACTGCTGGGAATGTCACCCTGGTCTGGCTGTGCCACCCACGGCAGGGCTGTGCTTGGGGCTGGTGTTGGCACGGAGCAATGCTTGGGGAAATGCCATCATGGCATGGCAAACCCCATTGTGCCACGTTGGCAGGGCACTGGCACAGAGCATGGGCCATAGCAGGGGAGATGGGCACTGGCAGGGGAGGAGAGTGATAGCAGGGATGTGGAGCTGCCAGGGAGGACACAGACATCAGCAGGGGCAAAGAGAGTTCCCCACGCAGGAAAATGGGTTTGGGAGGAAAGAATCAGATGTGGGGTTCAAACCCTGCCTGTGAGTGGGATGGGGAGGTGGGATGTGGGGTGCTGGGTGCCCTCCACCCCACTTGCAGCTCACCCCTGTGCTGGGCTGCATCCCTGCCTCCCAGGTGAGTGTGTAGGAGGATGGCCCTGTGCTGGCCTGGAGCCTTGCCTAATGAGCAGGACCTCAGGCATGCCCTGAGGGTGAGCCCTTCCCCTCCTCAGGCACAGCCCCTGTGCTGGGCCATCCCCACAGCTGCTGCTGGGGAAGTGGCACCCAGGGCTGCTGTCCCCAGGGTGCCCGCTGGCAGCCAGGTGACACAGGGCACATGGGATGATGATAACGAGCTTGGCACGGTGCTGAGGGACAACCCTGGGCGCTACCACAAGGGCTGGCCTCGAGTCTCTCTTAATTAACATCTTCATTAAATAGAGTTAGCAGAAGGGCAACCAAACCTGCCTGTGGCCCTGGGGCATGCTGTCACAGAGGGCACAGCCGTGTCCCCATCCCCACTTGACCTTGGTGGCGTGGGAAGATGCCAGCAAGGGATGCCAGGTGAGGCCAGACCCTGGTGCTGGGCTGGTCCAGTGGCGATGCCAGCTTTCTATGTGGGATGGCCTGGCATGGAGAGGATGGATTCTGCAGCAGGAGATGGAACCTCCACAGTGGTGCCAGAGACGTGTCCTGTCCTGTCCCAGGGGCACCCCAGCACTCCGTGGGTGCCGGGCTCGGCTGCAGGGTGTCACCATGCTGTGTCCCCGTGCCGGGTCTCGGCCCGGTGGGCTGGTGGCCGCCTCGTCCCGCCATCCCCCGGGCTGCAATTAGCAGGCTGACCCCGGGCTGACCTGCCCCGCTGGCGTGGGGATGCGGCAGGATGCAGGAAGCGCCGAACAAAATGTGCTTCAGCTGAGCCGGATGGCGGGCTGGCTGCGAGCGCCGGTGGCCAGGCGTGACCTCCCACCCGCACTGGGCTGCCCGACACCGAGGGACGGCAGGGAGCCTGCAGGAATGGTTGCTGGGAGGGGACCCAGTTCACACCCACCACTCCGAGAGGAGGTTGGGATGGTGGCATCTGCTCAGGTGTCCTTGGTAGGGGCACATCACAGCCCAGGGGGCTGTGGGGACAAGCCAGCCCCGGTGCCAGGTGTTAGAGCCATCCAGCATCTCCAGCATGGCTGGGCCATCGGTGGGTGCTTCCCAGAGTGTCCTGGGCTGAGCTGGCACCAGCTTGGTTGGGGTTTTGGGAGCCCTGCAGCAGCTGGATGGGACCGATGCAGGGTCTGGGGGGCCCCAGGCATGGGCAGCTGTGGGGGATGCTCACTGTCACACATCTGGCTTGGCTCAGGCTGGAGCCTGGGGCTGCTGGGACAGCTCGGTTGGGACCATTAATCTAAATAAGCCTCCCAAGTTCTGCTCTCCACAGCTGGCCAGGTGACCTTCCCTGTGTCACACACACCATGGCAGCTTTCCAGGCCGACTTCCAGCCTTGGCTGAAGTTCTTCCAAAAGGTTGTGGAGTTTTTGAATTCAGGCTAAGGATGCCTTGTCTCTTTTCATGTCCTCCACTGGGAATGAGCTCTGCATTGGCTTCTTCCCCACAAACATCACATGCCAGGGTGTGGGACAGGGGAGAAGGGTCCCACAAGGTTTGTGTGATGCTGTGTTTTCTCTTCACCAAAGCAAGACTGAAAAGGGCTTTTCTCAGGGAAGAGGAGCCATGGGAGATCCTTGATCCATGATAAAGGCTTGACATCCACATCACTTCACCTCTGGGATGTCCAGAATTCCTGACTGACCACCACACACTGCCATCTCCCCATGCCTGAGCGGGGGCAGGAGGAGCTTTACCTAGCAGCGCCCTTGGAAAGGACTCCGTAGGTGGAAGCTGATACCCATTCCTGCATCCCTCCAGCCCAGCCTGGGATGAGCTGCGGCTCCAGCTGGCCAAGGGCCCTGGCTGGTGGCCCTGCTGCGGCTCTGCAGGAGGCTGGGGATGTCGCTGCAGCCATCACAGGGTGCTTTCTGCACAGAAACTGACTCAGGTCCTCCTGCCCTGGGGAACAGAGCACCACCAGGCCTGGCATCCTGCCTGCAGCTCCATGGTGCTGCCTCCAGGGAGAAGTGCCTTGGTTTGGGGTCTCAGGTCCCCCCCTCACCCCACAGAGTGGGTGACTGCCTGGGGTGAGCTGGCTGTGCTTGCATGAAGGACAGCTCTTCCACTGCCAGCTCCTGCAGCCCCAGCAGAGAACAGCAGCACCCAGCACCCCAGGGCTGTGGGCAGCAGAGACCATTTAGCCTGGCTGAGCCATGGTGTTCCTCTTTTTGATCCTGATCAATGCCTGATTATTCCTGATGAGCTCGTCGGTGCTGCTCTCCCAGCCCGCGCCTGCTCGCTGCAAAGCCCACGCCAGGCCACGGCACCTCCCGCTTAACTGAGGCCTGGCTGCTGTGCCAAGGCCAGTTCCAGCACTGCGTCAAGATGTTTTAAGGCCAGAGAAGTCAGAATTGGTGAGAAATAGGTCAGCCTGTGACAACAGGAGGAGGCTACTCAGTGTGAGGCAGCGGCTGGCACGGCTGAGCCTTCAGCCCGTGGGTGAGGATGGGTGGGCACAGCGGCTGAGCAGGGGCTGAGCAGAGGGGACAGGTGCCACCAGTGGCAGCTGGGGGCTGGCAGCCTGCAGCCTGCCTTGCTTTTGTCCTGCCATCACTGCTGACAGCCCTGGGGAAGCATCGGTCTGGGGAATCGTGTCTCTGCCCTCAACAAAATGCTGTGAGTGGATTTAGTACTGGTGGAGGTGTCCTGATGGGTAGTGGGGACATAGGACCAGGCTGCCCTGCCCTTGTCCCCTCAGGAAGCCCCTCCTTGCACCTCTGACCCAGGGCTGGAGGATGAGATGCCTATGGAGAAGGAAGGATGCCTTGCTCTTTCCTGCCTTGCCTCTGAGGGGCTGGCTTCTCCTGCAGCTGGCTTCTCCTGCAGCCCCTGTCCCTGAGCCCAAGCTAGCCTGGGCAGGCCTGTCAGGGATGAAGGAGCTGCTGGTCTGTGTCTTGTTGGCAAACCCATAAGCCAACGAGTGATTAGAGCAGGTTCTACTAAACCCAGGATGGGTGCGAGAACAGGGCAAGCATGGATGAGACCTCCCACATCCTTAAACTGGTCCATCTGGTCCCACCTGCTTTCTGGCTTTGCCTCTTCTGCTGCTTCTGGCTGAAGGGGAACAGTGACCAGGGTCCCAAGGCCTCCTGCCATGAGGATTCCCTGTGGACAAGAAGACACCAGCAGGACAACCTTCGCCTCTCATCCCTGCACTTGCCAGATCACAGCAGCATTTTCCCTTGGCAGGGCCCTGGGTCATCCTGGGTTTCTCCATCTCCTCACCCGCCCTTGCCACTGAGGTGCCCCCTCTTTGTCTTGGGGGGCGGCAGGGGGGCGATGCCAGTGCCCACCTGCCTCCTGCCCTGCAGGCTGGGACTGCAGCAGTCAGCCAGGCCCACCCCTGGAGCCAGGGGCCGACACCTCCATCAGTACATCCCGCCTGACATTTACAGTCATTAATTTCTGCATTTTGCCTCTCGTGCTGGCCCTCTCTGAAGCTCCACCTACTGTGGGAGCGATTCCTCCAGCAGGGGCACGGCCCTGACCCTGCCCACTCCCAGCAGAGTTAATTTTCCATCTCTGGCAGTGCACCAGGCTGGAGACTGATGCCTGTGAAGATCTTGCAGGTCCCGCAGCTCTCTCTGGCAGAGCTGGGCCCGGGCAGCGAGCAGGAGTGCTTGGCACAGCTCAGCACCTCTCAGCTGTGCCCTGTCACACCCTGGCTGCTCACTGCCACTGCCATCCTTCCACCTTGCCATCGTGGGCTCAGGTTTCCTACTGACCTAACACCAGCCAGGTGGGAGTTGCTCCCCCAGCAAGACTGGCTCCTTGAGCAAGAGGTGCCCTTCTCCCCTCTCCAGGATTCTTCTGGCACTTTTAACCTGAAGCAGGTGGGGTGAAAGCAGCCTGGGGCAGATCCCACTTGCGTGCTCCCTGCTCCCTGCAGGGATTCACGGGGTGCAGGCTCGCACTGAGCCCCAGCTCCTGCCTCTCTGGGGCTGGCAGGGCTCGCCCCAGCAGCACGGTTCACTGCCTCGCCCTCAATGCTGACATTTCTCCACCGAGACAGCCGCAGGGGGAGGTATAAACTGGCTTTGCTGCAAGTGTGTGTGTGTGATGGGGGCTCCCTGTGCCCCCAGCTCCAGCCCGTGCAGTGCCTGAGCTGGCTGGTGGCCCTGTCACCTCTGCTGGAGCAGGGTTTGGCCATGGTGCCTTCTAGAAGAAGCAGGAGTGTGGCAGGGGGGATGTGACAGGGCAGCTGAGGAGGCAGAGCCACTCCTGGGAGCTTGGGGCCGACCTGGGGAAGGGGCCAGGGCAGGGCAAGACATGAGGGGATGGGGAGTGCACAGGGAACAGAGACCACTCTTCCTTTAGGCAGAGGAGAAAGAGAAAAGGTCGGGAGAAGAGGCAGGAAATGGGGGTGGGAAAGGACAGAGCAGAGATGGGAATCCTTGGAGAAAACACAGTCTGTTGGGTGGGGGAATGGTGGAGGTCTGGGTGCTCCCACATCCTGCCAGCCTCCCCAGGAGGGGCCCTCAGGGACCCGCGTTTAACCCCAAGAGGCAAGACGGGCAGTAAGTCAGAGCCTCCAGAGCGAGCAGTGCAAGGGCTGCGGGATGCCCGTGGGTATCCAGCGATGGGTGCTGGCCTGCTCCCACCCTGGGGACACTGCACCCCGGGCCACCTCCCCAGCACAGTGCAGAGCTGCCACCTCTGCCAACATTCCTCCATTTCCTCACTCCAGACACAGTGACCGCTTCCCCGCTTGGATTTCAAGCTGTGTGCGCAGCCCCGCGCTCACCCTTGGGCTGGACACGGGCAGCAGGAGGAATGCGACCAGGCAGGTTTGTGCAAACACAGGCACTGCGTGGTCCCCCTCGGTCTTTAGTCTGGTAAGCAAAATCAGAATCTAATCCAGATCAAACAGGACTTTAGCTCCTGTCAAAGGACTGATCCCCTATTCTGCCCAGGCTGTGGTATTTAAAGGGACACGGGCAGGTTAAGTGTAGCTGGAAACAAAGGGTTTGTGAAAATCATCATAATAAAAATAACAACAACAAAAGCTGGGAAAGATTAGTGGGAAGAGAGACTATAATGAAATATAACTGCCAAAGAAAACTGTGGTTAATGGAGACATCTCCCTAGAGCATTTGAAACCTCAGGTAGTGGAGGAGGAAAGAGATAAGTGAAACCACTCAGAAACCAGTAGAAAAACAAACCAGGCTGTTCCTAGATCAGGGCAAGATCTCTCCTCTCCTCTCCTCTCCTCTCCTCTCCTCTCCTCTCCTCTCCTCTCCTCTCCTCTCCTCTCCTCTCCTCTCCTCTCCTCTCCTCTCCTCTCTCTCCTCTCCTCTCCTCTCCTCTCCTCTCCTACTCTCCTCTCCTAAACTCTCCTCTCCTAAACTCTCCTCTCCTAAACTCTCCTCTCCTCTCCTAAACTCTCCTAAACTCTCCTAAACTCTCCTAAACTCTCCTCTCCTCTCCTAAACTCTCCTCTCCTCTCCTAAACTCTCCTCTCCTAAACTCTCCTAAACTCTCCTAAACTCTCCTCTCCTAAACTCTCCTAAACTCTCCTCTCCTCTCCTAAACTCTCCTCTCCTAAACTCTCCTAAACTCTCCTAAACTCTCCTCTCCTAAACTCTCCTAAACTCTCCTCTCCTCTCCTAAACTCTCCTCTCCTCTCCTCTCCTCTCCTCTCCTCTCCTCTCCTCTCTCTCCTCCTCTCCCTCTCCTCTCCTCTCCTCTCCTCTCCTCCTCTCCTCTCCTCTCCTCTCCTCTCCTCTCCTCTCCTCTCCTAAACTCCCTCCTCTCCTCTCCTCTCCTCTCCTTCCTCTCCTCTCCTCTCCTCTCCTCTCCTCTCCTCTCCTCTCCTCTCCTCTCCTCTCCTCTCCTCTCCTCTCCTCTCCTCTCCTCTCCTCTCCTCTCCTCTCCTCTCCTCTCCTCTCCTCTCCTCTCCTCTCCTCTCCTCTCCTCTCCTCTCCTCTCCTAAACTCCTCCTCTCTCTCCTCTCCTAAACTCTCCTAATCCTCTCCTAAACTCTCCTCTCCTAAACTCTTCCTCTCCTAAACTCTCCTAAACTCTCCTAACTCCTCCTCAAACTTCTCCTCTCCTAAACTCTCCTAAACTCCCTACCTCTCTAAACTCTCCTTCAACTCTCCTAAACTCTCCTAACTCTCCTAAACTCTCCTCTCCTCTCCTAAACTCTCCTAAACTCTCCTAACTCTCTAAACTCTCCTCTCCTAAACTCTCCTAAACTCTCCTCTCCCTAAACTCTCCTCTCCTAAACTCTCCTAAACTCTCCTCTCCTCTCTCCTCTCCCTCTCTCCTCTCTCTCCTCTCCTCTCTCTCCTCTCTCCTCTCTCCTCTCTCCTCTCTCCTCTCCTCTCTCCTCTCTCCCTCTCTCCTCTCCCTCTCCCCTCTCCCTCTCCTCCTCTCTCCTCTCCTCATGCAGGAGCTGGATTCAATAATGGGTAATTCATTTATTTGATGTCCTGGCTGTGCTCGGGGTGTTGGGGAGCAGTTCCAAGGGCACAGCCCCCCGGAGCTCTGGGGTGCCTCCCCAGCCTGGCACAGCCCCGTGCCACAGCCCCAGATAGGATTTAGCCACCCGACTTCTCCTGACCTTAATAACTGGCGCTGACTTAACCAGAGTCTGGTGGCTAAATCCCACGTGAGTCTGGAAGTGTAGGAGTCAGTGTCACAAGTAATTTATTCCGTGCATCTCTCAGCCTCCTAAACTTGGGGAAGCCAGTTCTTAACACAGATCCCGGTGCTGCCACAGCCCTGGTTGAGCAGATCTGCAGCATTACTCTCTCCTCTTCCCTCTTTCCCTCACAGCTGCTGCCTTGCCCAGACTGGAGAGCAAAGCCCCACTCAGGCCCTTCTCCCAGCCCAGGAACAGGCACCTTCTAGACCTAGGCAAAGCCTCTGCTGCCCACAGAACCTTGCAGCATCCTTCAAGCCATGGGCAAGTCCCAGGCCAGCCACCTCCAAAGTGGGGCAAGCTGTTCCCAAACCAGGACTGGGATAGGTGCAGTCCCTACAAGCAAGGCCTGGCTCACACATGGCTGCTGTCCATGGATGCTGCATCCTGGGGAACTCAGTCTTGCTCCGTGGGTGTTGTCAGTCCAGCCTGGCCCTTCTGCCTCATCCCAAACCTCTGCTCCTGTGTGTTGAGGCTGGAAAGCCAGAGGCAACTCTTCAGCTGGGCTCTGTGGGGCTGAGCTGGGTGAGTGTGGAGGAGTTATGCCCATGGAAAGGGAGGACCATTGAATTTAGTTTGGAGAAGCCTTTTCTGAGGTTTCTGGCCCTTTTCTGAGCCAAAGAGCTGGTGGCTGGTGGGGCCCCACTGAACACAGCCCTCGGGCAGGGCTGTCCAGCCCTGGGGGATGCAGCCCCCATGCCCAGAACTGGTGCATTTCTCACGTCCACATCCCTGACTCTGCTCTCCATCGTGACCAAACCCAGTGGGCTGGATCTTTCCCAGGCATGACCACATGTGGGTTCCTCCCTCTCCTTCAGCATCTGCTCAGACACTGCCAGCAGCCTCTGCTGTGCCCCAGGGATGCCAAAGACTGCGGGCTGTGGCACAGGCAGGCAGGAGGGCTCTGTGGGCAAGCAAAGGGGTGCAGGCAGGCACCAACAGAAGGGCTGGGGCTGCAGGGAGGGTTTTTCAGCTGGGCTGGCCTTGTCCCTGCTGCCTGCAGCTCAGGATGGATCTCTGTGGCTGGGGAGTTCAAGCTGGGTTACAGCCACTGCCACAGCCTGAACATCACATTCAAATTCTAGTCACAGTTTTTGGGCATCTTTGCTTTTCTTGGCAGTGTCAGAGTTCCAGGACAGCAGGGAAAAGAGGGAAATGGACCTCACTTGCCATGTCTCTGCTGCTGCAGCTGTCTCAGAGGAGTTTGCTGGTTGTCCTGAGTCATGTCTGTGCCAAGCAGAGCTGAGCTGACACCCAGCAACACCTGGGCTGCTGCATTTGCTGCCTGGGAGCCTTTTTTGTTCCTCCCACAATCAGGTCACAGCCTGTCCCATCTGGGCGAGGCAAGTGCTGTGGGCACAGGCAGGGGTGGACGTGCCTCTGCTGCCCAGCTGGGTTGTCAGCCCAGCAGCAGCTGCAGGAAGCTGGGGACCTGCCCTGGGGCTTTCCCTCTGCAGCCCTCTTGAAGGGCAGGCACAGGGCTGGCACCTTGCCCAGTGCCACCCAAGGCACAGGGGACAGTTTGGGAGTACAGCTCAGAAAACACAGTCATGATGGGACACAAGCACTCTTGAGTTTTCCAGCCTCATCCTCCTCCTTCTTCAGGGTCCTGTGGATTTCTTTGGTCCCAGGGACATTCTGCCTCCTTCTCCAGCTGCCTCTAGAGCTCTGCTGGGAGTGGAGCCCTCCCGATGGTGTGAGCTCCTGGAGGAAGCCGTTCTGTCCACAGCATCCGTGGCATCATCACCTCTCTTTGCCCCCAGGGGGATCCAGGAGGCTGTACCCACACGGGCGAGGTGTGAGGCAAGTGAGTTCACACCGGAGTTTGAACTGTCCTGCAGGTGCAGCTTTCAAACCTGGCAGAGACAGATTAGGGCAAGGAAAAAAAAAAAAAAAGCCAGAAAGAAGGGAAAACACAAACGTGATACCTCCATCTTGCAAAGTCCTTGAGTCACATCACCATGGCTGGGAGCATCTCATCCCTACGGACCCTGGCTGTGTCCTTTCCTCAGGCATCAGCTGCTGGACACGGTGCTGCTCCACCATGTCCATCCTTGTGGCTGCCCTCTGCTCCCTGGAATATCCCAGCTTTCCAGAGGCTAAGCAAATTCTGTGGCATTTCCAGCTGCAAGCTACTCTGCAAACAACCATACCCAGAGGCTGACAATTCCCCCAAATGCATGTGCAGCTCCTTGGGAAATGGAGCAAGGCCCAACACAGCCATCTCATTCCTGATTCCAGGCAAGGCAGTGGGGAAGCTTCATGGTCCTGCTTGGTGGGCAAAGCTCTCTTCTCAGAAATGAGTTTTTGCTTAAATTTTGGAGAGAAAAATGTAGTCTGACTCAGCCACAAAGCATGGAAAATTTCAAGCAGACACTTGATGTGTGGCAAAAAGTATCCTTGGGCTGGGAGAATGAGTGGGGTTGTATTGTTTGGGCTGTTAAATCAAAAACCCAGGGGAAAGAAATAACTTTGGGTCAACCCAAAATGAACTGTTGTAGATATTCTTTCTGAAACAAAAAAGTTTTGCTTTGAACAGCAGGAGGCCCTTGTTTTCATCCACTACTGATATAAATGACTTTTCTAGATGGCAAGTGAAAAGTCGTAAAGTTCCTCTAATACCAGAGAAATCAAAAATAAACGCTGCTCTTCCCAAGGTAACACATGCTCCTTGTGATCTCAGATGGAGCCCAGATTCCCAAATCATAGAATCATGGAAAATCCTGACCTGGAAGGAATCCATAAGAGTCTTTGTGTCCAACTCCTGGCCCAGCACAGGATCTCCCAACAATCCCATTGTTTTCCTGAAAGCATTGACCAAGCATGTCTTGAACTCTGTCAGCCTTGTGGCCGTGACCACTTCCTGGGAAAACCTGTTCAGTGCCTGACCAGCCTTTGGGACAAGAACCTTTTCCAAATATCTAACCTAACTCTCCCCTGACACAGCTCCAGCCAATCCCCCAGGTCCTACTGCTGGTCACCAGAGAGAAATATTTAGAGCCCCTCGGAGATCAGAGATTTTGGTGCTGAGCTATTAGTGTTAACAATTCCAGCCTGCTTGGGAAGTTGTGGATGGATCCATGTCGTGATCTGCCCTTCCTACACCAACACCCAGAGGATGCAGAGTGCTGAGCAACCTTTATTGTGTGTGCTGTTCCTGTCCTGCTGGGCTGGGCAGGGTGTCATGGCTGGGTCCTCTGGCCAGGAGGGTGGTTCTCTCTGCTGGCTCTGCCCACGGGCCCAGCTCTGGAGCTGGGATGTGGAAGCTGGGTGGATGGGATGTGCAGCGCTGGCTGTGGCTCTGGCTGAGGTGGGGAGGGATGCAAGACCCTCGCTGGGAAAATGTCAGGGTATTCAGCTCATGATTTTCCTGCTTGTGCTGCCTGCAACGTGTCTCTCCAGCACGACAAAGGCCCCAGCAGACACCTCGTGCTTCTGCATGAGCTGTGCTTCTGCTCCTTGCCCAGGCAACCTGCAAGAAGGCACGGAACTGGAGCAAGTCAGCCCTTCAGGAGGCCACAAACACCCCCACTCCTCCTGGAGCAGGCTTTCCACCCGAATTCTCTGCCTCTTTTGAAAGGGTGTGGTTCTGGGCTCTCATGGAGCTCTCATCCAGGCAGGACCTGGCTCACTGGGGAGAAAATTCTGCCCTCCACCTCCCTGTCCTCCCAGCTCAGCTTCACAGCGTGACAGTGGGGTTTGCCCAGGGAGATGCATTAGTCCTTTTAGATGCCTCCTCTCACCTTTCCTTAGGCAGAACTGAAGCACCAGAGCTTCTCGGGGTGTCCTCCAGGTTGGGGACAGCCTCTGGCCCCATCCCCTGCTCGGGGGATCTCCTGTAGCTGCCCTGCTTTGTGCTCTGCTTCCACCGGTTATGCAAGAGGCTTTGGAAGCAAGGCAAAATTACAGCAGGAAGAAATCATCGCACGGCTCTGGTGGGAAAAGATATTATCCTGCGTTGCCAGCAAGACTGGCCGTCGGCAGGTATGGCCCGGAGGAGCGCAGCGCGGCAGGATGATCGCTGATAAGATGCCGGGTCCTGCTCCGATGGCCTCGGGAGAGGGAAGCGCTGTGCTGTGAAGCTATGGAAACGGCCAGGCTGGGTGCGGAGCGGTAATTGGGCCACTCGCATCACCGCAGGTACGCCGGCTCTTTGTGTGCGCCGCGCCGGAAAAGAGCGCGGCTGCGGGAACGGCCATGGAAAAAAAAAAAGTTGCTCCCTTGGAAGCGGCGGCTCTGGCGGCAGCTGCCCCCGGCCGTGCCCCCCTCCCCGGCCCCCCGCTCTGCCTTTGAGTCACCTCGGCGGCGTGACGGCTGCATCCGCCCCGCGCGAAGGTCACGCTTAAAAGCATTGGACATGGCTGGGCGCGGAGGTGGGAGAGGCGCTGCACAAGTCGCATCGCGTTTGAAGGAGTTGCGGCCAGGGCAAACCTCCCCAACGTGCCCTTCGAGGAAGGGGGCTCCCACCGCCTTTCATTATTTGCCAAGAAACGTAAGCCCAGAGGTCCGTGAAATTGTCAGGATGTGTGAAATCAGGCACCGCCGGGCAGCTCTCCTGCACGACCATTTTAAATATTTAACACGTTGATTATACAACATTTGTATTGAAACGCTGGTGTGGGCCCAGACCCGGGGTTTGGGGAGGGAGGGGGGGTGGGTTTGGGATTTGGCCACCCTGCCCTGGGCTCCTGGCAGCCGCCGCAGCGCCGGCGGGAGGGGCGGCGGGGAGGCTGTGCGGGAGGCACTCAGGCGGCGAGGCGCTCCTGCTCGGGAGCCTCCGAGTGACAAACGCGCTCAGGAGCAGGAATTCATTCCTGTAAATATGTTTGCATTATTTATTTTAAGCATTTTTATAAATCATAATAGGAGAGACATCTGCTGTTAAAACTGCAAACTGCATTCATGCCTAGGGCAAGGCGGGAAGAGGCTTTTCCCCGGGAAAGCTTGGGAAAGTTTGGGGAGCACCGCAGATTTTGGGGGGGTGGGGACAGGGGGGAAAACGTGCGGAGGCATTTTCTTGGTGGGAGTTAAATATACACGTTCCTGCCCTGGGGCTTTATTTAAGTCCTGCCCGCCTCCTCCACCCCTCTGGCTTTTGACACCTTTTTTATATAGGCTTTATCATGGGGTTGGCATCTCCCTCTCGCCTTCCTGATGGCCGGAGAAGCCGGGAATAAAGCACCCCACTCCTCTGCAGAGATAGGCGGGCACATGCGGCTGTCGGTGGGTCCTGTTTCCCCTGGGTGCAGCGGACAGGTCCGGAGGGGGATCCAGCACCTCTCAGTGATGGCACAGCGCAAAAAAAAAAAAATTAAAAAATAAAATCCCTCTCCCCATCCAGGTGGCATCTGCGGGTCCCTGGAGCCGAGTGCTTCTGGAGACGGCGGTGGCTGGTTCTGGGTGAGGGGAGGAAGCTCCGGGTGACTCTGACTCACCGCTCCGCAAGATTAATTGCCGGGCGTTGCAGGAGGTTTATCACTGCCACCCGCGCTCGCCGCGCCGCGGCTGCGGCTCCTTCTGCCCGGGGAGCCGGGGCGAGGAGGGGCTGCTGGCACCCGGGCTGCGGCGGAGGAGCCGCCGTGTCCCTGCCAGGGACAGGGGGATCTGCCCTCCCGGGAGCAGCCCCGAGCGTCAGCTCAGGCGCCCCTGGGTGCAGGGGGTGCCGTGTCTGTTTGCCGAGAGGGTCACGCTGCCCTTTGCCTCAGCTCCCTGCCCCTCAGGGAAGCTGTGCATGAGTTGGGCTCTCGCTGCCACGCTCGGCTCCTGTTTTGGAGCCGTTCTGCCTTGTGGAGAGGCCCCACCATGGGAACTGGTGGCAAACCCGCTCGCTCTCCAGGGCCCGTCCAGACTTCCCCTCCGTGCTGATGTCCTCAGCCATCCCGTCCCGCAGCACTGACGAGCTCAGCAACTGTGATGAACAAAATCTTTTGCATAATCAATAATTAATGTCCGGGGTTTCCAAGCAGCTAATTAATCTCCTGGTGAATCGTGAAAAAAAAAAATGTGTTTAGGATAAATGTAGGTGTTTTCAAGCCAGGTGAGCAGAGGTTCACGCTCAGCCCAGGCTCCACATCCATCCCTGGAGAGCTTCTTGCTCCAAGTGATGCTGCTCATTGCCAGAGTGTGGACAATATTGATCATAAATATTTGCCTAATGAGATCATATCTGCTTTCCAGCATATGCAGTGAGTGACCTCAAAAGGCCCAGTGTCCTTTGGGTGAGCTCCCAACGAGCTTAATTGTCTATCTGAGTCTTGCAGCTCTGGAGGTGACCTGCACTGGGCTGTGTGGGGGGTCGGGTCAGTCCCAGCAATGCTGGATGTACTGGAGGCAGGGAACAGACCTTTGCTGGGGCATATCAGAGCCTCCCAGCCCAGCGCTCCCACCCAAAAGCTGGGAAATACTGCACATAAACAATTCAGGTTCCAGCCTGAGGCAAAGATTTGAGAGGATTACTCTGGTCACTGGTTGCAGATTCAGGGAGTATCACATTCAGGGAATGTCCCATTCCCCAATAAATTCCGACTTGGGAAACCTCAGCTGGGTTCTCTAGAAGCTTCAGCAGCAGTTGTACTCAGGCATGGCAGCCCTGGGCAAAGCTTTGACCCAATTTCAGGCAACCTGAAGGGCTGAAAAGTCCTCAAAGCAGCGACTTTTCTTGGTGACTTTAAGGGAGCCTGTGTGGTTCTCCCCTGCTGGAGACCTGTGAGCTCTGCTGGATCAATCCCAAGGCAGATCTGCAGCCACTGCTCCTTGCTGGTGACCAGGGACAGAGCTTTGCAGCCTCCCATCAGGTCCCTGACAAATGTGCCTGGGCATTGGTCAGGTCCAGGCTTGCTGCAGTCCATTTCTGAGTGAGCAGGCTATGAATTTGTTCTCCCCAGCTCCGGCTCTCCAGCTCGTCCCAGAATAGCCAAGTCAGTGACTCGTGGCTCATTTTGAACTATTGCCAAGCAGCTGCAGCTGTCCTTGACTTTATCTCTGCTCCAGTGTGGCTTTGCCCAGCTCCACAAGTTCACACTAGGAGACTCCACTCCCCCTTCCCAGAATAGAAGACATCCAGGGCCCAGTGTCAGCAAGTTTAGCAGCTGTGGGAAGTGTTATCCTTTGAGCAATCAGTAATTAGCCTGGTTGAAAGGCCAGAGTCCTTGTGGCTAATGAGTAGCTCGAGATGAGACCTACAATCTCCTGACCCTCTTTAAGTCTTGCTGGTGGTTTCCAAAGGCTTCCTGGATTGCTCTCACCTTCATTCCAGCTGCAAATGGCCTTCTGTCATGGGAGCTGGTCCTCTCCAGCAGACCCAAAGCTCCTGGTCACTCTTGCCTGGTCACCTCTGGTGATGTCCTGTTCCTCCTCACACCACCTGCCCTCCACACTGCTCTTAAACACCAGTTTCCATCACACCTTCTACAGCCCTGCTCACTTCCAGTCTCCAGCCTACCTGTCCACAGCTGCCACACCTGGAACTGCTCTCTGTGACCAGGCTGGCCTTGGTCAGTGCTGGCTGAGGAGACTCTGCAGGGTCACTTTTGGTGCCAGAGGGAAATGGTCGATGATGGTGACACCAGCTGTGCTCCTGAGGGATGGAGCTAACTCCTGTGCCTCCAGCCCCTCTTCATCTTGCCATCAACCTGGACAAAGATATGGCTCCCCTCCTGGAGAGCTCACCTTGACCATGTGAGCACTGATTTTTGGCTTTGGTTCGTGCTGAGGGTCTGTGAAATCAGCACAAGGCAGAAGAATCATCCAGGGGATGAGGCTGATGAGGCAGCAGTTGCTTCTCTGTGCAGATACTTTGTGCATTCAGCCACTGGTTCCTCAGGAGCAGCGTGGAAAATGAAGGCACAGTGGGATTAATGGTGGGATTAACCTGAGACCTCTGGAGCCTCCTTTTCCCTTGTTTTACCTATTAAGTTTCTCTGCTTCCCTGCCTTGCAGGCAGCAGCTTCTTTTCCTTCAGAGGTGTTCCAGGCTGGGAACATCCACAGCCCTGTGTTATCTGGTGTCAGCAAAGAGATGGGAACATCTTGGACTGAAATCAGTTGAGTTATTGTTCCTGATTCTTAGAGCAGCCCAGAGCATGAGGGGATGTGATCTTCTCATTGGGATTGGAGTGAAGATGGTCACAAGAATTTGAGGTTTCTCTTTCTTATTTTTTTTGTAATCTTATTTTTTTTAAATTATTATCCTTTTTTAATTTCTGTTATGTTTTTTCTCTTTTCTTTCTGGAGGTAGTTCCTCCCCTTTCCAGGATGATGAGAACAGCAGTGGGAGATTTATCCTTGAGAAGGGAAGGATTCAGAGGGTTCTAAAGCAGCCATGCAGTACCTGTGAGGAGGTGTTTGGGAAGACAGCCAGACTCTTAAGAGCAGTGTACGGTGAGAGGAAGAAAGACCACAGGTATGAGGTGAGTTAAGAGAAGCTCAGACTGGTGAAAAGGACACACTTTTTTTCCATGAAGGCAGCCAAGCATCTGCAGATTGCCCAGGAAAGCTGTCTCCATCCTCTGAGGTTTTCAAGCCCCACTGGACAATGAGGTCTTGCAGTTGACCCTGCTTTGAGCACAAAGTTGAACCAGAGAACTCTTGAGGTCCCCTCTGACCTGGGAAATTCTGCCACTCTGTGTTGAGGTCAGCATTCCAGGACTGCTTCACCTCCTCACACAATGAACTCCAAAGCAGTTTTTGGGTTCCTGAAGGCTGGAAGAAAGTGGCTGAACCATGTCTAAGGCCATGGATCACCATGCACTGGCTTCATAGAATCATAATAATAAAATCCTGGGGTGGTTTGGGTTGGAAGGGACCTTAAAATTCTTCTCATTCCACCCCCCTGCTGTGGGCAGGGACATCCCCCACTAGAGCAGGTAGCTCAGAGCTCCCCCTGTTGTGCACTAGGACATGGGTTTGCTAGAGCCCACACCCCACCCATGGCATCTTCTGGGGGGAGATCCCATCCCAGGATGGCCCCAGGTATCAGAGTGAAGCAGAAGGAGAATCACAAGGTCTGACAGCCTCCCAGCTGTACCTGAGCCAAAGGGACCCCGTGGGATGCCCAGGGCTGCTCTCCTGCCATCCCCTGCTGTGCTGAGGCCAGTCTGGAGCACTCGGGGGACCAGAGGGAGCTGTGGTGGTTGAGTCAGTGCCTCTGAGCTCAGACTCGTGAAAAACCTGCGGGCCTCGGTGGCTGATGTGCAGCACAGCCACAGTCCCTCCCTCTGTGTGTTCTGTGACCTCTTTGCAAGGCAGCTTTTGGTGCTGAAGGTTCACATCCTCTCCGGATCTGCTGGCTATGGCAAAACGAAACTGGCTCTGCATAAACTCCCCGGCTCCACACTCACCTCCCTGCAGAGGAGACGGGGAGGGCTAAAACCGTGGCGTGCTGGTTGTTCCTGTCAGCAAGGCAAACCTCACCTGGGGGATGCTCAGGGTTCCTTCAGCTTGTGCAGCTCCCCCTCCCAGTTCAGCTCCCCCTCCCAGCTCAGCTCCCCCTCCCAGCTCAGCTCCCCTTCGGGATGCACACTGCTTTGAGTGGGGAGTGCCAGTTCTTTAGCAACTCGACGTCCAGAAAAACCTGCAGTCACAAAACTAAATATAGCCCAGGAGAGGCCATGAATATGGTGACGCAGTCTGGAAGTGGTTCCTGGCTGTTCTCCAGCAGCTGGGAGCAAGGCATGTGGCTTTGGCTTTTTAGGGGCAGTGGTGTGCAGGGATGCTGGGGGCCAGGGCTTGGCAGCACGGGGGGCTCCAGGGGGGAGCCCCGAGCACAGGCTGGTGGGGTGAGGCAGCAGAAATGGTGCCACTCGTGGTGTTTGGGGCTGGGAAGGAGTTTCAGTGGTACAGAGACCTGGTCCAGGATTCACTCAGCTGGAACTCCCTGGAAGATGGGATGTGGAGAAATCCTGATATGGAGATTTGTGACATTTCCCACTGAGGTTTGGGACCTCCTTTAGCCATTAAACACTCACAGCTGGCACTCCTGTGAGGGGCACAGGCAAGGCTGTGGCCTCAGGTTTCCTCCTGAGGACTGTAGGGTCTCCTGGGCTCATCAGAAGGGATGCACAATCCATCACCACCACTCATGGCCCCATCAGGGCCAACCCAGGAGCAGCAGAACACAGCAAGGAGCCAGGCAACCTCAGCCCCCAGCCCACAGACTGCAGGGAAGGCAGCTGGCCAGGCTGGGGGCTGGAATGGACTCACTGGG
Source organism: Sitta carolinensis (assembly GCA_032173965.1). Lineage (NCBI taxonomy): Eukaryota > Metazoa > Chordata > Aves > Passeriformes > Sittidae > Sitta > Sitta carolinensis. The sequence continues at coordinate 3,250,661 of CM063294.1, read as the reverse complement.
TTCTGACACCTCGCTGGGTGCCACACTTGTGCTGAAACACTGTGGGGGTCAAGCTTGGCCACCTCTGCCTCACTGGCAGCTGCTGGGAGCGTCCCCAGGCCAGACCATGGCCATGGGTGTCCTTCCTCTTATCCCTGTGGCAATAAGAGCCCTCCAAAGAGGTAACAAGGTGCAGGAAGGGACATTTCCAATCTGGCCTCCAAACTGGCCCTCAGAACCTCCCTGCTGCAGGGACTGGGCCCCAAGTTGGAAGGAATCTCTGTGGCTGTAGCTCTGGAGTGGCTCTTCCTCCTCGCTCAGCCAGGTGCTGCTGCCCCCTGAGCCCAGGAAGCTCCCAGGGCTGGTCAGGGCATGGGACAGGGTGGTCTGCTGGCCAGTGGGAACTGCAGGGATCTAGCCAGGACATGCTGTGGCCCTGTTCATGACCCAGAGCCACACTCAGTGCCTGGCTGCCGAGTGGGAGCCTCAGGAACCACTGCCAGGATGAACTGCAGGTCAAATGGACAGGATTCTGCCCACCCAGCCTGTTGGGGTATGCCTGAGGGTGCTCACCCTGGTCAGACCCTCTGTGTGCACTCCAGAGAGGGAAATCTGCCCTTGACCTTTGCTGCAACGTGTTCTCATGGAGGGGATGCTGCAGGGAGCCAGGTCCTGTGCCAAGGGAAGGGCAGGAGATGGAGAGAGCCCCTCCTCCCAGACAGAGTGTGCTGGAAGCTGCAGCCATCATCAGCCCATCGTGTCTGGTGTGCAACCTCATCTGCAGTTGCTTCCCTTGGACACCCTTTGTCACAATAACAGCTTGATTTTAACTCTGGAACCTACTGATGGGAAACAGGATCAGCTTCTGGTCTGCCCCACTATTCCTCTGAATGATTCTTATGCCCAAAAATCCTAGGCAAGGCCGGGGAGGAGAGCAGGAAACATGTGCCACTGTCCTGGGTGGTTCATTGTGTGGACAGCCCTGGAAAGCAATGAGGCTGGGTTTAATGCACCCCACAGAGCTTGCCACATCCCATTCCCTGACTGTAGGAACAGTCATGGTCCTCCTCACTGATGTTGGGATGTGTATGGTCAACATTCTGGGGAAAAACCATGGGAGAGGGGAGACCTGCACCTAGCCATGGTGACAGAACTGCTCACCCTGTCCCAAACTCTGTCCCAGGTGCCCTCACCACTCTGCTGGAGTCGGGTTTACCCCTCCCCTGCCCATGCTGAGATGCAGAGCCAGCCTCCTGTACATCAAAATATTAATCTCTAGGTTTCAGAGAGCTGAAGGAGCAGAGAGAGCCACAGCGGGAGCGCTGGGAAGCAGACGGTGCTGCTGCATGGAAATCTATGCCCAAATGCTCCATATCATATCATACAGCATATGTCTAGAGACAGGCCAACAAATTCAGACCTGAAAATGTGTATAATTGCCAGGCAGGACTTTGAGACTGGAAGAGCTTCAAAGAAAACACAACTCCTATGTGTTGAGAGCAGTGTGGTGGTTCTCTGGGAGTTCAGGTTAGTGGCACAGACCCTCCCCTTGCATGTTACTTTAGTCCTAGCAGAGCCTGAAGGTCAAACCTGGCTCACTCACTTGCACCACTTCAGTGTTTGCTGGTTTGGCTCCAAACCAGAGCTTGCTGGTCTTAGCACAATACACAATATCACAGAAACATGGACTATCCTGAGCTGGGAGGGACCCATGAAGATTTCTGAGTCCATGTCCTGGCCCTGCACAGGACAGCCCATGAATCACTCTCTGATTCTCATGTATTTCCATCTATTTTTCCATATAGCTCTTTTTGCCTTTTCCTACTCCCTCTGCAGCTTAGTTTTCCCAATCATTGCCCAGAAACTGCCCTGGAACAGTGGAAAATGCTGCTGCCATCAGATTTTACCGTGGTCAATGGCATGTGGCCTGGAGCTTAAAGGGAGTGCCAGCAGTCAAAGTGACAGATTCCCTGGAGAGCAGAGCTCTGCCCTGCCTGGATCCCAGCACAGCTCCTCAGGCAGCAATGCCACCACCCTCTGCTGTCACACACTCCTGTCCCCGTGGTGGGCACCACCTTGAGGGCAGCCAAGCCTGCGAGCAGCCTGGGGGTGGCATTTGGTGGCCTGGAATGGCTTCTGTGGGCTTCAGAAGTGACCTGAATCGTGGTGTGAGCTGCCCAGGGGGTGCCGGGCTGGTGCTGTCCCTCTGGTAACACCGGCACCCTCACAGGGCTCCGGGCTGGCACCAGCAGCACAGCGAAGCCCGGGCATGCCCCAGCCCGGGAGTCACGTCCCTCTGGGGGCAGGTCAGTCCCAGCAGGAGTGGGAAACATCAACCCAGCTTCCCTCCGCACCTCCCACCCCCTTTTCTCTGCGGGATCTCCTCTCACATCCCACCCTGAGCCCTCCTGGCAGTACCACCAGCCACATCCCTGCGGCATCACCTCCCCAGTCCCTCACTTCCAGCACAGCGGGGAGCCTCGGGGCTCTCCCTTACTCTCCCTCTCTTTCAGGAGCCAGGTGAAACCCTGTAGTGTTTAGGATCTGTGCTGGCAGAGAAGAGCGAGCAGATGGTGCCCTAAAATCCCCGCGCCCCGAAGAGTGAGCTAGTGATCATTTGTGAAGCTCTTGAGATCTATTTTTTCCCAGAGCCTGCTGAGCCTGGCGAGGACTGTAATTGCAGCCTGGACTGGCTGGAGAGGGCAATACCCGGATGGGCTCCTCGCCTTTCAGGCTGTAATTGGGCCCTGGCAATACAAAGCACAAAGCTCCTTTCCTTCCTGTTTGCCGGGCTCCGTCCGTGAAACCTTCCCCTGCCTGTGCTGGAAAATATGTAAATACCAGGGCACGGAGAATTGCTCCCTCGTGCCTGCGTCACGTCTGAAATACCCATTAAAAATATATGTTCCAAAAAGAGCACCTCTGCACTGAGCACAAACTCTCCTGGCAGTGGGGGGCTGTTTGAAGGGAGCGGGAGGGAGCGGATCAAAGGCAGGAGGGACGGCGCGGCTGTCCCAGCTAAATTAGCAGCAGGGATGGGGTTTTGGAGGCTCCACAGGATCAATAGGACTATCTGGAAATGCCTGGCAGTCACGCAGGAGGTTGGGATTCAGCAGCGGGGTCTGCAGTGCTGTGCTGCGGCTCGGCTGGCTGTGCCAAGCCTGGGGAGGGATGCGGGGAGCCAGGGGAGGGGGGAGAGGGGCTGCCGGGCCACGGGCTCCAGCAGCAATTAGCAGGTTTAATGAAGAGCCTGGAGCATATCCATGTCCCCAGCACCCGCGGGATGGGGCTCTGGTGGCAGCACCTCCCTGCCCCTGTCTGTGAGGTCCTGTCCCAGTTCGGGGTATGGTGTGACCGGTGGGGAGAGCGGGAGGGCACACACCCCCTCCCGGCTCCTCCTCTGCCTTAGGGCCTGGGAAGATAATTACACATAAATTTTGTTGCAAAATCTGCCCTTCAGCGAGGCAGGGGACGATAATTTGTCCCAGAAACCCCACGTGATGAAGTTTCTAGTTAACCTGGCAGGGCTTGGAGGGTCTGGGATGTGAGGGCTGGTGGTGCCTCTAGTCCTGCTCTCCTGGAGCACCCCTGGGGATGTGCCTGGGGCTGGGGGAGCCACGGGGCTCTCAGGCTGGGCACTGGGATCTCTCACAGCTCCAGCTGGTGAGAAAGGGCAACCCACAGAGACATTTTCTTCTTCTTCAAAGGAATTCAGTGTTTGGCTGGAGCGTTCAAAGGAGATTTAAAAAGAGAAGATAAAAAAGAAAGTTAAAAGCTGCCCAGTGAGGGGTGGAAGAGGGAACGTGGGGAGAGATCAGGGCAGCGCCGGCAGCAAAGCAATGGCAGGACACCGAGAGAAGCTGAGGAGAGCCTTCATCCACAGCTGCCCAGCCAGGGCACTGATTCCCATCCTCCAGCATCTGCATCTGTTGTGGCCATCTGCAGGCAGGGTCTTGGCATTTCCAGAGCCCTGGAGAGCCCTGGCTCTGCGGGAGGAGTGGGGCTGGGTGACCGTGGTGGGAGCAGGAGCCGTGCCTGGGGGAGTGGGACCAGCAGCGTGGGGAGGGTGGGATGAGGCAGGGACAGAGCAAGACACCGGGAGGGAAAATGTTAATCAACTGCAGTGCCTCCCTGAAAGGAGCCAAATGTAAATGAGATAATTAAGCTATTATTTAAAGCCGGGAGACGGTGGGGACAGGCCCGGGGTGGCCGGACTGCATTTTAATCAGCTGCCTGGCTGGGGCTGGGGAGCCCGTGCTGGTGGTGCCCCTGCCTCTGCATCCCTGCCTGATTCCTTGCTTCTGCATCCCTGCCTTGGCTGCCAGGCTCCTGGGTTGTGAACAGCCCCTCTGTGAGCCACTCTCAACCCCTGTCCCAACTGCCCAGCCACTGCTATCCCATGTCCTGCCAGGTCAGGGGCCAAAGGTTCAAGTGTGGGGGTATCTACACCTGTGTTACCACCCTTCTGTGGGGTTTTGTTTAGGCTGCAGGAGCTCTTCTGGTGCCTCAGTTTACCTGCTCTGACTGTTTTGGATATTAAAAGCTTGTGATGAGAATAAGCAGTGCTGCTGAGGATAAGTCCACCCGAGGAAAAGCAGTGGAAATGCCCCAGTGGTGCTGGCCAGCCTGGCTTTTAGGAGCCTTTTTTGACTGTCTCGTGGGGAGATACCAGGTGACCAGAAGAAGTCTAAGCAATTGCCCTGTGGCTCAGTTGCCCCACCTCTGGAAGCAGCGTGAGGCTCAGAGAGGCTCTCAGCACAGTGGGGAGCTCCAAGGTCACTGGTGAACTGCAGTGAGCCAGCAAATGGGGCACAGCAGAATTTTCTTCCCTGCATTTCTTTGTTTTGGTCAGGGATGGAAAAGAAAACTCTATCCAAAGCCATCCACGACAAGGGCGTGAAGTCATTTTGCTCCGTGTCATCCTTGCTGGTGGCGGAAGATCTGACTTCTGGAAGCAGAGACTTCTGAGCAGCAGGGGGAAAACGGGTGGTTGTTCACTCCTTTTCTCATATATCAACTGGGATCTAGGTGAAACACGGTTAGTAGGGGCCAGGTTCAAAGGAAACCCGTGGAGATGTCTGTTCCATGGAGCATCCTTAAGGAGAGCTCCATGCTGCACGGGGAGCGGGTGCTCCCACTTTGCACGGGAGGTGTGGGAGTTCAAAGACACAAGGAAAAAGCCCATGGAGAGCTCTTAAGGAGAAAGGCAGCAACTCTCTAGCTCAGAAACCTCTGCTCCATCAATGTCTGGAGATCAGGGGAGCAAGCAAATGTTACACATGCCAACCACATTTGTAATCGCTTCCCCGGGCACCTGGCACTGGCCCTGATGGAAAAGGGGGACAAGGTTAGAGGGATGCCTCCTGCCTCTCTACAACACAGCCCTTATCTCTCAAGAGGCTTTCTTACTGTATGGTTAAATGGTAAATTAAAAGCCTCATCCAGAGTGGCTTTCAAGTGCCTTGCTCTTATTTAGGTACCTCATTCCTGCAATTTCCATTCCTTTACAGAGCTAGGCCCTTAAATCCTGACGACACTTCAGAAAATGCTATCCAGCATCCCTTCTTAGCAAAAGATTATTCCAGCTAGTCCACGGACCTCTGAGCATCCTGCCAGTGATGGCAGCTGATGTGTGGGCTGTCCCTGTGCCATGTCCCTGCTGGGGCTGCCAGTGGTGGTGGCAGGATGCTGGGGAAGGGGCTGGTTTTCCCAAAGCACGCTGCTGGGGAGCAGCACGCTGACCCACCAGAGCATGAACCCAGCCTCCCATTGCATTATTTGCCCAAAGAATCAGGGTTTTTTTCCCCTTCTCTCCACTCTGGGGATGCTGCAGCTGCCTCCCCTCTCCTGGGCCTGGGCAGGCACTTCAGGTGCAGTCGGACTGTAAATTCTTGGCACCAGCACCACTGCGGTGCTGCTGCAGTTTGGTTTGTACAGACAGCATGTGCATGGGCAGGTGTGGCCTTTGTTGACTGGGGAATGGGTTTGCACCCTTGTCTCTCAATTTCCCTCCCCCAGCTCCCAGGTAAGGTGAGTGCCATCAGCTCTGCCAGAGGGGGGTGATCAGGGAGCGTGTCCAGGCCTCCGATCGATCGCCGAGTGTCTCCAGGGCTCAGATCTCAGTGGCCCTGGGCAAGATCACACAGGTTGAGCTTGGCAGCTGTGCTGGAAGTGCTTTATAGCTCAAAAATAATTTGAGGAATGAAGAAAGCAAATTCCCTGTGATTTATCCAACCAATCCCAGAGTGATGAGGAGGAGTTTGGGGTCACATATGGCACAGGGGTTGCAATGCCTTGGTCTGAACTGGCCACTGGATGGTGTGAAAAGAGAATACAGGAGGTAAAACGTGTGGCTCTTGGGGGCTCATTTGCTACAGGAAACAATTTGCATTTCTGTTTCCTTCTGCTTGGTATTCACAGGCAAGACAAAATTAGCCAAGCAACCTTTCTCTGAGCTCTGAGATTTACTGCCCTGTGACTCAACTTCCCCAACTGTGATCTAGGGAGAACAATCCTTTCTTTCCAGTCAGCAGTGTGGGAAGCTTTGTGCACCTCCTCCTTCAGGCAATGCTCTGTCCAGAGCATCCAGATGGGAAAGCAACTCTGCACCTGCGTGTCTTTAATCCCAGTTCCAGGACTGAGTGCTTTGCAAACTGCTGATATGTCATAGGACTTAGGAGATGCTGCTGCACAGCCCCTCTGGAGAGCACAAACACAGCATGGTGCCTTCATTCCTTGGGGCCAGCAAGGGCCCAGGCAATGAACTCATGGATTCATTAAGGTTGGAAAAGCCCTCTAGGATCACCAAGTCCAACCCTTCACCCAGCACTGTCAAAGTCCAAAGCCCCACCAAACCACATCCCCAGGTGCTGCATCGATGCATTTTGTGAACACTTTTAGGGATGGTGACTCCACCATTTCCCAGGTCAGCCTGTTCCAGGGCCTGACAACCTTTCAGTGGATCCCAGGGTATGAAGGGATGCTGATCTCAGGGGAAGCTTGGCAGTGCCTTGGTCTCTCTGGTTGTGCAGGAGCAACCCAGGGTGGGCAACCTTCATTTCTAGAAGTCCCTGTACAGATATCTTGGGGTGGCAGATGTCACTCCTCACCTTATTGTGCCTGCATTGAGCAGAGGAGTGAGGTGACCTCTCCTGAAGCTCAACACCATCCTGGAGAGCTCTTCCACATCATCTCCTCTGGGGTGGAAGTGTGGCTGTGAAGTGGCCAGGACTGAGTGGGACCTGGTGGCGCTGCCAGGCTGGATTCATGCCTGCAGGGGCAAAGCTTGGTGCCACAGCCTGCAGTGCTGGCACAGTGCTGGCTCCCAGCAAAGCTACTGGCACGACTGGCCCCTGGTCTGGGCAGTGTGCTGGGGGGCTGGGGGGGCTTTCACAGCCTGCACAGTGATTCCAGGCAAATCCGTCTCAGGATGAGACAAAATTAAATAAAAAACCGACTCAGTGCCCCAAGCACGTGTGAAGTTGTTTTCTCAAGGGTTTGTCCAAACGCTGAAGTTCCCATTCTCCCAGCAGGAAGAGGAGAGAAAAAAACCCAGGCACAAAAGCCTTAGGAGCAGTCACTGGCTGGCGTGGGTGGGAAGGGGGCCAGGCTGGGCACCGTGCGGTGGCAGTAATTTTCCACACGCAGTGGATTAGGTGAAACTCTTGGTCAGGAGTGAATTCTGGTTTTTTTCCCCCTTCTTCCCCACCTCCAGAGACTGGTGTTGGATGGGAGCCCGGGAGAGGCGAGATAAAGGTCTTCGCTATCAGACAGCTGTTGAAAGATCTCAAATGAAGAGGCAGGCATCGCTCAGGAGCCATTCAAGGCAGCAAATGTGAAGGGTAAACTGCATAACAGGTACTGTTTGTTGCCTTGAGAGGCCTTTGAAGATGCATCCTCTGCCGGCTGGGCAGCTCCCCTGACCCCCATCTGCCTGGGGCTCTCCAAGGCTCGGTGAGCTGCTGCACTGGCAGGTTGGCTCTGCAGCTGCCTTGCCAGCATTGATGCCAGAGCATCATTTTGCATCCATCAGGAGGGAGGAAAGGGGTAATCATCCACTGGGGTGAGGAAACCTCCAATTCTCCCTTCACCCCTCCTGCAGTCCTCAGGAAGGGATGGGGTAACCATCCGCCGGGGTGAGGGAACTCGGACCCTCCCTCCAGCCCTCCCGCAGTGCCCAGGGCTGGCGGCTGCCCCGGGGGATGTGCAGCAGAACCCAGCTCATGGCGCAGCCAGCCCTGCCCCGTGTCTCGGGCTGGACACAGCCCGGAGCCTGCCTGGTGCCCCCTCCCCAGGCCGCCCCTGCCCCTCCTGCTGTGCCCGGGTCGGGCGCGGGGCATGCACCGTGGTGCTGGCCGTGGCGTTGTTGCCACGCTGCGGTGTGTCACGAATCTAATCAGATCTCACGCTCCAGGGAGCAATTCGCTTCACCACGGGAAAGCGGGAGACGCCTGTGCCGGCCTCGCACGTGGCTCCCCGCCCGCGGCGCCGTGCCCGGCGGGGCTCCGGGGGCATGGCTGGCCGTGCTGGGCACGCACGAGCTGGGCTGTGCTCTGCACCCAGCCGGGAGGCACTGCTGGGCCATCCCAGAGTGGCCACAGGGAGGTGGCCCCCAGGAGGATTTCTTGTCTCCTTCATCCCATCCATCCTGTCAGTGGTCCATCCCATCCCATCCCACCTCATCCCCTGTTTTATCCTATTGCATTCCGTCCCATCCTCTCTGTTCCATTCCTTGCCATGCCATGCCATCTCATTCCATCTCTTCCCTTCTGTTTTGTTCTGTCCCATCCAATCCCATTCCCCATTTTATCCCATTCCATTCTATCCCTTCTTTTGTCCTGTCTCCTTTCATGCCATGCCATGTCCTCCATCCCCTTTGTTTTAGCCCTCACCATGCCATGCCATCCCATCCCTTCTGTTTTATTCTATCCCATCCTTCCCCTTCTGTTTTATCCCTTCTGATCCCATCCCAGCTGGCCCCATTCTCTTTGTTCAGTCCCAATGCTCCTGTCCTGTGCCATCCCATCCCATATCACACTTGGCCTGCCCAATCCCATCCTCCCTCTGGCAACAGCTCTGTCACTGGCTGCATATCCCAGTGACCAGCCTTGTGCAATCTCTGGGCCACTGCCCCTCAGTCACCTGTCTCTTTCCCATCCCAGCCCCATTGCTGCTGGGTGCACGTCCTGCTGAGGCAGGAGTGGCACAGCAGAGCTGGGACACCACCTCTTGGCTGTCACAGCTCACACCCACTCTCACACTGGGAATGAAGGTTACCAGGGGAACAGCCAGGATCCAGTCTCTGCTCCTTTGGGACCTGGGACAGGACCCAAGGGAACAGCTGGAGTTGTGTCTGTGGAGGTTTTGGTTGGATGCCAGGAAAAGGTTCTTCCCCCACAGGGTGGCTGGGTACTGAACAGGCTCCCCTGGGAATGGTCACAGCTTCCAGTGCTCAAGAAGTCCTTGGACAATGCTCTCAGGCACAGGGTGGGATTGTTGGGTTGTCCTGTGCAGGGACAGGAATTGGACTCAGTGATCATTGTGGTCCCTTCCTGCTCAGGATATTCCCTGTTTCTATCACCTCAGGGTGAGCCACTCCCAGAGTATCTCTCTGGCATGAATCCCCCTTTTCTCTACAGCTCCTGTCCCACATGTCTGCCTCCTCCATGGGTCATTTTGCATGTACCTACCACAAGTCATTGACAAATGTCCATCAGAGGCTGATTTACCTCAAATTGTGTCCAAGGTCTGATTGTGAACTTCCTGGAGCATAGTCCCAGCCCTGAAGAAGTAGGGGACTGCACCTTGGTATGTGCTGAGCTGCCTTTGGGGTTTTTGCAGTTACTGAGGGAAAGGATCCAGACCTGCCCTTGACTCAGCCATTTTACAGCATCTCCTGAGCTCAGTGAAGCTGGTGCTAAACCTCGGTCGCTTTGATCATGACAAATAGGAGCTGGAGAGCCAAATTCAGTGCAGAGTCACTGCCTGTCTGTGGAGCTGCTGCTTTTCTTGGTTTTAGATGTCAATTTGGTGTGTGGCTGGTGGCTCTGCCACCCACGCTGCTGGGGCCAGGATGGTGCTCTGTGAATCCAGAGGAGCCTTGGGATGCTGGTGGGACTGGTCCTGCCCATGTCTTCACTCACCTCTGTGGACAGAGCCAGCCTGGGGGATGCTGAGGATCGGTGTATGGGACTGCCCTCGTGTTAACTGGTGGCAGAACTTGTGCTTTTCACTCACTGATTGTGCCTTCCTGGCCAGGAAAATACACTGGGGTGGGTAATTGTGTGTGGGGGTCACAGAGTTGCTGTCCTGGTTTTGGTGGGTGGGAGTGGGTGCCCAAGTCTCCGTGAGGGCACTGGTGGCCCAGGACATGCAGTTTCTGGCCGCCTCAGTTATGCCTGTCCCTCCAGAAGCTCAGCTGGCTTTGTGGCTGGGTGCAAGGCAGGGAACACTGCCTGGGGCCGGGAGCCCCACTGAAGGATGGCCCAGGCAGGTGTTTTCCACCCCTGCGCTGGAGGAGCCGTACCCAAGCACATGAAGCTCTCCGGGCACCGGCGCGAAGTCTGTGGGTCTTCTAGAAAGACGGACAAACTGGGATGCCTGACTGGAGGGTGCTGGCAATGCTGGGACCGTGTGAACCCTCTTCCCTCTGCGCCAGCACAGCTGCATCCCCAAAGAGCCGCCCTCAGGGGGATCTCAGAGCCCCGGGCCCCGCGGGGCTGCATCCGGCACAGGCGGGAGTGCCGGAGCGGGCGGTGGGATGCGGGCGGGGGGAGCAGCCATCCGCTCCCCGCTCCCACTGTGCCTCGCTCTACTTGCCGCGGTCCCCAAGCTCCCTTCCCTTCCCCTCCGCTGCCTTTTATGCAGCTCGCCCAAGGCTCCAGGGCCTGGGGATCTTTCCAGGCTTCCCCAGCTGGGGTTTGGCAGCTCTAATTTTAGGCACTTCGCAGTTTTGCTTTCTCGCTGCTCGGTTGAGGAAAAGCGCTTGTGCAGGGAGGCGAGCCTGGCCCTTCCCCACCACTGCTGGCTTTTCTTTGTCTCTCCTCCCGGCTCGCTCCCGCCTGGTGCCGGCTGCTCCGAGATGCCTGTGGACGTTAATAAACCCCTTTTAAAAGCTGGAGCTCTTGCAGGGGTGCAGAGCGGGGATGCACGTAGAGCCAGAGCCCTTCCAGACCTGCTGCTGCCCACAGTGATGGTGTCCAGACCGTGGCGTGACACCCCACTCCCCCACAAAATCTCTGGGAAGGGCTCCAGTCCAGGCTGGGAGGCTTGCAGGCTTGGAGGAGAGCCCAGCCAAGGACATCAGGCTGGCCACGGTCACCAAGCACCTTTCAGTCCTAATGAATCTCTGGGAAGAAGCTAAGGAATGCTTTGATGCAGGAAACCCCAAAACTAAACATGGATCAAAAAAAAAACAGTGACCGGATCAATCCATGCACTGAAAACCCAGCAAGAGCTAATCCAGTCCTCAGGTCCCTGTTGGCAGCCTGTTAGAGCTGCTGCAGGATATGACCCTGGACCTGGTCAGGCTGGGGCTGAGGCAGGACAGCTGGTGAGTTCTAATTCCAAATCCAAGCTAAGGACAGCCCTGTGGGACACGGGATTTTGCCCAAAGTCCTTGTTATGCAATTTAAACACAAAAGTGGAACATCCCCCTCCTCATATCCTCAGGGATAGTATCTTCTGGGGAAGACAAGGAGAATTTTTTCCCAAGGAAGCAAAAAATCAGGTGAGGAGGTGGGAGCAGCTGGGAGAGCAGGATGGGCTTACTGGGATGGATCCTTCCCACACAGGGGACGCACTTGGATTTTGTCCATTACACCCAATGAGCTTTCATCTTCGGAAGGGGAATGACTGGGGCTGGAGCTGTCTAACTGGATTGTGAGCTGCCTGCTCCTGAAAGGGCTCTGCATCCCATTATCCATAAACCTGTTCATGGCACACAGCTAATTCAGGCAATTTCCTACACGTTTATGCTGCCATAAGAACCAATCGGTCGGCCTCAGCCGGGCCGGAGCCCCGTGCCACGGGCAGCAATCTGCGGAGCAGGCTCCGCACGCAGTCCGTGCCGCCGGGTGTGGCCGGGCGGCGGGCCGGGAGCGGGACCCGCGGGGTGCCGCCGTGCCCTCCCTGCGCTCGGAGGTGGGCTGGCAGGGTCCCCAAGGAAGCACTGCCTTGCAGGTGATAGGAAGCTTAACTTCCCCCTGCCACGCTGGCACCCCTCTTGTCACAGGTCTGCAGGACCCAAATCCAGCGTTATCAGAGGGCCGCAGCGCCGGAGAGGGGCCCAGCTGGCTCCGCTCGCCCTCTCCGCTCCCCATCGCTCACGTGGAGCGGTGGGTGGACGGGGCTCTGGCGCTGCTTCGCTGCCAGATTATTTCTGGGCACCGCCACAGACGGACGCGGCGGGGAGTGCGCGGCTGCGAGCCGTGCCGGGGGTGCCGCGGGGGGCACGGCCGTGCCGGCAGCTGCGGGCCGGGACCCTTCCCGCTGTGCGCGCCCGGCATCCCGCCCCACGGGCGGCCGCGGGGCTGCCCGGTGCCGTGGGTTGGCTGCCCGGTGCCGTGGGTTGGCTGCCCGGTGCCGTGGGCTGGCTGCCCGGTGCCGTGGGTTGGCTGCCCGGTGCCGTGGGCTGGCTGCCCGGTGCCGTGGGTTGGCTGCCCGGTGCCGTGGGTTGGCTGCCCGGTGCCGTGGGCTGGCTGCCCGGTGCCGTGGGTTGGCTGCCCGGTGCCGTGGGTTGGCTGCCCGGCGCCGTGGGTTGGCTGCCCGCTGACACCGCCGTCCTCCCCCTCGCCGCCGCCGGCTGTGAGCGCGGTGCGTCATCCGCCGCTCCGCTAATTCGGGGGCAACTATTTTGCGCCTGCCGCGGATCACGCCATGCGCCGCGCCGGGGCCCCCGCGCTCCCCGGCCCAGATGCCCCCCTCCCTGCCTCCCTGCCTCCCTCCCACCTGGCCCGCTTCCCCCTGCCGCCGGTATCCAAGGAGAGGGATCAGCGGCGGGCGGGGGCCGGCGGGGCTCTGACGCAGGGCTCGCACCGCCGCTAATCAGCCCGCGCCAGGAGCGGCCCCAGGCCCCCCTCGCCTCCGCCGTCACGGCCGCGCTGACCCCGTGCACGCAGGGTCAGGGACCCGGGGCTGATTCGGGGCTGAGCGCGGCTGTCACGTTCCCTCGGCAGACACGGTGCAGCTGCCGCTCGCCGGGAGCCGCGGGGGCTGCTCGGGGGTGGCCGCGGTCCCCGCGGGTGAAGCTGCTCCGAAGACACCCCGATGCCGGTGGGCTCCTGGGGGGATGGCAGCCAGGCACAGCACGGGGTTTTTCCCAGGGGAAAGGGGGTGAAGGGCTGTGTCTGCTCCAGGGTCTCCTCTCCGTGTCCCACACAAGGGCTGGGGAGCATCTGTCGGGATGAAGCACGCACCCGGCACGATGGAGAGGGCTCGCCGTGTTCAGATGGGCTGCGTGCGAGCTGGGAGGGGCGAGCTGGGCGCCCACCCCGCGCTGGCTGCACGGCGGATCTGTGGGATGCCCCGGCTGGGTGCGTGCATGGGGTCCCGTGCCCTTTGGAGAAGATGCCTGTGTGGGAGTTTGCCTCGGGGTGAGCTGTTCAAGCAGAGCTTTTCCTCTTCGAAATCCCCACGCTCTGCGCTCCCGACACGGATGGCGAGCTGTTGGTGCCGGCAGAGCAGGAACAAGGGCAGTGGGGGCATTGTCCCCCGGTGGGCACAGAGCTGCGTGTCCCCGGGCTTTGCGTGTGAGGCTGGAGCTCACAGTCACACACGGTGCTGCAGTGAATCCCACCAGCATGCCTGCAAGCTGGGGTTGATTTTCATAAACCTTCCCGGACTCAGATTGGATCTGGAGTCGTCCTGCATGGATGGACACGGGAAAGCCAGCTCGTGTGAACAAGCACGCTTTGTGAGGTTATGTATACCCATCCTTACTTCCAGGTGGCGGCAGGATCACAGGAGGCAGAAAGGAAGGAGAAGGCTTGGAGGCATTCATATTCCTAGTGGGACCTCAAGAAGCATCCCTAAAGCATCCACAGTCCCTGAGGATACAGGTGGGGGGGACGCACATCCTCTTTGTCTAACACACCAGGGATGCAGCACCTTCTCCACAGCGAAAAATGGAGCAGGATGTGGAGGGAAGAAGGGCTTTGAACAGTCAATTTCCATCGCTGAAAGCTGACAAGTTTAAAACAGCTAATGTGCCCCGCAAGATGAGGCCTTGGGAGATTTACAGCTCTCCTCGGCTGACTGCTCCCATACGGTGTGTATGTCAGCCAGGGAGCCTTTTAAAGAACCAAGATAAAGCTGCAGCAGGCCCGTATTGCCCACCAAATGGATGGCAGAGAGAGAGGAAAGGAAGGACAGAGGTTGCTCTATGTGTTGTTTTCCCATCAGGCAGGTGCTGAGCTCATGTCCCCTTCTACAGCTCCCACCATGGAGTTAGTCCAGGTCAAGGTCGTAGCAGACCTCTTGGAGCAAAGTTTGCCTAAGCTGGTGCAGGGGGAGGTTTGCAAAATCCAGTGGGAACCATCAGGAGCCCACTGGGGTGGGTGTCAGCAGATGTGGAGGTGGCACTGTCTCTCAGGGGTTGTTGTGCAGTGCCCATGGAGGGAGGAAGCCCTGGGGATGGGCAGGACCCAGCCCAAGCCCTCTGCTGCAGGGGGCTGGTGCTGCTCTGGGTGGGATGGTGGGGAGCAGCCTCCTGGGTGGGTGGAGTGAGAATGTTGGGTTTTAGCAGGGCCCCAGCTGGGGTCAGCATCTCTTGGAGAGCTCACACAACATTCAGGAGCTGCTGCTAAGTCTCTGAGTGCTGCTGCCTATCAGCTTTCTGTGCCACATCAAAGCCAAGCCGGGATGCCGGGTGCTGCCCAGGGCAGCTGGATCCTCGCTCTGACCTCTCTGCCCCTCTGAGTCCTCCTCTGCAGCCAGCAGCGCTGTGTGCACGAGCAGCCCCATGACCAGCACCGAGTCCTGTGGGGTGTCAGCTGCCAGGGCTGTGGCCAGGGACCTCGGGCACGTGGGGTGTCACAGGACCTGCTGCCTGTCCCTTTATTCCTGTGGTGTCGGCAGCGTGGGAGCCATGTCCACTGCCACCCTCTGCCTGCTCTGCCTGGCACAGACATCAGCACGGGATGTCAGGAGGTAATTCACCTTCCTCAAGGTCACCAGGAGCACTGGGCTGGAGGCACTGTGTCCTGAGAGCACCTCTGCCTCACGCAGAGGCACGGCACTGGTGGGATGGAGGTGCCACTGGCAGGGGATGGCAGTGATCCCCATGTCCCAGCCTGGGGAATGCTGCTCTGGGACCCCTACATCTGCTGGGCTAACAGCACTTACATCAGCCCCTCTGCTCTCCACAGCCCAGCTTGGTCCTTTGTGTATGAAGCAAACCTGCAGCCACCTCAGCAGGCTGCTCCTGCACCTGGGGACAGGCAGGGCCAGAGATCCTCAGTCCACTAAACCCACACCAAACCATCCTGGCTGACCTTTTTCGCCTCCATTTGCTGCTCTGTCAGCCAGAAGGTCAGTCCTGCTGTGGGGACTGGCACACTTGTCTTTGCATGGTGCTTCCTATGGACACCTCTGAGCTGCAGGTACCCAGGATTGCTGCTGGGACTGGAGGTTGGGTAAGGAGACCTCCCACAGCCTAAGGGTCATTTTCCTGTGTTTCCAACCCCTCAAAAGCAGAGCTCACTTCCCTGCCTTGGAGGATGGTGGACAAAGATCTGGTGTGACCTGGCCCTGTTGGGGCTGGGAGAAGCTCTCCAAGCTAGTTTGGAGCTCAGTGGCAGCAGCAGGGGCTGCCAGCTGTGATCCTCAGGTGCTGCAGTGGCAGAGCAGCTGTGGCTGCCCTGGGGTGGGAGGTGCCAGCCGGGCTGGGAGAAGCACCACTTCGTGATGCCCACCGGCCTCCTCATCCCACCGAGGGGAAACAAGGCAGGGCAGAGGAGTCTCTTGCAGGATGTTCAGTGATAGGGCATCTGGAAATGCGCTCCATTGTTTGTGCTGGCCCTGCTGCCCAGCTTTGTTACCCCAGAGGCCAGGTGACCCCCAGCTCGTCTGGACTAGGAGGAGTTTTCCATGCCAGCACCTAGGTGATGCTGCTCCTGGCAGTGGGGCTGGGGTGTGAGGGCTGGTGGCAGCACCCTGTGCCCTCAGTGCCATGGTATTGCCTGGCCTTGATGCACCAGGAGTTGGAGAAGCAGCCCCACCTTGGCACCAGCACCTAGCACGTCTCTGGCTCCTGCAGTTCCTGATGCACAGGAGTGGGATGAGGTGCATCCACCAGGGAGGACAAAGCTATTAGGTCCCCTCTGTTCCCCTCCTTCACAGCAGCAGCCACAGGTGGACCCTGATCAACACCCAGGCCGGCTGCCAGCCCTGCCACTGGGGAGAGGAAATATTCTCACTGCCACGAGATGTTTGAGTGTGCCTCCTGTGACCCAGTGCAGGGATGGGGATGGCTCTGGGACACCCTGCAGGGGCTTCAGGGACACACATCTCCCCCCTGCCAGGCCCAGGCACTGGCCCCAAGGCTCTATTCAGGGCACTGCCCGGGTTCCCCATGGGTGCCTGCTCTCCTCGGGAGGTGAGCAGCGCGGCCCGGCCCCGGGGGCGGTGGGAAGATGCCTCCCCTTTCCTCCTCTCCCTTTGTGCAAACACACGAGGAGCCCTCCTGGAGCCGCCGTGTGATGCCGCCAGCCGGAAAGCCGCAAAGGCGGGGAGGTTGCCCAGCTTCTGTCTCCTTCCCAGCAGGTGTGGCTGGCCCTGCCAGGCAGATGGCTCCGCGCCTGGCAGAGACGAGCGCCGGCGCCAGGAGCAGCTGGCTCCGTGCGCACCCGGGCCAAGAGCGGAGCTGCTGAGCAGCGCGGGGAGCTCACGGCAGGCAAAGGAGGCGCTGACCTGCCCTGCCAGGCTCGGGGCCGGGCACCTCTGGGCTCTGCACTCACGTGGGGCGTGCTGCCAGCTCCTGCATCCAAAGGGAATCCAGGGAGGGATGTTGGCAGTGCCCCGGAGGGGACAGGTGCCTCTTGGGGACAGCCGCAAAGCCCAGGGCTGATGCGGGAACGTCCAGGACACCTTTGCTCCAGTGAGATCTGCCACTCAGACAGCAGGGGCTCTCCTGCACCCTGGAGGGGCTGGGGCATGCAGCTGAAGAGCCCCAGGGTGGCCCCAGCTCTGAGCCATCAGCCCACATCCCAGTTTTGCTTCTTGCTGCCGGGGCTAATGATCTGCTGGGCAATCAACAGACCAGTTGGAAACGCTGTTAGAGCCTGGCCAGGCACTACCTTGTTATTTCTATCCAGCCAAGTGGGGGAAACAGCCCTTTTTCATCCACTGACAGTCACTGTGCTGTTGTGCAGCTCCTGGCACAGCAGGACAGGCTGAACCAACCCTCAAAAATCAGAATGGAGGCAAGAAAATGCCGCTCCCCCCTCCAGGCTGTTCTCTACTGCAGAAGGGGAGCAGCCTATGTTTTTTTTCCTGATGGCAGCAATAAGGGGACTGCAGAGGCTCTTGTGCTGTGCTGGCCAGCTGTGTCCATGAGGGATCAGCACAGCAGCCTCACGCTGCACAGCGCAGCCTCATTTTCTGTGCAGTTATTAATTCCTCTGTTTGCCTGGCTCTGAGTGGAGGCAGAGAGCAAAAGCAAATGAAACCCACCAGGACTGATGACCCAGGAGCTCAGTGAGGGTCCTGAGCCTGGCATTAAGGGCTGGAAGAAGCTGTTCCTGGGACCTGGCTTCCCAAGGGTCAGAGGAGAGATGGAGGGGGGATGGTCCATGGGAGCAGAGCCTCTGGGCAGGCTGCTCCCATCATCCAGGCCCCTCCATCCTCATCTTGCAGCCGGCGCTGGAAGTGGAAGTTTTGAAGTCATGCACGGAGCTGTTTGCTTGGTATTTCCTGCTCCCGAGAACAGGAAGCAGCAGTGAAGCCCAGGACGGAGCTGCTCTTGGGAGAATTCCAGCCTGACACATTTTGATCCCTGCCTACGGAAAGGGGGAAAGCTCCACACTCTTTCCCTCACCTCTGTGCCCAGTGCTGGGAGCTGGTGGGCCCAGGTTGAGGCCAGCTTGGATGTGGATTGCACAAAATGTGGCAGTGTGAATGATTTTCCATTTCCCTCTCCCTTGTACCACTCTGACCTGGCCGTTGTTTGCTCAGGCTCTAGGACAAGCATGGAGATGCTGGCTCGCGAGCTGCAGTGTGAGAAATGTCTGCCGTGATGGATGTGTGTCCACCTAGCTGTCCCACGGCTGTCCTGCTCTCCAGGGACTGTCCCCCTGTCCCCATTAGCTGCAGGTCCACTCTTCTCTCCCCTCCCCTGCCAGATCTGGAGCAGCATCTCATCACCCTCACAAAACCCCTCCTGTTCCATGCTGGGAACCACCAGCCCTGCTCAGAGGCTCCCTCAGTCCACCAGGGCTGGAGTGCAAAGCCTGAGGTTGTCCCCTGCCCTGTGTCACCTGGATCAGCGAGGTCCCTGCCATAGGACCCTGTTCCCCTCCGCAGTGCCATGGCCAGGGGAAGGGCACGTTGGGCTGGTGCCTGGTGACAGGCGAGGGCTCTGTCACGGCAGGAGTTACTCCCACCAGGACTGCCAACGTCTGTTGCTGGCAGATCATGGCAGCAGTCTCCGAGGAACGTGAACAGCACATTATTAACAATCTTTTAAAGAGCTGCCAGTGTGTCCCAGGTCCCTGTTTATTTCTGCATATGGCCTGTCCCCCGCTGAATGCGGCATTCATAGGAGGTGTCAGCTCAGCTCAAGGGGGTCCAATACTTACCCCAATCAAACTCCAGCAGTAGGTGATTCCTCCTCTGGCCAAGGACAAAATCCAGCAGAAGGAGAGAGTTTATCCTCCCTTTAAATCATCCCTGCTTTTGTTTTCTTCCTCCTGTGGGATGCATTTTTGCAGAGTGGATGTTGGATCAAGGGTGTCCAAGCTGGAACACATTGGTCCCTGGATCTGCTCCCAAATCACGATCTGCACAGATGCTGGGGCTGCTTCTGTGGCACTGCCCTGGCCACACCCTGCCGTGGGGAAATCTGGGGATGCACTGGCTGGAGAAGACATGGCTGGGGAGCAGGGACATGCCCAGAGAGAGATGCCATTCAGGGCCAGGGTGGCTGGCAGAGGGCAGGTGAAGCTGGAGAAGCCTGGAGAAGAGGAGGCTGAGGTCAGATTTTACTGGAGGCTGCAGGTCCTCCTGAGGGGCAGCTCTGATCTCTTCTCTCTGGGACCAGGGACAGCACTTGAGGGAATGGCTGGAGCTGTGCCAGGGGGATTTAGTGTGGATATCAGGAAAAGGTTCTTCCCCAGAGGGTGGTGGAGCACTGAACAGGCTCCCCAGGGAATGGTCATGGCCCCAGGGCTGCTAGAGCTCAAGAAGCATTTGAAAAACACTCTCAGGTATGGGGTGGGATCCTTGGGGTGTCTGTGCAGGGACAGGAGTTCGACTTGATGACCTGATGGGTTCCTGTGGGTTCCTTCCAGCTCAGGATCTTCCATGATTCTAAGCTTCCATGCTCAGCTTAGCACCCAGTGGCTGAGCCCACCTCCAAGGGCACTGCAGACCCTGACTGAAGGCTGTTGAGCTCACTGTGCAAAAGCAGTGATTCCATTCTGTGGTCACAGAGGCACCAGCTGGCAGACCAAGAGCTCAGGGTCTCCCTGGCCTTTCTCACTTTGCTGTGTCAACACCAGCCATGGACAAAGCAGCACAGAGCAGCCTCAGCAAGAGGAGGTTGCACAGGGGTGTGTTTGGCTCCCAGCTGGGTGGTGTGG
This sequence comes from Sitta carolinensis, assembly GCA_032173965.1. Lineage (NCBI taxonomy): Eukaryota > Metazoa > Chordata > Aves > Passeriformes > Sittidae > Sitta > Sitta carolinensis. The sequence goes on along the minus strand of CM063294.1, from coordinate 3,230,886 downwards.
GTGTGTGATGTGTCAGGGGTGTTCAGTCCCCAGCCCAGGGGTGCTCCTGTCCAGGACACAGGGCTGTCTCTGGGCAGACATGAACCAGCTGCTCTTTGGGGCTGCTCAGCTGCCTGGTGCTGCCCTGTGGCTGAACAGCCAGGGGACATGTGACACACCAGGCGGGGGTGTTGGGAGAGCCAGCACCTGGGACACCTCCTTGGAGGATGCCTGCGTGGATTTTCACAGGATCCTGGATCCTTCTCCTATTGCTGCTCCTCCAGAGTCTCTGCCCTATAGTTTTCCTGCTTTGCTGTCATTGCTACAGGAACACATGGCCAAGCAGCTGAAAATCACAGACCATCCAGCTCAGGGTGCACCTGGAGAAACATGTCCAGGTGAAGGACAGACCAACACCAAAGCGATAAGGAGTCCCTGGCTGCTCTGGTCAGCATCATACAGTGCCTGGCCCAGACCCCAGCAGTGGCAGTGAAGGCAGCAGCAAACACTAACCCTGATCAATCCATGGGAAGGGGGTGGGAGGGGTGGTGTGTCAAGATTGTCCCTGATTTTTTTTTTGGAAGTGGCAGATCTGGGTCTGGATTGTGGGCACTTGCACAGGACAAGACCTCAGGCAGTGCCAGCAGTGTCAGGCGCTGGGGTCACTGTCGGGGGAGTGAGCAGGGGTGCGCTGCAGGGCAGTGCCAGCCCCTCGGGGGGCGCGGACCCGCCGGGACCAGCAGCCGGAGCCGTTCCGGCCATGCGCGCTTTTCCAGGAGCAGTCGCCCGGGCAACTGTGAGCGCGGAGCCAGCCGAGCCATCAGGGCAGGAGCCATTGTGCTCCTTCAGGGAATGATTCCCAGCCCTTCTCCCCGCTCAGGGGGCTCCCCGGGTCACCCCACTTTGCCAGCCCAGAGGTGGGCAGCGCATGGCCTCGCCTGGGGTTCCCTGAGTGTTCCAAATCGCCCCTCCAGGGTGGGATGACGGGTGAGGGAGACCTCAACCCCCCAGCAAGGAAAAGCTGCCAAATGCCATATGAACTGCGAGTCAAGGTGGCAGCCCCAACCAGCACCAAGCACGGGGGAAGAACCCAACTACCAAACTCTCACTCCTGACCCTACACAGAGAGCAGGCCAGGCTTCCCTCTGTGCTACTCCTTGTAGTAACCATGGGTGTGTGCGTGCATGTAGGTGTGCACGTGCATGCCCTGAGCAGCCAACGCTCCCCATCTCGCTGCATTTCTGCTTCCTTGTCTCTGTTTTGCTGTTGGTGCTGCCTGCCTGACACCTGCGTGCCCTGGACGATCTGCTGCCTTGCTAATGAGCTGCAGCATCTCGCTCAGGGTCCTGCTCACCATCGGAGCACAGGCACTCTCCAGGCTCATGTGTTTAGCTCAGCCCTACGGTTTCAATCCCTGCCAAGAGAAATGGAAGAATCTGGTGCAGCCAGGCCTGGAAAAAACAGCAAGGACAGTCTCTGGTTAACCCTTCCGGCGCTGCTCCTCTCTCCTGCCTTCCCACGCACAGGGAACCCTCAGGCTTCACACCCCTCCTTCCCACACCCCAGTCCATCCGTGTTTCCCTGCCTCTGGGGAAAAAGCAGCTTTTCTCGTGAGATTGCCCAGAATACGCAAGGAGCGAGTATTCCCACGGCACTTGAATGCGTGCCCCCTTTGATCGCAGGAGGGCAAAGGGCAGAGATCTGGGAAAAGAAAAGAAAATCGTTTAAAAAAAAAAAAAAAAAAAACAACCAAAAAACAAGGGAGAGAGAAGACAGAGAGAGGAAAAAAAAAATTAAAGCAGTTCAGGCAGGAGCTTTCCTCAACCTCTATAAAATACAGTTCACGTTTCCTGAGAGCCTGGGGCACAGATCACATTCGACGTGAGGTGCTTTACCCAGCCCCGGTGTAAATTCCGGAGCCTCGCATCTGCATGGCGTGATGGGAAAAAGCTTAAGAGGGGCCCGGGGAGCTGCAGAGGAGGCGGCTGAGCCTATCTGGCTACCGCAGGGGCTGTCGATGCACAGACATTCCAAGGCTATTTGTGAAGGTGAAATGGTCTGTAAAGATTCCAGGACACCATGTGGCAGGATGGTTAGCAGGGCTTCTCCTCCGGTGTTTGCACAGCGCTGCCGGGCTGGAGGGAGGCTGTGTGCGCAGAATGCCTCGCGGTGATTAGAGCATCTGCAAATTTCAGCTTAATACGCGGCATAATGAGACACGGAATATGATTAGCCTGCAGCCATCCCCCCGCCCCAGCGGCGATCTGCAGCTCGGGCTGGTTTCACCTTCTCAGCGCGGAGCCCCGGGGAGGATGCTCGGATGCTCACCCCGAGCCCGCGGGACCCAGCTCCCGCCGCAGGCACGGAGGATTTGCACTTTGGCTTATGCAAAGTGGGGCTGTGCCGTCCTCCCCCCTGGCTGTGCACACCAGCTCCTGCTCCACGGGCTTCTTTGCAGCGCCCTGAGCCACAGCCAGCCCGCACAGGGCTGCTCGTGGGGAGCAGCTTCAGCTGCCCGTCCCAAAGCTGGGTTCACCTCCCCAGGCCACCAGAGCCGATCTGGTGTGTGCCACCCCCCAGGAAAAGAGGTGCTGGGAGGGCTCAGGTAGTGCCCAGGCTGCACAAGGAGCCGTGGCAGTGCTGGGAACCAAGAGCACGGTGCTGTTTGACAGGGAGTGGCACACACATGGGGTGACCCTCGGTGAGAAGGGGTGTGTGGGGATGCTGGGCCTGCTGGCAGTGGGTGTGTACACAGGGTGTGCCAGCTCTGAGCTCTCCTCTCCATCCCAGCACCTGGCAGGACCCCATAACCCCAGCTGACACAGGTCCTGCTGCACTGCCTAATGCCTGTTCTTTTCTGGCAGCCAGGAATGTCCTAAATATTGCCACTCTGAGCTGTTGGGCAGTGTCAGAAGGTGCCTAGTGCAGTGGGGGCTGACATGAGGGGGTTGGTGGGGTCCTGTGCTTGGTGTGAAGCTCGGGGAAATCCCTGGTGTGGGTCTGCATTCAGACAGGAGCAGCCCAGTGACTGCCCAGGGTCTTGGGGCAGCTCCAGCCCTGGCCCAGGGTGATGGTGAAGAGTGGGGCTGTGTGGGGAGCACAGGGTGGGCAGCCCCTGTGCCTGGCGAGTACACGCATGAGTGTGTTCACACATGAGAGGGGCACTGGCTGTGTGTGTGTGTGTGAGCTGTGTGCAGGTACACTGTACTCTGGAATGCACCGTGTGTGTGTCTGTGTGTGTGTGTGTGTGTGTGTGTGTGTGAGCTGTGTGTGTGTGTGTTGTGTCTGTGTGTGTGCCTGTGTCTGTGTGTCTGTGTGTGTATGTGTCTGTGTGTGTGTCTCTGTGTCTGTGCGTCTGTGTGTGTCTGTGTGTGTTTGTGTGTGTGTGTGTGTTTGTGTGTCTGTGTGTGTTTGTGTGTGTGTGTGTGTTTGTGTGTCTGTGTGTGTGTCTGTGTGTCCGCGTCTCTGTGTCTGTGTGTGTTTGTGTGTGTGTGTGTGTTTGTGTGTGTCTGTGTGTGTCTGTGTCTCTGTGTGTGTCTGTGTGTCTCTGTGTCTGTGTGTCTGTGTGTGTCTGTGTGTCTGTGTGTCTGTGTGTGTCTGTGTGTCTGTGTGTCTGTCTGTCTGTCTGTGTGTCACAGGCTGTGACACGTGTTCATAGTGGCAGTGGATGTCCCTGTGCCCAGGTCCCTGCGTGTCCCCGTGCAGGCTGCAGGCAGGTGTGACAGGATCCGTGTAGGGTCTGTGTGTGCTGAGCTGTACCACACCAGCTCCAGCCCCTGCTCCACGGCTTTGCTGGCACCAGGGACGCATGCCGGTCACCAGGGACACCGTGAGGCACAGGAGCTCCCAGCCCTGGAGCTGTTCCCTCCTTGCTGGCAGTGACAGCACCGGGCAGGGCCGGCTCTGCCGCCCCGGACCTTCCCCGCCTCCCCCTCCACCCTGTGCTGACCCCCACGGCTGCACGACCTTGTCGCTGGCACCGAGTGGAACCTTCCCGAATTTTGCCTGGACTGTTTTTCATCGATATCAGCTCCCCGGACTGCTTCAAAGCAGGCATTTGCTGCCACAGGTATGACAGTGACATCTACAGCCAGGGGCGTCCCCCTCTCCGAGATGCTTGGAGCCACCTGAATCCCTGTCCCTCACGCTCAGCTTTTACCCTGCTGTGGATAGATTTTTATAAAGCAAAGTCCAGGGAAGGCATCAGCTGTTCTGGACACTGTTAAACTAACACTAACTGCCATCATGGTTAATCTGTACCAAGGTCAAATTCACAAATCGGCAGGTTAGCTTCAGTTCCAGACTGAAATGAAATCATCAATTAGTTAAATTGTCAATATGATACAGAAAGAAAACTGGAGAGGGCCCAGTCCTCGTAAATCCTGCGCAAGCCTCTGAGAAAGTGGCTCTGTATTTTATTTGGAAGAATTTGAGTGAAGAAATTCAGATCCATAGTGTGACAGTGACCACAACTCATCACCCACTGCCTAAGCCATAACCCCCAGCTGAGCCGGGCACTGCCGTGTCCAACGTGCCCCCAGCAGATGTTACAGCTCAGCATTAACCTCTGCTTCAATAACCAGGGGTTTGAGCCTTCCCATATACCAGAATTGACTGATGACTATTTCAAGTTTCTTAGGACTTTGAAACCCAAACCCCACTTTAATTTTATGAGTAATTTTATGGGACAATCTTTAAGGCTGTGAAAGCTGGAAACTTCTCCTTCAGGTGCCTTGACCTTATGGCTGCTCATCTCCCCATGCAGGAGCCCCTCTCCACTTTCATCTGATCACCCTTGAATTCAGAGCTATAAAAAGGATGGGCTGCCTCCCAGCTAATAAAAATAGGAGAAAAGGGAGAGGCAGAGCCAAAGATAAAGGTGTCGTGAGCCCTCCCCTCCTGCAGTCTTTGGAAGGTCCTGGAGCAGGGATTGGTGTCTGAATCAGCAGGCAGATGGTGCAGTCCTGCAGGCATGGAGCTGCTGGCTGCCCAGGGAGCCTGGGCTCACACAGCCTGCTCACTCCAGGGTGGGATGGGATGCTGAGCTTGCAGGTGGGCAGTGCAGGCCTCCTGAGTTGGGGGGCAGCCTACCAGGGTCTGCATCACCACGGGCTATGTGTGGGCTAAAGGAAGACTGGGCTCCTGGCTTGAGTAAGCCCTGAATTCCCAAGCTCCAGCTCTTCTGGCCTCCTCCCATGCAGTTAGGAGTGTGTGTCTGTGTGTTTCTCCATGTACCTGCAAGGAGAGGACACTGAACTGGCAGGTGTGCTGCAAATGGAAGCAGGGCAAGTCTTGGCTCCAGCCACAAGTGAGCTTTACTCTGTTTAATCTGTTCTTCATCTTCTAGAACTGATGTCCACACTCAATTCAGTGCCAGGTGCAGCATTATGGAATGGGGGCTTGTCCCCCTCTGGCAGTCATCAGGACCTGGCACAGGGTCTTGCTTGCTCCCAGATAATCAGTTCCAGCATCATTTCCCCATCTCTGGCGTCTATGGGCAGACATAGGCTGTATTCCTCAGTCTCTGCCCATCCTTTTCAGTTGACTCCGGCATTACAGCCACTGGCAACTTCTCCTCCACCTGCCCAAGAAGGAACCTAAAAACGCAAATGCTCCCTTCACCCCAAATCTGCTCTCTCAGAGGGGCCCAGCAACGACTCTGACAAGGACCAGCAACGTGTCATTTGTTTTTATTACTCTAGGAGGGCAAGCTGCTGTGCGTGACCAAGGAAACCGAGAGCGGGCTGCCCTTGTGAACTTGCTGAGTGCCTGATGGAGATCAGGAGGAGAAGAGAGCTGGGGGAGTAGGAAAAAAACATTACTTCTCTGCTGCTTGTTGGCCGAGGCAAGATTGATTGACTGTACTGGCGATAGCATAGCACGCGTCAAGGTAGGCACGGAATTGTGGTGAGCACTGGAAAACCACCAGCCCTGGGGATGAGCTTAATGTGAGGGAAGACATATGGGGTGGGAGCAGGGTTTGTGTTGAGCTGGGGAGCGGTGTGGCTCCCTGTGTCAGGGAAGGGAGAGGAAATGAGTCTGACATGGAGCACAGAGGCGTGTGATGGCACTGGCTGGTCACTTGATAGAGCAGGGCTGGCCTCATTCTGCCTCCCTTTTGATGTCTCCAGCATTTGTAGCCAGTGCTAGAGAGAAAAGGACACTTCTAGGATGCCATTCACTTCCTCAAATCAGCCAGGAGGTGTGTCCAGAGGTTACTTCACAGGTGGAGGCTTCCTCCCTCGCCAGCCAAAGCCCTGCCCAGAAGATGAGATGCTCCCAGGCAAAGGGCAGGCCTAGGAAAGGAGCTGAAGAGCAGGGGGGTGGCTGGGAGGCACATTAGGGACGGGGATGGGAAATGGGAAAACACCACGGTACTGGCTCCAAGCCTGAGCAAGTGGCTGGGGGAGGCCGTGGTCGTAGGGTGCCATGCACATGCTGGAGGGATGGCAGAGGAAGAATCAAGGTAAGGGGTTGTGAAGGAGGAGCTGGAGGTGTTCAATGGTAACATAAAGTAGGTTTGGTACCAACAGTTCAGTTCTGCATGATGGTGATGGCTCCAGTGCTATTTCCCTCTGACAGATACTCAAACCAGAGTAATTTCCATAAAGGACATGGAAATTATTTTTGGATAATTTTTATTTTCTTTAGAAAGCCTCAAAAATCTGCCTCGCAATTCACCTAAATTTGACGCTTTCAGCCTTCAATTTCCCAAAACTGAGGGGAGAAACATTCCGTTTAAGGGGGAAGGTTAATGCAGCAGCATTTCCCTGCTGCTGACCTCCACCGTCTGAATTTCACCACATGCGAGACCGGGCACGCAGCAAGGCAGCGGCGCAGGCAGGAGCCGGGGTGTTGAGGAGGCCAAGGGCGGCTGGGTGGTGTCAGGCCGGTCCCGGAGCTCCTGCCGTGGCTCGGGGCGGCGGCAGCGGGGCCGGGGACCCGCACGGCACAGCCGGCCCCTCCGCCTGCCTGCGCGCTGCTGGCCCCGCAGCTTCCTCTGGCAACGCCTTGCGCAGGCTATTTTTGTGCTGTGTGAAAAAGCGAGTCCTTCTGCGAGCTGAGGGAATGCGGCGTGGAGAGGGAAAGTGAATTAGTGAAGGTCACGGGCGGAATGTCGCTCTGCGAGCGGCTGGGGCAGAGCGCGGGGAGCTGCGGGGGATGGCGGCGAGCGGGGAGACAGGCTGGGCTGGGTGGGAAATGGTTGTGGAGCAGCTCTACGTTCCACCTCTGCCTCCCCGGCGAACATCCCGGCGCCTGGCCCTGCCAGCACGGGGGAGCGGGCCGGCTGCGCGCTCCCGCTCCGGCGCTGCTCGCGGGTGTCGGCGCAGCATCAGCCGGGCTTTGCAAACGGCATTAAAAGTAACGATCGCGCTCTCCCGCTAAATCACACGCAGCCAGGCTGGGAGGGGAAGCCGCTCTTGTCCTCAGCGGCAAAAGGTTCGTACGAGGGAGAGCACAAATATCTCCCGAAGGCGAGAGGCAGCCTCATTTCCCTGCTGGAATCACGAGGGGAGCTGTGTCCAGCACCACGGCCCCGGGACGTGGCCAAAGCCCCCAGCCGTTTCTGCGGCATCCCTGTCCCCACGCTTTCCCCGCTTCCTCTAAAGCAAGCGGGTTTTCCCGAGAGCAGCAGGGAAAGGTGAACGCAGAAGATGCCCTGCCTTGCACATCCCTGCCGGCAGATGGGAATTCGGGATCTGGACCGCGCTTGGGCTTTCCTCACTTGGTTCAGCCAAGTGAAAAGTTGGCCATGGTGCTCCTCCCCTTCGCGCGAGGCTCGGAGCAGGGACGGGAGCCCAGGCGAGGGGGAGCGCGGAGCGGATCTCCCGCCGCTCCGGCCCGCAGCGCATCGCGGCCGGGTACCGCGGGGAGCGCTCCCGGCTGCCTCCTGCTTCTGGGGGACGCTGGAGGCACAGCTCCCATCACTTTCCCATCTCGGAGCAGATTTATGAGCCTCCCAAAAGCTCTCCTGCAGCCCTCCAGGAAGGCTGGGGCTGGGGGCTGGCGGAGGGGGGGGGGGTGGCTGTTTGCAGGGAATTGTGAATCTACTTTCTTACACGGCTGCGTACCACTGTGCAACGGTAATCCCCTGAGCAGGGTGAAACGGAGGCCTAGCTACCATGACCTCCTCTGTAGGTTTCCATGGATACCATGTACTATAAATAAAAAAAGGAATTTCAAACCAGTTTTCAATCCTGCTTAGTGGGAATAGGAAACCTCTTTTGAATTTAGTTTCCTATCTCACCTTACGGGGGTTATTTTGCAGCCCGTTTGAAACAAATAATTACCCCTTCAGCCAGGAAATTACCACCAATCTTACCTATTTACTTCCAAACACTCGGCTAATTAGCACATTGGGGAGAGCTGCCTATTTGCACGCTGGAGATGGGAGGCTTAGTGTCTTTATTTTGGTGGTGCTGGGAGAAAGGACGCAGGGCCAAGGGTCAGCGAGGGGCGTCAGAGCCCTCCGAAAAAAAAAATAATAAAGAGAGCAGGAGAGCTGTAAAACTCGAAACGCCGAGATGCCGTGTGAATTAGCGTGCGAGAAGCCCCGGCAAAAAAGGGAATATTACATCTGCATCCTTTTGCAATGAATCAGAGTCATGCTGCAGATTTTGTCTGGCATACTGGGTCTCTGGAGGATAGAAAATAATTTGGTCGCAGCAGTGGGAGGTGTGTGTGCGTGGAGAAGGGAGTTGCTTTCCAACAGCCTGCTGTGGTGAGAACATGCCTGACACTTCATTCCTTTCCAGTTAATGCAGCGAGGCCGGGAGGAAACTTAACCCTCTAATTGCTAAAGTGTACCAGGGACTCGGGAAAGTCCTTGGAAAGCAAACGGGGCTCCCGGGGCTGGTCTCCCCTGGCCCGGCTCTGCTGGCAGACAGCTGAGGGATTTGCCCAAATGGCGGGTGGTGGGGGCAGGGGAAATGCTAATTCGAAACAGGCGCTGGCGAGCGGGGCCGGAGGACAGAGAGGTTGTGTTTGTCAGACCTCTGGGCTGGCAATAGGCCGGCCAAGTCCAGTCCGTCACAATGCTGGGTCTGAGCCAGCTGGACACGTGGTGGCTCGCAGAGGGGTCTCACGCTCTGGCGTTCCCTAAAGGTTCTGCCACTCCGTGATCCCCACACTGAAAAACCCAAGCGCTTTCCATTTTTTTTTCCATCACCACACCCGTGTTATGTCCCCCTAGCTCCCTACACAGCTCCTGCTGCTGTGGCCACACGGCACAGCCCTCGCGGTGTGCTCCGGGCAGGGTGACCCGCAGCTCCCAGCGGCCGAGGGAGGGCGGGCAGGTGAAGGACAGGTGAGCGCAGCAGCCCCATCTGCTGCAGCCCCATCTGCCGCAGCCCCGTCCGGCTGGGGCTGCGGGGGTCTGCTCCTGGCTGCTGCCCCTCGCTGGGCTCTGGGAGCCTGTTCCCAGAGGCACAGCTCCGTGTGTGAACCACCTAGCAGGAGGGCCCTGTCCCTTCGCCTGGCTCGCCCCAGCAAGGCTCTCCCACAAAGCACAGGACTGGGACTGAGAGAGCATAAGCTCTCCACAGCTGGAAAGGAGGAGGAAGACGAGGAGGAGGAGGAGGGATGCACAAAGCACCTGGGGCTCAGCCAGAGCCTCGTGTGCAATACGGGTAAGCTCTGCTCAAAGCTTGTCCATAATGTTTAATAGCACAGGATGATCACGGGCATCTGACTTGGAGCCTGTTCACTGCTGCCCTCCTAAAGCTCCTTATTAGCATTTCCAGGACATTGATGTTGTGCTCGGATATACGGGAAGGCACTCATAAGTTACAGAGCAGCAATACATCAACGTTAGAGAAGGGCCCATTTAAGCTTAATATCAGAGGCTGGGTTTTTCTGGAGTCAGGTGTCTCATTCCCATTGAAATTCAACAGGAGTTGGAGTCTGCTCCCAGGGCTTCTCTGAAAGTCCCAGACTTAATTAGTATTTATCTTAATTAGGGGGATGTTACCTGCTCTGGGAACCTCATGCTATCTGCTGTATTCATCCCCACAGCATCCTGGGAAAGGGCTCCCAGCCCTTTTTGCAGTGGGGGACTGAGACACATGGTGGCTGCTGCTGCCAGCCTGCTGCGCAGCAGGGAGCAGAAAACATCTTCTGGGGGGCTGAGAGGGTCACAGCACTGCCCCCCTCCCTTTCTGGGTCGTGTTCTCTTGGGAGACCAGGTGAGAACATGCAGGAGACCAGAGGGAGGTTGCTTGACAGGGTGCAGCAGGAGGATGCTGAGCCCTCTTCGCCTGCCTGGGTCTCGGGGAGCATTTCCAGGGGGACCTGGGTGGACACAGAGGTGGCCCGGCCCTGGCAGTGCTCTGGAGCACCGCTGCTCGTTCACCATCTTCAGGCCAGGCCACAAATCGCAGGGTGGAGGATGGGAGGGTGGGGAAAGGAAAGGAGAAAATCAGTGCTATTTTTTTTTTTTTTTTTTTTTTTTAAACCAAAGTTACCGGCTTGGGAAGAGCTTAGAAACCTGATCTGGTCCGAGCCATAAACAGCCAAGAAGGACAAGCCATGGGGCTCTCTTGGCAAGCAGAATCTCACCCACACCCTCCTGCAGAGGCGGGGAGAGGCAAACGAGTCCAAACAGCTCCGACGTCCTCTTGGCATGGACTTTCCAAGGGCAGAGGAGCTGAAATCTGAGCCCCTGCTGCCCGCCCTCGGCCCCTGCCGCTCCGGTGCTGGGAAGGATGGGGTTCCCCTCCACGGTATCCCTGTCCTGCCCTCTGCCTGGCAGGAGGCATGGGGCTAGGATTCCCAGCTGGGCTGGCAGCTTCAGGGAAGGGGTTTGGAGCAGGGACAAGGCAGCTGTGCCCTGGCAGAGCCATCAAACACGGTGACTCCCCGTGGCGCTGCAGTGGGTGGGAATGCGAGGCCTCGGGGGTTGGCAGTGCCAGGCACTGGGGACCCCCGGGGACCCTGGGGACCCCCAGGCACGTCCTGGGGATGCGCAGGGGATGCAGATGCAGCATGACCCAGGGATTAGGGCAGTGGGTGCCGACATGAAGAATGAGAGGATGAACATCTCCCTCCTCCCACCGGGAAAGCTGCCTCCAGGCAGAGCTGTGAGCCCGGCTCGACACAGCCCAGCCCAGCCCAGGCTGTGCTGGCAGATATCTCCAGGGGATCAGTCTTGCCCCAGGGCTTTGGGCCAAGACTGTGTGGAGGGGATGGTGAAAGGCAGCAGGAAGCTCAAGGCTGGCCCACAGAGCATGCTGGGCACGGCACAGGCAGTGCTGATGTCTAGAGGGGAGAAAAGGGACTCCAGAGAAGGGCAGGGGTGGGATGAGCCATCTGCAAACATCCACCAGCAGTGGCACAAGGAGCAGGGAGCAGATCTGTTGGGAGCAGGGACAGCAGGAGGCTGAGAGCTGCCACATCTGCTGCCAGGAGTCAGGCCTGTAGCTGACCTTAGGGATGTTTTTGGTGGTCGGTGACTCCATCCATGTGTCAGGGAAGATGTCTGAGCTGGGCCTGACTGTTGTGGTGCTGAGCATTCAGCTGCTCATCAGGAGACCAGGGAAGGGACAGGAGGGGACATCTGTTGCCCCGCTGGACCTGTGGCTGGATCTTCCTCCATCTCTCCTCCATTAACTGCATATTCTGGAGAGCAGGAATGGTTTTCCAGATTTTCTTGTGAATTTTAGGGCTGGAGATTGAAAAGGGTTGGGGTGGAAAGGTCTCTTGAAGGGAACAAATGTGGCTTCATGATGAAGAGAAAGGAGGAATTAGTCACTGGGGATGAATAGTCCCAAAATGCAAAATAATGCAGAAATTCCTTCATTGACCAATTGGTTCAAGACTTTGAATGGTCGTATCTCCCTTCTCCACTCTTTCGTTCTGTTTTTTTCATTCACCCTGGGAGAAAAATGACATAAATTTCATAAGGGAAGGGAAGCTCTCAGGAACTAAGGGTTGATGTTGAATGGCCTGATGAAAATTCCTGGAAAGGTTAACATAGCAGAGCTGCAATTAGGAGCCACATCCTCACAAATAACACGGAAAGCTGTGTAAAGAGCATTCCTTCCAGGTCCCGGGGACACAGGAATACAACAGGTGGCACTGAATTTAATACTACCATTAAACAAGCTCATTTATTCAGCCAAGAGAAATGTGGAGGCCGGAAAGATGGACGACTCCACGGTTTCATTCTGCTTCATGCAGAGCTACCATTACCTCGCTCGATATTTTATGGAAGGCTCGCCAGGCTGAGCCTGTAGGCTTCGAAATCATCGACAATGTGCTAATGTAAAGTTGCCTGAGCTTATGGAAGATTTTGAAGGCCTGGGTTCCATGTGTTGAGACTGGCACCATATCAGAGGAACAGCTGAGTATATGGAGCAGGGAAGCTACGTGTAAGTTATCCAGCAAGGAGAGAATCTGCCTGGGGCTGCGATCCTGGGTGCTGTGATGGGGAGGGGAGGCAGTGGTCCTGGCTGATCCTTCCTCACCATGCAGACAGGCTGGGGCTTGGCTTTGATTGTCCTGCTGGTGGACAGTGTCCTGGGCAGCTTTGTCCTGTCTATGGGCAGGCCAGGCAGCGCTGCTGGGGCTGTGTGAAGGCTGGGATGGGATGGGATGGGATATGGTGGCAAGCAGGATCATGGGTCTGCCCTCTGCTGAGGGACAGGGCTTTGGCTGCCATCCCAACTGCCAGCCTGCAGAAGTGGCTCTGGGGCCACAGGGCAAGGGACAAGATATTTAGAAAGTCTAATTTAAGCTTGGCAAGCACTTCCCTCTCAAGAAGGTCATCTCTTCTCTAAGGTGGCCAGGAGGGAGAAGCTCCTGCCTAGAGGAGCTGCCTGCCCTGCTCAGAGGGAAAGACACTGGGTCAATGCCTCCAGGAAACCCCTGGGAAACAGTGCTGAAGGGATAACATTCCCTTACCAGCTCCTGGTAAGCTGCTCTGACAAAGATCCCAGGAATACCCAGGTCTGCAGCGAGGTCCTGCCCCACCACCAGAGATTTGTGGAGCAGAAATAATTGTCCCCCAGCTACCCAGGCTCATTGCCTGTCCCTTTGTAGGAGCCACTAAATCCAGGGCAGAGCCCAGAACAGCGGGATGGATCTTGATGGTGTCTGGAAGGGTTGGAACAATCCAGGCTCCCATCAGGGTGGTGCTGGCTCACCAGGACAGGCAAGAAGCTCACAGTTTTGGAAGCCACATATGAAGCAGTGGTGGCTGGAGGCTGCCTGGGAAGGGAGCAGTGGGTCTGCAGGCAGGGGGACAAGCTTTTGTGACAATGAGTTTTGAACTCTTGCAAGCACCACAAGCCCACCTGAACTGGTTTTCCTGGGAACTCTGTAAGACTCCACGGCATCTTGGCGCCATGGCCAGCACGACGCTGCTGCTGGGGATAAGCTGATGCCTTTGTCTTTCCTGGGTGAGTGAACAGGCTGAAGTCTTTAGGTACAGCCACCAGCATCCTTCCTTCTGGAGCAGGTCACCCTGGCCACCAAGCCAGTCTGCTCCTTCCCCAGAGCAATTTGTGGAGGGAATTTTCATGCTGGTCCAATGCAATTGGGCTAAAAGAGCTACCTCACTCATCTGAGCTCTTTGGGAAGCCTCTTGGGCTGGGGCTCTTGCTGTCCTTAGAAGGGGCCACCAGGATGTGTGAGTGGAAGTGAGAAATGAGATTTCCTGGGAATAATCCTCCTACATGAAACTCAGTGGCATCTGTGAAAAGGCTTGTGTGCACCAACGCGATCCACGTGAGGGAGCGTAGGGAGATGTCTGGAGTGAGACCATGTCCTATTAATTTGCTCAAATATTGGGAGGGTCAGGGTCAGTGGGGTGTCCAGGCTGATCAGAGGCACTGTAGACCTGGATCACACAGCTGAGCTCAGCACAGAACAGGGCAGATCCCATCACAAACAGGGCAGAGCCCATCCTGAGCCACCCTCTGCACTGAGAGCCCCTGAATTGGCTGCTGCCTCTCAGGATCTGGGTTATTTTGTGACAAGCCAATGAGGACCTCTGCTCGAGAGCCCAGCAGTGACCAGAAAGGTGAACAAAAATAAGAGACTTCATGGGAGAGGCTGCAGAGAAGGATGTCAGGAGTCTCACAAAGGCGTTAGGCAGGCGGGGTGTCACCGTGACCTCGCCTGGAGCGCTGTGGGCAGGGCTGCACATCCCACCTTCCAAATGACAGTCACAGGCACGGATCTGGAGGAGGGCTGGGAAAATAGCTCCAAGGCTGGCAGACCCTGGGGCTTGTATATGCACAAGCTTGGGCCCATTTGGCTTACAAAGCTCTGGAAGTCCTAACTCCAGCTGGTTGTTTCTGGGGTGACTGGAGCCAAAGGCTTGCTCCAGGGTTTGGGGAAGTCAGCTGGACTTTGTTTGTCAGAATGTTCTCACCTGCAGTGACATGGGCTGGTTAAAACCTGACAAGAGATGCTCTGAAATAGGAAACTGCTGCCTGCATCCCGCCAGGAAGGTGTTTCCAGCTCCATGCTGTGGGTCAGCATTGTGCTGTCTGTATTTCCTTAGGCATCTGCTAAACAGTGATAATCCCCCGCTGCAAAAGCCCAGGTTTGAGTATTTGCTGCAGCAGGATAACGTCCCCAGCTAAAGAGTGTGTTGGGAGCCCCTGCAATGGCTCACTTAAATCCACGTGAGACTTGAGGGGTCTTGGCAAAGGAGCAACCTAAATCAAATTAGGAAGACAAGGGGATGTTCCCGTGGGCCACTGCCTTGGAGTGAGCCCACAGGACTTGAAACAATGATGTTTCCTTTGCCATGGAACAGTAGAAACAGGTAATCCAGATTAGTTGCTAAGAGCCTCCAGGAGGTAGGATTAGTGAAGGGAAGAGTCTGCAGCACTCAGCTGGCAGAATCTCAACAGCTAAAGGGCATGGCCATAACGGTGCCTTTGCAAATGTCTGTCTGGTCTCAGAGGGTGAATCATGGGAATGGCCCCCAGGTACTCTCCAAGGGCCACAGAAGCAATGCTCATGTGTACAGGGGATGTCTGTGAGTCTGCACGACCTTGGCATTCACTCCAAACACCATGATTAAAGCAGTGATCTTACTAATTTTGGTGTTGTTTTGGCATAAAGCGTTTGCTGTATCAGAGATGTTTGAATTCACACAGGCAACATGAGCAATAAAACGGTATTTCATACGTCAGGTTTGTTTTAGCTTCAGAAAACTGGTCAAAAATGGAAATTTCTGTTTGAAGACGTTTGAATTCCCAGTTATTTGGGTTCTAGTCAGAAATTCTGATGAGCTTTCAGGGGCAAAGCTTCTGCCCTTCATGGGAGTAGATTGGTTCTGCACAACAACAGTGCTCAGCAGCTCAGGGTACCTGTTTTGACTCCATCCTTGGTTTAAATTGATATCTGACCATACCTTGTTCCTATTCTCTCCCTGGGGCTTCTTTCCTCTCTGCTCATCTGCAGAGCTCATTGAGGCTGGGTGATGCCAGACCAAAGGAAGCACCAGCTAACCCCTGATCCTGGGGTGAGCATGGCATCCCACTGTGGAAAACACCCCCTGGACACGGGGAGCAGTGTTAGAGACAAGATCTGTGCTATTTTCTCCAAACCCACAAAGCTCTGGAGCATTGATCTGCTTGTACTGAAATCGTTGTTGCTTTTGAAGTAGCTCTACTGGAGGCAATGTTTGTGCCTCCAGGGTCTCCAAAAACTAGAGGAGGCAGCAAAAAAATCAATGGGGTTTGGTGGAGGAGGTTTCTGAGTTGCCTTTCCCAGTGCTCTTGGCTGTTGATAGGAGTGTTTGGGGTGCCCCCTACCCTGTTGAGGTGTGGGCACTTTGCCTCCATCGAAGGTGGTGAGAAACACCTGCAATACAGGGCTTGAGGAGCAGAAAGAGAGGCCACAAGGTGTGCGGGTCAGTTTTCCCTCACAGGAAGGAGATGAAGAGTCTGACTCATGACTCCTTTAGGCAGAATAACCAAAAGGAGTGGGGGTCACTGTAGGTCAGCAGTGTTTGGATGGGAGCTATGTGTGTGTTGGGGAACTGAGCAGATGGGGGAACCTCAGAGTCTGGTGTCTTTGGCTGAAGATGCGGGTGTTTGAGCAATACACCCACCCGGTGCTGCACAGACATCAGCCCCGTCCTAATGCCCCTCCTTGCTGGCATGCGGTGGTCAGGGATTGCAGAGTGCTAGTCCCGCCCTTCCCCGAGGGATGAGCTGCGGCAGGATCCTCTCTGATACGTCCCTTCCCTGCCCCTTTCCTCCAAGCACAGCAGTGCTGAGGCCCCCAGAGCCTGATGGAGAAGCAGAGCATGTGCAAACCTGCTCCGTGTCCTTCCCAGCCAGTGTGATTTGGACTGGGACCTAACCCCGGCCATCACCTCTGCCTGGGATAAAGGGAGTTTGTTTCTGCCTTAGCTCACTGCAGTATCTCCTGCTGGCAGACTTTCCAATTAGGGAGCCAAGTGGGAGTCAGGAGAGACCCCAGGGTGGATTTCACACTCACTCTGTATTTATATGTAAACCTGGATGCAGGGCTGAGCTGCTGAGAGTGGGAGCAGGAGCACTGAGGGGGAGAGGCCAGCCCGGAGAACAGAGGTCTTTGCAGCTCTCATTTGCAGTGTGTGGGGGACAGAGCTGAGAGAGAGGCAAAGTCTGGCTCATCTCTCCCACTGCTTCAGCTCATGGGCTCTTCCCAGACCCTGCTTGTGGCCCCAGAATGGCACTTGAGCATCTTTGAATGATGGAGATTTGAATGATGTCACTCTGCCCCAGTGACAGATTTGAGCATCCCAGTAGCCACCTGGAGCACACACAGTGTGGAGGTGCATGGCCTGGCTCAGGTGGGTTGTGGGGTCTGACCCTGCATGCTTCCACTCCTGTCTTTAGCATCCCAGTGCCCCAGAGCTGAGCCCCGAGTGTCTCTGCTGACACTGATGGTGCTTCTGGCCCCACAGAGGGGTCAGCAGCAGCTGACCAGCAAGGCAAGCCAGGCAAACTGGGCAGAGGAAGATGGCACAGCTGGAGGGCACATGGACCACAGTCATGGGGCAGGGAGCAGCAGATGCCCCAGGCGAGGCTGGAACACCTTCCCTTCCCAGCCTTCCCCATTCTCTGCTTCCTTCTGTTTCCATTGGGTGGGACTCTTTCTAACTGCCAAAAAATACTGTCTTTCCTCCCTATTAAAAAAATTTTAAAAAATAATTAGGGCAAACAGATGTGAAGTTAAAACCTGGAGGGAGCAATTATTCCCTGGCCAGAAAGGATTGAAGTGAGTGAGTACCCAACATTCAAGGGGGTGAGCGCCCCCAAAAAGGCAGCTCCACATCGAACTGTTCTGGTCACCAGGGCCTCTTTGCCAGGCTGTTTTCCAGGTGCTGCTGCTGTGCTTTAAGGTGTTATTATGGCTGCACAAACAGTTCCACTGGCTCAGCTGCTCCCTTCCCTTTGTCTGGGAAAAGTGATGTCTCTCCAGCTAGTTTTTGCTGGCATCTGAGCTGGATGACAACTCCTGGAGATCCAAACACGGCATTGGAGGGTTGGTCACTATAATGACAAGATTTTGGTCAGCTGGCTGGGTGCTGGGTTAAGCCAGGTGCTTTGTTAAGCTTGGTTTAGCTGGTTTGCTAAGCAAAGTACCTCTTGGGTGGGAACAAGGACATGCAGGCTCAGCACCTGATTTCCAGCTCCCTGTTTTGCATCAGGGGAGGGTTTGCTACCTGGCCATGCTGTTCCTCACTGGAATAGGGGTAAAGGGATTTCTGAGCTTGGCAGGTGTGTGGAAAAGATAAATTCAGCAATATTTGGAGAGTATCACACGACTCCAGCTTTACTGCGAGCCACAGCATTTCTCATCCACACCACTGAACTGCAGCTACCTCTCATGAACAGGCAAAGCAGGAAGAGACACCTGCGGGGTGTCTGAGAAATCCAGGAAAAGATGAGCAGCATAGGGAATGTGAGCAGGGATTGCTCATTCTCCCTCCCAGCTGAGAAGCAGGGGCATGAGGCAAAGGCAGTGAGTTGAAGCAGATGGATGGAAGCAATTCTTCAAGGAACGTGCCGTGGAACTCCTTAATAAAGGGCATTAAAGCATTAGTGTGGATGCAAGATCATGGAAAAGGAACCCATAGAAAAGCAGGCACTCTGCAGACAGCATCTGGATCAGGAAGACCAGAGAGAGACTGGGAAAGCACTGTGGGAAGCACTGTGTGTTTGTCTTCTTATATCCAGGGAAGGATGTGCAGGAGAGATCCTTCCCCTCCAGCTGCTGCTGGAAACACAGCCAGGGCAGGCCAGGCCTTTGGCAGTGCCACCATTCCCTGCAGGGTGAATTTCAGACCCTGAGGTGCAACACAACCTAGAAAGAAGTGGAATCCCACGTGTCACCATCATCCTGGGTCCTGCAGGGTGACACCCACACTGGGAAGGGCTGCTGGTGTTTCCTGAATGGACAGGTCTGGAAGGCAAGGCTGTGGTCAGGACTTTGCCTTCATTCTGTGGTGTTCCAGGTCAATAGGTCCTAGAACAGGACCTATTGGGTTGGAAGGGATCTTAAAAACCACCTCACTTCAACCTCCTGCCACAGGCAGGGACACCTTCCATTATCTCAGGGTGCTCCTGTCCAACCTGGCCTTGGGCACTTCAGGGACTTCTCTGGGCAAGGGTGAGCAAGGGAGGCTCAGGAACAGCTGCTCAGATGGATCTCTGCCATGTTCAGGTGAAGTGGGGCAGCTTTGGGGTGGACAGCACCTCAGTGGGATATTACCTGAGGTTGTAAGACAAGGTAAATAAATGTGATCAGAATAGGATTCACATACATTGGGGTGCATGCCTGTCCCTTAAATCTTTGTCTGTATCTAAAATGGCCTCAAAACAATGAGGATCTATGAGACTGTTGCTGATTTTCAGAGCCAAATCAAAATCCCAGGGACTCAGCAGGCATCCAGAAACCCAGCTGAGTCAGAAAGCACCTTTGGAGCCAAAACCCCAGGACCCAAAAGGAGACGTTGCCATCTCCTGCAGCCTGAAGTGGCCCCCGGCTGAGCCATTCCATCCCCTCCCAAGGACCGGGAGAGCCAGCGGGCAGCCCCTTCAGCACTCGGCCGCTGCATTATTTAAGGGCTCAGGCACAATTAGCCAGGCTCTGGAGAGCAGCCAGCAGGGACTGCAGGTGTTGGTGCCTCCCCGGGGCACGGACACTGGGAACAGCTGGGCTTCACCTTCCTGGCTTGCAACTCTCAAGGGCACTCCCAAAAATAGGCTGCTGCAATCACCTTGGCCAGAGACCCTGCTGACACAAATCACCCTGGCGGAGCGGCGGGAGGAAGAAAACATCGTGATTTGCACGGAGACGAGAAGCGAGCCGACAGAAGGGTGAGGATCGTGACAACCTGCCTCTCCACAGACCCCGTGTGGCTGGAGGGGTAGTCCTGGCTCAGAGCATCATGGATGCAATCATCCTAACCCCACCAGTCTGTCTTATTCCTCCCCTGTAACACCAGCTTTCTCTCCTCCCCCCACTCCTGGCCCTACTGGATCCTGTTTTGCTGCCCTGTCTCACCACCAGCCAAACCTGTTTTGTCGCACAGCCCCGGCAGAGGCACGGAACTGCCAGCAGCAGGTGCTGAACGTTGCTTTCCCACTGTAATTAGCAGGCTGAGCTCCTCTCCTCGGCTCTCTGATCTCTGTTTTCATTGCTCTCTGCAGCTCGCAGGAAATGTGATAGGCAGTATCCAGGGTCTTGTGTCAGCAGCAGGCAGTGCTAAGCTGAGCACCTTAGCAACAGGGCCAGGATGAGGTGGGAACACTGCGGGCAGAGGCATGTGAGACACCTCTGGGTGGGCACCTCACTGAAGGGACAGCTCCCTTCCAGCTGCTGCAGAAGTTTCCAAGAGCATTAATGACTCTGTGGAGGAAAAGGAAGGGGTTTGAGATGCTCTTGCAAGAACCGGTGGCTGTATCTATGGTAGGCATTTCCCAAGGAGCAGCGTGGTGGGGCTGGCTCAGGTGAGCCTGCCTCCTCCACAGCCACTGAAGCTGTCCCACAAGACACTGCATCACTGTTTTTCTGCAGCAGGCACAGCCTGACTCATCTTTGGGAGGCATCCTCCAAAATGTCACTGCGAACAAACCTGCTTGGTTTCTGTCACTACCTGCCGGGGCCTCAGCTGAGGGAGGAGAGAGGCTGCAGGGCAGGCTTCCAGGCTAGCTCCCCTCCCCACTGCTCCCCCAGGATGTCCCTAAATGCCTCCAGGGAGCTGGTTGCCTTCCCAGTGCTGCCTTACCTCATGCCCTGCTGCTTCCCTGTGCCTGCCCTAAGGCTCTCTTGTGTCTGGAAGGGCAATTCTTTAGTTGTGACCAAAACCCACTTGGTCTGACCATGCCTGGGGGACTGGTGAGGGTGGAAGACACCTTTCTTTGTGCTTCAAGTGGGGGATTTTGAAGCCCTGCACCTTCCAAACACAGAGGCAGAAGATAAGACATATAATTGAAAAAGGCTTTGTTCTCTCAGGGACTCAAAACTGTCACCTTTTCTCTCCCCATCCACACAGGTCCCACAGCTGCTCTTTGGGGCTGTGGCTCAGAAGCCAGACGATCTTTAGTGGCCCAGAGTCACCAGGACACTTGGCAGATGGCTGTTAGAGTGAGGTCTTTTCCCATCTTCCCTTGGAGCTATCCCTACCAGGACACTCTTTTTTTGGTCCATCATCATGCTCTGAGCTCACTGCTACTCAGTAAATACCTTCCAAACTCAGGATGCCATCCATGAGTCAAAACACTTTGGATTTTGTTCAAAAACAAGTCAGGAGAGCTCTCCTCACAGCTGGAGTCTGGGTAAATACAATGAATGTTCAGTTCTTATGTGAGCACCATAAAAGCCAGGCCAGGAGCACCCCCAACCCCTCTCAGGACTGTTTGGAAGAGATGTGCTGGACACACTGTGCTTCCAAAGGATAACAGGTCCAAGGGGTCACTGGACAGGACATTCTGGGACTGGGGGCAGCAGCAATGACAGCAGGGAGAGCCTCACTCCCCTGAGGAGAGGGAAGGAAAGTCAGCCTGGGTCCAGAGGAGGATAGGGAGGATGCTGCAGGAGCAGTGGACATGAAACCCTGAGCAGGAGGGGCAGGACCCCCAGGAGGCTCAGCAGGACCCCCTAGGAACCAGTGGCCCACCTGGCACTCAGTGCTGGGTGCACAGAGACAGTTTGTGGTGAAGGCTTTCCCTTTACCTGATGTCCTCACCTTAGGACATCACTTCCACCCCCAAGCCAGGCCCCTCATGACAGAGTTGTCTCCCCCAACCCAGATGGGGAGGGGGTGGCTGTGCACACTCATGTGGCACAGGAGGAGCCCATGGGAAGTCTGGTCAGTGGGGGTGGGTCTGGGGGGCACCCAAGGTGTGGTGGTCAGTGGGGAGGAGTCTGGGGGACACTCAGGGCATGGCTGGTCAGTGTGGGGTGGTCTGGGGTGCACTCAGGGCATGGCTGGTGAGTGTGTGGGGGTCTGGGGGCACTCAGGGAGTGGCTGGTCAGTGTGGGGGGGTCTGGGGTGCACTCAGGGCATGGCTGGTCAGTGTGGGAGGGTCTGGGGGGCACTCAGGGCACGGCTGGTCAGTGTGTGGGGGTCTGGGGTGCACACAGGGCACGGCTGGTCAGTGTGTGTGGGGTCTGGGGGACACTCAGCACATGGCTGGTCAGTGTGGGGGGGGTCTGGGGTGCACTCAGGGAGTGGCTGGTCAGTGTGGGGGGGGTCTGGGGGGTACTCAGGGTATGGCTGGAGAGCTGGGTGAGCTGACCAGCCTGCTCCAGACAATTCCCAGTAGCAAAGGCCTGAGCTGTGCTTAGAGCCCAGGCTGGTGAACACTTGTCTGGAAGCCAGTCAACTCCACCTGAGCCAGGGGCAGGTCCCAGGCAGGGCTGAAGAGCTGTGAGAGGAGAGGCAGGAATGGGCTGGGGGTTGTGGACACCCTGACTGGAGCATCTTTCCCATGGCTGTGTTTTGCTGTGTCTCAGGGCAGACTCTGCCTTCACACACTGGGCACGTCCAGGGAGCACAGTCCCTCAGATCCCCAGGGAGGCCTCAGCAATAT
The DNA here is from genome assembly GCA_032173965.1 of Sitta carolinensis. Taxonomy (NCBI): domain Eukaryota; kingdom Metazoa; phylum Chordata; class Aves; order Passeriformes; family Sittidae; genus Sitta; species Sitta carolinensis. The sequence continues at coordinate 3,208,858 of CM063294.1, read as the reverse complement.
TGCACACGTGAGCAAGGTCAGGGAGTGAGTCCCTGCATGCCTGGGTCTTCACAGCAACCCAGGAATGGTGCCTTGAGTGCAGTGTTCCCTCACAAGCACTCAGCCCTCCTCTGCTGAGCTTCACCAGGGGGGGACGGGCACCAGGAGGAGGAATTTGCTGGGTGTGAGGAAGTGACTTGAGCTGTGGCACAAAAACTCTCTGGGTGGGTGTCATGAGCACACGCTGGGGAGTATCCCGTGGGCCTGAGCTCAGAGCTACATATGCTGCTCCTGTGCCAGCACCAAACATGGCACCTGGCATCTGCTCAGCTCAGACCCCATTGGTACAAACAGGCGGTAGGTGGAAAGTCCAAGCCCACAGCACAGCCCATAAAGGTCGTGTTTTATTCTGGCTGATCTCTTTCGCTTGCCTCATCTCCTGGAGGAAAATGAAGTGATAAACAGCCAGCAGCACAGTTTTGTTAAAAACAAACCAGGGCAAACAAACAAGGGATAATTCTCTCTCCGGCTGGAGTGGGGAATTCTGCTGAGTGGAGAGTGGCTCTGAGGACAGACGTCACTCCAAGGCCTGCATGGCCAACAGACAGGGGCCAACTCCCTGCTGGGACAGCATGGCTGGGCTCAGGGTCTGCCTTCCTGGCCAGTGTCCTGGGGAACCTAAACACTTGTTCTACTTCTGCAGGATTCATGTTCCTGTATTCCTGCCTTTTCCAGGTTTCCATTGAGTGGGCCCCAATCCCAGGCTTTGCTGAGCCTGACTGTGATCTGTGCCCAGAACAAGGGGCTCTCTCCAGGTGAAGGAAGCTCAAGGACTAAAAGAAGGAATTGGGGACAGTCTGCCTGAGCCCTTGCACAGAGCAGAGCAGGCAGGGAAGCAGGGGAGGGGAGCCTGGCAGAGGCAGGGATGGCTGCAGCATTCTGGGCCTTGGAGAGAAGGAAAGCAGGACAAGGGAGAGCAGAGAAAGGGGTCCTGGGAGGTGAAGATGTGCAGAGCCATCACACACACTTGATAGTGTGCAGAGATGAGGGGAAGGGACAGTGCTGGGCTGGGAGGTGGTGGAGGGGTCCGGGCGCCAGTTGCTCCTCCTGTTTTAATTCTTACCTTCCTCCCCCAAGTTCCAGGATCGAGTCTTTTACAGGGCTTTACGATGCCAGAACCTGGCAAACCGAGGCACTGAGAAGTTAAGCGAGGCCACCAGAGAAGATGAGAAAGGATTGTGTTACTCTTTTTTCCCCCCTGAAACAAAGCAGAGCTGTCAGTTGACACTTCCCGCGCTGCCCCAGCTCCAGAGGGCTGCTGGGGCCGCTTCCAGCAGACAGGAGACGGCTCGGAGGAGACGAGAGCCGTGGGCTGAGCCGTGGGAGCCCTGCAGTGCGGGGTCCTGTGCAAAGCCGTGCCTGGCGTCGATGCCCTCCCACCAGGGCAGGGAGAGGCTGCTCTGCTGCCCGTGCCTCCCTCCAAGCTCAGGGAACGAGCCCGGGCAACCCGGAGGTGTCCTGGGAGCAGCCTGGGTTTGGAGGCTGCCTGCGAGGAGATGGGTTAGGAAATCGGGCCGGCTGCCACCGAAAGTCTGCCCAGCTTTTGGCAAAAGTCTGCCTGAACGATACAGCTCCCTGAAACATTTCAGCTTTGACAAATGTGTGGTTTTTTGTTGTGTGTGTGTGTGTGGTTTTTTTTTTTTTTTTTTTTTTTTTTTTTTTTTTTTTTAATGAAAAACCCAACTCCGCTGCATTGAAAACTTGCCCGACTGGTCGGAGGATGGCTCAGCCAGCCCGTCGGGGAGCGGGGCAGCACGGCCTTCTCCTGCACACAGGATGCCTATTGTTCTCCGGGCAGAGCAAGAGGATAGCTGGCATTAACCGCGGGACTGGACGGGACTGCCTGGGACATCACGGCTGGAACACCACCTGCACGGGCAGACCCCTACTCTGTGTCTGTCTCAGCTGGCTCGGGCCAACCTCCACACCTCCAGACTGCAGGAAGGCTTCCCGATCCCTGGAGCAGACCCAGACAGGCAGGAAAAGGCGAAATGTGCCTGCGTGGCCCATTGGCTGGCACTGCAGTACCGGCAGGATTTTGCTGTCCCTTACCCATCCTTGGGGGAATGGCTGTGAACTGACAGAGGGCAGGGTTAGATGAGATCTTGTGAAGAAATTCTTCCCTGTTAGGCTGGAGATGCTCTGGCACAGATGGCCCAGAGGAGCTGTGGCTGCCCCATCCCTGGAAATGCTCAAGGCCAGGCTGGATGAGGCTTGGAGCAACCTGGCATAGGGGAACCCATGACAGGGTGTGGAACAACATGAGCTTTCAGGCCCCTTCCCACCCAAACCGCTCTGTGATTTTTTTGATTCCCACTTCCCCCGTTGTGTCTCGGCACTGAGGCCGGTGCCCGTGATGTGACACGGGGGGCGCTGAGCCCTCTGTGATCACATATGGTCCGTAACGGCTCTGGGCACCAAACCGAGTGTGCAGGAGGGGCGAGGGCAGCTGCCAAGCTGGCCACGTCTGGGTACGAATCCCACCGCTGAGCACCGCACCAGCCTCAGTCCCCACTGCTGTCACCTTGGCTGCCCCAGCCCCTGCGCTGTCCTCCGCTGCTTCTCATCTGCTTGTTATTCATGGCAGGGGGCAAGGAGCCTGCCCCCGCCCCCATTCACTGTGCGGACCATCCCCGTAGCCCCAGAAGGTTGAATTTAATGCTGGGGGATTTGCAAGTCAAGAATTCCTGCGCCCACACAATGCGCAGCTGGGCTTTGAAAAGGCGTCAGGATTAAAATGCAACCGCAAACTTGACAAACCGGCGCAAGGGCCGCAGACAATGGGCTGCAGCTCCCTGTTATCATTCACGGCGTGTGAAGGACCAGCTCGGCGGGTTACAAGTCATGCGCTGGAGATGCTGCTGGCCTGGACAGCAGCAGGGAGGGCTCCTTTGTGCGGCTCTCGCAGTGGGGAGCAACCCGCAAGACAGGCGGAGCCGGGAGACATCTCCGCTCGCAGCCGGGGGTAAGGAGGGCAGCGTGACAGGGACCCTCCGCCACCGCCCGCGGGCTCCCACCTCCTGCCTGCTCGGGATTCAGCCGCCCCGGGGGGCTCCAGATTCTCCGGGCTTTGCTGGATGGAAATTAAGGAGCTTTTCTTTGATTCCGTCCTGAAACTGCAACTCGCTTTCTGCAGGAGTAATAAAGCACACGGAGACGTGGGGGACTGGGGCAAGCGGGGATGCCAGGACGGGGCAGAGGGTTTCAGATGATGACGGATTAGATACAGGTCAACCGTGTAATAGTGAGGGACAATGCCACCTGGGGCTGGAATAATTAACACTCCGGAGTAAAGCCGGCAAAACAACCGGCTGGCTCTCCCCGCGGGCAGCAGCGAGACACCTTCCCCAGCCCCCCGAGGCAGCCCAGCCTGCTGCTGATCCTGGGGCACTCGGGGAACACGGGCACCACGGGGCAAGGGAAGGTCTGGCAGAAAGAGACTTGGGCCTGGCCGGAGCGGTGGGAAGGAAGGAGCCACCCAGGAGGTGATGTGACAAGCATGGGGTCCTTGTGTGACTGTCATGGCTAGGATCAATTATTTTAATGAGCCCATGGACAAAGGTCAGGGAGGAATGTAATGTGTAATGTCAGTCAGGTCCTCATGCTGGGTGTGTACTGGCTACTGCCATGGCATTCCCATTCCGAGGCAGCAGGCATCCAAACCTCTCTGTCTGGAGGTCTGGGGACATAGGACTGAGTCTTCACGTGTCCAGCACTCTGGTGTAAAACTGGATCAGGTGATCAGCCCCTTCCCAGCTGCTTTCCCACCATCAGGAGCGTGCACAGCTTCCCTCTCGATACCTTGGGTCTTGGGGAGCATCAGAGGCTGAGATTAGCAGGGGAGAGGAAAGAGGATTTTCCTCTCTCCTTGGGCAAGGATGGGTGTGGGGATAAACCTTCCCTCCTTCCAGCAGATGAAAGGATGCATGAGCAAACTCCATCCTGAGAGACTGAGCTTTACCAACCTCCCAGCACCTCTCAAGGAGCACTGAGATGTGGTGGGCCAGGTCTGAAGGCACCAAAAAAGCCCAGAGCAGTCCTCAGCACCAAATGTGCCATTAGGCTCTGCAGGAGGGTTTGGTTTGGCTTCTCTTCTTTACACAAAACCCTGGTCTTTCACTCAAAAAGGGTCCTTTCAAAAATTATTCAGAACTGATGCTGTTGGAACTTCAGGGAGTTTGTTGGGCGGCAAGAAGCTGTAAAAACATTATTGGATGGAGGATTGACAGTTTTCCTATACTGAAGAGGAGCTTTGTAGCCATTTTGAGGCTAGTTTAGATAGCTGTGCTAAAGAGCAGAACACATCTAGTTTTTGAGCTAGCACAGCTGCCTCAGAGTCACAGGGAGACTGAGGCTTATACCTGACTTTGCCCAAATCTTACATGTCAGGACATGAGCTTTAGCAAAGTGGCCTTGTCCTGACAGGGAAGTCAGAGCTGTGGCATGGGATCTGTCTTAGCAGTTCTCTGTGTCACACTCACTGAGCTTTTTAACCACCTAGAGAAAAAGCTCCCAAGCAAATTCTTCTTGTACCTACCCCCTGGGCCAGCACCAGCAGCTTTTCCTTGTGGTGACTCTGTGCCCAGGTCTGAACTGCAATTTGAAAATGACAGTAATGACCAAACGCCTTTGCTGCCTGCAGTGGTGCCCTGCAAAAGGGTTTCTTGCCAGACTTGCAATCTCCTCCCTGTCCCGTGGAAGTGCTGGTGTCTGACATGGTGCCCACCCTGCAGGCTGGGGGTGCTGGTGCCCACTGGTGATGGCCACAACAGAGCCAGAGGCTGCCCTGGAATGAGAGAATGCTGAAGTGGAAGGGCAGTAGCTCATAGGGCTGAAAGAGGAAATGAGGCTGGAGAGTAGCTGGGGCAGACTGCACCTGCCTGGAGAGTCCCCAGAGCTCACAGCAGGCTGGGCACCCACCCAGGCTCTTGCTGGGGCTGCATTTTTAAATTAAAAAAACAACAGAGCAGCAAGAACTAAAGAAGCAGCTAGAGAAGACCCCTGGCCCTTATAAAGGTAGGCAGTGCCTAGCCCTGCAGTAATCAGGCCCTGAGATGCTGCTTCTGTGTGAAAAGTGCTGCATCTGCTTCACCCCCCAGCTCACATGGCCAAGTGGCACCCACACAGCCCTCCCCGAGGGACAAATGCCACCGGGCCACCTTCCTCCTGCCCAGCCCCTGCATGTCTGTGCATTGCATAGCTGCCAGCTCGCCTCCCCTCGGGGTGGGAGGTGTGCCCTGCAGGGAATTTGGGTGGGTGCCCTATGGCTCTCACCCTGGAGCAGGAGCCCTCCTGGGAAGGTCACTGGGGAGGGGGTGAGCCTATATTAAGGCCAGCCTGCTGGGGAAGGACGCGTTTGGGGTGCCCGGCGGGCAGATGCGTGGCAGGAGCTATATTTGGAAGGTGCCATTTGGTTCCCTCCCGGATGCTGCAGCAAGCTGTCCCCAGAGCTGGCCCTGACGCTGCGTGTGCAGCTCCCCAGCATCAGCATCCCCCTCCCCGGCCCCACACCACACTCTGCTCCTTTTCTCCCCCCTGCTTTTCTTTCCTGCGGGCTGTGAAAAGGTGCAGTCTGCTTGTGACCGTTTCTCCTCCCTCCCTTCCCCCTTCCTGCTGGTCAAAACCGCCATCCTGGAACAGCCCGGCGGATTAGTGAAGGGATACCTTTGAAACCGATGCCAGGAAAGCTCCGTGGATCAGTTAACAGGAGAGTATAAAAAGCCGTGCCTGTGTCCCCCCCACGCTCCCCCCAGCTCTCTTCCTCCATGTCACTGGCCCTGGCTGCCAGCTCGCCCCTGGCTGGGGGCCTGCGATCCCAAACGTGCTCTCCAGGCTGGCTTGCCTCATTAATTAAAGAAGACAGATTTTTTAGCTTCTCTTTCCCTCCCTCCCTCTCTCTCTTCCTTTTTTTTCCTTGGGCTCCTGCTGGGGAAAGTGGAGCCAGTCTTGTGGGGGCAGGAGGAGGATGAGGATGGGCACCAGGGATTAGAGGCAGCTGATGTGCTCTGCTCCTGGGACACCCAGGGCCTGCCTGGTGCCAGCCCAGGGGACAGCAGGAGAGGGCACTCGGCTCCCACACCCACAGTCCTGGGATTTGCAGCAGCATTTGCATCCTCTCCAGGAACATTCCCTCATGGTTGGCTTCCATGAGCATCCTGCCTGTCCTCAGCACCCCCCCGCCGACTCTGGCCCTGCTGGTCCTGCAGGACCCTGGTACAGCAGGGTGTGTGCACCCTGCATGGCTGTACACACAGCAGAGGTGTGCTGCACACCATGCCCGGGGCTGGTGGGTGTGCAGGGAGCATGGTACAGCTGTGCTGACAGTGTGAGAGAGCCATGCAGTGAATGCAGTGCAGCTGTGCAGGGAACGTGGTACAGCTGTGCAGTCAGTGCTGCACAGCTGTGCAGTGAGAGTGACAGAGCTGTGCAGGATGTGTGTGTACAGCCATGCAGGGTGTGCAGCACACCTCTGCAGTGGGGATGTGTGTGTACAGCCATGCAGGGTGTGCAGCACACCTCTGCAGTGGGGATGTGTGTGTACAGCCATGCAGGGTGTGCAGCACACCTCTGCAGTGGGGATGTGTGTGTACAGCCATGCAGGGTGTGCAGCACACCTCTGCAGGGGGTGTTGTGTGTGTACAGCCATGCAGGGTGTGCAGCACACCTCTGCAGTGGGGATGTGTGTGTACAGCCATGCAGGGTGTGCAGCACACCTCTGCAGGGGGTGTTGTGTGTGTACAGCCATGCAGGGTGTGCAGCACACCTCTGCAGTGGGGATGTGTGTGTACAGCCATGCAGTGAGTGTGACAGAGCTGTGCAGGATGTGTGTGTACAGCCATGCAGGGTGTGCAGCACACCTCTGCAGGGGGTGTTGTGTGTGTACAGCCATGCAGGGTGTGCAGCACACCTCTGCAGTGGGGATGTGTGTGTACAGCCATGCAGGGTGAATCCACACGTGGTGCAGTGTGTGCTCCTTCTCCAGGGGTGGCTCACACCACCAGAGCACTGCTACAATTCACTGCATCTGTGCCTGTGCTGGGGTAGCACAGCTCAGAGCCTGTCCCCAGCACAGGCACAACCCTCCACGTGAGCTCAGGCTGGGAGGCAGCCACCCTGGCACATGGGGTGCGAGGACAGGAGAGCAGAGTAGGGACAACAGGAGCTCCAGGAGGGACCTGAGGGCTGTGCTGTGCTGAAGCTGGCCCCTGACTCTTCCTGGCTGTGTTGTTCCTCCCTGAGGAGAAGGCCTAGCTGGTTCTTCAGGCTGAGTCATCCCCAGGTCTATCAGCCGGGCTGCAAAATTAAATTCAAAGCTCGTCTTTTTAACACGAAGATCACTTACATCCAGCTGCACGAGCCACGGCCCCTCTAGGATTTAATAATAAAATGAATGCCCATGACCTGACTGTTTGCTCACGCCTGGATCTTCCTTGATGGATGAACAGAAATTGCTCCCTGGCTCGGGTCACCCGCAGTAAAAATCGCCAGTCGATGGCGGGGCCCTCCCTCGGCTCCTCTGCGTTCAGGGCTCGCCGGCTTCGTTTGGGACCTGGCTTGGAACGGATAATCAATAATAATCAGGCTGGACGCTGTGACGGCACCTTTGATCCGAGCATCTCGGAGCACTTTGCAGCGGATAATGAACGGAGCCCCTCTGTGAGGCAGGCAGGAATGTCTGCATTTTATGGGGGGAGCAGAGCCCAAGGATGGGCTGACCCTGCTGCTCTCCGGCCCGCCTGCTCCGTGCCCCACACAGCTCAGTCCCTCGAACATGAGAGAGTTCCCTGGAAAGGGGATGGTGCCAAACCTCCGTGTGGCTCATTCCCTGGTAGCTTGTGGGTCTGATTCCTTCACGAGGCAGCCTGGATTGCCCCATTGACAGAGATTTTCTTGGAAAAGTCGTGCTGGTTTAAGGCTCGGTGTGGCAGGGAACAGAGCAGCCCCGGGTGAGATGTGTTCCCCCAGGGACAAGGGATATCAGGGCTCCTCCACCCTCAAACTGGGGTTCCCTGTGATGTGCTGCAGCCCCCCTGTGCAGGGCCCAGAGCTGGGACTGAGGCTGGGAAGTGTCACTCCCAAGCTGAAACCATTCCCAGGCCTGGGAAAAGACGCTGGCAACAAGAAGCAGAGCTGTGAGGTCCCGTGTCCAGCCATCCTGGAGAGCCCTGTCACAGCCTGGGCTCTGTTTGCTTTCAGGGGTGGCTTGCACAGTGTGAGGCCAGTGGTGTCAGCCCTGCTGCTGCACACCAGCCACCCCAGTCCCATGGCTGTGGCCTCCGTGGGCCCCACATGGGCAGCAGGGACCACCCTCCCAGCAAGGCGTGCAGGGCTGGTGGCACAGCCCTTGGCCGGGGCAGTGAGCTCTGCCTGAGGCAGTGCTGTGTCCCCCACGGGTGGGCAGGGGGGGACAAGGGACCCAGCCCTGGGGGTGCCACCCCCATGTCCTCAGCCTGCACCCCTCAGCCGGGGTGACATCCTGCTGTTGGAAGGGCTGTGTCCCCAAGAGCTGGGCAGGGGGGACAGAGGGCATCCAACTCTGGGGATGCCACCCTCGCATCCTCAGCCTGCACCCCTTGGCCAAGATAGTATCCTGCCCTTAGAAAAGAGTGTCCCCCGTGTGCAGGCGGTGGAGGGCGGGGAGGGGCGGCTTTGGGGCTGTCCCCCCGTGTCCCCAGCCCGCACCCCACCAGGACAGGCTGCTCTGCTGGTGTCGCAGCGCCACCCCTTGCCTCCCGGGGAAAGTGCCCGCTGGCTTCATCTGCACTCTCCAGCAATTAAGCGACTAATATATTAATTGTTTCTAATCTGCGCATCTCCAAGGTCACCTGTAAGACCGGGAACGGGAAACAAGCCTCCCCAGGCGATCCCTGTCACACCCCCGCGGGATGGGACCGCAGCGCAGGGACTGCCCGATGGACCCCAGCCCCAAATCCTCCCTGGGAGCGCGGCCCCGGGGAGCGGCCCCGCGGGATGCAGGCGGGCTGCTGGCTGCGGGCTGCTGGGGCTGGCCTCAGCGGGAAGCGCACCCCATGCTGGCCACGGGCTGCCAGCCGGGCCCGCTGCTGTCCGTGGGTCCGTCCAGCCGGGGCTCCCACCGCCCGCCTCTGCCGCTGCCTTTGTCTCCGGCGCTCAGCCGCGCCTCCAGTCTTCAAAGTGTTAAAACTTTTCAGTGTGTGCTGCAGATCCCTTGCCTGCAGCCTCCTGCCCTGAGTCAAATTAATCATGTACTGGGAAACACAGCAGGCATGTACTAGCCCTGGGCATGGTGTATCACGTACTTTCTGGAATCTGTCACATGGGGAGCTTTCTGTTTTAGGCTCAATTGATCCTTTCTCGGTTTGATACTGTGTTTAATTGTGAGATGGGGCTGTGTGTTTTTGCTTCAGCCGAACTTAAAGGGCCGCTCTTCCCAGCCTTGTTTTCAGATGTCCGCAAGAACAGACCGCCGCTGTCTCCTCACCCAAACAAAAAGTCTTTCTCTCCCCACACACAATATCCCTTCTGTATTGTCCACAACAAAGAGCAGGGCTAAATTAATTTTAGGTCTGGCTCTTTTAATGTAGAGCTGGGAAGGGGAGGTGCTTTCATTGCTGCAGCTGATGGCTCAAACAGGAGAGGCGAGAGGTGGCCCGGGCCACCGGGCACTGCCGGGCGGTGGGGATGGGGAGGGGGGATGGCCCTGGCCCCAGGACCACCACCCCCCCCCTCGAGCCCCCTCAGCTGCAGTGCCCCGTGCAAGGTGAGGTGAGCTGGAGCACAGCCCAGCCATGCTCCCCACTGCAACATCACCCCAGGTGGGTGAGAGCCTTCCTGGGCTCTCCCTCCAACCCCCAAGGAGGGTTTTCCGCCTGGAACAGAAGTCCAAGGAGGCTGGGTGGGAGAGAAGGTCCAAAAGTGATGTCTCCTGGAGGCTGGCACCTCCCTCTGGCTGGCCATAGCTGGGCGATTTCTCATTCTGTCTCCACACAAAAGATTCCAAGAGACAAACAAAAAAACCAGAGCATCCCTTTGAAACTGGTTAAAAAGGGGAAAAATAAATTTTTTCCATGTGCTTTTAGTTCTGAAACAGGCTTATCTGGAGCAGTCACTGTGGGCTGCCGTGTGCAGCAACGTGGAACGGAGCCGTAGGGGCTGGGACAGGCTCTCCTCAGGGTCTCCTCCCTGCCCTGGAGGGGACAGTGCCACCCACCTGCACCAGTGGTTTGTGTGGCTCGGCTGCCACAGGGACACGGCAGGAGGAGGCAAGGGCCGTGCAGCCACCAGTGGCATCTCCAGGGTGTGGGATGTGCAGAGAGATGGGAAGGAGTGCTGGGAAATCGTCAAAATCGTGACAAGGAGAGCTGAGGAGAGCAGGGTTTGGGGAAGGGAGGTGTCTGGTCAGGGAAGTGGGGACAGGAGGGGATGCTGAGGGCAGCAGAGGGTGGGGACAAGGGACACTGGTTGGAAGAGTCAGGCTTTGGGAAGGGCTACGGCAGCACAGGGGTGTGGGGAGGGGTGTCAGGAGGGGGAGGCAGGCAGGCTTATGTGAGCTGGTGTGGTTTTGCACAAATTTAGGCAGAGATGTAGGATTGAAAGGGCAGGGAAAGGTGTTGCAGACAGCTCAGCTCTGCGTCCTCCCTGTTCTCATCTTCTTCCCCTTCCCGAGTGGGCGGACGGGGCAGGTCCCGCTGCCCGGAGTGCGGGCAGGGTCCTGGCCAGGCCACCGTGGCGAGCAGAGGCCGAGTGCTGCTCTCTGCCCTGCAGCCCCAGTTTCTCGGTGGATGGGCAGGAACTTGCTCCTGGGTTTATAAATATTCAGCGCCAGCAAAGCCCATTAATGTTGCATTAGGGCTGTGACTCGGAAAGCCCCAAAGCCAGGCAGCTCCTGCTGCAGCGGCAGCGCGATCCCGGTCCCGCCCATCCCGCTCCAGCCGGGGCTGCCAGGACAACACATGGCTGCAGCAAGGTGCTGTTGAAGGGCATCGCCTCAGCCCTCTCCCTCCAGCACACCTGGCACAGGTAGCACGGACAGGTGGAAGAAAACAAGGGCGTGGTGTGGAGCTCTCAGTCCCCAAATCTCCCACTCCCAGGAAACGCAACGAACGGAGGTTGAGGGCTGGGTGGGTTTTTTGAGTGGGATGTGCTGCGAGCCAGGCATGGCCCCCTGGGGTGGAAGATCTCCAGATCTGGCCAACTTTTTTTTGTAGAACAATGGGAAGCCCCTTGGCTGCGGAGTCAAGCTGACTCGGTGTCTTGGGCTGCTCCCTCCATCCGGCGCCGAATTGCATCTCCAGGAATAGGCAGGAACGCGCGTATTAAAACAGAAGCTGGAGAAAGGAGTTACATCTGTGCAAAGCAGCGATCCAAGTGTTACTATCGGGACCAAATTTTCTCACTTCCAGGAGAGCAGCTCGGAATGTGACAGTCTGCAGACTTGGGCATCAGTTCAGCCAGCTTCCTCATCTCGGCGTATCTCGCAGATCCACCCAGCAGCCGTGTCCCCTCCACTCCAGCAGCGTGCCAGTGAGCCGGAGGGCATGGGAGGAGCAGCGAGGGTGGGAGAGGGGGCACACAGAGCGAAGAGAAAGGGTAAAGCTTTGGGGTGCCAGGGCAAGGTGGAGAGAGGGGTTTGGGAGGCCAGGAAGCGCTCAGGGAATCACTGACACAGAGGGCATGGTGAACTCCTGGAGGTTCAGCGCAGCTCCGGGAATGAAAGGCCCCTGCTGCCTGTGCTACTGCTGAGGTGTGCGGGGCTGACTCCCCGAAGCTCCGGGATGAGCTGCCGGCTGCCGCGGGGCTGCTCCGCAGGCTCTGCGCTCAGCCAGACCCCATAAAGTCACCGCTCGTTCTTGGGGCCCTGGGGACACCCCCACCCTCCACCCTCTCCGTGCTGCTGCTCTGCCTCTTCCCCGCACTGTCCCTGCTCCTCCCTCCAGAGCCGGGGACAGGCACAGGGGAGCACGCCCCTGCCCGGCACGCAGAGAGCCTGAGGTCAGGATGGATGGAGAGGATGTCAAGACTGGAGGAGAGGAGGGGAGAGCTGAGTGTCTCTGGGCTGGAGCAAGGTTCAGTGGCTCTTCAGGATGCCTGCAGCCTGCCTCCCTGAGGGCTGGGCAGTGCAGGAAGCTGTCTTTGAGCTCCTGGAGGAGAAAAGGACTGAGACAAGAAGCTGCTCAAATTAATTTCTGTAGCTCACCTGAAATAGCAAAAAATAAAAAAAGGATGAGAAAAGGGGAGGTGTATTGCATCAGAGATAAGAAATCCATTTTATATCAACAAATGTTAGAGACAATTAGAAGAAGTCACCTGTCCCGTGTAGTTTAGATAGGGAAAGGTCATTTATAAAAGCAACGGAGAATAGAGGCTTTGCCTATTGAGAAATAAATTCTGGGAGGAGTATGTTTCCCCAGATTTAGAGATGGGGAAAAACTGAGGATATGAGGACTGGAGCATCTGTGGGTAGGCAGTGGGATCTTGGTGTTTCATAGCCAAGCAGGTAACTTTCTGTGGATGGAAATGGACTGCCAATCTTTAGGAGAAACTTTGAGAGCAGAAATACAGCAAGAAACTTGCAAGGAAGAAGAAAGCCCAAAGCTGCTGCTTCCCCAGCTGAGCCGGGGTGGCACTTTGGGGTAAGTCACACTGCAATCTGCCTTGTTGGCTGCTTCCCCAGTCAGAAAAGAGGGTTTAAAACATCCCAAGGTCCATCCCTGCTGATTGTGAAAAACTACATTTTGTGACTGGGTATAATGGCACCACTGGGGTGTTCTGCTACATGCTGAGCTTTGGTGCCACTGCTGCTAAATTGCCTCAGCTTTGACCAAAGGTCAATTCCTGCAACTCCAGGTCAAAATCTGGGATGGGAGGATGCACATCAGCACAGTGAGTGCAACTGCCTTGAGCTGAGAACCTGGAGTTCAGAGCACCACAGGAGAGTTTGATTCCACGGGCGTCTTGTGGGGATCTGGACACTGCTGAGCATCTCTCAGCTGTGACCTCCCCCAGCAGAGCCTGGCCAGTGCCTGGGCCATCCTGAGGCCTCTCACTGGCAGGGATGCTCCCAGCTTGCCTGTCTTTTGCAACTGGCATTTATTTATCAGAAATGGCTTTTTGATGAAAAGGGTGGAGGGGAGAGGAGACTCACTTTTTGGAAGTCAATCACATAGAGTCATAGAAGTATTTAGGTTGGAAAATACCTCAGCAGTACCCAGCAGGGGGACAATCACTGCCCTGGTCCTGCTGGAGACACTATTTGTGGTACAGGCCAGGTGCCCTTGGCCTCCTTGTCCCCCAGAGGAGCTCACATGGTACCAGTGTGTCACTGGTGACAGCAAGTCCTTCACTGTGAGACCCAGCCTCAGCAGCAGCCAAATCTGGGTTGGGAGGCTCTGGTCTGGCCTGTACAGCAGGTGGCATCCAGGAATTTGGGGTCTGCATCTGGGTGGGGAAGATTTTCATCAGGAGGACACAGCCTCAAGGTTCACCAGGGGAGGTTCAGGTTGGATATCAGGAAGAATTTCTCCACTGGAAGGGTGGACAGGCATTAGAAGGGGCTGCCCAGGATTGTGGTGCAGTTCCATCCCTGGAGGTGTTAAGGAATGACTGGATGTGTCTCTCTGAGCTCTGGGCTGGTTGACAGGATGTTGATCAGTGAGAGGTTGGACTTGATGATCTTGGAGATTTCTTGGAAGGCTGCCTTCTTGGAAATAATTTCTTGAACACTCCCAGGGGTGGTGGCTCCACCAGCTCTCTGGGCAGCCTGTTCCAATGCCTGGCCACCCTGTTGATGAAGAAATTTTCCTTAATATCCACCTGTCCCTCCCCTGGCCCAGCCTGAGGCCATTCCCTCTCGTCCTGTCCCTGTTCCCAGAGCCCGACCCCCCCGGCTGTGCCCTCCTGGCAGGAGCTGTGCAGAGCCAGCACGGCCCCCTGAGCCCCCTCTGCTCCAGGCTGAGCCCCTGCCCAGCCCCCTCAGCCTCTCCTGGGGCTCCAGCCCAGTCCTCAGCTCTGTTCTTTTCCATAGGCACACTCCAGCCTCTCAATGCCCTTCTTGAAATGGGGAGATGAGATGCAGGAAACAACACAACCCAAGGGAGAGGTTTCCAGAGGCTGAAGGAACCACCTCCAACCCCAAGAAATCCTCTTGGGAATAACCCAGGGAACCCAGGGAATAAGCTGATCATCTGCTGGGGCAGGGAAGGAATTTGTCACCATCCGCCTTTTGTCTCTCTGCTGTGGGGAGTAATAAGCAAGTGAGGAAGGGAGGATTCAGCAGTGTTATTAGGTAGAGAACAGCATTATTCCCCCTGTCTGCACCGTATAAATGAGTGTGTATTTTTCATAATGGGGGAATACATGCAGGGAGAGAGAAAAAATGTTTTAAAAAAGAAAGAGGGAAAGGGGGGAGGGGGGAAATGAATCGATATAACAGAAGCATTAGGGCACTCAGGGGAGTGTTTTACTGGGGCCATTAATATACTTCTCAGGTGGTAAAAGCCACTTAGCCTTTAAAAATGATAATGAAATGTTAACTACCCAAAGCATTATTGCTGAGTCACGGAGAGCCAGGCAGCCCTTCAGCTCCCATCTGATGGAGGGGTGCCGGCAGGGCTCTCCCAGCCCCGGCCAGCGCGGGGAGCAGTGATCCGACACATCCCGCCTCCCCGGGCACACGGGAGCCCGGCTCCAGGCTGCCTTGTGCTCCTGGTACGGCTGTTCCAGCAGGGACACCTCTGCCAGCCGTGCCCCTGGCCCAGCCCCTCGCCCACCAGCCCCAGGAGATCCCCGATTGCAGAGGGGGCTCAGCCCCTGGGAGGGCAGAGAGCAGGGAGGAGGGTCAGAGCCGAATGCTGCAGCCACGCTGCTTCCAGAGGGAGCCCCTCGGGAATTGGGCAGGCCACCACCATTTACAGATCCATGCACAAGGATGCTCTGAAGGGGAAAGCGGCAGATGCCAAGGAGTGGTCTGGCTGCAGAGGGTCCCATGCTGGGGAAGCTCAGGATTGTGAGCACCAGGAGTGTCCAGCTGCTGAGCCAGAGAGGGGATGACATGTGCAAGGGCATGAGGGTCCCTCTTGGCTCCGGGAGATGGCACAAAGCAAACTCCTCATGAAGTTTTAGTCTACAAACCCTTGGTGGTTGCAGGTACCTGGCTGGTAACACCCTAAACCGCTTGACCACCATGAGATCCTGGAGACCTCTTGATGTTGATGGAGACCCCGATGCTGATGAATGTGCAGAGCTTTGGAGGCACTGGGAACCCCCATATTACTGATCAGCTCTGAAAACCACAGGGGTCGAATTCTGGCTGTGTTTTTTTCAATGGGGGAAGCAGAGGTTCACCCTGCAAGGGGGCAGGAATTCTCATTTCTCATCTTTTATGTATCTCTGACTCTTATTTGATTGTGAAGGGCCCCAACAGCCCCCCGTGGTGTCACACGGGAAAATTCAACAGGCTGGCATGGTCCAGCGAGCTGCAGTGTGAGATGAAGGTCTTCTCCTAGGACGATTCAGTGCCCAAGCAGAAAATTAATTTCCTTCCATCCATCTGTATATGACCCAAAACCTTCCCTAGTCAGGGAGATTATGAAGTTTTTTCACGAATGTGGATTGAAAGTCAGAGGTAGCTGTGAAGGATGCTGGAGGAGCACAGAGTCTCTGGGGGCACAGGGAGCAGCTTGGCTCCTGGAGGCACACCACCACTCTCATCCACTGTGCCCGCTTCAGGCACTATTGGAGACCTATTTCCTGGGAATTTTTTACTTGGGTGAGTTTTCACCTCTGTTAGGGAGGAGCTGGCAACACCTGAAGCAACCAAACACCTCTCTTTACCTGTTTTAGCCCCACACAGAAATCCCTGCATTTGCAGCAGTGGGATGTATTTGGGAATGATGGCTGTGGCACAGATCCTGGTAACTGCAGTGTACAGGGCAGAGTTAAGGATATTACAAAAGCGTGTCTGGGACTCCTGCACACCACTGAGTATGTTTTGAGTGTTCCCAGCTATCCTGACTTGTCCGAGGCTGCATTTCCACTATGGTTTGTGGGGGAGGCTCCTGTTCACCAGCATCTCTCTGGGAATGCAGCCCCAAGGTCAAGCTGCCCTGCACATGATGCCAGGCGTCTTGGAGCTCAGGGAAGGGCAGTGCAGTGGCAGCTGGTGCTGCATGCCCAGCTCCGTACCTGGGAGGGGGAGATGAAGGAACAGGAGCACTTCCAACCTACCTCCCTTCCCTGCCTCACCTCCGTGCTTCATCCTCCTCCAGGGGAGAAATCAGCAGGAGGCAGCTCTGATCTCTGCACGCCCTGCTGGGACCCGCACTGGCAAAGGCTGGGTGTGCTCGATGGAGGCAGGGTCATCCCCATGGAGCCTCCTGACGAACAATACCCTGCTCCTGCCCTGGGGCTGGGGCTGTACCCCTACCCCGAACGCAGAGAGGCCCTGTTTTCCTTTGTGCTCTGCAGAGAGCCTGCAGGTACAGCGCAGAGGGCAGCTGAAGGGCATCTCCTTCCAGCTTGGCGCTCCTGCAGTCGGAGGACACCGAGGGCTCCGGCGTGTGCTGAGCGCCGCGGTTCCGGCACCGCGGGTCACGGAGCTGCTAAATGGGTCACCTGCTCTGCAGAGCCTGGCCACGGCGTGTGGCTGGGCCAGCCCTGCCGCTGCCAGCCCCGCTGTCCCACAGGCAGCCCAGGAGCGGCCCCTGGCCCACCTGGCACCGGCAGCCCCGCTATTGGGAGCGAGCAGCGCTTTGTGCTGAAGCGCGTTATCCCCGGCGCCCGCTGTGAGCAAAATTGCCTGGGATCAGGTGGTGCGAGCCAATTTTTCTCGCAGCAGGGGCTGCAGGTAAAGCACCTCGGTGGAGAGGAGTTTGTGCTGCTCTGAACTTTCCTGTTGCCCGCCTGAACTCGGGGAAGAGGAGAAGGGATATTGTGTGCACTCAAGCAGAAGCAGAGAAGATGCCAAGAGAGGAGAGAAGCAGATGGAAAAGACAGAGAAAGCTCAAGATGAGGAGAGAGCAGGAAGGAAGGAGCAGAGGAAGGATAAAGCAAGAGGGAGGTGAGAAAAGAGCTGGAGCTGGGATGCCACAAAGCAGTGGCCAAGGCAGCAAGAGAGCTGCATCTTCCCTTTCTTGTCCTACAAACCAGACACAGACGTGGCAGCAGCTAATCTTCCTGGCTCGTGAACAAAAGGATTCTTTTCATGCCAGTAATCCAAGAGCTGCCATGCCACGGCTCTCCCAGCTCATCTGCTGTGAATGCACTTCTGTGGCGTCCAACTGAACGGGTTAGCAAAATAAAGACAGATGGCAATGGATTAGCTCTAACACTTCTTCTGTATCACAATGCAATCACTGCAGTCTTCTCCACTGCCTCCTCTCAGGACAGTTTGCTTGTGCTGCAGCTGTGCAGCCACCCCCACTCACACACAAGTGTCCCAGCTCCAGAGGACAACCCTGCAAGCAGGAAAGGTTTGCCACGGTTGTTGTGTTTGTTTGTTGGTAAACCCATCCTAGGGAGAGGCTGTGGCCAGAGTGAAGGGAGAAGGCAGCCACCTCTCCACTGAAATGGGATTTCTTCAGGGCAGGCTCTGAGGCACGGGGTAATGGAGGAGATGTGTTGATAAGCAGCATTTTTAACATCTAGACCTATCATCCCCTAGAGTGGTCCACTACGTGATAGGGCGAATATATCAAGAAACAGCAATGAGGGTTGATGCCTCCTCCTCACAAGTCAACAAGAAGACTCCTCATCTTCTTTGTTTAGTCCACTTTGCCCAAGTCAGGCTGGCTGCAGATGCAGAGCTTACAGTGAGCCCAGGCCCAGGGGATGTGACAGGTACATACATTTCTGCTGGACACAAAGGGTGCTGGAGACAGCCTGCCTTTGTTTACACTGGGACATCTTTCCTATGGTTTTCCAGCCAGAAGCTATGTAGGGGTTCTAGCATCAAGTCTCATAAAGAGTTGATCTTTACAACTTTGTTGGTACCTGTTCTTTGCAATTGCATGACTTGTTTGGCCTGAGCTGTCTCCTCAGCAAGGGAAACTTCACCCTGACATCTCAGTGGAGCCTGTCTAAGCTCAGTTTTATTTGTTTTGGCATCTCTGGTGCTACTGGTAACTCCAGGGATACCCAGGTTCCTGAGGGTGGGCACGTTTCAGTGCTGCTGAAGGAGCCTCCTGATCTCATTCAGTCAGTTCATGGGATGTCTTCATCTCTGACCCTGGGATCTGGGAAACCACCCCTTCTGAATCCTCATCTGAGATCACCACCTGGGCCAGCAGTCCCACTTTGTCAGGAAGATGCATTTTCCCATGAAACTGAATATTTCTTAGAAGTCCCGTCAGGTACAATTCAACCAATTTTTCTGTCACTGGTCACCTAGAACTCATATAAACAAAAATGACCAAGAAACTTGAAACTCTTGCTCCCTGAAAAACATTGAGAATGAGTTAATGCTCTTGACAAGAAGATATCTTGTCTCTGCATTGTCTTTGGGATTGTCCAGTGTATTTACAACCCATAAGAAAGATAAGGCTCCAAGCAGCCTGATTTAGTCTTTAAATTATCCCTGCTTTGAGCTGGAGGATGGAGCAGCTCAAGGTCCTTTTTCAACTCCCTGTCTGTAAGTGGAACATCCCACTGGGGTGCTCTAACCTTCCAGCTGAGTCCAACAGCTCGGAGCTGAACCTGCCTGATGGATGTTCTGAGTGTCCAGTCCTACCTGCCAGCCTGCTTAACCAAACTCTGTTCCTCAGTGTGCCCAGGGATATCCTTATGGAAGTCCTTTGGTATTTTCTGTGGATATTTGGGCAGTAGTATTCCTGATAATTTTACTTATGTCTAAAAATATCAAGTTTATTCCAGGCTGCACTGGGATCATGTACTGGGTTCAGTTCTGGGCCCCTCAAGACACACATGGAGGTGCTGGATCATGTCCAGGGAAGGGAATGGAGATGGGAAAGGCTCTGGAGCACAGGTCTGATGAGGAGAGGTGAGGAAGCTGGGGGTTCAGACCCCAGAGCAACGATGGAACAGGGTGTGTGGGAGCACCTCTGCCACCCATCACACCACTGCCCACGGAAAATCCTGAGTGAACAGCACACTCTGAGATCATGGATGATACGAGCTGAAAGCAGGATGCTTTGGGAAAGGTAGGTGACCCCTGAAATGAGCTCTGACAAAATCCTGGTGCCCTCTGCACTCAGCTGTGTCCATCCAAGAGGAGAGGGAATGAGGCTGGTAGGAGCTTGGCCCTTGCTGGAGCTGCACATTGCTGACAGGCTGAGCAGTTCTGCAGGAATGGCTGTTGAAACAGGGCTGTCTGCAGTCCCCTGCACCCCTCCCTCTGGGAAGGGAGAGCAGAGGCCAAGGCGTGGTCCCAGCAGAGCTGTCAGTGCTCACATTGAGAATGGAGCTTCACTGCAGCACCAGGGACCAGCCCCTGCTGCCAGGCAGGGGCAGTGCAGGCTGAGATCTTCACTGGACACCTACTGATACTGATATTTTCATCTCAAGGAGCCAGGAATCAGAATTATACATCCCAGCCCAGAAGGGACAAACACTTCCATCACCATGACAGCATTAGGAGCTTGCCCTGAGCAGAGCCAGGACACCCACTGGAGACGCTGGGGAAGCAAAACATCAAACAACCTTCCACAGCCTGAACTCCTTCAACACAGAGCAAGGCATGTTTCCCCTCATAAAATGTAAGACTCGTTCCTTTCCTGCTGGCATTCTGAGCTCTGCCAAAGCCAGGCTGAGCGGGCAGCCTGGATTTTGACACTTCCTGTCTTCAGGGCGCTTGAATTTTTTGCAACCTCCTCTTTGTGTTTGCTTTTTCTTGTGCAAGGTGGAATTGGACAGGCAGCCAAGCAGCAGGCACCAAGTGCATGCTGATGACAGCCTGCCAGGGCGTCCCGGGCTCCTCCAGGATGCTGACAACAGACAAGCCATTATCACCCCTCCCATGCCTAGGAAGGGTCTTGCCAGGGGTGATTGCAATCACAGCCCTCAGCACAGCTTTCCCTGCGAAGCACACACTGCTTTTAGGGATGCAGTTTGACTGTGTGGGCACCAGCAACTGCTCCTTTTGCCACCTGACCTGCTCAGAGGCTGCTTCCAGCTGCTCTGTCCCACCTTTCTGCTTCCCATAGCATTACCTCTCCCCAGAATTATGCCCTTCCTTACTTTGCTGCCCTTCTGACACTATTGCCAAGGACTCCAGTGACCCAGCCAGGGACGTCCAGCACTCTGGACAGTTGTGTCCTCCTAGGGAGCAGCGAGCCAATTTGCTGCAGTTCCCTTCCCTCAAAAACAAAAGGCAGTTGCTGCTGCTGCCTGGTGATTCAGGCCCTGCCTGCCAAGGCCTCCCTGGAGACCAACACCTGGATCCTGCAAGTGAAACTCGAGCCTCCAGCACACAGCTCTGCTCCCGGGAACGGCCACGGTCACTCGGGTTGTAATCAGCTTGGGATGGGGTGGGCAAAGGGGGGAAAAGGGGCATTGAGGTGGACAGAAATCGTGACAGGTTCATCCACAGCAAAACCGTGGAGCTGCAGCCAGCACAGGATCATCTCCTTCGTAAACCTCCTAAGGCCGTGCTGCAATTTGCATCTGGATGCGTTTCATTCCCTATCAATGTTCATTAGCAGCTGCCCAGCACTAAGCTGCCTGCTTGGGAATAATTAGTCCCTTTCTCTGAAGGTCACGGCAGTGCTAACATCATAACTTCCCTTTCTTTGAACGTGCAGACAGTTGGATGCTGTGAGCATCCTTTAAAGTGCTCCTGCGAGGGGTACCTGGAACACGCGGACAGTGGGGCAGCACGGACAGCCAGCTTGGTGCTGCTGGGGTTCATTCTTGCAGCAAGTATCAAAGCTGCATGACAACTTTGCTGCTTGAGCTGGAGACAGCAAAGGTGTGGAACAGAGGGAGAAGAAAGGAATAAACCTGAGGTTTTCTGTTCTGTTTGAGTTTTTGCTCCTATTGTAAGCTCAGGATCGCTCACTCACAGACAGAACAGCAGCTCCAGGACAGGGTTTTAGGTGGCTGGGTCACCATAACTCTTCCCTGCCCTCGAGCCTGTGGGCTTGAGCACTGAAAAGCAATTTTCAGTGACTCATGCGTCAGCGTTAGCCAGCCAAGGGAGCCCCAGGGGCTGCGCCAGCTTTGAAGAGACTCTTCAGAGAGCAGCTTGTGCAAATGGGGACATGGGAGCTGCTGCTTCACAGCACAGTGGGCTCCTGCTGGGGTTTGTGGCCAGCCTGGGGAGGCTGCTGCTCGGCCTCCCACGGGACAGGAATGCTGCCCTCCCCGCTGTGGATCCACCACTTCCCGCCCGTGGGCACCGAGCTCCAGAGCTGCAGCGGCTCCCAGGACTGGCCTGAGCTGCCTGGTGGCTGTGCCAGTGGCCAGAGGCAAAGGGGGGCTGGGAGGGTGTGTGGCAGTTCCTTTTCAGCCTGGCCACACTGCACAGCTCAGGGCAGCTTCACCTCATGTGCCTGGGGAGCCTCTGGTCCCAGGACACAGCAGACACCTCTGTAGGACATGAACTTTGCCACCTCTTCCAGCTGGCTCTGGCTGCCCATAGAATTCCTGTGCTGCAATGTCTCCTCGCTGACTTGTGGCCATCACTCCTGGCTCCTCCAGCCCTGCCTGCTGTGGCTATTCCCTGTCTCCCAGAGGGCATCAGGTGTGCAGTGCAGCATGAGAGATTCTGGCTGACAAGGGCCGTAGCAATGTGACTTTGGGCACATCTCTGACTTCATCAGGGCACTCTGCTTTGTTCTCCATGACTTTCAAGCAAATAAGTCTTCAGGGCATGGTACAAGGTGCATTAGTTCCCTTCAGGTCAGGGTGCTGTTTCCATGGCCAAACCCAGCTCGATTTTATCAAGAAGAATTCCCAGCACAGACAAAAGCCAGTATCCAGCCCTTGGGCCCAGTACAGAGGGACCTGGAGCTCCTGGAGCAAGTCCAGAGGAGGCACCAGGATGAGCAGAGGGGTGGAACAGTTCTGCTATGAGGAAAGGCTGGGAGAGCGGGGATTGTTCAGTCTGGAGAAGAGAAGCTTTGTAGTGACCCAGTTGTGGCTTCTAGTGCATGAAGAGCGCCTGCAAGAAAGATGGAAAGACCACTGACAAGGGCCTGGAGTGACTGGAGCAGGAGAAATGGCTTTCCACTGAGACTGAGTGGCTTTAGAATACATATTGGGAGAAATTCTTCCCTGTGAGGGTGATGAGGCCCTGGCACAGGTTGCCCAAAGAGATTGTGGATGCCCCATCCCTAGAAGTGTCCAAGGCCAGGTTGGCCAGGCCTTGGAGAAACCTGGGATAGTAGAAGGTCTCCCTGCCCATGGCAGAGGGTTGGAACAAGATGATCTTTAAGGTCCCTTCCCATCCAAACCATTCTATGGTTGTATGAATACGGCCTTTGTGTAAATATGACACAGCAAGTCTTTGTTATACTGGAGCGACCTGCTTTTTAAAACTTTAAATAAAGAAATGAAGTGTAACCTGGAGCCATTTCAAACTCCCAGGTACACAGATAGCTGTTTTACTTGAATCCATGCAGAGACAGTTTCTTATTAAATACACAAGAAGTACTCTATCTATGAAACCCTTGCAGGAAGGTGAAGCATGTTTTGGTGTCTCTGCAGAAGGCTGCATGCTCTGCTGAGACAGGGATGGGCTGTATTTTGTGTTTTATGCAGCACCTAGGAAGGCTGGAGTATAAAATCCAGCAGCTGCACTCCGTGGTGTAGGATGCCAGTGCACGCACAGCGTCGTATATCAGTGCAGCTGTGGGTCACTGAGGGATGGCTGGATGATGAGAGCCTTGCATAGGAAATGAGAGAAAATAATCAGGCATTGAGTGCTGGCTGCTCCTTCCAGCCCTGCTCTGACCCCAGGGCGCTGTCAGCAGCTGGAGCACTGATGGCTGCAGGGGCTCTGACCCAGCCCCAGCTCTGGGGCTGTCCAGGCATTCTGGGCTGGTTCCTCTTTGCTTTGTTCAAGTGCTTCGGTGGGCACCACGATTTACAGGACATCTGCCATCCACAGGATGCTCTGGGCTGAGCAGCCCCTCCCTATCCAACTGCAGCTCTCTTGTTTGTGCATGGGGTCAGGTCTCCAGTACTGCATCCTGTGTTCTCCTGTGGATATCTGAAGTGATCAGCGACTGAAACTCCCGTTGTTGGTGGGGTGCTGGCAGGTGCTCTGCATCCAGCTGATCTGGCCCCCAAGAAAGACACTGAGCTGCTGCTGTGGGTCCAAGGAAGGGCAACAGAGCTGGTGAAGGGTCTGTGATTCTGTGCTACAGCTGGGCATTTCTTGTTCTTCATGCCCAGAGGTAGCTGTGCAGATCTTCCTGTGCCCTCTGAGGCTAGAAACAACCTACTCCTCACTCCCCAACCTCCCTCAGGCTTTCCCCTCTCACAGCTCCCCTGCTCAGGCACTCAGGATCACAGCTCCAGGATGGGCTGGAGTATTGTAGGGAAGTGCTGAGGGTACCGAGCTGGCAGAAATTTTCATCAATCCATGGATGGCTTTTAAAGAAAGGCTATTTCATGTGGTTGCCCACATAGGAACCAGTGGAATAGTTCAGAACAGTCCCCCTCAATCCTCTCAATTCCAGGGGCCACTGAACCCCACTGAGAAAAAACCCAGGGCCTCTCACACAACCTTCTCCCAGCCAGCTTTCCATCTCCACTCATTTCTTCAACTTCCCCTTCTTCTGAGGACTTGCTTTGTCCCTGTAGGATTCTGTGTGTGTGTCTGGGTCTTTGTTGTAATTTCAACCAGCTTCTGGTTCTCAGGGCACGCTCTCTAAAGTAAGGCAAGATGAGGCTCTCAGACCCATGCTCTGTTCTGTACGCACTTAAATAGGCACAAAATTTTATTGCAGACTGATTCAACTCATTTTGCTTGTTCCCAGTCCTTCCCATCCTGACCTCAGTGTCTTCTGCTGTCCCCAGGTCCTTCCTTTGCGTGAAAACAGTGGAGCAACAAATTCCTTCCTACATATTTAAACACCACTTGGCCATGACCAACTCATGGCAGCATTGACTTAGAAAGATTTATTTTAATTCATTGGAGGGTGAAGGCAGTGCCCACCAATCTGATAGCAGAGTTTGATGTTCATGGATGTGGGATCTGTGATTTAATAGGTTTTCCAGGCACCATGGTACAACAGTTCTCCTTCAAATGCAACAGGATTGGGGAACTGATCTCTCCTCTGTGCCTCTGAATGCTTCCCTCAGTTCCTGTGCTAGTAATACAGAGCCTGAATATTTCACCATTATTGAAGATAGTTTAATCCTCTTTGTAACTTGGCAGAACAGATTAGAGTTTCTTCTATATTAAATTAGAGGCTTCTCTAAAGCATCCTAAAAAGAGCTCATTTCATTAGCATGCTGTTGATTTATTATTTATAATGACTGTTTACAAAACAGCCTGTGAAGATGACGAGGCCTCAGTCAGGTGACTACATATTTCTACAGGCAGATCCAGCCCTCCAGAGCAACCTGCCTGCCTGGGCTCTGCAAAAAAATTAGCTGCTGATTAGAAGTGATTTGCAAGGAGAGTTTAAACACTCTAATCCAACCCTGGCTGGAGGAATGTTGTGGTGATGAAGCTCGTGGGGGACCTTATCTGGGGCTTTAGTGATGTTTGCCATGGGCTGTCCACGTTTGCTTTTTCCTCGGGAGCATGGAATCCCAAAATGGGCTGGGATTTTAAAGCTCCTTCAGTCCCATTCCCTGCCACAGGCAGGGACACTTTCCACTGTCCCAGGGTGCTCAAAGCCCTGCCCGACCTGGCCTTGGAGACTGCCAGGGATGGGGCAGCCACAGCTGCTCTGGGCACCCTGTGCCAGGGCCTGCCCACCCTCCAGGGAAGAATTTATTTCTGATGACATTGGTGAGGCAAGAATTGGTGCAGTCCCATATTGTCATTCCTGGTCTCTTCCTCTGGGCACTATCCCTTCAGTGGACTGGTCCCAGGAGCTGTGCATCAGATCCTGACCCTCCCCAGAGGCTTCTCACATCTTAGCATCTTCAGCCTCAACTGGAGTCATTGAGTCCTCTGGGCCTTGAAAGGAGCCTGGACACTATTGTCCCTTCACGCCCCTCCTGTGCTGGAGGGGTCTCTCCAAGCCCACTTTTCCAACAATTTGCATACATTGAGCTGATTAGCAGAAGCCTGATGAGGGCTGGGCTCGATCCTCGTGGTTTGGGTGGCTCCTTTGCCCTGCAGAGCGGCAGGAGGGGAGAGGTGAGTGCTGCACAGGATGGAGCATCCTTTCCTTGAGCATCAGGCACAGGACCAGCAGCCATGGCAGTGGCTCCTGAGCCTGCCGGTTCTGCAAGAACGGCTGGGGAGCTCTGGCTGTGCCAAGGCCAGCAAAGGGAGGAGATGGATTGCTCACAGCCTGCGAGCTCCAGGCAGCAATGCCAGCAGCAAGAGTTTGGCTGATGGTGCAGGTGCTTTTCTCTAAAGCAATCAGGCTAGGCTGGGCTCCTTTTTGGGAGTGACTTTCTCTTCTCTTTGTTCTGCACCTCTGGTAACTTCTGTTTCAGAGGGTCACTCAGAAAGTTGCACTCAGCATCCCCTGGCCTTCAGGAGGAAACCCCCCTTCCCAATCCTACACTCAAAGGCAGAAATCTGCCAGAGAGAAGAGAGAGAGCTCTCCTGAAGGCTGGGCTTTCAACACTCATCCTGGAGGCAGAAGGTCCTAACCCCTCCAGGATGCCTGTGCAATCTCTGCAGGGCTCATAAAGCCACATCAGCTGCTAAGTGCAGGTAAAATAAAAAGTGGTGGCTGCTGCTAAATCACAAATCTTCCATGCAGGACTGAGAAAATTCCTCCAAATAAGAATAGTTTGTTGTTGATTGTGTTGGGGTTTTTTGTTGTTTCTTTGGTTTATTTTTTAGAGAACAAAATTGTCCAATCAGGTGATAAAGGAATGGGACCAGCACTGCTTTAACACAATGTTCTCCTCTGCATCATTTTTCCTCCAGAGGAAGCACTAAGGGAAATCTTCAGACTGTGTCCAGGTCACAGCACAAGAAGGATGTGGACCAGCAGGAGCAGGGACAGAGGAGGCCATGGAGCTGCTCCCAGGGCTGGAGCCCCTCTGCTCTGGACCAGGCTGGGAGAGCTGGGGGTGCTCACCTGGAGAAGAGAAGGCTTCCAGGAGACCTAAGAGCCCCTTCCAGTGCTCTGAGGACTCACTACCCCTGCCATCTGCACCTCTTTCTCCTGTGCACTCTTGGGGCAGCTTGCCAAATGATTCCATACAGCTGGAGAAAGTTCCATCTCATTTAATCAACCTGCCTGCTGAAATCCCAGGTGGTTCCCGAAAAAGTGGCTGAATCCAGTCCTTTTTCCTGAAATGTAGTGTCTGAATTCAGCTTACTAGATGGGTCTGCTCTGCTCCATCTTGGACCTTAAGTCCCTGTCTCTGTGTTGGGCTAGAAGACCATCTTTGCTGCCTTCAAACACACCCCCAGAAGAGGCTGAAATTCCAGGATCAGCACACCCTTGCTTTGCTCTCTTCTGAAATGAGGGTCTTAGCAATGTTCAGTGGCACATAACTGAGACATAAAGCACTTGGATGGGAAATCAGGAGCAGCACTTTCTGCACAGGTACCTATGGCTCCGTGAGCTTGAGACAGAACAGGGACTCGGGGCTTTTTGTGTCAGACAGATTCACGTTCCCAAGCCAACAGCCCCTCTCCTGCACTGAGAGGCTTCATTTGATTTTCACACGGCCCTGGGGAAGGCACTGGGCTCTCCCATTGCTGCCTTTCAGATGTGCCAGGTCACCCTTGGGTCAGTGCTCCCACAGCCTCGGCACCGTCACGGTGACGCCGCGATCTTGCCGTGACATGGCACGTGGGACACCACCTGCCCTGGCACTGCTGCACTTCCCACCCTGGGAACGACTCACATCTGCCTGAGGATGGCTAGAGGCTTCAGCAGCTGGGGATGCACAGTCCAGGAGTTTTGCCTCCTCTTTTTGAGTCACAGATTGTTTGTGAGCAGGTCCAGGCCTCTTTGCCCTCATCCTTTCAAAGTGGTTTCCCCATCCCCCCTCTCCATCCCTTTGTATTCCCTCATGTGCTGAGTCCCCTGTTTTCTAGCCCCTCTGTGGGTTGTAGGGTAAAGCACCTCCACTCAAACACCCTTTATCTGCATCTGATAAATTCTCATGAGGTCACATCTTCTCTGTCTTGCCCTCCTGGACTGACAGGAGCCCAAAAGATTTGCTTCTAAGTATCAACCTTGTCACTTCTGAGTTGCTCAGGAACGTTGACTGTCATCAACACATGGGTGATACAGCCCTGCTCTTCCTGAAGATGTTCTCCCTTACAAGAGTTGACACATTTTTACAGGAGGGAAATCCCAAACTGCACAAACACACAAAGAGTTATTTTGTGTCTCTTTTTATTTGTTGTTGATGCTGCTGTTGTTTTTCCAAACCTGAAGGATGAGTGGTGCATCTGAACGGGAGGAAATGACCACGCTGAATGGTAATAACTGGATTAAGAGATTCAGTAGCAGACTCTCACCTGTGCTGTTTATAATGCAGATTAACTGTTTAATCCATCTGCATCTCCAGCTTCAATTCTCTATTCCCCTTGTCCTGCTTTCCCCTGATGTCCTCCCCCACCCCCTCCAGTCCCTTGCTGCTGCTCGTGGCTGGGTCCCTCCTGTGCCCTCCTCCTGGGGCCGTGGCTCTGTCCTCCTCCCAGGGCTGCCTCTGCTCAGTGGCTCCGTGGAAGTCTCCCCCGTGGGGGCTGTGTGCTGCTGCTCCTGCCCAATGAGCCCTACAACTGCTCGGTCTCCAGGAGCCGCTGTAATGACCACAGTGCCGGGGATGATTAATCAGGAAATGGTAAAGAAAATGCTTATAACGAAGCACTTGAATTCCTGACTTTACTGGGGGCTGCAAACTCACAAACAAGGTCATGGAAAAGAAATCCGTTGAGGAATTGAGGATGACTAAATACAAGGACTTTAATTCTGGGTCAGGAAGTCTCTAAAGCACAACTATTGCAGACAGGAAGGATATCATGGGGAAGTGTTTGACCATGATCACACTGTCCTGTGTGTTGGTCAGTGCTGGGGACAGGTGCTGAGCCTTTGGACCGCTGTGTCACACCACAGCCATGACATCCTTTACCAGATCTTGGTGGTGGAGATAGAGAGTGGCCCTTGCCATATACCATGAGACAGGGAGTAAAACACCAGGCTTGGTATGTATGTCAGCCACCCCTGCTCTCTGCTTGCACTGGCCATCTCCAGTGGGAGCTACGCCTGTGCCCTTGGAGAAGATGGCAGAGACGTCTCCAACCCTGGGCTCTCCCTTCCTGCTCGACCACAGGGCAAAAGCAGGGCCCAGCCCAGGGTTCAAACTCCCCTGCCTTCTGTGGAGAGTCTTATCCAGTATTTAAAATTCCTCTGCCAGACTGGTGTGGGACCAAGCAGGACACCCTGAGTGCCAGAGTCAACCTGTAAACATACAGCAGAGTGAGGCTGGCCTGAAGTCACAGGAGTGTGGGGGGTCTTGCTTTCTGCACTGGCAGCACAGTTTCACATCCTCTCCCCTCTGGAATTTTTCACATTCTCATTTTTTTGTCTCTGTTACTGAGTTCACATAGATTATAAGCGTGTGAATATATGTTTGTTAAAACCCCCAAATACATCCCTGAGATGCAAAGACTGTTTTCAAATCATGGGTTTTACAGGGGCATCTGCCACAAAGGGCTGAGGGTGGTTAATACAGCACATACCAGCCGCTGGCTGAGAGGAATAAGCAGCATTGCTGATAAGCTCATTTGATAAAGCTTCTGCTGGGCACTGCAGATGCAGGCAAAGCCCAGCCTTTAGTATCTGTCCCAGTCCCACAGGCAGAGCTCTCAGACAGGGCTGCCAGGAAATATTGTAACCCTGCCCAGCTCTCATGCAGCTCTCAGTGAGCCCTGACAAGTCCTCGCTGTGTGCTCTTACCTGTCACTGCTGTCACCGACCTGGCCATAGATCACCAAGCAAATGCAAGTTGGCACCAAGGTTTCACAGGCAGCACAGCCCCTTTCTGCAGCCCTGTGGGGTTATGGTGTCCTGCATGGTTGCAGCAAGGATTAAATCCCACGTCATCATTCCAGCTTGACCACAGAAGGTCTTTTCTGCTGGAAGCTGCTGACGTTGCCCTGTGAGATTGGCTGCTGGGGCTGGGTTGGAACAGCCTTCACATGCATGGGCTTGTCCCACCATGAGAAATAATGGATGGGAAGGGGCTGTTCAAGGAAAGGAAAATAGGGTGTGCGTGTGACCTCTTGTGTATGCTAGAAAAGGCACAGTATTGCTCTGTGCCCTGGTGCTCACACTGCAGGGGGCTGGGTCTCTCTGGAATCCCACTGGGCTTGGTGCTGCTGATTGCCAGGCTGCACTGACCTAGCTCCCAGCTGATGTCTCACCAGCTCTCATGGCATCCTGTCAACTGAGGAATTGGGAAGTGAAGACCTGGGCTCAGGGTGTTTTCAGGACATGCAAGACATGTGCCACTTGAAATGTGGCTCATATCCCTTCTGGGCCTGAGCAGAGATGAGCTGAAGCCTGGGATCTGCACTGGGCTGGATCCCAGAGACCATGATTTGAAACCCAGGGCTCGTGGCTCCTTTTATGTGCTGCACTGGAGGGAGGGTGGTTGTTGAGGTTGTTAATGCACCTCAGGGGTCATCCCTGGGTTTATGGAGATGACCTGAAACCAAGGGAAGGAGTTCCTAGTGACTTCTCCATTTAACACAGGTTAAAGCAATTTTTCAGTCTACCCTGAGGCTGGGTTGAAAGACCCCGAAGAAAAAAAAATTGCTTTTGGGTTCTGCATGACTTGAATTCAGCAGGAATATTTGAACGTCTGGGGCTGCACATGGACACCAGGCTGTGTCTGAAGGAGCACAGGGGCATTTCCCAGCCCTTACATCATGGTCCCTGCACGATCAGCACTTCTCTCCACTACTGACCTGGAGGTGGCAGAACCTCGGGGCTCCCCTAAACGTGCTGCTGATCCAGAAGACATTAAACCGTTATCTCTGTGTCTCACTCCATCAACATTTTTTCAGTCTGTATTAAAAATCCTACTATGGTTTTTTAGCACAAAAGGGGAAAGAAGAGAACCTTCTATGTTCAGGACATTTGGGACATCACTAGAATTTCATCCATCTGTGATTGGCCCTCAGACCGTCATACTCAATTTATTTCTCAGCCAAAGTTTTTCAGCCATCTGCTCAAGTGGAACAGCTTCCAGCATTTATTCCCAATAGTGCTCCTCTGAGGGAGCGCATGGATTTTCTCCAGTACGACAGCATCACTATTTTCCAAAAAAACCCTCAGCCCAAGCCCGCAGTGACTGGCGGGGAGCCCTCCCTGCTCTGCACCCCGACCTTGAATTTTAAGCAATTGATCAAGAAAACACAGAACAGTTTCTGTTCCACTCAGGACCACTGTGACTGATGTTTTTTAAAGGGCTCCTCTGCAGAGATGTTAATGAGGTCGCCTTGGATACTCAGCTTAAAACGGTGTCGCTTCAGCTTCTTTTATGTCAGCAATCAACAACAACAGCAAAAAACACGCAACAACTCATCGGCAGATCTGCTTGAGGAGGGGTGGGGGACTCCTGGCAGGTGACTGGAGCAGATAGCGATTCACAGTCCACCTGCTGCCAGCAGTTCGGTGCTGAGCCTCTCTGATTGTCCACTGGAGCATCAACACAATGATCTCCATAATTATTATCCCCTTAAATTGGAAAAAAAAAAATTAAAAAAAAGACAGATTAGAAAAACCTGATTTTTCCAGCCGTCCTATTGAAAGTGCCCCAGGAAAGGACTTCAAATTGGGAGTAATAAGAGGTTTGGGGACAGTCAGGGAAATGAAAGCAGTTTCTCTGTGTGAACAGAGGAGAAACTGCGTGTTCTTAGGGAATTGTTTGCTGGGCTGAGACCCACTTGCATTAGTCCTGCTTAATGAGTTACCATCCATCAGCTGAGCTGTGAGAGTGGCCCACGTCCAGGTGTAAAAAGCAGGGGGAAAAACACCTGAGACAGGAACACCAGGCAGGGGCATTCAATGTTTTGATGATCTACATAACACAGTGCTCACCATGGCTCCAGACAAGTTTCTTGGCTTCTCTGAACCTCAGTCTCCTGCTTGATGAGCAAGGGTAAATTCTGTGCCACATCTCAAAAGCTTCACTGAAGTTCTAAAGGAAAATGTGGAATCACTGATGGAAAGGTATGAGCAAGTTCAAAGCAAACACACCTTTACATATGAAGCGAGATCAGACTGATTCTTCAATTAGCAGTTTGATTAATCACTCTAGAAATGTTTATTATTACATTATTATATGTTTACTACTCGACTAATCCAGTTTGTAGGATTATGGAGGCCCTTCTTCTCTAACCCTCACCAGCAGTGCCCAAACATGATGATAGACCTCAAACCCTCAGGTAGATTGGCATCAGGCATGAGCACCCCTTTCCTTCGAGGAGCTGCAGGTGGGCCTGGCACTCTGTCTGGGGTCTCAAAGCTCAGGTTTAGACCACAGAACAACCCAGGCTAGCTCTGCATCCCCAGAAGTTCTGTCTTTTCTATCCCTTTCTTCAGGGAGCTGCAGAAAGCAGTTTGATCTTCCTCCTACTCTCCTTCAGGATGAACAAACCCAGCTGGTTTTGCCTCTCCTTGTACCTCAACCATCCACTGGTGGCCTCTGCTGGATCAGCTCCAATCTGGCAATGCTGGTTTTGTCCTAGGAAGTCCCAAACTGGGCCCAGGATTTCCAAAACAGTCTCAGAGGGGCCAAACAAAGGCGATTCTCACTCCCTTGATGTGCTGCCTGCCTCCTTGCTGACACAGCTGAGGGTGGAGCTCACCTCTGCTTTAACACAGCAGTGACCCACATTCAACTCCTGACTCAGCAATCCCATCTCCCTTTCCACAAGGCTGCTTCCTATCAAGCTGCTTCCCAGCCCAGCTGTCCCCCGTGGGCCTGTCCTGTTCCCTTGGGAGGTATTTCCATCAGGACTGTGCCCTTGGCTGCCCATTTCTCCACTCCCTCTGAGCAGCAGCTGCAGCCTCTCGGGTGTCAAGTGCTTCCCTCCCCACTGCTTCCTTTGGTGGCATCTGAGAACTTCCTGAGAGTGTGCCAAATCATCCAGGCCATCAGCACCAGGATCTCAGCAGCAATGAGTGGCCAAGAGGGCTTTGTCTGCTGCTCATCACCCTGTGAGTGCAACAGTCCAGCCAATCTTCCAGCTTCCTTCTTTCCTATTTATTGGGCCTGTATCTCCCCAGCCTGGCTCTAGGGAGGGTAAGCATGGAAAGCTTTACTACAGGCAAGGGGAACCACTCAATATTCCCCTGTTCACCCTGTCTCCTCACAGCCAGTTTTCTTGCCTTTCTAGGTAGTTGGGTCCATCAGGTGTGGCGTGACCTTTGTTTTGCTGCGTTCAAACCAATAAACATTCTCCAACCCATGCATCATCCTACAATTGCACCGGTGCTACTTCTGTAAAAGAGTCACAGAATCACAAAATTACAAAATCGTTCGGGTGGGAAAAGACCTCTGAGATTACTGAGTCCAACCTGTGGCTGAAAACCACTTTGCCAGCTAGACCAGGGTGCAATCCTTTCTTGAACACTCCCAGGGATGGTGACAACCCGGTACTTGACAACCCTTTCTCTGAAAAAATTCCTCCTGATGTCCAACTCAGCCTCCCTGGCACAGCTTGAGGCTACATTTCTTCTACAGGTGGTGTTGATCCTGCAGTAGGCATGGTCTGTGCATACAATCAGAGCTGCTCCTCCATCCAGAGACTCTAGAGCTCCTTGTCCAAATAGACAGCGTGGCAGGAAGACAAAGAAACTGAGACCACCAGGGATCCTTAGTCTGCAGTTGGATGTTCGTGTGGTTTAGTTAAACTGCACTTAGAACAGATGTGTGGACAGTCCTACTCACAATGGAAAAAAAAAGCTGAGTGTGTTTTCTTCTCGTTTATTGTGGACATGAGGTAAGCCAGGATGAATGGAGGCTACTTGAATTCTGAACAGGAATGTCCACATAGACAGTTTAATGAAGTTTAGCTAATCCAATTTGCAAAGGTTAATTCGGATTCATTTTCCTGATTGTCTGTGTGTAGATAAGGCCAAGGTCACTTCCCCAAGGTGACTGGCTGAACCAGGCACAGGATCCACACTTTCTTTCACCATTACTTCCCCAGGCTGGTTTGCCCCTCTCCATGTACCCCCTTCACCCTCCCTGTACAGAAGACAGTTTCTCACCCTTTCCTCCATCAGCATCACTGATCCTTGCTGATCAAGGTCACTACAGACCCTGCTCCTGGGTGAAGTGGGACAGGCCCTGCTGTTCCTGGGGCCACAGCTCACACTGCAGCTTGCAGGTGAATTACAGCCCCCACACAGGAATTGATGATGCTAAAATCCCTCCCAGGAATCCAAAACAGCCCTGGGACCTTGCTGGTAGAGGTGGGCACTTCCAAGCACTCCAGCTGTCTGACAATGCAGATCTCCTAAATCATCCTGAAGCTCTTTTTCCTGACTCTTCTGGGCTCTCATGTACATAAGTACAGTTATCCAGAATCTCCCAGCAATAGAGGCAGTTTAGGAAATGAACCTCCCCTCTGCGACCCTACCAGGTGCAGACTGGGAGGGGAGCTGATGTGTGGGGACCACATCTGTCCACAATTCTCTCAGCAGGGTTCTCACCTCTGCTTCTCAGCAGCTGGTGCTGGCCCCTGCAATGTCCCAGCTGCTCATAAGGGTTGAGACCCAAAGATACTTTAGAGTATTTAAAAAGACATATATAATCTAACCAAAACTGAAGAGCTGCCTTAGCCTTAACTGAAAACTTTCCCAAAGGAGTTACAACCCTAGAACAAGGAGCTTACATCTCCTGGTACATGATGAATGGATGCAGGAGCTATTCTGAACAGCAGGCAATAGTGAATGGTTACATTTCCTTGGCCAAGATGAGGAAGCTTTAAGTAACTAATTAAAAAAAAAAAATCAATAGAAAGTCTTTTCCCACGATCTTTTGCCATGAGTCCTTGGCAATAATTTCAGTGCTTGCTTCAAAGAATTGATGTCTCTTTTCTGGGCCTCTTTCTACCATGGCATAGGAATTTACAAAGAGAAGTTGCTTGAGCCCAGTAGCTGGCTGTTAACTTGCTGTTCTGTTTTAGGGAGGACTTGCAGTCCCCAAGTCCTTGTGATGAGGGGTCCCTGTGTGGGTTGTGCCGTAACCATGATGTGTGTCCACATTCTGGTCTGTTGCCATCATTAGAGGATAATTGCATTTCATCTGGACTTCCTCAAGTGATCATTTCTGATGTTTCCATGCGTGGCTGTCCAGCTCCTCATCCCCTTCCCCACCACTGCAGCCTCTCTCCTAGACCTTGAGTGCCCTGAACTGTCCAGGGCTTGGTCCCTGTTGCAAGGAATTAAGTAGGGAAGTGAAGAACAAGACAGAGAGCAGAGGGGACAGAGAGCTGAGAGTGTGCAGGAAGCAAGGATAAGTTTTTTGCCAGCAGTGGTGAGAAGAGCTCTCCATTTTCCACTGGCACTGTAGCCTTTCCCTCCACAGTCCATGGCACAGCTGGGACATCACCCAGTCAAACACAATCTTTACTTCCCACATCTGCAAAGCAGTTTCAAGAGGTTTGTCAAAAGGTGTGATGTCCTCTCTGCCCAGGAGGATCTGCCCATACCCTGCTGCTGCATGTGATTCACTGAAGATTTTGCCTCATTTCAGCAAAATTTTAATTCCTCTTGGGCAAGTGAGAATGTTTCTTCTTCTTGGTCTGCTCCAAGTCAAGGCAAAGCCCAAATCTTCCCTACAATTACTAAAAAGGGACCCAGCTGCTGCCTCTCCCACCAGTGATCTGCTGTTCCATTTTGCTGCTCTCCTCCTTTGCAGGAAGAAATTCAGTGGAGGCACCTGGGCAGCAGACCAGGTGTGCTGTGGGGTCTGTGCTGCACATATCAGGGAGGGACACGTTTTTCCAAGTGGGAAAGGCCAGCTCCCACTATCCCTGTCTCATCTTCCCAGCCTGACAGATTGGTAACAAGTCTGAAACAGAGTGTGAGCTTATACCCTGATATCTGCAGGAAAATTGTCACCACTATTCCTCTCTCTGGCCCAAGAATCATTAAAGGCAACCCCCAACTCTTCCCTCCCTCCCAGCAGTCTATTCCTCTTAGTGTGTAGCCAGAAGAAAAACCACAAAAAAAGGGATTATACTACTTTCTGCTATTTTTGCTATTTCTACTACTCTTCCTTCCAAAAGGTTTTTGAGACAAAACAAGCAATTGGGAATCAGATCCTCAAGGAGGTGAACTTACCTTTGCTGTGGAATGATGGCTTTGAGCAACATCAGACAATTTCTGCTTGGTGAAGAGAGAGCCAGTCACGTATGATTTGTAGCATTATGTTCTGCTCTAAGTTTCTCATGTTACCCCAATACAAAGCAGGACTTAATTTCTTCTTGTAGCCCTAAAAGGCTGTCACAAGGCAGTGGGGCTCTTCTGCAGCTGCAGAGCATCTGAAGGGCAGGTACAGAAGAGTTCATATAGTAAATAAGTGTAATTGTTTTTACTTTATGGGCTAAGGAGCAGAACTAAAGACAGCCCTTCATTAGTGTCTGAACTGCTGGTCCTTTCTGGTTTGAACTGAAGCATCAGATAATACTTAGGTTCCAAAAAGATTATTTTTTTCTTTATGAGAGGGAAAGATATTAATAACCTTGAGTCTATTGGGTCAATCAAATTTATTATGACTAATACAAGATCCTATTTCTTGAGTATAGCCTCAAACCCCAGGATGCAGTTTAGGACCAGTCTAGGTGCTCAGTGCTTCCCTGAACCTGTCCCACGTGTTCAGGCCTCTTCCCAATGACTGTAACCCTCAGCTCCTTCCCATGGCCATAAGAGACTGCCTCGTTTGTGGGCTTGTCTTGGTCACTTGCATTGACAATTTTCCCTGACACAGTGTGATAATCGTTGTGTTTGCTGCTGAGTTCCCTGGGTAGGTTCCTCACAGTGCTGCCAGTCCTCCATGGAGGGCTCTGTTGTCCTCTCCTGTTGCTGCAGAAAGGTGCTCCTTCCACTGACCTGGGATGGGTCAGGGAGGGTCTGTAGATTGAAGCCTAGAAAGAAATAATATGTTCTATGATAAAAATATCCCCTTCCAGGAGATCCCCTGCAATAGGGAATATCAATTCTTTGACTCCCACTGAGACAGCAGTAATGTTCAAAGGATCGTGAGGAGGTAATTTCCCATTACCTAAAGAATGGGTGGTTTGTGGCTGAAATGTTGAATGAGCAGCCTGAAGATCTGAGCTAGAATAATCTAGACCAAATGTGGCCCTTAGGAGAGCTGGGAGTTTTCAAGAGTGCTCATCTCTGCTCCAGCTCTTCTATAATGAAAACCTCCTCTGATCATAACCAAGGAACCACCCAGTGTGCTTCTGATTGCCACCTTTAACAGAGATCAGACTTTCCTGCCCTGCTTCACAGGTCTGTGCTGCACAGCCACAGTACCAGTCAGCACTCTGAAAAGCCCAGGTAGGAACAGTTCCTGCAGCAGTGCCTGGTCTGGGCAGCTGGCAGATCCCTTGGGTCTGAGTTCTGGTGTTTGGAGATGCTGGACCAAGGGCAGCTTTGGGCCCCAGCACGGGGCCATGACACACAGCTAAACAGTGTCAGGGCCAAGAAAGGGGGGGTTTCCCACCAAAAGGAGGCCCCCAGGCTCACAGGTTCTGGGGTGGGTTTTCCACTGTAGGACAGGGAATATCTGGGATGTCACCTGGGATCTCCTGTAGCAGGGAAATCTCTGGTTTCAGGGTTTGGACATCCTCTCAAGGAAACCCAGGGCTCCCCAAGCTGAGGTTGTCCCAGTTTTCAGTTATCTTGCCAGTTCCAGACCTGTGTGAAGTTCATGCTCCCAGGACACCTGGAACAGGTCCCTGGACTTACCCGGTGGCCTGTGGGAGGTGAGGCTGGGCTCAGTTCTGCAGGAAAATTTTGATTTTTCCAGTTGCTCGCTGCTGTTCTCCACTAGCAAATGGATTGGGCCTGCTTGCTGCAGAACATTTGTGTGTTCTGTTCCCTTGCTGCATTGTCCTGCCCCGGAGCTGCAGGCAGTTCAGTGCAGACCAAGTTCTCCCAGCGCCAGCTGCAGCCTCAGTCCGTGCATGCACCGGTCCCTGCCAGATTGCACTGAGAGCACAAAGGAGAAGAAAGAAACTGCCTCCTTGGCCGGTGTTTGTGTAGTTTACAAAGCCTCTTTTGCAGGGTTTCTGATCCCACTTGGCCAGGGTTGCTGGGCTGTGCCAGCGCTGCTCTGCTGCAGAGCCTGGAGAGAGCAGAGCAGAGCATGGGGAGGGCGAGCAGGATCTCTCCTTGAGAGGAGGCTGGCAGGGAATGGGGACACTGGCGCCTCAACACCCTCACCAAGGAGTTCCTGTACTGGAATCTGGCCTCCCAGCCAGGGATGCATCTTTGCTGGCCCAAAGGAAAGCCCTGTGTGCCACCAGGGGCAGGGGGATGTGCCATGCTCTGTACCTGTCAGGGATATAAAAGCTGAGGGAGACCCCCTTTCAAGTCTTGCAGTGGGGGCCCTGTGTCTGGGACCCCAGACTGTACCCCTGCACCCCACAGCCCCCTGGGGCATGGCCATAGCCTCCCCTGCAGATGCCAGCATGCCTGGCAGCTCTGCAGAGGAGGGACACAGCTGGGTCAGGGGAAGTGATGGCTGTGGCTGTGCACACACCTGCAGCAGGGTCTTTATTCCTCAGTTCTGGTTTTGGTCAATGGTGATGCAAAAGATGGTTTTCCATCACATTTTTGGGGTGCTGCTGTTGAACAGTGCTTTGCTTTGGGCTGCCATGGATCATGGTTCATCTTCTGCCTGGCCCTGGTTTAGGGGCGAGGCTGTGAGCTCCTGGACATGGGGACAGCCCCTGTGAGGGGCAGTGCTGTCACTCCACCCCCATCCAGGGCATTGGGCTTGTATAAATGATCAGAATCATGTAGATCCTGGTGGGCTTTGAATTTTGACCTTGTTTGCTGTGGGGAGGGGACTTTGTCGCGTAGATATCTCCTCACAAGTGAAAGTTGTTGGTGCCTGAGGGGAGAACAAAGGAAAAATCCTTCTGATTGGAGGGGGAAAGGCCAGTGTTATTTATTTTACAGCTCTGAGGAGGTAAACAGAGCGGCAGAGTCCAGACAATTAAAATATCGACTGAGCAAGGATGACATCTCAGAGATGGGTCTTTTTTAATTTTAAAGCTTGTAGACAGGGAAACAAGCTGACATCATGTGAGATTTTAGAATTACAGCTGAGGAGAGGCCTCCCACATGGTGGCCCCAGTACAAGCCAAGGCAGGGCTGCCCAGTTTGGTCTCATGGCTGCCGAGGAGGGTTGGCTCCCCTGCCAGAGGCTTGTGCTGTGCCCCCCAGCAAGCTGCTCAAGTAGAAATGCCCAGCTTGCTTGTCTTCTTAGGCTGCCCTGACATGCAGCCGGGATCCCTGCAGCCCTCACCACTGGGTACCCAGGGAATGCACAGGCTCTGAAGGGAGGGGGCTAACCCCCACCACTGAGTCCCATCCTCTGCCCCCCCTTCGCTTAAATACTGTTCTTGATGAGCTCTGCAGGCACTGGAATCACCAGGGGGTGTGCTGCGGGTTTAGCAGCAGCCTGTGCTCCTGGAGGGGGGCTGCCCCTGCCCATGAGACAGGGGATGAGAGAGTGGAGACCACGGCAGTGAGGTGGGGACAGCAATAACGCAGACCTGGGGGCTCCGTGTCCCTCCTGCTGCCGAGGAACGCGGGGCACGGAGCCTGCCAGACTGGTGTCTGCGGGGACAGGAGCAGGAGGGGGCATGGGGACGATGATTCCTGCTGCTGGCAGCGCTCTGGGTCCTGGGAGAGGAGCGCAGGGAGCCCCGCCGGCTGTGTCCCGCGGGTGGGAGCGCTGCGCCGGCCGCCCGGCGGGGAATGCACCCGGGGCAAGGATGCTGCGGAGGGAGAGGAGCTCCGGCACGGCGCTGACAGGGCGAAGCTGCTGGCAGTCAGCTGTCTCCAGGGTGGCTGCAGCACTGCAGCATCAATTAACCTTTGGGGAACTTCTGCCGGTGCCGCTCAGGCGGAGCCGCGGCTCCGCCGTGCCGAGCGATGGGGCGCGAACCTGCCGCGGTGGAAAGCTGCAGCCAGACTACAAAAGCCGGAGCAGGAGCCAGCCACCTGAGCCGAAGTGCCTCTGTCTCGCTCCCCAGCCTGCGCTAAGTGCTTTTATCTCCTCTCCTTGTGTTTACGAGGGTGCCTTTCTCCTTCGCGCGGTGGCAGTGCCGCGGAATGCTAATGGAGAGCGAGCGGCGGCTGCCCTCCGCAGTCCTTGGCAGGCAATTTCCTCGGGGCCAGGCCCCCGACCCCGCTGGCTCTGCAGGAGAGTGTGACCCCCATCCTGCCCGCACCCCTTGCCAGCACCGTGCCTGCCCTGGCACCCCCCCGGCTCCGTGGGGCACTGCCAAAATCGTCATTTCCCCGCCAGCCAGGCGGACCCGGTGAGCCCGTGCTGGCTGTGTAGCACAGATGTTCCCGCTCTGCAGCCTCGCCGGTGCCAGCGGGGAGGCCGTGCTGGTGGGCAGGGGGCTCTCGGCACGGGGTGTTGGCCCCCAGGCAGTGGTGAGCTCATGGCTCCTGCAGCAGCTCCCTCCTGGCCACGGCTCCTGCAGCTCCATCCCACGAGCTCTGTGCTTTGTGTGCTCGTCAGGCATCTCTGGCCGTCTGGGAAGTCCAGACTGGGAGGTTAGCGGGCAAAATGAGAGGGGAAGAAAT
Organism: Sitta carolinensis; assembly: GCA_032173965.1. Lineage (NCBI taxonomy): Eukaryota > Metazoa > Chordata > Aves > Passeriformes > Sittidae > Sitta > Sitta carolinensis. The sequence goes on along the minus strand of CM063294.1, from coordinate 3,168,926 downwards.
AGAAAATGACAGCAAGGCTTTAGAAGGAGCAGCGGTACCAGGGAGGTGTCCTACAGGGAGGAGTCTGGTCAGGCTCGCCCATAAATCATGTGTGCTCCTGCACACGGCCTCTTCTTGGCCACTGAGCTCTGCTCTTCAGAGAGCAAGACACTCTTTGGCCAAAGCCCTCTGAGGCAGTTAGGCATCAAATTCCTGGAAACATGGGCTAAAAACATGCGCTTCCTCCCAGCCTGATGTGTGACTCTGCTGTCAGTACTTGGGGCTCAAGGGAACAGCCAGGGATAGCCCAGGCCCCTCTGGCACATGCTGCTGTCTCTTTGGGAGCTGTGGCAGGGATGTGCCATGCTTCCCGTGGCTGCCCCCAGCCAGGCTAGATGCAGCAGGAGCCTTCCTCTTTCATCCTGAAAGAGATGGCCTCCTTCATGACCAGAGAGACCGTAAGGAGTCAGCAGTTTGGGGTGGTGTGGCAGCATCCCCTGGATCTCTATCCCCCTTCCCAAGGGCAGCCACTCCATGGGCTCTCAGCTCAGCCAGGGCAGTGTTGCCAGCACCTCCCAGCCCATGCCTCCCCTGCCTGTTTCCCTGCATGCAGCTTTCCTCCAGGCTCCAAGGGAGCCGTGCTGCAGGGGAGCTGCATGCAGTGGAGCCAAGAGGCAGCAGCAGTCACTGGCTCCCTTCATGTGCCCAGCCTGGAGCCACTTCTGCTGCACCCAGGTCCTTCCTGGCGCCTGCTGGCGTGTGTTCTGTCACGGAAAGGGCCACGTTGGCCACTTTTCCTATGATCTCACCCTGGCCAGAGCTGTGAGTCATTGGAAACCTGGTCCCTCTGGGGCTGAGCCAGAGCTGGCCAAACTGATGGAAAGACCACCAAGGCCTTTGGGACTGGTCTAAGCTCCACGGCTGCTGCAGCCCTCACTGTGGGGTACAGCCTGTGATGGCAGGAGCAGGGCTGGGATCAGCTCTGTGGGGAGCACCAGGGGTGCTGCCACAGCAGCTCTGCCTCTCCTGCATCCCTGAGCCACCAGCAGTGGTGCTTGGTGAGGAGCTCAGCTCCCATGGTGCTGAGGTGGAGATCCAACCCTGGCCCCAATGTGTGCCGTCCTTGGCACAACCTCTCTTGCCAGATAGTGATTTATAAACCCCAGGGGTGGGGAAGCTGGGGAGCAGCAGGGCAGCTCTGTGGCTGTGTGAGTCTGCCACAAGGTAGTTTCCAGTAAGGACAGCTAATTTCTTCCAGAGCATTTGAAAACACGAGCTGGAAATATCCCCACCCATCCTTTGTAAGTGGGACCTGTGGAAAGGCTTCCCGAGGTGGGGCTGGGCTTCTGCTATCATGTAATAGCTCATGCTGTGTAGATGTTTTCTGTGCGCCTGGTAATAAGCAGCTGAAAAGACAGTTCATTTACTGGCAGTATCTCTCAGTACAGCTCCACTCCTGGAGATTTCCCCCTCTGCCTCATGAGTTAGGTGATGCAGGTTATTCCAGAGACCACCACTTACCCCTGTGCATCCTTGCTACAGCCCTGCAGGGAATATCTGCTTCCCAAGACTCCTGGTGCTTGTGTCACAGTGGGTGTCTACCTTCGAGGGGGTACCTGTCAGGCTTGGAACTACCCTGAACCCTCACTTTGCCCACCAGTGAAAACACTACAGGGGGAATTTCACCTTTAACTTTCAGATTTGTCATCTTTAGGGAAAACTAACTGGTTTTCAGCAAGTTTCAGGTCCAGCTGAAGGTGGGAGGTGAAGGACACAAACAGGAAGAGGCAGAAATAGTGTAGCCTCAAACACAACAAGAGAGCAGCTTGGTTGTCTTCTGCTCTCCTCCTGCAAGGCATCTGCATGGGGCTGTGCTTGGCCCCATCGAGTGTTTCTCCCCAGTTTTCATTAAAATGCCAGGCAGTGGGCTCACCAGTGCCTAGATCTCGTTGTGGTTGATCCTCTCTGTGTTCTAAGCAATGGATAAAGCCTCCTTGACCAGACCCAGCCTGAGCAGCTACCATTACTGCTGGGAAGTGCAGCACTTTTCCTGCGTAGTGAAGAGTGCTGAAATCCCCCCAGATGTCTTTCTCCATCCTGGTATTTTGGGGTGCTCTGTCAGCATTGTGGGTGTCTGGTCACACAGAGTCTGGCGCAGCCATGGACAGAGCCTGAATGCTGACTGATTTAAGCTCCCTTAGAATGATGTAGTATGATATCATCGTTATATCATACTGCTGTCACACAGGTTGGGTTTAATCTGAGCAGAAACTGAATTCCCAGGGAGCAGTATATCTTTTAAAATTAGGCTTAGCTAAATGCTTGTCATTGCAGGTTTGTTAATGCTGAATACAAGCAATAATTGCTTCAGCTTCTCATGAACTTGGTACAACTTTGTGTGAGCGTGTGGCTTTACCTGTCAGCTCCTGCTTTTTAATCTGTGTCCCACAGCTGCACAGCAGCAGGTCCCTCAGCCACCCCTCTGGGATAACTAGATATTTGCAGTTAATCCCAGGAATTCATGGTGTCACACATACCATGGCTCTGGAAGTTTGCAGTGGGTCCTTGTGCTGGACACTGTGGTTTCATTTAGTGATATTTTGCCACAATGGACTGAGAGTTTGAAAGTCACCTTTAAAATGTGGAGCTGCTTCTGAAAGCTCTGGAAAGTGAAGTTTTAAAAACCTCCTCTTCTTAACCCGTGGTCTGTTACAGACCTTCCACCTCTCCCCTCCCAGTTCTGACTGTCTAACACTTGAATTTCAGAGATGTTCACAAACACACAGACACAGGCAGGGCTGCTTGGTGAGCAGAAATTCTGTTACAGGAGCAGGTGAATGTTCCTGTCTGTGAGAAACAGAGCTGGTCCAGCCCACAGGGACCATTGTGGCATTACAGGAAAAATCTGAGAGGTGTATTTTTAGTCTTTGAAGGATTTCCATCCATGGCTCATTAGGTTTATCGAGGCAGCAGTGATGTTGACAAACACACTCTGCATTGCCTACCCTGTTTTGCAAAGAACAAAACCATGGAACAGCAAGTTAATGCACAGACCAGTGGCTTTTTCATGGCCAGTGGCCATCATTTTGGCCCTTTCCATACCTAGATAGGGAGCCTTAATCTCCTCATTTTAAACTGAAGTGTCAAGAAGTGCCACACTGCTAGTCTGGGTCCAGATGCTGTCACAGCAGATGTCCTGGGCCTGGAGCTGTCACTTCTGTACTAAATGTCCCAGTGTCAGTTTTGCCACGTTACAGGGCACAATCCTGGAGATGTTGTGGTGACATGACACTCTTTGACTGGTTTTAGCTACGATTCTCCTTTGCTTGGCTCTTTAAAGTTCTCCCTTACAACTTGCCAGCTATGGAAAGAGCTCTTTTTACTCTTGTTTTGACAGTGGAATTGATGCCAGTTTTGGGGAAACACTATAAATATCCCCGAGTCTGTGATCTCTGGTGTTAGTATTTCCTGGCAGTGCTTTCAAGAGTATCTGATTGATAAGCACTCAACACAATGGTGAGTCCTGACACATTTTTAACTGTTCACAGATGTGGCAGATAACCTTGTCCCATCATCTTTGGATGCCAGGTTGAGGGCTGGACATAGTTTATTCATAGCCACGACTCCATCAAGGTCCAGCCTTATCAGGGAGTCACAACTCAGCCAAGTGTTCATTTCCAAGACACTTTAAAAGATTGTCCTCACAGCTTCATCTATTTATTATTTTTAAGAAGGGCTGGAGGATGACAATGTTTTTGGTTTCTTATATTCACTTTCTAGATTCTTACAGATAATTAGAGAGCATAAAGCTGTTTGTTTTTAGGAAAGGTTACTTGGGTCTTGTGCGAGCGATCTTTTGGGATATCCGATGTGAAATGGCTTCTTAGGAAATTGTCCAGTTTGTCAGTTTGCTCCATTTCAAGAGCCTTTTAGTCACAAAGTCACCATCATGTTTCTGGCTAACACCTCCAATTACCATTACATTTTCTTCTGCTGTGGCAAGTGACCCGCAAACCCACTGATGCTCCTCAGTTACATCAATGAAGCCACTTCTATGACCAACTTCTGCAATACCCCAGCTCCCCGGTGCTGAATTGTAGAATTTTCCCCTCATGGAGCCTGGCTTCAGACAGAGCAGGATCTGCCCTTGGTGTCAGTATTTGAAACCTGATCAGAAATGCTCAGTCACCAACAGTCCCCTCCCCTCCCCGTACTCCTCAGTGCGCTCCAGAGCATTGTAATGGCTTCAGATGATGAATACTATGCAGACAACACACCCAGCTGTCCAAGCAGACAGTCAGCAGAGAAATGAAGATATGCCTGCCTAAGTAAAAGTTTGATTAATTGCATTAATTAGGCCCTAAGGTATGGTTCATAAAATAAGAGTACAACTGGTGTATTGGATTGGGGAATTGACTATGTGACAGGGAACAAACAGTGGCACGAACGGGAACTCGTCTCTGTCTGGAATGGCATGATAAATTATCAATTAAATAATGGAGAGTGACAAAGCTGCAGTGTGTGAGAGGCGACCTCCAACCATGGCTGTGGCCAGCCTGGCTGGGTGAGTCAGCCATGGCTGTCAGTCTCCCCAGTGCTTCCATGCACGTTTGTTCTCCCACAGTCCCACCAGCACAGCACTGCTGGTGGGATGCAATGCACTGGCCCTGTCAGCCCTGCAGGGCATTGGACCCTCACGGGCTGAGTGTGGACTTAGCAGCCATGGGGCCACTGGGCTCCTACAGGGACTGCACCAGAGCATTCACCAGCTGCTGATCTCCTCCTGCCATGGCAGCAGGACGCCCTTCTGCTGGGCAAAGTGGTGAAGAGGTACTAATCATCCCCAATGCACTGGTTTTGACCTTCCCATGTGTCACACCTTCTCTTCTCAGTGTGTCCCATCCTTTGGCATCTCCATACTTGCTCACCAGGGTCCTGTACCAGTGGGAGACCTCAAGCACGAGGTCCAGCAGAATTTCTCCTCCTGGATGCTGGGACTTTGTGCCAGGCTTTTGTGTGGCCACAGCTGCAGCTTCCTCATCCTCTCCTATCCTTTCTGTTCTGAACGACAGACTCCTCACTGCTCTTCCCTCCTATTGTGCTGGAAATCCATGGGGATTTGCCTGCTGCCAGACAGGGCCTTGTCCTCACCTGCACAGGCAGAGGGGAGTGGATGTCTGTGTTTGTGGTGAGCTCCACCACAGCCCTTTCCCATTGCCCACTCAAGGGATTATGGATCTGCTGAGCGCCGCTGCTGTGCCGGGCAGTGCTGTGAGTGCTGTGGGCACAGCTGGGAGGAGCAGCCTCGCCAGATCCCTCATTACCCCGTGTGATTAATGACTCTGCATGTCCATGAAGCCAATAGCAGGCTGGGACAGATGTATTGCCCCTGCCCCAGGAAGCTGATGAGAGATGATGCCTCCTCAGCGGCACCGCTTCAGTTTCTTCTGGAGGAAGGGTCCTTCAGGATCATCTCTACCAGATCTCACTTTCCACAGCACTTTCTCTCATTCTTCATTGTTTTCTGTTCCAAGATCTGTTCCATTATTGCTTTTAGTGTCACATAAAGGTCTTGAGTGAGATCCAGGCTGGACTCTGACAAACACCACCACCTCTACAAAATGAGAGAGCAGGTCTGTAACCAATGCAGTTGGCACAACCCCAGGGGAACTTCAGCACTGACAGTGAGAACTCAGGAGATGGTGTGGGCTGAATGATCTGCTCCCTTCCCTTGGGAATGGTCCCTGCAAGCAGAGGAGGGACTAAAGGCGATGTGAGAGTGGAAACAATCACAGTTCCACCCTGATGAAGTGCCTGGTCGTTACTTGTGCTGTCTCCATAGTGAGTGTCCACACAATGTCAGATACTGCTTGAACATTGTTCTTTTTCCCCTGGCAGGGTGGGATGTTGGGGAGGTGACAGCTCTCAGGTGCTTGGTGTCTTGTTCATTCCCAAACCATCATTGGGAACATTCCTCTCACCTCCTGTCTATCAGATTTCTTTGCCATCCATCCTGTACATTCAGACAGGGCCCTTTCAGGCAGACCACGACTGACTCCATTTGTCAAATAGAGGCCAGGGTAATTCAAAGATGGTTGAAATCCACACAGCCTGGTTTTCCCTTTCTTCCTTCCCTCTTTCTTCCACAAGCCCAAGTAGCAGTGTTTCCCTGCCCTGGATGGAGCAAGGACAGTAGCTTGGGACAGAGCAATCACATGTGTTAATGTTTACTAGTGATGCTGGGGAAGGACAGATTCCTCCCAAAAATAAAGAAACAATTCCTGGTCCATTGGTGCTTATGGCTGCCATGCTGTAATGAATGAAGTCAGACACGGGAGGAAAGCTAGAGAGGGACAAGAACTGCAGCCATGGGATCTCAAACACTTGGGATAAAGGCACATCTCTGTGAGGTAAACACACCTCCATCAGGTGTTTTAATGACTGAGCAGCACCGGGGACCCCAGAGGATTTTTTGCTTCCCTTTTCTTTCTTTACCCTTTCTAAATGACTTTTGGAGTTACAAGTTGTGGGTTACTCACCATCTTCTCTTCAGCTTCCTCTGAGTCCTTTGTTTGCCATTCTCCCAGGCTAAGCAGGGCTGTTATTTCTGGACAACTCTCCTATCAGTGACAGTGACACAATCAGTGCTGTGTCTCTGCCTGTCTCTGGCATGATCTCAGTGGGTTGTTGCCTGTCCCCTGACAGGCTGGTTTCCTTGGGGGATGTTTGTGCAGCAGTGTCCCTATCCCTTTCAATATCAATACGTTTCTGGCATGTGAATCTGGAGATGGGTGGCTGCTCCAGGGATTTCTCTCCTCATCTAGGTTTGCTAGTAATAGGTGTAGCACAGGTTGTGGTTGGGATACTGCTTCCACAGGATAGATGATCTTTCCATTTTGCTTTGAAAACCACCCACTCATTCTGCAGTTGTAAAGCCACAGTTTCTGTGAGAGAGACTAGACACTCCTTGGGGAGGTTGTTGTCCTTGTCTCATCAGATTTCTTGCAGAACAGGGCACATCATCTCACCCCAATTTCCATAGGTGATGCTCAATTAACTTGTACTTGAGCTGAAGCCTGGTTTCCCAAAAAGATGCCCAGCCCGGAAGTTTTGGATGAGACTATTTCCAACTGCAGAACATCTGGTAGAGCATCCCTCTATTCAGAAAATGAACTAAGCTTCGAGCTTGCTCTTGGAAGCATGGAAATCTACTGGCAACAGGCATGCTACAGCAAGCAAACCCATGGCTGATTCATCTGTCTCTCTGCTCTTGCTTCGGGTGCCCCTAGTGAGGCAACCAGATGAGAATTTGATTGGTGTCATCACAAAAAGTGGTTGATGTTTGGAGAGCCCAGTTGTGTTTGGCTGCAGCCAGTGCCTGTGGCCTTTCTCTGCTCCCCTGACCCATGGCCCTGCTCTTTTTGTGGTCCCACAAGCAGGCCAAGCTTCCAGTGCATTGGGACATCCCAGAGCTCCCTGACAGAGGCTGGTGCTGCTGCAGAGCCTCCTGTCAGCTGAGCCCTTTGGGGTGGCCCTCCAGTGTCACAAGGAGCCACCTGCTCAGTGCCAGCAGCAGCCTCAGCGTGGCGGCACTTCAAGCCCCTGTCACCAGTGCTGGCTTCCAGGGGTCTGTGCAGGCTGGTGGGAGCACTGTGGTGATTGTGACCCACTGGGTGTTGTGCTGGTTGTCTTGCACATCTTTTTCTTTGCCTCATTTGTTTACATCTTTCAAACATGACTTGAGAGTAGTCAGCAAACCTCCTTCACCCTCCTCAAACCTCACTGGGGACTGCTGAAAGCTTTTAGAGTGTCCAAAGGAGGGACACGAGGATGGAGTAGGGCCCAGAGGAACCACACGAGGAGCAGCTGAGGGCACTCGGCCTGTGCAGCTGGAGCAGAGGAGACTGAGGTCAGGCTAACCCAGGGGCTGCTCTGATCTCTGCTCCCTGGGACCAGGGACAGGACCTGAGGGAATGGCTGGAGCTGTGTCAGGGGGATTTAGGTTGGACATTTGGAAAAGGTTCTTCCTCCAGAGGGTGGTCAGGCAGTGCCCAGGCTCCCCAGGGAATGGTCATGGCCCCAGGGCTGCCAGAGCTCCAGGAGCTTATGGGCCAAGCTCTCAGACACAGGGTGGGATGGTTAGGATGCCCTGCGTAGGGGCAGGAGTTGGACTGGATGGTCCTTGTGGGTCCCTTCCAGCTCAGGATATTCCATGATTGATGGTAACTGCTTAGGGCTGCCACCTCAACCAAGAAGTGCCCACATCTGCCTGGTGCTGGCCTCCCAAGCAACCCCAGTGCCTCTGCAGAGCTGGTGACAGCGTGGGCTTTGGGCTCTGGCAGACAAAGCACATCTCCCAGGCTTACCAATCCCTCACTGCTGATATCGGCCCCAGAGGGAGTTCCTGTATCAGGGCACTTTTTGGGTGGCAGAACAGATGAAAAATCCCCATGGTCAAATGCAGCAATCCCCACCCATCCCCTTGCCTCATACATGGCAGCTGGTGAATTTGTGGTGAAATGCTGTCTTGTTTATTCCAGATGAAAATCTCTTCTCCAGGGACTCTTTCCCCAGGAAAAATTCTTCATTTGTGTAAGTACTTCAGAAGGAAAGACTCTGATGCAGGTCTGAAACTAAACTCTTCTCTCTCATCAAGGCTGAGGAGTCCAGCTTAAGCAGCTACAGCACCCCTGCTTTACTTTCTAGGAGAAAAAGAGATCCTTCCCATGGCAGGGAGACAGCTCTGCCAATGTTTCCTTCTCATACCTAGCACTGGCAGTAATTTCAGCTGTGGCAAGATTCATCAAAGTTAATCATCTGACCCTCATCTACATGAGATAATTTTTCAGCGAGCAGGATTTGCCAGTAGCCTCAGCTGGCATCACGCAGACCAACATGAACAAATCACATCCTGTTCCAGGTCTGGCTTTCCAAATCCCGAGCAAGGAAAGAGAGCAGCGGGCGTCAGATCCTGAGGAAGACCTAGATTCAATTCAGCTCTTGGTGTTGGGCCATACGGCTGCCTCAGGTAGCTCTTCAGCGAAAATCTGACAGGCCCCAAAACTTCACGAACACTTCTGGCCCCGAGCGGCTGGCATCTTGCACAACCTTCTGATCTGACAAGTTTGCCAACATCCTGAATGGTGAACATCTCATGGGGTAGGCGGTTCTTGGGAGGCTTCCATGCATCTTCTGTCGTCTCTGAAAACCTGTCTGAAAAAAATCGGTCTCCTTCTGGCTTTGCGTTCAGCCCGGCACCAAACCTATGGAGGCAGGTTCAATTGGAAAGGTCCCATTTCTGCAGGGGTTGGAGCCAACCTTCTGATTTGATGTGAACAGTATGTACGAATGCCACTGAATGACATGTTTCCATGATAAAGAGTGTGGTGATGAAATTCTCCTGCGTGCCAAGGATGGAAACAAAAAAGTCAGTGGGCAGCTGCAACACATCACAAGAGCTGGAAAACAAAATCCTTTCTGATTCCCAGAGCAGTTCTTGAGGTACTTGGAAACCTCAGATTCCTGTCCCCTGCAAGGGACCTGCACTTCCCCATAACACAAAAAGCACTGTCACTGTATTAAAGCTAAACAAATACTCCACAGAGAATTGGGAGATATTGTTTGAGTGACAAAGGCTGATAAATCATTCTCTGGACGTTTTCCTCTTTGCTTGGCTTCTTCCCGTTGATCCATAGGAAATCAGTGGCACTTTGCATGTGAAAATCCATAACCCAAAAGTCCATGCATTGATGACTTTGAGCAAGCTGTGTTCTCAGGTAAAACACACCACTTGCTTTTGGTTTTCATCAGCATTGTTCGTGGGGAGGAGGGTAAAGAAGGCCCAGGGTGATTTCTGATGTGGGGACAACAGAGCTGATCTGTGTCCTCATGTCACAGCAACCCCCAGGCCCCTCTTGGAGAAATGCACACCACACATGTCACCCGTACCCATGCCACAGCTCAGGAGCTCTCAGGCTCCTGGGAACTGAGGGCACACAGATGAACACATGGCACTGATGCAAATGATGCCTTCATGCCCAGCTGGAATGTGGTGGGCACCTGAGGAGTCCAGCAGAGACCTGAGGAGCTCGGCCTGTCTGCCCACCCTGAGCTCCCCTTCCCTAAAAGAGGGATGACAGCACTTGCTGTGCTCTTGGCACATCAGTCTGATTTTTCAGCCTGAAGGCTGCACGTTTTAGGCCTGTTGTGGTGGGTTGACCCTGGCCAGCAGCTAAGCACCTAGAGAGCTGCTCATTTGCTTCCTCCCCACAGCAGGATGGGGAAGAGAATCAGAAGAGCAGAAGTGAGAAAACTCGTGGGTCGAGGTAAAGAAACAAAGCTGTGTGCCTGCTAAGGGAAATAAGGAATTCATTCACTCCTTCCCATCAGCAGGCACATGTCCAGCTGCTTCCTGCAGTTCAGGGCTTCAGTACACATGATGGATACTTGAAGAGACAAACATCGTAACCACGAACAGCCCTTCATCCTCCTTTCCCTGAGCTTTTGTTGCTGCCATCATATGGTCTGGAATATCCCTCTGGTCAGTTGGGATCAGCTGTCCTGGCTCTCTACCTCCCCAATCTCATGCCTGGGGGTGGAATGGGAAATAGAGAAATCCTGAGCACAATGCAAACACTGCTCAGCACCAACCAGAACACCAGTGTGTTATCAACACTGTTTTAGTCACCAATCCAAAACACGGCACCATACGGGCTGCTGGGAGGAAAATGAGCTTCATCCCAGCCAGACCCACTACACCCACAAAGCTCCAGCCCACAAAGCCTCCCTGCGCCTGGGGCAGCACTTTCTGTCTGCCATTGGTGAAAACTTCTCAGGGCTCTAAGATGCCACATACAGAAATAGGTCCACCAGGATCATCTTCCCCTGAAAATCTTCTTTTGATTTTCAGTCCGAGGCTGGAGGGAAGAGCAAGGGGCCTAGGGAGTGCTCCTCTTCAGTGCAGGGTAGGTACCAGGAGACCTTTGTTTCACTTAGATGTCCTGAAGAAGGGCTGAGTCATTTACCTTCCTTGTGTGCCGAGGGCAGAACTGGCAGCACTTGTGTCTCAGGGATTGGAGGTGTTGCAGGGCATCAGGGAGGCTGATGGGCTATGTAAAATCACCCAGTGCTGGCTCTGTGGTACAGATATTCTGTCACCCTTTCTCTGACCTTGTTTATCTTCGAGCTGCCTCTTCCACAAGATGTAACCTCCACCTGGATGGGACTGATTTGGTTCAAGACTCACGGAAGTTTCCCTGCAGATCTGTGCCACAAGATGTGATCTGAACCTGCACAACATATGGCTCAGATCTCCATATTTCATATAAAATGGGACTTAGCTTCGTAATCCTGAACTAAACAGAAAGAGATGCAAGCAGAGCCAGAAGGGAGCATCACTGCCACTCTCCTGCCAGTTTTCTGGGTCGGCACTGACTTACACACATCTCTGCACAAGCGTTCAGCAGTCAGCCGGTCTCACCCACCAAAACTCATTTCTAAGCACCCAGATGGGGACTGAGTCAGGTTTTAGCTGAACCACTTCCAGGTGGTGCACCAGGTAGCCCTGGGCAGACGTTGCCTTGCACTGTGCTGGATGACACTGTCATTCAGGTCTGCACCAAGCAGGGTCCCTTCTCAGCCTCAGGGTCCTGGAAGAGCTCTGGGGTGAGTCACCAGTGGCATTACTGCTCTTGTGCTGGCAGAGGTGGGCAATGTGTCCCACTGTGTCCATCCCATAGTCTGGAATACAGAACTGGACCATGAACTTGCCCATAAGGGCTTCTCAGTGTGGGGAACAGGTGTGTGCCCAGGCAGGCAGGAGGGACTTTGCTATGCTGTCCTCTGGCTGCCTGTGCCTCTCCTTGAGCCTCAGCCTTTCTGTGTTTGACCCATGTTTTAATATTCTTCTTTATCTATTCCTTGGCTGTAGTTCTGCAGTTTGTTTTTCCCTTCCCGAGTTTCAGCGCAGTGAGTAGATCAGGAATCAGCTGGTTTGGTTGTTTGCTGTGTTTCCATGTCTTCCTTTGTAACTGCATGCTTAAGACCATTTCTGCAAGGTGTCAGCAGCCCTCCTCTCTGTCCCCCTTAGCCCCTGGGATGTCCCCTCCTGGCTCCCAAGCCCACTGCCTTCCTCTTGCCACTCTCCTGCCACTCAGAGCTGTGAACTCTCACAGCTGCTCTCACCCAAGGTGCCTCCCACTTCCAGTTTGCAAGGATCCTACATCAAATCCATGCAGCCTGAAGCTAACAGATGTTTTGTCATCCCATCAGCTCACTAAGAAATTGAGATTCTGATTTTTTTTTCCATTGCTTGTACCGCCCGTACCAAAGGTTCTCTGGGATAAAAGCCGACTTCACTGAACACCTGCTCAGCCCTTTGCTGCCCTGTGAGTCCTTCTGTAAAGGTCTACTCATGCCATTTGCCTGCAGATGCTGTCTTAGGATGCAGAGTTGAAAATCAGTAGCCTCAACAATCCTAGATATCACGAATTTGTCTGATTACAGGACTCCTGAGTATTTCTCCAGGTCTCTGGAGATGTTTCCCACTGAAAATGGGCTACCTGGCCTTGCTTCCCTACAGTTTACTGAAGAGCTAGAGCTCCTCTTTATGCCTTACCTCAGACAGCTGGGAAGAAGTCACACTCACAAAGAAGCACTGTTATTTTCCCAGAGGGGAGCCTGAGTTCTGTGGTGAGACCAATCCATGGTGATTTTCCCTTACTGGCCATAAAAGAGAAAGTAAAGCACAGAGAGAGGCTGGTGGCTGCATGGCTGCACAAAGGAAGGACCAGGCTGTGTGCAGCTCCAGGGCTGAAAAACCTTCCTCTTTCTCTACAATAGTGTGGGACAACTGCAGGGACAACGACACCTCCTGCTGGGGAGCACACCCTGCCTTTGTGGCCCATGGGCATCTGTTATCCCAGCAGGGCCAGTGCTTCCCAAGGTGTCCCAGCCCATGTCCTCACTGGATGGCAAGCGAGGATTTCCAGTCCTCGCTTCCTACCCCTGCCACCATTCCTCCATTCCCAAGCCTGAAAGGATGGGTGTAAAAGGGAAAAGAGCCAGGCTCTGCTCTGTGCCCATTGGAGCACGGCTGCTCCATGGCCCGTGCCAGGCTCTGCACGTGTGTTAAGGGTAGGATGCACTTTTTGACGATTCTGCAGAAAATGCATCCTGCTAGCTCCCTCCTCTGTAGCCAGCCCAGCTCTGCAGACCTGTGAGTCATGACAGGCAGCAGGATTTTATTCCTGTCATTACCACAGCAGCTCAGGCTGATGCACAGGGGAGCTGGTGGGTTGAGGAAGGAGATGCTGTTTTGACACGGTCGCTCTCCAGGCAGGAGCTGGACTTTTCTCACAGTATTTTTTTACAGTGTCTCAGCAAATAAAACTCTGAGCACACAGGGTCAGGACATGCTGCATATCAATGAGGGGGATGTACAGCAGCCACTGCATTCTCTTATCTCCTGCTATCCCCCATGGAAAGCTGGACCTCAGCGCTGACATGTCTTGCTGAAGAGGTGTCCAGAAAGACACACAAGTCAGCAGGGAGCAGGAGGAGCCCTTGAACTGTCAGCAGAGGAGGCGGGACAGCACAAAGGGACAGGTGGATGGAAGGTGGATTTGGAAAGCTGTGCATTACCACTAGTCTTTGATACGACACAGGCAGAGTTCCCAAGCGAGCTGTGAGAAGGAAATATCCACCACTTCCTTGTCCAAATCCAACCACCCTCCAGCAGAAAACAGCTGGTTAAAGAGGGATCCCCCCCCCTGGTCTTACCCAACAGCTGGGGAGTCTTCTGCTGCTGCCCTGACCATGTGGATCTCCCTTCTGAGTTTATAAAACTAGAAGTGTGTTGTCTAAGTGATAACACTAAGCTGCTGTCTAAGTGACAACAGTTTTTGTCTAAGTGATCTGATCTCCTCGGTAAGGAAGGGAGATCTCTCCTCAGACACCAGTTTGTGCCAGCAGAAGAAACTGGACAGCTCCATCTCTGGCTGTAAATGGAGCTCAGACTTCAAGCTGTGGTTTAGGTAAGGAGCTCTGGGCTGTGGGAAGCCAGCTGGGATAATTCGTGGCTTTGTGGAGCGTGGGGCAGAGCAGTCCCCCTTTGCCCCATGCCATGTCTGTCCCTGACCCAGCTGTTTGACCATACTTTACTCAAGAGGGAAGGGGAAAAGAGTATCTGCTGAGCAAATCCAGTATCTTATGGCTTCTTAAAGGGTCTCACCCATGCCCTTTGTGTCCACGTCAAGTCTGGTGTGAGCTGAGGACCAGCCCATTTTTTGGGCCCAGTGTGAGGGATTCTCTCACACTTTCAAGCTGCCTGAGAACATGCCTGAATCGGGGTAAATCAGTTACCCTGTGATCTATGTACATAATTTCTACATTTTGCACAAACAAGGTCTCTAAAGGGGCTGAAATCCAAGAGAGGACCAAGGCAAGGAGACAATAAAGCAAAAGGATGCACCCAAGCTTTGTTATTGAACAAAAGGATTTCTCCATCCACATCCATCAAAGACACAAGGAAATGGTGATGGGGAGTGACCACTGAAGATTTCTAGTCCAGTCTGCTCAGAGCAGGCCACTGCTGCACCAGATCAGCTGTGGTTTGTCCTAACTGCTTCTTGAGAGCCCCATTTCTCTGGTGACCCATCCAGGGAAGAAACATCCATATAGATAAAACATTTTTTAACCCAAATTTCTCAAGCCCAACTTGCGGCCATGGTTCTTTTTTTCACTTGTCACTGACTGATCATCTTCTCACCTCCAGAGGACCACAGCACACAAGGATGGGAAGGAAGGTGTTGCTAAAGGTGTCACTCTGAGTGTGTCCACAGAGAAGGGCTTCAATGAGGTCTTTGGGAAGCTCTCAGAAAAGAAGCCTGCAGTGACAGCCTCACCCTTCAGGCAACTGGGAGTGATAACCTGAGTGCAGACACTAGAAATGCTCCAGTACTGAGTGGGAGAGGCTCCAACAGGCAGTGTAAACAGATTGTTCCTGGCAGGACCTGGCCATATGGCAGTGCCACTTGAGCCCTGTCCAGTTCACCTCTGTCTGGGAAGAAACTGCCAAAACCAAGTGCAGCTGCTAAGCAAGATCTCCAAGTTACCTGCAGCTGGAGAGGTTTGATGCTGCTGGGACTGAAGTTAGGAGGTTTTGCATTGGTGGATAGAACTAATTGGTTTTTCAGATGGAGAGATTAAGCTACCCCACTTCCTGGGGCTGGATGAGGCAGAAATCCTCTCTCCAGAACAAGGAGGAGGCCCCCATGTTCTGGGGGGCCACACTCTGGGGCCAGGTGTGCATGCACAGACCAAAGAAGTGACTCCAGACCTGCCCTCTGCTCACAGCACAACACATCAACATCCCATCCTGCTGGGCCTCCTTGCCCATGGCAAGAGCTGGCAAGAAGCTGCTTTGTGCAGGATATTTGAAGCCATGGGAAGGTTGTTATTATTTGGAGCTGGGGAGACCGAGGAAATGCAAACACTTTCTTGCCTCTTGGCAGGAACAAGATCATCTCTGTCCAGAAGCATTCGGTTGAACTGGAGGTAATCAGAGTATGATGGAATCACAGAAGGGTTTGTGTTAGAAGGGACCTTAAAGGTCACCCTGTTCCACCCCTGCCATGGGCAGAGACACCTTCCATTTGCCCAGGTTGCTCCAAGCTCCATCCAGCCTGGCCTTGGACACTTCCAGGGATAGGGATGCCACAATTTCTCTGGGGAGCCTGTGCCAGGGCCTCAACACCCTCACAGGGAAAAAATTTTTCTTAATATTTAATTTAAACCTGCTCTCATTTTGAAGCCGTTCCTCTTTGTACAAACAATAATGGTTACAAGGAGTTGAGTAGCTTCCTTAAATCAGCTTTCCTGAGTTGAAATATGGTGGGAATGGTTGCCTGTGAACCCACCCAAGGTCTCCCTGGAAATTACAAGCCCCTGATTTTTTGTTTGCTAACATATTGTCTATTTTTACTGAAACCTTCTCCAAAACTGTTCAAAATTTGTCATCGATCAAAAGTATTCTGTTTAAATACAGTTTCTGAAAAAATTGAATGCTCATAATTCTGCAGAATATGGCAAATGTCAAATTGAATTAATGCCAACTCCACTTATTTATTAAAAAGGGACAATCTTTCCATTTAAGTAAGTTCCTATCAAATATTTTGGCCAGCTCCCCCAACTGTGGCTTTAATTGTGATCCACTTATCCCACTGGAGCCCTTCAAACGAACAGAGGTGGGGACACGGAACAGAAATTGCTTGGGAGTGAAATCAAGGGCAGACGAGGAATTCCCTACCCCCATGACAGAAACCCACCCATTGCCAAGGAAAGCTCATTGCTCAGACTTCAAACACTACAGCTTGTGCTTAATTTGGATACCACGGCTCTCCTGCTAGGATGAAAAAGTGCCAGTCTTACTCCAGGCAGAAAAACTTGGGGGCTTAGCAGAGCTGCCAGGCCCCATCTTTGCACAGGAGCAACGCCATGGTCTGGAGCAGCCACTGCAGCCGGCTCGGATGGACGGTGGTGAGTTGGATATGGTGGGAGGGGGCCTTTCTTTACACACTGGGGTGTCAGCCTGGCTTCCTTTCACCTTAAAACAGGAAGGTATCACTCCAAAGCACAGCCCTGTGAGGTCTCAGCAGTGGTGGATGGGATAACGAGTGGCTGCAGGTGGAATCTTCAGGTTGGATATTATTAAAAATGCCCTCCCCAAGTGGGTGGTGCAGCCCCAGGTTGGGTCACAGAGGTGTGGGATTCTCAAAACTTGGCCAAACAAAGCCACATCTGACTGCCAATAGTCTGCTCTGAGCAGCAGGGTGGACCAGAGACCTCCCAAGAGATGGCCTCTCTTTCCATGTTTTATTTCATTTTTCCCAGTCTGGTAGACTGTGCCATTATCTGATCCACTGAGCTCAGGTGTAGCATCCTCTGCTAAGAGCTCCTGAGGGCAGACCTTGCTAAAAACACCCAGCCACTCTGGGCAATGATTTTTTGGTGAGCACATACAGGCACAGGCAGCTTAAATGTTGGAAACATTTCCAGCCTAAGCCTCTGTCCTCATAAAGCTTTGGAGAAATACCTTTCTTCCCAGGTCAGCTGATGTTGACACAGCTGGATGAGCTGTTGATGAACCTTCTTGACCTCAGGGCAGCTCAGGGCCAAGGAGTGAAGGTGGACCCCTCTTGGACCCCATCCCAGACCCTTCTGAGGCCTCAGCCCCTCTCAGAATGCAGTCCCAACCCCTCTGGGACCTCAGCCCCCAGCCAAGCTCCCAGAATAGGCTGGTTTGATTGTGCTCTACCTTCAAACAAGGACAAATGAGGTGGAATTCGCAGAAGAGCAACAGGAATGATTACAGGGGTGGAGGTAATGGCTGAGGAGGAAAGATTTTGAAATTTAAAGATGGATAGCCAGGCTACAAGCCTATATACAGAGACATTATCATCAGTCATTAAGCAACACAACACTTCAGAGCCAGGGCAGGCTCACGATTCAAGACAGCCCAGTCTCCAAAGTGCTGTGGCCCAGAGGAGCAGCACAAGGCCAGGAGGAAGGAGACTGCTCAGGATTGTGAGCATGAGCATTTATTTTTATTTTTTCTCTCAATGCAACATCTTACAGTATGAAGTGAAATTCTGTTTGGCACTAGGCAGTACCACAGGGACATCAAGGAAAAAGAACCTCCTAGCATCAGGACTTGATGATCTTGGAGGTCTTTTCCAGCCTTGATGGCTCTATGATTCTATAATTCTTTGATTTTATAACTCTATGATTCCATGATGCTGTGGTTCTGTGGTTCCATGTTGGTGCAGAACATGAAGAAGTTGGAATTTTCTTGGCATGGCACTGATCAGCCAGAGAAAGTGCCAGAGCCCCACTGCTCAGGATACTGAGGTTAGAGTGGACTAAGCGTCGGGCAGTAGGCAATGGTGAGGAAGGGCCAGTGGCCAGCAGAGGCACAGAGCAATCAGAGGAAGGCTTTCCCAGCACAGATTCACAGGAGAGGGGCCAGCTTAACCTCTGGTGGAACCCCCAGCCTCCCTGCGAGAGGTGGCCAAGCCCTCCTCACACCTTCACCCAGGGGAGGGCTGGGCTTTGATCACAAAGTGTTCCCCCAAAGTTTGCAAATGTCCCGTGGTGAGACAGGAGGGAGTGAGGAAGGGAGAAAGGGGAGCAGTGAGCACACAGCTGGGGAGGCCTGGGAGAGAGGAGCTGCCGGTGACCCCCGGAGCAGAGCTTGGAAACCCACAATGGAAGCTGGGCTGAATGCAAGGCCCAGCAAATCTAAACAGATGCAATCAGCTGTGGCCAGAGGAGCCAGAGCCAACAGTGACAGCAGAGCCCACGGGCTGGGGCACGTGGCTGGCACAGAGAAAGGAGGAGGCCGGAGAGAAGAGCAGATGAGCTCCACCAGGGGAATCAAAGCCTGCTGTTCCCAGAGCCAGAACAAAGGGCTCCTGCCACACATGGCACTGACAGCAGGAGCTGCTTGGTCCTCCATGTCCCTCCAGGAGCCAGCCAGAGGCAGGCTGCTTCCAGGCTCAGCACAGGATCCTCCATCTCCCTCCTGCCTTCCCCAGGGAGAGCTGCCCTCAGTCACACAATGCTGGAGAGGACTCAGGGGTCTGCTCTTCCAAAGTGATCCTGCAGCCAAAACTCCTCTCTCTTCTGGCACCCAAGTCCTTCCCATCACAAGGGAGGGAGATCATCCTTTCCTTACCCATCATGGTTTTTGGGCTTGGTCACCTGAGGCGAGGGCTGCACCTGCTTGTTGGCTTTGCATGGTGGGACTTGTGTGAAGACCTGAGAAGGGAAGGAAAGGTCCACACTGCTGAGGCCACCTGCCCCTTGCCCTTTGGGACATCGAGCTGTGGGTTAGCACAGCCACTGTCACCATGAACCTGGTGACAATACTCCTGTTGAGAGGGGAGATGATTTTGTAGCCAAGGCCACAGACCAGACGCTCTTGAGTCAGTGACATCCACAGTGTGTCAGTGTAGGACAGGTGAGCAGAGCAGAAATGGATAGTAAGTGTTTGAGATTAGTATCAAACATCTGGGACAGCAGATTTGTGTGCCTGGTCAGGAACATTCGTAGTTTGAACACCTCACCCCTAGCTCCACGTACAGGGCTGCAAAGGCCCTGAGTTGTTGGTTTCCTTGCACCAAGCTAAGCACAGCAAAGCAGAAGTTGAGCATCTCTGCTCTAACAAAATCTCCAGGAGCACTAAACTTGCCTTGAACAACTCAGGCCTTTTAAAGAAGGAAAAAACCCCATAAATCCACCTGAAAACTCCCTTTTGACTCCTGGCATCTCCTCCATTTGTTTGTGGCCTCCCTTGTGAAGGACGATAAAAGAAAATTTTGCAAAGGGTAGGGTGGCGTATTTTTTGAGATCCTTCTTGCTGCTCCCAATGCACAGCCCAATTTAGAGGAATGTTTCTTCATCTCCCCAGCTCCTCACAGTTCACCTGTAGAGCAAGACAGGCTGTGCAGGGCTGTAACAACCCATTAGACAGCCAGTCAATCACGCCAGTGATCACTGTAATGGTGCACACGCCAGCAGATGCCTCCCCACCAGAGCTGGGCACAGCAGTGCACCCACCAGGCCCCTCAGGGTCTACCAGGGGACCAAAGGATATTAAAGGGGTAAAAGTAAAATTCTCAACCTGATCTCCTCCCCAGCTGCCTCTTCCTGCTGGTACAGAGGCAGTGCCCTGAGGATGCCATGGCCATGTCAGAGAGGGCCCCTCCAGCTGGGGCTCGGCTCTCTGGGCTGTCCAAAAGCTCTCCTCACATCAGCTCACCAGCACCCATTCCCCAGGAAGCCAAAATCAGACTGCAGGGTGTGCTGGAAGCAGGAATCTCTGTCCCTGTCTCTGCTCTTGGCTTTCTTAAGCCCTGTGATGCTGATATCTAGTCCAGGACCCTGCTACACAAGGCAAACTGCTCTTCAGTGCTGTCCTGCTGCTCTCTCCTCTTCCATTTTGTTGTGTCCTGTCCTTAAAGTGTGATGGATACAGGGAGCAACTCCAGAGTTGCCTCTTGGCCCCAGAGAAGATGCACTCTGTGGCCAATTCTCACAATCTAGACAAGGACAGCTTTAGAAACTGCATCAGGAGATGTTTTTATTTCTTCTCCAGCCTGAAGCCCTCAAAAAATGTCGCCCACAGGCTTAAGCTCTTCTCAGCAAGACACAAACTAACTAAAATATATCAAAGCAAGATTCTCATCTACGCCCCCAAACCTTCCAAATATCCAAAGCCTTGCATTAAAACCAGCCTAACCAGCAATCTCTTGATGCCCCAAAACAGAAGGCTTTTCTGGAAGGGAAACCTTGTGTCTCTTCAAATTATTGGACATTGTGCAGGGGTTAGTGGATAAGAGCCTCTGGACTATGCCACTCAAAATGATCTAATTGTTTCTTCTGGCCTTAAAAGTAATTTATCAAAACCACGCTCACTCTGTACTGGGCCAGCAAAGCCTCTGCTATAGATCTGGCAGCAAGATGTCCAGACCTACAGTAGCCCTTGACACCAACATGATGGATCTGCTGAAGAAAGTTTGGGTAAAGGAGTGGTACATATACAACAAGGAATATGGTACACATATAAATATGTGCAGACTTCAGTAAGTGATAAATCAGTTGAGTACCCCTTAGTGTTTAGAGAAAACCGAGCTATGTTCTAGTCAATCAATCTGTTGCTCAAAATATTATTAATGCCTGGCCCATAGATTTATGATGAAGGCTAGATGGATGCAAAAGAAATGTTTGTTAGTGGGAATTTTTGATGACTGTGCTAAAATATCATTCATTTGTGAAAAGAAATCTAAATGCAATCATCATGGTTATTTATCAAGAAACAGAGTCATCTTCATCTCTTAGTTTTCACCTTAAAATTCAGGACACTTGCAGGATTCTCCTGTCTCTCTTTTTGTCTTAAATGCACACAGGTTAAAAATGGGTGCCTGTAAACAACATCGTGGCAGGAGCTGCACCATCATCACATCATTCCCAACACAACAAGAGATGCTGGGCCTTGCTCGGTGTTCAGAGACTAATGGCACAAAGTCACTGTGTAGGATGTCACCTCAGTGATGTCTCCTGAGAGTGTCCATGCAGGAATGAGGAGGGAAAAAGTCCCTTCTGTAGACTTGGTTAAGCACAGGGGTTATGAAGCTGAAAGGAATTAGGACAGAACATCTAGAGAAGGTCAATAGAGAGAACAGCTTGCACCAGGATGAGCATCTCTGGCACTGCTCACAGGTTTGTGGATGGGTGCTGAACCAACAGCATCCAAAAGTGGTGTAAGTCCCCCCCCCACCCCCCCCCCCCTCATCCCAGCCCTGCTGGCCATGTTTCCACTTTGCCATCACCAGTTCCTGCCTTCCCTGAGAAGATGCCTGAGCTGCTGTTAGACCCTGGTGTGGTCATTCCTCCTCAGCCAGCTGGGAGGCCCATGGCATGGAAGAGTCAGGCTTAGACACTGTGGGATCTTTGCCAGAAGTGCACAGGAGACTGTCAGATCCCACGGGACACTGGCTCCAGCCTTGCCAACACCTCCATGGCCATGTCTAAGCACAGGCTTGGATGGAGCCAACATGAGATGAGTTGCTGTCTCTACAGCAGGAGGAGCTCACGGGTGGGCACAGCCCTTCACCACCGAGCAGAGCAGCTCTGGGACCAGTGCTCCTGCCCCAGCCTCAAGCTGAGCTCTGCCCCTGCAGCCCCAGCCCCAGGCTGCCTGGGCCAGCTCTCTCAGCTCCCTCGCCTCCCTTTACTGCTGTTTTTGTTTTCTTTCCACAGCTCGTTTTCTCGGTCATCCATGTCTCTGTGCATCATATATCACGCCTATGTGTCCGGAGGAAAGAAAGATCCCCTCCATCCCAGCAGCCCTGTAACGGATGGACCTTCCCGATTCGCAGCGAGCTGACAGCTTGTGAGAACAACAGCTTGAATTACTGAAAGAACTTTTCCCACTGAGTTAATCTGCAATGGATGTAGGTGACCTTCTAAAGGCATCTATTAATCAAAAAACCAGTGCCCATTCACTGTGCTAGGCTGAGCCCTTTGGGGGAGGGGGAGATACTAATTTCCCTCTGAGATAAATCATAATTTGACAATAATCATCTGCCCTAATCACTCCGATTCTTCCCTTTAATTATTTGTACACACGGCTCTTCCTGACGGAGAAACACAAAGGACAACGTTAAATGTGGAAATGCCGAAGGCTCCAGCCACAGCCTTAAATCCCTGTGTGGAGTAGGGCACCAAAGAGCTGAGCTGACAGGATGCAGGGAGCAGCCTTTGCCACTGCTTCCAGCCATAGGGAGAACGCTGGTCCCAGCCCAGGGGATCAAGGAGAGGCAGCTGGAGGGGATAGCAGAGAGCAGAGGGGCTCTGGAGCTGTCCCAGCAGCCCGGGGTGGCACCTCAATGCTGCACCCCTTGGAAGAGGCTGACCCCCATGCACTCTTCCTTCCCCCTGGGAGGGCTGTAATAACAGGGAGGCCGTGGAGAGCACAGGGTTAATGTCACATCAGTGCCCCTCGGATGTTGGGAGGAAGGGCTGTGAGCTGGGGAGCCAGCGGACCGTGGGAGGGAGGAAGGAGAGAGGAAGGAAGGGAGGGAGGGGTGGTTTGGGTGGCCTTGTGCTGTGCTGATGCATTGACTTGGCCTGGGGCTGGCGTGGGGACCGTGCCCGGGCTGCGACCCTCACCCACGCTGAGGGGGACTCTGGCAGGCACCAGCACCAGCCCGGGGAAGCTCTCAGGTGGCGCCAGAGCGAGGGAATGCCTGGGGGCCCAGTGTGGGCCAGGGTTCGCTTCTTGGCATCCCCTGCCACCTGGCCATGGAGCTGGGGGTGTGGAGCTGTGACTGCCTCCAGCAGCAGGAACTTTTCCTCAGCCACCTTGGAGCCATTGCGTCCCTAGGGCATGCTCCAGGCAGCACAATGCTGTGTCCTTGGGCACCCGTGAAAGCAAAGGGGACATTGATGGGGGTCAGGTGACCATTTTGTCAAAATCTGCACCTGTGAGATAAGAATTTAAATGGTAGTGGTGTGAGAATTTGCCTGTGCCTGCAGTGGGAGCGGACAGTGGGGTGTCCCCGCGGCAGCGAGGGTACAGTGGTCCTCTGCATGTGACTGACTGAAAACTGCTCAGCAAAACTCTTTCTCAGCAGACTCGTGGGATGAGGCAAACAGTGCATGCTGTCCCCGGGAAAACGGGACTCCTCCTTGTTCTCCTTGGGAAGAAATCCTCTAAAACTGGAAACAGCCAGGAAATGCTGTACGGCAGCTCCTGGGAAGTGAGATTTCTCACTGCACCCATCTCCTCTCCCACCGGCCCGGCACAGGCTGGGTGTGCCGGCTCCTCACTGCCAGCCCCACGGGACCCACAGCCTGGAGCCCAGTGCCTGGAGCCAGCATGGGGGCCCGAGTGCAGCAGCATCACTTCAGAAACACACCAGCCACATTCCACCCTCTGCTTTGCAGAGTCTGGGGCCAGCACCTTTTGGGATTTAAACACCCGCCCTCCCCCAAAAAACCCAGCAAAATAGGAGACAGCCTCCACAAGCTTCCCCAGTGCTACTGGGATGACTTCTAGCAATTCCCGGAGCCCAGGTAGGTCACTGTGCTGCCTCACAAGCCATACCATGGACCTACAGCACCATATGCTGGTCTAGCTTAGCATCTACACAGCAGCGCCGCCCGCCGCGCTCGCCGCGCTCCCCGAGCAGAGCGAGCAGAGCCGGGCATCGCCCGCTCGGGGCCCGGCGGAGCTGCAGGCACTGGCGATGCTCCCACTCCCCGCGGGGACAGGCGGTGATGGCTGGGGACAGCTCTGAGAAGGAGCTGAACCCGTGTGCCCTGTGCCCAGTCGAGCAGCGTCCCGGGGTGCCTGTCCATGGTGTGGGCAGAGGGGGATGAAGCTCCCAGCGGGTCTGGGCAGCCGTGCCCTCCCTGACCTCCCCAGCCCCATCCTCCCCTTTGTCCCCTGGGCAGTGAGGCACCAAAGCCCACCCTGTGGGGAAGATCTGCTCCAGTTTCTCCAGAACTGGGGGTACTGGTGCCCTCCCTTGGGGCCCCACAGCTGCCCCAGGGCAGAGCAGCAGCTGCCCCACTGTAAGCCCAGCTGAGGCCACCTCTGGATCCTGCCCCACCAGCAGCTCAGACGTGCCAGACTTGGCACAGCTCAGCTCACGATCCTCCCTCAGATGGGAGGGACAGAGCGACCTTGAGCAACTCTGGGAGTAACCACATTACCATTGAGCTGGGGAGGAGCAGGCTGTTTCCCGAAAGTCTAATCCATGGGACTCCCTGCCATGAGAGGCTGGCGGTGCTGAGAGCCAAGGATACAAAAATAAAGATTTAATACAACTGCCGAGAACTAACTGCATCCCTGAGGAAACAGCACAGTGCTACTTCGTGCCTGGTGCCTTTATCTCTTGGTTCTGGTCACAGGATGTGCAGCACTGACCAGGGGCACTAAAGCTTGGATTGCAGTGCTTAGGGACACGGTTTAGGGGTGGACCTGTTAGTGCTGGGTTAAAGGTTGGACCTGATGACATCAGAAGGCTATTACAGTCTTAAAGATTCCATGATTCTGTGCTTATCTCCAGATCAGTGAGGCATCACTGAGCTCTCTGTGCCCACTTTGCAGTGCCATGGTTCTTCCTGAGCCATGAGGGACAGCTCAAACGCACACGTTCCTCTGGAGCAACTCTGGTGGCAGACCCTGAGGGTTTGGGACACTTGGCCTGTTCGTGACTGAGTCCTGCCATGGGCATGAGAGGGGGGTGGTTCCTCATGGAGGAGAGAGCTCTAAAGTGCAACATGGCCCAACCCAAAAACTACTGGGAGAAATCCACCTTCATATAATTGTAGGATGGTTTGGGTTCCAAGGGACCTTGGAGCTTGTCTCACTCCAAGCCCCTGCCATGGGCAGGGGTACCACCCACTAGACCAGGCTGCTCAGAACCCCATCCAACCTGGCCTTGGACACCAAGCCATACATCACCTTAGGTCCCTTCTGAGTCCAAAATCTGTAGAGGCAGAGCTGGAGTTAGCAATGACCCATCCAGGCACTGCCTGAGCAGCAGGAGATCCCCACAGGCTCCAGCTGCCCTTGCTTTGCAAAAAACCCATCCCACCACCTTGGCTGGGCCTCTCCTCCCTGTGGGATGTGCCCACAGGTGAGATCATCTGGAATGCCTAACAGGCAGAGAGATGACCCTGCAGTCTCACAGCACCCACCGTGCCCATTACATCTGGATCAGTTTGCCCACAACTCTGGGGCCCAGTGGAGGGCCTGAGGAGAAATGGAAAGAGCCTTTGTCCCCATGGTCCAAGGCTGCAAGAAACCAAACAAAATGCAAGAGGTCAGCAAACACAATGCAGCAATTAGCACAGGCAGTGGGGAGGAGAGAGCGAGACAACACAATTTATGGAGCTTGGGAGAGGAAATTCTCTATGGGCACTGATCATGCACTATAAATACCTGCAAGGTAATGACAGCAATGGAGTGAATTATTCACCATCTCTGATGATGGGAGGGCAAGAGGCAGTGACCTGGATCTGAGGAAGGGAAGTCTGGGTGGGAGGAAGCCTGGGCAGCAGGAACAGCCTGGCGTGGGATGTGCTCCCAGGGGCAGCCCTGCTTTCTGTGCAGTCCATCTCTAATATGTCCTTGGCTGAGTCCACGTCAATCCCAGGGCTGGAGGGGCCAAGGCCAGGCTGTGTGGGAGTTCCCAGCCTGCCTGTCCCTCCTGGCACAGAGGGAGTCAGCGAAGTTTCCTGCATGTGGTGGCTCTGGCCCATACACAGATTCTGCTGAGTTCCCAGGGCTGTGGCTGGGCAGGCAAACATCTTCCTCTGCCTGGAGAGCCATCCACGGCCACCTGGCCCCACACAGGCCAGTTTGGCATTTGTGACAGCCATCAACCTGGGCAAATTAGTAGGAAGGAGAGAGAAGAATCTAAGGCTTTGACTAGGAAAGAAGAACAAGAGAAAATTGCCTCCAGCAAGATGTCAGCATCCCAGACCGGCTGAGTTGGCAGGGAACTCTGAAGGTCACCTGGCCCAGCCCCCTGCTCAAGCAGGAGCACCCAGAGCCAGTTGCCAAGTTCCACACCCAAACAGCTTTGAAATATCTCTGAGGATGGAGACTCCATAACTCCCTGTGCAACCTGTGCCAGTGCTTGCTCACCTTCAAAGGGCAAAATATTTCCTGATGTTCAGAGCCATCTTCCTTTGTTTCCATTTGTGCCTATCACCTCTTGTTCTGTCTGAACCAGTGGGAAGAGCCTGACCCCCTCTTCTCTGCACCCTCTCTTTAGGTTTTTAGACCCATGGATGAGGTCTTCCTTGAGCCTAAAAGATGGAGATGTCCTGTGCATAGCCAGAAGTCTTCCTGCCTGCTGCTGGGGTTGTTTGCCTCTAGATGTGTCTATGCTAAAGAGAAATAACCCCACTGAGGGTATGGGGAGGCCCAGAAAGGTGCTGTACTTCCACTGATTCTCTTGGAATGGCTGTGGTTCAGTCCTGCTCCTGCTCCCTGTTGCTTCACAGCAACCCCAGTGGGGAGCTGTAACAGCTTTCCCAACGCCTGCTCTTTGTTCTCTGCTGCTGGATCGCAGCTGAGGAAAACAGAGGAGAGGTGGGAATGCTGTCCCCTCTGTCGTGGTGACCTGTGGAGGCAGCAGTGCCTCCTGCATGCTCTGGCAGCCTGGAAATGTGAAATGATCAGTTATGGAGGAGACTTGTTGCATCTGCTGGGAGACCCAGACTGATTTCTGGAGCTTTTTCTGTCTCTCTGCAGATGGGTCTGTCCTGATCTGCATCTCCCCTGGGGAATTCTGCAAATGCTTTATCATAGCACCAGGCCTGGAAAATTGCTAAGGGTCCTCCAGAACTGTTTTGAAGGTCAGGGTGGAACTGGGGTACCCATCATCAGCCACCCACAAACCTTTCTGCTGGCAGGGGCAGATGCTGGAAAGCAGGAAACCAGGGAGACGAGTGGGTTAGCTTGGGTGGTTCCTGCAACCTCTGCAGGAAAAAGAAAACAGTGCTCTGCTCTGATCTTATGCTCAACACACAGAGTCACATCACGAGCCAGGACCCTGGATGTGCTGTTGGAACTGTCAGTCTTGTGCGTTTCTCACCCATTGCAACCATGTGGAGAAGGAGGCATGGGCTGAAATGGCTTCAGGAGCAGAGATTCTAAAGAATATTTGCTGGCTCTAAAACCCACAGAAACTACAGGATCCCTCTTAGCTGGACAGGTGGCCAGAGGCAGGGTGGTCAGCCCCAGTGTTGGGGGAGAATAGAGAAAGGAAAATCCACACTGGTAGAACATCACAGCTTTGGCAGCCCTGTGCCAGCTGCCTGCTTCGTGTCTCCCATAGAGAAGGATTGTTAAATCCAGTTTCTGGACACTGCAGTGGCACAGAGCTGTATGACAAGAGCAGGAGAACAACGATCCCTCAGACTCTGTTTGGTTCTGTCTGGCACTGGCAGACACAGTATCTGTCCCAGGCACTGATTCTGTATGCAGAGGACAAGGACACGGGGCTGCTCCAGCGTGGGACATGCAGCTTTACAAGCCAGAGAAAAAGAACGAGGAAAAGCAAAGGAAACCACCTCCTAAATGTGAAATAAGCCGAGGCTGGCTCCAGAGCCTCAAGACAAATCTATAAATCTGCCCAACCCTGCCGCTAAAGCATGAGACACACTGCACCAGCCACACGGCGTCACAGTGCCCTTGATCTCTGTTTTCCCTTCCATCCCCCCGGCCCGGGGCCCGTTCCGGCTCCGGTGGCCCCTGCTCCCGGGGCAGGACAAGGCTGAGGAGAGCGCTTGGGGCAGGACAAGGCTGGCCCCGCTCCGCCGTAGGACCGGCAGGACCGGCCCTGCCGGGAATGCGGCCCCGAGGAGGGATGCTGTCCCCGGGAATGCGGCCCCGAGGAGGAATCCTCTCCCCGGGAATGCGGCCCCGAGGAGGGATCCTCTCCCCGGGAATGCGGCCCCGAGGAGGGATCCTCTCCCCGGGAATGCGGCCCCGAGGAGGGATCCTCTCCCCGGGAATGGTGTCGGGTCCTGCCCGTCACGGGGTGGGCAGCTGCTCTGAGCCACGGGTGACCCATGACTGTGGTGGCCGTGCCCCCAGGCCAGCTGTGGGTCACAGGACCAATCGGGACAGCTCCTGGCCCTCCTCTGTTTGCTGGGCTGGAATTTTCCTGGTAAGCTGAGATGAAAGGAGGAATTCTCCGGCAGTCCCAGGAAGGGGGAGCCTTGTCGACGCCTCTTCCCAACGCCCAGCGGACACCGAGACATCCCCAGAGTCACGGGCGAGCCCAGCTCCCCGGCTGGTTTAAAGGCAACTCTGTTTTGAAGCCACAGGATCCCTCTCCCACACGAAGGAGCAAGGAGACAGTTTCAAAAGCCGCCCAAACCACATCCAGGCGAGGCCGTTTCCGCCTGTCCCCATTTGACCATGTCCTGGGCATCGTCTGGAAGTGAGGGAACAAAGCACAGAGGGCATAAAGCCATTGCCTTGCTCTCCCCCAGCTTGGCTCTGTGGAGCACAGACAGAATCAGCACAGAAGCCACAAGTCTGCACCACATTTGTCTCCTTTCTGTCCCTGGGCTTGCTGCACAAGGAGCAAGGGGAAGAGAAATGTGTTCAGGCTGCAACTAATGCCAGAGCCTAAGAAAAGGATCAATTCACCCCCAGACAATTTGCAATGCAAAGGGAGCAGCTCCCCTCTTGGTTTACCCGTCCCCAGGACCAAGCGCACATGCACAGCCCCTCTTTCCCACACCCTTGCCTTGGGAGGAAAGCAGCTCCTCACCCCAGTGCAGACAGAATCCTGAGCCTGTTGCCTGCCCCCAGGCAGCTGATTGAAATCCCTGGCACTGGCACTGGTGCCCGTTCACCCCTTGGCACCAGAGAACCAGGAGGGGTGAGGACGTGGTGCCGGGGAGGGGACACCCAGTGCTGCTGCCTGTACACAGCTCAGCTCTCCAGTCTCCAAAGGCTTCTCTCCCAAGTGTGCCTGACTAATTAGTAAACGGAGCCTAAACCTTTTGGTCTCCATCGATCTTATCTTTAAACCCTGCAGACAACAATTCCTCAATCGATACCTCATTTAATTGCTGCCACCAGGCTGACAGCTGGGCTCCTGGCTTCGCAAGCCTGGCTGTCACATGGCAGCTTGCCAGTGCCACCTTCTAATCCCAAACTGATTTATCCTCTTCCAGCTCCTCTGCTCTCCCTACACCCCCCACTTCTGACCCCATTCCTGCCCCTCCTTCCCTGTGCAGGGGTAGAAAAAGCCTGACTGCCTGCATGCCCCCCAGGAGGGCATCCCACCCCTGTGATGATTCCCCCCGAGCATGGCTGTGACCAAACTCCTGTTGATGAACATTTGAGCAGGAGCAAGCAGCTCTCACACATTTCTTAGACCCAATCCAGCCCATTCCCAGCCAGGCACTACCACAGGGATGGATGTCACAGGGATGGATGTACTACCTGGATGTCACTTGTGGTGTGTCCCAGCCAGCCCACACTGGGGACAGACAGACAGGCAGCTCCTGCCCTGCACATCCCAGTCCCAGACCTGGCCTCTGTGCATCCACAGCGAGGCCCCAGCATGTGCTGGGCATGATCTGGTGGCTGGCTGCTGATCCTGGCCGGCCCCAGGAGCTGGGTGTTTATGTTTATGGGTGTTCTTGGTCTCCTGAAGAGCAGCAGGTAACAGAGGCAGGCCGTGCTGTTTTGGGAGAAGCTGCCTTTGGAGTCAGGTACTGACTCCCCAGCTCAGCACTCTCTGCTCAGGCTGGGGGAGGTATGGCAAGGGGATCAGGCTCCTGGGATGGGGCAATGGCCATGATGCTCTGTGTTTGCTCTGGCTCAGTTTTTAATCTTGCTTTGATCATGGGGTTTATTTTGCTGCAGTTTAATGATGGCCATAGGTGCGACACTCATTTCTGTCAGTGGCAGAATTGGGAAATAATTGCTGTAACCTGGTCTTAGATCAGTTATATGTTTGTCCTCTGCAGCTCTTGATGGCCTGTCTTGGTCGGGATGCTGATTGCTCTGTCCTTGTAGCCTCAGGAAACATCAGTGTGTTA
This sequence comes from Sitta carolinensis, assembly GCA_032173965.1. NCBI lineage: Eukaryota > Metazoa > Chordata > Aves > Passeriformes > Sittidae > Sitta > Sitta carolinensis. The sequence continues at coordinate 3,138,800 of CM063294.1, read as the reverse complement.
TTTTGGAAGGAAATAGCACTTGTAAATGAACACATCACCAGCAATCCCACCAAAAAGAAACCTCAACATTGGGATTGTCCCCACAGCACAAACCCTGAGCCTGTGGACTGTCCAGCAAGGGATTGGGTGCCTTCTTCCACCAGTGACACTTTGTGTGTCCCCTGTCCTAGCTGCACTCCATGGTGACCCAGAGGCAGTCTCCCAGCAAGAGGAGGTTCAGGTGTGTAAAATAAATCACCAACTCTACTATTGGCCTAAGCTGGAATCCTGATTTTGAGCCAAGGAAGAGGGACAAAATCTTCACTATGGAGGCTCTGAGAGGAACCCTGGGCCTGGGTCTGGGGGAACACACAACTCACCAGTGTCCAGCAGGAACTTGGAAATCTTCTCCAAGGCACTTTTCAAGGTCTTCACAGATCAGCAGTGAGGAACTAATGCAGGAGGAAAGGCAGGGGAACAAGCCAACAGCTTCCTGGGAGCAAACACAGCCCTGGGGGACATGGATGCACGTGGGAACACTGGGCTAGCTCAGAAGAGCCCTGGCTGCTGCAAGGCACTGGTGTCCCCTCCAGCAGGGACAGGCAGGCTGTACCACATCTGACACACCTCCTCTTCCAGCTCACTCTTCTCCTGCAACAGCTACACCAAGGCAGGATATGACCCTGGGCAGAAGCCAAACTCTGCTCTTGGTGCAGGCTGCTGAGGCTGGAGGACAGAGCAGAAGTAAGGCTGAAGGTAAAGGCACCTGAATCCCAGGTTTCTGAGCCAGAAACCAATTCCAGAGCCCTTCAGCCCGGACAGAACCAAGCCCATATATCTGTGGACTTAGCACAGGGCTCAAACAGCATCTGTGCAAGCAAGGCTGGGCCACACCAGTGCTGCCTTAGCAGACAGGCTGTCCTGCTCTCACCTCCCAGCCCACAGCTTCCCAGCAAGCCCGGGAAGGAGGGGAATGCTCAGCAGCCCTAGGAGTGAAGGCCAGGGAAGCTTGTCATGGGAGTGGGAGGGGGGATTCGAGAACTATCAGCAATGAGAAGTTGTTTCCACCAACAGCTTGGGGCTGTCCTGTTCAGGACCAAGAGCTGGACTCAACAATCCTTGTGCAGGGCAAGGAGCTGGGCCTGGTGATCCTTGTGGGTCCCTTCCAGCTCAGGATATTCCATGGTTCTGCCACTGTCTCATCCCTGCTGCCCTTCCACAGCCTGTCTCATTCACTGCTACTCTCTGCTGCTCCTGCCAGGTGCCCTGTGAGCCAGGCTGGGCCCAGGTAGGCAGTCCTGATGGGAGAGCAGAGCCCCGTGGGCAGGGCAGGGGTGGCTCCCCATGCCAGCCGTGGCACTGGAGGGCGGGAATGCCAATCCTGCAGTCGTCCTTCACCGTGGGGTGCTGACACATGGCACCAGGAGCTCTGCAGTTGGCCCCGAGCGTGCCCCAGATGGTTTGATGCCAGGGTGTTTGCACACAGCTCTGCCATTTAATGGGGAGAGAAGGCAGAGCTGATCCCAGCTGAAGCCACACACCAAAGTGCTGACAGACTGTTTGTAGAGACACAAACATTGGCAAATGGCCCCGCTTGCCATGTACTGAGAGTCACGGCAGGGAGGGAGGCAGCCCGAGAGCAGGGATGTCTCTGGCAGGGACTGGGAGTCCTCACAGTGCAGTTCAGAGTGTGTTTCTGGGAAGAAGGAAGCCACTTTCTGGGGAGATTTGAAGCCCCCCTTCTACAAATGGGCAGAACTGGGATGTCCAGCTTCTATAGATGAGGCTGGGGTGATGGGGACAGCAGGGTGATTGTTGTGCAGCACACTTTGAGGGATGGAGCATCCTCCCTGCCATGTTAGGACAGCAGCTCTTTGGTCCTCTGGCTGGAATTCAGGAGTACTTATCCAGAGAAAACCAGACCGTCAGCACTTTGGATGTGTTAGTGTCCAATCTCAGCAGGAATGGAGCATGCAGGGTGGTGCTGGGGCTGCCTGAGATCTGTGGATTTTGGTAGGGCTGTGCCTTCCCCACCAGCTCCTCCCCTCTGGGTCCCATCCTCCAAGAAAGGAGAGGGTGGGAGCTGTTGGAAGGATGACCTGAGCCAGGGCTGGGCAGCCTGGAGCAGAGACAGGGGCCAGTGTTGTGCCCAGTGGGTAGCACAGGTCTGCTCACCTCAGGGACAGGCTGACACCTCCCCACATTGGTGCCAGGAGCTCACAGAGGTGCTGTGAAGGGAAGAGTTGCCTTCAAACAGCACCTCCCAGCCTCTAGCACATCCCCTGGGAGCCTGGGCTGGGATCCTGGGAAAGCCAGGTCCCCTTCCCTGAGTGTCCAGCCCAGAAAGTCCTGCTCTCAGGCCACCTGGGGGGCAAGAGGTGGCTGAAGGTAGTGAGCTGGAAGGTTTTACAGCTTCCCATCACACCAGGGAAAACAGGAGCTCTTTGTCCTGTGCTGATCTGGCAGCTTTGCTTTGCCAGCAGGAACCTTTTGTCTCTCAGATGATCCCCCTGACTGGAAGCAACTTTGGAACCTAAGTGTTAACCCAGCTCAGTTCAAGGTGATGGGCTTCTCTGGACAAAGACCCTGTGTTTCCAAAAGCTCTGCCCTGCAAAATGCTGAACACTTCCCAGGGCAACAGGGAGAGAGGCTCCCAGAGAAAGGAAAGCGTGGCCCACGTGGGTGGGGGCACAGAGGGGTAATGAGGGCAAGGAGCTGCCAGCTGGGAAGAATTACAAACAAAACAAGGTTTTGTCATCTACCAGGGTACCAGATTGATGTTACAGGAGTCTGTAGTTTTAAACTACCAATAGTACCACATCAAAAATACCAAAATTTGGGGTGAAGGTTCAACAAACTATGGAAGGACTCCTGTGTTTTGGTGACAGACAGGGGTCCATCCCTCCGCCAGCCACCTCCACAGTCCTGCCCAGCTCCAGGTTGAAACCAGCCCAGACTCTGGCACCCACTGTCCCCCAACCAGCAGCATCACCAAGGACTGCTTGGGGAACCCAGTGGGAGGTAAAGGCCTGGCAGAGTCTGGTGAGCTGCCTGCTTGGAGCATCCATCCCCTAATTTGCTTTGTCAGTGCAGCCCAGGACTTCAAACTCGATGTTTACACCTGCCTGGGGCGCTCAGCCAGGGAATGCCAAAGGATGCAGAGCAGCATGGTCAGTCTCTCTTTTTTGTGCTCCCTTCTGCTCTCTCCTGGGGCCTCCTTCGTGCTGCCAGCATCACAATATGTGATGTTTTTAAAAACTTAAATCGCATGATAGAAAAGGTGGCAACCTAAAAAGCAAAGAAAGGTTTTAGCTTGTGTGAGTTACTGTGAAAAACATTAAAAGGACTCGCACAGAGGTGGAGAAATGCCTATTGTACCAAGGGGCAGCTACTCTGCAAAACCACAGCATGTGTCAGACAGGGACCCCCCATTGCCCCAGACCAGGCTCTGGGACAGTTTTCCACCTAACTTGCACCAGGGCAATATCCTGAAATCTGTCTCCTCTATCTACTCTGACAGTTTTTCTCCCTGGCTTTCAGACCCCCCATGAATTCCTCACTGAATCAAAAGAGGGCAGACAAAAGGGCCCAAGTGAGCATTTCTCAACCCAGTGTGAATGCCCCAGGCAGGGCAGCCCCGCTCTGCCCAGCTCCCAGTGCACTCATCCTTGCCCTCAGAGTCCCCCTGCCCTCCCCTCTGCCAGGTGCCCCCAGCCTCCCCTCTGGCACACGTCAGCTGCTGCCAAAGGGCCTCCACGGCCCCAGGGAGGGGAAAGGGCTGCTAACAGAAATACCACACTTCAGCGTGATCTCCCTGACCTGAAACCCTCTGGAGACCTCTCTCCAGACCATCATCATCCTGCTGATGCTGAGCTCTTCCTCCTGGCCTTGATCCTTTTGTCCCCACTGCAGAGCATTCCCTGAGAGGCAAAACTCTCTCGTGGTACCTTGCCGCAGCCTTTTGTGCGATCCCCCACATCATTCTCCCCTCATCCAGAGGCTCTCCTGCCGATGTGCCGGGCTCCGCGCTGGCACCGCAGCGTCCCGTGGGATCCCGTCTCTTAGCAACGCCAGGAAGGATGCTGAGCACAGTCTGGTCCAGCGGCCCGTGGAGGCTCCATGCACGGGGCAGAGGGCAGCTGCTGCCCGCAGGGAATGCAGCTCCCCTGCACACACCGCCTCCTCCTCTGACCCTGCCGAGGGGCTGAGGCTCAGGAGCTCGAGCGCTGTAGTGGCTCACCTCAGCCTGCTACCCCAGCCCCGCTCTCCGGCCCATCACAGAGCCTCCCAGCGCCCCTCCCCGCACCAGCAAGACTCTCCCCGCCCTTCCTGCCCCCCGTCCCCGCCGCCCCCCGCCGCCCCCCGCCGCCCCCCGCCGCCCCCCGCCGCCCGCGGGCCCCGCCGGCGCTCGGAGCGCCCCGGACCCGCCGGGGCCGGGCCGGCTCCCACCGCCAGGGGGCGCACGGGCCCGCCGCGCCCTCTGCCGCCCCCGCGCGGCCGCTGCCGGCGCTGCAGGCGCTGCTGAGCCGGTCTCGGTGCCGGTCCCGGTGCTGGTCCCGGTGCCGGTCCCGGTGCCGGTCCCGGTGCTGGTCCCGGGGGATTCTCGAGAGCCGCTTCCCCATGGCCGCTCGCATGGCCCGGGGGCCGCATCCCGGCCTGGCCGGCGCGCCGAGGAGGAGGCGGGCACGGCGCGGAGGTACGGGGTGAGTGAGCGCATCCCGCCCGCCGGGAGGAGAGCCTCAGCCTCGGCGGGAGCGCCGGGCTCGGGAGGCGGTTCAGCTCCCGGCTTCCATGTCGGAGGGATGCGGGTGCTGCCGGGTTATGGTACACCGGTGACGGAGAGATGGGGCAGATACACGGGCTGTGCTGTCCCTCATGCCGGAGGGATGGGGGTGCCCCCAGATTTGTATTATCCCCCGTGCCGGAGGGATTAAGGCGCCTCCAAGCTGTGTTATCCTCTTGCCGTAGGCATAGGGATGACCCTGGACTGTGTTATCCTCCGTACCAGAGGGATGGAGGTGTCCCCGGGCTGTGTTATCCCCGTGTTGGAGGGATAGGGGTGTCCCCGGGCTGTGTTATCCCCGTGTTGGAGGAATAGGGGTGCCCCCGGGCTGTGTTATCCCCGTGCTGGAGGGATGGGGGTGTCCCCGGGCTGTGTCATCCCCCGAGAGGGAGAGAAGGGGCTGCTGCCGGGGCTGTGCCATCCTCGTACTGGAGGTTGTCCCCGGGCGGCGTTGTCCCGTGCCGGAGAGCAGAGGGTGCTCTGGAGCTGTGTGCTCCCACGTGCTGAAACAACGGGGTGCCCCCCGGCTGGGTTATCCTTATAGCCTGTACCGAAGGGAGGGAGGTGCCCCTCGAGCTGGGTTACCCCCGTGCAGGAGGGGTGCCGCTGCTCCTGGGGCTCTGTTACCCCGTGCAGGAGGATTGGGGTGCTCCTGGGGCTCTGTTACCTCGTGAAGGGCGGATTGGGGTGCTCCTGGGGCTCTGTTATCCCGTGCAGGAGGGATTGGGGTGCTCCTGGGGCTCTGTTACCACGTGCAGGGGGGATTGGGGTGCTCCTGGGGCTGTTACCCCGTGCAGGAGGGATTGGGGTGTTCCTGGGGCTCTGTTACCCCTGTTCAGGAGGGATTGGGGTGTCCCTGAGGCTCTGTTACCCCCGTGCCTCTGCTCCTGGGGCTGTACCACCCCCTGGATCAGGGGCAGGGTGCAGGAGAGGCTGCTCAGGGTGCTGCATGCCCAGCTCTCTGCAAGCCCAGCAGTGCCTGAGGCTGGAGTGACCACCTCTGGGAAAACCATGCTCTTCCAAGTGGTGCTGGGTGAAGTGACAGGAGCTGAGCTGGAAGGCTGCTCTTCTCCTCTGAGAGCTCCCAGGATGGAGTAGTGCGGGATTAAGCTTGGCCTCAAGTGGTCTCGCGCTATCGCAAAGCTGCAATTCTCCTCGGGCTGTTCAGGGAAGCACTTGGTGCAGGGGTTTTGGAGGATTTGAGGCCTGACAGAGAGAGTTTGCTGCAAGGATTCTTCTGCACTCAGGTTCCTGGCCAGCTGCTTCCTTGTCCAGTGTGTCTCCAGCTCTCTTCTGCGTGAGGGAGCAGGGTCAGCTGGGTGTCAGGAACACCCTTTCAACCAGGGCATGAGCCAGAGGAGCAGCATCCCTGCCATGCCCATTCCTTTGTCCAGGTGTGAGTTTGCTGTAGTTCCCTGGGGTAGAAGAAAGGCTGAGAAGCAGAAACAGAAAGTTGTGATGTGGGCAACCCCACTGAAGCTGACATGCAGGTCGTCTTGGTCTGATGGAGAGCAACTGCCCCGGGAAGGGGGCAGGCCTTTCTAGGCAAGCCAAGTTAGCAGAGTCTTGGCAGATTTGCAGGCATGGGGTTCTGGGTCTGTGGGATGGGAAGCTCTTGCTATGAGGAGAAGACTTTTGGTGCTTTGAGATGTCTTCAGCCTCAAGACCACTGTCAGTCCCCCTGGGTGATTTTGATCAGAGCAGAGCTCATCTGCTCCCACATTTGCAGATAAACCTTGTGGGAGATAGAGGGCAGGCTGTGAATTAGAATGTTTGATAAATGAGGTTGCTTTTCTGAAATATCTTTTTTAATTAAACGAAAATGTTGGTCACATCAGAATTAAGTTCTTCTCCGTGGGTTTGAAGTGATTCCTCAGTCAAAATGCCTTTGCATGAGATGAAAGACAATCTGAGTTAAAAACCATTGTCCCAGAGTGAGTACTTCTGCTTCTTTCTTCCTGGCAGCAGTTGGCAGCAGTGTGGCAGGAAAACGGTTTCTGGATTAAGTGTGAGGGAGGTGTCGGTTCTGGGTCACTTCCTGGGCTGGATGAGGTGGTGAGTGGCTGTGAACAGCCAGGCTGTGCCCCTAGGAAATCTCAGAGCCAGTTGTGCCTGCACCCTGCTGCTGGCAAACTGAATTTCACTGCTGGGAGCCCATGGTGCCATCCCCATCCCTGACCCCACAAGGGGGACCCTCCGACCCTGGGCTGGAGGCTGTGGTCTGGACTGTGTTTGTGCCTGTGTTTTCTGTCACCCCTGGGCTTCATCCAGCACCATCACTCCCTGTCCCACCCCATCTTCCTGGGGAAGGACAGTGACATCTGCTCCAGCACAGGGCAAGGCAGACCATCCTCCTGCTTTGCTGCTGCCTGAACAGGCTCTGCCTGAGCCCTTCTTCTACCCCAAAAGCCTTTTCTTCTCTGAAAGCCACTGTAACAGCCCTAGCACAGACTAGAGGAACCTTTCTTCACCTCTCAGCTCTGTTCCAGGCTGGTATGCAGACTCTCCCAGCTCAGTGAGGGGATGAGCTCCTGAACTCAGTGCAGGGCAGGCAAAAGTTCATTGTGGGTGACAGATTAAAAGGGATCTGACCTGGGGATACTGGCAAATTGATCTCTCTGGCTTTTGTCAGGGTGGGCTCAGCCATCAGGCTCAGAAACACTCACCTCAACTGAGGGGCTTGCTGTGGGCCACTCCTCACCTCAAGGCTGCCCCAGACTGCTTTTGGTAGGTCTGAGTTTACCACACCTGGCAGGGGGACCTTCCTCTGGAGGAGCTTAAAACTTTCTGGAAAGGGACCTGGATGGTTTCCTACTGCGCCTTTGAGAGCAGGAACAAGGAACAGGGCTTTGAATGGTGTCCTGACACCTGATGCTCTGAGTTTCCGTTCCAGCACAGGGTCCAAAGCCAAGAAAACTGCCTGTCCTGCCAAGGCTGGGTAGGAAACTGGGCCTGGAGCAGCAACGTTGTGTTAACTCCTCCTTGCAAGGAACATTGAGGCTTCTTGGATGAGCTCACTATCTGCAGCATTCTCCTTCTTGTTTCCTTCCAAAAGACCCATCCTGCCTGGCTTAGCTGCAGCCTGACACTGTGAAGCTCGTGAAGATGCTAATACAAGCTCAGTGATGAACCTTAATCACTTCTTAACCTTGTCCTCCCTGAACTGTGCTCTGCTAGGGAGCTGTCAGCCTGGCTGGGGGAAGGACCTGGGGGTCAAGGAGTCCAGCAGAGGTAGGTGGGCTGGAGCCAGGGGAGGGATGGCCTTGGAGCAGGGAGCATTAAACGTGTTTCGACATGTCAGTGCTCTGGCACATGGGGAATCTCCCTCTCTTTTGTTTTTTTGGTGATCTTTCTTGCAAAACCCCGTGTTTAGCAAATCAGGAAGAAGGGATCAGCTGTTAGTTTGGGCACACTTCCCACAGGCTCCTGGGGGTGGGATACTGCTCTGGGTAGGAAAGGCAGACAGACTGGCAGCAGCAAGTCTAGAAATCCTCTCAGAGAGACTGAGAGCTTCTCTGCTTTGGTCAGGACTGTGCATTCCAGCTGTTTGCCTGAGCACAGCACACATCTGCACTTGGGCTGTCTCCATCAGGTGAGACATGGACAGGCTGCCTGCTCTGCATTTGCTCCTCCTGCTGCAGTGACCAGATGTCCTACTCTTTATGATGTTGTCCTAACTTTCAAGTAGGTTATTCTATTTTTGCCTGGCCCTGTCCTTTTTGTGACTTTGCCTTCCTACATGTCCCGTGCCCAGCTTTCCCCTGGCAGAGGCAGAAGCTCTGCAGGTTGTGGTCCCAAGCAGCACGAGCCATTTCTCTTTGCTGTGTTCCCTGGGGACCTTGCACACAGGCCATGAGCTCAGGAACCCTGCTCCCCTTGGAGACCTGAAGGTGCGCAGGGGAAGGGTCATGCTTCCAGCCTGCTTTAAAGGTCTGGGTGCCTGGCAGTCATGTGAAGGTGTTTGTTGTTTGTACACCTTATCTTCAAGCATCAGCCCTCCCAGGGTCTGGTAGGGAGGTTTGAGGGCTGTGCTCATTCTCAGGTTGAGAGCGAGCTGGAAAATGGGGATGGAGCCTTGTCCTGTCACTGCAAACAGGCAGGTTTAAGTCTGGGTACTGCAGCTCACAAACCTTTCTTGGAAAACACCTTGGGCTGCCAGTCCCTGCTAGCCCTGATCTCTGACCTGGCTCTTCCCAACCTCTTCACTTACCCTTTGACTTCAGCTGGAAAAGCTGCAGTTTCTAGTTCAAGCCAGCCACGACATGCTGAGGTCAGCAGGTCAGAGGCCTCTCAGGTAGCCCAGGAGGACTCCAGGTGTCCTGGCATGGCTGTGAGGCCATGGAAAAGGGCAGGGGACTGGAGTGCCCCCTTGGACAGCCTGTGCTGCAGCAGGGCCAGGAGGGAGCACACAGGGTGGAAGCTGAAGGCTGACGAGCTTTGGACCAGTGCTGCAGTTTATTTATGGCCTGCTTAGCAATCTCAGGCAGGCAGTGTGGGTTAAGGCATCTCCTGGCCTGGATTGACAGTACAGATCCAATTAGCCATGAAAGCCTCTAATTATTTGTCCTGAATTGCTCCGGTGGTAACCAAGGCTCTGCTATCTCCTCCTTTTGTCTGTGTCCCAGCTGGAAATGCCCCAGTGTCCCTGCATCTAGAGCAGCAAGTGTGATGTGCAAGCAGAGTCAGCACAATCTAATCAAGGGAGACAGGCCCTGTGAGTTAATGAGGGGCTGGACCTGCTTCATTTACTTTGGAGAGTTCTCTAAGCCCCGTCCTGAGAGACAAAGGGCTGAGGTTGCGTGTGGCCAAGATAAGGCTCAGGAGATGAACTGCTGTAGGAGAGGGGCTGCAGCCACAGGGAGGGAGGGGTGGCTGTCAGACAGGGCTTGACAGCAGATTTCCTTGTGTGTCATAGGAGAGAAACCCCTCCCTCATGAGGAAAGGCTGGGAGAATTGGCATTGTTCAGCCTGGAAAAGAGAAGCCTTCAGCGTGACCTTGCTGTGGCCTTCCAGAACCTGCAGTGGCTACAAGGGAGCTGGAGAGGGACTTTGGACAAGGGATGGAGGGATAAAACAATGGGGGAACGGCTTCAAACTGACAGAGTATGTTTAGATTAGATATTAGAAAGAAATTCTTCCCTGTGAGGGTGGGCAGGTCCTGGCACAGGGTGCCCAGAGAAGCTGTGGCTGTTCCATCCCTGGCACTGTCCAAGGCCAGGTTGGACAGGGCTTGGAGCAACCTGGGACAGTGGAAGGTGTTCCTGCCCATGGAATGGGGCAGAACAAGATGTCTTTTAAGGTCCCTTCCAAGCCAAACCCTTCTGTGACTCCTGGATTCTGGTTCTGCAGCCTGGCCAGCTGAGGTTGGCAGCTGGAAGCACGGGCTGCAGGGAGCACGAGGTGGGGTTACACAGGCAAGGCCTGAGCACTTCTCCTTCCAGACACTTGTGCTAAGTTACAGCCGTGCATTCTCAACTGCAAAACTACTTTAAGGGAAACAAAGCTTTGCAAGCCACTTACTGCATCCTTCTGCTTCTTCTGGGTTCTTGTTGTGCAGGAGAGGGGCCTTGGCTGTCTGTGAGAGAAAATGTGTCATTAACGTTCCCAGTAACCTTAACTCTGACCAGACATGACAGCAAATAGCTCTCAGACGAGACAAGGCAGCCAGCCTTGGCCTGAAAGCAAAATTTTGCACAAATAATATTCAGGTCCTGTATGAGGGGCTAGCTGAGTGCTTCCTCCATTGTTTCCAGGTCACAGGGTCCTCCAAAATGGGTTTTACATCATTGTCTTGAGACGCTGCCTGAAGGCAAGCCATGGCTTTGCTCACCAAGTGCACATTTTCTTTGTGTGTGGATGGATGAGCAGCAGACCTGCTGGCAGCATGGGTCTGCCCTGTGCAGAGGGGAGGGAGAATCAGCAGGGATGCCCACCTGGGGGAAGCTGGGAGCTGTCCCCAGGCATCCTGGTGCAAGACAGGCAGCTGGAGCACCAAATGTGTATCTCTGACCTCCATCCAAGGGACAGGACCTGTGTCTGCCAGGGCCAGTGCTGGCCCTAGGAGTCAGCTGACACATCCTTCAAGCCTCTTAGTGTCCTTCCCATGCAGTGCAGAGCCTGCCAGGGTCAAGCCAGAGAGCTTCCTCCATACAAATGGGGATGAGGGGGGCGGGCTGTGACCGTACAAAAACTGTTTCTTTCCTGCCCACTTGGAAAGGGGAGCAATGGAATTTTAAGCAGCAAAGACAAAACTCTGCTGAAGGGACCTCTTCTGTGCTTGCCTGTTGAAATCTCTGATGGCATGTGGTGGTGGTGGGGGGGGGGGGTCCGGGGACATGCCAGGCTTGCCCTTATTAATGGCTCTGTTGTTGTCTGCTCCAGTTTGTTGGTCTTTGCTCTGGGAGACTGTTTGCCCAAGCAACAACTATTTTCCCTGGAGCAGCTTGCATGGGAGCTGTCCCCGTGGTGGGAGCAGTCCCGTGGTGGGAGCTGTCCCTGTGGTGGGGCTGTCCCGTGGTGGGGGCTGTCCTGTGGTAGGGGCTGGCCCCGTGTGGGGCTGTCCTGTGGTGGGGCTGTCCCCGTGGTGGGGCTGTCCCTGTGGTAGGGGCTGGCCCGTGGTGGGGCTGTCCCTGTGGTGGGAGCTGTCCCCATGGTGGGGCTGTCCCGTGGTGGGAGCTGTCCCCGTGGTGGAGCTGTCCCCGTGGTGGGAGCAGTCCCCGTGGTGGGAGCTGTCCCTGTGGTGGGGCTGTCCCTGTGGTGGGAGCTGTCCCCGTGGTGGGAGCTGTCCCCGTGGTGGGGCTGTCCCCGTGGTGGAGCTGTCCCCGTGGTGGGAGCTGTCCCGTGGTGGGAGCTAGTCCCCGTGGTGGGAGCTGTCCTCCGTGGTGGGAGCTGTTCCTCTTCATTGCCGGCTGCACAACGCCAGTTCTCGTACCTGCCTACGGGCTGGATCAGAGTGTTCTGGGAATTTCCTTTATGGCCACAAAACCTGAACTTGCAGGTGGAGGTGAGAGGATACAGGATCTTTGTTCCATCTGGGACTTTTCCCTTCTGGATTTAAGGGTGCTCAGCCTCTCAGCTCAGTACTCTGAGCAGGGGCACCAACTTCTCCCAGCTTGGTCTCTGCTCTCTCCAGCAGCACCAGTTTGGCTGGGCACACAGTGATGGCCTGACTGGTGCTTTCCATGCATCACTTTGACCATCCAGCAAAGCAGCTGCTCTGCCCTGCACACCTCCTGATTCCCACCGCAAGCTCAGACCACTGGGCCCTCTTACATGTGTTTTTCTCCTTGAACCACTTAGTTTTAAAATAGAGCAATTATCTCCCTTCAGAAAGCAGCTTACCTGCTCCAATCTAGGGCAGTTTGACAGTGCAGCAGCCTGCACAGCTCTCCCTGGGAGCACGGCTGTGCTCCCAGCATGGGTGCTCCCAGGGCTGGAGCCCTCTGCTCTGGAGCCAGGCTGGGAGAGCTGGGGATGCTCACCTGGAGAAGGGGAGGCTCCAGGGAGCCCTCGGAGCCCCTGCCAGGGCCTAAAGGGGCTCCAGGAGAGCTGGAGAGGGACTTTGGACAAGGGATGAAGGAATACAACAATGGGGGAATGGCTTCCCACTGCCTGAGATCAATGTGAGGTGGGATATTGCAAAGAAATTCTTCCCTGTGAGGGTGAGGAGGCCCTGGCACAGGTTTCCCAGAGCAGCTGTGGCTGCCCCATCCCTGGCAGTGTCCAAGGCCAGGTTGGACAGGGCTTGGAGCACCATGGGACAGAGGAAGGTATCTGCCCATGGCAGGGGTTGGACTGGCTGATCTTTAAGGTCCCTTCCAACATAAACCTTTCTGTAATTCTGTGATTCCTGTCTGTGAGTTAGGATGGTGGCTGGATCATTGGTTTGGGGTTTGAGGCATTACTGGGGCTGAGCGGTTTGAGCCCTTGGTTCCACTCTTTCCTCTGTAACCACTCATGTGCCAGAGGGATGCAGGATTGGCTCCTTGGAAGCACAGCCAAGATGTTCTGCCAGGGTTCACTGCCCTCCCTCCATCACCAGGGCCTGGGAGTTCTCTGGGTGGGGAAATCTGTTCCTGAGTCTGTGTGATAAGGAAATACAGACTTTTAGACTTTTACTTACACATCCATCAACAAGTGGCAGGTCTGCAGGGAGCTGGCAGGAACTTTCAGAGGTGGCCTAGTCCATGCTGATGCCTGAAGATGGGACCAGTCCTTTTGTAGATCTCTGCCAGCAGAGGCTTCTCCAATCTGCTCCTAAAATGCCTGCCTGTGCCCCCTGTCTGTTTTACAGGAAGGAGTACTGGCTGTGATTCAGAGTATGTAATTGCTTCTGGGTTTAAATGCTAAAAAAAATAAGGTAGCCTTTGCAGAAGCTTGTTGCAGAGAAGGGTCAGTGACGGAGCAGATTCTGCCAGGCTCAGCTGCCATGCTCTCTGTGGTAGGAAGGGTTTACACCCTCACACGTGTAGATCACCTAATCTCCCCTGTCTTGGGATCCCTCTGCTGTCTCACAAGTCTACACACAGTTGTTGTTTAATTAAAAAATAAGCAGACAGGTATTCACCGGGAAAATTAAGCTGTTTTGTTCTTTATGTGTCCTTGATGCTCTCCTGGCATCTTATCTGGGGACAACAGCTCTAAGCCTTGAATTTGCATTTATTTTTGTCTTGCAAAGCTGGCTGTTTTAATTGGGCACAAGCCCATGGAGCAGTGCCTGTGCCATGGCACGCAGACTGGCCGTGGTGCTCGAGGGGAACGCTGCCTCCTCTGCCCTCTGCCCCATGGGCTGTGTGGGCAGTGAGGCTCAGGGATGTGGCTGCAGCTTGGGTTCACTTCCATGTCCTGGGCGACTCCTGGGGCATTTGGCTTCCTCAGCCTGGAGCAGGGGAGACTGAGGGGACACCTCAAGGCAGTCTACAGTTTCCTCATGAGGGGAAGCAGAGGGGCAGCACCAAAGACAGTGACAACACCCAGGGAATGGCTGGAGCTGTGTCAGGGTTAGGTTGGATATCAGGGAAAGGGTCTTCCCCCAGAGGGTGCTGGGGGGCAATGCCCAGGCTGCCCAAGGAATGGGCACAGCCCCAAGGCTGCCAGAGCTCCAGGAGCATTTGGACAATGCTCTCAGGCACAGGGTGGGATTGTTGGGGTGTCTGTGCAGAGCCAGGGTTTGAACTGGATGATCCTTGTGGGTCCCTTCCAACTCAGCATGTTCCATGACACAGCTTGGTGTAGCTGTGCTAAGCCAGCCTCGACACCAAACATAGCCCATGCTGAGCTGTGAAATATGGTCAGGAGGGTCAGGAGAACCAGAGAAAGGCACCCAAGGTCATGAGGAAAGGCAACATGAGCTACTGATGATTTCCAGTGTAGCAGAGGAGAGCCACCTGACCAGAAGCTAAAGGGTGGGAGTAAACCCTTTGTAACAGAGGGTGTTTGTCCATGGACACAGAGTACATGACTTCTCCTTTGGCTGAGCTTTGTGTCCTTTCAGTGGAGCTGGAGCTACAACTCACACCCTAGAAGCTGGGGACCTACAGATGTGAGCTCTCAGTTCATCTGCCAGGGCTTGACAAATCCAGACATGCCAAAGAGTGGAGCAGGCTGGAGCAGTCTCCATATTCCCTGAGCCAGCAGAGCTTCTCCATCCAGTGGCCTTAGGAAAGACAAAGAAGAAGAAAGTTAAAAGGCTGATTTTCAAAGTTGGAGGAATTGAATCTCCTCAATCATCAAGCCCACCCAAAGTGTTTGCCTTGAGCTAAGCCCAGGCTCTTCTGAGTGGGGACCTGAGGCTGCTGGGTACCTGAAGCCCAAGCTTCCATGGACACCATCTCAGTGGATGAGCTGGGCAGAGTTTAGAGATGTTCCAGCTGAAGAAGGGTTTCCTCCAGGGACAGACAAACCAGGACAGGACTTGTTTCCCTTGAACTTTTCCTGCAGGAGTGCCAAGCCTTTACCCCAGATCACAGATCCCCCAAACACCCTCAGGGTCCTGTCCCCAGCTGTGTACCCTGAATTATTCCATCCCTCCAGAGCAAATGCAGTGGAGCAGATCCAGCCACGGCTCTGCTAATGCCTGGAGGCACATCAATGTCATTTTTCCTTGGCATCTCCCACCTATAGCACCTCTGACCAGAGCAGTGCTCATGGCCTGAGCTCCCCTGCACTCCTACAGCAACACTGAGCACTTTTCATACTGGAAATTGGGATTTGCAGAGATGAAGAGAGTTGATGAAGGAAGTCAGAGCTGTGGGGAGGGAGAGAAAAAGAATCCAGGAAAGCTGTTAATCTGCCACTTTAATTTGCTGTATTGTACCCTGAGAACATCATCGTTGCTGAGCTACCACCCAGGTGCTCATCCAATGGGAACTGCTGGAGATTTGCAAGTAGAAGAGCTTTAAACAAGAGACAACGTGGCTTAAGCCTGACACCCCATCGGATTCTCCTTCTCTGGGTCCCTGATCTTCCAAGAGGCACCTTTCCCACTTTGCATACAATGTGAACAATTGTATAAATATTTAGTCTCTCTGTTGGGAACATTAATTATAAATGGAGACACAGCTTTTGAAAGCTGCCTGTAGGTCTGGGCACCCAATTTCCATTAATTTTAATGAGAGCCAGACATCCAAATCCCATTCGATGGCTTTGAGCATCTCAGGCAGGAAGCTTCATGTGACACCCCCCGACACCATTCTCCCCACTCTGCAATTTTAAGAGTGAGATTTGCAAATATCTTACAAATCCTGCAGATGCCTGAGTTGCCCTTGTGCCATGCCATTGTTGTCTGCTGAGAATGGTTGGGTGGCAGCTTCAGAAGTATTTTTAATAAGTCCATTTAATCCATCCTGTTAGTTCTTTTCCTTTGCACCCCCCTCAGCACAGCGATGCCTGAATGAACCCCCAGCCAGCGTGGTTTTTGACAGAGAAGCTTTGATGCTTGCAAATGACAGCTGTGCAGAGCAGGTCTGAAATGAATGATTGAATTATCTGACTGATTAAAAATGTGCTGTGGCTTGGAAGATCTGACAGCAAGTATTCACTCAGGCAGCTCACATGAAAGAGAGCACACATGCACGTAGGGTGTCTGTTTGTGTGTGCATTGGGAAAAACAGCCAGTGAGATGGGACAGACACACAGAGCAGCAGCTTCTTAAGCTCAGCATCCTTTCCAAAGCTCCAAATCTGCTGTGAGATGCTCAGCAAAGCTAAAACACAGCGTGGTTGTGGAGATAATGATTATTTAGACAGACGTCAGCAGTGGTTTAGGAAATGGAAATTGAGCTAAAAAGTAGTGCAGGCTGGGGAACTGCTTAACTGCACCTCAGTCCCTCCTGAGGCTGAGGAGGGGCAAACTCTGCTGCTGGAAACAGGGCTCCACCTCTGTGCTGCAGGCACGTGCCAGGGTGAGCAGCAGCCCCAGGGGCACCAGCTCCTTGGGAACATATCCTGTGATCCAGAGGCTGGAAGATCTCGAGCCCTGGTGAGATTAGCTGTAAAGGGCTGGAAAGATGGAGAAAGGAAGCTTGGTTATGGCTGTGCCCTTGACGCCATCAGTGATGGCAACAGCAGATGTGCCCATGCTCTTTCCAGACCTATCTCAGCTTCCTTCCCAGTCCCCATGTAGTAAACACTCCCTTCCCAGTGCCTCAGAGAAATTCAGCTCAGCTAGAACAGAAGAAAAATATCTGGAAATGAAGGAATGAAAAAATAATTTAAATATGTTTTTTTTGCAAATGAAACGTGTTTGGTTGGCTCAACAAGTTTACAGGTTCCTGCTGGAGTTCCATATAGGGAAAAAAATAATGAAATAAAAGTTGCAGTTGTAGTTCTCCATTGTGAATGGTCTTCTGATAGTTTGCTGAAATTGATTTTTTTCTAAATTGTCAAACTGCTTTTCATCTCCCTACTTACAGAATATCACTATCTCGCCCTGACCCCCAGCTCAAAAGAGGTGACACACTGGGCTATAACTAATTGCTTTATCTGAAATAGTTTTGGTTTGTTCTCTCAGCCCAACCACTGAATAATTTGCTCTTTGCCCCTTCCAGTGCCATTAGTGCTGTTGGGTGTCTGTAACAGCTTCAGCCTTGCCCCTCGTGCTCCTGTCCCAGTTCCAGTGGTCGTTTCCACAAGAATAAATGCTGCAATAGTCCTAAGGGCACACAGAGCTAATGTAACTCATTGGCATCTGTGTCATCTCTCCATCACATCCCAAAATGTCCCTCTTATTGAACCCATTTGGGCAACTCAGGAACACTTGGGGCAGAGAAGGTGCTGGGATTCTGCTCATGTAAAATCTCATCCTTGCTAATTGTCCCCCTGCAGCCCAGGTGTGGGAGCCCCAGGGCCCCTGTGTTTCTGTCCCACATTTCTCCCAGCCAGGACCTGACTGCTGAGCTTAAATAGAACATCAGATCATTTGAATTCCCTTTTCCATTCTCTGAAAATGTTTGTTTATCATCAATTTTTTTTTAATTTTTTTATTTTATAGACAAGTTTTTGACACTCCATGCCTGGAAGTGTCCAAGGCCAGGTTGGACAGGGCTGTGTCCTTGCCCATGGCAGGGGTGGAAAAAGAAAAGTTTTAAGACCCAAACCATCCTGTGTTTCTATGAATGCAATCAAAATCAGGTTTATTACTTCAGAAATAGTTTCTAATCCCCCTTTGCCTATCCCAAGCCTTTCCAAACTCGGAGCCAGAGGGCCTGGCCTCTAGGCTGGGCTCAGGCTTGCAATGAGCCTTAAAGGTGAGGGTGGATGGGTCAGCACCTCCAGTCAGAGTCAGTGCTCCCCAGTGTGTGCACAGTGTGGTTTACAGTGTGGTGTTCTGCTGTCCTTGGTCACTGTACCTCATCCTACAGGCTGAGCAGAGATCCAGAAGATCCAGGGCAGGACCTGAAGTGTCCTCACTTTCTCTGTCTTGGATTGTCCCAGGTAACAGCAAATTCTTATTCTTTTGCTCTCTGCCCCTTCACATCATTGCTCCAGAACCTGCTCACAGCCAGCAAATTTGGACCTCTCACTCTCTAAAATCCCTCTCCAGCTTCTTGGACAGGCTTCAGGAGCTGGAAGGCCACAATGAGATCACCCCAAAACCTTCTCTTCTCCAGGCTGAACCCAACCTCTCCTCATAGCTCCATCCCTTTGATCATCCTGATGCCTCCTCTGGACTTGCTCCAAGAGCTCCACGTCCTTCCCGTGCTGGGACCCCAGAGCTGGAGGCAGAACACATCCCAGTATTCTGCCAGGGGCTGCTCTTCCACCCAGGCTTGTGAGATCAGCCAGGCACAGATGGATCCCTGCAGCCCACCCGATCGAACCGGGGCATGGACAAATAGCTTCCCTAAACAGCTTCATAACAAAGTGAAAGAAAATCCATGTTCCCAGAACAGCTTTTCAGCCTCAGGGATAGATGCTGAAGGACTCGTGCTGCTGCCAATGCGCAGCCCCACTGTTTCTAAAAATGACAGATGATAATTTTCTGTTACCGAAAGTATTGCAGTGAAATTGGTGTGATTCTGGATCAGGCCTCAGTTGGACAGATAAAGGTGAATTGATTACTGAACTCAGGATTAATGGTTGCTTAAATGCCCTAATTGCATTTGTTCTGAGCAGAATGTGATCCTAAATTGATAATATGTATGCAAGGCACTTGATAGTGGTCAATTTTCCTAAGTTAGGAACAATTACAAACAAGAAACAATTGGAGGAAAAAAGGAGAAAAAAATAATGTGTGTTCTAAATGAGGGTTGCTTAAGAAAACTTTGATAGATGCTGTCTCCTCCACAGCATGCACACAGTTCTGCAGTCATTGAAGATATTCTTAGCTAAGAATCTATCATTGTTAAGGAAGAGAAAATCAGAAATAATAACAGTAATAAAAACCCCAACAGGAAAAGAAGGGATTTGGTAAGAAAAGCAATGAATTAACTGTTACATAATGCAGAGACCTGGAAGGCTAATCTGGAAGAGCAGTCAATGAAAATTATGTTTGGTGGCATTAAGGACTATCAGGGAGTGTGCATGTGTGTGTGTTCATATGCATGTATGTCAGGAAGACAATAAAGGCTGCATGTTGGTTTTAGATGAAGCTGGTAAAGACTCTGCTCTGATATTGCAAAAAAAAAAAAAAAAAAAAGGTACAGTCAAAGATTCATAGCTGTGGAGAAAAGCTGCTTGATATGTCCATATCCTACTGAGGGGATGGAAAGATGCTGGCTCCAGCAGTAACCAGGGAATATGTTTAAATGGCAGCTGGTAAACTGAAATGTTTGTACATGTCTAGGGCTAGAAAAACTACATAGAACGATTTCAAGTATGTCAGTACCTGGGTGTTGGGGAAGGATGTACCCAGAGAAGCTGTGGCTGCCCCATCCCTGGAAGTGTCCAAGGCCAGGTTGGACACTTGGAGCAACCTGGGAGAGTGGAAGCTGTCCCTGCCCATGGCAGGGAGTGGAACTGGATGGGTTTTAAAGTCTTTTCCAACCCAGGCCATCCTACAATTCTAGGAAGTTAGTCCAACAAAATAGGATGACATATTTTTTTTTTTTTTGAGATGATGGATGGCAGAGAGGGGGAGACTCCTAACCCTGGGGTATAATAAAAGATGGAAGAGATGCTGCAGACCCCTTGTGGTCAGAAAACCACCCTGTGGGACCTCCAAGAACCTGCTCACTCACTTCAGTTGCTGAGGATAGTTTTCCTACATTAAATGCTACTGAAATTAGGACAAGTCAGATGCTGTGCGTGGTCACGTCTGCTTGAGGAGCTGATTTTGTCAGCAATGGGCTCTCAGGAAGAAAAGTGCAAATTCATACACTCAGAAAGCCCCGTGGGCAGAGGAAAGATGGTGTTTTGGAGGACAGTGACTCATTTGAAAGTTCCCATGAAGGAAGATGGAGAGTGAGCAGAGTGCTCCTCCAGCACTATCAGTCAGTCTTACCTTCTGCCAAAACCCGAAATGCCAGAAGTGATGACTGCCATATTCCAGACTGGGATTTCCCAGGCAGAAGTGCCTACACTGGGCAGAGAATCAAAAACCTCCACGGCACACTGAGATTTCTCTATTGTGAGTGAGAGAGGTGACTAATCCCTGCACAGGAGATCAGTGCACAGTGTCCTCTTGGGACTTCCAGAGGCTCTGGTGGCTGTGCTGGCCAGGCTGGTACTCAACTCTGACTCCTGGCCCAGCAGCCAGAAAGTTATTGAGGAGCTCAGGGAGTGAACTGGGGTGCAGAAAACCAGACCCCTGTGGAGCCCTAAACAAGTTTCACTTGAATATATATCCAGGAGGAGGTTACAAGGGAAACTGGCCACAGCCTGGGGGGAAAGAAAAACTCCCAGGGGAAACATTCTGAAGTCAGTGGGCTTTTCTGTGTAGGAAGAGACAGTGGTTGCAGGCTGACCCCAGACAGTGTTCAGGTGCAGGTCCTGGGATTGGAGCTGCTTCACCTGTGAGGTAATTTGCTGTTGGACAGTTTGTCTCAGGGTGAGGTGTTTGGTGTAGCTCTCTGCCTTCTGCCTACCTCTGTGACAGCCCAGCTGGGTGCAGAAATTCCAGGTGTGGACTTTCAGACCACACCTTACCTCCAAGGACAGACATCACCCAGGACAAAGAACTGGTTTTAAGCCTAAGAGAAATTCAGAGCTCTCAAGGACTGGCCCTTATTCTTCAGAGGGGCTGTTATCCCCTCCACATCCCCCTGTCCACACCACCTGCATGCAGCAAGACCCTCATACAGATTTCTCCTAATTACGGCTTCCATCAAAGTGGCTTGTGCTGAAAGTTAGTGAATCCCAGCTGGGAAATCCAAGGGATTTCCTGAGAAAAACAGCTGTGTGAGGACATGGAAGCATGCTCATTCCTGCGTACAAAAGAACACTAGCCATGGTTTCATAATAAAAGCTGAGAAGGCTGAGCAGCACCCAGCAGTGTCCTTGTGTGCCACACCAAGAGCAGGGCATGGCTGGACAACTCTGTATCGGGGATTCAGCACTCCAAGCAAAGGCATTAAGCTACAGCTAAGGCACTTTTTAAATGGTGAGGGAAGTCAATAAACCCTGTGGGGCTGCAGGGTCAGTGGTCCTGTCTTCTCTACTCAGAGCAAAGGGGGAGAAGAGTCTGTGGAGCTGCCAGCCTTGGAGTTTGGTGGATCCCATGGGCTACAGGAACATGAACCCTCTCAGGACCACATGCTCCTGTTTTTTTTCCAGGTGTCCCCCTCTGCCCTCAGCCTAGCTGGAGCATTCCCATGGTCTCTATGGTACAGGTGTTTGCAGTGTTTCCTTGTGGTGCCTGCAGCTCCCTGCTGCCTGGCAGGTTCACACAGGGTGCTCTGCCTTGTCTGGGGGCTCGAGGGGTGGCTCCCCTGATGCTGGTGTGGAGGGAAGATGTCCTTGCCTCAGGATACTCCACTTCCTCAGAGAACTCGTCTCACAGGTGGCAAAAAATGCAGACAGTTCAGCAGCACACACAGACTCGCTGTAGTTTAGTTTTCTTAATTGGAAGAAAATATTATGACATCTTCGAGGCACCTGACAGAGCTGTACCAGGAGAAATCTCTGTAGCCTGTTGCTGGTAGGAATGCCCAATCAATGACAGGGACATTGTCACTGCCCTGCCAAGGGGAGGAGAGGAGGCTTCTCCCTGAATCCAGCTGTTGATACGCTCATTCCCAGGAGCAGAATGATTGATAACACAGTTATTTGGAACCCACTAGTAGATATATTCTTAGAAACTAGAACCTCGTTTTCTCATGCTGCAAAATGTCATTTCCTAGGACTGGCTGCACAGAAATTGCATTTTGTTCCTTGCCTTCAGAACTGAACAGTACAACAGACTGATAAATATTGATTGCGCTTTTATATTTTAATTTTTTTTTGCTAAAGCACTCTAACCTAATAATTGTTTGATTACAAATACATTAGAGTTGATCAGAAAGAGCAGCAGGACAGACTTTTATGATGGTATTAATCAAATTTTTTTTATGAAAGGACCCTGTGGGAGATTAAAAGCCCCACACCTGGATTGCCCAGCTTCTTGACTGTGGCCATAAGGTCCATTTTTGTGTCTCTCCAGCACAGTAACCTTCATTCACACTTGCATTTGTTGGAAAAGTCCTGAGTCTAGCTGCGGGGTGGCTCATTACATGGTTCATTACCGATGCTATCCCTGGCAAACAACCCCATGTGCCGTGCTGGGGTATCCCTGCTGGAAGGATCTCTGGCCATGTCCTGTGTTCTGCTGAGCTGCTCCAGGACATTGTTTCACCTGATGGCTGTGCTGCAGTGTTGGGATGTATGGCTGGATGTTGTAATGGTATTTTTCATTTGGCATTTCGGGGATTTGTCTGCTCATTCAGTGATGTGTGTCCCCTGGAACAAGTTTTCCAGGGGACAGAGGTCTAGGGAGAGGTTTTCTCCTTGGAATCAGGAACACACTTCTGGGGCAGGCAACAAACTCTTCTTCCTCTCACAGAGGTTTGAGGGGTTTGGAACAACATGGACTAGGTAGAAGGTGGCCCTGCCCATGGCCTGAGCTGGAACAAGGTGGGATTTCAGGTGCCTTCCAACCCTGCTGTGATTCTGTGACCCCACAGCCCCGTGCAGCAGTCAGGGCACACATCCCTGTGCCTGTGTGTCACCAAGAAATGGGTGGTACCAGTACAGAGGTGTGCCAGCTCCAGGTGAAGGATCCTTGTCTATCCCAGCTGGCCCAGGCCAAGACACCACTGTCTTGTGCTCCAGCTGGGCAACTTGACCAGAGAGCACCGACGACCCCTCCCCTCACTGTATTACAGCCACCAAAAG
Organism: Sitta carolinensis; assembly: GCA_032173965.1. NCBI lineage: Eukaryota > Metazoa > Chordata > Aves > Passeriformes > Sittidae > Sitta > Sitta carolinensis. The sequence continues at coordinate 3,116,231 of CM063294.1, read as the reverse complement.
GCCAAGGGACAGGGTTTGCCCTAAACCACTGCTCTGTTAGTCTGGTAAAAGGGCCCTAAAGCAGGAAAAGCCTTGTGTCCCCATGAGGAGGCATCCCCAGCCCTCTTGGTGAGCCAGGTTCCTGGGTGAGCCTGTGGACAAAGCCATTGCCTTTGCATGCAAGAGCTGTCAGGGTGGAGATGTGTCAGTGGTGCTGAGCAGGCACCAGGTGCAGCCCACGCTGCTGGGGGAGGCTCTGGAGCCAGCTTGGCAGGCACATGGGCAGCACTGGAGCTGGAGCCTGGGATGGGATAATGGGATAATGGGTTGGGATGGGATGGGATGGAGCTGCAGCAGGTGGGAGTGTCCAGAGGCACGGAGCAACCCAACCTGCAGTGCTGGGATCTGCACCAAGGTGGGTCCTTGAGGCATTTCCAGCGCTGCGCGTCTGCGTTTGGAAGCGCATCCGTTGTTAAAGACACTGAGAGCATTTGGCAGGATTTCAGCCCAAAACTTGACGCCAGTGTCAGTTCGCAGGGTGAGGATTTGCTGGCAGGAAGCAGAGCAATCCCTCAGCGCTCTGCAGGTGCCCGTGGGGGGACAAGCCCCAGCGCTCCGAGGACATCCCTGGCAGCTCCTGCGGAGCCTCGCAGGCAGCGGCGGGTCTGCTCCTGCCAGGGGCTCTGCCGGGGGCTTCGCCAGCCGGAGCTTGATTCCATCCTTTCCCTGGTCCATTCACCATGCCTCCTGCCTCCTCCCCCTCTCCGCGTCCCTCCCACCCTGCCTGCTGGATCCCCAGCAGTCTCTTGACACCTTGGGGGAAGGCTGGGAGGTGTAACCGTCGCCAGCGAGCGAGGGAGAGCAGGAGAGAAGGGAGAAGGAAGCCAATAACAGGGAGGTCTACGAAGGTGGTGGAGGGGGAGGGACGGGGCCACTCCTCCATCGGTGGGACTGCAGATTATTTTGCATGGATTGTTGAAGAGAAAAGGGAGCCGCATTTGTGAAGGGACCAAAAAATAAACAGCTCGTTGCTCGGGTAAGTGCCAATGCGAGCTCCCCGGCTCTCATTGTCATGCTGTACATCGATCCCCCCTCCTATTTAGCTTAGTTATACTGGGTTTGATTCTTATTAGGATTATTTGATGCATCAGCTGTATGCTTCAGTTGCTGGAGACTGAGCCTCCCTGGTACGTGCGTGCGAGTGTGTGTGTGTGTGTGTGTGTGTGTGTGTGTGAAGATGCCCATTCTCTGGATGTACATTGACACATTTTTCCAGCTCTCAGTGTGGTGTCTCGTTGGCAGTGTTACCCCAAAGCGTGCCGTACACACACACACAAATGGTGCTTGCTGCTCCTGCCTTTAAAATCCACTCACACACGCAATTATTGAACCTGAAAATTAAAGGGGGGGGGGGGGGGCTCTTAAATCACAGTCCTCAGTGGTAGGGGGCTACTTCTCTTTCTCCTGAGCCTGACACGTTCAGTATTATGTTTTATAGCAAAGCTACATTTAAAGATCAATTCGGCAGTGGTTATTGCATCCAAATTACATGGTTGTCATGGAGATGGTACAGAGAAGCTGAAGTGATATGACTGCATCTGGACTGGAGTGGGGCTTCGCTGCCGAGTGAGATCCTGCCTTGCCTCCTGTGTCTTTTTGTCTCTGCTGGGTTACAATTTCTTTTAATCTTGAATGGAGCAGTGCTGTATTATAGGATTTAGAGGTCGAGCTGCTGGGAAGGGTGTGTGTTACCCCCACTCAGCACTGGGTTATTATCATAATTGTTCTATTAACGTCTGCGTCTCCCTGAATTTCTTCCACAAGTCTGGGAGGGAGGAAGGCGTGAGAAGGACAGATAGTTTTCTGAACACAGCTAGGGCTGGGAGTACTTTCTAAAAGGATACCTGCCATGCCCACACATCCCTGCTGGCTCCCACACCTTGGGGGGACAAAAGGGAAAGGATGCTCTGATTTTAGCCATGTTTATCTTCCATTTTGCTGCCTCAACTTTGAGGATTCAAGGAGCCAGTCACCTGCTCGTCACTGTGTCAGGGGAATGGCTTTTTGAAAAAAAATTATATTTATTATTATATTTGTTTGCTTTGCAACTGGTAATATGGATGTGTTGGCAGTTGGGAAAGAAAATCCATAATTTATGAGAATGAAATTTTCCTGCCTAAGGCTAGCTAGAATACAAAGAGTATATCTGTGGGAAGGGCATGTTATATGTTACAGATGTGTATTTCTCTAGCGGCTGGGAGTAAATCACACTATTGTGCTCATCTTCATTATTTTGGGTGTTAGGCTGGCTTTAGTCAATATTTAATCTAAGCTCATTGTGTGCTCACACAATAAACGTGCAATTTGGAGCCTAACTTTACATCTCTAAAATGCTTTGGGAATGCATGTGGCATTGTCTCCATAAATGCAATTTCACCCTTTTCTGTGAGACCAAGCCTATTGTGGGCATGTAAATATAGTAAAAGGCACTGGTGGAAGCAAGCCCATCAGAATGGCAGTGTTTCTCTAATTGTATCACTAAACATAAGACAGAATTAATTACTAGGATAAACAGAGCTTTGTAGCTCTTGGATCAGGATAATATTTGCATGGAGTTCCAGGCCTGCATTATAGTAGCTGGAATTATGGCTTAAATTCCCCCATGCCAGTAGATAATGTTTTTAACCAGGAGTGGAGCAGATTATCATTAGATATTTTTGCATTAAAAATATGTTAAATCCCCATGTCCTTGTCAAATTGTCCATTGCTACTGTTCCAAAGTCTGTGATTCAACTAGGATTTTCCTTAATGTGATTTTCCCCATACAAGTCCAAGCAAACAATGGATAAAGTCTGAAAGTGGGCGGCCCAGTCCAGAGGGGAAGTCGGGGAGATGGCTGATTCACAAAATGGATGGTTCTCCTTTTGTGCCTCTTTTCCCCCTAAAAGTTTGGCACAAGTGGAGCTGAAGTGGGTAGCTTTCCCTGGACATCCCCTTGGGTGTGTGAGGCTGGAAGCCAAGCAGTTCTGCACTAATACTGAGCTCCCTCCTGTCTCAGCACCTTATCACTCTTCAGCCCTAGGACGTGGCTGGATTGTTCTCTGGGGAAACTGAGGCTTGGTGTGGTTCAGTGACTTTGCCAAGGTGACAATGGCAGCATTGGGCAGGGGACAAGGGAGCTGTGCCAGGAAGAACCTCTGTGTGGCCACCAGGCCCGTTCAGTGTCCTGCTTGCTCTGGGGAGCAGGAACTCCAGTTCACGGAGACCAGGTGGATGGGCTGAGGGTGTGTTTGCTGAGGCTGCTCAGGAGAGCCCCACAGAGGGTGGCAAGTGGGAAACTCAAGCAGTTTCAGACCAGTTTCTGGTCAAGCCCAAGATGAGGACTTGCTTTTCTGACCTCAGGGTGTCCTGCTTGCGTGGCCCAACACGTGGCTCTTCACATGAAGCACTCACAGGTGTCTTGGCTTTCTGCTCTCCCCACTGGTGCTGCTCACCTCTCATCTCCCTGCTGAAATAGCCTGAATTGCTCTTCTGGACTCCAACCCACAGTGCCATCACTTCTCTGCTCTCCATCCCATCAACCAACACCTTTTTGTCCTCTTCCTCCATGGGTTATCCCACCAATGAAGCTCCCTCCATCCAGCAGTGCCACAAGCTTCCATGCCAGGGGTTTGTGTGTTCTGTGCCCGTTCTGAGGCACACAGTGCTGGGTATGTCAGGCCACCATGTCAAAGCAACTGAAGTGAAAAGTCTCCTTTGAAATCTGAAGTTGCCCCGTGTGGTGTCCGTGGTTCTGCACAAAGCTGGAGTGGTTCTTGTTGCAGAAGGAAATGGAATTCCCTGTTCAGGGTTCTGTGTGTGGCCCTGCTGACTCGCACAGGTTGCTGGAGTTGCCAGGAGGACATTCCCTGGGCTGTGAGGGAGCTGTGGCTACTGCCAGCAAAGTGCTGGCTGTGGGCAGAGTGATTCCTGCTGAGGGAAGAGCTTCCCTGGGGGTTGTGTGATCTCCTGGTGGAAGTGGCCACATCCCTTGTGGGTGCTGCTTGCCCTGCTAGCCTGCTGTGCACACACGTCTTTGCCACGTTTGCTGGAGGTGAAAGCATCCTCCCCACCCTTTTGGCAGGAAAATGCTTTTCCCAGGGATGTGCTGGGACAGGACCCATGGGAGGCTCAGTGCATCCAGGCTCTCAGAGGCTGGATTGAGCCATAGGAGCAGTACAGGGCTAGATTCTCACAGGAGGCTCGTGGTACTTCCCTGTGAGGGCTATGGTGTGAGAGGGACAGGGTCAGCTCTGGCTCCCTCCCTGTTTCCTGTCACCCTGGGGAGGTGCCTGGCAGGCTGGGCTGACAGAGGAGAGGCACCTGTGCAGCCTGGCCAGTAACCACTCTCCTTCATCCTCACCACTGTCCCTCTGTGTTCCTGCAGGAGCTCCAGGAGTGGCTGAGATGCTCAGGGAGGTCCTTCCCTGCAGTCCATAGCCCAGCCTTCCTGACCCCAGGCAGCAGCCAGCTCTGCTCAGCTCCCAGGTGGGGACACTGGTGATTCCTTTGGAGCAAACACTTCCCATCACTGGATCAGGCCCAGTGCTCCCTCACTTGCACCAGGCAGGGCCAGGCAGAGTAAGGAGCTGCAGGAAGCCTCAGCAGAGATTCTGCAGTGGAGCCCAAGACCCTTCTTGTGCTCTCCATGCTCTTTCTGGGCTCTGGGCCTCAGCCTGGCACTGGGCACATGGTTTGTCAGCTACCTCTTCACCACCACTGTTTAAATTCCTCCACTCCTTCCTCTGCCTCCTCCTCACCTCCCATACTGCCCTCATGGTTTCTCAGCTCTGCGGTTTGGAAGGACCTGCCTGTGGAAGAGGCAGGGCTGGCAGGTGGCTCAGCTGCCTGCTGTTTGTTTGTTTGAAGGAACTGTCCCCACCTCCCCACACCCCCATGTCCTGGCCAGGAGCTGTGCTCACTCTGGGTCCCAAAAGAGGAGGCCACGCCTGAAGGGATCTTCCCAGCACCACTCTGAGGGGTGCCATGGGAGCTGGTCAGGATGTCACCTCTCTGGTGCCACCAGCCTTGCCTCATCTCCTGCTATGTCCTCTTCTTCTCTGAGACATCCTGGCTGGCTCCCAGCAAAGGTGGTGCTGGTGGGATGCCCTGGCTGCACCTCACTGGGGCAGGGAAGGGGCAATGCTTCCTTCCAAGCTGGATGAGCCCAGGATTCACCCCAGGATTTTCTGCCTTCCACTACAGCATGGGACATGGTCTGGTTCCAAGGGTAATCTCCCAGAGCCCCAGACTGGAACAATCTTTGTGCACTGGTTTTGTGTCTCCCACTCTCCAGCTCTGACACCTCCCCACTGCAGAGGCCCTCAGTGTCTCTGGGAGCTTTCCAGGAGTTGTGATTGTGGCAGGGACCATGCTGGGGACAGGGCTGCTCTGTGACCTTCTGGATGAAGGGTTTGCTAGGCTGGGGCAGGCAGCTGGATTTGGTGTCTTGTGCAGTCACTGGCCATCCTTGTGTCCCCTCCAGGTCATACAGCTGAGCTCCCCGGGTCTCTGTGGCCTTTCTGTGACTCTGGGACGGAAAACTGAATTTCCTCTCAAAGACAAAACCTAGGAGAGCAAATCCCAGTGATGTCCCCTTTCTGAGGATTAGAGCATGTGCCTCTGAGCTCTCCTGATCAATGTCAAGCAGGAAAACTGACATCAGACCCCAGCGACTGATACACTCAAGGTTCACCACCCGTACTGAAGAGCCCAGGGAAAATTATGTGAGCTCAGGCTCCTCCCTGGCTTCTCCTCCCTGTGTGCAATTGTTTCTCTATTATTTTCTTGATACGGAAAAACAAATTTGACACAAATGTCTTTTTCTTTCAAATCTTTAAAAAATTGTAAGATAGTAGGGAAATGCTGTGATATCAAACTAAATTGAAGGGTTGCATTATTTTGTTTTCTGTGTTTGCTTACATGCTCCAAAGTCAAGGCATAAAGCTCAGTTCTTGCAACTTTTTTTTTTTTTTTTTTTTTTTGAAATCCAGCTCTTCAGTGGTTTCAGCACAAGTGCATCACAACTCTAGGTAAGGTTTAGCTGACCTATAATTGCAGTTTTAAGCAAGTGAACAATTTTTCCAAAAAATTTCACACGGTTCTGGGCAAGAGCCTCATAGAGGTGGGGAGGGAGTTCCCTGTGGTACCTTCCAGCCTTCCTCCAGATCCAGCACTGGGTGGTCTGAGGCCGGCTCAGGGAAACATCCAGGGGCTGCAATATACAGAGCAGGACCTGCTGACTGCATCCTCCTCCACAGCAGGGCCTGGGCACACTCAGGGATCTCTGCCCACTCCATGCACGGCCACTGGCTGTTGGCTGGTGCTGGACACAGGAGGGGACATGGCCCTGGTCTATGGAAGGTGACCCTGCCCATGGCAGGGGTTTGGAAGGAGGTGATCCTTTCCAGCCAAACCATTTGGGGATCCTGTGGCACCTTGCCCAGTTCACCCACAGCCTCTTCCAAAGCAGCAACTCCTCACTGCAGGTCCTGGCAGGTCAAGGAGCATATGGACAACTCTCTCAGGCACAGGGTGGGATTGCTGGGCTGTCCTGTGCAGGGCCAGGAGCTGGACTAGGTGATCCTTGTGAGTCCCTTCCAACTCAGGGGATTCCATGGAAGACAGACCTGGTGGACTTGGATGAGCCCTGCCCTCAGTGTGACACGAGGCTCCCAACACTGAGCTCACCTTGTGTGGGGCTCTGCTCTTTCCCAGATTCTGCATATTTTCTCCTCAAACAGGCACTGGTACCCAGCCTGGGGGAGTGGATGGAGGTCAACTGGGATCCTGGAGCTTTGGCATTTCCTGGAGCAAAAGCAAGCTGGCTGTGGATGCAGCCTGCCCAAGCAGGACGCAGGCACAGGGGGAACAGGAGGGGTTTCTGGCCGGAAGGGGATACACAATGCAGGGGGATTCTGCTAAATTAAAAATATATATTTGTCTTTACTGGTACAACAGAAGCTAGGGGAGCAGGCAAGAGGAAAGTGAGAAAGCTTTATTTAATTAGATTATAAGGCCCCAAAGGCTTTAGACTCATAAAAAAAATGAAATGATTTTTGTAATTGAGGATGGGGTTTCTGCCAAGTGCGGCCTTAATGAGTATTTAGGTTTTGCCTCCCAAGTTAGCAGCACCAGGCAAGGGCAGCTATTCAAGCCACTCCTCACCAGAGTCCTGAGCTTGGAAACAGGAGCTGCCTGCAGTAGGGAGTGTTAACCTGCCTTTCCAGGGAAGGACATCATGTGTCCTTTCAAGGCAGTTTATCCAGGCCTCTTGGTACTCTCTCAACATGAAAGCCCTCCCTTTCCCCAGAACCCAGGAGGCAGCTTTGTCCATGCATGACTGTGGAAACTGAGGCAGCAGATAATCACAGGATTGTTTTTCCTCACGGAAGCAGAGAGAATTAATTTGCTGCAGCAGCTGAGGCAGTTTCCTTTGGTGGCTCCTTCCTAGAGGCTGGTGGGACAGGTGTGTGGCACTGGAGCCCATCCTGTGCCTCCCCTGCCTGGGAAGGTGCCTCTCCTGCAGGTGATCCTGAAGCAGAGCACCTGAGCATGGTGATAGAGTGTTTGGTGTGTGCACAGCTGGGACCTGCCTCTGCAGGAGCCACAGGACACCAGGGAGGGCATTATCCTCATCCCAAGCCATAAGACTGTCTGGAAAGAGCAAGAGATTTTTATCCCAGACTTTTGGACCTGCCTCCTTTGGCCCCTGCAGGCTTCCTCCAAAGTCTTTCCAATTTTGCATGCAAGAATGGGGAGAGTTCTGTGTGCAGAGGCTTCAGGATTTCCTGTGTGCCCTGCTGTGAGAGCTGGGATTAGTCCAAGAGGAGGTGATTCCAAAATGCCTGGCGGGAATGTTGATCCAGGGCTGCCTGGGGACCAGGAGCAGAGTAACAAGCCCAGGTGAAAGGCAGGAGGTTTGGAAGTGCAGGATCACAGCAAGATCACAGCTTGATAGCAACACCTAAAATGCAGATGTGTTACTATTACTGCCATCAGAGTAGGGGAGCAGAAAAGTGGCCACAAAATTCCAGCAGCTCCTGGTAGATGTAGGGAATGGTCCTGTAGCAGAAGCCTGTGCTTTATGAGCTGGATATTTTCTGAAAGCAGAAGAGCAGGAAATCCACTGCTCTCCAGATAACAGCAAACTGCAAGGAGTGCACCTAGGGTCCTTGGGGACCCTGGGGACTCTGTCCCTTTAATTCTGCACAGCTCAGCGATCAGAGATTCCCAGTGTCAGGCACAGTGCTGCAGTTTGCACACTTGTCAGCAGCAAGCCCGGCTGCCACTGCTCGTGTGCCACTGTGTCATTGGGTCACCGGCTGAGCCAGGCTGAGCAGTGCTCATCTCCTGAACCTCTTTCATCTTCACAGCACTCTCATTTCTGGCAGGCCCCTCTGGCGGGCTCTCTGTGCTTCAGTAAAGCCTCGGTCCAATTCATCCCTTCACAAAGTCATTGTCTGATGCTCAAATGCAACGATGTCTGAGGAGCAGGAGAAAAGCCCTGAGAACACCTAAAAAAGTCTGCTAAGAGGCAGAATGACCCTGTTGCTGGTGGAGCAGCTCTGCTCTACCTTGCCACAAAATCCAGTGCAGGGCATCTTGGAGGTCGGGAGAGCCTTTTGGTCCCAGAGCAGGTGTAGTTAAAACACTGTCCTGCTGCAATTACATCATCCTGATGTGCTTTTTGCTCTTCTTGTAATTCCTCTGAGGAGAAGCAGCATCCTTGTCCCTATAAAGCAGCATTACATCAGCTTAGGAATGTGCCTGGTAGAGTCCTTCCTCAGGGAAATCCTGTTCCTCTCACCATGGTTATCCAGCACATCCATTAAGGGCAGACCCAGCCTCTGCACAGGAACTGCAAAATGGCTCCACCAGGTTTCACTTGCACTTTCTGGGCAACTTGCTCTGATTTCAGAACAAGTCAGCTTCAACATTTCAGGCTGCTCAGAGGCATTCATGCTTAGGGAGGCCAGATCTGGCCAGGTCACAGTAAGATGTTCCTGTGAAAGTGCCTGCAGCCCAAACATGTTTGGTAGGGCTGGGCAGGAGCCCTGTGTTTTTCGTGTGGGTGTTTCCAGCAGGAGCATCAGAGCTGGGGCTGCTGTCCCGGGCTGGGGGCAGAGAGCAGCAGAGTGAATTCTTCTGCTTTGACAAAACCTTCTGATGCAGGTTGGACAGAGCCTTTCTGCTGACTCTGACCCCTGGGGGCTGAGCTCAGCTGGAGGTGTCTCCATTTGGGTGAGCTGAGCTCACACAAAGTGCTTTTTCATGTATTAAGCAAGTTCTGGTATATCCAAGGTCTGAGCAGCATCTCCTGTGCCATGTTAAAGATAATGATAACAATCCTAACGGAGCAGTGAAATCTTGCTTTTCCTTTAGTGGTTCTATCCTGGCCTGTAAATTCTGAGAATAAATATGCAATTGTATTTTGTGCCATTTCTACACCCTGCTGACTGCAGCCTGGGAGACTGAGCAGACAGCACAGCACTACACAGGTGTGATGGACCCACCAAAAATGTAGGTGTGCCCCAGACCATTTTTCTTTGAGTGAAAGATGCTGGAGAAAGGAGAGAGTGGTCATGCTACCTGCAAAACAGACACCCTTTCCAGAGAACAGAATGAGTGTGACTCCTCCAGCATGGAAGAATGATGAACTGTTTGTGCCTCCTTGGTTCTCTACAGCTGACAGGCAGTTTTCAGAAGGTCAGTGATTATCTGCTTGCCTTTGAGAGATTTACTTAGCCCACGCTTCTTTTTATAGGAATGTTTTATGCAGTTTTGAAAGCAAAAGTGGAAATTTTGGGCTAAACCACATTAAAAACAGCCTTCTGAAGTGAACTTATAGGTGGAGTGGTCACCAGGAAAAAGGCTGATGTTCACATCCTAGTCTGAGAGGGGGTGATTTTCCTACAGCATTGTCCTGTCTGTTCCCCTGTAGTGGCTCCCTCTCTCCACTTTGCCTCTCAAATGTCTTGATTTGGTCTTGGTGACGTATTAAAGTCCCTTCCTATTAGCTCTCATGTTCTCAGGCTGCTCCTTGCAGGTCCTCTGGGCAGACAGCTTTATGCCCAAGTGGAGCTGCTGACTTTAGTGGAATTGCCATGTTTCGTGCCCTAACACCCTCTAATTTCAGGCAGGGAAGTTTCTGCCCTGTTGGCTGTCAGCAAATCTTGGCTGAGTCCGTGTTTTCAAGCCAAATAAGTGCATCTCAGTCTGACTTGGGTGAGGGAAACTGTTCTTCCTTTCCTTCACTGAGATGAAAATAGAAAGTCCCCCCTGGGGTGGCAGTTACCCAGCTGTTCCCTCACAGATGGACGACTCCCCTCAGGTCTGGAGTGGACACTGGCTGATCCCGTGTTATGCTTTGCTTGCTGAAATCAGTCAGAGCAATTAGTCCTATCTGGACTCTCCAAGAGCCTTTTCTGGACTCAAACATCTTCAGCAGTCAAGGTCTCTGCTACCTATCCGTGGGTGCCTTGTACCAACGCAGCTGGTTTGGAGCTGGAATTCCAGTTGGAATTGCGAGGTGACATGGTGACACTCAGCAGCATCCAAGAGTCTTGGAGCAGGTGTTTCTCTTGAATCTCAAGGATGTGGGGACCAACATGGTGTGCACAGAGCTGTGTTGGCAAGCAGAAATCATGCTTAACTGATAGGCAGGGAGAGCCCTTTGGAGACCAGGGCTGAGTCTCTGCTGGGCAAAACGAGGACCATTCCTCTCTGCCAAGAGAGCCCAGTCACCCTCCTCACAGAGACTGAAGCTATTCCTCTTACCTGGAGATGGTCTAGGGTGGAAATACAGACCTTTTGAGATATCTGTAGATGTATATAATGACATCCACAATGCTTGCTGTTCGCTTTCTCCAAGGAGGATCCCCCTCCTTTGTCCTGCAGCTTCCAGAACAGATGTCTCATCCACACTAGAGCCATCAGGGTGTTCCTAGTGGTTCCCTGTGGATGAAGGAGTACTGTGTGGAGAGAATGGGAGATTTCACTCTCTCACTGACAAGTGAGGAGTTATCTGGTGTTGCAGGTTGCAGTTTTCTCTGATGGCAGCACCCACAAAAGTCTGTTTGCTGAAGTCCCCCTCCCCTGACAGGTTTGGGACATGCTCAGGAGGACCTTGCTCCCTGCTCTTTGGGTCACACTGAGCTCCCAAGGAGCCCAAAGCCAGTGCCCAGCACATTCTGGGCATCTGGACTCACAGTGCTGCTGGTGTCCCTTGGGCTGGAGGCCATCTGTCTGTACATACTGTCCACCAGCTTCTGTGGCCAGAGGATCTCCATAAAAGTCTGATGGATTACTGGTCCTCCTCTCTGAGGTTTATGGATGTGTTGGGTGTGAAGGGAGTTTGCCTGCTTTCCAAAACTCTATTTCATTCTGCAGGACTGGTCTCCATCCCTCTGGATGCTTCTCCCAGAGGACAAGCAGGATGGGCTCGCCTGCTGCCTCCTGAAATCTTGCAGCGAGGCGTTGCATGGGTTTGTGTAGACAGACAGCATGGCAGGAATTTCCTTTTCTGGGGTCTGAGTCAGCTGCCAGCCCTGTTTTATTATTTTGGGTACTGGGAGAATGTGGGGAAGGAGGATCAGGCAAAGGGAGGGAAAGAGAAGGGAAGAAGCTGTTTCCATTTATGGGTTATGAGCAGCATTGCTACGCTTGGGGATTTTTATGGGAAGTAACCCTGGCTGTGGGGAAAGCTGGGTTTTAATGAATACAATTACAATGCTGCACTGAACTGAGTGGAAAGGCCCCATAAACAGCCTGGTTTTATTAAAAAAACCCCAACCCTACAGACAATCAGACTATAAACTCCCCTTCCAGAGAAGGTGAGCACCAGAGCACATGTGCACAGGTGAGAACAGGGCCAGCTCTGAGATGAGCCTAAAACCCCTGGAAACTTCTGCCTTGGGTTGGACTCAACCCAACAGGGACTGATTACAAGCTGTTTGTTCTGCACTATGGCAAGGCTGGAGCCACTGGGACTCACCTGATACCCAGAACAGGCATCCTTCTCTCAAGCTCTGGGAGCTGCATGAAGGTGAGGTACCAGGGCACAAAAGGCCTCTGCCCCTTTTCTCCACCTTTTCTCCTGTGCCAGGAAGGAGCTGGCTGGGATCCTTTGGTGTCCTTGTGATCCCTTTACAGCTGCAGGCTTGAGATCTGTGCCATGGGCTCTTGGCCTTGGGCTCCTGCAGCAAACAACCCCCTTGGCCAGACCCACGTGGTGGGGAGCACTGTGTTGGAGAGGCAGGAACAACATTCCTTGGGAGCTGCCCTTCTCCTCCTTCCTCTGGGATGCAGGAAAATCTTGTCCTCCTTTGCTGCTCCCTCTCAGGAGGCTCCTGGCTCTCTCTGGGCCACAGGAGGATTCCTGTGAATTGCAGTGGGTTTCTGCAGGACTAATCCACAGGGAGCCCTGCAAGGTCTCCAAGGGGGTCAGGGTTTGCTTCTGCAGGAGGGAGGATCTAAGGATCAGACAGATCACACTGAGTGCAGCCGGATCTTTGTCCTCCCACAGCCAAGCTGAGAGGCCCTGGGTGGGGTTTGAGAGGAGTCTATTCCAGAAGATTGCAGACCTGGCATGCTGCCTGGAGCACAGGGACATTCAGGTCCATGTTCATCCACATCCTGGACCTTCTGCCTCAAGCTCACCCTTCTCCTGGGAGACCCATAAGCTCATGTTCCCTGTGCTTTGGCCCATTTTTTGTAGAGGCTTAAGTGACTCCTACCACATCACCAAGATGTAAAGTGAGGATGCATTCAGAACCACAGAGCCACAGGCTAGGGAAGGTTGGAAGGGCTCACAGGGGCTCCCCTGGTGCCACCCCCTGCTCCAGCAGGGCCATCCCAGAGCTCAGGGCACAGGAATAGCTGGACTATCCCCAGGCAGGGACACTCCACACTGTGAGCACACTCTGCTCAGGGCTGGCACTGCCCAGGGCAGCAGTTCTGCCTCCTGTGCAGGGGCAGCTCCTGGGCTCAGCCCTGCCCCTGGCTCTGGAGCCATGGCGGGGCATGGAGCAGAGCCTGGGACACACTGGGACAGGGTGGGAGAGACTGGGACACACTGGGACAGACTGGGACAGACTGGGACTGACTGGGACAGACTGGGACACACTGGGACACACTGGGACAGACTGGGACTGACTGGGACAGGCTGGGACAGAGAGGGACAGACTGGGACAGTCTGGGACCCCCAGGGACCCCCAGGCACCCCAGGGCTGGGGTCCCTCTCTCAGTGTCTCCTCTCCAGGCTGAGCAGCCCCAGCTCCCTCAGCCTCTCCTGGGCACGGAGCTGCTCCAGGCCCTTCCCCAGCCTCCACTGGACCTGCTCCAGGAGCCCCAGGTCCCTCCTGTCCTGAGAAGCCCAGGACTGGACACAGCCCAGGCTTTCACCCCTTTTTCACAGCCTGAGGTGACAGTTCTGTTTGCCCTGGGAAGGGAGCAGTCAGGTTTGCATGGTGCACACCCAGGGCTGGAGCAAGGCTCAGCACACAAAGTCCTGCCCAGCCAACGTGTCAGTATAAGGAAAGGAACATGTAAAAGTTATTAAATATATTCTTTTATTTTTTTCCCTGTTTTAATAACCACAAAAGAGCGCAAACAGGAAAGCTGTTAAGAATTTTAAGACTCAGCTTTATTGTTTTCTAAAAGCAAAAAACTGCTGTTGTTTCCCCAGGATGAAGTTTAGCAGGAGTCATTTGGATCTCAATGTGTCCTAATTGCTCTGGGGACTCTAATAAATATTCAAAATAAGGAGCTGTAGGATTTGATTTCAAGAAAAAGTATGTTCCATGCACAGTGATTTCTGATTACCCAAAGGCTCTTTTTTTAGCATGTAGCTGGTTTATTTTAGTCTGTGGGATATGTTTTATCCACGGCCTCTTTTCCACACTGGAAGTGAAGGATGTAGGACCTGCAGTTTGCACTGGAGAGATGGATGGAAACCACTGGGCAGCACATTGCCCATGAGCAATGAGCACGAGTACTCCAGGGGCTTTGTAAAGTGTAACTCTGGCCTCAGGGTGTGATGGCCTGCCCCTCACAGCCTGCTCTGCTCCAGAAATGCTGCAGGTGGCTTAGAATTGATGTCACCAGGGAGGGACTCCTGTCCAGAGCAGAGGGTGATGTACAGAGCAGTTTGGTGCTGCAGAAATCTTTGGGGTGCCCACATCTTGAGTTCACTATGCAGAGCTGCTTTCCCTGTGTTCAGAATGTAACAGAGCAACAGAAGTGAAAGAATGAGAGAAAATCCAGAAAAAGGTAGCCAAAATACTCGAGGGGGTGGAGCAGCTGTCTTCTGAGAACTGGCTAAGAAGGCATGGTCTACAATCTGGAGAGGAGAAGCTGGGAATGATATGACTGAGGTCTTCAAAATCGTATAAAAGACAAACCCATGGGAGAAAAAAACGAGGATTTTCACAATGAGAATGATAGAAGGTTTTTATTTTCAGCCATGTTGAAAGGGCAGAGGTCAAAGCAGAGACATTAGAAGGAAGAAATGTGCTTCAAAAAGAAGAACGTGGCTGTGATCTCTCCATGTCTCTACAGGATTTCCTCCTCAAAGAGCCCTGACCGTGCCCATGTGCAGGGTCCTGTGTGACACCTGCCTTTTATAAACTCACTGGTAAGTCAGGTCAAAAAAACACAGCCATCCCTGTCCTGCAGCCATGCTGTGGATGGGGTCTACAGCCTGGACAGCAAATGGATGGGATTTACTGCCTGGATATCAAATGGATGACATCTATAGCCTGAATATCAAATGGATGGCATCTATAGCCTGGACAGCAAATGGCTGCTGGGCACATTCCATTCCTGCTCCCAGGGGACAGGAACTCAGAGCACATGGTCCATCACAGCAAAGGATGTCACTATAGGTATTGTAGCCCAAGAAGTTCAACATCTCTTCCACCCAAACCATTCCATGATTCTGTCCTCTCTAAGCCGGAGGGAATGGGATGCAGAGCAGCAAGGAAAAGCAAGGCTGCTCCAGGAAGCAGCCCAGCTCAGCATGAACTTGAGGAAATGCTCATGCTTGACTAAGCAGCAGGATTCTTCTCCAAGCCTTCCTGTGTCCCAGCAGCCAAGTGGTTACACAAAACTGAAGTGGGAGCCTTTCCAGTTCCTAACGCAGGGAAGAAAATTAAAAATAAATCATTTTCCACCAGCCATTCAGCTTCAACAAAAGCTGGGACACTTCCAGAGCCAGTCCCTGAAAGAGCTGCTGTGTGGTTTCCAACCCCTCACAAAATCAGGGCAAACTTTGCTGCATCTCTGCCCAGCCTCTTCAGGACCAGGACTTCCCTGCAGTGGATGCCAGCCCAGCTTCGCTGGCCCTGCTGCAAATCCAGCGTCATCCCAGGGCAGATGATGGGGGATTTCTGCTCTCCTTCCCTCCCAGCCAGCCCTGCCCAGTGTCCTCCTGATCCAGGGGCTGTGCAGGCCCTGGGGCAGAGTGGGGCTGGAGCAGGAAGTGAGTGGCTGTCCTGAGTTGCTATCCTGTGCCACTGGAAACTCACAGTGATGAGCTGGTGCTGCTGGAATTCTGATAAATGGAACTAATAGCTGTTGGCTTGCTGAGTCTGGCCTGCAAACCAGGGCAGCATGAGATGGCCGCAGGGATGGGATCCTCAGTTCCTTCAGCCTCTGTTCCATCTCTCCCAACAAGCCCCAGCTCTGGGAAGGAGATGGAAAGGCCATGGCTGTCCATGGATCATGGATGCCTTGGCTTCCCTCAGCCTCTCCTACAGCAATAATGTAGCATGAATCCATGTTCTACTCATGTGGGCCTTACAGAGCTGGTCTGCTCCAAATCATGGAGCTCCTGCTTAGCAGCTGCCTACAGCTCAGCAGGGCCCCATTATCTGCTGCTGGGACCAGTCCTGCTGGGAGATGTGCCAGGTCACCCCCTTTTCTTACCAGACCCTTTTTTGAATGCTAACCCTGGTTACATGCTGGGAACACTGGACATGCAAGGGGTGCCCACCCTATTCCCAGGACCTAGGCGAGAGCAGTCACTTGAGAGAGTGCCTGAGCCTGCAGAAAGGGCAAGACTTGTGAAAATCCACAGATGGGAACCCACAAAACACTTTTCAGCCCTTACCTACTTCAGAGAGCACTTTATAAAGCAGAAACAGAAGGAAATGAGGAGGCACTGGGGGACTGTCAGCCTGCAGTCACAGGCAGCCAGGCTGCACAGCTTTGGGACAGTCTGAGGAGCCCCAGAGGAACCTCTGAACACTCCCATCCCCTGCCCCAGTGCTGCAGTGTGTCCTCTCCCCACAGGACAAAGGCTGAGCTGCTCTTTGGTGTTTTCCAGAGCAAACAGAACAGTGTTGAGAGTCTGGCTTTGGGCTTTGTCCAGAGCTGGTGACCTTCCAGCTGTCTGCTGGAGGCAGATGGGGACAGTTGCAATCAGCTGTTCCACCGTCGTTTGTCTTCCAGGTTTTCCAAGCTGTGGAAAACTTGTGTCTCCTCCCTCTGCTCCTGTGTCTTCCAGCCTGCCTGCTCCTCCCTTTGCTCATGTCCCTTCCCCACACAGGTGGGGAGGCAGCAGGTCGTGGGTGAGCTGTAGGGTGGGCGAGACCCTCTGCAGCTGACGTGGGAGGAGCTGGGAGTGTGGCAGGAATTGCCTGCATGACTGCAGTGCAAGGCAGCACCATGCAGGGCTGCCACCAGAGCCACAGACTGTCACAATCCAATCTTGCAGCTCCTCTGGAGACTCTGGGAAGCCTCAGCCACCCATGGACCTGTGTGTCTTCAAGTGACCGTCACTGCAAGCAAAGATGAAGTTGCTGGTGACTTGTTGGGAGTTTGTCATGCTTTTCTGCACCCTCAGCTTGTCTGCAGGCTTTGGGTGCTCTCAGCAGCCCCCAAGCAGGGATCCAGTGGGAGACACACAAACCTCAAGGGTCAGGAGGCTGCAAGAGGCCTGGATTTCTCCTCCTGGATGTGCTCAGCTCCCAGTTTTGTCCCACTGGAAGCTGATGGTATTCCCAGCTCAGCAATAGTCTGTGCACACATCCTGCCAGGGCTTCCCTGGTGCCTCTTCTCCAGCAGGAGCACAGGCCAAGGAGGAACATGACTAAGGCTTTAACTATTGATTCCTCAGCACTCCTTCCAGACCACAGACATTCCAGTGAGACTTCACAGAGGGTCAAACAGTAGTATAATGCTTAACAACTGTAGTAGTTTATATGTAATTAAAAAATGGTGGGTTTTTTTTTTTTCTTTTAATATAAATAATGTAAGTTACTTAAAGTTAGGAGGGATGGCTGGGACACCACACTTACTAAGGTTTGCCAACATTTCTTACTCAGGCTCATGTCCCAACTGCTTTTAGTTTCCTGTTTTCTGGTTGCATACAGCTGTGCCAAGCTTGAACTATTGGACTGGAATTCAGCTTGGGTGGTTCCTACTGGAGTTTTTGGATGGATGGCAGGGACGTGGAGAATTTCAGCTCAAAGCCTGTTGGCTGTTTTCAAAAAATTTCACTCAAAACCCCCGCATTATTCATCTCATATTAAGAAAAAGGCCAGCAAAGCTTTTCTGGAAAGATTCCTCCAAAGATTTGAACATTGGCTCAGTGTTGCATGTCTTACACATCTGTATTAAACCTTCACTTTGAGAAAGTCAAAATTTGGCCCACGTTAGGTTTTCATTATTTTTGGGGATCACAGTGTGGTTATGCTCAGGAGAGTGTTGGTTGGTAGTTTTGTAAGTAAATTCCTGGAAGATACTCCTTTGGCTTGGCCCTGCTGTCAGTGCATGGAACACAAAGGGCCTGGGACTGATTTCCTGGATTTGGTGGGAAAGAGATTTACAGTTTTTCCCTCTTAATTTGGGATGGCAGAAGAACAGCCTAGAGGAGACTTGGCCCACATGTGTGAACCCTAGGACTGTCCCAGGGGCTTGTTTTGCCCTCTCCTAGGAGGGCTCAGCTCCTGCAGGTGGGATTCCGGGCTACAGAAGCCTGATGTGCTGGTGACCCAGGAAGTCTAGGCCAGCCTTTCTCTTGTGGCTAGTGCAGAATGAAGCTGAAAGCCTGCAAGGGCAAACCCAAGAGAGGGTATAAGCAGATCCCTCTGCAGGGACTCGACACAGCCATCTGCTGCCAAGCTGCTCTGTGGGCTCTTTCCAGCCACTGGAAAGCAGGTGGCACATCTGGACCCTGACCCACCCATCACCTCCAGCAGTACACAGGCAGTGGTGTCCTGTCTGTCTGTCTCCATAAGCTCTGTGCAAGTCTGGCCTGTGAGCTCAGGGGACACACCATCTGGGGTGACCTGACATGGACACATTGCTGTCCATCCCTGCGTTGTGCAGAACACTCTGCAAGAGAAATGTTGCCTCATCAATCACTCTGATAGCTCAGATTTGCTTGCACTTAGCTCAAAGACCTTCAACGTGGCTCTTGTTTGTTGGTGGGGCTGGGGAGGGTTTGTTGGGGGGATCGGTCAGGAGCTCAGGTATCTCACTCTATGGATGTGATGGGTGGAATTGGACATTCTGTGGGCTCACATCAACAAGTTTCTCCTGAAGTCTGCAACCACAGAGTCCCTTTGCTCCACTTTAGCTGGCTGTGGGGGCTTTGTAAGGAAAGATGTCAGAAGCCCTGTGTAAGGAATACTCTTGCACTGCCGTGTCTGAAAACCCAGAGAACCAGAGCATGCTGAGGAAAAAGCACTTGTAGTGCCCTGCCAAGGAGTCATGGGATGGGTCTGGGAAACAGCCCGATGAGGAGCAGCAGCAGGGAGGCAGGAGACCAGCAGGATTCTCCTCTCTGGGCTGGTCTCACTTTCTCTGATCCCTCGTTGCAGGCAGGGGCCGTGCAGGGCTCGGGAGCGCCTGGCTGCGATAGGCGCGCGCTGTGACTGCGGGGGATGCGCACGGATGCTCGTGGAGCAGAGGTAAAACTGCAGCACCGCCTCCAGCAGGGCCCTGCCCCATCTCAGCACGGTGCAACCCTCAAGGAGTGCTTCACCCCATGCAGGGCTCTGAACTCCCCAGCCCATCCCACCTCCCACCTGTGGGGAGCAGGACATGGAGAGCGGGCTAGAGCTGAGGGCCAGCATTGCCTGGGCTGTGGGACAGGAGCAAAGTCAGGCAGGAATTGGGGATCTCCTTGGGATCTGTCCTGCTCAGCAGCAGTTCAGCATGTACCTACATGGATCTGCCCTAACCCAGGCCACATAGGGGTGTTTGGGTCCAAATCCCTCCTCTCCCTTACGCAGGTGCAGAGGAAGCAGCAGCAGGGAGGGGTTGCTGACATCTCCACAGGTGAGAGGTGTTCTGTGAGAGCAGAGGCAGCTGCAGTTCTGCACCACTTGTTAACAAGAACTGGTAGAGCCCTAACCTGGCCAAGCAATTAACGATTTTACTGCTAATAAAAGTTTCAGCTCAGCAAATGAGAGCACCCAGAGTCTGTTGCTAAACCTGGGCACCCTCCTGGCTGCTCAAGGGTGATGGCTGACTGAGAGGGAAACTGAGGCAGGGAATTTAAATGATCTACTTCAGATGTGAGTTGGGAACTGAGTTAGGAACCCCAGAGTCCTGTCTGCCTGTTGGCACTGATTAGCCGGGCTGCCTGTGCAAGTCAATCACAGTCACATCACCAAATGGTTTGAGTTGGAAGTGACCTCAAATACTATCCTCCAACTCCCTGGGCAGGGACACCTTCCACTATCCCAGGTTCCTCCAAGCTCCATCCAACCTGGCCTGGGACACTTCCAGGGATGGGGAAGTCCCAGCTTCTCTGGGCAACCTGTGCCAGGGCCTCACCACCCTCACAGGGAAGAATTTCTTCCTAATCTCTAATGCAGCCCTGCCCCTGTCAGTGTGAAGCCATTTGCCCTTGTCCTGTCACTTCATGCCCTAATCAAAGTTCCTCTCCAGCTCTCTTGGAGTCCCTTTAGGTTCTGGAATGGGCTCTAAGGCCTCCCTGGAGCTTTCTCTGCTCCAGGCTGAACAGCCCCACGAAGACAGATAATGTTTTAAAAATATCTGTGAAGACACATATTGCTTAAAACCAAAATCAGCTGTTACAATGGCTCAGCCTGGGTGCCGTGCAGAATACTCCTGCTTCCAGAAGAGATCACTTCTGGTGGCACTTGACTGCAGCTGTGGGGGGTTATGATGGAGTAAAGTTTGCACAGGACTGTGGGGCTGAGGATGGTGCTTGTAAGACCTTGCAGGCTTTCCATCAATGGCTCTATTTGCCAATAAAGTGCCTTTTTGTCAAAAAAACCTACTTATATCAGTGCAAAACGGTGTCCTTCCCTTGCCCTACAGAGAGAACATCCCAGGGAATATTCAATCAGGACACTCTGGCCAGAGTTTTAGCTGGCAGCTTGTGACACCCTTCAGCAGTACTTGTGTGTTGGGAAAAGAGAAGTGGTGCTCTGGCAGGCAAGATGCTCTGCAGAAATGCTAAGTCAGCAGGGAGAATCACACAGGTTGGCACAGCACAGCTGCTTAGAACAGTTAGAAAAGAATAAATCACGTTTATTGCCTGTTTCACCTATTTCTCCTATTTTTGGAGGGCAGGGACTACTGTAGAATAGCATCCCAGCAGAGTCTGGGAAATGCAGCCTGTCCCCAGCCCTGGGCACTAACAACCCATGTGGGACATATCCCCTGTACTGAGACCCTCTGGGGCTGGGGAAGCAGCAGGAAGGGTGGGTGCCTGAGCCCCAGGGGCTCAGCACCACAACAGCAGCTTTTCCTCTGCCATCTCACTGAGTAAGGAGCACTGGGCCTTCAAAAGCACCAATCACCAGAACAGTCCTTCCCTGCTTTTCCACTGAGGCTGTGAGGTGGGGTGGGGGCTTCAACCTGCCTTTCTGACTGCCCTCCCCGCTGCGATTTCTGTTCCCTCGTAGGTAGTATCGAGGCCGAGCTGAGCGCGGGGCGGCATCCCGAAAGCGCTGGGACGAGGAGCGGAAGATGAGCGAGCCCAGCCCCTTGCCATGCTGTGCCGCCGAGGAGAGCGAGCCGCTTCCCCCGGGCTCGCAGCCGTCCCCGCTGGCCTGCGGCGATGGGGACGAGCCGCCGAGCCAGCCTGCCAGCGGCAGAGCCAGCCCCCGGCACGATGCTCGGCCCTCCCGGGCGGAGGGGGAGCGCGGGGAGCGGCGGGACCAACATCTGGGAGCGGTGCCGGAGCCGGGCGAGAGGCGCAGTGAGCAGGGACAGGCGGCGGAGAGCGGCCGGGAGCCCGGGGCCGCGCTGGCCAACGGCGGGGACGCGGCCGGCAGGAGCAGCCCCGGACTGCGGGACACGGCCGGCAGGAGCAGCCCCGGACTGCGGGACACGGCCGGCAGGAGCAGCCCCGGACTGCGGGACACGGCCGGCAGGAGCAGCCCCGGACTGCGGGACACGGCCGGCAGGAGCAGCCCCGGACTGCGGGACACGGCCGGCAGGAGCAGCCCCGGACTGCGGGACACGGCCGGCAGGAGCAGCCCCGGACTGGGGACACGGCCGGCAGGAGCAGCCCCGAGCCGAGGGACACGGCCGGCAGGAGCAGCCCCGAGCCGAGGGACACGGCCGGCAGGAGCAGCCCCGAGCCGAGGGACACGGCCGGCAGGAGCAGCCCCGAGCCGAGGGACACGGCCGGCAGGAGCAGCCCCGAGCGAGGGACACGGCCGGCAGGAGCAGCCCGAGCCGAGGGACACGGCCGGCAGGAGCAGCCCGAGCCGAGGGACACGGCGGCAGGAGCAGCCCCGAGCCGAGGGACACGGCCGGCAGGAGCAGCCCCGAGCCGAGGGACACGGCCGGCAGGAGCAGCCCCGAGCTGCGGGACGCGGCCGGCAGGAGCAGCCCCGAACCAAGGGACAGCGGCTCCGAGAGCCCGGAGAGACCCAGCGGGGCCCTCAGCAAGGAGCGGTGGCACAGCGTGCTGGGATCCTCGGAAGCTCTGAGCGCCGACGAGGCAGAGGAGCAGTTCGGGTGAGTACGAAGCCGCCTGAGGTCGGCTCAGTTCTGGTCGTGTGTGTTGTTTTCCAGGCTCCGTGGTTCAAGTTACTCCGCTCCGTGTGTAACTCATCAGTTTAAGGAGCTGCAGCTGCTCTCATGGCTGACTGTGGCTTTCCACTCCTGTTTCTCTTTGGGCTTCTCGCACATTTTTTCCTTGTGCGTAACTTTTTACTCTTTTTTTCTCGCTGGGCTTCTCACACGGTTTTTTCCTGTTACAAATGCAGAAAGCTGTGATTAGAGCCAGTGTCTGCTCACAGAGTCACTAAAGTGAAGGGGAAGCTTTTGGGATGTCAAGAGGAGCTGGTTGTGCTCACTTTGGGGGTGTCCCACTTGCAAGCTGGAGATTCAGCTGCAACATTTATGGCACAGTTACCTGAGGTAACCAAGGGCAAGCACAACAGCCCGGAGATGCTGGAGAGCCAGGCTTGTCTGGGAGGCTGGTGTGCCCTGGCAGTCCCTGGGCTAGCAGGTGGCAGCTGTGTATCTGCAAGTGGGCACGGCACTGAGCTCTGCTCTCCGCTGCACCTGGGGCAGGTGTTACCAGCACCTGGGTGACAGGGACAGCAGTGTGAGACAAAAGGTACAAGTGTCATCCAGTTCTCAAGTGCCTGAGACAAACCTGCACATGTGCAATGTCCCTCAGTCCCTGAGTCCTCTTCTGGCAGCCTGGCTCACAGGAGAACTCTCCAGGCTGGGGGACACACACACTGGTGTAGTTTTATGCCTCTGCAGGTTTCTAGGCCTCCCTGGGATTCTGCAGGCTGGAGTTTTGGGGGAATGACAGGACACTGGGATGAGGAGAGGTTCTTCCCGTGCTATTCCTGCAGGAGGGGAATGGATGCTTCCCTTTGCCACCAGAAATCAGCCAGGGCTCTGTGCCGTACCCACCTGGGGTTGATGCCTGCTGTGAATTTACAGCCCTGCCTGTGCACCTACCCTGGAGCAGGAGAGATGCTGCAAGCAGGAGAGGCTGAAGAGGAGCATCAGGGGTTGTCCCAGTCAGGAGTGTGGCCTTCTGAAGAGGAGCTGTGAAGGGGCAGGGTGGCCAAGGTGGCCTGGGGATCACCTGGTAGCTCTAGCCCCGTGCAGGCTCCATGCTGAGCACTGTCTGGAGCGTGGGCAGCAGAGCTGGGGAGCCACGCAGGGCGTGGGCTGACAGCAGGCATCCCTCCTGCTTTGTTTCTCTGCTGTTGAACAGGCTTCTCTATAAAAAGCTGGTGGCTTGTTTCACTCAAGAGCCCCAGCAAAAAGCAGGAACACTGCTTCAAAAAGCACAACTGAAGGGGTTGCAGAGGAAGTGTCCAGGGCAGGCTGCTGCCATCCGGAGAGCTGGGGCAGCCTGTCCCCAGGCAGGTCCCACGAGCCTCGTGAGCTATGCAGTCAGGTCTTGGATAGCTGCAAGCCTCTCAGGTTTCAGGGGAATCATATTTGCTTGGTAGGTGGCTCCCTGGCAGAGGCTGCAAGTTCAAGAGGAAACTAAGGGTGGTCAGAGAATGCTGCTGCAATCACTGGAAGTGCAATTATTTTAAGGTACTAGGGCATGAATTGGTAGAAGTGGCAGGCTGAGGATTTGGAGATGATGCAACCTGACTGGGGTCTGCATGCAGTCCGTGATCTCGTGCTCTAAACGTATTCACTTGGAGAGCAAATGAGTCTTTTGGGAGGCTGAATGCACAAGGGACAAGTCACACGCTGTATTCAAAGCAGAAGGGCAGCTGGAAAACTTCTGGGACACAGCTGAAGTCTGGGAAACCACTTAGTGCCTGCAGATCGGGTTTAGCCCCCTGTGGTGGCGCTCATCGGTGCTTTGACCACTTATCTTTAGGGTAAATGGCAGGAACGTGTGGCTGGGCCAAGCACAGGGTGGGACTGCTCTGCCCTGACCACATGGACTGTCCAGCTCTCCTGGGTCAGTGTGGGTCAGGAAGAAATGACAGATGAACCAAGGCACCAGGAAGTTGCTGACATCCTGCATTACCTCTGAGTTTCCCCATTTTTTTCTTTACTCCCCTTTGGGGAATTGCTGTAATGACCCATTCTGGGTATAGGAGAACCTGGTTTGATGTTTTACTAATGAGCAGTCAACTATTTGTTCCTGGTGACAAATCATTTGTTATCATCTTCACGTTGCTGCTTGTATGATGCATTTTCTCCCTGAATTTTGAAGTACTTTACAAGAAGGTGTTGAGTCTTGCTCTTCCCACCAGAATGGAGAATTAAAGGGGGAAGTCATCCAAGGTCATCACTCCATGGTAGAGCTGGAGAAAGAGCCCATGCTTGTCCTCCTGAAGGTAGGTTAGTGCATCTATGCAGGAAATGTTGGTAAAAACACATCAGGGAAATAGAGCCAAAGATTGAGTGTTTGTGTTGCAGTCTGCATTAACTGAATCGCTTTTTCCCCTTTCTGGTCTATCCCATGGCATCTATTGTTTGTAAAAGCCCCATTTTCCTTTCATTGTGGCCATGTTGCCTAGAGGTCTTTCGCCTTCTCAGAAGCCCCCAACATTGGCCCTGCTGATCTCAGGGAGGTCACAGCTCTGCAGTCCAGCTGCAAGATCCACCAGGGAATGACACTCTCTGCTTTCAGCCCCATGAACTCATGGAAAAAGCAAAATTTTTAACAGAGAAATCCCCACCTTTTGCTTGTAGACGCACTCAGCACCTGGGTGCAGTTTTGGGACTGCGGCTTTTGCCCACACATTTCCTCCCATGGCAACATATAGCTGTCAAAAAATTCACATTCCATCAAATAGTTTCAGAAAAACTTTGCAGAAAGACTGCAGTGCAGAGGCAAGGAAGTCCTGGTTCCCATCATGTCCTCCTCTGGCAGGATGTGCACTCCACCAACACAGCTGCTGCTGATGGCAAGTTGAACATGAGTCAGCTGTGCCCTGGAAGCTGCGAGGGACAACCCTGTCCTGGGGGGCATCAGGGCCAGCATCACCAGCTGGGCCAGGAAGAGGATTGTCCCACTCTGCTCTGGGCTGGGGCAGCCTCACCTCGAGCCCTGGGGCAGTTCTGGGCACCACAAAATGAGAAAGATCTCAAGCTGCCAGGGAGTGCCCAAAGGAGGGACATGGGGGTGGTGAAGGGCCCAGAGGAGATAAGTACAGGGCTGGAATATACAAGGTCTGTGGTGTGAGCAGCCAATAGAAATGATCCTGTCCAGTGTATGGAAAGAGCAGGGTTGTCTCCCCTGGATTATGGCAATGTGGGACCTGCTAAGTAATAACCAGGAGGCTGTTCTGGCACTGGATCCAGTAGCAGGTATCAAATGACCAAATTAAGGGCTGGCTGGGCCTCTGGGATTGCTCATAAAAAAAAAAAAAAAAAAAAAAAAAAAAAAAAAAAAAAATTATTTCAGCTCTGGAGTCTTGTAACAAAATTGGGACTCAAGCAGGTTATACCACAGAAAGATCCCAATATCACAGCAGCTATTTCTGCCTCTTCTCTTGCCTCCCAGCTCCAAGTAGAACAGGACAAGAATCGCCTTGACAGTATTTCTACATTTCTCCTTTCGTTCCAGGTTTGCTTCTGGAGACGCCAAGCTGAGCTGCAGTGATGATGACAGGGAGCATTTCCAATTCAAAGACATCAGGGATGGCTTCAGCTCGACCTTCGAGAAGATTGTTGAGTCTGACCTTATGAAGGGGACCTACTACAGCAGCCTGGACTCTTTGGACGTGCTCTCCCTCACAGACGAGACTGACAGCTGCGTCAGTTTTGAGGCACCACTCACCCCCCTGATCCAGCAAAGGGCCAAGGAGAGCCCCGAGCTCTTGGAGCAGAAACTGGCAGCCCAGCAGAGAGAAGCCCTCCACCACATGGCTGCTGATAAGCAGGAGCAGGCAGCAGCCAAGCCAGCAGAGGGGGATTTTGGGAGCCCTCTCAGACACTCGATTACCAGCAGCAGGTCAGAGAATGTGCTGAGCCGGTTGTCCTTGAAGAGTATCCCAAATGGGTTCCACGTGGAAGGGTCAGAGGAAGATGCCACCAAGATCATTAACTCCATCAGGTAAGGCAGGCAGTTCCTTGGGCAGTGTGTCCTTTTCTTAGGATATCCCAGTCCAGGAGCAAGGCTCGGTGGACATGACTGAGTTGGAACTGCTCTTTCACCCCTTGTGCTTCCTCTCATGTGCTCGTGTGGCAGAAAGGTCAAACACCAGCAGGAAATCTTTTACCTGTATCTGCAAAGCCCTTGGCAGGTTGGGCACAGTCAGGTGCCCTCCCAAATCCCTCTGAAGTGCAGGGAAACCTCAAGGTTTCCATGAGGACAGGGTACCCCTACAGAAGCCTTCCCAAAGGTTCTTCTGCATGCAAGGAGGAGATCAGCAGAGACTTCATCCTCTACACCAGCTCAGACCCAAACCACCACCCCTGGGAGGCAGCAGCTCATCCATTCCCTGCATGAGGAAGCCAGGTGATGAGCAGCCAGGCTGGGGAGAACTGGAGTGAGGTTTTATGTCCAGCTGTCAGGCCAGCAGTGAGTCACACTGCCTGGAAATGGATGAGCTGGTGCTGTAAGTGGCCTGGGCAGGCAGGTAAAGGGCAGTACCTGCACCTAGTGGTGCCAGCAGGGCTGCTCAGGGCATTGTCTGTGGGCACAGCTGGCCATGAGGCCAGCAGGCAACCACAGGGGAGCAGGTGACCAGTAAAAGCCAGTCTGGTGCCAGTCCCACTGACATTATTTGCACCAGTGCAGTTTCTTATCCTCAGCAAATAACCCAAACTGAAAAGCATAGCATCTATCCCTGAGCTTTCCAGGATGTCCATGGCTTGGAAAGAGCTTGGGATCGCCAGTGGGGAGAGAAGAAGCTTAAAAGGTGTTGAGGCTGCTTGCTTTGATACATCCTTATTCCTCAGGGAAAAGCTGCCCTCTCTCCAACCCTTTCTACCAATTTGGAATTACACTGCACTATTTCCTTTGAGCTGAAATGAAGGAGGGTCTGCCCAATTGTAGGAGCCAGGGCAGGTTGTACGGTCAGGCTAGATGGAGACAAGAGATCTCTGAAGCCAGGTCCTGGAACTTGCAGTTTATTGCAAAGGACAATTAGTGTTATTATTGTTATTATTTTTATTATTGTTATTATTGTTATTATTTTTATTATTGATATTATTGTTATTATTGTTGGGTTCAGGGGCCCTGCCTGGAGCTGCCAGCACAGCTCGGAGCAGGTTTGAAAGAGAGTGAGGAAAGAGAGAGAGAGAGAGAAGTTCCCATTACAATACAATAAATCTTCTGTGCTGAATATTCTAATTTTCACTAACCAATCTATTACAAGATACAAATCCTATAGCATTTACATACAGCCTATAAGAATCATTACATTGCCATGTGTTTCATGTGTTTCATTCATTGTGTTTCATTTTAAACTCTAAAAACTACTCTTTAGATCCCTTCTGCCAAGCTAGTGGGGTCTGCTCTGACCCTTAGACCTGTCTGCAAGCAGAAGGTATTATTTAATCAAAAGATTCAGCCAGCCATACCATTGTTTACCAGTTGCTCAATAACTAAGGCTTCGTATCTCAAAACTTACTTTCATTCCAATCTCACTTATAGTTTCCATATTCTCAAAATCTTTTACCAAGCAATCATATTCATAAAGCTTTCCTGCCTCATCTTCTCCAACACCCACTGCCCAGTTCACAACCACATTGCTGTTTTTTCACGTTTTTTGGCGAGGGCAAGAAGAAACCAAAAACGTGGCGTTTTCTGTGGGTTTCACGGAGCCACCTACGGCTCCCTGAAGGTTTCTTGTCTCTGCACAGCGACGCCAGCCTGAAGGACACCCTGTCAGACTCTGACTCAGACATGGGCAGCACGGAGCAGCTGGACCAGGGCAGCACGGACACGCTGGCCAACGGCTGCAGGGCGGACAGCGAGGCTGCCAAGAGGCTGGCCAAGCGCCTCTACAACCTCGAGGGCTTCAAGCGCTGCGACGTGGCCCGCCAGCTCGGGAAAAAGTACGTGGGAGCCAGCCCTGGGAGGGGTGGCACGGGGCTGGGAGCACTGGCCATGCTGGGAGGGCAGGAAAAGGCAGGAGCCTCTGTGCTGGATGGAGTTGGGGCTGCTGGGGAGTTGAGAGCCTTCCAGTTGAAGCTGGGAGCCCAATGCCCTTAAAATCAGAGTCCTACACGCTGCCTGTAGTGTTGGGCAGTAAATGCCACATCTGCTGCCCACCAGGACCAAGAGCTTGGTGCCTCTGGGAAGAGCCCAGCAGGACTAAAGCAGTCCCCAAGCTGAAGGGATTGGGAGCCACACCTGCCTCTGCACTGGGCTCCCTGACACTCCCCAGGGTTTTCACGTCTGCACCCCAAAGGCTCTCGCTGCTGCCTCCCAACCCAGTCTGCACCAGGGTAGGAAGGGTTCGCTGGAGAGCCAGGAGCACACAGGGAGGTCCAGACTTTTCAGTTGGTAGATTGCCTGGGTAAGGCAGAAGGGAAATCAAAAAATATTCAAAAGTGGGAGCATTACAGAGATTTCTAAGAGACAGAGTAACAGTAACAAGTGTAGCAGTAACAGATTATTTTAGGATGCCAGTGGGTGTGAAGGCACCAATCCCCATCATCCTTTGCCTGGATCAGATATAACCTGTGTTGCTGGGATTTCAGGGGGGGTTTCACCTTGGGATGTCTCCCCCCTGCCCAGATGAGTAGAACACACCTGCCCCTCAGCAAATACCCACACTTTCAGTACCAAGGCCTGTCTGTGACTCCCAGCTTAGTGCTGGGACAGAAGGAGCCCAGGAATTGTCTCCTAGAGAGGTTCTTTGCATCACCTGTCAACATCCTCAGCCTCTCCCTTTGCTGAGGTTCTTGTAGCAGGTGCATTGCTGGTTGCTCTTGCCTCAGGTGTGCAACATCTTTCTCCTTTTTTGCAAATTTGCCGTGGCAAATGTCACTGAGGGGGGAAGTTGGAAGCACTGGGTTTCTGAGTCTGTCCCTTTGCTATTTCCTGCAGTTCTCACTCACAACCTGAAACCCTCATGCCTTGGGAGGCTGTTTGGTGACCCACATCTGGGAATTCACACAGCCTTTGAAATAAAAGGGTTGTTTTGATCAGCTGGGTTTTGACATCTGAACCATTTCCTGACATGAGACCTAAATAGAGCTGCAGACTCTTGGATCACACAGGTGGATTGGCAGAGCAGAAAAGGAAATGGGGTGAAGATAGGTATTAATAGGTATTAATATAGGTATTAAGTCAGTCTTACTTAAGACAATGTAAGACCAACCTATACAGCTGGGAACGGACTAAGTTTAAATGATGCTTTCAGGCCAGCTTTATGTAGGAGGGCTGTACAAAAAGTGAAATTTCATTTTAACACTTCTTTTTTCTTTGTGATAATTGGCAATTTTCTAAAAAAAAAAAAAAAAAATGGAAATTAAACCAAAGCCAAAACTATTCATCATTGTCAAACAGGCAGAAAAGACAAGGTTGGATATCTCCCCACAGTTTGTTCCCATCTGCCTCAATTCAGTGAAATTAACTTAAAACCCAAAAATTACCATTGTCCCCCTGAAGGGCAAAATTTTGGATGGCTGAACTCTCCATGGGAGACTCTTGTTCCAGCACTGGTTACCTGTGGCCCTGTCAGCTCCACCAGTGCCCACAGTCCCCTCTGGTGCTGGGTGGGGGTTGAACTGTGCCAGGCTGTGCCAGGCACTTCCCAGGAGGCTTTCCCAGAATGGTGCTCCCCAAATCCCTGCGGCAGCAGCCCAGGACAGCACCAGCACTGGTGCCCTGGGCTGTGGGGTCTGCCAGGGTCCCGGCCACGGGCAGCACGATGTGGGCACAGGGCTCTTTGATCCCCCAGAGAGGAGCTTTTACCCCCACGAGCTTCTTACCTGGAGTGCCCCAGGTGGTGCAGAAAGGAGCCCTGCTCTGCAGGGCAGTGGGGTTCAGCTGCCAAACAACACAAACCTCTCCATGTCCTGACAATGGGCTGGGAGAAAAGGCCAGGGCTCCTGTGCCCCCCTGGGTGCCCTGTGTCCCAGCAGGGCAGCCAGAACTCCTGGTGCCTGGACCCTCCCAAAGCAGGCAGAGGGAGGGAGCATCAAACTGGGTGTAAGGTGAGAGGAGGTCTGCAGAGGCTGAAAGGGCAGCAGCCAGAGGATGCCCAGCGTGTCCCCACAGGAAATGCCTTGCAGGGCCACCAGCCAGAGCATGGCAGGAATGTCCCCAGGGGAAATGCCTTGCTGTCCTTGTAGGAATGTCTCTGTCCTCGTGGTGGAAGTGTCACCCATTCCTGCAGGAAGGGCTGGCACTGGCACAGAGACAGGGGAGGATAATTCCTGAGTGAGGAAACCAGGGCAAACACAAAAGCCCATCTTAGGTTGGGACACAGTCTTGCCCTGGCCACTGTTGTTATCCCATGGCCTGGGACATGTTAACTGGCTCTGGAGCCCAGGGAGAAGAGTCCCATCTCTGTCCCTGGAGACACAGGAGTTATTGTTTGCAGGGGTCTGGCTGCCTCCTGGTGTCTGTGGCACTGTCCAGTTCCCTTGGCAGAGCCAGCAGCCCTGCCTGCACCTCACTGAGCCCTCCTGCCCCAGTCTCCAGCTGCACCAGGAGCAAGGGGCTCTGGTGAGAGGGTGGGATGGGAACCTGTGTGGGTGAGAGCAGGAATACTCCAGTGGGAGGAGGGGACACGTCCAGCAGTGGGAGAGGAGCACAGGGTACCCCATGGCCTCCTCCCGGCTGGTTTGGGAGGAGCAGCCCCACACAGGGGTGCAGCAGGGCAGGTGTCTCTCATCCTCAGGTGTCTGGGGCTGGCTGTGGGCACATCAGGGAGTTCTTCCAGCAGCATCCCAGGCCAGGAGCAAGTCCCCCTGTGCCTGAGATCATGTCTGCAGTGTCTTGCTGGGATTGGGCTGGCCAAGAGGCAGCATTCTGCTGTTCCTCTTGTGGACAGTGTCTTCTTCCCTGATGAAGGGGCTGACCACTCCCTCTTTAATTGCAGTAATGAATTTAGCAAGTTGGTAGCAGAGGAATATCTCAGCTTCTTTGACTTCACTGGCCTGACCCTTGACAAAGCACTCAGGTGAGCCATGGGATGGAGAGAGTGGTGGGATTTTGGGGTTTCCTCCAGGCCTCCCAGCTCTGTGTGAGCCATCCATGTGACAGGAGCAGGGACTGGGGGGAGATCCAGGCTCTCATTCAGTCTTTGCTGACATGTTTGGTGCAAGGTGCTGCCTCCAAAAGTGGGCTTCAACAGGAGGGCCCACAGCCTGCTTCCCCAGGGTGGAGAGCAGCTCTCCCAGGAATCCCATCCCACACAGAATCCAAGCAAGTGGGAGCAATTTTTTTCCTTGGGATGGGCATCCCCTCCTGGTGCCATCGCACCTGAGGTGATCAGATCCCAGCTGGCAGCACACTTCC
The DNA here is from genome assembly GCA_032173965.1 of Sitta carolinensis. Lineage (NCBI taxonomy): Eukaryota > Metazoa > Chordata > Aves > Passeriformes > Sittidae > Sitta > Sitta carolinensis. The sequence continues at coordinate 3,084,853 of CM063294.1, read as the reverse complement.
CTGCACAGCTCCATGGATCCTCTGCAGGGTGTGGGGCTGGGGGAGGATAAATGAGCCCTTCCCACCTCCCTTGGCCAGCCCCCTTCCCAGAGGCCCTCTCCAAGCACTCCTTTCTCTGTGCAGGACGTTCCTGAAGGCGTTCCCGTTGATGGGCGAGACGCAGGAGCGCGAGCGGGTGCTGATCCACTTCTCCCGGCGCTACTGCCACTGCAACCCCGAGGAGAGCACCTCTGAAGGTACTGCTGCCCTTCCTCTGCCTCCTGGATATCACTGTGACACAGATAGGAACACACAGGAACACACACAACAGGTGTTCAGACAGAGAAGAAGAAAAGAACTCTCTCGTTTATTGTTGACCTCGTATCTATCAGTTTCTGGACAGTGACCAGAGATTGGACAGAGAAGTTACCACTTCTCCATCTCCACTGGTAACTTGAGAAGTCCATCAGGTGATATCTTTTTCAAAGGAATGCAAACATGATTCTTGTTTATCTTACAATTCATGAGAACTGACTCCATTATACTAAAACAAATCAGAAGGCTGATTTTCAGGGACAACACCTGGCCACGCCACAGGGCACCTGTGCACACAGCTGGAGGGCAAAACCAACTGCCCAGGGCCAGGCTGATGTGGCTGCAGCTTTCCCCTTTCCCAGGGATCATTATCCCTGCCCTGGAGGGGCTGGTGGTGCTGACAGAACCCCCCAAAGAGAGCCAGACCAGTCCCCATGCCAGCTCACAGCACTGAGATGCAAACACATTCTGGCACATGGACTGGTCCTTGAAGGACCTCACAAAAGGGCTGGAGAGCACCAGGGAGGAGACAGGGACTGGAATATTACTGTCACAAGCAGCTGCTTTGGGTCTAGAAGTGTGAGATTTGGTCTTTTAAAGGAAAACTGCTTTGAACCCAATTTTATGATGGTTGTTTTAGGAAAAGGTAAAGCCTGAGGGAAAAGGATGTCTCTGGGTTTGTTTTTTTTTTTTGTTCTTGTTTTGTGTTTTTTTTTTTTTTTTTTTTTTTTGTTAAATCCTACACAGCGAAGGGAGCAGATATTCTTTAAAGTCTCCAGAAACAGCAACTGGCCTTGGCTTTGCAATAGCTGGGCTGCCAAGACAACAAACCCCAGAACTGCATGGGAAGGGGCATAATCAGCCACAGCCCTGTGACTGTTGTGTGTTTCAGATGGGATTCACACCCTCACCTGTGCCCTGATGCTGCTGAACACAGACCTCCATGGCCATGTAAGTAGCCCTTGGAGGAGCACCCCTCCCTTTTCCCTTCCCAGGGCACAGCTCTGTTCCCTGGCACTGGGGGTGTTGCTGGACAGCTGAAGTGTGTTGGCAGAGAGTTCTCTGACCTGCTCCAGGTGGGATTTTGGGTGCCTGGCCCACACCTGGGGACAGTCCCCACCTGAGTGTCACTGCACACTCAAGCCAAAGGCACAGGGCACGTCCTGCTGCCATCAGTTCTCCTGTCCAGGGACAGCAGTGCTGCTTCCTCTCCTGCTGCCCAGCTCAGCCCTGTCCAGGAGCTCTCAGTGAGGTTTTCCCTGCCAGTCCCTGTGGGGCTGCTCCTTCTTGTGGGTCAGACACTTCCCCCAAAAAACTGCTGCGAGGGGGCCAGTGGGTTTACACAGCTCTAGATGTGATCTTTCCTTCCCAAAACATGAAGCCAGTTCCAGATGTTCCTTTTCCCCAGGATCTAACCTGCAGCCACTGGAGAGCTTCCTAGCAGAGAGGCCTCTGCACAAAGAGCAGAGTGAGCAGAGCTCAGTGCCCAAGAGTGGCTGGAAAATGGCAGAAGCTGTGAGAAGATCTCTCACCACCTTCCAGGGGCTCCCAGTAACCTGTCTCTGCACACAGTGGGATACTGGTGGGATCAGTCTCATAGAGCATTCATCCTCCAGCCAGCATAGTTGGAGCCAAGGAATTATTTCCTTCAAATCAATTCCTGCAGCAGCAGCAAAAGCAGCATTGTGGCAAAAGGCAAACTATGTGACTTCAATCCAAAATAATCTTATTTTGTCTAGTTTTTTTTAAGTAAAAAAACTCGATTCCAAAATATGCCTCTGGGAAGATAGACATAATTGAAGAGACAAAAAAAAAACAACCTAAACCTCAAAAACCTTACCATTTCTAATCTTCATTGACAAGCTGGCTCAGAGGCCTGGTAAGAAGAAATGTTCTCATGATATCTAGGCACAGAAAAAATAGCTTTCTTTTGACCAGGTGTGCAAATGCCTGAGCTTTTCTTTGAAGAATCTTCTCTTTATTTTTCTGCATGTGTAACATTAATTTCTTCTTCTCCTTTTCCTCTTTTTTTTTTTTTTTTAATTTTTTTTTTTTTTAATTTCCTTCTGCTCCTGGAACCTCTCTTTCTGCTCTTTAACCCTTTACCAGGTGGTAAGTGCAGTCCTAGTGTTTTGCTTTAAAGCACTGGCATTTGACTTGTTTTGAGTGTGTTAAAAACACTAAGGGATTTTGTTTGTCTGGAATCCTAAGTGATTGTGCAGTGTTCCTCCCTACTTAGCAAGCCATTAGCAGCTGATATCATCACATGAAATGCTCCTGGTGTAAAGAAACCTCCCTGAAGTGTGGTGTACCTGGGAATGTGTGCTCTCCCACCCCTCCTTGTCAGAGGTGCTGCCATGCTATTCCATGTCACTTTCGGGTTTATTTTCCTTTTCGATGTTGTGTGTGTGTCGCAGTGTTTTGCTGTGCATTGCTGGAGTGGGAGATGCCCTTGGCGAGCAGAGGGGGGTGGATGTGTCTGTACAGGGCAGTTCCTCACAGCACTGCCTCTGGCATGGCCTCACCAAAGATCTGACACGGAGGTTTAGAACAGGACATTTGCACCTGGCCTTAGCACTGCTGATTTTCTACTCAGGTGCACTCAGAGCCCGTTTCCAAACCACCCAGAAAACTTTAGAAGTGAGACATTCCCTATTCATGGAAGCACCTGGAGTTGGTGTTAAAAGCCAGTGGTCACCAAGAAACATTCCAAGTGTAACAAGCATTCCAAGACTGATACCTTGGAGTGGTTACCTAAAACACAGGCTAGGCAAATGGAAGAGAATAAAAGCAGGTATTTATTGAAGGCCTTCAACAGGTACACCTTGGGCAGTCAGAAGGGGCTACACCCAAGGTGGACAACGGTCACGAGTTCTTCACACAGTTTTAAGTTTGGTCCCTTTACATATCAGGGGTTGATCCTCCAATAACAGCTTCAGGTCATGAAGTCATTTACTCCAAGTTTGCCCCCCAGTTCACTGTTGTTTACATTTTTCAGGGCCTGAGACAGTGAGGTGTCCTTGAGTTTCAGGCCTGGAGAGGAATTGTTTTATCTCAATAAAACAGGAGAGAGCAGCTGACAGGCCATGGAGTTTTACAGTTATACACTAAAGCAGTGCAGGATCTGAAAAATATAAAAGCTAAATCCTAAGGCATCAAGACTATACATGTAAGATAATCCAAGTTGTTGCAACTTTCTGCCTTGCTCTGCTGATGCTGTTTGAGCTCCAGGTGATCTTGTGGCAAGGCGAGCACTGCCTGCTCCATCTCTGCCCCGCGAGCCAAAGCCTGGGGCTGTGTCCTCCCCACTGTCACTGTCAGCCCTCCTGGCCATGGGAGGACAGTGACAGATCAACACTTTGCATCACCAGCACTCATGGGTGCGTTTTGGTCCTTTAGGAAAGGCCACCTCCCGGAGTAGTAATGGGATTTGTTCAAAAAGCAGAGCACCAAACAAAGCTAGAAATGGGATCCTGGGCAGGTTCTCACTCCATTTGTCCATCGTTAATAATCTGACAAACCCTGTGGTCGTGTCCTTAAGCCGAGCTCAGGGCTCGGTGTCAGCAGCACTGGAGGGCTGGGGAGCTCCGAGGTGGGAGCAGCCCCTGGCATCAGCTGCAGAGTGACACCAGCCTGCCCACAGCAGGTTTGTGAGACCCAGGGCTCACTGGTACCCAGAGTTTGCACCATGGGTCCTTGCAGGGGCGTGATTTTGTTCCTGCAGCATAGAACACATCCACGACCAGATCAATTACTCAGCAATTAGCTGCTTTTCACAGTGTGGATGCTGCCCCAGCTGAGCTCAGAGGTCTCTTGCACCAGAGAAAGAGACAGAGCACACAACAAGAAGGAAGGCTTCCCTTGGGATGAATCTGAGCCCCAGACACATACGTGAGAAACCCAAAAAAGGGCCTGTGAGAGTGGTGATTTGTGTTATCTCACTGCATCCACTGACTTCCAAAAATACTTTGGCCTCTGCATTCAGTGCTGAATCACTCTCTGGGCACGGAGGCCAGCGCTGTGCACTCTGCTTCCCTGCCTCAGGGCGGGCTGGGAAGAGGCCCCTTCTCTGTGCAGAGCCATTCCCAGGAGCCTCAAGCTCTCAGGCAACACCTGCCTGGCCTCCAGACTCCCTTCTCCTGGGGGCTCCTTGCCCTCCTTCCTTCCTCCACCTTCGCTCTCTCGTGCTGCTGGATTTTTCCTTTCTCTTTTGTGTCCGAAATTCGGTGCCCAGCAAGCACACAAATCTCTGCTCCCTGCTGAAATGCCCGCATGGCTGCTGGCTCCCTGAGCCCCTGTGCCACTGAACGCTGGCTGGCAGCTCTGGCTAATGGGGCTCCCCGGGACAAAGCCACCAGGGCTGAGCTCTGTTGTGCCACACCACGTCCCCAGGCACTGCAGATTTGTAACAGTGCTTTTCTCCTGTTTTTCTTGATCTCTCAAGGGAGCCAGCTCATCTGGAGCTGGCACCAGCAGGAGGCATAATTAAGAGTATCAGACAGAGCTGCTCAAAGGCAGTGCTTGGCTCCCTGTGCAGCCCGAGAGTGTTTGCACACACAGGAGGCAGGGGGTGCACGGGGGGCACGCTGAGCTAATCCCAAGCCCTCACTTCTTCCTGATGCTTCCATGTGGGGAGAAGCCCCCAGGTCATCTGCAGTGCACGTTTGTGGGCAGAGGTTTCTGGTGTCACCTCTTTCAGGAGGTTATTTCCTCGCACGGAGGGCACATCTCACCCCTCAGGGCATCTCCTGTGTCACCTGCTGCAGCTTCATCCCCTGCCAGACCCACTGAGGCCCTTCCTCTTCCTCACTGAGCCCTGAGCAGGGCTCTGACTCTGCTCTTCTGGGCCACCCTCCCACATCCTCCTGGGTGCTCACCCTGCCCATACCTTGATGTGTAGCCCAACAAGGCCAGGATGCTGTTGGGCTCCCCAGGACCACCCATGCTCATGCTCTCCTCACCCGCCCCTCCAAGCCATGCCCCACACACTGAGGGTGTGAAGGATCCCATATGACATGGCACTGGAGATACCCATCTTTCCTTTGTGACATCAAACTCCTTTTTCTGAACCCTCTAATTGCCACTGACTCCTCCACACCTCTGCTCCATTCTTTTGGAGAGGCAGGATTGCAGGGGAGGCTTGGGAAGAGGCTGCCAGCCTTGACCCTGGCAGGCTGAGGAAGTGAAGGGTAAAGGGTTTGGGAAGACAGATGCCACAGATGATGAAGCCATGATATCAGGGATGCCAGGTGGCCTGGAAGCATCAGTACCAAATACTGTTGGCATTAGCAGTTGCTGAGTGTGCTCCAGGCTGTGAGATTCTCCCAGTGTACATGAGTTGCCCTCTCCACAGTACCAGTAGCTGGATCATTTCTTTTTGTAATGCCAATCAAAAATAACAGCTTCCATCAAGGACCAGCACTCCCCTGCCCAATGCTGGCTGTTACAGGTGCTGGCACTGCAAGCTCACACAATTTCACTCACAGCAGGCTTGGAGCCCCATCCAAACATTGTCCTTTTATCAGGCAGAGTGCTTGTCTCGAGTTTTGAGACAGAGCCTGCACCCAGGACCACTCCAGCAAGAGCTGGAGAGGCTATTTCCAGGTGTCTTATTTCCACCATTAAAAAAGAGGTCATTTGAAACATTTGGATGCTGGCATGAGCAAATAAAGCAGAGAGCCCAACAGCAAATCAGATGAGAAGCCCTTTGAGCTCTTGGGACAAGCCCAAGCTTCAGCACTACATATAAAAGTGTTCTTTGAAAGACACTGATTAAAGTCAAAACTCTCCACCAGTTTAATGAGCTGCTTCTTTTCCTTACAGAACATTGGCAAAAAGATGTCGTGCCAACAGTTCATAGCAAACCTGGATGGGCTGAACGATGGGAAGGACTTTGCGAAGGATTTGCTGAAGGTAATGTGATAAAAATAGACAGTGGGATACTGCCATTATTATTGCAGTGCCACCTAGTCCTGCTGGGACACTCTGAGCCCTTCAATCAGCATTTTCCAGTTGTTTCAGGAGAAGAATTTTAGCCCCCATGAATGTCTCTGCTAACTTGCAGTGAGCCAAAATAGGTCTGTTCCCTGGTGCTGTTTTATCCAGATTTGTGGCATATCTGCCCTCAGAGCATACTAGGGGTCCTTCTCCCCCAGCAGCTCAGATAATGCCCAAAGCCAGGTACTCCCCACCCCAAAACACGACCATCCAGCACCAAAACTTTTCTCTGCCTCCACTACCACGTGATGAAATGCAATGTTCCAGCACAACCGATGCAGTACCACGGGATATGGTTAAACATCCCAAAGGGAGCAATTTCTCCTGCCACATGGGTTTGGCAGCAGCTCTCTGCACCTGCTGCAGGCCCAGCAGCCTGACCTGAATGTCACTGGATGGAACCTGTAATGTCACTGATGAGAGGTGCCACATCAGGGGTGTCACATCATGTTTGGGGGGACATCCCCATCTCCCAGCAGACCTCACTCTATCCTACCCCTCTGTATGGTCAGGAACACCCCCACATTCTGCTCTGCTAGCACATTCCTGCTTCTTTTCCAGTGCCCCAGAGAAGCCACTGGAATTTTTCACAGAAGGACCTGGAAAACCTGATTCCAAGGTCGTTCATCTCTCCCCTGCTACTCTGCCTCCCCTGTCATTTCACCTAGCTGAGACATTGAAGGTGTCATGGCATATCCCAGAGTCTCCTACCACTGTGTGTAGGCCAGGATTCAGTCAGAACTAGGTACAGCACCCAGAATGAGTCAAAAATATCATATTCAGGCTCCTGAGCAGGGCTGGCTCCAGAGCCCTGTGCTGCTGCTGTGTCCATTCCAATACCCAGCAGGACACACAGAAAGAAGGGGCCCAGCAGGACAGCAGCCATCCTGCTCACCAGGAAATGCTTCTCCAGGATGGTTCAGCAGGGATAGTGTCTCCAAGAACACAGACAGGATGTGGAGGAGGAGATGTCTCCACAAGCACACATGACTTCCATGAGAGAGACGCAGCTAATTCCATGTTCTTTTTTCAGACACTGTATAACTCCATCAAGAATGAGAAGCTGGAGTGGGCCATGTAAGTATATGCTAAGCATTAAAGGGATAGTGTGTCTTTCCAAGGGGCTGGCAAGTTCTAAGTCATGTTTTCCATCCCAGAATATTTCCTGCCAAGCCCCTTAAGTGCTGAAGTCCCTCTGCTGACAGACAAGCAGAGTTACTTAGGGCTTAGACTCAGAGGCAGTTGGGAAGGTTGGTGACAGACTGGATCACGACCTAAAGGAAGGGAATGCCTTCTTTGTTTACTATTTCACTTGTAAAATGCTGGTTCCTCTCCAGATGCTTCTGAAGACTTTGCACATGCACAGATCTGGGGTTATTTTGATCATTGAGACTTTCCATTTCTCCCACGTGTTTTTTTTCTGGAAATAGTATCAGAGAATCACCTAAGAAGGAAGAGACCTTGTGATATCTCTAGCTCAGCTTCCTCCTCAAAGTATGGTCAATACTGAACTCAGACCTGGCTGCTCAGGGCTTTGTTCAGTTTGATCCTGAAACCCTCCAAGGACAGGGATACCCACAGCCCCTCTGGATCCACAGACCAATACTTGTTTTTATTTGTTATTATCTGAGTGGCATTTTCTCTTGTCTCTGTTGTTTTGACTTCTGCCCACACTCTCTTTTTCTTGTGCCATGCAGCTCAGTGAAGAGCCCAGCTTTTTCCTCTCAATTCCCCCTCACTCAGGGCTCCAATGAGGTGCCCCAAAGCCATCTCTTCTGTAGATTGGACAAGTCCAGTCCTCTCAGCTGTTCCTCACATTGCAAGTGCTCCAGCCCGCAGGTTCCCTCAGCTGCAGTCTCACCTTGCTGATGCCCGTCCTGTGCTGTATCGCGATATGATGCAGGGAGCGCGGAGCACACGGTCACTTCCCTTCGCCTCCTCACCGTGCCGCTGTTCCACAGCCCAGGATGCTGCTGCCCTCTGCTCCTGCCAGGACACGCTGGCTGCTGCCGCTCATCCTGCTCATCCCCACAGCCCCAGTGCAGCACTCGGGAGCTCCCGGCCCTCTCAGCGCTGGCCTTGTACTCTTTTTTTTTTTTTTAATGTCATCCGCAAGGGCGATGAGATCATCATTTGTCACCCTGAAACGAGCCTGGAAACAGCTGGCAGGGTGGGCTCCACCACAGGTTCACACAGCACCTTCCTCAGACCTTCCCTGCTCTGCCACTCAGAGCACAGGCTGGGATCATCATCAACGTGTCCTGCAGCTCCAATGTCTCCCGAGGGGAAGCCCGTGACAAACCTAAGGTCCTGAGCTGACACAGGGAACGTCCTCTCCTCTCCTCTCCTCTCCTCTCCTCTCCTCTCCTCTCTCTCTCTCCTCTCTTCCTCTCCTCTCCTCTCCTCTCCTCTCCTCTCCTCTCTCTCCTCTCCTCTCCTCTCCTTCTCTCTCTCCTCTCCTCTCCTCTCCTCTCCTCTCCTCTCTCTCTCTCTCTCCTCTCCTCTCCTCTCCTCTCCTCTCCTCTCCTCTCTCTCCTCTCCTCTCTCTCTCCTCTCCTACTCCTCTCCTCCCTCTCTCAACTCTCCTAAACTCTCCTAAACTCTCTCTCCTAAACTCTCCTCTCCTCCCTAAACTCTCCTCTCCTAAACTCTCCTAAACTCTCCTAAACTCTCCTCTCCTAAACTCTCCTCTCCTAAACTCTCCTAAACTCTCCTCTCCTAAACTCTCCTCTCCTAAACTCTCCTAAACTCTCCTAAACTCTCCTAAATTCTCCTCTCCTAAACTCTCCAAAACTCTCCTCACCGTGTGCTGCTGGGCTGCAGCTCAGAGCCCTCAGCTCCTCTGCAGGGGGAAGAAGCCCCCTGGCACAGGGGCCCTGGCACTGAGTCCTTGCACAGCCAGGACCCTCTTCTCTCTGCTTGCCCCTGCCTCGTGTCCCTGCCCATCCCAGGGAAGGAGCTGTCCCTGCCCACAGATCCCACCTGACAGACAGGTCTGTGACCAACAGCAAGGAGCTCAGAGGGTGCAGCCCAAACCCCTGAGCCCCACTAACTCCCCACCCAGGAACAGTATCCGAGCTCTGCCTGAGCCCCAGGGCTCCTGTGGGCACTGAGGGCTGGGAAATGATCCTTCTCTTCCAAGAGGTGTCTGATGCTTTGCCCATCTGCTTACTGCAGGTGAGGAGTTGTGTTCTACTGCACACATCCCAGCCAGTGGATTCACTGAGGGTCAAAACCTCAGCTGAGGTTTGCTTTCAATCTGATCTGAACCTGAGGTGACCACTCATCCCATTTAGACATTGACATATATCAGACAGGGCAGAAAAGCCCTGTTACCTCTTTCTCCTTCATGTCCCAGGGACACTGGGAACTATCACTTCCCATACAAGTTCTACTTTCTTCATGCCAGAGTAGGTTCATCTCCTGAATTCTGCAGATCTTCTGTTCCTCAGAGATGCAGAGGACATTCCTGAAGGTAGTTCACTGTCTAGGAGGCCCCAGGCATTGCCTCTCAGCAGCTGAGAAATGCTGGTAATACCTTGGTCTTCAGCAAAAATCTTCCTTAAGCTCTGGCTTTAGGGCACAGAATTGGAGATCTTTCCTGTGAAATATTTGTAGTCCTCAGCATGGGATGTCTGCAGTTCCCTGGTGTTCAGACAAGCACCCAGTCCCTTACCTGTTTTGAGTGACCTCACAGAGGGACCACTGGGACAGTTACCTGCCACCCACACTCCTCCCAGCTCAGACACCATCCTGGCACTCTCTCTCTTATGGTCCTGACCCTTTTCTTTCTCTGACCAGCCCTGTAATAAAAACTCTAAGCCCAAAGCAAATAGGGCTGCTTTGCACTGTGACCAAACCCACATCTCCTCCGCTGAGTCCCTTCTCTGATTTTGTTTCCAAGTGACGAGGACGAGTTGAGGAAATCACTCTCAGAGCTGGTAGATGACAAATTCGGAGCCAGTGCCAAGAAAGTGACGAGGATTGTTGACAGCAGCAACCCCTTCCTGGACATCCCCCAGGCGCTGAACGCCGTCACCTACAAGCACGGCGTGCTCACCCGGAAAACCCACGCCGACATGGATGGGAAGAGAAGTACGTGATCAGGGGCAGGGACAGGGACAGGAGAGCTGCCCCAGGCCGTCCCAGAGCCTTGCCCTGGCTCTCCTGGTGAATTCATTTCCTTACCACATCCCAGGCAACACGGGAGAGATCCCCATAAGTGCTAGGATAGAGGGAAAGGAGGGTGTTTTGAGGCATTTGTAGATGAGTGTTTTCAGGAAGTCTCAGTGCCAAGGAATCTAACACAGGCAGACCTGGTCTTCCATCCTGTTCAGGGGCCTAATCCCAAATCCCAGTCTCTGAGCAGTGGGGGAAGGCTGGTTCCTCAGCAGTTGTCCTGACCTTGGGGTCAGTCTAGCCTGCCAAGCTTTGCTCCTGTCCATATCCTGCCATGTGCTGGCTGGGCAACAGAACATTCCACAGCTCTGTTACCAGCATATGGCATTACAGGAAAGGTAAAGGTATTTGGGAACTGTTAATGAGCAGAGATTAATTAAACCTTGGGTAATTCCTTTTGCTAATTGATATGATTGGCCCAGTCACTGCAGCTGATTAAAAATCTTGCGTAGAGATTACCACCAAAGGCCTCCCTTGCTTCCAGCACCTTCTTAATAGCTGTGCTTGGAGGATCAGCTGTCTGGTGGTGATGTGGATGGCTCCCCTCACCTCCCACCCCTCTCCAGCTTCTGCCAAGCTCTCAGCCCCCTCTCAGCCCATTGAGATGCTAATGCTCCCTCCTCAGGGGAGCAGAAGCTGCTTTATCCAGCTGCTCAAAGAATGTGTCTGCTCTCCAAGCATCCAAGGAACACGAAGCTGGGTTTGGAGGAGCAGAGACTTCCTGCAGGTGTCCACTGGTACCCCTGTACCAGCTCATCCTGGATGCAGACACACTGGGAATGAGAGGCTGGGAGCAGCTGTGGAAGGGGACCTGGGAGACCTGCTTGAGTTCCTGCTGGGAGGCTGCAGAGCCCAGCCACTCTCCCTCAGACACCTGTGCCTGCTCACAAACCACTCGTGAGCAGTAGCCTGGAGGTGTGGGAGCTCTGGGCATCAGCCAGTGCCTGTGGTGGGTCAGGAGAAGGGCTGGGTTTGCCTGAAGGTCAAGCAGTGCTGGCAGACATGTACAATTAAATATTCTTCCTTTTTTAGCTCCCAGAGGAAGAAGAGGGTGGAAGAAATTTTATGCTGTGCTTAAAGGGACCGTCCTTTATTTACAAAAGGTAACCATGGGGGACTCTCCCCTTTGCTGTCTCCTGCTGTCTCCAAAGCTGCCATGCAGTCACACAGAGGGGAATCCATGCCCTAACTCACACGTGGACACCAACAGAGCTCCCCCAGAGACCAGAGCTGGAGGGTGCTCCCATCTTGGGTGGTGGTGTTCATGCTAAGGGCACTATTCACAGCCTCAAAGGGAACCCTGAAGGAAGAAGCAAGAAAGAGGAAACACGGATTTCTGCAGAAAGATCCCTGCAAGTAGGAGCTGTTGGGGAGGATAATGAACAGATGATACTGAATAGGTGAAATAGGATGTTGGTGAGAAATGAAATAGGAGGGTGAAGAGGTAGAGCATCTGACCAGTCTTATCCTGCCTATAGTTTTATTTGCTGGCATAGATCTGATTATGCACAGCTTTATTGAGTCTGGCATAGGAAGCCAGCTGATGTAACCTTTTTGGGTTTCACTAAAGCTCTTGATACTGTCTCTCACTGGAATCTTCTGGACAGAATGTCCATCCCACAGCTGGGTAAACACATCATGAGGTGGGTGAGCACTTGGCTCACGGGTTGGGCATAAAGGGTGACAATGGCTGGGGTGACATCAGACTGGTGACCTGTCACTCGTGGGGCTCCACAGGGCTCCATCATCCGCCCTGTGCTCTTCAACATCTTCACAAATGACTTGGACACAGGGCTCAAGGCAATACTCAGTCAGTTTGCAGACAATACAGAACTGAGAGGAGCTGCTGACTCCCTCAAAGGCAGAGGCTCTGCAGAGAGACCCTGACAAATGAGAGGCTGGGCAGTCATCAACTGTGTGAAGTTTAACAGAGACAGTGCTGCATGCTGCACCTGGGATGGGGCAATCCTGGATGCACAGATAGACTGGGCAGTGAGGGGATGGAGAGCATCCCCTGTGGAAGGGGACCTGGGAGTCCTGTCAATGGCCAGTTGAATATGAGTCAGCAGTGCCCTGGCAGCCAGGAGGGACATCTGTGCCCTGGAGACATCAGGCCCAACATTTGGATAAGACTCTCAAACACAGGGTGGGATTGTTGGGGTGTCCTGTGCAGGGCCAGGAGTTGGAGTTGATGGTCTTTGTGGGTCCCTTCCAGCTCAGAAGATTCTGTGATTCCATGGTTCTATGTTGAAAATTTATATTCTTCAGGACTTTGATGAGCTGGGTCCTTCCATGGACTGTCAAGTGATGCTTTGTGCCTCTCTTCATCTCTATTCGTTGTGTAGTCACCTCCAGTCAAGTGTAATTCTCAGGTCCTCGTGGGACACAAAGTCACCATGGAATAGCTTCCCTGAATGCTCTAGCATTCAGCTCCCTGGCACTTGGATGCTTGGAGGATTTGCTGGAAAGACTTTTCTGAGGAAAAATCCAAGGAGACTGGATAGGGGCTCACCTGAATGTCAGTGTGAGCCAGCCCAGGATGCCAAATGTCTGTTCATCATCAGCACAACCCACTGAACTAGGTCTGAACTACCTGAGCAGCACACTCTGTGCAGTAACCCATTGAACTCACCTTGCTGGAGCAGCACTCCCCGTGGGTAGATGCTCCTGCCTACTGCAGCATTATCTCCACAGCAATGAGAGTAAACAAACACTGGATTATATAAGAGAGGCAGAAAGCTCCTCGGGGCAGCAGGGAGTTATGACTCAGAGCTCGTAGCACACCCCAATGGCTCTAGTGTTTCGCCAGGTCCTGTGGCACGTGTCAAAAGCCAGCAGAAATCTGGCAGCAGTGCATCCTAACTCCCAGTGTGGGTTGCTCTTGGCCCAGAGGTGTTTTTACAGCTATGCCACCCTCTCCTGCAGCTTAGGGAAGCTGCAGGATGCAGGGGAACCCAGATTTCCTCCAGTCCTCTAAGTGTGGTGTTCTTCAAGCCAGCAGCACTCTTCTCACCCCTCAGTCCTTGTCTCATTTCATGTGGAGCCCACCAGAGTCCTCATGCTGACCCATGGGTTGTACATGAGGAATTAACTTGTACAGAGTTACCATCAAGATTTAATTGTATGACACTTTTTTTTTTTGCGGGGGAAAAAAAAGACACTTCGACTATCACAGAACCATTTGGACCTAAATGAATGTTCCACCAAGGACTTCTCCTGGGATGAGTCTGATGAGAGGGTATAGATTGAGAATGAAATACAGTTTCAGGATGGAATTTTCTTTCCTGGCAGCAGAGGGGTCGTGAAGCCAACACTGAGTGCCATTGCTGCTGCTGGGGGTTCTTTGCTGTACAAGGCTTGCAGCAGTGACCATTCATTAACAAAGTTCATTATGTTTGTCTGAGGTGTTTAGGATTTAAAAAGAGAGCAGGGATGAGGCTGATGTGGCAGTGAGGAGATCAATGCTCTTATCTCAAAGACCTTCAGGATCAAATGGTTCACAGACTGAGGGCTTTCTTTATGGACAAGGACTGCAGGAGCAAAACACCCAAAATCTGGCTGTGTTATGAAAGTGTCTGATAAATAAGAGCCATGACTGATGTGTAATTAGCAGGAGGGACCAGAATTGCCAAGGATGCCCCAAGGAAGTAGCATTTGGAACAACAACAAAAATAAACTGAAGGAATGTTTGGGCAAAGGATTTGGGGAAAGAGGGGTTTCTTACTCATGAGCTGCTGCCAGACTGTATTATAGACCTCTCCAGGGAATTCCTTGGGCTTGGCTGTAGACTGTGTCTATCAGGCTTGCAGAGACAGGACAGAAAGATGAGAACATGAAGACAAAGTCCTTGCCCTGTCATTTGCAAACATTCCCAGCACCACAACAGAGAGTGGATAAACATCCACCTGCCCTGTGGATCCTTGGTGTCATTTCTTGCCTGTGGGGTGGTTTGCAGAACAAAGGAGTTGCACAATTCAGGAAGGAAGTGGTGTGCCAGCCTCCCAAGCTCTCAGCAGAAGACAACTGCAGATAAATGTAAGGTAGAACCTTAGAGGAGCATAAAAAGATTTTTCTGATGGAGGAGAAAGTACCTGCTTCCAGAACCACCTGATGTCATGGAGTACAGGTTCAGCCTGTCCACTTTTCTGCTCAGACCAAATTAAAGATCTAGGCTTTAAGAGTAAATTCACATAAGTTGGACAGGGAACTCCATTTGGTTTTGAGGAGCAAGCTGAGTATAAATAAGACTGTGAGGAAGGAGAGGCTGGGTAGGTGGATGTAAAGGAAGCATAGATGGAGGAGTGGCCAGACACAGAGAGAGGTGGACATAACACAGGCAGAAGGGTGGGTGGACAGGTAGATGTCAGTCTGACAGAAGCAATGCAGGCAGCAGCCATAAACCTGCTGCTGAGGAGATGTCACATGTCATTGACTCGCTGGTGTTAATTGCTGGATCAGCATGTTCCAGCACAGTCTGCTGAAGCAATTGCTTGATCCCCTAAAGGGATGCAGCAGAGTCTGGAGGAAGAAATGCAGGCTTGGGAGCAGGGCACACCTCTCCTGTGCACTAATCTGCTCTGGGCACTGACTCACTCCATGGCCTTTGGCAACTTACTTCACCTCTGTGAAATGGGGATAATAACCCTTAATCACCACACATAGAGGGGGGTTAAGAAAAATGATGGAGAGCTATAAAGCTTTTATACAGAAGTGCTTGAAAGGGTGCAGGTCTTCCCACAGGTTCTGTCCCCAACCAGGAAGGGGTTCCCAGTGCAGCTCTGAGCCTCAGGGGCTGTCCCATGCAGGCAGACCCTTGCCAAGAGCTCTGGGGAGGGTCATGATCTTGCCTAGACTGAAAAGGGCACAGGAGTTCATTTTCCTAATTAAATGGTTTGCTAAGGCTGGTAGATGTGAGGTGAAGAAAAGAAAGAAGAGGAAAAGCCACTCACAAGCAGAGCATGAGGAGAATCTGTCAGTCCATGTCCATGTTCCCAGCACTGCCCAGGGCTGGTTCTGAGGCCAGAGGAGAGGGCAGCAGAACTGATACACCGGGCTCCCCCACCCCATCCAGGTGCCCTACAAAGGCAGGCATGAGAGCTAGAGGCCTTTTCTTGGCTAAACAAGTTTTGATGTTACTTGTGGATCTGCTCACAGGGGTGGGCACCAGGATCTCCCAGCATTATCAGCCAGACATGCCAGAGTGGCCACCTGGCACTGGGAGGAGCCTCCTGGAAGAGCCATCCCAAGCCTGGAGCCTCCAGCACTGTTCACTCCTGCAAACAGCAAGGCAGAAGGTAGAGAGAACCTGCTTCATGTTGATTTACTGGGCCCAGCATTAGAAAAAGAAGACTTGATTTTTTCTTACACCAACATTGATGCCTGAAAGCCTGAAATCCGTGGAGGCAGCACTTGATGATTCCATTCAAGATGAGGATCTGCATTAGCCAAAGCACTCTGCAGCTGTGGCAGTTTCCTCTTGTCACACGCCGTTAAGCTGGGCTATTTTGCACCATATTTTCAGAAAGCTTATTTTGAAATAAGAGATTATGGGCAGCACTGTCAGATTTATTCAAATCCAGGGAGCTTCAGCCTCAGAAAAATATCCCAAATTGAAATCTCTCTACAATACATAGGGCCGGAGCAGCAATGTTTTCCTTAAGCAAATATTTCTCTGCTAGTGGGGTAACCCAAAAGGTCTTCACAAGACAAAGCATTTGTTTCTCTTTGCAAAAAACGGCTGACAGCCCATCCCTGTGGCTACTGAAATCACCACAATGTTAAGGTCATCTGTACTGCCCACCTGAGTGTATCCCCAAACACAGGATGTCTGCAGCACCCAGCCTTCCTCTGCTGGAAAGCCAGGGCCTTTCTTTGGGATTCCCATCCCCAGGAAGCTGTGCCAGACATTTGTGGGTGGGCCCATGGCATTTTTTTGGTACCATGCCATGTTTCATATGATGATGAGCAGAGTGTGGTAACCTCTCTCCTGTATGGGATGATTGCTTTGAAAAATGAGGGGAGAAAGGCTTCAGAAGCTTATTTCCCATCAGGAGCAAGAGTGGGGTGAGCCACATCCATGGGCTGGGGAGTGCTGGTCCCCAGTGCTCAGGAAGCAGCAGAGGGGAAACCTTTCTGACCCCACACCTGAGAGCAGCCTCCCTGACCAGGGTCACCATCCCAGAGGCTGCAGCACAGCTTTTCCCTGAACAGCTGCCTTGGTACCACCATGGGAAACAGAAAACAATCTCTTTGCAAATCTGCAGAACAGTTCTGGCTTGGAAGCTCAGGAAGGCTTGGGACGCACAGACCATCATCACCAGACAGACCTGCCCTGGTGCTGACAGCCAAGGGCAGTCAAGGAAAGCAAAATAAAGAGCACATTAATCCTGCAGCACTGTAATCATCAGGGCAAGGCACCCTGTCCTGGCATGGCCTCTAACGTGGCTGGGGTGGTGGTTTGCTTTAGCCAGGGCCAGGTTTTGCTCACCAGGTTATTTTTTCACCTATCCATGCATCCTTCTGTCCATCCTTTCCATCCCACTGTCTGACTGGTTGAGCTGGCAAAGGTGCAGAGTGGGAGGTGGGATATTGTGGTAAGTCACTGGAAAAGTAAAAGGGTAAACACAGGATCGACTGAATTTTTTTTCCTAAAAAGTGCTGTGCTAAGATCATCATTTCAGAATCCCCTGTTAGGTATTTTCTGCCTTTCTATAAAATATAAACACATATAGTTGCATTCCCTACTTGTGTGAAGCTGGAGAAAGAAAAGCAGGAATACAGGGATTGCTGCTGCAATTTGCAAGTGGCAGTCTGATGAATTACAGGGGAGGCCATGCCAAAGGAGCACGTGTATTAAAGGGAGACCAAACCAGGCTCAGGGGGGCACACTCAGACTGGCAGCTGCCCACCAGCCCCCACACCAGTACAGAGACCATGCTCTGGTTGCAGGGATGCTGCTGTCCCAGAGCTGCCTTCCTCCACACAAAGCTGTAGTGATAGGACAGGGAGCAATGGGTTTAAACTGAAAGAGGGGAAGTTTAGGAAGATAAAGGAAAATATTCTTCCCTGTGAGGGTGGACAGGCCCTGGCAAAGGTTACCCAGAGAAACTGTGGCTGCCCCATCCCTGGCAGTGCTCAAGGCCAGGTTGGACAGGGCTTGGAGCAGCCTGGGACAGTGGGAGGTGTCCCTGCCAATGCCAGGGGGTTGGAATGAGATGAGCTTTGAGGTCTTTTCCAGCCCAAACCATTCTATGAGTCCATGAAGCTGCAGCACCAGGGCACATGCTCATTGATATCCTCTGTTGATTGGGAGCTGCATCCTGGTTTGAGCTCTGCACTGTGAGGAAAGCTCTGCAGAAACCTGGCCCTGCCTTCTGCCTCCCCACAAAGCCTCAGGCATGTGCTGTGTTAGAAATAACTATTGATAATTATGTTTAAAACTTTCATCTCCTTCTTTACATCTTCCCAGTGAACTTAATGATGGAAGCAGTTGCCAGATGTTAATTATTATCATTATCAGCTCCTAGCATTTACTGTACAAAGCAGTGCTTTTCCTGGTCTCGGCACTCTGTGATTATAGCACAGGGAGAAAGGCAGGTTCATTAAAGCAGCCCGCAAATGTTAGTGTTGTCATTATCCAATTAACGTTCCTCTTCACAGGATGAATATAAACCTGACAAAGACCTCTCTGAAGTGGATCTGAAAAACGCCATCCGTGTGCACCACGCCTTAGCCACAAAAGCCTCTGACTACAGCAAGAAGTCCAACGTGCTCAAGCTGAAGACAGCTGACTGGAGAGTCTTCCTCTTCCAGGCCCCGTGAGTCCCAGCCCTCCCACAGTGCCTGGACAGGCAGCCCGGGCTCCAGGCACTGCCCCTGACCTGGCAGAGCAGCACACACATCACGGGGCATCCCCGGGGGGAGGAAGGGGCTGGGGCTCATTTCTGTAGGGCTGTGCAGATTTGGTTATAGGTCACAGTTTCTTGGCAGCTTTGTGCCAGTCCTTGAGGTCCTTCCCAGCTGTCTTCAAGGCAGGCTGAGCAGGATGGGCTGGGATGTGCAGGGCTGAGTGAAAGGGTTCCTCTTGCTAACTTCCGTTGGAAGGGAGGACACCTGTGTGGTGCAGGTGATGATTCTCCTCATCAGCTTTTGAAGGGAAACTGTCTGAACCTCCTTAAAGCAGTCTCCTGAGCCAGGGGAGATGTTTAATCTTGGTCCATTGCTGAGGAGTGTTATGGTGTTAATAAGTGTGAAGTGTGATGGAGTCATCTTCTGTCTCATGTTTTTCGTGGCCTCTGCTGAGAGAGGTGACGTTGTCTGTAGGTTGGGCTGGGGTAAAGCTTGATATCTGAATTAGTGCAGCAAACACCCACCTGAAGAATGAGGGGAGCAGTGTTGGACAGAGTTGATGAAGGACCCTGGGCAGTGTCTCACAAATGACAGAAATTACATCCTGCTCTGTGGAACCTCTGTTGTGTGGCTCTCACTCTCCTAAGAGCAGGACATCCTTGGCCCTGGCCTCTCCACAGCTCCTCAGGAATACAACCCGAGCTGAGGAAGGCAGGACTGCCCAGGCTTTGAGAGGCAAACAGCAACCCTGAAATCATCAGGGCACTGCAGAGGAGCCAGTTAGGCAGTGTTTCCCTCTGATCATAACGTGGCACAGAAGTGGCGCCAAAGCAAGGCTACTGATGGCCTTCCTGAGCACTGGTGTTGTCAGCTGTTGTCTGGTCCTGGCTCAAGAGCATTTACAGCCTCCCTCTCTCTTCTCCCCTCCTCCATAACAGAAGTAAGGAGGAAATGCTCTCCTGGATCCTGCGGATCAACCTTGTTGCTGCCATTTTCTCTGCTCCAGCCTTCCCAGCTGCAATCTGCTCCATGAAGAAGTTCTGCCGCCCGCTCCTGCCTTCATCCATGACCAAGCTGTGCCAGGTAATGTGTGAGAGAAGCAGTGCTGGAGAGGCTCAGCCAGCCCTTCAGCTCAGGGGGAGCCCATCTGCAGTTCCCCTGCTCCTGCCTGATGGGCACACTCAGGTGCTCAGTGCAGGAACGGGGCAGTGGAGTGGGCAGATGTGGAAAATCCTGGCATCTGGCCAGTGCTTCCTTTGCAATGGCTATAAAGAGCCCTCTGCACACACCTGCCTCTTGGGTCTGGCTCGTTTATTGCTCTTTGCCCATCACATCCCAGCACCTTCCTGCTGCCAGAGTGGAAACAGCAGAGCAGCCCCAGAGCTGATGCTGCAGAGCCCAACAGTCCAAGTTTGGTTTATATCATGGCACCCTCTCGTTTCTGGAGCTCCAAAACCACAGACAAGAGGGATGTCTGAGTCCCAGTCAGTAGGGAAGGTTTTCTGGAAACAAGGGGGCACAGTGCACCAGGCTCAGCTAGCCAAGTGCAGCTGCCATCCAAAGAGCAGCTTTTGTTTCCCTCTCCAGGGAAGGCCCAACATGCCTTAGCGCTTCCAAAAAGTAGGGACACACTGCCACTACCCCCCAGCAAAGGGGAGGACAGCCTGAAATGTCAGGGCAGAGACACAGCTCCTGTCTGCTGAGACAGATGTGGCCAGATGGTCACCTTTGTCTGGGGAGGGTACATTTATCTCCCCAAAGAGCAGGGTGAGCAGCTCTTGGGACAGCGCTGCTTCTGCCTGGCTGTTACAGGATGCATGTTACAGGAGCATTTTGTGCTTATGATGCCAAAGATGCCTTGGTGCCAAAGAAATCCACTCTTGGCACTTGAGATACCTGAGTTTTGCTCTTACTCCAGTACCTGTGTTTGAGCTGCTCCTTATCAGATGAATTTGTGAGTGCAGGAGGCACCTTTGGCTCTGGCACAGTAGCTGAGCTCACGCCCTTGCAGAGGGAGTTCCCCCAGCCACAGGCAGGCGGAGCACTTGGGTGCTGCACTCCCGATTTTTAATACCTGACACGCTTCTCTCGGCAGGAGGAACAGCTGAGGTCTCATGAAAATAAAATGAAGCAGATTGCAGACGAATTAGCAGAGCATAAATTACATCCTGTAGAGAAGAGCCTCAAGTCAAAAGAGGCTGAGGAATACAGACTCAAAGAACATTACCTAATATTTGAGGTAAAGGAACTTTCATCTTTTCTGTGATAAATGGTACCTTGGCTGATTGAGGAGAACAAAACTCCAGAGTGGGTGCTGTGAGTCTGGGAGAGTGTGAAAGGAGAGAGAAGGACAAGGGCTCCCAAGCTGGATGGGTGTCTTGGGGCAGCAACAAGCCTCACCGTTTTGCACTGAATCTGAAAAAAGAAATAGGAGCCATTTCCTTCCCTCTGTGATTTCTAACCAGAGAAGCAGAAAACTGACAAGGGAAAGAAAGTCTTCCTTTACTGTGCCAGATCTTGACATTTCCTCAGGTCCCAAGTAAGAGAGTGGTTCAGTTCTCACTGTGACTCAGTCTTTTTCAGCAACATTAATAAAAAGCAAGGGAATCCCTGGGAAAATTAATCCTGTTTTGTTGCAACCATTTTTGTAAATAAAGCCAAACCCAGTGTTACAGCTGATTACAGACCGTTTGAGGATACATGTAAATAAGTTTTAACTCCCTGTAAAGTCTAAGAAGCATTTAATTGTGGGAGAAATAGGGTATTTTGCTCCAGTGAGAGTTGAGCAGAAGGTGTGGTCCCTCCCACATAGGTGGCAGTGGGAAGGGACTGCTAGAGGCCTCTAGTCTTGGTCCTAGCAAGAACTTGGATTATTCCTAGTCTTAGCCCAGACTGAATGTGCCATTTAGTGGCCAAGCCCCAAAAATCACTAAGGATGGAACTTCCCACCTCCTTAATGCCAGTGCTGCACCATCCTTTTGTGTAACACCCAGCCTGACTCTCCAAAGCCACAGCTCCCAGCTGCTGGTTCCCTTGTCTTTGTACCAACCTTCCAAATAGTTGCTGCTGCCTCCCTTTTACCAGCATCTGGTTTCAGATGCCTGCAGAGAAGTCTCTGTCTGAGCTTTTCTCTGGACTGCTTTTTCAGCCTTCAAGGAGAAGTTGGCACTTCCAGGGCATAATTAATCTCATCTGTCTTATGAGATGTGCTCCAGAAATGCTTGTTTCTTTGTGCTGACAAAGAAGCCAGCACAGGCTGCCTCTGAGAAGTTAAGAGAAAGGATGGGTCTTACACAAGCCCTCAAAAAGATCCCATCTAGCACTGGAACAAAGGATACAGGCAGAGAGGATGCCTCCCCTTAAGCTGTGCTCTGTGAGGAGCACTGGGGGCACAGCTCAGCAGCAAAAACTGAACCACTGGATGGAAACAATGACAAGCAGAAGTATTTTAACCAATCAAGGTGAGCTCCTAAATCAGGAAGCAGCAGGTCTGTTGATCTCATTTTGCCCCCAGTATCCTCCTTATGCAATCACAGCAGCAGCCAAGACCTGTAAAAGCAACTGAGAGAGTCCTACAGGCACCCACCCACCTTTCTCCTCAGATCTCTGAACAATCAGAGGCACAGGCACTGTGCTGGGGTTCATCTGTGGGCTGTGGTTAGTGGGATGGTACAGGATGGGTTTCCTGCAGTAGCTGAGGGAGTTGTTTCTGCGTGCCGCACACACCACGGCCTGTCCCTGTTCCCAGGCTCTCTGTTCCCTCTTTCCCTGCAGAAAAGCCGCTATGAAACCTACATCAACCTGCTGTGCATGAAGATAAAAGTGGGGACAGATGACCTGGAGAGGATTGAGACCAGTTTCTTCAAGGTGGAGGCCGACGACATCGCTTTGCGGAAGACGCATTCCAGCCCTTCCTTGAGCCAAGGGCACATGTCCATCAGCTGTAAGGCAGAAAAGGACATTTTAGAGCAGAACACTTAACAAGGAACATGTGCACAGGGGGATGAACTGGCGATGCTCTGCGCTCCTGGACTTAGATTGATGAGCACAATTTTACTTAGGAAATTATATGAGCAAAACTGTAGACATGTATGACATGGGGATTGCTCTAGTGAAGGAAATCAAAGAAGCTTTAGTTGACACTCTCTGACAATGCTCTGGCATTTCAGCATCATCTCTTCTTCATTCCCAACTGCACCGGTGGCTTTTCTTTCCCTCCTGCTGCAGCCTGCACAACAAAGAGATATGCTGGTTCTGCAAGGGCTGGGTCGCTCTTTCTCTGCCAGCCCTGCCTCTCCTCCTTCCCTCCCTGGAGTCCCCAGCAGTTCATGGTCACAGTCCCTGGCAGAGCAGGAAGAAGCTGAGCCGAGACGACGTCTGTGGCATCACCAGTGCCCCCAGAGAAGGGCACAGGGTGGCAGGGGCACGTCCCTGCCCCAAGAGGAGCACGGCGTGACAGCACGGGGGTCGTGAGCTGGCGAGAGGCGTCTTCGGCACGGCAACGCGGGAATGTCCCCTGCCCAGGCAGGAGAGGGGCCCTCTGTCACCTTATCCTTTTTATATATATATATATATATACATATGAATATATATAAATAAATATATATATATAAGGAAACTTTAACGTGGGTTTTTAACCTCAGTGTGCAAGCGAAGGCAAGCTGCCTAGGGAAGACACCAGGGACGTGGAGGGTCTGACCAGCCCACCAGGATGTTCTAAACAAATGGAGTAGCTGTGTATCTATTTTTTTCTTTTTCTTTTTCTCCTTTTTTTACTCAAATGGAAATCCCACCTGGCTTTGCTGTGAAACATCGCTCTCCCGTTCCTGCTTATTCTGACAAACTGCCCAAGTGGCTGCTAGTTTGGCAACCACGGGATCCACCACTCTGGGTTCGAGGCACAACTGGAGCTGTGTGCAAGCTCCAGTGGAACCTTTGTGTGCAGCAGCGATCCCACCTGCCCGTCCCTGCTGTATTCCTCCATCCTGCAGTGCACATGCTGTACTCTTTTAAGTGGGAACTGTGTTTCTGTTCCTTTCTGCTGTCTGTGGTCCAATGATTTACTGTTGTGCTGAAGTGATTCCTCTGCATTTCAATGCCACGACTGTCCTCCCACACTTTATTTATTTCGCTGTTTTGTTTGATCCTTTATCTCAGATTGCTTTTCTTTCCCCTAGGTGCGTTCACAGTAATCAAGTTCCGGTTTTGAAGGATCTTGTAGCTGCTAATTACAGTCATTTATTGTTTATATTTTGCAGCATTTTTTAAACAAACAAGATTTATTTGGACCTTCAATGTTTGAGAGCCTATGGACTACTGTTTTCCATAACAGTTCATGACACTAAAAAGCCCTTCCCAACTTTATCGCCTCTTCTTTTATCTCTGTTTCTTTGTACAGTTTGATAGTTTATTTGAAAGGATGCACTAAGAATCATGTAAAAAAAAAAAAAGAATAACAATAAAACTGAATCTGTTGGTAAAGAGAATTGGTCTGAAGCATCGTTCCACCACCATGTGCTGGATTGATCCCAATTTCCACAGCACCAGAAGACCAGGCTGATTCAGATATCCACCAGCACCTGATGCAGAAAAGCCAGGATCCTCTGGACAGACAGCACCAGAAAACATCAGTTCCTTTCCACAAGTGGGTACAAGCCCACCCATGCTCTTGGATGGTTCTGGAGCAGGTGTGGATAGATGGGCTGCTTTGGGAACACATTCAAATAACTCTTCCCTCCGTGTGGTGCATCCCAGGCATGTCTGTCCACATACAGCCTAGAGATTTATGGGAGAGAAAGGCACCAAGCCCTGCATTAGTGACTGGAGATGTTCTCACAACAGTTCCCAGAGGAGTCTGTGGCTGTTTCTCCAAGGCATCATTGCTTTTGTGTCAGGTATTCTACAGACATTCCTTGCACTGAAGACCTCCAAGATATTCCTACTCACATGAAATATCTGGTGCTGAGACTCACAGTGGAAGTCCAGGGGAAAGCTGCACCCAACTCCTTGTCTCCAGAATCCCAGGTAATATTTTCTACCTCAGCCTTCCCTTTCTGAGCATCCTTTCCAGGGGGCAGTGACATCTCCAGTGTGTTTGAGCTAACACCAAGAGCAGCTCAGCCCCCTGGTTGAAGGTGCCAGTCTGCCATCCTCAGCTGGGAGCAACTTGCAGAGAAAAGCAAAATCTTGCAAAGCCTCCTCTGGGCAGCAGGAAAAAGACCTAGAGCCATGAGACTGAACACCCAGTGGGTATGGGAAGGGGTGGCAGCTGATGTCAGGCAACGCTTGGCAAGACAGCTCAGAGTATTAACCTTGCTCTTACTGAGCACCTGCAGTTTGCCTCATGCACAAGTCCTGATCCAGGTGCACAGGCAAGTGAAAATGTGCTGAGAGCATCTTTCCTACGTGAGGGCAGAGCCAAAAAACGCCTTGTTTGACCAATCCACAGCCTCACCTTACGACTTGGAAGAAAATGGGTTTTTTTCATCCCTTTTTCACTCCCTGGCGATCAAGGACTCAGCCACTAAGAGAGAAGAGCAGCATCTCAGAGGAATTAGGCAGCCACATCCTTTTCTCTCCCTGGAGTTGCTCAGATGCACTTTCTGCACATCCCCAGCCCGTGCCAGCCCTTCCAGCAGGCACCACAACTGCTTCGGGTCTGACACAACCTCACCTGGCAGGGGTGGGTCAGCCTGACCTCCCTGCCAGGCCACTTGTCCTGGACACAACCACTCTCATTTTAGAGGGACTTCTTTGTGGGGGAGACTTTGTGACCCCAAAGCCAGGATCCAACCCTCCTCTGCTGCTTGTGTCACCGATCTGTGTCAGCAGAGCAACTCCTTCCCCTCTGGGAAGGACATTAAAGGCAGAGTGTGCACACATCCATACATGCACAGTAGAGCTGTCAGGAGGCTTTGGAGTCTCCCCCACCTGTGAAAATTGCTGTAAAATATTTACGGCAAAACCCTAGGAACACACATGGCTGGAAATGAGGAGTCTAAAAATAAACCAGCCAGGGGAAAAAAGAGAGAGATACAGGCTTCCTTCAGAGGCAATTGGAGAGAAAATTGAAGTAGCATAACTGCCTCTAAATATAGAACACAATTATGGGAATCAAGGGGCACGTTTAACAAAAAATCACCACAAAGAGTCCTGAGGCTGCCGTGGCTCAGAGCTAGCAGTGTCTCAGCAGATGCAGAACATCACAGATCACTGCAAACCATGGAGCAGGGGAATAGCCCCCAGTGCAGGGTAAACCCACAGCTCCTCTCCAAAGGACCCAGAGGGATTCCTGGTGGGGATAGCTGCATTGAGCACACCCTGAGATGTGGCCATATGGTTGTTCTGCATGCCAGGGAGACCCAAGAGCTGTACCTTCTCTAATGCAGATGTGCTGTGCCAGCCTTGGGGAGACTTCTCCATGAGTGGAGCTCACAGATCCTGAGAAGAGCCAGGCAGGGATATGGGGCTTTGGGAAGCCAAAGGCACCAGTCTCTCTCTCCCATGTGTCTGGTTTACCCAGGGATCAGCCTTGGTGATTGTCCCTTCCAAGGGGTCAGGTGTTCTCCGCCCAATCCTGTCCATCTCACCTTGCTCTGGGAGCCACGGGAGCAGCTCAGATGGATCAAAGGCAATGGGGAACTGGGGCATGTCCCCAGAGTAAGGGGAGAGGGGGGAGCTGACTGCTGCCTTCACCCAGTGAGGCTCAGGGCCGCACAGAAGTGGGGCACAAATCAGGACTTGACCCTACCACCTTTATCCCCAGGTCACCTAACACCTCCTTTGCACATTGCTGTTGGGTGATGTGAGCCCTGACTGGAGGGCAGGATCCTTCAGCCTTTAACTTCCTGGGAAATGAGTGTTGAGGTGTCTTCATTCAGGGGGGGTGCTGAGCCCTCTGGTCTGTCTGGAGGCCCCACAGGACACGTAAGGAATGTTTGGGGTGGCCTGTGACCCAGCTGGGTCAGCTCCAGGGCAGTGGGCATCCTGGGGGCTTTGGAGCAGAAGAAGCTCAGGCTGTGGGTGTGCTTAGCCTGGCCTCCAGCACGGGCAGCACTGTGAGGGCTGGGAAGTTCTCTCACAGCTCTGGACATTCACAGAATCATAGAATAATTTGGGCTGGAAGGGACATGAAAAATCATCTGGTTCCAAGCAGATCATTTAGTTCCAACCGATCCATTTTGATAGGGTCCAGTCACCATAACAGATCCCTCTCCTGTAAAGTGAGTTCAGCTGGGACTTTCAGATACCTGTCAGTGAGTTCTGAGCTGGAGGGAGCCATGGGTGCCACCTCAGGGACTGTGCTACTGTGACAACAGTCAGTGAGTCCCCTGCAGGGGGCTGGCCAGAGACACAGATTTCCCGTGGAGGAGCTGAACAAGGGACCTGTTGTGTGGTTGGGTCAGTGCTGCAGGGCAGCACAGAGCTGGCAGGGTTGCACCCAGCACATCTCCACTCCACTGGAGCCACTGAAACAGCTGCCAAGCCATAGCACATGCCAAGCATCCTGACCTCTCTCAGCACAACTGGAAACTTCCATGGTTCAAGTGAAGGGATCTGCAGCTGGAGGAGGAATGGCATCTCCCAGGAGATGTGCATTCACTCACCTCAGTGACCCTGGGCCCTGCAGGTAAGGTCAAATGTCTATGCCAGGTAGAAAACCACCCACTTCTGGGTGGTCAGGAGTGGACCCTATTGAAATGGATGGGTTGGAACTAACTGATCTCCCAGGATCTCTCATATGAGGGAAGGATGAAGGAGTTGGAACTGTCCAGCCTGGAGAGGAGAAGGCTCAGCGGGGCCTTATCCATGTGTATAAATACCCAGTGGATGGCAGTGGAAAAGAGGGAGCTGGGCTCTTCTCAGCAGTGTTCAGGACACGAGGCAATGGGCCTTAAATAGTAAATGAGGCGAAGGGCCCAAATTAAAAATTAGTAAATCCAGTCTGAATACCAGAAGAAAAATTTTTGCTTTGAGAGGGACCAAACACTGGCAGAGGTTACCCAAAGAAGTCGTGGAACTGCCATCCCTGAAGATACTCAAACCCTGACTGGGCACAGGCCTGGGCAGCTGACTCTGGGTGAGCTGGTGGAGCAGGAAATGTGGAAGAAGTCCCTTCCAGCCTCAACCAGTCTGTGAGTCTGTGTATGGTCCCTGTCACAGCTCCCCATCTGCCCCACAAAGGGCCTGAGATTAATGCAGCCCACAGCTTGTTATTTCTTATTTTATTTATAATATAAAAAATGTTCAAGTGTTAAACAGTCAAGAGTTCTGACATTCAGACAATCCAGAGCAAACTTTGACAATCATCTTATGACAAATTAGCAGAGTTTTCTATCTGACCCCATCATGGGTGAGGAATAGAGGGTTTAGTTACTTTATTGCTAAAAGTTAAATGAAATAATACACTGTCAATTGTTGTATTATCTTCTCAGTCACAGCTTCACCATGCATCCAATCTACAGTATCTGAAATGCAAAGGACATGCAGAAGTAAAAATATAAAAAAGAAAAAAGTCAGGCTACAATGTAAACAGGTTTGCTGCAGAGAACTGAGGAGAGGGGGGCACTTCCACGGGGTGCCATGGACACGCGGGACTGTCTCTTTGCACCACAGAGCCGATGGCCAGAGCTGCTCCAGGCTGGGGCTGCGGTGTCCGTCGGCGATGGCAGGACGTGCCGGTGGCAGCTGTCTCTACAACGGGGACAGGACCCGCTCGCCGGGCTGCCCCACGCGGACCCGCCCGGCCCAGGCAGGGCACCACCAGCCCAGAGCGCTCGGGCTCCCGCGGGCCCGGGGCAGCGCGGCCGGAGAGCGCCGCCCAGTCCAGGCTGCACGGCTTCTGCCCGTGGACACCGTGGGCAGTGCCCAGAGCCACGGAACAGCGTGGGCAGTGCCCAGAGCCATGGGCACACCGGGGCAGTGCCCAGAGCCATGGGCACACCGTGGGCAGTGCCCAGAGCCACGGACACACCGTGGGCAATGCCCAGAGCCATGGGCACACCGTGGACAGTGCCCAGAGCCATGGGAACACCGTGGGCAATGCCCAGAGCCATGGGAACACCGTGGGCAGATGCCCAGAGCCATGGGCACACCGTGGGCAGTGCCCAGAGCCATGGGAACACCGTGGGCAGTGCCCAGAGCCATGGGAACCAACCTGGGCAGTGCCCAGAGCCATGGGAACACCGTGGGCAGATGCCCGGAAGTCCACCTGGGACACACCGTGGACAGTGCCCAGAGGCCACCGTGGGAACACCGGGGGGCAGTGCCCAGAGCCATGGGCAACCACACCGTGGGCAGTGCCCAGAGCCATGGGAACACCGTGGGCAGTGCCCAGAGCCACGGGAACACCGTGGGCAGTGCTCAGTGCCATGGGCACACCGTGGGCAGTGCCCAGGGTCATGGGAACACTGTGGGCAGTGCTCAGTGCCATGGGCACACCGTGGGCAGTGCCCAGGGTCACAGGCACACCGTGGGCAGTGCCCAGAGCTACGGGAACACCGTGGGCAGTGCTCAGTGCCCATGGGAACACCGTGGGCAGTAGCCCAGGGTCACAAGGCACCACTGTGGGCAGTGCTCAGTGCCATGGGCACACTGCGGGCAGTGCCCAGAGCCACAGGCACACTGTGGGCAGTGCCCAGGGTCATGGACACACCAAGGGCCATGTGCCCAGCGCCATGGCCAAGGGTCACGCAGGGCACACAGCTCTGCAGCCCCACAGCAGGGTCACCGCTCGGCTGAGGGCACAGCCACGGGGCCATGGCACCACGGTGGAACGGGGCCACCACCACCAGGACCACCACCAGGACCATCACCAGGACCACCAGGGTACATTCAGGGGTACATGACAAGTGTGACCCACTGTCACACAGGGCTATCTGCCTGGCTTCACTACAAACCTGTGCCAACCCCACTCCAGACCCACCGGTGAGATGGCCAAAGGTTGAGAGCTATATTGTGAGGGCTGCTGCTGCTGCTGCGTGATTTCATTTTCTCTTCCTACCTGTGTGGCAAAAGAAACGTTATTTCTGCATTTCAGCACAGTGCTGTTGGGTTTCTTTTTCTCCTGATTTAAGCGAAAATACAAGTAGTTTACAGGGCAAGACAGATCCTCGTTAGACATGATAATGGAAATGCTCCCACTCATGTCCTTAACGTGTGTTTAAACAATACTTTAAAGAATAAGATCATTAATAGCAGGGTACGGGGCAAAGTAACAAGGCTGTTTTCTTCCAACAGAAGAACGCCCTTGTGACAGGTTGTCTCCCAAACAAAAATCTATAAATGACCTTAAAAATGCTACTGAAACAGAATCCTCGGCATGAATCCCAGCACTAGCATACAGCAAAAGGCACCACGATAGTTTTGTTTTCTATTTTTAAGTAGTCAAAAATTGGCCCACTTTGTTTTTAACTTTATTGTTTGTTTCCTTTTCTTCTTTTTTTTTTTTTTTTTTTTTTTTTTTTTTACTTTTTTTTTCTCGGAAGCTGTAAATCAAGACATTACATATAAATAGAGATTCCCTATAAAAAAGTCATTGTCGTTAGCTATTATAAGACAACTTTGCTAAAATGAAAATAAAACATTTTTTATTCGTTATATTTTTTTTAGTTTCTTTTTCCCCTCTTTTTATATAAAATAAAAATATTTATTTTTTTAATTTTTTTTTTAAATTTTTTCCGTTCTGTTTTTTTTTTTTTGTTGTTGTTGTTGTTTTTTTTTTTTTTTTCCTGTGGTTTGCGTGGTTTTGGCCTCGCCTCGGCCTCCATGCGGGTCACACCTAGAGAGGGTCGGGCTCGGCTTTGGGCGCCACGTGTGCCAGGCTGCCGCGGCCGCCGTCGGCGTGCGCGCTGTGCCCGCGGCACGCATAGTGAGTCCGGCTGTCGCCCGGCCGCTGCAGCGGCGGCGACTCGGCGTGCGCCGCCTCACTGTTCTGAGTGCTTAGGAACGGCGTGCTCTCGGCCACCAGCTCCTCGTCAGACTCGCTGTAAGAGGCGCTGCTCAAGGAGAAGGAGTCCCGCACGGCTCTGGCCCTGTGAGGGATGTGCCCGTTCAGTTTGGATTTTTTCCACCGCCTGTTGCTGCTGGCTGTTTTCTTTGGCTGCTCTAGCGCTGTGATGTACTCCTGCGTCGTCTCGTACTCGTCGTCCTCTGTGATGCGGAAGGGGCTGGAGGGCAGGCTCCCCATGCTGTCGTTTAGGTAGGTCTTCCTTTGGTAGTAGCTGTCGTAGCGCTGCGTGTCCTGGAAGGGGAGCTGGTAGCGCCGCAGGAGGGGCTGCTGCTCCTCCACGCGGAAGCTGATGGGGGCCGCCGGCGGCAGGGACACGGCGTGCGCAGAGTTCGGGGAGGTGATCTCAAAGGTGGGCACCTGCGTGGCCATCGAGTAGTGGAAGTCAACAGGCGACAGGCGTGCTGGTGTGGTCAGGGCCGACACGTACCTGGAAAAGCAACAGCTCTGTTTGGACACCGGACAACCCAAAAACCACCAGCTGAGCCCGCGCTTTGCTGAATGCCTGGCCCAGGGGGGTTCCAGTGAATCTGCTCGTGGAGGTTCTCCTGGGGAATCAGGTGGAGGGACCTTGCACTGCTGTGCCAAGGGAGGGTGAGCTGCTGGCTTCAATGGGCAGCAAGTGCTGAGCATCCCCCACACTGCTTCTCCCCAGGGACTCAGTGCACAATTCCCACTCTGCAGCGCTGCAGCATCTCCCAGCAGGCTGAGTCATGGCTTCTCTGCCTCTCATCTGCCTGATAGCTGCTCTCTGTTCCCTGTGGAGCTGTCAGGCTTGTCTCTGAGGAAGGTCCCTGGAATTCCCTCCCCCTGCTCAGGCCACAGATAGGGAAACCCTGGGCACTGCTTTCTCTGACTTGGCAAAAATCTTTTTGTGTCTCAAAAAGCTAACTACCACTTTTATCTGCTCTAGTGACAACATCAGTGTGGTCACTCAGGTCTGGTCTAGTCCCTCTCTAAATAGCCCTTCCTTCAGCACCACCTCTTTCTAAGGAGCAGGTATTATTTCCTCTTGATACTCCCAGTGGCGTCTGCCCTATTCCACCTGCCCAGGCTCTCTCACTCATCTAGGACCTCTTTACCCATGTGTTTTGTGATGTATGAGATCTCTGAAGGAGCTGGGTAAGTCTGCCTGAACGGACCAGGGACAGGAATGCGAGCAGGAGATGCTGCCTTTCTTCTCTGCCTCATGGACAAGTTCCACTGCCTTGAAGGGTAACTGCCCAAGAGGGGCCACGTGGCCACCAAGAGTCACGCATGGCTACCTGCAAAGGGCTGGAGCAAGGGTGGAGATGTGCTCCTGCTCCATGAGGAGCCAGACTGGGAAGAGGACAACTGCTGCTGCTGGTGTCTCAGCTCTGCAGCTGTGTTCTTTGAAGGCTGGGACATACCGGCTCCTGTCCCTAGGCTGTGCCCACATGCAGCATCCTCTCACCTGGCCAGCCAGGACTGTGTGAAGGACAGACACCTTTTCCCCAAGTACCTGAGGGCCACTTGGCAGCCCACCGAGCTGCCCAGGGTGTTCTCCCAGCCAGTTTTTCTCTACCAGTTGCTGCCTGCAGCCAGGCATATTCTGTTCCTGTCATCCCTGTGCTCCAAACCAGGGTGCAGAGCTGGCTGCTGCCCCACCTGAGTGGCCTGCTGGGGGAATTGGCTTCCTCAGGTAGGACCAGGGCTGGAGTTTCCCCAACTCCACCATGGCACTGCTGCTCTAGGGCTGGTGAAAGCAAACATTTTTGGGTTTGGCACAGAGGCATGGCTTGCCTCTGCTGAGCTGTGGTGGCAGCAAGCAGTGGGTCTGACCTCTCGCTGTGGGGCGAGTCCCGCAGGGAATCCACCGAGTCACGGTACTGCGTTGTGGGCCGCCGCTGCTCCTCGATGCAGAAGGTGGCCCCGCGGCGAGCCCGCGCCTCCACGCACGCAGGGCTGTTGCATTTGCTGGTTCCCACTGAGGACAGCATTATCCCAGACTGGGAATCTGAAGTCAGACTCTCTGTTCGCTCCAAGCTCCAGGTGTGGCTTTCGTGTCTGTGGAGCAAAGCCCATGTGGACAGTGAGCAAGGAATCCCCACTCAGCTCCTCTCCAAAGACACAGGCACTGCTCGCACTCAGCACCTCTGCATTGGTGTCCCCCTTCTCTCTCCCTCTCATTAGGATACATCTGGCCAGGGATGCTCAGATTCCCACCCTACCTTTGATTTACCTTTCTTTGCTCCTTCTTGGAGATGCCTTTAGAGGACAAAGAAAGTAAAGCAATGGCAGGTATTTATCCCACCGTGGAATAAATGGCTGGGAGCAGGATGGGACAGCCTCTGGAGGGGTGCCAGGGCAATTCTGCTTTGTGCTTGAAAAGTGTTCTGGGTGTGGAACAACACATTGGCTATGCCAAGGCAAGTCAGCCAAGTTCCTTCAAATGTGCCACCTGCACTGCCAAGTGACAGCCCCTTTGGAATTGCTACCAGAGAGGAGCCAGGAGAAGCCACTCAAAATTAGCAGAGCAAAGTCTACCAAAGATTTTGGCAGCAAAACACTTTCAAGGTGCTAGACAAAGACCATGATGTGCTGAGCAGTCGGAGCCCCACCGGCCCCAGTCTTGGTGCAAGGAGGACATCCCACAGGCACTCACCAGGACTGTGCAGGGCCACCTGCACTCTGGGGTCCCACCAGGGCCACGGACACCACGCTGACCCCCACCGCTGCAGAAATACATGATCCGTGAGAGCAACCCCTCTGAACTGCCAAACTGCACCAGAGGGAGCTGTGTGGGTGGAGGATTTTGGGTGGGGGTTTACAGAGGAGAGCAGCCATCATTAAGGTTTCCCAAGAACTTGTTAATTATTGATGGCTCCAGGCACATGCTCATTTATAACTTCAAACAGCGTCCTCATTAGAGGCGCTGATGGAGTAAAATGGAGCCTGATTATGCCAGTAGTTTGCCTCTGGCATGACTTCAAGAAGCACCTGCTTGCTGCACTTGACTCAGGAAAACGAGGTGGCAGGTAGCCAGGACCAGAGGCTACCCAAGGTAGGTTCCTCCCTACAGCTGTCATGAGCTAATCCTGCCCTCCAGACACACCTTTGTGTCCTCAGAAGGTGCCCAGGGATGGTCCAGGCCTTTGAAGTGAGCATGGAAGGCCAGCAAGGTGCAGCTCTGCAGGCACAGGAACTTCTGTGCACCTGGCTGAAGCTTGCACACACCTAGCCAGGGTTGGGCTGAAGAGTATGAATACAAAAAAACCTGGAATACATATCGTCTAGCTCATGAGGAGTGGTAATTCCCTGGAAAAAGGAGTCATTCCCAGCCCATCAAGTCATTCCTGGCTCCCTCTCTACTTGCTGGAGGTATAGCCAGAGGAATCTAGGGAGGAATTCACCTAAAAATCCAAGTTCAACATCTGAAGTTGATCTTGCCCATTGTAACTGAGAGTACTTGCTCAACCCTGAGGAATGCCTGGACACTAAGGAAACCTGCCTGGAGCCATCTGTGAGCTTCAGCTGAAAGAATTCCTGGATGAATGGAGACAACCCCAGCAGGCTAATGAAGGACATGAGCCAGTCACATATCAAAGGCAAATGATTTCCAAGGAAACCCCTGTCAGTACTGGAAGAAGCACAAGAGCTGTCTAAGAGCAGGAATTGGAACTGAAACTCAAAACAGCACAGGACTTTCTTTAGAGCATTTGAATGACTTTTCTGGACATCGTAAAAATAGGGAGGTTCATCTGCAATTTAAATGTTCTCAAAAACCTTGAGAATATTCAGGTTCCAAGCCATGGTGTTCTTCTCCCAATGGCTATTTTGAAATGAAAACAAAAAATATGTCTCATCCTTTGCCACAAAGTATTACTGGTACTTTCCTGCTAGACCAAGTTTTCCAAAAAGCTTCAGAATGACTTCCAGTGAAAGAGGAGCCACCACCTGAGGCTGAGGTTGATAAATTTCATAGGAGCATTTTCTTTCTGGTCAAAACTGGTGACTCCCAAGTCAGACCTTGACTGTGAGGAACCCATCAAAACATTTGGTGATATTTTGTGTACTTTGTCTCCCATAAGGCAAATACATTCTAAATATGAAACACATAACCTGCGTGTGCTTAATGAAATATTTCATATGTCCAGCGTGGCTGCAAACACAATCTGCAAAACCTTTCCTACACACATCCTGCTCCTTGGGTCTGTGCAAAGCATGGAAGCAGAGGTTCATTTCCTCCTGTTTTCCAGCCATGTCAGTGCTACAGGATCCTGCTGGCACCTCCCTGCAGGTCAAGGAACACACTTTCCCATACCTTTCCCCAACCAGCTGTGCCTGCAAAGTCCTGCAGTGTAGACATGGCCTGTATGCCACTACAGAGTCAAACATCAAGTGAAAACAGAAAAGGGGCTGAAAGGAAAATCTTAGCATCTCACAGCCTCCTACAGCAAATAGCAGGAGAAAGGTCCAGAGAAAATGGTATACATCACCTCTGGCTGGAGGTTGGAGTGGCTGTGGAGCAGTGATGAGACGGGGAGCAGGAATGACTTCCCGAAAAAGTTGTCTCTGTTTCCCTTCGGATCACATGCTCGGTGGCAGAAACATTCTTAGAAATATACTGCAAAATAGGAAGAATCACACAGATTAGCCACTGGTCTGTGAAAGCTGCCAAAGAAAAATTCAGCTGGCCTGATTGTTTCTGGTGAAATCAGGTGAGGACTGAGCAAACCCAGAAGCTCTGCACCCCACAGGAAGGGATAAGGAGGGTAGAGGTTTTTCTCTGCCCCTTCACTTTGAACACTGGGAAAGGGCTGTGGCACAGGGATTGCAGAAGAGTTTGGAGAGCCAAGGGATTCCCCAGAGGACAGTGGTAGCATGTGCAGCTACTGAGCAGAGACACATCTCTGCCCACAGCTGGTTACACCCGACCGAGTACCAGCAAAAAGAGACCAATGTGAAATCTGTCAGAGATGTGAGTCCTACAGAAGCACCAGATGTGATCCAAATATTTATGCTGAGATATTCTTTATCTAACAACCAGCCCTGCTTCTCACAGGGGCACTAAGCTCTCTGAGAGAGTCCCTACTATGGGGCCAAGGGCTGTGGTTCTTAGAGTTCCCTTTCCTCCTTCCTTCATGGTTGGGATCCAACCTAGCTAAATTTTAATATCCTAAGGCTGACCCAACAGAGCTTGCAGCTGACTCCTTGGACTAATTTCTAACAGTACTTCTAGCTGGGCTCTGCCTCCCCCTTCCCTTTCTCTGACCCCTTTCAAGGCCTTGGTCCAGCAAGGCACTTAAGCCCATCTAGGCCCTGTTGAGTTCACGGGGTTTGATGGGAATCTTGTACGGCTGAAGTCACAGGAGTGGCTGAACTGCCCTCTGGATCCTGTCCTAAAGAGACTTCGATGGTTCTCATTGGTGTGACAGTGGCATCCCACCAGGACTTGCCACCTTGCCCAGGACAGAACCCCAGGCATGGGCAGGTGGGCTGATGGACAGCTGACCACATCACCATGATGTGCTTCACCACGGTGGCTCCGGTCACTGCCACGCTGATCCCACTTGTCATCCCACAAAGTGGGACTTGACAGGATAGCATAATAAACAGGAAACATTGGGAACATATCTCCTAGTGGAAATCAGGGTCACACTTGATTAATGAAAACAAGTCTATCCCAAATGCCCGTATCTCATCCTGTTCTTCAAAGCAAAATCACATTTCCCTTCAGATGTTGGTTTTGGAAATGTTTCTATGCGGAATCTTTCTTTTTGCTCAAGTTTGTTTGTGCTTTGCTCCTCATGCACAAGTACACAGGTGCGTAAGGATACACATCCACATCAAACCCCTGGCAGAAAACAGCCCCTCAGTAGCATGCAGGGAGATGGAGGCAAAGGGTCTCACATCAGCCATTTGGATTTCCTCAGGATCCAAACGTGGATGGCTTGGCCCGTTCGCAAGGCTCCGGTTTTGATGAGCAGGACACATGTTCTGCCGCAAGTGGTTATGCATTTGTTTTCTTTGTTTCCTTCAGAACAGAAAAAAAAATCTATTAGGAACGTTTCTCTCATGGTCCTTCTGCCCCCAGAGATGAAAGAGAAGGCAAATCTGGGACATGTGAATGTTCCAATGGTGCTTGAAGAAAGTTGCAAACAACAAGAAACAAGGCATTCCACACTTAACACCTCCTACTGATTTTCCAAACAAAAGGTCAATTTTTCTTCTCGTGGACAGTTTGGGAAGCTGGGTCCAGGGTCCGCTTTCCAAGACAAGGCCCTTCACAATGCAGCAGAGCCAGCTGGCAGTGAAGGAGAAAACTGGGGAGAAGGAAAAGTGGAAGCAAGTCCTGCCTTGGCCTTGGTGACAAAGCACTTGACCTGTCCTGCATGAAGGACAAAGTGGCAAAGCCTACCCATGTCCATGGGGGGACATCTGCTCCACAAGACCCACTGAGTTGCAGGGACACTCTAAACAGAGCTGCAGGCTGAGTAGGGAGAAAAGTGCTATCCAGGTAGGGATGGCTGACCATAAAAGGTTCCCAAGTCTCCTTTTCCATTAGGATTGCTCTGGAAGTCCCTCCAATGGACACAGCTGAGCCCACGACTCCTGCTCAACAGCCCAATGTGCTGGCAGGAGCTGAGCTGCTGGCTGGGGGCCAGCTTTTCCCTGTAACACAGCATCATCTGGCTGGACAAAATGATGCTGTTCCTGGGGACGAGCAAATGGTGCCAGGAAAACATCCTATTCAGACACAATCTGGTAGACAGCTTCACTGGCCTCCTGCATGAGGCCTTCCTGGGAGCACCACAGCACATCATCTCCTAAAATAGCATTTGGGTGAAAAGCAGGGAAGTGTGGAACACGAACACTGTCACTCACTGAGCTGTGGCCAGTTCTTGCCTGTCAGCCCCCCATACTCACTTGGTTTTACAGTAAGCTACCACACAGACGATGCCCACCACAAGCAAGGCAACACAGATTCCAGTGATGGTTAAAACCCTCTTCTGGTAGAGCTCCTCTGCTTCTGCAAATGGAGAGGAAGGAACCAGTTACTGATGGGCTCCAGCCGCAGGGACCGGTCTGGCTGCACAGGGGCCAGCACTGCATGGGGGTGAGATGGAGGACAGGGCTCAGGCAGACCTGCTCCCAATCCACTGCCCCCCTAATGGCTGCCCCAGAGCTGAGCCCAGCTGGCCCAGCCTTCCTCAGCCCTCAAAAGACTCTTTTTGTCTCCCTGCGCCTTCACCCTCTGTCGCTCGGTAGCGCACCCCTTCTGCACTCACACTTCTCACCTTCCCTTCTTTTCCCACAGTGCCTAATCTCGGGAAGCCCCACGAGTCTCCTCTCCCTTCCAGCAGATCCCCCCTTGTGGTGCCTTGGTCACCCAGCAGAGAAGCCCTGGAGCACACACAGATGCCCGTGAGCCCTGGCACAGGCGCTGCTCTGCCCCGCTCAGGATGCCTCTGCATGCCCTGGGGCAGGGTGCTGGACCAGCACCCCCGAGCAAAGCATGCAGGTGCTGAAAGGCACATCCTGGAACAGTCAAAAAGCAGCATGAGGATGGAAAAGTGAGAGCGTGTCAGGCAAAGGAAAGGGAGTGGAGTGATTGAAATACAGGAACCAGTTATGGATTTTTTATGAAATCCTAGGAGGAGATTGGTACCATTGCATCAGGTAACTCAGAGGCACACACAGAATGTGAGCAGCTTGCTGCTGCCTCTCTCAAATAGCACCGGGTGTCACAGGCTCCCTTTCAAGCCAGTCACTTGCATCAAAACCCAGACCATGCTGAAGTGAGGTGATTCATTGCCACCAACCAAAGCTCCCAGGAAAGGCTTGGATCCCTGCACTGCCCCAAGGCAGCAGCACCATGGCAAGGACACCTCTGTGGCTACACCAGAGCAGATGTCACATCCAGCAACCTCCCTGAGAACAGCAGAGGCAATTTGGTTCTCCAGCTGGATGACTGAGAAGGATTCAGTGCAGAGCTGCCAGGAGTGTTTCAGTTCAGCAGCTGTGAACAAAGTCCTCATGCCCCCACACTGTGTGTTAGTGTTAAAGTTATTGAGGTTTGTGCCTTCTTTAATATTCATTGAATTTTTTTTCCCATCTAGATTAGGCAATAACAGTCATGCCATGGTTGATGTGCACTGTGTGCTTCACCACACCACTCAAAATACCTTGAACAGACCCTGTGATGCCCCCTGTGCCACCAAACACTCCAACACAAAACCAGAAGAGAAACAACTCTGGTCTCAGAAACCCCTGTGACTAGACTTTAGGAAAAAAAAAAAAAAGTGAGTGGGAAGCCATGAAATATTCCAGACAACAGGATATTTAGAACAATTTCAGCTTGTCATTCTAGGTTGAAAAAAGCATTTTAGGAGAAAAAAAAAAGGTGCTACGAAAAATGGTTACCTCTTTCTAACTCTCAAAATGGGAATGGAGAAAGGTTTGGTAAACAAGGGCTGGCAAGAAAGACAACCCTGTCATGAAAATGCAAAAAAATAAACAAAGCCTTCTTGTGGGGTTTTTTTTTCCCTACAAGGAACCAGGTGGAGCTGGAATGGGGGAAGAGCCCACTCTGGGGTGAAACTCCTCCTTCAATGACATGTTTCTTTTGTATGGGTGCCTCATTGCAGGCATCAGCAAGTTTTTCTTGCTTTTGCACATCTTTGAGACCTGGATTACAGTTGTACAGCTCTCTCCTTCAGACAGGAGTTTCAGAGATTTTATACAAATTAGGAAAACCAGCTGGGGTCACATCCTGGGTATGGATGGCACTGGGCAAGAGTTTTGCTACTACCCAGCAAAAACTACTTTAACAGAAAAATAAAAAAGAAGAAAAAAAGGCTGGGAGGGAGGTCAGTTTTCAGCATGGACTTATCCATCAAGCCAATTTTTCAAAAAATTCTTCGATAGCAATGCATTTTGCTACAAACATTTTTTCCCTAAGCATAAATCCTTCCCTTTGAATCACAGAGGAGGAAGAAAGGGCAAAGACATTAAAATTAGGGGAGGTGGTTGTTTGCCCCTTTTTTTTTTTTTTTTTTTTTTTTTTGGTTTTTGGGGGTTTCTTTGTTGTTGTTGTTTTTTTTGGCTGGGGTTTTTTACCTACAACCAGACAAAATTCTTTGGCCGATGCTCAAACCCCAGCCCTTGTTCTGGTGATCATGTCAGTGTGGGACCATGACTCTGGCGTGTCTGACCACCCTGAACCTTCACCTGAATTGCATGGGGAATGTTTCAGTTCATCAGAAATGCAGATTTGGCCTCTCTGTCTGGAGCTGAGAGCTCTGCTAGGTGAAGCAGTGATGTGCGAGGCTGTGCATCACTGCTGCAAACTTAAAACTGAACGATCTGCTGGAAGTAATTAAGCTTGGCTCCCAACATCTCATTAAAGCTGATGCTCAGTGCCAGTATCTTCACGTTGCACAAAACCATGTCAACAACAGGAAGGAAATAAGAGAGTGCATGCTGCAGCTTTATATTTGAGCAGGTAAGGTCCCAGAGCAGGACTGGTCCCTTTGTGTCTCTAGGCTCTACAAACACCACGTGTTCAGCAGCAGCAGGGTCACTTTTACAGCAGCAAACACCATGAACAAACCCTGTGGTGCCACACAATGCCAACAGAGCCACAGCCCAGCCACGGTGTCACAGCAACACATGACAGTGACAGACAAGTGACAGAGGAGAGACGACTGCAAACTGGGAAGGGGATGTGTGTGGTTCTGGGATGATGTTGGGAATGGATGAGGAGAAGGACAAGAGGTCAACAAAAAAGGGATGTCAAAAATCCTCAATTTTAAAGTATATTCAAGTGTATTGGCATTAGCAGCACCGCTTTCTCTGAATGCCCTGACTCCAAAATTCACACTTTTTCTGCCTCAGGGGGATCAGGCATGCAAAAAAATACATTTCTCCAGCTCCAGTCAGTGGCCCTTCCACCTCAGGGGCCTCAGAAGGCAATTTAGGAGCCACAGCTGAAAGACTGGTGTCCCCATACCTCTAGCAAAGGGAATGGAAGCATCTGCATGTGAAGATCTGCTCTGGTTGACACTGCCAGGCCAACGGGTTTACGTTAAGTGATCAATCACAGAATCATCACAGAATCCTTGAATGGTTTGGGTTGGAAGGGACCTTAAAGCTCATCTTGTTCCAACACCCCTGGCATGGGCAGGGGCACCTTCCACTACCCCAGGTTGCCCAATCTCTCTGCTCCCTCCTGACCAGCCCTCCCTGCTCTTGGCTTGTACACTCCAGGGAAAACTTGCCTCAAGGATTTGATTTCCCAACTGCCTGTTCAAGGCATAACTTGATATATATCTAAAACCAGACTGAGGAGAATGGAAAGAAAATAATGTGATTATGAGCAACTGGGCAGGAGCAGGTAAATGCCCAAAGGGGATATTTTTAAAAGCATTTAACTTACTGCAGTGTTTTCCCAAGCTCACCACTGGGGTGCTCAGCATTACACCCTCTACTCCCATGGGCAGCTACTGACTTTTCCTGGGATAGTTTTCTAAACTTGTCTCTTGCCATCTTCCTTGGAACAATTTCTCCCTGCTCAAGAACCAGAATGAGCTGCTCAGTTTTGGGAGGAGGAATGGCAAAGCTCATCCTGACCCTCTGCAGGAGCTGGGGGAGGTTAGTGTGTCTGGAATGGCAATTTCTGAAACAGCCCTGATATCTCCAGAACTTGTCTTCCCATTCCTGGAATGCCTGCCTGTTCCCAAGCAGTGCCTGCTGGCAACATTTTGGATGGACACAAGACTCCAGGTTTTCAGTTAAATACACAAAAGTATGTTGAATGGAGATGCATGGCAATTGTAGCATCCCAGTCATGCCACACACACACCACGCTGCTGCTTGGAACAAAGAAAAAAGTGCTGCTAAAAATACACCTGCATTTTGATAGGTTTACATTTAGAATTTGTGATTTGCTTTGTTTTGGTTTAACTTGTTGTTTTCTTGTTTTTGTTTTTGTTTTTTTTTTTTTCAATCCAAACATCTATCTTGGTGCCAGGGAAGAGAACAGAACAGCTGATTTTTTAATCATCCCATTAAAGCCATAAATATAATGTTGGAAGCTCTTAATGGCTTCTGATTAATAAATGAATGGTTGTTCCATACCCTTTAATTCAAATCCAAGATGCTCTGCCAATGCAGATAGAAGACAAGGAAGAGAAAGAGAAAAAGAAAAACAAGTCTGTCAGAGAACTCTAAAATACAAACACACACACTGTGCAGTTACAGCAGGTTAGCTTTTGGTAGGCTCAGCAGCACTCACACAGAGACACTGTACACTTCAGAGCATTTCAAACCCCCACCACAACTCGCATGTTATGCAAAGAAAGACCCAAACAAATTGCAGTGGAAGTTAATTATGAATTCTTTCAGTTAATTATGAATTCTTTTGAGATGAGCCATGTTTGTTAGTACCTGATA
This sequence comes from Sitta carolinensis, assembly GCA_032173965.1. NCBI lineage: Eukaryota > Metazoa > Chordata > Aves > Passeriformes > Sittidae > Sitta > Sitta carolinensis. Next base: position 3,043,110 of record CM063294.1, on the reverse strand, counting down.
TGGAATTCACTGTTTAGGCAGGGGGAAGGAAAAAAAAAAAAAAAAAAAAAAAGAAGAAGAAAAAAAAAAGGAAAGGTACACTTGTTCTGAAACAACTCCTGACAGGTCAAAACACATAGAGACTGCATGAGCCTGGTAAAAACCATTCATTCCCTTCCCACAGGGCAAACCTGCCCTGGCTGCTCTCCCACAGCCCGGTGTGCCCGGAGGCTGTGCTGCAGAGAGGAGAGCTGGGCACGGGGCTGGGAGGGCTCCTGCCGGGGCCTGGGGCTTGCCAGGACCCCCAGCCCTGCCCAGGGGCACAGAGCCCTGGCAGCACAAGCCCCCAGCCCTGCCCTGCCCTGCCCCCTGGCAGCCGGAGCTGCCACGGATGCTGTGAGGGATGAGGTGCCCGGGCAAGGCAATGCTGCTAAAAGTGCAAATGGCACTTGAAAGCTTCCCTCAAGCCTCTGGCCTTCCAAATAGCACTCCTGCCGTGGCTCCGCTTTGTTTTAGTATGCTGCAAAAAGGCCAAATCCGAGCATGTGCTTTCAGATTTATATTCAGCACAAGTAAGGTTGCAGTTCATCTCGCGAGAGACAGTGCCAAGCACAGGAGTTTATCCAATGAATCAACAGTGCAAAACAGGTATCCTGAATTTTAGTGATTTTCCTGGAACAGACCTCACCTAAAGACAGCTTTTCTTAGATAAACATGAAAGTTCTCTATACTTACCACCATACACAAAAGTGAGCTCTGCTGCTCCCAATCACCATACACACAAGATAATTTGCAGCTTGGAGATCTCCAGATTTATATACTACATTTTCCATAGGGACTGCTTTTTGCTGCACAGAAATATTGGCTTGCTTTTGCAGTGCTGTTCAAAATTTAGGTGGGGGGGAATCAGCACTAATTGTTACGGAACATGTAAACACATGTTCTAAAGCAGGTTCTTCTCTTCAAACCAATGCTGATGTTTGGGGGGGGGGGCTTTTGTAGGGAGAAGTTGGGGTTCTTTAAGATTTTATATAATTTAAAGGCCATAAAACCTAACTGCTCTCTGCTTCACATCTCACATTTGTGTGAAAGGAGTGGCAAACACTACAGAGCATTTTGCAATCATTTTGTACCCGTGGCAGTGACATGGACATAATGTGGTGGGCAGCAGAGAACTGGACAGAATATATTCATCCTAAACCACCTGGTTATCACATCCAGCCCTGACCTGTTCCTAAGTCTTCCTGCCATTGCACACACCTGTTTCCCCTGACACTGACAAATGCATGTAGAGATACCTCAAATTTCATCCATAAATCTAAGCTGTTGTTCCATCTGCATACACACATTTCTCCCTGTCCAGGATTTTCTGCAACATCTGCAGCTACAAATGGATGCAATTCAAAACATTCTCATGATTTTTTTGCAAACTCAGAAATGTCTGTCACAGCAGAGGTGGTGGGCAGGACCTGAGGAGCCTCAGCCTTCCCACTGTCCCCCTCATGTCAGAATTGCTGTTTCCTTTGGCTCCCCAGCCTCAAGGAGCAGATACAGCCCGCTGGCTGGGAAACCTGTGCCAGTGTCTCATTACCATCACAGGGCAGAATTCCTTGTTAATATCCAATCTAAAACCTGCTCTCTGTCACTTTGAAGCCATTCCCCCTTGTTCTGTCACTCCAACCCCTCTAAATCTCCCCGTATTTCTTGTCCTCTCCAGCTTCAACAGGACAAGATCCATTGGAAGCAATTTCTCCAGAGGCTACCATGCAAATAAACTAGAGTCAGACCTGAGATGGCAGCTGTAGGCTGAGGAAATGGGCACAGCATTTTTCTCATAACCTCCATCATCATCCTTCATGTGCACTCCACACAGCCTCCCTGTCAGGGCAAGGGCGAGAGCTGAGCACCCTGAACTGCTGGGGCACTCCTCAAGCCACCTGAACTGGAGACACGAGGGTTTTTTTGGGAAAATCTCATTCCAAGTGTGCCTCCTGAATGTTTCTGAAAATGCTTTTTCTCGGCATCAGACAAAAGACAAAGTCCTGCATTTACTTCATCTGCAGTGACTTTGTGACTGTGATGTATTGTAATTATTTTAAAAGACGAACAGACAAAAAGCATTTAATGTAAAGTATTCCTGTAGGAGTGACACCTCAAGCAAGATGACTCTCACTGAACTGTAGATTTATAGGATGATTAAAAAGGATAAAAGGCTTAGCAAACAGCTGTGAAAACTGTGGCTGTGCTCACTTGGTCTTCAGATTGCCCAAGAACATCAATAAGATGTTTAGTTACTGCACATTATTCCCTCAAAATACGCTCCTGGGGACACAGAGCATGCTCCACTGCAAGAAACAAAGTGGAGAAATGACATCTGAGGACTAGCAAGATAATAAATTGATGATAATTTTGTTGCTGATCAATTGTATTGACAGGAGTGGCACTTGCAGGACTCTGATCCAGGATTTTCCCAGGGAGCAGTGCAAGGCAGGGGTCACGGTGGGGACAGAGGACACTGTGCCTGGGTGAGAGCTGGGGGACACGTGGGACCTCCAAGAACAGAAACTCTGGAAATGGTCCACAAACTCTACAGCCTTCACCTTTTCCAGTACTGCAGCAATAAAACGAATTTGGCTGGCATCAAGAGTCCAAACACATCGGAGCAGAGCATTCCAAATCTGCTGTGGATGAACATGCAATGAACTTCAGGAGATCCCAAGGGCAACCTGTGCTGTGTCCTGGGGAGAGGGATAACCCTGCCTTGCTAAACCACAAGCACCCTGCAATTACCCAGCCACACCAAAGCACAGTCATCACCCTGCAATTCAGTGGTCAGCAGTTACCCTGTCACTGAATGGAAGCTGCAGAATGTCTGTGGAATTTAAAATGCTGCTAAATATTGGTTTGGGGGTCAGATGAGTGAGAGGTGGAGGAGGAAGCAGAAATTTAGATAAAGAAGTAATCTTTCACTTATCATTTTTATACTGTAGTCACAGCAGGGAGGAAGCCACTGCTGAATAAGTGAGGTGACAGAGGAGCTAAATTTCAGATCTAGACCTTCCCAGAAGAGCTTGGAGTGGTACATTCATCCCTCTGCTCACGAGGACACTTCACCTGAGCACGAGACCACCCTCCAGAAGGGTCACTTCCACCTGCCAGGGTGTGACCAGCACGGCCCTGGCTACAGCCTGGTGAGTGCTGGGGGAAAGGGACCATCCCCCAGAAAAACAAGAAGCCTCTCACCCAGTAAACCCAGCCTGCTCCACAGTGGCTTGGCCAGCAGCACTGGAGCCACTTTGTGTGCTGCTGGGGGAACAGGCTGAAGACAAAGCTGCTCTCCCAAGGGATACCTGAAAATCCTGCTCTGTGTTTCCAAGCAGTAGGGAGGCTCCAACTGCGGATTAAAATTCAATTTGTAAAGAAACCGAGGATTAAATACAGGGTAAAAATGGAGAATATGCTGGATGACATTGCATATGAATGTCAGCTCTGTTCTAGGGTGTTTACAGGCAGTCTACAGCCTGCAATTTTAATTGGATCACAAAGTAGAAAATGAAAATGTTTCACTAACCAAGATGAATGGTATGACATTTGTCCTCCAGATTGGTGATGATTATTTGTGGAGATGAATAAACAGCAAAGTTAAGATGAAGTTTCAGTTTCCACAGGCAAGAGGGAAGCATAAATATAAAACTTTATCCCAATTTTCTAAATTGTTCCATAAATCACAAGTGGAAAGAATCCAAATGTGCAGACTTAGGAAACATATAAATGTTCCTGCTGACCACGTTTAACTTTCAGGATCTCAGCTGCACCAGGACTGAAATAGCTGCCAACATGTTTTACAAAACCTTTACAACCAGCCAGCCCAAAGCCTGGCAAGTTTTTAGTAAACCTCCAGGAAGATTTAACAAAGACCTGAAATGTTGCTTGCAGAAGAGAGAAGATAGAGGCAGATCTTGATCTGATGTAGAACAGCTATGAAATATGGGTGCCAGCCCAGCTTTGAAAAAAGAGTTTCTTAGGAGGAAGGATGATTTTGGACATGGCTCTGTGTTCTGGGAAAAGCTGCAAGCCACAGCTGTTCCTGTGGAGCTGGACCCAGGGGGCAGCTGCACACTGGGTGAGCCTCCAGCACCCAGCAGAAGTTCTCAGAAAGAATTCTGACCCTTTTGGGTGTTGCTGCACTCTTCACCCAGGTGTGCCAGCAGAGAGGAAAATGTGGCTGCAGAGGCTGAATGGTCCATGGATGCCATTGCAGTGGATTCATTCTGGCTGTGGAGCCAGAGTTTGAGTTGTTCTTCTCCCACTCTTGCAGGGACAGAGCTGTGGTGTGTGGCTCTGCAGGTCCCTGTGCCACAGGAGCACCTGACAGCTACTCCCACGAGTTTGGAGTGGAGACAGAGTCATGAGGACCTTGATGTGAAAAGTGTTTTAGTAAGAGGATTCAATGATTCATCAGCCAAGGAAATAACTCCCTCTGCTCTCATCTGCCAGGACATTCCTCAGTTTCATACAGCAATTGCAGTCATTCACTGTCCCCTCTGTTCACTGCCATTAATTCTCTGCAGTTTAAATTTCAGCTGATTTAAATGTTGCTTTACTGTCCCTCTATAAGGTTTTCTTTTCACAGGTTAGTTAAAGCCTAAACAAAACGATCTCCTAACCTTGACCCACCAGCCTTACCTGTGGACAGTCAGGACAGACTGGGGGTTCTCTGACCTGTCCCACAATACAATTCCTACTGAGTTTCTCTGCACCAATCACGTGGAAAATAGCAACAGTGACATGGAAAAAAAACCCCATCTTTAGCATTTTCTCTTCATTTTCAAGCAGTGGTGTATATATCCAGAAGGGCTGGCAGTAGGCACCTGCTCATATGGTTGGACCAGCAACATAAGGAAATGCCACATGTGAAAAAACCTATCTAAACACACCTAATTTTCATCTTAATGACTGCAGCAGTCTAGCAGGTGTTTTGGGCAATCAGAGCAAAGTAAATCTCCAGAGCTCCCTGTCAAAGAGACAAAGACAGCCTGAACTCCTGGAGAGCATGGGGAGTTTTACCTGAGCAAAATGTGAATTAGGGTTTAAACCAGAGAGGTAGGAAGCTGCTCCCAAAAAGAGGACACACAACATCTGGCATGATGCTGGGATGCAGCACCATCTCCATCTGTGGCCCAAATTCAGCAAAATATCTGACATATCTTTTCAGAACAGCACCTTCAGTTTAGCTCACTCTGCAGAGACTCTCGCTCAGCTCTGGGATATACCTACTAAAAGTCATTGTCATATTTAATATTCATCTTAAAGAATCAGGCCTGAAAACCTGAAATAGCCCAAATACATTTAAAATAACACCAATATAGGTGTCCTTATTTAAGTATCTGTCAAATGCTGGCAGTGTTCTCAAAGCATGAATCAGGACCGAGCTATTTTATTTCCAGTGGAAATGCCTGAACCTCATTTAATCTGTTTCAGCTTTTGACCTGTCAGAACCTATATGGCATGAAGCATTGAGTGAATTATGGAACATCAGCAACTTCTACTGTGCCCTAATTATTGATCAAAGTAGAAGGTAAGCATTTGCAGGGTCCACACTTGAGTGAAATGCTTTTCCTACTCACAAAAACAGCAAGTTCAGTGCAAGCTTTTCTTCAGTGCTGCTGCTATCTATATTACCCAACTGTGACCTGAAAGTGAAAACAGCTATAAACATGCATGAATCATCTTCTTATAGAATTTTATCCAAGTTCAGACAGGTAGCCTGGATTGTTAAGCTGTTTTTACCTTACTATGCTGTGGCTAAAGCAGACCTGAGGTAAGGAAATGTACATGTCTGTTGTGGTTTCAATTCACTTTTAAAGCTGGCATTGTTACTCTAACATGTGAATAAAACTAAAACAAATCTCAGTCCCATTAAAAAGATGGATTCTGCAAACTGGGGAAAAAAACCACATGTTGTTTACTCCTGCCATTAATGCTCTCAAAAGGCATTTTCCTGACATGAAGCTCATTTTCACCCCTGTTTTGGTTTTGCAGCATGGCAGCAATAATGTTTAAGCCTGTTGGACACCACCTCATGAAACAAGCTACAAATCAGCTCCATGGGGTGAGCATCCCACTGCTGACTGTAGCCAGGGTCCTCACACCCAGGGCTTCCAAGAGGAAGGAAAACCTTTTAACATCAGGTGAAAGATCAAAATAGAGCATTTTGGGTTGTCATTTTAAAAAGAACTTTAAAATTGGAGTCTGGGAGGACAAACCAATGGAGGTTTCAACTTCGGAAGCCAATTTGGAACAAAAGGCAATGTAAAAACATTGAGCTGTCCCAAGGGCCCCACAAAGTCCATTTGCATCTTGTCTGTATGCTCCATGCAAGGGAGTCTAATTCCAGCACTTGCCAGCTATTAGCACGTGCTAATGAGACCCCTGCAATTGCCAGTTCAGGAGGAGGACGGCAGGATTCCTCACAGAGCAGTGGGAGAGGCGTTCTGGCAATCAACGAGCCGTCCTGAAGAGGCATTTCTCCTCTGCTTACAACTAATTAAAGCCTCTTCCTTGACTCTTTTTAAAAAGCCTCTTTTAAACCCACCATCCGAGGTGGGTCCAGGCAGCCAGCCTGGAGGCAGGATGGGTTTCAGGGAGAGTCACAGAAGGGTCACAGGGAGGGTCACAGGTTTCCTGCTCTGTAACTGCATCTCCTTTCAGGTCAGTCCTTACCCAGACCAGGATCCCACTGATGCTGGGACACTGACTGAATAGAGACCCAGAAAAATTATCCACCTTGACCACAGTGAGCTAGTTACGTCTATAAGTGAGACCTGTAGGAACTGGAAACTAGAAACTGGGAAGCACTAAGTGCAGAGGCACTTTAGGATATTTTCATCCACTGAATGCATTAGAGGCTTGGTCACTGTCGTTAGGCTCAATCCCATATGCAAGGCTGTCCAGGTGCCTAGGAGAGACAGGAACACCTCTGGGTCCAGGAGGGCCATAGTCTGATGCCCATTCGGCAGGTTTATCCTGTATCCTGCAGGGCAGTGAGGCTGGGAAGCGTAGGGCAGTGGCAGCCACCAGCCTGACCTCTGTGCCACAGACTGTAAAGTGATTTCATTACAGTCACGCCCTCACTGTGATTTCCTCCTTTGGTTGCAGGAGACTCACACCCCCCTCACAGGTGTGGTGGGAAGATGCCCATCTCCTGCCCTGCACAGCACAGGGGGAATGCCCAAATTCTGCCCTGCACAGCACAGAAGAAATGCCTGAATCTTGACCTGCACAGCACAGAAGAAATACCCAAATCCTGACCTGCACAGCAAGGGGGAAATGCACATCTCCTGCCCTGCACAGCACAGAAGAAATGCACATCTCCTGCCCTGCACAGCACAGGGGGAATGCCCAAATGCTGACCTGCACAGCACAGAAGAAATGCACATTTCCTGCCCTGCACAGCACAGTGGCAATGCCCAAATCCTGCCCTGCACAATACAGGGGAAATGCCCAAATCCTGCCTTGTACAGCACAGAAGAAATGCCCAAATCCTGACCAGCACAGCACTGTGGCAATGCCCAAATCCTGCCCTGCACAGCACAGCCTGAGTCAGGACAGCAATGCTGGCAGACCCAGCTCCACACAAAGCACAGCCTCATCTCACACAGCACACCCACCACATAAACTCGGGCCTTGTTTGCATTTTGCCTGAAAAGAGCAGGCAGCATTCAGTTCAATCAGAAACAAAAGCAGAGCCCATTCTAACAAATGGGGAGGTAAGGAGCCCCAGTTCTCCTCTTGGACTCATCACAGCTCCTCTTGGGACCAAGCAGAGCTGGGAGCGCACAAGACAGGGAGAAGGCTCTTGGAGAACAGAAGAACCTGCTTTAAGGACATGACACAGAGCTTCAACATCAAGGAGAGAGAGAAGTAGAAAGAGACATACTGGAGAAGCTGACCATTGCGAAATGCTGACACCGGTCTCCTGTGAATTCGATCGGACACCTACCGGAAGAGAGAAAACCAGAAAGAGAGAAACAAGATAGCAAAATGACACCCAAACAGGCTGAACTGAGGCCCCTGCTGATCCCTTCCACGGCTCCTGTCTGTCTGCTTTCAGCCTTCACCCTTACCTGCAGCCCTAAGCCCTACCCAAAGCTGAGACCAAGAGCCATCCCTGACTAGACCACTCTACATCCACCGCTGTGCCCGGGAGGTTTTAAGTAGTGTGGTGCATTTTTTGTCTTCAAACATACTTTGCTTAGGGGCTGGCATGTACAATCGCAAAGGCAGTTTCTCCAAACATCTCTGTCCGAAGAATCCATTTGGACATCTGGAGGGGAAAAGGGGAGAAATCACAGAACATGTCTGGCACAGTTCTTGAGGCTAAGGTCAGAAATAAAAAGTGCATTGTGATGAATGGAAAAAATAAAGGCTTTACATGCGTATTTACTCTTTGCTTTAACCAGGCACCTGCAACATCAGTGTTCCAGCTCTGGTTTAGTCCTGGGTCTTCAAGCGGGCAGCCAAACCCCTCCTATTCTGTCCTGCCCTGCCTGCCTCCTTCCTTCTCACCTGCTAGAAGCACCAGCTGGCAGGAAGACTGAGAAGGGCTGGGTGCTGCTTTCAGAGGCCCCGTGGAGCTGCTCTGTAGACTGGCAAGAGGCACCAGAAGCAGTGAGCAGCTGCTCAGGCGAGCACTGGGTGTGGATGTGGGCTCACCTGCCCGTTAGGAGCCCAGAAGTACCCACGGGGTTCAAGAGGTGGTTAGAGAGAAAGCACGTGCAGAGCCTCTGTGTTAGCAGAGAGGAAGGGACAGAGAAGAAAGCTGAGCTGAGGGGTCTGACATGCTGTCCAAATGCGAGGCTCTCTCAGGCTGATAGGCTCATCTCACCTGATGGGCTGGGATGTGCCACTCACGGGCACCAGCCACACATCCATGGAGGCTCAGGGGCAGGGGAGGGGCCCTGCTCTGGAGGGCCACCAGGCAGTGGCACCAGCCCATGAGTAGCTCCCCAGAGCACTGCCCAGCTGAGCCAGGTTTGGGGAGCCATGGGCAGGGGTGCAGCAGAAGCTGCAGAACCACCCAGGCTGAGCAGCACCTGCACCCTCTGCACTGTCACCCACTGCAGCTGCAGGTGAGCCTGGGAAGGAAAGGGAGCCCAGCCTGGCATGGTCAAACACTTCTCCCCTGGCACTTGTCTCTCTCCCTCACTTCACATATTTCCTTCTGGAGATTCCTTGGATAGTCCTGCACAGTATCCCTAGTTTTTCTGAAGTCCCAGCTCTCACCTCCCTATCCCACAATGCCCTCCCTTCTCAACAGCCCTCTCTTTCCTCTGAGCTCAAGCGGGCTTTATCTTTATCGCATTTTAACATCTGTTTTTCATCTTTTTGTGAGCAGAGCTGCAGGCTCTGCACCTGGTACATATCAGACCTTCCTCGCTCTCAGATGCCACCCACACCTCACTGTCCCACAGTGATCTGCAAGTGGTCAACAAGGAAGGGACTGACAGACACCTCAGTAAAACACAGATGAGTCAGAGGCCAAGTCTGATGTGAGTGGCTCAGCTCCTGGCCAGGCCACTGCAAAGGACAGCAAGAGGCTGGAGCAGCCACAGCACAGGGTCAGGCAACTGCTCCCAACCTGTGCATCTGGTGGGGCAGGTCCAGGTCCAGCTCCAGCTCCAGCTCCAGCTCCAGGTTCCATGCAGAAAACCTTCAATTTTAGTAATTGTACTTCATCATGGACATACATGACCTGGCTTTGGCACTTGATTTCTTGCTGGATTTCATTGCAGTTTGGGTAGGCCTGAGCTGTGCAAAAAAACCTGCTGCACCCTGACCAAATGTGGGTCAGCATCTGGGGTTTTGGGACCTGTGCTTATGCCTCTAAATGGGAATGTGCTGGTCTATTTGTACACCCCAAACTGCTCATGGACAGCTTTAGGGCATGGCTCTTCATGAGGTTGCACTGAGCTCTCCAGTCATACACTTCAGTTTCTCAGAATCCAAGGCACTTCTGAGACTGAAAATTGAACTCCCTGGTCAGGCAAATATCTTGGAAAAATTGGCGCTTTTTTTTCTCATTCTTGGACATTCATCTTGGGGCACAGGAAAGGGAGAGGTACCAGCCATACCAAGCCAGCTCCAATGAAAGCTCAGCCCAAGAGGTGCCCATCAGACATGGGGCCTGTTGACCTTCCCTGCATTGAAGCAGAAGAAGCTGGGGGTGGCAAGTGAAGAAAATGCCCCGTTGCCAATCAAAAAGCACAAAGCTGAGGCACTGGCTGGCACAGACTCACAGTGACAGCCCCAGGGAAGCAGGACTGGAGAAACCCTTCAGAGATTGCACTGAGTTTGAGCAAGGAACCCAAATGAGAAGGTGTCTTCCCAATCCTTTTTGAAGTTTATTCATCACCTCTGATAGAGACGGGAACTTACTCACAGAGTCTTCAAGGGAATCCAGTTTAGTTTGCAAGGTGCTTCCCATTTGTCTGGGATCTGAGATCTCCTGGAGGTTGTGAGCACCAAAGGGCCTCAAGGGTGCTGCTGAATGAAGCAACTGTGCCACCCACCCCAAAAAGGGGGGCTTTGTAAGAAAGGAGCTAAAACTATCTCAGGTGCACATCTGCAAGAGGCCAGCCAAGGCTGGAACTCCACTGTGACTGAGGCTGAATGCCATTAAGGAAAGACCGAAAATTATGGGAAAACTGGAGGAAGGAAATAAAAGCCCAGAGAAAGGAATTGGTTAGAAGTGAAAAAGCAAAACAAAAAGGTGTCAAAGAAGCTTTGGTGCCATGACAGCTACCATGTAGCCCATCTTCAGATCTCTGCAGGCAGCCAAGCGTGGGTGGGGAGCAGAGCTCTCAAGACAGAAAGCAGTAGACAACTCTGTGTCTAGGACAGCTCAGGCTTTTCATCTTTAGTTACTCAGTGATTCAGCACTGGGAGAAGTGACAGTTGCCTGAACAAGAGCACCTTCTGTCACCTCTCAGGCTTGTGTACTAGCTGTCAAGACACAGCAGCCACCCCTGCATTCCTGGGTTCTGGCTCCTCATAAGCAAGGCTGCAGGCAGAAGCAGTGACCAGAAGACCTTTGAGAGCATGCAGTGGTTTTGCTTCCTTTTTTAAAATCTCTCTCTAACTTCTAGGCTGCTGAAGCTGATTTATTATTTATTACTGCTGCCCCATATGTGACTTTAAGAAAAGTAATTTCCAGTGTGCTCAGCACATGGATCTCCCAGTCTGGAGAGGGAGAGCAGTGGAGACCATCCCTGCTGCATTAAAATCTGCTGCCTGTGGGGAGGGCAGCTCTTCTGCAGGGAGGGATGTACCTGAAAGTTAAGGCTTAACTGAAGCTGAGAGCTGTGAGCTGGTCTTTGATCATGTCTTCCTTCTTCCTGCACGTTTGACTCAAGAGGTTCTGGCTGGCTGTCCCAGCAAAATCAAGTCCCTCCTTCTTTGGAAAACTCTTGCAGGGACTTCACAGGTGGTGGAATTTCCTGCAAATATCACCTTTGGCTTTATGGTGCACTCACAGAGGCCCAATGGGTCTCTCCCCAAGGGCAGTGGACAAGGGTGTGTCTGTAGGAATGGTCCTGGGGAAGGACAAGGCTGCACCAAGCTCTTGGAAGACAGCACCTTGTCCCCTCTCTAGCCTGAGTGGAGACTCCACAAACTGCTCTTGCTTAACTCTCTGTCTAATTGCTACCTCTGAAAATTACTTGCAAATGCCATTGATAAAACTGGTCAGGGAATTTTCTGTCCAGATTCTGTTTTCTATTATTGCTGGAAATATCCCATTTTTTTATTTTTGACCTTAAGACATTTTTTTTTTTTTTTTTTTTTTTTTTTTTTTTTTTTTTTAATAACCCCATTTTGAAAACATCCAGAAAATTCTGCTCTTGGGTTCAGGATGAATTGCAGTGAGATATTTACATGGTAACAAAAATGCAGTAAGATGATCAGTCAAAGCATCTCAAAAAGTACAAACCAAAATAGTTTGAATGACTCATTTCTATGATGTTTGCTGAGCACTTATTTCTGAAAACTGAAAACTGAGGAACTTCAACATTTTGCCCTGTATCAGGGCAGGGCAATAATTATTGTTAATTGTTATTTGCTTCTTTTAATTCATTATCATAGTCTTCTTGCTGGAAGCAAAACTTTTTCTGTCCAGCTGTTACTCTGAATCTTGCAAGGGTAGGCACATTTCCTTTGCACCCCCAGATCTTAATTAAAATATGCCAAATTGGGTAGCTCTCATAAAGCAATCCATGCTACAGAAAAATGTGAATGAGCAGGTGCTCCAAAATGACACGATAAAGACAAGCTTTAGCAGAAGGACACAATGCACTGAAGTAAGCAAATGGGGAAAAAAAAATGTTCCAAGCACGTTGTTATTTTGTGGGAAGGGCTGAAAAAGAAGACAGTTCTGTCATTGTCCCCTGACCAGTCCCAGATGATCAGGCTCTGGAGAGCCACAAAAGGCTGGACTCCACAAAATCACTGATGGGAGAAGGGAAAACAACCAGAATAAACGCCAAGGCCTTCTTCAGAGCAGCTAATCAAGGCGTGTTTGCTGCAGAGTGGAGCCCAGACCTCAGGGACAGACACTGCTGGGCTCAGTGCTGGCCGTGGGAGCTGCGGCGCTGCCTCCACTGAGCCTGGCTGCTGCAGGATCAGCTCCCACTCTCTGCTCTGCTGGGCCTGGAGGGTCTGACACAGTCACCCTGCACCGAGCAGAGGCACAGACAGGCCACTTGAACCTGGAAAGGTACCCGAGCTCATCACCCAAGATAAACAGCGTGCAAAACCCAGGGAACGAGTCCTGGCTGGTGTGGGGGATTTGGAACAGGATGTGGAGATTTTCACCCCTAGCTCCTCATTTCCAAGGACATTGCAACACCTCCCCACAGGACTGCTCCTACATCCGTGGCACATGACGTCCCTGTGGCTGTGCAATGAGCAGCTCATGCTGACCAAATGCCACTGGGAGGGTGGAACAGCTCTGAGTGCCACAGGGCAGCTGAGCAAACTGTGCTGCCACAGCTGTACAGGATCCCTGTGACAGTCACACCTTTGGATGCTGCTCTGGGATAGCACAGCAGAGCTGGCAGTGTGGCCAACCCTTCAGAACGATCTTTATCTCTCCTGGGGAAATCTGCAGGAAACAATACACTTGGAGGAGTCGAACATGTGATTTTGAAAATTAGTGACTTGGATTCATCAATTAATTTTAAAACAATCTGATCTTTTCTTCTTTTGCTTTGTTTAGTTTTTTGTTCTCTCCTTGACTTCTACTTTTTGCCTGAGGTGCTCCAGGCCTCTGACCTGCCTCCCCTTGTCACCCCAAACTCAGAGAGTCTGTTTGTCTGTCAGCATTTGCAAATCCTCCAGTCAGATTCTTGCAAGCACAACTGGTCCAGCATGATGTGGGGGGGTTGCTCTGTAATACTCCTTAAGTCTTCTGATCTCACACAAGATCCTGGCCCAGGGCAGGTCACTCTGACTCCTCTGACCATGCAAAAGAGATGTGAAGAGCATTTTAGTGGGCAGAGAAGGCTCTGCAGTGATGAGACCTGACTTGCTTGCTTTGCTTGGCTGGGAAGATCCCAACTGTACCCAATGTGTGCCAAGACCTAACCGGGAAAAAGAGCATTTCTGCTCTTTGGATAGCACAACCCTATGGGGCACCCAGCAATAAAAGATTACTGGAGCAGCCTCCAAGTGCTCTACGTTGTGCCAAGGACTCACTGGGCTCCAGCACAGAGGCAGATCCAAGAGCAGAGGCTGCCAGTCATCCCAACACTGTTTGACTGGACACAAAAAACCAGGCACTGCTGTGTGTCCAGCCCAGCTCAAGGCCTGGGGACTTGCTCGTGTGCCTCCCCTTTGTGGCACCTCAGTGTGCTCTACTCAAACCTGCCACTGCCCTGGAGGCGAGCTCCTAAGGCCTCTCTGAGCAAAATGACCTGGAGAAGGGTCAAGAAACTCTTCCTGCCAAGAGTGTGGGGCTTTTTAATTTACAAGGGCTGCTAGGTCAGTTCTGTCTGTGTGTGGCTTTGTCATTCCCAGGTTTATACAGAAAACTTGCAGAATATTTGAGGCAGATCCCTCTTCTCCCATCTAACTTCCAGGTGGTCTGTTTGCAGAGCCAGGATAACAGCACAGATTGCTTTATGCTCAGGTTTCCTTTGACACCAGCATGTGTAGAATTTACTTCAAATTAAGGACAAAATTATGGAAGAACAAAATCCAGAAAGACACAATTTCTGGAACAGATCCAAGTCCATTCTGGGTGCTTCCTAAGTGAAGAAAATGCTTTGTCCAAGGTCTATCTGAAGTGTATTAAAAAGGGAGGGAGGAAGTGGGATTACAAGCAAGTACTTTGTTCCTCAGGATTTAAAAGACCAGGAGGAACAAGTTTCTGGGAAGCCTGTTCTAAAATAATAATAAAAAGCCAGCTGCCAATTTAGGCGATATTTGTTGCAAATCGAGCATGAACCACATCAGGAGAAGAAATCATTTGAGAACTCATCTGCTGGTTTTGATCCAGACTGCCAGGGGGAACATCTACAGGAAGGATTTGCTGTGCTTCTGGACAGCTGCAGGAATGGAACCCACTCCAGGAAGCTGATTGCAGGATGGCAGTGAACAGGAACACCCTAAAATTCATGTGGCTGGTACTGGAAAGCCTGGGAACAACTCATGGGTGCTGGGGGGTAGAATCCCCTCGGTGAGGGGGCTGCAATCTGGCACAGGGGGCCAGATGATAAACCAGTGCCTGCTGACTCTGATTGGAAGGGTGACATGGAAGCAACACATGGACACGTGTTGTTCCTGCCTGGAGCTGCTCACGTGGCTCTTGCTGATCTCCAAAGCACTGAAGAGGTTGTGAGCAGAACCTGCTGATCTCTTCCATGCTCCTGGCTCAGAGGCACAGTGGGCTGGAGGGCCAAGGCTGCTGTTGCAGAGATCAGAAGTGAACTTCAAAGCCTGTATCTTTGCCTCCCCTCCTTTCTCCTCCTGCATCTTTCACAAGACACAGCAGCAGATCTCCTGTCTTGGTGCCACGAGGAAGCTGTGGAACATACCAGCTCTTTGTTTGCAGGCAAAGGTGAAGTCTGTTTATTCATCAGCATCTTCCCCAAAAATCGCCCTTGTCACTGGGAGAGCAATTTTATGGGAAACACTCTTCAGTTCAAATGCTTCTGCATTCCTCAATAACTATTACCCTCCAGAAACTCTAAAATTACACCACTTCAAAAGTCAGATTTTCTTATCTTCAGTCTGAGATTTAATGATAAAAACACCCAAGGAGAATGAACATCCAGAAATCTCCTCAAGCAGTAAGATCAGACGTGGCTGTGTTGTGTGGAAGGCACTTGGGTCCCCTGGGTTTCTGTGAACATGGAGCCACCTTTCCTGGCAGATGAGCAGCGACAGTGCAGACCTTCCCAGCACCTCCTCGTGGGAACACTTTCCTGCCCTTCCACACACACCTGTTCAGTTCCCATCTGGTTTTAGCAATTGGGACCTTGGAACTCACCAGAAAAGGATATCATTTTACCGTCTGCAAAGTGAGGAATTCAGGCTTTCAAATGATATGAAATAATAAGGTCTGTTTGGTGTGGCACATAAAATCTTAATGGAATCCATCACTGAGTGTTCCCTCTGTTCGTCAGCTGTCAGAGCAGCCCTGTTGGAAGGTAGGCTGGAATTGCTTCGGTTAAAACACTCTGTCTGCTGAAGACACTTGACAGCTGTCACGGTATTCCTCATTAGGAAAAAGTGATTCTTATGCATGGTAGGAGTTCAGGTAACTCTTGTTGTAATTAGAAATTGATCCCATTTGAATCTTGATCTGGATTTAAGTTCTTCCCAAATAAAATAGCCTGGAAATCTATGTTTCTGCCATGACCACATTGCTTACAGACAGAGAGGTTGATTCAGACACTTCTCCACACTTCAAGGGTTCAACCCTTCCCAGAATGGAAAAACTGGAATTTCTGGGGCTTTCTGGGCTACAGCTTCCCCAGAGTGGTGGCTGTGACTTTACCCATCCTATGGGGCTTCCCCCCTGTTTCCTGTGGGGAACACTGGTGAGATGAGCCCAGGGTGCCACCAAGAAGCCAAAGGCAGTGAACATTACACTAAAGCCCAGGGCTGGGAGGACAAGGGCTGCTTCCACTCTATGCACATGGGAAATGTGGAAGCCACAGCTTCTGGTTTCTGTCCTACCCAGTTCTTTCTGTGTCAAAGAGAACAGGGAGATGCTCCTTCCACCACACCTGACCTTGCACTGGAAAGCAAGAGCACAAGAGCTCAGAGGACAAGTTTCCACAGGGCTTTTCCTGCTGCTCCCCGCAGAAACAAAGGAGTGCTGGGAGGAGGGAGGAGCTGTGCTTGGTGTGATCCAGCCCACAGGCTTTCCACAGGGGTGAAGGTCGTGTTCAGGTGCATCCTCCAAGGCCTGAGGGGCTGAGGCACCTGAGGAGCTTCACATCCTGCAGTGCTGCTGACATCCACAGTGTAAATACCTTTGGCTGCATGTCTCCACTGAGAGGTCTCTGAGTTCCAAAGGGAGAAAACTGTCAGCTCTGGGCTTCTCCAAGCTGGGCAGTGATGGCTGGGTCACCAGGTGAGCTCAGAAGAGGATTCCATCTGCTCAGTGGATGCACTCCCAGGGCACCACTCCCTGCTCCCTGTGCAGGAGCCCAGGGGCAGGTACAGGTGAGCTCTGGGTACCTGCATCTCCAGCACTGGCAATCAGACTGCACAGCTTATCCACAGGCACTGTTAGGCTTGGGGGTGAGGTGTGAGGTGCTTTTGGCTTTTCTGGCTCTGAACCAGGGGTGAAAAAGTCTCACATCCCATTCCACATCCCTCAGGCTCTGCAGCCCCACTTCAAACCCTTCAAAGCTCATTTTGAGGATAACTTAGTACGTGTCTCTGGTCTTTCTTGCAGGTTTGAAGGGGAAAACAAACATTCCACAGTGGCCACAAAGCTGCACAGAAAGGGCAACAGCTGGGGGTGAGCCCTGGGCCCATGAGACACAGGAGAGGACAGCCAGGGACCCCTCCAGTCAAGGGAGAGGGAGGAGGCTGTGCCCTGGCAAGGCCCCCCTGACTGGAGGACAGGACATGTCAGCTCAGGGAGAGCAAAAGGGACCCAAATTTCCCTGAAGCTGCAGAGGAGAAAGGGGAGAAAGGGAAAAGAAACTGCCAGGACAAACATATTCTTAGAGGGAGAAAAGCCAGGAAAAGTGAACAGTGACACGCACACAAAAAAGAAAAATACGAATCCTGCCCCCCCCCCCCACACCCCTGCCTCTCTAGTGTCCCTTTCTGAACCTGCACAGCTCAAACTGCAATTGCCAGGAGAATTTCAGAGCTCCCCCCATACTCTGGCAGTTGCACAAAGGCTTCCTCTCCCTTAGCCAAGAAATTTCCATATTGACACAAGAACTCCACTCACTTACTTGCACGACAGCTGATTAATCCCCTCGATGTAGTAGCACACCCCTCCATTGACACAATAGGACTTGGCTGTTTCGTTGCATTTTCTGGCATGCCCGGACCAGGAGGAAAGAGTTGTGGTTACTGCAGGGGAAAACAAAAACACACACAAAAAGGATATATTGTTATTTCCTTTGTTGGGCAATTCTGCTTCTTTAGATGATTTTCTACGAGTTCATTTGCCAAAGAAAAAAAACCCAGAGTTACAAACCTTAGCCTGTGCCTTCAGACCCACCATCAGGTCCTGGGGCTGCAACTTGACCCTTCCTTTCCCAGCAGAAGGGGCCAAGTGAGTGAGGAGATGAAGACTCAGCTTCCTCTAAGCAGCCAGCATGCATACAAGATCATTTTTTTGGCAAGCTGTAGGGAAGTGCCCCCTTCCCCCTGTCCTTGGCCCTCCCTCATGCTCGGAGTGCTGTGCCAGCAGACAAGCAGGGGCTCAGGAAGAAGAGGAGCTGCAGAGTCCCAGAGCCAGTGACCTGCTGCTGGACACCAGGACACTGGCCCCAGACCCAGAGGTGCTGCAGGGGACTTTGCAGTGCTCCACACCTCTGCCAGCTGAGTTTTCAGAGCCAGGAGCAGGTCTGGAACTGCAAGAACAGCTCCATCCATCCCTCCCCTTCCCTGAGCCTTTCTGTGTCCTCCACGACTGGGCTGCCCCAGCAGGCCCAGCAGAAGTGCAGCAGCAGAAGTCAGCCAGCCCCAGCTCGTGCAGGGGAGGCAGCCAGCATGACTCAAGTTTCCTGGGATGCAGGTGCTTTTCCAAATCTAAACTTCTTCCTAGAGAAAAGTTTTACCAGTCCTGTAAGCTACAAGAAAACCTGAAGGCAGCCTGCCGAGTTTCACTGTAATTCCTGTCTCTGAGAGACTCTGATAAGCTTACAGCCCAATGCAGAGTCTCCAAAGGTAAAACAAAGGCTTCCAGGAAGGAAAAAAATCAGCTGTTAGAGCACTGATACAGGTTACAGAAGGTGAGCAGCTTTGGGGAATGCAGACCCATCTTCACCTAAGTCTAAAAAGTGCTAAAAAGCATGGATTTTTTACAACTGAATACTTAACCTCATTAAAAATAGTTCTCTTTCCTGGACTACCCATATTGCTCAGACCCTATCACAGCTACACCTCCTGCCTACTTTGCAGCCCCTTTTATGCTGTAGTCAGGAGATATTCTCTCCCATCCTATTTTCCAAAGCATGAACAAGCTTCGTGGAGAGGTTAGTGACACCACCACTGAGACTGAACTCCTCACTGACACAGGATTCGAGGAAGAAAGCTTGAAGCAGAGCCAGGCAGAGCCACAGGAGGAGCAGCAGGGCAAGCCATGGCCTGTCCTGGAGGGAGCCAGGGCTGCTCCCTGCTCCTCGGGCAGCCCCTGTGCTCATCCCACCCTGCAGGGGCTCCTGCTGCCTCTGCCTGCAGCCCACATGCCAAAGCCAAGGGCTGCATTCCCAGCACCTGCTGGGAACATCTGGGCTCTCCCAGGCAAAGGAGGACTCCCAGCACCTTGTGAAGCCTCTCACATGAGCACAGGAGCAAACAGGACAAGTTAGCTCTGGCTCTCACGCTGCTGGGACGCCCTGCATGCCTGGGGCCGGTGCCTCTCTCTGTGCAGGAGATTCCCCTGGGCTGTGCCCAGCTGGAGCAGCACACACTGGTACCTGTGCACAGCCAGGGCAGGGCCAGGCTCGCTGCTCAGCTGGCCTGAACCCGGGTGCTGTCCCAGCCATTGTCTCCCATTCCCAGAAGGAAGGGGGTGCCTCTGCACGGAGCAGAGCTATTTCCATGCTGTGCCTGCAATAACCACTGCCTCTGGCTCTGTCTTTTCACAGTTATCCAGGGCACAGCTAGTTGTCCCAAAGAGCTCTGCTAACGAGACGTGGAAAACACTCCAGCAGAGACCCAAAATGCTCACAGCCCTGGGACAGCAGCTGCTGCCTGGGGGCACGTCCTGCCAGCCAGCTGGGAGCCAAATGTGGACAGCAGTCTGCACACACTGCAGTGCTGGAGCAGAGGGTGGCTTGACCAAGCCTCCAGTGAAACTCTTTCAAAAATCTGGATCCCACACTTCTGCTGGAAATTCAGCACTCCCTCCCAGTTAAGATTAATGGTAACTAAAAGCCAAAGCCATTATGAGTCTGTGTAATTTATCTGGGGAATGCAGACTCATTATACAGACAAGACTTTATAATTTATACCTTTACAAGATAGTAGCACATTTCTACTCAGGAGAGGAGAGCTGTGGGTCTCTGATAAGTGTGGGTCTCTGCAAGTGACCCACAGGTCAGATCAGAGAGCACTGAAACTTCATCAGCCAAAGGGCTGTGCAAATTGAAAGGCACATGGATGAAGAACAAGCACAAGGGAGCTGTTACCCCTGCAACCATCAAATACTCAACTTGGTAGCAAGCAAAATGATCCATCTGGCAAAGTCTCGCATCATAAACCCTACAGGGAATGATTTTGGAGCAAGCCTTGCCACAGCAAGAGGAGGCAGAGAGGGAGAACTGAAAACAGAGCCCAGAAACCTCCCTGTAGGAAACACCCCAGATAAGAAGATACCCAACCCACCAAGAAAGGTGGATGGGAAGAGCAGTGCTGTGTGATGTGGTGTGATGCCAGGGAAGATCACAGTGCTCATCAGCCAGAGATTGCCTGGGATCTTCATCCCATAGAAACAGTTTTGTGCCTGTTAAACAGGTAAAAAAGAGCCTGACATGACTGAGGCTTGGGCATGATTTTATGTTGGGTATGATGGGCACTTCTAGGGGAGAGCTGTCAGTAGGGCTGTGCCTGTCAGGAAAATACATGGTTGATCACCTCTACTAGAAGCATCTTGCTAATGCCATTATCCTTTAAACCCTGTTTCCTGCAAGTGCCTTGCCTTTTATCCCAAAGAAGCACAAAGTGTTTTTAAACTGAATCATGGAATCATATTGCTACAGTCCCCGTCAGCACAGAGATGTGGCAAAGGCCACAGTTTCCTGTTGAGAAGAGAGCATCAGGAAATGAGGCCATTTTAGAAATAAACTGGCCAAGCCAAAGCCCTGCCTTGGCCCCAACGGTGGCAAAGCTTAAAAAAGAAGATCAGCACGAGCACGCAGTGATAATCTCCCTTGGGCCACCCAGGATGGGCAGCTCAGAGACAGCCCAAGGCAGCCACAGTGCTGTCACATTTAGTGGCCTTTGCTGGATTCTTCCACCAACATGTTTAACTGCTGTTTGAATAAAACTAATCTTGTAGCATCCACAATATTTGTGACAAGAGCTCCAGTGCTATGCACACACGTGCAAGGCCACATCCCCATTTAATTCTTTTCACCTGCCCTTTTCTGGATCTTGCTAAAAAAAAACTTAGTCATTATCCCCACTTGTTTCCCCTGTTCTACCTGTGGCATTACTGGCACAGCCAGCATCTCCTTCCCTAGCTGGGAAGCAGTGATCTCTTTTTATTCTTTTTGGGATCACCCAAATTACCACCTGGTTCTCTTTTTCCCTTTGGAAATAGTGAGACCATACTGCACACACACAGTGTATTCATGGGATATTTATTCCAGTCATAGGAATTCCTAATTTTTTTTGAGGTTTGATGTACTGAATACAGCTCTTTCTCTCTTATAACCCTGGAGTTTCACTGTTGTGTGGTAACACAAAGTTCAGAGCCTTCCAAGGTTCCTGATCACCCAGGGATGTTGCTGCAGCTGGAACTTCACATTCATGAGAGCAGCTATTTAGGGAGCAAGGATGGAGAGACCTGCCATGCTCTAGTGGGAGAACAAAGGGAAGCAAAATATCTCACTTAGTAAACGTTAATTGTGCCTGGGCTGCAGTGTGGGCCTCTGACACCGTGTGGCTGCAGATCACACACAAGCAGCTCAAAGCATGATGCCAAGGGAGATTTCAGTGGGTTTCCACCACACTAGTGGGATAATCCCCAGGTTCACAAGTTGCTTTGTGTTTAGCTCCATTCCCCATCAGCCTGGGCCACTGCAAATACTTTAACAACTGCCTGCCTGGCCCAGAGTCATCTGGGATGTTGGACATTGGTAAAGTGAACCTCACACACAGTTTATTTACAGGCGTGCAGGTACTTTCACCTCTGTGCCAAACACTACACAGCTGTGCCTGGTGATCCAGAAATTACTTCCCACAGCTATTTCACATTAACTGCTGTAAAACACCAGGCAGACTTTACCCCCCACTGGCTGGTGTGGCAGAATGAGTGCTTCATTCAGCCTCCATCACAACTCCATCTCTCCCAAATGACTTGGAAAGTTGTAAAATTGCTGAGATGAGTGGAGAACTGAATAAGCAAGGGAGCAGTTTTGGGTGGTAGCAGGGTGGAACAGGACTCATGAAGGCAGTGGAAAGTGATGAGGGGGTTGTGCAGAAACACCAGTCATCAAGAACCCCCCCTGGTACTTCAACAAATTAAGAGCAGAAAACCAGGAGTGTGCACGAGGCAAGCAGGTGCTGACATTTCCTTTGGACTGGTGGGAATAAGCAAGGTGCCCCTGAGACACACAGTGGCAAACTGGTCAGAAAGCCCCTGCAGGGTGAGAGAAGGGCTGGAGCAGCTCACCCATCAGCAGGTCAGACCTCCAGCAGGACTTCAGTACCAGGACTGGGAACAAAGCAGGAGGGAGGGAGGAGGTGAAGACAAAGAAGAGAGGGGAACAAGGAGGAGAAGAAAAGAGGGGAGCAAGGAGGTGAGGGCAGGGAAAAGCGGGCTGCCTCTTGGGGATGTGTTTGTGAATGATCTGCAGCCACGTTTTATTGCTGCTGCCCCAGCCAGTGAGGACAGAGCAGCATGAACACAGGAGAGATTCAGAGCTATGGAGTCATTCAGAGAGTCTGTTTTCCACCACACGCCTCAGTTATTCTGGGCTATCATCAGTGACAGGGCAACAGAGGAGAGAGCCAGGGCAGTGACTGCCAGGTGGACTTCCCTTCACACAAACCATCTACGCAGGAAGGCCATTAATGATTGTGCAGGGATTCTTACACAATTCCTGCCATGCACGTCATTTAACCTTTGCAGGCAGCTCACCAGCCTGTTCTCAGAAGTCTGGTGAAATACTCCCCCTGCAAGGAGTTAATTAATGCAGCTTGGACTATAAATTATAGTTAATTTTTCACGAACTACAGCTACTGTCGAGGAGAGCAGGGAGACAGCGATGGTTTCACCGCTCCTTTTCTTCTTTATAAATAACTTTGGCTGGTGGGTTCGTAGAGTACAGACACTTTATTCTCTCAATATTTAGACATTCAGTTAGACAGATGAACTCAGCTGGTTGGGGAGTGTATACAGATTGCCTGCTCTGTATATGCCTCATGTACTTACTGATAAAACACAGAGTGGCTGAGGTTCCTCTCAACAGAGTTCATCCAACTGCTTGTTAGAAGAACATGGATGAGAAGGTGTCTGGCCAAGATATTGCTCAGTTGTAGCACTGTAATCCTGGCACGAGCCACACTAAATCCATGATTTACACTGATTGATACACGGAGGGGCTGCTGATCCTCACTATTCCCTCTGTGGCAGGTTTCTGTGTGCCTGATACGACACCTCCTCTCACAATAAACCTGAGCAGAATCTGGATGCTCCCCGCTGTTATCTGTACACAAAATCAGAAAGGCCTGTGCACACTGGGCCTTGCCTGACAGCAGACTGGGGACGCTGGAGCTCATAAAAATCCTGTTCCTGTGTGTTTATTCATTTGGAAATGACCAAATATTTACCCCCGCATTTTATTGAAATAGATCCTGCTGGAATCATGTTTCCAGTTCCCAAGGGGATCATTAGGATCAATAGCTGCAGACTAGGAGTTCATCCCAAGATACAAATACCAGACTGCAAGGCACTCATCTTGGAGCATCAGCTGCTGCTGATCAAAACAGCCCAGGTTGCATTCCCCACCTCTCCCATCTGCACTGTTCAGGGGTTTCACTAAGAAACAAGTTTAAAGGTTTCTGAGCACTCAGGGGCTGCCTGTTTCCATGGGACAGGCAGTTATTGCAGGGGCAAAGTCCTGTGTTTTTGTCAGGCTTCTAGCTGCTCCTCTGGAATGATCTCTGCAGCTTTATGAGGGAGCCCTTCCTATGCTCTTCTCTGCCACAGGGGTCTGAAAATGCACATGACAGCAGCACAGAATTTCGTTTTCCCAAATCCCCATCATCAATTGTAATAGCAGCAACATGATACTTCAATGAGGGGATTTGTTCAGCAACCTAAAAATCCTTTCACAGAGCCAATGCCAGCGTGAAAGCTTCACAGGCAGGGCAGCTGAAGCCCAAGAAGTGAAGCAACACACCAGGGTCCCAGGATGGAGCCAGAAGAGCAGATCCCCTGGTCCAGAGCCCAGTTCTGAAGGCTGGGCTCAGCCTCAGTGCTCCTGGGGCACATCAGCTCCCACCCCACTCTTCATCCTGCCCCTCTTTGCCTTTAGAGTCACTGCCTGTCTTTACACCACACCTCGAGTGGCAGCTGTGTGATCACTTAAGAACTAGGCAGTGTGCAAAAGGAGCACTGAGCAGGGTCTGGCAGCTGCCAGGCAGCACTCAGCTCTCTGCAGACTGGCAGTGAGATCACCACATCCTCCCAAGGTTCCGTGCCTGCGTGCCTGCAGGTTCCGCTCAATTACAACCACACCTCCAGCAATGGGCTTTAAATTATCTGAGCAAAGACCACGCCAGGACTTATTTTTAGTCTAATATTGAAAGCTGCTCCGTTCACATGGCCGGACCTGGGTGTGCTCTGCTCGTGCTCTGGGCTGGCTGGACACCCTCCAGCTCCAAACCCAGAGCACTGTGCTCACATCTGCAGTGCTGGTAGCCCCAGGAGAGCTCAGTGGCCTCAGGCTGGAGGGGCCAGGGGCTGAGCAGCCAACTCACAGGCAGGGCTGCCATGGTCACCCAGTAAAACTGTGCCAGACTGGATTTGAGAGCCGCTTTGGGGGTTGGTTTGAATCATAACCACGTGGCACCCATTCTTGTGGGGTGTGTAACTCACAAACCACAGCACGGCCATTGCAATCATGCAAGTCCATCAGGCCAAGCTTACCTGGCAAAGTGAGGAGAACATTTCCAACACCCAGCCACCTAGGCACCAGGGAAGGGATGAAACTGGAGAGGGGCTGCCTCAATGAGTCTACACCAATGAGGCTAGAAACAGTCCAATGGCATCACCAAGATGACAGCTATGAAATCTGTGAACCCAAACTGGTGTGTGGAGAGTTAAGACTTAATTGGAGGCAAAAGGACTGTTTCAGCTACCCTTCCCACAGGGGTCTCTAGAGGGACTCTGGGGAGGACTTGTGATCCCCAGCAGAAGAAATAAAGGCCCCAAATCTAAATCCAGTTTTCATTCAGATGCTTCATATTACCCTCTTGCTCTCAGCACAACTCAGTGCTGCCTGTTCTGCTTTTTCTCCCTGATTCTCCTTCTCCTGTGCCCCCAGGCCTCTCTCTGCTGCAGAGCACCCTCAGCCAAGGGCACTGACAGCCCACAGAGGCTGATAAAGCACCCACCCAGGCACTCACCCAGCTACAGAGCGAGCAAGGAGCACGAGCAGAGCCCAGGTGAGCAGCTGCAATGATCCACACATTGGTTTAGAGCACCTGCCCACCACTGGCACATCCTCCCATACCCTGACAGTACCCAAACCACATTTCTACCACCTGGTCTGTGTTCTCTCCTTACCCTCAGGGCTTCACCTGCTTTTGGAGTCAAGGGAAGGAACTAGAGGATAACACAACAGCAGAAAACAAGCACAAGGGGGTACCTGACCTTCTCAGAGACTCCAAACATTATCTTACCTTCCTTAAATTAAACTTGGAGAGGGTTTTACTATCTCTGTCCTGCACAAACCTTCCATCTCAGAATGCTCTCCAGATCTCTCTGACCCTTCTTCCATTTCTGCCTCCATCAGAATGCTTCCTAAATGTCAACACAGGCTCCTACCCTGTTTACCCAGCATGTCCATAGCCACAGACTCCTGGGCCTTGTTCAGCTGCACCGTGACCGGATCACGTTTCCATTCTCAGTTCTCTGGATGTTGAAAGGAGTATAAAGGACCTTTCTTTCTGCATCAGGGCACACGACCAAGTTACCACATCCCTGCAAGTTCCTGCCTGCGAGCTGAGCCACGGTGACCACCCAACTGCACAACCTCAGCCCATGACAGGCACGAAACAAAGTGTTCACCAGGAATGAAATCCATTCACCACGAGTGAAGCTGAGTGGCACCTGGTGCTATTCACATACCAGGTACTGGGGGCATCAGTGTTTGAAAACCAGCAAAGGATGTACAAGATTTCAGTGAGACAACGAGAGCAGGGACAACCTACTGGTGACTCTGAATACAGATACTGAAAAGAAATGCAAGATTTTTACAAGAATGAGATACTTGTCTGCTCTCCAGATCATCCCACCTCACAACATCTCCATCACCTCCCCATATGCTGTACACACGTGCAGTTCTATGATACAACATCAATCACCACAAAAATCAGAGAGATTCTGAGTTATTCAGATAACACTTGGGAGATATGGCCAAAAAAGGAATGGGAAGGAAAAAGTGAGTTACAGCTTTAACTCTGGGGACTTTGCCATCTCCTCCCATCATCAGGAAAAAAAAAAAAAAAACAACAAAACAGTGATGACCCACAGAGGAAAGAAGTTTTCCAAAAGGGGAAATTTCTATGTCTCCTTTCTGAGAATTGGCTTTTAAGAAAATAGCATTTATCTAATAAAATGCAAATAAGTAGCATGGATCTCTTTTGGTGAAAACAAAGGAAAAATCCTGGGAAGGATGGTGTGGCCATGGCATTAATGATGCTGTATCTCAGCTTGGTCTCCTAGTCTCTAGTGCAGTGCAAGGTTAAGCACTACACAAGAGCACATTTTAAGTGCAGTTTTCTAATCAGAAAAGCTTTTAAAGAATACCTGGCCAGTGCCTGCTGTGGCTGCAATCAGATTTCTTTTAAACTCATAAAAGACTGAGCTTTCAAAGGAGGAAACATCTCCATAAAATCTGCAGAGCAGAACTGCCAGCAGTGAGGCACAGCCAGCTCTGGGTATCTGCAGCTGGGAGGGGAGCACAGCAGGGATCTCAGAATCCCTGCCTGCTCCTGGCTTCCCAGGGCTTGTGCCAGGATCCTGGTGGGCTCCCACTGGGCAGAGACCCCCTGACACAGACATAACACCCTCCACCAGAAATTGCTGAGCCAACATCCAGGCACCGGCTTTCTAATCTACACTTGTATCCCTCCCTGGACTTTTATTGCTCTGTGCCCATTTTCTACTGCTTTTGGGACAACTGAATAGGAAGGAATGCTAAAAAGCATTTCAGCCACATTAAATCAAATTAAGCATTTGGGGAAATCTGTTCTTGCTTTCAGGAAAAATGGGATGGCAGGGCATGGATGGATTTTCTGCAGTTTTCTTATTACCTATGCTTAGAAGACTCCTGTCTTTTTTCTTTTCTTCCTACGGCCTGTTTTGGTTTTATCAACTATCCTCAAAAAAAAACCCCAAACACAAAAACAAAGTGATAAAAAACCCTCTGTTAAATCAAAGGCCATAACAAGCACATCTTGCAAGTATCAATAACTCCATGTACTGAAAGAGCTGGGAATGCTTAAACTTCAGTTGCAATTTTAAGTAGCGTGTTCTTCAAGCTGCTATTGCAATAGTTGTCAAATTCTCTCTCTCCAAGATAGACACCAGCAATATAAATCAGATTTGTTTAAAGATCTAGGGAAAGTAAGATCAGTGGCTTTGGGAAAAATCAGACAGAAGGAGTGATTAAAGATTCCAGGAGGCAATAAAGCATTTATGCAAAATGTCTCATAATAACAAACAAATTAGGGGAAAGCAGCTGTGTGGGGGAGTGGGGGAGAGGTACTTACACTCTTCTTCCATAACAACTATTTTAGTTTCTGAGGCTGGTAAGACTTGTGGTGCTTTCGTTGTTCCTGGGGAAATTAAGGTAAGAAAGTAGTGAACAAAAATATCTCTTTTGAGCAGAGCAGGGTGGGCTTAACTACTGTGGGGAGGAGCAGAGGGGCAGGTGCTGCTGGGGGGCCACAGGCTGGGGGCTGCCAAGGTGTTAGTGGTGGTTTAGGGCAGGGGATTGGGGTGACAGAGGCAGGACAAGGAGTGTCCCTGTAGGGGATGGCACAGGGCACGGTGTCCCCTCGCTCTCGTGTCACGATAGAGGCAGAAGTGGCTCAGGGTTCACCTGGCAGGAGATGAGCAGAGCTGTGGGAGGTTTTCTTAGCCCTGATGGCCACAAGAGTGCCAAGATGGGATGGCAGGACATGAGAGAGGGGAAACTGTGGGGTTTAAGAAAAGGTGGGACTTTCTGAGGGGCCTCCATCCCTCAGGTAGGTGAGGCTGTGCAGCACAAATTAATGCTCGTGCAAGAGGTGGAGGAACATGAAAGAGATGAAGGCCAGGGCCCCAGGCGATAGGGGAGACAAGCACTGGTAATTTCCTCTTTTTTTAACCAGGATACTGGGCACCCCAATGCCCACAGACACCAGCTCTACTCAAGCCCACACCAGCACTTTTGGAGAAGTCCCTCACACCTTCTAGATCATTCTAGATGCACAAAGGAGAAAGCCCCAGGAGCCTGGGCTGGGGGTGCAGTGCCTGTCAGAGACAGAGGTAGGACCACCACGAAAAGCTAGAAGCAGAAAGAATTTTTTGTCCAGCTTGTTTTTTTTCTGCAGTGTTTAATAAGGGGATGGGCAGTTGAGGAGATGCCTAGAAATTTTCTGAGGAAAAAAAGAATCTGAAGAAGTCACATCTCACCTGTGCCTTCATGGCCATTGTATCAACATTAGGCTATTCAATAATGAGGACTGGGAAATGGGACATTTTTCTAAGAAAGCATCTAATTTACTTCAAAGTCATAAAAATCTGCAATACAACCAAAGTGTGGCACATTTTTACTAAGTCCAAAAGCATTTCCTCAGAAATTAACACCCTCACAAAGTTTCTCAATGCAAAAACATTTATTTCTGAGCTGGGAATTTTGTGGAAATACTGGAATTGTAGAGGAGGGATGAGGTGAGGGTTTGGCTGAAGGGCACTTTTTAAGTGCCAAGGGGTCTCTACTTTCATGCACTCTCTCCCTCTCTAAAGATGTGGTGGTTTTGGTGACTTGCAACAGATGTGTATGGCTGAAAAGCTGCTTTTCTGAAACTGAAAAGTGGTATTGGAATAGAGCAAAGAGCACTTTGCAATGGAAGCCACAAGAGGATTGGTGTTAAGGAGCCTGGGGAAGAACAACAGGGAAAACACACGTGTGGATTCCATGCCCTGAGGAGTTTTCTACTCAAAGATATCACAGAAGAAGGGAGAAGAAGTGAGGAAAGCTGTCTAGACCCCAAGAAGGTCCAGCAGTAAGGGGAGGAAACACTCCAGGACAGCTCGTGCCTGCATACTGGGGAAGGCTGCTTAACTCTGGGCAGCTCCAGGGGAGAGGAAAAAAGAGTGCCAAGGGATCACAGAGCCAAAAGAGCCTCCAGGTATCACCATCACCTCGGCTGCCTTTGCAGGGGGCTGCAGTTGGCCCTGCTGCCCTGGCAAGGGGTCTGCAAAGAGCAGCAGGCTGTGCCCACAGCTGAGCAGCAAGCCAAGGGCACAGGGGCAAGGCAGCTGAGAACACGGATTCATCCAGGCAGGGAATCCACCAGGGCCACAGCACTCTGCAGCAAGATCTTTGTGTGTCTTTCCCGGGTTTTCAGGTCTTCACTCATTTCTGGGCAGCTCAGGTGAGAGCCCATCCCTGCTGTGAGTGGTCCTTGCCTCTCAGCGTGGCTCCTGTGCAGGGAGCCCACCCCTGGCAGGGGCTGCCTTCCCTGCATGGCCAGGGGTGCATTCACTGCAGTGCAGCTCAGAGCCCTGCAGCAGGCACTGCTCAACCCCTCCTCCTCCAGCCAGAGGGTGCTGGTCATGGGGAAGTGTCGTGGCTCAGTGCTGGGGTTCCAACCAGGCCAGCTCTGAACCCCAGAAGTGAGCTCGATAAAGATGAAAGTAAAAGAGGCACTTTTTTCCTTCTGGGACTCAGACCCGGTGGTTTTAATGTAGGAATCAATTCCAGGGAAGAAAAAGAGACCCCAGCCTCATATCAGGGAGAATTTAAACTTAGGATAAGAGGGGTGGGGTAGGGGAAATACAGCCAGTGGGAGGGATTTGGAGGGGAATGGCCAGTATGGGAAGATCCTCACCATGAGGTTAGAAAGGGGAATATGGAATATACCGTATGCAGTATGATAAAACTACTTATACGATATATATATATATATATATATATATATATATATATATATATGTATGTATGTATGTATGTATGTATGTATGTATGTATATATTAGTCATCCAGTGTGAAATTATAATAAAACCAACTATTTAGTGCAACACAACAGGAAAGGGACAGCAGAGGAGGCAGACAGGGCTCTGTCACACGGGGATGGGAGGTTGCACAGGCAGCTCCCATCAAACAGGAGCAGTTTATGTGGCCTGGGGTAGCCAGAGCACGTGCCAAGAGAAAGAGAAAAAAAGGAGAGCATTGCCTCAGTTTCTTACTCGGACACCTTTCCTATCACAATGGGAAATAAACCCAGCAGAGCAGCACTGCTGAGTTCACGGATGTGGAGGATGAAGGCAGGGAGGTGAGAGCATGGGTGGCTTTCCTCCAGTCCTGCCAGCACTGGGATGGCACAGCAGGATAACCGAGGGGTGGCCGTGTCACGCTGCAGCTTCAGGGAACAAAAGATTCAGGATGGCGAACACGCTGAGGTTAAGAGAGAAAATACTGCCAGAAAGCAGCAGGAGAAAGCTACCTTCCCTCACCCTGGGACAAGGCTGGTGAGAGAACAAAAAACTGGATGCCAGCTCAGGGCTGCCAAGCCCAGAGCCGGAGCCCAGTGCTCAAAGCTGCCACAGTGCCCGTTGTGAATGGCAGGAGGAAGAGCTTAGGAAATACAGTCACCCCCTCCCTGGCTGTGCCCTCCCAGCTTCTGGCAGCCACTGTAGGGACTTTCTGAGCCAGAGGGTGCATCCAAACCATCGTGTTAAGCAATATAATTATTATGACCAAGATAAAAATAAAACCACCTAACCTCAGACTCCATATGCTGAGCTCTAAGAGATGGAGCACACACATTCTAGGATGAAAACCAGAAGCAACTTCACTCATCACAAAGCTATGGTCTAATTACTTGTCTTCTGGTGAGTTTTGCTTCTCAGAATTTCTTTAAAAAAT
This sequence comes from Sitta carolinensis, assembly GCA_032173965.1. Lineage (NCBI taxonomy): Eukaryota > Metazoa > Chordata > Aves > Passeriformes > Sittidae > Sitta > Sitta carolinensis. Next base: position 3,012,340 of record CM063294.1, on the reverse strand, counting down.
GAAAACATCAAGCCCACCAGCTTTCTTTCCTCCTTACCCCTTTGTAAAAAAATACATAGACTGTAAGTTTATTTAAAATGTAAATTAACCACATTGCCAGTGACAGATAACAAAGATAAACATTTATGCTAAGATGCATTTTTCTTATCTCCCAAGATTGTTTTACTCGATATCCTGAAAGCATGAAACAAAATACAAGACTGACCATGTGCAGAACCTTTCTGTGGAATGGCAGACAGCTAGAGACATTTGCTGGCTTCTTCACTTACCACTTTTCACATTCAGGCTGCCTTTTGCGGTGTCTTTCCCTAAAACGTTCTCCGCTTCGCAGCTGTACTCCCCAGCATCTTCAAGCTTCACCTTGTTGAACTGCAGTCTGGAAATCTTTCTGTTGAAAAGTACAGCAGACATTTCTTACTTGATTGCTGACCAACCTCATGAAGTGACAACCATTCCTGGCCCTGGGATGCTGCCTGGAGGGTCACCCTTGCTCGACAGGATGGGCTGCCTGACCTTGCAGGCTGAATAGGCACCTGAGCCTGGACAGGATTTGGACAAGTCCCTTCCCAGGATTTGCTAGGTGAACATCTCCCTCTGGACCCACTGCTCTGAGCATGTTGGGTGGTTTGGTCTGACTCCTGCTCTCATTCACACAAAACATCTCATGAGGGGTTGAGGCCAAGAGTCCCAGCAGCCCAGCACAGGCTTTCCACACTGGAAAAAAGACACTTTACTGCTGGTCAATTGGATCTGCCTGCCAGACAGAGATGTGGAGAGGAGATGCCTGTTCTGCACCTTCCTCAGCAGGGATGCTGAGCAGTCAGTGCTCCACCAGCTGTGCTCAGCAGTGCCACACACTCAGCACAAACACCCACGGTGCCCAGGGGACTCACCCCTTCCAGCCTGCACACCCAGTCCCTGGGCTTTACCTGGGACATATCACTGGCAGCTTCATCTGGGCCTAAAATGAGGGCAAGCACCTCGTGTCCCCCAAATACACACTCCAATGGCCTACAGCTGTGTGGCTGAGCTTCACACACTCATCTTACCAGCAAGATGTGCCTTGAAAGAGCAGGACAGGGTGTGTGTGACCACTGCCTGTGCCACCTGCCAGCCCCTGTCACCTCCCAGCCCCTGCCACCTCCCAGCCCCTGCCACCTCCCAGCCGTGCTGCTCCTCCATGGCAGAGCAGCAGCTCTGCGGCAGAGCTCTGCGGCGCTGCGGGAAGGAGCATCGCCTTTCCCACTGGCTATGACTCATTCTCTGGGATGGCTCTGACTAACAGGCAAAACCTTTTGTTGCCCAGTTTAACAGGGATCTATAGGAGCCTTCAACACACACTGAGTGCCACTCGTGAGACCGCAGTGGGACTCCCACATGAGACCCTCTGATTTACTACATTTTCTTCCATTTTTCTTATCAAAACCCACCCTGTCTGCTCGTCTCATGAGAACATCTCCATCTGCTTTCTACCCCAAGCTTTTACCTCAGGTCTGTGTCACTTTATTTAGAGACTTGGAAGTGCTGCCAGCTTTAGAAAGAAGTCCCAACGGCCGATGTTGCTGAAGGCAAATATAATTCCATTTATGTGGAAAATAATCATTAGCCTTGGACATAGTTGCAATGTTACACGTGTCATCCGAGAAGGACTTTTCTTTGGGCTGTGCAAATCATTGTCCATAGGAAGCCCTTCACAGAAGCACACTGGCATCTTTTTAACACCCTGACAAGCTGTTCTCCTGGGAGGCACGGCGCAAGGACACAGCAGGAACATCTCACTAGTTATATTAGTAAATTAAAAGCACTTGGAGACGACTTGGTAGAGCTCCCAGGAAACAGGCGCTGCCCTGTTTTACAGGATGCGGTCAAGTGCTCAATTGCATGAGCCGGGGCCACATGTGGAGCAGTTTTTAAATGGATGTTGACAGTATGCAAAGACCTCTTGAATCCCTCTGACTGTAGGTCTCCCCTAATCCATTTGTGCAGTGACTTGGGCCAACACATTCCAACAGGGGAGCCTAAATAAGAGGGCTGATTCTGCCTTGACTCCCAGCACAACAACGTTCTTCTCTGTTCCCAAGTCTCCTAGCACAGCCCATGGCAGCCCTGGGCATCATGGCTCTCACTGCTTTGCTGCCTCAGGAGGCAGGTAATGCACAAGGGAGAGGCATTTAAAGGACATTTGAGGGCATCCAGTGCCTGTGGCTGCCCTGTGGCTGTTGGTTCCTGCACCTTGCTAGGTGGCACAGTGGGTGCCTGATGGGGGTGTGGGCTCTGCTGGTCTGCAGCACCTCGTTCAGGAGCATTCCCCTCTCCCTCCATGGAGGAAGGTGTGCAAATGCTCATCAAAAGGGCAAGATGGCTCCAGAATGCTACTCCAAGACTGCTCCCAGCCCAGCCATTGCTTTCTCCCAGCTGCCTCAACCCTCTCTGCCAGAATGCACCATTTGTTTTACAAACCAGCTCTCGGACAGGCTGCAGTGCAGGCAACAAATGCTGAAAACAGCTTGGAAGAGCCAGGCTCTAACTCAGAGTCCATAGAAAACACCACCCTGGCACATCAGCATGCTGGGGCTCTCTGCCAGGGCAGAGCTGAGAGCATCAATGGACATGCTGCCTTCAGCTGCCAGAGCACAGATGTTCTAAAGATAATTGGCTGCATGGCAATCTCAATCCACAGCACATTTCACCAGGTGGAGCAACTGGAAAAATCCACTGCTGCATTAGAATATCACCTAGGTATGTGATCTTTTACAGATAAGGGGGTGTGAGTCCCAAAGACATGAATTAGGAAATTACTAGTGGAACAAAAGGGGCCACACTTGACAGACTCAGCTCCAACAACGAGGTGAGAGACATTTAGTCTTTTACGTGCAGCTGGAGAGGAATGTGAGCAGAATAAAGAGTGATGTTGGCATTTGGAGCATAGCAACATCAAGGTGACACCAAAGGGGTTTAATGCACAAGACCTGTACTGTTAAAAGAGCTTATTTTTCCCATCACAATTTGTTGAAATTTATCCTGGGCTGTAAGATTCCATTGAAAAATCAAGAGCTTTTTCTTGTTTTTCGTAGCCCAGGCCAATAGTGTGGCCCCTCTTGGTATCCACACTGTGCTGCACAATCTGCTGGTGACAGACAGAGGAAAGGAGATGAAGGTTGGAAATATGGATAAGCCTTCAAGTGGAGCACAAATGTGAAGAGAATTTCCCTATTGCAAGAAGCACTGAAACAGCCAGAGAGATACCTTGCTTCACAGCATTAGCCATGGCCTTTTAACTGCCATGGATAATGCCTGTGCACTGGCAGAACGGAGCTGAAGGATGTCAAAGGGACAAGTCCTCGTCTAATCTGTGTGCCATAGGTGCCCAGTCTGGTTTTGTTCTATTTTACTATCTCTGTGTGCTCCTGAAATATCACAAAACTCCTTTGGAAATCAGTTTTTCCAAGGTGTGCTCTTCACCCTGCTGTCCCCGAGGGCAGGTACCCTGCTCTCCTGAGGGCTGATTTTGCAGACACACCAAGGAGTGGCCTGCAAGAAGTTACCCAGAGCACAGGAGCTCGGGATGAAGGCTCCTGGGCAGTGTCTCCCGGGGACAGCAGGCCCTGGGAGAGCCCTCCGTGTGCATTCACAAGGGTGCCTGGCTGCCAGACGATGCCATTCTTCCTGAGGAAGGCTCTGCCCCGGGCTGTTTGCTCAGTGAAAGGGCCAGGGTCACTGACAGATCCCATCATTTCGCTGCAGTGCAACTCTGTTGACATCTCTTTACTCCGGGGGAAAATCTGCCTCATTGTCTTCCCTGACCCTCAGCACATATGACTTAGCCACGCACTAATTATCTCCTGTAGTGCCAGTGGAGGGGTAAGCCACGGGAATAGGCTGTCTGCAGGCTCTGAGGGATAGGATTCACAAGGAGACCTTCAGCCTGGCCAAAAGAAGATCCCCCAAAATACCTTTCTGGCCAAGAGAAAAGAGTCCCCCAGAGGGCAGTTTGGAGGGATGAGTAAATCACCCTCTTCAGTGCCAATCTCCAGACTACAATGGGAAACAGGGAGATCAGCCCTTGGCCAGGACCTACACAAAGATCCTGGCAATTTCTGGCTGGGAAGGGTGTCCTCATCGGCTGTAATTTAGACATCTAAATGTGAGCTCAGGCCCTGAGGCCTCCAGTGCAGTGAGAGGAGAAGAAACAGGCCCTGTATCTGAGCCAAGGAGGAACTTCTCATGACAGCAGTCATGTTCCCACCAGCACTTTGGTCAAGCTTGAATCATTTTTCCAGTCTTACCTACTGCCAAGTGGAAATGGGGCCATCTTCCCAGGTCATCTCCTCACCAAGCCGTTCATGTCAGAGCATCAGGAGAGCAGCTGCCATGAGCTGCCCCTGAGACACCTACACTGAGGACTCCATGTTCCCTGTGTGAGTTCAGCCACTTCTGCATCGTTCTGGACAAGAATAGCTCTAGGATTACTACTGTTGTAGCATTTTATTAGCCTTCTAAAAATAGGGTAACTAACACATAAGTAACAAAGAAGTCAAGGAATAACTTTATGAAGAGAACTTGGAGCCTACCCCATATGTGGCCCCGAAATTGTCAATGAAGAGCACAGCACATAGTAAACACAACCTGAAACCCTCAGAAAAGGAAATTCCCAAACATGACCCTTGCAAAGGACAGGCTGGATGCCCTGCTGTGGTCACCCATTAACTCCCTCCCCTCTGTAGGGAGAGCCGGTGGCAGGAAGCACACTGGCATTGCCTGGAGCAGGAGTGCCAGCAATTGCTGTAACGTGCACTGCATCATCCTGCCAGAGATTTAATTGGTGCCTACATGCTGCCCTGGCACTCTCACCGAGATGCATTCGCCCTGAAAGAGCAGGTTAATGATTGGCAAGAAGATTCAGGATATCCAGCTTACAAACCACAAGCATTGTGCAGCAGCCATCAAACACTGGGCAGCCCCACCAGCTGGGGCAGGGGCTCTGGGGGGACACATTCATCATCCCCAGCACTCAGGGGGACAAATTCAGGCAGAGGGAATCACCACAATGCAAGGGCAGTGTGGGGACGGCCATGGCAAAGCCCCTTTGTCTGGCAGGGCAGGAGCAGCCAGGAGCATCCTCTCCCTAGCAGAGCCCCCTGATCTCTTCCCTGCCTTCCAGCTGTGCTCAACAGAGCACAGCAGAGCTGGGCAGCAGGGCTGTGCTCGCAGTGCTTGAGGAAAACAAGTGTCCTATGCTGGCTGCTCTGCACTCCAGAGCATCAGCTGGCTGGCTCAGTATCAGCTACAGAAAGAACAAATGGGACAGGAGACAGAAATGCCCTCAAGCAAAGCAATCAAATAAGAGGGTAAGGACAGGAAGGTTTGGAGTTTTCAGCTTGGCTGTTATCCATTCTTTATCTCCCTTCCTCCCCTCACACCATCATCTGACCCGCTCTGTGCTTGACCTGCTGGGATGGTGGGAGGCAGATAATGTCCTTGCAGGAGCATTTACATTTGCCGCAGGGTTAATTTCAGTAATCCTTGCAAGAGCATTTACATTGCAGGTGATATCCTTGCAGTGCCCAGGACAGGAGCAGCCATCCCCTGACCCACTCTACCTGCTCTCTCCTACCCCTGTTCCCCAACATTAAAGTGCTGTTCTAACCTGAAAAGCAGATTTGCCCCTTCTCTGCTCAGCAGTGCTGTGGTCTCTCTGTGCCCAGGCTTGGGACAGGCTGATTTTAAGAGGAAGACTGGCCCAGTCCTCCCTCTGCAGAGCTGACACTGACACCGGTGTCTGAGTGAGGGCGAGTTACTTCTGGGTCGGCCAGTGTCAACAAGAGGGGAGAAGATCAATAAGTACACTCCAAAGAGCAGGGTCACTTGTGCAACCCCCTCCAGGCTCAAATGCAGCCAGGGGTGTTCTGGCAATGGGATGAGGTGTGGGGCAGCAGAGGCAGTGACACACACACCACACCAGTGCCTGGAGTGGACTTTGTGGCTGCTGTGTTGAGAGGCAAACCCCTGTGTGCTGCTGCTGCTCTCTGTGCCAGGCCAGGCTGTGGCACCTGCCAGGTTGTGACACTGACAAATGAGTAAAAGCTGAGTTTTGGGCTCTGGCCGATGCACAGACCCAGTGTCATTGCAGGGTCCTTTGTATTACTTCCCCTGGAAATTAAGGCAATTGCTCCATCCTATGAATGTTTCCTCCAACCCCAATGCCAGGATTTTAATTTCTTTAAGAAAATGGAGGTGCTGGAGCAGGACTCTTAGGCCAGCAGGTTCTTTCCCTGCTTCCTGTGATCTCATTCAGGAAGAGCTTCCCAAGAGCCTGGGACTTCCCAGCACCAAATGTGGAACAGGTACCTCACTATCCCAAAAAGAATGTGACCTCAGTGCAGAGACAAAGCCCCTCGGGGTGCCCAGGTCTCACCACCTCAACAACCAAACCATGAGCTGGGGCTGTGGCAGGGAGGGAAAAGAGGGCTAGTGCTGCTGAGGAGAAGGCACAGAGTCCTAGTTTGGAAGTGTATCACATATTAGATGGAGGTTGAAATGCTGGGCAAATCAGAGGCACAACCAAAACTTCAGGGACTGCCAGGAGTGGGGAGGAAGGTCTGAGAGGACCTTTAAATCAAAGCACATTAGTTATAAAGAATCAAGGAGGAGAGAGAGGTGCCATAGCAAGAGCAGCTGTCATGGGGACAGCCCTGGGCAGAGAGCAGCAATAGTGATGAGCAGAGCCAGGCTGCAAATACTGATACCTGGAAAAAGCATTTTAGGGAACAGAGATCATGGGAAAGGGATGGCACCTTCATGTGGGCAGGGAACTATTGCTCAAAACCTCTGTGGAACACCACCGTGTTTGTACACAGGGTGTGCAAGAGATGTAGATAAAGTTTGGGGTCTCCTCATGTCATTCTTTTCTCCCCAGGCCTTTTTTCTGCAGCTGGTACATGTCATAGGTGCTCAGCAGTGTCTGCTCTGTGGCAAATTCATGCCTGCAGGTCAGTGATGTGCTGTGCTGGGTGAACTGCCAGCAGCCTCAGCCCTCACCCCAGCCCTCCTCCCCGACGGTAAAACACTTTAACTTAAACAGGATGAATGGGATTTCAGCTCATGTCTCAGTGAGGGCCTCGACCTAATCTGTGACATTTTGCAACCGCAGTGGGCGAAGGTCTGTAGATAGAGGTTTTTGTTTTTGTAAGCAGCCAATATGGCTGGAAAAACCACACAAAATTTAAGGCACATAAAGCTCCTTCCACCTCTAAGTTTACCCAGCCTATCAGCTGAAGCAGCCCAGCAACTGACTGTGACTTGTTAGCAACTATAATACAGTCAAATTTGATTAAATGTCCATTCCCTGACTCTCTCAGGAGCCTCAACTTGTGAAGTTTGTGGATTGTTTGAGCTCAAGACCCAACTGCTTCTCCTTTCAGTTCTCAAATTCCCTGGTTCGGTCCCAGGTGCATTGGCCAAGATGATGTCCATCATCTCCTCTAAAACAACAAGCAAACAAACAGAGGAGATGCTCTCCTTCACACCCCCTCCAATAAAGTGCCTTCAGCAGCTAAAACCAAATCCCAAATATCGAAAACTTATAATGACATCGTGAGAGTTAGCAAGGCAGCAGCTCCCCTGGTGATTATAACAACACCGGTGCTTGAGAAGAGTCTTCGCTTCAAGGCATCTGGAATTGCTCTTGCAAGAGCCATTGTCAAATGAGCTTTTTCCTTTGTTTAAAAATGTCAGCCCAAAGACCCCTGCCAGAGTGGTGGTATAGCCTGCTTGAGTTCACTCTGGCTCCCACAAGGCTTCAACAGTCCTCTTTGCCCCTCCTTGTCTCCAGGCTTAATTAGGAAATCATTTATCTTTATTGGCACTCTCTTTCCCCTGCTGCTTTGGCATTTTTAAATTATTTTTTTTGCCTTCATTCCAGTGCAGTGAGCTGTACAGGGAAGACCACAGCCCCATTCATTGTGGGTGGGGAATAATCTACAACTGGGAGCCCTACAAGGAAGACCCCAGCAATGAATCTGCTCAAGTGGCATCGCCTGAGGGACTACTGTACAGAAACAGGAGAGGAGGGTATCCCTTGGCTCCACTTACAGGCTAACAATAGGGATTCCTGGTGATACTGAAAGTAGGACACTACTCCCAAGGGATGTCATATGGTCAGCCTGTCCCAAACTGAACTGCCAACCCTCTCCAATCTAATGATACTCCTACTTCATCACCCCAGCAGTGTCCCTGGGTAGAAGAGCACACAAAGGGAAAGGGCTGTAAGGACAGGCACAGCTCGGGGACTACCAGGCTCCTGGGCTCCAGCTGCATGTCCCAGGCTGAGCCTTGAGCATGACTTCAAGAGGGGAAGGTTCTCTACACCTCCACAAGCAAAAACTCCCTTGGTTTCCTCCACAGCTGGCATTTGACTGCTTGCCAGGATAGCCAGAAAGTCAAAGCCCAACCTGAACTGCTTGGGAGCCAGCAGCCTAAGTCAGACACTCTCAGCCAAAAATGGCATGGCTTTGGCAGCTTAGGGGGAGAACCATTCACTAGGTGTACTTCCACTACCACAGGCAATTATTTCCTGGTAATTTCTCTGGGTTCCCCATTAACTGTGTTTTATTTAAATGGAGACGGAGATAAAATTCCAGCCAATAATTTCTTCCACCTTAAAGAGGTTTCCCCTTCGTGCAAGCCAGGCTTGCCCCAGCCTGTCACTAATTACAGATGGAACATGAAGTTCAGAAAGGAGGAATCAGAATTATTCCCCTCCCTCCAGCAAATATCCATTGAAAAAACCTGACGGCTCCAGAAGTTTTGCCAGTAAGTTTAAAAAGAAGAGGGAAAATGATTGATGGAAAAGCTAAAGGGCTGACATGCAGTTAAGTGCTCCTCTCCTCCTCACAACATGTACATCCCTTATTTTGAAAGAGATCCCCTATTCTAGAGATCACACAAAAACCTGATCACAAAAAAAAAAAAAAAAAAAAAAAGCTTCAGTCATACTTTCTAGTTAGAAACCTCAAGGCTTTTCAAACACACAGGAGGAAAGCCAGGAATGAATCACAGAGGGCAACCATGTCCTTGTCTCCCATCCTAACCCTCTGCATGCTAAAGATCTCAGAGCTGGAGACAGAATTCAGCTGTGCCCAGCTCTGCTGGGGCCTCACAGGGCCAAGGGAAAATGGACATGGATAAGGGACCATGGACATCACTTTGCTGGAGGGCCCCTTTTGCCTGGCTCCAGCAGAAAACTCTTATCAGGTCTTTGGATTACACTTCTAAAGAAACGATCCTGTGCACCTGGCCAGGTCCTGCATAGCCTGAGAAGTTTTTGCCTTGTGTACTTGCCCTGTGAAATTCCCTCCCCAGTGCTCCATTCCTGGCCCTCTGAAATCCCCACTCTGAACTGAAAGGAAGCACAGAGGATTATCTGGAGACCAGTGTTACCTCTAAGTGGAGCCAGATGTATAAATCCCATTATTCTTAAAATAATTGTTATAGAGTAAGATCTCCTTTCAGAGATTTACAGTTTGGGATGCTTATCCTTCCCTGGAGTGCCCTCCCATCATGCTGGAATTAATGCTCTACACCCCTATCACATGTCCCCCTACCAAACTTGGCCCCACCAGCTGCATAATGAAGACATCAAAGTCGTGAGGGCTCCCTCAGCCTGCTCTGAGCAGTTTTTTGTGTTTGTTCCATGCAGTCAAGACCACAGGGAGGCAGGTCCAATGCCAGTGGACACTCTGCCTCGAGGTTTTCAGCTCTGGGACCCAGCAGGGCAGGGGACAGGGGTGGGAGTGCCAGAGTGGGTGTGCACAGACCCATCCAGATCCTCCCAGAGAAGTGTTCATGCACTGCCAAACAAGGGGGAAATGCTCACTGAGGGGTAATTGCCTCAGAACTGTCCCACAGAATGACAGAATCACTTAGGTTGGAAAAGCCCTCTGAGATCACCGAGTCCAACCATTCCCACAGCACTGCCAAGGCCACCAGTAAACCATGTCCCCAAGTGACACATCAACACATTTTTGAACACTTCCACCCCTTCCCTGGGTAGCCTGTTCCAATGCCTGACCACCATTTCAGTGAAGATGCTCTCCCTAAAGCCCAAAGACCCCTTTGACACAGCTTGAGGCCATTTCCTTCTGTTCCTGCCCCACAGATGCTTGAGTCCAGTCTCCATAGCCCGATCCCAGCACAAGACAGGCACATTTTAATGGCAGCAGGGAGCAGAAGCTGGGATGGGAAGTGATTATGGGGATGCTTTGGGCTCACACCTTCACTGCTGAGGGAGTCTTGGGCACTGGAGGAGGCAGTTGCTCAGTTGTCCTTAAATGTTTATCCTTGGGCTTATTTTGCCAGCAGGAAACACCACACATCTTTGGCCTCTCACTGGAGAGGCAACACGTTGCCATGGAAACTGGTAAATGCAAAATTTTGACTTGACAGCAGCGTCCTGAGGAAAGGGGACCAACCTCCTTCCCTTGGTTTCTGTGTCCCCCTGCCTCGCTGGGGTGGGATGCCATCCTGCCACAGCTCCCTGTGGGACATAGGGTGCCAGGGGGCGAGGAAGGACTGGGATAACTGGGAGCACAGCGCAGGAGTGCTGTGGGAGGATCCCTCCACCCAGCTGGGTGTCTGGGCTGCTCTCTAGCTCTGAGAGAATTTGCCCCCAGCATCCGGACAGGCGGGATTTCATTTCCGCACGGCATCCCAGCCCCAGCACCACTGCTGAACAACCCAGGCCACGAGAACAACAAGGGCCATAAAAACTAACGAGGGCAGCAGAGGAGTGAGGCAGGCACAGCTCTGCCCCTTCTCTGCTGCCTGCAAGCCCAGGCAGCCTTTCCTTGTCCTGGATCCACCGACCACCTCGCTGCCTCTCCCCAAAACAGCCACAAGTTCTAGAATTATGACAAAGGAGGTCAACCATCTTGGGTGGGACTCTGAAACCAAACCCAACAGGACTGAAATTAAATTAGAGCAATTGGCAACACCCCATTCAAGCACTGACTGATTTTTCATAGTGATTTGTAGTGCCTTTTAATTTTAAAAACTGCTACTCTATCAAGTCCATAATGAGCATTTATTCACACACCCAGAACATATGTTAGCAAAGAATTAGTAGCAAATTTTCCAGGGTCAGGCAGTTACAAGCTGACTGTTGCTGACTAGGTCAGGATGTATGAATGCAAGCATAGTCATGACTGTGGAATAATTTTAAGATACATCATATGTAAATATTGGGCCTTGAGAAATACCAGCATGGATTCATTTAAATCCATTCCCAGTGAGAACTCCTTAGCTTGGCCCTGGGGCCTCTTTCTCCAGGTGTTGAAGGAGGTGGTCCTGAGGGTGACGGTCACTGAGAGCTCTGCTGGGTGGGGACTTGGGGCAGATGCGAGGAAACCTGCCCTGGGGGGACAAATGAAAGGATTTGCACAAGACAAGGTCTCTGCAAGTGACTGTGACCCCTGATCAGGGTTGTGAGGTACTCTTGCATCTCAGCCCTGCTCAATGTGGAGAAGAGAAGACTGAGAGGGGATCTCACCAGTGCATATAAATATCTTCAAGGGGTGCCAGGGGATGGTGCCAGACTCCTTCAGTGGTGGCCAGTGACAGGACAAGGAGCAATGGCCATGAATTAAACCATGGAGAGTTCAATCTCAACATGAGGAAGAACTTCTTTACATTAAGGGGGGCAGAACAGTGGCACAGGCTGCTCATGGAGGTCAGGGAATCTCCCTCCCTGCAGACATTCCAATCCCACCTGGACACGCTCCTGTCACCTGCTCCAGGTGCTCCTGCCTCGGCAGGGGGCTTGGACTGGATGATCTCTAGAGGTCTCTTCCAGCCTGAACTCATCTGTCCTTCTCTGATTTTTGCAGTGGCCTTAGATGCTTCTGTGTCTACCCAAATTCAGGAGGGAACAAAGCAATTCCTCCCACAGCCCCGCTGCTGAGTGTTGGGGTGACAGCTGGGTTTGGGCACCTTCTGCACCCAACCCTGAATCACAGAGCAGGAGTCACCCAGGCCACCTGAGCTGCCCACAGATGCCAGGGAAAGCCTTGTCTCCCAGTGTCACAGGACACCTGTCTCAGGTATCCAGTGCCTCCCTGACCCCAGGACAGCCCATCCACAAACCCAACATCTTCCCAGGGCATGCCCTGCTCCTCTCCTACTGCTCTCTGAGGACGCTGGGGATCTTGCATGGTGTCTTCCCAGGGCATGCCCTGCTCCTCTCCTACTGCTCTCTGAGGACGCTGGGGATCTTGCATGGTGACTGGGCTGGGCATGGTCCTGTGGCTCTGGGGGAGCCCCTCAGTGCTGCTCAGCAGAGACTTGGGGAGCACAGCAGCACCTGCAGCCAGATGGCTCCAGACCCTGAGAGAGCAGAGGCAGAGCAGCCCCATGTCATACTTACTTCCCATTCCCATACTTGATCCGGATGTCTTTGCTCTTCTTCAGCTCTTTCCCGTCTTTAAACCATTTGTAGGATGGCTGAGGGTTTCCAGCAGTCGCCTCACATTTCAGGGAAATCTTCTCACCCACGTGGACGTTTGGGCTTTTCAGTTTCTTCAGTTTGGGAGGAACAGCTGTGGAAAGAGAGGGCACACTGTGACACCTGCCCCTGTCAGAGCACAGCAGGACACCCCGAGCCCCCTCCCCTGGGCAAAGCTGCTCCTGCCCCTGCTGCCATGAGATGATGGAGAGGGCTGCCCAGCACCCAGGGATGGAGCATGGAGTCAGAAAATGGGGAACAGAGGGAGTCCCCAGCTCTGGAGGCTGCACAGGACCAGATTTTTTGCCCTACCCAGGCAGGCAGGGCCCCTGTGTCTCCTGTCCCTGCAGAGCTGTGCTGAGCTCTCCAGGCTCTCCCACCAGGCACAGGCTCAAGCTCTGCAGAGACTATTTTTCCCCACTCCTTGCCATTGTTTCTGCAGATTACCAACACCTACACGACCTCTGTGGCTGCCATGGGCATGCTGCCAGTCCCACAGCCCCAGCAGCCCCAGCCAGAATGTTTTACTGCAGATGGAGCAGAGGCAGGTCACAGGGAGCAGGCCCCTGTGCCCCAGATGCTCCGTGCCTGCTGTAAAGACCTTGCTTAGCACAACATCAGCAGAGCAATAGCCACTGAGAGGGGCTGCAAGAAAAACCTGCATGTGTAAGGAGTGAGAAGGCACAGCCGTTCTTCAGGCTGTGAGAAGAAAAGTGGAATATAGGTATTTTAAATGGTTTTATGCCCGCAGTGTCAGGCTGCCCAGCAGCCTTTCCAGCCTGGAGCCTGGCTCTGCACGTGGGTGTTTCAGAGAGGTGATTTTTACCATGCACCTGCAACATCAGACAGAGAGGGAGACACTTCTTATCAATCTCTGCCAGGCCTTATATTAAACCTGACAAGAAAGGATTAGCAGGCTTGCAATTTTTCTTTCAACTGACATCTCTGTACTCTCCTAGCTCCCTTTTTCTTTAACCTTAAAAAAGGAAACAGCAACTTGCGGTTTTACCTTAAGAATATTGGTACCAATGGTTTCCCCTTGTCTGAGATGTGTTACAGATAGAGAATTTCCTCTTTTTAATATGCACAAACCACCTTTGAATTGCTTTGTGCATTCTGCTCTTGTGAAATGGCAGAGCACTCAAAGGCAGAGGACTGGATAGGTTTCATCAGAGCAATCACTGTTTTACAGACCTTTGTATGCCTCCTCTAGTTCTTCATGCCAAGCTAAGTTAGTGTAGGTTGATATTATTTAAAGACTGTTCTCACCAAGATGGATCTTACACGAAATAATAAAAAGCACAGAGATTGGCAGGAATATGTTCCTGTGGTAGGAAGCTCTCAGGACTCTCACATTCCTCATGGAAATGAGGAGCTAAATTGTCCTTAATCAAAAGGATCCCAACATGGATAGAAATGGAGCAGTTCAGGGTAACAGGAATTAGCCAAGCAAAGCTCACAGTGACTGCAAGGCAAGCCCAGGGCTGTGGGTGGGTAATGTGGCAGGGCTGGTCCCAGGCACATCAGACCTGGCACTGACCAGGGCAGCTGTGGCTGCCCCACGCCTGGAAGTGTCCAAAGCCAGGTTGGACAGGGCTTGGAGCAACCTGGGATAGTGCAAGGTGTCCCTGTCCATGGCAGGGGCTTGGAATGAGGTGAGTTTTATGGTTTTTTAAGGTTGATTTAACCCAAACCATTCCATGATTCTAATGGGACAGGGACAACACAAAAAGATTGGATCAGCTGCAGGTAATTATTGCAGGCTGTGCACTGACACTTCTCACTGCTTCCCAGGTCACTGTGCTTTGGCACAAGCAGAGACTTCTGACCAGAAATGATCTCAGCTTTCACCAAATTTTAGGACTTCTGTGAAAATCCAAGGTGTCATGGGTTTTGTGAACCCATATCCCTGATCCTTGCCTGGAAATGAGTTGCCCAGAAGAGCTGGAAGGCAGTGAAGGGAGAAGAGAGCTGGTCTCTTCTCAGAACACTGCATGGAGAGCCAGGAAGGTAAACAGGACCTTGCTTTTATAGGGGTCACTTGGGGGAATAGAGAAATAGACTCTCAAATATTTATTCTGTCTGAATGTGTGTGTGTGTCTGTTAGCTCCTATTGTACCCCGAGGTCACCCTGTCCCATTATCCATACACCTAAAACACAGGGAAGGTCCTGACCTTGGCACAGCTGCATCTGCTTCATTGTCTTTCCAGCCTGGTGGTCTGCAGAATTATGAAGCAGACAGCACATGGACATAATATTTGGACTGAGATACCAGTCACTGAAGGGACAACTCTTGTCTCATTTCAGAGAAGCCACAGGTGTGAAGAATTGTGATATTTTATAAGCTAGAACCAGTTGTAAGATGTAAAGTTCAACTGGTGTTAAAGCTGATATAACAAACTGAGTCCTGGGGGGTGAAAGAATATTTTCTTCTCGTCTCCCTTCCATAGTTCTATGTACTACCATCACCCTGAGTGGAAGAGAAACTGCAAACAGCTGGGAGAAAGGGGTGCCAGTCCTGTCCCTCCCCACCAAAATGTTGGCAAGAGCAGAGCAAACCCCAGAAACCTGAAGCCTGTGGAAGAAGGGGGCCAAGAACAAGCAAAGAACTTTCCATGATCTCTCCACCAACATGAATCATGTCTCACCTAAAACTGCACATTCCACCAGTGATGATTACAGTGATGATTCCTAAGCAGGCAGATCCAAAAAACCCAAAGAGCTGACACACAAACATGACATCCCACCCCTCCAGCAGAGAGTCCTGGCCTGAAAAAGGGAGGAGTACATCTTTCCATCGCAGTCTACATGTTTTTGGTGTCTCTCTACAGGAGGGAAAGAGACAATGTATTCAGCTCCAGGCCACACTTCATGGACTCCATGGACTGCAATTCCCCAGCTGAATCAGACAGAGCAGTGAAAGGGGAATCCAATCCCGAAATACTCTGGTCTGTGTCTGGGAAAAGGGCTGTGCAGAAAGAGGCAGAGCTGTGCTCCCTGACACATCTGTGCCCTTCCTGCTGCACTGCAGCAGGGCTTGTGCTTGGACAGCAGCGTGGGAAGAGCAGGCAGAGCCCCAAGCCTGGGAAACAGCATCCAGAGCCTTGCTCTGGGCGAAAGGGAAGCCTGGCCTTGGTCTCTGGGAAGGGCTGCTCTGGGCTGGAAAGCCTCACTTCATAATTCCTGCAGCTTTCAGAAAAACACAGAAATCTTCATTTAGAACCATTCACTGCTGATGACTCTGCTTAATTCCAGACAAAGACTTGCCTCTGGTTTTCACTCATAAAAAGTTTAAACTGCAGCTCTTATTCATAGTCTGAACTTCTCTAACTTTGGCTTCCAGCCAAGAGATCTCTGCCTTTCTCTGGTAAATTTGAATCCCATCGAGCAACCAGAAACCCCTTCCCTTTTTAGGCACTTGTAAACTATGACTGACTCACCTTTCAACCTTCTCCAGCAGTAAACTAAAGTAGCTTGAGAGACCAGAGCAGCACAGAGAGTGCTGATACTGGAGTATGTCAAAGTTTTACATTTAGATACATTTTCAGCTTTCGACCCATTTCCCATCTCTGCCCTGTCCAAATCACAGAGTTGCAGCTCAGAAAACCATGAGTTTAGTTCAAAAAGACCATAGGATTGATTTTAAGTGCCCCCTTTCTTAGTGCTCTGAGCACTTGGGGTAATGTTAATCTCCTCCTTGTTTGATAATTTTTCCAGTATGCTGGAAAAACAAAGTCACACATATCAACATAGCACACTAACCTGGGCAAACAGCTTTAGATGTGGACCAAGCAGGGTCCAGGTCTAGTTCATTATGTTTCCATGAATTCCCAGCTTCTGTCAGAGCCAAAACACAGACACGGGGTTGCCCATCACCCTGGAGCAGGCTGAGCTGAAGCTACAGTTTCAGCTCCTCACCCTCTGGCTCCCATGGGACATCCCTGCCAGCTGTGGTCTCCTCCACAGCTGGACTGGCAACACCCCCAGCTGGGCCCCCACTGCTGCCAAGTTCACCAAAACAAGGAGAAGAGTTTGGGCTCTGCTTGTCAGGCTGAAGCTACAGCTTAGGATCTGTATCCCTGGTCACCTTGCAGTTCTGTCAACCCCTCCTCCATCCAAATTTGTCTCCTCTCCGTGGGGTGAAGTATCACCAGCCTCACGATGCCTGAGGTGTCGGACAGAAGAGCCAGATGTATTTCCAGGCAATTTTTCTAAGTGACAACCACGTCAAGGGTATGTCATGCTGCAAAAAGGAATTTTGATCCTGGTAGAGCTGAGACCAACAATAGATACAAATTTTCTACAGATTTTTGCTCACACCAAGGTCAGATGAAACACGAGCAACTATTAGGTCCCATCCTACAGTAATTGTGTGAGCTGTAAAAATTAACCCTGAAACGTGCCAGAGCCAGGAGCAACAAATGCACACAATTTCCTAACTTGTTTTGAGAGCCATGTTTGACAAAAAGACCTTTGCAGGAGAGGTTTGTCCTCTGGGAGCAGCCCTGGCATCTGCTGCCTTCTCACAGAGAAGAGAGGGTTACAAAATCTGAAACGCTGAGCTCTAAACTACACGATGTGAGTTGTTTGAACATCCACCATAAAAGGACTTACATGTACACACTGCTTTAATTAATTCACTTCTGATTACACTTGATATAACACTGAAGTACCTTGATGATAACAACACCTCTTTTACTTCTGGTACCTGCATTATGCCTGCAAGCACCTCAGAGCCTCAACTCAAAACACCATTAATCATCCTCGGGCAGAGTGCCCAAACAGAGTCCAACAATGGAGTGGTGACAAAACCACATCCCACCCACAGAGCATCCTACATAAACAACCCCTCGGCAGCAAAAGGCAGGAGCAGTCACCCTGGGAAAGGTGCTCCATGAGCTCTGGAACAGCCAGCAATACCAGCCACAGACGCTGCTTCCCGAGCCATGGGGATGCTCCACAGACACATCTGGGATCTCTGGACAGCTGATCTCAGGAGGAGATGTGACTTCTCATCCTGGCCTCCTCCAAGGGCTGCAGTGTGACCCACTGGAGGCTCCCCCACACTGCCTGGCACGTGGAGGCTGGCAAAGGGTTTAGGTAGTTGGATCTGGAGACCTGGGAGAGCCAGATCCTTCTGTGTCTCTGAGAAGCTAAGGATAAAGGCAACTGAGCTTGAATTCCCCTGGGAATGGAAAAGAGAAGCTTTCTTACAAGGATGGAAAGATGTAAGGAGACTTAAGACTACAGACTCACAGGTGATCCTTGGCATGCCTGTATCCACATGAGGCCCTGGATGTGCTCAGGTCAGGACACCCCTCTTGTGCCAGAGGGGGAGGGAAGGAAGGTGCACAGGTGATCTCTTGGAAAGCAGCAGGGTTTCACAGCCTGCCCAAGCCATTGCTCTCAGGACAGCCCTTCCACGTTGGTGCTGGGGTGGAGAAGCTGC
Organism: Sitta carolinensis; assembly: GCA_032173965.1. Taxonomy (NCBI): domain Eukaryota; kingdom Metazoa; phylum Chordata; class Aves; order Passeriformes; family Sittidae; genus Sitta; species Sitta carolinensis. The sequence continues at coordinate 2,994,394 of CM063294.1, read as the reverse complement.
AGAACCAGCTGTGTCTCCGTGGGTCTGAGCTCCCAGCTCTCCCCAGAGGAACCCAGACACCCAAAGGATGCTCCAGGCACAGTCCTTGAGGTTTCCAGGCATCACTGAAGGACAAGATCTGGAGGCATGATACCCGTCCAAGCCAGGTCTCAAAGACTGATGTTCCCTAAGCCCCTTCTGGAGAGTCCCCCCCACTTTGGTGTTCAAAATTCCGCTCCCTGCACAGACCATCCCTTTTACATAGGATGCCTCAGATGAGTATTTCAACACTCTCAAAGGTGGAAAATTACAGAATTCATCTTTACATAGGAATTGATTTGCAGCCTCAACTTGCTCCAAATTCAACCACAAACATTTGCCAAGATGGCAGCTCCTAACTGAAAGGAATTTTCCCTGTTTCTGCCCTCTCTACTGCAAAGTAAGCACATGTGTTCCTGGCACATCACCATGCAGGTTGGGACATCATCACCTCTTGGGGTCAGCACGTCCCCACTGTGATACATCTCACTTCTTGCCTGATGCATTCCCTCAGGCATCCACTGCTTTAATCAGAGGTGATGCTCCTTTGGCTTGGGTTTAATTTGGCCTTTATTTCACAAGGAGACAAACCTGAAGCTCAACAGCAGCAGCTCCTGATCCCTGGACTTTATTTCAATATTGGCTGCAAATGCCAACCTGTCAAAGAAGGGACCTACTCTGAGGAAAGCTCCTCCTGCCAGAAGGAATGGAAACATGGGATCTGCTGGAGAAAAGCCTCTCAACATGCTCAGTGTTTGTCTTCCTTTCTTCTAGGTTTTTATGGAGAGGGCAAAAGGCAGTCCCTGCTGTGCACCCAGGCAGGCTGTGGCGTCTGCAGCAGAGCTCTGAGGGGAGTCAGCTCCTTGGTGGCAGTGTCAGAAGGACTCCTCAGAGTCTGCAACCCTCCAACGCCCCTGGAGGTAACAGGGCTGGATTTGAGTGAGGCTGTACAACAACCCTGTCTTTATTACTTGGGTGGACACAACGTCCCCAGACCACACACAGCCCAGAGCCTGCGGGAGAGAACCTTGGTGTGGCACTGACACATAGCCCCAAACCAGCCTCTACCCCAGTGGGTAACTACAGGCTCCAAACCCAGAGTATTGAACAAAATATATATCTGTAATATGCTTTATACTTCAGGCAATTTATGTTTCAGTTTATGCCAAAGCATGGCCAGACATTCTCATGGCAGTCTTTGGAGCCACTGCCTCGGATCTTGGTGTGCTAAGCAGGGGTACATGACAGGTAAACAACAATGACAAATTCACATTTCCAAGGGGCAGCATTTTGCTGTAACCACTGTTTGACCCTTCAATTAACAAATAGCCATGTTTCTCCATGAGCAGTGATCATGGAGTCATGGAACCACGGAATGGTTTGAGTTGGGAGGGACCTTAAAGCTCATCTCATTCCATCCCTTGCCATGGGCAGGGACATCTTCTACTATCCCCGACTGCTCCAAGCCCTGCCCAACCTGGTCTTGAACACAGCCAGGGATCCAGGGGCAGCCACAGCTCCTCTGGGCACCCTATGCCAGGGCCTCACCTCCCTCAGAGGGCAGGGACTCCAATGTAGGAGCCAGCACTAGACCATGGGGCTCACTTGGGACATTTACACCTCCACTGTCTGAGGGTCTACCTGTGCAGTAACTGCAGAGAACAGCAAGGGTTAATAACCCAGAGCTCTCCAAGGACGTGGGAGATGTCCTTGCTGCCCTTCCTCTCCCCCAGAGTTATGCCAGCAGGATTCAGAGGCTCATCTCTGTTCCTGGGAGAGGTCCCACAGCGGGAGCTGGAGGAGCCACTCCTGCAGGTCCTGGAGGGTCTGCTGGGACACCCACCCGGCTGCCTCACACAGAACTGACACTGGGAAAGGGACACAGATGACTGGAAGTGTGAAGATGCTGAAAAGCCTGAGATCTGTGGATTTAGGGTTGGAATGAAGCATGGAACTAATGCATTATTCCTCCCTATGTGTCCCCTACCTTCCCTAACACACAAGTTTCTTTCCTGTAACTAAGCTCCTGTAGCCTTCTGTCTCAAGGAGAAGAAGTGACTACAACACCAATTTACACCACTGTTAAAAAAAAATTAAACATATATTTAAATTTCGAGTTACAACAATCTCTATTTTCATGACCATTCCCAACACCAAAGAAAATTGACTGGAAAGTTATAAGCAGGTTTGTTGATTTAGGTTTGCTCTCTATAGGATCCCTCTGGCAGCTCAAACCATGGGATCTTAGAAAGTCTTTTCCAATCTTAATGATTCTATGAAAATCATAATCATAGATTATGAATCACAGACTCATAGATCTTAGAATCATGAATCATAGATTCTCTGAAAAAGTGCCACAAAGCCAGAAATTTCTCTCTCCTCTTACAAATCCTGGCTCCACTTATATGTAAGAGCAACTGATAAATTCCTCCTCCTCTGTCTTTCCCACACTTAAAAATCCAGTTATTCTTCTTTCCAGTGAAAGTTTTGAAATTGCTGTATGATTTGGTCCAGAGCCCTAGGCTGAAATCTCAGCTCCATTGAAATCAATGAGCATCTGGCCACTGGGCAAGGATGTCTTCCCAACACTCAAATTGTTAAGACAATTGGGCTGTGCTTTTGTCACAATGCTGGGGGTGCCCGTGGTGGCTGCTCAAACACTCACCTGAGGAGCACAACAGCTCCAGGGCATGCATATGAAAATATCCAGTATTAAAATCCAGGGGCTGAAGTGCTTGGATTTGCCAAACCTAGTACTCTATGAACACTAGCTGGTTTGCAAACAATGTAATTGGAGTAGAATTGCCATTGTGTTTGTTTGTTTTGAATATTTTTGGCCAGGAAGTTGTCCTGGAGGTATAGTTGAGCATAAGTGGTCTGGTGGAAAAATGTCATTCATTCTGTTCCTATTAAGACCAAAAACAATAGCCACACAAAGACAGCAGCGACAATTTCTGCTCTTCATGCCTCTAACAATGTGTTTTCAACCCTAAAGGCAACATCTTGTTTGTACCCAATTGATTCTGGGATCATATTTTATATAATCAAATATATCTTTGAACAAAGATATGTTTTATGAAGTGCTCAATTTCCAGATGACCTTGGAAACAGCAATTCATAAAATATAGCTTTATCTCTATCTTCACAATCAGATAGAAAAATTGCCCACCCATGCTCTGTGGACTTCCAGTCCATACCCAGCCAACAAAGAAATTACCCCAAGCATCCAAAACTTTAAAATACATTAATCCTTTGTTCAGTCACTGAGCACTAAGCACAAATCACTTGCCCTAGAACCTTGGTAAAGACCCGGGTGGCATCCATCATCTTTCAATCACCAAAGGAAAGTGATTGAAAAACTCACCCCAGGAGACAAAACAATCTAGGTTAGCAGAAAACCCCCTCATTTCATTAAATGTTTATTATGAAATCTGTACATGAAACCATATATAGACCCCTTACGTCATGGCAAAGCTAAAGGCTAAAAGCTTTCAGATTACAGGGGAGAGTTTGCAGATGCAAATGACCATTAGTGGAATGTCATTGGCTCTAGAAAGGGGTGAAGAAAACCCTGCTGGGTGTTTTACTATTTTATGAATCACAGGGGTGTTGCTTTAAAACGCAGGAGAGAGCAGCTCAGTTAGAGGGGATTGCCTGCACCACCTGGGCTCTCCCAAGGATGGGAGAACAGCAGACAGACCACCATGGACTGGTGGGGGCACTGCAGGGAGAAATTCTTCCCTGGGAGGGTAGGCAGGCCCTGGCACAGGGTGCCCAGAGCAGCTGTGACTGCCCCTGGATCCCTGGCAGTGTCCAAAGCCAGGCTGGACAGGGCTTGGAGCAGCCTGGGATAGTGGAAGGTGTTCCTGCCCACAGCAGGGCTGGAATGAGATGGTCTCCAAGGTCCCTCCCAACCCAAACCATTCTGGGATTCTGTGCTGAGTCTTTGACTCAGGAAATCCTGCAAAAACAGGAGGCCCTGCAATGGGTGGTTACAGCAGGGCCCCAAACACACACCAAGCCCTCCAGGGGAATCAGGACAGGGGCCACTGCAAGCCTGAGGTGCCTGACTCTCTGGGGAGGTGCCAGGTTTGCCACACAGACCCTGCCCAGCACAGCCCAGGGCCAGTGCTTCTGGAGACCTCTCCCCTCTCTCAACACACTGCACTCCAACAGGGACTGGTGGCCCCAGCCCACACCAGCCCCATCCCAGCAGAGAATCCGCCTCCTTCCCTGCCCCAGCAGGCTTCGATGGGAGAGGCAGCTTCAAGCAGTGTTCTTAAACTTCCTTAACTTCGGCAGGCAGGGAAAAAATAGAGAATCTTGGGATCAGTTACAAGATGTTAACCCAGGGCAGACAGAGGTCAAGTGAAGGTCAGACGTGACAGCTCAGCTGGCAAAATTTTTTTTTTGCTGTTTCAACTTCCCAGGAAGTTCTGGGCCAAAGAACATCTTGATATTTCACACACAACCAGGAGAAACACCACACGAAGCAGGGATTCACAGAAGAAAGCACTTTAATATCTGGATAAATAAATTCAGTGAGAAGCCTCTAATACTGAGGTGAAGACGTTTAATTTTTAACCTATAAAATAATATTCTCTAGCATTCTGTGACAAAAGCCAACCACTTGCAGTCTTAATTACAATTACTTTTTTTTCCCATGTCTCTGCCTACTTTGAAAGTTCACCATTGTCTCTGGTGAGACAAATCCACCAGAGGGAATTTCCAAAACAGAAAGCCCTGTTTTTATCGGGATCTCCCCACAAGAGACCCCAGGGCTTGCATTAGAGACTCGTTTGTTCTCTGTAATGTTATATTAGAAAGATTAAAAGTTTTGCTGTTGGTTGAAGAAAAGCTTTAAAGCCCTGGTACCAGAAGTGACCGCAGGTCTGGTTTTCATCCAAACACAGGAAAGAAACTCAAGATCATCCCTGAGACAGCTTTTCCACGAGCCCAAACCCCACCAAGCGTGGATGGAATTACCACCCTGCACTAGAGCATTGTCCCAGTGGCCCGTTCACCCTGGTCTGTGGCACTGCTGGAGCGCTGGCCGTGCCAGCTGATCCGTGTCCAGGGTCTGAGCCCACCGTGGAGCCCGGCGGGACCCCAGGCACAGAGACCCCGCCAGGCAGGGCTGCCCCAGCCCAGCCCAGGGAGCGAGGGCCGGGGCCACCCTGGTCCCTGGGCTGCAGGGAAGCAGCAAATGGAGCCGTAAATTCCGCCTGGGACTCTGGGCACTGCCCAGTGGAGACACTAACACAGCGTGTCTCCTGCCTTGTCCAGAGCGCGGCTTCCCAGCATTGTTCTGAGTAGCTCTGGACCCCCACTGGAGCACAGCAATGGGTGGCTTCCACTGAAATGTCCCCCAACCAAGCTGATTTACAGCTGCCAGGAGTCTCCAGGATGTCAGCTCTTCCTGATTAATTTTTTTATCCTTATTTTCCCTCGTTTTATATTTGAATATTGCTTATTGCGATATTCTTCAGAACTATTCTCTGGAAAGCCATCCTGGCTAATTTTTGGCTTGTAAATTGCTCATGAGCAGTTTGTGGCTTGTGTTTAAGAAAAAAAAAAGAAATCAAGAAACTCTGGCTCATTTTGGTTGGATGAAGAGATTTTGTGGCCTGCATCAATTCTAGTCCCTGACAGCAATGACAGAGCTCTTATTATCACAAACATACAGTTGCAATTTTAAAATTTGCTTCCTGTGACTCTTCGTTAAAATTTAATCAACAGTTTCTGTTTCCACAAATATTTCTCTGGCAGAAAGATCACTTTATAGAATATTCATAGGCAGCAAATGAGAAAGAAGGTAAAGCAAATTTGACTTTGTGATGAGAGCCAACCCTTCCTGGCTGTCCAGCTACTTCACGGAGGGATTTAGGGAAGAGCAGCACAGGAAGGTGTAATTTTCTAGGAGTTATTGCAGAACACAAGTGACTGAATACAAAGACCAACGATGCAGCAGCAAAACATGGGCAAAGAGGAGACAATAGGCAACATGGTGATGGCCCAAGCAGGTAAAATATTCTGAGTTCAAACTGAACATGGGTTTATTGACCTGCATCATGTCTAGCTTTAGGTCACAAAACGGGAAATTTCACCAAACTGGGCAGCAGATCCTTCACAACACAAACAACTTAAGGTGAAAACCAGAGTTCTGAACAAAAGATGGTTGTTGAGCAAAAAGCTATTAATAGTGCTGGGTTTTATCCCAGAAATGTTGCGTAAAGTGGGACAATTCACATCCCTTTTCTGTGCTTCCATTTCCTCTCTCAAAGATCCCACTTAATATATTTGGGGCAGGGACTGGCTCTTGTTATGACTCTGTGCTGTGAATAGCACAAGGGGAACAATGCTGCAGCCAGGACCTCTGGATGCCACCACAAATGCCAATTTTAAGCAGCAGTGACAACAAGCGGAAGGAGTTTGGGATCCAAGGAAGACCTGGGAGAAGACAGGGCAGAAGAATGTAGGTTTCATCCTGTGTTGTAAGCATGGGTGGTACTCATCTCCATGCAGGGGTGACAAAGGAAAAGTAAGGAGGCAGTGGAGCTGGACAGGTAAGAAGAGTCTCCACTCTGCAAAATTCCTGCAGAGCTGCTCCTTCGCTTCTGCACTCTCACTGGCCCCCTTCACCATCTCCCCAAGCCACCCTTGAAAAGCTCCATGCAGAGGAATGCAACCACCTAGAACCCAAAAAGGGATTTACAGGGAACACTAAGAAAACCTGAAAGAATGGGGTCTCCTCTCCTGAAGAACATTTTTATAGGAAATGCTCAAATATGCCATTTCATAGGAAATGTCTAAATATTCCATGCATGTGAGGTCGTTTCTGAGGAATCTGTGGAAGGTACAGTGGTGCTGAGAAGCTGCCCTGGGAAAGCCTGGATAGGCCTTTGGGTCTACAGAACTAACCTGGAAAGGTCCAAAGACAGATTTCAGGGGGACAACAAATCACAGGATTACAAGAATAAGCTTGGAAGAACAACTCAGATATTGAGCAGATCACATCCCTGCCCCGAGGGGGGATCTACAACATCCCTCCAGCTCACCAGGATCCACACACAACCAAGCTGTACTGCACATCCACACTGCATCCCACAGGGTGCCCCAGGACCTGGATGGATTTTAGGATACAGCTGATCCCAACCTCACCAAGGGGCAGCAGTGGATTCCCTCTGGAAACAGGCCCAGGCCCTGGTGGGAAGGCTGTCAGTACAGGGCCCTGCTTGGCAGCTGATGGGGAGCCCAGTCACACTGGCAGCTGCTGAGACCTGTGAGGCTCTTCTGGTCCCCAGGTGCAAAAGAGATATTCCATAATTCCAAACATGTAGACCATCTCTCCTTTTGTCCTGTCCTTTACACTACCCCTACTTTCTGTTCCCTTCTCCTTGCCCATGCCAGCTGCCACCAACCATAGATAACCAAAATCACTCTTTGTCCTTCCTGTCTCAACTTCATTGTGAGGACGATGATTTTATTTTTTTTCTCCCTTTGCAAAATCCATTATCTTGAAAACCTTGAGTATCGCTCTTTAGCCTCAGTCTCATCCTCCTTTCATTTCTGGAGATGCTGACTACCTCCTACATCTCACAGAAGGGCTCCCAGAAGCTTTGTCTCCACGAAATCCAGAGGGCCTGAATCACCCTCTCAGACGGACACCTGAATACTGGTGCTGCTTTTCTGATTTTCTGCCTATTTGTGATGGAGCTTTGGGAGCTCCACTGTCACACACAGCTCAGAGACACTTCAGCAATGCTTGGAGGCCGTGGGGGTCACACTTTCCCCCTGGCTGCAGGCTGTAGATGCTGAGTGTCCACTCACACCCCATGAAAGGTGACTGCTGGTCGCCCTCCTTGCCTGCCCATCCCTGCAGTGGCAGGCCCTCTGCCTAATGGTCAAGCCTGAACCACCATGAGAAGAAAGCCTTTCTGCTCACCTAGACGATGCTGTTTGTAGTTGCAGAACCCCTGCACACATACAGAGGAAGAATTCATCCCAGATTTTGTAGGTACAGGACCCCTGCACACGTAGAGAAAGGATCAGTCCCAGATCTGCTTTTCTAATGGTGCTTTTCAGCAAGGACCCACACCAGCAATTACCCAGCTCTCAGCCTAAGCCAGGGGATCATGAAGATGGAACATCACAGTCGAGCACAGCCTACCCTATTATGCTTCTCACCTCATTTTTCAATGTGTGCCCCTCCCTTTGTAATTTGGTGGTAAATAAATGCCTGGACAAAATATCAGCTAATTATCTGGAGCGTCTTTGTGAGCACGAACAAAAGCTGAATGGACACCTCAGACAGGATCACGGGGCAGCCCTGCCCAATGAAGGATATTCTGAAAAAACATTCCCAGGTAACTGACAATGAACAGATCCCACTTCATGAGAGCCCTCAGGGACTCCCCGGATTTGCTGCAGGGTGCCAAGGAGAGCTTTCAGAGGTTAACTCTGCACAGTCACCATGGAGGGCAGCAACTGGAACGACTTTAGCTCCCAAGGCTGTGCTCTCCTTCGCTCCCCTGACAATTCGACACACTGCTGTTTATCCTAATCCATTGTTCATGGTCCTCCCCACCCAGTTCTCAGCCCATGTGATGCTCTCCTGTCCTCACCAACTGGAATTAATTTGGGGTGCTAAGGCTCTATCAAGACATTTCACTGAAATCTAAATGTTGACAAAGAATTACCTGCTGTCATAAGATATTTTGGGGGTTTATCAGACACTCGGAGTAAACACACAAGTCATCGCATTTTTCTGGGGCAGCTGGCTTGTAATTCCCAGTTCCCTCAGTGATCCTCTGAATAACCACGCAACTTTGAGAGCGAGATCCTGGTCAGCAAGGATTGTTTATCAACATAAACTTTATTCCCCAGAATTCCCCTCTACTGGCGTGTTATGTAAAGCTGATGCTGCTAAAACATTCGGCTGAACTTAGGTCAAGAGAAGATGGCTTTTGAAAGCCTTCCAATGATTCGTTTGCAATAAATGGCTGAGAAATAAATCATTTCAGCCCTGATGAGTCCTCGAGCAGCCAACTCTGTGAGCAGGGCAACTCCAGCAGTGAGGAACAGGGGGAGGCTTCAGTGACACTTGGGGGCTCGTGACAGGCACAGAAGGCAGCCAGGCAGGACCACCAGGCTGAGATGTTGGGTCTGACCATGCTCCTTGCTAGACAAGAACCCCACTTAATGCAGCAAGTATCACTTACTGCTTCTGAATACTTCCCAGTGGGGAAGCCTTCTGCATTCTCTCATGGACAGGGCTGGTTTCCTGCCCTGATGCCCAGAGGCACAAAATCCCTGTGTGCATTTTTCCCGAGTTTATCCAGATGACAGCATGCCTGTGCCTCATGTAAATATCTGCCTCTCTGCCAGCCCTGCTATGTTCTTGCCTTCAGTGACTGCAGTGACAACATCTTCCAGGGGATGAGAATGAAACCAGCCAGGAGCAGCCAGGGATGTCTGGACTCCCACTTTTGGCCTCGGCGAGACAGAGGGAATGCAACATTTACATGACCTTTTGCACTGTCACAGTGTCCCTTCTCCTTTCAGAGACCTCAGATTTTGATCCTGTGGGGTGCAAGGTGTTTCAGGGTCCAGTCCTGCTCTCCCAAAGGCAAAGGACTTTAATTCACATCCAGGAGTTGGGATGTGAGACCTTAGCTCAGCAGGCACAGTGTACCCACAGATCACCTTCAGCTCCCCAAAGCATCCTTGCCAGGTGCATCTCAGGTTTGGCATGGTGGGAGGGAGACAGTGCTGGAGGGCTGGATTTGAGGAGGAAGCTTCAGGAAGCTCTGTGCTCTGGCATGGGTGGGACACAGCTGACAGCTGGGTGACCAGTCCAAGAGCTCAGTGAGGACCAAAGCAGAACACCCTCCCAGAGGCACCTCCAGCACTCAGCCAGCTCCCAGGGGCTGCTGACTCAGGACAGCTCATCGAGAGGAGCCCCAGGCTGCTCTGGCAGGTTTGGACTCGAGCAGCTGATCCAAGCCCAGTGCTGAAGAAGGGGGACTGTCAGCCCAGGCTCGTCTGTGCAGCCCCTGCTCAGTGTGGCTTCTCCAGAGGGTACCAGATGCCCTAAGGCAGGCCCTGCTCTGAAGTGCTGCCCCTTTTCTGGGTACACAGAGAACAGCCTCCACTCCCAAACCCTCACCTCCTACTTGGTGCAAACCCAAGGCCAGCTCAGAACAGAGCTGCCACAAGAGCCCTAGGCTGCCCGGGTCAAGTGCAGCTGCTCCCCAAGCCCAGACAGTTAAAAACACCAGTGTTTTTCTGCAGGATAAGAGGGTTTAAGGCAGGACTCTGGTGCAGAGCAGTCCTTTCCCTTTAAATTCACACCCTAGGCCAAGCATGTTTTGCAAGAGCCTCCCTGTGCAGACAAGCCCCGAGGCTCCAGTGCAGAAAAACGCTGCTGCTGGGGAAGCACCCAAACCCTTCAGAGGCAGAGCCCCAGTATTGCAGCAAGGCAGCTGCTGCGCCTGCATGGGGCAGAAGAGACAGGGCAGGCCCAGGGAAATGGGCTCTCCATCACCAGAAAAGGCTCTCAGCATCTCTTCTGTCCTGCAAAAGAGACCAGGAAGAAAAGGAGGGGACAGATAGACACCACACACGCAGCTCTGCTCATTGGGAAATCATGAATGGGGCCTCTTCTTCTTGCAAATGGTGATATTGAACTAAACACAAGGAGACTTCCACCTAGAGATGTGTTTGGGGCTTGCTGCTGTGTTTGATGTGAATGTTTAGGGCCCAGATAGGACAGGCTGTCTGGCTCTGTCCTGAGATGACAAAGGGTAAGAGAAATTGGAGAGTCCCAGGAAATAAAGCAAGTAGAGCACCTGGGGCTTTACGGGAAATACCAGATTATCACAGCTCTGGCAATAAAACCAAAACTGCCAGCAGTGCTTCAGATTACAACCACTTCTTTCTTCCCTTCTAAGTCCCCAAAATGAACAAGACACCTACCTAACCCCAGAAGAAAACCAGAGCTGTGACTCACAGAATCTCCCTCAAACAGCAGCTCAGAACATTACCAACACAAAAATGTTACAACACACAAAGTGAGCAATGGCCCTGCCAACACAAGGCTGCTTCTTAAAATTGCATGGCCTGCCCACATTTTCTAAATATAGGATAGACAAGGAAACCTCTCCAGAAGTCCCAATAATCCAAAAAAACAACCAAATGCATGCTATGTGGACAGAGGGGGTTTTGAAAGCTGCTATCAACATATTCCCAATGCACTACAATTTCTGCCATTCCTGCTTTCACTCCTGTCCAGCAGCTGCAGGTAGAATGGATAAACTTAACCACCAAAAGGAGTAATTCCCTGAATTGCAGCTTAGGAATATTCTTGTCTGCAGATTCAGGAGGGAAGTCTGGAACTGTGCCAGGAGAAGAGCTAGAGGTATTATTGAAGAGAATTAAAGCTTTGGAGGTCTGTGGGAGCCAAGGTCACTTGGCAGGGCCTGCAGCACCTATGCCACCACCAGCAGGGCAGATCAGCAGTACTGCACCCTCCTCAACAGAGCAGCTGAGAGGGGAGCACTGGAGAGCCAGAGACTTGCCAGAAGGGCTCTAAGCTGGGGCTACACTGCCCCAAGTTGTACTGTGCCTGGCTGCTGCTCTGCCAGAATCCAACAGCAAAACGTCCTCAGGACATGTTCCTGTGGCAGTGCCCCTTCCCCTGCTTCCCACAGCAGAGGGCCAGGGCTGTCTGTCTGCCCACAACAACAATTTTTGCTTGACAGCTTTTCTTTGGTTACCAACAAACCTTTTCAGCCTCATGCCTGAAAGTGCACAAGCATGAATCAGGAGAGCTGAGTCAGCCCCTCGGCCTCTCAGTCAGGATCTGGCTGCTGCAGCACTGCCTGGGGTCACCACACACTGCCTGGGGTCACCACAGCATGGCAGGGAGGGTGGGCACTGCCCTTGCCCCCCAGCCTCCCACAAGAAACCCCAATGCTCATTGAACCATCATCTGCAACCATTGCTCCTGATTCTTAGCATGTTCTCCCCCAACTACCACCATGTTTGATAGGACGAGGGAAAATGGATTTAAACTGAAAGAAAGTAGGTTTAGATTGGCTGTCAGGAAGAAAACCATCCCTGTGAGGGTGGGGAGGCCCTGGAACAGGCTGATCAGAGGAACTGCAGCTGCCCCATCCCTGGAAGTGTCCAAAGCCAGTTACACAGGAATTGGAGCAACTTGGGATGGTGGAATTTGTCCCTGCCCATGGCAGGGGGTGGAATGAGATGAGTTTTAAGGTCCCTTCCAACCCAAACCAGTCTGTGGCCCTAAGATTCTATGATTCGAGGTGACTCTCCTGAAATCCTCAATGTTTCTTCATGGATCTTAAACCTTGATACCCAGGACTCTCCCTTGATCCCTTGATGTGCCTGCTTCCAACAGCAGAGAAGTTTCCTTATTCCTACATGGTCTCACTGGCCCTGCTGGACAGAAAGGGGGGGAGTCAGGACTGTCAGGGTGGGCAGTGGGAAGGACGCCCAGCAATAGGCAATTCATGCTGCCTCCCATCTTTCTGAGGTTATCTTTTTAGGAAAAAAGGTCCTGATTCTGGACAAAGAGTATTTGGGAGAGGCAACTCAGGGCTGAGTTGCAAATGTTCTTTCAAGCAGAGAAGCAGCATGGTCATTATCATACACACGCTGCTTTTGGTACCCAGTCATCACTTCATGAAAGATCCCGGGTAATTTTAGGTTTGGGCTGACTCGTTTTTGCTTGGTCATATAACTGGCATCTCTGCAATGTCAGGATCTCTCCTGAGATGCAAGTTTTAGCTGTGTTTGTTACCCCACAGCTATCCAGAGAGTTTATTTTAGCATTCATTAAACGTGCCTCTCACGCAGCCTCTCAGCACAAATTCAGAAACCTAATCTCATTTATTGACAAACGTGAAGCAAAATATACTTCCATGCCAAGGAGAAGTTCATTGCATTCTTTGTCCTTGCCCTTCAGGCCAAAGCCTGAATGAGCAGATGAAACACGAAAGATCTCTGCAAGGGAAAGGAGCTGTGCCTGGGGCAGTGATCAGGGAGACTCCTGGCCTCTGAAAGACATCCTGCCCTGCTCCAGCCCCTCCACCCCTGGGTCCTGTGAGCCAGGGACCTGTTAGCAAGGTCTCTGGACCCGAATCACTCTAACACTCATCCCTTTTCAGGCATCAAACTCATGGCACAGGACCTGCAGCACATTCTGCTCATGGCACAAGGCAGTGCCCAGAGCTGGGATCTGCTGTGAAGGGCAGCTGGTGCTGCTGTGCCCATCCCTGATGGCATCACGGAGCAGGCACAGGGCAGGGCAGGCTGAGGGAGCCCTGCCTTGCCCAGCCAGCTGCCTACCCAAAAGGGAGCCATGTATCCAGCTGTGGGCACGGAGGTGTCTCCCAAGCCTCTGCCCCACCAGTATTCCTCTTGTCTCCAAGCTCTGCAATGGAAGTCAGGCAGCTGGGGTTATTTTTTGCTTTGCAGTGCAGCTGAGGTTTCTGTCCTGCAGAGAGCAGCAGGTTTGCACGGGCACAGCTGGAGCTGCTTGCCCTGCATGCCCAAGGACTGTGCCACCCTCCTTCCTTCCCTCCCTGCACCCGGCCCAAACTCCACATTCCTCTCTGCCAGCCCCACCCCACTGCCCTGAGCGGGGAAATGGGCACAGGAGACAGCACTGAGCAGCCATGCAGGGCAGGCAGAGGGGCATGGCCAGGTTCAGGGAGCAACTTTGCCTCCATTCCCTGGCCTGTTTTCTCCCGGGAGCATCCAGACCCAGCTCCCTGCTGGACCCAGCTCCGTGGCTGATCTGCCTTCCCACAGCAGGAGTGTGGCCACCAGGTGCTCTGAGGAGACTCCACAGTCCCACGCCTGCACTACTGCTGGAAAAAGACCAGAACAAGGAGATTTTTGCCCCCAGAACAAGGAGATTTCTGCCCTCAGAACAAGATTTCTCTCCAGGAGCACTTGGGTCAAGCCAAGGGGTGAGAAGGAGCTGGGACACAAAGAACTCTTTTGGTGTGCTCTGAACCAGAGATGGAGATGCTGAGCATGGGAGTTTTGTCAGTGGTTTCACAAGAGGCATGGAAGGAGTGTCAGGGTCAGTACAGGCTCTGCCAGAGTAGTGTGCTAGCCAAAACTGCATCTCCACACCCCCAGAGGGCTGGAGCACATCAGGAACCAGGGAATTCTTGCAAATCCCTATGGACTTCAAAGTGGAAGAAAAAACTCACGTGAGCACAAACATATGTACACATGCACACACACACACAGAATTTTGGAGGGGAATGAAGACCCAGCCTTCAAATCAAAAACTGTTGAAAGCCAGAGGGGTGGAAGCTCAGCTGGCACATATCACACATCCACCAACAAAGCCAGAGGAGATAGGTCAGAGAAACATCTGCTGAGAATCTGCTGGATGGATTTCAACCTGATTTTACCCTCAAATTAAGCAAATGTGCAAATTCTGACACCAAAAAGAAGTTTCTCTGAAGCATTTCCAAACATCGGTCAATGATGTAGGAAATCTGGTTCAAATTTTTGGGGTGTCTTTTTTTTAAAAATAAACCAACTAAACACTAAAGCACCTGACTTTAGTGTAGTCTTAAGGTAAATTAAAGCTTCACTTCTTGCCTTTTCTGTCCATCTCACACATTTGTGACTGTATTTCTTTTTCTGATCTGCCAACCACTAAGTATCAGACTTGGAGAGTAAATGTGGTTCCCTTCTTCTCCTCATCCTCACTATGGATGAAAATTTAGCAAGAAAAGCTGGGCTCTTACTTCTATTTGTAGTCAAAAATCTAAAGGGATAACAGAGATGAAGCCCATTGTAGGAGAGCTCCAGGACCACCAGACTCCTCAGAAGTTTGATCACACCATTGGTGCGTGGAGACAACCTTGGGTGGCTTATTGATCTCCTCAGCAAAGCACCTCTCCCTTGTATTGAGGAGCTCTTGCCTTCCAGACACGCCTGAACTCAAATCCATTATAAGAACTGATGGCAGAGTCTGCCAAACCTAATTACCAGAGTTATTAATTACCTAAAATGTTTAATTTTTACCATTATCTCTTGTATTTGTTGTTCCAATTTGAAACATCTCAAAAATGCAACAACGGAGCGCTGTCCCTGTTGGAGAGGGGACCATCCCAGGTCACATTTGGTCAAACACTGTTTGTTGCCTGGGCACAGCACCAGAGCCAGGACCAGGGCTCAGCCTGGAGGCCATGCACACCTCTCCCTGCTCTGCAGGGATGTGGATGTGCAGGGAACCCACAGTTTTACCCCAGTCAGTCCCCTGTGGGTCCAGCGAGAGCGTCCCCCTTGGGCAGAGTCCCCTTCCCCAGCCATGTGATTTTGTTGCTGTGCCCCAGACAGGAGGTCAGCACAGCAGGTGATGCATGTCCAAGCTCCAGCCCTGCTGGAGAGGCCTTCGCCCTCCCAAGGTGCCTCTGCTGCCAGCAGGGCCCTGAGCAGCCCCAGGACAGCACACACTGGCAGGAGCCAGGCCAGGGAGCCCTGCACAGCCCCGAGGCAGTCCAGGGAGCCAGGAGCGCTGGGAGGCTCCTTCCCAGCTTTCCACAGCCTCATCCTCAGCAATACAGGTGCAGCCTTTCCAAAGGAAAGCTCCAAGTTCTCACAGCCTCTGCTCTCTCTGTTTCTAGCACAGACACCCACCCTTTACTGGGATTTCACAGTCTTCCTTCTCAGCCAAAGGAAACAGCCTGGATTTAGGATCCTAGGCATGAGCTGCATCTCTCAAGCTCCTCTTGAACTTCATTTCTTCAAGTTCTCTTCAAGAGACACTGTGTTTTCCATGGAGCTTTGCTGCCAGAAGAAGACAAGCACACCCAAGCAGGAGGTGTGTTACCCAAAGCTCCACTCATTGCATATTCCAAGAGCTGTAACAGCTCTCAGGCACTGGAAAAGGCACAGGGTCACACCAGCCCCATACTGAACATCCCCTCTCATGCACCTGAAAGCTCTCATTGAATCTGAGGGAAAATGAGTAGGGGTCAGAGGAACAGGAGGCTCATCTCCCCCATTTCACTGCCTCAGGTGTTGTGCCAACAGGACAACCTGCCATAGTCCCATCCCACCTTCTCTGAGCAGTTCTCAGCTGCAGTTCCATCGGAGCTCAGCACTGAGCCCAGCCTAGGGCTCGGGGCAGCACTCAGAGCAGCACTCTGGCAGTCCAGAGGCAGGAGGGAGGATGTCAAAGCCAGGCTGCTCACAGCAGCACAGCTTTCCTTCAGCCAGGTTGCAGCTGGAGCCCATCACGTTAATGAGGCAGGAGAATGAGCTGAGCACATGACCTCCAAGGTCGGCAGCCAGGCTGCGCTCAGCCCCTCTCCAGATGTTCCTCCTCTTTCCAGAGACTGCCTTTCCCAGGTTACTTACACCTCCAAAAAGGGATTGAAAATGGAATGCCCAGGGCTCTGACTCACCAGCTTTTGGATCCATAGTGGGATTACTTACTAATGTACTGTTCTGCTGCACCCTGCCCCTCTGCCAGGCGTTCGTAGCCCTGTAGTCTGCCTGAGTGGAGAGATTGGCTATTTCTCAGCCCTGCTGGGTCCCTCTCCACAGCTCCTGTACTAACACCTAAGACTATGAGCCATGGACAGTGGAGGAACAGAGCTGCATGTTCTGTTCAATCCCTCCTTCAGCAGGGCTCCAGGGAAGACCAGAAAGGAGCTGGGATTTACCTCTTCCTTTGCCCCAGTGTGAATCACTGGAGCTTGTGAGTCAGACCCCCTCCATTCCCAAAGCTGAGCAAGTCCCTGCACGTTCCCCAGTGCGTGGTAACTGTCCCCATGTGTGCTCCCAGCCACATGGAACACCAGCCCATGGACTGAGCCAGTGGAAACATGCATGTGGACAGATCCTGGAGCACAGCTGACATCTGGTACCTTGTGTGCCTGGGTGTTTATAGAAAACAGAACTGCTACTGTAGGATATCCGCTGAGGGTTATTCTTCTTGTAAACAAACGTTTTTGGCTAATATTTCTACGAGCTCCTTAGAACTGGAGTCTTTCCTTCGAGCAGAAAACTGAGAACAGATCAGGAGCGTGTTCACCCTGCAGCATGGACACAGCCCATACAGAGGTGCCTTGGCTGGCAGTGAAGGAGCTCCTGTGCTTGTGCTGCTGTTGAGTATCTCAGAGGCCACGAGCTTCCACCACACAGCCTGCACTCAGCACCTGCAAGGGGCTCCCACAGCCCTCCCCAAACCCTGTGGTAACTCTGAAGCAGCCCAGGCTCACAGACCTGGGCAGTGTGCACCTGATTCTGCTCCAGTCCCACTGCTGGCTCGTGCCCGGGGGCACCTTCACCTTCAAGCTCTGGAAGTTTCACTTGCAATACCCTTCTGCACAACCTTTCTACCAGTTCCTGACTCATCTGGGAACTGAGGTCAAGCCAGTTCCTACTGAAACATGAGATACTCTCTGTAGACTCTTCACCTGCTCTCTGAGTAGTTTTCCAGCATTAACAATTGCCATGGGCAGTTCAGGAGAAAGCACAGTGCCTGTGCTGCCAGCTTATTAGCACTGACAAACATCAAAAAGCTGAAGCACATGCAATGTTTTCCTCAACACCAAATAAAAATAAGAGAGAATGCCTGGAATTGCTGGGGAATTTAACCAACCAAATGCTTTACATTGCTCTGGCCTTTTCTCCCCAAGTGACCTCAGAAAGTGCAGATGAAATGCAGACCCTTTTCAACTTGCTCCTTGCCTATCCCACTAGCAAGGCTTCCCCCAGCCCTTTTTTCTTCTCATCCCAGGCCCCTGCCACAGCTCTAGGTCTGCTCAGCTCTGCTGTGAACATTAGCATTTGTCTTGGTCCATTTGTCCCACTTGCACAAAGTCTACCCCAAATCTTTCAGAATGTGCCAGAGCAGCTGCTTTTACACTCATGGTCTTGTCTCAAAGCCATGATTTTGACTGCCCCATGCCATGCACAGTACACCATAAAATACATCTTCTCTTGCAGCAAGGAAGTTCTCTCCCAGACCTGAATTTTGTGGGAGCATTTCACATTAATTTGTGGGTCTGTTCCTCCACCCCACAGCTCACTGCAGGGTGTGCCTTCCACACGTGCTGGGTGGGACACAAGCCATCTATTTTTTAATGCATGTCACAAACATCTAAAAGAGGGATCCTGATGGTTTGTTTTCATAGGTGGACACCATCTCCCTCTGGAGGCCTTCACAGGCTCTTCCACTGGCTAAAGCTGTAGCCAAGGCACACACTTTAGGACAGCTGCATCACTAGAGGCATGAAAATACGAGTTTAGGTTAAAGACAGTCCTTGTCCTCAGAACAAAGCTAGCACTTCACATGAGATCAGCAATCCTCTTTTACACGTTCACAGAAGGCAAAACAATTGTGTTAAAAGCCGCAGTGGAAGACAAATCCTCTCCTCCCCTGAGTTTTAGAGACCTCAGGGGAAATCTAGCAAAACCCTGTGGCACATGGATTCTCTTTCCTAAAACTACTGTTTCAGCCTGCTCTTCCTTCCAGAGGTCATCCTGCTGCTCTGGATCACTGGCAGTGAAGAGCTGTACCTGGGGCAATTCCCAGGGCAGCTGGCAGGGCTGGGACATCACCTCTGGAGGTCCAGGAGACTCTGGGCCATGCCAGAGCTGTCCTGGGGCTCTACAGAGCACACCCCAAAGGGGTCTCTGAGTGTCATTTTCCATGCAGATACCTAAGAGCACAAGGGTAGATCGAGACTGTCAGAATGTCAGAGGGATCAAGGTTTGGCCCCCAGCAGAGGCTGCTCAGGGATGCAGTGTGAAGGATGAAGGCTGTGCACACTGCCTTCATCCCCTTGCCTTCCCCTGCACAGACAACCAAGGGAGTGCTCCTGTCCTGATATCTGCAGAGACTGCATGAGATTTTTGTAGATTCCTCTTCTGCCTCCTGGATTCAGGAGGGTCAGCACATCCCGTTAGCAGGGGAATGCTGCAGCCTGGGAAAACTGAGAACACAAATCCCCCTGACAGTGCCCAGCCTGTGGCTTGGTGTGTGCCAGAGCTGGGTTTCTGTGTCTGCCTGGGCATGCTGGAGAGCAGTCTGAGGTCCAGCCTCGAGCGGAAGAAATGGCCCAAGGATGATCTGCTGCCCAGAGTGAGGATCTGTGTGCCTGGACTGTGACATCCACTCAGAAGTGGTTGGAAGAGGAACTCCTCACTTCTAAAGGTTCTTCTGGGGAATCATTGCTATGGTGTCCCTTAGACCACATAGCACAGGTGACCCATGATGTGAAAAGGTGTTCTCAGGTTCCATTGGGCCCAACCAGACCAACCCAAAGTGGGGTTTGATTCAGGGGCACCACAGACAACCAAGTGTCTTCTTCTGATGGACCCACAGAGCAAAGAGAGGGCAACCCCTGTAGCAATACAGGAAAACGAGAGACCTGGATCTAAACAATGCAGTTAACAAGGAACACAAATAGAAGGATGCTGTGCAAGCCAAATGCAGAACCTTTCAGTTCTCTGATTGAGGTAAACACAGGATGATAGAATCATGGATTCATAGAATCATTCAGGTTGGAAAAGACCTCTAAGATCAACAAGTCCAACCTTTGACCAATCACCACCTTTTCAACCAGACCAGAGCACTGAGCGCCATATCTAGTAATTTCTTGAACACCTCCAGGGATGGTGACTCCACCACCTAATCAATGCAATCATCCCCAATTCTACTCTGGATCCACTAGTAGGGAAAAAAGGGGGCTTGCACTCTGGCCAAGGTGCCAGCTGTGGGATTTATATGTGATAGAACAGCCTGAAAATGCATCTCAGCGGAAGATTTGGTTGTCAGTGGGAGCAAGGACAGGTAAAGGGTCTTTCCTTTTTCTCTCCAGGGCAGTGAACTACTGCAGAGCTTTGATGTGGCACTACAAAATAGCCTCAGCTCACACCTGGCCCTTCTCAAAGCAGGTGGCTGCTCCCTGGGCAGTCCCAGTGTGCTTCACATCTCCACTGTGCCCGAGCCAGTGCCTCCTAGTGCACCCAGCCCCTTCTACTCCCAGCAAAGGAGATGCCCAGGATGCAGGCACTGCCCTGTGCCCTCTGTGCATTTTGGAGGCAGGGGCAGGGTGATGCTGGTGATGGCTTGAGACAGTACCCAACCCCTGCACCCTCCTGAGCCCCCAGGGCAGAGCCTGCCAGCTTCAAGCAGCTGTTGCTTCTGCCTGGTGATTCCAAGCTCCCTGACTCGAAGCTTTCCCAAAAGCCTCCTCCCAGATCCCACAGCAACACCAGCTCTGTTCTGATGTCACCATCCTGCCGTGGCATCAGCACCCACTGCCCCCCTGCAGCTCGGGGCAGAGCCGGTGGAGGAGCCCCTGCCCTGGGCACGGCAGGGTCTCCATGCTCAGGAGATGAAAAAGGGGTGAAAAAGGGAAGGAGCAAATCCTGCCACCAGTGATGCCAGTGCCAAGGCAGAACAGACCTGCTCAGGTCAAGAGCAGGCACTCCTGTCACTGCAGGAGGACCAAGAGCAGAACTGCAGGCAGGCAAGTGAGGAGCTGAACTGGCAGGCTCAGGACAGGACCCGGGCCAGCTCGTAGCCTCTTTTAACACTGATAAAACACAACGCCTGACACAGTTGCTGCTCTCTCCAAATGCATTGCCAGATAAACCACAGATAAGGAACAGCCCAGGATAATCCCTCCCTGATACCATGAGAGAGAAAGGAATTACACTGGGCTGCATTACCTCCAAATCTGTATCTTTGCAAGACAGTTCTTGCACTACCCATGTACTCAGGAATCGAACTGTGTCCATTAAAACTTTAATCCTGGCAATATCATAAATATTGCCTTACTCAGTCAGCAAGGAGCAGTCAGATCTCTGAAGAACAGCCTGATCTCAGGAGTATCAGCATATCAGCAAAGAGCCCACGTGTCTTTCACTACAGGTCATTGCAGTAGTGCAAAAACCAAGGCTATAACTAAAATTTGATCTCTGAGAATTGATCCGTCTCAAGGAGCAGTATCTGTGATCCTCCAAAATTATGGCTTCTGATATTTACCTCAAGAAGAAGCAAGGAAACAACCAACTAAACAGAAAATCACCACACAGCTGAACCCCCAGAGAATCAGCACAAACCCCCTCAATTCCCCTATCACCATGACAGGAGCTGAGTACTGCTGTTCATGAAATATTATATTGCCCTGAAGTCTTGGGGCTTTGGGTATTTAAACCAAAAAAAAAAAAAAAAAAAAAAAAAAAAAAAAAAAAAAAAAAAAAAAAGAAAAGAAAGAAAAGGAGGAAAGAAAAAAAGAGAGAAGATGAAGAAGAAAGCAGACCTGTAACAAAAGCAGACCAATAAGAGCATGAAATATGAATGAGATGCAGAGATTTGCACACTCGCCTGGCAAACCGTCCCTGGCATTTGCACCCTCATGCAACCCACAAGTACTTTCCTTCTGGCTTGTCTCTTCTTCCTTTAAGTAAAATTTGTTAAAAATGGGAAGTACCTTTTCCTGGGTCAGGTTCTCTTTCCCCTTTTTTCCCTTCTTTGTTCTTTTTGCTCTTTCCTTTCCCTTTTTTCTTGTTCTCGGACATTCTGCACAAGTGTTTACAGTCTCAGGAAAAGACAGTCCACACCAGATCTATATGCCCCACGACTGCTACTCCAAATGTTACTTGCCAGCTGCAACTTCCGACTGTTCTTATATTGTTTCTGACACAGACAACACCCACCACTGGGTGGAGAAGCAAAACTTTAACCGTTTGCTCACTGCTCCCAGTTGGCTGAAGGGATGCCCTGGGTTGCAGTGGGAGGGTGAGAGAAGCAAGGCTGTGGGACAGGAGAAGCTCACCCGAGAGTGTCTTGGACACATGAAGTCCAAAGGTGGCTTTCCACTTGCTGATTCTGTCTCTGACTGAAAGTAAGTTCTGCACACCTTCTGGAGCATCAGAGAAAGGAGTGTTCTGGGGAGCTGCCGAGGTTCAGACAGTGATGTGAGAGAGGCAGTGGAGTCTGAAGAGAAGGGCAGAGGTTTGCCAGCCATTTTCATTTTGCTTTGATCCTGCAGAGGTGTTAAGTTGGCCTTTCTCTTCCTATTGTTGTTTCCACCATAAATCAGAGTGACTTCACCTGCTCTCGAACCAAGCTCTTTGCTGTCCCAGGAAGTCTTTCCAACAGTTAGGAATAGCTGGAGAGCCCTTACCTGCACTTCTCGTCTCTGTCCTCCATCTCTGGGAGCTCTAGGTGGTTGGTTAAGCCCATATCTCACCTGCCTGGGGGTTAACCAGGCCCTTTCCTCAGTCCAACATGTGATGAGTGACTCAGCCCAGTCCCCCTCTGCAGGGCTGCCCATGCTGATGTCGTCTCAAAAGTCCATCAGGATCCCCAGCTGGAAATCCCCAGAGAACTGCCAAATAACTCCCAGAAGCAGCTAAGGGCTTCAAAGGCCCAAAGGGGCCAGAAGCTGTAGGGCACTGGGTAGCACATTTGATCCAGTTCTCCATGAATCAAATCCAGTTCTGCACTGGTGAGCAAAGCGTGTCCTCCAGAGACGCACGCCCGCCTGGTGTGTGGACATCCACAAATGAATGAGGTATCAGCCCCCTTGGGATCCTCTCCCAGTGGTTAATCACCCTCATTGTTAACAATGTCTGCCTGCTCTGAAGTGAAATATCTGGCTCCACTGTCCAGCCATTGTTTCTTACTCTTGTTTTCTCCTCTAGATTAAAAAGCCCTTCAGCAACTGGTATTTTCTCCCATGGAAGTACTTACACTCTGTAATCAAGTTATCCCTCAATATTCTTTTTTGATAAGCTAAACAGATCAAGGGGGTTTTTTCCATTCCTTGCTGTATGGCATTTTCTCCAGCTCAGGATCATATCTGTGGCTATCCCATTTTGCAATATCCTACTTAAGTTAAGAACACAGAAACCAGGCGCTATTCCATTGTCTCTTGTGGACAGAGGAAAAGACAGAGGCAAAATCCCTACTGCCACCCATTCCCAGCCTTTTAACTCCCAAGTGCTACATTCAGGCCCTGGGCTTCACATGGAAAATCTGTCCCTCTGTGCTTCTACTGCAGGCCCTATCAGGTCCCTGCTCTGCCAGACGGAGTCACCAAGAGGAATTATTTTGCTCTTTCACAGCCCCAGTCTCTGTGCTGAAACTTCATTTTGTTTTCAAGGGGCCAGTGTGCCAAGCCACACCAAGTACCCTGCCTAGATTCTTTCTCCCCACTGACCCTTGAAACCCCACCAGTCTCTCTCTCTTGCTGATTTTTTGAGCATTTTCACCTCCAGGTTGCTGGTGATGATGATCTCACAGAAATACCTCGTGGAGCAGTGACCTCCTGCCAGCACTGGCTTTCTGGCACATGTTAGTGGAACACTCACCTGCATGTCAGGGGCAAAGGAGACTTTCCAAGACTCCCTGTGCAGTTAGAGCAGAGGACATCATCACTCTGAGCACTGGGGCAAAGCCTAGTGAGAAGCCAAGACGTGAACACCAGACAGCACCTGAGCAAACCTGCTCTGAACTAGGAGATAAAAGCTCCCGACTTGGCTGATTTGGAGTGAGAGATGAATATACATTGTTTTAACCTAGAACTATAGAATGGCTGTGGTTGGAAAGGACCTTGAAGCTCATCTCATTCCATCCCTACCATGGGCAGGGACACCTTCCACTATCCCAGGCTGCTCCAAGCCCTGTCTAACCTGGCCTTGGACACTTCCAGAGATCCAGGGGCAGCCACAGCTTCTCTGGGCACCCTGTGCCAGGGCCTGCCCACCCTCATGGAGAAGAATTTCTTCCTAATATCTAATCTAAACCTACCCTGTTCCAGCTTAAGGCCATTCCCCTTATCCTCTCACTCCATGCCCTTGTGAGAAGTCCCTCTCCAGGTCTCCTGCAAGCACCTTTAGATACCTGAAGGCTGCTATAAGGTCTCCCTGAAGCCTCCTCTTCTCCAGACCCTCCATGTGTCCTTGTCACAGGACAGCAGTAGTCCATTATACTGTTTCTTTTCCAAAAGCAAGTTAATAGTGGTTACTGACCAGTTAGTGTCTTCTGGGTCATTAGGAATGATGATTCCCACATGGTTATTCCACTCTTTGGCTCATTACCATATTTCTCATAGCTAATATGTTTGTAAAGTCCTGTAATTCTGTACTTGAGCTCTACTTGATAGGTGATTTCCCTCCTGATGTCTTTAAGCTTGTTGTCAACACATCATAATTCCAAATGTACATAGATTATTACTATTTCTCTCTTTGCTAAATTTGTTGATCTTCTTATTGCTTCCAGTTGTGGCTTTCATTGCCACCAAGGTAGGACATCTATGGGCTAAACCTTGCCCATATTCATGACCCTGAAATCTCAGCTTTCTTGGCCTCTGCTCAAAGAGCTCCCAGTTCTACTCATTTTCTTGAGAATGTTTTAACACCCAACCAATTTCTCCCAGTTTTCCTCAGTCTTGGGAAAACAGTTCCTTGGAATCCTCAGGAGTGTTTTATACCTGTATGATTAGAGCTTCCATCTCGTTTCTTGTATGAATGGAAACCCACCATGGGCACTGTCCCCAGGCCAGCCACGAGGGATTAACAGAGCCACCCAAATCCATAAGACAACATTTACCAGGCATAATGAGGCCCAAACCCAGTACTGTTTGTTTTGGTGTTAAATCTGATGCATTTTGCAGGACTTGGGTGTTTTACTCCTAGGGATAGCTGCCTTGCCAGCACATGTGTCCCAAATCGATGTGTGTCGTAAAAATCACATTTCCCCCCCTCCTTTCTTTTCTTTTGCAATTATATTTTCATCCTGAAATAGCTTTTCCCACAAATTTCTTCACACGAGGACTGTATTTTTAAGCTCCTCCCCACCATTTCTGAAGATAAACCATAGCACTTCCTCCACTCCAGCAAATTTGCCTCCATTCCTGCTAAAGACACAAAGTCTGTGTGTTCTAGCGGTCACCTTTCCAAAGACCTTGTGTTTAGCAGAGGTTTTGAAAGGTAACAAGTGCAGCTAAGATGCCACCAAACCTTTTCTTCTCTCCCTTTTTCCAAATGAATGAATAATAAAAAATTCCCTACAGCTGAACAGTTCTCAGAGGATGCACAGCTCAGCTTCAGCATCAGAAAATGAAAATCTAAGTCCAAGAAGTAGCGGCAGTGTGTGGCTTGCCCCCACCATCCTCAGCAGCCTGGGATTTGTGCTGGGAAGAAGCAGCACCAGCAACACCCAGTGTGGCTATTTTAGTACCTTGGCACAATCCCAGTCTCACCTGTGACAGGTGAGGAATATTACATGCAGATTAATTTTCCCTTGGCAGGTGCCCATATTTTACATCTTGATGCCTTACCCAGCGGGCTGGCCCCTGTCCCAGGGCAGGCAGGTCCAGCTTTATCATGGATCCCGTGGAAAACGCTCCCTCCTGAACAATCCCAACACCCACACGCAGGAGCTTCATTCAGCACCAGGCTTGAGTCCTCCTCTGTCTGCACTGATACAATTACACCTTCCAATGGCAAGTGGATTCCAGCTTGGTGTCCCAGGTGCCTCATCTGGTGGTTGGCGCATATTTTAACGGCTGTGCTCTCACAAGTCACTTCATATTTCATTCTAAAACAGCTTTTAATGTTTATGGCTTTAAACAGCCTCGTGGAGAGTTATAACCTAAACCACCATCAACACATGGGGTTTTCAGTCTTTACAATTCCTGTACAGCTTTAGGCTTGAAGGAGAGGAGGGATGTAATTATATAAGAGGCTGAGCCATACCTTAAGCAAAGATAATTCTTGCACAAAATCCAGCATTCTGAGCAGCAGGGTGAGTTTACCAGGCAGAGAATCCTTACCCTCGTTAGGATTTGCTTATATGCAAACCCAACAAGTTGGGATCCTTTATAATCCCCCAGGAATCAGAACAGAGATCAGGCAAAAGAGAACCTCCCTACCTCATCCCCTACATAGTATCCATTGCCAACAGATGCTGTGGAATTGCTTCTTCAAGCAAAGCTCCCAGATGAGTTGGGTGGAGAATGGAGTCCGTGGAGAAGAGCGACTCTGCTGCTCTGCACTCTGGCTTCTTTTCCGGGAGGATCGAAGGCGCTGCTCCCGTGCAGAACAGCAGTGCGCTCTCCAGGGAAAGCCAGCGAGCTTTGCATCTGGAAAGAAATTAATACAACACCTCCCGGCCTGATGGGGGTTAATATAAAGCTCTGAGCCATCACTGCTCCTTGATATTAGCTGAAACCCAGACGGCAAGCCCATTCCAGCTCCTGCAGCCTCCAAATTTCAGGAGCGAAGTCAGGCGCGCACGCTCCACACACGTCTGTGGCTGCATTTACAGCGGCAATCTTGGGAGCACAATGACCCATTTTAAATCGTGGCGTTCTCACAATCTTCCACTGTTGGCTTAACTCTGCCTTCACTGGCATCACCAGGAGGTGGCCATCAGCTTCTGGGGAACCTCTATGCCACATTCCATGGACTGTCCTGGAGATGCCAGCTCCTGCTTAACAGTGGAGTCAACCCAAAATTGGTGGCAGCCAGAAATACTTGCACATTATTTCTGGAGATGTGGAATAAAGGAAGGCACAGTAGGACTGTACCTGTCAGCATCCCTTCGGCTTCTCAGTGCAATCTGCTGGACTCCATTTCTCTGTGACCCTGTTCCTACAAGGCACAGCAGACTTGGCAAAAAGGCTACGGCATGGTGAAAGCAGCAAAGCTGAGGCTCCTGACAAGCACAGTCCCCCACCTGCAGTTTTCTGAAGCAAACCCACTGCAAATCCCTCATGCCACTGCTTGAGACCCTGGGGGTTATCCCCTCACAAGTATCTCCTGCCACAAGACAAGATACTGGCACTTGCTGGACCACCAGCTCAACACAACCTGTGTCATAGGTTTGTCTGCTGGCACTGACAAGCTGGGAAAGGTATTTTTAAGCTGAAAACAATATCCCTTTTTTTGCAGCTCTTGCTGCCACATCTTTTGTTGCCATGAAGGAAAAGAGAAAAATCACTCAGCAAGTAGAGGATTTATCTGTCCAGCAAGGACAACTAAGCTCCACTGGAGCATTGCCTGATATCCCTGCGTTGCACAAATGGCATTTTTGCCATTGCCAGTTTCTCATCTGCATTTTCCCAAATCCAGCCTCACACCCACTGCACGTGCACACACAGCTCTGAAAGGGGACAAGTCTTGTGGATGCTTGATAAGGACCTGACACAGCCAGCTCAAGTAGGATATTTCACATGGCATCTCCCTTTCCTGTTCATCCTTAAGGAATCAAATCCTCATCCTGATAGGATTTATCACATAGCAGTTATGTCTTACAACCATATCCAGTTTTGCTCACAAAAGTGAACATGTTTTACCAAATCTTATCGAAGTCCAGCTGAATTTAATTCTGAAAGCAGGCAGAAATTCAGGGGAGCACCTCCTGAATGTGTCCCCAACCCAGTGCTGACAAGCTCATCCCTTGGGCTCTGATGTCAGCAGAGTCAGCCACCTTAGAGAAATCCCAGACCTTGTTTGCAATTGCTCCAGGTGGGTGACAAGTGGGGCTACACCAGGCTCCACTGCTGGAGAAGATGGGCACGGTGGGGTGTCTCTGTGGTGCCTTTGATGCCTGGGTGCCCTCCCACAGCTGGATCAGTCACTGCTCATGGCTGTGGGTGCCGTGGCTCATCACAGCCGTGACACACAGCCCATGCTGAGCCTGGGGTCAGGCTCCATTCTTGCTTTCGAAGGGCTTGTCTGTGAGCAGGCTCAGCTGATGGGCTCCAGTGATGGGTTTAAATCACAGGTCTGCCCTTCCCATCTCCCAGACTGAGTTCTGAGGGTGCTGAGAACAGCCCTGCTGTGAAGTGGCACGTACTCACTCACCACTCTGGGACAGCTCCAGTTAAGTTACTGTGTCTGTGCCCATGAGCCAGCCCAGACACCTTAAAAGCAGAATTTGGCTCCTTGCTGTCCCCCCCAGCCCTCAGCACCCCTGAAATCCTCCTGGATGTTTATCACCCCATCAAGAGACCTGTGCCATTTCCTTTAATATTTTCTCTTTCTTTCCTCCTCCTGCCCCTGCAAACAACAGCAATTTCCACACAAAATCAATGAACAGGGCATCCTCCACTCACACCTCCATCCTAAACCTTTCAACTAGGTCTGACCAGAAAAGGCTAGGAAGTTCTGTGGAAAATTCCATGAATTCTTATGGTCTCTTTCTCTCTAGAGGCAACTCTGCTAAAGTGCTGAAGGCCCCAGCAGGTTATAGCCTCCCACAAAGAAATGGGAAAGTTGCTTTTAGGAATGTTTATATTTAAGGGATAGCATGAAGCCTCTCCAGCTCAGCCCTTTGCCTGCTCACAGGGTCAGTCTGGAGCTGGAGGAGTGGAAGTGGAGGCAGAGCCCGTGGGAGGGGCACTCTGACACCTCAGCTGCTTATCTGAGTGGATCAAAGAGGGATCCTGGGCTGAGTGGCACAGCAGGAGCCTGGGTGAGAGATCCAATCCAGGGGGCTGTGCCCTGCCCAGAGAGATGTGTCTCAGAGAGAGAACACCTTCCAGGGGCACTGGCTGCTTCCTTTGGCTGTGGGGTGACTCAAGAGGCAATGTCAGCTCTGAGTAGCGATTTCAGCTCGTGATTTCAGCTCTGCCTGTTGAGTCCCCAGGGCCAATGCAGGAGAGAGAGGAGTCTGATGAATTCCACAGAGACCTTTATTGGCAGCATCTCTGAGAAGGGAGCCAGGGACAGAGAACTCCTGAAGTCAGAGGCTGAGGACAGGGTATTTATAGGGACTTGGCAGGGGGTGGACCCAGGCTGTTTGCACAAGGGTCAAGGCAGAGTTTGGGATCACCTGGTCACTGTGAGTGAAGAGGCTGCTGATCTCAGGGTCAGCTCTGCCTTTCAGCTGGTCCTCTCCACGGAAGAACAAGGGGCTCTCCCACAGAGGACTCTTCATCCTCTGCAGCTGAGCACTGTGCCAGACCCGTGCACAGCCTGGAGAGATCTGTAGGAGGTTCTGCTTTCCTGCAAGCACTCTGAGACAGCATTACCCCTCCCTGTCCCACACAGCCCTCAGTTCCTCACACCTACACCCACAGGCTGCTGCCCAGACCCACGGGATGTCTGCAAGACAAAATGCATCCAAAACCACAGCCACAGGGCCAAGGAGAGAAAAGGCACATCTTCTGTGTTAGCTCCCCCATTCAGAAGAGGACTTGGATAGGATAAAGGTTGGACAGAAGAAGAACTGAGACCACATAGAGCAAAAATGATCAGAAGCTGCTCTTGGAGGTTCCAGAGATCTGAACTCGGGCAAGAGGCTGCACGTAGGAGATCCCAGATGTATAAGAGCTCATGAGGGTCCATAGAGGAGGGGCTCACCTCATCATGGGTCCAGCTTGCAATGGTTCTGTGCAAGCCCCAGAGAGTGCAGCTGCAAGGTCCTACCAGCGACGCACCAGCATCGTGGAAAGCCTCTGCAAGGATATTGACCAGAACACCTGAGCTCTGCCTTAGAGAAATGCTAAAAAAACAATCAGAGATTGTATCTCTACCCAAATGAAAGTTCTTTCCCAGAAACCTCTTCCAGGACCTTAAAAGAGCAAGAAAAGCAGATACAGCATCACTCACTGCAACGTTGTGGGTGGAGAGCACGGTCAGATGGACAAGTACATTATGCAGGGCACGTGTTGTTCTGTGTTGTATTTGCCTGGTGAAAATGTGCCTGAAGCAGCAGAGTAATTGGATGTGCTGCATTTGGATCCATGGAGGAGATGCTGTGGCTTAACCCCAGTGGGCAGCTAAGCATCACAGAGATGCTGGCTCACTCCTTCCCACCCCCAGTGGGATGAGGTAAGAGAAAAGGAAGAATAAAAGCAAGAAAATTGGGGATCAGGATAAAAATAACAATAATAACAACTGCTTTATAAGTGAAGGATGAGTAGAAGAGAAGAAAACAAAACAAAAAAGTGATGCAAAGGCAATCACTCATCCCCTTCCATGAGTACAGGATGCCCAGCCAGCTCCCAGGCAGATGGTTAACCCATTGTCTGCCAAGCACGATGTTGAATGGTGTGGAGTATCTCTGTGGCCAGGTCATCTGCCTGTCTGTGTCCCTCCCAACCTATTGCATGGCCCCAAATCTCCTCTAACAAAAGCCAGAACCTTAGTGTGTTATTGGTGTTGTTTTGATCAAAAAGCTGAAACATGGCAGTTGTGAGCCACTGTGAAGAAAATTAACTTTTTCTTTTCCAGGCCCAGACCATGAGCCGTCCGAGGCCCTGCTCAGGTGCTGGTGCTCCCATCACCCCCCATCCAGCACTGTGAGCTGTGCTCCCCCGGGCAGCCTCTGCTGGCACTGACACCCCGGCTGTCTGTGACACTTTGGGTGGCCAGGGGACAGCAAGAGAGCAGGGCCACAGCTGCCAGCCCTGCTCCTCATGCTCCAGGGAGAGCAATGGACAGGGAAAAGCATCTGCTGTTGGCTCTGCCCATGGGAGAAGGGAAAGGGGGAGCCCAGGCAGCTGTGAGAACAGCGACGTTCTCTCCCCGGGTAGCAACCAGGGAAGCCAGGTGATGTCAACACATCCCAGAAAACGAGCTGCAGAGGGAATTCCTCCAGGATCTGTGGGGAAGGATGTGGAGAGGGGAGTCCCTGGTGATTCTCAGAAATAATGCAGTATGAAAAAGCCTGAATTGACAGCACCAGCTCCTCAGGCAGGTGAGATGAGCCCGCATGGATACCAGGCAGCCCTCTGTCCCACCAGGAGTGTGGAGGGGGGCAAATCCGTGCCTTGCTCCGGGCTGTTTTAGGATCAGGGCAGTGCAGAGAGCACTTTCTCTGCATAACTCCTCTAATCCTGAAACAGAAGAGCCCGAGGGAACGTTTTTGACTTTGCAGCAGAGAATAAGTAGCAGCAAACCTGTGTTATTATTTTTGTCCTCCCCAACATGCTGCCTCTTGAGCAGGTGTGAGGGCACAGAGCACAGGAGGAGCCATCTCTACACTTTGACTCCCTCCCTCTTCTCACAGCCACTCCATGTATTTGGCTCCTCCAGGCTGAAGGAAGGCCTCCCACCCTCCACCACTGACTTTTGGGCTGCCAGTTCACTTCTGTGGCACAGCCGAGGCCACAGCTGGCCCAGGGAGATGCCACCGACTGCCACCTCAGTCCACGAGTGCCTGGAGCAGAGAGCTCAGCACCACTGGGCTCTTGTGATCTGCTCAGGCAGCCAAGGCTGTCTCCAAATTACTGCTTCCCAAACAGCGCCTTCTCATTACATAATTCTGCCTCTAATTGTTGTTGCCCAAAGGTATGAGCTGTGTTTCTTGCAGTCTGTTACCAAAATCATCCTTTTCTGCTCACTGTCAAAACCTTTCCTGCCGACATTTGTTCCCTGCTCTCTCCCCCGGTTTGCATGCACCTTTGGAGAGCCCAGCGTGGGGGGTTCCCCGCCTGACCCCCGTTATCAACACCCCGTTCCTCAGTGGGGGCAGTGCCCATTCCTCTGGGCAGCCTCTCCCCTCTCTCCCACACCAGGGGAGTGCTCTGCCCTCCATCCAGCCTTTCCACATCTTGTGAGCTATTCCAGCTAGCTGGTGCTCCAGTCTCCAGCACGCTCTGCGCCGCACCACAGCACACTGTGAAGGGTTATCCGCTGTCTTCCCCAGTCCACTAATTGTGTAATTATGCAGAAATGGCCTGTCTGGTACAATCTATTTCTCATACTCCCCTGTGGTGCTTGTTGCTTACAATGCTCATTATTCCTCTAAGTATTTGCAGACCTTCACCCTCCATCATATTTCCACAAATTGCAGTTCTATTAACAAGGGAACAATTCCTGAAGTCCTTGCAAATACTGTATTCATTTTCTCAACTGCTCCCTCTTTTCTGGCCAGGAGCAGATGGAGCCCTGTCTCCAGGCTGGCTCAGGTCAGGGAAGGTGCCTTTGCTCTGGAGTCTGTCCCTGCCCCGTGCCCATCCCCAATCTCGGGGGGCAGGGCTGTGGGGAGCCCAGGAGGGGAGCAGAGGGCAAGGGGCTGTGCCGGGCTGGGTGCCCGGGGGGTCACACACCTCACCCTGTGCCATGGCTCAGCCCAGCCCGCAAGGAGACAGGCAGGCTCTGTGCTCATCCCGGATCTCTGCCGGGTGCCAGGCTCAGCTGGCTGGGCAATTACACACCAGCTAAAGCCTGTGCTTCAGGCTCAGCTGCCTGCCACAGGCATGCCACGGGTCTGGACTCAGAGCAGCCCCCTCCGGAGAGAAGGAGCCTGCGCCGTGGGTGCCCCACCGACCCCTGCCTGGCGTGGGCAGCGACAGTCTCAGAACCACAGAGTCATGGAATACCCTGGCTTGGAAGGGACCCACGAGGGTTGACAAACACTCCTGGCCCTGCACAGGACTCCTCAATAATCCCACCCTGTGCCTGAGAGTGCTGATTGGCTGGGCAGCCCTGGGGAGCCTGTTCAGTGCCTGGCCACCCTCTGGGGAAGAACCTTTCCCTGGTATCCAACAAAAAACGCTCCTGACACAGCTCCAGCCTCGGGTCCTGTCACTGGTCACCAGAGGAAAGAGAGCAGTGTCTGTTTCTCCTCTTCCCCTCACAAGGAAATTGTAGACTGTGATGAGGTGTCCCCTCAGCCTCCTCCTCTCCAGGCTGAACAGATCAAGTGTCCTCCTCAGCCACCTCTCAGACAGCTCCAAACCCTTCTTCAGCTTCACCACCATCCTTTGGACACTCTCTAGGAGTTTAATATCTTCCTTACATTGCAGTGACCAGGGTCAGCACCAGACTCAACAGACTGGACCTTCTGAGATAGAGAAAGGCTAATGGGCCACAAACCTGGCTGGACATCCTGCTGGCCAGATGATTCAAGGTGGCACAGCTGACATGAGCCACTGCTGCTTGGGGCCATGGCACTGGGGACAGGCCGGGGAGGTTCTGGACCTGCCACAAGGGTCCCTGGGATGGTGGCTCCTCCAGGGCTGTGCTGGAGGTGGGAGATGGCTGTGGAAGGCCAAGCCACTCTGGTGTGAATCAGCAACAGGGCTGGAGGGAGCTTTGCCCAAGGCACATGGCAGGAGATCTCCCTGGCCTGAGAAGTGGTATTTCAGGGAATTTCCCTCTCTGCAGACAAGAGCAATTAGAGGGACACCAGAGCAGCCACCATATGACTTCTTAAAAATTCAGAGCCTTGCTTTGTGTCAGTACCACGACAGGAAGGGGGGAGAGCCCCAGCCCCAGCAGCTGTTTTCTGGATGGGACTAGAAACAGCACTGCTGAGCAGCAGCACTTTGTGCCAGCATATCCCTAAAATACCTCATCCCTCAAAGGACACTGTGAGATCCCCAAAGGCTTGCAAGAATACACTGGAGTTTGCTGCAAAGCTGGATGCTATGGGCAGCCTGACTGACGGTGATATTCAGAGGAAGCTTACTTCAGGCTTATTTTCCATTTTGAATTTCCTGTACAGCTTTTGGCTGGTCGACTTGGGCCACAGACACAGTGCAGTAAGAACTGTTACCACTGTTGATCACGGTAATAGACCAAATGTGTTATTTAGCTTCACATGGGTTTATCTCTGGCATGTTATTCCACAAGAGAATTTAAATGTCCCCATAAAGTTTAATTCTAACCATCTTTCTCTAGATATTTCTGAAGGGGGTTCTCCCATGAGAGGCCTGGTGCTCTCTGCTTTCATTAAGTCTAGACATTTCATAAAGCAGTCTCTTTTTTTAGTATTCTGTCTTCTTCACTGGAAGCCAAGAGTTGCTAAGACTTTACAGAAAGGGAAGAGGAGAATTCACCCAAAAACACCCCACTTTGACATCATTTGGTCATCTCAGCTGTAGATCTCAGCAGAGAGTTAATGGAGGAGAATGAATATGCTGCTCAGTCAGACAGGACTCCTCCATCCTCCTTTAATGACAGAACAGCTGCTTTTGTAACTACCCCCTGCAGATATTAAAGCTGAGAAAAATCCTTCTCATAGCAAACCACAAAAAGAAAGGAGCTTTTTTCTGGAATGCTGTGTCAATTAACTTCTTAGGACTCATCTGAAGGCAGACATATCTTGGGGTTCTCAGGCCAGGAGACCATTCACAGATCCACCTGGACAAACGATGCAGTGCAAATAAATCCACTGAAGAACTAGATAAGTCCTTCCTGTTTGTAAATTTTTTTTTTCTTAGCTGATCTTACCAGCTAAAGATTCCAAATACATTTATAAACATCTGCTGAAGAGTTTACAGGAGGAAAGGTCAGGCTCTGACGCAGGCCATGCTCTCTGGCAACCCCAGAGGTGTCGGCCACGGTCACGCACAGCGGCTCTGACCAGCACAGGTGAGGAGACAGAAACCTGGGCACACACGGTGTCTCTGCTTCTGCACTCCCACCAGGAGACTCCTGCTGGCTCCCTGCAGCTATCATTTTTATATAGATATAAAGTTGCATTATACAATGGAGCGCCCTGGCATGCCTCCTGCTCCAGATGCCCGCACGCTGGGCAAGGCGAAGTCGCAAGTCCCAGCAGTTCCCTAACCACTAAACAGCCCCGTTAATGACGGCCTACAAATCTGGCAAAGGCAAAATTTGAAATCGTAGGAGGCACCAAAAAGCCTGGCCAACCTTGTTCAGCCTTTGCTGACAAGCTGACTTTGACAGCACTGACAAAAAACAAGCCGGTTGACAAGGCTGTCCCATCTCCAGTGGCCTCAGTCAGCCCCAAGGGAAGTTTCATGATGCAGCCCTTTGCAGGACACCTCCTTGAGCTTGCATAAAATTGGAGGAAGCAGGAGGCAACCCTAGGGAGAGGACCAGGGCCTCAAGTGAAAGCCTATGATACACCAAATACATGATTCAAGTGCTCAAGTAAGTGGAAAAATTTTGCAAAAGGGCTAGTGATGAAATAGACTGGCACACTAGGGATTCAGAGGGTACAGGGAAGTGTTTACACCTTTCTGTGGTGTTAAACACCCACTATCTTGATGAAAGAGGCTCTGCTTCATCTCAAATATTTCTATTAACTCAGGTGAGCGTACACAGAAATTAGTACTTTCCTCTATAAAGCACACAGCACAAATGGCAGAATTTCTGGTAAAACAGCAGGTTGGATCCCACTCTTTCCCACATTTTTGGGCAGAAAATTCTTTGTTTTCCCATTTCCACCAATTCCAGTCAGAGTCTCTGATTCAGGACTCTGTCTGTAATTATTTGGTCTAACACAATGGAGTGGTTTTTCTGCCTCTTGTGCCATAATAAACCAGTAACAACCTTCTCTGGCCATCATCTGACCCTGAACAATTTGGTCCATGAGCAGTGGAGTTGCCTGCCCATCTGCCTCTGTTTAGAGCATGGCCAAGATGTTTTGCTTCTCTTCTTGGCTAAGACATAAAGCTTGGAGTGATCCCACCACCCAGCCCTGTCCTCTGAGCTCCCCTAAGGTACACTAGCAGTTTGAAAGGCAAATTCAGTGCAGATGACTAAACTGGCAACGTAAATAACCCAAGGGCCCATCCTGCTCTGAGACATCACTGCAGCACAGAGAAACACAGACTCCCCTGTGTCCCCTCAGTGCCCCAACCCACAGCTCAGAGGCACAGGGTGACAGGACACAGCTCAGAGCAGTCTCTGTTCCTCTTGGCTCTTTCAGTCAAATGGAACAGGACAGAGGGATAGAACCAGACAGATCATTCCCTGCTCCCTGCACCTCCCAGAGCTTTGCTGTTCCTCGAATCCATCTCCCTCCAGTCACCAGCCCTTCCTGCCTCTCATCTTCTTGTCCCAGCATCCAGGACAGAGCAGCCAGGCCACTGAGCACAGACCACAGAGCCCTCTTACAACATCTGCCACATCCAGGACTTCCTGACTGAACTCTTCTCAGGGATGTAGCAGTCACTCTCCACCTTGAGCCACCAGTCAATGCCATGTAAAGCCACCAGACACAGCCTGGCAGCTGGGAAGCAGTAGGGAAGTCAAAGGATGATGGGTGTCCTCAGGAGACATGAGCTGAGTCACCCCAGACAGCCAAGGGGATGCAAAGTCCCTGCTGGACACATCAAAGGGCAGGGGAACCCACTTCAGATTCACATCATCCTCCAGATACACTTGTCCCTTTCTGTTGGAAGGGGCTAGGACACAGCCTGCTTGGATGGCACGGGGAAATGGAGTGCCCACCACAGTCTCTGGACACCAGGAGTTCTCTGCTCCTGACATTTTGCAGGCAGTGCTTGCCCAGCTTTTTATCAAAGCAATCCATTTCACAGTCCAGGGAAAGAGAAACGAGGCAACGCCAGGAGAAAAATCACAAAGATGACATTCTCCCACACAAAGTTCAGCAGGTGAAGGGCCAGGAAGGACAGGTGAACTCTCTGGAAGGCACAAGGAACACAAACCACATAGCACTTATGATTCCTGGCTCAAGCAGAATAATTGGAAGGGACAGAAGGAACAAAAGGGACTTTGGGGCTGGGAAAAACTTGGGTATTGGGTGGAAGACAGTGGGGAAGAGATTAAAATCACACACATTAGCCTAGATGGAAGATTTATGCATTGCACAGACCTGAATTTGCCCACAGCCAGTTTCAGTCTTTTCAGAAGTGGAAGCCAGTTCTGAGTGCCCACACCCAGACAGCTGGTGCCCTTCCACCACTGCTGTGTTTGCCCCAGTGAAGATCCCATCTGAGGCTCTTCAGGGTAACTGTGAAGGATAAAGGGGCCTGGGTTTAAAAGCATCTCTCTCTGCCTGTTGTCTTTCTCCAAATCCCAGGAAGAAAAGCTCTTTGAAAAAAGTGGCATGGATATTTTTTTCACTCTGTAATTGCATGCCCTACCCTTCTCTGGGAATTGGCAGACCCTCACCCATCTAGAAACACCAGCTGCTTGCCAGTCCTCAGTGCTGCTTGTTAGTTCCTTTGTATGGAGTAAGGCTGGATAGTACAACATACAGTGGGATTTGTTGGTTGTGGGGGTTTTTTGTACCTCCAAGCTGGCATTCATGCCTTCCTGGACAAAGGCAGTGACAGGTCAATCTCATGCTGAGAAGACATGTTTGTCAGTGGCTCACCTCAGCTGAAGACCTGGTAATGACTTCCGCACATTCCCTGGCTCCAAAGGTTAGACATAAATCAATGACTAAATCCCAGGATGCTTTGTTCCTCCAGCTGCTTGCTGGGGAATGGTCCATGTTTGATTCCTGCTGCAGATAGCCCAGAAAGCCAGAATTCATCAACGAGCAGCTGAGCTGCTCAGGAGTCTACTGAGCAAACATTTCTAGAGCTCCACAAATGAAAACCATTTCTCCCAGGCTCTTATTCAGCTCACTGCACTTTCTACCCCATATGTCAAGCTGTCACAGTTCTCACTTGCCAGCAGCTGCCTGACCCTGCTTGGGTGGTGGCAGGAGTAAAGCAGAAGAAACACGGAGCCAAGTGTTTAAATGAGCAGAGATGTTCTTGGCAGACACGGGCAGAGAACACAAGACTGGCAGCCTTCAGGCTGGAGAGCTGTGCACTGCACCAAGGTCCCAGCTGTGCTCCACGGACCATCCCAGAACAACCAGTAAATTCCTGCCCTGGAGCAGCTCTGACTGCACGAACCACAGAGACACCAGTGTGGAGTGGCTTGGCTTTACCTGGGCAGCCAGTGCCCCCCTGGCTGGTACGCAGTGAGTGCAGCATCCCTGTGCCCGCTGGCATCCCGTGCCGCTGGACGGGTCCCCAGGGAGCGCAGGGCTCCGGCACAGCTCACACTCCCTGCGTGCGGAGCTCCCTGCGGGCTGCTCGGAGCTGGCCGTGTGTCTCGCCCCAGCCCGGGCTCTGCAGCAGCAGAAGGAGCCTCGGCTGTAGCCCAGAGACATCTGAGCTCAGTAGCAGCATCTGACGACAGATGTGTGTCTTGCAACATCGCTACTGAAGTGTCTTTTCCTTTCAAAGTAGGAATCATTTTCCTTCACGTAATAGTGCAGGCAAACATAATCCTATTAACAGGACTATTAAACTAAACAATACTTGGCACGCCATGACCTAAAGAAACAATCCACCAGCACCGGCAGCTTGTAAACAGCCCCATCCCTGAGGCAAAATGGGCATTTCCTATGCCCCAGTGCCCTCCTGGCCAGCACCCTCCCACCCTGCTGCTGCACCAAGCTCTGCAGGACACCCAGTCCTTAAATGTGTGGGAAGACACTGAAGTAAAAAGCTGGTGTCTGCATAATAACTGTCTTTCCTGAGATGAGTGGGCCCCTTTCCATCCCAGCCTCTAAATCAAATTTACTCCCTAACCCAATTAGCATTCACTCAAGTTTACACCAAGACAAGGCTTGGATCTTTGCTGGCATCTCTGCAATGGCTCTCATCTCTTGGGTTTAGAGCTCTTTTGCTCCTCCACATATCTGAATTCCCAATCCAGCCATGCCTGAATTGAAAGACTGGGCTCACATCTCTTTTCAGTAGGCCTGTCAATTAAAGTTCTGCCTTCTGGTCTGGTCTCTTGACTGAATCACTTCTAACTCTTGGCCCACTCCTCTACGAATTCTAATTCTTGTCTCACTCCTCTACCTGGCCCTTCTCTGCCACTGCTTGCAGCTGTGGCAGTATGACAGCATCGCCTTGGGAGGAGATGAATCCTAGGATACACAGGTACTCCATGTGCAGCCCTGGGCTCTGCTTCCTCTCTGTAACCCTGAAAATAGCTGTCATTTCCATGGTGCTGCAGCAGCAGAGGAGCAAGGAGAAGAGTTTGGGCTGGGGAGCCATTTGTGGTGGCAGAAAGTCTTTTAGCAGTGTGAAACGATGCGCTTACTCCATGGGGCACTAAACTGTCATCAGCAAAGGAGGAACCCACGGAGGCTAAACACAATGTTGTTGACCAAATACTGCCTCCTGATTGCTCCTCAGAGCTCCCCACACAGCAGGAGCCCTACAGATCTACATGCTGCGTAAAGCACTTGTCTCCAGCCTCCCAGCCCTGCTGGCTCCCCAGTGATTTCATGGAGAGCAGACACTCTTGCCTGTCTAAGCACTGCAGGTTCCCTTGTCCTGCAGTGAGCTCAGAACAAAACCAGAGCCATCACCTTTCTCTGCCCACACTTGAGCCCTGCCTTTGTAGCTGCAGGTGAGCCCAGAGTGCCAGTGCCCTGAGCAGAGGCATCCTCTCATGTGTCCTTTGCACACCGTGCATCCCTCAGCCCTGGCTGAGCAGCTGTTCTCTCGGAAGGATGAGATCACTGCAGACGATGTGCTGGCAGAGATCGTCCACCAGACGGGTGAGGAATGGCTCCTCATCATCCCAAGCACTTCTGCCAGCTCCAACATGAGAAGAAGAGGTGTTTGTCCATGTGACATCCTTGGCTACATTCTGTGTTGGAGCTGGGGTTTCCAAAGAGATGCATCATCCTACCACTCTGCTCTGGGAGGAGATCTGCTCCAGCTCCACCAATATATAGAAATTGGATTCCTCTTGGAGCAGGAGAAAGACAACCCAAACCCCAATAGTCACTTTTCAATACCTTTGTTACTGTATATTACCTTAGAAACTTTTGCAAAATCAGTAATGGCCACAAACCCAAACCCATTTCCAATGAACAGCTTGAATCCCAAAAGAGTCTCAGTAAGAAAACCTGGACTTTAGAAAATGCCATGTTAAGTGGCACAGTGAAAATTACTCATTGTGTCTCTTGCACAGCCCAGCTATTTCATATTTTCTCCCCAGCCAATTTGGCTTTCCTTGCTGTTTCATTTTATGGGGAAGATTTTGACCATTGCTGGTTTATATCTCACTCATCTTCTTTTATGAGGAAAATGTATTGGAAATTCCCCCTCACACAAAACAAAGGCAAGCAGTGACAAATGGATCTCAAAGGATGAACTGATCAGATGCTTTCTCAAAGCTTTCATCTGGCCAGAGGCTGAGATAAGGTTAAGATGAGCAGCCCAGAACTAAAACACTCCACAGGATCTGATAGGATGGAGAGCTACGAATCTGCCCCTATCAGAAAGTACGATCAAATTACAGGAATTCACTCAGGTAAACAAATAATCCCAAAATGTGTCCAGATATGCACAGGGTGATTCAATCCAACAATAAATAGACCAGACACAGCTCCAGCCACTTAAACTGACTACAGCACTTTTCACTGCCCACTCTCCCCCCGAATTCCCGGAATAACAGACATTCTGCCTTGTTCAAACAAACAATATTTATTTTATTCTTACGTAAAATTGTACAGGTTCTGCAGATATAAACATGGGTAAACATTGCCTCCTGTCCCCAGTGCTGCAAAGCACAGCAGAGTCTCAGGGAGAGGAGGGCCACAGAGACTGCACTCATCTCCCAGCTCTGCCAGACCTTCCCAAACCACTTCACAGTGGTCAAGCATCCTGGGTTTTGGTCTCTCTCAGACCCAAAGCCAACGTCACTTTAACATATGTCAACACAGCCCAGTTTTCAAAGGTGTTGAGCTACAGTAGCTGTAACCAGCATTCCCAGCCTTCAGCAGCCAGGCCACTTCAATTTATGTAGATAAATATTTTAAAATATTGACAACAAACATTCTGTGTTTAGTCACAGGGAAAGAGAACAAGACAGTTTTCCAAGCTGAAAGGCTGAGTTAGACTTGGTGACAGCAAACAGGGGACAGAAAGAAGCACAGAGCATTACAAAACCAAGGCAGCAAGTGCATATGCTGGCTTCAAGAGGCTGATTTATTTGTCTTTTAGCAAAAGCATTCAGAAACTTACATCTTTGCCTCTTCACAGATGGTGCTAAGCCAGATTGTCCTTCTGGAACCATTACTGACAGTACCACTGAATCATCTCCATTAATCCCTATGAGGAGGCAGAGGTAATTCTGGAAGGCTGGTGCAGGGTAAAGCCCAGTGGGACTCATTTTGTACTTTATAAACTCTTTTGAAAAGCTGAGTTCCTGCTTTGAGCCTACAAAGCCAAAGACCAGCTTTGACCAAGGGTAGGAACAAACTCTACCCAGGTTTCTGCCAGGAAAATTCATGCAACTTGGTTTCACCTTTCAGCCAGCACTCTGGGAATTCACTGGGGATGAGGATCTAAGCTGAGTCTTTCCACAAACTCATCAACCCCAGGAGCAGGGAAAAACCATGAGAAAAAGTGCTACTTGCCAGTCACACCACAATTCTTTGCTGTAACAGCAGCTGGAGAATGCAAAAAGAACAAGACTGGAGAGCCAGTCATGAGGGGAGGTTATGAAATAAAGACCAAGAAAGAGTACATCTCATTGCTCCCCAGTGCAGGCCAGCCCTACAGGAGAGTGAAGGCTCCCAAAGCCTCTTCCTAGAGGTTGTGCATTTACACACTTGTTCTCTGAACATGAACTTTCTTGGGCAAAGGGTGGGAAACCCACTTCAGTTTATTACGTAAGTGCCAACTAAAAAGGGAGAGCCTTTCTGCCACCCTCTGTGAAGCCAAGGGCTGCCCAGCCCCTGGATTGCTCAGCACTGGCAGGCAAAGGGCAGAAGGAATGTTTGAACAGCTGATTTTTGAGTGGCACTGGGAATTTGCCAGCTCCTTCCTCTGTCCTGCAGGGTTTACTGCTCTCTGTAAATCCTGGGAGTGAAGGGATCTATGACGTTCAGAAGTCTTAAGGATTTTGTCTCCTCTGAAGCATGTTACTATCAAAGTTACTTCATTACCCCCAAAAAAGTGAGACTTTCTAATCAATCTCAGATCCTACAAGTCATTGCAAAGTTCCCCCTTATCAAACCTTGTATTGTGACAATGGGTAAGCCAATTTCCAGGGGTAATGTTAATAATATATTCTGGGAGAGGACACAACAGATGGGGGAAGATTTTGAGAGCTGCATCCACCGAGAGCACAACAGTCAAAAACCCTTTTATCTGCCCTAGGTCTATTCACACACTGGTTCACCACCTGTGTAGGTCTCAGAGCTGCACACACCCCAAAATATCACAGGAACAAGTGATGGATTTCCTTCTGACTGCAGCACAAGATGGCTCAGGAACCCGAACTTAAGAAAAAGCTTTAAATCAGTCAATCATTGGGGCTGGAAAGGGAAACTGCAATAATTTCTGGGGAGAACTGTACTGTTACCAGGGTACAGGTTTATTCTGGGAATATCTCAGAGCTCCAAGGCACCTCTGATTTCAAGTGGGGCTGTGTAGATCCAGTGTGTTTACAGCACACACAGATAAGGCAGGTAAAAGGAGGACTTTTAGATTGGAAATTCTGCCCTGTGAACGTGGTGAGCCCCTGGCATGGGTTGTCCAGAGGAGCTGTGGCTGCCCCAGCCCTGGAAGTGCTCCAGGCCAGGTTGGATGGGGCTGGGAGCACCCTGGGATAGTGGAAGGTGTCCCTGCCCTTGGCAGGGGGGGAATGAGGTGAGCTCTAAAGCCCTTCTGGGTTCTCTGAAGAGCTCAGCCTGTGCTCAGGAGGGCAGCAAGGGAAGCAGGGTGCTGGCAGAGCAAGGGCTCTGCAGACCTGCTGGGAGTGCTGTCCACATCCCACTGAGAGTGGAGGGAGATGGTGTCCAAGGGCAGTCAAAGGAAGTATTAGAAAGTGTGGCTGAGAGAGACTGTTTAGCACAGGACAGAAGAACAACGCATTTTGAATCCTCATCAGCTACAATCCAACATGGAACTTTTTGTAAATCATCTCAAGCTTGACTTATGTTGCTGCCAGCATCTTCTCTCTGTAGGGCAGCCCACAAACACCAAAAATAAGCCAAACCACCACAGAGAAGGAATTACTAACGAACAGGAGAGTCACTCTGAGAGCAGCCAGCCAGTCAAACTCTAATTACCAAGCAACAGCAGCACTGGATGGATGCTCACACCAGGAGCCCCAGGACGTTTTCAGCCCCAGCTCAATGCCAAAAGCACATTACCCAGGCAACTGGGGTATGACCAAAGCCTTTCTCTAGCAGAAGCTCATGTCTCCCCAGCTAAGTATGGGCTGAGTTGGCAAGGCTGGCTCGAGTGGTTCTGCAGGCTGATTTCTCTAGAGCCTGAAAGGACCTGGGTGCCTGTTCCAAACACTCTGATTCATGTTGTGAGCTGCAGGTCTGGGGCAGGTGGGGGCTGGTTGGTTGTCTAGGGGTAGCTTTGAATTGCTTCTCTGCCCCTGTGTCACTTCCCCAGGCACATGGAGGGGAGGGAGTATGTGAGTTTGGTGACCAGAGCTCTCCCAGAGCCTCACTCCATCTCTCTGCTGGTTACAAGCTCTCAGCTGCATAAGTAACTGCGAGTGAAACCCCAGCCCAGCCCAGCCCAGCAAGGCAGGGCACTGCTGAAGTGGCAGAGGGATTGCTGAGCTCCACAAGAGGCCCAAGGGATTGGCACAACCACGAGGGTGGGCAGGCTGCATGGCCCAGGCAGGAACAGGGATTACAAGCAGTGAACAGATCCTAGGAACAGCCCCCTTCTGAGGACCTCCCCTGTGCCAGTGAGGACTTCCTACAGCTAGCAAGGGTCCCATCTGTCCTCTCATCACGTTTGGAAACTCCCACTCAGTTCAGCAGACAACCAGGAGAATATTCCTGCTCCCTTCTGCAGGGAATTATAACTTGGCTGTCCTCTCTCACCTGGGCTGCCAAACACTCCAGGTTCTGTGTCCTCTCCAGCCAGATGACCTTCAATTTATGCAAAGTACAAAGCCAGGCCCAAGTTCACTCAATCTTGTCTCATTTTTCTTTCCACTATTTGCATAACCAAATCCTCTGAAACACATACTCTGCAGAGCCAGAGCTGAGCCACCCCCAAGCCTCAGTGCATGCTGACCCTCTAGGCTTGATAGCAAAGCTGTGTTTGGGGCTTATAAAACCTGTTCTGCACCAGGTGAGGTGAGAGATGGAGAGCTGACACAGAGCTCTGTCTTAAGCTCAATAAGAGAAGTCCAGCAGTAAATCCCTTTATTAAACAGCTGCTTTAATAAGATAGAATTAAAGAGAAATATTGATAGTGAGTAAATCTGACATCCCTTCAGATGTTGGGATCCCTACATTTCTGCATCATCCAATAGAGCCCAGGTGGATGTTCCTACAAGGCTGCACAGATCCCATCCCTGGAGGAAATCACCTCTTTGGTCATCTGAGTTACATTTTCCTACAAGAAAACCATTCCCTACATATATTGCCAAACAGAAGGAATGTTCACTGCCACACAGGCAGTGTGATCCCAGGTTCCCCATGGGAGCTGCTCCTCTGTTACCAGGAGCTGGCTGTGCCTGTGCTGCAGCACAGGATCCGTGTGGCA
This sequence comes from Sitta carolinensis, assembly GCA_032173965.1. Classification (NCBI taxonomy): domain Eukaryota; kingdom Metazoa; phylum Chordata; class Aves; order Passeriformes; family Sittidae; genus Sitta; species Sitta carolinensis. The sequence continues at coordinate 2,950,121 of CM063294.1, read as the reverse complement.
CAGCCCAGCCCGGGCCATGCTGGCCACCACACACAGCCCAGCCCGGGCCATGCTGGCCACCCCACACAGCCCAGCCCGGGTCATGCTGGCCACCCCACACAGCCCAGCCCGGGCCATGCTGGCCACCCCACACAGCCCAGCCCGGGTCATGCTGGCCACCACACACAGCCCAGCCCGGGCCATGCTGGCCATCCCACACAGCCCAGCCCGGGTCACTCTGTCGTGGATCACTGGCTCTCCATGCACAGTGGCTCCCGATCAGGATCACTGCATTCACCCCTTGATCCACATGCAGTTTTCCTGCCCAGAGGAATGATAAGTTACAGATTATGTTAATAACATACAGGTTTCCCGAGCCCTAAGGACGAGGCGCAGCAGAGCATACATGGCACGTTCAAAAGCACTGACTCCTCCAAGGCAATGTCTTCTGCAATGCTCCCAACAGAAAACCCAAACATAACCAGCTGTGTGCTAGCTGGGTTCAGGGCATTTCTGACGAGCACTGCTGAGCTCATTTTATGAGGATCGTGCTGCAATTTACATGTTCTTTTGGAATTTCATTTGTCTTTGGTTGAATTTTTCCATTTGCCTAAACATGCCCAGCGGGATGTGAGGATGCCCACACAATTCTTGTAACGTTACACCTGAGTGACAATTCCCACAGCTCTGCTCAGCCGCCTCCCCTCCTGCTCCCACTTGGCTGGCAGTGGACAATGGACCATTGCCTCTGCTCCCAGGTTTGTGTGGGCAGGGGTGACCAGGGGCCAAGCAGCTCAGAGCACCAAGCCCAGCCCCACTCCAGTGGGCATCACTCCTCCAGCTCCCTCCAGTAAAGCCCAGCACTGCAGAGCTCAGCTGGATCATTCCAGCTGGATGAATAAGGGCATCTGAATTAAGTATCGAGGAGAAATTCTCCCCTGTGAGGGTGCTGAGGCTCTGGCACAGGTTGCCCAGAAAAGCTGTGGCTGCCCCATCCCTGGAGCAATCAGGACTATTGGAAGGTGTCCCTGCCCATGGCAGGGGGATTGCAATGAGATGAGCTTTAAGGTCCCTCCCAACCCAATTATATGACTCCATGATTCCATGATTCTATCTCTCTTCCACTGTCCAAAGCAGGCTCCCTTTCTGAGGGGTGCTTTGCTCAACCATGCTAAGTTTCACTGAGAAAGAAGGATGCATGGGGTCACATACCCAGGTTTTGATGTCATTTGTCCAGGCCTAACAATGGCAAGAGCAGTTTCACAGTCCAGGATGCCCAGAAGAGCTGCTGGGTAGCGATTCTCCAAACCGGGACACCACAGTTGCACCACTCTGACTCAAAAGTCTTAACAAAGCCTTTTTCTCCTGGAGGAAGCCAATGTCAGTCTCAAACCTGGATTCTTTTGAGTTCTAGCAAACCTGGGTCCTAAGAACATGTAAACTGGGAGGTTTTTCCAGTGAGAAGACAAAAACCAGTAATATGGGTTGCATACTTGTACAGCTCACAAAGGAGCGACAGCCCTGCTATGTTTTAGCACCGGTACTTGATAAGGAAGAAAAAAACAATTTTTAACTGATCATTCAAATATATCTGAGTCATCCCCTCCTTTGCATAAAATCACTTCTAATCCTGACATCCGGGGCAGAGCTCTCTGATTCACCCAAATCCCATTCGCACTCACTGACCCTCCAAGCGCTGCGATCCCTTTGCTCCAGTCTTGCTGAAGGAGACAAGCCACACTTTGTTCACATTTCACCACCTTACAAGAATTCCCCCAGAAGGAAAGCTGAGCTGCTCCACACCAAAAGGCAGAAATCACGTTGGGTAACCTGGGTTGGGACCAGAGACACAGCTGTTTCCACTTGACTGTGCATCTCATGGCACCCAGGACAAAGAGATTTCAGCTGCAGAACACAACCAACACTCAACGTGTTGAAGCCTTGGTGCTCATCTCAGCTCCTGCTCTTTGACAGCAGAGTGAACCCTGCAAAGGGCACACACATGCACAAACACATCAGGGACTGGGTCTCAGATCAGCCTCCCTTAAATCAATGGGACTTCCCAGAACATCTGTTCCTATTGGAGCAGGTCCCTTTGCTTTCACTGACAGAAGGTTAATAGCCCTCTGGTCACACCTTACCTGGAAAATGTGCCATTTGGGAAGAACAGAGCATATTCTGCTGCCTTTTTAGGCAACAAAAGAACTGGAAGCAAGAGGCATCCAGCAGTGGTGAGCATATGAGCATCTGAGAACCATTTGAACCAAAATTGCAAGCAGAGTCTGTGCTGCTAGCCACCATGTTCCAGCCAAACAGAATCTGAAGGCTTCTGAGTACAATGAACATGGAGGCCCCAAACCACACCATCCCAGAGACCACGGGCCTGGAGCAGAGCATTAGAGGATGGGGCTTGGCAGACACACACATTTTGGAATTAATGTGGTTTTCTTGGTGCCACCACCAGAAAAAGCAGCAAGCTCAAAACCAGCACAGGGCACTCTGGCCACTGTAGGTTTGCCATGGAGGCAGCAACTACAAGAAAAGCCGTCCCTCCCCAAGCAGGGTAGCAAAGCCAGCAGGCTTCCCCCACACCCAAGGGTGACACAATCACAGATTCTGCCATCACACAATGGGGAAGGGACCACAGTGGGCCACCAGCTCCAACCTCCTCAAGCAGGGTTTCAAGCAATGGCTTTCTGGCCAGAAAGCACCTCAGCTCAAAGCCTCTCTGCTCCTTGGGTGGATGCCCTTGTTGCACCCAGGGATGCATCATGGATACCTGCTGGGACCACCTCTGCTGGCAAAGGGGAATCCTCCCACCTGGCTACTGAGCCCAGAGCTGCAGCCATCACTCACTCTATGCCAGACTGAGTCGTTGTGACTAACTACTGATGTCCCATCGATCTCTAGGGACCAGTTCAGCCATTAAAGGCAAGGATCTGCTCACTGTGGGTCACAGTGGGGCAGAGCAGGACCAGCTGCCCTACAAGTATCTCACGAGTGGAATCCTTCACAAGTGCAAGCTGAAGGCACTTTGTGATTTTCACTGACAGACTTCTGCTCAGGTACAGACACAGGAATAAGCCAGGTACAGGGGACAAACACCATCAGAGACCATTTCCCCTCTTTGGCTACAGCCATTCAAACCACCTATGCTTTTGTGGAGATGCTGAGCCAGCTGAGAGAGGCTTCAAAGCTCTTTGTTGATACTCAGATATTGTACAGGGAAAGTCTTCACTGCACACAGCTAGGGCACCACATGGATCTAGTGCCATTTAGCCGAGAGCCTTTCCAGAGGTGCACAATGCCATAGAGGGCTGATGTGCTGCTGGAGTCCTGCCCAGGGCTGCCATACAAGGCCCACCCTGACATGCAGCAGCACCAGCCCAGTTGCCTTCCCCAGCCCCTGGTGCCAGCCCAACCCCATCCCTGCCTTGTGCCCCCTGCCCTGTGCCCCTGCCCTGTGCCAGGCTCCCTCCCTGTGCAGCGAGCACAGCTCTGTGTGTTTAGCTCACCCAGAGTGGCACTGGGGTGGAACAGTGACCTTTCCCATGAAACCGTATGGGAAACGAAATTCCCTCTTTCAAAACGTTGTCGTGTCTCAACTAGCTGCTCTGCAAGTCATTTTTATAAAAGGAGGAGGGAACTGTCAGCTGAGACCTGTCAGTGACCGAGAGCACAAATCCCAGCAGCTCCCAAGCCGTGGAGACAAAGGCGCTCGGCACAGCGAGCCCCGCTGCGGTGCCGGGCTGCTCCAGCACGGCCGGCAGGAGCTGACAACCAGCGGGAGGGCTAGGAAATCAAAGAAGGGCCATTTCCACGCAGAGCAACATTCCCGTGCCTCGAAGCAAGCAGGAGCTTGTGCCTGGGAGCGCATGTCCCGTCCAGCCTGCCTGGCGAGCGGGGCGCGCCCGGGGCTGCCGCGCACACCAGCGGAGTCCAAGGGATGGGCGAACAGCAGCTCCTGCCCTGGGGCCAGAAGCCTCCCAAAAGCCGCACCTCGGGGAGGTCTGGCTCTTCGCCACCTCTGGCCGAAGCAGCGAGGCTAGAAACTTCTTTGTCTCCATTCGCGAGGACCCCCAGGAACAGAATTTGTAACCTTGGAGAAGCAATGCTCAGTGTTCGTAATTGAAAGCAGCGCTGTTAGGAGACACTGGAAGACAGAAAAAACCTCTGGCACGGGAGATTTAAAAGCAAAGGAGAAGAGAATATTACCTGCATAGGAGAGGGATTTCCCATAACATCACGCTCAGCCTCTTGTTTCAAATGTATGTGTTGAACAGGGCAAGAAAGATTTCTCTGCAGTGAGATAAATCCATGCTGAGAAAAATCACCACCCACAGCTTCATCTGAGCTCTGGGCTGCTGCTGTGGCATGCTGACACTTCCATATCTTGGAGAGATCTGTCACTTCAAAGTCACACTGACATATGAGGAGTGAAAGGCAGGAACAGCCTCACGTTTGCACATGAAAGCTAAATAAAGCAAGTTGCCAGGATACATTTTCTGCTCTCCAGATACACTGCTGAACAGGGTCCAGGTGTGCAGAGACATTAGACACAACCATGCAACAGTGATGCATCCATTGGTCATTGACACGTACAATGGTCTCTTTCCTCTGCCAAGTTCCTACTGGATTTTGTCCCACTACTTTCATCCCATTTATCTGCACACAGAGCATAGAAGCAAGATCCCTTCCTAGCCCTCAAATAGCTTTGGACTGGATTTTCCCAATCATCCAATAAAAATACCTCAATGCATTCCTGTGTACTTATCCATCAAGATGCTCCTGCAGAAGTTTGGGAGCCTTGTGCTAGAGTTTTAGAGGTTGGTGGCACAAAATTCTCTTATGGTAAGGAAAGAAAATGCCCTTTAGCTTAGACTTTTCCCATTCTACAGCTCTCTCCTCAGCACTAAGAACTTGTTTGTAGTTTTTCCCTTTTTTCAATGGGTTCTTTTGGGATTCATTTATGAACTAAAGGAATTCATAAAGCATTAGAGACCCTCTTTAACAGGAGCTGTAAAAAGCCTTGACAGTGCTAACTGGAGGCACCAGCAAAGCCTTCTCCTTCAGGTCAGCAGCTGTGGGGATGAGGTCCTGTTCAGAGAGGTGACATCTCGTGGCACTGTCACCTTGAGGTTCATGCCATGGCCCAGACAGGGAATGAGTCAGTTCTGCATCAGATCTCGGCTCTGCTTGCTACAACAGCATCCTTAAACGTGGGCCCAAAACCCACCCTCAGCACCTTAGCAGAGGTCCCAGAGCCCCAAGATGTGGCTCTGCTCTGAAGAAAGACCATGGTTACACATTTAGAATCTTTGGGGGTGTTCTAAACTCTACTGGGAATCTCCAGCACGGGATTTGGGAAGCAATGTTTCCAGATGGTGGCCTGAAAGGGAGATTTGATGAAAACAACACGGACATTGGTGCTTGTAAAAACTAAGGAAAGAGATTATCCAAGGCTTGGATACTTAAATGTGAACAATCTAAAATTTTTAATTTGGAAAAAAAAATATTTTGAATTATCAAATGGGAAACAAGTTAAACATCTCCTCAAAACCTTGGCTCTCATCCACTACACAACTCACCATGGAAAGTTTCTCCCCTTCCTCCTAGAAGGCTCTTTCCCAGGCCCCTTCTCCACACAGGACTTTGATTTCTCTTCACACTGTGCAGTCAAGCTCTAAGTTTGCCCCCTTCAGTTCACTCCATTTACTGTCCAGAAACCCGAGAAAAGTGCAGTCACATCACTTTCTACACATTATGATCTTCCCTCTGTGCCAGCCAATTTACTCCAGAATCACTTCTGGCACCTCTCCTGTCTTTTCCACTCGTGCCTTCCCCTTCTAATGGCCCTCAGAGGTCACCCACAGGGGGGTCTAACAAGCCAGTCCCACTCAGAGGAGCAGCCTGTGGTCCCACCACCCTCTGCAGCTCTTCACAGTCTCCCCCCACAGTCCCTGTGCTGTGGGGATCTGGCATGTCACAGCCCATGTGGGTTAGGACAACCTGCATGATCCCACCCCCTCAGAAACCTGGGCAAGTGCCTTCCTGCCAGCTTTTTCCTCCTAAGCTGGTGTAGGAAGCCAAGGAGTGCTGTTCTCTTCCCTCTGTACCTTCCACAGGTCAGAACTCACAAAGTGGATCAGACACCTCTCGTGAGTAAAAAACCATTACAGGAGAGCCGGTGGTGAACATCCTCCTCCAGTTTCTGGGGTTTGCATAGGCTCATAGATAACACCTGAACTGGGCTAAGAAAAAACCATCAGAGGTTTTCCAGCTTGTCCAGTGGCACAGTGTTTACTGCAGGGTGTGAAGGCAAACCAGCAGGGTCTGCTGTCAGTGACCAGCTTTCCCCAGAGGTGACACACCCTCATCCATTCTCACCTCCAGGTTCCCGACCCCAGTTTAGCCAAAAACCTGCACACAGTCCCTGGAATCCACTAATGCAGGAGGAGCTGACAGAGAGCATCCTGGAGAGGGCCAAGGGAGAGCAGAGAGGTAGAGGGTGCTGCAGCTGTTCACCAAGACACCACTGTCTAGTAAAGCCAAAAACAACCCTCTACCTAATGGGGAAACTTTCTTGAGGACCAATTGCAGTGCTCATCCCAGATGAGACCTTCCTGAAGCAAGCCAGGCTCCACTGACCCCAGTGCTCATTAGCAGTTTCTTCTAGGACAGATTTCTAGGTGACTTTCTTCCCACATCCACCACCCACACAACACACCGAAGTCATTAGAGCCACTGAAAGAGGGACTTGTGCCCTACAGAACAATTTCTCAGTCTCTCAACTGCTGGTGTACCCATTTCAGCCACCTGGGAGATCAGAGAATCCCAGAATGGTTTGGATTGGAAGAGGCTTTAAAATTCATCCAATCCCACCCCCTGCCATGCCAGGGACACCTTCCACTATCCCAGGTTGCTCCAAGCCCTGTCCAACCTGACCTTGGACACTTCCAAGGGTGGGGCAGCCACAGCTTCTCTGGGCACCCTCTGCCACATCCTCTCCACACTCACAGGGAAGAATTCCTTCCCAGTCTCTAATCCAAACTGGCCCTCTGTCACTGTGAAGCCATTCCCCATTGTCCTGTTACTCTAAGCCCTTTGAAAAATCTCTGCCCCATGAGACAAACCTGCAGACATGGGAGAGGGATGCTGAGGCCAGGAACAGAGACAATGCCACGGAGATGTTGGATTGGACTCACAGCTGGATGACAGAGATACTAAAGTGTTGACAACCCTGCCAGCCAGAAGGGCAGAAAAATGAGATTGTCCACTCTGCCACTCCTCAGGACAGCTCCCAGCTGTGTTGTTTTCCTCAGGACTGGCCTCTGCAGAGTCCCCACATGCAGACAAACTGGTGGCTGGGGAAAGGGTTTCCAGACCTGCACCCTGACACCTACTGAATAACAGCATCTGTAAAACCACATCTGCCTGCCAGAGCCTTCCCAGGGCTGCCAGCCAGGTAACAGCCTCTCCTCCACCCTAAGGGACCTGCAGTCCCCAGAGCAGACCATCTCCTCCCCCAAGGTGTCTTCTGCTTCTTTCTGGTTCCATCCTCAGTGGGAGCATCTCTGACACCTGCACCTTCTACCCCGTTCAGGGAGCATTTTCCAGAGGCAGACACTTGGATCGTGCCAGGTTTGTGCAGAATGGGGCTGCTCAGTGAGCTTTCCCCTGGTGGAACTTCTGCCTGGGACAGTGGGGCTGTTCAAATCTACTTGATCTCTTCCACCAGGAAACCTCTGATTATAAAGCACTTTACGCTAATTGCATACAAGCGAGTTATTTAAAAAAAAAAAAGCAAAAAGAAAAAAAAAAAAAAGCAAAATGTTCTCTATAAGACAATTCAGTGTTTTCTACTTTTATAATGTATTTGATGACACCCCCCGGGGAAAACACTCCTGCATGAACAAGTAACAACGCAAGAGGAAAGCATAAGTAGGGCAATCTGGGTATAGATGATAATTACCAGCGCATAAAAATATATCATAAGATACGCTTAAATAACTGCACATGAGGCGGCAGTTCTGGTCTAGCAATTCCTTTACCATGACATAATTTTGTGCTCAGAAGCCAACTGAATATAGCTAAGAATCTCAGAACCACGTGGACCAAGGAGTCAATGGGGAAGAGTGTGTGTCCTCTCTGCTGTCACACTGTTACTCCATTGACTATGGCCCTGGAAAGCTGGGGCTGGTTTTCCTGTGCTGCTTCTTCCTGGCTAGCCAGGCCTCAGTGGTCCATGCCATACTGAATTCCAGATCACCAGATAAACCCTCTTCACAGCTGCCTTCTGCTTTGCCTTGAAATAATTGATTGGTCATGGCCTGTTTGTATGGGATACAACATCTTCTGAGCAAAAGACTCTTGAGCTGAGTTAAAGCAAAAATCATTTATCCAGCCCTCAGGAGTACAGATTTCCCCCACTGTACTGCCCCTGGGAGCTTCTGGAGCTCCTTGTGGCCTTTGGAGTGGCCTGAAGGGACACATCCTGCAGTAAAACTCGTCACTGTCTCCCTGGCACTGCATCTCATGTGGCACCTGATGAGCAGACACAGCTCAGCATCTGAGGCAACAGACAGAGCCCTGAGACATCTCCCAGCCCAGCAGGACATGCACAGAGCTTGTAGCTTTGTAGCTCTGAGAATGAACTGAGGCTTGTCCCCTGCACAGGTGTCTGCAGAATGCCCAGGAAATCCCATGGGGGGAGGCAGCCTGGGCACTGTGGTCTGCCAGCAGTGGCCCCAGGAGGAGCCTCCAGGGGCTTGGGAACTCCTGGGCAGCAGACAATGCTCAAGAGGCCTTGCAGGAGGATGGTGGCTGGGCATGAGGATGCTGCAGGAGGATGGAAACCTGAGCTCTCCTGGAGGCAACACACCAGGCATGCAGACGTTCTCCTCTAAGCTGCTGCATCAGGGCTCTGGGGAGAAGCCAGGAGCAGAAGGCAGGCCTGGACACAGGGACTAAGGACAATCAGAGTGTTTTCCACCATTGCAGGCACATGTGTCTTGCATAAGAGTGAGCTGGGAGGGGTGAAACACAGGGTCACCCTACATTCCTGAGCCCCAGTGCCATGTCCCTCCAACCAAAGCACATATAGACAGGTTCTTCAGGCTTTGACTCTGTTTCTGGTTCTTCAGGCTTTGACTCTGTTTCTGGTATGTAATTTAATGGCAGAGCTATGCTTTAGCTTGAGATAAATCCAGGCTTCCTTGCAGGAGTACTACAAAGTGCTTAATGCAGGTCCTGCCATGTTCTGTTGAGACGACCAGATCCTCCTTTGTTCCACGCAGTTCAGGTTCTTCCCTAATGAGAGACACATGGCCCAAAATCCCTCCTCACATCCTCACACCCACAGTGTGGGTCCCTGACTCTGTTGGGAAGGAGGAGCTCGTGGAAAGGGATTAAAGCAAATACTGAGAGCACCTTGACAACCAGCTGAGATATCTCACTCTGTTCTTCCAGGTGGGGAGGGGATGTCTAGCAAACAAACAAGAAACCAGACCCTGAGTGCTTCAAACAACTCAAGCTTGAGTTGTTCCCCTCCTGGAATAAACAGCAACAGTAAAGTGTCAGTGCTGGGAGGAAAGGATGAAGCCCCTACCCACCTCACCAGCTCCAAACAGCCCCTTGGTGGGCTCAGACCAGTCTGGATCTCTGAGAAGTTCTCAGAGAATTTCTGCTGCCCACAGCCAGTCTGAAAAGCATTTTATACCAGTCCCTCTAACTCTGTTATCTCCCTTCTGTGCATAACATACACAGTAGAATTAGTGGTGGTTTAATCTGTACTTTCCACTCCCATTGTTCTCTAACGATCTGGTGCAATTATCCCAACTGAACTCTTCTGGCAGAGCACAGAGTCACTTCTGAACTGGCTCTGTCTGTTCCCAGAGGGCTACTGGCCCTATTTGGGAGCATTTTATCCTGGTGGGGTGTCCTAGGGGCCACTGATCCTCTCTGCAGCACATTCAGCAGCCCTGGGTTGAGATGGGAACCACCACTGCTGCCTTGGCAGTGAGGAGAGAGCTCTCCCAAAAATTCCTAGAGCTTCACACCCTGAGATGGAGAGAAACAAGAACACCACCTTCCTTGACAGCAGATAGAAGGGGAAACAATGAAAATCCTTTCCAGGGGCCCTGCCACAGACAAGCACAGTCGCGTTCAGACAGGAAGCTGCACAAGCGCCCTGTTAGCCTTGGTGGGGTTCTGTGACTTTGTTTGGGTTTTAATAAGTCACCTTGCCACTGTCCAGACTGGTTTGTTTTGCCTTCTTGTGCCAGTAAGCCAGGGAAAAATAAACCAAACCCAAATAACTAAACCTTATCAAAAATAAGATTTTTATCCCCCCCCGGTTTTCTTTTTTAAAGCTGCTAAAATGAGGAGGACCAAGAGCAACCACCACACTGGTCTCAGTCCCTGGTTTGGAGATGAGAAGTGAAGCTGTGTTCCATGGGAGCAGACAGGTAAATGAACTGTCTGAGCAGGGTGCTGCTCAACATCTCAGAGCCAAGAGGTCAGAAGGAGGCTGATCCTTCATTTTCTATTCTGGCAAAACTGTTGTTAGCCACAAGCAGAGGGTGACTCAGGGCCCAGGAGAGGCATTCCAGAGAGGATTCTACAACTGCTCATAGAATTTCAGACTCCAAACGTTGCAGCAGCCTTGTTGCCCCTCCTGCACCCCAGAGATGGAGATCCCCCAAATCCCTGGGGTCCTTGCTGACCCCCACCCCACGCTCCTGAGGGAGAAGCCTTCAGGCTGGAAGGACAGAACTCCATGGCTCTCTGCCAGCAGCACCGAGGCAGCATGGGCAGCATGGGGATGAAACATCCCCACGCTCATTTCTGGGCTGCCATTCACCTGAAAGCACAGCCCCCGGGGCTCCCCAGAACAGCCCCTCACTCTCTGCTGCTGAGGGAGCCCCCAGGCTCGGGCACCCTGCAATGGTGGGGGGGAATAAGCACACTGCAGTGTTTACAGGGGTGGAGAGAGGATTGGAGTCCTTTGTGAGCAGCAGTGACCCACAGCAGAGGTGCAGGGCACAGATTGTGTGTCGTGGCACCCAGAGTACAGGCTGGGATATTAAAGGCAGATTAGGATAATTTCACGTGCCAGACACCAGGAGAGACCTTGCAGTCCAAACATGCTTGAACTTGCTGATAAACCTGTTGCCTTCAGTGGATAACCTCCAAAGCAGGCAAAGAGCTGGAGCCACAAAGCAAATGCCAGGCCTGATAACAGGCATTTAATATTTATTAGCCCAGGGTTATGAGCCCCTCTCTCTCCACTTCCAGCTTCACTAAGAGCATCAGCCCTTCTGCAATCCCACCAGGAGAGAGGCCTTTCCCTGGTCAAATGGTTTGTGTCAGGCTGACACCAGACGCCTCCGTGTCTCACGGGAAGGAGCAGTTTTATGGCCAACTGCCAGAATTGGTTTATAACCTGTGGCTGGTACCAGCAATCCCCAGGTCTGACTGAAGGGAAGGTGCCCTGAGCTCAGGTCTATGGTTAAGGATGTCAGAACTGCATTACCACTCACACTGCTGTGGAGCAGCTCAGGGTATTGTGTTAACCCCTCCAGCTCACACTGCAAAGAGCATCAGCCCTGCAGCGTGCAGTGAGGAGCTGTGGAGATGCTGGGAAGGGCCTGTTCTATCACCATCCTGTTCTATCACCACCCCAGCCTGGCACTTACATCCCAGGGGTCTCTTTTCATCACAGAATCTCCTCTGTAGCTTTATCCTCCTCCCTGGCCCTGGGCAGTGGTTTCTCTAGACTTCCATGACATCTCTGACTGCCTTAAAAGCCAAACAAAAGTTCATCACTTACACCTGCACTAAGATTCCAGTGGTCTTTTACACATTTACTGTCTTTATTAGATGATCTCATACCCAAGAACTTAGTGATGTATGCAGCCAGAGTGGCACTGAAAGTAACTGGGTCCCTTAGAGGGACAGCAACCAATAAAAGGACAGAAATTCTCTTTATGTGGACTCAGGTCAGGGGCAGATACACCAGCCTGGAGTCTATGGATCTGAGGATCCTTGTGCTTAGCACCTTCACAGAGAACAGGATGTCACACAGAGACAAAGAAAGTGATGGACTGAAAACAGCAAGAAGGGTTCAGGAGCTTTCAGTCAAGGAAAAAGAAAAGGGCAGGGGGCGAAATGGTCTAATGGAATAAAAGAAAATCTATTGGATTGAGTCATCCTAGCAAATGGGCATACTTTAAATTTGCTTGGCATCCTGGATGTATTAAGTGCACATGAAATAAGAGAAACTCAAAGCAAGTAGACAAGTTCTGCTTCAAGGGATGAATGACTTCAAAGGAAGGAAATCCTTCTGGCTAAAGCAAGGCAGTGGCACAAAGATGGACGTCCCTGGGACAGGCAGCTCCATCTCCTGTGAGTGTTTTGCTATGGTGACACAGATTGGACTTCTAAAGCCAGTTGCTGGCACACAAGAACTGCACATAGAAGCATCCTGGTAGCACAAGGGTCCCCACCAATATTCCAGTCTCTACTGTATCCAAGATGCAAATTATGAGATGCTCTGTAATCACCACTCTCTGGAATTCTGGTCTGGATATCCTCTCACAGTGTTTCCCAGCCTGGCCCAGCAGGTTTTCAAACTAAAAGTACAGACAGGAACAAGAGAAGGATTTTATTATCTCCACTCCCTCCACACACAATAGAGCAGTCTTTCTGATCCACTGACACCAGCACAGCAGCTCATGTCTTTGCTAATCCCCCAGAGCTGAACACCCCTTCATTCCAGCCTCATATCCACTACATTGAATTAAAAACAGGAGCACCAATTCAAGGAAAAAAACCTTCAGTTGCCTTTCTATGGATTTCTCGGATAAAGTGTTTCACCACAGCCCTCCCGTGCCAGCCAGGGTCCAGGATTGTGCCACATGATGTAGATATCTTCAGTTCAAGTGTCCTGCAATCCTCCAGCTGAGCAGTTTTCAGTGCCACAAGCCAGATGTCAGCATCCTCCTGAGCATTGAGGAGATGCATCCCAGGAGCCCAAATATCCTGCAGCTCGTCTGGTCAGCACAGTGGAAGGGCCATGGTTTGGTGGAGTGATGTGTGTCTGCTCTACAGCAGCCACTGCCTTCCACAGGGTAAACCAGAGAGGGGAGAACACTCAAGTATTCCTCATATAAAGCATAACAAGATTAAAAAAAAAAAACTGAAGTGTTTTTTTGCTAAAAAGCAGCCTGGGAATTCTGCACGGGTGGCTGTAGCAGTAGTACAACAGGTCCAGGAAAAGGCTGATGGAGGAGTCCCACGTGCCACAGAAGGAGCAGAAGGAACCTTGCATCACTTTGCCAAATGCCCTGGAGATGCCAGCTAAAAATAAACAGGAGAGCTTTATAAGTGATCAGAATTGTGATTTACGAGGGGCAACAGATTGTCTGGGAGAACTCAGACTGAACCCAGAAAAGTATCAGCCTGTGCTGGAGGAACGAGGAATGCTCTGTGTCTGCTGTGAGGACACAGGCATGAGCTACAGGGAGAACAGAAAACTCAGACCTACAGAAAATCCCAGCAGTGCAAAGAAGCAGCACTGGGGACAAAAGAACAATCTGGAGCACACTGAGGAGGATCTGCTGGGACAGGAACACTGCAGACCCACGCTCAGCACTGACTGTGTGGAGGACTGGGGAGAACACAAACATGAAAGGCAACATGGGTGAGGGTGACTGAGACAAAAGGATTTGGGAGCCTTCAGAGGGGCACCAGAAAAGTTAAAATGCTGATTTCAGAAAGGCAAACAGTCATAAGCCCTGAGCTTTGTTAAGAATGTCTTGGAAGGCTGAATTATAGGAACAAAGAGCAGCAACAGATCTGCTCGTTTGGTGAAGAACAGGGCCTTGAACAAGCCCTCTGGCTGCCAGGGCAAGGCAGGAGGAAAAGGAAGGGACCAATAAGCTGAACCATGAGATCCTTGTACAGTGCAGAAGGAGGAATCAACACCAGGCTGGATTACAACCGCCAACAGCTAAAAGCATTCTCACCAGCACAAAAGGACAAAATCAAAAAGGCAAGACACTGAGCTCTAGAGGAACAGTGAGGGTGGTAAACTGTTCTTAGTCCATCAATTGAGAGACATGACATGCCCACCTCTCAGAGCTGGAAAGCTCAGATCAGCTGTCTTGGATACATGAAGGAGGTCACAAAGACCACTGTGAGACAACAGCAGCAGCTGGTGCAGCACAGCTATTTGTCAGTGTCTACAAGACCCTAATTTAACCCTCAGATACTGCAAGAGCAGTCAGGAGTACTCTTCTGTGGGAAGAGTTTCCCATGAGATGTGCCTGATAAGCCTGTCTCAAGACACTGATGCAGGATTTTAGATTTTGGGCTCCAGAGACAACCAAGAAGGCTTAGAAGGTCACAGAGAGGGCAAGTGAAATGGAAAATAGGAAGAAAGAGAAAGGAAATAAAATCTGGGTCTATACAAACCCATTTGATTAACTCTTGTTACCATAAGCAGGAGATGCAAGCAAGGAAGGGAGCAGGAGCAAACACAACTCCTTCAGACAGCTCAGCTCTCTGGAGAGCCAGGCAAAAGAACCTTGTAGATGAAGAAAAAACAACAGTTATCACTTCTTGATGTCAGTAAGACTTGTGACATTTGTTTGGTGACAGTCTCCTAGGGTAGTTAAGGGAGCTTCAGTGTCCATGTGATGGGAAGACATCTAGAAGAAACATGTTCCAAGAGCAGACTTGCTGTCTGATGGAAGATGCATCGAGTGAGAGATCCCAGGATGAAGTTTGGGTCAATCCTAACTATCCTTTCTCCTCACAGCCAGGTAACAAACAAGGATTGATTCACCACACGGATGATGCCAGAAGAGAAGAAGCTGCCAGAATATCACAGGACAGGCATTGGATTCAGACCAATCTCAAGGACTTGGGAGATGCAGTCAGGAAAAAAGTAAGGAACAAGTGAGTCAGGGCAGACATCCCCATGGGCAGGGAAGGGACAGAGAAGGGTCTAGAAGGAATTGTGGGTCACAGCCTGCACAGGATCCCACTGATGGACACAAGGGAGGAGGGGCAGGAGTCCCCATGGGTTTTTAATAACTCCACAGATGGAGACTCCACATCCTCTCCAGGGAAGTTGTGCCAGAGTTTGATCACTCTCACAACAGAAAAGGCTTACAATTCTGTTCAGGTGGAACCTCCTGTGTGCCCATTGCCTCTGGTCCTGTCACTGGACACTGCTGAGAAGAGTCCAGCTCCTTCCTCTTCATTGCCCCCCATCAGGTATTTATAACACAGATAAGGTGCCCCTGAGCCTTCTCTCCTCCAGGCTGGACAGTCCCAGCTCCTCAGCCTTTCCTCATAAGAGAGGTGCTTCAACCTTCTACACGCTTAGGAGTCCAGTTGGCTTAACTGGTCTGAGCCTGAGGGTTAGTGCTCCTTGCTCCAGACATTTCCCCTGGACTCAGAGGTTTGTGATTGCTGATTATCTTAACATAAGCAAAGAAGGCACTAAGTACCTCAGCTTTTCCACGTCTGTTGTCACCAGGTCCCTGGCATTGTTCAGCAGCAGGCCCACACTGATCCTCCTCTGCCCTTTGCTGTTTGGGTATTGCAGAATCATTTCTGTCACCCTTCCCACTCCTCACCAGAATCAACTCCAGGGAATCTTATCCTGGCAAAATCAGACAGCAGCTCTGTACTCCTCCTTTATCATCTGCTTCTGCTTCCACCTCTTGTTCTACACTTTTGTAGAACCTCTTTTTTCTACCTCAGTTCAACCCCTTTGACTCTGCACATTTGCTGCTCTTCACGTCCTCACCCAGGTGAGGTCTCTCTTCATGGTGAGTAGCTGCATTCACACAATCATGGAATATCCTGTACTGGGAGGACCCACAAGGATCATGAAGTTCAACTCCTGATCCTGCACAGAACAACCCCAGCAATCACAGCACGTGCCTGAGAGTGTCACTGCTCCAAGCCGTGTGGTCTAAAACAAACCTCCAGCCCACCAGCTGGATTTTCCTGATGCCATGTGGATATTCAGCTCCTCACCACTCTCCTTATACCAGGCAATGGGGGCATTTGCCTGGGTGAGTGGAGCAGATGGAAAAACCACAGAGGAAGTCACGGTAGCTGAGCCTTACAGTACTCACCCATTTAAAGCCCTGCTGCACAACATGACATGTTTCAACACCTGCAGTGATAAATCGTAGCACAAACCAGGAACAACCACTTGGTCATGTTTATCCTCAAGTGTTCCTTGGTCACATTGCAACCCACAATAGCATTCGTTAACAAGTGTTAGAACATGGTTACAAATTGCAGAAACACAAACGCTCCGTCAGTGTTATTGCAGACTTCATTAACGATGATCCTTCGCATTTCAGCAACAGCCATTCAAGGATCTGAAAACATTTATATGCCTCTGTGAGCCAAGTGTCACGCTCCATGTGTGAGCCAGATGTTCACAACATCATTGTACAAATGAGGGAATGAAGTCCACAGGACTGACTCCAGACCCCTTTCCACCCACTGAGTAATCCACTGCCCACCAATTAGTCATAGGGGAATTGTCCAATTCAAGGCAAGGCAGGATACCATTGTGGGCTCTTTGTTTCCTTGCTTTGTCTCTTAATCCTTTTCTCCTCATCTTGTATTTAGACCCTGGGCCTGGGGGGTACCTCTGATGGGCACAGAGACAGAGCTCAGCCCTGCTCAGCCATGCAGTGGTACCAGGATCTGGGAGCTGAGAGCTTGTGAAGGAGATCTCCAGCAGCTGCTTGCGTCAGCCCAGGCCCCTCACAGCTACAGCAAACCCAGTTAATTCACAGTAGCAGCAAAGCCAACGAAATGCCACATCCCTGCCACTCCAGCCCTGTCCCCTGCAGGGCACACAGTGCCTGCACTTGGCAGGGCCCTGTCCACCTTCAAGACTTGGCACTTCTAAGAGCCAAAAGGAGAGTCAAGAAGTCACTCCCACTTAGCAAACAGAGCTTTATGAAGGGCTTTGCTCCTGCCTCTCCCCTCAGACCCTCCTGGCTGAGTGGCACAGGAGATCCCCTTGCATTACAGAAACACATATGTCTATTAACCCAAAGGTACTGCAGCATCTCTCCTGCATCCCTCCTGCCAAACCGCTCCACCAGCTGAGTCTCTGCATCCTGTCATTTGTTCAAGATTTAGGGAAAAATAAACAAATCACATGCTGCTCCCTCTAGTGACAGCCTGAGCACGTTTAAGCAGCCTGGCTGTGACTTGCAACATCCCTCCAAGAGCTAGTTTTAGGCACAACAGGCAGCATTTTTACAGAGGACCCACTCTCCACCACCTTAGTCTTCCTCTTATGCCTCAAGCACATCAGAACCTACCTGAGCTGCTCTCTCAGAGGCTGCTGCTCTGCACACACAGGTCTCTCCAAGCTCAGGAGACTGCTAATAGGATCTGCAGAGCTTCACCAGCCACCACTGAAAATCTAGTCTGAGCTGAGAATGACCTCAAGGTAAAAGCACCGGGCAGCTGTGGTCACCTGAGTGGGGTGATCATGTGTGCACTCTGCAACTGGTGCTCGTTGAGCAAATAAAAGCCCATTGGAGAACTGAAAATGGCTATGCAACAGAAAACTGAGCTCAAGCCAACAGTCCAGCTCCTGCATTCATCCAGGGATGGCAGAAGATTGTTAAGCTCAGGACTAGTCAGCATCAGCTAGAAACAAAAGTGGATGGTACAGCTTCATGGGGGATAAAGCAAATGAACCAGGCAAACAAAAGGAATGCTGAAGTTAGCATAACCATCACTTTCCTATTCAGTCCAGACCACCAGATCACACAGCTAACCCAGGGCTCCAGCTGAACAGAGAGACCCCAACCACCTCACATCTTACAGACCCTGGTGCATAAGAGTTCTGCATTGGACTTCATGATTGTTTGCCAATGAAGAAGAAACATAGGAAGATAGCTAAGGAGGAGGAAGGTTATTTATTTCTTGATATTCCCCAGTTTTGGCTGGGGTTCCATCAATTTTCTTCACTAGTAGCTGGTATAGAGCTGTGCTTTGGATTTGTGCTGGAAACAGTTCTGGGCTGTTTCAGGTGCTGCTGAGCAGTGCTGGCACAGTGTGGAGGCATTTCTCATTCAGTGAGCAGGCTGAGGGTGCCCAGGAGTTTGGGAGAGGGCACAGCCAGGACAGGGGATCTTGACTGGCACAAGGGCTATCCCAGACCACGCTCAGCACATGAAGCAGGGTGAAGAAGAAGGAAGAGGATGAATTTCACAGTTACAGCATTTGTTTCCCTAAGCCACCGTTAGGTGTGATGGAGCCCTGCTCTCCTGGGGCTGGCTGAACACCTGCCAGCAATGGGAAGCAGTGAATGATTTCCTTACTTTGCTTTGCTCGAATGTGTGGCTTTTGCTTTGATTACTACAGCCTTTATTTCAGCCCTCAAGTTATCACGGTTTTACCTTCAATTCTCCCCCCATTCCACTGTGGGGAGTCATCCAGCAGCTGTCAGTACAGAGGACCCAGATCCCTGCTTTACCTCTCTCCTCCCATTACAAACAAATAACCTGCCAAGGTACCAGACTCCCCTGGCCCAGGAGCTCAGCCATGTGTGGCAGAGCAATGCCTGGCAGCCCTTTCCAGAGCTGTCTGGAGCACACACATGCACCTCACTGAGCTGCCTGCACATCCTGCCAGCCGCTCTCATCAGCCCCAGGTCACGTCTTTGCAAACATCGACCTGAAGCACTCAACCTTCCCTCTGTGAGAACCAAGAACTCTCACTCTCCCTTCCACTCACACTGCAGGGAGTGCTGGGCACAGAGTGAGACAAAGAGGATCCCCTGAGGCCAGGGAAGGCCCAGGCACTGCGGGACGTCAGCAGAGCTGGCAGGGCAGGATCCAGAGACAGGACATGCTGGGTGGGTGAGAGAGAGGCAGGCAGACACGGGCACTGGGACAGGCATGGAGAGATCTGTGATCCTGGTGCTGCTCCTGGGAACTGCAGCAAGGGATGGTGGGGATGTGGGATGTGCTTATTTAATGTCATTTCATTCTCAGCACTAGAGATAACTAAAATAAATTAATTAAAATAATCACAGTGCCACAACATCCCAGGGCCTGCTGCAGGCAGGGACCTTCAGCAGAGCAAGCTGTGGCCGGGTGTCCCTGCTCCTTATCCTGGGAGCAGGACATCAGCTGGGCTGGCTGGGAGAAGGCCAGACTGGGGAATGGGCTCTGTGTGACAGCCTGGCAGAGAGAGCAGGGGGCAGTGTGACACGGCCAGCATGTGACCTGCTGACTCCCAGCCAGGCAGGGCTGATGTGGCATGGACCAGCTCCCAGCTGATGCCAACGGGATGATGTGATGAACTGAGCCCAGCTCCCAGTGGGGCTGAGCCCCACAACATGCACCTGCTCCCAGTAAAACACAAGGGATCAACTGGTTCCCAGCAGGACACAGGCAGTGCCAAGGCTCTCGGTGACACCCCAGCTCCCAGCAGGACACAGGCAACAGAACAACTGCTAGCAGGGCAGAACCAGGGTGTGACACCCCACGTGCCAGCAGAACATGTGCAAAAGGCACTGACCCCAGCAAGGCAGAGCAGGGTCCGTGGTGTCCCACCAGGACACTCCAGCTCCCAGCAGAACTAGACCTGCCAGCGACACCCCGGCTCCAGCAGGACACTGGGCTGCAGGGGCTCCCGGTGCAGCACCCATGGCACTCCACACCCCAGCAGGACACAGGGCTGCAGTGACACCAGCAGGAGATGAGCAGCGCCGTGGCTCCCCGCAGGGCACTCGCCAGCCACCAGGGATGCTCTGGCTCTTGCACATGCCAAGCTCTGACTCCCACCAGGTTTTTGAGGGCACCAATTCCACGGGAGACACACTCCTGGAGTGGCCAGGTCAGCATGTGGAGCACAGGACAAGTGGGAATCACTCGTTCCTGGGATGACAGGTGCTGTGCCACCCCAGCTCCCAGGTGACACTCGGCTCCCAGTGGGAACGGGCTGGAGCGCCGTGCACGGGTCCCTCTGTGCCCTGCTCCTGGAGAGGGGCAGGGGCTGGCCCGGCTGTGCTGGGGACAGGGACACCATCGCAGGGCTCCCAGTGCCACCTAGTGGGGGACAGCCAGCGCTCGGGGCCACTCGTGCCCAGCCCCGGGTGCTGCCTGGGCACAGACCTTGCCAGACTGGCCAGGCTCCCCAGCACCGCCCTGCCTCCAGCAGCCCCCAGCCCCGCAGAGCCCTGCTGCAGCTCGGCTCGTCCTGCCAGCTCCCCTCCCACGCTCGCTCATCCCTGGAGATTGTGTAAAGCACCACCGAGGCAGGGACAGAGGAATTTACTCTAGGTACAGCTCGTTAATCACATCAAGTCCAGTCCTGTCGAGTCACTGGGTGTTCACCTTGCACAGGGTGAGCACAGAGCTGGTCAGAGAGCCGCAGCTCTGCCGTGAGCTGCAGCCTCCAGAAATCACTGAAGCCACTTTTTTAAGAAAGTCAAAAGTGTTGCATCTGCTGGGGTGCATGGCCATGCTCAATGCAGTTTTTACCTGCAGCTTTCCCTCCTCTGTGCACATTACCTGACATAGGCAACCGTGCACATACCAGAACACATTGCTCTCACATCAGCCAAAGAAAACACCAGCACAGCAAACAGTGTGTGTGGCTGCACGAGGTTCGTTTTATAGGCTTTTTCCCCCAGAACAGACCTGAGAGTCTGGGAAGTTGAAATAGCAGATGTGATCATAAAGGTGTGGTACAGAGCAGTGTGGAAATTTACCCAGGGGAAGGCTAAAAACCAGTAACAAATGCAATTTAACATGGGAAGGGGGGGCAGATTTGCATTCCTGCTGCACGTGAATCCAATCTTTCCTTCCATCTCTCCACCCAGCAGGCAGCCATCAATCTCTTAAGCCATATCTCAACTCATCTACAGCCGTTTAATCACTTAGATTTTCTTCCATTCCATCTGCATCCTCAGGCTCTTCCACACACATCCCCAGCCTGAAAACAATCCCTAGGATATTAAAGAGAAAACCATGACACCTTGTGGAATAGATGGAGCCTTCTGCTGATCGAAGCACCCTCATGAACCCCAGCATTTCCAGCAGGTCTCCCAGGGTAGGACAGCCCTGATGGTGAAAGCAGACCAGGTAAGGCCCCCAAAACCTCTCAGTTTCCAGCAGATGCTCCAGGTTCACCTATTGATCAAGCACAGCCCCTCTTTTCTCAGAGGATCAGCCACCAGATTTTTGTTGGCCTTAATCATGATTAAGCTGAGCATCTCTCCAGGGAGGTTTCCCAGGGAACTCAAATCCCTGCAAAAAAAAATTAAATCAGATGCTGGATGCTCTATTATCCACCCTGAAATTAAGGCAAAGGCCCATCATGGTGATGATCTCACCTAGGCAGTCATACATGAGACAAGTCTAGAAATTGGGAGAGGAGATAAATGCACAAGGTGATAGGCACCAAGTTTAGAGAAAGGGGGAGGAAGGGGCTACCAAAAACTCCCCTCATTAAGGCTATTGATAGAGTCCAGGGCCTGGGCAAATGAACAGGTTGGGTACCTCTCTCCAAACATGAACCCAGTGCAAAGCTGGGACACCAGATGAGCAGCTCAGGCATATTCCAGAAAGGTGAATGACAACCCCAGAGATTTATGGGGTCACAGCCTCCTGAACCCTGCTCTCTGGGGCAGCTCCTTCTCACCTACAGCAAAACCCCACAGGGTCCCAAGGAAACACCAGCTGGTTCCAAGGTACTTGAGCTACTGGCTGTCCTCCTTCCAAAACTGAGCTCCTCCTTCTCACACATCCCAGCTGCCAGCCTCCTGCCTATTTTAAAAACAGGAGGATTTGGGATTGGGCTTGTCCAATGAGCTGTGGCTATCCAACAGGCTTCCTCAGGACTAGTGTCCTCCAAGAGCTGCCCTCTCCTCCCAGAGCAGCACTGTCTGAAAGAAAGGAAAGACATGGGGGCAGACATCAATCTCACAGCTGAACTCCTCCAGCTGCTCAGGACCAGGTCATTTTTTTAAGAGCACTTACAGGAGAGAATGAACAGCTTGGGAACTGCCAAGGAGACACTTGGCTGTGTCCCCTCCAGGTCATTGAGCACACACAGGGCAGCAGAAGCAGCTCCAGGCTCTTGGCTCTGTCAAAATTGGGTGGCAAGACTGGAAAATGTGGTAGAAAATATTTTCATTTTTCAGATTTTGCCAAGCTCTGTCAGGAGATGAGATGGTGATGAGCTGCAGAGAGATCTGGGCAGGCAGCAAGGCGGCAGGCTCAGTGCAGGCAGGGGTGGTCAGGACATGTGGGGAAGAACAGACTGGGAAGATGTGACCATAAAATGGCTTACACTGTTAGAAAGGTGTGTTTGGGGTGGGATTATCAGGTCCTAGAAACACCCAGGGATAGTGAGACCCCCCAGACTCTGAACAGCCCAAATGGTAGCAGCAATCAAGCCCTGCTGGTGCGCAGCCTGTCTCCAGGGCAGAGGCAATCAAGAGAAATTTGTGAGGCCAGAGTGGCTCTGCAGGACCTCCAGGCCAGGCAGCCCAGCTGGCCTCCAGTGCTGCAAGCTCAGCATGGCCCAGAGGGCTGGGCCACCCTTCCTGAACATGACAGATGACATCTGCATGGAATGCAGGCTCCCTCAGCATGACACACGACCATCTAAATCCCAAAAAAGGTATCAAAATTGTCCACCTGGCTCTAGAGAGGCTGTAAGGGTCTTGGGGAATGAAGCAGGTAAGCCCAACATAACTCAAAAGGAGGAAGGAGCTTCCCCCCTGCCAGACAGCAGATCCTTGCTCCTGCATCAAAATAAGTTTGGGATCTCAAACTAAACCCCTCCATGGACAGTGAGGGCTCCTCAGACCTGCATGCCCAAGCAGTCCAGGGCAATGCTCCTCAAGAGTATAAGCTAAGAGTGGCTCAAACAACCCCCTCTGACATGTCCTGAGGCATTGCTGAGCTCTCTCTGGACATGCCTGCACTACCCAACAGCTTTGGTCCCTCTCTTGCTCTACTTCCAACTGACAATGTTTTATTCTTGCCTGTTGAATACTGAAGACCTGCTGCCAAGGTAGGTCCTGGCTCACTGCTTTCTGAGTATCAAGTCAAAGAAATCATGAAGAAAACTGCAGCTCAGCTTGAAGTGTATTTTTTTCTGAGCATCAATCACTCCCTATAATTAATTAGATTCCTAAAATACACAAGAAACTAAGAAAAACAACAGCCACAAGCTAAGATGACTGCACTCCATCAAAAAAGCTTTTATCTCTATGCAATGAATAAATAACTCTGACGTAACTACACACAGCAGTTTTTCATCAGATGTCTCAGTATCAAACTCTTTCCAGACCTGCTCTGACACAGCTCTCGGCAAATGAGTCGATGGAAAACCACTGGCCACATTCACAAGTGGGTTAAAATCTAGCACAGGAATCCAGGAGGAACTGTTCCCAAGACCTATCAACACCACCTCCTCTTCCTACAGCAGTGCCACCCTGCAAGGCCCAGCACCCCCTGTGCCCCACAGCTGTTTGAGTCGATGGCCTCACCATGGAAAGCCACTCACTGCTTTGCCAAGGACAAACAAAAGGTCGAAAGCTGAGTGGATATTCCCCAAATCCCTCAGACATCTTGAGGCTGAAAACAAAACCCTGAGTGTTCAAACACAGCTTTCTCAGGTGAATGGCCAGCAGGGCCAGTCTGTACCCAAAACAGCACCAGCCACTGATGGGCACTATTCATCTCCAGCTTCCTGCCCAACGGAAGGCAGGACCGGCGGTTTTGTGTGCCTCCAACTGCAGGGCCCTGCAAACAATTAAACAGGCTATTTCTGCCCACACAATCGGCCCTTTTCAGGGAAGGCTCTTTCATATCAGGCCCATATTGCCATTGCTTAATCAGGCCGAGATTTAAGGGAGCCTGCTGCGAGATGACACAGATTGCTCCCTCCCTCGGGAGCTGGGAACACCGCGGTCAGTGTGTGACCGGCAAGCCCTGCTTGCAGAGTCCCTGCTGAACACAGCCACAGAGTCCTCCCTGCCCTGCTCCTGCCGGGCCTCCACGGGCCTGGACTGCACCCAAGGGGCTCTGTTCACTCAGCCATCCCCCAGGTTTGCCCTCGCTCCATCCCTCAGAAGCCTGAACTGGCTGCAGCGCAGCGGGGGAAGAGGCAGCAGCGGAGGGGACGTGGGGCTGTTCACACATCCCTCTGTCCCCCATGTCAGCCCCGGAGACAGAGCCTTGTCTGGGTGCCTGTGGAACCATCTGCTCCGTGTCTGGCAGGCGAAGGGCAGGGCTGGCTGCCACGTCCAGCCTGAGCAGCCAGAGCAGGGGAGCGCTGGCCGGGGGCACTGCCAGCAGAGAGGGGAAAAGAGGGTGGATGGGGTCCATCCACTGGGACAGGGCTGGAACATGGCACCAGGATCAGTCCAAGCAGTTCCAGAGAGCTGAGACCTTCTGATCCGATTTATTCAAGACCACTGAAAGACTCGGCTGATGCCCTACAGGAGGCACTGTTCGGATTGTGCCTCCAAAGGGGGTAAGTCTGCTAAGGCTCTGGATTTACCAGAGTGCTGGAGCTAACCAGTTTGCCTTCCCACATGGAGTGTGCAGGGGTCCTGCAGCCTTGCCCCAGCCCAGGTGTTAAAGCTGCTGTGATGTGCAGAAGTGAGCCATGTGAGCCCCAGACGAACCCTATCTCCAAAGCTTCTTCCACCCCAGTGCAGAGGGATGGGTGTCTGAGTCAACAGCACCCTCACCACCCCACACCTCAAGGCATTTCCAGCCTACCTGGCACCTTCCACCTGATCCCAGAGCCCAGGAAAATGCTTCATCCAGGTAAGAAGTTGCTATTACTCCATGCCCAAAGCCTCCCCTGATTTACCAGCCCAAATTCTCAGGCTGTACAAATGGCTTTGCACAAACCCTACAGCTGTGGCTGGCAATGTGAATGTTTTCACATTAATTTCCCCTGAGATACAGCTGATGCTGCACCTTGCACCAGGCACCTAAGGATGGGAGATTGGATTGGAGCCTTCAGATCCCTTTTGACACCTATTTTGCAGATTATTTCCCCACTAAACTTGAATTTAGAAGAAGTGTCCTGCCTTCTAGGAGATAGAATCCTGGAATCATTAAGGTTAGAAAAGACCTCTAAGACAGTCAATTCCAGCTGCTGAGCCAGCACCACTCTGTTCACCACTAAAGCATATCTCCAAGTGCCACATCCTCAGGCTTTTTCAAAATGCTGTTCTTGAATTCCATCCCAAACCATGTCCCTTGCAACAGGCACTGCCTTTCCAGGTCCCTCCAACCCCTTGTCCCCACAAGTCCCTGTCCCAGCTCATTGCTTCCCTCAGTTGGCCACTCTCAATCCTCCATGATCCCTTGCAGCTCCCAGCACTGGTGTTTGTGTAAGAGGATACAGCTGGCTTTGAGCTGGGTTCCTCATCTTGCAGCAGCTTAAAGCCTAAGGAGCCTCCATGTATCTGGGTGAAAGTGGGGATCAGGAGGGCTGCAGCACTGCTCTGCTCTGGCAGGGCCCTCCCAGGCCTCCAGACCCTCTGTGGTTACAACTTATTTGAGCATTGTCTTTTACCAAGACACTCATCAGCATCCCTGCATGGGATATCTCTGAAGATCAAGACAAGCAAAGGCCACTTTGTACAGCAGGGGAATGGGAAATCAGATGGACATTGCAGCAAGCTCTTGACAACACATCAGTTGCCCATCATTGGCTTTCCCTCCCCTGGAAAACAATCCCATGGGAAATTCCTTGGAACCACACAGAGAGCAGAAAACGCAGATTTAGAAGGAAAAGTGTCAACAGCACTCCGTGAAGACATTGTTTATGATAATTAAAAAATATACATTTATGGGGTCTGCACAGGCATGACCAAAGAGCTGTGTGTCCTGTGACCAGTCCTTCCCTATGGCAAACCAAAAATCCAGCATTGGATTCTTGGTGTCAACACTGTCAAAGCAGAGCTGGGCTAAAAGTGATGGAATGAACAGCACTGTGCACAAACTGCCACCGAAATAGCAGAAGGGCTGCTTCAATTTCCCACGCATTTGTAGAACTCAAACAGCCCTTTAATTATAAAAAGTGTTTTACCCCAACTGAAAGGCATTGTGGTGGTTTTGGTTTGCAGAACAAGAGCAGGACATGTGGAGGAGAGCAAGCCCAGGAGATTTGTTCCTGAGGGAGTAGGGAGTGCCACAAGGTGGGATAAGAGCAAGGACAAGTGACCCCATCTTCACTGCAACCCCTGGGCTGCTCACACCAAGTGCAAAGCAACGTGTCATTATTGCCAGGTGTGGTTTTCAGCCAAAAGTCCTTTCCCACACCAAGTGGCAGGTGTGTGACAGCTGAACATCCCATCTCAGGCAGATTACTCCTCCACAGCACGGTGGCTCCACCCCAAGCAGGTTAGAGGTGACAGAGGGCACTTTAGAAGATCATCATGGCCCACCATTAGCAACAGTCACAGCCTACTTAACCTCAATTAAGACACTAATCATTAATTGGTCCTTAATTAGGATCTGAAAAAAAATTAAACATAGAAAAATAAACTGTTTGGCTGAACTTGAGAGCCTGGCCTTCACTCTCTCTACCTTGGTTTCCCCTCCATGTTTTTCCAAGTCCATGGGGAAAACCCACGTCAGGCTCAGACCAGCAAGAAACAGGAGCTGGCAGAGCCATCATTTCCTCCCAGCCAAGCTGGCACCACGTCAGAGCTGTCACCAGGTCTCTCCTGTCCCACTTTGCCGTGGCTGGATGTCACTACACGGGATTGAAGCCTTGGAGACTCTGGGACTAACGTGCGCCGTTTTCTAGGACAGCGTGTTCCAGCTGTGAGCTCCTCAGAGCATCTTGAATGTGGTGGAGATCCAGCTCCTCCTTGGAGGACCCCCAAAGCCAGCTTTAGGCTCCTGCTCTGTCTTGGCCACTGCAAACCACTCCTGGGGATCCTGTTGGCAGAATTTGGTCCCTCCCAGGGATGCTTTTCCTCCATCAGACCCTGTGGAAGGGAAGGACTCTGAAATCCTCACCATAGAGAAGCCATTCCATGAAAACCTTTCCATGCACCCTGATCTGCCACAGCTTCCCACCCTCCAGCAGCCCTATGCAATGAGGGCAGAGAGAACACCCAGTCTGGGGTTTCCACAGCCTTCCCACAGCAGGGAAGCCCAGAAGACTGTGCTGGGAGAGGCTGGTGCTCCTTCCCAGTGCCCATCATCTCCCAGGGCAGTGCTGCTGCTCGTGGCTGTGATCTCTTGAAAGCCACACACCAAGACTCAGCAATACCAGTAAATTAAACTGCATGGGAATAAGAGCATCTGCACTCTCCCAGTGTTGCAGATGCCTTGACACTGTTTTATCTGGGCTGAAAATACTCCTGGTCACAGTTCAAGAGCTGACAGGACTAAGAACCCTTCTCTGCAGGTAGCCCTGTCTCAGTGGTTCTGTTCAACAGCTGTGTGTTGGTGTCTGTGCCAGAGAGCAATCCCACAGCAATGCAGCTGAGGGATTTTGAGATAAGCCACAGCAAGACATGCCCAGCACTCAGTGGGACAGGAGAGCCAAGTTTTCCCCATCATCCTGAAGCATGGGCAACCCCAGCAGGCCCAGTCTGCAATAAAAACTAGAGCTGACTATCTGAGCAACCCAATTCCTGTCCCAGTTTGTTTTCCCTCCAGCGAAGAAATCATTTAAAAATTAGGTAGATCCAATAAAACACAGGTCAGTCCAGCCCTCACCCTATTCTCCAATAGCAGGAAAACAACAGCTGGCTGGAGCTGGCAGCTAAATGGGTATCTGAGTGCATGTCACAGCCTAAAATCCTTCCTCAGTGCAACGAGACCTCAGCATCTGACAGGGCCACTGACAAATCGCTCTGTCACCTTGGAGCTCTGTCAGGAGCTCTGTGCTGGACACGAGTGCTCAAAGCAGGCTGCACAGGGAAGCAGAGCCCTCTGCATTGGGCTCAGCCAAATATTATGCCCCAGCAGCATCCCAGGACTGCATTTCCTCGTGAGGAGTCTTGGCTTCATGACCTTGAGCAGAGCCACAACGAGATTCCAGCTGCCTGGCTGACCCTTCTGCAGAATCAGGAGAAACAGTTTTCATGACCAAAGTAATCATTGGGTTCCCGTGTCTTCCCCCACCACATCTCCTCCAGCTCTCCTGCCCGCCTCTCTGCTGCTTCCTCACGTGTGCTGTCTCTTATTCTCTTCCTTCCTGTCCTGCCATCTCTTCCCAAAGATGCTGCCTGAAGAGCAGCAGGAAGCAGAGCAGGGACATTCCCTGTGCTCAGAGCCGAGCACAGGGCCACCTCCAAGCACCTTTGCAGAGCTTTCACCACAGACCCCCCCTGGGGACAGCAGATTTTGCCCCTGAGGGCAGGTCCTTGCCCTTCCCCTCTCCATCCCTTACAGTGAATGAGGAAAACTATGCAGTGCAGCACTGCCCAGCAGCTGGGACACAGGACACCCCCAGGCTGCCCCTGCACCACAAAGCTGGGGGCAAGCCCAGAGACCAGCCCAGCTGCATCCCAAATCCCTGCCGGGACCAACAATGCCTGTGATTTCTGAGTGAGCAGGTCCTGCCAGACCCCACGGGGAGCTCAGACACCTCTCCCTGACAGGCTGGCATTTCTCTCCCTGGCAGTGACAGTGGTCTCTGCAGCAGGCCAGGGCAGCTGAGGTGCTGGTGTCAGCCTCCCACCCACCCACCCAGCCCTGCATCCCTCTGAGATGCCTGCCTGTGTTTTTCCAGACACTGCCACGTCCTGGCATTCTCGGAGCTGTGGAGGAATCTGCTCCAACAACTCAGCCCAGCTGCTGGTGCAGAGACACAGCTGGGGAGCACAGCCAGGACCTGCCAGGCCAGCAGGATGTTTTCCATAACCATTAACAAGCAGAGTGGTTGGGATCAGCACCACCTCTTCCTCCTGTCCACGCAAGTCAAGAGGAACAGATGATGTCTGTGAGCCCCTGGAGGCTCCCAGGACGGTGGATTGCAGCCTGTCCATCCCACAACCTGCCTCAGCACATGCAGCAGAGCCAGCTGCCAGCCAGGAGGGACAATGCTGCATGGGAGAGCCTTGGGACAGCAGCCAATGGTACCCAAAGCAACTATTCCATGGTCTGTCTAAGCTTTAACTGGGAGAAACCTTCAGTGAGACCTGCAAAGAGACATCTTTGGATTCTTCTTGTAGCTGGCTCAAAACAGTGCAGAACTGAGAGATGGACAACTTAAAGCTGAATTACAAACACACAGAAAAAATACTAAATAAATGCTGGGACATTTCCACTCATCTCCAGATGGGATGAGCTTTGCTTTTTCATTCTCCCAGGCTTGTTCCAGTCACTACAAAACTTCTACAAGATAATCAAGATTCCCATGCAGTTGCACATCTCTGGGAACCGTGGCTTTAAGGAAAACTCTGGTGAGCAGGCCCCTGCCATCACAGCAACTCCTCAGGGCCTGCTTGCACAGCCAGCCCCCTGCACAGCCCAGTGCCCTGACCCAGGCCAGGCCAGCCACACTCACTGTGTTTTCTTCCACCAACATAAATCCCTTCTAATTCCCTCTAAACCGTTCCTTGTCTCCATCAAAGCGTGGCTCCCTCCCTGCTTTTCCTGGCGGGGATTAGTGCAGCCCCACGGAGCAGGGACAGTGACAGAGCAGAGCAGGACTGGCTGGCCCTGCCTGTGCACAGGCAGCTCCCCACATCCCCTGCCCTGATTCCACAGCTAATCCAAACCCATCACAGGCTGGGAGTGGGACTGCCACAGAGGCTGCTCTCTCCCAAAATTAGCTGTTTTCCCATCCTTTGCTTGTCTTCTGCCCCATCCCAATCACCATTCCCCTTTGTCCTGTCACTCCACGCCCATGTCCAAGGTTCCTCTCCAGCATTTGTCAGAAGGCATCCCACATTTCAGGAGTGCTTCAGCCACTGGAGTGTATTGATCCTGAGCAGGAGACCACTGTGCCTTGAGGAGTTAGGATGCACCCACGAGCTGAGTACACCCATGCCCAGGCTGTGCTGGGCTGTGCTGGACACACTGAGCACTCTGTGGCTGTGCCACACATGTCCCTTGCCCATGGGGAAAGCTCAGCAGGATGTTGCAGCCCATGGCAGCTCCCAGTCAAGCACAGCAGTTGTACCACCTGTGTGGCCTTGCCTGTTTTTTACAGTGCAGCAAGGAGTCCTTGTGAGAACATCCTTGAGAGTTGTTTTCTAAGGAAATATATAATGAATGACCAAAAGGGAGAGCTTCCCTCCCTGTCTTGAATCTGCTCTGAGACATGGGAGAAATCTGCCCAGAGTCTGTCTGATGCTGCACAAATGTGGATGCCCAGCATCTGAAGAGATGTTTTATTTTCTCACTAGATACTCTCTCTATTCTGCCTTGTTCAGTGCTGCTTTCCTGAGAGAGCTGTTACTGGGTTTTCCAGGTGACAACCATCTCACTGTCAGAACAGAGGGGCAGAGAGGACACTCACCATCCCAAGGGCTCGGGATACACAGGGTAGTGATGGAGGGATTTGGAATAAAAGCAGCCAGAAGGGCAGCAGGGAGGAGAGCAGCTGAGGGACAAGAAACCAAGGCACAAAACCCCACAGCTCTGCTCAGCCCAGACTCACTCTGCATGCCAAATGCTCCATCCTGTGCACTGCTGTCCCTTGCCACGGTTTGTCCTCTCGGGACACAGGCACCAGTCCCAGCCAGGATGTCCCGGCCGTGCCTGGACCACTCTGCACTCATTGGCCAGCCCTCTGCCTAGCAACGGCCAATCCCAAGAGTCTATTTGCTGGCTACCGGCTTGGAAGATGCTGGGATTCCTCCCTCCCACCCCCCCAGCCTCCAGCATTGATCATTTCTGGCTCCAAAGGAAGCCTCTGGCACAAACACAGGGACACACACACACACACACACACACACGTACTTCCCTGAGGCCCCTGCTCCAAGAGAGGAGCATCCCAGGGCCGCCCCCGCATCATCTCATGCTGCAGCTTCCACTGCAGCGTGATGCGTCCCCAAGGCAGGTCCCAGATGGGAACACAGATGTGGGGGAAGAGAGGAGAGGAATAGCTGCATCCACCTACAGCTCTGCACTGAGCCTCCCTCTGGGCTTGTTACACCTTGCCCAGAGGCTGTAGCTGGGACTTCACCCCCTCGTGTTGTGAATCAGGGGTAACCTCCAGTCCGACCAGCCAGGGCTTTCCCACAGGCTTTGAAACGAGCCCCACCTCCCCTGCACCAAAAAGATGGGAAAACAACGTGACTGCAAACCCTTGTCCACAAAAATGAAACAAATGAGATTTCTCTTGTCACTCCTTCAAGTGGAAACTGCAGATGAAAGAAGCAGGGTGAGATGGAAATCCACAGGAAGGAACATGGGGAAAGGAATTCCCTCAGACTCTCCCCACTTTACGAAGCTCCTGCTGAAACATCAGTCCTGGCTGCAACTGAAACCCGAAGGTCCACAGATCTGAGGCTTGAAAATTTTACATTCTTTGCTTCCTTGCAAGGGGTTAAAGTGTTGAGCATGTCATGCACAAGGTGAGGCAGGAGAAACTGGGATGAACTGGTGCTCATCTAAATCCTGGATAGCCTCCCTTTTCAGCTCTGGTAAGAGCTGAAATTCATGAAAACACAATGAGGACCCCGTCAGAAGCTGTCAAGCCACCCCTGAGCCATGGGGTTTGTGGCCATGTCACCTGGGCACCTCCCCTCAAGAGTGGCATACACCCTGCACCCCAACTCTGAGGGGAGGGACAGGGCAGGGAAGGGCTGGAGTGGGACAGGCTGGCAGTGCAGCACCCCCTGGAAAGGTTCCTGGAAAGCTGCTTCTTCACAAGGGCATTTCTCAAAAAGCTTCCAACGTATTCTGGATTTCATCTCACAGCAGTCAGATAAAAGTGGGGAGGAGCTCAGGAGGCAGCTGGAGACGGGAGTGAGCACATCCCTCTTGGCCTGTCAGTCTGGCACACAGGCACAAAAGAGCTCCAGCATGGTCATGTGAAGGACATGAGGAGGGGTTTGTTGCCCTGCTGGGCTGCAGAGCCATCAGCAGCCCCCTGAGCAGGTGTGGTGGGCAGCACTGGGCACCCAGTACTGGTGCTGCTGAGCAGGGCCTGCCAGGGCAGGGGCACCAGTCAGCTCCAACCTCGACCCTTAAACCCATCATGGGCATGGTGAATTCAGGCCTGGGACCCTCCATTCTGCCACACTTGCAGAGCCCCGTGGCACAGCCCTGGGGAGCACAATGCCACAAAACCCTGGCACAGCCTGGACCTCCTTCAGGTGACAGCACCAAGCCATGGGGCAAAGCCCAAGGTCAGAGCTCTGAGGTCCCACCCTCTGCACAGCTTGGCCATGGTTTCCCCTGCCAGGTCCTCACAGGGATGTCTGACTCTGGAAGGACACAGCCACTGGGATGCAGCCCTCAACACACCCAGGCCTGGGGTGAAGGTCCCCTGGGATGCACCAGGATGTGGGGAAGCCTGAGAGAACTGCCAGGGGGTCAGCAAGGGTGAAGCAGAGCAGAGGACCTCAGGCTAGGTCTGCCTGTCAGGAGACTGCTGGAGACAAGGGCATTCTGCAGTGGTCAGAACCTGAGGCTTTGACTCCCTTCCCTCCACATGCCAGGTGGGAGTGAGGATCTCACCGGGGCATTTGCTGTAATGAGTTCAGCTCCAGCAGTTAAAGCTAGAGCTCACCTCAGCCACCTGCCTAATCCTTCTGTAATTCAGTGGACAACTCGTGGTAACTTCCCAGCACCTCGTGCCTGTGCCTGCTGCTGCTCCCGGGTCCTGACAGGCGTCCCAGGCTCCCCGAAGCGTCTGTCGTCTTATTAGCAGAGCCTCCACTTGGGATTTATTTTCCATCCAGAATTTAAGCTGAATTTATGTATTAACTAAAGACTATTAATGCCAAAAATAAGTGGAATGCCACTTGCTCAGCAACACAGGCCTTACGAGGGACCACGTGGCACAGCCAACCCACCCAATCGCAACCCCAGGGAGGCTTTTTATAGACACCCACGGCTGCTGGAGTGCGAGCTCTGCTCTGCAAGCATCTGATTGCAGGGGGAGGGGAGGGAAATATCCCCGCATCCACGGGCAGGAGGCACGGTTCCCTTGCCTCTGCCGGCTGGGTAAGCAGCCAGGTGGAACTAGAAAAGGTTTGGGAACAGGTTGTGGCAAAGCTGCCTCATTTCCCTGCCATAAACACCCGCGCACGCTGCAGGCAGCTCCTGACACACAGAACACGCTGCTGGGTGTCTCAGTGCAGCAGCTCAGCATCAAGGGTCCTCCACTTCCCTCGGAGCAAGACTGCTCAAGGGAGAAAAAAGGTCACCCGACACCATACAGCTCCAGCTGATGGTGGCTTCTGTTCCCCGGGTTGCCCCAGGGTATTTTTCCTTTGAGTTCGTCTCACCCCGAAGCACAGAGCTGTCTCAGCTACCAGGAGAGTGACACTGATGAGACTCGGAAGGCTTCTCCAAGGACTCTGATCTCCACTGAGAGGGATGTAAAGCCAAAGCAGCAGCCCCAGGAAGCTCACACTGCACCAGCCGAGGCAGAAGGGTCAGTGGCAGGGGGAGGGCAGCCCTCAGGTGCTGAGACACCACAGCAACCTGCCTGGCACGGCCTCTCCCCTCCCACCTCCCCCTCCCCAGCTCCTCTCCGATCCATCCTGCCCCTTTTGCCAAGCCAGACTCTGCAGCTGAGTGCAGGATGGCTGTGGCCAGCGTGGGTTTGCTGGCCTGGCAGCTCTCCAGAGCACACCCAGGGTGTTGGGCTGGGAAGGGCTACTTTGGCCACAGCACAGCGTGGGGCACACCAACCCATGGCCCAGGGCTTGGGCCAAAGGCACATCTGGGGAAACAGCTCACAGGCTGGCAGTAGTGGTCAGCAGGGGCAGCCCCTGTGCACAAACCTTGGTCCTTAGGCTGGGCCAGGAGCCCCAGGCAGGGCTGCTGGACTCCTCCTGCTTGTCCCCAGACATGGTGCTTGGGTGGAAGCATCACTGTGCTCACAGTCCCACCATGAGTACAATCACAGGATTGCTAAGGTTGGAAAAGAGCTCTAAGATCATCGAGTTCAACCCTTAACCCAACACCACTGTGTTCACCACTAACCCGTGTCCCCAGGGGCCACACCTACACATTTTTTAAATGTTTCCAAGGATGATGACTCCACCACTGTCCTGACCAGCCTGTTTCAATGCCTGACTATACTTTCAGTGAAGAAATTTTCCTCAATATCTAATTTAAACCTCCCATGGCACAACTTGAGGACATTTGTTACCTGGGAGAAGAGACCAAACCCACCCACCCCCCAGCTCCACCCTCCTGTCAGGGATTTGCAGAGCAAGGTCCTCCCTGAGCCTCCTTTTCTCCTGGCTGAGCCCCCACAGCTCACTCAGCTGCTTTTGGAAAAGGAAAGAAGGAGCTTTCCAGGAACTTGCCAGAAATATCCTCAAAAAATAGGTCCAAATGGAAAAAAAGGTCATTGAAACACCTTCACATTTTTAAGCAGGGTGCAGACTCCGAGAGCACTGCAGAAAAAGGCACTGAAGCCATCCTTCAAAACATGTTAGGGTTTTCTTCACTCAACTGCAATTATCATTCTGAAAGCTGAGGATGTACCATGGAAAAGAGTGTGTGTGGGCGGGAGAGAAGGGGGAAAAGAGAAAGACAACAGCAGCATGGAAGGAAATTCAACACTGCCAAATGAAAGCCACCGTGACAGGCAGAATTTACTTCCTTGCAGAAGGGTTTCCCGTGTCATCCCTTACAGAGAGGAGGAAAAAACCCATTATTTTGAAGAATATCATCCATGAAAATAAGAATTCAAGGAGGAGGGTTCCCCTTCTGCAGCAGCCAAATGACCCTCCCCCTTTCTGCTGTTCCCCCACTCTCCAACAGAAGATGAGTTCAACCCAGCATGAAACTGCTCCAGATAAAATCCTGTTTCCAGCCTCACTTGCTGGAAGGTGTGTGTCTGCTACAGAAAACACTTCCAAACATCCAAGCCACTCTGGACAGGTTTCTGCCCCAGGGACACGGATGTGTCCTCCCCAGGTTCCACACTGATCTGGTAACTCTGCTGGGAACACCACACTCCTGGCACAACTTAGCTTTTAGCAGGAGATGCCCAGTGTGTGCTCCTCCCAGCCCCTGACACTGGTCCCTGCTGCAGCCTGGCTGCAGGAGTGCCATGCCTGGAGCTGGGCCAGGGCACCAGGCTGTGCCTCTGGTGACAGCAGGCAGAGAGCTGGCACATCACTGACCCTGCTCCTCACAGCCTCAGCCCACAGGAGACACAGGCAGCAGCTGAACTACTGCTCTGGGATCTCTGCTGGGATCTCTGGAAAGGCCCCTGGGCTGAGCCACTGAACCCTGGAGTGGAGCACCTTGGGCTCTGCAGCCTCCTGGGGCCGGAGCCAGAGCCTTGGCAGGGCTCAGCTGTGCTGGGCTCCAGGCTGGGTCTCGTTTGACACCCCACCAGCCCGGGAAGGGAATCCCCAGGGACTGGATTGCCTGCCCAGGGGAGGAAGGGGCTAGTACTGCTCTCCTGGCTCCAGGACACAGCCTGAGGGGTGGAAAATTCCCTGAAGGCTGAATGATGGGAAAAGGCACTGAATTACAGAAGAGATTATGGGAAAAGGAGCTCCTCAATGCACCCCCTCCCAGCAGGTTCACAGGAGGCTTTCAGTAAACCTTGTGCAACATCAGGAAGCATCCCAGCTGGAGAACAGCTCTGCCCACAAGGCCTCAGCATCCCTCTTCCCAGACACAAGGCCTGCAGGTGTCTGTGCAGGGGCAGGGGCTCCTCTCTCAGAGGTGCCCTCCTACACCAGAGCACACGCAGCACACGCCTCCCTGTCACACAGAGCAGAGGAGAGCACAAGACCCCTCTCCCCAGCTCAGAGCTGAAACCATGGCCTGAGAAGCCACCTCCAGCCCCAGGAGCTCCTGCTGGCAGCAGCAAAGCTGCAGCCCGTGCAGCCAGCCAACATCCAGCATGGACAACAGGCAACTGTCAGCATCAGCCAGTGAGGGAAAACCACAGCCATTACCCCAGTAGGAAGGTTTCAAACAGTCACAGCTTCCCAGTGCACCTTCCAGTGTGCCCATCTGCCCTTCTGAAGCCAGAACCTTTTTCATGTATTTATTGTTTGGGAGTTACCAACTCCTCTCCTGGATGCTTTAACATCTAAATATCATGTTTGCTGGTCTCATTGTCCATCAGCCATCAGTGTCAAACTTCACCACGGGAAGGCATTTCCCCTCCTTGCTCAAAGAAGGATCTGGAGCCTTCTTCCTGCAAGAGGAAGGAGTTTTATTCCCTGTTACCTGTCTGGTTACAGTGACATCATGTGTGTTCTTGGCAAATTCCACTGTTTTCTCTACAGGTGTACCACACTGCAGGCAGGATTCCCTGCGCTTCCTGCACCTGTGCTGGCCTGGTGGGACAGCTCTGCACTCCCTGCCCTGATGACAGGGAGCAGAAGGCTCTGCAGCCTGCAGTGCCTGGGAAGGAAGGAGAGGTCTGCAGTCCGAGGCAGGAGGGCTCCTGCATTCGCTGGCTCAGCACGGGCACACAGTGCTGGTGTCTGTCCTCTCGCTGGGCAGAGCCTGCTGAAGAAAACCCCAGCCTGGATGGGTTTGGATCACCTGCCAGTGACACTTACTGACACGTGGTATCCCAAGGGACTGGGGAATGGGTCCTGGTGGCAGCTCTAGGGTCATTTCAAACCACAAAACACAGCCCTGATCTCTCAGCTCCGTGCAGCAGCTAGAGAAGTTCGCAGGCAGCAGCAGAGCAGCCGCTCCGCCTGCCTCACCCGAGCATCCTTCATCACAGCGAGCACCACAGAGCTGCTCAGCCCTCCAACAGCTTGGGAAATCCTCTCTCCACACCATCACACAGCATCAAGTGCCCTCGGGGATCCATGCTTGCCGCCAGTACTCCCAGCTAGTGCTGAGCACCAGGAAAACAGCCTGGATGCCAGAAGCCTGCATGTCACCAGGAATGGACTGACAGAAATCATCTCCTCACACGTCACAGCTCCCCCACACAGATGGAGTGTGCTGCTGCAGATCGGAGGCAGGGCTGGGCACCGCAAGTTTCTGTCCTTGTGGATCTAACACCTCTGCTGGGAGCTGAGCTTGGCTGGGAAACATTCGGAGCGAGGTGGCCACCCAAGGAGAGACAACATTCTGCTGGCTGATCCTTTGCAGGTCTCTTGCAGATCCTTTTCAGAAACAAGGCAGGTGGCCTCCAACCCCAAACATCAACTCAGATGCCCCCAGCTGTATAGAGAAGCCCTGCAGGGTCTGCAGCCCCACCGAGGAGCAGCTGGCAGAGGGACAGCCCTGCACCCAGGGCGATGGACTGTGCTGGGGTGCATCAGACAGGCGCTGGAGGGAGGGGAGGGTTTTGTTTCCATTTCTGGTGATTTCTGGTGCTGACACACTGTTGGGAACCCAGCACAACACCAGTTTCTGCCTGCTCCCTAGAAGAGCGTGCAAAGCAGCATCCCTCCTGCTTGTCAGGCAGGGAATCACAGCGTGGGGATGCTGAGAAGCTTTCCTGTGATCAGTGGCACAGACGGGACCTGAACCAAGTCTCCAAGCACAGCCCCCTCGCCTGCTCTGTTTCCCTCCAGAGCACAAATCCACACAAACACCCCTGACTGCAGTGAGTGTGCCCAGCACTCCTGCACTGAGAGCAGCCCCCCCAGAACATCCCTAGGCTGGAATGGGCTGGATGTGCCACAAGGCTCCTTCTCTGTAGCACGGTCCAGGTGATGGAGATCAGGCTGCACAGAGGAGTTAGTGATCACAGCACACCTGTCCTGGGGCTAAGCTCAGCACCTGCTGTGCCTCACCCAGTGCAGCCGAGCCCTTCTGGCATTGAGGCACCTGGGGAGCTGCAGAATCAGCAGCTGCACCCCAACCCTGCTGCACATGCAGGCATGGCCTCAGGGACCCCCCAGTCCTTCCTTTCAGTCCCCCACAGTACCCTGCAGTGGGTCTCTGTGTGCAAGAAGGACCTTTGGGTGACCCCCCTGCCAGCTGCATGCATCATCACCCCAGTTCTTGTAGGTATAGAAAAATTCCTAATTCCCATCCAAACCATCCTACATCTACTGTTATATCCTACCCAATGTTCAAAGCCCTCAAGGCCTTTTCCAGAATCTCAGCTGCATCTGAGCCTCCCAAATACCAGATTACCTGATCCCTGCTAGGTTTTCCCCTCCTTCCCTGTAATCCTACTTGGCCATCATCTGGCCTGTGGGTTCTGCAGCATTTGCCAGAACTTGCAGTTGCTGTTGTGCCTGAATGTCCAAGAAAGAATGACAGCCATCCTACAAACCAGCAGCCATCCAGCCTCTTGTGATCCCCGCACCAGGAAGGCCAGCTTAAATCACCAACCTAGGCAGAAAGTGCCATAGAAGAGAAATCCTGGTGTACTCCAGACCTCTTCCCCAGCTGCAGCCCCATTTACTGACCCCAAGGCATCTTCTGGGAATGCTCAAGGTCAGGGCATCATTGGCTGATGGAACACTCATCCATTTGATGGTTGGCCCATTGGCAGGGCTGAGTGTGTGGCTGTTGGAATGGGCCCCTCCTGTGAGCACACGGACAGTGCCAAGACAAGCCAGGAGCTGCAGGAAGAACCTGGCAGGGAAATTCCTCCAGCTCCTTCTTGCTGCCTCAGCTCTGCATATTTTGGGATGTATCTGTGAGAGTCAGGCTCTCCAGTGCTGGAAGAAAGGGTCTCCAGTTCTTCTCAAAGCTGTCCATGCCAGGTCCCCCAAGGACAGAAATTTCTGCTTCATTCCAGCCCAGGCAGGCAGTGAGTGTCCCATCACCCCATGAGAGGAATGCCTGATGTTCCCCAGATCCCACCAGCCTCAGCAGGCAGCTCCTCAAGGAGCTCAGGGCTGGGGCTGAGCCAACCTGGCAGCCAGGATGGGAAGATAGATCCTTCTCCCAGCAGAGATACAGGGAGAAGGTGGCTGAGACCCCACATGGCAGAGGATCTTCCCAGGGATGCTGGGGACTTCAGCTGGATTCCCAGCACATGCAGCCTGGCTGAAGGCTGAGAGCAGCCATGGGGAGACCCAGACAAACAGGTCCACATTTCTTTTCTCCTCTGCACCAAGACACCAGAAGGGCAGCTGAGGAAGACTGGAGGGGTGGGAGGGGGACACCCAGAGCAGCAGGTCCAGACAAGGGCCAGGAGCATTCATTCCTATCCTTGCTGTCACTACCACCCCATGGACCCCTGCAGAAAATCCAACCCCCAAGCAAGGCATCCTGACCTATGGATCATGTCCCTGTCACACTCCCAGGGCTAATGAGTGGTTTGCTGATCACACCCACACACCTCTGCATGGTGGGAAAGGCCACATCCCACTGGCACAGGCTGGCGGCAGAGGCTGTGCCTGCTGCTGACCGCCCCTTGCCTTGTGCAGGGCTGCCCTCCCCGAGCCGCGGGAGCAGGAGCCAGGGTCTGCCGGGGACAGGCTCCGGCCAGGGCAGCAGCCAGGGCTCCTGCATCGCTGCCAACTTCGAGGCAGCCCAGAAAGGAGACCTAATTCCAGTCCCTACACTCCTGCCAAGCCATCTGCCTGCCCTGAGACCACCGAGAGGCTCCTGAGCAGCGTTTCGTCATTACCGAGCCATTACAGAAAGTGGATGAGCGGTGATTGATCATAATGAATGCAAATACCTGCCTTCCGACCCCAAATTGGCAGGACCTGACTAGCTCTGCCACTAAGTAGTACAGTGTGTCCTTACACAGGCTCTGCAAAGCATTCCCATCCTCCTCAGCCTTTCCACAAGCCATCAGGCACAGCGCTGCCCATCTAGACCTGCCCTAGAAAACCATCACATCCAAGATCTGCTTTCCATCAGCCCTGGGGCTCTGCTCTCCCCCGCAGATACTACAGGCTCATTTCCAGCGCCTGAGCCCATTGGGAAGGCTTTCCCAGAGTTCTCACCTTCATCAAGAGGGTGAAGGACAGTTCCCTCACGACAGGACAGGGAGGGAGAGGGGGGCAGCAGGGTGGGAGCTGAGTGCTCTGTCACAAGTGTGATACATCCCCACTCATCAGGCACGTGTCCCATCCCAGAGAGATGCTGTGCCCATAGATGACAGCAGCCAGCTCTGCTCCAGGAGGTCACCAAAGATGAAGCATTACTGCTGCAAAACCAGAACACATGCTACAGCCTGCAAGGATGAACTCAGTTGCCCTCCAGGGGCCAGTAAAGAGTAAGTGACAGGAGTACGGGAAAGGAAGGCACTGTCCTGCTGCAGGCAATGGCTGTGGGGCAGGGGGGGACCAGAGAGAACCACTGTGGCCACCAACTGCAACAAAGACAATTCAAGGACTGTCCAGGCCAGGGAGAGTTGCTGTGGGCAGAAGAACCTCCTCCCTGGGCTACAACATTCAGGATGCACAATCATGTGCTCCCCTCTAAGACCAATCTTCTGGGGTACCTTTTATTTTCCATCCTCCAGACTCAGGGTCTGGAGGTCAGGGTCTTATCCAGGGTGGAGCTGGACCATGGGGATTCAACAAGAGCAGTTTTTACTGTCCCTTCAGCCCAGCCGTTACAGCACACCGCCCCAGCCCCAAGCTGCAGCAGCCAAGCTCTGGGAGCACGCTCATTCAGCAGAGAAAGAGCGGCACGGTGATTCATCTTCCTTTTGATCTCTAGCCTACCCTTGAAGGCTCAATACTCTGTCCCCAAAATTTTGGGCAGCTGGCAGACCTCTCCACCTCCCCCTGGGCTGAGACGTTAAGTGCAGAGAGGCGCTGGCGCCTTCAGGGGTTCCATTGCTGCACACCCAATTCGGTTGGCAAGCAGACGCCTGGCTGCCAAAGTTTCCAGGGAGATGAGCTTCCTCCATAGCCTCCCCTCGCCGCACGCATCCGCCGAGCCCCCGCCGAGGACAGGCGTCCTCTGCCATCTGCACCGGACAGAGCAGCTCACAGAGCAGGGAACACCGCACCGGGGAGCGGGGCAGAGCCCTCGCCTTCCAGCGGCCCCGTTCGGGCACGGCAGGGCGGTCCAGCACTTGGGGAGGGGTGGCCTCGCATCCTGGCAGCCTCCTGCGAGCAGCAGAGAGGGGCAGGATGGACTGACAGCGCTCCCAGCAGCGCTGACCAGGCTGCGCACCGGGCACGGAGCGGGCAGGGAGCACCGACAGGAGCTGCCAGACAGCCCCGGCGCCTGCCGGCTCGGCGGAGGCACTTCCTCACCTCCCAGCACTTTGTCGCTCAGGCTCCTCTGCAGTGAGAATTCCTCAGACGACCAGAGTCGCCCACGGGCTCGCAGCCTCCCAAACCTGCTGCCCCGCACGGATCAGTCTGCTGGAGCTGCTCCTGGCCGAGGGCGGCACTCAGCCCCGTGTTCCTCCCTGCATCTGCACCGACACCTGCCCTGGCCAGCGCAGCGGGCCTGGGGAAGCCCAGCTGTCCTGCCAGGGCCAGCACAGCTCTCATTTACATCCAGCAGCGTCACACATTGACTCAGGAGGGGAATGGAGATGAGGCGACTTCAGCAGCAGCATCCAGCGCCCCAAACCTGGCAAAGCAGCAGCCGCTCTGCGTAGGAGCCGTGTCACATGCGCAGGGGAACTGGCCACCCCCTCCATCTGCTGGGAGAGGCACCCTCAGCCCAGCAGCAAAGTACCAAAACCCATCCCTTGCGGCACTTTGCAGCAGATTTTGGGATGAGCCAAGTGCTTGAAGGCTCCAGGCCCTGGTGCCCGTGGTGCATCTTGCACAGCCCAAACGAAGCGGGGAGCTCAGCCGTGGCAGAGCGTGGCTCCCTTTTTGCCTGGTGATGCAGTTTATTGCCTCTGTGCTCCCAAGCATGCACCACGTTTCTGATCCAGATCCAAACCCAAGCCAAGGTGTCGCCTGTGATTTAGAAAGGGCGTTCTGCCTCAGGGCCCGTGTCTAAGGGCTGTCAGCTGGCGAAGCACAAAGAGCCACCAAGCAGCAGCTGGAGCCAGGGGTTGGGCATGGAGCAGCCCTAGGTAGAGAAATCAGCACTGCTGGGATCACTCAGGAGCTGTTTTAGTCTCGTCTTACTCATGGAGATCCTTTGGGAGATGCTTTATTTAGTCAAACACTTCTGAAAGGGGGACTGAGAGACAAGGCAGGCTTTGCTCCATGCATGGCACATGCCTGGGAGGGAAAAGACTGTTGTGTCAGGCACCACTGAAATCACTTGGACCTGCAGCTTTGGCCGAGCAGAGTTCCAGTTGCCAGTTCCTGGATGGCTTATCTGGAAGGGAAGGAGTTGACCTGTCCACAATGACCCAGCCACCCCAGGTCCACTCCAGACCAAATCCTGCATGAAAGGACTTGAGAGAACACCCAGAATTGTGCCACCCTTGCAAGAGGTCAAAGCCATCTGCAGCACAGTGACCATTCCCCATCTGCAGAAACTCAAGGCAAGAAGGAAGAAAATTTTTGCTCTTCTGCAAACCCAGAGAAGTGTGATTTTCTGAAGGTGGTGAGAAATAGTTTCAGACAGCTCTAATTAGCAAGGTGGTGTGTGAGAAAATCCAGCTTTACTGCTCCGTGCTCCACAGCTGTCCTGGGATGAAGGGAGAGTACCATCACCAGCGGCTGGAGCCCACCCACACCCCTCCCCTGTGCCTGGAGTGAGTCCAATGATCTGCAGGATAGTGAAGAGGGATATTTTTGCATGAGCTGCTGGTCCAAAGTTGCCAGTGCTATTTCAGGCAGCAACACCTACACTGTAATCCAGAGGGCTGTATTTTCCAGCGGGCACTTCAAAATCCGGCCTCCCTCCTCCCCTCACAGGCCAGCTCTAACCAACCTGGCTCAGGATAAACAGCTGCTCCCAGCATTACGTGGCTGCTGAGGCCAATGCCACAGCCCCAGCACGTTTCTGATGCCCACTGGGACCAAGACACCTTCGGGCTGGAAATAAAATAAATACCTCATCTCAGAAGAAGTACCAGCTACAATTCCTCTGCCTGCAAATCCTCCCAGGGATCTGCCACCACCA
Organism: Sitta carolinensis; assembly: GCA_032173965.1. NCBI lineage: Eukaryota > Metazoa > Chordata > Aves > Passeriformes > Sittidae > Sitta > Sitta carolinensis. Next base: position 2,907,036 of record CM063294.1, on the reverse strand, counting down.
GATTACCTGCCCAGGCTAAGCTAGCTAATCCTACAGGCAAGTGGCAGACTTCGTCCTGGAGCTCAGCAACGTTTTCGGTGAGGTGCTTCAGGAGACATACAAGCTCTAATTAAAGCTGCTTTGCAACTCGCTGCATATGAAGGCAGGAAGACATTTGTTCCTCTGCGAAAGCAGAAATCAGAGCCTGGACAGGTTAAATCCCCACTCTCCTGTGTACAAAATATCTGCATATAAGTCTTCTGCACAGGAAGAGGGGGCTTGAACAGAGTGGGAAGCAGATGCTGACACAAGCTACCCTCAAAGACCAGGAGGATGAGGACCACACCCCCCCTTTCTGGATTCAGACCAGGAGGTGTTCCAGTGGGGATAAAGCCATCAGCTCCTTCACCAGTGAGAGCCAGCACCGTGTCTTGCACCTATTCCCTCCTCCTTGATCTGTGTATGTAGGCACAAAGGAGATATGAGACCATCCAAAATTAAGGAGCTAGAAGATACGAAGAAATGAGACAAGAGCAGAAGCAATAACAGGAATTGTTATATAACCATAGGAGAAAAAAACAATAACACTCCTAGTGCAGAAGAGGTTTTAAGATGGACAAGTGGGTGGTGAGACCTGCAGGATGCCAGGCCCCAGGATCAGCTTCTCCCTGTGTGCCAGGGGGATGAAAACCATGGCTGGGCAGAGCTGCAGAGGCTGCACCCCTCTGGGGTTTGCAGGTGGGGAAGCTCCAGCCTCCAGACCCTGCCTAGCAGTGAGATGATCATAGTGAGAATCCCCCTCCCTGGATCCAGGGCACACACGAAGCAGCCCAGCTCAGACCACACACACACACACACACACACACACCAGGCTCACCGACTGGCAGTCCTGGTCTGTCCCCCACACCCCAGGCCATCCCTCTCTCGCTCAGTCCTCCTGGCTCTGCTCAGAGAGGGTCTGGGTCCCATGCAGAGGCCCAGCACCCACTTTCTCTCCTGTAAGCGAGATGTGCAAACAGCAGACTGCTCCCTGGAGAGAGGCATGGATGCTACCATCACAGATCTAGTCCTGCATCGCATCCCAGACCTCAGCAAGCAGCAAGAGCAAGAGACACACAGCATCTTAGCCAGGGAGAAGGGGATGAATCACTGGAAAACAGACCCAGGCACAGAGCCAGAGCACGGAGAAGATGGTCCTGTGAGGCCTCCATCTTTGGGAGTGGGGAGAGTGGAGTGATCAGATCCATAAGGTCCTCCCTTCCCACTCAGAAGTGACCCCAGCATCCGTTCCCCAGCTCTGTAACACCCCTCACACAGCTGCAGCCCAGTTGTCCCTCAGAGTGTACCTGGTGCCTGGACATTCACCCCCTGCCAGCTCTGGAGTTCTCACCACCCCTGTGAGCAGCAAGAATGGGAAGTAGCCCTGAACCCCTTCGGATCTTCCCTCCCAGCACAAACCACAGAGCAGGAAGGTAAACCGTGGCCTGGTTCCCAGTTCACACACCTTTCCAGCAGTTTGGGTGCTGCAAATCAGAAGATCCTGCCAGGCAAGTCACCTTCAGAAGTAACCTCCCAGCTGGACCAAGAGCATGAAGTGCTCAGGGAACCACCAGTTCAGCAAGCTGAGGTTCCCATTTCATCTTCATCACCAAACCAAACCACAGCTCTGACATTTCCCAACCACCAGACTTTATTTTTGCTTTGGAATCTCTCACCGAGCTCTGCTGAGACAAGGCTCCCACCAACCTGCAGCGCCCCTCAGCCTGGGAACCAAATCAGCCCATCAGAGCCACACAGAAACAAAAGCATCAGCTCCAAGAAGGTGTCACGACAGAATGACAACCCTTAACTTGTTGTTACATCAGCCCACACATTAAGGCTTTGGGCCTGAGCCAGGATGCCACAGAGCAGCCTCCATTCCCCTTAAAGTCAAACTCTGCTGCTCAGAGATGCACAAGTTCAGAATCATTTTTGATTTTAAAAAAAACCCCAAAACCAAAAAAAGCCACGTACCTTTTGCTGTGTTTTCCCCTGACAGTGAGACCACAGTCCTGAGAAATTCCCCCATTTACTTTCCTCTTGTTTCTACCACGGCTCTTTCACTAAATCCTCTCTGTCCACGATGGCCCACATACAGATGCACATGAAATTAGTGCCTCCCAAATTAGTTTTCTCGCACGCAGTCCTAGCCCATTTTCCTCAACAACATATTATGATATGCAAGGTTCCACCTTTCTCCCAGGAAACGCAAGCTTCTAAATTTATCCTTTAGATAACTAAAAAAAGAGACAGGTCTAGCTTTCACAATGCGGGGTCAGCAGTCCCGAATGGCAGAGTATTTGCCCCAGAAACGCCCAGTTAATGCCACAACACGAACCACCACAGAGCAGTACACATATGGTCATTACAGAGCTAAGTATAACTTGACAAAGTACCTTGCTTTTAATGAGGCAAAAGGCCAATTAACCTGATGAGGATGTGGTGTACTGACATTGAGTGGGGAGCCTGGATTCCCTGGAGATACACCCTGGATATCCTCGGAACACACCAAACATGAGGGATTCAAACCGTTTCTGAGGGCACTCAGAGCCCTCCGGGTTAACACCAGCCTTCCCCAGATTTTGTGACACAGTATCCAGCATTCAGGCTGGATGAAGGGCCAGCCGTGCATTTTTGTCAGCTCAGATCCAAACCCTGGAAAAATGCAGGCATTGTCCTCCCCCGGTCCCCACCGCCCAGCCCTTCGCAGGTGTTCACCTGCCAGAGGACAGCAAGGAAAATCCAGGAACAAAAGCAGGGACGCTCCGGCGGGCGCTTCCCGTTGAAGTCATTTCATAACCGCGTTTCCAGAGGTGCTGGAAGAACAGCACAAGCCACCGCACGAGAGCCGTGATCGGAGACACCGAAATGCGCGGAATGAACAAAAGAAAAACCAACTTCCCCCCCACGAGGCCGTTATTTTGGAAGACGCAAAACTTCCCGGCTCTTAGGGCACACCTGGAGAGCTGCCCCTGTCCCAGCCCCGCAAGCCGGGCCCGGTCCCCTCCGCAGCAGGGAACGCGCCCACGGCGGGGGTCGCGGCCGGAGCCCCCGGAGCCCCCGCAGGCCGGCAGCTCTCCCGGCCAGGGCTGCCACGGCGGAGCGCCCCGAGGGGAGCGGCACCGGGGTGCTGGGACCGCGCTGAGACCGGGGGCTCCCGCTCGGCCCCGCCGGGCGCCGCGGGCTGCGGGGACTCCCCGTGCCCGGCTCGGGGCTGCGCTGCTGGCGCGGAGCCGGGCCGGGGCTGCGGGACCTTGAGCCGGGCGAGCGGGGAGCCCCGGGGCCGGGAATGGGGGGAGCGCGGCTGCGGCGGCCGGGCCGAGCGGAGCGCACCGCACCGCACCGCACGCATCGCATCGCATCGCATCGCATCGCATCGCATCGCATCGCATCGCATCGCATCGCATCGCATCGCATCGCATCGCATCGCATCTCCGCCGGTGCAGGCGCGGCTCCCGGGGCCCACCGGGTGTGAAGTGGGGGGCCGATCGCCGGGCACCTGTCCCCCCCAGGTCCGAGCGGTACGGACCTGTCGCCCCGCGGCTGCCCGGGACGCGGGCCAGCGCTCCCCGCCGCCTCTCCGCCATCGCCCCCCGGCGCCGCTCCGCCATCGCCCCCCGCCGCCCCCCGCCGCCGCGGCGCGGCCCGTACCGCAGTCGGCGCAGAGGATCCGCGCCACGTCCCGCTTGAGGTTCTTGCCGCTGGTGTCGAGCGGAGCGAAGGCGGTGCGGAAGACGAGCGGCTCCTCGGTGGGCTCGAGGAAGAAGATGTAGCGGTGGTTGCGCTTCACTTTGAAGCAGGGCGCCTTGGAACCCACGCTGATGAGCTGCTCCCGCTGCAGCCCCCCGCTGTTGAGGGGCCACAGGTCGAGCACCTTGACCAGGACACCCCCGGCGGGCCCGGCGCCGCGGCTGTCATTGCCGCCGGCGGGGGGGCCCACGGACTGCACCTTGCCCTCCAGCACCACGGCCGCCGTGTACGCCTGGTCCTGCACCGACTTGAGGCTGGGCGAGTAGCAGGCGAGGGAGACGCCGAAGAGCAGCATGGAGAAGCCGGGCGCCGGGTCGCGCCTCATGCCGCCGGCTGCCGCTCGCTGCCCGCCGGCCCTGCGGCGGCGGCCGGGCTGCGGGGCCGGGCTGCGGGGCTGCGGCGCGGCGGGCGCGGCGGGGCGGAGCGGAGCGGCGCGACGCGGGGCGGCACGGCACGGCACGGCACGGCACGGGGCGGCACGGCACCGGCACGGCACCGAGCGGCACGGCACGGCACGCCACCGGCACGGCCTGGCGCGGCGCGGCCGCGGCACGGCAGCGGCACAGGCACTGGCGCGGCGCGGCGCGGCGCGGGGAGGAGGCGGGATGCTCCCTCAGCTGCCCCTGTCCCCGGGATGCTGACCCCCGCACCCCCCCGGAAAGGTGATTCCCTGCCCGGGGACTCCCCCCGGGATGCCCGCTGCTGCGGAGGGGATCCCCGCGTCCCTGGGGGTCCTCGGGGGATGGAGGCAGACCGCGTCGCCTCCATCCGGCCCTGGAGCCAGCCCCTCGGCAGGCCCCCAGGCGTTCACAGAGCCCCCCTTTTCCCCGCAGAGGCCACCAAAGATGCGCTCGTTTGGGGGCGGCTGGAGCTGACACGGGGGTTCCGCGATGCGCGGGGCCCGGGAGCCGGGGATTCCTCTTTGCCCGATGGTTTCATGGAGCTGGGAGATTTGTGCCCGAGATTCCCTGCACACCTGAAGGAAAGGCACTAGCATAGAGACAAACGGAGAACGCAGTGGCGGGGGAGACAAAGCCGCCTTTCATGCCCTGTTCCTGCTGCCTCTCGTTAATAAACAAATGCTTTTCCCTGCAGCGGCTTCCAGGAGGAGTCGCTTTAAGCTCCAAAAGGTGCTTGTTTGGGTTTATTTTCGAGGCTGATCCTGAAGCATCTGCACTCCCAAAGCCTCGCTGCCCAGGCAGTGCGGAAGGCAGCTGAGATGCTCAATTAGCGGCGGCAGGGGATTTTGTGGTTGTCGTTGCGCTGGATTCCGCGTTGAAGGGGAGCGGCCGTAGTCCCATCCCACGGAGGTGACCTGGGGGCAGGAGGGCCGGGCTCAGCCTGCTCCCCGGCCATGGCTCCGGGCACAGCCCGCAGTGGCCCCAGGGCCTTTAGAACCCCAGGGAAACCCCCCAGCACACCTCCACAGATGACGAGAGCTGGGTCCTTGAGCCCATCGGTGAGCGCAAAGGAGCACAGGTGGCAGGATCGGGGTTTGCTTTCCATTTAACACAGCACAGCCAGAACCATCAGGAAAAATGGGAAGGGAGCAGAGCCTCCCTGCCCTGCCCAGCCCGGGCGTGGGGCGTAGCCTCTCCTCGTGTTTGCCCGGCTCGGGCGGGAGCCAGCCTTGTCCCAGCGCTGGCACAAGAGGGCACAGCCCCAGCACACGCACCCAGGCCTCTGCAGGCGTGGGCGGCCGTGGCTCCTGCTGCCAGCCAGGACCGCTGCTCTTCCCCACTCTGGGAATGCTGACAGCTCCCAGAGCAGCGCTGCCATTGCAGTGCCGCGTTGCCCCGGGAGCGCCGCGGCCGGCACACGGCAGGGCTCAGGGACCATTTACTTCTTGTACACATTTCCTCCTGCTAAGCGTGATTTTCTGCGGCTTTTTGGTCTCAGATGTTTCTGAAGGCTTTCTCTTTTCCCCTGGTCGGTGACCATGCAGAGCTGCAGAGAAATGCAGGTGGAGGCAGAAGGGACCAGAAGTGTTTCCCACGGCAGAGGGAAGAGCAGTGTTTTAGATTCAGGAAGCTGCTCGGAGGAGCAGGGAAACCACCTGACTTCTCTCTTCTTTTGACATAAGTCTCTGTGGAATTTCCCCTTTCCCTATCATTTTGCTCAGACAGCAACTGAGGCTCTGCCTGGGAAGGAAGGAGATACCTGATAGCATAACTTGATCTGGAGTTTGCCTGCTCTACCCTGCCCCTCACCAGAAAGGGCAGTTTCATGCCCGGGCAGCTGAGCTGCTAATCTGTAGTCTGATTTTGCAGGCTGAAATCCCAGTGGGACCACAGAGGTTCTCCCACTGAGAAATTCAGTGCAAGATACCTGTGAGGCCTCTGGGGCAATTTTGAAAAATGAGGGTTTTCTTTGTCTCTGGGGCATTTTGAAGTACAGAACACTTAGCCCCAGAAAAGGGCACTGGTCACATCTCCTTTTAGCAGGATTTTTCCGGTTGTTCAGCCTAACTGTTGAGAAGTCAACTGGTTTTCATCACTCGAGACACTTGCCTTTCTCTTATCATTTCAGAAATGGTTTAGGACTAAATCCTTCTCCCCTTTTTATGCTGCTCTTCCCATAAGATTGGAAAGTCATTATTTTCTATAGGTCCTTGGGCATTTTGTCATATGAAATAAATAAAGCATGGTCCTTGGTGCAGTTACCAGAGCAACCTGAACATTGGCTTTGAGAGAATGAAGCCTAAAGAACTTATTTCAAAAATATTTTCCTTCAATGGAGGGTAACTGTTTGCAGGGAATGCAGGATGTCTGTGGTCTGTTTTAATTTATCCAAAGCCCATCTCCCCCCTAACTCCCTGCTCTGAGAACCCATCATATTTGCCATCCTGGCAGAGAGATGGAGAATCTGAGCTCAGCCTGGATTCCACCCTGTCTGGAGGACCTCAGAATTCAGCAGCACCATCAGAGGTTTTCATTCCTCAGGCAAATGCTGTGGGGGCTGGTTTTTCTTTTACCTGCTTTAATTTTGTTCCTGCAATTTCCCAGAGAAGCCTGAAAACAAAGCCCCTCTCAGGTCTCTCTTCCCCTCTGCCAAGGGAGCTCCTGGCACAGAGCCCTGCCTGGTGCAGATGCCACACCGGGCAGTGTCCCAGTGCCCCTCCCTGCTTCAGGGAGCCCTGCAGCTCTTCTGCAAGGACAGATGTTGACCTCCGACAGCACAGGCAGGCACTCTGTGCTTCTTCGGCATCCCCCAAAGGTTGCAGATGCCCAGCCTCCTCTGTATCAGTTGAAGATGTGCTCCTGCAGATCCCATGTGGGGCTTTTAGTGTCAGGAGGAGCAAAGCACAGCGTCACAGAACATGCTGAGCTGGAAGGGGAGTCCAACACCTGGCTCTGCACAGGACACCCCAACAATCCCACCCTGTGTCTGAGAGCACTGTCCAAGTGTTCCTGGAGCTCTGGCAGCCTTTGGGCTGTGCCCATTCCCTGTTCAGTGCACAGCACCCTCTGGGGGAAGAACCTTTCCCTGATATCCAACCTAGCACAGGTCCAGCCATTCCCTGGTGCTATCCAGCATGGCGCTGTGCTAGGCTCTTGCCCATTTCAGGCAAACCTCAGAACCATGCATGCTCTGCAAGGGTGTCCCCTCACCTCCCACAGCCCTTCCCAGAACCAGCTCTGTCCTGGCTCCCTGCAGGGAGCCTCCAGCCCTGCTGGTGTGAAGATGGTAAGCACAGGAGACACATCCCATACCCCAGCCAAGGGAAAATTGCTTTCCCTCCCCTGCAACAATCAGGTGTTTGACAAAGACCCACAAATGCCAACAAATCCATTGCAGACAGTTTTTTCCCCCCTCCACATCTCTGCAAGGATTTGGTTTGTTCAGTTTGGGGATGCCCATGGAGAGCATCAGTGCCTGCCCCTCACCAGGACACACCAGACTCCTGGCACCAGGGGAACACCACCACAGCCTCAGGTGAAATGAGAAAAATTTGAAATGAGAAAATGAGAAATGAAGAGAGAAAAAATTATAAATGACGAACACGGGAATTATATGGAAAAAGCAAAGCTCAGTCCTCAGTTTGAGACTCCAACCTGGACATTGACTAACCACAGAATCAGAGAATGGCTCAGGTTGGAAGAAACCTAAAAGATCATCTACTTTTTCATATCTCCTGCCTGTTAATGTCAACTTCCAGGCCAGGAGAAGGCAGAACTGAGGGTTGTAGCTGCAGGCACCAGTGCCATCTCTCCCAGAAATGGACCATCCTGGCAGGGCCTGATCCAGCTACCCATCCTTCCCTCAGCTGGGAGAGCATTGACCCACTGTAATTCCATGAGATGCTCAACAGTCCAAAGGAAAGCTGAGAACATTTACTGTAGGGAGAAAAAGCAGGACTTTATTTTAATGAAACCTACCCTAAAAAAACTTTTATCTCTTGGCACATGGTGATCAAAGGGAAAAAATCAAGAGCAAGTGGTTTCCTCCACCTGAGAGAGAAGCTGTTAGGGTTCCCTCCAGCCCCTTTGTGACATATTCACCTAGGAGTAGGAAGCAAAAAAAGCTACTCATCCTTCAAGGAAATGTGTGCCTCTTTTATTTGCTGCCCTCCCCGAGAAACTCATTCACTCCTTGTCCACCCACACGAGCAGGAATGATGAATGAAAAACAAACCATAAACAATTCAGCCTTCCTTTTTCCTCCCAGCCTTCCAAGGAGCAGTCCCAGCCCGTGCCTCAGCACCCAGGTTTTGCCTGTTGAGCTTTCCCACCGCGTGCCTTGGCTCGCTGTGCCGCTCACAACGCTCCGTTCCTTGGATACAGACAGCTGCATCCAACATATTTGTCAGCAGCTCCAGCTCCAGGAGGGCTTCACTCAGGGTGAAGGAGACAGGGGAGCCTCTGCAGGGCACCCCTGCCCAGAGCCAGAGGGTTCCTGTGGTGGGCCTGGCCGAGGTGGGCGCTGGCAGGAGCTGATGATCAACCAGGCAGCTCCTCCTGCCCCGCAGCAGGACAAGGGTGCCCAGGTGCTGAGATGTGTCAGCAGAGAGATGACACGGGTGCAAAATGGCACCAGTGGGAGCAGTGCTCCCCACAGGATGGTGTATCCCAGTCTCCAGCCCTCCAGTGAGAGACCCCTGCATCCCAGAGATTCTCCCTGCTCTGGATTTCGCTGCCATTCAGAATTCGACTGCACTGGATTCCACTCTGATGTTTCTCTGTGTCTCTCTCCCTTCTCTCCACACAACCTCCTTACACCCCCCTGTGTATTAAACAACAACTGCAGTCATACCAGGGCATCAGGTGTGTCTGTGCACCTCTGAATTCCCTTCATAGGCAAAGTCCTCTCCCACTTTTGCCTGTTTTGTGAATTTTTACATAAAAATATGCTGAGTGTATGTGGGTGGGTGTATGCTTTATTACATGTGTAGGAAACACAGGGAATGAGGACTTGGGGCACCACCACAATAATAGAGAGGGACGAGGCTCTTTGGCTGGCTTTGCCCTTGATTCCCTGTTCAAATATAATTTGCCATTGTTAGACAAGAGACCCTCTCCAAATGACTTCTGAGATCCAGGAGACCATTTCTGCAGCAACAAGTTACTGCTTGTAGGCAGCCTGTGGCTGGAAAATGCCCTTGGTATTACAGAAATGGTAACTTTTTTAATAGGTCCAAATAAATAGGGAAGCCCAGGAGCTCGGGTGGCAGCATCTGAGCCCTGTGCTGAGAGGTGCACAGACCTTAGGGCAAGGCTAAATATAGGCCTCACAAACCAGAACAACAGAGCTTTTACTGAGAAGATAATCAAGCCCTGAGAGAACTACACAATGTAAGGCTTAGATTTAAAATAAATGTGAAATGAGTTGGTGGATTAGGGACTAGTTCCTTATGGAAAAATTTTCACACCAGAAAAAAATTGTTTGATGAAATGGGCTCTTTAATTAGCAGTTTCAGCAAGAAGCCAGGAGGATTGGAGGGGTTCTGGAGCCTCATCCCTCACCTTTCCACCTTGCCCTTTGCAAGGAGGTCTGGGGTCAGGGGAGGGGTGGACTGTCCCAGGCTGCTGCAGGTCAGGGGCTGAAGAGGAGCCCTGTTTGTTCTCCTTGTGCTCTCCTGTTACTGCACTTTCCCAAGAACATTCTACACTCTCCTAAAGCAACACCCAGGGCAGCAGGTGCTGAATCCAGGCAGGAAATCCACAGCCTGGGCCTGGACACAGGATAGCTGTCTGTGGCTTCCTGCACACCAGGTTCTCATCCTGCACCCACCAGTGGCCAGGCTGCAGCCACCTGTGACTGTCCAGACCAGCTTTCAGGCAGCCAGGACCTGAATGCAGCATCCCAGCTGTGATGCTCAGGCAGGCACACTGGTTCCCACCCATCAGGGCACACCGTGGCACTGCCCCGTCCTCATCCAGTCCCCTTCAGCCAGCTAAAGGGATGCAAGTTAAAAGATAAGACCAAATTGTTTTTCCTTTTCCTCCCTCATTCTTTCCTCGCTTCATCTCACACTGCAATCTTGTGGTTTGCAATTAAATTGTGTCTTTATGTCTCCTTTCCTCGGTAAACTAATGAAAATGACTTTTGCTCCAAGGTGGAGCATGAATGTCTCTCTCTGTGCCGAGCATGAGAGCAAGACACAGGGCCCAGGAGGAACAGAGGCTCCTGCTTTCCTGGGGAGTGATGGGTCGAATTGGGCTCCTGAGCCCCTCCAAGCATCCGAGCCTCAAGCTTCCATTTTCAGCTCCTTCTCCTTGCAGAGCCTGTGTAACAGCAGTGGGAGGTTACAAATAGAGCAAGGCAGCTCATCTGCTGCATCTCTCTCGTGTGATCCGTGGGCACGCACGTGCATGTGCTGGATCCTCCCTCCTCGGGCACTTCAAGACTCTCCCAACACATCCAAGGCCACACATCTTTCCCGGTCTGTAGCTCCCTCCTCAGCCCTTTGCTGTGCACGTCCTGGCTGGAGCTGAGGACACAGGCAGCACCACGTGCATCTGCACTGAGATTAACCCTGCAAAGCCAGGGACAGCAATTTGTATTTCCTCATCCCAAATTCATCACCTGGGAAGGATGCCAGGCCAGCGCTGACAAGACAGAGGCTTCAGTGGGAGTCTCTGCTTGCTGCAGCAGTGATGGGGCACTGACACCACCAACGCTCCCCTGCCCCAGGGGATGCTGCTACTGCCTCTCCCTCCTCTCCTGAAGGCTGGATCACACATACAGACTCCTTGGGGCAGGGACACGGGCACTAAAAGGAGGGATGATGGGAGGTGGTCCTATTTAGTCTGTCTGAGTGGAAGTTTACGGCAGAGTTAATGGCTAAAAACTACCTGGAGGGCAGGTACGAAAGCAACAGAGCCAAAGTCTCCTCGGTGGGGCATGTCACACAGGGCAGTGGCCCTACAGGGCAGCTTGGGAGGCTGAGGGTGAATATCCAGGTGGTCTTTCTTTCCCAGGAGGTGGTGTATCCCCAGGAGAGCACACAGGTTGGGGGCAGGGGCCTTCATCGTTTGGGGTGGATGAGGCAGAGCCCAGTGAGGCTGTGGCATCCTGGCTAGTGCTGACAACAGCCACAGTGCACGCAGGCACTGGCCAGCAGCACCCCAGGGCTCCCATCCCACTGCCCCTTCCAGGACCTGAGACTCTGGGATGTGTGAGCTCTGAGCAGTCTGGCACGGCTGCTCCTGAGCCCCCAGCCAGCAGGACAGTGCTGGCTGCCCATGACACAACACACAGCACTGTCTGCTCCCCTCCCAGGAGTCACTGCCCCTTCATGCAGGGCAACACTGGGGACCTGAGTGAGGCAGGTCAGAGCAGGGGTCTGGCACAAGCCTCTGGCTTGCCCAGGCTGGGGGTGGCCAGGGAGGCAGCAGGATGGCTCTGATCTGAGGGGAGCAGTCTGTCCTAGTCCCCTAACAAGCCCCATGTACACCCATTTCCTCGGGGACACTCCCTGGACTGGGTGGGGAAGGAGGGGTTGTGGGGATCTCTCAGTCTCAGTGAAAAATGCCCAACAGCAAAAAGCTTGATAAAACACCTGTTTTAACATGACAGAGTAAAAAGAGAAATATCAAGGGCGAGCCTTATGCCCCTTCAGATGCAGAACACCCTGCATTTGTGTAGCATGGGATGGACCCAGGATGGATTTTCCCCAGTGCTGCACATATCCCTTCCCCACAGACAAGTTCTTCCTTTTTGGTTCCTCATGATATTATATATCCTTGGTTTTATTCTGTCTCGTTAAGGCAGCTGTCACTATTATTATTATTATTATTATTATTATTATTATTATTATTATTATTATTATTATTATTATTATTATTATTATTATTATTATTCCATTTGCTGTCAGGCCTTTCATCCTGAGATGCAGAATTAACCCCTCTCACAGGTGCTGGAGCCCCTTTCCTCCCCAGCCTCTGCTCTGCTTTTCCCAGAACAAGGGTCTGTGGCTGCTGTGCTGGCTGCAGGCTGTCCCATAAGTTTCCAGCAAAGCCAGTTTGATAATGCTTCTGGTTTGTAAATAGCTTTCCTCCCCAACACAAACCAGGTGCTCCACACACCACTCTCTTCCCTGCTCCATCCAGACCTTTTGGAATCCCAGCACTGCATCTCCCCACCTGAACCTCATGGTATTTGCTGAGCAGCTGTAAAACAATTAATTGAATTTAATTATTGAAAGGATGTTCATGTTTCCTGCACACTTACACACCACGTTATCTCAATCACACCAGGGCTGGACTATAATTCTCTTTCTAATGAGTTCCCAAAATATTCCCATAAGAAATATCCTCAAAGCAGCTCCTCTATCTAGACACTGTGAGAGGCTGAAACCCCCCCTAACAGTCCCTGGGGAGGCAGAAGGACTTCTTGCTGTGCTGGGTGCATTCTGTATTGGCACCAGGCAATTCCTGCTCTCCACAGCAGCAGGATTTAGGGGTGCTGAGGTTTTCTCCTTCTCCTGTGCTCCTTCAGTCCTTCAGGCTACTGCAGGGCTATTGCACAGCCCCAGCTGGGACTCGTGGGTCTAAAAGCAGACCAAGGAATCACGTCATAAAAGTGAAGCTGTTTCCCCTCTGACACCAAGCCAGAGTGGACTCTGCAGCAAATTTGCTCTATGAGAAACCAGAGCATGGAAACATTCAGTACCTTCATCATTCTACTCATGGCATCTTTGAGGGAAAAGTAAGAAGGTATTGCCTCCATGGTAAGGGTCTGGCTTATGGACTAGGAGGATTTTAATTAAACACCTCTTCAGCAAAATCCAAAACACTGAGATGAGTTATGGGACAACTTTTTTTGAGCTGGTAGTCTCTGGATAAGCCATAGAATCCCAGGTTTTCAAATCCCAGACAGGTCTCAACAGGATAAAAAGGAATCCCACCCAGGGCCACAATGATGGTCCAGAAAATACTCCCAGAGCAGCTCTGAAAGAGATATAGGCAAATGTTAAATAATTACTAAGTAGGTTTTGAGACATTCCCCTGCTAGAGTACAACATTTCTTAAGGCTGCCCATGGGAAGTCACTCAAAGAAAAGGAATCATGCCTGACTCTTCCCTGTCACAGCAGCCAGGTCAGGCTCACAGGGCTCTGCATGTGTGAGCTGGGTCTCTCATCACCCCAAGGATCATAGGAATAACCCCACCACCTTGTGAATGACAAGTGACTCTGCTGCCTTAGATAACCCCCTCACCACAGTCCTTTTTCTCCTTGGTGAAGCTTAAAATGAGCAGCCAGGCTGGCTTTCCTCTTCCTCGAGGTCCAGAAAAGGATGTACCTTCAAAGGGAGGTGTCACACCTACCTCCCACCAGTGGCAGCCCCCCTCCCACCTCTCACAGGATTGCAAAGCTGGCCATACCTCCATGTGCCAGCACAGCTGAGGCCTTTGTCCTCCTTGCAGGACAGCTGTGGCTCCCTATCTCAGGGAAGACACAGGAGTAGGGTTTAAAGGACAGCTTTATCCTCCTGGAAAAGACAGGGACTGGGGTCTGGTGGATGCCTCCTCCCAGGTGTGGGACAGGACACCTGGCTGGTCCACAGAAGGACAGGGCAACAGGCAGTGCTGCAATACCTGAAGAATGGCTTCAAACTCTCATCCTGTTCCCCCTCACTCCACAAATTCCTACTCAGAGTTCATTCTGGATCTCCTCTGAACAGGCTCTGTTTGCCACCACAGCCAGTTGCTGTGGTGAGATGAGATGCCTTGGGTGTTCTCATGTTTGCATAATGAGGAGTTTAGAAGTTACAAGCTATAAATTCTTCTGGACCAAACTCCCACATTCTCCAGGCCAGGCTGAAAAGTATCTGTGTAAATAGGTTTGTTTACAGTCAACTAAGTGTTTTCATCCCAGGCACCCAACCAGACTCCTGTCCTGATGATGTGACTGCCAACCAGCAGCAGCACCAGCTCCAGCAGCACTGGGCAGAGCAGTGGGTGCCCTGCTTGGATCTGTGCCCACCCCACAGGGCTGTGGCACCCAAGTCCCACAGGAGAAAGATCAACCTTTCTCCCTGCTGGAGAAAGATCATCCTCATGGTATACATCATCTGTCTCAGACAGAGCAAGACCCAGCACAGGGCCAGTGTGGAAACTCAGACCCACCCCAGGAATGGTTTTGAAGGGGCAATCCCTGTCCCCTGGATCTGCACAGCAGTTCCAGTCCCCCCTGGAGAGCATGGACCTGCTCCCAGGGCAAATCCCCATCAGCCTCAGCACCAAGGCAGCTCTACAAACACAGGGGATGGAACACTTCAAAACAAGCTTGGACCAGGGCCATGCCTGGCCATGAGCCAGAGAGGGGCCAAGAGCACTGTGAGCAGAAAAGGTGTTTATAAACACCTCTCCAAGCCTCCTGCACAGCAAGACAAGCTGTGGAAATGCCTTTGGCTCCTTCCTGGCTCGGTTCCACAAGAGCTTCCAGGGCATGTTTTTGTCCATTCATCTTAGAATTGGGAGGGAAGGGAGTTGGAAAAGTTTAGATTAAGCTCCTGTGCCTCTGCTTTCCTCCAGGTAGGCATTACTCTATTCCTGGGTTTATGTAGCATCCTTGAAATTACTGCTTTAGGTATCAGCTGTGCCTGCAGGGCTGCATTCACTCACACACACACATTTGCCCCCAGGAGCCAAAAGGCAGTTCCTGAGCTTCTGCAATGAGCTTTACACTGCTAGAAAAAACCTTTAATATACCCATTAGCCTTGTGGCTGCAGTTTACCACCAAAGGAAAAAAGGATTTAAAGCCAGGGGTACTAAAATCACTAGGTGGGTGCAGGGTCCAGGGGGACAATTACCTGGATGCAGCAAGAGGTTCCACCATAGGAACACCAGCTACAGCAATGGATCTGAGCCCTTGTCTGTACTGCACAGCCCCATCTGCACAGCTGGAGTTTGCTCTTCATCCTGTGAGCTTTGGGAGAGTTTTCCTTCCAGAGCCATGTGAACCAAACCCCACAGAGGATGGGAAGCTGGGATTCTGTGTGCTGGTCGTGGCTGGAGTAGAGCTAATTTTCTCCCAGCAGCTGCTCTGGGGCTGTGCTTTGGATTTGTGCTTAAAACATGGGTGATAACATAGAGATGTTTTTTGTTATTGCTGAGCGGGGCTCACACAGAGCCAAGGCCTTTTCTGCTTCTCACATCATCCCACCAGTGAGCTGGTGCAGAAGGAGCTGGGAGGGGACACAGCCAGGACAGCTGACCCCCACTGACCCAAGGGATGTCCCAGACCCTACAGCTCTGCTGTCCTGGGGGTGCCTGCACACCTGTCTGCAATGGCACGTGGGGAACAGATTCCTTACTTTGCTTTGCTGGTACACATAGCTTTTGCTTTCCTTACTAAACTGCTGCCAGTTTTTCTCACTTTTATCCTTCTGATTCTCTCTCTCATCCCATCAGAGGGGAGTGAGTGAGTGCATGATGGTGCTGAGCTGCCATTTGGGGTCAAACCACAGCACTGTGTCATGCTGGCAGCAGCCAGCCCACCTGAGAGCTGAGGACTCACTGTGTCCTCTCAGAGTGGCAACAGTCAGGTTAGCATCTTCAGAGAAAAACTTTTGGGGCAAAGAAAAAGTCAAAGCATCTTTTTCTTGGATGCAAAACTGTTAAACTGTGATTTGTTCTAAATCTCATTCCAAAACTGTGATTTGTTCCATATCTTCCTTCTCATCCTCGCAGATGTTTGGGGTTCCTCTGGCCCCACATGGAAGTGGTCAGCCCATTTCACCCCAGCCCCAGGAGCAACCTTGCTCCCTGGGAACAGATGGCAAAAGATCTATTCCAACATCCTCACATACTTTTTAAGGAAAGGGAGTTTAAAGTAATCTGAAAAAGAACACCAGCCTGTAGAAAGCTGCGCTGGGAAGGAGCTGGAGTATTAACCTCAAACCCAGAGGTTACAAATGGCCAGAAAACTCCCATGGCTGGAGGAGATGTGGAGGTCTGAGCCACACTCATACCAGAGAGTCTCTAGTGACAAGACTTCTCTCTGCCTTCTCCCACCCTTTTCCCCTCTGGGAGCCTGCACCAGCTGGACTGCTCTTGGACACATTCAGGATCCCACCTGGTGTGATCCAACAGCTTTAGAGGCTGCAAATTAATGGCAGGATAAAGCAGGCATTGTGGCACAGGGGAAGGATGCACCTCTATCAGGCAAAGCTGGGAAACCCAGAGCTGCAGACAATGACAGCCAGTGCTTTCTAAAGCACATTTCCCAAAAACATGCCTTGAGGGGAGGGATGCACAGCCCACAACCCCCAGCATGTCCATAAGCCCAGAAGGAAAACAAGACCAGAGAGGGTGTCAGCTGCCTTGCTGCATGGCTGTGCAAATCCAGAACCAGCAGTCATGGCTGGAGGAACAACAGGACCATCTGGGCACAGCTCTGGAGACAGCAGCAAGGCAGCATGAAAACAGGAGGGATCGAAAACACAGGAGGTGTTGTCATCTTAATAAAAGGATGAACCAGCTGGTCACCAGGAGCCAGAGCAGCTGTGCCCAGCTATGCCCACCTTCCTGGACATCCCTGTGGACAGAGCACCTTCCCAGCCAATGCCATGGGCATGGGAAGAGGGAAGGGAAGGAGGAGGCCCACCCAGGCATCACACCAGTTCAGCTGGAGGCAAAGAAGCCACCTGGCTACTGGGAAACAGGCAGTCACATACACAGGTGACACAGCCTTTGCTGCACATGATGCTGGGCTCTAGTCCTTACTCCTCCTTAGGAGAAATGGAGCAGAGATCCCTGGGTTTATAAATTATTCTCACTGAAAACCAGCAAGATTGGAATTTGGTGGCCATTTGTTGCTAGCTTTCAACAGAAGAGCAGCCAGCACTTCCCGGATTATGTGGGGAGCTGGAGAACCATGCTTCCCTCTGAATGTCTCTGAGAACCAAGAACTGGGGAGGGTCCTCACTCTCTGCAGGTGACAACACCACAGAAAGAGTGAATGAGGGGGAAGCCAGCTGAGAAAAGGGCAGTGGGGGACTTGCAGACCAGTCAAAGGAGAAGAGAAAGTACACTGGAGTTGGAACAAGCCATCATGGAAACAATCCCAAACTTAATTCACTTGGATAGGACATCGCATAGTGCTTAGAAGAATTAGCACTTTATCTTTGCAGACACAAGAAGAAAGAACTTGTCCTGCCATTGTGCAGTCACTGATTCCTTCTTTCTTTTGTTGTTGTTGTTGTTGTTGTTGTTGTTGTTGTTGTTGTTGTTTGCTTTCTGTTTTTTGTTTCTGAAGAGTGAGCAAAAGAGGCGTCCTCACAGCTCACCATGGAAACTGCCGCTGTGGGCAAGGAATGGCTGATATGTCCTTGGGATGTCACCCTTTAGCAGGTGGCCAAAAAGACACCAACCCTGCACCCAGGGCCAGTCTGGATCCATCCATGCCCCACTCTGGAACACCTGGAAGCCAGGCTCCCTGGCAGGGTTACCCCTCGGGCAGTGACCCTCCAGTACCCCCGTGGAGGAATCCTCACCCCAAAACAGATCATCAAAGGAGGTGGAGCTGCTTTCTTGGAGACAAGCGGTTCCAACTGGAGGGCTGCAGTTGTCCGTGGCCAAGCTTTCCCATTGTTATTTTACAGCTGCTTGATGTTCTGAAAGATATTTAGAAAAATGACTTTAACTGTCCTGTGCCAAACTGGGTAAGGGTGAAAAAAAAATGAAATTTGGCAGGGATGATATTCATTCAGCATGTAGCTTGGATGACGTCCAGTGACTAACACAGGAGTTTTAACTGATCTAGGAGACTAAAAACCATTCACAAATAATTTGATTTAGGGTCACTGTGATTCCTTTTTATAAATAATTTTCATTGAGAAGTATTTCTTTAATTAGGACCGACAGATCCTAATAGCAATGCTATTGTGTGCACCGCTCATCATTCCCATCTTCCTAAATGACTTTCATATGTTGTGTGCTGGTTTCTTGTTTGCTGCCCACGATGGGGCTTGTTCACGGGGTGACCAACGCCCCACGACAGTGGACGAGCCATGCTGAACTCCAATCTCCAAAGGCACGCTCCGAGGAGGACGCAGGCAGAAAGCAAAGAAATCTCTTACCATCCCGCCCCTGTGCAGGGGCTGGTCTGAGCCTTCCCCAGCCTCAGCCATCCCCCCGTGGCTGGAAAAGCCTTCTGAGTGCTCTGCAGCTGAGAGAAGGCAACAGCAACTCGCCTTCGAATGCTTCAGTGCTCCAGCTTCCACCAGGGCACAGGCAGCTCTCTGAACCAGAATGTGCTCCCTTTTCTGTGGTGAGGGAGCAGGACAAGAACAGAACCAAGGGAATATCTGACACAACCTGGGAAAAAAGTGTGAACTCAGTCACCTCCTAAGCCAGCAGATCGCCCGACTCAGCCTGAGTGGATCTGGGAAGACTGCAGGAGAATTCGGACAGCGGATGAGAGAAGAATGACTCGGCGACTCAAATGAATCTGCTTGGCAACATCCTCGTGTGTGACAGCCTTTTCTCTGACTTGCACAATAACAATTGCAGCCCAGCCACTCAGTTACTAATCTTATCTGTAGTTTGAATGGCTCTTAGCTTCCCTCCTGTTGATTATAAATGTTTGTACAAGTTCTTGGAGTCAGCGGAGTTGTTTCATAGCTGAATAACAGGCTGAGGCTCCAAACTTCGAGATGCTTGCAGTAATGATCAGATATGTTCTTAAAAGCGCGCTGAATTGGATTTCAAAACAAAAGGGCAATTGATCTTAAGCCTGAAATCCCAGCCACAACTCTGAAAACCTTTTCCCTTGCCTTTCCAAGGAACTGAAACTGATGTGAAAAATGACTACAACAGTCAAAGAAAGGAGGATTATTTTATGAGAGGAAGCTACCTAAATTTGGTCTCATTTAGGCTATCAGAATAGGGGGGTATAATTGCTACTGGGAAACACATGGAAAGGGAGAAACTGTTAGAAAATCCTGTGAAATCTCCAAACTGAGAGTTGTGGGGCTGGAGATGAAAAGATTTCTGATTTTCAGAGTGAAGAGGTCTGGGATAGGTTTCAGCAGAAGCCACAGAGGCAGCGCAGTGTGCAGCCTGATAACCATATGGGAGACACTGATAGGGCTCCAAGAGCCAGGGTGGGCAGCATGTGCTCAGGAGCTCCCAGCAAGATCCCAGTCCAGACTTTGGACTGTACAAGGCCAAACCTGGACAACGTATGAAGAGACTCCCCTGGTTCCTGCACGTATCCATGGACCCTGGTCCATCCTATTTTGCACCTCGCCTCCTTCATCAGCCATCCCCAGCTTGCCTTGGCCACATGATCTTGTTTTAGCACTGGGCAGACCAATTTAAGTTCCTGTGGATTCCCAGGATGGGTTGCTGTGGTGGAGCTCCCATTGAAAAGATTATCTTTTGGGAATAAAAGCACTTTGTTTCCTTTGTTCTGTTTACTTCGATAAGCAAATGCCTCATTCAAGCCAAATTCAGGCACAAAATCAGCGCCTTAGGTAGTGGCTGTGACTTCCAACATGGAATGGTGCCGGGCAAGCAGAATGCCACAAAACATCATCCCAATGCGGGCAGGTTGTTCCCGGGATTGCTGGTGTCCACTTGGAGCACAACCACTCCTGAAACAGCACCACTGGCCTGTGCTGGGGAGGAAAAACAACCTATGCTGCTGGCCAGCATCCTCAGTACCAGCAATTTTCACAGCGCCCCAGTCAGAGCCGGACCGGCCACGCGGCTCCAGGGCACAAACGAAACTCCTTATGCAAATCCCAGTTCTACCACTTGGATAAAGCAGTGGCTCATCCACGAGCATACCAGGTGGTGACAGCAACAGGCTGCACGGATAGGCCTCGGTTAGGTTGTTAAATGTCATTTGGCTTGAGGATAAAAGGAGCAAACCAAGAGAGAGGGGTTGCCAGAGCACCAGCCTGCAGCCTGCCGCGGGGGCAGCGTGGCAGTGCCAACCCGGACACGCAGTCCCCATGCCAGGAAACCCCCAGGACAGCTCAGGTAGGCTGAAAATCAAACTGCATCCACAGGGAGCACCACCCATCCTCAGCGCTCAGAGCTCTCCTGCAGCCCACGGCTGGCAAGCTGCAACTCAGCCACTGCTGAAATACTGTTTCTGTGGAAAAACGAAACTGTTTCTCTGTGTGTTGTTTTTACCACCCATGGAATAGCCATTCCCACGGCTCTAACCACAGACCCGGGGCAGGCTGGAGGTTCCTCCTGTGATACCTGAGCATCCTCTAACAAGATGTCTCAGCAGTTCACTCCTTGTCTCCTCGAGAAAGCCATTTGTGTGCCAAGTACATTCCGCAGGCCACCCCAAAATTCACCTCATAGCACCGCTCGTTGTGCAACACTTGCAGGATGCTGGAGGTACATCCGTGCCTACCACAGAAGTCAGCAGTCCTTGGAAGCGGCCAGCAGGGAAGCGACTTGTACCCTCAGCAATCCTGCCAGTTTGCTCCCTGACCTGCAGCATCAGGAGAAAACATCCTTTCTTGGGCTGGAGCTGGCTTAAAATCGAGGCTTTGGAAACAAGGACTAAGAAGCTAAAGCATCTCCTCCAAAACCCACCCCCAAACCTCCAAAACCCACCCCCAAACCTCCAAAATCCACCTCCAAGCCTCCAAAATCCCACCTCCAAGCTCCACCTCCAGCTCCCCGCTGCGGGGGGACGCCCGATCCCCCGGTCCCCATCCCCGCCGCGCTCCCGAGCCTGCAAGCCCCGCGCCACGCCATAGGCCTGTTAATTAACTTCATAATCAACCCCGAATAAACACGTATCCCGCGCGGGCATCCCGGGCATCCCCGCCGGGCGGAGGGCCCGCTGCTCAGCGCTCTCCCGTACGGTTCCCTGCGGGGAGCGCGAACCCGGCGGCTCTCCGCGGCGCCGCCGGCTGTCCCCGGGCTGCGGGAGCGCGGCTGCCGCGGGGCCAGCGGCGGGGCCGCCCTGCGCGGGGCTTGGGCTGGGGTTTAGACTGGGGTTTAGGCTGGGGTTTAGGCTCGGGTTCAGGCTCGGGTTTGGCAGCGGCGCCGGTGCGCGGGGGAGCGCGCAGCTGCAGTTCCCGCGGCGGCCGCTCGGCGGCGCGGCGCTGCCGCCGTGCTCGCCGGGGCGGCCGGCGGCGGGGGCCGCTCTCTGCCGCCTTCCCGCGCCCTCTCCTCGCTCCGGCAGATCTCGCGAGAGCGCGGCCGGCTGGTGGCCGCGGGGGCTGTTGCAGCAGCGGCGGCGGCGGCGGCGGCGGGAGGAGGAGGCGGCGGCGGCGGCGGCCGGGGGCGGCCGAGGAGGCGGCGGCGGCGGCGGAGGAGGCGGCGGCGGCGCGGGGGCGGCCGCGCCGGGGCGAGCAGCGGCGGGCGAGGCCCGAGCGGCGGCGGCGGCGGAGCGGCGGCGGCATCATGGCGGACAGAGACAGCGGCAGCGAGCAGGGCGGCGGCGGCGGGGCGCGGCGGGCGCCGGGGGGCCGGGCGCGGGCGGCGGCGGCCCGGGCGGCGGCGGCGGCGGCGGCGGCGGGGGCCCGGGCGGCGGGCTGCAGCACGAGACGCAGGAGCTGGCCTCCAAGCGGGTGGACATCCAGAACAAGCGCTTCTACCTGGACGTGAAGCAGAACGCCAAGGGCCGCTTCCTCAAGATCGCCGAGGTGGGCGCGGGCGGCAACAAGAGCCGCCTGACCCTCTCCATGTCGGTGGCCGTCGAGTTCCGCGACTACCTGGGCGACTTCATCGAGCACTACGCGCAGCTGGGGCCCAGCCAGCCCCCCGAGCTGGCGCAGGCGGCCGACGAGCCCCGGCGGGCGCTGAAGAGCGAGTTCCTGGTGCGGGAGAACCGCAAGTACTACATGGATCTGAAGGAGAACCAGCGCGGGCGCTTCCTGCGCGTCCGCCAGACCGTGAACCGCGGCCCGGGGCTGGGCTCCACGCAGGGCCAGACCATCGCGCTGCCCGCACAGGGCCTCATCGAGTTCCGCGACGCCCTGGCCAAGCTCATCGACGACTACGGCGTGGAGGAGGAGCCGGCCGAGCTGCCCGAGGGCACCTCCTTGACTGTGGACAACAAGCGTTTCTTCTTCGACGTGGGTTCCAACAAGTACGGCGTGTTCATGCGGGTGAGCGAGGTGAAACCCACCTACCGCAACTCCATCACCGTCCCTTACAAGGTCTGGGCCAAGTTCGGCCACACCTTCTGCAAGTACTCGGACGAGATGAAGAAGATCCAGGAGAAGCAGCGGGACAAGCGCGCCGCCGCCGCCGCCGCCCCCGCCGTGGGCGCCGAGCCGCCCCCCGAGGCCGAGGCGGCCGCCGCCGGGCCGCCCGGCGCGCTGCTGCAGGCCGAGGAGCCCGAGGAGGACTGACCGCCCGCCCCCCGGGACGCGGACTGGCCCCGCCGCCGGCGGGAGGGCGGGCGGGCGGGCGGCGGGGCGCGGGGGCGGCGGCCCGGAGCCCCCCCCTCCGCCCGGAGAGCCCCCCCGGCCGCGCCGCCCGCCCGGCGCCCCCCCCGCCGCCCGGCAGAAGCAGCAGCAGCAGCAGCGCCTCAGACCCGCCACCCATCGCTGGATGTTCCTCCACTTTACCCACCGTATCAAACAGTAAGCAGCTGCTAAAACAAAAAAAAAAAAAACAAAAAAAAAAAAAAAAAAACAAAACTAAACAAACAAAAAAAAAAAAGAAAGCAAAAAAAAAAAAAAAACCCACAAAAAAAAGAGTCAAAAAAAAGTAATAACATTATATATGAACTGTGTTTCCTACTTGATTAAAAATATAAAGAACTGAGTGTTTATTTCCCTAATTAACCGAGAACTTTTGTACACGTTTAAGCTATTATTATTAAAAGTGTTTGCAAAAATGGTCAAGATTATAATATTGCTGAATTATATAAAAAAAAAGTCCTTTTCATGTTGAGCTAACATTTGACTTTAGCACAAAAAAAAAAAGAGATATTTTAGAACACGTAAATAATATTTTTAGTTTTTTCTTCTCATTTTGTTACCAAATTTCGAACCTTACATGGAGGTTACTATAGTATATTTGACACCCTATATACCTGTGATTAGAGATGTGTATATATATATGAGGGCTAGGCATGCTGTGTGTCTGAGCTTTGTCTAAATGTTATGCAGAAGTTTGTAGAGTTAAAAGGTACGTAGGTTTAATTCATGCAAGGTAAACAATAAGTGCTCTCTTTTATACAATATGCATTGCATCTGGACCTTAAACATATAAAAATGGTCAGTGAAACTTCTGTGAACATGAAGAAAAATTATTAAAAAAGGCATTTAAATGAAATTTGCTAACTTGTGATTTTTACGTTTGAACCAAAGTTATTCAAATAGTAAAAAAAAAAAAAAAAAAAAAAAAAAAGAGGAAAAGAAAAAAAAAAAAAGAGAGAGAGAGAGAGAAAAAAAAACAAAAAACGAAAAGTAAAGAATTTCCTCCCATAATATTTTTTTTCTGCACCTGTTTGGTTTACAACTGAGTAGGCGTATTGTCATTATTGTGTATATGAGATGTACTTGTATTGTTCATAATATATTTTTTTTATTCTGTGTACTTAAAGTACTTAACCTGACGTGCAGCGGTTTCCAGTGCACCTGTTTTTGGACAGCAGGTAGCGAGCCTTGCCGTGCCCGCTGCGCTGAAGCGGTGCGAGGCGCGGGCCGATGCTTTGCTCCCTGTGAACTCCCTGTTAGGAAGCAGTGCAGCGTGATCCCACTGAGCCATGGGGGTCGGAGTTTGGTCGGACAGTGAAAGCCAAGCCGGTGTGTGTCCGGAAAGGATTGCCATGTAGCTCTGGTGCTAGTTCTTCTTACTGGCTACATACCTGGCCCTGCCCTGCCCTCCCCGTCCCAGCTCCCGCCGGGCGCGGGCTCCGCTCGAAGCCTAGGCTAGGGAAACACAGATTTGTCAGAACACTAATCTGTCCAGGTGTGTTCTCCAAATTGAAATTGTTTGTAATAATAATAAGAATAATAATAGACTTTTACAGATTGTCGTCGTTGTTTTTCCGGTTATGTTTTTTGGGTTATTTTTTTTTCTTTAAAAAAAAAAAAAAAAGTTGGTGTGCTTTTAATTGACTAACTTCTTGCTGCTGTATAGTAAAATATTAATATATTTTTATCATTAAACTGCTGCATGACTATCATCGTTGCGAGTGAAGAGAAAATGTTATAAAAAAAAAAAGATGCCTTAAACAGTGAAAACAAAACTTTATTTTTTGTTTTTTCTTTTCTTTTCTTTTCTTGGCTGGAATTCAGTAGAGAGCGTTTCAGAGAAACTAGAATCTTGTTCCACTCGGAAGTGTTTTGGGAATGCAATCATTTTGCTGAATGGTCTTGGCTGAGTTAGGGGTCAGGTAGACCTGAGCTGCTGCCGTGCGAGCGGGAGCTGCCAGCGCTTCTTTACTGAGGGGCAAGGATGGAGTTTCGGAAGGGTGGGGAGAAAACAAAAAAAAAGCTTGTTTTAAAGAATTTGATTTCCTGCTGTCGTTTTATTCCCAGTTGAAATTATAATTCCCCTTTTCTTCTTGGGTTTTTCTCTTTTTTTTTTTTTGTTTTGTTTTGTTTTGTTTTGTTTTTTTGGTTCTTTGAGATGTACTGTAAGTGTCAAAACAAGCTGTTTCCATTGTACCATGCATTATTGCCCTTGAAAGAAGTTTGCTGTTAGTGTTCACAGAAAGTTAAACACGAGCCGCTGGTAGCGAGGTGTTTCTGTTTCTTTTTAAACAATCACTGGAAATGTTTAAAATTGCTTTAATATGCACTTTTCCTATTTCCCAGTAGTGAAATAAGCTTTTCAGAGTGCGTAATGTGACATTTGAAATGGTTCTCAATTGCATGTAAACATGTGTCTGATAACCTGCTTCTGAATCGGAGGCTCTGGACGGGCAGTTCCAGCGATTATTGTACTTCAACTGTGATGTGTCGGGACTGCACTCTCCATGCTGCTAGACGTAGTTAGGAATCGAATTGCTTTGGTTTTGCTACTTGATTGATTGATTGATCGATCGATTGTCTCGGTCCTGCTGTTCGCTGCCCTCCCCAAAGTTGTCGCGCTGCCGACGGACGCGCTCCCGGCGCCCGTCGTTCCAACGCCGCCGCGGTGCGTTCCCAGCAATAAGGAGCGGGAGGCGAGGAGAGCACGGCAGAGTGTCCTCGCGTCCCTCCCGCCTCCTGGGAGCATCGCTAACGGGGCAGGCTCCTCCCGTGGTCTTCCTCGCCCGCGCCGCCCGGATCCTGCCCAGGATCCGGCTGACCCGAGGAGCGCCCGGGCCGCGCGGTTCCAGTCGAACCAGTACAGGCTGGAGCAGCCCGCGGGCAGTTCTGTGAACAGTGGCCGAGAACTTGTGGTCAGTTTTTTGTCTCGTTTTGGGTTTCTTCTGCGTGTTCCCTTAGTTGTTTTTTTGGGGTTGGTTTGTTTTTTGGTTTTTTTTTCTTCTTCTTTTTCACGCACGTTCTGTATGTTCAAGGACTTGATGAATGATGATAACGAAAGACTAAAATGACTGTAAAGATTCGTGGGATTTTGCTCCTGGTTGTTTTCGTTTTCTTTTGATTTCTTTTTTTGCTTTTTTTGTTTTAATTTTTGTTTTCCCGGAGGTGCTCGGTACTTTACCAAGGCTCTAATATCTCAGTATTTAAAACAAAGTACAGAAAACCCTGTTTAATATTAGAAGAAGAAAGGTATATTTGACCATATGTGTTGTTTTAAAAAAAGACAGTATGCTCAAATGTGCCAAGATACCTAATTCCTGAAAAGTATGCCTTATATTTTCCTTGATGATATGCTTTTAAATGTCTTGTAGAATAGGTCCAAGAGCATGATAAAAGCTACTTTATAATGACTACGTGCAAGAAAACTTGAAATTCATTGCAATACTGACATTATTTTACTTTTAAGTTAAAGGGACACTGTCAAGTAATTTACCAGTGAAATACAACCACCTTTTAAGTGGTTTTACGCTAAGGGGGAAATGTCCTCTAAATTCAAACTCTATTTTTCTTTTGTGAAAAGGAAAAAAAAAAAAAAAAGTGAAGTTGCTCTGTCTTTGAGAATTTAAATAAAAAAAAAAACGAAAAGAAACAGCATGAGCCGCTGTTGATTCCTGCCTCTTCTTTGCGGTCCCGCTGCCGATGCTGTGGCTTCCCGGGAGCCGGGGGGCCGGGCCGGAGTCCCGGTACCGGGAGCCCCCGGTTGGGCTCGGCGGGCTCAGCCCGGCCGCGGGGACCGGCAGCGCGCCCGCCCCGGCGGACGGCTGTTCGTTTTTTGGGAAAATTCGTTCGGAGAAAAAAAAAAAAAAAAAAAAAAAAAAAAGATAAAAAAGGCAAGGACTACTTGACAGTGTCACTTAGTGCGTATCCCTCGCAGGGGTTGAAATGCGCTGGGCGTAGCGCTGCCGGCAGAGCGGTTCCCGACCTGTGCCGGGGCTGGGGGAGCGCAGAGGGGCTGCCCCGGGGAGGGCGGGCGAGCGCAGAGCCCAGCCCGCCAGCCAGGCAGAGCTGCTGCCGGGGATTTAGCCCCTGCTCAGAGCCGACCGGTAACTTCTTTGGTTTTTTGTTCTTTTTGGTTTTTTTTTTTTTTTTTTTTTTTTTTTGGTTTGGGGGTTTATTTTTTTCGGGAGCAATTACTTTGTTGCCTTTAAAAATAGCACTGTAACCACCTTTTTTTATGATTAGCTGTAGTGTAACCTTTGTCCCTTCAAACTATGCAAGCTATGAAATGTAAATTAGGGATCAGTTAAAGATAGTCGATTATATTCAATCAGATGACATTCATGCACTAACTGGAGTATATACAGATAAAGCTATTAGAGTGACTTGTATGCTAACAGCAAGATATAACATACCTACCTATTCTAAAAAAATGACTATTAATATTGTATAACAGGACTGTGGGGGTTGGGAGGGAATGTTATCTCTTATCTTCTTAAAAGGGGATTTAAGATTTTTATAACTGTTTTTTCCATCAAACTTTAATATTTTTGTCAAATTTTTAGGTATTTAATTTGTAAAATAGATTTTACTTTGTACTGGCGTACAGAAAATAGGGGTTGATTTAAACTTTTTTGAAGCCAAGTGATCAAGTACATTTGTAATAAAAAGTCAATGGATCTATATCAGTCGTACTCACTGTTTTCATTTCTTGTACGTTCTAATGCAGTGGCACTGTATGTCTCCCAAGGAAAAAAAAAAATTGGGGAGGGGGGTGGAAGGAGAAGGCAAAAATGTCAGCATTGATGCTGCCAATCGATGCAACTTTACGTGTGCAGGTGGCCCCTGGTCAGTGGAGATTTGGTAGATATGCATTTTTCCTGAAAACACGGTGCACTTTTTCCAGCAGGGTTTATGCAGACCTGACGTTTTTGGCATGTCTTCACTTCCCGCTTCCCCCTCGGCGCCCCTAAACTCTAAAGTCGCCCTTTGGGAAGCGCCTTTCCCTGGCACTTCAGAAAAAGCAAAACCAACCAAAGCAAAACTCTGATTTCTTCTAAAGTGGTGAACTACAGCACACGATGTTTTTGCACCTTCACGCGCTGTCTCCCTCCGAGGTCTGCCACTTGCTTTTCCCTAAGTTCAACAGGTCAAAGATTTTTTTTGTTTGTTTGTTTGTTTCGGTTTTTTTAAAGTAAAATTGCCAGGTGTTTTGGATCGAAGACTTCAGCAGATCCACCGAGCTTGGATCCAACACCTTGCAGAGCACTGACATAATTCTTTTTTGGTTGCTTGTTTGCTTTAAACCCAGCCCTCCCCATCCCTGTCCCAGGGCATATACCAAATCTGATTGACTTGTCTGTGGCAGAAGTCGTGGGAGTCAGCAGGGAGAACGATGACATTAATGTACAAGAATGCTAAAACAGGTTTACATTTTAGGGGCTCTCGTCAAGCATGAAAACTCAAAAGTATAACTAGAACCAACCAATTTCCTCGGTTTTGCTAGTCCTCCAGGTAGACAGTGAGTCTCTCTTAGGTGAGTTGGAAAGAAGGCAGTAAAGGCAAATTCTTCCACAGCTGTGCAATTTGCTCCTTTAAAAACCTGCTGCTTCCTACTGGATTGGGTGGCTTTTGGAGAGGTAGGGCTCTGCCTGAAGCACTGCGAGTTTCTCTTTTTTAAAAGACACTGTCAAGAATTTTTCTTTTTTAGAAACCCAGTTTGCAGCTTTTTTTTTTTTTTTTTTTTTTCCCTGGCTTTTTTTGACTTCTTTTTTTCTTTTTTTTTTTTTTTTTTTTTTTTTTTTTTTTTTTTTTTTTTTTTTTGTGCTTTTGCTTTTTGTCAGGCTTACCCAAACTTACCCTTTATTGTCTTACTCTCCTCCTTCGTTGGCTGCCTGCTCCTTGTTAACTCAGCTTGTGCAGCTGGAGGGTCACTGTTCCTGGTGGTGTTTGGACTTTTTGGAAGAGGAGCCTGGTAGTTTGAAATTCTCATGCTGGGCTTTTTTGTATCTTTTGCACACTCATTTCTCTCCCTAAAAGTTTTACTCTTCTTGGCTTTCTCCTGTAATGAGTGAAGAAAGGTGAAGGGCTCTGAATTTTTGGTGGCAGAACGGAGAAACGGGCTGCACGCAAAGCGTTGTCACAATGTTTTGACAAAACCGACAAGGTAAACAAGCGAGTTCCATTTTTATTCCTGATTCCTTCTGCTGTTG
The DNA here is from genome assembly GCA_032173965.1 of Sitta carolinensis. Taxonomy (NCBI): domain Eukaryota; kingdom Metazoa; phylum Chordata; class Aves; order Passeriformes; family Sittidae; genus Sitta; species Sitta carolinensis. The sequence continues at coordinate 2,878,203 of CM063294.1, read as the reverse complement.
CCATCTCCTTTGCTGCTTGCAACAATGAAACAGAGTTTCTTCCCAGAGCTTTTTTTTTTTTTTTTTTTTTTCTGTGGTTCCTTTTACTCTGCTTCACTTGCACATGATTTAGCTCGCTGGCACCACAAAATGTGTGTGGGTTGTGAGTGTGGCAAGGAGATACGTATATAGTTTAAAGCTAGTTAAGTTTAATTTAAATGGACTTCCAAAACTATAACCTTTTTAAAGAGCTCGTATTCCCCAGAGCTTACTCTTTGGGCCTGAAGTTCATGGCTTTTTTTTTTTTTTCTTCTCCAAAGCGGGGTGTGTTGTGTTGGGATGGCTGAGGGTGGTGGTGCAGGAAGGATGCTCCTCTCGTGTGGCAGCTGGAGCCGGGCTGCCTGCTCTGCTCTGCTCCCAGCAGAGGCTGCCTTCCTGCCCTGCCAGATGCTCCTGGGTCCTCTCTGGGAGTCTCTCTTAGCCTGCCTATCCTTCTTTGCTTGTTGTGTTCCCAAGGCATTTCAGTTCCTGATGGACTGTGCTAGCAGCACTGCAGTCTGGGAGAGGCAGCTGACACCAGGGTCCGAAACCATCCCACTTCTTGTGAATTACAAGTGGGCCACGAGGCTGCACTGGGCTCTGTGTTCCTTGTTGTTAGTGCAGAACAGCTGCAGATAGCAGAGAGAAGGAAAGGCCAAATCACCCATTTGCAAGGGTTGTGCAGTGTTACTTCTCCAGTTCTGGATGTTTTGCTGCGATTTGGTTGAGTTGCTGCTGGAGGGGTACATTGGAAGGGAAAGGATGAGCGGGTTGGTGTTTGGGCAGGCGTGGTGCTGTCACTAACAAAGGCATTTCCTGAGCCGGCAGACTCAGGCTGGGTGAAAAGGGTTTGTCCAGGGGAGGAGCTCCCTGCAGTCACAGCAAAGGTGTTGTCTGTCTGGAGGGGGAGGAAAAGGCTTTCGGAGCAAGGTGGGGGATGGGATGTGGCAGAGATGGATGGCCGTGGCACACCTGGGCTGCCATGCGAGTGCTTCAGCATCAGCACAGCTATGGCACTTAGAGAAGCCCAGGAGAGCCTGGTGACAGTGGCTCTTTGCCACGAGCAGCTGAGGGGTGTCAGGCAGCTGGTCCCAAGGGATCATGGAGCAGCAGGCACTGAGCTCCCCAGCTGGGGTAGCCCTGCTGATGACCATCGTTGCAGTTGGGTGGCTGAAGCCAGACGAGCATTTTGTGTTTTGGAAGAGTCAAAGCGTGTCACTCCCACCTCTATAAAAGTAGCAATTGGTTGTGTAGCCTGTTTGAGGCAAAATATCACAGGAGAGGGACAGTTGAAGCCATAGAGCGAGAAACGAGGCGTGTTTTCATGGAAAAATGTCAGCTGGAGATTAAGTGAAAAAAGATAAAGATAGAGGACTTTTGGCCCCACTATCTGTCTTTTGAATGTTGACTGATTAAAACAAGACAGAGTGAATGGCTGGATATCCCTGAACAATGCTTCACTGTCCCTCTGCAGATCGATACTGCTGGAGCTCCCTCTCCCAAGAGCTCAGAGATCTGGTCCTGAGCTTTTTGAAGGCACCGTGGCCAGCCAAGATGGAGCCTGCTCAGGCTGGCCATAGATTTTGCCTGCATGTGGGTGTTGTCTTGTTTTGGGTGACCAGACGTCACCTGGGCTGTGGCAGCGTCTCTGCAGCTCGAGTTGGGCGTGTGGTTTGGTAGGGAAGTTATGCTGTCCCTGTGATAATGTACCTTGGAGCAGGGTAAGAGCACAAGACCTGATACAGTTTGGGTTTAACTAAGGCAAGTTTTACCCACCCGTGGGCATTAGGTTTATCAGGCCAAGCTAGAGCTCTCAGGAGAGTGGAATATCCAAAACACAGGTAACACAGCTGTCAGGTCCTGGGCAGGGATTACTTTGCTGTTGAGCTTGGTGACCCTGGCCATTTCCACACCTCCTCTTGAGGCTTGAGTTCCTGACCTGTGGTGAAGTTCTGCTCCTTTCTGGATCAGCCATCAGCTGGGAGGGTGTTTGGTTTGAACGGGAATCTGCTGAATCTCCCCAGCAGGAGCTCAGTCTTAATTCAGACAATTCCTTGGCTTTGTTGGTGATCAGTTGATTTGCTGTCCATCCTGACATTAGCTTTGCAAAAATACACACCTTAGCCCTTTCTGAGTCTTGGGCCACGTAGCAGACCGAAGTGCAAAGAGGATTGGCGGCAACACTGGCAGTGGCAGTTTCTGCTGAGTCTCCCTGGCTGTGGCATTGAAGCATTTTTTTCTTGAAACACTACCTTGAAATATGCAGGAAGCAAGAAAAACCAGCTTCATTCTTTCTGTTTGAGATCAGAAAGGTGAGAGGTGTGGATTTACATCTGCAGCAAGGAAGGATGTGCCCCTCTTGGCTGGGGAGACCTTGGAGGGAGGTGGCTGTTGTGGGAGTGCCGCTGGGACAGCAAGGGCATGACTTGGAGAGATTTAGACAGCTTTCTGGGAAAAATCTTGTGTTGAAATGTCATCCCAGTCATGATGTTGATTTCAATGGAGAATTGCTTGTGCAAGTGGCCTGCAAGCTGCGTGTGGAGCCCCGTGGCCGTGCTGAGCCATTTTTTTTTTTTTTTGTTGGGTTTGGCTGTTACTGCCCATGGTGCACTCGCCTTGCAGCAGCCCCGTGGGTCATACTCCCATGCCATGTGTCTGAGTGACACACAATCAGCCCTTTGGGCAGGGAGCTGGGACTGCCAGGCCTGCAGGAAGGGCTGGGAGCTGAGCCTGGGCTCTCAGACACCATCATCACCTGCTCTGGAGTGATGCACGGGCCAGCATTGGCACGGGGTGTTTGGGGGGGCTCTGCTGCAGGGCTGACCCCCCCAGTGTGGTTTGTGCTGCTGTGGCCACTGTTAGATGAGGCTGGAGGAGGCTGTGTCCACCTCATAGAGGCCTGGATAGTTTCTGTTGCTGGGAGTTGAGAGTCAGTAAATGAGCAGTGGTCGTTTTCTGTTGCTGTTGAACGTCTTGATGTGTGACTCGGGCTCAAATTGCTGTGTGCCCATCGAGGCTGGGACACTGGAGCTTTGGGGGGATTTTGTTCTCACTGGGTAGAAAGGGCAGGACAGTGACTGTGCATCGGGCAGGACCTGTCTGTTGGGATGTCTGGGAGCAGCACTGTCCTTGGAAAGGCAGCCACCTTGGTTTGGGTGTCTCTGTCCCACAGCTCGTGCTGGCTCTGGTGTCTCCCCAGGGAATGCATTTCATTTCTCTGTGCTCCGTCCTGGTTGCACAATAGTGAGCACGATGTAGGCTGCTGGCCTTATTGCCCGCAGTCTCCTGAGGTTTGGAACTTGCCTGGGCTCACCTTTTGCCCAGGCATCTCATATGGGCAGGGGAGCTCAGAGCAGCAGCTCCTGGGGAGTGAGTCTGCATCGGCACATCGGGGTCAGCCGGTCCAGGCTCCTTGGAACTCACCCGGGGCTCGAGAGGTGACTGCTGGGATTTCAGGCACCAGCTCTTCTCTCTGCACCAGTCCAGCAGAAGCAGGTCCAGCTGGCTCACTTTTAGGCAGGCTGGGAAGGCTCGCCGATCTGTCAATACCTCAAGAAATGCCAGGGCTAGGAATCATGGAGAAAGGGTTTTGTGAAATCTGGTATTTAAACCTCCCACTCGAGTGATGTTGAGGAGAGCTGGCAATGTAGCATTGGCTTATCAGGAGCTGTGTGGGCAGGTCAGCTTAAAAAAAATGCTGTGTGAGCAGCACCAGAGGTGAGGGAAAGAAGCTGGTGTCTTGTCAGGTACAGAGTTTAAATGGGGTCAGAATATCTTTTTATTAAAAAGATTGTTTTATTTAAATAATAAATGACAGTAGGTTCACCGTTGCCAGGGGCTGCTGAAGGGCAACCAGGCAGGTCTGAGCGAAGTAGGGACTAAAGGCTTTGAATTATTTTCTGTCATTAATAACTCTGAACTAAGCACTGCAAATTCATGTAAAAGCCATCTCTGCTTTCATGCATGCAAACAGTTTGGTTTGTGGATAGATCTGCTGTGATCAGAGGCTCATTCTATCTTAAAGAAAAAAAAAAAAAAAGTTGGCTTCTGAGCTTCACCTGTCAATAAAAGTCCTGGAAAATGAGTCCTTGCAGGCTTCTGCAAGGCCATATGTGACTTATCTTGTCCAAATGCAAGTCTCTAATTGGTGGTTTAAAGTCATTTAAAAAAAAAGAATCTGTTAACGGTCAGTCTATTTTTAGTTTAAAGATGGACTTTATATGATCATAAAGTAAAATTCCTAGCTTAATTATGGGAATCAAAGTACATTGGCTTAATTGCACCAAGAACTGCACACAAGAGTGCAGAGAGGACACGCTTTACGAGTGATTATCTGCTGATGAAACACTGTATGGAGCAACAAGTGGGGGCATTCCAGGCTCCAGAAAGCATCCTGAGGCCAGAACTGCTGAGCTGCTGCAGGAGAGATGGCATCAAATCCACTGCAGATGGTCGGGGTTCATTCCCACCACAGCACTGGCTGCCCTGCCCTGTATTTGTGGAGAGTTGAAACTGGGCAGGGTTGAAGGGGTGATTTATAACCAAAGCCTTGGTTGAGGAGTTGCTTTGTGTTCTGGAGATGCCTCCAGAAGCTGGAGAAGTAGCTGTGGGAGCTTTGAATGGCAGAGGATTTGGTGTTGGGAAATACAAGCTCCCAATGATTACAAGAGCCATCCAACTGTTTCCCTGTTGGTTGGACACACAGACCTTCAAAGGCACCAGAGTGCTTGGGGCAAGCCTGAGGCTGTCTTTCTTGAAGCTGAGATACCTGGGGAGCTAAATTGGGCGTCCAGGAAGGAGACAGAATTTAGGATGTGGCAGTGCCTCTTCCTGAAGTCGGTGTGTGTGCCTGGGAAAAGGCTGGGCCAGGGGAGAGCTGTGACTTCAGAGCATCCCCAGGCTGGTGGCACGGGAAGTGGGCAGGGGTGGGGGGACAGGCTGAGCAGGGCTGGGGGGCTGAGGTCAGGAGCAGAGGTGTGTGCATGGGAGGGACAGGGCTGGAGTGAGGAACAGGCACATCTGCACAACAGCGTGGAAACAGGGACAAAAATAATCATTGTGGATTGCTCGGTGGTGAAAAAAGACCTCAGCACAGCTGGGCTGATTGGAACATGGTGGGGGATGGAAATCAATGAGATCCTGCATCACCTGCCATTGCAGCAGGTATGTTAGGTCATAAAGGAGGAACACTATGTCTAAAAGGTTGCTGTAAAATCTGAGGAAATCGGAGTACTGACGATCAAACAGCCACGTTTATGCGGGGTATAAATTCTGTATTTTAATGACACAGAGGTATTAGTGAGTTTTCTATTCCACACAAAAGGAAAGTTGAAGATTTCATGAGCCTTGGGAGAAAACCAGACTCATGCATCTTCATAAACCTGTTAGAAAAAGTAAGTTCCATTATGACCATGCTATCTGGCCAGATTGTTTGGGAAGGAAATGGCTAACATTTTGGTGAGCAAACATCTTGATTTACTTAAAGGATCGTTTCTTGTAGCAGCCTGGTCTAGAGTTAGACTTTGTTTAGGACTAAAACGTAAGAACTGATCCAGGATACAATTATTGTTGAGTTGTTGAGTAGCAGTGACCACCTGGGGTCACTGAATTGCAGGTTCAGCATTCTCAGGGGTAGAAGGTGCTGGACTAAAAGTGAGTCTTGTGTTCCAAAATACTGAAGGGGAGAAGATCAGAAAAATGGAAGTCCTTAGACTCACCACAGATACCTGGGAAGGTTACTGGCATCCAGGTGAGGCAGAACTCTGTCTTGAAAGAGCAAAGAACCCTAAAACTGTTGTTAAAAGTATTTATAAAGGAAGGGACTTGTGGAGTTCGGGAAGATTCCACAAAATGACACAAGTCCAGGTCTTGAGGATCATTCTGGAAGAACCATGTGGTAGGACAGGTAACCATGATCTGAAAATGAAGCAGTTTAGGAGGGGCTTTGCAGAGCTGGGGACTTTGGAGGGCCAATGCTGTCTGAGGGCCATCAGAGACAGGGCTGGGGAGAAAATCTGGCTGCTCAGGACTGAAGACAGAATTCATTTCCTGCACTGCTTCACGCCACGGAAGTGGCTCCCCAGTGTCATTCTGGAGCACAGGGCATGTTTGAGAGCCTGCTGTCCATCACCTCAGCCTTTTGGGTGAGAAAAGGAACCTTCCTCTGAAACTCAAGTGAGGCAGAGATGCTGGAGCAAATAGGAATTCAAGTGGAGGATCATTAGGTGTATCAAGGGGTTTTAAAAAAGCTTGGGACTGAAATACTTAAAGGTACTAACAAAAACAGGGTTGTCAAAAAACAGCTTAGTATTCTCCATGACTAGATAACATCCTAATGTCAGATTTTTTTTTTTTTTTAATTAAAGTATTAATTGAGTCACTGGGAATTGCAGATCAGCAACCCTGAACTCCAGTTTGAGAAGCTGAAGTGCCATAGCTCTCAGTGTGTGAGAGGTGGAAAGCAACATACTTTCTGCAGAGAAAGGGGGTTGCACCAGGTGACCCCTTCCAACCCAATCCATTCTTTGATTCTATGATCAGTCTGGTTTGCTGGGGCACCTACCAGAAAGTCTGAACACATTGGCAAACTGCAGGATAAAAAATAGGCTTGTAATGAGAAGAGAAATACCACAGAGTTCTTCTTTGGTTGCAGTTGATATTTGTCACTTGGGGAACAAAAGGTAGACTAAAGTCTAGTTAGAGATGATTAAAGGCTTCCAAGTCTGCATCTTCAGCTTTTTGAGCAAAAGAGTTCCATTCAATGGTTTCATTAAACCCAAAGTTTAATGGTGGAGAAGGTTTTCATTGAACTTTTCTGGTGGACGCCACCAGGTCCAAGTTGCAAAGTCTGGTCTGAGGAGAAACAAGCCCAGAATACTGGGTAATATGGCATCTAGAGTTCTCCTGTAAAGCAATACCCCCAGTTCAAATTCCTGCCTTGAGCTGGACCTGCAGGTCTGCCAGATTCCAGAGTGTGCCTCAGCAGCTGATATTGTGGGTATGTTCTCTTTTCTTTTTACTAAGAAAGAACTCAAAGGTCTTGATTTTTATAATTAGCAGAAAGGGAAGGAATAGGGACAGAGGTCTGGGCAGCATCTTTCAGCTTTTGCCTAGTTCTGTCCTTGAGGCAGGATTGTTGGTGTTACCTATCCTCCCAAGAGACCCAGGAGAACCCACAGCTAACTGGTGTCAGCCAGAGCAACCTTTTGCTGCTCTGGCTTAGTTTTAGGCTTCTTAAAAGTCCGGGAGTCATGGCAAATACCCTGGCTCCAGTAGATCATGGTACCAAAGAGTGAGTGCTTTGATAAGTCGTTGGAGTTTGCAATAGAAGCAGAATAACTGCAGGCACCGTGAGGCTTTCAGGCAGTTTCTGTTTAAAGACAAGGAGCAGAGTGGTTGGGTTTTACCTGAGAAGTGACCCCAGCCTGGCTGTGGCTGGAAAATTGAGAAGAGCATAAGATTTGGTGCTGTGAGCACGGGACTGACCCTGGGACGTAGGAGGCAACAGGTAACAGGGGGGAAAAGTCAATTTTTAATGCTCCATCAGTATGCCAGGCTGTAAGTGAATTGTTCATTCAGGAAGAAGAGCTCAGATTCTGGTAGCAGAGCAAATGAAGTGAAGGTGTGTAGCCTGGCACAGGAATCCTGCGTGTTCCAGGTGTAGGTGCAGGTCTGTGAGGCTGCTGAGCAGGAGCTCCTCTGTACCACAGCTCATTAGACCCTCACAGTGTCCCTGTGCTGCTCTCCCTGGTAATCAGGCGGTTGTCAGTGGCACAACCTTTGTCCCTACCCCTAGAAATCCATTAGATTGCTCACTTCTAGTTAAATTATACCAGCTGACTTTGAAGTTTTCAATATAAAACCGTCGTGGTATGCTTGCATGATAGTTATTTGATGTAAGACAATTTCTTGTGCTCTCTCTTTAGGAATTTGGGCTTTGAGTTTCACTGGGGTGTGTTGTACGTACCCAACTGCACAGGATCAGGCCCATCTCTGTTTTAAAATGCATTTCACATCTGCGATTAGAAATGTTCTAGGAAACAAATTAGAAGATGGAGTTGTCTGTCACAGGCTCAGATGATCATAGTGACTTGTGCTAAAGGCTCCGTCCTCGTAGAGACCTGCACGGCTGCTTTGTGTAACTGCTGTCAGAGCTCTGGCGTCCTGGTAATAGTGTTTTTTAATAAATGTACTGAGTATACTCACCTTTCAATCCTGTTAGGTACCGATAATTATCGCTGGTATTCTGTACATTAGCTCTGTACTAGCATTCACATTGGACTAGGCTTAATAGCGTGAGTGTCAAAGATGACTTGAAAAAGGAAAATTAATTTATACCCTTTCCGTGTGGTTCGCTAACCCCGTGTAGTGGGTGGTTTGTAGAAGTACTAGAAGTGCTACAACTGTCTTCCCCTTTTACTTGCTGTGATTTTCTGCAGCAGAACATACAGATTGAAGTCTGTTTTTCCATCCTTTGGAGACACTGAGATATTATCATGGTGAAGTCCATGAATATACCCAGACGAGCTGGGCCCTCACACAGAGATAAGGCATCTTTTCCATTTTTGTTTTTTTTGGGGTTTTTTATTGTTTTTTTGGGGGTTTTTTTGTTTTTTTCTGCTGTCCATCCTCCAAGTTTTTGTTGGTTTTTTGGTTTTTTAATGTAAAATAATTATTCCCCCATCTCTCGGTGCAACATCCTCTAGGATATTTGTGATCTTCCAAGAAAGGTAGACAGGACTGGAATACCTAATGCCAAAAAATGCCCATGGCAAGGAAGGGAAATCCTTGTTTCCAAGGCAAACCCCATCCAGACTTTTTTCAGCACACCACAAGGGTATAAATCCCGATTTTTTCTTTTCCAGGTGATCTTTAAGGCCAAGTAGCAGAGGCAGGTTTTGCCCTCCCGTGGGGTTCTGGTGCAGCTCTGAGCCCCCGGCACCCCAGCAGTTAGGGAGCTCCGTGGGGTTGGCTTTCACCATGTCCTCAATTTGGATCCCCAGGGCAGAAAAATTAGGACTTTCTCAGTTAAAGAAAAAACCAAAAGTGAAGCAAAATCTCTGGAGAGTTGTGTTTCCCCACAGCAGTGACGGCCCCTCAGCACCCACTTCTGTTCAGCCAGGATGCCCGGGTCAGTCCTGCTGGGTTTTTAGCCATCTTGACCTCATGTTTGCAAATATTATTGGTAATATAATGCTCTATGTACAAATGTCTGTGTGGCTCATGTGTATGTTCCTGTGGTTCAAGTCAGCCACAGACTTCTGGAATTTCATTGTACTTTGGTTAAATGTTGGACTTTTAACTCTTCTACTGTATGGCTTCTTGATTTCTCTTGTCCAATGTGGACCAACTCTATTTTTGGAAATAAATAAGCATGTAAATAAAATGAATGGGTTTATGCCACTTACAAGAAAATGCTTTATTTAAAATATACACCCAGTCTTGTATATTTTATGGTATCTCAGGGAGCAGCCCAGGCTCAGGCCCTGGCAGCCTTGTGCTGAGATACCATATTATGTACAAATTCACTTCCAGGTGCTTTTGGAAGCACGCTTCCCATCTCCTGAGCCAAACCCCCGTAGGACCAGCCTTGCCGAGGAGGGAGGGGGGAATCCATAAACACGTAGTTGAAGGGGAGTAAAGGAAACCAACACAACTTTCCTCTCAATACAAGGCTTCTGGTTTGAGGTGGCCAGGTGCCAGAAACACTGCCGGGTGCAGGGATGCCATGGGTTGGTTCTCAGCTCCTGCCTGGGAGCACGTGGAGATCAGGAGCACGATGACATCATTTTTTTAATTATATTTTTTTTAATTTTTTTTTTAAATTCTCCATATAAACCAATATTTACCAGTAATCCTGTGTTTCTGTTTTTGTTTTTTGGCAGACTTTTACCAGTAAATATCGGTTTATTCCTGAAACCAGAAGCCCTAAACATACCTTTGTTTATAAGGTCAGTTGGCATTTTGTCTCTCTCATTCCCCACTCCCCCCCAGTACAACCCAGCAGGTGGTTGAAAGGTACCGAGTTCTCTTTCTAGTTTTCCTGCTCTGCATCTCTGGGAACTGGAGCCCGCAGGACCTAGAGCCTTCTGTTGGTAACGTAGATCCGAGTTTACAAATTATTCTTTTGCCATTTTAAATCCTGCTTTTAAGGACAGAGGTGTTCCCACCTTGCCCACCACGGGAGCTGGTAGAAACCCCTAAATTGCTCCTCTTCTCTGAAGCCTGCGGGTAGGTCTCTCACTAGCATCTTCAGGCTTGGGGCTGAGAAAATAATTTATCCCAAAATATACACTAAAAACTGCCATTTCTGGTTAACTGTGAGCAGGACTGGGGGAGGGAAGGGTGGGAAAGGAGTTTGAAACTTACTTTTCTCCCCCTTTTTTCCTAGAAAGCAAATGTGACATGGGGAGGAGGGAGACAATGTGAACGTGGCCCTTCCTAAACTCAATGTAAACTCCTCCTTCGAGGCTGGGAAAAAGGGCAAGTGAAAGATCTGATCCTTAAAAGGACATCCCTGGGTGTCTGAGACCCCAAAAGCAACTGGCGGTTTTTAAGGACTCTAATTGCTTTTGGTTTATCCCAAGACAAATTGACTTGGGAGTGTTGAAGCCTCCTTTTCCCCCACAACTATTTACCACCCAAACATTGCCCATTTTCTTAATACCCCAGAAACAGAGACCCTGATGAGGGATAGAAAATGAGTCGACTGCACAATCCCGGCCAATTTTTTTCCCCCAAGCGAACAAAACGCAAAAAGGAAAAAACCCCAAACCAAAGCCCATCCCTGACCCTCCCCCCCAAAAAACCCTCCTCAAAAAGCAAGTCAAAGAGGATCTCAAAGGCCCAGCCTGGTTTTGCTGTACGTGGTGTTTTGGGATAGCTGCAGCCCATCCATGTCCCTTAAGGAGCGCCGTGGCTCATTTCCTCCTCACCGACCCTGAGCTGAGGCTTTGGCCGTTCCTGAGAGCAGACTGAAGCTCCTGCAGCCTTAGTTGGAGTCCAGAATGAAGGGAGCCCTTCCAGCTGTGCACTTTGAGCTGAAAACTACCTTTCCTCCCCTTTTGCAGCCTGGGTGGTTCTGATTGCTGGCAGTTCTGTAATACAACCTTAATCTGAGCAGTTGAGGCTGGTCCTACCTTATCTTCAGACGTCTTGCGGAGGACTCCTGTTACCAGTTTGGTACTCAAAAGCTACACCCCACCATCAGAAGTCACTTTTTGGTTTTTTTCCAAAGGCAGTGATAGCTCACCCTCTCTAGCTCTAATGGAAAACCTGATAATTGCAATGCAACTTTCTAATAAATTGTTCATATATTCATAATTCCGTTGCAATCCCAAATTGGAGAAGAGATCTGTTAAAGGTATATATTAGTCTAGATTTTTCTTATTGTAAATACTGTAATTTTATAATACTGTCAATATTTTATTAACTAGAAATATTTAACAGAGTTTAATCTATGGTAGTCAATTTATTTATAGGTTTATGTTGCAGCCAATTACATTCTAATGTAAGATTAACTTTCAGCATGTAAACTTTGAGTGAATATATCTTTGGAAAGATTAAGAGAGAAAACTCTCGCTCTTAATCTGTAGTATTTATCCCCAATTCCCAGTTGGGAATTATTTAACGGAACATTAGGAGGTTTTGAGAGCTCATAAATCTAATATCTGCAGTTGGATTTGAAAACTTGATCTTTGAGATGTACCTGGCTCTTTGACCCTGTGAAAAAGTTTGTTTCAGTACCTTACCTCTCTAACAGAGAAGTCTTTATTTTGAGCAAAGGGACACTGTCAGATCAATTTTAGCTTCCTGCTTTTAGGGGGGAAAAAGAAACCGCAAAATGCATGTTAGTTCCTTTTGGGGCTCCAGGGGAGCAGCTCCTCTCCTGAAGCTCTGGGTTCCTGGCTGCAGCACCTCCAGCCCTGCTGCAGTCAGAGCTTGGGCAAAAATGCACAAAGCCTCCAAGCTGATGATTTTTGACCAAAGCGTTTGCTTTTTAAAAATTGAAATCTCTCTCTCTCTTTTCACCTGATGGTGTCCCTTTAGCATCATAAAGATGTTCATGTTCTCTGAAAACCGTGAGAAGTGATTTTCTTTTCAAGGCAGGGGAGAATTGGTCTGTCATGTGTTTGCAACGCAACTTGCATAAAAATACCAAAAATATCTTGAGGGTTTTCACAGGCGTTGGTATTTTTTGAGTGTAAAAGTTAATCTTGATTAGAGATGTGCCAATCTTTACTGCTTTCCTGTAGTGTTGTTACACTTAGGCATTTCAGTTCACTTACAAATATATACTGTAACAGTATACTTTGTACAGATTTATTTAAAATTTATTTGAAAACTGAAATAAAGTAGGCAGAAAATAAAGATATTTATTTTTCATTTGACTATGTAAGAAGGTATCATTCTTTTGGTTTTAGTGCACTGGTGTACCAAGCCTCAGAACCACTGCTTTCTCCAGCTCATAGGATGCTTTTCCAGACTGTGGATACGTGTATGTGTACTGCTGTGTTGATAAGTAAATGCCAACGATGGAGTTCGTTGCTTTTATACATCCCAAAGAGAAGTTCTCCACCGTTCACTGTCCGTTTTCTGACCGAAAAGGCGTGTGTTTGTGAACAGTGTTCACGCCAGCTCTGCCACCCCACCCTCACATCAGCTCACACCAATGCCAGGATGGGAGGAGTTGCCTGCGTACCTTCCCCAAACACCCCGGGCCGCAGTGGCATCGTCAGGGAGCAGTGCAAACCTGTGTCCTTTGGGCTTTGTGTAAAGCAAATGCAGAACAACAAAAATCGAGATGTTAAATCCATTAGAAAACCAATTCCTTATTGTACAGTAGTATGGAGATCTCTAGTCAACCTGCCATTAATAATAGATTCTTATTTTTTGAATGATCTATTTAAAAGAACAGCAAGCATTGTATTTGCTAGTAAATCTGAAGTGTTTACATGGAATTACTAAATAAATTATTTGATCTAAGATGGCTCTTATCAGTGCTGATTTTTAATAATGGAAATTCGGTTTGGCAGCTGCTTTTTTAGTTCTGTTTAGTGCTGTTCTTTAAAATCTTCCGAAGCAGGTTCGGGTTGGTTTTTTTTTATTATTTCACTGCATCCTTGTGGTTCAAATTAGGTTCTGAGGAAGAGGCAAACCACGCCTCTCCCTGCAAGGCCTGACAGGAGCGCTAGCTCACGTTCCCCAAGCCCTTCCAGGAGGCCTCCCCTTCACGTCCCAAACAGCGGAGCTGGAGCAGGATGCTCGGAGCTCCAAGCCCTGCGGCACTCGCCGCTGCTCGCCCGCCGTTCTCACCGGGCTCAGGGCCGGAGACGCAGGATGGGGGGGGGTTTAGCAGAAAGCTTTGGGATGGAAGTAGAACATCCTCCTGTGAGGTAATGAGTTGCCACACTCAGTTCCAGCAAGGCTTGGTCCTGCTCCCTGCTGTTCCAAGGCTGCTGGAACAGCCCGTGCTCCCGGCCCTGTGCCCTGCGCGGGGCCCGTGGGGCCGGGGGCAGTCGCCCGCGGCTAAAGCAGGTGAGGGCTTTGGATCATCAGCAAGGCAAAGGCAAATTCCGGGGCTCGCAGCCCTTCCCAGCCCCAGGGGCCGCTGTCTGACGCGGGGGAGCCGCCTGTGCAGCCCCAAAGCTGCGCGGAGCTCCGCGGGCGGAGGATGCGCTGGTGCTGCCCTGCCTTGGGCTCCCGACCGGGGTGCAGAGCGGCAGGAGGGAGAGGCTGGAGGCAGAAATCCCCGTACCCGGAGCAGCAGAGGAGCAGGCAGGCGTTGCAAATGCCGACTCTGGCCACACCGTGTCCCCCTCTAAGCACTGCAGACGCTGCTTTTCTGCCGGGCGCTCAAACCTGGGGAAAATGAAACTATCAATAATGCACCTGTCCCCGCAATCCGCCCTCCCAGGCTGGCGCGGACGAGCGCTGAGTCACCCCATGTTTAATTCAACGCTCTCAGCGCCAGAGCCCTGGCTACAAACCCATCCAGGGCTTACATTATGCACTAGCTGAAATTTTTTTTGAACGTGGATTTCATGCTTCTCCTGTCCCACACAGGCTGGGGAGGGGGAGCCCAGACCCTGCTCCACGTACATGAACAGTGTCTCCCCTGCCCCTAGCCTCTCCTCTTTCCCTCACTGGTTAGGAAATGTTTGAGATATCCATCCCTGGGCCGTGCAGCACCAGCCCAGCTCTCCCTGGGCTTTTCACTGCAGCACCTCACCCATCAGACCACACTGTTTCCACTGGAAATTATTCTGCTCTCTCTTACTCCTCTGAATAGCATATTTACACGCATTTCTATCTCCTTTGTGAGCTAGCCCATAGTTATGAGCAGTATATTCCTAGAAATTCGCTTTCTGGTTTGGGGGGTATTGAGCACACTGATGAAATATTTCCATTTGTCTGGGTAACATCAGGAAACTTAATCTGCCCTTCTATCTTATGCTTCTCCAAGCTAGTACCAACTGGCCAATGGTTGGTGCTTGAGAAGAAGCAGGAAACAGCTGTTCTACACCTTGCCAAGCCATAAAAGGCCCTTATTTTGGAAGAAAATTCCCCTTTAGCCTAATTTCCCACTCCAAACCCAACACTCCGTTTATAGCACACAGGAGCGACCCTCAGCACTGGCCCCACTGCCTCTCACGTCTCCACTGCTCATTTTAACGCTTAAAGCAAAAACCAAACTGAAACATCAGGCAAAAACTCTGGTCACAAAGTTTTGGGGTTAGCAATTGCTCAAATTTGTGTTCAGTGGGGCAATGTGTTTACAAATTTGTGTTTACTGGGGCAATGCTCCAGTAACTCAGACACTGAGCATCCTGAGCTGGCCTCGCCTCACAGGATGGCTCCCAACCAAAGCAATTCCTTCCATGCTGGTTTGGTTGGCATTGCAGAGAACCTGTGAATTTTCTGGGAAAAAAAGCTGAAGTAGGTTATTCAAGGTAAAAAGAAATGCCCCAGGGTGGCACTCCTGACCTAGGGAAACAGAAGGTATTTTTGCTGCTTCTAGTACAGCTGCTCATATGAAGAAGTGACTCAAAAGCCAACTGGTAGCTACTCAATCCTTCCCAGTCCTGCCATGCAGGTGTTGGGAATAAAGACTGCTTTGGATTTCCAGGAATGCATATTTGCAATGAAGAGGCATAGAGATGAACTTGATCCATCTCCTAAAAGCTTCCCTTTCAACCCAGCAGAGCATGGGAACTGTGAGAGGAGTACTTGAATTCTTTTATCCTGGATTTGTTTCTCCAAGTCTAAAATATGGAGGTGCTGAAAGCGGGGAATTTTATAACATACCCAACATTCAAGTTGGCCTGGGAATCAAAAGCCAAGGCAAGGACAGAGGGTGATTTGTGCTGCCAGGCAAGGAGGAAGGCAGTGTGACTCTTGGGAGCCACTCCTCTGCACCCCCTGGGCAAGCTGGGACACAGACGGGGCTGGCTGCTCCAGAGGCTGTGGGGGCAGCTGCCTGTGCCCAGGGGAACTGTCTCCATGAGGCAGCCAAAGCTCGGTGCCAAAGGATGCCTGGAAGAGCTTGACCCTGACAAGGATGCCCTGGGAGAGCCATAAACACGGTGGGAAAGAGGATGGGACTGGTTGGGAGCAGCAGAACCCAGCTCAGCCCTACTGACACTACAACAGGTGCTTGCTTCCCTTTGCTCTTCCTCCTGTGTCTCCCTGAGCCAGCCTGCATCCGCCACAGCCAGAGCAAACATTCCCAGGATGGACCAGAAGGACTGAGCCTCACTAAAACTGGAAGCAGATGCCCAAAGTGCCTCTTCCTGCCCTGCCATGTGAGATGGACAGTAACAACAGCTGTAGCTTCCACACAGCCCACAAGGATCCCCAGCTGAGGCTGTTCCTCTTGGTCTGGAATGGACCTGCAGTGTGTCTCCCAGGAATGACATGGAAAAGCACCTTGCCACGCTTTGCATGCTGCACTGGCTGAGGGCTGGGGTGACATCCCAACCACCACGAGGGCAGTGGATGGCCCCGTGTAGTGCTGGGGTCCCATAAGCACAGGGGAGCTGCTCCACCCCAGAGTGAGCAATTCCTGCTCTTAGAGGGTCCCTGAAGCTTTTCTGAGTGAGGGAAGTCAGATTTGTCCCCACCAGCTGGTGATGCTCCCCCTCACTTTGCCAATCAGTGAATCTATCCCAGGATAATTCTATGCAGCTGAAAGATCCTGTTGTGCCCCCCCAAAAAAATAACTGCTAGCAGCAATAGAGCAGTTGTGGCTGCCCCATACCAGAGTGTGCCAGGCCAGGCTGGATGGAGCTTGGAGCAACCTGGTCTAGAGGAAGATGTCCCTGCCCATGGCAGGGAGGAGGAGCAAGATGAGGTTAAGATCCCTTCCAAACCAAACCATTCCATGATTCCAAGAACAGCAACAGCTTTCCTCCAGTTGGTGCTTTCCCCTGACCTGTGAGGGTTTGCCCTGGCTCACAGCAAACACTGAGTCCCCGCAGACTTTGTGACCAACACTTTGACCAGAGGCTGCCAGAAAGGAGCACCCAAAACCCCCCAGCCCAGACCTGTGGAGGAGGCACAGCAGGGAGGGGCTGCAGGCACCTCCTCACTGAGCTGAGCACTCTGACAGTAACATCAGGGTGAGCTGAGTCCCATGTGGGGAGCAGCAGGGATGAGGGAATCCCTGTGCCCAGCTTTGATGTCCCCTGGCCCTGCTTCTCCTTCCAATAGCCCATGGCACTAAGTGCTCCTAATCTTGCATTTTTTGTGGTGAATTTCCCTTCATTTTCAGCCTGCAGCCTGAGAATTTCACACCAAGCTGCTGCTTCTCTGTGTTGGAATTAGTGACAGTGGGGACAGCAATAGTAATTATTCAGTGACCTAGAAATGACCTTTTGATTTTAAAAATCCATGGCTCCAATAAGGCTAAACATTCACAAACCTAAAGAAGCTCCTGAAACACCAATATTTGGGCAATAGCAAAGCACCTGGGAAGGGTGATCAAGGAGGGAGAAGCCCCAGGAAGTGTCTCAGTGACTGAAGGATCCTGTTTGGAACAAGGACATGTACCCTTGAGCCCTGCTGGTGTCACAGCCCGTGTGCCTCTGTGGGCTGTGGTGACCCTGTCCAAGTGCTGGGACACAAGGATCCCTGGCATGGCCTGTGCAGCCCCTGGCTGCTAGAGCAGCCCTTCCACGGCTTTTTGGGAAGTGGGAGGGATTACCCAGTCCATCCCCCAAACCAGCTGTGCACACATGTCCACTGGATGTGGAGCTGCTGGTGGCACCACCACTGCCCCCTCTGTCAGTCTTACACCAGACCTTCCTGCCTGTGTGCTGGCACAAAGCTGGCACCACCCCTGGCCCTGGCATGAGGAACAGGCAGGAAAGAGCCCTCCTCAACCCTCCAAGGTGTCTTGGTCTGCTCCCAATGCCACTGAACTGGGAACATGCTGGGCAGGGTGTCCTGAGCTGTGCTGGCCTTCATGCAGACTCACTCCCTACAACATGGTCATCTGCCCTGGGCTTGGCCATGATGAGTAGTGGGATGCCTGATGGGCTTCTTAGAGCTCTCACCTGCTCCCCAAGCCCCTCTGGGGAGGAGGAGATGAAGCTCAGGCTAGGGAACTGGTGACCTGTGTGTGTCCCAGTCATTCAGCCCCTACTGAAAGGGAAGTCTCAGTCTCCCAGGGATGGTCAGGATGAAGGATACATTTCTAATGCTCTTTTTCACTTCGTACCACAAATGTGCCCAGTGAGGCTTCTCATGGGCCAGCACCCCAGCTCACCTTTAAGCCTCAGCCCAGTCCTGCCAGGACCATGTGCAGGTCAGGTCCTCACCAAATGAGCAGAGTGGGTGCCCCCTAAAGTCCCTTGCAGGAGGTTGGAAAAGGGGCAGGCTGAGCCCTGGCCATGGGCAGACACAGACACTGCCTGGAGCTGGCACTGCTGCACCTGAGTGAGGCACCCAGGTCACTGCTGGGTGGAGCTGGATGCACCTCACAGCCCCTTTGGAAAGCTGGGCCTGAGGAGGAGGAGGAGAAGGAAGGCAGGGGAGTGCTGGCCCCTGTGGTGTAGAGCTGGGTTGGGGCCCCACTTCACTCAGAACAGAACTGGCTTTTTGCCTTTTTCACCTTCCAGTTGTGCCCCCTGAGGTCTTTCTGCCCAGACAGATCCTTGACACAAAATGGGAACCAGTGATTCAGAAAAATACAAACCATCTGTGAAGCAACGTCACAGCAGAGACCACTCCACACGTGTGAGCCCTCAACAGACCTGCTCCCTGGGGAAAAGCAGAGCTAGCTGCAATATTTTTAATGATGCTGCTATTTTGAAAGGAATAACTCATACAATAATAATAATAATTGCTTCCTGTGCAGGCCCAGCACGTGGGTTTTGAGCTCAAGTAGAATATTAATAGTAATTAATTACAGCCCCTCTGACAGCAGCCAGTGCCAGGAGGGGACACCCACTGGTGTCAGCCCAGGGAGCAGCTCTGCCTCTGCCCTGTCTCTCCACACCTATATTTCACCAGCCAAGGCTTTGCTTCACCTAAGAGGTCTCCAGGGCAGTCCTGGGGCTCAGGGACTGTCCCTCCACGAGGCTGCAGGAAGCCCATTTTTCCAGTGTCTGACAGAGAAGCTTGGCTACAAAATGCCTTTCTGTCTATTCTAGAAAAGCTGATTTTCTGCTCAAAACAATGTGGTGATTCTCACCTAATGTCCCCCACAGGAGCATTTGGCTTAAACAGCTTTGAAATTAGTTAAAAAGCTGGTTTTCCACTCGCTTTAGTAGATAATCCTGAGCAAGCCATGTGCAAACCCAGCACTCCTGACCTCAGCACAGGGTGCCCAGGAGGAAGTGCAGAGGAAAGGAAAGGTTTGGGTGGGGAGTAAGTGGAGATGGAGGCCACCCAGGGCTTTGGCTCTCCCAAACATCAGAGAAGGGAAGAGATGCCAGCAGGTCCTGCCCTCCAATCCCCGACAGCCTGCAGGATTCCCTGCCCTCACCTCCTGACCTTTGGTAGCTGGATCTGGCTCTCCTAAGGTGCCTGTTTTCTTTTCTGACTCTGCCTCCTTTCAGCTGTTCTTTAATCCGTTTCTTTTTTCTGCCTTTTAAATCTTTTTCTCCAATTTCAGCATCTCTAAAGGATGAGTGAAGCCAGCTGCTGTGAGTTCTGCTGTCAAACAGCTATTTACTAAGCACCAAACCACACTGTTGTGAGTATTGAAAAAATACATATCAGAGCTTTTCAGGTCTCTAATCCAGCCAGGCACAAAGGATTTGGGGATTTCAGCAGTTCCTGGGCAATCCTGAGCTCTTCTTCCAAGCAGATGTACAAAACCTTGAGCGCAAAGATCCACCCAAGTTGTGTCCAAACCAACAACACCCAAATAAAACCAGCACCACACCTTCCCTGTGCCTGCTTTCCCAACACCTCCTGACAGGAACAGGGCCTTCCTTTGGTTTCCCAGCTGATTTTGGCTGGCCCAGGATTCTCATCATGAAGACCACACGTGCTGCTAAGGCTTCAGCCCATCATAATGACTCCAGCCCAAATGCAATGCACTTCAATTCTGCCCAGAGCTTCCACCTCTCCCTGACACATTGAATGGTTGTGAGATTGGAAAAAAAAAATGCTCATTTTTAAAAAAATAAATCCCAGAGAAAAGTACAAATCCATTTACAAGATTTATGTTTGATGCAATCAGGCTCCAAGCCTTGGGAGCTGGAGGTGATAATACCTTCCTGTGCAGCCTATCAGATTAACCAGCTATAAAATACTGTGGGTTTAGTGGACAATTCTCTAGGGGCTGCATTGGCATTCAAAAAAACAGGTTCTTCTCCCAGAGGGGCACTGAACAGGCTCCCCAAGGCAGTGGTCACAACCCTAAGCCTGACAGAGCTCAAAGAGCTCTGGGACAATGCTCTCAGCACAGGGTGGCATTGTTGGTGTGTCCTCTGCAAGGCAGGCATTGGATTTGATGATTCTGTGGGTCCCTTCCTACTCAGCATGTTCTGTGATTCTGTGATTCTTTGATGTGTTATTTCCACAATGATTTTTAACATCCTTCCTGGCTGAGGGCTCCTCTCTGTCTCTCCTGGGCTTGTTTCCAGGGAAGCAGGGAGTTTCTCCCAGGAGCATCGTGTCCCTCTCACTGATCACCCCAGCTCACTCTTCCAGAGGACAGGACAGCTTTGGATGTTTCTGTCTGCAGAGACCTCTCTTGTACCAGTTCCCAGCAGGACCCTGAGGACCTGCAGAGCCAGGAACAGTGTCACAGAGCCACTTTGTGACCCCAGCCTTATGGCTCCAGCCCCCTGGCAGAGCTTGGGATGGCTCTGGGGTCTGGGAAAGAGCAGGGCTGCCCAGCAGAGCCCCCCCAGTCCTGTTCTGCCAGCAGTGGTCAGAGACCCCATAATGTCACTCTCTGTTCTGGGGAACAACCACAACTGCCTGGGCAGCACACCTGGAGCAAAGCAGGGAGCCCCCAGGAAAACACCAGACACCCCCTAAACTGCATCCCCCATGGGCAGGACAGCAGCTGGAGCCCCAAATTCACTCCTGACTTCACTGCCCAGACCAGTGGAGGTGCCTCAGGAGGAGATGGGCCCAGCAGGGAGTGTGACGGGGCAAGGACAAGGCAGGGGAGAGCAGAGACAAGGCACTGTCAAAAGAGACACTAATTAGTGCTAATTGCAAATAATCAGCCAAACCTAAGAGCACGAGGACACCCAGTCCTGGCACAGGCAGCAGCCCTGGCTGGAGTGAGGAGGGCACGTGCCAGGCAGGTTGTGATGGGAGAATCCCAGAGATGGGGCCCCCACTGCCCCCCCACCCCATCACTCATCTTCCCACATCTCACCCAGCCAGTTCCCAGAGGCTGCAGCACACAGGGCTCCTCAGGCTGCTCTCCTGTGTCCCCTGGAAACAATTCCCAAGGACAGAGCATTCATATTACTCATCTTGGGAAACCCTGCTGCAAAGCCCAGGATGGGCTGCTCCAAAGGCAGGAGAATTAGAGGGAAGATGACCCCAGGAGATACTGGGAGAAGCCACATCATAAAGCAAGCCTTGTCCCTGTCCTCCCACCACCCTGGGCTCATCCAGGTGAGATCCTCAGGGCACAGGGACCCTCCTGTGGGTCCTTGGCCCCCTTTTCTCCCTGCAGGGTTAAACCCATTTTCTCCAGGTATTTGAGGGGTCAGTAATACATCACCAACACAGCACAAGCTTTCTTTTGTCTGCAGCCAGCTTTTCCTCAATAGAGGCCATCCCCCTTCAGTTCTCCATCACTCACACCTGCAGCACTCCCAGCTCTCTTCGCTTTGGCCCCAGGATCCTCATGAAGCTCTTTGTGCTCAGAGTAGATCTCCAAGCATGGCACAAAGACCTGCAGCTGCATTGTGGCTCTGGCTAAGCCCCCACATCCTACCCTGAGCCCCAGAGTGCCTCTCTGAGACATCCTGGGTCATGCACAGGGTGCTGTGGCTTGCTCTCAGCGCCAGGATGGAAGTTGTTCTCCTCCATCCTCCTGAACTGGTTCTCCATCTTCATTACCTGGCTGTGCTCACGCCTGCAGTCCAAGGCTGTCTTCACTCCAGCAGGCTTTATTTGGCATCCACCCAAATCCTACACAGCTCCTTCCTTACCCATCCCCTGCGAATTTTCCCAAAAGACACACAATGCTTCTTTCTCTGCCCAGTTCCGGAATACAAAGCAGGGCAGAGATGCTCCAGGTGAGCCCCACAGCAGGAGCTGAGCCAGGATCCTGCCAGGGCTGTAGCTCTGGTGCCCTGAGGAGCAGAGAGGGCACTTCTGCAGCGAGCAGGAGGGGGTGTGAGCAGTCTCCAGTGCCCCGTGCCAGGCGCTGTGGGCACCACGCGGGGCAGGGTCTGCTGATGCACTGCTCACCTCGCTGGACTCGGCAGGGTGCAGACCCCTTGGCAGACCCCTCTGCAAGGGTCTGAAAGAAAAGTTCAATCCTCTGTGCTCTGCTAGTAGAGTCCCATTCATGCATGACTTCTCAAATGCCTTTTGAGTGCTTTCCTTTGCTTTCTGTGCCAGCAATGACTCAGGCTTAGATGTGCATTGTCAGGCAATCCGGAGCTGGCGTCTAGCTAGGAAACACCATTTGATCAGCAAGAGCAATATTTAAGTGCCCTCTGGTGGTAACTCCCCGTGCCGTTGTTGGGATTTCCTCCTCTCCCTTCTGCCTGACGTTCCCTTGGGATCTTCCCTGGGGCATTTGTGCCCGTGGCCGGGCAGGGTCTGTCCAGCCCCCGCTCGCTCCCAGGCGTTCCCCATCGCGCTTCGCCGCCGAGTTGTGCAGCAGAAGCCCCAGCGTGTCCCCGATTCGGTCCCCGCCGCAGGCCGGGACAGCCCCGGAGCCGAGCACTTGGCCTAGTTTGCTGCCCACGTGTCAGCTCATCCCCGAGCTGCCGCGGCTCGGGATGCTCGGCCCCGCACAGCCCCTGTATCCCGGCAGCTCGGAGTCAAAAATCGCACGCCAGAGAGCTCAGGGCGGTTCAGCTCCCCTGTGCTGCGGGAAAAGTGGCGGCCAGCAGGAGAACGACCCCTGAAGCTGCTCCCCAGCACGGAAAGGCTGCAGAGACAGTTCAGCCGAGGTACGAGCCCCCAGAGACGCCGCAGAAAAACGGTTTTATAACACTGCTTTTCCTGAAACTCCTTCTGCGACTCACTGCTCTATTTAATCGCTCTAAGATACCTTACAGTGCCATTATATTTTCCTTAGAAAAAAAGCATCTTAGAAATACCTGCTCAGTAGCTTCAGCTGCTGGCGGGGGAGAAGGGGAACATGATAGAAAATATCTGCCGTGCCCACAGCTGGATCAAAGGACATTTCCTTAAGCGTGAAATTTTAATGAAGAGGTTGTGCCACTCAGCCCCCCGGGCACAACCACAGTGACTCTTCCTGCTCTGCTCCACAAGAGGGGCAGAAAGACGAAATGCAAAGCAGAAGGGAGGTTAAAGGGGGAATATGCCCCCGGTCTGGGGTCCTGCAGAGCCTGGGCAGATGTTGGAGGTGTGCTGGTGGGATGGAGCATCCCGGGAGCTCCCTCCTGCCCCAGGGCAGAGGGGCACAGAGGGGCAGCAGCCAGGCACAGTGACCCACCAGCCCCTTCGCCCACCGCCCCGTGCGGGCCGCACACGTTTGCGCTGCACAAGCCCCTGTGCGCGTCCCTCCCCTGTCGCACCGATCCCTGCGGGAAATGCTCTCTGCTCCGCAGCTCAGCCCGCAGGCGGCAGTGCCCACCCGCGCCTCCCGCGGGAAGGGGCAGAGCTGTCACCTGTGGGTCACACATTACCCTGGGCTGGTTTGACAGCAGCAGGAGGAGTGACTCTTCCTGTCCGCCTTTGCTCTGCCGGGAGCTTTTATTCTGCAGGAAGGAATTGGCCGCCTGAAAGCCTCATAAATTAGGGGCAAGGCTGACAATGCTTCATTTCTGCATGCGCTGCTGCTGGCACTCAGATGAGATGCTCACATGAAATGTGTGTGTGTGCGTGTGAAGTACCAAACCAGGACTGCAAAATAAAGTTGCCCGAAGCTGACCTCTAATTTATCTTTCAGCCAGCTCAACAAACTCCCTGTGTCCCACAGGAGTAGCTCAGCTCACAGCAGTTCTGAAAATTCAAAGGAGCTGTGTAGCTGTTTAAATATAGGCTAAAGCAATTGTTTAAGTGCTTAGCATTTCTTCTGGCCCATTCAATAAATAAGCTTATTCTGCAAACTGTGTTTTTCTGACCTTGCTCTTCACTGGCTGGGTTCAATCCTGGTGTTCCCTGTCCAGGTGTCAGGCAGGTGATGGAGACAGGACACACCTTGGTGCCCACGAGGTGACTGCTCATAATGTGACAGAAGAAATGCACGTGTGTGTCCTGGCTCAACACCAAAACCAGCAAACTGAGCAGCTGTGCCACCTCCAGGGACAGCTGGGAACCTCTGTAGGTTGTCTGTCCTTTACAGGGACACCTGGCAGCACCTGCTCCAGCCCACCCTGTCCCACCTGCCCCAAAGCTCACCCTGGCACTTCTGTGCCACATCACAGAGTCACACACCTACAGTCTGGGTGGGTTGGCAGGGTCCTTTTTAGGCCACCTGGTCTGACCCCCACTCAACCACAAGAGCCCCTTGACCATGACTTTGTCCAGGTTGCTTTCAATACCCCCACGGATGGAGACTCCACCATCCTGGGTATTAGAGGGAGCCTCCAGTGCTTCCATTTGTTCCCATTTGTAGTCCGGCTTCAGACCTGAAGTTCTAGTTTCCTAAAGTTCTAGTTTTCTGATATTTTAGTTTTCTGAAGTTCTTTTCCCAAGAAAAGTAGGAAAACATCACAGAATGTTGTTATAACAATATCTATGTTATACATTCCTTCTGAGAAGACGGATTTCTCTTATGTCCCTCTAGTTTGACCAAAGTGGGTGAAGAGGTTTGCCTTTCACCATCACATTGGTCTGTAGAAAATTATATATAAGGAAAACGATCCCTAATAAAAAATAGAAATTAACCTTCTTGATGATTTCAAGTCCATGTCGTGTGTTACCAGAAACAGAGACACCCATTGTCTCTTGTCCTGCCACTGGGCACCACTGAGAAGAGCCTGGACCCTTCCTCTTACCACCCTCCCTCCAGGTATTTATTCACAGGGATAAGGTCCCCCTGAGCCTTCCCTTCTCCAAGTTGGACAGTCCCATCCCTCATGAGACAGGATGCAGTCCCTCCACCTGCTCTGTGGTTCTCTCCACTGGACTGTCTCCAGTTTCTCCAGTTTCTGTGCTGGGGAGGACCAGCACTGGGCACAGTACTCCAGGTGTGTCTTTCCACATGGAGAATCAGACAGTGATGATTTTCTTCTCCTTGTGCCTGGAAATGATACCCAGGATTAGCTGTTCCCATTCCAGGGATGGAGGTGAGGCAGACCAGCCTGTAGTTCCCTGGATCCTCCTTCCTGCCCTTCTTAAAGACAGGAGTGACCTTTGCTTTCATGCAGGCTTTGGGTACTTCTCTATCCAAGGACTCTACAAGTCCACTGAGGACTTGCTGAAGAGGCTGAAGTCTGCTCTCAGTAAGTTCAGGGTTGTGCTCTTGCATTTCACCTTCCTTCCCTTCAGGATTCTGAAGTCTGCAGTCCCCATCTCGCTCATGACCTTCAGGATGAGGCACCTGACACTGCAGTCCCCCCCACTGCTCAGACAGGGGGGTTTCAGCCCAAACCTGTCTAACCAGCTGCAGACCCTCTGTGTTTTCACCTCCCAAAGCCAAATGGCAGCCGTTCCCAGCATCTCACCCCGTGCTGACCAGGACTGAGCCTTCCCTTGTGTCAATGGAGCTGAAGAGACCAAACATCTTTGCCTTGCTTCCCAAGAGAACAGGCTGCAATGAGGGATCAGGACTCCTAGGAGTCCTGGGACAGACAGGACTAATAACACCTGGGACTGACAGTGTGGCTGCTCAGGAGCACCGGGGCACAGGAAAATGGCACATGGGCTGTTGGCTTCCACTCAGTGTCGTGTCCTGTCATTTTGGGGACAGTGACAGTGCAGGGCAGCAGTCCCAGTGAGCAGGCAGGGTTCTGCTTCCCAACAGCAGCAGCAGTATCTGCCTGGTCTCCACCTTGGAACATCTCTGTGTTTAATTAAAATAATTAAAACCATGGCAATCCAGGCAGATGAGGGCTGTTCAGAGCCCACAGGTGAGAGCTGGCTGACGCCTGCAGCTGGCCTGGAGAGGGTGAGAGCAGCTCTCCTCTGCCCTGGTCCTGGGGAGGGTGGCACAGCTGTGTCTCTGCACTAGGGGTGGAGGTGATGATCAGGATCCCCAGGCCCTGGTTTTGCAGAGTTTCTTGTGCAGCTGCTCTCCTGGGAGTGAAGCTGAGCCCGATGGACGCACACGGAGTTCCCGTGCCCGAGCCAGGGTGAGCCCCCGGGAGCTGCTGGCCCTGCCTGCTGGAGCTGCTGGCCCTGCCTGCTGGAGCTGCTGACCTTTCCTCCTGGAGCTGCTGGTCCTTCCTCCTGGAGCTGCTGGCCCTTGCTACTGGAACTGCTGGCCTTTCCTCCTGGAGCTGGTGGCCTTTCCTCCTGGAGCTGCTGGTCCTTCCTCCTGGAGCTGCTGGTCCTTCCTGCTGGAGCTGCAGTGGCTGCGAGAGAGAGGAACAGAAGTCAGAAGTGTTGCTGGCACCGTGTGGACTGGAGGGCTGTGGTCAGCCTCTCCCCTGGCCTCACTGACACCTGATGCTGGTGCAAGGCCACAAAGATTGTATCTGTGCCCATTGCCAGTGGAGCTTCTCTGCTCGGCGCTTTACCCTCCTGCTGACTGCAAAGCAGTCTGTACCTTTCTGACAAAAGACAAAATAAAGTTTTTGGGAGACAAACAAAAGATTGACTTTTGCTTTCCAGGACTCCAGCAATCCAAGGGTGATGCATCTTCCTTGTTTGCTGCACTCTGCTGAGAGGTCCTCTCCAGCAAGGTTCTGCAAGCTGAGGAGGGGACATTTGAGGGACCCCTGTCACTCCCAGGGCCTCCTTCCCTGTGTGCCCTTTCTGCCCAGACTGCCTGCAGCACCTTGGGATTGGAGCACTCAGGGCACAGCTCCACTGTCCCACATCCCTGGGGTTTGCTGTGGCTTCCTCTGCTCCCCCCACAGCCCCTCCCAAAGCACCTATGCTATCACTGTGAAAATTAATGCTGCTTTTCCTCCCTCCCTTTGCTGTTAAGCTGTTTTACATCAGCTACCACTTCCTCCACTTCCATTTATTTTTTGAAGTGGAGCAATGTCTCCTAAACCACTCTGAGTAACCATTGCAATTCCAGAGAAAGGCAATGCTCCTGGAAAGGAGCTTGTAAACCCACTGTTATTTTCTTTCTAATTGCAATTTCAGTGACTCATCCCTGGTGCCACACTGCAGTGCACAGCCATTGTGTGGATTTTTACCCAATCTTGAGCAGTCACAATTCACTGCTCAAGATTTCAGGCCACCCAAGCCATTAGGAAAATAAATGCAAAATAAAAACCTGCTGGTGCAGTTGGCTGGCAGAGCAGCACAGCCCCTTGGGACAGCAGCAAAAGAGAAAGGCATTCAGTGCTCTCCAAAGCTGCTGTGGCCAATGTGGCTGAGCTAGCATGAGCTGCTGCCTGAACGTGTGCTGTCTGAACAAGAGCTGATTCTCTCCTTTCCCTTTCCCATCCCCTTCTTCCCCCCAGCTCTATCACAGTCCCTCAGCCCTGTCTATAGGCTCTATCCCAACCCTATTCCTTCCCCTCCTCACCTCTATCCCACTCCCTTCCCCTTTTCCTCCCCATCCTGATCCCACTCCCCATCTTTATCTCATCCCTTTCCCTACCCCATCAAACCCTCAGTCCCCATCCCTTCCATCCCCACCTCATCCCCTTTCTGCTACTGTCTCATCCCCATCCCATCCTACCCCTCTGCTCCTGTTTTTACAGAGTCCCCAAAGCCTTGCTCAGCCCCACTCTCGAGGGGAGAGGTTTCTGGGCCCATTTCCTGGGAGCATGACAGCACTGGGCAGCTCCTGCAGGAGCAGAGGGATGTCCTGACACATGGACAGGGCTCAGTCCTCATGTCTGTCAAAGGATTCCCTGGGAGCTCCTGGCCCTGCTCAGGCTGTTGGATTCACTGCTCAAGATCACATCGACCTGTTTGTACAAGGATCCACAATCCTGGTTTTGCCAGGGCCATTCCCTTTTTTCCTTTCTCTCAGTTGAGGTAGAAAGATGCTGACCTTGGCCATGAGTTTGGCAGGACAGCACTGGGACTGATGGCCAACCTCAATTCCAGGGCACCAAAGCCTTTTGTGAACCAACACAACACCCAGGGCAGAGCTGCCTGTGTTTGCCCACGTGCTTTGTGAGCAAATGGAACTGCAGTGGGCTCCCAGAGCCAGGCAGCAGGGTCTAGGTGGGGCTGGGGAGGAGCCTCCCCTCCCCTGAGCTCCTGTGCCCTGCTGTGCATGTCTGGAGCTGGACACCCCGGCTGTTGGCCATGGCACGATGCCACCAAGGCAATTGTGCAGCTCAGGTTCTCATCAGGCTCAGCATCATTTGGGATGAAGTTGAGCTGAGGCCTCATTGTCACCTTCCAGTACTTAAAGGGGCTTATAAAAAAGGAGTGACTTTTTACACAGGTACAGTGATAGGACATGGGGGAATGGCAATAAACTGAGAGAGGAGAGATTTAGATTAGGAATTGGGAGAAAATTCTCCCCTGTGAGAGCAGTGAGGCCCAAAGAAGTTGTGGTTGCCCCATCCCTGGAAGTGTTAAAGGTCACATTGGACAGGGATTGGAGCAACCTGAACTAGTGGAAGGTGCTCCTGCCATGGCAGGGGAATGGAACAAGATGAACTTTAATGCTACTTTCAATCCCAACCATTCCATGATTGGAATTCCAGTGATCCCATTTCAGTGACACATTCTCTGGCTTTGCCACAGAGTGGGCTGGAAAGGAGAGATTGGAGCCTACATAACCAAGCTGGCAAACTGTGCCAGCATCTCTGAAGCAGCACAAAGGGGAGCAAAGGGGCTCCCTGAGCCAGCCAGGGCAGCGTGGCCCAAACTGGGCTTACAGGAGCTGGCCACAGGCTCACAGCCCTCCTGCTGCAGTGGTGTAGGGGCAGCCACAGCTCCTGGGGCTGAGGGGTGGGAGCAGAGTGCTCGCTTGCAGCTCTCCTGACTGAGCAATACACAACCACAAACCCTCCTGCTGTGTCCCTGATGTTTGCACCCTGGGAAACTGCAGCCCCAGAGGGCAGCTGAGGTGTGGATTTGGAGCAGGGCGGGTGGAGAAGAGGGAGCCCTGCCCCACCAAAGGCTGCAGAACAGCTGTGAGCAGAGCACCAGGCAGCTCCAGCGCGGCAGGACGGGCTGCAGGAGCTGCCCAGCTCCCCCCGAATATTCACAGCCGTGTCATTAGAGGGTGCCAGTGCCTTGCTGCAGAACTGGCCGGTCCCCTCACCTGTCCCAGCAGGGGCACAGGGGCTCCTTTGGCTGTGGGATGCTGTCAGGAGTGCACAGCCAAATTCTTTCTTGGGAAATTTAAACTCCACGGCCCGCCCAGCTGTGCAGCCACAGGACTGGAGCAGCAGATGCAAAGCTCAGCTGCTACTCAGAATACATCCTAGAGTGATTTCAGCCTTCACCTCCCTCCCTCCATCACCTTTCTGGGCCTGTGTCTTAAGCAGCAGGAGGTTTTTCCAGAGCTGTGTGGTGACACAGGAGCGATGCTGCTCCCACCAGAAAAGGGGAATTCAAGAGCAGAAGCTGCTGTGTCAAACCCCTCCAGCACAGACAAGGCTGAAGTTACCTGGGTCCTGCTGCTGGGAGGTGGGAAGCCAGTGTTGGAAACAAACCTAAACACCTACAAAGACAGAGCTGGGTTGTTCCTGTGCCCTCAGAGCTGCTAAACTGCTGCTGAGGCATCTGGAAGTAAGGTCAGTGTGCAGCAGTGGGGGGCTGGCTGGGAGGGGCTGGCACAGCCCTCGGTTAGGAGGAGTGATGCCTACATGCTGTCCCATGGATACACAGCACAGGAATGGGATTGGCAAGGGCAAGGGGAGGGCCCTGCCAGTGGCCAGGGTACAACTGCACAAGGGTCTGGTTCCAGCAGGTCTCGTGGGCAGGGCTGGCTGTGGGGCAGTGCAGAAGGGCTGCAGGCCCTTGTGGGTGTCCTGTGGAGTGTGGGATTGCTCAAGTCCAAGTCCCTTGGTTAACAACACAGAGATCTTCCAACATCAGTCACAGGCTCAAGGCAACTCACTCATGCAGTTTAGAGCCCTTGGACAGAGGAGGACTGCTCTCCAGGCAGGGGCCATGCCTGGCTCTTCCAGGACCAGGGCCAAAACTTGGGATCATTCCAGCAAAACCGCAAACAAAATTAAGGTCCAAAGAGAACTGCTGTTGAACAGCCTCATATCCCCTCTGCAGAACTGGGGGTGTCCCCAGCTCAGGATTTCCTCTGAGCAGGGTGAGCAGTGGGGCTTTGGGTAATTGCTCCTTTCCTTCCCATTGGCTCCCAGTGTGGGCCATCCCAGATGGATGAATTTGAGGAGGGAGGGACATATTTCCATCTTGTGTGGCACTAATTTAAGGTTTAATTATTTAAGATCTTGCAAAACACTTGGCATTCTTGGGAAAAATGCTTTGCAGGAAGCACAAGGCACTGTTATGAAAGCATTAATGTTTTTGCCTTCTCTCCAACGCTCTTCAATCCAAGGCCAAAGGCTCCTGGGTACCACAGGACACCTGCAGCTGTCTGCTCTAAAGGGTCATAGAATTATGGAATGGTTTGGGTTGGAAGGAGACTTTGAAGACCACCCAGTTCCCATGCCCTGCCACGGGCAGGGACACCTTCCACTATCCCAGGGTGCTCCTGGCCCTGTCCAACCTGGCGTTGGACACTGCCAGGGATCCAAGAGCAGCCACAGCTTCTCTGGGCACCCTGTGCCAGAGCCTGTCCAGCCTCATAGGGAAGAATATTTTCCTAATATCTAATCTAAACCTAATCTCTTTGACTCTGAACCCACTCCCCCTTGTCTTGCAACTGCATGCTCTTGTAAATAGTCTTGCCTCATCTCTCCTGTAAATTCCTGCAAGGGTGGTGATTTACCTTCTGGCAGCAGAAAACTGCTAACACTAAGATGTAATTCCCTCTGTGCACCCCCATCTGCCCCCCTTCCCACGTATCATGCAGGACCCTGGTAAAATCCCTGCTGAAGCCTCCTCCTGCACCAGCTCCCCTGCCCTGACCTGCCTGTGGAGCATCCACAGGGACCTGTGCCCTCCTCCACACACATCCCACTCTGCAGTGGCCACCAGGCCATGCCAAGCCACCCCAGGCACCCCAAGCACTGCTGCTCTGGAATATCCCTTTGGTCAGTTGGGATCACCTGCCCTGCTTGTGTCTCCTCCCCACCACACACCCAACTTCCTTGGCAGTGAGGCAGCATGAGAATGAGAAGCAGAAAAGGCCTTGGCTCTGTGCAAGCTCTGCTCAGCAATAACAAAAACATCTCTATATGATCAACCCTGTGTTCAGCACAAATACAAAATACAGCACACAGCAGCCACTGGGAGGAAAATAATTCTGCTCCAGCCAAACCCAGCACATTCCACCTCATATTCCTATTCAAATACTATTTACACAATTCCAGGTCCCACAGTACAACTATTCAGTACAACTTCAATACCCACACCTCCCTTCCCATTCTCTGATATAACACACAAATATTATTCCCTTAGTCTATGGACCACTCTGGAAAATGTTTATAAACCATCAACAAAATGTCTGTTGAATTCAATTTGTCCTGCCTTTGAGCTCCAGCTGTTCTGGTGGTCACTCAGGACAGCAGAGGTGCTGGGTGGGGGCACCAAAGGCAGCTCAGGTCAGGTCACTGCTGCCTTGCAACTGCTTCTTGGGAGGCTTCCCCTGCTCTGGGTTGAGTGGTGCCTGTTACAGTAATTCCTGAGACACACAACTCAAATCATGGCTTATAACAGTCTACAGCTCCCTTGCAATCTCCATCCCTGGTTCTTTTGGGCCAGGCTGCCTGGTTTAGCATTGCCCTGAACTGCTGCCTTTATCCCCTGGCTCTACTGAGGGGCTCCTGCCCCCATTAGTGTGGTCACATCCCAGTCCCCCGGAGGCAGCAGGACACTGCTGTCCCCCCCTGGGCCAGGCTGCCCCTGCTCCACAGGAGACAGCCCTCCCTGAATTTCTCCAGCATGGGTCCTTCCCACGGGCTGCACCAGCTGCTCCAGCCTGGATCCCCCCAGGGGTCACAGGTCCCGCAGCAAACCTGCTCCAGCACAGCCCCCACAGGGGCCATTGTCCTTCAGGCATCTCCCTGCTATGCTGTGGGCTCCTCCACGGCCTGCAGGTGGATCTGTGCTCCCCTGTGGACTCATCCACACACCCCAGTCCCTTCAGCCCAGGTTCAGACTGGAGCTCCAGCCTGGCCAGCACAGACACAGCAGCACTGCCCTGGCCACCTGCCAGCCCAGCCCATGGCTCTTATCAAAGTGTTCCCAGGCACGATCCAGCCAGGTGATAAGCACTAGAGCAGCACTGAAAGCAAAGAGCAGCCACTAAGGAGCACTAGACTCCAATACACAGTCAGGGAAATGACCCCCATGGCAAGCACAGGAGCCTGCTCAGTGCCAGTTGATCAGCACTAACAGCTATAAATTCAATGGAGCACATCCCAATTCTACCAGCCACACTGGAGTGCAGGGAGCTTCTCTGGATTTGAGATCCTTCCCAAGCCTCTTAGCCTGGTATAGCAGGAGGAGGGCAATCCTTTGGCTTCCCCTGCACAGACACCTTTGTAAGGGGGTCCTTGAGCCTTGGACCTTGCCAGGTGATCTGCTCTCTTTCCATTCATGGTCAGCCCGGCTCTTGATGAAGTTTGATTTTCCCATACCCAAACGTAACAGCCTTCCTATCTTATCTACCAGCATAAATCTTACTTTACTGAGTGGGAGTGAGAGATAAGCATGAAGCAGGCAAAGATCAAAGGACACTGAGTTTTATGAAGAGCAGAAACCCAAGCCTTCAGAATGACCCAGCTCCAAAGCCCTGGGACCTTTGGGCAGAAGAGCAGATCAGCTTCAGGACCATCCTGCACAGGGGTGGTGTGCAGTGAGCTGTGTAGCAGCTTTCTGCACTGCTCCAGCACATGGAGCTTCCCAGCCCTGTGCAGAGGGGAGGGCAGAGAGGGAGGTGCTGCCAGCAACGCTCCATTTCACCTGCAGGCAGGACAGCTGGGACCAGGAGTGCTTGGAGGGTTGTGTAAATCAGTGGGAGCACAGCAGAACCCATCCTGAGTAAGGAGGGAAGAACAACCAGCACTTCCCTCTCACAGAGCCAGTTTTCAGAGTGCAGGGCTCAGGTTCACCCAGATGAGCTTGGGCAGATGTGAAGGGACATTGAATTTATTCAACAGATCTGTGCCAGAGATCACTGTGGATCTGAACTTTCAAACTATGAATTTTGATCAAGCAACTCAGGAAAATTTCCCAATAGTGAAGATGATGGGTAAGAAAGACCTTTGTCCCAGACAGGGCTTGGGATTTCAGCACAGAGATTGCAGATCCAGGGATTTTATCCTCCCGGGCAGCATTTTCCTTTGGAGCTGTTACAATGATCCTGGATCTGATCACAAGGTTCTAAAGGGTGTGTGTGTGGAGGCACTGGCATGCAGTAGGAAGGCAGGCACAGGCTGGTGGGAGTCTGGGGATGGAGCAGGATCTCTTCAGCTGGCACTGTCACAGAGACAAGGACAGGGACACCTCCTCCCTGCTCCCTTCTGCCCTGTAGACACCTCCACCAAAACCAGTCACCAACAAAGCTGGCCCTGCCTGCAACCTGTGGCCCCACGGAACCCTCTTACAAAGACAGTGGGGTGTTTCACAAGGCTTTTGCAACGGGCTTTACCACATTACTGTGTGCAAAGAGGTGTGAAACCAACAGGAATGGGGGCAAGCAGCCACAGCAGGGGCCTTGCAGTCTGCTGTTCCTGTTCACCTGCTCTCCACAGCCTGCTGTGCTGTCTAGGTTCAGCTCCTGCCCTCGTCCTTGGCAAGGTCAACTCCTTCCCTCTGGCGGGTGTTGTTCAGGCAATCTGATAGGAAAAAAGTAAACAACAAAGACAAAAGCTTTGATTATGGAGCTGCTGAGTTTGCCAGGCACGGGGAGGGCTGGAGGGAGATAAATGTTGCTAAACCAGAGTTTCCAGGCAGCAAAGGCTTCCCAGTAAACAGGATTCACACCTCCCTTCCCACATCTGCTAATGACCATGGGTCATGTCAGGGAACAGGAGAAAGAAAGGGGAAAAAAACACTAGTAGAAATACAAAGGGTCCAAAACCTTCTCTGTCCTCCATCATCTCAGACACCATTTTCAAACAACTCCATTCCTGTGTCTCAGGAGTTGCCTGCCCTCAGCTGCAGCCACAGCACATGTCTCAGGGAAACCTGCATGGGAGCTCATGTGAGCCCATCAGTTCAACACGTGTAACACCCCCAGGGCTCTCCCACACCTCTCAGGTGCCTTCTGGGGATATGCTAACACTCTTGATGGAAATTGGATGAATGGGTCTTCCACATGTCCTTGCTCAGTGTCCAGCCTCTCATTTTTCCAGGGGAGAGCTGGCTTGTCTTCTCTTTGTAGGAGCTAAATCCCAATTTGTTTGTATGGCATTCCCTAACAGCCTTGTTCCCAGGCCGGTAGGGAATGTTCCCTGCACCTAGAAATTAGTCTATAATTTCTGCTGGAGGGGTCATAAGAGCCATAAAGCTGGGCCTGCATTAGTATTTACAGTATGTGCAAACTGCTCATAAGGGTATGTAAGTACCAAGTGTCATTTGAAGATTTTAATGAGGCCAAGCAATGCTTTTCCAGCTGCTTTGCCAGTTAACGTTTAACAGGACAACCATGTGTGCCCACTGGCACTGGAGCCAAGGACCAAGACAAGTTCAGTGCTGCTCAGCAGAACAATGTACATTGCTTCTGCTATGAGGTCCTGGCTGGGCAGTTTCATTTCCAAAGGCACATGGAAATGACATCATAGGATGAGGAAACAGCATGATGGAATTGTCTGCAGCTCCAGGGCAGTGGAGCAGTAGCCCCAGCTCATGCCCATGTGTGCAGTGCCTTCCCCTGGCCCCTCCATGCCAGCCCTCCCCTTCCTCACACCCTTCACACGAGCCACATGGACCCACTGGAATGGCACAAAATAATCCAGAGGATTGGGTTGGTTGGCTGGTTAGTTTTTTTCCACTGCTGTGGAGCAAACTGCCTCCTGGGAGGCTCTGCCAGATGTTCGGGTGCTGCAGCATGTCCAGAGAAGGGAGTGGAGCTGGGGAAGGGTCTGAAGCTCAGGTCTGATGAGGAGCAGCTGAGGGAGCTCAAAGGGTTCAGCCTGGAGAAAAGGAAGTTTGGGGAGGACCTTCTCCCACTCTACAGCTCCCTGGATGGAGATTGCAGCAAGGTGGGAGTTGGGAGGTGGAGGTGGGAAGCAACAAGTGACAGGATGAGAGGGGATGGTTTCAAGTTGCACCAGGGGAGGTTTACGCTGGATATTG
The DNA here is from genome assembly GCA_032173965.1 of Sitta carolinensis. Lineage (NCBI taxonomy): Eukaryota > Metazoa > Chordata > Aves > Passeriformes > Sittidae > Sitta > Sitta carolinensis. The sequence continues at coordinate 2,843,085 of CM063294.1, read as the reverse complement.
GGGAAAAAACTCTTCACCAGAAGGGTGTTCAGGCATTGGAGCAGGCTGCCCACAGCAGTAGTGGGGTCACCATCCTTGGAGGGGTTTAAGAAACATGTAGATGTTGCACTTGGGGACACGGTTTAATGGTGGCCTTGACAGAGCTGGAGGAATGATTGAATTCAAAGATCTCAGAGGGTTTTTCCAGCTCAAGCAATTATGGGATTCTGTGTGAGGAGGGGAGACGAGGCTGGGGGATGATGATGCTTCACTGCCCACATCCAGGGAACTGCAGCCTCTTCTTGGTGCCCTGGGAGGGCTCTCAAACATCTCCCACACCTCCCATCAGCCAGCAGGTTACATTTGGGATACACTTCAGGTGTTAGGTGAGTTCTTCAGACTGAGCAGGGGTTGCTGTTTATCCTGTTTTTCTCTCGCCCAAGAATATAGCATGACATGTAACTAATTTCAATAATTTCTTCCTGGTTGAGCCTCATTAGGAACCAGCATTAAGCTGGCCTGATTAGATCTACAAATCGATGGTGGGGAAAAAGAAGCTGGTTTCAGCATGCACGGCAGCACGGGAGCAGGATCATGCTGCTCCACTGCCTGGGGACCACCACTGTCCCCAGCCACATTCCCACCACAGTGCCCAAGCCCACCTCACACCCGCCGGGCACAGCATCACTCCACAGGTGACCACTGCCATCTCCTTGCTGCTGGCCACCACGGTGAGTCACAGTCATGTGCCAGGGGCAGGGATGGTGACTGAACACTCCAACCTGTGTCCTTGACCTATTTTATCTGGGCAACCCCGTAACTGCGTTCCCAGGCTCTGTGCTTGGACCTTCTCCCACGCACGTGTCCCGCTATTAGCACAAGGCGACAGCGCCCGTGCAAAGGTCCCTGTCACCAGCCAGGTGTCCCGCCCAGCCCCCGTAGGGAAGGGGAGCGAGAGCGGCGGGGTGGGGGGGCCGAGCCCGGCCATGCCCGGGGGTCCCTGGCGGGGCCAAGGCTCTCCGGGTCCCACTGCTGCTGCCCCGCTCCCGAGCCCCCCAGGCCCACCGCGACCCCGCCGTCCTCCCTCGGCTTTCAGCCCGCCCAGCCCCTCCCCGCGGGCACTGCCGGGACCCCCTCCCTACAGACAGTGCCGGGACCCCCTCCCTACAGACAGCGCCGGGACCACCTCCCAGCTTCGGGCTCCGCCGCCCGGCCGGAGCAACAGCAGCGACGGAGGCGGGGACAGGGACATGGGGAGGAACAGGGGTAGTGGCAGCAGTTGGGACAGGGAGAGGAGCAGGAATGGAGGCAGGGATAGGGACAAGAGCAGGAGCTCGGACAGCCACAGGGACGGGGCGGGGAGAGGTGCAGGGCAGTAGCTGGGACAGGGACAACGACTGGGACAGGGACAACGACAGGGACAGGGACGGGGAATAGCTGGGACAGGGACAATGACAGGGACAATGATAGGGACACGGGCAATGACAAGGACGGGGGCAATAGCTGGGACAATGACAGGGACAGGGACAATGACAGGGAGAGGGGCAATAGCTGGGACAGTGACAGGGACAATGACAAGGACGGGTGCAATAGCTGGGACAGTGACAGGGACAATGACAAGGACGGGGCAATAGCTGGGACAGGGACAGGGACAGGGACAATGACAGGGACGGGGCAGTAGCTGGGACAGGGACAGTGACAGGCACAGGGACAATGCCAGGGACAGGGACAATGCCAGGGACAGGGGCAGTAGCTGGGACACGGCCCCGGTCGCTCCCTCCGGCCGCGCCCCCTGTATGACCACGCCCCCTGGGCGGGGCCTCACCGTGTTGTATCCGCTTCGCTCGGAGGGGCGTGGCCTGTGTCTCCCGTGACGTCACCGTCCCGCGGGGTGCGCAGCAGGTGCGGGCGGCGGCGCGAGACGCGCAGGGCGCAGGTACCGGGGCTCCGTGAGGGGCCGAGAGTGGACGGGCCGGGCCGGCGGGCCGAGCCGAGCCGAGCCGAGCCGAGCCGAGCCGAGCTGAGCTGAGCTGGGCCGGGCTGGGCTCCGTGAGGGGACGGGGCCGGGCTGGGGCTGGGCTCTGTGAGGAGCCGGGGATCGGCTCGGCTCGGCTCCGGGCGGGTGGGAGCTGCCGCGGGTGGGGGCAGCGGGGCCGCGCAGGACTGAGGAGGAGGATGAGGAGGATGAGGAGGATGAGGAGGAAGGCTCCCCGGGGCGAAGGCTCCCCGGGGCGAAGGGCCGGAGCCGTCCCGACGCTGGCAGCCCGCGGTGGGTGAGCGCGCTGGGGGCAGCGCTCCGGAGGGTCGGGGCTCGAGGGGCGCAGCGCTGCCCCAGGCCGGGGGTCCCGCCGTGCCCGGCAGCGCCGTGTCGGTCCCCAGGGTGCCCCGAGCAGGCGCGGCGGAGCGGGGCCGCGGCTCCCGGCGCTGCCCGGCCGAGGCTGTGCCTCAACCGAGGGCGGCTGGGCACGGCTGGTGCCGATGCTGAGGCTGATCCCGTGTAGAGCAAGAGGTATGTATGTATGACAGAGCTCGGAGTGAAAATAATAGTGCGGCATCGTGTGTTTAAGAGCCATTGTGGTTGTCCTGGCTTCATGTTTTATGTTCCTATAGCTGAGGACACCTCATTTGGATAATGAAATGTCATAGTGAAATAGGAGAATGAGGGAAGGAGAGTACTTGTCTGCTGTCCTCTGCCGCATGGATCTGCCCCCCTTCTGATGGCAGGGGACAACCCCTCTCTGTCCAGGCTACTGCCGAGATCTGCCACTCATCCCAGGTTCCTGCCTAGCTTTATCTGAAAGGATAAAAAGAGATGATTTTTGCTTTTGATGCCTATACTACAAGACGTGTGTGAACAACCTGTAAATAGGGTAAGCCTGGGTAAGGTAGTGAGTGTGGGTGAGTTATAATGACTGTGCTGAGCAGCTGCCTTCTCCTGGTGCTGTGTAAATAACAGTGATAGGATACAAGGTGTGGGAAGTGCTTCTGTGCAAGTAGTGGGGTATTTCTCATCAGTTGCTTAAATAATAAGTGACTCTTCCTAGAAAATTTTGATGATGATAATAATAATTTTACTATACCAGGGAGACTGAGGAGGAGGCTGAAAACACTGAGACTTTTTATTTTCCTGATCGTATCTCAGTGCTTTTTGGGGACAGTCAGGGATTAATGTGCATGTTAGATAATAATCTTCTATTGCACAGAATAGTGGTTTTACCAAGCACGGGAACTTCTGCAGCACAAAGTCTGCTACACTCTGCCCCTCATTCATGTGCTATAAAGGCCATCTTTGTTAAATACTGATTTGTCATTCCCCGAATGGTGTGAGAGCTGTAACTGATAATCTGCAGAGGCTGGTGGGTGTCCTTGCAGCAGAGGTCGAAGAGGAGCCTGTCCTAAAGGAGTGGCTCTGACGTGGGTGGGGGCTCTGTGTGTGCAGAGCAGACCCTGCGCGGCGGTGCCCTGGTGTCAGTCGGGCAGAGAGCTCTGCTGTTCTGCTGCCCTGTTCCCCAGGTCCGTGTTACCTGTAAAACTGGCAATGGTTTGCTGCTCAGAAAACCAGAGGTGTCCAGGGAGTGTAAGCAGAGATGTTCCTGCTCCCAGCATCGCCCTGGGATGATGGAGAAGTGCCTGGAGGGCTTTGTGTGCCATAAACAGAGGAGCTGCCTCTTCTTGGGGTAGTTCTGTGCAGGATCTGGTGAATATGTTACCTGATTTTTTTTTTTTTTCTGCGAGGGCAAAGCAAGCATGTGTAACTCTGGATTTTCAAGAAACAGGTCTGGATTTCTCCTGTCTCCTGTTTGTGGTCTCTCTGTGGCACAGCTGGAAGCTTATCAGGGCTCCCTGAAAAGTTCTCATGGGAACTGTAGCCTTGAATGAGCAGGTTCACTCATTCCCTGCTGTCAGTATTGATATTTTCTACTCTCTGGGTTGCATTTCTTGCCTTTCTCAATTTCCTGCCGGTGACCGCAGACCCAGTGGCTCAATGAGCAGAAAATAGCACCGTCATTTCTGGGAATGGGGGAAGCTAGGAAGGAGCCCGAGTCATTCAAGCAGCCGGGCAGTACTGCCGGGCCTGGCACCTGCCGGCAGCAGCCTGCGAGCCTGCTCAGCCCCCGGGGCAGAGCCTGCCTTCCCGGCATCGGGCTGCAGTGCTTGGCCTCACTGCCCACCCTGCCGAGGGGCAGGCCAGTGCTGGGCTGCCCTCCCAGCTGTATCCTGGGAGCTCTTCCCAGCTGGGATCCCCTCGAGTGGGAGTGCCATGGCCACGCTGCCCTGGGAGGGAGTGGTGCTGTGTTCCGGTGCCTGCCCACAGCTGCCTGGGATTGCAGAGGGCTTTGGGGAATGGTCCTCCTTGGAAGCACCTGCTCTGGTGTATTCCTTATGCCAGGTACCACCACTGAGCAAAAGCTGCCGTTTCTGTCACTTAAATATCAGAAAGAGAGATTTCCACACTAGGATTATAATGTATTTCTTGAGATATTATTTGGTTTTACCAGCTATTGAGAGCAGTCCCCTGCTGTGTGGAAGTTTTGCAGCACCTGACAGGGTAAGGCAGAGGCTTTCTTGGCTTGGTGACCACTGGGGAATCTGGGAGTGGCCCCGTGACAGGGAGACATTAAAGAGGATTCATGCCTATGCCCTACAGGCAAAGTAAAGCATCCTGTTAGAGCCACATGAGAGATATGGAAAAGCAGAAAAAGTGAAAAAACATGGAGGGGGTGGAGAAATCTCAGTCTCATTCCATTTTCCAGCCTATCACGGAAATCTCTTTCTGGTGAGGAGATCTCAGCTGTAGGAAATGTCTGTATTTCTGTCTGCACACAGCAATCCAGCCGTGCCTTGGGAGCTGTGTGCTGCTGCCAGTGTGCTTCTGCTGGAGGTGCTAGAAAATCATCATGCTCTGGGTAGTATCTTCCACTTAATCCTCCAGTGTTTCAGAGCTGGGGGAGTTATCCTGAAAGACTGCTGCTGTTCCATAGCTGGAATGCTGCCAGAACACCATCTGAATAACATACAAATGTATTATCTGTGCTTATTAATTTTCTTGCCAGTCATGCTGTTTTGTTTCATGTTCTCTTCTCAGTCAGACCAACAAAGCTGCTTGCTTTAACTGTTATTTGCAGGTCTAGTTTTACCTGACAATCATATGTTTTCATTGAGTTTTTTGTTGTTTTGGTATTTGTTGCATCCTAAAACAGTCAGTACACCACTTTAACAGCAAATTATAGTCATATATTTCTGGAATTATCAAAGGCAACACTTTATACAGAGGCTTGAACAAGAGCAGTGCATGCAAAAGAATTCAAAACCTGAAATCAAGATGTTGATGCTTCTCTCTGAAATTTTTTCTGTGTAAAGGACTTTGCTTTTTGGTGTGTGTTTGCCACAGGCACTGCTGTACCTGGGCAGAGTCTCACCTGGTGTGTCAGTAACAAGTACCATGGCTGACACCACCTGAGGGCCTGTGAAGTGATGCTTTCCGTCTTTGTAATTGTTAGTTCCTGGTGTATGTCTCATCTAAAGGTTTTCTAAAACCTTTCATCAGATGTTGGAAAAACTGGGCAATTTTCCCCCATAAGGCTGCAGTTCATGTAATAGCAGTAGCAGGGCATTGGATTTGATTTTTTTTTCCACTAATGCTTTTATTGCAGGAATGATGTCAGCTTCATCCTTTCCTTCTGCCATGCAGAACATGTAGGTAGACAGTGATGGGCAGTGTTTGTGAAGGAGTTTGTGTGTTGGTAACCATTAATGAGACATTGAAATTTGTCTGAAGAAGGAAAATTCTGGCATGCAATCCTGTGTGAGTGTGAGGGTGCATCAGTAAGAGTTCTGTGGAGATCTGTGGCTGTGAAGCTCCACAAGGGACGTTGCCTCTGAGAAACTGTCAGCATGACAGCCCTTTAGAGCTGGTCAAATCCTGGTTTCTGAAACCAGAATCACCTGGCAGTGTGCATATCCATTATGGTTTTGCCAAGAAGGCAGGGCAGATGGTGGGACTGGGGAGCTGGGACAGTTTGTAGAGACACCAGCATCAGCCTCAGCCATCAGCTGCACTTCCCATTTTCACACGGGCAGAGGTCAGCTCTCTGGAGGGCTTGGAGGATACCAGGAGCAGGGAATACCTGGCTCAGGAAGGTTAAATGCTCGTTCATCCAAACCACTGTTCAGTGCACAGAGCTGCCTGAGCTGGGGGCTTCAGCCACATGAGCAGCAGCAGTTCTTTTGTGCAGGAGATGCCTGGCAGCCACTCAACTAAACATGAGGAAATGCCCCTTTTCCCAAGGACTAGCAGTGTCCTGGAGTCTGGGACACCTTTAAGGAAATGGGCTTGAACAGAGGGGTGGGGTTTAGCTTTTCCTTTTACAGCACAAAGCTGGGCTTTTTGCTTTTGCCTAGACCTGTATTTTGGAAATTAAAGTAGTTTCAAACAGCTTTTGTCAGAAAAGGTGGGGGCAGCTCTGTTCCCCCTCAGCTATTACTCTAGGCTGATGGAACTACCTGGTGAAGTGGGAGGGCAAACAGGGAGGAAGCTTTTCCTGGAAGCAAACTAAGCAAGAATGGAATCTCTTACAATTTATCCTTAACATACCTTTCATGCAATCACTAAATGGAGCTGACAAATAAGCTGGTAAGAGGGAAACACGGAGCCAGTGTCATTTAAAAGCCACTTGTGCTCTTTTTCATTTGGATACTGTTCATATGAAATGTAATTTAAATGCTAGGCTGGTTGCCAGGAGCTGGATTGTTGATGTTAAATGTACTTTCCATTAGAGCTCTGTATTGGAAAACTACTTCCTAGCGCTGCAGGCATTGGAAGGGGTGGGTTACATCAGGGTGCCCCAGTTGTCTTTCTCAGGGTCTGGCCTCTCACCATGCCCTCCATCTTCATCTCTGCAAAGACCAGCTCAATCAATACCTGCCATACCCAAAATGTGATTCCTCCTGACTACAGCAGCACGAGGTGCAGTGCTTGTTCTGCTGTCCTGAAAACAGCAACTCCTCACCTTTAAATTCCAGAAATCTGCTAATTGTTTTCGCGGTTTTTCCTGTGTTCCACACTGCTGATTTCCTTTGGTTGGTTGGTTTGTTTAATTTACTTATCCCTCATTTGTTTCCATAGGGTTGTTTCTTGCCCTGGTCCCTATGCAAGAGAAGGCGTTTCACCATTTCAGCACCCTGGTTAGATTGTCCTCTCATCCCACAGGCATAATTCTTTCTTTAATGGATTTGCTTGCACTGGAGATTGCATTTGAAGGATCTGACTCGCAGGTAGCTGTCCATTGGGATTGATATTTCTATGCAGGTGTATTAGTAGCTGTGAACACCATGTAAAAATGCAGATGGTTTTATGTGTGCTCTCCTCAGTTTTGCCAAGGTAACAAGGTGCCAACAGGTAGAAGCAGATTCCTACTGCTCTCCAGTCATTTGGGCAATAATTACCATGGCCATAATTAGTTTGACCTCAGGAGATGTTTGGGAGTGCCAGCCTTGTACGTGGCCTTTTGAGGAGGGAAAAGGGTAAAACTGGGTCATCTTGGCAGGCTCTGAAGGGTATTTGTTTCAGCACCCTTTATGCTAACAGAAAAGTGTTCTTTCATCGTGCTTTCCCTTACTCTCTTCATTCTTGGTTGTTTTCATGCATCATGTTAACTTCTGACCAAACGTCCTCCCTGTCCAGGCCCCCAGGCTGTGCCACAGGGCTGCACTTATGGAGTGACATAGCCAAAAGCCATCTAAATCAGGCTTCCTGTTCCTTTTTTCCTAGTTTTAGAGGTGGCAACTTGTGGATGGTAAGACTTTCCCAGGCTGAAACTGAGGCTGTTTTTAGAGATTTGTGGAAGAGACTGTGTTGTCACTTGGGTGAGCAGTGTGGTGAGCAGTACGTGTGCAGTGACAGGCTCTGCAGGGGCTGTTCCCACTTGGAAGGATCTTGCAGTTGCAATTACGTACAGTGCAACTTGAGCTCTGTTTTTAGCTTGATGGATGGTAAGAGCTGCCCTGGGAGTGGGCTGGGAAAGGGGTGGGAAGCAAGAGACAGCTGTGGCACTGTGCAGAGAGTCTGCCTGCTTCCTCCTAGACAAATGGTGGCACTAAAAGGCACAGTGATGGCTGGTAAGAATAATCAGGGAATGTTGCAGGCTCTGCTGAAGCAGACAGTGTTCAGCTCAAGAGAGATGCCTGAAGAAAGAAAAGGATAATAAATTCATGAGTGTGCTGGAAGAGGAGGATCAGGAGCAGTGACTGACCAGTTCTGCAGCAGCTGCCTTGGGTTGCTGGCCTTGTACAAGGCAGTAAGTGTGAAGCAATCAGTTTTTTCAAAGCCTAATGGTGAAATTTGTTTCTCTAAGGATTTGTTGCTGAAATGGACAAGCTAAATGTACATATGTGTGTGTAGTGAATGCAAAGCATTATGGTTCTGTGCTTGCACCTTTTGCTAAGCTTTAGCCAGAGCCGGGTTATAGAGGTGCTGATATTCTCCCATAGGATGGTGGCTCTTGCCTCTTGGTACCTCTGTATGTACATACACATCTGGTGTTACGTGCATTTTCTGAACAGCACCATACTTCAGTGACTTCTGGTTTGCAGACCTTTTGAGGCACAGTGCAGCCTTCTGGGGTATGATAAGCAACTTGTTTAAAATGAAACCCTGCTGTTGGGGTAGGGGACTCGGCAGTGTGGAACAAAGGAGTTTGAACATAACTTAAGGAAACAATGATGTACTAATGAACTTGCCCCTTAGCAAAAGTACTGATGTGGTGGGGAGGAGGAGGGATAGGAACATGGTTTGCCATTTTCTTCAGATGGATTAGCAATTTCTCCATTGTCAAGCAGCAACAGAGAGGGCAAATGCTTAGTGACAGTCAAGGAAATCTCTTTGTTTGCAAGGAAATCTCTTTGTGAGGCTGTGCAGGGACCATAGAGCTCTGCAGTGGCTCTTCCTGCTGGACCTCCTGCAGCACCATGGAAAACAAAGGGCTTTACTGATGGTTGGCTTCTTTCTTTAGAGCTTTGCCTCTGAGAGGTACTGACTAGGAAAGGCACAGATACAAGTTCTGATGCAGCCTCACAGGGGCTGGTCCTGGTTGCAGCTCACACAGAATTACTGGTCGGGGTGAGAACCCACAGCAAAGCTCGGTGATACGTTTGACTGAGAGCTCAGGTATGTCTCTGAAAAGTATCTGCTTCATGAGTCAAAGCTCTGCCATGCAAACACATACCCATGTGAGCAAACAGGGCTAGCAAGTGTGTACCATCATGTATGAGGTCATGAGAGTGAAGGAAATCTCAGTGTTGTCCCAGCTCAAAAAGGGCAAGTAGGGATGTGTGTATGTGTAGCAATGACTGGCAGTGAAGCTGGGGGACAGGGAAAGATTCTTCCCAAGAACTTTGGTACAACAACTGCCACCTGGGTTTGCTGAATGCCTTGATGAATTCTTCAGGGGCTTCCTCACTCAGCACAGACAGATTCCCAGTGGCTGCTGAAAGTGTTCATGCTGGACACTCTCTTTTATCTCTTGCCTAATCTCAGTTATGTTACTTTGCCCTCAGTTGTGGAATATGCTCTTCTTAAAACCCATCTTTTGCTCTGTTCTGTTGTTCTGCTGTCTCTGCCCAGGCATCTGTACAGCTGTCAGTAGGCTCTGGCCAGTTTCCCCCTCAGTACCTCTCCCATATCAGCAGATGGAATCTCAGTTACTGCCTCCACTCCAAACCTGCCTTCTCTTCAAAAGCTGTTTAGACACGGAGCTGGTAAAGAAAGAGCACCAGTAGTTCTTGTTCCCTATGCTGCCACTTCCCTGTTTGCTCAAGCCATTGGATTTTTAACCCATTCTGACCAGACATTTCTGCAGAGCTGCTGATGTGAAGGTTTTCTTGTTTATCCCCATGGCTGTAGGTTTTAACCAGGCTACCTTCTTACCACACTCTCTCAGGGGCTTCTGAGCTTTACCAGGTGCACCTGATCCCCATCTCAGCCCTTTCTGTAGAGGTGCTTTGTTACCTCTGTGGTTCCACTGGCTCCAGAGGGATTCTGGCATGTTCCCACGCTGAGTGCTTGCACAGAGGCCAGGCAGGCTCCCTGCTTGGCTACCAAAGGGAGTGAATGGCCAGTCCTGATGGAGAAGGGTGGTCCCCAGCGATCCCAGCAGAAGTCCCCATGGTAGGGGAGCAGTGGGATGGCTGAGTTTGTCACCTGTTGACTGAATTTGAGTTCATAGCCAGCTGAAGAATCACAGCATCTGTTAAATCTTGCTTCAGCACTAAAATATCAATGATACTGAATGTGGGTAAATGATTTGATGCATATGAGGGACAGAAGGGAAGACTGACTTTCCCTGGAAAGGGTGAGCTGAGTTAATGATCTTCTTGGGCAGAAGGACTTTGAAAAACTTAAGTAATCCAGATGAGTCTGCTGGAGCTGGACAGTTCTCATCAAAGCAAGCTAAGCCCTGGAGGTTCTTAAAGTTTATGAACAAAACATGATCTGTTGTTCGCTGCCTTTGAATGCCTTGTATGTGTGTGTATATGAAAACACTTACATTTGTAACTAGGGTGTGAAATTTCACCCTTGAACAGAGAAGGGGACATGGATGGAGGGGTTGTCCCCACCCAAGGAGCAGACAGTGGGCTGGGGCTCTTTGATCTGGAACAGGGCATTCCCACATGCCACCTCCCTGGTTTGGTGCATCCCTAAATTCAGGAGGGTGACCTGCTGCAGTCACCTGAAGGGGCAGGGAGCAGTTTTCCACAAGGTGGGCAGCAGTGCCCTGGATCCCCTCGTGCCAGGAGCAGGCATGGCAGCTGTACATTGGGTCAGGGAGGCTGAGCAAACCAGGGAGTTCTCAGGGTTGCTTGGGCCATGTCTGGACCCCAAATGGTTACTGTACCACATGCAGTGGTCTATGGGTACACTCACACTCGCTCTGGCCTTGTTCTTCCCTGAAAGTTGCTTTTGGATGTTATTTTGAGATGATTTTCTGGGTTAGATGAGTGTTAGTGGCCTGGTGTGTCCCAGTTCTTTAATTGATTGCACTGAAGGGAGTTGTAGGGCATGCTGCCTGCCTTTCCCTGCCTCCCCAAGGAAGAATTTCCTTGCTGGAGACATGGTAGGGGCGTTGCCTTGCAGTGCAGTGGTTAAAGAGCCTTGAGTTAAGTGTATGTTGTGCTTGTCTGTTTTAAAGTGAGCAGCTAAGTGGTCTGGCAGGCCTAGCAGCAGGGGAAAAGAAACAAACCATAAATAAAATTCCTGTAATCCCTGGCATTGGTTAAGCAATTAAAACTCTTGACAAAGCCCTTAAAACACATCATCTATGGGGTACAGCACTGCCTTAGCAGTTAGCTGGGACAACTTCTTTGTGAGGGGTAGAGGAGGGACAGACACTGGTGACCAGTGACAGGACCCAGGGAATGGCTGGAGCTGTGTCAGGGTTAGGTTGGATATCAGGGAAAGGCTCTTCCCCCAGAGGGTGCTGGGGGCAATGCCCAGGCTGCCCAAGGAATGGGCACAGCCCCAAGGCTGCCAGAGTTCCAGGAGCATTTGGACAATGCTCTCAGGCACAGGGTGGGATTGTTGGGGTGTCTGTGCAGAGCCAGGGATTGAACTGGATGATCCTTGTCCAACCCAGCACGTTTGTGTTTCTGCGACTGTGCCCGGCACACCAAGGGGAGCGCTAGGATGAATTCAGGTGAGTGACAGCTGCAGCCTGCGAGCCCCAGGGGCTCCTCGGTGACCTCCTGGGTGGGATGGCAGCCCTGTCCCCTCGGAGCAGCCCCCGGACCGCTGGCTCTGCGTGGGCTCAGCCGGGCCGTGGGCACAGCAGAGCCCTCCGTGCCTCTTGGCATCGTCGTGCAGGAGCCGCGTGTAAACAAGCGAGAGCCTCGGGCTCCTCGCTGGGGCGGGACAGCCGGCGCTCAGACAGCAGGCTGTAAACAAACAGCTCGCTCGGCACCGCCGGGGACTGCGGCAGCCAAACACAGCCCCCGGGGCTGGGCCCGCCCGGCCTCTGCCCCGCACAGCGCTGCCCGGGCAAAGGTGAAACTCTCGGGGCTGCGTGTGCCGATGGCCCCGGGAGGGGGAAGGCAGCGCTGAGCTGTCAGCCCGGGCCGGCTTCGTGCCCAGCCCAGTGCCGTGCACAGGGGAGCCTGCTGGGATCCTCTCCCACTGCAAGCCAGCAGCAGCGAGCCTGGCCGAGGCAAATGATGCTGCTGGTATTTCTCCCTGTGGCGTGTGGGAGGAGGTGTGTAGCAAAGAGGAACTGGTGGCCTGTCTGCACCCTGTAATATGGGCAGGAAATAGCAGGGTACGGCTGCTTCAGGCGAGAAGGTTCCTGAAGGTGTAGGATATTAACATACATTTCTGTTTCTCAGACAGGGAGAAGCTCCAGAAGCCTAATGTAAGAAATGGTTTGCTTAGTCATGCTGCTTAGAGGTTCATTAAAATTGCAGTATTGTGACAGTCTTGTCTTCCGATGGCTGTGCCATGAGTAACTCATGACATGGGTTTTATGAGCATCAACTCTCTGAGGTGTCTTTAATGTTGCTTTCTGAATGGGCTGAGCCCAAGGCCCTAATTCCTTGTGGCTGCTTAATGATTCAGTTGTGTATGACTGGAAGGCTACACAATATGCTGGGGTATGGTGTCATCAAGAAATTATTCACATACAGCCTTGCTCCAGAGTGCTGGTCTGGAGGTTCTAACAATTAGCAGAAGTGTAATGGACATTTGCATTCATTCCTTCTCCCATCAAAGCTATCAAATATGCCTCAAACAGGCTGCATTTTTCCATTGTTTCCCTTTCCAATATTGACAGAAACATGAAGTAATCACTTCTAAATCTCTCTTAAAAGCATTTTAATCGTGAGTGGAAGGATTTTGCTTTGCTGCTGCAGGACTTAGGGTGAAGAGCTGAAGCATTACTGGAAAGCTGCATGTTACCCCTGCTCAGCTAAACTTGTGTCACTTAGAGAAATCACTTCAACTCCATCCCTGCCCCTGTGATAGGGTTAAAAATAAATTTGCTGCTTGACTAGGTATTTCGACGTCTGTTTCTCACCCAACAGTAGGGCCCTCTGGAGAGCAGTCTGAAATGGAACTCGTATGGTGATGGATGAGCAGACAAAAGCAAACCCGTTATCCTGTTTGTCTCCCTGTTTTGCAGGACAGATTCTGCATCCCACATGAGCTACGATAATCCTCCTCCGTACCCCGGCCCGGGCCCGACCGCCCCGTACCCACCCTATGCACAGCAGCCAGGGGGCCCTGCCGGGCCCTACCCCGGCTACCCGCCCGGGCCCTACCAGCCGGGCCAGCCGGGCTACCAAGGATATCCGCAGTACGGATGGCAGAACGCTCCTCCCCCGCCGCCGGGACCGGTGTACGCAGACGGGCCCAAAAACACAGGTATGGCTCAGCAGCTGAGCACCGTGCCAGGGGCACTCGATTGCCTGCCGCGAGTACACGCTGACCTTGAAGGAATGTGTTCACCAGCGCACGGCCTCCGAGGAGGGGGTTTGTTTGAAGTGGTGATTTTGTTTACAGCTTGTTTTCATGCTTTATTTTGCTGGAGTGTCTCTCACAGTTCTCTCTCTGGTTGTTGGAGAATACTGCTGAGCATCCTTAGTGCTGATTCCTCAAGGGAATCCTTATGCTGAGCTTGTTGCACAGGCTTTAGATTCACCACAACTCTCATTCCACTTGTCTCTTGATTGATAAGTTTCAGCCAAAGGGCTGCACAGTTAAAGCTTATAATATTCAAATGTACAATTCGTACTGAATTAATGGGCCTCGGTTATCTTGAGCCCATCAGCATATGTCCAAGTGATCTACTCATTCCTGAGCATTTTGGTTTTTCTCTGAAGTTATTATCATTCTGTGGAAAAACCCAGATTTCTGGGGAAGGGAGGGAGGATGGTGCAGCTTCCCTCTGGCAGCTGGCTGGTCCATCTGTGTGCCATGTCCCCACAGTATGGCTCAGTGGTATGCCCTGGCACCCACAGCTCTCCTGGGGCTTGCTGCAGCCTCAGAGTCTCAGAGCAGAGGCACAGAAGATGATTAAAGCACAAGAGCTTCTGTCTGTGAGGAGAAGCTGAGAGAGGTGGGACTGTTCAGTGGGTTTCAACAGTCTGGTGTGGGTCTATCAGGAGGGCTCAAATTTAAGCAGTGAACAATTGGTGTGAGTGAATAAGAACGTGAATTGAGGGCAAATCATGAGTTCAGCTTCCTCTGTAACAGAGTGAGAGCCCTGCCTTTGAGGAGGGGGAGGAGGCAGCAGCATGGTGATGCTTCTCACCACTTCCACCACATGGGCTCAAAGTGTAGTCAGGCTTTTCCCTGGGGCTTTGGGGTGGCTGAGAGATGTTTCTTAGTACTGAGCAGGGGAAAACTTGTCTCCCATGTTGAACATCTTTGGTTGGTGCCAGTGTTGCTTTTTTTCTATAGCCACACAAAGGGATGTGCTGGCAGTGGCTGAAAGGGGCAGGGGCTGTGGCTTTGGGCAGTCTGGCTTTGAGGCAGTTCTGCTGCCTTGGCAGCTGGAGGGATCTCATATCAAACTGGAGCAGGGAACTGATGACACTGAGTGTCCTCTGCTCACAAACCTGTGAACCAGCTCGAGGAATAGGCTGAAATATTGGAGGGGACAGGCAGCAAAGTGTTTTCACTGAGAGCCCAGGCTTGTTCTGCAGAGGTTTGATTTTGTTAAGCCTAAGCTAACACAACTTCAGCTCTGCAGAAGCAGCACTCCAACCCATAAATCAAAAACCTTCTGGTAAGTCTTGTCCTTGAGCTGCCTTCCTGCAGCTACAGGTGGTCTCTGAACCCACCTTGGGAGCCTCTAATTTGCTCTGCTTTTGCAGAAGTAGATGTAATAAAGTGATAGAATTACAGAATGGTTTGAGTTGGAAGGATCTTAAAGATCAGCCAGTTCCAACTCCCTGCCATGGGCAGGGACATCTTCCACTGTCCCAGGGTGCTCCAAGTCCAGCCTGGCCTGGGACACTTCCAGGGCTGGGGCAGCCACAGCTGCTCTGAGCAGCCTGTTCCAGGGCCTCCCTACCCTCACAGGGAAGAATTTCTTCCCAGTATCCATCTAACCTTGCCTCCAAGCCCTCCCCAGGGCTGCTTTCCATCCATGCTCCACCCAGCCTGTGTTTGTGCTTGGGATTGTCCCTACCCAGTTCTGCTTGGCCCAGTTGAACTTCATGAGGTTCACATGCCCCCACCTCATCAGCCAGGTCTCTCTGGATGGCACACATTTATTTTAAACACATTTATTAATGTCTGCAAAGTGAAATCAAGGCTATAACTTTGCATTTGTCTGCAAAAGCTTTCTTTTTCTTCATTCTCCTTCTGTTAAACACCCTTGGTTTTTTCCCTTGCTCCTTTTTGGCCAGTCTGTCAAACTGGAACCTGATCTTTGTCCTCTGACTCTGTAAAAGAGCTTTCAAAGGGGCTTTGTTTAAGAACCCCAGGAGAGTCTAGTTTAGAGTGGATGTCTCTAGAAAAGCTATTTTTTTTATAAATCTGACACACTAGTGCTGTGTGTCTGTTGGTGTGGCTGAACTTCTAATATAAAAAATTGACATCTAAATTTAATCAAGGCATTGCATTGTGGTCTAGTGTGGCTTGTCAGTTCCCATGGTGTTTCCAAACAATTATCTGGGAAGAGCTACTGTGTGGATGCTTTCCTTTCAGAGCAGATGTTTTGCTCTCCTACGTGACTTTGCTTAATCTAATGAATTAAGCTACTGCAAGTAGTACATTTGTATTTCTGAAGAAACCTGTGTCCACAGTGAAAACTAGGAAACTTTGCTATGCTTTAAATTCTATGCTTTATGTTATTTTACTGTGTGGGCAAACTGCAAAGCAGGCTCTTATGCTGTTGATGGTGGTCAATGTGCTAGTGCTAATGTGTGGAAGTAATTATGTATCATATTTTGGTCTTGAGTGGATCACACAGATGGAAATAATTACTGGTGAGCTCTCAGAATCTGATGGTAGAGTAGCATTTTGTGGTGATAGTGTTTTTTCTTAAATTGTAGCCTGTCAGGAGTAGCAATGGACATAGCCTGTCCACCTGGCCCTTGGAGAAGTAAAAAAAACCTCACATGCCTCACTGTATTAAAGCTGCATCTGAGATGAAACAGGGAAGCAACTTAACCTGAATGCTGCTGAGGGTAGGAAAGAGGAAGTTCTTGCTGTTCAGTGGGCAGTGACTGCAACAAAGAGGTGGGAAAGGGGTGTCACCACCTTTTCAATATGCCTTTGAATAGGGGAACAAACCTAAAGGCTTGTTGGAGGAAGCTGCAGTCCAGCTCTGAACAAGGAGAACACGTGTGTTCCCCTCTGGGCTGTCTGTGCAGGATTAGCCAGCCACGAGGGTGTCTGGGGTGCAGAAATCAGCTTGTGGTGATGTGTTCAGACTAGTGGTGGTGGCCATATGATTGCCACGTGGCCACCCCATAGGGCACTGTGGCACAGGGACGTGCAGCTGCTCCCAGTGCTCCTGGGCCCTTCCCCAGAGGGGATGGAGTACAGGCTTGCACCCCCTCAGAGTGACCCCAGCTGCCTCAGGGTGTGAAAGGCCTCAAGGCACAGGGTTTTTCTCCACATGAAGGAGCAGTGAGCTGGAGACTCACTGGTGACTTGCTGAGGTGGCACAGGAGCCCTCAGGGGTTTGGTTTTTTTGGATGGATGGCTTTTAGGCTTGACCAGGTTGCTGATACCAAAGTCTCCAAAGAAACCCCATTGTGAGGGCTGGCAAGTGACTTGGCTGTTGTTCATTAGAAATAAACCACTTGCCCTTTGCCTTTAGAGATGATAATATATGTGCTGAGCCTGAGGGACCTTATCCTGACGGGTGTCTGATTCCTGGCTCATTCCTGGCTCGGGGGACTGAGTGATCCCTGACAGGTGCTGCTCCCTGTCTGCAGTTCTCCTGCTGCAAAGACTGACTCCGTGTCTCTCCACACAAAGTCCATGAGGGTGTGAGTTTCTGGAACAGGGCAGATGTGCCACACAGTGTTTGCTGTGGCTAGAGGGAACCTGCCTGCAGCAAAACAAAGCTGGGAAACACACAGCTTTGGGAATGTGCCTCCTGTGTGCAGCATTGTCTAGGGAGCAGGCTCTTCTTTACAGCAGGGGCTTGCATAGGAGGAAGAAAATGCCTCGTTCCAGAAGATCCCTCACTTCCCCACCAGTATTTTCATTATTTGTTATCAACTGGCGTAAGGAAACCACAGTAACTCCTGACTAGTCAGCTGGTCCTTTGTTGTCTATGTAAATTAGAGGTGAAATGTAATGCAGCTGATAATGGTATACTTTAAAACGAAGTGGAATGAGCCAAAGTACAAAGTGACATACTAATTTTAAAAGCAGGAGCTGATGCTAGCAGTTTGACCAGTCTTATTTCCACCCCCACACAATGATACATGCCAGCGTAAAGGATGAGGCTATTCCATGCTGTGCCAAAGGGAAGCAGGCTCTGTCAGCAGGCACTGAAGGCAAACAGAGCTCAGTACTGCCTCTGAGCCATTGTACACACAGGGTGGAAATCTTATTTCTGCAAGTTGATTACTTGTAGCAAAGCCAGCTGCGATAAGAGTAATAGCCACAGTGATGCTGTCTGCCTCCTAATGTTTGTCCAGCTGCAGAATAAACAGGTCACCTAGATACAGGCACTGCCTGCTGCTGCAGGCCTGGAGGGTTTTTCCTCTTTACCTGTCCCTGTGTGGAAAGGGGGGGTCAGAATCGTTCTGGTGAGGCTCTCGAGTGCCTTTCAGTGGTTGCCCCCTTGCTTCCCAAACCGTGTGGAGCTGAGCCTTCCCCAGCAGGAATTAATTTGGAGGACAGGCTTTCTCTCTGTCTGTTGACAGAGCATTTAGTTTAACTGTTCCTGTACCTTCAGGAGCTTCAGGAGCTGCAACTCCAGATGCTGGAGTCCTGCCAAAGGAAAAAAGAAATCTTACTTGGCAGCTGTCCTCTTATCTGCTTCTCATTCTTCAGTGTGCTTTAAAACCCAGCGTTCTCTCCTCCAAGACTGCTGTATCATCCCTCCCTCTGTCCCTGGCTGCACAAACAGCAGGGGCTGCTGGCTGGCAAACAGTGCAGTCCTGGGGCTGCTGTCTTGCCTCACCTTCACAGCTTTTCCCCCCCAAGCAGGGAGTAATCTGATTAAAACCTGATGCAAAGAAAATTATTCCCAATTCAGGCCCAGTATCTGAAAACATGCTTCAGACAAACTGGTCTCGGGAGGCCAAGGCTGGCTCCAGTGTGGGCTGATTTTAAGGAGGCTGCTGTTCCAGTCCCTGTCAGCTGGGCACCAGGCTGGGTGGGAGCAAATCACAGCCTGTTCCCAGCACTGCTCAGACTGTGGCACTTGACCCTGTGGGGCTGCACAAGGAGGATCTCACTGGGCAAGTTCCCTTTGCTTTACACTGGGCTTTGCTCCTCCTCCTGCCAGTCACCCAGAACACACTTGGAAGACCCTCGTAAGATGAAGTTTGTGCTGAGTAAATCCCTCCAAGCCGGGCCTTGTTTAACTCTAGGACTGCTGCTGATTTTCAGTGTAAGCACTGACACCGGGTGAAGACTGTGCTGTTCTTAGCCCTGCAGCTGACTAGGTTAAAAACATCTTTCTTTAACAATAAATTAAGATTTTACTGATTTAAAAAAATGTTAGAGGAAGTTCTCAAAATCTGTAGTTTTGGGAGATGTCTCTCATCTGTTGTAGTGTAGAAACAGGCTGAAGGATCTGAAGCCCTGAATTATTGTACAGTTGAGCTGAGGGAAAGTTTGTTTCTCATATGGCATGTCTCCTGTACACTTTCCAACCTGTGTGCTGGGGTTTCTGTGCTTTGGAGAGCTGGCTGATGCCTGCTGAGACCTGAGTACTCTACAGAAGATGTGCTGACTTCTGTAAGGAGTGCTTGTGCCTTTTGGAGAGGTTGAATCCTTCCCAGGCACATTGATACACCATAAATGCTGATTGGTATCACTTCCATTATCTCCAGGATCTCTTAATCCCATCCCTGTGTGTTCAGGTGAGGAAACAATATCTTCTCCAGCCCTGAGCTCAGCCACAAGAAAATCTTCTGTGCAGCTCCTGCTGAGCCCTAACCCGTGCCTGGCACCCAGGCTGGTGTGTGAGAGGGGAGCAGCTTTGCCCAGTGCAGTTCTGGCTCTGGAAGGAGCTCACTTGGCTCACCTGCACAGTGACTTCCCTGAAATGTGTGGCCTGTTCAGCTTCCTGAAAGCTGAAACAGCTCCCAAGGGTGAGCGTCAGAGCTGCTCAGACTTACAGGAACAGAAAGGCAGGAATTTCCCAACCTGCTGGACCCAGGGGCCATGGAAGAGGGCAGGTCTGATACCTGTGGGAGTAGTTGTAGATCAGTGGTTTCTGCTTGAGCCCAGGCTGAAATCTGGGCTGGGTCAGCAGTGCCTGTCTGGTGGCAGAGGGGATTTGCAGGTGGAAGTGCCTGAACTCTGTGGTGTTTTCATTCCGTGACTCCTGGTTCCTGCTCAGGTGGCTGTGGCAGTTGCCATTTGTGTTTGGAGCTGGGAGTTGTGAAACTTGTTCTGAGCATTTTGCAGCTTTGGGAGATTTTTACTTGGAAGGGGGCTATTGAATTTCCATCTGGCTCTGGTATCTGTTTCAGGAGTGTACTGAGGTATTTCCTGAAATCTGAGTGTGGTGTTGGTAGAGACTGTGAAAGCCTCTGGGCAGGAAGGAGTTGGGGGGCTGGGAAATAACAGGCCTGAAGCTGTTAGGAATAAGCAAATGCCCCCAGAGAGAGGAGAGAACAATTAAACGCCTTCCTTGCCAAGGGAGTAGATCTCATCTGTGCCCAGGCTGTGCCCTGGAGGCCTCGTGCAGAGAGCAGCTTTGGTGGCAGCTCATATGAAAGTTCAGTCCTTGTTCCCCAGTCCTGCAGTCTCTTCTGCACTTGCTGCCTGTGAGGGGTTTATTTCCGAAGTGGATATCTGGGAGGCCATGGCTGGGTGCTCCTTCCTCCTGCAGCTCTGGGTCTGCAGACTGGAGTGTGCACCTCCACGAGGGGCTCAGGGACATTTGACTTCCTGTTGTTGTCACTTCTGCATCCCTTGGATGCACTTGTGCTGACTTTCCCTTCTCTGGCCTCCATCCTGAACAGAAGAGCTTTCCAAGGACCTGGGTGAGAATGGTTTGAAGGTAAAAGCAGATGCACAGGCTGACCTGCCTTAGCAATGTGCTACAGACAGCACAAAATCATTCTGAGTGGTGGTGAGCAAGACTTCTTGCTCACTGAAGAAGAGAAACAAAGCTCTTGGTGCAGAAGTGGCCTGTGATAAAACTCACTTAATTGATAAGTGGGAAGAGGCTTAGGGGGCCCTTCTCTGCTGTGCACTCCCTCCCTGATGAGACTCTGGTATTAACTAATACTCCTGCTCTGACCATCTGTTACCATGGCAAACAGCCATTCTGGTACCACAGGAAGCATCTGGGGGCTGCAGAAGCAGTGATTGGTAAATGACTGCTGCTGCTTCCTCTCCTGTGCCCCAGGCCTTGCCTCATAGCCAGGAGTGCAGGTGAGGGGTCTGTGCTGGCACAGGTTGGGCTAGAGGAGAGTGAACTTCAGGGCAGTGGGATTTGAGCCCTCCCACCTTCAGAGGGTGGTGGCTGCTGGGCTGCTCCACCTCCTGCTCCCCAGGCACTGAGCCTGCCCCTCGCTGGCTTCTCTGTGCTGTTCCTGTCATGCCCGAGATACCCAGGCAAGGGCCTGCTCCTGGGATGTGCAGCAGGACTCCTGGGAGAGCCTGTGGGGCTCAGGGACTCTCAGACACCATCACGACCCCGTGTGGGTAAGGTGGCACCCTGACAGTGACGTCTGTGTCTGCATCCTGGGAGAGGATGGACTGACTCTGGCATCAGAGCCACTGCCCTTGTCCTGCAATCCTTGTAGACCCAGTAAAGCACTGCAATAAGGGGCACTGCAGTCTAAGGTCACAATTTCAGTTTATGCCAAACCAGGTGAAAAGTACAGCTCATTCCTTTCCCTCATGGAGCTAATGATTAACATATCAATTAGGTATGAGAAGAAACAAAATGTATATGCTTAAGATAAAGTAGACTGTACATGAAATAAGAAGGTATTGTAGTATTTGTTTTAAAAACAAAGTGGGAGTTATTTGCACTGGTCTGTGCAGGCCACTGCTGTGTGATTACAGGGAGTGATACCATTTTCAGGGTAAGCATGATTCATTGTGCTCTACACTCTTTAAGGCTGATTAGCAGGTGGGAGGGTCTCTCAGGTTATACCTTCTCCCATCCTGTTTTAGAAAGAACAATGAAACCATCAAAACTGGAGCCTAGAACTGGGTGCAGTCTAGTGCCTCCAAGAGAAATCACCCTTGTTTCTCTTCTTTTTGGGACCACCAGGCTTCTGTTCATAGTGACGAGGACCCTTTGTGCTGTAGGAGGTGGTTGGGGTGCCCAGCCTTGGCCAAAAGAGGCACAAAGCAGCTGATGAGGTCCCCAAGAAGGCTCACCATAGAAAACTGTGTGGGTTTAGCTTGGAGGCACTCAGGCACTGAGGAATCTCACAAAAGCTTCAGTTCCCTTCCTTGGGAGATTTTGGTCTGCGTTTTGTTGGCAAAGGTATCCCAGTAGAAAACCTGATGTCTGTCAGTGGAGCCCTGCTGGTTGCAGTCCTTGGGAAGCTCTGGGGGAACTTGCCATCAGTAATGGGCTGTGCAGGGCTTCCCAACTAAATGCTTTCAGAGGGTTGGATATGGTGTTTGCATTTGTACAGCACTGCTGCAGGGGCTGGGAGGAGTGGGTGAAGCTGCTAACACATGCTCTTGATGTCCTCAGGTGCTTGTGTCACTCTGTTAGTGCCCTGAAGCCAATGGTCAGGTGCCCAAAATGAGCAGACTGGTGTAGGGAGAGAGGCTGGGCTGGGAGCAGTTCATCCAGCCTGGCTTTGAGCTGGTTTTCAGCTCGTGTGCTTTGGTAGCTGTAGCTGAACCCTTCAGCTCTCCTGCTGCCCTCCTGTCCTCTGCAAGCCCCACACCCTGATCAGGAAAGCTGTTCAGCACTAATGCTGTACATCTGTGGTTAGAATGTCTCTGGCAATTTGTGTGGTGACAGCGACATTGCTGCAACTCCTGAAGGATTGATGTGGCTTCAAAGAAAGCTTCACAAACTGTGAGCAGGGTGGCTGTCTCTCTTCAGAGCATTGCCAGAAGATCTCTGAGTGTGAAAGTTTCCAGTGTTGATGGTGTGCACACTCAGACTGCAGCAGTGGTTGCTGGCAGAGGCAGAGCTGCCCTCGAGGCTTGCTCTCCTTGGAGAGGAGATCTGCAGTGGAAGGCAGCAACTTCTCAAATGTGTATTTCAGGTGTGTCTTTGGGGCCTTCCTTGAACTTGGAAGGTGAGTGGGTTTGTTAAAGTACCACGGCTGCCTGCCATGGGGGAAAGGCACAGCTTTTTTGCAGAGGGTTTCTGCAGAAAGGTGCTCTTGCCACAATGTGCTGCTGGTTTAAATGGCTTCCAGCTTTTAGCAGAAGTGGGAGAACAAACACAAGTGCTGTTCGAAAGGCCCACCCCAAACCCACAGTGAGTCCTGGAAAGGCCTTGGCATGGCTGCTGTCCCAGCCCTGCCCCAGCTGTTTGTGGACAGCTGTGCTGTCCTTTGGCTGGCTCTGGGCAGCCCCTTCCAGCAGAGCCACAGCAGCAGTGCCAAGGGCTGGCTGGCAGGGGCAGGGACAGGGGCAGGGGTGATGCCCATGGCTGCTGTGACCACTTGTGGGGAGGGGCAGTGTCCAACACGAAGTCAGCTGAGCAGCCTTTGTGAGAGTGCCCAGCTCCCTCTGCACAGCCCCAGCTTGGGAAAGCCATTTTGTTTAATATTTCAGCAACTGTTTCATAACAGCACTTTGTACATGCCTTGAACATGCTTTGTCTGCACGTCCCTGACACTTGGCTGGAGCTTAAAACTTCTAATGGATTAATCATAAATACTTCAGGCAAACTCCTCTTGCAGTCCTTGACAGCTGATTATAACTGGTAAAGGGCAGCCCCTTCTGCAGTGTGGGTCTGGATGTCTCGGGGCACTGGGGCCCTCAGTTTTGGGTATGGCAGTGCTCTGGCAGCAGCAATCCAGCTCCCCATGGCTCAGAGGTGGCACAGCTTGAACGGCAACCTGACAGCTGCTTGGGAGCCAGGGCTGTGTCAGGGCTCCAGCCCAGGGATGTCACCATCTTACACAGGGCTCTCAGAGCATTTGGTGTGTGTTTTGCCTCCACTGATTGTAACAGGACCTTCTTAGGGCAAACAAACACAGCAAAGAGCTGCTTGTTTAGAGCTCCTGATCCACCAGGAAAATAAGCCCAGCCCAAGCCCCTGGGTGACGTCTCCATGGAGAACAGCAGTGGGCAGAGGTGCTGACATGCTGCTGTGTAAGGTCAGGGCTCCCAAGCCTCCATGTTCTCTTTGCAAATCTTCCAGGCGTGGCTTTGAGTCAGGTTTGGGGCTGAGGGCAGGGAGGAGGGAGGGGGCTGACCCAAGTCCTCTCTGCCATGGGACATATTCCCGATGGGATGGGATGGGTCTGTGGTCTACCCTTTTAGGGGGATGAAAGAGGCTGCCAGGCTGACAAGTCTTGGATCTTGTTCTGCACTCCCTGCAGGTGTGGCAGGGGCCGGCCCTGGGCTCAGGAGGTCGTGCAGCCCCCCTAGCAGCAGCACGGGGAGCCAGGATTCCCTCGGGTGCTGCTCTGCCCCTGCTGGGAGGTGCCAGCCTGGGCTCTGCAGGGGCGGGCAGGGACAGCAGCTGCTGAGGGAGGAGAGCTCGTGGCTCCTCTCCTGCTCCAGCCCAGCCTGTCACAGCGCTGCCACCTCCTCCCGGGTCTGGAGGGAGGAGGGAACCTCCATCCTGACATTCCTGGAGCAAGGGCTGCAGGCACTGTGAGTGAATGGTTGGAGGCAAGGGGACAGCAGTGCTGTGCAGGGGCTCCCCTGGAGCTGGGCTGTGCCTGGGCACAGGCTGCCTCTTCTCCCTTATTGCCCCGATGAGAGGGAGTGGCTGGGGCACAGGCTCCCCCCGAGCACAGACATTTGGGGGGTACTGGACTCGCCCTCTCTGCCTCATTTGGTGGTGTCAGGGTTTTGGCATCGTGTAAGGCACATTGTCCTCTGCCCATTGCTCTGCAAAGCTGAAGCAGTGACTGGGGCATGGTTTCCTGAGCACAAAGCCAGCCCATGGGAGGGCCAGCTAATGCCATGAGCCGTGTCCTGCCCAGGTTTCTGCCTGCCAGCACCATGTGCCCAGCACTAGCTGCCTGCCTGGGTTGGACTCCCGAGTGAAGGCACGTTTCCCACACAGACCAGGCTGTCAGGAAGGACAGTCACCTGCTGCCCTCAGATTGATACAGTCCTGGGTGTGACAGCCTGTGCTCAGCGAGGAGGAACCAAAGAGAAACTGCCTCTCTGTCCTAATGGGCCTCGGGAGCTGGCACAATGAGCAAGCAGCACACTGGCCTCAAGGAGGAGACCCTGCCTGGAGAGCTCCACCCAAACCTGGGGCTCCCCCCTGTGTGCTCACAGTCGGCAGGGTGCAGTAAATCCCCGCAGCCTGCCACGAGCCTCTGGGCAGAGATGGTTTCTGTCCACCAGGCCATACCTGGAGCGTTTGGGCACCTGCCCCGTGGCCAGTGAGGTGTCACTGCACTGCCACCCCCTAGCCGGTGCCTCGGGTGCTGAGCTGCCAGAGCTGGGGGTCCCCTCACGAGCAGGAGGGACACAGAGCTGGACCAAGCCCTGCTCCGTGCCCTGCCCCTAGGGAAGGAGGCAGTTCTGTGTGTGGTAGAGCTGGGGCAGTGCTGGGAACAGCTCCTCGCTCACGGGCCCGGCAGTGCCAGCCTGCACGGCCGGGCTGCGGCTGCGCTTGCCGCTGGGCACGCTGGCACCTGCTGGGCCGCTCCTGGGCCGCTCCTGGTTCCTGCCCCAGGCTGTGCGCGGTGCCAGTGCCCGGCGGGGCCGCCGCGCTGCCTCACAGCCGCTCTGTGCCCGCAGTGTACGTCGTGGAGGAGCGGCGGAGGGACGACACGGGCGAGAGCGCCTGCCTGACGGCGTGCTGGACCGCGCTCTGCTGCTGCTGCCTCTGGGACATGCTGACCTGACGCCGCTGCCGCCCCGCCGCGCCCCGAGCGCTCCGCAGGCTCCCCACTCCTGTCCCGACTTCTTTCTGTTACTGTAATCAACGCTCTGCTTTGCACAGCCAAGAGTTCCCGTCTGTCCGTCCTAGCGCCTTGTCGGGGTGGGGGGTGCACTCCTTTATTTTAGTAAAGGAAAAAGAATCCCTTTTTAACATTTCTAAGACTTTTGTTGTAACTTTGAAGAATGTGCTAATGGTGTATTTCAGCCAAAGGCATTCTGATGAAATGTATATTTACCAGTTGAGATTTTCCTAGCCCTAGAGACGAAGACGTACGCAATAATTAAAGCCAACACTTGATTTTCTTCACTAGGTCCCGGCTGTTTCAGTAAATCTGTCTGCAGGGTGGGCATCCCCCCAGGTGCTGCCTGTCCTTGGCCTCCTGTGGGCACTGACTGTAGGGGGGAGTCCTTGGTATGGCACCTCCATGCCCCTCATCCCACACAGGGCAGCACAGTCATGTTTTCATCCTCCTTGTTTTCCCTTCTGGAGCCAGGGCCCTCTCCAGCAGCCCCTGGCACAGCAGAGCTGGGAGGAGCACAGGCTGAGCTGCTGTGTGTGCACCAGCAGCTGCTCGGGCAGGGCTGGTCCCAAGCTGAGCTCCATCATCCCGTGCTGCAGAGCAGAGGCTTGGGGAGGTAAATTAATGGGTAAGAAGAGAAAAGCCATGGATTAATCTAGTGCTGAGGATTTAGAGCTGAAGCTGTTCCATGGCACGCCTGGTCAGAAAAGGGATAAAAAGCTTTTTTCTGCAGAAAAGTGGGGAAAACCTGCTGCTGCTGCTTCAGGGGGTGTGTCCCACGCTGCTGCTCCCCCAGCCTCGGAGCAACGCCCACCCTGGTGCCCTGACTCTCCCTGGCACGGCCTGGAGAGCACCCGCGGCTCTGGCCCTGTCTGTGGAGGGCTGCACTCGCTGTCGCCCGGTGGTGACCCCTGGGGCTCTGTTCGGCTCCACTCTGGGCTCAGCAGCGCGCTCTGGGCTCTGTATGGGGCAAGCTCACGTGTGTGGGGTTGATGGGAGGCCCTTGCAATTCCCTGTCCCCAGGAGCTTCCTTCCAGGGGCTGCCCGTCTGCAGCCATAAGCTCAGGTCTGTGCCTGGTTCCCAGCGTCCCCTGCCCTGGGAATGAGCACTGTCACCTTCCCTGTCACTGTCACCCCCTGGCAGCTTGGCAGCGGGCAGGAATCCGGAGTGGAGTCCCCGGGTCACCCTCCGCGGTGGGGGAAGGAAGTGGGCTGGGAGCCCGGTGGCAGCGAAGGGCGAGCCCCGAGTGTGAGTGCACCGAGCGCAGGTGGGCCTACAGCAGCGGGGCCTGCAAACCCCGGGATCCGGGAGCCTCTGGAAGGCGCTGCGGAGAGCGGGGCCTGCAAACCCCGGGATCCGGGAGCCTCTGGAAGGCGCTGCGGAGAGCGGGGCCTGCAAACCCCGGGATCCGGGAGCCTCTGGAAGGCGCTGCGGAGAGCGGGGCCTGCAAACCCCGGGATCCGGGAGCCTCTGGAAGGCGCTGCGCAGAGCGGGGCCTGCAAACGCCGGGATCCGGGAGCCTCTGGAAGGCGCTGCGCAGAGCGGGGCCGCGCCGGTGCGCTGCCCGCTACGGCCACACGGTGGCGATGGCGGGCCGCGAACTGCCGGCCCCGCCGGGGCCAGGCGGGAACGGGGCGGGATAGGGGGAATGGAACGGGATAGGGGGAATGGGGCGGGACAGGGGGAATGGGGCGGGATGGGGGGAATGGAACGGGACAGGGGGAATGGGGCGGGATAGGGGGAATGGGGCGGGACAGGGGAATGGAGCGGGATGGGGGGAATGGAACGGGACAGGGAATGGGCGGGATAGGGGGATGGGCGGGACAGGGGGAATGGAACGGGACAGGGGAATGGGGCGGGATAGGGGGAATGGGGCGGGACGGGGGAATGGAGCGGGATGGGGGAATGGAACGGGACAGGGGGAATGGGGCGGGATAGGGGGAATGGGCGGGACAGGGGGAATGGAACGGGACAGGGGGAATGGGGCGGGATACGGGGGAATGGAATGGGATAGGGGGATGGAATGGGATAGGGGGAAAGGGATAGAAGGAATGGAACGGGACAGGGGGAATGGGGGGGACAGGGAATGGGCGGATAGGGGAATGGAAGGGATAGGGGAATGGGCAGGATAGGGGGAATGGGGCGGGATAGGGGGATGGAGCGGGTAGGGGAATGGACAGGGGGGATGGCAGGAATGGGGGATGAAGTGGAATAAAGTGGAGCGGGGTAGAGGGACGGGACAGGGGGAGGAATGGGATAGGGGGAATGGGGGATAGAGGGAATGGAGCGGTGAGAGGAATAGGGGCGGGATAGGGGAGGAACAGGATAGAGGGAATGGAGAGGGATAGAGGGGATGAATGGGATAGAGGGGATGGGATGAAGGAATGGAACGGTATAGAGAGGAGAGGGAATGGGGGGGGACAGAAGGAATGACCCAGGGCAGCAAGAATGACCCGGAGCAGTGGGAATGACCTCCTGGCACAGACTGGCTGGGCCTGAGCCAGTTGCCATGCCCATGCCTGTGCCTGTGTCCATGGCTCTGTCTGCTCCTGTGCCAGCCCTGCCTCTCCCCCACACCCCTCCCCAGCAGGACCTTCCCCCTGCCCACAGCAGGCCGCAGGCAGTGGGTTCCCCCAGGATGAGGGGACAGCAGGGAGCCCTGCAGGCCCCTCGCCCAGCTCCTCCCACCACCCCGTTTCTCCCTCACACCCATGCAGGGAGAGCAGCCACAGGGACACGTGCTGTGTGCCACACAGTGTCTGTGGCAAACCAAACAGCAGTGTTTTATTAAGGTGGGTGGGTCAGGCAATGGGGATCAGCCACGGGAGCCACTACTGTGCCCTGCGGGCCATCAGCATCTCCCGGATGTTGTCTTCTGCTTCCTTCACACTCCGCTCCAGGTATGACTTCTTCTGCTGCAAGGCAGGAAGCACAGGTAAGTCAGGATCCCCCCAGCCCTGCCAGCACAAACCTGGGTGCCAGGGCCCAGAGCCACCCAGGCAGAGCTGTGGGTGCTGGCTGGGGCACCCAGCACGCTGCAGTTGTCCTGTGGGACACCAGTCAGGCATTGCCAGAGGCACAGGGCAGGGCAATGCTTACAGACTGAATTCCCCCCTGAAACCTTCTCAGGGCTGCTGGGACTCTTGCAACAGTGGCACCGCAAAAAGTGGGAGCCACGAACTTCAGCAAGGAAGGAGATCAAATCAGATCCCATAACTCTTGGAGCCTAGAGAGGGACTGACATGCCAAGGCCTCCTTATGGAGACACAGCAAAACCCTCTCCTTGGGCACAGAAGATGCTTTTTCCCAGCTGGGCCATTTTCTAACCCTATATCCTCCTTTCTATCAGCAATTCCCTGGCATCGTCACCAAATACGTGTTTCCTTAATCATCTGTAATTAGGCAGGGCTTGGCAGGGAAGCAGCCCCAAGCCATGCATCCCAAGATAGGAATTCAGCATGCAGCGTTTTTTCCTGCTAGTCTGGGTGCTCCTCTGTGGCTGGAAAAAATCAGTGCTTGGCTCTTTTGACTATTTTCTCTGGGTTTCCAAACAACAGACACAACAGTCTCCTCTGGTGTTGCTGTGAGCACAGGCTCCCGTGCTGCCCATGCAGAGCCCTGCTCTGGGCCATGCCAGCTCCCAGTAAGCACTGGCAGGACTGGTATTAAATTCCAGGAGTCCAGGCCTCCACCCACAGCATCCTGCCAGAGGCTCTACCAGTCACGTCCCCAGTGCCAGGAGCCCAGTACAGCAGCAGTGGCCCCCAAAGCTCCCCCAAAGCAAGGACAGGTGAAGGGCAAGAACTGATGCTGCCCTGAGAGCCTCACCCTGACTCTGTGAGCCCATGGGACTTGTAATGCTGAAAATCCATTAGCCCATGGAGCAGTCCTGCTGCCACCACTCCCCTCCAGCCCCTTGCAGTGGCTGCACACTCAGCTGGAGTGCTCCTCTCCCAGCCCTGCCTCTCAAGGCTGAGGGGTTTGTATTTAACTGCTGAAGGCTGCTCGTGACAGCCAGGGCCGGGGT
Organism: Sitta carolinensis; assembly: GCA_032173965.1. Taxonomy (NCBI): domain Eukaryota; kingdom Metazoa; phylum Chordata; class Aves; order Passeriformes; family Sittidae; genus Sitta; species Sitta carolinensis. The sequence goes on along the minus strand of CM063294.1, from coordinate 2,813,860 downwards.
TATGGCCCAGGGATCCTCGTCCCTCTCCATGGTCCCCAGGCACGTGGGCTCCCTTTCGCTTACAGGAACTGCTTTTGAGGAAACCACAGGGAGAAGAAGAGCAGCCACAGGTTCCCACTGCCAGTGAGTCAGTGACACACGAGCAGGACTCCGTCACCACCGCGCTGTCCCCGCGCTGCCCGCACGGACGTCGAGGGATTTCACACGGAGGGAACCGACTCTGAGGGCAGCAAGTGGAGACAGGCCCGAAAAACCCTTGTGGCTCACAGCTTCACCTCTCTCTGCTGACCAAGGAGAGTGGCAGCAGTACAGCTGACTTCTAGGGGTCATTTTTCACTAAAGCTTTTTCTTAACACCATTTAATTAATTAGTGCAGGAGATGATCCTGCCCTGCTGCTCCCACCAGGCAGCAGGAGACAGCTCCAGAGCAGCACGCTGTCCAGCAGGACTGGGAGAGCCCAGGAGCAGGAGCAGGCTGCAGCCTGCCAGCAGAATTTCAGACATCCCATCAGGAAGCCTTGCTGGTGCCTGTGTGGGCCCCGCTTCCATGAGGACAAAGACCCCTGATGCAGCAGAGGAGCACCCACACGTGGACCCACACTGCCCACCCCTGCCCAGTGACATGCTCTGCCCTGCCCTTGGCAAAAGGCCTGGGTTTAATGCCATTTCTGCACTTAAGCAGCACCTGCAGTTCCAGGTAGGGCAGAGTTCAGGGAAGTTTTCTTTCCCCCAATCACTCTCCTTGGTCACCTAACTTTTGAGGCACGAGAATCTGGGCTGGTCCCGGTACTCCTACTCCCTCCCAGCAGCCGTTTCCAGGGAGTCCCATCTCTGGGCTGCAGGAGCATTCCTCGAGCATCGAGGGGAGCCCTGCACCCACAGCCGGGGGGCTGCGACTCCCAGAGCTGCCCTGCAGCCCGGCAGGACGGAGCCAGCGCGGGGGAGCTCCCACTGCACCCACAGCCCGAGCACAGGCAAGCGAGGAGCAGACGGGCGCCACATTTTCCGAGACACGTGGCACCAGCGAGGTGTTTCTTCCCCAGGAAGGGGGAACTGCAGCGCGGGGTCTGCTGCGGCAATCACCGGAGGAGGAGCGGGGCCAGCCTGCAAACCCCTCCCCACTGCGATTACCGGGGTCTAGACAGGAAACTGCGCTCTCCCAGTGAGCGGCTGACACACGCTCTGCCCACACCAGAGCCCGGAGACACGACAGCACAGCTCTGAAGTCATGCTGGAGGCTGTTCCGGTCCAGCCAGACCTGCCAGGCTGGTGGTATCTGTTCCCTGAACACCACCCTGCCTCCCCACCTCCAGCTTTCAGCTCACAGCTTGCATTTGCACTCGCAGCCCGAGTTAACCCTGTGTCCTCTGAGCCCCTGGTTTAGGCCAGCCTGTGGCTGCTGGGTTCCACCTCAGCATCCGCGGAGCTGATGCATTTCCCTGGGAAAATGTCTTTGCTGCTCCAGGAGATCATCCTCTGCCACCTGTGCCATGACAAGTGCAGCCTGTGGAAATCCCCAGGGCAACATCAAAACTGCACTGCTGGGTTTGGTCCCTCGTGAAAACAAAGGTGGCTGCTGCTCTCTGAAGCCTCTGGTTTCACTTCTACAGCTGTAGCTCCAGTGCTCACCAGTCAGCAGCCCACGGGGACACAGCAGCAGCCCAAAGGGACATGGCAGCACACTGGCCCTGTACTGCTGCTGCTGCCCCAGAACTCCTCCTCACTCCCCACAGCGGTGTCCTAAACTGCCCCCACTCTCCCCCAGCTCCTGTGAGCCCCTGGACAGGTAAGGTGGGTGCCCAAACCAGCCCCAGATGCCACTGCCTAAGCCTCAGAGCCCCAGGGAAGAACAGAGAAAGGAGACTGGCTTTGAGAAGGCAGCAGAGGGAAGTTGCCACATGCCACTGAGCTCCCAGAAAAGCCCCAGCTCCCGGCTGCCAAGCAGGGCCAGGCTCCACAGGAGGCTGGGCAGTGACCCTGCTGTGCTGCTGTCCCTGCAGTATCCCCAGCAGTGTGGCAAGGCAGTGACAAGGAAACCCAGAGGGCACGACAGGAAGCAGCTGGTGTATCAGCCAAGGACTCAAACTGCATCAAAGGGATGGCTGATTCCTCCTGCTTCACAGCTCCCACAGCCACTTGCTAGAGAATTACTTTACAAAACTCTCTTGTGGGGTGTTACTGAAGCTTATTTCAGAGGAACAGCCTCTGCCCAACACTGCCAGGCCCTGCCAGCCCCTGCTGCTTCCAGAGAAAGCCAGTGCATTCCCATGAGATCACTCACCCAGGGAGGGATGGCCCAGGGCTGCAGGTCCCAGCAGCACTGGAGAAGCTTCTCCCCCCCCAGAGCAAGGAAGGGGAGCTGGAGGCTGCGTGGCAGAGGGCACGTGGGAAGGTAGCAGGATTTGCAGTACAGGCTTCCAGGTGGACAGCACACTTCATATGCTCTTGCATCCTCCCTTCTTCCTGCCACAGGCTACCTACCCATTCTCATGCCCTCTCTCCTCTGTGGTGACAGCCCCTGATCCTCCTCCTGGCCCACACAGAACACCTGCACTGGGACAGGTGTGAGACCAACACCTGGCCTCAGCCACAGCCCAGCGAGGGCTGGGCCACCTGCAGAGCACTGGCAGGCTGCAAACCCCCAGAAGCCAGGGCAGTCAATGCCTCCCAGCCTGGTTTCCTAATTCCTTTAAGCTAATACCACTCCCAACGACAGTTCCTTCCCCAGGCAGGAAGGGCTGCAGCACTTGGGAACAGGACAAACCACAGCCCTGATGATCTGTCTCAAAACTAGCCCCAAAGGAAGTGTTCTCACCTAAATCTGCTTTCTGGAAACAGAATTGCCATGCTAATAGCTGTCTGGCACCAGGATGGAGGGCAAGAAGATCCCTCCTTGGGCAGCAGAACCAATCCCACCAGCTGGGCCTCCCAGCACATCCTGGGGCTCAGAAACTGCACCTCTCCTGCCCCTGAGTATAGATGTATCACCAACCTGGCCCATATTCTCCTCTGCCAGCTCTCAGGAGCCTTCTCCACCTCCAAGACTTCCTGCAGCCTTCCTAAAAGAGGTGAGTGGGGCAAGGGGTGCACTTGTGTGTGGTTCAGTTCAGCTACATGGACTAAAAACACCACCTCCCACAGGTACAGCCCAAACTGGGACTGACCACTCACACAGCCCCATCCGACAGGCAACACACATCCACCTCCCCTGAACCCTTCCCAGGAGGAATGGTGCCTGTCCAGCTGACAGCTGCACACACAGCCACAGGGCCTGGCAGGGCAGGCAGCCCCAGCCCCAGCCCTGCCTGCCAGGAGGAGGGAGGGCAGGGCACTGATACGGGCCAGGTGGGGTGCAATGTCCACTGCCAACACAGCCCCGGGCACCCGTGGGGTGCAGGATGGCTTTGGGGGGGTGCAGGATGGCTTTGGCAGGTACAGGATGGCTTTGGGAGGTGCAGGCAATGGCTTTGAAGGGTGCAGGATGGCTTAAGAGGGTGCAGGATGGCTTTGGGGGTACAGGATGGCTTTGGGGGTGCAGGCACTGCCTTTGGGGGTGCAGGCAATGGTTCTGGGGGTTCCATCAGCCCTGGCTGCCTCTGTGTTTGCTGGCACAGGCTGTGCAGGCTCCTGGAGGCACCGGCCTGGGCTGTGCCTGCACAGCCCCACGAGCCAGCCCTCACTGTGCACATTCCTGAGCAAGGGGTGCTGGCGTGGCCAGCCCTGGCCCTGGCACGGCTGGCTGCAGCCAAACAGCCTCCCAGGACTCACCCCTGCCTCCACCCCAGGCCCTTGCCCTTCATGCCATGGTGAGCAGTGCCTGCTCCCTGAGCAGCTCGGCGCTGTTTGCTTTTGGCAGCAGCTGTGGAAAGACTAGATTGAATGCAAATACAATTACAGCTCACACCCCGAAGAAGAAAAGGAGCTGTGGTTAACATGAGTGCTCCGTGGCCTTTTGACACGGCGGGAAGTCACCTCCTGCTCCAGCCTCCCACCTTCACTCCCATTGCATCACGCTGAGAGAGCCCAGCGCTGCTCCAGATGACGCGCCCCGGACCTGGCATTCCTGGCAGATTAAAGAGCCAGCATCGAGAGATTCCACAGCAAGAAAAAACTATTAATCAGCTTTTCTTGGATGGGCTTTTGATGATCAAAGCACCGTCTTGCCCCCAGCACTGTGATTCAGACGCCTCTGCCTTCAGGGAGAGCGGGTTGGGCCGCCAGCCCCGCGTGTGGCAGGGCCCTGGTTCAGGCACAGGCACGGCGTTCTCAGGCACTCCAGGAGCCCAGAGAGCCCTGGGCTCCCGCGGGGAACAGACACGGAGCTGTGTCTGCCATGCCCTCCCCCTCACAGGTGAGCTTCCTGTGTCAAGTCATGGTTTATCATTCAACATCGACTTTTGCTCTTCAAATTCCACTCCTCCCTCGTCACCTCCGCAAATGAAAGAAAGCGCCAACCTCTGACCTGCAAACACAGATTTGCTTAAGCCCAAACAAAAATGTTTCCATGGAAATGTAAGGATCTAGTATTGGAACATGCCTATTTATTTCAGCCTGTTCTTTTTTCTCCCTTTTTTGTTTTTTAAACTGGTTTTTATGAACTTGTTTTACACCCGACTTGTGAGGACAAAACAAGCTGGCAGGTCCCTTCCCAGAGAATACCTTCCTTCCCATGGCTCTCAGCATTCTTGGCTACCAGCCACCAGATTCTGGCATCCCACTCTCACCCTCAAAAGGCTTCTGTTGAGGAATGCTGCAGTATGCAGGCATGATGCAGTGCCTCAAACAGGAGCCCTGAGACAACTCATCTTGTGACTCCTCGGGAAACCTGTGGCCAGCCAAGAGCTTCTGTATCCCCCAAAGATAACTCAAACCATTTTTGGCATTCCCTGAGGGCTCTGTGGGAAAGTGATCAGCAGATCCTGAGCTAGATGTGGGAGCACATGGTTGGCTGGAGAAGGATCTTCCCTGGGAGGATGGCAAACTGTGCTGCCCAAGCACTGGGGGCCAGGCAGCAGCAGCAGCCTGAGCTGCCCTCACTCTTGGGGCCACCACTGCTGTTCAGGGGTTGGCAGTGCCCAAACTCCTGGTGGAGAGCAGCACTCCAAGCCCTGGCACACACACCCTGGGCAAGGCAAACATCTCAGTCAGACTAAGCTCATGGAAGGTGATGTGCTGAGGACATGTGCTCTGTTCAATGGGATTTCACTTGGAACCCCTGATCAGCAAGGAGGTGGCCCTGCTGAACAGCACCTGGCTGCTCCTGCTCCAGGAGAAGCTGAAATAGTGGACACCAGCAATGGGGTGGGGTAGGTCTGCAGGCAGCCCTACGCCCTGATGGGTCCACCCAGCACTGGTCCTCACCCAGTTCAACACTGTGGCACATGTACACACTGGGAATTACCACTCTACAGCAACCACCAAATATTTAGATACACTTCAAGACTTTCCAAGCAGTTATTGCCTTAGGAAGTTGCCCAGAGTTTGCTCAAGAATGAATGACCTGGAATAGGAAGGGAGCCCAGCTGGTTTCTGACGACAGCTGCTGACAGAAGAGTGATGCCATGTACCTAAGAAGAGAAGTGATGATTCAGACCCTTGTGTTTTTCCTCAGCTCTTCCTTCCACAAGGTAACGGGGACCCACAGTCACTTCAGAACTACCTGGGTTAGAGTGTAGAAGAGGAAACATCAAGCATACAACTCCATTTGCCAACTCAAGAGAATCTTTAAATGCACCTACCTAAAGAACTGCTGGTGCAAATCCAGCATCATCGTGTACTGATCCTACCACAGCACAACCAGCTGTGTTTCCCTCATCATTACCGAAGCACCTTGAGGAACATACTCCAAATACTTTTACACAGCTGAAAAAGCTATGCTGGAAAAGCCCCCATGAACTTCCATACTTGGTGCCTTCAAGAGAAGAAGGGGCAAGGTAAGGGGCAGAAAGCCAGGCTGCCTGCCAGCCTTTCTGCCCAACCTCAGCCTCATGGCAGCAGCACTTCACATGGAGCCACTGTCTGACCACAGGACAGCACCGCCAGCAGAGATGGAGACAGTTGCTCTTGGCAAGTGGGAAATGATGGATTATTCCAGTGAACTCCTGAGCCCTAGCCTGATGTGAACTACCACAAAAGCAAGCTGATGGGAACCTTTCAGTAGGTGGCAGCAGAAATGTACTATCAACCCAAAGGATTCCTTCAGGGACTCCCCTTCTTGGCACGATTCACCATTTAGAGCAGCTCCCAGGAGTGCACTGCTCCAGGTCAGATACTGCACCCTACCCAGGTTATGACAGCAGAGTCAGGTCAAACAGAGATCCTGGGGAGGGGAAACTCGCCCAGATCCTGAAAACCCCCACGCTGTGTTTCGGCGGAAGCGTCCCTCACCAGAGTGCCTCTTGCAAAACGTGGTAAGTTCCCTAAGCCAGAGCCTCAGTTTCTGTGGTCCCACAGAGCTCGTGTGGCTCATCGGGATTCCTCCTGGCAGGAGGACTTTTGCAAAACCATACCACACCTTTCAAGCTCTTGCAGTCCTGGCCAAACGAGGCCACTTAAAAAGAAGAATCATTTCCATAAATTTCAAAGACAAATCAGCAACAAAAAGATGGTGTCAACTCCCAGCCAGGCATCGTCCCCGCCCTGAACTCGGAGCAGCCACATGCCCACCACCAAGGCATCAGGGAGGGAGCAGGGGTGACCCTGGCAGTGGGGACAGCAGGAAGCATGACACGACTGAGGGCTGCCCCGCATACCTGGGAGCAAGGTGTGGCTTTGCACAGCTGACTCAGGGCTGGGTCAGGGCTCCGACAGGCAGGAGCACGCTCTCCAAATAATCGTTTCCTGTTCTCCCCAGGCGAGATGGAGGAGGAGATGGAAGCAGGAGGGAGGTTTATCGGGCACAGATAATCCCCCTCCCCAGAGCTGCTTGGCACAAAGGCAGCCAGGAGCCACTGCAGGGGCCTGGTGACTAAGGCAAGGACAGCAGTGCAGCGTTTGTGACTAATTATTACTCATGCAAGGAGGAATTTGGAGAGGGACCCGCATCCAGCTCGGCTCGTTGCTTTGGATACTTCTGCAGCCATAAGCACAAAGGAGAGCTTTGACAATGAATCAGACCCTGCTCTAAAACGACAGACTTATCAACCAACTCGGTGTTAGAATGATTTCAGTGTAACCATAAAGGCAGCTTAATGCTAATCAGAGGAAACAAGCGATGTTTTCAGGCTCGGATGACTAAATGTAGGTTCCTGGATGGACAAAACCATTTAGACAGAGCAGCAGAAGTGGGTTCTTATTAATGCATTATGTGTCTCACTTTCCTCTGAATTACAAAGGAATGTGAGTGTACTGGCAAGAGCTGCTTGAAAAGTTTTCTGTTAGGTTGTTGGGTTTTTTTAATCAAGAGTAATCAGCCCCCCCCCCCAAAAAAACCCTAAAACAAGTTCTGAGGTGCCTTTATTTTGAAAGCATGTCTATAACTAGCCTCTAAAGCACTTAAAAGGAAGCAAACAACCCCCATGTTAATAATTCCCTTGCTTTTAAAATGTACAATTATCCACCTAAAAATAAAGGTAGGAACAGTGAAAGCGAAGTCATCAAATTCCAGTTCTTCCTTCATAAAGCCTTTGCCCTCTCAGCTGGTTTGTGTGCTTACTTTGCAGTCTGCAGTACAGGGAAGACTAACAAAGAATTACTAATTAAACAACTGTTTGCAAAAATCTGGGAGTTTGAAAACTTGTTGCAGTGAAGAATTGCTCCAAATGAGAGATCCAGCCTTGCCACTGCATACCCACACACGTGATGATAGAAAGACACATCATTGCACTCACATCAGCATTACCCACAACCATTCTTCACAAAGATGTATGAGACATTAGTTTTTATAAGCCAGCCCAGGCCTAAGGTGGCAGATGACCCCTCCAGAGAGCTGGGATTCCCCTCTCCCCTTTGAAATGTGAGAATTTATTTTCCCTCTAAGATTCCAACATCATGTTTTGCAACCAGTGACTTGTGCACTATTTAACACATGACAAGCTTCTTACACAATTTTCAAAGCAGAACATACTGTTATTTGATCTTTATCTAACAAATTTAACATAGCACTAAGAGCCAGCTTTTGAACTGATCCACCTCCTTCCCTGCAAATACTGAGGAGCACTTGCTGCCTTTAAAATCTGCAAGGTGCTGGCTGCACACAGCTGATTTCCATCTGTCTGCAATGAAATGTGACAGTCACACAACAGAGAAACACCCATGAAGTTCAGCTGTAAGAATACAATCCTTTGGCCACCCTGATTTTTGACAAACAAGACAGACCTCGAGGCTTTAAGCATTAAAAAGCAAGTGAAGTGAATGATTCCTCACAGCTGTGAAGGCCTGTTCTTCATGTAACCATCAGCAGAGTCAGTTTAGGGAACAGAAAAAATTAGAGCAGTATTAGCTATGCCCCAATTCCTCCAGTATTTACCTTAAATTGTGTGGCCCCAGCCCAGTGTCAGAGGGCCTCTCCACAAAGCAGGATTTTGTGCAGCGTTAGCTCTGTGTTCATTACACTCTCAACCTCCTCAATGTTTTGTCATTTTGAAGCCTATTTTTCTCATTGCTCAGGGTATCTTCCATTTCAAAAATCAGGAATGAGAACACAGATTCTCCTCCCTGTAAGACAGCCAGACCTAGAGGGGAAAAAAATGAGCTTTAGCTATTCCTTCTTCAAAAGAAGGCTCTTATGCAGGGCAGACCGCTGGTAACAGCTCTGCTCTCCCACGGGAGTGCCTGTGGATGCCCCACAGCTGACAGGCAGGCAGCTGGACCACCCATGTCCTCAAAAAGCAAGCTAAGCCTGCAGCTTTGCAGCCTGAAACACAGGAGCAGCCCTCAGTGAGGACACAGATGACAGCAGCCAAGAGAGTCAAGATGAAACACATTTCCCAGGAACATCACCAAGTCCCAATGTCTGTGTCCAGAAGGACCTGCCCAGACAGCCACAGCTGCCTCTGACACCCAAAGCCATGCAAGATGCTGGGTATTGCCTGGCCTGGTCCCCACTGAGGGTCTGCTGAGGCTCAGCAGCTCATCTTCACCCTAAAGTCCATCATTTGTAGAGATCCCATGGCTTCCTCCTAAAATGTCCACGCAAGCCCAAATATTAATCCTACACAAAAAACACACTTCCACGCTCCACCTGTCCCCACATGAGGTGTCCTGCCTCCCTCTACAGCAAGCAGAGGGACTGTCCTTGCCTGTGCAAGGGGAAACAAGGACAACTTCAGTGTGTTTAAAATCCTGCCCCCAGTACGTGCACACATGCCAGCAATGGAATGAGGGAACAGCACCCTCATCCAAAGTAGAATCTGCTCCAGACTAATGCACAGAGAGTTATTCTTGAGGCTTCCCCTCCCCAAAGCATACAGGAGCATTCCTTATTTCCCCCTGTTCAGTTACAAAGCCCACCACACATTCCTGGGCTCTGGCCTACCCCAAGCAAACGGTGGGATGAGAACTCCTGCGCTGTAAATCCTTGGAAGAAATTGATCTCACTGGAGAACGGCCTAACAATTGCTACCTTCTGAGGAGCCCTTCGTGGTCTGCAAAGAGCACCACAAATCTCAAGAGACTTGTTTTCACATCGTTAAAGCCAGCCACAGAATTGGCTCCTTGCTGAGGGTTTCAGTAAAAACCGAAGGGGAGCTGCCCCCCGAGCAGGTCCCTCCCAGCCACACCTGCCTCAGGCTCCAGAGCTTCTCCCCAGCCACACCTCACCTGCCCAAATCTCTGTTCCCACAGGGGAAGAAAACACTGCTGTGGCAACTGTCAGAGCCAACTCATCGAGGGGGGAGCCCCACCACTGTGCCTCAGGCTGCTGCAAAGCCATTTGAAAGCTCCCAGAAAAAGGAGATTAGAGAAATGGAAGGCGCAGCACGAGCAAGACTGGAGAAGTCAGTGCTCACCTTAAGGTATTTCAGTGCAGTCACTGTGTAACTTCACCAGCTTTGCAAACATCACCTGAGGCTTTAAACATGGAACACAGCAGTGTTTGAGAGCACAGTGTTCCTTCCTCCACCAGGAAGGAGAGCAAAGACATTTTCTGCATGGGATAGGGAAATTGGACATGGTGTTTCAGGGCTCGCATGAAGGATTTCTGAATTAGAAATCAAGCCTTTAGGTACAGCTTTCTTGATTATATTTTCTACTCCAGGCAGCCAGAGAAGAAACCAACCAACCCTTTATCTCAGCAGCAGTAAACTTTCAGTCTCCCACAGACATGTGAAAGAATTGCCTGGGAAACAAGCACACAGCTATGTTGTGGTCAGAGTTTAAAACCAAAATCCAATTCGCTCAGAAAGCTGCAGGTTGCTTTTGCCCTTTTCCCGAAGGAGCTAAATTCAGTGGCACACAGCAGACGGAGCTGCCCAGCAGAGCCTCCCCCTTATTTGTTATTTTTAGCAATTTAGTCTGACAACGCCTGACAACTAAACAAGCTGAATATAGCAGGAGAGAAGGGGACTATCAGATATTATCAGAGAAAGCACACAGTGATAATCACTTTCTCCACCCCTAATGAAGAATCAATTTTCCATGTCTTTATAACATCACAGAGTTTGTTCTTTTAAAATGCCACATTTAAAAACAGAATCCATCTAGCCCTACAATGGAAACGGATAACATTTCCTGAAACAAAGCATTGTTCCACCCCTCACATATCATGTTTCCTTAAAAACAAGGGAAGAAAAACATTACTTGGTTTTTCTCCTAATACTGCACAAACATTGCTGAGCTAAAAAGAGTCTGTGCTCATCCCTTTAGAATGCTTTCAAAATAGATTTAACACATAGCCCTTGTACCGTGAAACACAACAAGAATTTGATAGTATCAGGCCTGGAAAAATCCAATGGCTCCTGCTAAGCAGGACGTGTCCCATGTCAGTGTGAGGGCACCAACCTCTGGAGGTCTGGGCAAGCCCCGTTGGCACAGCCTGCCAGCAGGCACAGCTATTGTGCCAGCAAGCCTGGGCACTGTGTTTGCATTCCAAAGGATTAGACACAAGTTGTGAAGTTCAGAATGCCACACAGGTGCATGTGCAGTGGACAGGCTGAGAACACTGGGGCTGTTCAGCCTGGAGATGAGGTGGTCACGTGGAAACCTTCCAGGACCTGAAGGGGCCTACAGGGAAGCCAGAGAGAGATTCTCCATCAGGAACTGGAGTGACAGGACAAGGAACAATGGGTTCAGACTGAAAGAGGGAAAATGTACATGGGAAATTAGAAAGAAATTCTTTACTCATTGAGGGTGGTGAGGCCCTGGCACAGCCCAGAGAACCTGTGGCTGCCCCATACCTGGAGCAACCTGGTCTAATGGAAGGTGTCCCTGCCCATGGCAGAGGGGTGGGGTGAGATGATCTTTGAAGTCATCCAAACCTTTTCAACCAACACTGTTCTGTGACTCTAATATATATATGCTTAGATATATTCACATCCACACACAGCTTTAACAAGCAGGGTAAAGATACCTTTGGTTTTGTTCAGGTAATTTCTGCAGAATAACTAATAACTATACCCCCTAATACACACCCAGACCCCTTGGTGCTTTCAGGACAGCTCCTCTCACCAAGCAAAATGCATGTTCCAGCCAAGCCTTATTTTCCCAGCCCTTTACAAGGACAGGTCTGGCTGTCCTTGCTGCAAGGAGGCCCAAACCAGCAGTATCCCATGAATTTTGAGATGCTTCCTTGAAAAACACAATGCACTGCTTCAACAGAGGAGTAACCCATGAGAGAGGGAAGTGAGGGAAAGGGAATGACTGCAATCAGGTACTGCAGTGGAGAGTGTCAGAGGGAGAAAAGGGACAAAACTCCTCTGAGTTTTCAAAGTTCACTGGCAGCTGTGAATGTCAGCAAAACAGCTCGCACCTCTGAAACAAGTTAAAGACATTTTCGAGAAGAGGCAGCTAAAATCTTGCTATGCAGCCAGATGGATTTCCAGAAGAGCTCACCAAGTAAACCCAGCCTTCCTCTGCAAACTCTTCTGCAAACAGCACCAAGGTAGAGGAAGAGCATTTCTCAGATTCAGGCATGTATCAAAAAATACACCTTTCACAATCCCTTGGCAATAATGTCATCACAGCAAAGCACAGTTGCCTCAAGCTCGGCTATATGAGTAATGAGATCAACACACCATAGGGTACTGGGGATTCCTCTGACCAGCCTGATTCAGCTGTGCAAAGTGAGAAATGTGAGTAAGTCATAAGGTAGTTAACGGTGTAAAATATAAACCTAAGCTTTAAACCCCTTCGAGTTTTAATAATGAATGGAGAGCTGTTTAACCTTTCTTGGTTTGTTATTTATTTTACAACGATGCAGTGGAAGCACAAGGTCACAAAGTTCCACATTCTTTCCTGCTTCGGTCACAACTTGTTTTGAGGACAGCAAAATCCCCTGCTCCTGTGATAAGTGCTCTGAGTTGGGCTCAGGTGCTTCCCCTAAAATCTCAGTTTCAGTGCTTGTCAGCCTAAGTGCTTGTCCTCTTCCATGGGAATCCCAGGCCTAAGGAAAACCCTCTTCACAAAACTGCCACAGCCAGCTGGAAGGGGATCAGTTAAAAGATGGGTTTGAGTGTTCAATTAAAACTAATTTTGGAATGTGTTGACATTCTGAGCCTTACGATTCATTATTTAAAAAGAAAAAATCAACCCATATGGCAACCACCTTTCTACTCCAAACACCTTTTGAGACAGACACTATTGCTGGAAACTTCAACTCAATGACCATAACCAGAGATTCAGCAATGATTCAGAAAAAGACATTTGTGAAGCAGTCAGTTCTGAGGCTTTGTGTAAGAGCAGCAGAGGTTATAATTTGTGGGAAATTCCACCCATCTGCTGAACTCGGTGATCGGGAAGTTCAGGAGGTAAGATAGTTCCCCACCAGGAACAGGAAGAAACCCAGATGGCACAGCTGAAGGGCACAGTAGCCAAGAAACTGACCACAGCCTGCTGGAGCTGGCAGCAAGGGACCCCAGGGCAGTTTATAAACAGGCTGCCAGCCACATTCCACCTGCCTCCAAAGCCAGAGGTGCTGCCAGCCACATTCCACCTGCCCCCAAACCCAGAGGTGCTGCCAGCCACATTCCACCTGCCCCCAAACCCAGAGGTGCTGCCAGCCACATTCCACCTGCCTCCAAAGCCAGAGGAGCTGCCAGTCACATTCCACCTGCTCCCAAACCCAGAGGTGCTGCCAGCCACATTCCACCTGCTCCCAAACCCAGAGGTGCTGCCTGCAACATTCCACCTGCCCCCAAACCCAGAGGTGCTGCCAGTCACATTCCACCTGCCCCCAAACCCAGAGGTGCTGCCAGTCACATTCCACCTGCCCCCAAACCCAGAGGTGCTGCCAGCCACATTCCACCTGCCCCCAAACCCAGAGGTGCTGCCTGCAACATTCCACCTGCTCCCAAAGCCAGAGGTGCTGCCAGTCACATTCCACCTGCCTCCAAACCCAGAGGTGCTGCCTGCAACATTCCACCTGCTCCCAAAGCCAGAGGTGCTGCCAGTCACATTCCACCTGCCCCCAAACCCAGAGGTGCTGCCATGAAGTCTTCCAGCCCCAGAAAGTTGCAGGGCTGTCTTTGCACAAAGCCACTGGCATGTGGGATGGCTCCAAAGGAGCAAAGATACAACTGCCTTTACCACAGAACCATAAAAAGTGCCTGCACACCCCCTTAGATACACAGCCTGTCCAGGGAGCACTTGTCTGACCTGTGCAGAAAGAGTTCTGGTGGGTAAAAACACAACCCCCCTTCGAGTCTGGCACAGGCAACACAACATCTGGAGATGGGCTTGCTCCACAGCTCCTCAGACAGGCTGAGTTTTAAGAAGGGATTAAAATAAATACAGACTCAACTTCTGCTTTAGTGTAAGAGACAACAGAGACAGAAGAGCACAGGTCTGAGTGGCTCTGAACAGACTTCCTATTCCTGCTTCTCCCTACTCACTTGGTCTCCACATCACTTTCTCCCAAACAATAACAGATGGGAAAAGCAGCTTGACACAGCTTGGTCTTTGCTTTCTCTGTCACTCCCCAAAGACCAAGAAACAAGGGTTTGTATTAATGATATTTTAGGAGAATTATAAAAAAACACACACTAACAGCCTTGGAAAAGTACATTTTGCACTTCTTCTCAGAAGAACTGTAAGCTGTAGACGCAGCCACAAGAAGATAGTCAAGATTCACTCGATAGCCTGTTTGAACACTGGAACTTGCGCAGACACTACTTTTTATTTCCTAGATATCTTTCTCTGCCTTGAATACTCCATCCAGATAAACATGAGAACACAGAAGTGCTCTGACCACACTGTCAAAACACAGTCCCATCTCCCCACAGATCCCTCTTCAACAGCAGCCCCAGGCAGATGCCTCAGGGCAGAGTGTAAGGACAGGGCAAGCCTATACGGTACTTCCTCCCCATACTTTCCCACCCTCCAGACATTTTTAGCTCAGGGACTTCCTGAGCAGGATGCCATTTCTACATATTTGGTAATTCTCGATGGATTTCTCTTCCATGAATTTGTGCAATTGTTCTGAGCCACTGTAACCTTTAAATACCCACAGCACTGGCGAAATTTTACATCACTTATCTGCTGCAAATACCCACACAAACATCCTTTTGCTTGCTTTAGACCTTGTTCTTACTAATCTCATTTGAATCCCTCGCTCCCAATTTTCATACCGGGGCACAGAGTGAGCAAAAAATCCCTGGTCAATCCCAAATCTACTGGTTTGTAGATCTAGGAAAGGAACCAAGTGCCTTGAGTTACATATAGGTTACTTGTAACAGGCTCTCTGTTCCATCTAGTTACAATCCTTCAGCGTGAAAAGTACAAGATAAAAACAAGAGATGTAGCAAAGACCATCTTGTTGACCATTAAGGTTTTACTTTCATCATCACTTGCCAAAAACTTACCTCTAACTCTTTAATTTTCTCTTCGGCTATTTTCTGTTTTTCTAAGAGCTGATTATGAATCACTCCTTTAGGCTGAAGAATAAACCTACAAGAGAAAAAAAAGACAGAAAAAGCTGGGTGCTTTTTACATCAGTGTTCACCAGCTGCACACCAAGTCAAAGCAGAGCCACCTCTGCTAATGTTTCATGCTCAGGGCCATGTTCTGGACAGAGACAGGAGAAATGGCTCTGACAGCTCCCAGAGCCCACCAGGCTGGCCCCAAAGGCTCACCAGCCTCACCCGTGCTCTGGGAGGATGAACATGGACACCCAGAGATCTCCCTCTATCATTCAGTGTCCTTGAATGCTCTGGAAGCAGTTCTGGCACACAGCCAGCAAGGGGAGTCTGTCAGCAGCTTCCCTTCAAAGGGATTTAAATTAGTTGATGGCACAGAGTCAAGGAAGACTCTTGACAGGTAAGAGCTGTTTATTAAGGGTTTAGTGCTCACAAGGTAAACAAACCCACACAATAAAGCCAAAGCTTTCCACAAAGAAGGGGTGAGGGAGTTGGGGTTGTACAACCTGGAGAACAGACTCCAGGAAGACCTCACTGCAGCTTTTTAATGTATAAAAGGGATTTACATGAAAGACACAGAGAGGCTTTTTACCAGGGTCTGTCACCACGCCAGGCAAGGGGCAACAGTTCCAAACTGCAACAGGGTTAGGTTGTACACAGAGAAGAAATGTTTCACACTGAGGCTGGGCAGGCCCTGGCACAGGCTGCCCAGAGAAGCTGAGGCTGCCCCATCCCTGGAAGTGTCCAAGGACACAGCTTGGAGCAGCCTGGGACAGCGGAAAGTGTCCCTGCCCATGGCAGGGGGTGGGACTGGATGGTCTGTGAAGAACATTTCCAACCCACACCTTCTGTGATTTGACAAAACAGAGACAGTGCTTCCAGCAAAAGCTATAGAACTCTCACAGCTCCCACTTCTCAAGCCTTGGCTTTAACCCAACCCCTCACTGATCTCCAAATTGCTACCCTTTCACCAGCCAAAGGGTTTTTCTGTGAGGTGGGAAGTGGCTGCTTTTAACTGAAGTTGTGGCCACTGGTTTCCACTTTTTCTGTTCCCAATTGCCAAAGGAATTTGAAAGTTGCATCCATAACATCTGAGTCCTGCTTGCCAACAAGCAGAAAGGTGCCTGCCTCGCTCAGAGGAGCACCAGCATCCAAAGCAGCTCTCCAGCACGTGGCACTGGCATCCCACAAAGAGGTAAACGACAACTAAGTTCAAACGAATTTTAGGAACCCTCCATGGTTGTTTTTCATCCTTCCAGACATAAAGAATGTCTGGAAGAATCTACAAGCAGCAGATTCACCCTCTTCCCTACTTAGAAAGTCCCCCAGGGGATTTAGAAGGAGCCTCCATGGGTCATACCAACGAGGTCAAGGTCTCCTGTAGCACCAACTAGGGTCAATGTCTTCTTCCTGCCAGGTGACAACAGCTCATGCTTCAACAGTTAAAATGAGCAGCTTTAGACAGGGCAGAATCAGAGTGCATTCCCCGTCTGCTACAGAAAAACCTGAAATCAGTTTGCAGAGTCATCTCCCACGACAAATGACATTGTTAACATGTTTGCTCAGTGCCTGGTAAACACAAACACAGATCTGCCACTTGGCTGGGAACGCAGGGCCCTCTGCATCAGTAACCCAGCCAAAAGGAAAACTACCTGCCACACGCATTCCTGAAATGCATGGGAGGAAAACCGTGGATAATTATAATAGGTTTCCAATTAAAACTCTCTTTGGGGTTGCTATTAACTGCACACAGAAGTGCCTCCTCCTCCTCCCACTTCTTTCCCTGTTCCGCTTCACCTCCTCTTCTCCACAGCGACTTCCGCTGCATCTTTTATGTTGCAATTTTCTTAAATCTCTCTCATTTTTTCCCCAGTCTTGGCTCGTGCTTATTGCTGGCATCGTCTGTGCTCTCTGTCTGCTCCTGTTCTTACCAACATAGCTCACTCAGACTCTCTTTGTCCCCTCAATCCCCCACCCCCACTGGGAGGTGTCCCCACCATTCACTTGCACGCAGTGGAGATGGTCTGGGGTCCTGGCATACAGCAGGCTGCTGTAATGACAACACAGGTGATCTGAGAAAATCAGGACCATCCTTCTAGGAAAGAAGTTATTTTCACTGCTGTTAGATACAGGGCCTGGATCCAGCCAGAGCAGAGGAACTTCTCAGGACCACCAGCAAACACATCATTCTGATGCTCTTACCTCAGGCACACAACACCAGAACAAAAACATCAGCCTTCATGCACACACCCCCTTGTAAACTCAAATTCTGCCTTGCTTCTGCAGTAGCTGCCATTAGTGAAAACCAAAGCTGCAAGATGTCTTCTGTACACAAAGCCATCAGTCCCTTCCCACGTCACTGCTTCCCTGAGCCTGCCTGTGAATGTGAACATTTCCTGAATTATTTCCTTTTTTTGTGCGGGCACCAAAGAAGAATACAATCCCTTCTCATTTGCTTCTCCAAATTGTACAGGAAGATTGATCATTTTGGTTTCCCTGACGTCCCTGGTCTAAAAAACAAAGTTCAACAGCAACACAGCTTGAGCAATTTTTCCCCATGCTGCAGCTGGGAAGGTCCCTGCTTGGTGACAGGCACTGGGCGATCCCGGCTAGCTCGGAACGGCTACAGGCACCAAAACCTCCAACAAACAACTTGCTGACTTCACTTTTATTCTGCAAATGTCAACAGCAGTCATCAGGGAAAATATCCTCCCTCCCACCCTCCTGCAATGCTCTGGCAGACATGCGACAGCAAATTAAAACTGGATGGCTGAAATTAGCACTGACGAGACTTTTGCGGGCAGCTGGGCACAAACACAAACACAAGCACCCTGATTTTGCCTGCTATAAAACAGTGGGCTGGACCCTGTGTCCATTCACACACCTGCTCAGAAGCAGATCAGGTGTCCCTGACTTGGGCAGCAGCATCCTGCAGGTTGTCACCAGTGCTGCTTAAAGCCACCAGGCTGAGCTCCCTGCCCCAAGACCACGGAGCTCTCGGCCTCGAGAGCACAGGTGGCACCCTGGAAGCTGCCAAAGGCAGCTCTTTGAAAGCTGAACTATAAATCCACAGCCACAGTTTAAATCTGTGGCTTCACTTTCCAACATAAGCAGGACTCGTAGAACACATCAGGTTTTTAGTGTCTAGTTTGGGATACACACATTATGGAGAGCTTGGCCAAAGTTTTTACCTAAGGAAATAGTGTGGTTTATGGCAGCACATGGAAAAAGCAGAAGTTTGTTCTGCTCATTAGGTAACAAGTGCTGCAGGGTACTTGTAATGAACCAGAATTTAAATTTAATCTAAATTTCATTTTTCAATTACCATAAGTAATACATCAACTTGCTGATTTTTTTGATTTTTCCTCCACCAAGCTGGAGAAATAGGGCAGTCGTTCTGCTGCCTGGTTTCAGTTAGATGTAGATATTTTATGTACAGATTTTCAAGCTCATGAAAGAAGCACGGTACATTCTGACAACTTAATTCTTCCCTGAGTGAGTTTGTGAACAAGCCTTTCAAACACATGAAGTTCATCCAGTGCCTGGAGGTTCACCACCAGCTGAGAGCTGGCCCCATGTGAGAGTCACCGAGCCGAGGAGCCTCCTTCTGCTCAGTGGTGCGAGCCCAGAGGGCGACACAGCTAATACTGACCCAAGAGCTGCTTTCACTTCTGCTGGAATTCACAGGAGGCTCCAAGCCCCCAGAGTTTGTGTGTTGAACTGGGATGGAGTTTAAGCACTGCTAATCCACACAGGACAAGCAGCAAACCAAGTCTTCTCCCAGACACAATAGCTCGCCCGTACGCGCCTGCTCTCAGTGAAGCATCACAGCATACACTCATAGACCTGTCAAACACGACACCTACACTATCAAACATGAAACACTGATTCAGAAACGTGTTCAGCATCACAGCAGCAATTACAAAGCTTAGTAACAATCACCTCTTCACACAGGAACTTTTTCACTGTTGTTAAATTAACACCAGAAATATCCGGGTCAGAACGGACAAGTTCACCGCATCTCACCTGGCCACCCATCTCAAAGAGAATGGCTAGTAAAAACTGAACAGAACTTGCTAATAATTTTTGCAGTGTCCATAGATTATGGTGAAAACTCAAACCAAACCAAAGAAAATTCGAAATGAAAGCTGCAGAGGAGGGGGGTCCCTGAGGACAGCAGTGCTCAGCCAGACCTGGGCTGCCAACAGGAACAGCTCCGTGGAGCAGAGCCAAGTGGCTGCCAATGGACTGCACCTCCATGCTCAGCCTCCCTGTGACTGCTGGGTCTCAAGTGCAATCCCAGAACAAAAATAGAGCACAGGGGAACTGAAAGAGAAACCTCACTCTAAATATTCCCACTTGTTTCTATTTTCCTCCCTTTGCTAGCTCCACACCAGGAATTTTGTTTCACTAAGGCAGAGAAAGCGGTTTATATAAACTCTCTGAGGCTCACTGCTAGTTTCTTTCTGAAGGGATCTCTTACCCCTTCAAGATTCTAATTTTTTATTACAATTTGCATTTGATCAGTGTTTGTCTTGCACTCGGTGATGCTCTGGCCCAAATGGCTTTGGGACTCTTGTCAGGTCAGCACTGCTGCCCACTTCATCATCTGTCTGCTCCTTTGTGTCACACATACACACCCACAAAGAGATGACCAGCCAGTGTAAATAATTCCATAACTCAGCCTGCTCGCACCAAAATGTACTGTTTACTTGACTTTGAGACATAATATTAGATTCTGAAAGATTGGCCTCTTAACGAATGAGGTTATGGAGATGTTTGTTCAGCACATGCCACTCTTCATTATGACATACGAGTCATTAAAATTATTATTAAAGGTGGAGTCACAGTGATGCTCATAGTTCAGGTTTTCCATGAAGAGTCCCTACTTTCAATTACTTGCAACTGCAACGAACTTCTGCCTTTACAGCTGGAGCTTTCAGTGGCAGGCAGCTGTCCTGGCCATGAGCAGCCTCTCCTCAGCCCTCAGAGTTAGGAGATGTGGTCCCAGTGTTTCTCCTGCCTGGCTTGTCTGTGCAAGAGGCTGTTTGTGTCCAAGGATTCAAACCATGTGGGAAGGAGCCCCGGTCCAGGCCACAGGACCCCCTCACAAACATTCTGCAGAGAAGCTCTTCCCTCTTGGCTCCATGTAGATACCTGCAAGAATCAGGGTAGCAGGGGAAGCCTCAGCTTTTCCCCTGCCAAGATGGATAGACAGCTCTCTGCCTAATTCCACACAGAGACAATTTTACAGGTACATATGTCTAGTGTTCTTTTGCCAGAATAATGATGAATGGCAGATCTGTAAGTCCATTTGCCTGGTTCCCAGCTCACACAAAGAGTCACTGTAACTTCAGCTACATGGGTCTCATTCCATATGGGAAACTCTCTACAAAAACTGAAAAAAACCCAAACAACTTTGTGCAAAGCTGTAACATTATTTTAACATGTTTACTGTATTTCTAAACAACCTAAAGTGGTTGTGGTATATCACAGCAGTGTTTACATAGAACGTCCTGCTCCTTGAAACCAAGTGCTTGCATTAGACCACTCTGTGAGAAAAGTTTGGCTAAGCCAAATCATGAATTTTTCTACTTAAAGATACTTTTTAATTCTGAACTTGCACTGCTGCTCAAGCTTTGAGCAGACTCAGTAGGGATTACTGCATTTTAAGTACTGTTCAAAGCCAATGGAAGAAAGGCTTCCAAGGAGCTGATCCCAAGCAATCTAGCTTGACTGAAGCAGAACCAGCTGTGCAGAACTGCCAGCACCCAGTAGTCCTCTTCTACTCTCCCAGGATCTGCTGGTGCTTCTGTAAATGATTCTTTATGCAGTTCATACCAGGCACAGTTTATACCTCTCCAAATTCCAGTTTTAGTCACCCTAGATGAATTACTCAGTTCCAAACAAGACAAGGAAGCAATATTAAAAAAAAAAAGAAAAATCATCACTAATTATAGCTTGTGCTGCTACCCTTCATGTCTAAGGCTTTCACGTTTTTTCAGCCTGATTTTGAATTTGCCATCAACAGCTCATATGCCTTAACAAGAGCTGGTTGAGAACAGATGGAGTTGGAACAGATGAGTTGAAGCTTTTCCTGTGTATGCATTTATTTCAGTGGTCAGTCATCTCACTGGGTCACCCCACTAGAGCTGACCCTGTTAAAGCAAAACAAATCCCGCAGTGTGGCGGGGGGATTACCCACGAACCCACAGCAAGGAGCAGCAGTTTCTGGCTCACATGACATTTCCCTGGTGCCCTTGGGGAGCTGGAGGAGCAGCAGGAGCAGTGCCCGGTGGGCAGCACTAGCTGGGCAGAGGCAGAGGCTGGCTGACACAGCGGAGCGCGCCAGCCGGCATTAGCGGCGCTGGGCAGCGGCCAAGCCGCGCTTTACGCAGGCCCCAGCAAGGACAACTTTTACTCAGCTGAACGTTTGTAAGCCATAAACCTATTTACTCTAAGGAGCTAAAGGATTGGAAGAAAGAATTCCACGCCGTTCACTTCCTCAGAGCCAGCCCCACGGAGGGGTTTGGGCTGCACTTCAGGCCATGTTTACATTGAGCTTTCACTTTTTTTGGGGGCATCTCTCAATAGCTACAGCAGATTACATTACCTCAAGCCAAGATAGTAACACAGCTTGCAAACAGCAGTTTCTGCATTGCCAGACACTTAACTAGATGGTAGATTTATACCATTGTTCATGTTTGGTTCTTTAAAAAAAGCCATCAGAATATACCTCTAAGTGTGTATTAAATATAGCGCAATCCAAAATGAGAAAATAGTACTGTGGTCTGCTTTTAATGAGCATCATAAATTCTTTTTGAAGGCTCAATTGACATAAATGGAATTTAAAAAAGGAAAAAAAAAAAAAAGCAAGCAAATGCCTCCTCTCTATCATAGAGGAATTCATAACATTTGAGATTAAATCCATGTGGGAAAACACTGCAAGAACAACAGCAGTTCATGCAATTGAAATCCCCAGGAGTGGTTGGTTCTTCCTCACTATATTCCTGATTTAGTGGTTTGGTCGTCTAATTTTGTTTTCCTATAATTTGTTAGTATGCAGCAATGATGAGCTGTGGCTTATTTAAGCCAAGGGAACTCAGATGACTACAACATGCCAACCACACGTGTACCTCAAATAGACTTTCTGCAGTCTGGGTTGTACCAGATTTGAAAGTTGCAAGAAGCAGAAAACAGAAACAATTTTTCCAATAATAGGAAGTCGAGATCCATTTCTAAAATCTGCCCTATTTTTAAGAATTCCCCGCAAATTCCTATGGAAGAATGCTTAGCCAAAAAAAATGAAAACAAAACCAACACTACAACACCACATGGATATGCACCAAGGAAAACATGAACAAGCAAACGCTGGTGTAAGCACCCTGGTAAATAATCCTAAAGTCATTTCTATTTTAAATTTTTTCTTATTGATAAATATTCTGTGATCAGAAAGGTGAGCTCTGCAGTAGTAAATGAAGTGACATGAAGGTATTGCTATAATCTGACAGACAAACTTCTGCCCTTCTCAGCAGCAACCCTTCCCTAAGAACCTGTACAGGAAATTTGGCAAAAATCAGGATCCATCTTTCTTTGAAAAGCAAATCCAACAACAGGGAAAAGGAAAAGAAAAGGGAAAAAAAAATATTTCTGCCTTGCCCAGGAGGAAACCTTTGAAATGCAAAGTGAGGAGGAAGACCCAGCTTGTGGATAAATAGCCCAGTCTTGGCTTCTGCACATCCCAGATCCTGCAACAACAAAGCATCAAAGCACTACAGAAAACTTCACAGCAGTGGACACAAAGATAACCCAGCCAAAAGAATTCAAGCCTAACACTAATAGACAGATATTTCTGGACTCTGGAGTTAAATTAGCTAGCACTAAAACAACCACACTCCTGTGCCCTAATCAGCAAGAACAAACTTCTTTTTTCTTTTTTCTTTTTTTTTTTTCCTAAAATGGCTGAAACATTCTGTTAATTCAGCAAATAGTTTTCAAGAAAACAAAGTAAGAATTCAAGACAGAAGTTGTCTTGCATCTGATGCAGCACTTCGGTTCTTGTATCTCTGAATTAAACTTGTGTCAAATGGGAGTTCTCAGGCCATGGGATTAGTTTCTTCATATTTAATTCAGTGTTTTAATGCAGGGCTCATGAATGAACCTCCCCTTTTTCCAGGCTTAGAGCAGGTGACAAGGCCAGGATGTTCAGACTTAGATTTCTCTTTTGTTTTAAGGCTGTTCCACCTAAAATTGCTATCTTATGCTGACATTCCCATCCCAGCTCAGAGACTGACTGGGCACCTCCACCTGACAGCTGTGGGCCCTGAGTACCTTGTCACAGCCTGTCCTGCTGGCTGAATATCCACTGACTCCACACCTGGAAGGGCATCTCCAAGAAAGACAGAAATACAGCAGAGACCCTCCCAGCACTTCTCTGGGCCAGGGATCTGGCCATTCCTCTCTGCTGCAGGAAAGCCACATCCCCTCTGCTAAACCAAGGAGCCCTGTATTCTGAAAAAATGCTCTAGAATTCAGTATTTCTCCAGGGACTCTCACCCTTGATTCCAAAATTCCCCTCAGGAAATGGGAAGAAGATTAAAAATACAGTACTTTAAATTCACTAAATATTAAAATAAATGGAAGTTTCTTGCTCTTTCAGAATACCAGAGAGACATTTTAAGTGCTCGGAGAACTTCAGGAATCAGTCAGTCATGTTCCATAATGCTTTTGCAAAGTCATTTGGCACAGCAAGCCACCAAAGCATGAGCAGTGTAAGCTCCTCAGAGCTTTAATACTTGTCTAGCTTATATCCAAAGAGAACTCTGAGCCACTGAAGCAAGAGATGGGCTGTATTTGCAAGAGAGCTCAGCTTCCCTCTCTCTAGGGGCAGGGACAAAGCCAAGGTGCCTCACTACAGCCCTGGGTGCACAGGACTCCAACTGCAAACGCTGCCAGGGAGTGCAGGCTCCTGAAGGCTCTGGCATTGCCAGGCCAGCACATTGCCTCTGCCTCACAGCACATCAAACCCCCTCCTCCAGCAACAAGGGCAGCTTGCAGGAGCACCCAGTCTCCCTTCTGACCCTTATGCTTCTCAGTTTCGATTTCATGTCAAATTTACTCAGGTAGCTCCTTCCTCTGTGTTGTCTAGGTAACAGGGAGGGAAAAAGGGATAAAGGAAAGAATGGAACAGACTTGCATGAGTGTCATTGTCCTAATCGCAACAGAAAAATGTTCCTAAAGAGTTAATGTCCCCAGGCAAGGAGACAAGCAAGAGGAAAAGCTTTATGGCTAATCTTCTATCAGAACACCCACGCAGTAGGTGGAGGACTATAACCAACAGATTTATTTCCAGCAGGGATAAGTAAAAGACCTATTTTTATTCTGAATTAGCTATTTGGGGTTTTTTAAATCTAATACCCTTGTTTCTGCTGCTTATGTATTTCACAAACACTGACTTATCAAACGTGTCCAAGTTCTCTGCCTAAAGCTGATTCTTTAAAGAAATGCAGCTGTTTCCTAGAAGGGGGCAGATAGACATCTTGCACACAAGCCATGAAAATGTTTTCTTCTCTGACGTTTCAGTATTGCATGGAGAAATTATGTAGAGCAGCAGGGCAGAAGAGCTATAACTGGACCAAGATATCCAGGAGATTACAAATGAGCAGCCCTGGGCAGCAGGAATAAGATCAAGAACTAAGCGGGGGAAGGGCAGTGGGGAAGGAATGTGTTTGGAAATGAGATGTCAGTTGGAAAAGGAGCCTGTGCCCAAGACGGCAAGCTCCCTTTCTGAGCAGGAACCAAATCCAGGAGTCCAGATTCCAAATACCTCACTACTGCCAGCTGCAACCACGAAGTCCATGGACCAGCTCTGCTCTGCTCACACTCCTAACTAACCAGGAAGGGGATGACAACAAATTCCTGCCCCTTACTTACAAGTCACAGGCAGCAGCACAGAAAATTACTGCATCACCCCTGCGTACATCATTCTCCTTTTTGCTTTCTATGACAGCTCTCCAAAAAGATCTCGCAAAATTTTACAGGCCCACTCACACCTAGCAACACTGTGAAAATCACTGTTCAGGCTGCAACAAAAGTGAGGAGTTCAAAATCAGGAAAAACTTGAAATAAAACCCAACTGTGTGATGCAAAACCTTTGGTTTATGCCCATATAGCCTTTGGTTCCTCACGCACCCAACAGCTCGTTCAATGTGCAGCAGAAGCAGTGCTCAAGCAGCTGGACACAAATTTTGATTTGTGATTGAACTTCTCCACACACCAGACTTACTGTGGAAAATAAATCCTCTCTTTTCTAACAGCTACATGGAGGAACTTCAGGTTTATAAAGCACATATTGGGCAGAAAGCAGCGTGCTGGTGTCAGCACCTGTCAGCTCCTCCCTGGGCAGCCACTCCAGAGCCCTCCCCATGGAGCCAGGCCATGGGGAAGGCACTCAGATTTCACCCAGCAGCCAAAGTTAGAAACTGAAGCAGCAAGGTTAAGCCTTGGGTGTCCTTCAGCTCTTTGGGAGGTTTCTGCCAGGGCAGCTGCAGTGTTCTGGGCTGGCAGAACCCAACACCTCACGCACACAGGGGGTGCAAATGCAGCTCCTGCAGCTGCAGCCAGTGATGTGCAGCAGGGATTGCTGCCTTTGGGGGTCAGGAAAGAGCTCACAGTGACTGACCGTGCCTTGTTTTCAAACAAAACCATGAATCACAGCAAAAGCAAGAATGTGTTTAAATCCAAAGAATCATCAAGAATGTTTAATTCTCTCTCAGGTTTCACCTGCATAGGGTTCAGCCACCAAAAATCTGAATCACTCTTTTTAAAAAAAAAAATTTAAAATTCAAAATCATGTTATTACAGCTGTCCCATAAAATACTGTAATGGCACAAAGTCATTTTATAGGCACAGCTGTGATAATATATTGTGCTTGCAGAAAATCTTGAGCCAAAAGTTGTGCTACAGTATTTGCTTGATTTTTACTTGTTTTCTCTTTTAAGTGTTCTCCCATTAGCTGTACTAGTAAACTGATGATAAAGCAATATCAAACCAAAACTGACTGTCTATTTTGGCACGACATGAAAAACTGCAGCACTCTCCTCACTGTGCCCCACGCCAAGTGCCAGACATTTTTCTTCTGTAAATAAGGATCTTGCCCAGGTTATGGGCTAGAAGAATGTAAAGGGAAAGGTCTGAAATATTCAGACAGAATTCTGAAGCTTAAACTTTCAACATAGTTCTCAAAGCAACACGATGATATCAGTTCACAAATAGCTTAAGCAGAAGTCCAGCACAGTGGTAGCTGTCTCAGGCTACGTAACAGGCCTTTCAAAAGAGTATGAAGTAACAGAACTGAAATGTATTTGGCAAGATGCCACCACCCAGATGAGCTCCCAGCCTCATAGATACGTACAGTACACAGCAATTCATCAGCTCATACTATGTGGTACTGACATTTCTTCTGTCAAACCAAAAATAGCTTTAGTAAAAGTAAATTGAGCCCCACATGTGGAGCCTGGTAAGGCCTCAGCACGTTACACAAATGGCAATATTTTAAAAAAGAAAAAAGAAAAAAACCGAGTTGAGGAACAACAAATGAAACTTTCACATTCATCAGCAGTGAAGGGAAAGCCTTCTGGGAAGGAAGGCAACTAAGGAGAGGGGTTCAGAAAATAAAAACCACACAACTGCTTTCCAAGTAGCACAAAAGGAAGTACCCAACCAGGCAGGCTTCCTCTCAGGATGCAGCACGTCACCACAGCTCCTCAAGCCTTCAAATTCCATGAAGACCTGGAGTATCTTGTCCTACAGAAGGGTATGTGCTAGCCCTTTACATACAGCACATCCACCCAAGCTGGCAGAAAAACACAGAAACCCTATGAAAGGCCAGATTCTAAGTAGCAGCTTAGATGGGTAAGAGAAAAAAAAGAGGAAATTAAAAAAAAAAAAAAAAAAAGGGGTAGAAGCACAAAACTTACTTCAAGAATTTATTCAAGCAGAAGAACCCTGATAATCAGAGTTAACAGTGACGCAAACCTCCACCCTTCCTGGAGAGCTGAAACCCTTTAGAGCTCCAGTATTTCCATGCTGGTCTACACAAATGAAATTTAGACATCACAAACATGCCTTTGGTGGCCAAACTCATGTCCATGCAGGACATCTGCTAGTCCACCTCACAGAACATGGCTTCTGTGTCCAGAAGAACCACAGTGACCACCTCCTGTGGTCTCCAGTGGAACACAAGATGCCAGATTGCTCTTGGATTTTAACTCCTGCTCGAGGGTTGCTTTAGTCTTTTTGCCAAAAGCCCAAATTCCAGCAATAAATTCTCTGCTAGGCATTGGAGTGGACTCCAGAAAGTTCCTCGTGTGCTTGGTGCAAGCTCTCTGCACTAGGAAGTGACACAAATCACATCAGAGCATCACTGCCAACTGGCAGAGCAGCTTCAGCCCCACAGCCAGGACAGGCAAAGCCCACAGAAATATCCTGTCATGTTTAGACAGGGTGAAAAAAAAAAAGGGAAAAAAAAATAATGAATGAGTAGCATTCAGAAGAAGAGCACTCTCTTAATCTGTATTTGCACAGTGACTAACACAACAAAGCCCACCAAGAGTTCGGTTTTTAAACAGTATCACAATGCAAATATTTTCCTGCTGGCACCTCTGCCATCCCCGAGGAGCCGGAGCTGCCAGCCGTGCCTCACACCTGGCTGGGCATGGAAAGGTAAGGAAGGGGGGACTCCCAGGAGACTGGGGCTCCTGCACTCAGGAAGGGCAAATGGTAAATCAAGGAGTCTTCCTCCTAGGGAGGAGGCAGAAGCAGAAAGCAGAGCAATGCACTTCAGGCCACGATGAAATAACATCTGCTGCCCACAAGTGATTCACAGGCAGGATCATTTAATGATAAAGACTCTCACATTTCTAAAGTACCTTGAGGGACTTCTCCAGTCCAAAAGCACTCTGGACTTTTGAATTTTGAAAAAGCTTTAGAAAAACATGTTGAGTCCAGAATTATCTTTTATTCTTCATCTGTCTGCTCCATGACAAACCCAAACAGAAAAAAAAACCCTTTTGAGACATCTCATGACTACTCCAAACACAAGTGTTTGCTACATCTACAGCCTACCTGGGTCAATCAGTTACCTCTTGCAAGGGACCAGAATCTGTCTGGTTTTGATGTCACCAGCATCTCCACCAAACCCAACATTTAATGCACCTACTTGGAAAAGTTTATTTAGTGGGAACTCTGAACAGCTCCAGTAGTCTGGGTTTCAGTTTTCCCCTGAAAACTTTCAGCAAAATGCAAAGTACACACCATCCCCAGCTTCCCAGTCCTGCTTCCTCCCGACAACTGGATCTGGAGATTGTGTGGGCTGATGGATGAGGGCACTTGAACCTGACCTTGAATCTGCTCTGTCCTGTGATCACCCACTTGGACACGAAGAAGTCGATACAACCACCAGCAGTCAGAGCAGAGCCAGTATTTCACAAACCACATCCCAAGCTGGGCAGTCATCACTGTTACCCAACACACATGAGACAAAATCCTATTTCTCAAAGCAGAAATGCAGAAATCTAATGTGATATTTGTCAAGCAAGCACGTGTTTCAGATTTGAAACCACTTTGTATGGTGAAACCACTCTGTAAAAAGACCATTTTATAGGGTCTTCTATCAGAGGCTGCTGAAATCCCAACAAAGTGCATTGCAGAAATTCATCAGAACACCTTGGTCTGCTTTAAGGTGTTTCTTTTGACAGCCATCCAACACACAGAAACATATCTTTAAGAGTGCATGGGGACTACCCATATGAGCTTTATGCTGGCATCAAAGGGTTTGAAAAAAATCCAGACAATGACATTAGATCCATTCCCTGGCATGACACTGCAAAGGACATTTCTGTAAAACATCTGTGCCAGAAAAACCCTGAGCACAGGAACCATGCACAGGCGGGGTTTCAAGGAGTTTGACATAAATTACACTGGAAATGACTGATGAGGGCCTTCTCACAAATGCCATTTGGCATTAGAGTGCTCTGTCAGCTGAGATTACAAACTCCCCAGTGGTACTAGAGGACAGCATCAGGGCCAGGAGCTGAGCCAGCAAGTAAAACTACACAAAGCCAATATAACTTGTAACAGCCCTTCTTTTGAGTTAGCCTAACCCCAAGAGGTAAAGGAGCAAGCCTCGCTGCATTTGCAGGCAGATTGCTGAAATTAAAAATGAAAGACAACAAGAAAAAGGAAACAAGTGCTGACAGAAAGCTGACGAGCTCTTTGTGAAGGGAGAGCCTCATGCCCAGGGCAGCAGCCTGGAGGCTTCAAAGAGACTCAGGCTGGGGGTCCGTGAATCACAGAATTAATCAGGTTGTAAAACACTTTAGAGGTCACTGAGTGCAACCTGTGGCCAAACACCACCTTGTCAACTAAATCATGGCATTAAGTGCCATGTCCAGTCTTTCCTTAAATGCCTCCAGGCACAGTGACTTCACCACCTCCCTGGGCAGCCCCTTCCAATGTTTAATCACCATTTCTGTGAAAAAATTCTTCCTAATGACTTACCTAGACCTCGCTGGAGCAGTTTAAGACTATGTCCTCTAATCACTCGTTGTCTAGGAGAAGAAAGAGCCTGACGACCACTTCACTCCACTCTTCAGTCAGGAAGTTAAAGAAAGCAAGAAGGTTTTCCAGGCTGAGCCCCCACATTTCCTTCAGCCAGTCCTTGTGCTCCAGGCCCTTCCCCAGCTGCGTTATCCTTCTACCCTATCTATATGGACAGGCTGCAGCCCCTCCCTGCCCTCCCCGAGCCGAGGGCCCCTCTGCCGGCACAGAGCCGGGGTGTCCCCCCCTCCGGCCCGTACTCACATCCGCCCCACGCCCTCGTACATGCGGGTCTCGTCCACCAGCATCATCACCTCCGTGTCGGTGAGGTGCGCGTGCTTCTTGGTCTTGGTGAGCTGCTCGATCTGCAGGTCTGCCAGCTTCACCTTCTGCTGCGTGTCCATCACCTTGGCCTGCAGCTCCGTGAAGGCCTGCACGGGGAGAGCGCCGGGCTGAGGAGCGGCCGGGGCACGACCGGCCCCGGGCTGCGCGCACGAGGGGACCGGCCGGCGACACCGGACGCGGAGGGGCACACGGGAGGGGGCGCGCAGCGGACAGGACACACAGCGGCGGGGTGGGACACAAGGAGGGAGCACACACGAACGGGGCACGCACGGGCGGGGGGCCCGCACCTTCTTGAGCTCCAGATCCACGGGCGCCGCCATCTTGTCTGCGCACTGCGCGTGCGCCGAGGGGCGGGGGCAGCGCGGGCCCCACCCGCGGGCGGGAGGCGCTGAGGCACCGGCACCGGCACCGGCACCGGCACCGGCACCGGCACCGGCACCGACCGGGGCTGCTGAGGGACCGGCACCGGCACCGGTATCGATATCGACCGGGGCTGCTGAGGGACCGGCACCGGCACCGACCGGGGCCGCTGAGGGACCGGCACCGGCACCGACCGGGGCCGCTGAGGGACCGGCACCGGCACCGGTATCGATATCGACCGGGGCTGCTGAGGGACCGGCACCGGTATCGATATCGACCGGGGCTGCTGAGGGACCGGCACCGGTACCGGGGCTGCTTAAGGACAGGGACTGGTAGCGGCTCCGACCAGGGCTGCTGTGGCACCGGCACCGGCACCGACCGGGGCCGCTGAGGGACCGGCACCGGCACCAACCAAGCCGGAGGCTCCCGTGAGGGTTCCTGGCACCAGGCCGTGCCCTGCCGGGCCCGTACTTCGGTGGGGTCGCGGGCCCGAGGCCTCCACATCAGACCAGCCCCTCCTGGGTGCCCCTGGCCGAGCTGGCAGCACCGCGCGGGGCTGGGAGAAGGCCCGGAGCAGGAGAACCATCCCTGCCTGAGCTGGGAATCATAGAATGTTAAGGAGGTGGAAAGGACCCTAAAGATCCAGGCAGGGACAACCTTCCACCATCCCAGGTTGCTCCAAGCCCCATCCACCCTTGCCTTGGACATTCCCAGGGATGGGGCAGCAACAGCTTCTCTGGGCAACCTATTCCTATCCCTCACAATAAAGAATTTCTTCTGTATATCTGACCTAAATTTTCCTTCTTCAAATTTGTGCCTATTATTCCTTGTCATTTCACTAAAGTTCCTGGTGAAGAGTCCCTCTCTGGCTTCCTTGGAGGCCCCTTCAGACACTGAAAAGTTGCAATGAGTTCTCCACTCAACCTTTTCTTCTCCACCAGAACAGCCCCAGTTCTTTCAGTCTGTCTTCATAGGGAAGATCTTCCGCTCCTCTTATGAACTTTGTGGCTTCCTCTGGACTTGCTCCAGCAGTTCCACATGGTCCTTATATTGAAGAGACCGGAACTGTACATGGTGGAGGGGAAGAATCACCTTGGACCTGCTGGCCATGTTCCTTTGGATGCAGCCCAGGATCCTGTTGGTTTCTCTCTGCCTCAAGGCTCTCTAGCAGCACCAGCAACTCCCCCACTCTCACTTCCGCCCAGGGAAGAGGAAAGAACTGGTTTGGAGGTTATTTTTACCACAAAGTAAGGAATCCTTCCTGACCCACTGTATGAAAGTGGTGCTTGCTGGAATTACCTCAGCTCCAGGAACCTGCAATCACCCCAAGAACAGCTGAGATTCCTGTCAAGAGAGGATGAGCCTACCTCTGAATTTTTTTTGCCAAATCATGGAACCATCATGATACTATTTTGTCAAAAGTGTCCTTTAGGATAATCCAGTCCACCTTCCACTGGGCCAGGTTGCTCAAAGCCATTCAGTCTGGCCTTGAATACCACCAGGTATGGGGCAGCCACAGCTTCTCCGTGCCAGTGTCTAAATGCCAAATTCTGGCTGCTTAGAATCGGTGTCCCTTCACTTTTGAAAGGATCAGTGGCCAGAGTGACTTTATTCATACCAGAGGCAGCTTTGCTTGGTGAGCAGACACAAACATCACACACCTCACCTGGCAAATATGAAGAGAATCTCTAAAATAATCCACATGGGCCAAGCCAGGATGGATCCAGCCCCTTACACCACACTGCTCCCCAAGGATGGCACAAGCTGATCCAGCAGCCCTGACCACAGACTCAGGATCTCTGCTGCTGTTGGCAGTACCCCACCAGCATGGAATCGGTGCTGAATGCAGCCTTCAGACTCCTTTCCACCTCCATGATTAAATTAACAAGCCAAGTGTTTGTTACAAAGTGTTATTTATTAGAATATTACATTGCACTTAAAAAATAAGGGAGGTCTGACCCTGTCATCTTGACCTACATGAAGGACGCAGGGTCAGACCTACAATAAATATAAATACTATGTACAGTTTATCTAAAATAAATATATAATTTAAAATGAAAAATATTTTGTTAAATAGCTGTTACCCCCCCCCTCTCCTGCGGCGAAGGAAGCCCCGAGCCCGGTCTCCTCCCTTTCACAGCTTGTTCCTCGGCGCACACTGCGGTGGGCGGAGAGCCGCCGGAGCGCCCCTGTGCCCCCGCTCGGCGCCGCTCCCGAGCCCGCTCCGGCCCCGGAGCTGCCGCAGCGCCGCCGCTGCCGTCCCGGGGCTCCGGCGAGCCCCCAGCGTGCCGCAGCCCCGTGCCGCTGGCGCCGCGGCCTCGCCTCTTCCAGGAGGTAGAAGTGCATTAGTGCCGACCCCTGCAAGAGAGAGGCGGCACAGCTCAGCCCGCCGTCCCGGGCCGCTCTGCCGCTGCCCGCCCGACCCCAGCAGCCACTCGGGGCTGGACCCGAGGGATGGGCGCCAAGGAACTCCACCGTGCTTCCCCTTCCGGGGGCCACAGCACTTTTTATCCTGGACACATCGCCCCAGTAATCCCCAGGGTGAAGGGGACAGTGAGGAAAGCCTTATGACAAGCCTCTCCTTCCTGAAAATTCAGCTCCTCCAAACAGCTCAAATTCCCACCCCCAGCGCTGTGATGAACATGACAGAAATTCTCCGAAGGCATTACTTCATCCTCACAAAGAACAATGACTTTTCTTTTTTTTTTTTTTTAAGATGAGAAGTAGCTGCAATATGTATGACCACATCTAACGTCAGGATTTAGATCAGATCAGAGGAAGTTTGACAGATTTTCAGCACCCAGCCCTGCAGCCACCCCTGGGGCAGAGCACACACCCCAAACCAGCCAGAGGAACATAGCATGGGCTGGCATCAAGATCCCCTCCATGCCAAGCTGATAGGCACTGCTTTGGAGTGGGAATGAAAAGGAAAGGGGTTTTTTACACATGTATATAAATAGAGGCAATATCTAAGGAGGGGAAGTGACTCAGAGGGTCAGAGAGGGAGCAGAATGAGCTGGGAAAAAAAACTAAACAAAACAGAAGCAGCTACCCTACTACCAAACATTCCCAAAGCATGGAAGACCAGCAGACTTGGGGTTAGAAAGAAGGATGTAGGAATGATAGGGGTGCCAGGGAACAGGAATTTCAGCAGGAAGGGGAGAAAAGACTGAAGCCCCACAGGGCAGCCCAGACTCTCAGCCAGCTGCTTCTCCAGACTCAGACTGCCTTCAGCTCCTGCCTAGCTCTAGCACAGGATCCACATGGCATGCCAGCCAGCACAAACTGCAGAGCCCCCAGATGTCCACCAGCCCCACTGCTGCCCCGTGCCCAGCCAGGGGCTCACCTCGCCAGCACCTGGCATCCTCAGTGATTCACAGTGATGCCCAGCTTGATTTTCTCTTCGTTTTCTACATCGTAGCCACCCCTCTTGTGACACCTGCGAGGCCAAGCAAAGGGATGCTCAGGGCATGGAGAAGCCCCTGCCACCCTCCTCTAGCACATGATCTTCCCAGGGACACAGATCTGAGAGCTCAGAGCCATCCCACTCACCTGAGCATCAGCAGGGCTGCGATGATGACAAGACACAGGGAGGACAGGACAACAGCAACGACGGCCAGGGCCGTGGTGTGGTCGTAGGCGCTGGGCGGGTGCTCCACCGGCAGCAAGAGGCCGTGGCAGCGCTCTCCGTGATAGCCTGGCTGGCATCTGGGCAAGAAGGAAACTCACAAAGGTCAGGGGTGAGCAAGGACAGGAGCTCTTCCTGTCCCCCACACGCCATGGGAAGGAGATGCCTCTGTGCTCAGCCTTAACCAGCACTCTGCCTGATCCCCACAGTCCCCACACCCCTGAGCTGGGAGGTCTGGTGTCACTACTATCTCTACTGTACTGGTGAATTAAGCTTCTTCTGCAGCTAGTGAACACTCCTAGAAAGGTTGAGCTCTCTCCCAGTAGAAGGCTCTGGGGTCTGTGCTCTTCCCAGTCGCCCACAGGCAGACACAAGTTGCCCAGACCACCTCTGGAAGTGGGAAGGGAGCAGTGAGGCAGTTGGCCCAGCATTTCCCATGGAGCAGGATGTCTCTGCACACCCTGCTAGCTCAGAGGTAGGTGTCCCATCCCTGCAGACTTGGGAGGTTGCTCATGTAACAGAAATAACGCTCCACACAGGCTGGGAGGCTTCCAGCCCTCCCTGAGCCACATCGCACTGATGCAACCAGATAAATATATCCCTCTATATCCAGCACCACTGACCCTCAGGCTGATCTCCAAGCCGGACTCAGCCCAGCCCTCCTCCTGGGCTCACAATGCCACATGCCAGCATCGCCTCCCAGGCACAGCAGCAAGGCTGGGCACATGGCAAAGGTGCAGGACCCAGTCCAGCAGCATCCTCATTCCACCCTGTGCCCCAGAATCAGCACTCCAGGAGACCCAGTGGCAGAGGCACAGCCCAACACCAAGAGCAGCCACCAGTCAATACAAGACCTTTTTATCAGAGGAGATTGGGGCAGTTGGCCACTGTCACTAAAACTCTGATGGCTCAGAGAGATGCCACATGAGGATGGACCACCATTCTGAAGAGATACAGCCACGCCCCAAATCCCTACTGCTTGCCTGTGTCCCATTTTTCTCCCAGTCCCAGGGATCTGGGCACTGGGACACCTGGCTGTCCCAGTCCTAGGCCAGGGTGCTCCAACCCACGTTGTGCTGGGTCACCAACCCAAACTGAGCCTGCAAAGATGCCCCCTCACTGGCAGTCCTGAGTCCCCCGTGCAAGGCCCCAACTTCATGACAGCTTCAACAGGGAGAAACTAAGGAGTTAGAGGAGCTCTGGGGAGCTTGATCCCTGCAGATTGCAGATCCTGTGGGCACCATAAGCCAGGGAGCTATTATCTTCCTTGGGCTCAAGGCTGGGTGGCTCAGAGGATTGATAGTGAAGAACAAAGCCTCTTACATATCTGCCAGCTCAAGTCCTGCCCACGTCAGTGGGGATCAAATATGTACCCTGGGGTATTTCCCACAGCAGCAGTGCTGTATGCAGGTGCCCCAGCAGCTTGCAAACAGTTTCCCTACCACTTGCCTCATCTAGTTCCTGCATGCTCTACACCCCAAGGGAGGTGGGCAAGGAGGGATACACAGCCCTGTCTTTCATCAGACCAAGGGACAGCTCAGGCATGGCTTTGGCAGCCTGTCCCCAAAGGTGCTACCTCCACCCCCCTTTGCTGGCAGCTTGGCAGAGATGCTCCTCCCACCTCCACTGCTGTGCCCTGACAGATGCAGGAGCCTCAAGACCCCAGAGTGGAGGATTTACAGTGACAGGGTCAGGATCAGACTTTCAGACCTGCGGAAGCCCTCAGCTGTCAGACCCCAGCCCTACACACAGTTCTGCAGTCCCCAGCACAGCAGCTCAGCCAGAGCTCACCATGCTGGCAGGGAACCCGGCTCTAAGGCCATGACAGGTTTTGGGGGAGGGGTGGACATTTTCAAGAAGTACAAGGAAGAGGCCAAGTCAGAGTTGTCCCTGCACGGGTAGGGAACACGCACTAAAAATATCTCTGCTTTTCCTCTGCCCGGCCTGGAGAATTGAAAGAACCATGACTAAAGCTCCCCCCGCACCGGCACACGCCGGCAACTCACATGCAAGAGGGAGCTCCCAGCTCTCGGAT
Organism: Sitta carolinensis; assembly: GCA_032173965.1. Lineage (NCBI taxonomy): Eukaryota > Metazoa > Chordata > Aves > Passeriformes > Sittidae > Sitta > Sitta carolinensis. The sequence goes on along the minus strand of CM063294.1, from coordinate 2,777,886 downwards.
GTACTTGCACTCGCCGTGAATACAGAAATCCTTGTACTTCCGCAGGCACGGGTCTCTCTTCTTCCCCAGGCCTTTGCCTTTTCTTCTTTTATTGCCGTTCCCTTTCTTCTTGGGAGTAACGAGGCCTTGAGGCTTTGACAGGAAGGCAACTGAAAAACAATTCGGGAAGGAGAGAATAGCAGTCAGATCAGCTCCACGTGCCAAGCAAAGGGAAGGCAAAGCCACATCCCAGGGCTGCCACAACTGCTCAGCCCTGGCTCCCAACAGCCCTTTGTGCTGGGAGCTGCCCCCGAGCCCGGGGTGGGGGGGGGGGGCAATTTTTTTTTTCAGCTCCTCACAAATATCATGGCCTTTCCAATTCATAAGAACAATTCTCAAGGAAAGAAGGGAGTCGGGCAGGGGGAACAGAGCTTTATACATCTCAAATGCTGCTATTATATGCACCAGTTTCCACTGAATACAGAACATTGCTAATTGCCCCTTTATCTGGCCTTTATTTCCCTGACAAGCACAGGCTTTTCTAAGACCCTATTCATGGCTCTGATGGACTCTCCTTCCCGTGGGCACAAGGATGCCTTACTCACCCCAGGGCAGGATTAAGAGAGCAAGCCTGCCTTAAGTTTTGGGTTTGCAGAGCCAAAGAGATGGTAAGGACATCGTTCCCATGAATTACAAGGTATGTTTTAATTGTGGTTCAGTAACCAGTGGCTTTTGGTGCCAGGCCAGCCCCCTGCTGGGTTGGTGGAAACTAGAGCACCAAGCTCCTCACCCAGACACAGCCCAACACTAGCAACGGTACTGGAATGGTTTTTAAGGTGTGTAGATGCCAAAAAAAATCAGCTCCCAGCTCGATCTCACTGGGTGGTGAGGTGCTGGAGAGCACTCACTGCTCCAAGGGGGATTTTTTAGCTTCCCCCGAGCTATGGTGCTCAGTAACCCCGGTGAATTAATCCCAGGGCTGCTCGGGAAGAAGAGTGCGGCAGAGTCCAGCCTGGCAAGCTGTAACCTGCCCGGTGCCTTCTCAGCCACTTCCTGACAGAACCAGCGCCGCTCACGCTGCCACACACCGGTTGCACACCTAGCAAAGTTATTTCGACATCCTTCACTCTGTGCCTGAAGAAAACCGATACTCCAGGAAACTCGGCGTCTTGGAGATACCCCCGAACGAGGCGGACAGCAGAGGCTGCTCCGTCCCCTGCCATGAGGGTTATAACCCAGCCACAGCCAGCCGACACACACTGCTGCGTTTCCCGAGGGCTGAGTCCCCCCGGCGCGAGTGGCTCAGCCCGGTTTTGCCAGCTTTTTGTCACAGTCTGCTGGCACAGCCAGAAAGCAAAGAAAACCACGGAAAAACGGGAGGGTGAGCTGTACGGAGCAGCGCACGCTCCTGCTGCCAGGTACTGCCCTTGGCACGCCGCGTGTGCGAGGCACAGGTACGTGTCACCCCTCAGCCCGCCACGGGCCCGTGTCCAGCCCCCGTGAGAGACCCCAGGACACTGTCTGGTGCCAGCCCGGGGCAAGGAGCCCGGCGTGGGTGCTCGGGAGCCCCAGAGAGAGGCAGTGCCCCCACCGGCCCCGTGGCGGGGCCGCCGGCTGACGAGCCCTGCCGCGGAATGAGGAGCAGCCGCGCGTGGGCGGCGGTGACTCACGGCGGTCCCCGCGGGTCCCGGACACGGCAGCCCCGCCACGAGGGGCTCTGCCTGCTCTCGGTCGCCCCTGGAACCCATCCTGCAGGGGACTTCAGGAACACCGACAGCCCCTAGCAGGAGCGCCACTGCTCCGTGCCGGTGCCCCACGGGCTGCTTCCACTCGGGCGTGCTGCCGCCGGGGCTCGGTACTTGGGCACTGCCCCCACCCACCGTTACAAGTCCCTCCGAAGTGGAGCCGGAGCTGCTGCCGGGGCACCCAGGGGATTAAGCCGAGCTCAGCCCGGTACCTTCACGACCGCTCCGGCTCCAACTGCCCCCAGCCCAGCCCGTCCCGCGATCCCGGCCCCGCCCTGGGACCCCTTATCCCGTCCGTACCTCTCGGCAGCTCGCTGAAGTCGTCCCCCGAGGCCGCTCCGCCGCCCTCCTTCTCGGGGCTGCCGCCGAGCAGCGGGGCCGTGGCCGGGACCGGCACGCCGCCGCCCTTGTGCAGCACCTCGTTGTGCAGCTCGTCCCGGCGCAGCCCGCCCGCCGCCGCCGAGCACACTGCGGAGAGAGCAGTCAGGAGTGGGGGCTGACGCTGCCCTGCCCGGGACCCCCCACGCGGGACTGGGGCCAATCTCCCGTCTGCCCACCCCCGGCACCAGGACGGCGTTGCCCAAGCCCGCTCTCCCGCATGTTCGGGATCCTCCAGTGGAGCGGGGCGTTGGGATGCGTTGCCCGCACCCGGGATCCTCCCCACGTGAGCCCGTACCTGCCGCCAGCAGCGCTTGGATCAGCACCGCCCGCCCGTCCATGACCCGCGGGCACACTCGTCCAGCCAGCGCCGCGCTCCGTTCGCTCCCGCAGCGATGCCCGTTCTCCGGCACAGCGGCCCCGCGGCCGGTAGAAAGCTGCGGGCGGCGGGGCGGGGCGGGGAGGGGCTGAACGACCGCCCCGCCCCCGGGAAGGGCTTCCCCACCGCCCCCGGGGGCGTCCGGCCGGTCGGGACTGGGATCAGCTCCCGGGTCCTTGGGCTGTGCTGGCCCGGGGGGTTCTCCTCGCTCAGAGGCGGGCCAGGGACCCCAGAGCCACCGCCGCCCCGGTGCCGCTCCGCGCTGCGGGCTGGGCGGGAAGAGCCCGCCGAGGAAAGGGTCCCTGCAGGACGCGGAGGGCAGGAGATGTCCACGGGAAAGTGTGGCTCCAGCCGGGGGAGAGGAGGGGGATCCCGATGGTCCCCGTGGCCCTGGCTGGCAGGTGGCCGAGGTGGCATGAGGGTACTGGGAGAGTGAGTGCTCCTCAGAAAAGCATCAAGAGAGAGGCAGGACCTCAGGAGTCAGAGCTTCACCTCTTCCCGGCCTGGGGATGGAATGATATCCATGACCCAGGTGGCAGAGACCCTTTCTGTCCCCAAGGCCCCCTTTATGCCCCTATGGCAGCCCAAATGATTGAGTCACAGCCTCATCTCACAACACCTCCCAGCCAGCCACTATCCTTGTCCCCGTCCCAAGGTGTCCCGTGCTGTGTTTGGGCACTGCCAGAGCTTCCCCATCCCCTTCACCATACTGGCAACTGTGTGCTGTGTTTGGCCCCATCCTCAGCACAGGTGACAGTGCAAAAAATGTCACTGACGTCAGTGCTGGGCGAGTGCAGGGTCCTGTCCCAACTCTCCTTTGGGCCAGCAGAGGCCCCTGGCTGTTTCCCCTAGGTCCCGAGCCCCCAGCCCATGGCTGGTTTGGGCTCAGCTAGGCATGAGCAAATATTCCTGCCATTGTTGTTGCTGTCTCCAAGGAATACCACCGGATCTGGCACATCCCCCCCCCCCCCCCCCCCCCCCCCCGCTCACACCCTCCTTCTTGCTCAGACTTGACTTTTGCAATTGTTTGCTGGATGTTTTTCCTTCCGCCTCCTCCGGCCACCAGGAGCCCAAAGCCTTTGGCAGTGGAGCGAGGTGGTGGCACGGGCGAGGGGCTGTGTCCCTGGGCAGTCCTGCACGCTGGCTCCTGGGGAGGTCCCCAGGTTGGGATGGAATTTTTTGCCCTTCCAGTCCCCCACCACGTCCTCAAGGCCGGGCTGGGCGTGTGCAGGCAGCGTGTGAGGGCAACACTTGCCAGCTGCCCTGGCACCTCGGGAGAGGGAGGTACCAGCTCACGTCAGCTGCCAGGGAGGCTGCTGGCACAGAGGATTGGCAGCGGGCAAGGGTGGGGGGGACGTGTGCAGCCTGCTGATCCTGCCTGCCCCTGCTTCCTGCCTCTGCCTCCTGCTGCCTCTTCCCCTCTGCCTCCCACAGCCTCCCATGACCCCTGCCCACCTCCTGCAGCCCCTCACAGCCTCCCTGCCTGCGCCTGCTGCCAGTCATGCCCCATCTCCTGCAGCTGAGGCAGCGCCCACAGGAGGGAGAGGTGAACCTCGGGAAGGTTTGGGTGCCTCAGGGCATCCCTGACGCTCCTTATCGATGGACCCATCTGCCAGGGCTCTCCCCACGGTCCCTACCCCAGCTAAGGGCACCCCCTACACACCGTGATACCCGCTGGTGTCACAGGGCAAACAGCCTGGACACGCTGGGCCAGACCCTCGGCCTCAGCTCCTGCGTGTCGGGTACCAGGGCCTCAGGAACCCACGCTCCCACCCGCATTTCCCCCAAAAAGTGACTCTGCCGTGGTGGTGCCTGGCCCTGCTCCAGCCGCTCCTGGGGCTGGATCCTGTCGGGTCCAGCGGGCTCCAGCCCGGCCGGCCCGTGCCGGCCCGCGGGTGTTTGCGGTGCCGCCGCCGTGTTTGCAGTGCACACAGCCCCGCCGGTGGTGTGCGGGGGGCCGCGGGCCGGCCGTGCTGGCGGTGGGCACGGCACGGCACAGCGAGCACCGTGGCTGCTCTCTGCTGGCAGCGCCGTGCAGGCCCGGCGGTGTCCCTGTCCCTGCAGGGTGCTGCGGCTGTACTCGCGTCCTCTCCCCTCCATCCGCTCTCCGGCTGCAGCTCACACAGAGCCTTCTGAACACCGGCACTGCCCTGAAGCCCTCCCAGCCCTCCCCGTCAGCCCTGCTGCTGGCAGCCCCTCATTTCCCCACTCTGGATTTGCTCAGGAATGTCCCATATCCACTTTCCCAGGAGGAGCTGCCATGGGCTGTGTCACCCCTCCTGCCATGGGCACAGACCCTTGCACAGACACCAATACTGCCACCAGCTCTCCAGCCACCCCTCACCAACGCCTTGCAGGGTGCAGACAGGGCTAGGAGAACACTGGTCCCCACAAACATCCTTGTCCTGCAGGAGGCAGGTGGGTCCCCTGGTCCCTGGTCCAGGTGGGCAGCTGGACATGGCAGAACACAACCATACTGGGACCTGTGGGGCTGACCCTGCTGTTTTGAGATGGTTGTTTTGGGCTTGGCTCCTGTGTATTGGTTTGTGGCCAGTTTAAACCAGTTCACAGCTGTTATAAGGTGTGGGATGAGTGGGATCCTGTGAGTGCTGTAGGGGAGCTCATGCCTGTGGCTGTCGGTGGCTATGCGAGCCCACATGCCCGGGGAGGGTGGCACGGCTCTGCGGGCAGCAGACGACTGCTCGCAGCCCAGACCAGAATGCAGCAACCCTGGAGCTCCCTCACAGGCTTCGGGCTGCAGCATCTTCCCCTCGAGCACGGCCACCGCGGCCCGGCGAGCCGGTGCCGCCCTGCAGTGGGAGGAGAGGGGGGACGTCACCTGCCCGCTGCTCTTCATCCAGCTCAACCAGCTCCTCAGCACCCCGGCGGGGCTGGAGTGGAGGGAGATGGCCAGGTAGGCACACCTGCGAGAGCCAAGCTGCTGGGCCACGCGTTGGGAGCTCAGCTGGAGCCCGGGGCATGGCCCGAGGCTGACCGTGCCTCAGCCCCAAGGCAAGGCTCTGCCCCGCCGCTGCCCACGCTGGGCTGACTTAATTTCGTGGGAGAGGGCAGGATGTCTGGCAGGCCAGGCACAGCGCCCTCCCTCCTGCTCCTCTCTGTCTCCTCTCCAAGGCTCCAGCGGCTGCGCCGGGGCTGGGATGACCCCGTGCACCACAGCTCGCCTCCGCCCCCCGGCAGGAGCAAGGGGACACAGGGGTCTGGGGACATCAGCGGGTGTTCGCCCGGGGTCGGAGGGTCTGTGGGGACCAAAGGCTGTGTCTGTGCCTGTCAGCCAGCCCCGTTGTCACCTCCCGGCTGCCTCTGAGCAGGAGCCGGCGGTGCCGGGGCACGCTCTGCCCGTGCAGCACGACCAGCGCCCACCCACGGGGACAAAGGGAAGCTCTGTCTGCGTCTGGCGTTAAAATATTTGGCATGGCCCGAGCGTGGAAACAGCTCAAGACACCTCTGTTCTGACTCCAGCAAGCGCTGCTAATGGCAGGCCACCCCCAGCCCCAGCCCAGCTGGGAGATTGGATGGGCTGGGAGCAGCCCTGCAGGAACTGACTGGGGGGGTGACAGATGAGACAGCAGCCAGCACTGTGCACTCACAGCCCAGAAAGCAGAGTGTATCCTGGGCTGCACCACGGGCAGGAGAGTGAGGAGGGGCTTCCCCCTCTGTTCTGCTCTGTGTGAGACTGTCCTGGGGCACCACATCCAGCTCCTATTGAAGCATATCCAAAGGAAACCATGGAAATGATTCAAAGTCTGGAACAGCTCTGCTGGGACAGGTCTGCTATGGAGACAGGATGAGAGAGGTGGGGTGTCGTTTAGCCTGGAGAAGACAAGCTGAGGGGAGACCTCAAAGACCCTTCCAGTGGCTAAAGGGGCTCTAAGAGAGATGGAGAGGGGTTTTGGACAAGGGTCTGGAGTGACAGCACAAGCAGGAATGGCTTCCCACTGCCAGAGGGCTGGGTTAGATGGGGTACGGGGAAGAAATTCTTCCCTGTTAGGGTGCTGAGGCCCTGGCACAGGTTGCCCAGAGAAGCCATGGCTGACCCATCCCTGGAAGTGTCCAAGCCAGGTTGGATGGGGCTTGGAGCAACCTGGGATAGTGGAAGGTGCCCCTGCCCATGGTGGAGGGCTTGGAATAAAGTGACCTTTAAGGTCCCTTCAAACCTGAACCATCCTGACATCTCATTCCATTGGAATCCCCCTGATCAGATCTTAGAGAGGTGTGGGTCTGCAGGAATGGGGACATGACCACTTTGTCTGCCCAGCTGCCCCTACACCATGAACTGCAGCCCCTCTGAGCCACCCAAACCCCTCCCTGCCTGTGCCAGCCCATGCCAAGCTCAAAGATGGGCTCAGGCTCCAGCTCCCACTGCCTGGCACGGGGCACAGGACCTACCCTGGCACTGACCCCACACATCTCCCTGGGCAGGTGGATAAAGTTTGAGGAGAAGGTGGAGGATGGTGGGGAGCGCTGGAGCACACCCCATGTCCCAGCTCTGCCCCTGCACAGCCTGTTCCAGCTGAGGACATGCCTGCAGAAGGGCACGATGCTCCTGGACCTGGATGCCACCAGTTTCAAGGACATAATCGGTACATGGGTAATGCAACGGTCATCTCCTGGGATGGGCTGGTCACCAGAGAGGGACAGGCCACCAGGAGGTGCCTACAGAACAGCACTGAGAGTGAGAGCTGGGTACCTGGCAGGGCTGTCTGCTCCTCTAGCTAAGGGTTTTTCCCTGGGTAGCTCCCCAATGGGCAGTGAACCAGGGGGCTCAGAGGTGTCCCTGTCCCTGATGCAGACCACGTGCTTTCCGGGCAGCCCGAGGCAGCAGAGCTGCCGCCTGCACTGAGGGAGCGCCTGGCAGCCCTCCTGCTCCTCCAGCCGCAGCACCAGCCTACCAAATCCCTGCTGCAGCTCCTCACCGAGCTTGGTCTCTCTCCCTGCCGAGGTAGGAAACCCAGCTGATCCACCAGGCATCCTCCCGCTGTCTCCAGCCCGGGGCAGTACCCATGAGGAATCCAGCACATGCTGCTTCCTCTCTTACTTTGCAGGGAAAGCCAAGGGCAGGGCAGAGCCCGGAACGCAGCTCTCCAAAACGCCTCTCAAGGAGCAGGTATGGCAGCAGCTACTGCATCCTGCATGCCCGGCCACGGCATCCTGAGTACCCAGCTGCCGCATCCCTTTCCTTTCAGCTGAGAAACAGATTTAAGAAGAAGGTCCCACCGGGGGCTGAGGCAGCCCACGTTGCTGTCGGAGAAGTTGAATTCCTGGAAAAGCCCTTCGCTGCCTTCATTCGCCTCAGGCGTGGAGTGTGCCTTGGCTCACTGGCTGAGATTTCTCTTCCCAGCAGGTAATAGAGCATGGCCGATGGCCCTACGCCCTCCCCCGTCCCGGGCTCCCTGTTTCTTCCCACATCAGACAAGTCTTTGCTTGTGCAAAGCAAAGGGAATGGCATCCAATGTCCCATGCAATCCCAGGATCCTGTCGCACTGCTTCCCCTCCTGCTTTTCCCAGCCTCTTAGGAGCTCCAGAATGGGCTGAGTGTGGAGCATCTGTTGGGCAGCCTGGAAGGGACATCCCCTGGGTCATTCCCACTGTGCTCTGCATTCCTTGTCCTGAGCTGGTTTTGGATGCTCTCCACCTACTGCCGGCAGCCTGGCCGCGGGTGGGATGCAGGCTTCTAGGAGCCTCTTGCCCTCCCGCTGTTCTCATGAGTGGTGAGCTGGCGTGCGGGGAGAGGAGCAGGGCAGGAGGTCCCCATGGCTCCCCCGTGGCTGAGCAAGGCATCCTCTAAAGCCGTGAGGGAATACGGCAGTGTGCCTTCAGCTGAGGACTTCCTTCGGAAGCGCACCGAGGAAGCAGGCGGGGATCAGGAGGGACATTGCCACCTCCTGGTCACTGCCCAGAGCACCCGGCCCCAGGAGCTGGGAGGAGCAGGACACGCATCCACCCACCTGCTGCTCTCTCCGCGGAGCTGGCTGGCAAGTCCGGGTGAACGCCCCTGGGTCTCGAGGGTTTCACAATAACCCCTTGCCCTGTATTTTCCTCCCCCAAACCGGAGGGCAGGGACACCTTGTCCCTACCCGCCCCTTTGCCAGGGTGCCACCCCCTTCGCTGGCCATGCCAGGCTGTTCCACAGGTGCAGCCACAGCCTCAGGGTTGTCTCTCACCCAGGTCCATCTCTAGGGTCTGCACCTTGGTGCAGGTGCCTGGGTGAAAGCAGTCCCTTGTGACAACTGCCACTTCTCGTGCCTTTGGAGCAGGCTCCAGAGGCCTCCAGCATCTGGGTGTTCTGTCAAGTCCCACTTGCATGGCCAGAGGAGTTTCCCTGCCCCCTCTCTCAGGCTTTGCTCAGGGTACAGTCTCTGGAACTTCTTGACAGTCTCAGGCTTTTGGGACTGTGACCATTCCTGCCGACTTTGGAAAGGTGTGGAAGACTCAGTTAAACATTTGTGTGGATTGTCCCTCTGGAGATTTTGCACCATCCTCTCAAGTGTGGGATTTTTACCATATTTCATCAAGGGCTCTGAGCTCTCTTTCCAGCCTCCTCCCATGTCCCCAGAGTCCTGTCAAACCTGCTGCCCGTGCTGCTGGCAAGCTCTCCTTCCCTAACACACCAGTATCCTGCCTGCGAGCAACATTCCCAAGAAAATGATGCCACAGACACCTCCAGCTGAGGATTTCTCCTCCTCTGCCCCAAAGACTTGTTCCCCCACACCTCCCAGTCTGGGTTTCTGCAAACCCTTGTCATCCAGCCAGGGTCCTGGTGCCCCCTGGTCTCTGTGAGGTTGCCATGCAGTGGCAGCAGACACTGCAGACATGTATGTGTGTCTTCTGCCCCTGACCCCACTTTTAGGGTGGCAGAAGCCCGCCAGGCCTGCCCAGCCACCATCCCAGGCATCCCCACATCCTCATGGTCCCCACCCCAAGAAGCATTCCCTGGAGGGGGAGAGGGCTGCTCTGGAGATGTGCTCTCTTGTCACAGGTTCCTCTTCATCCTGCTGGGCCCTCCCAAAGTGAAAGCCTACCACGAGGTTGGCAGAGCCATGGCCACACTGCTGACAGATGAGGTGAGCCTGGCACAGCACCCATGGATGGGATGGGCCTGGAATGGGAACACCAGGACTCCTCTGCTCTTCAGGCAGAGGATGGGGCAAGGTGGTGGTGTCGCTTGCCCATGATAAGAAAACAAAATCTTGAGTGGGTTTGCAGGATGTAAGGGCCCCTGTTGCCCTGAAGTGGGTGGGATGGTTTCCTAGTGGTGGCTGCAGGCTGGGAGGAAGGTTCCAAGTGGATGAATGCAGGCATATGGTGGCTAAACCACTGCATCTCCCCACAGCTCTTCCAAAGGGTTGCCTGGCAGGCTGAGCACCGAGAGGAACTCGTGGCAGGGATAGAGGCATTCCTGGAAGAGCTGATCGTGCTTCCTCCTGGGAAATGGGACCCCAGTGCCCGAATTCCTCCTCCAAGCTATCTGCCATTTCCACGCAGGAGGTGGGCTGGAGGGAGGGCAGCCCAGCCCCTCTGCAGGGTGTTGCACCTCTCTCTGTGACACTGGAACTTCCACCTCCATGGGGATGAAGTTGCCCAGGAGCCAGGGGGTCCTCCCAGCCAAGCCCCTGCACAGGTCCTTGCTGTTAGTCCTGCTGTCCCACTCGGCAGTGGATGGCAAATCCCCTCCAAAGGGAGCTGATGGGAACACTGGGGTTCAGCACTCAGATGTGAAATTCTGCCCCTGGGCAGGACACCCTAGGCTCTGCCCAGCTTGTCCACTAAAACCAGTCCTGCAAGGACTGAACCTGCCAGAGGAAATCATGGTTGAGTTGGAAGAAACCTTTGAAGATCATCATCTGACATGTCTCCCCCTCTTCCTGATCTTCTCTTCATTATCAGGGGATACACAAGCCCTATTTGCCCCCCTGTCTTCTCCCCTTCCTGTCCTAGTGTCCCCTAAACACAGCTGGGTCCTGAGGGTCCCAGCCTGATGCCTGTTGTCTTGGGCTCTGCTCTGCCACACAGGATTGCTGTGGACCCACTGGATCAGCAGCCACGTGGTAATGGGGACACGACAGCAGCTGGGGACAGAGCGAGCCCAGGGCACCCACGCTCTGGGGAGGAGCTGGAGAGGACAGGCAGGTCAGTGGGAGGTGCAGCAGGGTGCTGCGTTTGGGGCAGGTCACTGGTTCTCATGGGGCCACCCTGGCCAAGCCCCTGTGAGCTGGGGAAGGGACAGCCCCTTGCTGTGCAGCTCTCTGCGGGCTCAGCTCTGAGTCCGCCCTCCTCCACCCCAGGCTTTTCGGGGGGCTGCTGCGAGACATCCGGAGGAAGGCGCCGTGGTACGGCAGCGACTTCTCCGACGCCCTGCACCCCCAGTGCCTCTCAGCAGTGCTCTACATCTACCTGGCCACAGTCACCAATGCCATCACCTTCGGGGGCATGCTGGGGGATGCAACAGCCAACATGCAGGTCAGTGTGGCCATGGGGTGCCTGCTACCAACCCAGCCCAGAGGGCTCCTGGGTGCCACCAGCATCCGCAGCACATCCTGAGTGTTGCCTGAATTCTGCCTCCTTCCCCCGAAGTCCTCAGCACTGACCCTGTATTCTTCTGTGCTGCTGGGGGGACAGCCCCTCAACCCTCCTCTCTGCCATGTGCCTGGCACCTGGCACCCCTTCCCTACATTTCAGGGGGTGCTGGAGAGCTTCCTGGGCACGGCCTTTGCTGGCTTCATCTTCTGCCTCTTTTCGGGCCAGCCCCTGACCATCCTGAGCAGCACCGGCCCTGTGCTCGTCTTTGAGCGCCTCCTCTTCTCCTTCAGCCAGTGAGTTCACTGGCAGGGACAGATCCTCAGCCCACGGTGCCCTGGCCAGGGCACGGGCCACCATCACTCCAGGCAGGTGTCATTGGCGAGGCTTTGATCCCTTTCCCTCAGGGATCACAGCCTGGACTACCTGGAGTTCCGCCTCTGGATCGGGCTCTGGGTGGCCTTTTTTGGAGTGGTGCTTGTGGCCACTGAGGCCAGTCACCTGGTGAGGTACTTCACTCGCTTCACCGAGGAAGGCTTCTGCGCCCTCATCAGCCTGATATTCATCTACGACTCCCTGGAGAAGATGCTGAGCCTGGCAGATGCCTTCCCCATCAACTGGCACTACGGCTGGACAACGTCACCTCCTACAGCTGCACCTGCAACTTGTCCAGCCCCGGTGAGCCCCAGCGGCCGTGGGTGGGTGGGAGCAGGAAGCTGCTGTCCCAGGATCCCACTGGGAACCTGTTTCCTGGCTGGATGGGGGAAGGCACTGGAGGAGGAGGCTGTTTAATCCCATCCTCACCTGCCTGACCACATTGCAGTGTCCTCCACTTTCCTCCATATAGTTTGTCCATCTATTCCTGCCTCCCAGAACTGCCCAGGAACCAGGCAGGGCAGTGCAGGGAGCAAGGAGAACTTTGGCCCATCTCCTAAGCCTCCAGGATAGGGGATGTCAGAGGCTGCAAAGGGGCTCCTGGATGGGTTTGTTTTGCAGTTTCTAGCCCAGTCTGTAAATCAGGGGCTGTTTTCTGGGGCTTGAAGTCATGACCCTGGAAATTATATGACCCACACTGACCCTGGAACCTACACCATGTGCCAAAAGCATCAGTGCTGGCCAGCCTGGGGTCACTGGTGCCTCTGAGTGTCCGGTGTTTTAGACAAGCCCTTCACAGGGAGCATTCCTCCCCTTGGTGCTCCCTGGGCAGCAGCCAGAGCTGCTCAGAGGACCTCAGAGGTCCCATGGGGCCCCATCCAGCACCCTGAGCCCTCAGGAAGAGCTTGAGGACCCAGCCTGATGGCATCCTGATGATACCAGCACCCATCTGACCCCATCACTTTGCAGGTGACAGTTCCGCAGGGAATGACACATCACTGCCCTCACCCCTGGTCACCCAGCAGGTACAGCCCCTGCTCCCAGGCAGGAGGTGAGGCACTGGGGGGGGATCCAGGTGTCCAGGTGTGACCCCTCCTCACCTCCCACCCTGTCCCTGCAGCCTCCCACCACCCCAGCAGGGCTGAGCAGGACCCAGTGCCTGGATCGAGGTGGGCACCTCCTGGGGACCAGCTGCCAGTACGTGCCCGATGTCACCCTCATCTCCTTCCTGCTCTTCGGGGGCACCTTCCTCTGCTGCGCGGCACTCAAGCGCTTCAGGAGCAGCCGCTACTTCCCCGTGGGGGTGAGCATCTTTCAGGCACCCCAGCGACAGTGCCACCTGTCCCACTGGTGTGGGGATGGCTCTGGGTGCTGCATCTCAAGGCTGGTCCTGGAGCAGCCCCCACCCCTGCCAGCCTGGGCCAAGTCCTCTCCACCTGCAGGTGCGGAAGCTGGTGAGCGACTTCGCTGTCATCCTGGCCATCCTCGCCTCCTGCGCTGTCGATGCTGTCCTGGGCCTGGAGACCCCCAAGCTCCTTGTCCCCAGCGAGCTGAAGGTGCCAGCAGAATGGGCACAGCACTGCCAGGGTGTGGGTCTGTGCCCACCACACCAGCCGCCCCACTGTCCTCATCACTGGCACTGCAGGGGTGCAGGAAAAGGTTGAACACAGCTGATCCCATACACTCTAAATAACCTGGCTCAGTGCTGGACTGTACAGATCACACTGCAGCAAGAGCCACAACCTCAGCTCCAGGCTTGGACCTCTTGCCCTGGGTGTGGAGCAGGGCTGGCAGAGCCCCAGAGCAGCCAGGGCTCACCACCATCGCTGTCCAATGCCCCCTCTTCCACCTGCTGTCAAAGGCATGTGCCCAACTCCTGGCTTGTGGTGTCCAAGAACAACACTCTGCTCTGCAATAGCCAGGGTGTCCTTGTGGGGGGCTGGTGGGTCACTCTGCCAAGCATCCCCAGGAGGAGAAAGGATGCTCTCCCACTCCTGAGGTGGAGCTTTCCTGGGTGCCTATAGGGCTCCAGCCTGGGCACCTGGGGCTTTCCCACATGTGATGTGCCACACACCCCACAGGTGGGTGGCAGCTGCCATGACCCTTCTGCTCTCCACAGCCCACAAACCCAGCACGGGGCTGGATCGTTTTCCCCTTTGGAGCCAACCCATGGTGGGTCTGCCTGGTGTCTGCCATGCCTGCTGTCCTTGTCACCATCCTCATTTTCATGGACCAGCAGATCACAGCTGTCATTCTTAACCGCAGGGAGTACAAGCTGCAGGTGAGCAGGGGGACAGGCAGCACCAGCCAGTGCTGCAGGTCCAGCACTGCACTGGTGCAGGTCCATGGAAGCAGCCAGGGGAGAGCAGAACCCCAAACTGACCAGGAAAATGGGAAGATGCCCCCAGCCCTGCTGCCTTTTCCCCTGCAGAAAGGAGCAGGCTTCCACCTGGACCTCCTCTGCGTCTCCCTCCTGATGGTCGTCACCTCTGTCACGGGCCTGCCCTGGTATGTCTCAGCCACTGTCATCTCCCTGGCACACATGGAGAGCCTGAGGAAGGAGAGTGCAACCTCAGCCCCTGGCGAGCACCCCCAGTTCCTGGGCATCAGGTGAACAAGCCTGGCCCCACTCTGGGGAACCCCTTGCCCATAGCTGTGGAGCCAGGGGACAGGGCTGTGCCCATGCTGTCCATCTGACCTGGCTTTGGGAACCTCCCCTGAGCTGAGCCCTTTCCCTGTGGCCACCAAAACTACCAAGAGCAGAGACCTTGGGGGCCAGGAGGGCAGGGAGGGGGGTGGGCTCCCAGGGGACCCCGGGCACGTGTGACACCTGTGCTGCCACCCACAGGGAGCAGAGGCTGACAGGCCTGGCTGTCTTCATCCTGATGGGAGTCTCTGTCTTCATGGCCCCCGTGCTCAAGGTAGGAAGCCTGGCTGGAGTGGCCTCCTTTCCTAGGCAGGGGTGGCCATACCCTGCAAGGCTGGGGATCCCTCACCCTGACCGTCGAGGCAGCACAGGAAGCCTGTCTGGCAGAGGGAGCTGTGCACTGTGTGGGCACAGACTGCTCCAAGGGTTTGTCTCCAGTACCACGGGAAGGCTGGCACACAAGGCACTGTGGCCCCATGTCACCTGTCCATCATCCCCATGTGTGTCAGGGTCCTTGTGCTCCCCAAACACCCCCCATCACTACCTCTGCACACTGCCACGTTGGCTTTCACCTGCTGCCACTGCCATGCTAGGAAAAACCCCTCCAGGGGCCCTGGATTCCCTGTGGGCAGAGAGGAGGTCTCTTTTCCTCGACCTCTTTCCTCACCTCTGAGGCTCATACAACCTTTGATATGGGGCCCTCCCAGCATCCTCACCTCCAAACTGGATTTGATGGAAGAACTGTTAGATGGATCAAGAATTGGTTGGATGGTCATGTCCCGAGATTTACAGTCAGTAGCCCAGTGTCCAAATGGAAATGAGTAACAAGTGGTGCCTTCCAAGTGTTCTTACTGGACAAATACTATTTAATAACTTCATCAAAGATATTAAATCATAGATAGCAGAATGGAACACACTTGCAGATGGCACCAAGCTGAGGTGCAGCAACACACCTGGGCCATCCAAAAGGACCATGGAGGAGGACATGGGCTCATGTGAACCTCAAGTGGTCCAATAAAGCCAGGCTTGGGAATAAAGGAGGCAAAGGCTATGGACATACATGCAGCCTTTACATGAGAGGACACTGAGCAGGCAGGGACCCTGGGGAGAGCCCTGTTGATCCCCCACATCACTGTCTTGCAGCACATCCCGATGCCGGTGCTCTACGGGGTGTTCCTGCACATGGGGGTGATGGCACTGAACAGCATCCAGGTGAGGGAGGGCTGCACTGGCAGGGGCTGCTGCAGGGGAGGAGGGTGTTTGCTCAGCAACAGCTGCCACTGCACAGCAGAGCCTGGATTTTAGCTCCCTGCAATGTCCAGCCTGGCACAGGGCTGTCTCTCACCAGGCCCAGGACGAGGAGGGAGAGAGGGACCCTTCTAGGGCAAAGGAAAGGGAAAAAGAGAGCTTGGTGATGCTGAGGAGCAGGAGAGACTTGTGCACTGATGGATCAGGTGGTTTGGGAGAAGTGGGACCAGTGGAAAACACAGACTTGCTCTCAAAGCCACAGGGACTTCCTCAGCTGGGAGCTGCAGGCAGAGCTGGGACATGACAATGCTTTGGTTCTGGTATTGCTGCTCATGTGCCAGTTCTGTTCTTCTCCTGAGGAACCAATGGAGGGGAAAAAAATCCCTATTCCAGAATTATCTACACCACTTTTTCCTCTAAACCATACCGTTTCCTTGCAATTACCCTGCTCTAAATGACAGGCTGGGAAACTCCCACCCTCCCTCTGCTTGGGAAACCCAAGAGCTGTGCTGTGGAGGAGGCTGCAGCAGTTTCCTGTGAAGTGAGGGGGATCAAGGGGTGTTATCTCTCAATTAACCCTATAAGGGCAGCTAGAGTCCTTTCTAGAGGTCTGCCTGGAAAGCTCTCCCCTGGCCTGGGGTGGCAGTGGCACCTGGTCTTACAGACAAACTCACTGGCCCGGGCATCAGCTGGGGGTGAACACAGAGGGCAGGAAGGCTGAACTGCAGAAGTGATGGTGAAGCTCCCTCCTGCTGGCCCTGGTCTCAGCAGGGAGGTGGGTGAGAGCTGCCCAGTATCCGGACAGGTGTGACCCACCTGCCGTCCTCCCACTGCAGCTCACGGACCGCGTGCGGCTGCTCCTGATGCCGGCCAAGCACCAGCCGGACCTCGCCTACCTCCGCCACGTGCCCCTGCGCCGGGTGCACATTTTCACCATCATCCAGCTGCTCTGCCTGGCCCTGCTCTGGGTGCTCAAGTCCACCGTGGCCGCTATTATTTTCCCAGTGATGGTACGACACCCCTTGAGTCGGCGGCTCTGCTCTGGGGCCAGGCTGAGCCCTGCCCACCCCTGCCCTGAGCATCACCGGGTCCGGCACGATCCTTTGGGAGGGGACGCGAGCGAGGGCGGCTGGTGCATGGGGGTGCTCAGTCCCAAGGGCTAGCAAGGGGCTCCCCAGGGCCACCAGACTTCACCCCTGGTCTGGGGCCGCGGGGCTGTCACCACAGGCGTTGTGTCACTGTCGGGCAAGTACGGTCCCCTGGGAGAGAGCCAGGAGAGGTGACAGGCCACCACCGCGGCGTCTCCTGTGGGGACAGAGGGAGGTGGCAGGGAGATGCTGCCTGTCCCCCGGCCCCAGCCATGCTGACCCGTGCCTGGCCCGGCCGCAGCTGCTGGCGCTGGTGGGGATCCGGAAGGGGCTGGAGCGCATCTTCTCCCCGCACGACCTGAGCTGGCTGGATGGGCCCCTGCCCGGGCAGGGGGCGATGGGGACACACCCCGGGGAGCGGCCGGAGCAGGGCAGCAGAGCCGAGGAGGTCGGTGCTGTCCTGGGAGCCTCGCTCGGTCACAGCCGCCCCGGGGCCGAGCGGCTGGCGCGGGGGCGCCCGGGGTGGGCGCGGTGCCAGCCCCGAAACCTCCGCTCCCCCCACAGTGCGAGCCGATGCACCGGCCGGGACCGCAGATCAACCTCTCGGTGAACTAGGCCGTGCGGGCCCGGGGCCGAGCGGGGCCCTCGCCCCGGGCCGGGGGTCGCAGGGTCCGGGACCCCCACGGGCCCGAACCCCCCGGGCCACGTGGCCGTGCGGTGACGTCACCGCGGGCGTGGCCGACGGACCGGAGAGCCCAGCCTATGGCGGCCCGCACCCGGCAGGGGGCGGGGCCAGGAGGAGGCGTGCAACTCCCTTTGATTAGCAGCTCCGCGATCCAATCAGCGCTCGGAACGGGCGGGCGTGTGACGGCGTCTCGCGCTGACGGAGTCCTTCAGAGGGGTTTGAAGGGGAGGCGGGCCCAGAGCGTGCAGAAGCCAATCGGAAGACGCCAGACGCCGCGCGTTGTGAGCGACGTGCCTTTCGACCAATCAAAACCGTGATTCCTGGATACGCGTTGATCGACAGCATGTTTGCCCTATCGGCACCCGCAGCTCCGCCAAGACATATGATTGATGTCACGAAGAACCAATCGCTGCTCGGAAAGTTCAGGAAGCGAGGCCGGGCGAGGGGGCGGGGCGGCGCACTCTTACCGCCTCGGCGTGCGCTCTCAGGGCAGCATGCTGGGAGCGCGTGACGCGCCGCTTGAGTGGCGGGCGCCACGGCCAATAGCGCGCCGCCCTCGGCCGAGCGCGCCCAATAGGCGCGCGTGGAGCGGCGGGGGGGCGGCGCGGCGGCCGCGGCCGGGTAGGGTGTGAGAAGTTAGTGGCGCTGCCGCGGTGCCGTGAGGGGACGGAGACGGCCGGGCCCGGACCAGCGCGATGCTCACGGACGGCACCGCCGCCGCTGCCGCCGACGAGGAGATCGACTCGGTCGCGCCCCGCGCGCCGCCCGCCGCTGCCGAGCCGCCCGCCGCGGCCGGGCCCTCCCCGCTGGGCCTGCGGGCCGTGCGCCTCTTCGGGGAGGCCGGGCCCGGCGGGCCGGGAGGCCCCGGCGCGCCCGCGGCCGGTGAGGCCGCCCTCGACTTCAAGCTGGCGGCCGCCGTGCTGCGGAGCGGGGGCGGCGGCGGCTCCGGCAGCGACGAGGACGAGGTGTCCGAGGTGAGCGATCCTGGCCCGCCCTCCTTCCCCTCCGCCGCTTCCTGACAGGCCCGGCCGGGGCCCGCCCGCCCTCCCGCTCGCCGCGCCGGCCGCGCCGCCCGCCCCGCACCCGCTCGTCCCGGGCCTCCCGCCGCCATGGGCGGGTCCCCGCTCGGCAGCGCGGCCCGGCGCCGCGGAGCGGGCAGCGGGCGCGGGGGGCTCGCCCTGCCGCGCCTCCCGGCGGCCCCGGGCAAGGGCCGGGGGCGGCCGGGCCCTGTGCGCGCCGCGGCCCAGGAGCGGGGGCAGGATGTGTCCTGACCTCAAGGAGCCGCTTCCACCTGGGAGCAGGTTCGGAGGGGGAGGCGAGATCCTGCAGCCGACGGAAGAACAAAGTGAAGCCGTCAGCCCCGCTGTTGCTGCCCCGCACTCGGGGTTCCCAGCCACGGATAAATTCCTGTAGATATAGCTATGCACACACGTTTTTATGCAATAGAAATATTTCTTACCTAACAAAATGGAAGAGGGTAGTGGAGGTGTCTTCCTTTGATCTTCCAAACCTGCGGAGAGGTTTAAAGGGAGGGTGTGGAGGAGGGACGGGGGCCTTCTCCCAACCCAAATGGAGCGTTGTTGGACCTGTAAACTGGCATTTAATGCTGCTTTATGTAGCCTAGGGAGGGAAGGTAAATGAAGGCTTTTATCTGTCACTGCCACACCAAAGGGTGACTCTTCATTCCTTAGTAGTCTCTTAACAAAAGATGGGATCACAGCTGGATCACAGCCCTTACATAGTTTTAGTGGAAAGCAGGAGAAAGTGGCTGCTTGCTGCTTGCAGGCTTTTTGCAGTCCCTTTGGGCTTCTGCAAGAGGAAGAAAATAGCCAAGCTGATACACACCATTTTTAATTTGAAGGCCAAGCAAGAGTGCTTAGGATGTACCCTTGTTCCTTCTGGAGAGATGGAAGGAGGGGAGCCTGCACTCTTCCTCCTGGGGCTAAATTTTTTGCCTTTTATTGATGGCCACCTTTTGTCCAGCTCTCCCGAAACCTGAACCAGGTCTTATCTGCATAAAACAAGTGATTAAACTGTGCAGATCCACATTTGGGTTATGCTCATGACCACCTACATTAGGAGTGGTGCTAACAGCAGGACATGGAACTAAACTCAAAATCTAATGGTCAGGCAGATGAGCACTTGTGTGGGAACATTCCTGGTGTGGTTGGTGTCCTGGCCATCCACCTTCATTCCCATATGGAATCAGGTGTTCCTGTTGATGGGAGCTGGAAGACCTACCACAGATAGAGTAGGACACAAGTAACCGATGAGTGCCTGGTCTCTAAGAGGTCTTTTATGTCACATTTTAATGTATCTTTAGTGGCTACAGAACCTGTGATGGGAAGTGGGCTATATCAGGGTGTTTGTGGCTCTTTACAAGGTGAGCAGAGTCCTACTTTGCAAGCTTATCCCTTTTGAACCCACCCCATTATTTAAGGGATGTGAAGATTGGACAGCTAGGATGTTTACTAAGCACTCTTTTGACTAATAGCAAGTATTAAGAAAGACAGCCTATTATAAATAATGTGTCTGGGAGGTTGCCATTGAGGTCAAAAAAATAAAGGTTCCCAAACAGCTCTTAAATTATTTGTTTGAAAAACCTGAGAAAAAGTTCATTATTTAAAATACAGACTAGAAGAAAGTAATTGGAATTGCAATATTTGAAGTTTTCCAGCACTCAGAGAGGAGGTGGGCTAATCTCAAAGCTGAAGTTGCCTGGGGAGTTCTTCTGTCTTGTGTTTCTGGTTGAGGAGAGTTACCTGGGGAAGGAGCATGAGTGGGAAGAATGTGCCTAGACTGGGCTGCATGGCCAGGAGCACCAAGGGGGAAATATTTTTTTTTCTTTTTTTTTTTTTTCCTGAGAACTAAGGAAGCACCTGTTGTCAGTGGTGGGTGTTTCTCTTTGTTTGTTTTGAGCTCTTTTTTGAGCAAAGAAAAGGCAGTTAAGTTCCATGGATGGAACAGTGCAATTCTTGAACAGCACTGCTTTGAGAAGCCAGTCAGTCACTGTTTGGACTGTGGTCTTGTGCCATGAGTCACTGATTTGGGTGTATGCCTTCAGCTATTACCAGTGGGTGGAATTAGTGAGAACTAAAAGGGAGAATTAAAAATGAAGAAAAAAACAAAAGTGAGGTTTTGCCATGCCTTCTCTTCCTTCCCTTCCCTTCCCTTCCCTTCCCTTTCCCTTCCCTTCCTTCCCTTCCCTTCCCTTCCTTCCTTCCCTTCGTTGAAGCCATAAAAATAATGGTACAATATTCTGTAGACTCTCCTGCATGTCTGCAGTGGTATTTAGCTTTTGTATCCTTGAGTTAGTCTGAGTTTAATATGCTAAAATAATTGGACTGGTCAAAATGGCAAATTAGTTAAAAGAGAAACTCATCAGGGAAGTGCAGGACAACGAGTGTAATAAAGCATTTATCTAGAGAATGAAAAGAGCAATATATTTTAACCTAACCTTTTGGAAAATATATTGCATTTCTTAGATCAGATCTCCAAGTGCTTTACAGTGGAGAGTACTGTCCCCATTTTACAGGTGAAGAGGGTGTGCCCCATTTCTCGTGGCTTGCAGAACTGGGAGGAAATCAAAGCTT
Organism: Sitta carolinensis; assembly: GCA_032173965.1. Classification (NCBI taxonomy): domain Eukaryota; kingdom Metazoa; phylum Chordata; class Aves; order Passeriformes; family Sittidae; genus Sitta; species Sitta carolinensis. The sequence continues at coordinate 2,757,234 of CM063294.1, read as the reverse complement.
GCTGCTTCCCTAGTTCAGTGCCAGCCTCTGGTAGTGACCAGGCTCTTGGTTGGGAAACCCAGGACTAAGGTGAATCCTGTACAGATGACTTGTATTAGGGCCACAAGGTGAAATTTGGATGCAGCTGTGCAGAATATTTTCTAGAATTACCAGTTAAAAATCATCACATGCAAATAGAAACAACTGCAAGCTGAAGCACGTCTTTGGGCATGGAGGGATGAGGCCAGGAGGTTTGTGCTGTTCTGTGTAAAACTGCCTGCTGTGCATCTCCTGGGGGCTCCAAGAAACTTCACCTCTGGCTGCAGCCTGGGAAAGGAGGTGGGTTTCACCTCAGAGAGTTGCTTTGTTGCCTTCTAAGCTCCATCAGGGTGTGAACACAGCCTGCAACTTGTTTAGAGTGAGATTTTTGGTGTGACTTTAAGTGTATTATTACCACTCCTTGTGAGTTTTGGTGGCACTTACAGGGGTGCCAAAGACACAAGCATTAAACAGCCTCCTCCAGCCGGGCCGTGAGGGCTGTAGGTCAAGGTGAAGGTGTGCTGGGAGGGCAGTGCTGATTAATGCATGTCCATGGGGGCTGTGGTGGCCACAGAAAGTGCAGGTCCTCATCAAAAACCCTCCCAGCAGCCAAGTGTGGCAGGCAGGAGTTGGGGCAGGTGATAAATGTGGCTGTGTTAGTGCTCGGGGATGGTGCTTTTGCTGAGCTGTTGTAAATCAAGCAGCAGAAGCACCGGGGGATCTGGGAGCTTGGTTCAGTAAGTGGCTTTTGGCAGGGAGTGTACAAATGTAGCAAATCTCTCATATTCTCTGATTGGGGGCTTTGGAGGCCTCCAATGACAACTGGAGCTCACCCAGCCCTTGGCTGTGGAGTCAGCTCAGCTCTCAGCTTCCCTCTCCTGAGCTGCCTCCACCAGCTCGCCTTACTTAAGCCTGTACCTATTGCATAAGCCTCTGGGGATATTTACATAAAGCATAATTAAAAATCAGACATAACATACCTCCTACAAGGAGTAGGATGAGTAGTTGAATGGCATGCACTCCAGAGCAGTTCAGTACCTGGAGATTTTGTCTGGGGCCCCCCTCCCTGCAATCTGAGGTCTCTTAATTTTTAAACTGGGTTTGAAATTCAGAGTAAATATGTAGTTTGTTTCAAATTAGCAGTGTTGTCTTTTAAAGTCCTTGCTGCATTGTTGAACCTTCCTAACATGGATCTGTTTTGTAAATGGTGTGCACAGTTCTCTTTTGACTTCTGAGGTTAATGCAATGCTCAGACACTTTAATTTTCATTGTATTAGAAGCAACATAAATAGCAGCATTTTCTTTACCATAAGGAATAGAAATTCAAGAAATGGTTGCAAATTCAGGTAGCTAGTATTAAGCAGAAAAGCCTTTTCTCTGAAAAATGTAGAGTTTTTTTGACAAGCTCTTTCAAAGTTGAGGAGGTAAGAGATGGAAGAAAATGTAAACTTTTCTTCCAGGAAGATTAGAAAACATCAAGGAATAGCATGTTCAGGTTTCCATAAGTATTGAGGTGACTCTTCAGGATGCAGAGAGCAGCTGGTTAGTAGGGTGTTCATTTATTCCCAGTCTGATTAGGCACCTAACTTCCAGAAAAATCCTGCTGGGTATCTCAGTAACTTTGCAAGCCTGGCCTCTGGTAACCAGAAACAAGCAGCTTAGTTATGGTTAATCCTCTTCAGTAACATTTCACAGTGAACTGATTTCTAAGGTTTCTTGCAGAACTTGGGTCTCCCTTTAGTGCAGCTTGACCCAGTTGAGTGCATGACCTAAAATAAATGTCAGCAACTGTTTTCTAATGATAGGTGTAGAAAGTAAAGATGTGAAATACTACTGTATAATTACATAAACATGCAGTGCAACCCCTTGGTAAGGAGAGATTTGCCAAATTTAGCAGAACATCTATATTTAGGTACAAATTTGCACATAGGTTTCGCCAGTCAACCAGTTACAGTCTGGTGGGGGGTGGAAGGGTTTGTCTGAGCATTAATGCTGAATCATGAGTTCTTCTGTTCTGATTGAAACTGGGGCTACCCAGCTGCTCCTGAGTGGGCTTGCTATTGGGCAGCTCTCCTGCCTTGGAGGATGCTGAAATGCAGCTGCAAGGACAGCTGGGTGGTGCCACGGGGACATTGTCCTCTGCTCAGAGCTCAGGGCATCCCTGCAATGTTCACTGGACAGAAGGGGAATACACAGGCACTCCTTTCTCTGGGCACACATATGGCCTGGCTTTAGAACTGGGAGCAGCTCCAGGACTGAACTGGGGGGGGGTTGTTGGAGTTCACAGCTGGGGCTCAGACCCTGCAGGTGAGGAGGCTGTAGAGTTTCAGTGTTACTAGGTAATTTTGAGTTCTTGTAACATATGAGGATTCCTTTAAAGTATTAAGCTGTTATCAGGGAATAAAAGTGATGCTTGGATTTAAAACAGAGGCAAGTCTTGACCTACGTGGGAAAAAGAATCTTAGGTTGTTTTCCCACTGAAAACTTCACAAAGCAATAAAAATAATTCCTGCACGTTTGAGGACTCTGCAGCACTGTTGAAGTGCAGCTCTGGAGCTCACTCTTGAGCAGGGACTTGCTTTGCCTCCTGCAATGCTTCCTTCCCCAGCAGCAGCCCCTGTGCCCTGCAAACACCAAGCCAAGGCCTCCTTTATTCAACTGAATTCCAGTATTTCAGGTGTAAACCTCCTCTTCCTAGTGGGAATGGCCTTCTGCTGGAATGAGCAAACCTCAGAAATCAGTGATTTGTGCAAGTACTTCGGTAAATTGAGGAGGTTTTTGAACAGAGTCTGGCCTAGCTCAAATAGAAACTTTCGTACTTATACCTCATATGACCTTGGTCTGTGATAAACTGAAGATTACTTTAACTTTGAAATGATACAAATGCTTCTTTTTTGTAGCAACAGACTGTGGTAACAACGTTGCAACTTTTGTGTTTTAAACCCCTTCTGCCTCTGACAAAGTGAGGTACACATGAATTAATATTTGGATTTAGGGGTTAATTTAGGATGATATGCTATAGTTCCTAATATGCACAGATATCTATTGTAATAGAATACAGATAGTTTGGGTTTTTTCCCTCAGCAAGTAGTTCTCCCTTTTTGCTGTGGAAATGCACAGGTTTTATTTTTGCATATTTTTGGAGGAATGCTGAGCAATTGAAATTTATGGAAATACATCTTATTATAGGATAGTATCTTCTTTTTTCTCTTGCAACTCATTTCTTAAGAACTCTTTTCTTACATAATGTTGATTATTTGAAAGTTTTATAAAATACCAGAAAGTTTTCTCAGTTTTTGCTCTTGTCTATCTTCTGCTCAAGTGCAGATAGCAAACACTTTTTATGATAAAACATAAATAAAAGAATTGGTCCTGTGCTGGATCCTGTTACTTCTTTCCTGGTTTTTGTGAGATGAGACCCCTTACTCATTTTGGTCCTTTTCTTTCAAGAGGGAGTTGAGATTTTCTTTCCAAATTATTTTCATCTTTAACTCTTCCAGAGCATCCCAGAATGTGTAGGAAAAGTGCTGTAGACTGAGGGGGGTTACTCCTGGTTCAGCTGTGATCATGTGTTTGTCCAAGTGCTGGTGGTAGCTGAGAAGAGACAAGTGTGGCTGGTCCTTCTGGCCAGGAGAGCTTTTCAAAGATCCCTTCCTGCATACCCATCCTACAGGAAGAAAACACTCCCTAATTGAAAAATAAAGTTTTATTGGCTGGTAGACAGTGGGCCAACAGAAAGTCATCTCCCATGTTTTTAGCACTTCATGTTTTGGCATTAAGTTTTAGCTAGGTCATGAAGTTATTCTCCCTTGCCTTCAGTAAAACATAGGGATTACTAATTAACTAAGATTTTCTTCTAGGAAAATCCCTAAACCTGTTGAACTTTTCCCTTTCCAAAATCATGAATTAAACAAACAGTGTCACGTGGCAGGTAGGTAGTAAGTCAGTCATATGTCAAACCAAGGGAAGAGGGGAGGTCAGCATTTGGGGCTGAATAATCTGCTCCCAAAATATTATCCTTGGTCATGGTGACTTCTGAGCATCCCCCCTTTAGAGTCTGTGTTCCTCCACAGCCTGAAAGGGAAAAGGGACTCTCACATGGGTGTTTGGCATTTAGGATTTCTTAGGATAAATCCAACAGCTTAGATAAATGCCTCTCTTTTAACTGTTTTTCTAATTTAGTTACATTTTTAAGCCCTTGTAGTGCTACAGTTTGAATTTTCAGTGGCTCACACTTAGCCAGGGCTCTCTGATAGTTTCTTTGGAGTGACTAAGTGATGGCTCAGGAGTTGCACTGGGTTTTCTGCTGCTTTGGCACTAGGACAGCGTGCACAGACCTGTTTATCCAGGCCTTGAAAAGAATAGCTGCCACTAGCTTGGGCTCTGAGAGGGGCAGAAAGCCCAGGATGATTCTCAGTTTTCTATAAGCTTCTAGATAACTTAATTAGTCACTTTAAATGTTGAGTCTCCTCTGTCTGAAATGTATAGGTTGGCCTGGAAACAGATTATTGAATTACTATTGTATTCAAGATCCACTTGTATGATTTTTTTTTTTTTTCTATTTAGGCATTGGATTGAAAAGAGATTTTAAAAGGTCATTTCCAAGAAGGTGGCTTAGAATGCTTCCCATCTTGGTTGGGTTTGAGCTCTCACATCAGTAAACAAATGCATTCATCTTCTGTCTTAAAAATTGCCTTCACTTTATTTTAATGCCTGGGATTTAATACTTGAGCAAGGACACCATCCTGAAAGCCCTGGCTAAAATGATGCAACAATTCTGTTTTATATTCTGATATAAACCCTCCCAATCAAATCAGAATCAAATACTGAATTTGCCAGCTGTTTCTTGGTTTGTGATGAGGAAAGAAGAGGGGCTCTTTCTGTGGGAGTATTAGATATAAATAAACAGGTGAGGAGGGAATCCTAGAACACATGGGGAAGATGGAGCACTGAAAACATGATTTAGAGTGGACTGCGATAGAATATGTGAAAAAAGGAGTGCTTAGTGCAAATGGTGCTTATTTTAGTCAAGTTTCCTGGTCTCCATTCAAAGGTTTCTTTGGTATGAAGTACATGTCAAGAATTGGCACTTGATTTACTGTGGTTGATGTGAATTTTGAATAAGTTTCAGTTGTCAGTTCCAGTTCTGTACATGACAACTCCTTGCTGCAAAAGATTGTTTTGTGCATGGGGAAAATATAGTCATAATTATTTTTGTTTATCAGACATTGAATATGTGATAGCTACAGGCTGGTTTTAACTGTTCTTTGGGTTTTTTCAGTAGTTATTGAGATGAGGATATCTTTCTTTTCTGCTATACAGAGAAATTTTGTAACATTGCCAGTCTCTTGTACCAAGATGAGTCAACGTTTGTGTTCTGTGCCTTAATTCTGTGAGGGTTAACAGGGTGCAATCATGTTGCTTATTGTTGTGAAACAGTGTTTTAATAAAAATAAATTGTAATGTTCTTGTTTCAGGGACGATCCATAGATTAGACAGCTCTTTCCAGAGGCTTGTGATAGGGTGTAGTTTGTAGTATTCAGAACTACTTGAATGGCCTAGTGTCAGTTGTGTACTTAAGAGAGAAATCAGGTAAGTGGCTAAATTGACATGAACCAGTTGACAGCTGCTTGTCCAGGAATGTCTGCTTATGGTTCAGTATGAGTGCAAGAAAATTAAAAACCAGGGACAGCAATCTCTGGAAAGGAAGAGTAGTAGTATAAAGCATTAATTCTGATTTCTTGTTTTACCTGCCTGTTTCAAATACCAGCTGTAATTTGGAGGCCTGGTGGCTTGGGGTGCCAGGCTGGAGACCCTGTGGTGAAATAGCCATAAAGATGCCAGTGCTTGCTCGTTGCCTCCTGCCTGTCCCATCATTTTAGTCAGCTCGTGTGGTAGCACATCAAGAACATTGCATTTTGTGTGGATGTTGGACTCAGGGCCCACACTGTGTGTGTGAGGGCCTTTCCTTTCCTGCAGCACCAAATCCTTAGTTTGTGTCCACCTGTATTTACACTGTGTCTATAGCAGCATCTGCAACATGAACTTGTGTTCTGAAATGAGCCCCTCACAGCCCAGCTCCTCTAGCTGCTTGGTTCATTAGCTGGTAATTGCTTAATATCGATGGAATAAAGGCTGGCCTTTAGGTAATCCTGCCTCCAGTCAGTCAGCTTCCTATTGCAGTCACAGCTCAACAGATTTGCACCCCTTCTCTTCCCACCCTCCCAGTCTAATGCCCTGCCTACAGAGCTGCTGCTGCAGGTGCTGAGCCCTGACAGCTCCACTTAAACGCGGAGCCATGGCCAGGTTTACGGCCTCACAGGGAGCTGAGGTGATCTAATACCTTTCTGTTCCCACAAGAGTAATCTTCCAGCTTGTCAGACCCCTTTGGAAGCCCATAAAATTCAGTAAAGTGATGGGAAATTGTTTGTTTCCTCCCGAGTTTTCTCCCTTTTTGAGGTGTTAAACCATCCTGTGAAAGTGTCTGACAGCTGCCTGCCTTGCCACCAGGTGAGCAGTGAGTGGAAATGGTGCCTCAGGTACTTTATGCTCCCCATGGAGGTGGTGATGTCCCCGAGCAGCCTGTGCCCCCCAGGCTGGCAGGACACTGTAATCACAGCATCCATGGTGCTGAAGAAGGCTCTCTGGGTGATTCACAGGTCGTGGGGGCTGCTGGCTTTTAGGGCTGAAGCTTTGGGTTTAATGGAAGAAACTGTTTTCAGAAATTACAGCTCAAGCCAAACAGCCGGTAGGGTTTTACATCATTAATTGTGTCTGAATTGTTGTTGCCATTGATTCTATGTTGTTTCTAGGTACTGACTCTAGAGTACTTCCCTGAAATGTTGATTTTCTCTCTGTAGCATTGAAGTGCCAAGAAAGGACAGTGTCCTGAGACCCCACTGAAAGGTTTTGTGAAAATACCCACATTAGTGTGTGGTTTTGCCTCTTCCTTTACTCCGTCTCTTGACACTGAAACGGTTGTGCAGGAAGGCACCTTAAGCAGGTGTAAGAACGTTTGGCTGGGCTGGCAGGGGAAGAGTGTTGAAAAGTGCATTTTCTGGTAAATCAAACCCAGGCCTTTTGGTGGTAAGTCCACACCAAGGGGATAGTGCTGCACTTACTTGTCACAGGGACCATCCAAATGTCATGCCAGGGACAAAGTCCTTCACTTTACATTCTCCTTGGAATAATTATTTTTAATGGTTTTGATAGCTGACATCCTTCTATATGTGGAATTTAAAGGGGTTTGATGTCAAATTTGAAATACAAACTAATTTTCAGTCTTAGCTTAGTGCTATGTCCTGTCACTGTTCCCCAAAACTTTCAGAGCAGGATTGCAAGTATTAATCCAATATTGGCATTCAGTTTAATAAAGGACATGACAACATAAACTGTTAGAGGTTGGGTTCTTCAGAAAAAATCCACAAGAACTTTCTAGCGTGATCCTAATACAGCATTGCACATGTCTTAATTATGGAGTGAAAATGACCACATGGAATTATAGAAGTATTTAGGAAGCATTTCCTGGCACAAAGGAGAAATGCAGGCAGTCATTTATTTGCATAAAAAACAGGAGTTTAGGAGTCCCAGTCAAGAGCTTGGGTCCTCATTATTTGTAAACGCTTCACAAACAGAGCAATGATTATTGTTACCCCAAGAAAAGTGTTCATACCTCAAGGGCTTCCTGGAAAATACAAGTTCAAGGAAATAATTTAGCAGCACCTTTTTCTTTCCTATCAACCCCTTTTGTGAAGACAGTGTCCCCAGGAGCACTAGTGTGGCACAAGTGGCAGGAGCAGGTAGAAGGAACTGTCTCTGCAGCTACAGGAGGAGGAGAGAATGGTGCTCTACAGCTGCCCAGAAAGCTTTTGCATCCTCTGTAGCCTGTCAGGAGCAGGCTATTTGTGAGCAGGCCCAGCTATTCTGGGAAAAATACTTTGCAGTAGTGCAACAGAAGGAAGATCAGTTTAGATTTAATATTAGCAATGTGTTGTGAGCATGCCCCTCATTGTCCATCTCAGCAGAATTTCCAGTGTTTGTGGTGATGGTGGGGCCTGCCAAGTCCCTCTGCACCCCCCTGGCCTGCAGCAAACTCAGTCCTGCTGCTAGCCTGTGAACCCTGATGGAGCTGGGGCCACATGGCTGCCATGGAGCTGCTCTGCAGGGAGGAAGCAGGGCTGTAACTGGAGCTGCAGGGCTGCTGCAGTCCTTGGCAGAACTTCAGGCCAGGTCCATCCTTGCTGGGGAGGAGCACGAGACACTCGGGGTGCTGCAGCCCTGCCCTCCATCCCGGGCAGCTTCTTGGCTTTTGGCTGGGAAGGTGAAGTTGGTTTGGCAGTTAGAATAACATCTTGAGTCTGTGTGTTCCTAATGAGCCTTCCCAAGTAAGATGCTTATTAACTGCCCAAAGCAGCTCACAAAATAATCCAAAAATAGCACAGTGACTGGTTACTCTATCACTTTGCTGCAGATCTGATTAGGATAGAGCACAGGGCCTAAATTTTGCCACATGAGCAGTGTATTATGTCTTCCAGGAATGCTAACATGAAATATGTCTGGATTTTTTTACTTGCTTGTTTTGATTTTTAATGAAGTTTATTTTTTGTTTATAAAGCCAGATTGTTTGGTATATTTGGGATAGTATGATTTTTTTTAAAAAAAAGCTATTATTAATATGTGATCATTGTAGGTCACTTCCATTCACAAGAGACATCTGATCAATTAGGTAATTTCTCACTCTGCTATTAGTGATAAGATACACAACTGTTCATTCTCTCTTAGCTTTGTCTTAGAGTGTGAGAAACTGCATTGATTTACAGAAATGTCAGACATTCTGAATTGACAATTGACGTTTATTCTGGGAGGATGGCGGTGGTGCAGCTATTTTAACATTTTGCATATGAATTTTCAGTATTTTCACACTCAAGTTATACTTGTATTGTGGGTATGTTATGAAGCCCTCACTAAAAATCAAAACAAAACCTAAAAATGGATGTTCAACATGTGCAGTAATGATGAAAGCATCCACCTTCCTGTGATGCAAAACTATGATGAAAGTATTGTATCTGAAGCAAGATTTTTTGTGAGATTTTAAACATGCAGGATCTCTGGAAGTACACTTGCTGATGTAAAGAAGAGCTGAAAGGCAGGAAGAGTTAAAAAGAGTGGTGAAAAGAGCAGACTGCACCAGTACTACCCAGCTTGTATTCTTAAGTAAAAATTGTGTGTAATTTGTTCTAATTAGTAGTGTTTGCAAAATCATTGTTAAAAAGACAGACTTGTTTAGAGGTTCCTGTAAGCAAAACATATTCTCTGTTGGGGGGAGAGAGGTTCCCTTGCAAGCTGAGTGCTTGTGAATGGTGAATTAACACTGATTTAGCTTCAAGAGGTGGATTGTTGCCTGTAACATCCAGTAAATATATCCCAGTGAGCTTGGGCTGGCAGCAGTCAGGGAGAAAATGGTCCCTCTCTTTCCCAAAGCATCAAACCCCTGAAGTTTCAGAATTTGCAGCAGGACAGCTTCTGGCAGGTTGCTGCAAGGCTGCTGTGCTTCCCTTGGCTGAGGCTGAAGCCTGAGGCTTGCCAGGAGCCACTGAGTGTTTCTGCAGTGTTTGTTGTTCTCAAGTGCATTTGCTTCAGTGGTAGGTGACATTTTTACTCCTCTTGGTGTGTCCTCAGAAGGGAGGACTGCTGTTAAATGTAGCAGTGTAGTTGACAAAGAAAAACGTCCGTAAGCATCTCATAAAATTTCTTGTATTTAGTTCTCAGCTGTATATAATGAATGCTCATGTGCACACAGTGGGAATTTCTGCCCTTCACCAGATCACACAAACATGTTGCAATAGGAATAATATTTCCATCATGTTAATGCCTTGTGGGAAAAAATAAAAAACCCTGAAGTACTCATATAGGTAAGGGTGAATTTTCCCAGAAGTCAGTTTTGCAACAGAGCTCATGAAAGCAAGGAGTCCTTAAGCTGGCAGTGGACTAACCTGGAATTTGGGTTCTGCTGAGGGGGCTCTTACTGCAGGGATGCATTTTGGTGTGAGTTGTAAATAGCTTTTCTTTGTCTGTAGTACAAATGTGTATCACTGTTTTAGGTCATTAATTTTCTACTTGTTAATGTTCAACTCTTCCTTGCAATGACAGTTTCTTATTTTAGGACTATTGCTTTTACTAACCTAGAAATCTAGCTTTGAGCACCAAATCAGAGGCTGCTGCCTTACCTTTAATATCTGTGTCTGGGACACAAGAGCTGCTGTCTGAGCTGGCTGGGATCACAAATATCCACTGAGATGTGGCCCTCGTGCTCAGTGTTCTTACAAAGTGATGCTTGCTCCCTGATTCCCATTATATTCCCATGTTAGCATTTCCCTGGCACACAGGGCTGGCTTGGACACCAGGGGATAGTGTTACAGCCATTTACATATCAAAAAGGGGAAGAAATGAAGGAACCCAAGTTGCTCTTGAATAGCAGTGCTGTGTGCTGCTCCCAGATCCTGTTAACATTGTTCATACAATGGAGCACTTAATGAATTTGCAGATGGCCTGATTTGATTTTTTTTTTTTTTTTTTTTTTTTTTTTTTTTAAGTATAAATTTTCCCTTTCCAGGGGAAACGAGATGGTAGTTTTCTGCTGGGGTGAGAAAACCAGGGGGAAGTATTTTGGGGAAAACTGAGAAAGGAAGCTGAGACTGGGGTATGAAGTAGGAGAGGGCAGTAGTGGCTGAGTAACAGCAATGTCTCATTTCTGCAGCAAATCTAAGGCACTAATAGTGTTGGTACAGATAACAGACAGCATCTGATTATGAGATAGTAGTTTTGTCTTAAAATATTACTGAAAATAGAGGAAATTATGTTTGAGCTTGGGAGATTCTGAACTGTGGCTGTGCTCTCATTAGAGTGTGAGTCAGGTATCCTCCTTGTTTACTCTGGCAAGCTGTCATAAAGCTGCAGTGTGTTATGTTGAGTAATTCCATGGACTTGTGTTTGGAGGTCACGTGGGGCACTGGTGGGACAGCATTATTGCTGCTCAGCTGGAATACCTGCCTGCTGAATCCTGCTGCAGATCTGTTCTTGCCCAGAGAGCAGAGCAGACTGGGGGAATGCCCAGTGCCAGCCTGGAGACACGTGTTGTGGTGCTGAGTTTGGGTCAACTGCTGTGTTCCTGCTCGAAACAAATGGAATCTTTGTGCTACCTCTGTTGAAATTACTTTTAAGAGAACTGAAAAAAACATTGTCTTTCCCTGGCACTCAGATAGGTCCAGCTATACCAAAACTCATTTCTGGTGGCTTTGATTAATAGCATGGTAGATGAGCTTCTGGTGACAAAGATGTTACAGCCTCCTGTGGCTGCCTGCTTGGGTGGTTAACTGTGCAAACATGCATAACACTTATTCAGTATTTAATCTGAGTTGACCTTGCTGTACTTGAGGTGTTTTAAATTGTAATTTAAATTTTTTTTTGTGCAGGTTTTTTTTTTCTTTTGTGATTTTAACGACCTCTTCAGTGAGTTGACCAGATTTTTTTTGTAGTTTTGTTCTATGTTCTTGGCACTTAAAACCCAATTATGATAGTACAATTAGATTATTTTCCTTGGGTTTTTGGGGGGTAATATTTTAAAATCTACATTAAAGCTTCGAAAATGGTAAAATTGTTTTTTCTGACTTGGCAAACAGGTTGAATCATTTATTTTGGACCAAGAAGATCTTGATAACCCAGTACTTAAAACCACATCGGAGTTATTCTTATCGAGTGCTGCAGAAGGTGCAGACTTGAGAACTGTGGATCCAGAAACACAAGCAAGACTGGAAGCCTTACTGGAGGCAGCAGGTACTTCCCTTGTATAGTTCTTTTTCTGAACCTGACTTGTACACAGATCTGGCAATGCAGCAATTTTGACACCAGTGAAATGTTCAGGAGTCTGGAAATTTCCCATGATGAGCAGAACATGGAAAAGAAGTTCATAACTCTTACAACTGTTGCAGGTTGCTTGGTCTCCACTCTTTCTGTACATACAAAGTTAGAAAAATTAATTTGAATTAAATGTTATTTCATTGACTTGAGATTACGTGTTACCACAGGGAGAATTAAAGGAAGTAGACTTGCTAAAATGATTTTTTTATTGCTGCTTTGGTCAATATGTAATTATTAATTCATTACTCCAGAAATTTACAGGTGTAATCCTTTTTTCTCTGTTCTAACTTTCACAAAAGCGTTTTCACATTCTGTAGTTCTGAAGTATCACTGTTGAAAAATACATTTTCAACGTTCCTCTTTTGGAACCAGACCTGATGAATATAGTTGCCTCTACATTTATTAACTTAGAAGTGAAAGCTTGATTAATTCAAATCCTCCTACAATTTGTGACTGGGGTGTTTGTAATGGATTTGGAAATTACTTGTTAGTTTCAAAATTCCAAGGACAAAAAGATATAAACCCCCTGCTTTGAAACAAATCCCAAATTTGATCATCACAGGTGTATACTCAGGTTGTGTTGTGCTGAAATTGGACTTTCCAGCCCTTTGGAACACTTAAAAAGCTACATAAAATAGCACTTATTTGCAGCTGTTTAGGTGCTAAGCTGTGTACAGTCTGAAAGGAGAATTTTATTCCAAGGAAGCAAAAGGGACAGGTGTTTGGGATTTGGGTTCTCTTTGCATTTTGGATTTGAAAAAAACCCAGCTTAGAACACAGCACAGCTCTTGTCAGCAGGAATTTGCAGCAGCCTTTCTGCTGTAACTCTTGAGGACCAAACTCTGTTTTGTGGGGAAAACAGGCTGTTCCTGGGATACTCCATGCACTAAGGGAATTTGAATAATTTAGTCTCTTTTTAAGCACTTTTAACAATGCAAGTCAGTTCCTCTCATGTACCTGGTGTGGCTGCTGTGTCCCAAATTTGTAAATTGGCTTTGTAAATTGCTGGTGGTGTGGGGCAATGCTGGGGCTGCAGTGCTCCCAGGGATCTCCCAGTATTTGACATATCCAGGAGGTACCTTTGCTGCTTGTAACACCTGTGGGAATGCTGCCTTCAGATTTCTAAGCAGTAGTTGGGTATTTGTCCCCAGGATTAAATTTGCTTTTCACCAGAGGTTTCCATGTCTTGGTTTTCCCAATTACGTGAGCAAGGCAGAAGGAATCTGGAAAGAAGAGTAAATCAAAAAAGGAATGCCTTTGTTTGAGGACTTCATCTCCCTCTCTAAAAAGACTGGACAAAATTAATGCCACTTGATGAATGTGAGATCAAAAGAGTGAAAATACTCTGGGGAAGCTTCTCTATTTAAGCTGTACTTGTCTTTCCCACTGTGGATTGGAACACTAAAAATATCAGGCTAACCTAGAGAAGATGCTGCAAATGTGGTAGTTCATTAATAAAAGCCATTATTTGACAGTAATTGAAAAATAAGTCAGTTTGGGGAAATGTTCTAATATCTTCACTGGATTTGTGTGCCTGGTTTGGCTGAAAATACCCTTTTTAACCCTAACTGAGCTTCTAGGCTTCCATTATGGCAGACTAGTGTTGGGCCTTTGTATTCTTTTGCAGTTTGGCAAAAGCAAGGGATTTCTGCTGTTCTTTCAGTCACAGTTCAGTCCTCAGCACTAAGGACAGCTTGGAAAAGTGGATGGCAGAGCTATGGCTCCAACACATTTAAAGCTTTGTCTGTAGTTTCCAGGCAGAGCTGGGCCTTGGTTGTGATGCTCCCCCTGTGACAGGCTTGATTCCACCTTAAAACCTAGGGGAAAATCCACCTTGTGTTCAGTGTCTTGGGTTTCTTGGGGCTTCTTGCATGCCAGTTTTGTGGCTGTGTCGTTAGGATCTTAATGAGCATGACTTGCAAAACTAGTTTTGCTCATTCTTCCTGAATCCTTTAATGCTCAGATCTCACATGGACATGTTTATTAGTTCTGGCAGGTAAGTTCTAGCAACTGCAGCCACATGGGATATTGTTCTTCAAAGTACTTGTGCAGGAGTGGTTTTCAGCTGTTGGGTACTGTAGGAGTTGTGTTTTGTTTGTAAGTAGCTGTCTTGATTTGAGAGCTGCTGCACAGGCAAGTGTAGAAGCCAGAGGTTATTTGAACTGCTTGAAAATGTTTCTATAGGTTGTATTTACCCACCATGAGAGTGCTGGATATGTTTTGCTTGTTTGACTTGTTTATTCTCTTGCAAGGATTGTGGATGTTGAAGGTGAGAGCCTTAAGCCAAATTTCTAGCAGGAGGGTTGTGTCTCTCCCCCCTTGACATAGCAGCAATTACACATGTACAGAGCCATGTGCACACAAACACAGATTTCTTGTCTTGTTCTGTGAAAGAACGGTCACTTTATTAGTGAATAACTACCTTTAAACAGCTGTCAGTGTTTGTATTATTTCACAAAAAATAGTTCTACAATCTGAAGACCAAGAGACCGTTGTAAATATCAGTTGTTTCTACCTTCAGAAACTGAAGATAAATTAAAATAATTGAATCCTGTTGTTTGGCAAGTTTTAACCTAAACAAACCAAGTCTTGTATCTCTTCCTTCAGTTTAATTCCTATTAGCAGAGAAGGGATTTATAGGTAAAATAACCTATGGAATGAGAACCATCCTGCTTGGAGGATGTTTCCATTTTTCAAGCTGTAATTAAACAGATTATTAGTATTCTGAGAGTGGAGTCCTGTTCTGCACCAGAAACATTTTGCTCTGCTGTTAATTAGGGGACTGTTGATTTCTTAAAATAATATTTCAGCTCTGAAGAGTCATGATTCTTGTGTGGCTCTTCAGTAAGAAAGTCTATGAAATGCCCTTTTTAGGGGCAGTAGTTGGCAGCTGGAGATGAGAGCTCTTTGCTGCTGAGGATGAATGGTCAGAGTGTTGAGAGCTCTTGCTCTTCATTGTGGGGTCCTTGTGAGTCCTCAACACGTGTTGGTAAAAGGGCAAAGTGGGAGAATTCTGACAGGTTAAACCCGTTTCATTTTCTGTTCCCAGCTTGTATTGGCATCAGGAAGGGGAAATGACTCTCTTGTGTTGTGCAGGGCTCCTTCTGCAGGTTGTTCTAGAGGATAGAGAGAGGCATTGGTTCAGGCACGTGGCCAAATAAAAATCCTGCCTGCCCATTTGGTGTGTTCTGCACTGAAAACACAGACATTGCTACAGAAACTTGTGAAATGTCAAAATGTTAATCCCTGCAGTTAAAATACCCTGTTGATAGTGTTTCAGCATGGCTTGGCTGAGTTTTCTGGGAAGTGACATAGAGTGTTACTGAAATGCTTTTTGACTTGAGGAAATGGCTCGAGTGCCTGTGTCCCTACCAGCAGAGATTTTAAGTGTGTTCCTTCTCAATCTGAACCTTGAAACACTTTGACAATGAAGCATCAAAAAGAGGATGCAGTAGAAAGTGGTAAAGAAACTTCAGCTGCCTTTGGAGTACATGATGTTCCTGTTGAGTATCTACACAGGGAGGAGTTCTGTAAGCACTGAGTTCTTCAGGACTCCCACTAATGTTTGCAAAGAGGCTTGTGAGGAAAATATTTTGAGTTTTGAATGTTGAGCCAAAGGTTTGTTTAATGAAACATGTGAACAGTCCATCCTTGTGTTCAAACAGGGAGCAGAGTTATGCACATCCTTCTTTTCTGATTAAATACAATATTAAAGGAGTCTGGAGACCCTCACAAGTGGTTTGGTGTTTTTGAGACTTCGAGGGATTAATTGTGGTGTAAATGGTGAAAGAGAAATGGAGTTCTAATAATGTAGTTATTAGAATGTGACATCTAATAATGTGTCTGTTAATGCCTGTGAATGTCAATGGTTCATTCAGGCTCGAGGGCCTGTTACTGCTCTCGGGAAAAGCAGGTAGGGGGTGGTGGGAATAGGTTGTGTGTTTTGGAACTGGGAAAGGCAAAAAGTGGAGGTGATCACCTACTTAGCAGAAATACAGAACACAGCTCATGATATGAATGAGCCCAGATGAAATCTACCTGCTTTAGGACACACTGAAATGTCAGACTAGATCCAGCAATTGTGAATTGACTGCTTTCCTCTGTGTATTTCTATTTACTCACTTGCCAACCTATTGACCAAACCTGCTTTTCTTTTTTTTTTTTTTTTTTTCCTCCTTGTGATGTGATCAAACCCATTCATTATTCACTAACAACAGGAGTTACCAGGGAGTGAGCTGTGGTCTAAAAGAGCAGTGCCAGGGAGGCCCAGCTTGCTTTCATCCTGCATCCAAGGGAACCCTCAGAAAGTGTCAGAGACTGGGCTGGAGAAATTCTTTGATCATGTTATTTAGGATGAATAAGATTCATGTGTGGACTTGGTGTTTCTTTTCTTAGGGCTGATGAGTAACTAAGCTGTGATTTAAATGAAGGTGGGCATTAGAAATTTAATATCTGAAGGGTTGTCCAAGCTCCACTTGAAACTATAGAAGGGGGGGTCTGCAGAAAACAGATTCATGTTTGTCAATTTATTGGTTGCACCTCTGGGCTTGTGGAATACAGCAAATGCACATCTAGAGCTGTATTGGTGTTATGAAATAAAGAAAGAGAAGCAGGGTTTTTTGGAGGGGAATCAGGATTGCTGGAATTTGAGCAAAGATGTAACTTTATTGTAAAAACATGGCAATATCAAATTCGAAGTGTGTTTAGCCTCCTTCATGGCCAAAATCTTACCTTAGTCCAGTTACTGTGACTGATTGTAAACCAAGAAAGGCTTTTTCACCCTGATTTGATCTGATCTGAAATATTTGGTGTTACATGGACATGGTACACAGGCAAGGGAGGCAGTTTTCACTAGGGCAGTTAGAACAGGCTTCACTGGAGGTGTTTCTTTAGGGCTCAGAGCTGCCCTGCCACTGAAATCACCTCTGCCTTGTTAACTGGAAAGCTTCTGCCTTTTGAGATATTGGCACATTACAGTGACTTACTCATTTTCTTTCTTCACCATCTAAAGATTCAGAGTGGGAAGGAGTATATGGTATGTGAAAAATACAGATTTGTTGTGCTTTTGAGTGAGTTGGATAAGCTGAGTTGTGTGCATGTAATTGAATTATTAATATTATATCTCTCTGAGATTTTGCATGATTTAAATGTTTTTTTCTGTTCTAGCAGGCTTTTAGATTAGAAAAAGTCTAGTCTAATCCTGCTCTTAGTCAAATTAACTTCCATGCTTTGACAGTGTGTTAAATGTATCAGCTTCATATTTTTTAGCTGTTTTCCAGATGGATTTTGCTGTGAAGAACAGGCTCATTGTCATAACACTTAAATTGCTGCCTTTAGGTATCAGATGGCTAAGTTACCTTACCAGCTCTGAAAGCTTTACTTCTGGAGTTCTTTGGCAAAGATGATTTTAACCTTTCCTCAGAGGGGATAAGGTGTGGGAAGAGATGAGACAAAAACTTACCAGTTCTATTTTGTGAAATATAAAAATTGGCCAGGATTCCTTCCCCTCAGTCTCTCAAATTGCCTACATTTTTATATATATATCCGTGTATGTATGTCAGAGGTAGTCATAAGTAATCAGCAAGTTCTTCATGATTGTACCATAAACAATTTGTGCAATCCTCCTTTTAGCATGGGTTTTTTTCAGTTCTGGATATAGTTTTTATTAACTCAACTTCTCCTTTCTATTTCCCTTCTGCTATATTTTATTTTTCCTGCAAGTTGGATTCTCCTGTATAGATAAAGATAAAACACCCTTTGCTCTCTTGTTCCAATATGGGGAACATATTATCACTGGTTAAAAACTTCTTTCCATTCAGTATTGATTTCAGGACTTCTTATATTGGTACTAAGGGTATCCTCAGCCCAAAGGAAGGTAGGGAGAGTTTGGGCAGGAGCAGAGCAGCAGTGCCGTGCTGACAGTGCTGTGTAGAGCCTGAAGGGAGGCGAGCTGTACCTGGGGCAGGGTTTTCTCCTTGGCCCCTGTCCCTGCCTGCTCTCTCAGCAGCTGGCTGGGCTGGGGTGCTGTTCTTGGCAGGCTGGGAGGGAGGGGAGCCAAGGTGGGAGCTGTGGAAAATGAAGCACTCACTGCTCTTGGGAGTTTGACTTCACCAGAATGTGCCTCTCCTCCTGAAATGTGTCAGGAGAGAGTGAGGAAGGAGTGAGGAGGTACACAAGCCTCCATCTCTTGCTTGTATCTTCTGCAAGGAGAGTCTTAGTTTATTAAAAAACCCTCAGTTACACTGACTTGAAATCTGGGTTTGCTTTTTTTATTGTTGCCTTCGTTTGTCAGTCATGTGGTTTGCTTAGCACATGGTGATAAAATCAGGGTTTAGAAGTGTTCAAAAGAGAGTTTGAGTATTGGCTGGATGCTTTGGGGATGTGCAGATGATGGGATCTGAATCAGTCTATCAGATTTCCCTTTTGGGGATATTTTTTTTTTTTCATGTTCTGTAGTTAATATTCAAGCATGGTGGCAGTAACCAGTGCCAGCCACTTAGCTCCATACTGGACTAACTGGTAAGTCAGGTTGTTAGGCTGGATGTGGAGCCAGCCCTGTGGAGCTGACAGAAGTGTCCTGTGAGGAGCCATGGACTGGAGCAGGGCTGTGCTGCCAGAACAGCCAGGGCCAGGGTTTGTGTCTGGGGACCCTCCTGGGCTTTAACCCCTCTGTCCAGAGCACTCCTGCCAGCTCTAGCCTCTGTGCAAATACCTGGGGTCTTTTAAAGGTTCAGAAGTACCAGATTTACTGAGTCATCCAGACTCTGCAGTGTAACACATGGATTGGTTAGGTTAAGTTGTTCACTCAACTTTGACAAAATGTTATTGTTGTATATTTAGGAAGTAATTATAAGCAAGTTTCTAAGAAAACAAATGGTAATGTAGTATATGCATAGTGCAAATTCTTAAGTTCTGCTTATTTCTAGAAATAAGAGCTAGTTTTCAAGATGGTTTTCACCAGATTTATGAAAAACAAAATATGTGAAATATACTGCCACTCATCTTTAATTCTGCTTATGGAAACAAGTGGCTTTTTCTACAGCGGGGTGTGAGCATCTTCATTTCCTGCTATAAATTATTCTGTGCTGTTTTGCAAACCGTCCTTTGAAAGCTAAGAACTTAAATCTCTAAAATGATCTGTAATACATTAAATATCTTGCACAAAAAGGCAGGTTATGTTCTTTGTGAATATGAATTATTTAAATACTTGAAGAATCAATACATACTAGGATATGTTAAAAAAAATTATTGCATTCCATAAAGTTATCCTGGTTGCATTCATCAGGAAAGTAGTTGCTGTGGGAACAAAATGCACAGTGCAGTTCTTCAGGCACTTTTCCCCCTGTGTAATAAACTTTGCCTGCAAACCAAGAATTGTTAACTTGTCTTTTAGGCATCACCTTTCTCTGAAATTCTATACAGCTTCTTAAAATTTTTTCCAAAATTTGGCTGAAAAAAGTCCTGGTAGATTCAGTTTTATCTTCTCTTCCTCCTCACAGGCAAACTCAGGTGTGCTTGTGCCATTCCTGATGGGTGGCTTCAGGAACTGTTAGACAAACAGTCCCCAGAACATGCCAGACCCACTGCAGGCACTGGGCTGAGAAGGTTCTTTGGACTGCCAGTCCAGCCTTAGGTACTGAAATATGTAATTCAAGGGTCAGGGGAGCACTGAGCTGCTTCCTTTGGAAGAGCTTTGTGAGGGAAGGAAAAGATGGAGTAAAGCAGTTTGTGGTTTTCAGTGGCTTTGACTGCTTGTTTAATGCATCTACCCAGGTTCAGTGTTCCCTTTTCCAGTGCAGCCGTCCTTAGAGCTGACTTGCAGACTTATCACCCTCAGTTATCTCTTCTTTTTTTTTTTTTTTTTTTTTTTTTTTAAGCATCTAACCTTTCTCTGCCCTTAACTCATGTCATGTTCTTTAGACTGCCATTTGCTCTTGTTCTCCTCTGCAGTCTCTCTCCGTGATCTCTGTTCTTCATAACTTTGTGCCCCAATTGAGTTGTGTTGCTGAAGCTGAGCTCTGTTGATGCATGGAGAGAGGAGTGTTATTTCATCTGTCCTGCAAGCTGTGTTTTGTTTATATATCTCCATTTGTTGTCTGCCTTTTGCCTTTGGTTTGCAAGCTGAATTTTTCTTTAAATCTACCATTACTTTTCTGAAGAACGGTTACTAATTATTCTGTATTTGTGCATTTGATTATTCCCGTGTATGTTTGTGTATATATATATTTTCTTTTGACACTCATGTTTGAATATGTCCTTTTAAAAAACTTCTCAACTGAGAATCATTATAAAGGCTAAAATTGTGTCTTTGCTTTCAAAGAATTAGTTGGCTTTTGAGTAGCAAGGGGAAGACCACAGCAAGCAAGAATGTTCTAACCAACCTGGCCTGACTTCCAGCTGGCTTAGTCTAGTATTGCCAAAACCAAGTAAGCAGCATGCTTTGGAAGTCTCTAGAGGGAAAGTAGGAAGATCTGCTAATGAAAAAAGGAAAAACTTTCACCATGGCTGGGCTTTTGGCTATTAGCCTTCACTTACAGCGAGAGCACCAGTACCTGATCCTCCCCAGACACAACAAGAGGCAAACCCACTTTATTTTAGTCTTTACACAGATTAAGAGCAAAGACCTGGAGGAAAGAGTGAAAGAAGTTTCCTTTGGTAGAACCTTAATTGGCTGGACTTTTCCATAGTCACTGTTGGAAGCAATTCCCGCAATTGGATTTGTGCTTGTTACTGTTTCCCTCAGCATTGTGCTCTGAAGAAGCTCAGTAAAACTTGTTCTGTGTGGTGACACATGTTGGATTCTGTGACCTCTCATGGACAAAAATCTCCCCATCTGTAGCACCAGAGCTTCAGAAATGTGGAGCTGGGTGAAAATGCATCTCTTCCCTTTTGTTTTTAAAACTGCACAAGGATGCTGCAAAAAATAAATAGATGGGATGACCCCACTGAGATGTTCTTTTAGAGGGGTGTTAGCAGTAGATGAGCACGTTCTTTCTTCAAGTTGGGTCATGGTAAAATAAATTCTGTATTTTCGTTCTGAAGACTCTAGCATCCTGATTTTTGGTAGTTTGGTACTCCAATCTGCTGTGGCATTACTTTCAGGATCTTTTGTTACACAGCATGGATGTAATGATGACAGTATGCTGAAAGGCTGGGGTTCATTTTAGGCAGAGGAGAGGGTTTTATGAAGAGTTTCTCAAATGTTCAGTTTGAGACATGAATTTATACACTAGTCTATGCTATACACCATTAGCATGGTGATTTTTTTTTAAAGAACTGGTGCACTTGATCACTCTGAGAATACTCAGCATTTTGACTCACTTTGCCATACATAATTATCATAAACCGGGGGCTAAAACTCTGTGGACTTCTGAGATAGCTCAGTGATGTTACTGGCACTCAGTTTGCTCTTAGATCTTAGCTTAAAAATGTAGTAGGATTTTCAAGTGCCTTTCCCCCCCTCCTCGACAGTCCCTGAGTGCTGTACTGAGTCAGAGTTGCTTTGTGATTCAGGAAGGCAATTACAGCCCATTGGGGCTCACTTTGCCCCCCCCCGCCAGAAGCTTTGACAAGAGTTCAAGTGGGCTGTTTGTCTATAAATAGCACTCAAAGGTCACTGGAGTTCTTGCCTTCCTGCAGCTCTGTTGTGCAGGGGGGTCATATCCTGGAGTCGGTCTCCACAGGGGTGTGATGCTTTCCCTTCCTTTGGGTTACTCCAAAAGCAGAAAGTAATTCCACTGTCTTCCCCTTGTCCCACTAAATAGGGAGTATCTGTAAAGTAACTTGTTTTCAAGGGACACAAGCCCTAAAGAGGATGAGATGTGAAATACTGAGCTGAGTTAGGATGCTAGAAGTCAAGAACAGGAGTTCTGTGCACCTTTCTCAGCATGAATATTTTTTTTTTCTCTTGATGTTTCTCAGGGATCTGTGAGGTTTTTCATTGCTCCCATCCCTCCCACAGTGGACAGTGCCATTTCCATGTTCCTCCTTCCCTTGTTTCAGTAGCAGTCTTAGCTCTTTCGTCATGTATCTTTCAGATTCTTGGAGCCAAGCAATTGTCAGACTTGAGATGAGAAAATATCTCTCTGATAAGCAATGAAAGGAAGAACCAGGAAATGAAAAATAATTGCCAACCATTAGCTGTGATATTTTTCTGTAAAATAATTAAATAAACTGTGTAGCTTTTCCATGTTTGATGGCACAAAGTAAAAAATTTGTAGCTTTCTTTACAGAGGTCATAATTTCTGCTTCTGGATCATTTAGCAAGTTACCACCTTTGTAGTTGCATGGGTAAATATTGGTATGCACTACAATCTTAGCTTAAAATAAATTCCCCAGGAGTGACTTAGGGGTTTAAAACTACTTTGTATGAGCACCCAGAAGCAATCAGATTCTTTCTTCTCTTCCTTGACATACAGGAGTGTCTGAGCTGATATCCAAAGCTCAGAATTTGAGCAGCGCTCCTGTGATTCTGGCTGGGTGCTGGGTGGGTGATGGCAGCTCCCTGTGCCTGGTGCTGTGCTGCTGGATGGGCTGGGGTGCACTGGAGTGTGCTGGGACAGGCTGGGGTACTCTGGGATGTGCTGGGACAGGCTGGGATACTCTGGGAATGCACTAGAATGCTCTGGGATGTGCTGGGATGCCCCGGGGTGCTCTGGGATGTGCTGGGATGCCCTGGAGTGCTCTGGGATGTGCTGGGACGCCCTGGGATGGGCTGGGACATGCTGGGGTACTCTGGAATGCACTGGGATGTGTTGGGACAGGCTGGGTTGCTCTGGGATGCCCCGGGGTGCTCTGGGATGCCCCGGGGGGCTCCGGGATGCCCCGGGGGGCTCCGGGATGCCCCGGGGGGCTCCGGGATGTGCTGGGGTGTGTGCTCATGCTCTGCTGGGCAGGCAGCAGCAGGTGACTGCCGGCTGGCAGATGTGCTGACGCTGCCGTTTAACTGTGTCCAGTTCAACGCCAAACAAAGGCAGGCGAACAATTCCGCCCGTGGCTGAAGTTTTCCCTTAGCTAATCACAGCAAGGCCAGTGTGACACAGCCAGAGCAGCATTTGGCTCAAGTCTCTAAGTATGAAATGGAACTGAATACTCTGGTGCTGCAGCCCTGGGGAAGGTGTGGAGGGTTTGTGGCAGGAGGAGATAGTGAGGGAAGACTGGCAAGGGAAAAGGCATTGGGCACCCAAGTAGTTCACTGTGGTTTTACTGCTGTGGCAAATCATTCCGGGTGTGTATTGCTGGCTTTTATCTGTGTTAAGGGTGGGGAAAAAAAAATCCCTGACTTGGTCATTCAAAAAAATTTTAAAACAAAATGCTAAGCTCCTATTTAACTGTGATATCCAGTGTAACTCCCATTTAATCCCAGCAAAGCACCAAAATAAATTCAGGTTTTTCAGAGTCACCACTGTTTAATCCCATTCTTTTCCTTTATAATTTGAATTAAAGTTAGTACTGTGTTTTCAATATTTTTCTCAAATCTTTTGTTTTCTTGCAATCAAAAGCAAGTTGGGAAGAAGGTCATAGTTGCCAATGGGTAAGAGTGCTTTTTCCGTTAAAAAAATTAAAACCAAACCAGAACAAACCCCCACAATTTAATGGAGCTGGTAGAAATAGTTATTCTCAGATAGAACTGACAGTTGTTTTCACTGTAATATTAATTCTGTCCTGATTGTAGTTGCTGCTTTAAAACACAAGGTAACCCAAGAGCTGGAGTTCTCTCACCCCAGTGAGATGGGTGGAAAAGCTGTTTGCTGCTGCTGAAGTATATCCTGAACTCATAACACCAGAGTAATTCATGATGCTTCCATGTAAACCACATGCAACATGTCAAAGTGCATTTGTTTGAGTGAGCAGCACGATTTTCTGCTCGTGTGGGATGAATGGGATGAGTGTGTCTGGAGGTTGTGGTTCCTGTAAGGAGTCAGCAGCACTGGGAACTTGTTGCCTTGTAGTAAGGCAAATGTTTCTTTGGTAGAGATTGAATAGAAACAAAAGCTTGAAAAACTGGAAGGTTGAATTTCTTTCTAAAGATCCTAGATTAGGAAGCAAACATTTGGAGCAGACATTGTGAATGAGGGAAGGGAAGGTGGCTGAGATGGGTAAGGTGGTTTAGTGCTGTTTGCTGTCACAGTCAGGTAGTCATCTGCTGTTCCTGCATGGATTTCTCTTCTCTTCCAACTTCTGGTGGTGCCTAGAAAGACTTTTTGCCGGTCAGATTTATCTTGCTGTGCTGAGAGAACTCTCCTTCTTCTTTCTGCAGTGGGGGAAACTTGGGGAGAGGAGGAGCACAAAATCATCCTTCTGGAAGTGACCAAATGTGAGATTGGCAAAGAAAAGCTCATATTATTTTAGTTTTAGAAAGGGGAATTTAATGTTCATACCTGGAAGAAAATGGATGCCTAATGAAAGCCTGGAAAAAATCAAACTGACAGAAAAATTGAGAGTTCTGCTGTAGCAAAGTGTGGTATGGTCAGGATTTTAAATCAGATGAGTTTTGAGGAGGTAGATACATGGGTAATTTTTCTGGTATTATTCTGTCCTATTTGACCTCTCATATGTTAACAGATCTCTCCTACAAGGTTTAAACCAAGCTTTTATTTCAGTGTTCTAAGCTCAAATATGTCTGGTATTCTGTGTCTGTCAAATACCTGTATTCTTCCTTGCATTCTGAAAACAAAGGAATGGGGTGGATTGGGTTGGTGGATTGGATTGGTTCAGAAAAAGAAGAAAGAGACTACACCCTAAACCCTCCATCTTGTTACATATGTATTATTTTAACCAGCACCTTAAATTCTAAATTTCTCCCCCTGTGTTTTATCACTTCTATTCTACTACACTCTCACAGACTCAATGCTTTCACTCGGTTTTGGAAGCCTTTCCCAGGGCCTCAGGTCAAATGCAGTCTATCTTTGTGGATCATTTTCTGCCAGCACAGAAAGCCTGAAATTCTCTGTGTCCAGGGTTCCAACAGGTGGAGAGGAATTAAATGAATTTGCAGACCATTTGGGAAGATTGGGATTTTTCTAGAAACATCTGTAAGTCTATGTAAAGCTGGTTTTCATTGCTGAATTTGCTTACTTGGCTTCCAAGCTTTACTAAAAATGGAAGTTGGTAGCTGAGGTAGTGAATTCCCTGACTAGGTAACCCTTATTGAAGTGATGTGAGACTAAATTGAAATCTAAATTTATACATTGAAACTTAATGAATCTAATTTCTCAAAAGAAATGTTAATGAATATTGACTTGTTAATCAAGGATTTGTGTTTGTGTGGAATTTAAAATTAGTTTTCTGAGTGCGAGATATTTGAGCACACTAATGTAAAAGGAGATGATCTCAAAAAGGAACCCTTGCCATCAAAATGTTACTGAAATAACAGTAAGAACTAATTGTAGCTGGAGAAGTACTTCCTGGCTTTTGGTTCTGGAAAAGGAAAATCTCTGCTACAGCTGTCGTGCTGGAAAGAGGAGAGAATGTGGTGGAGATTGCACTGAAATAGAGGTAAATGCAAGAGTGCTATTAAGAGGTTGTAGTGTCAAGTAAGAGAAAATTGGGAGCTGGAATGAGGGGCAGTTTCCTCCAAAGGGGGGGTGTGTGTTGTAATGACCTTTCAGGTTTTTTCAGGCATCCCCTTTCACACGTGAATGTTGCTGGTGGATATTTCCTATTATGTTTAAGAGTTTGTGAAGAAGGGATATTCTGAGATAAGGACCATGAAGTACAGTCCAGGAGAATAAATTTCTGCTTTTGCCAGAAAATGCTTAGCAGATGATCTGAACATGGTTTTTCAGATTGCACTGAAAATGTCATTTTTGAGTGTCACAGTTTGCTGTCAGGAATATGATTTGTAGCAATTGAGAACTCAGCTGCTCTCGAAGTCTATGGAGAATTGTGATGGTGACACATGAAATATTGTAAAATGCTAATTAATAAAATTTAAAAAAAAACCCTCAAGCTGTAGCTCTTAATTTCATGCTAAATGAATTTTAGTTAGCATGTCCAAATACTAATTGAGAAAAATAAAAATAAAAATTGCAGCCAGTGAGTTCTGTTTGTGCCATGCACTTGGTGAAGAGACAGGAAAATTGTTTTACAGTGAAAATTTGTATCATGTGTATATAAAAGGATATATTCTCATGTGAAGTGCAGATACAGCCTGTGGAAGTCCAGTGAGTTTTCATTGCTCTGGAGCTGAGAGCATACCATAACTGTGATTTCCAGTGGTGGTGATTCCAAAGGCCTGGGCTTGACTTGCAAAGACTGAAAGCCTCAATGGAGTTTTTTTAGTGTTTTAGAAAACAAAGCTAAAATAATCCCTACCAGATCAAACTGTTCCATGTCTGTGAATAGTAGTGTTGAAATGATCCACTGAAAAATGGAGAAGCAGTCTGGATAATGCTTTTCTCAAAAAAAAAAAAAAAAACCAAAAAAACCAACAAAAACCAAACAAACTTACTCAAAAATCCTAAATGGCATTGCTCAGGCTATACGCTCACTTAAAACAGTCATTTTCCTTATATTACAAGTAGACTTTCTGTGTAATTCTGTATATTCTTTATATTATTGTCAATATTCTTTAGTTTAGAGTGAATTAAGGTTTTTTTAACAGCACTTCATATGAAAGTTTTTTAAAGCATGTGAACTTTAAAGGATGAGTGCACTAGAATTAATTAGTAGTATTTTCTAATTTCTTTACCTAAAGAGCACTGCTCAATATGTGACTTTTGCCTTGAGGACTTTAGCCTGAGCAATCAGCATACAATAAGCTACATGTAAATATTTAAAATATATTCAAAAAATTGTAAATATATTTATGTCCCTCATTCTGAGGCTGCAAATTAGATATCTTAATGCAGTGAAACTTGCAAATGACTGTTCCTTTCGGTTTGCTTGGCTTTGGACTGCTCTTTACCAGCCAATGGAGGATGCTTTTCTTTGGATTACTGGCTCTGAAACTGATGTAATATGAAATTTGCATTTGGGAAAATATTTAGACATCATCAGAGAGGAGCCAAGTGCACACTTTTTTGTTAGTTATGCATAACTTTGCCACTTAGCCACCTGAGACCTTACAAAGCAGTGTGTGTTCAGTCCTGCTTGTTGCCTTCTTGTCTTGTAGCAGCTGTGTGATGTGCTGGAGTCAGGACTGTCCTGGTAGGGTCACTGCTTGTTGGCAGGAGGCTGTGGCAGTGCAAGTCTAGAACTTCTGAATTCCTCTGATTGGAGGTTCCAGTAAAGAACCTAAAACCAAATTCCCCCCCTCTCCTGCCTTGACCCCTCTTCACCTTGTTTGAGGTGCTGCTCGTGCACCAGGCTGATTAGAGCAGATTCCTGACATACTGTTAAAGAGATAAGAGACACATTTCTGGGCCATGATTCACATTTTGTACTTCTTTGGGCCTTTTGAAGCTGTCCACATTTCCATCACAAGCTGTCTCTGGGGTGTGTAAGCCCTTAAGGACTCCCAGCCGGTTCTGTATGACCTGAAGTCGAGTTAGACCTGGTGATGAACATGAGGGCATAAATTGGACTGTTACAGGTAAATGTCCTCCACTGTGTGTTAGAACATGCAGTGTGCTGGAACTGACAGGGAAAGCACACAATCACCACTGCATCTGCAGGGCTCCCTGAGGATTATTGGACATTATCTCTTGGATATGTTCATCTTTTTGGAGCAGTCTCCTTTGATGGTCAAAGTATATGTTGATGCCAGTTGTGTCCCCTATGAGGGACTTAACTGTTTTCCAAAGGCTGGTGTTTCCATTTTTTCTTAATGCAATATCTGTATCTCTGACTTACTAAACTCAGATCACACTGAGAAGTTACCAGCCCATTTCAGATTACCTTAGAACTCTAACCTTGATAGTTACGAGGTGGAAATACCCTGGTGAGTCTGAAAGTCAACAAGGAAATTGGAGTGTTGGTTATAGGAGCGTAGGTGTGTATCTGATGAGCAAACTTCTCCCTTGAAAGGTGAGTTCCTTGTTCTAATACACCTCTGCAATCAACTCCAGGCTAATTTAAATAGTTCAGTAATATGGCATTAAGGTGTGGAACATCTGGCATTATCTGGCCCCGAGTTCAGTCATCGTCCTCCTCCATTGTTGGGTAGTGCTGCTGGCCTCCTTGCTGCAGGGTTTGTGACCAGCTGGCACATGGCTCCAGCAGCAGGTGTCCACAGGAAGGAGATGTGGAGATGTGCCTGGCTCTTCTCATCTGAACATGTGTGGGCCCTGCAGTGGCCCTGCTTTCCCTGCAGAGGGAAAAGCAGGAACATCACAGTACAGGTGAAAGTCTCTCCACTCTCTGTTCTTTCAGTTGGCTGTTGTTCAGGAATATCCTTAAATAGTGACTTGCAGGGCCACTGGTCTTAAGTTATTAGAAGGCACAGGCTTTACAGTAATTCTGTCCAAGCTGGTTTTTAATTCACCTTTTTTGGTCTTTATGTACAAATGTACAAGCCAAATGTACATATTTTGGCTTGCTTAAGAACATACTCTTCATAATTGTAGTGTTAAGCTGCAACCTGGCATTAGAAACATCACCCTCTCCATACAATTAATGACTGTGGACTGTTCTCAGTAAAAATTAACAGGTCCCATATTCTCTTTTCAAACTTAAACCTGCACAGTGATCAGTCCATGAAAAGATAAAAAGGATGGCCTCTACAGAGGCTTGTGTGTAATATTCCAGGAGGTACAGAATGGCTTGGGCTCAGTTCAGGTAGTGTCAGATCAGCAGCACATTAGAGAGACTGTAATAATGAGAGAAATTGTGATTGCTCTTGTGCAAGAGTGCACAGAACCAGTCCTAAGGATTCTTCCAGTATTAATTGGATTGGAGGAGGCAAGAAGAATTTTGGCCAAGATCCTGCACAGAAATCAGACTGCTGGAGTCCCCGTGTGTATGAGAGTGACGCAAGAACAAGTGGTTTGGGCACAAAATTAAGTAAATTAGAGATTAAAGGACACATGAGCGTTACTACATTGAGATTCTGGCAGAGTCATCCTAAATCATAGCAAAATAAAAACTTCAAATTGTTATTATATAGTAAATTATTGAGTATAATGTGCAAAAGGGGAGTGAATGAATGTCTGCAGTGGTAATTCTTGTAGTCTGTCTCCCTCTGAATCCAGCCAGCCAAACAAATGTCAGCTCTGATGTCTTCTGTAGCTGTTGATTCGTTTTGGCATGTGTAATATAAAAATATGAAATTAAGAGCTGGGGATGGCACCTGGGTTGAGCTCTAGCTTGTGAGGTAAATAAAAGGCACCTTCCACTTACCCTCTGAAAGGCTTTGGTGTGGTTATAGCTTATTTTTTGGAACAAAGTGGGAAACTGGAGTGAGCTGTAAGCATGCATGGGCTGTCCAGAAGGAAGAGCCAGTGACCTGTGGCTGGTGAGTCCTCCAGGAGACCACCAGCTACAATCCATGGAAGCAGATTCTTTGGAACAGGGGAACTGTAGGGGTTCAAGTTCTCTTGTCTTTACCAGGCACAGGAGATCTGTGGTGTGATTTCTGCCTTCAGAACTGCCAGGTATGAATGCCACAACAAACTTTTAAAACAGAGGAGCTATCAAGAGTAGCTCCTGCTGGTCCAGGGAACCTGGCAGTTCTGCTGCCTTGGTGAGCTGGAATGATGGAGATACCCAGTGTACTTGCAGATTGCCAGGTCATGTGGGCTTTTGGGTTGTGTGGGGTTTTGTTGGTGGTGTTTCAGTAGTTTTTTGGGTTGGTTTCTGTTGGCTGGACTTTGTATTTTCCACTTCTTTTGTCAACAGTAGAGCTGTTAACAGCTCTTTCAATTAGACCTTTTTAAAGTGGAGGGAAACTGCAGTAGTGTTGCTCCTTGTAAGCTAAACCTGTGCATTTTTAGCCTTTGCTCAGGGGTCCTGTGGGTTTCTCTCGAGTACTTTTCCATGTTGTTTACCACGGTGTTCAGCTTTGGTTGCAGCAGTCCCAGCTGAGGCCTCAGTGCTGAGTTGTGAAGACTTAATTCTTTGTCTTTCCTTCAGCAGTGCTTTATGTACACTGCAATGCAGCGTAAGCCAGCACTGCCACCAGAAATAGCTCGTGTAAACATCTCAGCACTTGCTCCCTGAGCCATCCTGGGGAGGCAGAGCTGTGGAAAAACCTGTCACTTTCTTGGTGTATGTGGTACTAAATTGATGTCCTGACCCAGTTTTGCAGTGACTGTCCCACCTGCTGCAGCTGCAGAGATGACAGGACTTCCAGCCCCTTCCCACCCCCAGCCAATCCAGTTTACAGGAATCCATAAGGCATGAGCTGTGCCATTTGAGGCTTGCTTATAACCTTGCTGTATTTAACAGTGAAGGCCACAGGGGTGGTGGCCTCAACAGTTTGGAGATGGAAGGGGTCATGTGGCCAGTGGCCTCCAAGAGTCCATGGCCTCTCATTTTTGTACTCTGACTGCCCTGGACTAGCCAGGCTTCCAACCCAGACAGATCGAGGTGTGGTTTCTGATTTCATTGCAGAGTGGGCAGTTAGTTATAAATCAGTTTTCATAGCCCCTTGACGATGCTGAAGGGATCCAGATGTGGGATGTTGGTGCACAGGTCTCTTAGGCAGTTCTCTGAACCTTCATTGCTCATTGCCATCAGCCAAGGAAGCTGCTGCACCCCAGGGGAGCTGTGTGCCTCAGTGGCAGCAGAGGGATTGTCCCTGCTGGCAGGCAGCAGCTGGAGCACTGCCCCAGCCGTGCAGGTAACATCACAGCATGCCCCTGTGTGCTGCCATGAAGAGCAGATAAAGGGGGAAATTTGGGAATTACATTATCAAGAAGCAAATTGGATGATCTCAAACTGGGGAAATGTTAGCCGAAGACAACGTTCAAACTCTAAAATACGATTTATTCGGTAATAATTACAAGCTGGGTTGTGGGAAATGTGGTGTAAATCAAACTGGCAGATATGCACCTACCAAACAGCAAATCTTCTGAGGGATAAGGTGCCTTATTTCCAGAGGTTTGTATCTAATTTGACCCTTTTGAACAGCTAAGGAATTGAAAAGTTACTGATTCATGACTGGTGAAAGGTGGCTGATCTATAAACCAGTAACAATTCCCTTGTTGTAGCACATGAAATTGATTGATTTATGTTTGGGGTGTTCTTGTGGGTGGCTGGGAGGTGTTTGTGCTGTTAGCACATTTGTACATGAAGATAAAAGCCCTGCCCACACTGCAGTGATTGTTTGTTAAAAAGGCTGTGCTTAACTGTGAGGAGTAAAACCTGTGAGGAGTAAAATTTGAGGGAAGAAACTGTTATAAAAAAAGAAACTGTTAACTAGTTAGGAAGTTCCTCGAATTTAAACATTTCTACTGTGTTATGTCTGTGAAAGAGAGTCATTGATTTCAAGTATACTTAAAATATTTGAAATTTCACTTCATAACTTTTGTCCCTGTAGCTAGAGCTGGGCAGTCTAAAGTGGTGAATTACTGGGAATTTCAACTAATAAACTTTGAAGCTTTTTCCTACTCTTGAAAAAACCCGATGTATTAGAGCTCAGTCTGCTTTGTTTTGGGTGGGAAAGGGTAATAAGTGTTTTAAGTTGAAAAATTCTTCACATTCAGAAAATATTAAATCAAGCCTGTTTCAGTAACTGGGATATTCTTAATATCCCAGTATGATGGGATATGGGGTTAAGGTCTTCAAAAGTATGAGTTGAGACTTAGGGACAAGCAACAAAGCTGCCAGTTGAAAGATATGAGGTTTTAACTGCTCTATTATAGTTAATGAAATATTCAGGTTTGGGGCAAATGTTAGCAGATCGTTTAGTTTGAAGTAGCTAATTATCTGGCATGTTTGCAAACGATTTTTAACTAATAGTGCATGTGACTGAACTCTAAACTAGTGTCTTTGCATTTCTTTTGTGTGACTTTCATACTAACCCGACTGATGAACTGAAGGAATTGGTAAATTGTCCACTGCCGATGGCAAAGCCTTCGCAGATCCCGAGGTGCTCCGGAGACTGACCTCGTCTGTCAGCTGCGCGCTGGACGAGGCGGCGGCCGCGCTGACGCGCATGAGAGCCGAGAACAACCACAACAACGGCCAGGTGGACAAGTATGTATGAGCACCCTGCTGCACTGGGGTTTGAGTGAAAATTCACTTAGTTGTACATACTGAGCACCCTCCTGCACTGGGATTTCAGTGAAAGTTCACTTCATGGTACATACTGAGCACCTTGCTGCACTGGGCACTGGGATTTGAGTGAAAATTCATTTAATTGTACATACTGAGCACCCTGCTGCACTGGGCACTGGGATTTGAGTGAAAATTCATTTAATTGTACATACTGAGCACCCTGCTGCACTGGGCACTGGGATTTGAGTGAAATTTCATTTAATTGTACATACTGAGCACCCTGCTCCACTGGGCACTGGGATTTGAATGAAAATTCACTTCATGGTACTTAGTGACCATCCCCTGTTCCCCAACTGCAATTGGATTTTATTGCAAATTCACTTAGTTGTATGTACTGAGCACCCTGCTTCCCCAACTGTGCACTGGGATTTTATTAATAATTCAGTTGTACATACTCAGCACCCTGCTTCCCCAACTGTGCAATGGGATTTTATTACAAATTCACTTAATGGTACATAGTGACCATCCCCTGTTCCCCAATTATGGAATGGGATTTTATTACAAATTCACTTAGTTGTACATACTGAGCACCCCACTTCCCCAGCCATGCACTGGGATTTTAATAAAAATTCATTTAATTTTACTTACTGACCACCCCCTGTTCCCCAGCTATGGAATAGGATTTTATTTCAAATTCAGGTAATCATTTGTACTGAGCACCCCCAGTTCCCCAACTGTGGAATGGGATTTTATTTCAAATTCACTTAGTTGTACATACTGACCACTACCAGTTCCCCAGCTGTGGAATGAAATTTTATTTCAATTCACTTTATTGTACGTACTGACCACCCCCAGTTCCCCAGTAATGGAATGGGATTTTATTTCAAATTCAGTTAATTACATATACCGACCACCCCCAGTTCCCCAGCTATGGAATGGGATTTTATTTCAAACTTGGGTAATTTCGTATTTAGTACTTGGTAGTGGAGCTCTTCTACTGCTAGCAGAAGCAGATTGCCTCTGAAGGTGTAACTACTGTCCAGTCAGGTTATTGGCTTCACTGAGTAAGAGAAAAGTACAAAAAAATGTTACTTTCTGACCTGCTGCTCTTTCTGTGTACCAGAGTTGAGTTCTTACTCAAGAAAGGTTAAGTTCTTAGCTGTAGAAGAGCAGGTGATTGTTCTCTCAATCACAGAAGTTCGTCTGGTTGGTGTATTCATATTAGTGGTCTCTTTGATACTCAACTGCTGACAATTTACCTTGGCACCTGCAGTCAGCAATTTGTCATGGTCACAGCCTCTGTGTATCTGGCATTCCCTGAAGTGGGAATAGCATCAGTGAGGTTTGCCCCTGTCTTGCAAACGCCACAAAAACCAGCTTTGAGTGCTCCTCTCTGCATCTGGTCTATATGAGGGCATATGACAAATTAGCAACTGGTGAGAACAAGCTAATTTAGACAGTAAGGAAAGTATCTCCATTTCACCTGTGGAGATAATGTGTGTGTATATAGATCCACTTTAAAAAAAACCATTTTCAAGTAAAGCTTAGCACTGAAGCCAAGAGCCTTTCCTTGAAGGCTTCCTCCTTGCCTGGGAAGCTGTGCAGGTGTGTTCTGAGCTGGGTGTCCCTGGTTTTGCAGTCGCAGTTTGGCAGAAGCGTGCTCTGATGGGGATGTGAACGCTGTCCGGAAGCTGCTGGATGAGGGACGCAGCGTCAATGAACACACTGAAGAAGGGGAGAGCCTGCTTTGCTTGGCCTGCTCAGCAGGGTATTATGAATTGGCACAAGTAAGTAACAAATGCAGTTAGAGTTAAACATTTGTGAAGCATTGTCTGAGGGGCTTCTTTGATAGGTTAATGTTTTAGCTGTTGTGGTTATATTATAATGTTTTTATTATTTCAACAGAGTATGAATACAGTTTATTGTGGATTTCCAGTTATTGTTTGGGTTTCTTTAATGGCAGATGCACTCACATATGCCTTTAGGTTGAAGGCACTTGTCTGAGGAATGAATCCTACGTTTTGTGATGTATCTACTTTGCTGGCAGTGTTCTAGATGCAATCCAGCCATTCTGCCAAGCAAGAGGATCTAAAATAACAGCAAACCCAAATACTACACTTGGTTACCTTCTAAAAGCTCATGTCTCAGAATCCTTTTTTAAAATCACATTTGTATCACCAGTGCATTAATTTCTGTTAATTTTGAGCTGTATCACTTCTGTATCTCAGGGTAACTGCTTTGAAATGTGTAGGTGATAGTTCCTGGAAATGCCCAACTTCACATTTTGGTGCCAAAACACAGGACAGGGAGACAACTTCTCACCTGTGAGCTTGTCCTGTGGGTGGCATGGTCATTATTGCAGGTGACAGTTTCTGTGCTGTCACTCTGGTCAGTGCACTGCCTGGTGACTTTGGAAAATGTCAATATTTCACTGAAACTTAGATATGAGCAAATACAGAAACTCAGGATTTTCTGCAGCAGTAAGTGTGAATGGTCCTGGGGGTGGTATTGGCTGTGAGGGGCTGTGGCAGCTGGCTGGGGAGCCAGTCTCACAAACCCCACTGAACTAAAAACCAAAGGCTGCTGTTACAATTTGCTCACTGTAGTGCACTTGTCCCCCAGGTGCTTCTAGCCATGCATGCCAACGTTGAGGATCGGGGCAATAAAGGCGACATCACGCCCTTGATGGCAGCTGCCAGCGGAGGCTACGTGGATATCGTTAAACTCCTCCTCGTCCACTGTGCAGATGTCAATGCACAGTCCTCCACAGGTAACTGGGCAGCAGGAGCACAGTTAGTAAGGCTGGCACATAAGGCACACAGCTATTCTGAACATCTGTGTTTTTGTCTAACACTTTCATTCACAAGAAAACGTGATAGGAACTGTTAAGAACAGAGCAGATCTGTAGCGAATGTGTTTGGAGTCTTAACTGGCCATTATTAAAGATGGGGTTTAGTATGAATTCTAATGGAAAGCACTGATCCTTTAAAAACTACTCGGGTGTAAAGAAAAATACTTGAAGTTTGTCTTTTCTCATTGGTATAGTCCAAAATTACCCAGAAAGATGACCATGGGACACCTCCCATCAAGACCAGTTATTTCTGTCTGTTCCCTTTAACCAAAGAGAAGTTAAAATTCTTTGAGTGCATTGAATGTTCTCTGTATTGCTGGTTCTTGACCACAGCTTAACTAACCTCATTGACAGCATTAACCTGCAGTTGGATTCTGTTTATTAAGATAGAATTTAAACTTTGTTCAAATTTTCAAACAAGTCATGTGTCTGAACTATGAGATATTCTTTTAGCTTTCTGTTTAACCTTGTTAAGCAAAGTTACCTTAAAATTGACTGTAGCCTTTAAAACATGAGCCATATGTGAATGTCTGTCACTTACAGTACCAGAGTTTTAAATTATAAATTTATTCTCAGCCAGCCAGTAGAAGGTTTTCAAGGAATTACTGGATACAATCTTGGGGAAGAAAAAAAAAAAAGACAAAACAAAAAAAACCACCACCCCAGCTCTACAGTAAAAATTACTCATTGATCTTTCTGTGTGTGTTTCTTTGGTCTAATTTTGTGTGCTAAAGTAGGAAACGTAACATTCAAACTGAACAAATCCTGATTTGTAATACTGGCGTGGCATTAAAACTTCCACGTTACAGTTATTTGGGATTTTACACTCAGCCTGGAGTGATGGGCTGGAGTAACATTGCTGTGAGGTAATGTTGCTGCTGGTGCTGTGCTTGGGTTTGTTCTGAGCTGTTGACACTGATCTCTTGCCTGTGTTGGGAGTGGGTGGTGGAAGGGGCTCTCATCAACCTCTGCTCTGCAGGGAACACAGCTCTCACGTACGCCTGTGCCGGGGGCTTTGTGGACGTGGTGAAGGTGCTACTGAAAGCTGGTGCTAACATAGAAGACCACAATGAGAATGGACACACCCCCCTGATGGAAGCAGCCAGTGCAGGGCATGTCGAGGTTGCAAGAGTCTTGCTGGAATATGGTGCAGGAATCAACACTCACTCCAATGAGTTCAAAGAAAGTGCACTTACACTCGCATGCTATAAAGGTATTGTCTCTTGCCTTGTTTTGTATTTTTGTTTACATTTATTTGCTAGGATTTATATGACTAAAACTTCCATCAATACTTTGAATATCTTCCTAAGAGGTCACAGAACTGGATTTGGGTTTTAAACTCAATGTCACAAAATGCTCCTCTGTGGTGTAGTCGTATTAAGACTGTGTTTGTGTCCAGATGTGATGGATGTGTTTGATGTATTGCAGATGAAAACTTGTAACTGACTGTGTCCAAACTGCTTTGACACACCACCATTCTCTCCTTCTACCCACAACCACATTGCCTATTTCATCCCCAGTTCCCTCACCAATTGTCTGTGAATTCTGAAAACATCTCTGTTGGTTCTTTAGAAAATGCAAAGTTGGAATGTGTGTTTCTCTAATATCTGATGGGGAGGCAATGCCTCCATTATTACTGGATTATTTTCCTTCAGTGTACTTTGGGAGAACATGATGAATTCTTAAATGTGATGAACTTTTAGTGACTTTTGACTTAATTTCTTTTGCTTTTCAAAGCTTCTATGTAAAATAACAGGGCAGTGGTAATCCACTGTGCTTCTATGGTTTGTTTTCCAACCATTGTTTTTCTAGAAATAGAAACTAAGGATGTGGATTGTTGTCACAGTAACTTTGGGCTTTGCCTCTGTGGTTTAGGATTGAGAATACATACTATGTATGACCTATCTGAGGACTTGCATCTGGATTTGTCATGGATTTCCTGCAGCCTATGGTAGTTCCTTGCAAGGAAATTAATGCCAGTAATAGTACCCCTGAATGTGTTGGAGGATCATTGTTGTTTCTTCTGACCCAGAACCTAACTGAGTCATGGGATGTAAAACATTGAATGACTGAGACGTCCTGTATTATCTTTGACAAGATGATTGTTTTCTTGTCAGTTTATGTAAGACTCAGTCTTCCCTCGGAGAAGAATGCTAAAAACTTAGAAGGGGCAATTTCTAAAATGACAGAAACTCTGTTAGAGTTTAAATCAAGTTTTGGTAAGGCTCAATAGAAGATTTTTTTGAAATGTCAGATAATATAACTTGTGTATCATGGTTCTCAGAAATATGTGTGTGAGTGTTATTAAAAAGCTTTAAGTTCAGATCTATGTGGACCTATCCCTAAAAGATATTCCCCCCAGCTGTATGCTGCCTTGGAACTCTTCAGTGATCCATCCCTGTACAGTTCAGTAGGGAATAAGCACAGTTTTGTAAGTTGAAGTCACAAGGAAAGGTTCTTGTGTAAATTTGAATTAGACAGGTCTGTCTCCATCTCACAGCTGAACAGTGTCATTGGGAAAGGCTTTCTGAAGGCTGCTGACTCGTTTGCATTGGTAATTTTTAAAAGAGTATTTTAAAAAGCCACATTTCCCAATTGTAACTTGTAAATATTCTAATAGCAAACTGGGAAAATCTGAATTATTTCATTAAGTGTGTTGTCTGCACTACTATAAGTTGGTGATGTGGAATGCTTATCTCTTCTGATCTGTTTCATTTGAAGGCCATTTAGATATGGTTCGGTTTTTGCTGGAAGCTGGAGCTGATCAAGAGCACAAAACCGACGAGATGCACACGGCGCTGATGGAGGCCTGCATGGTAAATACCTTTGTTTGTACTGCTCCCTCCTCGGGAGGGAGGAATGCAGGAGGTGATAAAACAGGCTGAGCCTTGGGTAACAAGCTCTTTGGGGGCTGCAGCGGAATGTGTGTGGTGGTGTTGTAAAACAGTGCTTACTGTAGCTCCCACCAGCTTCTCAGTCTGACTGCTCACAAAGAAAAAACACTCTAATTTTTGGGGGGTGATGTGTTGTTTTAAATGCTCCCTGTGTGAAGTTTAGGGGTGACTAATCTGCAGTGCAGTGATGTAGTGCAAGTCACTGGTTTGGGGGTGTTTTTTTAGTGTTTTCCACCTCTGTGTTTATAAATAAGGTCTCAGTGTGTTGTGGAGTGAGCCTTCCAGAAGTGCACTGAGCTGGATGATTCATGCATTACAATTGTCTGTTCATCACTGCCGGAAGGGTTTTGCATGGAGGGATGATTTGCTCTCTTCTAGGTTTCTGTAAATGAGGTTATGAGGTTTTTCTTTTGCCCTACCATTTTATTTTGAAAAATAATGTAGTCCTTAGTTCTCTAGCAACTGTTCACATAATTTCAATGCAGTCATTGAGGAAAAACTTCCCTATCCAAGAGCATCATCTCAAAAAAGAATGTGCTGTTGTGACAGAGCATATCTGCAACCATTTCTGTACAGACTTTGGTGACCTTTTCTCTCTTCTTCAAGCTGGGGAACTTCTTCGAAGGAAGAACAGGGACCTTGTTTCTGTAGGAAGCACAGCAAAAAGAGGGAAACTGAATTTTCTCCCAGTAGCCTATAGTCCTTGGAAGATAGGCTGCAGTTTTCCTCCTCAGTCTGCTGAGAGCTGGAGGATCAAGTGTCCTTTCAGTGCAGTTGTGAGGTGATGATGCAAGCGATCAAGGTCAGCTTGTAAGGTGGGGAGCTGGGTGCAAGGCTTCCCCTAGTGAGCTGGTAATCAGATCCTTGAATAGCCTTCCCTGAGGAGAGCCTGGTGCCAGCAGGGAATTCAGGAGGACAGTGGGTGCCTGCTGTCACCTAAAGGAGATTGCAGCACAACTGCAGGCTAAAGGTTAATCAGCCCCACTGTTCTGTTTAGGCTGGGTGTTTTGTTTGCTTTTTCTTAGTTTCCTGGTAAAACAATCCAAGGGATTGATTTGGAGGCTATGAAGTGCCTCACTTGGGGGAGAGAGTTGTGAGGTTTGCCTGTGTGTTTTCAGCTCTATGGTTTTTCAGACTAGGTGTTCTGACATTACAGAGTGTGTTTTGGCACTTGAAAGCAGCAGAAAGGAAGATGAGCCTTTGAAGTCCCAACTCCATAACAAGGAATTTGTTTCTTGTTATCATTCAGCTGCACCCTTGCACAAGGGAGCTGTTCCACCAAGTTGTTGTGACTATTCCCAGTCTTCATCTCTTTCCATCTAAGGAATGCAGCAGGTACAGGTTGCTGCGATGTCTGGTCTCTGGTCACCAATTCTTTTGTAAGTTTGCTTTGGTTGGGACAGTGCCACACTTGGGGCAATGCCTCTAATGATGGATTCTGGCCAACCCTCTGAGGACAGCAGCCTGTGTTTAATGTACACCCCTGATTGCTGTCCACCTCAGGTTACCTACAACCTGCTTCACAGTCAGCCTAAGCTTTCCCCTTCTGCCGATGTTGTGGCTCTCTGC
Organism: Sitta carolinensis; assembly: GCA_032173965.1. Classification (NCBI taxonomy): domain Eukaryota; kingdom Metazoa; phylum Chordata; class Aves; order Passeriformes; family Sittidae; genus Sitta; species Sitta carolinensis. Next base: position 2,717,886 of record CM063294.1, on the reverse strand, counting down.
CAACTACACCTTGGGTGAAATGTGGATTTTAGGTACTCAGTCTATTTCTGGTAACTGAGAAGTTTAACAATACTTTCCTGAGAAGCTGACAGATACATCTATGTGCTTTGATTGGTAAAGACTCAGACTGCTGCACCAATCCTCTTCTCTTATTCTATGGCCTCACCCACAGGCATTTTTCAGTCACCTGTAAGAGTTTTTCCAAATCTTCTCCCCTCTTGTTAACTTCCTTATTGTTACCCACTTCAGTTTCTCTGCAGGTATCTTTCCCAGGGTGTCGAAGTTGCCAATTGGTTTTTTTGTTTGTTTTTTGGCTATAGAACTCATGAATCAACTACTATTACAAAGAATATCTATTTTTTCTGATGCTTGTCTTGAGGTTTAGTCATGGAGTGTGTTTATTACTTACGGCACCTGTTTGCTGTCTCTAGTACACTGTGTCCCAAAGATTGTGCTGGCTAATTAAGTCTTGTGCCATAATTCTTTTTCCCCTCAAGAAACAGAAACACCAACACATATCTATCTATTTTTTCCTCATGCATTTAAACCTGACTTAGACATAGGTGGAAACCTAAATGTCGGTTGGGTCCAAGCATTACCATGCTAAGTAAAGAGGCCCTGTCTTTGTCGGATAATTTTCAGGCCTGGTGTGATAGTGGTTGCAAGCAGAGCTCTCACCCCGGGCTGCCCTCTCTTGCAGGATGGCCACGTGGAGGTGGCACGGCTGCTGTTGGACAGCGGTGCCCAGGTGAACATGCCCGCCGATTCCTTCGAGTCCCCGCTCACGCTGGCTGCCTGCGGCGGGCACGTGGAGCTGGCGGCGCTGCTGATCGAGCGAGGAGCCAACCTGGAGGAGGTCAACGATGAGGGCTACACACCTCTGATGGAAGCAGCCCGGGAAGGCCACGAGGAGATGGTGGCCTTGCTGCTGGCACAAGGTGAGAGCCCGTGGAGGGCACAGCGTGCTCCGTGGGCAGCAGGTGTGCTGTGCACATTGCTCTGATGTAGCCTGGGGCTGGCAGTGCTCACTGCTGTACCCACAGAACAGAGCTCAAACACCTGAAGTGCTGTGGGGGTGATGAGCATTCACCTCCCCAGCTCTGTGTGGCCAGGTCAGTAATGGGTGTTTTGTTCCCAGGGGCAAATATCAACGCACAGACGGAAGAAACGCAGGAAACAGCCCTGACCCTGGCCTGCTGTGGGGGCTTCTCTGAAGTCGCTGACTTCCTTATTAAGGCAGGAGCTGATATAGAGCTTGGTTGCTCAACACCTTTGATGGAAGCTGCTCAAGAGGGTCATCTTGAACTGGTGAAATACTTGCTGGCAGCAGGTATGTGTTCAGAGCAAGCGATTAAGCCCACAGATACCATCGACTCGATGTGTTGTGCATGATTTGGAGGATGTCTGAGCTTTTGATAGTGGCAGTGTTGTAACAAGAAACAATATCCTCAGATAGCAAGAAGGAAAAAGCTTATTTTGCACCTCAGTGTTGTTTGGTACTGGTAACAGAGGAAAGTGCCTCCTGGAGCAGGTCATCCTGTTCTGTATCTAGAAAGCATCCACACTCAGTAGAAACATTGTTTCCAGCTATCTGCATCTAGGACAAAATGTTAATACAGATAATGCTTGGTTTTGCTTGGTACTCCACCTTTGACTACGCCTGGTTATCTGCATTCAGTCTCCCTGAATAACCAGTTCTTTAGGAATGGTGTGCTGAGAAGTAGTGTGCAAGACAGATTCTTGAATATGCTGAATTTCTGTGATGAATGAGCTTTACTGCTACATTATACAGGAGTAAAAATTAAATCTTGCTGGAGTTTGGGGTAAAATGGTGCTTCAATATTCCTCTTTCAGTCTATAAAGCTGGTAGAATTTCAAGTGTTCTGCTTAAAACAATAAAGAAAAAGGAGCTCTATTTGGGACAGCTTCCTTGTGGAAGGAGATATATTTGTATGCTCTTTTCTAAGAATAAACATAAAATTGGCTGGATTTGTAATTTTAGAAAGTAAAGCTCCCTGCTCATCGAGGGACAGTAACAACTGTGCCACTTGGTGCAGTGACACCAGCATGTGACACCTGTCACCAGCTCCCTTGGAACACTCACTGCCTGCACTTCACTGCTGAGAGTGGAGAAAGTTGATTAAGGAGCCTTGTTTTGGCATCAGGGAGTCTCTAATTATACCTCACACCTTAAAAATAAGAAAATGGCTAATCACATTGGCATTTCTTTTTTTAAGAATAATGTGTTCTGTATCAAGAGTCGTGTGTAGTTTTCCCAGAGCTGGTGTATATGAAGCTAGACAAAAAATTTCAACAAAATGGTTTTAAAGAGCAGGAAAGAAGGGGAATTTGTAGTGTTTGCTGTATTAATACTGATTCAGTGATGTGCATTTTGTCTGGTTTCCCTTGGCATACAGCTCCAGGTCAAATGGACAATATGCAAAACTGTCTGGATTCTCATTTACTTGATGTAACAACTGAAATCCTTCTTGCTGTAGAGGCACTGTAGGAATAAGTGAGCATATAGGTTTAACTGCTTTGATTTCAGTCAGGCTTTTTCCAAGCCTTGGCTTACCCCTTCTCCTTGGAGTATTTTCACTATGAGAGCAATTTTTGCCATGAGAGCAATGCCCTTGGACTGTGGGTGGCCCTTGGTCAGTAGGATATAGCTGTTGTCAGAGATTTTTGTGTTTATCTGATGTGAAATACTTGATAAGGACATGTCCAACATGAGAAAACTGTTGTGTTTGTAGGAGCTAATGTTCATGCCACTACAGCAACGGGAGATACAGCTCTGACCTACGCCTGTGAGAATGGACACACAGATGTGGCAGATGTGTTGCTTCAGGCTGGTGCTGATCTGGTAAGGCTTCTGCTGCATCTGCTGGACAAAGTGCTTTGGTTCCAAACTGTGCTTCCAAAGCCTGTGTGCTTAGAGAGCACAGTGATGAGCTTAGGAATAAGAGATTCATATATGGCTCTGAAAAGAGGCATGAAAGAAGCTTTTATTAAAGCCTGCATATTCTCTTTGGTCTACAGAATAAAAGTTCTTATGGTAATCTGCTGAGAATTGAGAATGTTTTAGTACCAGGAACTCCTGCTTCTCTGTCAATGTTGGACTCTGAACACTGTTAGTCTGTTAACTTGTGCAAACTACTGCACAAACCCCCCAAACCAAGCAGTGTCTTTTAAACGATCAGCATAATCTGATCTCTTTTCTTTCTTCTAACTCTTGGCTTTAGCACATTGGTTTCTCCATGTTTCTTTCCTGTAATGGAAACTAAATTGTTTATATAATTGTCATTTTCATATTGTATAGTGAGAAACCCAAAACTGCCTCTTCACCAGCTACAGGGATATAATGTTTGACTTGGAATTAGTAAAAACAATTGCTACTTTAGTCTTCCAAAGGTGTTTAGGAGCCTTATGTCAAACAAGGCTCAAGCAGGAAGTTATTTTGGTTGCCTAGGAGAAATATTCTTTTTTTCCCCCCCAGTACTCAGTGCCCTGTGATTTATTTTGCTTGGAAGGTGGGTTGGGGTTTTGGTTGGATATTCTGAATTTTTTGTTCCTTTTGAAAAACCAAGAATGCCAAAAAAATTTATCATTGAACCTGATAAATCAGCATGCTAATGAAGTTACTTGTATTTCAGTCATTAATGAAGTTTTTTCTTTTTATTTAGAAATATAAATAAATTAAGGCTAAAATTGGGAATAATATTTTCACTCTTCTTTGAGACTTTACTTTTTTTTTTAGGGCTTATTAATTCTTCTGCAATTATGTCACTAATGTTCTGCTTAATTTGTTCTTATCAGGGAGGAAAGTCATATTATTGGGGGGGTTATGGGATTTTTTGCATGCCTAGTGCACTTAGCTCAATTCATGTTTGGTACCAAACATGAGCCACTCTAATAGAGGCAGGATAGGTCTGGGAGCTTTATTGGACATTTAAAAAAATATTGAAGTACTTGGTTATATAAAGGTAAAACCTCTGCAGTATCTCATTGCGGGGAGCAAAGCCTGAAATGAAAAAAAAAAAAAAAAATTGCTGTGTATAAACTTTAAAACATGCAAGAGTTGCTGCTTAAATGTCACTTCAAATTTTTGGAGTTGTGTCATTTTTCCCCCTCCCATCATAAGGTGAGCAGTGCTTGTGGCCATCAACTTCTCAGTATTGCAGAGGACGATCTCTGTCCTTTCTAAAGGAAAGTTTTACTTCACTGCATTTTCTTGGACTGCCAATGAAAATGTGGAAAAGGCAAGGAAAACAGAGCAAGGAAGCAAAGAAAAATTGCTTTGAAAGGAAGACCTGCAGTGTAAATCTGCCAGTTTTGGATTCTAAGTTAAGTGGGAAGTGCCTGCAGAATGGTAGCAGTGCTGATAGCAGGTGCCTCTGGTTGGAAGCAGCTTCTGTCCAAACTCTTGGGTTGCTTTGCTTTATTCGAAGCTGGGAGGTGTTTTGAATAGATTTGTGTTTGTCATGGGCTGGGGGAGGGCTCTGAAGGCTGTTTCTCACTGCTGGGTATGAAAAAAAAAAGAGAGAATCTACCATTCTTCTAGATTTCAATTTTCATTCACATGAGTTTAGATGATTCCTTTAAGTTGACCCAGGAAGTTGGGAATTGACTGAAGATCTGGACTTAGACTTTTAACTGGTCTGTTTACATTTGTCCATTTAATTTTGCTTTACTGCTGGTGTTCAGGCCCACTAAAAGAAAAAGAAAGTACATCTCCTGTTGCTTTTCTTTCCTTTCTTTTCCATCCTGCAGCTTCCCTCTTTCCTAGGATTGCTTGCACTGGTGCTTCATTGTTTTCCAGAAACTTTCATTATCCCTGAGGTTTAATTCAGAGTCACTGGGGAGCTGGACATGTAACATCTTTTCCTGTTGGAAAGCAGTTCTTTCTGAGGAAGATACTAGTTACGTCCTAAAGAGTAAACTAAAAACAGGAGCAGCCAGGAAGGTGTCCTGGTCCACGGCAGGGATGTTGGATGGGATGGTCTTGGGAAGCTCTCTTCAACCCAGACCATTCTGTGATTGTTTTATGAAAAGTGATTCTAGTCCCCAGAGAGTTTTGTCTGAACTGGGAGTGAACATTGCCACCACATCTCAGCACAAACGGGTTATTCTGACAAGGGAAAACAGGAACTGCTGCTTCTCAGGGACTGATCCTCTGGCCTAGATATCAAATATGCCATTCAGTTCAGGAACCAGTGAAGATCTTGAGAGCTCTGTTATATTCATTAAGCAATGTGGTTTTGTAAGCACCAGGAGAATTAAAAAAAAAAAAAAGTGATGGCTGGGATGAAGTTTCTTCAGTTTGTGGTTAATTTTTCCTTTAAAAAATGTTAAGGAAATTTAAGCTCTGCAGTGACAAGTAGTACTAGAAATGAGCAGTGTCAGAGTGCTCATCTGTCTGCTGGAGAACTGCTCAATCCTCTGTGTACTTCAAGATTTGTCTCCTTGTGACTAATTGTTCATGAAGTCTGGCATGCTAACAATTCTTCTGTGCTTTTCTGATGCCCTTCTTTAAGGGATCTTTTCCACGTCCTTACAAAGTTAGCCTGTCAAAATCTGTGGCAAAACTAGCTGGCAGGCCTGCCCCTTTTCTTGTTAATGTATGCATTTTGAAAGCAGCTCACTTTTGCCAAGTGTCTGAATGAATGAATCCCAGGCACATCTGAAGCCTTCAGCCTGTGATCCCATCTGTGCCATAGTTACATTCTAGTTCTCCCATCCCCTTCAGGGACTTCCAGGGTCTCAGCTTGAGCTCCTGCCACTGGATGGAATGTAAATTTTACTTGTTTGCAACCTCTTAGGGGAACAGAACAGCTAGTTTAGATTTTGTGATCTATGTCAGTAAAAGTTAGGAGGTTGGGACTCTGAAATAGGAATTGATAAAAGCATGTTTTGAAAGCAGAAATATGGTTTAGTAACTTCAGGAAAAAATATTCAGCACTTCAGCAATACATCTATTTACCAGTGTGGCAAGGATTGTCTAACTTCAAAGGTGAGAGAGTAACTTTTCCTATAAGATTTCTTTTTTTCTTTTCTTTCTTATTTCTCCTTGTGTCTTTCCCAGAAGTTACCTTCATCTTAAGGATTGTGTAAGGTAAGATGTGGGAGGTACATAAATGTTCCCACAGGAACCAGGTTAAGGACTGTAAATCTCACAATGAGTATTGGTGATATTTAATGAGAGGTGCTTTTAAGCTGCTTACCGTTCACTAAACTAAAAGGACCTTTTTGGGTGCCTCTTCCCTCTTGATGTAGAATCACATGTGGATGAAAGGAGATTCTGGTGTCCCTTTTGAAGGCAGCACTGCACTTGACAGGGTGGTTGCATCTTTGTCTGCTTCAATGTAGCTGCAAACAAAAGAGAGATGTTCTTTTTTGGGCAGTGAGATCATCTCAGCTTTTCTCAGCTGGGAAATATAGAAAAGTTTTAAATTGGGACTATTTTAATCTAGACCCTCTTGCAGCTGTACATGAGGCTCTGCTATATAGGAGTTGATCTAATGATGGACTTTACCTTTCTCCTACAAGATATAATGGGAGCTTTTATGCAGAAATTAAGAGATGGAAGAGAACCCATGAGGACAGCTTCATCCTTGTGTTTTTGTCATTTTACACTGTCAGGGTCTCCTCAAAACTCTTCAGTACTTGTTAAGATTTCACATCTTGCTTTGCTTAGAAGACTAAAACTGTCTACCTGGCATCCATGTAATTCTTATTGCAAAAAACCCCCAAGCACACATGCCAGACTGCTCTTAATTCTTCTCCTCTGACACAATGCTTTTACAGACACGTTTCTGTCATGGCAGGGATCATTGTTTTGCCTTCAGGTGATAGCATCCCTCACACTAGCATGGCTCCTAAATTAAAAACTCACTTTCCTTGATGTGTGTGACAGACTGTGGGTTTATTCATCGTGTATGAGGCACCGTTTAAACATCTACAAATGCAGCCAGCCTTCTTGGATTTGAATTCAGCATCTCTGGAGGTTGCTGTGTTGGTGTTAAAGTGAGGATTCCGAGGTGCTGTTAGGTTTTTCATGACTGGTTTTTGAACCATCAGGGGAGGTCAGGGATTTCTGTCTTATTTAGGCTTGGCCCTTACTCTTGTGGAGATAAAGCGTGGTAGGACAAGTGAAGCTCATTTTTGTAGTCAACACTTTTTGGCTGTGGCAGTCTCTGGATGGTGCAAAGTACAATGAAATTCTTTGTTTTGCCAGTAGGGAACAAAAGCCCATCTTGTCTGTGACAGAGATGCTGTGTCTGACCTTTGTGCTCTCTTTGTGGATCTGAATGGCTCATGGTGGGAGTCTGAACTCCTGAGAGCTTCATTGCTTGGTCTGTGCCAGCAAACCAGTTTGCAGCTGGTGGATCTCCTCCAATTGAAGTTCACATTCCAGGTCTTCATGACCAGGAATGTTTGTTTGTAGAGCAAGAGCTGTGAGTTGTTCTTTTCCCTTCTGCAGAACAAGCAGGAGGATTTTAAGGCAATTTTGGAGGGCATAGAGCCAGGCAGGCATCAGGTGAGGTTGGCCTTTGATGCCTGTAAGCTGCCGCCTCAGGATACAGGCAAAGGACAAGCATGGCTTCAAAGCATCTCAGTCTCTTCAAACATCTGGGGACTCACTAAGAGGAGACATTTTTGTCCTGTACTTTCCCTTCTGCTAGGTTTTCTGAAACTCGTTTTAAAAAATAGTATCCCAACCTTCCCAAGTGCAGCAGGTTATCTCATTGATAGCAGCCCTCTTAAATGTTGAATTTCCTCTAAGGTCTTCCATGTTCAGGTGTTCACTTTAAACTAGAGGCCTAGGTGAGTTTTCAGAAAGGTTATTTGGGGCAGGTAGGTTGGTAACTGCTGGAATAGGAGTTCACTCTTGAAAATCAGCAAAGTGTTAGGGACTGAATTTTTTTGCATCAAAAGCTTTCTCTAGATCATTTTGTTCAGAATAATATTTAGATTTCTGTTGAATATTCACTGTTGTCATGGATGAGGGAGGCTTGTTAAAGAACTGAAAAGTTGGAACTTTACTTTGAAAATACAGATTTTCTTCCTGAACATTTAAATAACATGTGACATTGGGGGAAAATAAAATTAAAAAACCTATCCTAGTGATTAATATAACCATGAATATTTGTGAACCAAGAAGAAATTGATGTGGGGAAAGCCATTATGTAGCTGATCTTGGAACTGCCTAAAGCAGAGAACTCAAAAGGAAGAATTAAAAAATACCAGTGATTGCCATAAGATGCTCCTGATGACTCTGATTCTGCTCTGCTCTTGGAAGTATTGATTTGTCTAGAAAGGAAATAATTGATTTTTGAAATATTGATTTGTCTAGAAAGGAAATAATTATTGCTGACCAGAATCTCATCTCCTTCTTGAGTCCCAGTGGAAAAGGTGCAGACTGCAAACTCCTGCCTGATTTGGATGACACTCTCACTTTCCCCTCCCTTCCAGCTACCCAAACCCACAGAAAGTTCTTCTCAGGTGTTCTTTCTATCCCAGCAAAATTAGCAGGAGAGTACATCACCCAGGGGCTGAGAGAAGGGCTTTCCAAATGGGGCAGAGGTGTTCTCCTTTCTTCCTCTTCCTGACTGTGCTAATTCCCACATTCCTCAGGGCTGGAGCAGTGACAAGAGCCAGGGTTCTGTGGTGAGCCCTCCAGTGCAGAGAAGCAAGGGGATTGTGTTTGGGGACAATTTACTGGGCTTAGATAATACAAAATACACATTGAGGTGCACTTCATATGAATAAAAGGGGAAAGCACACTGGAAAGGTAATGGGCATACTTTGGGACAACTTTAATTTTCTTTCATTTTCAAAATGTGTGATGATTTTGATTATCTAATGCAGCTTATAGATAAAATCTTTGAAATTTATGATTTCAAAAAAGAGGAAATTTATGATTTCAAAAGACAGGATGTGAGGAGACAAAGGTACTGCACTGTCTCAGCTTCTTATTTTGGCATGTCCTAGATGTCTTCCCTTAAAGCTTGAGTTGATGCTGTTTGATAGCCATTATTAGGGCTATAGAGAGTGCTGAAGTCAAAATTAATTTCATCTTAAAATAAAACATGCATTTCTATCTTCTAATGTGAAAAAAACATTAAAATGCCATAAGTTTTGAAGCTCTACAGCAGGTGGGCACCCAAATGGTTTGGTTTGGCTGGACTGATGGTGTGCATGGTGCTGCAAGGATTGGAAGTGTGTAGTAGCTGAGGATCAGGTTCTGCCTGCTTGAGGAAGTGACAGTTGGTTAAACTGGGCAGAATCACTGCATTGCATTTAAATGAGGAAGCTCCTGGCGTCCGTGTTTGAGACTTCCAACAGTGAAGTCTGTTAGGAAGGCAGAATGTTGCAAATAATTATTCCTTACTGCCAGTTATCTGCTGCATCTCGGTGCAGTATAGGCTGCTTTTCACTACCTTGAATATAGCTAAGGTGACCTAAAATAAATTTTGCATCTTTGCATCAGTGAGAATTTGGAACTGGGTGTCAGATAGTTCAGCAGCAGTGTCCAGGTCCTGCTCAGAGCAGAGTGGTGGTCAGGAATTCTCTGCATCCACAGCTGCTTTGGGAGTGATGTGCTGGTGGAACCAGGGCTTTGCTGTGCTTCAGGCACACAGCAGCTTCTGGCTCTTTAGGATCTCTTGGCAGTGGCTGAGGAAGGAAAAGCTATGCCAAATAGCAGAGTAAGCATCAGGACTTAAGGGCACGCCACTAGTTCTTACAATCATAGGGCTATATGTTAACATAATTAGCTTTACATGTCCTGCAAATGTTTCTGCCATGCAGACAGTCCAGAAGCAGATATTTATTGACATCTAAGCAGTCCTTGCCCTGTGAGGAGAATCTATTACATTTTTTTTTAAAAAGTGACTTCAGCAGTAAGTCTGTAAGGTTTGCTGTCTGCCTGCATGTGTTTGTGTGTTGTACTACTGAGTAAGCAAAGGAATGAGAGCACTCATGTGGGATTTAGCCATGTGTTAAAGCAGTGGTGGACAGGAACACAGAGCTCTTGTGAAGGCTGAGGAGCAGAGCAGGAGAGGGACAATGTAAGCCCTTAGAGTGAAGCATGGGCTTGGACTGGGGGCCAGTCTCCAACAGAAGATCCAGTCAAGGGGTTTCCTCTCCAAATGTATGAACAAAATCGAACTTAACATGCAGCTTGCAACTGAAGCAAGCCATATGTCAAAGGACATATGCAGAGTTTTTCAGGAGTACAAAAACTATGAAGGAAGGAATTGAGTTGTTCTGTCAAATCTCTTCTTGTCTGAGTATATTTGTAAGTAGCCCTGTCACCCACTGTCAGTACTAAATGTTAACTTTCACTGTCAGGTATACATGCAATTACAAAGTAAAGAGTGAATTTAGAGCTTGGCTTCCCAGATATTTGATTAAACACCATGCACTCCTAATATATTATTGATCAGACCGAATATTATTTAAATAGGATAACACTGAATGTAGAGTGCACATACAAACACTCCCAGGAAGATGATGTTGTCTCCTCTTGTTCTGTGGGAGGGTTGATATCATTGCTCAGCATTCTTTGTGCTATTGATCATGTCTACATAGCAGGCACATTGTCTAGTTCAGTAACTGCTCTAATACAGTTGTATTCAACCACATCTTTCCAGCAGTCAGAAACTTTTTTAATTAGAAAACTGTTCTTGATGCTCATTCCCTTCTTGTTGGTTTGTATCATCCTATTCTCAGCCTTCTGCTTTATTCGCCAATCCTCTTAGAGATTTCTTGTGACCTGCAGTGATGTGTCTCATTTTTATTTCTGATCCTCTTCAGTTTGTTTTATAAATGTGTGCACTCAAGGCACTATTGCAGTTTTGGGGTCTGGCAGCACGTGGTAGCCCTGAACTGTGGCACCACAGTTCCTGGTTATTGTGAACTTCCTGGTGCTGGGTGACATTTGTGTTAAATCTTCCACCCTTTCTGAGGAGGAAGCAAGGTCTTACTGTTCTCATGGGTGTTATTCATTTGAACACTGAAATAAAGAAGGGGTTGTAAGTATGGAAGCTTCTTGGTGTGGTACCAGTATGGATGTGGTCCTAATCCTTTTTAACAGGGTGATTTAGTATTTTAGGTAACATGAAAATTGACACCAGTCAGGTTACATTTATTACAGGCTGCTTGTGAGATAGATCTTCTACTCAGATGGGTAATTCTGGTCCCATCACAAGATACTTCAGAAGGTGAAACAATGATACAATTTTTGCCTGATGATACATCTGTAATTTCTTCTCCAGGAGCATGAATCTGAAGGTGGGAGAACCCCACTAATGAAGGCTGCGCGAGCTGGTCACTTATGCACCGTGCAATTCCTTATTAGCAAAGGTAAGTGCTAGTTTACATAACTAATTAAAAAGCTTAAAATGCCCCTTTACAATGCCACATGTTTGTGATCCATATTCAAAATTATTCTAGTTATGTGTATATGAGCATTTGTCAAACCCCTAAGGATTTTTTTAATTTGATGTAGTTCATGATAGAATGAATTACAAAATATTTTGCCAGTTACTTTTCCTACCTTGTTATATAGATTAGAAGTACAGCAGATATTTTCAGTTTCTTAAAAAAAGCACTTCCTCCTTCAAAAAAGCACATCAAGTACTGTCTGAAACAGTAGCAACTGCACCACATAGTGATGCTGCTCAAAGGGAACATTTGGAATTGTGCTTCTTACACCATGTGTTCCCTCACTTAACACTTACCAGCCCACTGTTGCTGTTGCAACTGCCTTGTCTTTACAAGGTGAGGAGGAGGAGGATGTGTAGAAGCCAATCAGTTAGTCAAAATCCCTTTTGCTTTTTCCCTAGAAGTGTGTAGGAAGTAATTGGATTACAAGAGTAAAGTTTGTCTCTGTTCCACAAAATACTGTACTTGTTGATACTTTCTTTTAGAAAGAATTTCTTTGTGTTTAATTCTAAGCTCATCTCTTTCTAGGTGCCAATGTGAACAGGGCTACAGCCAACAATGATCACACAGTGGTGTCCCTGGCCTGTGCTGGAGGTCACCTGGCTGTGGTTGAGCTTCTCCTGGCTCACGGGGCAGATCCTACTCACCGGCTCAAGGTATTCACTTGCAGCTTCTTGTTTCATGGGTTCTGAAATAACCACCTGGCTGATGTATGAAATAGTAAATTGCAGTCATAGTATAGTATCTTACATGGGGATGCTGCACTGGGGAGCAAAACTCATCTTCTGGCTTTTTGTTTCCAAAATCTCCCTTCAGGATGGCTCAACAATGCTCATTGAAGCTGCCAAGGGAGGACACACAAATGTTGTTTCTTACTTGCTGGATTACCCAAACAATGTTCTGTCGGTTCCTGCAGCAGACTTGTCCCAGCTCACACCTCCATCTCAGGATCAGTCTCAGGTAAGGCGTTAAACTTCCCATCACTGTTGGGAAGGAACACTTGCATAGTCATTAATTTCAAAATGAACATAGACAGTGGGAGGAATTTTAAAAACCCTGCACACATGAGAATGATAGAGAGTGAGAAAACTGGTTGGTGCTACCTGAAGAACACATGAGCTTTGTTCTATTTTCTACTCCCTGGACAGGATAGTCCTAAACCTAGTATTTCAAAGGGATGTTGTTTTCTTTCCTGCATTTGCTCAGTATTTTGGTTCAACAGTTCTAAAACCTTGTGCTAGTACCCCTCACATGGTGTTAGTGATTCTGTTTGTTATAGAAAATATATTGTGTAAACTCAAAATTCTGCAGTGGCAGCTTCAGGAGAGTTAACTGATTAAAAGCCTCAAGGAATTAACAGTTTTCCAGCCAGCACAGCTAACAGAGTAGCCCAGTTAACTTTGACATATTGCCCCCAGTAAAAAAGCAAGGGTCAGGGCATACCAAGAGGCAGCCTAGAATACCCAGTTTGGGAAGAGTGAACAGGAGTGTGCTGTAGTTCTGTACCTTTGTCTGAAGCCCTGAAGGGGGCTTTACCTGAGTGTGTGTGTGCCTGTGTTTGCAGGTGCCCCGTGTCCCGGTGCATACCCTCGCTATGGTCGTACCTCCCCAGGAGCCTGACAGGACCCCTCCAGAGAACTCCCCACCTCTCTTGGGAGTGGTGAAAGGTCAGTATGTAGCCACTCAGAGAATATATGTGGTTTGGAGGTGGATAGCCTGGGGATCATTTTATTAGAGCTTATGCATAGTGTAGTCCATTCCATCAGCTCTTGAACACCTCTAATGAAGTATAACTTTTATATAGTTCATAGTTTTTTCCTTATTTTCTTGCACTCTACAGTATAGCAACACTGGTTGTTCTAACCTTATTGTGCTTTTTCTAATTTATTAGAATTATGCTTATTCAATTTTTTTGTGAAAGAAAATGCTTGTGGTAACTGCCCTAGTGCAGACAGATAAAGTTTATGTACTCTAGGTGTGGTGTTCACATTTTAATATTGTACATTGGTCTTCTAGAATAGTTGCAGCTATTATCCATGAACTTAATGCACCAACGTTTTTCTTTTCCATCAGTAGCAATGCAAACATGTTGGCACTATAAAATATAAAAAATATAAATATAAAAAGTGCAGATCTACTTACAGGAGAGTTTTTGTTGTATTAATAGTAGTTCTCTTGTGAGTAATCGTAACATCAGAGTCTTTGCTTTGAACATGGTCAAACTCGTTGGTTAAAACTCCTTGCAGTTATTAAATTGCAATTCGGGAGTTTGTTTCCAGCTGTGGTGTCTGTAACAAAATCTTCCTATCTGCTAAGTCAGCTCAGAAAGAGAAGCAGATTCTCAAGTGCCAAGTTACAAACTGCAGCTTCTAATGATCTACAGTTTTGAATGGGGATCTTAAGCATTACAGTATCCAAAGCTCTGTTAGCTAGATCTGCTTAAATCCTTTGAGGAAGCACTGGGCACTTGCAGAGCAAACCAACAAATATAAATCCCTTAGGGGCACCAACAAAAGAGAAAAGCATCATGTCCCTGCTGGGGTCTGAGTGTGCAGCTGTGCCCCTCTCCATGCAGATGCCACATGTGTCACCTCTTAGATGCACTTGCTGTCTCATTTCCTAGGATGTGCAACACTTGATATTTGGGATTTCAGAAAAGTGAATACCAAACAAATGAAGAGAGTATACAACTTCTGGTTCAAATAACCCACCAAAATGCTAAATACCAGCATGTGTGCCCTTCCAGTTCAATGGCTGTTAGCACTGCAGAGTGGGAGTGTCCTGGGAGCACATTTTGTGGTACATGGGGATCAGGAAGGGATTAGTTCATGCTGAGTCAGACTGAAGTTAAAAGCTAAAAGGTTCGTTTTATTTAATCCAATTATGAAAAGCAAATAGTTGACTGTAGTTTAGGAAACAGCTCTCATTACAAACACCTTATTGCCAATGTCAGCAGATCCTTAGGTGTGCTTTTTGCAGTCCTGTGATGATGGGGCTGGCACAGGGAGATCTCATTGTTCACAGGGGTTCAGGACATGCTTCATGCATGTCAGCAAAACTCATCTGGGCTGCATTGCAGGAGATGCAGCAATCCCAAATGTCTCATGGGGCTGATGAAGCATTCCCCAAAAACTCTGGGAAAGCTCTTGTGTCTCTCAGGTCTCTAGGGGGGAAAATGGTATTTTTGTGCTAAACACTGTGTGCTCACTGCAGTGCACAGTTGGTGTGCTGTGCTGAGCTGCCATTTGTGACTTGTTACACACATGTGGCTTTAATTCACCAGACTTCCATCACTAAACTACTTGGGAGAGGAGGGGCAGAAGAGGGTGTGAGTTGAGGTGTTTGTTATTTCTCAGGCAGGACAGCAGTCAAGTTCTTGCATAACAGAATTGTTTTTCTGGGGTAGAACAATTACTTGCCTTCAATTAGAAGTAGCCCCTGAGTTTTTGTATAAACTGTGATCTGCTGGGAGGCAGGAGAGCAGTACCTTGCCTCCTTCATCTTAGCACAGTAATTTTTTATAGACCTGCGTGAGTTTTGCAAGAAATGCAATAGTGACACTTCGTGTTCTGAAGAGTTCTTGGCAAGTGAGATGTAAAACTTGAACACATTTAAATGTTCCTATTACAATCCATATATGACATGAGGTTTTTCAAGAGGTATTTATGGCTTAATTTTTAATTATATTATTTTTCTTCACTAAAACATGGAGGCACATGGGATCATTACCATTTGAATAATTACTTTGGCAAAGGATTTAATATTGGTGTTTAGCAACTGAAAAGAGAAACATTTCAGAGGCAGCAGTGGATCTAGAGATGCTTAGAGAAAGGTGACACACCAAGATGGTAACTTGGAAAGAACTGCATAAAAATCAGGTGAAAAAAGGAGCAAAATTAATTATGGGATTGCCCAGACCTCAGCTCCTACTTGCTTAGGAAGGATTGTTCTCATTGGACTACATTTAGCACGTGTCTGTTGTGTCCATGTCTAAGAAATCCCAGTTCAGCTCTCTTTGCTCCCATGGGGAGAGGCAGGAGATCTCTTCCTTGGTGGATTCTGCCCTCACAAAACAGGGGCAGGATTGCTGAGCAGCAGCTGTGGAGCAGCAGCTCATCCCAAAGAGCTTTTTGGGTGCAAACCCCAAGTGTGCTGTTTGCACAGGCCCGAGGGTCTGTCTGCTGCAGGGCTGTGCTGCAGCTCTGCCTGGCCCTGCACCTGCTTCCCTGGAGGGGGGTTTGGAGCCCAGCCCAGGGAACAGTCCAGAGGAATGCTGCTGGATTTCTTCAGGAAACCAGCTGTTGATAATCCCCTCGACTTTGTAAATGCAAGTGAATGGTCCCTGCAGAGCCTCGTGCAGGGCTGGAGCACAGAGCACGCTCTGCATCCTCAGCAAACCTGCTGGCACAACAAGGGGTGCTCAGGGAGCCTGGGGCAAGCAGCAGGGTTGTTTCCTTAGTCAAAATATTTTTACTGACATCAGGTGGTTTTAAATGTGTCAAAGTAGTCTGGTTTTGGAGAATGAGGTATCAGGTTTTCAGTAATTTTTTTTCCAGATTTGTGTTATTTCATACTTACTCTAAAATCATGCCTAAAAATGAAATAATTGTCCTAAAGTGAGTACTTAAAACCTGTCAACATGCTGTCATTAGACTTTTTTAGTGTCATTTTTAAGTGGGCAGTAACTTGCAGCAGTTCTCATTTGAGGTGCAGGGTTTTTTTAGTATTCCACAAGACCAAAGAGACTTATTCAGGTGAAAGCTGCCCACATTTGCCTTTGATCCCTGTGAAGGAGTTGCCCTAAAGCTGAGTGATACTTTTGATATCTCTAAGCTTTCTCAGCTAGATATTCAATATATGGTATTTCCTGGATCCCCATGCTAAATCAAACAATCTGATGGTGTGGAGAAGGGGAAGAGAAACAAACTATGTAACTTCAATAGATACAAATTCAATAAATATTTTTTACTCTGATATATGACTTCTATGCCTAATACTGAGTTATATATCCCAGCAGAGATTGCATGCATTGTGTTATTTAATAAAAATAGGGATCAGGTTAACAGTAAAACTAGGAAGCTGTATGACTTTCACAGAAGTAAAAATATTAGTAAAGGCAAATTGATATTGCTGCTTTTCCAGCTTTTGCATTCTCATTTTTGCAAGGTTTTTCTACTGCACAGTCAGTCCCAGCTGCCTATTCATTGTCTAATGTACTTCAACATCTTCTGACCAACTCTTGCCATTTCCTCCTGGAAATTTCCTGCCTGGGTCAGCAACTAGCCCAGGTGTCTGGGATGAGTTCCCAAGGGAGATTTCACCATCCATGCCTCCTGACTTCTGAACTTTACTAATACTTTCTTTGTAGACTTAAAAAGACTTTTTGTTCTGCAAACCCTCAGCAGTGCAGGCAGGTGATTTGACACCCAGACACGTGTAGGTGCCCAGGAGCACAGTATGTAACAATCTTTTCAAGGTGGTTTGTGAAATTCTGCTCCTTTGAAGCTTCAGTCACCCGCTTGCAACCAACTAATTCGATTACATCTTAGCAATTTTCCAGTTATGTACCATGAAGCCACCAGAGGAAACTTGGGAAGAATACTTAAGATTGGAAAGTAACTCAGATTTTTGAATGGCTGAAAATTGAAACAAGCTGAAACAGCTTGGTTTCAGCTGTGTAGCTATTGCCTGTTGGATAGCATTGCACCTATTCCCTGCAATTTTCCATAGACACAGCTGCTGGAGTGATAAAGACTGACAAAAATACTCCATGGTTCCAGGAGGGATACTGTGATCTTACTCAAACTCATCATTCAGCCTTCTACCAATTAACCTTTTCTTTATTAGGAGTTCAGGATGTATGAAAAACCATGTAGCAGATGAATTTGCTTGGGAAATGTAGGCTTTTTTTTTTTCCAAATTAGCAAGAATATGTAATATTGTACTTTGCATTTGTGTTTGTATGGAGCAGCTGGTTGTTTCTCCAGGTCCTTAGAGATGAGTTTCTTACTGATACAAACAATAGTTAAACACAAAATTATTATGAAAATTCAGTCTTGAGTTCATTTTCATTCATGTCGATGAGGCTGGTGAGTTTTAATTGCAGGCTGCAAATTGAACCCTCAACTTCTGAGTGAAATCAGATTTACAAAAAGAAACCTCAAGTGCAAGAACAACGGACAAGCAATTCTGTTACAGAGCACACAAATGACATGGTGATTCATAGAGATTTATGTAACAGGCTCTCCAGCAGAGATGTATTTGAATGTACAAATGTGTATCACACAGCTGACGTTTTTTTATGCTGAAAAAATCTTTTGGACTTTACTGGATTTCGATCCACTTTTTTTTTTTTCATTTGATAATGACAATAGAAATTAAGGAGCTGTTAACAAATCTCAGAATTTTGTCTCATAAAAAATAAAGTATAACACAACTGAAAGGCATATAAATTAGTTCTTTCCTGGGAGCAGTGACATCCTATGGATTATAAGTCAGAGCTAGAAGAACAACTTCCTTGAGAATCACAACCACTCCTGAGGAAATATGGTATCAGACTTGTTTGTTGGCAGCAACTCTATAAATGCTCCATGTGTTCTAAGCAAATTTAAATTAGAAGAGTTCAATTGCTTGAGAAAGCCACCTGAGGACAACAGAACTGAAGGGTATTTTTCCAGGTTCTTGCTCACTGTGTTTAGGGACTTTAAAGGTTATTTGCAGCCAGAAGCATTAAAACCTGGTCATGGTGTCCTCTCTGCAGGTTACTGGCTGCTCCAGAGAGCAAGAGTGATGCCTGGCAGAGGCTCATTGGGGTGGGCTGATGAGATGATCTCAGGTGTATGGGAGAAGGGCAGGAAATTGCCATGGGAGACACTGGAGAGCTCCTGTCACTCCCTGGAGAGCAGCAGTAGAGGGGAGGCTGTGTTTGGGTGCACTAGGT
Source organism: Sitta carolinensis (assembly GCA_032173965.1). Taxonomy (NCBI): domain Eukaryota; kingdom Metazoa; phylum Chordata; class Aves; order Passeriformes; family Sittidae; genus Sitta; species Sitta carolinensis. The sequence goes on along the minus strand of CM063294.1, from coordinate 2,699,498 downwards.
CTTGCCCTGAGTCAAACCTGGCTGTGAAGATGTGTGCATGCTCTGCAGGAATTGTGGTGAAGGCTGAGTTGGACAGGGTAGGGAGCAGAACCTGTGGGAATGCAGAAATGACAATGAAAGCAATTGGTGACACTGTCCACAAAAGAATTGGGGAATCAATCTCTGTGATACTCTGATTTTCCTAGCATGCCCAGAACCACTCTGGGATTGCTGATCAGTTTTTTTTCTGTAATCATGGTACTGGATGGCAGGTGGTATCTGTGTAGCAATGTCTGGATTTCAGTCAACTTCAGTCTAAACAACTTACTTTTGTATTAAACAAATCTTCTCAAAGTAATGAAGATAGTTGCTTTAGAGGCCAGATTGACAGCTTAATGTTGCTAGGTGTAATTTGGTAGTTGATTGTGTAGGTGACTGATGCTGCCCCCAAAAGATAAATGTACAAAATAAATTAAAAAAAAAAAAGGTTGACATGATTATGATCTGGCCTGTGATTGGATTCTTAAGTCTCACTGTAGTTACGTATTTCAAAAGTGAAAGTGTAAAGTGTGTGTTCATAATTATGTACAAAATGGGCACAGTATTTTTCAGGATTTTGTAATATAAAGGAGATTTGGATAACCCAGGAAATGCTACTTTTTAGTACCTCCAATAATTGCATATTCAAAGCTACCAGCAGTGTAGCTTCTCACCTCTGGTTTGACCTGCCTGTTCTGGTGAACAGGTCAGGGGCAGCAGATCTTCCTTCCTACCCCTTGTTCTCTTCCAATTGCTCCAGTTACAGGTTGCAACTGTGTTCTGGCATAGAAAGGGTGATCCGGAACCTGAAAAGTGGCCCTGCTATCTGATTAGCAGCTCATTAATGTAAATTTCTGTGCCTTTTCTGGAACTTGAGAGCTCAGCTGGTCTCCTAACACCCTGTCTTCACAAACTGTCCCACCTTTCCATGATGATTCCTGTTTGGAGTTGCTGTCTGAGCCCAGCCCTGGCTCCTCAGCCAGCCCAGCTCTCCAGGTGGGGCTGTGCTTCTGCTCTTGCCTTCCTCTTGTGCTCCTGGAAAAGCTTCCCCATGACAGGCTTGTTTTCTCCCCACCTCAGATTTCATTGAGGGACAGCACTGATACTTCATTATTTGGGAGGCTCTTGGAACTGCAGCTTTCCTCTCCTAGAGTGATAGAAGGTGTCCAGAGCTGCTGGGTTGTGGGACTGCCTTGTGTGAGGATGGGAAAGGAAGACACAGAACTTTAGGGGTGACATTGAGCAGAGCAGGACATTCCCATTTCAGCTGCAGGCAGGGTTCATTTGCAGTTTGGTTACTATAGCAATGGAACTTACTTTCAAAACAATGATACAGACAAGCCTTTCAGAGAATTTTGGTGACTGCAAATATATTTCTCAGGAGTGGTCTCAAAAAGCTGTTAATGACACTTGTTAAAATTAAAGGATAAACCCCTGAGTGCACGACAGAGCCAAAGAGGCCACAGGTTAGAGCCACCAGCCAGCACAGAGGCAGGGGTTGCTGAACTTCCCCAAATTCTTCTTGCTGAGCAATTGGCTGGGCACTCCCTGGGTCTGGAGGAGGAGCAGTGGTGGGCAGGGGTGCTCAGCTGGAGCTGCTGCCCTGCAGAGAGGATGGAGCTGCAGCAGGAGCACCCTGAGGAGGCTCCAGGGGCTCAGGCATGCTGGGCTCTTTGCTGGCATTGCTGAAGGGTGGCTCTGGGATTCTGGGCTCTTTGCTGGCATTGCTGAAGGGTGGCTCTGGGATTCTGGGCTCTTTGCTGGCATTGTTGAAGGGTGGCTCTGGAATTCTGGGCTCTTTGCTGGCATTTGTAAGATTCTGGTTGTTTCTCATCTAGTTAGATATGGTTTGCTTTCCCAGGTGTCTGCTGCAGGTATGCAGTATGGAGTTGGTCCAATTCTATTTTCATATTTGTTCTTTCTCTTTAGGAGAGAAATATCTCACTTTTGTTTGGTTTACAGTTAGTTCCTCAAAAAAAGATTAATTTCAAACTGAGGTGTATGTGAGTCTTGTTTTGACAGCAATGCAAAATGAAGTTTTTTGTGAATTAGTGTATTGGTGAAGGATGGCCTAGAGAGAAATAAATCTGTGTTTCAGGAAACTTAATCCTTCCAGGGCTGGTGACTGATCCAAAACTTAGTTCTTGTATTCAGACTTTCATTTAACTGTGTAATGTTTAGGTTTAACTTTATTAAACCATGGCTCAAACTGTGCATCATTTTAGTTCCCCTTTTAATGATTAATTATGTGAGTCTGCTTTGTAAAACTTCAAGTTTTCTTTCCTTTTATTCTTTTTAAATAATCAAATTCCATATATCAGTGTTCGGGTAAAGCAAATAAGTATTAGTGCAGAAAATTATTTAATCAGGCTAAAACTTTTCAAGTTTTTAATTAAAGTTCTGACATTGAAATAATAATTAAAATTCCAGCACTTAATAGATTCCTTTCAGTAGGATGTGACTAGAGTTTCCCAGATGTGGCTTTTGGGAAAGCAGCCATGGGTTGCTTGAGGACAGTCAGCAATTGGGGCAGGGCTGCCCAGGTTTGGTGAAGATTATTTTTAAAGTCTTTATAATGAACAGAATTGTTCATTTGTTACTGGAAGGGGAAGTGAGCTAGTTGTTAGTTTGGTCCCAGAATTTTTAAAAAGGTGCTAAAACTTCACACTCCACTTGAAAGCACTAAGTTTGCAGTGGCAGGATTCTGCTTGTAATGTAAAGGTGAATGCTACAATGTTTGGAGAAATCCTAATTCAAAGCATCATCTTGCTGTCAGGTTAGTCTGCTCTCTGCTCTAGAGTCTTTCTGCTCCTAACCTTGCTGTTGGAAGTCAGCCTCTGGAAAATACTCTTACTTTAAGCTCTGCACACACAGAAGAACTTTGGGAACTCAGTAAATCATGTAAATTGCCTTGCTGTTCCTGCTGATTCCCCTTCCCAAGTGCATTGTCACGTATGTCAGAAATTGTCAAGGTTCCTTGTAAGATTAAAATAGCTGAGCTCAAAGGGATATGAGGATCAATATTGAAAATTCCATCTATCTGCTTTGTCCTTTCTTGTCTTAACATGGAGTGTAGGGTTTACCTTTCTGTGCTTTGACAGATGTGCAGTGTTAGTTGTAAAGATTTTTTTTTTATTTTATTTTTTTATTATTATTATTATTTTTGGTGGGTGAGAGGGGAGGTTTGGGGTATCTTCAGCATGGCATTTTTTCAAACATTTTTCATGTGCTTAGGTGCATCCAAGCAGAAGTCAAGTTCCCTGCAGGTAGCAGATAAGGACCTACTGCCACCTTTTCACCCATACCAGCCTTTGGAATGCATAGTAGAAGAGACTGAAGGCAAGCTGAATGAACTTGGACAGAGAATTAGTGCTATTGAAAAAGCACAACTAAAATCATTGGAATTAATTCAAGGTGAACCTTTAAATAAAGATAAGATTGAAGAACTTAAAAAGAACAGAGAAGAACAAGTACAGAAGAAGAAGAAAATATTGAAGGAGCTGCAGAAGGTGGAAAGGCAGTTGCAGATGAAAACCCAACAGCAGTTTACCAAAGAATATTTGGAGACCAAAGGTCAGACAGACACACCACCTGCCCTGCAGCAGCAGTGCTCACTTACAGGGGTCTTCCCAGAAGTGGAAGCTGATAAGGGTCTGCCAGAGGATAACTTTTCAGGGTTACCTCAGGTTGACACAATCTTGTCTAAAGATGATGAGCAACACCAGTCTCCACCAGCTGCTGAACAAATAGAGTTTGTCCCTATCCAGCCTTTGCCAGCACCGCAATGTAATTTTTCTGGTAACTTAGGTTATAATGGGACAGAGTCTCTTGAACTTCAGAAAGCATTAGGGAATCAGCAGAATGTAGGACAGCAGCAGCAAATTGCTGGGCAGGGGCTCTTAGTTCAAGAACCAGACGGATTAATGGTTGCCACTCCAGCACAGACGCTTACCGACACTCTTGATGACCTAATAGCAGGTGGGTTAAGAAATATACCTATTTTTGCATTAATTTGTGTGCTCAGTTTCCCTCTCTCTCCTTCCCTCCAAATACGTCTTGGGGTTTTCCAGTTTGGGAATACTTGCTTAAGAATGAAGTTCCTGATTAGTGTTATTAATCCTAACAGTGACTTCCAATTCTAACATGATACTTTTAAATATCTTTTTTTCCAAAGTGCAAAACTTCCTGTACTGGACACCTGTTTTAGCCCCTTTGGCCTCATCTTTTTCTGTGCTTCTTTAAAAAGCCCCATCATGAATAGTTAGTAGTGCCCATTAGGAAACCCAAAAGCATGGCAGATTTATATCTTCTGTAGAATTGTCTTTGCAGGCTTATCAGTGACTTTTTTCCATGTGGTAGCCATCTCTAGAAAGAGCCAAATTGTTGTCACTTTTCTGGACAAACAAACACATCCCTCTCCTTGCTGCTGGAGCTTAAGCACAGCCTGGAATCCGCACACAACCACTCCGTCCTGCGATGGCTTGTGTTTGCAGAATCCCTGCTAAACCCCAGGTGGGGTACAGGAATAGCTGCTGGTTAGATGGTCCACATGGCAAAAACGTGTCCTGTTAGCTGGATGAAAAGCAAAATCCCAGCATCCTTGCACGTGTTGGTGCAGTGTGAAGAGGAGTGGGACTGCCCGCACCGCGGGTTGTGCGAGTCCCCTTGTGCACAAACAGAGATCACTTTGGGTGACTCCATGTCGTGGACTTGACTAGGATTGAGGTTTGCTGCTGGAGGTATGTAGGATATAGCCAGTGTTGTTTGGTCTGTAGTTTGGTTTTTTTTTTTTAATTTGGTGTTTTTCAACTTTTCTTTGTACCTCGTGCCTGTACTCCTGCCCATTATTTTCCTGTCTGTCTCCCCCTGCCCCTCCCGTTTCGTAGTCACTGCCGTGTCCTCTGATGTCCAGGCTGTGAGATCTTTGGCCACCCATTCCTGGGAGCCTTTGCAATGGTAATTGCATCAAGCTCATGCAAGTCAAGACTACTTGTGACTTTGCAACCTCCCGTGGAAGCCAGAGTTGGTGGAGTAGTGGGTGTTTGTCCCAGCTCCTGTCCTCTCCCTGTAATTCCAGTCCTTTTATAGAGCATTGGTTTTAGTTCCCCCTGTTCTGGCATGGCAAGCCTCCCTTCCTGCTCTCTGGTGCTCTTCAGAATACTCAGCCAACAGTAAAACATTCTCAATTTTTAGTACTCAAAATTTTAGTACTGGAGCGTAGCAGGAAGAAAATTTGAATGGTAACACAACATAATCAGCAAGGGATTAATCATTGGAGTAGTTGCTGTTGCTGAGAGTTGAACGTGTCTGGCACAAGGCCATGGAGTCTGTACCCTCTGGTGGTCAGCAGCTCATTCCACAGCCACAAACTCAGTGTCCCCACTGTGAAAAGTGCTACAGTCCTGCTGATTGTGAGAACTGTGCTGTAGGAAAAAAGGTTGCAAACAACCAGAAAAACTGTACCTTAAAAATAATTTTAAAAAGTGGAATAGACATTGGTTTGCTTTCTGAAAACAGCTACTGGTTTTGCTAAGCAGTTAAAGACATTTTTTGCTAAGACACGAGATTGACTTATTTCAAAAATCACTGCAAATAGCACCTTCTGCGTTAGAAACAACATTTACAGACGTGCAACTTGAGGAGTCTTTAGCTATTGAGTTCCAGAGGCTTCTGCAAAAATGCATTGATGTTTCTTTGTTGAAATATATTTTCTTCTGAAACTCATAAGTTTCTTTCACTTCCCTCCCCTCCAAAAAAAATAGTCAGAAGATAGATATCTTTCTCACTTTGTAAATCCAGACTGTCTAAAAGTGACTTCCATGTAAATTATAATCCTACTATATGTCAGATTTACAGCCATGTAAAAACAAACTGGAAATTTATCTCTTTGATCCATATCTAAACTGCACTTTTCCCACAGACTTACCCATCAGTCCTTAATTTTCTAGAGAAATTTTGAGCAATAAAAACTGTTACAAGATCTGTTTTTATGTGCTCACTGCAATGCCAGGTAGAATGGCTCAGGGCTTTGTTTCTGGTTTATGGGAACCCTGGGTTTTAGGGAGCTTGTGTCCCACACTCCAGCTGTCCCTGAGGGCTCCCCTTGATCTCCTGCTGGAGCTGCAGGGATGTTAGTGAGTGACTCTGGGTTTAGAAGAGGTATGAGGATTTTTATTCCTTTTGAGTCTTTCACTTTGGGTGGGGACTGCTTCAGGAGAACAGAAATGATTTTCCCCTCTGCCCTGAAATACCTTTTACTGCTGCTCTTAGCAGTGGTGATATCCAGAGAAGGCCACGGAGATGCTCCGAGGGCTGGAGCCCCTCTGCTCTGGATCAGGCTGGGAGAGCTGGGGATGTTCACCTGGAAAAGGCTCAGGGGAGACCTCAGAGCCCCTGCCAGTGCCTAAAGGGGCTCCAGGAGAGGGACTTTGGACAAGGGTCTGGAGGGACAGACACAGGGAATGGCTTCCCACTACCAGAGGGCAGGGCTGGATGGGATATTGGGAGGAAACCTCCCTGTGAGAGTGATGAGGCCCTGGGGTTGTGAGCTGTGGCTGCCCCTGGATGCCTGAAAAGGTCCAAGGCCAGGTTAGACAGGGCTTGGAGCAGCCTGGGATGGTGGAAGGTGTCCCTGCCCATGGCAGAGGGTGGAATGAGATGAGCTTTAAGGTTCCTTCCAACCCAAACCAGTTTGGGTTTCTGTGATGTAGGAGGGAAATCTTTCCAAGCTTCAGTTGGGACCAGCTGTAAGGGAGAACTTCAATTTCTGTGGAGCTACAAATTTGCATTTTGCTGACCAACTGAACAGTGACAATATACATAAATGGAGTATTTATCTTACAGTTTTGCTGCAGGGTGTGTCAGCTGGGAGGTGTTCAGGTGGTGGATGTCAAGGTGCAAAGTGTCAGTGAGTCATGGCACACATCCCCTCTTTCATAAAACTATGCAGAAGTAACCAAGTACCTTTTGGAAAGTCAGCTAAAACCTAAAAATTAAGCAGCTCTTTCCACTCCAGAATGTTTTGTTTGTAATGGAGTTTATTTTGATGTGCTGCTGCAAAAATCTTGCACCCATTGGACATTTAAGGTGTGACTTATTACAGTCAAAATTTTAACTAGGTTTACAAAAGAGACAGACCTGGTGCAGTTTAGAGTGAGAAACCAATAAATTAATTTGGAACACAGCTATCATTTTCATTACTCAGTATCTATCTGGTTTCTTGGAGCCTCTTGTCTTGCATATTCGGAGTTTCATTTCAGTTCACTTTCTGCATTTTCCATTGTAAATTTCTTAGTTGTAGTATCTGAATTGGGGCTTTTTGCTGGTTTAGGGTATTAAAGATGAGGAACTTTTCTGTGTTGCTGGGGTTTGTCTCTAGTTGGAATATTTTTGTTTCTCTTTGTTTTGCTCAGCTGGTATTTTTAGTCAAGAGCCTGTGTGTGCTTTTCTGTCCCACTCTCGTCCTGTGAGCTGCTGTTTCCAAACTGAAATTTCAGGTGTGTCCTGAGAAACTTTATTGTTTGGTTCTGACATTCTGGTTGTAGTCAGTGATACAGAATTACTTTTTAAGGTAAGGATTTGGAAGGTGACATCTGAGTTGCTGTGTTGAGGATTGCTGTTTGGGGTAAAACTGGTTACTGGGACAATCTGGAGTGAGGAATGGTGAGCCATGAGCAGAGCTGCAGTTCCCAACGTGCAAAAGCCTCTGCAGCAGCAGCTTACTGAGAAGCTGCCTGGACAGGCTGAAAGGCTGCTCAGGCTTGAAAAAGGATGATTCTCTCTGTCCTGAAAATCCCAGTTCCTCTAAGGAAAGAGGAGCTGAAATCTCTGTCCAGTATTCCTGAATGCCAATGCTCATGCCATGGCAGTGGCTGGGTAGGCACAGTTTCAGCCTACAGCTGAAATCTCACCCAGAGCTGCTTGCTCCAGGTACTGTCAATGCTCCAGATTTGTATTTGGATAAAATGCCAAGTTCTTTCTTACTTTTGTTTTACTCATGTTTCCTTTGATATTTTTTCATAACTTTGAAAATAGTCATCCATGTCTTTAAAGACCAGCATTCAGCTTTCAACTTATACAAACTGAGACCCTTTGGAACATTGCAAACCCTTCACAGGACGTGGGAAACCTGGATTTTGTCATGTGGAGGATAATATTTTTTTATAAGGAAGTCTTTTGAATGAAGCCTATGGACACATGTAAAACCTCTGTGACAAAATTGGTATTTCCCTGAAATCAAGGGCAAGCAGTGTCAGTGCTGCTTTCACTGCTAAGCTGTGGTACCAGGGATGTTCTATGCTAATGCCATGTTGGAACCATTGCTGCAAGGGCATTTTCAAGTTTAAAATCTGTATTTTGATGTGTAACTAGAGCCGGGATAAATCAGCCCTATGAAACTGGAGGCAGAAGTTCTCAGGCTTTTTTTGCTCCACAGACCATAAATGACACTGCTGCTCCATGGGCTCAGCTTGCCAGCCACACTGAGGAAATAAAAAAGAGCATTTTGAAAAATCCTGGCATTTTGTAAACTCAGCAGTTATACAGGGGGTGATTAATTGGTGGGTGTTGTAGGAATATTGGTTAGATTTAATTTTAAACCATATTTTAGGATATCAGTGCAGGATTTATCTTCATTTCTACTGCCTTTGGTGTTCTCTCTCATGTTTAACATGAAGTGCATAGTACACACCCTTATGTTTCAAACACATGATGAAAATCTAAAAGTATGCAAGAAATACTTCGATATTTTCAGTCATGGTTGTGAAATCCAGAGAATTTGTGGAACCTGTGACAACAACACTGAATATATAACTTTAAGACCTGGCTCCAGTGGAGTCCCCCTGCACACCCTGCTCTGCTTGCACAGCACATGCATATGGTTTGACATGTATCTGAAGCTGCAAGAGCTGAAAAAATTGAGCTAGTGTCTTCCACAAGGAAGGACCAGCTTGATTTAACATAAATCCTTAACAGGGTGATATGGTGTCTGTATTTTGGAAGGAATAATCTGTAGAAATCCAGTTATTATCTTGCACTTCAGTGCATAAAGCAAGAGAACAATCATATTGCATTCATTAATGCTCATTTGCTGCTGTAAGTGATAACCTATAGTGAGCTTTTGTATTTGAAACTTTTAATACAAACCTGGTTTGCTCATGAAGGTTGTAACAGGAATTCAGATCTGGTACTTCATTTCTTAAACGTGGTGACCAAATGTTAATGCTGGTTTTGCCTATGCACCAAGGAGAAGTGTTTGCTTAACAAATACAGCTGAAAATGGAACTTCCCCAGATTTCAGTGAACCCCTCTGCCATGTTACCAGAACCCAATGGAAGTGACCCATCTTGCCCTGCTTCAGCCTGTGTTTCCTTTGTGAGGCACTGGCAGCTCTACAGGCTGAGTTAGTGCTGTTAATGGTCATGTTGGGGCTTTTTCTATGACTTTTCATTGACACCATTTTCCCATGAGTACTTATTTGCTGGTGTGTAATCTGTCAGTGCAATGAGGAAGGGTGAGCTGGGAAAGGTTTGCAAAATTTGTTAAGTCTTCCACAGGTTTGAGTTCATCCTTCATCTTCCCTTAACACTTGGACAAAAGCAAAATGCTGCTGCTTATTTCTTACCTGTAGCTGTTAGGGTTTTCCTTTAGTTGCTTTTTTCCAGTTGCTGCTAAATGCTGTGTGTTTTGAAATAACTAAAGCTCACTGGGTGTTCCAGCTGATGAGGCTGCACAATAGAGACATTTGGCAATCCAGCAGTGACAATACTTGTCAAATGCAGCTGCTCTGTCAGCAGGGATCACTGGAGCTAAAGCACACACGGGGTAGGTGGGTTACACCCTCCTGGCAGGTAATCCCAGCTGATTACAGGGACCCAGGCTCCACTTGGACTCTCATCAGGTTACAGAGGCAGGCAGGAGTCCTGGCCCTGCACTGGATGGCCAGAGAGATTTCTCTGTTTGATGATTTAAAGCTAGGTGAAAAAAATCTGATTCTCAAATATTATTTTTTTTAATTGTTATTTAAAAAAAAAAAGAAGATATAGTTGCATTCCTTGTGTCCCTGAGCAATGCTGGATCTTCAGGATGTCATCTTTTACAGGCTGTGAATCAATCAGAATAAATTTTAGAGAGCACAGACAGTTTTCAGCTTTCTTATTTTTGTTGACTGCCCCCTCCTGTCTGCTTCCCTTCCACTTTCCTGGGTTGGTTTAACTCTGAGACATGATTAATAGTGTGAGTTGCTATCGGTCATCTTGCTCTGAAAACTTTCTCTGGAGGCTAAGTGTGCACTAACCCTTATGTGAAAAAATTTGGGATTGTAGAATAAGACTATATTAAAACTATATTTTTGAACTTTAGGTTTATATGTTAGTGATAAATAATTTGCCTGCTTAAACCGAGCATATGATCAAACTTTTTTTAACAGTGAAGGTTACTATTAGAAAAGGGTAACTAATCACCTTCATAATTCACACTTGTAGTGCATACAGACTAATTAATAAAATTATTTTCTAACTTGCCACAGTTTGGAGACGATGCTTACACTGTTTAACTGCCGCAAAGCTGCTTTTTGTTTTTAGGAGCGTTCGCTTTGTTTCCCCCGTTACTGTTTTGATATTAGACCATTATAGCAGTTTTACGGAACTTGATGCTTTTCGTATAAAACGGGACATTCCTAAGTGTGGATTAATAACCTGGTGTTCATTTTCAGCTGTGAATAGCAGAGTGCCCAGTGGCTCCACCAGCTCCTCGCACACTACCGAGTCCCCGACGCCCGAGCCCTGCCCGCAGGCAGCCAGCAATGTGCCCCCGCAGTCCGTGCTGCCCATGTACCCGTCAGTGGACATCGATGCACATGTGAGTAAGAGAGCTTAGCTTTCTGATAAGCTCTGAAGGGAGAAAGCAATCTAGCACTGTTGTAGAAATACGGAAGCTGTGTTTAATTTTAATTTCTGAACATCTTTGTCTGTCCTACGCACGAAGACTGAAAGTAACCACGACACCGCGCTGACCCTGGCGTGTGCGGGAGGGCACGAGGAGCTGGTGTCTGTGCTGATCGCCCGTGGTGCCAATATTGAACACAGAGACAAGAAGGGTAAGTGAAGCCATAACACAATCTGACCATGAACTACAGCTTGGAACAGTGAATTTCAAAAGGTGAACTGCATTCTTGCACTTTGCATAGTGACGTTGGTCACGCACAGCCAGTGAGCTGCTGTCGGCACCTGAGTGGGATCTTAGGCAGCTTTGCGAAACAGGAGGCACTCCTGTCCTTACAACACCCTCTGTAAATGACCTCAGCAAGCTGGATAGAGGAGCTGATGGGGGTAACCAGCCAGTCTTGGCTGTCAGAGCTGGGTGGTGGCAGTTGTCAGGTTGGGTATCATCGTTCTCAGAAGCAGAGTTCAGCAAAATCTCACATCTTTTAAAGCTGAGAGAAAAACACACACCACGTGTGTTGGAGCTCACGTTGACCACTGGCAGTCAGCAACACATGCAGGGCAGATGTGATCACTTGTTGGAGCTTAATTTAACAATAAATATACAGAAAGCTGTGACTTCTCCAAGGATAGGAGTTGGTCAGAACTTAATCCAAACTGATCACTGTTTAAGCTTCTTTTGAACAGCCTTTGGCTGGAATCAGAGCTCAATGTGACAGGGTCAGAAGAGGGTTGGGAAAGGCTCTGAGATTGTGGCCCCCAGCCTGAGGAAGAGACACAATCAATAGAAGTCACCGTGAATCAACCCATTTGTGCATTTCTGCTCCTTAACAGCACTTTGGAGACAGTCAAGGTTGTTTTTTAACACAATCTCATGTTACTAGGTTTTACACCTTTGATTCTGGCTGCAACTGCTGGACATGTTGGTGTGGTGGAAATTCTCCTGGACAAAGGAGGGGATATAGAGGCGCAGTCGGAGCGCACGAAGGATACCCCACTTTCCTTGGCATGCTCCGGAGGACGCCAGGAGGTACAGACATGTCCTCAAAGGCCTTCAGCTCTTACTTGCAGATAGGGGGCTTTTTCTACACTCTTGGGGTTCTTCTGTTGTTGGTACATCTTACTTTTTTTTTTCTGGAAGGTTTTTCACCTGTTTCAGTGTAGCTAATTTAAGGTTTTTTCCTCTTCCGAGAAAGGAAGAAGAAATTTAAGGCTTTTTTTCTTCTCTCCCTTGCCCATCCCAGTTTTGTTAGTTAATGGTCATGATCACTTGTGGTAACTTGTGGTCTTTCTTCAGTCATTATCCTCACATGGTAAGTAGTTCTGTGAGGGAGCAGATATTTATTGAATATCTATTCACTGAGCACTTCCCTTATCCATCTTCCCTCATCTCAAACCTGAAACAGCTGGTACAGGCACACAAGGACAGGAACTGGGGTTTTGTGGGCAGTATGTGGCTTTAGTGATAATGCACAGGGCTGGTAAGTGCAGATGCAATGCAGGACACACTGTGCCTGTCTTTTAAGGATGTTTCAGAGTTCTGTCAGATTTGTGTGTGTGTCCAAATAAGATTTGTGAAATCCTTCCTATTTCAGTCATGTGCATAGTACCTTAGAAGATGGCATGGAGATGGGCAAGAGCTCTGTAGTAGATTAATATAAGGATTAAAATAGTTGGCCAAAATTGGAAAGTTTCCATTTTACTTTTGAATTACAGATATTTAAAAGTGCTTCTTATAGAAAAAGTCAAGATCAGCATGGCCTGTAGTTGTAGCATTATATATTGAGCAACTGAAGACTTCTCTTCTGCCTCTTTTTTTTTTTTTTTTTTTTTTCTTTGTGCCAGAATCTTACTTATGTTTCTGGCTTAGCAAGGAGCCTTTTTTCTCTGGATTGTATGGAAATCACCTAGCTTATGTAAATAATAAATTGAAGCCCACTTAAGTACATCACCAAAATGGTTTAATTTTCTTCCGTTTTATTTCTCTTAAGCAGCTTCTGATAGAGGAGTCCTTCCTGGTTCCATTAACTCTGATTTTTACCACATGTTTTTTGGAAAGATCATGTAATACAGATAGTCAAACTTGGCTCAAGTGTCATTTGGATCCAAGTTGTGAGATGAGTTTTTCTGAAAGAGATGCTCAAGCATTGTGGGACATTATGGGAGTAGGGTAGATCAGTTGTTTGCAAACTTAAGATTCCTAGGCAGAGCTTCACTTTAAAGCCTTGCAGTTTTATTTAGGTAAAACAATCTTTCTGGCAGACAAGTGCTCAGCTGCTGTGGTCATGGGCTGTACAGAGACAGGGAAAAGTCAAGCAGAAGAGGGTGGAGATTTTCCTATGGCATCCTGTCTGCTGACAAGGGAAACTGGTAGCACACTGGAAAGTTTGTGATAGCATCCTCTCACTCCCTGGATAATAGCAAAGGCCACAATATGTCTGTTAATACTCATCCTGTCTTTGCAGGTTGTTGATTTGCTGTTGGCCCGGGGAGCAAATAAAGAACACAGGAATGTGTCTGATTACACGCCATTAAGCCTTGCTGCATCTGGTGGCTATGTTAATATCATCAAGATTCTTCTCAATGCTGGGGCAGAAATTAATTCCAGGTAATGTACCGTGTGACCAGCTGAGCTGCAGTGTGGCACCGGCACTCCCTGGTGGCTCCATCCTGATGCACAGGTTGGAATCTCAGGTGTTTTCAGACCTCCTTGCAGCAGTCTTTTTACACTGATAACATCTTCTATGTTCATGTGATCTTAGTGCTTTTAAATCCTTTAACTATCACAAACTTCATCTGACTTATATCTAAATTTTAAGGGATTGTAGTTTGCAAACCTAATCTTTCCCTTTTTCCACCATTCTGGGGTCTGGAAGTCAAACTATTTCCAATAGAACCATGCCAAGGAAGCAGCCAAGTGCTCAGGGCAGCTCTGTGTATTTGAAGATTTCTTTTTCAGGCAGAGGAACAAATTTACACAGCAGTGTCTCTTAAGCCTGCTGTCTATTCCTTTTAAGCAAACTTACATATATTCTAGCACTAGACAGAGTGAGAGAACTCTTAACTAGGGAAAGTTCAAGCTGCAGCTGTGCTAGAAGCACGTTTCTCTTTGAGAAAATCGGATGTAGCTTAAGGCTTCTGTCTGCTTCAGCCATCAGAACGTCTAATAGCTGAAATGTATTTTCCTTGTTTATAAATTGCAATTGTTTATTGCATATAGTTCCTCTGGTGGTTTCTCTAATCAATTAAAAAACACTACAATTTTAGGTCAGCACCTATATTTTGTGTAGGTTCTATGTTCCTTTCTGACTTAGAATGAAACATTTCGTTGCTCTTCGATACACTCTCATTTCCCAGAGCTTTTCTTGGGCCGTGGGCACTGCAGTTTGTCTCTTTCCCTTAGGACTGGCAGCAAGCTGGGCATTTCTCCTCTGATGTTGGCTGCTATGAACGGCCACGTCCCTGCTGTGAAGCTGCTGCTTGATATGGGCTCTGACATTAACGCCCAGATCGAGACCAACCGCAACACAGCCCTGACCCTGGCCTGCTTCCAGGGCCGGGCAGAGGTGGTCAGTCTGCTGCTGGACAGGAAGGCCAACGTCGAGCACAGGGCAAAGGTAAGTGGGGGACTTGCCTTACCTTCTTATTGCCTCTGAGGGGTCAAGTTTCTTCAGATTTTCCTGTAACTTTGAACCTCTCTGGGCTCAGAGGAGTTGTTACATCAGAGCACTTAAATGTTCTGAAATAAGTGTGGTTTCTTTTAAAAAATAAAAAAAGCATCAATGATGATGTATTTTTTGCATTAGGGAAAAGCTGACTGGTCCTTCTGAGTTTATAATGGAACTTAGATTGACTCTTGTCTAGACTTTTTCAGGTTTAAACTTGGCGTAATACTCGGTAACAGAACAGATACAGATATTTTTACATGCAAGTGAAGTCTAGGCAGGAAGAGAATAGTGTTGCTTGTGATTCTCATATAGAACAGACTTCTTGTCTGCAACCAAAGTAGTGCAGTCAAACTTTGTAAAGCTTTTACGTTGCTGTAGAACCCGTGGCTTCAGTACTGTGACCTTCTGTGCCTCTGAAATGCTCCACAGGTCCCATCCTTTGGTGCTCTGGGACAGCTTTGTGTCTCCTGCCATAAAGCAAGCTTAAAGCTTGTGTAGACAGCCAGACTGATTTCCCCAGCACAAAGGAATTTTTGGTAACTCCTAAGGCTGCTGAAATAATTGCTGTGTCTGTCTACCCCGCCTGCTTCTGGAATGACTGTGGCTGGAGAAAAGGGGATATGGATAAAAGCCAGCTCTCAAATGGTCAGTTGGGCATGTTAGCAGCTGGTGTAAGTTTTTTTAACAGTCTGACCTGGCAACTAAGTTGGGCCAGGTCAGTCTCAGTGCCAAGGGAGGCTAGAGAAAAGATATAAAGCCAGTTTCTGAGTATTTTTGTAGAAACACATGTGTCTTCATTTGAATCTGTTCTAACCTCTGTTGTAGAGGTCTTGTTATAAACTTTGCATTTGCTGTTGAGACAGGTATCTGGTGGTGCTTAGTCAACAGTTTGCTTGGGTTTGTATAAATCAAAGCCCAAGACTGTTTGGGTTTTGGGATGGTTTTGTTTGGTTAGTTTGTGTGTGGGTGTTTTGTTTTGTTGTTGGGGTTTTTTTTGATTGGGTTTTTGGGATCTTTTTTGAGGAAGAGACTGCTTGAAGTTAGGCTCCTAAACTAAAAATAAGCAGCTAAATAAAAATCTGATTTCCCTTTGTAGGAATCATTTATGTCTTTTCTGAGGTGTATTGTGCAGATTTCACAGAGTAACTCGTTCTCTTTGCACAGACTGGTCTCACACCTCTGATGGAAGCAGCTTCAGGAGGCTATGCAGAGGTTGGAAGGGTTCTCCTTGATAAGGGAGCAGATGTGAATGCCCCACCTGTGCCTTCCTCGAGAGATACGGCTTTAACAATTGCAGCTGATAAGGGTCACTACAAGTTCTGCGAGCTCCTCATTAATCGGTAAATCATTTCTTCTCATGAAGTGTTTAAGGTCACAGTGGGTGGGGCTCTGAGCAACCTGATCTCGTGGGTGGCTTCCCTGCCCATGGCAAGGGGGTTGGAACAAGATGAGCTTCCAGATCCCTTCCAACCCAAAGCAGTTGCAGCTAATGATTAATGGCACATTTGTTCTGTATTCCTCTGTGGCAAGGGTGCTCTTGTTCACGTTACCTCATGCACCTGAGAGCAAAGAGAAGCTTTGAAAATAGGATGTTTAATCTGTTCCCTACTCTTCAGTGTTATCCTGGAATATGTTGCTATTGCAGTGTTAATTAAGCAAAGCAGGCAGCTGGGACCAGAGGCAGGCAGACAGTGTCTGGCTTGGACAGCTTGTTTGTGTATGAATCCAGCAACTCCCACAGGAGCATTTCCTCACTTGGGGGGCAAAGCCTGGAAGTAGCTCTTGAGCTTTCCAGGCATAACCCAGTGTGCTGCTAAAATCTCAAGGGGCTGCTTTGTCCTGTGAGTAGTCACCACACTGATAATTTAAAGGTTGCTGGTTGCATATCTCTGGCGCAGTAGGTGACATGAAACGAGCGTTCATTTCTGTCAGGGAGGTTTAAGTGTTCCCCTTGGCACTACCCTGCAGATGAAACTGCACATTTCAGGGACAGAATTTCTCATCTCTTGCCACTGTATTTCAGTTATTAAAGTTTTATATCCAGCTGTGCTCTGATGTTTGGTGATCTGGAACCTTTCCTCTGCCATCTCACCGGGTTTGTGTTTGCAGAGGGGCGCACATCGACGTTCGCAACAAGAAGGGGAACACCCCGCTGTGGCTGGCAGCCAACGGCGGCCACTACGACGTGGTGCAGCTGCTTGTGCAGGCTGGGGCAGATGTGGATGCTGCAGACAACAGGAAAATCACCCCTCTCATGTCAGCATTTCGCAAGGTAGGAGTCTGTCACTGTGACAGAGAGGAACACACAGCAACACACAGAGCAGGTGTTCGGGTAGAGAAGAAGAAAAGAACTCTCTCGTTTATTGTTGACCTCGTATCTATCAGTTTCTGGACAGTGACCAGAGATTGAACAGAGAAGTTCCCACCTCTCCATCTCCACTGGTCACTTGAGAAGTCCATCAGGTGATATCTTTTCACAAAGGAATGCAAACATGATCCTTGTTTATCTTAAAATTCATGAGAACTGACTCCACTATACTAAAACAAATCTGAAGGCTGATTTTCAGGGACAACATCAGACCACCTCCTTTGTCTTCTAAGCAGTGCCTCTCATTTCATCTGGAGTCTGAGTGCTTGGGTTTGGAGGAGTCAAATATAACATGGCAAAATTGGTACTTTGATAAAATTCCTCCTTCAAAGTCATAATTACTGTGCTTCACAAAGATCCAGTTTTTGAGAGTTGAAAAACCTTTTTCCACATAGGATGTTAGCTTTATCATTTCCAGTTGTACACTGTGCAAAAACTTTAACTTGTTGAGATTTCCGTATTTCTGCAGTCTGTACTGCATGTTTCAGTTCTGCTTTGGAGAGGAACACAATACCAGTCTGCAATAACCTGTCCTGATTCCTTTGTGCTTCTCTTGTTCTGTTCCTAATCTGTTGTGATGGGACACTGTGTAGCCAGCTCTTCTGTCACCCACTGCTTTTTCTTCTTGGCAGGAAGAGCATTGCTTTGGGATGGTTCCATCAGTTGTGGTGTTGCATGCAAGGAGCATAAGCAGAGGAATCTATTAGCTATAGCTGCTTTGCCTTTAACAAAATAGCAAATAAGCGTGCAGCTTTTTTGACAAACAAAAGTACTGAGCTTGGCTTTGTTTTGACACTGCCTTGCTTTCACATAACTTCAGAAGCAAGAGTTGGGTGCTTTGTGTGGTTGCTCAGTGTACCCTGAGAGCAGAGGAGTGTGCTTGCCAGGATAACATTCAGGTAGCTCAGTTTCCTGATCTAACTTAGTCTGTAATTGAAGTCTAAGTCAGCTCCACAGGGTGAGTGGCAAGAGAGTGGATTGGGTGACAGATGGTGTCTAAAGAGCATTTTCTTGTTTCTTGGTTGTTACTAAAACCATGAAGATCAGCCTCTGGTCTTTGTATTTTAAAATAAAAAATAACTTGTGGAAGAGCTTGTCTTTGGCACCTTGAAGCAGAACAGTGGCTGTGCTGTGAGCACTGAGCAAGCAGGAACTGCCCTTCCCAAACAGCAGCTTACCAGAAATGTTCTTGCTTATTTTGAACGTTTTGCTTTGAACAAAGAAATATCAAACTTGTTTTTTGATGATGAATGTTGACAACTGTGTACAAAAGATTAGAATTTTCTTTGGTATTCTAGGGGCATGTGAAAGTAGTTCAGTTCCTGGTGAAAGAAGTTAACCAGTTTCCTTCAGACATTGAGTGCATGCGCTACATAGCGACCATCACGGACAAGGTGAGTTGGGCTTGGGGGCAGCACCTGGCCTGAATTTCCAGCACAAATCCCCATGGGAAATTCTTAAGTGTTAGAAACTGAATGTACACGTTTGCTCACCTACCTCTGATTTGGAGATTTGTTCATGTCTCCTTTTTATTACAGCACTTAAAAAGTATATCAATCAGCATTAGATCCTATTCTGTGAAATAGTTGGTGTGGTTTTGAATACAGGGGAGCTAATCTCATGTTTGTGGAGCAAGCCTCACTCCTCAGTTGTTGTTTATTATGGTGCTAGTAAGACAAGTTTGCATTTCAGGACCTGTTGAAAAAGTGTCACCAGTGTGTGGAGACAATTGTGAAAGCTAAAGACCAGCAGGCTGCAGAAGCCAACAAAAATGCAACTATACTGCTGAAGGAGCTAGATCTGGAAAAAGTGAGTAGATAATTGCAGTTGTGTAACAGCGTTTGAACTGTGTGTGAATCTCTAGGCTGCATTTCCTTTGGGCTTCCTGGGGCAGCCAGTCTCCAAGCTCTGACTGTGTCTGTGTTCCTTCCCCTAATGTATCTCACAAGTGAGGCACATACTGGGGGTGGCAAATGAGAACTGACTCTGCTTCAGCCACTCCACTGTCCTTCTTAGGAAAGCTTGCACTTCCCAAGAGTTCCTTAGGCAGGAGCTCTCTGGGATCCCCTCAGCACAGAGGATGTGTCAGTAAGGGAGGTCTCCAGTCTCATGGTGTGTTTCTGTGGGTGTGAATCAGAGTCCATAAGCATTTCATGGACTTCTGCTCAGGAGAATTGAGCAGATGGTGGAGAAAATCCCCTTCTCCCTTTGCTGGGAATACTGTACGTTGCTCTAGAGTAACACATCTTGAGTGGGCTCTCTTAATGTTTAACTCTGAACAGTGTTTGACAAGTTCCACGTTAGTTTATTAAATTTTCCAGGTTGTGGACTTGTTAAGCACACATCAGTTGCTGTGCATGAACAGTGCAGCAGATGACTGATTCCATATTTTTTTTTAATGGTTAAAATTAGAGTCATGGAGTACCGGCTTTTGAATCAAAGATGTGAACATCACACTAAAAATATCACTGAGCTTATTAAGTGTTTGAGAAAGAACTGAGAGGACAAGACATTTTTCTGGTCTTCCAGTAAAACTGTATTTTTCAAATATTTCTGTTTTGGTTATTACTTTGTTATCATTCCTTAGAAGTTTTGGGACCAGCTAGTCCTGTTGTTGCATAAGGTCTGTCCAGTTTCTGTGTAATGAATCAGTATGTACCAAAGTCATTCTAGTTCAGTGTGCTCTCTCCTTTCTCCTTCCCCCAGATTTCTAGGGAAGATCTGAATTATAAGTATAATTTAGTCTGTGTGAAAATGTTTAAATTTTGATTCTTTTCTCCTACATAGTCAAGAGAGGAGAGCAGAAAACAAGCTCTTGCAGCCAAAAGGGAGAAAAGAAAGGAGAAGAGAAAGAAGAAGAAAGAGGAACAAAAAAGAAAACAAGAAGAAGATGAAGAAAACAAACCTAAGGAAACTCTGGAACTGCAAGAAGATGATGATGAAGAAGAAAATGATGATGAAGGTAAAGAGCAAATGTTTTTCAGAACAGTGTAATTGTGGGGGTGCCACCTTCTAACCATCAAGGGAAAGGAGTCTCTTTGAAGCTGCTCTCTTGTATTTGACACTATTGCATGGCTGCTGCCTGGCAAAACTCCTTTGCTCATTTTTTCACCCCCTCCTTTGCTCACAGAAGTCTTTCAGTCTTGGAGGATTACAGCTGAATTTGGTGCCAGTCTGCCAGCTCAGCAAGGAACATAACTTCAGCTGTAGTGTGTTCAGTGAGGGCACTGATTTCTCTATTTTGTGGGTTTTGATTGTATATAAACTGCTTTTCTTTCAGTGGAGCAAGAAGTTCCTATAGAGCCTCCAAGTGCAACTACTACAACTACAATTGGAATTTCTGCAACTTCAACTACCTTCACAAATGCCTTTGGGAAGAAGAGAGCTAACGTGGTGACTACTCCCAGCACAAATAGAAAAAATAAGAAAAATAAAACGAAAGAGACTCCTCAGAATATGCAGATAATTTTGCCAGATCAGCATATATCTCTAGCACAGCAAAAAGCAGATAAAAATAAAATAAATGGAGAGCCAAGAGGTGGTGGTGCAAGTGGGAACAGCGATTCAGATAACTTGGACAGCACAGATTGCAATAGTGAAAGCAGCAGTGGGGGGAAGAGCCAAGAGCTGAACTTCACAATGGACACGAACTCCTCGGAGCGGCGCTACGCCTCCCTGCTCATCCCCTCTCAGGAAGACAAAAGCACCTCTGCCTCCAAAACACCAACGAGGTGAGACTCTTCCTTCCCTGCTGCTTCCCAAGGTGCCACCTGTGCCAGGGTCAATTTGCTGTAGCTTAAGCTCTGCACCCACTGTACATTCCCAGAGCCTAGAGAGACTGAGGCTGCTTTATTTGCATAGCTGTGTTAAGTTTGTTGAACACAACCTCTTTAAAATCTTACAAGAACAAGATTTTTTTGCATTGTTGGCTAGTTTTTAATACTAGATGAGCAAAATGTCCTTTTCTCTCTGCACTTTTTAAGCATCCATGTTGCATTGTCAGCTTTGTTAGAGTAAATGTTAAAGTGAATATGCTGGGAATTTAATAAGTGCCAGCTTTACTTATCATCCACGTACAGAAGTGCTTTTGTTACCTTTTGATTGTTTTATGGTTTCATCACTAACTCGTTTGACTTGCAATCTCTTTCTTTTAAGGAGAGAAGAAGTTGATGACTCTGAACATTTCACCTGCCAGGTTGATGGCCAGTTTGATATAGCCTTGTCGAGCCAGAGGTGAGAGTCAGAAGAACTCAGGGAATGTTCAGGGGCCACGTGAGTGGTTCAAAAGGTCATTCAGTTGCCTGGGAATGTGCTGATAACTTTTACACCACCACATTCTGAAGAGGTCATTGGTCTGAATCAGAAAGCTTAGATCCCACATGGGTCTATAGTCTTTCTTTGTTTTTACATCTAAGTAATACAAGTCTGATCCCCCATAGTTTTGTTTCCTCTTTCCATTTTCTGCACTAAGGGAAGGGAGAGGTCAGGGAGGTTGATGTGCAGGCACTGGGCTGACAGAGAGGCCAGCTTCAATAAGAGCACAGACCCTGGCATCAAGAAGGGCAATGAGACAGGGCTGTTGTCAGACTGATTGAGCACTTGTCTGGGAGTGGGAAGAGAGTATATTTTGCTTTTTCCTATTTTTCCCCAGATTCAAGTTAGATGCAGAATGAGTGGATTCATCAAGCCTTGTGGTTAGACTAAGGGGATGTGTTTTTGGCTCCCATTAGGAGTGTTAAAAATTGGAACTTGTCTCTGTTCTGTTCTTTGAACATAGATTGTTTCTGCCTTGGACCTTTCATCCAAGGTTTGCTGCAAGAGCCTGTGCAGTTCACTGCAGCAGGACAACCTAAATGCATCCTTCTGACTCCTTGTTAGAGGTGGTTCTTCTGGAAACAGTTCATGCTACCAATTATAATCTGCAGGACTGTAAACTGTTTGCTGTCTTTTTATTCTGTAATTTGTAATGAGCACATTTCTGTTCCCAGACTTGATGGTGAAGGTCATTCGAATTCTTTGTCAACTACTTACAAGGCTGTTTCCCTGCCTCTGTCCTCTCCAAATGTGAAGCTGAATCTGACCAGTCCAAAAAGAGGCCAGAAAAGAGAAGAAGGCTGGAAAGAAGTGGTTAGAAGGTAAAGACTTGAATACTTTGTTTTAAAACTGTCTGTGAGCTTTTTAGCTTGTAAATTTATTCTCAAATACAGAATGTCCAGCAAGATTATATAACTGAAAAATTAACTTACAGGAAAATCTACCCTGCTTTCTCTTGCAGTGCTGGGAAAACCAACTGCAGCTCTAATTTGTACTAACTCCTCACTAACCTATTGTGAACATGACATAAACATTGTATTTGGCATGAGGAAATAAAGAAAACCTGTGACTTTAGTGGAGTAAAGGATGTGGGGACAAGGTAAAAGGGGAAGGGAGCAGAGGGCAGTGAAAAGCCCAAAAGCAGATGATGGCCCATGAACTAAAGGCAGAATGGATGTGGGTAGAGGAACGGCAAATAATCCCTTCAAGGCCAAAATTCATTGTGCTTTGAGCAGTGACCTTGATCACTGAGTCAAGGGAAAATTGCATCACCCGAAAATTACATTTTAGAGATACAGTCAGATTTAAAGATTGACTGTAAAGCAATCTTTTCCTTTGAAAATGTACTGGGTTTTACTGTATGGCCATTAACACCCCAGTATCTCTTCTGTAACCTTTATGTTGTCTACTGCTTGGAACCAGAATGATTGCTGGCTTCACTTCTTTTGTTCTCTTTATCAAAAAGGAAAACAGCACGAACACACCAGTGTTAGATGCTTTGGGTGCACTTAGGAAACCCTCCTGCTTTTGTGTTCTGTGGTGGCAATAACTAGAAGTGCTCATTTTGGAGAATTTTAGGCTATGTGCAGAAAAATCATTTGCACAGAAGACTTAGTGCATTTGGATTAGTGGAAACCACAGAGTGTTCTTAATAAAGGTTAAAAAGGCAGTTTAATATAAAAATTCATGTGTTTGAACTCTCAGAGTTGGTTTGGTCTCTGCCTTTTGATGGGGTGGCCTTGCTGGGTGTGTGGTGGCAGCCTGGCCCCCACCTGGGGAGGGGTGCAGGCAGGAACCCCTCAGACAGCCCTGACCCCCTCTGGCCTGGGGCTGCTCCTGCTCTCCTGGGGCTTTCCAGTCCTTTGGCTCAGCCCAAATGTTCTCGTGGCTGTTGTCTGCTCTTGTGGTGGCCTTGGCAGTGCTCTACACATGCCTCCAGCACCTGCACTAGCTTCTTTCCTGAGGAATGTCCTAAGGCCCATTCCACTCAGTGCTCTGCACTGGTGTTTGCTGTGCCCTGGCTGATGGAAGCATGTCCTGCCAAAGAGCATTGTTGGTGGCAGGAGATGTGTGGCTGCAGGAGCTCCCCCTGCTAAAGCCTCTCCTGGTCTCAACAAGAATTCTTCTTCCCTCTCCCTGTGAGTGACCCCCAGCTAGAAGGGATGGCTATCAAAGTAACCAATGCAAACATCCCTTCTGCCCCTGACAGGCAAGTGGGCAGAGTTTTGAAAGACCCTCCCCCCAGCAACACTCTGCAGCCAACACCAATTGAGCAATTTCAGCTGCAGAGAGGAGGGCGCTGCTGTTCTGGAGCAAAAAGGTACTTTTGGGGACACTTCTTTTCGTCTAAACCACCAACCTTGGGAGGGAGGGAGGGAGGGAAATGGCTGTGGCTGATGGGTGGGAGGAGACTGGGCACTGGGGTGGGCTCTCCTGGAAGAGAAATGCCAGAGGTCCCCTATGGCTGGGGTGGAAGCAGACCAAGGTGCAGTCAGGAGCCCTGTGAGCAATAAGGTGCTCTTGAAACTTCGGTTAATGATGGAGTTCTGGTTTGGGCAGGGTGTAACTGTGATGTCTGTCTTGAGAGGGGAGCCTTGGAAGTGGAGGTGGGGAAGAAAACCCAAAGCATGAAACAGCCTTGGGGTGGAGCTGGGTGCATGCACTGAGCTTTCTGGGGATGGGAGGGGTTGTAGCGTGCTGTCCTGGCAGGAATGGGGGAAAGAAAAAACACCTTGGCAACATGAGGTGTTGCTTTAGAACATTTCCATGTGTTTAGATGTTTAAAATTAAACAGGTTTCCTCTATGTCCTGTTAAGTTACAAGCAATTTCCTGAGAATTGAGTTAGTTACAAGTTTCCAAGACAGGAATAGTCAGGTGAAGCTGGCAGCCTTTCTGGGGGGTGGTGGGGACCTGTGACTGCTGTGATTTCTTGAACCCCCTTTGAATCCCCTCTAACTGTTCAGCATTGAGCCAATGCACATCAGTAGCAAGCCTGAAAGCAGCTTATGGGAGCAAGAGGTCTGACACACCTTAAAAGTCTGGGGCCAGTGGTGGCCCAGAGACCTCAGTTGAGGTTTGTGTGCAAGCAGAGCTTGTGTTCAGACACTTCCCTATACCATGTGCTTGCTCTGACCCACCACGTGAGTCAGGAAAACCCTGAACTGTCTGGCTTTGGTGACAGCACTGTGGCCTGGCAGTGAGCCTGCTTCTGCAAGTCCAGGCTGCCATCACAGGGCCTTCCAGCAGCTCCCTGAATCAGAGCACTACACCCCTTCACCCGCTTTCACCCACCATGGTTTAGTGGTGACACTGCACTTCCAGATCCTGAGGTCTGAAAGAGGTGAATACTGAAAGGTTGTGGCTGTAGGTGATATTACAGAGCTGGGAAAACACTGGAAAGCCACCTTCTCCTTGCTATAAACAATCAAAGTAGTTAAGCCATGAGCTTTTATATTTGAAGTGCTGCTTGTGTAAATTCAGGTTGATAAGCTAAGGATTTGTCTCACTTTGGAGAGGTACCCAAGATAAGATAAAATCCAAAAGGGATTCTGAAGCAGCGTGAGGCTCATATATCTGTCTTACAATAGTGGTGGAATAATGCTACTGGAGAATCCCTGTCAGGTACCGAGGATGAGGAGTAATTTGAGTGGGGGACTTTGAGAGAGGCTCCAAAGAGTGAAGAAAGGATCAGCAGAAAACCACTTTCTGCCCTTAAAAATATTACTTCAGCCATTGTCAGACAGCAGAGGTTTGTCTGTCTTTGAAGTTTGAATGCATTTCACAGATTTCTGATCTTTGTGATATAGGTCAAAGAAATTATCAGTCCCAGCTTCTGTCGTATCTAGAATAATGGGAAGAGGTGGGTGCAACATCACAGCAATTCAAGATGTCACTGGTGCCCACATTGATGTGGATAAGCAAAAAGATAAGAATGGAGAGAGAATGATCACTATAAGGTACAGTATCTCAAAATGAAAGTCTCGTGTTAGTCCACAGTGTCATTTATTGAAAAGTTTGTTTGCTTTCTAAGGCAGGATCTATTTAGCTTCTTTGTTTTAGAATAGAACATACATTCCTGCTGCCAAGATATGCTGATAGTCGACTTCAAAGATAATCCTTAAGATAAACAGAAGTCAAGAAATAACTTAGTGCAGTAACAATAGACTTACAGATCAGTATAAGTAAGATTGAAGCTACGGAATGTTGCGCCACGTGGGGTTTCCTTTAGCCAAAGATAAATCTGTTTGTGTTTCATCTAGGGGTGGTACCGAGTCCACGCGATATGCAGTGCAGCTCATCAATGCCCTTATTCAAGATCCTGCCAAGGAACTGGAAGACTTGATTCCTAAAACTCACATAAGAACACCTGCTTCGAGTACCAAATCGATCCACGCAAACTTCTCCTCTGGAGTCAGCACTGCGACTGCTTCCAACAAGAACTCGTTTCCTCTCGGAGACACCGCCCCTGGTCACCTCGCAGTCATCAACACTATCGACTTTCCAGCCTCCCAACAAATTAAACAAGAACGTCCCAGCGAACGTGCGCTCATCTTTTCCGGTGTCTCTTCCTCTCGCTTATTCTCACCCTCATTTTGCCTTGCTGGCTGCCCAAACTATGCAACAGATCCGGCACCCTCGCTTACCTATGGCCCAATTTGGAGGAACCTTTTCACCTTCACCGAACACTTGGGGACCATTCCCAGTGAGACCAGTTAACCCTGGCAGCACGAACAGCTCTCCAAAGCATAATAGCTCGAGTCGTGTAGGTAGTCAGAATGGAAGCGTTCTGCAGACGGAGTCTCCCGGGTTAGCTCCGTCCAGCTGTGCCGCCACCGCCTCGTCCGTAGCTGCTTCCACCCAGCCTCTGTGCGTGACCAGTAACCGGACTCCCTCCTCGGTCAGGAAGCAGCTCTTTGCCTGCGTCCCCAAGACGAGCGCTGCAGCGACAGCCATCTCAACTGTGACGAGCACCTGCAGCACTCTGCCCTCAGCTTCCTCTGCCCCCCCAAGCAGCGGGCAAGTGCCCGCGGCGTTCCTGCCCTCTCCTGCTCCGCAGGCGCAGCACTCCGCCCTCAAAGCGGACTCGTTCTCGGCCGCCCCCGCGCCCAAGGAGAAGGCGTCGACCCCCGAGCAGCCGCCCACGAGCGTGTGCCCAGCAGCTCCCGTGGCCAGCAGCTGCAGTGTGTCAGCCAGCAGCAGCTCAGGGGGCACCGAAGCGCGCCCGGCCAGCAGCCCCGCGCCGGCCAGCAGCGCCCAAGATGAAATCCTGCCAACCAGCATGTCTGAGATCAGCCCCTCCGTGTCGATGCCTTTCTCATCCAGCTCGGAAACTGCTCCTCTAAGCTTAGCGTCGCCCAGGTCAGTCGTTGCCGATAATCAGGACAACAGTAACTTACCTCAAGTAGCTGTACCAGCACCTCGAGTTACTCACAGGATGCAGTCCAGAGGTTCTTTCTATTCAGTGGTACCAAATGCAAACCTCCATCAAGATCCTCAGTCTATTTTTGTTACGAATCAAGTTCCTTTAACACCTTCTCAAGGTCCACCTGCTGCAGTGCAGCTTTCGTCAGCCATGAACGTTATGAACGGTTCTCAGATGCACATTAACCCAGCAAACAAATCATTGCCTCCTGCCTTTGGGCCAGCAACACTCTTCAATCACTTTAGTAGTCTTTTTGATAGCAACCAGGTGCCAGCTAACCAAGCATGGGGAGACTGTCCACTCTCTACCCGAGCAGCAGCTGACCCATCTTTCACTGTTCAGTCTACCTTTCTGAATAACTCTGTGCTAGGACATGTGGAAAACGTTCATCCCGACAACTCCAAGGCTCCTGGTTTCAGGCCACCTTCCCAACGGGTTTCAACTAGTCCTGTAGGTAAGTCATTATGGTCATGTTCTGGACAAAATTATTTCTTCAGCCATTGCACTTTGATCATCATACTGATGGAGAAGTAGTCTACAAATGACAGTTGGAGAATGTTCATGTAATGAGGATGGCCTGTTTTTTCCAAATGCTCTTTAAAATGTGGATGATTGGTTTTTTCCTTCAGGTTTTCTAGGCTGTTAGGCAGGATTGCAGATGTTGCATTGCTTGTCCTCTGTGTGAGACAGGAATGCTCCCACCTGCTTGTAGTGTAGCCTTGATTTTAGGGTTTGGGTTGGAATAGAGCACAGTGTGGGGTGACACCAAACCTGAGGACTCCTGGAGGTTCCAGCTGCAGCAGTGACTGCATTTGGGTCATATTGCATGTGAGACTCCAGCTTGACTCTGTGCCTTTTGGTTCTTGATATGGCTTTGGGATTTTAATAAGCTTACTTTGTGGAGCTTATTGCTGTGCTACTGTGTGGAGTGTTTTATTCAGAAAGTTCAGTATAGCAGCACTAGTACATCTGGATTTGTTTGAAATGGGTTAGGAAGGCTGACTTGGAGCTCCCTGCCCTTGCTGTGCTCTGCCTGCAGGTTTTTTTATCTTCTCAGTGTTCAAACTATGTTGCAGACAACCAACTGCACCCATTTGGTTGGAAGGGACCCTCAGGAGATCTATTCTGTGCCACCCCTTTGTCCTTGACGTGGTGGCTGTGCGGTGGCCTGGAGCTGGTGTCTGTAGAGCCTTGCTCTGGAGTCATCCTTGCCCACACACTGTGTGTTGGGTATTTGGGCTAAAGCTTCAGGACTTGAATGCTGGGCTGGGACAAGCCAAGTAGTTTGACTTTCAGATTAAAGGAAGATGTGATGGTAAGGAAAGAAGATCTTCAGCATTCCCTTTCCTCTCAGTTGCCTGACAAATGTGCAGGACTTCTGCAAGCCAGAACACTTCTCTCTGACTGGCTTTAACCACAGAACTGGGTGTTTGCTATGACTGTAGTGTTCTCAATTGTTGAATTTGGGTTGTGTGGCTCTGCAAAGCGAGGGCACACCTAGAACTCTGTGCCACATCCAGCCTCAGTGAAGTAAGCAGAACCAGATGTGTAAGATGAAGTAACTGGCCCTTGATCATCAGAGACTGTTAACAAAGAGCAGCCAGACCCCCAGCAGGCTCCAGAACCACTTGACAATGGCTCAGCTTTTCCTCTGCAGTGCTCTAGCCTAGGTTGGCTGTTGCTGAAATAATTCCTGGGAAAGGAAACTTATGGCAAATGGGATCTGCTGATTTCCCTGGTGATGCCTTCCTGTATGTGCAAACATGGGTGACTGGGCCTGCCCACAGCAGCGAAGCATTTCGCTATTCCCTGATGTTAAGATCATCTGTTTGCAATGGGGAAAATTTCTTATATTTCTACTTTATATATGCTTTATACTTTATATATCCTTAAGTGTGAGTATTTAAAAAACAGTGTAAATCTGTTTCTGCCCTTAGAAAGGTTAGGTAGATAGCCAAGGAAAGCTCACACAGTTGACTTCGGGGGAAGATATTTGTGAAGTACTCAACTGCAGTTCAAAAATATTTGGACAGAACACACCTTTCCTGAGTTAGGATTTGATTAAGATATTGCAAAGTGGAAAAAACCTGCAAATAGGTAGTGTGCTGCTAAAGTTGTCTGGCAGAAGGAGACTGATTAGTCAGGTCCTAAGTTGATTCATTTAATGTCATTTTACTTCATGCTGCTTTTGATCACCTTTGTTTCAGAATCTAGATGTCCCAGGAGTAGGGGGTTAAAGGAGCTTGAGGATGTTTGGAAGATGTGACAGAGAGGAAAGGAGTGAGTACAGCAGGCTGAGGACTTCTCTGTTGCCTTCCCTCAGAGCGAAGGACAGTCTGCCCACCCCTCTCCTTCACAAGCTTGTCCCTGGGGAATGCACCTTCCCATCAGGTCAGCCCTTGAGTTTGGCACAGCTGGGGACTTCCATGGCTGTTCCCACAGGGCTTGGTGAGAGGGTTCCTGAGATTTTTAGAAGGGCCAGTCAGTGCTCATGCTCTGGCCAGCAGCAGCACCATGGACAGGGAGCAGCCCGGGCCCTGCCTGGCAGTGCTGTGTGCTCAGAGGGGTTGGGAAGGGCCCGGAGCAGGTGCACACCCATCCTCTGATCTCAGCTGTGACTGCACCTGAGCGAGCACAGCGTTGCATTTTGTGCCTCTCTTACACAGTTGGCCCATGGCAAATTTTTCCACAAATCAACATTTCTAAGGGATCACCTCTAAACTGATTTGGTGAAGATTTAATGTAGTTTGGCTGTGCACTAAACCAGCTTTTTCTTATCAAGTTCTCACCTCAGGGTGGAGTTCAGTTGGTGTGCTTTTCCTGTTTATGGGTGAGCTCAGCTGCAGCTCGAGTTTTCTCTGGTTCAGCAGTTCCCTTGAGGCACAGATATCTCTGCAGATCTCACTGGCTGTGGATACATTCTGGAAATGGCCTATTTGTCTCACATTTTTAGCTCTCTTGTCCTGGCAGTTTGCAGTTGAGGGCAGGCTTAGCCCAACCATGAGAGGAGGCTGTGGAGAAGACCAAAAGAAATCTTCTCATTACTTCTGTCCTCTGCATTTTAAGGAGTTTGAGACCTTGTTTCTTAAAAGGGGTCACAAACTTGAAATTTGCCAGCTTAGGAAGCAGCACATGAGGATGGAACTGCATGAAATGGTTGGACTGTTTCACACAGAGTGACCAAGTGTTGTGGCTCTTTCTCTAAAGGTGCAGGTAACGTTGCAGTAGCCAACATCTGCCTGGGGTCTTTGATAAACTGAATTTTGAGCAGAGTTTTTGTGAGATCAATACAGTCCTCTCAAAAACACAGTTATGCGTTCAGAGCACAATGAGGAGTAATGCAATAAATGCAGAGTATGGTATTGCAGAAGATTTTAGTATTAGAAAACCTGATTTTGTCGGTAAGTACACAAATAGGAAGCTCGTTATTGCAGTCAGGGTTTGGTAAGTTACTGTTCAGAATAGCCATTTTTAATATCAAGCAAAGTTTTTCATCTACTTTTATGAAAGACAAGACAATGTTAAAAAGTGTTCTTTGTGACCTGACTCCTGGATCTGTGCAGCTCTGGCTGTCACGCTCCCTTCGGCCCATGGAGCATATCCAGCAGTGCTGAAGTGCTCTTGGCTGGCCAGTCATTGCACTTTACAAGCTGTGTATCCAAAAGCTGTGTACCCAGCAGCCTACTGAGCCATCAGAAGACAGCTGGGCATCCCTCTCCTGCAGGAGAGCTGCTTTTTCACAACCTTGTTCTCTGTCTGGGAACCCAGCAGCACCCATGGGTGGCAGCAGCTGTTACCCTTCTGTCTGGGCAGATCTTGTGTGCTTTGCCAGCCAGCTGGCAGTTGGTGTTTTGGTGAGTGATGGAATTGGTCCCCATGGGGGCCTGTTGGCTGCCAGTTGGTGGCCAGAGGGGTGGCCAGAGTGTCCAGTCAGTGTCTCCACAGCAGATGCCCAGGGTGGGCCCTGGGCTGCAGGCGCCACTCTCGGCTCGTGCCTGAGCTCCATGCTGGAGCCAGGCAAACTCCAGACAAGCCCAGCTGGACCACACTGCTCTCACAGGCACCAGCATCCTCCTCAGAGCCATGCAGTCTGTGCTGTGACAAACCCAGGAGGACTGTCTTCCCATGCTGGGGGTCCCTTGGCTGAGCACCCCATGTTCCAGCAGCAGGGGGATGTGTTTCTCCTTGGCTATAAGGGAGACTTCCCTTTTAGCCTTTGGGCTAATGGGAAAAACACCTCCTTCAAATCCAACAACTCATTTCTGTCCATGTGAGCAGGTTGGATCTGGCACTTCTGGAAGGGGTAAACTTGGTTGATAATACTGGGGGAAAATACCTGGCTTTCAGGAGTTATCCAGGCACTGAAAGGTGCTCCTCTAGTTTCTGATCTAAGGTACTGCCTGGCAGCACTACTGTTTGTGGTGGGGTGTGTGTAGATATAACCTTCAACCTCACTCTGCAGCAACATAGGCTGGTCCTGGTTGTGGTTATTTTGAAATGTTTAAATGGTTTTGAAACTAATCTTGTTTAATAGGCCCTTGAAACTAAACCCTAAACTCAGGTGAACATACGGCCATGCCCATTTCTGCTTTCAGGTGATAACGTGTGATAAGAGCTTTTACAACATTTTGGAAAACTACTTAAAAGCTTTGGCTTATTAAAAAAACCTGTAATTCACCCTTGCTAGTAATTTTTGTGGGACTTTGAAGTCTTTCTCCATCTCTCTCTTCCTCTCACACATCCCTGGAAGCAGCCCCCTCCCCTGTGGTGCTGTGCCACACCAGCCCTGTCTCTGTGGCCACAGTGTGCTCTGGCTGAGCTCTCCATGAAGGTACCTAAGGGATGGCAAAGCCCATCCTGCAGAGAACTGCTTCCCTGGTGCTGGATTCCCCTGGGACTTTCACAGAGCCCTGGATCCCCGTTGGATTTGTGTGGCTTTTTGTAAGCAGAGTTCGTGGCCACTCCCAGCTTTCCTGCTCTGCCCTCCCTGCTAAAATCATTTTCTTTCAGTGACCTAAGGGATGGCTGTTTTTGTTAAAAACCTGAGGCCAAACCAGAGAGCCTCCAGCAATGCCTCTGCGGTTTCTAAGGGAGAATCATGCACATGTAAAATTACCTTACCATGTGCAGATGCCCCAAAGGTGATGAGATGCTTTAATTATATTTGGAGCACTAGCTTTCTCTGGTGCTTTGAAGCAGGTTCCCAAAGAGAGATATTTAATCAAATTTATGTTTATTTCAGGCTTACCCTCTCTAGATCCATCCAACAGCTCTACAACTTCTTCTTCAGGTCCTTTGACAGGCTTTTCAGCAAACATACAAGGAGCACGGGTTTACCTTCAAGGGCCAGCGCCTGTTGGGACTCCCAGCTTTAACAGACAGCATTTTTCACCACATCCTTGGACAAGCGCAACAAATTCATGTAGGAACTTCATGGGTCTGTCTTAGTTAACTATAAATTCATAGCTATTGTCTTTAGTAGATTTCTAACTGGAGGGGAACTTACCCAGTAATGCACAAAATGCTTTCCAATTGCTTTTAGCAGCTGTGAGGATGGTGTGCAAATCCCAAGCTGTGCTATTTTGTGGGGTTTTTTTTCCCATGCCGCTAGTTCTGGTAGCATTACTAAAGGCGTATTTGGGCAAAAAAATGAGTCATTGGAGGCTCTTGAGAGGAGAGGGCATGAAGCTGTGGGGGAGTGGAGGTGTTTATGCCAAGCTAAAGATTCCCCTCTAAGTAGTACCAGTGCAATATTAGGTGAAAATGTCATGTTTGCCATGGTTTGAAGTTAAACTTGCCTTTTTTCTTTTTTTTTTTCTTTTTTTTTTTTTTTAATTGAGATCTGGAATTATATACTTAAAACATTCCAAAATCTCTAAGCATCATCCAAGGTAACAGTGGGTTTTCCTCCTAATGGAAAGAACATGGAAGTAGCTTTACAGAAAATATGGGTCTTTGATTCAGAATCTTAGCTGAAGAGGTTTTTCATGTCACTGCATGCAACTTCATTGCCACTCTGAGTTTAAGAACCAAAATGTTTAAATGAGTGCTCAAAGGAAGTTGGATTTCCCAAGGAGAGTCAGTGACGCTTCTGAAGTTGGAGGGACTTTGTGCTCTTGGGTCACACCTGTGGCTTTGGGAAGCTGTCTGATTTCTCTTCTGCTGGAAGTGGTGGATACCAAAACCAGGCTGTTTAGATATTTATGGTATTTTGGCTGATGTTTTCACCTCTTCCTGAAACTCTTCCATGTTTCTTATTCTTTCTCGTAATTAATTTAGATACACTGCTATGTCATGAGAATATCATGATTCTGATGGCTGAAAGCATTTGTGTTAGAATGTCGATTTGAGAGTTAAAATAATTCCTTGACAAAATTTCTGTGAAAGACTTGAAGAATGCTTGCCAAAAAGCCTTTTAAACATTTTATCATTTGCTTTGAGATAATATTGGGGCAATAAACGGGATGACATTTTTGCTTGCTACTTTGTGCGTAATTAAGCATGAGAAATACTCTTTTCAGCAGGTGAATCTCCTATTCCATCAGTTTCCTCAGGATCATCTTCACCCCTCTCAGCTGCTTCTGCACCTGCTAACTTGGGCCAGCCAAAAACGGGTACCGCCAACCCGGACCGGAAGGTGCCGCCGCCCATCGGCACCGAGCGGCTCGCCAGGATCCGCCAGGGAGGCTCGGGCACGCCCACGCCCCTGGGCACCAACTTCACAGCCCCGGTGGGCCACAGTGGCATCTGGTCCTTCGGGGTCAACAGCGTGTCTGGTGAGTGTCTGGGGCTGCACGGGGCTGTGCTGCAGAAGGAGCAGGAGCTCCACAGGCTGTCCTCCTGTGTGCAGTGTCCGGAGGGCAGAGCTGCTGGCAGTGCTGGGAGCCTCAGCTCAGTGGTGCTGCTGGTTCTCACCCAGCCTGGCTCAAGTCACCAGGCACAGGTGAGCCTGAAGTGGTGCAGAGTCCTCGTACAGAGTCCTCTGAATGATCCAGAGCTGAGAGTAAAGCATTTCTGTCTGCTGAGGGGGCTGTTTCCAGGCCTGACTGTTGGCTCCCTCAGAACAGGTTTCTCTCTTGTTTTCCACTCACATTTTACGGTGGCAGCTGAGGGGCAGCTGAGGCACTCAGGGACACAGAGGTGTGGATGCTGGGTTTTGCACTGATTTCTTCATGACCCTTGAACAGTATGGGATAACTTCAGTTCCAGGCAGCCTTGGTTCTATGTTCAGTTTCCTGGCAGTTGGATTTTGTGGAAAGGAGGAGGTGCAGCATTTGAGGTGTAGAGTGTTTCCATTGGTAACTCTCAATACAAACGTTTGAGTCCTGCATTTGTTCTGTGCTTCAGTAAAGCCCTCCACACTTTGGTTAACTCGTGTCCCAGCATTGCTGTGTGTTCTCCAGAAAAGCTTGTGTGTGCTCACAGGTAGTGTTGGGAGCTCTGTTGGATTTTAGCCAGTTTGCAGTGGACACGTGGAACTCACAATTTATGGTAGTCCCATCTTCTCCACCCTTGTCTGGATACCTGGCACCACCCCTCTGTGGCTGTGTGTTTTCAGGGTGCCTTTGGGTGGCCTTAGGTGTGTGCAGCTGCTGAGTTCTCCTTGAGTGTCTGCAGTGAATTTAATCAGCCATTTTTCCTCTCTTTGCAGAAGGCTTGTCGGGTTGGTCTCAGCCTGTCATGGGAAGTCATCCAATGCATCAGCAGCTGTCAGACCCTGGCACATTTTCTCAGCATCAGCCAATGGAGAGAGATGATTCTGGAATTGTGGCTCCCTCGAATATTTTCCACCAACCTATGCCAAATAGTTTTGTGGATTTTTCTAAAGTAAGTTACAGAGAGTTGGATTTATGGTGACCAGGGCCTGAGTTTATTGCATCTCCTGTTCTTCCTGTTCACCTTATGTGTGTGTTCCTCTGCTGCCACTGCTCATCACCCCAGTTCTGAACCTCCTTTCATCCCAGAACTGATCAGAAAAGGTGCCCAAGCCTGGAGGCAGGCCTAAACAAAGCCAGAGTCTGTAGGTTGCAGATATTCTGTGATCAGTAGCTGAAGGCCTTCATCACTCTCCAGTGTTTCCTCTGTGAGAAGCTCAGTCTCCTGGAAATGTTTCACAAAGCTCTTGAGAGTGATGATAAGTTTGCTTAATGCTTTCAGCACAGGTCATGGCCACAATACCACATGCCTTCCTTAGGGAAGTGGCAGGAGGAGAGGACTCTAGCACATTTCAGAAAGAGCCATAGCATGTGGTCTTGGCATCTGTGTGGCAAAGCAGAGCCATTCATACTTAGGAAAAGAATTCTAGTTGCAAAAAGCTGCTCTGTAACTTACCTTTTCTGAACAGGCAGAATTATTTTAGATGGCCATTAGGAATTGGAGAAAATCTTCAACCCAGTCTGGTCGGCTCAGTGCACCCCTGTGTGCACTGAGGCTCTGCTGTGCTGCAAAGAGGAGGGAACACTGGGCTCACAGTGTTCAGCTGCTGGCTTTGGGGGCTTATCTGAAAACTCTGTTTGTGCTGCAGCCCCTGCTAGGTGCAAGTTCAGAAAAATGGCTAAGCTGGCTGGAATGTCCAGCTCTGAAGTCACTGTGTGCCATACCCTGCCCCAGTGTTCCCTGACAGTGCTGAGATTCCTGCCAGCAGTGGAACATTTCCTGTGGAGGTGGCCTGGCTCTGTCTGGCCCTGCAGCCACCCTCCCCATGCCCTTCACCAGTGCTCTCTTGTCCCCCAGGGCCTGCCCATCTCCATGTACGGCGGCACTCTGATACCCTCGCACCCCCAGCTGGCAGATGGCCCAGGAGGGCCCCTCTTCAACGGGCTCCATACTCCAGATCCTGCCTGGAATCCCATGATCAAAGTTGTCCAGAACTCAACAGAATGTACTGATGCTCAGCAGGTAGTGTGGCTGCCTTTTCCCACCTGTGCTCTCCTGGGGCTTTACACTGTGCTGTGATACCCAGTTTTGTCTGGGTGACACATTTGGATTTTTCAGTTCTTTGAAACCAGGATTGGGATTGTTTGCATGTCTTTTCCCTACAGTGTGTGTGTGTGTTTGTGTGATCATAGACTATCCGTGGTGCTATTGGTACCAAACCTTCCAGCATTTCAAGACTGCTCAGCCAGGTAATGGACTGTTACAAGTGAGAGGGTTTATCTCCATACTCGGCACCTTGCAGGTTGTCAGTCACACGTTGGCCAGAGCTGAAGAGCTCCTGCCTTTGGACAGTCTGGTTGTATCTTGAGGGAAGCCTTATGCTCACCCTCAGTGGTAAAACACTGTTAAAGGAACCTTTATTTGTTTTTATAATAGATTTGTCTTTTTATTTCTTGCTGTAGATTTGGCCTGGCACCTGGGCACCTCACATTGGAAACATGCATCTCAAGTACGTCAACTGATTTAAGGGGGTCTGTCCTTTTTTAGCCTGGTTTGGGAATCTTTATGACCTTGAAGAACCCTGGGGATTTTTTTCATGTGCCTAACTAAGCAATTTTCTGTGGGCTGTAACAATGGAATCTCAATTGCCCGTTGTATAAGAACAAATTGACCTTGCTATACAAGCTGATTGTGTTCTCCAGTTAGTTTAGCCACTTCAAACTTAAAAATCAGACAAAACTAGTGCTTTTGGCTAAACACTACTGAATGCTCCTTGTATGCAGCAGAGAACTAGCTGATGACATGATTTGGACCTTTTAGGGTGGTAAATACCTGTATAATTGTTTACACACTTAAAAGGAAAAGCTGAGTAAATTTCATGTCGTATAGTGGCTCTACTTTATGTAGCCTGTATTAATGTGAAATATTTACCTGAATACTCAATAAAAGGCAAACAGCATTTATAGGTTGTGTGTGAGAATTTTGGAAAGGGCTGTATGTTCTTGTCCTCAGTAGCTGCTGGTGACACATCCCCCCAGGGTCACGTACTGAGCACGTGGCTGCAGTCAGGTCTGGGAGGGTTTGGAGCCACAGATGTCTGCAGAGTCCTTGCCCCTGCCACTTGTGAGCCTTTTACTGGTGTGAACCTGCTTCTGTGTTAGGGCTTTTTCCTTCTGGATTGGTTCTGCTGCTTCTGGCAGGTGATCACCTGCCAGGGCTGCAAAGAAGGGCTGAGAACTGTGACAGGGGAATGCAGGGTTCCTTCACCTGCCCAGAAGCAGATCTTAGAAAACTGCTTCCTGTTAGAGGAAAATGTAATAGATTCAGTTCTAAGCTTCTTGTAATGCTGTAAATCTGCTAAGAGCTCCTCAAGTCCTTTCTGTGAGGAAGAGGATTTTTGCACACTGCTTAAGGTGAACATTAACTCCTGACCCAGTTCTCCACTTTCTGCACTTGGACTGTGCTTAGTTCTGCTTTTGCTCTGAAGCAATGCAGTAATTACACAGAATGCTGGGTCCATTCATTAAGCAGGAAACTCCAGTGCACATAGTGTCTAATCCAATGGATCAATCTCAGACCAGGTGGAGGCTTCACCTTCTTCCACCTTATCCAGACAAATCCTTACATGCAGCAGCAGAGTTTCCCCAGTAAAAGCCTAAAGAAGTACTGAAAACCCAAACTGCACAAGCAGTATCCACGTACTGCAGGCACATCTACCTCAGAAGCACTACTGGATGGTGTTTTCAGATATTTTTCTTGTTATTTTTGAGGACGAAATGCAAAAAAAAATTGAACTGCTGCTGCCCCAGTGGTATTGCCAACACCAAGGAGATACACATAGACTCAGTCACAGAAAGGTTTGTGTTGGAAGGGCAGGGGACACGTGTCAGAGCAATTGTATTGGAAACAAGCAGTGTTGTGGTGCAGCAGGGGTGTGCTCTGGGGGGAGGCACAGGGGAGGGCTGGGGTGCCCACTTCTGTGCCACCTCCTCCTGCCCCATCCTGGGGAGCCACTGTCTCCCCATCCTGGAAGGCTGCAGCTCCAGGGCAGGTGGCACAGTCTACTCTGTGACACCAGGGGGCAAGACCCAGGCTGGGGCTGGGGCTGTCCCAGAACAGCCTTGGCCACCCCAGCCCTGCCTAACACAGGCAGCTCTTTGCTGCACGGGTCCCTTGCTGGGTTCTCCCCTGCACAGCTCCTTGCCTGAGGACATGGGCACTTGCTCTGGGCACCAGATCCGTGTGGCCCCAGCAGCCTCCACTAAAGTGCAAAAGGGAACTCCAAAGTTTTGTAGGAAGATCCTGCTTGAAGTTCAGACCCTCACTGCCCCATGGGTACAGGGGGGCACAGGCAGAGGCAGGGCCTTGTGCTCCTGGGGTTGGTGGCAGTGCCAGGGGACTGCTGAGTGCAGTGCTGGTCCCTCAGGGCAGGCTGGCTGGATCCAGGGAAAGCATGGGGGTAACACCAGAGTCTGTGCCCACTCGAGTGGCTGGCTCCCCCAGACCTGTCCTCCTTCCCTCTTCTGCCCCTCCAGGTCAGCCATTGAGCAGATCCTTCTCTTTGCTGGCTGTCCCAGGGAAGCAAGTGCCTCATTCCTGAGCTGGCTGTGCTTGGGTTGAGCCATAGGTGCCTGCCCTGTGGGCACTGGCTCCATCCTGTGCCTTCAGTTAAGCTTTGCTGGGGTGAGGGAGCCCGGTGCTGGGTGAGGTGTCTGCAGTGCCCAGCAGGAGCTCTGGGCTCCCTGGCACCTCGGGCAGCAGCTCTGGGCTCCCTGGAAGCCTGGGCTGCACCCGCTGCCCGAGCCTGGCAGGGGCCTGGGCTGCAGGGAGGGCTGGGCCGGGCCCGGCGGGGCCGCAGTGGTGGCACACAGGCTGGGCAGCCTCAGGCCTGGCTGGCAGGCGCCTGGAGCAGTGTGTGCCCCGGTGGGCACTGCACACCCAGCAGGCTGGAGGAGGAGGTGTCCCATGGAACCCAGCTGTTCTCTGGCAGGGAGCAGCAGGTGGCTGGCTGAGACAATGGGGACAGGTCCCAGGGTGGGAGACCCAGCCCTTGCTGCTCCACCCTGGAACAGGGCACCACACGAAGCTGTTGCTGCCTGGCCAGCAGGCTGGGGCCTCGCCGTGTGCCCCAGGACCGGCCCTGCCTTCCAGGCAGCACGGGGGTGGCCTGTGTTGGCCGCCATGGGGTGGTCTTTGAGAGGCTGGAGCCCCTGTGCTGCAGCCTGCAGAGCTCCAGGAGCCTGAAGGGGCAGGAATAACGTGGGGAATAGCTGCTGGGCAGGACGGGTGTCACAGGCTGCCTTGTGGGAAGGCAGATGTGGTGGCTCCAGAGGCAGATGTGTCCATGAGCCATGGCTGAGCACTGGGTCCCACCCCCTGCTCTGGGCTGAGGTGCTCAGGGCAGGGGTGGCCAGGGCCAGCAGTGCCTGACAGCCCCCTGCTTTTGGCAGGTACCCGCATCATCTGCGACCGCAAGTTCCTGCTGGAGTGCAAGAATTCACCCGTGGCCAGGACCCCTCCCTGCTGCCTGCCCCAGACCCCCGGTGTCACATCCCTGGCCCAGTCCAGCCTCGTCAAGCTGGAGGAGCTCAAGGAGCGGAATGAGAGCAAAGAGGCCATGCCAGGTGAGCAGCCCAGGGCCACGGCCCCTGCCCATGGACCACCTGCCTGGGGCCTGGGACAAGATCCCAGTCAGCCCCAGTTCCAGCTCCTGCTCCCTTTGCCTGCCCGTCTGCCAAGCCAGCCCCATCCTAACCCTGGTTCTATATCCATCCATGCCCTTGCAGATCAAGACCAGTTTGAGATGGACATCTGAGTTTCCATCTCCCCGTCTCCAGGCCATGGCTGGGCCTGTTCCTGGGCCTCGTGGAGGTGCTGGCACCGTGACCAGCTGGCTGCAGCCCTCTCTGATGCTGGGGATGGACGTGTGACACCTCAGGCTCTAGCACAAGTGGCTGGTGCAATTGCCTAGGAGCTCATGCTTGATCAATAAACACCGTGAAACCCCTGTGCTGAGGTGGTGTGTGTCTTTGTCAGGGCTGAGCAGGGTCCTCGCCCCCAGGGATGGGAGGTGAGCAGCACCCGGACGGTGCAGAGGGTGACACTGCAGGTGGGGGTGGTGAGGGCCTGGGGGTCTGTTCTCAGCTGTGGTGAGGCAGCTGCTGAGGCCATCCCATGAACTTGGGGAGAACAGCACCGTTAACACCTGACTGGGCAAGTGTCTGTGCCTGGAGCGCCCTGTCCCTGAGGTCACCCAGGTCTCTTGGCTGTGCCAGGCTCAGAGCTGTGCCAGGACAGCAGAAGCCCAGATGGGAGCCAGGGCGCTGTGGCTGCAGAACGAACCCTGGTCATGCCCGGGGCTGTTGGCACATTGGCCTCCCCAGCCAGCCTAGACCCCTCCTGCAGCAGGGCTGGGCCTGGGGCTGCTGCAGACAGGAGGAGGAGGGGCTGAGCTTTGCCAGCCAGTGCAGCAGGGAGTCGCTGCTGCCTGCTCCAGCCAGCCCCTGGTGGTTCTTCCCTTGAAATCCTGTTGGCTGCGAGCACCCTGCCAAGGCCAGAGCCCCATGGCCTCACCCAGCAATCCCAGCTCCTACTGACCCTGGGAGCCCCAGGACCTGTCAGTGCCAGAACCCTCAGGAACATTGTGGGAGGGGGCAGGTTGGTGCTGTTTATTAAACATAATGAATCGCCACTAAAATGTCGCAATGATTAAAATCCCCTTTTCCTGGGGATGAGGATTGGGAGGCAGAGGGGGTGCCCAGACTCCCCCCAGCAGCAGGGCTGCCCCGCTCACAGTCCGCAGCCCCTGGTGTCAGGGCTCCTCCTGCTCCGGCCCGGCCGCGGGCTCGCTGTCAGCGCTGCCGTCCGTCTCCCCGGCGGGCAGGTCCCGCGTCTCCGCGATGAGGCGCTTGACGCCCACCATCCACTGGCTCACCTCGTTCACGTGGTCCACCATAAGCGAGCGGTGGATCTCGTCAGCTGCGTCCCAGTGCTGCTGCTGGAGCTCTGCCAGGACAGGGGACCCCGTCAGGGGTGCAGGATCCACCGTCCCGCGGGTGCCTCTGTCCCAGGGCCTGCTGCTGGTGCGGCTGCAGCGCCCTGCACCCCGTACCTTGCACCAGGAGGCTCATCCTCTTCCTCACTGGTGCCGACAGCTTCCCCTGCGCCCACGCGTCCTCCAGCACTGTCAGCCGCCGCCCGATGTCATTGCACACTTGTTTCTGGAAGCAGAGGTGAGCTGGGAGTGAGGGGGATGCGTCCCCACCAGCTCTGGGGAGCTCCCGAGGCAGGGGCGGCTCTCTTTTCTCTCAGGTCCCCTGGAGACCGGCAGCCCCCGCCTGGCTGCCCCGGCCGCCGCCCCTCCGGTACGGCGGGGTCAGAGGTGGCGGGAGGGGCCGCGCCTCACCTGCACCGTGGCCCGGCAGGCGTCCAGAGCTGCCCGCAGCGGGGCCAGGACGCTGTCGGCGGACACGCTGCACTCCTGCTCCGGGCACGCCGCGCTCGGCCGGCCCTCGGCCCGCGGGGCAGCGCACACAGGGCCCTGCGGGGGCGGCCCCAGCGCCCGGGGCGGCGGCGCTGCGGGATCGGCGGGGGCGCTGGGCGGCTCCGCGGGGGCACCTGCAGGGCGGAGGCGCCGAGCCCGTCAGCGCGGACCCAGCCGGGCCCGCGGAACGGGGGCCCAGAGCCCCGGCTCCGCCGGCACCGCGGCTGCGGGGGCCGGGCCGCAGCTCCCCGCCGGTCCCGGGCAGGGTGAGGGGCAGGCGGGGGCTCCGCGGCGCTGACCTGAGGGTGCCCCCGCTGGCGGGGCGGGGGCCCGGCGGGTGAGCGGCGTCCGGCGGGAGCCCCCGGCTTGCGCCTGCAGCCCGTACGAGAACTGGGGGGGGTCGTTCCAGCCGCGCTCCTGGTTCCCTGCAGCGGCGAAGGGCGCGGTGAGACCGGAGGGGACCGAGGAGCCCCCGCGCCGGGCGGGACCCAGAGCCGGTACGGCCCCGCACCGGGACCCGCGAGGGGCCGATCCCGGGCACGGCCCCGCACCGGGACCCGCGAGGGGCCGATCCCGGGCACGGCCCCGCACCGGGACCCCCGAGGGGCCGATCCCGGGCACGGCCCCGCACCGGGACCCCCGAGGGGCCGATCCCGGGCACGGCCCCGCACCGGGACCCCCCCGCCCCGGAAGTGCCGCGCGCGCCCCGCGCCCCCTCACCCGGCTTCACGTAGGACTCCGCCATCCCGCCACGTCACGCCCGGCCCCGCCCCTTCCGGCCGGGGGCGGGGCGGGGCGCGAGGGGCGGGGCCGGGCCTGTCCCCGCCCCGCCGGGGCCGCGCTCGGGGCCGGGGCCGAGGTTGGGGCCGGGGGCTCCTCCCCGGCGGCTCCAGCCCCGGCCCCGGCCCCGGGCCCGGCGCGCTACGGGCTGTGCAGGAGGGCCCGCCGGAGGCGGAACACCTCCAGGAAGGAGAAAAGTCCCCGCTTGCGGGCTCCGGGCCCCGCCCCGCCGCCTCCGCCGCCGCCGCCCCCCGCCTTGGCCGCCCCGCCGGCAGCGTCTGCCGAGGCCGCCGGCCCGGCCCGGCCCCGGCCGGCCGCGCTCTTCGCCTTCGCCCCCGGTGCGGCGGCCACGAGGCACTTCTGGTACTGCACCTGCGGGGACGCGAGAGGCAGCGCGGGGGCACTCGGCCGGGGTCCCCCCGTCCTCCCCGGTGGGCCGCCGGTGCTGCCGGTGCTCACCATGCAGGCGGCCTGCACTGCCTCCGAGATGGTGCCGGCGTCGGGCTCGCACCAGAAGGCCGCGCACTGGAAGCGTCGCCCCGTGTCCACGATGAGCGCGAAGGTGTGCGCGTCCCGGCCCACCCCCAGGAAGGTCACGTACCGCACCTGGCACTCCCAGATGTGCGCCGCCTCCTCGGGCTCCTGCGGGGACCCCGCGGGCCCATCCAGCCCTGGCCCCGCCCGGGCAGCCCAGCCGCCCGGCGGGCCCGCTCTGCCGGGGGCAGCGCCCTGCCCGCTCCGGCCACAGCCCCCCGTGCCCTCCCCACCTGCGCCGGGTGCACCCGCATGGCCGTGTCGGACACGTAGATGAGGGAGGGCGTCCAGTTCTCCCGCCCAGGGTGCCTGGTCAGCTTCTCGATGGCCTCGTTCAACACATCCATCCCTGCGGAGAGGGACGCCCCGTGCCATCGGCCCCGGCTGCGGGCGTGGTGCGGGCAGGGGCCGTCCGGCTCCAGGGCACGGCTGCCCGGCCGCCCCACGGCACGGGGAGGGATTTCTTGGGCGTCCCCCAGCTGCGCGGGAGCAGCGGCGCTTACCCATGGCCCTGGGCACGGGCAGGCTGCCGATGTACAGCGCCTCGTAGGTCTGCATCGACTGCCTCACCGCTTCTAGGATATCCACTGCCAGGACGGGAGAGGTGGGGCTAGCCCTGTGTCCCACGCTGTGTCCCCCCCATGCGCAAGGACCCCGGGGAAACAGCCGGACAAGCCAGAGGGCTCTGCTCAGAGGCGGGCTGTGGGCAGGGCGAGCAGCCGGCAGTGCTGGGGGACGGTACCTTGCAGTGGCAGGTCCTCGGCGGAGATGGGCTCCAGCGTGGCGGCCCGGGGCAGCCTGCTGCTCGCCACAGCTCGCTCGGCCACGATCTGCAAGAGACGGGGGTCCCGGAGCCTCCCCTCACCCCCGAGATCCCCAGGCCATGCTCACACCCTCTGGGGCCCCTGCGTCCCACCTTGGAGCACATCTCATGCAGAGCCTTGGCGATGCCCTTGGCAGGCACATTGCAGTGGAAGACGTGACACTTGAGGACGCAGGTGTCCTTGTCACTGGCCACAAAGGCGAAGTCTCTGCAAGGCCAGAGCAAGCCGCTGAGACCCCAAGAGAGGCATTCCCCTGCCTGTACTGCCCCCCAGCCCTGTGCCCCCTTACCTGTCCCTGCAGCCGTGGTGGCAGTCGGGAGGGAGGAGAGGGGACAGGTCACTGCTGGGGTGCCTCCCCCAGGTGGGCAGAGCCACTCCCCAGCCCCTAGCTCTGCCCTCGCCCCTGGCACCTGCCGTTGTTGCAGCCAACACCCCAGACACGGATGTTGAGGATGGGCTGGCGGTGGATGAGGCTGTGGTCGAGGGGGTCCACCAGGCTCATGGTGTCCTTCTTCAGAATCATCACTAGGTCCTGGCCCTGCAGAGGGGCCGTGATTCCCTCAGCCTGGCAGACAGCCTGGGCAGCCCCAGCACCCAGCCCCTGTGCAGGCAAACTCCTTCCCCACCAGCCCCAACTGCTCCTCCCCTGCCTTTCCCAGCTACCATTCCCATGTGTGTGGGGGGGACACTCCCAGACACCCTAGCACTGTTCCCAAGGAACAGCCCTGTCAGACCCACCTGCTCTACACCTGGCACTATGGGATGGATGCCCTGTGTAGTGAGTTGACTCCGCCACCTGCTCCCCTCCAGCATGGTCGAGCCTCAGCGACAGCAGCCCTGGCTGGGGCCCCTGCCTGGCAGCACCATCCCGGACTCTTACCTCACCCTGGTTCTCTGCAGAGCCCTGGCCCTTGCTGTTGGAGAGCTGCTGGATGCAGTTGTTGACGGCGATGCTGCTCTTGCCAGGTGCCAGGTCCTCCTCGGGGATCTCCACCCAGCCCAGAGAGCGCACAGCAAAGCACTGAGCAGAGACACGAGGGGCTTCAGTGCCACTGGCACAGGCACCTGCATCCCCCACGCCTCACCGTGCCAGAGTGGTCACCCCTGCTCTGGCTGCCATCCACGTCCCTGCCAGCTGCCACCCTCCTCCTCTTGTGCCAGCACAGCCCACGATGCGGCAGTGAAGCTGGCGGGTGCGGTACCTTGGAGCCGGGCTCTGCACTCTGCTGGAAGTCATCTCCATGCCAGGACAGTGAGTGCCTGCAGAGGGATGGGGCAGTGAGGGGAGGCTCCCTCTGCGTGCTCCTGGTGCACCCAGGGAAGCATCAAGATGCCCTGGAATGAGAAGACCCCCATGCCTCCAGGTGGGAAGCATCCCATGGAGGTGCCCAGCATGGTCCTGCTGGTTTCAGCATGGGGGCTGCTCTGGGGGGGAGCACCAAGACCCAGCACCCAGCGCTGGACAAGGATCAGTGGAACCC
Source organism: Sitta carolinensis (assembly GCA_032173965.1). Lineage (NCBI taxonomy): Eukaryota > Metazoa > Chordata > Aves > Passeriformes > Sittidae > Sitta > Sitta carolinensis. The sequence continues at coordinate 2,654,789 of CM063294.1, read as the reverse complement.
CACAAACAAGGCAGCAAAGCACAAGGAGAGCCCTACCTCCGGGACAGTGAAGCCATGGGGCTGGGAATGGGCCGGTCCTTTGCCAAGTGCTTTGCTGCAGGGCCCTGGCATTCCTGGAAGAGAAGAGGAAAGGGGTGACAGCTGCAAGAGAGGCAGTCAGGAGTCACCAGGTAGGAGCCCTCCCTCCCAGGACAGCAATAAGCTTGAGAGCATCTTGGCTAATTAAGATGAGTCCAACTAGGATGAGCCTCAGGATGGGGCTGGCTGGAGCCTTTCAAAGGGCTTAACCCCAGACACGAATGGGCTGAGCAGGACTTCAGGGTCTCACAGACAGGCTGTTCCAAGGGGACGCTGGACCAGTCATGCCCAGAGGGCCCTTCAGCAGGATTCTGCCAGGGGTGGAATCCAACACCAGCCCTCACACCCCTGCCCACATTCCCTACCCTTGCCTGGAGTGTCTCATCTCCATCAGCCTCCGCGTGCCCTCCTGGGCCGGTGGTGCGTGCAGGGTGCTGCCACTGTGTCGTGCCTGTTGGCACATGCCAGTAATAGGTGCCCAGAGAGTCACAGATTTTCCTCCAGCTTGGGGGGAGGTCAGGGTCTGTCTCCAGGCTCTGGTCGCTCCAGAGGTTGTCTGTGCAGAGAGAGACTGTGTGAGATAGAGGGTGGGGAGGAAGATCCCCCAGTTGCCTGAGGAGCCAGCAGCTTTGCCCAGCAGCACAAGGGTCCTGCGCTGGCCTCTGGGTGCGTGGCCGGGTGCACGGGCCGGGAGGAGCCTGGCAGGGAACATGGCACAATGCCAGCGAGGCTGCAGCCGTGGCAGAGCCCAGTGCAGGGAAGTGCCTCGCTGGCTGCCGGGGGACAGCGGAACCCCGGCAGGGCACAGAGGGCAGGGGCAGCCTGGGCCTGCCAGGCCGGGAACCCTGCGGGGCACCCAGGCTCGGCTTGGCCCGCGGCGCCAGCCCAGCGCTCCCCTGCCCTCGGCCGGGAAAGGGGCCGGGACAGACGCCGGGGTCCGAGCAGCGGACTGTGCCCCGGGGGCTGCAGCCGGAGCCGTGGCCCCCGCACCCGCAGCCCTGCGCGGGCACCGACTCGAGCCCGTGGCGCAGCAGGGCCGGGGCGAGCCCGGGCCCGCGGGGGAGGCGAGCTCCGACCGGCCGGGGCTCCCGGGGAATGGGGTCCCGGGGGTGGGAGAGTGGGGGTGCTCCGGGGGTGGGGAGACCTGGATATGGAGGTGCCCCTGGAGCGGGTGGACTGCCGGCGACCTTGGCGGGGCGGGGAGCGGCGGGGCCGGGCCGGGCCGGGCGCCGCGGGCCCCGATCAGCACCGCGGACAGCGCCGGGCGCGGCCGCCGCTCCCACCCTCGGGGCGCGGCCCCGCAACCCCACCCGGCCCTGGAACCCCACCCCGGCCCCGCAACCCCACCCCAGCCCCGCAACCCCACCCCAGCCCCGCAACCCGGCTCCGCAGCCCGACCCCAGCTCCGCCGCCCGGCCCCGCAGCCCGGCTCCGGCCCCACAGCTCCTCCCCGGTGCCGCAAGGCGCCCCTGAGCCCGCAGGCTGTGCCCGTGCCCGCCCTGCCCGCCGCGCTGACCGTCGCAGTTGACCAGGACGATGGCCAGCATGTAGTCCTTGCCCAGCATGGCCCCGCCGCCCGCCCGGCGCGGCGCCCCCGCCGCCTGCCCAGGCCCGGACCGCGGCGGCTGCGGCGGGAGGGGCGGGGCCGGGGCGGGCCGGGGGCGGGGGCTGCGGAGAGCCGGGGGGCATCGCCCGGACACAGCTGGGGAAGGGGCGGGGGCGGCCCGGGCCGCTGGGCTGGGTCTCGGGATCCTGGGGAGGGAAGGGCTTTGGGGGCTGGAAAGGTTTCTGCGTGCCACAGACAGCAGAGCCAGGTCACCCGCAGGTTCCCATCCGCTCTTAGGGTTCCTCCGTTCCCTTCCCTGTCCCCACAGATCACCACCATTCCTCTCCACCCATGCTTATCCCATGCTCATTCTCCATTCATGCCCATTCCCCTCTGCCTGTGTCCAGCCTCCATCAGTCAGTGCTGAAGGCACCCAGACGTCCGTGCTGGTCACCTTCCCCCTCTCACCAGGGGCCAAGAGCTTTGCATCTCCAGTTTGAGACTTTTTTTTTCTATTCTGTCCTGGATAATGCTCAGTAAACAGGGACAGCAGCTCTGGAGACATTTGTTGTACACCTGAATTCCCCCTGGAGCCCCTTGGGTACTGCTCAGGAAAAAGTCCTTCCAAGCTACAGGTGCCTGATGAAATATTCCAAGGGAGGTTGTTATAGGTGACTTGTCCAGACAGTCCATCATGGCCACTTCACCTTTTCTTCTTTAGAGCAGTTTTTGGAAGTGCAAAATGAATTTTGCATGCTTGGTCTCTCTCTCTTAGTGAGGCATTGCCTCTTTGCTTGGCCTCATTAAGCATTCCATGGGATAACATGCCCTGGTTTTGTGAGACACCCTCCTCTCCTCCATGCGTTTTAATCTTGCTCACCTGGCCTGGGAACAGCACCATAATCCAGTTTTGCAGTTGTTCACAATAATTTCTGTCTCTCAGTAGCAGCTGTTTTTTTTTTGAATAGAGGCTTTTTCTTCTGCATCTGTCCAGAGCTGGTCAGATTTCTAACACTTGATTCAAGCACTGTGTCCTTGGGACGTTATTTGCCTAACCCAACCCCACCCAGCAGAGCAGAGGAGGCTGTGGCTCCCTGTGTTCAGATGTGTCTGAGGGGTCACAGCTCTCACCTTGACTTCTGCTTTCCCCAGACTTCCACCTTTTCCAGTTTCCAGGTGTGAGCTCCCCCCAACCAGGAACAAGTTTTTACGGTGACTGGTGGTGCTCTGGTACCCTCTGCTGCACCTTGTCCTTATCCCAACACACATTTCACTTTCAAAACCCACACTCAGCTGATCAGACAGGAGGCAACAACCCCAACACAAACTGTCCCCACTCCTCTTCTGGCTCATCCAAGCCCACCAAAGTGAAGGCAGCTCTCTCCTGGCACTGCCATGAAGGTTAAGGGTGATGATGGCCCTGGTGACACAAGACTTACAGCAAGGGAGGAGAATTTGGGGATGGTGCAGAGCAGAACCTATGGATTGTATGAAACAACATATGGGCTGGGACTAGGGAGGGACTAGGGCAGGAAAAATCATAGGAAGACAGAAGGATAAGAGAGAAAATGTGTGTAGGCAGTGACAGATATGCTTGCCAGCCTCAGCAGCATGTTTCACACTGCAGGCTGTCCTAGACCCTCATGAAATCATATTTCTCCTGTGCAGTGGTGTTCCCTGTTCAGAGCCTGGGTGGTCACAAGAGGAAAAGATAAGGGAAGTGAAAGGATAAGGAAAGCCTATACCCATTATACTTTTCAGGGAAAAGTATTAGACATCTTGCAATTCTACAGCTCATAATTTTCTGGCTTTGGCCCTGAAGAGTGAGAGATCCAGGTTGCTTTGGTTTTGTTTCTGCTTGAAGTATGGTGGCACATGTCAATTTTGGTGCTGGGTTAGAAACCAAAACTCTCTTCTTCTGGCCTGAATAATGAAAATTTTAAAAAAGGGGAATAAGATTTCTCCTTGTAAAGATTGAATTTTATCTTCCTAGTACAATCACCAGCTAGATCTTTTCACAATATAAGGGGGATCTCTCAGCCCCTCTGACACTTCCCTCAAAAACAGAAAAAACAACTCACATGGTCTCCTTGGAGCAGCCTGGGTTCTCAGATCTGTCAACTGCAGATCAAAATACTCCTAAAGAGGCTCATCACTTGTCATGAGAACACTGCATAGCTGAAATCAGGTTCAGATCTCAGTTTTACCTAAGACAACAAAAGAGATAACTTGACTCCTGGCCAGATCTTCTGTATATGCCATATTTCCAGGGGATAAACATACAAGGCTTCTCTCTTCACTGCTCCTAAGACAAAAGACAATCTCCTTCAAAGAAAATACCCACTTTCCATCGGGTAATTTTTCTGGTCCATGTCTTCAGTCACTCTGGAGATGTGACAGATCAATAATTTTCAGAGTATGAAAACCCTTCATGAAAGAAATCAGGTGAAATATTAGGTAGCAATTCTTTTCCACTACCTTCCTCCCAGCTATTGGAAAGCTGAGATCCTGCTCTGCAGCCCAGATTCAGTTATCTGTAGTTATCAAATATCCCAGTGCCAACACCCCACCTGGCAGAAAAAACCCAGTTTAAGCTGTTTCTGTGCTTCCACCATCACTTATTTCCACCTCAGTGGTGCAAGTCAAGCAGCGTAGTCTGGTTTCAGGCCTGATGTTTTGGTTTTCTGATGTTCTTTCCCAAGAAAGTGTGATGAACACGATGGAATGTTTTTGTAATGATATTTATGTTATTCATGCCTTCTGACAGGAGGGATTTCTTCTTGATGTCCCTCTGGTTTGATCAGTGTGAATGAAGAGGTTGCCTTTGTTCCACCAATCACATTGGGCTGTGTAAAACTGTATAAGGGAGAGCCATCCCTAATAAAAGTAATTTTTAACATCCTAATCACAGAGTCTCTGTCGTGTGTTATCTGAAATAGTGACACAGCAGAGACAAACGGTAGAGGCCACAAGATGAACCAAGACAGGTCCAAATCAACCCCCTAAATCTGTGGAATCAAGACTCTGAAAAGCAGAAAAAAAATCTCAGTATATCACATTTGAAACTGTAATTCCAATAAGCCCTTTTTATTTTGTTTTCTGTTTTACTGCCCGGTTCCTGTAACTGATTTGCAGAGCTGCTGTGAGCTGTTGGCACTATGGATTTAATTGGTACATGCAGTTCCATCCCATATCCCTCAGAGTTCTCTGGAGCACTGCCTCTTCTGGAAGATTTTTTAAGAAATGCTGTTAATATCCTCTGATCATTTCACACCTCTCTTATAATACAGACTGCAGAAGTATCCACAGTTTCAATTCCTCAAGCTGCTTCACACACACTCACATAACACATTTAAATTTTGCTGTCACCCACTCTAATTCACCTCGGAGAGCCTGGGGGTGGGGATTGAGGATGAGGAAATCAATTCCCTGCCAGTTTGAAGCACACACACCCTGGAACACAAACAATTAATATGAGGAAGCAGTACTTCTCAAAGGAAATTCCAATCAGCAGCTAAAATGTCGAGTGTTAGTAGGAGTAAATGCTGCTCTTGGCTTCATCTGAATTCTTGGAGACAGTTCTGATGCTTCCCAGAACCAGCCCCTCAGGCCACCAAACAGCTTCAGCCACATCCTTAGGGAGGAATTAGTCAGAAGTTTGCAACTCTAGCACCACTGGATCACCAGCACTAATTGGCTGCTTTCCTTTGCTAACTCACAGGACTCCTTCTAGTGATGTGAAATTATAGCAAGAGGTTTAAGCATATTTTGACTGTTTTAAACTAAAATCTACATGGCCTCCACTGCAGCAGTACTGCTCTCTTTTTAATTAGTTCCAATACCTAATAGTTATGATGAGTAAAGGCTTGAGGTACAAGAAAAAAAAGCATCACAAGAAAACACATAAGCCTTAAGCTGTAAAAATATATGGGGGGAAATGTTGCACCAGCATCAAACCTCAACTTCAGAAATATCTTTTGTTTTCATTTAAAGCAGATAAGAATTAGTGCCTGGTGTTATGGACTTAATTTTCAATAAGGGCACTATTTAATTTTAATTTTCTAAGTTGAAGACTATGCAATATACTTACATTCAGCAGTTTATGAAGAGGAAGCTCCACTGGCCCTATTGTGAAGGTAAAACACAGATTATCTCCTACATTTCTGCATTTGCAAACAGGTAATCAGCCAACTGGGGCAGTGTCTGAAATCCCTGTACGGTTTCATATTTTGCACTGCACTAGGTTTTTTCTTTTTTTCTTTGGTTACACAGCCATCAACATCAACAAAAGGAGCTGGGTTTGTTTTCATTTTAATGATGAAAGTAGATGCTTCATTTACTAAAGAGGTTCCATTCATATTTACTATCTGTGCTTCCAGTTTTAACCCTGCTAGAAACTTTTATTTCAATAGCCTAAGGCTGACATGTACAACCTTTGGAAAAGTGTAACTGCAAACAGAAATGAATGTCTAAAAATGTAATTAAACATTCTAAATGAAAAATACCAGCAAAGGCAGTTTTCAGTGCTCTTCTTTGCCCTTTTTATCATGCACTCATTAAGGTTGAAAGATACCTCCAAAATCACCAAGTCCAACCCGTGACCAATCACCCAGACTGGAGCACTGTGCTGGGTCAGTTGTTTTGTGCACAATTCCAGAGATGGCGATTTCACCCCTGCCCTGGGCAGCCTGTTCCAGCACTTATTCACCCTTTCCACGAAAATATTCTCCCTGACGTCCAACCTGAACGTCCACTGGTGCCGCTTGAGGCCATTTCCTCTTATCCTGTCCCTTGTTCCCTCGGAGAAGAGTGTGACCTGCACTCTCCTCTCAGGGAGTTGAAGACAGCAAGAAGGTCCCCGAGTCTCCTTTTCTCCAACGTGAGCCCCGCAGCTGCTCCCCAGAGCACTGACACTGCAGACCCTTCCCCGGCTCCATTCCTTTCCCTGGACATGCCCCGGCCCCTCGGAGCCTTTGTGCCGTGACAGCTCAGAGCTGGAGGCAGCGCTCCGGCTGTGCTCTCCCCGGGGGCAGAGCAGCTCCCCGGCCTGTTCCTGCTGGTCACACAGGCCAGACGCCCTGGGCTCCCGACCCTCTGGGGCACCCAGGGCTTCCCCAACAGCGCCGCTTCCCAGCCCCTCTGCCCGGGCCTGCGCCGCTCCCCTGCACTGCCTTGCCTTTCAACCACTCCCTCGCATTGCCTGGTGTACCATGGCCCTCTATTGACTAGGCACCACTTGCCTTCTCCTCCCTACTCCTTTGCCTTACAAAGGCTTCCCTTCCCTTCTCCTTCCCTTCCCTTCCCTTCCTTCCTGGCTCTCCCCTCAGACTCCGAGCCCCGCCCCCGCCAATCGCGGCCCGCCTCTCTCCGCCTCGTCCAATCACAGCCGCCCTTTCAATCCGGTCGCGGGCCCGCCAAGCTCTGCCCTCTCACTCGCGGCCCGGCCCCGCCGCTCCCCCGAGGCGCCGCTCCGGGAGGCGGCGGAGCAGCGGCCATGCTGGGCCCGCGGCCGGCGCTTCTGGGGCCGGGAAGGGCCGGCGGGGGCTCCCGCTCAGGAGCCGGCTGGGAGCTCGCCCCGGGGAAGGAGGGCAGCGGGCGCGATCGGCCCCGGAGCGGCGGCGGCCGGAGCGGAGAGGGGGCGGGGCGATTGGCTGGGCCGGGCACGTCCTCGGGCTGTGATTGGCTGGGCCGGGCCGCGCGCTGCCGGCAGGGGGGTATAAATGGGGTGCGCAGGTGATTGCCGGGGCCACAGTGCCGGTGTGCACGGAGTGGCGGTGCGGCTGCAGCGCCATGGCCAAGGCCCCCTTAGACCCCTTCGCGGAGCTCCCATCGGCGCACGGGGCCAGGGAGGCTTTGCCTACCCCCCCCCGCCTTAATTTTCCTTCCCTTGCCTTGTTCTATCTTTTCCTAGCCCTTTCTTACCTTGCTTTCCCTGCCCCTCTGCTGTCTTGCCCCCTTTTACACACAGAAAAGAGGTATTGATTCTTTATTCATGTCTAACCCTTATTTAGGGAGCCACAGGTTTAAAAACTGACCTGGTTTGGGGGCATCAGGCAAAACGTGTGGCTCAGCAGTGAAGGGGACAGGGGGGTCACTCTGAGCCACTCACAGGAGAGTGGGGGGTCTGTCACACCTGTGACTGGGAGGGCACTCACAGAGCTCCACCCGGCTGTGGGGGGCTTGGCTCTGCACCTGTCACAGGGGGTGGCAGGACCAGGGGTATCCAGAGGGAGGAAACATCATGGCTGCAGAAACATCAACAATGACCTTTAAAGAACAGCTCTGGCTTAACGAGGCAGGTGAGCAAATCCCTGCCCCGAGCAGCAAGCAGAGACAGGAGTCACAGCAGGGGACAGACAGATTTATTATGCTTCTGGGAGCAGTGCCATTACATTTTGCTGGGGATAAGGTCACCCCCTGCAGCCAGAGCAGAGAGATGGCTGGATGGTTATTCAAACGGACAGGAACAAGAAGCTGCAGCCAAACCCCAAGGATCTGCTGCCAGCTTGGGGCTCCATAGGTCGCTGTGGCAGACGTGTGGCCAGTGTCTGCCAGAGCCACTTCCACAACATCTTTCCAGCAGCGTTCTCAAGGGCCGGGGCATGGCACAGGAGTCAGTGCAGCCTCTTGGCTCCCACTGGGGAAGCAAGGGCGTAAGACCAGAACAAATACAGCTTTGAAAGTCACCCTGAGACCCCACCCACTGCTGCATAGCCTGGTGAAGGCCTTTATGGAAGGAGAAGAATCCAGCAAAGGAGTGGATGCGTCCCAAGGGGTTAACATTGACTCGTTCGTATCCTGATCTCCTCCACCAGACTCTCCCTGCGAACACTGACCTACACAAGGAGAGCAAAAAGTTGCTTCAATACAACTCCAGCAGCTTGACACATCACCACAGTCGTGGCCCTGTGTCTCAGGAGGTCACACTGAGGTGTCACCAGTCTCTCTGCAGCAGCTACAGAGCTGAACCTGTAAGAGCAGGCACCCCAACAAACCCTCTCCTGCATAATGGTTGTGAGAATGATGCTCTTTTCCCATACTTTCCTATTGTTTCAAAGCTATTGATCACTACTGAGGCAATCTATGCAGTGATCTTAGACAGTGACCTGGGCACTGATTCCAGTGCTGCCTGGTTTGGGAATCTGTCCTTGGATAACAGGCGTGGAGTAGCCCTGCAGTTCAGGGCTAACCAAGTCCTGTTCAGTCTTACTCATTCCAAGAGTGCCACTGAATCACCCCTCCATGCTCCAGGTTCCTGAACTGAGGAGTTCAAGGAGGCCACATGATACAAAACTCTCCAGAGCTAGAGACAACAGCACTTCACAACTCCAGGAAGCTGCATGGGGCAAGGAACTGGAATATGGGGTGTTACAGAAGTTGTTGGAAACACCACAGGGTCTGGAGGGCTGGTTTGAGCTGGGCTGAAGGGTCACATAGCCAACCCCACCATGCCACAGACCATACCTCCTCCCTGGTTGCCACAATCCGCAGCTTGACGACTCCATCTTTGAGCTCCTGCTCACCCACGATGGCCACAAGAGGGATGCCTGTCTCCTCACAGTACTGCAGCTGATTCAGCAGCTTGGGGTTCTTCTTGTACAGCATCTCTGCCTGGGAGAAAGCCAGAGCACAACACCATCATCAAACTGGGATGGTTCACTGGACCCCTTGACTGCTGGGCCAGTCTGGTCAGTGTGAGGTTGTGTGGCAGGGACAGGATGGATTCATGGAGAAGGCTGGGCACCAGGTTCAACAAGGCCTTGCAGTTACAGGGCTAACCAAGTCCTGCTGCCCAGCCCTTCCTGGAGAGCCCATGGTGTGGGACACTGAGAAGAGGAAGGCTCCATTCAGGAAGGCAGTCTGCTCCCCACCTGCTCCCTGTAAAACCTTCCCAACACAAAGCCACATCTGGTCCATTCCCAGACAGAGAGGGAACTAGGCAGCTCTGGACTTTGCCATGACTCAATCATACCTTGATCCCAGCATCCCATAGTTCAGAGATGAGCTTCAGTCTCTCTTCAAGGAGCTTCTTTTGAGCAGAGGCCACCAGCACCTGTGTCTCCGTTGTCCTGACCTTTTCCTCAGAGGCCTGGAGAGGGGACAAGACCCAAAAGATGCCACAGACATACCAAGACATCTGAGATTCTGTTAGCAGGATGGGTCACCACTCAGCTCCATCAATCTAGCAGTAAGAGGACTGGGCTCAGAGGGATCAACAGCACTAACTCAGAGTCAGGAGATCCCACAGATCCCATCCTAGAGCAGAATCAATTTTCCATGATGCATGCTTAACACAGCCCCCTCATGTTTCTCCCCTCCAAGGGGCCTCCTAAATATCTGCTCCAAGCAGCTCAGAAGCAACACACACAAGGGAAGGTGGACACAGGCAGCTGCCTGCTCTACAGCTGAGGTTCTAACTATGGGTTAAACAGCAGCAAGCTGAATGCTCCACCAGTCCCTGTGGCAGATGCTGGATACTTCATGTGGCATTTTCCTGCTGCTTTGCTGAAGGGAGCAGCCTTTAAAAGGTCACCTGCAAAGGAACAAACCTGGCCAGGACTGGAGGTGGTGGGGGAGGAATTCAATTTCTATTTAGAAATTCCAGTTGTGTCTGGCTGCCAAGAGAGGACCAACACCAGACTTCTGGGGGAGGGGAACATGCAGCCACATTTTAGGAGCTTTACAAAGACATCCATTTGACACCCATTGATTGGAATGGAGAACAGAACTTTGAGGAGGGGGAAGAGGAAAAAGCTATCAGGAAAACCCCTAGAGGCACTGCAGTTCCTGCCCTGGAACATGTGATCCCTGTCTGGTCTCTGTAGTGTCACAGCCAGGACAAATAGATGTGTGAGGCTGCTGCCTCCCTTGCAGAACAATGCTGCCTCACCAAGCAGGATGTGGACTCAAGTGGATACCGAATGCTGTGGGGAAGACTAAGGTACCAGCCCCTGCTAATGAGTAAAGTGCCCCCTCCAGCTGCAGCTGGACAAGCCATGTCTGAGGACTGTGGGAAGAAGGGTTTTGCCTTCAGTGAGAGTCCCAGATAGCATCTGCACGCCCAGAGAGAATTGGAGGTATATTCTGGTTCTGACTCCTGGTGCAGAGCACGAGAGAGGCCTGGCTGACTTCTCCAACAGCTGGGGCAAGGAACACTCACTTCAGCATCTGCCAGAGTGGGGGATTAACCATGCTTGGCTGAGCACCAAAGGCACCTACCTCCAGCCTCTGCTCCAGGATGGAGAAGATGCGCTCGATGCCGATGCTGACCCCCACACAGGGCACCTTCCTGCCCTTGGGGTCAAACATCCCCACCAGCCCGTCGTAGCGGCCGCCTCCAGCCACGCTGCCCACACTGAGCTGCTCCTCCCCGTGCTCGTTGTCCTGCTGCAGCAGCACAGCCTCAAAGATCACCCCCGTGTAATAGTCCAGCCCCCGCGCCAGGCTCAGGTCGAAGGAGATCTGCAGGGCACAGGGATGGCCCCATCACCACCTGCTCGGGGGCCCCCCAGGGCAGCACCACCCCCTGCCCCCACACCTCCTCACCTTCCCGGTGATGCCAAACAGGCTCAGGTACTCAAACAGCAGCTTCATGTCCCCAGCCCTTCCTTGGCCACCTTGTTCTGGGACAGCTTTGGGTCCTGCAGAAGCTGCTCGATCAGCTCCAGCCCACCTGTGGGGACCAGCCATGCCTCAGCTGGGCCAGGCCAGCAGCACCCGGCACGGTGGCCCTGGCCAGCTGGGTGTGCCCCCTGCTCCTTCCATCCCCAGCCCAGCACAGGCCAAGGGCAGGGCCCCGAGGGGCTCACCATGGAGCTGGACGTACTCCCCGATGAGATCTGCAGCCTCGGGAGAGAGCCCCTTCTCTCCCACCATCTCACTCCTCACTTCTTCCCACGGCATCTGCAGGGCACAGAAGGGAACATCAACCACCAGGGACACTCTGCATGGCAGAATCCCATCAGGGCTAGAAGGTGCATGAGAGAAGCAGCAGCTGTCAGAGCACAGTCATATGTGCATAACTGCATTTCTCGTACCTCTTCACAGCCTGTTTGTATCCCAACCCTAGGAAAACACTTTTAGTTTTATTTCTGGCCAGAATCAAATATCAGCACTCTATAACCAACCAAGTCTGAGAATGAGCTTGCTGCTGTGCTTTTCCTGGTTAGGTACTGAAAACCTAGTCATAAACACCACTCAGGAAAGTGTTGGTCATGGAATGACCTGGAAAGGTGTGAGGTAGTGCTTGAGTAATGGAAAAACCCAATGTAACCATAATATGCTGCCATCTTCCCACTGACCAGAGGTCAAAGAGAAGAAGAGTCTTGATTGCCTCCAGCTGCACTGAGACAAATCACAAGGAAATGATCCCATCAGAAGGAAGCCCAATGCTCCCTTCCCATTGCCTTTCCACACGTACACAGCCCCAAACCCCAGACTCTGTTCATGCCTCTGCAATGGATCTCTGCTAACAGGGCTGTGAGTGAGACTTCCTCCAGTTGCCTTCATCTGACCATCTGATGGGTCCTCCACAGGGAAAGGCAGTTCACCCTTCAACAAAGAACCATGACCACAGGAGATGAGACATAAGCTGTTTTTAACATGCCCTAGCCTAATTTGGTGCAGGTTTTCATGAGCCTGGTTCATAAGCAGCAACACCTCGAGCAGCTGAAGGTTTGGGATATTGAACCTCCTATGTGAAGAGCATTTTCCCCCTCACCTTTCCTTCTATCAGGGACTCATGGGACAGTGGATAACAAAACAGAGGATCCACTCTTCCTACGTGAATGCTGTGCCCTGCATGTAGCCCCTCCAGGGAAAAGTGGGAACAACTCAATGCTTATCAGCATTTTCCAGCAATTCTCATGGACCATGGTTCATTCACTGAGACTGCAGCAGATGCAGCCTGGCTCCAGCCCATACCTTATCCAGTTTGTCAACGCTGGAGCAGATGGTTCGGAATTTGCTGTCCGGGACCCCACAAACCGCAAACATCCCGTCGAGGATGCGCCGGTCGTTGACCTGGGGAAAGGGAGCAGCACATCAGGAATCATGAACTCAAGCAGATGCTTCAGCAGTGCCCTGCCTCATTCCCCTGTAGTTTTAAGCACGGAAGAGAATACAGGAGATGGCTGTCAAGGGGGCTTTTTTTGCTATTTGTAATTTGTGTTTCCCATTCTTGGGGAGCTGAGCTTCCCAGCACAGACCAAATAGCACAACTGACATCTAGCATGCCTGGGCAGAGCCACCACATTTCCTTCTAGAGCCACAGACACCTCCACTCAACAGAGAAAAAACCCATCAGGGCCTATGAGTCCCTTCATGTGGACATGTAAAAACAGTTCAGGAACAGATCACAGGGAGATAAAAGCTGAGTATTACCCTACAGTGTCAGCATGAAAGAAAAGGGACATCTGATTATGTTAAATACTCAATGAGGATTTTTTTTTTAATGATAATATAGTGAATTCTGTAGCTTAATTAATGCTATATTAGAGTACATAATTAAGGCCAAAGACTCAGCTGGATTCAACATTTCCATGGGTAGTGAGAATGTCAACAATTAGTCAGAAACAAAGAAACTGCACAGGAATTTGCAATCCTCCAGCATCAACATAAACCAGAAAGTGCCTTGTGGAAGACAAGAATAACCAGTTAGGCTATTCTGCTGCTCCCCACTGCAGGAATGTCTTCATCCTCAAAGGTCCCCCTTTCACCACTGCCCAAAACACCCAGTTGCCTCTTCTGACCCCAGACAGGTTAAAGGGGAAGTACCCAGCCCCTGCCCCATGGGGCTGCAACGGGCACACAGCACCCAGCCTGCAGTGCCCAGGAATGGCCCAGCTCCAGGCCCCTCACAGATCCCACTGTCTTCCTGTGCATCCAGCACTCCTACCCACTGCTCTCCTGCTCCTGTGCACCCTTCCCATCCTGCCTCACCTACACATCGAGCACCATTTGCTGCCATCCCAAGGGAACAGAGGTGTCTGGAAGCAAATAACAAGCTCAGCCTACAGTAGGGCACAACTCTTGGTCTAGAAAATGCTTCAGCTCCAAAAAGGACTTGGTGGAAAGGCAGGAGTCAGGAGTCTGCAGGCAACACCACACACTGAGCAGATGCCCCTGCTAAGGAGTCACTGGGAGCTGGGATAAGGGCAGGAATCCTGGAGCAGAGCCTGTCTTAGTGCAGGCAGTGAATATGACAAACACCTGGTTAGACAGATATTAGGAAGATATTTTTTATTATAGGGGTGGTGAGGCCCTGGCACAGGCTGTCCAGAGAAGCTGTGACTGCCCCACTCCTGCAAGTGTTCAGGACCAGGCTGGAGCAAACTGGTGGAGTGGAAGGTGTCCCTGCCCATGGCAGGGTAATGGAACTGCGTTATATTTAAGGTCCCTTCCAACCAGACCATTCTATCATTCTAACTGGCTGCTGGAATTTTGCAAGGGACTGTGGTTAGTTCTGGAGAGAACACTGTCAGCTGCAGCCTCAGGAAAACTCCTGTCATTCCCAGCTCAAAGCAAATCCAAGTGGAAGTCCAATCTTTAGTACAAGGGGAAGGAAGCACATCTACTTCCAGGCAGAGAGGAGGGACAAACCCCTGGGTGAGGCCTTAAGAGTGGGAACAGGTGCTACTGTGTCAAAGCACAGGAACAATGACCACTGCTTCCCATGTAGCACAGAGAGCCCACCCAGTCTCACCTTGATGACAAAGTCCCCGAGCTGCAGGTCACTCAGGATCTCGTGCACGATCTTCAGGCACTCGGCGTCGGGAATCATCGGGTCAAACTGCCCAGCAATGTCAAAGTCCTGGGGGCAGAGGAAAAGGCAGGGAGCAATTCAGCACCACAGCACAGCTGCAGAAACACAGCTTCAACTGCTGCTAACAGCAGTTTGTACACAAAACCCCAACAGAACTGGGATGTGAGGGAGCACTGTCCCTTACAGATTGAACTCAGAAGGGACAGGATGTGGGTTAGGACCTGTACTGTGGAAGGCAGCAGTTCTCTCATGCCCACTGCATTTCAAAGAGTTTGTACACTGTGACCTGCTCCCCTGACCCAGCAGCTCCTGTGTGACACTCTGAAACAGAGATCCTCAAAAAACAACAGAAAGGAGGAGCAGCAGCAAATAAACAGAACAAAGGAACCAGAAAGGGGAGGAAAAACTATTCATTTGCTATGACCTAAACTCCAAATGTTTCACCTTGATTCTTAGGATGCTTTTTTTAATACCAACCAAAATAATGATTAGGGAAGGCAAGAGGAGCAAAACCAAGTTGCTAAGACAGAATAAGGAATCAGGAACCCTGAGTGGTGCCCACCAGAGATCACCAGATGAACTAGCACACAGAAGAACCAAAGCCCAACATCAAGATGCTTTAATAGGCTGGTATCCCATGGCTGGAAACAACATCATGTTCAGAGAGAAATAAAACACAGAAGCAACAAGAGAGCCCTTGTTCAACTCCTGTTTAGGAATCCCTAAATGCAAAGTCTTGAATGAGATTTTAGGTACAAGAATAATTTTTATTATGAGGATATATTTCAACGGGGCTTCACCAAGCTCTCAAAATAAACTGGGGCATTGGAGGAAGAGATGGGATCACACAGTTAATCCCTTATCAGCTGAGTGCAAAAAGGGCTGATGCAATCCCTGGAAATGTTGGGTGAGGAAGTACAGGAAGTGTACTGGAAGTCAGGAAAGTGCTGATATTCCCGTAAATGGCACAGATGAAATCTCACTTAAAAAAAAAAAAAAACAGTGGCTGGAGAATTATACTTAAGAATAGCTGCAGGAAAAGGTGCTAGGCTGAGAAGAGAATGAACATATCTCCAAGGAGAGAAGGTAAAAAAGGCAATAGAGCTTGGCTTAAGGAGAAGATTTCTCTAAACATTTCTCAAATATTTACCTGGAAAAGGGGAAGAATACATATCAAACAGCTACTGTTTTAAGAGGTGAACTCTTTAAAGGAGAGGAAGGAAACAGATACAAATAAGTTTAGCCTGGATATTAGAAGACCATTTCTAGCTATCCTAGGAACAAGATCTTAGGAGATCCTAGGAGCATGACATGAGACAGGAGGCAATGACCCCAAGTCATCTGCAAACAGGAATCAAGCCAAAGCTGGAAGGTATTCCCAGGGGTTGTATAATGAAGTAGGAATATTCTCAAACAAAAACAATTGTTTGCAATATGAGTCCCAGGGGACTGCATCAGTAGAACAGAGTGAAGCTGTTCCTTGAGGCTACCACGAGAGAGCCACGAAGGAAATTCGTGCTTTGTTACTTGTTCTGTAATTTGGCCTCTGGGTTTTCCCTTCCTTTGAAGTTAAAATTTACTAAACGTGGAAGGGAAGCAGTGTATGTTACTGCCTTGCCTGGTTTGTATGTCCTGCTAACACAGCCAGAGCTGAACTGTTGCCAGATTTGGGATCAGAAGGAAATTCCCCACCACCCAGCCAGCAAGCACTATGGGATGGAGCAAGGAGCTGCCCTCCCATACAGTGCAAAGCAGGTGAGACCTGGGGGCTCTATGACCAAGTTCCACACCACTCCAGCACCAAGGCACAGCTGTCACACCCACTCTCCAGTTGTTTTTCACACCCGTAAGGACACACTAAGGAGATTAGTGGATGCTTCAGAGCTTTCCACAGCCACAGGGAAGGGTAACACAGCTGCTATTTCGACAGTGCTGTGTGTCCACAGGTGCTGCCCAGCCCACAGGTGCCTGTCCCAGCAGGGGTCAGTGCCAGCAGTGTCCCTGCCCAAGCAGAACTCACACACTGGTAGAACTCGCGGTAGCGGCCCCGGGTCATGGCCGGGTTGTCCCTCCTGTACACCTTGGCAATATGGTAGCGCTTGATGTTGGTGATCTTGTTCATGGCCAGGTAACGAGCAAAGGGCACCTGAGACACAGAGCTAAGGATGGCAACGAGGAGGGCTCATCCCCCCCAGGCAGCAGGCACAGTGCTGGGTCCTCACTGTCTCCCACCCAGCAGCCCTGGGGCAAAGCACTGCTAAGAGACAGCTGGAATTATTGCAGCTCCCCAGGGTCTCCACACGTGCTGCCTCCAAGTGTCCCTTCAGGCTTCTTCCAGCAGCACCTTAGGCTGGGTCTCAGTCTCATGTGGGCCATGTACTGCAGCAGCCTGGCCTGGGAACCCTGTCTGGGAGAAACCACACTCAGTACAGATCTTCTGTACTTCCACACACACAGGGCATGAAGCTGGGTCAGAGGAGGGTCAGGCTGGGTATCAGGAAAAGGTTCTTCCCCCAGAGGGCTGCTGGGAACAGGCACAGGCTCCCCAAAGAAGTGCTCGTGGCACCAAGCCTGATAGAGCTCAAGGAGCATTTGAAAAATGCTCTCAGGCACATGGCTGCAGTGTCCTGTACAGGGTCAGGAGCTGAACTCAAGCTTTGGGATCACTTCCAACTCAGGATATTCCATGATTCTAAGCATTCCTTCACCAAAGAGAAGCAATGCAGAGTAAATAACTGAGCATGGGTTCTGCACCCACTGAACCACACTGCCTGCTCAGGCTCTCCCTGTCAGTTTGGGGTCCTCCCTCCCCCAAAAGGAGGACTGCCAAGGCCCCTCAGCACCAGCTGTGGCAGGATACTGTCAGGTCGTAGCGCAGGGACAGCAGCTCTCCTCCCTGATCTTTCAGATCATAGATGAGCTTCGAGTCTTCACCGTATTTCCCTGTCAGTGTCTCCTACAACAAAACAACACACGAACAAACAGCACCTTCAGTGACAGGGGATCAGCCCTAGAGCACACAGAAAACAAGGAGAGAAAGGGAGAATGCCTAGAACAGAAGAAGGAAACTCCAGCCTCAAGACTCTCAGCTGCAGGATCCTCACCCACCTTCAGCTCGAAGACGGGCGTGTCGATGACCTCGGCTCCGTGGCGCTTGAAGCACCCGATGATGGCTTTGAAGGCCCTCTCTCGGATGGCCATCTCCCTGGGGCCAAAATCCCGTGTGCCCTGGGGGAGGGAAGAGAAGCAGCAAAGAAGCTTTGGGTTAGACACATGACAGGAGGAAGATGCCAGAAGCAATATGAAGAAGCTGCCATAATGCTAACAAAGCCAGAGAGACCAGGTCCAGACACAAGATATTGGTAAAGAGCACTAAAAAGGTTGGAAAACATCAGCTCGGACAGAGTCTGCCATAGTCTTCTGTTAGTTTGACAAGCCTGCTTTGCTCTTAACTGGGAAATTTCAAATTGGTGAACCAAAACCAGAACATGAATTGGTGTTTCTGCCTGGTTTTGAATTGAAACCATGACAGGCCTGCAGAGAGAAACCTAAGTCAGGAGTTTCACAGTACAGGAAACAAAGGAAATAAAACAGATCCAGCAGTGAGAGTTCAGTGCTTTCGAGCCTGACAGTGCAACCAGGACCTGTCCTCAGCTCTGATTCAGATCTATTAGCCAGACCCCTGCCCAGTGAACCACCCCAAAGGTGGAAACAGAGGACAGATATGCTCTGAAACTGTGGAACCATCAGCTCTGCAGCTTCCAAACACAGAGAAGAATCATCTTTCAAAATGCAACACCTGTGAAACGTCTATGATTCACAGGGTCATGCACCCTTTCCACTTCTTTGGTGTCAAGGATCACTGAATTATTTCCAATGACCACCTTTAAGCTCTCAGCAATATATATAAATCATTGTTAATTAGGTCTAGCTAACTAGACCTAACAACTTCCACTTTATAAAACCTGTTAGGCAGGAGGAGGTCCCCTCACCCACAGATCACTCAAGGTGGCCTTCAGCTGCCATGGACAAGCCTGAGATGGGCTGGAAACTTAACTGAGTTTTGCTGGCACTCACCAGGGCTGCAAAATCCCCTTCTCCACACTTTTCAACAGTGAAATACCCTTCCACTTTCCAGGCATCACACCACAATTACATTCAACAAAACATATAAAGGAAATGGACAAAAGGACAGCTTTGAGACATTTAAATATTGGCAATAAATTCTCCCCTGTGAGGTTGCCCAGAGAAGCTATGGCTGCCTCATCAGAAGTGTCCCAGGCCAGGCTGGATGGTGCTTGGAGCAACCTGAGATAGTGGAAGGGGGTGGAACAAGATGAGCTTTAAGGTCCTTCCAACCCAAACCAATCCATGTTTCTATGATTTCCTATGCCAGTGGAGTCACCATAGCCTGGTTTGTTTGTGAACAGATCCATAACTGTCTCCACATCACAGCATGGAAGCAGGTGGTCTCTGATCAGCTGCCAGCGATGAAACATGCAGGTTACAAAGTATTTCAGCAGAAACTGCATCATGGACACTATTCTTAGGAGCCTGGAGACTGAAAAACTACCTGTCCACAAGAGGACACAGAAATTCCAGCAGCTGGCCAGACCTGTTCAGTAAATGGGATTTCTCAGCTCCTCAGACTAAGGGGAGATAGAAGCCTTCTCACACTGGGCAGCTACAATAAAACTTGGTTAGAAGGGAATTTCCTGACCACACCAGCAGCAGCTGGAATGTCACAGAAGCATCCAGAAGTTTCTAAGGAGCTGGGAATCTGGGTTGAATGCTATCACCCCTCCCTTTCTTGCTAAAATTGAAAGTGGAAACAAAAATGAGAACAAAGACAGGTGTGGCCATGCTGGACTTTGGCCACAAAGGTGGGGGGGTTCTGGGTGTGTGTATGGGGGAGGACAGGCATACAGGGGGGCACAGGAGTGTGCTGTGGGGAGTTACCTTTGGGGTCTTGAGCACAAACTTGGGTTTCCCCTCATCTGTCCCCAGCTGTTCCTTCATCTCCAGCAGCTTTGCCACTTCCTTTGCAATCTGGGGATGGAGCAAGGAAGGAGCTGGGGATAAGACCACCCGCCAGGCCCAGCCCACTGCCTCCCCCAGGACCCTCAACCTCAGCATTCCCAGTGCACCTGGACTCCACCACCTCAATGCACCCACTATTCCCAGTTTCTCAGCAAGCAGAGGGACAGTCCCTGCTCCTCTCCAGTACCTCCCACCTCTCATACAAGCACCCCTATCTTAGCAACGCAACCCCCCCCACCATTCCCCGACTCCCACGACCTGCATTACCACCTGCAGCTATCTCCCCATCCCTATCCCCACCAGCAGCTCCTGCTACACGCACCGGCACTAGCGGTTCCCAGCAGCCTCCTCCCAATCCCAACTCTCCCTTGCATCCTTCCCTTCAATCCACGAGTCTCCCCTGCACCCTCAGCCCTTCCACTCCCTGCACTCCATCCTTCCCCACACCCCTCTGCCCAGTGCCGCCAGTAACCCTCACACCAGTACTCCCAGTGCTCTCCCCGCACCTCTGCCCACAGCTCCCCCGAACCCCTCGGCGCCATCCCACCCCGCCGCCCCCAGCCAGCCTGCTGCTCCCCCGGCACCCCAGGAGCACCGGAGCCGCCGCACCTCGTCGGGCTCGGCCTGCTCCAGTTTGAGTCTCCGCACGGTCTCAGCCTGCGCCCGCACCGCCGCCTCCTCCGCCGCCATGCCGACGCCGCGCCCCCGCCGCGCACGCGCACGCGCAGAGCCCGCGCCGCCGCCGCGCACGCGCAGAGCCGCCCCGCGGGCAATGACAGCCGAGAACGAGGGGTGGGTTCGATGTGGGCGGTTTTGTTTAATACACAAAAATACAGCCTCCCCACCGACGTAAATACACAAAAATACAGCGCCCAGCCTGCTCCGGCCGCTCGCCGTGCCCCTCGGTGGCGGGACACGGGATTCCTCCGCGCGGTCCCGCCGCTCCGCGCCCGCCTGCGGGGTGGGATAGGGGCGGGGGTGCCCTCCCAGTGCCCCCAGCACAACACGGATTCCCCCGCCCAAATCTGCAGCTCCATGATCCCGCTCGAGCTGTGCCACATCCATCTGTGCCACCGCCACATCCATCTGTGCCACCACCACCTGCAGTGATGGAAATGGCTGTACAGGGGCAGAGACTGCACTATTAGGAACTCACAAACTTGGCCTTCGGAGAAGCTAACCAGAAGGTTAACCTGGTTAAGCTGCACTGTCCATAGCTTTTCAAACCCTCTTACTCCTCCGTTCTCACTGCCTTAGCCCAGGCAATTGGGCGAGTGGGTGTTACCCGGACCGCAGCTGGCAGTGAATGGCCGCTGGAAGAGGGTTCCAGCTGTGCAGCACTTCGGCCAAGCAGCTCCAGCCAGAGAAGTCCTCAGGGCTCCAGCCTTCTCCTGATCTCATCGATAAGCTTGTCTCTGGGGATATCGACCTGCAAAGCAAACACAGCAGCAGTAGAGAAGAGCACTTTTAAGGACTAAGTGAGGATACCAATGCAGTTTGTGACTGGTTTTCTGGAGTCACCCAACATATCTGTGCTATGGCCTCCCAAAGGAATGCTGAGGGAAAACCCAGAGCTCTTCAGCGATCTCTAGAGTTTGGAAGTACTTTAAAACCCGGTGTAAAGGGCATTCTCACCTCCTCTCTTGTTGCAACATCTCGCAGCTTGACGACTCCATCTGCCAGTTCCTGCTCTCCCACAATGGCAGCAAGGGGGATCCCCGTGTCCTCACAATACTGCAGCTGCTTCAGCAATTTAGGATCCTTCCTGTACAGCATCTCTGCCTAGGAGGGAGTGGAAGAGTGAATCACTAACCCAACTTTGCTCTGATGAATACTGCACTAAAGCACCAATACCAAACCCTGCAGCAATCACTTCACTGCCCTGGGCTGTTCTCTGCCTGCCTAGATCTAAAGGTTGGGCTTGATGATCCTGGAAGTCTTTTTCAACCTGGATGAGTCTGTGACCTCAGACAGGTCCAGATCTCAGAGAGACACACAACTAACGGAGTTGGTCTTGCTGTGCTACAGTTCCCTTCAGGCTCCTCCTCCCTCACCTGTGACACTGCCATGCCCAGGCCATTCTTTTACCTTGATCCCTGCATCCCACAGCTCGGAGATGAGCTTCAGTCTGGCAGCAAGCAGGTGTTTCTGTGGTGTAGCCACCAGCACTTGGGTCTCAGTTGTTCGAAGTTTCTCCCCAGAAGCCTGAAGGGACAGACATGGGACATTCATGGGAGTGACTCCGTGGGAATCCACAGCTCACACCACCTCACCTCATTATCTCCAGACCTTAACTCAGTCAGTGACAACCTGGGCACCTTTAATGAGGCCCCAGAGATTCTGCATTGTGTCACACTACTTAATTGTGTGCTGCTGTTCCTAGGGGACCCTGGCCAACCTCCTGGATGGGATCAGAACAGCTTTCCAATATCTCCTTTGATTCTTCAGGTAAAAAGATGTTGCTTCAGCTTCACTTGCTAGGAATCACAGGCTTGGAACCAAACACAGAATGATGAATCTCCACAGAGACTTTCCTGGGCTTTATTAGAGTGAGTTCACAGCTGTTACCAAATGCTTGCTTCAGAATCCCCAGGACAGAAAACTTCAGAGGTGAGACACAAGAACAAAGTGACTGGGGCACAAAGCTCAGAGCCAGGCCCAGAGCTCAAGGCTGTCTCTAACGTTTCCCTGACATCTCCTAGGGAATTCTGCCCTCAGCTGCCCACACCTGCATCCTGATGGGCTGCAGAAAAGGACTCTGTCTTCTGTGCATTGATATTTAGGCACAGGAAGAGCCACCCTCACCCACAAAATCATTTTCTCTTCAGCACTGTGGAGCTGCAAACCTCTAATAAACAGTATTTTGCTTCCTAGAGCCTTCCCCAATACACTACCTCCATCACCTACCTGCAGCCTCTGCTCCAGGATGGAGAAGATGCGCTCGATGCCGATGCTGACCCCCACACAGGGCACCTTCCTGCCCTTGGGGTCAAACATCCCCACCAGCCCGTCGTAGCGGCCGCCTCCAGCCACGCTGCCCACGCTGAGCTGCTCCTCCCCGTGCTCGTTGTCCTGCTGCAGCAGCACAGCCTCAAAGATCACCCCCGTGTAATAGTCCAGCCCCCGCGCCAGGCTCAGGTCGAAGGAGATCTGCAGGGCACAGGGATGGCCCCATCACCGCCTGCTCGGGGGCCCCCCAGGGCAGCACCCACCCCCTGCCCCCACACCTCCTCACCTTCCCGGTGATGCCAAACAGGCTCAGGTACTCAAACAGCAGCTTCATGTCCCCCAGCCCTTCCTTGGCCACCTTGTTCTGGGACAGCTTTGGGTCCTGCAGAAGCTGCTCGATCAGCTCCAGCCCACCTGTGGGGACCAGCCATGCCTCAGCTGGGCCAGGCCAGCAGCACCCGGCACGGTGGCCCCGGCCAGCTGGGTGTGCCCCCTGCTCCTTCCATCCCCAGCCCAGCACAGGCCAAGGGCAGGGCCCCGAGGGGCTCACCATGGAGCTGGACGTACTCCCCGATGAGATCTGCAGCCTCGGGAGAGAGCCCCTTCTCTCCCACCATCTCACTCCTCACTTCTTCCCACGGCATCTGCAGGGCACAGAAGGGAACATCAACTGCTGCAGGATGTTCTCCTCACCCACTGCCTCCATCAGCCCACATGTGCACAACTTGTGGGGAACAACAGTGAGCAGTGTCACTAATCCTGCCTCTCTCTCACAGGAATCTTTACCAAATCACCTGGCTTTATTCTTAACCAGACCCAAGAACTCCTCGGATCCTTTACAGACCCCATCTTAGCTGCTGTGAAACTCTTCAAAACAAGAACAACCACAACACTATTCCCAGTCTAAGACATCCATCCCAAGAGCAGAAGTGTCTCCCATGAGCCCAATGCTGACCTTGTCCAGCTTGTCCACGGTGCAGCAGGCAGGTATGAACTTGCTCTCTGGAACACCACACACTGCAAACACACCATTCAAAATCCGACGGTCGTTGACCTGGGGGAGGGAGAGGCACACTTACCTTGGGGGCACCCCTTGATGTCATTCTTTCTCTCCTAGTGTGTGGGAAGCTGCAGCTATTGGCATTTCCTCCTGCCTTTTCCCCAGCACCCAAGTTCCACGGGAAGAGAAGGTGCAGTATGAAAACCATCCTGTGACTCTATGGATCTAGTCAGCTGCTGGAATTCTGCAGAAGACTGTGGTCAGTTCTGGAGAGAACTCTGCTGACTGCAGCCTCAGGAGAACTTCTGGTATTCCCAGCTCAAGGCATGGCCAAGCTGAGGTACAGCCTTTGCACATGTACCATGAGGAGGCAGAGAGGTGAGATGAATTTCTGGGTCACTCTTACAGCAGGCAGAGCCACTCCTGCATCAAACCACCAGAACTATGACCACTGCTTCCCATGTAGCACAGAGAGCCCACCCAGTCTCACCTTGATGACAAAGTCCCCGAGCTGCAGGTCACTCAGGATCTCGTGCACGATCTTCAGGCACTCGGCGTCGGGAATCATCGGGTCAAACTGCCCAGCAATGTCAAAGTCCTGGGGGCAGAAGAAGTGATGGGAGCTCCTGGCAGAGCCATGGTGCCTTAGCCAGGCACTCCCTGCTGCTCTGCAGCAGCTGGAGGCACTCCAGCTGGGAAAACCCTGGTGGCCTTGGCAGCAGCACTGGCCACCACAACACTCACGCACTGGTAGAACTCGCGGTAGCGGCCCCGGGTCATGGCCGGGTTGTCCCTCCTGTACACCTTGGCAATGTGGTAGCGCTTCATCTTGGTGATCTTGTTCATGGCCAGGTAACGAGCAAAGGGCACCTGGCCCCGAGGAGTTAAGGATGGGAAAGTGATGATCCCCAGCACTGTAGAAGCTGAACCTCAATGCCTCCCATCACCCTTGCCCTTTGGCAGTCACTTCCCAATTTTTGTCACAATCATGGTGGAATTCTTGGGGTGTCCCACACAGGGTCATGAGCTGGATCCCTTTTGACTTGTGAAATTCTGTAACTCTATGACCACTGAGAAGATCATCCCCCAGGCTGAGGATGAGTACAATGAACCTCCTAAGCTCCTTCAATGCTGGGACAGCTCCATTTCCTCCTCAGACCCACAGTGGGACAACATCACATACACACGACCCTCTCTCATCATTCCATTCTCTCACAGTGTGATCAGTGAGAATTCAATGCATGGCACAGCTATATGGACATGGAAGGAAAGAGATTTTGTTGAGATGTGGAGGTTGAAGATGCCTGGGATGGACACCTGCAGCAAACACCTTTCCAGGTGGCACTAGCAAGGTGGGATGGGCACAGCAGAGGTGAGGACTGTAACTGGGAGGAGTAGTACCAGTACAATGGAGCATACTGGTGCACGTCCACAGCAGGAAGGACTTTGCTTTGGGCCCTTGCCTGGCTGGGGGATGGTGTGGAGTCATGACAATGACAGCCAGACCAGCTGGCATGGCCAAGGGTCTGCCATCACCCCAATGGGACCTGCAGGCAGGCCAGGGTAAGAGTGATCCCTCAAGGCAGAGGCGGCCACTACCTTGGTCTGCTCCCATCCCCTCAGGGTGCCACCATCCATCCCCTCGGAGCACAGGATACGGTGAGGTCGTAGCGCAGGGCCAGCAGCTCCCCTCCCTGGTCCTGCAGCTCGTAGATGAGCTTCGTGCCCTCCCCATACTTCCCGACCAGCGTCTCCTGTGGAGGGGCAAAGGGGCCGGTCACCTGGGGGGCTCTGGGCTGAAGGGTTCCCCGAGATGGGGCACAGAGCTCGCTCCCCAGGTACCGGGCATTACACACATCCCCTCTCGGACCTCCCCGTCTCCCCAAAGAGAGAGCCAGGAGTGAAGGTCCAGCTGCCGTCCCCACCCGGCCGTGCCCCACACCTGTCCCGAAGCCCCGGCGGAAGGGGCGCTCCCCAGCCCCGCAGGAGGGAGCAGAGGGGGCCCACAGCCCCAGGCGCGGGTGCCCTCCCCACACCAGGGGCAGGAGAGCTCCCGCCGCGCCTCACCCGCAGCTCCAGCACGGGGGTGTCGATGGCGGCCGCCCCGTGCCGCTTGAAGCAGGACACCACGGCGCTCAGGAGCCGCTCACGGAGCGCCGCCTGCGCCGGAGGGTGGTCGCGGGTGCCCTGCCCGGGACAGAGAGCGGCCGTCAGCGGCAAGGGCGCGGGGGAACACCCGGTACCCACCGGAGCCGGACCCGCTCCCGCCTTTACCTTGGGCGTCTTCAGCAGCGGCACCCGCTCGCCGCCCGCCGCCGCCCGCACTTGCCGGGACAGGGGTCCGCGGTCACCGGCCGACGGCCAGGACCGGGCGAAGCTGCCGCGGCTCCCGGCGAGGCCCAGCGGCCCGGGGCGGGGCCCCGCCGGGAGGCACCGTGCGGCGGCGGCGGCGCAGGGCCCGAGGCGCAGCATGGCCGGCACCGGGACACCGGGGGCACGTGACCGCGGCGGCGCACGTGACTGCGCGGGCGGCCGCGCTTTACGGCGCCGCGCGACAGTTCCCGGTGCGGTGCCCTCAGCTCGCCATGGCGTCGGGCAGCGGGGTAGGTGCTGCTGCCGGGGCCGGGGCTGCCCTCGGAGTGCGGGCTGCCGCCAGCCCCGCCGCCCCCGCTGCTCCCACCGGGCTTGGCAGGGCCGGGGGCCGGGCCCCGCGCCCCGCCGCGCCGCGCTCGGGGCCGCTGCCAGGCCGCGGGATGAGGGATGTGGCGGGGCCGGGGGGGCCGCGGTGGGCGGGAGGGGCGCTCATCGCTGCTCTTTACAGCTCTGTGTGTGGGCGGTGGGAGGTTGGGGTTCCCCTGAGGCGCCCCGACACTTTCAGGGCTTGGAAGTGGGGTGGTGAAGCCGGGGGGTCACCGTCCCCGGAGGTGTTCAAGGCTCGACAGAACGTGGCACTCAATGCCCTGGTCCGGTGCACACGGTGGTGATGGGTCACGGGTTGGACTCGGTGACCTCAGAGGGCTTTTCCAGTCGCAGTGGTTCTGTGATCCTCCCATCCTAGGGCCAGACCTCCGCCCGTCCTAGCAGGGAGCATGAGGAGATCGAGCTGCTCAGTCCGCGGGGTGGAGGTGCCCACCCACCTCCAGCCCCCCGGCAGGGACCCCCACCCAACTGCGGGGGCTGCTCGGTGGCTCCTGCAGGTGGCTCCTTCCCTTCCCTCCCCAGGGAAAGCGTTGCCTTTTTCCTGTCCTGATGAAGAAACATCTCTGCAATTCCCTGACAGGAGGGTGCCAGCCAGGTGTGGGTTGGGCTCTGCTCCCAGACAACCAGCAACAGGATAAGAGGAAACAGCCTCAAAAGTTGCAGCTTAGGTTGAAAATCAGGAGGAGTTTTTTCTCAGAAGGGGCTGTCCAGGGAGGTGGTGGAGTCACCATCCCTGGAGGTGTTCAAGGACTGACTGGATGTGTCACTCAGTGCTCTGGACTGAGTGACAAGGTAGGGATCTGTCACAGCTTGGATTTGATGATTTTGGAGTATTTTCCAACCTGAATGGTTCTGTGAGTATTAAAATGGGATAGGTAAGGTAGATGCTGCAGGTGCAGCCTGACTGGAGAGCCAGGCTGTTTGAACACCTCCAGTGACATCCCAAAGCTGTCAGCAGCAACAGGGACTGTGGTTTTGAGGGATTTTGGCCCGTCTTTCCTTCCTTGAAGCCACTCACTGAGAAATGAGGCACTGGCACTGCCCAGAGAAGCTGTGGCTGCCCCATCCCTGGAAACATTCAAGGCAGGGTTGGATGGGGCTTGGAGCAACTTGGGATAGTCGAAGGTGTCCCTACCCTTGGTAGTGGGTGGGACTGGCTGATCTTCAAGGTTCCTTCCCATCCAAACCATTCCAGGATTGACTCCATGAAGTGGGGGAGGTCAGAAGCAGCGTGTCTGCCTGTGAGGGAGATGGGGCCTGTGGTTTATTGTCAGCTGCCAGCTGAGAATTCCTGTTGGATTGAGCCTGGCTTGAGGCTCCTGTATTGTTTAACAGGCTTTGGTGCTGATACTGGGAACATCATTGGTGTCCTTCTCCAGGAGGGAACAGTGGGATACTTCTGTTATTATTAATCGTTGTTATTAATTAGGGAAGTATTGTCTGTCAGCCCAGACAGCTCTGAGATAAAGATTTTGGGGGCTTGCAGCCCCCTTGCCTCCACCAGAGCAATTCACAAATATCCCTTCAAATATTGTCCAACCAAGATCTTGTCACGCAGTCTCGTTTAATTTCTTTCCCCACGCCTGGATGAGGCAGATTGGTAAAAGAGCTGCAAAAGACTCTTTTCCTTTTATTGCAACAGGAGAGAGAAGCAGCTAATAAACCTCCCCCTCTGCAGGCTCCCACCAGCTACGATTTGTGATAATGCCTGGCATGCAGGAGAGTCTGGAAAATACCCCCAAACGTTAATTTACACTCAGTGATATTTTCTTTTCTTTTGCTCTGGGTGGTTAATAAAACCTGTTACGACATCCTTAAAGTGCTTAAGAAGCTCTGGGAATAAATGAGAATTTTTCTACGCCTCCCCAAGGCATTTTCATCCCTATCAGTAGTTGTTCGTTCCATTTGAAGGATTGCCAGAGGAGAGAACTTTAAATGGCTGTGCTGCTGCTGTAGCTCCAAATGGGATTTGTGTCCTTTGGATTGTGATTGGATTCTTGATTTGGCTGAACGGAGAAGGCGGTGGGGTGTGAGGGGGGAGGGGTCCTTCTCCCCCGGAGGTGTTTTTAAATACATCTTGTCCTTTCTTTAATGTGAAACTGAGAGGCTCTCCCTGCCATGCTGAGGGAAATGCAGCTCTGTCCAGAGGGAGTTTATCTGCTCAGGAAATGCAGGAAGTGGCTGAGTGAAACCGTGACTGATCCCAGGTGTAGCGGCCTGAGCTGCAGACGGAGCAGATGCTGAGAAGAGCTTGGGCTGGGTTGGTCAGAGTGGATGTCAGTGGAATAGGAATTCTGTCTGATCACTTCAGCCCTCAGCACTGGGGACTGAGTGGAATCCACCCAATAAAGCAGTCTTTTTGTCCTTCAATGCCAGCTTCCCCTGAACTCAGCCTGTGTTCATGCACATGCTGTGTCCAGCTGCAGGGCCCCAGCACAGGAAAGACATGGACCTGGTGGAGTGAGCCCAGAGGAGGCCAGGGATCTGCTCCAAGGGCTGCTGCCCCTCTGCTGTGCAGGCAGAGCTGGGGGTGTTCAGCCTGGGGAAGACTGGACACCAAGCTCTGTCCAGGCAGACCTTGGAGCACCTTTCAGTGCCTAAAGGGGCTCCAAGAGAGCTGGAGAAGTACTTTGAACAAGGACATGGAGTGGTAGGACACGGGGGAATGGCTTTCCACTGCCAGAGGGCAGGGTTAGATTGAATACTGGGAAGAAATTCTTCTCTTTGTGGGTGGGCAGGCCTTGGCACTGGTTGCCCAGAGCAGCTGTGACTGCCCCATCCCTGAAAGTGTCCAAGGCCTGGTTGGATGGGGCTTGGAGCAACCTGGGATAGTGGAAGATGTCCCTGCCTATGGTAGGGGATGTGGAAGAAGATAATCTTTAGGGTCCTTTCAACCCAAACCATTCCAGGGTTCTGTTAAAGTATCCCGTCACTGCCAGATAGTTCTGTGCAGCTCCCAAAGGACCAGCATGCCTTGGAGGTGTTTCTGCCCTTCCCTGTGAGAAACTGCAGGACGGCAAAACCTGTGGATTTGCTACAGGTGCTTCCCTGGTGCCTCCAAGCCCTTGACAGATGGTTTCAGAGCTTGTTCTGGTTTGCTTGTGCATGTGCTCACTTGGAAATCCCACCCTGGTGCCTGTGATTTCATGGCAAGCTTGGCACTTTGATGCCTGCAACACGTAGACACTGCTGAGAGCAGACAGGCACAGCCTTCCCAGCTCCTGCAGTGCAATCCAACTCTCTCTACCTCGGGCTGTGCTTTACAGCTTCCCTGTCTGACATTGCAGCTTGGCTTCTTCTGACTTCTGGAAGAAGGAGGTGTAATCCTACTGCTGTGTTTGTCAGGGGGCACTTCCCAGGTCTGAGATCCATCAGTTTCAATCCCATTTGAGGGTGATTTTCAAGGCAAAAGCCTGGATGATCATTTCAGGAGCTGTTAAGATCAACTCATTTCTTCTTTTAGTGCTCTGAAATTATTCTAGTAGTAGCTAGAGGCGTGCAGAGAGTGATTATCTTAAACCACATCCATAATTCCTGGATGGAAAACAGAGGACAGGGAGATGTAATATAATTCTCTTGATTTACTGCACTGGCCTCACAGGCCAAGTGACTCTCCTTGTTTACCCCCTCAGAGGTGATCAGAGTGTCTAATAAATGTTAATGAACTTTGTTTCCCTCCCAGACCAAGAACCTGGACTTCCGCCGGAAGTGGGACAAGGACGAGTATGAGAAACTCGCAGAGAAGAGGCTCACAGAGGAGAGAGAAAAGAAAGATGGTGAGTAGTGTGCTGGCTCCAGCTGTGCTGGATTGGCAGTGAGGCTCGCAAACCCTTGGAATTTGGGAGGGAGAGAGCAGTGAGGGGTCACATCCCAAAGGGAAAGAGCTGCTTTGCTCCTTCCCTTTCTCCTTGGTTTGCCACTGAATATATTTTTTTGACAAAAGAAATTACTGAGAACCTTTCCAGGGGCTGACTCTGCCTTGGGGAAGGAGAGGAGCAGTCAGTTGCTGGAAACAAGATCTCACAATATGACTCAAGTCAGAGCTGGAGATACCTCAGAGATTTACCTGGTTCTAGTAGGAACCAGGAAACAGTGAGGAGGAAATTATATCCTTTATTGATTTAAAAGCAAAGGTGCATTTTCTGCATGGATCAGGTAATCCCAGAAACCCAGCAGGCCCCTCTGCACCAAGGGGAATGTGAAATCCAGCATGTCAAGCTTGACCTTTTGTTTCTGTTTTAGGCAAACCAGCTCAGCCTGTCAAAAGGGAACTTCTGCGGCACCGGGACTACAAAGTGGACCTGGAATCCAAGCTGGGGAAAACCATTGTCATCACCAAAACTACCCCTCAGTCAGAGATGGGAGGGTAGGTTGTGGTCTTATTGAAGTCTCAGAGTCATGCTGGTTGGACTGGGAAGCTGTGACACAGCAGGGACCCCTCACAGGGCACCAGGAGCTGCTGTCCTTCTGTGTTTGGAGCCTGGGATGTGGGGCTGCATTTTTCTGCACCTAAACTGTGTCTCCTGGGGTAACATAAGGGACAGACCCAGCAGGCTTTGCACATTATTCCTTGGTATCAGTGTTGCCCACCTGTAGGACCAACAGAGCAGATCTCTGCTGCCTGCCTGGGTGTCTTTAACCAGGCCTGCTTGCACTGAGACCAGGACTGCTGCTGATTTGGGTATCTGTGCACTGGGAATGGGAGAAACATCCAGATAGCTGTTCTTAGGAATGGTATTTGGCCACTGTTCACGTTCCACCAAAGTCTGAAAGGGTTCTGAACTCACTCTAAGCTGTCAAAAGCATGTGTTGAGTTTGTGTGAGCTCAGGGTGAACCTGGTACTGTCTCCCTGGGCAGTAGTGCCAGGGACATGTGCAGCCCTGACCAGCATCCAGGGATGGCAGTTCAGCCCCTGGCTGGACTTTTGCAGCAGCTCTTAAGAGCTGCTTCTTAAGCAGGAAGGCAGGAAGAAACAGGAGGCTTCTTAAGGCAGGAAGCACAACTGTGCTCTTCAGGGAGTCACACTGTGAGGGGATAGGGATGGTGGCACTTACCTTGCAGCCAGGTGAGAGGCTGTGGAATGGACACCTGGGCTGCTGGCCAGCCCTGCCTTGGAGGAGAGCAGACTGTGTCACAAAGTCCATCCCACCCAGTGGGGGTCACTGGAAGGGGAAGATACTGTACCTGGTATCTTGCAGAGCAGCTCAGAATCTGCTTTCTATCACCTTAGAGGGGTGTCAGTATAAGGGTCAGTACCTCCTGTCCACTGGTGTGCCCTTGCTCTTCACTGGGGCCCTCTTGTCTTGGAGAAGTGTCCTGTATCCCCAGTGACATGCAGATGTCTAGTATCTGTTCTGTGGGTTGAGCTTTGTGAGCTTTGGGGTTCATTTTTTCTGTCTCTCCTGACAGGTATTACTGTAATGTTTGTGACTGTGTGGTGAAAGATTCCATCAACTTCCTGGATCACATCAATGGCAAAAAACGTAAGGACCATTTCTTTGTCTCATTGGAGGGTTGGTTGAGTTGGAGGGACTGTTCCTTTTGTGCATCACCCATATCTGAGGGCTGAACACTTCTCCATGGATCAGGAAGCTTAGAACATCAAGATGTAGAAGCTCACCATGAGAGCTGTGGAGGTGCTGCCTTATCTCCTGACACCTTCCAGAGAGTGCTGGACCACTTCCATGGAATAAGCCCAGCAGGAGCAGTGATGGGGGACTCTGGTTGGTGGACATATTTTCCCCATCCATCACATCAGTGCTGTGAGAAACCCAGGGTCAGAAAATTCTAGAATAGTTTGTGTTGGAAGGGACCCTCAGAGGTCATCTAGTCCACCCCCCAAATCATGATGTCTCCTCTGTAAATCTGGAGAGAGGCTTTTTACGGCACTGAAACTGTAAAGAAGTACTTAGACAAAGTAAAAGGTCTGGGACTGGCCCATCTTTGGATTAGAAACTGCTCTTTGTAGAAGTTGAGTATAAAGCTCAGAACTGGCTGATGCCTGAGCTCCAGAGTATGGATCAGGACTATACCCTCATTGATCTGACTGTGGATATTGCTTCCCCTTGACATGTTCAGAGAGTGGGGAATGTAGAGAAAGTAAAGGAGCAGCAGGACAGACTGACACACTTTGCATGTCATTCCTGCTCGTGAAGGTGGTTTTGGCTCCTTGTGGAAGTCAGAAAATCACAGGGATGTGCATGCTCAGCACCTGCACATGGGGCTGTGTGAGAACAGGAGGTCCAGAAGAAGCCTGAGGACTGATTTTCTGTAACTCAGGAAAGAAAACACAGTGTTTTAAAAACCTGTGTTTTTATGTGAATGGGGAGGAGGTTCTGATGTGCCTTGTTAGACATGTTGGGAGATGAGCAAGAAGTTCATATGAGAGAATCTGGAATGAAAAGTCCTGGTGTGGCTGTGTGGATGGGCATGAGTTGTAGGTTTGAGCTGGGACTGGAAAGTGGCTGGTTGCACAGTACCTTAATATCAGTATGTCTGGGAACTTTTAAACCAGTCTATAAATCTGGCTCAAACCTTGTACTTGACAGACCTTTTACTAATTCCTGACATGTAGTTTAAGCTTCCAAGTGCTGCTGCATCCCTGGGACAAACCTGTGCAGGGCTGCTGGAGTGAACAGGCTGTTTGGATCCACTCAGGAATGTGGGTTGGAGGCATTTCTGGGGGTGGCCCCATCAGCACAGGCTTTCCCACAAGTGAAAAACTGAATCTGCTCTGAAGAGCCTCTGAATGAGAGGCCTGACTTTATATTCTTTGCTTTAGCTAGAAATGTCCTGTGTAATCAGGATCTCTGAGTGCCACTCATGTCTTGTTTAGCATCGCCCACAGCTGAGAGATGCCAGCCTGTCAGTTTTATTCTGGCTCCTTTTTCAACACTCCAACACTTTTTTATTCCGCTGGTCCAAGACTAAATTTCCTGAAGCATCAGAGCACCAGCATGACAGGGAGCATCCAAATAAGGAACCTTTAAAGAATAGTTTTTGTTCTTGTTACAAGTAGTGTTTGGATTGTTGTGGCTGCTGCTTGTGTGGGTTGTGCTCACCTCCCCAACCTAAGAAATTCTTAGCTGGCCCTGGAAGGTGCTTTGAGGGGGATGACAGGCAGGAAGGTGGTGCTGTGCTGTTTCAGTTGGGAGGTAGGGTGGAGACTTTCAGAACACTGAAGAGTTGCTGAACACTGCTGATTGCACTCGTGTGCTCCAGACCAGAGGAACCTGGGCATGTCCATGCGGGTGGAGCGCTCCACACTGGACCAGGTGAAGAAACGCTTTGAGGTGAACAAGAAGAAGATGGAGGAGAAGCAGAAGGATTATGACTTTGAGGAGAGGATGAAGGAACTCCGTGAGGAGGTGAGTCTGAGGAACAACATCTGAGGAAGCAAAGCTCCCAGAAACATGTTTTGGGAGGAAATCAACCCTGGTTCCTACTCTTGTTCCTCAGAAGTGTTGTTTTTGGTCGCACGGGCTTCTCATCTGCTCCTATGAGTGGGGTTTGTTTTTCTGCCTTTGGAAAGTTTGTATTGCTGTCCCTGGAAGCCCTTTTCTCCTCTTTCTATGTGAGAATATCTTTTGATGGTTCAGATTTCCACTGAGAACAGCACAAGTCCATTTTTTGTCTCCCACTAGTTTCATTGGAACTTGTGTTGTCTGGTAGCAGATCAGCATCTTCATCCAATATCTTCCACAGCTCTTAGGATTGCTGGATCCCCTTCCACAGGGCACTTGCTTCTGTGTGGCCTCCCTGAGTGTAGAAGGGCTTGGTGAACGGCATGCTGTGGTGCAAGATGCATGAGGAGGTGATAAAAGACAGCAGATTTCTCTCAAACTGGGGTTTAGGTGTTAGTAAACATGAAAATCAATTATTTGAAGACCCAACAAAGTTCTGACAGCTGAGAAGCTTCTATGGGTGCTTCTCCTCTATCAGCAGCCACATAACCCAGGGTTACAAATCACTGCCTGTTTGAGTCTCCCTGCCCAAGCTCTGAGCTTTGTTTCATCACAGGGGAGCCCTTTGGGGTGCTCACAGAGCAGCCCTGTGCTCTGCTCTCGGGCAGGCTGTGGTGCTGCTGAGCCCCTTCTGTTTGGGGGATAGGAGGGAGGTACCCCAGCAGCAAAGGGAGAGCTGTGGGTTGAAAAGCTGCTGCCAGTCAGCGGATGGCAAGAAGGAGATCAGCAGCACCTCCTGGTGCAGCTTTCTGCAGGGCATGGCTGTGTTCAGGAGCACAGCAGTCAGGGATGAGAATGGTGGGAGCAGTTGCTAAGTTGGGAGCTGAAGCCATGTCACCAGTGTCACCCAGTACAAACCTGGCTCTGGTCCAGGGCTCGTGATCCTCACAGAGCAAAACACTTTGATTAGAGCAGTACAAACTCTTTGATGCCAAAGCCCCCCTCAAAGCTGCTCAAAGCTTCAGCTTCTGTTCCAGTGAGCAGCTGTCACTCTGCCAGGCTGAGAGCCAGCAGGCATCACAGTCACTGGCACGAAGCATTGGGCAAGGGAATGGCCTCCTGCTTTCAAACCAGCTCCTTCTTGTCTCAGCCTGGATTCCAGGCAAAACTTGTGATGTTTGCTCGGGAGAGACAGTTTGATAATGCTTCATTTTGTCTATTTGTGTGTGTGGCTCTGCTCTTGGCCTGAGAAGTGGGGTGGTCTGGATTCACTGGTGAACTTTCTCCTTGATGACTGCAGGCCAGGATTTCTGCTGTTCACTTCCTCAGGCACAGCTTGGCTCCTGTGGGCAGGACTTGTGTTAATTGTGCAGTACCTCGTGTCTCTAAACTCCTTCAGCTCAGGCGGTGCAAATTGTTTTGCTGTTGTGTCCCTTGCTGCAGGAGGAGAAGGCCAAGGCCTACAAGAAGGAGAAGCAGAGAGAGAAGAAGAGGCGGGCAGAGGAAGATTTGACCTTTGAAGAGGATGATGAAATGGCAGCTGTGATGGGTTTCTCTGGTTTTGGCTCAACCAAAAAGAGCCACTGAGCAGCTCTGGACTCTCCTCTTTCTCTAAACAGCTTGTTTTTACCCAGGGAACTCTGGATAACTCTTCAAAGACTTGATTGAGGACTTGTATGTAAATCTCCCAGTAGAAGTTGGCTGGAAGAGTTGAAAAGTGATTCCATGCTCTACCTGTGCTGCAGATCAAGCTCTGCCTCTCATTAGCTTCCCTTCTCCTTCTGTGTCCTAGATCTGGCTGCTCAGCTGCTCTGTGGCCGTGTGTGTGCAGGGAAGTGCTCTGTTGGGTACATTTTTCTGTCAATAAAGTGCACATTCTGCACAGGTGGCCTGGTTCAGGATTAATCTAGTTGTCAACCAGGCCCTACTTGTCACCCAAGCTGTGTTTGAGATGCTGGGAGGGATTCAGTTGCTTTTAGGCTGATAATGAAGGAAATGTGCCACAGCAAGCAGTGTGAGAGGTGCATCTTTATGGCTTGTGCTGAGCAGAGCTGGTGGCTGCATGGAGTCTGGGTTGCTGAAACTTTCCTGTGTGTTTTATCTGCAAGGGAGACTTCCCTTC
The DNA here is from genome assembly GCA_032173965.1 of Sitta carolinensis. NCBI lineage: Eukaryota > Metazoa > Chordata > Aves > Passeriformes > Sittidae > Sitta > Sitta carolinensis. The sequence goes on along the minus strand of CM063294.1, from coordinate 2,619,187 downwards.
TTTTCTTTGTGTTTTATCCCATAATTTCAGTATCTTTAAGGTGGGGGAGAAATTTTCCCCATGACTGGTCTAGGATAGAGCCAATGAAAGAAAGGTGTGTACAATTTGCCAGAAATAAATGGAATGTTTTAATGGCCCCTTTGGTGGGGGTTTGATGCCTTCTTTATTTTGAGAGCTCCTGTTTCCCACCGAGCAGAGCTGGGGTGGCCTTTGGGGACCCCAGTGGTGGCAGAGGTGAGGTGTGTGCCCTCCTCTCCTGGCTCAGCTCCCAGCTGCCCTAGGCAGGCCACTGCCATCATTCTTGGCTTTTTTAAGTAATTCTGGAGATGGGTGAAAGAATATGGAAGGGGAAGGGAGTTCAGGGCTGGGGACCTTCATTCCCATCAGGCAATCCAAGACTGGCTGGGCTGCGTTCCAGCTTTCACCAGCCTCAGTATATTAAGGGCCATTTTTTTCCTGTCTACTGGCTGTCAGTGTGTTTTCACCTCTGCCTTCCCCTAAATCCACTTCATTTCTGCTTTTATTTACCTCAGTTAAACCTTGTGTGACTCATTTCTGTCTGCAGTTAGAATTTATATTTTGCATGGCTGGGTTTTCGTAGCTCTGTCTCGCTCCCCTCTCTCTTTTTATGTATATTGATGAAATCCTTGCGCTTGCCCTTCTCCGTGCTCGTGTGAAATTTCCAGCCTGGGGAAGGCTGCAGTGTTTAGCCTGCTCTTTCTAATACATCTAGAACAAATCCTGTAATGTTGTGCTGCTGTTTTAATTCCTTAATCTTAGCCTGCTGACAGCTTCATTGCCTCAGGTCTTTCCGCTTCAATTCAGATTATAATCCCCGTTGAAGATGCTATTGAAATGATATATAGCCAGTCAGATACAGCTGTCCTTGGAGGTTTGACCCTTTTAACTTGGCAATCCTTTGACTTTGGCTCTCTGAGCACACGGGCTGGGAGGGCGACTTTCATTCCAGCCACGTTCCTAGCGCTGTTCAGGCTGCAGCACGTGGCTCCGGCTGAATGGGAGAGCGGAGACGCTCGCGCCTCTGTGCCCTCCGGGATGCGAGAGGGATGCTGCCGTGCTTTCATACACATTAAAAGTTTAGGATGTTTCAGAGAAGATTTAGCAGCAGCCATTTTATTCCAGCCACCAGCTTTGCAGACACCCAGCCCCTCGATGCAGCTGTTGGCGCTGTGGAAAAGGGGGCAGGGGCTGCCCCACACCCCCCATCTTTTCCAGCTGCTGACCTTGGAGCCAGTGCCTGCTGTCTTGGTTTTCCCACTGTGTGTCCTGATCTTCTTGTCCATCCTGGCACACCCAAGGGGCGAGCTGTGAAGTGGGCAGCCCCACAGAAACCTTCCTGGGCTGGTGGTGAGGTTTGCACATCCTCCTGCCACTGGGCCCTGCCTGCCTCTCCTGGTCCCTGCAAAACAGGGAGGAAATCCCTGCACAGTGCAGTGCTTTCAATAACGAGATTCCTCTTTGGTGGAAAGCCTGTCATCCCCAAGCCCATCCCGAGGCCACCTGCACCCTGGGGGCCAAAGCCCAGCCCCAGCTCCCCGTGCTGGGGCTGCTGGCGCCGGGGGAGCTCAGCTCTTTGTCTCGGCAGCTTGCTGGGAGCAGTGGTGTGTGCAGCAGCAGATACAAGCTCCTGCTGGATTCCCAGCAGCGGGAGCTGCCTCTAGCCAAGGATGAAAAGCTGGTTTCATGGGAGGAAATAATATTTAGAGAAGAGACAGATAACATTCCCTGTACCAGCCATGTTAACTCTTTGCTCCCACCACTGCTTGGTGGAGCAAGGTGTTAACCCTTGGCTCTCAGCCCCCAGTGCTGGAGCAGTGATCCCCCATGACTCCTTGCTAGCATTTGCCATCTCTGTGTTGAATTTAAGGTGCTGCATGTACCCATATGGGTCAGGACTTGGGGTTTTACTTGGAGAGAGAGAAGACCCAGCTCTGCAGCTCCCCTTCTTACCAGTGAACAAGGCCAGGATGCTCTGTGCCTGGTTCTCATTAGCTTTCCCACAAGTTAAAACTGGGATCTGGTGGAGTAAGGAGAGGTGTTTTGCATGGTTTGCTCATCCAGGCTGGGATGTCCTGCCTGGTCTCAATGTCAAAGTGCTTTGGAGCCAGCTTGGTGCTTGTTCCCACTGCCTAGGCAGAAGTGCAAGTTCCTCGTGACCTGTGACTTGGAGGACCTGGAGGAAGGCTGGGGACTGTGCTCAGCTTGAGCTGGCCTCCCTCATCTCCATACCACTAAATTCTGATGGAAGTGTTTGGAGAAGTACCTGGGGTCACAGCAGACCCCAGAAAAAAAATCTGTCATCACCTTCACTTCCTCTCTCCCCGACATCTTCCCTGGCCTCATCCTGGGCTGAAGGACTGAGGCCTTATGGAGGGGCTGAGCATGAATACCCAGCTGCTCTTCTTTCTTTCCTTCCTGGGCACCCTGGAAGGCTTCTGGGCACTTCCTCAACCCTGCCCTCTCCTGCTGATCCACCTTCCCCTCACTCTCTACTCATGCTGCTTGGGACTAGATGAGCAACGGCAGCATTCCCACCATCCCAGTAAAATGACTGGGACCAGGGACCTGAGGGAGTCTGGAGAAGGGGTCCCAGCCTGGCCCTGTGTGCTACCCTGTCTGGCCTAGCTGAATCATTCCCTGTGGCTTTATTAGCAGAAAGATCTGTTTTTTCAGTGATTTACCCCAGTTCTACATCCTGAAAGATTTAAGCACTTGGCAGGAGCTCCAGTCCTCCCACTGCTCAGGCCACGAGCTACTGCTGCCCCAGTTAGGCAGGCATTCCTGCCACTTGCTGCCATTAAAGCTAAACAACTTCCATAGGCAATATCCCTGGAACTCCTCCCTCCTGCCTGGCTTTGACCTGGTAGAGTGGTGCCACCAGCCCCTGCTCTGTCAGGGCTCCTGGGTCCCCCATGCTCCCATCAGTCCCATCAGTGCTGTGGCACCATCCCACCCAACTCCAGAGCCAGTATTCCTGTCCCCTCCCAGCTCTGGGGAGACCTCGTGTGCTGAGAGCCACCTGGATCAGTCAATGCTTGGCCCAATCTGTGTCCTGTCCTGCTTTCCTCATGTGGGGGCAACAAAGTGTCCCCAGAGGAGGATCTGATCTGTGCAAGAGGTTCAGCCCTGATTAGAGCTGGGGTTGCTGCAAAAGAGAATAGGAATCACAGGATCCTGGAATGGTTTGGGTTGGAAAGGATCTTGAAGATCAGCCAGTTCCAAGCCCCTGCCATGAGGAGGGCCACCTTCCACTAGACCAGGTTGATCCAAGTCCCATCCAACCTGGCCTTGAACAGTTCCAGGGATGGATCAGCCACAGCTTCTCTAGGCATTGGTTGAGGAAGGGGTGGGAGGTAGAGATAGGGCAAGGTGAAGATTTATAGAGGGGAGAATCCCTGGGCTGGGAGGTATTTGCTTCCCATCTGGAGCTTGGATGGGAAACTTGGATGCCAGCTTTTGCCAAAAGGGTCAAGCTGGGAGCCAGGGACACCCACAGTGAAGTGGTGCTTGGCCTGGAGACCTTGGCAAGTTGGACCATACTCCAAACACTCAATTTCTGGGGCTGAACCAGCTCAGGCCATAGATGGGGCCAAGAGGGAGCAAACAGGGCTCTTGAGTGTTCCAAACTGGGAGGAGACAACCCCAGTGTCTCCCCCATCCCTGTCAGGTCTGTTGCATGTCCAGGTTGGAGGGCTGCTGGCTGGATGGTTTCTACTGGGCTCAGTGTGGGGCTCCAGAGCACAAGGGAGGTTTTGCTTTGTTGTAAGCGAAGTACAAAACCAAACCATCACCAGGCAGAGAACAAACAGCTCCAGGCTGGAGAGGGAGCAGGGAGAGGGAGATGGGAAGGAGCAGGGGGAGCACGGGGACAGGGCATCCGCAGGAGGTTTTTCAGGGACTTGTGATCTCAGAGCAAATTTCTGCTGTTGGCTGCACACCAGTGGCACCATTTCACCAACTCATGCGTGCCTCCCCATGGCCAGTGCGGCAGCGCGGGGCGCCTCGGGGGGGTCAGGGCGCTCTGCGGTGGGCTGCGGGAATACGGTCCCTGCTCGGAGAGCATGTGATCTGCCAGGCAGCCGGGGAGCCCCGGGGACACTGCCAGGCCTTTGTTCCTCCTTCTCTTTCTTTTCCACCTTCAGATTTCTTTTCCCTCTGCTTCCAGCTGCGTATGCAGCACTCCCTCCCCCGCTTTCCACCCACAGTTCCTGTCTTGGTTTTCCTTCCCCTCTACAAATATGTGTTCCTTAGGCTCCTTCTCCTCCCTGCTCAGCTCCCCCCATCAGTGTTGCCTTCCCAAACTTCTTTTTTTTTTTCCTTCTCCCTCTTTTCCCACAGGCCCACTTCATTCCTTCCCCTTCCTGCTTCTCTCCCCTTCCCTCCAGCATCTTGGGCTCCCGTTCACTCACTTCGTCTCTCCTTCTCTGACAGTTTGGGGGAAATCTGTCTGTGTCAACACACAAATTCCATTATTTATTGGCTGAGTGGAGCAGGGTCCTACACTCGTCTGTAATTGTCTCCAGATCAAAGCAGCTGCTGATGGCAGCTTTGCCTTCTCGCAGCAGAACACCACCCCCAGCTTCCAGCTCCCCTCCCTCCCGGGGGAGTCGGGTGCGTGTGCGTTGACACCCTCGATGACTGATCTCTCAGACAGAGAGGAAAGAAGTAGGGCTGGTGGGGGAGAAAAGGGAGGCCTGGAGGATCTGCAAAGCTCCCCGGAGGAGATGGGGATGGTGGGGTGTGTCTCACGGGCACAGGCCAGGGGAGAGTGGGGGGTAGAGGTCGTCCCTATCCTGGGAGGGGAGACAGAAAAATGAAGTGAAAGAAGGGACAGGGAAGCAGGAAACATCCCCATAGATGTCCAGGACTGGTAGAATTAGAATTTTAGAAATGGGGATAAAGAGAAACAATCCTTTTCATGCTTTTCCCTTCTGAAACAAGCAACCAAACCAACAGCCCAGGGATGTGTGACTTCAACATGAGCTGCAGGCACACAGTTTTTGTTTGGGTATCGATGCAAAATATCTGTGGGGAGAGGAAATATCCACTCTGACTTCTGCCCCTGGGCCTCCTCACTGGGGTCCCAGCTTCAATGTGAGTGGAAGAGCTGCAGTTGTTTCTCTGCTGGAGGAGGTGAGATCAATCAGAACCACTGTTCCTAGGCCCAGTCTTCCCATTTTTCATGATATATTGGGGAACTTGGGAATTTTTTGTTCCACGTGGACCAAAAAACATAGACCCCATCAGAAGTCCTGACAGCTTGGTCCCCTCTCACTGCCCAACACATGAAGCTGTCAGGCTCAAGCCTTGGCTCTGCATTCCTTCTAACTGTCCAAAGCATTTCCTCCCTGACTCTACCATCATTTCTCCTCTATTTCCTTTCTCCACAGAGTTCAAGCAGTTTCACTTACACTTCTCCTGTAAGATATTGTTCCAAGTTTTAAATCAGTTTTTTAACCTTCCAGAACTTCAGACACAATTGTTGTGCATAATATTCCAATACCAGTCACGCTGTTGCCTGACAGAGGAGAGGTGTCACCTCCTCTCTCACAAAGCTTCTGCTCTTGCCCCAGGCGATCATCACAATGTTGCCCACCTTTCTTTCCTGCTCACTGTTCCTTCCCAGCAGAAAGGAGACATTCCCTCAGGACATTTTAGGGAGATCCTCTAAGAGGATGCCCACAGCAAAATGAGTAGTCCCAGCTCTCAGGATAATGGGGACACACCCCTTCTTTTGCTTTGGGCCCCAAGTCTCTTACTTCAAGTGGAACAAGACACCAGCCATGAGAGCAGCTCCTCTGGCAGCTTGGGTTTGCAAGAAATTCCTCCCCTCCAGAGCAAGAGGGGAGACTTGGCTTCCTGAATCTGTGTCCTACAGGGAGTCAGAACTGCCTCCCTCAGAGGCTGAGCAGGACCAGGCCCCATGTCCTGAAAATGCTCAAAGGAGGTGACAGCTACAGAGGGTTTGCTCAGAGCTGAGCCTGTTTCAGTTTCTGTCTGTCCCAGGTGAAGGGACTGGGTGAGTTGTCCCTCCCAAGAGAGTCAAGTGCCTTCTACCAGTAGTGAGCCTTGAGTTGGTCACCTCAGTCAACTTCTCACCTACAAACCCCCTGGAACTTCATGAACACATCATGACTGGTGCAAAAGTTCTTCCTGCAGCACTGCAGAGGAAGAGGAGGGTGGTAAGCAACTCCAGCACCTCGCAGAGCAAAGCTCATGGACAAGGACTTCCAGTGGGAATAGAATCCCAACATCCTTCATTGCTCCATCCACCCCTGGGCAGGGTGCCTGGGAAGAGAAGCAGCTCCTGACAAAGCTGGGACCTCTGCTCTGGAAGCCTGGGCTCCCCGGGCAGCTCTTTCCCCTGCCTTGGTGACCTGCTCCCCTCTGCTCAGTGACTGGGGTTTCCCAGGTTCACAAGGGTTTTTTTTCTGTGGGGACATCTGGAGGACCCTGGGGCATCCCTACTCACAGCTAGATTGGGCAGCTCAGGAGGATCTCCAGGATGGCAATCCCTGCCCCAGTCTGGTCTCTGTGACACCCTCATGGTGAAGATTTTTTCCTTAATAAGAATTTCCTTTCTCCAGCTCTTGCCCCTACTTTCTCATCCTGTCCCTGTGCACTTCTGAGAGGAGATGGGCATGTGTCATGTCTTGCATCCCAGCACACAAGGGCAGGCAGAGTGCCCACCAGCCCTGATAAACACACCAAGACCACCACCATCCCCTCCAGGGCATGGGTTTTCCTCCCAGGGGAAGGCAGGGAACCAAAGCTTTGGAGCAGAAGGAGCACTCGGGACACCCTGCTGCAGAGAGCATTGTGGCTTCACAGACTGAATCCCCAGCACCAAACCCTACAGAAGCAAGCCCACAGTGACTTCCCAGCTGCAGGGCCAGGACTGCTCTCATTCCCACCAGGAGACGCCCCCCTTCCACTGCCCTCTTGGGCACCACATGCTATAACTGCTCCTGCTTGGAGCGAGGAGGGAGCAGCAGAGCCACATGCACGGCTGGGCAGCCGGGCGCCCTGGGGAACTGGGGGAAGGGCTGCCTGCTCTGGCAGGGACAGCCTTTCTTGCAGCCCCTTCTGCTGCCCCAGAACGCAGCAGGCAGGAAAATGGAGTGACAGTGGTGGTGGCTGGGCAAGGTTTAGTGCCCACAGGCAGCTGTTCTCCCCCCAGTCCTTTGCTCTCTGCATGACTTTTCCAAGGCAGCTCAACCTGCGGCGTCTCCTGCTCTGTCCCACCCTGATCTCTCCGGCTGGCCTTGCCAAGGCACATCAGTGCTGACCTGCGGCAAGTGGCCACCCGCCCGCCTCTGCCAAGACATCTCAGAGAGACATACCCCCTTCTAGCTTCCAGCATTTTCCAAAAGCAAGCTCCTAGCTGCATCCTGATTCCCTACCCCGAGAGAACAGGGCTGGCAGCTGAAAGCTCTTCTGCACCACAGGACAGGCCTTAAAATCCTCAGGGTATGAGGTGGGGTGTTGGTGTACTGTCCCCCTTCCATCCCTCCCCTCCTGCTGCTCACCCTCCTCTGCTATGTTCCCCAAAAAAAGGCTCTTCTTTGTATTCCTCATCCCTCTGCAGCACCCTCGGCCTGAGCTATTTCCTTCAGGAAAGGGATCCTTGGAACAAGTCTGTTCTCCCTAACCCCTCCCACATCCCCCACCCCGTTTGACCTTGGTCCCCTGCAATCGTGGGGTCTGGGAGGGGAGCTAGAAGAGAAAACAGGGTCTGGGGAGATGAGGAAAAGGGACAGGATGGGACTATCCTGTGATCTCCGTTAGGGGAGGGAAGCAAGGGGGGTCACGGTCCCCCCCCAAGGAAGCAGCGATGAAGATGTGGGGGGTGCATTACCAAGCAGAGCTGAGGAAGGGCGGGAAGGACCGGGCAGGGGGCTGGGGGGGCTCGGATCCTGCCGGTGCACCTGGGGGAGCAGGAGGTGGTGGTGAATATTTTACTCTAAATCAAACAATAGGACCAGAGCCGCTCCAATGATTTTGCAGAACGCGTTTGGTCGGAGACGGGGAAAGGACTGGAGGGAATGAAATAAGACCCCCGAAAATTTCTGTGTTGCGTCTCACGCCCACCCTCAATCACCCTCTAGCCTGAGCAGCACTCGAGGGGCTCCGGGAGGAGCGCTACCCGCTCCATCCCACCGCCGGGGTCTCAGCCCCGGCAGGGCTGGGCGGCGATGGAAGGAGGGGGGGCGGGCAGAGGGGGCGCAAATCGGGGATTGGAGGGGGATTAGAAAGAAACAGATCGGGGCGAGGGTGACAACGACGCTGCCAGGGGTGGTCTTGGCGTGGGAGATGGCGCGGGGGACAGGCTGGCAGTGACCGGCGCTGCCGACGCGGGCTGGGCTTCACTCACCGGGAGCCGTCCCGAGCCCACGCGTGCCCGGGCGCTCCGCTCCTTCCACCTGCCCGCCCCCGCCGCCCTCCTCCCCGCCCGGCCACCCCACGAGCGCGGCACGTCCCGCCTGGGTCTCGCTGCGCTCCCAGGGACCAAATCCTTTTCCCAGCCCGACAAACCCCTCCAGCTCCGCCGCCTCCTGCCTCCTCCAGTCTCCCTGTCGGCCCTGGATCCTGCTTCCCACTCGGGCCCCCGTGGGGAGCAAGGTAGGGGGAGCGGTTGGGGCCGGCGGTTCCTTTCCCAACGGGGACCGGTACGCAGAGACAAAGGCGGTGAAATATCAGTGTCCGGCTAAAGCCGCTCCGAGCCCCTTCGAGCCTTTAACTAGATCGTTAGGGGATTATCCGCACCCTGAGCAGCCGCGGGGCGGGGGCAGCGGCCGCCCCGTCCGTTACCGAGCGCCCCCGGGGACGGCGACGGTGGGAGGCGACTCAAGGCGCTGGCCGGGCGCGGCGGCGGCTGGAGACGGGTCTGCGGGGAGAACGGATCGCCCAGCGGAGGGACCGTGAGCGTACCGGGGCGGGGAGGGGAAGGGGGGGCGCAGGGGCCACCGTCTGTCGCGCTTCGGGGGCCGGCGGGGACCCGCGGCTCGCTCTGCTCCCTCCTCCCCCTCGCCTTCCGCGGGGGGCGGAAAGTTTGTGCCCGCGGTGGGGGCACCGCTGAGGGTGTGGGGAGGCAGATCCTGGGGTATCTGGGCAGGATCGTGCCCCGAGAACCCGAGGAGGCTGACACTGGGGTGCCCGGTGGGGGAGCGGGATTTGGGACGCGGGGCTGTGGGCAAGCGGGGTGTCGGGGGTGGGAAGGAGGCAGGAAAAGAAAGGAGGGGGGGGGGGGTCTCTGTGCCTCCGCGCTGATGGGCTCAGCTTTATCCAGGGCTGTAATCCCCCTGCTCCTGTAATTAAAAACTCCGCATTACAAGGAAAACGGTGTGCAGGGAAATGTAATCAAGTCTGGAGGGGCTTAACCATCTGGTAAAGGTTAGGACCGGCACGGCGGGGGACGCGGCCGGGGGATTTGGCAGCAGCCGCGATCTGGGCTCCTCTTAATCTACCGCGGGGACGAACGCAGCATCTGCGGGGTAATACTGGTGCCCCGGGCAGCGACCGGTGCCGCTGGAGCTCCCACCGCCGTTAAGGGGATCTCCCCGAAGGTGGTCCCTTCCTCAGGTGCGTCCGGCTCCGGTAAATAGATTCGGCTGTGTCGGCGGGACCCGGATTGCAGCCCCTTGCGGGGGCCAGCAAAGAAAGGGTTAAGCGGCTGCCGGTGGCCGCGGTTCGGCCCCGCAGCTCTGGGCAAGGCCCTCCTCCGCCGCCCCCGGGAGCCCTAAACTCTTTGAAAGTGCAAGAGGCAAGCGAAGGCGAGGGAGGAGGCGGCGGCACGGGTGCGACTCCTGGTCCCCGGATTGCCGCGGGGCCATGGGGACCGGGGCAGGCTCCGGGCGGGGGCAGATCTTCCTCCGCTCCCTCCTCTTCCTCCTGCTGGCCGGGCCCCCGGCGCGGGGGCAGCTGCGCTACACCGTGCCGGAGGAGCTGGAGCACGGAGCCTTCGTGGCCAACCTGGGCGAGGACTTGGGACTGGATGTGTCCACCCTGTCAGCGCGGAGGTTCCGCATCGTGTCACGGGCCGGGGCCAGGCAGCACCTGGAGGTGAACCTGGAGAACGGGATCCTCTTTGTGAACGAGCGGATTGACCGGGAGGAGGTGTGTGAGGCCGGGGGGACCTGCCTGCTCCACCTGCAGCTGCTCGTCGAGAGCCCGCTGGAGCTCTACCGCGTCGAGGTGGAGGTGCTGGACATCAACGACCACGCGCCCACCTTCCCTTGGCAAGAATATGTGCTGGAGGTGGCCGAGTCTGCCGTGCTCGGTGCCCGCTTCCCACTGGAGAGCGCCCAGGATCCTGACGTGGGTACCAACTCCGTGCACACCTACCGCCTCAGCCCCAACGCTTTCTTTTCACTCGAGGTGCAGACACGCAGTGATGCCAGCAAGTTTGCAGAGCTGGTGCTGGAGCGTGCCCTCGACCGTGAGCAGCAGCGCGTGCACCGGGTGCTGCTCACCGCCCTCGACGGCGGCGTCCCCGAGCGCTCAGGCACAGCGCACATCCTCGTCACCGTGCTGGACGCCAACGACAACGTGCCTGCCTTTGACCAGCCCTCCTACGGTGTGAGCCTGCCTGAGGATGCTCCTCCTGGCACTCTGGTCATCCAGCTCAATGCCACTGACCTGGACGAGGGCCCCAACGGGGAGATTGAGTATTCCTTCAGTGGGCACGCACCCCCACGTGTCCGGGAGCTCTTCCACGTAGAGCCCCGGAGCGGGCAGGTGCTGCTGAAGGGCCGCCTGGACTACGAGCGGGCCAGCCTCCACGAGCTCTACGTGCAAGCCAAGGACCGTGGACCCTCAGCTGTGGCTGTGCACTGCAGGGTGCTCGTGCACCTCCTTGATGTCAATGACAATGCGCCAGAGGTGACCCTCACCTCTGTGTCCACACCTGTGCTGGAAGATGCCCCCCCAGGCACTGTGATCGCTGTCATCAGTGTTCTGGACCGCGACTCTGGGGACAACGGGCGTGTGAGCTGTGACGTCGCCCCAATGTGCCATTTGAGCTCCGCTCCTCCTTCCGGAACTACTACACGCTGGTCACCACGCAGGCGCTGGACCGGGAGGTTGTGCCCGAGTACAACGTGAGCATCACGGCCCGAGACATGGGCTCGCCTGCCCTGCTGACCCGCAGCACCCTCACCATCCCGGTGTCCGACGTGAACGACAACGCCCCGCGCTTCCTCCAGCCCTCCTACAGCGTCTATGTGATGGAGAACAACGCGCCGGGTGCCTCCATCTGCTCGGTCAGTGCGTTAGACCCTGACTGCCAACAAAATGCCTACCTGTCCTACTCCATTGCCGACGGGCACATCCACGGCATGCCCGTGGGCACCTACGTGTCCATCAACTCTGATAGCGGGCACATGTATGCCCTGCGCTCCCTCGACTACGAGCAGATCCGCAGCTTCCAGATCCAGGTGCAAGCACAGGACGCGGGCTTTCCCCCGCTCAGTGCCAACGTCACTGTCCACATCTTCGTGCTGGACCAGAACGACAACGCCCCGGTCATCGTTTCCCCTTGCCGCGCAATGGCTCCGTGGCCACCGAGCTGGTGCCGCGATCGGCCAGGCCCGGCTACCTGGTGGGCACGGTGTCTGCGGTGGATGCGGACGCGGGGCTGAACTCTCGCCTCTCCTACCAGCTCCTCCAGGCGACTGACTTCACCCTCTTCAGCGTGGCGCCCGACACGGGAGAGCTGCGCACCCTGCGCTCCTTCCTGGAGCAGGATGCCAGCCGGCAGCAGCTGGTGGTGCAGGTGCGGGATGGTGGGCAGCCAGCGCTCTCTGCCACCGTGTCCCTCCTGCTTTCCGTGGTGGAGACCCTGCCCCAGACTCTCTCCGACTTCAGCGAGTTCAGCCTCCCTCCAGAGGCCTCCTCATCCTCCCCACTCACCCTCTATCTCCTCGTCTCCCTGGGCTCCATCTCCTTCGCCTTCCTTCTCGCCATCCTCATTCTCACAGCCATTCGCTGCCGTGGAGAGCGGCGCTCCCGCCAAGGGGGCAGCTGCTCGCCACCTCGCTGCCGCTGCTGTCCCGGCTCCAGACCCTCCTCCGATGGCCTGAAGACTTCCAACCTGACGGCACAGCCCCCTGCAGGGACCACGGCTGCCACCTGCCTTGATGTGCCTGCGGGCGGCCCCCCAGGCTACTGCTACAAGGTCTGCCTTGGTCCTGAGTCTGCTCAGAGTGACTTCATGTTCCTCAAACCCTGCAGCCCCCCCCGGAACAACGAGAAGGATCCCGGGAAGCGGTCCCGGCCAGACCAGCATCTCCAGGTCTCCAAAGAGGTAACATAATGCCCAGCAGTGCTTACCAGCACTCCCCCAGCCCCCTCCCTCAGCCTCTGCCACGAGGGAAGCCAGGCACGGCTTCTCCCAGAGAATAACCGGAGCCTTTGATCAGTGCGGGAATTAGGAGCCGTCAGGCAGCGGGATCTCCACCGAGCTTCCCGACGGGTCTAATTACCGGGGGAGCGCCAGGCTCGGCTGAGGCGAGAGGAAATCCCTTCTCACCGTCTTTTGTACCCATTAGAGGCAACAGAGATGCTCCAGTGCCCTAGGGGCGGTGGGACAGTGGGGGTGGCTTCTCCTTCTCGTGGGTGAGCAATTCCCACTGGGACAGTCTGAGCATCACTGCTGCTCTGCTTCCCCTGTGCTGGTGGGGTCTGCAGTGTCCCGGGCCGGGCTGCTGTTCTGCTTCAGGCTGTGCCAGCAGGCAGGGAGTGGGGTCTGCAGGGCAGGATTTTGATGTCAACATTTGTTAGGTATTGAAATGAGGAATGTCTAATTTTCCCAATGAAAGACTCTCCAAAACACGATTACAAGGATGGAGAGTGATGAGGCGTCTAATCCACTTACGTTTGACTTTTAATAAACCAGCCCTTCTGAGGAGAGCCCAAGACTCTGCCAAGAGAGCCTCTCCACGTGTCTCCTTGCACCCCTGGACTCTCTGCCCTAATACTTAATTACATTATCCTGCAGCTTTTGCAACCCTCCTGGGACATCGAGCATGCAGCCAATTTCTGCATCTCTCACCATTTGTTTCCTCAGACCGGGGCTAAGTAAACATTGCCCATGCAAGAAAGGCTTTTGAAAATTAGCAGGAATAGGAAAACCACCTGTCTCTCCCCAGAATAACAGGCTTAAAACTCCCAGAGGCAGATGACAAGCCCAAAACCAGTATCTCGGGAGGGTGAGGAAGGCCCAGAAGAGAACAGGCTGATTCAATGCTGTCTCGGTTTCCCCAAACCAGGAATGTGCTGTGTGCTTCTCCACTAAGGGCTCAGGGAAAGTGGAGATGTGCTCCTGCATCCCTTGTGCTGGCAGGGCTGGGTTTTTTGACAGAGGGTCCCAATAATCAGCCTTGCCCTTCCCTGTGTTTTCCAGGCCAAGCAGCCCAACACAGACTGGCTGCCTCCAAGCACACAGCGACCTGCTCTGAAAAGGTAACTGGATCCAGCACTGGGGGAACAGAGGAAGCAGGTGGAAGGGGGGATGGGGGCATGGGAATGGGGAGGTTATGTCCCACACAGCTTTGAACCAGTCGCTTCTCTTTAGCTCCCAGAGCCTGGAAGATGTGGGGGAAATCCGGAGAGCCCTCCAGAAGGAGCACGAGAGGCTGTGCACACTGGTGACCCCTGTCTCTGGTTAGTATTGGGATATGGGGTTGGACCAGACCCTCTGGTCACTCTTGGAGCTGCAGTAGGGGCATCACATCCCTGTTCCTAGCAGTGGTGAAGTTTTGTGGGTGGAAGGGATGTCCAGACACCAGGATGAAGGTTGGTGACACAGGGCTTGCACCCTGGGCTGTGGATGTGACCTGAGCCAACCTTGTGCTCATCTTTTCTCCAGAGTTTCAGAAGGCTTCAGCAGGTCCCAACGGCATCTGGACACCCCAGTACAGCCCCTTGTACCCAGCCCTGGATTACCAGCACAACGTTTACATCCCCGGCACCCCAACTCTGCTTTCCAGCAAGGATGGGCCCCTCTTCCCGGGCCGGGAGAACAAAAACAGCTTCTCCACCTTTGGCAAGAGGAAGAAGATGACAACTTACTGTGACATGCATGACAGCGTGGTTATCAACAACGACCTGAAGTAGCCTGGATGGCTCTATCCTTGGAATCTTCTGCGTTATTTCAGCTGCCAGCTCCACCCACAGCACACGCCTCCATGTATGGACCACCCAAGACTTTATGGGGCTGCTGGGGGAGTGGCTCAACAGAGCATGTGGGAAGGATTTAAGGAGCAAAAGATTGAAAATTACAGGGATTGGGGGGTGGTGGCAGGGGGAATTTCTCCCATCTCATCTCGCAGAGCTGTATTGGCAGCAGGTGCTGTTTGAGGTCCATATGACCAGATTTAAGCAAATCTGCCTTGATTTACCCATTCCCATGTCCCCTTAGGGACCATTCGTCTCTGTAAACATTGTCACTTCTTTGTCTGGCTGTGTGAATGTACTGAGCTGCATGCCTGTATCTCTGTCCCAGTAGATGTGGAAGGTGTATGCAGGGCAAGCCTGGTTCAGCCAAGCCTGACCTTACATGCTGGGACAGTGACCATTGCTCTGTCCCTAAGATCCACCAGAATGTGTTGCATGTCCAGAGCAGCAATTGGTGTCTGTTTTCTCTGGGAAGTGAGGGCAAAACCCAGCCTATGTGAGTGCTTCTCCTCAAACCCTGAGCCAACACTTGCAGGGCTGGACAAGGGCTGGGTCCAGGAGCAGCACGTGCACACAGGGACTGGATGGCCAGAAGAGCTGCCAGCTAAAGCACCTGAGACATGCACAAGGAGAGGCCCTGCTGGGTAGCTCTCTAGCCCAAGGCAACATCATCTGAAAGAAAACCAGTTTCCAACCATTGGAGTGGCCCCAGCACAGGTGACAGGCTCTTCCCTCCAGCCCCTGCCCTCACTCAGATCTCTGTTTTCTCCAAGCCCTGAATGCCTGGAGGAGCCCCTGCACTGGGGGCCCCACCTGCACAGGGCAAACAGCTTCAAGTGTGCCCTGTTTCTCTTTGAGAGCTCTTAGCTGGCAGTCAGGAGCCCTCAAGGGCAGGACTCCAGCCCCAAAAACAGTCTCTCCCCTGCCTTGTGCACCCTGCACCTGTCCACCAGTCTGTCTGTCACCATTGCCAATTGCTCTGGTCATGGGACAGTTCATTTTGAATCCATCTGTGCAGAACATGACAGCTCTTTCTAAACGGAGTTTGTTTCACTATGTCTGATTTGTACCAATAAATTGTATTTTAATAGCTCACCCTGGCTCCTGCCTGTCCCTGAGTTGCCCACGACAGCAGGGATTGCTGCACAGCTCTTGGAGCTGTACTCCCAGCTCCAGGAAATATGTCTGTCCTTCTGAGTTCTGCAGCAGAGACAGAGCTCCTTTTGTGCCAAGACCTCATTTTATTCACTTCACCTGGGTTCTGGGGGCTCAAGGACCCCTTCCCTCCTTCCCTGGACCCAGGAGCACTTTGGGGTCATGGCCAGAAGGAGCTGGAGATGTCCCACAGCTCCTTGCTCCATCCAGCTCGGGCAGGGGAGAATTTGCACCACGGTGTGGGCATCCACACTGCTGGGGAGAGGGGCTGGGTGTGGCACTCCTGGCAGAACAACTCGTGGTTGTTACAGGGCTTTTTCTGGGTAATTTACCCTGGAGAGGCACCCAGCAGCTTGCCTCAGGAGCCACAGAAACAACCTGGACCTGTGCCAGGTGTAGGGGGCAGCTCCCTGGAGAGAGGCAAGCCTGGATCTCTTGCCTTGATGTGGGAAGCACTTCAGATGAAGTCAGGTGGCTGAGTTGTCCTTCTCATACCCTGAACTTGCCTGGGGAGGCTGCAATGGAGCTTTTGGGATTAACCCAGAAAAGTCCTTGTCTACAAGTGGGCAATGTGCTCTTCAGTGGAAGCAGGGAGCACTCAAAGGGGGCTCGTGGGAGGCAGGGGCCCGGGAGGACAGTGCTTTGGACATGAAAGGGACCTGGCTGCTTCTGGTGACTTCAGTCCCAGCTCACATCTGCCTGACTGCGGGTAGATGAAATATTCCCTGTCCCAATTAGACGGCAGGATGAAGGATTTTATGCTGCCAAGTGCATTCTTCAAGGGTCTCCAGAGAGTGTTAAGGGTAAAAAAGAACCCCAAACAGCTACTGCCTGAGACCTCTGTACAGTATTAGCCTGTTCCACTGCTTCAAAAGAACAAGGGAATTATGTAAAGTGATACAATAAGATTAATAACAGCCTCAAAAAGGAATAAAAGCATCAAATGGACCTGACTCCCTGCAGGGCAGCAAGCATCTCCCCCTCCCGGATTAACTCTGGCAGTTTCTCCCCTGCAATTTTAGGTGGTGCTGGTCAGGCTCAGGGAGGGCACTGCAGCCCCTCTGCAGGAGGGCTGAGCTGCTCTCTGTGCCCCAGCTCCCCCAGCAAAAACACCCAGCACATCCTGTGCTTCACAGCCCCAGGAGCTAAATGAACACGTGGAAGTGGAGCTCTGTATCAGAGTCCCAGGTGCAGCTTCCCAAAGGGAAATTGATCTCAAAGTCGACCCCCAAAAACCATAGGTGTTTGAAAGCCACATTTTGCATCTCTGCCTTTGGAAAGTCATGGAGTCGAGCAACCAAGGGGACAGGTTTGCCACCTCCCCTGTCTCTCCCTTGTTCTCCCTGAAAATCAGCCTTCTGATTTGTTTTAGTATAATGGAGTCAGTTCTCATAAACTGTAAGATAAACAAGAATCATGTTTGCATTCCTTTGTGAAAAGATATCACCTGATGGACTTCTCTAGTGACCAGTGGAGATGGAGAGGTGGGAACTTCTCTGTTCAATCTCTGGTCACTGTCCAGAAACTTATAGATACGAGGTCAACAATAAAGGAGAGAGTTCTTTTCTTCTTCTCTACCTGAACACCTGTTGTGTGTGTTGCTGTGTTCCCTCTGTGCCTCACAGTAACACTCCCCAGGGTATTTTCTTGGCATTTTTTAATCCCTACTACCAAGGTTGGCTGATGCCCACTGAATTGCCTCCGTGTCCTCTCCATTGCTCCTGACCATCAGCCCATGGGATGAGATAGACACACAAACACACATCTGCACTCCTTGCAGGTTTGCATGTTCACTTCACCACCTTCCAAAGGGATTTGAGCAACACAGCACCCAGCCCAGGCCCCAGCTCCCCACATTCCCCCAGCAGCTGCTTTTGCTTAGTTGAAGAAAAACCTGCACTGACAAGAGCTCAGTTTCAATCTTTCATTTCAATCACCATATTGATAAAAAGGACAATAAAAAGGGACTTGCTTTAGGGGAGAGAGGACTTGCATAAATCTAATTCAACCACACTACTATGCCTCTTCAAAGGGCATGTCTGGTCAGAATTGCCCATCTAATAGATGAGATCTCCTTTGAAGATCTCCCACAGGGCCAGGGTCTCATTAAAAATGCAAGGTCTTTGCCCTACAACTAGTTATTTTTACAACTCTCCCTGTGCTAACACTCCTGCACAGCCAGCGAGCATTAGCTGGTTTCTGTAGCCTGGTAATGCACTGGGCAGGAGAGCTCCTTTGGAGATCTGCTCAGCAGAACACTCTCTGGATACCCCTCTCACATGTTCCAGCTCTCTCAGACATCCAGAGGCAAATTTGGCTTTCAGGGACCTGCCAGCCAGCTTGAGGTTTGCTTCTAGGACAGTGGGAAAGCTGCCATGTGGTGCAGTTGGCTGCAAAATGCTCCAGGCCATGCGAGGCAGGCACACAGCACTTCTGGGCACCAGCACAAACTGGGGCTGTGCTCTTGCTGCTGCTGAATGGACTGCTCAGATGGAAACATTACTTGTGTCTCTGTAATGACTTGAAAATGTATCCCAGAGAGACAAAACCAATCCAGAGGTAGAGAGGGAAGAGGCCAGAGGGAAAGACCCAGAGGGGCCGATGCTCAGTTCTGCTCCCATCTGCCAGGCATGGAATCAGGAAGCAGCCAGCAAATTCCCCAGAAAGCCCCAGCACGGACACAGCACTCTGCACTCGGCTGGGTCAGGTTGGGCAGAGCCATGGTACAGGTGGGTCTCAGCTCCCAGAGGGTGTGGTGTTGGCAGGACAGAGCCAAAATCCATGAGGACCAGTGGGAGCTTCTGCCTGGACCTTGGGTCCAGCCCGGTCTGTGGCATTCGATCCTCCAAAGATGCTAGGAAGCTCTTCCCTTCCCTTCCCTTCCCTTCCCTTCCCTTCCCCTTCCCTTCCCTTCCCTTCCCTTCCCTTCCCTTCCCTTCCCTTCCCTTCCCTTCCCTTCCCTTCCCTTCCCTTCCCTTCCCTTCCCTTCCCTTCCCTTCCCTTCCCTTCCCTTCCCTTCCCTTCCCTTCCCTTCCCTTCCCTTCCTTCCCTTCCCTTCCCTTCCCTTCCCTTCCCTTCCCTTCCCTTCCCTTCCCTTCCCTTCCCTTCCCTTCCCTTCCCAAACCTCTCCTCTCCTCTCTCTCCATCTCTTGAAGATGATGCTGGAACACACCTTAATTTATTCAAGACTGGGTCAAGATCCATTCGGATTTCTTTTCAAATTGCCTCTTAAAAGTCTCCCTGACCCCACCAACAGAGCAGCCTGTTCCTGCCTGGATCCCTTCCTCCTGTTTCCTTTTTGATCTCGGTAGATGTTTTGTAGAAATAAATATCCTTTAGCTTCTGTCATAATAACTTAGCCTCTGCCACCCTGAAAAACGTCAGCATGATGGTCACGTGCTGATTTTCTCTGCTCCTTTGCACCTTTTCCTTTTTCACTGCTCTGAAAACATCAGTTGCCAACTCCTCCACAGAGATCAGATGGAAGAACAGGCCAGGGCTGAGGGAAGCTTTTACTTCCCAGTTAGCCTATAATGTGTTTTCCGTTTAAGTGGTGGAAATGTCACTGGCTCTGTTTTGCAGCATTCACTCAAGTGGAATTAATGCTTCTTGTTAGTGATAATATGACTTAATCAGCTTAATTACTTTGAGACATAAGTAGACACCTTTGTGTATTGAATAACTTATGACACACTGGACCAAAAAGCACGAATGAAGGCTTTGAAAATAAATTAAATATGACCCCTAGTGCAGCCTGCACTTTGACTAATGATTCATCTTCCATGAAATTCAATGACTTACAGATCTTACATTTGAATAAATGATACATTTTTGCATGTTTTAAACAATAGCAGTGATTTTTATTTCAGCACTCGGAATTCAGAGTGCTCCTCCAGCGCCAGGAAGCAAGGCAAACAAGTTCATGTTAAACGGATTGAAAAATGAAACATTTGTGCAGTCAACTATCAGAAATACATTCAGAGGATCTGCAGGCATTTCTGATGAGATATTTATTTTAATTCATTGCTAGGAATATCTGCAACAACAGGTGAAAAAAATGCATGGGAAGAAATTAAGAGGGAGCGAAGATTCCCAGGAGGTTCACTAAGGTCTTCACATCCAATCTGTCCATTTCAGTAATGCCTACAAGAGAAAATATCATTAAATAACTCCAGAAGGGTCTTATCATACATTTTGCCTGCATAGAAAATAAATCACACAAAGGGACTAGAAGCAGGAAAAGCAACCATCAATCAAGAAAATTATTATGAGCATTTGTAGGATTTCTGATAGGCCAGGATGCAGAGACTCTCTGATAGCAGGCTGCATGGGAAATAGAAAAATTGGGGTTAAACTGTTACATGAACCCAGAGAAAAGATGAGCTGTCTGAATTTGTTCTGTTCTATTGCAGTGAGTCACCCAACTTCTGTACCCAAAGCTTCCTCCCAAAGCCCTGGAGTTCAGCACGGTGCAGACAATAATGCAGATCCCTACACAGGGACTTTTTCAGCCCAAGTATGTCTGAAATTCAGCGGTTAGCTTCGGCTGCAGCATCACAGGGGAGCCTCGCTGGTTTGATGAGTCTCCTTTTCAGTCCATGTCCATATTTCTTGGTATTTTAGCTAACAGGAATTTTTGTCATACTGCCGAGGGTGAAGGCTGGGGACTCCAGGTTTAATTTATCACTGCTCTTGCTCTGCAGTTGTTCAGTCTCTATTGACTAAATCTCCCAAGCTCCCCAGACTACAGATGGACCATATCCACATAGGGATCTAAATGTAAGGAGTTTAATCTGGGGTTGAATCCCACCTGTAGGATTCCATCTTGTCCCCACTTTCCTTCTTGATCTTCCTTTAATACCATTTACAGCAGACATGCCCAGCACCCCCCTGACATTATTAACAGAGATCAGAGGAGAAGATTTGCCATTTGCTTTGAGTATCCCCTAACAGACCAAACTTCAGGAATGTAATCGTGAAATTAATTCCTCAACCTGAAATTTATTTTTTCCGGTTTCCAGGGAATGCAGTGTTTTAATCCATTTGCTTACCTAAACCACCTCTCCCTCTAAATCTCTCCCTGCAAACCAGTCTGACAGCTGCCCCAGAATGTAAGATCACCAGAAGGATGCTTGTCTGGGGCTGGATCCTTCTCCCGTGTTCCCCGAGTCCTCTTGGCTCGTTGTGCCATTTAACCCCATCGGTGCCAGTCGGGTGGCACGCCCTGATGGTTGTGCTCCTTTGATATCTGAACAGACTCCAGCAGGCTCTTCCTGTCACCACAGGGGCCACCTTCTGGCCTTTTTTGGCCTCTTTTTGGGTCCAGATTTTATATCTGCTGTAGCTCCTGAGTGAGTTTCAACCAAATCTGACCCAATCACTTCCAGGTGCTCTGCTTTTCCTGTGTACCCATCAAGATCCACGAAAATTTGGCTGCAAACTGCCAAATCCCTGGGGAAAGGGGACCCCCTGCATGTTACCCACATGAGGCTGGGCCAGGAGCATCCCATCAGCTGTGCTTGTGCCCCCTGAGCCCTACTGTGCCCAGCAGTATCTGAAATCCAGGCTGGAACCCCAGAGGGAATCCCAGGGAGCAGCAGGACACCCCCAGTCTTGCCAGGGAGGAGCTGGAAATTTGTTCCTGCTCCTCTTCTCTTGGACACGGGCAGGACAAATTGCACACTCTTTTCTTTTTAATGCTATCTCTTCTTTAAAATGATTTTAAAATGAATACAAAGCTTGGGTGTGAGCTGCAGGGATGAATCACAGCACAGAGCTTGGCAGCACAGCAGGGACCCTCATGTCACCCCCAAGCCTCCCTGCCTGGCTGCTGAAGGTATTAGGAGGGAAGATCACTCTGGGAGCCACTTCTGAGCAGCCTGGTTCTGTTGGCATGGAGAATTTTTTTTTTTCATAAAGGGACCTCTCTATGCAAATGGGAAATGGAGATCGAGTGGGAAATAAGCCCAGCAAAAAATCATGGAAGTTTTTGCAGCTTGCAAGCAGAATTCAAGCGAAAAGGTGGGGAGGGAGAAGAAAGGAAATTGAAACAACCTCCTCTCTGCACAGATTGAATTGCTGGAGAAGCTCTGAGTGTTGCAAGGCGTAATAGTTGTCTGCTCAGAGGTTCCTTCCCGGGGGACTTTCCCTGGGATAGTTTCATACATTTATCCCTGACTCCTGGCATCTGCATAACACACTCACAGAGAGAGTTATTAGTTTAATTTTCTTGTGAATTACAATGGAGGCAGAGAGAATTAGAAAATACTTTTTTTTTTTTTTTTTTTATTATCATTACTTTTTGTTTTCCAGTTGAGAGACTGTAAATGAGGCTATTCATCCTGCTAACATCAGTAGGGACCCAAACCCAAGTCTTTCTGGGGTAATTGGTTTCTGATGAGCAATCACTTGTAAAACCAATAGCAAAGGCAAGAACTGAAATATAAATTCTCTCTTTACATGCTGAGCTTTTCATTAGGATTGTATGTCTGGTTTCTTTCTGGGATTCAGTGGAAAAGCCATGAAGTGGTAAACAAGGCAGTGGACTAAGCCTGACAAGAAGTTTATATTAGCAAAAATATTGGGAAAACAGCATTGTCTGATATATTCCAGAACAAAAAAGCAGCTGCAGAACCCTTCAAACTGCAGCTTTCTAGTGATCCCTTTGGAACTAAAACCCTGGACAGGGAAGAAGAGACAGCAGATCTTCCTGTGGGGCAGACCTGAGTGTGCTTCTGTCCAAAAGAGACCAAAATGTTGAGGAAAGGAAAAAAAAAATTAGAGGCCATGGACAGTTTTCTATGCTGCAAGTCTGACTAGGGTGGCTGATGGAAATTTGCAGTCCCTGATATCCTGCAGTTTGCAAAATATAGGGGACAGTAATTCCTGGATTTGTTGCAAGAGCTGAGCCTGTGAGGCAGACTCCAGTTTTTTTTCCCCTTTCCTCCCAGTTACTAGAGAGGAATCTGCTAATCTGCACTGGCTTTTGTTTCCCTGATGAACCTCAGGGTGCTTAAGGCTTGATTTATTTATTTATTTTGGTAGCAAATTAAGCATCAGTCTGGATGCATCTCTCAGTGCTTTCTAGGCTGGGGCTGTGGTGCTGTCATTCATTGGCTTAACTGGATTGCTTGCTGCTTTATGGGTTTTTTTTCCAGTAAAATCTTTTGGCACACACACAGCTGGTTGTTGCCTTAAAGATGAGCAGAGAGCAGCAGGCTTGACAAAGAGAGGGAACATTTTTAAGCTGATGTACACAGAAAGGCCTCTGAAACAAGAATGATGTGGACACATCTCCATCAAAACAAACCAAGCAAAACCCTTCAAATAAATCCTTTTTTTATATTTTTTTGTCAGCTTTCAAATGCTGGAAGCTGATCCCAAGGAAACAGTAAAATCACTGATTGGATTCAGCCCGAGGAACCTGCTGTGAGCAGAGGAAGGGCACACAACATGACATGCTGAGTGTTGTCCAGAGATATCTTCTAAACACAACTACTCTGGGATTCTGTGATGACAGTTTTTTGCTTCCATTAACCCAAAAGAGCCAAACACATTACTGTGACCACAGCAAGAAATGAGGCAATTTGGACACTTCCCTATTTGCATCACATTTTCGTACAACACATAGCCCTGGGCAATATTCCACACAGCTATCAAGCAAACCTGGTTTTGTTTGTCTCATTTGGAGCCAGGCTTCCCAGGAATCTCCCAAAGCCTGGATGTGCCCTGCACCTCTTGTTAGTTGCACACACATCAGGCTCTGCTGACTGACACAAATTTTTGGCCTCCCACCTCAAATACAGGGCAACCTTGCAATTTTGGTATTGCTGGGGAGAAGGAAGTGCCTCTGTGACACTGCCAGGGTCATTCACCCGAGTTTAAAACTGGAAATTTGGGAATATAGAGGAGAGGAGAGGAGAGGAGAGGAGAGGAGGAGGAGAGGAGAGGAGAGGAGAGGAGAGGAGAGGAGAGGAGAGGAGAGGAGAGGAGAGGAGAGGAGAGGAGAGGAGAGGAGAGGAGAGGAGAGGAGAGGAGAGGAAGGAGGAGAGGAGAGGAGAGGAGGAGGAGAGGAGAGGAGAGGAGAGGAGAGGAGAGGAGAGGAGAGGAGGAGGAGAGGAGAGGAGAGGAGAGGAGAGGAGAGGAGAGGAGAGGGAGGAGAGGAGAGGAGAGGAGAGGAGAGGAGAGGAGAGGAGAGGAGAGGAGAGGAGAGGAGAGGAGAGGAGGAGAGGAGAGGAGAGGAAGAGGAGAGGAGAGGAGAGGAGAGGAGAGGAGAGGAAGATTTTAGCTAAGACTGTAGAGTGATTTAAGACATGTGGAAGAGGGCCAACTGGTCATAGCAATTTTCCAAACTGCACAAGCCTCTGCAATCACTTATAATTCAACTGTTTCTGTCTAGAATATAGACAGAGGTTTGTACCAGATTTGTAGCTTAGAGAAAACTTCAGTGTCTTCCTGTCAAACTGTACAAGGACAACCTGCAGAGCCTGGCCCTGCATCACTACCTGTGCCTGTTTAGAAATCTGTACAGGCAGAAGCAGTCTGCCTCTTTCCCTCTTCCCCAAACATTTCCACATGCCCTTTCTCTGGTGACAGCTGAAGTCCCCAATTCAGTTCTCAACAGCAAGTTTAGCCTGCTGATCTTTCAGAGAATGATTCCATTTGGTCTTTATGAATGTTTCTTCCCTGCAAGTGATGAATAGTATAGCTGAGTCTTTCATTCACCAGGCAGTTGATATGGGAACAAAAGGGGGAAAATATAGGAAGCGAATCCTTATAATTTTAGTTTGGTTTGTTACAAGGTTCTTTGCAACACTGTTGCTTTGTTCATGCTTGTATTTCCCTTTTCTCGAGTTTTTTAATGAGGAGGTCAGGACTAGAAATAAGCAAAACAGCATCAGATCACATCATTACATCACTCCCTTAAAATGTGTGTGTGACTGAAGATTTACTTACTGTGGTGTCAATTTGTCAGTGACAGAAAGTGGTGAGGGATTGAAGAACATTAAGCAATCCAGAAAACGATTTGTTGCTATTGCAGGTTTGGCTCATTCTCTGCTTTATTCTGGACCTAGGAAAACTCATCGAGCATGTAAGTATCTGGGAGGTCTGTGAAAGAAAAAGGAGATGGTTTCCAGGACCTGCACAGCTGGGGTACAACAAAGTGAAAGAAAAGAATGATGGGTAGAGATTTGTCTGATTTAACCAACTCTAAGAATTTCTGCTGTTGGATGATATTTGTAGGTGTTATTACAGAAACAAGGAAAAAGGATGGACAAAGCATTAAAAACTGGATTAAAAAACTACTAACTGACCAGGAAACCTGTACCAGTTGGAACAGTGTTGGAATTTCCCTTTCTGGGGGACATTTCAGGAAACCTGAAGTATTAGGGGAACCTCTGGATAAGAAATGAAATTGCTGTGGGTTCCGGATGCAAAGTATTAGAGGAATTCTGCCTGAAACTGCAAAAAGCTCAGTCTCTGACAGCCCACAACCCCCCTTTGCATCATCTTCTCTGGCCATCTTAACACAACCCCCTCAGCTTTACACCCTGATTTTCCTTTCATCATTTCATGCCGCTCTTGCTGTAGAGCAAGGGGGAAAGAACTATTTTTCCTACAACCACATCATTCTCTGACTTTATTTACAGAGGCTGAAATGAAGAAAACTCCCCCTGCACTAAATCTGTTTGGCTTGGTGAAGGCAAGGAAGTGGAATTATATTGCAAATGTCAAGGGCTATGAAAAATGTAACAGACTTTAATATTCTTCTGCTGTTATTGCTGAGAGCGTCTCTCACCTGCATTCACAGAAAGTGAAGTGCCTTTTACCACTGAGCAGAAATGATTGCCTATTTTTATTTTAAAGCTACACTATGGCATGTGTCCTAATAACGAATGCATTTTCCCTCCTAACTCTCTCTTTAGCAATTAACCTTCAGCCTCAAGACTTCATTTTAGCCTTGAGCCTTTAGGGTTAAGCCCTGCCTCAGGCTCAAATAAACCCCAGCCCCAAATACCCTGTTACCTATGTCTTAAAAGTCGTTTCTGCATTCCTAATTACAACCACAGCCCCTACCTTCCACGATACCTGATGGTAGCTGGTGCTGAGGCAGGCACTTGGATGCTGCTTTGAAGATGTAAAAGATTAACTATGCCTCTCTCCATAGCTCACTTTCCCGTGGGGTTGTGTTTCAAGGTAAGTGGTTTGCATAAGATCCCTCAGAGACCTGCATTTAGTTTATTCAGTAGGATAAACAACCTGCTGCTTTTGTGCTTCTCCCTACAGAGCAAAGAAAAGCCCATTTTATACATTAAAATTGAACATAGCATTGCTGAAAGGTCTGTGATGGCTTTTTCTGGAGCTCAGAGCATTTTATCTTGTTCCGGGAGGGGTCTCACAGGGCATAAACCCTGTATATCTCCTCGTACACCCTCCTCCTTATATCACAAATGTTTCCCTCTCAAGACCTCGTGTTCGTGAGGGAGAAGAGGTTACCGGCCCTCGGCTCTGCCCGTCTCGCTGACCGAGTTGCCCAAGGCTGGGGGAGTTCGTGTCGAGGGTTTTTTCATGATGATGTTTTCATTTCACCTGCATACAGCAATCCCCACAGCTCCGGGAGGGGGAACACGGCTCTTCGCGGCCCAGTTAGCACAACCCTTGGAATTAAAGGGCCTAAGTCCCTGGTGTTTTACCGGGAATCACGACATGTCGCTCCCTGCCGGGCACCCGCAGCCCCGGAGGCCCCGTCCGTGCAGTGCCGGGGGAAACGCGGCGGCCCCGCGGCTGGGAGGGCCGAACCAAGGCTGCCATCAGGCCACGTTTAGTTACCAGACACTTATACCCTGAATTAGGACAGGGACACGCATACAAATATTTCACCCTTTTCCTCCTTGCGGGGTCGGTGCTGGTACAGCACAAAGAGGAGTGGTGGAAGATAAAACGAACAGCTCCCCCTCGCCGGGATTTGAGCAATCAGGAAATATAATCTGAGCTGGAAAGTGCCCGAGCATCTGTTGGGTTATTAATAAATTGTATGCAATCTGTCCGGGATGAAGCTCGGGACGGAGGGGAACCATCTGCTCCCGAGCGGCGGCTCTAATGGTGTCTGGGGAAAGAACTTAGCAAATGAAAAGCAATGGGATGGGCCAGCCGGGCTCCCGGCGTTCCCGGGCTCCGCACGGCTTTTCCAGGGAGGGATAGCACGGAGGTTCCCTCACCCCGGGACAGGATCGGCATGGATCCGCAAAGGACGGGGATTCAGGCCCAGTGTGGGCATCACCTCGCCAAGCCTCGCAGGCTCGGCCAGCTCCCTGGGAACTCGGGCTCTTTCTCCAGGTCCTTTCCGAAGGGTCCTGCTCCAGAGAAACCCCGCTCCCAGGGCTGTCTCCCGTCCCCACCCCCGGCGGGGACCCCGATCTCGCCCGCTTTTCCTCTGGGTCAGTGATTGCTGCCCATAAATATTATTCTCCGCCTTTTATCCTCCCCCTGTAAGGGGCCCCATGTGTTTTCTCGGAGGATTTTCAGCTCAGCTCCCCGCGCTGAGCAGCGAAGGAGCGGGTAGAGCAGATCACCTCCGGCCCACGGCCAGGGCTCGGTGCTGGCTGTCTCCCGGGAAAACGGGGACTCCCTGGGGAACTGAGAACGTCTGCATGTCATTTATGTTAACTGATCAAGGCTGGGAGCCTAGTGTGGTTATCGCATGAGCTCTCATCGCGGAATAAACAGCCAAAATGTTTCTTGCTGAAGGACATCTCTGCCTGCCCGCAGTCCGTGCTCCCTTAGAGGGAGAATCCAGCAGCGGCCAGCAGGCAGGCACCACATCCCTAAAACTCTTTAACACGTGAGAAAACCCTGGCTTCCATAACCCCCACACAGAGGAATTCCAGCCGAAATAGCGAGCGCTTGAGGACGACACCTCGAGCTGTAAGAGAGAGAGAGAGACAGCGAGGGAAGAGGCGCTGCCAGCGGGGTCAGCCCGCGGGGATGAGCGAGCCCGGACGCGCCCGGACGGCTCCATCTCCTGCCAGCGACGCCGGCCCCGATCCCGGCGCTGCCGCCGCCGCCGCCGGTGGAGCGGAGGCCGCCGGGAGCTTCCGGCGGGGCGGGGCGAGGAACGGCGGAGAGAACCGGGACCCGCCCGCGCCTCGCAGCGCCCGGGACCGGGCGGCTCCGTGCGCGCCCGGGAGGGCCGCGCTGCCTAGCGGATGGCTTGGCAGTGGCTGTTATTGTTTTGTTATTATTCATTTTTATTTTATTGTGGTTTATGTGTTTTATGAACGCGCCTTCCGACTGGTGCCGCTGTTCCCTTCCTGCGGATTGAGGCGTGGAAAGCCGGCCGAGCCGGGAGCGGGGCGGCTGCGGGAGGATGAAGGAGCTGACAAGGCGCTGATCCCCCGGGAGAGCGGGACAGCTCAGGGCAGACCGCGGGGCCGGTCGCCGGCATCGCCAGCAGCTCCCCGAAGAAGGTCGGGGCTTCAGCTGTGCCAGTGTCCCGAAGACAGAGGGGGACGGGGACGGGTTCCTTGTCTGTTCCCCGCGCTCTGAGCCTGGCCTCTTCTCTTCGGGGACTGCTGGAGGGGATGCGCAGAAGCGAAGACAACGCCGCGCCGTGGGCGCTCCAGCCGCTGAGCCCCCGCGGCGTCTCCTTCCTCTCCCCCGCTCGCACTGTCCAGGGAGGAATGAGAAGAATCATTGAGAGGAATCGTTGAGAGACCGATGAGGCGCTGTGAGCAGTCATTGTCTCGGTGCTTAGGGTACTCTTGAATGGCAGAAGAGCTTTGAAACCAGACCCGGCTTTTCTCTGCCGTGCTCTAACCGCTGAACTGCGCTAAAGAGGTGAGAAGGACACAAAGACAAAGGACACATGCAAGTTCGGGACTCGTCTGCGCTCCTGGAGGGCTTTTCTTCCGGATCTTCGTCGACGGAGACAGTCGCCCCGAGGCGGCTGATCTAGGGCTGCTGTGCGGTGTTTTCCATCTTGGGATGGTGGAGCTGGAAGTGTCCCGTACGAGGGAGCGATTCTGTCGGAGCTGTTCTTTTCCTTCTCTTGCCAATTCTCCGTTTCTTGTCTCCAAGAGTAACTGGAGTAATGATCGAATTTCAGACAAACAGAGCATTCCAAACACCCCTCGAAAAGTCTTTGTGCCTCTCCGCTCTCTAAAGAACAATACGAGAGGAACCTTTTGACTTCTGTTTGCCACTGGGCAGTGCTTGTTTTTCTAAGAGTCCAGCGATCAGTCCGTGAGCTCTGATGGATGCTCTGAACTCGGGATGTCGAATCGCGTGGTTATTGTTTTTCAGGACTTTAACCAGGCTTTCATCTGTTCCTGCCTAATGAAGGAGGCTCAAAGTAACGCTCAGGCACTTAATGGGCTTTCAGGATGTTAAGATGAGTAGTTTATACTGATTTTTTCTACAGCTCCTCGCTGTGGATCACCACTCCTCACGTCTCGCTGCTCAATTCGAAGCTCTGGGAATGCTCTGAGGCTGACCAAAGTTGAAATAGCTAAATCAAGCCTTCCACCAACTCGGGTGCTTTTTGCAGGATCATTTCAGCTGTTTTCTATATCGTTTGTGGATTCCCCTTATAGGTGCAAGTGGTATAAAAAGCACTCAGTTGTGCATCTGTGGTAGTAATGAAAGGCTACAACGCCGAAGGATTCGCCAATGTCATTCACTCAGGTAGCTGGATTTCATCAGTGTGAGTATCCGCATGGACCGGATCCAGACAGGCAAGAAACAACTCTTCCTGTAGGTGATCTTGGAGTCTTTGACTCTGTCTTTGCGTTTAGAAACATTTTTATTTCTAGCTAAGCTCAGATATCCGGCACTGTGGGACCATTTAGTGAAGCCGCTACTTGACAGATATGCAAATGATATAGACAAGTGTTCAGAGCAAAATAAAAAGGACACCGTGTCCTATGTCCTCGACGTCAGTGCTTGTCACCTCATTATCAGCTGTTTTTACTGATTTAAAACATCCTACTACATTTTGCATACAACAATCCTACCTTAGTACTGCTCTTAAGGTACTTGTAGATCGAATTTGCTGACGCCGGCATTAAATTTTCACCTCCATGAACATGGCATGAAATATCTCTCCAGAGAAGATCTACTTATTCCAGGTAAGTGAATTAATTTAGCAAACAGGTAGGTAGGGGGAAAAAAACCCAAATCAACCGAAGCAAACTCACCACAAAAATAGAAGCAAAACCAACTGAACAAACAAAAAAACCCAAACCAACACAAAACATAACCAAACTAAAAACTCAAACAAATTTTTTTAAAACAACAAGCCAAAAGCCAAAATCTGTCCTGTTCAAACACCTCATCCTGGACTCACATGGAGCAAACATGATTGATTTGTTGATAGAAGATCATCCCCAGCATCTCTTCCCATCCACGAGCCAAGACAGTGATCTCTGCCCAAACCGTTATTTCCTTTTACTACAGAAATTAAAACAAACTTCCAGAAAACCCAAGAGTTTGTGAACATGTCAAGAGCAACCTGACAAAAACTGTGCTGTGCAGGATTTTCTCGCCAGTCCTCTGTTATCAAAAAAAGATCAATTCTGCTGCCTGCACCTGGAAAAAGTTAACAAATCCTGTTCTACTTGACAGAATGGATTTGCCCATGTCTGTTTGCCTGTGGTCTATGGTAAGGAGAGTGTGAATCTGCGAACCTAATCCAAGGAAGAGAAGGACAAACCCGTGCGGATGTTAGGAATGAGAGAAGGATGTGCTAATGGATTTATTAAACCCGAGCCCTCGGCAGCAGCAGTGCCTCCCAGAGGCTCCTTTTGCTGTTGGGCTGCTCCGCTCGAGAGAAGCGCTGGAGGGGTGGAAAACTCTTTATCTTTAAAGCCTGATTCCGCCAGGATTTGAAGATATGAAACATAAGCTGTCTGAATATCTTCCTCGGGGAGAAAACCCCGTTGCTGGTTGTGATACGAGAATGCAGGTAAGTTACAAAGACACAGAAAGAAGAATTCATCTTTGCATTGATGGCATAGGCCAGACAAAAACGGCATCAGGTTTGGATCTGGAATGAAGATATCATTTATATCCACAGAAAGCCTGGCTGCCTTCAGCAGCAGGTTTCCATTTGAACCAGAGGCACTGTGGAGATCAATAAAGCAGGAACACAAACAGGTCAGTAGCACAATCGTATTTAATGGTGTTTTGAACCGTGGCTTGTGTACAGAAGCTACAGGCGTAACAGCAGAAGATATTCTCGTCCTTAGCGCTCCCGAGGGCGGTGCTGGGGCCGCGGGCGTGAATGCGAACGCGACCAGGCGAGAGCTGTGTGGGCATGTGCAGGATTTTGTCCTGAAGTTTCCCATAGTGGTAGAAAATCTTCCCACAGGCACAGAAATAGGCTTTGCTGGGATGGAGAAAGGGAGATTGTACTTTTTATTTTTTTCCCCCATTAATGAGGAATGTAGTTGTGGTGGAGTAGTGTCTGTGTACTGTGGCAGTGATCCTTCCCTCTGAGTGGCACGGATTAGGGATGGGGGATTTGCCATAGGGAAGATGAATTTGAGTAGGGAAGAGTCTTCCCTGATGAGATGCTGTGTAGCACGTGGGCTGTGACATTGGTGGCAAACTGCAGAATCTCTGCCTAGCCAGAGATGTCTGCCCCAGCAGAGAGAGGTTCTTGCTGGATCCTGGCAGAGCTTGTCTGCCAGAAAGGAGAAGCAAGAGCTTGCCATTCATCACGCCGGTGGAACAGGAGGCTGCAAGGACAGCTCTTCATCGAGCTGTATGAACAGTGCACAGGAGCTGCGGGGCTTTTTCAGCGTTCTTGGAGGATTGGTGTGCTGGGCTGTGATGGGTTTGAACCGCTGAAGGAAAGGTTCAAACAACCCCCTGGGTTGTTTGGTGTAATCGAAGCCTTTTGCACAGATGTTGAAATATCTGGGGCTTGGGCTACTCTATCAGAGTGAGGTGGATTCTCTTCATTGAGATAACGGGGTCAGGAATGTGTCCGTCTTCCAAAAGGGGAGGGAAACGATGGAGAAGGGACGGTCCGTCTGTCTTGCATAAATTGCAGAAAAGCAAGAAATTTGTTCCTCATCTGGAGAGATGAAAGTCGGCAGGAAAGAGGAAGGGGAGCTCTCGCCAAAAGACATGTCCTCACTCCATGTCGGAGTGATATAATCATGAAAAATTAGTTGGTTAGAAACAAAGGCGAGGAAAAAAAGACAAAGAGAAGAAATTGGGGAAAGAGAAGACTATGGGAAAGAAGAGAAAGAAGGGAGAAAGAATGCAGAAATAAAAGACAAGCAAAGAAGGATGAAGAAATAAATGAAAAAGAGAAAGAACGGAAGAAACCATAAATTATTTTAGTGAGATGTCATTGACAGTATGACAGCACAAAGGAAGAAAGGAAGGGAGAAAAGAAGAAAGAAAGGCTAAAAAGATGACAAAGAAAAGAAAATAGGATGAAACCATAAATTACAATACAAGAGTGCACCAAATATATAGCAGAAGAACACAGAAAAAAAAAGAGAAAACCAACAAGGAATATATATCCGTAAATTAACAAAGAAGACAGGACGGAGAGAGACAGACGAGATGACCTACACGCTCCCAAATACCTCTAGATGCGGAACGGAGCTGGTCTCTAAAAACGTCCGCCTTGCTGAGAGCACCGCATCCGCCTCTGGATTCCGCAATTAGCGCTGACGGCTCCTGTTTGATGACCTGCACCGCGGCACAGGAGGACACGAACCATCGACCAGAAGGGGTAAGGAAGAGAGAAGGATCGAAAGAGAAAAGGGAGGGAAGGACAAGGATGACAAGGCAAGGGAAAAAACGAGAACAAGGAGAAGAAAGAAAAAAAGGAAGAAAACAAGAAAAAGCTAGAAGAGATAACTGAGAAATCAGAGAACGCTGGAGAAGGAAAAGAAAAGACGGAAGAAAGAGTGAAGAAGACGGAAACACAAAACAAACAAGGAAACAGAGGAAGAAATTCGACTACGGTAGGAAGAGACGGCAGAAAAGATGGCCATGGCTGGTCGGCGGCGCGTGTGTGTGTGTGTGAGCGTGCTCGGCGGCGGAGCAGCGCACGGTGTCGCTGCAGGCTCAGGCAGGGCGTGTGTGCGGCTCCGCCCCGGTGCGGCGGAGAGCCCGGCTGTGAGCGCGGGGGGGCGGCGCGGGCCGGCCAGCACAGGCGGTGCGTGCGGGCGGCGGCGGGAGCCGTGCGGGGCCCGTGGCGGGGCCGGCAGCCACAGGCACAGCGGCGGCGGCGATGGGCGAGCGTTGTGGTGCGGCGGTGCTGCGGGTGCTGGTGCTGCAGGCGGCCTGGGCGCTGTCGGGCGGGCAGGTGCGGTACTCGGTGGCGGAGGAAGGCAAGGCCGGCACGGTGGTGGGCCGTCTGGCGCAGGACCTGGGCCTGGAGGCGGGCGAGGCGGAGGCGCGGCGGCTGCGGCTGGTGGCGCAGGGCCGGCGGGCGAGCGTGGAGGTGAGCGGGGCGAGCGGCGCGCTGCTGCTGAGCTCGCGGCTCGACCGGGAGGAGCTGTGCGGCAAGAGCGCGCCGTGCGCGCTGCGCCTGGAGGTGCTGCTGGAGCGGCCGCTGCGCGTCTTCCATGTGGAGCTGGAGGTCACCGACATCAACGACAATGCCCCCGTCTTCCCCGCCGCACGCAGAAACCTCAGTTTATCGGAGACTCCCCTCCTGGATTCCGTTTCCCGCTGGAGGGCGCGTCGGATGCGGATATCGGAGTGAACGCGCAGCTGTCCTACACACTCAGCCCCAGCGAGCATTTTAGCTTGGAAGTGAAATCTAAAGACGAAAATAAAATCTCCGTACTTCTGGTCCTCACGAAATCCCTGGATCGCGAGACGATTCCCGTGCACCGGTTGGTGCTGACGGCGACTGACGGGGGCCGGCCGTCACTGACAGGGACCATGGAGCTGGAGATCACAGTGCTGGATGTGAATGACAACGCGCCCCAGTTTAACCAGTCGGTGTATAAACTGCAGCTGCCTGAAAATACGTCCCCAGGAACTGTGTTTTTCCAGGTACAGCGACGGACAAAGATGAAGGAATTAATCGAGATATTTATTATTCTTTTAGCGACGCAATTTCTGCTAAAATTCAGGAACTTTTCAAACTTGACGCAAATTCCGGGGAAATACGGACTGCCGGTGAACTGGATTTCGAGGACATTCAGTCGTATGACCTGGAGATCGAAGCAAGAGATAAGGGTACGCCTCCGCTGTCGGGTCACTGCAGTGTGGTACTGAAGGTGCTGGACGTGAACGACAACGCGCCCGAGGTGTGGGTGACGTCGCTGTCGGTGCCGGTGCCGGAGGACGCGTCGTTGGGGACGGTGGTGGGCGTGCTGAGCGTGTCGGACCGGGACTCGGGGTCGAACGGGCTGGTGCGGTGCTGGGTGGTGCCGGCGTCGCCGTTCGCTCTGGAGGCGACGTTCTCGGGCTCGTACTCGCTGGTGCTGCGCGAGGCGCTGGACCGGGAGCGGGTGTCGGAGTACGAGGTGGAGGTGCGTGCGGAGGACGGCGGGGCGCCGGCGCTGCTTGCGAGGCGCGGGCTGCGGGTGCCGGTGTCGGACGTGAACGACAACGCGCCGGCGTTCGCGCAGGCCGTGTACACGGTGCTGGCGCGGGAGAACAACGCGGCGGGCGCGGAGCTGGCGCGGCTGTGGGCGCGGGACCCGGACGAGGCGGGCAACGGGCGCGTCAGCTACTCGGTGTGGGAGGGCGGCGCGGGCGGCGGCGGCGGGTGGCGCTCGGCGTCGAGCTACGTGTCGGTGGACGCGGAGAGCGGTCGCGTGTGGGCGCTGCAGGCGCTGGACTACGAGGAGCTGCAGGTGCTGCAGTTCGAGGTGCGCGCCGTGGACGCGGGGCAGCCGCCGCTGTGCGGCAACGCCACGGTGCAGCTCTTCGTGCTGGACGAGAACGACAACGCGCCGGCGCTGCTGCCGGCCGCGGGCTCGGCGCCGGAGGCGGGCGCCGTGGCGGCGGCCGAGGCGGGCTCGGGCTCGGGCTCGGGCGCCACGCTGTGGGCGTGGGCGGCGTGGGGGGCGCCGGCGGGGCAGGTGGTGGCCAAGATCCGCGCCGTGGACGCCGACTCGGGCTACAACGCGTGGCTGCGCTACGAGCTGTGGGAGCCGCGGGCCAAGGGCCCCTTCCGCGTGGGGCTCTACAGCGGCGAGGTGAGCACGGCGCGGCCGCTCGACGAGGCCGACGGCGCTCGCCACACGCTGCTCATCGTCGTGCGCGACCACGGCGAGCCGGCGCGCTCGGCCACGGCCACGCTCAGCGTGTCGCTCGTCGAGGCGGCCGAGGCGGCGCTGGCCGCGGCCAAGGGATCCTCCGCGGCCTCCTCGTCTTCGTCGTCGTCGTCGTCGCTGGGCGCGGAGCTGGGCGCGGCGGCGGCGAGCGCGGCGACCAACGTGTGGCTGGTGGTGGCCATCTGCGCCGTGTCGAGCCTCTTCCTGCTGGCCCTGGTGCTGTACGGGGCGTCGCGCTGGGCGCCGCGGGCGGCCGTGCTCTCGGGGCCCGGGCCCACGACGCTCGTGTGCGCCAGCGAAGTGGGCAGCTGGTCGTACTCGCAGCGCCACAGCCGCAGCCTGTGCGTGGCCGACGGCGCGGCCAAGAGCGACCTCATGGTGTTCAGCCCCAACTTCCCTCCGCCGCCGCCCAACGCCGCGCCCAAGGACTCGCAGCCGGAGCCCTCCGCTCTCCTCGGCACGGTCAGTGGCAATGCTTTGCTCGCCTTTACTCGTTCTCTGCCCCTTTGGCTGGTCTCTCTCGTTCCCTAACCTGGTTCTGCTCTTAGCCGGGCTCCGCCCTCCCAGCCTGAGGGCGATGGGTGCTTAAGTGTGTTATCTGCAGGTTTGTATCAGCTCCTTGCAGGGTAAGGGTGTTGCGGTAATCCCTCGGGGTACGCACCTGAGATTTACTGCTCGGAATATGAATTGTTTTGTCTCAGAATGAAATCATTAGTGATTGTGATGGGAGCTGTCCTGTGATGCCTCGATATTTCAGTTGGGGAGACAACGCTGCTGCTTGCTGGTTGTGTAGGTTTCCACCCGAGCTTGCTGTAGGTGTGCAGGACAGGCTGTGGTGGTGACAGTCTGCCAGGCGCTCTGTATCTCCTCATTGCCTTTGCTGGGTGCTGACCATGCTGGTATCACATGTGGTTTCCTCTCTGCCCTCATCGTCTGTCATTAGTCCTCTACAAGGGATCAAGGCAAGTGTCCATTTGAACTTCTCTTTTCATGCCATATGAAAACTGAGGGGGGTTTTTTGCATTTTCATGTTTTGTTTCCCTCCCAGTTTTTGTTAGCTGTAGTTGTTAATTTGCATTCCTGGATGGACAAGTGGCTTGTTGTACACAGCCCTTCTCTTGAAATCTTTTCCAATATTTACATTTGGAACACCTTTATACTTTTCCTATAAATCCTGTTCTTAACAGCAATGAAAACAAAAATCCCCACAACCAATTTCTTCTACACGGTAGATACCCCCTGTATTGATATGTTCATCAGTGAATGCACTGATCTCCCTCACCGTGACATCAGTGTCCATTGCCATTGGAGCTGTCCAAAACGACTCCTTCAGTAAATATTGGTCTGAGGTCTCCCAAGCAGAGCTCGGGATGCACTGCAGAGTCTGCCAGAGCATGCATGTGATGCCATCTGTGTGGATTTCTCAGTGCTCTCCTTGCTGGGAAGGCTCAGCAGAAGTCTGATTGACGCTGGGGTGGGACAGGCAATGGTGCCTTGTCCCAGAGGTGAATGTGGCAGTGACACTGAGTGGGTGCTGGCTGTGTGCTGGTGTGGAAGGTGACCTTGAGCACTGGGAAGCCTCCTCTGAGGGAACCCGAGATCATTTGTGACAATGGGTGATATCATAGGAGGATGGGAATGGGAATTGTATCCTCTTTTGGAGAAGAGCTGTTACAGAGTAGGGAATGGAGGATGCTCAGAGAAAAGCAGGAGGCAGGTGGGCCCGGAGTGTTCCTGCCCAGGAACGTTTGCCGAGTTCCAGGGGTGTGGTGTTGCAGACCTTGTGCATCTTGAGATGATGTATGGTACTGACCTGGCCACAGAGTCCTTTGAGGTTATGGATATCTCCCATCAGAGACAATCCCTCGTGCTGCCTCTGGCCTGCCATGTGGAATGTGTTGGATAAGAGTTGGGAACGTGCAGACTCATGAAGGTTTTTGCTGCTGTCCTGGGAGTGTTGTTGTGGGAGGGTGGCACTACAAACTGCTGTCCATGTGTACTGTAGGGTGTTTCTAGGAGCTTCCAGAGCTCTGGCCATGGTGGGTCTGTGCTTCTCTTCAGCCATGCTATTTAAGGGCCGTTGAGGGGGCGGGTGTCATCTCCTTGTGCTCTTGTGCCCCGTGCTGTGCTCCTGCACGCTCAGTGTGGGTAGAGATGGTGTGTGCTGCTATCACACACGGCTCATTCTGGTGTCTGGATGTGCACCCCAAAGCTCCACACCTACAGAGCAGCACAGCTCTGCTTTTCTATTCTGGATTGCTCCTCCCAGCTAGTATTTTGAGTGGATTTGTGGTTCAGCTTTGGTGTGATTTTCTTCAAGAAGATTTATGGTGATGGGATCAGTTCTGTTCATGACACTGACTGTAGAACCTCTAAGTACTCGGTCTGTACTGGAAAATCCTGAAAACTCACGAAACATCCTGAGATGAGGGAAAAGTCAGAGAGTCACAGAATCTATTTGCAGCACTCTATATATTCTTTGTGGCAGGCACGCAGGAAGGTGAGGGTGTGGTGAGGTGACTGGAGAGCAGATGCAGACTGTCTGCTTAGCTGTGGAGATCCCAGTTGCCAGGGTGCAAGATAAATGATTTCAGTAGAGTATTGCAGGAAGGGTCCCAGCACAGAGAGCTGCTCCTCTGGGAGCCTCTCAGGACACCCAGAAGTTCTGCATCTCTTAGGGCACTGCTGTTCTTTCTGGTACTGCTCTTAGTGAAGACATCTGCCCTGTGTGCCTTTAATTCCTTGGGTTTGGTGTGGAATGTTGTTGGTTGAAGAGAACCTTTTTGAATGTTGGATCATGCTGCCGAGTCTTCTCTGAATCTTTTCCCTCATTACCTCTCTGCCTTAGTCTTGCTAGATGGGTCTTGGTACTCAAGATGTTGCCAAAACTTGCATTTTCAATACAGCACAATGGACGGGGATTTAATTCTTTCTCTATCAAACTCACACCTGCTTATTTTTGCTGGTTTGTTTGTTGTTGTGTTTTGTCCTGTCTCTCACTGGCAATGTAGAGATATTTGGGGCATTTCCCATCAGTGTGGGGGATTCATCTCTTCTAAGGTTTAGTTGAGAGACTTTCTGTAGCTTACAGAAATCTGTAAGCTTCTTCCCCAGTGAGGGAAGTGCAGAATGGGCATGCACACTGTCAGTTTTTGTGGAACATAGGTGATTTTTTCTGTCCAGCTTCTCCAGAAACACTGAAAATTTTAAGATAAATATCCTTTAAAATTAACACCAGCTCGAAATATCTTTTTCTGAAGAAGGAACAATTCTGAAGAGGTAAATCATACTCGAATGTCTTATTCTTGAGATTGGTTGTACTTTAGTTCCTGTTCAGCTGTGGCATCTTTTTGTTGAATCGCAGAACGTTCAGCCATTGGGCCAACAAAGCAGCTGCAACCTGCTCTCCTTCCTTTTCTGATGCTTGCAGGCACAGCCTGGGTGGGTGACAGCAAAGGGGAATGGAGGAGGACCAGAATTCATTTCACTGAAGAGATGTGTGGGAGGTGAAGGGAGTGTTGTCAGTGACATTGTTGTGTATGGGAACCAGGACATCCTTCTGACTGTCTGGGGAAGATTTATAAGTCACAAGAATTTCGATAGGATGATAATTAGTATGTCATAGGGTGAAAAGTCGAATTTTGTGATTTTAGAATGTGAGATGCAGGAGGTAAAGGTGGAGGCAATGGGGTGTGTCACTGAGCTTCTTCTTTGTCCTCTTGTTCTCTATCTTCTGTCGTGGTGTGGCACATTTGGGTTGGTCTAGAACAAAAGTACACTGGAGAGCATAGTGGATAGAGCTTGGAGAATTGTTATAAATAAAGCACACGTAATTTTCAGTAATAAAAGATAGTGCCATCCCAAGGGCCAGGGAGGAGAGAGCACAGCCTGGGGAGAGAGCACAGCCTGGTCTGCAGAGAAGACAGTGGTCAGCCAGGAAACAAGTATGAGATAAGCAAAGAATAAACAGATTCCTGAACAAGAGAAGACAAACGACTCGACCTCTTCTTCAGACACAGGGCTGGGGAAAAACAAAAAGCCTTCACAGAGACAAGAATTATGTCAGGTAGAAGCCAACTTCACATAAACCTCATAAACCGCTGGAAGACCCAAGAGAAAAAACAAAACAGGAAAGGCCCAGAGAAAACAAAACAAAAAGAAAAACCGTAATTTTTATAATATAAAAAGTAACAGTTGTGGTGTTACCCTCAGGCTTTCCTTGGACTGTGTGGCAGGTGCCTCATGCTGAGGTGAGTGAGAGATTTTCCGTGGGGCCTCGTAGATCCCAAGGTTCTTGGCGTGTTGTGTGGGCAGCGAGTGCCTGCCAGAAAGGAAGGGGAGACCCTGGAACATACAAGTGGGAAGTGAGCCAGGAGGGATTGAGGTACACGAGGAGTCCTCAGGAGTGTGGTTGCCCAGTGCAGTTTTGAGTCTTTAGGGAGGCTTGTCATGCTGGGCTGTGATAGGGTTGAGTTTGGGCATGAGAAAATTCCCTGATTTGTGTGAACTCTTTCAGGCCTCTCTGCACAGATGTCCCAATAATTGTGGCTTCCGCCTCTGTGTCACAGTGGTGGGGCTGTTGGATGTGGCAGAGCTGTGCTTTGCCCTCTGACTGCCTTGCTGTGCTCTTGCCGGGTCCTTGAGAACACTGGAGGCTGAAGGCTCTTTGTCCTTTTTCCTGGAGGAGGGGAATTGCAGGGTCATGGACAGCAGTCGGCTGCTCCCTCTGCACCTGGGTAGGAGGTGTGGGGAAGAGAAACGGGACTCTGGCCCCAAGGGCATGTCCGTGGCTGGTGACAGGGGTGCTGAAGGTATTTTGAAATATTTTGTTGAAGGAAAGAATGTACATAAGATACAAGTATGGAAGTAGAAGAGCAGGGGAGACAACGACAAGAAAGGAGGAGAAGGCGGCAAGAGACAAAGGAGGAGGAATGCAGACAGGAACATTAAAAATCTCCCCAAACCGAGGATGTCCATGAAGGAGTTGGGCAAAAGAAGAAGAAAGATATTCCCAAACTTCATTGTGAGGATTTGGAAAATAATTTAGTGAAGGGAAGAAACAAATAGAAGAGAGAAGATGGAAACTGATGAGGAGGGGGAAAAGACAGAGGACAGTGTAAAGCAGGAACGAACAGATATAGAGAAATCAAAAGGAAAGAGAAGGCAAAGAGGGTAAATGGAAAGGAAAAGCAGAAGTAGCAGAAGGAAAATACTAATGCTACTACTACTAATATTAATTGTAATAGTCATAATAATTATACTAAGAAAGAAAATATTGAACACATGGAAATAAAACTAAAGGCAGAATGAACATATGAAATGAAGGACAGAATGGAAATATAAAACAGCCGATAAAAGAGCTGAAGAGCGACCTTATCTGTAGACACCGAGCGGAGGTGGTTCCTAAGAGCCTCGGTTAGAGCAGCGCAGCTCTCCAGCAATGATCGCCCGTAATTAGCGCGGATGGTGCCGCATTTGCTGAGCTCCGCGGCGCCAGAGAAAAGTGAGGACCTTGCAGAGCGGCTAAAGAATACGAGAGGTGGAAGGAGATGGGAAAGGAGAGGAAGCAATGGAGAGCGACATAGGAAGGATGAAAAAGAAGAAGGACAAGGAAGAAAGAGAAAAGAGTACAAAGAAGAAAAAGGAAAGAGAAACGGAACATAACAAAAGGAAGGAACTGCAGGAAGGAATAAAAATGACAAAGGCAGAGGAGAAAGAGCAAGATGAAATGAAGGATGACTTGCCAAGAAAGAGGAAGAGACAAGGGAAAAATGAGGAGAAGAAGCAGAAGACCGAGGAGAACACCTACCCGTGGCGAGTTGGCAAGGCGGCGCGTGCTCGGCGGCGGAGCAGCGCACGGTGTCGCTGCAGGCTCAGGCAGGGCGTGTGTGCGGCTCCGCCCCGGTGCGGCGGAGAGCCCGGCTGTGAGCGGGGGGGGCGGCGCGGGCCGGCCAGCACAGGCGGTGCGTGCGGGCGGCGGCGGGAGCCGTGCGGGGCCCGTGGCGGGGCCGGCAGCCACAGGCACAGCGGCGGCGGCGATGGGCGAGCGTTGTGGTGCGGCGGTGCTGCGGGTGCTGGTGCTGCAGGCGGCCTGGGCGCTGTCGGGCGGGCAGGTGCGGTACTCGGTGGCGGAGGAAGGCAAGGCCGGCACGGTGGTGGGCCGTCTGGCGCAGGACCTGGGCCTGGAGGCGGGCGAGGCGGAGGCGCGGCGGCTGCGGCTGGTGGCGCAGGGCCGGCGGGCGAGCGTGGAGGTGAGCGGGGCGAGCGGCGCGCTGCTGCTGAGCTCGCGGCTCGACCGGGAGGAGCTGTGCGGCAAGAGCGCGCCGTGCGCGCTGCGCCTGGAGGTGCTGCTGGAGCGGCCGCTGCGCGTCTTCCATGTGGAGCTGGAGGTCACCGACATCAACGACAATGCCCCCGTCTTCCCCGCCGCTCGCAAAACCTCAGCATCGCGGAATTGTCTGTGCCGGGTTCTCGTTTCCCGCTGGAGGGCGCGTCGGATGCGGATATCGGAGCGAACGCGCAGCTGTCCTACACCTCAGCCCCAGCGAGTATTTTTCCGTGGA
The DNA here is from genome assembly GCA_032173965.1 of Sitta carolinensis. Classification (NCBI taxonomy): domain Eukaryota; kingdom Metazoa; phylum Chordata; class Aves; order Passeriformes; family Sittidae; genus Sitta; species Sitta carolinensis. The sequence continues at coordinate 2,578,014 of CM063294.1, read as the reverse complement.
TTTACAAAAATCCAATGAGCGAAATCTGACCTGACTTGTTTTAACGAATCTCTGGATCGGGAGACGATTCCCGTGCACCGGTTGGTGTTGACGGCGACTGACGGGGGCCGGCCGTCTCTGACGGGCACCATGGAGCTGGAGATCACAGTGCTGGATGCGAATGACAACGCGCCCCAGTTTAACCAGTCGGTGTATAAAGTGCAGCTGCCGGAGAGCGCTGCGGTCGGGACGCTGTGCGAGGGTGAATGCCACGGATCCGGACGAGGAAGTAACAGTGAAGTGACTTTACCGTGACAACTTCATTCCCCGAGTGGAAGAGATGTGATTTCCGTCAATCCGAAGACGGGGAAATTCACCTTACGGCAGCCCTGGACTTCGAAGAAGTCAGTCATATATGATTTTCGTATTGAAGCGAGAGATAAGGGACCCCCCACTGTCGGGTCACTGCAGAGTGAGCTGGAGGTGCTGGACGTGAACGACAACGCGCCCGAGGTGTGGGTGACGTCGCTGTCGGTGCCGGTGCCGGAGGACGCGTCGGTGGGGACGGTGGTGGGCGTGCTGAGCGTGTCGGACCGGGACTCGGGGTCGAACGGGCTGGTGCGGTGCTGGGTGGTGCCGGCGTCGCCGTTCGCTCTGGAGGCGACGTTCTCGGGCTCGTACTCGCTGGTGCTGCGCGAGGCGCTGGACCGGGAGCGGGTGTCGGAGTACGAGGTGGAGGTGCGTGCGGAGGACGGCGGGGCGCCGGCGCTGCTTGCGAGGCGCGGGCTGCGGGTGCCGGTGTCGGACGTGAACGACAACGCGCCGGCGTTCGCGCAGGCCGTGTACACGGTGCTGGCGCGGGAGAACAACGCGGCGGGCGCGGAGCTGGCGCGGCTGTGGGCGCGGGACCCGGACGAGGCGGGCAACGGGCGCGTCAGCTACTCGGTGTGGGAGGGCGGCGCGGGCGGCGGCGGCGGGTGGCGCTCGGCGTCGAGCTACGTGTCGGTGGACGCGGAGAGCGGTCGCGTGTGGGCGCTGCAGGCGCTGGACTACGAGGAGCTGCAGGTGCTGCAGTTCGAGGTGCGCGCCGTGGACGCGGGGCAGCCGCCGCTGTGCGGCAACGCCACGGTGCAGCTCTTCGTGCTGGACGAGAACGACAACGCGCCGGCGCTGCTGCCGGCCGCGGGCTCGGCGCCGGAGGCGGGCGCCGTGGCGGCGGCCGAGGCGGGCTCGGGCTCGGGCTTCGGGCGCCACGCTGTGGGCGTGGGCGGCGTGGGGGGCGCCGGCGGGGCAGGTGGTGGCCAAGATCCGCGCCGTGGACGCCGACTCGGGCTACAACGCGTGGCTGCGCTACGAGCTGTGGGAGCCGCGGGCCAAGGGCCCCTTCCGCGTGGGGCTCTACAGCGGCGAGGTGAGCACGGCGCGGCCGCTCGACGAGGCCGACGGCGCTCGCCACACGCTGCTCATCGTCGTGCGCGACCACGGCGAGCCGGCGCGCTCGGCCACGGCCACGCTCAGCGTGTCGCTCGTCGAGGCGGCCGAGGCGGCGCTGGCCGCGGCCAAGGGATCCTCCGCGGCCTCCTCGTCTTCGTCGTCGTCGTCGTCGCTGGGCGCGGAGCTGGGCGCGGCGGCGGCGAGCGCGGCGACCAACGTGTGGCTGGTGGTGGCCATCTGCGCCGTGTCGAGCCTCTTCCTGCTGGCCCTGGTGCTGTACGGGGCGTCGCGCTGGGCGCCGCGGGCGGCCGTGCTCTCGGGGCCCGGGCCCACGACGCTCGTGTGCGCCAGCGAAGTGGGCAGCTGGTCGTACTCGCAGCGCCACAGCCGCAGCCTGTGCGTGGCCGACGGCGCGGCCAAGAGCGACCTCATGGTGTTCAGCCCCAACTTCCCTCCGCCGCCGCCCAACGCCGCGCCCAAGGACTCGCAGCCGGAGCCCTCCGCTCTCCTCGGCACGGTCAGTGGAAATGCTTTGCTCTCCTTTACTCGTTCTCTGCCCCTTTGGCTGGTCTCTCTCGTTCCCTAACCTGGTTGTGCTCTTAGCCGGGCTCCACCCTCCCAGCCTGAGGGCGATGGGTGCTTAAGTGTGTTATCCGCAGGTTTGTATCAGCTCCTTGCAGGGTAAGGGTGTTGCGGTAATCCCTCGGGGTACGCACCTGAGATTTACTGCTCGGAATATGAATTGTTTTGTCTCAGAATGAAATCACTAGTGATTGTGATGGGAGCTGTCCTGTGATGCCTCGATATTTCAGTTGGGGAGACAACGCTGCTGCTTGCTGGTTGTGTAGGTTTCCACCCGAGCTTGCTGTAGGTGTGCAGGACAGGCTGTGGTGGTGACAGTCTGCCAGGCGCTCTGTATCTCCTCATTGCCTTTGCTGGGTGCTGACCGTGTTGGTATCACATGTGGTTTCCTCTCTGCCTCATCGTCTGTCATTAGTCCTCTACAAGGGATCAAGGCAAGGTGTCCATTTGAACTTCTGTTTTCATGCCATAATGAAAACTGAGACGGCTTTGTTGTGTTTTCATGTTTTGTTTCCCTCCCAGTTTTTGTTAGCTGTAGTTGTTAATTTGCATTCCTGGATGGACAAGTGGCTTGTTGTACACAGCCCTTCTCTTGAAATACTTTTCCAATATTTACATTTGGAACACCTTTATACTTTTCCTATAAATCCTCTTCTTAACAGTAATTGCAACAAAAAATCCCCACAACCAATTTCTTCTACACGGTAGATACCCCCTCTATTGGTGTGTTCATCAGTGAATGCACTGATCTCCCTCATCATGACATCAGTGTCCATTGCCATTGGAGCTGTCCAACACGACTCCTTCAGTAAATATTGGTCTGAGGTCTCCCAAGCAGAGCTCGGGATGCACCTGCAGAGTCTGCCAGAGCATGCATGTGATGCCATCTGTGTGGATTTCTCAGTGCTCTCCTTGCTGGGAAGGCTCAGCAGATGTCTGATTGACTGCTGGGGTGGGACAGGCAATGGTGCCTTGTCCCAGAGGTGAATGTGGCAGTGACACTGAGTGGGTGCTGGCTGTGTGCTGGTGTGGAAGGTGACCTTGAGCACTGGGAAGCCTCCTCTGAGGGAACCCGAGATCGTTTTTGACAATGGGTGATATCATAGGAGGAGAGGAATGGGAATTGTATCCTCTTCTGGAGAAGAACTGTTACAGAGTAGGGAATGGAGGATGCTCAGAGAAAAGCAGGAGGCAGGATGGGCCCGAGTGTTCCTGCCCAGGAACGTTTGCCGAGTTCCAGGGGTGTGGTGTTGCAGACCGTGTGCATCTTGAGATGATGTATGGTACTGACCTGGCCACAGAGTCCTTTGAGGTTATGGATATCTCCCATCAGAGACAATCCCTCGTGCTGCCTCTGGCCTGCCATGTGGAATGTGTTGGATAAGAGTTGGGAACGTGCAGACTCATGAAGGTTTTTGCTGCTGTCCTGGGAGTGTTTTTGTGGGAGGGTGGCACTACAAACTGCTGTCCATGTGTACTGTAGGGTGTTTCTAGGAGCTTCCCGAGCTCTGGCCATGGTGGGTCTGTGCTTCTCTTCAGCCATGCTATTTAAGGGCCGTTGAGGGGGCGGGTGTCATCTCCTTGTGCTCTTGTGCCCCGTGCTGTGCTCCTGCACGCTCAGTGTGGGTAGAGATGGTGTGTGCTGCTATCACACACGGCTCATTCTGGTGTCTGGATGTGCACCCCAAAGCTCCACACCTACAGAGCAGCACAGCTCTGCTTTTCTATTCCTGGATTGCTCCTCCCAGCTGACATTCTGACTGGATTTGTGGTTCAGCTTTGGTGTGATTTTCTTCAAGAAGATTTATGGTGACTGAGATCAGTTCTGTTCATGACGCTGATTGCAGAACCTCTAAGAACTCGGTTTGTACTTGAAAATCCTGAAAACTCACGAAACATCCTGAGATGAGGGAAAAGTCAGAGAGTCACAGAATCTATTTGCAGCACTCTGTTATTTGCTTTGTGGCAGGCACGCAGGAAGGTGAGGGTGTGGTGAGGTGACTGGAGAGCAGATGCAGACTGTCTGCTTAGCTGTGGAGATCCCAGTTGCCAGGGTGCAAGATAAATGATTTCAGTAGAGTATTGCAGGAAGGGTCCCAGCACAGAGAGCTGCTCCTCTGGGAGCCTCTCAGGACACCCAGAAGTTCTGCATCTCTTAGGGCACTGCTGTTCTTTCTGGTACTGCTCTTAGTGAAGACATCTGCCCTGTGTGCCTTTAATTCCTTGGGTTTGGTGTGGAATGTTGTTGGTTGAAGAGAACCTTTTGAATGTTGGATCATGCTGCCGAGTCTTCTCTGCATTTTTCGGTCATTACCTCTCTGCTCTTAGTCTTGCTAGATGGGTCTTGGTACTCAAGATGTTGCCAAAACTTGCATTTTAATACAGCACGATGAGATGTTGTTTTAATTCTTTTCTCAATCAAACTATACCTGCTTATGTTTTGCTTGGTTAGTTTGTTGTTGTGTTTATGTCCTTTATCTCACTGGCAATGTAGCAGATATTTGGGGCATTTCCCATCAGTGTGGGGGATTCATCTCTTCTAAGACTTTTGTTTAGAGGCTTTCTGTAGCTTACAGAAATCTGTAAGCTTCTTCCCCAGTCAGGGAAGTGCAGAATGGGCATTGCACACCGTACAGTTTTTTGTGGAACATAGGTGATTTTTTTCTGTCCAGCTTCTCCAGAAACACTGAAAATTTTAAGGGTAAATATCCTTTAAAATTAACTTCTCTGACCTGATAATATTCTTTTCTGAAGAAGGGACCAGTTCTGAAGAGGTAAGTCGTGCACTCAATGTGCTTATTCTTGAGATTTGAGATTGGTAGTTTAGTTTCTGTTCAGCTGTGGCATCTTTTTGTTGAATCCGCAGAACGTTCAGCTCATTGGGCCAACAAAGCAGCTGCAACCTGCTCTCCTTCCTTTTCTGATGCTTGCAGGCACAGCCTGGGTGGGTGACAGCAAAGGGGAATGGAGGAGGGACCAGAATTCATTTCACTGAAGAGATGTGTGGGAGGTGAAGGGAGTGTTGTCAGTGACATTGTTGTGTATGGGAACCAGGACATCCTTCTGACTGTCTGGGGAAGATTTATAAGTCACAAGAATTTCGATAGGATGATAATTAGTATGTCATAGGGTGGAAAAGTCGAATTTTTGGATTTTAGAATGTGAGTGCAGGAGGTAAAGGTGGAGGCAATGGGGTGTGTCACTGAGCGTCTTCTTTGTCCTCTTGTTCTCTATCTTCTGTCGTGGTGTGGCACATTTGGGTTGGTCTAGAACAAAAGTACACTGGAGAGCATAGTGGATAGAGCTTGGAGAATTGTTATAAATAAAGCACACGTAATTTTCAGTAATAAAAGATAGTGCCATCCCAATGGCCAGGGAGGAGAGAGCACAGCCTGGGGAGAGAGCACAGCCTGGTCTGCAGAGAAGACAGTGGCTAGCCAGGAAACAAGTATGAGATAAGCAAAGAATAAACAGATTCCTGAACAAGAGAAGACAAACGACTCGACCTCTTCTTCAGACACAGGGCTGGGGAAAAACAAAAAGCCTTCACAGAGACAGAGACAAGTTAAGTCAGGTAGAAGCCAACTTCACATAAACCTCATAAACCGCTGGAAGACCCAAGAGAAGAAAACAAAACAGGAAAGGCCCAGAGAAAACAAAACAAAAAGAAAAACCGTATATTTTTATAATATAAAAAAGTAACAGTTGTGGTGTTACCCTCAGGGCTTTCCTTGGACTGTGCGGCAGGTGCCTCATGCTGAGGTGAGTGAGAGATTTTCCGTGGGGCCTCGTAGATCCCAAGTTTCTTGGTGTGTTGTGTGGGCAGCGAGTGCCTGCCAGAAAGGAAGGGGAGACCCTGGAACATACAAGTGGGAAGTGAGCCAGGAGGGATTGAGGTACACGAGGAGTCCTCAGGAGCTGTGGTTGCCCAGTGCAGTTTTGAGTCTTTAGGGAAGCTTGTCATGCTGGGCTGTGATAGGGTTGAGTTTGGGCATGAGAAAATTCCCTGATTTGTGTGAACTCTTTCAGGCCTCTCTGCACAGATGTCCCAATAATTGTGGCTTCCGCCTCTGTGTCACAGTGGTGGGGCTGTTGGATGTGGCAGAGCTGTGCTTTGCCCTCTGACTGCCTTGCTGTGCTCTTGCCGGGTCCTTGAGAACACTGGAGGCTGAAGGCTCTTTGTCCTTTTTCCTGGAGGAGGGGAATTGCAGGGTCATGGACAGCAGTCGGCTGCTCCCTCTGCACCTGGGTAGGAGGTGTGGGGAAGAGAAACGGGACTCTGGCCCCAAGGGCATGTCCGTGGCTGGTGACAGGGCTGCTGAAGGTATTTTAAAATATTTTGTTGAAGGAAAGAATGTACATAAGATACAAGTATGGAAGTAGAAGAGCAGGGGAGACAACGACAAGAAAGGAGGAGAAGGCGGCAAGAGACAAAGGAGGAGGAATGCAGACAGAACATTAAAAATCTCCCCAAACCGAGGATGTCCATGAAGGAGTTGGGCAAAAGAAGAAGAAAGATATTCCCAAACTTCATTGTGAGGATTTGGAAAATAATTTAGTGAAGGGAAGAAACAACATAGAAGAGAGAAGATGGAAACTGATGAGGAGGGGGAAAAGACAGAGGACAGTGTAAAGCAGGAACGAACAGATATAGAGAAATCAAAAGGAAAGAGAAGGCAAAGAGGGTAAATGGAAAGGAAAAGCAGAAGTAGCAGAAGGAAAATACTAATGCTACTACTACTAATATTAATTGTAATAGTCATAATAATTATACTAAGAAAGAAAATATTGAACACATGGAAATAAAACTAAAGGCAGAATGAACATATGAAATGAAGGACAGAATGGAAATATAAAACAGCCGATAAAAGAGCTGAAGAGCGACCTTATCTGTAGACACCGAGCGGAGGTGGTTCCTAAGAGCCTCGGTTAGAGCAGCGCAGCTCTCCAGCAATGATCGCCCGTAATTAGCGCGGATGGTGCCGCATTTGCTGAGCTCCGCGGCGCCAGAGAAAAGTGAGGACCTTGCAGAGCGGCTAAAGAATACGAGAGGGTGGAAGGAGATGGGAAAGGAGAGGAAGCAATGGAGAGCGACATAGGAAGGATGAAAAAGAAGAAGGACAAGGAAGAAAGAGAAAAGAGTACAAAGAGAAAAAGGAAAGAGAAACGGAACATAACAAAAAAAAGGAACTGCAGGAAGGAATAAAAATGACAAAGGCAGAGGAGAAAGAGCAAGATGAAATGAAGGATGACTTGCCAAGAAAGAGGAAGAGACAAGGGAAAAATGAGGAGAAGAAGCAGAAGACCGAGGAGAACACCTACCCGTGGCGAGTTGGCAAGGCGGCGCGTGCTCGGCGGCGGAGCAGCGCACGGTGTCGCTGCAGGCTCAGGCAGGGCGTGTGTGCGGCTCCGCCCCGGTGCGGCGGAGAGCCCGGCTGTGAGCGCGGGGGGGCGGCGCGGGCCGGCCAGCACAGGCGGTGCGTGCGGGCGGCGGCGGGAGCCGTGCGGGGCCCGTGGCGGGGCCGGCAGCCACAGGCACAGCGGCGGCGGCGATGGGCGAGCGTTGTGGTGCGGCGGTGCTGCGGGTGCTGGTGCTGCAGGCGGCCTGGGCGCTGTCGGGCGGGCAGGTGCGGTACTCGGTGGCGGAGGAAGGCAAGGCCGGCACGGTGGTGGGCCGTCTGGCGCAGGACCTGGGCCTGGAGGCGGGCGAGGCGGAGGCGCGGCGGCTGCGGCTGGTGGCGCAGGGCCGGCGGGCGAGCGTGGAGGTGAGCGGGGCGAGCGGCGCGCTGCTGCTGAGCTCGCGGCTCGACCGGGAGGAGCTGTGCGGCAAGAGCGCGCCGTGCGCGCTGCGCCTGGAGGTGCTGCTGGAGCGGCCGCTGCGCGTCTTCCATGTGGAGCTGGAGGTCACCGACATCAACGACAATGCCCCCGTCTTCCCCGCCGCACGCAAAAACCTCAGCATCGCGGAATTGTCTGTGCCGGGGTCTCGTTTCCCGCTGGAGGGCGCGTCGGATGCGGATATCGGAGCGAACGCGCAGCTCTCCTACACACTCAGCCCCAGCGAGTATTTTTCCGTGGATTTACAAAAATCGAATGATGGAAATATTGAACCTGAACTGTATTAAAAAAATCTCTGGATCGGGAGACGATTCCCGTGCACCGGTTGGTGTTGACGGCGACTGACGGGGGCCGGCCGTCCTGACGGGCACCATGGAGCTGGAGATCACCGTGCTGGATGCGAATGACAACGCGCCCCAGTTCAACCAGTCTGTGTATAAAGTTCAGCTTCTGGAGAGCGCGGCTGTGGGGACGGTCGTTACTCGGGTGAATGCCACGGATGCGGACGAGGGAACTAACAGTGAGGTGACCTATGCCGTGACGAACTTCATTCCCACGAGTGGAAGAGATGTGATTTCCGTCAATCCGAAGACCGGGGAAATTCACCTAACGGGCGCTCTAGACTTCGAGGAAGTCAGTATATTTAATTTTCGTATTGAAGCGAAAGACCAAGGAACTCCCCACTGTCGGGTCACTGCCGAGTTGAGCTGGAGGTGCTGGACGTGAACGACAACGCGCCCGAGGTGTGGGTGACGTCGCTGTCGGTGCCGGTGCCGGAGGACGCGTCGGTGGGGACGGTGGTGGGCGTGCTGAGCGTGTCGGACCGGGACTCGGGGTCGAACGGGCTGGTGCGGTGCTGGGTGGTGCCGGCGTCGCCGTTCGCTCTGGAGGCGACGTTCTCGGGCTCGTACTCGCTGGTGCTGCGCGAGGCGCTGGACCGGGAGCGGGTGTCGGAGTACGAGGTGGAGGTGCGTGCGGAGGACGGCGGGGCGCCGGCGCTGCTTGCGAGGCGCGGGCTGCGGGTGCCGGTGTCGGACGTGAACGACAACGCGCCGGCGTTCGCGCAGGCCGTGTACACGGTGCTGGCGCGGGAGAACAACGCGGCGGGCGCGGAGCTGGCGCGGCTGTGGGCGCGGGACCCGGACGAGGCGGGCAACGGGCGCGTCAGCTACTCGGTGTGGGAGGGCGGCGCGGGCGGCGGCGGCGGGTGGCGCTCGGCGTCGAGCTACGTGTCGGTGGACGCGGAGAGCGGTCGCGTGTGGGCGCTGCAGGCGCTGGACTACGAGGAGCTGCAGGTGCTGCAGTTCGAGGTGCGCGCCGTGGACGCGGGGCAGCCGCCGCTGTGCGGCAACGCCACGGTGCAGCTCTTCGTGCTGGACGAGAACGACAACGCGCCGGCGCTGCTGCCGGCCGCGGGCTCGGCGCCGGAGGCGGGCGCCGTGGCGGCGGCCGAGGCGGGCTCGGGCTCGGGCTCGGGCGCCACGCTGTGGGCGTGGGCGGCGTGGGGGGCGCCGGCGGGGCAGGTGGTGGCCAAGATCCGCGCCGTGGACGCCGACTCGGGCTACAACGCGTGGCTGCGCTACGAGCTGTGGGAGCCGCGGGCCAAGGGCCCCTTCCGCGTGGGGCTCTACAGCGGCGAGGTGAGCACGGCGCGGCCGCTCGACGAGGCCGACGGCGCTCGCCACACGCTGCTCATCGTCGTGCGCGACCACGGCGAGCCGGCGCGCTCGGCCACGGCCACGCTCAGCGTGTCGCTCGTCGAGGCGGCCGAGGCGGCGCTGGCCGCGGCCAAGGGATCCTCCGCGGCCTCCTCGTCTTCGTCGTCTTCGTCGTCGCTGGGCGCGGAGCTGGGCGCGGCGGCGGCGAGCGCGGCGACCAACGTGTGGCTGGTGGTGGCCATTTGCGCCGTGTCGAGCCTCTTCCTGCTGGCCCTGGTGCTGTACGGGGCGTCGCGCTGGGCGCCGCGGGCGGCCGTGCTCTCGGGGCCCGGGCCCACGACGCTCGTGTGCGCCAGCGAAGTGGGCAGCTGGTCGTACTCGCAGCGCCACAGCCGCAGCCTGTGCGTGGCCGACGGCGCGGCCAAGAGCGACCTCATGGTGTTCAGCCCCAACTTCCCTCCGCCGCCGCCCAACGCCGCGCCCAAGGACTCGCAGCCGGAGCCCTCCGCTCTCCTCGGCACGGTCAGTGGAAATGCTTTGCTCTCCTTTACTCGTTCTCTGCCCCTTTGGCTGGTCTCTCTCGTTCCCTAACCTGGTTGTGCTCTTAGCCGGGCTCCACCCTCCCAGCCTGAGGGCGATGGGTGCTTAAGTGTGTTATCCGCAGGTTTGTATCAGCTCCTTGCAGGGTAAGGGTGTTGCGGTAATCCCTCGGGGTACGCACCTGAGATTTACTGCTCGGAATATGAATTGTTTTGTCTCAGAATGAAATCACTAGTGATTGTGATGGGAGCTGTCCTGTGATGCCTCGATATTTCAGTTGGGGAGACAACGCTGCTGCTTGCTGGTTGTGTAGGTTTCCACCCGAGCTTGCTGTAGGTGTGCAGGACAGGCTGTGGTGGTGACAGTCTACCAGGCGCTCTGTATCTCCTCATTGCCTTTGCTGGGTGCTGACCATGCTGGTATCACATGTGGTTTCCTCTCTGCCCTCATCGTCTCTCATTAGTCCTCTACAAGGGATCAAGTCAAGGTGTCCATTTGAACTTCTCTTTTCATGCCATTATGAAACTGAGGGGGGTTTTTTGCATTTTCATGTTTTGTTTCCCTCCCAGTTTTTGTTAGCTGTAGTTGTTAATTTGCATTCCTGGATGGACAAGTGGCTTGTTGTACACAGCCCTTCTCTTGAAATACTTTTCCAATATTTACATTTGGAACACCTTTATACTTTTCCTATAAATCCTCTTCTTAACAGTAATTGCAACAAAAAATCCCCACAACCAATTTCTTCTACACGGTAGATACCCCCTCTATTGGTGTGTTCATCAGTGAATGCACTGATCTCCCTCATCATGACATCAGTGTCCATTGCCATTGGAGCTGTCCAACACGACTCCTTCAGTAAATATTGGTCTGAGGTCTCCCAAGCAGAGCTCGGGATGCACCTGCAGAGTCTGCCAGAGCATGCATGTGATGCCATCTGTGTGGATTTCTCAGTGCTCTCCTTGCTGGGAAGGCTCAGCAGAAGTCTGATTGACTGCTGGGGTGGGACAGGCAATGGTGCCTTGTCCCAGAGGTGAATGTGGCAGTGACACTGAGTGGGTGCTGGCTGTGTGCTGGTGTGGAAGGTGACCTTGAGCACTGGGAAGCCTCCTCTGAGGGAACCCGAGATCATTTGTGACAATGGGTGATACCACTGGAGGAGAGGAATGGGAATTGTATCGTCTTTTGGAGAAGAGCTGTTACAGAGTAGGGAATGGAGGGTGCTCAGAGAAAATCAGGAGGCAGGATGGGCCCGGAGTGTTCCTGCCCAGGATCGTTTCCCGAGTTCCAGGGGTGTGGTGTTGCAGACCTTGTGCATCTTGAGATGATGTATGGTACTGACCTGGCCACAGAGTCCTTTGAGGTTATGGATATCTCCCATCAGAGACAATCCCTCGTGCTGCCTCTGGCCTGCCATGTGGAATGTGTTGGATAAGAGTTGGGAACGTGCAGACTCATGAAGGATTTTGCTGCTGTCCTGGGAGTGTTGTTGTGGGAGGGTGGCACTACAAACTGCTGTCCATGTGTACTGTAGGGTGTTTCTAGGAGCTTCCAGAGCTCTGGCCATGGTGGGTCTGTGCTTCTCTTCAGCCATGCTATTTAAGGGCCGTTGAGGGGGCGGGTGTCATCTCCTTGTGCTCTTGTGCCCCGTGCTGTGCTCCTGCACGCTCAGTGTGGGTAGAGATGGTGTGTGCTGCTATCACACACGGCTCATTCTGGTGTCTGGATGTGCACCCCAAAGCTCCACACCTACAGAGCAGCACAGCTCTGCTTTTCTATTCCTGGATTGCTCCTCCCAGCTGTCATTCTGACTGGATTTGTGGTTCAGCTTTGGTGTGATTTTCTTCAAGAAGATTTATGGTGACTGGGATCAGTTCTGTTCATGACACTGACTGTAGAACCTCTAAGAACTCGGTCTGTACTTGAAAATCCTGAAAACTCACGAAACATCCTGAGATGAGGGAAAAGTCAGAGAGTCACAGAATCTATTTTTAGCACTCTATATATTCTTTATGCCAGGCACGCAGGAAGGTGAGGGTGTGGTGAGGTGACTGGAGAGCAAATGCAGACTGTCTGCTCATCTGTGGAGATCCCAGTTGCCAGGGTGCAAGATAAATGATTTCAGTAGAGTATTGCAGGAAGGGTCCCAGCACAGAGAGCTGCTCCTCTGGGAGCCTCTCAGGACACCCAGAAGTTCTGCATCTCTTAGGGCACTGCTGTTCTTCCTGGTACTGCTCTTAGTGAAGACATCTGCCCTGTGTGCCTTTAATTCCTTGGGATTGGTATGGAATGTTGTTGGTTGAAGAGAATCGTTTTGAAAGATGGATCGTGCTGCAGAGTCTTCTCTGAATCTTTCCCTCATTACCTCTCTTGCCTTAGTCTTGCTAGATGGGTCTTGGTACTCAAGATGTTGCCAAAACTTGCATTTCAATACAGCACAATGGGATGTTGTTTTAATTCTCTTCTCTATCAAACTACACCTGCTCTTGTTTTGCTGGGTTTCTTTGTTGTTGTGTTTCTGTCCTGTCTCTCACTGGCAATGTAGCAGATATTTGGGGCATTTCCAATCAGTGTGGGGAATACATCTCTCCTAAGTTTTATGTTGAGAGACTTTCTGTAGCTTACAGAAATCTGTAAGCTTCTTCCCCAGTGAGGGAAGTGCAGAATGGGCACTGCACACTGTCGAGTTTTTGTGGATCACAGGTTATTTTTTCTGTCCAGCTTCCACAGAATCACTGATAATATTAAGGATAAATATCCTTTAAAACTAACCTCACAGGCTTGAAAATCTTTTTTTCTGAAGAAGGAACAATTTCTGAAGAGGTAAATCATATTCTGAAAGTACTTATTCTTGAGATTGGTGTACTTTAGTTCCTGTTCAGCTGTGGCATCTTTTTGTTGAATCAGCAGAACGTTCAGCTCATTGGGCCAAGAAAGCAGCTGCAACCTGCTCTCCTTCCTTTTCTGATGCTTGCAGGCACAGCCTGGGTGGGTGACAGCAAGGGGGAATGGAGGAAGGACCAGAATTCATTTCACTGAAGAGATGTGTGGGAGGTGAAGGGAGTGTTGTCAGTGACGTTATTGTGTGTGGGAACCAGGACATCCTTCTGACTGTCTGGGGAAGATTTATAAGTCACAAGAATTTCGATAGAATGATAATTAGTATGTCACAGGGTGAAAAAGACAAATTTTGTGATTTTAGAATATGAGATCAGAAGGCAAAGATGGAGGCAATGAGGTGTGTCCCTGAGCTTCTTCTTTGTCCTCTTATTCTCCAACTTCTGTGGTGGTGTGGCACATTTGGGTTGGTCTAGAACAAAAGTACACTGTACAGCATAATGGATAGATCTTGGAGAGTTGTTATAAATAAAGCACACGTAATTTTCCGTAAGAAAATGTAGTCCCATCCCAAGGGCCAGGGAGGAGAGAGCACAGCCTGGTCTGCAGAGAAGACGGTGGCAGGTCAGGGAACAAATATGTGATAAGCAAAGAATAAACAGATTCCTGAACAAGAGAAGACAAACGACTCGACCTCTTCTTCAGACACAGGGCTGGGGAAAAACAAAAAGCCTTCACAGAGACAGAGACAAGTTAAGTCAGGTAGAATCCAAGTTCACAGAAACCTCATAAACCCCAGGAAGCCCCAAGAGAAGAAAACAAAACAGGAAAGGCCCAGAGAAAACAAAACAAAAAGGAAAAACATATATTTTTATATTATAAAAACGTAACAGTTGTGGTGTTACCCTCAGGGCTTTCCTTGGACTGTGCGGCAGGTGCCTCATGCTGCGGTGAGTGAGAGATTTTCCGTGGGGCCTCGTAGATCCCAAGTTTCTTGGTGTGTTGTGTGGGCAGCGAGTGCCTGCCAGAAAGGAAGGGGAGACCCTGGAACATACAAGTGGGAAGTGAGCCAGGAGGGATTGAGGTACACGAGGAGTCCTCAGGAGCTGTGGTTGCCCAGTGCAGTTTTGAGTCTTTAGGGAGGCTTGTCATGCTGGGCTGTGATAGGGTTGAGTTTGGGCATGAGAAAATTCCCTGATTTGTGTGAACTCTTTCAGGCCTCTCTGCACAGATGTCCCAATAATTGTGGCTTCTGCCTCTGTGTCACAATGGTGGGGCTGTTGGATGTGGCAGAGCTGTGCTTTGCCCTCTGACTGCCTTGCTGTGCTCTTGCCGGGTCCTTGAGAACACTGGAGGCTGAAGGCTCTGTGTCCTTTTTCCGGGAGGAGGGGAATTGCAGGGGCATGGACAGCGGTCGGCTGCTCCCTCTGCACCTGGGTAGGAGGTGTGGGGAAGAGAAACGGGACTCTGGCCCCAAGGGCATGTCCGTGGCTCGGGACAGGGGTGCTGAAGGTATTTTAAAATATTTTGTTGAAGGAAAGAATGTACATAAGATATAAGTATGGAAGTAGAAGAGAAGTGGAGACAACGACAAGAACGGAGTAGAGGATGTCAGGAGGGAAAGGAGGAAGAATGCAGAAAGAACATTTGAAAGCTCCCCAAAACACAAAAATGTACATGAAGGGGTTGGGCAAAAGAAGAAGAAAGAGACATATTCCCAAACTTCATGTCGCGATTTTGGATAATATTATAGTGAAGGAATACAAAAATGGTTCAGGAGGGAGAGAAGATGGAAACAGATGATGAGGGGGAAAAGATCTAGGACAGGGTAAAGCAGAAACGAAATTACATAGAGAAAGAACAAGGAAGGAGAAGGAAAAGAGAGTAAATGGAAAGGAAAAGCAGAAGGAAAATACAACTACTACTGCTACTATTAATTGTAGTAATAATACTAATTATAATAATAAAAAAATAATGAACACATGGAAATAAAAATAAAGGCAGAATGAACATATGAAATGAAGGACAGAATGGAAACATAAAACAGCCGATAAAAGAGCTGAAGAGCGACCTTATCTGTAGACACCGAGCGGAGGTGGTTCCTAAGAGCCTCGGTTAGAGCAGCGCAGCTCTCCAGCAATGATCGCCCGTAATTAGCGCGGACGGTGCCGCATTTGCTGAGCTCCGCGGCGCCAGAGAAAAGTGAGGAGCTTGCAGAGCGGCTAAAGAATACGAGAGGGTGGAAGGAGATGGGAAAGGAGAGGAAGCAATGGAGAGCGGCATAGCAAGGATGAAAAAGAAGACTGACAAGGAAGAAAGAGAAAAGAGTACAAAGAAGAAAAAGGAAAGAGAAACGGTACATGACAAAAGGAAGGAACTGCAGAAAGGGAGAAAAATGACAAAGGCAGCGGAGCAAAGCAAGAGCAAGAAGAAATGAAGGATGACTTGCCAAGAAAGAGGAAGAGACAAGGGAAAAATGAGGAGAAGAAGCAGAAGACCGAGGAGAACACCTACCCGTGGCGAGTTGGCAAGGCGGCGCGTGCTCGGCGGCGGAGCAGCGCACGGTGTCGCTGCAGGCTCAGGCAGGGCGTGTGTGCGGCTCCGCCCCGGTGCGGCGGAGAGCCCGGCTGTGAGCGCGGGGGGGCGGCGCGGGCCGGCCAGCACAGGCGGTGCGTGCGGGCGGCGGCGGGAGCCGTGCGGGGCCCGTGGCGGGGCCGGCAGCCACAGGCACAGCGGCGGCGGCGATGGGCGAGCGTTGTGGTGCGGCGGTGCTGCGGGTGCTGGTGCTGCAGGCGGCCTGGGCGCTGTCGGGCGGGCAGGTGCGGTACTCGGTGGCGGAGGAAGGCAAGGCCGGCACGGTGGTGGGCCGTCTGGCGCAGGACCTGGGCCTGGAGGCGGGCGAGGCGGAGGCGCGGCGGCTGCGGCTGGTGGCGCAGGGCCGGCGGGCGAGCGTGGAGGTGAGCGGGGCGAGCGGCGCGCTGCTGCTGAGCTCGCGGCTCGACCGGGAGGAGCTGTGCGGCAAGAGCGCGCCGTGCGCGCTGCGCCTGGAGGTGCTGCTGGAGCGGCCGCTGCGCGTCTTCCATGTGGAGCTGGAGGTCACCGACATCAACGACAATGCCCCCGTCTTCCCCGCCGCACGCAAAAACCTCAGCATCGCGGAATCGTCTGTGCCGGGGTCTCGTTTCCCGCTGGAGGGCGCGTCGGATGCGGATATCGGAGCGAACGCGCAGCTCTCCTACACACTCAGCCCCAGCGAGTATTTTTCCGTGGATTTACAAAAATCAAATGAGCGAAATCTTGTACCCGAACTTGTTTTAAAGAAATCCCTGGATCGGGAGACGATTCCCGTGCACCGGTTGGTGTTGACGGCGACTGACGGGGGCCGGCCGTCCCTGACGGGCACCATGGAGCTGGAGATCACAGTGCTGGATGCGAATGACAACGCGCCCCAGTTTAATCAGTCTGTGTATAAAGTGCAGCTGTTGGAGAGCGCCGAGGTCGGGACGCTCGTGGGGCGTGTAAATGCCACGGATCCGGACGAAGGAAGTAACAGCGAAGTGATCTTTACCGCGACCAGCTTCATTCCCCCGAGTGGAAGAGATATGATTTCCGTCAATCCGAATACCGGGGAAATTCACCTTACTGCACCCCTGGACTTCGAAGAAATCAGCATATATGATTTTCGTATTGAGGCGAGAGATAAAGGGACACCGCCGCTGTCGGGTCACTGCAGCGTGGAGCTGGAGGTGCTGGACGTGAACGACAACGCGCCCGAGGTGTGGGTGACGTCGCTGTCGGTGCCGGTGCCGGAGGACGCGTCGGTGGGGACGGTGGTGGGCGTGCTGAGCGTGTCGGACCGGGACTCGGGGTCGAACGGGCTGGTGCGGTGCTGGGTGGTGCCGGCGTCGCCGTTCGCTCTGGAGGCGACGTTCTCGGGCTCGTACTCGCTGGTGCTGCGCGAGGCGCTGGACCGGGAGCGGGTGTCGGAGTACGAGGTGGAGGTGCGTGCGGAGGACGGCGGGGCGCCGGCGCTGCTTGCGAGGCGCGGGCTGCGGGTGCCGGTGTCGGACGTGAACGACAACGCGCCGGCGTTC
Organism: Sitta carolinensis; assembly: GCA_032173965.1. Classification (NCBI taxonomy): domain Eukaryota; kingdom Metazoa; phylum Chordata; class Aves; order Passeriformes; family Sittidae; genus Sitta; species Sitta carolinensis. The sequence goes on along the minus strand of CM063294.1, from coordinate 2,561,054 downwards.
GCGCAGGCCGTGTACACGGTGCTGGCGCGGGAGAACAACGCGGCGGGCGCGGAGCTGGCGCGGCTGTGGGCGCGGGACCCGGACGAGGCGGGCAACGGGCGCGTCAGCTACTCGGTGTGGGAGGGCGGCGCGGGCGGCGGCGGCGGGTGGCGCTCGGCGTCGAGCTACGTGTCGGTGGACGCGGAGAGCGGTCGCGTGTGGGCGCTGCAGGCGCTGGACTACGAGGAGCTGCAGGTGCTGCAGTTCGAGGTGCGCGCCGTGGACGCGGGGCAGCCGCCGCTGTGCGGCAACGCCACGGTGCAGCTCTTCGTGCTGGACGAGAACGACAACGCGCCGGCGCTGCTGCCGGCCGCGGGCTCGGCGCCGGAGGCGGGCGCCGTGGCGGCGGCCGAGGCGGGCTCGGGCTCGGGCTCGGGCGCCACGCTGTGGGCGTGGGCGGCGTGGGGGGCGCCGGCGGGGCAGGTGGTGGCCAAGATCCGCGCCGTGGACGCCGACTCGGGCTACAACGCGTGGCTGCGCTACGAGCTGTGGGAGCCGCGGGCCAAGGGCCCCTTCCGCGTGGGGCTCTACAGCGGCGAGGTGAGCACGGCGCGGCCGCTCGACGAGGCCGACGGCGCTCGCCACACGCTGCTCATCGTCGTGCGCGACCACGGCGAGCCGGCGCGCTCGGCCACGGCCACGCTCAGCGTGTCGCTCGTCGAGGCGGCCGAGGCGGCGCTGGCCGCGGCCAAGGGATCCTCCGCGGCCTCCTCGTCTTCGTCGTCGTCGTCGTCGCTGGGCGCGGCGGCGGCGAGCGCGGCGACCAACGTGTGGCTGGTGGTGGCCATCTGCGCCGTGTCGAGCCTCTTCCTGCTGGCCCTGGTGCTGTACGGGGCGTCGCGCTGGGCGCCGCGGGCGGCCGTGCTCTCGGGGCCCGGGCCCACGACGCTCGTGTGCGCCAGCGAAGTGGGCAGCTGGTCGTACTCGCAGCGCCACAGCCGCAGCCTGTGCGTGGCCGACGGCGCGGCCAAGAGCGACCTCATGGTGTTCAGCCCCAACTTCCCTCCGCCGCCGCCCAACGCCGCGCCCAAGGACTCGCAGCCGGAGCCCTCCGCTCTCCTCGGCACGGTCAGTGGAAATGCTTTGCTCTTCTCTCACCCGTACCCACCACTTCTTCCCTTCCGCTGTGCAGGTTCTGTGGTAGTTCAGTCTCCCTTCACACGGCCCGAGAGCGATGAGTGCTTGTCGGTTGCTTAACGGTATTAACGGCACCTTTGCATCTGCCCTTCGGGCGAATATAGAATTATTGCGGCATCCCGGAGCATTTATGGTCCGCAGGTGCAATTTGTTCTTCTGGGTGTAAACTGTTGTGTCCTAGAATGAAATCACTCCCGATTGCGATGAGAGGTGCCCCAAGGTGTCAGCTTTGGAAACAATCTTGCCTACTTGTGAGTGTAGCATTTCCAGCCGAGCTCGCTGAAGGCGTGCAGGAGACGTGGTTCTGACTCTCCTCCCTGCCTTATTGCCTTTGTCCACTGATACCGTCCCTGTTTTATTTTGGATTGTTACCAAAACCTCTTTTCTTACATTTGCTTCTGCAAGAGATGTGATGCAGTGTAGCTATTTGGGCTCCAATGGAAATTCTTCTCTAGTTGGTTCCTCCATTAGAGTCATTAAGAATGCAATAAATGCCATATAGAGCTTTTCCATGTTCTTTTCCGAGGTATCTTCTTGCTTTTCTTAATAACCTATGGGTTCAGGCAGTGGAGTGTGACCTGAAGTATATTTTACAAAGGGAAAAGTTGTTTCTCTTCCTGCTGCTCTGACCGCCAAGTTGTGGGTTTGCGTTTCAATTCATAGAAGTGTCATGGAATACACTGGCTAGTTTTGCCCTTTCCAAATTGGTATGGATAGCCACATTGCTTCGAAAGCCAGGGGGCAGTATTTCTCTCTGCAACAACAACAACAAAAAAACAATCAAAAAAATCAAAGAAAAAGAAAAAAAGATATATCAAACCCGAAGCCTTGACATTGCCCACCAAATCTCCAATAACATTCCTGTTGACAGTCAGATTCACATGTTACACTCGTACGCTCCCCATGATTTTGGTTTCTCTCTCAGAACATGACATCAGTGCCATTCCCATTTAGAGATGTCCTGACATCCCCTTTGGGAAGAATATTGTTACCAGGTCATGTTTTCTTCTGAGATAGTTACAGCACTGCAAAACAGGATGGGTCAGCTGCAGAGAGTGTGCTCTCTACCTTGTACATTATCCTGTCTGTCAGTGTTTCCTGGTATTGTCATTGCTGAGGAGGAGAAGTCAACTTTAAACTGGCCTTGAGGTGGGAAGTGAATCTGTGTCCTGTGATACTGGGTAGGGCCTGACCATTTCCTGGTGTCAAGGGTGGATCTGGAGCAGTGGGAAGATGTGTCTGTGGAAACTGGAGATCCTCGGGGAAAGCGTGGGCCATGACATGAGACAAGAAGTGGAGTTCATGTGTTTGCCTTAGAATACATGTCCCAGGATACCCAGAGGAATGAAGCAGGATGAACACAGGGTATTCTTTCACAGGATGATCTCCAGGGTCCAAGACATCTTCATTGGCAGGTTTTATGGATCTTCAGATATTTACATGGTTCTGAAATGCCAAAAGTACTCTATGACCTTATGAATATCTTCTGCCTGAGACAGTCCCTTGTGCTACTGAGTGGTTGCCACAGGAAATGTGTAAGAGGGGATGCTATGCAGAATGTTGAATGTTGTCTGATGAACCTTTGCCTGCTCATTTTGAGGAAGGAGTTGTGGGAGGCTCATGTTTCAGCCTGCTGTACTGGGCACACATAGTCACTTCCACATGCATAGACTTTGCTGTAATGGTTCCTTGCTTCTCTTGGATGGGATTAGTGATGAGATGTGATGAGAAGGTGGGGGTAATCTCTGTGTGCTTGTTACCCCTGCTTGTGCACTTGCAGAATCAACCTGGGTAGCAGTGTCACCTCCCCTTGATGCAGTTGACTCTGAAATGTGTATCTGTACATCAGACCCTCCAGAGCAGCCCAGCTCTGGCATTACATTGTAGAAATATTATCCATGTTTCTATGGGGATATCCACACAGTTGATATCTGGAGTGCACTGGCACTTTAGCATTTGATGTGACACTTCCAGTAAAGTCTGTGTAGACTGGGATCACAGCTGTGACAGCACAGATCACAGGATCTTTATGAATTCTAATGTGGAGCTCCATGCTGTTTCTCCCTGAGATCGCTGAAAAAAGCACAAAGCAATCATAGTGTAATTCACACAGCTGGGAAGAGCCTGCCAAATGCTGTGGGAGTTTGCACCATTTCTTTGCACCACTTTCATTTCATAAGTTGTTTGTGGCAGTTGTGAGGGGAGCTGAAGGCCTGGGTTGTGCTCGAAATGAGTTTTGATTGCTGGTCTGTCGTGGTGGCACTGTGTTTGTGTACTGTTGCTGTGGTCCTATAAGTGTCGTGGAGAAGGCCTTGAGACAGCCATCGAGAGGAGGGTGACTTGGAGTGGGGAAGTTTCTTCCCCGAGGAAATTGTGTTGAACATGGACTGTGTTATTGGGAAGAACAGGAGAATATCTGCTTATCAGTGGAGAGGCCATTTCCCAGGACAAGGGATAGAATATGGAAGTAGAATACCTCGAGTAAAAGCCCAGGACACACAGGGTTGCTTTCCTGGGATCCTCTCAGGAGTCCTGCATATCCTTGGTGTTCTCCACGCTCTTCCTGTTAGATGTAAGGCATCTGTCATACTCAGCTTGGAACACTTGCTTTTGATGGAAGCAGTGCTGGCGAAATAGAAGCTTTTCCACACTTTGATCATGTTTGGCCAGACTTCTGTGAACTTCTCCTTGGTTAACTCCCTGCTTAGTCTTGCTTGGGAGTGGATTGAGTGCCCTTCAAGAAACTGGCAAACTTCGTGTTTAAATCTAGTGGAGTGCGATCCTTTGGTTTTTCTTCTCATCCCCAAAATGCCTGTTTCTCTATTTTGTTTCTCTTCCATTGGGAATGTCTTGGTAACAGATGGTGAAATGCAGACTGATGAATTTTGGCAGACCTTGGTTGATTTTCTGGCAATTTGCAGTCAGTGTAGGGGTTGCTTTTCTGGTCTTCTGAGCTGAGGCTGTGGTTGAGACAACACATCCATAGCTTTCCAGTGTTCCTCCTGCTTCCCCTCTGCTCTGCCCAGTGGTTTCAAGGCTTTTGAAGAAGGTGGGTTATTTTTCCCTATCCATCTTCCCCGGAAATCTCTGCTAAAACGAGGGGGAAAAAAACCCCATAATAATTCCCCTTTTCCCTTTCCCTGCAAACATTTCCATTCTGAAGAATCAAACAGTGATGCTGCAGGTACATCCCTTCTAGCTAAATAAGATGAGTGTGTGAGAGAGCTCTACTTTTGTTTCTGTTGAGTCTCAGACTCTTCATATTGGAATGACCAAATATTGCCTGGATTGAGAGTTAGGCTTGTTGATCCTTACGGGTCCCTTGCTATTTGAGATATTCTATGATTGGAGCAGCAAAGCACCACTGCTTATTCTGTTCCACCTGCTTGCAGGCACAGTGTGAATTAGTGACAGCAAGCACGGATGGAGGGGGGACCCTTACATGGTTTTCAGAGTGGATGTGTTGGGAGCTGAGGGGATATTCTCCAGGAAAACACCACGGTGTTACTGTGCAGCTTTTGCAGGGTGCAGCGAGCTGCCACGTGATAGAGATTCCATTGGGACTAATGCCCCTGGATATGGTGTTGTGTTGTTCTGGCAGAGCATGTCAGCCTGGAAGGAGAGGAAGAGCTTGGCTTTCACCATGGATGTGATAAATGAGGCCAGAAAAATGGATCTTCATTGAGATACTGAGAGCATTCAGGAGCTGTGGTGTTCCCCTGCTTTCTCAGCCCTCGTGGCGGATTGGTGTACTGTGCTCCAATGGCTGTAAGTTCCCGACTGGAAGAATGTCCTGGGTTGATTTGGATTTTTGGGATCTTTTTGCACAGATATGGAAGTGTCTGGGTCTTGGGCTTGTATTTCAGAGTGTGCTGAATTCTCTTCCTTGAGAGGAAAGGGGCTAAGAGGGTGGTCTTTTTGCTGAAGGGGAGGTGAAGGAGCCCTCGGTCTGTCTGGAACAGACTGGAAAGCAGGACAGTTGTTCCTCTTCTGGACAGAGGGAGGATGGTGGGGAAGAGGAATGAGAGCTCTTGCTTTCATTCCGTGCTCCTTGGTGAAGGTGATACAATCGTGTAGAAAACAAGTTGCATAAGAAAACAAAGGAAAGGCAAAGATAGAAGCAGAGAAGGGACAAAACAAGGAAGAGGAGAAGAAAGAACAGAATAAGGAAGAGAAGGAAGAAGCAATGCAGTCAAGGAAAAGAAGCAAAGAATAAAAAAAAGCAATAGACTGAACAAAGAGTGAGAAAGGGAGAAACTGGAAAAGAGATCACCAGCGTGTCACTGACATTTTACACAGGAAGGGAGGAGGGCAGAATGGACAGAAAGAACGAAATTGAAGAAGGGAAAGAAACAAGGTAGAAACATGCTAGAAATTAATGACAGAAGGATGTAATGAAGAAAGGACCGAAGATTACAAAGAAAGAAAAAAAGAAAAGGAGCTGAACAGCATGCACGGACTGTACCTGTAGATGAAGAATGAGGTAGTTCCCTAAGAGCCTTTGCCGTGGTTAGAGCACCGCCGGCGCTGATGGCCCGTGTCCTGCTGCAGGGATTGCACGGCAGCACCTCGGGAGAGTGGAGAACTGGATGCGGGTAAAAGAGAATGATGAAAACAGAAGGCAACGGTCGTGAAATATAAGGAACAGAAAGGTAAAAGGGCGAAGAGAAAAGGAAAGGCAAGGACGAAAGATATTATAAAAAACGGAGATAAAATAAAAGGAAATGAAAAAACAGAGATACGATGCAAAACAGTTAAAAGAAAGGAAACTGAAAGAAAAAGAAGACGGAGGAAGGAAAGGTATATCTGCAAACAAACAAGAGATGAAAAAACCCCAAAGAAAACCTTGAAGAAAACACGAGAAGAGGAGCAAGACACGAGAGAGGAGAGGGCGATGGGCGGCTCGGCGGCGCGGTGTGTGTGTGTGAGCGTGCTCGGCGGCGGAGCAGCGCACGGTGTCGCTGCAGGCTCAGGCAGGGCGTGTGTGCGGCTCCGCCCCGGTGCGGCGGAGAGCCCGGCTGTGAGCGCGGGGGGGCGGCGCGGGCCGGCCAGCACAGGCGGTGCGTGCGGGCGGCGGCGGGAGCCGTGCGGGGCCCGTGGCGGGGCCGGCAGCCACAGGCACAGCGGCGGCGGCGATGGGCGAGCGTTGTGGTGCGGCGGTGCTGCGGGTGCTGGTGCTGCAGGCGGCCTGGGCGCTGTCGGGCGGGCAGGTGCGGTACTCGGTGGCGGAGGAAGGCAAGGCCGGCACGGTGGTGGGCCGTCTGGCGCAGGACCTGGGCCTGGAGGCGGGCGAGGCGGAGGCGCGGCGGCTGCGGCTGGTGGCGCAGGGCCGGCGGGCGAGCGTGGAGGTGAGCGGGGCGAGCGGCGCGCTGCTGCTGAGCTCGCGGCTCGACCGGGAGGAGCTGTGCGGCAAGAGCGCGCCGTGCGCGCTGCGCCTGGAGGTGCTGCTGGAGCGGCCGCTGCGCGTCTTCCATGTGGAGCTGGAGGTCACCGACATCAACGACAATGCCCCCGTCTTCCCCGCCGCACGCAGAAACCTCAGCATCGCGGAATCGTCTGTGCCGGGGTCTCGTTTCCCGCTGGAGGGCGCGTCGGATGCGGATATCGGAGCGAACGCTGAGCTTTCCTTCACGCTCAGCCCCAGCGAACATTTTACCCTGGATGTTAAATCGTCTGATAAAAACAGGAAGTCTCTATTTTTGGTGCTCGCAAAATCTCTGGATCGGGAGACGATTCCCGTGCACCGGTTGGTGCTGACGGCGACTGACGGGGGCCGGCCGTCTCTGACGGGCACCATGGAGCTGGTGATCTCGGTGCTGGATGCGAATGACAATGCGCCCCAGTTCAACCAGTCTGTGTATAAAGTTCAGCTGCCGGAGAGCGCGGCTGTGGGACGCTCGTAGTGCGTGTGAACGCCACGGATGCGGACGAAGGAAGCAATAAGGAATTTTCTTATAGCATCGTGAGTTCGATTCCTATAGGTAACAAAGAACTCTTTACAATTGATACTAACACAGGCGAGATCAGACTGACGGGTACTTTGGACTTCGAAGACGTTCGATTACACGAATTGCAAATCGAAGCCACAGATAAAGGGACACCTCCGCTGTCGGGTCACTGCAGCGTGGAGCTGGAGGTGCTGGATGTGAACGACAACGCTCCCGAGGTGTGGGTGACGTCGCTGTCGGTGCCGGTGCCGGAGGACGCGTCGGTGGGGACGGTGGTGGGCGTGCTGAGCGTGTCGGACCGGGACTCGGGGTCGAACGGGCTGGTGCGGTGCTGGGTGGTGCCGGCGTCGCCGTTCGCTCTGGAGGCGACGTTCTCGGGCTCGTACTCGCTGGTGCTGCGCGAGGCGCTGGACCGGGAGCGGGTGTCGGAGTACGAGGTGGAGGTGCGTGCGGAGGACGGCGGGGCGCCGGCGCTGCTTGCGAGGCGCGGGCTGCGGGTGCCGGTGTCGGACGTGAACGACAACGCGCCGGCGTTCGCGCAGGCCGTGTACACGGTGCTGGCGCGGGAGAACAACGCGGCGGGCGCGGAGCTGGCGCGGCTGTGGGCGCGGGACCCGGACGAGGCGGGCAACGGGCGCGTCAGCTACTCGGTGTGGGAGGGCGGCGCGGGCGGCGGCGGCGGGTGGCGCTCGGCGTCGAGCTACGTGTCGGTGGACGCGGAGAGCGGTCGCGTGTGGGCGCTGCAGGCGCTGGACTACGAGGAGCTGCAGGTGCTGCAGTTCGAGGTGCGCGCCGTGGACGCGGGGCAGCCGCCGCTGTGCGGCAACGCCACGGTGCAGCTCTTCGTGCTGGACGAGAACGACAACGCGCCGGCGCTGCTGCCGGCCGCGGGCTCGGCGCCGGAGGCGGGCGCCGTGGCGGCGGCCGAGGCGGGCTCGGGCTCGGGCTCGGGCGCCACGCTGTGGGCGTGGGCGGCGTGGGGGGCGCCGGCGGGGCAGGTGGTGGCCAAGATCCGCGCCGTGGACGCCGACTCGGGCTACAACGCGTGGCTGCGCTACGAGCTGTGGGAGCCGCGGGCCAAGGGCCCCTTCCGCGTGGGGCTCTACAGCGGCGAGGTGAGCACGGCGCGGCCGCTCGACGAGGCCGACGGCGCTCGCCACACGCTGCTCATCGTCGTGCGCGACCACGGCGAGCCGGCGCGCTCGGCTACGGCCACGCTCAGCGTGTCGCTCGTCGAGGCGGCCGAGGCGGCGCTGGCCGCGGCCAAGGGATCCTCCGCGGCCTCCTCGTCTTCGTCGTCGTCGTCGTCGCTGGGCGCGGAGCTGGGCGCGGCGGCGGCGAGCGCGGCGACCAACGTGTGGCTGGTGGTGGCCATCTGCGCCGTGTCGAGCCTCTTCCTGCTGGCCCTGGTGCTGTACGGGGCGTCGCGCTGGGCGCCGCGGGCGGCCGTGCTCTCGGGGCCCGGGCCCACGACGCTCGTGTGCGCCAGCGAAGTGGGCAGCTGGTCGTACTCGCAGCGCCACAGCCGCAGCCTGTGCGTGGCCGACGGCGCGGCCAAGAGCGACCTCATGGTGTTCAGCCCCAACTTCCCTCCGCCGCCGCCCAACGCCGCGCCCAAGGACTCGCAGCCGGAGCCCTCCGCTCTCCTCGGCACGGTCAGTGGCAATGCTTTGCTCGCCTGTACTCGTTCTCTCCCCCTTTGTCTGGTTTCTCTCGTTCCCTAACCTCGTTCTGCTCTTAGCCCGGGCTCCGCCCTCCCAGCCTGAGGGCGATGGGTGTTTAAGTGTGTTATCTGCAGGTTTCTTTCAGCTCCTTGCAGGGTAAGGGTGTTGCGGTAATCCCTTGGGGGACGCACCTGAGATTTGCAGCTTGGCATATGAATTGTTGGCTCACAGAATTAAATGTCTGGCGATTGAGATGAGAGCTGTCCTGTGACAGGTGAAACCTCGCTCTTTCAGTGGGGGGGCAACGCTGCTGCTTGCTGGTTGTGTAGGTTTCCACCCGAGCTTGCTGTAGGTGTGCAGGACAGGCTGTGGTGGTGACAGTCTGCCAGGCGCTCTGTATCTCCTCATTGCCTTTGCTGGGTGCTGACCGTGCTGGTATCACTTGAGGTTTACTCTCTGTCCTCATCTTCTGTCATTAGTCCTCTACCAGAGATGAAAGGCAAGGTGTCCATTTGAACTTCTGTCTTCATGCCATTATGATAACTGGGGGGGTTTTGTTGCATTTTCATGTTTTGTTTCCCTCCCAGTTTTAGTTTGCTGTTGTTGTTAACTTGTATTCCTGGATGAACAGGTGGCTTGATAGACATTGACCTCTTTTTGATGTGCTTTTTCAATATTTAAATTTGAAACACCTTTGCAGTCTCCCTGTAAATCCTCTTCTAAATAGAAATGACAACGTAAACCCCTACAACCAATTTCTTCTACACGGTAGATACCCCCTGTATTGGTGTGTTCATCAGTGAATGCACTGATCTCCCTCACCATGACATCAGTGTCCATTGCCATTGGAGCTGTCCAACACGACTCCTTCAGTAAATATTGGTCTGAGGTCTCCCAAGCAGAGCTCGGGATGCACCTGCAGAGTCTGCCAGAGCATGCATGTGATGCCATCTGTGTGGATTTCTCAGTGCTCTCCTTGCTGGGAAGGCTCAGCAGAAGTCTGATTGACTGCTGGGGTGGGACAGGCAATGGTGCCTTGTCCCAGAGGTGAATGTGGCAGTGACACTGAGTGGGTGCTGGCTGTGTGCTGGTGTGGAAGGTGACCTTGAGCACTGGGAAGCCTCCTCTGAGGGAACCCGAGATCATTTGTGACAATGGGTGATACCATTGGAGGAGAGGAATGGGAATTGTATCGTCTTTTGGAGAAGAGCTGTTACAGAGTAGGGAATGGAGGATGCTCAGAGAAAATCAGGAGGCAGGATGGGCCCGGAGTGTTCCTGCCCAGGATCGTTTCCCGAGTTCCAGGGGTGTGGTGTTGCAGACCTTGTGCATCTTGAGATGATGTATGGTACTGACCTGGCCACAGAGTCCTTTGAGGTTATGGATATCTCCCATCAGAGACAATCCCTCGTGCTGCCTCTGGCCTGCCATGTGGAATGTGTTGGATAAGAGTTGGGAACGTGCAGACTCATGAAGGATTTTGCTGCTGTCCTGGGAGTGTTGTTGTGGGAGGGTGGCACTACAAACTGCTGTCCATGTGTACTGTAGGGTGTTTCTAGGAGCTTCCAGAGCTCTGGCCATGGTGGGTCTGTGCTTCTCTTCAGCCATGCTATTTAAGGGCCGTTGAGGGGCGGGTGTCATCTCCTTGTGCTCTTGTGCCCCGTGCTGTGCTCCTGCACGCTCAGTGTGGGTAGAGATGGTGTGTGCTGCTATCACACACGGCTCATTCTGGTGTCTGGATGTGCACCCCAAAGCTCCACACCTACAGAGCAGCACAGCTCTGCTTTTCTATTCCTGGATTGCTCCTCCCAGCTGACATTCTGACTGGATTTGTGGTTCAGCTTTGGTGTGATTTTCTTCAAGAAGATTTATGGTGACTGGGATCAGTTCTGTTCATGACGCTGACTGTAGAACCTCTAAGAACTCGGTCTGTACTGGAAAATCCTGAAAACTCACGAAACATCCTGAGATGAGGGAAAAGTCAGAGAGTCACAGAATCTATTTGCAGCACTGTGTTATATTCTTTGTGCCAGGCATGCAGGAAGGTGAGGGTGTGGTGAGGTGACTGGAGAGCAGATGCAGACTGTCTGCTTAGCTGTGGGATCCCAGTTGCCAGGGTGCAAGATAAATGATTTCAGTAGAGTATTGCAGGAAGTGTCCCAGCACACAGAGCTGCTCCTCTGGGAGCCTCTCAGGACACCCAGAAGTTCTGCATCTCTTAGGGCACTGCTGTTCTTTCTGGTACTGCTCTTAGTGAAGACATCTGCCCTGTGTGCCTTTAATTCCTTGGGTTTGGTGTGGCATGTTGTTGGCTTTGAAATTTGTATCATGCTGCCGAGTCTTCTCTGAATCTTTCCCTCATTACCTCTCTGATCTGCTAGATGGGTCTTGGTACTCAAGATGTTGCCAAAACTTGCATTTCAATACAGCACAATGGGACGGGGATTTTAATTCTCTTCTCTATCAAACTGCCCCTGCTCTTATTTTGCCTGGTTTGTTTGTTGTTGTGTTTTCTGTCCTGTCTCTCACTGGCAATGTAGCAGATCTTTAGGGCATTTCCCATCAGTGTGGGGGATTCATCTCTTCTAAGGTTTATGTTGAGAGACTTTCTGTAGCTTACAGAAATCTGTAAGCTTCTTCCCCAGTGAGGGAAGTGCAGAATGGGCACTGCACACTGTACAGTTTTTTGTGGAACATAGGTGATTTTTTTCTGTCCAGCTTCTCCAGAAACACTGAAAATTTTAAGGTAAATATCTTTTAAAATTAACCTCTCACCTGATAATATTCTTTTCTGAAGAAGGGACCATTTCTGAAGAGGTAAGTCGTGCTCTCAGTGTGCTTATTCTTGAGATTGGTACATTAGTTCCTGTTCAGCTGTGGCATCTTTTTGTTGAATCTGCAGAATTTCAGCCCATTGGGCCAAGAAAGCAGCTGCAACCTGCTCTCCTTCCTTTTCTGATGCTTGCAGGCACAGCCTGGGTGGGTGACAGCAAGGGGGAATGGAGGAGGACCAGAATTCATTCACTGAAGAGATGTGTGGGAGGTGAAAGGAGTGTTGTCAGTGACATTGTTGTGGTGTTACCCTCATGGCTTTCCTTGGACTGTGTGGCAGGTGCCTCATGCTGAGGTGAGTGAGAGATTTTCCGTGGGGCCTCGTAGATCCCAATGGTTCTTGGCGTGTTGTGTGGGCAGCGAGTGCCTGCCAGAAAGGAAGGGGAGACCCTGGAACATACAAGTGGGAAGTGAGCCAGGAGGGATTGAGGTACACGAGGAGTCCTCAGGAGCTGTGGTTGCCCAGTGCAGTTTTGAGTCTTTAGGGAGGCTTGTCATGCTGGGCTGTGATAGGGTTGAGTTTGGGCATGAGAAAATTCCCTGATTTGTGTGAACTCTTTCAGGCCTCTCTGCACAGATGTCCCAATAATTGTGGCTTCCGCCTCTCTGTCAGAGTGGTGGGGCTGTTGGATGTGGCAGAGCTGTGCTTTGCCCTCTGACTGCCTTGCTGTGCTCTTGCCGGGTCCTTGAGAACACTGGAGGCTGAAGGCTCTGTGTCCTTTTTCCTGGAGGAGGGGAATTGCAGGGGCATGGACAGCAGTCGGCTGCTCCCTCTGCACCTGGGTAGGAGGTGTGGGGAAGAGAAACGGGACTCTGGCCCCAAGGGCATGTCCGTGGCTGGTGACAGGGTGCTGAAGGTATTTTAAAATATTTTGTTGAAGGAAAGAATGTACATAAGATACAAGTATGGAAGTAGAATGCAGGGGAGACAACGGCAAGAAAGGAGGAGAAGGCGGCAAGAGACAAAGGAGGAGGAATGCAGACAGGACATTAAAAATCTCCCCAAACCGAGGATGTCCATGAAGGAGTTGGGTAAAAGAAGAAGAAAGATATTCCCAAACTTCATTGTGAGGATTTGGAAAATAATTTAATGAAGGGAAAAAAAAATATAGAAGAGAGAAGATGGAAACTGATGAGGAGGGGGAAAAGACGAGGACAGTGTAAAGCAGGAACGAACAGACATAGAGAAATCAAAAGGAAAGAGAAGGCAAAGAGGGTAAATGGAAAGGAAAAGCAGAAGTAGCAGAAGGAAAATACTACTGCTACTACTAATAATTTAAATTGTAATAGTCATAATAATTATACTAAGAAATAAAATATTGAACACATGAAAATAAAACTAAAGGCAGAATGAACATATGAAATGAAGGACAGAATGGAAATATAAAACACCGATAAAAGAGCTGAAGAGCGACCTTATCTGTAGACACCGAGCGGAGGTGGTTCCTAAGAGCCTCGGTTAGAGCAGCGCAGCTCTCCAGCAATGATCGCCCGTAATTAGCGCGGATGGTGCCGCATTTGCTGAGCTCCGCGGCGCCAGAGAAAAGTGAGGACCTTGCAGAGCGGCTAAAGAATACGAGAGGGTGGAAGGAGATGGAAAAGGAGAGGAAGGAATGGAGAGCGACATAGCAAGGATGAAAAAGAATACAAGGAAGAAAGAGAAAAGAGTACAAAGAAGAAAAAGGAAAGAGAAACGGTACATGACTAAAGTAAGGAAATGCAGGAAGCATGAAAAATGACAAAGGCAGCGAAGCGAGAGCAAGAAGAAATGAAGGATGACTTGCCAAGAAAGAGGAAGAGACAAGGGAAAAATGAGGAGAAGAAGCAGAAGACCGAGGAGAACACCTACCCGTGGCGAGTTGGCAAGGCGGCGCGTGCTCGGCGGCGGAGCAGCGCACGGTGTCGCTGCAGGCTCAGGCAGGGCGTGTGTGCGGCTCCGCCCCGGTGCGGCGGAGAGCCCGGCTGTGAGCGCGGGGGGGCGGCGCGGGCCGGCCAGCACAGGCGGTGCGTGCGGGCGGCGGCGGGAGCCGTGCGGGGCCCGTGGCGGGGCCGGCAGCCACAGGCACAGCGGCGGCGGCGATGGGCGAGCGTTGTGGTGCGGCGGTGCTGCGGGTGCTGGTGCTGCAGGCGGCCTGGGCGCTGTCGGGCGGGCAGGTGCGGTACTCGGTGGCGGAGGAAGGCAAGGCCGGCACGGTGGTGGGCCGTCTGGCGCAGGACCTGGGCCTGGAGGCGGGCGAGGCGGAGGCGCGGCGGCTGCGGCTGGTGGCGCAGGGCCGGCGGGCGAGCGTGGAGGTGAGCGGGGCGAGCGGCGCGCTGCTGCTGAGCTCGCGGCTCGACCGGGAGGAGCTGTGCGGCAAGAGCGCGCCGTGCGCGCTGCGCCTGGAGGTGCTGCTGGAGCGGCCGCTGCGCGTCTTCCATGTGGAGCTGGAGGTCACCGACATCAACGACAATGCCCCCGTCTTCCCCGCCGCACGCAGAAACCTCAGCATCGCGGAATCGTCCGTGCCGGGGTCTCGTTTCCCGCTGGAGGGCGCGTCGGATGCGGATATCGGAGCGAACGCTGAGCTTTCCTTCACGCTCAGCCCCAGCGAACATTTTACCTGGATTTAAATCGTCTGATAAAAACAGGAAGTCTCTATTTTTGGTGCTCGCAAAATCTCTGGATCGGGAGACGATTCCCGTGCACCGGTTGGTGCTGACGGCGACTGACGGGGGCCGGCCGTCTCTGACGGGCACCATGGAGCTGGTGATCTCGGTGTGGATGCGAATGACAATGCGCCCCAGTTCAACCAGTCGTGTATAAAGTTCAGCTGCCGGAGAGCGCGGCTGTGGGACGCTCGTATGCGTGTGAACGCCACGGATGCGGACGAAGGAAGCAATAAGGAATTTTCTTATAGCATCGTGAGTTCGATTCCTATAGGTAACAAAGAACTCTTTACAATTGATACTAACACAGGCGAGATCAGACTGACGGTACTTGGACTTCGAAGACGTTCGATTACACGAATTGCAAATCGAAGCCACAGATAAAGGGACACCTCCGCTGTCGGGTCACTGCAGCGTGGACTGGAGGTGCTGGATGTGAACGACAACGCCCCGAGGTGTGGGTGACGTCGCTGTCGGTGCCGGTGCCGGAGGACGCGTCGGTGGGACGGTGGTGGGCGTGCTGAGCGTGTCGGACCGGGACTCGGGGTCGAACGGGCTGGTGCGGTGCTGGGTGGTGCCGGCGTCGCCGTTCGCTCTGGAGGCGACGTTCTCGGGCTCGTACTCGCTGGTGCTGCGCGAGGCGCTGGACCGGGAGCGGGTGTCGGAGTACGAGGTGGAGGTGCGTGCGGAGGACGGCGGGGCGCCGGCGCTGCTTGCGAGGCGCGGGCTGCGGGTGCCGGTGTCGGACGTGAACGACAACGCGCCGGCGTTCGCGCAGGCCGTGTACACGGTGCTGGCGCGGGAGAACAACGCGGCGGGCGCGGAGCTGGCGCGGCTGTGGGCGCGGGACCCGGACGAGGCGGGCAACGGGCGCGTCAGCTACTCGGTGTGGAGGGCGGCGCGGGCGGCGGCGGCGGGTGGCGCTCGGCGTCGAGCTACGTGTCGGTGGACGCGGAGAGCGGTCGCGTGTGGGCGCTGCAGGCGCTGGACTACGAGGAGCTGCAGGTGCTGCAGTTCGAGGTGCGCGCCGTGGACGCGGGGCAGCCGCCGCTGTGCGGCAACGCCACGGTGCAGCTCTTCGTGCTGGACGAGAACGACAACGCGCCGGCGCTGCTGCCGGCCGCGGGCTCGGCGCCGGAGGCGGGCGCCGTGGCGGCGGCCGAGGGCGGGCTCGGGCTCGGGCTCGGGCGCCACGCTGTGGGCGTGGGCGGCGTGGGGGGCGCCGGCGGGGCAGGTGGTGGCCAAGATCCGCGCCGTGGACGCCGACTCGGGCTACAACGCGTGGCTGCGCTACGAGCTGTGGGAGCCGCGGGCCAAGGGCCCCTTCCGCGTGGGGCTCTACAGCGGCGAGGTGAGCACGGCGCGGCCGCTCGACGAGGCCGACGGCGCTCGCCACACGCTGCTCATCGTCGTGCGCGACCACGGCGAGCCGGCGCGCTCGGCCACGGCCACGCTCAGCGTGTCGCTCGTCGAGGCGGCCGAGGCGGCGCTGGCCGCGGCCAAGGGATCCTCCGCGGCCTCCTCGTCTTCGTCGTCGTCGTCGTCGCTGGGCGCGGAGCTGGGCGCGGCGGCGGCGAGCGCGGCGACCAACGTGTGGCTGGTGGTGGCCATCTGCGCCGTGTCGAGCCTCTTCCTGCTGGCCCTGGTGCTGTACGGGGCGTCGCGCTGGGCGCCGCGGGCGGCCGTGCTCTCGGGGCCCGGGCCCACGACGCTCGTGTGCGCCAGCGAAGTGGGCAGCTGGTCGTACTCGCAGCGCCACAGCCGCAGCCTGTGCGTGGCCGACGGCGCGGCCAAGAGCGACCTCATGGTGTTCAGCCCCAACTTCCCTCCGCCGCCGCCCAACGCCGCGCCCAAGGACTCGCAGCCGGAGCCCTCCGCTCTCCTGGGCACGGTCAGTGGCAATGCTTTGCTCGCCTTTTTTAATCTACCGGTGCCTCTTCCCCTCTCTGCCCGGTCTCTCCCGGCCCCCTTTACAGTTCTTGCTTGGAGCCGGGCTCCTCCTCTGCGCCCATAGGAGGTCGTTGATTGCCGGGGGCTTCAGGTTTCAATTCCACCTCTACATCAGCCGGTGAGCCACCCGGTTCTTGCTCTTGGGCTGAGGTGCTGAGGGTCCTGGAGTGGCAGTAAACCCATTAGCGCACTCCGCAGCAGGTACTGTCCATAGGTGTGGTTTTCTGTTCCCTGTGAGATCTCCCGCAGAATGAAATCATTGTCCCTTGCCATAAGAGGTGTCCCGAGGTGCCAGCTTGGCACGACATGTGCATGCTCTCTGCTGGGTAACTGTTGTCCTTACTTTAGGGCAAATCTGGGAGAAAACCTCCAAAGGAGATCCCTCCGGAGAGCAAACCCACACGGCCCCTCCCCCCAGCTGGTTCGGGAATGATTCCTCGGAGAGAAGTGGAAAGAACCTGTTTATTTAACAGGCACAGCCCCCCCCCAGCACAAAATGAACAATACCAGATGACAACACTTTTTCACAGCTCTGAAAAAAGAGATGACAAATGCAGCGAGTCTCTCTTGGGGGTGTCGCCCTGTTGTCACTCCCTCCGGCGCTGGGGATGGCTGCTGCCGGCCACAAGGTGTTCTCAGGTGCCAGTCCGGAGCAGGTCCCAGTAGTTACAAGAAAAAAAGAAAAAAAAGAGAAAAAACAAAGCAAGAGCAAAGCGAAGCAGGAGCAAAAGCAGCAGCCAGAGCTAGAGTCAAGGAGAAAAGAGAGCAGCAAAAAACAACAGCCACACTATGTACTGCCCCGTCTCTGTGTCCCGCCAGTCGTGGGGGGGAAGCAGGCTGATAACAGAACCAAAACAAAACATTTGTCCTTCAGAGCCAGTCTCACAGGCACAGAACATAACATCCAACATAGCAGAACACACATAAATGGGGATACAAACATCACCCTAGGACATTCCACCCCTTATCCCCATATTATACTACCACACATCATACATTTTAAAACTTCCATCTGTCACTTGCTCAGACCTTCGACACTTACACATTTTCTTCTATCTCATGTCTATATAGTTTGATGTACAGACAATGGCAGTAAGCTCCAACAAATATTGATCATCTTCACCCCACAATCAGATCTCCCTGAGTACACATTGTGTTGATCCATCTCTTTGCATTACCCATGAGGTGCAACCTGGTCCCTGAGCAAAGACAACCCCACTGATGGGTTTGTCTGTACTCGAGGCAGACTTGATCCACACCGTCTTCCCTAACAAACCTCTGACATGCACCACTGGGACTTTATCTCCGTCTGCTGTATTCAAGGACTCAGACTGGGCAGGACCTGCTCGGTTGGTGGAACCCGAGTGTTAACTAACCAAGTGGCCTTTGCTAGATGCTGCTCCCAATTTTTGAATGATCCCCCACCCAAGGCCTTCAGCTGGGTTTTTAGTAATCCGTTGTACCTTTCTACTTTACCTGCAGCTGGTGCATGGTAGGGAATATGATACACCCACTCGATGCCATGTTCCCTAGCCCAGGTGTTGATAAGACTGTTCTTAAAATGAGTCCCATTATCTGACTCAATTCTCTCAGGGGTACCATGCCTCCAAAGGACCTGCTTTTCAAGGCCCAGGATGGTGTTCCGGGCAGTGGCGTGAGACACTGGGTGGTCTCCAACCATCCTGTGGTGGCTTCTACCATTGTGAGAACGTAGCGCTTGCCTTGACGTGTTTGGGGCAGTGTGATGTAGTCAACCTGCCAGGCCTCCCCATACTTGTATTTGGACCATCGCCCCCCATACCAGAGGGGCTTCACCCTTTTGGCCTGCTTGATGGCAGCACACGTCTCACAGTCGTGGATAACCTGAGAAATACTATCTATGGTTAAATCCACCCCTCGGTCTCAAGCCCACTTATAGGTGGCATGGTGGGTAGAAGGAACCTTGTCTTTAAACATCCACCCCAGTACCGGTAGTCGGGGTGCCAGAAGGAGTTGCACTTCTGTACCAATCACTTCTGAGGCAGCTTGGACTCCTTCGTAAGCAGCTAAGACTTCTTTTTCTGTTGGAGTGTAGTTGGATTCAGACCCCCTGTAGCCTCGACTCCAAAATCCCAATGGTCGACCCCGAGTCTCCCCAGGCACCTTTTGCCAAAGGCTCCAGGACAGACCATGGCTCCCGGCTGCAGAGTAGAGCACATTCTTCACCTCTGGTCCGTCCTGACTGGGCCAAGGGCCACTGCATGAGCGATCTCCTGCTTAATCTGGGCAAAAGCTTGTTGCTGCTCAGGGCCCCAGTGGAAATCGTTCTTCTTGCAGGTGACCAGGTAAGAGGGCTTACGATCTGACTGTACTCAGGAATGTGCATTCTCCAAAAACCTATGGCGCCTAGGAAAGCTTGTGTCTCCTTCTTATTGGTTGGTGGAGACATAGCTGTAATCTTATTGATGACATCCGTAGGAATCTGACGCCGTCCATCTTGCCACTTTACTCCTAGGAACTGAATCTCACGAGCTGGTCCCTTGACTTTACTCTTTTTGATGGCGAAACCAGCTTTCAGGAGGATTTGGATAATTTTTCTCCTTTCTCAAACACTTCTACTGCCATGTTCCCCCACACAATGATGTCATCAATATACTGTAGATGTTCTGGAGCCTCACCCTTTTCTAGTGCAGTCTGGATCAGTCCATGGCAGATGGTGGGACTGTGCTTCCACCCCTGGGGCAGTCGATTCCAAGTATACTGCACTCCCCTCCACGTGAAAGCAAACTGAGGCCTGCATTCTGCTGCCAGAGGAATGGAGAAAAATGCATTTGCAATGTCAATAGTGGCATACCACTTCGCTGACTTGGACTCCAGCTCGTACTGGAGCTCTAATATGTCTGGCACAGCAGCACTCAGCGGTGGAGTCACTTCATTCAATGCACGGTAGTCCACCGTCAATCTCCATTCTCTTTCAGATTTGCGCACAGGCCAGATGGGGCTGTTGAAGGGTGAGTGGGTTTTGCTGACCACCCCTTGGCTCTCCAGCTCTCGGATCATCTTATGGATGGGAATCACAGCATCTCGAGTTGTTCTGTACTGTCGACGATGCACTATGGAAGTAGCAATTGGTACCTGTTGCTCTTCTCCCTTCAGAAGTCCGACTGTAGATGGATTTTCGGACAGTCCAGGCAAAGTGTTCAGTTGCTGGATGCTCTCTGTCACTACAGCCGCTATCCCAAATGCCCACCTGAGTCCTTTTGGGTCTTTGAAATACCCACTTCGAAGATAATCTATGCCCAAAATACATGGGCCTCTGGGCCAGTCACAATAGGGTGTTTCTTCCACTCATTTCCAGTCAAGCTCACATCAGCTTCCACCAAAGTGAAATCCTGCGATCCCCCTGTCACACCAGCAATAGAAACAGATTCTGTCCCCACATGTCTTGATGGGATTAATGTGCACTGCGCACCAGTGTCAACTAAAGCTGTATACTCTCGTGGTTCCGATGTGCCAGGCCAACGAATCCACACGGTCCAGAAAACACGGTTTTCCCTAGCCTCTACCTGGCTAGAGGCAGGGCCCCTCTAAGCCTGGTTATCCTTCTTTCCTTGGGTATATGTTTTGGAGGTTCCTTCAAGGGGATTGGACATGTCATCATCATCATCATACCTGGCAGTTTGGCTACGGGCAACTGGAGCTGCTTTCCTTTTGGTGGAACTTCCTCTCTGATCCTTATCTTCCTTCAATTCACGCACCCGTTGAGCCAGAGCAGCAGTTGGTTTTCCATCCCATCTCCTCATGTTTTCTCCACAATCACGCAGGAAGAACCACAGCTCAGCTCGTGGGGTGTATTTTCTCTCTCCATATGGGGAACGTCTGCGTTGGGTACCAGAGCCTCTGATCTGTACTGCTGAGATTTGGAGAAGGTCTTCTTTAATCTCCTCTCTGAGCTTCTTATGATTTTCTTCTATCTTGTCCTCTAATTTCTGCAGACGTGTTTCCACCGCTGCAATTCTGGCATGTGTTGGGCCATGCACAGCATCTGCGTAAGCTCGGAGCTTCTTTGCCATATCCAGCACAGTCTCATCCCTGTCATCCCTCTTCATTATGGCTAAAGCAGAGGCATATTCTTGTGGCCCAAGTCGTACCAGTTTTCGCCACATCACAGACGTGCATGGTACCATGTCTGGATTCTTAGTTGTTATGTCATCTGAGAAGATAATCTCTGCCACTGCCATTTCTCTCAGGCGTTGTATCCCTTGTTCTATGGTCTTCCACTGTGTTTGCTGCATATAAAGATCGTCTGCACAGAGGTATCTTTGTGCTACACTTTCCAAGACCCATGCCCAGAGGCTGTGAGGGTTAACCCCCCTCATCATTCCTTGGTCGATGACAGGATCATGTGACAGGGATCCCAAATGCCTCGCTTCAGTGCCATCCAGAATTGTAGCCTCACCTGCAGCATCCCAAAGACGGACTAACCAACTAATTATGGATTCATCAGGTCGTCGAGTGTAGTCCTTCCGTAGGCCACGAAGGTCCTTCAGGGAAAAGGACTCAATATTGGCTTCTGATCTGGTACCTGTTGTTTTGACTCCTGATTTTATGTCAGGAGGTGTTGAGGTTCTTTCTCCTGTATCATCATCATCATCATCCACTGGTCGATCCGTCTTGTCTGTGCACTTCCCACTTCTAGTGCTAGTAGCAACAGCCATTGGTTGAGGCTTTATCTGCTGTAGCTGCTGCCTTAGGCTCACTATCTGGTTTGGCTGTTGGCTTTGAGCCCAGGGTGTTTGCTGTAGCCTGAGTGACCGGGATAACTGCTGATTTATCTCCCTGCCCCCTTCCTCTGTCTGCTGTCCTACAGTATCTAGCAGTGTGCGATAAGCATATGCCAGGGCCCAGCTCACTGCAATGATCTTTTTCTCCTTAGGATCATCATGGTACTTCTCTTTCAGGTATTTCCCTACCTCAACTGGGTTCTGAATTTGTTCATGGGGAAAGTCCCAGGCTATAGGGTCAGAGAATTACTTCAGGATTTGGCCCATATCCTCCCATTTCCCACACCACTCAGGATTTTTCACACCTGGGTCTACTCCTGGGTCAGGGGTCTCATCAGCCCATCTAGAAATCTCAGCCCTCATTCTAGAGAAGCTGCGGACTGTATAATGGAAGCTTACTAGATTAAAGACCAGAAAGATAGTCTCTTTAACATTCAGGGGAAACTGAATATTCTCAAACAGTGATGTGACAAACTCAGAGGAGAAGAAGGAAAGCAAAGACTGAAAAGCCTCATCCCCTACTCCTCCTATAACAATCTGGGTAAATAACCATAGCCATGAACCATCCATACCTGGAACAGCCCCCAGCAGATTTATAAACTTCTTACAAATCACCACCACCAAGCCCAGCAGTATGGCTATTCTGGTCACTGCCCCTCTGCTGTAAAAACTACGTATTAGGGACAATAGTAGAACTATTTGAGGATAAGCAAATAAACCTAGGGACCATAGAAGTATTATGATCTCAAAAAACCCTAGGGACCAGAAATACAGAAAAGCCTTCACCCCAAGAGACATTATGAATTGAAAGCACATGACTATTAAATGCTTTATACCACCACCAAGTAGTAACAACCAAAATATACTCAAAACAAGGTTTTTCCACTCTCTCCTGAGCCTCGCGTTGGGCGCCAAATTTTGTCCTAGTTTAGGGCAAATCTGGGAGAAAACCTCCAAAGGGAGATCCCTCCGGAGAGCAAACCCACACGGCCCCTCCCCCCAGCTGGTTCGGGAATGATTCCTCGGAGAGAAGTGGAAAGAACCTGTTTATTTAACAGGCACAGCCCCCCCCCCCCCCCCCCCCCCCTCACACACAAAATGAACAATACCAGATGACAACACTTTTTCACAGCTCTGAAAAAAGAGATGACAAATGCAGCAAGTCTCTCTTGGGGGTGGTCGCCCTGCTGTCACTCCCTCCGGCGCTGGGGATGGCTGCTGCCGGCCACAAGGTGTTCTCAGGTGCCAGTCCGGAGCAGGTCCCAGTAGTTACAAGAAAAAAAAAAAAAAAAGAGAAAAAACAAAGCAAGAGCAAAGCGAAGCAGGAGCAAAAGCAGCAGCCAGAGCTAGAGTCAAGGAGAAAAGAGAGCAGCAAAAAACAACAGCCACACTATGTACTGCCCGTCTCTGTGTCCCGCCAGTCGTGGGGGGGAAGCAGGCTGATAACAGAACCAAAACAAAACATTTGTCCTTCAGAGCCAGTCTCACAGGCACAGAACATAACATCCAACATAGCAGAACACACATAAATGGGGATACAAACATCACTCTAGGACACTGGTTTGCACTGGACCTCGTTTCGAGTGTAAAGTCATGCAGGCTGTGGTTTTTACAGTTCCCAGCATTTTTGTACAGTCCTGTGTTTAGGTTATTTCTAATGAAGATTGACTTCCTTCTCTTTGGTTCTGCTGTCTAACGATGTTATGCAAGGTGAAAATTGGGACTTTATCATTTAGTCAGTCAGTGGAAGGATACACTGTCAAATTTGGTTCTAGTGGTAGAGACATTGTGAATCGGGAAGATGTGGTGAGCTTTTCCTATGATCTATTCCCAAGGATGTTTTTTACTCAGCTTAGAATTATTATGTTCTGAGTGAGGAGTTTTCTCCAAGGGTAAGTGTTAGAAAGTGGAATTTTCTTTTCCTTGGTCACCTCTTCCCTGGGTTGTGTATGCACTTTCCTGGCCTGAGAACTGATGTGAAATACGGTTTAGTCTTTTGAGGTTGTATCAAAATTCGTATCAACAGCAGCATCACATCAAAAGCTGTAGAAATAATCTTTTATAAAAATAAATCAAACAAATAATCCTGAGAATAACGACTACCAACAAAACCCAAACCAATTTCTCCTACACAGTCAATATAATCCATTATATATACACCATATATATGTATATATATAATATATATATTATATAATCGATATTTATATGTATATGTATAATATATATATTAAACGTATATATATTATATATATATATGTACACCATTATATACACACCATATGTATTATGGTGTTTTGCTTGTCAGCGTTTTGGTTTTATCTCAGTGCATGTAATGTGGTGGTGAGTGCAATCTTTGTGCACTCCATTTCCCCTTTTTGTGCACTTGAACCTGGTAGAGCTGGTGTGTCCTGTTGTCACACCTGGCTTGTACTGCCGTACAGGTACACAGCAAACCCTGCAGAGCACCCCAGCTCAAGATTTCTGCAGTACAAATTCTCTGTGTCAGTCTTGTTTGAGTGCTTGTGCTAGGTTATTTGGTGTGGTTCTCCTGAATAAAATCCAGGTATGCTGATTCCAGTCATATTCTGATGACAGAATCTGTAAGAACTCTAATAGGCAGCTCTGTGCTATTTCTATGTGAGATTGCTAAAAAGAAGCCAAGTGTTCATGGTGAAGTTCATGCAGGTGGGAAGAGGCTGCTGAAGGCTGTGTAGTGTTGAATAGTTTCACGTATTCTTTGATGATGAGGGAGGGCAAAGAGGTGTCAAGGCCTGGATCCTTGCAGAGTGTGATGTACAGATGGGACATGTTGCTGGAGTTGAGAGATGTTTGATGTTTTGGCAGTGATTCTTCGAATGGCATCAAGAAGGGCCTGGACCTGTACAGTGGGGAGGTGGATTTTGGGTGGGGAAGAGTGTTGCCTCAGGGGAATGGAGATGCTGAGTAGAAGGTGGTCTGTGTCATTGTGGATTAAATGGAGAATGTTTGCTTGGGTGTAAAGGCCTCATTTCCCATGGCACAGGATTGAGGGCGCCAGTGGAAAACATTGAGGAAAAGCCCAACACACAGGACTGCTCCTCTGGGATCTTCTCAGGACTTCAGCAGTTCTGCACATCCTTGAGCTCTGTTGTTTAATGTGATGTTACTGCTTGTAAAGGTCTCTGCGATACATGTGTTTCATTAGTTGTCTTTGTTGTGGAATGTTGTTGGACATGCAAAAGCTTTTTGAAACTTGTGTAATTGTGCCGGCCTCCTCGGGGTGTTGCCCAGGTAATTTGTCTGACCTTGGTGTTACTAGGGGGGGAAAAGTGGACCCTGCATCCTGGATGTTGTCAAACCTGGCATTTCAGGTACAGTGGGACACGTTCCTTTGTTTCCTTCTCTTGTCTGAGAACTCACCCTTTGTTCTTCTCTCACATTATCAATGTCTAACAGTGGATGAGATGCAGATGGTGAAATATTGGCAGGTGACAGATGCTTAGACAGTGATTCATTGGTCCTGGGGAAAGTTCTTCCTCTCTCTCGAGCTGAGCTGTTGAGGGAGTATCACTAACTTTCAGGTGTCCCCCCTGCTTCCCCCGTGATAGAAGTGCAAAAGGATATCCTGTCCCTGTTTTTCAAAGCTCTTGGTGAATGTAAATATTTTTTTCTGTCCAGCATACTGTACAATTCCTCTTATCATTAGGGGCCCATATCCCTTAAACTCCATTCTCCTGTTCTGAAAATGTTTCTTTTTTGGAAGACACCACCAGTGATGCTGCAGGTGAGTTGCTTGTACCTGAGGAGGCCGTGTGTGAGAGACAGGTGTACCTTGGTTCCTGTTCAGCTCTGGTATCCTCATACTGGATAGACTGGCTCTTGCCTGGATTGAAATGCCTCTGGGTTTGGAGCACCACTGCCTGTTCTCATTCCATTCCTGCTGCCACCCGACAGGGTGAGCCTGTGGAAGCAAGGACAGAGTGAGAAATTACCTTCGTGCCTTTCTTGGAGTAGATGTGTTTGGCATAGAGCAGATGTTCTCAGTGACAATGCCCTGGGGTCACACTTGTGCCTTTTTGCTGGCTGTGCAGGTGGAACTTGAGTCATGGACAATAACCCTTGATTACATTGGGAGAAAACATGAGGTGTATGAGAGGTGCTCGCGTGCTGTGCTTGCCTGGAGTTTTGGCAGCATTCTTGGATGATTGGTATGCTGGGCTGTGATGGTTTTGAGTTCCCAAACGAGAAACTCCCTAGGGTTGTTTGTGATATTTGGTGCACTATTTAATTAGATATCCTGGTATGTGGGGTTTTGGATTCTGTTCCAGAAGACAGAACACTGACAGGGAAAAAAACCCCCAAAACCTCAAACCAAACCAAAAAAAAAACCCGAAACTGAGCAATCAGTGCAAACAAGGGGAATGAGAGCCCTTTCGAAAATGCATTTTCGTCCTTCATTGCAAGCAAGCTGTAGACATTTGGCAAGTCATTTGGCACAGGTAGAAAATAAGAATAGAGAAACAAGGCTGGAAGTGGAAATGGAAGAGGAAGTGAAGAAAAAGAGCAGGAAAGAGAAGATATAGGGAAGGAGAACAAGAAAAAATAAAAGAAAGAAAATGACAGAAGTCAAGAGAATAGCATACGGAGATAAAGAAGATTAAAAAGAAAGGAAGGAATCCATGCAAGTCCGAACCAAGTAACCAAGCAAACAAGCAAGAACAGAAGACACTCCAAAGGAGCAGCACGCACCGAGTTTTCTCTGACGCAGAAAGGACCTGGTCCCTAAAAGCTTCAGCCCTGGTGAGAGCGGCGCGTTCTGCAACCGATGCTCCGTAATTAGCGCTGATCACTCCGGCTTTGATGGTCTCAGAAGGGGTGCCCGAGGCGACTGGAGACCTGCCAGCGGGGGTAAAGATGAGAAAAAGATGGAGACAGAAGGGGAAGGGAATATGGAAAAGACAGAGAATTATAAAAGAGGACAGAGTACAGAGCCGGAGAGAAGCAGAAAACAGAATGGAAATAGAGGTATCCAATGGAGAACATTGAATGAAAAAAGAAATATATGGAAGGAAATTCAGACGAGAAAGAAGAAGAAAGAAAGTAAGAACTATTTAAGAGTGATGAGGAAAAAGAGGTAAAAGAATGAGGATCTCCGAAATACGGAAAGTCAGAGGAAATGGCCATGGCTGCTCGGCGGCGCGGTGTCTGAGCGTGCTCGGCGGCGGAGCAGCGCACGGTGTCGCTGCAGGCTCAGGCAGGGCGTGTGTGCGGCTCCGCCCCGGTGCGGCGGAGAGCCCGGCTGTGAGCGCGGGGGGGCGGCGCGGGCCGGCCAGCACAGGCGGTGCGTGCGGGCGGCGGCGGGAGCCGTGCGGGGCCCGTGGCGGGGCCGGCAGCCACAGGCACAGCGGCGGCGGCGATGGGCGAGCGTTGTGGTGCGGCGGTGCTGCGGGTGCTGGTGCTGCAGGCGGCCTGGGCGCTGTCGGGCGGGCAGGTGCGGTACTCGGTGGCGGAGGAAGGCAAGGCCGGCACGGTGGTGGGCCGTCTGGCGCAGGACCTGGGCCTGGAGGCGGGCGAGGCGGAGGCGCGGCGGCTGCGGCTGGTGGCGCAGGGCCGGCGGGCGAGCGTGGAGGTGAGCGGGGCGAGCGGCGCGCTGCTGCTGAGCTCGCGGCTCGACCGGGAGGAGCTGTGCGGCAAGAGCGCGCCGTGCGCGCTACGCCTGGAGGTGCTGCTGGAGCGGCCGCTGCGCGTCTTCCATGTGGAGCTGGAGGTCACCGACATCAACGACAATGCCCCCGTCTTCCCCGCCGCACGCAAAAATCTCAGCATCGCGGAACTGGCCACCCTGCCGGGGTCTCGTTTCCCGCTGGAGGGCGCGTCGGATGCGGATATCGGAGCGAACGCGCAGCTCTCCTACACACTCAGCCCCAGCGAACATTTCTCTCTGGATTTACAAAAAACCGAGGAGGATGGTGAGTCCTTGTTCCTGGTGCTCAGGAAGCCACTGGATCGGGAGACGATTCCTGTGCACCGGTTGGTGCTCACGGCGACTGACGGGGGCCGGCCGTCCCTGACGGGCACCATGGAGCTGGAGATCACAGTGCTGGATGCGAATGACAACGCGCCCCACTTTAATCAGTCGGTGTATAAAGTGCAGCTGCCTGAAAATGCAGAACGCGGCACTTTAGTGATCAGTCTTAATGCTTCGGATCTGGATAAGGGGTCGAACAGTATTATCTCCTATTCTCTTCAGATCCTGTCCCCACAGGATGGAGGAGACGTTTTTGGAATTGACAAAATGAGTGGAGAAATTCGTCTCAAGAATGATTTAGACTTTGAGGATGTTAGTGTCTATCGGCTGCAAGTGGATGCTACAGATCAAGGAAACCCCCCGCTGTCGGGTCACTGCAAGGTGGTGGTGGAGGTGCTGGACGTGAACGATAACGCGCCCGAGGTGTGGGTGACGTCGCTGTCGGTGCCGGTGCCGGAGGACGCGTCGGTGGGGACGGTGGTGGGCGTGCTGAGCGTGTCGGACCGGGACTCGGGGTCGAACGGGCTGGTGCGGTGCTGGGTGGTGCCGGCGTCGCCGTTCGCTCTGGAGGCGACGTTCTCGGGCTCGTACTCGCTGGTGCTGCGCGAGGCGCTGGACCGGGAGCGGGTGTCGGAGTACGAGGTGGAGGTGCGTGCGGAGGACGGCGGGGCGCCGGCGCTGCTTGCGAGGCGCGGGCTGCGGGTGCCGGTGTCGGACGTGAACGACAACGCGCCGGCGTTCGCGCAGGCCGTGTACACGGTGCTGGCGCGGGAGAACAACGCGGCGGGCGCGGAGCTGGCGCGGCTGTGGGCGCGGGACCCGGACGAGGCGGGCAACGGGCGCGTCAGCTACTCGGTGTGGGAGGGCGGCGCGCGGGCGGCGGCGGCGGGTGGCGCTCGGCGTCGAGCTACGTGTCGGTGGACGCGGAGAGCGGTCGCGTGTGGGCGCTGCAGGCGCTGGACTACGAGGAGCTGCAGGTGCTGCAGTTCGAGGTGCGCGCCGTGGACGCGGGGCAGCCGCCGCTGTGCGGCAACGCCACGGTGCAGCTCTTCGTGCTGGACGAGAACGACAACGCGCCGGCGCTGCTGCCGGCCGCGGGCTCGGCGCCGGAGGCGGGCGCCGTGGCGGCGGCCGAGGCGGGCTCGGGCTCGGGCTCGGGCGCCACGCTGTGGGCGTGGGCGGCGTGGGGGGCGCCGGCGGGGCAGGTGGTGGCCAAGATCCGCGCCGTGGACGCCGACTCGGGCTACAACGCGTGGCTGCGCTACGAGCTGTGGGAGCCGCGGGCCAAGGGCCCCTTCCGCGTGGGGCTCTACAGCGGCGAGGTGAGCACGGCGCGGCCGCTCGACGAGGCCGACGGCGCTCGCCACACGCTGCTCATCGTCGTGCGCGACCACGGCGAGCCGGCGCGCTCGGCCACGGCCACGCTCAGCGTGTCGCTCGTCGAGGCGGCCGAGGCGGCGCTGGCCGCGGCCAAGGGATCCTCCGCGGCCTCCTCGTCTTCGTCGTCTTCGTCGTCGCTGGGCGCGGAGCTGGGCGCGGCGGCGGCGAGCGCGGCGACCAACGTGTGGCTGGTGGTGGCCATCTGCGCCGTGTCGAGCCTCTTCCTGCTGGCCCTGGTGCTGTACGGGGCGTCGCGCTGGGCGCCGCGGGCGGCCGTGCTCTCGGGGCCCGGGCCCACGACGCTCGTGTGCGCCAGCGAAGTGGGCAGCTGGTCGTACTCGCAGCGCCACAGCCGCAGCCTGTGCGTGGCCGACGGCGCGGCCAAGAGCGACCTCATGGTGTTCAGCCCCAACTTCCCTCCGCCGCCGCCCAACGCCGCGCCCAAGGACTCGCAGCCGGAGCCCTCCGCTCTCCTCGGCACGGTCAGTGGCAATGCTTTGCTCTTCTCTCACCCGTACCCAACACTTCTTCCCTTCCGCTGTGCAGGTTCTGTGGTAGTTCAGTCTCCCTTCACACGGCCCGAGAGCGATGAGTGCTTGTCGGTTGCTTAACGGTATTAACGGCACCTTTGCATCTGCCCTTCGGGCGAATATAGAATTATTGCGGCATCCCGGAGCATTTATGGTCCGCAGGTGCAATTTGTTCTTCTGGGTGTAAACTGTTGTGTCCTAGAATGAAATCACTGCCGATTGCGATGAGAGGTGCCCCAAGGTGTCAGCTTTGGAAACAATCTTGCCTACTTGTGAGTGTAGCATTTCCAGCCGAGCTCGCTGAAGGCGTGCAGGAGACGTGGTTCTGACTCTCCTCCCTGCCTTATTGCCTTTGTCCACTGATACCGTCCTGTTTTATTTTGGATTGTTACCAAAACCTCTTTTCTTACATTTGCTTCTGCAAGAGATGTGATGCAGTGTAGCTATTTGGGCTCCAATGGAAATTCTTCTCTAGTTGGTTCCTCCATTAGAGTCATTACGAATGCAATAAATGCCATATAGAGCTTTTCCATGTTCTTTTCCGAGGTATCTTCTTGCTTTTCTTAATAACCTATGGGTTCAGGCAGTGGAGTGTGACCTGAAGTATATTTTACAAAGGGAAAAGTTGTTTCTCTTCCTGCTGCTCTGACCGCCAAGTTGTGGGTTTGCGTTTCAATTCATAGAAGTGTCATGGAATACACTGGCTAGTTTTGCTCTTTCCAAATTTGTATTGATAGCCACATTGCTTCAAAAGCCCGGGGGCAGTATTTCTCTCTGCAACAACAACAACAAAAAAACAATCAAAAAAATCAAAGAAAAAGAAAAAAAGATATATCAACCCCGAAGCCCTGACGTTGCCCACCAAATCTCCAATAACATTCCTGGAGACAGTCAGATTCACATGTTACACTCGTACGGTCCCCACGATTTTGGTTTCTCTCTCAGAGCATGACATCAGTGCCTTTCCCATTTAGAGATGTCCTGACATCCCCTTTGGGAAGAATATTGTTACCAGGTCATGTTTTCTTCTGAGATAGTTACAGCACTGCAAAACAGGATGGGTCAACTGCAGAGAGCGTGCTCTCTACCTTGTACATTATCCTGTCTGTCAGTGTTTCCTGGTATTGTCATTGCTGAGGAGGAGAAGTCAACTTTAAACTGGCCTTGAGGTGGGAAGTGAATCTGTGTCCTGTGATACTGGGTAGGGCCTGACCATTTCCTGGTGTCAAGGGTGACCTGGAGCAGTGGGAAGATGTGTCTGTGGGAACTGGAGATCCTCGGGGAAAGCGTGGGCCATGACATGAGACAAGAAGTAGAGTTCATGTGTTTGCCTTAGAATACATGTCCCAGGATACCCAGAGGAATGAAGCAGGATGAACACAGGGTGTTCTTTCACAGGATGATCTCCAGGGTCCAAGACATCTTCATTGGCAGGTTTTATGGATCTTCAGATATTTACATGGTTCTGAAATGCCAAAAGTACTCTATGACCTTATGAATTCTTCTGCCTGAGACAGTCCCTTGTGCTACTGAGTGGTTGCCACAGGAAATGTGTAAGAGGGGATGCTATGCAGAATGTTGAATGTTGTCTGATGAACCTTTGCCTGCTCATTTTGAGGAAGGAGTTGTGGGAGGCTCATGTTTCAGCCTGCTGTACTGGGCACACATAGTCACTTCCACATGCATAGACTTTGCTGTAATGGTTCCTTGCTTCTCTTGGATGGGATTAGTGATGAGATGTGATGAGAAGGTGGGGGTAATCTCTGTGTGCTTGTTACCCTGCTTGTGCACTTGCAGAATCAACCTGCAGTGTAGCAGTGTCACCTCCCCTTGATGCAGTTGACTCTGAAATGTGTATCTGTACATCAGACCCTCCAGAGCAGCCCAGCTCTGGCATTACATTGTAGAAATATTATCCATGTTTCTATGGGGATATCCACACAGTTGATATCTGGAGTGCACTGGCACTTTAGCATTTGATGTGACACTTCCAGTAAAGTCTGTGTAGACTGGGATCACAGCTGTGACAGCACAGATCACAGGATCTTTATGAATTCTAATGTGGAGCTCCATGCTGTTTCTCCCTGAGATCGCTGAAAAAAGCACAAAGCAATCATAGTGTAATTCACACAGCTGGGAAGAGCCTGCCAAATGCTGTGGGAGTTTGCACCATTTCTTTGCACCACTTTCATTTCATAAGTTGTTTGTGGCAGTTGTGAGGGGAGCTGAAGGCCTGGGTTGTGCTCGAAATGAGTTTTGATTGCTGGTCTGTCATGGTGGCACTGTGTTTGTGTACTGTTGCTGTGGTCCTATAAGTGTCGTGGAGAAGGCCTTGAGACAGCCATCGAGAGGAGGGTGACTTGGAGTGGGGAAGTTTCTTCCCCGAGGAAATTGTGTTGAACATGGACTGTGTTATTGGGGAAGAACAGGAGAATATCTGCTTATCAGTGGAGAGGCCATTTCCCAGGACAAGGGATAGAATATGGAAGTAGAATACCTCGAGTAAAAGCCCAGGACACACAGGGTTGCTTTCCTGGGATCCTCTCAGGAGTCCTGCATATCCTTGGTGTTCTCCACGCTCTTCCTGTTAGATGTAAGGCATCTGTCATACTCAGCTTGGATCACTTGCTTTTGATGGAAGCAGTGCTGGCGAAATAGAAGCTTTTCCACACTTTGATCATGTTTGGCCAGACTTCTGTGAACTTCTCCTTGGTTAACTCCCTGCTTAGTCTTGCTTGGGAGTGGATTGAGTGCCCTTCAAGAAACTGGCAAACTTCGTGTTTAAATCTAGTGGAGTGCGATCCTTTGGTTTTTCTTCTCATCCCCAAAATGCCTGTTTCTCTTTTTTGTTTCTCTTCCATTGGGAATGTCTTGGTAACAGATGGTGAAATGCAGACTGATGAATTTTGGCAGACCTTGGTTGATTTTCTGGCAATTTGCAGTCAGTGTAGGGGTTGCTTTTTCTGGTCTTCTGAGCTGAGGCTGTGGTTGAGACAACACATCCATAGCTTTCCAGTGTTCCTTCTGCTTCCCCTCTGCTCTGCCCAGTGGTTTCAAGGCTTTTGAAGAAGGTGGGTTATTTTTCCATATCCATCTTCCCCGGAAATCTCTGCTAAAACTAGGGGGAAAAAAACCCCCATAATAATTCACCTTTTCCCTTTCCCTGCAAACATTTCCATTCTGAAGAATCAAACAGTGATGCTGCGGGTACATCCCTTCTAGCTAAATAAGATGAGTGTGTGAGAGAGCTGTACTTTTGTTTCTGTTGAGTCTCAGACTCTTCATATTGGAATGACCAAATATTGCCTGGATTGAGAGTTAGGCTTGTTGATCCTTACGGGTCCCATGCTATATGAGATATTCTATGATTGGAGCAGCAAAGCACCACTGCTTATTCTGTTCCACCTGCTTGCAGGCACAGTGTGAATTAGTGACAGCAAGCACGGATGGAGGGGGGACCCTTACATGGTTTTCAGAGTGGATGTGTTGGGAGCTGAGGGGATATTCTCCAGGAAAACACCACGGTGTTACTGTGCAGCTTTTGCAGGGTACAGCGAGCTGCCACGTGATAGAGATTCCATTGGGACTAATGCCCCTGGATATGGTGTTGTGTTGTTCTGGCAGAGCATGTCAGCCTGGAAGGAGAGGAAGAGCTTGGCTTTCACCATGGATGTGATAAATGAGGCCAGAAAAATGGATCTTCATTGAGATACTGAGAGCATTCAGGAGCTGTGGTGTTCCCCTGCTTTCTCAGCCCTCGTGGCAGATTGGTGTACTGTGCTCCAATGGCTGTAAGTTCCCGACTGGAAGAATGTCCTGGGTTGATTTGGATTTTTGGGATCTTTTTGCACAGATATGGAAGTACCTGGGTCTTGGGCTTGTATTTCAGAGTGTGCTGAATTCTCTTCCTTGAGAGGAAAGGGGCTAAGAGGGTGGTCTTTTTGCTGAAGGGGAGGTGAAGGAGCCCTCGGTCTGTCTGGAACAGACTGGAAAGCAGGACAGTTGTTCCTCTTCTGGACAGAGGGAGGATAGTGGGGAAGAGGAATGAGAGCTCTTGCTTTCATTCTGCGCTCCTTGGTGAAGGTGATACAATCGTGTAGAAAACAAGTTGCGTAAGGAAACAGAGGAAAGGCAAAGATAAAAGCAGAGAAGGGACAAAACAAGGAAGAGAAGATGAGAAGAAAGAAGAGAATAAAGAAGAGAAGGAAGAAGCAATGCAGTCAAGGAAAAGAAGCAAAGAATAAAAAAAAGCAATAGACTGAACAAAGAGTGAGAAAGGGAGAAACTGGAAAAGAGATCACCAGCGTGTCACTGACATTTTACACAGGAAGGGAGGAGGGCAGAATGGACAGAAAGAACGAAATTGAAGAAGGGAAAGAAACAAGGTAGAAACATGCTAGAAATTAATGACAGAAGGATGTAATGAAGAAAGGACTGAAGATTACAAAGAAAGAAAAAACGAAAAGGAGCTGAACAGCATGCACGGACTGTACCTGTAGATGAAGAACGAGGTAGTTCCCTAACAGCCTTTGCCGTGGTTAGAGCACCGCCGGCGCTGATGGCCCGTGTCCTGCTGCAGGGATTGCACGGCAGCACCTCGGGAGAGTGGAGAACTGGATGCGGGTAAAAGAGAATGATGAAAACAGAAGGCAACGGTCGTGAAATATAAGGAAAGAAAAGGTAAAAGGGCGAAGAGAAAAGGAAAGGCACGGACGAAGGATATTATAAAGAACGGATTAAAAAATGGAAAGGGAAAACAGATATACGGTGAAAGACGGAATACAGAGAAAAGAAAGCGAAAGAAAAAGAAGACGGAGGAAGGAAAGGTATATTTGCAAGCAAACAACAAGAGATGAAAAAACCCCAAATAAAACCTTGAAGAAAAACACGAGAAGAGGAGCAAGACACGAGAGAGGAGAGAG
This sequence comes from Sitta carolinensis, assembly GCA_032173965.1. Classification (NCBI taxonomy): domain Eukaryota; kingdom Metazoa; phylum Chordata; class Aves; order Passeriformes; family Sittidae; genus Sitta; species Sitta carolinensis. Next base: position 2,527,233 of record CM063294.1, on the reverse strand, counting down.
CGATGGGCGGCTCGGCGGCGCGGTGTGTGTGTGTGAGCGTGCTCGGCGGCGGAGCAGCGCACGGTGTCGCTGCAGGCTCAGGCAGGGCGTGTGTGCGGCTCCGCCCCGGTGCGGCGGAGAGCCCGGCTGTGAGCGCGGGGGGGCGGCGCGGGCCGGCCAGCACAGGCGGTGCGTGCGGGCGGCGGCGGGAGCCGTGCGGGGCCCGTGGCGGGGCCGGCAGCCACAGGCACAGCGGCGGCGGCGATGGGCGAGCGTTGTGGTGCGGCGGTGCTGCGGGTGCTGGTGCTGCAGGCGGCCTGGGCGCTGTCGGGCGGGCAGGTGCGGTACTCGGTGGCGGAGGAAGGCAAGGCCGGCACGGTGGTGGGCCGTCTGGCGCAGGACCTGGGCCTGGAGGCGGGCGAGGCGGAGGCGCGGCGGCTGCGGCTGGTGGCGCAGGGCCGGCGGGCGAGCGTGGAGGTGAGCGGGGCGAGCGGCGCGCTGCTGCTGAGCTCGCGGCTCGACCGGGAGGAGCTGTGCGGCAAGAGCGCGCCGTGCGCGCTGCGCCTGGAGGTGCTGCTGGAGCGGCCGCTGCGCGTCTTCCATGTGGAGCTGGAGGTCACCGACATCAACGACAATGCCCCCGTCTTCCCCGCCGTCCGCAGAAACCTCAGTTTATCGGAGAATTCCCCTCCTGGATTCCGTTTCCCGCTGGAGGGCGCGTTGGATGCGGATATCGGAGCGAACGCGCAGCTCTCCTACACACTCAGCCCCAGCGAGCATTTCTCTCTGGATTTACAAAAAAA